>OU015620.1:10007500-20007500 GCA_907165235.1 Zeuzera pyrina | reverse complement strand
CCCTTTGCAGTCGAAACTTTGGGTCCCTGGGGCCCCGAAGCCCATCGACTGGTTTCTGATATTTGTAAGAGACTGGTCGAGGCTTCGGGAGACCGCCGGGCTGGCAGCTTCTTCCGCCAACGAATCAGTTTGGCTATTCAAAGAGGCAATGCTGCCAGTCTGCTAGGTACCTTGAGCAATGACAGCTTTCTAAGCGGCAACTTTGAGGAAGTTTATTATTTAAGATAATGTGTAGTTTTAAGTTTGTAAATATTAACATATGTATGTACTTTTTATTAATAAAGTTTGTAATGCATATTAAAAAAAAAAATGAATAATGACTAGTCATGTTCTATGCTAGCTAAAATCCATCATGTAAGTATACAGCGATCCCAAATTGTCGCAATAGTAAAGTTATTCGCTTATCGCTTTGACTTTTATTTAATAATTAAGTCAATATTAGTCTTTATGTAAGGTTTATAATACATACATCTTCACGGCACTGTTCTTTCGAATTGGACAGAGCACTAAGGTGCAGCAAAGTTGCACTGAGACAGTACTTTCAGTAATAGGGATTAGAAATAGTAAACGGAAACAGAGGACACAAGTCATTGTCTCGTGATCAATTTTTACGACTTGAGCGTGAAGACAGCTGACAAATTTTGTATTCTGCCTCTCTCAAACTAGCATGGAAGAACGTAATAGAAAAACAAAGTTAGTTAATTATAAATAAATAGCACATAGTAAAATAGCCAGAGTTTTAATGACGGAAATGTCAGAAGCACTCGCATGCCTAAGCAAAAATGTGTGAGGAGAATGATGAGATTTGAGGAAGCGAAAGAAGTAGATTTGAGGAAGGACTGCTAAGTTTGGCACACCGTCCTCTCTGACTACCCCGTTAGGAATATAGCGTGAAGATATGCAATGTAATATAAATTGTATAATATTAATATTAGTAAAATATACATAGCTGTAAAAAGTTTTGTGTCGAGGGATTTTTTAACCTTCATACAACCTCTACATTAAAATTAAAACTATTTAAAAAACTCGAAACTGTTACCTAACTCGAATGTAATCTAAAATGTTAGAAATTCTCACTGGATTTCAAGTGAAGCAAGTTCAGGGCCAACGACTTCTCTTTGAGTGCACCGCTCTGTGTGCAGCGAGACTCGGCGAGAGCTACTGAATCTGCGCTTATGTATTCTGAACGTTCAGCTGAACACCTACCTCAACGTAGCTCGACGAATATACTACAAAATTAAATTTGCAGCGCTCATTTCAATTAGGTTACGTTACTAAAGTACGTCATAACTAGATAAAAGAAATTTCAGTTTATATAAATACATACATTCATATCCTCACGCTGTATCCCTAACGGGGTAGTCAGAGAGGAGGTAGCGCCAAGCGTCGCGGTTGTTTTATACTTCAGTTTATATCTTTCTCGATATTTATAAAATATTTTTCTAAACATAATTTCTATAAAATTGAATCTAGTTATATTTTCTTGTACATTTTTTTTATGGTGGAGCAGGCACACGAGCAAGCGAGTTATCTGATGGAAAGTGATCACCGCCGTCCTTGTTCGGAGAATCGCGGGTGCGTTGGCATTGCATTTTTGTCTGTCTGCTTTAGATCTAACAGGTTTACATAAATCGTTCATAATGATTTTTATATTAACAATATACTTAGGTATTTTATTGAAATAATAATCGATGAAATACAATTTAACATAATTTATAGGAAATATTTCAGGTAAAAATTGCAGTTAAAACTATGAATAAAAAATTTATTCACACACAGATAAAAGCTTCGTACTTAATACCCCTCTTTTTATCGAGGGTTTAAAACGACATTAGTCCACCATTGTCAAAAATAGGTCTCTTGAAATACATGCCGCTAAACTTAACTTTTGCTATTCCCATCCAACCATAACCTTCACCTTACACAAATCGTCTCTCCATCTCTCACTGGAGAATGGCCTGCGTTTGCTTAAACGCGTTAGCCTAGACCCGCACGCTTATTACGTAACTTGCAGTCTGCATGTGACAGCCAATATCATGCGATATCTGCTGTCAAAACGAGAATTTATGTAATATAATTTGTATAGTGGCGCTAAATCTATCGCGAAAAGTGCATTTTACTGTCATAGAATAATAGATACGCAATCGTCATACATGATACCAATTTTGTATTACAATTAGTCACCGGTCGCGCAGTGATCGCGTGGTTGTCACTGTCTGCAAATTTTTAGGTAATAACTCCGTCGGTCTCCACTCCAAAATGTAATCCATAGAATTCAAAACTTAATATACGGTATCTAAGAGTGCTTTGACCGAGATTTAATCTGATTAAAATTTTCTTGTCAAGTTTACGATATCATTACTATCTACCATAGTAGCAAAGCTTTGAAAGTTATATGGTTTTAGGGTAGATGATTAAAATTTATTTTCGTTCGTTGCGTTCGTTAAATTTATTTTTATTAAATTACACATAAACAAGTAAACAATATTCAAAAAATGGGTAATTCGTATGTTCATATTTTATTCGACTTACATTAGGCAAATAAATGCGAATAATATTTATCACTAGAGCACACGCGCGCTCTGCCCGTAGAACAGGGTCAATTTTTGCATAAAACTGTTTTATTTCTTTATCTATTTCCTTGAGCTCCAGAAATAGCCTAAAATAATTTTGAAAAAGGTACTTGGCATTTTATACATGTATCCATAATTTTACTCCAACATCGCTTTTAGAACACGCGATTAATGGAGTAATAAAAATAAGGCGAGCTAACGACAGTACTTTTTCTTTCTTCTTTGTGTTAATCACAATTTTTTCATGGTTTTTGTAGATAAAATATTCAGATCATGGCAAATTATATTATGTACATTTGTTGTATTATCATTAGAATGAGATCTTTGTGAAGATAAAATGTCTAATAAATTCAACTTTTTGTTTTAACTTGAATTCCACTTTGTTTTCTGCGTGCAACATATTTTTTGAGATTTGTATATAAAATAGACACAATCGAGATCGTAATCAAATACCTACGATTTACTGCCAGCTTTTTAAAATTACAACAAACTTCGATGTACCTACAAGGTTAATCTAAATAGTATGTACTTGATACTGGCACCTGAAAAGCTATGTCATAAATATCTTAACCGATTTTATTACAAAAAAAAAATTACTGATTTCATGAAAGGATTGATATTGTATTAAAAAACCTGATTTGTTCGGTGAACTCAAAAACTTTTATAAATAGACTTTTTGATAAAAGTCACAGAACGAACCCTAAGCGGCTTTTCTGAAAAGGTCGATGAACATGAAAGTGAAGCCGAATTTATTTTCGGACTAATGAACATTCATACCGGAGGAAAGATTAAATAATATATAAGTTTCTGAGTAGACGAGCTCTCAACGGGGTTATAACTCAACGTGCTGCGCAGATTTAGTGGGAAGCTTGAAATAATAATTACAATTTGATTCGTACCTCGTTTTCTGCTCATTTTTTATCGTAATTTAACTGTCTGTTTATAATTTGAAACATAATATTATGCGACTTTCAAAAGTTAACTACAGTCTTAATTTATAATTTCAATTGGATAAAATATTTATAACAAAACTGTTTCTCGAAACATATTAAGTTCAATAACTTTATATGAAATCATATGTTTGCCTAACTTGTAACAGTTTTAAATATACTTAGAGGAACAGTATGAGCAGTAGGATTTAGATTTTAAATGATCATTGAAATTTATTAACATCTACCTACGAAAACATGTACGCATATGCAAGTGACAGAAGTTATTGGCATGCTTTTATAATAGGACTCTACTCATAATGCAGATTAAATTAGGACTAGAAACGTAAATTAATTGAAACAGAAGTCGAATAAATGTTCAACTCGAAAACCTTGAATTCATCGTGTAAGGGTCCCCCCGATCCCGCCGCCGCTCGAAGTACGCTGTGGGCTGTGCGATGGGGCCGATGCTGTCGCTTGTCACTTATAAACTCGTGTGCGCTTTGTTGCCACCTACTACTAGAATTCGAAACGCAGTAGCTACATACGTAGAATAGGGTTCGATTAATGCCAATTCTTCGATATTCATCTGTATATTAACATACGTTATTTTCAGAAATTATTAATTATTTTTTTAAACGAAAGTTCATACAATTTGTTATAAAAAATTGAGTCGATGGTTACTCGGGAACATTAAATCGTACGTCAATAATGTGAAAATAAATGTTCATAATATATATAAAAATCTTTATTTACATTAACAAAAAGTACATACATATGTTAATACTTACAAATATAATACATTATATATATTGAATAATCTGACTTTTAATGTTGTTTATAACAATGAACAATATATTTATTAATAACAAAAAAGTACATACCTACGTTTATATTTACAAAATTAAAACTACACATTATCTTAAATAATAGACTTCCTCAAAGTTGCCGCTTAGAAAGCTGTCATTGCTTAAGGTACCCAGCAGACTAGCAGCATTGCCTCTTTGAATAGCCAAACTGATTCGTTGGCGGAAGAAGCTGGCAGCCCGGCGGTCTCCCGAAGCCTCGACAAGTCTCTTACAAATATCAGAAACCAGTCGAAAGTTATTTAAAATTAATTCTATCCTACACATATACTATTTTAGTGGTAAAATATTATAATTATATGACCCCATTTTCACTCTACTTGTAAATACGTTTTGATTTTTAATAATGTTATGGAGTAAACGTTTTTGCCGTTGTTACACTGTTGGTTTAAAACATTGCGAGAAATTGTCGAAATCACTTTGTTCCCAATTACTACATTTGCTGCAATTTTTTTTATGTTACTTGTAGTTCAAACAACTATAAATATCGTATACCTAACAAAGACAGTAAATTTGTGAGTCCAATCTTTTTTCATGAATTTATAGTATCCCGTACGAATCTAACTCAACTCGGTGAACAGAAAAATCAATGAACCTGAAAAATTGAAGCTCAAGGAAAACCCCTTGAACATCGAGATAACACTTTGTGAGAACAACACTAAGTCTATCATTGTTATGATTGGCGTTATCATTTAATGAACTTTATCGCAAAATTTAATAATAAATTCAAATGCAAAGAAAGGAAACCTAATATTTACGTGGCTACTACAGTGTAAATTTTAATGGCATGCCTTTTGACACTTTCTTCAGAACTATAAGGATGTCTCTTTATGAGGTTAATCATTTGCGTCACGTGTTAGTGTAACATTCATAACGTGTAACGTTGATAAATAAAAATTAAAGGCTGTTAAATGCACAGAGCACATAAGTGGTAGAATCGATTTGACTAATTTTCTTTTACTAAAATATTCGTAATGGACCGAATAAGCTTTTCAAAGAAAAAAATTAGAAAAGTTGTTCAGAAAATTATTATTACAAGATAAGCGCATCACTTGAGAACAGCTGGAGAGATTTGGCTAGTTTTCTTTTTAACCAAATTCAAAAAAAGAAGGACGTTCGTCAGTATGTATGTTTTTTTATTATTAATACTTTTTTTTTATGTATGTTCACCGATAACTTCCTCAATTGTGGACCGATTTTGAAAATTCTTTTTTTGTTTGAAACAGTATACTTTCGAGGTAGCCTAGTTTAAATGTTACCGGTGTTGGGACTCGGCCTTGGAAGATACACCAAATAACACCAGCAACACGAACTGGTTATAACCATTATATTGATGATTCTATTGTATGTCGTGGCGCTTCAGAGTTAAAATTAAGTTAATTTTAGACCTGCCCTAGATATTTATTTAGGCCAAGGTCACTCTTTTGAGTGGTGACTCCCTTTTGGGAGAAATAACAAAATTTTATAAAAAAAAAAATTAAACGCCTTCGAGAAAAACTGAAAAGTACAAAATCCTTTACTAATTAAAACTCAAGTAGAATAAAAATAACTTTATCAATACACTACAAATACTTATATAATTAAATTTGATAGTTATTGAATCGGTGCTAAATCAATGTGCAACAACAGAAAGTGTATTAGTTCGATAGGCTTGGCACCGACATTGTATTATATTTATAAAGTTACTTTTATTATACTTGAGTTTTGATAAGTAAAGAATATTTTTTGTACTTTTCAGTGATTTTTTTTTAAGGCGGTTTAATTTTTTTCTTAATTTTTTTTATTCCTTCCGTTTTTACCTAAATGTTTGTAATAGTCCGAATAAAGTTTTTAGCAAAAAAAAATTTAAGTTTCCAGAAAATTGAAAAATTCGGATAAACCGAAAGGTTTTTTCCTACGGGATTTTTACGAACACGAACAAATTATTCAAATTTGGACAGGATAACAAAAATGTCGAAAGTATTAATAAAATATTATAATGAATGACTATTAGGTATGCAGAGAAAAAACCTCTAAAGAAAGTATTAAAAGAGACTAAAAAAAAAATCAACAAAAGACATCTACTAGGAGTGCAGAACAGTGGATTTGTGTCATTAATTTTAAATTGGATGGCAGCTCGATGACCACCCGAGGAACTATGCATGTAATTAGGTGTAGATTTAGCACAGATTTAGCAATAAACTTGCTAGATACAGTGTCGATTTTACGCTTCGCTGCATAATTATATTTACTTGAAAATATTTTAACATTTTATTTTATTAAAGTGAAAATATTTGTTTTAATTTAAATATACAATGTTCATCTATGACGCTTAGCAACTTTACATAGCTAAGCAGCAACGCTTAGCATTTCATTTTAAATTTTTAATTTTTTTAAATTTTAATAAGACTGTATTTTAACATTTTTTGTAACAGTAACATATTTAAGCTTAAATAATATTTTTATAAATTTTTCAATAGTAATTTATTTATAATTAAAATGGAGTTAACTAGATTTTACATTATCAACTACTACAACCTATTAAGCTTTTATGTAAGTCCCACAGATTTATATTGACAAATAAAAGAAATTACCAGATTTTATCGTACCAGGCAAACTAGTTAGTTATAGACTTACTGTTGAATGTTTCAAAGTGACCTCAAGTTTTCCAACACGACCAAAATATGGCTTAACAACTGCTGCCATCTATCGGTTACCAAGCATCATTATGCTTTATGTGTTTATGAGCCATTGCTCAGGAACACTACATAGAAGCGATTAGATCTTGCATCCAATAGATAATTACGCACTTGTTGCTTGATCTAGGTAATAAAATAATTTCGACCGCTAACATACAATTACATCGCAAGCGCATTTACTTATACTTAAAATTATTAGAGTCGACAGATATTATACATGCGATACAATTTGAAAGCAAGACAATCAAAATTTGCGACGCGTCGCATATACGGTTCTGTATTAGTGAGGGCTGTAACGAACCTGTGTCACTACAAACACTGACCTATTTTGATTGCTCCTTCGTTATAAAGCACTATGAAGTCCCACTGCACCAGGAATCAAAGGTTATTCCCTGACATGAAATTCTGAACCCTCTCTGGGCACGAAAAACACTAGCCGATATAAAGTCGACAAGTCCACATTCATAGAAAATGTATACAGATACAACAGGTGCAAAAATCGCTGCAGTACTATGATTAGATTAGGGACGCTCAACGACGCCATATTCATAAATCCGTAGAAAACGGTAGTCCAGCCAGGGTCTGGAAATTACTTAAAGATTAGGGATCGGTAAATCATACAGCACCTCTGTCTCCAAAGATCTAGATTTAGACCTACTCAACGTCAAGACCAATACACTTAAATCTCTTTCATCGCTATCTATTCCCAATTTTTCTCTTTTAATCTTAATCAATTTACCGATTGTGATGTTAAGAAGAACGTCCTTTCCAGCACTTTGAATGCTGTAGGTAGCGACTGCGTTAGTAGTAGTATGATTACTTCTCTTCTGGACTTCATTACTCCTATTATTACCTAAATCCTCAACCTTTCCATCTCCTCTGGTGTACTCCGTTCAGTGTGAAAATATGCTCATGTTATTCCACCTCTTAAAAAATCTACACTTACTTCTTTTTCTGATTATCGTCTCATGTCCATCCTTTCATTCCTTTCCAAAGTTCTTGAAAAACTAGGACATCAACAGCGTTTCTTTATCTTGAAAGAAAATAATCTCCTTGATCCTTTCCAGTCCGGTTTCGTGCAGATCATAGTACGGCCGTACGGCTACTGCTCCCGTTAAAGTCAGTGACAATATACGGTTGGATATGGAAAATTAAAAGCTCACAGTACTTACTCTGATTGATTTTAGCAACGCCTTCAATACTTTTGACTTTGATCTTTTGCTGGATACTACGTTCAATTAACATATCTCCAACGGTTATTTATTGATTTCATAGTTACCTGCTGGGCGCCGGCAGCGTATACGCATGATGATTCATATTCTAAGTGGTGCGCAATTTTTGCGGGTGTACCGCATACAGCGTCTTATATCCTTTACTATTTTCCATCTTTATTAATGCTATATTCAAATCACTTACTTCTTCATACCATTTGCACGCAGATGACTCTAAAACACAAGCATTTTTGCGTGATCTTCCAGATGCCATTAATGACATGAATGTTGATCTCCTAACATTAATGATGGAGTCATTCTTTTGGTTTGAAATTAAAACCGTCAAAAACACTGACAATCGTAATTGGCATTTCCGTGCTCATCTCTGAGATCAACTATGAACGTTTACCTTGGATTACTTTGGACGATATTCAATATTCGGTATTTCTTAAGTACGGTATACTGTTTAAATTTACTGTCGAAAATTTAAGTGTAATTTCTACACCTGTTATGGGCACCTCAAGTCACTGAAATCAGTAGAAACCAAAATATGTTTTGCTCAATCCCTTCTTCTTCCTCTTTTTGATTATGCAGATGTTTGCTATCCCGATCTCGCTGTCGAGTCCTTAAACAAGCTTGAACGTCTGCAAAATCTGTCTATTCGTTTCATTTTTAATCTGCATAAATTTGATAACATAACATAACATAACTTCACGCTGTATCCCCAACGGGGTAGTCAGAGAGAACGGAGCGCCAGGAGTCGCGGTCCTTACACACCTCTTTCGCTTCCTCAAATTTCATCATTCTCCTCACACATTTTCGCCTAGGTATTGACATTTCCGTCTGCTAACACTCTGGCTATTTGATCTTCATAAGTCAGCCTTGGTCTTCCTTGGCTTCTTTTACCACTCACTTTCGCTCTGTATATTTTCTTCGTCAGTCTTTCATCACTCATTCTTTCCATGTGCCCGAACCATCTAAGCATTCCTTTAAATAAATAAATTAATTTGATCATGTTTCCATTTTCCGCTCCCAACTTAAATGGCTATATATCCGTCGTGTAAGAGATTATCGTGTTCTGTCTTTTTTATACTTTACCTTATTAATTTCTACTACTCCCTCTTATCTGAAAAACCGTTTTGTGTTCCACTCCTCTACTCCTAATCGTACCCTTCGACCTTCCCTTATGCTTACTCTTAATATCCCAGCTCACGCTTCTAATTTCTATTCCAATTCCTTTACTCTGCGAGCTATTCGTTTGTGGAACGTACTGCCTGATGACATCAAGTGAGCTTCATCTCTTAATATAGTCTCTTATAAATCTCTTATTCCAAAAGCGAGTGAAGGAACACTTTCTGTCAAATTAACTTTCCTAATATTGTTTATAACACTACGTGCAAGTACGTGCTGTGCACTGTGTACTTATTGTTAATATATTTATGTAGTAGGTGTATTGTATTTATGTGTATGTATGTATGTGCGTATGTATGTATATATGTAGATGTTGTCCTATAGGTATATATATTGCATGTTATGTATACGTATATAAAGAATAGTTAAAGTATCTATGATAGTTCTACTTCCTCTTCATCGCCTTCCTTTTTTCATTATCTATATCCTATAACCCAAAGGTTGCCTGGAAGAAATTGCTGTTCAGCAATAAAGACACCTATTGTACTATTTTTTGGTGGTTCAGATCTTTTGTTTTTGTATATTTATAATGGAATAAAGTATTGTATGATTGTATTGTAAAAAGGTACTTCCAACTATTACTCTTAATATTGGTTACATTCATATACACACACGTAAACTGGCTATATCGCAAAACGTCTTACAGTTTTAGCATAGGATGACTTTTATTCGAGGATCTTACAAATAAGCGTTTCTCTAATCGTGACGTGAATCGTACTCCTAATGTTATTCTATTTTAGATAAATCTTAAAATTACTAATTAAATCATGGACTTTTATTATATTCAAGGTCCATGATGAGAACATTAGAAACATGAATTTTACATCGCAAGGATCGACCGGGCTCGCAGATTTTAGCGTTGCGAATTCGCATCGCGTGGTATGTGCATCGACCCGTAATTTATTGTAGTACTATTATTAAAAGTCAGTATCGATCTCTAAGTTTCTAGTTATATATTGTATATTCATTATAACTGATGTTAGGTTCAGCACAGAAACATACATAAATTTAATAACAACATGAACATGTATTTTCTACAACGGTATTCAATATCCCCGGTTGCAACGTAATTAGTGACTTAGCCATCTCGTTAATTAGAGAGTAAAGCCATTGGCTGATAATAATGCGATGGTAGCATATAGTAAAGCTGGTTATACATACATAATTTATCTCGTTAAAGCTGTATCGAGGTTTAAAATATCACAGGGAACTGTAATTATATTTTTATAATGTATAATATTATATTGTATGTATTACATGTAATATAACATATACCAATATCTTAAAACGTTCATTGATTAGAAAACCATATTATAAAATAAACAATTTAAGTGAAGACAAAACAACAGCCTGAAGATAATCTTCTCTGCACATGCATTTACCGGCTTTCTGAAAATTGCATTTAAATAAACCTATTGTAAAATATTGACAAAAAACGATACCTGATTTTGTAATACACATATTTTGAACATTGGTATTACTAACAGCCCCCAGCATGATATGTCGAAAGGCAAATGGAATAGCCATCCACTTTTACTAGTGCTTTGAAGCGACGCCTTGCGGTATGCCAGAAAGATGTAGGCATACCAAGATCGGTCTTCGAAATTTTGACAATAGTCAAGAAGGTGTTGGGCTACTCGGAGAAAATAAAATGGCAGGATTAGAGATTAGAGCTATTAACGCTACAAATACCAACGCGTTGCCGCGTACCTATTACGTATGAAGCACTATCACGTAGATATAGAAATACATTATAATAAGCCCTTTTCCTAGAAAAATAAACTGCTGCTGACGTACTCCATATTATTCTTTCTCCCTCGAACCAGCATAGAAGCAAGGTTTTTATATTTTCATCTATATTCTAGGCTTTATCGATATACGTAGAGTACGTGCTTTCTCAGTGAGAAACCAGCTTATTAAGTATAATAGTATAATAGAAAATATCTAGTCATATCACGTGTGTGGGCGATAAACGCGACGCTGCCGTGTAACTTTACATTGAACGATAATTATGACTTGTGGTCACTCAGTGGTTAAAATTCGACAGTAAAATAAATTAAATGCTTTTTTCCTTGATGTACATCCCACAGACTCGAAACAGCTCACAGCTTAATCGAAACAGCTCACAGCGAATTCACTGCTCGAAACTCATTTAGTCAATCTGTCAGTACTTACTTTTTGGCAACATTTTAATATTTTTAGGCTAGAATGACGACTCTGCGCGACTGTTTGACCACAGTACCACACAGTCACTGATTCGACCCCAAATATTTATTACCAAAATTATTTATTTAAATTACTTTATGTGTTTGGCGTTTTAACCAAAGCTCGTAAGGTTCGGGTTTTACAGTTTAATTAAACTAAATCGTGTAGGTATATTTATGGAATATTGTAACGAGGTACATAAAACGATAAATAGTACGGATATCCCAAGTTTTTTGAGTACATTATGTAAAATTAATTTTACAACAAACCGAGAAGCTCATTTCAAAGTTTGAGCGCCTGGAGGCGAAATCATGTCAAAGTCAGAAAATATCCATATCATGCCGTCGAAAAGTTTTATGACTTATTATCTTTATTCTCTTTATGTGCGTAAGTAGTATATGGAGTAGATAAGATACAAGAATTTTTTGAATCCCTCTATCCTCGTTGTTAAATATTATAATTGAGACATGGAAATATTAATGATAAGATATGACATAAGATTGAATATTTACATTTTTATTTTGTTATAATTATAACAATGCCCACAGTGTCTGCGTGGAAGTTAGAATTTGTTGGAATGAAAAAGAGATACCTACATTGCCATAATGTTTATTTATTTCCACATTTATTAGCAATTAAATAAAAAATTAAGACGTAAATAATCCGACACAAAAATAATTGGTGCCAATTTTCACCAAACGTAGCTATCTATAACTACTTTTAAACGTTAAACTAAAAAAATCATACCCAATAGGTCTGTCAAACAAACACGCAGAGAGACAAACTATGAGGTCGACATTATAGGAATCATCCTTTTTCGTCGGGGGTTAAAAAAGCCTTCATTCCTCGATATGTACCTTCATACATTTATCTCGGTTGTTTTCACACATAGTCCACCAAAAATAATTTTATTTTGATATTATTAACGTACACTATGCGTAAAACTCAACAGAGACAACAGATATAACATTTTTAAAACAAACACACTTTTAACGCAGTGATAACTGTAACATGACTGAAAAAAAATCTTATTCGTTATTTCACCTAATTTTATAATACATACATACATATTTACGCTGTATCCTTAACGAGGTAGTCAGAGAGGACGGGGCGCCAAGCGTCGGGAACTAATTAAGACTTTAAAAACGACAAAATGACTAGTACGTATCGTACGTTCAGAAAGAGTGTTTATTAGAGTTCTGTAGCCAAATGGTAAAAAACGGAAACTTTACAATTTCGTTCTGTTCGTCTGTCTCGTATATTTTCTCAGCGACATCAGAAAATAAATGCTTTGCTTTGCACATCGTCATTGAACACAAACTTTGTTTTGCTGTCGATTAATTCAATATTGTGCATTTCAACTACGGAAACCTTTAATATGCGGAATTCAATACGCATCTGGCCAAGTTTTTTCATTTAAATATTATTTCTTGCTTTTTAGTATTCCGATCTAATAAACGGGCAGATAAGACAGCGAGTAAATATTGCAATGTCAACCAACTCTGAGCTATGTTCAAAGTTTCGAGTCCCTTATTCATCGGGAAGTTAGTTTAAAATGGATTGTGAAATTTGTTACAAAAATTCGGTACAAAAAGAAGTACAAATAAACAGAGAGAGAAGAAAGCGAGTTAATGAGCAAGAGAATAAAAACGTGGTATAAATCTATTTCTTGATCCACTTCAACGTAGATGATAGATTAAACACGTAGGTAATATAATATCCATTAATCCGTTATACGAATACGAATAAGATAAATCTAGTTCTTAGAACCGATTAGACGATAATGTGAGCCATTAAAATATGATCTGTTAGAATATAAAAGAATCTGTCATGAAAGTTTTGCAAGATCCGCATCCTACCTAATGTTATTTTTTAATTGGTTTTTATTATATATTATGAAACTTATGTACAGACATGCATATATTCAGTCGTAATTGAAAGTATAATCAAAATGTAAAGAATGACCTGCTACGCCTGCGAAATTATAAGGTCTCCGTTTTTTACCATTTGGCTATGGAACCCCAAAAAAAGATTAACTGTACAACGTTCAATGTTAAGTACCTGGGTGCCGGGGCTTTTTTTCAATTTTCTTAATAACATGTCCATGAGTAAAGTATGTTTCTGGTAGGTACATGACAAACTGAACTTAGACAAATTATTTTTAATATTAAAAAAAGTCCTACCACATTGCAGGATTCGCATCCCCTCACTTCAGCGTGGTAGGCCTACGCTCTAGCCACTATGCTATTAAGAACGTGAAATCTATTGCGTAATTAAAAAAAGTTTAGAAGTCAATACTTTAAAAGTTTTAAATATGATTTTTTTTTCAGGAAAACGGAACGGAACAGAAAACACGGGAAAAACGATTTTATTCAGAATTGAGACCTAACTAGATCGATTTTTCGCCCCCATAGGCCTATAAATTTTAAATTTCATCGAAATAGAACCGTTTTCACTCCCATAGCCTCCTATATTATATCGTTAGAACCGGTTTCGAGAACGCAATTACAAACACACCAATATATACAAATATTTCTTGTATAATAATATAGTATGTACCACCCAAAATTGTATTAATTTTCCACATTTAATAATAATGTACCAACCAAAATTGTATTAATGTAGGTACTACGTTTATAAAACGAACTAACAAGTTTAGGTTCATTTCTCCTAGCCTAATGAATCTTTAATAGATTTATTAGATTAGAAAAGATTTAAAACGAGAAACCTAGGGCGTATGCAAAAGATAAATAATAATTGATGCATGAATAGTTTACCTAAGTCACTAAGTATATCATTGCAAATGATATGAACTGTTGTGCGAGTTTTCTAAATGACAGCTGATCTCTACACTCCTCAATTAACTATTTCACGCGGCCCACGTTTTTCGTTTAACAGCTATGAAAAAGTGACTAGGCTAAGAGAAATTATTTCATAATTTTTTTAGTCCATTTTAAAAACTTGATGTGTTATAAATAAAAATAATAAATAAATTAGATTTTTATTTGAAGTAAACTTTGTAAAGTATTTTTCGAACGTTAAATTTTCAAGGAGTGGTGGACAGTATGGCCCTGTTCGTAAGCCCTAACATTACAACTTCTTTTCATGAGCACAACAACCTGACCAATTTATCCTTAACAAAATCTTCAATTGTATAATAGCCTTTCAAGCAAGAGCTTTAACAAATTTCTTAAATCTAATGTCTGGTAGTGCGATTAATTATTCTTCTTATTGTTATTTAAATAATTATTATTAAGAATAAATAATAAATTAAGTTCTTATTCAATTCAGAAATTTCTTTCTAGACCTTTCTTTTAACTTTTAAATTTGAAGTTTTCTAATACAAATCAGATTTTTATAGTTTCATCCCACTTTTAAGTTTGCAGCACAGACCTCCTTAAGTTTATCAAAACAAAATGCTTACTGATAATTCGTATGCTGAAATGTATGCAAACCACGTTCTACCAAAGAGCGACGACCTTTTTAATCTAGACAGTCTTCCTTTGTCATAAAATGGACATGACCTTATTCAACTAGAAATGAATGTAAAGAATGCGTAGGCGAGAGGTATTCTTTTTATAAAGAATTCGATTAACCTTCCGAAATGTCGCTGTAAGTATACGTATAAAACAAATTGTTTTTCTTGATTGCAAGACGAGACATAACTTATACTTGTTACGAATATTTTTTCTCATGAACTTAAATCGCCAGCTTATACATAAATAGTTGTAATTCTAATCATTTGGTAAACGCTTTCAACTTGGTAAAGTAATTATACTACTTTTTTTTACTTTTCAAATGATTTGGTTTTTATATAATCTCAAAAATAAAACAGTGCATTTGCTGTTTGTCAGTGTTGCCATCGTGTTTTTTTAATATTTTTCAATATGGCGTCAATGCGTTCAACGTGTTTTTTATTCTTTAATTATTCCCTAATTCTTGAGAGGCAAAACGAACTATGTCCATACAGCTATATTTTCCGTGTTCGTTATTCACATTCTGAAGTAAAAAATCGTTATGTTTCACAATAAACCACATATCTGCTGAAGGTTTTGTTCTTTTTTCTCATCACTTAGTCACTAATATTTCTCCTTCCTCACTAATAGTTCAAAATAAATTTTCTGTAGTGCAAAAACTTTAGGTGCACATGTTTATTGACTTTCGAACCTTCCAACTTTTCAAACCTTCCAATTCCTTTAGCTTGCGCAGAACTTTAACACACAATATGCTACTAATTCACTTTTGTACTTCCAAAAGTCCAAAAAAACAGAATACCTAAACAAAATGCCAACTTCGCTTCCCCATTGGTCCCGCCAAAAATTTCACACTTTTTCTTTTGCATTTTGATGCAAAAAAAATTAATAATAAAGAGCTATGTGATTGACGGATATACCATGATCGCCACAAAAGGCAAATAATATAATAATAAAGAGTATGACTTAAAATGTAGAAATATCTGAGTTATGTAAATTAAAAATCGTAAAATTAAGGATTGCTCGCTATGAAACTGTATACGACACCAAAATACAAGTAATATTTTAGTATATTTATCAATCCCTACAAGATATGCTTTCAATCTATTTTCCTCTTTTATAAAAAGTATGAACAAAAAGCTTAGCAAGGATAAAATCAAAATGGTGTACTAAATGTATACTTGCGAGTGTACTACCAGGATTAAAGAGCCTTTAGAAGGTTTTCCGAAATTAACAAAGGAAATAGAGATATCTTTCTTTCCTGAAAAGGCCCTCAGATACAACTCAATATCCGTGTCTGATTTTGTAGGGCGGGTCCTCCCTTTGTCCGGGTTTATCTATAGTCACAGTAACAAAGCCGCAATTACCGAAAGTAACTGTCACAATACCGTACACATTCCGTATCATCCGATCAGGTCACCACCAAAACACAATCGATTCTATAACCGTCAATACGGCAATTTATGGCCCAACCATAACTTTTGCAACATCCGCGATATCCTCCCGATTTATGGCACGCATTAGGGCTGTATCCGACTCGAGATTATTGCGTATTCCGACTGAATGCCTACCAAAGAGTGAATGGATATCGCTTTTACGGATATCGGTCACAGTATTTTATTCAAAGAACGTTTAAAACCAGTTACTTATTCTGAATAGGGGCAGTTGATGTTACGTATAACTGATAAGTAGAGTCTGATACTTGCGGTTTTAGTTGCTGTATTTTATGTTTAACTACATAGGCCGAAAAATATTCGGAGTTCATTATATTAACGAAAGAGTGCGTAATTTACATATTTTAATTAAAATAAAGCACCCATGGGCCTATATAAACTCTCTAAGCCTTAGAGAAGGAATGAAAAATATTAATCTCGTGTTTTATCTTAAAGTCTAAGTTACAGCTCAAGTTAATATTCTTCTTTCAGGACATTTATAAATTTAAATACATGAACAGACAAAAGGATTGCGGGTGTTTTCTGACTACCTGAAAAGCTCTATCCAGAATTTTCGCAAACCTCCCCATATAATCTCTACATTTTCTAACCTCGCTACATTATTTCTTTAACTTTAGGCGCTTGTATTCCAAGTTTTTACGTAGTAACTGTCTGCCAGGATTCAAGGTACTTTTCAAATATTAATCTGCGCAGACTAAATTGTTTCTCGCTAGCGAATAAATAAAAGTCTATGATTTTTTAATAAAGCTGTATGCCATTCTTTATAACATCATAAATATAAAAAAAGTGACGAGAAGGTATTTACTGAGAAAAATACATATAGCGGAGACTTTGTAACAAACTGTGGTACGTTATTTAGATTTTATAGCTATATAAAACTAATTTTCGCTCGCAAAACTCTTCACTGACTGAAAGTTTAAAGAACAGTATTCTACTAAGAATGCTTTTTATTCTGATCAATTTCTAATGTTCCACATATTAACAATTTTTTTATCGCAAATTCACTCATAACTTAGAACTCCTGAGCGAATTATAATGAAGTCTATACTAATCGATAACATACTGAGTTTCGAATGATTTAATCCCATTGGAAAGCCATTCAATTATCCGTGGGTATATACATATATTCACTTATAATTTCATAATATTTCTTCATTAAAAAACTACCTACTATAAATTTTCCCTAGCTCCAGAATATCCGCAAGGATTGTTGTAACATGAGGTCTTCACTGGTAGATAATAATTTAAGGTTGAAAAATTGTTTCTAAAATCCATCATGTAAGTATACAGCGATCCCAAATTGTCGCAATAGTAAAGTTATTCGCTTATCGCTTTGACTTTTATTTAATAATTAAGTCAATATTAGTCTTTATGTAAGGTTTATAATACATACATCTTCACGGCACTGTTCTTTCGAATTGGACAGAGCACTAAGGTGCAGCAAAGTTGCACTGAGACAGTACTTTCAGTAATAGGGATTAGAAATAGTAAACGGAAACAGAGGACACAAGTCATTGTCTCGTGATCAATTTTTACGACTTGAGCGTGAAGACAGCTGACAAATTTTGTATTCTGCCTCTCTCAAACTAGCATGGAAGAACGTAATAGAAAAACAAAGTTAGTTAATTATAAATAAATAGCACATAGTAAAATAGCCAGAGTTTTAATGACGGAAATGTCAGAAGCACTCGCATGCCTAAGCAAAAATGTGTGAGGAGAATGATGAGATTTGAGGAAGCGAAAGAAGTAGATTTGAGGAAGGACTGCTAAGTTTGGCACACCGTCCTCTCTGACTACCCCGTTAGGAATATAGCGTGAAGATATGCAATGTAATATAAATTGTATAATATTAATATTAGTAAAATATACATAGCTGTAAAAAGTTTTGTGTCGAGGGATTTTTTAACCTTCATACAACCTCTACATTAAAATTAAAACTATTTAAAAAACTCGAAACTGTTACCTAACTCGAATGTAATCTAAAATGTTAGAAATTCTCACTGGATTTCAAGTGAAGCAAGTTCAGGGCCAACGACTTCTCTTTGAGTGCACCGCTCTGTGTGCAGCGAGACTCGGCGAGAGCTACTGAATCTGCGCTTATGTATTCTGAACGTTCAGCTGAACACCTACCTCAACGTAGCTCGACGAATATACTACAAAATTAAATTTGCAGCGCTCATTTCAATTAGGTTACGTTACTAAAGTACGTCATAACTAGATAAAAGAAATTTCAGTTTATATAAATACATACATTCATATCCTCACGCTGTATCCCTAACGGGGTAGTCAGAGAGGAGGTAGCGCCAAGCGTCGCGGTTGTTTTATACTTCAGTTTATATCTTTCTCGATATTTATAAAATATTTTTCTAAACATAATTTCTATAAAATTGAATCTAGTTATATTTTCTTGTACATTTTTTTTATGGTGGAGCAGGCACACGAGCAAGCGAGTTATCTGATGGAAAGTGATCACCGCCGTCCTTGTTCGGAGAATCGCGGGTGCGTTGGCATTGCATTTTTGTCTGTCTGCTTTAGATCTAACAGGTTTACATAAATCGTTCATAATGATTTTTATATTAACAATATACTTAGGTATTTTATTGAAATAATAATCGATGAAATACAATTTAACATAATTTATAGGAAATATTTCAGGTAAAAATTGCAGTTAAAACTATGAATAAAAAATTTATTCACACACAGATAAAAGCTTCGTACTTAATACCCCTCTTTTTATCGAGGGTTTAAAACGACATTAGTCCACCATTGTCAAAAATAGGTCTCTTGAAATACATGCCGCTAAACTTAACTTTTGCTATTCCCATCCAACCATAACCTTCACCTTACACAAATCGTCTCTCCATCTCTCACTGGAGAATGGCCTGCGTTTGCTTAAACGCGTTAGCCTAGACCCGCACGCTTATTACGTAACTTGCAGTCTGCATGTGACAGCCAATATCATGCGATATCTGCTGTCAAAACGAGAATTTATGTAATATAATTTGTATAGTGGCGCTAAATCTATCGCGAAAAGTGCATTTTACTGTCATAGAATAATAGATACGCAATCGTCATACATGATACCAATTTTGTATTACAATTAGTCACCGGTCGCGCAGTGATCGCGTGGTTGTCACTGTCTGCAAATTTTTAGGTAATAACTCCGTCGGTCTCCACTCCAAAATGTAATCCATAGAATTCAAAACTTAATATACGGTATCTAAGAGTGCTTTGACCGAGATTTAATCTGATTAAAATTTTCTTGTCAAGTTTACGATATCATTACTATCTACCATAGTAGCAAAGCTTTGAAAGTTATATGGTTTTAGGGTAGATGATTAAAATTTATTTTCGTTCGTTGCGTTCGTTAAATTTATTTTTATTAAATTACACATAAACAAGTAAACAATATTCAAAAAATGGGTAATTCGTATGTTCATATTTTATTCGACTTACATTAGGCAAATAAATGCGAATAATATTTATCACTAGAGCACACGCGCGCTCTGCCCGTAGAACAGGGTCAATTTTTGCATAAAACTGTTTTATTTCTTTATCTATTTCCTTGAGCTCCAGAAATAGCCTAAAATAATTTTGAAAAAGGTACTTGGCATTTTATACATGTATCCATAATTTTACTCCAACATCGCTTTTAGAACACGCGATTAATGGAGTAATAAAAATAAGGCGAGCTAACGACAGTACTTTTTCTTTCTTCTTTGTGTTAATCACAATTTTTTCATGGTTTTTGTAGATAAAATATTCAGATCATGGCAAATTATATTATGTACATTTGTTGTATTATCATTAGAATGAGATCTTTGTGAAGATAAAATGTCTAATAAATTCAACTTTTTGTTTTAACTTGAATTCCACTTTGTTTTCTGCGTGCAACATATTTTTTGAGATTTGTATATAAAATAGACACAATCGAGATCGTAATCAAATACCTACGATTTACTGCCAGCTTTTTAAAATTACAACAAACTTCGATGTACCTACAAGGTTAATCTAAATAGTATGTACTTGATACTGGCACCTGAAAAGCTATGTCATAAATATCTTAACCGATTTTATTACAAAAAAAAAATTACTGATTTCATGAAAGGATTGATATTGTATTAAAAAACCTGATTTGTTCGGTGAACTCAAAAACTTTTATAAATAGACTTTTTGATAAAAGTCACAGAACGAACCCTAAGCGGCTTTTCTGAAAAGGTCGATGAACATGAAAGTGAAGCCGAATTTATTTTCGGACTAATGAACATTCATACCGGAGGAAAGATTAAATAATATATAAGTTTCTGAGTAGACGAGCTCTCAACGGGGTTATAACTCAACGTGCTGCGCAGATTTAGTGGGAAGCTTGAAATAATAATTACAATTTGATTCGTACCTCGTTTTCTGCTCATTTTTTATCGTAATTTAACTGTCTGTTTATAATTTGAAACATAATATTATGCGACTTTCAAAAGTTAACTACAGTCTTAATTTATAATTTCAATTGGATAAAATATTTATAACAAAACTGTTTCTCGAAACATATTAAGTTCAATAACTTTATATGAAATCATATGTTTGCCTAACTTGTAACAGTTTTAAATATACTTAGAGGAACAGTATGAGCAGTAGGATTTAGATTTTAAATGATCATTGAAATTTATTAACATCTACCTACGAAAACATGTACGCATATGCAAGTGACAGAAGTTATTGGCATGCTTTTATAATAGGACTCTACTCATAATGCAGATTAAATTAGGACTAGAAACGTAAATTAATTGAAACAGAAGTCGAATAAATGTTCAACTCGAAAACCTTGAATTCATCGTGTAAGGGTCCCCCCGATCCCGCCGCCGCTCGAAGTACGCTGTGGGCTGTGCGATGGGGCCGATGCTGTCGCTTGTCACTTATAAACTCGTGTGCGCTTTGTTGCCACCTACTACTAGAATTCGAAACGCAGTAGCTACATACGTAGAATAGGGTTCGATTAATGCCAATTCTTCGATATTCATCTGTATATTAACATACGTTATTTTCAGAAATTATTAATTATTTTTTTAAACGAAAGTTCATACAATTTGTTATAAAAAATTGAGTCGATGGTTACTCGGGAACATTAAATCGTACGTCAATAATGTGAAAATAAATGTTCATAATATATATAAAAATCTTTATTTACATTAACAAAAAGTACATACATATGTTAATACTTACAAATATAATACATTATATATATTGAATAATCTGACTTTTAATGTTGTTTATAACAATGAACAATATATTTATTAATAACAAAAAAGTACATACCTACGTTTATATTTACAAAATTAAAACTACACATTATCTTAAATAATAGACTTCCTCAAAGTTGCCGCTTAGAAAGCTGTCATTGCTTAAGGTACCCAGCAGACTAGCAGCATTGCCTCTTTGAATAGCCAAACTGATTCGTTGGCGGAAGAAGCTGGCAGCCCGGCGGTCTCCCGAAGCCTCGACAAGTCTCTTACAAATATCAGAAACCAGTCGAAAGTTATTTAAAATTAATTCTATCCTACACATATACTATTTTAGTGGTAAAATATTATAATTATATGACCCCATTTTCACTCTACTTGTAAATACGTTTTGATTTTTAATAATGTTATGGAGTAAACGTTTTTGCCGTTGTTACACTGTTGGTTTAAAACATTGCGAGAAATTGTCGAAATCACTTTGTTCCCAATTACTACATTTGCTGCAATTTTTTTTATGTTACTTGTAGTTCAAACAACTATAAATATCGTATACCTAACAAAGACAGTAAATTTGTGAGTCCAATCTTTTTTCATGAATTTATAGTATCCCGTACGAATCTAACTCAACTCGGTGAACAGAAAAATCAATGAACCTGAAAAATTGAAGCTCAAGGAAAACCCCTTGAACATCGAGATAACACTTTGTGAGAACAACACTAAGTCTATCATTGTTATGATTGGCGTTATCATTTAATGAACTTTATCGCAAAATTTAATAATAAATTCAAATGCAAAGAAAGGAAACCTAATATTTACGTGGCTACTACAGTGTAAATTTTAATGGCATGCCTTTTGACACTTTCTTCAGAACTATAAGGATGTCTCTTTATGAGGTTAATCATTTGCGTCACGTGTTAGTGTAACATTCATAACGTGTAACGTTGATAAATAAAAATTAAAGGCTGTTAAATGCACAGAGCACATAAGTGGTAGAATCGATTTGACTAATTTTCTTTTACTAAAATATTCGTAATGGACCGAATAAGCTTTTCAAAGAAAAAAATTAGAAAAGTTGTTCAGAAAATTATTATTACAAGATAAGCGCATCACTTGAGAACAGCTGGAGAGATTTGGCTAGTTTTCTTTTTAACCAAATTCAAAAAAAGAAGGACGTTCGTCAGTATGTATGTTTTTTTATTATTAATACTTTTTTTTTATGTATGTTCACCGATAACTTCCTCAATTGTGGACCGATTTTGAAAATTCTTTTTTTGTTTGAAACAGTATACTTTCGAGGTAGCCTAGTTTAAATGTTACCGGTGTTGGGACTCGGCCTTGGAAGATACACCAAATAACACCAGCAACACGAACTGGTTATAACCATTATATTGATGATTCTATTGTATGTCGTGGCGCTTCAGAGTTAAAATTAAGTTAATTTTAGACCTGCCCTAGATATTTATTTAGGCCAAGGTCACTCTTTTGAGTGGTGACTCCCTTTTGGGAGAAATAACAAAATTTTATAAAAAAAAAAATTAAACGCCTTCGAGAAAAACTGAAAAGTACAAAATCCTTTACTAATTAAAACTCAAGTAGAATAAAAATAACTTTATCAATACACTACAAATACTTATATAATTAAATTTGATAGTTATTGAATCGGTGCTAAATCAATGTGCAACAACAGAAAGTGTATTAGTTCGATAGGCTTGGCACCGACATTGTATTATATTTATAAAGTTACTTTTATTATACTTGAGTTTTGATAAGTAAAGAATATTTTTTGTACTTTTCAGTGATTTTTTTTTAAGGCGGTTTAATTTTTTTCTTAATTTTTTTTATTCCTTCCGTTTTTACCTAAATGTTTGTAATAGTCCGAATAAAGTTTTTAGCAAAAAAAAATTTAAGTTTCCAGAAAATTGAAAAATTCGGATAAACCGAAAGGTTTTTTCCTACGGGATTTTTACGAACACGAACAAATTATTCAAATTTGGACAGGATAACAAAAATGTCGAAAGTATTAATAAAATATTATAATGAATGACTATTAGGTATGCAGAGAAAAAACCTCTAAAGAAAGTATTAAAAGAGACTAAAAAAAAAATCAACAAAAGACATCTACTAGGAGTGCAGAACAGTGGATTTGTGTCATTAATTTTAAATTGGATGGCAGCTCGATGACCACCCGAGGAACTATGCATGTAATTAGGTGTAGATTTAGCACAGATTTAGCAATAAACTTGCTAGATACAGTGTCGATTTTACGCTTCGCTGCATAATTATATTTACTTGAAAATATTTTAACATTTTATTTTATTAAAGTGAAAATATTTGTTTTAATTTAAATATACAATGTTCATCTATGACGCTTAGCAACTTTACATAGCTAAGCAGCAACGCTTAGCATTTCATTTTAAATTTTTAATTTTTTTAAATTTTAATAAGACTGTATTTTAACATTTTTTGTAACAGTAACATATTTAAGCTTAAATAATATTTTTATAAATTTTTCAATAGTAATTTATTTATAATTAAAATGGAGTTAACTAGATTTTACATTATCAACTACTACAACCTATTAAGCTTTTATGTAAGTCCCACAGATTTATATTGACAAATAAAAGAAATTACCAGATTTTATCGTACCAGGCAAACTAGTTAGTTATAGACTTACTGTTGAATGTTTCAAAGTGACCTCAAGTTTTCCAACACGACCAAAATATGGCTTAACAACTGCTGCCATCTATCGGTTACCAAGCATCATTATGCTTTATGTGTTTATGAGCCATTGCTCAGGAACACTACATAGAAGCGATTAGATCTTGCATCCAATAGATAATTACGCACTTGTTGCTTGATCTAGGTAATAAAATAATTTCGACCGCTAACATACAATTACATCGCAAGCGCATTTACTTATACTTAAAATTATTAGAGTCGACAGATATTATACATGCGATACAATTTGAAAGCAAGACAATCAAAATTTGCGACGCGTCGCATATACGGTTCTGTATTAGTGAGGGCTGTAACGAACCTGTGTCACTACAAACACTGACCTATTTTGATTGCTCCTTCGTTATAAAGCACTATGAAGTCCCACTGCACCAGGAATCAAAGGTTATTCCCTGACATGAAATTCTGAACCCTCTCTGGGCACGAAAAACACTAGCCGATATAAAGTCGACAAGTCCACATTCATAGAAAATGTATACAGATACAACAGGTGCAAAAATCGCTGCAGTACTATGATTAGATTAGGGACGCTCAACGACGCCATATTCATAAATCCGTAGAAAACGGTAGTCCAGCCAGGGTCTGGAAATTACTTAAAGATTAGGGATCGGTAAATCATACAGCACCTCTGTCTCCAAAGATCTAGATTTAGACCTACTCAACGTCAAGACCAATACACTTAAATCTCTTTCATCGCTATCTATTCCCAATTTTTCTCTTTTAATCTTAATCAATTTACCGATTGTGATGTTAAGAAGAACGTCCTTTCCAGCACTTTGAATGCTGTAGGTAGCGACTGCGTTAGTAGTAGTATGATTACTTCTCTTCTGGACTTCATTACTCCTATTATTACCTAAATCCTCAACCTTTCCATCTCCTCTGGTGTACTCCGTTCAGTGTGAAAATATGCTCATGTTATTCCACCTCTTAAAAAATCTACACTTACTTCTTTTTCTGATTATCGTCTCATGTCCATCCTTTCATTCCTTTCCAAAGTTCTTGAAAAACTAGGACATCAACAGCGTTTCTTTATCTTGAAAGAAAATAATCTCCTTGATCCTTTCCAGTCCGGTTTCGTGCAGATCATAGTACGGCCGTACGGCTACTGCTCCCGTTAAAGTCAGTGACAATATACGGTTGGATATGGAAAATTAAAAGCTCACAGTACTTACTCTGATTGATTTTAGCAACGCCTTCAATACTTTTGACTTTGATCTTTTGCTGGATACTACGTTCAATTAACATATCTCCAACGGTTATTTATTGATTTCATAGTTACCTGCTGGGCGCCGGCAGCGTATACGCATGATGATTCATATTCTAAGTGGTGCGCAATTTTTGCGGGTGTACCGCATACAGCGTCTTATATCCTTTACTATTTTCCATCTTTATTAATGCTATATTCAAATCACTTACTTCTTCATACCATTTGCACGCAGATGACTCTAAAACACAAGCATTTTTGCGTGATCTTCCAGATGCCATTAATGACATGAATGTTGATCTCCTAACATTAATGATGGAGTCATTCTTTTGGTTTGAAATTAAAACCGTCAAAAACACTGACAATCGTAATTGGCATTTCCGTGCTCATCTCTGAGATCAACTATGAACGTTTACCTTGGATTACTTTGGACGATATTCAATATTCGGTATTTCTTAAGTACGGTATACTGTTTAAATTTACTGTCGAAAATTTAAGTGTAATTTCTACACCTGTTATGGGCACCTCAAGTCACTGAAATCAGTAGAAACCAAAATATGTTTTGCTCAATCCCTTCTTCTTCCTCTTTTTGATTATGCAGATGTTTGCTATCCCGATCTCGCTGTCGAGTCCTTAAACAAGCTTGAACGTCTGCAAAATCTGTCTATTCGTTTCATTTTTAATCTGCATAAATTTGATAACATAACATAACATAACTTCACGCTGTATCCCCAACGGGGTAGTCAGAGAGAACGGAGCGCCAGGAGTCGCGGTCCTTACACACCTCTTTCGCTTCCTCAAATTTCATCATTCTCCTCACACATTTTCGCCTAGGTATTGACATTTCCGTCTGCTAACACTCTGGCTATTTGATCTTCATAAGTCAGCCTTGGTCTTCCTTGGCTTCTTTTACCACTCACTTTCGCTCTGTATATTTTCTTCGTCAGTCTTTCATCACTCATTCTTTCCATGTGCCCGAACCATCTAAGCATTCCTTTAAATAAATAAATTAATTTGATCATGTTTCCATTTTCCGCTCCCAACTTAAATGGCTATATATCCGTCGTGTAAGAGATTATCGTGTTCTGTCTTTTTTATACTTTACCTTATTAATTTCTACTACTCCCTCTTATCTGAAAAACCGTTTTGTGTTCCACTCCTCTACTCCTAATCGTACCCTTCGACCTTCCCTTATGCTTACTCTTAATATCCCAGCTCACGCTTCTAATTTCTATTCCAATTCCTTTACTCTGCGAGCTATTCGTTTGTGGAACGTACTGCCTGATGACATCAAGTGAGCTTCATCTCTTAATATAGTCTCTTATAAATCTCTTATTCCAAAAGCGAGTGAAGGAACACTTTCTGTCAAATTAACTTTCCTAATATTGTTTATAACACTACGTGCAAGTACGTGCTGTGCACTGTGTACTTATTGTTAATATATTTATGTAGTAGGTGTATTGTATTTATGTGTATGTATGTATGTGCGTATGTATGTATATATGTAGATGTTGTCCTATAGGTATATATATTGCATGTTATGTATACGTATATAAAGAATAGTTAAAGTATCTATGATAGTTCTACTTCCTCTTCATCGCCTTCCTTTTTTCATTATCTATATCCTATAACCCAAAGGTTGCCTGGAAGAAATTGCTGTTCAGCAATAAAGACACCTATTGTACTATTTTTTGGTGGTTCAGATCTTTTGTTTTTGTATATTTATAATGGAATAAAGTATTGTATGATTGTATTGTAAAAAGGTACTTCCAACTATTACTCTTAATATTGGTTACATTCATATACACACACGTAAACTGGCTATATCGCAAAACGTCTTACAGTTTTAGCATAGGATGACTTTTATTCGAGGATCTTACAAATAAGCGTTTCTCTAATCGTGACGTGAATCGTACTCCTAATGTTATTCTATTTTAGATAAATCTTAAAATTACTAATTAAATCATGGACTTTTATTATATTCAAGGTCCATGATGAGAACATTAGAAACATGAATTTTACATCGCAAGGATCGACCGGGCTCGCAGATTTTAGCGTTGCGAATTCGCATCGCGTGGTATGTGCATCGACCCGTAATTTATTGTAGTACTATTATTAAAAGTCAGTATCGATCTCTAAGTTTCTAGTTATATATTGTATATTCATTATAACTGATGTTAGGTTCAGCACAGAAACATACATAAATTTAATAACAACATGAACATGTATTTTCTACAACGGTATTCAATATCCCCGGTTGCAACGTAATTAGTGACTTAGCCATCTCGTTAATTAGAGAGTAAAGCCATTGGCTGATAATAATGCGATGGTAGCATATAGTAAAGCTGGTTATACATACATAATTTATCTCGTTAAAGCTGTATCGAGGTTTAAAATATCACAGGGAACTGTAATTATATTTTTATAATGTATAATATTATATTGTATGTATTACATGTAATATAACATATACCAATATCTTAAAACGTTCATTGATTAGAAAACCATATTATAAAATAAACAATTTAAGTGAAGACAAAACAACAGCCTGAAGATAATCTTCTCTGCACATGCATTTACCGGCTTTCTGAAAATTGCATTTAAATAAACCTATTGTAAAATATTGACAAAAAACGATACCTGATTTTGTAATACACATATTTTGAACATTGGTATTACTAACAGCCCCCAGCATGATATGTCGAAAGGCAAATGGAATAGCCATCCACTTTTACTAGTGCTTTGAAGCGACGCCTTGCGGTATGCCAGAAAGATGTAGGCATACCAAGATCGGTCTTCGAAATTTTGACAATAGTCAAGAAGGTGTTGGGCTACTCGGAGAAAATAAAATGGCAGGATTAGAGATTAGAGCTATTAACGCTACAAATACCAACGCGTTGCCGCGTACCTATTACGTATGAAGCACTATCACGTAGATATAGAAATACATTATAATAAGCCCTTTTCCTAGAAAAATAAACTGCTGCTGACGTACTCCATATTATTCTTTCTCCCTCGAACCAGCATAGAAGCAAGGTTTTTATATTTTCATCTATATTCTAGGCTTTATCGATATACGTAGAGTACGTGCTTTCTCAGTGAGAAACCAGCTTATTAAGTATAATAGTATAATAGAAAATATCTAGTCATATCACGTGTGTGGGCGATAAACGCGACGCTGCCGTGTAACTTTACATTGAACGATAATTATGACTTGTGGTCACTCAGTGGTTAAAATTCGACAGTAAAATAAATTAAATGCTTTTTTCCTTGATGTACATCCCACAGACTCGAAACAGCTCACAGCTTAATCGAAACAGCTCACAGCGAATTCACTGCTCGAAACTCATTTAGTCAATCTGTCAGTACTTACTTTTTGGCAACATTTTAATATTTTTAGGCTAGAATGACGACTCTGCGCGACTGTTTGACCACAGTACCACACAGTCACTGATTCGACCCCAAATATTTATTACCAAAATTATTTATTTAAATTACTTTATGTGTTTGGCGTTTTAACCAAAGCTCGTAAGGTTCGGGTTTTACAGTTTAATTAAACTAAATCGTGTAGGTATATTTATGGAATATTGTAACGAGGTACATAAAACGATAAATAGTACGGATATCCCAAGTTTTTTGAGTACATTATGTAAAATTAATTTTACAACAAACCGAGAAGCTCATTTCAAAGTTTGAGCGCCTGGAGGCGAAATCATGTCAAAGTCAGAAAATATCCATATCATGCCGTCGAAAAGTTTTATGACTTATTATCTTTATTCTCTTTATGTGCGTAAGTAGTATATGGAGTAGATAAGATACAAGAATTTTTTGAATCCCTCTATCCTCGTTGTTAAATATTATAATTGAGACATGGAAATATTAATGATAAGATATGACATAAGATTGAATATTTACATTTTTATTTTGTTATAATTATAACAATGCCCACAGTGTCTGCGTGGAAGTTAGAATTTGTTGGAATGAAAAAGAGATACCTACATTGCCATAATGTTTATTTATTTCCACATTTATTAGCAATTAAATAAAAAATTAAGACGTAAATAATCCGACACAAAAATAATTGGTGCCAATTTTCACCAAACGTAGCTATCTATAACTACTTTTAAACGTTAAACTAAAAAAATCATACCCAATAGGTCTGTCAAACAAACACGCAGAGAGACAAACTATGAGGTCGACATTATAGGAATCATCCTTTTTCGTCGGGGGTTAAAAAAGCCTTCATTCCTCGATATGTACCTTCATACATTTATCTCGGTTGTTTTCACACATAGTCCACCAAAAATAATTTTATTTTGATATTATTAACGTACACTATGCGTAAAACTCAACAGAGACAACAGATATAACATTTTTAAAACAAACACACTTTTAACGCAGTGATAACTGTAACATGACTGAAAAAAAATCTTATTCGTTATTTCACCTAATTTTATAATACATACATACATATTTACGCTGTATCCTTAACGAGGTAGTCAGAGAGGACGGGGCGCCAAGCGTCGGGAACTAATTAAGACTTTAAAAACGACAAAATGACTAGTACGTATCGTACGTTCAGAAAGAGTGTTTATTAGAGTTCTGTAGCCAAATGGCAAAAAACGGAAACTTTACAATTTCGTTCTGTTCGTCTGTCTCGTATATTTTCTCAGCGACATCAGAAAATAAATGCTTTGCTTTGCACATCGTCATTGAACACAAACTTTGTTTTGCTGTCGATTAATTCAATATTGTGCATTTCAACTACGGAAACCTTTAATATGCGGAATTCAATACGCATCTGGCCAAGTTTTTTCATTTAAATATTATTTCTTGCTTTTTAGTATTCCGATCTAATAAACGGGCAGATAAGACAGCGAGTAAATATTGCAATGTCAACCAACTCTGAGCTATGTTCAAAGTTTCGAGTCCCTTATTCATCGGGAAGTTAGTTTAAAATGGATTGTGAAATTTGTTACAAAAATTCGGTACAAAAAGAAGTACAAATAAACAGAGAGAGAAGAAAGCGAGTTAATGAGCAAGAGAATAAAAACGTGGTATAAATCTATTTCTTGATCCACTTCAACGTAGATGATAGATTAAACACGTAGGTAATATAATATCCATTAATCCGTTATACGAATACGAATAAGATAAATCTAGTTCTTAGAACCGATTAGACGATAATGTGAGCCATTAAAATATGATCTGTTAGAATATAAAAGAATCTGTCATGAAAGTTTTGCAAGATCCGCATCCTACCTAATGTTATTTTTTAATTGGTTTTTATTATATATTATGAAACTTATGTACAGACATGCATATATTCAGTCGTAATTGAAAGTATAATCAAAATGTAAAGAATGACCTGCTACGCCTGCGAAATTATAAGGTCTCCGTTTTTTACCATTTGGCTATGGAACCCCAAAAAAAGATTAACTGTACAACGTTCAATGTTAAGTACCTGGGTGCCGGGGCTTTTTTTCAATTTTCTTAATAACATGTCCATGAGTAAAGTATGTTTCTGGTAGGTACATGACAAACTGAACTTAGACAAATTATTTTTAATATTAAAAAAAGTCCTACCACATTGCAGGATTCGCATCCCCTCACTTCAGCGTGGTAGGCCTACGCTCTAGCCACTATGCTATTAAGAACGTGAAATCTATTGCGTAATTAAAAAAAGTTTAGAAGTCAATACTTTAAAAGTTTTAAATATGATTTTTTTTTCAGGAAAACGGAACGGAACAGAAAACACGGGAAAAACGATTTTATTCAGAATTGAGACCTAACTAGATCGATTTTTCGCCCCCATAGGCCTATAAATTTTAAATTTCATCGAAATAGAACCGTTTTCACTCCCATAGCCTCCTATATTATATCGTTAGAACCGGTTTCGAGAACGCAATTACAAACACACCAATATATACAAATATTTCTTGTATAATAATATAGTATGTACCACCCAAAATTGTATTAATTTTCCACATTTAATAATAATGTACCAACCAAAATTGTATTAATGTAGGTACTACGTTTATAAAACGAACTAACAAGTTTAGGTTCATTTCTCCTAGCCTAATGAATCTTTAATAGATTTATTAGATTAGAAAAGATTTAAAACGAGAAACCTAGGGCGTATGCAAAAGATAAATAATAATTGATGCATGAATAGTTTACCTAAGTCACTAAGTATATCATTGCAAATGATATGAACTGTTGTGCGAGTTTTCTAAATGACAGCTGATCTCTACACTCCTCAATTAACTATTTCACGCGGCCCACGTTTTTCGTTTAACAGCTATGAAAAAGTGACTAGGCTAAGAGAAATTATTTCATAATTTTTTTAGTCCATTTTAAAAACTTGATGTGTTATAAATAAAAATAATAAATAAATTAGATTTTTATTTGAAGTAAACTTTGTAAAGTATTTTTCGAACGTTAAATTTTCAAGGAGTGGTGGACAGTATGGCCCTGTTCGTAAGCCCTAACATTACAACTTCTTTTCATGAGCACAACAACCTGACCAATTTATCCTTAACAAAATCTTCAATTGTATAATAGCCTTTCAAGCAAGAGCTTTAACAAATTTCTTAAATCTAATGTCTGGTAGTGCGATTAATTATTCTTCTTATTGTTATTTAAATAATTATTATTAAGAATAAATAATAAATTAAGTTCTTATTCAATTCAGAAATTTCTTTCTAGACCTTTCTTTTAACTTTTAAATTTGAAGTTTTCTAATACAAATCAGATTTTTATAGTTTCATCCCACTTTTAAGTTTGCAGCACAGACCTCCTTAAGTTTATCAAAACAAAATGCTTACTGATAATTCGTATGCTGAAATGTATGCAAACCACGTTCTACCAAAGAGCGACGACCTTTTTAATCTAGACAGTCTTCCTTTGTCATAAAATGGACATGACCTTATTCAACTAGAAATGAATGTAAAGAATGCGTAGGCGAGAGGTATTCTTTTTATAAAGAATTCGATTAACCTTCCGAAATGTCGCTGTAAGTATACGTATAAAACAAATTGTTTTTCTTGATTGCAAGACGAGACATAACTTATACTTGTTACGAATATTTTTTCTCATGAACTTAAATCGCCAGCTTATACATAAATAGTTGTAATTCTAATCATTTGGTAAACGCTTTCAACTTGGTAAAGTAATTATACTACTTTTTTTTACTTTTCAAATGATTTGGTTTTTATATAATCTCAAAAATAAAACAGTGCATTTGCTGTTTGTCAGTGTTGCCATCGTGTTTTTTTAATATTTTTCAATATGGCGTCAATGCGTTCAACGTGTTTTTTATTCTTTAATTATTCCCTAATTCTTGAGAGGCAAAACGAACTATGTCCATACAGCTATATTTTCCGTGTTCGTTATTCACATTCTGAAGTAAAAAATCGTTATGTTTCACAATAAACCACATATCTGCTGAAGGTTTTGTTCTTTTTTCTCATCACTTAGTCACTAATATTTCTCCTTCCTCACTAATAGTTCAAAATAAATTTTCTGTAGTGCAAAAACTTTAGGTGCACATGTTTATTGACTTTCGAACCTTCCAACTTTTCAAACCTTCCAATTCCTTTAGCTTGCGCAGAACTTTAACACACAATATGCTACTAATTCACTTTTGTACTTCCAAAAGTCCAAAAAAACAGAATACCTAAACAAAATGCCAACTTCGCTTCCCCATTGGTCCCGCCAAAAATTTCACACTTTTTCTTTTGCATTTTGATGCAAAAAAAATTAATAATAAAGAGCTATGTGATTGACGGATATACCATGATCGCCACAAAAGGCAAATAATATAATAATAAAGAGTATGACTTAAAATGTAGAAATATCTGAGTTATGTAAATTAAAAATCGTAAAATTAAGGATTGCTCGCTATGAAACTGTATACGACACCAAAATACAAGTAATATTTTAGTATATTTATCAATCCCTACAAGATATGCTTTCAATCTATTTTCCTCTTTTATAAAAAGTATGAACAAAAAGCTTAGCAAGGATAAAATCAAAATGGTGTACTAAATGTATACTTGCGAGTGTACTACCAGGATTAAAGAGCCTTTAGAAGGTTTTCCGAAATTAACAAAGGAAATAGAGATATCTTTCTTTCCTGAAAAGGCCCTCAGATACAACTCAATATCCGTGTCTGATTTTGTAGGGCGGGTCCTCCCTTTGTCCGGGTTTATCTATAGTCACAGTAACAAAGCCGCAATTACCGAAAGTAACTGTCACAATACCGTACACATTCCGTATCATCCGATCAGGTCACCACCAAAACACAATCGATTCTATAACCGTCAATACGGCAATTTATGGCCCAACCATAACTTTTGCAACATCCGCGATATCCTCCCGATTTATGGCACGCATTAGGGCTGTATCCGACTCGAGATTATTGCGTATTCCGACTGAATGCCTACCAAAGAGTGAATGGATATCGCTTTTACGGATATCGGTCACAGTATTTTATTCAAAGAACGTTTAAAACCAGTTACTTATTCTGAATAGGGGCAGTTGATGTTACGTATAACTGATAAGTAGAGTCTGATACTTGCGGTTTTAGTTGCTGTATTTTATGTTTAACTACATAGGCCGAAAAATATTCGGAGTTCATTATATTAACGAAAGAGTGCGTAATTTACATATTTTAATTAAAATAAAGCACCCATGGGCCTATATAAACTCTCTAAGCCTTAGAGAAGGAATGAAAAATATTAATCTCGTGTTTTATCTTAAAGTCTAAGTTACAGCTCAAGTTAATATTCTTCTTTCAGGACATTTATAAATTTAAATACATGAACAGACAAAAGGATTGCGGGTGTTTTCTGACTACCTGAAAAGCTCTATCCAGAATTTTCGCAAACCTCCCCATATAATCTCTACATTTTCTAACCTCGCTACATTATTTCTTTAACTTTAGGCGCTTGTATTCCAAGTTTTTACGTAGTAACTGTCTGCCAGGATTCAAGGTACTTTTCAAATATTAATCTGCGCAGACTAAATTGTTTCTCGCTAGCGAATAAATAAAAGTCTATGATTTTTTAATAAAGCTGTATGCCATTCTTTATAACATCATAAATATAAAAAAAGTGACGAGAAGGTATTTACTGAGAAAAATACATATAGCGGAGACTTTGTAACAAACTGTGGTACGTTATTTAGATTTTATAGCTATATAAAACTAATTTTCGCTCGCAAAACTCTTCACTGACTGAAAGTTTAAAGAACAGTATTCTACTAAGAATGCTTTTTATTCTGATCAATTTCTAATGTTCCACATATTAACAATTTTTTTATCGCAAATTCACTCATAACTTAGAACTCCTGAGCGAATTATAATGAAGTCTATACTAATCGATAACATACTGAGTTTCGAATGATTTAATCCCATTGGAAAGCCATTCAATTATCCGTGGGTATATACATATATTCACTTATAATTTCATAATATTTCTTCATTAAAAAACTACCTACTATAAATTTTCCCTAGCTCCAGAATATCCGCAAGGATTGTTGTAACATGAGGTCTTCACTGGTAGATAATAATTTAAGGTTGAAAAATTGTTTCATTTTTATTTAATCAGTAGCTTATCTCCACAAATCCGTGCTGTGACTACGTGATGGAATATTACCTTTAATCATAATTACGCATTCCTCTCTCACTCTTATTTGTGAAAGAAAATCTTTGTCTGACAATAGGTACGTAGCTATATATGTATGTATTCATTATTTAGATGACTTTTATGTTTGAATTTATTATAACCTCAGAATAGACACACATGGTACGTATGTAGATATATTTTTATAATAACCTACTTACACAGAATGTGTGCACATGTAATGATAAATGACAATAAATAAGTACTTTCTCTTAAGTAATAAGTAAGAGTAAACTTTACCATATTTATATATTATTATAGCAGGAAACAGACTATAGTCTCTTTGGACTTGATCCAAGTAATGTGAAATATGTCGGGATATGTTCACAGTGTCTCGTGATTTTTTGTAAGTGATTATCATGAACGTAATTTATTTTCCATAGTCTTTGATAAGACGAAGCCTAAATTTTGTATTATTCTACGTAAGTACGTTTTTCTCATAAATCGATTCGAGCACAAAATAAAGTTTTGAATGTAACAAAGTAAACTACAAAAAAGTAATATTTTAGAATGTTTTTGTAATATTTCACCACTATTTTTATTTGTAGACAATACACACCTATTAAGTTAATATTAATGTTATATAGAGTCTAAAAAGAATAAGTCTTGCACAGTTCTGGCGGATATCTTGAAACTGTTTGCTACAAATTTATTTATTAGTAGCGAGTTGCAATGCCGCTACAAATACAAAAAACTTTACAGCGAATTTCTTTCACTGTGCTTTAAGCATTTCCTTTTTTTGATACCCATACTGCAATTTTAAAACATCCGCCAAATTGGATATATGATGACGTCACATATACAGAAACTTTCGCCTGCATATTTCCTTTTATTGATACCCATATTGTTGGCGGTTCTAAACAAAAAAGTTAAATTACATATTAATTTATGTATCTATACATACATATGGATTAAAAGTGAAATGTCTGTCTGTGATTTCGAAATAAAGGACTTTTCTTAAACTTATACGGCTACTTACACGCTTCGTTGTAATTTTTGTCTGTCTATCTGTCTGTCTGTTTGTCCGGACTAATCGCCGAAACGGCTCAACTGATTTTGACGGCAGATAGAGAAATTTTCAGAGAGTAATCTAGGTTACTTTTAATACTATTTATTGTTTTAATAACTGAAAAGGATATTTCATAATTGACATACTTTATAAATCCATGCTGAGCAACGTATGTACCTTTATTAACAGGAATTATTTATAGTTGCCCTATTATTTATAGTTGCCTTATTTATAGCAGTGGTTTAATGCGTCGGAAAGTAAACGGGGGTTGCGGGTTCGATTCCCGTCCCGAGTCTGGGTGTTTATGTATAATATGTATTTATTCACAAAAGAAAAGTATATAAGTAGTATATCAGTTGTCTAGTACCCATAACACAAGCGCTGTGCTGCTTACTTTAGGACTAGATGGCGCTGTGTGAAATGTCTGAGTAAAAAAAAAAAAATTTGTGTCGAAAAAACCTCATAATAATAGGTCTTTACCTATGAAGTTGCCGTTTTGCCACCCAAAAACTGAAGTCAACAACGACGAATTAAAGGTGATACATACTACTATTATATTACACATAGTGGAAGCTGACGATGCTTAATCTACTGCTGAGTTAGTTTCGATGTTAGCATCAAAACAATATTGGTCCATTTGCGTCAAATTGGAAAGGTAAAAAAGCTTGATATGTGGGTGCCGCATGAAACGAACGATCGCCAGCGCGACGAACGCGTTGAGGTATGTCTTGCATCGCTTAATAGACACAGAAATGAAGGGATTTTGAACCGCATTGCCACTTGCGATGAAAAATGGATACAATCGTAAGCGGTCATCATGTTGGTTAGACCCTGGTTCAGCACCTAGGCAATGTCCCAAACGAAAATTTACCCTTAGAAAAGTGATGATTACTGTTTGGTGGTCTAGTGCCGGCGTAATTCATCACAGCTTCTTACCAAATGGCACGAGCATTACTGCGGATGTGTACTGTGAAGAACTGGACACAATGATGAAGAAGCTCGCAAATATCCGGCCAGCCTTGGTTAATCGCTCGTCCCCGCTGCTCCTGCATGACAACGTTCGACCTCACACGGCACAACAGACGGTATCTAAGCTACAAGAGCTAGGGTTGGAAGTTTTGCGTCATCCACCGTACTCACTAGACCTCGCGCCGACAGACTTCTACTTTTTCCAAAATTTGGACAACTTCTTGGCAGGAAAAAAGTTCTATACCCGAGAGGCAGTACAAAATGCCTTTGAAGAGTTTGTAGCTTCCCGTTCACCTGACTTCTTTAAGAAGGGCACTGAAAAATTACCACTGCGCTGGCAAAGATGCATCGATAGCATGGGTGCATACTTTGATTAACAGAAATATGAAATATATATATAAAAAAATACTTAAACTTTTTGTATACTAAACGGCAATTTCATAGGTAAAGACGTAATATAATAATAGTCAGTCAGTCAGTCAATGTTAGTCAAATTATCCCAACTGAAAGTGCTTTGTCTCCTGCTTGGACGACCACTAAAGTGGAGAAAAATATGGAAATATTGCAAAAGTTAATTAAATATGTATTGATAGGATAGATTTTAGCTTTATGATAAAAACATTATTTACGTATGAAATGAATATTATACAACTATATGTATATACATTTTCCGAGTAATATTCATCAAGAATTCAAGGATAGTGAAACAAAAAATAAATAGTTGATCCACCCATACATGAGATTAAATGAACAAAAACTGACGCCTCATTTCACCAAAATCTCCTAATACTTAGCGAACCCCTAAAAAGTGTAGGGGACTGCTAACGATGATTTTGCGTGTCACGAAACGTTAAGAGCCCCTATATAGTTAATAGATCCACTAAATTTAGCAACTCGATTTTCAAACCCATAACACTATGTGACAATTTTGTTTGTTTGAATAATTTTTAATAAAATATGTTAAAACTTAGAAGTAAAACGATAATATCTGTTTTATCGATGTACTTTTGGAAACTAATAGTCACTAAGGAGACAATAAAACGTCACATAACTGTTTGACATTACTAGGGAACCGTTAGATTGGTAAAAACGAATATTATCTGAGAACCGGTTTAGGGATCCTTTTAATCTAGTTGGTACATAATTATGTGGCGACTTAGCGACGGTGAAATCGGTCATGACTATATTCGTTGTCAAATGTACTCAGAACATCATGCATAAATCTTTAAAATACATGAAATACGTGATTTCTTTTTTGTTTTTCTAAGTGATACATGTTATTTGAACAAAAAGGAAGATGCGTCACAGTAGAAGAGTGTGTATTCGAAATACGACTCAGCAGAGACACTACACACAGACCTTTACATTTCACCAGTGAAAGTAATGGAATGAGACAATTGAATGTAGCGGGAACAAAACAAAATACCTAGCGCTATTCATTGCGATTCATCAAGGACGTGACATATTTTGTCCTTTACACTCCATTCATGAAGTCTATGCGCAAGTTGCTCGTATCGTAAAAAAATAATAACATTATATCCGTTTACACAATAATACATACAAATGGCTTGCGAGTTTGCACCCTCTGATATAAAAAAAAAATACAACTACAAAGGAAAAATTACAAATTGAAATCAAGTGGCTTCTATTTCAATCAAATATCAAACGATACGACTGGCACCTAAACTAGGAAGCTCCGAAGCCGAAGCTGTATTATAGGCCCCAGTCACTCTCTGCTCTTCCTGTAAATATAATATTACATTAGATTAATTGTCAGCTACAAAAACTCGATGGCAATATTAAAGAAACGACACAAAAGTGACATTTCACTTCTACCTACAGTTTTGATGATTTTACGAGTATTTTAATCTGCGGCGTAGGTGTATTTGTCGTTGAATAATAATTAGAGAGACTTGAGGCTTATTTTTCTGTATAAATTAAAAATACTGGCAGGTTGAAATTAGTTTGATTTAATAAACTTAGAGCTATTTAAATTTAAGTTTGGATGTTCAAGAGTTTCGTAATTTATGTAGATTGTTAGCGCTCTCGTCGGGAATAAGGTGAGTTGGAATGGAAAATAATTTTCTTTAATATCCCTCAAGGAAATGGAATGAAGGTTCCCGAGGAATAGATCAAAATCATTTTACTTTTTTATTAAATTGTACTAATATAATACCTATTTAGGGATAAAATAAATAATTTGACAAAAATATCCATTTTTGTCACAATATTCGCTGAATCTTATAGGAAAAAATATATAAAAAAGTTATTCGACCATTATCTTTTGTAAATATCATAGTTATAAATAAAACAATAAATAAAACATAATAGTAAATAACAGTACGCAGTTCCTTTAAAATACACGCATTGATGGTTTCAGCTTACCTATCAGTTTACTTACTGTAATAATTGTACCTACCTACCTAGTTATTATGACACAATTTATTAAAGAGAAATATACTCGTAGTTATGAGTAACGAAAAAGTACATACACATCCTAACGCTAATATTTATAAATATAAAACTACACATTATCCTAAATAATAGACTTCCTCAAAGTTGCCGCTTAGAAAACTGTCATTGCCCAGCAGACTGGCAGCATTACCTCTTTGAATATCCAAACTTATTCGTTGGCAGAAGAAGCTGCCAGCCCAGCGGTCTCCCGAAGCCTCGACCAGTCTCTTACAAACGTCAAAAAACCAGTCGATGGGCTTTAGGGCCCCAGGGACCCAAAATTTCCACTGCAAAGGGCGCAAATATGAAACTCTCAGAGAGAGTCGCATACTTAGTCCGCGTCAAGTTCTCGGCAGTGCCAGCCGCCGCATCTGCTGACTTGGAAGTCGCCGATACATGAGAAACAGCAAGTGTATCGACACAAGTGGCGTCTCACAACAGCGATCTTCCAAGTTTCCAAGGAATGAGCGTCAAATCATCCGATCTCCTGCCGTCGCTGCGCGCAATATCAACAGGCTCTAAGACTACAGGAACGCCAGCAGCGACAAGAGCCCGCCGAATGATCTCATTCAACCGCATGTCACGACCTGCTGCCATGTCGTGACATGCGGCCCGCACTATGTAAACAGGATAAACCGTGGTGACCTAGTACATCGACGAGATCACCACAGCGGCATCGGTGAGGAAGGTTAGTCCTGGCCCCTAGACCAAGGGATACTATGAGAGAAAGTGTTATATTGTCAATTAAGATTCCTAAGTTTTTGGAGGTATTACCTGCAACCAGTATCCTGACTCCTCCTTCTTCCCTCCTTCTCAGAAACAGCCAGGAGGCGAGACCGATCTTTTTCGGTACTACATGAATCTAAAAGTTGTAAATAAACATTTTTGCATAAAGCTCATCCCAGTGTTTCTGACAAAAAGTCGAAGTAAGCAGGTTAGTACTCGGACAAAAACTTAACCTACCATTTCGAGCATCAGTCAAGCACGACACCTTAACTGATCCTGAGGAAGAGCGAGTAACAGATAGTAAAAGGCTTTCCGTGCTGTAAGCTGACGAAAGAAAAGCAAGCAGTGACACACTCGAGATTTTGCGTATACCCAGGCGTCCATAATGCATAGGAAGTGAGGCTTTATTCCAGACCCTGTCATCAACAAAGGAGCAATTTAATATTTTAGATAATACATTTTTGAGTATATTGTCTATAGATATTAAAAGGGTTTTAAATTTAAAAAGCTGAGAACAGCGAATAACATATTATGCAAATTTTGGAACGAAAAGGCAAAAGCGGATAATGAAGAGAGCCATGTGGGATTTAATTTTGAAAAGTTTGTCTGAAGACTGGCTAAATTTTTGTATTTGATCATTGATAAAGCAGAGTATGGAGTCGTCTAAAACGGGAGGAACCGCTGTACCTCCTAAATGCTTATATTTTCTATCTATCAAAATTTTGAAACATTTAAATTGTATTCCTATATAATTTAAATGTTTAAAATTTTTTATAGATAGAAAATTAAATGTATATAGGTAAGTCTGTTGTCAAGTTAAACGTGTTTCCACTTTAAATGAGCTTGTAATCGTGATACAAAATAACTTGCCAGTTTAAAAATGTATTACCAAAAAAAAAAAAAATTTATGTACAATTTGTTGCTGAATCGTGAGGCACTCGCTCGGCGTAGTGATACTTTGATAATTATCACTGAGGTTAAGTAACGTTGCATGCGGTCTTGTTACGGATGGGTTATGATAGTGATAGTGACATCCATATTGATGACTGTTTCAGTATTTTGGAAGGCACGTTGGACGTTGATATCGAGTATTGCCATTGCGATAGTCGTCAACTCACATATGCACATAGGTTGGATGGTGGGGTGTGATCCTTGCCACCCAAAACGTGCTCCATCCCGGAGCCGCTAAGAATGAAACAACGAACCAGTCTCACTCTAGGGATATACAAAAGTACTTGTGTTCAGATTACGGCCCATCTCATTCTCACTCTATTTGAGAGCCACAAGCCAATGATGAACATGGGGCCCTACATTTACGTAATATGTTACCTATTGTTTACGCAAAGAACGGAACGACGTGCTGAGGCAGGCCACAGAGGGGTGCGCGGGGATTATATCAATTATAATTTATACGTTATCGTCGTGTGGACCCCCCACTTCATTAGCGCACTCGACAATAAACGGTCATGTGAAGTCGCATAACATCAACAGAATATATTATAAATAACTACCTACCTATGTATTTCTACCTTTTCTGAATTTACGTTTTTATACAAGTTTGAATATACTAGTTTTGTTGAAAAGCAGTAGTATTCATTTTATTATGTTCCCGGCGTGGACATAAATTGGCGACCGTGACAGGACAAGTTCAAGAAGCATCGTATAGCAGTAAAATATTCTTTCATCAATAATCGCGGAGTACGCCGCGATTCACCCATCAAAGGACAGCTTCACACTTGCCGTACTAGCCAGCCGGACGGTCAGCAACGTGGACATCACCATCAGCGCCGCCCGCAGCATTGGTCTAGCCTTTAAAGTGAGCTCGTTCCATTTCTTTCCTATCATTTTATTCCCGCTTCGATCTGATTAGAGTCGTGGACCTGGTTTTTCATACCCACTTATTTTATATTTTTTATCGCAACAATTTGTCACATAGACAACTATGGCGATTAATTAGTATTTATAATAAATTATCATTCAAACAAATTCGCAATATTTCGTTCTATATTTATAGTGTACTCGTTGCATTATCTACTACATTATTACACTCGTAAGTGCCTACCTATAACTGCATTTCTAATTGCGCACTTACTCGCTCAGTGGTATTTATTTTTTGACTAATTCGAACTATCAACTTACATTAATTTTACGCTATTTTCACCGACAGTTGCAATTTTTTTAGTTATTTAACAACTCATCTAAGCATACATACATATATTTTTCTGTGTCTAGAAAGTATTTGTTGCTGACTTTAAGACGCTTGCACCAATCTATTCCAGCTTACGCATTTCTATGCACATCCATTAAATCACGCTTCACACAGCTGATCGCTAGAGGCCGAGCGGCCGCGCAGCGTGCATCTCGCGCAGTCGTCTGTTTGCAACTAGAACCGGTTTCACCCACAGCTGAAGACTGCACCGCATCAAGGCGAGGAGCGTATCGTATGCCAGATTGTTTCTTTATTGTAAACAAAGTTATTAGAATTGCATTGTAGCTTGCTAATTTTGCATTAATATGGGAGAATTAAAAGATTTACTTACTAGACGTAGTTCAATCAAAGGTCGTGTTACCAAATTTAAAAACTATTTAACTACATTACAACAATGTACTGAAGAGATATCCTCTATTGAAATCGGAAAGCTGGAATGCAAGTTAACTTATTATGAAGCGTTGTTCAAGGAATTTGATGAGTTGCAGAACGATATTGAGATAAAAAATGCCGCAACTTTAACTGTGGAATTAACCGAAAGAGACGTCATAGAACAAGATTTTTACCTCTGTATTGCTACGGCTAAAGAAATTTTAACCACAAGAAGTCGTGATGACAATCGTGATGGTAGTGAATGTATGTCCACAAGAAGTCACTCTAACAGTGACTATACTTTAGGTTTTCGTTTACCAGTTATAAAAATACCTAACTTTGACGGCACCTACCATCGCTGGTTGGAATTCCGAGACACTTTTAAGTCATTAGTTCATAACAACAGTAAAATTAAAAATATACATAAATTTTACTATTTAAATTCATATTTAGAAGGTGAAGCGTCTAGGGTTATTTATAATTTAGAAGTTACTGACAAAAATTATCCAGAGGCCTGGAAGATACTTCGTGATCGTTATGATAACAAAAAGCAACTTATTAATAACCATTTCAAATCATTATTTAGCATTGAACCTATGTTACGCGAGTCTGACAAGTCGCTAAGATTTATTGTTGACACTGTTTCCAAGAATTTGCGTGCTCTGTGTACTTTAGGTCAACCCACGGACAAGTGGGATACTCTTATTATCTACATGGTTTCAGCAAAATTGGATAACGCCACTTGTTTTAAATGGGAAGAGCATAGGAATTCTTTGCCAGACATGCCTACACTTAACGATTTCCACTCTTTTCTTAATAGTCGTGCAGATGTTCTTGAAACAGTTCAGCGAAACAAACAGGATAGACTCTTTAAGCGTAACCCTGATTCGTCTGTTGTGCGCCAGCGAGCGAAGTCTACTTCTAAAGCATTTGTCGCTTCCACTAACGATCCTTCTCCTTCTGCATTGAGAGCTATTGAATGCATTATATGCAAGGGACAACATCGCGTATATGACTGTGCCGCATTCAAGGCTAAAATTCCAGAAGATAGGATCGCACAAGCCTCGAAGTTGAACTTATGTCATAATTGTTTACGTGTAGGTCATGATGTTCGTCATTGTCGACTTCCAGGTACTTGCAGAGTGTGTAAACTACGTCATAATACACTGCTACACAAAGAAGCAGATACCTCGTCAGCTGTTTGCAACAACCTTTCCACTCTGGCCGTTTCAACCTTTAATGAGGCTTTATTGTGTACTGCGTTAATTGACTTGGTCAATCCTAATACCAAACAAACAATATCTGCTCGTTGCTTGCTCGATAGCGGAAGTCAGGCTTCATTTATAACCGAAGCTGTTAAGCGAAAGTTATCTCTGACTTCTCAGCCTAATGACTTGCACAATGTAGTAGGTATAGGTAAAACTCGACTCAGCATTAAAACTAAGCGATGTGTAGTTCAACTTAAATCTAAAAACAGTTCCTTCAATGCAATTTTATCCTGTCTAGTTTTACCACATATTTCCGAACGTCTACCTACTGTCTTTATCGATATTCAACACTTAAACTTGTCTTCTTTTAAGTTAGCAGACCCCAGCTTTAACAAACCATCTCAAATCGACATGCTCATCGGCGCCGATCTGTTTTGGGACATCATTGGTTCCGAACAGCATTCTTTAGGCCAGGGTAAGCCCATTTTACGCAGTTCCAAGTTGGGATGGCTTGTTGCAGGTCCTATGCAACGTCTTAAACCCCAAACAAGTCCAGTGGTTCATTGCAACCTTGTCCACACAAGCGACCTAAACAATGAACTCACAAAATTTTGGCAACTAGAAAGTATTCCTAATAAACGTCAACCTTATACAGAACAGGAACGACTATGTGAACAGAGTTTCATTGCAACTACTAAACGTCTTGATGATGGGCGGTTTGTTGTCCGACTTCCTCTCAAAGACGAACCTGACTGTTTAGGTGACTCCTATTACTCTGCGAAACAAAGGTTTCTTCATTTAGAACGTCGATTTAAGAAACAACCAGAAGTCAAGGAACGTTATTGCAATTTCATTCATGAGTATGAAGAACTTGGCCATCTTTCTCCTTCGACTGTTGATAAACCAACAAATGCTTACTTTCTTCCGCACCATCCCGTCATTAAAGAGAAAAGCGAGTCGACAAAGCTTCGCGTCGTATTTGATGCGTCAGCTCGCACTTCCTCTGGATTGTCAGTAAACGACCTTCAGATGGTAGGTCCAACCATCCAAGACTCTCTCTTTAACATTCTTGTTCGTTTTCGTCAATACCGCTATGTTCTGTCTGGTGATATCGAAAAAATGTTTCGCCAGGTCTTGGTTGATGAAGCACATCGTAACTTACAACTTATTTTATGGCGTGAAGATGAATCAATGCCGCTTCGAACTTTAAGAATAAATACTGTTACGTATGGCTTTTTTAGCGCGAGCTTCTTAACTACTCGATGTCTCTAGCAGATTGGCGAAGACTGTGAGGACCCTCTCATCAAAACTATCATCCAGAGAGACCTCTACGTTGACGATCTTCTTTGCGGACATGATGATGAGGAACAGCTACGCTACATTCAGCAGTCTGTTTCTGAGAACTTGGCTAAGGGCGGATTTTCTCTAAGGAAGTACAGGTCTAACTTACCTTCTCTAATTTCGTCTCAAGCAATTAACACCGAGTGCAATCTTATGCTCAGTGCTGCTACTGATACTCTCGGTCTTGGTTGGGACCCTATGTCTGATAATCTTCATTTCACGATTGAATTAAGTCCAGTGGAGGTCGTAACTAAACGTAGTATTCTTTCGGCTGCGTTCAAAATATTCGATCCCATGGGTCTAATTTCTCCTTGTACAATCATTCCTAAACTAATAATTCAACAACTTTGGTCTTCGAAACTAGATTGGGACGATCCCGCTCCACAAGAAATAAAATCCACCTGGCTAAGGTTTACAAAAAATATTAGCTGTATTGCTAAGATTTCTATTCCTAGGTGGACTTTAACCTATAATCCCCTTTCTATCGAAATGCATTCCTTCTGCGATGCGTCACAGAAAGGCTATGGTTGTTGTATTTATCTCCGATCAACTACTACTGAAGGCAAGATATTCGTCAGCCTATTATGTGCCAAAGCACGCGTCACTCCAATAAAACCCACCACCATACCACGGCTTGAACTTTGCGGAGCGCTGCTTGCCGCACAACTAAGCTCAACGGTCACTGACGCACTTCGTTGTGTCATATCACGTCATGTGTATTGGACTGACTCCAGTGTCGTGCTAGCTTGGCTAAATACGAGTTCTAACAAGTTAAAAACTTTTGTGGTTAACAGAGTTTGAGAAATAGGCGAACTTACTGACATCACTTCCTGGCGTCATGTACCCACAGATAGTAATCCGGCTGATCTTCTGTCTCGAGGTATCGAACCGCAACGTATTGGTAGCTGTACAATGTGGTGGCATGGACCTAGCTTCTTGCAAAGTTCGGAAGCATCTTGGCCTTCCTTAAGCCCTGTTTCTAGTCCAGACTTGCCAGAATTGAAAGTCCATTCTACAGTAGTGATGAAGCCTATATTTAACTTTCAAAATTATTCCAAACTTACCCACTTACAGCGTACTTTAGCATTCATTTTAAGATTTTTCCACAATTGTAATAATCCTTGCGACAAAGTTACTGGTCCTCTACTTGTTAGTGAGCTTGATATGGCTTTCACAACTCTTGTCAAGGTTTCCCAAAATGACTGTTTCAGCAGGGAGCTGTGTTTACTAGCTAAATATCAGTCTCTTAGCCCTAAGTCAAATATTGCTTCCCTTACTCCCTTTCTTGATAATCAAGGAGTCCTTCGAGTAGGTGGACGCATAGAAGCATCTCCTTATAACTTTGACAAGAGACACCCCATCTTACTACACGCTGATCACCACTTCACTAAATTATTATTCCTACAGGAGCACGAGCGACTATTCCATGCAGGCCCACAACATTTACTCGCCTCTATGAGAGAGCGCGTATGGCCTATAGGCGGGAGAAATCTTGCTAGGCGTACAGTACGCAATTGTTTCATTTGTAGGCGCTTTAAGGGTAAATCTATGACCAATATAATGGGCAACTTACCTGCAGAACGTGTCATTTCAGATTTTCCTTTTCGTAGTGTAGGTGCTGATTTTGCTGGACCATTTATGATAACAGACCGCAAGGGCCGTGGATGTAAAATAACTAAGGCTTATTTGTGTATTTTCATTTGTTTTACGTATAAATGCATTCACCTCGAAGCTGTCAGTCAACTGTCTAAAGACGCCTTTATTTTATGCCTTAAACGCTTCATAGCTCGAAGAGGTATGCCTAAACAAATTTTTTGCGACAATGGTCGAAATTTCGTAGCTGCAGCCAAAGAAATAAATGATTTTTTTAAATGTAACCGCGACTATATTATCGATTTTGCCTCTACTAAAGGAATTGAATTTCGCTTCTCACCGGCATACGCTCCTCGCTTTGGCGGACTGTGGGAAGCTGGTGTTAAATCCGCCAAATTTCATATAAGCAGAATGCTAGGGACATCACATTTAACCTTTGAGGAGCTATCTTCCCTATTCTGTCAGATCGAAGCTATCCTTAACAGCCGTCCTCTGTGTCCTTTGAGCTCCTCACCCCAAGATTTCTATCCGCTCACACCGAGTCACTTTTTGATCGGCAGACCTCTAACAGCTTTACCAACACCGTGTGTCTTAGACTGCAACCCCAACCGTCTCGACCGGTTCCAGCGCCTCGATCAAATCAAACAACACTTTTGGAAGCGTTGGAGCTCTGAATACATTGCGGAGTTGCAGCAGAGAACCAAGTGGAAGGTCAGGTGTAGGGACCTCAAGTTGAATGACTTGGTACTAATGAAAGAGGACCAAGTTACCACCTCTTAATTGGCGTCTCGGTAGAGTTGACAAACTTTTCCCAGGCTCAGATGGTGTTCCAAGAGTGGCAGACATCTCTACTGCACGAGGAGTTGTACGTAGGGCTATTAATCGCATCTGTTTACTCCCTTCACCTGCTGATGAAGAAGAATAGTCTTGAAAGCTTCAAGCTTTCAAGGGCGGGGAGTATGTTTACGCAAAGAACGGAACGACGTGCTGAGGCAGGCCACAGAGGGGTGCGCGGGGATTATTTCAATTATAATTTATACGTCATCGTCGTGTGGACCCCCCACTTCATTAGCGCACTCGACAATAAACGGTCATGTGAAGTTGCATAACATCAACACTATATTATATATAACTACCTACCTATGTATTTTTACTATTTCTGAATTTACGTTTTTATACAAGTTTGAATATACTAGTTTTGTTGAAAAATAGTAGTATTCATTTATTATGTTCCCGGCGTGGACACCTATAAATAGCAGAGATTGCTGGATCGTATTCAATTTTCAAAGTAGATTGTCAACATTTATTAATTATGTACATACATACATAGATCTAGTGCGAAATGTTAAATAGCATGTTATGATAGACGTTGAACTCTATTCTACGAATTAATTGCTTTATATAGACGTTAATAAACATAGTGGTATCTATTACTTGGGAGTTGGGAAGTCGCCACTTCGTCGCTAATTAACTATTTTAATATTCTCGTTAACAAAATGAATAAGGTAAAGTACAACAAAAGTACATTCATATATAATACTCGCATAAGCGGTAAGCGGAAATAAGCCGTACCTTTTGCTTTTTCTTCTGTATGTAACTTTCTTTGTATATGTTGTTGTGTGTAATAAATTGTTAAATAAAAAACACATATCTACACGCTGTAACCCTATGGGGTAGTCAGATAACGGGGTGCCAAATCTGACGGTCCTTACATACTTCTTTCACCTCTTCGAATCTCATTAATATTGTCTCACGTTTTCGCCTAGGTATGCGAGTGCTTTTGACATTTCCATCAGCTAACACTTTGGCTATTTCAACTCCGTAACTCAGCCTTGGTCTTCTTCGGCGTCTGCTACCACTCACTTTCGCTCTATAAATAGTTTTCGTCAGTATTTCCGTGAGGAAAGAATCAGTGATGATTCTTTCCATGTGCCTGAACCATACTCCCTTACTTCATTTTTACAATAACACTGTCATGCAATCCAGTCACAATACGTACCCTTCGTTGCTTATTTTGTCCACTAGGGTGACACCTCAAATATTTCTAAGAGATCGCATTTATTTCAACGAAAATAAATCTCCTTATTCAAACATTCTAATCGATAAATACATATCCTTCAAATTATAAATAGCCGAATAAGCATATCATAAATATGTATAAAATGTGGCAATCATATTTTTCCCAATCTTGCTACGTTTTTCCATTTTATTCATGTTCCGATAACTCAATGCCACACGACGCGGAAATAAAAAGAACTCACTTTATCTCAATTTTCTTTGAGTAAAAGAAATCGGAACGAGTGACCTAAAAATAAATTCAAGCGGGATTTAATAACGTCATTACGAACAGCAATCCTTCTGTGGAGCTAAATTCCGAAAATATACTTAGAACTTTAAGTTAGTGTTCTTACTAATTTAAAGTTAAAACTAATTTAAAAAAAATCAACTTAGAGTGTAATAAACACGTATTAACTAAGGATTCTGTAACGATTTCGGACTATAAATAGATGCAAAATTTTAAAAAATGGGCCCAAAACACCGTTTATTTAAATATTTAATTTTTTTCCAGTTTGGATTACCCATGTACTTGAATATACGTATTAATACCTAAATATTATCCTAATAGATGTAAAGATAACGAAATAATTGGCTGTGAGATACAGAAAAATAGACGGACAGACAGATATGATATCACTATATCCGTTCCTGGTTCCATTTTCGCTTTTTTAAGTACGGAACTCTAAAAATATGTACGTACAGAGTTTAACGTTATGTAGTCAAAAGTCATAATTTTATCATAATTTTAATAATATTGCTTGGTATTCTGATTGGTATAAACAGATTTCCATTATCATTCGAAATTAATCCATTGTGCTCGTATTTAATAATGATTTTTTCTTTTCATATTATTAAGAACCGACGTAGTTAAAAAAGTCCCAAGTAATAACATATTTTTCCAAGAATATTTTAATAGAAACTACAACGAAAAGCTGAAGAATTCTTTTAATTTGGTTTGTATCCCTACTTGTATTTTTTTATTTCATTTAACGAAGTACAACACCCGTTACTGACGATAATATGAAAATAAAAAGCTCAGAAAAGATGATATAAATTCCGACTTTGAGTGTCAGAATCTCGGAAAATCTATTAACGTAAAAAAAATAATAAATTAATCGCAGTTTCTGATTGTTAGATAATTCCATCGTTATTTACGAGTCGAAATATGAAAGAACTATTTCTCATCACCGTTTAATCACTGTATTAAATATTTCCCGCATATTAGCGAGAAATTTGAAACGCGATATAGACATGGCATTGTTTTTCATGTCAACCATAAATTACGGAGAACACCCCTAAAATTACAATATATAATCTATTACTTTGATCAAACTTAACTAGCTGTAAATATTTGTTTCGGAACTATGCGTAAATGTTCCGCTCCAACACGTTTAGGTATTTCTTTTGGCGAAATGCCTGAAGTTAGGTAATTTACAGTCTCCACTTTGCACAGTATCGTTTTAACAAATGTTTCTTTCAATTAATAAGTAATGCTAACGAATACTTACTAATTAATAACATACATCGAAAATTTAAAAAACCCTGAGACAAGAAATTATGTTTATCGATTTCCACCGAATATAGTTAATAAGAACATTCTTGAAAACTGCCGCTTTCAATTTAAAAAACTGCATGTATATTCATTTACCCGTTCATAAGTTAAAATGCCACCGAGAAACATATAGATCAATAGACAGTCAAACAGAAACAGAGAACAGACAGACAAATAACAGCGTCAACGGCTTATGGCCTCTTTTTCATCGGCGGTAATACGAACGTACGTGCATAGGCGATGGCATTTTTTTTTTATTTGGAATGACAAACAGAAGTGCATTAAATTACAGACGATTTATATATTAGCAACAGGAACAATAAATGCACAACGCACAGCGTCACTCTCAGGTTACTAACGTGCCGAAGTACCATTTAGATGAAGCGATTTTATGTTTTTATTATTATTATTATTTTTAATGTGAATTAAACATAAAATGTATTTATATTTGAATTTTGAAAGATAAAGAAAAAAATAGAAATCTTACAAACAGGAGACAAGTTCTGGTATATGTTGTGCCTTTATTGTCTGACAATTAAATCCAAAACAGATTTGTTAAATTTTTGGCATGACAGCGTTGAGATATCTATCTTGATGATACTTAGTATAATTATACATAATGCGGCGCAAAGGCATGCACCGGCTGGCATTCGTACGGGATCAAACATTATATAAAAAAACTAACTCTTGCATGTAAAAGTTTAAGTAATTCATTATATTTTTGAATATGTGATGAATTCTTATAATACTAAGCTATTTTCCGCTCAAATTCCAAAACTAATCGACACCTGTTTCGCCTCTCTACAAAGCATCCTCAGGATGTTTCAGACTGACTCAGATTCAGTGCTGGTTAGCTGGCCGAGTTTGATTGATCTCAGTAATATCTTGAGGATGCTTTGTTGAGAGGTGAAGCCCGTGTCGATTAGCTTTGGAATTTGGGCGGAAAATAGCTTAGTATTATAAGAATTCATCACATGAAATGGATTTCCGGAAATTAACTTCGATGTCTACACAATATATTTTTGAATATGTTTTTAAAAGTACTCACGCTGCGTATACTTGCATAAAGTGTATAAAACCATACCAATAATGTATCCCACACTTGTGTACACTTGGGGACACAAAAAGGAATACAGGTAGCTCAAGTAGGTATCCCTTAAGTAATAGAAGAAACTTAATTCTAGTTATTAATTTACCTAGTCTTGCTGTAAATATTGTTAAAAGGACAACATCGTTTTTTTCCTATTACATAAAACGTTTATGCAGTGTGCGTTAGTTTATACATTAATATAATAGCATTTTAAAAGTCTGAAGCTCATTCAAAGTAATCTCTATTGGCCTTTATACAATTTTTTACACATTGCGGCCAGTTATCGATTGAAACACGCACTTTCTTCATAGGAAAAGTCGTCACTGTCAATCTTATGGAATGTTTTAGGGACTCCAAATTGTCATGGCTTTTAGAGCATGCCATACTCTCTAAAAGAGACCATAATTCATAACCATGTGGATTAAGATCGGGACTAGGTGACGGCCAGACTTCAGCTCTGATAAAGTCAGAAACATTTCTTTCTAGCCACTCTTGTGTGGATCGAGCTTTATTACCCGATGCTGAGTCTTGCTGAAAGGACCATTCTTGATTACGAAACATGGTATTGTTAAGAGGCTTTACTACCTTCTCTAGAAGCGTATCTTAATACACCTGGGCCGATGTTTTGGTACCTTTTTCACAAAAATATAGCTCGATCACTCCTTGATAGCTAACATCCCGCTTAACCATCACTGAAGCCGGATAATACCCAGGTTGTACCTTATACTGACTAATCGAGAAGCTTCTCTAAAGCTTTAAACATAAACACGATCAATCTCCTTATTAAAATGTTGCTCGATTGTAAAAAATTTCGCGTCAGTAAATAAAATTTTTCTGTGACCTCCCCTTGCATACTTGCCTATGAAGCGGTTCTGATTTTACCACTCCATTCGTTTTTAAATTATCGGCTACGTAATGATCAGTGCGTCTCATATAAGCTGCAAGTCTTAAGTCATATTTTAAAACACGCGACATAATTCTGGGTTGTTTCGGGTGCTATATTCATTTCCCTAGATAAAATCTTTTACCTTAGGACAGGATTTCTTCGGATTCTTTCCTTCACTGCTTTCATCGTCTTTTTGGTACGAATACTACGTGGACAGCCAAATCTTTTCCTGTCACAAACAGAGGACGTTTCATTATACCTATCAATAGTCCGGTACACAAACATTCGACTAATATATATCACAGCAATTAGGTTCACTATATCACTCTATTTTAATATCACAAAAATATTTAACAAAGATTGGCGCGTAAATGAGAAAATACTATGACTAATTATATGAGAACAACAGGTTCCAAATTCAAATATAATACTATTGTTTTTTTTATAGTAACAGTATTTATGGCCAGACTGTGTATTTTAATTGCCTCATACAACACCTATGGCAAAATAAGATCCTAGTCCTTATTAAAGATTCATTTGTTATCACTAAACAATTATCTGCCTCTGTAGATTTAAGTACAGTATTAAAATAGTTTCCAACTTTGTAAAAATAGAAAGACAGTGGGAAGCCACGAGCTGAAATAACGCATCAATCTCACACTAATCTTGACTCAGTTCCTGTGATAAGCGATAAATACACGGAGTTCATCTTCCATCAATAAACTTGGATTACTTCGACTAGCGCTTAAGGTTTCATGCCCACTACCGATATTAATTCCGTTTTCAGTTATAAAAAATAGTAGGACCTTTTTACAATACCAAAACTCATAATACATATACCACAGATATACTACTGATAGATATTGCATTGATGTGACCAAGACGAAAAGAGTCTTTTTCGCTTTGACAGTCTATGTTTGTCAACCGACCTTTGCAGCCTAAAATACTGCATTCTACCATTACGCCCAAGAGTCTCTATCTCACATATATTTATAATCATTTTTATATGAATTTTTCACTTCTAAAGTTCAATAATTAAAATTACTAACGAACAAAAATTTTTTTGTTCATAGGTCGGTCACATGCAACAGCTTAGCAGTCTTAAAACATAGAGCATACCGATAGAGACGAAACATTTATCTTGCCATCCCTTTCTATTGCGGGCTTACGCCACATATTTCTTTCAGTCTAACAATTCGTGATGCGCGAAAGGCGATATCTATAAGTGGTAAATATGTGACATATACGTGTAATAGTGATGTCTGAGAAGTAAGCGACGCGGTCTTTTTTTTTCTTAGGTCAGTGGTATACTGTGGAAGATATATGCGAGTCTTATAAATTACATACTACGAATACAGAAATAATTGTATTTGTCATTTGTGGCTGTGCCACAGCTGCCAATGCTCTTCCCTAATTCATTGTTGTATTAGCAATTATAAAGTGGTTGTGAGTACGTGTGTACGTATTATTGCTCTACAGTGGGTGTATGTTTGTGTGTATGTATTTGCTTATGCTTAGGATTGCGTATTTTACAATATGTGCAAATGTTTGGATACGTAATCACGAATGTGTGAGAGATTTATCTACAATAGAGTAGAGCGAAATGCCCTAAAAACGTGTATAATCTTTTTAACGGATTCTGCTCAGGGTTTGGGTTCCGGGACGACTCGGGTCTCGTAGTCCCGGGACTTTAGCCAACTTCACACGTCTCGTGTCCCGGGACTTTTTGAGTCGAGACTCGAGTCGAGGAATATATGAACAGTATTCATATATGTTATATTATTAGCAATAAACAAGAGGGTTTTCTCCTTGTCCAGAGGTTATATAATAAAAATAAGAAACAGATTGTAGGTTAAAACTGTCAATGCACCGATTTTTTAGATGCTTACAAAGGCTAATTAATAGTTGAGTTTAGAAATAGTTAAACTAAAATTAAAATTAGAAATGGTAGAATGTTATAACATTATGTTTTAGAAAATTTCATTTATGTTTAATAAGGGTACGTTAATTTCTTTTAAAGTGGCAATTTATGATCAGTTACTATTACTTAACGGTTAATATTTTTTGAGAATTGCTTTAAATAACGTTACAGTGACAATTGCTAGAATTGACTTCTATTCTGCGTGTGCATTAAATGTTGATTTTACCAAATGAATATTTTATTTAATTGAATTATCGAAGTCAAGAAGTCTTCAGACGCCTTGGGACTTCGAATCTGAGCCGTCTCGTGTCCCGGGACTTTAGAAATGTCGAGACTTCCCAATCCCTAGTTTTGCTATTTTAGTTATCAATAAAATACGAGAGGACCAAATTATGTCATCAACATTAACTTGTATATAGCATAGTTCTCTTCCTCTTTTCGATCCTACAAAACCGCATCCAACAAATGCCGAAAAGACAGTTCCATTATACAGGAATAAATATTAATGGTTATCGTAAAGTTGTAACCTGTTCTGGAAATAGCAATATTACCATAACACATAATGTACCTAAATTCGATTCCGAAACTATATTGAGACTCAATAAGTTATCCGCAAACCATTCAGTAGCATTTTATAATCCTTGCTCTGTACTCGGTTTGAACTTCAGACCAATCAGAGCAATAAAACACAATATTAGTGTCATCATATGAATTTATCATATTCTACTGGTTACGATAAGAGTACTAATTTCTCCTTTTGGTAATGTAGTTTTTTTAGGTACTGTAAATTGAATTGTTACTTATCTTGTATTCACTTCTGCTGAAGCAAATAAAGAACACACACTCGTATAGTCACTTTTACATTTAATTTATCAATGATTAATAACAAATTACAAACTATAAGATGTTATAACAAATATCTAACGCCGAATAATTAACAGCTAACCCCACAGAATGAAGTAGAATGATTCGGATTTTTTTTTCTGAGAGGGTAATAAATCCCAACGGACACTCAGCCAGACTCAACACCGACTGAGTAGTGTCGGACTCGAACCAACTGAAAAAAAACCCTTTCTTTGCTGTTAACCCTAGTGGCTTTTACAGCGTCAGCGATCGCGTTGGGGCGAGCGCTAAATTCATTCATTCATTCATTCATTCATTCACCTCGTATGGAGGGGGACCTCGGGCTCGAGGCGTCGCCAGGAGAGTTTTCCGCACATGCGTGTATTTTAACGGGCTTCCTATTCAGGTGAGGGTTGGGCCTCTAGCGGACCTGGCCGGCGAGGCGGCTGAAGCCCAATTAGTGTGCCTAGTGATCCGCGTGGTAGTTTACAATGTGGTTTAACGCCCGCATGTGTACGTGTAGTATGACGTGATCGAGCTTCTGAACGTGAGACCCTACAAGTGTCACGGGGGACGTCCTCGCCCCCGCCGGTGAGGGCGGTGCAGTCGTAATGTGTAAGTGGGCATGTTCGAGTTCGAACGTGTAATGTCGTCGTCGCTGTAGCCTAACACATGTTCAGGCCTTCGATAGCGTTTGCGGTCGCGGGGCTCAGAGGTGTATAATGACGCCCTGACCACTAGGGGGTTCGGGTGTAGAGAGGAACGGTGAAAGAAGTATTGAAACGCCTCTTTTAGATACCGAGCTATTGTGGGCAATTCTTAGTCGTACTGAAGATCTACGTTGCGCAAGTAAGAAGAGGTGCCGGGGGCCCTGAGCATGAATCTGTTTTTGTTTTTGAGTGTCGAGAGTCGAGTAGAAAACGGAGCCCTGTGGGACGCCTACTATGATGGGGCGGGGAGAAGAGAGCACCTCTTCGACTCTATAGCGGAAGGAGCGGTTTGACAAAAAGTCCCGTACTATGCGTATGACATCGCCGGCACGCCGACGCAGCTTGTACACCAGCCCGGAGTACCAGACTTTGTCGAACGCCTCTGCTACATCGCAGAAGAGGGCTCCCGAGCCTATGTAGTGACTCGGGTGGTTAAGGCCATTCCGGATGTACTCCGTGAGGCGGTGCATTTGTTGTATGCACGAGTGTTTAGCTCGAAAGCCAAATTGCTCGTCTACGAGGAGATCGGAAGTCTAAGTTCGCTTTGAGATGAGCTAAAAGGACCCGTTCGTAAATTTTCCCTTGCACGCTAAGGAGACTGATGGGGCGGTAGCTATTGGGGCTTCTACGAGGTTTACCCGGTTTCGAGATTCCGATGACGATCGCTTCTTTCCAGGCGGCTGGAAAGATGCGGTTCGCCATGGTGGCATTAATGATAGCTACCAAGAGCGCGATAAGACTAAATTTTACTACTCGGTTAGAGATGCCGCCTCTACCGGGGGCTTCTCTAGATTTGAGAGTCTTGACAATGACTTGAATCTCGTCCACCGCCGCGGGTCTGAGTTGGCAAGGGGCGATCGCGGGTGGTAGGGAGCCTACTTCGTGATTGACCATGTCTAAATGATTCTGATCTACAGGCTGAAAGCTAGGGGATCATTGAGCATCCAGAGTGTCGGCTAAGAGTTCGGTTTAATCTACGTCGTTGAAAGTATGCCTGGTGCCTCAACTCGATCTCTCGCATCAGATCGCTCCACCTATTTTTCTTAAGTTCAGAAATTCGGTCTTTAAATTCGCATTGGAGAGCACGTAAGTTACGTCTATTCGTTTCTGAGGAAAAAAAATCGTAAGCGCGGGTCGCGGCGTTCTTGGCTCTAATTAGCCGGCGGATGTCCCCTGGTCCCCAGCACCAGCGGCGGTCGTTCGCCGGGTCTTACTGGGAGCACGGAGAGACCAAGTTACAAATATGGGCGGTGAGCGCGTCTATCGCCGCGGTCGGGTCCTCGGCGGATAACGCGTTCAGCCGCGGCGAATTGAAAAGTTTAGCGTTTCGTCTAATCTCTGCCAATCCGCCACAGTTATTGTGAGCATCGGTGTCTGTCGTAGGTCTCAGTTTGAGTAATACCGGCCTATGGTTAGAATCTAACTCGTGTAACGCCTCTATCGAATGCAGCGTTAGAGCTACGTTCTTTAAAAGCGCTTTATCGTTTACGTCCTATACGATTACGTCCGATTGTAACTCTGGGGTAGTGGGTGGGCGTCATGGGGGCGATAACATCAAAGTTAAGGTCATCGGTCAGTTGGTCAAAAGCTCTGCCGTTTCTCGAGGTGGAGTGCGAATTCTAACGATGATGTTTAGCGTTGAGGTTGCCGGCAAGTATGACAGAGTCGCTTAAGTTTAGGAGGTCCTCTAAATCACTACTAATTAGAGCTTTACCGAGAGTAAGATTACAGACCTAGCGTGACAGGCGCGTAGGACTACCCGGCACACTGACGCCTCAATATTAGTGAGAGCGGGCGTATCTATTGGAATGTAGTGCAAGGACCTTCTGTAGTAGATAAGAGTGCCGCTTTTGGGGGCCGGCACCCTATCGTTGCGCACTATGTTAAACCTGGAGAGGCCGAAATCGCGCCCTTTAGGTTTCAAAAAACTTTCCTGCACTAACATTATATCTATTTGGTGGTCTCGCGTAAACTCGTAAAGGAAGTCGCGTTGCCTGCGGAGTCCGTCCGCTTTAAAGAAAGAAATCGAGAACGCGCGCGGTTTGATGCGTGCGGAGGTAGTTGTTTTGTGGGTGCCCGGTTTTATAACCCACGAGGGGGCGCCGTGAAGCTGCTTAGGCTATTTCAGAAGGACGCGTGTTTGGCGAGTATGATCAACCGCCCTATCCCGTCTCTACAGTCACGAATTTTGAGGGTAAAAATCCCCACGGACACTCAGCCGGGCTTTACGCCGACTGAGTAGTATTGGATTCCAACCGACTTAAAAAAAACCTCTCTTTGCTGTTAGCCCTTGTGGCTTTAACAGCGTCACCGGTTGCGTTGGGGAGAGCGCTAAAGGCACCCTGCCTGAAGGTTCCTCCAGCAGAGGGATATCTCGGCTTCAAGGCGACGCCAGGGGAGTTTTTCGCACCTGCGCGCATTTTAACGGGCTTCCTACTCGGGTGAGGGCCGGACCACTAGCGGATTCGCTCGGCCAGCGAGACGGCTGAAGGCCAATTAGTGTGCCTAGTGTACCACGTGGCAGTTTACAATGTAGCTTCAGGCCCGTGTGTGTGCGTGTAGTACGACTTGACCGAGCTTCTAAATGTGAGACCTTGCGGGTGTCGCGGGGACCTTCCTCGCCTCCCCCGGCGGGGGCGGTGCAGTCGTAATGTGTAAGTGGTCATGTTCAAGTTCGAACGCAATGATCCAGACCTTGGCACGTATCGGCTTATATACACTTGCTGACGTCACTACTCCCACGCTTTGGCGACAACAAATGTGGCAGGCAGGATGTGATATTAGAGAGGCAGACCCGATGACAGTGACGTCATCTCGCTCCATTACACTTCTTTAACACTTATTTAAATCAAACACTTATTATGGAAAAATACAAAGTTGTATCTACATGCTTCCCATAATAAGTTATCATTATAACCCTATCTTTCTTACAATTCGTTTATAGTCGTTGCAGCCTATATTTTATTTTAATTAGAGTGATTGAAACATACACCATTTATAAATAAGTTTTTATTAATTAAAGGATTTTCTAAAGTAAAATCCAAGCATCTAAGATATTCTAAATTAAATACGTAATAAGAATTTTCAAGTACTTTACCGAGTTAGATGAATTTACCTATTTTTATCATGATTTTTAAAAGTTTTCAACATTACACAAATGGACAAGAACATAAGTATATTAGATAAGTGTCCAAATTTCAGGTCAATCAGAAAACCAAAACTCCTGTAAACTATTAAAGAGATAAATAAATATTTTTAAAATAACTGAACATCATTACTAGAACCACAGAGTAATTAATTAGTTACTAGTGTAAGCTATAAGTTTTCTAAATGATTATAGTTAAATTTAGTTGTGATAATAACGTTTCAATATCGTTCCTCAAAATAACAACACATGGCGATTCATCACCTTTCCTCCATCTATCATTGTCGCGAAGTCGGTGTGACGTTGCAAGTGGCCTTGCAAACTTACCATGATAAAGAACAATTCGAGTGTTTGAATCGATTTAAAGATTAATTGATTGAAAGGCAGATGAGACCACCTGACGTTAATTGAATAAATAATTAATTGCTATAATTGAAACCTTTGTACCTATATTTTATTATGTGAGAATATAATTAAAATTAATGATTTGGAGTACAATTATGGTTGCGAATTAATAAAAATGTGCAGCATTACAGATCATAGCTAATGAACAAATAATTTTGTAACAATAAAATTAACATACATACATGCCTAAAGTCACACCATTTATCATTTGGAGTGAACAGGACACTTGTATCAATAAAACTTAGCGACGACAAATTGGAATCCAATAGTAAATGGCTGCGAATTCATCACCCAAACAAGTCCCTTGTTCTCACTCTTGTTTGCACTCTTGTTATGAGCTCTATCTCTTGGCTGGTTTTTACTGTGTCCGCGGGAAAACAATGGCAAAAGCAAATTATAAATATTTTTTCCTGCAAGACCATCATAGAAGCATAAAGTTTAAATAATTATGTATAAAATGATAACAAATAAATATTTTTATGAAAAATTCTAAGATATTTTAAAAGTAGCACCTATTTTGATACTAGGCTACTTTCATATAAATAATTACGAAAGCACATTAGATATTTCGAAGCGTCAAGCACTCATATATGGTAAAATAATGTCAAATATCTCAAGAAAACCTGATATTACATCAGAAGTAAATATTCTCTACATTTAATCTCAGATAGTCAACAAATATTCGAGGTGCAACAGAGCCCGTGAATTCATTGTGGAATTAATCCACTTAAGTTCACGAACACAGCGGCAACATAGTCTCGAGTTAATATCATGATGAGCTTTGTCTCTGTGTAGCGATTAAGAATGGTTATGTTTACTGACTTTTAGTACGGGAGATAAATATCATTTTTGATAGTGTTTTGATAAAAACCAATTCCTAATTCTAGTAATTGATGAGAAATCAAAAGTCACTAAAGTCAGAGTCAGTCGTCGCACCTGCGGCGTGTGTAGTCGTGATGAGTGTCAAGTTTGTGAAGAAAAATTCTTTATCGCTTAAAGCTTGATGTGATAATTCCTTATATCATGATTAGTAACAAGAACGGTTAGTGGTATTGCAAATGATGGATTGTACGATGTACGTCAAGCGGCGGCCATAACCTAAAAGGAAGTAGTAGGCTTTAAACAAGCGCTTAAAGAGCATTATATGAAGATTTCATAATAATCATTTTCACTTGAGTATATGGATTGATATTGTATGTGTGTATATATTATTTATATACGTATAAATGTAATATATATTTACATATTTATAATGTATTTTATGTTTAATATTGATTGTATGCGTTTTTTTTCTTAATTATATATAGGTATTATTGAAATTTCTTAGAAATAAGCGGTCCGCACCTTTTGGTCTTCTTTCTGTTTATCTTTCTTTTTATATGTTGTGTACAATAAATCGTTTAATAAATAAATAAATAAGAAAACTTAACTAAAGAATAAGGTTATTACATTGTTCATGAAATTAATTTAAGTAGGTATATGCTTTTCCATACATTGTAAAATATGTCAAAATCAATCAACTGCGTTAATAGTGAAGGCAAGAGGACCAATTGACACCTTGAACCCACCTACAGCTATTGATTACCGGATGTCTTATTAAGAAGTGGATAAGAACAAGCATTGGTATAATTTTCCAAAATTATACAATACCTCCCGTACCAATATAAATACATACTGTACAACAATTAAACTGAGTTTTTGGCGGGAACGGGAGAAGGGAAGTTGTCATTTTATTTAGATTTTCGATGTTTTACATTTTGGAAGTTTTAAAGTACAAAAGTGATAGTACTTGTGTTTTAAAGTTCTGTGCAAGTGAAAAGAATGGAGTAGGTCTAAATAAACATATGTAGCTGTAGTTCTCGCGCTCTTCCAACAAGTCCTATAAAACGTCAGTAAAGTCTACTACTGGAGTCACTTTACTGGAAGAGTTTTACGATAACGATTCTACTTTAAATGCAATACGTGACATGGGCAAATGCGCTAATTTGTGCGCCATGCCATGAAGAAAGAAAACAATTGAACTGCAACTTTTGTATACGTTCTTAACAAAACGTGATTGAACTTCATTAAGCCATATTCATAAGTTCATAATTTTATTTTATACTGTATACGAAATGGAAGCAGAATAATTCGCCTTATCAATATTTACATTATGAGAATAAAGCAGTTACTATAAACTATTTTGTTCATATCAAGCCAACTTTTACTTGATACCACGACACATGCAACTTGGTCGAAATTTCAAGCCAAAATAAAAGGTAATCGCGTTAATTTCCCGTTCTTTAGATATTTTATCAGGCATCTCGAAAGTTTGGAAGTTCATAATTTTGTTCCTATCGAAGTATTATTCATTTTATGAAGAACATACTAAAATACCTATCTTCATTAATCTAAATATCATGTCACGTCATGATTATTTCGAAAAACGTGCAAAACGCTTTTGCTATAAAATAACACAAATAATTTGTGGTTTTATTGACTTAGTAAGCTATTTTAGTTATTCTGACAATCTATTTGAGTCGATATTGTACTTATTTTAACTAAAAAACTCAATTGTCCTAATTTTAAACAACTTCAGTTGTTGGAATCATCCCAATGAATTATTATACTTGAATCATTCTAAAATTGTCATGAAAGTCTCTTTTCTCTGACTCTCATGATTAAGTGACTTAGGCAATATTTATCATCGTGATAGCTCCATTCAATTGAAAAATAAGAAGACGACTATTAAAAATATCAGATTCTTATACTGAATTTAACACTATTGAAACCACATTAATTCAGCTTTCTATGTCTGTCGCGACTGTGGGACCATGAAATGTGTCGAAAGGTCATAAAATCAAAACTGCTAAGATTCGTCACTAATTTTTTTTTTCATTGTAGCGTTGTATAAATCAATGTTCTCTTCTGTCTCTTACATATATTGAAACAAAAGAGCTATATCCCTATCAATCTCAAGCATAAATACTTATACATTACACAGTATCTATATGTACACCATACATTACACACATTCACAATTTTCATTCACAACACACATTAACATACACCCACATATACACACACTCATCGCGTGTTTCTTTTTGTTTTTCACGTTTTACTTAAGTTTAACCATAAGTTTTATTTTATTTTATATTTTTTTACTGCATATTACTTTACTTACATTGACATATTGTAATAACTTTGAGAAGAAGCTAGCTACTGAGATACAGGCCATACGCCTAGTTCAGTAGTTAGAGATTTCATTAATATTGTGAAATTTGTCAATAAAGAATTATTTATTATTTATTATTATAAAGTAACATAATAAACGCTAGTAAATAAATAAACTGTGATAATAATACAACATGCATACAAAATAATGTAATGAAAGAATTGAGAGCTATCAAATCTAAAGCAATGTCTTTCTAAATGCTTCATTGTACTTTATCCTTAACCCTTGCCTTCTAAGCACTGTGTATGTAGGTCCCATTGGAAATGATAAAATTAAATGCGCCAATATCGAAGACCCATATAGAAACCCACATAATCCCTTTCAAATTTATTAGCAAATATTGCGTAATATCGACTTATGAGATTCATATAAAGCGAATAATACACGTGGTCATTTCTGCATACTAAGATATAGATAGCCATGTATTAAAATACTATAAACATAGCTTTACGTTTCACGCCACTTACCGGTTGGAGCGGTACAACATCAAGAGGTAACAAAATCCTATTTTTTGACATTTTTTGCAATGTATAAGTATTTAGGCTTATTTTGTTTAAATGGTAACAGATAGTGAAAGGTTGCTAGCTCATGGTCTGTACTAGCTCCATGTAACAATCGACCAAGGGGCCGACCACTTGGTCGAGTTTTAATACCAGCACAGATTAATTAGCATATCAGCATATAATGCAGAATATTTTTGACTAGCGTGAAAGCAAAAGCGTAGCTTAAAGTAAAAGGAAAATATAGTTTCTATATATTATCCGTAGAATTATAACTCAGTAAAGTACTCGTAATAATATCACAGAAAGCCTCTGTGCGCGAGTCGAACTTGCACTCTAAAAATTTTTTATTGTAATCTAGAAACACCACAGTTATTGGTCGCTATATAGTAATTGGATACTTTAACTTTATCGTTAAAAGCAAACATTACAGATACCTTTGTAATTAATTTGAAGATGTAATTGAAATTACTATACGACAACACATACGACTGTTTGCGATTAATAAGTAAGTAAAAAAGTAAAAGAGGCCAAGTAATGTAACGAAACAGCCATAGATAGTGCACTATTCCTTTATATAATATACTAGCGACTCGCCTCAAATACGCACGTGTAGAATTTTTTTGAAAATAAGACACAGCCCATGTTACTCGCTGATAATGTAACTTTCTATAGGTGAAAGAATTTTTATAAATCGATTGAGTAATTTTTTTAGTTTATCTATTTTGTTTTTTTTTGTTTTTGTCAAGTTATTTATCCTATTTGGTGAAGGCAAAGGTCAGTGTGACTATACAGCCTAGTCTTAAGTAACACTATACATGTTGTCATTGTTGTGCACTTTACTGGTTGATTTTTTTTTTAATTTAAATAATATATGTGCACTGGATACTTGTGCTTGGTTGCCGACCAAACCTGTATTTGTTGAGAACTGCAACTATTCCATTTATATTCGTTACATATTTGTTTTATGTTTTTTAACATAATAGCGATTCTTTTATTCAACTGGCGGGTGGACAGTGTGTTATAAATTAATATTATTCTGTTCATTTTTAAATTACATTTGTTAATCAGTGTTTTATTATATTTATTTTGTTACATTTTTGTGTAGGTATACGTATATAATTATTTCATTATTTATTATATATTCACTACAACAGATATTTTTAATTACTATTGATACTAATTGTAAAAAATATGTTAAGTGACATTTGTGACACCAGTGATGCAGATGGTTTTGTACCATTTGACGGCTGTAGTATAGACAGTTTTGTTAGTATACCCACATTGGCTGACACACTTAACTTTCGGTTCTCCGATGCTCCCAAGAATTTCAACGTTGTTCACATAAACGCCCAAAGTATTCCGGCTCATTATACTGACATGTTAGCTAACTTCGACTGTAAGAATATTCATGCTATTCTTGTCTCCGAATCTTGGCTTAAACCCTGTCTTCCTTCCACTTCCTACTCTTTACCTGGTTATCAGCTGATTAGAAATGATCGTTCTGCTGGTAGGGGTGGTGGTGTTGCCATATATCTTCGTTCTTATATACCTTTCTCTGTCGTTGATATGTCTCCCCAGCCGCCACCATCAAATGCAGGTGAGCATCTCTTTTTAGAGATTATTCTTAATCATACCAAAATCTTACTTGGTGTGTACTACTCTCCTTCTTCTAGCATTGATTTTTTTCCCTCTTTAGAAAATATTTTGCTAAATTTAACTCCTTCTTATGGTCATACTATCATCATGGGAGATTTTAATACTTGTTTACTTAAAAGAGATTATCGTTCAAATTCTCTATACTCAATGCTACAATCCACAAACTTATCTATTCTTCCTTTAAATGCAACCCATCATTTTCCAAACTGTTCTCCTTCACTTCTTGACTTAATGTTCGTTTCCTCTCCTGAGCATGTCTCAAATCATGGACAATGTCCAGCTGACGCCTTTTCCTACCACGACATGATATTTCTCTCTTTTAAAATTCGCCCTCCTAAAGCTACGCCTAAAATTCTCTTGCAACGCAATTTTGGTGCAATGGATCTTGATGGTCTTCGTGAAGACGCAGCAAACATTGACTGGACACCACTTATTGATGCTCATTCTGTCAACGACAAACTCGATTTTTTCTTATCCCGCCTAATAACACTTTATGATGTACATGCACCGATTAGAGAAATTAAAATCAAACACTCTCCATCTCCTTGGCTTACTGATCACATCAAAGCACTGATACATAAGAAAAATATCACTAAGTCGAAATATAAATCTAGGCCTACCCAACTTAACTGGGAGAAATATGTGACCATTCGAAATGATTGCAACCAGGTATGTAGGAACGCTCAACGCCGATTTATTCATGATTCTGTTGAAAGCGCAGATCCAGCTAAAATCTGGAAGTTCCTTAAATCAATGGGAGTGGGAAAAAAGCGACAGAACGTTGCTCCTATAAACTTAGATATTAATTCTTTAAATAATTATTTCACAACTTCGCCTGAGTTTGATAGGACAACTAAACTAAGTACACTGAATTCTCTTTCAAATCTTTCTACTCCCGATTTTTCATCATTTACGTTTAGTCAATTCACTGATTATGATGTTAAGAAGAGTATATTAACAATTACCTCTGATGCTGTTGGCGTGGATAGTGTTAGTAGAAAAATGATTTTACCTGTCCTCGATGAAGTTCTTCCTGTTATTAGCCATATTCTTAATCAATCCATTTCTAGTGGTACTTTTCCATCCGTATGGAAAGATGCACAGATTATTCCAATTCCTAAAAAACCTAACCCTACATCTTTTACTGAATATCGTCCCATTTCAATACTACCTTTCCTATCTAAAGTTCTGGAACGTCTAGTCTATAATCAATTAAATAATTTCCTTACCGAAAATAATTTGCTAAATCCATATCAATCTGGTTTTCGTTTTGGACACAGCACGACTACAGCATTAGTGAATATTGCAGACGATATTCGATCGGGAATGGAGAGTCACAATCTCACTGTAGTCTCGCTCCTTGATTTCAGTAATGCATTCAATACAGTGGATTTTGATGTCCTCCTCAGTATATTACGCTCTATTAACATATCCCCTGACGCGATTGAATGGTTTCGTAGTTACCTGTTTGGACGCCGGCAGCGGGTCCGCATTGGAGATTCCCTCTCTTCCTGGAACGGTACTACTGCCGGTGTTCCGCAAGGAGGCGTTTTATCTCCGTTACTCTTTGCTATATTTATTAACTCTATCTCTGACTGTTTACTCTCACCTTACCACCTTTATGCAGATAATTTACAAATCTACTCCCAGGCTTCTATTAATGATTTGTAACTAGCAATAAATAAAATAAATTTAGATCTTACGCATATTGGTAATTGGAGCAAATCTTTTGGATTGAGGGTAAATCCGGCTAAAACTCAAGTCATAGTCATTGGTAGTCCCAGATTAACCTCCAAAATCAACTGGTCACAACTTCCATCTGTTGTTTTTGACAACATAAATCTACCCTACAGTGACTGTGTAAAAAATTTAGGGATATACATGGACGCAAGTTTTACCTGGAGCGCCCAGTTGAATGAGGTTAGTCGCCGAATGTTTGCTTCTGTTGGGTCGTTAAGAAGACTGCGTAATTTTCTTCCAATTGCTACCAAAATTGCGCTTGCTCAGTCTCTTCTTCTGCCTATACTGGATTATGCTGACGTATGTTACCTTGACATTTCTGAAGAGCAACTTAACATACTTGAACGGCTTCAAAATTTTGCCATACGTTTCATATTTGGATTGCGCAAATATGATCACATATCTGCTTTTCGCACTCAACTCAAGTGGTTGCCGATTCGTCTTCGCCGGAATGCCCATATTCTTTTCTTACTTTATAACATCCTGTTTAATCCTACTGCCCCCCTGTACCTTAAAAAGCGTTTCAAGTTTCTTTCTGAAACTAATACTAGATTCTTGCGATCATCGGAAAATTTGGAATTGGAAATTCCTAAGCATAGTACTAAATTTTTGGCTAAATCTTTTACTGTGGAGGGTGCGCGTTTGTGGAATTCATTGCCAGTAACTTTAAGACGTGCACAACATTTGGACTCCTTTAAACGACTGGTGAAAGAACATTACTTGTCAATGTGATTTTTTTTTTTTTGCTATGTGTATATTCATGTGCTGCATGTCAAATGCTGTCAAGCTGTCTGTACAAACATACTGTCAAAGTGACTGTATTAATTATTAATTTTACAAAAGAAGTATTGTCATTATAAGTTGTAGTATTTGTTGTGTTGTGTGTGTATTTATATATGTAGTGAATGCCTATTCATTTGTGTATATGTGTGTACATTATATATAATGCTGTGTATATGTATAATTGTGTCGTATATGTTTGCAGGAAAACCCACCCACCAGAGATCGCTGTTGGCGATAAGACCGCCTGTTGTATTTTGCTTTGTACAAATTGTATTTACTTTTATGTCTTTTGATTTGTGTGCAATAAAGTATATTATTATTATTATTATTACATACAAAAAACAACTTTACTTCTTCATAATATAAGTATAGATGTAGGTGAGACGGCCAATTACCGTAATTTTCTCATTTTTATTTCTGATGTCAATTTATTTTGAAGTTATAGAAAATATTTGTATTCCATACATCTTTATAGATACACTAAATATTATTTTTATTTATCTCTATTGACATGTAACCCTGCTACTAAGAAAAGAGTTAGTCAAGGTACACTTGGCGTTCAATAAGTTTACTTTCTATATATTACTGTGTAGATTCTTATTTATAATTAGCTACTGCCCGCTACATCGTCCGCATTTTTTAATTTTTAAAATGGCCTATGTCTTTTTTCATGATTCAAGCTATCGCCATTCCAAATTTAATCGTAACCGAATGAACGATATGGCAGCCCATAAAATACGAACAAAGAAACATTGATATTTATATATTAGATTTTAAATTTTCATTACATATTGCTGTATATGATTAGTCTACAAAGTTTGTACCTTTATGTTACAGTTATAATCTCCTTTATCTACGCATATTATGTGATAGTTTCTAACTATTCACTGATATAATGTCGAACTCAGCCAGTCATTAAAACTAGTACCATCTAGCCACTAACTTTTAAACTTCGAATTTATCTTCAGTCTGCAATTAGAGATAACAATTCTAACCCAAAGCATTTGTTTTTGGTCTTCAAGCTCACCTGGACATAATTTAAACTGCTTCTTGTTCTTTAATTAAAGAGACAGACAAGATATCTCTAAGTTTGTTAACTAGACACCGCGAAAGGTCCCTTATAGAAGTTGATCTAGCGAAACTTTCAAATGCTATATGCTTCCAATTTAAGTTGACCTGTGCAAAACCTCGCGGTTACCCTTGTTTGATTCGTCTGACAAAACATTAGGGCAGGCGACTAAGTCCCTGTTTTAATGGCTGAATTCTACTAGGCACATAATCTCCTAAACTTCGAATTACGTCAACCGAAGTTTCTAACCAATGTTATCTCTCCCAAAATTGATACTCAAATAGTCTTTGTTCTATTATTCTATTTGATTATTAATTACCTCGCTTTCCATTTCCGTTTGTACACAGAACATTATGATTAATAGTTGAATAGATAACTTGGAATCTACATAAATTAATAACAAACTATTGTTAGTTATAATATTATAACTTGCAATTTTCACTTCACTTGAAACTTATTTCAATCGGTTTCAGTTGACAAATAATTAGCTCATTTTAATCACCTATTCTTTGTATATAATCTTCAATACTATGTATTCCTATTTCAATTGATTTGATAATTAACAAAACATAATATAATGAGAAGATATTATTTTTCACACTTTATAATTAGAATTACTCTTTACAAATATATTCCAAAATTTTTATTGTAAAGGAAGATATTACGCAAAACAGATACGCCAAGAATTTTATTGTCATGATATATAAATTGAATGTAAAATAAATAAATCTTATTGTTGTGCTCAATACTGTTCGTTATGCTTTTTGGACAAAATATATCCGAAAACTATAACAATGACGAACTCATTTTAAACATGAAACTTTCTTTCATACAAAAGACTAAAAAAATAAGTATTTTCGCAGTAATAATACTTTGAAATATTAATAAAATAAATGAGAAGAAATTATATTTAGAATTATGCAACGATTAACCATAATCTTGTTAGAGTTAGAGTTAGAGTTTCTTAACTTTTCGTTCCTAGATAGATTATTATGATGTAAATAAGTTCAGGAAAGTCTACTGATAAAAAAATGTAAATACAAATATTTGAATTTTGCGAACGTAATCTGTAACTAAAAGCGTATTACACTTAATTTATAATACCGTATCTAGTTATTTCAAAATACGTATAGAATAGAATAGCAAATAGTACTACATGCGAAGAATAGATTATAATTTTTAAAGATATGCTAAATCTGAACAAAAAGAACGACAAAGTAGCATGTTTTCGTAATATATACTTACAACATACATACATTAACGCAGAGAAAACGAATTTTCTCAGAATTGGATCCTGATTGATCGAGATTAATATGCTCTATATTATATATAAATTTCATCGAAATCGTTAGAGCCGTTTTCGAGAACGCGATTATAAGTATACAAATATTGCTTGCATAATATACTCGTACTACGCTTCTAAATAACAATAGTATCTTAAAATTAGGAAGTTCATGAAATTTAACATTAAATTCAATATTCAGGAAAATAAATAATAGATTTGTCTACATGACTTTTAGCCATAGACTTTATGAATAAATCCAAAGCCAGACGTCGTACGGTGTGGCGTCCCGAAAAAAAGTTGGACTTCGGCCCATATATACATTTTTAGATTTCATATACTTTAATTATAGTCCTTAAACATTCAGAATTTGGGGCATATTATACTGTTATTGATTTTTTTGTCTATGTTCTAACGTTTTTTTAAGTCTTCAAAGTGCGTATGGATTTCACACTTAAAAATTAGCACAAGTTTGAAATGCTTACTGTAAAAAATACTGCGAATTTATTATTACTTTGTTATTTAATATAAATAAGCATTGCTTTAGTACTCTAAAAATAAAAGTTTCATACTTATAATTTATCATAGTTTTTATAGAACTTGTAAACACAATAGTCCGATCAAAAGCAAATCAGCAATTTGATTATTTATGAAGTAAAAGGATTAAATTGGATTAAGATGACATAAATTGAGATAAATATAGTAACTATTTGTCTTCTAAACAACGTACCTATGTTACATTGTGGGATATTGTCGGATGTGAGAGTTATGATTTTTTTCCTGAAGGGAGTCGTTTACGCGCTTAACGAATGAAAATGACATTCAAACACCGGACTCGATATATACTTGCTTTTTTATAAAAACTAATTAGATTTATATAATATATATTTATATGATATATATAGATATAAATTTAACATTATTACAAATAAAATTATTATTTAATTGTATAATAAAATATAAGTAATAAATTCGAATTTATCATGCAATGTTTAAAGTTATAATTATTATACATATTTGTTATTTTTTTGGTGGTTTTCAACGTTAACGTAGTCAATAATATGCCTATATATATAATATAATATATATATAATAAACTTGAACTATAGTATATATATAATAGGTCAAGTTAATAGAATAGTTATTTTGTGGTTTTTACGTTAACTATCGATAAATGACGAAACGATAATTAATCAATAATATGATAATTAACAATATGGTTTACCACGTTTAATTTACTCATAGACTTACTGACAAACATTTCAAATAAAACGTCAATTTTTCAACCTTCTTGCAGTAGTCGCAGTGCGCAATGCATTAAAGAAGTTTATAAACGAGTTCTATAAAAGCAATGGATATCATCAAAGCTAACGGCGATTTATTCCATTTGCTAAGGGAAACCCTTTTGCCTGTTAACGAGTACTTGGTAACAGAAAAAGTTTTGGATCTTTTGTGTATTAAATGTAATGAAGCCACAAAAGAAGCTCTACAAAATTCGATTCAAAATTTCTGTAAAAATTCAAATTCTCACACATTTCAGTCATCAGAAAAGACCTTTATGTCTAAGTAACAGGACTGGCTTGCAAGAGATTTTAATTTTCCTTCTCAAGTGGTGAATGAAGTTTCGGATGAAGAGGCTGCTCAAAGTTTAAAGAATTTTAATAAATGTTGCGATCGACAAAAATGAAGGAGAACAAAAGACATAAGGCAGCGCACTTTAGACGAAGTTATTTACAGTTTAAAAACAATGTAAAAACACCATAGAAAACCAAATGAATCTAAGATTATTAATTTTTTACACCATTACCAGAAGAAATTAGCAAAATATGGGAATTCTGTTAAGCAGAGAAAACCGCATCGAGTTTAAGAAAATAAATCGCTTTATGTTTGACAGTATCATTAGATTTATCAGTATATAAATACAATACGCTTAGAAAAATAAGTGAACAATATGGAATTCAAGCGTATCCGTCTTACTACCAAGTGAAGCAGCCTAAATTGGCTTGTTACCCCAATAGTAATTCAATTATAATTACAGACAGTCGGGTGGCAATAAAATCGCAAGCCTTGCTGGACCATACTGCTTGTCGTATTTTAATGGTCACAAAAGACATGAACAGTAATAATAATAATCTGATTCTTTATTCGAAGTGGGCTTATGATGGTGCTTCTGATCAAAGTCAATACAAGCAGTAATTTGAAAATGAATGGAAGGATGTGACACGTGTAATAATGACTATTTTAGTACCCCTTAAATTGTTCGACAGTACTACAGAAGAATTACTTTGGGAGAATTTAAGACCGTGTTCGATTTGGTATTTTAGTCCAATAATGTTTAATTTCATAAAAGAAACTGAATAAACTCTTTGTAACGAAATCACTGAAATTAAAAAACAAGTGGAAACTTTGTTTCCAATATCGATGGCAAAAGTGTGACACACGAGTTATTTTTTATAATGATCGATGGAAAAGTTTGTAATGTTTTATTTGGTACTAGATCTACTTCTACCTGTTACATATGTGGAGCAACCACAGCACAGATGAATAATCTGACTCGAGTTATCAGTAGAGCCGTACAACGAGAATTTTATGAAGTTTAGAGTTTAGAAGTTTTAAATGTGTGAAAAACGGAGAAAACGATTTTTGTCAGAATTGAAACTTAGCTAGGTCGATTTCTCGCCCCCCTCAACCCCTACATTGTAAATTTCATCGAAATCACTACAGCCGTTTTCGAGAAAGCGATATCAAATATATGTATACATACATACGTATACAAATATTGCTCGTTTAATATAACAGTGGATTAAATATATCCTTCGAACAAAATGAAAAACAAAGTCGTGAACAACTATTAATATTTCATAAGCAAAATGCAAAAAAGTACTCTCAAAAGGCTTTGAGAAAAAATCTATTAAACTAAATCCAAATACAAACACTCTGTTGTGTGAAGATTAATAATTTTATATGAGTACTAATTCCCTTTTCATACAAAGTGAAAGGAAACAAATTGTAGGTCTCTGGATACAACAAACTAACAAGTCAACGTCTTATAGTTATTGGTTTTATAAAATAATAATATTAGATGTGAATAAAACAACTTTCATCTCCATTACAAACAACAGAGAATCGTAACAGTAAATTATTTTTATGTACATACTCAACGTGAATTTAAAAACATTGAACTACGTTTAAAAATCCAAAGTATTTAAGTGTTAAGAAAACATACATACTGTAGAACGTCACGCTTTGTCCATTCAGGGTGGACAGAAAATCAAGGATAATCAAAATAACAATTTTAATGATATAGCGTAAATTATTAATGACTAACCTTACGCCCGGCGGCCTCGCTTGCGTAGAGTATATAAGATTTGTACAGTTTTTCGATTTAAATCCACCTGCCGCGCCTGTACAGAAAGAAATTCAACCCAGTCCATTACCATGAAAAAATAATGTTTTCCGTGCAAACTTTTACACTCCTTTTCGCCCCTTACAAGTTTAATTTTGAAAATTGTTGAAACATATATTACGTCCTTTGTACCTATGAACATTATTAGAAAGTACCAAGTTTCAAATAAATTAGACCAAAAAATATTATTACCCATACAACCTTTGCCACTACCTATTTTCCCTTTAGGGGTTGAATTTTGATTATCTACGAAATACGTGTTTCATTAATTGTTTCGAAATGCATATCTACCGACAAGAAAAACTATTGCCCATACAAACTTTCTCACCCCGTTTCTTTCCTTAGGAATTGAATTTCATAAAATGCCGAAATACGTGTGCAATTTGTGAAATCGTAAATACCAACTTCCAAGTAAAGACCATAAAAATATTAAATAATGTACAAACTTTGCCACCCTCTTTAATCTTTCAGGGCGTGAACTTTGATTAATCTCTTCTTAAATGATGCCTGCAATATGAAATAAAAATCCTCTCCAAATTTTAAATTTATGTTTCCAACTACGTATTTGTACTGGGCGATGGCGATGATAAGTCAGTCAGTAAAATCGTCTTTTATAGGTAAATACAGACAAACCCAATCGAACATGAGCGGTTTATAAGAATAGAAATTTTTAAATATTTTTTTCGAAAGTGAGAAGAGGAAAGTATTATAATCTTTTAATTCGTAATTTAAGAATTTTCAGGTACACTATGTCGTTAAATTTTTGTTTCTGTTCAAATCCCCAGAGAACAAAAACCTAAAGTGAAAATTTAACTTTAGAATGTCCGCATTTGTATTTGGACCATTACTTCTTACAGTTGTTCCAAACAGCTGTTCGGATACGTCAATCTCTGAGAAAAATCTCTGACAAACAGACATTGAAGTGGTTTTGTACATGCGTTTCGTTTTTCTAATTTAAATACTACGGACGAACTACGGAGCGCTAAAAAATCGTTAATATTTAAAATGTCTTTCAATCGAATGGATGATTCACTTCAATAATTTTATCAAACTAGCTATCCAGTAGTGCGGCAAGTTGACCTAGCCAGTGCCTTACCAACTGTTGTTGTTTTTATTTGTACACAATAATTTTTTATTTGAATTTTTTGCATAATGTTTAAAGAACCGGAATAAATTCTCAGATTTCTTGTCAAGTGCAAAAAATAGATTATATAATTCAGATAATTCACTTAAGATTTTGCTGACGACAATAATAATTTTAATTAACGCAAAGAAGGAACATTTGCCTACTTTGTAGCAATTCCGAGCAAGCTTTCATTTCATTATTATTTTTAAAAAAATGTCTTTGTTCCGCAAAACCGTAGAAGTTAAATGTTTTAAAAAAAGGAGGACGTTCTCAAGTAATCGGAGTCTTTTTTTATGTATCTCAATTACTAAATGAAAACAGAAAGTCTACTAGTTTGGTAGACTTGGCACCGACTTCAGTAACCGTCAAATTTAATTATATGAGTATTTGTATCGTATTTATAAAGTTATTTTTGTACTTGAGTTTTGATTAGTGAAGGGTAATTATTTCTACTTTTAGTATTTTCATTTTAAAGTCGGTTTATTAGTGGGTCGGTCGGAAAGAAATCGATAATAACAGAACCTTTACGACTGAAGTGAAATATAATCGATCAATACTTGTGTAATTATCTGAATCAGATTTGTATTATAAAGATGAGAATACTTCCGTTAAACCTTGGAATACTTGGTAGGTGTTAAACCCATCATTACATAAAAATGTTTATATTTTTTAAAATTTAAATGTATATTTGTATACGCTGTGCTCCTAAATAGCATTGAGTAGCTTTAGACTTAGACTAAGGATTATTAATTTCTCCACCGCTTCCCCAATCCAGAATGCATTCCTTATTCAAAAACCATCGGTATAATAATAACCAGGCTTACAATACGGCGTAATGTTGTTATCGATTAGTTAATTTTTAGGGTTTCGAAGTTAAAAGCGACAAAATGGAACTCATGTAACTCACATAGTTTCGTCTCATCAAACAAAGGTTGCTGTACTGGACCTAGTCTCTTTTTATCTTTTTCGGTAGTTACAGGTCCCTTAGACCTCACCAGGCATGTTGGATGATTTCTATTTACCTGACGCACCACAGTTAATATATCCAATATCTCATAAAATATATATGCTCATGTAATTTACATATTCATAAATGTTTTATGTTTTTTATGAAGGTCTTTCAAAAAAAGCGGGTGTTAGAATGTCTTAAATCGCCACCGATTATTCACACATCCCCTTCCTTTGAGCTGTGCCTAGCATACTTTCTCGGTTCAATAAATTTTATTATCAGGCCCTTCGGAATTATTAAGGTTGGGAAACCGATATTGTAGGCAACTTCGTCTGTCCGAAACAATAACTAGTACTGTAATCCATAGTTTATGAAATTGCTATCGGATAAACCTCTATGATATCATCCCTAGCAGAAATGGCAAAATGTCATTTGCAATATCACATTTACATAGTACAATAAAATAAGGAATCTTATAAAATTGAACACAACCATAATGTAAGCTATGTTTCATCGAATGAACAATTTACAAATTTTCTCATAAGAAGAAATCCCTTTAATAAAACATTTTGCAGGATACAAAAACTAGCTATTTTCAAAAGCTACGATATTATATGTATACATACACACATACTTATGAACGCATGCACGTGCGCACCCAGACATACACACACACAAACACACACAGACACACATACATGTCTTCACGGTTTATCCCTAACGAGGTATCCATATGTATACGTAATGAAAGTAAATGTTACTTGGCTCATGTCAAATATAAATAATATTCGATAATTTTTGTTAAAATAAAAAACAACATTCTTTCTGCCAGTTACACAAAGTATCTAGACAAAAAAATACTGGTTCCTGATATTCGTAAGAGACTGGTCGAGGCTTTGGAAGATTGTCGGGCTGGCAGCTTCTTCCGCCAACGAATCAGTTTGGCCATTTAAAGAGGTAATGCTGCTAGAAGGCTGCCAGTCAGCTGGACACCCTAAGAAACGAGAGCTTTCCAAACGGTAACTTTGAATAAGTCTATTGTAAGATAGTTTAGTTTAAAGTTTATAAATATTGTTACAGTTGGACCTTATGCGTAAGGAATAAGGTCGATTTTTAATGGAACTAAAAACGTAACTTTTAGTGCTTATATCTCGAGACCTAGGCTTTGCAGAGTTATGACCTAAAAAACGCATTGCTAGGTTTAAGGTCTACTATCGAATGGTATAAGTCAAATTAAGAAAGAAGAACCAAGTTGCACCTCGAATATTCCCGAGCGATGACGTGTCATGTACCTATGACTCATGTAAACAGGCGGCGTCGAGAACAAGGTCGAATTACTGTTAGCGAGCGTAATTAACTAGAAAGTTCCACCCTCGTTTTATCAGTCAGTGTTTCTCAACTATCGTTCGAAGCGACATATCGAGGCGAATTACGAAGACCACTACGACGACTACTGCGACAACCTTGGGTAGAAGAACTCTGCGATTCGGGAACGTTGTTATTGAGTGAAGCGTGTACCTTCGGTGACTACTACGCGAGTACCTTCTTCGAGGGCGACTACGAAAATTAGGAACCGCCGTAATTAAGTTCGCGTGTTCTTGACATCTACTTGTACGAAAAAAAAATAAACTCTTTGCACCCTTAACCTGCATCTTATTACCCTCAGCTCGTAACAATTGGTGTCAGAAGTGGGATGCCGGTCACACCAAGAGACGAACAAGGAGTCCGTACGAGACGTCAAGCAACAATGGAGTCGGTGCGTCGAGAAGAAGCACTACTTGACACCCCCACCGACAGAACACCCGCTACCGCAGGAATGTCCGCGACGGCACAAGTGCCAGTTTCCACTGGAAAGCCCGCTAACGTTGGTACGTCCGGGGTCGCGCACTTCGATATGGAAGTGTTGCTAGCTAGCTTGGCTGAGATGAAGGCGAGCATAATGGAAGTTAGAGATACCACCCAAGCTAGCATAATGGAAGTTAGGGATACCACCTAAGCTAGCATAATGGAAGTCAGGGAAGCCACGCAAGCGACAGAAGCTAGGACAATGGAGGCAACGAAAGTCAGCAAAGAAGAGATATTGAGCTCCATGAATTATAAGATCACGGCGTTAGGTGACACCATAGGTCAACTGGATACAGAAGTTAAGAATACAGAAGGTGCAATATGGAAAAGCAAGATGCCCATATAAATGCACATGACACTATGCTATCTGAATATGGCAAAGAGATACAGATCCTGCACGAGAAGGTACAGAAAGTCGGAGTGAGAAGTGTCGTAACTGTTGCCAATGCTGTACCCAAGTTTGAGGTACCTCACTTCGATGGGACCACGTCATGGGCAGCTTTCCGGCTACAGTTTGAGACGGTGCCAGTGCAACAGGTGGGGCGATACACAGGCACTAACGGCCCTTACACTTGCTCTGCGAGGTGATGCAGTACAGGTGTTAGAAAACGTTTGCAGCAAAGGAAGGACGCTAGCCGGTATGCTCGAAGCGTTGGAATCCCGATATGGTGAAAAGCACCTCGAGCACGTTTATAGGGCCCAATTGCGAGACCGTGCGCAGAAGAACAGCGAAAGTTTGCAGCAGTGGGCCATGGCAGTTGAGTGTATGGTTCGACGTGCCTACGCATCTACACCAGCGCTTATCGATACAACTGTCGTGCAAGCATTTGTCGACGGGATCCGCGACACGGAAGTTAGAGCTGCGGTCCGTCTGGGACATCACCAGACTCTCAAGGCAGCCCTGGCACACGCACTTGAGGTGGAAGCAGTGCGTCAAGATAGCCGAACTCATCGCGTGCGAGAGGTCACGATGCAGGAAAGAGCTCAGAGAGGACCAACGTGATATGAATGCGGTGAGAGAGGACATCTTCATATCAATTGTCCCAGTAAAAGGGCTAGGAAAACGTCGTCTGGGACACAAGTTAACTCCGAGGAATTACGAGGAGAACTAAAAACAGCCAGGGCTGCAGGGCAAGCGCTGGCTGGTCAAAGACAAGCCCCTATTGTAATAGTCTCTCAGATGCGTGATGGGAACAGCTTGATCGTTGAAGGAAAGCTGAACGGAAATCGATGCTGCTTCACACTGGACACCGGTGCATCACGTACTATTGTTAAACCTGAACTACTTCCACGAACTGTGAAATGGGAGAAAGGATCTTCACGTTGCCGGTTATAGACTGCTACGGGCCAGCCAGTGCTTGTCCTTGGTGAAACAAATGCGACATTGAAGATGGGTGATAAGACGGTGACACATCCAGTTCTTATAGCAAACATTACAGACGATTGCATCATTGGCTTGGTCTTCTTGTCAAAGCAACGTTATGTTCTCAATGTAGCAAAAGGGGTATTAAGGTTTCCAGATGTGGAAGTTTTTCTGGAAGGCGTAAAACAAGGATCAGGGTACAGTTTGAAAAGAACTGTTTTGCCGCCGAGGTCGGAAACCTTAGTAGAAATACGATTCTCACCGACAGTATGCAGTAAACGCAGTGCTATAATAGAAGACATCGGGAATCACCCTGACTGGATAACTGCGCGAACCCTAGTGATGACTTCGGGACAAGCCAAGGTACGTGTTGTCAACGTTAGTAACAAGGAGGTCGTTTTAGAAAGGAACTGCGTAGTGGGCAGATGCGACCCTGTTACGTCCCTGAGAAGAGTAGACTTGCACCAAACAGACCACGGTAATCATGCTGCAACACATATATCCACGTTACTTGAGAACTGTCGGGAAAATCTGACCGATCTGGAATGTCGCAAGGTTGAACAATCATTGTTAAGTTTTCAAGACCCCTTTTCGAAAGGCGATGACGATTTGGGATGTACTGGGCTTGTTAAGCACCACATAGATACAGGAGATACACAACCAATAAGACAGAGACCTCGTCGTATTTCACTAGCACGGGAGCAAGAGGTATCAGAGATGTTAAGAGAAATGGAGAAGAATCGCATCCTCGACCCATCGACTAGCCCTTGGTCATCTCCTGTTGTTCTAGTTAAAAAAAGGATGGCAGTACAAGATTCTGTGTTGACTACAGAATGCTGAACAGTGTTACAAAAAAGGACAGCTATCCCTTACCACGCATAGATGACACATTAGACTTGCTAAGTGGCATGAAATGGTTCTCCACAGTTGACCTCAATAGTGGATATTAGCAGGTTGAACTCAGCCAGGAGGATAAAGAGAAGACTGCGTTCACTACTGGCCCTGGAAATGGTCTCTGGCAGTTCAATGTTATGCCATTTGGACTGTGCAATGCTCCGGCTACATTTGAGCGCCTAATGGAACGCATTTTAGTGGGGTTACTCGGCGATGCGTGCTTGGTCTATTTGGATGACATTATCATCATGGGGCGCAGCTTCGCAGAGCACTTGCATAATCTAGAAAAGGTTTTCCAACGAATACGGGAAGCTAACCTGAAACTCAGTCCTAAGAAATGCACTCTGTTCCAGAGGGAGGTTGGATACCTAGGGCACATCATCTCGGCACAGGGAATTCGAACGGATCCAGAGAAAATAAGAGCTGTCCAAGATTGACCGACTCCTTCTGACAAAACCGCCGTGCGCTCTTTCTTGGGACTTTGTGCGTATTACCGCCGATTCGTCAGGAATTTCTCTGAAGTGGCGAAGCCCTTACATCGGTTGACAGAAGACAAGTGCCAATTTGAGTGGAATCCTGAATGTGAACAAGCATTCACATTACTTAAACAGCATCTGTGTGAGGCTCCTATAGCGGGCTACCCTACTAGAGGGGGACATTTTGTTGTAGAGACGGACGCCAGCAATGTCGGCATTGGAGGAATTCTATCTCAAAAACGAGGAGAACAACAGGTCGTCATTGCCTATTTCAGCAAATGTCTTTTGAAACCAGAAAGAAGTTACTGCGTTACTCGCCGGGAACTTCTAGCTGTTGTTAAGACCTTACGACACTTTAAGAAGTATTTCATCGGAAGACAGTTTACTCTTCGTACTGACCACGCTGCTTGACAATGGCTTCTTCAGTTCAAGAACCCAGAGGGACAGGTAGCGAGATGGTTGGAACAGCTGCAAGAATTCGACTTCGTGGTTGAACATCGGTGAAGAAAATCTCATTCTAATGCTGACGCTTTATCCCGACGACCTTGCGAAGAATCTTGTCGGCATTGTTCGAGACAGGAGGTTAAAGAAAACATACGGGTTATGAGAGTAAATGTTTTAGATGACACGTGGAGCGACGAAGCCATGGGGGCCGCACAAAAAGAAGACAGCGACTTGAAGTGCATAATAGAGCGGAATCAACGTGACCATAAACCAGCTTGGAGTGAAGTGTCGGAATTTAGCCCAATTACGAAAAGTTACTGGGCTCAATGGGACAGTCTGGTGGTACATAACGAAGTTCTTCATAGGAAATTGGAGTCACCCGGTGGACAAGAGGTTACCATGCAAGTTGTAGTCCCCCGAGGGAAAGTGCCGTCGGTGTTACGTCAGATTCATGACGGAGTATCGGGAGGACATCTAGGCGTAAAGAAAACCTTGGACAAGGTAAGGAAGAGATTTTACTGGGTGCGATGCCGCGAGAATGTGGAGGACTGGTATAGGAAGTGTACAGCCTACTCTTCAGTAAAAGGGCCGCAAACAAAAACCAGAGGCCAGCTGAAACTGTATAACGTGGGAGCGCCCTGGGAAAGAGTTGCAGTCGACGTAGCTGGACCGTTTCCTGTAACTGAAGACGGAAATCGTTACATAGTCGTCCTTCAAGACTATTTCAGTAAATGGCCAGAAGCGTTTGCTGTACCCAATCAGGAAGCTCATACCGTTGCCAAAAAGCTCGTTCAGGAGGTATTTTGTCGGTTTGGCGTACCTTTAGAATTGCACATTGATCAAAGTAGAAATTTCGAGTCCGCATTATTCCAAGAAGTTTGCCAACTATTTGGGATACACAAAACGCGTACAACACCAGGTCATCCACAATCCGATGGAATGGTCGAGAGATTTAACCAGACGTTGGAGAATCACCTGGCCAAAGTAGTGGAAGAACATCAAAAGGATTGGGACCAATACATTCCGCTCTTCTTAATGTCTTACTGCTCCGCTGTACATGACAGCACAAATTTCACACCATCAAAGATCAACTTTGGACGAGAGACACGACTACCAGTTGATGCTCTAACGGGAATACCACCTGACGCTCCAAAGCCAACTACCGATTACGTGTCCGATCTACAGCAAAAACTGGATGACATTAATGAACTCGTAAGAAAAAGTAGTTTGAAAACCAGTGAAAGAATGAAAACTCGCTACGACCGTAGCGCTAATGTAAGGGGATTTGAGGAAGGAGCCTCAATGTGGTTAAATAATCACATTAGGAGAAAAGGGAAGTCTCCGAAATTTCAGGCCAGATGGGATGGACCATATACGGTGATAACGAGAATAAATGACGTTACTTATCGGATCAAAAAGGAGCCTAGAGGAAAACTAAAGATCGTCCACGTGGATCGCCTAGCTCGCTATCATGGTTCCAATCATGCTTGGGACGACCATGACTAAGAGGGGGGCAATGTTACAGCAGGACCTTATGCGTAAGGAATAAGGTCGATTTTTAATGGAACTAAAACGTAACTTTTAGTGTTTATATCTCTCGAGACCTAGGCTTTGCAGAGTTATGACCTAAAAAACGCATTGCTAGGTTTAAGGCCTACTATCGAATAGTATAAGTCAAATTAAGAAAGAAGAACCAAGTTGCACCTCGAATATTCCCGAGCGATGACGTGTCATGTACCTATGACTCATGTAAACAGGCGGCGTCGAGAACAATGTCGAATTACTGTTAGCGAGCGTAATTAACTAGAAAGTTCCACCCTCGTTTTATCAGTCAGTGTTTCTCAACTATCGTTCGAAGCGACATATCGAGGCGAATTACGAAGACCACTACGACGACTACTGCGACGACCTTGGATAGAAGAACTCTGCGATTCGGGAACGTTGTTATTGAGTGAAGCGTGTACCTTCGGTGACTACTACGCGAGTACCTTCTTCGAGGGCGACTACGAAAATTAGGAACCGCCGTAATTAAGTTCGCGTGTTCTTGACATCTACTTGTACGAAGAAAAAATAAACTCTTTGCACCCTTAACCGGCATCTTATTACCCTCAGCTCGTAACAATATTAACGATAAGACACGTATGTACTGATTTATGTCTATCTAAATACCTGTAAGAAATTAACATATTTCTACAGCAATTACACTATCTCATGAAATCTTACTCGTTATTTACAAATAAATTACCATAGGTATAACAATTACCGCAGTTAACGTACATTATTTACATTATCGACCTACAAATGAATGTGAAGGTAAACCACCAAATAAATCAATAAAGCACCAGCGAGTCCCGGGAAATACATAAATATGTTTCCTCACTTCATTCTGTAATAATTTTGTAGGGAAACGTTGTACACGTATACATATAGATTTTAACATAATTTGTCTTATGTAAATTACATTATATAAGTACTTTGGTAAAGTTAGTTGTCGCTACATCTTCATTAAACAGAAATGTAATTAATAACTTTGAATCCTAATGGCGTTAGAAGTATTGTAAGTATATCTGAATTTGTTACGTAAATATTTTTTTATATAGATACGCACATACGCCGCGCCCTTTCTGATATGGAGTGGACAGAACAAAAAGACATCAAAATCACATCTCATACCATTTTTCGTAAGATTTCATCTAATAAATAGCAAAACGGAGGTATATGGTGATAGACTCTAACCCGTCACCTGTCCCAATTTCTCATAATAAATAAGACTTATCTCTTACCAGTTTGTATGACCTGCGCGGAGAAATAAACAAGTGAAGAAGTAAAACAAATATACGTTTATTTGTTTTTATACTACAGCTACAGTAATAATACACTAATACTACATCGATCAGAAATTGGCCTCTGTAGTAATTGTTTTAGAACTTAGATTGCCTCTGTACGTTCCCTTGTACACTACCTTCGACAAAGATGGGACTATTAAGAATCCATAAACATTTTAAAGAGGTATGAGTTAGAAAAAATAAATACACCACTTTAAATATGCTATACACCTAACATTCACGATAGAATTTCCATGTGAACTTCCAAGTAAGGTGTTCTATTTAAACGAAGTGAAGCAAGACATTTGCACTTAAATAATTACGAGCGATCGATAGCGTAAAAAATTTTTATATGAAAAATTGTGCAGCGCCCATAATAGTAACTACAGTAAAATAAGAATTTTCTATAGAAAACTAAGACGTGGTCCCTACCCAGTATGGAGAGCTCGACAGTATAAACGTATGTTATAGTATCATGTACACTTGTACAGTGTACATAGAGGACTACTTTTAAAAAAGAGGGGCTGGTCAAGTCAAGTTTGAATATCCGGTTTTCCCCTTTTTATTTTTGATTTTTTATAGCATTATAAAGTTAACTAGTACGAAATGTATACTACTAAGATATATTTAATTTGCCAACATTTACGAAGTTATACTTATTTTGGCTCGTTTGGAAAAACAGATCAGAGAGAGTGTATTTTTAGCATGTGACAAAGTCCGCCGAAATTTTTTATTTCATTAAGTGGAAGTCTGTGGATTCTCCCTTAGGAAGCAAGGTAAAGGGATCTTAGCCCATACAACCGACGTCTTCAGTAACAAATATATATAAATTCATCATATTTTTTCATCAAAATGTCGACGTAATACATTTTAGATGTTTGTTGGAGTTTCTGGCGACAAGTATATTCAGACAGTTTTTCTAATAGGATCTGCTGAGACAGACTAAGCAACTAAAAAAATCTCAACATCTCTCTACTAAATAAGCACTTATTTCAACAATTTCACATAACAGCACAACAGCGTAGAAACTTGGGACGCAAAACTACGCCAAAATTTACATCACAATATCCACTAGAAACCATTTGCAAATAATTAAAATAAACGCTCAACCGCTCTCGATAAAATCCCGCCAAAAACTCTTTTATTTCATTAATTTCAAGCGGTCAGTTCTGTTTTTTTGTATGTGGCCAATTTAATTTTTTTATATATGGCCAGTTTTGCTTAAAACGTGAGAGAATTAGAACTTCTTATGTGCGTACATGAGTACACACTTAGGTACTTTTTTGTCTGGGTACGTCGCATAGTTTCTGACAAAGTCTACTGCGACGAATAGACGAATGCGTGGATGATTTTATCCTGTAACCCGTAACTTGCGCCTCTAACGTGAGCTTCCGCCGTCAATACTCGATAGCAACTGTGTCAATTTTATACGACATTTCTTAGTTTAATACTACTACTACATTTCTTGGGTTGCTACAGTTTGAGACGGCGTAAAATTCTTCATGTAATTTTTTACGCTGTCGTTAGCGATATCGACGCCGTTAACTCATAGTAGAGGTACTATTTTCCTTTTGAGGATGGAAGCCTAATACAATTTACAATTCTATTTACTTATTTATTTTGGAAAAACCAACAGCCGTTCCAAGAAAACGTATACAAATATATTATATAGAACTATACTTGAGCTAATTTCAGGTTGTTTCCAAATTGTAATTACAAAATCCCAAGAATAATTAGTGCTATGTTTTTTACCTATTACTATTGTCCGGCCGCTGAGAGATGCGTTCCTGACATCTGTCAGCTGATCATGACTAGTGACGGGGAAAAAGTAACACTGTTATATTATTTCTTCGACCGACCTTAGAAAAGAGTAACGTGTAACCACGTTAAGGCAGCGTTAATGCACAAATGACAGAAAACTCTTTATAACCATTATTACGTAGGTAATTGGAAGTTTAATAATGGTAAACGATCTGTCGGAGAAATGTTAACGCACCGGATGCCGTAGTCAAAGTGCGCGTTTATTTGACACGAATTTCTTCACGCCGATACAACGCGGCCTATGACATTTTCCTTGTTCACAAAATGTTGTTAAAAAAATACAAAAAGTGCAAAAAAATATAATTTTTATAAAAATGAATAAGTAAAAAATATATCTTTGCCTATTTTTTACTCTTTCCATAAAAACTATTTTTTTGAAATGTTCTATAATTTTTTAAATACTTAATCAGCCGATCAAATTTTGGCAACCCTAATTAAGACGCACTGGCGGGGTAGGTTGACATTCTGGTGTATTTATCTCATATCTTCACGCCGTATCCCCAACGAGGTAGTCAGAGAGGACGGAGCGCCAAGCGTCGCGATCCTTACATACTTCTTTCACTTCCTCAGATCTCATCATTCTTCTCACACATTTTCGCCTAGGTATGCGAGTGCTTTTGACATTTCCTTAGGCTAACACTCTAGCTATTTGATCTTCATAAGTCAGCCTTGATCTTCCTTGGCTTCTTTTACCATTCGCTTTCGCTCTCTAGATTTTCTTCGTCAGTCTTTCATCACTCATTCTTTTCATGTGCCCGAAACATCTTAGCATTCCTTTCTTCATTTTTTCAATAACACTATCGTGCAAGCCTGTTATACTGCATATCTCTTTATTGCTTATTTTGTCTGCAAGGGTGACACCGCACATATTTCTAAGAGATCGCATTTCTACTGCATTTATCTTACTTTCACTCGATTTCGGGCATATCCAGGACTCACTACCATACAATAAAGTTGATGCTACCATACATACTGCTTACTAATGCGGACAGAGCACCGTTCACTTTATTGCCGGCTGCTAGCCGTCTCTCCACATCCAACTCACATCTTCCATCCCTCGAAAACGCACTCCCCAGATATACAATTTCATTCACCTATTCTAGACATTTTCCATTTACCCGTATTTCACACTTTGTCTGTACATCTTCTCTTTCAAACACCAGAACCTTAGTTTTATTCACATTCACATTCAATCCTTTCACTTCTCTTTCAAACACCAGAACCTTAGTTTTATTCACATTCACATTCAATCCTTTCACTTCACAGTCTTCTTTCATGCACGTAACTAGTGTCTGCAACTCCGCTTCTGATGGTGCTATAAGCACAGCATCGTCAGCGTACAATTGGCAGTTTACCACTGTACCATCACATGTCATACAACTCATATTACTTTTTACTAAAAACGAATGCAGTTACCTAAAAATGAAACATTTAACTTATGTAATTTAAATTTTGGAATAACCAATTTATCACGACCTCGGGTTTCCATACCATTCATATCGCCATTCTTTTTAAACAGATCTATATTTTTTCTTGTATACATAATAATTTCAAAGATGTATAAGGAGGGCAAGGTGAGGACATTAATGTCTTTAAAACGATCTTTAAGCGATTCTCGTGCATTCATCCTGTAGATAGGCACGTATTGCTCTTTTTTGTAAAATGAAAATGGAGTTAATATGCGCCGCTGATCCCCACAGCAGAAGGCCGTAGAACATTAAACTGTGAAAATATGCAAAGTACACCAACTTTGCCGTATCCACATCTGTCATTTGCCTAATGCGTCTAATTGCATATACCGCAGAACCGAGCTTACTAGCCAATGCCCCGATATGGTCCGCCCACTGTAACTTGTTATCTACTGTTAAGCCCAGAAAACTGGCTGACTTAACGAATTCTAATTGTTTCCCACCCAGTTCTATTTTATCATGGATTCTGGGTACATTAGAAAGGGAAAATTTAATACATTTAGTTTTTTGTGCATTCAGTAGTAAATTATTGGCAGCGAACCATTTCGAGACATCTGTTAGGATCCTGTTTACACAAGTAATATCTAGATTTTTTCTGTCTAGTTTAAATAACAATGAGGTATCATCAGCAAACAATACTGTTTCGCATAAGTCCCTGAGCATAAATGGGAAATCGTTAATATATACCAAAAACAGGAAAGGTCCCAAAATTTATCCTTGGGGAACTCCCATTTTTAACTTTGAACCTACAAACAAAACCCCATTAACACGCACTTTCAGCTCGCGGCCAGACAAATACGAGATCACGAGATCGAGAGCGTTACCACGTATTCCATAGTATTTAAGCTTGCAAATTAAAGTTTCGTGACTAACACAATCAAAAGCCTTGGAAAGATCACAAAAAACACCAATAGCATCTTGAGACCCCTCGCAAGCCTGAAGTGTAGTCCCGATCAAGCTTACACCCGCATGAGTTGTTGACCGCCCTCTCGTGAAACCGTATTGTTGACCATGAAATACCCCGTGAATGTTAAAATGTGCCAGCATTTGTTTGAGTTTTATTTTTTCGAATATTTTACTCAACGCTGGCAATATTGACACCGGGCGATAATTGGTTGGATTTAACATACAGCCCGATTTAAGTAGTGGAATAATTTTACTGTGTTTCATTAAACTGGGAAATACGCCTTGATCGACACATTTATTAAATATATCTACCAAGATTGGCGATAATATAGGTATTACATTAGTTATTACATTAATTGATAGTCCCCATAAATCCTCACTTTTCTTTTTATTTAATTGCCTGAACGTCCTTTCTATTTCATGTGCAGATGTGTACCTAAATTGAAAACTAGGAAACCATTTTCCAATATTTTTGCTCAAAAACGTCTCTGCTGTATGCGAAGACGATCCTACACCACTAGTAATTTCTATGGGTACATTTGAAAAATAATTTTCAAAAGCATTAGCAACCTCAATTTTATTTGTAACAATTTTATTATCAATTTTTATGGAAATATTTTCATTTTTTTTATTTTGTTTACCCCCAACTTCTTTATTAATGGCATTCCATGTAGCTTTTACTGCGTTATCTGATTTTCTGATTTTATTCACAATATAGATTGCTTTTGCGTGTATTGATACCCTCTTAAATATTTTTCGCAATTCGCGAAACGTAACTTGTTATTAATAACTACTTTCTTTTTCTTTGGACAGTTCTTATTAAATATTTCAGATAAGTTATTGACTAATAATTCATACATGATATTTGGATCATCTACCAAAGAAGCAGTGTTTGCAAATTTTGCTACATCATGTGTAAAGTTTTTTAGCCTACTCTCTCCTAATGGCCTAAATTCAAATATTTGTTCTGATTTATGTTTCATGTCCTCTATTTTAATTAACTGTGCTTTATGATCAGAGCGGACACCAGCAACAACAATACTTTCCATAGTTTCACACTTACTCATAAAAATATTATCTATACATGTTTACTTGAATAAATTGAATTGAAAGTGATTATGTTCTCTTTGGATTTGACTTTGACATTGACTTTGATAGATACTTACTTTATTTACTTCTCGAACACAAATATGACTTGTTACACACCAGCAGCGAAAAAAATAGAATGACGCCATAGACTAGCAGGAGGTGGAAAGGACACGTGTACAATATTACTGAGATCAAAATTTCCAAAACGGAAACAATCAAGCCAAAACATACCATACATTCGCTTGTGGTACCTGGTCCATATGCGTCGTCCATATTGCGTGCCGTTTGTGCTGCGTTGATGTCACGTCGGAACTCATATTCGAAAATAACGCGCAATATCGACTTTTTCATGATCTTTGTGTTACCCTTGCGGACAACACAAAAATATATGCGGTGTCACCCTTGCAGACAGGATAAGCAATGAAGAGATACGCAGTATGATAGGGTTGCACGACAATGTTATTGTAAAAATGAAGAAAGAAATGCTTAGAGTTTGAGCACATAGAAAGAATAAGTGATGAAAGACTAACGAAGAAAATCTACAGAGCGAAAGCAAGTGGTAAAAGCAGCCAAGGAAGACTAAGGCCGACTTACGAAGATCAAACAGCCAGGGTGTCAGCTGACTCAAATGTGAAAAGCATCCGCATATCTAGGCGAAAATATGTGAGGAGAAAGAGGAGATTTGAGGAAGCGAAAGAAGTATGTAAGAAGCGCAAAGCTTGGCGCTCGGTCTTCTCTGACTACCCCGTTAGGGATATAGCGTGAAGATATGCATGTACAGAAACAGCGATGTCAGAGAAAAATCGAACATCTGAAAAACAAATGAACAAGTAATTTTTAAAAGAAACGTCATAGCTGTCTTTTAAAATCAATTTCAATTTGGAATTCTAAGTAGAATGAAACATATGGATCTTCACACTAGCCAGTATTAAAAATCGGCAATTTCATAGATAAGGACCTATAAACTTAGTATCTATAGTGATATTAACTTAGTATTAGAAAAAGCGCGGGAAACCTCGAATTTGGCTGGAGTGTTTTCGTATTTTATTTTCACAAAAATATTTAAACTTGTACAAAAGATCTGTAGAGTAGTATTAATTATCTATTTAGTTAGTTTTTACTTGTATTTATAGTAGTGTAACTTTATATTTGCTATTTTATTGGTAATTCTCACAACTTTATTGTCGTATTATGAACAAACCTCCTGACCCTGGGGGCCATGTCCCCCAGGTTGCATGTAATATTACAATCAGTAACGACAATTATTCCAGTATGGACACTGATGGGTCTGTTAACCGTATTAAGCGTAAACGAGTTACCACACGACGTATATACAGACATTGTAACAAAAAGAGAAGGGGGCAATCATATATCGGGTGATAATTTGAACAATATGAATAACTGCCAATGTTCTGACAATGACATAATCGAAAAGCCTAACTGCAATCTTCTTGCATCTGAAAAACCTCACACGCACTCACATACTGAACAAATTAACATTTGGGCGCTTCTTAAAAAATAATGACTTTAATAGTATCCTTAATGGGAGTTTGAAAAGGCTAAGAAGAAACAAATCGTCTAGTATCTTTTTCGAATCATACTGATGCTAATTCATTTGTTAGTGATACTAGATTATCTGAACGGAATTATAAGGCATTCATACCATCTTTCAATGTCACTCGGAGGGGTCTTATCAGAGGAGTACCTGTCGAATGGACTCCAGAACAGGTTATTAACAACAGTGTTCCTATAAGTTGTGGAGAGAAAATAAGGAGTTTAAATTACAAACTAATAACTGAAAGCTCTCCCATATGGAAACCGACACAGACCATTGTTGTAACTTTTTATGGGCAAGTGTTGCCTAAACGTGCGTTTATGTGCTACAATGCTCTGCCAGTTGAACTTTACACTTACCCAACGATACAATGTTACAACTGTTGTAGATTTGGTCATACAAAACTGCAATGTAGATCAAAACCTAGGTGTTATAAGTGTGGTCAAGAGCATTTAGGCGAACGGTGTGACATTACTAAAGATTCTGTATATTGCTGTACTTGTTAAGGTTCACATTTGGCCATTAGTAAAGCTTGTCCAGAACATAATAGACAGAAGCAGATCAAAATTTCTATGGCACAAAAGCAATATGCAAGATATGTATTGCAAAGTTAATTAAATAGACACAAGAAAAACATCACACAAAGAAACAACATTTATTACTTATATCTAACTCTCATTGGTGGATTCTATGAGTTCCCTATATACAAAGAGTTATTAACAATTTTTAAAATATTAAATGCTATTTTAATACAACATTACCTTGTTTATTATTGTTTACTTATTAAAGAAAAACATCCATTGTCTAACAGCAATTAGATATTAATAAGTTTACAGAGTAATTAATAGTATGAAAGTTTTACAAGTATCGACCTCAGATATTACTTGTTATAGGTACAACAACATAATTTATTTATGTTATCTTAAATTGAAAAGAAATATATTTAATTATAAAGGTTTAGGAACCATTACATGGTTTATGTACTGCATTTAAATTCTCAGTAATACAGATACACAAATCAGAGTACATTTTGTACATGAAAATCAAATATTAAATTTAGAGAAAAAAATATTAGATACACAATACCTTTACGTGGAGCCATTACTAACAGAGTCTTTAGTCTCTAATAGAAAGTGTTATCCATTTTGATATTGAATAAACCCAAAAGAAAGAGGTGGTCATCCACCAACTGCACCTACTCCTCAGTCTTCCCCATTGTAGAGCATCTACTGGAATTCTAGCATCCACGTGCCCCGGTCTTCAAGGATGTTCCTTTTTAAAGGCACTGCGACCTGGCCACGCGTTATAGAACCCAAGTGCCCCGGTCCTCAAGGATGTTCCTTTTAAAAAAGAACTGCGACCTGGCCACTCGTTCTTCCACCCAGAGCGAAGAGGAGACGTATATTTTCTATTCTTCTCAAACCTTTCCTAGTTCTTGGAGATTTTAACGCTCACCACCATTCATGGGGAAGCTCTTCTTCGTCTTATTATGGAGAAGAGATGTTAGAAATATTAGATGTCCATAATCTATGTATATTAAATAATGGTTCTCCTACACGACGTACTGGTGAAGGTTCTAGCGCTATAGATTTATCTATATGTACCCTTGATTTAGCCTCTACTTTATCCTGGTTCACTTTATCTTCTACTTTTGGAAGTGACCATTATCCTTTAGTGATTTCTTTACCGTTTTCGAATAAAAATGTCCCTAAGCGACCACCTCGATTAAAATATACATTAAAAGATAGCGACTGGAGTAATTTCAGTGTTATTACCGAAAAGAGAATTCTTAATCTTCCCACTGAAATTAATGAAACATGCAGAGCTGACTCTTTAACAAAAATACTGATTGATACAGCAGACCAAGTATTTCCTGTTAAAAACGGTGCTTCGGGGCCCGGCGGGAGAGTTCCATCGCCTTCCTGGTGGGATCATGAATGTATCGATGCCATTAAAAGGAGAAAAGTAGCTGAAGCTAATTATAATATTCTTTCTGACATTATTAAAAGCACTCCTAAATAAAGAAAAAAGAAAATAGATTCCTGTAAAAGTTGTGTACCTTGTTATCTCCTGATGTAAATCATCTGATGTTTGGCGTAATATAAAACGATTTCGACGGCATTTAATATTTCGGTTTCTTCTTCTCTCCCTGGTACTTTGGCTGATCAGTTTTTGGATCATTTAGCTCCCCCCTTTGTTCTCGAACAAAATGTTCTACCTAATCTTACTCCGTGCATTCCGTCTGATCGTTCAGGATTAAATTCTCCTTTTTCGTTACACGAACTAAAAGGAATTTAGTTAGTAAACTTAATGACACTGCACCTGGCGATGATGGTATCCCTTACTCATTCTTTGTCCATCTTACAGATCACTCTCTTTCTTATGACCTTGACATAATAAATTCTGTTATGATAACTGGTAATGTTCCTACCTCTTGGAAATCTCAATTTGTTCTCCCATTTTTAAAACCTAACCTTTTCTTCGTTTCTTTGATGCTTCTACGAATTCGTTTTTGGTTTCCATCTTTGGTTTCTCGCTTAAGCATCCAACAGTAGTCCGCTAACATAGTGAGATACCATCTTCCTTGGTAACGTCTCTCGATATCACGTACATCCTGGTGAAATCTTTCCCCTTGTTCTTCACTGTAGGCACCCAAGTATTCAGGAAAATATTCAATATGGGAGTGTAAGAAGTGAACTTTTAAGCTCATCTTGCACCCTTGAGCTTTATACGCTGTCAGCATGCGCTGTACAATAGTTTTATATTCGGGATCCTTAGTATTGCCCAAAAATTTCTGCACTACATTTTTGAAAGAATCCCATGCTTCTTTTTCGATTTCTCTCATTGATTCAGGAAAGAGGGGATCAGACAAAAGTTTTCTTATATCGGGACCAGTGAAAACTCCTTCTTTTAACTTTGCTTCAGACAATTTCGGGAACTTGGAACATATATATTATCTAAAACAATCCCCATCTTTTTGCAGTGATTTTACAAACTGCTTAATTCGCCCAATTTAATATGAAGAGGTGGCAGTAAAACCTTTTCTGGCGGAACCAAAGTGGTATTGATAACGTTTTTCTCGCCAGGAGTTAAACCGTGTCGTGGTGGCCAGTCAGTTTTTGTCCACTGTAGCTCTCTGGCTCTACTATCCCACAAACATACAAAACAAAGGATTTTTGTATAACCTGACTGTTGACCCAACAACATTGTTAGTATTTTAAAATCTCCACAAACCATCCATTGATGTTCTTGATATTTGATTATCTCAAGAATCGTAGCTAAGTCATTGTAGTTTTCTTCCATATGAACTGAGTGTCCCATTGGAAGAGATGCAAATACATTTCCATTAAGCAAGACTGCTTTGAGGCTAGTTTTGGATGAATCAATGAATAAGCGCCATTCTGATGAATCATATTCTATTTCAAAGCATTTCATGAGCCCACGAATATCATTACAATAAACCAGATTTCCCTCTTTAGTGAAATACTGAGTAAATTCTCTCTCTCGATGTCTGTACCAGGAATATGAGGTACCAGATGATAAAAGGTTTTTGTTTTTTAGCCTTGAACCTAGCAATTCGGCTGCATCTTTTGAAAGACCCAAGTCTCTGACTAGGTCATTGAGCTCAATCTGAGAAAAAAGTTGAGATCCCTCGTCAACTGAATTTTCTGAGCTAGATTCGTTCTGGGGAGCAAACGTTTCTGAGTCCTCTGCATCACTCAGAATGTCATCTAAATTAGGAGGTAGGTGCGGAACTGGTATTTCAGAGCTATGGGACTCTGGACGAATAGCTGAATCAAGGTTAGGGTAAGATATTTTCTTCTTATTTTTCGTATTAAATTCTTTCACGTCTACCGAACAGAAATAGCAGTCGGTTGTGTGATTTTTCTGTTCATGCCATATCATAGGAAGGCCAAAACGAAATACAGTTTTCTTACCCTTAAACCACAAGTGCAGATCTTCCTCACATCTTCTGCACACCTTATGAGGAGCCCATGCTTTGTCTTGATCACCAAGTATTAATTTGAAGTAAGCAAAATAAACCTTCTTCACAAAATCACTTATATTTCTTTGTTGACTTTTCACTGTATATTCACCAAAAATATAACAGCTGTTCGGAGAAATTACACAACCTCTATGAGCCATAACACATATATAAAAACAAGAGCACAGTAGCTTTTGAATGTTGGATGTCAACTGAGTGTGGCAAGACAGGGTCAGCAAGATAATGGACTTAGCCTGTTGGAACATGATTAATCCAACTGCATGTTTGCCCTTGTTTGCCTCTGAGAACACGCTGAAACATGTTCAATCGTACTGGTAATATGATACTCACCATTGGTTATCATCTAACTTAACTTGCTTAGACATGATAATAATGCAACCGTCTGCCTAACACCAGAATATGGCATCCCTTCACGTTCCGTTACTTACATGTATAAATTCCTTACTTCTTAGCAACCATACTGCTATATATAAAATTATTGCGCTATTTATTTATTCTAATAATATTAAAATTTAGCATTATAACCATCAACCCTGTGTATAATGTATATAGCTGTGTTTTTGTATATAATTTGTTTTGTCTTTAATTTAGTAACAGTATAAGAAAAACATTCTATTTATATTTTCTATTTTTGTTTATATAAATTTATAAATACGTGATCCTTTACTATGCCTCTCCTGATCTGTAGTCCTTTTCTAAAATTCCAAAATTCTCCTTTGAACCTCGTGTTTCCTCGTTTTTAATTTGTCATTGGCAAATGCGCTAACCTGTGCGCCATGCCATGCGAAAGGAAAAAAAAAACTTAGTGGATCTTTCACATTAATTTTAAGTATTCTAAAAGTAATTACATTAATTTTGCATATAGGTACTCATAATCCTGTCTCTGTAATCATAATAATATTTAACTTTGATTTACATATCACGTATTCATGACTTAATTAAAACAAACGCCTGGAGCCAACAATTTGTAAACTCATTTTAACATAGAAAGTCTACCTCTTGAGACAAACTAGGTTAATTTCATTTAGACTTAACATTTTCAATTTCTCATTGTCTGTGTTTATAAAATATGGCAACATTAATATTCATTGTTGACTGTTTAAATAACTTATTATAAAAATAAATTACAAAATCCCCAAGCACGCTTATTATGACGTCATAACCTTTGCCAGTCTAACAATAATTTCACTATTCACTTAGATGTAAAATAAAAACAGTACGATTATTCTGTAGCACTTTACCAACATTTTGTTATATTATAAATGAATAAGTTACCTTTTCATCCTTTAGGTTTTTTTCCCTTTTGGTTCGGGAGAGAAAGAATAATATGGAATGTACCAGCCGCTTAAGCCACCCACGTGTAAGTTCACTAGATGTAAAAAAGAGATTTCCTGAAAAAATTATTGACATTTCAGTAAAATTCGTGACATTTTATCAAAATGTTGTACATGTTGTAGAGCCATGCTGTATTGCAGCATGAATTGGGCCGGCTCGCCCGGTGAAATACCACCCTCTTACAGAATATCGGCGTGAAATAACAGCATATATTACTGTTGTGTTTCGTTCGGTGAGTGAGTGCTGGTGGCCCATCTCCTCTCTTCCCCTCCTTTCCCTCCTTTCCCTAAAGGCCGGCAACGCACCCGTGATTCTTCAGATGTTGCGGGTATTCATGGGCGGCGGTGGTTACTTGCTATCAGGTGAACCGCTTGCTCGTTTGCCCCCTATTTTTAAAAAAAAAAAACAAAAAATACGTGGGAAGCTCAGTATCTATATCTGTAAAAATTCGACGGTTTAAAGGTTTATTATTACATCTTTTTTAAGTACTACACCAGCATCTATACAAAGTTTCATGCGTCTCAAGGTCGGAATCAAACATCTCTTTTACTGCCTGCTTAAATGCAATTGAAATGAAAGAATGAAATTTCTTCCGACGAATAAAACTGTTTCCCTTTAAGTTGACTCTTATTTTGCGGAATGAAAAGAGTCACACGGTGCCAGATCAAGACCCGGTGTACTGTACAGAAAGTCTTTGATTTTGTTGAGTGAACAGGCGTGTTTTGTCATAACAAAGCGGTAGTCCATGAAGGCTTGTGTTTGGTCGCCTTTCGTTCATAGCAATAAACATTTCTGGCAAGCGCTTTGTAACATACCATTCATCACTAATGCTTCACTGCTCAAATACCCCGTCGAACTGAAAAAACTAACAATCTAATACTCGTCTGCACTTCCGTGCATCATTGTTAGTGAAACACTATCTATGTACTTTATACATACGTACATATCTTCACACAGTATCCCTAACGGGGTAGTCAGAGAGGAGGGAGCGCCAAGCGTCGCGGTCCTTACATCCTTCTTTCGCTTAGTTTATAGTTAGTAAAAAAGTGCGGCAGGATATTTTAATTTGGAATTTTCTTATTTTTTCTTTTAAATACTTGTACCTACTTTAAAACTTAGTATCGAACTTTTTGGCGGAAACGGGAGAAGTGCGGTTGTCATTTTATTTAGATTTTCTATTTTTCCATTTTTGGGAGTTTTAAAGTATAAAAGAGATATTATATTGTGTTTTAAAGTTTTGTATAAATGAAAAAAATAGAGTAGGTCTAAATAAACATGGGTAGCTGAAGTTCTCGCGCTCTTCCAAGATGTCCTTTATAACTTCAGTAAAGCCTAATAGAACTTTACTGGAGGACTTTTACGATAAGAAAAAAACTAATTTACTTGTGACTGTGATTCTACTTATTAATACGTGACATTGGCAAATGCGCTAATCTGTGCGCCATGCCATAAAGAAAGAAAAAAAAAACTTAAAATCAACTATCCGGTGATCCATGAAATCAGATCCATGAAAAGTTTATTTTGCATCACGTTTGTGGTGGCGTGGTATATAGCATACGGAACTAAGCTATTAACGATCTAATCTTGTTAATATTTGATTTTTTGGAAGTTATGCTTCTAATGACCTGTTAAATTAAAATGATGTTATCAATGTACCATAACACACCATGAGGTTATCACGAAGAAAGTTTATTTTCTTTAAAAACTATGTGACGAGTTTTCATTTTTGTTTCTAATAATACTTGCTTTTGTTTCTACTCGTAATATTATTTGCAAGTTGCAAATTGCAACCCTTTTCAAACTGCTCATTAAAAGCATGAGTATTCAAATTGAACTCCTTAGGAAATTCACATCCTGTAGTATTATTACATGCATTTCAAGCCGACAGTTTCAATTTATTTTATATGTGTCCGGTTTTAAATTTTGTTTCATTCATTTTAAGCGACCAGCTTTAATTTTCTGTATTTACGACAAAAAAGTATAACTTCTCCCGTTCTACTTTTTCTTATTTATAGGTCAATCGACGTCAAGATTCGGTCATATATTGACTATAATATAGACCTGTAAAAGTTTGCTTACAGATAGATGACGGAATAACTTGCTCTATATCGTTTCGCTGGGTCACCTGATGAACCTAAATAACCATTTACTGAAAGTATATTATATTGTTTACATACCTTTCCATTTATTGCAATCTATTTATATGCAAGTGTAAGCCATATTTTTCGTCTCAGTGTTCTTTTTACAATAACAATAGCAAAATAAAGTTTATCTAGAGCTCTCTTTTCTTGTACAATATTGTCTCTGACAACGAGGTAATTTCATTTCGTAAAGATTCCTTTTTAGTCCAGTCTACAACAGTTTTTACCTCAGAGTTCCATCAACACGCATCGATTTGCTTGAAATTTTAACAGTAGATAGGGAATACCTCAAAAAGCAAAATCTACTCTATGCCGATATGTGCTTTTACCCTGGGAGTAGATACCACCACAACTAAGGGGTGGTAATTTTTTAATTAAAAATAACCTCAGAAATCGATAGAAAAAAGCATTCTAAGCGCAAAATATTCTATAATTTTTTCGAAAAATCAATACTTTTTGACTTATTAGTGAATGAAAAATTCAATTTTTGTTACAAAAAAACATATTTTTATTCGTTTTTTCACAAATAACTCAGAAACTCAATTTTATCAAAAAAACTATAAGAAGCTAAAATGTAGCTTATAAAAAAATAAAAAGAAAGGTTTTTCTCTTTTGGCTATAGACCTAATACAAGCCGAGTTATGACTTATTAAAGGTGGAATTTGTTTAGTGAATCAAAGATTCTGAAGAATTAAAAATGGAATAACTGGAAAACGGTCAATTTTACGGAAAAAATACTAAGTATCTTATTTCAAGTTCTTTAAAAAACTTTCAAATGAGACTTTATAAGACTTTAGAATATAAAATAAGGGAGTTGTGATGAAAATAATGTAGAATCCCTTTTTTCCGTGAAAATAAAACATTAGTTTCACCTTTCATATTGCCACCCTAATTGAAATAAAATGTTATAAATTTACAAATCACTTTATTTTAATACAAATAATGGGATGAAGAAGTTTGAATCGTTTAGAAAGCTTGGTTTTGAAAAAAAAATGGTTTTAGTGGAGAAAGCAGTTTTTAATTTTTTCGAAAATTTGTCTTTTTTTAAAAATAACTAAAAAAATATGGAAGATACGTAAAAATTGCTAGAGAAGAAAAAGTTAGGTTTTTTTTATTGAAAATTTTTATTTTTATTTAGTTTTCATAACTTGAAAATTAACCGAGATATGACCTTTCAATGTTCACAATGGCGTATGACTGGCACCGTTTTGGAGCCCTTTGAACGTTCCCTTTCAAAAATAAAGGGCTCAATAAATTTGAAACCTTTTTAGTGTAACAGATTATAAATTTTCCTACAAAATGATTTTTTAGTCGACTGTCTGGCTTAAAAATTAAGGGAGATATGGCCAAAATAAATTAACATTTTTTTTTATACATCATGTATATGTGTACACACATAATGAGAAGGAACGGAATGGAGCTGACAACATCTGCTTCAGTGAAAGGAGACAGTGATAATGATGATTTTTAATTTAAATTTATTTTGTATATTAGTTTGTTTATTTTTTATACATTAATATGTAACATAAAATACTGTACACTAAATATCGCAGTCCTTACACACTTCTTTCGCTTCCTCAAATCTCATCATTCTCCTCACACATTTTCGCCTGTGTATGCGAGTGCTTTTGACATTTCCGTCTGCTAACACTCTGGCTATTTGATCTTCATAAGTCAGCCTTGGTCTTCCTTGGCTTCTTTTACCACTCACTTTCGCTCTGTATATTTTCTTCGTCAGTCTTTCATCACTCATTCTTTCCATGTGCCCGAACCATCTAAGCATTCCTTTCTTCATTTTTACAGTAACACTGTTGTGCAACCCTATCATACTGCGTATCTCATCATTGCTTATCCTGTCAACAAGCGTGACACCGCACATATTTCTGAGAGACCGCATCTCCACAGCATTTAACATACTTTCACTCGATTTTGGGCATATCCAGGCCTCACTACCGGACAACAAAGTTGGCACCAACACCGCATTGTGGATGGCCCTTTTAGCAGTGTTAGATATATTCACATTACCCACTAATGCGGACAGAGCACCGTTCACTTTATTGCCAGCTGCTACCCGTCTCTCCACATCCAACTCACATCTTCCATCCCTCGAAAACGCACTCCCCAGGTACACAATTTCATTCACCTGTTCTAGACATTTTCCATTTACACAAATCACACATTTCGTTTGTACCGCTTCTCTTTCAAACACTAGAACCTTAGTTTTGTTCACATTCATTTTCAATCCTTTTACTTCACAATCTTCTTTCATGCACGTGACTAGTGTCTGCAACTCTGCTTCTGATGGTGCTATTAGCACAGCATCGTCAGCGTACAATAAGCAGTTTACCACTGTGTCACCACATCCCATACCACTCATATTACCTTTTAATCTCTGGCCGGAGGCAACTGTCCAAATACAGAACGAATAGCCAGGCAGACATCACGCAGCCCTGTCTGACACCAGAACAGACTTCAAACCAGGGCGACATGTCACCGTCTATCCTTACACAGGCTCTGTGGTCTCGATATAATGACCTCACAGCCTGCAGTAAGGAGCCCTCCACGCCATATTCAGGCAGAAGACTCAACAATTTCTTCCGCACTACTCTATCGAATGCTTTCTCTAGATTCTAGGTTCCCAAACTTATTTTGTCTACTGAGTCGAGAGCTCATGCAGTCGTTGTCTAAGATGCCTCCTAGCTAAATGAAATTACAAATCACCCCCCAGGCCTCTACATAACGCCCCCATTTTTTTTCTGGGTCTCTTACCGCTCCCCTTTAGGCCTGCAGCGCCCACAGGGGGGCGTTATCGCCCACTTTGGGAATGGGTGCTCTAGATCCACGAAAGCGCAGAAAACTTTCCGACCTAAAGACAGAAACCTTCCCACGAAGCGAGAAAATCTGATCCATACAACCCCTACCGTTCCTAAATCCACCTTGCGCCTCCCACAAATATCTTTCTGAAACGCCTTTCATACGTTCAGTCAATACTTTAGTATAGACTTTACTCGCTAAGCTGACCAAGCTGATGGCCCTATAGCACGCACAGTCTAGGTAGGAACCTTTCCCTTTATATAAAGGTACTATGACTGCCGTGAGCCAGTCCTCTAGAACCTCCCCCTTCTGCCAACAAAGGTTGCAGAGTACACAGAAGGCATCCCAGACCCTAGGACTACCATACTTGATCATCTCAGCAGTCACCTCATCAATTCCCGCAGCCTTTCCACATTTTAAACTTCTTATCACTTTCTCAATCTCTTTCATACTAATGGCATCCTCCAGTCCCTGGCCCGAGTGTGGCAATTCATTAGAATCGCTCTCAGTATCAGAGACGGAGTCGCCACTCTCATACAGTTCTCCATAGTATTCACTCCATCGCTGCAGAACATCCTTTTTATTTGTAAGCAGGTTGTTTTCTTTCGAACGCACTTTATTCATTCTGCAAAGTGCCGGACCACTTCGGTACTTACGTACTTCTTTCCAAAATAATTTGGAATTTTCCTCGAAGTTGTCCGACATCTTGTTTTCATCTAACACCCTACACCTTTCACGCTTCTCTTTCACTAGTGCCTTCGTTTCTGCTTTCTGCAGCTTATGCCTGTCTTTCATCAAATTTTTCATACCACAGTCATTAGTAGCAAGGTAGTCTCGCCATGCTTTCTTTTTCTTACACACAGCCACTTTCATCTCATCATCCCACCACACATCACGCTTTTTGCCGTTCCCAATCTTATTCATTCCACACACTTCTTTCGCAGCCTCAATCATACTATCTCTAAGGTTCTGCCAGCATTCTTCAACATCCTCGCTCATCACTTTCAATCTATCATCAAGCTTACTGGATAATACCCTTTCATATTCATTCCTCGTGGTCGCATCCTGCAGTTTCCAGCTTTTAATGCGGCTAACCGCTGCAGGTTTGGACACTACGCCATGTCGCCATGCTGCGAACAGACCCCTTATTCTGGTTATCACCAGAAAGTGGTCCGTCCCGAGATCGGCTCCTCTATACGCTCTTGTGTTCATTACCTGCTTCTTAAGTCTGCTATCCACCAGGAATAAATCAATCATACTTCTCGCACCCTTTCTTTCCCACGTGTACTGATGGATCCTTTTATGCCCAAACATGGTATTAGCCACAAAAAGATCCTTTTCCATACACAGTCCTAACACAATCTTACCAGCATCATTCACTCTCTTATCTCCATATTTGCCTAGGACAGACTCAAATCCTGTTCGAGCTGTCCCGACCCATCCATTCATGTCTCCACACACAACAATTCTTTCGTTCTCTTCAAACGTCGCTAGAACTTCTCTAACATTCCCCCAGAACTGCTCTAGTTCAGCCAAACCGACAGAGGACACTGGGGCATATACTGCCAAAACAAAAATTCTTGTCAACCCAATCTTGAGGCGTACCCAGAGCAGTCTGGGATTTACACATTCATACTCAGTCATACAATTAACCATACGAGAGGACAGTAAAACGCCTACCTCTTGGCATCCCCTATCTCCTTGTGGTACCCCTGACCACAAAGCGATGCCTCCTCCGGGCAAGTCGGCAAGTTCACTGCCGCCTCGCTTGGTTTCACTCAAACATAGCACATCCAATCTTTTCTCTTCCATAATATCAATCACTTCATTCATCTTCTCCTCAATCCCACCTCTCATATTCCACGCAGCTACTCTGCACTCCTCCCTCCACTTCCCGCCGCTAGGTGCACAGCGTGTTGGGTGGCGGTCCCTAACGCCGAACTGCACTCTGCACACACCAGCGGTGACAGACCGGTGTACGTCGCTTTCGGGGGACGCCCTAACATTATCATTGCCGTTGTCCCGCATGGTATGCACAGAAGAGGAATTGCAGCCCTGAAAAGTGCTGGCAGGGGTCGCGACGAGCACGCTTCCTCAGTTGACCCCCTAAAAAGATAAAAAGATACCTATTTAATATAAATTAAGAGAAATAAAGTACTATAATTGTTTTTATTTTAATTTTATCATGAAAGTGGTTGGTTATTAAGGGATAAAATACATCGATTAAGGGTTGAAAAATCATAAATATTATCCTAAAGCCTCAAGCAAGTTTTATTCAAACCCTAAATATGTTTTTTAACTTTCTAAAATCTAAATGCTTCAACTTTTATTTTATTGAATTTTGGCAAAAAGAGGTAGTTTTAACCCTTTAAGAATAATTTACACATATTAGCATAGGGTAGATTTTGAAGCGAAGGGTTAGTAGAACTTAATTCCAAAATTTCACGCAAATCGATGCGTGTTGATGGAATTCTGAGGTAATACCATATTTTTACCGTTGTAGACTGGACTATTTGTCTAATTTAGAAATGAAACATTAACTTTGGTTGTATAATCGTGACATCATAGTCATAAAAATATGACACCTCGATCGATATTTAAAAGATAGCAAACCCTAATCTACATGTTTTCTTTTCATTTATTTCCCTAGGCGGTCACCGCCTCGGGGAGTTTATTCCCTTGAGATTTGTATGGACTTATTTCCAAATCCCGCGCAAGCGTAACTACAGGCAAACTTCAATTCATGGTTATGCTGAAAACAGTACGGTATATTTAGTTACGTAAAAAGGTTGTTACAGCAGTAATGTCAACAGAGTGTGTTGCACAAGTATGAATAACGAGTAACAGTTGATAAGGCGACTATCGGCGAAGAAAATGTAAACAGTCAGCCGTAACTTAAAGGCCGTGGTATAAGTTATAAGAATATCAGTAATGCCACTACAAAAAATGGTGGTCAAGTTATTTTGAATTTTATTACACAAACATGATGCGATAAGCTATTTATATAATTTAGATATACACACTGTAGGTCACAAGTATTTTAAGTAATTTCAATAGTCAGTCAATTTCTTTAAAAAGGTCCTTACATATAAAAATTGGGGACAACGAGAAAAGATCAACGGTTGTGCAAATTAGTTCAAATAATCTGTAACTAGTTTTAATTTTTTTAATGACATTAATGTGATTTTGTATAAATATGTGTAATTTGCTTTACTCATGTGGGATAAACAGTATCTTAATGCACATTTTTACGGTTGATAAGTAGCTATTTTCTCGTATTACAATTTGAGTACGACAAGTTTACTTGTCGCACGCAAATTTTTCTTGGCACACGTAAATTCACAATTTAAAAAAGAATGTAAAATGAATATCTAAAAAAACACAGTCGATTTTAGTACCCATTGACATCAGTGTGAAAGATAAAGAAAATCGTGATTTGGAAGTTTTAAATTAATATAATAATAATAAATAATAATAAAGTTATTACTTTCTATCATTTCTCTTTGAACCAAAATTATCTCCGCAATAGTAATAAAAAATAATATCTGCACCTCGTGCGGTGATGTCGGTGTTGAATGAGCGCACTCGCTTCGCTCGTGCGCGAACGTGCTCAACTTCGTTCGAGTGGACAATCGACAACTTACCGCACTTGTTGCATAATATACTATAAAATCAAACAATTGAAGTCCAAAAATTTTATCGAGTCATTCTTTACAATTTTGCAGTTATCCCGTCATTATTAGACGTCTTTTTATTTTCACAAAAGTACGTTGTTATCTTATTTATTTGATGGACATACCTACATAATCTACAGAAAATCAAACCATCAAATTCCAAGGAATGATCCTGTTCTTTTTTCTGTGCAGTCAAGATTAGGTCATAAAGATTTTTTAGCTAGGTCCTAATATTGTCTCCAAAAACCGCTTTCACACCTCGTTTGGGCAACGACTTTATTTTCCATTTCCGATTAATTTGAACTTTGCAATTTCACATGATTTAGGATTTGGGACAGCAAATATTGTTGAAATAGTACAAGTTTTCAATTTAAGAAGTTACTGTCGTCGTTAAAAAAAGAATAGATTAAAATGCAAATGAAAGGTCTAGACTTTGTAAGTTACACGACAGAAGCCATGAAGCGAAGCAAAAAACATCATTCAATTATGCAATTCCGTTGCTAACCGCAAAATCACTTAAAATTATCCATCCAATTAGACTGTTCTCTAATTTAGCACTGAATCTCCTAACACTAATTTAATCATTCTATCAGTAATTTCTCAGCTTACATCAGAACCTTCCAAAATGTTGTTTTATCCATCTTTATTAAGCGTTTCAGATAGGCCTTTGTCTAAGTGCGCACGGAATTATTAATTTAAGGGTAATTACTTGGCGTGTCTTGCCTGTGTCTAATAAAGATGTTGGTTCATTACCTCTTACATATTAAACGCTCAGAGAATTCTTTTTCTAAATACATTTTATTAAGTTTAATACAATTGAGCACTCTCATTTTTTTAATATGTTTAATGTATTGTATTTTATATTACTACGCATAAATATATACAATACTAGCTTTTGCCCGCGACTTCGTTCGCGTAAAATTTAAAGACACACAATATCTTTATAAATTATAGCCTATGTGTTATTCTGACGTATAAGCTATATTATTGTAAATTTTTATTAAAATCCATTGAGTAGTTTTTGCGTGAAAGAACAACAAACATTTATACATCCATTCTCACAAACTTTCGCGTTTATAATATTAGTAGGATAATATACGTATGTATGTAAACGTGAGGATATGCAAGTACGTACATATCCTCACGCTGTATTCCTAACGGGATAGTCTGGTAGTAATGTAATAATTTCGAGGCTAGTAAACTGCGTGAATATTTTTAACACTGGAAAATAAAAATTAATAGAGTTTGTATAGAAATAAATAGTGAAATTATTTCGCTCTTGAGCCAAGTAAGTAAAGTAAATAGGTCTAAGTAGACTAAAGTAGATTTGACGTTCAAAAATACCTTACATTTGGGCTTACTTGAATAAATTGATTTGACTTTGACTTTGACTTTGAAGTAAATAGATACGAATTACAAAAAATGTTTTATAAAGTATTGAGTACTTTTAAAACATTAATTTGTTATTAAATGTGACTCGGTATGCAATAGGACTTGAAATCCAATGACGCTGAAGGTCGAATGGAAAAATCTGCATTTCCTGATTACTGCTCAGTGCTCACTCAACGTGCTCATGTTTCAATTCCCTAATATCTAGAAAAAAATTAATTGACATTTCTTCCTTATCAACTGTTCATTGAAAACTCCAGTCAGCAAATTCGATTTTTTAATCACAACTGTACACTATTGATACATATATTTATTACCGAGTAATAATAAGTTATGATTTTTAACGGTGATATACATCCTTTTATATACACGTAAATATATGTACTTACCTATGCTGATTAGTTATACTTTTTATCTTCATCTCAAGCATTTCATAGATAGTATTATATCCTTATTTTTTTTTGATACTTGAAAACTAGAAATATAAGTGAAATATGCCGTTATTTGTAACAAAAATTATCAATAACAATGAGTAATATGTGTAGATTAATATGAGGGATTTAAGATTTAAGTATTTACCTAAAAATTTATTAAAAATTTTTTTCTAAAAATTTCAAAATAAAAAAATTCTATTGCAGTTGATATACTAAAAGTTATAATTTAGATAGAGATCAAGACAATATGTATTATGTTATCACTGATGACAATAAATCATGACAGGTGAATGACATACCAGAGTCATAGCATGTTCTATAATGTTAGTCGACTATTCAATAATATAATTAAGATGAATTCACATGTAAGATTGTCTACACACACCACTACGGTATAGGTATAACTTCTTAACTAATATTATCACATCTGCTACATGCGCAATACAATTAAGGAAAAGGGCAAATAAAATTCCCTTCCATTCTGTTCTTGGAAGTAGGAAACAAGATTACTCATTAAGATTTTTTGTGTTAGTGCCTTGAGGCCCTTCAGGTAGATTTTTTCTTGAAAATGAACGCTTTTTCATTACGGAACTGGTTTTAGGAAGAAGGAAATGCATCTTATTTGGCCTCGAATGTGTTGATCTCGTCATGCAAGAGCAAACTTTAATACGTATTATCGAAGGTTTTAAAAGGCCTTCTCACAATTCTACGTGCCGTAATGAATGTAGCTCAAGGAACTCGTGTTATTCTGCTATCAGATTCCGTGCTAGTCTGAAATAGGAAGAAAAATTAAAAAGTACTGTAAGTTGTCACACAAAATAGGACGTATATAAGAACAAGCATAATCGACGGATTTTTTTTGATAACACAGGAGAAACCTGAATAGAGGTATCACTGAAAAAATTCCTAAGTTGAATTCCGAAGGTTGATCTGTTGATACGTAAAACCAAACAAAGTTCACTAAAGTATCAATTATTTTTACAATATCACTAATGTTCAATTTGCAGAATAAAAAAGATTGAAGTTACACGTTCCAACATAATAAAAGTTACAACATTTTATGTTAAATTCTGATGTTGAAAAAATTAAACCTATTTGAGTTACTCGTCGGTACTTCTCAGTGTCCAGGTTTCTTTTTAGAACAGAACTAAAGTAGATTTGACGTTCAAAAACACCTTGTAACTGGGTTTACTTGAATAAATTTTGACATTAAATTTGACTTTGACTTGACTTTGACCCCCTAAGTCCCCTTTAGTCCCTCTCTTACGACAAGCAGGGAATACTGTAGCCATCTCTGGCCCGAGCTACAAGGCTGATAAACGTTGGAACAGTAACAGTAACTTGTCATTATGTGGTTCCGCTATATCTGTAACCGCAAATGCTTATTTCTAAAAATAGCGTCAAGATGTAATTTTATTTCATCTCAATGCTCTTTTTTACCCGTAGTGGAAATTGGCACGTTCATTACACAAAGCTAAATGTGCCCTTATCATTTTTTTATGTGTGCACATATGAGTCTTTATTTAATCTGCTCTGAAGTTTATAAAGTCGTTGTCGGGTTTTAATTCATCTGTTCTGAGTTATAGTTAGAACCTCAGTAGTAAACATTCTTTAACAATAACATTATTATTTCCTATAATTAAGTAATTATATAATAATAATTATAATAGCATTGTTGTAATCCCAAAATTCCCATATTTCATCTTAGATTTATGTTACTATTGAATTCAAACAGCAACGAATATTGACTGTTTAAAATATCATTCAACATTGCATAATGTAACACCTTTTCCGTTCCATTTATCTTATCACATCTTTTCGTCTTCGCATATTTTTATGTATCTAGATTAAAGTCCACATAAAAAGAATGTCCTATAACAAAGTACAAACATGTCACCTTCGGTGTGATATTCATACTTGATGAAATTCAGAAGGCAATAATAACCTTTATCTGTTGTTTAAACTGTGAAACGTCGAATAACCAGTTTATGTATACGAATTTTGAATCTATTTTTGAAAGATTAACTTTCTAGGTATATGTTTTGCAAGAAAGAAAAAACTATCCCTTTGAATAATATATTATGAAGCGGCGCGTAAGGCGTAGTTAGGACAGGTTTAATCTCATCGCTGAGAATATCAAAGGTAGAACTTCAAAGGTCAGCGCACAAAGGCAGCTGTGTCTCTAAAGGTTGTTTCAAATATTTTATTTAATCTTATGTACATGTGCAGTCGGCACATTATTTCAGAACAGAGTCACATGAAATTGAAGACTGAAAAATGGATCTGTTTATTAGCCATACTGAACATTTTTTATCGTGAAACAAGTTTTTTCGAACAAATACAAAAACAACGCCTTTGAAGAACAATTGGAAGTTTTTAAGGCTTGCAACTTCTTAAAATTTTTGTAAAAATTCTTGAAACGTAAATTAGTTATCAAAGTTAACGGTTTGTAAAGACTTGAGTGCAGTTCAAAGCCAAAAAAATTTAAAAATTAGATGATTGTATTATACAATGTACATTATACAGTTGGCATTAAAGTAGTTCATCAAAATTAAAAATATTCTCTAATCATGTTATGTTATAGTAACTACATTCAGTGTGTAAATACATTCAGTTTGGAGAAACTAACAGGTCGTTGGAACTATTCTTCGTGGAAATTTGGAGTCAAAACATATCTGCAGCACGAAGACATATGGGACTGCATAGAACCGACGGATACAACCAAACCGGTAAATACCGCCAAGGATGCCAAAGCTCGAACTAAAATCATCCTTCTCTTGGATCTCGTGAACTACGTACATGTTCAAGATTACAAGACTGCAAAGGATGTCTGGCAGAAATTGGAAAAAGCTTTCGACGATAATGGTCTAACAAGGAAAGTTGACTTGTTAAAGGACTTGGTGACTACTACTTTAGATAATTATGGAGGAAATATAGAAGAGTATGTGAAACGCATTATGAGCACTGCACATAATCTCCGAAGTATTAAATTTAAAATTGAAGATGAATGGATCGGTACTTTAATGCTTGCGGGCCTCCCAGACACATATAAACCAATGATTATGGTTTTGGAAAGCTCAGGAATAGATATCACAGCCGATGCCATCAAAACAAAACTAATTCGTGGTAAAGAATCCTGAGCCCTCTGCATTTTATATGAATAAAAAGAAATATCTGCTCCCAGATAACTAAACAATAAGGAACAAACAAAGGAATCGAAGGAACATAGTTACAACAGTTCAGGTTTTATTGCAGCTTTTTTAGCTTTCACTGGTGAATTGGATGATCAATGGTATATTGATTCCGGTGCTGCCATGCACATGACAAATAGGAGTGACTGGCTGTACGATGTCAAGAAGCCACCTGTATTGAATATCTCTGTTGCTAAAAAACGCCTCTACCTGTGAAAAGTACTGGTGATGTAAACATAAATATAAATGGAGAGAACAAAATACAGGTAAAAAATGTCCTATTTGTGCCTGATATTGCTGTCAATCTGCTTTCAGTAAGTGCAATGAATAAAAATGGGTGTAAAATAATTTTCCATAGTGAGGGCTGTGAAGTATACAATAACAAAAATGTCTATATATGTTCTGCAACCTTAGTTAATAACCTGTACCGATTAAATACAGGTAGGAATGTACATGCTAATCTGATTTGTACTGGAATTACAGATGATTCAGTCCTATGGCATCGTCGAATGGGACATCTAAACTTCAGCGATGTGAATAAGTTATCCAACTGTGCTAATGGTGTGATACTGTCTGATAATAGGAGTAAAAATGTTATTACCTGTACAACATGTCAAGAAGGTAAACAGTGCAGACAGACTGTCCTTTAATAACATTGGTTCTCGAGCAACACAATCACTGGAGCTTATACATTGTGATGTCTGTGGCCCCATGGAAAATATATCTATTAGGTATGCGATATTTTATTAATTTTGTGGATGATTATACGAGAAAAGTGTATGTGTACTTTGTGAGAGATAAATTGAACATTTTGAATATATTTAAAGATTTCAAATAGGGTAGAGAATGAACTTGATAAAAAGATAAAATATTTTCGAACCGATAATGGCAAAGAATTTTGCAATAGAGATTTCGAAAAATATATTAAATATCATGGTATAGTTCATCAGACTATAATGGTGTACACCATACACTCCACAACAAAATGGTCTCTCTGAACGTATGAATAAGACACTGGTGGAACGTGCAAGATGTATGATTTTCGATGCGAAGCTGGGAAAGCCGTATTGGGCGGAAGCCATAGCTACTGCAGCTTACGTTATAAATAGATCTCCGACACAGTCATTAGGTGGAAAATGCCATATGATATGTGGACAGGAAAGAAACCAAATATATCCCATATGAGAATATTGGGTTGTGAAGCGATGGTACACATTTCCAAACAAAAACGACTAAAATGAGATCCCAAATCATTATAAATGATTTTCCTAGGATATTGTGAAGACACGAAAGGATATCGATTGATAGACCCAGTTACATGTAAGATAACAAAAAAAAGAGACGTCATTTTTCTAGAAAAGGCTAATTAAGAAAATGTACCATGTGTTTCAGGTTGTCAGTCTGTCAATGTCGACTATAATCTCCAGTCTGACACCGCAACTCATTCTGAAGAACCTGTTACCTCTATTAAGTCATCCGATTCAAATAATGACTCTTCGTTTAATGTAAGCACCACAGGGTCCAGTGAATATCAAACAGATCTGAATGAATCATATGTACCACTTAGATCCGTGTCACCACCACCAGATACATATATTACTAAGAGAACATTGAGACCACGAAACAAACATACCTCTCTCCAAAACAGGTTATGTGATGATCAAAATCCTACTAGCTATTTCTGTTACAGCAATTTTAATGATCCACAATCAGTCGAAGAACCGCTATCCTCTGAGCAAGCGAAGGATTGAAGACAAGCCATGGAAGAGGAGTACAGTGCATTGACACAGAACAACACTTGGACCCTTGTAAATCCACCCTCAAATAAGGTTACACCTTGCAAATGGGTATTTAAATCTAAGACAGATCAGAGTGGAAAAGTAATTCGTCACAAAGCTAGATTAGTCATAAAAGGCTATATACAAAAAAAAGGAATAGATTATGATGAGATATATTCCCCTGTTGTACGTTACACATCAGTGAAATATTTGTTTGCATTAGCTGTAAAACATAATTTAGATATAGATCAAATGGATGCTGTATCTGCTTTCTTACAAGGAGAAATAGACACTGAAATCTACATGCAACCACCTCCCATGTATGAAAGGGGGTCAAAAGTATGTCTTTTGCATAAATGAATATATGGGCTAAAACAGATTAGCGACGGCGACAGCGAGCTGATTATGGAACAACAATCTTGATAAAATTTTACAGGAAATTGGACTTCAGCGTTCAAGGCTGGATCCATGTATTTACTATAATTTAGATTTAATGCTGTTTATTGCAGTCTGGGTTGATGATTTGATCTTGTTTTCATCTAATAAAGATACATATAATATTAAAGAAAAATTAAGTGTTCCATACTACACTACTACATAATAAATACACTTAGTAGACATATAATATTAAAGAAAAATTAAAAACACAATGCAGTATGAAGGACTATGGAGAAGTTAAACAATGTATTGGTTTGAATATAACTAAGGATAGAATTGCAGGCAAGTTAATGTTAGATCAAAAGAAATATATTCTGGAAATTTTGAATAAATTTGGCATGCTGGATTGCAAACCAGTAAAAACACCCATCGAAGTCGGTAAGAAATTCACTCCATGCACTGAGAATAATGAGAACAATAATTTTCCATACCAGCAAGCGGTTGGCTGTCTATTATATCTGGCTCAGGCTACCAGGCCTGACATTGCATATGCAATAAATACACTTAGTAGATTCAATAAAAACCCACATATGGAACACTGGATGGCAATCAAAATTATGATTATGAGATATTTACATGGCACTAAGGATTATAAACTTACATATACCGAAAATGAACATCCAAAATTGATAGGATATTGTGATGCGGACTGGGCCAGCGATACGCAGGATAGAAAATCCTGTACCGGTTATATATTTATGTTACAGGGTGGAGGCATATCCTGGAGCTCTCGCAGGCAGCAAACAGTGGCATTGTCTACAGCCGAGGCTGAATATAATATAGGCTATGGTTTTAGCGGCACAGGAAGCTCTGTGGTTAAGAGCATTACAGGGAGAACTCAGTGAATGTGATGATGAACCACTTTTGGTATACAGTGATAATGAAAGTGCAATTAAACTTTCTATGTGTGATAGTTATAAGGCTAGAACTAAACATATAGATATACCTTTCCATTTTCTCAAAGACTATGTTGGAAGGATGTAAACAAATCATTTATTAACTTTCAGTTTTGTAATGGTAGTCAAATGATTGCTGATATTTTAACCAAAGGCACTACATTGGAGAAACATTTGTATTGCAGTTCACGGATGGACTTACTGGACTTGCGTTCAGGGGAGGATGTTATGTTATAGTATTATTATTCTGGAACGCAAGCCCTAGCTCATAGAGCGTAGCGTTTGTGATCTGTGATATGGTGTTGGTCTGTGTTGTGGATTGGCACTGTAACGTGTAGCCACATAATATCTTTTTGTCTGAACTGAACATGTATGTAAAATGTTAATGTCTATTTTTTTGTTCATATAACGGACATTACTTTTTGTTTGGTTGTAAAACATAATTCTAATTGTGCAATATAATTCTAAAACAACGTATACTTTATTATTTCTACAAATCAAAAGGTGACATAATTCATAACCACAAATATAAAATGGAATTTTATTGATTTGCACGTTTTATGATTCGCATTTTACGATTTCACATTATTAATTAAATAAAACTGTGATAGGGCTTCAACATTTTAATTTTAACTCATACACGCGCGCTGAGCACTCGGTGCGTCAAAGTAAAATTTTGACGCGAATTACAAAATGAAGGACGAACAAATAGACAGACGGACAGAATGAAACCAAAAGGGTTCCGCTTTTTCGTCATTTAACTAAGAAACCTTAAAAATGTAAAGAACTTTGTTAGTTTTAATGTCTTAATCATGTGTTCGGTTCTAGTCTTCATTGATTCAAGTAATGTCACAGAAATCAACTAGCTGTTATCGCAAATACATAATAGTACCTATTTTATCACTAATAATTTAAAGAATTATTACTTTAGTTTAGTATAGTGTGACAGCTTACCCCTTAATATGGGGTAAGCTGTGTACGCGTTCTAATGGCGCATTTATTTGACACGAACTTCTTCGCAACGCGGTCGCTGAACGGAAACCACATGCACGTATCGCACTGTTAGAACATCGAGATCGCACTGTTAGAACAAAATACGTCCTATTTATTTACACATCTAAGCTAATGCGCAAGCAATTTCTTTATGTTTGGAGAAGGTAAGAAGGGCTCGAGCGGAATAGAACGCGCGGGCAGCTTTGGACTACGAGGCGACCGCGCGATTAACGCGCGGCGTTTGCGTGGTTAGGTGCTTCCAGCAAAAAATATTGTAGTCTAAAATATCTAAAAACACGGAAAATTAACGCGATTACCTTTGATTTTCGCTTGACGTTTCGGCCGAGTTGCATCGGCCGTAGTCTCAACTTGAGACCACGGTCGATGCAACTTGGCCGAAATGTCAAACGAAAATAAAAGATAATTGCGTTAATTACCCGTGTTTTTAGATATTTTATAATGCAACGCGAAAGTTTAAAAGTTTATAATGTTGTAGTCTAGTAAATAGACTTTACAGTCGTCATTACAATAGCTCAGCTACCACGTGGCTACTGTGAGTGTTGCATCATTGAATCGCCTTAATGTCAATGTGTTTTATCATCGCATTACTGATTAGCATTTACTCTACAACGTAGCTAATTCCATATCAAAGTAACTTTCGTAACTTGCACTTCTTACCAGGAGGAGATGCCAAGGTGATTACATTTGCGATCTCCCGCCACCACCTCAACTTCCTTTTAAATCGGACATTTCTATAAACCTTAATTTTTTGGGCTTCCTTGACACCAAAGAAACCTTATTTATTGCAAATCAATATAAATTTTACTGTTTCAAAAAATAGGTTCTCGCAGTTACATATTACCTTATTAGGGTATATATCATTACTTTATATCTACAATAAGGATAAGTAATGCCAACGAACTGTGAAATTATAAGCCTGTTTTTAATAAATTTATTTTGTCATATTAATAACACATAAAAAGAAACGCATTACGAGTAAAAGTAGATATATTTACCTATAATATATTACACACAAAGGTCTTTATTTCCGTGTTTACTCATACAATGAAATATACGTAATGGGACAAAATATGAATATTATATAAATTAACTGAATGGTTCCTTACAAAAAATAACCTTGTGTTATCAATGAAAATCTGCATTTTATATAAACTCAAAATACATTATTTTTTACAACATAACTGTTATGTCAATAGTTACGTAATACGTATTCCCACTGCTTCAATAGTAACGTATATTATATAGTTATGTCATTGCTCACAAGCCTATTCTCACAGAGGAAGTGAGAAGGAAACTCGGCAACTCTACCATACAAGCCCAGTGTAGTTTAATGAAGATAGGCTAATTGACACCTGGCTAATTGTCTCTATTCAATCCAATTACCACCGTACAGTAATGGCGGATATCTAACATTCCTTCCAAAGCAAAGAGACGCTCCATATCGAGTCCGCAATGCACCCATCTGGTAGGTGCAACACAAGATCAGTTTCTAAACACAAAAACAGTCTCCATGTACTATTTAAATTTTATTTATCAAATAATTGTGTTATTTTATTATCAGTACAGTGTTTTCGTCATTTCTATGCATTACTTAAAAAATCACGCTTTGCTTTACTCACTTAATAATACCATGCCGACAGTGATTTTCATTTTCACACGTCACGGTGAAGCAATTTATCACATGTACTGAAAGCATTCCCCTTATCCTCTTGCCCTAGTATACCGGAAAATCAATAATTAGTAGATGTGGAACTCAACTTGTTACCCAATTAAAAATGTAGCATTTCTGACATATTTAAAAAAACGGCTCAACCTTGTTAACGTATATAAAATAAATGAAACAAGCTACGCTTTAGGAGGAGCAGTCCTTGCCCGTGTGAATTTTAAGCGTTTTGGCTTAAAATTGCGGAAAAAACAAAAGATGATTTCATGTGGTACCACCAATCGTGGTTACTTATTAGAGAGAGTTAGTCATGGACAACTCGTGTATAATCCTTTGAAAAAAAACAGCTTCACGGAGAGGCTTGGTGACTTACGACTTCATAGAAATTTACATGTTAAAATAATAACAAGCAAATAAGGAAAACTCCTCTTACTTACAAAAGTTATAGTAATATATTAAACAAGAAACTAACTGACTTTTGGCTGACGTAGTAATGTATCATATTAACCATTAGGTCAAGAAACTTGAAATTTTCCATAATGGCACCGTATATAACGTGGGTATAGAGAAGAGATTTTTGGAAACTCAATCCCAAGGAAAAGCATATCGAAGTTGATATGAAAAAATTGGATTGCGTTTAATCACCTAATATGTTGTCTAAAGAAAGCATACAATTTAACCCCATTTAGAGGTGTCTAAGGAACTGAAAAAAGTTGTCAAGTTTTATAATTTATAAAAAATTCAATTCACGAGCACTAGTGTTAATACAAAAAAGTTTTTTCCATAAAATGCAGAAGATAAAGTCTCCTCAACTCGTTGAACAACATAAATGTGCGTAGGATGACAAAAATGTGGTCTCAAATTTTTAAAAGTTAAACTCCAGGTTTTAAATATTACAGGTATTCAGGAAGTATGTATGTACGCGTAACAGAAATTCAGAATTCATGCGCTCCCAAGAGTAGGTAGGTAGGTTTCGTTTAACTCAAGAGATTTTGTAATCTGACATGACGTTAAATAACGTGGTTTGGAAATTAATTCTTGTTCGTCTTTTTGTAATAAAAATGGTAGCAGATATGTAAACTATGTAAAAGTTTCGAAAAGATTGCGATTCTTTATTGTACTCGTATAAAGTTCGAGTAAAAAGTTTTATGTGGTTCGAGAATGAAACCTCAGACCAAACAAAAAAAAGATGAAACTAAAAATATCATTTCTATTGTGTTAATGGTCGCTTTTATAAATTTACTGTTGAACAATATTATCGCCACGATTTTACCTTCCAGGATACATTAGGCAAGCAAAACGCTTCCCTATCGTGTCACGCAAAAATACACGTTTTCCGTCAACGATAACGTCATGCCGTGGATTTTATCGTCGACGGATATTTAAAATCGTCGTCATACAATTGCATACATTTTCCTCTCCTATTGTACCGTGAACGGTAAAATCGTGACGATAAAATCAATCGTGCGACAGAAAATTATAAAAGCGGCCATTGCTTTTGGAAACATCATAACATGTCATGAACAGTTCTACCTTAACGTAAGGGTACGCGAAGCCCAGGGCTTGCCATAGCTCCCATCTGATGAAGCCCTAAAATGCCGAAATCCGTATCACTGACATGTACGTATGTGTATATTACCCCTGTAATGTATACCCGTCAATGTCATATATCGCACCTTTAGAATGACCTAATTCCACATTTAAGAGTTTTTGATTGAAATCATAAACCTAACTTTACCTACTATCTGGATACAGTATGAAATTACATATCGGTCCGTCCCATTAGCTACATATCGTGAGAATATTTAAACATACATTTACAAAAACTCCATTTTATTGTTTTAGTTGAATTCATTCTTGTAACTTGCCAAAACAAGATCCCACAATTTTGAGTTAAGTCAGTTTCATTCTAAAGATGGGATATGTGTTTTTATCCAATGAAATTAATCATTTTAAAAAATCACTTAAAGTCAGCAAAGCTAACCATAATGACAAAGTTAAAAACTACATCTTAATGTTTGTACCTATTTCTTTTACGCTTTCTATGTGGAACCCTAAAATTTATGTCAGGGTCCTCCATGGTCTAAGAAGCTCAGGTCATGACAGTCAAAGATCGCAGTCATATAAAGTTTGAGTCTTGTAAAATATGTACCTATGTCTTAAGCCTATATCGCACGATTTTTAAAAAGAAAATCAGGAATAAAACAATGAAAAGATTATTGCTCTGCACATTCGCGGATTCGTCAGTGCTGTTTACTTCGTTATGGGCAAAGTTCGCTCTAAGCTGCGTGGGAGCACTAATTTTTCGAAAATTGCGCAGCCGTTCTTGTATTCTGCGTACAATGGGCTTTTTGGGTATGAAATACCATTTTTTTATTTCACGTGTTGATTAGAGGGAACATTGGTTATGGGATTGTAATGTAAGTATATCCTTTATTTACTAGTAAACAGAGTAAAGGCTAAAAGCCGATTGGAACAGGCAATTTCAAAACTCGTACAATTACGAGATTATGTAACTTAATAATCGATACCAAAAATCGATTGCGAGCCTATGCACTACATTTTACATTCTTTCCGTGATTCCAATAGTAGAAGTTTAACAATTAGTTTGAGGTCACAAATGGTAGTAATTGTCAGGAAATAGGAATGCACTGTGAATTCATTTTAATTTTTATTGAAAAAAAATGAAGTTACCATATAATATATAAACAACGCTGCAGTGTCCTAGCAGCAACGGTGATATAAATCAGATAATCTGACTCACCTGTACAGTACATACGACACATATTTATTATCATATAAGCTGATCGGCCGCTATTTCGTTAGAAATCAGCACACGTCTACATTTTATTTGATTGTGTTCTCCTCGTTTCGTAGTGTGTGTGACAGTCTGTTCGACTGTCTGGAGTTGTAGTCTATGAAAATATTACTCAATTTCATTTTTTCTTTCCAGTTTAATTCGATCGTAATCTCAAATCAAAATAAAATCGGCGGTCGTAATAAGGTAGTTGACAATTTCTGAATGACCTAATTAAAATATACATACATTTAGTAGTTATGAATAAAAATGCAAAAAAATATTCGAAACATTGAAAAAAATTAAAAGAACTAGTTGTACCCGCGAGTTTGTCCGCGTGTATAATTTTTCCGTGATATCTCCAGTTCACCGAGGTTACAGGAGATACCTATATTGTTGGAGAAGGTCTTGAAAAAAGTTACTTTCTATCGCGGAGCATCCGCCATATTGAATTTATGATGACATCAAATGCACAGAAACCTCCTGTGTATCCCATTTCATTTGATACCTATGTTGTTGGAGGTTAGTTAAAAAGTTAGGACGGAAAGACGGAAGGACGGAATAAGCACGGAAGCACGGAAGGACGGAACCACGGAACGACGGAACGACGGAAGGACGGATGAACACTCTGTCCCCACTACTGAAGAACCCAATAAATCTATTAAGATTTCTGCCAATATCAAATTTTAATTATTTTAATAACATAAAATATAAACAAATACCAGTCTTAAGAGCAGTCATCTAGCTTATTATCACTGTTATTGTTTAAAAATAAACAGAAATTGAATAACCTTGTAGTGATGTGCGAAACACCGAAAGCTAATATTGTCAACACGTTAGCAGTTAAAGTAATTGTTGAAACAATTTGCATTTACTTACCGTTAAAACAGGTTTTAGTGCTCTTTGGTGTAATGAAGAGTTTAGCAATACCTTGAAAAGACAAATTGGTATGTTAGGCCTCCATTGCAAAGTTATGTCTTTAGAAAATATCAAAATAAAATTCTCTAGGTATCCCTACAATAGTTTACATTTTCAGCACTCAATAAGTATTTCTAAGTACACTATTCTCCGAAACCGAATTCATGATCTGATGCTACTTGAATATTATGTCGGCCTAAAACATAATTTTCATAATTATAAAATATAATAAAACATGTATTCATATTCTTCTAAAATTAATTGACCTTTCTCCAACTGTTCGGACATTGCATTATTATTTAAAAAAAACAATTGGCTCTTTTCGGTACGCAACGAAATAATACACCAGCAATTTCTAACAGGACAGTAATAGAAATTGTTGTACAGTTTTTTTTTAGTATTCTTACGAGTGCTAGCGTCATTTCTTAAATACAAACTACCATAAATTAGATGTTTTTTTGTATACGATATTTATTATTATTTTTGAAAAGTTTTTCAAAATTAGAAAAAAAAACGAAGACCGCGCACGGTCGATTGGCGCTAATGAAATTATGTACTGTATTGTGAATATTTTCAAATACTTATCACAGTTCTAAGTTCAAATTGTGCAAACTACAAGGTAACTTTTAATATGAATTAAACTTTTGTTTATTGAATTTACTTGTTTATTTAATAAAAGAGAAGTAACAAATCTCGGCCAAAATAGCAATTTTAAAATCTCTTCGAGAGTACTCGACTTTGCCTCATCCTTGCAATTACTCTACAGCAAATTGCTTTATTTCAGACCAGGAGAGTAATTAACTGTTTTAAAAAATTCCTGAACCTACTATATAGATTACGATTTTTAAACTCAGTAAGTACCTAATTATTCACTTTTTAAAAATCTCAACAAATTTTGAAATTAATTTACGAAACTGGCTAAATCAGGATAAATTGAAGGCATTAATTATATTTGCATAAAAGTTTCAATTAGCTTAAATTTAAATCCTTTTCAATGCGTTAGCGGTGCGGGAAAGTTGAAGTACATGAAATAATCATGGGAAATAATCATGGGATATAATCAATGAGAGTAAACTACGTTGCACGCGATCATCTAGTGGACGAATGTGTTAGTTGTGTTCTATATAAAAATGCCTTGGAAGGCAAGTTAGACTTTTTAATCTTGATCAGCGGTTTGGCTTGAAAATTTTTTTTTTTTATAAACACTCCAAACGATTATGCCATAATTATATAGTATTTACATAGTATACATAGCTATATATATATAATAGTAATTGTTGACTCCGAACTAAGCACTAAACTTGTATAGGCACAACACAACAAACTATGGGAATTCACAGTAACACGTAAACTTCAAACAATTTAGAAATGTTCGCTTCCAACATTGATCTGTTTGGTTGGCATATGCGCTACCATGCGCCAACGCCGGGGTTATTACCTAAAAATTTGCAGACAGCGACAGACACGCGATCACTGCGCGACCGGTGACTAATTGTAATAAAAATTTGGTATCATATGCGCTTACGTGTCTATTATTCTACGACCGTAAAATGCACTTTTCGCGGTAGATTTAGCGCCACTATACAAATTACATTACACAAATCCTCGTTTTGACAGCCGATATCGCGCGATATTTGGCTGTCGCATGCTGACTGCAAGTTTGGTAATAAGCGTGCGGGCTAGCCTATATTCTTATAGCTTACTCTGATTATTTATAGCTTCAGTACAGGAGATTATTGGGCTGCCTCATTGGGCCGCATGGCGGAGTATGGACCGCCATATCATTTGTACCCGTATATGTATGTGGCCGGCAGTGAGACCTACATAGCCTGTTATACAATTGTAATTTTTTTTACAATACAAACACTTGTCTCGGACCATTTATCCTTACAATGATAACAAATTTCCAGGGAAATCTATGTTTTGTTCAAAACTTCCGATGAAAATTGGAAATACACAATTCACAAGTATAATCAAACGTTTTCCCTGAGGACGACCTTTCAGTTTTGTGTTATTTACATTTATATTAAACAGAAATAGGCTTGAGAGTGATCTACACAACAAAGCTCTATTGACAAATGAATAACAATTATATTATCGGATCGGATCCTTGATGGTATGTATTATTCTGGGTATTAGAGTACGTAATATTCTACGAACAGAACCCAGTAAGTCTTTTATTTCTTTATTCATTCCCAAAAAAAAACTTTTATTGATGCAAGCTAAAAAATAATTTCGTAGGTGCCAGTTATAAATATGAAGTAGATAGAACATTAAATAAAGGACTGGGTGCATTGTTACTGTATCTGTTTGGACATAAATAAATGTAGGTATGTAAGATATATGAAAAAAATATACAATAATGACGTATTATTTCTCTCATTTATTCATTATCAAAACGGATAAAAAAATATAAGTACCCGTACCTACTTTATACACTAACTACATATATTTCAAACGATCACTGTTTATGGAGCACTCGACCAATAGAGACGAAATATCGGACCACCTTATTCACCACTGCTCAGTGTATTTACACTAACACATATCAACTCTCGCTTGCATTAAGTAGTACACAACCAATATTGGATCTGTATGTACATCTCTGTATATTCTGACAAATATTTAAGTGTTTTTATAACGGCTTATTGTTCTATTCGGTGGTGTGGCAAAAACACCAAAAAATCAAAGTATAAAACAAAACGCTGTAACCGCAACAGTGTTTAGACGTAAATCTTTTTCATACAAAATAAATGACATTGCCACTCTATAGGTTGAGTGCTCCATGTCACTGTTCTTATCGGGAACATAAAGTCTCTTGCAAATGTATTGCAAATATACATTTAAAAATGAGTGAGTATTTTACAAGATATTACCTAGGGCTATGAAGCTTGAAATAAACCGCAAACAATTTTGTAAACGTTACGTACACTGTAAACAAAACTGTAATCTGATACGCAATGCTCTAGATTCTAGATAATTGAAATAGTCACAAGCGATGTATAGAAATTCCTACTTGTTCAACTACGCGAAACGATAATTTGGCTTCAACTATGTCCCTATATAGGTTTCTACTGACTTTAAGTTTTATTTTAAGAGACTGTGTCACGCACGAATAATTTGTATGGATTATTTAGTCACAGATGGATAATTTTTGTTTATTTAGAGTAAATAATTTCCATAAAAATTATGGAGCTACATCAATGTTTTCGCTATCATTTCATTGATTTATTTAAGTATAATGAAGAACTTATGTCTGAGTTTACGCAATTTGAATAATAATAATTCAAAAATCTTTAGTGCATCCAATAAATATCGTGTAAGTACGGAACGACTTAACCGATGGAGATTCTATTCCCATGCATATTTATTTTGCAAGTCGATGATTCATAGCTATGCTAGGATCCGATAGATAGCGCTTGTCTGTCAAGTTATTATTATAATAAATTCTATATGAAGCGAGTGTAACGACGGGGCGCAGCTTGTCTAGTTACAATATACAACACACAAAATTAATAATATATACAAAGCGCCATAGAAATAATATTATTTAGGAATTTCTTCACCATTTCCCAATACGTTTTGTCGCTACTCGTAACAGATGTTATAATGGAATACATTTCATGGAATTGGCGAACTAGGTATTTGTTTATTTGTAGTTGGAGTCGAGAAATAACATTACGTTTTCCGCAAAACCTTAAACAAAATGTCCAAATTTAAAGTTTTTTATACACAATTTTTTTTAATATCAGAACTTTATGTACATATACAACATATGTATTATGTAACTATATATATTTATGCAACTTCACACTGTTTTCATATTCGGAGTTGACAAAGCATAAAAGCGCAACAAAAAAATAAAAGCAAATAATCCCACCTTGATGCAACTTCCATAAACCGGAAATTAACAGTCGTGCTAGCCCATCCCTTATACTCGTACCAATGGGTATTAAATGGAACTCCTTATAAAAACCTGGTCCTTATGCGGATTATTATGGCCTACGCTGGAAAATAAGTAGCTGGCATTTAAGATAGCACGTTCTGCATTTTTCTTTATTTCCTAGACCAACATGAGAACTAATCTTAAATTATGGGAACAAAGTTATCGTAAGCCTACCAAAGAAGATATATTACATCGTTGTCATGGTTACAGACAAAAGACGTATATATAAATATGAAAATAGAGCTTGTTTTTGACTGATTTCAATATAACATTTTCTCAAGATATTCCTGATACCATTACGAGATATTTTTATACGTCAAATCTAAAGTGATTAAAAATAGAATAACCAAAAATTTTCCAAATGAACTGAATATTCTAACGATAGTATATATACGTACCATCTAAAAATTCCCAAATGACTAACATGGCAATTCTCCAGATTTATCTAGATTACAAATTGAGTTATCTGTAACTCTTATCATTAGATACACGCTTTCATAACGTATCTCATCGCAGGTACAAACGAGCATAACAACGTTATCGTGGCGCACAGTACGTGAGTTTATAGAGCAATGAAGGTAGATATTATTAAATCTTTTGGTAGGATAAGATGAGACAAACGTGTGGCACCTCCTTGCAACACCGATTCAATGTTCCGTAACTTTATGATCTCATATTTTACTTACACAGAAGTCACTTTGCGCATATACATTTTCAATACTATTAATTGAAACATTGTGTATCATTTTATTTATTATACTAGCTGCTGCCTACGACTACGTTCGCGTAGTCTTTTGGAACGAAGTTCCTTAACGAGGCTTGCAGGAGGTGTAAGTTGGCAGAAATCGTCACGTAACAAAAAGCGTTATGCCCCCTCCATTCGACTCTCAGCCACTCTCTCTCTCTCTCTGTCTCTTCTTAACACCCGCTAGTTAATTGAACAACGAGAGATGAGAACCGCACACCGCGCTAGATTCGTTAGCTCTATTCAGTCATCTTTTTGCTTTTTTTTATTATATGCGAGTGTGTGTGTTTGTGTGTGTGTGTGTACAGGCGAGTATCTAAATTCGAGCAGACGAGCAGCGCGTGGCCGGTTGTGTAACCCATGTGTAAGCTCATTAATTTACACGAGGAAATGACGTAGGCGCGGCACTGTCGTGAAATTATTTCTAAAAGCCTGTTTGTCACTTTATACCCCAAACTACTACTACTACTACTACTACTATACATATTTCAGCACGTCGATTGTATCCTGAGAGTAAAGATTCTGAATGGCATCTCCTTTTTCAATTTCGTCAATAAGCAAATCAGTGGGTACAATACCGTTTTCGCTACTCATATTTCTCCGATATATGTGTCTGTCCGTCTCAAACCGCTTGGATCAACCGAACAGATCGATACAGGTTTGTAGAACATGAACCTGCAACACCGCTCAGCGTTACGCTGGAGCGGCGACTGACAATCAAGTACACTTGATCAACTACCTCCTATAGTTCTTCATGAAGCGTGGTTTGCATGACGCTCCTGGAGGTAACAAACGATCCGTTGTGCTTAGACGGCCACACACGATCGATTTTACGTGATTAAACCTCCGCTTTATGCAGATTGGACGAGCTTAATCAAGTATACTTGATCGCCAATGGCCGACACTGTTCAGTTTGAATATTGTACCGCGCAGTGAGGTATTCGCGCAGTACCGCGCGGTCATGTGAACTTAGCCTAAATCGGTAATAATCCTTTATAAGCAAACTTAGGCGGTCAAATTCACGTGGTTATTTATTCTTTAAAAGCAGATTCACTCTTTCAAATTGGCACCGCTTGAACCCTTGATGTGCGCTTTCGACTCATACTTTTGCCAGTACAATTAATTATAAAAAATATAACTGTTCTATCAGTTCAGTAGCTTAACATGTGACGGAATATGCTCATCTCGTTTTAATTACGCCTACAAAATGTGTTAATAATGTTGTGTTTAATAAATTAATTCATTAATGTACAATACAATAAATATAAATGTTGCTATTTGTTTATTCTACTATACTATTAGTTCTACCTGTTCGATGATTGTGGTCGCTAGAGCCTGTTAAGCCTATCTAGCAGGCGTAACGTAAAACGTTAAAGAACAAAATATACAGAGTGAATTCTAAATCATTACGAGTATCATCAATGATGAAGTTTTTTAAATGTTCCAAAGCGAATTATTCAAAGGATTGATATTTATATGGACATTGTTGCAACATTACAAAGATTTACCTATTTTCATATTTTTTTTTGATAAAATTATTACATTTAAGTTATTTTATTTTTCATTTTTTTTTTATATATATTATGTTTTGAATTTCCAGTAGTCAATTATCGTTTATCACTAGAAAATTAACTAATATATTTCAATCAAATTCTCATTTTTCGTCTCATCTAAAAACATAGTCCTCATTAACTTTACATAGTGAAATAATGCCTTAATATGACCTTAGCAGTCATATTGTAGGTATTTATTAGACATGTTCCATTTGTCTTTATACGACAATACACTGTTTGCAAAAATTGTACTAATCCGGTGATTGAACCCAAAACACGCAGAAACTTTTAAATTAAACTCCTGCGATATCACCTCACATGACTGTTTTGTACCGCCAAGAATATAAAATATATACAAACATCAGAGATGTAACAAGGGTATAATTTGTTAAACTTTATATTTAGGTTGTTGTGATATCTATTTTTTTTTATCTGTAAGGCTGTGACCAAATGTATGCCCACCTATGACAAAGACTGTCTAATTACTGTAGTTAGTTGTAATATCCGAAATCTCATTTTTAACCCCCGACGCAAAAGAAGGGATGTTATAAGTTTGACGTGTCTGTCTGTAGCATCGTAGCTCCTAATTGAATGGACCGATTATGATGGGGTTTTTTTTATTTGTAACCAAGTTTTCTAGCGGTGGTTCTTAGACATGTTTTATCAAAATCGGTTCAGCTGTTTGAAGAATAGCAGGTCTTTTTGAGTTTTTAAAGGGACGCGAGACTCTTCTGTTAGTCTAATCGATGTGAAATTGAGTATCCTGACTTCAATAATGTCACAATAACATAGTAACCTTGACCAGATGCTGCAGCATCATCTGAAGTCAGCAGGATATTCAGCTCCTCGCCACTTACAGTAGAGGTATCATGTTTACCGCTAAGTAAATAAAGTAATAAATAAAAATACAAAGTAAACTTAGCGGTCCCCCGACGTGACGATGCTTGGGTATATTACTACTACTATTTATATTGAAACTTATTATAAATTTAAAGGGTTATGAGGTACATATTATTTTTTTTACTTTTTGGAGGTTTTTTTTGAGTCGGGGGTTTTTAAAATTTTTTTTATTACATTAAATAAAAATTTAAAAACCCCTTAACAGATAAAATGTTCAACACGAAAGAAGCAATAATTGAAAAGTTTAACATAATTTAATATTTCACTCGATTTTTATTACTGTAATCAGTATTTTTGTAACTTAATAGTTATTCATTAAATTACCTTTATTGAAGTTGAATGTGGTCAGCTGGAAAATATGGCCATACTCCATTTTTAAAAATGTATTAGTATTTTGAAAATAGCAAGTGTGTGTACTGGAAGATCCGGACACATTCCGGATATTCCGACGATATTCGTTGAAAGAAAAGGTCGCATCATCAGTATATATTTTTAATAGTAAGTTTCTATTGATTTCTCATATAATATTAGATTGTATTTTAAAATATGTGTTGTGTTGCTGTTTTTAGTAACTGCGGATATTAAGTCAATACATGTTTTCTGTTATTTATTTGAACGTTTTAAATTAATAATAATAGATTAAATATTACGAACAAATTAATGATAAAAACCATATACCGAAAATAAGAACATCAGTAGGCCACATTTTTTTTTATCAAATTTTTATTGAAATTGTTTACATGAATTTCATTTTTTTAAATAATTTTAGTAGTTCTACCGTTTTTGTTTTAAGTTATGACGCCACATTATAAATCTAAATATATTTGATATACTTGGAGCGAAGCTAACATGAAGTCGGCGATATCAGCTGTTAATAGTTGAGAAATTAAGGTTTTAACAGCATCAAAATATTACAATAATATTACTTGAAGAATTCTCCATAGATATCTTTATTTATCTATAAAAAAGGACAAAAAATGAAAGATGGGAAGCTGGGAAGAAACCGTTTCTTAAGAAGAAAAAAAGCACCCCGTAAGTCTTATCGAAGATTATTCGGTTCTGAGTAGCTTGATTTTGGGACATTCCTGAGGATACTTCGTTGAAAAGACATGTGTCGATCAACAAGTTTGGAGCTTCGGGACGAAGACAGCAAAAAAAATGTATGCTAATTAACTATTTTTATTTGAAATAGTACTTGAAGAATAGATTTTTGCAAAGTTACACCTTTGCGTGTACAATATAAAAGTGTTTACTGTTTGAAGCTAATTCATGTTGATTTTCTGTAAGGTTTCATTTGTTAAAAATATTCAATTTACAATTTCATATATTACTTTTATTTATCATGTTAAAATTACCAAGAAACAAATTATACAAATTTTAGTATTATACCATAAATTTGGCCATCTAGTGGCCATATTTAACTACACTGACATAATATGGCCATTTTCCCATATATTATTTTATGCTTTAATTTTCCAATGCTGTTTACTTAAATACTGTGTTCATTCTACTTATAATATATTACCTATACATATAGATGCACTACGACAAAAGAAGGAAACTAATAGCTTTAAATGCATAAAATCTTAAAGGTACCCAAAGGTACCTTTAAGATATCTTTAAGGTAAGGTAAGGTAAAATCTTAAAGATAGCCAAAGGTAGCTGTGCTTTTTGTACTAATTATAGTATATGATACGCCGAGATTAAAAAAGTTATCAAAATTTACTAAGTTCGAATAGGTATGCACTTTAAATCTATTTTCACCTATTTATCAAATAATGCCTTGGTACGGCACTGCCTGCACATGTCTTTAACGTACTGTCAAGATCACTAGCTGTGATGTAGTAAATAGCCAAACTTTTAAGAGCATACCTACATGTCAAAGTGAAAAACGACTCCGATGAGATTAGCTGTTAAACTAATTACTGACATTTAACTTTTGAGTGCATCTCTTCTAAAGAATTCTCACAAGATGGTTATTACCTATGAAAATTTATTTGCCCCTAGGGTTTTGACGACATCGAAAGACAAAATATTATAACTTAAAATATCGTACAATTTATTTATTTTCAAACAAAATTTAAACAATAATAATAGTTAGTAGAAGTTTAAGTGTAGTAGAAGTTAATGTTAAAAAGAAAATAAAAAAAGAAAATCTATAGCCCACCATTTTTTACTATTTCCATTATATTTTCTGTACAGGAAAATAAATGAGAAGAATTTAATTTAACTTACTGTTTAAACCTCCAAAACTAATCGCCAAGTACACCTACATTAGGGCAACTTCCATTCAATGAAATTGTTCAAGTTTCAGCTTTTCGGCTGTCAAATATTCTCTGAGAAAAACATTTATAACAAACGGACGAATAGATGGATATCTTAGTAATTTCATAATATTCTATTACTCCAATTTTATAATAACAATAAGAAGATTCTTATCATAAATCTATGACCATTAACTTAAAAGAATAGTGCCTACGTAACACAGGTATCGAATAATATAGTCAAAACATAAAAACCACTATTTTTGTTCAACTAAAGTCTAGGACACTATCATCCGATAAAATTACTCAGTCTATATATAAAATCAATAGATGCGATTATTCCGCTTCAAGCGTAGGTATACGCTCAAAATTTAGCGAGATAAAAATAGATAAAAATTATTTCGTGCCTATCACTAAATCGGCAATTTCGTTGAATAGAATAAACTAATATTCACGCTGATTGCGCAGTTGTTCATCATTTAATTACAAATTATACACAATTAGACGTTATTTCAAGGAAGATAAGTTTAGAACCAAACAGATAGTCACGATAACAGTTACAAAAACACTAGCTACAGATGTGTACGTAACGCGTAGAACTGTGTTCTACGACAAACAAAATTATTTCCGCATGATAGTAAGTACGTAATTATTTATTATACTAATGCTAATGGACATGATTTATTCCTAGTTTTTTTTTTATATTTAACAATACTTAATGAATCTATGAATAAACCATAGCAATTTTTAAAGTATGTAAAATTCATTTGGGAAAGAAAAACATTTAAGAATCAAATGTTCATGAGGAGATTTAATTTTTTATTTCCAATTACTTCACCTTTATGTCCCATTTTATAACACCCCCAGTATTGTATTTGTATATAGACACCTGTTTTTCATTATTCTTTCTTTACCTCTCAAACAATGCTACGACATCTTTGCTACGTTTCGGAAACAATGCATTCTTACCGTCTAATCACACAGTTATGTCCTTAAACTTGTCAAGTGTATCGGCACGGTAGAATGGGCAAGTGCAGGCCCAGTCCCCGTGACCTACATCTGCGACCCTCGCTCGGGAAGCTGCTAATTTCCACATCGGCCTGCACCGACGTCATGGCGGGGGGAGGCTTCGTGCCGGCTCGCGCTCAGGCTCAGTCGACCGCCCATCTCCGACTTGATAACACGCGTCCCATACGATACAAACGCGGGTGATCGACACACTCCGCAATACGCTAATACAACGCCGCCTGATTAAATTTTTGTAAAAGTGCTATTTAATATTTTCGTGCGTAAGGGTGTAATTATTTTTGTAAAAAGTAAAGTCTGTGATACACTCAGGCGGGCGGAGGCTCGGGCGGGGCGCGTTCTGCTGACACAGTGGCTCAGTCGGCCGCCGGTCGCCGAGTGGCAAACACCATTATTTTCTCCATACAACGGACTGTACGCGAGGTATGTACCATCACGTGTTAGTATTTTCATCGCTGCTATTTCCACGCGCCGCGTATTTCAAGCGATCTGCATGACGTTCAAGGCCGCGTCTGTTTGCGATTAGTGGAATAGTTTACGTTACTGTTTTGATGCATTGTTTCATATGTATGTAATATTTATCAATGCTCACGTGGCATGTATGGTGGAGAGGAAACTAATCATTTTCACGGCTCCTCGATCTCAAAAAGTGTGTTCAGAATAATAAGGCGATAACGCTCTCTCACATCACCAAGGTTATGTATAATGTAGAGCTATTCGTCATGTATTAACTTTTGTTATTGTAATGTAAATGTGTCTTGTACGTGGATCTTATTACCAAATAGGAATAATTAGGTAGCATTAGTAATTCATAGTAAACATTGAAACACTATTTACATTGCTAGAGCTATAATGTACACCGAAAATATATTCAGTTTCATAACTCAGATCACTATGTAATAATATATGTATGTGCATGCTGTTTACAAGTATAAAATTATTAACAGTTCATCCCCCCATATATCGATGTGATTTATAGCCAGGTGTTCGTTGATCAAGTGATCATGAAAATGATCATGACCTACACTGATCGTAATAATCTAATTCTAGCTGAGTGCGATACGCAAACTGGCAACTGTTCAGAGATTCATTCAAATGTTCGTCAGACTAACGATGCATGTACATGTATGTAGATACTCGTATTTACATACAACCGAAAGTTAATTCTACATAAGATATATGTATATTTCTAAGTAATATCCAAAGTAAGATGTTTTCACGTTGAGTCAAATAGAATTAATTTTACTAGATGTTTAATATTTCATTGAAATTTTAGTAATCTATATGCCTCGTAGGCAGGAGCTAGGAGCGTAATTATTGATCATAACGTTATAGGTACTTAATTAGAAAATAAATTAAGTACTCATATAATAGAGAATGAAACTTTTATTTAAGAATCATTATATTTCCCTGTTTATTACTGTTTAATGTTTTTTCATTTAAATTTTTTTATTTTGATTTGAGGAGGTGAAAAAAATATGTAAAGACCGCGATACTTGACGCTCTGTCCTCTCTGACTACCCTGGTAATAAAGAATATAGCGTGAGGATATATATGTATCTATGTATATATATACCTACTAGTGTATAAAATTCTGTTATGAAAAACATTTTATGTACCTAATGAACAAATATTAAATATAATATTTGTTCATCAAATATTAAATATAATAAGTACAATAGTACTTGACCACATAATTTTAAAAAATTGCCATTATGCTTAATTTTGGTAATCAGTCATGTTACAAAAAAAATAAAGGGCACAACGATTTTTTAAATAATTATTTTCGAGTTTATAACAATTGTAATTTTAATTAAAAGTACAGGATATTTTCTAATTAACTTCAAAAAGATCCAATTTTAAAGTCAACAGTAGTACGCTTATTAGTATCGATATTTTATTTAATGCCAATAATGACCAAGATTTGAATTGTCATAATGATGATAAATATTCATAACTATTATATTGATTCTCTGTGTTACTTATAGCTGTGTATAGAATATTGAATAAAACACGGTATAAGAATATAGTAGATGGCTACAAGAATAAGCACCTAGTTCAATTTGCTATGTAAATTGCCTCAGCTCAAACGTGTCTATGTTTCCCCGTGCCAGTAGTAAACCATTTATTGCTTTCTTATCGCTTTTGTTTTGTGATTGCTTGTAAGCGCGCACAATTTTTCTGTACATAGTTATTAAAATATTTTTCTTGTTCGTATATGTTATATTTCGGCTTCTGTTAGGCTCTTTAGATATTAACGCTTTATTCACGGTTTCTTCTTATTTATGTACACGTACAGGGGGCTTACCACAATCTCTTATAGCATTATTGTTTTAATGTTACTTGATTTAAAAAGCTCGAAATTCTGACAGTAGGTTAGTGATTAGTTTTATCATTCGACATAATCATCAGTAGGCGAAAGAAATACGTAAGAACCGCGATGTTTAGCCGTCCAAGCTACCTTAACTACACCGTAAGTGAAGTTAAGTAATATTAAAATAATAATCCTTAAAGATGGTGGTAAGCCCTCAGCTCTACTAATGCAATTTTGGTACTCGAAAGCTTTGAATACATTTATATTTTTTAGCTAACTTACCCCACACAAGTATATTTTAATGAATTACTCTATGAAGCCTGTAAACACGACTATAATTTTATACAGCCATTTTTTTTTTGCAGCAGGTAAGTTAATAATTATAATATCAACTGTGAGCCATACAAAATAGCACCTACAGTTGTTCGATTACAGTTTCAAAGTTAAGAAATGATAATAATAATAATATACACTACTCTAAACAAAATTATAACAACTGACATTGACTTACGATGTTTTTGTAAATGTATGTATAATAGACTAGCGAGCCGCCTCGGCTTCGCACGGGTAGAATTTTTTTGAAAATAAAATACAGGCCTTGTTACTCACTGATAATATTTTCTATAGGTGAAAGAATTTTTGAAATCAGTTGAGTAGTTTTTGAGTTTATCCATTACATACAAATAAACAAAGTTTACCTCTCCATAATATAAGTCTAGATAAACAATAAGGTACACACGATACTGCTGAACTGCTTTTCAATATGTTTTTTATAACTTACTGCATAATATAACGTTTAATTGTTGGTAAATGCTATGTAATGAATAGGTATATGCCAAAAAAAGTAATATCACAACAACGCGATTATATTGTATATATATAACATTCATAACATTCCATTTAAAAACGACGAAAAATGTGTCTATAATTGCACGACAACTGAATTTAGAAAGAAGTATATACGAGAAATTTAATTAACATTTACATAACAATTTTCACAAATCCGATAAAAATTATTCAATTCTCGTACCGTGTCCTTACTCACAACAGCATTTTTCGTTCTAAATATTCAGTGTAATCACATTTAAAAAAAAATTAGAATACGTATAACACATATCAAAATACCAGTGAATTATGAATACGAGTGGTCGCCCAGTGGTCGAAATCCGACAGTAATTCATTTAATTTTTGAGTATGAACTTTAGAATAGGTAGCTCTGAGATATTTGACATACTGATTGGTACGGAGGGTATTGAATATGGTTTACAAGCTGATGACCCCTTGTATGATTCCCAATCTGGACGATTTATGAAATGAAGTTTTTTAAATTGGCTTTGATGTTATGGGTACTTCCACATTTCATTGTGGACCACCCGCAGTAGGTACATGTTCAATGCTTAATTTGTGGTCAATGAATTGATGCAAAAATATACAGATTTGTGTGATAATCTAGAGATTTAGTTTGTTTCATTATTTTTAGGTCATAGATTGTCTCGAGTCTGAATGAGTTGTCTGAGTTTCTCAATTCGGTTGTATTATTTTTATGTTGGTTATGTTGTGTGGTGTCCTATAATGCCAGCCTTGTGCTTGAGTTCTCTACGTCGTTGTGTAGATACTCACCTACAATTAGTCCTTTGTGTGGCACTAATAGTACATCTTAATGATTAGTTTGGGGTCTTACAATTGGTTCAAATGTCTGGAGTTTTCATATACATATTTACTACTATTTTCATTCAAGAGAGGAAAAGTCGAAACAATAAATGAAAATTATAATTTACAATATAGCCTTGTACAATCCAAACAGTAATTGTGGACACCTAAAATTCAATGGACGGAGGTTATCTCTTGTTAATGGTCCACGTATTGATGCCAAGGTGACAGTGCGGGCGATGTCGCGGGCACCTCTGTGTCTAGCCAATGAGAGATGCATCACTTACAACTGCACTATCAAAACTGACACATACTGAATTATTACACACGGTGAATTATTTGTAGTTACAGTTGGTTATAGAAACGCTCGCATATTTAAATTCACTTGATAGCCTATTACTAAGTCTTTCAACTCCAATTCTCTGTATGTTTAGGTAAACTGTGTTACTATATAATTTTGTATTACTAGAGTATTTTTAAGTGACATGATGACATTATAATTATGATAGAGATTGTTCAAAAATTGGTGTAAACATAGAATAAAACCGGCCAGGAGCATGTTATACACGTATTAAGGTTGGGTTCCATAGTAAAACGAAATAAAAAAAATAAGTAGAAAGGGATCCGAAATCCGATTTTTTTTTCATTTATGTTATTTGGTTAAAGGTTTACATCTTTACACCAAAATGACAAATTTCAACTCAGTAGTAGTTAATATATTGACTGTGACATACAAACAGACAGACATGACGTATTTTTATGAGGATTTCGTTTTTGTTATTTTGGCCCGACGGAACCCTAATACTTGAATTATTGATACTACCTAATCAACTTAAAGATCTATCGCTAATGTATTAAAAATTGAGTTTATTAAATTAAAACCAGTTTTTGAAAATGTATTTGTTATTCTTCCGTATTAAAATAATAGTAATTAGAAGAAGGATCTTTCAGGTATTTGTCTGACCAAAGTATAGACTGCTGTAAAACATTTGAAGTATAAACTTCACTTGTTTACATAATATTTAGTTCATAGTAAAACGTGAGCGACGATAATAAATTGCCTTTCGAAGCAATCACTCTGTTAAATCTAAGCAGGAAGAACTAAAAAGCTTAATCATTACATTTAATGTAGGTGCACGTATACCTTATGTATATATACACATACGCAATTTAAAATATTGGCCACTTAATAAACAAAACCATGGATTTGCGTCATTGCACGAATTTAACGTCAGTATTTATTTATAGCTAAATTAACCCTACGATGACACACACATTTCTAAGACAGTTATAGCATTGCCTGGCCTGATTTGCCGCCAACACTTTTACCTTCCCAGGTCACGCAATCATAATATCGGAGGCCGTTTCCTTGTTATACATGGTTTTCATCAAAGTTTTCCTATTAAATGATACGACTTTTTACTATGCTCTTCACAAATGCAGCTTGTTTAACACAAGCAAGTGATGTGAAAAGTTCACTTACAAAATGAAATAAACTGGCCAAGTGTGTGTCGAACCACGCGCCGTTGAGGGTCCGTAGTCAGGATCAAAATAAGTTAGTATTTCGTAGCATTTTGTGAAATGCTGTGAAAAACCAAACATGATACCGTGAAAAATAAAGTTATTTCTATCTTGTTTAAACCAATTTCCGTTGAAATTGCTTTTCAAGTTTGATACATGTTTTCAGAATTTCCCTCCTCGCAGTTGAAAAGTTAGAAGGGGACACACACTTACGACTTTAGAAGCGCATATCTTGACAACTATTGACTTAGATTAAAAAAAAATTTTGACACCTCTGTATCATTTTAAAAAACTTATCTGAAGATACCCCACATGCTTATGCGCTGGAATTTTTTTTCATATCAGTTGCATGTACGGAAGACCACTCCTAATTTTATTTTTCAAAATTTCACTACACCGTTGTATAGTGATCCATGAATACTAGGTTCTAAATTACCATGGATAGTGCAGTTTTCGGTCAGGACGAATTTATAAGATTTATCTTTTTTGTCATTTGGCTACGGAACCCTAAAAACTTGCGTTAATTGAGCCAAAAATCGTAACTTATTATGTAATTACATATTGTAATCATATTATGTAAGGACGTGTTGTGTATATAACACAATATGTCGAATATGTAATAAAATAATATTGCGTTTTCGTACCGCCCGAAAATGAATAAAAATTATTTACAAAATTATTAATTGGATAATACATACTACATATCTCACGCTGTATCCCTAACGAGGTAATCAGAGAGAACGTAGCGCCAAGTATCGCGATCCTTATACTTCTTTCGCCTCCTCAAATCTCGTCATTCTTCTTACACACTTTTGCGTAGGTATGCCAATGCTTTTGACATTTGCGTCATTTACACTGGCCATTTGATCTTCATAAGTCAGTTTTGGTCTCTTTTTGACTTCTGCTACCACTCACTTTCATTCTGAAAATTTTCTTCGTCAATCTTTCATCATCATGCTTTATGTGCCGTAATCGGATCAAGCATTACTTAAGTCTACTAAACATATCAAGCGTGATGGGTTATGATAAAAGAAATTCGTAACATTTTATTTTTACATCGATATTTTTTTCCTAAATATTTCGTCAAGTTTTAAATAGTAAGTTAGAATTTAATTCAATTATAGTTAAATAAGTACTTAAGTTATGAAGAACAAAAAATTATATGTAATTCGCTTTCTATTGTTTCTCAAAGAACACAAAGAAGTTCATTGGATTATTTTGTAATATTACGTGACCAAAATATCTTTTTTTTACTAAACCACCATACGTATAAATGATTGTCCGATAAGCACGCGATACGACTATTTACTCAATGAAATAAAATATTATTTTATCGATTCTACACCCCGGATACAAAGTAGTTCGGAATTCATTTTGATTTAACGAGGAAAAGTTACGAAAAGATTGTTTCGAAATTCAAATGTTACTTATAACATAACATAACATAACTTCACGCTGTATCCCCAACGGGGTAGCCAGAGAGGACGGAGCGCCAGGAGTCGCGGTCCTTACACACCTCTTTCGCTTCCTCAAATCTCATCATTCTCCTCACACATTTTCGCCTAGGTATGCGAGTGCTTTTGACATTTCCGTCTGCTAACACTCTGGCTATTTGATCTTCATAAGTCGGCCTTGGTCTTCCTTGGCTTCTTTTACCACTCACTTTCGCTCTGTATATTTTCTTCGTCAGTCTTTCATCACTCATTCTTTCCATGTGCCCGAACCATCTAAGCATTCCTTTCTTCATTTTTACAATAACACTGTTGTGCAACCCTGTCATAATGCGTATCTCGTCATTGCTTATCCTGTCCGCAAGCGTGACACCGCACATATTTCTGAGAGACCGCATCTCCACAGCATTTATCATACTTTCACTCGATTTCGGGCATATCCAGGCCTCACTGCCGTACAACAAAGTTGGCACCAACACCGCATTGTGGATGGCCATTTTAGCAGTGTTAGATATATTCACACTACCCACTAATGCGGACAGAGCACCGTTCACTTTATTGCCAGCTGCTACCCGTCTCTCCACATCCAACTCACATCTTCCATCCCTCGAAAACGCACTCCCCAGGTACACAATTTCATTCACCTGTTCTAGACATTTTCCATTTACACTAATCACACATTTCGTTTGTACCGCTTCTCTTTCAAACACTAGAACCTTAGTTTTGTTCACATTCATTTTCAATCCTTTTACTTCACAATCTTCTTTCATACACGTGACTAGTGTCTGCAACTTTGCTTCTGATGGTGCTATTAGCACAGCATCGTCAGCGTACAATAGGCAGTTTACCATTGTGTCACCACATCCCATACCACTCATATTACCTTTCAATCTCTGGAGGCAACTGTCCAAATACAGCACGAATAGCCAGGCAGACATCACGCAGCCCTGTCTGACACCAGAACAGACTTCAAACCAGGGCGACATGTCACCGTCTATCCTTACACAGGCTCTGTGGTCTCGATATAATGACCTCACAGCCTGCAGTAAGGAGCCCTCCACGCCATATTCAGGCAGAAGACTCCACAATTTCTTCCGCACTACTCTATCGAATGCTTTCTCTAGATCCACGAAAGCGCAGAAAACTTTCTGACCTAAAGCCAGAAACCTTCCCACGATAACGCGAAGCGAGAAAATCTGATCCATACAACCCCTACCGTTCCTGAATCCACCTTGCGCCTCCCACAAATATCTTTCTGAAACGCCTTTCATACGTTCAGTCAATACTTTAGTATAGACTTTACTCGCTAAGCTGACCAAGCTGATGGCCCTATAGCACGCACAGTCTAGGTAGGAACCTTTCCCTTTATATAGAGGTACTATGACTGCCGTGCGCCAGTCCTCTGGAACCTCCCCCTTCTGCCAACAAAGGTTGCAGAGTGCACAGAAGGCATCCCAGACCCTAGGACCACCATACTTGATCATCTCAGCAGTCACCTCATCAATTCCCGCAGCCTTTCCACATTTCAAACTTCTTATCACTTTCTCAATCTCTTTCATACTAATGGCATCCTCCAGTCCCTGGCCTGAGTGTGGCAATTCATTAGAATCGCTCTCAGTATCAGAGACGGAGTCGCCACTCTCATACAGTTCTCCATAGTATTCACTCCATCGCTGCAGAACATCCTTTTTATTTGTAAGCAGGTTGTTTTCTTTCGAACGCACTTTATTCATTCTGCAAGGTGCCGGACCACTTCGGATTTTACGTACTTCTTTCCAAAATAATTTGGAATTTTCCTCGAAGTTGTCCGACATCTTGTTTTCATCTAACACCCTACACCTTTCACGCTTCTCTTTCACTAGTGCCTTCGTTTCTGCTTTCTGCAGCTTATACCTGTCTTTCATCAAATTTTTCATACCACAGTCATTAGTAGTCTCGCCATGCTTTCTTTTTCTTATACACAGCCACTTTCACCTCATCATCCCACCACACATCACGCTTTTTGCCGTTCCCAATCTTATTAATTCCACACACTTCTTTCGCAGCCTCAACCATACTATCTCTAAGGTTCTGCCAGCATTCTTCAACATCCTCGCTCAACACTTTCAATCTATCATCAAGCTTACTGGATAATACCCTTTCATATTCATTCCTGGTGGTCGCATCCTGCAGTTTCCAGCTTTTAATGCGGCTAACCGCTGCAGGTTTGGACACTACGCGATGTCGCCATGCTGCGAACAGACCCCTTATTCTGGTTATCACCAGAAAGTGGTCTGTCCCGAGATCGGCTCCTCTATACGCTCTTGTGTCCATTACCTGCTTCTTAAGTCTGCTATCCACCAGGAATAAATCAATCATACTTCTCGCACCCTTTCTTTCCCACGTGTACTGATGGATCCTCTTGTGCCCAAACATGGTATTAGCCACAAAAAGATCCTTTTCCATACACAGTCCTAGCACAATCTTACCAGCATCATTTACTCTCTTATCTCCATATTTGCCTAGGACAGACTCAAATCCTGTTACTTATACTTACTTATTATTTAGCTTCACGAAAGCTTCCGGCTTTTATGAACAAGTTTCGAGAGCGTTATTTCAAATCATTGCAATAAAAACTATTTAGACTAAACGATGGTTAAATTACGTACATTGTTTGGCAGTATTTTTTTAATATGTACTTCTACGGACGTATTTCATTATGAGAACATCAACTGGGTTCTCTAATCAAGAATAGGCACGTTAGTATTTGTTCACTATTAAATATTTTACCCATATTCCGATTATCGTATTTATAGTACAGACAAAACGTAGCTTGTAAAATGTGCCAGCTCTGACATCATTCTAAACTGAAAGATATGAAAGTGTGTACACTGCCAAAGACAACGAGACGTATCAAGGCATAGAAACAAGACTTATTATTATGTAAGTCTTTTTTCCTTGAGCAACGCATTGGAAATTTTCACGGCAGGGATCTCAATTTTTCTAAGTGACTACAAAACGTATGAAAATGATATTTGGTAAACTGATTTTTCATTTCATTGACTTTATTTCGCCAGTTGTGATGTATCACAACTGGCTTGTTACTGGCACAACTGGTTAACCAATCGTGTACGATTGGTTAACTTTTGTAAAACAAAAAAAAATATCAAAGAAACCTCATTTACATTTTTCGAAGTAGCGGGGCCAATTTATGTTTCTTAATTTTCCGTATAGTTTAATCTTAACGTATTGTTCAATATGTCAGTTGGATTTTTTAAAATTAATTATAGTTTTTAAAATAAACGGAAATAACTGTTTATCCGTATTTTTCGTAAGCTACCGAACGCACGTTTGCATAGAACAAAAGTCTATTTTAGATTAAATTATTGTTTATCAATGCGTCGCCCTAACACTAAAGCTGTAATGTAATTTCGTCATTTAAGATATCCTTTCCAAAACGATGTCTTTGTACACTTCTTTTTTATTAGGGCATTTGCCAATGTCACGTATTAATAAGTTCTTTTTATCGTAAAACTACTCCAGTAAAATTATAGTGGGCTTTACTGCTGCTTTTAGTTATAAAGGACTTCTTGGAAGAGTGCGAGAACTTTAGCTACACATGTTTATTTAGACTTTCTCCATTCTTTTCAATTATACAGAACTTTAAAACACAGTATACTATCACTTTTGCACTTTATAACTCACAAAAATGTAAAAAAATAGAAAATCTAATTAAAATGATAACCTCACTTCTCTCTCGCCAAAGAGTCCATACTTTTTGAGCAGAGATTACCATAGTTTATAATTATGATATAATAATAGATTTATAATTTAAATTTAACGTCAGAAATTTAAATCATGTTAAATTTAAATTTGGAATAATTTATGATTTTTAGTGCAACCACTTAACATTTAATACAGTCTATTAAAATATAAATTTTAATATGTAAATTCGTCAATTTTATTTCAATCAGTGAGCGTCCTGATTGATCGAATCTCTTATTTCAGTGTACACAAAATAATATACAACTTTGGCGCTATTCTATTATTAGAAGGAAGCGAAGGAGCCTATCTGATTTACTAATGAGTTATGTAAAGTAATCTAATCATTTTCAATCAATCCAAACACTTTCGTGACAGAACTAACTTTTGCATACAATTTATTTCACGTACCAATATTAATTACTAACTGTTGTCACAACTTCGTTCACGTGGAATTTAAAAAAGTAGGCGATCTCCATACTAAGTTTCATCAATATCAGTCCAGCAGTTTGGTCGTTAAAATGTAACAAGCAGACAGACTGAGACACGCACGTTTTTAGTAGGGATGATGGACAGCATGGATTAATTTCTTAATATATTCTCTCAACACTCAATCAATAACTGTCGTTGAATAAATATTAAGAAATTATTAGCATCTGTTCGTTCATTGCAAACATATTGTATTTAATGCAATTAACTATGTTACTTATAATCATATTTTTCCTAGCTTATAAATGCGGGAGCCCCATGTAAGAAGTACCATTATTAATTACTTACCTATAAGTATAATATATGTATACACATTTGGTTATAGATTTAGAACGTAAATTAATTAGGTACCTACATCAATGTTGGTAATCTATAACACTTATCTGCATAATATATTTATGATTTGCTCTATTCAGTCCAAACTAAGTTCGACAGCTTGTTATTCAGGAACGTTTACACATAGTTTCTACCTATTCTGCTGGATTAATCAATGAAGCTTGATTGCAAACCACGTACAATAGCCCTTGCGTACGTACCACTATATGAAAATGGCTACAGCAAACGAATTTCGATTTTATACTGTTAAGTTTAACGTCCCATTTAAATTGTAGGCTTTATACACAATATTTTGAGAGAACGTTTCTCATTTCACAGTCGAATTATTTAAAGAGACATGCTTTAACAGCCATTGTTGCCAGGCTTCTACAATTATCCATTTTAATAGAAATATTAAAATGTCGTGTGTTGTGTATTAGATAATAAAATATTTTAAAACACGAAATTAATGCGATTACCTTTTATTTTGACTCGACGCTTCGGCAGTGTTACTGTTACAGACACCAGATGTCTACAAAATAAATTACAGCTTTGGTAATTCATACATAGGCCGAACGAAGCGGACTATAATTGAAAGACTTACAGAACAGCTATAAAAAATCAGCAATCAACCAAATCAGCGATAGCAGAACGTCTTCTCCAATCAGGTACCTATAATTAGATTGAGTTTCATCGCCCATAAGTTCTTTTCACCGATAGCCACTATTATCAAGACCAAGAGTCGTGCATAAAGCGATTGAAATCAAAACACACAAAACCTTCAATCGGGAAAACGGATACAATTTGTCGACGTCGTGGAATCCAGTGGATTCCAGAAACAAATGTTAAATATGTGCATACTGCGAGTGTAGTGTACGAGAGTCCTAAAAGCTATTTATAAATATCGGGAGTAGATAATAAAAAACCTTCCTCGGACACGGAGTGAAGCTTTCTGTGACAGTTTGCGTAAGACCACGGCTAATACAACTCAGACCAAACGTCAAGCCATAAAAAGGAAATCGTGTTGATTCGCCGTGTTTTAAGATATTTTATAATGCAACGCGAAACCCTAAAAGTAACGCGTTACATTATGCACCTAAATATATTGAATAATTTGTTCTCCATGTAATATTTTCTAAAGAATGTTGAAACTGCAACATATTGAGAATGGTTCCATATCGAAATGAATCGTCCTTCATGCTTTTGAGATACGTCAAACTGAATAATCAAAACATGAAAATATTAGTTAACAAAAGTCATCTAAAAATCGTTTTTAAGCTTATGAGATGTTGATTCATTCAAATCTAAAATTCTATCTCTACATTGACTTTTACTCTCTCAAAGTACAAACAAAGTTATAATAATTCGTAAGGCTTTTGTAAATAAATAAACAAGTAGTAGTAGTGTAGGACAAATAGGACAATTAATTTTCATAATATTACAGCCTATATACAGCCGTTGCTGAGCACAAGCATTATTCACATACAAAATGAAAAAAATAAGCCATTGAGAAATTGAAAACACGCGGAGCTCTTATTTTATTAATAGTGATACAACGTAAAACAGTAGAACATAAAGATTTTCTCCCCGTCATGCCAAAAATCGAAAAGGGAGACTTGGTTTTATGTATCTACTCACATATTTCTCTCCAATTGGCATTGGTTCAAAATTATATAGAACTAACTTCGGCTAAAAGCTTAATATTGCTAATTTAAACGTTGCTAAAAGATAACGCTTCTTGAAATTATAAAAACCATTTATTAAACCATTATTTCGGAATGATAAGATTTGAGAAGGCTAAAGAAGCATGTAAAGTCCGCCATGCTTGGCACTCCATCCTCTCCATAGAGAACTCAACCTTTAGAGTGGCAATGTCATTTATTATGATAATAAAAATTTACATCTAAACAATGTCGTGGTTACTGCGTTCTGTTTTATAGTTTGATTTTTTGCTGTTTTTGCTACACCACCGAATAGAACAATAAACCATTACATAAACATTTAAATATCTGTCGAATTACAGAGATGTACACAAAGATTCGGTATGGGTTACAGCGCAGTTAGACGACGCGAAATTTTCGACGACCGCGCGTCGACCACGATTTGTCGGCGCGACGAAATTCGTGTTGAATAAACGAGCCCTTATGTACTGCTTGATATTTGTTACTGTAAATAAATTAAATGAAATGCCCCGATATTTCGTCTTTATAGGTTGAGAGCTCAATGATCCTCTCTCACTAACCCGATGGGGATACAGCCTGAGGATATGTATATATTATTTTGGAAATGAAAAGTATGCATAGACGAATATTTTCGGTTCTCATTTAACTCTTATTTACTCTAATCTATTTCGGTATTTTGTTATTACATTGCTGTTATAAGTTATATTTATTTTGCCTAAAAATTTACTTCCTCAAAAACTTTGTTGAGCTATAACATTAATAGTTAAGTGAAATTGTAAAAATTATTCCTATAATTAACGACTCGGCTTGTCGTTTGAAGTACTTACTTAAACAAGGTCCAAGTTAGCAGATACAATTTTTTAAGGTCTAATATGTCTATACTTTGTAAGTTTGAATAGGTATGTGATAGCTATTGAAAATAAAGTTAACCATCTTTGTTAGTTATTAAGGGTGTCATTATAAAAATCCGATGTAGAGATATATAAATTTAATCTTTGCATTTCGTTTCTGTGTTTATTTCGTGAGCAACATTATAAGTTTCTTTTGTAAATATGTGCGGCGCAGTGTACACGAGTTTAAATATCTATTTCTCTATAAATTCTTTAACATCTAATGAGATTAACTTTCCAATTTTTAAAGACATTTTTAGCCATAATATATTAATAATAAAAATCCAATGTCAATAGCATTTTGTTTATTATTTCAATCGCTTTGAACTCTCTGCATAAAAAGCAAACGTTATAACTGGTTAACTACTGTTTACATTGAGTCCATCTGTCTCAATCTCATCTGTGTCAATAGTCGTCAGCAACCAGTGTTAGCGTGGAAACGATCTAGAAAACAGACTATTTTGATTGTGCAACGTCAAACAATAAACGCGTATACAAACAAACAAGCAAACATAATATGTAAATTACTGTCTCACTGAGTACATAAATGGGTCACGAGTCAGTAGCGTCACAGAATCTATCGAGTGCATTAAAATTCACGTTTATCGACAATTGCATAATAAAATTTTAATTAGTATACATTTATTAATCATAATTTCAGTTATGTAGCCACCATTGTGAAATTAATTGACATCTAGACAAAATATACAAGGCGCTTCAAAATTGTTTATTTATCATAATAACCCAACTCATGAAAAAAATGTTTATTTCGTTATGCTTTATGTTAGAATTGTGAATAATGCTAAAAATATTGCTTTGTCAGATATATTAAAAATTGTGGCAATATTTGGTACATTACATACCTGTTTGCATTTACGTGGGTACCTAATAAGCATCACATGTAGTCATGTGAGGAAACACTGTTTCCCTAGCTCTGTGGTTTGATTTATTTTTATAATCTACATATTATAATGAAAATGTTTCCAAAAAACAATACAGTAATAAATAGTAAATTGTGTTAGCGGGTGGTGTTAATTGATCACCATTACAGAATCATTAACTATAACTCCTAAATAAGTTGTATTCATGCAATGCATGCAATTCATGCAATGCAGAATTTTCTACTGGAATCGAAAACTTATCATAATATTTTTTTATAAATTCTTACAACTCCGTATTTTTCATTGACATCTGCCGTTACGTCATAGGAGCAAAAGCCTCGTAAATTTAGTTGTAAGTGCACTAGAATGAACTGGTTGATAATAGTCAGATGTATCCAGTAGACGGCAAACAAGGATATTGGATGATGAGGTCGAATCCAACCAACGACCTCGAAATGCGTTCGTCACATCAATAAAATAACTAATGGAATGTCTCTACAATAATAAAACATGAAAATGCGTTGAAAATAGATTAAAAATGTTTTTTCTAATCAAAATAAATTAACTACGATTACATACATATATTTAAATAGATAAAAATACGATTATATAGATGTATTTAATTATTATATTTATGTACATATGTAAATACGTTATTTGTAGTTCTGAACTTGTATTTTCAGATCTTATTTTGGATTTTAAAATACTTGAGTTATCAAATCTTCAAAGTCAAAGTCAAATCAATTTATTCAAGTAAACCCAATTACAAGGTATTTTTGAACGTCAAATCTACGTTAGTTCGGTTCAAAGAGAAAACCTGGACACAGAAGAACTGACAAGAAACTCAGTCAGGTATCGTTTTTTCAACATTATTTTACAAACGGTTTGTTAAAACACAATAGGTACTCAGAAAACCAGTAAATGCATGTGCAGAGAAGATAATTTCCAGACTATTGTTTTATCTTCAACAAAATTCGTTTATTTCATAGTATGATTGTCTAATCAATGTACTTTATAACCAACCGAATTTATTAGATCGATTGATTAACCGAATTAGAAACTTTATTATAAAAGCGAATACAGTTAACCAAAAACGAAACATCTGACTTATGTAATTTAAATTTTAGAATAATCTTCAAATTGTACTACAATTTTTATATTATTTCTATTGATATTTACTATATCAAACTCTATGCAGTGGTATTAAGCCCTGAGTGATCAATGTAGAGATTGAACGTTATTACTGCATTTCAAACCAACTGCGACCGAAATATCTGCTGTGTTGGTCTAATAACACAAGTAGCACTGCTCGTAAACTCTGATGTCATTAAATACGTGAGGAAAGAAAAAACTATGTCATGCATCACAGACTCTACGTGATACCGAAAAGCCAATTATGAATGGACCCGTGCCTGTCCTGTGACATTGACGTGCACCTAGCGATTAGCATTCACAGTTGTCAGGGCTGCCAAATCACAAGAATCAAAATGACTTTTCCTACTGAGTTTTATCTGGGTTTTCTCAGTAACTTTTTGAAGTTGTAATGTCAAATTAACGCTTTCTCTCTGTCTTAATGTCTTGCTTTCTAAAAAAAATTAAGTATCTCGAATGTTTCATTGAACGATTCATTGTACTTAAATGGGAAAATTGTATACATATTTACATGTGATAAGTTTATTTATTAATTTTTGAGAACAATAATATTTAATATCACATTTTTTTTGTTTCTCATTTTGTTATAATAAACAGTAAATATTTTTTTGCCTACGGAAAACGTTAATTTACATTGTATTAGAATGTGCCTTTATGATTTGAATCCATAAACTGATATTATGTTTATTTCCAACATTTGTAATAATAATATACTCGTATTACAGCTAAAGCTTTGTTTTCCTACAACACATTTTCGCATTTAATTAAACTGCCTGCTCTAATCAGAATCGACCTTATACTGACCTTAAATGAAAAGGTCGGGATACCCTTAGATTTTTATATGAATCTTAAACATCGTTACATAAAGTCCATATTTAATGAACGCCTTATTATTCCATGACCTTCATAACGTCACAATGTCACGTTTCATCCGTTGCGTGCCATCTGACTGCACGCGGAGTTTCATGCGTGACTGTTGAGTATTTACAATGCATTTTGGATCATTTGTCTTCTGATACAATACCTGCCTGGCTCACCGACCTTATCAATGTCACGATTTGTCTATTGTTAAGACAACGACAGTAGCGTTTTTCTTGAATTTTTTGCAAAAGTACATAATCGCTTTAAAATTCATTTTTATCCTGCTGCTAAATAATATATTTTTATAAATGTTTAGTACATAATATTACGGTATATTTTTTTTATTATCGAACTCAATAACGTAATATCTCAATAGCGTGCATTGGGAACTCCGCATTGGCCTATTTCCAGCAGGGGAATTAATCAAATATAAACTTATGATAAAGAACTGATAAATTTATTAGATAACTTCATGGCTTTTCCCAATCGAGGTGAACAGCATTAGGTGCAACAAAAACGCACTTTTATGCTACTTCTAGCCATGAATTCTTATTTGTAGTTACAGAGGGCAAAGAATCAAATCGTGAAGATTGCTAGCCAACGTCTCTATCAGTTCCTTATAACAATCCCTGTTCCTTGGCCGGTTTTTATTACCTGGACTATAAATTAATAATTTTGTATTTTTCTTTTTCTTCCAGACTAGCATTAAGCCTACTAATTTTAGGAGATTTAATTTAAAAAGCTAATATTTTTTTAATCTGTTGATGTACTTCAGAACCTACTTTCAGACGTTATTTTCTCCCGATTTCTTCTTCTCGTCGTGGTTTTCTACCTATTTCACCTTTATTAAAGTGATCCCAATAAGTTGCTCCAAGGTAACGTTAACTGGCTAATTAGGAATACCCACTAACCAATCTGTTTTTATCGGCTTTATTACGCCTACCGATGCGGTGATTTGGATGACGTCCAGACCCAAAGAGCTCATTTTAGAAATACTCTGAAAATTAGTTTACGCTGTGATCGAAACCAAAATTTAACACCTAGGATCTAACTTTGCCTATTTAACTAACCCTTTCATTTTTCTGCTTGTTTATTGTCATTATATATAAAGGTAAGTAAGGTTATAGTTGTATTTATAGTTAATCAAACGAATAATTAACCAAATTGATATGATTAAATATTTATGGTATGATATAATTTATAGCACAGTGGCTAGCGTTTCTGTTTTCCAAGCTTACGAGGGTCCCCGGTTGGATTCTCGATCCTGTTAGTTAAAGCAACAAACTTGTGTGAATTGTTTTGGAGGCTGAATACAATATGCTCCCCAGTTCTTTATGTGGTACCCATATAATTGCAAGCTTACCGCTGTCATACGAAAATAAATATCAAAATAATGCTTTTCTGACCGGTTTTGCACTTTGTAATTAATCGTTCTATTTAATACAACATAATGAAAAGATTGACTCTGCGTCACGTAATAAAACACACACACATTTACATAATGTAAGCCGCTGTTTCATGAAATCTGTACCATTGTTTTGAAAAATGTTTCGGTTCGGTGCACTATTTTCTAATCGGCTGATTTGATGTAAATATGTTAAACAGGCGGTCCAGCTTACTTTGGTTGACTGACGAAATACAAAATTACAAATATTTAACAGTTATGTCAATGAATACACATGACCTTGCTTGTGTTGTTTACTATGTCACTGGGCACTATTCATCCAAAAAATAACGTATAATCTAGTTAATTACTTCCGCTTTTAGCGTAGACGAGGGTTGTATAATCACGCAATACACACATACAAGCGTGAGCCATAAATATTGCCAGCTTAATACCTTTACAAAATTAACTTAAGGGCTTTAACAGCTATTGTTATTAACTTGTCAGCGCTAACGTGCTCTTGAAGTTTGCCAAGTGAAGCCAAAAACTGATCACCATTATGTAAATCGTATTCCACTTGATTTTTGTCGCTTTTTGTTATATTTGTTGCAACCACCCGGAAGTCTAGTCACATTAACATAAGCATTCACGTATTAGTATTGCGATAAAATTATTTTGTTAATATACATTGCTACAATCATCTTCATATTACTTTCCCACGCAATTTAACTGAAGAATAAGACTTATATGAAATCAGTATAGGCTTAGGTACAGAACAAGCAATGGAGAGATACACAGTATGGCAAGGTTGCAGGACAGTGTTATTATAAAAATGAAGAAAGGAATGCTTAGATGATTCGGGCACATGTAAAGAATGAGTGATGCAAGACTTAATAAGAAAATCTACAGAGCGAAAGCGAGTGGTAAAAGAAGCCAAGGAAGACCAAAGCTGACTTATGAAGATCAAATAGCCGGAGTGTTAGCCGATGGAAAGTTCAAAAGCACTCGCATACCTAGGCGAAAATGTGTGAGGAGAATGATGAGATTTGAGGAAGCGAAAGTAGTAGAAGGACCGCGAAGCTTGGCGCTCCGTTCTCTCAGACTACCCCGTCTGGGATATAGCGTGAAGATATATGTAGTATAGGCAGTGGATAAGGAACTATTATTATTCGGTCGCTTTATGAACTGTAAGCCTAAACACTTATAGTTAGCTGTGGTGTCCAGGACCGTCTTTAGCCAAAGATTCTATATAAATTGAAGTAGAGTGCCGTGCTCAAAGAAAAACATTTTTATAGAATACTCGAACATTGACAATATTGCACACACAAACAACATTTACGTAGGCGTAATTAGAAATCAATATATATGAAGACAACAAGAGTAAAAGGGAAAGCATAACGGCCTTCGAGGACACCACGTGAAACGAAATTCCCCTTGTTTCGTCAAGTATTGTCAGTACTACTAAAGAGCGAAAATTTCGAGATTGCCTATTACACTAGACGAGTTAGATAGGTACTCAGGCGTATATAATTCACTGATATAACTATATAAATACAGTATGTATATACAAGCCTTTAATTGGTGCCACAACGAACTCTGGAGTACCCAATCAGACCTCACAGAGCAGTATAATTTTAGTTACACCTAGATTACTAATAGAAGTTCACTTCCTAAAATGAACTGACCGGAAATGAAGCCCTGGACTTTCGGTTTAGGCAATAAATTTAAAAGATACACCGATGGGTGACTGAAAAATACATTACAAATACATTGTTATGGTCCTAAAGGACTTAAAAAGAAAGTAGAGTTAAAGTAATATTATACAGGGTTAATTGAAATATACTAATAACCTCTTAGAGAATTTCTGTCATCATATCTAACAATTTTTGTTCTACGACTTTTCGTAAAACTTAATGCGTTCCTCTAAAAATATTTGTTAAGTTTTATTGTATTGTCTGAAACTTAATTCTCTGTACGTATTTCCAATGGTACAGTGCAAGCGCACCGGCCTTGAGCGCCGCCCCTCCCCCAGCCTCATCCTGCTGTGCATGTGCCGCTTTAGCGACCGGGTAGAGTAGGTGCCTTTTTCAGAAACATTTCATGTATTTTTATTTTTGTATGAAAGAAAAAGTTATGATTTTTTAAAAGTCGTAGAACAAAATCTGTCGGGGATAACGCTGAGAACAAAATATTCAAAGATTATTAGTATTTTTAAATTAAGCCTGTGTATGGTAAAATTTGTAAGTTTGGATGTAGGAGGGAATCTCCGAAGCTACTCATTCTATTTCGAAGATTCCGTCGTCAATATTTAGAATAGACCTTCAGGGTAGACATTATCCCGTTAAATTTCACGCGGGCGAAGTCGCGTGAAATAGCTATATTGGTATAAAGAGATATTTTAGTTGTTGAAAAACATTCTTCGTTAACTTCGGTATGCAACGTGTTCAAACAACAATCACACGTTTATCCATATTTATATCTGTCTGTACTAACATTATAAAGAGGTAAACTTTGTTGAACTCAAAAACTACTCATTCGATATCAAAAATTATTTTACCTATAGAAATTATCAGCGAGTAACATGGGCTGTAATTTATTTAAAAAAATTTTTTGACCATGCGAAGCAGAAGCGGGTCGCTAGTAGCGTACAAAATGACATTGAATATGATACTTTTTGTTAGTCACCATATCAATTACCTTTGCCAAAAAATGTGTAGTATGATATTTTATTGTCATTGTCATTTCGTTATATTATAATTTATTCATTTACATTTCCCATTAGATGGGAAGCAAATATATTGAAAATGAAGTTCAGATATTAAATACTCATTACCTACTCGACTTTTTTTTTAAAAACGTACAATTTTATCATGTCACGTTATATGTAATAAAAAAGTCTCATCTCCATACATCCGACCCAAACACTCAAAAAGAACACATAACACGGAAATAAGGAAAATATAACGCTTGCCCTCCTCCGGTCCTACATCAATCAAGTTTTTCTAGAGCCATCCCAAAGGATCTATACGAAATAAATGGGCAACATTAATCATTATAGATGGACGCAGTTCAGCCTAGTTCCGCTGGGAAGTGTCACCTTTTATCTACGAATATATCTATGCGAATATCTTATGCCATTTATTTCGATTTTCGCGACAAAGGGTTAGAAAGTGTTATAAGTACATAGAAGAAGCTACATAGAAGATTGCTTCGTTCGATGATGCGTATTAAAAGGGCATAAAGATTTTTATTCTTTTCAGATACAAAATTCTCGTTAGTAATATATTTTCATCCTAAACTTTTCGAAGAATTTGTTATGAATATATAACGTCATGTGTATCTTAAATATTTCCTAAGCAAAAGCTTCGTAAAAATCCATTAAAGCACTTAAAATGTGAGATAATAAAATGCTGAGAGGTTTTATCGATTTTCATATAATAAAGTTGCCTACTCGCGATGACGCAAAACGCAATTTATTAAACCAATAACGTACGCAAACACCCATTAAATTATAATCTACGGAACGCCTCCACCTTAGAAGAAGTAATGATTTTCTCTTGAGTTTTCAATTCCGAAATAATAATAATAATTTCATAATGTAAATTAACATTAATTCATAATCACTATCATACAACCAACTACAGAGAGGTAAATACAATTCTTTTCAAAAACAATAGTAAGACTTAACGCTACTTGGCATTACGTTCGCCATCTATACTAATTTATCAATACAAAGAAAATAAATAAATAGACTATCTTATTATACATAAATAAATAGACATTATCTTCATTTTCATTGGTTAAAATATAAGCACAATAAATTAAGTACTTACTTAATTAACACACAGGTATTACTTATTAACTAAGTAATACCTGTACAAGAATGCGTGAACGTTTTGATAGCTTGTCTATGTGAAGAAAGTAGTAGAACCTATAAATAAATATTATAGATAAAATACCCAAAGGTGATACCTATTCATTTTGAATGTTTTAAATGTTAGGGACTTTTACGTGTTTCTATTGAAACCTCCGTTTAGCTTTTGTACCCTAATGTATTGGATGCGCCGTGTATCTTTAAAGAATTTATTTAATTTCGAAGCTAATAAGAATATTCATCGTTTTGAATAACAGTTCTGGAAATCGTGAATAATTTGCTAAAAGACATTGGACAAATCACTCTGAAACAAAAGAACAACCGTGAATTGAAAAAAAATTATGTCTAGAATGTTAATTTCTTCTAAAAACTTCCAGAAAATATTTTGTTCCTTCATAAATAAAATGGCACATTAATGATCTAGTTTTCTAGTGATAATACAATAACGGGCTTTTTTCGTATTTATAAAAATAATTTGTTTTCTCTGTGCAAAAAAAAATGGAGATTTCAGCATACCGAAAAAACTTGCATCGGTTTGAAGCGAACCGATGAACTTACTTTTTAAATTTACTTATACAACATCCAAAATTCCGTTGTTATTTTTTTTAAATAGATGTAGTAGTATACGTTTACTAGTTCAGTACATTCTTTTGTACTATAATAAGATTAAAAGTAGAAATATCGTAGGTATAAAGTAAAAAACTTAGCTGGATGTAAAAGAGGAAAGCATCATGATTTATATTTAAATGTATCCACAACTTGAGCGTAGTCTGACGTCAGCGTCGTTATATTGTAATTAGATCTAAATTGGGTAAAAGTGTATTTATTACCAACCAAATTCTTTAATACTTAATCAGTTAAAACCATCTAGTTTAGAAACGAAGCCTTCCCGTTTAGATATGGCGATAAATGATATTGTTCTTCAGTTTTATTCTTACCGTGCCATTGAAAACAGTAATAAGACTAAAAATTACGATTCACTGCATACCTACAAGGAAGTCCTCGGGTACGTGTCCGTCTGTATGACTACGCTAATGATAAGAACGGTTCCAAAAGAACATATTCAATGCTGTTTTCAACGTAATAATTTGCGTTTCTCATACGTGACGTATATTGCGTTTATTATGTATTACGTTACATATATTATATATATCAAAAATTAATTAATCGCTTATGTATAGAAGCTGTATATTAAAGTTATTTACAGAATCAAATCCGAGAAGCTTTTAGATTTAACAAAAATGTAGCCAACTTCTATTAGTAACTATTATTTCCTCGTTAGCTTCATTACTGTGGCTAAGTTATAATTTCTGAATCATATGTGTAAACAAAATTTAAAAAAAATGCTGAAGTCCCGAAAATCATTCTCTCGCTCTGTCCCAAACTCCAGATTTAAACCCTTTCGGATTTTTAACTCAACAATCCCTAATAATAATTGAAAGTTTTAAAAATCGATAAAAAAATACAATGTTTGTTCGAAAGTAGTATTATTTTAATACGAAAAAAAATAAAGAATATGTTGATTGTGATTTTTTATGTGTTCCAAGAAACAAAATCATTTTGTCACATCCTCACTGACAGCTGATTTTTAATACTTAGCAGTATTATTAATTTTTGAATATTAGTAGATTCCTCTTAAGTGTGTTAGAGGTTCTTTTAACAAAGGTTTTAATTAATATTCTTCTTCAAAAGTTACATTTTTGGTCGTCCTTATCGCATGTCGTGGAATGAGAAGGTAATTTAATTGAATATTATTTATTCAGTGAAATGAATTTTGCAGAGCATTAATTTCATAAATTCGATACCTACTCATTATGTCGCGAGTTATTATCATTATTTATCCCCATTCCCTCTTATAAATTCCTTATTTTACCGTACGTTATGTATTTTTGAGACACATTTATTCTCGGGACCACTATTTTATCAAATACTGGAAACATAGATACTATCAAATGCTTGAATAATAATCACAAATTTAATAATTGTTTTTTTATTCATTTATTAAGATGAAATTTCGAGATTTCGTGAGAACTACCCAAATAATTAAACAAAAACATTTAATTTATTACTACAATATAATTATAATGCATATACACTTATTATGCAAAATATTCTCAACAAATTTGCAATCAATGCAAACTTTTGGAACTTAAACCGATCAGTTACGTTAAGTGGAATCACGTTAACTGAAACACAACGTGTTTGTTCAGTCTCAATTTGCGTCAACCGATACACGATGTGTAGCGACAGGGTTAATTTCACGGGAGTTTCTCTTACGTCACGGTGGGGAGTAACTTGAATTTTTATGGGATTGTAGTCCTTACGTCACAAGAGAGAAGTACTTACTCCCACCTCCGCACGCCGCCTACGGCCCACCTCCCTTCGACCGAGACCCAGTAGCTTTCCTAATGCGAAAACTTTGACGTCAGCGCCCCATATTACTGAGTCGCCGCCCCTTGACTGTATCGCAATTTTAGAATTTAGGTAACGTACATATGATTCTGTTATCTTTTTTTATTTAAATTGCTCGTCCTTTAGTGTGATAATAATAACAATTTATTGTTGTCAGATTCTCATCATAAACAGATATAGTAAAAATAGTATTCTTAAAACAATAATCAACCGTAAGGTCTTTTATGGTACGTTACGTTGGGTTTTTAAGACATTATATTATTTAAACTTGAATACAACACAAAGTCAAATCGATTTCTTCAAGTAAACCCAATCGCAAGGTATTTTTGAACGTCAAATCTACTTTAGTTCGGTTCGAAAAGAAAACCTGGACACTGAGAAGAACCTACAAAGAACTCAGTCAGGTTTAATTTTTTCAATATCATAAAAAATATATAGTGTTTTTCGTGAAACGAACAAGGCCTAATTCATGTATACTTAAAATGAAACTAAATTAGGCGTAATTACGTTAAATACTAAGGAAAACAAAGTTTTCAATAACATCTTAACATAAGCACCTCGAAAATGTGCTCACGTCGTGCAAACACTATACGTTACCTACATATTATTTTATAATAGGTGTTTACATACCTATGCTAGACGGTTACGACTACGTCGCTAATGAATATAGAACTATGTAACAAACTTCACTTATGTAACAGGTATATGTGGTCTCACATTTTCTAAATTACTGCTTATACCATACATATTATATACCTATCTACAATTTGGTGCTTGTTTTAGTAGACAGTTTTGAAGACACTATTAGAATATATTCTAATAAGAATATATGTACATATATATATCAATATAATGAGTATATTAACAATAAATACAGAGCGCTGTATAGAGAAGTGATTAATAGAATCAAGAGGCTTAGACTTTTGGGATGTAGCTAGCTACATCCCAAAAGTTGTCTTGATTCAGACCAAACGAGAATTCTTTTTTTAATTTCTGAATACATTGTAATTCAACAGCAGGCTGATTATCAGCCCTATAGAAGTAGTTATAATTCCCATATTCACCAATGATAATTCTTAAATTAAGATTGGCTTATAAAACGAGTTCTCTGACCGTATACCGTATAAAACGCGGGTCAAAACGCGTTCCATCTAATTGTACAAAATTACAAATAGGTATCTCCGGGAAACCAAGAGCAGAAAAACACTATTGATCTCTTTCTGCTCCGAAGGGCACAAAATAAATTATTACAAATGCCATCGAATAAGAAATAAATAAAGAACATAGTCGTATTAAAGGAACAAATGCAAAATTGATTACAAGCGTGCTTCTAAGTATTTCTTTATTTCTAGAAGTAATAAGTATTTCTTCATTTTGCTACACATATTTTAGTTTTTTTTTTTTAATCTAACGTGCATGCTAGTCTTAAATAATATAGACACATAATGGTAAATGAAAACTTTGTCGCAGCACAGACCACAACGTCACAGTGCTGCATGCGAGAAAGAGTAAAGGGATGAGTGAGAACGATATACTACGCGAATTAACAAGAAACAAGTTCTATTATAATATTTAATGAAATAATGTTTACAAATCAGACGTGTTCTGTCACTTGCTCGTAATCGATCAAATGAGTGCCAAATGACATCAAACAAGTGAGCAATTTCTTATTAGTAGGTTTGCTAGTGTGTACAATCTAAATCTCTGAATTTTTATTGCGGTAAGAACCCGCGAGTTATTACCTAAAAATTTGCAGACAGCGACAGACACGCGATCACTGCGCGACCGGTGACTAATTGTAATAAAAATTTGGTATCATATATGACGCTTACGTGTTTTCTACGACCGTAAAATGCACTTTTCGCGGTAGATTTAGCGCCACTATACAAATTACACTACACAAATTCTCGTTTTGACAACAGATATCGCACAATATTGGCTGTCGCATGCTGTCTGCAAGATACGTAATAAGCGTGCCGATTATTTTTTCGAATAATTTACAACACTTGTAGCAGTATCGGTATTAATTAGTCATGTTTAAGGTTTTCATTATTATGAATGATAAAATAAACATGATGGAATAAAGAGACTTAGTGCTGTCAGCTACAGCTTGCTACTGTCACTTAATCAATTATTTCCACTTTTAGTGTGGACTAAGCAAATCAGTGTTCGTAATTTAAAAGACGCGATCTGTCCTGATCTGTTACTGAGAGTATCTTAAAACAATCTAAATTTGAATTGGGCGGTGGCTATTATCTTTGTTTACTATTACTAAATAATTATTCCTTAAGTGTTTTTTTTAAGATAATTGCAATAATAGGAGTAGTGTAATTAATAATCATAATAACGCTAGTTTTAAAGCAATAAATTATTGATTTCTAAAACACTATTACAAAATGGCAAAAAGTTTGAAGTTTCTTGGTAATAGCTATAAAACAATTTTCCAATTAATATATAAAGCCTCCTTTTATATCCGTACCAAACCGACTTTGGCAGTTAAATACAAGGGTTCAAGGTGAGCCCGGTTTCATTAACTAAACGAAATGATTCAATTTTGTAGAGCTTCCAGTTTGTATTCGTTCGTTGACTTCAGCTGAAATTAATGTTTTCGTTTTATTAACATCATTTAAAATGTAAAATAAAAAGGTTGTCGTTCAAAGTCACAAGTTTTTAATGGAATTTAGTGTATGTATACCAATATTTATGAGATGTTTGAAGAATTTGCCAATAAAAGCAATATTTTTGCAAAGCTAATATTTTTATATTACCTACCTAATAATATTTTAATAGCAAAGAGATTAAATAATTCTGAGTTCAATTGTTTATCAAATATCGATACGTTTCCAAGACATATCGAGGGTAGACTTGAAGGAGAATTATACTTGGCGGTTTCGAAGAAAATATTAAAGCACGATAGTATATATTGTCAAGCTCAAAAAATATACAATAAAATACCAAAGGTAAGAAGAAACAAAACAAATGTGAAAAAAATATTAATAGATAAGGTATATTATACACTTAATGAATATCTTAACGACGATAATTTATAAGAAATGACAATCCGTTTAATGATTTGATGTAACATTTTCTTTTCTTCATAATATATTTTTAAATGGATGATTAACTATGTATGCCTTTAGGGGTGGAACACAGTCAACGGAAATATGTATTATAACACCATTAATACCTGTGATTCACATGTTAAATAAATAAAAATAAATAATTTACTGTAATGCAACAATCATTATATATTGTAAATAGTATGAAAACACCTCGCTGTTGCTTGTTTCCTTGCATATTTCTACTTAAACTAGTTGCAGTTTCTTGAACCAGTTTTGGGTAACTCAGGCTAGTTAAACTACGTTATAGTTCTATGATCTATGTAGTTCATTATTTTAAGCTAGTTAAATGTTGATACCCAATTTAGCTGATTATAGTCAGCTAGTTAGAATTTGGCTATGTTAATTTCTATATTTTTACACTGTACAGTCGAAATTACATTTTCGATTTTCGAATTGTCTTCAGTATAATCGATCTCGTTTGCCTCACATGTAATTTCATAAAAAAATATCACAAATACCATTCAAAGTCCATAAATATCCACAAAAAGAAATTCTTTATACGAAAATTGTAAAAAAGCTGCTTTAGTGGCTTAATTCCACGATATTCGTGGTCCATTGATACGTAGCCTATGTCAAAAATGTAATAGGGAAACGCCTTGACACGGTTGCTTTGACACACTGCTCGCTCTACCATTGTCACACCGAGCCGGTATTCTATTATGTGTGTATAATTATCATCGTTTCCACGTCACCTTTGTTACTTTTTGCTATCAAACGAGATATATTACACATATAAAGTAATGTCAATGTATATTAAACAGAAGATAACACGAGAAAGCTATGAGACTGTAGTCCATAAAAGATATATACATTTAAAAGAAAAGGCACTTAAAAATAGAACTATTACAAATACGTCTTAAACAAAATCTGTTTTTCCTTGATCTCTTTTAGAACTTTAGGCATTTTTTTAAAAAAAAAAATTACCGATTTGTCGAAATCCATTATTTACAATAATATTCAATATCCTTTTAATTTAGTTAGCTAAAGTCAATATTAAGTCTTTACTTAAATTTGCTTTCATTCTTTTCATCAAACTCATTTCACCCTCCATTAGAATTAATTACTTAATTTCATTCCGTTTTGGTAACATTTCCACGTTTCACGTTATTTGGGTCAATTTTTATTACTTATTGATTAATGGTGCTGGCTTTTTAACCGTTCGTTTTTATTGAAATGATATTCATATCATTATTATTTTTAATTATATGAACACCGCGAAAAGAAATTCATGCTATTTAGCATGAATTCCTATTTCACAAGTATATTTATACTTGTGAAAATTATTTTAGACTACATAGTCTCCTAACTTTAGCAGGTTTCTTTCGCCGTAAATAAAGAACAAGTATTTAAAATTCATAATCGTTCCGAATCAAAAATTCAGTCATCATCGATCAAGATCTATCTCACCAGGCTAAGACAATATCTGACGTCGCCAAACACGTAATCTCATCTTGAAACTTTCCGATAAGCTGTAATCCATCATCCACATGTTAAGGCCCTAAGATACCTACATATGAATCAGTAATTCTAAGGCAAAAGTAAGATTACCTCGATCTCATCATCGTTTTTACATATAATACCTATTTCAGTAGCGCCTAATTCACCAATTTTTCCCTGTTAATTTTCTATTGGAACCTTCGTTATCAAACCTTGCACAGAAAAGCAATAAATAATTTGTTTCCAAAGAAACTCTATCATATCCGATTTATACATACATACATATCAGCACGCTGTTTCCCTAACGGGGTAGTCACAAAGGACGTAGCACTAAGCATCTCGGTTTTACGTCCTTCTTTCGCCTCCTCAAATCTCAATATTCTCCTTACACACTTTCGCCTAGGTATGCGAATACTTCATTTCCTGCTACATTTCCATCAGTTAACAGTTTGGCTATTTGGTCTTCGTAAGTAAGCCTTAGTCTTCTTTGATTTCAGCTACCATTCTAAATATTACATAGAAATGTAAGCACCTACACATACCTTAACCTACACATAACCTGTTATTTAATGTCATAATTATGAACAGACATACTTTTGAATAAGTATATAATTTGTACAATTTAATTTCATTGTATGTATGTACGTTCGTGTGTTATGTACATGGAGCACTCAACCTATAGAGTGGTAATGTCTTCTATTTTGTATGAAAACAATTTACGTCTAAACACTGTTGCGGTTACTTCGTTCTATTTTATAGTTTGATTTTTTGCTGCTTTTACCACACCATCGAATAGAGCAATAAGACATTACATAAATATTTTAATATCTGTCGGAATATACAGAGATGTACACACAGGTCCAGTATAGGTTATTTACTGCTTAATGCGAGCGAGAGTTGATATTTGTTACTGTAAATAAACTGAGCAGTGGTGAACAAGATGGTCCGATATTTCGTCTCTATAGGTTGAGTGCTTCATGGTTATGTAGGTACGTTCGTGGAATACCTACACGAATACAAGCACTGGCGGTCCTTACAAGCTAGCTAGTAACAATTCGAACAATATCCACTGTTATTCTAAGCACCGTCGTTTTATTTAGGTACTTGTAATAATAAAACAGTTTAATTATTCGCTATAGTAGTAGTAATTTCTAAAAGGAATTGCATTTAAAAACTATTTATTTAAAAGTAAGCTTTATTGTTATACACTTAAAGAAAACATTTAATCGTCGTGTGCAATGTTCTGCACTATAATAGGTAGGTACATATTACATAATAGCATTTTTATTGAAATAAAAAATATATCTAGAAAAGATCGCATCATGAGAACTAGGACTAAGAGTAATGGTTGTGTAAAAAAAAACAGTTGGTAGTAGCGGGCGAAATAAATATCGGGGGAGAAAGATGGCCTTGGATCTAATGCGATAGAGAATTTGTGTAATGTGTCCACATAAACCGTATTTTTGTCGTGCATGTAACGTACAAAAGCATAATAATAATATATCTAATAATAGCCAATTATTTAACGAATTTATAATACTATCAGGGCATTCATATCTAACTATATACCGATATGTAATTTTTTATAGATATACTTATTTAATGACTTTAATTTATTAATATTTTAAATACCATTTGAAACATTCAAAATACGTTGAATGCTAGGCACAAATCCAGAAATCCCAGATGCATGCATGAAAGCATAATAGTAGATAAACCATTTATTTAACGAAATTATAATACTATCAGTGCATTCTTATCTAACTATATACTGATATATACATTGTTATGGATATACTTATTGCTTTAAAATTTTATTAATATATAAATATTTAAATCTTAAGCGCAAATCCAAAAATCCCAGATTCGATTTTTGATCACATCAATTTAATAAAAGAGGAATTATTGGTCCAGACTTGTTCTAATCTGCAAGAAGCTGTCATATTGATGAATTAGAAGCGGTTAGAGTCTCGGAATAAAAAACCGGAGCCACAATAAGTTGTTGTGAGTAGTTAGTAGAATTTTATGTCCAATGTTGTGTCGTCTGTCTGTTTTAGGTTCTCAATGGAATCGTCACTCATAAATATTCTGTGTTCGTAACATACCGTACAGTGTCTTTTCCAAACAAATCGTTGGCAAAATTATCTACGGGTAGTTACCATTAATATTAAAAAAAAAAGTTGTCGTGTACCATCTTACCACCGTGTGTCAAGCGAATTTTCCTGTCTCTTTCTATCTTATTGAGCGTAACCACGAGTAAAACAGTTAGCTATAGTCAGCATGGTCACCTCAAACTGTCAGTATATTTCATGTCAGCTTATGAGTCGATCATGAAATAATTATTTGCAAATTATTTGTGAACCTTAAGTGTTGTTTTGGATACTATAATAGTATTCACAAAATAAAAATATGTCATGTTCAGCTGTGTATCATTGTACTGTGACCTTCCAGTCACGCGCATTAGTAAAAATCTAGAAAGTCGGTCAACAAAAAAAGGACACTTTAAGTACATGCTTTTAGAGTAAATGCTCCTTCCATTGATAGCTGGTCCAAGGGTGGAGTCCTAATAAAAACCTGACGCTGATTTGAAATAGCTCAACTCGGCCCCTTGTAGCAGAAGCGTAACGAAAAATGGACTTGTATGAACACAGCGAATGTTTCACGTAACAACCGTAATTCTGGTTGTTGTCAATGCATTATTTAAAATTTAAACAAACAATGTTCGTCTCAATACGCTCAATTTGCTAAATGCTTAGGTATCTATGTACTTATATTTCCTATGACCTTGTGTAAAGTGTTACTAACTACACGAGTTGTATTTATGCATAACATTTGTTACATATCTATGTAAACAAATCACGTGATATAGAGCGTGTATCACATATTATCACCTACGAATTTCGTATAACGAATTTGTGTTACTCTATAGGTACACATTTTTGTTATGCGAAGAACCTAAATCAATCATGTAAAGCTCAAATACATCATTGCATACAAAATAAATGATAAAAAATACTGATGACTGATAACAAAAAATACTGCATATCTACCTATTTCCAATGTCGTATAATTAAAGCTATCTTTTGCGATAACAAGTGCATCTATCTATATATATGTTATTATGTTAAATAGTGCACAGTATAAAAAGCAAATATTTCGTCAGTTTATTAAATAGTACCAAAGTAGGGTCTATAAATGTTAAATGTTACTCTATTACTTACTTGTTTTTAGAGGCGCATAATCTGGTAAAAATGTTTTTATTTCTCGTTATAAGATTTGTTTACCTTAGTCCTACCACAGTCCACATTACAGTAGATAGTCTTCATAGAAAGCTAACGTACGTGGTTTGTATGTGTGCGTGCTAATACGCTGACGCCGTGGAATTCACACAACCACAATATTTAGGGTGAGTATGGGTGATTATTTGCAGTCGGGGTCGCACGCGATGCAAACACACCACCGTTTGTCTTTAATTCGTTCTTGAAATCGTCACATATACAAAAATCTAAATCACGTAAATTAACGAATTGTAATATTCTTGAATGACTAATTAATTTTAGTTATTTGAATCCATAGTTATCGTACTTCAACATAACTACAAGAAATTAAATTTAACAAACACGAAAAACGTATCAGTGTGCATTGTTTTCTTATTATTATATATGTATATAACTGAGATAATCTCCGCATCTCGCCGCAAAAACCCTACGTATTCGGCTGAGTAGGCCATTCAGTTATGCGTAAGGCAGGAGCCGGTCTTTTTTTATATATATTCTTTGGTTCTACTGCTACTTAAATGTAATAAATAACAGTAATAATGTAATGATATTACTATATATACAAGTAAAGTTTTCCAAAATAAATCTAAAGCGAGCATTATGCCATGCTTGCTTTTATTACTTGTATAACATTGTAAGTAGGTACCTACTAAGTATATTATTTAGGTAACGATAGACAGTGACGGTTGATATCATTACAATTTAAAAAAAAACAAATTGTTGTCATTTTAATATTTAATAATAGACATATAGTACTATGTATACTATGTAACATATGTATCTAACTATTATCAGTTCCATTCGTAAAATAAACAAAGTTAAATGTCACATTACACAAACATTACACGTGCTTACGTCAATCCTAGACGCCTACGTATTAAAGCATTACGCTTACGTATTTACAGTTACTATGCCTACAATAGTATTTGAAAGCCTCATCCAAAGCCAGACATTAAAATTGATCAAGTACATGTCGAACTTGCGGGATGTCATCTCTAAATAGTATAAAACAAAGTCACAATTATTTTGTCAGGGGTATACGTTATAACATCTAAATTTCTAAGTTGATTTCGATGCGCTTATCACTATCATTTAGAACATTTATATATATATATATACTATACGAGCAGTATTTGTGTACTTATATTTATTCGTAATTTGTAACAGCGTTCTCTTAAACAACTCTAACGATTTCGATGTCGTATCCTATTATAAGAGCCATAGTTGTATATACTATATATTTGTAATCACGACGGCTCTGACGATTTCGATGAAATTTACAATACAGGGGTTTACAGGTGCGAGAAATCAATGTAGTTAGGTCACAATTCTGGGAAAATTCGTTTTCTCCGTATTTTCACACACTTGTAATTTGTCCGTGAAATATTATTGGTCATTTCAGGATTTACAGTAGTTACCTTCTCAATAGCACAGTGGCTAGAGAATACGTCTACCACGGCGAAGCGCGCGAGTTCGAGTTCTGCAATGTAGTCAGACTTATTTTGTTTTTTTTTTATACAATCCACACGAGCAAAGCTCGGTCACCCAGATACTGTATACCTTAATAGACTTACATTTAATCTATAGCAAAATTAACACATATTACATAAAAATTCTGCACTTCTTCCCCATATGAACTTTAACTCTCATCTCACACTCCTTCGTGCGCGCGATATTCTCAAAAAAGGATCTGAAGTTTTCACTTCAGGTATTAATATAATTATGTGGTCACAAAACTCAAAAAGTATTCGGTAGATTGACTTGAAATTTTGACTCAACATTACATTCGAATGCGCGTGTTTCTGTATACTAATATCTACGTAAATGTTCGTTTGTTAAACGCACGCCACAGCAAGGCGTGGCCTTGAACAACTAGTAAAATAGTACCCCCTCAGTGACACAGCGTGAGGATATATATGTATATATAATATCGCAGATAATAAATGCGGTCACAATAAGAGCATGTCCTCAATTTGATATACATGCTAACCTAAGAATGCTTCGTTCAGAAGCGAAACACGTGTCGAGTAAGTGAAACTTTGGACGAAAGACAGATGAAATATGTATACAATTTAATTACTGGGATGTAGGGTTGTTAGTAGTTCTAGTATATTATGTACTATGTTCACCTTTTGGACGAAGAACTAGCATTAATTACGTCACGTTTCATTAACAGTACAACATATTATACCTGTGCGAAATACCCAAATATCAAAATTATTGGCTACGAATAAAAATATGGTACTACTAATAAGTACTAATAAGTACGGTAGTGAGGCCTGGATATGCCCGAAATCGAGTGAAGGTATGATAAATACTGTGGAGATGCGGTCTCTCAGAAACATGTGCGGTGTCACGCTTGCGGACAGGATAAACAATGATGAGATACGCAGTATGACAGGGTTGCACAACAGTGTTATTGTAAAAATGAAGAAAGGAATGCTTAGATGGTTCGGGCACATGGAAAGAATGAGTGATGAAAGACTGACGAAGAAAATATACAGAGCGAAAGTGAGTGGTAAAAGAAGCCAAGGAAGACCAAGGCTGACTTATGAAGATCAAATAGCCAGAGTGTTAGCAGACGGAAATGTTAAAAGCACTCGTATACCTAAGCGAAAATGTGTGAGGAGAATGATGAGATTTGAGGTAGCGAAAGAGGTGTGTAAGGACCGCGACTCCTGGCGCTCCGTCCTCTTTGACTACCCCGTTGGGGATACAGCGTGAAGATATGTTATGTTATGTTTTATGTGAAATAAAAATAAGGATAATAATGTTCTCTCTGAATCTTCATTATCCTTCAAAATATAGACTATTGATCATAAAAAGGAAAAAGTCATATAACATAACCCAAGGGCAATATTTAAATCTAACTTTGCGGGATCAAAAAGGATACATTTTCACTGACGATAAATGGTAAAACCCAGCAATGTTTAGGACGATACGTGTGGTTTATGGATTATGTTATTTTATGAATTGGACCGATTTAAATAAAAATGACAATCTCTTTTGTGTACTTTAATGACTTTCTTTGACATTACTTTATCAATTTATTTGATACTTTCATTGTTCAAAAAGACAAATATTTAATCAAATTTCATGCCTTTACGTGACAAGTGGGTAGTTTTTTACACGACACTTTACTTTTTATATTATTTGTCATATACATATGTATATGTAAGTCTAAAAGCTAAGTTCTACGGTAACAGACTACGGCAATCCATTTCCTTTAAGTATACCTATGTACGTTTTCAGTTTCAACGGAAAATTTACCCTAAAAAGATTGTAATTGCCAATTTAGTGAAACTCAATAAACTGGTTAATATACGGGCACATTGCAAAATACAGATAACCCACTTCACTATCGCGCGACTCTCCCAGAAACATGTGTGAAAGCATGCTCGAGTAGACGAAATTTCCATAATGTGATGATAACGTTAATATGTCAGATACAGACTTCCTAGAAATATCGGTCATAATTCGCTATATTGAAAGTGAATGCAGCTCAGTGGTTTGTTAGTGAATCTGTCCGCCGACATTACACAGTTTAAAACCGGAACTCCCTAATTCCAGTTCATGTTTAGGTGCATAAATATTAATACCATTCGCAAACCCTAAAGTGAATTAGGTATGTTATTAGACTTGACTTTTTAAATCTACAATGATAGTTTATAAGCAAAAAAAAAACAACTTTTATTATAAGTATGACGAGCACACATATGCACACGTATGTTGTATTAGACATCTATACGCATATGTATGTACATTCCTCCTTATATATTTCTTTAATTTTTTTTCATCGAAATCTCTGCTACTGGTATGATGGTAAAAAATTTTTTTTGAACGATTACAGTAATTTCTTGACTTTCATGAGTTATTTCGAAAATAATTTAAACTAATTTTTTACGCTAGTTACTAATTAACCTATTCTAATTGCATAGTATTTATTCACAATAACTCACTAATAAAATACCGCTCTATCGTTTTCACATAGCATGAATTTATACCAAGAGACATACGTGACGGTAGTATAATTTTTTAACTTAAGTCATGTTAATCGTAATTTTTATAGACGAAAAACTGAATTTCGAACACTCTTTTTTAGTTCAATGTAATACACCTAATTGTATTTTGTACTATAATTGAAATTACGATTCCAAATATGAATAAAAAGTGGGTCTGAAAATCATTTTTATTGGTGAACTCGAACTAAATATCCATCAGCCCATATTCATTCAAATGGTGCTCGGTACTCATATAATTTATCGAATAAGGAAAATATGTGGGAGGGTCCTACATATTTTCCTACGAAAAACTTGCATTTTATTCTAATAAAATGTGTCACAGTGATATAAAATAGAAGTTTTGTAGCATTACCTATCATAAAATGCTTATTTTCTTTACACAATAGCATTGTGAACTCTATGAATGAACTCTAACTCATACTATCATTTACGGTAAAATCTCAACCCACAAACCGTGAGATTGAGAGACTAAGTATTGATCTAAATATTGTGAAATTAAATTTTTAATGTGTTTAAACTTTTACGACTTAAGTATACACTTTTTAAAATTCTAACTAACCGGGTCTATGCCGTGTTAATACCTTTTTATACCGACGCGGACGGTTCGACCGGATTGCACCGATCGTCGATCTGTAATACAGATTCTGTATCTACCCATCTGCCCGTGACCACGATCGGTGCAATCCGGTCGAAATGTCGTGATAAAAAAGTAAGTAAACGTATTAGACTTAGACACGGTTAGTTAAAATTGTAAGAAGTACATTTTTTTAAGATATTTTTGCTCTAGTAGCACAATTTTCAAAGAAAAACTTTTTTATAAAACGTTTGATAGTAATATTTGGTTTTTATTTAATTAAAGAAAATTCCCTTTCGTAATAACGACTGTCCTGAATTTTCGAAGTTTTCCAATAACATGGAACCTACGCCAGTGTTAATATAATAATTATAATTTCAATAACAATTTCAAGTATTTGTTCAATTTGTCCGAAAAAGTACACAAAGCTCGTCAATAATTTTATTATTATAACTAATATTCACAAAGCGATAACAGATAATTAAAAGTTTAACACTTTTCTAACGACATCCCTTTTTCAAAATAATAAGCATGTAATTTAAGGTAAGCGTACTCAATATAAAATTATATATATATTTTTTTTTTCAAAGTGAAATTATATCCTCTAGAAAAAAGAATAAAAGAAATATAATAGTTGTTGGTTTAAAACTGAACACACTAAATATAGTAAAATGTTTTAAATAGAATAACCTTCATACAAAATTGGTTATTTATTGATGATTACTGATAAGCATCACATCCATGACATGACATGACACGCTTTGGTTGTGGCCTTGATATATTCGTATCAACATTATTTATCAGTCAATCGTCTGCATCATGCCTAATCGTGAATTACTTATCCCCAAAAGCCCTGATTTACATCCGAAACTCATATTCGTAACCTTGTTTACATTTCGAATTACAACAAGGGTCCAATGAATATTCATGATGTCGTAAATAGTAATGGCTAAGTTATATCAAGTTTAGTGATGCGACTCGAGTAGGATTTTGTAACTCGAGCCACTCGAGTAATTTTACTACGTCACTCGAGTTATACTCGAGTTTTCGAGTCACTCGAGTAAACTACTTACACTCCTAACAACTCGAGTAAGAATTTATCACTCGAGCTGAGTTTCGATTAGTTTAGATTAAGAATTTTTAAATACCTTTATTAAATTAGTAATATTTGGTAATATGAAATAAAATACAAAATATTATTTACCTTATTTATGTCATTAATCAACAAAGAAAAATAAAATGAATTCTTACGACTAATTAAGTTGCCATGGAAAAATGACTTTAAATTGCAAACAAGAAGTTATCAGTTTTTATCGTTCAAAATGAACTTTATTTCAAAATTAAATTTAGCTTTTAATAATTAAGTATCGATTATTAGATAATAATCAGAATAAATCAGGCTTTTGTTTTACCTTACAACTAAATATTCCTTATAATAACATTAATTTTTCCTTAGCCATGTTATAGGAATCAGATTCAATCAATAATATTATTATATATTAATTAAAAATCACAAAATAAGAGTATTTTATACTTTATAATTTAAAGACATAACATAAATAACAGATCTTACATCTAACTATACTTATATTCAAAACAAATAAAATCAGTCTCTAAGACAAATCAACAATATTTTTAACACAATTTAAATAAAAAATATTAATAGAAGTAACTATTTAGAAAAATAATTTCGTCTACTTTTTTAGAATCTAGTCTGTTTCTTCTTTGGTTACAAATTAAACCAGCTTTGGAAAATACACGTTCTGCAGGGACGGATGTTGCAGGTATACATAAATATTTTATAGCTAACTCGTATAGTTCCGGCATTACTTTTTGATGCTGTTCCCAATATAATATTGGATCAAGCTGGCGGTCCAAATATTGCATATCAATATACTGTTTCATAATGACCGTAGCAGAAGACATAGGTGTTTGAATTAATACTCGCTCCGACATTTTTTTGTCAAAATGCTCCCACAAATCTTCAGCTTTTTTATTTGTATCTAAGCTGGTAGTAGGAGCAATATTTGACGTTTCTATTTCTATTACCGGAACAGGACCCTCAGCAACTATGATTTTATTTTGTTTTATTGTCAGAGATCTTAACTCTTCTACAATCCATTGGACAGCTTTTTCTGCATTGGCTTCGAGGCCAAAACCGACTTTTTTGTATCGTGGGTCTAAAATAGTGGCTTTGGCAGCAGGTTTATTAGTCTCCAAGATACCAAGGCGTGTACTTATGGCAGAAAGCAGTGACGTGTTAAGGTCTTCACCTATTGGTGTAGCGGGAACCTTTTTCATAAGACAGACCTGGACATTTCTGATTAAAGGAATCGTAGAGGACAAAGTTGGATATTTTTCGCCAGATATTATTATAGTCAATTCCTCTATAGGCTTTAAGATATTGACGCAATCTTCTATTTCCTCCCATTCATTAGCAGTGAGATTATTCGGAGCAGAAGACATGGTGGACAAAGCGGCGGATAAGCACAATTTAGTTTGTAATAATCTCTCCATCATTACAAAACCTGAGTTCCATCTTGTAATAACTTCTTGCTTCAGTTTTATGATAGGTGTGTTCATCTGTTGTTGGATTTCTTTTAATTTATAAGTTGCTTTAGTACTTTGTTTGAAAAACGTTACTAAAGTGTGACATTTTTGTAACAACGACGTGAATGGCAGGTTTGATTTTTTGCAATCGGATATAGCTAAATTTAAAGTGTGGGCTACACAATAGTGGTTTCTTTTATTTAAATAATCTGATACAGCCTTTTTAATATTAGCCGCGTTGTCAGTTACAATAGTAACTACCTTGTCATTGATTTTCCATTCCTCCAATGCTGCCTCTATAACGTTAGCTATAACAACGGCAGAATGTACATCATTTACTTCTACTGTACTTAAAGTACTCGCGAATATCTTTGAATCAAAAATAAAATGAACTGTGATCGTCAAATATGATTTGTTACTATCTGAGCTCCACATATCCGTAGTAATAGCCAGATTTTTTACACTTTCTAGTATATTAGACAGTGAAGAGCGCGCTAATTGATATTGTTCAGGTAAATACTTTTCTGATAATGTTTTTCTGTCCGGTAGAATGTAATCTGTATGTAAAGTCCGGACGAAGTTGATAAATCCATTATTTTCCACTATATGTAAAGGTTGAATATCTGTACAAATCATTCGGACTAGAGCAGCGTCAATTTCTTTTTGTTTTTTTTTTGATGAAAGATGATGAAAAGCATAACTGTTTAAAACGCCTCTTTTTAGTTGCACTTTCCCCGGTTTCAACCGTTCCAATACTTACAGTTTCCAGTTGATTATTAGCCGTAGATGTTGATGGTTCATATGAAATTATCTTCTTGTTAACACTAGGTTTATCTTTATTTTCAGGAAATTCTTTAAATTGAAGAGGATGTTTATTTCGCATATGTGAAATCATATTTGTAGTATTTCCAAAATCTTTATACTGCTTTTTACATATCTTACAAACCACTTTCTTCTCGATACTATTTTTTTCAAAATAAAGCCACACTGACGCTTTTTGTTTCGTTATTTCGTTGTAACCACTCATAATTTATATTGTAAACAAACAAGAAGTAGATTTTAATCACTTGATGCTATACACTTAGGTACTATAATAATAAAAATTAAACTTATAATCACACTTTCATATAACAATAACAAAACTATAAAACGAAGCACGTGAATTCAACTAATGTTTGTTTACATTCAAGATGCAAGTTTGAACTTGTAAAGTCCTGACGTAAATTAGTGACGTAGTGACATCTAGCGCTTACCGAATCTACTCGGCGCGCCGAGTTGACTCGGTAACTCGAGTGCAAACGAACTCGAGTCAAATTTGTTTTCACTCGAATACGAGTTTAACAAATTCACTCGAGTCACTCGAGTAAAAAACGGCTCGAGTCGCATCACTAATCAAGTTATATCTAAGTAATATTAGATTGTCGATTTTATGGGAGAAATCGTAGAGTTTACATATGAACTAATTACAGTGGATAATTAAATTATATTTTAATAGAAGTCGAGGTGACAATTATCAAAACATCTTCATACGTCTGAAAAATATTAATTAAAATAAATTGTATGGTAAATCGGTTCAACAAAACCCCCCAAACATAAAAAGATTTTGCACTTTAATACAAAGATGAATAACAGTATGCAGGTATAGGTTCTAGGCATATAGTAATATAATAGATAAACAATGTCTACAAGTGAATGTTTTCAATTAGTAACTACATAATTACTACAAACTGTAGAAAGTAAACTGGAGTAATTAAGGCTATGCTTTTTCGATAAGTTACAAGCGATAATGTTAAAGTACTGAAATCCGCTATGAAACTAATTTACAAAATGCTGATAATATCGTATATTTTCTTGCCTTAAGTCATTTTATGAATACACTAGTGAAAATGATCTAGAAATGTTGTATTGTATTTCTTGTACATATTACATTTTAAGCCTGAAGAAGAAGAAGAAGAAAATAGCCTGAAAGTGCACGACCCCTTTAGTAAAATAATACAACAGAAGCGATGAATCATGAAGCTTTTGTGAAAAGTTGTCATTCATATACTTAACATCATAAAATTTCGGAACCATAAGGCGTTTTGTTATTAATATATTCGTATTTTCACGTTGTAACCTAACGGGATAGTCAAAAAGGATGGAGGCTCAAGCATCGCGGTCCTTACATACTTCTTTCGCTAGAGTAAAACATATGTAGTTTACTTTCTGCGGTCCATAATTAGTAATAAAAAACTGAAATTAATAATCAGTGTGACTATTGGAATCATTTATTAGAGATCAAAAACAATTAGTATTTATACTCGAAATTAAATTATCGAAGTCCCTCTGTGGAATAACTGCCTATACTCGTTGAAAAGTTGAAAAAATTGCTTCTGTGCAAATGAAGTTCTTTCTACATCAGAATCTTCGTCGTAACATGTCCAAATGAAGTTCTTTCTACATCAGAATCTTCGTCGTAACATGTCCCAAGCATTCTTGAATTTGTGTCGGGCGACTGTGCATGAGTCGTGGTCACACGTGGGGAGTGTGCTGGGGCATCATCTTGCATAAAACGAAAGACAACTCAATAGTTTTCTAAACGATTATCCACTTCTCTTATGTTTCTATGGCAGTAGGCTTAGCCATTCAAAGTACCGTCGATTAAAATGAGCTCTGTTTTTCTGCCGTTCCAAATCTCTGCTCAAACAATAATAGTTCCACCATTGTACAAATACGCTCCTCTGCAAATCCTCAAACGAACCTAACGTCCAGGTCTCTCGAAACAAGCTGATGTCGTTAGTCTGGTCGTGTTCCAAATCTTATTGACTCGTCCGTAAAACAAACAGCAGATCAATCTTGATTTGTCCAATTAATGTAATTCATTCATTGTAACATTGAAGCGGTGGAACTCAGAAAGGCCTTTGAGTACGAAGTTTAACTTCATGAACAGTTCCAAATCTTTTATGTGCTAAGCATCAGCCCTTAAGTTCGGTACAGCGCGGATCGAACCAATCGTTGCAGTGGGTTCCCTTTGTACAGAAACTTGGGGCCATCGGCCTTACCTTTCAGTTGTTTTAGGAAGAGGAGGACTGTTTAGTCACTTCCCCAGCATCACGATATAGACTTTAAGCGAATAATAACGCTTTGTGATGTGTGAAGAGCGTTTACCACATTTTACTGCCGAGATCCAGATTTCAACGATACGAGGTTGTACATCTTTTCTTGAAGGTCGACGCCGTTGATATTCCAATCGCTGATATTTTTTGCAGTTGACGTGCTATGTTCACAATTACAATGAGATTTGTATGGTAAAACTTTTATTTCGGTTATCACACCACTTGCTTTCGGAAATATTAAATTTAAATTAAAAATAGAATTACGAAAATACAGGAATGCAGTTTGATAATAATTTAACAAAAAAAGATCCGTACGAAATATTGGAAATTCGATTTAGCTGCATAATATAACATTGTCTTAAGGATATTGACAGTTATGCAGGTAAAACGAAGTTTCAATATTTTCCTAACATTATTTACAACCAATTCATGCATCAAAGTACGTTATGTCAACTATATCGAATATGTATATATGGCGGCCAAGGTACTGATCAAGGTAGTGTCCGAGTCCCGCAACAGGGAAAAATCGTAGGTTGTTCCTTGAAATAGTTGATCGATGTGTGGAAGAGACATAGCGGTGAATAAGAAGGTTACAGGTAGGAGTTTGTATTACAAGGTGGTACTTAGAAACAAAAAAAATAACCTTGAAAGTTTTCATACCTTCTTAAAGGAGATATTGTGCCTTTCCAAGATAATTGGAAAGGCACAATATCTCCTCAAAAGGAACACCTCTACTTTGAGAAAATAAAATAAGTTCAAGGTAATTTTTCTGACTTCTGCTCCAATTTTATCTATAACCTTGAGGGTGAAAATAAACACTCCCACTATTCTAACTTTGTTAAGCAGTAATAAAAAACTTTACATGAAAATATTATAATACAAGTAAATAACAAAGCTAATCTATAACTACATTAAATGCTTACTAAAACCTTGACAACATGTACTTATTGTAAATTTATAAAACACTCCTATAATTTTATAGTTTTCAAATTAGGTACTTCTATAATATTTATACAGTTTACTGTTGGTATTCTTAAATATGTTAGGTTAAAGGTAAGTAGACTGAAGTCCTCGGATTTTCCAAAAAGATACATTCAGACATTAAACTAGTCTAAACTGGTTTGGAATTTGTATACAATAAAAATACATTTTGGCACATGCAGTAAAATTATTTTATAGACCTTTTAAGTGTGTAATAAGTCTTAATTTCGAAGAGAAGCTGTACTTGTCACATTACCAACATTGTATAAAATGTTATATACAGAATAGCTAATAATGCTGGCATACTTATACCAACACATATAGCTAAAGTTATGTCAGTGTGCATTTAATATTTATGCTAATAAGATAGGCTTCGCACCATGTAGACACGAATAACTTGACGTCGAGTCGTCAGCTTAGTTTACATAAGTACGTTCATAATATGAAACATTATAATATTTAACGAGTGTTAAAATGAAGTGTTAAGTAATACCATACTCCACGTAAGTTCTTATCGTCAAATAAGCGCACAAAGGTACTTGCGTAAATAGGGTTGCCAGACGCCTGGTTTTAGACGGACATATTAGGTTCGAAATCACATCAATCGAATTCCCATAGAGCTAGTGAACAGTGTGAGTAAGCCAATTTAAAATTTTAGATTAGGTATATGTACATATATCTACATAATACCTAGAATTCATGTTAATAACAAATATTATCTAATGGTGTATTATTCATATTTTTAAGGTTTTAGAGACAAAATTTTTAGTACCAAATCAGACTATTTCATTTTTGTAATTGGCAACGCTATACCTACGTAAGATTAATTTAATTTATGTGAAATTCAAAATGGCCTAATTCTGCGAGCTTATAAGTAATTGTTGTTCTGAATAATGAAAATCTAGACTTCATGAACGCCTTATATTACAGGTAACAATAAATTAGTTTCATAAAAACCTGGACAAGAGCAAATAATACCTACTTACGCATTTAGTGTTCTGTATTATCAATCACAAACTAAAATGACTCGTAGAGCCCTCTTTGTAAATAAGTATCTACATTAATTTAATCTACAATAATTAACTAATTCCATCCTGATATTTTTTATGCATACTACATTATTCTCGATCTCGATTCTTTTTTTTCCTTAGCAATGCTTTTGGAAATAAGTGAAGGCGATTTTAAAAACTTTTTTTCGAAAATGTATTAAGAAAAAAGAAACACAAAATAGAATAGAATTTTGAATTCAATATTTCATATTTAAAAGTTTTTTAAAATCGCCGTCTGTATTTGGGCCACCATTTTTCCTTTACAGGGTCTTTTAGGCTATTATCAATTACTTTTGTGATTTTTTTAAAAGCTCGTGTTTACTGACAATAAGTCTAATTGACATCAAAGATAGAAAAAATAAATAAGTGCATATTTTTTACCATATATTGATACTGATAGAACGGGTTAAGGTTAAGGTTTTTTATTCATTTTACTCGTGCATATAACGCAACATTAAGCAAACAAAGAACGCATCGTTTTGGCTTAATCTGCAAAGGATATATCGGAATCCATAAGAGTCTCAAAGTCAAAGAACTAAGAGGTACGAAAGTGTCTACAGTTTAACCTAAATTTAAGTTGGGCCCAAGATTTGTGGGTGTGGCCAACATTGCGTTGGGTCTGTCCAGATCGCTACCACCATCTTTAATACTTCCTCCAAAGCAGTCGTTGCATTATTGTGTTGCGGTGTGGAGGGTAAGACAGCCGAGGAAATTACTGCCACAAGAGACACAATATTTTTGTCCTCAGGGTTGCCAACAATTTGAAGCGCTTGTAGCCTTGATATGAAAATGTCCATAAGCCTCAGTCCACTAGTCATCAAAATTCAAAGATCAATGTAATAGTTAATAGAACTATAACAATCTAATAGCAAATAAAGATAAGAAGTGATTTAAATAAAGATAATAAGGATAAGGAATAGGGAACATATAAGAGATAAGAACGATGATAACTAAGAAAGAAGAATATAAGAGGAGTGGTATGTAAGAAAAGAGAGAAAGAAAAATAGAGTGAAGTAACAATAAAAAAAACTATCATAATTCTTCAACTACTACTTACTACTAATACTTACTAGAGTAAGTACTCAGTTGTAAAAAAGAAAACAAAAAGAAAAACTTAGAGGTCTGTTGTTGGTTGTAGACTTCACTTGATAGAAATGTATTTCTTTGAAATACTTTGTACTAAAATACAGTACCTTATGTACTTTTTTTTTGGATTTCGGCTAATGGATTGCTCCAAACGCAGTGCTTTCGGTATACACTTCGTTCAAGCCTTGATTGCGGATTTTATTATTATGTAATGGTTTATATACTACGATATATTGATATACATTTATAGATAATGATATTTGTGAATTTACATTTATATCTATTTGTTGAACGCTTTAAAACTGTATGAATTGTAGTATTTTTTGTTAATATTTATTATAAAACGTATGGATTTATGTCATATTAGAAGCCACACAGTGGTGACTTCTTGTTTTTGCAAATCCAATGCACACCTCAATTAGATGTTTTAGAGTGCCTATATACTAGCTAAAATATAGACGTTTCAAGTGATAATTTTTGTCATTTTCCATCCATTTATTCCATCAAAGCGTAAAACTCTGTTAGGTAAAAGCTTTCTGAGAGCCGGAATTATAGCGTTGGAAAAATTGCTCTCAATCGACATCCACAGACATCATTAAACTTACTTTGTCTGTGATAAATACACTTGAAATGTACCAATGGCCATCTTTGGTAAGGCGAAGAAGATTTTTATTAAGCTATAAGAATACATCAGACCATTAGGTGGAGAGAGCTGTAACGTAGATGAATGCATCCCATTCGTAACTGTAAGCTGTAACAGCGCAGTGCAAGTAATAACAGACGACGGTGACAGTTCTTAAACGATATTCTTAGGTTTATGTACCGTTAATAGAAATAACATTTAAATCATTTATTTGAATTATTAAGCAGAAAATGGCGAATTATAAATATTCTAAATGCTTCAAATTACAACAATTGTAAGTTTCGAAAATATATGTTTCATAATTATGCATGTACTCGTGTATGCTAACACTCAAATAAAATTAAACGGACTATCATTTTATTTATAAAAGTGACCGTTTCATTAACCGCTTACGTGTATGAAATGGGATCGTAAAGAAATACCTCACATTCGAACATAAAGATCACTCTGATATACTGCAAAGTGGGATTCTTAAGACGCAGTATGTCCGTATCACGACAGGTAGATTTATTTTAAATTGAAAAATATATTTGCTGAAAACTGAAAACAAAAAAGAATGCTTCACATAATGTGACATTGACAGTATAGGTATTCTAATATAAATATTTTTATTAGCTGTAGGTCAATATGAGATTACTCATCCGCTGTGTTATTGTTGTATACGTATATTTCGTCACTTCAGAGACGGTATGTTATATGAAGATATTGGAAAAAGATTGAAATTAATCGTATTGTGAAATAGAAACTAGAAACACACATAAAAGGATTATTTTGTGGTTCATGAATCATTTTCACGTCGACTGACGTAGCAAGGTACATTTGTCGTTATAATATCAATGTCAGGTCACGTCAGGTATGTATTTATTTATATCAAAAGTCCCACGATATACATATTTATTTCCTCTTTTTACGACACATCGCTGATTCAAGGCCTTTCACTATAAAAATATTTAATCTGCCTATTTCCATACTTAAATCTATTTGGAAGTAATGCAACAAAAGTTGCGTTTTTATAAATATACTTATAGACTTACTGTGCTCATTGTTAGTGTTAGTTCCTAAACCTAATCCAAGTTTTTTTTCAAACTAAGTATGTATTTTCCTCTTGACTAAATTTTACTTAGGTTTTGTAACAGGGCAATGGTGCCATTAAAACCATTTTCATACTGCATAAAATAAGTACCCACCTACATAGCAATTATCACGTTTCATAATTTGGAAAGCACCCAGAAAAAAAATTGCCGCAAATAAGTAATATATAAGATTAGTGTAGATATATTTCATCTTACTGTTACTCGTAAGTAAAATTTTCCGAACTCCGAGCAATAGTACTTTTTAAATATCAATTACATAGAAGTAAGCCTTTCAAAGATATCAATAGAAGCCAAAAGGTCTAAAACTATTTACGAGTGGTCGGTAACTAAATGTATTCATCAAACTATGAACTCTGTGGTGATCACATTAAGTGGCTTTATTGCATGGAACGGTTAGGGTGTAGTCGGGCAGTGGGGCGTCGGATCGATACTGTAACAGATATACATATATTATGTATAAGAAATTTAAGGCTGTAAGGTTCAATTTCGTTCGTCGGCATCAAATTTGAGATGAAGCGACTCTGCAAGTGCGTCAGTTATAGATTCTGTCGTATCTTACGAGTATTTCTATTTTTCCATTTGAATTTTATTTTTAGTCGTTCCTTACTTTTTAACTCATAACTCGTTACTTGTTTACATTTAAGTTTTTGTTTGATGTTCTTATTTGTAACTAGTTAACTATTGTTTACGGGCTTTGAAGAAACGATTGGATTTTAAACGAATATAAACACACCGTTACATATTACTAATTAAGACTACTTATCCTTTGTTTAAGATTGTTTAACCTACCGTTAAAATAATAAGATTTGTTTACCATAATCGCTCTGAAGGCTTCGGCTTCGACCTTCGCCTCAGATCAGAAAGCATTGCATACCGACAGTAACAGAAAACATTACGAAGATAACGTTTAAAATAACTTCTTAATATGGAAACTGTTTATTTACATTCAGGATGAAAATTCATATTTAATATTAGTAAAGTTACATAAAATATTGTCAAAATTTTTGCATTTACAAAATATTTTCATTTTATTGAAGAACATTTTAATATATGATAAAAAATTTAATTTATTTATGGTATAAAAATTTTGTATGTGATATTGATATGGTATGGAAAGAACATGATAGTATGATAAATAACATGTCAATATTGACCGAGTCTAGTAATAAGTTTTTGGACTTACAGATGGCAAAACGCGATTACCCTTAATCTATACTATTTCCTATACAGTTCCTCAGAACAGGCTTACACTTTGGTCAGCTTTTACGACTTGAGTGGAAAGATATATATGCAACTGACAAGTTCTACCAAATTCTACCTATATTTTTTATTTTCTCCCATAAGGCGACTAAATTTCTTTTTCATTACCAAAGTGCCTAAGGATACGTATAGATTTTTCGATTGATATATACAGTCGATTTGTTATATATTTGAGAAACATGATCTCGTAATGATTTATCTATATCTCGTGAAACGACTCATATAATAATTCGTACCAACAACATGAAAAAACCATTTCAATTTGTTTACAAAATGAATCCTTGGGCATTCTTAATTAACTTTGCTTTTACTCTATATGACTTTAGCGTAGAGCCAAATATACTTAAGCAAGGTAAACGCATTACCTACTTGATTAATTGTAAGCCAAATTAATTACCCCCCGACCTTCATACTTCACAGCTCACATGTTTAGGCAAAAGCCTCCGCCACGGAAACCGCTCTGATACACCTACACTTTAAGCAGGCGTAAGTTAAAAGCGATTTCATGGACACCACCTCGACTTACATAATGTTGTTATTTGTATCAAATCATGACATCAATAGTTTAAATGAGAAAAATTTAATTAAAAACTTTGGGTTGTAACTTACTAAACAGAAGAATTTTTTTTTATTTGTTTGAATTTTGATTTGTATTAGTAACTTCTTAAAATATTTTATTGCACATGAACAAATTAATTTAATAAATATTCTTTTTTCTTGTTTTTATTAAATATAAGTTCTAATGATAATAAACACAGTTGACCTGTTTTTAATAGACAACGACTTTATATTATTCATAAAAACATTTGACAAAATCAATATACATCTGATTCGCACCACATTCCGTCGGATGCCATTTCTCGTTACGACCTTCGCCATGACAAGGGCTTCTTTGTTCTGGAAATAATAGTGAGAACCAGTGCCCTGGAAAATTTACCTGGATGCTTCGAGCCTTTTCGTTGATAGGTATTATAAATGCCTGAGGTCATTGTTTTGTTTGACATTCGCTTTTGTGTATTTATTGAAAAGGGTGAAACGAACAGTTGTGTCGCGGCAGCTGATAACGCGTTTATTGTTTATTTTATCGAGAAAGTTTTCATTGCTGTATCAAATTTACCACGACTTATGGAAAAGTAAATTTATTACAAAACATGTTTTAATTCAATGGGGAAAAAAACATAATTAATTTAAAATTACATTGGTTAGGAATTATTAATTTCACAACAGTAAACACAGTATGATCTAAGTAAAAAACGGTTCAAATGCGCGTCGGACTCGCGCACCGATGGTTTTGTACCAGCGCAATATATTTGTGGTATGTATTTATTAAAACAAAAAAGTATTTTCTTCCATTCAATTCGGATTCCTAAGCGCAAATCTGAAGTACACTTGCCCAGCACTATCTAATCACACCAAGTTTAACCCTTGTCTGTAATACTTTTTCAATAGAGCAAACAAACGTTGAAAAAACACATTTCTTATATGGGAACCGGGAATATCAGTCATAATAAAGCATATTAATTTCGTGATTGGTACCTATTACGGTTCAAAAGATACAGCACTTTTAAAATGGGATAGACATAAAGACAGGTAGACGGCATAAACTTATAAATAATTTCTCGATATAAATACACATACCGGGTATATACTCAGTAATCGGTAGTACTACATGTGTGCGTGTCGATAATCGGTACTGTATTATATAAGCCTCCATTCATATAAATAAACTTGTAATATTGTAATTAATTGATTGACAACTTAGGTATAACTAAAATAATGTTATTCTTTTACGAAGGAATTACTAGATTACGGTGTAACCAAGGCAAAACGTATTCAATTTTATACATTTTGATAAGTACAATATGTTTCGATTTATTTTCTGAAAATAAAAAACGTTTCCTCATTAATAAATCATGAGCAAATTTCTTATTAAAAGATAGGCTTATATTTGGTGGAATTGATGAAAATAAATCATGAATTAGAGTCTACCAGCCTCCGCTTGAATTTTAAATTGACCAAAATATAAGCTTACCGTATATTTATCCTAAGCTTCGTTTTATATATATACATTATACACGTTAGCTTAACATTGTATATACATATAAATATGTAATTAACTATTACGTTTTACGACCATATTTCTGCCTACCTACTCTATACAAACGAAAGCTGTTCTCGTTACTAAGGGAATTTGTAAGAAAGCTATTCTTATCTAACAAAGTTATCTTCAGGCGCCTTCTTGAGAACCCTTCGAAGGGTTTTAGGTTTTCATTTTGTTTTAGTTATAAAACTTTTCGTTTGAACCCTTACATAAAATGAGATTGCATAGGTTCCAACAAGTGTTACTATAGATACATACATATCTTCACGATGTATCCATAATGGGGTAGTCGGAGAGGACGGAGCGGTCCTTACATACTTCTTTCGCTTTCTCAAATCTCATCATTCTTCTCACACATTTTCGCCTAAGTATGTGAGTGTTTTTGACATTTCCTTCAACTAACACACTGGCTATTTGATCTTCGTAAGTCAGCCTTGATCTTTTTTGGCTTCTTTTACCACTCGCTTTCGCTCTGTAGATTTTGTTCGTCAGTCATCACTCATTCTTTCTATGTGCCCGAACCATCTAAGCACTCCTGTCTTTGTTTTTACACTAACACTGTCGTGCAATCCTGCCATACTGCGTATCTCTTCATATCTCATTTTGTCCGCAAGGGTGACACTGCACATACTCCTAAGAAATGGCGTTTCTCCTGGATTTATCGTACTTTCACTCGATTTCGGACATATCTAGGCCTTGTCACTACCGTACTACTATCACTATGCTTACATTATATATTAAATGTCTTGTATATATAAAAACTGATGTTTGTACATACGTAATCCCTAAGTTCTTACATTGTTTGACCAATCACCATAAAAGTTGCCACGTACATACATGTATATTATTTCATTGAAAAGGTTTTCATGCTATCCCCTTTTTTGTAAGTCGCTACCGCGCGGTCGAAGTTGTAGGCAACATATAAATGCAAGTCAATTATCTGCTATTGATAAAGAGTCAATTATAATTTTTTCTAATAATGATCATACTCTAGATATAATTAAATACATTGTATTGTACTGAGCTTCTACTATGGGCAATAGAACGAATTGGAGAAGCTCCCAGTAACGCCCAGACGCCAAGCTAACTTAGAAAAGCGCGTTTCCTAGATTGACTTGACTGGAAATCGAACCCGGGACCCCGGCTTTGAACATAGATGCTCTGCCACGGCACCAACGGGCCAGTCTTTCTTAGTGTATCACTAAAAATAAATATTCTGCATACCACCATACATATCCAACAATTAGCGAGATGTAAATTGTAAATGTTGTACAATAATATTTACTATTGGCTTTTTTTTGTTTGCAATTTCGTTACCAAATATTTACAGTTTCTTTCATTTCTTGTCAGAGAAAATATTATTTTACGGCCGGCCATTTTTTTCAATCGTATTACCTGAATATTTGTATATAATACCTTCAACTCTAATAAGAAAATACAATTGAGTAACTTAAACGTGTGAAGTCAATGGATCACAGTCTCGAAAAATATTGACAAATATCTGTTAAACACACTTTATGTTAATATAATGAGCATTTATATATTATTTGATTAAGCAATTAGCGAATTAGTCTGTAGAGCTGTAGATTAGAATCGCTTTGTGTAATATAATAAAGTACACATAACGTAAAATAAAACAATATCCAACTAGTTCATAGTTCTACAATTACGAGTATATTCTTTCTTTCTGTGAAAAAGCCATACCTTGAGTTTAGACTTAGTTGGTAAAATTGCTACGTAGATATCATCCCACTTTCTAATCATCTACTTTATTGGAAATATCGTCGGTTCTCCAGTGAAGTTCACAGGTACCTATTAAATAGATGATCATTCACGGCATCTCATGTGAACAACGGTCACGTAGTGAAGAAATAACTTACAACGACTTGCTACAGAAAAGAAAATACTTCTAGAATTCTCTCCATTGTAGTGAAACTCTCGACTCAGCAAACACGTCGAAACGTTGAGACTGTAAATAAATTATATAAATTGAACTAATGGTATTCACGTTTACATAAAAGCCCGGACTTTATTGGACAACCGCATTGGTTATTCAGCGCATTCTTCTATTTAATACTACAATTTTAAGATTTTCTAAAGCTCTATTCTTATATAGTGTTGAATAATTAGAAAAAACATCGTTTTAATTCAATGAAATTCTTTTTCTAACAACATAGTAAAAAGTATAAAACTTTTCTAGAAAATAAAAATATAATACTACGTATATTATTTAGCTTTGTATAGGAAAAAACTCGATGACAGTCACGGACGCTTGCGCACGTGACACGAGCACATGCGACATAGAGTTACGTAGAAAACAGAACTGACGCTGACGTCATTTATGTATTGTAATAATAACAGAATATTTTAATTTAAAAACTGTAATTATTTTACGAAAGCTAAGGGAAATGGTGAAAATATTTATATACTTTCATGCATATATCGTCAACGTTGTTACAGTCTCATAGTACTTATTTTAAATATCTAAGTATAAAATAAGGAAAACATTGTTATTTTAAATAATCGCTTTTTTTTACATACGTATGTGTAGGTATATTTTTATAGTAATTCCCGCAATGTCCCACTGCTCATTCATTTCTGAAAGTTCCACGTTTTTCTCATTAGTGTGGAATCGCCACACTACAGTAGAAGGTCGAAGTTAATTTTGTACGGGAAACAACATTAGCCAACATGTACTATTTGTGTGTTGCTTTAGTCGGGAGCGACGACCGGATATCACAACAATTCACCGTGACAATATGAGTCGTTCTTTGTAATTTTCCTTGCATTTCACTATTTTGTTGGAAAATTCAATACCATCTCTAGACAACACCTCGCTTTTTATGTTTTTTAATTTCTGAAGGTTTTACCTAATGTAGAACATTGTATATAATGCTATTATAGACATATTACCCATATTTATTTATTGCCTATTGTATCTTTACAATCCTCATTGTCTTCAAAGCATTATGTTTAGGTAAATAATAGGTTCGCGAACGAACAACAGTAGGCACATTTTCCAAGAAATGGATCGATTCAATTTTATTGATTAGTTCCGATTACACCGCATAACCGAATCGATTTGTCTTGATACTTGACGCAATAACTCAATTGATTACGGAAAGCATTTTTTATTAATTCGTTATTTACTTTAACGTCATAGTTAAGCAATATTCATTATCACGGTCTTGGTCACTAAAAGCGTGTTCAAAGTCATAACTATTCAAATATAAATTAATGGTGTTGTATTCATGTATACAACAGGTATCCCCTACAAAGCTTAATTTATTTAGTAAATGATAATTCACGAACTTATGATATTATTTCTTTTGTTCACAGTGAAACCAAAATGCATATTGAAGTGCAAGTCGCCCTTAATTTCGTCATATCGTACCTGTACAACAAACTTCCCCGGCGGCGTGTAAACATCTTTGGTGAAGAGTTGGAGAAAGCTCTCAAAGACAAGTTCCGGGGACATTGGTACCCGGACAGACCGTGCCGAGGTTCTGCGTTCCGATGCCTAAAAACCGGTGGTCCGTTAGACCCCGTGCTTGAGAGAGCAGCTAGGGAGTCGGGAGTACCGGTACGCGATGTGCTGGAACATCTTCCACGAGACCTCGCTGTCTGGGTTGATCCAGGTAAATATTTAAAGTAGAATCTGTATGATTACATTAATAGATACATACTCGTATGTTAACTTACTTTGTTTAAAACCAAATTTGAGTTGCGATACACACGAGAAGTGAGTGTAAATCTTTATCACATTTAGATCGATACTTATTATTTATTAGGAAGCAAGTTAAGTAATTATCGTAGAAAGTTGTGTTTTGTATAAATGTATGTATTTTGTTACATAAATCTAAATAGACAACAGACAGACAGACGCCACCGAGGACAATAACAAACTACGATTATTACGTAGTAACCCGATTGTTCCATCCAGTTGTATTTGGTTCCAATCCTCGAGTGACCCATTTGACGTAGAGAATGGAATGTCATTACATGATATTATCGGGCTAAAAATCTAGGAGTTCAAATATTTTTGATTTCTTGCCAAATTGTTTGCTCTTTTTTAACAATTGAACTCATCTTGTGTGGTTGTGAACTTCTAAACCAGTATTTTTCAGTTATTGATACTGCAATCCTAAAATGATTTCAAATATCCAAAATTTGTCGCACCTGGAACTATGATTCGAAAAATTAGTAGAAGCAAATGCACATAACATCTCTTGAGTTTTTTTTATTAAAATTATATTTTTTCTTGAAATAATTTATCTACAATCTTAATTACAAACATATTTGGCAATATTTGTTTTTTTTTTTATTATCTAACTTAGGGCTGTCCAAACCAGATACGATTTCGGGCTAGTGCAAATCATAAAATAGATCAGAGGGCCGTAGAAACAAATACTTGCTTTACGAGTATATTACGAGCATCGATTGTCAGACCAATCACGTGGACAGCTCTGATCTAACTCTAACTGAAAAAAATATATATGTAGTGCATGATACTAAAGAGCTTGTGACACTAATCGCGACCCACACTTTGGAAAATACTGTTCTAGACCATGCGTATATTTTCACCGATCGTAACAAATTTCATCGTGCGGTGTTTTTTTTGCTAATTTAACGAAATGAATATATAAACTTTAAAACTTTCGCGTTGCATTATTATATTGAAATGAATATACTTATATTAAAGTAACAGTAAATAATGTCATATTATGATAGGTACAAAGCTTACGAATGACACAAGATCTAGCTATATTCTTATGGTGAACAAAAGTTAACATTTTTGTTCATTTAATCCAGCTCCGCGGTCCACAAGATGACATCCATGTTTAAGCCTTTGTTTTTTTGCTTCAGGTGAAGTTTCGTACCGCATCGGCGAAAAAGGTGCTGTGAAAGTGCTTTTCAGCAGTGACGAACGAGCAGCTGATGAGAGGACTGACAGAGAGGTATGTATACGACAAAATTGATTTAAGATTAAACGCGATAAGTAGCCACAGATTAAAAGACTAATATATCGCAATGTGCAAAGAGAATGTAAAATTACTACGTAAGAAAGGTGACGCGTGAAACGTGCGCCACGTGTCACAGTGACCTCACACAATCAATGTTACAAAACTTTAGTCAATTGTTAGAATAAATAACGAATTTACAAAATAACACTGATAACACCTATTCTTGTATATCACAGAAATCATAGTACACTATCAAATTAGTATTTATATAGAGTTAAGATAACAATAAAGAGCAAAAAAGTGAATTCATTCGTTGTAAGACAATAAATTGTAGATGTGCTAGTTTAATTGGTCATAGGTATAATAGGTAGTGTACCCTCTTGTGAGAGGAAAACACAATTACATTAAACTTTCACGATTAAATTTTTTACCTAAGTTGTTTTAACAAATACTACGAAATAGGAATGGTTTTATGTATACATTTTTGCTTATTGAAATATTACAAACAGAAAAATTTGGTAAAACAAACTATTATTTTATTCATTCGCTTTTATTTTCTAGACTTATTTATTATTTGGCGCTCACGTTGCATAACGCGCGCCCTCTGTTTTCTCTTTATTTCACATACAAGCGCAAATAGTGCTCCCACTCGCGCAATTTCTCATCAGTTGCCGTTGATGCAGGCCCCTAACACGAAGTGTTCTGACTATTTATACTTATTAATTCAGCTTTTACTAATGATAATATATTTCAAAAAGAGATAATTTTCAAGGATATACTTATTATACTTGCCGTGTCTTTCCGAGCCTCTTGCGTCTCTTTTCCAAGAGCCTCTTGCGACTCAGCTATAAGAAATAGGTACCTAATCTACAGGAGACGAACTACTAAAGAGAATACCACGTTGTTACAAAGTTAAATGTGCAAACGACAATGCTGTTAGTAGTAACAGTAATTATGTAGGTAACTCGAAAATTCACAATGGCAAACGATCCTTCGGAGAAATGCTAAAGCACCGGACGCCATAGTCTAACAATTATATAATGTACTCTATGGTCTAACAGACTGCCAACGCTGGTCCCGATGTTCCGTTAGTGCCACAGACAAACTAAGGCTAGCTAGTTTGTCTGTGGTTAGCGCGCATCCCTTTTAAACCGGAAGGCGTGCTTTGCTTTAGTGTAGTGGAAAGAGTGCCTTTTGTTATTACCACCGACATATTGATATTTATTATGTAATATATGTTCCAGGTGACGCGCGCGTTCAACCCCGAGGCGCAGTGCTTCCGGCCGGTGGAGCCGGCCACGGCGCCGTCTCCGCCCGCGCCCGCGGCCTTCTCCCCTGCGCCGCCGTTCCGCGCGCAGCCGCTCACCTTCACAACGGCTACGTTCGCGCAAACCAAGTTCGGCAGCACCAAGCTGAAAACGAGCAGCAAGCGCGCGAACCGCATGTCGCCCACCGAGTTCAGCAACTACATAAAGCAGCGCGCGGTGCAGCAGCAGCTGGCGGCGCGCGCGCTGTCGCCGGCCGCGGACCCGGGCGCGTACTTCGTGTCGCGGCGCGAGCGCGAGCCCGCGCCCGCCGCGGCGCCGCCCTACCCGCCGGCGCCCGCGCACCTGCTGCTCGCCAACTGAGCCCCGGCGCGCTAGCCACGTCGCGCGACCCGCTCATAGGACTCTTTACTTTTTTACGAGAGAGACGCGCGCCGCGATTTATTTTTTTATTTTCCGCGGGGGCGCCCCGCGCCGCCCGCCGCTTGTGATATCCGTACGATTTTCCATAACGTTTTGTATTCTCGTTCGTTATGTCGATTTGTAAATTTATCGATAGGAGCAATAATCGGCCGCGCGACTCGCCGGCGATTTATTTTCATAATGTTTAAAGCAGAGTCACGTTTTCGATGTCTTCGTTCGATATCGATATATTCATAGGGTAAGAGAACGAAAGGCCGAATGGCCGCGTGCGCTTACGACGTACCTTCTAGAGCGAGCCTGTATACATACGTCCTCCGATCTAAGAAAATAGTAATATTTAAAATGTATACATGATTATATATTCGTACGCGATAATTGTCTAATTTTTCACGTGGAAACGAAAGGCCAATAGAGAAATTACGTATTTTTAATATTGAAATTGATAAATCATAACTACTTAAAATAGTGTACTTCTGGTATTTATAATATTGTACTCGTCTATATATTATAATAAATGTTTGCATATCCGGTCGGACGCGGTCGGACGGCGCGGCGGGCCGCCCGAAGGCGTCGGAGATCTCACCTAGTGTAATCATCACTCGTACGATACCCTTATAATATAATATACTTACATAATATATTATAGGTATAGTTACGTTTCAATCTAACAGTATTTTTTTAAGAAGATATTAGTCCTTGTGTACATTACCGGCCGATCGAATCGCGACGGCTTTAGTCTTTATGGTACCTATATATTGTTAAAAAAGACATTATTGAATAAATTATAGAAAAAGATTTCTCAATTCGTATTAAAATAACGGGTGCATGCGATTTCATGGAAATAAATACTATGTGTTATTTATCTTTTTTATATTTCACTCGGCGATTGAGCTCAGTTTTTCAATAGAGGTCAGTAGTGCGTGGTAGATAGATATACAATAACAGTAGTGTAGCGGTATGCGGGTAGTTCGAGCAGCTTGTTATTGTGTTGCGTGTGCGATTGGCTTGCGATCAGTTGTTGACGTCATCGGCAACATTTGTACTTGAATTCTATGCACAACAATGACAAGTTGTATACGGAAATGTGCAACTATTTTTTTACTATTTTTATATTTTGATTTAGAATTAAGTCTAGATGTATGATTTCTGTAGGCAACTATCCTATGATACCTTAACATGTACTTTTATCCTATTTATTAAAATTATTACGTAATGTGTATATTGTGGTCACTCAATTGAAAAACTGACCAATATGCTACAGTATTTTGTAGATAAAATCTATATTGTAAGTTTAATAATAATTTAACTTAGTGTAATGAGAATTTTTATTAAGATACTTTTTATTTTCCTTTCTTTTGTAAGATATATTAGATGGAAGTGTTAAAGATAATATAATATTTGCATAATATAGTAAAAGCGGCTCTCCATGCCTGCGAATATAATTAGTCAATAATAATTTTTCATATTGTTGTACGACTTTTTAAGTTTATATTAAAATGTTTTGTGCAATCTGAAAGTGTGTCTAATTTTTCCTTTGATAGTTATAATGGTATAATAATCAGTACAGACCTGAAATAATTATAATATCGCTCTATTATATTAACCTTCAGCACAAACTTATACTGTCTTTAAGTAAGCCACAAAAGCTTTTAGGACCTGACAACCAAACATTCATCCAACTTTTACCCATTATAAAAAAACAGTGTAATCGAAAGTCACTTTATTTATCAAACCACAAAGATGACAAGTGAACCTCATCTATGGACAATACTAATAATTATTTCCTCAATACATTGACAATTGACAATATTCATGTTATATACCAATTTAATCAACATATAATGAATTGAATAAAACTTTTTTTAAATATTTCCTTAAGTAAAAGTTAACAATATTTCAAAGCCATAATTACTACTTTTTACAATCATTTTTACACTATTTTACATCTATAGAATAATATTTTGCGTGTCAAAAGTATTATTGGCACTGTGTAATATGTCAAATAAAATTATGTAGTAATAAATAAATATTAAGTGGGTATTATCTGTGTTCAAAAGTTTAATACATTTAATATTAAATCTTGGTACACATAAAACTTATGTACTACTTAAATAAAATAGAACGCATTTTTATAGGCCGTGGAGGACGCTAGGAATGAAAACATATTTTCCTATATAGGTACCATAGATGAGGAGATATGCTCTTAGTGGTATTTTTTGTAAAATTATACGATCATGATAAGGTACTAAAATTAATCAGTACATTCAAGAAATTAAAATAACTTATTCATTAAAAAACCAATAACGTTCCAACGCACTAAAATTACCCTACATTATGTACATAAAACTAATATTGTTACTGTAAAAATAACTGATTTAAGATCACCGATCTAAACGTACCATTAAAATAATTGCTACATTTTAGAAAAATATAACTGATACGAGACTTACAGAAATATTTTTAACACTGGTTATAACTAATTCTGACTATATTTTCACAATTTTGGCCCATTAAGTCGATACATATATTTAAGTATTTGCGTTATTATACATGCGTGACAGTATAATAAGTATCTAGTAAAAATATCCATGTGACGTCACACAAATCATAATGATTCAAATTAAATAATGAGCAGACTTAAATCCCATAATAAAGAAAACGAAAAAAATAACACTAAGATAAAATCACGAAAATAGACGAGGAATGACAACATAATAAAATATTCAGCACAGCTAACTGTGAGAATCGTAATGTTATAACAATATTGAGTAAATTGTGTTATTTACAAGTAGGAAACAACGTCACCAAGTTGACATTGGTGCTTATCACTGCAAGAGGTAAATGCTATCAAATGCTAAAAAGCATTTCCACATCATTTTATTGAATGTACTGTAGTATAGATGGCCTGTTTAACATAGATCAGTGTGCCATTTCAATGTGACGTTGTAAACTCTTCTTGTTCATGTAGAAACGTTCGCACATGGCACAAGGGAAGAACACTTTTTCGTTGTCAGCGTGTCTTGCACGAGTGTGAGACGACAAGTCTAAAGCCCTCGCGAAATACACCTTACAAATATTGCAGAAAAATTTGGTGGGAGTTACGTGCATGCTGCGATGTGCAATCAGGTCGCGAGGTGTGGCGACACCATCGCCACACTGAGCGCAAGTAAATTCGCCAGGAGGTGCAATGCTTCCGCTGTCATCATCAGATTCACCAGATTCTTCACCGTGGTGTCTCGCTTTGTGCACTTTTAACGCTTTCGCCGTGTTGTACTGAGCACCACAAAGATCGCAGCCATAAATAGCTTCGTCCTCCAACTGAGGAATTACACCTGAACTAGTTTCACCTCCTTCGTAATGTTTTTTCATATGCACAAGAAGTGTTGATTTCCGTGTAAAGCTCTTATCGCAGACTGGACAGAAGACGGAATTAGGTTGATGAACCTCATCCATATGTCTCTGATATGCAGCTCGTTTAGTAAATTCTTTGTCACAAATTGTGCAATATCTATCTTCGACAGCTCCAGTCACACTGTTCTGCTGTTCCATCTCAATGGAATCGTCAGAACGCATCTTTTTATTAGGGTTCACGACAGTGACTTCGACTTCTGGTGGCAACCTTCGTTTAGCTGCTGCAGCTGGAGTCGAATGTTGGACACGAACAATTTGTGCTGCATCCACTACTTCGTGTTTACTAACTTTGCTCGTTACTTTATGTTGGGGCATCCAAAGTCCTGTGTTGTTAGCAGCAGCTTTCCCATCAGGAGAACGCAGATGCCATCCACGATGACTCTTTAGTGCAGCGATCGAGGTATAACTCTTATGACAAATTTCACAATCAAACGTTTGAGGTTGTGAAGAAACTTGATTTATGCATTGATGATTCTGCAAAGCAAGTAATCCAACAAATTGTTTTCCACATGTGTCGCATGGATAACGGGCTTGAAACTCAGCATTAGGATCGGAAACACCTTCATCTGCATCATATTCCAATTCCTCAGCAGGAACATCCTGTGATTTGCTAGAGCCTTGATTGGCGTTGTACCCGAGTAGCTCGCGAGCATGAGCTGCTTTTAAATGCTCGTAGAGCTCTAACGTAGAATTAAGTGGTTTGCCACAAATTTTACACATCTGAGCTGCTGATTTATGGACATTTTTTCTATGACGATAATAAGATTTTTTGTCCGAAAAAGTTATTTTACATATGGTGCAACTAGACCGACCACTTTCGCCCGCGGTAGCTTGAGTTTGAGTCTCAGAACTACCAGTATTGACAATTCCGTGTTTAGCTCGTTTATGCTTCCACAAACTAGTTCTAAGCGGGAATCGTTTGAAGCACAGCTCGCAGGAATAAGGCATAGCATCCTGTGTTCGATGTACATTATTAGTGAAATTTTCAAAATTAAAGCTGTTAAACTGGGGCGTCGATAGTGCAATACCATTTTCGTCGACATTGTATTCATCTTCTTCAGTAGAAGCTTGCATAGTATTCTCTTCACTATCATTTCTATCGTTAATCAAATCAGCATGTAATACCTTTTTATGTTTCCATATATTTTTCTTGTGCATAAAGCCTTTTCCACAAATATCACATGAATAGGGAGCGTTGGGAACATTGCAATTCGGCTTAAAAGATACATAACCTGGTTGAATCACAGGATATAATTTGGGTTCTCCAGGTTTTCTATTTGTAGTAGGCACTTTAGCATGTATACGCATATGATTCGAATATGCTTGGCGACTCTTAAAGGATCTAATGCATATTTCACAGAAAAATTCAGAATCTGCAGAAGCATACGCAGAGGCATTAGGATGCGCCTGCTGGACATGTTCAGATAATTTTTGTGGGGTACTGTATGAGTTAGTACAAATGCTACAGGGATAGAATTTAACACGTAAATGAGTGTTTTTATGTTCTGCAAGCTCCGAAGGCCTCAAAAACTTTTTGTCACATTGATCACAATGATGGGCGACTTGGTTATGTTCTGCAACCTGATGATCAGTCCAAGCATCGACAGTCTCAAATATAGCGTTACATTCTGTACATGAATAATGATACTCCTCAGTTTCTTCCTTTACGAGTGACATATCTGGCTCGTTACTTTGTGTGCCTAGAGTTCTATCAGAATGCTCCATGTAAATATGTTGATTAAGGTCAGCAGTTTGTTCGAATTTAGAATCGCAATGCTGGCAATAGTGAGGTTTTTCTTCATTGTGAATTATTTTCAAATGTTTCACCAAATTTGGATAGCTACTGTTTTTCTTACCACATATAGGGCAATCTGTGGGACGCCCGTCAACACATTTGTTCTGATTATCAGACTGATCGAAGCTGCCTGCGTGAACAGCTAATGCATGATCATTAAAACTTTGAATATTTCTGAACTTTTCTGTGCAGAGATCACATGCAATATAAACTGTGCATTCACCGTTACGAATATGTTTTTTCCACAGACTTTTATCTTTAAACCGTGAGCCACAGTGTACACACGCAAGTGGCACTCTAGATTGCCCATCTTCATGGATATCTAATACATGTTTCATAATAAATTGTTTTAACTGGAATTTTGCAGGACACAATTTGCAAGCATATGACCTTGCATTAAAAATATCTTTATATTGAACTTTATTATCTTTTGGCTCGTCTTCTAGAACTAAATCATCAGTAATTCCATTTTCATTATAAATGATTTTCCAGAGATCTGTACAAACGTTAGCCCTCATGTGACTCAGTAAAGCGCCTATATGACCAAATGTTATTACACAATTGTAACAAGTATGTTTAGGGACTTTATGTCCATTTTTCTGCAAATGTTGTATCACTGCCTTCCTACGAGGGTGCTCTCTATCACAACAGAGACATCTTTTAGTGTTAATCTGTTCAATAATATCACGATATTTATGAATGAAATCTCTTTGAGTTTTTGTAACATACAGTTTATCAGGGTCAAGTTCTTTTACAGTTTCGTCACCACCAACGGTATCATTAGTATCAGCTGTTTCGTCATCTTCTTCTTCATTCATCTCACTGTTGTAAGAATGTGCCTGCATGTCCTCATTGATCTCAACAACTGGTGCTAATCCAATCGGAGGAAGACCGTCTTCCTCGTCTTCTTCATTTTCTTGCGGTATCGGTTCTCCCTCCTCTTCCACTCGCTCCTCGTTATCCTCTTCGCCTTCTTTTACATCACCATCACCCTTTGGCTCAACATGATCGTCTTCTATGTTTTCTCCTTGGCTATCACCAGTATCGCCATCATCATTATTATCTCCTTCGTTATCGCTTTGGTGTATTTCCTCCACATTGTTACCATCTTCCTGTTGAACATTTTCTTCAATATCATGTTCAGGATTATCCTTTTCTTCGCCTTCATTCTCTTGTTGACGAGCAATTTCTATTTCATTGTCAGATTCCATATCCACAGTATCATAGGGCTGACTCTGATTATTTTGAGTCTCTCCATCTCCTTCTTCGCCTTGTTGTTGATCGTAACCATCCGGCTCCGAAAGAATAGCTTCTACTTGGAAAGATGCAAGTTCTGGCTCAGAAATCAAAGTCTCGGGGCTTTCCGGTCCTGAATTAATAATTTCTGGTTCTGATACTAAAACTTCGGGCTTTGATGTTAACAATGTTTTCAAAATTTGTGGTTCCTTTTTCTTTATTTGCAAGTCTTTAAGAGCTTTAATACGTAGAGGATATGGTAAATTGTTTTGAGCAGATTTAGACATTTTTATAGGAATAGGTTTAGGTGGAGTTATAACTTTGTGCGGTATCATCTTGGTTGGAATGGCTTTAGGTAAAAGTTGCATTTTATGACTGATCGGGTTTGGCATTAAACGGGCTTTGGGGTTAAATGGATTTGGTCTGAGTTTTGGTTGCATCTTATGTGCGTTTTTCTTGACAGTTATTTTATTTGTATATCTATCAAAACTGTGAGCAGTAAGCTCATGTCGTCTGGCGTTATGCGAATATCTATAGGCACGGCCGCAAACTAAACAATCTTTGGATGCAAGTTGCTGAATTCCTTGGCGGGCATGTAACGTTTCGCCACTGGGACGCATTACCGTAATTGAAACCTCTGGCATGTTAGGTACTTTCGCAAATTTTTGAGAAGTTTCATTTACTTCCTCTTCATCTTCCTCTTCCTCATCTTTTTCACTCTCGATGCCCTGAAAAGCAGTTACAGAAGACCATACATTAATAACTATTATTATAATATTTATTTAAACAATTGAATTTTTAAATTAGTAATAAAAATTAGAGATGACCTGAATGTTCAGTATTATTGGTTATTATTCTGTATTCGTATTTAGCCGAATATTTTTAAACTGCCGAATAATTACCAAATACTGAATTAAATTTTGGAATTAATTGTTAAATTATCTTCCTAGCTTCATTAGGTTTGGGGATGTTCAAGTATTGCGTAAGCAGTGCACTACTAAATAAAGCGGGCTCTCTAAATGTACTGATGGGATTGAATTTAAGGAATCCCAAAAGTGCGACAACATTAAAAGAAAAGGTTAATAAGTCTATAGACTGCTTCGGTTTGTTAGCTGTTTAAAAATTATAGTATTTAGCTGTTTAAAAATTATAGTATAATTATAATATATATATTATACATATTAAGTTATTTAATTAATTTCTAAATTGTGAATAATGAATGATGGCAGAGACATGTTATTGTGGTGTTAAATTTTTTTTAAATTAAATAAAATCCGTCCTCTCTGACTACTCCGTCAGGGATACAGCGTGAAGATACGTATGTATGTATGTAAATATTATTTTATTTAATTTAATCACTAAATAATTTAATTTTAAAGACAATTAGCTAATTAACTTTAAAATTAAAATTTTTAAAATGATTAAATAATATAATATTTTAATTTTAATTTAGTAAATGTTTAAAAAAAATTGTTATGTGTTATCATTACAGAGAAGGGGAGTTCAAAATTATCATATTTTTACTTACACAGGGCGGGAGGGGGTCTAAAATCATTGAAAATATGAATATATAACACTTGCATTTAAAGTTCCCTAAAAATAGCGAGTTTAAAAAACTCGAACTTTTTTCAAGATCAGGCTAGAGGATTAAATATCACAGGATCACATGATTAGATTTACATCAATGGGAAAATACGACGACAAGATAGAATAATGAATTATCTCGTACTCATTGTTTGGCTCGAGTGCACTTTCACAATGGTTTTGCTCTGTACTCCTTTTTTTTAGTAAGTATAAAGGGTCCTCCTGGTCAGACAATTTAGTCTAAATTTTAAAACGATTGAATGTACGAAAATTTTTACGAATTTTGCTCTTTTTAGAGTTCAACACCTTAAAAGAGGCAGACCATTGGTTTAGTGATTACCGAATGCTAAATGCAAAGTTTATTGTAGAGATTTCTCTGAAAATATTTTAAATAAACATAAATATCTTCACGCTTCATCACTAACGGGTTAGTCAGAGAGGACGGAGCCGCCAAGCGTATAATTATAACAATATAATTATTTAAAAAATACTGGCAAACACGAAAAATTTAGCTTTTGGAGATAAAGCGGGGGGCAATCATTTTGTCACGTATTTTCGAAGAAGTGTTAAAAAGCAAGTCCAAGTAATATGTTACTAAGTATACATTTTTGAATATGTGGCTTGAAGAGGTTGCATGTGTACATCACATTTTTTTAACTTTCTATTTAAGCCCTTAAAACGTTTATCAAAAGTGAAATGTACCCAAATCGCATATTTTACATTACCACTTTGATTTTTTAAACTTGAACATTCTCGCCTCTCCTCTTACACTTGTAACAGAAATTGTTGGAATAAGCATTTTATACATTTCAAGGAATTTAAAAGCTTACATAGTTTACATGAAAAAACAAAGCATATCTGACATACTGATAACTGGGTATTAATTTTACAATTGCTTTGTTAATATATAATATCTTTCTGCACATGAGTCAATAAAGCTGTTTGGTGTGTTAAAGTATGGGTAAAATAAACCAAATAAATAGGCCGAATATTCGGTTAGGCACATTTTTAACCGAACTTTGAGTCAAATATTTGTATTTGGTTGGACACATATTTTATTTACCAATTACTTATACATTAACAATGTTATATATAATAATAAAATAATGTTATATATAATGTAGTTTTTATAAATATAATATTAATTAATTAATATAATATTAATTGAATTATTGCGATTATATGTATATCATGACTATATGGATAATATATGACACTTCAATTTTATTAATGAATCAAAATCAATTTTTTGAAAAAGATTCGTATAAACCCTATTTTACATAGAACAAAATGAACTTATTGACACATTTCTAATTTCACAACTTTGTTTTAATTACAATTGTCGTTACACAATTGTTATAAAATATAATCATTTCTTCAATAAACTCCTCTTAAAAATAAAAACTCAATATAAAATGCTGTATTTAAATGTTAAAAAGTCTTAACTCAAGTTTCAAACATAGTTGATAATATTCTCATAGAAATAACAAATATATTTTATGCACTTATGGTTTAATTTTTAGTGCAAAAAATATTAATTGTAACACATTGTACAAACAGAAGCAGTGTGTTCTCTACATATAAACTGAGTACACTTAAGACAATATTGTTTTGTTCTTCTGTCCCGTTTATGATTTTTAACACAAATCCTACATCTCCTTCTGCCTTTAAATGATGGAGGTAAAATTTCATGTAAAAATGAATAATTTTCTTTTGATGGTCTGGCTGATTCGTCTAAACCCAACATTGAATCGTCAGTTTGCAACAAACTAATTCCTAAATCCTTAATAAACAACCTCCTTTGAATGGCGTTTGATAAGTTTTGAGAACTCCATATAACCTGAGCATTGACTGATGCTATATTTAACAAACTGAAAAACAAGGAAAGTGTCCAGTCATTAGTATTCTGCATTGTTGTGTAATAATGCATAAGAACATCAACAAGTTCAACAACAGATTGGTTTCTTTTATAAACTGAATTAGGTGTTTTGCTATTCACATGGCTTCTCTTGTAAAATTTGGGATCATTAGTCATGACGTTCACACATTTTGTTCCTGTTGTGACATATGAGGTCACTGTTACATCGTTATCAAGAAATCCAGTCATAAAGATTTGATCTTTCCTTAATTTTGACAGAAACACTGGTGGTATAACGTCATCATTAGGATGTAGAGCTGCAATACTATACAATTGGTATTCATTTTTGAGATATTTTATTAAAGAACATGATGTATACCAACTATCCATAATAATCGTCTTTCCAGTGCCTGCTAAGTGATGGACTATTTTTTTTATTATTTCCTCAGGGCCAAAGCAAGGATCTGTTACTATATCCAAATTACTAACATAGAAATTAGCAGAATCAACCAGCAATATCATTTTCATACCACACTTTAAAGGTTTCTTATCAATACTGTATCTAAATGGACAAGGTCCATAAACTGGAACAATGACCTCATCGACAACCACAATGTTGCTGATGTCGAATGCTGATCTACAATTCATAGCGAATATTTCAAAGACTTTACGCATACGTTTCATAATATCTAACTGTACAATACTGTCTTCCTCTTCTTGGTCAAATCTTATATTCTGCAGAAGAAATTTGAATCGATCTAGTGTCATTGCCTTTTTAATGCAAATAATTCCATACTGATTATGCCATAGATCACTATACTTTTGATGTGTAGGCCTCATGATACCATGTAGATACAGAATGCCTATAAGTGTTTTTATTTCACTGACATTAGTTGAAACTGAAAATCCATTAACTTTAACAATGTGTTCATTGGTAGAAATAGTTATAAGTTCCAATATGTCATCAGTAAATAATAATTGCCAGGCATTTAAAGGTTTAGCGCAATGAGCTGTAATGGGAGACTTATTTCTCCTTAACTTTGCTGCTTCTTTGATTTTAACTTTATTAAGTTTTGGTGACACCTTATAATCTTTAGAAATTATTTTTTTATTTCTGCATTTGTAACCTATCTTAGTGTCAACATAGGTATCATCTATCTCAGATAAAAGCTCAAGATCTGTGTCAGAATCATGATCAGATTTTTGTAGGACATCACACTCTTCGGTGGACTGTAGTGAGTCTATGACATCATCCTCTTGAATAATGTTTAATATTGCATGCACCCGATGCCAATCCATTCGGGGATCCACATATTTCTGTGGACGAAATTAATTCAATTGAACTATTCTCACACTTGTATTATTTAATTCTCAATGCTTAATATTGAAAATTTAATATTTCTCAATAAACCAGTACTCAATAAAGTTTGAAGAAAGAAATAAGAGTAAAAATTATAAAATTGAAATGTCATATTCAATATCATTCAAATAATATCTTTTCTTAAACACCAACAGTAGTAGTGTATTAAATGATAAGGCATATAAAACTTGTAATCTTACCTTATCACTCCTTGGAGTGAGTCCCAGTGATGCCAAGATTGGTGGACCTTCTGGTTGCACTTTAGTAGTGGTACCAGCATTCTGAAACATGTTTATCATTATGTTAAATGATAAATATTTTGAAGTGTATATCAAAAAAATTAAATTAAAAAAATAAACCTACCATACATCTACTTCTTTACTAGTAAAAGTTTTAAAATTAATTAATAAAAACATTAGTAGTACTTCATAGTCCAAAGCACAAAATACTATACATTTCAACTTGTTAAGAACTTACACATTAACATGCATTTGATTCAAATAACTTATTATAGTTTAATGGGATGAAAAAGCAAGGAAATAACAGGCAAAGATAACACTGGGTAACATTAATAATGAACCACAACTGGTTCACATGTCCTTGACACAAAACACTACCTATACTTACTAACCAAACTAGCACACATTTATTTTTTAGATATTGATTCAAGTCTTAATTTTGAAAGTGAACAGATATCCATATATAAAATTATAATCATTATTATTATTATTATTCATAATATTATCATTTCATAAGTACTGCGACTAATACACACCTCAATATTAGGATATGAGCCATCTATTATCACTCCATCATCATAAGCCTCATCTGATAAAGGTTCACTTTTTATTTTCACCTGTAAAAACATCAAATGAAATTAATAATGAACAAATCACAAAGATGACAGTTCCAAGCTTAAATCTAGAACCAAAACTCACCTCTTCTAGTTGGCTGCCATCTTTTTTAATCAAAGACTGTAGTTTGTTTTGTGCCCTTTCACACACTGACTTAAATATGTGCCAGTTATTGACATTATCCACACATTTCCTGCAGACATTAGTTGGCAGATCGTCATTCTCGTTTATCTGAAAAAATATCACGCAATCATTGTATGCGGAGTTAAGAGAGGCGCGCAGTTTCATCAGAACAAGCGAACGAGCAAGGCGAAACCGCGCCTCATGTAGGTATAGATACGGCGCGAGGAGAAACTAAGTAGGCGTAGGTATATCGGATCGACGGCGAGCGGCTGCTCCTCGACCGAATAAGTAGAAGCGAGTCGAGTGGCTGCCAGCGAGCCCCTCGAGGGTTACCGCTCGATATACGCACACAGCTATATAACACACTCACGTCGACACGACGCTCGAGTCATTCGAGGGACGAGCTGCACCGCCTGGTCTCGTCCGATAAATCAATACGCCCGTTGTCCAACGCGGAGTCTACCTAATGATACGCAGACCCCCTCCCGACCTGACCCCCGATAATAACGCCAAACCGACCCTCATGACACGCCATTCTTCACCGGCTTCACGGAAAACGACGCGACGCGGCCCCGAGCCGTGCGATAGTCGTGGAACATTACAAAATGGTGGACGATCTTACGACATCTCCACCTAAACAGAGCGCTGTCTGTCATTTCTCGAATCGAGGCGGATGACGAGTTCTCACATTAACTAAGGGTCTACTTTCACTAAAAACTCTACACTATCACATATTTCATGTATTACGTACCTGCACTGACACACAATCCCTAATTTTTGATGCTAGGACGGAAGGCTCCGATCTATCCGAACTGGTGGTAGGAAAAATCGGCAGTAATTCGCCTCGAGATGACAAGCATAGTCTACAAACACAGTCATAATTCACACTCATTGTAAATAAACAAAATTTTGAACCAATTATCACTTTTAAGAACGTTTAAAAAAAGGACGCCATGTCACCACGACCACTTCAACACAAAGCACTACACATAGTTCTTGCTTGGACACGAAAGCGGCTGATGATGAGCACGAGAAGTCGATAGGTTCAGACGGGACGGCTGCATTGAGTCGGCGACCACCTGTCGTTCTGCGCATGTGCGCGTAAAATGGCGTCAGTGTGACCAACACAATAAACGAAACACTCAGTTAAATTCAGAAATCACACACATTTAAAGATGCGTAATTGTAAGAACTGAAATTATATGCGGTTTCATGTATTTTTAATTCCATTAAAATGAATATAATACTGAAATTCACAAATAAATATATTACTAATATCAAATTGCATTAATTACATTTATGAATTACATTTACAAAATCATAAAGATTAACATACCTATTAGATTTCCTCAATACCGTCCTATAAAAACGTCATTATTTAGGGTGTCTAACAGACTGGTATGACGTACTTAAATTCTTTTAAATGAGTTTTTTTTTATTTAACGCTGATTAATTAAATATTTACAATACACCAATTTTTTTTTTATATTATGTGTACCATTTTTGATAGATATTACAAAAAAGATTCATTTTTCAAGCACAATAAGCAATTTTTATAAAGTTATGTTTACTTCGCTCAAAATAAAAAAATTCGTAATAAGTGAAATTAATAATGAGACATGAATTACAAAAGTACATCATTTTTATCAATTTCCTGAACTGAATTGTCTAATAGTCTGCAACCCCTGATGTAAATTTTTTGTCTCTTTCTACAGTAAAACGGATAGGCAACCTAACAACATTTAACTTGACAGCACTTTGAGCGGCGGGAATTTTAAAATATGAAAGAACTTTTACTTAATTTCTTGTTTTTGTATTGCAATAGAAAAAATGAAATTGTGATATAACGCTCACATTCATTTTACTGTTATGAATACGTGAACCTTAATTCCTGATATTTTAAGTAATAACGACTATCATAATTCAATAGAATATGTAGCATATATGTGCGTAGTTTTACATTATCAGTGTAGTGTCCCAAACCCACTGCCAACATTACACACGAATATAATAATTATTAAAGATTTTTAAAACAAAAATAATTTAAAAATGTACTTGTAGAAGACTGTAGGTTGTCAAATATGTTGTCAAGTGCTTAAAATAATACATAGATAACATTTAATTATGTACCTATATTGATAATTTTATATTGTGAAACAATTTCCAAGATGACTATTATTATTGAATAATAATATATATAATTTGTACTCATCCTTATGACGTCCTTTAGCATCTTTTTGTTAATTAGATATAAAAATACACGAAGGTAATCTTAAAAATGTGATAGAAACATAATTGAACTTATACCTTAAACAGACCTAACTAATTTGAAATAAGTATACAATGACGCCGTAAATTAATTAAGTAATAAGCTATAAAAAAAATAAAACGAAGTACCTATATAAAGTAGTACTAATTTTTAATATTAGAAAATAGGATTCAATTCTCAACAAATATTTTTTATTCATGTAATTTTATGGTACTTTCTGATATTATGACTTATGTGCGCGTGGCTCATGTGATTTAATAGTAAAAAAATAATATTGTCAGGACTTAATTTAATACTTTGCTTACTAATTTTAAACTTAAATGAAATACTTAATTAAAATACTTTTTAATAATTTTAAGCTTTGCAGTAGTTAATTGTTAGGTACCTAATACATAAAAATAATAAATAATTGTGGAAACTATTAATTTTTAATATAATAAGTTGCAGCTTGAATCACTGTGTAACTGTTGATTATTTAGATATACTCGTATGTTAGTAATATTACATGATTATTATCCTTAGAAAAAAATCGGCAAAGTGCAAGTTGTACTTGCGCAATAGGGAAATTGCATGTATTTATTCTTTAAGGAGATTAATGTACACAAATAATTTAGAAAACGGAAAATAAATTTATTTAAAATTCGCGCCAAGAAACGGAGTACGTGACGTGCGATGCGTGACGTATTTGAAATTACATTCCGTTTCTTATGTATTTTGTATAAACTTTTTTGAATAATCTTATATCGCAAAACAAAGTAGTCGTGGACCTCACTTTTTTATTACTTACCCGATTGTTCAAGAAAGAGGAGAATTTTTTTCCGATGCGTGTATGAATGTATGTATGTTTTTTGTGACTTACATCAGGCTAAACGGCTTGATGGATTTTGAAGTGCAAGGTATCGTTGGATTGGTCTTAATCCAAAGATTCTCATAGGCTTCTCATAGGCTGTGATCTTCATATTTTGAAAGTTAATTGAAAAAATATAAGAACCCAACTGTAAAAACGACTAAAAAAAACTAAAAAGATGTTATGATGTTGTGTCAACAACACGGGTTCATAATAATATTTTTAAAATTCACACTTACTATTTACTTTTATACCTCAAGGAGTGCCTAGTAAAAAAATCTACGTAGGTTTTTAAAAATTCGCGCTATTATATGTCAACATGCAATTGGAGGCTACAAATATCTTTAGTCACTTTATTAATTAAGTACCAACGTACCAACATACCAAGATAGCTGATATTGCCTTCGACTGCATGTTAAGATTTTATAGCGTGACATAGCGTGAGAAAGCCTACGTAGATTTTTCTACTATAATAAGGTACTGAGGTATAATAATATGTAGCATGTAGGTATGACTTTCAAAAATTTCATTTCAATTTTATTAACATCTTTTCAATTCCTTTTACAGTTTTTACAGTCGGGTTTTTTATAGAAATAATCACTTTATACCCCGTGTTTTGGGTAAGCAGTCAGAATCAGAGTTTGAGAATTAAAGGCTAAAAAGTAGCCTATGATACTCCTGGAACAAAGACAAATCCAATGATATCCTCCACTTCAAAATCCATCAAGTCTTTTACTTCCTCCCAGAACCGATGTCGCCGCTTTATCTCTCATTTCCTTATTACTAATTGGGAGATATAATATAATGGAGCAATACGATTAGTAATTCTATCTTTTTTTTTACCTGTAAAAACATCATCAAATGAAATTGATAATGAACAAATCACAAAAAGATGACAGTTCCAAGCTTAAATCTAGAACCAAAACTCACCTCTTCTAGTTGGTTCACTAGTTCTATACATCTTTAATTCTTCAACACCCACACTTTTATCGATACTAGATCGAAGAAATCTTTTTCAACATTTTCCTCCATTTCCATGTTGTATAAACAATTATCATTCTCAATCCATGAGTTAGTAATTATAACAATCAATAACATTTTATTATAAGTCAAGCATTAACGTAAATATAAAAGGAAAGGATGTATGTAATGAAGCAACAGAATTAGTAGTTCTGGCTATGGCTCGCTATATTTAAAATTAATGGTTTTGTCTATAAAGCTAATTTGAATATAAATCATATTTACTTCAAAATTAATAGTCTCTGCAATAAAAATATGGTAAACTTCAAAATTAACAGTTATAACAATAACATATTGGTTACACTGAAACTTTAATGTTTGCTTTAATGCTTGGAAGGCAATTGTGAGGACAAATGCAGGTTAAGATTTAGAGTGATTGACATTGGAAAACGTTTTGCAATGTTTTTTTTTAAATTTATGCAACGTAATAATATATTTATAACACAAGTCATTTGCTAAAAGTATTCAGGATTTAAAGTGTCGCCTAATAAGTTTAAATTTTTTGGGATATTAATTTTGTAATTTCTGTATGAAACACTCATTTTGTTGCCACAACGCGTGAGCTGATCGAACGAATCGAGCATGCCGCGACACCGACCGGCGAAGCCCAGATCAGAATCTGCTCTATAATAACACTTATATACTAACTTACACTTATACCACATAAACTTTGTTTGGGTTTGGACTAGAGAATTCGGAACTACTTCAGAAAGTTCTTGCCATACCTTTCATGTTCGGTTTTTCTATTATCATATGGGAACCAAGAAAAGCACAAAAGCACATTTACTAGCGTAAAGAAACGGCATAAGTGGAGTAATTAGTGAAATTTGTTGTGGAAACTATTAATTTAAAGATACATGCGATTTATATCAAAAGTAGCAAATTTATTAAGAAAACCATTAATTGTAAATATTGTGAGCTGTAGATAGAAGTACTAATTTTTTAGCTCCAATCAACAAATACGAATATTCGTTGTCTCCAATATATACAGGGTTATTGGTAATTCGACGTATTCCCGTTAGGAGGTGATAGGGATGACTATTTCAGATAATTTTAAGCCCCATATGCATTATGCAAAAGTGAACCATTTTTGAGTTATCATGTTTTTTAGCTCTTTTCAAAATAAGTCAAAAATGCAGCATCAAAAATTTATTAAAGAAAAGTATCAATTTAAATCTCATTATTTCTCCTGATTTATAAAAACGATTAAACACTGGTTATTTATCCATATTAAAACAACAATTATCGGTCCAAATTTAAAAATGCGACACGAAAAACGATATTATTTCAATATTTTTTTGAGATTATTTTCCACTGAAATGCCTTAAAAACAATGAAAACGTTATGAAACTTGGCTTGCAGATTATTTTAAAAACATAACCGTTTTCTTAGCTTTCCAACAATGCATAACAACTAGGAACTTATATCAAAGAAACTGAAAAAAAAATGATCACAGAGGAAGCTGGCGGAAATTCGTATTCGAACTAAACTTAAAATCGCTGTTTGAATATCTTGCAAATAGGTTTAATGCGTACCTAAGCCAATGCAGGAAGCAAAGTGGCAGGTTAAGAAAAAAAAACAAAGTTTTCAGTTATTTTTTCAAAAACTTATTTCAAAGAAACTGAAAAAAAAATGATCACAGAGGAAGCTGGCGGAAATTCGTATTCGAACTAAACTTAAAATCGCTGTTTGAATATCTTGCAAATAGGTTTAATGCGTACCTAAGCCAATGCAGGAAGCAAAGCGGCAGGTTAAGAAAAAAAAAAAAGGTTTCAGAGTTATTTTTTCAAAAACTTTTCATGCGTGCGTTGGTTTTGTTTACAAATTGGCGCCGTGTTTTTTGAAGTAAATACACTGTATCAGTTTTTAAAGGAGTGTATAGGCGGATCCGAGAAACTGGTAGTGTTCAGAGACGACAAATTAATGCCGGAAGACCCCCAGTCCATGTTGTTAATTACGAAGAGGATATTCTGCAAGAATTTATCGATGAACCAACAATTTTGACAAACACCGTCGCCACACAACTCTCTGTAGCACAATGGAAAGCGTGGTCTACGGTGCATAATGCAGGATTCTATCTTTTCCATTATACTCCTGTTCAAGTTATCCACGAAGAGGACCCTAAAAGGAGAGTTGCTTTCTGTAGATTCATGTTAAATGCGGATTTAGAAGACGCGTCTTTTTAGAAAAAAATCCTATGGACCGATGAATCAAAATTTGATCAAGATGGGATTACTAACTACCACAATGAACATTATTGGAGTGAGAAAGTGCACAAAAGTGCTAATAAAAAGAGGCCAAAAGGGTCGCAACGCCGTTTTTCGGTCAATGTGTGGATGGGAATAATTGACGACAATTTAATTGGACCACATTTTTTACCGAGCAATCTAAATGCTGCAGCTAACGAAAATTTTTTGACGAATGAAATGTTTGACCTCCTCGAAGACGTGCCTTTGGCTACAAGGCAAAACATGATATACCAGCAAGACGGATGTCCTGCACATTTTGGTGTCAATGTTAGGCGATGGCTCGATGGCCATTTTCCTAATAGTTGGATAGGGCGAGGAGGACCCATTCCGTGGCCTGCGAGGAGTCCGGACTTATCGCCGGTTTCTATGTCTGGGGATACATGGGGTTCTATGTCTGGGTTTACGACGTCTTGCATGTGTCATCCGCGGAAGAACTCAAAACAAGAACTATAAACGCAGCAAATGCGATGCGGAATAATTTGACTACTTCGGTAGTTAAGTCACAACTCAGAAAAATAATGCGACTTTGCGTACGCAATAGGGAAGTCACTTCGAGCAAGAACTTTAATTAGGCTAAATTACAAAATGTCTTAATTGTTACTTATTATTAATTGTTAATTGTTATTACTAATAAACTGTTACTGGCTCTAAATTTTATTTTAAATTTGTGTTTTTTGTTTTATTTACGTTGAGTATTTTTTTTAACTAATTTTATGGAAATTTTAAAGAACGACCTTAAGTTTAGTTCGAATACGAATTTCCGCCTGCTTCCTTTGTGTTCATTTTTTTTTTTCAGTTTTTTTGAAATAAGTTCCTAGTTGTTATGCATTGTTGGAAAGCTAAGAAAACGGTTATGTTTTTAAAATAATCTGCAAGCCAAGTTTCATAACGTTTTCATTGTTTTTAAGGCATTTCAGTGGAAAATAATCTCAAAAAAATATTGAAATAATATCGTTTTTCGTGTCGCATTTTTAAATTTGGACCGATAATTGTTGTTTTAATATGGATAAATAACCAGTGTTCAATCGTTTTTATAAATCAGGAGAAATAATGAGATTTAAATTGATACTTTTCTTTAATAAATTTTTGATGCTGCATTTTGACTTATTTTGAAAAGAGCTAAAAAACATGATAACTCAAAAATGGTTCACTTTTGCATAATGCATATGGGGCTTAAAATTATCTGAAATAGTCATCCCTATCACCTCCTAACGGGAATACGTCGAATTACCAATAACCCTGTATATCCCAATCTTTTTCAGTCATGTCAGTTGACGTCAGTCTTTCATTCTGTCGTAAAATTAAAAATCGTTTAAATTAAAAAGTCTTGATTTCAAAGGCATTTTTTATCACCTCAATAAAATGAGAAGGATCTACGAAGACATACATTTTCTATACATTTTCTGGGTGAGGAATATGTTCTTGTTTGCTGCACTAGAAAAGTTATAGCCTACATTGTTTTAATAACGCATGAATCTTGCACTGTTCTTTAAATTACAAGATACTTAATCCAATAACAAAGTTTTATCTCAATTAATTAATTCGAGTAATACGTGGACAAAAATACATACCTACATACAAACATACGTACGTACTTACTTCAAATATACCTACATATGAAATTTGGCACACCTATTTTAGAAGCTAACATAGACTAACATAATATACGAATAAGAAACGAATATTTTGATAACTTTTCCTTTGTTTTTGAAGTCGATAAATTAATAATTAAAATAACAATATGTCTCGAATTCATCAAACTTTATTTTTATACATTTATTCATTTGCTTAAGCAACATTCAAAGTCATTAAGATATTTATCTACACCAATGCCGTAAATCTTCTATAATGAGTTTAGAAATCATAGCTTATGACCTGCATAATGTCAACGCAATAGTTTTAGTTTCGGAACAAGAATTTCAATGAATAGAGCCATAATGAGTTGCCGCTCTTATCACCATGTTGTGTCAAACAAATTTTCGTGTCTCTCTCTATCTCACTGAGTGTAACCCAAGTGTAACCACGTGTAGAACAGTTAGCTATAGTAAATATGGCAACCTCGCACTGTTGGTGTTATTCGTATCAGCTCATGTTCGATTTGACGTACAAAATATTGCAGTATTGAAATAATTGTATTCAAAATATTCGTAAATCTTAAGTGTAACAAAAAATGGACACGCTCTTAAAGCAAAAAGCTCCGTCAAGTTTAATTCTTGGTACGAGATTTTCTTTTACTGTATCAACCCACGTATCAACCAGTGTCATAGGTACTAACTATTATCTTATCTGTACCAGTGTTATAATCTCGGACCAAGAATCAAAAGTAAGGCGAATTAGCTCAATGAGTGTATCCTTACGGTGTCCTTTTTTCTTATAAATGAATGTGTGTGACTAAGGAAAGGCCACAGTACAACGATACACAGCTGAAAATTACATATTTTTATTTTTCTGAATACTAGTAGCCAAAGCACTTAATATTTACGAGTATTTTACAAATAATTATTGCATGACTGGTTCATAAGCTGACAATCAATGGCTGACACGAATTACACCAATAGTGCGAGGTTGCCATACTTACTATAGCTAACCGTTTTGCTCGTGGTTACGCTCAATGAGATAAAAAGAGACTCCATTATTATATTTCTTGGTCCGAGGTTATAATGCTCGTCCGAGGTTATACTGTTATATATTTTTCATTAGGTACACAACTCATAATCTATGTATTAAATAAAATGAGTTTCATTAATTGTGCTATTAAAATGAAAATAATAATAATTAAAATATGTTAATAATCATATTCTTCTATTTATTTTTTTAATAATAGGGCACGTTTATTCGACATGAATTTCTTCGCGCCAAAACAACGCGACCGTCGCGCGGTCACTAAGCGGCTGCCGCAAAATAGAGCAATATACACTATGCAGTATTTTCTTTTAACTGGGACAGTATGGAGAAATCCGAATCTATAAGAGATACAGGAGAACTGTCTTAGGAACCATTTGGTCATTTATTGTGATAACAATTTTGGCATTTTACATTTTTTGGTCGTGTGAGATTCCCATAAAAATTAGTAAAATTTGCAAAAATTTTTTTTAACGCAGATGAACTGAGTTTTGTATGAGCATTATTTTATTCTAAGGGAGGAAAAGAATCTGGAAAGCAGCAGTTGGTCAAATTTAATCAAATATTTTTTCATGGAATGCAGTATGGGGAGATCCGAATCCATAGAAGATACAAAGAAACTGTTTTAAGGACCATACGGTCCCTTTTGTGAAAACAATTTCGGCATTACAAATTTTTTGGTCAAGCGTGAATAGTCCATAAAAATAAATAAAATTGACTATTTCTTTTTCTTAATGCAGATTGCCTCAGTTTCAGATAAGTGTCATTTCATTGTATCGGACGAAAAAAGTCTGGACAGCAGAAGTTGGTCAAATTTAATGAAAAATTTTTCATGCAATAGATGAATTCAATGTACTAAATTCAATTATTTAATTTACTAAAGTCAATTTACTCGGAATAGAGTTTAGTCAATAGAGTTTACATTCGCTTTTAATATATACACGAAGATGTCAACCGCACAGCCGCCACGCGGTGGCGGCAAGAAAATTTTCGCGTCGTCTGTCTGCGCTATTATTACTAGGAACACACTTCATGTCATGGGTGTAGATAAAGTCGTTTAGGTAACTGTACATAATCCTAAAAAGGTAGTAAAACACACACGATTATGGAACTCACCTTCGCTTCATTCTGCTCGTCTCATAAATTTACAATTGTGTTTTAATACCTCTTAATACCCCATAAGCGACTAGATAATTATTACAAAATAAAAAATTCAATGTCACCAAAATTCACATAGGTATGGTCACTATGATAATTGAAATAGTTATATTTATTTATACAACAGTACTCAGTAGTTACACACCTAATTTATTAGACATATTTTTACACATGTAAATAAATATGTATTGTATAAAGGTACTTTTTACAAGTAATGTTACCAACAATGCAATCTTTTTCATATAGTATGATAAATGTTGACATAGATACATAAGTTTTAAAACAAGTTTTATGTAATTTATAAGTTCAACTTAAATTTAATATAAGCATGTAATCGATAAGCATAGCGAAATGACTCCCATGGCTATCATAAAATAAGTATTTAAGTATTCGTTTCAATATATTAGCGTACATTGAAAATATACCGCTTTTGGTGTCGATTCTTTAATTACTTACCGCACTGTATCTCAAAAGATAAAATACAAAGGTCATTATTTTTTTAATATTTTTTTCTGTATAAGTACAAGAGATAAATGTAGAACCAATTATCATATAATATTATGTAATCCCTATAGAACCAAAGCGAATCGTTGAGGAATTTCTCCTGATCTTTACATCATTTTTAACTATCTAGGAAATGAAAAATCAACTTTGATTACCTACTTTTCTTTTTTCAAGTTGTAACATAATTATTTACAACAATCAAAAATTTTTTGGAATTTTTTTAAAGTAATGTTTTGAAATAATACAATGAAAATCTTTGTCCTGCTTTGATTGGCTTTGGTTACATATTTTCACCTACTGTAGTTTTTAAGAAAAATGAAATTGAAAAAAATTATTAACAAAATAAAACCCACTTAAAAAAATCAATGAAAAGTACGAAATGACTATCCTTTACTAATCAAAACTCAAGTAGTTATTTCATACATTTCAATGTTTTTTTTATAGAAGTTGGTTTAATTTTTTGGTTAATTTTTTTTATTTATCCCTTTTGAGTGACTGACCTAAAGAAATATCTAGGAAGGTCTACAATTAACTTCTTTTCTAATTCTAGAGCTCAATGGCACACAAGAGAATCATCAATATAAATAAGTAAAAGTTATAAGCAGTTTACGTTCTTGGTGTTATTTGGTGTATCTTCGAAGTCCGAACTCTAATAGCAATGAAATTTAAATGGGACCAATCTGGAAGTATATCCCTTCAAATAAAGAAAGAATTTTCTAAATCGGTTTATAAATACATAATAATAAATACAAAAAAATAACATACACAAAAAAATGAAAAAAAAAATAGAATAATACAACCGAGTTGAGAACTAACCTCCTTCTTTTTTGTGAAGTCGGTTAATAATATGTAACCTTTGCACTTTAACTTAAAAGTAGTTCAAGAATCGGTACCAAAAGCGATATTTATGTATATTTCTATTGCGTGCTAATATCAAAACGCAAATTATTTTATACTTCATCCGTGGGAGCTATTTCGTCATGCTTCTTCGCTAGACCCTTTCCAATAATTCTCTGTTTTTTGACATTAAATAATTATGAGAGTGCATAGGTCAAAGACCACCTACCGTTGAGACTTGTAATGTAATGTTACTTGTAAACGTGTCGTTGTCCGTCGTACATGTGCTCAAACGAGCCTGTACATTTGAACACTACTCGTTTAGTAGCAACTAGGAAGGAAATAAGTAATCTATGTTCTGCGTCTTAGTCAAATATAAGCGGTATAAAAAGAATAAAATCTCTTACAATATGGCATGTGTAAGTAGAGATGCGAAGAAAACGTCCAGATACATACATCGATATTGTTAAAAAAAAATTTGGAAAATCACGACTATCATTCTTTGAAATTATATAGCTAGTTCTAAACTAATTTTTTCATTACAACTATCATAAGCTTTTAATTAAGTGAGATATTTATTACATACCTACGTATATTTTCGATTTGAATGATTGCCATTTTAAATTGAAATTATTATGATTTGGACTGGTTTTGTTTCTATTTCAAAATAAAGAATTTTGTTTTAAATCGTTTATAATGTTTCTTTTTTTGAAAAAAAACATATGAAAAGAATTCTTGTTTATCGATAGAGAACCGACATGCGTAAATTTCTTTCTTAACAGAAAGTACGTATTTTCATAAAAACTCGGTACTCGTCTCGTGGCGGAGGTGGTCTTTTGCGTAAATATATTTCAATAATAACAATAATTATATACCTATATATATTTTGAAAATAACAAATTTTATTAAGTAGCTAATTAATAAACATCACACATACCTTACTACATGAAAAACAGTTTTAATTATTAAATAATGATTACATGATTCTTTCTATTACGCAATATTATACAATTACAATCATAATGTATATGTAATTTTGAAATGTAATCTGACTCAAATCGTAGCCCAAATCTAAGAATAAGTACCTTAGGTGCTTATATATATAATACTATAGAAAATATTATGTTACAATTATAATCTTTTTATTTTATTTTGAATATTACTTTTACAAGTAGGTATATAATATATTTATATGTATGTACATAAAACGGATATGCTTGTCCATTGTTATAATTTGAGGCTTTTGCCTAAAAAAATTTGAAATGTTTTTGGAGCTTCGAAAATATTTAAATTAATACCTACCCAGGTATGTATATTTATGCTTCTGTCAGAAAAAAATAATGGAAAGATCTTCCCTGTAATCTTGCCCGATCCCAAATTGAGGACAGAATATTAGATAAATATTACATATTTATTTATAGTTTTTTCGCTATTATTTCAATATATTATGTTTATGACGTGCGAAAGTGCGAAGCACGATAATACGACGATGTCTCTTGCTCGTACGATGCACAAAAAAACTTTTTACTTGTTTTATACAATATTAATTAATCTACTTAAATAAAATTTTGACACGTTGATTACATTTATTACATATTAAAAATTGTTGTAACATTATAATACTTTTGGAAACTTCTGCAATAACGCATGTGCTTTTTTGTTTGCTAAGTATGGAATCGTTTTAAAAACTTAAAAATGTTTAAGCTGCAAGATGAATGAACAAAACAAAAATTAAGGGACAATGAAATATTATCACTAGCGGTGTAAATGCAATACGGATGAATTCGGGGAGTTGTGATGTGACATTGATGTGAATCGGGCGGGGAGGTTATATTCCTTCCAAGTCTCATGTTATCGTGCACGCTTGGTAGCCAAGACTTCTATATTCACTGAGGTAGACATGCCCTACACACCAAATTCTAAAGTGTTAAGTAGAAGCTAATTAGCACTATTGCGCTCAGTTCGCAACACATCGAAACGTTGTCACCATTATATGCTTGCACGTCACGTGGTCTTACAAAAGCTGTTGTAAAATTAGAAAAAGCTCAAATTATCATCATACCAGTGGTTTAAGTAGTACTCTACAACGAATACTAATTTATCTCGTAAATATCCACAGTTTATAAATTACCTCTTTTAATTAATTGATTTTGTAAATATTAATCTCACTGTTATCTCATCAAATGATATATGCCTGTATCTTACTCACCAAACGTAATAGGCAGTCTTCGCTCTTTGGTAGCATACATAATACTAGATGAACAATATTTGAAAACACGGCGAATTTCCAAATGTATCGTGCAATTTCTCGACGGCGCGGTGTAATGCTTTCTCGTTTATACTTCATGTCATACGAATATTATTATATTATATAATATTAATACGATACGAATCTTGAATGTATCGACACTTACTTGAATCAAAAGTATCGATACTACTTGGTATCCAAACTTTTTTTAAAAGGCACAAATTAATATAATGTGTGTTCGCTGCATGTCTGACATGAGCATTGAAACAAAGATTTTCGTATTTTTATGAGCTTACGTAAGTCAAATTAAAAATCTAGCCTGATCCGTGTCTGTAAATTACAAATATTGAAGAACACGACACGAGTGGTATGCATAACATTATTAGAAAAGAAAATGGACTTTTTGGAATTTTTGTCTATCTCAATGTTTGCTTAACCATCACACGAAAACGCCTGTATTCTAGAACAATTCTCAAACGTGAATTTGAATGAACGTGAGCCCATTTAGAAAGTGATGCCGCTACGTCCGAAGAATTGAATGTTGTTTTGGAATATGGGCCTAAAGCTTTAAAGACTTGAACGTGGATCTTGTAGTTGCATCTCTATTACACATTAGGATATATTTTATCCTCATATGCCATCCAGAAGCCGAAACCTAAGACTAGCTCTCTTTACGTCTCGAAACTTTGAAAGACCCTTTTTTTCGATCTCAGATCGCCTTCATAGACGTAATCCAAAAGTATCTATTATGTTATCAAAGTATACCTAGTAGTAAAAGATACCTAGTACCTACAATATTGTCACAAAAGTAATGAGTACGAAAATAATCGGAGTCGTAACGAAAGTAACGATGCTACTCAGATATCGATACTTTTTGTGAATCACTAATTATTAATTATTTTATTATATTCTTTCTAATTGCACTTACATAACTATTGGCTGTTTGTGTGTGTAATATTGTCAATATTCAAGCACAGTTTTGGTTCGAAGATTGCATAAAAATGTTTTTTTATTGGAGTACCTACAACCCACGCGACTTAACTGTGCGCCTCGCTGGAGTGCAACAGATCTCCCACTTCCCCGCGCGGCGCCCCGCATTCACCATGTGCGACCAGTAGCTATAGCATCTTTGTTATCGTTGCACGCGTCTCCATTTTTAATCGTTCATTGATATTTATGTTAAGTTTTTCGTTGATAATACTGTTGAGTTTTTGTTTTGTTTTTTTGTTAATTTTGAGAATAGTTGTATTTGTTAAGTTTATGCTGTTTGTATCAACAACATTATGGAGAAGACTATTCATAGTGAAACAAAGACTTATATTGGAGGCGTTGACATTCTTTGAAAATGAGAAAGCAAATCTACAATTTGTGATTCCTGTGGACCAAGCTATAAAAAGAGTTTGTGCAGCAACTGGTGTATCAAAAAGAACATTGATGAAAATTAAAAACAAATCCCAGAAAGCAGCACAAACTGTTCCACCAGCACCGAGTACTTCGGCGTCAGGGTCAATTACACGATCGATAACAAAATTGTTGTTGTTAGATTGGCACAACTGTTTTCCATTTTGGCGCAGAGTTTGAGTTGCATCTATTATTTAGATTAAATACAGTGCTGTATTTAGTTACATCATATCTAGTGTGTATTGTGAATTTCATAATGGACAAAAACATCGAACAAAGAGTTTGTCTTAAATTTTGCATCGCCAATGGAATTTCGTGTTCGGAGTCACTGAAAATGTTACACAGAGCTTACGGTGAATCGACTTTATCAAAAACCCGCGCTTATGAGTGATACAAAGCGTTCAAAAGCGGTCGAGATGTGATGGAAGATTTGCCTCGCTCTGGTAGGCCATCAACGTCTGCAACTGAAGTTAACATCGCAAAAGTGAAGGAAATAGTGACTGAAAGTGACTTGAATGAGTCAAGTTTGAGAGAGATAGCTGCCGAACTTTCTGTGTCTCTCGAGTCGATCTGTACCATTTTAAATAATCACTTGGGTATGAAACATGTTGCCGCTCGGCTAGTCCCAAAAGACTTGAATTAACTTCAAAAATACAATCGCATAAGAGTTACTGAGGACATGCTAGAACGAGTCAATTCCGATCCAACATTCATGAAACGCATTGTTACTGGTGACGAGACGTGGGTTTACGAGTTTGACAAGCAAACTAGTCAACAAGCTTCGAAATGGCGCCTTCCAATTGAACCGAAACCGAAAAAACCACGCCAAAGTCGATCAAAAGTCAAAGTCATGTTAACTGTTTTCTTTTACTATCGCGGTGTTGTGCACTCGGAATTCTTGCCGGAAGGTATAACGGTAAATAAAGAATATTATTTGGGCGTTATGCGGCGTTTAAGAGAGCAAATTCGACGAAAAAGGCCAGATTTGTGGAAAGAAAATTCTTGGATTTTGCACCTCGATAATGCGCCTTCGCACAAGACCATCATTGTGCACGAATTTTTGACCAAAAACTCAACAAATACCATTGAGCAACCACCTTATTCACCAGATATTGCTCCAGCCGACTTCTTTCTTTTTCCTAAACTTAAATTACCACTTCGTGGCACCCGTTTTCATTCGGTAGAAGACATAAAGGAGAATTCGCGGCGAGCACTGAACTCAATTCCGGAAAAAGCGTTTAAAAAATGTTTTGATGATTGGATTATTATTCGTTGGCGTAAGTGTATCGTTTCTGAAGGAGCATACTTTGAAGGTGGCAAAATAAATTTGGATGAATAACTAACATTTCGTGTATTATTGATCTTTTCCCGGTACTTTCTTGACAGAGTAGTATGTGATACACAGTTAAAAAAGAAATGCCGACTTTGAAAAAGGTATTAGCAGCTGCAAAAAGCGAGTCAAAGTTTCCAAGTGGACATACCACACTGCGGCTGATACTTGTTAGTAAATTAGGATACAAATTTAAAAAATGCAAAAATGCAGGACTTCTTTTAATACAAAAGCCAGACATCGCCGCTTGGAGGGCTCACTACCTGCGAAAGAATAAAGAGAACAATGACCGCGGGGCGCAGAAGAGACCGGTAACATACTTAGATGAAAGAAACATGGATACATTCCCATTATATCGTACGTAAATGTTGGCAGAACAGTAGCGATGCCACTATTAAAAAAAATGATAAATCTGGGCAACGGTGGATACTAGTACATGCCGGCGGTGAAAATGGGTTCATTTCCGGGGCCGAATTTTTGTATAAATGTAAAAGTTATTCTGGACACTATCATCATGAAATGAATACCAACAATTTTATAAAATGGTTGAAAGAAAAATTTCTCCCAAACTTATCGCCAAATGGCCTAGTGATGATCGATAATGCGCCATATCATTTAACGCAAAGTGAAAAGGCTGCTGTGAGTTCGTCACTCAAAAGTCACATGCAAAGCTGTCTGCAAAGCAACAATATAATATTTGATGACAAAGTGACAAAACCTGAACGGTATACCATTTGATTAAAATTAGTAAGCCTCCAAAAAATACATTGTTGATGAATTGATGAGGGAGTATGGCCATGAAGTTTTACGTCTGCCACCCTATCATTGCGACTTAAACCCAATAGAATATATGTGGAATTTAGTAAAGCAAAGGGTGGCAGACAAAAACATTGATCAGTCTGAAAGACAAATTAGAACATTTAACAAGGGAGTCTATCAAAGTCCATAACAGTTACCGATTGTAAAAAAGAGATTAATCACAAAGAACGCTTGGAAAAAGAGTATTGGGAGAAATATCGCCTCCAAGAAATAGAACAAAGAGAATTAATAATTTCCCTTGGAGGCTAAGAAACTAGCTCTGAGAGCGAAGATGAGGACAACGATTCAGAGACCATGTCGGGGATCGAAATGATCAGTTATAGTGATAATGATGATTGAGGATAATAAAAAATAATCTTAGTTTATATTTTTTTGTTTTATTTATTTATTTATTTATTTAAGCTTTCCATATTCATGTTAAAAGATAATCTCGTAAAAAATATTGTTTGCTGCTTTGGGTTTCGTCTCCTGTAAACCTTTAATATTTTTACGAATTTTTTTGCAAACAGTACCGTCAGAGTTACGTAACAGGGCGAGGTGCACAGTTAACTAAGTTTCTGATATAATACTATGATTCTACTCCGTGCCCAGTTTATTTAAAGGTCTTATTGCAAGTATGCATGAACATCAAATTCTTGTTCTTCTTTTATTGATATTTTCAACGAGTATTTTCGATTACATCATTGCAGCAGTTTACAGCGAATCAAGAAAATAATGTTTGTAGCTTGTAAGTATATTTTTTAATAACATAATATTACATACCTAAAACAATAATATTGAACAGGTTCTTACCGCAATAATATATTCGAGTTTCCCGTGGGTCATGGTGCTTCCAACAGCATCGAATTATCGGGAAACTCAGACATAATAATATCGAGGTAAGTACTCGTTCATTTCCCTTGTTTAAGGCGACGCATTGATAAACAATAATTTAATCCGAAATAGACTTTCTGGTCTATGCAAAAATGCGCGCGCTAGCTTACGAAAAAGTAGTTATTTTTGTTCATTTTAAAAACTATAATTAATTTTAAAAAATCCAACTGCATTTTGAAGAATATGTTTAGACTAACACTATACAGAAAATTTAGAAACACAAATCGTTCCCGTTACTCAAAGAAATGTAAATCTCTGTTTTAAAAGAGGTTTCTTAGATATTTTTTTGTGTTACAAAACCAATCGTGTATTGTCAACTGGTAAAAGAAAGTCAATAAAATGAAGAATCAGGTTATCAAATACTACTTTCATACGTTGTGTAGTCACTTATAAAAATTGATCCCTACCGTCGAAATTTCCAATGCGTCGCCTTAATGAATACTTATAAATCGTGGAACTCTAAGTGTAATAAAATAAATTTACATAATCGTAAGTATTCGTAAGTCATACCTATAACGTTACCTGTACTCAGTTGTAACAAAGGTACTTTGTGCCCGTAACATTTTTAAAATGTATATAAGATATCTTATAATTTATCTTCCACTTAAATAATATTTTATTTGGGTGTAGGTACGCAATAATAGTGTTTTTGATAATTTTATTTTTTTCTTAGCAATGATTAATATTAAAAATATCTAAGTAGGTACATATGTTTCCTTTTAATATTTTATGGTTATTATATAAATATTACATTGTGCATGTTTTTCAGCCTTTCCGAAAGATAATATTTTTTCTAGCTATTTTCACATCAGATTAGACCAGAAAACACATTCTTAAAAACATGACACTGGCCACCAACGATTTACATTGGTCCGCTCTATAGACATTCAGAATTTAAATTATGGCGCGAAATCCGCTTTCGATTTATGAGCATGGTGGACACGAAGACCTTTGTTCCTGAGACGGCGGCGCGCGCACCGCCAGCCTGGCGGGGTCAGCGGGATTTGCTTTCGCAACAAGAGCGCGCGCCACGTGAGCGAAGGCGGCTTCGACGTTCAGCCCGGTTTTCGCTGACGTTTCCATAAATGCGACTTGGTATTCTCGAGCGAGACGCTGCCCCTCCTCCCGCCTCACGGCTCTTTCTAGGCCGCTGTCGGATTTATTACCTGGAAAGCGCGCGTTATTTGTTCAGAACGGTAATTCTATTGTGTTTTGCTTCCAAAACTGATAAAATACCACAAAATGCTACAGGTACACAGTTAATACAGAATGTAATTTTACCTAATAGCATAATAACAACGTCGTCCTGTGCATACTCCCGAATTTCGCCAAGCCATGCACGGATGTTATCGAAACTGGTCTTGTTGGTCACGTCATACAGAAGTAGTAGAGCTGCTCGAAAATAAAGAAGAATAAAACATTAACGACTACTTATATTCTTTTTTTTATCCTTTTTCACTATTTATTTAAAACTAGCAATAAAACCGAAATTTAATTTCAATATTTTTGTAGTACCATACTACAAATTAACGATGTCATTGCAGAAAAAACAATAGTTTGGAAATAATTCTCTCTGTATACGCGTTTAATGCTTTATGAATACTGTATTTTAAATAACTGTTGTAGAATGATGTTGAAAAAATGATACCTGAGTTTAGGTTTTCTTTTCGAACCGAAGTAAAGCGGCCATCGTGTGGATACAATGATGCAGAACATACTTAATTGTATAATTGTCATCAGAATTAAAGGTGTGTACCAAATTTCAGATCAATCTGTCAACAGGAAGGAGTTAAAATTTCAATTACCTACTAGATTTGACCCACACAAGATACACTCAAAGCAAGCTAGATAAAACCATTTAAAAATGGCTGTGACATAAGGCCAGACAGACGTACAGGCGAATTCACGAGGGTTCTGTTTTTTGCCATTGGGCTACGGAACCCTAAAAAGAATTATTGTAATGATAATTATATATAACCAATATATACTAGGTGCAGTAAACTCCAGTCTCAATCTATTCAGTATAGCCTAAACACTTCTGTGTTTAGGCTATACTGAATACTTCAATAAACTATTGGGTCCTTACATATGAAATTGGCGTTTTGTACGGGAGGAATATAAAGTCAATATTTTTTTGTAAAATATATTTAATTAATCAAAGTATGCACCGTTGTTATCTATGCACTTTTGCAATCTCATAGGTAGTTCATTGATCCTTTTACTAAAAAAACCATGGGGGCGAGAATCAATAAACTCTTTGAAGGCGGTTTGGACTGCCGCATCGGAGTTGAATTTTTTTCCTTGTAAGAAGTTGTCCAAATTCCGGAAAAAATGGTAATCTGTTGGAGCAAGGTCCGGGGAGTACGGTGGATGTCGCAGACATTCCAATTGTAGCTCATATAACTTAGTGGTTGTTTGTTGTGCAGTGTGTGGTCTTACGTTGTCGTGAAGCAGCAGTGGCCTAGAGCGATTGACCAATCTCGGTTGTTTAGCAGCTAGTTCTTTCTTCATGGTTTGCAGTTGCTGACAACAGATATCTGCCGTAATCGCTTGGCCAGATTTTACGGGGTTGGTTCTGAAGGTCGAAATTTCCAGAACGAAAACGTTGAAATCAAAAACGTACCGTGCTTTCTTTTGCGACACCAGCGCCGTACACATCATTAATCCTTCGAGCTGTTTCTGCAGCACTCGTGCCACGGTAGAACTCGTACTCGTAAATATACCGATATTTCATGTTTTCCATTGTGCGATAATAAGCGACGCCAAAGAAAAAATAATGAGGAAAAAAACAAATGAATGACTGTTTTCAAAACTCAAATGTACCAGCTAAATGAATTTATAAATTTGAATTTGGAATTCTTAACCAAAGAGGAGATATTTCAGATCAGTGGTCAGTACGACAAAACGCAAATTTCATATGTAAGGACCCAATATCTTAGGTAAAAAAAACATATATAGTGTTCATATTTTTGTAGTAACCTACAAATTACGTATTTACTTAACTTTTTAATGCCTTCGTACAACTACTTTCTTCTTCATTTTCTCTATTCATCTATCCTCTCTTATTGGTCTAAAATATTAACGAATCGTTTCACTGATAGTGACTAGTATGTACATATAACAATATAAGTTTTTAAGTTATTATTGTAGAATGTAGATAGATATAAGATACATAATAATTTATGTGTCGATGAACGATAAGTAGATATACTCTGCATATCTACAGATTGTGAAAACGGACAAGCAAACAGCTTAATGCACGATGGCGCGAAAGGCGTGATAGTGACACTAACATGGAACTCGGCCCGCCTGCGGGCCGGGCAGAAACGACAGCCGAGAGCGCAGACGGAATCAGGCGGAACGACTAACATTTTTCCACGTTGGCTAACGATCGCGACACTATCGACTAAAGAGGAATATTACCTATGGCTCCCGCAGTGAAGAACGCATCATGTCAATCTATCATTTGCCGATGCTGGCTTATACATTTATCTTTTATGCCGCCTAATTTCAATTTTCAATATTGCATTTGTAGGTGTGTTTATATAGTATATTATATACAATCTACAAAGATTTTTTTTTCATTAATTTTTGGGCTGAATTATTCCTAAATTGTACTATGTGTAACGTAAAAAGACTTGTTTATAGTGTCGTTAAAACTATATAGGTAATATAATGTACACTGTGGTTACAACCACGTGTTAAAAAATGACTAGTCTTTATAAAAGAATGTTAACTAAAAAGTTCCGCTTCATGGCGGTAGATGACTCTGTAATGCATTATTTATCAAATATTGTTACATACTTTACGCTATTTACTAATTAGTCTGTGTTATTACACTGATTATTGACATGTCCAAACAACAACTTAGTGGAGTAAAAAATATGTGCTACAATATATTAATTTTGTTGCCTGCAGCTGTACTGCACTCAGAGATATTCTGACATTGTCGTTCTCATTCTCAGAGTTATTGTCATGAAGCCATGAGGATCAAAATTAATTATTTATAAAATAAATAAAATATGCGGCAAAATATCGACAGACGGTAAAGAAGATCTACATTGAAATAGAATATCGACTACTCAGAAGATTATCGTTATTTTTGAATGTGAATAACGTAAGCTGAAAATAGTGGTTTAATTTCTTTGTAATGCATTTGTATCTATACTAATATTCTAAAGAGGTAAACTGTTTGTTTGTATGTAATGCATAAACTCAAAAACTACTTTGCCGATTTCAAAAATTCTTTCACCTATAGAAAGCTACATTATCAGCGAGTAACATGGGCTTTATTTTATTTTCAAAAAAATTTTGCCTCGACACGGGGCCTGTCGCTAACAATACATACATAGCATTTAAAAGTGATTAATAGCGATAAAAAAAGAGAATGGAAATATGTTTGAAATTCAAATATTTAACAACAGTTCATGCGACTATAGTTAGACAGAGAAACATTTTTTTTTCTCTGGTTTAGATCAGGATAACATTAGATAAAGCGCTTAAGTGGTTCCTAAATCGAGTTCCACACATGTGTATGATCCGGTTTGTCGATTGGACTGCACATAGCACATACTCAGCAAACAGGTCGAGGTCGAGCCTTGACTGCTTGCTTAGCGGCATGACGATGTGGTTTTAATCACGGAACCATTACCAGATTTGCCAAGGTGACAGGCAACTTTAAAATACATGAACATACCTATTATGGTGAGTAGTTACGATTATAGGAGCAGTTTTCATTTTTATATTTCTGTTATTGTTTAGCGTACAATATATTTGAGCTATATTTTTATGTTCATAAATGAAATTAGTATGTAAATAAGTACCTAATGTGAATTTGAACTGCATTTTATATGCCATTAGGTAAGTAGGTACACGGTAGGTTGCCGTTACACATTACTTTTAAATTAAGAACTATTGAAAACTATATTATATCAATTGAAAACTACCCAGATGCAAAGCCCAACCTGATTATATGTGTCTTACTTTATGTAATAACATAATAATACAAAGATAAAATTAAAAGATAAAATAAAATAATAAGACAGGCCTTCAAATATTTCAACCTATCTGAACAGTACCTTTGTTTTTTTGTTTCTGAAATATTTCCGAATAATATAATATAGATGGCACTACTTGTTCAGAAAAATATTTAATAAAAACAAACTGGATCGAAGTATACTTCAAATATCGATCAAGTGAAGATAACCTGTAGTGTGTTTTATCATCATTATAGTAAATTACCATGCGCGTCTCTATAGTAGGCGTGGGTGACGCTTCGGAAACGTTCCTGTCCGGCCGTGTCCCAAATCTGTAGCTTCACTTTAACACCATCCACAGTTACTACCTTATTCTGAAATCAGATGGCGCTAGTTATATCAAAAATAAAATTTAAAAAAAAATAATAAAATTAATAAGAAATTATCAAGTCTGCAATTATTTCATACCTCAGAAAATATGCCATTTTTCACTAATTGATATGTACTCAAACGAAATATAGCATTTTGATTCTTAGATATAAATAAAGTACACGGTCTATGGTGTGCGAAATATATTCAGTCCTAACATGTGGTTATGTGTCATCATAGTAGAAGAGTAGGTAATATCATCAGCAGAACAGCTAATAAGATAGTATTCAGTATTATCCACAGTATTCAGTATCAAATTCAATATCTACCTACTCAGTAAATGAAGATAATTTTTACGAACTTGATTTTTAATAACTGTCAATGACAGATGCTATAAATCAAAACGTAGAAAAACAGGGAAATAAAAACTCCTGTACCATTGCAATAATAAATCACTCAGACTGAGAAGCCGATTCAATCACAGCAGCTGTCACGCGGCAAGGGGCGGGTACGGAAAAAGCGCGCCAAACTTTGAACACCAATAGCGTGTCGGCAAACCGGTCTTATGCATCCGTGACTGGCCCATTTGAACTTAGAACCCTTGAAGCTCATTATTTTTTTCGAGTATAATAATATAAAATATAACAGGAATTAAAAATAATACCGGCGCGGCGGCATCGTGGAGTTTTTGCTGAGAACGCGGCGAGTTAAGTTTCATTTTGGAGAATTTAATTAAATGGTGTTTTTGAGAGATTTATTTTACATATTATATTACATAAATAAACCCTAGTAAGTACTGGTTTTCTGGAGAACCGATTTACGACTGACAAAACAGGAATACAATGAAGTATACAGAAGAACATAATTAAAACAGGTATCTGTTATCCGTTAATCGGTTTATATATTGCTATTGTTAGTAACTATAATGATCTCGAGTATAAGTATCTATTGCGGCATAGGTCACTGTGTACCCGGAAGTCAATCCCGACGGTGGATATGTAGTTTCCTGCAAGAAACGTGCCGTCCCGGAAGCGTACCAACATGCAAGTTTTGCCGACACCACTGTCGCCGAGTAACATCACCTGAAAATTAATTAAATCAGTTACATATCTATGTACTTCTGAAAGCAGTGACCAAACTACATTCAATTTTGAAAATTATTAAAAAAAAAATTGAGCCAAATATGTATCTACAGTCTTTTAGAAAGTAAAAACGTAAATAAACAGAGACTAGTGAACACGGCATTTCGAATTATGTGGATATTATGTACTAAGAATCAATAAATGATGAATAAAAATTAATTAGAGCCATCCATAGGAAACACCATAGTTTTGCATAATGACTATGTATTTAAATTGATTTTAAAAATAAAACCTTTTTTCCTACTCTGAATTGTCCGGATTTCATAAAAAAATTGCTTACTTTTCCAAAAACATCATATTTATCTTCTTGTTTGACATGTTGTTCCCACGGTTCTGTAGGCGAAGGAGGCTCACTATGTGGCATGACACCGATCTCCTGTTGAGGTTTGTCAATGTCATCATCTTCTCTAGTTTCTGGGAGGTTTCTTGCCCAAGTCGGTCGGACTCTGCCAACTACTACCCTTTTCTCCAATTGTCTATTATCTATCGCATTAGGGTTCCACATTTTCTTAATTTTATTTTTTAATTTTGCAAATTATTTTCTTTGAACAATTTTTCTCCAGCCATAATCTTTATAAAACAAACTTTTGTTACACTTAAACGTGTTTCACATCACTAGTAGATTTTAATTTTAATAAATATTATAGTCAAGTAAATCAAGCTGATTGAATAAATTAATAAAAAACTTAGGTATGTTTGCAGTTTTATATTTACATAGGTATGTAGCAGTTTGGGTTTCTATACTTGCAGTTTAATATTTTAAGCTGTACCTAGGTACCTATCACTGAAAAAATACTTAAGTCGGTATTACAAAAGTTTTACTAAACTCGTGGGTTAACTTCGGACTAACATACAGATTGTTGATTTCACTAAACTTAAAATGTTGAAATATTTACAAAACTGTATTGTATAATTAACAGATTGTTAAGTATTATTAACTAAGGTAAGTCGGAAGCGCACCATACTCTTAAACTAAACTCATTATTGAATTTAACATATAATGTTGCAAATTTTATTATAGTTAAAGCTGTAAATTCAATCGTTTTTATTGTGTAAACTGAATCTTTGTAATATTGTAAAAATAGTGAATACTGTAGAGAACTTTGGTTGGTTTTACGTATCAACAGATCAGCCCTCGAAACATTAAAGTGTTCTATCAGTGTACGTATGTTTATTATTTACCTGATGTAAACTCGATGTAAAATGTAATTTGGCGAAAACAATTTACCAATGATTTTTTAAAATTTACTAAATTGAAATTTAGACAATAAAATTTTGTAAAAAATACATCTCTTTTCTGAAAATTCAAAGTACTCATAGTAGTTTACGTCTGCTCTTATTAAAGCGAACTAAGAACTAATTCACCAACAACATCAAAAGCTAAATGCCTATTATAAAATAACGTATAAGTACATGGGTTCTTTCGAACATTTACTTACTTAATTTAATGTTATTTAAAGTACTTTTAGGTAACGTTTAAATTACGAAACTCCAGTTTAATTAAAAATGAACATTCTTATTTAATATGAAGTGGGTACGTCCTAGATTATAACCTAATAAGTCAAATTTACATACCATAACATTACGAAATTTCCAGGGTGAACAGAGTATCAAGGTATTACAAAATGAACATGAATGACAGATTCCTATAGTCAGCGCAGACGAAATGAAAAAATTCTGTGCGGGCTCGAGCATACTCTTGAACACTCGAGGAACCTCCGCATCGCGCGCGTCCACAGATTAGCTAATTATTACTACTACCGACTCCGCGTGCTTATACGTGAGCCCACCCTACGGGCTTACCATGCCGGCAATGCCAGTTTGTAGAGAAAATTCGTCGTTATTAGACTTGAGACTTTCTTGTTACTGTGTTTTTGGGAGAAGAACGTATTAAACTCTGTGACAAAACTAGTGTCGGCGTATAGCCACAAATCGTTTCGAGGCCATCTATACCTATACGCGAACGCGCGCGAGCAGTCGCTGTTTAAATGTTCTTACATTTTATGAGAATGTCAAGAAAATCAATTTCTAAGTGTTATCAGAAAATCCACTCTGCGCCTCTATCGGTTTGCATTGACTACTATAAGTTCAATTCCCACTTTAAGAGCAACGGCGTGCAATACGTCTAGTGAGCAGTTTCAGCGTGTCGACTCTATTATCTAATAGTGGAACAAGATTATATTGGTTTGAAATGATAGAATGGATATTACGGTGCCGCGAGCAGACGCGAACCGCGATTGAGATTGAGGATTTACTTAGCCGCGCTTCTGCTGTTCGATGGAAATTTACCTTACTGTAATGCTCATCGTCTAACCATGTAATTTTCAATAAGACCTAACCTTTGGTTGATTTTTATGATCTACGCGTGCAGATGAAGAGCTGGTACATTATACATACATAATTTGTTCTCTATTAGACTAGAACCTGAATAAAATATGTAACTATATATATGTACTACGTACGTTGAGTATGCTAAATGTTTTATTTGTATTACTTATTCGTAATTTGAAAAAAGTAAAAGTCCTTCTGGAATTGATGAAATATTTTCAGTTATTCACAATTTTTCTTCGGAATAAGTGAATAGCAACATTCGATGATTTTCGAAGATTCTTAAAAAAAAAAATTATAATCAACTTTCATAATGGCCTTCGTAGACAAAACGCAGAATTTAATTCTTTCCGTTCATTTACCTATTCAATCTCCTTTCTATTAGAGAGGTGAAAGAAATATGAGTGTGATTGGCGAGAATTGCCGAGAAATTTAATACTGAGATACTACAACGCGGGCTGTACACTGTACTGCGCAGTGTATTGGTACTTGCAAATCCCCAAAACCTTATTATATACATTATAACTATCACTAATGTTTTATCAGAACCTACTTTTTGGTTAGATTTTCCTAATTTCATGCAATTATTATTTATTAAACACTGTTAACAAAATGACTGAATTATATATGTATGTGTATGTAAATAAATGCGATTCCAAAATCCACTAAACCCTATGAATGATTGAACTTTGAACCTTAATTCTTAATCCTTAGACCCATCTTACACCGTCTTCCCTAACTCTATCAATGACAATTATTGGTCTTTATTCGACTGTCTTTATTACCAACCTACACATTTATCATCTAACAATATTTGTAAAAAAATATACTACCCCACTATATTTAAGCTTTTATTAGATAATGTAAGTAGCTATAAAGAGGTAATAAAGTTACTACATTAAATTGTACATATACATCTCTCGAGAAATCTCGACCGATCCTCAATCCTTATGTACTCTCCTGAGGCGTGAGGAGCGGTTGGGTGCTCGTATTAAATTTTTTTCATTCTCAGAAACAAAAAAAAATCACGAGTCTAATTTACCAGGTATTTCGAGACTGCATATTTCAGTATCAAGTCTCAAAAAATTTTTAGCAGCACTAGAAATAGCCTCGAGGCCAAGTCAAAACTGAAACCCTGAATAATAAATAAATAAACCATCGAATTAATGTTGAATGACGTTAGGTTTATCCAAAAAGCGTTTTCTATATGTTTTCGCAAAATATGATCTTTTCGCTATATTTCATGGGTAAGTTTTACGGACGTACATCTCTGACAGTTGATTGGTCCCTCATTTACTACACATAGGCGAGTACGGAAAATAACCGAAACTATAGTAGAATGAATTGACTGACTGATTCATCATCGCCCAACTGAGATTACTGAAGCTATGAATATGAAGTTTGGACTTCTTTTTATGATGCAGAGACTCTACAAGTAGGGATTTTCCCGCAACATTCAATCCCTAAAAGTGTGAAAGAGGTGGTAAAAGTTTGTATGGGATAAACAATTGTGATAATCAAACTTAACACTACTACTACAAGGCGCGCATAAAGAACGATTCGCTTGTGCTGGGTTACATAAGCAGGCTCTAAAAGAAAATTGTCAAAATCGAAAGTTCGATCACACAACTTTAGCCAGTTTACTTATTAACGGTTCAAGAGCCATGATAAGCGGTAAAACGAAAAAGTCATAAAAAATTAGCAAGTCTGAGAGTCTGAGATCTGAGATATTATATGTATAAATAGTAACACTTCCTGTAAATTGTAATTCGCTCTTAATCTTCTAAAAAAAAAGATATTCGTAATTATTGTACATGCGTGTAGGTGTGTAGCAGTGTTGGGCAAAGTAATTGTAAAAACAATTATAATTCCTTTTTGTAATTGTAATTGTTAATAGTTTGCCTAACAAAATGTGCACAATTACATTTTACAATTAAATTTTTAATTGTAGTTGTTTTTACAATTACATTTTGCTCAATACTGGTATGTAGGTATGTGCTCTAAACCCATCGTTAGGCATAAACGTGTTATCAATCCTCATCGCTCACTCCACAAAACTTCAGTTATCTTTGCTTTGAGGTTTCTTGATTTTCCATTTTTATCTTCGTCTTTCATTTTCTTAATGCGGAACCATCGAGGCGTTGAAAACGGTAAAAAATAGACTGAAATTTTTTGTACAATACAAACATTTGGTTTGAATTTTATTATGCTAAAAACGGTCGTAGATATGCGGGAAAGATCGTCAAGATCGGGTATTATGTACTAAGTAGTTTTTAATTTAGCCGTTAGCCTTTGAAACAATGAACAAACGTCTCAAAACGGGAATAAAATCATGAAATATATTCCAAGTTTCTCTATGACTGCTTTTGACATCGGATCACCGACAGCGTCCTTTCGTAAATAATAAAGACAATTCCTTGTTATTAAGCCGTGTACAGACTACAGACAAAATGAGTTAAGTGAAGCAAGCGATCTTTCCTAGGGGAGATAGCCGCTGTGAAATGCAACTGACCAGCCACCGCAAGATTTGATTTTAGTAAACCCGGTGATTGTTTTTTTTTTAATAATTCTTATGTGACTATTTTCTCATTAGATTTTTCACTGCCCACCCTAGCTATGCATATGATAGCAAAACACGCTTCCTGCCACGTAGCTGCGAGTGTTCTCGCTCGCGGTAAAGCTATTTGAGTTCAGCGGGAAGTAGGAGCTGAGCGCTCCGTTTTGCGTATTATAGGGGTTGTTTTGTGTATTGATTGGCCGTGTATAATAGACTAATATAATAACTATATTTAACGACATAGTTAAAAGATGGGTTTAGTAATCATAAACAAAACTGTGAAAAATTATTCGAAATACAAGAAAATATATAAAAGTACTTAATAAAGCGGAAACGAGTTCTTTTAAACTTTATTAGTGGGAACAGAGGTGGGGATATGTTCCGTCTCTGTCACTCGTAGCGCTGTGCAATGTCATTGCGACTTTTGTGTCGCCACAGCTATGTAACGGTATCTTCCTCTAGCTCATCCTGACTGTGTTCCCACTACTGAAGTTTAAAACCATGGACGTACTATTCTAACAGAACTGAGTACTTGTGACCGAAATGCGAGCCGAGCAAGATGATCACTACAGAAAAGCCTTTTGTCACTGTCTAAAGTGACCATAATGATACGTTTATTACATTGGATAACTTAGAAATATCCACCGGTTTACCACTAATAGATATCGCTTTTCACACGTTACGAATTGTTAGACTGTAAGAAAGATATGGTGTATTTTGTGTGAATTGTGAATGGTGTGAATTTTTTCATTTAAATAAATTTTAATGCAATGGCTTAGTAGTAGTAATTGTCGAGAATTGGCTATATAAAAAATGTCTGGTTTTTAGTGGAGACTACACGCAACAGAATTTATAGATTTATAGTTATTATTTGCCTTCTTACTTCATTCTCCGGAAAAATGTTATCAAATTCAGGAGGGTTACGTATTTTTCTTTTAGCTACATATACACAAGATGAGTAGATACATATAAGAAAAATTGACTTCTTAATATTTAAATGTTATTTCACCGTGGACATATTTTTTAGTACGTCCATGGTTTACCAATTTTATAGTCCCCTTTTCATGAAATCCAAAACTTTAGCATGTTTTAGCTTATCCGTGAAAGGATATACTACAAACATCTACGATTCGCTTTTATATGTTTTAATGCAACACTTTAAAACCATTTTATAATACGCGCCATACAATTACGGAGAATAATGAAACAAAATTAATGAACAATGGCTGTCACGTAAATAACCAACGAATTTATTTAAACGACAAATTGATAGGATTACCAGAGTAATTATGAAGAATATTAATAAATTTGTACGTCTGTGGATTTAATATAAAGATACGTATCCAAATTATTACGACCAGTATTATAGTAAGCTTATAGTCTGTCAAATTGTCTTTGGAATGGTGAAATAATTACTACCAAAAATCACCTTTCGATCACATGGCAAGTGTTAGAAAGGGACAAATGGCATCCCTTGTAGAGGCACCTGTTAGCTTCATTACGTACTAATCACGTCAATTAGTCATCTATGATAATTTTGTGAGATTTTGATAGCAAAAGTGGGTACTTTGCCTACGTATTAATGAGGCTTTATAAAAGAATCTGGCGTTAGGCTTTGTGTAGTAGTTATCAAATAGTAACAAGCGATCGTGTACAGTTTATTTGAATGCAGGTAGTCGGAAATAACTTAATTATACCCTCCGCCATGCGCTGTTGAATAGAAGTAGTCTAGTGCAATCGGTGTTAGTATATCTTTAGCCGTATCCGCGAACCGTCGTCGTTGTGAAAATATAGCAAAATTAGTGTTCAGTGAGTTTTATACGTAGTGTTTTAATGAGTGATTAGTGAGTTATATATTGCATTCAATATACGTATTGATTAGTGTGCTTTTACACCCTTTCAAGTATCCCTTTCGGCTCGTTTTATATCATCTATGTCGGTAGCCCAAATTGAGTCTTTATATAATGCCATAAGTTCTGTTTTTGCATTTATCATCTTTAATATTCTACAATCCTGTTATGTTTGTCAGTCTGTCAATGAATGTCAATTAGTTTTTTCTCAGCCGTATTCAAACTGTTTAATTATTTTAATTCAATTTATAAAATATACCACATTTAAGAAGTCGTGGAGCCTATTCGACTGTGGATAAAAAACACGAAATATATAATTGCGAAATTGCATAGGACCCCAATTTCTGACGTACCTACCCTACATGCATACGTAATTTCACGTCATTTCCCATCCGAGTTGGACAGAGTAGCAATGTGCAACAGGATTACATCTTTGTATCACTCTAGCATTAATTATTTGGGTTTACAAAGACTGTAACCGAATTAGATTTTTTCATAGCACAGGGAAGACGAACGAACAAATAGTCCTCGTGATGGTAAGTGGACAAAGGCTCAAGGCTAAGAAAGCACTTTATATTGCAAGTGCGGTAGTAACCTTGAGGACTAAGAATTTGAGTCTTGTGTGCCAGAAATTTCTCCAGTTATCATATCCAGTACATCGGAACACGACAATGTAAGCTACTGTTTAGATAGTGTCAGATCGCTATAACGTATCGTCTATATCAGTTCCGTAATACTCGTATAACTCTCTGAGCGACAAGGACTTTCTATGTGTGAACATCAACAGCTGGCAAAATCTATATTATTTTTATTTCCCCCAAACCAGGGTGGAAACACGCATTGTGATATTTACAATAAAAATAAACAGGAAGATCCATGGAGTGGGGTGCGAATATATTCTGTTCATGATGGCTCGTCAGTCGTCTGTTTCTAAATAAGAAGACTCGTCTAAGAAAATTGGTTATTTTTCGATTTTCTGTGCTTCGTTTCAAGTTAATAATAATAATAATAATTGAATTCACCAATTACAACTCATAACTTACAACTAATTACAATATTTTGTAAGTTGAGGCTATACAATAATAGGGTTATTTTGCCTTCTAAACTAGGGGAAACCTGTATCTTAGAAGGCAGAAGTTCTGGGGCATGTATGGCGAGCCGAGCGTACCTCGCGAAACTCGCAATGTCTGTATACGCCTTTAAGACAATAATAAGTTCAAATCCTTACTCAACCATTACAATTATTGTATTATTACAATAATAGCAACATTATAATTAAATATGTACATATATAATATGAACATACATAATTACGACATTTAACCGTTAGTCTGGAATATTTACGTTATGAACTGAGGGTTTCAATCTTTCAATTTCAGTTCCGGTTTTACATTTGGGAAAAGAAATTCCGTTTTCAGTCATGTTCTCTCTTAATTACGTCAAAGACATTCTTTATTATAAAAATAAAGAAATTACTGCCGTGTAATAAATGCGGCGTTATATTTTATCTCTGTCTACTAACTTAATTTTAGCACTGTAATAAATTTTCGTTATCTAGAGAATATAGACCTTTGACAAAGTCACTTTCTAACGGGCAAATTCCTTATCAGTAGCTTATAGCAATTTCATGAATTCACTTTAATTATAGAATGTGTTTTCATGTAAGTGCACTTAATTATTACAATTTAACGTATGTTAAATTTTCAAAAACAAAATTTTGACTTTTTTAATACTTAGAAGTATGTTGCATTTCCCACTCGCTGGTCATATATTGTAGAAAACGACTAATGCTGCGATATAGATCGCTCTATCGTCTGTTACATTATGCTGATGATAAATGTTTTTCTGAAGAGGTATGCCCGTTTGGCGTATTGTGCTACATTAAGATGTGCAAACGCTTCGATAGTATGAGGTAAAACCAGAGATTTGATCCTTAAATAAATTATTTGTTAAAATTAAGTTTATATAAACGTACTACATACTATTTGCATTTTAAAGCATTCGAGTTCAACTAAACTCTATTTCAGCTAGATTACTGAGTTTGTCTATTTATAATATTATGTTTTATGTGTTAAATAAGTGAAGTGTGTTAACGTGTGTGTAAAGTGTATTAGGGGCTTACAGATATCAGCTTTTAATTTCGGTATTCCCATCGTAAAAATTTATTGATTAACATTGAACCAATGAGTCTGAAAGTCAAACTGTAATAAATTCATTTTCAAGTAATGGAGGTTTGTAATTAGCCCCTAGATCCTCGACACAAATTCTGTCTGTATATTTCAATATGATAATATGAAAAATAATTGAAACGTTTTACATATTTTTAAATATTTTTCCATAAAACTGATCATGAAATTTCGTAATTTTCTTTTGAAAATAAATAATAGTTATCGACAATTGACATAATTTATTATAAACGTCTATATTGTTAACTTTTTGATGACTCATTCTCTACCTAATTTATTTTTGTAAAACAGAAGTTTAATCCAAAATTAAGTTTTATTTTGTATAACTTTTAGTAGTCATTTCGTAAGAAATCAGATAGTTCTAGCTAACTTTGTGTCTGCAAAGTAGTAGATGCTTTGTTACTTTTATTAGTTTCGTAGCTATTAATTAGTACACAATGTTCTCAACTTTTCAGATTACTTGAAAACAAATAAAAATAGATACCATTTTAGCTTATATAAAACCACGGAATAACTAAGAAAAATCTTGGGGAAAAAAACATGAAAGTTTTGATCGAGAAAGTTTTCTCATTAAGTTATTTAGACCGAAGCGAGCAATCCATGTAAGTTGCAATTTCATCTTTGAGATTTTTCTTGACTGTTGATAAAGGTAGATAATAAATATAAATAGATATTATTATATAGTGGTAAAAGAAGCTAAGGAAGACCAAGGCTGACTTATGAAGATCAAATAGCCAGAGTGTTAGCAGACGGAAATGTCAAAAGCACTCGCATACCTAGGCGAAAATGTGTGAGGAGAATGATGAGATTTGAGGAAGCGAAAGAGGTGTGTAAAGACCGCGACTCCTGGCGCTCCGTCCTCTCTGACTTACCCCGTTGGGGATACAGCGTGAAGTTATGTTATGTTATGTTATTATTATATATGTAGCTAACTATTCATTAGTCATTCGTCAACGAACATTTATTTATTACATAGTTGTAGATATAGGTATACCTATTTAAAAATATAAGAATAAGCGTACACAAGCGTACACGACATTCTTTTACGTAAGTATTATATAAAAAGTTTGTACCTATTTATGGTAATAAGGATGCATTTAAAAGCATTCTAAAATCAGTAAAATTAACTTTTAAAATTATTTAATTTATAAAAAAATATAGTCTTAAACCAATGAAGGCGATAGACCTTCATAGGTTTCTTATACCTGATAATGAGAATAAGTCTTATATTTTGGCCGACCTTTACAATCTGTGCGGGAAGATGAGCATCGCAGTTGGTACATTCTATATTTTTCTGTTTACCACTTTTGTCTAGTGATATGACTTATAGAATAGATTATGGTATTTGACTGATCTTGAAATTGTATGTTTTATGAATTAAAAAGAATTTATTTATTAAATACATTAAGGTATTATAATAATTACTTACAAAGCTGTACAATGTATATATCTAAACGTTAATATTTATAAACTTAAGTATTATCATAATTTATACTCAAGTACTAAGTTACTATCTTAATTAATAGACTTATATTAAATAAATTAATTATATTCTGTAAATGGATTAATAACAGGAGTCGGTGACGGTCAGACGAGAACGAGGCACATAGTTTCACTGAAATTGGAGTCCTTTCACGATCCAGAGTGCATCGTGCAAGTGAAGGCTTATGTTTTGAGAAAACTGACTTCATTTCTTTTGTCGAGCGACACTCCAATTTCCGACTGGCCTGAAATTAAAAACTTACCGTTAGCTGACCCCAACTACAGTGCACCTGGAAAAATTGAGATGATTCTGAGTGTTGAGGTTCACAACGAGATAATCATGGGAGAGCTTATGAAGCATCCATCCAGAAACGGTCCAATTGCACAGTACACCAAATTAGGCTGGATTTTGTCTGGCAGAGTTCAGAGAGAGAATTTGTGTAACGAGCGGAGAGTAATCAATCTACATGTGCAAATCAGAGAAGATGACATACTGAAGCGATTTTGGAAAATAGAGAGAGAACCAGATAGAATAAAAAGGAAGTTAACAAAGGAAGAAATAAGTTGTGAAGAAGTTTACGAGAAAACAACAAAAAGAGATGAAGACGGACGTTACGTAGTTCGATTACCTTTCTAGAGCTCTAGTCCGGACTGCATTTACGGGCGTTCAATTGAGACTGCAACTAGACGATTTGAGAGATTAGAACGAAAGCTACTTAAGAACGCATCACTATATGAAGAGTATAAAAGAGTCATAGACGATTATCTCAAACAAAATCATATGGAACAAATTACCAATATTGACGAGATTAGAGATCCCTACGCCGTGTATCTTCCACACCACGCCGTAGTTCGAGAGGACAAAGACACGACCAAAGTGCGAATCGTCTTCGATGCCTCGTGTAAGGGGACAAACAACGTGTCGCTAAATGACGATCTTCGTGTCGGTCCTAGACTCCAACAGGACTTGCGACACATTCTGATGAGATGGAGGTGACATCCGATTTGTATAGTCGCCGATTTAGAAAAAATGTATCGACAAGTCCGTGTCAATCGTGATGATGCGGACTTCTTGAGAATCTTGTGGAGACCAGATGTCGACCAACCACTTCACCATTATCGAATGTTGCGACTTACCTTTGGTACATCGTGCGCTCCATACTTGGCTGTAAGAAGTCTTGTCCAGTTGGCTATAGATGAGCAATCAAAGTTTCCCGTGGCTGCTAAAATCACTCAAGATGATTATTATATAGATGATCTTTTGACCGGTTGTGAGACTGAAAGCGAGGCGGTAGAGATCTACAATCAAATGGGCAAACTCATGATGGCGGGTGGCTTCAAGTTGCAAAAATGTTGTAGTAACAACATCAACTTGCTTAATCACATTGCAGAAGAGAGCAAGAGATCAAATCAGTCAGTAGTTTTTAAATCGGACAATGTGATTAAGGTTCTCGGAATATTCTGGAACAAGAAGTCAGACAGTTTTGAGTACACGTTGCAGCTACCAATATCTGTTGAGTGTGTAACGAAGAGAAGAGTTTTATCAGAGATCACGAGACTTTACGATCCAATGGGTTGGATTGCGCCTGTAATAGCATCTGCAAAGATCTATATACAGAAGTTGTGGAAAATAAAATATTTTAAGTTCGTAAATATTAACGTTTAGATGTGAACAGCTTGTAATTGTCATAATACCTAAATTGTGAACATAACGGACAAAAATATCTGAAAATCATTCAAAAACATAAGAGTTAGCCTTTGAATTACAGTAGCGGGAATAAGCTAGAGTGAGATAAAGCTACGGTGCTGTAACGTCACGAACTCGTAGCGTCATTGCCTAACGCTAGGAGCGACAGAGACAGAGATTTTCCCCACCCTATACCCACTACGTAAGTTTGCCCAAAGCGCCTCTTGTATTTTTATTGCATTTCGAATGTTTTTTCACAATGAACTTCGGGACTATCAAAACTGTCTTTGTATCGGTTAAAAATATAGTTTAAGGCGACGCATTGGTAAACAACAATTTCATCTAAAATAGACCTTCTGCTCTATACAAACGTGCACGCGCTAGTTTACGAAAAATAAAAAAAAACAGTGATTTTCGTTTACTTATAAAACTATGATATTTTAAAAATGCATGCAATGCAATGCAATTTTGAAGGATATGTTTAGATTAAACTATACAGAAAATTTAAAAACATAAATCAGTCCCGTTACTCCGAAAAATGTAAATTTCGGTTTTAAAAGAGGTTTCGTTGATATATTTTTTTGTGTTACAAAAGTTAATCAATCGTGTATCGTAACGGGTAAAATGAAGTCTATGAAATAAAGAATCAGGTTACCAGATATCACTTTCATACGTTTTATAGTCACTTAGAAAAATTGAGATCCCTACGGTCAAAATTTCCAATGCGACGCCCTAAGAAACATTCAATTAGCCTACAGAGTATATGATCTATATGTCGCGTTGTAACATATATTACAATTCTATTATGTATTGCAGACTAAAATATATCCAACTGTAAGATAATTTATCATTTTAGCACGGATAATTTTTTTCATAAACTTAATCAGAAACTCAACCTCATCCCTAAGAGAATAATATTTTGTCATAAATATAACAAACAGATTTTGATATCTATTTTGTTAAACATTTGTAAATGTCTAATAATAGTAACACATTTATCTAATAACGAGTGGTAGGGCAATGATCTGTGTCGGGTAGAAGATGAAAAATCAATTCATGATGTCTATGCGTCAATTTATTTCATATCTCAGTAAGTGCTGTACTTTCCCAAATACTATGTTACTAGGGGTTATGTGGCATAAATAAATTTGCTGTCGATATTAAAGCTCCCACGCCGCTCCGTGAGAGAAAGACAAATATTTTATATACATGTAAATAATATATATATATATATATATATATATATATATATTATATACATGTAAATAATATATATATATATATATATATATATATATATATTATTTATAATAATATATATATATATATATATATTATTTATATACATACATAGATGTCTTCACGCCATATCCCTAAATGGGGTAGTCAGAGAACGGAGCGCCAAGCGTCGCGGTCCTTACATACTTCTTTCGCTTAGTCAAATCTCATCGTTCTGCTCACACGTTTTCGCCTAGGTATGCATTTGACATTTCCGTTGGCTAACATTCTAGCTATTTGATCTTCTTAAGTCAGCCTTGGTCTTTCCAGGCTTGTTTTACCACTAACTTTCGCTCTATAGATTTTCTACGTCAGTCTTACATTACTCATTCTTTCCATGTGCATCTTATATATATTACTTATAATTTTTTTATATATTTTTTTACATTACATTATATATAACAATAATGATAAGGCGTCCCCCGAAAGCGACGTACACCGATTTGTGCCCGCCGGTGTGAGCAGAGTGTAGTCCGGCGTTGGCGACCGCCACTCAACACCTAGCAGCGGGAAGTGGAGGCAGGAGTGCGGAATAGCTGCTTGGAATGTGAGAGATGGAATTGAAGAGAAGATGAATGAAGCGATAGATATTATAGAAGACAGAAGATTTGATGTGTTATGTTTGAGTGAAACCAAGCGAAATGACAGTGAACTTGCCGACTTGCCTGGAGGAGTTATCATCGCTTTGTGGTCAGGGGTATCACAAGAAGAAAGGAAATGCCAAGGGGTAGGCGTCTTACTGTCCTCTCGTTTGGTTAATTGTGTAACTGAGTAAAAGTGTGTAAACCCTCTGGGTGCGTCTCAAGACATGGTTAACGAGGATATTTGTTTTGGTGGTATATGCCTCAGTGTTCTTTGTTAATTTGGGCGAGCTAGAGCAATTAAGGGAAAATGTTAAGGAAGTTCTAGCGACGGTTGAAGAGAAAGAGAGAATTGTTGTGTGTAGAGACAGGAATGGATGGGTTGGGACCGCTAGAACAGAATTTGAGTCTGTCCTAGGCAAGTATGGAGATAAGAAAGTGAATAATGCTAGTAGAATTGTGTTAGAAGTGTATATGGAAAAGATCTTTTTGTTGCTAATACCTTATTTAAGGAAAAAAGGATTCATCAGTACACGTGGGAAAGGAAGAAGGAAAGGAAGAACTAAAGGAGTATGGTTAATTTGTTCCTAGAAGACAGCCGGCTCAAAAAGCAGGTTATGGACACGAGAGCACACAGAGGAGCCGATCTGGGAATGGCACCACTTTCTAGTGGTAACTGGAATAAGTGGTCTGTTTGCAGCATGGCGATGTCGCGTAGCGTCCAAACCTGCAGCAGTCTGTCGCATCAAGCGCTGGAAACTGCATAATGCGACTATCAGGAATGAATATGAAGGAGTAGTATCTGGTAACCCGGTAATCCGGTGGTTTTAGGAACGGTAGGGGTTGTATCAATCAGATTTTCTCACTTCGCGTTATCGTGGGGAAGTTTCTGGCTATAGGTCAGAAAGCCACAGAGCCTGTGTAAGGATAGACGGTGACATGTCGCCCTGGTTCGAAGTCTGTTCTGGTGTCAGTTAGGGCTGTGTGATGTCTGCCTGGCTGATCGTGCTGTATGTGGACAGTTGCCTCCAGAGATTGAAAGGTAATATGAGTGGTATGGAATGTAATGACACAGTGGTAAACTGCCTATTGTACCATCAGAAGCAGAGTTGCAGACACTAGTCACGTGCATGAAAGAAGATTATGAAGTCAAAGGATTGAATATGAATGTGAACAAAACTAAGGTTCTGGTGTTTGAAAGAGAAGCGATACAAAGGAAATGTGAGATTTGTGTTAATGGGAAATGTCTAGACAAGTGAATGAAATTGTTTATCTGGGAAGTAAATTGTGTATTGTATATTTCGAGGAATGGAAGATGTGAGTTGGATGTGGAGAGACGGGTAGGCAGCTGGCAATAAAGTGAACGGTGCTCTGTCCGCATTACTAGGCAGTGTGAATATATCTAACACTGCTAACATGGCCATCCAGAATGCGGTGTTGGTGCCAACTTTATTGTACGGTAGTGAGGCCTGGATATGCCCGAAATCGAGTGAAAGTATGATAAATGCTGTGGAAATGCGATCTCTCAGAAATATGTGCGGTGTCACTCTTGCGGACAGGATAAACAATGAAAAGATACGCAGTATGACGGGGTTACACGACAGTGTTATTGTAAAGGTGTATCTGTTAGGAATACAGCGTGAAGATATGTAGGTATGTATATACAAACATCCATTTTTATATATGTAGAAAATTAAGTGTTATTACTTAAATGATTAAGTTCCATTTTTCACAACCATTTTTATTATGTCTACACCGACCGTAATATTTATAAGTTCGTTTCCCAAAAAAAAATAATAAAAACTTATGATCTAGTTCTTTATAAAGAGTCTCGAGCGAGCATTATCTCAACGTTTTATTATGTTTTAAGCTGGGAAGTTCGAATTGCTTTAAATTAAATTCTTTGCAAGCTTCGTTTACTGTGTATATCTCTTAAAATCAATTAATGACTTAATTAAAGTGCTTTGAATAAAACTGGTTTTGATATACGAATTACTAAGTAATTAATTACTGCTTAATAGGTAACATCTTACGGTAGGTAGGTATGTTATTAGCTTATTTAAATGTAAAAAAAATTTAAAGATGCTTACTTAATGACACCTATGTGTTTTCAATTAAAAAAATTTAAAAATCCCAGATAAAATCCTTAAAAATTAATAAAAAATAAAACAGAATTTTAAGAAGATCCTAAAATAATAAAAATTATGAATACGACGGAATTATTTACCTGCTTCTTAGCTGCGAAACTGTCTTAAAGTCCTTAGATAACCAAGTTTTCTTCAGATAGGTGGCGAAAAGAGCTATGCATGTAAGACTCATAATAATCTATGATTGATAGTTAGACCCATCTGTGATTTTTGTCCAAGTCGAAACCCGTTTTTGAGAAAGCCAACTCACATAAAATATAGTATCTTAAAAATTAGACACGGCATTTCCCTTTCGCGTCAAAGAAAAAAGTCGAATAATGCTCTGTTGCAATTTAGTTCGCGTGGAAACATCGCATAATACTTTGAACACTCATTTGAAATTTCCTAGCGTAATATGTGAACTGCCTTTTCTGCTCTTTCGTATGATTGATGTGTTAAAAGAAAAAAAATATATATGGCATTTCTATTGACATAGGTAGAACTTCAGAACAATAAAAAGTTTTTAGGGACTTGCTATAGCAGTTACAAAACAGATTTTATGATGTATTCTGTACACAACGCGATTTTTATTTTTTTGATGCCTACTCAATTTGATACCCAATTTTATTACGACAAAATTTGATTTTTTAAATTGGCTATTTTTTTATTTATTTGGTAGTTTCTTTGCACAAAGACAGAAAGTTTTACGGTTTTCGCCGTATTTTAATTTTTTTTTCATTTTGAGATCCTTTTTTAGCACTTTATGATTTATCAAAAGCAGCTAAATATGTGTTTCATTATTTATTTGATGGCTTCTGTTTGTATTATTAAACATAAAACGTATTTTTTATTTTTTTAATAAACTTATTCCATTGGATACCTATTTTCATTATAAGAGGTCGATTTAAAATCATTAAACACGTGTTTCGATTTTATTTGATAATTTCTTCACGCAAAGTTTTGAGGTATTAAACATATTTTTAATTTTTTCATACCAAATACATTTCTTTTTATCTCTAGGTTTTGATTTTTCAAAATTGGAATATTTTTTATTTGACAGTATCTGTGGACAGTTTCTTTTGTTTTATTTTCCATATTATTCGCTATTACGCCTATAGTATGACTCTAGGCGTCGACTACGCAAGGAACCTGTGTGATAAACAAGTTTCTAGACCCAGCGGTTTTACATGTGCGTTGATATGTTGGTCAGTCAGTTGGTCAATCAATTTAATTTAATTTTATAAGTATAACCTTTATGAAAAAGGTTCTTTCAACATTAAAGATATATAATTTAGCAAGTATCATGCCAAAATGGCTATCCACAACGCGGTGTTGGTACCAACTTTTTATCGTATCCGAAATCAAGTGAAAATAAGATAAATGCAGTAAAAATGCGATCTCTTAGAAATATATGTGCAGTGTCACCTTTGTGGACAAAATAAGCAATGAAGAGAAATATTGTGAAAATGAAGTAAGGAACGCTTAAGATGGTTCGGGCACATGGAAAGAATGAGTGATGAAAGACTGACGAAAAAAATCTACAGAGCGAAAGTGAGTGGTAGTAGAAGCCATGGAAGACCAAGGCTGACTTATGAAGATCAAGTAAGCAGAGTGTTAGCTGATGGAAATGTAAAAATCACTTGCATACCTAGGCGAAAATGTGTGAGGAGAATGATGAGATTCGAGGAGGCGAAAGAAGTATGTAAGGACCGAGAAGCTTGGCGCTCCAGCGTCTCTGACTATCCCGTTAGAGATACAACGTGAAGACATGTACATATGTATGTATGTATCATTATAATTAAAAATGTAATTTCAAGGTCACTTTTAATGTTAGTTGGGTTTATTTCAATATTAGTAGGCATTTATACAGTTGGTAACAATATGTACCAAAGTTCAGTAAGCGTAATAAATGACGTATAGAAAACCAGTCATATACCCTTAGGCTGTGCTCACTTTGCACGCGTTTTCGTACTAAATTCCGTCGTGCGAATACGTACGAATACGCACGAACGTTCCCGATCCTTCGAGTACTATGGGAGTGCTCAGACTGGATTGGAGTTAATCGTAGGTTTACACACGTATAGTTCCTACGTCCGAAGTCAATCCAAACTTGTTAGGATATTTTTCCGCCATCGTATGTTCAAAATACAAAATGGATATCGAAAAATTTATTAATTTGGTTTTTAAGTTAATATTCGAAGGTTTCTTTTTTCATATGTAGATAACCGTACAACAGGTCGTTGTCATTATACAGGATTAATTGAAAAATACTAATAACCTCTTAGTGCAAAATTCCTGTCATCATACCTAACAACTTTTGTTCTACGACTTTTTTTAAAACTTAATACGTTCGTCAAAAAATATTTGTTATGTTTTGTTGTACTGTCTGAAACGTAATTACTCTGTGCACGTATTCCAATGGTACAGTGCAAGCGCACGGGTCTCAGCTCCGCGCTGTGCGTGTGTCGCTTTAGCGACTGGGAATAGTAGGTGCCATAAAAATACAGAAACATTTAATGTGTTTTTTAACCGACTTTAAAAAAAAGGAGGTTCTCAATTCGTCTGTTGTTTTTTTTTTATATGTTTGTTACCTCATAACTCCGTCATTTATAAACCGATTTCCAAAATTCTTTTTTCGTTTGGTAGGTAATACTTCAGAGGTAGTCCCATTTAAATTTCACTGATATTGGAGCTTGGATTTCGAAGATACACTAGATAACACGACCTGGTTATAGCCTTTATTTATATTGACGATTCTCTTGTATATCGTTGCGCTCCGGAATTAGAATGAAGTTAATTGCAGACCTGCCTAGATATTTATTTAGGTCAAGACCACTCAAAAGGGAGAAATAAAAGAATTTTATTAAAAAAAATTAAACCGCCTTAAAAAAAACACTGAAAAGTATAAAATAACTGTCCTTTACTAATCAAAACACAAGTACAATTGAAATAACTTTATAAATACGATACACATACCTATATAATTAAATTTGTGAGTTATTGAAGTCGGTGCCAAATCAATGTGCAACAACATAAAGTCTATTAGTTTGGTGGGCTTGGCACCGACTTCAGTAACTGTCAAATTTAGTTATCTAGGTATGTGTATCGTATTTATAAAGTTATTTTAATTGTACTTGTGTTTTGATTAGTAAAGGATAGTTATTTTATACTTTTCAGTGTTTTTTTTTAAGGCGGTTTAATTTTTATTATATATTTGTATGAAAGAAAAAAACTTATGAATTTTTAAGTCATAGAACAAAAGTAGTTGGGGATAATGTTTAGTAGCAAATACGAAGAGGTTATTAGTATTTTTAAATTTAGTCTGTCATGATAATATGATTATATTCACCAAACACCTCTCTTTTCAAATACATTTCACGCACCCATTCGGTTCTCCCAACAATTTTTTAACTGCCGCATTTTCCGAATAAATAACCGAATTAGCGTTAAATCTAAGCGCAATGTCGCGCCATTGCTCGTTTTTCTGCCTGATACTCACTGCGAGTCTTTTTATTCTCTATTACATGAAAAAATGACTCCCTTTTCCTTTTGGACATGTTTAGCCAAAGTTACGAAAGAACAATCAGAGCAATCAGAGAAGTCGTGACAATTCGTGACGAACGGTCCGTCATTATCGTTTTTTGATAGACAATGCGTTCAGTAGTTGAAATTTTATTAAAATTCGCAAGAAATCACTGTCAGATACTAGTATGATACTAGTTACTTATTTGGAAAACGCCGCCGCAGTCTCCGAATCAGAAGATTATTATTTAGTAGATAGAGGTTAGCGCAACGATGAAAAAACACGTATACGACAGCACAGCACCGGTACAAGATTACCTTTCTGACGGAGTTATCTCGATCTCGACGCATGCAGTGAGCACAGTGAGTTACGACTATTTTTTTGTAGCCAGTGTGTGCACTCAATTCGTACGAATTGTGTCGTACAATTATGTCCGAAACAAATTCACATCTAATGTGAGCGCGGCCTTAGTGTTCGCTCATATGGCGTACGTTTACGTAAGCAATATACGTACATTTTACGAAAGTAACTTAATTATTTATACTCAGCGAGTGAAAAAAGATTCAAATATTAACGTTGTATTTACAGTAACTTTATGTATGAGGAACTCTAATGAGGTAAGTGCTTTTGAGTTTTGTCTCATGTAAGTACAGTTTGGGTTTTTCGGAAGTGCAGACAAATGGCAATCACTTGAAAAATGTGCAAAATATTTATTTAAAAGAGGTTTACCTGTTCAATACATTTCGTATGATATACACACAGATTATAAATGGGCTATTGTTAGGTTAAAATATAGGTTAGGTTAAAATAGATCCTATACCGGGTTAATTTAAAAATACCTACTTATAACGTCTTAGTATTTTGTTCTTAATATTATACCCAATAGCTTTTGTTCTACGACTTTTTTTTTAATTTTTTTTTTATTATGTTCAAAAGATTAGATTAAAGAACAAAGTTATTAGATATGATGACAGGAATTTTGCACTAAGAGGTTATTAGTATGTTTAATTGACCCTGTATAATATATATGAGATCGTCGTTTTTGCTGTTTCCTGTTAGAATTTTGTACGTGTATATAAGCCAATCAGATATTAGTTAGCATTATGTTTACCTAATAGGCTCAATACTAGGTCCCTACTCACGTTTTTGTATGCAAATGATTTCATTCCTATTATTTTGAGTCTACAAACGAATTAATGGAGTTAAAGACGACCTCCGTGGCGCAACGGTTTAGCGCGTCAGAAAGTAAAACGGGGGTTGCGGGTTCGATTCCCGTCTCGAGTCTGGGTGTTTATGTATAATATGTATATATTGGGTCCTTTCATATGAAATTGGCGTTTTGTACGGGAGGAATATAAAGTCAAATTTTTTTTTGTAAAATATATTTAATTAATCAAAGTATGCACCGTTGTTATCTATGCACTTTTGCCATCTCATAGGTAGTTGATTGATCCCTTTACTAAAAAACCATGGGGGCGAGAATCAATAAACTCTTTGAAGGCGGTTTGGACTGCCGCATCGGAGTTGAATTTTTTTCCTTGTAAGAAGTTGTCCAAATTCCGGAAAAAATGGTAATCTGTTGGAGCAAGGTCCGGGGAGTACGGTGGATGTCGAAGACATTCCAATTGTAGCTCATCTAACTTAGTGGTTGTTTGTTGTGCAGTGTGTGGTCTTGCGTTGTCGTGAAGCAGCAGTGGCCTAGAGCGATTGACCAATCTCGGTTGTTTAGCAGCTAGTTCTTCCTTCATGGTTTGCAGTTGCTGACAATAGATATCTGCCGTAATCGTTTGGCCAGATTTTAGAAAGCTGTAGTGAACGACACCGGCGCTAGTCCACCAACCACTCACAAGTAACTTTTTCTGAGTCAATTTTCGTTTAGGGCAGGATTTGGCTGGGTCTCCAGGGTTCAGACATTGCGACGAGCGCTTCCGATTATCGTACAGTATCCACTTTTCATCACAAGTAATGATTCGATTTAAAATCCCTTCATTATTGTGTCGGTTGAGCAAAGTAACACAGCAGTCGACGCGTGTTTGCAAGTTCGATTCACTCAATTCATGAGGTACCCATCGTTCAAGTTTTTTTACTTTCCCGATTTGCTTCAAGTGGATTAATGCAGTTTTGTTACTTACCCCGAAGCCTGCAGCTATCTCTGAAGTGCTTTGTGATGGATCCGCTTCCACAATAGCCTTTAATTCTTCATTTTCCACTTTGGTCTCCGGCCGTCCACGGGGTTGGTTCTGAAGGTCGAAATTTCCAGAACGAAAACGTTGAAACCAAAAACGTACCGTGCTTTCTATTGCGACACCAGCGCCGTACACATAATTAATCCTTCGAGCTGTTTCTGCAGCACTGATGCCACGGTAGAACTCGTACTCGTAAATATACCGATATTTCATGTTTTCCATTGTGCGGTAATAAGCGACGCCAAAGAAAAAAATAATGAGGAAAAACCAAATGAATGACTGTTTTCAAAACTCAAATGTACCAGCTAAATGAATTTATAAAATTGAATTTGGAATTCTTAAAACCAAAGAGGAGATATTTCAGATCAAAGTGGTCAGTACGACAAAACGCTAATTTCATATGTAAGGACCCAATATTTACAAAAGAAAAGTATATAAGTACTATATCAGTTGTCTAGTACCCATAACACAAGCGCTATGCAGCTTACTTTGGAACTAGATGGCGCTGTGTGAAATGTCTGAGTATTATTATTATTATTATTATTAAAGTACTACTTTTTAACTTGTGAAAATAAATGGAAGAAATTATACTGTAAGCTGTATTATATTTCCATATTCATTTACTGAAATATTCATATTAAAATAAATAAATTATAATATAAATATACGTTTAATAATATTTATAATGTCGATATCGTTGCACTTGCATTGACTTCACAAAATTTTCACGCTAATATATTTTTAATTTATGAAATCATGCAATGTAGATATCTATACTACTACTATTTTACGTTAGTAACTAATTAATCTGTGCTACTATATAAATCTCTAGCGTCTGTCTGTAGTTATAATTTTACTGTCAAATTCGATTCTACCATATTTTTAATTCTTCTGTGTCTGTATGTCTGTCTGTCTGTATGTCCTTTTACAACTGAAGAACGGCTTAACCGATTTTGATGAAAATCGGTACGTAGTAAGAAGATGTGATTACGCTCATGATAGGCTACTTATTTATTATTTAAAAAAATCTACTCCTAAAGAGGTAAACTTTATACGGAAAATGGTAAACCGTTGAACCGATTATGATGAAATTTGGCAGGAAGATAGTTTGACATCAAATAATGGATATGGGTTACTTTTGTTTCTCAAAAATCTACCCTTAAGAGGGTGAAAAAGGGGTTGAAGCTCTGTATGGGAAACGCTAAATCTTGATAATGATAAAATTTGATGCGGTGATAAGACTTTTAAAAAAAAATCTTACCCTACTTTTTTATCAAAAATCTGTGGAGAGGGCGACGGGAGGGAGGGGGACGAAACTTTGTACGGGAAATGCTAAACCGCTGAACTCAATATGACGTAGCATGGATATAGTTTGACATCTGGGAACGGATATAGGCTGCTTTTTTAACAAAAATCTACCCCTATGGGGGTGAAAAGAGGGATGAAACTTTGCATGAGAAATGCTGAACCGCTGAACCAATTATGATCTTTGGTATACCTAGAAATAGTATGTGCCCGGAGACAGACATAGTATAAACGTAGACTTTTTTCAAAAACAATTTTTAAACGTACTTTGTACATTGTACATGTACAATTGTACACATAGCCAAACCTAATCCGGGAGAGCCACGAAAATTTTTTCCGCGCAAATGAAGTAGCGGGTACAGCTAGTATACATAGAAAACATAGAAACCACTTCATAAGCGGTTTGCGGTACTAAAAAATAGATTTTCAACAGCGAGCGAACAAAGAGACTATACTACACAGAGGCTGATGCGTGCCAGAATCGCATTCTTTTATAGACTTATGAAAAAGAAAATCTCAGACGAAGAAAATATAGACCGATCTTAAAATTTTTTTTTAAAATTGTGTTTGGTAAATACACTGCAAACCTTTTTAAATATATTTTTTTTTGTAAACATAGATTCGATAGAAAGGTAATAATATAATTTTTGTAATAGGGGGTGGGTATCGTCAAGTACACAGTCATCATAGTCAAAATACTTACCTAATTGAATTTTAGTGAGCCTATGTGAAAAATTTTAAAAATTTACATGATTTTGTAGCAAAAGTTTAAATATATTTACCTCTAGCAAGAAACGAAAATTTTTAATTTCACATGTTTTAAAAAGCATTCCAATACCAATACTCTAGAATATATTTCTAGGTTAATTATAAATTTGACAACAATACTTCATTAGGGTCTCGAAAGCTTTCTAAAATTTAGAAAACATAAAAATATTCGTTTCTTGCTGTAGAGAAATATTTTGTTTCACGCCAAAATTATCTAAAATTTGAATATTAAAAATTAAAATAAAATTATATTAAAATTCTGCTGAAAATAATAAATTTATAATAAAATTCTGCATTTTATTTTTGTTTTTGATAAAAAAAGTATCTGCTATTAATTTTTATTTCTTATTTTAATTTTATTTTGTTATTTTTAATTATAAATGAAACAAAATTTCCAGAAAACCAATAATAGTTAATAAATATATTGTATTACATTAAACCTAACATTGATGTTTCAAAAATAGCTTTAATAATTGCAGATAAAAAAACTTACAGAATTTTTTTCAATACTTTATTTACGTTAGTAACTAATTAATTTGTGACTATTATGAAAGATTAAGTACGTTTACGTTATTGTATAATGAAAAAAATGATGTCTTCAAATATAAATCTACTAACGGAGAATGTTAGATACTTACTCAGGAAACTTTGATGATTATGAAAATTTTTAGAAAAAAATAACTTTTTATTTATTCATTACATATTTCAAAGAAAAGCATTCAAAATAAGTAAAGGAATAACGTTATCTTGCTTATTACCCCTTATTACTCAAAAATCGTAGTAATTATTACACCTACTAATGGCAACACTTGTCGAGATTTTATGTTCTGAGCAGTTTTTGTTTATTGAAAACATGGGTTTCTAAATTTACTTACTTATGAATTTTGATTCCCTACTGCTTTTTATTTTTGGAAGACAGGGTTTTACACCCTTTGACTATACAATTCGCCATCTTCAAGGTAAGACAATGTATTTTATAATAACATATAGTGCCTATAACCAACTAACTCAACTGATACTGGAGACATCGTTTGACCACATGTGCGTTTGTGTATGTGCGTTTTGCTTTGTATGTACATGGCTAGGTATTGGTTTGCCTTCCTCGCTGTTTTTCTCGCGAACATTACGTTGTTTTTTATTTTTATTTGTCTGAGCGTGTATCTAATATTATGTAATTATACATTAAGAGTAAGCTCCCAAAAAAGTTTCCTGCGTAGGCTCCGTCATAAAATATCCTTTAGCCAGTATTTAGTAAACTGTATTGTCTTCCTGTTAGCCGTAATTTTATGTAACTCACTCAAGTAATTTATGAGAAATACTTAAAAATCTTTCAAAAAGGCATCGCATAGCATAAAAAAAGTGTTGAACGAAAATACATAAATTGCGTTATGATTTTAGGCAGTCGATGAAAAAATGTATAAAGAACTATATATTTAAATTTCACATTCACTAAACGTGTGTCCGCCTCAGTAAACTTATTTAAAAACGCTCAAAATTTTAGCAGCCGTGTTTTAATTCATAACCTAATTCCTATTTATTGAAACTTTTTTATAATTCTATATTACATAAATACATATAATTTAATATAACATTGGTATTATATTAAATATCTAGAAGTTTGTAGCCCAAGATAAGTAAAGTTTACCTAGGTTGAGTTTCAACGAGCAAACAGAAACATAACGACAATACTAAGCCTCGCAGAATACAATAATATCATCGGTTATTTGTTGTCAATTAATAATAAGATTCATTATTAATATAATTTTTTTAGTGATCTTGAAAACTGTTCGATTTAATGCACCATAAAAACCTGTTTGGCAATTTGGCATTCAACCCCACAAAGTCTGAGAAAGGTCTGATTTTCCTTCTGGGTTGCGAATCTTAAATCACAATTGCTTCGTATAGAAAACAGTACTTTAGTTAATACCTTAGGTTGGGTAACGGACCCGCTAGAAATGGGATAAGGCTCTGGGGATTGATTAAATTAAATATGTACCTACTCATTGGTTTACCATCATATGGAGGAAAATCCTTTCATATATGTACGTGCATATACAATGTTTCAATTTAATTAAAATACACGTACATAAAAAAGAAGGTGAATATCAGTTCAATGTTTCACTATTTAAAAAAAATAATGATTTTAGGTGTATTTGTAAAAACACGTAATAAAAATGCTTTTTTGTGTATCTAAATAACAGTTAATTGCTCAATTGTAAGCTTAAAAAGATTATTTTCGAATTGTAAGGCTACAATACTAAAAATAATTTTACCTTTCAAAATTGCAGCAAAAACGACTTGACATTGCAAAAAATTAAACCGCCTTCAAAAAAAAAACACTGAAAAGTATAAAATAACTATCCTTTACTAATCAAAACTAAAGTACAATTAAAATATCTTTATAAATACGATACACATACCTATATAATTAAATTTTACAGTTACTGAAGTCGATGCCAAACCCACGAAACTAATAGACGTTATATTGTTGCACATTGATTTGGCACCGACTTCAATAACTGTGAAATTTAATTATATAAGTATGTGTATCGTATTTATAAAGATATTTTAATTGTACTTGAGTTTTGATTAGTAAGGATAGTTATTTTATACTTTCAGTGTTTTTTTGAAGGCGGTTTAATTTTTTTTAATAAATTTTTTTTATTTATTATAGTATTCAAAACACTTAAGACTTACGAATATTCTGAAAATAATTATTTCATGACAGACTCATAAGCTGACACGAATTACACTGACAGTGCGAGGTTGCCATACTTACTATAGCTAACGGTTTTACTCGTTGTTACACTCAATGAGATAGAAAGAGACACGAACATTCGTTTAGCACGCGACGGTAAGATCGGCAACTTATTATGGCTCCTTCCATTGTATTTGTTGGTCTGAGCATATAACAGTGTTACTGTGGTGTTGCTTACAGTACAGTCAATAAAAGTCGATAGAATCATTTGTTACTACTACATATTACAAAGTAATGTTTACTGAGTACTCATATTTGTTTCGGTAAATAGTAGTTTTGTTATACAATCAACCTCTACTGCATTTTCATATGGAAATGGACGTGAAATTTCAGGATTCATCGTAATGGCATTTAATTTTTAAAACGACTGACGTTCGCCAATATTTCCGAATTGAAGTTAATTTCCTCTGTAAGAAGGGTTGCCAGGTGTCCGGCTTTAGCCGGACATATCAAGCTTTATAAGGTCGTGTCCGGCCAAATATATTAAATATTTAATATAAAACGTCTATCTAAATATAGTTTATTTTTTAATTTGTCTGTGCTACGTTTTATTAAATCTAATTCACCTAATATTCAAATAAAATACAAAATACATTTTTAATTTTCTTCCCAGCGCAACTTGGGATATTACATTATTCGTCACAAAGTGAGAAAATATATTATTATATTACGAATTTTATTTCCGACTTTAAAAAGTCTAACAGAGGTGAATTTATTTTATTTGTACCTACCGCTCTTCCGATGTCCCCTAACGAGCTCTCTCGCTTCTCATAAACTTCGCTACAAAGTTATCTGTTATAACGAATAGGTACATATTATTAACGTTCGCGTCATCAACTGTAAAGTTTAACATGTTATGTAATTTATAAACTGAAGTGTATGCAAAAAATAATGTTAGCTATTGTCAATATTCGTCATTAACTGTTATATAAGAATAATAATACTTCAGACAATTACACAGATTGTGTGACCCCAAACTAAGCAGTAAGCTTGTACTATGGGTACCCCACAACGAACTGGGGGAGTTCCCAGTAACACCCAGACTCCAAGCTAATTTAGAAAAGTTCGTTTCCTAAATTGACCTGACCGGGGTTCGAACCCGGGACCCTAGATTGGAAAGCAGAAGCTATGCCACTGCGCCAACGGGCTAATCAATTGATATCTTGTTATAATAATATATTGTTACAATAATATAATCGTTAACAAATGGCAACACTATTATTTTGAGAATGTTGCTACTTAATAATAACATGGTATTATTAAATACACTTTTAAACTCACAACACACTCTTAAATATCTTTTAATCATGTCTCAATATTATATACAGTTCCATTCCATGTGGAAATTCTAGAAGAACTAATGGTTTTCAATCGATTGGCCCTTCGCCGCAGTGTCGTCTATTAACACGGCGATTAGTATCTGCCTCCAAAGCAGAGGGTCCCAGATTGAGTTCCCGATTAGGTCAATTTAAAAAAACATTTTTTCCTAAACTATTTTGAAGTCTTGGTGTTACTGGGGATCGTATTCGTTTTTCAATACTCGAAATACAAACCTAGTATTCTTACTTTGTTAACGGTCACACAATAAAATCGGTGTAGATTTTTTATTATTACTAGAGATCGTTTGGTGGTCGAAATTCGATCGTAAATATTAATATAAACATGTAATATGAACTATTTGGCGACCATCTCTACTCTGTGCGACTGTTTGAACCAAGGAGGTTACAATAATAGGATCATAAACTATTAAGAGTTTGACATTGACACTTCGACATCGGCAGTATGAACATAAACAATGAGTGTTTTGTTTAATGTAATTTAATATATTTGTAACACATATTACACAAAAATTTTAGTTTTCTGAACATCTGCTCTATATAAACTTTAACTATGCCAAATCTCATACTCCTTCGTGCGCGCGATATTCTTGAAAAGGGATCCGAAGTTTTCGCTTCACGTGTTAATATAATGACTTTTTAAGTAATTAAGGAAATACTAAATCAAACTCTATCTATACTAATATCATTAAGAGGCAAACTTTGTTTGTATGTAATAGATAAATTCAAAATGTACTCAACCGATTTTAAAAATTTTTTCACCTATATTAAGCTACATTATCAGCGAGTAATATGGGCTGTATTTTATTATCAAAGAAATATCTACCCGTGAGAGGCCGGGTGAGACACTAGTTCAAAATAAAGTTATGAAACTAAAATCGACTACGCATTAAATAAAAACTTATAAAAAAGTTGAAAAACCGTAATTGCTTGATTTGTTACTGGAGCACACGCAAAAAGTAAGGCGGCTACATAATTAGTAATTCTATCTGAACTGAAGTAGACATGCTCTTCTCTAAGATACGAACATTATTTCGCGGCCCCCGAAGTAAAACATTGACAATATTACACACGCACACACTAACAATATTAGGGTAGTTCTCACGAAATCTCGAAATTTCATCTTCAGAAATTAATAAAAAAAGCTAATTTAATTTATAATTACTTTTCGTGAATTTGATAGTACCTATGTTACTAATATTTGATAAGATAGTGGCGGTAGAATAAATGTGTTTAAAAAATACATAGTATGTAAATATAAAGAATTTAAATGAGGGAATGACGGATGAAGGAATGACAAAATGATAAATAAATCAACAAAAACTCGCGACATAATCTTACATCAGTATCGAATTTTTGTGTGAAGATAGTACTCCGAAAAACCCATTTCACTGAATAAATAATATTCAATTAAACACAAAATTCTTGTTCCACGACATGAGGTAATGATAATCACAAGTGTAACTATTGAGGAATATTAATTAAACCTTTTGGTAAAAGAACCTCTAACACGCTTAAATTTAATCTGCTAAGAATATTAAAAAAACTATTAGTACTGTTACGTATCAAACACCAATAGGAATATTAACGCATGATCTTTATTAATAAAAAGTACATACATATGTTAATATTTACGAACTTAAAACTACACATTATCTTAAATAATAAACTTCCTCAAAGTTGCCGCTTAGAAAGCTGTCATTGCTCAAGGTACCTAGCAGACTGGCAGCATTGCCTCTTTGAATAGCCAAACTGATTCGTTGGCGGAAGAAGCTGCCAGCCCGACGGTCTCCCGAAGCCTCGATCAGTCTCTTACAACGCATGATTAAAAGACGCATTCACAAATTGACTGTCAGTGAAGATGTGAAGAAATTTTTTTTTCTTGGACACAAAATAATTTATCGACTTCTTTATTTATTTTTTGTTTTAAAATAATAGTACTTTCGAAAAAACATTGTATTTTTCATCGATTTATAAAACTTGCAATTAGTTTTATTGAGGAATTGTTGAGCTAAAAATCCGAAAGTGTTTAAATCTGGAGCTTGAGACAAAGTCAGGAAATGATTTTCGAAACTTTAGTGTTATTTTCTTTTATTTACACATATAATCTAGAAATTATAACTGGTACTAGTAGCCACAGAAATGGAGTTTACGAGAAAATAATAGTTGCCGGTAGAAGTTGGCTACATTTTGTTAAATCTAAAGGGACAAGAATGTCGAGATTTTGTGAGAACTACTCATTTACGTAAACGTAATTTAAATATATATGACAGTAAAGGTAAAAGAGAAAGTAATTTAATTTCGCTTTTTGTATGAGAGCGTGTGACGTGAGTTTCGCAGGCACTGATATTGAAATTTCTTGTAACGGTACAAAATTTTATGTGTAAAGCACGTCTAGCTCAGTTTATATATCATCGCAGTCTTTCCAAATGCGCGCTAGTTCCACGAAATTTAGAAAGCGTCATAAATAGCACACAATAAATAAGCTCGACTCTTGCTTATAGCGGTATAGGGTAAGTGGCAGTTTCCGTTATAGAGGTCCAAGCTTGATAAACGGCTCTCATATAGAGAGGGGTTTTTGTTTCTCACTTGTAGAGATTTTCGAGCGTTTTCGTTTATCCAGTTCTCGTTCATCCAGGCTTGACTGTATTATATTTTTGCAATGGGCTTATCAAGCTCTTGGATTTGATATTCATGAAGATGAGGTCTAACGAAAATTTTGAGTATTTTCCTTTACGTATTAAATTTTTCAAAAATCAAGCCCGACCCACGCACGTAATTGAGACAAATCCAATGATTCATAATAAAGCCATTTTGTAATAGTTCATTTCTTCTACTAATCCGGGACCTAATAGATTAGGTTGACCATTACTTAACCGGATGCACTTAAAAGCATTTTATAATTACGAGACATGTAAACGGTCAATGACAAAGAAATACTATGACGTCTCCATTCATAGTCACGACACTTCTCATACAAACTTACGATTTTTAACTCCCGACGCAAAAAGAGGCATGTAATAAGATATTGTATAGACACAGGTGTTACTTTGCGGAAATTCATTTCTTATGATAAATTCCTAAAATCTTTAACTATTTTCCGCTCAAACTCCAAAAACCACCAATCGACACGTGTTTCGCCTATCAACTAAGCATCCTAAATATATTCCAGAGATCAGACTCCGTCAGGGAATCATCACCGAATAAAGGAATTTTTTTTTTTTTTTTTGTTTCTGAGAGGCGAAATTAAACCCCCGCGGGCTACCCAGCCGGACTCTACGCCGACTGGGGAGTGTCGGACTCGAACCGACTAAACAAAACCCCTCTTTGCTGTTAGCCCTAGTGGCTTTTACAGCGTCACAGGTCGCGTTGGGGCGAGCGCTGAAGGCGCCCTGCCAGATGGTCGACCGCCTGAGGGTTCCTTCAGCCGAGGGATGCCTCGTATGGAGGGCGGACCTCGGGCTCAAGGCGTCACCAGGGGAGCTTTCCGCACCTGCGTGCATCTTAACGGGCTTCCTATTTGGGTGAGGGCCGGGCCTCTAGCGGACCCGGCCGGCGAGACGGCTGAGGGCCGGTTAGTGTGCCTAGTGTTCCGCGTGGCAGTTTACAATGTGGCTTAAGGCCCGCGTGTGTGCGTGTAGAGCTAAGTGATCGAGCTTCTAAACGTGAGACCCTACGGGTGTCGCGGGGGTCGTCCTCGCCTCCGCCGGTGGGGGTGGTGCGGTCGTAGTGTGTAGGTTGGCATGTTCGAGTTCGAACGTGTAATGTCGTCGTCGCTGTCGCCTAACACATGTCTAGGTCTACGATAGCGTTTGCGGACGCGGCGTTCGGGGGTGTACGATGACGCCCTGACCACTAAGGGATTCGGGTGTAAGGAAGAACGGTGAAAGAAGCGTTGGGACGCCTCTTTTAGATATTGAGTTATAGAGGGTAATTCTAGGTCGTAGTGCAGATCTACGTTGCGCACGTAAGGAGGGGCACCGGTAGCCCTGCGCATGAACCTATTCTGAATAACTTGGAGGGAGTTGATGTGAGAGCGCGTAGCGTGAGCGAATGCTACACTGGCGTACGTCATGATAGGCCTGACGCACGTCTTATATAAGGTAACTTTATGTCTGAGGGACATTTTGCTTTTAGCGCAAATGAGCATGTTGAGACGACCGAGGACGAACGCGGCGCGGTCGCGGACCGTTTTGATGTGTTGGCCGAAGGTCATGGCACTGTCAAGGGTGACTCCTAAGTATTTGACTTTCCTAGTCCAAGGGATATCCTGGCCGAAAAGTGTGATTGTTCTGAGAGTGTTAGCGCGGCGGGCGCGGCTGGTCGTCGTTCCCCTCGAGAAATACACGGTGGCGCTTTTCTCGGGGTTGACTTCGATTCTCCAAAGACGGAACCACTCGCCTAGGCTCGTGACCGCGACTTGGAGGAGTTGGGATAAACGAATGAGTCAGCTGCACGACTATTTATACTTATTGCCCTACCTACGACCTGACCATTGAGTGACCAATCAGAGCTCACCAGTAATGGCTCCGTCTCCTTATGACTGTTCCGCTAAATAAAGAAAATTATAATAAAGAACTGAAGATAATATATCAAATAGCGAGCGCCAACGGTTATAATAATAAAGTAATTAATAACATAATTAGAAGAAAACAAAGGACTCTTACTAATAAACTTCTGCACAAAGGATCACGTGCCAAAGAACATAATGAATATACGGGTAGCGTTACTTATTTAGGCAATGCATGTATGAAGTAATTTTGTTTTCAATTATATACAAATGTTATCAATATATTTTTTGTTGTTTTCTAATCCTAGTTTGTTTCTTTTTTAAATTCGGGTTTTATATGTTGATTATTGCCTTACTGGTAACAGAGGGATATGATCGATTTGATTTCGTCACTTTTATGTCATACTTTAATCAAGTTATCTATTAGCTGTCTTTTATTTGTAATATAGTTTATGGAAACCTCCTTTTTCATACACTCTTAGAAATTCTCCGAAATGACGGAGCTCACACGAAACGGCATCCAACAATATGTGTTGCCAGTATTCGACATAAAAAATCCAAATTTAAAAGAAACAAATGAGTATTAGAAAACAATAAAAATTACATTCATAACATCTGATTACAATTAAAAAAAATATTTTATATAATTTAAAGCAAAAACGCACTGTCCTTAATAATTTGGCCACCCACTGTAAAACTGAAAGTTTATCTAAAAGTAATATATTTGTTACGTAAAAACAATTTTTCATTCTCTTTCTAATATTTGACTTTCTAGCGAAAGTTTTATCCAGATAGAGTAAGCCGCTCCTGAGATTAAGCTGCTTAGATAAACAAACATTGTAAAAAATATTTGTCAAGGTTTGGTATCATGTATATGACTAACTTTGACCTTAGAAAGACAGTTATTTCGAAATCACAAACAGATAGGTACCTCTAACATTCAAAAACGTTGATCATGCATCGATAAAACTTTTGGACTTACCTCCGCTTCAAGAAGCAAAATTATTTCGGTAAAGAAAGAAAAGTACCTACTTCAAAAACATTCCAGAGATTTAAATTTCGTTTTTACCTTACACCAAAACCTGAACATTTTGCAATAAAATATAAAACGTCTGTTTATCACAGTAGTGATCGCAATATCAATGATAAACATTTTTAACAAAGAAACTCGAAGTGAAATACCTACTCCAAATGATTTGGATTTATTTACCAGCAAAATAACCCAATAGCTAAGTGCTTGCAAAGCCTTTGTAAAAAACGACTGTATCTGATGATATCTCTTTTGTATACGTTGTATACTGTATCTTTTCTGTGTTGAGTTTTATTTTATTTACTTAGCGGACCCCCGACGCTTTTGTGTAAAAAAATCTGTCTTGTTTGACTGTTGTTGTAGTAGTGCCGTTTTAAACCGAAATTGATTGTTCATTTATAGTAAATAAGAATAATGGAACACGGGTCAAATGAAGTTGTCACATGCGTAAAAGTTAATTACTTATGTACTGTGAAACTGTACATCGAGGGTTTATTAAATTATTAATTTAACGTTTTATATAGATACCATCAAAACTATGGCAATGCAATTTTGAAAATGTTCCTTCAATGTGCATTTCATTCTCGTTATTCAAGATTTTTTTTAGATTCTTCTGAATGATACTTTGGGAGATAAGAAGATAAGAGGATAGCTCAACCCAGGAGGCCGGGGCCTGAGAATAAGGATGTCGTGTTCCTCGCCTATCGTATGAGTTTACTAAAAGGACCATCGGAGTCCCGGTCGATCTGAGTGGGGGGCTACTGTCATTCATCTATACGACCCCTAGGAAGTTCAGTTAAATTTTCTGATGGCGTAGGGTGTTTATCTTTACCCCCCTTCCCCCTAACTAACGATATCACTAACACTAAGTCGTCACATAATTATGTACCCATAGATTAAAAGGACCCCAAAACTGGTTCCTAGATAATAACGATTCCCCAGTGTTGTCAGACATAGTTATGTGACGTTTTATTGTTTCCACAGTGACTGTTCGTTTACTAAACTTTATCGATAAAACAGATATTATCGTTTTACTTCTAAGTTTCTATATAATATCACATATCAAATTATTTTCCATATTGTTAAAAACTAACACACCAAACTGTCACATAGTGTTATGGGATCATGTAACTACATAGGGACTCTTAACATGTCATGAAACTCAAATTTATCGATCCTATCCTTTTTTGGAGCTTCGTATTAGGGGACTTTGGCGAAATCGGACATTAGTCTTCACTCCCAAAAGATTTCGTCATTTAAAAGCTCGCGTTAAACTTAATGTTTTTAAACCTACTATTTAAACGCCTAAACTAACATTCAGAGACGGAATACATTTATAGAAACTCGCAAAGCCGCTAGCCACTCTAGGTACCACTAGTGCCATCAGTGTAAAAATTGCGTACATACATTGGATTTCTGAGTGAGTATTATCAATATCAATGGCACCTTCTGATATTATTAATGATTACAGCCAATCTGATATAATAAGTCTTCATTCATTTAACTAGCATAAGATAGAGGTAATTAAGTTATTAAGGACCGATTCTTTATGTGTAAGTGTGCTAAATATATCAGAAACCATTCCCAACTAATTTTAACATTATTTCTAATGTTGCACAAAAACTTATTTACTGTCGGGCTCGATTGCGTTGTTTGCCAATATAGATAAATTAAATATTAGGGTAAAAAACTAATAATATGCAAGTCAAGTTAAAGGAAGACAACTTAAACAATGAAAAGTATAACGTTATAAAATGAAGGCAATAAAATTAAAACAAAATGTTTCGTGTAATTGTGACCTAAATTAATTTCCGTTCCATTTGTATATGTATTTGTATTTGTACATTTGATCTTTACAAAATATTTCCAAGATATTTTTGTAAATTTATCAAGATATTGTTAAATACATTGATTCAGGTTTACAGAAAGTTTCATACATTAAAAGTATTCCTGAACTTTACAGGCGGAAGGTTCCCAACAGATGCGTTGATGCAGGCGATCAACTCGAAGGTATTAAATATTACGAATGTTGATTAAATTTAAATCATAACGATGTATGTACATTACTATATACACTTGTATACAATACACAAAAGATGTAACAAAAATATGATAAATAAAAATATCGTAATTATGTTATCAATTGCAGTTAGACTACTGCAACCATACCTGCGCACACTTACCCACAAATTAGGGTAAATGTGTTGCAACCATAACTATAAACTGTAACTTATGCTATATCGCATCGTATACTAATATTATGTAAGACTAATAAATGTTGGTACTGCAACCATAACTGCGCACGCTTACCCACAGATTGGGGTAAATGTTTTGATAAGTTTATGTTTTTATTTCCTAGTAAGAGAATTACACGGATCCGGTTTTTATTTTCTTCTAGTGTCCGTACGAAATAAAATACGCGTGTCCTAAAAGGCTCTAACTACATGAGAATGCACAGTGTTAAACAATTACTTTGAATTCAATTCCTGAAGCAGCAGAACTTATTATATCTTATACTAATATAAGTACCTAAATACGACGTTCTATATGTAATATTATCAGGATGTTATTTCGATATGACATACGATTGCGGCACAATATATTCTATATGATATAAACTGGCCGTGGTGGAGGTAGGACCTCTACCTTCTAAGATGGGGCCTCCGGTACAATTCCCGGTTAAGTCATTTTACGAACTTTTCTAAATTGGCTACTATATAGATATCCATATTAAACCTATATTAATAATATAGAATTAATTGTGTCATGTTTTCATGAAAGGCCAAATAATACCTAGCCACAATGTCGTTTAATGCAAATCGTTTGACGATTCGCCTGGACATCTCATGTAACTTCAGCTTATAGCTTCGTTTATATGCATTTCTCTCGTCTAATTATTTTATTACTAATACATTTTTGGTGTAATAGATATTCATTTGTTCTGACGCCGCCATCTTGCACGTAAGTGAACCTATTGGAGAGAGCAAAGATAGTGCCACTAATAGTGTGTAATACAACTGTTTTACGTTGTTTCCAGCTAGATTACAAGGCTGGGAATATCGACAAACGTTTGGCTCTCATCAGACTACCCGACTTCTCAACTAGACAATAGATAATTTTATGAAATGGTGCCCATTCACGATATATCCGGGTACATCACACATTGTACTCTCGTTTGATGATATTAAATATTACTATGTTAGTATTATAGGAAACTTTGACGGCAGAGATCTCAATTTTTCTAAGTGTCTACGAAATGTATGAAAGTGATATTTGGTAACCTGATTCTTCATTTCATTGACTTTATTTTGCCAGTTGCGATATACGATTGGTTAACTTTTGTAGCACAAAAAAAAATACTAAAGAAACCTCTTATAAGACAGAGATTTACGTTTTTCGGAGTAAAGTGACCGATTTATGTTTCTAAATTTTGTGTATACCTTAATCTAAACATATTCTTCAAAATGTCAGTAAGATTTTTTAAAATTAATTATAGTTTTTGAAATAAACGAAAATAACTGCTTTTTCGTACTTTTCGTAAGCTAGCGCGCGCACGTTTGCGTACAGCAGGTCTATTTTAGATTAAATTAATATTTGTATAAATTATTATTTGTGCCGCAGTTCAGTTCATTAATAGTGTATTTCCTTGAAGTAACTACTAAATGCTTTTTTTTGAAATTATTCTCGTTCGAGTTCTGTGTAATCAATTGGAAACGGTATATAATTCATATACAACTGTTAACTAATCCGAATTATGTATACAGACAGGTATTGACGACCTCAAAAGGTTGTTGTCTTACATATTTAGTCTAGTGTGTAGGTCGGTTGAACTTGCTTTGTGTAGTCGAGAGATACATCGATAATTAAATTACGCCTCTTCGGGTGCCTTCACAAACGCCGGCTTAACTAAGTAAACAGTAACTATGACATCCAATATATAATAGTTACATAAACTAGCTATTTCCGTTATAAAACAAATATACAAAGATCAATATTTAAAAAACGAATGTGCAGATATCAAATTTTCATAGTTCTGCACCAAATGGTAGAATAAGGAATACTCGTGGTGCGACTTCATCCGTTGTTATGTCTGTCTGCCATAGATCAAAAGCTGTTAATGCTATCGAGTTAAAATTTGAAATAACTACAAATTAAGTTTATCCACATAATATATATAGCAAAATATTAATAAATATTTCAATTTTTATTGTTAAAAGGAAGGTCAGTTTTAAAGTGAGCTTATTAAGTCAAATGAAAAGGGGGTATCACATGGAAGGGCTTTATTTCGACATAATATAATGAAAAATTTAAAAAAAAATACAATTCACTCCCATAATCTTCAAAGTTTTCAAAGCAAAAAATCTTAAATAATTAGTTGACAGAGGTTTAGCTAAATATACAATTACAGAAAAATTAAATCGATATTTTTTCTAACTAGTACAGTTTTTAGAAATCAGTAAAAATACGAAAGGATTATAATTATGCGGTCCCAGTCAAGTAATGTTATTCTTTTTGTGTACTGTCAACCAACCCACCTAAACTCGATCGTCCTTGGCGCGTTGTCGAGGGACTCCAGGAACTCTTACGGAACTAGGGTTACCAACCATACTATAAACTATAATATATAGTATTTGTTCTATGTTTCGGGTATGCGTACTATAAACGAATACTGTTGACGAAATATATAGTTCGCGAAAACACTACATTTCAGTGATCAATCTTTATTTTGCAACACTGAAACTAAGAACAAACAAATTCCTCAATTTTTAAAATTTATGAAGTTTCGACTATTGCGATGCCCGATGTGCACGTAACAACCGAGCGCCCCTCTGTTTTGAAGAGCTTATGATCTGATCTACATTTATTTAAAAATTGAATGCGATAAAGCATAAATATGATACTTTTATTGTACACGAAAAATTGTTAAAAAATGCTAGAAGTGCAAAATAAATAATAATTTACCGTTTTTAAATTTTCAATTCCATTTTTTTTGTTTACTATGTTTTTTTTATAGCTTATTCTGAAAAATACTATAAGCAGCCGAAGAAATGTGGGCAACTTTTTACGGAATGCACTGGCACTCTTATTACCTAACTTGCACTCAGCGTGCGACAGCCAAATATCGCGCGATATCTGCTGTCAAAACGAGAACTTAAATAATGTAATTTGTATAGTGGCGCTGTATCGACCGCGAAAAGTGCATTTAACGGTCATGGCGCAATAGACACGCACGTCATACATGATACCAATTTTTTATTACAATTAGTCACCGATAGCGCAGTGATCACGAGGCTGTCGCTGTCTGCAAGTTTGTAGGTAATAACCCCGCGGTGCCCCTCTCGTGCTGTACCAAAGCAAAGCACGTTTCGAGGGGGCGATTACAAAGCCCCCTCCTCGCAGTGCCACGATAGTGCGGATCACACCCGCTGTCCTCCTCTTCGGGACATTTCGTAATACCTATGTTTAACAAATTAGATTTGTTTTCAAATTGCCTTCTTGTGAAAAAGGGACGCTCATGATTATTCAATTGACATTTTGTTAGGCATCACGCATTACCTAAACGATAATACTATGTATGCATGGTATAACAAACTATTTGAGAGATAATAAAGTACTCCAATCTTACCGAGCAAGTCTTATATCGTATTACAGCCACTACTTGGAGCTTTTAGGAATGATCGTTTACGAATTACGATAACATAATATATTATGTATATTTATAACAGGATCCACAATAAAACAATAACAGAGGTGTATGTATGCTATCAGCGTTGTATACGCCTATAAGCTATACGTCTATAAGTTTCAGATAAAAGAAGTTAAACATGAAAAAAAATTAGACTTCGGATATCTATTAAGTATTCAATTTTTGTATTTCTTTTCTGGATTTGTGTTACCAATTTACGTCTCTGTACCAAATTTTAAGTCGGTAGATGTAAAAATGATGGATTGATTCAATTGAATCAGCTGTGACACACGATCGACCGTAACACGGATGACATGACATACATGAAATATCTGTAGCGATCAGGCGATATTCAAATGCTGATTTGCATTTATGCATCGTGATGCAGCCATCGTCCTGTCATGCCACTTTTGTATATTTATGTTAAACGGAATAAATAGTCGACCTCAACGTGTAATTTATTTATTTAGATATATAACACAAAATTTAAGTGAACACAAAATAACCTTCAACGTTTATAGAGGTTCCGTTTAGTCATTTTAACTGTGGAATCTTAAAAAATGTTCGCGATAAGTTTTCTCTAAATTAAAAATATTTGTAAGAGACTGGTCGAGGCTTCGGGAGACCGCCGGGCTGGCAGCTTCTTCCGCCAACGAATCAGTTTGGCTTACTTTGGTTTACTTTTTTGTTATTAATAAATATATATATACCACTTAAGATATTTTATTTTTATTTCTGTGCGTCGATGTGAGCTTGACTTAAAAACTACTGAATGGATTTGGAATGAATTGGATTTCTACTACCAAGCTGCAACGATGATTTTGAAATACTTTTTCATTGCAAGAAAGTCTTCACAAAATATTTTTTCCCCCGGAAAGGAGATTGTCAAAATTTGACTGCGTATATAAAATTTACAGTCAAATACGCTTTTGGCATTAATCGATCACGATTTTCGTACAAAAATGGTTGAAATATTGATTTACCTTCATGGACTGTGCAGATATTATTTGAAAAATTCAAGGAGAGCCTTTACACTTTTTTCCGGAATTTTTTGAAGTTTAAGGTTTATGCCAACAAGTCTGGGTCCACTCTGGTCTTGAAAGAGGAGATTAGACCGTATTTTTGCAAAATAGTCATTAAAATTTCTATAAAAGAGTTATATTATTCCATATCATAACCCTATACAGTATAATTCTTGAAACAAAAAAAATAGAATTTTTATTAAAAGCTTGCATTTTCCATCAAAACTACTTCTTGCGTGAATTTCGAGACACCCATTACTTTAGTTTCGTAAACACAAACATTTATTAAAAATGACAGTCGTAATGCTTATAACAACATTATTACAAGGACAATAATTTCTATATTAAGCTGAAGTTTACGCAATTAGATAAAACCCATCTCCTAAGGGCAATTTTCCCATCGACATTCTGAAGTAGATAATATTATAAGATCAAAACAATGAATGGTAAACAGCGGACAGTCAATAACAATAGGGGACAGCCTGGTGTGGGGAGATATAATTAATCCAGTTTGAGGACAAAGGACCCGACTAAGCGAACAATCCTGTCACGCTTTACAACTTGTATGTTATTGTATTACGAGTGTTCACTTCATTTAAGCTTCTCGCTTCTAAATCCAACTTGTAACGCTTTTTGCACCGTAATTTCACTCTCTTTTGTACACCATAAGTGTAAAATACAATTTATCTGGAAAGTCTTGAGTATGAGTTGTGTGTTTATTGTTGCAATCTTTTTGTTATGTTTATTGTCTGAATTTTGTTAACTTGACTTACCAGAAAAAATTTTAACAAAAACAAAAATCTATAATAATAATAAAAAATAACTTGAAGGATTTAGTTCTATAAGTATATCATGGTTTCTCAGGAGTTACTTAATTAAAGGAAAATAGATTTAGATTTGTTATAAAACATACACTGATTGAAAAATGATATTATGAAATGAACGATTTCATTGAAGACAAAACAATAGTTTGGACGTAATCGTCTCTCTACATACATTTATTAGATTTCTGAATTTTGTATTATAATAAACCTATCGTAAATGATGTTGAAAAAGTGATATACATACACACGTACTCGTTACGTACCGCTGGTAGATTCGACGTTCAAAAACACCTTGCAATTGAGTTTACTTGAATAAATTAATTTGACTTTGACTTTGAAGAACATCATAGTGATCCGAGAGAGGAAAAGTTTGCCGCGCCAACACAATTCATAAAATAATTCATAAAGCATAGTACTTGTTACAATGAGCTTGTACAGGGTACGAGTAACCGTTAAAAAAAGTATTTTCTGTTATTTTAATAAGCGTATTTAGCAGTCAGTCTTTGAAATTGAATCAATAAAAAATAATTTACAAATGTTCTTTACATACATATAATTACATCACAGAGTAACAAAAAGTGAAAAGTCTCAACAGAGCACTTGCAAGTACATAACTACATGTAGTACAAAGCATCTAGTTTTTTTATGGTAAGAGTAATATGACCATCTTATACTTCCTGGGTGAATATAATGATAGCAGAGAGCTTTCGTAAGGTGATTTGCCAACAAAGCTTTCGTACCTTCGAGATTCTACAGAAAAATGCGCTTTAACTAATATTTTTATGCACAATTCGAATTAAGCCACGAAAATAGCTATTTAAACATGTTAAAATATGGTAATAAGGAAAAATTGGATCCCTTTACACGCCAACATGATTAAAGCCTACGGTCCAAAGAAATTCAATCCACATGAGTCGGCTCAATGATTCAGGTGCGATGTTGCTATTTTCAGACGAGGGTGAAGTAGTGATGCCACAATTTGTGATGACGAGACATGTTTTATTAAGTTTATTTAGGACTGTGGTATATTGTGACTTTGAGTGACGAATTTCGTACGTTTTTATTATTATATTACTTTCGCAATAAAATGTTATACAAGGTATTATATCAAGGTAGAGCTCAGCAATCTCGTACGCTCATAAGTATGACGTACATATGTTTGAGTTAGTTATTCCGTATATACATTTTATACATTTTCTTTTCTGAAAATTCTGTCTTCCACATCGCTGTTCTCATCGATGAATTAATAAAATTCGCGAACAAAAGTTCAGTAGTAACATTTTATTTCATTATTTCGTCTGTTTAATGTGATTACAATATGTAACATGATGGCAACATTTGATAATCTCTACGTAATCTTATTTATTACACAAAGCCGCCTTATTGTTGTGTGCATATAAGACTTAAGCTTGAAGTGACAAATAATACTCACAGGCTGTAATTGAAGTGAAAGCCATTGTAGTATCTGCGATTAAAAATTCAGTAGCTTAAATTAAACATTCGTGACCTAATTCTAATATCATATTCTACATAAAGTGTATTAATCCATTCACATTATTTAATGAGAACATTATTTAATAGTTATAAGGATCATATAGCTTATTGTGCTTTTATAGCGTTATTTCTCGTAAATAACTTACTACATATGCACCATACAATTAAAGAAAGATCATCTACCACCTAGCATTTTCCCTGGTTGTCTGACGTGTGTTTGTGAGCAGAATTGAATATAAAATAATGTAATAGCATCTGAGTAGCATTCCTCTGAAGCAAATTTATGTATTTACTGTTTATTTATTTAATTGCAAACAAAATTACATGTAAACAAAATTGGAAGCCGTAATCTATAAAAGGCCATGCTTACCTCTTTATAGGATCTTTACCAGCACACCTCGTTAAAAAGGAAATGTGAAGTAGTATATTTTTCGCATATTTTTTCGCAGATGAAAAATTTCATGTAAAGTAATTATGAAAACGTACTTTTGTCTTCATTTCCATCTGAGAGCTAAGTCAAAACTCAATATCATTTATGAATTTCAAGTTTTACTTTTTACAAGTAAAATTTTTTCTAGTTTTTCCTAATCCTCGACATGGTTGTTCCTGAATTATTAAGTAGAAAAATGTAAGAAATATATAAATATGTAACGCGCTACTTTATTGCGTAACTGCAGCCAGTAAGCGATAGCCGAATTACGCAATCAATCGTTATAATATGTTGTAATATCGAGCACGAGATAATGTCGCGAATCGCTATTGCTACCTCTGTTGATTAATCAGTGAACTAAAAAAATTAAACCGCCTTAAAAAAAACACTGAAAAGTACAAAATAACTATCCTTTACTAATCAAAACTCAAGTACAATAAAAATAACTTTATAAATACGAAACACATACCTACATAATACACAATAACTGTCAAATTTAATTATATAGGTATGTGTATTGTACTAATAAAGGTATTTTTATTGTACTTGAGTTTTGACTAGTAAATGATAGTTATTTTGTTCATTTCAGTGTTTTTTTTTGAAGGTGGTTTAATTCTTTTAATTTTTTTATTTCTCAGTTTTGAGTGACCTTGATCTAAATAAATGTATAGGGCAGGTCTACGATTAATTCTTTCTAATTCGGGATCGCAACGATATACAAGAGAGTAATCAATATAAAAAAAGGTTATAACCAGGTCGCGTTATTTGGTGTATCTTCGAATTCCAAGCTCCAATACCGATGAAATTTAAATGGGATCACCTCGGAAGTAAACCCTTACAAACAAAAAAAAATTCAAAATCGGTCTAAAATTGACGAAGTTATCGGTGAACATACATAAAAAAAACCTATAGACAGACGAACATAGAACCTCCTTCTTTTTAGAAGTCGGTTAAAAACTACTGCGTGCGACCCTATTTATGCTACAAAAAGTCATTTTACCGCATGGCACTCTATTTAAAACAATCGTCGCACGACTGCTGTGCAGCTATCGTTCTCTACATGATAATCCCTGCATTTGTTGTTACAGTAATGCGTATGCTATACATTACTGATAAATGAATAAAGCTGCTTTCACTCTATATAGGTACTTGTTTTCGTATAACAATGGCTGATCTGTTCAAATATACACCCAATCCAAATCCAACCATTAAGAAATTGTGAGAACTCTTAATTCGCAAACTGACTAAATAAACACTATACAAGTACACGTATTACGCACACACATAATATATAGATTCATACATAATATGTTTATAACTGCAGCGGTGAAATCGGTTATATTGTTAAGATATATTTTATTTAAATTTAACTAAATATTTCGTCGTAATTCATATAATAACCATGGTAAAAAGTGTAAACCTTCGAAAATAACCAATTCGTTGAGCAAATATGCAGCCAATATGCACGCTCAACGCGACTTTGTATGAAGTCGTCCAATATAAATTCACATCCCTGTAGAACCCATCCATGTAGATACATGAAAGTAACATGAAAAAATTGATTTTCGATTAGTTTTCAATTTATTCTTCGAATATTAGAATAAAAAATAAAAGGATGCGAAAATATCCAATTATTAATAATTTATATCAATTGTTGTGTTGTGATTACAACAATGTATTTTTAGTTTCTGAATACCTATACCATACCTGTTTGGTGTAGGTATAGATGTAAATGTACTTGAATGGGTAATGCAAAAATGTAGATATACACAGCAAAATCGTAAAAGAGTATTGTATTTACACGCGAAGTGCGAACCTAGAAGGTACTTTATTTCATTATGTAATAAATTACAGAATCTACTTTATTTTATTCTTAAACTAATTTCGGATTCTCAATTTAGTGCCTCCATTTTCGTAATATCGTGTCGTCGAAAAAAAACAATTTTAGTACAATTTTTTCCATATAACACAAATTACGATATTGAGTTCCAAACCGAATGTAAAGCGAGACCCACTGATATGTCACGCACACATTTGTAATCCACTTTGATCGGGAACGGGGCCCCGCTGTGATCTATTTACACAGGTATATTGAGTATACGAACAAATAACTGTACCTACATGTCGTCTTTATTATGAATACGTCTACCAGTGTAATATAACATCTTCACTTGGAAATAAGTGGGCGTCTTAATCTTTTTATTTGCGGAAAATGAGAATCGAATGGGTTGTTTGCATTTATTCTACATCTACATAAGATGGAGGTACTCGTATATATTACACTACAAAAGAAATCTTTTTAATAAGTACTGAATTACATTCGAAATGGACAATGGAGCAACAAAATCACACCTCGACGCCAATGGGCTCTTTTATAATCTATCGTTGAACGTTTTTATGGTCTCGTTTTGACCGTTCACGATACAATAGGAAAGCAAAATGCTTCCCTATTGTGTCGCGGAAACAGACTCTTTTTCAACGTACACGGCATGACGTTATCGTGGACGGAAATTTAAAAGCGACTTCATACAACCGCATACGTTTTGCTTCCCTATTGTACCGTGGACGGTAAAATCGTGACGACAAAAACGTTCAACGGTAAATTACAAAAGCCATTATCAACAAGTATTTTGGCATACAAATGTCAAAACGAGGAACGTCATAGTAACAGGTTGTTATGTTAAGCCTTTGTTCCTTGACCGACTTTCACGGCCTGCATGGGAAAATAAGCAGCTGACACAGTTTATATTTTTCTCTTTCTGTCAGACCAACATTAAAGTACAGAGTAAAGTGATAATAAAGGCATGCATAATACATATTAAGTTGTTATAATATATTAGGTATATAATATATTATAACAACTGTAATAATATATTAGGTATATAATATATTATAACAACTGCAATGTTAATCTTTGATATTTTTTTTTGTTATAAATAGTGTAACACTACTGCGAAAATAAAGTCAATGAAATGAAGAATCAAGTTACCAAATATTATTTTTATACGTTTTGTAATTACTTAGAAAAATTGATATCTCCCCCGTCAAAATTTCCAACTCGTCGCATTATGTTTTGATTCTCGTTTCTGGTTTTGTATTACCAATGTACTTGTACGTTTTCCGGCTATTTATAAGCCTAAAGAATAAATTATTTGTGACATATTTACGAAGAGACCACAGGTACATGACATGATACATTGCTCTTACATTTTTCACGAAACGATATTTGTCTTGTTTTGACCGGATTGAAACAAACCCGTCACGTACGAGCTTTGCATTGATCTGACTTTTTTTTGTTAGTTTTCTCAGTGTGCTGATTTTCTTTTTGAACCGAAGATAAATTTGACTTTCAAAGGGACCTTTCAATTTATTTTATTTGAACGTACATTGAGTTTACTTTGACTTTATTAATAGTATGATTGTAATATGATGAAAATATGGCAGTACCGTTACATAGGTCCGCAACTTGTGGTATAGAAATTACTCTTTTTATATCTATAAATTAAAGCTAACAACAGCATTGTGCAAGTTTTGTATGAGTAAAACCGTGGAAAAACACTGATACCTTTTTAAGTAACAAACTACAATGTATTACCTCATTTTTTTTAAATTTGAAATTGACCGAGATTGAACGTAGGTAATAGGAAACGCCCCCAGTAGTCGTAGTCTAGTCTCATAGCACAGGGAATAAGATCAAATAATTTTTGTGTACTGTCTGGCGCATTATTTATTATTTCATAAAATTTTCAATCCGTTTTAAACAATGCAAAAGAAAAATCCCGGCTGCATTACAATTACTAATGTAAGTAATGTCGGGTTTAGTAACATAACTTTTCTAAATTGTCAGGTTAATCCGCTATTACGTTGCAAAACTGATAATAAGGCAATCGACTCATTGAGCCCTCATCAAATATCCTGCAGGAAACTAAAAACTTTCAATTCCGTTTCTACGTTGAGGTGATTAGGTTATTCGCTGGTTGTACGTTAACTGGCAGTTACGACTAGGGCGGCATTTTATTATACATTGCTGACAGAAAGAAAAGTAAGAACAAAAACACATAATATCAATAAATTATCGATATCTTAGACAATACATTGTAACTATAGTGCCATTCGGAGACAATTCGCTAAGTATTTGAAATGCTTAGAGATTCAATGTGAAGAAAGTATACGAGTTCAATAAGTAATAAATATTTTGTAAAGTTTATTTAGAAACTAAAGACAAATTATTTGTCTTCATGTTTTAAATAGTTACAAAAACATTTTTTTTGTATTTTATTAAATAATTATAATACGCACTCAGTTATTGAAACTGCCTTTCAAACTATCACAACCAACATAGCATTTTAACCACAGACAACAATAAAGGAGACTGGTTGAAATTCCATAAACATCGTTGGTTAAAGGACTATTATTATTTTTGCAATTTAATACGTAAAAGTTTTCATGACGTTTATTTCTTTATACAAAACCACACAGCTTTCACTGACTGACATTAATAGTTCGACCCCCCAAATTTTCTTTTTGACCACGTCGTGCGCTGCGACGTATATGGAATAGATATATTTACTGTACCTACTCAAGTGTTCACTACAAGTTTCTACATATTCTAAACAAATCGATTGTGATAGACAAACATACAGGCAGACGACAGATAAACAGAATGACGGTTGCGTGAGTGAGCGTGATCTCACATAATATAAGGGTTTCATTTTTCCTCTTGATGTACAAAACCCTAAAAATAAACTACATACTATATTAAAACGGTTATTTCACTACCCTTATATTTTACATTGATAGATAGTAAATGTGTTGATCAAGGGGTGTTTCCCAATTTAATGAAACACTGTAAAATTATTCCATTATTTAAACCAAGCGGTATCTTAAATCCAACAAATTATCGCCAGTGTCAATATTGCTAGTTTTGAGTAAAATATTCAACAAATAATATTCAACCAAATGCGGGCACACAAGAGGGCGGTCAACAACTCATACGGGAGCAAGCTTTATCAAGACTGTACTTGAAGCTTGGGAGGGATCCCTGGATGTCATTGGTATTTTTTGTGATCTTTAGCTTTTGATTGTGTTAGTCACGAAACTTTAATTTGCAAGCTTAAATATTATGGAATAGGTGGTAACACTCTCGATCTCGTGATCTCATAATTTTCTGACCGGGAGCAAAAAGTGAGTGTGAATAGGGTTTTATCTGTCGGCTCAAAATTAAAAGTGGGCGTACCCCAAGGATTGATTTTTGGATCTTTCCTGTTTTTGGATCATATTAATGATCTCCCACTTATGCTCAGAAACTTATGAGAAACAGAGTTATTTACTGATGACATTTAATTGTTATTTAAATTGGTGAGAAAGGACCTAGATATAACTTAGATCACCCATTCCCAAAGTGGGCGATAACGCCCCCCTGTGGGCGCTGCAGGCCTAAAGGAGGGCCGAGAGAAAGAGAAGGGCGGTAAGAGACCCAGAAAAAAATGTGGGCGTTGTGTAGAGGCCTGAGGGGTGATTTGTAATTTTATTTAGCTAGGAGGCATCTTAGACAACGACTGCATGAGCTCTCGACTCAGTAGACAAAATAAGTTTGGGAACCTAGAACTTAGATGAACGGGATCCTAACAGACATCTCGAGATGGTTCGCTGCCAATAATTTACTACTGATCGCACAAAAATCAAGTGTATTAAATTTTCCTTTTCTAACGTACCCAGAATCCATGATAAAATAGAACTGGGTGGGAAACAATTAGAATTTTTCTTGGTTTAACAGTAGATAACAATTTACAATGGGCGGATTATACCGGGGCTTTGGCTAGTAAGCTCGGTTCCGCGAATTATGTCATTAGACGCATTAGGCAATTGACGGATGTGAATACGGTTAGGCTGGTGTACTTCGCAAATTTCCATAACCTATGGCCTTCCGCGGGGATCAGCGGCGCATATTAACGCTATTTTTATTTTGCAAAAAAAGAGCAATATCTGCCATTTACAGTACGAATCCATGAGAATCCCTAAGAGCTCTATTTAAAGACATTGATGTACTCACCTTCTACATCTTTAAAATTATTATGTATGCGAGGAAAAATATTGGATCTGTTTAAAAAGAAAGCGATATTTATTGTATGGAAACCCGAGGTCGTGATAAATTGGTTATTCAAAAATTTAAATTACAAGTCTAATGTTTCATTTTTGGGTAACTGCGTTCGTTTTTATAAGGAATTTCCTCAGGCTCATTAACAGAAAACCGATTTAGATTTGTTATAAAACGCACATTGATTAGACAATATTACTACAAAATAAATGATTTCGTCGAAGACAAAACAATAGTCTGGAAACAATCCTCGCTGCACATGCATATTTACTGGCTTTCTGAACATTGTATTTTAATAAACCTGTTGTTAAATGATGTTGAAAAAATGATACCTGACTGAGTTTCTTGTAGGTTCTTTCTGTGTCGAGATTTCCTTTTGAAGTGAACTAAAGTACATTTGACGTTCAAAAACACCTTGTAATTGGGTTTACTTGAATAAATTGATTTGACTTTATCGATAGGGTTCTATCTTCTGGTGGGTAATAGCAGTGAGTAAGGCCCTACTTCTAGGGAGATCGGGTCGAGTGTTCATGATGAAACTTGCCCTATATCGATAGGGCAGAATGTAACGCTAGAAGTCAAAGATCCAATATGTGATAAATTCTCAAAATCTTAGTTATTTTCCGCTCAAACTCCAAAAACCACCAATCGACACGTGTTTCGCCCCTCAACGAAGCATCCTCAGGATACACTAGAGATAGGATTAGACTAGCACCGAATCCCGGTGCTGGTTAGCTGACCGATTCGGTCCTGCTCCGTTGAGGGGCGAAACACGTATCGATTGGTGGATTTTGGAGTTTGAGCGGAAAATAGCTGAAGATTTTGGGAATTTATCACATGAAATGGATTTCCGCGAAGTAACACCTGAGTCTATACAATATCTTAAAGATCCAATAGATAGGGTAGTGTAATATGCGACTTACTAAAAGCGCTAAGGGTGCCACGCCCACCCTATAGATAGGGCCCATTCGATAGGATAGTGTAAGGGTAGTGTAATAAGTAATAACCATTTACCTACTCTGTGATACTAACTAATTAACACCCAGAATTCACTAAGTCGTGATTACCCATAATCACATTCATTAGCTCTCTGTCAAGGTTTTCCAAAATATCTACAACAGAGTTCTTCAAAAAATGTGTGAAGAGGTTCTTACAGGGTTGGTAAAGCGAAACTGATGCCTCTGGTGTTACGTGAATCCATACGTTGCGCTGCGGTAGCCGCTCAGAGTCAGAGTTATTAATGTTTAATTATCATTATTGTTATTTACATACATACATATCCTCACACTGTATCCCCAATGAGTTAGTAAGAGAGGAAGTAGCGCCAAGTTCCTTGAATCTCTTTGTTAATCCTCACACGCTTTTGCCTAGATATGCGAATGCTTTTGATATTTTCGTCAGCTACTTTGATTATTTGATCTTCATAACTCAGCTTTGGTCTTCCTTGATTTCTGCTACAACTCGCTTTTGCTCTGTAGATTTTCTTTGTCAATCTTTCATCACTCATTCTTCTCCTTCTAAGCATTCCTTTCTTCATTTTGACAATAACACTGTATCCAATCTTGTCATATTGCATATGACTCCATCGCTTATGTTGTCCGCTATAGGGTGACACCATGCATATGTCTTAATTCTACTGCGTTTATCTTACTTTCATTCGATTTCCGGCATATCCAGGCCTCACTACCGTACAGTAAAGTTGGCATCAATACTGTATTGTGGGTGGTCATTTTGATCATTCACAATGTAGAATGGGAGCGCTATTGACAATTGTATCATTTGACCTTTTAGAATTTGTGACAAATAAATATATATCGCATTATTTTCGTTAAATACACGATAATTTAGTTAACAATTTAAAAACTAACTTTTCAGATTATTAAAAACGTCATTGACAGATGACAATTTTAAATACGTCAATCGTTTGAAACTAAATTGTATAACCATTGTATGTGAAAAAAATCAATTACGAATTCAATTTATTGTAAAATTTAAGAAATCTTTCTTCCAGATTTCTAATAAGTAATTATCTACCAATTACTATATTTTTTTTTGTGTTCGTAACTTGCGGCAATGATTACTCATTTATTATAAATATTCGCGGCGAAATATTATTTATATGTACCATTTATTCAATTTCGCATCAAAACTATAACGAAACATTTATGGAGTCAGCTCGGAGTCTACCTGCCTGTGCTGTGACTGTGTTTCACGGACATTATTTCAAGAACTACTTTGCGCTCTGAGATTTTACGTAAACTGCTGAAATGAGGAACAATTTATATGTATAATGTCGCAAATTACAGATGTGATCTTCAGACGTTGAATTTTGATTTTGGGAGTTAGTTTTGAGGGCGTAATTAGAACTTAAAGTTTATGGGGGGATTAATTTAAAGCTCTTTAAATCGTGAATTCAAATATATTACACTTTATTTATGAAAACGCTTACAAGTTGCTCATATCTTCATTTTCGAAGGTTCCGTACTTAGAAAAATCTGAAAAAATAGTTGATTTTGAAAATAACGTGTAGTTTGATAGAAACTTATAAAAATTGCACTATATTAGATGACGTTTTAGGTAATTCATAATACGCAAAATAGCTAAAACGGTATCCTCATGGTTTCGTCATGTTTATTATTCCGTCTCTTTGTATTTCAATGTATTTATTAAGTCATCTACTGAGCACCTTACTGGGCTGACATTTAGTAGGTACAAAGACGTAAATTACTATCCCATAGCCCAATTTCTCATAATGAATAAGACAAATAATAACAAAAATAAGAAATCAGCAGTTAGCGTAATATAAGGTACGCATGATTATTTCTTTACACCAACATAAAAAATTGGCGTTTGCAGTAATTATCAACTCAAACTCAGGAATGAATAACAAAAAACCTTAATATTAAATATCTGTTTAACTCCAGATTTTTTAAATTCTACTTTGACTGAAATTACTACATAATCCTAAAGTACTTAATGCGTGTGCAACACACTGCCAACCAGTTTTTTTTACCTCATACAAACTTTTTTTTACATTTAAATGTTTGTTTGACGTCAATCATACTTGACGGAAAGCAGTAACGAGATCAAATGTCGAACACACTTATCCAAAAGGTACCTATACCCTCTTGCTCTAAAAGTGTTCAAGTTGTAGGACAGAGGAAATATCGCTATCGGAAAGGTATTATAGCAACACGCATTCTGAATGAAGAAGCAAATCGCTATGTGCATATGAATGGGATGTCAATAGCGTAAAGAATAAGGACGATATCGCTCCCTGCGTTCAGCCGTTCGGTGATAGAAAGAACTGCTTAACAGACAATGGAATTGTGCAATTCGAATGTGCACTCATCAAAGCCTATCCCGCAAAACACCAAAAGACTATATTCGCTGCACAAACAACAATTGTGTTGGTAGATACGTTGCTTAAGTAGGTATAATAATTTATGCTTGGCCTATTTCAAAAGTGAATACTCTTTAAAATATAATTAATTCACACAGCGACGTTTAGAAAAACATTTTTGGTTTGGATAGGTATGTATAAATATATTCGTTCTGCTAAAAAAAGAGTTCAGTGGAATTGGATAGCCGCCCTGCGCGCTGGGGCATGATGTCATTCTCATTGATCATTAGAGCGCGAAAATCGACTACAATCGCACTCAGGCGGATACAGGGGGAGTAAATGGGTACAATTGCCCCCTTAAGCCGAGGAACCACAAGCGCCCATTTATTTAATTTTAACTAATTTTAATAATTTGAAATCGTTATAAATACACCTACCTACCTAATTTTATCAGCATGTAAATATTTTTGAAATAAATAGCTAAGCATTAAAATACAAGTATTAAATTCATACTATATACTAAGAGGTTATTCACAACTAATTCAAATTACATTATTTTTCATACGGAAGTATTTTTTGAAAGTTAGGTAGATGAGTAGAGCAAAAATATCGCCCCCCGTAAGCGAAATCCTATATTCGTGCCTGACCGCACTAACTCTTTTATTATCTAAAAATACCAACCAGTAAGACATATTATCTTCTAGATATAATTACACTAATGAAGCAACCTAATCTTTCGAAATATCTATTGTTTCCATTTATTTTTTGCGTTCTCGGGAATCTTTAATGGTACCTACGTTTATACGCTAGTCAAGCCTCGACGAGCGTTCATAAATTCAAACGTCCAATCCACAATGGATAAGACGTTGAGTTTGTAGAGTTACAAGCGTTCACTACCGTCACTCCGGATAGGCCTTTTGTACATGTCACCGGATGATTGTGAACACCGTTAGTTTATAATCTATCTCGCGAGATTGTAAACTGTAGATAAATCGTGAACTGTACCATACTGCTTACAATATGACGTATTAACTTTCGATAATTTATACTCTATCCATGTCAAACCGTCTAATTGTGGTACCATAATACCATAATAATGTACCTATTTAATCTGTACTCTGATTGGATATTTTAAAAATTAATCTTTGAACAAAGTATATTATATCAGCAGATTAGTCTAAGATTTTATATTTTTAGTATTCACGACATCATCTCGTGTGAAGCGATGATGTGATCAAAGGCGTATAGCAAGCTTTAATGGACAAAAAACCAGGTATAGCAGCCCAGTGAGTAATCTTATTTCTTTGGCCCGGCTGCTGAAAAGATTGGCCAAGCATGACATAAATGTTTACACGATATTTTTCTTATTTTTTCTGGTCTGTTAGCATTTTCTCCCCCTTAACCATTCGCTGTCCCATTCTGTTAAAGTTTACTCTCCCGCCTCAAGAGGTGTCTTATCTTTATTTTGGAACCTATTCTCACGTTCCTTCACAAGTTTAGATATGTTGATATCTACGGCTATTACCAGTATCGCTTCAGAAGAGTTCAGAAGAGGTTATTCAGAACGCACGACATATCCCTATTGCCAGTTAAATTATTATTCGACAAACGTCGGTAGGTATGTAAAGTTTCCAAACAGCCATGTGTATAAACAAGCTTTTCTCGAAAGTTTCCTTTTCATGCACTGCTAACAGGCGGTATGAGTACGAGAACAAAAAGATTTAATATACGACGGTACTGTTTCACATCACACCTATTTCTCTTTTGTGTACTACAGGTAATTATTACGAGATGAATTTCATAAGGAACCGTGAAGTGTTTTTATTGCTTGATAGTATAGTACTTTTATGTGGTCTCGTGTAGCTGTTATACCTGTCATGTAAGTTATCTTAATTAAAAAACCATAGAATCTGTATGACTTGAATGTGTTTGTTTTAAATGCTCAAAAACATATCGCATAGATCATATTAAACCATATGCGATAGAAACATATATTATCACACACAATGAAAAATTAAGTAGGTATGGTAGGTACCAACTTACTTAAAAACTTACATACATGTTATATTATATATGAATAACGTGTAGTTAGAGAAGATGGATTACCAAGTATTGTGGTCCTTACATACCTACTTCTTTCGCCTCCTCAAATCTTATTATTCTCCTTATACACTTTCGCCTAGGTATCCGAGTGCTTTTAACATTTCCGTCAGTTAACAGCTTAACACACTGGCTATTTGACGTTCATAAATCGGTCTTGGCCTTTCTTGGCTTCTGCGACCTATCTGTATCTTCGTCAATCTTTCATCACTCATTCTTTCTATGCGCTTGTACCATCAAAGCATTCCTTTCTTCATTTTTACAATAATATTGTCGTATAATCCTATCATCCTGGGTATCTTTTTGTTGCTTATTTTATCCGCGAGGATGACACCGCACACATTTCTAAGACATCATATTTTCACTGCATTTATCTTACACGCATGACGAACGGTGCCATTAATGGATCCAAGTAAACTGTTTCAGTTTCATGCGCTTAATCGGTTTCTAAATGTTATTATTCCAAGGTACATCTTCATATAAGTATACCTTTCAGCATATCCCTATTGGGGTGGATAGAGGCATTGAGACGCTTCAAAATTGTATATTGAATCTATTTTCAGCAGTAGGCTATGGGTTAACATATGGGGGTTACAGATGGTAAAACGGAGCTATGTAGGGGGTTTGTTAGCCCGTTGTCTGTAAGTGCCATATAATAACCTCTTAGGCGATTTAGGTATACAGACTACGCCAAAGGTTTTTCCTTCTATTGCAAACAAATTGGGTTCTAATATAATTACAGTTAGAAACGATACCAAACAATAATTATTTGATTATACGTAGATATATATTATTATGTATTAATTTATCATTATTTATGACTTGTATACATTTATACCTACTATATTGCTTGCTGAATATTATCGTTGCCTTTGCGAGTGAGGTATCTAAATTGATATCTGAAACTTTGATTCAGCTGTATCAATTATGTCTGCCGAGTTTGCAAATTACTTTGTCGAGAGCTAACTCTCATTGGAGTTCCTCTTTGAAAGGTGATGAAGTTATCATATCGAATGAAGTTAATTCAACAATCGAAGCACATAATCATGCGTGCAAGGCTTTTCTAAAGCCGACTTATATCTATATATGTATCAATCAATTGTCGTGCATTAGTCTCGCAAAAACTCGAAGACGGCTCGACCGATTTGAATATATATTTTTTGCTTTGTTCGCCTCAATATTGATGTGGTTTCGGAAAAAAAATAGGAAAAATCCGAAGGAACAACCGAAATATCGAAAAAAATTGAAATTAGTAATTTTGTATGGGAATTGTTAATAGAAAGCCATGGATAAATTTTCCACGCGGACGATGTCACGGTTACAGCTAGTATACATATAATCCTGGCCAGTAATACACATACGCATATAAATATTTCAGAACAAATTGAAAGGTTCTAGTAAATTGAAGAGCGGACAAGAATTGACACAAATAGGGTTTGTTATTGGGCCTATTACGTATATTATTTATTATTCTATAATTTTCGGATATTTTTTAGGCTAAAATAGCCAAAATGGAACTAATTTCGTCGTTACTATCTGTCAGCATGTCACATTCGATTCGGCTGCGAACTAAGGAGTAATACATTCAAAGGAGTATGTATATTCTCCTACAGACATGACGATCAGTATCAATTCCTTTTTCAAATGATTAATTGAGTAGATAAGGCGGATCCTTCGACAAGGTCGGCCGATAGTCGAAATTCGACCGTAAATATAAATAAATATACACTTATAAAATAAACTCCTTGGTGACACATCTCACTTATCTGTGCGACTGTTTGATCCAAGGAGGTTAGAGTTTTTAGCGGAATTTTATGGGGAGCGGTTATGCGTTTATTTTAATTATTCGCGAATTGTTTCTAGAGGACATTGTGTTGTAAAATTGACGTAGTTTTGCGTCCCAAGTAGATACTTGGTTTCCTTGGTTCCTCTACCTCTACCTATTTAATTTTAAAATTTGCAGTAAAAACTCTTTCCAATTTTAGTATTGAATTTTATGTCCTTGATGAGTAAAAGTCGAACGTGTGTCGGTAGGTCGGTGCGAACGATTTATAAGTGTATGGTTCCGTGTATTGGTATTTAGAGTATTTTTGAGTGAAAAACTTTGAATAACTTATTTTTAACTTCAGTTTATTATTAAGTAGCAACTTAATAATACGACTTACGACCCGCGACTTTGTCCGCATGAACTCCAGTTTCCCGTGGGAATCACTTACCTTTTCATGGTGAAAGGATGTGAAAGAAGAACAAACAAACGTTCAAATTTATAATATATAGTTAGAATTAGTATTTCTAAAATTTAAGTTTATCTAGTTCGTGAAAATAATTCAAATTGACTGTCTAAAATTTTCTCTGATTTTTTTGAGTAGTTAAACATTGACTCCTTGTTGCTTACGTGAGTCATTGCAACTATAAATCCCAACCGAATTGGACTTCTCTCTTCCCATTCCAAGAATAGTAGGATACACCCAATTAACAATGGTATCATCAGTTTATTGTGACTATGTATTAATTTATTTATAATCGAATCATAAATCGATACTAAAAGACAAAATCCGTCATAAAATAATCCCACTCGCTAACAACTCAATTTCTCGTCATTTGTGTTTGTTTGGAATATCTTAGTTGGCTATCGGTATCTGACCATCTAATAAATTTTTCTTAGTATTTGTCTACGCCATCCAATAAATTTAAAACAATTAACACAAATTATGAAGAGTGAATTAAAAATTATTATTCGTGACCTTCGACCAAATCATAAGGGTTCCAAGTTTGACTATGCATCCATAAACTGCAGTTAATTTTTATTTACTGTTCTTTGGCACAGGTCGCTCTTCGATTCTCGTCATTCGTGTTAGTTCAGAATACGAAGATTACCGATTGGTATGCCGTACGTACGTTCATCTTTCAATTTCAAATTTAGAAACGACAAAGACACCAATAGAAACTTCAATTTGCTGACTTTGACAAGTCGATAAAACAGTCTATTACACGGCAAATTCAAATGTTTTTTAAGGTTTCACTTTCGGCGATAGTACATATTTGTAACACATATTATCATATGAAAAATTATAGCTTTCTGTGCTTCTTCTTCATATAAATTTTAACTATGCCAAATCTCACACTCCTTCGTGCACACAATATTCATAAGAAGGAATCCGACGTTTTCGCTTCACGCAATAATATAATGATGATATTATGAACTGATATGATGCATATACAGATAACATAAATTACTGAATAGCTTAGCAATTATTTATGCACTGTCGTTTAATGATGGCTATTACCATTAAAACATGAGTGTGAGTTTACGAGACGAGTCAAGCAAAGCGAAGGCGAGTTCCATAATAATATTTACATAGTGTTTTAATACCTGATTATTTACAGTCGGCAGTTGGTTACATATAAGATTATAATAATATACCTTCGCGCATGCATGCGTTTTATTCATGTTCTTTTTTACCGACTTTAAAAAAAGAAGGAGGTTCCCAATTCGTCTGTGTGTTTTTTTTTTTTGATAACTCCGTCATTTATGAACCGATATCAAAACTTCTTTTGGTAGGTAATACTTCAGAAGTGGTCCCATTTAAATTTCATCGATATTGGAGCTTGGACTTCGAAGATACACTAGATAACTCGACCTGGTTATAACCTTTATTTATATTGTCGATTCTCTTGTATATCGTTGCGTTCCGGAATTAGAATGAAGTTAATTGCAGACCTGTTCTAGATATTTATTTAGATCACGACCACTGAAAAGGGAGAAATAAAAAATTTTCATTAAAAAAAATTAAACCGCCTTCAAAAAAAACACTGAAAAGTATAAAATAACTATCCTTACTAATCAAAACTCAAGTACAATTAAAATAACTTTATAAATACGATACACATACCTTTATAATTAAATTTCACAGTTATTGAAGTCGGTGCCAAATCAATGTGGAACAACATAAAGTCTATTAGTTTGGTGGGCTTGGCACTGACTTCAGTAACTGTCAAATTTAATTATATAGGTATGTGTATCGTATTTATAAAGTTATTATAATTGTACTTGAGTCTTGATTAGTAAGGATAGTTATTTTATACTTTTCAGTGTTTACTTTTGAAGGCGGTTTTTAAATACAAATTGTAGCGCGAACCGAGACGAAATTATAAAAAAATCATTATGAAATTGTTTTCAGTTGTACAGCATATAACTTTATAATACTGGCACAAATAAGATAATAGTGTGACACTGGTTGAGATAACCATATACATAACGCAGGTCATAAGATATGGTTTTTTAGTCATTTAGAGAGGATTTATGGCACAGGTGTAAATAAAATAATTAAATAAGTACAGCACCTTATTTAATTGTGTACATAGAGTTTCATGGCCAGATTTATGCGACTTTTCAATTTATACTACGTCGCAATGAATTAACATTGCTATCGATCACGAATGTACCTACATTACGTCATGTTGGGCTAGTTTGCTTACGCCTTTACAAATTTGTAGTGTCAGACACACACATTTCATGCTTGGATTACGTTCGCCACTTATCTGGAACTAAATAAACTACTTTGAAACGGCAATTTAAATCTTTAAATCCCTAACTTCTCAACATTTTCTATTGGGAAAGGTTAAAGCACGAAGGTACAACAAATTCACGCCTTGACACTTTTAGCTAAGTACTTGGACATACAATTGGCAAAAAAGATTACAGAGGTTCTTATTTACTAGTCCATTGCCCATACAAGTATTATTTAATAAAAAGCCGACTTTTATAGTTCGAGAATGTAAGTAGCTGGAACATCCTATATTTCTCTTTTTCTCTTTCTCTTCCACTCTGAATGGACAATAGACCCGTGAGTAATAATAATAATAGATCGTGAATACAGACATTTTTATTTTTAAAAAGAAGGACGTTATTTTAACACTGTTGTCCGTTTGTCTCCCTGTATGTTTGTTTGTGGCATTGTAACTCTTCAATGGAAGAACCGATTTAAATGCGATTTTTGTTTATAAACTACAGTTTTCATGAATGTTCTCAGTTATGTTTGGTGGTTTGGCTTAGCTATTCTCAGGATATTGAGATCAGAATCTTATCTTATGTGAAGAAAATTCAGGCTGCTTAAGACTTCAAATGCATCTCTATTAGCAGCCAAAGGTCTGAGTTTGATTAGCAAAATAAAAATTAAATTAAAAATTTAAAAAACTACTTTTTTTTCTATACCTACGCACATACTAATCTTTCAGTAATAATGGACTACCCTGATTTTTATTTTATTTTTCAAGGACCTTGTTTTCAATTTATTATTCCCACATTTTGAGTTCGTTTTAATAAATGAATATTCATTTCGTTTTGTTCCACTTTACTCCCAGTTCCCATTTGTTATTAATTTCCCAATTTACATGACATTGACTCCAATATAAAAAGTAATAAGCTGCCAAGTACCTTTAGAAATGTGACAAATAATTATACAGTAAAATAAAAATTTTCCTTCTCTTCAGGGCAGATAAAATATTAAAATGTATCCTAATATACCTATAGTTAACTTTGTGCTGAGGGTTTTTGAAACTTTTATATGACACTTCTTATTGAAATATAAATGTTTGGAATACGCTTCCCTGTATAAAAATAGATGTTTTTAAATTTTCGTTGGTTTGTTCGTAATTCTCCCCCTAAACGGCTTGACCGATTTCAATGAATTATCTTTTGTACTTTGGGGTACCCTGGATGGTTCTTAGTTATAATTGGACACGGTAGACCCGGCTGCCGCTGTGGTCAAAATCCAGTATTGTATTTTCTAAGCTTCTGACCAAAAACCCTTACAATAAGATTGACTTCAGTAACGTTTTCTCCGGAATATTCGCGAACGAAGTCGCGGCCAACAACTAGTTAAATAATACTAGTTAAATAATAAAAATAACGAAATGCGTTTTAATATGGATTATGTTGTTAGAATAGCTTATGCCCCGATTACTTAATACAATAAAATACTCGTATGAAGAAATGAATTAAATAAGATATTACATACCTGTCATTCCAATATCCGGCAGACGAAATCACATACAAAAACTGGTATAAATATAAGAATAATTATTTATTTAATAATTTAATGGGTACGTACATACATAAAATAGTTATGTACGTTTGTATATCTATACTTAATATTATAAAGAGATGAACTTTGTTTGTTTGTACGTAATGGATAAATTCAAAAATTACTCAACCGATTTCAAATATTTTTTCACTTATAGAAAGCTACGTTATCGGCGAGTAGCATGGACTGTATTTTATTTTAAAAAAAAAGTCTATCCGTGCGTAGCTGGAGCGGATCGTTAGTTTAAAATATTTTGAAAGCAACAAAGAGAAATCAGGCACGGTCGAAATCGAAGACTGGCGGGGGAGTTACATTAATATAAGTAAGTTGAGCAAATGGTAATTTATTACAAAAAAAAATATGAGAAATTAAATAGAGGTTTGTTGTATTTGACGTGTACAATTTTGGGGGGTCAAGTCCCACCCCTAAGACCCCCGCTGGGACCGCCACTGAAAAAAATGATTTGAGTACAAATACCTACTTATTTGTTTACGTTCTCAGTGATTGGGTTTATATAATTAAGCAAGTCTAGTCCGTATATAATTGGAATTAGCGAACTGAACCTTTAATGTTAGTATAAACCACTTAGTATTGATTTTAAATAATTAGTGAATCCTCTCTAAATTTCTCCTGATTAATTTCATTGAATTGAGCTTGATCAACAAAATGCTTCAATGTTAATTCTGATGATGTGTCAACTACTTATGTTCTCACGCAGGTCGTTAGTCAGCTAATAGATGGGGCTCATCATGAAGAACTTTTATAGGCGAGAGCCTTTGATAGCTATTTTAAAATTGGGCTCGACTTTCTGACCAACAGTTCTGTTGCAACTTGATATTCTGTCCACCATCCTGAATAAGACATGGTGATGCTATAAATTGTGTATAATGATTGATGCAGTAATTGAAATATAAGAAGTAAGTAATATCCCTAGTGTTTAACTCTTCCATGTGCATACGGCTTATGTACTTGTTCGTTGCTTTTATTTTATTTATATTTTTACATCTACACAAATAAATAAAACTGAAGTGTTCTTTTAATTTATAATAAAATTTTATCTTAAGGTCGTTATTTATAATTATTTATAGTTAGTAACAATTTGTAGTAATTCGTGAATTAACCAAAACTGAAGCACGCGTTTTTTGAATTGTTCTATATCCGTCTGTTTGTTTATTTTAGCTAATGTTCAAACGGGCTGAATCGATTAACAAGACTTTGATCGGCAGGTAGAAGACTTTTCAGAAAATATTCTATGATTCTTTTTATTCTGGACAAATATCAAATTTACCTAAGGCCGTGAGCTGCGAGGCACGATTAGTAAGAAATAAACATTGTGCTAATAGATTAAATAGCAGTATTTAATACACATTATATATACTAAAGGTTAAATAAAGGTTACATTGTACTGATTTGAACTCCATATCCAAAATGAAATGAATAGACGTTAAATAGTGGTATGTATATGTATGTATAATATAACTACAATAACTTACCTATGAATGTTTCATAGCATTTGAAACTAATTTCAAAGTTAAATTGAAAATAAATTACCCACTTCTATAGATATTTACCCACTATGTTTATAGCAGAAACCGCCCACGTTGTTTTGAAACAATTCTAATATCAAATCGTAACATTGATAACAATTATACATATGCATATCTAAAATATTATGTTATTAACTACCAAATTCAAATTGTAACTATGCTATAAAGTAAAGGTACTCATATAAAAAATAAACTTAAAAGTGAGTCTGGGGATTTCAGAATTAGATCATGAAAAAAGTTCTTATGAACCATTAAAATCAATATTTCAAAGCGAATATTATGACTATACCTAAAAATTTGTTTAATTTTTTCATAAAATATATCTACAGTGTTCAAAATATATATTACATTGAACATATTTTTTATGTAATCGATATCGATAGATTGGAAATTTAGAGACCCGTTTGATAACAACTTTGAAAGCTTTGTTGTATTTCGGAAGACATAGCTAGCTAATGAGACATTTGTTATCCACGACTAAAGACAGCTTAGCTATTATCAAAATAATTATGGTAGGCTGGTAGTGAGATTCAAACTCGGTTTACCTAATATTCTAATGTGATTCCGTTTTTCGAAGCGTTCTCGTAATATGAACTAGTCGTTTTCAAACGCTTTGAAACCTTATATTTGAACGAAATCATCGAAGTTATGAAATGAATAGTTATTACTGCTTCCTATTTTGTTAATTATAGAAATTTTGTAATCATAACATATTACATCTCGCATGTATGCACATATGCACGAATATATAACATTTTATTTAAATTTTTCTATTGCTACGTATACCTACATTCAGATTTGTTTATTGTTTTAACTCAAATCGACTTATACTTTACCGCCCTATTAATAATAATAATAATTTTATTTCGAATTTTTCATTCATAGGTGTTAGTAACAAATGTCTTAACCTAGTGTTAGTAAAAAGTTAGGTACATATTTACAAAGTAACAACGACTCAGCTGAATGGCGGACGCGGGTACGTCGGCTCGCGCACGGGCGGCGTGCAGGCTCACCCAGCGCGCCAGTTGAGGCGAGTCCCAGCGCTGGGCCAACGAATTAATGAACTTGGAATAATAATGACAGTTTTCTGTCATAGTCAAGCTTATTGACAAAAGAAAATGATCGAAAAGGACAAAAAATTGTACCTAAGTTTAACGTTGTTGTAACTTTTATCAATAACAGGGAGAAGAACCAACAAGAAACCTAGTAAAAAGATAAAGGTGCGCATATACATAGGCGCATTATACGTAAGTACTATTAACGCATCTGAGTAGTATTGTATCTATGCAATTGACCTCGTTTAAAAGGAAGTCAGTCAGGAAGGAATCAGCCAGTTGTGTAAAGATGTGCAAAGACATATTATATACCGTACATTCTTGCTTCATATATTCGAAAATATTTGTTCACGAGCACGTTGAAGATAAAAAATATTACACGCAGAGTTGAATCTATGTTTTAAAGTCAAAGTCAAAGCCAAATCAATTTATTCAAGTAAACCCAATTACAAGGTATTTTTGAACGTCAAATCTACTTTAGTTCGGTTCAAATAGAAAACCTGGACACTGAGAAGAACCGACAAGAAACTCAGTCAGGTATCATTTTTTCAACTTCATTTTACAAAAGATTTATTAAAATACAATATTTTCATTAAGCCAGTAAACGCATGTGCAGAGAACGTAATTTCCAGACTATTGTATTATCTTCAATGAAATCGTTTATTTTATAGTATCTAAATTTATTCTCTGTTAATTGAGGAATTTCTTGAGGAACTTTATTATAAAAACGAATGCAGTTACCTAAAAATGAAACATTTTATTTATGTAATTTAAATTTTGGAATAACCAATTTGTCACGATCTCGGGTTTCCATACCATTCATATCGCCATTCTTTTTAAACAGATCTATATTTTTTCTCGTATACATAATAATTTCAAAGATGTATAAGGAGGGCAAGGTGAGGACATTAATGTCTTTAAAACGATCTTTAAGCGATTCTCGTGCATTCACCTGTAGATGGCACGTATTGCTCTTTTTTGTAAAATGAAAATGGAGTTAATATGCGCCGCTGATCCCCACAGCAGAAGGCCGTAGGACATTAAACTGTGAAAATATGCAAAGTACACCAACCTTGCCATATCCACATCCGTCATTTGCCTAATGCGTCTAATTGCATATACCGCAGAACCGAGCTTACTAGCCAATGCCCCGATATGGTCCGCCCACTGTAACTTGTTATCTACTGTTAAACCCAGAAAACTGGCTGACTTAACGAATTCTAATTGTTTCCCACCCAGTTCTATTTTATCATGGATTCTGGGTACATTAGAAAGGGAAAATTTAATACATTTAGTTTTTTGTGCATTCAGTAGTAAATTATTGGCAGCGAACCATTTCGAGATATCTGTTAGGATCCTGTTTACCCAAGTAATATCTAGATTTTTTCTGTCTAGTTTAAAGATGCAAAGTAGAGACTTACGTATGTAATCTAAGTGTCTGTTCTAAAGTGTTATATTCATGTTCGTCGCAAAAGTGAAGTAACCAGTAACAGCATAGAAGAGATTTGTTATGCGCGCGGTTAGTTACTATATGGGTGATTTAATGGCGTTAATATATGGTAGTTTGTCATCCTGAAAGCCGCTGCTGTAAATGCTAAAGAGCATTAAGCCAATTTCAAAAAACTTAAAAGCAGAGTCGTATTCATATACTATATCAACACCACTCATTAGGGCCATCTCATATCAAAGCAAAAACAGCGGTCTGTCCCATAAAGAGGTGGAAAATGGAAACTGTAATATCCAGACATCAGGCATAAACACGAAATGTAAGTGTCTGGTAAACTTAATGGCAGGATGAAAGAGATTAGCAAAGTGAAAAATTTGATTAGCAAAATATGAAGAAGAATACCTTAGAGGCAGTGTGATCGAGGCTGCGAAAGAAGTATTAGAACAAATAAGATTGGGAATGGTAACAAAGTGTGTTTTATGGTGGGACGATGAAGTGAAACAGTCTGTGTAGAGAAAGAATAAACTATGACGAGACAAGGAAGATCAAGACTGACATACTTAAAGATCAAATAGCCATTGTATTAGTGGACAGACATGTCAAAAGCATTAATTAACATGCCTCGGTGAAAGTGTGAGGAGGACGAAGAGATTTGAAGAGGCGAAAGAAGTATGTATGGCTTGCGTCCAATGCTTGGTATTCCATCTTCTCTATTTATTCCTTTAGAGATACAGCGTGACAATATGTATGTTCATTAAAAATAATTATTTCAAATAATATATATTATTAAGTTTTATCGTTTCTTGAAAACATTCCTATATGAAATAAAATAAAATATTTCTGGCCAGATTTAAAATTGGTAAGTGTAATAAATGCTCTTTAACAGAAGTAGCCACACATATTATTTCAAAATTTTTGTATACAGGGGCTAAACAATTTTTGGCCGCGGCAAGGTTAGACTTAGAACTAACGCTGAAATACGTGTCAATTAATGAGCGATACCGTAAAAACAAGCAAATAATGTACGCACGTGTGCGTAAGCAACGTATCGATTAAAATTTGTAAATTAACTAAATGTTATTTTAAAGTCAGCAAATATAATAAAAATTATAAAAAAATGTTCGCGATCACACCCAGGACATTAAGCACGTAACAAACGCAGTATATTCATATGATAAAATATATATAAGTGCGGAGTTACTAGTAGGGTTGCCAACCATAACTTATAATAACGTATCCTACTTTATTGTTAGTGAATATATTTTATACTTTCTCAAAAAATAAAGTATGGTAAAATACTTTATTTCGAGCGTTTTCTGTGATGTGCGAAATTAAACACTTACGCGTAATTTTCGAACGATTTGTCAATATCCAAGATAAGACAAATGTATATGTATGATTAATAATAATTATTTGTTACTGTTCGAAACTATGGATGTCCCGTCAGGTGGATTTAATCAGACCAATTTGCGTTGTTATAATGATTGAGTGTTTTCAAGAAGGAAATTGTTAAAAGGACAAAAAATATGTAAATAATGGCAATAAAAATGTAAATTTTAAAATTAATTTTTCTTTCTTGCAAATACTTTTTTTTCATTAGTTGAACGATCAATTCCGTTATTTTATTCCAAAAAAGTTGGCAACTAGTTACTAGGTTGATATTAAACAGAAATATTAGCGTACCGTTGTGGGCGTTCAAAAATTGATAACGATAATAATGATGAAGAATAATAATATACCATCTATGTCCAGTTGCATTATGTATTATTTTCATTATTTTCATAAATTATAACAGACTTTATGTTTAAGATTTGATATCGTCTCACAGACGTTATAATTGTACAGTTACAGTAAAATTGTTTATAGTAACCTACACATTACATACAAAATAGTTGCCCACGCGTCCATGACGTCTCTATTGCTAGAAACTACAAGCAAACAACATAATTACTAAGTTAGTGGATTTTAGCAACATGTTAGCAACTAGCTGTTTGCAATTGCTTGCATTTTGCTTGCGATAATGCTTACTTTTGTACGTAGTAAATTTTACAAATACATTTACATTCAGTTGCGATTTCCTTAGTCTGTTTTTAAATCTATTTCCCATAACTAATACAATTTTATTTACATTTTTCATAATGACGGTCAATAAGTAATGAAATATGAGATATTTAAGGTATATTTAGTAGATACTAGCTGTGACTTCGCGCGGAAAATTTTTCCATGGCCTTCTAGTGACAATTCCCATACATAATTACCAATTTGGATTTTTTTGATTTTTCGGCTGTTCTTTTGGGTTTTTTCTAATTTTCGTTTTTCCTAAACCACCCCAGTGTTAAGGCGATCGAAACGAACAAAATAATGATAATAAATGTTCATATCGGTCGAGTCATTTTCGAATATTTTCGAGATACGCACGGCAATATATTTTTATATATGGAGAAGACACAAGGTAAATAACATATAAATTCATTAACTATTTTTGTCACGAAAAATATAGATACCTTTGTAATATAATAATAATAATAAATAAAATGTAATGAGTACAATTAATATTAATTTTATGATAATTTGGTTAACCTTCACATTTATCTCACTTGGTTTCCTTTTTCAGTTAGATAAAACGGAGAATATTAATGTAGACGTATGTTTTAGAATATTTAAATTGAACATACTACCTTATTGATTACATCAAGAATAATAAAAAATGTTTCTAATTTTTAAATAATGAAAAATAGCACGAATATATAATAATAATAGCACATGCCACATAATGAAATCAAATATAAATGCCCAATTGCATTTTTTTTTTTAATTGCAAGAAGGTATTTACCGAGTTTGTTCATTAATAAAGTTACACTTTAAGCGTTAAATGCATAATGAAATTGAAAGAAATCATCACGTTCTTATTGTTAAAATTAGTATATTTTAACAATTATATTTGTGTCATGAATTAGAAACATTATTGCCGCGAAACATTGTTTAAATTTATTTATCTATCTATTTATTTATCTAAACAAAGCTTATATATTGCTAGAAAAACCGATCTACAAAATTTAAAAAAAAATATAAAATACGTTTTGTATCTGGCACGTAACGAAAATACCTTTAAAAATTTTACGTTTCAAACAAAGAACTTCAACTTTTAACATGCGACCGCGAACGAACTTCGAGCGGATCCCGTGAGAGAGCGTCAACACGGCTTGAAATCGTATCCCGACTGCTCGTAACTCCTGGACTGCTCCTGAATCCCGCCGGGGGATGACACAACCTCCCCCGCCACGTCGCTTTGGACACGACATGGCGCTAGGAGTCTTCGACAGAGCAAATTGGATGTGGTTAGTATATCAATTTCGAAGTATAATCGCTTGAAACGATGGCTAAGCGTGACCTCTCTCAAAACGAGACGTTTTAATGGGAATGAGGATTATCCTTAAAAGGTATTGTTAATAATTTCACCATTAGTTTGAGCTTACAGCAATATTATTTGCAATTTAAATATTCCAATGTAAATAAGGACATTGTAATTCAAAGTTATAAAGTATTAGCTGTTGCCCGTGACTTCGTTCACGTAGTCTTGTATTTTCTAAATTAAAAAATTCAGAAACCTTCGCGGGTGTACGCAGCACAACTCAACAATTTTTCATCACAATTGAATGAATGGTTTAAGAACGCATAGAGGACAAACATATAAAGAAACATTTGTTTTTATTATGTAGATAGATAAATTATTATCTATTATATTAATTAATTTATTGTTTATTATATTATATAAGTTTTAGATTATACGTACATAATTATTATAATTATCCCAAGAAGAATTAATACATACAAAACGAACAATTATTATTAACAAGCAAAGAAAGTAGTTGAATGCTTTATCTCGTGTAGTGTAATAATCGAGTCCTTACCGCGATAAAAGTTCTCGGAAACTAGTAGGTAGTATGTTCGTTTTTTATTTCCGTGAATCGGTAATCTTGGTGCCAAATATCGGCGAATCTGAGAATCTGATTATTTACCTACACATATATCGTAAGATTGATTGAAACTATAAAAGAGTACTTGACAAGTAACCGAAATTCGATTTTAATATTTCTTCAGTTAGAATTATAACAAAGTACCGGTAAACATCCGAGGAATAACCGTCCAACCAACCAATTGGTTAACAATACAAAGTTATATTGGACTTCAAAGGGAATAATAAACAAGTAATTAATTTCTGTAATAATTAACAACAAATCGTTTATTAGAAACTGACCGAATCAAAGCGAAATATTTGAAGCAACGAACGCAAACACCACGTAAGCACACAACCAGCGTTTATGAGTTGACTATATTGTCCTCATTCTATGAATTACCGTCCTCATTCTGCATGGGATGTCTTATTCATTATATTACAACCATCTGAAGAACGTGTCCCAATCATTACGTACAAGTACCTTGAAACGTATCAAAATCTAAACAATTTGACAATGTTTTGTTCCATGTATAATAATTATAAGTACATGCATACATACCTACAAATGCAGAAGTACATGAGTTACAAACACTTTCTAAAGGTTATAGCCAAATGGCTATAACCGCATAATGAAATCAATGTTTATTACTAAATAGTAAAAACATTGATTTGAACGAACTCGTGAAATCGTTGACGAACGATGGTCAATGAATCACCGGTTTTGTCTTTGAAGATACGGAAACGCCCGCAAAATGTAAACTCGTGAACAAATTGATATGTAAATTAGTTTCAAGTACTTTATGAACGTTAATAAACTAGTTAAAAAAAATTAAACTTGTTCAACTGATGAACGACTCAAATTAAACGCCTGTGTTTCGTTGATATTAAAAATATCAACGACAAAACGACCCACCTCCATCCATATCTATATTTATATATCTTATTCTAATATTACAAACGCGAAAGTCTATCTGTCGGTATGGTCGATATTCCGATTTTGGTTGGACGGATTTTGATGAAATTTGAAACGGAGATAGATAAAACCCAGAGGAAGGATATATGCAATTTTATTAATTCTACGGGGACGAAGTAGCGGATAAAAGCTCGTTTATTATATTTGCAAAGAAACATACCTGCCCATTTTCTGGCCCAAAATAAATTTATGAACATAGACTGGATGTTAATGTTAAATCTAAGGGCGTGTTAAGTCAGACTCAAGCCAGTTTACAATAGTTCCTTTTTCTAATTAACTTGGCCGACGATTAAATCCTCAACTTGAAAAACAGATATTTATTTTAATTGGTACCAATCATAATTCATAACTATTTATTTGTACGTACACCTAAAATGTATAGAACTTGTTTATCATTTGATCAAATGATAAATGTTTTAAGTTTAATTGAAACTAGATTTTGATAATAAAATTACAGATTACATTCTCTAGATAGGATTTTGTCTTTACAGAAAAGAGGAAAGAGGTCTTTTGAAGTGCTAAATGTCGTTTAATTTCGTAGATGAAAGTCCTCATCAGGTAAAACGAGTAAATTTCTTTGGATGCGAATCTATTTTCGCAAGTTCCAAGCAATCTCTTCAGTTGATCGAATATTTCTGTGTAAATTTGTTATTAGGAGCCAAGTAACTGTATAATGTTATTACTAAATTTAAAAAACAAAAAACTGGTGATATTTTCAAATTAGCAAATCAAAATATTTTTATCTAACAAGTACCTAAGTAAATTGTTTTGCCTGTTGATAAATTTTTAAATGCATGGTGATGCAAAAGTTGTTAAATAACGACTCATTGTACGTTTTTCATTTTTGAATAAACAATATTTGTTTAAAATACATATCAAATAACCCGATTAAAGGACATGTTTAAAGCGGATCGTATTACTGTGTAATTATTACTAAGTTTTAATTACAGAATGTCATTTTACATCCCGCTGTGAGTTCGAAAGCTCTGAACAAACAGCGGACAGCTTTACGAGCCCGACTCTGAGTAATTAACTCATAACTTCACAACAGACTCGGAAATACGTTTACCTTGATGAAATATACTTTTATAATATCATATGATATTACGTTTTTAATTAAAATATAATACGGATGGCATTATGTGTAACACAACAAGTTCAAACAACCGAAGATACCTATCTACCCTTAAATTAACAATTCTCTTTGTTTTAGATCAAAGAAGATTTTCGAACAAACTCATTTTCTGCTAACATCAATGAGTATTTTGATTAATTTGTCGTTTATTAGTGCTTCGAAAAATACGTAAAATGGAACGCTTTTGTGATTACCTAATAGATTACGATCTATTTGTTGTCTGTATTTTTTCTGGATGTATAATTTTTACATAATAAAATTGAAGTTTTGATTTCCTAATAACTTTTGAAAAATTTTGTAAAGTAAATCGGTAGAATTCAGGTAGAATTTATTTTTAAAATCATGCTTAATTATGAGAATATAAAAGCTAATGTTACGATGGATAAAAAAATACCGATTTCTAAAATGTACGAATACGAGTACATGTACAAATTTCTAAATGTAATCGCAACATTAAAGTTTTATTAATTTTATTAGTTTATAATAATAATTTCATTATCATGCGTTAAATATAAATGTTTAAAAACAAAAATCCTTCAGAAAATACATAATGAAGAAAATATAAGTACAATAACAAGCTATTTCCAATTCCTTATACTACTTTGACAGCACTTTTGATAGTAAGAAGGTAGTAGGTACGTGGGTTTTGCAGTTACATTTTTTTATTGCTTAAAGATGACATAGTGGAAACATTAGTAACAGCAGTCCATCTCTTATAGTATATGTAAGATCCTTAAAATAAATCTCGTTCCTTGAGGCTAATTCTGACACGATAGACAAAATATCACGAATAGATATATTTCTATCCAAAATTATCGCATGTAAAAATATCATTTTGAAGGAAAAATATCTATTGATAATTAAAATTCAATTCTCGCACACAATAGACATATATATCGCAGGAGACTACGCATATCTATCACAATACTACCAACTCAAGGAGTTTTTACGTTCCGTTTTTCTCGACTGTGACAACATAAATTCGAGATCTTAAATTACGGTTGCAGTCATTATTAATATCTATTTTTGAATTCATAAAACTAAGTACTATCTTTAATTTTCGTATTTCTATGAATAACGAATAGTTTGGAAACAAAGTAGTTGTACAATTAAAACAGTTATTATTTATTTTAAAATGATTCGTTAATGTTGTAATGAAACGTAACTTTTCACGTCAAAGCAAAAACGAGAGAAGAGACCGCAATAATTGTCTATTGTTAACTCTTTATTTAGGCGAAACATTTTCTTGAACTCAACTTCAGTCAACTCAAAAGGATCTGACGCATTTCTTCGAATAGAGCTAGCATGTCTTGAAACTGAAGAAGCGGCAGCTGTCGCCTCTTCAAGAGTTCCAATAATATAGGCAGCCACCAAATCATCTATTGCAATTGTATTTGATTTTTCTTTATATACTTATATGTATTACAATTTAAAAAAAATAATAATATGTCCAATAATACCAAATTTTTTGTCACTCAAAGGCTGATATCTACTGTGTAGCAATAGAAATTAATTATATCGAATGTTAGAGACCAGTCGATGTAAGTCGAACGACGTTCCTTCGACATATTTCGCAAGTGATATTCCGAGAATAGACAAATAAGCTTTCCATAAATAAAATATCGATTTTCGATATATATCTATCATAGATAAAATGTCTATTACGCGAGAATTGGCTCCCTTAGCTTTAGCGAATTCCTAACACGTTCTGTATTTTTCTTTTTGTCCACACCGGCACAGCGTTGACTATATTTTATTTCTTGTTCGATGTATTAAAAAAAATACTATACTTATTATACAGATAATGACAGAATATACTTATTATAAAGATATTGTATTAATTTATACAGATTCTAATAGTCTAATAGGTATCATCAGTTTCCTAAATTTTATTTCAGCTCCGAGATGCGTAGACACAAATAAATGAAGTAGGTATACCATTTGACAACTTAAGGTTATGATCATTTATTCATAGTACCGTCTTAAGTTTGAGGCTTAATAAATTCTTTGAATCTGACTAAAATTCGAGCGCGCTGCTTATTTTATACAGTAAATTAAACTTAACAATATTTTAAGTTCAGATGTTGCCAAACATACGGCTAATGGGGACGGTGTCATCTTGTAGCTCATGGTCCTGGATCAAATAAACAAAAATGTTAACTTTTATTCACCAAAAAAACATTAAGACATGTGTCATGTTATATATTCTGTGGTAGCATCAGTTCTAGTACCTACAATTACAGAACTCATCATCGCCATCGGCTTTACATCTAATACAAGAGATGTTTTAGGTACGCAGCATTTATATATTTCGGATTTTTAAAGCATTTAGTATTAACTATATTGCCAGTATTCGTGATTAAATGTATTATCGTAATTGTTGATAACTGATAATAATTGATGATGAAATACTGTAATTTTAAGTGTTGTTACATAAAAACTTGTGATTTAGTCAGTTGCTATTTTTGAATGTTAAAAAGATGAGTAAGTCAGTTGAGAATTACACGAGTTAACGAAAGCACGCCTTTTCATTATATCTTACGCTTCCACCCACGTCGATATTCTATGGAAGTATTCTACATTTAAAGAACTATTAAGACCCAGTTAAACTAGTGATACAAGCGTTGACCGTGATATCTTTTGATGAGAAGTGACAATGTTTTCAAAGACGCAGTACGTTGGCTTTAGTTACAAAAAAAGCTCAAGTTGTATTAGCACAATTAGTGCAACTACCGTCAGTCGTTACCAACCATTAACCGCAAAACAAAATTGCTTGTAGAACTTTCTGTTTTTAAAAGACATACTGCCAACCGCAAGACAAAGTTATGTTCATGATTTTTAATTTTTCTTAGTACTTTTGAATTAAATTTTGAGGCGTATTTTGAAAATATGCTATGAAAAGTAGCTAATAGTATTGTGTATGCATTTTGTAATTCGTGGTGTAACAAGCTTTTATTTGATACTTCAGATAATGCCACCAAAAAAAACAATTTTTATCTATATGGTTACTTATTTTAGGTTACAGATGACGAATATAATGATGAATAATTGAATACGAATTTGTAAATATACGGTTGCGATATGCTTCACGATATTAGTACGTCAGGCAGATAAGCCGCTTGGCGTATTTTAAAGCCTCAAAGCTACGCCTCTGTCGACATTAGGTTTCAATTAAATTAGACCGATTTTGTAATAACGTTTCCGATTAATATTTTCCGTTGTTGCACAGCGCAGTCAAAATTGTATTGCCTCTTAAATCACAAATCAATGCAGAAACTTTCGTATCCAGTCAAAATTCTTGACGTCGACACAATCTTTGAGTGGAAGTGAAAGGTGAAAATTGAATTGTAACATTGAAACAGGTACTAGTGCTACTGTGTGCCCGCGGCTCTGCGCGCCGTTTATTTGTTTGTTATTAATAAACTAGTTCTTAACTGCTCTTTTATCGCTTTCGCTCGAGCCTATGTGTTGTCAGTACTATAGCCACACTGTATCAAAAGTTGTAGGTCGATCGGTTCAATAGTTCTCGCGTGAAAGGTAAACAAATGAATAACGTTTTGTTTTTATCACTTTAGAGCAGGGCTAACTTTTTCTCTCAAGCCTCACCCCAAATCGTTTTTGCTTTTGCATATTCTACAACACATCATCACCAACATCAATAAACAACATGTGTTTACAATGACATATATACTGTTAGCAACACCGACGAATAAACATAAAGGGGAACACTGGCGCCCTCTAGCAGAGCGCGACGGTGTTCGTGACGTCATGGAAAAGAACGACTGTCGGCTTGTTCTCCACTACCGCTCGAGATTATAGAAGTCAAAACTCGAGCGCTTCACATCTCTCTATTGTTTTTACCTTCACGACTGCAGCACGAAGTGTTCGAATATAAATTAATTAATTATTAATTGATATTAAATATTAGTATTAATCAATTGATCGATAATTTAAGTAAAGTTTGGGGTGTTCCATTGCTATAAATATCTAAGTTATCGTAGCTAACAATACGTATGTTCACGCTGTATAACGCACGGAGCGTTAAGTGTCGCGGTCTTTACATACTTTTTTGGCTTCCTCAAATTTCATTCTGCATACTCCTCACACATTTTCGCCTAAGTTTACATAACTAAAATCTCAAAAAATAAATATTACACTTTGTAGACTTTAAATCTGATGAATTCCTATAGAATTCAAGTTATAATCATACCTGCAAATAGACCAAATATTGTATTTTGACAGACAGAATATTTAGAGAACACCGTAGTTTCGTCGTATAATGAAACATATACTATTGACAGCACACGTAAAAAGCAGTCTCAATTTGTATAAAGCTTTTAAATAGATGGAATCCCTTTTTTGAAACTTCTATCAGAAATTTTAGGTCAACTAAAAAAATTTCATTCATGTAAGGTTAAAGGAAATAAATACATTATTGGATTTAATTTAACAACAGCAAAATATTTCTTATTTGTAACTATTAGGCACAGAAGAAAGTCCTTTTTATTTTGAAATTCGGTTGAACGCTCCGTTGATTTAACGCGATTGAAATGTAATAAAATTCCTCTTACACATTGGTGTATTCGAAGGAGAGCAGGGGAGGGTAGCTCTAAGCTCTCGCCCTCAGTTCTTAAATTTGTTAAAAATACGGGTGATTCTTTTTGTCTTGTTCTCTTTTAAAATTAATAGATATCCCGAAAACGAAAACGAGACACGATATTAATGGCATAGAAACCCAGGGTCACGATAAACTTGTTATTAGTTCCAATGCCGAAATTTAAATTACAATGGCAAATGGGTTATTTTGAGTAATCGCGTTCAAAATATTAAGGTTTCTCCAAGACATTACTCAATTGCCAAATAAGAGATTTAAAAATCATACTATAAAATAGACGATTTTATCGAAGAAAAAAACTGTGGTCTGAATTTAACCTTTTCTGTACATTACACCTACTTGTGTTTTATATAATACGTAAAATGAAGAAAAAAAGATACCTGACTGAGATTTTTGTCGGCTCTTCTCAACGCATGTTTTTTTTCTAATCGATCGATAGTAGATTTGAAGTCAAAAAAACCTGGCTCTTAATTAACTGCATATTAATTGAATATATTTACTAGACTACGAACTTGTATTTTACTTTGCTGATTTTGCTCATCGCCTTATTTTGGCAACACAGGAGAAACCTTCAAAGCCAAAGTCAAATCAATCTAGGCACAGATTAAGGTCCTTTTTATTTTAAAATTCGGTTGAACACTCCGTTGATTTAACGCGATTGAACAATTGCGTTAAATCAATTACAATTAATTACAATGTCGACGCAATGGTTAATGAATTTAATGACAAAGTCCTTGAACTGTATAATCGACATGCCCCATTGAGACAAGTTAAAATTAAAGACAGTCCTGCTCCCTGGATTACACCTGATATTAAGGATTTTATGGGCCGTAGGGATAAAGCGAAGAGACGGTACAAACATCGTCCATCAGAGCGTAACCTGACTAGATTTAAAGTCTTACGTAACCGTTGTAGCCGTATGTGTCGGAGATGCGAAAATACTTTACTTTCATGATTCCTTAGAAAATCGCAACTCGACACAGGTGTGGAAGTTTCTAAAGTCTGTTGGTGTTGGTAAATTATCGGTTGCTAGTTGTAAGGAAGTTGATCTGAACACTCTTAATCAGCATTTTTCTCTTTCGCCAGCTTCTTTGCAACCTCACGTTAAAGCTAACACATTGGTGGAGATTTCAAACCTTCCCGTATCACACTGTTCTCCATTTCACCTTAAGGCTGTAACTGAGGAAGACGTTAAGAAATCTATTCTTGCCATTTCTTCCACTGCTCTCGGGAACGACAATTTGTGTTCAAAAATAATTACTCTCATGCTGCCCTTGCTACTTCCTATTCTTACCCACATATTCAACTACTCTCTAACTTCCTTTTCTTTTCCTTAGGTTTGGAAACAAGCACATATTATCCTTTACCTAAGGTTTCTAATCCCTCTAGGCCAGCCATTCCCAAAGTGGGCGATAACGCCCCCTTGTGGGCGCTACAGGCCTAAAGGGGGGCGGTAAGAGACCCAGAAAAAAAATGGGGGTGTTGTGTAGAGGCCTGGGGGGTGATTTGTAATTTCATTTAGCTAGGAGGCATCTTAGACAACGACTGATGAGCTGTCGACTCAGTAGACAAAATAAGTTTGGGAACTAGTGCTCTAGGCAGTCTCATTGTCTACCTATTTCTATTTTACCCTTTCTGTCGAAAGAACTTGAGCACGTTGTTCATAAACAACTGTCTAGTTTTTTAATCTCCAACAATCTTATTGATTCTTACCAGTCTGGTTTCCGCCCAGGCCATAGTACAGTGACAGCTCTTCTTAAAGTCACCGATGACATTCGTTGGGCTATGGAAAACAAGTCTCTCTCTATACTAATCCTCCTTGACTTTAGTAGTGCATTCAATTCAGTAGATTTCGATATTCTCCTCGGAATACTCCGTTCCATTAATATCTCTTCTTCGTCTATATCATGGTTTGATTCTTATCTAAGGGGCCGCTCACAATGTGTTCGTTGTAATGAATCTTTCTCAGATTGGTGTAATATAAGTACTGGTGTGCCCCAGGGCGGAGTACTTTCTCCTTTACTATTTTTTATTTTCATTAATTCTGTCACAAAAGGAATTTCTTCTAGCTTTCATCTTTATGCTGACGACTTGGAGCTTTACCGTCACTGTGAGGCAACTGATACTGATTCAGCTGTTGCTGCTGTGAATGACTATCTGAATAGTATTAGTGTATGGGCGAACTCGTATGGCCTTTTAATTAACTCGAATAAATCCCAAGCCATGATAATTGGTAGCAGGTACACACGTGGTCGTCTTGACTTTTCATCCCTATCTCCAGTGAGTTTAGACGGCACTCAGATTCCTTTTGCAGACACTGCTAAAAACTTGGGTGTCATATTTGATTCTCATCTTTCATGGAATGCTCATATTTGTGAAGTCAGCAGAAAAGTTCATTTCTCATTACACTCACTGAAACATCTTCAAAATTTTTTACCTTTAAAGACTAAAATTTCCCTAGCACAAACACTTATCCAGCCGATAATAGATTACGCTGATGTCTGCTATCTGGACCTGACTGAAGAGCTTCTAAATAAGCTTAAGCGCTTGCAAGATCTTTGTATACAGTTTATCTTTGGTTTTAGAAAATTCGACCGTGTTTGTCATTTGCGCAAAACACTGAAGTGGCTCCCTATTCGCTCTCGCAGGAACACTCGAATATTATGTCTCCTCTTCAACATACTGCATAACCCATCATCTCCCTCCTACTTAAAAATTTGTTTCTCCTATGCTCGACCATCAGACACTCCCTGTAGACAACATCTGAGAACCCTTCTTAATATCCCATCCCATAAAACTGATTTCTATTCCTATTCCTTCACCGTTCACGCGGTGAGATTGTAGAATTCACTTCCGCCTCATATTAGAGACAGTAATTCTGTATACGTTTTTAAAAGCCGAGTTCAAGAATATTATCTCTCCTTACCACCATAAACTATATTGTATGTATATGCGTAATGTTTATATAATCATTACCTTAGTACATGTAGTTGTTTATTTGATATATATTTTAAATGTAGTTTAGTGTATGTATAATTTATTTATAATATGTTGTATGATCATAATATGTATGTATATAATATGTTTGTATGACTCATATAGTGTGTATTATATTTTGTATACTTTTTGCGATTCATACACATGAGATTTTGCTTTCGTAACGGATTTTCTATCACAGGTCTGCTGGAAGAAATTTCATGATGAAATAAACAGTACCTTTGTAAATAAATTTCATGTATTTCATGTATTTCTTAAACATGTGTGTGTATATACATAAATAAATAAATAAAAAATAAATTTATTCAAGTAAATCCAATTGCAAGGTGTTTTTGAATAAATCTCGCGATATTATGTCTCCTCTTCAACATACTGCATAACCCATCATCTCCCTCCTACTTAAAAATTCGTTTCTCCTATGCTTGACCGACATAATGAATAAAGCTCGCGAAGAAAACTTTCACACCTAGCACTTAGAAGATCCGACAAAAAACTTAGTCGCTATTCTCTGTAGATTATAATAAAATATAATTCAAAAAGTCAGTAAATGCATGTGCAGAGAAGAATATTTCCAGACAATTGTTTTGTTCTCACTGAAATTCTTTGTCTTATAGTATGACTTTCCGATCAGTGACGTTTAAAAATGGGTTTAAATTTCTTTTGCGTTGAGCGACTTCTTGACCAACGTCATTATAAAAACAAATGCGGTTATCCAAAAACAATGCCCTTGACTCTCTTAATTTTAATTTTGGAATGACTAGTTTATCATGACCTCCGATATCCTACCATTATTATCGCCTTTCTTTTCAAACAGCCATGCAATTCTGTAAAAACTCGAATCACCCAAAGCGAGACTCGCTCGACAATTCACCCCACTTCGCATTCGAACTCACTTGACCTTCAAATGGAATTCTCTAAATCAAACATTCTAGGAGCGAAGTGAAGTGATCTTAGATGCGAGTTTGTCGGGGATTTCTTTAAGAGTAAACATCTCAATCGATATTTCGTCTTAGAGTATTTTAATTTCTTCTGAGATAATTCCGTTAAATAAAACTCGTTTATTTAGATTAGTAATAATAATAACATACTCAGACATTTCACACAGTGCCATCTAGTCCCAAAGTAAGCAGCACAGCGCTTGTGTTATGGGTACTAGACAACTGATATACTACTTATATACTTTTCTTTTGTACATAAATACATATTATACATAAACACCCAGACTCGAGACGGGAATCGAACCCGCAACCCCCGTTTACTTTCCGACGCGCTAAGCCATTGCGCCACGGAGGTCGTCAAAGATTGGATTGTGATATTTAGCGAAACTTCATAAAATTCATTTACGATAGTACAACTCGCCGCCGCCACTCATCGAGGCGGCGCTAGTATCTCTGTCGACTTTAGAGAATACCAAATCACAGTTGACAACCTCACCGCGGATTCAGAAGTGAATTTGACTAATTTGCGTTAGAGAATCGCACTACAGGTCTGTATTTCTGTATACTATTTCTATCACACACTATTACACAGATGCTGAATTCTGAATATCTTCTTCAAAGATATTCAGCATTTAGCATCTGTGAAACTAAATTACGAGGGACTTTTGCCAACAAAAATTCCCGCGATAATCCTCCTCGGCGCATGTCGAAGGATTTCGGGATATCTATAGAATGCGAAGAGTTTCTCTAACGCTGTTTGGTCTGTTCTAGTGGCTAGTCAGAGCGTCAGAGTCAAATCCGGCAAACGACCAGGGTAGAGCGAGATTGTCATTCAGCGGCCTTTGGTTGAGACTTTTAAATCACATAAATTGCGTTTCAGTTTAGGTTAAATAAATATATTTTTTTTTATAAAACTTCTATTGCAAAACGTAACACTTATCGAATTAAACCTATTTTTTGCTAAAAATTATGTCTCATATTTGGCATTTTGGCGCCCCTTGCCATCTAGCGCCTAGAGCGACCGCTTCTCGTGCTCTACCTTGGGCCGGCGCTGCCATCAGCACTCTTCCAGTGCAGTTATCCTCCTTGGGGTTGCATGAAGTGAACAATCGTAGCCCTCACACCTATCAGTAACGACCCCGAAGGCCCTCAGGCCTTTAGGCCGAGTTACAGGGTTATTTACTACCCGGCTTTATTAACGTCTGGATACGTCCCTTCTGGTACTCATTGACGTCGAGTTCGATATAGTAAAAGTACGTTATATACGTATTTATTCATTATAATTACCTGTCCATTACAAGACCATTTCTACCTGTAATAGATATTAATATGATAAAAAAGAAACTTGTTTGTTTGGTCGCCTCATAAAATGATTGATGTTAGTGAAACCGTGACTGCAAACATAGCCTTCAATTCATAAACAGGATATAATTAAAAATTAATTTTTAATTCCTAAAATCTTAAGCTATTTTCCGCTCAAACTCCAAAAACCACCAATCGGCACGTGTTTCGCCTCTCAATGAAGCATCCTCGGGACATAGCAGAGAAATGGACTCGGTCAGCTATTCGGTCAGAGATTCGGTGCTGGTTAGCTGACCGAGACGGGTAGCAGCCGACGATAAAGTGAACGGTGCCACAGTATAAACATAACAGTAAGATACTTTCATAGAAATTCAGCGTATGCGGTTTGTACGTGTGCGCGCTAATACGTATGCGCCAAAGCACGCACACAACGGCAACATTTTGGGCGAATATGGGTAATTATTGTTGAGCCAGTCACACACGACCCAAACATGATACCACTTCCGTTTGTCTTTAATTCGTTCCTCACATTCCAAATACAAAAATGTTTAAATTGCTTAAACGCTTAAACTTAAATAATTTTAGATATTCGATTCCAGAGTTCTCATTCTGCAACTGAACTACAAGAAATTAAATTTAACAAATATGAAAAACTTATCCGCATTATTATTTTTACTTTTTATTATTATGTACTAAATGCATAACTAAGTGAGATGCTCTCCGCATCTCACTCCCTACACAACAATCCTACGTATCCGGCCGAGTGTAGGCAATTTCGTTACGCATGAGGTGGGAGTAGGACTTTTTTTCAACATATTCTCTTCGCATAGTCAGAGAGAATGGCATGCCAAGCATTGTACACAAGCCTTACATACTTTCGCCTCCTCAAATCTCATCATTCTCTTCACGCTTTCACCGAAGTATATTAATGCTTTTGACATGTTTGACCTCTAATACAATGAGGTCCATAAAGCTAGCAGTGGAAAATCGGCGAAAATAAAAAAAAACACGAAAATTTATTGCTAATTAGTTGTTAAAAAATAAATTTTGTTGCTTTAACCGATCTCTAAAAATTGCCAGCAATGCTAGCTTTATGTAAAGGTAGCAGAAAAAATGATTAAATACAGAATAATCGTTAAAAAAGTAAGACGGAATTTGTTGCTAATTTGTTGCCGTAAGACGCCATTAAAGAAAAAAAAATGTTTACTTTTTATTTCCATATCACATTTTATACCTACACATTGCTAGGTTAACTTTCGATTTTCTAAGCTAAAATCACTAATGAAATTTATTGCTGCTCAGAACGACGGTTATCCATGCGTACAGAGTCAGCAACAAAATGAAAACCGGAGATCGGACGAGACAACCCTACGTATCCGGTCGAGAGTAGACCGGCCGTTAAGCATGAGGCAAGAGTCGGTCTTCTTTTCTACATATTTTCTGAAGGTGCTCTATCCTCATTAAAGGGCAGTGTGAATATATTTAAATCTACCAAAATAGCCATCCACAGTGCGGTTTTGGTGCCAACTTCATTTAATAGTAATGAAATTTAGATATGCCCGAAATCGAGTGAAAGTAAGATTAATGCTGTCGAAATGCAATCTTTCAGAAATATGTGCGGTGTGTCCCTTGTGGACAAATTAGGCGATGAAGAGATACACAGTATAATAATGTTATTATTTAGTTAGTTTGAGGGTAGTCGTTGGACGGCAAACTGTGCATACGTACTTCATATAGCTCTTGGTATTTAAAATATTTATAGTGTTTTAAAGTGGTTTGTAGATGCGTAAACTATCAAAATCATACAGTTTATACTCCACCCTTCTGAATTAAACTTAAACGAAAACTGATCTACGCGCCTAGAAGAAAACGGGATTTGAAACTCATACATCGGGACTGTTCTCAAGCTGCGAGTAACGCGACAGAGTACGGAGGTGAGTCATCACGCCTGTACACGCGTATCGGCATAGCACGTGAGAATCAAACGCCCGATCACAGTACGTCAGCTCCGGTACCACGATACGCAGACGCTAGCGATATATATCGCTCCCTGGTCGTTATTTAGCCGTTGATTTGTATCACGCGGTACCACGATACACTTACTTTTGCGATTTCAACGCTTTTATTTACATATATTTCTTGTTTTTGTCAAAAGCACGTTAGATTGCATTCACATTTAGTAGAAGTCTACACACGGACAAAAATGTCAAGTGGAAACGTGTGCTCTGCTTGTTTGGGCAACATCAAGGATAATGATTTTATTACATGTAAGGTCTTGGAATGCCGCAAGAATTTTCATATGCCATGTATAGGAGGGGCTACATGGAACCAGGAACAAATCGCTTCTTGGATCTGTCCCAACTGTCGGGCTGCTACAAAAAGAGGAGGCGATAACTCGCAAACTCCTGTTAGAGCGAGCACACCGGGTGATAACGTAACCAAGCGAAATAAGCCCACACACCCTAGTGGTGCATGCCTAATTCCAAAAGATGACAAAAAAGATGATCCCTTGTTAACCCTTACGAAATGAAATGTCAACTTTTAGGACCGAAATTGCAGACGTGTCAATGAGGCTGGATCGCTTTGAATCTCACCTTGAGACCATTAATGCAAAAGTAGCAGCTACTGAAACTCGATTAAATAGTATTGAAGAACGTCTAGCCGAATATGATTCATTAAAGGCCACCAACGTTCTTCTACAGCAAAGGGTGGAATACCAGTCGCAAATGCAGATTCAAAATGAACTGGAAATATTGGGCATAGAGGAGACTACAAATGAGAACCCTTATCATACAGTATTGGTCACTGCTACAAAAATAGGTTTCCGAATGTCAGAAGAAGATCTTGATAGTGTCACCCGAACAGGATCACGGCGCCGCAGTGGTGAGGAGCGTACTGGAAAAGATATAAACCACCCTCGACCATTGGTAATAAGATTTACCCGCAAACACACTCGCGATGACTTTCTTAGGGCAGCTAAGTCTCGGAGAAACATAAATAGCAGGGACATTGTCGAAGGAAGCGAGGAAAGGAGAGTATTTGTAAACGAGCGATTAACCAAAACATACCGGCAGTTATTTCGAGAAGCTAGAGAGCGAGCAAAACAGACAAATTACAAATACTGTTGGACGAAGAATGGCTTCATTTACATTCGGAAACGTACCGGATTACCTGCTATTCGCATTATTTCTCGAGATGATTTGCCGCATATATCATGTGATTCTGAAGCACAAGGCACAAATGACTAATTACACTGCTGCTTTTCATCAACATCACACAGAACAGTTGCAGTCATCGGTTCTTCTGGTATATATTTTTGTTTTAATTTTGGTACTTACCTGCTTTTTATGTGGCCTTTATGATTCCTTTTCCTATATGAATAGAAAAGACGATAAACGAGAATCGAATTATTTAAGCTTGATATTACTTGTATTGCTTGTAACGGTATTTGTTGTGTCGAAATCGATCGCACTGACTCTTTTGTTGTACGAGCATGCTGATTATATTATTGTATTCTTGAACTGCTTTAAAATTGCATGTATTTCATCTGTATTACATTCACGTGTTCTATTGCTTATATTGCTTTTAGTGGCTGACTTGTGTATGCTCAAAATATCGTCATATTATGTAACTAGCATCCTCTCGATTGCGTTAACTAATAAAACTATAGTAATGCTTCAAAACAGTATGACCCAACGATTTTTCGGAAATTGTATTGTCGATTACAAAAAATATTAAAAATGAATTCCTTAGAATATTTAAGGGATATTGACAATACTTTTACGATTAAATGTCATACTGTAGATCTACCTGAGAACTGTCGAGAAATCATAAACAAATTTAAATTAAAACTTCTAACAGTGAACATTAGAAGTTTGAGTCGTAATTTTGATAATTTCATTGTTGTATTTGAGCGACTGAACATTGATTACGATATCGTGTTGTTGACGGAGTGTTGGCTGGGTAAGACACCGAATATAAAACAAATATATGGTTACACAGCTTTCCATACAACTAGGTATACTAATAGGGCTGGAGGTTTAGTTGTTTATGTAAACAACAACTTGTCACCAATACTTGACGAGTTGACTATTGAAGAGTCAAATTCTTTATACATAAATGTACCAGGCTATTTCTCATTTCTTGGGATCTATCGTTCGCCTTCGCTGAAACCAAACATATTTCTTCGTTCTTTGGAAGCTACTCTTAAAAATCTGAACTGTAATCGCTGTCTTATACTCGCAGGTGACATAAATATTGACATAGGTGAAACTACGAGTGCTCCAGAGCTGGCAACCGATTATCTTGATATTTTGGCAGTATTTGGTTTCCAAGCCACAATTGATAAACCCACCCATTCCCGAGCATGCATAGATCATATATTTTTGCGTGGTAGGTATGATTTCGAATCTATAGTTTGTACTGCTGACTTTACCGATCACGATCTCGTTATGATGGGAACCATTATTACACCATCTACGCATGAGCGCGAAAAGGCGTCTAAAATAAAAATCCGAAGAGATTATAAGGCTATCGTGAACGAATTAAAGGAAGTAAATTGGTCCCCTGTGGATAGTGCCCCCTCAGCTTCTGAGGCGGCCCAAGTTTTCATGTCCATCGTGACGTCAGCGATTGATCGGAACACTCACGCTGCTAAGGTTTCTAGATCTAAGTATATCAAAGAAGCTTGGATGACACCAGGGTTATTGAGATGTTCCAGACACAGGGATAAACTGCACGCGGAGGCTAGGAAATACCCCGGGGACCCCTTAAAGAAACACATTTACATTCGTTATAGAAATTTTTTCAGAAGACTATTGCGACGATTAAAAAATGAGCACGAACGCAACGAGTTGAGAGAAAACTCCTCGAACCCGAATAGACTTTGGAAATCAGTGAGACGGATTGCTCACATGAATACGGGGAACAACAGCTCTTCCGAATTACTGAAATTAACAAATAATCCGGTTGAATCTTTGGACATTTGTAATGATTATTTCTCCACAGTAGGCACAAGGTTGGCAAATAAAACATTGTCAGAACTAAATAAAACAGAAGATTCATTAGCTACAAAACTTAGGTTACCATTTACTACCAGTAACTCTATATTTCTTTATCCGACAGACTATGGCGAGGTATCTGAAGTAATAAATCAGCTCAACTCTAATAGTGCCCCTGGTCTTGACGGTATAGACAATAGATTAATTAAAAACATTAAGAACTTTATTATCCAGCCATTTACGGGGGTCCTTAATAAGAGCTTGGCTACTGGGGAATTCCCTGAGATCTGGAAAATAGCAGTAATAACCCCTATACATAAATCTAAAGAAAAAGATCGACCTGACAATTATCGTCCAATTTCTTTACTGAGTACTTTTTCAAAAGTTCTTGAAAAGATAGTTAACAAAAGACTAATTAAATACTTAGAGTCACATAGTCTCCTTTCAAAAAAACAATTTAGATTTAGGGCCAAAAAATCTACCGAGGATGCCGTTGCTCTTTTAACGGATTGCGTCTGCTCATATTTGGACAGTGGTGAGGCGTGCGTGGGGGTGTTCCTCGATTTGCGGAAGGCTTTCGATACAGTGTCAATACCTATTCTGCTCCGTAAAATGGAAGCTTTGGGCATTAGAGGTGTTTCGTTGGATTGGTTTCGTAGCTATTTAACGAGAAGGACTCAATGCGTGAGAGTTGATACCTACGTTAGCCACTTAAAATCTATAGCTTTCGGGGTACCGCAGGGTAGTGTCTTGGGTCCTACTCTATTTCTCATCTATATTAATGACATAGTTTCTCTCCCACTAGTGAATTCTGAGACAATATGCTACGCAGATGACACAGTTCTGGTATTTCATGGAAAATCCTGGGATGACGCTTTTAGTATGATGGTGGCGGGAATGACGCAAATAACAAAATGGCTAAATGAAAACTTGCTTGCCCTTAACACTGAGAAAACAAAATATATTTGCTTCCGCAAACGAAGCGGCTTGACCGGAAACTGTTTCACTTCAATAAAAATACACAAATGTAATCTCGGTTCCACAAGTACTGGTAGGGATCCCTGCCAATGTTATGAAATTTCCCAAGTTAAATCAGTCAAATACCTTGGAGTCATGCTGGATGAAAATCTTTCTTTTAAAGAACATGTTAACTCAGTGTCAATCAGGGTCAGGCGACTTACTTTCGTAATGAGAGAACTTCGGGATATTGCTGACTGGAAGCTTCTCAAGAACATATACATGGCTCTCTGTCAGAGTGTCATAGTATACTGCTTATCAGTGTGGGGTGGCGCAACTACGTCGGCTTTAATCAAGCTGGAGCGCTCACAGCGTTTGGTCCTTAAGGTGATGCTTCGAAAATCGCTGTATTACCCTACGGAATCATTATACAATGACGCCCAAGTCCTAAGTGTTAGGAAGTTATACGTACAAATTATAGCATTACATGCCCATAAAGTTGTTTTGAACTCTCCGGCTTACAAACGACTCCTCAAAAACAGAGTTTTTCGAATCCCAGTTCCAACCGTTAGAACCTCATTTGCAAGACGTTTCCGTAACTTCGTGTCTTCTATCATTTACAACCGATTACTAAAAACATGTAAAATTAAACATAGGTCGCTCAAAGATACTAAAATAGAATTGTTTAAATTTCTTATAAACTTAACATATAGTGAAACCGAAGCAATACTAAAAGTTACATCCTAGCAAAGTTTTCTTCGTTTATTTTATTTATTTATTTTTAAAATATTGAGCATGCACTAAGGATTATTTTATTAGTTATTTCGATTATTATGTTGATTATTATTGTTATTATTTTGACTGTTATTTTGATTATTCTTTTGATTATTATTATTATTTTGATTATTATTATTATTTTGATTATTATATTAATTATTGCTTTGATTATTATTTTTGATTACATAAATTATTGTCAATTTTAATTTAATTATGATATTTGATATGATTATTTAATGATGTTTTAGATTTAATTGATGTAATGATTGTAGTATTGTGCACAAATCTGAGTAACATATACGGATCCTCACGATACAGGCTGTGCCTAGTGTGGGGGTCGCTGTATTTAATCTACATGAATAATCTGTTTTTGGTAAATAAATTATTATTATTATTATTATTATTGTAAAAATGGAGAAAAAAATACTTATAATTTATGGTTCGAGCCATAGAAAGAATTAATGATGAAGGATTGACGAAGTAAAACTACAGAGCGAAAGGGAGTACTAGCGGAAACCAAGGAAGACCAAAGCTGTCTTATGAAGATCAAATAGCTAAGAGTGTCAGCTGACGAAAATGCCCAAAATACCTATTACTTATTTAACGTTTGTCGCTTCTGGTTTCAGATTACCTATGTATATGCCTTCGTTTTCATCATTTTGACTACAGAACTTTAAAATGGATTTACTAAAACTTTTTCGTTAACAAACCGCTTTGATGTTACGTATTTATTCTTGGAATCTGACAAAGAGAATAAAAACCTAAAAATCAATACATGTAAACAAGAAAACTTACCCCACATCATTATGCGGAGCTAAACGGATTGGCAAGTCGGCAGGAGGTATATATACAATACATTGACGTCCACTTAAAGTAAATTGTACTGACCACGGGACATTGTTTAATTGTACCTAGACAGTAGATACCGTTCACAATAGTATTGTATGTATTGTATAATCCATTCCAATAGAAATTTTACTCGTGAAACGTTAAATAAATTTATTTTTTTCAAGCACATTATATATTATGAAATTAATTTTAATTATTAGAAGGTAGTAGGTACTTTCTTTTCATGAGTTGTCATAAATTCACAATTTTCTGTGAGAATCGAGCACGGCCGTATTTCTTCATGACTTAATTTTGGGAACGAATCTTACGAACTCAATAAATTCTAAGTGATGTGAAGAACGAAAAAAAAGCCGGCAAAGTGCGTATCTGACCATGCACATTGAAAAGTTCCGTAGTCGGCATGAACGTTCATACCTACTTAAAATTGAAGCTTAATTTAACTAACATTCGCTCAATATCTTTTGAGTTATCTCCTAGTCCTAGTGCCATCTGTTCTTCTTAAATAGCTAATATTCATACATGATTATTAGCTTATAGCAATATTAGCTTACTAATAACAAAGACTTCCATATAAACTGAGGTAGACCCGCCCTACTCCAAGAAACAAACGTTTTTACTTAATCCTCGAACTGAAACATTGACAATATTTCACACAAACAATGTTTGCGTAAGTGCAATTAGAAAGTCAAAATTAGCAAAAATTAATCAATCACTTTTACTACATTCCGAGTTCTCTTTTTTGTTTTAAGGCTCAAATTTGAAATAGTTAAATAATCTTTTTCTGAAGAGGAATGATTGCGAATGGAATTAGATGTACCCTTCGCTGTAACACCATAACAGCGTTCCTACGCACTGAGGTTAGTTAACACCTATTTAACGATCCAGAACCCAGTTTAAAGATGTCTTTGACTGATACCTCAATACTCTGTGAGTTGGTGCTAGAATGAAAAAACTTGCGGGACAACAAGTTTTATCAGGGATGACACGTATGTATTTTGAATAAATTTGAAAATAAAACATACGAATAAAAAAATTTGCTATTTCCGAGTGAATAAAATAAATAAAATAGCCTTTATTTCTACTTTTTCCTACTCTACATTACTTTTTACGTATCTACATTACGTACTTATGTATTTATGCGTATATGCAATATATATTCATACGCCTACATGCATACATATGACATTTACATACTATACATACACAAATATTAAGAATTTCTTCTTTTGTTAAGTAGTGTTTCAGCGTAGGCCTCCCCCAGCCTCCTCCATTCCTCTCTGTGTCTGGCTTTCCTCATCCAAGTCGGCCCACATTTTTGTTTAAATACATCCTCCCAGCGTCTTTTGGGTCTTCCTATATTTCTTTGCCCGTCACGAGGTATCCATTCCTTTACTTTCTTTGTCCATCGATCATTTTCCATTCTACACACAAACATGTCCTGCCCATTTCCATTTCAAATTTCTAACTACTTTTAATATATCTCTGACTTTCGTCCTTTTCCTTATTTCCTCTCTCTATATTCTGTCCGATAATTTAATTCCTAACATGCTTCTCTCCAATCTTCTTTGTTCTGTTGCCAGTTTCGCTTCATCTTGTTTAATGCCCATGACTGACACCCGTATGTTATGCATGGAAGGATTGCTACCTCATATAATTTTATTTTTATATTTATGTTCATCTCTTTATTTTTCATAATCTCTTTTAAGCTCCAATATTTCCTCCACGAAATAGCTATTCTTCTATGTATTTCTTTTCCTATTTGATCTTCAAATTTCCGAGTACATAATAGGAATTTATAAAGTTATTTTGCGGTCGCTTAGCAAGTCACTGAAAATATTTCATATTTTAACAACTACACGACGAATCATATTCAAACCGACTTTCGTCAAGTGTTTTAAGGTCTACTTCCTTAATTTTTTTCAGTATTTTCCATCTCATACTTGTAAAGTTAGAGACGAAACATTTTTTACGCTTTAAATAAAAAATGTTACATTAAAATCTGCATCATTTTTTTATCTTCATTTATTTTTATTATCATTTACATACAAAAATGACGACACATACGATTATGAATTTTTAACCCTCTTTTACATCTGTGGAGTACCACCCCTAAATTAATTTCTCACTACACCATTCTATAACGGTTAATGGAATACACCTACTTTCCAAATAATTGTATTAATAAAAAAGTTCACCGAAAAACTGTTTTTACGCCGATAATACGATAATAATCTCAATTTTTCGAACAGGTTTTTCAACTTAAATGAAGATTGATCAATATTTTCACATCGCTGCTTCCTTTGACGAAACTTATTTAAATTAATTAATTAATATTAATTTACATAACTGATTGACATACTTTACTGATTTGTAATGATTTTGTAAGATTAATTTTGTGCTTGGAATTTGATTCGTCAAAGACGCTTAATGTTGAGAACTTAATACAAAACTATAAAATTGAGCTTAATAAGTTACGAACTCGTATTTATTAAATAAGAGATGAATTTAAAAGCAGTTTATATATGTATATAATGCTCTAGGTTCAATAGAATGTTACTACTTCATTAAAAATTAACTGTACGCTATAAAACGAGGCGAAATATTTAATGAGCAATTATAAAATAAAAAGTAATTATGAAACAAAAATGTAATGTATTTTTTTCAATTACAGTTTTTGCTGTCGTTCGGACATTTACTCATGGTGTAAGTATATTATTGAAGAGTTAAGGCCAGGTATTCCCAGGTAACGAACGAGTTTAGAGGATGAGACAGACTTGAAGAAATAGGGTTGAAATTCGGAAAGCAAAATATGAGCCTTTAACATTTGAATGATGAAAAGTGCATTTTTAATTGCTATTATTAATTTAGAGAAAATTATGAACTTAATAAAAAATGTAAACGATGAATCATTCAATTCAATAGTATTTAGTTCATATTTCCAAAAAAAAAGACTATAGTTGTCGTTCAAATAAACGAGAATTTCGAAACGAAACTTTTTTGGCTGTTAAATTATATGTTTCTTTTGTAATTAAATATAGTGTTTTTGTACATTCTATTAAAAATGTTTAATTGACTATTAAACACTTTTAATAGAATTGACTAAAACACTATATTTAATTACAAAAAACACTTTATAAAAGTGTTTAATTGACTATTCTTCCTTTGCGCGTGTATTTTTATGAGTTTATAGCTGCAGTAGAACTGTCGCTTTTTTTACCGTATTATCTTATAATACGGTATATCGGATAACCTATGAATTTGTAAGTTTTCTAGATCAAGGTGAAAATAAGTAAATTTAATATGAAAATGACTAAAAAATTGTATGTAATTTAAATAAAAAATTGTAAATTTATAGTGGTTGGTAAATATAATGAGCAGTAATTTGAAATTTGAATTTCTAATTATGTCGTTCATTCAATTACATATTATTATACAATTAATAAACTGATAGATTATATCTACTTTGCATCAATATACCAGCAATGAAAATGTACATAGTGCTTGAATATTCAGATTAATGCGTGTTCATCAATATTTACCTTGTACACTATGAGGCACATAAATATATTCCTGTTAGTTTGTACCAGCTTTTCAGTTAACAGTTGAATTTAAATAATAATACCATAGATTAATTAGTTACTAGCGTAAAATAATACGTAAATTACGTACAATGGTTAAACAATATAATTTATGCGAAGTTAATTGCTATTTTAATAAAGAAAAAGATTACCTACCTTTTTTACTTACAAGCCACTTCAATAAGGTTTACATTAGTAATCTCGTTAATTAATTTAAACCGCCACTAGTTAAACTCATGGTTTCGTTTAGGTAAAATTAAAATTAGGTACATCTGTAAACCTTTCCTATAAATCAGTAGAATATCGAAATAATACTGAAATAAACAACAAACTGATGTTTGTAATAAAAATCTTGATTATAAAACAATAGTTACATCGAAATTAGTTCCTAAAGCAAAAATAAGATTTCTTTTAAATCAAATGTGGTTACGTACTTTAATGTACGTGTTTCCATTTTTCCAAATAAGTTTTCGTTTGTAATAGAATCCTTGCTTAAATAAAAGACTACGCGGAATTGTAAAGGTCACGAAGTTATATATTTTTTTTTTCATCAATACGTTGTACGTGACAATTAAAATATAACTGTTATAATCTTCACACGCATTTATTATATTGGCAATAACCTCATACAATATTAAAGTCTTGTTAATAGTATCTATATTAATATTTTGTACATAGCAAAATAATTTGAAGTTTTAATAACTTCTATTGTGTTCGCTGAAGACAATAAAGTATTCTACATATTGCAAGCTTTTGGGTTGAATTTATAAACTTTATTTTTATTTCGACAGTTGTTTACACCAGTGTCTTCTATAGTAATGTAGTGCTTGTTAGGACACTGTACCTCTACATAAATTGTAAGTTTTATAAGTTCCTTAAAGGCACATCAAGTTATCATATCATATACGGATATATCTAGTACAGGAAACAATAGTCAAATTGTTATATTTATAGACAATTATATATAAATATATATATTTCAATAATTTAAGTTTTATAAATTTATTTATTCTTTACTTACAAAAATTTTAAGATTGCCACTAGAGGTAGGTATTAGGACTATTCTAGTGGTAACTACTAATAAAATTTTATTTGTACAATATTTTCATTTGTTATATATATATACATTTATCTTGCATTTATCTATGTAAGTATTATTATGTTAGAGATATGATATGAATTATTAAAAGTTTATGAGTTATATAAATTCTATATTTACACTACAATGGAGAAACCTGCGAACATTATTAAATAACGATTATGTGCGGTTATTCGTTGTGTTTTTTGCGTCGTGTCATAATATTTACTTGTATTACAGTAATTAAATAAGTAATAATTTTAAAATGACACATACTTGCCATGTTCAGTGGAACTTCACGCTAACAAGAAACAAATCCCTAATTAGTGCATCACAACAATGTAAATTGTAATTAATTCTCGTGTTTAAAGGGTGACCAAACCGTCAGGGTGTTTTAGGACAAAATAAATATACCTAATGATTATTTTGTTTCTAGAAAAATGGCATATTTTCCTTAACATACATAAATGTAGATAACATACAATAAAATAACTCAACAGATATATTTTAATATTATTTATCGTTTGCAGAATAATGTCAGTATTTATTTGAGAAATATGACAGCGGCATGACGTATAAAACTGCATAATTTGATATAATTTGACAAAGCTAGCATAATGCTCATATAAATATATCGATTATATTTAAGAAATATGGATAAAAATAAAAACAATTTAGACATACATTAACAATAGATTTTTCCGCATAATTATATATAAAAAGTTTATGAATACTTACCGTAAATCCAATACCGACTGTAGCTGAGAAGTTCCCCGCCTGGAATTTGCCAGTCTCGAATTGAACCAGCAAAGATGTTTTACCTACGCCGCTGTCTCCAAGTAAGATCGTCTGGGAACAATTGTTTCAGACGTTAACTTGCGTATTATAACCACATTACGATATCTAAGTTTCATAATTATAGTACCGTAATAGGTATATATAATGTGGCAGTAATGTAATCACTGCAAGTACATATTAATTGTAACTAAGACGTAGTATTATTCAATAATTTAAATAAATAAACATTTGAATTTAATTTTTTAGGTTATTTCAACAATATTTACATTAATTAATGTATTGAAAATAATAATCTCGAAGCTACCATCATGGCTCCACCTTTAATAAGTACTAATCTTAATATTAGGCTTGTACAAATACTATGGGTGTCAAACAGCGAACCCGGAGAGTACAAACTATGTATATGTTTATACGTAACGGATTAATCATAAAATCTTTTAAGCAGTTCATCTCGTACTACATGTCTACAAGTGAAAAGGGAAGGTGCAATATACTTTATTGAAAGATGGTAGAGCTATGCTGCATTGCAGTACAGCAGCCGGCTCGCCCGGTGAAATACCACCCTCTCACAGAATATCGGCGTGAAATAACAGCATCTATTGCTGTTGTGTATCGTTCGGTGAGAGTGCCGGTGGCTCATCACTCATTCCCCCTCCTTTCCCTATTTCCCTGAAGGCCGGCAACGCGCCCGTGATTCTCCAGATGTTGCAGGTGTCCATGGGCGGCGGTTGGTTACTCTCCATCAGGTGGTGACCTGTTTGCTCGTTTGTCCCCTATTTTATAAAAAAATTAAAAAAAAAAAACTTATCAGCGAACACACGGTTATACCTACAATATGTTTATAGAACTGTATCTTCAATACGTCAGTTCTAAAACTTACTGAATTTGGTATTTTATAACGAAAAAGCTATTAAAATAAAAGGAAAAAACCTCAGCAGCATAATTAATACTTCTACTTTGTTACCGCAACTTGAGAATTCATACCTAAATGAAGAGTTAACAAAGTATTAAATAACACGAATCTTCCTTAGGAAAAATTTAATAAAATGTTCAAATGTGAGTACAAACCAAGTACTTGCCTCTACATTGTTGAAGAACTCCAAAATAACAGGCAAACATCTCGAATATTCCTCTCATCATAACAATGAGTAGGACATTTTCTCATCGTTTTAATGGGGTTTGTTTATCTACTTAAATATTTCTAAAACCATTCTCTTTTGTCTAACATGTTATATATGTACACGAAGAATATAGAATTAATAATAAACGTTAATTCATATTAATTTATTTTAGTTTAATTATACTTTTTCTTAGCTCTATTTCACCACATGAAAACTACACAGGTAAGGTAAGTAAATTATGTCAATAAGCTTAGTTAATATCTAATATAAGTTTTCTGTTTTTGTAAGCTTAATTGCAACAAACAGTGGTGACGAAGGATTTTGATTTTAAAATATAGGAACTTAAAAGTAAGCGACAGGTACTTAAGGGAAGTTGTCAAAAATTAATTTTATTTAAAGTTGAATAATGTCCTAAAAATAAAATCTATAATTAAAAAAAAACAAGTGTAGCAATATTCCTTATTAAAAATTAACAACGTAAATCAACATTTCGTTTATAAAATAAATTGATAAATTGGAAAAGGAAACCGCCGCTGAAAAGTTGTAAACTCAAAAGATCCAAACCATAAAATCCATCAGTAAAACAACTATTCCTAAAGTTTTCAGAAAACATAAACTTTGTTAAAATAGAAGAAAACGATGAGTTCATGATTGTTAATTCTGAATCGACTTTTATAGCGCAACGACTTCCTTATGAAAGAATCATCTATACACATAAAAAAATATATAAACCATTTAATCTAAAGCTCGTTTTTGTCTGTGGGTCACGAACAGCCCGTGGTTGATTAATTAACTACATTTTTGTGACTGACGAGCGTTTGATAAATATGTCTATATCTCAATTGAATTAGTAGAAGTTGTTCGAGAGCTATTCAAAAACATGACGTGTTTTGGATTGGAAATATATATTGTGATTTATAACAGTAAAATAAAGAGAAAGCTAGTATTAAATTTCTAAATATAATACATTTCCGTTGAAAAGAGTTAAAGTTTCATGAAACGGATAATTAGCTGGACTCGCGTCAACTGTTGTTGGAATGTTTACATGAAATTTTTAGGTATGCTGCATATACAAAACAAAAAGACGAAATAAGAGACAAACGAAGGATTAGTCCACTGGATGGTAAGTAAACTGAGGCTATTTGCATTATTAAAAACTAGCGACCCGACCCGGGTCCGCATGGGTATACATTTTTTTTAAATAAAATACAGCCCATGTTACTCGCTGATAAGATAGATATCTTTCTACAGGTGAAAGAATTTTTAAAGTCGGTTGAGTAGTTTTTGAGTTTATCCATTACATACAAACAAGCCAAGTTTTCCTCTTTATAATATTAGTATAGATATCTATGTAATACTTTAGATTAAAAATTCGTTGGGAACCCTGAGAACTAAGGTGTCATGCCTCTTGTGCCAGAAACTTCAGGGAGCGTCACGGACTTTCTTATCCTCCACACCATTTAGGGAACAGGGCTGAATGGCCGCCCTTCGAAGGTAGCTAACAATCCGTCTGCATTCTGACGTCCTTGCGTGCAATCTACATCTCTACCCTATACACCAGCAGGGTTATCACGTAAAGAAGGATAGCTGCGCCGCTGTCCCACGACGCAACGGTTGTTTTAAATTAGTAATTACGGTGCCATGCGGCAAAATGACTTTTTGTGGCATAAATGTGGTCGCTACCAGTAGTTTTTAGTTCACTGATTAATCAACAGAGGCAACAACAGCGATTCGCAACATTATATAGTGCTCGATTTAACAACATATCTCGATCGATCGCGTAAGATTCGGCTATCGCTTACTGGCTGCAGTTACGTAATAAGGAGCTTATTCGTTTAATTTGTAATTTTATTGTTCGCGACTGCCCACGACTTCGTTCCCGTGAAATTTAAAAAAGTAGCCATATCCTTCCCCAGGATTCGATTTATCTGATCTCAAATGATAACTTTGTTTTAGTCAGAGGAGCAAAATTTAAGGTTAACTGGCTCAGCAGCTTTCATGTGAAAGGAAAATACACAATTTCAAAAAAAAAAACAAATAATGTTTCGTCACAATGATGAAGAAGTAAGATTCGTTTTGTATAAGACTAACCTTATGAATGGGTATATCATCATCGTGTAGTGTCTTGACAGGTGTCTCCGTGGGGGGTCTATAGTCCCGGTAGCCGGTCGGAGAGGGCGTACTACGCTGTGCGGGCGCACGTAGAGTTTCGTCTTCGAATACATCGTCACTCATGCTGTCATCTGTTGCCATTAGCTGGTAAAGAAATTTAAATATGACAGATATTCGCAACAGTAAATTCAATAAAAAACGAAGTCATCTTCAGTCATCAAAAAGTAACTTCATAATCACAATACAAATTCTAATATTAGGGGTTAAAGTATGAAATTGCCGTTTCGTAATGAAAAATTAAAATGATTTTATTTGTAGGATGAAATATATTTATTAAAAAAAGTATTTACCCTCGTTGTCTATGCATTTCTGTCATCTAATCGGAAGATCGTTAAACAAATGCGATATAAACTATTAAACAGTACAAGTAAGCATACAGTATTCTATCTCGGCAGTGTCCTAGAGATAATTACCTACGGTCGTTTGGTACGTAAACACGCAATAGGGCTACTGACTTGGACTGAATGTTTTTCTTGGGTTACGTATTTGGTAATAGGTACTATATTAAATTGTCATATTATCTTTTCATTTTATATTATTGCAAAATTAACACGTTTTTATTTATATAATTCTACTAGTATTTTATATCTAGTTTCAAAAGTTTGTGAGTTAGTATGGTGAAAATGGAAAAAAAAATGCATTTTGTGTGCAGTATAATTAAAAATCAGCAATAAATTAACTAGATCGTAATAGATAATAGATAGTAAACTTGATTGACATAATATTTAGCCAGTAAATGCGCGGGAGCGTCTCATACCATCCGATGACAACCGCGGCGCACTCGCGACTGTCGTATGCCAAGAAATGCCGATATTTCGAGCACGTCGTTTGGGAGCGTTTGTATAAAGATAGAATACTGTTTGCTTACTTGTACTGTGATTAAACTTTCGCGTTGCATTATAAAACATCTAAAACGGGAAATTTAACGCGATAACCTTTTTATTTTACCTTTTTATTTAATTGCGATAGAACTTTGGGGACCAGAGCAGCTAGACAAGTGGCGAACGCTTCGTACAATCGAAACGCTTGCTGACGTTATCGCTCGTCAAAAGTGCTACTTGGCTACGTTTTGTACGGCGGTTTTCACACAACTTTATGTTTCGTTTGATATATATAAAACTTAATAACGTTTGACTACCAATTTAAAATTCGTTACGCTAGATTACTTGGTATTTGACATTCTATTCTACTAGCGTTTACGACAATTGAGCTACTTGTCTAAGCATCCTGGACTCCACAAACTGTGTAAATGGAAGAAATGCTAGTCGATTGGGGCGAGTACCGGGGAGTATGGAAGATGACGGATGGTTTCTAAATGCATGTCTTGTAGTGTTAAAACTGTTCCCGAGCAGTGTGAGGTTTTACGTTATCGTGGAGCAGTAGTGGTGAAGATCGATTGACGAGTCAAGGCTGTTGACAATAAATTAAATTGATTTGCAAATAAAAACACTCAAAAATACAAAATAATTATCCTTTACCTACTAATCAAAACTCAAGTAATATAGCAGCAAATACTGTTGTATTTGTCATAAATACGATACAAATAATTAATACAAACAATAATTATATTTCACAGTTATTGAAGTCGGTGCAAATGACGGTCTGTTCAATAAAATAATATTATAACACATTAGCTGTACCGGTGACTTCGCCCGCGTGGAAAATTTTTCAATGGCTTACTCTGATTAGGTTATATTACATGTACATTATATTATACATGTACATGTAAATTGTATATGTACGAAGGTTGTTTATGATAAAAGCCTACGTATAGCCTAAGTCTGTCTCCAGGCATACATTATCTCTGTACCAAATTTCATCACAATAGGTTCAGCAGTTTAGCATTTCCAATTCAAAGTTTTATCCCCTTTTCATTCCCTCAGGGGTAGGTTTAATAAAAAAGTAGTCTGTCTCTTGATAAATAAAGTATTTATCATAATCGGTTCAGCAATTTAGCATTTCCAATATAAAGTTTCAGCCCCCTTTTCACTTCGCCTTAGGGGTAGATTTTTGGTAAAAAACGTAGTCTATGTCCATCCCCTGGTGTTTATTCTAGTGAAGTCTATTTCTGTGCTAAATTCCATCAAAATCAATCGCACGGTTTAGCCACGAAAATTGTAACATTTTCACGGCTAAAAAAATAATGTCCGGCGTCTTGGATTTCAAAATCGAGTTCGTTTTCCGAGAAACCTTGACAATTATACCTATATCGTTCTATTAAAAAAATGAATAACCACCACGTTCGATTTGAAAATGGCCGTCATTTTCGTATTCCACACCCCGATGAACCTTTAAAATGACACCTATGTCATTTAATTAAAAAAAATGTCCTCTATTTTGCATTTCAAAATCTACGTTATTTTCTTTAACTCCATCCCGAGAAACCTCGAAAATGACGCCCATTTGATTTCATTTAAAAAAAAATTATCCGCTATCTTGGATTTGAAATAGGATGTCTTTGTTATAATAAGCTTCCCGAGAAATCTTGAAAATAAACACTCATTATGATCTTCTATCTTAGTTAATACCGGAAAAAATGTAAAATCTCCAAGACGTGGGACTTTAAGTTTCTTGTAAGCTATGAGCGAATAATTAAATCCTACATTTCATCATTTTTTCAAAATATTTAAACTCTGTTACAAGATGCACTTGGCAACCTTTTTTAATTTTCTAATTTACCCCCCAAAACGTATGGAATCTTGAAAAAGGAAAAGTTCCATTTCACCATCTTGCCTCATAGATGGAGTATGATAAGATAACAATAGATAAACATATTCCGACAAAGGTAGATACATAAATATTGTTGTATCATCTTAGTTGATCGAGCTTCGTCAATGAAATCATTGCATTTCGTGCGTGCTATAGATAGATATAGTACGCACGAAAAGCATTGATTTCATTTCATCTACCTAAGTATACCAAAACAAAACGATGCATTTTTGCCCTACTGAATTCCAAGATCTTTTAAAACCTTCCAAAAAATTCCGCTGTCATCCAAATGGACGTTTTGTGAACAATCCCAATTTTATAAGGTGCGACAGACAAAAGCAATTTTTTCTTTCAGGAACATTATTGTTGATTTTCTTTCTCTCTCTCATGAACCGAAAATGTAATTAATATCTATGTTGATTGTTCGTTACATAATTGAACTGAGATTGTGAAAGGAACTCTTTACACCCAATGGGCTTGACCACACGACCGCAATCAATATCTCCACTGTATTTTATCGTTCGTTTGTTCTAATGTATTTCATTTTCCGAACACTGTTCCTAAAATAAAAATAATGTAAATCTAATTGAGGGTGACGTATAAATCCAATACACTGTATCTCGCAAAACTTGAATTCGAGATAAAAAATGTTTAAATTTTTATCAGGCTTTTGCAGTTTTGGGTATTAATTTATCAATGAAATAACTATGTGTGATACTTATATGATAGATAATTTTATTTTCTATTCAGCTATGTACATATTATTGGAAATACATACTTAATTATGAAAATATTACAATAAACTTGTATTGACAGGGCACACCCTAAGGATTTCTTCGAACGTTGTTATGACAAGAAACTAATACAAATTGCAGTGTATTGGATCGACTAAACAATACGGTATATGCATGTGATTCAAATAAGGATCAAATATATTTTTTAATAAAGTTTGTTACTTTAACTTATAACTTTATTTTATTATAATTTATAATAATTATAATTATATAATAATTATAATTTATTAACTGTTAAGTTATTAAATTATAATTATTTAAGTTTATGTTATTTACTATTGTAACAAATATTGTTAAAACCTTATATTAAATTAAGAAATAAAAAAATAAAAATAAAACTTAAAAAATATGCCTGCATAATACTTTTTATTATAATTTCTTTTTGAGAAAGAAATTAAATTTTAAAAAGTGCAAAAATATTGTGCGAAATTCAAATATTTGAAACGCGACGCCGTCGGTCAGAGCGAATGTGACGTCAAAGTCTAAGACAAGTGTCACCGAGAGCGTCGTTGTTAGTTGTTTGCTTTTGAGTGTTTGCGAATTATTCAGTTTTATTGTGATTTCATTGCACATTTAGAAGTAAAAATATATTTTTTTTGTAAGAAATAATGCGAAATCTCCACTTGTTTGTTTGCTGTTATCGACTACGACGTCACACCAAGCGCACCAAAATGGTGGGCGTTTAAAGTGCCCGTGTCGGATGGCTATTTTTACCTTTTTTTTAAACTACCTACTTTGTTACTTTTTTGATGTTGAATATTTTTTACTATTATATAGCGATGTTAACTATCGAATAAAAATATAAAAAAAATGCATGCATATTCCCAATTATGAATTTTAGCTACCATAACAATTGATTATACTTAAATTCCGCGTACGAACTGTAGTATTATTTTTGAATACCATATATCTTTTGGATATGCCATTTCGGAGTCATTGCTGAATTTAATCATATCGTCACAGGTTAATTAGTAATTTTTTTATGTTTTGCACAATATCATTGAAATAATTGGAACATATCTGTCAACAGTCTGCAGCCATGAATATGTTGTGTCTTGGTTCAAAATATTGTATTGTGGTTCGATCTCTGTCACATCACCTTTATGCCAAACTATGCGCATATGTACAGTTTCGCAAAAAGCACAAGTTTATCTCTCTACACAATGTGAACTGATCATTTTCCTTCAGATTTAGCACAACTTTCTTTGATTACCTTTGAATTTCTTCTACAATTAGTCTCAATAATGACCATAGCTGCGTGTTCTAGATTAATGCTGTGTTTTTCTATTTCACCATTTTTGAATTTTGTACTTATTTCACGGGCAGGTTCTACTGTGGCTCTACTGTAGGTCTACTGTAGCAGCTTCAGCTGTAAGTCGAGCTATTTAATAATACTATGAAAGTAGTTCCACTACTTACACACTTTTATCTGTCAATGCAGTTTCCTGCAACTAGTAAAGTTTACTTCTACAGGCAAATGATTTCTATTCGATGCATGCTTAATATTGCGAATGTGATTGAACGGGATCATACTTCACGCAATTGAAAACGCAATTGAAGAACTGCGACAACCAAAAAGAAGTCGTCATAGATACCTTCTTAGTTTGATTTGCGAAGTGGTTGTTGTGACGCACATATGACTCGGAAAATCGTCGCTCTCAGTACAGTCGCATAATGCTTTTTGGATAATTTTTTTGGATTTGGATGGAAGATCAATTTGCGAGGTAGTTGATATATTGTGTGAATGACTCGGAAAATCGACATTCCATTGGTGGTGTACGTCTTTCTTCCTTTTAACTGTTTTTGTAGGAGATAGAGACTTAATTTGCGAGGTGGTTGACGTGATTGTCCGGGCTAATGTATTGCGTAATGACTTGGGAGATCGTCACTAACAGCGGAGCCAAGGGCAAAATGCTTGTTTTTTTTTGCAAGAGGTCGAGTCTCAATTTGTTGGGTTGCTGACGTGTTTTTCCGGGATGTGGTGTAACGTGGATTACTTGAGAAATCTTCACTACTTTTTAGTTGATATCGATACTTAAATTGTGAAGCAGCTAATATCTGTGGCCAGAAGTTGCTGCTCCTTCTCTAATATACTTGAGCTTTCATGAATTGAGGATTTTATATTTACTGATGTACATTCAAAGAAAGTTATAGATAAATCTTGGAGTGAACTAAAAATTACTGCTAAACGTTCGGTTAAGAGATATGCTTAATTCTTACAATGTTTAGCAATCTTCCACCCAAATTTTCAAACTTGTTAATTTCGCTTGTCTACGAAGCATTATCAAGAAATTCCAAGAGATCTCTAGCACCGAATTACATTTTGAGCAGAAGATTGCTAAAAATTATAAGAAAGAGATTACGGAAAAGAAACATGCTAAGTTGCTTTGGAATTCTATTTCTTTGAAAACGCGTTCATTTGACGCACGTTCGGCCTAAACACTATATTTAGTAACTACTAGTGACGCTGTTATAACAAGACACTGCAACTAAAGTAATAGTGTTTTGTCGTGTCCGTTCCCATTAGTTCTTGCAATACAGTGTTTTTGTATTTGTAATAACTTCGTCTAGAACAAAGAAATCTGAATAATAAAATTATAGGGGTATGAAACACAGCAAGAGAAACTTAATAAGCACTGTTAAATCAAAACACTGTATCTTAACTTACAGTGCATTGGATTTACACGTCCAAAGAGTGACTTGCACCAACTATTTAAATTCTTAATTAGTTAGTGCAAGCGAGATGTCAGTTCCTTAAATCGAGTTTAAATAGTTGGTTCGAGCTACCCTTAGAGTTGCTTTAATTCTGGAATGTTTTTTTTGAAACTGTAAAACGTACAAACTTCATTGTAAAGATTTTCATTCCACCGATTGGTTTAACGAGTAGTAAAAGGAAAAAGGAAATAATACCGTGTGCTTGGGGAACAAAAACTAAGTGCGTCCGTTTCCTATTTTCAATACAATAAAATAACAAATGGAATCACGAAATTGAAATATCACCGTGAAGGGAAAGAAGTCAAAAAATAAACATTTGTAAGTATTATTGTGTATTAAAATATAAATTATGAATTTAAAAAATAGTATGATAATTACAATACAAAAAAAATTCAACGATGGACGTTACACAAGATACAACAAGTTGATCTAGGACCAAGAAACGTGGGGCCGAGTGGTGTGGGTGACCCGCCACAGGGGGTGGACCAACAGGCGCTTATAGCTCCCATTAAGTGGAGCCTTAGCCTGCCATCCCAAGACCGCAGTGCGTAGACTTCATGTCTACATCCTTCTCGAGGTGACCCTGTTTCTACTGAACACTGCGGATCTAGACTGGAGAGTCGATAAACACTCCTGAGGGTGGTGCTTCGGCGGCGCCCTCAGTACCGGGTCGGGGCCGATGAGGCTGCAGTGCCGAAAGGGCCTGGCCCGGACCGGGGGGGGGATGTCCCCATTTATGGGGACAAGTTGTGTTCCCCGTCCTCTGCGTGAGGGCGGGGGTCAGGCGTCGGGGTCACTTGCCCCTCTTCCAGGAAGGGTATTGTGACCCCGGAGGTGGAAAGAAGGAAAACTTTTAAAAACCCGTGAGGATACACGTAAAAATCTGAGGTGGAGAGAAGGAAAACTCGAAATGAAACCCGTGAGAAAACACGTTAAAACCAGAGGTGGAGAGAAGGAAAACTCGAAATGAAACCCGTGAGACAACACGTTAAAATCAAAGGTGGGAAGAAGGAAAACTTGTAAAAACCCGTGAGTAAACACGTAAAAATCAGGTGGGCGTGCTGACGCCCCTGCCGTGGTGTAGGCGGGGTGCGGAAGCCGCCACTTCGGAGGCCTGGGGTGTCCTTCGGGGGAAGGCGCCTCATCAATGGCCTCGGGATGGTGCGCGCGGTTGTTCCCGCGCGCCTCCCAGGAGAGCGGGCAGGTCAAACTGCCCGCAAACGGAGGAGGGCCCGGCTCAGGCTGGGCATAGCCGCCGGGGTCGCGGCAGAATGCCAACGCGCTCCCGTTGCCCCGGCATCAAGGCTCTCGAGGAACACCGTCAGGTTTTAGTGGGTAGACTCGGCCTAGCACCCTAATGTCGAGGAGTCCCACATACCCCCCTGCCACCCCCCTACGGCAGGACGGGATGCATAAAGCATTTCCTGACGCAAAAAAAAAAAAAAAAAAAAAGGACCAAGAAACGTGGGGCCGAGTGGTGTGGGTAACCCGCCACAGGGGGTGGACTAACAGGCGCTTATAGCTCCCATTAAGTGGAGCCTTAGCCTGCCATCCCAAGACCGCAGTGCGTAGACTTCATGTCTACATCCTTCTCGAGGTGACCCTGTTTCCACTGAACACTGCGGATCTAGACTGGAGAGTCGATAAACACTCCTGAGGGTGTCGCTTCGGCGATGCCCTCAGTACCGGGTTGGGACCGAGTAGGTAGTGGAGCCGAAAGGACCCGGCCCGGACCGGGGGGGAGGGGGTCGTGTTCCCCGTCCTCATAATGAGGGTGGGGGTACGGCGTGTGGGGCCTTCGGCCCCGAGGTGGTAAGATGGAAAACTTATTAAAACCCGTGAGTAAACACGTTAAAATCAGGGGTGGGACCGGGCTGGGACCGAGTAGGAGGTGGAGCCGAAAGGACCCGGCCTGGACCCGGGGGGGATAAGTTTGTGTTCCCCGTCCTCTGCGTGAGGGCGGGGGTCTGCCGTGTGGGTCGTCTTTCCACTTGCCCCTCTCCTTTGAGAGGGGTATTGTTGGCTAAGTGTTGGTTCCGGCGTCCTTCGCGGAGGACGCGGGTCAAGAGGTGGAAAGAAGGAAAACTTTTAAAAACCCGTGAGGAAACACGTAAAAATCAGAGGTGGAGAGAAGGAAAACTCGAAATGAAACCCGTGAGAAAACACGTTAAAATCAAAGGTGGAGAGAAGGAAAACTCGAAATGAAACCCGTGAGACAACACGTTAAAATCAGAGGTGGGAAGAAGGAAAACTTGTTAAAACCCGTGAGTAAACACGTAAAAATCAGGTGGGCGTGCTGACGCCCCTGCCGTGGTGTAGGCGGGGTGCGGAAGCCGCCACTTCGGAGGCCTGGGGTGTCCTTCGGGGGAAGGCGCCTCACCAATGGCCTCGGGATGGTGCGCGCGGTGTTCCCGCGCGCCTCCCAGGAGAGCGGGCAGGTCAAACTGCCCGCAAACGGAGGAGGGCTCGGCTCAGGCTGGGCATAGCCGCCGGGGTCGCGGAAGAATGCCAACGCGCTCCCGTTGCCCCGGCATCAAGGCTCTCGAGGAACACCGTCAGGTTTTAGTGGGTAGACTCGGCCTAGCACCCTAATGTCGAGGAGTCCCACATACCCCCCTGCCACCCCCCTACGGCAGGACGGGATGCATAAAGCATTTCCTGACCCAAAAAAAAAAAAAAAAAAAAAAAAAGGACCAAGAAACGTGGGGCCGAGTGGTGTGGGTGACCCGCCACAGGGGGTGGACCAACAGGCGCTTATAGCTCCCATTAAGTGGAGCCTTAGCCTGCCATCCCAAGACCGCAGTGCGTAGACTTCATGTCTACATCCTTCTCGAGGTGACCCTGTTTCTACTGAACACTGCGGATCTAGACTGGAGAGTCGATAAACACTCCTGAGGGTGGTGCTTCGGCGGCGCCTTCAGTACCGGGTCGGGGCCGATGAGGCTGCAGTGCCGAAAGGGCCTGGCCCGGACCGGGGGGGGGATGTCCCCATTTATGGGGACAAGTTGTGTTCCCCGTCCTCTGCGTGAGGGCGGGGGTCAGGTGTCGGGGTCACTTGCCCCTCTTTTAGGAAGGGTATTGTGACCCCGGAGGTGGAAAGAAGGAAAACTTTTAAAAACCCGTGAGGATACACGTAAAAATCTGAGGTGGAGAGAAGGAAAACTCGAAATGAAACCCGTGAGAAAACACGTTAAAACCAGAGGTGGAGAGAAGGAAAACTCGAAATGAAACCCGTGAGACAACACGTTAAAATCAAAGGTGGGAAGAAGGAAAACTTGTAAAAACCCGTGAGTAAACACGTAAAAATCAGGTGGGCGTGCTGACGCCCCTGCCGTGGTGTAGGCGGGGTGCGGAAGGCGCCACTTCGGAGGCCTGGGGTGTCCTTCGGGGGAAGGCGCCTCACCGATGGCCTCGGGATGGTGCGCGCGGTTGTTCCCGCGCGCCTCCCAGGAGAGCGGGCAGGTAAAACTGCCCGCAAACGGAGGAGGGCCCGGCTCAGGCTGGGCATAGCCGCCGGGGCCGCGGCAGAATGCCAACGCGCTCCCGTTGCCCCGGCATCAAGGCTCTCGAGGAACACCGTCAGGTTTTAGTGGGTAGACTCGGCCTAGCACCCTAATGTCGAGGAGTCCCACATACCCCCCTGCCACCCCCCTACGGCAGGACGGGATGCATAAAGCATTTCCTGATGCAAAAAAAAAAAAAAAAAAAAGGACCAAGAAACGTAATGGACGGAGCCATAATAAGTAGCCGCTCTTATCACCGTGTGTCAAACGAATTTTTGTGTCTCTTTCTATTTTATTGAGTGTAACGAGTAAAACAATTAGCTATAGTAAGTATGGCAACCTCGCACTGTCAGCGTAATTCGTGTCAAAGTCAAAGTCAAAGTCAAATCAATTTATTCAAGTAAACCCAATCACAAGGTATTTTTGAACGTCAAATCTACTTTAGTTCAGTGTCAGTTTATGAGTCGGTAATGAAATAATAATTATTTATGATATGATAGTATTCACAAAAATAAAAATATGTCACTTTCAGCTGTGTATCGTTGTACTGTGACACTGTGACCTTCCCTAGTCACGCACATTAATAAAAATCTAGAGACTCAGTCAACAAAAAAGGACACCATAAGAACACGCTCTTAGAACAAGCGGTCCGAGAAGTTGATAGTAAAGTTTAAAAAACATCCGACATAAATTAAATACTTCGTAGGTTGCTTCCAAAAGAAAATAACTTTAAAAAAAAATAAAAGAATAACACTGGAAAGTACAAAATAACTATCCTTTACTAATCCAAACTCAATTACAAAAATAGCTTTTTAAATACGACACAAATAACTATTTTGATTTGACAGTTACTGAAGTCGGTGCCAAATCAAACAGAAAGTCTACTAGTTTGGTAGGCTTGGCGCCAACTTTATGGACAGTGGTGTCTATTACTGATAGTTTGCTTCCCCGTTGTTATTCTTTATAAGTATATAAAATTCCGGTGAAAAAAGGTATATCTCGCTTAACAAGCTTTTATATCATATAAATTGTACAATGTAATAAATTGATCGGTTTGATTTAATTTAAAGTCTATTTTCTTCTTTTCAGAGCATTTAAATAAAAGCTTGTTAAAAATGTCTTTTTACTATTAATTTTTCTATATTTTAGACACGTGAGGGCAGCCAACATTGACGCACGCATAAAATCCACGCAGACAAGGTCGCGGGCAGCAGCTAGCATGATATAAATTATTTTTATTTTTTAGATATTTTTGTAAGGTATCTTGTAAGGTTCAAAAAAAACCTACTATTTCATAAAAATGTAATTATTCGGCTACACTGGGTTATAGATAATTGTGATTGACTTTGATCGATTGTGATCGACATTGTAATTACAAAGCACTAGCAAATCCCATTGCGGCCCGAAATCACATTTGGAATGACACACAGGGAATACCTACTTGTCAAGACAAATTTGATTATGTGTATCAGCAATCCGCAGTCACACGGGATATGTAAAGAAGTTTCTTTTGACTGTTGGCACTACCAATTACATTCTTGGTGAACTCCAAATTATGCATTTGCACTTACCAGGATACATAAATTATTCCAGATCATCACACGAAAAGCCATCTTGTGAATATACGCCTTGAGAACCACAGATCACCTACCACTGAGAACCACAGATCACCTACCACGCGACAAGTAACTTTTACAAATTTCTAGAAACTATTTCGTCAATGTTAGAGGAATGGAACGCAAGCAGACGGCACGGGTAACGTCACGTACGAGAGGAAAAGACATTGTGCATGTCGATATTTTATGTATCGATAAGTCACAGGCCTGTATAAAAATGCTTTTCACGAGTTTCTCTTACAGTAATCAAAACAAAATTCTTTATATCGAAATAGGAATACAAGTTTACTGATCTAAATTATAAAATATTTTATATTTCATTTAAAAACAGTCATTCAAATTCAAAAATATGTTTTTATGTTCACCAACTTTGTATTTTCTAGAATTCGCGTTGTGTGAACTAAACGAACTAGTTCCTTTTTTATTTGTCATGTAATAAATGTCAGTTAAATCAACCTGGGAGTTACTTAATAAAACAGAAACAGGACAATTTTAAACTATGTACATAGTTTCAAAAAATAATAGTCATTATTTTCCTAAATTGAATCGACATATCGACATGTTTTTTTCGCATTTCGACTTACATGTGCCCTTTCATGAGAGTGAGACGCAACCATTGCGACATATAATTATATGCCAGACAAAGAGGACCACTGATCTGAGATTCAGCAGTAACCAGTACCATTACAACTCTGCTTACTTCTTACTGATTAAACGTGATATTATCCATGTTGAAATTATTTTTATGACCGTCACTTCCACACCACTTTACGGCTCAATTTGGCATTCTTTACGTATTTCATTCTTTTTTTTATACCATTTAGACATAGTTTACGTATCTGCTTCCTGTAGGGCTATTATGAAGTCTTATATCCAGTCAATTTACGCCCGTAAACTGAACTGCCTGGCAATAACGTATTACGACCGTACCACAAAGCAAGCCAGCCAGCGGTCACGTGACCTAAGCCATTCAGCGGTCCGGAGACTAGCTGACTTGTTTAATTTAGTATTATGAGGTGTCATTTGACGTTTAGTCAACTACAATCTTGCTAGATTACCTGTCAAATTAAGCAATTCAATAAAAGCTTGTCTTGAGTAACTTTTTCTGAGAGGATTTAAATGATAAATTTATAACTTTTATCGTTGTTAATAACTTTCGTGCTTTTGTATTATTGTTAATTGTGAACTTGTTATTGTTGTGTTTACCATAAAAAAATAATGTGTGACGAACACGTATTATTTGAATTCTTGGAAAGCGACGCTGAAAATATTGAGGCTGAACGACAAAGGAAGGCAATAAGGGACGCGACTCCGATTAAAAGGTAAGTTGTTACCATGGTTTTCCTACTTGGACAATCATCAATCACAATCTTTGTAATGAAATTCATGTTTTAGAAAAAAAATCACGTCGGCCTTGCTAATTTAGGGTGCTTCTTACAGAATAAAAAGCCGCGACATCTTAGTAGATCGTCTGGCTGTCTTCAGTACAATAGGTTGTTTATTCATGGGACACGTATGGAAAATAATAATAATAATAATAATGCGCCAGACGGTACACACCTATCTTCTGATCTCAAGCTCGGGTATTCCCTGTGCTATGAGAACCAGACGACGACTGCTGGGGGCGTCTCCCAGTACACCTAGACCCGACATAATCTAGAAATGTTCATTTCCTAAATTGACCCGACCGGGAATCGAATCTGGAACCTTCCGCGTTTGGTGCAACGTCTAAACCATTGCGCTATCGAGTCGTTAATGTTTACTTTGCTTTTTTGTGATACTGATTTTAAATAACTAAAAGAAAACAAACTAGGTTTAGAATAACAGATGTCTACTTTACTTCCGTACATTTGTATATGATAATGAGTTCATTGTAATTTCATAACATGCATTCACAGTCAAGCAGCTTTCAATATCGTTTTCTTTTTATTACAGCAATTATAATGGAGCGGCGTTAGATCTATGTCAAACATAGATTTAGCACTAAAACAAAATCCAAGTTGTTCACGTACCAGAGAGCGATGGAAAGAAGCATATTGAAAATAAGAAAAATATACAAAGTTAGAAGTGAACTTAAAAGACATAAGACAGAGAACAAAGCTAACAGGTGCTTTAGAAAGAGAACATTATTATATGTACAAATATAAAATTATGTGAAATAATATATCTGGATGGATAGTGTTTTATTTATTACTTTCCTTTTGTTGTAACAAGCTTTGTTCATCTAGAAAGCGTAGGCAATTTCATTATTTTTACAATAAAATATTAGTATAGGAGGGTATGTGTACGTTTGTACAGGGTATTCAAATTAACAATAGATAGAAGATAGCTCTCATCGTTTAGAAAGACCTCTATTCTCAGTATATATAATTTTCTCTGTGCTGACGAGTGCGTTCGAAACATCTTATCGTGTTGACAAATCGAGATGTTGTATATGTTAAAGTACAGCTTTTGAAGGCACATATAGGTTTTTGTTCAAGTACAAAAAGTATGTGAATTGCAAAATAAAAACTATACATAATTTTAAAGGCTATTATGGAACATATTTATACCAAGACATAAAAACCGTAACTTATCAATAAAATATGATACCTACTTTTTGAACGCCGGTTCAAGTTGAAGAAACAAGCCAAAGACAATAAGCAATTCATCGAACTGTTGAACCAGGCAGGTTAGTTGGCAGTTCATAATACGAATTTAAACAAGACAGTTTACGGGCTTATTATGAATCGCCTGGAACTTGAATGGTTTTCTAAAAGTTCATAATACGACTTCTGGTTACTACACAAAACGAGCGCCCATTTGTTTAAATTTATAGGATCATATGCGCATACGATAGACAACGATGCCTTTCTATCACAAGTCTCGTGGGCAGTGTTGTAACTATAGTATTGGGTCCTTACATATGAAATTAGCGTTTTGCCGTACTTACCACTTTGATCTGAAATATCTCCTCTTTGGTTAAGAATTCCAAATTCAAATTTATAAATTCATTTAGCTGGTACTTTTGAGTTTTGAAAACAGTCATTCATTTGTTTTTTCCTCATTATTTTTTTCTTTGGCGTTGCTTATTACCGCACAATGGAAAACATGAAATACCGGTATATTTATGAGTACGAGTTCTACCGTGGCACCAGTGCTGCAGAAACAGCTCGAAGGATTAATGATGTGTACGGCGCTGGTGTCGCCAAAGAAAGCACGGTACGTATTTGGTTTCAACTTTTTCGTTCTGGAAATTTCGACCTTCAGAACCAACCCCGTAGACGGCCGGAGACCAAAATGGAAAATGAGGAATTAAAGGCTATTGTAGAAGCGGATCCATCACAAAGCACTTCAGAGATAGCTGCAGGTTTCGGGGTAAGTGACAAAACTGTATTAATCCACTTGAAGCAAATCGGGAAAGTAAAAAAACTTGAACGATGGGTACCTCACGAATTGAGTGAATCGAACTTGCAAACACGCGTCGACTGCTGTGTTACTTTGCTCAACCGACACAATAATGAAGAGATTTTAAATCGAATCATTACTTGTGATGAAAAGTGGACACTGTACGATAATTGGATGCGCTCGTCGCAATGGCTGAACCCTGGAGACCCAGCCAAATCCTGCCCTAAACGAAAATTGACTCAGAAAAAGTTACTTGAGAGTGTTTGGTGGACTAGCGCTGGTATCGTTCACTACAGCTTTCTAAAATCTGGCCAAACGATTACGGCTGATATCTATTGTCAGCAACTGCAAACCATGAAGGAAGAACTAGCTGCTAAACAACCGAGATTGGTCAATCGCTCTAGGCCACTGCAGCTTCACGACAACGCAAGACCACACACTGCACAACAAACAACCACTAAGTTAGATGAGCTACAATTGGAATGTCTGCGACATCCACCGTACTCCCCGAACCTTGCTCCAACAGATTACCATTTTTTCCGGAATTTGGACAACTTCTTACAAGGAAAAAAATTCAACTCCGATGCGGCAGTCCAAACCGCCTTCAAAGAGTTTATTGATTCTCGCCCCCATGGTTTTTTTAGTAAAGGGATCAATGAACTACCTATGAGATGGCAAAAGTGCATAGATAACAACGGTGCATACTTTGATTAATTAAATATATTTTACAAAAAAAAATTGACTTTATATTCCTCCCGTACAAAACGCCAATTTCATATGTAAGGACCCAATATATTATCGCTGAAGCCTGTGGTAAATTCATAGGTTGGGGCCCTCTCTATATTGATTCGTTTTTTTACAGATGTATTAAACCTTGATACATTTGTATGTATATTATGCAACTTAAATTAATTGAGAACTAGACAATTTTATATAAAATTTTATAAAAATAAATTTCGGGTTCCCCCGTGCTCGCGCCCCTTTCGGGTCGAGGGGGTCTGGCCTGGTTATGGCACTGCTCGTGGGTTAGGTTGCCGGTGATGAGAACCTTTACATGTTCAGACGTTCAGACTGAGCTTCATACTAACTGACCAAAATTATAGCTATGTATATCATTAGTTATAGTCAAATCATGCCCATATTATATAGTTGAAATGTAGTTCTAATATTCCACCCACTTCTGAGCTTATGAAAATGTTCGTACAGAGAATATTGCATTTATACGCAATGAATATTAAATGCAAATATTTCGCCGACGGATAAAGACTGCGCTAGTAGGGTTTTTGAGAGGGAAGTAATTCCTTCTGAAATATAGTTCTTTCATCCAGTTTCTTACACAGCTTTCCGAGAAATATCTTTTAGCAGAAAATTTCATAAAATAAATATCAATATAATCTTCATGTTGTTTGTTTGGAATAGTAGGTACCTAAAAGTTAAAATGTTAGCCACGATCGTTCATTATCGTTTTGAAATTTACGGTATTTTCTATCTTTACTATTCTTATTATTCAAAACAAATTAACAAATATAAGTATTATTTTCTTTATAGACTACATATATTCGGAGTAAAAAGAAAGAAATTCATGATACTAATCACTTTAGCAATAGCAAGGTAAAAGATGCATGTGTGTTTCGCTACATGCAATTTTTTTTTTATATAATTTTCTAGTCTATATTACTACTAGAGAAACCTGTGTCTGTCTGCACATACAATTTCTTTGTCGAATTTTGTGACAAATACTAGTTCAACGACTCACTAACTTCAATTCTTCCATTTTTTTACTTTTTGTCTGTCCTTATGTATGTCCTTTTATAATTCAAGAACAATTTGACCGATCTTGACGAAAAAAGTATATAGTAAGAACATGCGATTGCGCAAATGATAGGCTACTTACGCTCGTTTTCAGCTACACGGATGTAGGCAATTCCTAAATAAGTAATACTTAATGTTAGGTTACACCTAAACGATCGCGTTCATTTTCTCTCTTAGGCGTTACCTAGACGTTAGTGAAATACATTTTCGTTCTAGGCAGTTCCTAATTCATTAAGCATTTACTTTAGGCGACTCCTAAGTTTAATGAAAACGGGCATTACTATGATATCGGTAAACCTTATGGTAACCATAAAAAATATATTTCTGAGATTTACTCTTAGACTTTTTGATATTCTCAAAGACAGTTTGACACCAGGGGACGGACATAGACTCCTTTTTTTTACCGAATATGTACCTTTAAGGAAGTGAAAAGGGGGATGTAACTTAATGTGAGAAAATGTATACTAAACCGCCGAATCGATTATGACGATATTATTTGTACAAGACCTCCAACAATATGGGTATCAAATGAAATGGAATACACAATGGAAGGTTTCTGTATACGTGACGTCATCGTAAATCCAATATGACGGATGTTCCGTGATACGAAGTAACTTTTTTGTTCAAGACCTCCAACAATTTGGGTATCAAATGACATGGATTGCATAGAGGAAGGTTTCTGATACTCTGACGTCATCATAAATTCAATATGATGAAAAAGAGTATCATGACGCGATTATAACTCATCTTGACGCTGCTTCTAAGAATAAGTATTTGCGCTTATTGATCATCGAATTGACAAAGGAACGTCTGTATTACTGAAAATAGCTATCTTTTTTGCAAATATATATTTTTTTTATATATTTTTTTTTCCTCAAAAAGCGTTAAATAATTATTGTATTAAAATTTTCTGCAATTTAATAACATTGAATAAAAGAATGAGAAGTTTTAGCGGTCCCCAATGTATCCATTAATTTACTAACGCCACTGTTAAAATATGTGTCTTTCAGAGGGTAGTTATTATTAAATATTTACTTATTGTTTGTAAGATTACCTGCTAATTATTTTTTGAGCCAGGGAATTTTTAAATTTTTAATTTAATTCTTTGTTCATTTCTCAGACAAAAAGAAAGTGGATAAATGAAACGTTCTTAAACTTTTTCGTATAATATCTATCATAGGTACATCAGATTTTAAATTATGTCCCTATAGCAAGTAGTGACTAGTGACACATTTTGATGAGAATGTAAACGTTTTAATATCTGACTGCATTTGTCATTTTTCTGCCCAATTATTGATACTACAAAAAAATGAAGTGTACTACATTAATAAGCATCGTTTGTAGGTTAGAATGAGCAAAAAAATTCTGTATTTATTCAATCGGGTTCCAGCGTGACGGACCTAAGAAACAGGTGCGGTCCGGATTACACGAGTGTACTGTAGATACCAGAGTTCCATATTATATCTGTGCAAAAATTCTGTTAAGTCTATGGCATTGTTTTTCAACTTTTTATATATAAATAGACAAAAAAATAATGAAACAATAAAAATAATTAAAAGTCAAAAACCTGAAACCCTACTACGTTTGCAAACAAGATAAAATAAATATAATTAATTTCTGGAATTCATTGCCGGAATTTGAGGCCTAAATAACTATGCTTTCCCTTGATTATGATCGGCTAAGAAATAATGCAGTTCTTTCACCTTATTTACAAGTTTTTATTAACTACGTAGAATCAGATTTTAGTTTAATTAATTGTATAATATTTTAGGAAAACGGAACTTGTGTTACAAAGAAATAGGGATTCCAATAAAAATCTCAAAGTAAATAATAATTTATTAAAATTTTTTATTAAGAGTAATGTTTGTGTATTCTTTTTACTTATTTATCAAAGCAAAGATCGCAAAATAAATCACATATCTCCTTTGAGATATCCTTTACATTAGAATTTGGAAGCTACAAAAGTAAAATGTTTTTATATTTTCGCGAGCACCTATTCCAATTTATAAGCAACAGGAAAGGTGACAAATGAAAAAATGTAATAAGCTATAAGTATAACCACAGAATTGAGCAAGAAACAAGTAGGTACTTACCTCATTTTAATTATAGGACCCTTCGCCGTATATTTACAATTTTATTTTAAATCATCTAGTAAGTATTTTTTATTAAAGTGGTAAATTAAGGTATTGATTGGTAAATGTGAGTGATATACATGTACATCTAAGTATGCATAAATAGGCAGAATTTAAAATACAATGTTCAGAACGTCAGCAAATGCATGTGCAGAGAAGATTATTTCCAGACTATTGTTCTATCTTCAATGAAAATGAATATATTTTATATCATTATTATGGAATCAATGTACGTTTCATGAGAAATATAATCAATTTTCCATTAATTGAGTAACCTCCTGAGGAATTTCATAATAAAAACAAATGCAGTTACCCAAAAATGAAACATTTAACTTATGTAATTTAAATTTTGGAATAACCAATTTATCATGATTTGGTTCCATACCATTAAAATTGCATTATTTTAACAGTTCTAAGTATATTTTTCCTCGTATATGTCGTATATGATATCAACAAATGACACAGCACTTGTTGATATCCACTCCTTTTAAGCATTATTATTATAAATTATTAATATTATGAACATTTAAATATATTATTATCAAAGACATTCAGACTGCTCTTACTATATACCGTAAGTAACACAACACCATATTTGTATCTGTGTTTCACAAAATTATTAAATGATTAAATAAAAGATTAGATGTCTGACATAATGATTGAAGCAGAAATCATTCAAGATTGTACAAAGTCATATAAACGGCCCACTAGCTACCGTCATTAGTATTAAATTCTTTAGCTAGTCACTACTAGCCTCCAGGGCCAAAGGCCGTACCGCGTAACTCCACGAAGTTCGGAAAATTTTATGAACATGAAGTTCATGCTCATTTAATTAATATCATGTAATTGGTACCGGCTAACAACTCGATGGCGATTGGACCTTCCATTAACATCGTTATAGACAATAATAGTGCGGAAATTATTGAACGAACTATTTTAACCGCGCATTTTGTTACGAAGATTTAGCCTAATAAGAAATTTAGTATTTCATCTTAATTTCATATAAGAATATTATTTCAGAGAATTCATTGCCTTTACTTTATTGTTGTGACGCTTTAGTTAGCAATTATTACCCCGAAGACTAAAAATTACTCAGTAACAACAAAACAATACACACAGAACTAAATCAACGTAGTGATTATTTACTCAGTGGAACTAAACGAAAGTGTCAGTTGTTAAACTTCATAAAATAAAATTATTAATGTGAAATTGGATCCCCATGTACATTTTATAATGTTAATAATAAAACAAGCATTCTAATGACTTTTTGAAAAATGTCTTCATTTTCGGCGTGTAGAATATTTGGCGATAAAATAAAGATTATTACGGAATCAAGAATTGAATTAGAAGGTAAGGTACCAACACAAAACACTGACGTGAGTTAAAGGGTCTATAAAAGCGACTTAGCTACAATTTCATGTTTTTCAGATGCCAGCACATGAGTAGATTTTCGACGCTGCAGAGAAACGGAGAGATGTAAGTGTAACTACATATTCGGAATCGGAAGTATTGATACAATTCACAACTTGTGATGTGGCTAAACGTTAAGACCACAGGGGTTCAGACCGCTGCCAAATGAAGCAACAATTTCCATGTTTAACAGAGGCACCACTGCCGGTAACAAGAGCTACCGTCTATCAAAATCCACTACTAGAATAACACACTTAAAACGTTTTTGTAAGAATGTACTTAAGAACACATTATAAAGTTGTGATCATTTTCCTTAATTTTGAAATAAAATGTGACCTTTATTAAAACACTTAGGTTTAATGAGAACCACATAGAGGGTTTTAAAGACACAGTGTCGATGGTGTATTGTGGAACAAACGTAAAAATTTGTGCTTTTTCTATTAATAAATATTATTCGAATGACTGCTTTTTATTTGTATTTTTATTAACTATATTACAAAATATTTAGTTTTGAATTAAGGTGGTTATTTGTCACAAGATGTGTTGGTGATACTATAGGATAATGTATCTGCAGAGTTTCTATGCACAGTAGAAAAAACTCAATTATGAATGTTGTTGTTGTTAAGCATTTAATGTTGAACACTTGTAAATAATTATAAAGATAAAATTATTTATATCAAAAATGACATGCAGATGGAAATGGTAAGTATTCTACCTCATAATATACTCAAGTAATGTGTACTTTTACAAAATTTTATGAGTTCCTAAGAAGCACAGTCAAAATTATTATAAATTGTAGTACCTATAGTACATGTCTTACTATGTAGGTACCTTTGATACAGGATAGGAAAAACTGTAAACAACTGTAAACTGTAACTTCATTAAAACACTTAGGTTTAATGAGAACCACATAGAGGGTTTTAAAGACACAGTGTCGATGGTGTATTGTGGAACAAACGTAAAAATTTGTGCTTTTTCTATTAATAAATATTATTCGAATGACTGCTTTTTATTTGTATTTTTATTAACTATATTACAAAATATTTAGTTTTGAATTAAGGTGGTTATTTGTCACAAGATGTGTTGGTGATACTATAGGATAATGTATCTGCAGAGTTTCTATGCACAGTAGAAAAAACTCAATTATGAATGTTGTTGTTGTTAAGCATTTAATGTTGAACACTTGTAAATAATTATAAAGATAAAATTATTTATATCAAAAATGACATGCAGATGGAAATGGTAAGTATTCTACCTCATAATATACTCAAGTAATGTGTACTTTTACAAAATTTTATGAGTTCCTAAGAAGCACAGTCAAAATTATTATAAATTGTAGTACCTATAGTACATGTCTTACTATGTAGGTACCTTTGATACAGGATAGGAAAAACTGTAAAGATAGACACGAAAGGATAATCATATATTTAAGGTTTCCTTTGTATTAACTAAGCTAATCCTTGTCATGGAAATAAAAGGCATATCAATACAATTCTATAATTTATTTCCATATTTATTTCCCTTTTGATGTCCTCATGGTGAAAGACTACTGTCAAATCACTGCACAAAGCTATAGGATGGGTTTCTGATAGCGTGACTGCTCTCTGATAGCCTCTCAGAGGCTGGCTGGTATCTCTTATCATCTCCTTTACTCCATAAGGTCGACATTCTTGACACGTTCTTCTTGCGCAGCAAGATACAATAATGTTAACGCCATGCTCACTGTTCACAGTTTATAACACGGTGAATTGAGAAAAAATTCATTTTAGATACTTAAATGCGTAGTACATGGCACATGTCGCCCTGGTTTGAAGTCTGTTCTGGTGTCAGACAGGGCTGCGTGATGTCTGCCTGGCTATTCGTGCTGTATTTGGACAGTTGCCTCCAGAGATTGAAAGGTAATATGAGTGGTATGGGATGTGGTGACACAGTGGTAAACTGCCTATTGTACGCTGACGATGCTGTGCTAATAGCACCATCAGAAGCAGAGTTGCAGACACTAGTCACGTGCATGAAAGAAGATTGTGAAGTAAAAGGATTGAAAATGAATGTGAACAAAACTAAGGTTCTGGTGTTTGAAAGAGAAGCGGTACAAACGAGATGTGTGATTTGTGTAAATGGAAAATGTCTAGAACAGGTGAATGAAATTGTGTACCTGGGGAGTGCGTTTTCGAGGGATGGAAGATGTGAGTTGGATGTGGAGAGACGGGTAGCAGCTGGCAATAAAGTGAACGGTGCTCTGTCCGCATTAGTGGGTAGTGTGAATATATCTAACACTGCTAAAATGGCCATCCACAATGCGGTGTTGGTGCCAACTTTGTTGTACGGTAGTGAGGCCTGGATATGCCCAAAATCGAGTGAAAGTATGTTAAATGCTGTGGAGATGCGGTCTCTCAGAAATATGTGCGGTGTCACGCTTGCTGACAGGATAAGCAATGATGAGATATGCAGTATGACAGGGTCGCACAACAGTGTTATTGTAAAAATGAAGAAAGGAATGCTTAGATGGTTCGGGCACATGGAAAGAATGAGTGATAAAAGACTGACGAAGAAAATATACAGAGCGAAAGTGAGTGGTAAAAGAAGCCAAGGAACACCAAGGCTGACTTATGAAGATCAAATAGCCAGAGTGTTAGCAGACGGAAATGTCAAAAGCACTCGCATACCTAGGCGAAAATGTGTGAGGAGAATGATGAGATTTGAGGAAGCGAAAGAGGTGTGTAAGGACCGCGACTCCTGGCGCTCCGTCCTCTCTGACTACCCCGTTGGGGATACAGCGTGAAGTTATGTTATGTTATGTTAAATGCGTAGTAGCATATTGCAACAAAAGATGAATTGTATTGAAACTTGATTGAAACACGCCAAATAGTCACAAAAATCATTGCTTTCTATTGAAGCCCGGGACGGTAAGGTTGCCGGTTTCACCTGACAGTCATCAATTGACATGATTTTCATTAGATTATTATCATTTTTTAGCCGGTACGGTGAGCTGTCAAAATGAAGTGAATTCGAATAACATTTATTAATAGAAAAAGCACAAATTTTTAGGTATGTTCCACAGTACACCATCGACACTGTGTCTTTAAAACCCTCTATGTGGTTCTCATTAAACCTAAGTGTTTTAATGAAGGTCACATTTTATTTCAAAATTAAGGAAAATGATCACAACTCTATAATGTATTCTTAAGTACATTCTTACAAAAACGTTTTAAGTGTGTTATTCTAGTAGTGGCTTTTGATAGACGGTAGCTCTTGTTACCGGCAGTGGTGCCTCTGTTAAACATGGAAATTGTTGCTTCTTTTGGCAGCGGTCTGAACCCCTGTGGTCAGCCCCTATTTATGTAGCGAGCCATTGGACTGCTGTAGCCAACATCGCGTCGACCTACAATTGTCGGTTTTCAAATTCTAGCGCCCACTGGGCTACACTAATACTGATGCAACTTCCTGAAAGAATAAATATTTGTAATATTAATGCATATCAAATAAGAGCCTCGGTGATCTATCGATCAAGGGGGCCCGACACTGTTTACACTTAAACTGAAACAGTAAGAAAATATACAAGATCCTTAATGTAAGTTAGGTACACACCATAACCGTGCAATTATTGTAGCTTGTCAGTATGTGGTCTTAACGTTTAGCCACATCACAAGTTGCGAATTTGTATCAATACTTCCGATTCCGAATATGTAGTTACACTTATATCTCTCCGTTTCTCTGCAGCGTCGGAAATCTACTCGTGTGCTGGCATCTGAAAAACATGAAATTGTAGCTAAGTCGCTTTTATAGACCCTTTAACTCACGTCAGTGTTTTGTGTTGGTACCTTACCTTCTAATTCAATTCTTGATTCCGTAATAATCTTTATTTTATCGCCAAATATTCCACACGCCGAAAATGAAGATATTTTTCAAAAAATCATTAGAAAGCTTGTTTTATTATTAACATTATAAAATATACGTGGAGAAATATAAAATGCTAAAATGTTTATTGTGATAATCCAATTTCACATTAATAATTTTATTTTATGAAGTTTAACAGCTGACACTTTCGTTTAGTTCCACTGAATAAATAATCACTACGTTGATTTAATTCTGAATGTATTGTTTTGTTGTTACTGAGTAATTTTAGTCTTCGGGGTAATAATTGCTAACTAAAGCGTCACAACAATAAAGTAAAGGCAATGAATTCTCTGAAATAATATTCTTATATGAAATTAAGATGAAATACTAAATTTCTTATTAGGGTAAATCTTCGTAACAAAACGCGCGGTTAAAATAGTTCGTTCAATAATTTCCGCACTATTATTGTCTATAACGATGTTAATGGAAGGTCCAATCGCCATCGAGTTGTTAGCCGGTACCAATTACATGATATTAATTAAATGAGCATGAACTTCATGTTCATAAAATTTTCCGAACTTCATGGAGTTACGCGGTACGGCCCCTGTAGATGGATACAGTGAGCTTTTATCATTATATATTACACAGACGATTTCAAAAGTACTCACATAAATCATGTTCACTGTCCAACTCATTTGATTTATAAAGGTTCATTATTAACGTTGGCTAGCGAAGGTTTGTCCTTTAACCTACATAGGGTAAGCCTACATATACATCTAGAATAATGATTCCGGTTCAGGGCAAGTGTATAAGATATGGAATTGTCAGTACGACCCTTTAGGGGCTAGCGATTTTCGAAACACAATAGGAATTTGTGATTATCTTTAGACACTGTTTGAAATTTAAGTGAAGCATGGTACAATTTATAGTCTAATCCAAAGAAATGACTGTTAAAATCAGAATTTTGGCAATAAGGCCGAATATTCAATATAATATTCATTTTAAAGTGTTTTAAACACGCAAATAAAATTTTAACACGCACCCCTCTCAGATTCGCTTGAAAAAAAAAAGAAGTAAAAAGAATTTTATTCTAAATCCATCTATAACTATATATATGTATATAGAAACAAAAAGCTTCATGTTAAAATATAGATCGTAAAATTTTATATGACTATACTTTTATATCTTTTTGTATTGTTCATACTTTATAGCAAATGATTTCGTCTCTATGAAGGAATACATGAATACCTACAACCTTTATACAAATGCTACTAAAATCATAAGCCCTCCTCTTTGGTTGAAAATTAGTAATACCTCAAATTAATTCCATTAGGTTGAAAGACTGACGGTTACTGCGCTAGCGTAGTACAGTAATTCGACATTGATGACCCTCGTCGGACAGAACAATCATTGTTCGGCTACAATTTATTTAATGGGTGTGTAAACACTCTAATTCTTTATTAGCCCAATTAAACCAAATTAAAGGAAAGCATGTAAAACCTTTTTACAAACCGTTCTTTAATCTAAAAGGCCCTGATACTTTTGTACATGGTAGCGGCCTAAAATAGACGTTTTACGGACAGACACGGACAACCCTAATTCGATTTATGTGCATAAAAGCTTGCTACATGTCACAAATTTCATTACAATTCTATCCTTAACGCCGATTAACTTTTTTTAATCACTTTAAGTAGGTACATAATACAATAGACAATTTATTTTTAATATTATCGAGCAGTAATTTATTCAAAAGCGGGACAAATAGAAGGAAGTATTTTATAGGATATAGGTTATGGGATATGTCTTACGGTGTCTTATGTTTACGGTACGGTACACATTTCTATGACGGGACCAATGAGGGGGACCTCTCACCACGATCTTTTATGGCTCCCCACCTCTGGACCTGGTCAACCGATGATTTATCTGTTTTATTTTTAAACAGAGAAATCGTAGAATCGCAGTTCATTTTAACCCATATTTATAAACATATTTTAATACAATGAAATGTACGTATATACTATATATATATATATATATATATGTATGTATGTATGTATTTTAATAAAAACCATTTTCTTATAAACTGTAAGCAGGTAGTAATTACTTAATAGCAATTTCAAAGTAGGTACTAAAATTTATCAAATATTATTATTCCTTTGAATTGAAAAATTAAATAAATAATACTTTGGGTTTTGATTGACTTAGGACGGGACAGGGGCAATTGCATCCTGTATCAGCACCTATTGGGGATATATAGTTATTTTAAACTGAATTTCATTCAGAACTTGTAATTTCACAAACTTGTGACAATTTATCAATGTACTTATACACTTTATTTATGTATGTGTGTACTGTCTATGTATTTTTTAAACAATCTTTATTGATTATAAACAGGACCGCCACCTGTTGCCTCTTTACAGAATCACGAGCAACGTTCACAAACTGAAACGACGCGCTGAAATTCAGAGCAGTTTTTCTTTAGTGTCTGCCTTCGCTTTCAGATGTCTGCTTAATAGTATTTGTATGTATCTGGCTGCTACGACATTGCTAAACTATTACAAAAAATAACAGAATTTTGATACGATGAGACGTACAAAAAATGTCTATCAAATCAAACTAATTTTATTTTTCAATGTATCATATTTTAATTGCAATAATAATACATTTGCATTATATAAAGTTTATACAGGGATAGTAGTGAGTACATTTCTAATATACAATTAGCTGTAATCTATCATATTCTAACATGTAAGTAGTTTTTAACAAGATTATTTGCATAAAATATATCTTTAAAAAACAATGTAATAGCATCATAAAAATTCACCCTATTATGTGTTTGTATGTATAGGTATATATTCAATATTTTACTATGAAAACCTGCTGGGTATACTAACTTTATGCTGAAAACAATGTAAAGATATTATTTTAGAATTCCGTCGAAAACGAAGAATGAGCAAAGTAGCTAATTTTTTTAGGCTTAAAAATAATACATAAAGGTCACGTTTTATATACATCTAAACATCTAATATCTAAAGTTAAAATGTAACACATTTTGCATTAAATTTTAGTGTGATTGAGGGTGTATTAGAGTTTGTGCCCCTTCTGAGAGCGAACTTTGAAGGGAAAATGTGGGTCAATGTCGTTTCACGCTCAACTGGTGTGCCATTTTTGTATTATCATACAATTTGAAGACCTTATCTCAAAGGAGATAAAACTTATAATTACTTGTTAGGGGTGCATTAATTTGGTTTGTACGAACACAATTCCATGAAGCACCTCTAATAGATCTTAACGATAACACATAGAGTTGGAAATTGTTTGTGCTAAGTGAAAGTGTCTTCTACTACCTATCACCTCTCGGGTCCCCCTGACTGTCAACGTGTACGTGATTGAGCCTATTTAGGGGATATTGATTTCTAGTTGATAGCTGTCCGTTTGTATACGGGGGTGAGTATTCAATTAGGAAAGTAACTTGAATTTTTCCATGCTGGTCTGAGAAAGAAAGTCAAATATAGAATTCGTCAACTGTTAATTCCCACATGGGTAGAAGAAGTGGTCTAAGGAATAAAGGAATAGGGTTTATTATAGGCAAACGGTCTAGGAAACAATTACTATCTATTTCCGTTTTACCACATATAATTCTGTAATTTATTGAGATTACTTGTTTTGATGTATAACAGTTATGATGAATGATGACAGTACGACATGGTTGCACGACAGTGTTATTGTAAAAATAAAGAAAGGAATGGTTAGATGGTTGAAATAAATAATTATTCTTATATTTCTACCAGTTTTTGTATGTGATTTCGTCTGCTCGGATTTTGGAATGACAGATATGTAATATTATATTTAGTTTATGAAGAGATACGCAGTATGACAGGGTTGCACAACAGTGTTATTGTAAAAATGAAGAAAGGAATGCTTAGATGGTTCGGGCACATAGAAAGAATGAGTGATTAATGTAAGAGTGACGAAAAAAAAATCTACAGCGCGAAAGTGAGTAGTAAAAGAAGCCAAGGAAGACCAAGGTTGACTTATGAAGAATCAATAGCCAGAGTGTTAGCAGACGGAAATGTCAAAAGCACTCGCATACCTAGGCGAAAATGTGCAAGGAGAATGATGAGATTTGAGGAAGCGAAAGAGGTATGTAAGAACCGCGATACAGCGTGAAGATATGTGTGTATGTATGTATATACTTGTTTTGAAAGTGTATGTGAGTGTACCGAAGTGTACGTAATTACGAATGGGAATTCAAGATGTAAGTTTGTTGCATTAAAATGCTACAAAGGTGGCAAAAAGGTGGTGGGAAGACAATTTTGACACTTTTTTCGAAAGTATTAAAATACATTAAATCAATAGATTATATAACATTTTATAGTCTACATTTTCGAATTCCTGCCAATTAACTCCCTAAGACGAAAACTTGGCTTCAGAAGTTGTCTGTTTTTAGACGACCACTACTTAACTATAGCTTAATATACCTAACTTTTCGGAATATAAACAGCTGTCTCTATTCCATAACGTGAAAATTGGCAGGACACACTGATCTTTCCTGCCACTCACCACTTGGTCTTTCATGCCAAGGGTGATTTTATGGCCCTAGTAAATATAATAATCGATGACACCTACAGGTAGCTGGTGAGCATATCCTCAAACCGTAAGTTATTCAGTCTCTCTCTAGCGATAATAATGCCTCCGTCACTCTAATTAAGTCCTCGGAAGATATTTTCGAGGGCAGCATTGAACAATTTTGGCGAAATCGTGTCGCCTTGGCGCACTTCTCGCGCCGGTTTGAACGGTTCTGTAAGTTTATGTACACTAACCAACGACGTCTCATGCTGTTGTAGATGTTTCATTAGCTGGATGTACATTTTCGTCAACTCTGCAGCTACCAGAGCTCTCTCAACTGCCCAAGCCTCCACCAAGACAAACGCCCTCTCATAGACACCGAAGAAGATGGTGATTGGCTTTCAGTATACATGGGGCTTTTCAATTGGTGTCTTCAACGTTTGCAGATGGTCATTTGCGCCGTATCCAGATCGGAAACCGGCCTGTTCCCTCGGCTGGTAATCGAGTTTATTAGCTAGTCTATTTAGTATAACTCTGATAAATAATTTATAAATATAAGATAAGAGACTACTAGGGTGATAGTTATGCAGCTTTCGAATGTCGCCTTTCTTGTGAAGCAGGATTATTACTGTGTTGTGCCAAATTTCAGATATCTTGCGGTTTAATAGGCAATTTGTAAACAGCAGTGCTTGAGCTTTCCGTTTTTTATTTGGCTCATCGTTAGCTGTATCTCTTCTACAGACACTTCAGGAATTTTCTCAGAACTGACATTAGTAACAGGTAGCCTGCATCTGTCGCTCTGCATTACAGAATTTACTTTTGTACAGTGTCTCAGTGTACAGTTTATACAGTGATTCGTGACAATATCGCCCTTTTCGTCGAATTACTGGAAAATCGCCTTATTACCATTACATGCACGCAGTATTCGTTTGCTGGTTTTCTTTTCGATTGCCTTTGAAATTCTGTCTTCTTGATATTGCTGCAATTCCTCAACTTTGGCGAATATCATTAAGCAGAATCCGATATTCCGCAGTATCGGTCTCATTACCCAGCCTCATCTGATGGCGTTTCTCTACGAGTTTAGGTGTGTCATCTGTTAATTTCAATTAAATATTCAATGCTTTGATCATTACTTTTGTTAGGTGCTAATTTAGGTCGTCCAATGGGAGAGATCTCATATGTTTCAAGTCTTGCAGATGATTTTCGACGTATAAATTGTATTTCTCGGTATTCGGTCTAATGTTGTAGGATAAAGTAGTATGAATAAATAACTATTATTGATAATAATTTTGCATTAGGTGCATGTTGCCCTTCATAAACATTCTCATAAACTTCACAACAACTCTAGTGTTCCTGCTCACACCCACAGTTTTAAATGCATCGTACTCGCACGCGCACTTCGCATACCATAATATATCTTTGACCATTCGACTCGCCGAGCGTACGACTGTGGCACGGCACGTAATTCAAACAAAAAAAATAACAACATGTCAACAAACAACTAATGTAGCGGACTAAAGTTAACGGAAGTTCAGTTTAATGGAAGTTAACAAGAGCATTAACATTTTGAAGTTAACTTAAGAGATAATCCGTTTAACAAATTGTTAACATCGTTACTTAACGATTAACGCATTAGAGAGTTAATGCCCACCTTTGCGTATAGACAGTTTCTACGCCATCTCACGGTAAAAACGGCCTCTTTGTTGAGAAGAGTGCAGGAGAGCGACATCAGCATAAAGAAAATCATGACTATTCTAATATACTTGCGCATTGGACTACTCTAACTTAAGTAGTTTTCATTGAATTAAGGACAATAAAATGAAATTAATAAATAGTCTCCGAGAAAAACTTCTGTAATAAAAAGACATCCACACCAAATGGGTTCCATTATACAACATTTGAATAATATTGAATTTTTTTCATTTGAATAATTTGAATAATAAGAATGTCTCAGAAGAAGCCTTATCTACGTCTGCTTTCGGCCTTAAAACACAACGAAAATAGACAAGGCCAGAATAGCTTAGGGTTAAGGTTGTTGGGGCCGAGTGGTGTGGGTGACCCGCCACAGGGGGTGGACCAACAGGCGCTTATAGCTCCCATTAAGTGGAGCCTTAGCCTGCCATCCCAAGACCGCAGTGCGTAGACTTCATGTCTACACCCTTCTCGAGGTGACCCTGTTTCCACTGAACACTGCGGATCTAGACTGGAGAGTCGATAAACACTCCTGAGGGTGGTGCTTCGGCGGCGCCTTCAGTACCGGGTCGGGGCCGATGAGGCTGCAGTGCCGAAAGGGCCTGGCCCGGACCGGGGGGGGGATGTCCCCATTTATGGGGACAAGTTGTGTTCCCCGTCCTCTGCGTGAGGTCGGGGGTCAGGTGTCGGGGTCACTTGCCCCTCTTTCAGGAAGGGTATTGTGACCCCGGAGGTGGAAAGAAGGAAAACTTTTAAAAACCCGTGAGAATACACGTAAAAATCTGAGGTGGAGAGAAGGAAAACTCGAAATGAAACCCGTAAGAAAACACGTTAAAACCAGAGGTGGAGAGAAGGAAAACTCGAAATGAAACCCGTGAGACAACACGTTAAAATCAAAGGTGGGAAGAAGGAAAACTTGTAAAAACCCGTGAGTAAACACGTAAAAATCAGGTGGGCGTGCTGACGCCCCTGCCGTGGTGTAGGCGGGGTGCGGAAGGCGCCACTTCGGAGGCCTGGGGTGTCCTTCGGGGGAAGGCGCCTCATTAATGGCCTCGGGATGGTGCGCGCGGTTGTTCCCGCGCGCCTCCCAGGAGAGCGGGCAGGTAAAAGTGCCCGCAAACGGAGGAGGGCCCGGCTCAGGCTGGGCATAGCCGCCGGGGTCGCGGCAGAATGCCAACGCGCTCCCGTTGCCCCGGCATCAAGGCTCTCGAGGAACACCGTCAGGTTTTAGTGGGTAGACTTGGCCTAGCACCCTAATGTCGAGGAGTCCCACATACCCCCCTGCTACCCCCCTACGGCAGGACGGGATGCATAAAGCATTTCCTGACGCAAAAAAAAAAAAAAAAAAAAAAAGGGTTAAGGTTGTTGACACCGAGTAATGAAAATAAATTTGAAATCCGATTACATATTCAACGAAAACCTGAAAAAAAGAAAACTAATAACTGCGTATTTCCTTGAATTCATTGCCAGAATTGGACGCCTAGATTATATATCTACACTTTCTCTAACTTATGTATGACTTTCTTAAACTCAATTTGACACTCATTATGATCGGGTACTATGAGTTTGAGTCCTTGAGTTTATATCGTCTCTAAAATGACATAACTGAGACGAATCTCCCATACATTGAAATCAGTTAAGTGGTTTCGGCTCCACGACGAAACAGATAAGCATATACTTATACATATAAATGCTGCTAAAATCATAATCTTATTTTTCCTTGATAATAAATGCTAAATGAAAACCTCGTTTTATTGATCGTCCCAATTAAAAGACTAAAAACCTGATTTTTGAACTTTCAACCTGAAATTCGACGATCTGAACGTGGAACAGTAGGTTTCATGCTTTCATTCCATAAATTCATATAATGAAACGTTACTTATTAATAATACATATCCATAAAAATGTGATCCACGCTCATTTAACTTTAAGTTTTTTCCCTAACGAGGTAGACAGAGAGGGCGCAGTGTAATTCTTTAATTTTCGTAAATCGAAGGTAGCCCACTTAACCTTTGGACCTACGAATTTAACATAAAGACTAATTTGGAAGCAAATTAGATTTCACTAGCTTTTAGAGCCAATCCAATTTGAAATCAAATTTTAAATGGTTATTACATTCCATTCCAATTTGACCCTTGTTTATTAAAGTTTATTCAACGGAATACAGAGTAAATAGGCTAAATCTTTGGCGAGCGTCTTAGAATATAACATATTATAAAACTTATCATTTTGTTTACTCATTTTTTATATGAACTTAGTTTTCCTTATGAAGCCGAAAAATTGTTTAGTGCGTAATACGCGTCTGTTAATTGATAAAGCTATGTTTCTATCTCCATCTGTGAAAATATATTCAGTATTGTTGCTAACATCTAGTATACTTTCCACTGCATTTCTTTTTATTGGAAAATAAAATTAATACATTATTCCAAATTGTAAAAAAGTATAATCTATACTCTTATAAAACTGTAACTGAGCTGTATCTGCGCATCGAACGTGTATTTGAAAAAATAACTGAGTTACGCTTTAAGGCCAGTCCTGAATACAAAACAATCATTTTCGGAAATTTTGTATGTTAGTCCGTTTATTTGTTCGAGCTTCAATGAAAAAGAATCGAATAGATTTCTGTGCTAATGGCACAGTTTATCAAACGATAAACTAAAATCCCGGATACTTAATAGGGTACATATTATTACGCTACGCTATAACTTTATTATAGAGCCATTAATAAATAAAATAGTTTAACATTCTCTAAACAGAACAGCAAGTTTAACCAAGAAAAGAAATTAAATAAAAAAATTGATACGACTTCAAAAAAAAAACACTGAAAAGTACGAAAAAACTATACTAATCAAAACTTAAGTACAAAAACAATTTTATAAATACGATACAAATACCCATATAATTAAACTTGACACTTACTGAAGTCGGTGCCAAGCCTATACATAATTAATTTTGTTTCATAATTAAAAAAAAATTCGTTTGACACACGGTGATAAGAGTGGCAACTCATTATGGGTCCAACTATTATGATTCTGGGTCCGAGGTAATTATAGGTGTAGTGGCTCAAACAGACGCGAACTGCAAAACTTGAGTTTTGACTTTGGAGATTAGTTTTAGGGGCTACATTTTCTATTCGAAATTAACGAGTATAAACAAAAGTTCTTCAATCCACTAATTCAAAATGGCGTTGGCTTTTAGAAAATAACGGTGTCCCCCATGAAATACTTTATTTCCAGAAGTCTTTCTCAGAAATTTCCGATACAATCAAAGTCAAAATTGAGAATCTCTACGGTAAAAATTGTTTCGGAGTTAGTAGTATAAAAAACAGTTGACTAGTTGACTTAATCAATTAAAGATATGTTTAGTAACCATGAATAAAACTGTGACAATCTAAACGCAATGAAAAATATAAGAGTTATTCAGGTTAAATTTAGGTAGTGGGAACAGAATGGGGGTAAGTTCCGTCTCTGTCACTCCTAACGATGGCCAATGTCATTTTAAGGTGACACATTGATAAACAATAATTTAATCCAAAATAGACCAGGGTCTATGCAAAAATACACGCGATAGCTTACGAAAAATATGAAAAAGTAATTTCGTTTATTTTAAAAACTATAAATAATTTTAAAAATCTAGCTGTCATTTTGAAAATTATGTTTAGATTAAAACTATACAGAAAATTTAGAAACATAAATCGGTCCCGTTGCTCCTAAATACGTAAATTTCTATTTTAAATGAGGTTTCTTTGATTTTTTTTGTGTTACCAAAGTTAACGAATCGTGTATCGCAACTGTCAAAATAAAGTAAATGAAATGAAGAATCAGATTACCAAATATCAATTTCATACGTTTTGTAGTCACTTAGAAAAGTTGAGATCCCTGCCGTCAAAATTTCCAATGCGTCGCCTTATGTTTGTGACGACACAGCTCTGAAATGCTATCTTGCTCTAGTTTGTCACCACTCTGTTCCCATTAGTGAAGTTTAAAACCGAATCCATTTCTAGCAATGAATTTCAAATAGCTTTTTCACAATTATATAAGTTTTTAATTGTTTTCCATCAAGCCACACACACGGTCAAAAGTAATTAGTTTTAAACCGAATAACTGCATTACTAGCAATGCATTTCTTTTTCACAATTACATAGGCTTTCAATTGTCTTCCATCATGCCATACACACCGAAAACTAATCAAGTAATCACGTAAAACGACTTACACTTAATCGGTTTATTTTTATACGTTATATATAATATATTACTCATATGAGAACAAAGGCTCCTATTAATGTAGGTGGATTGTAATTGCAGACATAAAATGAAAAGAAGCTCCGTGATTAAATATATGAAACCGGCTTCTTCCGTACAACGTAGGCGGCTACTAAAACGGTAAACGAAAATGAAATTACATTTCTTTGAAGCCGAAATTTAGTAGGCGTATTTTAATATACACACATCAAAAGTGCCTTGGGATCAAGTACATTTTTAACTTTAAAAAATTATCTAATTAATAATTATCAAATCTAGTCTTCCAGACTGGCTTCTTACTAATTTAATTCCTATGTTTAAGTTAACAACTTATCCCTATATTTTGTAAAAATTAAGAAAAATTACAATTTTTGCAAATTGTGAGAAATTAACCTAAGTTAATGTCGTCAATTAAATGGCAAAAAAAAAGGCAAAAATGAGGATTTTTTAAATTTTTATTGTAAAGATAAAAAAATTAATAATCTGTATTTCCATCATTGACACGAATTATACAATCACAGCGATTTGGCATGCTTGCAATCAGTTCATCACAATTACTTTGAAGAATGACCGCCCGCATTCTTTTTAACAAGTCAAAAAGTTGTTGTGGGGTATGCACGGCATCCATACTCGGCAGAGCTCTTCTTTGAAGCATATCCCATGCCTGCTCAATTGGGTTGAGGTCTAGCGATTGAGAGCAGGCCACGGCAGAATATTGATGCGAGCGTCAGCAAGAGCGCGTGTTACGACTCTAGCCGTGTGTGGACGTGCATTGTCATGCATTAGTCGAAATGAATCATCCAAGCGGCTTCGCAGAGGGATAGTCACGTCTGAAACAATCTTCTCCGCATAAATCTGAGCATTGAGGTTGCGCCTGATCCCAATGAGATCGGTTTTTCCACCGATCCAAATACCGGCCCAAACCATTATTGTTCCCCCTCCATATGAATGAACTTCCTGACAACATTTCAAACGTTCTTGACGTCCAGAGGTCCTTCAAACTCGAGTACGTCTTGTATCCGGCCTCATACCGAAACGAGATTCATCGGAAAAGCAAACACAACGCCGCGCCAGTCTTCTTCCTCCCGATTTCTGTGTTCACGAGCCCATTGTAAACGGGCCCTACGATTGCAGAGTGCTATAGGCAGAACTCTCAATGGCCTTCGGGAACGCACACTCACTTCACGTAAACGATTTCGGATGGTTTGGTCGCTTATCAGCAAGCAAAGCAAGAGCTATGGAGCCTCGTAGCCAACATCATGGCGGTCATAGTACGATTCCGTCGAGCAATATTTTGGATGTACCGGTCCTGTCTGCGAGTGGTGATGCGAGATCGTCCTCTATGTCGCTCGGCCACGCTGCCCGTGATACGATAACGTGTCCAGATACGGCTTATGACGCTCTGTGTAGTGCCAAGAGCGACAGCCACAGTACGTTTCCTGGAACCAGCTTGCAACATTCCGACGGCTCTCATGATCTCTTCTCGTGTCAAATGATATTGTCGCTTCATATCGATGCAATTTTTTTCAGTTCCGATGCAGAAATTGTAATGGTTTTGTAAAAACGCTATTACACACTTTTATAGGAATCCAGATTGACAGTTCATTTTCTATTTTTAATCAAAATTTAGAGGAAATTCTTTATTCAAACAGTGAAAATCACTAATAAGAATCAATAACGATCCAAAGAAGTTAAAATAATGATCCTCAATTGCGGCGACACTCTAAAACGTACTTGATCTCTAAACACTTTTGATGAGTGTATATGAATATACACACATTTTCTAATTTTCGTCATCTTTAGTCAGTGGCGTAACTATAGGGTGGCAGGGCTGGCAAAATGCCACGGGCCCCCGACCCAAGAGGGCCCCGGCCCAAGAGGCCGCGAGCTCAGAAATAATTTTTTAACATTGTACCTGAGTATATTATTTTACTTGAAAAGTATATTTTTCTTTTTTTTTTTAAGTTCTGTTTAAAATCCATTAAAGTGAGACAACTAAAGACCATAATACAATTTCAAGTTAACCGTTAAGCATTTCAACACATCCTAAACAAAAAGATGTTGATCAATTTTAGAACGCATCCATTGGTTTCTACATTTTTTGTCGCGGTACGTTGGCAGCGCGGGTGAGCATTGACGACCGGCGAATTCCCTCATTTTAATAACCAAGAAAGTACTTTTTTCGTGGCGCTGCCGCTGGGGCGAGCTAGCAACACTATGTTAGGGGAATCCCGGATTTGCTATTTTTTTATGAGGGCTCTACTGACTGCATATTCTTTGAGTGATCGTTTTGACAATTGGTCATTTGTATCTTTGATTTTTCGTATTTGTTGTTTTATTGAATCTGCAAATGGTGGCAAAGTAAAGTTTATTGTGAAAGTTAGATATTAAAATGTCTAGTTTCAGAAAATATTTAAGTGGGAGCGAAAAACGAAAGAGAAAGAGGGAGACCGAAGAAAAAAATAAAAAGCTACCTAAAATTAGTCAGTACTTGAAGAATGATGAGAGGAGGCCTATGTCCAGCAGTGGGACGTATATAGGCTGGTGAATGTGAATGAATGTAAATGTATAAACCCATACTCTTGAAAATAAAATTGTTATTAGTGTTAGATAACTACTTAAGTGGTTTATTAAAATTAAACTAAGTACAACGTGACGATTTTTACTGATAGGGCCCCATCAAAAGAATTTGCCACGGGCCCCAGATGGTATAGTTACGCCACTGTCTTTAGTCCACACAGTTCACATTGCTTGTACCTACAAGAACTATAAGTCAAATAATGCCAATTGAATAAGCACGAAATGCTGAGATTTTTCGATCGCATAGAAAGAATGAGTGATGAAAGACTGACGTGGAAAATCTACAGTGCGAAAGCAAGTGGTAAAAGAAGCCAAGGAAGACCAAGGCTGACTTACGAAGATCAAATAGCCAGAGTTTTACCTGATGGAAATGTCTAAAGCACTTGCATACCTAGGCGAAAATGTGTGAGGAGAACGACGAGATTTGAGGAAGCGAAAGAAGTATGTAAGGACCGCGACGCTTGGGGCTCTGTCCTTTCGGACTGACCCCGTTAGGCATACAGTATACGTATGTATGTACAAAATGTTTAAAGATAACCGTCAACAGTTAGTTATATATATTTACGTGTAAGTAAGTATACAAAACGAATGTAGGCATGTATTATTATCTAGGTTGTGGCAGAATATCAGAGCTTTGCTCCTAGGGGCAAAGCTATACTCTGAGCCATCACCTTTTCGTACAGCTGCAACACACACGTGTTGTCTATTTCGCTGTAAGTAGTTTTAAATTTTTGTTTTATTTTATTTGGTCTTATTTCATACTATACTTAATTACGGTGGTACCTAACTAATCTGTATTATAGTTATATGTAAGATTGTAATGGCATGTGTGTGACCAAGTGTGACTGTATGAATAACCGTTTTATCTATCTATCTATCTATCTATTATACAAATTAATCTAAAAAATATACTCGTAATAGGTATACCATACATATGTAAATAATGAAAACGTGATAGGTTTCTTTTCATTACCAAGATGAGAAATAAAAGGTTACGACGATTCTTTAGTTCAGTTTAGCTGATTCATCATATTATTAAACTACTACAGATACAGTCCGAAATTACTACAAATGTTAGGAATTCATCTTGTAATGAGATTATCTTTACACCTAATACCGTTTTTACCAAACCCTTCGCATTTTCACATAAATACTCATTGTACAATACTCTCATCTCTACAATACTCCTCATACAATAAAATTATACATGTACATAAAAGTTAAATTAAATTAATGATATACTCATATTTAAATATAGAATGTATGTAACAAATATATAAAAAAAAATAAGTAATAGTGAATATTTCAAAAATTTTAAAATGTGAAAACAAAAATTTAAATGAAGAGTTCAGTAATAATTAATAAATAATAGGTTTACCTGCTTACATCACAAGCGCTGTACAAATGGACGTGAAATGAAAGTATAAAGTCCGTATTTTGCAGCAAACATAGTGTACCACCATATGAGTAGGTTAGTATTAGGTGGTGCACCTAAGGCGTGAACTAACACACTTCTATACATATATAAGAGAAATATTCTTATATGTTCAGATTTTTAATTCATTTTGCTGCCAGTCTATATGAAGCCTTTCACTTCGTTAATACTCCATTACTATCTTTCATTCGATTTGGGAATGAACAATATAATATTAAAATATTAAGGTAAAACAAATATAAATTATGACAAATACAAATATTATTCATTATGATTGTTATGTTTATGGCATGTCTGAATTATGTGCACAATAAATACTTGCTCAAGTCTTTAGAAAATTACCGTACAAATAACTTAAGAATTTATAAAGTGGGATACCAAATTACAAAGTATTTACAGATTTCCTTCATTGAAATTCAATTTCAATGTGGAACTTTCAATTCAAAATGTTCCTTTACTGACTGATTAAATAGAAATGAAAGGAGGTATTCAATCAATTTCAGCAGAAAATCTATTGGGAACCTACTTATATTTTATACAAGAGAGGTTTATATAATTTCGTAATGTCTTGGAAATATTTTCTACATTTTATCGCGTTATGAGTACATTTAGATTAATTAGTAGTTACCCTTAAAAAGTTTTTTTTTATTCTATTAATAATTCCGTTACGGAACCACAGCGGTACGTAATTTCATTTCAAAATAATATAATAATTATTATTACTTATGTTAATAATACATAAAAAATCTTAAATAAAATATTGTTTGCTTTAATATTATAGATTTTACAAAAATTAATTAAGTATAATTATGTATGTACATATTAAAGAACGAAACCATGACATCATGTCGATATCACGGCGGATGTATGTCCTGATTCAACGAAATATCATAATGAGATAAGTATACCTAATAGTATGTTATATGAGAATATTATGATATATGGGACATTAAATTATATACCTTTATAATATATATATACATACGTATGCATTCACAAAATGAACCGACAATGTTTAGTTTTTTAATTCAAGCAGTGTGATTTATCATATCATGTTATATTATGTTCCTCCATAGTGTTATATTATTTACATTAATGCATCATGTAACTTATTTTTGCTAACGTAGAAGAAACCTGAATACAGGTTTGGGGGATACATTGGATTATATAAGGTTTTTACCCACAGGTTGACGTAACAGTTAACAAGATAGGTAGTAGTCAAAATAATGTGCCAGAATACAAACGGTTAACATTACGTTATGGCGAAAAAAAATAAGACTGGTACATATACTATGCATATGTAGAATAACAGCTTTTGTCCGCAACTTCCTCCGTGCGGTGGTGACTTACAACAAAGGGGATAGCATAAAAACCTTTTCAATGAAAAAATACAAACACGTACTAACTTTCAGTGATCTGTCAAACGGTGTAGGAGTTTAACGATTAAGTATATATATACAAACATCCACTTTTATATATACAGATAAAGATTATGTACGTACGTATTTTTGTGGTAAAGGTGTACGTCCTCTATTGTGGCATTTACGCTGAAATAAACGAAACTTATGACAAAATGGCTTTGTTGTTTTCCAAGTCAATTATATGTACTATTGGGTCAATCAACAATTTTTTGTTTCACTGCTGTTTCTAAATTATTAACGAAAACTATTCGGAAAATATAAATACGTATTTGTTTCATACATCAACATTATATTTATCATAAAACCAATATCCATCCCGTAACTTGCAGCACGAATTAGGCCGGCTCGCTCGGTGAAATACAACCCTCTCACAGAATATCGGCGTGAAATAACAGCATCTATTGCTGTTGTCTTTTTTCGGTGAGTGAGAGTGCCGGTGATCCATCTCCCCCTTCCCACTCCTTTCCCTCCTTTCCCTAAAGGCCTGCAATGCAGCCGTGATTCCTCGGATGTCGCGGGTGCCCGTGGGTGGCGGTGATCACTCACTCACTCTCACTAAATCAGGTGGCTCACTTGCTCATTTTCCCCCTCTTTTATAATTATATACCTTCTTTTGATTATGTTCTTACAGGGTCGGCAACACGCAACTGATGCCTCTGGTGTTGCATGCGTCTGTATGCTATGGTACTATTTACCATCAGAAAGATCCTATGCTTGTTTGCCACCTTTATGGTATTAAGTAGGGATGTCATGGAGCTCCGAAACCGTTAACCGAATCTTACAAAAGTTTCGGATATAAAAGAGACACGTTATGACAGGTATGACAGGACACACTAGCCGCGTCATTTGCATTTTTCAGAATCTAAACAAGTCTTCAGACAGTTTTTATTATTTTTTTCTGCTATTGTAGTACTAAATGATAACCTAGTAACAACGTCAAATCGTTACCTTATAATTATTTGCATAGCTGAAACCGGTATAATAATTAATATTATTCATATCCGGATAGGGGTATCCCTATCCGGATTCGAAATCTCATATCTATCCATAACATCCCTGGTATGAGGAATATATATATTCCTATAGTCTATTTTAGTGGTTTTCCAGGAGACAAAGCATTTTCAGTTATCCATGGGACAACTTTACAATATCTTGAGATTTTTTTCAATTTCATAATAGTCCAATGAAGAGACACGCGAATGACAAAATTGCACGACAGTGTTTTGTTAAAATGAAGAAAGGAATGCTTGGATACTACATTATACTTAGATACTACATAGAAAGAAGTGATGAAAGACTGACGAAAAAATCTACAGAAAGTGAGTGGTAGCAGAAGCCAAGGAAGACCAAGGCTGACTTACGAAGATCAAATAGCCAGAGTATTAGCTGACAGAAATGTCAAAATCACTCGCATATCTAGGTGAAAATGTGTGAGGAGAATGATGACATTTGACCCCGTTAGCGGTACAGCATGAAGATACATGTCTTTATACCCGACCGCAGTACAAAAAATAGTTAATCGACCCATTTGTTGCTAACACAGTAGGTAGAGTTATGGATTGGATACTATTTTCTAAACGGAAACTAGGCAATTATGTAGTATGTATGAATGTAAATAACAAGATTCTTAGTTTTATTAACATGGATTTAAATTTAGATTTTCTTACAAATAATAAATGACAGTAGTGTTTTCAGTGCAGTATTAACTATTTATTAATCAACTTTTAACAACACATTTAACATTAAAATTATAATAAAAACGGATAACTTCTATTAGAGCTAATTAGCGTTTTACGTACCTATAGGTAATTCATCGTATCGCTTTATTTATCTTTCAATAAAATAATTTGTACCCTTATGGAACTAAAAATATTTAAATTTCTTAGAAAAACTGTTACAGCAGTACTATTAAATGATAAAACGTTTAAAATTGGTTAAATAATGTAAAATCCATGCATAAGTATGCAATGCAAATTCAAAAGTCACTTACACTCATTTCAATGTGGCCAAGAACAAGTCATTTATTTCTTATCACGTCACCTCAAGAACACTAAACTATTTAATATCGAAACACCACATCCTCCAGGAACAGAGTAGATTGGAACAATCTAGCATACAGCCAAAAATTAATAGAAAACCGCCCGAAATTTTATATACGTCGACACATTCACGTCAAACGAGAACAAAGCACAATATAATATTACACGAATCGGTGGAAAATTACCCGGACATTTAAAGAAAACAATGAACGAAGCTCTTAATACTTGACTACATGATCTCTCTGGGTTAAAAACTCAAATTTTGAGGTTATCTTACAGATCGGTAAATGTAGGACACATTGCAAAGGCAACTACGGCTGTAAGGTTCAAATTCGAGTGACATTTATTTGTGTGTGTGCGATATCGCGTTGTAGAATTAATTCCCCTGTGTGTTGTGCTTTATACTACGTGTGTGAATATTCGGTTAATGTGTGTGTGAAAAGCTTGACATACAGGGTAAAAAATTTCGAAGATATAACTGAAAATATATAACCCACATTATAGCATCATTTCAAAGCTGACGTCGCAAACATAGATTTCTTATTTAAAATCGATATTTTTGAAAATAAATAAAACAGGACCTATTTCGGAGAAGTAAAAATAACAAATACTTAGAATAAAAATTTAACGAATTCTGCATTAAGTAAAGAGAAATAGGAGATAAGTAATAAAATTATATTTTTTTTATAAAATCATTCCGTTTTTAATCTATAATTTCAAAATAAATTATTCTAAAAATTATTACATAGGTATCTACTCGGCACTAATAGATAAACTAGTAACGTTCGATATACTTATAAACTATCCTGCAGACCTACGAATATAATATAAATATCAAGGTAAATTTTATTACCAATGAAAGTTTGACGAGACTGATCAAGTTTTAAATAATGAACATTGAACTGATTTGGAACATGTACTTGAACCTCAAACAAAAGCATTGTTCTTAATAATACTAAAAACAGAAAGTTTCATTTAATACAACATATTAAGACTGAATCTTACGGATAATTCTAAAAAACATCGTCTCATGTATAACTGAGACTTGTATAGACGGAATCGATTCTCTGCTAAGGGCGGCTACAGTACCTCCTGAAATACATAGATTTGTTTTTCTTTAGACTATTTTACTCCTACTCTTTCTTATTGCTCCCGTTAGAAGGAGACACAAAGTCTACTTCGAGAAAAGCGCTGTAAATTCGAAAACTTGGTAGCGCATGTTTCGAAGACTCACACATTTATACTATAGTAAACTTTTCACACATTGAAAGCCGTTAAATAATTTCCCCATTCTTGGAACAACGTAAAAGAAACCATAGCACGTTACATTTAGAAACTAAAATAATAATTTGACATCATTTTCAAAACTTTGTTAAACACAAGTGGAAATTTTGTGAACAAGGATGGATATAGGAGGACGTGTATGAATGAAAAGAACAATGTTACACGATTATTGGGGTGATAAGGCGTGTGGCAAACAGTGTGTGTTGTATAATGAATTTGCGCATGTGTGTCGCGCGTACAAACTGACCTATCTTTAGCTTGTAGTATCATCCACATCTGAACATATTTGATAGGATCCTGCGCCGATTTGTTACCATGGGACCTATTTTTTACTTTTCTTTAAGTATAATGTTTTTTTTATTTATGACTTGAAGGACTTTTTAAATTACAATTTACAATTTTTTAAATTCTATATATAGGCAAGTAAATGTTTATTTGTTGTCTCTACACCTAATTATTATTACCTAACATTATTTATGTATATTTATTTATTTTTTACAAACATTTTTTTACATTTATTTCAATTAATGTTTTACATACATAAAATTAATGATTTTGTCTACATAAGTATTGTAAGGCATATTATATATATATATTTTAAGAATTACTAGTACTCGTCTTAAAATGATATATGCAGATTAAGATCAGGTGTAAACGATGTAATATATTATCATGTCATTAAATTTTTTTTTTAATCAATATCATAAAATACTAAAACATCTATTATGAATACAACATAAATAAATAGAAGTATCGGATCGGCGCAGTGTTCATAATGTATTTTTATCGGAGTGCACTTGACATGCGCAACTGTTGCTGACCTCTGAATCGATGGAAACGGCATTTGTTATTGTTTTGTCTCTGTCGTACGCGTTATTGTCTCCTTATTATCTATCTCAGCTATCAATGTGACGGCGACGTCATCATGCGCCAATGAAAAGTGCTACGCGTCTACCAAATAGTACGCATAGATTGGGATAGATGGCGCAAGTAGATTCAAATAGCGCTGTTAATTGACTGTAGTTGCAAGCCAATAACAAAACTGTGTTCCTCGGCGACAATTATTTTTATGTACAAAATGAATCAAAGAATGTAAACAATGTACTAATGAGTACCTATTCCATGCATTACATTTAAATTCAATTTTAATTTCCCTAGTATCTATAAATCTTTATTATTTATTTATATTAGCGTTAACGGACTGTGGATCGCGGGGTCATTACCTCAAAATCGAACCAATGCAAGTTGCCGGAGGTATGCCTGTGAATTTACGGTCAGTTTTAAAGCCGCTTATAAGACTTTTGACTTGACTTGATGATTACCACCATCAACGTGTGACTGACGTGTCTTATGAAATATGGAGATGTTCGAAATTTATGCTAGCGAGTCACTCATCCAGGGGGCATGAAAATTAATTACCCCATAAACCCAACGCTCACTAAGTACTCCGACAGAAAAACTACAGAAAATTTAGCAATTTATATAATATGTAGCTCAGACTACTGAGTCAGGCCTATTCTCACTCTACAAAGGCAGATAAAGAGTCGTTAAAAGCTACGTCCTCTTTCTGCGAAGCCATAATAGTCCAGGAGGATACCGAGCGAGAACGGAAGAGGGGCGATCACTAGGAAACACCGACTCCGGAGTGGTGGCAACACTTAAATGACTCTGAGGTAAACGACAGTGGGTGTGGTCCTAGTTGCCGTAACATTGCGACATTGATAGAAAGGATCGTTAGCCCTTCGTGAGACGTAGCATTTAACATAGTGCTAGAGGAGGTTCCGGCGCGACTTGTAGGAGATCTCAAAGACCCCCGAACGTGAAATTAAAGTGATCACCATGACGGTTATAGTGGGTAAATAACATAATCAGTCCCAACCTCAAAAGTCAGCAAACTATTTTTGAAAAGTTTTTTCTTCGTCATCGCAAAATATACTATTATGAGCCCGTAAAAGTAAAGTAACCGAGAGTCTGTTCTAAAAGAGTTCTTTACTTTTAGGATTTCGCCTTTTAGATCGAGTTCAATTCTTATATTATAGGTAATGTCAAGATTCATTAGATGCTAATGCTAAAACCAGTCACTCTTGGCTGAAACGAGATTGTCACGTTCTTCAATGAAATATCTTCATACCTATCGTTTAACAACGAAAAGTCGAAAGTCCTGACTAATTAAAAAAAATTAACATAGGTAGATATTATGCAAGTTTTACCTTCGAGTAAAATAAAAATAATAAATATATAGATAAAATACGAGTAATAACCGACTTTCTATATACATACATACATTAGGGTGTCCCAAAAAAATTAAAGTTGTTTTTTTAACGCATACCCTCTAATTTTATTCGTTTTATGTTAAAACGATTGAAAATAAAGTTTCGTGCAATTTAAACCACTGCAACCCGTGCCGACTTACATCTAAAGTTGTCATACTTGATTACTTGAGCGCACACGCCTACATCGTAATGAGCTTATAATTTCTTATTGTTTTATCAGTTATATACGCATTTTTTGATTAGTAAATATGTCGGTGAAATCACGTAGTTCAAAGAAAGATATATTATACATAATAGGTGATGCCAAACATCAACAAGTCATCACGACTTCGAAACTTCCTTTAAATAGACAAGTTCTAGCAGTATTGTTTTGTAATATTCGTAAATTGAATTTAACTGTGAAACAAAGTGCTAATCTCTATACATATATCTACGGGCAAAGAACAGGTACAAGCTGTTTAGAAACCAATATTAGACTGCAATGGAGTCTGTGCGCCCCTTGAACAAAACCTCGATAGAGAAATGTTTATTTGTGCTTGCCGCCATCACCACGTGTATGAATTGCTGTTGAAAAGTTTATTCGAAGAAAAAATAAAATAAGTGACCATAAACCCTGACATTCCACTCTTACAGTTTAGGAATCATTTGGAAAAATCGACCCCCTTAAAATAGAACGCTAATGATAAAAGATAGAATATTGCAATCACTTCCGAGATTGAAAATTGCTTGAATTTTACCGCGTTCAACTAACCAGAGTAATTGCCAGAGATGACTATTGAGAGCTAATAGAGCTTTAATTTTTATAATAATATTTTCAAAAAATATAAAATCAGACCTCCGGGTGCCATGCATCAAGCTCAATGTCATCATAGTCATCATCCCAACGTCATCATCAAGCGTAATATCATTACTCAGTTCTCAGATGAGACTAACAACACCCAAGTAGTACTATTAGACGTCTGTTTATTTATTGTGATAATCAACGTTAAACCGTGTCTTCAATGCATATTAGCAGTTAAAGCACCTTATAAGGATTTATGCTTTTGAAGTCATTGTAAGCTTATGAAAAAATAGATGAAATTATTTTAACAACACCAAAGTAGTACTATTAGACGTCTGTTTATTTATTGTGATAATCAACGTTAAACCGTGTCTTCAATGCATATTAGCAGTTAAAGCACCTTATAAGGATTTATGCTTTTGAAGTCATTGGAAGCTTATGAAAAAATAGATGAAATTATTTTAACAACACCAAAGTAGTACTATTAGACGTCTGTTTATTTATTGTGATAATCAACGTTAAACCGTGTCTTCAATGCATATTAGCAGTTAAAGCACCTTATAAGGATTTATGCTTTTGAAGTCATTGGAAGCTTATGAAAAAATAGATGAAATTATTTTAACAACACCAAAGTAGTACTATTAGACGTCTGTTTATTTATTGTGATAATCAACGTTAAACCGTGTCTTCAATGCATATTAGCAGTTAAAGCACCTTATAAGGATTTATGCTTTTGAAGTCATTGGAAGCTTATGAAAAAATAGATGAAATTATTTTAACAACACCAAGGCAGTACTATTAGACGTCTGTTTATTTATTGTGATAATCAACGTTAAACCGTGTCTTCAATGCATATTAGCAGTTAAAGCACCTTATAAGGATTTATGCTTTTGAAGTCATTGGAAGCTTATGAAAAAATAGATAAAATTATTTTAACAACACCAAAGTAGTACTATTAGACGTCTGTTTATTTATTGTGATAATCAACGTTAAACCGTGTCTTCAATGCATATTAGCAGTTAAAGCACCTTATAAGGATTTATGCTTTTGAAGTCATTGGAAGCTTATGAAAAAATAGATGAAATTATTTCGAAAGCGGCTCTATAGAAGTTTAACCAACATTTATGCCATTTGTCTGATTAAATAGCAGCTTTATCGCTATGTGATGACGACGTAGACCTTGAGACAAAAGTATAACTAGTGGGAAATTTAGCCAAAGAAAATTTCTCGACCCATCTAAAACGGTACTTTCCATCGAAGCAAGAAATTTGTGGTTCATTGTATGTTATGTTGGATTTATTGGTGTCGTGTGTGCCTAATTGTATTTAGCAGCAGTCTAATTAATCAACTATTATTTATGTTTCATATATTTTTGTTTCAGAAAAGAGTATCAATGATTTTATATCAATCGAAAGCAAGACACTGTTCTCTCGTTTGAAAATTGATGATAGTTTTCTAGGCGATGTTTCTTCTACATCGGCGAGTAATGCTTTGTTTCTCCAAGCTAAAAATACGGTCTCGATGCTTAGAGTAGTGAAAGATACAGCTGAAAGAGCGGTCAAGTTGATGCAGGACTTCCGTGGTTTGTTTTATTACAGGAGCAACAGGAACAATGATTGTTACGTTGCGTACTTCTCAGTCCGGACAAAAGAAGCTATGTCCGGGCCGTAAAAAGCAAATTTTGAAAAAAAATATCCTTAGTATATTAGTTTTATTTCACCAAAGAAACATAAAATCTTAATAAATTCCGTATAGTAATCCCTATACAACTTATCGACTTATGGTTTAACCTCAAGTCGGCACGGGTTATCGTTATTCTATTGCAATAATATTTTTTATTTATGTTATTAATATTAAATATAACAAATTAAGAGGGTATGTGTATAAAATTTTGCAAAAAAAATTGTTTCCCTTGTAGCTTGGACATACCTAGAGTATCGAAATGTTAAAGAATGATGCCAGTTGTCAAATAATAAGTATTTGGACTTGCAGATAACAAAGTGAAACTGGAATCATATTTCATGTTGTGACAAGATTCTATCCCATGCCTTTACCAGCGTCTTATGATAAGTCCTATAATGAAAATAATATCTAATATGTAGTATTGTAGTTCAGATTTCCGTTTACTTTCGATGGTTATGGGTTCTCTTCGCTCGGAGCTGTAATTAAAATATTTATGTATAAATAAAGTAAAAATAAAATATTTTGCTGCAATAAAATATTATGTCGTCGTACAAAAAAATTAATTCGGCCGGATTTTTAATAGCCTGTGTTATATCGCGAGTGACAAATTATGTTTAAAAAAATATATTTTATTTCAAAACTTAAAACTAATACAAATTACTTATAATAGAAGTTAAGAGTTCGAGATCTGGGATACAACTGAACTAGAACATGTGTGATAATGTTTTTAAGGGTGTCGTTTTTGGAAGGGGAATTACAATACATATTTACTTACATATCTAAATGTTACTAATATATCTAAATGAGCTTACATTTTGTGGTGAGAACGAAATTAATGAGAGTTGATTATTTGTGTCAACAAATATTATCTATAACTAAATGGTCGAGAATAAAAATTATCGTTATGACTAAGTAATGATAATAAGGCTAATAATAATTATAATAAATAAATATAATTATAATTATAATAAATAAAGGATAATAATTAATATTAATATGTGAAGTTGTTTGTAAAACAAATAATGTAATTATTATGAGAACTAATTATAATGTATAATTATAGGCAACGTGGTGAGTCTGGACACGTGGATAGTCTGGTGACATAACACCTGTCGTTTACACATACTTTCTTATACCAAACCCCATTTGTTTGTTGACTTTTACCAACCTATATGAAATGACGTGTAGATAAATCATTGGTTTGCTTGCGGGAATTTGGTCTGTTAGGTGGTGCAGAAGTTATTTGTACGTACCATGTAGTAAAAGTTTTTACTCCGTGGTAGGTATATCTACCTATCACGTACTTACGCGTACTTGGAAATCTAACGTAATTGAAGTCACGTAACGACTTTTAGACATACCTACTTAATTCTATTTGAAATCTTTACCAAGTAACTTAGAATATGATCAGTAACTTGAATTAAACTTTAACTTTAAAATTTACTGTTTTAGTTTTCATCCCCTTTTCCTATTTTTCACTAATAACAAAAACTTTAGGGAAACTATAAACTCGAGTTTCTTTGCAGTGAGAATAAGTTTAACTACTCATTCTTTACTGTAAAATTAATAGAATTAGGCATATCAAAAATTACCTGAGGATTTCATAAAACGCCACAATTTCATGAAATGACCTATCGTCTAACCGCCATGTCATCATGTCATAATGTACTCAATGACAAGTTGAGACAAGAGAGATGAATCGATCAGAGTAATACGTTTGTTGATATCCAAGATAAAAATGTAAAGTAAAATGATGCATTACACGTCGCCATAGTGGCTTTGTCGTAACGTTGTCTGACTGATTTACATATAACAATGAAGCTGTGTCAAAACCAATTGAAATTGTAACAAAAAATTTAAGTAATAGAGTATAGTCTAACTTTTAATTTGATAGAGCGATTTGAAGTTTCAATGAGTCAAAATTTTAAATAATGAGGTCAGCTAAAATAGTGTCGTCAAAGGATAGAACCGAATCCATAACGTTTCAAATTAAACCGATTGACTACTCTAACATTTAATTCATTTAATTTACTGCTGACATGACCATGTAGCGCGGTCATTTTACAAAATGTATTAAATAATTGGAATAGATTAATATCATGTTTTACTTTTCAGTTTTTTCGTATTTTACACACTTTCCTTATTACTTCAAATATTTACATATCTTCAACGCTACCGCCATCGAATGAAAGGAATGATCCTAAAAGAAAATTTCATTCAAATGACGCCGTAAGGCAACCACTACAGACTTAATAATAATGAAGTTAACATCGAGGGCCATCTATTTAAAAAACTGCAAAAACTGATTAACTGGTTAACGTCAAATCACTCTACTGAAATAAAAGTTGGACTTTAAAGAAATACCGTTTAATTAAGCTAAGAGCAAGAGTTACAAGAGTTTAGGCGTGTCTCACAATCGCGTGTAATCTGTATATATAAAACGAAAATTGTTTCCTTTGTCACGAATTCACGTGAAAACTATTGAACGTATCGGTATGGGACTATGACCATTCGACGCGGAATCGTTTGTAGATGGTTTTAGATTATTTATTTTTTTAATTCCATAGAACCTTCCCCATTTTTCAAACAAAAGTCTACTGTAGGTACGAAATTTTCATTTACGCTCAGCGAATCGGGCAGGCTACGGCTTGTACAATGTATATCTATATAAATTGTTTATTGTTTATTATCTATATAAATAAAAATGTAAATCTTTGTTCAACGCGCGCCATGCAACGCATGGTCGGACACAGCTAGATTTTAATATTTTAGATAAACTACAGAATCAATGTGCAGAAAGATCTATAGGTGGATGATTCGTCAAAAGAATCGCCTTGAATGAAGTGGCGGATATTATTTGGTCATTACATGAAATAGCGACGTATCACGAAATACCCAGGCATATCATAATTTGCTTAATTCTGCTATTGTACGTAATACTACGTACCTATAGACGCCTACGCGTAAAATTTTCTATTACTTCTTCGGACTATGATATGTAATGTACATCATGTCAATATTCTTTTACGTTATCTATTGAAAAATGCTAGTTCCTTTGTTTATTATTTCAGTTGTTACTATTCACTCTCAAAATCAGTTTCTTTTTCTGGTATTTAAAATTGGACTGACTAATTATCGGAATGTTTACATTAGGTTATAAGCTAAGTCAAGCTACTTAAGTAGGTAATATTGGGTGTACTAAGTACATAGATTTTGGTGGATGAATTTGGTGGTGGAAGGTCGGTAAGCAACTATACCGCTTTTAGATTCGAGATGTATTCCAAAATACGTTACAATTTTCAAAATGCGGATATCATTTGTCTTTTTCTCACGCTTTTGTTCTCTTTTTATAAACAATGTCGCAATACGCTCTTAAAACTCTTTAAATGAAAAAATGGTTGTGCCACAAATGCCGGAAACATGGGCTAAATCCAGACGTAGCCTCAAGTAACAAAAAGTCCCTTAAAAAGATACAAAAACACACGATGCATTCGAGCGACCGCCTACCGCAGCCAAAAATAGACTAACGAATACGAGATTCCTAAATTTCTACGATGCATCTCACTAAAAACAACACCTGATTTTCAATCTTATGAGTTTAACAACAAAGTAAAATATTTATTGTTGTCCCAAGGATGTTATGTTACTTCGGAATATGAAGTCGGATGCATCCGTGTTTACAAGTTGGCAGAAGAAATTATTCCCTGGACGTTTTCGGTTGAACAGCAGCAGGTTTTAAATAACGTGGCACACGCGAGCTTTTTTGGTCCACTATTAATAACTATTTCATAATTTCATCTTTATAACTTTTGAAGTACCTACCTATATATACATACAATTTAGTAGATGAGTACCTAAGTACCTAGGTACTTATTTTATTAATGTCTATGTATTATATTCAATGTAGACTTGTTTTTTTAATCTGGAAGCCAAAAAAAAGTAATTTTTAATACGAACATTTTTTTGAGTTACGAGTAATATTGTATAATAAACATCGACAATATTTCTCACACACATATTGGTTGGTAGAAATAATTACTTAAAAATATAATTACTTGTAATTTTGTAAATATAAAATCATTGATTGTATAAACTTTTTAACTTTCGCGTTGCATTATAAAATATTTACTATAAATCAGGGAAATTTAACGTGATTACCTTTTGCTTGCTCTTTTGTTTGCTTGCTTGTTCGGTCGAAAATAAAAGGTAATTAATCATTGATTGTAATTAGATATGTATGTAATGTGGATAATATAACAGGATCCTTTATTTTACTAAGTACTACAGTTGTATGATGAGATTCGAGGAAGCGAAAGAGGTATGTAAGGACCACGATGTTTGGTGCTTTGTCCTCTCTGACTACTCCGTTAGGGATACAGCGTGAGGATATATATGTATGTATGTATGTACTACAGTTGTCGTCTTGACTATACATATTGTACATTTAATATTCATTTATTTAATGGCAACAAATTTATCGTCCAAATTTAGGTATATAGGTAGGTATATGTTGTATGATTGCGTCTTTTCATTTTGTCATAAACTATGCTACCGATCAGATCAGATGCCATAATATTCCTCTATTCCGTTGAGAGGTCATCTCATTATCTTTCTTATTATTATTTTTTTACTATTTCTTCTGTTCTATGATTTTCTTTGGTCATTTTTGTGTAATATCTGCCATATTATAAGATCATTGTATCTATCTACTATTTCTTATTATTTATTTTATTTGTTTTATGACGCAAAAGAAAGGAAACACACAAATTGCAATTTTATATTGTTACGTTTAATATTTGTAATTTCTACAAATAAAAATAAAACTGTCTACAAATAAAAATCAAACGTAAAAAGGATTAGTGTTTTTATTAATATTTAAAAAAATAGCGTCTTGCTTCTCAGACATGAATATTATAAATTAAGTATAAAGAACACAATGTGAGGTGCTTCTGGTTCAGTTACAACAAATAACAATATTTTGTCTTATTCCCACTGCAGTCTATTGCGTTATTGTATCTCTTTCACTACTTGGTGTATAATGCAAACACAACGTTTCGGTGCGCGAGTAGTATCTTCCCTTTGTTTGTATCAATGATTAAAAATGTTGTTGAACCTGCCAAAGAAAGAAGACCAAAAGACCAAAAAAATTTAAATGACTTTGCAAGACAGAGACTGTGGTGTCTATAGAGAGTGTAGTGGACTATAGAGGATGTAGTGTACTTTTACTGATACGTTGAATCTGAATCCGGCCTCGAAATTGCTCTATCAACTCAGGCTTTCAAAAAATTCTAAAGTAAAAGCGGAAATAACCTCATTTTTCACTGTATTTGAGGTTGTGTTACATCAAGAGATACATGGATGCTCTGCCCACATCGTATAAGAAATACAATGAAGTTGTTTATGTATGTGAAGGTGGTGGTCCATACATTGACGACCTCCGTGGCGCAATGGCGTAGCGCGTCGAAAAGTAAACGGGGGTTGCGGGTTCGATTCCCGTCTCGAATCTGGGTGTTTATGTATAATATGTATTTATTTACAAAAGAAAAGTATATAAGTAGTATATCAGTTGTCTAGTACCCATAACACAAGCGCTATGCAGCTTACTTTGGGACTAGATGGCGCTGTGTGAAATGTCCGAGTATATTATTATTATATATATATTGATAACGTCAAAGACAAATATTTATTGATGACTATTTCAAAGTAAAACAATTAAAATACGAGTATATTGTTTTCCAAAAATGTCCGTCTGTTATCATTAGGGTTAGTTACAAAAAAAAACGGAACGTGGTAATAAAAATTAGCATAACTTTAGATTACCAATATTATACTTTTGAAGAAAACCATGCAATAAATAAATGTATTATTTTAATTAAGTATAATGGTTCTATTATCTCTAATTGTTTATTTCAAAAATAAACGTTTATTTAAAAGACTTTCCAAAGAAGAACTTTTATTATATTATATGAGAATTTTATTATATGAGAAAGCGTACCTAATAACAAAAAAAAATGAAATGAAAAATTTAAAATACTTTCGTTACTCTAGAATCCTTCGCTCTGCTCTGAATTACAAAACGTCCACTTTTATATACTATTTCATATACACACAAATCCTTCTGGAAGAAATGTTATAAATGACAGTGAAAACTGTATCAAAATCTGTTACGTCGTTTAGAAGAACTAAACACACAAACAGACGGAAATAACGACTTTGTTTTACATGTTTGATAACGTACTTACATAGTACACAGGTTTATAGAACAAAGCGTTCCATACCATTTCAATTTAATGCGATTAACTAGGCTGCATTAGGCTCGCAAATTGCTCTACTCTCTACAGATTACCATGTTTTCTGAAAAAGCAAACCTACTTAGATTTAGAGCTCAATATCTAGTGATTGAATATGGTAGTTTCTATATTTCTACACATACATAAAGATATGACTTCAAACCTTGACAATCCAGTGAATGAAAACTGTCGCTGTTATTACACAGGAGTCGTCCGCCACTCCAAATTTGACCGAGTCTACAGACTTCTTTGATTGCGTATTACTCGTACCAGGTCAGTCTGGATATCAAGTGCGCAAGCTGACAGTGAGTTTTTGTAGAATGATTTAATACTTTTGATTTTGGATAGACGAGCCAAACTGCTTATCAGTCGACATAATCAAGATCTAATCAAGAACTATCTTGATTACAGTCAACTGACTGTCAACATTAATCATAATAATATCTGCCAGGAATTCTTGTATTTCTTACTAAAAATAAGAGCAATAAAAACTGCTAAATAAGTCATAAATAGACGAAAAATATGATTGATATTGTTTCTAAGTTAAATTAATTGTACCTCCAATAAAAATCATTTATTTAAAAAATTTCAATTTTTCCTAAATCACCGGATATTGCATGTAAAGTGTAAAGTGGCTAAGTAAAGTGGCAATCCTGCTGAAGGTAGAGTGGCGGACCCTCCCAGAATACTTCGATTCTTACGGAATCTGATGCATTTTGGGACTCTCTGACTCTCGAACTTTCTGACTTCATAGTAAATGTGAAGAATAGTGACTAGTATGTATCGCATGATTATTTACTTTTATTATTTATTTGATTGCTGTTTGTTAATACCGTAAAAACATGCTAGATTTATTGAAAGTCTGTTGTATTATATGTAAAAGTATGTTGTTTTATAATGCAATCGCATATGATTTTAGAATTTTTATGAAATCTTTTTGGCAATAAGGTGAGTGTAAAGTGCAACTAGATATTTTTACTACTAGTTATTTTTTTTACCTCACTCTCAAAATTTGCTTTTACAGAGTTAACGACCTCAATCATATGTTATATATACATTGTATGCGTGTATATAGGTATTAAGTACAATATTTATTTTGTTATCATTATTGAAATCGCTTATTCTTTTTAATTATTTATCTAAAAAGTTCACCTATTAGGCGTATTGAATAGTTGTTCTAATAGATTAAATTGTCTCCCATTACGAACCTCCAATTGTTTATAATTCTAACTACCTAATTATTAAATTATTTATCAAACAATTGTACAATTATCATATTACAGACTACACTAAGCAACATGTCGCGTGATGTTATTCGTTTACTTTTCTGCTACGCCGGCATTAACATAAGCAGAAAAATCTTATACTCATAAATTTGCCCATAAATCTCTCATAATTATACCTAGTCTTTATCATCGCAACGCCAGTAGAGCGCGACAACAAGGTCACCTCGCGTCGGTATAGGCGCGGAAGTTTGTCAACGTCGCACGCCGTTCCAATAGAGATAGATATAAGGCAGTTCAATAAGCTAGAGAGGAACAACAGGATTCCTATTGTGCATTCAGAAGAGAACGGATGCGGAGTGTGCAACTCGTGACCTGCGAGAAAGCGGGCGCCAAGACAAGACGAATTTGTAGAGAATAAATTAGAAAGGAAACTTAAAGTATGAAAATATCGACAGTAAGGATATTTTTATTACACGCTAATTACTTACAGGGTTTCAAATAGCAAAAATCTTGTAAATAGCCAAGAACTAAAAAATGTGAATTAGGTAAGAGTATAGTTGAAGTAACGTAATTAGGTATAAGTAATTTATCATTATGTTGCGAAATACATACGTTTGTGTTAGTTAGCTATCTGTATACAGAAATTTTATGTCAAAATTGAAATGGTCTTAGTTTGAAGGAAATTTACGAGTAAAAACAAAATAAATGTGCAATTACAACAAGGTGTACATTTAAATATGAAGTTACTCCATACATATTTCAATCTCCTAATTAAAAATTGCATTTAATTTGTGTAAAGTAAGCCAAAAGGATGGTAATTAACTAGGTAAGTACTTCATTCGTTTTTTAACGTTTTTTCTTTATCTTGGGGAATTTCAACTATTCGAGAGAACAACAATATTAAAATGATAACAAATGGTCTAATAGTATCAATGTCACCCGTATATCCTACCTTTATTTTTTACCTTTTTACCCCTCTTTTTAATTTCATCTTTACTATCTTTTAAAACTGTCGATTAAAAATAATACCTAATGTAAATGAAATTTTCAAAACAACCAAATTGAACCAAACACAAAAAATTGACATTCAATTATAGCTAAAACTAAAAATCAAAGCAGTTCCAAAAAATTGAAACTTCAATCATATTTTAAAATACCAAAGCAAGATGTTTCAGAGAAAAATAAATATTTTATTTCAATTAAAATTAAACGGTAATAGATTATTTACAATATTAAATTTACCAGGCGCACAGAAAAACACGCGATTCGCGCACACTTTAGGCCTAAATGGTTTGGTTGTGCCTCGCCACTATCGCCGTGCGCTAAATAAACATAAGTAGATGTAACTTTTGTAATTATAAATAGGCATAAAAATATTAAGTTTTTAACGTGAAGTAATTACTTATGAGTGTAAGTAACTAATTATATAATTTAGTTTCTTAATTCAATTGGATTTATCCTCTACAGTTAGAGTACTCTAATTTTCAAGATATTTTGGATACAACGAAACCATCACCGAAACACCGGTGCTAGTTAGCTGACCGAGTCTGATCTCTGGAATATCCTGAGAATGCTTCGTTAAGAAGCGAAACACGTGTCGATTGGTGATTTTTGGAGTTTGAACCTTGATCGAAGGTTTGAACGGAAAATAGCTATTTAGATTTTAGGAATTCATCACGTGAAATGGATTTCCACAAATTAACGCCTGAGTCCATTAGACTCAATATCAATACAACAATATCAATTAGACTCGGTTAAAATCTCATGTATCGTTTTTCACGTGACTTCAGTATAAGGTAAGGTAAGATTTAAGTTAGATAATCTGGATGGATTCCGCTGATTTGTATTATTTATTTTTTATGAAACTTTTTATTTTATTAAATGTATGAACATTGTACATACTACATAGGTAAAGGAGATCAAGGTGACTTGACTGTAAAGATTGAAACAATGTCGATATCACATCAACTGTATTGGCTACGTTGCCATAAAACCATTTGAAGTTCGCCATGTTGCATTTTGAAGTCCTTTGAGCTTCGACACATGTTCACACAGCAAAAATAAAAAAAAATATTTATCCTATTTTCATGACGTAATGTCATTTTAATAAAAATTATAAAAGTTTGTATTTTTTTTAATGCGATTCACCCAATAAATAAATTCTTCATATTATTTGCTTAAAATGTCAGGGTAAGACATTTTAATTGTTTCAGTTTTCAGAGGCAGTCTTTCTAGTAGGAACCGCTGAGACGGGCCAAACCACTAAAAAAATCTCAACATCACACTACTAAATAAGCACTTATTTCAACAATTTCACATAACAGTACAATAGCGTAGATACTTGGGAAACAAAACTATGCCAATTTTACATCACAATATCCATTAGAAACCATTCGTAAATAATTAAAATAAACGCCCAACCGCTCCCCATAAAATCTAGCCAAAAACTCAGTTTGGATTATTTTTATGATTACACACAAAATATCGTATTTGTCGTAACAGAGTGAAGATGAAATATTCTCAACTTACCTAGCTTGTTTTAATTCCCCTCAGTTGCAATATCTAATACATAAAAATCAATGTTTGCTTGTTTGTATTTTAGTGGCTGCCATGCTGTTAATCCGATTGCGATGAAATTTGGTATGGAGATAGCTTGAGTTTTGAGTTAAGATTAGGCTATTTTAAAAATAAAATACGCGGACGAAGTCGCAGGCATCAACTACTTATTTTATAACAATCAAACTCAGTATTTATCATTTTTTTCAGGATGGCTTATGATTTTAAAGGTTCAATTCTCCATATTTTATGTTTTGCAGCAAACTATGGTATCTATAGATTATAAGAAAACAAGGTCGCTTGCATATCGACTTACTAAAGAATGTATGAAAAGTATTTTTCTTCTTGAAATAAAGAGGCTGGCTGGAGAAGTATGGTTAAAACTACATATGGAGTTGCTTCATATTTAAAGAAAAAAGAGTACATGTTGGACTCCTTTATTTTTGTTTTTTCCTTTGCCATATAAATTGTGGAATGAGGGAAAACTTACACTAGCGTGGGTGAATTGTGAGCCGGTCCTGATGGCTGGACTCAACATCACATGCATTATTAACCTTTTCGCATAATACGCAAAAAAAACTGATCACAAAGAAAACAAAAAAAAATTATTAAAATATACATACATACATACCCTCACGCTGTACCCCAACGGGGTATTCAGAGAGGACGGAGCGCCAAGCGTCTATTAAAATAGAATATAAATTAAGAGTTTTTGGCGGACTTTTTGGCGGGAACGGGAGAAGTGGGGTTGTCATTTTATTTAGATTTTCGATTTTTACATTTTTGGTAGTTTTAAAGCACAAAGTCATAGTACATTGTGTTTTAAAGTTCTGTGTAATTGAAAAGAATGGAGTAGGTCTAAATAAACATGTGTAGCTGAAGTTCTCGCGCTCTTCCAAGAAGTCCTATAAAATTTCAGTGAAGTCTACGATCATTTTACTGGAGGAGTTTCACGATAACGTCTCTACATAATAATACGTGACATTGGTAAATGCGCTAATCTGTACGCCTGGCCATGAAGAAAAAAAATATGAGAATAATTTGCAAAATTAAATGGTTTCTAGTGAAATCATTTTTTTTATCAATGTGTAACACTTATTATACTCTGATCTCTCTGAAAGGTCGGTAAGAGTGAGGTATGCCGGAATGGAACATAGGAGAGTAACAGATAAAGGATGTGTGCAAGGATCTATAGGGGGCCCGACGTTATGGAATGTGTTGCTGGACCCCCTATTGAAAGGGCTAGAAGGAAGGGGAGATCATTGCCAGGCATTTGCCGACGATGTGGTCCTCATCTTCTCCGGAAACAACACCGCTGAGGCACAGGGACGGGCTAATGTGGCCCTCCAGTATGTTTGGGACTGGGGAGTCCGTAATAAACTTCGGTTTGCGCCACAAAAAACAAAGGCGATGGTGTTAACCAACAAACTGAAGTTCGACTCTCCGGTCCTAAGCATGGGGGGGGGGAGCCATTGCTCTGTCCCGAGAAATAAAAATCTTAGGCCTCACAGTCGACGACAAACTAATTTTTAACACCCACGTCGTAAATGTGTGCCGAAAGGCCACAAATATTCACAAACAGCTGTCGAGAGCCGCAAAAGCCCAGTGGGGGTTGGGGCCGGAGGTGGTGAGAACCATATACGTGGCGGTGGTCGAACCGACCATTATGTATGCGGCGAGTGTATGGGGGGATGCAGTGGGAAAACAGTATGTAAGGAAACAGTTGTGTGCGGTGCAGAGGGGATTTCTTCAAAAGATAATCAAAGCTTACAGAACTGTCTCTCTGAACTCGGCCCTGCTGCTGTCCGGGATTCTCCCTCTTGACCTCAGGGTGCGTGAAGCAGCCCTGTTTTATGAGGCCAGGAGGGGGTACTCTCGGGCGGTATTGGGGGACCGGGAGATGGAGAGGCAGTTCAACGTGCAAGACTTACCGCACCCGGCGCTGAGGGAGGCGTTGGAGTTCGAGTGCCTGGGGGAGGGTGGGGCAGGACACCAGGGAGAGCAAGGCCTAGCCATCTATACTGATGGCAGCCGGATCGGGGGTAAGGTAGGGGCGTCACTCTCCATATGGAGAGGAGACGTCGAAACCGGAACCCGAAAGCTCAAACTGGCGGACTGCTGCACCGTCTTCCAGGCTGAACTTCTGGCGCTGACCGAGGCGACGGAAAAAATATTGAAGAGTGAGGAGCCTCTCTGCAGCGTATACAGTGACTCACGTTCGGCCTTGGAAGCGATTACGGGAGGAAATTCCCTTCACCCCTTGGTGGTCAAGACCCGGAACAACATAACAGCGATATCCAAGTCTGGCAGGGATATTAGACTGTTCTGGGTCAAGGCTCACGTCGTGGTGAGGGGAAATGAGCGAGCGGATGAATTAGCGAAAGAAGCTGCGCAAAAGATGAAGACTAGGCCGAACTATGAAAGGTGTCCGGCATCGTATGAAAAAGGGTATTGCGAAAGGACAGCATTGAAAGGTGGAATGCAAGATATCTGGAAGATGAGGTAGCGAGTGTGACGAAAGTGTTTTTCCCCAGTGCGGTAGCGGCCTACCCACTAATCAGGCAAATTAAAGTAGACTACTATTTAACTCAGGTTCTAACGGGGCACGGCGGGTTCTCAGAGTACCTACACAGATTTAGGTGCAAGGAGAGCCCGTCGTGCATCTGTGATGATGAGGTGGGGGAGGGGGTGATACACCTGCTAACAGAGTGCCCGGTATATACAGTAGAAAGGATGGAATTGGAAAATAAAATAGATATAAAAATTAGCGAGGAAAACCTCAGTGAAATACTAGAAAATAAATATAAAAGAGATTTGCTAATAGAATACTGTATAAGAATTGCTAAAAAGGTAAATAAAAGAAACGAAGTTAAAAGATAACTATATATGCAAATAATGTAAAGTTAAGATAAGTATATAGGAATAAGAGAAGGTATAGAAATAAAAGTTTTATAATAAATTAGTATTAAGGGATTACGGAAAGTATGGTTTACATACAATTCCAGTAACCCAATCTAAGATAAATAGTATATATGGAATAGATAAGGAGAGTAATTAAACAAATGTTAAATAGAATATAAGTAAGTTGGGAGAACTAAAGACACTGTGATTGACGGGAGATCTACCCCCTCTAGAATGTAAAGTTAGATGTAAAGTAAGAAAATAAAGGATAAAAATGATAAATGTAATTAGATTAATTGAAATAACTAAAAGTTGTATAGAAGTAAGAAAACTAAGATGTTAGAAGTAAGGAAGTAAAATGTAAAAGACATAAATGTAAGGGATTAAGAGTTAAGATAGAGGCTAGGTAAAAATAAAATAAGATAACAAAAATGGATGTAATGTAAGATAGATTAGTGCAAACTAGAGACACTGTATAAGGAAATAAATGTTAGAAATAAGAGATAAAATGTATTAAGATAAGGAAATGTAATAGAATAAGGTGGTTATTGAAATAAAGAATAAATAAAGAATAAATAAGAAGATAAGAAATAAAGAATAGGTACACGAAAAATTTTGGCCAAAGTATGAAAGAGATGAATGGATGTGACGTATGAATATGAAAGGCTCAGATGAAAGAAGAATAGTATGAAAGTATCAAAAGAAAAACAAGGTCCCTGACCAAATAATATGTTAGGGGAAGCAGAATTTGATGAAAAAAAAAAAAAAAAAACACTTATTATACTTAAAATAACTATTTACAATAATTATTCCGTATGCAACATGTTTAATATAATAGGTAATGTTTGCTTATTTGGTTAATTTTTTTTTTACATGATTTGTTATGATTTGTGGTTCAGGTCCCATGCACCTTTAGAATGATCGTCTCAAAACATACGATTAATCCGAACGGACGAAATATCTGAAAGTGTATGAGCAAACGCTCAAACCTGATGAAACCCTCAGGTTTGATTGATCTGATATGACGGTCTGACAGTTTGAATTAATGCTTCAAATTGATCTGAACGGATGATCAAACAGTAAAGTGATCAAATCAAATGGTGCGTACACCTTCAGATCGGTCGATCGATCCTTACGTGTGGTGTCATAATTTTTCTTAAAATTGTATTTTGTTTTTGTATCATTGGAGAAATGAAAGTTAATACAGATCTTCATTCATTCTCAAGTAATTATGTCAATTTTCAGGTTATCTTCAATTTATTAAATAGATAGAGATAAAGATTCAATTTATTAATGTGTGTATATGAAATATACACAAATTAATTTATATTTTTGCCATTTTCTGAGCGAGTCTTTTACTCAATATCCAGATTTCTTTTCCTTTTTCTTTAATGCCAAAATTTATTCCTAATAACATAGAAGCTCACCCTTGCAATGCACCCTTACACTATCAACAAATGAGTCGATACTGGTTAGCTGACCGAGTCTGATCTCTGCAATATCCTGAGGATGCATCATTGAGAAGCGAAACACGTGTCGATTGGTGGTTTTTGGAGTTCGAACGGAAAATAGCTAAAGATTCTAGGAATTCATCACATCAAATGGATTTCCGTAAAGTAACTAACACCTGAGATTATATCTTAAAATCTAATAAGATAGATGAAATCCTGAACGCTTTTTAAAAATCTTGTATAGAATTAGGCTTGTGATTACTGCATGTTATTGCTATTCAGAAAACATTATCTAGAAGGGAATTAAGCTTATCAATTTACAAGTCGTTTCCGCCCGCTTCGCTGGGCGTACGTGAAAATTTTGTACGTAATAGTACATTTTTGTTTGAAAAATGGTGAAGGGTCTACGGAGTTCAAAAAATAAGTAGCCTATAACCATCTACAACTAATTCTGCGTCGAATGGTCATAAGCCCATACCGATCGGTCCAGTAGTTTTCAAGTTTATCGCGGTCAAAAAAAAAACTTTCATTATGTATATATTATAGATTATATATTTATTAATAAAAAATATTACATACAATGTAGTATTTGTGAGCAATTCTTCATTTGAGAGCAAAATTCACCCGTTATTCGTTAAAGTCAAAGTCAAATCAATTTATTCAAGTAAACCCAATTTTTGAACGTCAAATCTACTTTAGTTCGGTTCAAATAGAAAACCTGGACACTGAGAAGAACCGCCAAGAAACTCAGTCAGGTATCATTTTTTCAACTTCATTTTACAAAAGGTTTATTAAAATACAATATTTTCATTAAGTCAGTAAACGCATGTGCAGAGAACATCATTTCCAGACTATTGTTTTATCTTCAATGAAATCGTTTATTTTATAGTATGATTGTCTAGTCAATGTAGGTTTTATAACCGATCTAAATTTATTCTCTGTTAATTGAGTAATTTCTTGAGGAACTTTATTATAAAAACGAATGCAGTTACCTAAAAATGAAACATTTGACTTATGTAATTTAAATTTAAATTTAACGTTGCATTGTAATAATGATTGTACGCGTCTTACATACTCTTGTTGATCAATCATAAGACATTTTTGCCGTAAACTTTAAATTTTTTTTTAGTTACCGGGCAAATCAATAATAAAGCTCAACGGGATGACTCTTTTATATACATTAAAATTCATTTATTTATTACAATCAAATTACAAGGAACCACAGACTTCACTGATCGACAACAACAGTTTGTACAGAGTTCTCTTTTTGACCAAGTCGTGCACTGTGATCGTCTATTCTCTCCACTATGTATTTTTTAAGTTTTCACCTAGATAATAGCGAGGACCAACGATTACCAAATCATAGAGATGTTCAATATGAATGCTACTAGATCACCCATTCACTAAATGGACTCTCAATAAAGTTAACTTCTTTGACCTTAGGTATATCAATAATCAATACCTAAGCCTAATCTATGAGGGTCTGATTAGGGATTACTAAAGTATAATATTATACTTTCGAATAAATGTAAAAAACCTCGTAAAAACATCCCTCACGTGTCCCTTATTATACGACGCGCGATCGATAGAGGGAGGAACCACCCTATCACCTACCCTCGATTCTCCCTTTGCGAAATTATAAAGAACTGATTTGAACGTCAATACCATACGTACTTTTCACCATTGAGTAGGGACCTACTTATTTAAAATTACAAAATTTAAAACTATAATTATGAATTTTAAATTTTGTAGTAATTTGATTAAAACAATGATTAAAAATAAACTAATTTAACGCACTATCTGCATTTGTTTTTGTAAACGGAAAAGACAAACGTGTGAACTGTTAGTTGTAGTTATGTATCAAGGCTAAGAATAAACCACAGATTGTAAGTGCGTCGACAACCCTGAGAGCAAATGCAACAATATCTATAAGTACCTACAAGAAAGAGTGTTCGAAATAGAGATTTACTACTAATACTAATAATAAACTAATAGATATTGCGTTGATATGGCCGCTATAGTCTGTCTCGCTTTGACAGCCTACGTTTGTCAAACTGGCCTTTGCGGCCTAAAATAATAACATCACGCCCAAAAGAGTCCATCTCACATATATTTTCAAAAAGTTTTACGCTAATTTTTCACTTTTAAAGTTCAAAAAGTAATTAAAACCTTAAAAGTACTAACGAACAAAGATTTGTTGTGTTCATAGGTCTGTCAAATACAACAGTCTTAAAACATTGAGCATACCAATAGAGACGAAATAACTATATTCCCATCCCTTTCTATTACGGGTTTGCGCCATATATTTCATTCAGTCTAAATGGTAAAGCTGTGGTTCGAAACAATCCTACTCAACTGAGGCTCGATGACCACACCTAACTCACTTTTAATTCGACGCTTGTACAGTGAACGACGTAACGTATTTTACATCATTTCATATTGAATTTTAACTTGTGTAATATTTTATATTTAGCAATTAAAAAATTAATGCTCAGTTTAATATTAGACTGCAAAATATACATTTAAAATGGATTTTTAATTCACTAAACTTATTTAAAATTATATTAAATTGTCTTAAGCAGGTATTGGCCATGCGGAGCGAGGACACAATAGCACTTTCTCGTTTCTACTTCCGTAAGTAGAAACGAGAAAGTGCTATTGTGTCCTAAAGCGGAAATTCACGCGCCCCGCGGCCCGCTCTGCTAGCGCGTAGCGCCACTATCCACAATTAAAGTTTTGTTGATGTACTATTCTAATATAACGTATAATTCAATCGACAACGATGTCGTTGTGCTTTTTGTGCCAGAAATTTAACCGGATGTCTTAGCCTCCAAATCGGGAGATTACAGTGCAAGCATTGCTGTTTGGTGGCAGTAAGAGAGTAAGATGGTGGTAGTATTATAGAGAGTAAGATGGTGGTAGTATTATAGAGAGTAAGATGGTGATAGCATTATAGAGAGATGATGGTAGCATTATAGAGAGTAAGATGGTGGTAGTATTATAGAGAATAAGATGGTGGTAGTATTATAGAGAGTAAGATGGTGGTTGTATTATAGAGAGTAAGATGGTGGTAGTATTATAGAGAGTAAGATGGTGGTAGTAATTCGGACGAACTCTATTTAATTTCCATTTATTGCCGGAAACTTCTGCCGGACCTTTCTGTGTTGATATCAAAGAATAAACTTATTGACGAACAAAGTGCAACGATGTGAGTTCATTTCGTTTCATCGAATGAATAGGTTACATTTAATAATAAGTTTAACGAGTATTATATAGGTATTTATTGGTATAATAATGGGTTACGTCTTATTAGATAAAATTAATTGACTCCATCAACAGTTTTTTTTTCAAAAGAAAACTGTAGATGCTTTTCTCAATGTTCAATCGTTGATTTAGTTCAACCGCTCAGCTCTACTAGGTTACAGTCTGTTCACAACTGCCAACTTGCTCGCACAATTCTATTATCCCAGCTTGATTTACACAGTCTCTAGTCACAATAGGATAGTGTACTATCCTGTAGTGTACTATCCTGGCACTTGACACTGGCTGCTTGACACTAACTTAAAACCCTATTCAAAATCTGTCTACACAAAGCGAGTTGCTAATGCAAACATAGTTACTAATCCCGTCTCACCCAGGCATATTAATTATATGTCAATTTTATTTGAATCATGTCATATAAATTAGTTTACTATAATCGTCAGCGAGTGTAGCGTCTAAAACACACTTGCAAGTACCAGGTTGTATGGTGTTCGGTCCTATAGCCCGAGTCACAGAATAAGGCTACGGTATCTTTCGCTTGTCGCATGGGGCGACTAGAAATGAGAACCTTCAGATTCGCGGTCGATCGGAGCAGGTTCTCTGGTTGTCCATTCTATGTGACCCCGACGATAACTACATCTCGTATTTTGGATTCCCTTAAGGGTCACCACAGCGGAAGTTTTAGTGGATAAAACCTTGTATAATCAGTCTCATCCCCGGAACGCTGGGTATCTTTCGAAAGCTTCTCGTATGATACCAAAAAAGAAGGCGTAAATTCAGATCAACATAATCCTACACCAGTACCTAAACTTTAAAGTTTAATATACTCGAAATATAAATTTTCGATACATATTTCACAGAGGTCATTTTAAAGAAACAGAAAAATACATACATACATGTCTTCACGCTGTAGGTATCCCTATCGAGGTAGTCGTAGAGGACGGAGTGCCAAGCTTCGCGGTCCTTACATACTTCTTTGTATATCCTTGTAAAAAGCTCATTAAGTTAAAACTATTGGAAAAAAGTTAAATAACTTTAAATGTAAAATTTAGATAAATTTAAATAAAATTTAAAATTGGTACATATCAGAAACTTTATAAATATAATAATCGATTGCACATTTTAAATTTTAATGAAACAATTTTACTGTAGGAGCTCCGGGAAGTACCCATGAATTAGTATATACATTTCTAGTTAACGGGGTTACGGAATTAGAACCCTGGTTACTATTTGAGATGCATTTCAATCTCCATCCGTCGCAACATTTCCATAGAAATAGTTCCCAACAGAATACAAAATAAAAGATCACTTACTATACCGTGGTTATAAGTGGGGTCTTAAATTCTTAAAAGCTATAAACACCTTAAACCACCCGGTACCGCGTTACATTTGTTTCATATTTATTCAACAACAAAGTTAAATTTAAAATGATTAGGTACAATATGACTACCTTTACTATGGATTTTTTTATTGGAATAAAAAGAACTATCTAATGAAACTACGCAAATAAGAAAAAAGCGCATAATAAGGCTGACCGCACATGGCTACTATCGCGCGAGCGACAGTTGCATAGGCTACCATCCTGTCGATTAGGCTACAACTGAGCATACGCTACTATCCTGCCTGCCTGAGGTTCATTTTGTCGTTTATGCGACCGAGCGGTGGCATAAGTAGACAATTTATTTATTTGCTCCATTAAACAAATCGTGCACTATTTCTATAAAGGTCTGCCTCTCTAGATGACTTGTACAATAACTGTTTGATTTCAATCGAAAATTCAGCTGCTGAACTACACGGTCGATTGTACACTGTCTTTATAGACTCGTTAACTATAAAGAAGTGGTGCAACTGTTCAGACACGCAATGTTATTACGTAACTGCAACCAGTGAGCGATAGCTGAATCTAACGCGATCGATCGCGATAAGTAGGTATGTTGTTAAATCAAGCACGATATGATGTCGCCATTGCTGCCTCTATTGATTAATCAGTAAACTAAAAACTACTGCTAGCGATTAAATTTATGCTACTAAAGGTCATTTTACCGCATGCCACTGTAATATATACCAATATACCAAATTAAAACAATCGTCGCGCGACTGTGACGCGGCTAGTGCTCTTCACGTGATAATCGCGGAATCTAGCAGTTTCTCAAGCGATAGTAGCCAATGTGCGGTCAGCCTAAATAATAATAAGCTCGGTTTTAAAAAAACGCAATTTTTTCTTAGAAAACAGAAGTCGTACAGACTAACAAGTCGCACATTCTTCATTTAATTTATAATCAGGTATAAAAAACTACATAGATGGCGCTGTAAACCTTTAAAGCGCCATCTATGTAGTTCCGCCAAATCGATATTATCTACTTGTGTTATCCAATACAACCGCACGCGAATCCATTCCAGGTACACCAGGGAAATTCAATAAAGCTAATTATTTAATTAAATTTTGTAGGAGAATAGTACCTGCCTAAATAAATTAAACGACACAACAAGCTAGATAAGTATTGTATATGTGTATACGGTTCGGCCTAAGAAATACGGTCAAACGGAAGCCCGGAGGTAGAGCATCCCTAGGGGTACCTGAATCACCCCATGCTACCCCCATATGTTCCATGATTTTTTGTAGTTTTCGAGTTATGATTTTTTTTTCGTATTTTTTGTTAAACCTAAATAAATTAAATTATTGCTCACAAAGATCTGTCTAATTTTATTGAGATACATCCTTGATTTTTTTTAAGTGAATAGTACACAATATTCAGGTACCATTACGCCATAAAAAATAATGAGTACAAAAGTTAATTAAAATTTGAAACCTTTAACATTTTCGAGCACAATTTTAAAAAGAAAGTGATAAAATTATGCCCAGACCATTTCTAAAAGCTTTCCAATGTCATCATCTGTTTACCTGTTAAATTTCATTGAGCTATCTCTACGGCGTCATACTTAAAATTTCATCCAAACTCCAAAGGGCGAGCTAAATAAAACTAAAACATCATGATTATTATTTATTACACTTATTAAGTAATATTTATTTTCACGTACCTAGAATCAGGATCATTTTCCGTACATTACACGAAAGCTGTAAGACAAACATTGTTTTACGTTTTGGTTAGCGGCTGGTAACAATAGACAATATCTACTGAACGCTAATTGCGCAGACAATGCAATAGACAGTACTGAACATTAATTTTTGTTTTGAATGTAGGATTGTAGCTATATGCACGTATGCAGTTATAACTTTCACATGGATGGAGTCTAGCAATGCACTAAAGTAAACTATCTACTTGGTGATTTCACGCTACTCAAAAAGACAAGAGTTCTAAACACCAATAAAATTAAACAATTGGAAATTACATAAACAATATTATGTAAGTGATTACATTAAGTTGTGTGAACAACTACTATTTTGTGGCATGAATAGAAAGGTAGATGTTCGGTGAATATTAACGTGATCTAAGGGAGGAGAGGAGGAGACCGACACGCTTATTACGTAACTTGCAGTTAGTATGCGACAGCCAAAAATCGCGCGAAATCTGCTGTCATAACGAGAATTTGCGTAATGTAATGTGTATAGTGGCGAAAAGTGCATTTTACGCTCATAGAATAAAAAGGTACGCAATCGGTATAGGTACATGATACCAATTTTTAATATTACAATTAGTCACCGGTAGCGCAGTGATAGCGTGGCTGTCGCTGTCTGCAAATTGTTAGGTACTAACCCCGCGGACTCCCTAAACCTCCCCCAGCAGTCAGACAAAATTTAATTTAATTTAAAAAAAACCCAGGAAAGGAAAAAAAGACATTTCTTTTTTTTCCTTTCGAGTGTTTTTCGTGGGTTCGTATTATAGGTTTTTTTCATCAGTCGTTAGTTGATGATTAGATATTTCTCCATGCCCAAACAATTTAAAGGAATGCCTTTAAATTTATTTGCTCCATTATATTATAATTAAATTTGACAGTTACTGAAATCGGTGCCAAGCCCACCAAACTAATAGACTTTATGTTGTTGCACATTGATTTGGCACCGACTTCAATAACTGACAAATTTAATTGTATAGGTATGTGTATCGTATTTATAAAGTTATTTTAATTGTACTTGAGTTTTGATTAGTAAAGGATAGTTATTTTATACTTTTCAGTGTTTTTTTTGGAGGCGGTTTAATTTTTTTCAATAATTTTTTTTTATTTCTCCCTTTTGAGTGGTCTTGACCTAAATAAATATTTAGAGCAGGTCTGCAATTAACTTCATTCTAATTCCGGAGCGCAACGATATACAAGAAAATCGTCAATATAGATAAAGGTTATAGCCAGGTCGTGTTATCTGGTGTATCTTCTAAGTCCAAGCTCCAATATCTGTGAAATTTAAATGGGATCACCTCTGAAGTATTACCTACCAAATGAAAAAAGAATTTTCGAAATCGGTTCATAAATGACGGAGTTATGAGGTAACAAACATACAAAAAAAATATACAGACGAATTGAGAACCTCCTTCTTTTTTTTGAAGTCGGTTAAAAAGGTTATTGTCATTTAAAGATAATTTTAAATTTGCCTCTCGCCTGTTACAGAGTGCTTAATAATACCGACTTTCACGCGGACGAAGTCGCAGGCACCAGCTTGTGTATAATATTTTTCGAAGATTTTATAATTTCTTATTTTCTCACAAAGCAAGGTAGGGTCTTATTTTTCTCTTGTTAGTCACGCACATTAGTAAAAATATAGGAAGTCGGTCAACAAAAAGAAGACAATTTAAGGCCACGCTCTTAAAGCAAATGCTTCGTCCATTGTGATAGTTGGACCGAGGTGTATAACGATATAAATATAAAAAATGTTAACGTTTTTAAACAGTAACGCTGTTTCAAAGTCGGATCGTGAGAGCGGGGCGTGTGCGCAGATGCAGGGCCGCTCCAGGGGGCGGGCCGCTGCGTCTCGCCCCGCCCCGTCACGCCCTTTCCAAGCCCTTTGCAACACCTTGAATTTGATTTTGGATTTCTAAACTTCAACTTGTGTTATTAATACGGACAAAAAAAATTCCTAGACATTTCAATAAGCTTTTTTTAATCGTAAAATTCTCTTTAGTTACTTAACTCTTGGCCGGTTTAAATAGAGTAATTTGAAGCATCATTCAATTTTAAGTATCTAGATAAGTTATTTATAAGTGATAATTATTTAAATTATGATTGATATTTAAAAGATAATTAATAGACGTAAGAAGTATGTTACGACGCGCTGCTTGACGCTTCAATCCTCTCTGACTACCCAAATACAGCGTAAGGATATGGGCTATACTATAGCGTGAGGATATATACTATACATTTATCGGTGTTGCTGTACTTCTTTCTGGTTCAAGGTCACCACTGTTGCCGTCCTCTCTGACTACCCCGTTAGCGTGATATGTATGTTTGTGTATATACATCATGTCATATATAGTTGTATTCACAAAACCAAGCCGTCGGATTGAATTAATTTTTTCCGACGATCGGCCTTTCCGCCACGGAAAGTTTCCGACGTTTGTGAATAACCCCCAAGGTCCGTGCATCGAGATTAAGAAAATGTTGTGTCAGCGTATTAAGCTGGCACATCGGATTACCGCGGGTCAACTGTATTTAGTAATTAACTATATACTATAGCAGCTATATTATTATAAGTAGCTGTAATAGGTATTTTGCAAAGTAATGTCCCATGAACGAATTTGTCGGAATATACAGTACTGCCAGTGACTAGGGATCCGATACCCACAAGATATCGATACCTACTCATATAAGTAGTACTCAAATGATTTTTCGATACTACTCATAATATGAGTATACCCGTAAAATATCGATACTTACTCATATCGATACTTTTTACATTTTTTGTGGGACTGACATAATAAGAAAATATTCTTAGGAGTGGTTGTTATTCTGTATATTTTTAACATTATACATAACTAGCTACCCGCCGCTACTTTGCACGGATAGCAGTCATTTTGAACAGGACTTTCTTAAAATCCGTTCTTAGTGAGCGTTTACACAGCGAAATAAGTAATTATGCTAAACTTCAAGTCAATCGGACTTATAGTTTCGGAGATCTCGTGATGAGTCAGTCAGTGAGTCGTATTTCGCTTATGTAAATATAGATAACAGCGAGCGCAAAATTGTAACATAACTTTAGTACAGGACCGAGCGAGAGAGGGCTTTCTACCTGATTTTTTCACTAAGATGCACTCATAAATTGTAAAGTAACATTCGTTCAGTCGTATTTGACTCGATACCAAGTACTTTCGTTTCGATACTGAGTAAGTATCGCAAGACGCTAAAAGTACTTGGTATCGAAACAAAAGTATTGAGTACTTACTCGTATTTACTTGTATCGCAATATCCATACCACTGACTCTTTGTAGTCTGGAACTTTTTTGAAAAGCCTGTACCTTGTAATCGGACAAATTACATAGGCAATAATTATGTGCTTATAAAAATGGTCAGATCAAATCTATATGTACCTACTACATAATTCATAACTATATACAATATGGGACTTAGTGAATTAATACGAAACATGGATAAAATAGGATTTATTATAGTAAAACTAACTGTTGGCCCCAACTTATAAAATAGCCTGTGTCCTTTTCTGGGGCTTAATCTATTTCCATTCTAAATTTCATCAAAATTGGTCAATCCGTTTAGGAAGAGAACCTTTAAATGTCGATAATTTTTTTTCATGGCGCTTGGCGCTCCATCCTCTCGACTGCCCTGTTAGGAATACAGCGTGAAGATATGTAATGTAATGTAATTTTTTTCACTGTCATTCGATTTCAATGAAACGAAGCATAAATGTTGCCAAGTTGAGCTTAATCCACCTATGAAAATTGCAAGAAAATTCGTTCGGTAGTTTCGGAAATTAGCGTGTATCTACATATAGACAGACAGACGAAAAATTTAAAAAATTCTTTTTTGCGTTCTGTGACTTTTTTATCGCCCACAGTCATTTTTTGATAAATTTATTCAATGTATAGACACGTTTTCCTCTGCGTTTCACGTATTAGGTATATGTATATATTAAGGAGAGGAATTGGAAATTTTGACGGCAGAGATCTCAATTTTTCTAAGTGATTTCAAAATGTATTAAAATGATATGAGGTAACCTCATTCTTCATTCCATTTAGGTAGTTCATTTTGTCAGTTGCATTACACGATTGGTTAATTTTTCGTAACAGAAAGTCTCTTTTAAAGCAGAGATTTACATTTTTCAGACTAACGAGACTTACTTATGCTTCTAATTTTTCTGTATAGGTAAATTAACTTAAACACACTTCAAAATGCCAGTTGGATTTTTTAAAATTAATTAATTAGTTCTTAATATAAACGATAATAACTGCTTTTTTTCGTAAGTTATTAGCGCGCATACGTTTGTATAATACAGACTGCGTCACTTTATCGCCATCGATGTATAGCAATTGCAAGAAAATAATAAATATGCTTTATCTGTACTGTTACAGGCATGTAAGATTGTATTGGGTGCCAGATTGGACAGAGGCCGGATTACCGCGGGTCAGCTGTAATATGCAAGTTAAAGATATGATAGATATATATATATATATTTTTTATAAAAAAGGGGGCAAACTAGCAAGAGGGTTACCTGATAGAGAGTAACCAACCGCCGCCCATGGACACCCGCAACATCTGGAGAATCACGGGCGCGTTGCCGGCCTTCAGGGAAATAGGGAAAGGAGGGGGAGAGGATGATGGGCCACCGGCACACTTACTCACCGAACGAAACACAACAGCAATAGATACTGTTATTTTACGCCGATATTCTGTGAGAGGGTGGTATTTCACCGGGCGAGCCGGCCCTATTCGTGCTGCAATGTAGCATGGCTCTACCACTTTTACATATATATCTAGAGAACTATATCTAGAACAGACATCTAGAGAACTGCTTCAGTATACATAGTGATTCGCAAAAAAGGCTCCTGTGTGTTCCATAGGACAGTATTAGGTATAGGAGACGTCAATGCTCGTCAACAATGCGTCGATGATGACCACCACAGGGGACTTAGCGCATAAAAGCCTCACCTAATATACTCTCGTCTCCATGGGGCTGGACAAGTACCTACCTATGGTTAGGTTCTTCCTGAGCTACCGAAAGAACGTGGCAGCGGAATTTCGATATGGTAACCAAAAAGCTAACCTTTCGCGTACATAAGTTCTTTATAAGTATACTAGCGATATCCCCCAGCTTCGACGGGTAGAAATTTTTTTTAAAATAAAATACGGCCTATGTTACTCACTGATAATGTAGCTTTTTATAGGTGAAAGAATTTTTGAAAGTAGAGTAATTTTTGAGTTTATCCCTTATATAAAACAAACAAAGTTTACCTCATTATAAATAATATAGTAGATTAAGTTTAAAAAAATGTTATGTAGGTACCTATTTTGATTACCTATGCGGTAAAATAAGCAGTTAGTCCATTCAATGTTTTTTTCTCGAGCACCAGTAGGAGTATGCTTTGACATGTCGTAGGGTATTGTCGTCGGCTCCAATCTGTTTTGCAGATCTCGCAGCTCCTCGACAACAACAATGCGCTAAGAATGCCTACTGCGGGAGTTATTGAGACCCACATGTTCCAGTTCCTCCCCTGGGTGACTGGGTGTCTTTTTAATATTTTTCCCGCATTACGAAAAGTTTATCGCATGTTGTGTCGGTGACAAAAGACTATTTGAGTTACGTTGAAAACTGGTAGGACATAACACACAAATTATTCGAAAATAAATGTTTTTAGAAAATTTTATAGTATTTATAGAGAAAGATTTTGATGTGTATCATCTTATGCGGCAGTTTAGACCGGCTGTTGGCGTGGCGACTTGGCAACGCGTCGTATATGTAGACGAGCTCAGTACAAGCGCGACGCGTCGCCACGCGTTTGTACTGAGCTCGTATACCTATAGCGTATACAGTGTTGTTATTCACTTTGGAAAATCTGAATATTTTGTTTTTGATTATGCCATATTTATTTCCTTTAATAAACCATCTTTTCATGCGGTTTTGTACACAAAATAGTTCGATCTTTCACATATACTAGACGTCCCGCGACGGCTCATTCTTTGTTTTCTCAATGGAAATTTCTGGTATTTATACTTCTTCATTAAGTACTACCATATAAATTCGTAGAGTTCTGCACGTTTGTATTCTTATAACTAATTAGCTGTACCGGCAACCTCGTTCGCGTGGTCTTCCATTGAAATGAAATGAAATATTTATTTATTCATGTACAATAAATAGATTTAACACAATATTACAACAGTAATTCTAGCTTCCACACTAGGATACTCTGTGTTGCAAATAACTAGGTTCCTCTTAAATTCACATTAGTCACTAAGAAATGTAGAAGAGCTACATAGCAACAAAAACGCGTTCAATGTTTTGAGTGTATCTACATTGCTAGCGCATTCACAAATACGTGTGTGAGAATCCATGTGTATATGTGTGTGTGTGTGTGTGTGTGAAGGAAAAATCTAGATGCATGTAACATGACCAGACATCGCATCTATCCATCTCCTTGTTGTTACATAGAAATAACCTTCGCGGGCGTATGCAGAACAACTCACCAAAGTTTCATCACAATCGAATGAACAGTTTAGAAACGCATAGAGTAGTGGTGGATTACCTGTCAGGGGCCCGGAGCGCCAAAATTGAATGAGGGCCCCGATCTTAGAAGTTGGTGTATTTTTACAAGTTTCTTAATCACTTGGCATTTGTTGCACAAGTACGTATGTTTAGTTAAAATCTTGCAAGTCAAATTTAAACCAGTTCCTCTCAATCCATTTTTCTGAAATTTTGCATACTTATGTAAAGTCGGTGGCAATATAATGTCAAGGTATCATCAAGCCAGAGTTAAGGTACCATAGAGACGGAAGATGGAATATACAATAAATAATAATAGGAATATACAATAATAATAGGAATTCTTTAATTACACTACAAACAAACTTATTTGTATCTACGGGGCCTCTAACTCCAAACTGCCTCTTAGTATTTAGGTAGGTACTGAGCATATTTTGTAGCCTAGTTTAGAATTTGATACAAAGAAATTGTAGACATTATTTTGGAGGCCCACCGTGATCAGAGGCTCGGGGCGGGCCGCTCCTTCCGCCTCTACGTTAGTCCGCTACTGGCAGAGAGGACAAACATACCGAGATCCATTCATTTTTATTTATATACTAGCTGATGCCGGCGACTTTGTTCGCCGTTTTTTTTTTAAATTAAAAAATTCATAAACCTTCATGTCAGTTAAGGTTTATATTTATAATTGATAAACTTTCATATCAGTGGTTTGTGAATTATTTATATGTTTATACACAGAACAATTCACCAAAGTTTCATCACAATGAGACGAATGCGGTTTAGGAACACATAGAAGTCAAACACAAAGATATATTCATTTTTATGTACCAGAAGACATAGATTTATTAATTAAGTAGGTAAGTACGTATTTTACACGTCAGATCAAGATGAAATCTTCCATACGTATATAAAATACTCTGGTTTAAAACATACAATAGGTCTAGCGAAGCGAACGGATATACTGCTGTTAATGTAATAGAGTCATTGTAGAGCTTACCACTACTACTACTACTACTATTGCTTACAAGGAGCAAACTCTACATTGTAGAGCTTGCTGTAAGCAATAAGCAATAAAGAGATACGCCCGAGATAGGGATTACAGGGTACGAGAGATAGAGATGATAGGGTTGCACGACAGTGTAATCGTAAAAATGAAGAAAAGAATGTTTAGATGGTTCGGGCACATAGAAAGAATGAGTGATGGAAGAGTGACGAAAAAATCTAGAACGAATGTGAATGGTAAAAGAAGCCAAGGAAGACCAAGGCTGACTTACGAAAATCAAATAGCCAGAGTTTTAGCTTACGGAAACGTCAAAAGCACTCGCATACGTAGGCGAAAATGTGTGAAGAGAATGATGAGATTTGAAGAAGCCAAAGAAATATGTATGAACCGCGACGCTTGACGCTCCGTCCTCTCTGACTACACCCGTTAGGGATACAGTGTGAAGACATGTATGTATGTATGTAGAGATTACTCTACAGTAATAGTGTGCATTCTACATTTGTGGAAATAATTTAGTATTAAGTACGTGGAATTCCGGTTGAGCTATAACGGAATAATATAAATTATCTAGCTCTACAAAAAGAGAGATCAATTTAAAGCTATGAGTATATAGTAACATAAGTAACATGACACTATTTGCCGTGATGATAGGTGGCACCAAAAAGCCTAGACCAACTAGAGATTGATTAGTGACGACCAAAAGTGGTTTCAGTTTTACATTTTGTGCAAAACCCAAGACAGATTTTTGTAGACATTATTAGCCATGTTTTCGACAATTAACACACGGAAGCGAAACTCCTGTCTAGTGCATACTGTTTACAATTTTTTATAACTCGGGTGAGAAAAATAAAAGAGGTTCTTGTAGGGTCGGTAGCGCGCAAGTGATTTTTCTCTTGATATTGTAGGCGTCCATAATTTACGGTAACCACTTACCATCAGTCAAACTATACCTATGCTTTTTCGACACCTACGTAGTTTAAACAAAAAGAATCCCTCAGAAGGTATCCAGAATCCTGGGAATCAGGCTGTTATGTGAGATTTATTTTTACCCATGCGCGGCAACTGTTCTCTTGTCACGTCGAGAAGCCCCGTATTCTACTAAAGAGCGCACTGGAGTCATTCTTGCCATGTGCAGAACTACTTCATGGGCTCCTACACTCTGACATCGCAAAACGGCAGCGCTTGTGGTGTGCGCTGTCGTTTTGTAAACTGTCGCGATGTCGAAACGAACGATCAGAGCCCCCGCTCCGATCAGTTGTGATCCTGAAGGGTCCTCTTCAGTCATGTCTTATCACGAGCAGGATTAAATTAACTTTGAACGGAACGTCAATGGTGGACAACGGACTAACATCAGTTGAAAATGAAAACAAAAAAAAGGACTGATAGAAATTTATGTAATTTAATAATTCAGAAAACATTAACTTTGAACTAAACATGAAATAATGTCTTTTCTGAGAAAAAAAAATTTTTTAGATTATATCGTTAGTAATACTTCTGTGTCACGTGATTACATTTATTGTCTTATGTGTGTTATACTGTACAATGTTTTGGGAAGGAACTGGGACTCAAGATACAGCTCTCTGTTAGTTTGAGGTCCTGGGAATTCAACTGTTTCAAACCATGTACCTACTGTTATAAATAAATATTATTAAAGTTATATTAAAAAGAATACTCGTAAAGGCTTCATTAAGGGTTTGATTTAGTATCAGTATCAGTGTGAAGATTTCAAGGTATTTTTTGCTCTTAAAAATACGTTTTTATTTATAAGTAGATATATGTATATTGTTATATTAAGTAAGTACATACCGAAGAGTGGTCTCATTCGAAAATTCTCAGAATATATTAAAAATCAGTATCAAAATCAATCATTTGTCTACATTTTTTGCTCTGTACATATTATTAGTAGTTAGAATATTACCTACAGGCAGGTAAACATTCCCTGTTCAGTTCCATGACAAAGGAAAGTAGGTAGAGGGGCGAAGGGCGTGGGCGTGCCCGCTCCCGCTCCGTTGTTCGCAACTGCGTTACAGCTTTTTACACCACTTGTATTTTATGGTTTCCTGGTACTCGAACGTCACGGACAATGTAACGTGGAGTGAAAATGGGTACCGTTGATACATACATACAAATAATACCATACATTCATTACATGTAATGTGAACGTTCATGTAGACATGTAGAGTAACTAATTATCATTTAGGTAATAAGGTTAGATTAAATCTAACTAGGTTAGGGAAACTAAGAAAATGAGAAACTATTGTTTTTTTTATGTAAGAGATGAATGACATTACTGATTTTTTTTGCAGTTAATTTTCTACGTTCAAAATCTGGCAAATGTTTGTTGGAAACTAGTTCTTGACAACAATAAATATCCAAAAAACAGTTATTTTCTTTCGAATATAGGTGTATATTAGGTAGTTTTCCAATTGTCATATTAAATGTGCCACAATATTCTTAACTTACAACTTTTTGCGCTCAAGAGATGAAAATATTGAAAGTAGAAAAAAACTAGAATATGTAATTTTTTGGAAGCACTAAAATGTTTAAATATTTTTTCATTTTTCATTTTCGAAGCTATTTATAATATACACTAGTGACCGGTAGGGATCAAATTGGAAATAAGCTGTAATTTTCTCTGCGTTTAGATTTTTCGAATCGATCGAGCGATCAATCGATTTTAGAATCGATCACACTATAGATGTTATACAAGAAAAAACGGCAATGTCGTACAGAAATAATTTCCATTGGGTACACTTTAATGTAATGAACGATAATGGCATTTTAATGATTTGGACCGGACACGTATCTACATAGTGTCAGTCTTTGTTTTTTAACTTGTTAAAAGTGTCGTAGGTATTCATTGTATAAAGTTATGAATATTGTTTAATGCGTTGTAAGCAAATAGGTTATTATTTAAGGCATAAGATTTTTAATCGATAAAATATTATATTTATTAGGATCTACTCGTATCGTATGATAGGTATATAAGTACTTGTGGCTTACTTTAAGTATCTACACGATCAATATTATTAATAGTTTGTGTTTATGTAATATAATTTTTAATTTAAACATTGGCTATAAAATAGTTTTTAAAATATAAATTATTATCGGAATGTAGTTGTTTAAACATTCATAAATATTCTTTAATCGCTTATCTTTAGGAATTTTTGGGGATTTCATTTTTAAGAATGAAGATACAGTAGTATTTAGATAAGTATATGTACTCGTAAGTGGTATACATTTACTTGTTAATGTTATACTAAAATAACAGATGATAAGATTTGCGGTTAGTGAGACCACAACCACATTCATTCTTTTAATCGTAGAGACAAAAACAGCGAATAACTCTCTAAATAGGTATTTAAGGAGGAACTAGCAGGTAAGTTTATGAAAGATACGCACCAGTACACTCGTGTACATGAATTTATTAAACTCAAGGTGACGGGATCGATGGATTCGCGCTTGCGTTTCCGAGCTGTAACCACGTGGCTGTCAACAGATGGCGGTGGCTGTCACTGGGCATGCGCTAGATTATTGAGCGCACACGCGTACTCCCATAAAAGCTATACACACCGACGCACTTTGACATAAATCATATGTTTGTTCGCTTCTAACCATACGGCTTCAAATTACCTTCGCGTCGCGTAATGACGAAAGAGGAAAACAGTAACAAATATTCAACGTTAACGTTTAAGGAATAGAGCCGATAACAGAATGGCGTATTTTTGTTGGAATTAAAGAAGCGGTTGAGTGAACTAAATGGCCCGCCGCAGGCAGCAGCGTACGTCAATTACGATAGACTTATCCGGTCACCATTTGTAGGCTAACGCATTGCCTTCACTAATAAATTAAACTGAATTCAGACACAAAATTCTCGTGTCTATAAACGGAGTTGCGTAGACCATTACAATAATCACTTCTCTGGAAAATTAACTTATTCAGTACTTTGAGCTCATGATTTCATTACTTTAAATCTCATTGTTTTAGAAATCGTGTACCTAATTGACAGTGACAAAATTGACACATATTATAATAAAGACTGATGTTTACTAATTTCCATATTTTAATGTTAAATTGTTTGCTCGTTAAAGTAAATGTATATAGTCCTTTAATAATATAAAATTTAAATTTGAATAAATTTTGAGAAATTACGTAATATAGCAAAAAACAATCGCGTTTAAGATATAAGTTGCGTGCAATCGCTTGCATACTTGCTAAAGTTAAACTGGTTTTAATCTAAGTAGGTACTATAGCGATTATTAATGTTTATTGCAGCACCCACTTCTAAACATAAAATCGACGCACTACCCAATAAAGCAGCACACCACATATATTCGAACGAGAAAACTTGCTATAAATAAAGCACGAAACCGTAACTCGACTACCTGTCGATATAATGGTCACATAAATTAATAGAATAGTCAAGAAATCATTGATAATCTTAACTACTACTAGACAAGGATCTCGTATATCATATTAAAATTCTCGTTTGAGAACAATAGAAGCACAAAGTGACGTTGTTATCTGTGACATTGTTATTAATGTTGCTAATAATATAATCATTATAGTATTGTACATTTAAAAACATATAATAATATTTACATAATATTTCAGAAAGAAAAACCGTTGGTAAGTTTTCCTGAACAAATAATCTGAACAAAATCCTGAATAAATTAAAAAAAAGTTTTAATTCAATGTTTAATTATATTATAATAAAAACAAGTAAGTGTAGTTAATTTTGTAATAATGCATAAATGCGTTAAAGAGTTATTGAAAGAAATTTATTTTTGTCAAATGGAATTGAAATTAGGTGTCAAATGCCTAAATATAGACTGGCAGCACTACTAGAACTACTACTACTGGCACTACTAGAAGCGCATAACACAAAGTGATGTTATCTGTAGACCTCATCCCGAAACAAAGAATGTCAATAATGCCCTCATTTTATTGTGATGACTTGATTATATTCTCACAGAATAGTATGGAATAGGTATAGGTGATGGAATCGAGATTTAGTAAACAAAATTTATTTGCATCTTGTGCTATACGACGGTTAAAAACCAATTGTATCTATCTCAAAATATTAATTTTACTGGAGATAGAATGTTTCCTGAAATGTAAGCGCTATTAACTTAGGTGGTATTTCTGTACCGAATAACTACCATTTTTGTCAATTTAGAGATTTCGACTGAACAGGCCAGGCCAAATTAAATTTTAAATCTACCTGCATAAAAGGTTAAACAAACATAAAAAAGAGAAATATCCAAGAAACTGAGATAGACACTATTGATTTTTAACCGTCGGCGTCGTTTGATATATTGAGTCAATAGGATTATGGACTGTAAGAAAATAGTTTACTGAATAATATATACGATCACTTAATGGACAGCTTTTTTCTATATAGTTTTTGGAACTTTTACAATTAGGTAGGTATCTTAGTTAAGCATTTCAAATTGGGTTCGTAAAGAGAATTATTTATCGAATTTCCATGAAATAGTACAGAGAGGGGATCGAATTACAATCTGTAAGGTGGGCGTTATTCTATATTCTGAATGGGAGGCAGTGATTTATTATCTCTATATTTATCGCGTTTGTTTATTCCACTTGCCTATTTATTTCTATTTATCTTATTATTCCCACTAATTGAGTATCATTAAATTGCTATGAATTTATACGATAGACCCGCCTACGTAATATTCGTACAACTGTTTTTCGCTTTTTATATAAAAATTTTTTTAAGACACTGAATGAATACAAGCACTGTCATGCGAACTTTTTTTTAAAGCTTTACGTCTCGAAAGTCGGTTAATCTTCTAGCTAGGCTTATTGTCGATGTTATCAAAAGTTTCGTTGCCATCAAAGCAAACAGAGGCCAAAACTTCTAACATCTGCCGTTTCTCAGGAACGTGCCAAGTTCCCCTAATCTCCTACGAAAGCACAAAGGAATCATGCGGTGTACAGACGGAAACAGTTATATTTACAACGGGATGTGTACAAAAGGGACGGCAATAGGACCGGAACATTACACAAGCCGTCTCGGTTGACGGGTCCTGGACAAAATGAATGGCTCGGGAGCCGATTAAAATGCGCCGTAACATCGGAATGAATGAAAATAATAAAAAAACAGTAATTGCGTAACATGATGCCAGCGGGATCTTGAAAGGTAGTAATGATAGCTAAAACACGATTTGTAAAAAACCAAGCAATTAATTTTAAATGAAAGAAAAGGATTGCAAGGTTTACTATACTGTAATTAGAAAAAGGTTTTATAGTTAGAAACAATATACAAAAGCAATGAAGAGATGAGAGCGAGAATCACTTGTTTATTATTTTAAGTACATGTTGTCTGAATGTAATAAAAATAAAAATTTTATGATAATATTAATTTATTGTATGGAATTAAATAAAGGTCTGAACATACAAGAAGACTGCATGGCCCATGCCCGACTCATCTGCGACGCTTGTACAGAAGACTGTTCAGTCGGTTGTCACAGAACATCTTTCGGTAGGGTCCGCTCTACCTCAGACGTCCATCAGACTGCATGATTGACAATGGTGCAAGCACGAGCAACATCAAACGAACCGAAGCAAATCCATTCGAACGTATGTCGCAGAAGACCAGTCATAATAATCATATAATTAAATAAAGGTCAATTGACTTTTATAAAATTATATTTATTAATTATAAATTAATAATATCATAAAAATTTAAAAAATAGGAATCTGTAAAATAATTATGATTGTCTGATAAATATAACATGTTTAATCATCTTTCAGTTACGAAGAAGATTTACAACGACATTGTCGTCGTCAACTCGTCACATAGTATATGTACTGCTTTGAATTAGTTGCATGTGTACCAACAACATATATACAAATTAATGCGTGCAGGATGAAATGTACTGGAATCTAGTTTCTTGATTTTTTGAAAAATTCTTTTTTAAAATTCGTTGGTTTATTCTAGCTGTGAATATAGAGAAAAGTATCTCGTAAAGTAACGCGATGTTACTTCGCGGGAATCCATTTTAAGTAATAATTTTTATAACTTTTAGCTATCCTCTGCCTATAATTATAAAACCAATCGACACGTGTTTCGCCTCTTCGCCTATAGCATCGAATTTCGGTGCTAGTTGGCTGACCGAGTCTAATCTCTGGAATGTCCTAAGGATTCTTCGTTAAGAGGCGAAACATGATTCGATTGGTGAGCTTTTAATTTTAGATGGAAGATTAAAAATTGTAAGAGAAGACGAATGTAGTATCCCTAATATGGAATAACATCATTTCTTTGGAACAAAGAGTTTAGGACACAATTCAAGGTCTATCTATCTCATTTAGTCACCCTACTATCGCGCTCGTTTTGTCTTGTCAATCCAGTAAATGTTGACGTTAAAAGAAATATTTCCTTTTGTCGATGTAAGACAATTTTTTAATCTACCTAATGTAAAACTTAGGTATTTACCGTTAACTACTTATACATAATAATTGTGGTTGTGTTCAGCTTGTTACCTTTATATTTGTTTTAATATTTTCGAAGCGTTTTATTGTTTGTTGTAACTTCTAAAATAAGAAGAAAAATTTGAACCAGCATAAAATTTTGAACGTGGACATTGAACATGGAGTTATATTCTAAAGAAAAATATGAAATTTTAAGGGAGAAAAATATTTTCAAGTAAGTACCTACGTAGAACAACTTTGTATTACTTATAGGTAAGTACCCGAAAAGGCTAGATGACTGCTCTTGAAACTAATATATTTTATACATTGTATTAAAATAAGCAAAAGAAAGATTACATAGCTGTGACGTCACAATTAGGAGTAACAGCCTGTTCCCACTACAAAACTTTGAAAGTACAATGAAAAATATAAGAGTTATTCAGCTCTTATATTTTTCATTGTATTTCGAATATTATTTCACAGTTTTGTTAATGACAACTAAACCTATCTTTTAATTGAGTTATTAAAAATAGTCATCTACCCTAATATGAGCTGTCTCCAGATGAAACAACCGCAGCACATGAAACCACATTAGAAAGAAAAAAAAGAATGTTGAACACATCATATAGTCTCATGGTAAATTCTTATAATTTTTAGCTACATTCCACTAAAAATCTTAAATCTGTTACTCGCCACGCGTTTCGCCTATAAACGAAGCATCTTCAGGAAATTCCACCGAGTTCATTAGCCGCGGTGCCAGTTAGCTGACCGAATCTGATCTCTGCAATTTCCTGAGGATGCTTTGTTGAGAGGTGAAACATGTTTCGAGTAACAAGTTTGAGACTTTTATTAGAATTCATCACACGCAATGGATTTCCGCAAAGTAGCACAATGCAATATATATGTATATTTTCTTGACAGTTATATAAGTAGGATGCATTTTGGTTTTGAATACAGAAAGCAAGTTCCATGCCTAAATGAGAATAATTGATATTAGCACAGTGCTCCTTCCATTTAAAAACTCTTTCTTTTTTTTACCAAAGTTCTTAAAAGAAGCACATCTCATTTAAGTGTTCTGTATACGTAGTGAGGCCTGGATATGCCCGAAATCGAGTGAAAGTATGATAAATGCAGTAGAAATGCGATCACCCTTGCGGACAGGATAAACAATAAAGAGATATGCAGTATGACAGGGTTGCACGACAGTGTTATTGTAAAAATGAAGAAAGGAATGCTTAGATGGTCTGGGCACTTAGAAAGAATGAGTGATGAAAGACTGACGAAAAAATCTACAGAGCGAAAGTGAGCGGTAAAAGTAGTCAAGGAAGATCAAGGCTGACTTATGAAGATCAAATAGCCAGTGTTAGCAGCGTACCTAGGCGAAAATGTGTGAGGAGAATTATGAGATTTGAGGAAGCGAAAGAGGTCGCGACGCTTGGCGCTCCGTCCTCTCTGACTACCCCGTTGGGGATACAGCGTGAAGATATGTATGTATGTATACGTGTTTCTATTCGATAAATTTATATAAAAGACTAAAAACCTTACTGTTATTTGGGTTTTTGAACAATTTGATAATATAATATCCAAAAACGCAGACAATAAACACAATTACCTTCTATTTTCAAGTCAATCAAGCCAAACTTAAAAAATAAACGCGTTAATTTCCCATGTTTTTAGATATTTTAAAATGTAACTGAATTTAAAATGCAAAAAGTATATAATTTGCATTAAAAATGCAAACAGTTTATAATTTTGATAACAGTAGTTAAAAAAATAGGATTGTTTATAACTAATAAGCAATAAGTCATGTGAAAATATATAATATGACCGAATACAATTACCATTAAAAGTTTTAAATTGTTTGATCATTGTCTTTTTTGTACAAATAAATGATATTATTCCATTTTTAGTCACAAATTTTATACGAAAACTGTAGTGCGATTCTCTAATGCAAATTAGTCAAATTCACTTCTGAATCCGCGGTGAGATTGTCAACAGTAACTGTGATTTGGTGTTCTCTAAAGTCGACAGAGATACTAGCGCCGCCTCGATGAGTGTCGGCGGCGAGTTGTACTATCGTAAATGAATTTTATGAAGTTTCGCTAAATATAACAATCCAATCTAAATGAATGAGTTTTATTTAACGTAATTATCTCAGAAGAAGTTAAAATACTCTAAGATGAAATATCGAATGAGATGTTTACTCTTAAAGCAATCCCCGACAAACTCGCATCTAAGATCACTTAACTTCGCTCCTAGAATGTTTAGTTTAGAGAATTCCATTTGAAGGTCAAGTGAGTTCGAATGCGAAGTGGGATGAATTGTCAAGCGAGTCTCGCTTTGGGTGATTCGAGTTTTTACAGGCTGTTCAGACATGGCTGTTCGTAATGGCTGGCTAATGGACAAATATGGCAGATAGGCTAAACATCTCTGATTGCGAGTGTTAATAAATACACTAGTATTCTTTTTTTATGGATTAGTTTCTTATTAATACGACAAATGACTGTACCGATTGTTTAAGAAATGCAGCAATATAAAAATAAATAGAACTGTGTTTCCGATAGTTATGCTTGAACTTGTGTTCAATTTTTGCAATAGCTATATACTAGTATAGATTGCAAAAATACGATCAGCTCTACTGAATAAACTGGACGCTACGATTTATTGCTACATTTCTTAGAATATGGTAATTTGTTGCAATAATAAGATATGAAGACATAAAAAATAGAAGCATTTCAGTATTACACGTACAGTCTCTATAAACTCCATGCTGAGAATTTCTGTAATATTTTACTACACTTTAAATACATAGATATTGAAGGCCTTAAATATCAGTATCTATCTAAAGATATATTGGTATCACATTGGTGAACTTTAATTGTATTGGTATTCCAGTAATAAGTTAGTAATTTTTTAGTAAGTTCGTAAGTTAGTAAGCTTCCTTTATTCTGATCTATATTGGGTAATTTGAGTCTATATTATGCTCTGGCACGTTAATGATATCTTTTCTCCGCCTCATCTGTGGCCTGCCGACTACCAGCATGAGGTCCCTATATGTAATAATATTAAAGTGTTGTTAAACAGCATTCAATCTCAAATTACTATCAGGAAAGAAATGGAATTTTCTATATCGTTTCGACCTTGTAATTCTTTAAGAAAGTGTGTGCCGTGGCGTCTGAATATGTTTTGAAAACATACTATAGTACATACGTACATATATTCACACTGTATCCCTAATGGGGTAGTCAGAGAGGACGGAGCGCCAAGCATCGCGGTCCTTACATACTTCTTTCGCTTCCTCAAATCTCATCATTCTCCTCACACATTTTCGCCTAGGTATGTGAATGCTTTCGACATTTTCGTCGGCTAACACTGGCTGTTTGGTCTTCATAAGTCAGCCTTGGTCTTCCTTGGCTTCTTTTACCACTCCCTGTCGCTCTTTCATCGCTCACTATTTTTATGCGCCCGAACCATCAAAGTATTCCTTTCTTCATATTTACAATAACACTGTGTAGATATACTATTAGAAATTAATGATTAAAACTAACAATCGTTGAACGATGGGTTATAAACGATATATGCAATCAATCTACCTCCCTTCATCAGTTTAGTATTTCTAGACCTAGAATAATTAATTAAAGCATGCACTGATTGATCAGTGGTAAAATATCCCAGAATCTCTTAATATTTCTTCGGATCTCAGCGGCAAACGAAAATTATTTTTAAATATAATATATATTTACATGTGTGAATGTATGTACCTACTCGTATGTACGTGTAGGTAGATGTTGCATCTATGTCTAAAATCCTGAACAAATAAAATTCTCACTTATTTAAGTATTATTAGACGTACCGATATAAACCATCGTAATTACGCACACATACATTGATATCCTCCAAAGAGTTTACACAACATTGAAACGCGCTGCTAAATATTTATAGTCTGATGCGACAGCGGGCGTTATTAGCATGTCTATCTGTCAACGCAAATCTTCGGCACAGGAAGACGCAACTGCTTACTGCACTTAAACTAAGCACTTTAATGACATTCCCCATATCTTCGTCATCATACCGTTCTGGTAATTAGATGAGCCTATTTCCATCTGCATTAGTACAATCTTCTCTGTGCTATTTTAAAGTAACTGAACTATTGTTAAATATTTCAAGCAAAATAAGTAAGTATATCAAATTCGAATAAAAGTTAATTTAATCTAAAAGTACTTTTTATAAAAGAGAGATTCAGAATAAAACAGAATGGGATGATTGTGTGTGCTTTTACCAAAGTACTAATGGTGCACCGGCCAGGTCGACGTCCGTAAGAAAAGGAAAGCTATATAGAAAATAACGTGAAAGTAAAGGATACAACCACACCGAGTGCTGGCGAATACGGTCGTAAAGTAAAACTCGGATTGTACTTTTTGTTCATCTCGAGTTTGAAAAACCTGGATTCCTTATTTGTAAGTTTGATTATTGCGATAAAAACCAAGGCTCTAACATATTCCTGAATTTTCGGCTTGTTGGTTTTATTAAACTAAAAGTTCTGGCTCTAGGTAATTCACGCGATTACCTTTTGTTTACTTGAGTTGTTGTTGTGAGTGAGCTCGCGACCACGGCCGAACGATGCAACTCGGTTGAAACGTCAAGTCAAAATAAAAGTTAATCGCGTTAATGTAGAGATTATTAATAATAAAATAATAAAAGAAGGTAAAACAATTATTATAATATTGTATGATTGAATATTCAATCTTGAAGCATTTACACTTCAAATTATTATTGAAACACTGTCAACTGAGAAAAAACATCTGGCTTTCAAAAAGATATACTTAAATCATAAATTGACATGCAGTTATATCATAAAAACGTTTAGTTTTCTCGCTCAGCTACAATTACGCATCAACTATTTTATATATAGAATGTCACATTAAAAACAACTGTAAATAACAATAATAAATAATGTCAATACAAAATTACAAAGCCATAATTATCATTTCATAGTGACAAAAAATTTTCTGAAAGCGAAACTAATGTGCATTAGTCTTTTTATAAGACAAGCAGAAAAAGCTTCACAGTTATGAATGTCAGCTGTTTCGAGATGAATATGTACTATCACAATAGGCGAGATGACTACACTTAAATGTGGTATATTACAAATACAATTAATTATTTTATACAATGTTTTTACATTGTATTAAAATAATTAAACATTTTGAATATGATTAAGAACAATGAAATTGACATTCATGACAACTGAGTTATTGAGTTTTATATTTAAGTAATGGGAACAGAGAGGGGATGAGCTAGAGGGAAATAGCGTTACATAGCTGTGACGTCAGAAAGTCGCAATGACATGCACGACGCTAGGAGTGACAGAGACGGAAGTCATCCACACTGTTCCCACTACTAAAGTTTAAAAGCGAATAACTTATGTTTTTCATTACATTTCTAGTATCTTTTCTTTTTTTTTTTTAAGTTACTCTAAGAAATAATCATCTAGCCTATTGCCTACATTTTACGCGATATGCACACAGTGCATTTCATTTACGAATACTCTCAATTAACTAAAAGATATTGTATAGACTCGTTACTTTGCAGAAATCCATTTTATATGATGCATTCTTCTATTTTTTTTCTATCCTCCGGCCGAAATTTCAAAGCCCCTAATCGACTCGTGTTTTGCCTTTTAACGAAGCATAGTCAGGGATCAAACTCGATCAGGTAACCAGGTGGTTAGTTGGAGGATAGCTGAAAACTATATGAATTCATCAGATAACTTTAAATTTTTTAGCGTCCTTCCACATTCTGTTTTTCTCATCTCGTTTGTACAAATTCAATTCAAGGTATTTTAGGTAATAACTATAAATCTGACTGAGTTACAGACAGTTAGAGACAGTGTGCGTAAGTTATAACTAAGCTATAAGCTATAAACAGCTATAATAAGCTATAAAACCAGTCAAGTGTGAATCAACATTTAAATAACTTAAGGTTCCGTAAAACACTGGAAAAAAATTGAAAAAAAAGGAAAAAAAGAGTAATATTTAAAGAAAAATTAATTTTAAATTCAAAGAAAAATATTAATTTAAAAAAATACAATTTAAACACCATATTCAAGATTTAATTGTTAGTTTCTCATTTCCAGTTAAAGGTTACGTCTCTTTGGCAAGTTTCAGCTCAATAGGCGTAAAGATATTGAAATAAATCTGTGACTATAAACTGTGACATACAAACAGACGGATAGATAGACATGATGAAACTATAAGGGTTCTGTTTTTCCATTATGCCTACAGAACCCTTAAAATGTTTTTTCCTACAATCTAAATACTAATTAGAACTTGCGACTGCTACGCCCCAACTGTGTTTCCTTCTCGTCATCACAAAAGGGCAATTACTAGTTAATACCCGACCTGCCCTAATGGGTTTAATAAGTAAACAATGGCGTGGGGGCGTACCCGCGTTATCTACACCGAGCCATAAAAGTCGCCACAGATGCAACTATAATTTATATCAAGTAATATAAATTACAGCTGGACGTATTACAACATATTTTCCATAAAAATCTTTGAACGACCATACACGATATGTTAATATTTCCATATAATACTGAAATGACACGACATAGTTTGGATTTTGGCATATTAATATAAGTACTACATTACTTATACGTATAATATTACAGCTGCACCCACGACGAATTTAAATGAGAGCTTGTTTCAGATTTTATATAGAAAAAAATTTATTTTTTAGATTTTATTTAGAAAAAGTTGTTAAGAAGGTATTCCTTGTAAATATGTGTAATATTTCATTAATTACGCTCCTATTCTTCTCAACAAACGCTCACAATTTCACCTTCTGTATAAAAACAATTAAATACAAATATAATCTTATTTGTACATGCTTTTGAAGTTCTAAACTTCGTTTATTTTTTAAATTATTGCTAATTTTTAAACTGCGAGTTATTTATCTTACTTTCATAGCACTGGAAATTGATTTCATTATTTGTTTAAGATTGTGATTGATACTTGTCTTCTACACAATGATTCAATCAATTATTGATTGTACACAGACACAATCATGTATTTTTGTTTAGAATTCAAGACCGAAAGATTGTATAGGTAAGTAATCCGATCCTTTACGATTCCGATATTTTTTTAAGTTTTTATACACTTCAGGCGCATTTATACTTTTTTTTTGTGTTTTGAAAAGTAACGTTTATGTGTGAGTTCATCTAGTACATTTTTCCTTTTATCATATTGACTGAATAGACAACAATTAAATATTAACCAGTGTACCGAGATCGAATCCGTCAAATGATTAAATCGATGAACGATATGTTTGTTCAAATGTAATTGCAGTCGTCAATACTTTCTTGAATTGTAATGATTGTATCAATCACCAATGACACAGGTCTACTTGCATTCCGGTGTGGAGGATAAGCCGCGAATTTCCGGCTTTAGTAGCACAACATGCACACAATGCATTTTTAATCTGAAATGGGTTTTACAGGTACTTTTTGTAAATGTCCTGGGCCTCAGTCATTATCAGGTGGATTGTTTGCTCATTTGTTTTTCCCGTGGCATAAAAAAGATATACCTATAAAAGTGTGGTAGAGCCATGCTGCATTGCAGCACGAATTACCACCCTTTCACAGAATCAGCGTGAAATAACAGTATCTATTGCTGTTGTGTTTCGTTCGGTGAGTGAGAGTGCCGGTGGCCCATCTTCCCCCTCCTTTCCCTAAAGGCCAGCAACGCACCCGTGATTCCCCGGACGTTGCAGGTGTCCATGGGCGGCGATGAGCACTTTCCATTAGGTGACTAGCTTGCTCGTTTGCCTTCTTTGAATAAAAAAAAGATGTACCTATAAAATAAGATAAATAAAATTATCTCCAATCATAAACATAACTGTTATAAAGAGAAAGAGCGGCGGGGTTATTACCTAAAGATTTGCACAGACACAGACAACGACAGCCACGCGATCATTGCGCGATCGATGGCTAATGGTATTAAAAATTGGTATCGTGTATGACGATTACGTGTCTATTGCGTTATGACCGTAAAAAGCACTTTTCGCTGTAGATTTACAAATTACATTACGCAAATTCTCGTTTTGACAGCAGATATCGCTAAGTTAGGTAATATAAGCGTACGGATTTTAGCGGCCTATCCCGACTTCACTCGGGTTGAATACATAGGTAATATAGCCGATTTCAAATGATGAAAGATTTTTCAAAAGGTACAGTGGCTCCGGAGATTAGCCTCCACACACAAATAAGCTTATGTAAGCTTATAGATACTGTTATAAGCTTATGTAAGCTTATTTGTGTATGGAGGCATATTTTCCATAAAAATCTTTGAATTTCCACACACAAATAAGCTTATGTAAGCTTATTTGTGTGTGGAGGCTAATCTCCGGAGCCACTGTACCTTTTGAAAAATTATTTCATCATTTGAAATCGGCTATATTACCTATGTATTCAACCCGAGTGAAGTCGGGATGGGCCGCTATATTAATAAATTGGTAAACTTAAATTAGTTTTTGGAGATCTAAAAGAAATTGTGTGAAGTCATTATATCGAGGCCACAGATAGACGAGGACATCGCGTCAGACAGAGGTGCGTGATACCTGTGGCTGTTTGTGCTGTATTTGGACAGTTGCTTACAGACATGGAAAGGTAGTATGTGTGGCACCATCAGAAGCAGAATTGCAGACACTAGTCACGTACATGAAAGAAGAATGTGAAATGAAAGGATTGAACATAAATGCGAACTAAACTAAGATTCTGGTGTTTGAAAAGGTGGCGGTACAGACGAAATGTGAGATTTGGGTACATGGAAAATGTTTGGAACAAGTGAATGAAATGAAAATATCTGGGAAGTGCGTTTTCGAGGGATGGAAGATGTGAATTGGATGTGCAGAGACGGGTAGCAGCAATAAAATGAACGGTGCTCTGTCCGCATTAGTAGGCAGTGTGAATGTATCTAACACAACCAAAATTCACAAAGCGCTGTTGGTGCCTACTTTATTGTACGGTAGTGAGGCCTGGATATGCCCGAAACCGAGTGAAAGTATGATAAATGCAGCAGAAATGCGATCTCTTGGAAATATGTGTGGTGTCACCCTTGCGGATAGGTTAAGCAATGAAGAGATACGCAGTATGACAGGGTTACACGACAGTATTATTGTGAAAATGAAGAAGATAATACTTAGGTGGTTCGGGCACATAGAAAGAATGAGTAATGAAAGATTAACGAAGAAAAGCTATAGAGCGAAAGCGAGTGGTAAAAGAAGCCAAGGAACACCAAAGCTGACTTACGAAAATCGTATAGCCAGTATGTTAGCAGATGGAAATGTCAAAAGCACTCGCATACCTAGGCGAAAATGTGTGAGGAGAATGATGAGATTTGAGGAAGCGAAAGAAGTCTGTAAAAACCGTGAAGCTTAGCGCTTCGACCTCCCTGAAACTCTTTAGGAATACAGCGTGAAAATATTTATGTATGCATATATGTACTTACTCTTCGAAAATTTTTCTATTTTTGGTGGTGAATTAGACAATGTTCAAGTCTAGTTCTAATATTCAATTGATTTGGGTATTCGAACTAGACTTCTTATTGTTTATTTACTCCTTTGAATATTTTATAATGTTTACTAGTGCGAGTACTGGGTATTATTTACGATAACGATAGATACTTTGCCTTTTTAACTTTAAGTCACATAGCTTTTGGGAAAATCGGCTTTAAAAATGAAACCGACAAATGGAGTGATCTTATAGGGTTCTGTTAGTTCTTTTAACACATGGACCATTCCAAAACATTTTTAAATTAGGAACACCGGTAAGCATAAGATGTATGTTTAATTCTAAGCTACGTATACCATAATACCACTAACTACCATTTAGATAAAAAAAACTGACAATGACATCCAACTAATAACACTCTTCTTTTCCGTAGAAGTAATAAAGAACAATAATAAATAATAATTTGTTTTTTATTTTTATAGCCCAGAGACAATACCGTAAATTGTGTGATCCCAAACTCAGCACTCTGTATTCACAATTCAGCCACTCCGTAGCCACAGGACTCCAAGGCAATTTAGAAAAGTTCGCTTACTAAATTGACCTGACTGGGGATCGAACTCGGAACCCCGACTTGGAAGGCAGATAGATGCTCTGCCACAGTCAAGTAAGATTACTGTAGAGATTGCATAAAATCGCAAAATTGATTCACCTGTATCTACATTGTAACATGCGTGTAAAATCTAATTCCCTAACATCCTACCCCTGTACTGGGTAATTAGAGCCGCAGTCCCCTTGACAACCCTCGCCACCTGCGTCTAGTACAGACCCTCTGATGATTAATTTTGGGAACTTTAACATTTGACATTATCGGGAATCCCGATAAACTAATATGTACATATGTAGATACAAACATATAGGTTATAGGTGTTTCATATAATTTCATATGTAGTACTTAGTACGTATTTTCTTTTATGGTAATCCATTACATGACTGACTTTAAATAAATTAGAGATTTCATCACGAAATCTAATAAAGTCACTGCTGAGTAAGTACTAACACATACATATCTTCACGCTGTATCCCTAACGGGGTAGTCAGAGAGGACGGAGCAGTATGAGTCACGGTCCTTACATATTTATTTCGCTTCCTCAAATCTCATCTTTCTCCTCAGACATTTTTACCTAGGTATGCGAGTGCTTTTGGCATTTCTGTCAGCTAACACTTTGGCTATTTGATCTTCAAAAGTCAGCCTTGGTCTTCCTTGGCCTCTGCTACCATTCGCTTTCTATCTGTAGAGTTTCTTCGTGTCTTTCATCACTCATTTTTTCTATGTGGCCGAACCATTTAAGCATTTTATACTGCGTATCTCTTCAGACTGCTTTTGCAATTACACTGACAAAATTTATTAGCAGTTTATATAAATAATAGTATTATATTAGTAAATACTAATAGCTATTATAAGTATTATATATTTATGCAATTTAATACTTACTAAATAGAGTATTAATTTTCTTTATTACTTACCATAAAAGTATTATACAAGTGTGAAAAAATGAATATCTATTTTAATTCTATAAATTCAAACACTAATTTAAAATTATTTCATAACATATAACCTACTTAACAAATAAATAAAGACTAAAAATTAATACTATATTATTCTAAAATGTGTTGTGTAGATTGTGATATGTAAACGGTATTCAACTTATATTTTATTGGCTTCTATATTCAGTATTATATTATGTACAGTAGAATGCTATTACATATCAATATGTATTATATTACAAATAATATATCGGTGTTATATATACTACAAGTATATAGTACTAACTAAAAAGTACGTTAATATTTACAAACTTTAAACTACACATTATCTTAAATAATAGACTTCCTCAAAGTTGCCGCTTAGAAAGCTGTCATTGCTTAAGGTACCCAGCAGACTGGCAGCATTGCCTCTTTGAATAGGCAAACTGATTCGTTGACGGAAGAAGCTGGCAGCCCGGCGGTTTCCCGAAGCCTCGACCAGTCTCTTACAAATATCAGAAACCAGTCGATGGGCTTCGGGGCCCCATGGATCCAAAGTACTGTGGCGTAATTATGAAACTCTCAGAAAGAGTCGCATGCTTACTCCGCTTCAAGTTCTCGTCAGTGCTAGCTGCGGCACCTGCTGACTTGGAATTCGCCGGCACTAACTTAATTTGGATGTAAATTAAATGTTAGGCGAAGCTTATTATTAGACTTGCAATTAGACTTACATAGTTACCATGAACAACAAATATTATTACAAAATAAATAAGTCACTAAAAACAAACCTAATAGTAATAACTGATTTCAATTAGTAAATATTGTATTAATATACAATTTTTATAAAATAGTAATCTCTTAATAAAATTTACCTTTAAAATTTTAGAGATCTATAAAATCTGGGACTTTCCTTTTATTTTTCCTGTCGACTTTAGGTAAAACTTTTCTCTATAATTTTTTAAATTCTAGGTCTAATGGTTTTAGAGTTAGGTAGGGGGAAGGGGGGATGTTCAAGTCCAGTTCAAGTAGGTATATAATTTTCCCCTTCTTCAGTTTTTTTTATTACAATAATACAAGTTAAAACTTTGATCTTAGCCAAAAGGTTGAGAGCGATCCCCTTCTTCACTTCTCTTATGATTTTTTTTACATACATAAGTATGTCATATGTCGGTTATCAAGATGTATAATAATGAAAAATTTCAAGTTTGGTCACACAGTACCTGAGAACATCGACTGAGACCGATAGGGTTGTCACCCGTACTTTACGATAAAGTATTTAGTACTTTGTGAGAGCAATAAAGTACGTGAAAATATTTTTAATTTACTTATTTTGAGTTTTTATGGTTTTAATAAATAACATTAAATATTATTAATATATTACTAAAAGAAACAAGTGTTAAGCGATGTTTTCGTGTACGGTACGGGTTGCATCGATAAATGACAATGAGCGCTAATTTCGTTTTTTGAATATTACCAAAAACGTCAGTGTCAATTCGCATCACTAAACTAGCAAACAATTTTTCAAAGTAGCAACAAAAAATACGTACTAAGGTAAGCCAGTCTAATAAAGTACCTAATACTTATTATGCTTTTTCAAATTGTAAATAATCATTGTTACAATTTCTTTGACAACTTTCCAAATACATAATATGTACTTACATATTATAAGACAAATAACGAACGGAGAAGGGACAGCGGACACTAGACGAACTGACTAAAATAAATAGTAGGTAAATATACACCAAAACCGAAACAGAATTCAATCAGAACTTACAGTCGTGTCTATTTCTGCAATTAATTCCCCTTCCGAGCCCCCCATGACTTGTTTACATACTAGAATACAATCAAAACAATAATAACATGTCGTTAATAACATAGGGGTATTAATCGATAGAGGGAACAGTGACACGCCGTTTGACACTCGTTGAACTTCGAATGAGGAAAAATTATTTTTATCTAACAGAATCATGTTCAAGAACCGGAAATTATTCTTGACGGTGTATGTGTACTTTAATGCCAGGATACTACGGACAAGGACGTTTAAAATATCTAATCATACATAGGCAGGTAGGTATATTGCGTACATTTTCCCTAAATTCAAAAGTACCTACTGTTTTGAACATAAGGCTAAAATCTTTTCACATGCAACATTTATTGCCTATTGCAGAATCTCTACAGCAGATGAACAGAGTATGTATTCAAAAATACGTGTTCAAATCTTAAGACAGAACTAAAGAAGCAGTGTAACTTATAACATTTAAACATGGGTTGGTTTGAAAGGGATAGAAAAATATAATTAAAATGTATGGCTATTAGCTTTCTTCCTTGCTCATAGTGAATGTATATAAATAAATAAAAATAAAATAAGCCTTTATTGCTGTCTTACAAATGTAATAATATTGAAGTACAAATTTCATTTCGTTTACCATAATAATCAATCGGTGAATTTTTCATCGACGGCTTGTCCTTCAACAAAGGCCTCCTCTAAAGACTTCCATCCGTCTCGGTCTCTCGCTATCCTGATCCATTCTGGGCTAGCGTCTCTTTTAATATCGTCTTCCCAGCGTTTTATAGGTCGCCCTTTGATGTAGGAGCTACACTTACTACATACACATATAATATTTACACTATATTTCTATTCCATATATCTATATATCTTATTACAGTACTCATAGACATACACATACATAACTATATACGAATATAATATTTACATATAAAAATAATTAAATAATTTATGTACAAACAAACTTTTTATATACGTATTTTTATTTTACATCTACCAACATATTTTATACTACACACGCCGCGCGCTTATAATAAAGATAATACGTAGGTAGTTTAGAAAAACGAGTCAAACTGTTATACTTGAAGTGAACATATGTAAATGGGATATTAAAAATCGTTTTAAATACTTGACAAACTGCGTATCCATTATTTCTACCAATCATCCTATAATTGGTGACACCGACGTAGCGGTCTCATAACTGGTTACCGCTGATACTTGGAATGCGCTTCCTTCGCTTGAAGACCCTACAAATGTCTTCGGAAAAAGTGTCTGTGGAAAGTGGCAGTGTTGAAGTGTTCCGTGTACTAATAAATGAACTAACCAAACAAGTAGCTGCACTTACCAACCAGCTGAATGAATCTCATTGATCGCGCTCGAGACACAGGATACACCGGAATCGTTTACGCAGTAAGTCGCATTTAAAATTACCCCCAGAGAATCAACCATACTGCTGGTACCATCATAACTTTGGTACAAGGGCAAAGAAATGTAGTCACCCGTGTACTTACAAGTCGGAAAACTCTCTGGGCGGTTGGAAATAGCGGCCAGCGACTGCCCATCATCATCTTCAGGCCGTCTTTTTATACCTGAGCGCTACACAAAAATGTTATTCCTTGTGGACACTGGATCTGACCTTTGTGTATACCCACGTTCAGCCATGAAGACGCCCTGCTCACGCACCAAGTATGACCTGGTAGCTGCGAATGGTTCTGTTATACATACTTACGGTCCCGTACAACTCCAGCTAGACCTAGGACTAAGAAGGACATTTAACTGGAATTTTACCGTTGCCGATGTTTCCAAGCCCATTATCGGAGTAGACTTCCTCAGTTTTTATAATTTCATGGTCGATTGCAGAAACCAGCGCTTAGTCGACGGACTTACACATCTCTCCGTGGTTGCACCTACAAACAAAAGACCTGATAACATCGCTTCCATCAAGGTCGTCTCAGGAGACACTGTGTTTCATGAACTACTCACCAAGTTTCCTGAGATCACGAAACCAGCAGGTATACTTACTCCACCTAAACATAATACTGTGCACCAAATCCGAACTACGCCTGGTCCTCCAGTTTCCTGCAGACCTCGACGCATGGATCCTGAACGAATGCAGATCGCCAAAAAAGAGTTCGAGGCAATGGTGACCAGCGGTATCGCCAGACGTTCAGAGAGCCCGTGGTCCTCAGCGCTGCACCTGGTAAGGAAAAAAGATCAAGGATGGAGACCCTGCGGTGACTATAGAGCACTGAACGCAAGGACCATTCCTGATTGCTATCCTATACGTCACCTGCATGACTTCACTTACCAGCTGTCTGGTTGCACCATGTTCTCAACTATCGACTTGGTAAAGGCATATAATCAGATTTTGGTGAATCCAGAAGATGTGCCCAAAACTGCCATCACTACACCTTTCGGCTTATTTGAGTTCACACACATGACCTTTGGCTTCAGGAATGCCGCTCAAACTTGTCAGACGTTCATCGACGAAGTCTTACGTGACCTTGACTTCTGTTACGGATACATCGACGACATCTTGGTCTTTTCGTCTTCTGAAGACCAGCTTAGGCAGCACCTGCAACAGCTTTTTGAACACCTGCAACTCTACGGTGTCGTTGTCAATACTAGCAAGTGTGTTTTAGGCCAGAAGCAAGTAACTTTCCTTGGTCACAATGTTTCATCTGCTGGTATTAGTCCACTAGTATCTAAGGTCGAAGCCATTACTGCATACCCACCACCGAAAAACATCAAAGAGCTACGTAGATTCCTTGGCATGCTAAATTTCTTTCGTCGCTTCATTTCCAACGCTGCAGTCATATAGGCGCCTCTTCACGCTATCCTTAGTGGAGGTAAACAGAAAGGTTCCACTCCTGTCGAGATGACACCAGAACAACTACAAGCTTTTGAACAGTGCAAATCATCTCTCTCTAAAGCAGCACTTCTCGCACATCCGGATCCTGCAGCTGAACTCGCCATCACTACTGATGCTTCTGACGTAGCAATTGGTGCTGTACTCCAACAGAAAAGCTTAGACCAGCTCAACGCAAGTACAGTCCCTACGAACGAGAATTGTTGGCAGTATATGAAGCAATCAAATACTTCAGGTACATGGTGGAAACAAGAGATTTTACAATCTACACTGACCATAAGCCGGTTACCTTCGCTTTCTCAGCAAACAGAGAGAAAATGGCACCTCGTCAATTCAGGTACTTAGACTTTATCGGTCAATTTACAACCGACATTAGGTACTTACCTGGCAGAGACAACGTAGTGGCTGATGCTTTGTCGCGCGTAGAAGAACTAACATCCAGCATAGATTACGAAGCCTTAGCACGAGCACAGACGACTGACCCTGAACTACAAGAGCTACTACTTAGAGGCTCGTCACTACAGCTCAAAAAGCTACTCACAGGTAACAGCAACTTACCACTCTTCTGCGACGTATCTGTTCAGCCTCCTCGACCATACGTATCTGCGCAATTTCGGCGCCAAGTTTTCGACTCTCTCCATCAATTTAGTCATCCAGGAACGACAGCTACAGCGCGACTGGTGACACAAAGATTCGTATGGCCAGGGATACGCAAGAACTGTAGAGAGCTCTCACCACCTTAATCGGTGCACGCCATCTGCGTACCACCGCTTACCACCCTGCGGCTAACGGACTGGTCGAACGATTTCATCGACAGTTGAAGGCAGCGATTGTGTGCCACACTACCACATCATGGACTGAGGCACTACCACTCGTTCTTCTGGGTATCAGAAGCGCCTGGAAGGAAGACCTTAATTCATCGAGTGCAGAGTTGGTTTACGGCGAACCACTAAGACTACCGGGCCAATTCTTAGCTTCAACTGATGACCACAAAGCAGCTGATCCAACTGAGCTCATACCTCGCTTACGAAGGCATATGGCGCATCTCACTCCAAGACCAACGTCATGGCATATGACTAATTCTTCACCATTCTACATTCCACAGAATCTGTTTTCTACGTCCCACGTTTTTCTGCGTCAAGACCACGTACGCCGACCACTAGAAGCTCCATACGCCGGTCCATTCAAAGTCCTGGAAAGATCTTCTAAATACTTTAGGATAGAAGTACAGGGCAAGAGTACAAGTGTCAGCATTGACAGGCTAAAACCAGTTGACCTGACTAGAGATACAGACTGCATATCTACTGGCACTCCATGGCAATCACCAGCAGTCCTAGTCTCCAGACACTACAGGAGATGAGAAAAATGAACGCGCAGCGGAAGAAGAGTGCGCTTCCCTGACTACTATCGACCATAGCCATGGTCTCGGCGGGGGAGTGATGTAGGAGTTACACTTACTACATACGTATACACGGTCACACATAATATTTACACTATATTTCTACTCCATATATCTATATATCTTATTACAGTACTCATAGACATACACATACATAACTATATACGAATATAATATTTACATATAAAAATAATTAAATAATTTATGTACAAACAAACTTTTTATATACGTATTTTTATTTTACATCTACCCACATATTTTATACTACACACGCCGCGCGCTTACAATAAAGATAATACGTAGGTAGTTTAGAAAAACGAGTCAAACTGTTATACTTGAAGTGAACATATGTAAATGGGATATTAAAAATCGTTTTAAATACTTTACAATCTGCGTATCCATTATTTCTACCAATCATCCTATAGATTCTTTTCCCATCCCTAGGGTATCACTCTGATATTATTTTATTCCATTTCTTATTATTCTCTCTTAACATATGTCCTGCCCATTGACATTTTAGTGTTTTGCATACTGTTTTCGCTTTTTGCGCATTTTATTTTCTCTTTTTTTGACTCCTATTACACTTCTCTCCATTCCGTTTTGACATACATTTATTTTACTCATTAACTGTTCTGTTATAGCTCACGTTTGACACCCATATATTAAACATGGCGAAATATATGTGTTGCGTTCTTTTATTTTTTCTATCATTGGCATGTCCAAAATCTTTTTCAAGTGTTGGCTATTCTTCTGTCGATTTCATTATGCAATAGTATCACTTGCGGCTATTAACTGTCCTAGGTAAACATACTCTTCTACGTATTCTTCTCCATATTTACTATAATATTTATATGTCTGTGAAATATTAATCGTAATTTTTGTCTTAGTCGTGTTCATTGAACACGGCTAAGCTTCCTTACCTTCGAATAACCTTCGCGCTTTGTTCTGATAATTGTTGTAGCATTTACTCTAGCTTTTTTGGAAAATAAAATCTAATCGTCTGCAAAACGTAATTGGATTAGGTTTTCATCGTTTATCTTGAGTCCATTTTTAACCCATTCCAGATTCCTGAATATCATATCCAGTCGCTGAAAACAACTTGAGTGAAATAGGGTCACCCTGTCGGACTTCTCTCTCTATGGTATAGGGAACTCCTCTCCTGTTGTTTCCAGTCTGACTTGAGCTCTGCTTTTCGAGTAAACGGTCTTAAGTGTTCTAATGTATGAACTTTCCTTGTATTCCCTGAATATGCAGTGCTTCCCATACACAGGGTTAATTTTAAAATACTAATAACCTCTTAGTATTTTGTGCTAAACATTATCCCCAATAACTTTTGCTCTACGACTTTTAAAAATTCGTAAGTTTTTTCTTTCATACAAAAATAAAAAACATTAAATATTTTTGATAATAGCACCTACTCTACCCTGTCGCTAAAGCGGCACAGACAGCGCGGCGGTGTGAGGTCCGGTGCGTTTGCACTGTACCATTGGAATACATACACAGAGTAATTACGTTTCAGACAGTACAACAAAACTTAACAAATATTTTTTCACGAACGTATTAAGTTTTGAAAGAAATCGTAGAACAAAAGTTGTTAGGTATGATGATAGGAATTTTGCACTAAGAGGTTATTAGTATTTTTCAATTAACCCCGTATATTCATGTTCTAAGGAGTCGAAGGCTTTATTATAAACAATTAACAAATCCCAGGTAGTAGATTTTGTTGTATTCTTTTTATATTTGTAGTAGTTCTCTAAGAACCTGTATATAATCTACATGGTTGAAAATTTGCAAAAAAACCTGCTTGCTCTTTTGGTTGGTTATCATCGAATATAGATGTGATTCAGAATAAAATTATTTTAGATAAAACTTTGTAGACATTGGACATCAAACTAATTGGTCGATAATTCCCTATTTCTCCTCTATCTCTTTATGTAGCAATATAGCTAACAATACAGAAAACTACGAAAATAGATTTCGTAAAATAATGCATTGTTCTTTTGCAAGTAAAACTGAGAAAAGGGCCATATTTCTGATAGCGTGGTGAAACATGGCCTCTAAATGGCCTTATTAACGGTATCAAACTAAAATATGTATTCGTTTCACGGTACTTTTGGTATGTAAAATAATCTATTATCAAAACTTGTACATTTCGCCATATCGTACCAAGGTACCACCACGGTACCAGGTGCTATGCTTGTTAATTTCTAGTTATCAGACTTTTATGGTATATTGTTTCTGTTTCTGTATTGGTAACAAGTTTTAGTTTTAGATAGCATTCGAGTTACTAATTTTTTTTTTTAATTAGGAGAGGAAGAGAATGGATAAAGAGAAAACGCATGTTTTATTTTGAAGATTTTAATAATATCACAAATTATTCACCAATAATTAATAGAAATTAACATTACATTCGCATTATTAATTAACATTTTATTATTAACAATTTTATCCGTTAAGAACGTCATCCTCTTCTGCAATCTGCAATATGGCCTTCTGAATTATACGCTTCAATTTCTTCTGACATTCGTTTGATCGTAGACTACGCAATTCTGCTGCTACGAAATCTCCGAATACCTGTTAGAGATTTTAAATATTTCAAACAATGTTTATTAACTGCTGAATCTAATCTGTTAATTATTGTTAATCATAGTAGCAGCTATTATAGACAAGCCCGTAATATTCATAATGAGTTAAGCCTAGTCTGTTGTAATATACTTATTACTTACCTAAATTTATAATTTGGAAGAACATAATTAGATTATATTCTGGTGATCTATATATCATTGCTGAAGAAAATTTAAAAATAAATAGGGATTGGTAATTTAAATTATTTTAGTAATCTTATAAAACCAACTTAGGAGTATATGAGATGGTCACACTTCATATAGAGAATGTATTACCTACTTAGTCAATAAAAATGATAAAAATACTGGAACATAAAAAGAACACTCAGATTTAAAATACTACAAAATAACCTTACTAAACTGTAACGAATTTTATATACATACCTGAAAATCGTCACTTTTCTTATCTTTGGATGATTTGCTTTCTTCTATCACCTGTGCATCGAAATTTACAGAATTTTGACTCAGTTCTGCGATATCATATTCTTCTTCATCAATTTTAAAATCTTCCTGCGTTTGTATAATATACGTTTAATGTCAACATACAAAATAATATCTATAAGTAAATGTTAGCTATATAAATACAACAAAATAATATTAGTTTTACCAAATTATCAGATGTTGGAGATGAAGTACACTCATTATAGTCATCCTTTTCCAGTTTCACTAAAAAGGTAGAAATGTCTGTACAATTCTTTAGCCTGTCCGAATCTTTTGAATTATTGTCATCTCCAGATATAATTACAGTACTCGGTTGCTTATTTGGGCCTGCAAACTCTTTGTTTTTCTTCACATAAACTCTCCTACTCCGTTTTTGCTGGTCTCGCCATTTCTTTCTTTGTAACCTTTGTTGTTCAGGAGTCATTTCTTTTATAGACAATATCTTTTTCTCTCGTCTTCTTCTTAGGTACTTCTGTCTTTCTTTTGTTTTCTGTAATTCAGATAACTGCGGATCGCTTTTGATTTTCTGATAACGTAATCGTTCCGTTATTCTTTTTTTCAAAAGCAATTCTTCTCTTGATTGGGCTTTCCTTTGTCGTTCCATTATTTGTGAAGAGGCTATATCTGTAAAATACAAAATACCTATCATACGTAATTTATTTCCAATGAATGCAAAACTTACTTAAATAACTGTAATTCTTGTAACAAATAGAATAATTGTCGAGTTTTTTCATTGAATAAAAAAGCAAGAAACAAAAAATCTAATATGTAACACAAATGTATAAAACTTATTTATAAATTAAGTAGAAACTACGTACCTGTGATTAATTATTAATAAAAAAATATTAAAAAATGAATTGTCATCTTACTTGTCGAAGTATGATTAAGTACTAAGTTACAATATACGATTAGCTAACAATATTCGTGTATAGGTATATTACATCATAAAACTGTATAAGAATCAACCTATACTATAAGATAATAATCTTATCTTTAAAACTTACAACAGAGGAATGACAAAGTAATAATAAACACGAGGGCACAACGCCACGTTACGAGCGACGTCATTTCTGTGTACGAAGGTCAGTTACAACATTAAATACGGATGTTTTTTACAATGTTACGTATTAGCATTATTTATTATTTACAAAACATATATCTGTATCACTTACAAGTAACAATAATAAAACACTTACTTTTGTTTATATGAAGTAAAGTGATAATTTTAAACAAGAAACCTGAATTTGTGAGACTTTAAGCACGACGTGCGTCTCGCTCCCGTGGCACAGTCACGACTGACATGCGCCGAAGCGTATCAGACTGCGAAAAAAAATTCCCCTGTGGCACGGTAATGAAATAATAATAATAATATCCCACACGTACGTACTTATATATTCCGTAGAAAGTGTTGTCTATCTTTACACATAATATACCTATGTACACCTTTAAAATAATAATATAATAATGCGCTAGACGATATACACCAATCATCTGATTTCAAACTAGGGTATTCCCTGTGATATGAGAACCAGACGACCTACTGGGGGCGTCTCCCAGTACACCCAGACCCGAGACAATCTAGAAAAGTTCATTTCCTAAATTGACCCGACCGGGAATCGAACCCGGAACCTTCCGCGCTTGGTGCAACGTTTAAACCACTGCGCCATCGAGGTCGTCTATTTATATGTATATACTTGTTACTTGGTATAACAAATTTAAATATAAAAATAAATGGTAATTTTATACTATAACTTTGGTTTCATATTTCGAGTAGTGATATGAAATTGCTATATCGATTGTATCTAATGTTGCCCACGAGATATTAGTACTTATATATTTAGGCTTTGTACATATTCTTATTATGGCCATTTGTAATGTAAAACGTAATTAGGCTAGGTCAATTAATTGTTATTTAATTGAGTATTTAATCCTTAACAATGACTTTGAACAACAAAATCCATAGAAATTCAAAATGTTACTAATGTTTTTTTCTAAGAAATTGACATTAGGTTTAAGTTTATTATGTTAAACATTATAGCAATAGTTAATACATATAGTTTATTGTTTTATTCACGTGAGATGTCCATGCTATTTTCTACATTTCTCGGGAAAATTAAATTCAGGGTTGCCCACCATGACTCATAATTATAAGACATGACATTATACATTATAACATAATATTTCTTGTCTTCTCTGCTAATATTATGTTGTATTACATGACTACTATTTTCTGATGACATGACATTTAGTGCAGGAGCGCGCAAGAGTGCTTATATTACAATAAAAAATAATTATTTTCATTAAATAATGTTTATTATTGTAATGTGAAGGTAATTGTAAGAATAAATAGTTACACCCATTTTGAAACATATGCATTTTATTGGCAATATACATAAGTATTGTAGTAATGAATTATTATCATATAAATATGTATAATTAATAATTACAATTATTAAAAAATGTTCTATATCTCCTCTATACATATAATTATTCTGTACAAGTTTTTGTCACTCAACTCCTCCTAAACGGCTGGGGACTGATTTTGATGAAATTTTATGTGTATTTGAGTGGGTCCCTAGATAGTTTAGGTTCACAATTTAACCCGGTAGGCGGCGCTGCAATCGGGATCTAGGATTTTTTTTTATTTCCAGAACTCTTAAACGGCCGGACTGATTTTGATGAAATCTTTTGTGAGTGTGAATGGGTCCCTAGATGGTTTAAATTCACAATTAGACCCGGTAGGTTGCGCTGTAATCGGGTTTTCGGCGATTTTTTTTTATTTCGAGAAGAACAATGTCTGTCGGGTTTGTGTGTATTTGAGAGGGTCCCTAGATGGTTTAGAATTTTAGATTCATACTTGAAACCGCAAGGTGGCGCTACAATCGGGTTTTAAGATTTTTTTTTATTTCGGACAGGACGATGTCAGTCGGGTCCGCTAGTACAATTATAAAATTGTAACGAAGCAACTTTATACGTTAAAGATATTTTTGAAAAAAATATTAATATATATGTTTTTAGAATTTTTATCTGTTTGTTTGAGCTTTACTGAAAAAAAACTGGCTGGACTTCAATGTAGACAGCACTGCTGGCGAGACTAGAGTCTCAGTTACTCAATAGCGTATTATTATAAGAGGGTAGACAGAGTGTTCTTTGAAATAATATGTAATTAATCTTAATGTTAAACTTACTACCACCGAGAACGTTGATATAGAGGTCATCTCGAGGGGACTAAAACCTTTTATTTATACATATAAGAACATTTTTATTTTCTGAAAATTATAATATGTATGTACATCCATTAGTTGTTTCCAACTGCCAATTTTTTTAAGTAGCAAAAGTACCTACCACCTACTTATTATAATTGAAAACACCATAAAGAAGTGTACAGTGTATCTAAATAGTTGTCAATAAAATCTTACGAACTAAGTAGTACAAAAAGTTGAGCATACCCTATATTTTGATGTACCTACACTAGAAACTTGATAACTCGAATTTTAAGGGAAACGCTAAGTTATTAGAGTTGACAGCATAGCAAGTAGATATCTAAAAACACGGAAAATTAACGCGATTATCTTTTATTTTCACTTGACGTTTCGGCCGAGTTGCATCGGCCGTGGTTTCAAGTAAACTCAAGTAAAAACAAGAGTTTAGAGACCTCGGCCGATGCAACTCGGCCGAAACGTCAAGCGAAAATAAAAGGTAATCGCGTTAATTTCCCGTGTTTTTAGATATTTTATAATGCAGCGCGAAAGTTTAAATAGTAAGTAGATATTTCAAGATACAAAATATTTACTTAGTAGTTACAATTTCGACTTACTAAGGCACAATTTCTATTACATATTTCGAGTTGCAGTGTAAAAAAAAATCAATGTAGATTTTCTAAGGGAGCCCATGCCACACCGTTCAACCGATTGCTATGAACTTTGGTATGGAGATAGCTTCAATACTGAGGAATAGACATGGCTATTTTAAAATAAAAATCACCTAGTAGTGAAATAAAAATTAGACTTCAACTGTACAGTTTTTGACTACAAAAACTGCTGTTAGAAAAGATCTGCTATTTTCTTTTGAGCTAAGAAAGTCTTTTTCATTTAGTCGCGTTGATAACGTCTTTTTCACATCATAGTCAGTTATCAATTTCTGTTTGGTACTAATGATGATACTTGTTAGCTGACGTCTAACTGACCAAATGAATACTGATTGATAACAAATATCTGTTAAGCAATGAGCCAAAACCCAAAGTCCCAAACCATCAACAAACTTAGAAAGCTTAATGAAAACAAATTCACGCGTACAGAGTACAAAAAAATCAGACATTTCTGTGAATAGAATTAAAAATTTAATTGCTTTGACATTGGAAAACTCAAAGTATGTAGGACGTCATTACTATTTACAATGTTTGATAGTTCGATATATATAATAAATACCTAATGGAGAACATATATTTTGTTTTGGTTACAAAGTCTAAATAATTTTGGATAGGTACCGTGTATTTAGGGGTTCAACGGCAGGTAGGTAATGGCTATTTTGTTCGTCTTACTGAGGAGTACGACTTAACGAGATTCGAGTTATCGCGTTTCCACTTTAAATAACACAGACATAAATAAATTTCGAAAATCATTGGCATCTTGAACTCCTTATTCTACATAAGTAATAAGGTCTGTAATCCATGGTAGTTAGGTAATGAAAACGGAGCACATGCAACAAATTCTCGAGTGACGATATGAGTCCACGTAACTTGACTAATGATTTTCTATTACCTAGGAAGATAAGCTTAACTAAGTAAATATTTTAAAGTCCATAAGGCGCACGAATAATATGATCCACATATCTTTATTCGCCTCAATCCGTAAGCTCGAGTGAGTCAGAGGAGAGGCGCCGATGACGCTATCCGCTTGCATTCACATCTTCCTCTTCGCCAATCTGCAGGATTGCTTTCTGGATTATCCGTTTCAGTCTTTTACGGGACTCGTCGGATCGTAGAGTACGGAGTTCTGAAGCCACAAAATCTCCAAAGATCTAAACAAATAAGTTCTTAGTAATTAACAAAATAATAATATTCATTGGTGCGAAGTTTTCTACGTCTATACTTTAAATAATACGAGTGCTCAGTTTTTTCTATAGTTCATTACCAGGGGCCCAATAGCGTAACTTCCATCGCTGAAAATCCATACTTATCTATACTAATATTATAAATGCAAAAGTCTGTCTGTCTGGTGGGCTTTCACAGCCTAACCGCTGACTGATTTTTATGAAATTTAGAATGGAGATATATTAAACCCTGAGCTACTATTTTATTAATGATTTTAATAGTTGCGGGAAAGACCTAGTGAATAATAATTGGACGTTTCAGATCTATTAAGACTCAAGGAAAAGAGAAGTGTTATAAGCAAGCAGTTTTTTTTTGTTTGAAAGCTAAGATTTACATGAATGTTCTATGTTCGGTGGAAATAGATTCAGCCATTCACAGGATATTCGACCCCTGAATGTGAAGTGAAGAGATCTTAGACACTATTGCTGCTAAAAACTGAGTTTGATCTCTGTTGGCAGCAAAATGTCTGATGATGACCTCTATAAGGTATTATTTAAAAAAATACTTAGTTTTCTTATATCTAACTTTCAAAAATGATAAATGAATTATAAATTAATAATTTAAAAAAATCCTGATATGCAAAATGATAACTGCAAAATACAGATACCGTTAAAAAGCAATAAATAATTTTCATTATTCTATCTACCTTTTGGAAGACTCACGTATAGTTTAACGGTGGGATTAGCAAAATAATATTTAAATGCGTCGGCGACCGTAATAAATACAGAAGAGAACAACGTTACCTACATTACATAAAATCTTAGCGGTCCCCGACGCATTAATTTGTTGACTCCGCTGGTACAGTATGTGTCTTCCAAAGGGCAAATAAAATATTACAGTAAGATGTAATTATTTATTGCTTTTTATGGATACTTGCTTATAATTTTTTGCCAGAATTTTTTAATATAGGTAATTGGTGTATGTCAGTCACATATGCACATTTTTAGAATGGGAACGCCGAGATAAATGAACCGTTATGTCCATTTCCAGTTAATAAAAATAATAAATGTATAAGCACGTAGGTAATTAATAATAATTACTCCATAAACCATACACAGAGCAGATAGCTAGTAGCAGTCGAGAATTGAAGCCGAGATTCTCGATTTCGGAGACAGGTGTACTAAAATATAACCAAGAATGATTTAGGATCTTTCGATTTAAATCCTTCAATTACCAGATATTAACTGTACAGACGAACATAGAACCTCCTTCTTTTATTGAAGTCGGTTAAAAATCGTTGTAAATGCGTACCCACCCTCTACGACGTATGCAAAATATCTCAAAATATTATTTAATCGTTACGTTCATCTTTTACCTTTACCATTAATAAACTATTTACAACGAACGTTGTGTCAAAAGTGGGTTTAGAAAAATGTCGACATAACTTTTTTGTTATAATTTTTTGTAAAATATTAAGATAAAAACTAAACCGACCGAAAGAATGAAATAACTATCCTTTACTAATCAAAACTTAAGTACAAAAATAACTTTATAAATACGATACAAATACCCATGTAATTAAATTTGACAGTTACTGAAGTTCATAAATGTTCATAAATGACGGAGTTATGAGGTAATAAACATAAAAAAAAACAATTGAGAACCTCCTTTTTTGGAAGTAGGTTGAAAAGCTCATAGAGTGCGTTAAAGTTCAATGAACGGCTACAAAATATTTACCTAATAACCAATTCGATACAAAGTATCAAGTAGTATCGTAACCAAGTAGCATAGACGACACGAGTTTATGACAGTATAGCCTCATGAAAAGATCAAAATCAGAGCCAACTGTACGTAAATTCCACGAAACACTAAAACTATTGACTATGGATATTTGGAAATGAAAGTCGATGCTTATTGAAATATTTTAAACACACTCATCGGTGAGTTATAAATACATACATATAGGTACTAAGTAACTTATGTAGGAAAAATATTATAGTTGTAGTTCCAATATACATATGGTGATAAATGATAATGTAATAGCGCGTAAGCGTAACTGGCTCTGGTAAATACTGTGTAAGTGAAATGAGCCAGAACCAGGAGGAGGTCGAAAAAACTTGTCATAACATGAATGCATAAATTGATTTCCTGAAGATAGGTACGGTAGGCATTATTTCTGTTAAAAGTATAGTATTTTTTATGTTAGTCCAAGGTTTTTACCTTTTTATCTACCAGATCCAGGTTAAGTTCTCGATGGCCAGAGCTAACTACGCGCTATGGCAATATCGCCGACAATAATGTAGATAAACAAAAAACAATGTTAATCTCCGTGTCATATATATTGGAATACCAGCAATCAATTGAGCTCAAATTATGAATGTTCAAAACATTACTAGTAAGGTTTAGGAAGTAGTTTGAGACGGTTTCTCTAAAATCAAGTAGGTAGGTCAAAGTTAATTCAAAATAATTTACTGAAGTAAAACCGATAGAGCACTCAACTTATAGAGAGACGAAATATCGGACCATCTTATTCACCACTGCTCAGTTGATTTACACTAACAAATATCAACTCTCGCTCGCGTTCAGAGTATATAACTAATACTGGACCTGTGTGTAAGTATATTCCGACAGATATTTTAATATTTCTGTAATGGCCTATTTTTCTATTCGGTGGTGTGGCAAAAACAGCAAAAAAACAAACTATAAAACAGAACGCGGTAACAGCAACAGTGTTTAGATGTAAATTGTTTTCATACAAAATAAATGACATTGCCACTCTATACTCTTAAGTGCTCCATGAGTAAACCTCAGTACAAGTAGGGCACTAGAAGTATGGAGACAAAATGTTATGGTTAACTATTTATACAAAGATCAAACTAACGTTTTTCAGGCAGGCAATTAATGCAGTTGGCATTAATTTTTATAAAGTCTCAGAGTCGCTCCTATAAACAGGAAATAACTTTTTTGTTATTGGACAGTCACTGATCAGAAAATCATACATCGAGATCGACGAGTTAATCGAAGACAGGAATTATAATCTGAGTATGATCCTTTCAACCTTATGAATGATCTTGCACATCCAAATCAGTAAATCGTAATTGTACAATGTTGTCATGAAAGGTATTGAAAAAAAATATAGGACCCGACTAAGTTTCTTTACCGGGTTCTTCGTGTAGGTTGTTCTTACTAACCGGTGTTAAATTTGGCGTTCAATAATATGTGATAGTGTGGTTTGACTGAATAAAAAAATGTATTTTTTGACTTTGTTATTTTAGAAAAAAAATATTTTGGAAAATAAAATGTAGATAAAACCTGAGGCAAATACATGTAAAAATTCATCTCTGGTGTCCTTATTTTATTCGTATACATATTGCAGTATTTGGTTGAAATTTATAAATGAGTCTAAGATGTCATAACGATATTGGTTTTCAGTCAATGCTTTTAATCGCGCACTTACACCCTTAGAATAAACCACTGAGAAGAACCAGCAATAAAGTCAGGTATCTTTTTTTAACTTACAACCGAATTGATTACAAATACAAATAATAGTCCAGCCAATTACACAAATTGTATGTGTAACCAAACAAAGTACTAGGCTCGTACTATGGGTACCACACAACGAACTGGGGGAGCTCCCAGCAACACTCAGGCTCTAAGCAAATTTATAAAAGTTTGTTTCTTGAATTGATCTGACCGGAGATCGAACTCGGGACCCCCGGCTTGGAAGATAGACGCTTTGCTACCGCGCCAACGGGCAGAATATGAAGTTCAGAAATCATTTCCAAACTACGATATGTTTTAATATACATATATATATATATATATATATATACGACACATTTTAATCTTCAATAACATCGTTGATAAATAATAAAAAAACTATTAGAAATACCTAGGAGTGTCTAAGTAGAAGATTGCAATTATGCAATTAAAGCAGAAAACAGACCAGACAGGCATCGCGAAATCAGTCTATTCGTGCGTGACCGCTCAGTGGTGACTGCCTGCTGCGGTAACCAAACTAGAAATAGCTAGATAATGTGTCAATCTGTTTAAACTTAGAACTAATTGCAATTTCTAAAGTTTAACGTAATAAGGTACCTTACTTTTAAAAGAATATACTCTGAAAAAAAAATCACCGAGAAACATTGTTCTTTATTTTAATATTGCCTTATATAATCTATGGTTTTTTATTAAATCGTGTAACTTTTTTGCTGGTATATGCAAAATAGAGATTATGTTATCTGTTTATCATCTCGCGCAGGCTGCGACGGTTTCGCGCAGGTGTTAAAAAAGTCAGCGAAGAAAGGCTTATTAATGCCTGGTTTACGTTGTAAGTAAGTTGTCAGTCAATTAAATTTCCTCGTGTAAACAGCTAGGTGCATAGCAATAGCAAACAGATACATGGCGAGTCAAAAAACGACCAAGTGGCCAGTTATGACTTACGACAAGCTGCTTACACGCGACTTAGTTGGCTTGCCGACTTACACTACGTGTAAGTACATACGTATAAAATACATACGTATTCTTCAAGCTGTTTCCCTCATGGGGCTGTCAGCTACGAGTTCTTCGCTACGTGATCTGTAAACCGAAATACTAATTCCCGTAGCGTGAAAGTTTGATTTGTTGCGCCTTGTTTTCTCTATCCACCCTAATGTTAAATGGTGTGAAGTTATGCCTGTATAAAATGTACTTTATACTGTAATGTCAAGTAAACCCATAAACTTCGTATATACTGGCGTATAGATTAACAGAGATAGTCGACGCGTGACGATTTTCAATTTGTCAATGTCACCTATGATGACAAATATAACACAAAATAATAAGTCACTAGCGTTCTCCACGGCGTGACAATTTGTGACGACCTGTCATACAAAAAGGGTTACAATAGCGTCTCGTTTCCTGTCCCTTTCCTATTCGTGCCACTATCATAAAAGATTACATTCTCACTCGCACTCTTTGTACACTCTATGCGCCGGTATATACTAAGTTTTTGCGTAAACCCATATAATAAAGTACACGATATAATACAAAACTCAAATGATTCAATATGATAATTCGAGTTGCGAAGATAAAATGGAAATAAGTGATAAATTGAACATATTAACATTTTATTTCAAAGATACAATAATAAAATTGTATAATATTATTATTGTATACATACATACATACATATCTTCATTGTATATATAATAAGTATAATAAAATTGTGTCAGTGTATTGAAAATATTTTTTTTTTATCAAGCCTGCTTACTTGTTAGAGCAAAATGAATACTGTATAATTTTGTTATTTGAAACATTAGTATCTTTAAGATAGTCAAGAGTGTCCGAACTGGGTAGTAATTCTAAAAGAACCAATTTATTATTTATGCTTGCTCTTCCATAGGTTCTTTATCAGTTAAGTGAATTTAGTTTAAAAAATATATGTTATTTGAATAAATATCTTTTTTTTAAATACAGATCAATCTTAAGGAGACAGTGAAAAAGGTAGCAAGTTTAATTTGTTATTAAAAAAAATTATTGACTTAAACAAAAAATTACTTCATTAGCTCGATATCAATTTTGACGACCTATATAAAAATACCCCGCATGCTTACAAGTATTGTTTTTTTTTTCATCCCTAATTGGCTATTAACTATAGCATAATTAGTAATGTAATATCGTACTACTATACCATTTATTTTACACACGGCTTTAGTACCTAATCTGCCAGTTGTGTACTCGAACCTCTAACATATCTACTGAAACTTCTCTTTTATTTATAATAATGGTTGATAATTTTATTAATGGTTTTATATTTTTTGTTTTAACGTTTTGAAAGTGCATGGAAGAGTCTACTTGAATGAAGTATATTATGATTATTTTGAAAATTGAATATTGTAACTACGATGACAGCAATATGCAGATTTTAAATGCTTACAAATACTGTACCTGACATTCATCAGCGTGTATACTGGGTCTCAGCCTGGGTACAGGATCCTCGGGCCACAACAACGGGTGGGCACTAGGGGGCAAAGGTAAAGGGCCGGATGCCGCAACCCTGGACATGGGTCTATCTGCCCGCACCCTTAGAGCAGTAGAATTATTATTATTAGGAGTAGAATTTCTTGCTCGTGCGGCAGCGCCGAACGCTTCTTCTTCTTCTGCTTGAAATTCTGCCAACTGTTTTGAAAATACATATAATAATGTTACTGTTACAAAAAAGAAATGGAAAATATTAATTTTTTTTTTATTCTGTATTGAAAATTTCTTTTGCAAATTATTTTTAGTTTAATTATTTTGTTTATGAATGAGAAAAAAAATAGAACGGATTTGTATGTCCTTCAACTGTTTATTTTAATTTAATATAATAAAGTCAATCATACAAATTGCGTGACCCGAAAACTAAATTAAATGACTAAATACGGTTGCAAAACAACCAAATTGGGGAATACCCATTATCACTGTGACTACAAGTCAGAAAATTTCATTTCCTAACCAAACAGACAAGAAGATGTGGGATTCTCTATTTCAAAGCCATACTTTGCATTAATATTGCATTCTATTGCACTAACAAACAATCAAAGTAAAAATATTATATTTAAACTAAGAATCGAAGGCAATCTAAACCTAACATAATGTGTATAGATATTTTCAAACTGTAACCATGAGGAGGTATTGAATTATACAGACAGAATGAGACGCCAAGTAGGCGTCGAGTATTGTTCGTACGTCCATTTTGTTTTCTCAAATCTCATTGTCCTCCTCTTTTATCAATTTACGCTCAGGCATTTGTGTGGTTTTGACGTTTCATACCTGATAGAATTATCAGATATAATACAATGGTACTCTAGACAATTTCACATAATTATGTGACCCTAAACCTTCGATTATAGCACTAGGCTTGTACCGTGAAGATCACACACCGAGCCAGGGGAACTTCTAGTATAATATCCAGAGTCCAAGTCAATTTAGAAAAGTTCGTTTATAAATTGATCTCACCGGGGATCGAACCCGGGACCCCAGTTTGGAAAGTAGATATTATTCCGCCATATCAACTCAGTTGACAGCCAGTCGTTAGTAATAAATTAATATTATACCTGTATAATTTTATACTAATCATTTTCCTGAAGACATTAAATTTTTAGGATACAACACTAACATTATTGTACAGTGAGTACTACCTACTTTTAAAAACTTAAAAAAAAAATGAAATTCACTTCTAAATTTCTTATTTGTTGTTCTATCTATATATGATAAACTCTAGAATATTTATAAAAACTATCATGTTAAGTAAAGCAATTTGTGTCCATCCTCCAAAAAATAAAGTTAAAACAACATTCATTCCGTCAACAAATTAAAAAAAAAAGAAGTGAATACTTTTATACGCCTCATACGATGTTTGTTAAATGCTTATACGATTTACGATATCAATATCAACCAACAAGTTGGAAGTTATTGAAAACACGTGACGTACCGCGAGATTAACTCCTTCCACGTTATCGAGAGGGTCGCCAGGCGTCGGCCCCCGCAGAAACAAGAGGGCTTCAAAGTACTCCCACCCGCTGCACCCCACCCCACTCCCGCCCTCCCCACAGCCCATCTGCCGCCGCTTTATTTTCCGCAGCTCGTTGTTGAATTGCGTCCTTAAATTGTGTATTTTTCTGCTTATCTCCTCCGAGGTGGTATCGAACATGCCAGCCAAATATTCCAGTTTAATTTGCTTCGCATGCCGATCTTTATATAATGGATACTTCGCGTCCCATAACTCTTTACACTCTTTTTCCAAAGTATCAATTAACTTCATGGTGTTCTTTGAATTCCAGTGTGGCCTTGCATCTTTTTTGGACGTAGTTTCGTTTTCTGAATCCGGCTCCATCTTCGTCAAATACATTTCATATGAATCAGAATTATTGAAATCCATTTCACTGTTGGTGCGTTGCAAATAAACGACGTTACGCTATGGACAGCGCTCTAGCGAGACTGCGGGGCAAGGGCAGAGAGCGGCGAGACCGGTGTCGGTCCGCGTGGCAACGTCGCTTGGCTTGGCACAAATTACTGATACACTACGTTCTGCGTTGCCGTTCCGGCGTGGTGCATTTAACGTGTTGCAATGTGCTAATTTTTAGGCGCTAAAGAGCTTAACCATATTAGCGGTTATTAGCGCTAGTCGCATTTAACAAAAGAATTCTAGTTGTTATAATTTTTAACCTACTTTATGTAAAGTGGGTTATGTAATTTGGTCTTTCGTTTATTATTCATTAAGAATCATACATCCTTTGAGTAACTACTTTAAAAATAAGTATTTCGAATAATTTTCGTTATGAAACCAATAGTAAGGTAAGTATATCTAAATTTAATAGCATAATAAGGTATGTCTTCCCTGTTAGGTAATTCAAGAGTTAATATCTGATGCATGTGTGTTGAGACGAACACGTGTGGTCTATAACTCATAAAATGATGAGCTCATAAAATATGTCCTGTTTGTAACTCATATTGTTGATACTAATTCGTTCGTTTCCTTATAGACTGAGGATTATTGTCTATGTGCTATTAAAATACTTATTTAAACTATTCCATAGCTAAGTAAAAACAAGTTAAGTGCAAATACTAATGTGCTATTAGTGTTCCGTTACCTCAGCTATTACCAGTCACCAATTGCTAAACAGTTGGTTGTGGTGCTTTTTTTATGCAAAAAAATTTGATATGTAATGTTATGCAATCTTGTTTCTTCAATATGCTCAATTTTCATATTTTTTTCAATTTTTTCCCACTATCTCTTTTGAAGTTAGTCTCTATACAGTATACTACTATACTATATACTCTATACAGTATACTATAAAATCTCTATACAGCGATTTTAATCTGTAATTGTGGAAGAATGTTAAAAAAGTAAGTCAAAATAATATGTTATTATATTTTTGATTTTGTAGTTTATGGAACTTCCATTTGATACTGAAACAGAATAAAATCTTAAATAACTCGTTGTTTTGGGGACCCCAAAAATATTTTTTCAAGTTGCTGTTAAAGCCCTCAAAATAATCCCCTTAGGTATAGTCAGACAGCCACAAAGACAAAACAATATTTAATTAATTAAGTTCATGTTTTTATTCCGTGTTTCATTTTTCATTTGTTCATTTTAAATTCATGTCCTTAACCCACCACTTACTGTAACAGTTCTAAATAGCTCAATAGTTCTCAATATGTCAAATAGTAGATTCGCGAAATACGGCTCTGCACAGACACACAGACAGACGGACATAGAGATAGCCACATATAAGTGTACCTTTTATTCAACTTTGAAACGGAACGCTAATAAGATCTTAATAAAATCATTAGAAGTAATAAGGGATATATGTATAACGGAGCTATAGAATTAATAATTTTATCTACAAATCTCAATATTTAAAATTGACGGTTTTCTCTGTTCCTACTTTTGATATAAATCACATCTTCTTTAAAATTAATGATCTTTGCTATAAAAAAATGGTAAACCTCGAAATTAATGGTTTTCATGATAAAATTTTGGTTACACCTTCAATCACTGAATCTTTAATGTGGTGTAACGGTCATAATAAATGCTTGAGAGGAAATCGTGAGTGCAAATGCAGGCTAAGGTATAGATTGTTTCACATTGGGCAAAATTTTGCAAATCGTTTTGTAACTTTATACATACACGACGATATATTTATAACACTTTTTTTGGTTAGGGTGGTTAGGTCTTTATACCACAACGCGCGAGCCGAGCGAGTGAAGCGAGCGTACCGCGGCAGCGCCCGGCGCCCGGCGAAGCGCCAAATCGGTATCCGCTTTATACATGGAGCAGTATTAAAACAGGAGTTAAACGCACTTAAGGCTTAATAAACAATAATTTAATCCAAAATAGACCTTCTGGTCTATGCAAAAGTGCGCGCGCTAGCTTACGAAAAATACGGAAAAGCAGTTATTTTCTTTTATTTTAATAACTATGATGAATTTTAAAAACTCCAACTGTTATTTTGAAGAATATGTTTAGATTAAAAGTATACAGAAAATTGAGGAACATAAATCCATCACGTTACTCCTAAAATGTAAATCTCTGTTTTAAAAGAGGTTTCTTTGATATTTTTTATGTGTTACAAAAGTTAACCAATAGTGTATCTCAACTGACAAAATAAAGTCAATGAAATGAAAAATCAGGTTACCGAATTTCACTCTCATATGTTTTGTAATCACTTAGTAAAATTGAGATCCCTAACGTCAAAATTGTCAATGCATCGCCTCAAAGAAATAGTTGAAGTCGAGAAAATTAATCTCGAAACATCTCTATAATCCTCCATCTCTTTTCATCTTGTACTGTTGGTATATCTATATATAGCAATGTTATATATACTAGCAGGTGTAATTCTGAGTTTGGTTTGAAACTGAATCCAAGAGAAGTATTGAAACAAGAGTCAGCACTCTAAAGAGATAATTGAAGTCGAGAAATTTAATTTCTAAACATCTCTATAATCCTCCATCTCTTTTCATCTTTTGCTGTTGGTAAGTATATGTATATATACCAACAACAAAAGATGTCTTATAAATATAAATCTAATATATACTAATAGGTGTATCTCCGAGTTATTTCCAGGAGCAGTATTGAAATAGGAGTCCGCACTCTAAATCTTGAAACATATCTATGTCCTTCCATCTCTTTTCATCTTTTGCTGTTGGTAAGTATATCTATATATACCAACAACAAAAGATGTCTTATAAATATAATCTTATATATACTAATAGGTTTATCTCCGAGTTATTTCCAGGAGTTAGGAAGAGACGTCGCGCAATCGCACCAACTCCATGCACTGTACCGGATGTGTCGTTATTATCAGGATCACAGCTTGTCAAGTTTATTTATTTAATTTATAGAAAATGTTACTTTTCAAAGCACAGTCTATTATTTTTAATGATTGCTTATTTTTTTTATTGGCGATAATTATTTCATAGCGTCTTAAAATTTTTTAAAACTAATATCGATTTATTGAAGGAGTAACATTTTTTGTATGACATTAGGTATATTTTTTATTATCGTTTCATAGCAATTTTGTATATATATTTTCACCAATTTTGAAGTGCCGTTAAATGCATCCCAAGTAATAACTATCTCATTCGTTAAGGTTATTTTGAAATCCTAACAAAAATGACAGAAAATATTTTAAGTCTGCCTTTGCACCCCAGCATTTATCCCAGTCCTATGGTGGCAGCGATAATTTGGTTTTCACAGAAGTTACGATTTGATCACATTTTAGCACGGACAAAATCTTAAAATTTGTTTTTGTTTTAATTGCAATTTGCAATTAAATTAGATCACCAATTAGAAAACTGGATTGAGAGATTTGGGATCTTTTAATTACCTATCCGTTGTGTAAATATGATTTTGAAATTCTGTAGAATTTCAGAACTCTAACGCAAAACAGGGTTTTTCTAGATTTCTTTATCGAGATTCTTCTCTAATCATGTTTACCTATACGTTAGAGAATATTGAGTTGAAGTTGTATGTATCTAAATATTTAGCTCTCAGTCTTCTCAAGTATCGAGATCTAGGTTATCAAACGCACTAAAATGTACATGGGCGGGCTCTCAATTTATTGATGTAAAACAACATGAAATATCAAAATATTATAACTAGGGATGTTACGGAGGTGGATGTATCGGGACGTGGATGTAGTTGGAGTCACAGCCGGAGTCGGAGACGGAGTTGAACTCTATTCTGTCGTATTGGTACCAACTTCACTAAAGTAGTTCTTCGTAACACTTATTTCTAGCTTTATTGTTTAGTCTTTAAATAAAATTGTTACGTCAAAAATGCTAAATAGTCTGCTAATAACTTCTCTTCGCAGCTCATAAATATAAGGAAAGCTTAAAACGCATCTAACACACAAATGACAAAACAAACAACTGAACGGGCAACACGATTTCCCGGGCGAAATCAAATCTTGTAGGTACGCGCTCGCTGCGTTTTGATTTTCATTATAACCGGTTCAAAGTTATCGGAGCCGAAGTCGAAGTCGGAGGTGTAAAATCAATCGGAAGTTCCGACCTTTTGAAATCGGAGTCAAAGCTCCGTAACATCCCTAATTATGGCGTCCAATTTTTTCGAATATTGCCTTCCCATTTGTCGACTACAACGTCGATGTGACAATTATTTATTGATGCAGAAACGATACAATCACCGCAATATACGCTTGTTTTGATAAAATATAAATCAAATAGACCGTGAAATCCATGCCGCAATAAGATGTCGACTATTAATTAACATTTGTCATAAAAACGAAGATATTTTTCTGCATCATTTACCTATACAATTTTACTTGTATGTAAAAATGCTTCATAATAACAATAGAACACGCTTAGGTCGTCATAAAGATATAGGTATATACTTATATTATGCCAATTCGTTACTAAAAAATCTAACTACAAGTGTCACTGTCAGTAGGTACATTTATTTATGGACTTATCTGTAACTTGCCAATAAAATATGATGAAATCGTAGCAACTGTACTATGCTATACCTATAACATCTGTAAAAAATCTTTAAGGACTTCGTAAGTCACAGTTACAGTACCTATTTACCTATATTTGTATCTACGAATGTATGCGTATAAATTTGTGTATGTAAAGTAGTATATATACCTAAAATAAGTGTGTTTTATGTACATATGCATGAAGAAAAGCAACAGAAATTAAAGATAACATCATTCAGATAATTACATTCAAAGATCCAAAATGACAATAGCGGAACCCTCAGGTACAGCTACTTTTTGTCCGTACGTCGCTATGTATGAGTCGTCGTATGAGCTATGGCTCATTTATTCGAATATCATAGACTTATTGAGCCCAAATTGGGACACGTATACCGATGACTTAAAATCTGAAATGAGGAAAAGTACAGATTTTGAACCACGGGTCATAGAAATTACAAACAAGTTTTACATGACGCCTCTGTATGATCGCAGATTTTGGACTTCAAATCATAAAAACAAGGGAATAATGAGAAAAAAACGTTTTTCGTACGTAATGCCTCAGTATGATCGAAATAATCATACAGGTCCGAAACACTACGACAGCCGTCAAAGATGCGCTTGAATCATCATACAGACGCGCTCGAATCGTTATAAAGAGCTTAACTCATCATACAAACGCGCTTGAATCGTACGTGATACAGTCTGTGTATAACTTAGATTAAAAAAAATACATAGATAGAGTAAAAGAATCTAAAAATGAAGCAATCGTAAGTCAGTGAATACACTTACTTGTCACGTCATTCTAACAATGGCGGTCACATAATTCACGTAATTTTCGTGCAATTGGTATTTACGTCCAATATGTGATATTTTAAGTCAGAAACATAAAAAAATTGATTAAAGAACGCAAATAAAATCGATGGAGTAACAAATCACACCTTAAACATAATTCTAAATTATTATTTTTCAAAATAAAACTATAATTAAAACTATAGACAATAATTTGTTCAGTGACGCCATATTCGAATATTTTACCCAGTTTTACATTTTATTTATTATAGTACTTGTATATTATTATGCAATAAGACCAGGTATTTCTAGATAATTAACGAGTTGAGAAGTGACACAGAGATGAAGAAATAGGGTAGAGATTCATAAATCAGAATGAGAGCTCACAATGTGGTAAACCTGATAAAAAAAATTATTATTAAATCATTTAATTCATATTCACTTCATATTTCAAAACAAAAAACATATAGGTATTGCTCACATAAACGAAAACTTCGGAACAAACCTTTTTTTCGGCTATTAAACTATATAATTTATTTCTAATTAAATATAGTGTTTTCGTAAATTCTGTTCGAGAAAGTATTTATTGAGTAAATTTTTTTTCTGCACGATTTTTCTAAATTTTTTTTTTGAGTTTATAGCTGTATTGGAGATGTCAACTATTCGTCGTCAAATTGGTCTCTCATAATTCATAATATTATGATGTGACTAATATGATACAGATCGGAAAGTGAATTGTATTTAAATTAAATAAAACGTGTATACGTTTTACTTTTGACCGAATAGTGTTCAAAACTTTTCTATAAAATGTTTACATTTTCACTTTTTAAGTGGTTTTATAATATTTAAAGGCTCAGTTATCATTATCGTTAGTAAGCTTTATTTTTAACCCCCGACATAAAGAAGGGTGTTGTAAGTTTGACGTGTCTGTGTGTCTGTCTGTGGCATCGTAGCTCCTAAACGAATGGACCGATTATGATGCGATTTTTTTGTTTGAAAGTAAGTTTTATAGCGATGGTTCTTAGACATGTTTTATCAAAATAGGTCAGCCATTTGAACAATAGCAGCTCTTTTTTAGTTTTTAAAGGGACGCGAGCATCTTCTATTAGTCTAATAGATGCGAAATTTAGTATACTGTGACTTCAATCATGTCACAATAACATAGTAACCTTGATCAGATGCTACAGCATCATCTGAAGTCAGCAGGATATCCAACTGCTCGCCACTTACAGTAGGGGTATCATGTTTATGCTCATTGAAATGGTCTCTATGAATATGTTATAGATAGATAAATAAATGGTGATCAGGATCTGATGATGGATCAGACAACTATTGTCAGAATACTCAGATTTCGGCGAAGCACGATCTCGTGTCGCAATTTCATGTATAGTTAGTAATGTATAAAATAATGCACTTATTAAAAATGATGCCAAATTTCACACTCCTCCGTGCGCGCAATGTTCTTAAAAAGGAATCCGAAATTTTCGCTTCACATATATCACGTACCTATACAGTTACTACAGTTACACTGTCACGTAATATAACTGTCTCCAATATTTATTTTATTGATAACACTAAAGCTCATCAATAGCTACTAAACGAAAAAAAAGAAAATCAGTTGATAAATAGAGGAGAAAAAAACACTGAACTGTTTTGTTTTACCTATTTATGTTCAAATATCTGGTGTGACCAACAACCTTATTCATATTTATTAATAATAGACTGTAAGAAGAAGGTGAAACACTATATATAAAAAGTAAACACACAACAATAAACGGTAAATAAAATTCTAAATACCTAACTTGAAACAAGTATTTAGTAACAAATCATCTTGTCAAGTTACCCCTCATTTCGGGTAAACAAATTGGTATTGCAATACTCCCACATTGGTTTTAGGGATACCAGTCGTTCACAATTGTACACAGTTTGGGATTTTAATATAAGTGCGAGAAATATTATTAAATATTTGTAAAGGATACGTTCAATAAAACACATGTTTCCGCATTTTTTCGTAACTAAATTATGATAGAACAGAATGTGTTGCTACGTGAAATGAGCTTATTGTGGAAAATATTTTATTTTAATTGTAACCCCGCCTCGATTTGTTGTCTTCATTCGTTTTGTATGGGAGGGTCTATCTATGTATTTTTTTTTAATCTAAGGTGTAAAAATAATAACGCTAATAAAACTTTATTTGAAATGGCATAGTATACCAACGATGGTAAGTTTTAAGTAAATCCTTAATTAAGTTATACTTTTTATTTTAATTACTAAGTCAGATAACAGAAATTAATAACTTTACTACGTAACTTCTACAAAATATAAAATCGCTGTGCAGCGTCGACTATTAAACTTTGTACTTGTAGGTTAGTGTGTGTCGTGATATTCATATACCTATCGATAGTTGCTTTTTTACTACATTTTTTATAAACTTCAAATTGCTTTTATAAAATGAGTATTTGTAATAGATTCTCTGTACAATATTTATTGATTAGGCGAAGATATATCATTAGACTTTTGAACACATTCTTTGTATTTCACGAAAATATATATTGTTGACATTGTATAGAACGAGAGATAGATAAATGCATAATAAATAGATATCCTTTGGCCTCAAAGATATCTTACGAGGTTTGACGTACCAAACAAAATATCGATAATATATTTATCGACTGTCATGGCCTAGGATAAACACAGGATTTGTTTGAGAGTAGTATTCGCTCGTTTGAAAATATCTGTGTGCTAATCAGAAGGACAAATTGAATGTACATGTACATTCAATCTATCGTTCATATGTGTGAAGTATATGAATGATAAATGTGTGTAGGTTCCTTCGTTATTTATATTCACAGTAAAGACAGTGGTGTTGATACAAAATTTTTTTTAAAAGTAACCACAGTGAGGATGACATTTTATCATATTAGTTCATATTAATAACACTGGTAAGAACCACATTAGCTTGCACCTATAAAATATTTCTATACCTATAAACATTTCTCCGTACATCTCTCTTCTTTCTACTTGAGTTTCGGTCTCATTTTTTTTTAATTTTACATTTTTGTTAAATTAAATTACTACTTTACTCGAAATTGCCACAGAAATCTTTAAGTTAACACGGATTCGATTCACTTTTGTCCAGTTTTAAAATTTTTAGTTCTCTGTATTCTTGGTCATTCATATTTCGAACCAATAATCGCAAAGGACGGAGTCATAATGAGTTGCCGCCAGGGTTCTCAGATTTGAAAAATAAAATTATGTGATCTGGGTTGTAAAATTATAAGCGCAGGCCTGGAAATTATAGTACGGCGTACAAAAATTGAAATCACGAGTTTATGGATCCAAAAAAAAACGTCATTCGAATCAATTCTGTAATTAATAGGGTTTTTGGCGGAATATTATGGGGAGCGCTTGGGTAAAATATAAAATAAAAAAAATATAGTACAACCGCGTCACATAGCTACTTTTGGATGTACACAGTACATAGACTAAGAATTATGTGAAGTGTACTATAATTATGTGACGTCTGGTGACCCTGGTTGCCGCTCATATCACCGTGTGTCAAATGAATTTTCGTGTCTCTCTATCTCACTAAGATTAACCACAAGTAAAAGAGCTATAGTAAGTTTGGCATCCTCGCACTGTTGGTGTAATTCGTGTCAGTTCATGATCGGCTCAACGTACAAAACATTGACTTACTGAAATAATTATTTGCAAAACACTCGTAAATCTGAAGTGTATTAGCTACTAGTATTCACGAAAATAAAAATATGTCGTTTTCAGCTGTGTATTGTTATATCGTGACTCTTCTCTAGTTGCGCACATTATTACAAATATAGATCATAGTCAACAAAAAATGGACGCGCTCTTAACGTAAAAATTCCGTCCATCATGATTTTGGTCCGAGATTCATACACTGACGACTTTAATGAAACCTGGCGTAATTTCAGTTAAATACCAGGCATTAAACTTCGGAACAAGATATTTTGACTCCTGCTGCTACGAAATTCTCACAAGACTCATCAACTCATCATAATATATTTTCCTGTACAAAAAACTTAAAATCTAAGGCAAATCACTAGCACGATTAATGTCTAAATAAAATCGATGACTGAATACTTTCAGTAAGTCATCTCATAAAACATTTAACTAAAGGAAGCAATAATAGATCTATTGTAACTATCTCCACGGTCCATAGTAATGGTGTAACAAACAAATACACGTGACCTCCTTTCTGAGGACCGGCGATTACGCAGCCCTTTAGAGCCGCACCGACGCATTAAATGAGACCTCACACGTGCGCGGCAAGTTTGTTGTTAAATGTCAATTATGTAAATTACTGATTATCATGTTTAGTTCTTCGTGTAAACATTGAAAAAACGACAGAACGCTGTTTGTACAATATGGCGAAATAATTATTAAGCCTCATAGAATCCTCACAAATAGCTTCAAAACTACCTTTTGACCACTAACCTTCCCCCCTTTTCCCACTACCTGACAATGGATCCTTGTACACTACGGCTAGTTGGTATGGGTACGAGGTACGACCCGGCTCTTCATATTATCGGTAAGAAGAGACCTTCTTTTGGTAACGTGGAAGAAAGAAAACGAAAGATTGAATTATACGGTAAATAATTTTATTCACAAACGGTCCCGCGGTGGTCGTCTTCGGTGCATATTGAGGGGCGTCGGGTTCTTCTACGGAACGCACCTGAGCCCTACAACACTTTTCCGAAGTAGGTACTTCTTGGGAGGTATACTAGAGTGATAGAGTGGCCCCTTAGCACCTTCGCAATACTTACGACAACGCGGATACACAGGCTGTTCTCCTCGGCCTCCCCTCGGTCACGACTCTGAAGGCCCCCGTTTAGTCGTCTCGTACTCATTTCCTAGTCTGTGCTACACAAAGTCTTCTATATAACCCGAGGTTGACATGCCTTACTGTATGTCCTACCACTTATATATAAAAACCAATGTTTGTTTGTTCGTATTTTAGGGGTCGCGATACCGTTTATCCGATTGCAATGAAATTTGATATGGAGATAGCTTGGATCCCGGTGAAGGGCATAGGCTATTTTAAAAATAAAAAACGTGGATGAAGTCGCGGGCATCAACTAGTATCTAATAAAACGAACGATACAACGAAGAGTTTATCGCAGGCAACAAAATACTAAGAAGTTATTAGTATTTTTGAATTAACCCTGTATATGAAGACAACAAGAGTAAGAGAGAGTAATTTAAGCTTTTTTTAATTTTAAACAACACTTTTTGTAAGACCGTGTGACAAGCGTTTCGAACGCATTGGTGTTAATAAACTTCCATTTAACGGTACAGAATTCGGTGCGAAGGGTACGTCGACCTTAGTTTATAAATATAAAAATGTTTAGTGCTACAGCCTACAGGGTTGATCCATAAGAAAAGATCTATGCCTTCCTATGGGATCTAAATAGACTAAAACTACAAATTACAGTAATATTTGAACTCGGATCACTGTCATGTATTGAATTATTCATCAAACCATTACGAGCTAAGGAAGTTTTATAATTCATTTACAAAACTGGGTGATTTTCGAATACGTTTCCTGTTTACGTTCCTAAGGACATATTAAAATAAACAGCATACTTTCAATTTCTTATCATCAGATCTTAATAAAATGTTTACATGAAATTATTTTATTAAACATACTCTTTTAAATAAAAGAAACATGCGGAAATACGGAGGTCATTCCATAAGCACTCCATTTAATTAGCACTAGCTGTTGCCTGCGACTCCGTTCACGTACTGTTTTGTAAAAATTAAATAATTCAGAAACCTTCGTGGGTGTACGCAGAGCAACTCACCAAAGTTTCATCACAATCGGACGAATGGTTTAGAAACGCATAGAGGACAAACATACAAAGAAACATTCATTTTCATTTATACCTATAAATGTTATACAAAACACACAAAATATTGTAATAAATTAATAAAAAGCCAGCCAGCAAGGAAATTTTAGAAAAAAAAAATTTTTTTACAAACATTGGATTATTTAATTTATTTTTTAAATTTCTGCTTTCAGTTTGCCAACTTTTAGTCTGTACACAATTTATTTTCAGCTCAGTAGGCGCAATGATGACGAAATTAATGAGTCGTAACACACGTGCAGACGGACAAACAAAACGAAATCATAATAGCTCTGTTTTTGCCTTTTTTGTTAAAGAACCCTAAAAACACATTTTAAAAAAGCTTTACCTCAAATTGGCAATGTTTAAACCACATCTAGTGCTCCACAACTGCCATATATTAATTAAAACAACTGACGAGACGTGACGTGACAAGTGCTGGAACAGTTCCAGGATAGGGACGGGAGAAGAGGGATTAATATCGAAATAATGAGGCAGACGCGCCCCGCCCTCAGTACCGATAGCAAAACAAATACATTTTTAGTATTTAATTGATTTTTTTAATACAAAATTACCTTCACGAAGTAGGTATGTTGCTTTTGAGGATATAAAGCGATAAGACTTTTGACTGCTGTTTATATTAGTATGGTTCGTGCGTTCAATTTGTATGTGCAGGCTCTCCCTCCGGTGACTAGATATCTTCTGTGCGTAGATTTCTCTTGCATAACTAAAAAAAGAGTTATTAGATTCAGGCCCGTAGCTCATACCAGAAAATAACACTGCGGTGGCCCCTGTCTGTCGTAAACGCGTAAATGGCGATTAAAGGGATCTTTGGAATTGTAGCCAATCGGAATGGGGTATCCGGTCGGTCATTCATGCGACTCTGAAGAAGACGACAGTGCCTGTGGTCCGCGCTATCGTAACACTACGAGGGTGCCCTATAAAACAGTTTTTGCCCCCTCGAAACGTATAAACTTCGTCACAGCGCGGTAGGGATTCCGGTGCCTTGCCTAGGAGAACCTGAAGCACCGCTATGATTGACTCACGCGGGAGTTTTTGTAGGTAAAACTCCACGTAATCCAATGTCTCCCGCAAATACCTTTTTAAGGTACTCCTGCCTCACCAAAAGAGTTATTGAACTATCGGACGGCGACGTTATAAATTTGGTGTCGTTATCTGTTGTTAAAAACGACTGAGACGGCTTACCTCCATTCCGTCCCCATTACTGTAATTTAAAAGCGAATAACTCTTATGCTTTTCAGTGCCTACACTGATGCCAATATTTTTCCAGATTAATAAACTACATTTTAGTTAATATTTTGAAAATGTCAAACAGCTGTCTGTATTTCATTTGCGTACATTATGACATAAAACTATCTTCGAATTGTAAGTATTGCATTTGCATTTTTCATTTATCTAATATTCTTCGTTGTACAGATAATATGTATTTTTGAAAATCCTTTTACATTTTTCTTATTATCATCATATGAAAAGGTCTTCTTAAAGGTTTTCTTATTATCTTTCCATTTGGCTATCTACAATATAGTCTAAACGCGTCTTTTGATATGTACTCTTGAAAATAACTGATAGAAACTTTTAACCTTAATATAACAAGAACAACTATTTATATATAAACAAAAGCTAGGATATAACAACACGATATTATATCAATATTATATTCCTCCTTCATCTACAATTTACAGGAAAGTTTTCATACAAGGCAGGTACATCATAATATCATTATCTTTTTTTGTTTTTCTTTCTTCCTAGATACCTATTTCACTCGCTTACATATTCATTTCATTTCTACTCTAACAATTCTAAAATATTGATACAAATGTTTTTCATGATTAGATGGTGTTATACGACATAAAATTAGCAAAATATCGCAAAACACGTATGTAGTGCATAACAATACTTATCGAAGCACTTCTGATCATTTTAAATAATCATTAAGAAATAATTTCATTTTTGAACTTGGTAAAAAAAAGTTAAACGTACTAGCACATATATATTTTCCTCTTTCACAGATCTACATAGAGACAGGAATCATATTTATAACGTGAACAGAATAATTATTACACAGATAAAATTATCGCTTTCTTTTCAAACCGTACCACCATTACTATCTCTCGAGACAGCACTCGACGCGAATGGAGGGTGAAAACCGGAAAAAATGTCGTTTGCTCCCGTGATTTAGCACCTCTATAAGTCACCCATATCTGGCTGTCGAATGTCCGCCCCGAGGATAGATGTTTGCGGTTCGATTGATGTTTTCGTATTAGAGGAGAATGGGTTAAAATGAACCTTTACGTATTTTTTCTTCATTAAATCTGATGTTTTGTTTTCATAAATACAAACAAATGGTCATATTATGAGTTTCGCTTGGCACAAACATAGATACAACAAAGCTCTCAGTCTTCACGCTACTTTTCGTCATTAGTATTCGAGCATAGAAAAATTCAAAAGGAACTAAATAATGACAGATTGTAAGCCCATTTTTCACAGACCACCATGAATTTAAAAGTCTACTTAAAAATATCTTAACTTTCATTTTGTCACAATTCAATTTTTCAAATTCCTTATATTTTATATACTGAATTTCATTACACACAGAACTCGTATTGTAGAACATAGTTTTAACATTAGATGGCGCTAGTAGTATCATTAGTTTCTAACACACACAACCTCGCAAATTTTTTTATAAACTGATAAAATTACTATCTTTGTTTAATGATGATTATTATGCAGTTTACAATGAATTCGTTAATAATATGGAATATAGCTATAATATTGGTTTTATTTATCTATGAGATCCATGTCATTATATGCTGTGTTACAATATAGGCAGAGCGACAAAATTAAATGAGTTTGAAGATATTGATGAATGTTGAACATTTGAGATAACATCCGAAACCAATACGTAATTTTACAAGAGGCTGTCGAGAAATAAACTAGAACCGCATACCTGAGATTCTCAACTCGCCAGGTTCGCCAGTAACCCCGGGAACTCGGCCAAGTCCCGCCGCAAAAAATACAAGCAATCTCGGAATATATTTTAATAGCCGAGCGGTGACGGCTCAAAGGCGGTTATTTATCGCACGCCCTCTCTCATTGCTTCGCCGAAACTCGGTTATGAAATCACTTATATCCCAGTCTTCATACGCAAAAGTAACCTTATTTCGTTGACGTTACAGTTATTTATTAATTAGCTACGCTTACATATAAGTCTTTTGTGAAACAACCTCATAAGACTAGTAATCATTCGAAGTCCGATTCCAGTTTGTCCTATCGATTCTATTGTGTTAGTCAATACTCAGTCTTATAGAGTCCGTCGGAAAGTTAAGAATTGTGTTAATCGTTTGGCAAGTAATGATATTCATGTTATGTGTGGATGTCCGATAATGAATTGTCGTTGAGCGAGGAACAAGTTCGGGACAATTCACGTCGACTCCATATACAGATGATCTTTAATGCTAGTGACGTTTATAATTAACACGATAAAGGTTATCGATGGATGTAACATAAGAAAGCTAATTAAGTATAATTATCTATAAAAGTTACCACTGCGTCGTAAGTTATTATGATGACAGATTATGATTGGATAAATGATTATATCACACACGTTTAATTTTTTTTTAATTTCAACTTCTAACAATTTTACTATTTACTAAATCTGTCATTCTAGGTTTGGTTGTTCACATTAAAAAAGGCAACATTTCGTACTGACATTACAAATAAAACTATAACGAGTGATATTTGATACTTATATCACCTTTTCCATCTGTAATGAAACCTCTGTCTTCGATATCGACATGTCAAGTTATCGATTACATTTTGTACTCTAACGAACGCATCTATTTCATTCTAGTTGCAGACAGTGACTGCAATATTTATTGCGAATTACTATGGCTGTATTATGTGAACCGAATGATCTAATGATCCTTTATCGGTATAACCAGACAGGATTTTTCTGCTTTTCTAGAGGTTATCATTTATCACAGAAGAAACAGAAACGTGATAAAAATATGATAAGCCATAATTTAGTTCATAATACTCCATTTTTTGTACCACGAAAGAAATCCCTTCCATTCCTCAAAGCACTAACCGAAAAATAAAGTGACGTTACACCAATTTATTTACGACGTGCTGACATAATTTATTCAGTACAAAGAAAAGTCGAGGGTGGGTGAAGCCGCCGTGAAATTGAAAGAAAGCTCGGTGTTAAAAATGAATAAATGTGAGTGGTTGGCAGCCCTTCACAGAGAGATTTGTGCAAAAAAACAAAGTAAATAAATCTATAGTGATCGTTATGTTATACAAGCATTAGGTGTAAGTACACTTCTATGCAGTAAACTGGAATAATTGTTAAAAAAGCGAGATATTTTTGAAGATAACCCAATCTTTGTGTATATTTTTTCGGCTTTAGTTTTGTTCGTCAAAAAGTTTTTAATTTTTGAACAGTCTGAATTTAGTAGTTAGTAGTAGAAAGTGTTCTTTTTCTTTTTGATATACCCTTACTTTTTTTAGATTCACAATGGAACACGGAAGCTTTATAAGACCACTCATATAGCCGTTCTGTTATCCTGTGTAAAAGTCAATTTTATCAGAAAATAAAATTTGAAATTTTTTATAGTGATACATCAGCGGCAATGGGACTTGACGGATCCACCACTCGTTGTTAATCTTGAGTACCACCAGCGCTGTTAGTCCAGAACCAGAACACCAGAACAATGGTGGTCAATCCATTCGAATTGAGTGTCAGTGAGTATCTATACCCACAATTAGACAAAGAATAGTCTCGTTGTGATAAAATTTCAGCTGCTGTGAACGTCAACCCGTCTGCCCAACGGCAGCGACGCGATTGGGGCAATCCTTCCAACACGAATGAATTCAAAGTATCAAGACTCACAGTTCCCTGCGCACCTTCTATTCCTAAGCCATGTAGCGGTCATAGTATAACGGTAGGGCGGAGGAGAAAGGAGGACCTAAGAATCTTCGATTACGGCCTGCTATGCCTCAAGGATTTGACTTTGCCTACGAATAATGGACAAACACTTAGACTCACACATCACCGACCTCAAAGTGAAGTTATATCAGATAGCACATTATGAGGTTGAGATGCGAAAACAGGGAGAAGAAACACTGACTCTGCATTCGCGCCATCTCTACTTTCGAGAAGAAATTGGCGAATCCCATAACCGCATTAGTTACCTCATAAAGCGCTAACACCCTTACGGACATTGTTTCGAAGTTCACAAAGAGATAATCCTTAAAGGTTTTACAAGTTACGTTTTACTCCGACCTCGACAAACTTGGTTCAAAAACTGAAGCCGGAGATTTATCCCTTTTAGATTTAACCTTTTAGATACTACATCCTGAACCTTTTGACAATGTTGCCAGATCTACTCCAAGCTGCCATTAGACCGACGACTTGACGTCAGCCCAGAGGAGATCCTATTGGCACTTAGACAGCATAAAAATGGAAAAGTCTCAGAAAAAGACGGAATTATAACGAAGCTTCTAAAAACAGGGAGCACACTTTTACTCAATAATCTGCAGAGGTTCTGTAAGGTCTGTCTTACGAAATCGGAAAAATGTGAAACTATAGAGGCGTGAAACCGGAGTAGTTACATTAGCGCTTTTTAATAAAAAGTGATGATGCTGAAAGACTAGCGGTTTATCTCGCTTCCGAGCCATGTGAGCTGTTCTCGTAAGTGATTCTGAACGGATTCGCGAAAATAGTCAATGGCTCCCAGCAACCAGACATGCTAGATTTCGAAGTGGGTACGGAACCATGAACACATACCCTACACACAGTGAGGCTGATTTTAAATAAGCCCGAGGAATATAATCCATTCCTATGTCTGACATTAGTGGACAATGAGAATGGTTTGTCATTTTCCACAATTGCTTGGCTGTAGCGGATGCATTGCTGCGGTGAGAAATTAACCATCAAGACGGCACTGTGCTGAAATATCTATATACCGTAGAAACAATGTCCTTCCTAGTACAAAAAGCACAAACGTACAAAATTAAACCGAAGAATGAGACAGGGATACATCATCTTTACGAAATTAAGATCACTGTCCGCAAGTATGAGGCATTAATATTAATGGTGAGCACATATCACATCTTTTAGTTTCTTTTACTTTAAAGGTAACCTTTTATTTTATTTATTTAACTTGTCCTCAGATGACATTTTTTCAGAGTCCTCGTTTGACCGTTTTTAGTTTTTATTTACATTATCTCTTTTTATATTAGGAATTAAAGAATTGTGGTTACTTTCTGTATCTTATACTTATCTGTACTGTGTAATATGTTACAATAGTTTTAGTTTTAAGGTAGGTAATGCCAATGAGCTCTGAAAATGTAAGCTTAATCTTATGCCTAAATAATACGAAATTAGTAAATTAAGGTAGGATAGTATTAGTTAAGTTAGCAAATAAAAGATTATTAAATTAAAAAAATTTAATTAAAAAATTATTATAACATAAAATGTATTTAATACGAGAGTATTAAATACATTTTATGTTAAAAAATAAGCGTATCAAGTTAGGATAGTATAGTACAGTTCATACAAACATATTTTAATGTAAGAACTCGATTAGCAAAACAATCATGCAACAATAGAATTGTAATAAGACTGTAATAAATGTATGTTACAAACGCTTTTATTCTGACTAATGATCTTATAATGGCGTTTTACAATATGGTTTAAGCTCATAAATTCACTATAAATTCACTCATAAATTTTTACAGGATAACTTTATAAGACAAGATTTTATAACATCATCCATACTTCCATACAACATAGTCTGAGCTGAAGAACTTTCAACCTTATTATTTGCGCTAGTAAACGTCTATACTCTATAGGATAAGTTTATAAGACTTTTAGCATTCAGTGATCTTTTGATTAAATATAACAGCAATATACAAGAGGATTTAAGTTAGAAAAACTTTTGCACTTTTCCCTGAGATTCACAAACGTTTATAGAATAATTTTATAAGTCCAAATAATATGTATATATATATTTTCCAAGGTACACCACATGCTCACATTTTGTTCATTTTGTTTGACCGCTTTCCTATTAACCAGTTGAGTCAATGCCAAACAAATAACGAAGATAACTAGAGACCAGCCCCTGCAGTCTCGACATAGATAGCGATCGCTTTACGACCGATTTCGGTTGATAAGTCATAACGATTAATTTTTAACGATTTTTGAGTCTCTACATTAAAATTATCGATTGTGATTGGAATCATATCGAATCTAACTGTCAACTTTACGATTTCTGCTAATGTTTTTACGATCAAGTTTGACAGCTCGCAAAATGTTCGCGCTTATCGTTACGGCAAGCGATTTTTTTCGTTATTTTTATCGATCGGTAGTTTACGAAAACAATCGCTATGTCGGGACTGCAGCCCCAGGACAAAAGAATGCAACGTATAAGTAAGTAATTAATGTATTGCATCGTTGATTGTTATGCACCGACTTTTAATTGTTAAATTAATAAGATAGGTAGCTTAATTAAACAATACTTTTAATTTTCCTTCGTATTTATGTATTCTTGGTACAATAAAATGTTTTTATTGAACTGCTAAAGCGTTTATTACTATAGTGTGTTATTATTTTGCTGAAGTTGAATACATTTTTTTTTCAGATTACTCTAGTGATAAGGTCAGTTCTGTGTTATCTTCAAAAATATCACAGCAAAAACCATTCGGCTTTCTCATCGGTCAAAAAAGTTATGGTCAGGATAAAATAAATATTGTGTTCTCAATATTTTTTCACTGAGATACATTTTAAATGTGAATGTGACACTACACCAAACAAACATAGCACTACACCAAAAATACTGATATTAATTATTTAATACTGATATTTATTAAAGTTTTAAAGTGTTTATTATTAGTGTGTTTTTGTTTTGACGTCGAATAAGTTTTTATTTCAGATTACTCTAGTGATAAGATCTCTATCTTATCTTCAAACGCATCACATTCCTTTTTTCATCGGTCAAAAAAGTGATGGCCAGGAATAAATATTGTGTTTTCAATATTTTTTTACTGAAATATATTTTAAATGTGAATGTGAAACTATAGCACCTACTACACCAAAAATATCGCTATTAAAATTAATACTCATATTTATTTAGTTAATTAATTTTATTAAAATAATAAATATAGTGTAAAAGCATTACGGTTCCTTACTAAATATTCCAACAGAATCCTAAAAATTGTGGTGAACAATTATTCTAATACATGAATCAACTAACTGAGCACTGTGAGATCCTATAACGCTGTAACGGTTAGTTTGACATTATCAAATCGTTGATGCAATTTCTATTTCCTTATATAACAAACAAAATATGACACCAAATAGAAATATTTGCTTGACTGATTGACTTGAATTTTTTACTCCATTACGCTTCGTGATCGCCTGGCTTCTAAACTAACCGCCAGTCGGTTTTGGGCAGAAAGGACTTTTAAAGTGAAACAGCTTTTACAATCTGAGTAATAAATACCAAAAACCAAAGGCTATTTGGGTGTAATTTCTACCTTCCAAGTAAAATATAATCAAGTATCAAAATGAGAAACGTATAGTTGACCTAAACTTCACTTAAATATAGGTTTTTTGGCGAATATTACGACCTACACGGAAGGATAAGCAGATGGAACATTATATTTTTATTTTCTCTCCGAAACCAGCGTAAAGGCTTTTAACCGAATACTTTTTATTACTAATATTTCTAAAAAGCACCTATCTGCTAAACTAAAAATGGATGTGTAATATTGGCTAGATCAGCAATCCGTACATATGTTTAACAGGCGATTAAAAACGTTTATATTACGCGCGTCATAGTCGCGTCTACTTCGGGCAAAGAATGTAGAGTCTCTACCAGGATCACCTATTGGACGCGATGACGCAACTTGTATTCGTGTACGGCGGGTGTTAGCAACAAAAATATTTAAAAAATGTAGTCGTTTACATCATGAGCACCTAACAACGTAGATACATTCTGAATGTTCTTGTGAGTAATAACAATAAAAAATATTGATCAATACATTTTGTATATTCAAGAACATAAATTTTGACTAAGTACGTACCTAAGATGGTTCGGACACGTAGAAAGAATGAGTGATGAAATAATGACGAAGATAATGTACAGAGCGAAAGTGACTGGTAAAAGAAGTTAAGGAAGACCAAAGCTGACTGATGAAGATCAAATAGCTAGAGTGTTAGCCGATGGAAATGTCAAAAGCACCCGCATACCTAGGCGAAAATGTGTGAAGAGAATGATAAGACTTGAGGAAGCGAAAGAGGTTTGTAAGGACAGCGACGTTTGGCACTCCGTTCTCTCTGACTACCCCGTTAGGAATACAGCGTGAAGATATCTATGTACGTACCTGTACATATACTTCTAGTAGATGATATTATAACTAGCTTCCAAATCCCATATATCAAGTATGTTTCTGAACATTTCAGATGAACTTTTTTATCTGAGGTCAACATGCAAATACAATAATAATAATACTGTATAAAAAAGAAATAAAAAAATACAAAAAAAAAAACTTTTCATGCAACATAACTTACTAAAAAAATAAATATTTTTTTTGCTCTTAGATATTATAACATAAGGCAATGTTTATTTGAAACAAATTTTATTCAAACTGTCTTTATAGTGAATGATTTGTATCAAAAATAACAATATTTTATGTTTTCACATGTAACAGATCAAGTTTAATTAAATGAATCACTAAATCTAATTTATCTTTTCAATTAATTATATTGAAAGGGACTATACTTTAAATAATATAAAAGTAAAAATCGTTTGCAACTTCACTTGAATCCAATTTATACGTAATATAAAGAAATCTGATGGGAATCGGTAATTAAATTATTTAGCGAAGCCCATCGATCGAATCGATCTTTATCTCTAATCTAATCTATCTTAAATTCTATCCTATCAATTTCCAGCGCAAACTCCCAAAATTAAAAATTCAAATAAAGAAACAAGCCGAAAAACACATCGTGGTATAGTTACATAAGAATAAACGTTTGGTATCGTTATCGTGTAACAGTATTATATGTAGATATGTATAATAGATATATGAAGCATCAAACATATGGGTTTAGCAAGAGACAGTTATGCATTTTACAATCATAAATACAAATAATTTTAATTTATGTTTAGTTTTTTGTCACACCGTACTTTTCTTTTGTCTTTTAACCATTATTTCGTTTAAGAAATTTGTAAAAATCCTTTGTACCGACACACGCTTTTCCAAACAGTCTAATTAAATATACCCATTGCAATGTCGAAAAAAAAAATTCCTTTGTTTGGAGACATTCTCAAAATTAAATAGAATTTTCAGTTTTTTTTCCAAGAACTAATAATTTTACGTTCGTTTGTTTACTTTCATTCGTTCGGTAAGAGATAAGTATGTAGGTACCTATGTATATCACAGCATCTAGTAATAGAAACTACATAGTACAAGGCTGTATTCAAAATTTTTGAGAATAAAACAATAAATCCGATGCAAATTAACTGATAAAAACTAAGTAGGTACTTGCATAATTAATTAATGGACCATAACATTCGAATAGATTGTTTGTTAATAAAGAAAACCCCAAGAATTAGTGGATTAGCCATTTTAGGATATACACTCACAAATATAAATGACATATAAACATTGTTATCTAATCATTTTACTCATTGTACTAGTAAATTTAATATCCAGAGCCGTTTAAACGAAAAAAGATTAGCATGTATTACAGAAGTATTTTGAAAAATGATTATTCTAAACTTGATTCAGTAATGGCGGCGATAAACTCCTGGTTATCCGGTGTTTGCTTGGATAGAAAGGGTTGAGCGTCGAGTCCCTAGAGAGCTGTCAACTCGGGCTACGGTTATATATCACGGATAAATTAGTCGGCAAATATTTTCCACGCAAATGTAATTATGATTGTAGAGAATTAAAAAAGATAACTGTAATACAATGAAATGGAAATAACACAGACGTAGATCGTTTTTACTTTTATTAGACTAAACATTTACAAAAATTGTGTGACCCCAAACTAATAACTAGGTTTGTACTATGGGAACTACACAACGAACTGCGGAGCTCTTTGTAACACCTAGACTCCAAGCCACTTTATAAAAGTTTGTTTGCTTAATTATTGGCCTGATCAGGGATCAAACCCGAGGCCAACCTTGGAAGATAGACACTCACCACCGCGCCGATGGGCCAGTGATTCAAGAAACATTTTAGAAATTGTTAAATAAGTAGTTGCTAGATGAGCCATAAATGATTAAATACCAGTGTTTATGTCATGTTGTGTACTTATGTTCATGGAACATTGTCTAAAGTCGACTAGAATATTTAAAAATATGAAATACAAGACTGAATTAGTTTACTCTTTTAGATCATATCTATAAAAAGACAAATTTTTTCACACTGCTGTGTGCATAAACAATTCTTGTTGCTAATAGAAGCGAATACCTACACACTCAAATCTATTTTTATTTCTATACAAGATACAATCAACCAGCTAGTGTTTCATTACAAAAACTGAATAGAGCAATGCATTGACGAAACCTGAATAAAAATTTAAAAATAGAACGTCTCAAGCTCATCAGTAATCAGCGCACGCGCAACTCGATGCAAACCTTCAGGAGAACAATAACTAGTTGTTTGCCCGCTGTCGAAACACGAGGTCGTGCGAAGGTGAGCCGAGTGCTAACACGTCGTTCTCAAACACTCGTCTCCAAGCGCATAAATATATTTACCTATATGACCACACATAAAGATCTTACTAGTCGTCCACAACGTGTTCATTTTCGTTTGAATTAGTTACGAACGCGAGAGTCAGGGTAGTTCTGCATAGTTTGGTCTTTTGTCGATGTGTGTATGTGTGTGCGTGGTATTTATACAATACGGCATTATACTACATTAACGTCAAACGGCACACACTAGCACGAGCGAACACGCAAAAGCAAAACATGTTGTCGAAAATTTCGTATACGGTCAGCAAATAACATGAAACAAAATTGTAATCTATCAAAGTCTGCTAAAGTTAATTAAAGTCGTTTTAAAAAGATCGTTATCATTCTATTTTTATTTTAATGATTCCTTAAATAAGTAATGTAATTTAACCATGTTATCAATACTTAACTGTTCTAACAGTAAATTCGTTTTATCTTAGTTTTTGCGTCAATTAATATAACATTCTAACATAATAACGACAAATGATTAGCGAAGTAGTTACTTTGTGTATCTACGTATATGGAAAACTAAAAAAACTAATAAATAATTAATCGATTTAATTTAAAAAGAATTGAATACAAAAATGAATATTTTAAGTTTATAATACAACCACACAAGAAAATTTAAAAAATCGACCAAAGGCGTGTCACGTCACGCACAATGAAAGGCTCTCTAGTAATTGGCAGCAAAAATAAGTTTCTATTTCATACCGTTTTTTGATGACACTGTGAAAAACAAAGTAATTTCTGCGATCGCTGAGCGTGTAATCGAAAATCAAACGAATTTTTTTTAAAAGTGAAGTCTTTGTTGAAGTTAAGTTTTATTATCTTACATTTTTTCAAAATTTTCCACTCCGTAGTTGAAAAGCTAGAGGGCAAGCCGCTGTTTATACAACTTTAGAAGCGCATATATCAGCAACTATTGGCTTTATTAAAAAAGTTACTATGAAACCCCCGTATTATTTCTGAATACCTATCTAAAAATATGCCACGCGCTTGTGCACCGAAATATTTGAAGTGAAAACTGCCTTAGATACACCTTGCGATCTTTCTGAACAGCGACCGAAACTGAACCGTTACGCTCGGGTCGGTGACGCTGAATCGACTGTACTCGGCTCCAGTCGACATCAAGCGCGCTCGTATATTACATTATATTTTAAAATTAGAATATCATATAAGTTTTCACTTTTATCGTGCGGTCATAAGCATACACTTTTTTTTCGTCTTTCAGGTACGTCTGTGGAGTGCCACATTTAATTTTCTTTCAGTTTCGCTACAGCATCGTACATCGTACAATACATAGTCCTAACTTTATGTCTAAGGTATCAATAGTCTCCGAGCTTAACTGCGACTTACGGTCAGATGACAAGATGAAATTATAAGAGTTCTTTTTGTCACTTTTTGATACTAAACCCTGGACAATATATAATAAATACTTAATTATTACCACGAAAATTTAATCACAATCTTGTGCAAAGTTGTGTTTATGCAGAGCACTGAAATTTCTGTTTAAAATTGAATTTTTATTGATTTTTTTAATTTTTTTTTTGTAAAATTGCAAAATGCACATATAGTGTTTCGTGGTAGACAGATATTGTGTACCTACATGTATGAACATTAAACATTCTTATTCTAAAAAAAACTATTGTTGACATTCTATTTACTGTACTTAGATAAATATTATAGTATTACTTATTATGTACAATGATTTTCTGCGAAAATACTACTGAAATTCTACTTCACAAAAATAATATCCTCCATTATTTGATATACTGATAAAACAATATTAACTCCCATTAATTTGACTCGCTAACAAAGGGTTCATTACCACATTCGCAAAATATTAAATTTTTAGAGGTCTGTAACACGTCCGCCTTCATTATAATTTTCCTATAAACTTCAAGTAAGACATTATACTCAATATTGTTCTAAATAATTCCTGACGCCATGTGTCACTGGCAGAGGTGAGGCAAATCAGATAAGTTGTCTGTCATACGATACGCATTTATTATTAGATAAGTTAATCGGCTCCATTTCGTTAGAAAACAGCACTTCCACATCTACATTTTATTTATATTTATTTGCCTCAGTTCATAGTACGGGACAGGCGGTCTGGAGTTATGGTCTATGGTTATACTCATATTCTTTGACTTTTCCAAAATTTTTAAAATCTATTATTGTTCAAGAGACAAAAGAAGGACGAATAATCTAAAAAAAAAGTCAAATTTGGACGCTTAATGTACTACAATAAACGTCACTTTTAATTCTTATATATGTGGGCGACAATATGTATTGTTACGCCAAATTCCAAATTCCCATGTCATTATTTCTGATAAAATCGATTTTGACAGTTCAATAGAAGGTAGGACGTATGAAGGATCATAAAAATATTCTGTTTTTCATTTTGAGACTGATTGCGAGAACATTAAGGATGAAAATATTGATAAGAGAATCAGATGATATTGTACTACAAATTACTGTTCGACGACGACGTTATTTTTTTGCTCTCAAGGGCACGACCTCGTACACATCCGTCATTAAAATTTTACAACTTGTTTAAATAATGTATTTTTTTATCGATTTACTTGCTGTCGCTACCGCATCCACCTCGCTACTCAATAGGGCGTCATTTGCATTGGTAATGGCGGTCGGGCAACACAGCGTGTTGGTAAACACGGCGGGCGAGTGATTTACCTCGGAGCTGTGCGACCGTGGCGACCACTACCATAAGTTTATCACCCTCGTATCACGTGGTATATTAGAAATAAGTAATATTAAATTTTAATGTTAATCTACGAAGGAAAAACAGAAACGTAATGAGCGATCGTTAGTATATTCATTTGTCAGTATGTCCGTCACAATCTATTTTCTCAAAAATTTAGCATGTAAACTATACATTTAACATATTGATACGACTTATTATTCAAATTAAAATTATATTGCAGTAATGAACATTTTCATATTTAAAATACATATTCTGTTTTTTTAATCTGAAAAAGATCAACGTACTACTAACTCGCCTTTTGGTAAGCGACGGTGTGCCAAAAGATGCGAGCAGGTCGATTTAGAAAAAAATCTAAAAATCTATTTACTCTAGCCCTGAAGACTCGCGGAGTATAGTTCTCAGGAAATACAGAAGACGGCTGTGAGTTCTGTTTTGGACATTACGTATTATGATTGTACTATTTATTCTTAGAGGAATTCTTCTGCTTTAAATGGCAACGTCGCGATTGCGAATTTTGCCAATATCACGTAGTATTAAGTAGAACTACAGAAAAAATTTATTAGTTTTGATGATTATAACAGTTTCTATTAAGATTCTAACAATTGAAGCTTGAAAATACACGACGGCGAACGCATAAAACATTCCTTTTGTTTTGAATTTGAAGATTTGAGTAGTTGTAAACCTAAAAAGAGAAAAAAACAACACGACATAAATTATAGACACAACACAAGACAGCGCATGTCACAGATAATACAACGCCTTAAACCCAGAATTTTTAGAAGAATCCAAGAAGGGGCGAATTGGGTGCACAAACTTGGCTCATCCATTCCGGATCTAAAATTATAAAAAATTCAGAGAGTACAGACCCTTACTTATTGTTCACAGAAAAAGTAGATGTAAATGTAAATATGTAGTAAATGTTTTAATTGTTTTGTTTACTGACGGAAGTTTGAAAAACACATACCACGGCTAATGTATGTGAGGGAAATGTTGAGATTTATGTTATATTTATGTTATATTATTTATTTATCAGTGTATCGTATTTATAAAGTTATTTTAATTGTACTTGAGTTTTGATTAGTAAAGGATAGTTATTTTATACTTTTCCGTGATTTTTTTTGAAGGTAGTTTAATTTTTTTTAATAAAAAAATTTTATTTCTCCCTTTTGAGTCATCTTGACCTAAATAAATATTTAGGGCAGGTCGGCAATTAACTTCTTTCTAACTCCGGAGCGCAACGATATACAAGAGAATCATCAATATAAATAAAGGTTACAACCAGGTCGCATTATTTAGTGTATCTTCGAAGTCCAAGCTCCAATATCGGTGAAATTTACATAGGACCACCTCTGAAGTATTAACTACCAAACAAAAAAAGGATTTTCGAAATCGATTCGTAAATGACGGAGTTATGAGTTATCAAATATACAAAAAAAAAAACATACAGACAAATTGAGAACTTCCTCTTTTTTTTGAAGTCGGTTAAAAATAAAAATTCGTAACATTTACCAATTTGGCATATAATATGTTATTTAACTACAAGTTGAATTGATAACTTGTGAATTCTTCACGATTTTGAAACTGTATTTAACATTAATTTAGTAACAGAAAAGTACATAATATAAAATATAATGCGTAATATAAAATAAAAACTGGCCAAGAACATGTCGGATACGTATTAATTTATGGTACCGTAGCAATTTCGAACAAAATAAATGTTAAATAAAAAAATAAAAAATAAATCGCATCTCCGAAATGCAATCATATGTGACGACCTCGATGGCGTATTTAGGCGTTGCATCCAAGGGTGGAAGGTTCTGGGTTCGATCCCTGGTCGAGTAAATTCAACTTAAAAATTTAGGAAACGAATTTTTCTGTATTTTCTCGGCTCTGGATGTTCTGGCAAACGCCCCTAGTCGTCGTCGTCTAGTTCTCATAGCACAGGAAATGTCAGAGAATTATCTAGTTTGAAACCAGATGATCGGTGTGTATTTTCTGGCATATTATCTCAAGACCCATTATTTAATTTTTTGCTTTTTTTTATGGGCTCGGATTATCAATATACAACTTTGTAGCTAATTTCAGATAATTAATAAGAATAATAGCAAAAGTTAAAAAGAATAATAATAATATTCTAGACAATTAATACACAAATTGTGTGACCCCAAACTAAGTGCCAGCCTTGTACTACGGGTACCATACCAACGAACTGGGGGAGCTCCCAGCAACACCCAGACTCCAAGCCAATTTAGAAAAGTTCATTTTCTAAATTAACCTGACCGGGGATCGAACCCGGGACACCGGCTTGGCGAAATGATGCTCTGCCACCACGCAAGCAGGCCTGTTATGTAGGTGTAAAGATGATGGAATATATTGGGTATGACCTGTAACATATGTACATGCAGACGAACATACTGTCCATACTATCCATATTCTCCGTACTCTTCATACTATCCATACTATTTCGGTAATAGTACCCTAAAAACGCACCAAATACAGCATTCAGTACAAAAGGATTGGGTAATTTAATATTTGCTCATTATTTCTTTTTATAAGTAATACGTAGTTTTGTCTTTTCATATAAATTAATATTTCAGATAAATGGTTCAACTATTAGTGAATCATCACTTTATCCAAATAATAGTAAGGCTAAAATTAACTACTTATTTATTCTTGTCTTTGTTGATTTAATCTGTATTTAAACGAGACAGTTCTCGACTAAAATTTAACTAATGATGACTATAACAATACTATAGTATGACTATAATATGACTATATTATAAAATATAATATATTTTAGTACTTGATGTACCGCTAAATAAGTTATTATACAATAGTAGGGGCGACATAGAGCCTAATCTTGATACTTACATAAGTCTGTCTGGCCTGTGAAATAACATTAATACGTAACTTTGAACATTCATTAGAAATTTTCGTCGAGCGCACATTAATAAAACCGGTCTTTTGTCGCTCGTAATTAGGCTTTGTATCAACAAAGCGAACCTCGTTTTATTTATCAGCATAATTGGTCCCACCGTTATAAATAAATCTTATTCATTTTAGAATAATTTTAGAAGATAATTTTTATATTAGCGCCATATTCTTGACAAGCTGATGACTAAAAAACCTATTCGCTATTTAACATATCACCATTTATGTTTATTTTTTGTCTACAATCAGTAAAAAATAAAGAAGCAAATTAAGCGTTTCTTCATTACGTATATAAAGTCACGCCAATTCTAATTTGGGGTGCACAGAAAACAATTTTGACTAGCTAATAAGTAATTATGAGAGAAAAACATGTTATGGTTTTCTCTCACACTCTCACTTAAATAACATTTTTTTTCTCTAAAACTTATAGAAAATGAAGAAGCAATATTGAGCGTTCGTTTATACATATAAATACTTACCCCATTTCTATTTGGTGTGGACAAAACGTCAAGGACAACAAAATCACACCAGTAAGTATCCCGACTTATTATTATTTTTTCTTTCTTCATAGTATGGCGCACAGATCAGCGCATTTACCAATTTCTTGTTTTGAATTTTATGAAGTAATTGTTATCGTAAAACTCCTCCAGTAAAGTGATAGCAGACTTTATTGAAGTTTTATAGGACTTCTTGGAAGAGCGCGAGAACTTCAGCTACACATGTTTATTCAGACCTACTCCATTCTTTCCACTTACACAGAACTTTAAAACACAATATACTATCACTTTTGTACTTTGAAACTCCCAAAAATATATAAAATAGAAAATTTAAATAAAATGACAACCTGACTTCTCCCGTTCCTGCCAAAAAGTCGTATTCCAACTTACAGATGGCAAAACTGTTCCTACTATCTACCACACAGATATATTGCTAGACTATGCCTGTACTAGTCTATTACCAAAAACCCCTATTGGCACGTGCACGACAGTAGCGCCACTTAGCATGTGCAACCATTCGGGATTATATCAAATAATGGCATACAAATGTTTCATTGTTTTCTAATAAATAAAGTAATTAAAAGACGTAGACAGACGACAAATAATATTTTCAGAGGAATTCGTTAAAAACAGTACTTAGAAAAATGGATATTATTACGAAAACCAGTTTTGAAAGTATAAAACATGATGTAAGTTACCAACCTCAAACTCAGAGAGGAAATAAATTTATTTTAGCATAACATGTAAGAAATATTGAAGAGCTACGAAATAATGGCAATAGTTATTTAATACGAGCCCACATCATTCGTCAAACACGAGTGACATTAACATCCTATAAAACAAGTTTCATCATAAGTACACTCATAACTTCAAACGTAACGAAGCACACTCAATTTAGTGATTTACGGTAAGTAAAGTAGTTTAATTAACATTATAATTTATTTACTACAGATCAATGATTCTCGTATTGTCGCTGAAGTAAATATAAACAAATTGACTATCCTGAATTGTTGCAGTTTTCTGTCACGACATGCGCTGTGATCGCTTTACTATACCCCACTATGCACTTTGCACATAGCAAATAAACTTGGCATCGATACTATCCGTACTGTTCATACTATCCATACTATCCCTACTATCCACACCATTCACACCGTCCACACCATCGACACTATCTACACTATCCACACCATCCACACCATCGGCACCATCCGCACCATACGCACCATCCGGACCATCTGCACCAACCGCACTATTCGCACCATCCGCGCCATCCGCACCATCCTCACCATCCTCACCACCTACACCATCCACACCATCCATACTAATATCATAAATGTGAAAGTCTGTCTGCCTGTTATGTTTTCACGGTTAATTTGCCAGACCGATTTTGCTGAAGGCACGGAGATAGTTTCACACCAGAGGACGACTAATTCAAAACATAGGCTACTTTCTTGTATCAAAAATCTACCCCTAAGGGGGTGAAAAGGGAGATGAAATGTTGTATGGGAAATGCTACACCGCTGAACCGGTTATTATGAAATTTGGTACTGAGATAGTTTATGCCTGAAGACGGATGTAGGCTACCTTTTTTTTAAAAGAATTGCATATAATCAGGAAAAGTAACGCAAAAATTTTCCACGCAGACTAAGTCGCGGACACAGCTAGTATTCTGTTATTTTTCTTCTCTCCCAGATTGCTTTTCTTCACATCTTTGCTTATTACAAATTAACAAGTAAATAAACGGTTAGATGCGCAGAAACTACAACTTATTCCCTTAAATGACTATGTATCTGTTAGACTATAATGTTTATTTATAATCAGAATATCCAGAACTACAATATTAAGAGTAAATATTTATTTTCTTTTTGTACCTTCACGCCTTCCCTAACGGCTTTCTCAGAACAGAGGTGTCAATTTAAGAACATCAACTTCTAATCAATTAAGTCCAGGCAGATAGTCAATACATCCGGACCTTAAATTCGAAAAAATTGTTTATTATGAAATTGTAATGGAACTGAGAACTTCTCCCTTTTCACATTGGTATCATCTCATAACCAATGTTCCGTAGATAGGTATAACATAATTAATCAATTGATACACATTGAATCTTTATACCTCCTAGAATGGTTCACGTGTAGTAATGGAATATTTCATGTACATTTTATATGTATGAAAGTATTAATATTTTATTAACTTCATTTTTCATATATCTATCCAACATTCGAAATTACATCGCGGGTGAAACTTACATAACCTCCAATATCATGTCTATCGGCCGTTTGTGTATCAATCTATAATAAAAAAGTTATAGCAACCAATCAATATGAAAATTTTACTGTCGATTTCCCCATCGAGGCCGATTACGTACCTCGATAGAAATTGGATTTCATCGTCATATTTGTGCTACCATTTGATAGTTTCTTTTTATCACATAGCGACTAACTAATACATTGAGTTACATAATAATACATTAGTACGTATAACACATTACAAAAAAGCATTAGGCTATCCATTTAACAATGTTTCTTTCACTCTTTCTACTAAAGAAGAATTAAAATGTTGTTTATGTGATGAATATCGGTATTTCTTTCTACTTCTACCTGTTTACAAGCAAAAATTCACACTCGAGTGTTGTTCTGTTCTTAGAGTCTAGACCACCTCATACTTTGTTTCTTATCTAAACTCTACAGAGAAAAGATAACTTTTCATTATTTTTAGGGTTTCTCGAAAAACGCAACCCTTTTGAGAACATTCATGTATCCGACCGTTTGTTCGTCTGTTTGTCCGTTTGTTTGTTTGTAATATAGATTTTCTCAGGAACTATGTAGTGTACTAACTTACTGGATCTTATAATTTTGAAAATATCAGAAAACTTAGATTAGATTATTAGAGAACTTACTAGTTACTAGAAACACACTAGATACTAGTCACGTGCATGAAAGAAGAATGTGCAGTGAAAGGATTGAACATGAATGTGTGAACAAAACTAAGGTTCTGGTGTTTGAAAGAGAAGCGGTACAAACGAAATGTGGGATTTGTGTAAATGGAAAATGTCTAAAACAAGTAAATGAAATTGTGTATCTGGGGAGTGTGTTTTCGAGGGACGGAAGATATGAGTTGGATGTGGAAAGACGGGTAGCTGCTGGCAATAAAATGAACGTTGCTCTGTCCGCATTAGTAGATAGTGTGAATATATCTAACACTGCCAAAATGGCCACCCATAATGTGGTGTTGGTGCCAACTTTATTGTACGATAGTGAGGCCTGGATATGTCCGAAATCGAGTGAAAGGATGATAAATGCAGTAGAAATGCGATCTTTTAGAAAGATGTGGGGTGTCACCCTTGCGGACAGGATAAGCAATGAAGAGATACGCAGTATGACAGGGTTGCACGACAGTGTTATTGTAAAAATGAAGAAAGGAATACTTAGCTAGTTCGGGCACATAGAAAAAATGAGTGATAAAAGACTGACGAAAAAAATATACAGAGCGAAATTGAGTGGTAAAAGAAGCCAAGGAAGACCAAGGCTGACTTATGAAGGTCAAATAGCCAGAGTGTTAGCAGATGGAAATGTCAAATGCTCTCGCATACCTAGACGAAAATGTGTGAGGAGAATGATGAGATTTAAGGAAGCGAAAGAAGTATGTAAAAACTGCGACGCTTGGCGCTCCGTTCTCTCTGACTATCCCGTTAAGGATACAGCGTGAGGATATATATGTATGTAGAGAACTTAGAAATGAAGTTTAGAAAACAATTGAATAGATATCGTACAAAACGGTCGTGCATGAGTGGAACTCCTACTGGACCGATATTTTTTATTTCGTTTTTAAATTAGAAAAAATAACATCTACATATCTATTGTTATCATTGCGTTGTTTCTCCACCTTATGAAATACAATGTAAGTACTATATGCTGCATACATACCTACATAACCCCATAACTTTCCCATTTAGATCGAATAATAAACCAACAAAATTATAATTCTTTACTTGTACAGACTTATAGCGACTGTTTAATAACCCATTATCTGGACAATTTAAACCCTATCCCCTGGTGATTTCTATAGTCTACTGAAGAAGACAAAGAACTTAAAGAAAGAAAGAACTTAAAGAGCACAGTCTTCACTCTAAGAATTCACATGGAATTCAAGCCCAGGACTTCTGGTCTAACAGAGGCCCACAAAACGGCAATATTTTTTAATTATAAAAATAACATTGATTTCACACATTAACATAGGTTCGACGGGAAAGTGTAATCACATTACTTATATGTGTTTAAAGCTGACCACAATAACCAAGTTCATTGAACCAAAACTAATTTTGATGTTTTTCTAACCTTCTTTTGGCTGTCTAAAAATTTCCCAAATTCAATATGCCCAACATCTACTGTGTGGCCTAAGGCTGGCACATACAATATTTCATCCTTTCTCTTATACTAGAAAAGAGACAGCAAAATAAAAACAGCGTCATTCCCGTGGTGAGATTTGAACTCGGGTCACGGTCACCTAATTCCTATCTTGAACGTACACACGTTACATAATTAGATATTAGTAACTGCATACATAGTTGGCGCAGTTGTCGTGAGTACTCGGCGTCTGTCGTGACGTTTCGTACATGATTAATAGACCGCCTGTTCGCGAATCGTGCGCCATTGAGTGAGTAGAAAGCTAGTTTCACTTCACAGACAATAGTACCAAGTGAACTCGCTCCATTAACGTTCATTCATTTATTTTCTGGTCGATCGCGATTTGAAATACTTAGTCAAAATAAAAAGATAAGTACTACACATAAATAATTTGTAATAGATCGATAAGCCTTAAAATATATAGTTTTATCAAGAAAGTACCCTAGCTCACAATGTATGAATCTATATAACCTACTAATGAATTTATTTGCTTTTTATATATTTTTTATTAAATTCTGTCTTACTGTTAAATATCATGACCAAGTTAATAATATTTTAAACGTTAAGATCCGGCTGCCAAAATTTTTAGCGTTTTTAAATAAGTGTTGAGGCGGGCACACGTTTAATAAATGTGAAATTTAAATATATATTAGGTGTTTACCTATGAACTTGCTGTTTAGTATACAAAAAGTTAATGTATTTTTTCATTTTTTTTTTATTTCTATTAATCGAAATACGCACCCATGCTATCGATGCATCTGTGCCAGCGCAGTGGTAATTTTTCAATGCTCTTCTTGAAGAGGTTAGGTTTACGGGAGGCAACAAACTCTTCAAAGGCATTTTGTACTGTCTCTCGGGTATAGAACTTTTTTCCTGCAAAGTTGTTCAAATTTTAGAAAAAATAGAAATCTGTCGGCACTATGTCTGGTGAGTACAATGGATGACGCAAAACTTACAACCCTAGCTCTTGTCGCTTAGAGACCGTTTGTTGTGCCGTCTAAGGTCGAGCGTGGTCGTGCAGGAGCAGCGGGGACGAGCGATTAATCAAGGCTGGCCGGAGATTTGCGAGCTTCTCCATCATTGTGACCAGTTCCTTACAGTACACATCCGCAGTAATGCTCGTGCCATTTGGTAAGAATGTGTGATGAATTACACCGGCACTAGACCACCAAACAGTAACCATCACTTTTCTAGGTGAAAATTTTCGTTTGGGGCATTGCCTAGGTGCTGAACCAGGGTCTAACCAACACGATGACCACTTACGATTGATACGCTTACAAAAAGAGTCCATTTTTCATCACAAGTGACAATCCGGTTCAAAATCCCTTCGTTTCTGTGGCTATTAAGCAACGCAAGGCATACCTCAACGCATTCGTCGCGCTGGCGATCATTTAATGCGGCATCCACTTATCAAGCTTTTTTACCTTGCCAATTTGACGCAAATGGACCAATATTGTTTTGATGCTAACATCGAAAGCTGCTGCTAACTCAGCAGTAGATTGAGATCATCAGCTACCACTATCGCCTTTAATTCGTCGTTGTAGACTTTAGTTTTAGGGCAGCAAAACGGAAACTTCATAGGTAAAGATCTATTTTGCATATTTCTATCGACTGCCTAAAACCATAACGCAATTTATGTATTTTCGTTCTATACTTTTTTTCTGCAATGTGATGCCTTATAAACTTTTAAACTTTCGCATCGCATTATAAAATATCTAAAACGGGAAATTTAACGTCATTACCTTTTATTTCATCGGCCGTGGTCTCAACTCTCAAGCAAACTTGCTTGAGCCCACGGCCGATAGATAATTAGAATTTTTAAAATCTAACAAAAGCTCCAAAATACCAGATATTCAATTTTTTGTTCTCCATTCTCACCAATTTACATCTCTATGGCAAATAGCTCTATTGGTGCAAAGATAGAATTAGTTGCCTGTGACATATAGACAGACGGACATAATGAAATTATAATAGTTCTGTTTTGTAATTTTGCGTATGGAATACAAAAAGCTCTGTGGTAATTTGAACAATGTGTAGCAACTGACAAAAGCATATAAATACAATGGTAACTACGATGCATTTGAATATTCGAATACTGTCAGTTAATGCCATGACTTCGGCAGACGTGATTGCTCTATAAAATTTGACATGCTTAACTTGACTACAGTTCCATTATTCTCGCGGACACAGTTAAGTCATTGATCCTTAGATCCTTGTGTACTTCTAATTAAACATGTCACGTTCGCATACAACATTGTAACATTGTAGGTTGTAACAGATTTCTCCACGACGACTGCTTGCCTTTTAGCGCACCATAATTATTTCCCCTAGGATTGTCCAGAGTTCATCGCTCTGTACAGGGTCACTTGAATGCTGCTACTCATTCTTGTTTGCACAGAAGTTGCAACTTGCAACGGCAACGTTTGTATCGCTGGAGAAGTCTCGTAATGAAGTTGAGATGCAAAAAGAAATAATTGTGGAAACACCATTTATTAAAAAGAGTAAAGATATAGAGTAGCGATTCGAAATAAACTGAAAATAAAAGTATTTTCAGAGATAGGTCACGTTTTCATACGAATGTACGTCTTTCATACTTTTTTGTATATTAATTAAGATATGTACTTCATCATTTACTTTAAAGTATTTAATAATATTCTTTGTATGAATGTGTTGAGTTCACTATGTTTTTATATACATCGCATCAACTATTATAACCATATTCTAACAATAATTATGTACTGGTCTTTAAAAAAAATTCGGTTTACACCGGCAAAATGACGGGCACTTACCAAGAAAACGTCATGAGGGGCTTGATCTAATGCGTGCTGTGTATCCGTTTGTAAACATATTCCGACAATTCCTCATGTGTTAAGTATTGTCGCTTTTTGTAATTGGCTTAAGAATGTGGCAGTAATTTTAATGTTTTAACGGAGTAATAATATCATCATCATCGTCAGCCCGTGTTCGTCCACTGCTAGACATGCTGGCCTTTCCAATATTGTGCCACCATATCATGAGTAATCTATCTATATATATAAAAGGCAATGTATGTATGTATGTATGTTCCCTGTGGACCGATTTCGATGAAATTTTCAGGGAATCTTCAGATTGGCCTTGCGGGTGATCCTGTAAAGTTTGGTAGCGATCGGATCAGTACATTTTTTTTTTGTTTTTTTTTACGCCCAGTGAAACTAACGCCCAGTGAAACGGGCCGGGTTTGCTAGTAATATAATAAGATCTAAACTAGAATGAAAATTTGGTTCAATATTGCATGTTCTGTAAATTCTGGTTATTTCACCTTTAAATTCTTCGTGCTTGGATAATTTCTTTGTTATGGTGTTTTGTAAATTATGGGAGTTAGGTACTCCAATGTCTACAATATGAGGCGTTTAATTACACTTATCTGTAAGAAAGTTGTTCGATCAGTTGGTACCTATAGTTCTAATATGGTGCAATGGAAGCCGATTACTTACGTCGTGAATTCATAGTAAATACTCCTATCATGTAATAATATGAACAAACGGCTTATACTAGTGCTTGGTTATGTAAGCAATAAAGCTACGATTTATTCATTTCTGTAGAAATAAAACGTTTTCACGACTTTTATGGCTTTTCTTAGTGTATTAAAATCGTTCGAAATCGAGATTATGTGTCGAATTTGCGTTAGTGAATTATGTTCAAATATACTTTGAAAACATTGTATTTATTATCAAAATATAACACAATCTTTCATAACTGTGTAATAGAAAGTATATAGTCTGTGTCTTTATAACAATGCTGACAATTCGCTGGCACATAGATTCGTGCGTAAATGGAAACACAACACAGAGTACATAGCTCCACTTTAATTTATTTCCAACCGAAGTAATATCAAAGTATACTTACTTTCATTAATAGTAGGTACCTATTTTGTTTTCCCTGACAGGAGCAGAAGCTCCGCAAAGGGGTACCGTGAATTTACCAAATTAATGTACCTAATTATTTGAAAACTATACATAAAATTCTTGAATCCTCTATCACATTGTGGACCCCAAGAGACCTGTCGACAAACCCATTCTGTGATACCTTGAAGAGCCTTTGAAGATACCTTGAAGAGAATAGTTAGCGAAAAGTTGTGAAAATCGGAGAAATTTTTTGCTGGATTTCTGCACAAGTAAGAAACGCGATCCCATTCTCGCGATATCGGGAGATTAAATTCGAGCCATAAATAGGTGCAATCTCGTGAGGTTATTGAGATTACCGACAACAATTAGCAACATGTACCTATTCCGCGTGTACTCAGTGCGCGGTGGTGCACCGACCTGACACTACCGAACGACTGGCAACCGGCTGACAATAACCTGCTTGCGCTGGTATTCATCAGCGTTGAATACGAAAGGGCGTTTTTAGCGGCGGGTACCTTACAGCTGATATAAAAATGCTGTGTGTAGTACGAGGGCTGCTATTTATGTATCCGGAATAACAAAGTGAAACAAACATATAGCATTTATTATAGTTTTATTGCTTTTCAAAATATTCACCATGATGATTGATGCACATTTGCATGCGTTGGAACCAATTTTGGTAGCACTTTTTCCATTGGGATTGAGGTACCTCCAACACGTGCATTTTGAACGCATCAATAGCCTCTTCACGGCTCGAAAAACGTTGACCACGTAATTTATTCTTCACGGTTGGGAATAAATAGAAGTCGTTGGGGGCCAAGTCGGGGCTGTACGGCGGATGACCCGTTAATTCGATCTTTTGATCTTCCAAATACCGACTTGTTTCGGCCGATGTGTGGCAGCCAGCATTGTCATGATGAAGAAGGATTCTGCGTTGTCGGTTGTTCTTTCTTATTTCTTCAAAGACTTCTGGCAAACAAATGGTCGTGTACCATTCAGAATTAACCGTTTTACGATCCTCTAGTGGCACTGTAGCTACATGTCCATTTATACCAAAAAAACAAGCGACCATTTGCCCTCAAAGTACTTTTTGAACGAATGACTTTTGTTGGGTTCGGCTCATCTTGCAACACCCAAACCGTTGATTGTGGTTTAGTTTCAGGATCATACGCATATATCCAAGATTCATCACCTGTGTAGGTATTATGGACAGCTTTTGAAGCACCCTGATTGTACTTTTGTAACATTTTTTCACACCAATCGACACGAGCCTGTTTTTGGTCAATTCTGAAATTGTGCGGAATTCAACGTGAACAATTTTTTTTTACAGCTAAATGTTCGTGTAATATTTTATATATATTCGTCATACTTGTGCCCAGAGACGCCTCTATCTCGCGATATCACAGCATCAATATTTTGAGGTACAACAGCCGATTTAGGGTGACCTTGTTTAACTTCGTCCGTGAACACAGACCGCCCACGATTAAACTCATTAAACCAGTGATACATAGTAGTTTTCGATGGTGCTTCGTCCCCAAAAGTCGAAGTGAGTTGATCGATGCACTGTTTTTCAGTTAGCCCTCGCCGAAAATCGTAATAAATCATAGCACGAAAATTTTCACGACTTAAATCCATGGTGATAAAGACTCGCAATTTTCAAAATAACGCCACAAAGGATAAACAAATGACAGTTACATGAAACAAATTGCATTCTTCAGCCAAAGAGTTCCATTTTTAAATGTTATAATTACTTTTTTAATATTGTTCTGTAACTGGACAGTTCCGGATACATAAATAGCAGCCCTCGTACCATCAACACATTCAGCTTCCTAAGAAGCTATGTATTTTCAAAATCATCCCCATTAGGCTATGCTGGAGATTTTATGTGATATATTTTTGATATATTCAACCGGCTAACAATAACCCGCTTGCGCTGATATCCACCAGCGAGCGTTGAATACGAAAGGGCGTTTTTAGCGGCTCTCTACACAAAAATGAACGATTTACAAATGCATACTATGATAATTATTACGTTATATCAAGTTTGATTCGAATTTTAAAAAATCACAGAGGTAATTGAGAAAAGTGTTTACATATGGTTTCCAAGTTCATCTTCGATAGTAGTTACGACGGACTAAGTTATCAAGGGAAAAATCGATCATCAATATGGAACATGATACGTCCATAAGTACATACTTAGTACTGTAATAGCATATTTAATGTACGGTAGTATTGACACAATATTGATCAGTATTTTTTGTAACGCGATCACGTCCACTATTTAACACCCGATGAATCTCTTCCGACATCGTCTTAAGCACATGCACAAACTATTTTACTAATGACTAGAGAATGTACCTGTGTGTATTGCACCTATGTAGAACACTACGACTGGATTTTTTGGCGGGAACGGGAGAAGTGAGGTTGACATTTTGTTTGTATTTTCTATTTTTTACATTTTTGAGAGTTTTAAAGTACAGTAGTGATAGACTTTTTGGCGGGAACGGGAGGAGTAAGGGTGTCATTTTATTTAGATTTTCTATTCTTTACATTTTTAGGAGTTTTAAACTACAAAAGTGATAGTGTATTGTTTTTTAAAGTTCTGTATTTAAGTAGAAGAATGGAGTAGGTCTAAATAAACATGTGTAGCTGAAGTTCTCAGGCTCTTCCAATAAGTCCGTTATAACTTCAGTAAAGCCTACTATCACTTTACTGGAGGAGTTTTACGATAAGAAAAAACGAATATACTTGTGATTCTACCAATGATTCTACTTATTAATACGTGACATTGGCAAATGCGTTCAACTGCGCGCCATGCCATAAAGAAAGAAAAAAAAAACACTACAATTTTTTTTAATTCAAGTTGCCGAAGAGGTATACCTACATGCAATCTTTAGAGACTAAAATAAAACGGTGTCATGACATAAGGGAATGTTCATGTGAAAGTTTAATGAAAAATGTATTTCTATTGTCACTGACAGGTCAAACATTTGATGTTATAAATGAATAATACTCAAGAGTATGTATTTATTCATTTAATTAATAAAAAACGAATCGTACATAAAAGATATCGAATATTAAAAAAAATACAAGCTTATGGTCAGTTATTGCATGTAAATAAAAATCCATAAAGGTGATAATTTAAATGTTTTTTTTCATATCAAAAAATAAATGCAATAAACAACGGCGTTAAATTGCCTACACAAGACCTCATGATTCTAATTAATATTCAGCCACCACGAAGGAAGCAGTATAAATTATTTACCCTCATGAAAATAGTTACTGCACGCTTGTTTGAACTAATTCAATTTAATGAGCGCGACAAAAACCGACAAAGGTGTTATGAATAACTAGGTGATTAACAAAGGCATAAAAATGAAAAAAAAATTAAAAACACTTTATTGATGGTGCGCCAGCGATGTCTCGCTTCTTCCTCACGTATTTCTCGATGCTATCTTGTTCTCGGAAGGTCTAATTTTGTCCTTATTACTCTTGTTATAGAACGTATAGAGCCGTCGCCCTCTAACATCAATCGATATCCCTGACACCCACGGCAACCAGTTGTGAACATGCTTTGGAACGAACGGATCGGGGAATTGTTGCTGCTAATCTAAAATTTTTTGCTCCTGCATCACGAAAATAAAATTTAAATAAATTATATTCTGTGTATCTAATAATAATAAAATGTAGAAGTTAAAGTAATACAATAAACATTTTGTCTGTACAAAATTTTTATTGCAATACTCTAATCTCTGTATTTTATATCTACAAGGCTTAGGTAGCAGGTACTCTGGAAAATCTAAAATGATTATTATATAATATATTATAGCCCTCTTATATCCAAAAAAACTAGCTAGATACTACGTAGATACTTGAAAAACATAAGACTGTCTTAAAGAGAGCTTTAATATAATTGTAATCTTAACGATATGTTTCAGTAATATGGTGATTAATGAATGTATTGTCAATGAATAAACATTATTGTCAAAATTTATTTATAGTGAACCACGGCGATGCTCCGAACTCCCTACAACATTCCTACTGATGGGCTCAATGAAATAAATGCATGGCAGCTCGCCTGGTGCGCTTTGTACTGGAGAGAGGTAATTTATTTATTTTTTATTCTATCTTAACCCATTTCCCATACACGGCTAACCCGTCATCCGGTTGCCTTTATTATTGAGTAGGTACGTATAGCGACATTTTTTCAGGAGAATATTACAAGTTGCAAATTCATATTTAATTAAAAAGAAAAAAATTAATGCGTGTTCAAATGCCAACAAAAATATAAAAAAAGAATTTTATTAGAAATCACCTTATATATACGTGAACTTTTATAACATGTATGTTTGTGCGAGTATTACTTTAAAGTGTTATATCCCAAGCAAAATGTTATATCCGATAAATATACCTAAATGCAAAATTGTTTCTTATAGATTTCTAACTTCTATTTAAGAATTTATGGCACTTCTATGACTTCATAACGACCTCAAATCAAGAATCAATTAAAGAGAACCGCCAATCGTCTGTCAATCACATTCCCACAAGTCCTCAGCAACGAGTACTCAATGTGAATAAGAATGCAGTGTTGTAACGTGGTCAATTTAAACAGAATCTTCAAAGAAAATATTACATAACTACCGTAAAGATATCTTTTTGCTAGTTAAAAGCAATATATTAATACAACATACACATCTTCACGTTATATCTCTAACGGAGTAGTCAGAATAATAAATTAATATTTGTAATAAATAGCATACATTTTGATGAGTAAACGAAACCCGACCAAAAGCAATTCATTGTAGATGAATAGAATCAATGTACATGTATGTACATCCTGTATTATGTTGCTTTGTAAATATTATGATATGATTTGTGACGTCAAATCTGAACCTAGCATAAGATGTGAATACTGTTACATTTTTATCCTAAGGGCATTTGAAGCATGGTCCCAAGGCCCCCCAAGCTAACTGGGGATCCGAAATGCTGAAATCCACCCCTAACGGAATGGTCAGGGAGGTTGGAGCGTCAATCATCGCAGTTATTACTTCTTTCGCCTCCTCAAATCTCATTATTGTTCTCACACACTTTCACCTAGGTATGTAAGTGGCTTTGACATCTCCGTGAGCTAACACCAGAGTGTTAGCTCTTCTATCTATTTAATCTTCGAAAGTTGGCCTTAGTCATTTATGGCTTCTGCTACCACTTGCTGTAGCTCTGTAGAATTGATTCCTCAATATTTCTCGCTCATTCTTTCTATATGCCTGCACTATTTGCCTTTTCCTTTCTTCATTTTTACACTAACACTGTTATTCAACTTTGTCATACTGTGTATCTCTTCTTGTCTGCAAGGGCGATACCGGACATATTTCTAATAAATCGCATTTCTACTGCATTTATCTTGCTTTGACTAGATTTCTGTCATATCCGGGCCTCACTACCGTGCAATAAAGTGCAAACCAACGCCACATTGTGAATGGACAGGAATAACGGCCAAAAAGTAGAATAGAACATTATTAGAATTTAGTACAAGTATTTAAATATTCACCTTCGCTAAGGAATAGCGATGTTTACGAGGAACTTACATAGGCGATAGGCTAGCAACCTATCATTATCGTCTTCCGTTTCGACAACTGTAAATCCATTCAGTACCAAAAGTAATGCTAAGGTGTGATTTTGTGCATTCTTGAAACCCTATTCACACCCGGTAAGAAATGGTATGAAGCTATATATAGTGTTGTCATTTTTATTAAAAGTATACAGTACCATCCATATCATTCCACAGATCATGTGGCTCCTCACGCGATGTGGTGAAAATATATGAGAAGCGTCATACAAGTCTTTACGCTCAATTCACAGATTTCTGTGAACTAACATTATCAGGACCAGATAATGATCTTGTCCAGACGATGAAAAACTGACACCATTAGTCAAGATTTAGGCTGATATGTCTAACGTTCATCATAGAACCGACCCGCGGGGTTATTACCTAAAAATTTGCACACAGCGACAGTCACGCGATCACTGCGCGACCAATGAACACTTGTAATAAAAATAGGGTACCATGTATTATAATTGCGTGTCTATTGCGCCATAGACCATGACCGTAAAATGAACGGTCAAACGCTAAATCTACCACTTTTTGTGATAGATTTAGCGCCACTGTACAAATTACATTAGGTATACAAATCTCGTTTTGAAAGCAAATATCGCGCGATATTTGGCTACCGCATGCTGACTGCAACTTAGGTAATAAACGTGCGGAATTGCTTTTGAAATAAATATATTTTGATAAACTCACAATCAAAGCACTTTATAATTTATTGAAAAAACAATTGAACATCTTTACAAAACCATATAAGTACCTACACGAAATGAAGCATGTAAATGTTAAATACCTATGTTTGCAGCCAAGAATAAACAATAAAATTACATTGTTGTCTATTACAATCTCTACCTAGCAGACAAGTTTCCAATAAGAACACATTTTTGTATGAAGATAATATCTGCCAGAGATGATATTTGTAAGGACTTATAAATAACATAGAAACTCAAACGAGCGTTAGATTGAAATCAATGTAACTAAATTTTAAAAGAAGTTTCATAATTTTTACTCTACACATGTATGATTTACATTACACATTACATTAATATGTTAAAATTACTTATGAAATTAATATATAGGTTTGCTTAAATAGTACAGCTAATAAGGAAATATTCAAAGATATTCATGTATATTCCAATGAAATAAATGTAATTATATTAGTCAGTGTTCAGAGACGTATCGCTTTTGACAAAGAACACTGGAAGGACGGTACGATCATTTCATCCCCTATAACGGTATAACTTTTCTGTATCATTGCCAAAATCTACGAACTTTGTTGGATAACTTTGACAGTATTTCTCGTGTCGAGTTCACAAACTCTTCAGTTTAAGTTTTGGCAACATGAAGTGCAAAAGCTTGTACGTATTTCTTTTGTTTCAAAAGTTTACAAAATAGATAACTCATTTGTGTCGAAGTTTCAATCACGTGAACATAAAATTATCATTTATTTGAAAATAGATTCATCTAAGAAGATTCCTTTCCTGTATATTATATATTCTAAAGCTGTATCCCTAACGGGATAGTCAAGGTGGTCGGAATGCCAAGCTTCGTGATCCTTACATATCTCCCTCGTCTCCTCGAATCTCATCGTTCCTACTCACACACTCTTGCGAATGTAAATGCTTTTCGCATTGAAATAATTATATATAAATTATAAAATGTGTAAAAAAGAAATCAATACTCCTTTGCTGAAAGTACATTCTTAATTAAGGTTTCATTTGTACCTTAAAGAAAAGGCACGACCCCTATAAGATCTCTTACACGGTTCCATCGGTTAGCCGCCCACCTATCACAAGTCACCACAGATTTTTCAAAGACGATGCGAGTATACCTAAACTTGTTGGACATAGTAATAGAGCGCACAATAGTGTATATTGTATGCGTGTGTCCGGTCACGATACAAAATGTATACGGTTGTATGAAGACGCTTTAAGATAATTTCCACGGCACGACATTATCGTCGACAGAAAAAGCGTCTCTTTCGCGACACAATAGGGAAGCATTTTGGTTACCTATTGTATCGTGGACGGTAAAATCATGGCGATAAAATCGTTCAATGGTAAATTATTAATATTATTTATATACATAGTGCCTAAATATCTTCAGGGATAGGCATACATCCCTAACGGGGTAGTCAGAGAAGACGGAGCACCAAGCGTCGCGGTTCTTACATACTTCTTTCGCTTCCTCAAATCGCATCATTCCCCTGACATATTTTTACCTAGGTATGCGAGTGCTTTTGACATTTCAGTCGGCTAATACTCTGGCTATTTGATCTTCATAAGTCAGCCTTGGTCTTCCTTGGCTTCTTTTACCACTCGCTTTCGCTCTGTAGATTTTCTTCGTCAGTTTTTCATCACTCATTCTTTCTATGTGCCCGAACTATCTAAGCTTTCCTTTCTTCATTTTTACAATAACACTCTCGTGCAACCCTGTAACACTGTCGTGCGATCCAGTAACACTGTCGTGCAATCCTGTCATACTGCGTATTTCTTCATTGCTCCTCACATATTTCTAAGAGATCGCATTTCTACTGCATTTATCATACTTTCTCTCGATTTCGGGCATATACAGTGCCCGTATGTGTGTATACATATATGTGTGTATATGTATGTGTTTGATTATCTATATGTATAGTATATACGTATTGTAGTTATTTTTCGGTGACTTTATTGTACCGCTACTTCTTTCTCTGACAGTAAAGCTCAGGTTGACTGGTAGAGAATGCCATTAGGCATTAAGTCCGCCTATTGTATACATTATGTACAATGAAGAATAAATAAATAAAAAATAAATAAAATAAATACAGGCCTCACTACCGTACTATAAATTTGGCACCAACACCGCCATATTGTAAAAATGATTGGATTGAATTGAATTGAAAGTATTAGCCGACGGAAATGTCAAAAGCACTCGCATACCTAGGCGAAAATGTGTAAGGAGAATGATAAGACTTAAGGAAGCGAAAGAAGTATAAAACATAAAACTTTATTACATTTCACGGTAGGTCACCTATCTAATCCCATAAGATTAAATTACTTTACTGTTCCATTACAAAATCACATTTTTTACTACTATTGTTTATTTAGAAGTTTTTATCAAATACTACTAATTATGCATAGTATCTTCTTAATGAAACAGACCTCATTAAACATTTTGAGATTTTCTTTTGGCAAGTTCAACAATGGATTTAACTAAAATAATCAAATGGACTTTTTACAAATAGGTACATGTTTAAATATTTCCATGATAAATGTTACTAACATAGATAAATTCATAATCTAGATAGTAGGTAGGTTGAGCTTATTGTAACTCAAAATTCTGAAATTTTGAGTTACAATAACGTGTACTAATAATAACGTGTACTTGTATTTTATTGTAAAGGTGCGGTATGTACATTTTTTACAAAATTAAAAAAAAATATATTCTCTGTTTATTTTAAATCAAAAGAGAATTAAAAGTCGTGCCTTTATCTACCTCTGAAAAAACCGAGCTCGCAGTGACGAGGGAAATCCCTAGAGGGATAATCCCGGGATAAACTGAGTAATTGTTGTGTGGTCCATAAATTAAAGGCCGTGACAACGACACTTTCCCGGGATTCCCTACGTTCCCGGTAATTGGCAGATTCGCTTTAAGCACCTAATTAACAAAGTTTCGCGCTCGTTTTGGATTTAACCGATCCGTTTTATGGCGTGAGGTGTTCTAATGTTTAAACAGGTCTAAAATTAAAATAATTGAGACCATTCTCTCTTTTGATCCCAAAGTTGTTTTTAAGATAAGGATATCAGAACTTTTATAAAACTACTCATGCTTCCGGCTTGTAGCAGATTTTCTCATCAACTATGTAACGTAGCTACTCTTGCTAATCCATATACCTATTATGTTAAAATATTCATGAGAGAATAAATACGATTATTCCCTCGTAAACTGCAAAACTATTGATTAGAATTTTAAAAATTTTAGAGATTGTGACGCCTAACTTATAGCTTACGGAAAAAGTATAATGAAAACACGTGCTGAGTCTTGTAGATATCCAGAAGTTAAATATGGTACGAATTACTGCGAAATGCAAGTTCACACACAGAGGACTACTTCTGTGCGTGTACCTAATCGTGACAAATTTTTATTGAATGTACATAAACATAACAATAAAATAAGTGGAGATGTATTCGGTTATGTATGTTATATGAATATGCACCAACTACTAACATAATATCAAAAAAACTTTTTACTCGTTGCGTAAAATTAGACCCTATAGCAATTTCAAAGTACACTATATTGGCTATATCTACGATTATTTTTTCATTTTGAAAAGAAGTTCACTATACTACAAATAAATATTTTCTACTTTACTATTTTCTAAAAAAAAATTATATTTTATATTCACTATTCAAATAGCAAAACTGTAGAGGCGCAATTGGACCATTGCGCATTTGCCCTACTCGCTAGAGGTACACCGGGGGAGAAACCATAATCTGATTTAATGTTTGTTACGTGTTAGAAATAGGTAAAGCATTTCTTCGCCAATTTTACTTAGTTATAAATAACAAAACCACAGAGGCACAATTGAACTACTGTGCGTTTGTCCTATTTGCTGAGATTTCGTCGGGGAAAAACTGTAATCTTATTTAATGTTTGTTACTTTTTAGAAACACGTGAAGGGTTTTCTTTGCCAATTTTACCTTTTTTTAGAAATTAATCAGTATAGGGCATGATTCCGTTTCTGTGAACTACAAAACTACGTACATATATTGCAAATTATATTAATTATTATGATTTTGGTTCTTCTAGAACATTTGATACCCAAAGTGATCTATATCGAACCCGAGGGGTCGACGACGCCCTACAAGGGTTCCATGTGAGCGAAAAAAAGAAAAAAGGTCCATGAGATATAAACGAGCATCCACAATAGTGGATCTCATTTAAGCAGGTCGTGACTTTAATTTTGACTTTCCATTAATGGAATAACCCACAGGCACAGATGATTTTTTTGTTGCCTAGTTTTTACCTGAAAACGCAACAAACAGACCGTCGACGATAGTACTACCTATTGTACTGTCGTAGGTTTTGTAAACAAATTTTCACAATTCTATAATATTAGTAGCGAATTCTTATATCTCATAAAATTGTGTAAGTTAGTAGGATATTCACTTTGTGATCGCAATACACTTTGAACCTGTAGAAACTTGTGTAGTGATTCGCGTATATGCGCAGTAGAAGTTCTTGTCCGTTCTTGTCTAAGACATTCGCAAAGACAGCGTAGGAAGATTCGGACTTGCACTAACTTTGCAATAGCGGAAACCAGACACTGGCTATTTAACAGATTTGTTTAGTAAAAATGAGGTTAACTTGCAGTTACAAGGTGACAGCCTAAATTTGATCAAAACAAAGTCCATAATTTCAGCGTTTCTTGCCAAAATTAAACTAATAAAGTAAAACATTGGATGGGGCAAATTTTCCCAGTGTCCCAATTTATCGCAGACAAACTGCTAGGAAAATGACGTTTTAACCTACGTTCAACATTAAAATTTTGAATTTGAAATAAGGTTTGGGGTATGTTTTGTATATGGTAATACCACAATGGATAATCAATCCATATAGTGACATTGAAGAAACGGATGTCATATTAAAATAACAACTGATCGAAATAAGCACTAACGAAGAACTTACGTTACAGTTTAGAAACTGATATCAGCTATTCTGGCAAAAAAAAAGATATACCCGTTACTTACGATTTTAACTTCTTTTCCGTCTTCATATCTAGTGGAAAAGGGTTTCAGCGCGGTTGCCAATCTTCCAACAAAAAAAAGAAACAAACCGGGCATCACTAACCGAGGAGATTTAAGATTAAACGTATTTAAATTGATGCCAAAAATGCCAGACCGTGCCGAGGTTCTGCGTTCTGCTTGCTGATGCCTAAAAACTGGTGGTCCGTTAGACCCCGTGCTTGAGAGAGCAGCTAGGGAGTCGGGAGTACCGGTACGGGATGTGCTGGAACATCTTCCACGAGACCTCGCCGTCTGGGTTGATCCAGGTAAATATCTAAAGTAGAATCTGTATGATTACATCAATAGATGCATACTCGTATGTTAACTTATTTTGTTTAAAACTTAATTTGAGTTGTGATACACACGAAAAGTGAGTGTAAATCTTTATCACATTTGTCACAACTGGCCCGTTGGCGCAGTGGCATATGCATCTGCATTCCAAGCTAGGGTCCCGGGTTCGGTCCCCGGTCAGGTCAATTTAGGAAACGAAATTTTCTAAATTGGCTTGGAGTCTGGGTGTTACTGGGAACTCCCCCAGAGTTCGTTGTGTGGTACTCATAGTACAAGCTTACTGCTTAGTTTGGTGCTACACAATCTGTGTAATTGTCTGGAATATTATTATTATTATTATTAATACTCAAGACAATTTATGCACTTTTTAGGGTATCGTACCCCAAAAGGAAAAACAGAACCCTTCACGCGTCCGGAGCTATCGAGTTGAAATTAAAACCATATACTTAAGGTCTACAGTCCCTTGAAGCTGTGAAAAAATCAAACTTCTAAGTTAACGTAAAAAAAAAGATACGGCCCTTCATGCCGCAAAAAACGTATATTTCGACACTCTCAATAGAATCAAAATTTATAGGGTACTTTCCGTTGACCTAGAACTATGAAATTTGGCTATTAATACCGTCTTATACTACAAGTATAGGGAAAAATCTGAAAACTATACACTTGTAATAAAATCATAAAAAATATAGTCTTTATTTAAAGTACGTAATCAATCATCGAGGTTAAACAACGGTATGCGCGGTTATAATTGTATGGGTGACCAAACCTTTTTGTAGATTTTTTTAAATTTTTATTAATTTGTACAGAAGAGAAAAATCGGAAAGCCGTATATTTTTAAATCACAAAAAAAGGGTCTTTATGCAAGGAAAGGCGGTCCAAATTTTGAATTGAGTTAAATAAATATGTACCTAAAGTTAAATATGTACCTACAAATTTCTATGGAACCCTCGGTGGGCGAGTCCGACTCCCACTTTTCCGGTTTTTTTTATGGCGGAGGGAAGTTGCTTTGCCACTGTGCCAATAGGCCAGTCGATCGAAAACATCGTACAGTTCCGAAACACGAAAAATTAATAACCTGAAACCAGAAATGAGACTAAAAAATTAAATAATAGGTAGGTTTCATGTCTTTTTATATTTGACGTTAATTTATTTAATTAAACTTCTACGTTGATCAAAATAGTTACGGAATGCTAAATTAATTCTTGTCCGACACGATCTCAGCCTCTTTTTTCATTAATCTCGTACGTACTTACAATATGCAAAAATTGACTCGCAATAATCATTATATTAATAAGTGAAGCGAAAATCCCTTTTTAAGAAAATTGCGCGTACGGAGGAGTGTAAAGCTTAATGTGCGTTACAAATATATTAAATTAAAGAAAACACTAATTGTTTACGTTCATACTGCCAATGTCAAAAAGACTATTTGTGTCAAACTCATAATAGATTGTGATCATGCTGTATATGTAACCTCTTTGGATCAAAATAGAGATTGTCGCCAAAGATTTTAAAGCCAAAGATATTATGTTTATATTTACGGTCGAATTTCGATACCGGGCGACCTCTAGTAATTTTTAATCGTCTTCAAAGAAACTAAGTTCAATATTCTCTTAAGTTATAAGACCAATTTTAAAAGTTGAAACTCTGAAAAAGCTTGTTTTGAGTTAAAAACACACTTCTACTTGTTTATTTCTACTTAGAAACATCATATAAAGTCATTCACTATATGAATTTGTAGATAATTGAGCATTAATTAATAATAATCAATTAAAACCACGAAATGCCATTTTTTCACCCAACTTTACAAAACTACGTATATATATCGGAAACTAAATGCCAACCACTAGAACCTTTTTGCTTGAACGCCCACATTTATATACCTTTTACAAGTAGCATCAGGATCGAGAAATTAGAACTCGAAGTTCAGTGGAAAACTCTTTGCTTGCCATCTTCACTAAATTGAAATCAACAAACCCTTGAACTCCGCGGTTCAGGTAGCGTCAGGACTGAAAAGTTGGAACTTGTTTAGTAGAAAAATATCAAGCAAAGAGTGCTTGATATTGCAACACTGTTTATTCGTACGTAGGCAGAACCCCTGCAGCATTAGGACTGAAAAACATTAAATTTAGTAGATGGAAAAGTTATTACTTAACGTTTTCAACATTAAATTAAAATGTACAAACTTAATCTAAAATTAAAAAATCCTGCCTTTTAGATTGTATCTCTGAAGCATTAGAATTTGAAGATCAAAGGTTTATATAACCTGTCACACTCTGCGGATAAAGACCAATCCACTGACACTCTGCAATTCAAAAGCCACAACTAAACAGACATACCATATATACATACACACAAAGGCGTGCACAGGTTTTTTCAACAATGTAGGCAGTCAAAATAACAAATATGTAAAAAAAAAATTTAATACACCATTATACTTACTAATACAGCAATACTGACGAGTGAGAACGTTACCATTACTATAATTTTTCGTTGTGGTTGTTATTTCAAGGTCAAGGGACAATTATAAAATATTTAATAAAAGTAGGACATCTGACTTTTGAGCCTGAGCCTGAGCTTGGAAACGAAATTTTCTCAATGGGCTTGAAGTCTCAATGTCACTGAGTAGGTCTCCCCGTTCGTTGTGTGATACTCATAGTATCATAGTACAAACGTCCTAGTGCTTAGTTTTTTTTTCTTTCTTCATGGCATGGCGCACAGATTAGCGCATTTGCCAATGTCACGTATTGTATTATTATGTAGAATCGTTATCGTAAAACTCCTACAGTAAAGTAATAGTATACTTTTCTGATGTTTTACAGGATTTCTTGGTAGAGCGCGAGAACTTCAACTACACATGTTTATTTAGACCTACTTCATTCTTTTCACTTACACAGAACGTTAAAACACAATATACTTTCATTTTTCCCGCCAAAAAGTTTGGTGGGAACGGGACTAGGTGCTTAGTTTGGGATTACATAATCGGTATAATTGTCTGAAGTAAGCTTTATTTTATTTATTATTAAAATAAAATAAATAAATTAATAAATAAAAAAAGTCATTTATTCTACTACATAATTTAACAATATAGTTAACATTGTAGCATGCATTAACTTTGAAATTGCGTAAATGAATAATTAGGTACTAACAGCATAATTACTGCTATATAGACATCGTCCTAGTATATAGTACATATCAATATACTATGTTATGTAGAGATATATACAATGCCATATTTTTCATCTTAAATTATTATTATTATTACTGTCATTATTAAAATAATAATTATTGTTGTTAATTATTATTATTATTATTTATTATCTATATATTATTTATTATTCGGCCTGGATATGCCCGAAATCGAGTGAAAGTAAGATAAATGCAGTAGAAATGCGATCTCTTAGAAATATGTGCGGTGTCACCCTTGCGGACAAAATAAGCAATGATGAGATGTGCAGTATGACAGGGTTGCACGACAGTGTTGTTGTAAAAATGAAAAAAGGAATGCTGAGATGGTTCGGGCACATGGAAAGAATAAGTGATGAAAGACTGACGAAGAAAATCTATAAAGCAAAAGTGAGTGGTAAAAGAAGCCAAGGAAGACCAAGGCTGACTTATGAAGATCAAATAGCTAGAGTATTAGCCAATGAAAGTGTCAAAAGCACTCACATACCTAGGCGAAAATGTGTGGGGGGAATGATGGGATTTGGGGAGGCGAAAGAGATATTATGTATGGACCACGACGCTTGGCGCTCCGTCCTCTCTGACTACCCCGTTGGGGATACGGCGTGAGGATATTTATGTATGTATCTATATATTATTACGTGAAGCGAAAACTTTGGTTTCCTTTTTAAGAAAATTTCGAGGACGGAGGGGTGCGAATTTTGGTACACTTAAAGTTTATATGAAGGACAGGTGAAAGCTGACATTTTTGTATAACATGTTGTAATAATATGTAATATGCGTTACAAATACATTAAATTAAATAAATCACTCATTGTTTACGTTCATACTGCCAATAACAAAAAGACTGTCAATTTCAAACTCATAATAGTTTGTGATCACGTATACGGAACCTCCTTGGAACAAACAGTCGCACAGAGTTCATGTTATAAGTTTATATTTACGGTCGAATTACGACCACAAGGCTACCTCTAGTTATTTTAGTACTAACAATATGTACCTTTATTCGATGCATAAACGTGAAAAAAAAGTGGGTAGTATTTTAAACCTGTAGTAGTCGCCTCCTTGGCGTAGACCTCCCCCATTCCTTACTAGAACTTTTTGTCACTAGTTAGTAGTTAGTAATAACTAGTCTAGTGGTGTTTGTATAAAATACATCAGCCCATCTTTTTCTTTTGCGTCCTCTCAATCTTATTCCATCTCTTTCATCATCTCTTTCATTTATTTATTATTTACTATTAATTAGGAATAAACTGTTGCGCTTTGATGCTCTATTTATCCCAATTAGAAAATTACTTGAAGTTACGTACAAAATTGTACATTATTGTATATCGTTAAATCATACTTATTCATTTTATGTCTTAGACATAACAATGTAAAACATTGCTGGAATTCTTATCAAAGAATGATTTGACCGACAAAAGAATAGTAGGAAGGTATACCCAAGTAACCCAAGGACAACAATGCTTACGATTTTTTTATAAGTCCGTATAACTCAAAAAACTACAGAATTTGTTTCTATAAAAGATTCTCAGGTAAAAACTTGAGGTACAAGTATAAACTACGTAATTTTTATTTTCGATAAAGACCGTTTCAGTAGAACGAGAGCGAAAGAAAGTGGTATCAGAAGCCAAGGAAGGCCAAGGCTGATTTATGATAGTCAAACATTCAGTGTTTACTGATGGAAAACACTCGCATACCTAAGCGAAAGTGTGTGAAGAGAATGATAGGATTTGAGAAGACGAAAGAAGTATTTACTATGTAAGGACTGCGATGCCTTGGCACTATGCTCTCTGACTACGCCGTTGACTTTGAAGCATAAGAAAATAAAGATAAGCTTATTAACATTAACTTTCATCTCAATCTCGAAACTCAGTGTTTTGTTTGCGAATTCTGATTCCAAAACCTTTGACTTACAAATACTTAAATAACATTAAGTTTTTACGCTAATTAAGCTTATATATTGGTTCAATATAAAAATCTTGTTTTAAAAAAATTATAGAAAAATATCAACAAAGAAGGCGATTCGATTTACGGGCTTTATCTCATAACACGTTAAATAACTCAATAACTATGCTAAATAAAAGTAACCTTTAGAGTATTGGAAATAAGGAATATCGCATTTTATAAATGTAAGATGATCGAACTAACTGCAGAATGATTGCGCGTGTAAATGCTAATGGTCCATGAAATTGGTTGCCGTGTGCCAATATTGTAAGGACATTTTGCTTTTTTAAACCCACAATAATAAAAACACGGTTAAAGCGATTAAAGCGTCAAGTAAAATGTGTTAACTTTAACTGTTGGTAATTGAAAAAAAATCGTATCCCGTTTAAGTAATTACATCAAAATTGATGAAGTGAGAATTCAAATCGCCGCAAAGGGTTTTGCATTGCATTTGTTAAATGATTTTAAAAATAAATTTATACAGATTTATAAGACCTACGACTCTCATTAACATTACACGAAGTATAATATTCAAATAATAGAAGAATACTCATTATACGAATCATGCGATAAGAAATTAGATATTTAAAGGCATAGGCTCTCTAGACTCGTGTCCCAGTAGCAACGGTAAGGCAAATTAGGTAACCTGACTCTTCTGTACTTACGACACCTTTTGTTATCAGATAAGCTGATCAGCCGTTATCAACATTTTATTTTATTTTATCTGCCTCATTTCGGAGTAAGGGAAATAAAATTAACAGTCTCTCTGAAGTTACAAAGTTCATGTTCTAAAGTTATAAAATGTATTATTTATTATAGGTATCGGTGTTTTCAAAGTATTCACCTTGGACACATATTATTAAGCACTTTTCAATTTGTCTAAACCCCTTGGGAAATCGCACGACTACTCTACTTTAGACACCTCAGAAATCTCAAAATTTAAAGTTGGTTAGCAAAGCATCCCCAGCATTTTCTTTGCTTTCAAATCGTCTTTCCTTTATTTTTCTTAAAATTTTGAAAAGAGCTAAAAAACACAAAGTGCATAATAACGGGAGTATAGTGGGCAAAGTAGGATAGACACGTTTTTTGAATAAAATAGTCATTTGTCCCGGCGGAAGTGTGCGGAGTAACGTTATCGTGGTCACAGAATACTAATACACTAGCGTACATCGTGATGCCAGAGAAGGTGCCCGACTTTCCCATATGTCTCAAAAAAATCATTTGATTTAATATGTAAATGTTCCATTTTCAAGTTTATCAATAAATAAGCAAAGGCTATACTGCCACGCCATTAATAAAAAGCAAAGCCATGACTTGCCAGTGTCAAACAAATTAACAAGGTCTGTAAATTAATTTATTTTATTATAATGTTATAACCCTTGTATTTTTCCTTTTAACTTTCATAACGTTATGTATTCCCTGGGTTTTTTAATTCTAGATCCAATTTTTAGGTTTAGTAGTTTCTTAGATAAGGAGCGTATGGTCAAGTAGCGTTCAAGTAACCATTTACACTTTTTTTAATTCCCTTATCCCTATGTACATCCCTATGTACAAATGGTAACCAGTACAAAAAATGTGAGTTGAAGAAACATAGATCTATCACTAACCGAATAAGTTCTATCTATACATAGTTACCCATACCCATAGAACCTTAAAAAAATTAAAACCTCGAGATTATGAACAAATATTTAAAGTATGTTACTGTGCTATGAATGCTAAAAACATCATATTCTCCTCTGCAACCTACATGGCATAAAATTAAACATTTACTCCATAAAGCAAATTGAGCGAAAATTTTCAATGCATATATCACGGGCTTTGTGCCTGTTTGCATTATACTATTATCTTTTATACTTCGGTGTATTTATAAACCACTGCCATTGTTTATCGGTTCGCGATCGGTGTTATTAATTTGCGCAACTCATGTGCACATTCCGTATTTCAAAACACGCAGGAAACGCCGTGGTTAAATGAAAATATTTCTGCCTCACTTGTACAAACATGAGCTAATAATAATATCTATCGACACCATTATAGCGAGACGGCGAGACCTCATTAAGATTATGTGCTTTTATCTATACTATATACATTTCTGTTTATGTAAATATGTACTTACTACCTACATAATATAATAAAACAGTAACATATTTGTGTCTAAACTAAATTACTAAATAAAATCTTACTCGTTACACTAATCGTGTGATTTGAAACTAAGCACTAGACTTGCATTATGGTACGGGTACCATACAACGAAATAGGAGAATACTCAGTAACGGTCAAACCCCCAAATTAGACAAGTTCATTTCCTAAATTGTCTTGACCGGGACTCGAACCCGAGACCCTTTACTTACAAGGCAGACGAGTTGACCTTTTATAAGAGAACTAGCTGTTGCCTGCGACTTCGAACGTGTAGTCTTTATTTATTAAATTAAACAATTCAGAAACCTTCCCGGGCGTACGCAGTACAACAGCGAAGTTTCATCTCAATCGAATGAATGGTTTAGGAACGCATAGAGGACAAACATACAAAGAAATATTCATTTTTACTTATATAGATGATTAAAATATGAATTTATTAGACATCTCTGAGTACTAATCAACATTTCTAGAATTTTTTAAATGTCTCTTATTATAATCTCAGACCAAAGAAAAGAAAGACGTGACGCCGCGAACAATACAGCGAGGTCAGCAATACTACGCCTCGCCATGTATATATACATATTGGAAATACATGCAACAAAACTATAATTCACATTATTAATTTAATCTACTCAAGAGAGTAACATAATTATAAATTACACCGTGAAGATGCCGAATTGTGTGGTTAAATTTTGCAAGAACCAATCTTCAAAAAATAAAGAGCAGGATGGAATAACATTTCATATGTAAACTGACTTAGAAACCTATATTTTCAATAAATCAAAATAATATCATATAATAAATAGGTTACTGTTTTGAACACAAAACCTTCACAAGTGTTGCCATTAGTAGATGTTAGAATTGTTCCGATTCTTGAGAGGTTACAAGCAAGGTAACATTTCTTGTTACTTGTAAGTCGCGGTCAAATTTTGGCAGTTACTATTGTAAAACCGTGACGGGGACGTGTCTGTCTGTATATTAGAGATATTTTTGAGAATTGATTGGCATTGACGTTTGTCCCTGAATCCAAAACATTTTTAAAATTGTTTAGTATCTTTATCTGTTTGATATGGCGTCACGAAAAAACTACTGACGAGATTTTAATGCCGTTTCTGATGTTTGATAGCTTGAGCTCCAACTTCAAAAAACAAGCTCCGTTTTACTGAAACCGATATTACCGATAACTATAGTTAATGCATAATTAATTAATCATAGTTCACACGCGAGCGGAGTTGCAGACAAAGGCGTAATTAATGGTTTCCATACAAGCGTACATAAAAATTATTATGGTAGTTACATGCCATTTGAAAATGTATACCTACAAGTGACAGGTGCCATATTGATCGTACTATCATATATAAAGCCTTAGTGAGTGATTACAGCGTTATCGTACCGTGTTAATAAAAACAATTACTTTTAATAAGAGGAATCCGAAATGCGTCATCGTATTATAAAAATACATTACTATGATAATAAAATAACGTTACCAGCAGAATAACGTTATCAATGATAACGATATATTCATAATAACTGGAGTACTAGGAACGAATATGGCAACACTCATACATGGTACCACAATCAAATCTTGTTGAAAAACCCTCCCTCACTGTTGTTGGCGGCGTCTTTCATTTTTTATTTGGTCTGAGTTTATGACAATACTTTTATAAATTAGAGACTATTGATTAGTAATAGGTCAATGTTAGAAATAAATGATAGACTAGTATTTTACTACTGTTAGAGGTAAGGAAAATATTATTTGTGATATAGGCTTATTTCTGATAACAAAACACATGCATTTTTAGAATTTTTGTCTTGTTTGTTCGACTATCACTTAAAAACTATAAAGTACGGCATGTCAATCATCATTTATAAGGATACACCCTCCGTATAGTGAAAATAAAATACTTATCTCCATCAGGGTAAGTTTAAATAGGGTTATAAATATTTTGCCAGTTCTCTAAAACGTTGTGGAAAAATTGAAACCTTTTAGTTTAAACCAAGATTTTTTTATTATCAACTAAAAAAATAAATATACAAGTATTTATTTTTTTATTACCATTATTAACCAAATTTTTCTCATTATTTTCTAAACTTATAATGAGTATCTAACTATAATCTACCTATAATCTCGTTAGCTATTTTATAAGTAAAGCAAATCAATTTTAATGGTTGTGGTCAAAGACTTATATATAAACGAAGGTAGATACGCCCTACGCAGTACGCACCAAATTCTTAAGTGTTAAATAGGAGTTAATTATCACTATCAGTTAGTGATGTATGTCACGCGGTCTTAAAAAAAGTGTTGTTTGAAATAGAAAAAGTTTAAATTATTTTCTCTTTACCTTTGTTAATTGCCTTCAGATATAATTTGTCTATACTAATTGTATTTATTATTATTTTTTATTGTGTACTTTGTTTTAGTAACGTTTATGTCTGTAAAGGTACCTACCTTGTGTGTTGTAGTCCTGTAATAAATTGTTTATCTATCTATCTATCTATCTATCTAATATTATAAAGAGGTAAACTTTGTTTGTTTGTATGTAATGGATAAACTCAAAAACCACTCAACCGTTTTTAAAAGTCTTTCACCTATAGAAAGCTACAATAATATCAGCGAGTAACATGGGCTGTATTTTTTTTTAATTTTTACCAGAACGAAGCCGGGGCGAGTCGCTAACATATTATATAGCGCTCTAATTACGCTTACGTAAATATTGTTTGTTTGTGTGTGTGTGTGTATGTATTGTCGATGTTTTAGTTTACCGGCGGGTTAACCTCAATATACAAGTCTTTGGTTATGGTAGCATGGCTAATGCGTCACAAAAATTGAAGTCAACATACCGATAACAGTACTGTATACCGTATAGTAGACGATAAGATATACTCATCGAGCACTTAGCCTATGCTCCATGAATATAGATACCTAAATACGCTAGCTGCATTAGGTACAAAATACATACCGTATGATATTATTACGATTTTATGACAGAACAATCAAGTGTAGATATTTCTTCTAATAAGCTTTCTTCATACACGTAAAATGACACAATTATATTGATATAAAAGAGCATTTAAATGAGCTTTTATAACATAGTTATAGATATAGAGCTTAAAAAAAGACCTATATTAAACCTTTTTTTTATCTAAGTATTAAACTAAATAGAATATTTATCAGTAGTAATATAGAATGATGGAAAAATGACATGTCACTAATTTCTATTTTCGGTTTTTTCGAACTAACAATACTCAGAATTAGCTTAACAACTGCTTTACTCCAATAAAATTTTCGAATTTGACAAATCATTTGAGAGGTTGACTACAATAATTACGTAAGAGTGATATGTAAAAATGACATAATTACGACATCTTTACACGCTGATTACGCGCATTAATCGCAACTAAAGACGGCTTTCCATTAAAAGCGCGCTCGCACGCTCACAAACCGGAGCTACGTGAGCCGCTCTAGTGGAAAACGCGGTCGAGTGAGCAGTACTTACAATTAATTGAGCGCCGTCTATAGCGGTGTCGCAGTGGCGGTTATACAAGTCAAAAAAAATGTAACAAAGAATTACCAACTGTTTTCTTATTTTAAATAACCAGTTGACTTATTTATCTAATTTTATTTTTCGACATGGAACATCAGTAAAAAAACAAAAACAACAACAACAAAAGACGATACATTCTTTTTTATTACTCATGCGGGATAAACAGTATCTAAACGCACATTTTTGCGGTTGATAAGTAGCTATTTTCTCATTTTACAATTTGAGTACGACAAGTTTACTTGTCGCATGCAAATTATGCTTGGCACACGCAAATTTACGATTTAAAAAAGAATGTAAAATGAATATCTAAACAAAACACAATCGATTTTAGTACCCATTGACATCAGTGTGAAAGATAATGAAAATTTTGATTTCGAAGTTCTAGATTAATATAATAATAAATAAGAATAAACTTATTACTTTCTATAATTTTTCTTTGTACCGAAATTATCTCCGCATTAGTAATAAACAATAGTATCTGCAACTCGTGCGGTGTTGTCGATTGCCCACTCGAGCGAATGAGCGCACTGGCTTCGCTCGTCCGCTCAACTTCGTGCGAGTGGGCAATCGACAACTTATCGCATTTGTTGCACAATATACTATTAAAAAACTGAAACGAACATGTCGTTTATTCAAAAGTTCAAATTCGTTGAGATTGAGGAAGTAGTTGAGAAAGTAACTTGTTTTTCAAGTACTTGACGATTCGATAAACGGTTACTTTTCGATGATGTTCAAAACATTAACGATTCACCTATAAATGTGAAGCAGTCACAGCGTATAATAGACCGTACATGAGTCCAAGAATTGAGTCGCGCGTAACGCGCCACAAGCAGACATTAATTGTTGATTTTTGATGAGAAACCAGACTACAGTAGTACAACAAATACAATACTACTACTACTACAATAATAGTAATACAAAACATCACACGTCTACATGTAAATACTATTTACAATGTAAAATGTATTATGATATTTTCGCGCACTTTAAAGCGCGTCACAAAACGCGAGTCGTCAGCGGCAGCGTGTGAAAAAGTCACCATGATTGTGTATTCACCGTTATACTAATATGAAATAAGTATATACAAACAAATTGTTGGCATGGTCTTTCATACCGAATACACAAAATTCGAATAGGTCTAACACATACTTAGGTCGTTAAGGTGTAATATGGTAACTACTATTATTCTAATACTCGTATCAAGCAGTTATTAATAAACCATCTGCCACATACTACATTTGACACAACATATCTCTCACCTCATTTACATTAATATATCTTCCCGTATATCTCTATAAATTTATAGTGCTTTGGATATTTACATCATCGATTTAGTTTGTGTGCCCTTCCGCCTCTATCACTCATGTTTGCTTTTCGTGTCTCATCCATTAATCACATTTCACTTATTCTTTACGTGTCTAAACCACCCAAGCAGTTTCTTGTACATTTCAGTCATTTCTTAAACATAGACATTAAAGCAAACTTTCGATGAATAGTAAAACAATTATTGATCAAAGGAGTGAACAAATTCTTGTTAATGGATCTGGGCAAGAGTAATAGTGCAATGGAGCCCTTACTTGATAATGGTCGATCTGTGTGAACATGTATAGGCCAAAACATCTAATCCTGACCTAAATTTTATTTTGTTAATCAATAGCTAAATTGATACTTACGTCAATTATAAAATCATATTGAGTTTTTTTAACGTTTTCAAGAGATTACCACGGGACTCCAATATTCCTTAGGTGGTAAAAATTAAAAATTAGAACCATGAACGTGAATTTATTCGTTGTTGCCCTATTTCAAGTTTAACTTTACCCAGTTTTACATTCTGCTTAAAGTAGTATCCAAAAATTGTGTATTAATATGATATAAATATATTTAAAATTCCGATGAATTTGCTGTGTTTTTAAAGCAAAAAGAATAAAAATAGATATTTGTACACTACTAACAGTACCACTACAGTATACATTTTATTGTTTTGCTGTTATTATACCAAAGAAATGAAATATAACCTATTTTTAGAAAAACTAAGTTATCATAATCGTTAGCCGGCTTTGACTTTTTCTCAATGTTTAAAACACCTATTGAAGATTTCATTTACTCGAAGACTATTGACTTTATCTATTATATTAAACGACATTTGTATATAAACATTACACATTATATATATATATATATTATATATATATATATATATATATCCACCAATTCTTTTGGCGTCCTACATGTTGTGCATTATTACGGCATCACCCCGTTCCGCTTATATTTTTTATAATTTCTCTGCGTAATATTTTGATTTTCTGCTCCATGTGGTATTTCACTTTCCTATATCTTCATTTACCACAATATTCTTGTTGCAGTTGGGCCTAAACATTTATGAACCCCAATTCATGTTGATAAGTTCTTGGCTTCATGTATATTTCGATCACGATTTGCCTAATGCGCCGACTTTTTTACATCCTGTGAGTTGGTGTACTTAAATGGCGACGTCGCCATCATTTAATTTCGTTTTTATCTCATTCTTTTCTTGTCCGTCTTGTATTTTCTATTAAAATTAAATTTTAATATGAATATTTTTTCATACGTTATTTTTTGACCAATTTTTCATACGTTATTTTTTGACCAATTTTTCAAATGTTATTTTTTGAGCAACAACAATACGATCTGGACTTTTAAATGTTTTTGTGGAAAATTCCTGTTCATTCTCTATATATAAAAATAAAACGAACATTAGGAAAATAATGTTTATAATATATAATCTTTTTAGAAAGTAATATCTTTGCGGCCCACAATTATTTACAAGTTGAGATAGAATTACAAAACGCTGTTACTACTAGGTATACCAGGCGGTAAGCTACCTACTAAAATGTTATTATGCGCTTCACCTCTGTAAATAATTTTTAAAGTAGTTTTGAAATCGTTATTTGTAATAGGTACTATGTCAAAACTCAAGTTCAAAATGTCTTTGTAATCACGATACAAATGCTTAAATCAGAGGTTTAAATAATTAAATTTGAAAGTTATTGAAGTCGGTGGCAATCTTAATAATATACATGAGCTAGCTTAATGTATGCCAATCCAAGAAACAACAACAGAAAATCTACTAGACTGGTAGGCTAAAAAAGATATTGCGTAACATTAATAAAAAATACTACCTCGTTGGGGATACAGCGTGAAGATATGTATATACATACATACATACATACATACACACGTGTACATAAAAAAATTTAAAAATTTACAATCGAATTGCGAACCTCCTTTTTTGAAGTCTGTTAAAAACAGAATTTTTATTATAAATAGCTCTAAACTAGAAAGTCATAATTAAAGTCTGTATCTATATTGTTATTTGGCATCCGTATGTGCCTATCAGACATCTGTGTATAGCTAATTGATGTGGGGTAGGTAATAAGTATTAGATGGAGATGTCAAGGTACCGAGATATATTGAGAGAAATGAGAGAGCCATTGACCAAAAGGGCGATAGAATAAGTTAGAGAACAGTATTTGTTCGTAATTTGTAAAAATAATTTTATTATGAATAGCCATGTAGTGGACAGTCATAATTAAAATTTGTACCTATATTATCATTTAGCGTCCGTATTTGCCTATCAGACGTCCGTGTATATCTATCAGACGTCCATATACGAGTATAGTTACCGGTCGTCCGTACCGTAGCTATCGAACTTTTACCTCATTTATATCTGTACTGCATGCGCAATTTATTGATGCGAAGTAGGTAAAATTATTAGACAGAGTAGACTGTAGTCAGGGTGTGACTGAGTGTGTCTAGGCGCATTACAGTGACAATTACAAATTACAGTGCCTTTGACCAAAAGGGAGATGGAATAAGTTTGAAAAATGAATGAGAAAAAATATATAAATAAATTTTAAGATATTGCATAGACTCACATTAGATATTGTATAGACTCACATTAGATATTGTATAGACTCACATTAGATATTGTATAGTGCAGCTGATTCAGTTGTTGATTCGATGCTGGTTAGCTGATGCTGATCCTATCTCTGGTATATCCTGAGGATGCTTCATTGAGAACCAAAACACGTGTCCATTGGTGGTTTTTGGAGTTTGAGCGGAAAATAGCTAAAGATTTTAGGAATTTATCACAAAAAGAAACTTTTATTAAAATGCGCCAAAAATAAAAAAATAAACCAAGGAGTTCATAAAATCCATCATAACGTATAAATCTCAAACCTACAAAATGGTTGAATATAGCTGCTCCACAGAAGTGTCATCACAAAAGTATGATAAATAGATACGTACTATCTATAATAATCAGTATGTTCTTAAGCTGGTCGCGTAAAGTTTTATTGTAAGGGATAGGCTTAGAAAATTACGCGACAAGACAATTTAGCTTGCAAGATTTGACCTCAACAAACAAACTAATACACAAACATTGCAAGTTAGGAGTATGCCTATACAGCCCAACGCAACTGAATTCGTTCAGTAGCCCCGCGCCCTACGGCGATAACAATAAAGCTGATTTTCGCAGTTACAGTTTGACCATATTTCAGTGCAGCGAAATATCAACATTTATTTTTGCACGTACTTAATTGTAATTTGCAAGAAAACTACGTTACCAATTAAAATAGTGATTTTAGAGATTTGATATATTATAATAACCTATCCATATTAGTGAAAATAATTTTAAAATTCCGTATAATTTCGAAGATGCAACTGGATCTTTGTACAAAACAGGGTTTTTCTGGATTTTTTTTTATTTGAAATTTTTTTCTCCAATCATATTTCGACGTTCAAGGATTCTAAGATAGAGTTGAAGTTGTGTGTACCCAAATATTTAACTCTCAGTCGTCTTAGATATTGAGATCCAGGTCACCAAACACGTCAAAGTCTGCATAGATAGATAAAACAGATAGTTCAATCACAAAAAGCCATAAATTAGAAAGTCTTATTGAAAGTCACCTATGTCGTTATTTGGCGTCCGTATGTGTCTGTCAGTAGCAATCGGACGTCCGTATGTTGTTATCAGGTGACCGTATATGTACTCGTATATAGCCGTTGAACATTTGCTCCATTTATCTAAATCCTTACTGCATTTGCAGTTTATTGATATGAGGTAGGTAATATAAAAGAAACACGGAGTAAATAAATTTAACGTGTTTAGTTGAGGGGTCTCTCAACTGTCTTCCGTTTTCATCATCAGATAAACTCCATCTCTCCGTTATGTTGTATTGTCATCGAAACTACATATTACCTATTATGTGTGACAAGTTTTAGCACAATCGATTCACAGGTAAAAATTCAGTGGATGAATAGTCAACTATCCTCTATTTTCCTACCTTTAGCATAATTATTATTTCAAATTGAATCAATTTTTCTTCAGCGGACGTCGAATCCGAAATTACTCTAGCGATTTCGATGAAATTTACGAAATAGGGGTTGAGGTAGGCGAAAAATCGATCTAGCTAGATCTCAATTCTGGGTAAAATAGTTTTCCCCGTCTTTCACACACTTAAAACTTCTAAACTTGTTTAATCTCGCAACAGAGCTTAGTTTCTCAATAGCACAGTGATTTAGTGTAGGACTACCACGCCACAGTGCGCGGATTCGAATCCTGCAATGTGGTCAGACATTTTTTAATTTTTTTATATATTTTGAAATTATATGTTTAAATTCAGTTTACAACAAGTACCTATTAAAACACATATCACTTTAATAATGTACTTATAATAAGGAAATAAAATGAAAAATAATGATAAAAACATAGTTTATAACTTCAGACAGCCTGTCCCGTACTACGAAGTGAGGCAAATAAAATCAAATAAAATGTAGATGTGTGGGTGCTGTTTTCTAACGAAATGGCGACCGATCAGCTTATCTGATAATAAATGTGTGTCGTATGTACAGGTGAGTCAGGTTATCTGATTAAGCTCACCGTTGCTGCTCGGACACGGCATCTGGCTTTAGAGTTTTTAAAAAGTATTGGCGAAAAATCTATTATTTATTTTCCAGAACAATGAATTTAATGTTAAATTTCATGGATTCTTTTATTTTAAGATACTATGCTATTTAAAAGAATAGTATTATGCAAGTAATATTTGTATATTTGTAATCGCGTTCTCAAAAACGACTCTAACGATTTTGATGAAATTTACAATATAGAGCTTTATGGTGGTGAAAAATCGATCTAGCTAAAGTCCAAGTCTGAAAAAATTCGTTTCTTTATGTTTTCATATACTTAAAACTTCTAAACTCTAAACACTTCTGATTTCACAACAGAGTTTACCTTTTCCGTAGTACAGTGGCTAGAACATAGGATCTACCACGCTGAAATACGCTGTTTTGAATCCTGCAATGTGGTCAGCCTTTTTTTGTTATTTTTTTTGTTAATCACGGTAGCCCAGATATTTTAAATGAAATGAGGAAGATTGGTGTGTTCTATAAACCGTTATACAACGATGTAGTCGAATAACGAAAAAAATTAATGGTCAAGGGATGAAAATAATCCAGCGCAAGTCCTGTGCAGTTTAGAATATCTTTAGATAGGTTTTCAAATATAATACAGAGATATCGAAATGACTTTTTTATTTTAACGCCAATTGTCAATAGGTAGTTGTATTATGCGGTCGTAAAGTCTTCCATCACTCTAACTTTATATATTACATTTACAAAAAAAAACAGAAACACTTCAAACGAAAAGAAGTTTGAGTAAGATATGTCATGTAGTTTTTGAGATGTGGGATAATTTCGATTACACTCTAAGTGACCACAAAAATAACCATATTTCTCTATATACGTTCCTTTTTTCTTTATTTTAGTACTTATTTTTTCCTTATTTTTTATCTGTATTTGTATTTTTGCTATAGATATTTAAAACCGCTGGTATACCAGTGATTTTACACAACATTTCGGAATTTTAATATGGTTGCAAAAAATATTATTAAGCTATTCTTAAATATTTTTAACGATTACTTGTGATGAAATATATACACATATCCATTAATTTGTATTTAGATTGTAGTAAAACAGAATGTGCTACTAGATGAATTTAACTTATTATGAAAAATATTTTAAGATAATTTCAACCCTCCTTCAATTTCTTGTCTTCACAAGTTTAGTGTGAAAACTCGAACCACATTTTTTCATCTGTGTCTTTCTACGAGACCGAGAAGTCACTATTACATAAATTGTACATATATGCTATTGATAATAATAACTGACTATATTCAGTTGATAATTCTATGGTAGCGGTTGCTTAATGGTCATTTTTCCACATAAGCTATAAAAGCTGGCCAAGTTATAAGGTTTAACTAAAACCCCTGCGGTAGTTTTCATCGGTATCGCATCTCTTACAGAACACATCGGAGCCCCTTCACGGAGCAGCACTTCGAAGTGCACACACGAAGCACTTCTCGGGGAGGCTGTTACAAAGTCGCTCCTGCACCCATGCAGTGTCACGACAACATGAACCACACCTGCTTTCCTCTTTCTTGGGGTCACATGGGTAGACAACTGGACCGCCACGACCTGCGACTCCTCAAGCCCCGTCGCCTCTCACGACAGGTGGGGAACAATAAAGCCTTATTCTCTGACCTAGTCATCTGTAGGCCTCTCCCTGTTGGCCTGTACTATCTGTAAATACTTTTTTACTACAAGTACATTTAAAGTGACTTGGAGGCTGAATACTGGATGTTACGGAGTACCCACTTCACAATTTTTTGTATTACTGTCAGTAGTTCAGCGCTAAAAATTATATGATCATCACATCATTATATTTAATAAAAAATAGAAAGCATTGTTGCTCTCGTTACACTGTCCTCGTAATGTATCAGCGCACGGCGCACGCCTTCGAATTAGGGGTCATTGTATTTTTGATAAAGTCAATTCACAATCATCGCTACAGATAAAACCATTGACTTTCTGCCTTTGCTTTTCGTCACTGAATAATACCGAAAAAATATTGCTTTAATTTTGTTTTCTGGTTATATTTATCGTAATGTTATTTCGTATTTATAAATGTTTGGGTCAATAATTTAAAGTTTTTATAAAAGTTATAACGGAGATTACTACGGAATTTGTCTAGGTTCTGGTAGAGTCATAAATTATAAAAATATGTTTATCGAGTTAATATGGAATGTTTTTGAAATAATTTCTAAATATCCTGCAACGTTTTTGATGAAATATTGTATGTCGTCCTCCAACCAATTCCATAACATACAGATTACACGATAAAAGAAATAGCTGCGAGCGGCCGCGAGCTTAAAATATGTCAGTGTAAATATATTTTTTTTTAATTTAAATGAGCAGACGATAGGCACAGTCCAATTTGTATAACGCATAGGACAAACCCTAACAGTACCTAATTATTCTAGCCAAAGTAAGTATCCAAATCAAAATAACGAGTAAACAGAAATACTCCTAAATTGAAAGCAAGAGGACTTCATCGTTAAAACTACCGATAATATACATAAATGACTAAACGAAGTTAAGTTCAAAGATAACATCCCCTAATACGAATGATTTGGCTATACGATAAAAATAATGTTCCAATTAATTGCTGTCACCGCTTCCCTCCATTATATTCAAAGTCCAGTTTCAATAGCATATGACTGTATCAATAAAATAATTACCCAATCATGGAGCAATTTACTCGGACTGTCCGTGTGCACTCTGTTTCCCTCACTCTTATTGAAATTGCTATGACGTTCTCTTCCCCATTAAACGGCAATATTTGAGGACGGTGACACGAGTCTCCATTGTGCTGTGCTGTGATGTATAGAAAATTAGTTGAACGCTCTTTCGACTTTAAAAAAAAAATTCGTGGAGGTTACGTCAATTCAGTACAACTCAAGTCAGATTAGCTGTAATTATGTTCTATTAAGGACTTGATACGTTGATGTAAAATAATAGTCAGATTCAACAGTCAGACTTATTAATATATGCAGTAGGGGTCCTTAATCGCGATACGTTAGTATTTACTTTTTCCTTAAAATGTACCCAAAAAGGCAAAAATTAATGTTATCATTTTCTTTCCTTCCCAACTCATTAACTTGGGTGGTCCTATTCCCTCCTCGCCTCGACAAATTACAAAGCAATTTGTTAGAAAAAGCTTTTTAAATATCAAAATTCTTTTCCAGCGTTTGATTTAAACGCGGATAAGTCGGTTGATGTATTTCTAAACTTGCTCAGTAGGACACGGAAGGGCTTGGTTAGTTGACTTCGGAAAATTAATCGTCTGTGTCAAAGAAATTCCATTGACTAAGGTTGTAAGGAACTCACTGATTACTTTCTTTGATGTCAACAAGATTATTAACACTGGAATCAAATATTATTATTAATTGCAGCAACAAATATGGTTAACAAAAATAATTACGGAGAATGTCAGTACATTTATTTCACAGCTAAAGCTTGTTATATATTTTACCCTTAATAATTATCATTGGTAACATTTCTATTACACCAATAATTTTATTTTTCACAATTCTTTATATACCAGATAATATATGAAGTCTTAGTAAATACCCAGGTCCATGCAATACTTGCTAACGCAGCATACAATACACCAACATAAGCAGAACCCCTCTTCCCCTTTCTTCGTAATTAAATTACACCTCGCCAAGCGGCAGTTCTAGTATTAACAGAAGATCTATATAAATCGGACTTGGAAGTAGGTAGTAATCTAAGCGCATTAGAGCGCGCGCCGTCGCGTGACGTGCGGTACATTGACCGCACCGCTCACTACAAGCAATTGCTCCATTAATAGGGCTGTCGCGATTGTTCTTGTGATAATTTATACAATTTCATCATATCTGTTGTTTACTCATTGACATATCGATATAATCTGTTTATCAAAATCGACTACGCAACCTATGTACATTACGTAAATATCGTATTCAATTTTATATCTTTATTTTTCGTGGTCAGTCTACATTTATTGCAATTAGAAGATTTAAAATTTAATACTCTTTATGTTTCTTCAATATTTATGTTGTGTGAAAGTATGGCAGCCCTGTTCGCTAGGTGGAACACCAAATCTGGGAAGTGATGTGTCCGATCTCACTTTGCCAATCTGAGGTCAGCGACCGTCGCGGATGCAAACTCCGCGATAACGGTGCTGCGAACGTGCATTTTAGTTACGAGTTGTTTTGATGGCCCACTTGCCATTAGGCTAATGAGTGAGAAAAATCAGCAGTGAAAACGACTGACAGACATGACACACATCATTATGGATTAAGCAAAATGACTACATATTAACATTGCTTGAAAAATAATTTTAATTAAAGAATATTTCTAACTTAATAACTTGTTAAAATACTTAAAAGTAACTACTGTCTACAGACACATAAAACATCTTCTATATGACCATACATTCTAACAATTTAGAATATTTCTTTTGAACATTTGACAATTTATTAACATTTTTTTATTATTTCACTTTAAGTATTCCTCTGCATTGTGTTCTCTAATCATATTATTTTTGTTTTACTGTTAAATTATTGTAAAACAACGAGAACTAAGAATAAGATTAAATTAAGTCATCGCTGACAGTAACTTACAAGTAAGGTAAATAATACTAAATGTTATAATAACGTACTAAATAAATAAATAATACATAGTAAGTTCTATAATATATTATTATGTTAATCTTTGTATTCTCTAATGACGTCTTTTGACATTCTTAAACACTTTGGCACTTGGGTTAACTTGAATTTATTTAGAATTTGGGGATTAATTAATTCTCTCCTAGTACACTGTATAAAACACATTAAATACAGAAAAAAAACACTTATTTTTCCCACAGGATCCAGATGCTTGATATGATTATCTATAAGTATTATTATGTTGTTTAGCTGTTCAGAAAAGTGATAACGTTAAATGCGCCATGTATTTAGAAAATATGGGAAGTTAATTTTGTATGTAATTTCATTTATTACATTCAAGACAAAGAGTAACTGAAAGAAAGTCGGTAAAGGCAATGACCGATTTGCTCGCAATGCACACTCGCAATATGTCCCGAAGCCGTCGAGATCTGATCAAGTGATATTTTAAAAGAGGATTCAATACTGATCGCTTTTTTAAGTTTGTACAGCCTTATGGAACTCATAAGCTTCTATTGCTGAAGTGTGTTATAAATCATACTTTTAGTCAATCTAGTTCGTATTAGGACTGTGTTGTTATTGTTTGTGCTTAAAAAATAAAACATCAATTCGTTTAATGTTGACGGAATAAAGTTAATTTACACATTTAAATTAAGTACTTCAAAATAGTAAGCATAAATTATAATACATCTTCAAAGCTGTTAATCCATAAACACACAATTTTATTTCACGGACAAAGGACCAACTCAATGCGATGACATCTTTATACTAAGCCATTAAAACCCTATGATAATTAAATATGTTTCTCATCACACATCATAAGCTGAAGCAACTAAAGTCACTGTCAAAACACAAATGAAGGCGCCTACAGACAAGTGAAGGAAATCAAATAAAGGGGCTTACAGACAGGAAGAGCTCGCCGCCGCCACAGCGCTCGAGACTTAATGGATTTATTTAGATGTCATTTTTTATGTGGGCGGGGGCTTGCGCTGTGTGAAGCCTGGCCCTTAATATAGTGGACAAGACTCATTTTTATGAAATAATTAATGTTATTAGTTCGTACCAATAAAATTATATACTATCCATAAAATTTGTGATCAACATCGAAAATATGAGCACCGATAAATTCAGAAATTTAAATAAGATCGATTTAAGACAATATGTCCGAACAAAAATAACTACACATTTTAAATTGAAAGAAAGATATGTGTTTCAATATTATTATTTAAAAAGCTAAGATCAACAAAAAGCGAGTATAAAAAAATTAACATATTAATTTGGTACTACATATATTGTTATTGCTTACAAGTTACAATACGGTAAAACTAAGGCCGAGCATATTACACTTTTAATAGCACACACAGATAGATAAAAATTATCAAGGTACCTACGAAGTGAACAATAACATTTAAGATTAAAATTAAAAAAAAGTACTTATGTACAACGTAAGAAGTTATATTTTTATGGCCAGAATACAAAATAAAAAGTGGCCGCTGATAATGAATAAATATAAAAATGAAAACTGGTCACATATAAAGAAAATAAAGTCTCTTCCTTGCTAACTTCATGTTGTGTTACATCGATGACGTAACTTCCGTTGCTTGCTGCAATTACACTGATCTTTTTCACCAAATGTGCCGAAAGAAATATAACTCAAAAACGTTTGATTAGTTTAATTAAAAACGTTGTATATCGTTATCACATTAACCACATCATGTTTCACTTAAGATCCCTTTTGCAATATTTTCAGTTTTCTGACTCTTAATTTATGAACTTATAAAATAAATTTTATCTTATCCACATTACGATCATCGTAATAAATGTAAGCCCTCTGTTATCCCTCGAACGAGTGTTCCATCTCAGTGAGTACGACCTCGGTGTGCGTGAACAGAACGTCGCACACCACCAAAACTTAATGCATTTCACACTACAACATACGAAAACTTCGTATTCGTATTAGGGAACAACCTTTGTATTACACGGTGTATGAGTGTGCGTGATCCGACATTGGTATTTTGATTGGTCATGCATTTTACGTGTTTATGGTCGGTGTGCGGCTTCACCAGTGCGGGCGAGCAATAAAAGTGATAATTTATCGGGATCTGCTGCGATCGGTACCTAAGGGCCTTAGCGAGGGTAGTATTTTATATTTGGAATTGCAAAGCGATAAGCTTGAGACGCGATCACTTTGATTTTGTATCAAGTTACTAAATGAGACTGTATATTACAGTCTCTGGCTATTACTGTATTCACTCTTTTACCATCCAAATGGAAAAAAAAGAAAGAGATGACAAGGATAAGACAAAAACATACTCTGTTATTAATAGAATTATAGTGACTCCTCACTATGAAGAGTCGTCTGTTTTCACAAGCCATCAAAAACAAATGGATTATGGAAATGCTATCCTAGTGTATTAACAATTAGGTATATTCATAAATGATAATTATTATATTACACATAGATGAACTTGGGACAGCAACTATCTGGTGCTAATTTTTATTTCAATATATTGTTGTTGCTTTACTCTCATAGCAGAAACTACATGTTATTTAAAAATATCACAGAATACACAATATTATTATTAGAAATACCAACATAAATTATAAAGTAACACGTAATGCAAAACGTAAACATTTAGCTTTTGATATGCATGTACACTTAGAAACGACTTTCTATCCGTAATAAATACTATAAAAAAGCGGTTAAAACACAACACATTAGTGATTGTTACGATCTTATGAGTAATATCTAATACAGTAGAAACAGACTCGAACATAAAGCATAATTTTGTAAATCTCCTTCAATATTACTGCAATTCAACCGTTCAAACAGTAGGCGCTTCTCTGCAATGAAATTGAACAAACTTTGCAGTAATTCCGTAATATGGAATTACTGCAAAAATTATTCAATTTCATAGTAGAATATACTATTCCAAAATTGTTCAAATTACAACTTGCAAAAGTTTTAAACAACAGCCAACTACGCTAAGCATTATAGAAATATATCAACGGCGTTTGTATTATAAAAGTACTTCAGAAAAGTTTTATTGAAAAATTATCCAAGAAGCTTTTTAAGAGTTTCCGAATCCAAATTAAGTAACTTATGACTATTGTCCGCCTCTTAGTTTACCTATATTTGTTTGAGTTTCACTGTAAAGCTACAGAATGAACATGAATTAGAATTTCATCGCTGGAAAGATGATCGTTTATGAATGTAGCAGTCCATTCCTTAATTTACGCTAAAATCGCGAGCAATAAATAGGTTTAATTAAACTAATACTAGGACTGAAATAAACGTCTATTAAAAGCAATTATCTATTCAAGTAAAGTTATATGTATAACAATTTTGTATTTCCTAAATCGTTAAAAAGTCATAATACCACAATTATCAACGTGATTGCTTATTATGTGATTATCTTTGTATTTAAATGCAGTCCTATATCGAGTGTTGTTCACGGACTGAATAGCAAAAACTCAAATAGATATTTCTTTGCTCCTTGCTTAAATGGTTTTGACTTGATTGAACCTTCCATCTGGTAGAAAAGTTACTGGATGCCCTTTCTCTTTCAAAAAATGCTGACGACGATGATATTATGCAAAATACAAAAAAATGGGTTAGTTAGCAAGCGATTGAACTGAGTCTTAACAGAGAGCATAACATTTCGAATGTATCAACTCTCTCTCCGTGCAAGATAGGCAAACGTAACGTATAAGAAATACGTTCTCATCTTTCAATTCATTGTGTTAATTTCGCAAGTTTTTAAGCATTATTAGAGGTAAAGACTAAGGTTTGGCGTGTATAGTTGGACATTGAGCGGGGCCTTTTCAGACGGCTGCCATCATCTTACTAGCTAATCCTGCCGCCAAACACCGGGGCTTGCACTGTTGTGTTTTAATATGGAGAATAAAACAGCTGGTGAAATATCTGGTACAGACGAGCAACATCTTATTTTTTCATTTATTTTATTGCACACAAACAAAATAACATAGGTATAACCAAATTCTAATCTACAAAAGGCAATGCTTATCTCTTTAAGAGATCTCTCCAGCACACTTCGATAAAAAAGAAAATGTACGGCAGTAGTGTGTGCTCATTAAAAAATAATAATAATACTATACTATACTATGACGACCTCGATGGCGCAGTGGTTTAGATGTTGCACCCAAGCGCGGAAGGTTCCAGGTTCGATTCCCGGTCGGCTCAAATTAGGAAACGAACTTTTCTAGATTGTCTCGGATCTGGGTGTACTGGGAGACGCCCCCAGTAGTCGTCGTCTGGTTCTCATAGCACAGGAATACCCTAGTTTGAGATCAGATGATTGGTGTGTATTGTCTGGCGCATTATTATTATTATATATATATATGTATATACATATATACACATACGTATAGTACATTAATACATCAGTAAAAATTTATAACATATATTATAAACAATATATACCTATAAATGTAGTTTTTCGGTCTTAGTTGTGTGGGTTACTAACGCATTTACAAATTAAAGTACTTTCATATCTTCGAAATTGTAGGTAAACGTCCATGGGGCTCAGTTTATTTACCATCAGGTAAACTGTTTGCCCGTTTATCCTCCTCATGAAATAACCACAATATAAAAAAGGTATTTCTTTGTAAAACTGCCAAAGCGTATCCATAACGAAATAAAGATTTGAGGATAGAGCGTTGACTTTATATAAACTAAGAAAAATGCATTAAAGATCTATTTAAATTGTTACGTACATTTTAGACTTGAAGTCGTTTGATCGTCATTATTAGGTGTACCTCCCTAGCCGATTAACTGCGGTCCGTTGGTGCGAAGATTACGAGTTATAAATTCCATCTCAACCAGGTCAACATAGAAATCCAACTTTTAAATTTGAGGTATGGGCGTTCCTGAGTAGATACACTCTAAATTTTTTGTATAAACCTATTGCTCTTTTTCATTTATACGTTATGAAAGGGGGGAGGTCGGATACTAACGGTATATTTGGTCCCCCCTTTATGAATTTTATTAGCAATAAAGCGTGTTTTATGTATATTGTAACCTATTGCTTAGGTTGGGATTATAGAATTGGTGTGACAAACCGGAGCTTATTAGAGTATTTGTTGTTGTGAATTTGTTAAGATTTTCACGGCATACCAAAAGCAACATAATATAGTTATTGGGCTTCAATCAAATTAAGGACATTTTCACGCAGCCAGTTACATGTTCACTTCAAAATAGTAAATAATACAATAAACTAATACTAGAATAGATTAATGCCCAATCAATAACGGTTATAAAAGATCAAGTTATAGATAGGTACATACCTAAGATAACGTTAATGTATAAGTTCCTATTTCAAATTCCAGTTATAATTATATCTTGCCAATGATTGTATAATATTGTCGAAAATACTGTAAAAACTTCAGGGGGTGTAAAAAGTTAACATCCAATAGCCTAATTCAAAATAACAGGGTTGTCGTATTAAAATGAGTGCGTAGAATCCCATAAGCTATCAGCTTTTAAAGCGCTTTATATAGAACATCGTATATCGTAGAAGGAAATGTATAGCGCTGCAAAAGCTAAAACCCTGCAAAAGAAGATCAATAGCGTCAGTGCGATGTTGCCGCACTGCTTGCCTACCCCTGTCCCCTCGAGGGGTCTTTGTACTTACTTTCTACGGGTAGAAAATGGGCGGTCTTACACTGGAGTGGAAACACTTTTCAAATACAAAATATAACTACTGTTACCAATGTAATAAGTGTATTTCTGTATAGATATATACATAATACTCCGAATATAATGAGGTCTACAATGACATTATGTAGTAAGTACTTAAATATAATTTGTAACAAGACAAATGAGTAATAATCTGCACGTATGCTTAGCTAAAAAGATATTAACAGTAACAAATATTTACTCTACGTACAAAATATATCTTAAACATAGTATTTAAGGCTTGTGATATCAATAAGACTGCGGTAACATAAGTCAGTATGACAACACAAAAATATTTGATATAAGTAACAATGCAACTTTAATAAAGCCTGAAGTTTTGAAGCGAAAGATATTAATCGTGTTTGTCTTTACCTAACATCGATCTTGGAATTGTATTTTCTATAACCAAGATTGCGAAACAAATACAAATTCTGGATTTATACTAACGAGTTATTACAGCTATATGCTCATCAAGTTGTGAACAGAACTAACTTTGGGAATTCTTTATAAGACACAAACATAATCCATACATAACTTCTATACACACTTCATACAGACTTAACTTCAAGCCTTCTTCATTCGAAATGGACAGCGCATCAAAACGTAACACAGCTGACCCTGACTGAAATATTAGCATTTACAAATAGAAAAATACAACTATACAGGGACGAATGGCTAATCCACCGCTTATACGTACCATGTCCTTATAATTATGATAAGCCTTGACCGACTTTTATGGTATGCGAATAGAATAAACACCACATTTATAGTTTCTATTTTCTTTTCCTTCCAGAGCAACATGGAAACAAACACAATTCCAACGACGAACGAAAAACTCGACATGGGACCAACAGTTACCGACATAGCTCAGAAATCAATAAGTTTAATTGACAATAATCAGTCCATATTTATTGTAGGATCTATTGGCCCTACTCTACATATCTTACGTAGTCCTGTCAATTGTAATTAACCGTTAGGGTAATAGACTCCACGAGTAGAGACATCGTACGGGAAGACGTAGTATGGTAAATGCTTCAGCACGTAATAGAGCGGTGTCCACATCTCGTGGTCAATGAAGAATTTTAATTTCAGTATAAGTTGGTTAGTATAACGTCAACGAAACGAAACTATTGATTGTCAAACATCAATTAATTAATTTATTCAACTTAATGAAAACAAATATCCTGACTATTAGCTGACGAGAACTCATCAGAAAGAGTTGTCGTTACCACTTTTGCTTATCTGCGGGCGCTCCTCACTATGGCACAGCGCACAGGCGGTCGGTTTCTCGGCGCCATTTCATTAACTTGCGTAAATGATGGTACCATAAAATACATAGCTAAAAGCAAAAAGGACTTTTATTGACTATTAACCATGTGCGAAGTAATAACGCAAGAGGTGACTGGACAGTGGTGACCCAGAATGTGGTACTGCGAAGCGACCTAAATAGACATTTTGTTTCAGGAAGGAGTGAATCGCAATGTTTAGTAATTTCGTTACCCATAAATGTAGTTAATTTTTAACAATTTACTTTAAAAAACGTCTGATTCCCTATTGAACGATCAACTGTTATATTAACTATTTCGTGAATCAAATACCCACCGTAGTAACAACAGAAACTTTTGATTTCTGCTTATTATAATCTTAAATGTAGGTATATATGTTAGGCTCAAAGACCAAATCGTTCAATGTGCGAAAAAATGCTCACAACGCGTTGTGGCTTCTTTTAAATGGTGACATCGTGAAATTCGCGTCGTGGCACTCAAAAAAATGCCTATGACGCGTTATAGCAATCACAGAAAGACCACATAACGAGTGTCGTGGCTATCACGCTATACAACCACACCGTATTAATTATAAAACAGAAATTAATAAAACGACAACCAAATGTACAATAAAATTGTTCATTAGAATTTTAAAAATAAACAATCAATGAGAAATAAAGAATATTTAATTTATTTATTTATTTATGTGAGCACCCCTTTTGGCGGCCTCAACGTCTCCCATTTGCCTCTGGATCAGCTACCGCAAGTAAAACAGTTAGCTATAGTAAGTATGGCAACCTCGCACTGTCAGCGTAATTCGCGTCAGCTCATGAATCGGTCATGAAATAATTATTCACAAAATACTCGTTAATCTTAAGAATTGACCTATATGGAGACTTTGGTGTGTTTTGTGACCTGGATTTCAATATCTAAAAAAACTGAGAGCTAGATATTTGGATACATACAACTTCAACCTTTTATCTGGAATTCCTTAAACGTGGAAACATGATCGTAGGAAAAAATATCGATAAAAAAAACCCGGAAAATACTCTGTTTTGTACAGAGATCCAGTTGCATCTCTGAAATTACACATAATTTTAAAATAGTTTTTTAATTGGTAATGTAGTTTTCTTGCAAATTACAATTATGTGCAAAAACAACATTGAAATTTCTCCGCGCTAAAATGCGATCGAACCGCAACAGTAAAAATCAACTTTATTGTTATTGCCATAGAGCGCGGGGGTAATGAACGAAATGGATTGGACTGGGCTGCATAGGCGGACTCTTAAGGCGACGCATTGAAAATTTTGACGGCAGGGATCTTAATTTTTCTAAGTGATTACAAAACGTATGGAAATGATATTTGGTAAACTGATTTTTCATTTCATTGACTTCATTTTGCCAGTTGCGATACACGATTGGTTAACTTTTAAAACACAAAAAAAAATATCAAAGAAACCTCTTTTAAATCAGAGATTTACATTTTTCAGAGCAACAGGACCGATTTATGGTTCTAAATTTTTTGTATAGTTTAATAAACAAAAGTATGTTGGGTAAAATACCGCATGTATTATTTAGGTACTTCGATAGCACAAGAGTTCATAGAGAAAGTTAAATTAAGTCACTGAGCAGCCGCGACTTGCCAACTTCCAAGGGGGCCCCCAGCGAGTCCTCCACAGAGCGGTTCGGCACACTCAATTGCCTCCAAATTTAGGGTTCCGTAGACGTAATAATTAATTGTAGTCGTTTTTATAGTTTCACCACGCGGAACGAGCGCTCGACATCGCTCGCCATATTTTTTCATGTGTAAACGTATTCTTTAAAATATCAATTGAATTTTTTAAGAGTAATATAGTTTTTAAAATAAACGAAAATAAGTGTTTTTTCATATTTTTCGTAAGCTAGCGCGTGCACGTTTGCATAGTGCAGAAGGTCTATTTTAGATTAAATTATGGTTTATCAATGCGTCGCCTTAAATGTTTTGGCTACTAGTATTTACAAAAATAAAAATATGCCATGTTCAGCTGCGTATCGTTGTACTGTGACTGTGTGAGTGTGGCTCTTCCCTAATCACGCACATTAGTAAAAGTCTATAAACTCGGTCAAACAAAGGACACCGTTATGACTCTTAGAGCAAATGCTCCATTCATTTTGGTTCGTGGTCCGAGCATCTGAGGATAAGACTGAGTTGTGCTGGATATTGATACATTAAAATTCCCGCGTAGTCGTCCGTAGCGCTTGTCGAGGTACTCCAGAATCTCCTGTGAAATGAATTGGAACCACTCTTGAGCCCCGAGCGTCCTCCCAGATGTCTCTAATGCTACGATAACGCAAACCCCAGGTACTTCGTATGGTAGATGGGGGTTACTGTAGCCTCGTTCTGTGCTACAAGAATAAAAGAAAACCTTCTATATTTATTTCGATACATCACCAGTTTCAAGCAATTAAAAAATCATCATTAAAGGAGAAAGATTTTAATTGTAAAATTAAATATCTAGAGCCATTACGAAAAAACGTTTAGCAATAATTAAACGATTAACAATTGCGAATTTGGTACTAGTAAAAATGCTCTGTAGTCTGTACTATTTTTTCATACTTATTGAGATAAGTACTAGGCTCCTACCAGGTTTTAGATCTCTTACGCTTTGGAACATAAGAATCGATTTTCATAACTATATCCATGATCGCCATAATATGAATTATTAGCAATTATAATAGAGACGAATGATACATTAGTGTGCATTATTTAGTATTTAGTAGATTATTTAGTAAATAATCAGTGCAGGCGAATTATTGTGAAAAGAAAAATGTTTCAATAATAAGTCAATAATCTTTTATGAAGCTTTTATGTAATACTACCTATATAGTGTCCATAAAAATCAGTTCAGTTCTTATTCTATTCGTTCGAATTATGTATCTATTGCAATTTGTCATACCTATAGGATAGGTAAAGTTTTTTTTTTCTTTCTTTATGGCATGGCGCACAATTTAGCGTATTTGCCAATGTCACGTATTTTAAGTAGAATCACAAGTAAATTAATTCTTTCTTATCGTGAAACTCCTCCAGTAAAGTCATAATAGGCTTAAGTGAAGTTATGAAGGACTTCTTGGAAGAGCGCGAGAACTTCAGCTACACATATTTATTTATATCTACTCCATTTTTTTCACTTATACAGAACTTTAAAACACAATATACTATTACTTTTGTACTTTAAAACTTCCAAAAATGTAAAAAATAGAAAATCTAAACAAAATATCAACCTCGCTTCTCCCGTTCCCGCCAAAAAGTCCATAGGTAAAGTTATGAATTGTAATATATGTACACGTACGCCTTTAAACATTATTTAAGTAACCAAATGTATTCTGTTGGTAGTCATAGTAACAACATAAAATGAAAAAAAAAATTATATAATTTAATGGTTTTACATATCATATTAAAAAGCAAAAGTGCTGAAGACTAGAATTTTAACTACCTAAATTAAAATCTAGAACTAAATCTAAATTAAGCATATAAACTTTAAAATTATCAATATTATTATTCACATAGTATCGCTCTAACAAATAACAATATAATATAATATGTATCCGCAGTTGGAACAGCGAGTTGACGACCTGAATCCGTTTACACACGCAGCTGCTGTCCGATTACCGTATCTTGACATCTTTGTCTATCTCACGCCATTAAAAAAGGACAAAAACAGCCCCGCATTCGAGGCGACGTAGCTATACAACGCGATCAAATCGGTTTGTTAGTACACCGCCGACTGGTAAAGGTTACACATCTTTCGGGCAACCATGCCGGACAGAAGTATTTTAAAAGAAATTTTACAGTTATACAAAGAATTTACATGCCTTTGGGATCCAAGTCATCAATTATACACCAATAAAGAAGCTAGGGAGCAAGCGTACGAAGTTTTGTTAGAAAAATATAAACTCATTGAAGAAGATGCCACGCTCGACAGTATAAAAAAAAAACTAGAAAACATGAGATGTACATACAAACGAGAATTAAAAAAGGTACGTTGTGAGGTTATGATTTTGACATACTATTAACATTGTGCGCGTTCGGGCGAACTCAGAACTTCATATTCTTTTTGAAAAACCAAATTTGGCTTACTAAACAATATGAATCGTAACTCAGACAAAAGTTGTAAGGCAGTTTGAATTGCCTTACCACTTTTGTTTGAGTTACGATAAGCAAATTATTATTTCCTTTATATTCTACCAATTAATATGTTTATATTCTATACATAAAATCAGCAATCAGAGTGAATAAAAATTTCTTTTATCTATTATGTATTATACTATCTATGACACGGTTTCGCTCGCATTAAATTTTGTGTTTTTTTGGGACAAAAAGTAAAATTAAAGTCCTGCCTGTGAAAGTCCCAGCAAAATCGGTACAGCCATTTCAGAGATTAGTCTGCACAAACAAACAGATAGGCAGACGAAATTTTAAAAAACGTGTGTTTGGGTTTTTGTAACGTGCAAATACCAAATGTAAGCTTAAGAAAAAAGAAGTTTATTTCGAAATGACTTTAATTTCGTTCATTCATTTCGTTTCTATAATACGATGAGATTATAATGAGTGTCCCAAAATTCACGCAAGATGTAATTTTAATGGAAAATATAAGTTTTTAATAAAATTCCAATTTTTTTTTATCTAATTCTAATTTATTTTAAAACAACTGCGTACAGTGTAGCATGTATAGGGTTATGGTATGGAATAGCATATCGGCGGGGTTATTACCTAAAAATTTGCAGACAGCGACAGCCACGCGATCACTACGCGACCGGTGACTAATTGTAATAAAAAATTGATTTCGTGTATGACGACTGCGTATCTATTATTCTATGACCGTAAAATACACTTTTCGCGGTTGATTTAGCGCCACAATAGAAATTACATACACAAATTCTCGTTTTGACAGCAGATATCGCGCGATATTGTACGCGCGAGTTACGTAATAAGCGTGCGGCACGCTTATTACGTAACTCCCAGTCAGCATGCGACAGCCAATATCGCGCGATATCTGCTGTCAAAACGAGAATTTGTGTATGTAATTTCTATTGTGGCGCTAAATCAATCGCGAAAAGTGTATTTTACGGTCATAGAATAATAGATACGCAGTCGTCATACATGATACAAATTTTTTATTACAATTAGTCACCGGTCGCGCAGTGATCGCGTGGCTGTCGCTGTCTGCAAATTTTTAGGTAATAGCCTCGCGGCTCTCCACGACTTCGCTAGCACATACTTTTTTCGAAATTTTTATGACTGTTTTTTACAAATGCAGCCTAATTTTGTCGATACAGCGCTCGATTTCCTCCTTCAATACTAGAGTGGACGTAGACTTGTTAGTATAAACTTTAGACTTCAAAAAATTCCAGAGAAAAGTCTAAAGGCTCTCTCTGAATTTATCAAATAATTTCTTTACAGCTGATGAAATTAAACCAATATTCCGATTACATTTTGTACGAAAATTGCGGACGGTTAATGCCAAATCTACATTATTTTTAAAATATTGTTCAACAATGAAAATTCGCTGTTCTTTCGTGTGAGTGGCACTCCATTTTTAATAACCCACAGTCAGCTGTCACACTCTTTTTTTTTATTGGCAACACTACCTTACCTTCTTTGAATTTTGAGACACACGTTATAAGTAAAAATAAACAATTATTTTCGTAAAACCTACAAGCATGGCCTACAAGTTAGTCAAACATCTTGTCCTAACCGAAAAGGGCTGAACTCAGATGCTCCGGACCTTATTTATTATATTTTTGTTTGTCTTTCTAAGAACACTTCACTTTGAATTTTGGCGAACAAGCTCATTATGATTAATCTTCCACGTTATGGGGAAATATTTTCTTTTACTTATTTTAGTTATTTATTTCAGGTATTATCTTCTAGAATGAGAGGGGCACCTGAACATAAACCTTCATTGTGGTATTACAATTATCTAACCTTCTTAGACCAAGATCACAATAAATTTACTACTATAAAATGTAGTAATGAGGCTGATGATACTGATGATTTTAATGATTGCGATAATGAAATTTCTCATAACGATATGTCTCGCAGTCACTCAAACGACATTGAAGAGGTAGGTACTTCAAAATACTTAAAACAATTTGAGACATGCTATAACGTCTGTTACTTACATTTTCGCATTTTCAGGACTATGAATATGAGGAAATTTACAAATCAAAAAAACCCAAACTATCAACTATATACATAGCAGAAAATCACGAAGGATCATCCAATTATCAAATCAATGAGAACAATCAAGCGACAACCAATTCAGCCGAAGCTTTCGGTCGAACTATAGGTCTTCAATTAAAGGAACTTACAAGTTTACAACGTAATATTGCTGAAAAATTGATATCAGACGTCATATTTTATGCTAGGTTAAATAAATTGACAACAGATTCCTCAATAAATTTTGGGTAACATTCTTGATGTTTTTTTGTTTTAGTTTAATATATTATGTAATAAGCACCCTACACACAGGATTTACAAAAAAAAAACTAAAATAATTTGTAATTGAAACAAATTGTGACTATTAATGTAAGTACCCAATTAAAAACATTTTTAACAAACGAATGATTTCATTTATAGGTAAACCTTGCAGATTAAAAACATATTTTTGCATACGGTGCGATTGAAACTACTATATTATCAATCTTATATTTTTTAATATTTTCAAAATAAATGTTTTTCTACTGTACACAGAAAGAGAAAGAATTATATTTATCAAATAATTTCTTTACAGAATTATATATACATATATAATATCAGAAAGAATTATATATACATATATAATATCAGAAAGAATTATATATACATATATAATATGTAGGGCGCCACCGTCCTTGATAAGGCCGCGACGGCAGCGGTAACACAGCACCGACGCGGTTGCTAAACTGTACGCAGCTTACTAGGAATACAGAACAATCGAGGTGTTTCTAACCGCTCAAAATGGCATCACATCACTTCATTTGATTCTTCCTTGTCCTGCGCCGGCAGCGAAATTGTTGCCAACCCTACAGTTTTAACTGTAAATTTATATTTTTAATATACACTCGTCCAAGTTTTTGGTTAAAAGTACCTAAACTCTTTTTCTTTTTGGCATTATATCTGCATCGTATTTTAACATTAAAGGGTAATCCATCCTATTGTTTTCTTTAATACCTACTTCGATTTCTTTCAGTAAATGCAGTAAATACTTTTCTTTAATCCACTGTAGCCGATTAACTTTTTTATTAAAACTTGATTTTTTGTTTATTTTTCTCAATTTCATAGTTTTTAACGAGTTGATAACATATTGATAACGTATAAAACAAAATAAAATGGGTATGTAAGATTTAAGGATAAAAAAACAAAATATTAAAGTTTTTTTCGAACATTTATACTGCTTCAATTACAAATTTACAATATAGTGTGGCAGGTATCTTAAGGTATGAAGTGATTATTTTTCGTCATTGACATGGATGCCAGACTTCGTACTTAAAGGTGGCACATTACATGGCTATACGTGTTCGTGTAGCGTATTCGCCAGTTTTGACTAAATATTCGTGTGAAGTCCAAAACACCACGAACACGCCCCATCCACACATGGACGCAAACGGCAAATACGTCAAATACTCGCGAATAAATTTGCTAAGTTCCCTTTGTAGACACCTAGCTATGGACATGTTGGAGTTTGCAAGCAATGTGTAAAATGCAAGGAAGCATTTGAATAACTCCATAAATCGCAACTCATGATCATTTGTCCAATCCATTTTAGTGAGTTGGCCATGTGTAGATGCTTTACGAATATATTTGGAATATTTGAATCCTTTGATTTGTGACCAAAAACCGACAAGTGGGTGGATACACGTGTTCGTGTATTTGCATATTTGTCTTCTTCGTACAAATAATACAAATAAAGACAATAATCGTCTTGTCATAGTCGTTTTTGAGCAAATATGACAAATACACGAATACGAATAGCCACGTGAAGTGCCACCATAAAATACTGGCACAGTGTAGGTATCAGATTACGGCTCTAATTCTTTCTGCAATTTCTGTTTCTGATCACATTTTTGCGCTCAAGCATGTGAATATTACGAAAATATGAAATGTTGAGATTGGTACACTTTATTTGTAATGAAACGTGTTGCATGATGGACGATTAGTTATGAGTGCTTCTGAGGTACATTGTACATGTAATCGTTTACGTTCAAGAGTAATAAAACATACTCAAGGGAAAATGGGAATTTAGGCCTACTTTCAGGTACTTAGAGGAAACACATGGGACATGGAAATACAACAATTCAGACTGGATCGTTTAAATCTATAGCTAAATAAGTAGTACTATAATTCTCTCACAGTCTTTTTTATTTCTATTCATTTGTAACAAGTTCCGCATAGACTATTCTACTTTTACTGTAGTCACGGCTAGCCAGTCTGATAGGGTATTGTTTGCATAACAAGATTACCTTGTGTGCGGAACATGATATGACGTCGTGTGTCTGGGGAGTTGCGCAGTGCGCGCTGACGACCCGGAGAACATACAATGATGGTAGCTGGTTTCCAATACATTCCCCTCGCTTCATTCGCATAATATTAATACTTCTCAATCTATAATAAACTTTGCTTGTATAGCTATAAGCGTGAAATTTGAGTGTACTGCGTAAGTTTATCTCGTGTTGTAAACTCAGTGTACTCGCGGTATTAGAACGATTGTATACTTTTCTGATGCCCTAGTGGTGTGGCGAGCAAGACGCGGCACGCGCCATCTTTATGGGTCTGTTTTCTCGCGTGCGTCGCACGCGAATTTATTTAATTTTCTTCATTTGGTCAGGCCGTCAAGCTATGATTTCATTTAGTGTATTGTGTACTTAAAATATAAGTTAATACATTAAAATTTTATAAGCAATATTATTAAAAACATTGGAACATGCAAACAACTATCAAAAGATAATTTCAGTACATTCTTCACATTCACATTCAAAAATAGATATTCCATCTATTAATTTATTAAAAATAAACGAAAGTTCAGGCACATCATTTTCACTATAAATAAATAATACACCAATATAGTGTTCAGTATTAGTAGTACGTAGGTCAATGTCGACCTGAATTAGTTCTTGTTAAGTCCATCCCCATGTAAGAGTGTGACGAAAATTGTACAGTTTTGAATATTACATTTTACAACAAAATAGACAAAAAATAGATTCACGCCTGTATAAGTAAAACATGTAATCATAATCATTAAATCAGATTCATGAAATAAATGGATGAGTAGTGTTCAAACACGAGATGTCGCCATAGTAATTCGAGAAACTTGAAATTGATCCATTAGCCTTACGCAAGTTACATCATTATTATTTATTCTTGTGGACCGAAAAAGGTAAATAATCCCACAACGTCGACGCAATACGACAGCGACAAGATATGGCCGACAGACGCCGATAAAAGCCGATACAATGCCGCCAAACATTCCACTTTATAATTTTCTCTCCACTTTATTTTTTATCAACTGATAGCTCGATACCACTGCTGATAAGGTCTCGGCATTTAAATTCTTTACAAAAAAGAATGTCAACCACGCCAAAATGATCCTTAAGCATCAAGAATATTAGGGCAACATAAATAAAAAAATACATCAGAAATTCTCGACGTGACTCAGTAGAATAATACTACCAAATTCGTAGCGCAGCGATAAAGTTCAAAGTTTCCATGATAGGACTCATTGGAATATAAAACGGTTGTCAGAACAGTACTGCAGAAATAACCTTATCACTGCACACGACGATATAATTTTCTTTGACAATGGAATTGAAAAACGACACTTGCCTCATTCAGTCGGATGCGGGTCGTCGATAGCGGGAGCGGGACAGCTACTATGGAAAAACACCCGGATTAGTCCTAACAAGTTATGATAGCCCAGTACACGAGATCGTTAGCGTGTCCGCCGAGGTGGCGCGGTGTTCGGTGACGTACCCGCACCGCACCGCACCTACCTTGCATCCCAAATCAAGTTTTACTTTGACTTTGACTTTAATTTAAGAAACATCGTACATAATTAGAAACTATCTAGGTAGGTAAATTTTAATATTAATCAAATTATTATACATAATTATAATGTGAACCAGAAATGGATTTCAGATTATTTTATTACTGTAGATTAAACCTTCCTACAATTCTTCATCCTATCATATTAAATTCACTTCCAGTTTTTTGTACATTTCGAAAATTAGTCCTATTGTATTAATAAAAATTAAGTATGACACATTAAATATTTTTTTTTAATTTTACTATCTATTATAACACTATATTATATTTATGTAGTTATCTACATAAAATATAATATAGTGTTTCTGTTTTAAACAGTTGTGACACGAGGCTAATACATGAAAGCAGGATATTATGATAGCACTAGTTCAATTTGTCCTCGTTGGTTATTCCTAGTTAGTCCCGTATTACCGAGAACAGTGTTGTCAAGTGTACCAATTTAAGCGAGTTTCAGGTGTCTATCGACACCTCCCGATTCACCTTGTTGTGGAATCAAATGTGATTTCGCGTGAACCAGTCACCAAATCTTAAAGCAGTGGACGCTGTAAAAAAAATTAGATAAGTAAATAAAAATAATTATTTTACAGCCCCAACAAGAATAATATTGTTCGTTTGTTCATTTTTTTTATTTTATTTTTTTATTTATTTATTTATACATTATTTATAACAGGTATACAGTAAACAAACAGTAACGATGATACCTGCAGAAGTATTAACTGTTTTTGTGTTTTTTAAAAGTATTTTGTGTTTGTGATAAAAAAATATTTATTGTCTGTAAACGACTGCTTGCGCTTGCAAGATCCAAAGATTATTATTATTATACATATATGATAAGATTGATAACACGCTAGTTATTTATTAATAATAAAACTTAGGGTGGCTTGCACTAACTATTTAAACTCGATTTTAGGATTTGACATTTCGCCTACAGCAATTATTTAATAGTTGGTGCAAGCGAGAAGTCAAATCCTTAAATCGAGTTTAAAGAATTGGTGCAAGCCACCCTTAATTATTTAATATTATACATATATAGGTATATAGGTAGGAAGACCAAGGCTGACTTATGAAGATCAAATAGCCAGAGTGTTAGCAGACGGAAATGTCAAAAGCACTCGCATACCTAGGCGAAAATGTGTGAGGAGAATGATGAGATTTGAGGAAGCGAAAGAGGTGTGTAAGGACCGCGACTCCTGGCGCTCCGTCCTCTCTGGCTACCCCGTTGGGGATACAGCGTGAAGTTATGTTATGTTATGTTTATAGGTATATATGTATGCTTGTATGTATCTAAGTCGAGCGTTAGGTTATATTTTCACCACTGATGAAAATACACACATCAAAAAAGTCTAAGCAACACGCATCATTTACAGAAACTGCATGTTTTGTTAATTGATACTTTATTTTTTCTTAGAAAAGTATATTGATATAAAATCTTTTTTGTTCTCGGAAACATATACAGGCTGAATTTAAAAATAGAACCTTTTCGGTTGTGTTTTGTTTTCATTAAAATAAAAGCTAATTTTTTTCCCGATTTCATGTGTTTTCGTTGCTTAATAAATTTGGTACTTATCACACTTTTATCATTTTGAGATATACAGTTTTTGAAAAAATTTAGTGGTGAGTCATTTTTTATGTTATGGAGCGACGCCATTTGACTGCTGATGAAATGCAGAGAGCTGTAGGAATGCTACAAGCGGGAAGAAATCAGTCCCAGGTGGCTCGGCATTTTGGTGTCAATAGCAGCGTGATTTGCCGTCTTTAGCAGCGTTACGTTAATATATCCTGCTGAGCAGCATCCAGGACGTGGAAGGAGTATAACTGCTCGACAGGACCGATACATGCAACTGACTGCTAGACGTCAGCCGATGTTAATCGCCCGGGAGATAGATATAAAGTTACAATTCTCAAGCGGTGTTGTTGTTAGCCACCAAACCGTGAGAAATAGGCTGCATGAATACGACCTACGAGCACGACGCCCAATTAGGTGCCCACCTATACGCTATGGGAATTGCGCCCGTCGAAACGAATGGTGTAGGGAACACTTGACATGGACCCAGAAGCAATGGGAAATTTTTTTATTTTGTGATGAGTCTCGGTTTGGATTTAGGCCTGATACGAGAAGGGTATCGTCGTCCCGGAAATGCTGAACGGCTGAGATTCGTCCAGGAAGTGCACCCTTACAGTGGCTTCACAGTGATGGTATGGGCGGGTATTATGAAGAACAGACGAACTGAGCTAGTTTTTGTAGATGGCAATATGAACGCTGAAAGTTACGTTGAAGATGTCCTCGGGCCTTATGTTCACCCATTTGCACAAAGTCTTGGCTCCGATTTCACAGTGATGCATGACAATGCGCGTTCGCACACAGCTCAGTGGACCAGAGAGTACTTGACAATGGAAAACATCCGGGTATTGCCGTGGTCTGCACAATCGCCAGACCTCAATCTCATCGAGCACCCATGGGACATGTTCCAGAGACGTGTTCTAGAGAAGCTGGGCGGAGTGTCGACAACCCAACAACTGAAAGAATTGTTAAAATTCCATTGGGACCGATTGCCGCAGGATCCAATAAGCAATCTCATAAATTCAATGAAAAATCGCTGCCGACAAGTTTTAAACAACAGAGGCGGTCACACATTTTGTATTGAATCACCAAATAATTAAAAAAATGTCGTTATTTAATTTTGTAAAACATGAAAAGTTTTATTTCGTTTTAACTTTATTTTATGCTACGTATGTTACGGTACACAAATTGTTAATTACTGTGCTTAAATGAACAATCGAATGAAGGATTTTGTTGCTTTAGTCACTAATGCGTCAAAAAATACTTAGTTTTTATTTATAAAAGAAATATAAATATATTACAATAGTATAAATCGTTCAAAAGTTCAAAATCGTACATGTTGCTTAGACTTTTTTGATGTGTGTAAATGTTGATTTGCAAATAGATACGGTTTTTTAAGTTGTCTCAATTGCAAAAACCGATAACCCGATTTTTAACTCTCCTTTCCAAAATTTAGGACCTAGCAAATGGAAACGCAACTTATGATTCTACTAGTTAGTATACTAACTTACTAACTTACAATCAGTAAGTAAATATACACAAAAGGAAGCTTTATAATTTCGTAAGTAATTAGACAACCAAACCAATTCTTAAAAACCGGCTGAGAGCGTGATGGACATATACTTAATGAGATGCATTTAATGGCACTTCAAAATTGATGAAAATATAGACAATATTGGTATAAATTGCTTATAAAGAATATAATGTTGTACAATAAAATGTTACTCCTTCATTAAAAAGAGCTTTAAACAATTTTAAGACGCTATGAAATAATTATTACCAATAAAAATAATAAACAATAATTTGAAATAATAGATTGTGTGGTGAAAAATAACATTCATACTAATATTATAAATGCGAAAGTCTCTGTCTGTCTGTCTGGTACGTTTTCACGTCTAAACCGCCGGACCGATTTTTATGAAATTTAGTAAGGAGATAGTTTGATACCATGGGAAGGAAATAGGTTACCTTTTCGAAAAGGGGGATGAAAGTTTATAGGGGAAATGCTAAACCGCTGAACTGATTATGATGAAATTTGGTACAGAGATAGTATGTGCCCGAGAACAAATGTTTGTTTTTTAAAAAATGACATGTGGGTTTTTTAATATGTGACGTCATCATAAATCCAATATGGCGGAAGTTTCAATGTAGGCAACAACTTTTTTTTCAACACCAACAATATGGGTATCAAATAAATTGGAATACGCAGAGGAAGGTTTCCGTATATGTGACATCATCATAAACCCAATATGGCGGACGTAGTTCATAATAGGAAATAGTTGTTAGTTGAATACCAATAATATAGGTATCAAATGAAATAGCATACACAGGAGAAGGTTACTGTACATTTTACGTCATCGTCAAATATGGCGGATGCACCGCAATAGAAAGTAACTTTTTTGAAGACCTCCTTCTAACATTATATGTATCTCGGGTAGCCTTAGTAACCCGGAGAAGTTACGGAAAAATTTTCCACGCTGACGAAGTCGCGAGTACAGCTAGTAGCATATATAAGATTTCTACATATACATATACCAATGGCAAAAGATGAAAAGAGATAGAAGGATATAAGATGTTTCAAGATTAAATTTCTTTATCTCATTAAAATGCAGACTCCTCTTTCAATACTGCTGCTGGAAATAACTCGGAAATACACCTACTAGTTTATATAAGATTGCTATGTATAGATATACCAACAGCAAAAGATGAAAAGAGTTAGAGGATTATAGAGATGTTACGAGATTAAATTTCTCGACTTCAACTATCTCTTTAGATTGCGGACTCCTGTTTCAATACAGCTCTTGGAAATAACTCAGAAAACACCTACTAATATAAAGTTGCTAGGTATATATAGATGTACTAACAGCAAAAGAAGAAAAGAGATAGAGGATTAAAGAGATGTTTCGAGATTAAATTTCTCTACTTCAATTATCTCTTTAGAGTGCGGATTCCTGTTCAATACAGCTCTCGAAAATAACTCAGAAAACTCCTATTAGTATATATAACGTTCCTATATATAGATGTACAGACAGCAAAAGATGAAAAGAGATGGAGGATTACAGAGATGTTTCGAGATTAAATTTCTCGACTTCAACTGTGTCTTTAGAGTGCGGATTCCTGTTCCAGTACTGCTCCATGTATAAAGTGGATTCCGGTCTGGCATTTTATTTCATATTTGTACTGATTATTCAGATATTTTTCATCTCCCTGATGAACAACTCTCCTACACCAACGCTATTAAACATGAAATTAAAACCACATCCTCTATCCCTATTTACACCAAGTCTTACAGATTCCCCGAATGCCATAAGGCAGAAGTTCAAACACAGATTGATAAAATGCTAGATCAAGGAATCTTTGAGCCATCTATGTCCCCATGGTCTTCTCCAATTTAGATAGTCCCGAAAAAGCTTAATGCTTCGGGAAAACGCAAGTGGAGAATAGTTATAGATTACCGTAAATTAAACGACATCACTATTGATGATTTTATTATTTATTTATTTATTGTTCTTAAGGCATTGGTAACAAGAACATCAGCCTAATGACGTAACTTTTGGAGAAACATTAACTGTCCCTAACACTCCTCCAGTAAAGTGATAGTAGGCTTTAATGAAGTTAAAAAAGGACTTCTTGGAAGAGCGCGTAAACTTCAGCTACACATGTTCATTTAGATCTCCTTCATTCTTTTCACTTACACAGAACTTAAAACACAATATACTATCACTGTTGTACTTTAAAACTCCTAAAAATGTAAAAAATAGAAAATCTAAATAAATGACAACCTCACTTCTCGCGTTCCCGCCAAAAAGTTCACTATTGGTGATGTTTATCCAATTCCGCAGATAACAGAAATATTGAATCAATTAGGACACAGTAAATATTTTGCGACATTCGATCCGGCGTCAGGTTTCCATCAGATATTGATAAATGAAGAAGACAGTCCGCATCCATCTTTCGTCCAGGTCAATCCAGTCAAATTCCAGTCAAATCCTCGATAATTGTACAATTCTTATTTTATTAAAATAATTCAGTGTCTTAAATCAAAGTTTTTTTCTTAAAAGAAAATAATCGGGAACCGTATAACATTTTTGCGAAGCGAGGCTAACCTAACCAAAAAAATGTCAAATATATCGTCGTGTTTGTATAAAGTAACAAAAAATTTGTAAAATTTTACCCATTGTGAAACAATCTAAATCTTAGCCTGCATTTGTCTTCACGATTTTCTCCCAAGCATTTATTATCACCATTATATCATATTAAAGTTTCAGTGATTGAAGTTGTAACCAAAATATTATTTTACTTTTGAAGTTTACCATTTTTTTATAGCAAAGACCATTAATTTTTAGAAGATGTAATTTATATCAAAAGTAGCCAATTCATAGAGAAAACCGTCAATTTTAAATATTGATTGTAGACAAAATTGGAAATTCTATAGCTCCATTATATATATCCCATACTTTAGAGTCTAGAGTTCCGTAGAAACAATCAACTAGAAATTACATTTAAAAAGAGTGTAAAATAAATTAAGATCCTGAATACTGCTCACTATTTATTTTTGTTTTTAATTTCTCCAATTCCAATTGTTTCCAATTAAAGTTTTTAGATATGCTATACAACTCAGTAGGTGTTAAAAAGACAGAACAAATTAACTGTATGACATGTTTCCATACAGACAAATAGAGGATTAGGTTGACAGACGGATATGACGAAACTCTAAAGTTTACGCCGTTACACCATTCATATACACATACCATTTCCGCCATTTTAACTACGGAACCCTAAAAACAATATTAATTTTCTTATATAAATGCAACTATTCGATACTGTAGATACGAGTAACTTGACATGACATTAAACGATAATGATAAAACATTTTAACTGTTTTCGATGTATTTAATTGTTACCTTTAATGAAACAAAAACGTCAAATGATATTTTAATAAATGACATTGTAGGGACATATCCTTTTAAAGTCGGACATGTGGCAATGTCGCCTTTTAATATCGCCTTTTAATGTCGCCTAGCTGATGGAATGATCAATTTATTCATACCGCTTTAGATGTAGAAAAGATAATGTTGTAAGGGAATGTTAATTAATGAAATCCAATTGACGGCAGGTCACGTGTCTCATTATTCTACCTACGTGTTGAATACACTTTAGTTATAAGAATACAACATTAAAGATCGCTAATAAGTATCTATTTAATTTTTTTTGTTTACTATAATGTAAATCAATACATAATATGAACACATTTTCAATATTGATTGTTATAGTTAGGTAATAATTATCTTTTTCTTTTATCTCCAAATACTAGTTCACAAAATGAAAATTATATATTACTTACATAACAGTAGGAAGTGACTGAACATATGAAAGTAGTTTCTGAAAGATATTTGTGGGAAGCGCAAGGTCGTTTCTTACGAAAATATTTCTTACGAAAAATATTAAATCCATTGCAGAAATAAAGATTTGTACCAATTTCCACCAAACACAATTAAGGAACATTCTCGAAAACTACAGTTTTAAAAAGGCGTATGCTAATCTGTTTGTCCGTTCGAGAACTGCGAAGCCCCGAACCACATAAATACATAGACAGAAGAGTTAAAAAGTAGCGTCAAGATGTGACCTTGTTGTGCCTTGATGTTTTACTCCGAGTGTCTGTATCAAATGGGAATTGGTATAATATTACGCCAAGTATGTGCAAACTAATGGTAACTTAGTTTTTTAGGACGTATTTCACGTTGCATTGATTTTTATAATATATTAATAGGAACGGTAGGGGTTGTAGGGATAAGATTTTCACGCTTCGCGTTATCGTGGGGACATTTCTGGCCAGAGGTCAAAGAGCTTTCTGCGCTTTAGTGGATCTTGAAAAAGCATTCAATAGAGTAATGCGAAACAAACTGTGGAGTCTTCTGCCTGGATATGGCTGGATATAACTGTGGAGGGCCCCTTACTGCAGGCTGTGATGTCATTATAACGAGGCCACAGAGCCTGTGTAAGGATAGATGGTGACATGTCGCCCTGGTTCGAATTCTGCTCAGGCGTCAGACAGGGCTGCTTGATGTCTGCCTGGCTATTCGTCCTGTATTTGGTCAGTTGTCTCCAAACATTGAAAGGTATTATGAGTGGTATGATATGTGGTGGTACAGTGGTAAATTGCCTATTGTACGCTGACGATGCTGTGCTTATAGCACCATCAGACGCGGAGTTGCAGACACTAGTTACGTCCATGAAAGAAGACTACGAAGTGAAAGGTTGGATATGAATGTGAACAAAACTAATGTTCCGGTGTTCGAAAGAGAAGATGTACAGACGAAGTGAAAAATATGGGTAAATTGAAAATGTTTAGAACAAGTGAACGAAATTGTATATCTGGAGAGCGCGTTTTCGAGGGATAGAAGATGTGAGTTGGAAGTGGAGAGACGGGTAGCAGCCGGCAATAAAGTGAACGGTGCTCTGTCCGCATTAGTAGGCAGTGTGAATATATCTAACTCTGCCAAAATGGCCATACACAATGTGGTGTTGGTACCAACTTTATTGTACGGTAGTGAGACCTGGAAATGCCGAAATCGAGTGAAAGTAAAATAAATGCAGTAGAAATGCGATCTCTTAGAAATATGTGCGGTGTCATCCTTGCGGACAAAATAAGCAATGATGAGATGCGCAGTATGATAGGGTTACACGACAGTGTTGTTGTAAAAATGACGAAAGGAATGCCGAGATGGTTCGGGCACATGGAAAGAATAAGTGATGAAAGAGTGACGAAGAAAATCTATAGAGCAAAAGTGAGTGGTAAAAGAAGCCAAGGAAGACCAAGGCTGACTTATGAAGATCAAATAGCTAGAGTGTTAGCTGACGGAAGTGTCAAAAGCACTCGCATACCTAGGCGAAAATGTGTCAGGAGAATTATGAGATTTGAGTCCGCGACATAAGTTTGTAAGAACCGCGACGCTTGGCGCTCCGTCCTCTCTGACTACCCCGTTATGGATACAGCGTGAGGATATGTATGTTTTTATAGCAGTAGGAAGTCAAAATAGACTAGAATAAGAGTAAGAGCAAAAAAGAATTTCTATTCAGTTTGCTCTCGTAAAAATTAAAATTGAACGTAAAATACCTAAACTGCAAGTCAAGATTAATAAAACTTGAAACAAATTATGCAATGCCTTTGTTTTGTTTGTCTATGAGAAACTTATTTAATTATTTATTATTACCAATTTTATTGCCGTGGTGTTACAGTCCAATTTTTGTAAACTTTTAATTTGGCATCCATTGATGCCCATAAATAATATATATTACGTTTATTTAAATAAACATAAAAACTTATTATTCAGTTCTATTATACTGAGTCTACTTGGAATAAAGACTAATTGAATGTAAATTATTATAGGGACTGATTTATCTTGATTGAAATTCTTTTCGTAATTATTGTATCAATAATGATGAAACAATATCTACTTGTTTTTTAAAATAAGTAATTTTAAAAAACAAGCCGATGGAATAAATCCGCTGAAAACCTACAAAGCGTTTTCAATTTTCCCGCCCAAGGCTTCAACAAGATGCAATCTTCCTTTCATCATTTCTACCTGAAAATTACCATCAATCTCAAATCGAGCAACAAGATTTAAATCAGTAAAAAAATCGTAATAGGATATATTTTAGGTTTTAACGCAATAATCTTAAGATTCAGATGTTAAAATCATAGCAGCAAATTTATTTTTGCATGTGATTGTTAAAATTCTATCTTGAAAACTCCCAGTGTAGCCTGAGGCATCGCTCGTAATTCTTCGCACCCTTCGCATCGTGTTCTAAACAGGGATGTAAGATGCTATTTACTGAAAGTTAGAATGAGATAGAGAGCAGTTAATAGAAGAGAGTTTCAATTGATTGAGGAGGGTATCGCGCCCTTCTAGCGTGTCTGTTCAAACTGTTCTCCCTGGGGCGGGTGGGGCATTAGCGAAATGTGCCACTCACATTTTTTGTTTGTCTCTCTTTATTTTATTTTGCAATGGTTGGATAATTTGAATATGTAATTGTTATGGCAGCCGCGTTTGCACACATGCGATAATATCATGTACGTGAGTACATTGTTAATTTATTGCTGTCTCCTGACATTACTGCAGTAATGTGACATAAGCTCTACATACCTGCATGCATATTGCAATTTAGTCACCATTTAAATACAATTGGAATTTGTAATGAAAAGATACTTTTTTTAAATTTTCTGTCTAGTTATGACAACGTTGTTTGTAAACATCACTAGCGCCTAAGAAATTGGGTACCTGTGGGCAGGTTCCTCAGTCTGCATTAACGAAAAAAGGCACTTGAAATAAATTAAGAAAACAGTAAAATTAATTTACTTTTCCTTAAAAATTTGGAAGATTGCTGGTGTGGGACGCTGTGTTCTGATACTTCGACTTCTAAATCAGCAGGTACCGCGGCCAGCACTGTCAAGAACTTAAAGCAGCGTAGGTATGCGACTCTCTCTGAGAGTTTCATATTTACGCCCTTTGCAGTCGAAACTTTGGGACCCTGTGACCCTGAAGCTCATCGACTGATTTCTGATATTTGTAAGAGACTGACCGAGGCTTCGGAGACCCGGGGGCTAGCAACTTCTTCCGCAAACTAATCAGTTTGACTATTCAAAAAGATAATATTGCCATTCTGCTGATGCACCCTAAGCAATGAGTTTTCTGAACGACAACTTTGAGGAAGTCTGTTATTTAATATAACGTTTAGTTTTAAGTTTGTAAATAAAATTTATTTGTATTAAAATATTTACTTTTTATTTTTCTACAATGTCTTTCTCTTTCTGTTTTCAGTCTATGTACGAGAATCGAATCGAAGAATATCAAATTTTTACAACAATACATCGGAAAAATCGTAATAAGGAAAAAGATGAAAACTTTCATAATTCTGAATAAAGAAATAGTTCTTACTCTTTCTTAAACAGTGCCTATTTATTACGTCTGTGTACATTATTTTACTGATATCTTATTAATTACGGGCATTATCTTCGGTAATGACCTTGCTGTCAGTAATGTACGAGTAAGTAGTTTTTAGATAATGGACACATTGATAACGACTGTGTCAAAATTATTAGATAATTTAATACCTATTTTTTAATAATAATATACCTATAATAAACAGGATAATACATATAACAATCCCACATAATAATACTTAATTGTTCACTTAGTAAATTACAAAACTCAAAACCGTCAGGTTTTGAGTGCTGCTTAAAACTCAATATCTTTAAGGAGTTGATTGTAAGCCCAAATAATTATAATGTATTGAACATAAAACATGTATAAATTCTCTTTAAACACTTTCTCTTAAAGTACTTCTGTAAAGTATTTCTGTCTGTGTTGTAGTCCAATTTAGTCCAATGAATACTCACAACTACATTTTTCCAGACACAAATGCTCACAGATTATAATAAGGCAGAATTAGATACAAAGGAGGGAGTACGATTTGGATTATCGCTAAAGTCAATATTATTTTAAGGATCCAGACAATATATACTTCGTAATTAGGTCATTAATCATTACTTATTAATTATATATACGTACAAAGTGACTGTTATGAATACGTCGGTGTTTTCATAAAAACGATATCCCGCTGATAGCTCTGTGACCTGATTTAACACCTACTTTTAAACATCTGACTTAAGAATGCCATCGTAAGCTCAAAAAAAATGTACGCTTGCAATACGTTTCGTGGACTTTAGTAAAGTCAGGCTGCACAAGCTGCATGGCGTATTTTGAAGTGTCTGTAAAGCAACTCCGCTGTGGACACTGAGCCTAACAAGATTCACAATGGATTCGTATTGCGTTTTGTTAATCAAATATTAACTGTACATATTGCTTTAAACCTTTTAATATGTGAATAATCCCAAACATCTATAAGTTTAGACGACACATCTGACATGTATATGACATGTATTTATATTTTGCAAAAGGACGGCATGGGTTGAAGGATAAAAGATTTTGAGCCCTTGGTGTAACGTTTTGTTACAAACCAGCAACCATACAATTAAAAAAAACCAAATAAATCAATTACAAAAAATGTGTTTCTATGAGTTGATTTCGTTATACCTTATTGGATGAAAAACTTCTTAATGACACGCTGCATCAATAATCTAAAATAACGTTTATTAATTGGTTGTTGCTAATATTCATCATCATCAACAACTTGTGTTAGTTCTATGCCGGACATAGGCCTTCTGAACGCATGCGTGTAGATCATCTCATCCGAAGACTGTTAGCTACCTCTTACAGAACGTCGCTCCATCTCGCTATAAAAGACTCGCTTAAATTAATGTAATCTCGTCTATCCGAAAGTTATCAGTTATCAGGTATAAACAAATTATCCTTATGTAATACAACTATTCTAGCAATGGTAAAAAAGACTGTAGCAAATGACTTTCTGCAAATTGTTACACCGAAAATCCGAAGTTAAAATATTATTCACCTGTATCGTATTATTTCTATACTGAATGTATCGTATTGTATTATTTCCCTCAACCGTCTCTCAACTATGTTTTCTCTCAATTTTCTCTCAGTATTAAAGGTATAATAATATGAAGTATACACGGTTAGTACGCACAAATCATCCACATTCTTGTAATTAGTTTTACATTACTTCTGGAATTATATAGTGAAGTATGAATCTGTTCTGGTCTTGTATAGATACCTTCAAATGTGTACTGATATTCATAAGTAGTAGTATAAGTATTAGGTCCTTACATACGAAGTTGCTGTTTTATGTAGAAAAAAACAAACAAACTTTTGTAATGAAATCTTTATATTTCATTAATCGAAGTAACAGCCATTATTGTCGATGCACTTTTACCATTTTAATGGGAGTTCTTTCAAGTATATTCCTCGTGGCAATCTGATTCAAAATCCCCTCATTTGTGTGCCATTTAATAAGTAAGGTAAGTTTCGATACGATTTTGTTGTTGTTGTTCAGAGAGTTCATACAGTACCCCGGTTCCAGACTTTATTATCTTTCTAATTTGACGTTTCATCAGATACATTGAAAGCTACTGCTAATTGCAACGTGGTTTGAGACGAATCTGCTTCCACTATGGCTTTCGATTCATCGTTATCGATGACCTCGTAACCGACCGTCTCCGGTCGGTCACGAGGCTCATTGTTAAGATCAACATTTCCAGAACGGAAGCGATCAAACCAAAAACACACCGTGCGTTTACTTGCGGTACCTGGACCGTACACGTCGTTGATATTGCGTGCCGTCTATGCTGCGTAGGTGCCACGACGCAACTCGTATTCGAAAATACTGTACAAATTTTGATTTTTCCATTGTCACATACAGCGACATGAAAGAAATATCGAACGGCGAGACAAATGAGTGATTATTAAAAGAAATGTTGAAAAAATATTACAAAATTAATTTGAATTTGGAATTCCAAGTAGAATGAAAGATATTGTTCTTCCCACTAGCCAGTATTAAAAATCGGCAATTTCATAGGTAAGAATCTAACATCACAAAATCCTGCTAAATGATGTTATGCTTACTACTGTAGCTATCATTACATCATCATCACTAGCGACTGTGTGTGATAGTAGAAGAAGATCACGGCTGATTTATGAAAATCAAATAGAGTGTTAGCTAACGGCAGACTGGCGAAAGTGTGTAAGGAGAACGATGAGATTTGAGGAAGCGAAGGAGAAATTATGTAAAGACCGCAATACTTGGCACTTCCTTCTCTCTGACTACCCTATTAGAGATACAACGTGAAGATTTGTACGTATGTAACTATCATTATTGATTAAGCAAAAATCATACTGTACGTTTTCGCTTTCACTTTATATATAGTTATTCACATAAAAGTTATCGCTTTTGTAATAAATTACACATTATAAATAAAAAGTGGTGTGATGCTTATCGTCAACATTGAACACGTTATCAGAGCCCCAAAGGTTATCATAGTGAAAACGAGTTTTATCTTCTGTACGAGTAGGTACCTAAGTGCGTATATTTGCTCTTTATTTTTTTATAATTACAATGAATATATTAACAGAGTTGTTAGAGAATTAAAATAATGTTCTACGGTATTTGAAATTAAATACTTAGATGTGAATAAGTATTCATAAATATCATATACCTATATACTCATAAATATTACGTATATTTTATATTTTTTTTATAAAAGAGGGGGCAAAGGAGCAAGCGAGTCACCCGATAGATAGTGATCACCGCCGTCCATGGACACCCACAACGTCCGAGGAATCACAGGTGCGTTGCCTGCTTTTAAGATAAAGAGGGGAGGGGGGAGATTGGCCACTGGCACTCTCACTCACCGAACGAAACACAACAGCAATAGATGCTGTTATTTCACGCCGATATTTTGTGAGAGGGTGGTATTTCACCGGACAAGCCGGCCCAATTCATGCTACAATGGCGCATGGCTCTACCACACAAGAAACCCATATCTAAATATCATATAGATAGGTTTATATAAAATCCAAACTTGTTAACGTTTTTCTTTTCTCCATATTTAATTTCTTACACACAATAAAATTCAGTATTTGTCTTGAAAATCATTTCTTATGACAACGTCCAAAATCACTATGTAATATTGTCTGGCTAATGAAAGTAGACCTCGATTTTTTTGTAAACCTTTTACATGGCAATGCTAATACATAATAATACAAACGGCAACGTCAATTTTTGAAATCGTCGGTTAAAAGAACACACCACGTACATTGAAAATAAATACAAAGAAAGAGATAGAATTACAGAAGAAAATTTACAAAGTTTTATAATCAATGTGGGAAACAATGACACCAGTGACTTTTATGAATCTATGCATGTAGAAATGTTGGATTCCAGTTTTGATTATACTTATATCATGAACTGGGTGGTAGGTTTATTTTAATGGATGTTATCTAGGTAGACGAGTTACCACAAAATTGTGGGAACCTATTTTACATACGCTCATTTTGCAACTGATAAATAATCTTAGGCAATTAAATTAAAACTCAGAAGAAAAAAAATATTCAGAAGTATCAAAATAGGTTGTTCCAGGTATTTCATATAAATTTCGGGGTGGCCATGCGGATATTTTTTAAATTTGTCGCACTTTTTCAGTGTCTACTTTCATTAGCCAGACTATAACTTCTAATCAAATTGTAGTCTTTACATGCATCAAGTAGAACTATCTCTGGATTATTTTTTAAACTGTCAGCCATTAATAATCCAGTCGTGGTAAACTGATACAGTATAAACTAATACGTGTAAAAAGTTACTAATTTTTATACGATAACAAAATACCTATTATTAAAATGGCTGTGATTTCAGTGTTCATACATACATATATACGTAACTTCACGCTGTATCCCTAACGGGATAGTCGGAGAGGACGGAGCTCAAGCTTCGCGGTCTTTACATACTTTTTCTTTTACCTTCTCAAATCTTGTCATGTTCATGTTAATTTGAATTTAAATTCTGTATTTTTTATCTCAGATCGTGCACCGACATATAATAGAAATGACAACTACTATCTTGATATGATCCGAAATAGGAATATTAAACATACATTCGTGTTAGATAAGATAAAAAAAATAAAATAATATACGTCTCTACATGACATCCTCCTCCTTTTTCATCGATTAAAAAACAGCGAGCAATTCCCCGAAATATATGAGGAAAATGTGTCGTAATTCTACTAAACGGCGAAATTTCATAATGTAATAAAACTAAAATTAAACCTTTATAGCTTTGAAACAAAGTAACTTAGAAGACTATTCAGGTTCTACAACAAACTAAGCTTCAGCCGTCTCGACCCTATTGATACATATGATCTGAATGTGAGTAAATTGATTGTGACTGTCTATCGTCTTTGGTCATGAGAGGGATAGACCTGGGAAACACTGCGATACACCACACAATTGCGACAACTCCTTTTACTGCGCCGGATGAGTCGGCTCATTTATTTCAAATCTACTGGCGCACAACACACTTCGACGCATAATACGCTGCCCGCGCTAAAGGCCAGCGGACGCAGCAAGTGGCTGGCGCGCGCTATACGACTCACTCGGCGCGTAACATTTTGCTGCGCCATGGCGCAACTTTTAGTCTACACAAAGCGCCGGCGCAGCGAGATGCGACTAGTTACTGAGTTCGCGTAAAAAACGTTGCTGAGTTACCTATGCCTAGAGAGGGATCTTCAGGATCTCTAATAAAACGTACAGATGCCCTGCAACGAAGCACATCTTACGAAGCAACGAAGCTATCAGACATCCTAGCTCCCTCTTAGTGCTATTGTGCTAACGCCGACTTCGTGCGTTGTCATTCACCTCGGGGTCACTCATGTAGACGATCGGAGTCATTGTAATCGCCCGCGATACTTAAGGCCCCATTTAGTGCCCCTTACGATAAGTAAAAGAAACCGATAGCTTTCTATTCTTATTTTTCTATTTTTTAGCTCTAGGACTACAGCCATGCAATTCTATAAAAACTCGAATCGCGAAAATCGCTCGACAATTCACCTCACTTCGCATTCGAACTCACTTTGCCTTCAAATAATGGTCTCTAAAGCAAACATACTACAGGAGCAAACTGAAATGACCTTGGATTCAGAGTTTATTAAGGACTGCTTTAAGAGTAAACATCTCAGTGGATAGTTCGTCTTAGTGTATTTTATCACGTTAAATAAAACTTGTTTTATTTATATGTTAGATTATTATATTTAGCGAAACGCCAAAAAATTCACCGCGGATTCAGAAGTGAATTCATCTAATTTACGTTAGAGAATCGCATTGCAGGGATGTGCAAGTACTTTTTTTTTGGTGAAGCGGAAGAAATGTTCTAAATATAATGTACCCCACTCCCTGGGGAGAGACTGGCTCATGTGAGACTTACACGGTAAAACTCTCGTGATAATTATTATGTTGGCGCGGTGGCAGGGCATCTATCTTCCAAGCCAAGTCAAGGTACCAGGTTCGATCCCGGTCAGGTCAATTTAGGAAACGATCTTTTCTTAATTTGCTTGTATAGTCTTGGGTTACTGGAAGCTCCACCCAGCTCGTTGCAAGGTACCCATAGTACACGCAACGTGTCACAAACCTAGTTTATAAACCTAGTTTGGAGTCACATACAATTTGTGTCATTGTCTGGAGTATTTATTTATTTAACCATTGATATAAGTACATACACTTGTAAAAGAGATATGAAAAATAATTTATGCGCAAAGTTACAGCTTATTTCAAAATGAAATTTCTTCCAGCAGACCTATATGATATGAAAGCTGTTCAAGTGGTAAAGTTTAATGTGTATGAAGCAAAGAAAATAAAGATACATATTATATACAAATAAATACCCGCATGTAAATATGTATATATTATAATATGTATATAAATATACTGTATTTAATACATACTTATCATATATAAACCATAAATATCTACATTAAGGTGTCCCAAAAAAATCAAAGTTGCGCGTACCGTCTAATTTTATTTGTTTTATGTTAAAATAATTGTAAATAACATTTCGTGCAATAAACCACTGCAGCCCGTGCCGACTTGCATTTGAAGTTGTCAGTACGTGATTACTTGAGTGCGCACGCCTACGTCTTAATGAGCTTATAATTTCTTTTTGTTTTGTCAGTTACATACGTATTTTTTTATTAGTAAACATGTCGGTGAAATGACGTAGTTCTAAGAAAGATATATTATACGTAATAGGTGATGCCAAACATCGAGCAACGGCCTCGAAACTTCCTTCAAATGAACAAGTTATCCAGGATTGTTTTATAATATTTGCGAAGTGAATTTAACTGTAAGAGAAAGTCCTAAATTCTATACATTCTATACAAAGAACAGGCACAAGCTGTTTGGAAAGCAACATTAGACTGGAATGGAGCTTGTGTGTGCTGTTTGAGTAAAAGCTTGATAGAAACATGCTTATTTTTGCTTGCCGCCATCGCGTGTATGAACTGATATTGAAAAGCAATATCAGAATTGTTTACATAGTAAAAATAAAACAAGTGACCATAAGCCCTGGTACTCCACTCCACTCTTAAAGAGTTCAGAAATCATTGGGAAAAATCGATCCCCTTAGAATAGAATGATACAGAGAAAAATTAAAATCAAACCGTGGCTTTAATGCATATTAGCAGTTAAATCAACCCTACAAGGATTTGTGCTTTTGAAGTCATCGGAAGCTTATGAAAGAATAGATAAAATCAATTCGAAGGCTGCTCTACAGAAGTTTAACCTACATTTATGATATTTGTCTGAAGAATTAACAGTTTTATCATTATTTGATGATGACATAGATCTTCGGACAAAAGTAAAAATAGTGAGAAATTTAGCCAAAGAAAATTTTTCGACCCGTGAACAACGATACATCGAAGAACTTTGTGGTTCATTGTATGAAATGGTGGTTTTATTAGCATCGTATGTGCTTAGTTGTATTTAGCAGCAGTCTAATTAATTAAAGATTATTTTATTTTTGTTTCAGAGAAGAATATCAATGATTTTATATCAATCGAAAGCAAGACATTGTTCTCTCGTTCGAAAATTAAAAATAGGTTTTTCGACAATGTTCCATCTACATGGGCGAGTAATGCTTTGTTTCTCCAAACTAAAAACACAGCCTCAATGCTTAGAGCAGTGAACGATACAGCTGAAAGAGCGGTCCAGTTGATGCAAGACTTCCGTGGTTTGATTACAGTTGAGGAGCAAAAGAAACAATGTTTGGGAAGCACTTTATGCTGCTTCCGTCTTCAAAGAAGATGAAGGAGGTGTAGGGAGATAGGAAAATAAGTAATTAACCTCCTGATATAGGAGACAAATTACGAAAATCAATACTTTATATAAAAAACATTTTTAAAAATACTTATGATTGCTTACATTTTGGATTGACCGCTAATTAATAATAAAATGACACAGTTGTCTGTGACTGTCTTGTACTATGAATATATCATCATTTTGTTGAATTTTACAAAAGAAATTTAGAAAATTTTTTCATTTGTGAAGCAATTTAAAGCTTACCCAAAAATATCCTCATTTATATTTATTTTATGTAAAATAATATTAAATAATTTTTTGAACACAGACTCTTATTTCATCAAAGAAACATTAAATCTTAAGTAATTCCATAGTAATCCCTATACAACTAATTGACTTAAAGTTTAACCTGAAGTCGGCATGGGTTATTGTTATCCTATTGCAATAATATTTTTACTTATGTTATTAATATCAAATAGAAAAAATTAAGAGGGTATGCGTATCAAATTTTGCGAAAAAAATTTTTTCCCTTGTAGCTTGGGACACCCTAACCTACATATTACGTAAACATATCAGTTTATGAAGACAAGGAAAGGTAGAAAATTTTGACTCGTTTTTAAAAATTGAAAGAGAGAGAGTCTCGAAGATAAGGCGGAGATGAGTTCCACAGCGTAATCGCAAGAACGGTGAAGGAATAACAATAGAAATCAGTTGAAGAAAATGAGGATATTTCAGAAGGGATCTAAGATGCTGCCTGCATAGAGCATTCAACGGACGGGTATAGCAGAAACGCATTCTCATATAGGAGGAATAAGAAAGATTGTGTAATATATTGAAAAGGAGACATAATATCCGAGTATTATTATTGTTATTCTCGAAGCATGTTGTGTGAAGGCTGCGGAACCTCCTAAGCAACACATTAGGTGTCCAGCATTGTGCTGTGTCATTTCACTCCATACAAAAAAATTTCCTATGAATTTTTGGCTTTTGTAGTAGCGTAAGTCTACTAGTTTTTTATGTCAAGTATTGAACTTTTTCCTCATTATATTAAAAGTAGTAATAGCTTAGTATCATTCGACGTTGCCTCGTATAATATATAACATTCTACATTCAACATTCAAAGTTCAAATCTTAATGACAACCATTTCATTTTATTTTATTCATATTATTATTTCGTTATTATTCAATTTCATTATTATTCATTTGTTATTAATCAAGTAATAACATTTTTACGCAGTTTTGTTGTATGTATGAAGATTACTTGACAGTTTGAGTCTAGTTTTACTAGATGGCACTAGATGGAGAATTTCGACTGATACCTCTATTTTCGTATGTATAATGTACTCCGTGGCTGTGACCACGTGTTGAGGAGGTGTAAGTGGCTCTTTCCAGCAGAACATCGCAGGGCTATGGTAGCGCAGACTACACACTTTACAATCCTGCTCGGGATCGCCTGAAGTAAAATAACTTGCTACATCTTTAGTATATCTTTATCTGATAATATTTACGTTTACAGCGTCTTACCGTATACAGCAATAAGCAAATTATTTAAGTTTGTTCACAAAAATCTCGTTCAGATTAATGCTTTACAAATATTAACAGCAGTGTGAGAATTTTTAGTTACCAACAGTTCGTTTTGTAAACATGATTATTGTCTGTCATCAAATAAACACATGGAAAGCGTCACTCAGCGCTTTAATTAATACGATGAAATTAGATCGCTACGGAAATATACACACTTAACGATAAAGTATAAGATTTCATTCTATCAAGATTTACATTTTATAGAAGTACATAAAAAGTGCGAGATAATCAACGTGCGCTATAAATATATAAGTGCCTATCTGCTGAGAAATAAAGAAACTGTCTGTCTGTAATTTCGAAATAAAGGTTTTTGGAGTTTACTCCTTATGAATCGATTTTCATATAAGGCCCCCGGTATGGAAATTTTATGAGGAGTAAAATTTATACAAGCGTTAAATAAAAGCGTTACGTTTTGCGCGCCTTTCACTTTCACGAATAGCAACGATCAATTTATGTTTTGATTTTAAAGTTTTACTTTACTTATTTATATCTATTAATATTGATATTTAATATTATTGTATACAGTGAAGTGAATAAAAGTATATAAAATATAGAAAAAACCAGTAAACTCCAGTCGTGCGTCGGAGCTGACACACACACTTTTTATACTTAGTTATTGTTATTTCTTCGTTCGAAAGACCCAAAAACACGAGTCAATTTTAACGGAACTTGTCATTGGCAGGTAGAACACTTTTCACAGAGCAATCAAGGCTACTTTTTATTACGGACAAATACCCCATTTAACGCGGGTGAAATCTCTCAGCTAGTTTTGAATAAATATTTATTATAGGTCACGTACATAATTTTTGCACGACTTTTTCAGATCTTAACTAGATATGGACCAGTCCTTGAGTCGAAATATTAAAGATGAATTTGTACAAATTTTAATGTTTCTTAGAGTTTCTGGTGAAACGAAATGAAGCAGTCTTTCTAGTAGGATCGCTGAACCAAAGTAAGGCACTAAAAAAAATCACGCTACTAAATAAGCACTTATTTAAACTATTCCACATAGTATATAGAGTATAGCACAAGAGTGTAGATACTCGGGACGCCAATTTTACATCACAATATGCATTAGAAAGAATTTCTCAATAATTAAAATAAACGCCCAACCGCTCCCCATAAAATCCCGCCAAAAACTTATTATCTGGATATCTTTTACAATGTGTTCGAATGCGCTTATTTTGTTGCTTTTGCCAGTTTTTTTCTTGGAAAATAATTATTACTGTATATATATTCTTACTGTATCGTACAGTATAATTTAACAACGAAACATTCTGAAATAAACGTTCTAAACAATGTGAAAACCTCATTGAAATTCAATCGGTAGTTCTCGTATTTTCAACGAACGCAATAGAACGGGCGCGAACGACAGTTTCTTTTTGTATTGGTATGTAATCAGTGATAGTTGTAAATGATATAGTGAAATAAATTCTAATACATCTATTTCCAACGAGAAGCCAATTATACTAAAATGAAGAACAAATTCAAATTATTTTACTAGTGCTGAGCGGTGAATTTTACGATTTAACCCTCATTTTCCATTATTAAACTCGTCATTGTTCATTGGCAATCTTAATGGCAACCATCGGGTGGTCATATTATGGTTATTACTATAAATTCTCATACTCTAATATATATTGCAGCTATATGTGTTTATGCTTGTAAAATATAAAATAATCTCATTATTTTTTCAGAACTAATTCAATGGTATATACACATTATTTTTAACATATCTGGCTATTTAATGACTAAATTAAGTTATTTAAATTGTCTGACCAATATTGTAACCCTATGAAAGGGTCTTTTGCCAATAGATACAGTAAGTAATCACAGAACATTTCGAAAAATACTATTCGAGAAATGTTGATTTTCAACATTTCATACATACGTTTATCAATATCTCACTTCATACTCACTATTTTAAAGCGCTTCTTTGTCTAAAACTCGTAGTATTTTTCCTGAAGTCAACACTCGCAATAAAGTATTTTTATGATCCATTGTGAACAGTTTACGACGAGCCAGGCCACGATTGACTTTTGACCATAAAATGTGTTTTCTATGTCGCTCTCCAATGTTACTCCTTGTTTTTCAACCATAAATTTAGATACTGGTGACTGGTATGTGGGTAGAAATACGTGAGAAAAATATCATCACACATTAATAAATTACGATGTCAAGAAACTAGGCGACGCTGAGACAGGTTGACGATTATTTAAAAATAGCAAGGAAATGAAAGCAGAAAAGTAAAAAATAAATAATAGATAATGGATTGATGCAAATAATACTTACATTTAACAATGTATAATATAACACCGAAGATGAAAAGTAACTTTTCCATTCTGAGATTAAATGAGTAGGATAGACACAATTCGTGCTTTTGAAGAGGATATTTTTAGCAAAAAACCTTGTACCATTCGAACACATTTTTTTTTCGTCTTAGTGCGGTATACAAAAATGTTAAACAATTTCTTGGAATAATCTAAAAATGAAAGTAGTTTCTACATTCACGTTAACGTAAAAGTTATTGAAAAGATTGGCTTATGCCAAAAAGGTCCGACTATTCGAAAGTACCTGTCTATGTTTCCAATAGTAAAAGATAGGCCTTATTTAAAACAACTGACATTGTCAGCGATGGAATAAAATAAAATTACGATGGGCTAGCAAAAATAAAATAAGTAATGGCCTAGCAAAAATAAAATAAACGATGGACTAGAGAAATTAAAATAAGCGATGGCTAGCAAAAATCTTTGGTTAGCAACCAGTCATTATCTAATATCTAGTTCAGATTTGCAATCAGTAAGTTCAATTATTCAACTATTGTCAAAATTTGCTAGTACTTACGTACTTTATGCTGCATCTGGATGGAATTCACATCCCTGATGGAAAACGCCATAAAATGATGTTGCTACCAATTATGTTTTTATGTATAGGTGTAGTCCGTTTTAATCCAATTTACTAATACTATGTATGAGATAAAGGAAAGTTAATGTTTTATGTAAGTAAATGAACAAAACGCGTTGAAATACATAGAATAATTTTGATATAAATTTATAATGAAGTCGTCTTTCAAATTTCGATCAATTTTATTTCACATAAGTATTGTCTTATTTTAAACATCAATTTTATAACGCATTTTAGATTAAATAAGATTATATTTCAAAGCACTGGCGTAAGTACCTTTTTGGCAAATTGTATTAAAACGGACCATTTATGTATTCATTCTTCCAATAGATTACGTAGGAAGCTATTTTTAACCGACTTCAATAAAAGGAGGAGGTTTTCAATTCGGTTGTATTTTTTTTGCTTTTTTTTATGTTTGTGACCTCAGAACTCCGTCATGTACGAACCTCCAGATTGATCCCATTTCAATTTCACTGGAATTTGGACTTCGAAGATACACCAAATAACACCAAATTACGCGAACTGCTACGAGCTTTATTCATTTATACTGATAATTCTCTTGTATGTCATTGCACTCCAGAATTAGAAAAGAAGTTAATTGTAGACCTGCCCTAAATATTTATTTCGGCCAAGATCAATGAAAAGGGAGAAATAAAAAAAATATATTGAAAAATTATACCGACTTCAAAAATGATCAACGAAATACGATAACTTTATATGCGATACAAATATCTACATAATTAAACTTGATAGTAATTGAAGTCGGTGCCGCCAAATCAATATGCAACAACAGAAAGTATTAGTTTAGCTTGGCGTCGACTTCAGTAACTGCTAAATTTAATTATATAGGTATTTATATCGTATTTTTAAAGTTATTTTTGTACTTGAGTTTTGATTAGCAAAGGATAGTTATTTCGTACTTTTCAGTGAATATTTTTTGAAGTCGGTTTAATTTTTTATTAAATTTTTTCTCCACATTATGCGTTTTTTATTAAGCATAATTTATATTTTTTTATCTAGTTCTATAACAATAATGTGTAGAAATTCTAATCTGTCTAATGATTACCTAGAAGAGGAGATATTGACGTATTCCTTGATTATCTTTGCGGTGTATTTCCCGGGTTTTAGCTCCAATTGCTGTTGGCCGGACAATCTTCTTATTCTCTTTTATTTGATACTTCTCTACAAATAGAAAGATAATTTAGAAAATTGAATAATTTTTGAGGCTTAAACTTTGCTTAACTTATGACGCTTTGAATTTTAAATTTCTTAAAATCTAAAAATTAATCATATGACTGCAACTCCCTATTCCAGTTATTCTATGACTCATACAACATTTATTTAAATAATTTTGTTGAGCAAGTGTAATCGAATATCGATTGACATTTGTGGTTCTGACTAAACAACATCACATTTTCCGTGAACAACCACAATGGGCGGGATATGCAAGAAAGGAAATACGTCGGCATTGTTCGGTCCATTCATTCAACAGATATAATACTACTTTATTTAGAAATACCATAAATATGACTAACAATGTAAAATATGGTATCGTTATTAATTATTTAGTTATTGTAATGATAGGAAAATGTTGTATAATAAGAAAGCAAAGCCCTAAATATGTCAAATAACTGCTTCTAAGTATCAAGCACGTTAATTTGCAATTTGCTAAAATGAACAGAACTTAAAAAATGTACAAATTTACAAAAGAATGGGATGAATATAAAAACACTTTATCATAATAGAAAAATATAAAGCACTGCAATGAAATATTATTACCACTTTATTATAAATACTCTTACTTGAAAAATTTATTGATGCTATCTATAATCGTGAGCCATAAAAACAAGTTAAAACGTTATAAAATAATAATTTACTCTACTACTTATTTAAATCTACATTATACATTTCTATGGGAATTAAAAAAAGAATCATCAAAATCGATGTACAAATTAATGGTGAAGTTATCGCGTAACTTACATTAAAAAAGTATAGCTAATTTGTACTTTTCAGTGTTTTTTTTGAAGTCGGCTCGATTTTTTTTTTTAATTTTTTAAAATTTCGCTTTTAAGATGTTAGCCTAAATAAAATAAAACTAACTTCTTTTCTAATTCTGGAACGGAATCGTACCCATGAGAACCATCAATATATTATAAATAAAGCATGTCAGCAGTTGGGATTATTTGGCGCATCTTCGAAGTCCAAGGTCCAATATCAATGAAATTTACCTAGGTCCACCTTGAAGCTATAATGAACCGAAGGTAAAAAGAATTATTGAAATCGGTTAATGAACAAAGAAGTTACGCCCGAACATACATCAAAAAATCATACAAATAGACAAATTGAGAACTTCCTCCCTTTTTTCGTTAAAAATACAGTTGAATTGAGGACCTCCTCGTTTTTTTAAATTTTAAGATAGTAATCACGTTCTTCAAACTAATATAAGCATCTTCGATATATCATACGCAATTAATGTAATTTTGCATAGAATTTTGAAGCTTGTTTCTTGATTTTTTACGAGACTGTTTCTTCTGTCTCTGAACATCACATTCCAAGACGACTGTTGTAGCACCAATGTTAAAAATATATTTGTTATATAGATCATGTCCGATTAAAGCGCCCGCTACGATTCGGAGCTTAGCCGTCATTAAACTTAGTAAGCAGCGCGAGAGCAGAGATTTTAATTTAGATAATGCTTCTCTGGATTCCGCGCATTCGCTGATTCTAGACTAGTAGACCTGCATATTATGCTCTACTTTCGCCTGTTTTCGCACCGTATAGTAGTGGTGCTATGGGTTCTGGACCAGCTGCATTCAAGTTTGATCCTCTACAACCTTGTTCATCCGCTGCGTCATTACTATCGTCATTACTACGAGGCATGCCTTTTAAGTTTTGTCGTTTGAAGAAAAAAACACAACTAGAACCTTATAGTACTTTTTATTGTTTTTCAAAGTATTCACCACGTAGCTTAATACACTTTTCCATTCGCTCAAACCAGTTATTATAACATTTATTCCACTCTAAAGTGGGGGTGTTCAAAATGGTTGACTTGAAAGCGTCGACTGCTTCTTCACCGGACTGGAACCTTTGACCACGAAGACTTTTCTTAATTTTAGGAAATGTAAAGAAATCGTTACGACTTAGGTCAGGACTGTATGGAGGATGGTCAAGAATTTCTACTTTTTCCTGCTTCAAATACTCAATCGTTTGACGAGCGCTGTGTGAGCTTGTGTTGTCGTGGTGCAGGATGATGCGTCGCTTTGAGTTAGATTTTCGAAGTTCGGCGATGACTTGTGGTAAACAAACTGTGGTATACCACTCTGCGTTAACCGTTCTACGATCTTCAAGTGCAATAGTCGCAACATGGCCGGTTTTTCCAACGAACGTGGCCACCATCGTCTTTGAAGTGCTTCGAGAACGAACAACTTTAGTCGGCTTTGGCTCGTCTTGAAAGACCCAGGTTGTAGATTGTTGTTTGGAATCAGGATAGTAGGCATAGATCCAAGATTCGTCACCACTGATGATGTCGTAGACGTGATTTGACTCTCCTCGGTTGAACTTTTGCAGAGTTTTCTTACACCATCTGACGCGGGCCGCCTTGTGATCGTCGGAAAGCAGATGCGGTATCCAACGGCAAACTAGCTTTCTCACATCAAACGCTTCATGCAAGATCTTCTGAATGGTTGTCCCTGAGATGCCTAATAGAGCCTCTATCTCTCGATACATCACATGACGATCTTCGAGAATTAGTTGTCCCACAGCAATGATGTTATCTTCAGTGAAGACGGATTTTGGGCATCCTTCGCGAGATTTGTCACTAACACTAGTATGTCCAAGCTTGAATTCTAAATACCAGCGTTCGACAGTACGCAGACATGGGGCTTCATCACTGAACACAGATGTTAGCTCTTCAAAACACTGAAGCCGTGTCAGGCCTCTTCTAAAGTTGTAGAAAATTATTGCACGAACATTTTCCTTAGAAAGATTCATTTTCGTACGTAACCTGACAGATTCCAATCGACGCCGTGACTAAACAATAGCATTAATCCTAATACTTTCAACTGTTTTGAGATTCAAAATTTAAACACATTCGAATATAGAACAGTTCCAAATTCAAAATTGCCGGGAAATATGGAAACGACAGAACTTAAAAGGCATGCCTAGTATCTATAGCGGTGTTCATTTTAGGAATCGCTGACCAGTTGACTGTGAGATATCAACTCGCCGTCGCCTAATTCTCCACCACTCGTTAACAATGAATGGACCTCGAGCGGCTAGATAGTGTTGGTCAGGTATCAGAACGGTGATGAGGATTGAAATTTTTCTTTTTACACGAGTTGTTTTGATAACTGTGTGGAATGGAATGTGCTTGAATGAGATCGTAATACGAATATTAACGTAACACGGATCACAATCACACATACGAGTATGTTATGAGATATAATAAATTACGCTATGATCGGATCCATACAGGTCCACGACCAAGAAACTTCGACGTGGATCTATTAAGCTGACTGCACTTACATCTGAATTGCGGACCCATATCCCTTAAAATGAGTAAGTACTCATCACTAATAATGAAAAAATTTGTATAGATTATTAGTAAAGCGCAAGTAATGGAGTGGTTGTGCCAGCTTATACTGCCACATTTTCATAATCTCATTGCGCGACAAAATAAATGTCTGCATCGCTGCAGAGATTATTATAATATCACGTGCATAGTTAGTACAAATAGATTCTAAAATTAGTTATAGGCATGAGATGTGAACGAAAGCGGTATGACGTTACCTAATACAACGCAAGAAGTACAATATATATACTAAGTAGTCCGCAGTATTAATTATCATCACGAAGCCATAGAAGAAGTACTGCAAAAGCGAAGACCCCGACGTGATTCCATATTCGTCCGTCTCTCCACATCCAACTCACATCTTACATCTCTCGAAAACGTACTTCTCAGTTATACAATTTCGTTCACTTGTTCTAGACATTTTTCATTTACCAATACATTCTGTCAAGAAAGTATCGGGAATAGACGATTTGTTTATGGTTCCAAATTCAATTTTTTGTTTTTTTTTGTTGTTGTTAGATTGGCACAACTGTTTTCCATTTTGGCGCGGAGTTTGAATTGCATCTGTTATTTAGATTAAATACAGTGCTGTTTTAGTTATATCATTCTAGTGTATATTGCGAATTTCATAATGGACAAAAACATCGAACAAAGAGTTTGTCTTAAATTTTGCATCGCCAATAGAATTTCGTGTTCGGAGTCACTGAAAATGTTGCAGAAGGCTTACGGTGAATCGACATTATCAACAATACGTGCTTATGAGTGGTACAAAGCGTTCAAAAGCGTTCGAGATGTGATGGAAGATTTGCCTCGCTCTGGTAGGCCATCAACGTCTGCAACTGAAGTTAACATCGCAAAAGTGAAGGAAATAGTGACTGAAAATGCTCATTCAAGTTTGAGAGAGATAGCCGCCAAACTTACTGTGTCTCACGAGTCGATCCATACCATTTTAAATAATCACTTGGGTATGAAATATGTTGCCGCTTGGCTAGTCCTAAAAGACCTGAATTTTCTCCAAAAACTCAATCGCATAAGAGTCGCTGAGGACATGCTAGAACGAGTCAATTGCGATCCAACATTCATGAATCGCATTGTTACTGATGACGAGACGTGGGTTTACGAGTTTGACATGCAAACTAGTCAACAAGCTTCGGAGTGGCGCCTTCCAACTGAACCGAAACCGAAAAAACCACGCCAAAGTCGATCAAAAGTCAAAGTCATGTTGACTGTTTTCTTTAACTATCGCGGTGTTGTGAACTCGGAATTCTTGCCGGAAGGTCAAACGGTAAATAAAGAATATTATTTGGGCGTTATGCGACGTTTAAGAGAGCAAATTCGACGAAAAAAGCCTGATTTGTGGAAAGAAAATTCTTGGATTTTGCACCACGATAATGCGCCTTCGCACAAGACCATCATTGTGAACGAATTTTTGAATAAAAACTCAACAAATACCATCGAGCAACCACCTTATTCACCAGATATGGCTCCAGCAGACTTCTTTCTTTTTCCTAAACTCAAATTACCACTACGTGGCACCCGTTTTCATTCGGTAGAAGACATAAAGGAGAATTCGCGGCGAGCACTGAACTCAATTCCGGAAAAAGCGTTTAAAAAATGTTTTGATGATTGGATTATTCGTTGGCGTAAGTGTATCGTTTCTGAAGGAGCATACTTTGAAGGTGATAAAATAAATTTGGATGAATAACTAACATTTCGTGTATTATAGATCTTTTCCCAGTACTTTCTTGACAGAGTGTCTTTGTCTGTACATCTCTTTAAAACACCAGAACCTTAGTTTTATTCACATTCATATACAAGCCTTTCACTTCACAGTCTTCTTTCATGGATGTAACTAGTGTCTGCAACTCCGCTTCTGATGGTGCTATAAGGACAGCATCGTCAGCGTACTATAGGCAGTTTACCACTATACCATCACATATCATACCACTCATACTAACTTTCAATGTCTGGAGGCAACTGTCCAAATACAGCACGAATAGTCAGGCAGACATCACACAGCCCTGTCTGACGCCTGAACAGACTTCAAATCAGGGCGACATGTCACCATCTATCTTTGCACAGGCTCTGTGGCCTCGATATAATGACCTCACAGCCTGTAGTAAGGGGCCCTCCACGCCATATCCAGGCCGAAGACTCCACAGTTTCTTTCGCAATACTCTATCGAATGCTTTTTCAAGATCCATGAAAGCGCAGAAAACTCTCTGACCTCTGGCCAGAAACTTTTCCACGATAACGCGAAGCGAGAAAATCTGATCTATACAACCCCTACCATTCCTATTAATATATTATAAAAATTAAAGCAACGTGAAATACGTCCTAAAAAACTAAGTTACTTCGATTTCGATCGAAGTTTTCGATTCGCAAGTGAGATAAGCACATAACGGCGAATAAAATGTTACCGAAACTAGCTATCAGAGTTATCATTAACCTGACAATCAATCAAGTTCATAATCATTATGACCAATATGAAAAGTATTCTAAAGGAAAACCAATATTCAATCTTGCAGACATAAAGCAACATTGGATTCTGTTACTTAACTAAACATTTTATGTATTCGTATAAATAAAATATTCCTAAAGTAACTATTTATAATGGCTTAATCTACAAATGCATAATTTACTCATAGGTCATAGCAGTAGTTATGTAAACACACAGGTATTTTTATGAAAGTTTCTATACATACATGTTAGATGCAAATATTATTGTACAAAAAATTCAATGTTGAATAAAAACCTTTGGTTTTTTATTATAATATCTATTCTTTACATTAAGTGTTTAATTACCTTCTCTACTAATTATGTTGGAATGTTTCATAATCATTGTTTATAAACATAGCGTTAAATTAGTGTTCGTACAAAATGATTGTAGTGGTGTGGCTGTAAAGTTACTTGCACACGACGCTCATTATCCGCATTCTGCTACTACAATAGTAACAAGGCCAAAAAACGGTAAAATAAAAAATCTGCCAACTGACATCGATTCTATCGCGCGACGTAAAAAACGAACACAATGCGTCGCAACGTCCCGCTACCCTCGGACTGGCCGCTTAAGTAATTTAATTAGACAAAGTAGTATCTCATTTATGCATTCGTAAATTCAATCGTATTGCATTGGCCTAAGGTTGTTTGTTGCAAATGCTCTGAAAATAGAACTCTCTCGTACTATCTATATTCAATTGAAGCAAGCCTGGAATCCGTCGCCAAGTGAAGCGACGTTGCCAATCTTATCAAGATACAACGTTGCTTTTCTATGTATATGTGTGTACTTCTGGCACAACTGGCGCCGAATATTTATTGTATACTAACAGAACACTGACGAGTGCTTAGAACGATAAGGTTCTAAATCACTTTCATAACTTTGGAAACTGTGCTTTGTATAAGAGCAGGGAAAGTTCTTTTTGCCTTACTTGCTAAGGGCTGTAACTTTGTATTAGTAATGTGTTTTTCTATGTGACCATCCAGGTGGCTATGTATAGGTCGTTTGACGCGTTCAATACTCGTTCCGAATAATGTACGGCGGCCTTAACTTGGACTTAATAAGTGTTTAGGAAGTACTAATTAATTTACAATTAAGGATTGTGTTAAAGCAATTACTTACACACGTACATATCCTCACACTGTATCCGTAACGGGGCAGACAGAGAGGAGGGAGAGCCAAGCATCGAGATCCTTGCATAGGAATTCTTTTCCCTCCTCATATCTCATCATTCTCCTCAAACACTTTTCTATACAAGTAATTAAGAAGATATTTACGTAGGTACAGTAACGATTTACAAATCATCTTCTACAGGAAATAAATATAAAGGACACACTTACATATGATATATTATTAAATATGAAATTATCAAATAGCCACATATAGACTCCTTGACACATTCACTAGATACGTTAACGTCCAAAAGCTGATCTAGACGTGGTCAAATCTACTTTCGGTTCAAAAATAATACCTGAAAGAGAAAACACTGAGAAGAACCAACAAAAAACTAAGTCAGGTATCAGTTACTCAACATAATTTTACAATAGGTGTTTTAAAATACAATATTTAAAAAGCCAATAAATGCAAGTGTAGAGAAAATTATTTCAAAACCATATAGTTTTGTCTTCGATGGAATCCCGTGTCTTATAGTACCTATGATTTTCAAATCAGAGTACGCTTAATAACGGAAATGCAAATAAGTTAACCATACAACATGATATTTGATATATTGAATGGAACCCGGTATTACCTACTTTGCAGAAATCTATTTCATGTGATAATGTGTTTTTATCCATGTTCCGCACAATATTTCAAAATAGTTAATCGATACGTGTTTTGCTTCTCAACCAAGCATCCTTAGGAAATTACAGAGATCAGATTCGATCGGCTAACTTGTGCCAAAAGAATTTACCATTTAAACCAGTTTTAAATACTCAAAAACATTAATGATTTTTGAGACATTTAAGGTTTTTATTTTACATATTGCATATTTCGCAATAGTAAAATTGTAATATATTGTCATAAATATAGTTTCTACATTTATTCTATTTATTACATTATAATCAAGGGTTAACCTAGGGATTATGACCCTCATTATTATTCTGGACCCACCCTTAGCCGAATATATCGTATTTGCAAACGGTGTGTTACGATGGAGGACAAAATCGTATGTTATCTTGTGACGCAAACAGAAGCTTTTGGATCCGTAACTCAATTTTAATTTCAAATGTACTCATAAAGAGAAGGAATACGATTTTACGCGAGAACGAAGGATTGTACAACGTCCGTTCTACTCGTTAAAGCAATGAAGGCGTTTAACAGACTAGTTATCTTACTAATTTAATTTTCGTTACAATCCAAAGAAATGACTACGGTAAGTACTCGTAATAGAAGAAGAATCTCTGGATAATGTAGGTAACTAGAGGATGCATACCTTTCTACGCAAAGTTGGAATCTAAATAAGAAAACATAGCATTGTGAAAAGTATGTACCCAAACTACTCTTTTTAGCTGCTGTTATGAAAAAGGATGATATTAATACACATGAAACAGCATAAAAGTTACCAAATATAACCTAAAACTCTTTAAACCCATAATTATTTTTAATTAATCTTTATGTAGGAAATGGTTTCCTTGAGATGTTTGTAATCAACTTTTCAAAGTCAAAATCAAGCAATTTATTAAATCTCTTTTCCATTGCGTAATTTCTTGAGGAATTTCATCATAAAAACTAAAACAGTTGCCCAAAAATGAACCACTTGACTTTTGCAATTTAAATTTAGGAATAAGTCAAAATTAATAGGAATAAGATCACGACCGCGACTTCACCATTAATAACGCCTTTCCTTTGAAATAGATCTATATTTTTTCTAGTGTGCATTATGTTTTCAAAGCTGTATAACGAGGGTAAGGTGAGTACATCAATATCTTTAAAATGATCTCTCAGGGAGTCTCGTGCGTTCATACTGTAGATGGCACGAATTGCCCTCTTTTGTAAAATAAAGATAGATTTCATATGCGCCGCTGATCCCCACAGTAGTAGGTCATAAGACATAAGGCTAGGGAAATATGCGAAGTAGGTACACTAGCCTAGCCGTAGACACATGTGTCAACTGTCTAATGCGTCTAATAGCATATATTGCCGAACTGAGTTTACTAGCCAAAGTACAAACTTCCATCGTTATTTTACATGGATCACAAACCGAGCACTCTTTTATACTTAAATTATTTCTTTCAGGTAATGTATATCTATACAATACGGAACAGGACATGTAATAATTTTTTATAGTCACAATAGTATAAAATAATATAGTATAGTAAGAAACTGGGAAGGAGAAAGAACGAGGAAGCAGTTCGGAGAAGTATTTTCCTATTTCAGATTCCTATGCAGGTGCATCGGATAGTCCCATAAACTTAGTATACTACTGGCGTATAGACGTACAAAGAGTGCGATTGAGAATGTAATCTTTTATGATAGTGGCACGAGTAGGAAAGGAACAGCTAACGAGACGCTATTGTAACCCTTTTCGAATGACAGGTCACAAGTCGTCACGCTGTGGATAACCTTGTCGACTTCTTTCATTATTTTGTATCACTCCTGTTTTATTTCAAAGAAGTACTGTATTTTTCAATAATGGTTACGTGTTCCGTAATATGTGATTGTGTTATTACATATCGCAATAATCAAGGGAATCATTCATTTCATAGGTTACATTAACAAATTAGAAATTGTCATGCGTCAACGAGTTCTATGTTCGTTTATACGTCAGTATATACTAAGTTCATGGATAGTCCTATGAATAAATTGATTAGCTTTGAAGTTTACAAATCATCGTGGCAAAATATCAATGAAAGATTTTTGCTACGATTTAAAAACACTCCATTTTGTTGAATTTATCCATTGTAACCTTTTTAAATATGTAAAATTAAATAAGTAAAATACAGCTTATATGTACCTATACCTATATGACTTTATCCCATTGCTGAGCACAGAGCATTTTTTATAAGCTGAGAAGAAAATGAGTACTACTTCACTATCACGCGAGCCCCGTGTGAATTGGATGAATTAAGCTAATGGTGTACTGTCACAGCACTTTTGCCCATCTGATTGCCTCGATCAGTGACTCGATATGTCTTCTGAAGCACGAATGCTACTAGATCAGTCATTTAATAGGTAACCACGAACAACGCTATTCGACAACAACGCCAGTAACACACTGAAGTACTATTACCAAGAATTAAAATCAAATGATCATTATAAAATGGGTACATTCCTGAGTGTTTCCTATAATTGTTAGTGCTTATCAACTAAAAACATTGTAAACTGGTATTTCGCTGTTATTGAAATACGAGTACAACTTCCTGTTGTGAACTATTGCGCCTCAATTATTCTGTTTAGATTACTCTGTGCGCGTCAGATATCTGTAACCTAAGTTTCTCTTCGCTTAGGATGTCAGTTTACTATTTCTTCAATTTCATCATTAAGGTATTAACTTTGATGCTCATTACATGTGCGTTAATATAACGTAATTAAGTGTATTCGTACACAATATCAGCAACTACAGTAATTACAGCAACAAGGATGTTCATTAATAATCGAACTATTACATTATGTTGTTATAAATAACAAATTTTACATTGATAATAATCATTTTCGTTTTTGTAATAATGTAGGCAAATGGTACTATCTATATCAAATAAAGCAAATGCTTTCCTACAGCTAGCAATCTATCTATTCGTCTTCATAAACGCGTAATAGTCCCTCTTGACGACCTTCTGTTACGCACATATGGTATTTTATCTATTTAAACCTATTTTAATAGAGGGCAAAAAAGTTATAAGTTATAAGGTTATATGTCACGAGAAATATCAATAAAACACAAAACTTTTTAAAGATCAGAGAGTCTGGTCTCTCAAATGTTTTGAGGTGCTTCGGAAGTCGACAACACCGCTCAGTTTTAAGTTTTGGTGGAAGATAGCTATAATACATACAAATTAATCACTTTCTTGATCTAGTAGTAACCATTTGAAGCATCTTCTTGTTTCGGATGGCACGTTGAAACGTTGGTTTCATTGCTAAGTTGGTATACGGCGGTAGTTGTCATAACAGAGTTTTAAAGACTAATCGCTTGTAGTATACCTCCTGCTAAGCCGTTCGTCCAATAGCTAAGTAGATACCTCGATCAAATTAGAGGACTTATTCTTCTATGATTCTTGTACTTCGACGGATCTGGAAACTGTTAAACTGTTGTTTGCTCCGGCCATTACTAATGGTGGTAATCTTCCAACCAAGACGGAACTCTTAAGCGATTTGATAACTTTGTCAATAGGTTATGGCCACCTTATGAGTCTGTGGTCTGTCTTCATTTGTGAGAAAAATCCTGTGCAGTGGGATTTATATTGATGTCATTTTACTGATTATCTTTAATACTTAGTACGTTTCAATTTAAGCACCGTAGTCTGTTGCTAATGGAAAGTTCACTTGCCAATTAAAGGAAATTTATTCATCGATAACTCAATTCTAGAAATGTGAATATATTAAAACATATTATAGTAGATCTAAGGTAAAACTATGAATCAAAAGAATAACGGATTTGAAAGTCTCATTAGCATACGTAGGCAGATACTTATTTCAATATTTCAAAGAATAAGTATTACCGATTAGGTAGGAGTGATTTTATATGAAACTAAGGCTGTTCTGCGTATGTTAATGGTGTTATTTTATTTTTTATTTATCACAAATTAAATCTCAGGCAACATAGCTTAAAATAACTGCAACAATTGTTTTCAAACAATTACATACAGATGCTATCAGCGGTCAGATCTTTATATTTACATTGTTGTTGTAGAGATAGAAACAAATCTAAGACTCTGTAAAATAACTGAAAATATCATTACTGTCTTCAAGAACAAATGTGTCCACAATAACCATCTGCTTTACATACGGTATGGCGTATGACGCATGAAAAACATTTCAAAAACAAGTGATTCGCCAAAAAGAACCGGTCTGGCAACGTCGCTGTTGCTCGGATCCAGTGTAAAACCGCCTCTAGTAGAAAGCGGCGTTTCTAATCTCGCGCGGTCGGGTCGCAGCTCGCAGTCAATGACTCCGATGGTACTACGCTCACAACAGAATCTATCCAGTTGACTGCGTTTCAATTTGAAAAACGTGACGCGGCGTCATTTACTATTACTAAATCCAACAGAATTCCATTTTTAAAACGGCACTCTAATACTTCTGAATAATTGTCAACAATGAAATCTAAAACATGTCGACCGCTTAAAGATAGACTCAATTTCAGATGAGTATTACTATTTAACAAATAAAGGGTAAGTACTAAGTACTACTTAGTAAGCTCAAGATGAATACCTTGAATAGAATGCATATATTGAAGGTAACAAATTGTACCTACTTTATAGGCTCATTCAAATCATTATAGGTAGGTACTTAATTATCAATCATCACAACATTAAGGTGATCCTTTTTACCCTGACTATGTCAAAAGGCAACACGATAAGTTATTGACAGTCAAATTCGTGGAGCTTATTACAACTACCTACATACTTAATTTTCTTATTAGCCAATGACTAACAACTAACTTCTGAAGTTACTCCTCCCACATCATCTCACGACATTTTTTCTATAAAAAGCAAGATTACTAATGTTATTTTTTAGGTAAAGGTCAGCTTAAAATTACAGATGGATAAGTAATATTCACATCTATATAATATTCTCCTGGCTGTTTCTGAAAAGAAATCAGGACACTGGTTGCAAGTAATACCTTCAAAAAACTTAAGAACCTTAATAGACAATGCCACACTTTCTCTCAGAGTATCTCTTCGGCTAGGAGCCAGGACTAATATTCGTCACCGTTACCGCTGTGGTGATCTCGTCGATGTACTAGGTCACCACGGTTTATTCCGTTTATGTAGCGCGGGCCGCATGTCACGACATACTGCCTTGAATGACGTCGTTCGGCGGGCTCTTTCCCCGCTGGCGTTCCTGCAGTCTTAAAGCTAATTTCTTGGAAACTTGGAAGATCGGTGGCGTGGGACGCCACTTGTAGATACATTTGTTGATTTCCGTGTCCCGGCGACTTCCAAATCAGCAGGTGCCGTGGCCACCACTGCCGAGAAGTTCAAGCGGCGTAAGTATGCGACTTTCTCTAAGAGTCTCATATTTACCTATACCTACCTTTTGCAGCCGAATCTTTTAGACTCTGAGACTCCGAAGCCCATATACTGATACCGTCTCCCAAAGCCTCGATCAGTCGCTTACGACTGATCGAGACTTTAGGAGACGGTCGGAATGGCAGCTTCGTCCGCCAACGAATCGGTTCGGCTATTCAAAGAGGTAATGCTGCCAGTCTGCTGGGCACCCTAAGCAACGACAGCTTTCTATGTGGTAACTTAGAGGAAGTCAATTATTGAGATAATGCTTAGTTTTAAATTTGTAAATTAATTTGTTAAGATTGTTAATATATGTAGATATGTAGGTACTGACTTATGTCAACAAATTCACATCTTAATTTGTATTTCAAATATAAAACTGTCTAATGGTTCTACCTAATGGTACCTAATTATTGGTAGATTTTGCTGAAAAATACCTTGTGTAATAAAATTCTTTTCTAGAAATATCTACTTACCATTACATTACATTAATTTAATACCCAATGCGTAAGTAACTTCGCTCTTCCAAGGCCCGTCGTCAGTGTTTTTCCAATTATGGAGCCTGAGGGATTGCCGAAATCTTCTACATTCTTCAAAGATCTTAGAATTCAGAACCCCAAACTATTTGCTTGATATTTTGGATTCTGAAAACTGATTAAGGATTTTATCATTAACTCTTAAAAAATATCTTGTAAACGCTTTTAGGTACGTTTAAGTGAGAAATATACTTAATCTCAGAGCAAATAAGCTAACATAAGAACATTGTATATTCTGTGATTTTTCAAACTCTTATGAAATAAATTAAAAAATAAACATAGAAATCAGATTGCATGTAAATGGCAATCAAGTTTTTTAAATTCGTAACTATGTAACGTAATTTTTAAACCAAAAGCGATGTTTGAATGTTGCCAAATGATCAAATCGTGAAATAATGCAATGCGAAATTGGAAGTGATTTGTGAGTGTTTTCACATCATAAAATAATCTACGCGTATTTGCAAATAAGTACGTACATACATATCCTCACGCTTTATCCCTAACGGGGTACTTTAAGAGGACGGAGCACCAAGTTTCACAGTCCTTGCATACTTCTTCATCCTCTCGAATCTTTCGCTTAGTGCTCTTGACATTTCCGCCAGCTAACACTCTGGCTATTTGAACTTCATAAGTCAGCCTTTGTCTTCCTTGGCTATTGATACCACTGTTACTACTTTCCACCACCACCACCACCACTACCACTTTTGGTGTGTAGATCTCGTTCGTCGATCTTTCATCACTCATTCTTTTTGTGTGCTTGAACCACCTAAGCATTCCTGTCCTCATTTTACAATAACACTGTCGTCTAACCCTGTCGTACTACATATCTCTTCATTGCTTATTTTATCCGCGAGCGTGATACCGCACAGGTTTCTTAGAGATCACATTTCTACTGCATTTATATTATTTTCATTCGATTTCGGGCATATCAAAGGCTCATTACCGTACAATAAAGTCAGTACCCACCAACACCACATTACGGATGGCCATTTTGGCGGCTTTAGATACATGTATTCACAACGCTTACTAACGCTGAAAGAGCACTGTTCTTTTAACATCTAACTCACATTTTCCATCTCTCGAAAACGTACTCACCAGATATACAATTTCATTCAGTTGTTCTAAACATTTTCCATTTACCCACATTTCACACTTCGTCTGTACATCTTCTCTTTTGAACACCAGAAAATTAGTTTTGTTCACATTCATATTCAATCCTTTCACTTCACATTGTTCTTTCGTGCACGTGACTATAGATTCTGCAACTCTGCTTCAAATGGCGCTATAAGCACAGCATCGTCGGCATATAATAGACAGTTTAATACCACTGTGCCATCACACATCATACCACTCATAACATCTTACAATGTACGAAGGGAACTGTCTCAACATAGCACGAGTAGTCAGGCAGACATAATCGCAAATACGTTTAAAAATAATGAATTATTTTAAATTTCCGCAAGCAAACTTTATGTAATCAGTACAAACAAAGTTTATTATTTTATTAAGCATTCGTATAAAGGTACATCATACCTACATTATCTTCTAAATAACATCCATATTTTTTCATCTTAATTATGATATAAAAAATATAAAATGACAACACACAGCGGCTATCATTAATACTGATAAGGCATGTTATCGACAGTTATCAGCATCCGCCGCTTGCGCCGGCGCACAGCTGCCACACTTGGTATATTGACACAAAAGATTTACGACCTCACTTTACAAGATTAGAATCGCATTAGCTGTATAATCGGTTTTACCAGAGTACGTTATATTTAACATAGATTTCGAAACTGTATAAATGTACATAATGTACACATGTCCGTAGAAACATAATATGTGTATGATATGTAGTAGGTACCTACCTAAGTATTTAAGTAGAAGTATAAAAATAAACAACAGTATTAGTAATTAAAACTACAAATTATTATATTTGAAGTTAATAATTTCCACCGTAACTTTACTATTTAGTTAGTTATAATCGTACACAGTTTTAAATTAATTCTCAGCGTAATACATTTATTATTTCTTATATTTATTCATTTAAAATTAAAATTAATTAAAATTAACATTTTTTTAACATAAATCATGAAAACCACGGAAAAGTACTTAATTGTTTTGTTGACAGCTGAAATTGTATTGGAAAAAAGTGCATTTTAATATTACATAAATATAATTGTATTTTAATAGTACAAATATTATTTTATATTATTATCATTTTTTTATAGCTCACAGTTATTTCATAGAGTCCTTATACGTTTTCAAGCACCTACATATATGTCTTTAATGGAGTGGTAACATTTTACTGTAGTTGATTATATTTTTTTTGCGATGAATATCATTTCTATTGTCATTTCTACCAATTGTAAAAGCGCATTTAAACGCAATCAATTTCCTAGTAGTTAAGACCCGGCTGCCAAAATTTTGAGCGTTTTTAAATACCTAAGTTTCCCGAGGCGGGCACACGTTTAACGAATGTGAAATTTAAATATATAATATTTCTTTATACATTTTTCTAGCGACTGCCTAAAACCATAACGCGATTTATGTATTTTCGTTCGTTACTTTTGTTTCTGCAATGTGATACCGTTTTGAGAGATTTTTAAGTATTTCTCCTAAGTTACTTGAGTAAGTTACATAAAATCGCAGCTAACAGGAAGACAATACAGCTTACTAAATACTGACCAAAGGCATTTTCTTATATGAATTAATATTCCAGTTATAACGATATATTATGTCGCATTCGGGTGGCCGAGTGTGAGGACAGACCCTAAACAAAAAACTTTTTTTGGGAGCTTGCTCTTAACTTGGAACATGAAGTAAGATAGTAATGGTATCACGAGCTGACGATATAAGTATATCTTCTGGCTTACTTAGGTGTTCGCCTTAGTATCATAATAGTCTTGTCGATCTTCTGATTTGAATTGGACTTCAGAGAAGGGTAGGAGAGGGTAGCTGCCGCCTTAATCTATACGTCTATAGCAATTAACAACATTACATCTGACTACCCCATTGGGGATACGGCGTAAAGATATGTATGTATGTAAATCACATTTGCAGGAGAATCCATAGAGTTAATAGTGAACTCAGCTATCTATTATTAGATTCAATTTTACGGTAGGTAGGTTATTAGCGGTTTAATGCCTACTTTATAGGAACCCGTAGACAAAATTGCAAGAACAGAATTCTTTGTGGTTTAAGGTTTGCAATGCTGCCTGTTCATACATATTGTACTTATCGCAATCGTATGCTATCATCTTTACCTCTACTGAGCTAAAATTTGGCATTGATGCGTAAATTAGTAACCCAACAAGGAAATAAATAAATAATGACTATTTTAGACTCATTTTATTATTACTTTGTTAATTTAACGTTATTTGTTAAATTAACTTTGTCCGAATTGCTGCGGAACATAACCCTATATGCTAATAATAACGTACCTCGTACCTCAGAATAAAATGTTCCTTGTTCTGAGCCTGATACGCTCATCACCCTCATATTTCTTCGATATCTCGATTTTCTTGCCTTAAACTCTGCCATATATCCCGTAACTAACGAATATCAGTAGGGCGAGCACGAACTTTCGACAGTTTCGTAACGTAATCGTATCGAGTTTACTATTCGATTACGAGAGTCGCAGCACGTAGCCCATTTTACCAACTATCGAGAGCTCGCTACGATTACGAAGGTGACGTCATCCTAAAGTAACTAGGGACTGACAAGTTTGAGTAAACTTCACATTGTTGAATGAAGGGTGTGTCCTAAAACGAAATCAGAGAAAGTTTTAGATTTTTATTTGAAATGTAAAACTATTATAATAAATTTAAATCTTTAAAAAATATATTGTATTAGATATTTATTACTTATAAATATCTAAAACAATATATTATTGTTTTACAATTGTGCATTATTTTTCATATTATGGTTGATAGTTTCGAACGGATTAGGTTTGACGGTTATTGAAATAACCTCTCGATGTCACATTTCTTTGTTGAAACATTCTTGCGGAAAAGTTTATTGCGTTTTTTTGGTACGTTTTGATTTTAATTTCATCACATGAAAATTAAAACAAGTCCCACACAATATTATTATTATTATGAAAAAGTATTTGTGCGCCTGTCACCGAGATTTACGTTACCGTACGTCAAAATAAGGTTTGTGCTCGTGATTTTACTCTTTTTCAATACAAATGGTTTACGTTACGTTACGAAGGCGATACGAAATAGTTCTTTTTACGTCCTATAGGGGCGCTGCACTAAAAGTCATACAATTTGCTTACGCTTACGATACGAATACTTTGTCTATAGAATTCGTGCTTGCGCTACAGATATTATGAGATCGCACTCCCTGTAGGTAGAGTTTGTGGTACTTGTCAGAATTTTAAAATTCCTTACATTCACTGCTTACAGAATCCCGGAAGGGCATACTATTGGCATGACCACTTTTAGGAGCTAATGTCAGTTTATAAGCAGTAAAAATAAATTATGTAGTTACCTAACTTTCCTACTAATGTCTAATAGAAAGTAGCAATATTACAATGTCTTCCTTGGAATGTTTACTTATCGCCGGCTTCGGTTGTAAGGTTGAATTGGGTACTTGTGAAATGTTTTTGCTAAGCATTGTTGTAAAGCTCACGCCACATAAAAAATAATACATATAGCTGCATTATTTTAACCATTTTAAAACAGTGTTAAGGATTTGAACTCCTCGACCTCCCACTGAGGCGGCCGTGTCGAATGCGCCCCGTCATCACAACTCCGGTAGCGCTCCTCAATAGCAACCACGCGCGTCGATGACTCCTGACCGCAACTCGTTTTGTCTTCGTCATTCTATTATATTGTCAGTCAAATTGAATCAACAGGTTAGCTGAGGGTCAGCGAACGTATGAAATAAAAGGGTATGAGGAAGCTATGAGGAAGATCTTGGCTGTTCGGGTTTTCCACTTTTGTTTTCAATGTCAAAGAAATATACAAACTCGTAACTAGTTATACTTACTTGTACATATGTCATTTAAAATTCAAAACAACTTATTCTTCTAAACTACGAATAAATCTGTACACAAACATTCGCTAATAAACTTATTTTTTTTAAATAAATAAATTCAAGTTCTAATCAAAGAATTAGTGATGAACAACTAACAAAAAATTCATAGGTAGAACAAAAATTCCTGGTAGTAAAAAGAAAGAATTAATATATAATTATGAAGATCGGATACCCTAAGGTCAATTTAGTATCGAATCTCATTCACGTATGGCGTAAATAATAGAGATTGATAACAAGGATAAAAAAAGAGGCAATGTAAGTGAGAATCGCGTCGCTTTTCTTTCCGACTTTTTACCTACCTTGTTAAGAACATCTTTTCTATCTATCCTATAGGATATAATAATACATATGTAACTATGTGTTTGTATACAAATGTAGACCTGTTGTCTTGTAACAACACACGAGCCTAGCGAGTACAGCGAGCAAATAACGTAACTTTTTTTTATAACTGAGATTGTGTCTGGGTTATGTGGGCCTTTTACCTCATTTAAAGCTCCTGCGATGGTCATTCTCAGCGTGTTACCGAGGTTCTCCGGTATCCCCCCTGTCTCTTACAAAGAGACAGAGACCCCTGCACCTCACAGTGCCACGTCAGCGAATAACATGCGCTCTTCGAGGTCGCATGGGTGGACGGCCGGACCACTCCTAACGGCCGCGACCCCCAAAGGCGCTTCGCCTCTCACGACACGCGGGAAACAGCCTAGTACTGCGGTCAGTAAGCGTCATGCATGCGCTACATAACAAATGGAATGATTCTATTTTTTAAAATATGAACATGTTGTTCTATAACTAGTTAATAATAATAGCCTGGATAAAAGACTAACGTATAGTCACTATACTAGTCGCGTTGAATTGTAATACTTAATTAATATGCATATAAACCTACAACTTACATTGAGAAAATAGATCAACATCAACCCACCTTATAATTTTCAGTTTCAAATAAATTAAATAGATACCTACAGTTTGTTTATTTATGCAAACGAACTAAATGTAAATCTCATAGAGTTATTAACTATTACGTTTAATTTGTGCATCGCAAGTAACGTATTGCAAAACCAGTCTTAGACAAGAGGCTTCGTGTACCTTTCAAAGAGTCAAAACGAAATATGTTTTTTAACAAATCGATTACGAGATGAAGCAATGTTTGGTTATATTATTATCTAAGAATTGAAAGTACCTAATATTAATAAAACGAACTTGTTTTCCTCCAGGCCAAGGAGGTGGTGATTACCAGTAGGCATGCAGCTATAACAACAGTTACCGCCTGCGTGATTAAGCAGCTACTTACACAATATCTTCCAGCCGTACTTATACAGTAGCGTACAAGTCGACAAACCGCAGTCGTAGGGCTGTCCATAAAATAATTTAATAAACAAGAACACAATTTTATTTTGCTGTTGACTGCTTGCTACAAATGTGTTAAACATTGCTGTTTCAACGGTTTCCTGTTATTCCATTCGTGTGCTTATATTATGACTCGCTGTTACAACTGTTTTACAGTTGTAAGTTAATTTGCAGAAGAACACATACTATTTTTTTAGCAAATGGTTAATATCTTTGCATTTTTATGTGTATAATATTACAATGCGTTACCTTTATTGAAAGGCTTCATTATAAAACTTAATAAAGAGAAAGAGATAACTACAAAACGTCTGTCTGCTCCATGAGAACAATAAAAGGGAATCGAGTCTATTTAGAAACTAGAGTGGATGTAATTACGGGCTAATTGCTGTATGTTCTATACAATTTGTTACAAATAATCATTTATTAACCTGGATTATCTGTAAAACTTTACTGCATAAAAAAGAAAAAGACAATATACAAATAGACAAATTCGGTAATACATACATGTCTTCACGCTGTATCCCTAACAGGGTAGTAAAAGAAGTCGGAGCGCCAAGTGTCGCGGTTCGTACATACTTCTTTCGCTTCCTCAAATCTCATCATTCTCATCACACATTTTCGCCTAGGTATGCGAGTCCTTTTGACATTTCCGTCGACTAACACTCTGGCTATTTGATCTTCATAAGTCAGCCTCGGTCTTTCTTGACTTCTTTTATCACTCGCTTTTGCACTGTAGATTTTCTTCGTCAGTCTTTCATCACTCGTTCTTTCTATGTGCCCGAACCATCTAAGCATTCCTTTCTTCATTTTTATAATAACACTGTCGTGCAAAACTGTCAAGCTGCGTATTTCTTCATTGCTTGTCCTGTCCGCAGGGGTGACACCGCACATATTTTTAAGAGATCGAATTTTTACTGCAATCATTTAATTCTGTAATCATTTTCTAAAATTAACCATTTCAGTGAATAGGTTAGATATGATATCTTTTTTTACTATGAAGCAAACTACAAGAAATAAAAACATGTGATAAGAACAAAAAATATCGTTCGGAAACTCTTATGTGATGTAGGAAAGTACCAACCCTAGTACTAACGACTACTGTTTACGCAACGCCACCCGTAGCAAGCGAGTGATTCACACAGTCAGAGGTTATGCTTGTAACAATGACGTACGCAATTAGCCACTAATAAGTGCTAACGAAGTTTATAATAGTCTTTGTTGAATTGATGTACTTAATTATTATACTTATATACATATACTCATACTTAGAAAGAATGAGTGATGAAAAACTGACGAAGAAAATCTACCGAGCGAATGTGAGAGGTAAAAGAAGCCAAGGAAGACCAGGCTGACTAATGAAGATCAAACAGCCAGAGTGTTAGCAGACGGAAATGTCAAAAGCACTCGCATACCTAGGCGAAAATGTGTGAGGAGAATAAAATGAAAAGAAAATGTGTGAGAGATTTGAGGAAGCGAAAGAGGTATGTAAAGACCGGGACGCTTGGCACTCCGTCTTCTCTGACTATTCCGTAGGGGGTAAAGCGTGAAGATATGTAATTATACTTATGTAAGATACATTGTAAGAGAATAGTATATATTGTAAGAGAATAGTATATATACGTGTATATATTACGTACGCGTACTTAGACGGTATCTTAAATAACCCCTTCTCAGTCCTAACAATGTACCTTTGCGACAACAGCCAAAAATTTGAATTAATTTTCAAAAACAAAGAGACCCTTGTGAAATTTCCAAAGCTATTATATTCATTTTTCTAAACCGACTTGAAGGGAAAAAAGCGTTTTATATTTATGGTCAAATTTCGATCATTAGTTTCTATAAACATGTGCATAGTGCTCCATAATAAGTACATAGTGCATTTCCCGAGCATTACAGAATGCTTTAGTTATACCAAGTACCTACATATAAAAACTTCCCGAAAGAATTCTGAACGTTATTTCTCTAATTATTATCAAGATTAACAATAAAATACAGGGAGACAGCGTAAAGATATGTATGTATTAACAATAAAACGTAAAGAAATAAGTAATTCCCTCTTATGCAATACTGTTAACTGTTCTCTTATCTTTTTGATCATTTAGGAAAATCTGAAGCTTCCTTACTAGTTAACAGTAGCCCTAAACTTCGCTTTGGGATGATTTAGTTTAGGTACTTTTACTATCAGGGCCTCCGAATAAGGAAATAGAAGGAGAATCCTTGAATCACTTCTTCTTGATGTGGCCCTTCCTTCCTCATGGTTTAAGAAAACCTAAATTAGATTTAATTGTAATAAATGACATCACACATCACCGACATTGTCAGTCACTTTTTAATCTCTGACGGAAGAGAGGGTTGTTATAAATTCGACGCCGTTGACTGTGTGTGTCTGTTAGCTTTGATGAAAATAGGTTCAGCCATTCTCTGTATTTACCTATTAGCTCAAAATCTTGTATGTAAAAGGATGTTAGGCACTATTGCTGCTAAAAATATCGAGTTTGATCTATTTTGACAGCCAATCGTCTGATGATGATTAGCAATAAGTGTTATTAAAAACAGACACCAGTTTTCCTTTAAGTAACTTTAAATGTGGCAAATACCAAACCGATAGATGTGTTGGGGACCGCTATGAAAACAGAAATAAATAATATTGTAAGAAATCTTAGGGAACTCCGCCCCCGTGGCGGACTAGTAGCCTTAAGGTCAATTAGGCCTTAAGAGTCCACCTATGCAACCGATTTCGTTCATTACCCCCGCGCTCGGTACCGATTACAATAAAGTTGATTTTCACAGTTGCGATTTGATCACATTTTAGGGCGGAAATTTTTTTACATTTGTTTTTGCACATAATTGTAATTTACAAGAAAACTGCATTACCAATTAAAAAACCAGTTTTAGAGAATCGAGATGTTATAATTATCTATCCACTTCAATAAAAAGAATTTTAGAAATTCAGTAGGATTTCGGAGACGCAAGTAAATCTTGTAAAACAGGGGTTTTTCTGTATTTTTTTTATACTATCACGTTTCCACGTTTAAGGATTTCAAGATAAAAAGTTGAAGTTGTATGTATCCAAATATCTAACTCGGTCTTCACAGATACCTATCTAGATCCAAGGGGCTTACCACCATCCCGTATAACATTATTATTTTAATATTACTTGATTTTAAAAGCTCGAAATTCTGACAGTAGGTTAGTGTTTAGTTTTATTATTCGACATAATCATCAGTAAGCGAAAAAAATACGTAAGAACCGCGATGTTTAACAGTCCAACCTACCTTAACTACCCCGTAAATCAAGTCAAGTAATATTAAATTAATAATGCTAAGTGAGATGGTGGTAAGCCCCCAGGTTTCACAATTCACAAACCAAAATCTGCATAGGTGGACTCTTAAGGCTAAACTAGGGCGGCCAGAAGTTAGAGGCGACCGATCTACACGGCCCGGTATCGTCAACAATGCAATGAGAAAAGATCAAGGAGATAGCATTAGCAGAAATTAAGGGCGGGCGATACTAAGTGGCCTAGGGCGGCCAAGACTGCTAGTCCGCCCTTGCCTGACGCATTTATTAATTTGTTAATTCCACTGTTAAAATATGGACTTTCCAGAAGGTAGATAATAGAGTAAGAATACATGTATTCATTTATAACTTTTAAAGGGTATATAATAACATTACCAGTACCCAGCTTCTTATGGGAGTAGTCAACTTTCAGTGCTTAGGTGTGTGCACCAGAAACAAATTTAATATGCACTATTTTTAGCAGCTCATAAATATCCTTGAAAGCAAATTAAAAACAGTAGAATCAAAGATGATAAACGATTCCGTCGATGGTCGAACTTCTGCACGCGCACTTATTGACTTTTTAAATATTGTATTCTTATAATGTAGAATACAATACAGAATACAATTGTAAAATGATACAACTGATCCCTGGCCGATTCGGTAATATACCTTTAATCGAGAGCATCCATTAGAGTCTTTAGAATTTTTTCAGTACCTGTGTAGATAACCAAATGTGTATCTAGAACTAAACATTAAGTTAGTATTTTAAGTATCACGCAATAAAATGAGACAGTACCCAATAACCCAGTAACAGTATTTAATAGAGTATTTTGCCGACTCTTCTAAGTATACCTAGGTACTTTCCGAATCGGTGCTAGATTTGACGTTAAAAATATCCCGTAATATTTAATTGAATAAACATTGACGCTCAAACTCAAAGCCTATACAGAAGAGTTTGTTTTAAAAGAATTAAACTCAGTATACAAGCTTTGAAAGTCAATGAATGAGGCTTCAGCAAACTAACCAGAGCCAATACATTACTATGTTCTTTCAAACAGTACTTAATTGACATACTGTGTCACTCGTCCAAGTTATAACTTCATTGAGCGTAGGCTCATTCATTAACAGTCAATCATTCAACAACAAAGCGACAACATTTCGCGAGCTTTAGCGGTTTATGAAAGTTTATTTTAAACAAAATAATGTTTCATTCATACTAAGGTAGGTACTTATTATTTTAAGAGCTCCTTGCGATGTCTCCGTGTTTGTTATAGGTGAAGCAAAACAGCAAATAAGGAAAAAGCAAGCTACGTAAATACCATCCGATCAAACACAAATATTTTTGGTTTTTTATGGCGTCAGTTAAAAATAAACTTATTAACTAATATTTAATCGTGAGTTATGAAATAAATATTGTACAATAAGTACTTTCTTTGCATTCGTGTATCTGATAACTAATGAAAATACGTCTCGTGACAATAATAGGAAATCGATATTGATTCGCGTATCCTTCGTCATTTTTTCGCGTTTTTACAATATTATAATACATACAGTATAACCACAGCATCTACAGTATATAGTTGTACAGAACAAAGTAATACTAAAAGCAATTCTTCCTCTGTTTCTGTTTTACGTAGGGATGCCGTTTGCTATGCAGGTTTTAGATCCATGTTTTGCTATGATATGTATTTTACATTGGAAAATTCTATAAATACCTTTTATGGACACTTAAACACAGTAGAGAAGTTTAGTACAACAAGAATAAAGCTTTAGACTATCAACATGAAGTTCGAATGAAATCAAGAGCAGTGTCTTTTAGGGTAAGATTATTGCTTACCGTTAATTACTGTCAATAAATAATACTTCGTCGATTAAGCAAAAAGATTGTCATTCAAGTTTACTTTCGACTTAATATACTTATTAAGTTCGAATTTTCTTTACATACATATGCATACAGAATAATTTGAAATTATTCTTTTCCATTAAACTAATTAATCAACGCATATGTCCTGCAATCCAAATTCTGGTAAAAACAGAGCGCACCAGACGAGTTCCTGAGCAATAAATTCAATAAAGAAAAATAATTAAACAAAGCGTTTTATTTTAATTGCAGACAAGGTTTCCTAGCAACTTTTATTTCTTACAACCTACGTTATCAATTGCCACAATAAAATACCTTACAATTTTTACAAGAAAAATAACCGGATGCAATTCCCAAGATGTTTACAACGATAAGGGTTTCTTTAAATCTTCGAATGCAGTTTTTCTTATCACTAAAATCGACGACACGATTCCTTAGAATGTATTTCCTTCCAGTTATAGAGTTCTCCATACTGAACCTTCTCGGTGTTACGCCCAGTATTTACCTATCTATATAAAAACGAAGGTTTCTTCTTTTCCCTTAAACAATACTATACCATTAATCCGATTGCGACGAACCTTTGGTAAGTTGTGGAAAATCGAAGACCACGCAAATGAAATCGCGGGCAATAAGTAATGTGTCGTAAAAACCCTTAGGCCTATTTATAAAGTGAGTTTCTGATAGTAAGGAATTTTAAGAACAAATCGTTCTTTTAACCATTTTCTTGTATGAAAATATTTTACCCTGTCATCAACTTCGGCATAACACTCATTACGTATTATTTACATATTACGTAATATTTACATAAAACATAGGTACTTACATACTAATTGCTAAGTAACAGCTCCACAAAATACCATTTTATTGAAAAGTGGAAAGCCTTGACGACATTCTCGTAAGGCTCCACGGAGACCAAGAGTTAATAGCAATTTACTTTTTTTCTCTGCAACTCGTGGATTCTGCGAAACTTGAAACAGGTCCAACAGGCTGTGCGCAAGTTTTTTGGGCATGCGGCTCCAAGCACGCATGCGCACTACACTGTGTTGCCCGATTATTACATTAAGTACTACATTTTATCCGTAAAATAAACATTACTCCAGTCTTTTGTACACATTTCAATGTTCTTAATTAAATCACACAGAAGATATAAAAATTACATGTTTTAACCTGCTTCTTTATTTTTGAGCCAATGAACTAAACAAATATCGTTCATATGGGTAAAATACAATAACTTTTTTTTTAAATTACTGTTCTTAAATGGGTTGTACCTTAAATGTGCTTTGTGGTTTTTCTTGTTTAATTGAATTGATTACGACAAATACAGCTGAGATACTTTTCCATATTTGTGGAAAATGTTATTCTCCATCTATGGAAACAGTGTGCTAAAACTGGCAACACTGGCCATTCGCCTAATTGACGACCGCCCGCGGCATACTAATGGATGGATTAAAATAGTTTTATGGCCCATAAACGTTGCTCAATGCGATGAATATCGTAAATGCAACCGGATAGTTTGCCTTATTGATCTATAACTTATTCCGAAATGTCGAATGAATGTCCGTGTATTTGTTGATTTCATTTAAACTTGGAAAAAAACTTTTAAACGAATTGTAAGCTATTTTAGTAACATAAAAATTCCTACTTATACTAACTGATTGCTATTAACATTGCTATTGAAATGATAATAATAGCGATTAATAGGTGAATAATGGCAATAATCTCTTATCAGATAAATCATCACTTCATTTCTAGGTATAGTCCCGACTATACACTTGTATTGGTACTTGTAAGTCAATCTTCATGTAGGTATCACAGGAACGTATTATAGTATATGGATATATGGAGCAATCAGCAGGTAATCAGCAAAGATATTTGATAGATACTCAGTAATTACCAGAATCTCTGCCAATAACTTAGGAAAGATTACAAAACCATAATATATTAATAAGCACCTCCTAATCTGTAATGTAAAAGCCTACACATGTAGGATGAAGATCTTTGCTAAGACTTGCCAAATATTCATACAAACGTTCTATATATTTTTACAAATATATCTTATTTATTAAGACGACTCCCATACTTATAGTGAATGACGCGTGGATTCGTATTAAAATGTTTTTCTGTATTTCTCGCAATACAGAAAAACATTTGACCCAAAAAATATTTGCGAAACGTGCAGTGCTATTAGTTATAGAAACAAGTGTATATCTGGGATCGGTATAATATTGTGCGAGATTTGCCTTCCTATTATAAAGTCATGTTAGGATACCTAAGATCTAAGATCTAATACATGTGATGAATTCTTGTATTTTTAGCTATTGTCCGGAAAAAATTTCAATTCACTAACTCTTAAGGGTCCGCCTACACAGAGTTTTGTATGTTTTGTGACCTGGATTTCGATATCTAAGAAGACTAAGAATGGGATATTTGAATACAAACAACTTCAACTATTTAACTTGAAATCCTTAAACGTGGAATCATGATTGTAGAAAAAATCTCGTAAAAAAAAATCCAGAAAAAACCCTGTTATGTACAATCCAGTTGCATCTCCGAAATTCTACATAATTTTAAAATGATTTCTACTAATATGGATAGGTAATTATAACATCTCAAAGCTCTAAAACCAGTTTTTTTTAATTGGCAATGTAGTTTTCTTGCAAATTACAATTATGTGCTAAAACAAAAAATATTGAGATTTGTCCGCACTAAAATGTGATCAAAGCGCAACTGCGAAAATTAACTTTATTGTTGTTCCTTACCCCCGCGTCCTATAGCGAAATATAAACATATATAATCTAATAGTCTGCTAGGTACCTTAAGCAATGACAGCTTTCTAAACGGCAACTTTGAGGAAGTCTATTATTTAAGATAATGTGTAGTTTTAAGTTTCTAAATATTAACGTATGTATGTACTTTTTGGTAATGTAAATAAAGATTATAATCTAATACATATTGAAAAAGCTCTAATACATATTAAAAAAAAATATTTAGTCGACATTAAATAAATAAAGCTTTTCCATATATTTTCAATTTACTTTTAGTTTACATATATAAAAGTTTTTGTATGTGGTTATTATAACTTGCCTACATTTAAATATTTAATTGTTAGTATGATTATCAGTAACTTTTATTAATTTGAGATATGGATCACTTATTGCGAAAAGGCCTCCTCGATATCATCGTCCCACCGTATATTAAGTCTACCAACTTTCCTTTTTCCTCCTGATCCTTTCCATTTTGTAGTTTTCAATGTGCATCTGTCGTCGGTTAAACGTGCAACATGTCCTCCCCATATACACTTTATTTGTAACGCATTTATTAACTCATCAGTTATCTTTGTCTTAGTTCTGATTTCCTTAATTTTACAATACTTCTTTCCGTTGCTCTCTGACATTTTTAGTAATATATATTATAATTAGTACCTGAGCGACCGAAATTTACTCGGTGTCTTACAAAAAAAATAACAAAAAAAGGTCTGACCACATTGCAGGATTCGAACCCGCGCACTTCGGCGTGGTAGACCTGCACTCAGCCACTGTGCTATTGAGAACGTAAATTTGCTGCGAAATTAAAAAGATTTAGAAGTTTATAGTTTAGAAGTTTTAAGTGTGTGAAAGACGGAGAAAATGATTCTTCCCAGACTTGAGACTTAGCTAGATCGATTTCTTGCCCCTCTCAACACCTATATTCTAAATTTCATCAAAATCGCTAGAGCCGTTTTCGAGAAAGTGATATCATATATATATATGTACAAGTATTCCTTGTTAAATACAATAGTGGATACATAGCATCGCCAGGATCCATTCAAAACCGCAACTCAGTATCAACCAACAACAATAACACAACTTGTCGCGACTTTCAGCAAATACCTTCACAATATATGGCTTCACAGATGCCACAGCAGAACCAAACAGTGATAGGTTGAGTTGCGGACCCATCGCCTATTTATGTTCTTTATAATTAACTCTATTCTTTGTCCGAACTTTTGGGCGGAATGACCGACACAGGAAAATAAACATCTGGCGCTCTCAAAATTATTTCTTTCTCAGATCACAATAGAAGAAAATGAAAAGATGTAGTCGATAATGCTTCTATAAGCAATTTAAACATAAGCATTACGGAATGGCAACTCTATCGTGGAAATGCGCAGCTCATACCTCATACGAGTACAAACTACAGGTACCTCTGTCGTCTTAAACACCAGTAATAACTGCGAAATTACTTCTCAAACAGCTAACAATTACTGAGTCAGAAGGTATGATTGAGTACAGATACAATTCGTTTTGATGCGTTTCAAAAAGTGGTGATACCTCGTGTATAGATCCCATAAATAGAGTCCGATGAGCTTGGTACTGTGGTACTGGTGGTAATGTGGTACATCCTAGATCAGTTACAATAAAATAGCGATATCTTGTCTTGCTCTAGCTACAGTCTATTGCGTCATTTTCTCTCCTTCACTGCTGCTGTATACTACACAACATATTTGATAAGACAGTATCGCTAAAAGTAGATAGGACAGAAAGTAGACAGATGATCCCGAAAAGTTCTAATTTAAATTTATATTAGGTAATGTTCCTAATATTAACTCCCAAAACCTTTGTTCGTATTTACTATAATATCTCCCCCAGAAACAACTGCGACAGACAGACAAACAACACGGAGAATAAAATGCATTAAAGTTGATAACACTCTTTCACTAATTATAATGCTGACATTTTCCAACAAATATCTAAAATCGATTCGATGAATATAAACGCATAGGAATGTATGTAAATAAAAAAAAGCGTGTCAAACTAATCGAAAAAGAACGTTATATTGTTAATATCGATTAAGTTTTTGTCGGTTGAATAAAATATTTCTTCACTCAAGTCATTAAAACTTAAGATTTTTATCATTATTTTATCTTACTGTAGTGAATAATCTGTTATAATGTAAATTATACATATGAATACATTAGTATTCGGGTTGCCAAACCAAACGTACGTCTGTTAGATAGATATACCTAATACCGGTTTCAGCACTTCATTTTATATTATGTAGTTTGTCTACACGCGATTACAAGAAAAATCATTATACTTTTTACTTCCTATAAATAAACATATTTAATATTTACAATGTAAAGTGTATCTGAAGTATCCAAAATATCAATTCAAGAGTGATATTTGAACCTTAACATCCTTAATTGATATTTCTGTTATATTTTCATTTCTTCTTTCTAAGCAGTATCTTAGTAGATAATTACCAAAAACAAAATACATAGATATATTATGTTATAGATTCTACACGACAGATATAAAAGGTTACGTATGATCGTATCGAAATTTCCAAACAACAAACATATTAATATCGACATTTCCAAACAAAATATTCCTATTATCAATAAACAATCTGTAGGAAATAAGACTGTCTTTTCACCACAAATTTCAAGGTCATCCCACTTCTCTTGTCGTAATATTTGTTTTTACAATTTGTCAAAAACTAACTACTATGTTATCAACTGTTGTTTAATATTTTATTACGCACTTCCAAACCACTGGCGAATCTTGAACCATATAAATATTATTCAATTGAATATCTGACTCTTTTTCTGACTGAGAATTTCTAATTCACATGGCCATAACGAATAAAATCACATGGATTCATATCCGGAGAATATGGCAGCTAAATTATTTCTTCTCCTTCTTTATCTTTAACCAGTTAACATTACGTAAAACTGATGCTGTGTGCCCAATTAGGATTATTCCCTTCCAAGAATGACTCATAGCGCTCTCCGGTCGTAGTTATATTTTCATCGTAAGTTCTCCAAAAAGCAATCCATCTAATATCCATAGCCACTATCTGTAGCACCTTTCGTTAATGTAGTTCTGCGTGTGATATATTCAGACAAAGCGTTGCACTCCAGATCGTGACTGATGTCTTTGAAGAAGAGTATATAACTTGAGTTTCGTTTATACGTATGAACCGGTTAAGAATATATTTTTCTCACGACGGTACCATTTAATATTCTTTCTAGTCTGTGTTCAGAACATGGGGCAGCCATATTGTAATTTTATTGACCAGAGCTAAATCCTCGGTTTATACCGACAGCCGAATGAAGAATACCATGTTAGGTGGATAGATAATTAACACTAACTCTACGTTACTGACGCAATGCTTCTTCGATTTTATCTTTTGCTTCCAAATTAGTTGATACCACCCATCGAGATGGTTTTGGCCCATCTTCAAGCTTTGGAAGTAGGTAACTTGTTTGTACATGAATGACTTCTTTTATAATTCACCGTTGATCGATTTTATCGCCACGATTTTACCTTAGCAGGATTCCAAACACGTAGTTCTGGTCTGATTCATTATAGGTGTTGTCGCACTACATTTTACTAATTCTAGTGTTTTCATTACCACTTGTGCATAAATTTTTTCATCACTAACCGCTAGTTTTTCTCCTATCTGTTTTCTATTCGACGTATGCTTTGCATATTTCCTTTTCGCTTCAATCGATTTCTTTATAAACACTACAATACAAAATAACTATACTATGTATTTGTTCTTGTAATAATGGTTTGTGTCCTCGTCAAAATCTAATTTGTTACTGGATATACGATTACTAGTTTAAGTGATAACTGATCATAATACCTATAACATGCCCAGAACACAACCACAGTGATCATGTCGTATGTAAGTACCTACACAATGCTTATATTGTTTATATGGTAAACTTAAAATCTGTAGACGCCTTTTTAGAGACAGCCTAAGAATAATCTTTCATTGTATTTTAACTTTTTAAAATTTGAAATTCAATTTGCACATTGTTAAAACGCGATTGCAATAGTCGATGATCAATATTAAAATAAAAGCGAACTTACATTATAACTTCTTTTGCAAATACTTGAGTAGGTAATTATATTTTTGGAGCGATACAAATTGACCAATTAAATGTCCCAATAAAATTGAGTTCATTAAGAATCATTAACAGCCCACAACTAATTGCTTCCTAGAATAGTTCTGAAGAAACGTAGCAATCAACTAAAAGCCAAATCATTTTCCAATTCCATTTCCGTTGTCCGGAATGTAGAGGAACCGAGAACAAAGGGAATCCACAAAGGCTATCCGTTGTCCCCCACTAGGGAGACGCCACCCGTCGCCCTTTACCGCCCTATGCTGGAGGGTGGAGGCCTCCCCAACTCCCCCCGTGGAATAACGAACACTAATTGCGCGCCTAAATTGGGGTAATGCATGAAACGCTTTCGCTCCCGGTTTTAATAAAGTATGAGATCAGCTAGACGGATCAAAGCGGCCATTTGTTTTAGTTAACGGGATTTACTTGTCTAACTAAATTTAACGTGATATTAAGAGCAAAACTTTTTTATAGCTAGTAGTTAAGTTTGCTAAAGCTTTTGCAGGCAGACGACAGACAATAATAGATAGAAAAAAAATTTAAAACAAACGATACCAATCGAATACTCGTTTCCTTAGAATGATAACTGTTTCTTTGAAGAGTAAACCGTCGACTTGTTCTTTTTAATCTGTTCTAATAATTTATTTGCTTATAACTAAAAAATATGTTTTAACCAATCAATATAAAAAAATGAGAGAGTAAAGTAATGCGTTTGAGTAGTAGGTACGTCCATGAGCATAAGTGTATCGGTTTATAATAGGTACTTCATCAACTACCTCTACTAAAAATACCAAACTTCATAAACTACTAGAAATTTAACCCTGCTTACCTGCGTACTAGTTAATGCATAGGAAATTTTAAGCAATTAGATAAATTGGTAAATAATAGTGAAATAAATAGTATGTGTAAAATTTACAATAAAGCAATAATTGAACTTTGCATGTGAATATGAGCGTAGAATCATTTTCCTGAACAAAATTCTCCCCAAACGCATATCCACAATTGTATATCATGATCCCATGTCAGCCTGTCACGCACACGTTGCACAAAAACGCCGACTCACAAAACTAATATGCAACCTCACGAGCCTCGGAAAACCGACATAAAACACGATTGAAATGCCGTAAATAAAACATGTTGCGATCCCTCGATACATTCGCGTTATTGAGTTACGAAGTCCCCGAAGCGTTTTGCCGCCAAAACAACGAACATTTTGCCCCCCGGCGCGCGTAAAAACATCTACAGAATTCTCTCTGCAAGTGCAACAGAGAAATATCCCATAGGATAGAAAGGGACGGTTGCCTTAATATTTTATCAGTCATCTTCTCATCAGGAAATTGTCGGAAGCTCTAAACTCTACCTTAAAGCAAATGTGTTAGGGTTCGCAATAGGTTACTTTATCGTAAGATTGCGTGTGTGCCCTTACGTCGGTGAAAGGAAATTACAACCACACCCACGTATAATGTTGCCGCAATAAAAAACGTGTGAGAAGAAAATAATGAGCGGTTACTGGCGAGTCTCAGTTGGAACTGGCGATTTAATCTTTTTCGTTTTATCCTTTAATTGATTAGCGAAGGCTCCAGTGAAGAATATTAAGCCCGATATAAATAGGCATCCGGAGTAATGAATGATGGATGAAGTTAGGGTAAATCGAATTACAAATTTAAATCTTTGACGCAGGCGAGAATCGACATGATCATGCCTGTTGAAATTTAATGAGAATGGGACCACCGTGATCACGCATCGATGGTGGAGAACATTGTCGTTCTAAATAGTCGATCGATTGTCATTCAAATAGACGTCGCCAGCGCATATTAGAGCCCGCATATCTCTCACACACTTCGTCAGTCTAATTCAAAACCAGTAAATAAAACCATAGATACGTACTTTTTGAAAATAATCACGGCTGTGTTAACGGCCTTTAAGGAAAGAGTAGGCTCGTTCCTTGAAGGTCCCTAAGTCATAACTGTCCGGCAATACCACCGCTATAAGTTGGTTCCATAAAATTGTTCCTTGTGGTAATCTGTAATATTTAGATAGTTTCATTATTCTTCGTACCTGATCAAATTTGATATTTAACCTGTACAAACTATTAAACAAACGAAGTTAAGGTTTATCTATAATCTTATCAAAAGTAGGTACCATCTAATAAATAAACGTTTCATTCACCCATGTTGTTTTATATACCGAGAGTGGAATCTCCAATATCCATTCAGGTGACTAAAAAACAGCAGCGAGTATCTGCGAGGGTATTGTAGAGCTATTTAACTCTACCCGAAATGTACTTCAGCACGATGCCGGATGGCTCCAATGCGTGTCTTAGGAGATCTTGGAGGACTGACACTGAGTAATGCGTGCCTTAGGAGATCTTGGAGGACACTGACACTGAGTAAGTAATCACTACGACACATTTTTACTTTTGACATGCGCTGAGGACGACTTCTTTTGTCACATTTAAACCGAAACCAAGTCGGTTTCAATGTGAAAAAAGAATGATGTCGTTTGAGGAAACGAAGGAGTTTGTCTGTACATTGAAGGCATTCATAAAAATCACAGAGATAATATTAAGTTATTCTGTAATTGTAAACCCAAATTAAAAGATTTGCAATTTATGGCAAGTATGCTGTTGAGTATAATGTGAGTTCTACCTAGTTGTACATATAATATAGTATTATATCATTATCTTTATAATAAGAGAGTGTAGTGTCATTCAACATTCAATTATAAAACTAATGTTAGTGAGGATATTGGTCACACGTACGTAATAATTGCTTGTAAAAATATTGTACCAATAATATAATACTCGGCTCTCCGTTTTCTCTCTTTCTACTGTGTATATCGGAAATATAGCGCGAAGTCGACATTATATAAATTATTTTTGATGTACAATCTCAGTAAATTAGAGCCCTAAGTATCATGGCCCTAACATTTATCTTTCCTTTCTTTTTAAATGTCATTTCTCTTCACACGTTTAGGACGAAATGCGCGAGAGATTTCTCATCAACACCCCGTTATCTGATCTACGTTTAAGAATTCGAGTACCTTTGACTATCCTCCAGGTAAGTATGTGAAAAGGTGAGAATGTGTGAGGAGAATGGTAAGGAAGAGGAAGAGGAGGAAGAGAGAAGAAGTTTGGTAAGAATTGCGATATTTTTCATCCTCTCTTATTCGTATTCTCGTATTCTTGTAAAATCCACAAATTACATGGAAAACACAGCAATCGTTTCAATTTAACGTCAACTAGCTTATTTTAATGTTTCTTCGCGCATACTGTGCGCTTCTAACTCATGATGCGTAATATGGCGGTGACGTCTAACAGATGATGCGTAATACAGCGGTGACGTCTAACAGATGACGGGAATGACATTACAGAGGAAGTAGGCAAATGATATGGTAGACTGTTCCTAACTTTAACTTACAATTAAGAGCGAGAGAGTAAATATAGAGACACTTATAGGTCCTCGCCTTGCTCGTGTCTCACTCTATCTTTTGTTACTTATAATAGGTATATTTACATAACATATTATTTGTAATAGGTACATAATATGTACCTACCTATCAGGTATCAGCTAAGAGCTCTCTGAACTTTATTCTTCGTTCATCGTAACATTAACTATGCTCTTCGTCCGTCTTTTTTAATCACTCTCATTATTCCAAATTAAGAAACTTACCTGCCATAATTTTGTATCAACATCCTAAATAAAACAAGCAGTGTCTTTAAGTGTCCTTCAGTTACAGACATTTTTCTAGAAAACTACTTGACCTAGAATGTTGAAAGGCACAGTTGTAATTCTAGATAATAGCTAATAGCCGTATTACGAGGTTATATTATCTTCAAAGCAAATTATTTTTTCTACTTACGTATAATAAATAAGCTTTAGACTTCGGAGAAGATTTAGAAGATGATAGGTAACGTTTTTGCTTAAAGGTACGAAAAATATTTTTGCTGCTGCGCGGAGTCTTGAATTAAATAAACGTTTTTATTTACACGACAAATTCTGTTCGATACAGGTTATTAAATATACGTTTTCTATTTATAATCAGTAAATAGCGCAACCTTAGCAACTTATTAGCAACTAACATCACATTTTTATGCTATTTTCTCCTAATATTAATATTTTAAAATTAGTAGGTATGTATTAATTATCACAACATTAATTTTCTTGTGTTCTTTTTAGATATGATACTCAAAAATTCTTAGTGTATAGGTAGGTCCCGTATTTAAGTATTTTTAAACTGAACTTAATGATTAGCGCCTTTTCAACAATATTCGGATTTCGTGGTTCAAATGTTTTTACTCGCTGATACTTAGAACGATTCTAACCTTAATACACATGAATAAGTGCGATCTACCTCTATATTACGTACTTACTATGATTTGACAATCGAAAGGAAATTAACAAAACAATTTACTTGTGAACACGATATAGTGCTTGGAAGCAGGATATAGTGCCTATGATGTCAGAATATAACTAATAAGCAAAGACCTATGAGATATAATACTTATTTCGGGGCACCCGAAAAGGCCACCACTGACAAAGACACACATAGTCACAGAGATATTAGATAAATAGTACGTATTAGGTTCAAGGGCAACAATATATCAATATCTTTTTATTTCATTTTATTGGCATTATAAAAGTCATTAAGGCAAGATCTTTCATGTATCGTTTAGAAAATGTAACAGAAAGCGCTAACAGTGTCTTATCACACCACGTGGAAATTCGTCGAAATTGCTCCCGCAGTGAATTATTATCTATTCTGCCACCATCAGCCATATTGGATTTCTGATCACGTCACATATACAAAAACTTTACCCTGTGAGCTAAGCGTTAGTTTAACTACTGTTTCCTGTTTTGACACTTGATCATAGATATTGTTAATTGGTTCTCGGGAGCTAAAACTATGCCCGAATAGCTAATGTTTTTGATATTAATAATAAGTTTCACTTTACTAAATCTTTTCTACCCAAAAACAAATAGTGGCGGTTAGGTTAGTAGGCCTTGGACTTCGGTGTTAGGTTTTATAACTATTCGAGTCATCTATCAAAAAACAAGTTCTATCACTGATACCTCAATAATACACCTCATCTTTTTAAATATTGTTGGGGCAAATAAAGAACACACACTCGTATAGTCACTTTTACATTTAATTTTTCAATATTTTTTAATAATTAAAAATGAATTACAAATTATAGCATATATAGAAATTTTACTGGAACTACTACGTTCTATTAACATATCTCCTACGGTTATTGATTGGTTTCACAGTTACCTGCATGGGCGCCGGCAGCGCATACGTATATATGACTCTTTTTCTATGTGGCGCGACATTTTTGCCGGTGTACCGCAGGGTGGCGTCTTATTTCTACTTTTTTCCGTCTTTATTAATACTATATCCACTTCTCTGTCTTGTTCCTATCATTTGTAGGCAGACCGTCTCCAAATTTATACACATGCTTCTTTGCGTGATCTACCGGCTGCCCTTGATGATATGAATGATGACTTTTAAGGATATCTAACTGGAGTCATTGCTTTGGTTTGAAGGTAAATCCCTCAAAAACGGAAGCAATCATCATTGGCAGTTCCACGCTTGTCTCGGGGATTGACTTTGAACGTTTGCCTTGGTTGACTCTGGACGGTACTCATATTCCTTTTAACGACACGGTTAAGAATTTGGGTGTTCTTTTTGACAGGTGTCTATCATGGAAACCTCAGGTCGCCGAGGTTAGTAGGAGAATGTTTACAACTTATAATTCCCTCAATCGGTTGCGCAATTTCCTTCCAAATACCACCAAAATATATTTAACCCAATCTCTTTTTCTTCCACTCCTCGAGTATGCAGATGTTTGCTATCCTAATCTCACTGTGGAATCCTTAAACAAGCTTGAACGTCTACAAAATATGGCCATCCGTTTCATTTTTAATCTGCGTAAATTTTATCATGTCTCTGCTTTCCGTTCCCGACTTAAATGGCTATCTATCCATCATCGAAGGGATTATCATGTCCTGTGTCTTTTGTACTCTATATTATTCCTTCCTACTGCACCATCCTATCTGAAGCATCGTTTCGTTTTTCACTCCTCTACTGTCAATCGTACTCTTCGGCTCTCCCGCACGCTCAGTCTTAACATTCCTACCCATACTTCTAATTTCTATACAAACTCCTTTACTCTACAAGCTATCCGTTTGTGGAATGCACTGCTTGATTCTATCAGATGCTCTCCGTCTATTGATATTTTTAAAAAACGACTCAAGGAACACTTTTTGACTATTTTAACTTTTAACTTTTATTGTAAGTTATACTTTCTCCTCTTATTACTCATAATAATATGGTAGTATGTATAAATGATATCCTTTGTGTTGGTATGTTTATATACTTTGCATGTTTTTGTATCTATATAAGTATATATGATTCTTAATATATGTATAATGCTAGGTGATATATTTTATATATATTTATGTACATATTAATATGTATTTATTTTATATATGTATATATTATATTGGTTTATCTATAATAATTGATATATACTTCTACGGTACCGCCTTCCGTTTTCATAAACTTTGTCCTGTAACCCAAAGGTTGCCTGGAAGAAATAACTGTTCAGCAATAAGGCCGCCTTTTGTACTGTAACTACATTTTTATTTTTTGTTCATATTTATTTACTTGTGGTGCAATAAAGTGTTTTGTATTGTATTGTATAGCACCTTGTAACGAATAGCTAACGACGAATAATTGACAGTGAATCCCGCAAAATGATATAAAATGATGCAAATAATTCGACTCGTGGTTCTACGGAGAAACTTTTCCGAGGCCTTTATTCGCCTTTCACAGGTGGCTATCATTCGCCTCCCCTAGCTGTGGAAGGGTTATTGGGAAAGGGTTCTTTGGGTTCCCAGCGGTTGCATGTATCTAGTCCGGCTCCGCTCTTCACTCCGCTGACTATCCGCTGCGGGATGCCACGCGGTGCCTGACAGGGCCAGATCTATATGATCCAGATCTTGTTATGCATCCGCTTATATTGACTTGTCTACGTCACTTCTCCCACGACTTAGCGACAGTAGGTGTGGCAGGCAGGATGCGATGTCAACGAGGGCGACCCGACGACAGTAGCGACACCTCGCTTAGTTCAACAAGCTGGCATGACGTCACTTTCTTTTACGGCTAGGCGGCAGGGAGTATTGGAAGGATGAAAATAATAGGTTAGGCTGGCTGGCTGGCTGGTTGGTTTGGTTAACCCGGCGGGGCTGACAAGCCCGTCGGAACTGGCTAGCTCGGCTTGGCTGGCTGTATTGGCTAACCCGACAGGGTTGGCAAGCCCGGCGGAGCTGGCTAACTCGGCGTAACTGGCGAGGCTGACTAGCCTGGTTCGACAACATTGGCAATGTGACGCCTTGCTTCGTTACAATATATAATTCTTCTGTACGCGTGTATATCACTGAACTCTTCCTAAACTGCTGGACCGATTTTGATGAAATTTTTTGTGTGTTTGTGTGTCCCTGTTTAGATTCACAATTGGTAGGTAGCAGTTGGAATCGGGTTATAGGATTTTTTTTTAATTTCGGATGAGACGACGTCTGTCGGGTCTGCTAGTTAAGTGTAAAATCACATAAGCATTAGGTAATCTGACGTACTTCCATTATGTACCGCAAGATAGGTATGTGTAACACTGGTAACACCGTATAGTACACGTAACCTATTTGTAATTACGAAAAAGTCAGCAACTTCTCGGCAACATTAAACTAATGTTGCGAGATAGCGTGCGAATTTTTTACAATTGGAATGAATTGTTATATTGGACGAGAATGTCATTGTTCACATTCTTTTGATCATATTTTCACACATAGATACTTCATACTTACCTAATTAATTTGGTAACTGGAATGAAAATAAGACTACATACCTACTAACAGATGTTAAAGGCGTATATAAATTGGTAAATTGATACGCAGTAACTGTTGGGCGACAGTGTTTTTATAAAAAATCAAATAGGAATGTTTCAGCCAGAAAGGCAATATTTCAGGCACATTGAAAGAATGACCAATGAGCGATTGATGAACAAAATAAACAGAGCAAAAGTGAGTAACGGAAGCCGAAAAAGACCAAGACTAACTTATGAAGATCAAATAACCTTAGTGATAGCTAACAAAAATTACAAATTACTCGCGTACCTCGGCGAAAGTGTGTAAGGAGAATTATGGGATTTGAGTAGGCGAAAGAAGTATGTAAAGACCGAGATGCTTAGCAGTCAATTGTCTGCGATTATCCCAAATGTATTGGAGAAACAAATTTTCTTTAAACGGCTTAAAAATTAGGTGGAGTAGGATACTGCCCCAATTTGCGTGACATCCATAACGAGATGCCATTTTCTAATTATATAAAGCAATTTCGTACATTACTACCATTCAGCATAGTGAACGGCTATTTGATGAACACGTTTGTCCTTCCAGTTCGTTCTAATTTAAACTACTATTGACACCTGGCTAACATGAGACAGAACGTGGATCAGTTCATCATTATTGTATCAAGCGATATTGAAATGAGGAATCGAGGGCGGAAGTAGTCGCAATTCTTTCTTTCGTTGCGACTCATTCGCTTGGTTCACTTAAAGGACATTTGAATTAAGTCGTTTGTGAACAACACGGAGTTAAATGGATACATGGTATCTACCTACAGGAGTGCTATTTACAGCCTCGCTGTGTCTATCACAACAGCGTTAAAACAGCTGGTGCAACAACCCGATAAAACAAGCGATAATTTTAGGTGGATCATCAGTAGCAATAACACTTATGTTGTGGTTAACACCAAATCTAAATCGGTTCTTCATGCATGTATTGTTCAATGCAAAGATGTTTGCGTGTTGTGAATAATATTTCAGATGCGAGAGCATAGTTTTTACATAATTTTATACAGGTAACAATGATAATACAGGTAATAGTATTGCGTGGAATAATAACGAGTGAAAATAAGATAAATGTAGTAGAAATGCGATTTATTAGAAATATGTGTGGTGTCACCCTAGCGAACAAAATAAGCAATAAAGAGATACGCAGTGTGACAAGGTTGTACATTTCTTTCTTTATTTTAATAGCAACAGATGGTTCGGGCAATTGGAAAGAATCAGCGATGAATGACTGACAAAGAAAATATACAGAGCGAAAGCGAGTGGTAAAAGCCAAGGTAGGCTTACGAAGACTTACGAAGATCAAATAGCTAGTGTTAGTTGACGGTAATGTCAAAAGCACTCGCGTTGAATGAAATGAAAGAAAATGTGTGAGGAGAATGATGAGATTCGAGGAAGCGAAAGATGTAGGAACCGCGAAGCTTGGCGCTCCGTCCTCCCTAACTATCCTGTTAGCGATACAGCGTGGAGATATGTAGGTATGTATGTAATAATACGAGTATCGTAAAACGTAACAGTCCTGACAACTGAAGGGATCGGGATCAACTTAAACTTAGAAGTTAGACGGAGTGAGTGGATCGTCGTGAGAATATTAATAATAATCCTCCATACAATTACACAAATTGCGTGACCCAAAACTAAGCACTAGGACTATGCTTACAACAGAACGAAACGGGAGAGCTAACACCCAGACTTTGAGCCATAGACAAGTTTGGATTAAAGATATTTATTTCTCATACGAACATACATTCTTGATAAATTTAATTTACAATATGATTCATACATTTAACCGGCGTAATGACAAATGTTGGTTGGGGACTCGAAACATACCGAACTAATAGTATTCATCTGATTTCTTTAAATGTTTCATAAGCTGTTTTTTAAACGTGGCTAAAGTTACTGAATCCTTAATAATTTCGGGCAAGACGATATACAATTGTACTCCCTCAAACATGATGTTTTTTTGTTTTTGGTATAGTCAACCTCAGGCTGTTTTTATTTCTGAAAGTGTATCTACTGTCTTCAGTGGCAAAGTGTATCTGAGTGTGGATTGAAATTGTGAGTTATTTTTTTAATAAGGATGTACGTGTTTATAGTATGTACAGTTATTGTAGGCTAAGTAGTATTGTGTTTTTATAAAATATGTGGGTATGTCGGTGTAAGGTAATCATATTGATATAGTGTCTTCTAATATAAATTCGTGAGACAATCCAGAAAAAAACAAATCCGAAACCGATATTAATATTCTAAGTTATAAACTCTATAAGATGGAGAACAAAATGTATTCATGATAATCAAAATTATATCTTAAAGATTATAAAAATATCCGCACGCTTATTACGTAACTTGCAGACAGCATGCGACAGCCAATATCGCGCGAAATCTGCTGTCAAAACGAGAATTCGTGTAATGTAATTCGTATTGTGGTGCTAAATCAATCGCGGAAAGTGTATTTTATGGTCATAGAATAATAGATACACAATCGTCATACATGATATCAATTTTTTATTACAATTAATCACCGGTCGCGTAGTGATCGCGTGGCTGTCGCTGTTTGCAAATTTTTAGGTAGGTAATAACCCCGCCGGTCTAGCGCGCCGCGCGACTGTAGTTTTCGTGTTCAAAAATGCGGTGTTACTAGGGTACTTAAATACATAAATATTTTTAATCTTAGATTTAAATTTACGCTTATAACCCGCTATATATTTATGCAACCACATATCTTCTGTATATTAATACGTGAAGCAAAAACTTCAAAAACGCAGAGCGTATAGCGTTGTAGAATAGAGTAGAATTGTAGTGAGTTTTGGCATGAAAGAAAAAAACTTTAAAAGCATATTGCGGGCAGTGTAGTTTTAGAATAAAGTAGAGTTGTAGAGTGAGTTCTGGCATGGTCAAAGTTTATATGGAGAAGGAGCACAGAAAATATGTGTAATACGCGAATATATACATTAAATGGAATAAAATAAAACATTCCTTGTTTACGTTCATACTGTCAATGTCAAACACATAATAGTTTGTGGTTAAACCTCGGGAGAATGCCTTTAGATATTATTCTAAGGGCCAAACTGGGCAACAGAGATTGTTGTTAAAGAATTTAAAATGTTCCCTACAAATAATTACAGACAGATTGAGGGAATAAGTTTCTAACTATGAATTTTGTGTGACTTGTAAGCTGTGAGCTGTTTCGAATCTGTAGAGTGTATGTCAAGGGAAAATAGCGTTTACTTTATATTTACGGTCGAATTTCGACCACTGAGCGAGCACTAGTAATTTTTTATATGACTTTTATTTGTAAATACGCAAATGCTTGCAGACGCCGTTTTATTGTACCAGTAGCAATTAAATGACAATCAATACCATCCATTCACCCATCCATCAATTTGGTGCATATAAACGTTGGTTTGCCTGTTTCATTAAAATTGACGGTAATCGGACTTTCGCTGCGATTTTAACTTAAACAATCTTGTTAATGAAAGGTTAGTAGGTACTTAATCTTTATATTCGATAAAGTAACAAACGTTTAACGTACAATGCATGTTAAAGATAACTAACTTAATTATGTTCCAATACCTAATTGAAGGTTAGTTGTGTTCCTCCTTGGTATTGGTATTAATAGATAATTATAGGAATCCTTTTTAAAGAATAATGTTACATGCTCCACTTTTATTCGAACATAAAGGTCTTTAATTATAAAAAACCTGACATTACCGTGTAAAGACATACCAGTATCATCAGCTACTCATTAACTGCACGAATGCAAGGCCCGTTTTAAAGCAACTCGCATTCTTTACATCGAATTAACGGTAACACGGCGTAACCCGCAAATACCGTCTCTCGGCAAAAACACCGCATCAGCTCTAAAAATACATCCGACGGAGCCCTGGCGACTGGCGCACACTGCGCAAGTGTGAGGCAAATCCAAGTTAAGGCCGCCGTTGGCTACGAATTGTTTGAGAACGTTTGAAATTCGAAGCCACACAAACACGTTCATAACGTTTTTGAGAGCGTTCTCTGTGTGAGTCGAGACAGGCGAGTAAATTCATGGGTTACTTATTATTTCGTGTGTAAACCGTAAACACACACGTGTTGGATGTCGCGTTCACAAACACAAACTTGCTCGCTGAACGCAACGTCTTTGAATGTGTGCGCGATTCCAAACATTTGTTACGTGTCTGAATGAGGTTATCAACTGCATGCGTGTGTGCACGACCGCCGAGCGTGAGAGGGTATTTCGTTTTATACGTTTTAATAATTTTATTCGGCTACGACACGCGGCGTCCCGTTTCTCGGCGATATTATGCTGAAAGGGTCAAGTGCGTGAATAACAGCTTTATAAAGACGTTGCGAGATGACGTGGGAATTTATGATGGTTATTATTTATTATGATTTGAGATTTAATCCGTCGTTTGTGTGCTTCGGTACTTCGAAGGCTGTATGGATTGGCTTATAAGTTTTTTACTCTTATTGTTTGGGTTGTCTTTTCAGTCTTTTATTTGTGATCTGTCAAATAAACCTAATGATGGCTTATGAGGAAACTAACATTATAAATTAAGTTCACAAGATGTTGTTTTTGTCAAATCTGCTATGTATACCTACGAACCTATTCTATGTATATGTTGAATATCTACCTACATGTTATAGGTGTAAATAATATACGTTACTTATTGTACAAAAAGTCAATTCGGAACACATTTTCAATCAACGGAAAAGATGCAATTAACCCCTAAACTTATCATAGAGCATTTAAATGTGCAGAAGCTTAATTACATTTCTAGCAACAAGTAGGCGAGTAATAAACGGTTAAATTATTAGCAATATCGCAGGCTGTATTCAGTGACCTCGGTGATAGTTACTAATATGATTTATGATAATATTACTTGACTAATGACGTACGAAGTCGAAACTTAAACGTGGATATTAACAATGAAAATGTTCCACAAGCTCAAACTTGTTTAACGTGTTAGGGAACAAGCTGTAGGTACTCGGTGTTTCTCTAGCATCGAATCCAAACCGAGATGACCCGCGGCCAAGAACCAAAGAAACCGACAGGAAAGGTATTTCGCAGGCTGAAGTGGCAGCGGTCTGGCCACATTTAACGAAGAACTAATACCTAACCACTGAAACAGAAACATCCTTGAATGCAGATCGTATTCGAGCAAACGAAATGTAGGCGTCTGTCAACGAGATGGTGCGACGATTTGCAGAGTGGCGAGCAAACTTTGGATGAGAAAAGCCGAAAATCGGGCTCAGTGGCATTATGCATTGGGTTTCTATCCAAATGTACGAGACTGCTGCTGATACTGTAATAATGGACACAGACAGAGGCCTCAATGTTAGTTTATCTTATTTCATATGCGTCCGCATAGCCGTCAGTGAAAATAGAGTTTATTATATAGATAAAGTACAGTGATGGGCTAGCCTCATCTCTATATGATTCGCTTTACCATCTGTAAATTTAATGAAATTTAGATCTTTATAACGTGAGTATTCTTTTGGCGAGGAGAATGCGTAGTGACGAGTTTTTCCTTGAATTTGTATTTCTGTTTAATAGATATACAATCTAATGTTAAAAATTTTTCTTTTTAATTGAATTATATAATTAGATCGATGTTAGTAATGGCTGTAACAATTGTTTGTTTACAATGTGTTGATTACGTAACTTGTAATAAATAATAAATAAATACTCCAGACAATTACACAGATTGTGTGACCCCAAACTAAGCGGCAAGCTTGTACTATGGGTACCACACAACGAACTCTGGAGGAGTTGTAATACCCAGACTCCAAGCCAATTAAGAAAGTTCGTTTCCTAAATTGACCTGACCGGGGAACGAACCCGGGACCCTAGCTTTGGAAAGCAGATGCACATGCCACTGCGCCAACGGGCCAGTCAAATGTATTTATGTGTGCACTTTATGTAACAATTATTATCTTATTTGTGAAGACCTTTACATTACTACTTTTTACTTTTACTTACTAAGAAGGCTTTTACATTACTACTTTTGTTTCAAATTCTTTGTTTTTGGCTATTGGTCTTCTTCGTTTATAAATAAGTAAATAAATAATACTTAGGTATAGCTAGCAATGATGTCATGACGATTTTGTTAAGCCCTGAAGCACTGTCAAGTCAGACTCAAGGAGATTGGCTAGACTGGGCAACGACATGAGGTATGTATCATTTGGTTTATTTTCGTCCTATATTATATGTAAAAGAAAAAATATGAATTATTTATAATTTGATACAACATTTTTTAGTCATATGAAGAGATCTGTCTGTGCGTAACTTTAGCAATATTACGAGAATATCGACCAAGTCAAAACCACGCGTGTAAAATCTTAATTTTAAATACAGATTCACATTGGTGAAGACCTCGTTATTAAAATATGTGTTTTTATTTATTTATGTACGTTCCAATTACATGGCTTTTTAGAACGACAGATCTAACTACCACTGGCTCGAAACAAACTTGTACCTATTGAAAATAATCGATGGGAAACTCAGTCAGATATAATTTTTTCAACGTCATCCCATAATAGTCTAATTACCTAGTGTCTTTCCTTAACAGTAAATTTGAGCTTTTTCTGGTGTTTTCGAACTTAGATCATAATTCTTTTACCGGTAAAGTACACAAACATAGTAGTTCTTTGTGCCGAACTGAGCCAATTTCTTCACATTTGTTTTTCATAGTATTTATTTAAATTCTCTACTATCAACTCGTCCATGAACATTGAACGTAATCATCAGATTTTATGCATAACCTTATTCATGATCAGTAATAAAGTTATCTTGTATTAAAATATTAAAAAAGTTACGATCATCGTTCCGCCAGCCATTCGCCAAACCAAATATTTTCAAGGCCGCAACTTTATCTGATATCCTCGTATACTTAGGTATTATATGTTACCAACCTATAGTCGCACGTGATAGGAATTATCTCACTGATATTTAAAATTCCGTATTTAGTCTTTCGTAAGGCAGGTATTGCAATAGTTACCTACCTATAAAATTTATTGAAATAGAAAAGGCTTATGATGTAAACAGAAAAGGCTCATGAATATGATGTAAATGCAAAAAAAAACAACAATAATTTGAAAAATTGGGTATTTTTTACATCAGATTTACGGTTTGCTGTGGGTACAGAAAACGTATTCAACAGTACAATAGCACAAATGTTAACTTAAAACTCAAAACAATGTTATCTAAGTAGGAATTACTAAATGAAGGTGAATGGCCAAAACTGAAAATGAGAAAAAAAATAGTAGATAGGTACCTAGATTATTTTTTCTGCCACACGAATTAATATTGTGGTGAATGGTACCTAATCTAATTTAGCGTGCAGTTAATTTTACCAGAAGTCCCTGTATTTTCAATTAAATAGATGCAATGTGAATCTGATATCTATCCACCGTTAGTTACGATCGCTTTTTAGGAACCTATTTTTTATTTGATCAACTAACAATAAATACATCATTCGTGTAAAATAAGCCGGTATACGTATGATGATACATACATAATTTAAAAAAAAACACTTGGAATGAACACGTTTAATTTTCAGAATTTTTATTTTGTATCTATTGATTGCGTCATTATAAAAGTATCGATTTGGACGCGGATTCTTCCGTTCAAAAGTCAACTTCATGTAGTAATACAAGTAGGTACCATCAGTCAGTTATATCATTCAAGCTGTCGTTATTAAAATACTAAGTAGTGCTTAGGTAGTGCTATTTCACTTTTAAAGTAAAAGTCGTAAGCAGATCTAGGTTTACCTATAGCTAGGGTTGCTATTTCTTCGGCTTATTATAGTATTTTTCAGAATAAACTATAACAAAAATATAGCATACTTCAGAAAAATATAATTAATGGAGAGTAAAAAATAGATGGAAATATATATTTCTTACTTATTTATTTTTATTAAAATTATATTTTTTTGCACTTCTCGCATTTTTTAATAATTTGCTGTGTACAATGAAAGTGTGATATGGTTTATTGCACTCAATTTTTAAATTAACGTAGATCATAAGCTCATTCTAAGACAGAGGCGCGTTCGGTTACAGTTACACGCACGAGTCGACCCTCGAAAGGGAAAACAATATGTAAATAAAGCGCGTTGGAATTCATTTGTTATTAGTTTTGGTGTTGCAAAATAAAGATTGATCCGTCCAACTGAAGAAGAATTTTTTTTGTACTATATAGTACAATATTATATATTATAGTACGGCAGGTAACCCTACCTAAAGCGCAACTAGATGTTAGATTTTTTTTAGCGAAAGTCTGGAACAGGAGTATTTGAATAAAATGTCACTGACGCTTAGTAGCCCATTTTACAATAACCTCAAAACAAAATGCTACAAAAACTCGAAGTATTCAAACGAGAATACAATATGTAAAAAAAAATTTCCTCGCTTACATTGTCGCTCGACCTTGGTTCAGATTATAATGAGCATCGTATTTCGTATGTACTTTACCTGTACATAATTCCATTGTATTAATAATATTCCATTATGTTATGAGTAGATACAATTGTGTGCATATTTTGCAGTGTTAAAAATACAATATAATGAGCCTCGACCACCTAACAAAATAAAACATATGCTTGGCTTAGTAGTTATCTTATTAAATAAAACTATATAAATATGTAAAATGACATTTTGTATAAGTGAAGATTAATCACATTTTATAATATTACGTGTAGATTCTTTTAGTTTTATAGAACTCTCTATGATATGTAAACAAAATATACCTACTTATTCAAAAAGTATACATGCTAATTTAAGAATAACTTTTTATAAGTATCTACAGAATAATTCATAGACGTTATTTCTTATGCCATTTACATGACGCTTTTATAGGCCACTAGACACAGCACACAGCGCGCTAACCCATGATACGGCCCACACTACGTACCTATAGTATATTGTAAAGTTTATACACCTACTACACATTGCATATTTCATAGTATTGGAACAAAAAAAGTGTGTTAAAATGAGCTGTATTACGTAGTATGTAAGGTTTATTGTCATATATATGAACTTATGCCACTGAAAACATTAAAAACGAAAGTAAAAAAAAATTTGAAACCAGCTTTTATTAAAACGAAAAAGTAAAAAATTTTAAGTAAAATTTATCATAATACCTAGGTTCAGAATAGCAAATAGAATAGCAGAATAGAATCTTCTTCCTCCGTACTTCACTCACATCATATATAGGCTTACGTATGTACCATAGATAAGTTCTAAGGACGTGCCTGTGTATATGAACGTAGATCATTTCAAGTATTAATCACCTGTGCTAAATTACGCCACGCCAGGACGCCAGAAGTGGTTGAAAATATATCACAAAGAAGATTACATTCAAACATTGCAAATTATCTAAGGGTGGCTTTAAGGAAATGACATCTCGCTTGCACCGACTAGTTAATAGTTGGTGCAAGCGAGATGTCAAACCTTTAAATCGAGTTTAAATAGTTGGTGCAAGTCACCTCAACATATAAAAATCAATGTTTGTGTGTTCATATTTTATGGGCTGCCATACGTTCATCCGATTGCGATGAAATTTGTTACGAAGATAGATTAAACCCTAGGCAAGGACATAAGCTATTTTAAAAATAAAAAAAAATACGGATCAAGTCGCGGGCATCAGCTAGTGTTAAATAAAAACTTCTAAACAAAACAGCTTAAAGGAGTTCGTACTTTTTTGTTCGATTTCTTACACGTCGTATAGGTAATAGAGCTAACAATTCAGTAGTGCCTTCGGCCGCCTTTTAACGAGTTTTGGAAATTAAAGTCGAAACGGTCGCTTACTAATTATGGTGCCAAATCAATGGATCAATGTGCGAGAAAATAGTGTCGGTAACACGCAAAACATATTCTGGCATCCATAGGCTACAGCAACTCCTTAGGTACCACCAAGCGTGCCGTATGTTTGTTTGCCACCTCTGTATTACAAAAAAACTCATTTTAATTCATATAAACTTTTACCTGTTTTATTTAAAAAGATTTGAAAAGATTAAAAAAATTAAGCATATTTTTGGTTTGAAAAAGGCTTTACTACACAGGTGCACTCCAAAAACATTAAATATCTTCCTTTACTTTACAGCGCAAATAGACGACGCAAAAGTTTTCTTGCGACCGGTGAGTGGCGGCCGCGTGGTTGACTTTCTCATGTAATTATTAGAAGCGAATGTAAACTCTATTCACTAGACACTAACGTTCGAATTTCTGGGAACTACTCAACCGAGCTCGCCGCGTGGTCGCCGCGCGCTTGCAGCGCGGTTGTCGCAGGGTTGTTCGCGGTCATCGTGCGTTCCAAAACTAACCCACCCTCACATTCCATTCCTCTCTGGCCACTCCAAACAGAGTAAATTTACTTGCACTTGACATGAGCTTAGATATGTAAATATATAAATAGTGTATTTTGTTCTATTTTGCGGCGTCCCATAGGCATTCGACAAAGTCTGGCACGCCGGGCTGGTGTACAAGCTGCGCCGGCTCGGCGTGCCCGACGATCTCGTACGCATAGTACGGGATTTTTTGTCGGACCGCTCCTTCCGCTATAGAGTCGAAGGGGTGCTCTCCTCTCCCCGCCCTATCAGGGCAGGCGTCCCACAGGGCTCCGTCTTATCGCCCACGCTCTACTCGTTCTACACGAACGACGTCCCCAAAACTCCCGAGCTCGCCCTATTCACGGACGATACCGCACTTTTCATATCAGACCGTAGTCTCCTCAGAGGCTCTCTACTCCTCCAAATCGCAGTCACGAGCCTAGGCGAGTGGTTCAGTCTTTGGAGAATCGAGGTCAACCCCGAGAAAAGCGCCGCCGTGTATTTCTCGAGGGGCACGACGACCAGCCGCGCTTGGCGCACTAACACTCTCCGTACTATCACACTTTTCGGCCAGAATACTCCCTGGACTAGGAAAGTCAAATACCATAGAAGTCACCCTTGACAGTGCCATGACCTTCGGCCAACACATCAAAACGGTCCGCGACCGCGCCGCGTTCGTCCTCGGCCGTCTCAATATGCTTATTAGCGCGAAAAGTAAAATGTCCCTCAGACATAAAGTTACTTTATACAAGACGTGCCTATCCTATATACAAGCCTATTATACAAGAAGGCCTATCATGACGTACGCCAGCGTAGTATTCGCTCACGCTGCGCCCACTTATATCAACTCCCTCCAAGTCATTCTGAATCGATAAATGCGCAGGGCCACCGGTGCCCCTCCTTAAGTGCGCAACGTAGATCTGCACTACGATCTAGAATTGCCCTCGATAATTCGATATCTAAAAGAGGCGTCCCAATGCGTCTTTCACCATTCCTCTTTACACCCAAACCCCCTAGTGGTCAGGGCGTCATCGTACACCCACAAGCCCCGCATCCGCAAACGCTATCGAAGGCCTAGACATGTGTTAGGCGACAGTAACGACGACATAACACGTTCGAACTCGTACATGCCAACTTACATACTACGACCGTACCGCCCCCACCAACGGAGCCCAGGACGTCCCGCGCGACACCCGTAGGGTCTGACGTTTAGAAACTCAATCACGTAGCTCTATACACACACACGCGGGCCATCAGCTGCATTGTAAACTGCCACGCGGAACACTAGGCACACTAACCGACCCTCAGCCGCCTCGCCGGCGGGTCCGCTAGAGGCCCGGCCCTCTGCGGAATAAGAAGCCCGGTAAAATGCACGCAGGTGCGGAAAGCTCCCCTGGCGACGCCTTGAGCCTGAGGTCCACTCTCTATACGAGCTATCTCTCGGCTAGAGGATTCCTCAGGCTGTCGAGCATCTGGCAGGGCGCCTTTAGCGCTCGCCCCAACGCGACCTATGACGCTGTAGAAGCCACTAGGGCTAACAGTAAAGAGGGGTTTTGTTTAGTCGGTTCAAGTCCGACACTACCCAGTCAGCGTAGAGCCTGGCTGGGTGTCCGTGGGGATTTCATTTGGCCTCTCAGAAATAAAAAATAAAAAAAATTGCGGCGTCCGCTTAGCGACCACGCACCGACCGCGTTGTGTCGGTGCGAAGGAATTTATGTCAAATAAACGCGCCCTTAGGTTAATCCGGTAATTAAAAGAAGACAAATTTTATTGGATACAAGGAATGTTTACGTTTGTTTACATGTTTATAAGTGTTTACGCATTCAGAATTCAAAAATAATAATATTAGTAAACAATACTTTGAAGCTATTTGTGCTAGCGTTGGCAACCGTTTCGTATTTCACGGGACGTACAGTATTTCTTGCATAAATTTCAAAGTCATTGATAGATTGAAAGACATTAATAAATAAGTACCTACTTACATTACATAAGTTAAACTATATACGAATGATGACCGGAGTTATGTACTTATAATTATAAGGATATATTTTATTATACCTTACTTATATCTGAACTCAGTTACATTACTACTTACCATATTTAATTACGATTTTGATTGTATCTTATTTCAAAAAATACGTTGTATACACAAAAGTCTCTAAGAATCTAGTTTTAAGTCTAAATAAAAGACATTTAGGTAAAAATATAATGAATTTTATTTGTCCTGGGCTTGTCTTGTCTTGTTTTTAGCTTTATGATTATTGGTCCCATAACGCCGAAAAAAAAGTTGGCAATACTATATTGTGCCAGTGTAGTTATCTACTAATTTCAAATTCTCTTTGGTAGATACTTAGAATTGGGGAACGTAGAGTTTAGCGTAGTGTATATAACTATATATGGTATTTTTTGACCTTAGTGCTTACTATTAATATGAAGAAAAAAATCACCTACCCTGTAAGCACTTACACGTGTTTTTATAGATTAAGAACTGTAGTAGGAACCTAATTTGTAAAACTACTACTGTTATATACTACGAAATCGTTCCATATTACAAATTATTTCTAATAACACACGTGCATAAATAATCATTTAACAGAACCAAGTCCTTCAGTCATCCAATTTCTACGAACCGTACCAAAGTGGACGGGCGCTGCGTGTGCGCAGCTCGTTAACGACCCGACGGAATCCTGCTCCGTTCCACAAACAACCAGTCGGTCAACTGGGTTACGAGCAAATGTGTACACTCAAATTGTAGTTACTGTAGGTTCATATCGTTATAGATAAGTCAATAAAGTTAGATGTAAAAAACTATACAATTAATATAGCAATGTGATAGGTACTTTAGATCAATATTCAATAATAGTATTTAAAGTCCTTATTGAAGAAATAGTTTCCATGATTAGGCATAAAACTATTAGTTAAGGACTTCGATAAAAAAATTTTTCGAGTGTGATATTGTCTCACACACGAAGTGCCATATAATATTTATAAAAAGGTTCTCAACTTAATTGAAAGAGACCTAGGACTTTCCTTATATTTTTCCATAAAATATGAACATGGGTTTATATTCTCTGAAATGTTCAGAATTCTAGGCCCCGTACTTTCAGTTTAGTTAACGTGCTAGCACGATTGGTGGTTGTTTTACGTCTTGGCAATACGGTAACTATACTTATAGTAAGTACCGTATGAGTACATCACTACGTACCGTCGAAGTAGGTATCGAAAACACGTCAATAGCGGACGTAATTTATATGTTGCGTAAAATATTAGATTTGTTATCAATTGTTATACATCTATACCTACATATGAATATAATTGAAGTGCTTGTCTGTGATTTAACAATAAAGGCTTTTTCTCAAGCTTACCTGTATGGTTATTTGCACGTAACCGAAACCTAAACATGCTTTTTTTATTTCTGTCAGACAAACGTATCTATCTGTTTGTTTGTCCGGGCTAATCTTTGAAATGGCTGAACTGATTTTGACGGGACTTTCATTGGCAGGTAGAGAACTTTTCAGAGTGTAATATAGGCTACTTTTTAAAACGAAAAATACCAAATTTAACGCGGCCGAAGCCACGAGGCATATCTAGTAGTCGATAAACATGACAGCCTGACAACGACAGATTACCACGTATCGTGTTGTTTATATCAGAAGAGATATCCATGTTTTTGATTATCAAAGGATAAGGCCCACGTTTAGTAACTTCTGTAAATCAATATCATTATCAAATTTTATTAAGTAGGCGTAGCTTATCTGTAATTATTCCAAGAACAAAAATTGATACTGAATTTAGAAAAACCGGTGTATTATATAAGTGTTATCTGATATAAAGAGAAACACGAATCGGTAGCCCTCAAATTGTATGTTGTTTTCCTGTTTATAATTACAAACAATAAAATCAAATAAATCGCTCTAAGTAGGTATATGTTGTATAGCTTACTACTAGCTAGCGTACTAGTCTCTTAAAATCCGAGACTGTAATAATTATTTATTAGCTTATTTGGTATATTATTTAAACTCAGACTATACAAAGCTGTTGTCGGTTTCAATCGGATTTGCCAAAAAGGTCAATAAGATTTAGTGTTTCATTTTATTAAACAATAAATAACAAAATATTAATATACGTAGTTTTTCACATAAAAACCATACATAATAGACAATATCATTTATAATAATTACATTTTTCAATAAACTTTATTTCATAATATTAACGTTCAAGTCTTATTTTTTATAACGCTCTTTTCATCTATGAACGTGCGTGATCTGTGTAAATTAAAGTGGATGACATACATTGGGTGTAATAGTTAACGATATGACAATAGTACTCTGTTAAAAACTCTATGGTCTGGAGGTATGTACATCACGGACTAAAAATCATAATGGACGAAGTCATGAGGAGTTGCCGCTCTTATCGCCGTGTGTTAAATGATTTTTCGTCTCTCTGACTTATCTTATTTCATAACCACGAGTAAAATATGAGTAAAACAGCTATAGTAAGTTTCCTAAACTCGCAATGTCGGTGTAATTCGTGTTAGTTCATGACCGACTCGACGTATGAAACGTTACATTACCTACTGAAATAACTATTTGCAAAATACTTGAAAATCTTAAGTGGTTACTATTATTCACAAAAATAAAAAAATGTCGTGTTCAGTAGTTGTGTATTGGTTGTACCGTGACCCTTCACTAGTCACGTAGAAGCATGGAGCACTCAACCTATAGAGACGGAATATCGAACCATCTTATTCACCACTGCTCAGTTTATTTACACTGACAAATATTACGTCTCGCTCGCATTAAGCAATACATAACTAATACGGAACCTTTGTGTACATTTCTGTATATTCCGACAGATATTTAAATATTTATGTAATGGCTTATTTGTTCTATTCGTTAAGTGTGGCAAAAACAGCATAAAGTCAAACCATTAAACAGAACGCAGTAACCGCAACATTGTTCTGACGTAAATTGTTTTCATACAAAATAAATGACATTGCCACTCTATAGGTTGCGTGTTCCATGCGTAGAAGTCTAGAAACAAAATCAATAAAAACGGAAACGCTCTTAGAGCAAAAACTCCGTCCATTTTAATTCTTGGTTGGAGAGTTATAAGTACTGCATGCACAGATCGCTAATTGTGTCACTATCACCTGCAAAGTATTATGTAGTACGTAACTCGATGGTCGGAGAACACAACAGTATATTAGTTATCTGTGAGTCTGAGGATACGGGAGGATGTAAGGTCATGTAGCAAGTAAGCAAGGGAGGGAGCAAAAATACTCTGTAGTTGGGAGTTACAATAAAATAATGTTTGGACCTATTCCGATCCGCAGAAAGGGGACCTCGATATAGATCCGCGAAGCGGAGATGTAGGTACATCCGGACTTGTATCCATTTAAATATCAGATCAGACCAACCCATCACCAATTTACTCAGACCAATTTACTTTAGAATCAGCAACATTCTAAAGTAAAGTAGCAGCTGCTAACTTACTTTTGCAATTTATGACTATCTAAATTTCGTTTATCTAATATTTACCCTCGCGTCACCCGCAAATCGTGACAGGCGGTTCTATTTGCCAGCGAGTTAGCAGCTAGAGCCAGTTTTAATTCAATTTTTAAGAAGGTAAATAATATTTTTGAGAACTTTTATAAAAAACATAAAATATTAATTACTTTCTTGAAAAATGAAATAAAACTGGCTCTAGTTGCTAACTCACTGGCAATATTTATAAGAAATCAAGTTTATTGGAAATTTTCATAATATATATATATATATATATATAGATATAGATATATATGTACAATGTATTTGCTATTTCTGTACTATTTCTATTGCTATGCTATTCTATAAGCGGAATTTTAACCTTAAAACAAACGGACAAACAGATGAAAATTCTAAAAATATTTGTGTTGAATTCATAGTAGCAACATATTACGTTTCAAAGTAATTTTTTTTATTAAGTTTAACGTACAGGCATAGATCCCTTACGGTAAGTTATTTAACAGTATAGATTATATAATCATTTTATGAACATTTTTTCATTTAAAATGCATGGAAAACCGTTGTTAATTGCATGATATTATAGCTAATTTGATTCACTCTAATATTTCACAATGGTACAGATGAGTACCTCCAAATATACTATTGTTCTTTTAGCGTTCTTACTAACTACCATTTATCTAAGCAGTGATGCATAAACAATTGCGAAAAGAAAAAAGCTATAGTGGTTTGTATGCCACATGGCCAACATATGGCTACAACATTTTTAAATGTTTCTTACTTCCTTGTACAAAACGACTAGGTATGCTATATATCACCTCAATAAGCTTTTAATTTAAGTTCCTATATTCGAATTTCTAATCGTACTTAAAGATTTGAATTCTAGAATCTGTTTTTATTTTTCGATGGACTGAGGTTATGTTTATGCCTACACTTAATAACACGAATGTGTTATAATGAAAAACGAATACTTACCTAGATAATTATGAAGGAGAAAAGTAATTGTGTATTTTATGATAATATCGCAAAAGTACATAAAAATTACAGCAAACATATCTAATAAGGTAAACCGCGATTTGACATAAATTCATTTTTGAAATCTGTGTGTTAATTGTCCATCCATATCTATCTAAGTATATAATACATAATAGCTCATAATAACCAAAAATGACTCATTTATTATCAACAATCTATTCAATAATATCTTAACACAATTCTGCCAGGTCAAACCTCTAGCCAAACGTTACAATGGACGACAATGATGGATGGCGGTCCCTGCTACATACTTCGACACCGGACTATATTATTGTCTTGTCTGATACTCGATATCAGTAGATTTGATCAAATAGAAAGTTGTATGATTTGAAGTTGAGTGTAATTTTGTGGAAATGTATCTCTTGTAACTAGTTAAAAATTATTGTTAAATATTTTTATGATCTCGTATAAAAAATTGTAAAAAAGGAACCCTTACTTCGTCATTTGTTTGTTTATCCTTATGTTACAGGCTTCATTTAATCCGTCATCTTTACATCCTACGTAATGTACCTATTATATTCAGCTGAAATTTGGTACAGAGTCATAAATTGGTAAACCAAAGCTAGAAATGAGAAAAAATTAAATAGTCAGATTTTGCACCAATTTCTCTTTATTTTATTTTTAATTCAACCTTAATTTATTAGACTGCTACTAGGACCAAAATTGCTACGGAACTGTAAGTTTTAATGTGTGTTCAGTACGATCTTGGTCGATATAGTCGCGATGTTTTCTGTGTCAACACGGTCGGACACCGAATGAACCTCAGCACAATTATATCATTGCCTCAACATTCCTAATGACGTTTCGTTAAGAAGCAACCCACAAGAAGCAAACTGATTGATAAGTTTAAATTTTAGTGAGTTAAAGCTACAAAATGTACTGATAGATGAAATAAGAAAGTATAATTATTGAGTTTGAAAACAAAATTTACATTGTATAAAAGACTCGTAAAGGGGCTACTTGTATCTTGAGAGGCCTGTACCGTAACGAGTCTGTAAAATAGCCAGGGCCAGAGAATAAGGCTACAGTGTTCTTGCCTTTCTTAGGAGACGACTGAAGGGGTCTTCGGGGTCGCGGTCTGATGAGACATGAGACTCTGGATCAACTCGAAAACGCGTTTGGTTCACGCTGTCGTGGTATTGAGAGGTTGCTGGGAAGGCGTTGTCACTGACCCTTCAAAAAGTGCTTCGGCACAGCGCAAGAGAGGCTCCAATGCACTTACGCTGAGAACAATGAGAATTTTTGTTGGCCTCGCATAACAAAGTCTCATTCGGGAGCTGGATAAAAATTGTAGGCACTCACTATTTCGGGCTTTCAACTGATCACCGGCAGTTATAACTACTGGATTGCCCTATTCATTTAAAAATTCATCATTTTAATGTGGATTTGATCCTAAATCTTCTGTTTGTATTCCTTTTTCTACACGTTTTTTTTTAATTACGGTAATAACAGTAACAAGTTTAGATGTAGATATTGCTTTAATTTTTCCTAACTCATGTAAGTTCTCATTGTCGCGCATGTGTATACTTTCCCAGCGACAGCCTGAGCAGAGTCCCCATCTTCCGCCCCGAATACGTCCTAAACGGAGGGACCCTCAGGCTTTGTCGATTTCTCCGAGAGCGCCTTCTGCTGCTACCTCCCAACGCGTCCAATTAGCTATGACGGCCTGGTGTAGGGTCAAAAGAAGGATTTTTTGTCGATGAAAGCCCGACACTACCTGGTAGGTCGTTGCATTCTTTCCTGAGACGTAAAATGGAATATAGGGCCAGAAGTTTACAGAAAAATGAAGGTTAAAAAAGTATTAAAGAAGTCTCAAAGATTTCTATAAATTAAATTTATAAAGTTATCATATTGGAAATATGGTACAAAGCGACCCGCCCTCACTTCACTTCGGTTTTTTTTAAGTTTTTTTTACAAAAATAAAATGTAGCCTGCAATAGAGACGGTTAATGTAAGTTTCCAACTTGTGAAATAATTTTTGTAATCGGTTTAGCTCTTCCACAGATTTCCCCCAACATACAAACAAACATGCAACTTTACCTCTTTATAATATTAGTATAGAAGTTAGTATAGAAAAACACCTGCGCGTGAGTCTCACATTTTTTACTAAATATTGGAGACGAATTTTAAGATTTCTTGTCGTCACGTTTCTATATGCAACGCATTCTGGTTCGATGTTAATCAATTCAGGGAATGTTTGATTACGATGACGATATCGCTCAAGTGTAATGCTCATCTCAGACGATAACGAACCGATAATGGAGCTATTGAATTGACACTTCAAACGCGGCGTGCGTGACAATAACGACGACAAAGGTGAAAGCGTGTACACGACATGCTCTGTAAACGGTAAACACGTATCTGCCTTAACATGTATTTTCTAGTATTTTCCAATTAATGATTATTTGAACTTGGACAATATTTGAAACCAGTGTATAAGACATAGGTACATAATAATATATATGTTGCAAATGTACCTATACAATTATACCTAGGTATCTCAGTAAATATAAGTTCACGTTTAGTTTTTGTAAGATGACATCATTTGGCGTTACACGTTATTACGTAATATTGGGTCCTTACATATGAAATTAGCGTTTTGTCGTACTGACCACTTTGATCTGAAATATCTCCTCTTTGGTTAAGAATCCCAAATTCAAATTTATAAGTTCATCTAGCTGGTACATTTGAGTTTTGAAAACAGTCATTCATTTGTTTTTTTCCTCATTATTTTTTTCTTTGGCGTCGCTTATTACCGCACAATGGAAAACATGAAATATCGGTATATTTACGAGTACGAGTTCTACCGTGGCACCAGTGCTGCAGAAACAGCTCGAAGGATTAATGATGTGTACGGCGCTGGTGTCGCAAAAGAAAGCACGGTACGTTTTTGGTTTCAACGTTTTCGTTCTGGAAATTTCGACCTTCAGAACCAACCCCGTGGACGGCCGGAGACCAAAGTGGAAAATGAAGAATTAAAGGCTATTGTGGAAGCGGATCCATCACAAAGTACTTCAGAGATAGCTGCAGGCTTCGGGGTAAGTGACAAAACTGTATTAATCAACTTGAAGCAAATCGGGAAAGTAAAAAAACTTGAACGATGGGTACCTCCTGAATTGAGTGAATCGAACTAGCAAACACGCGTCGACTGCTGTGTTACTTTGCTCAACCGACACAATAATGAAGGGATTTTAAATCGAATCATTACTTGTGATGAAAAGTGGATACTGTACGATAATCGGAAGCACTCGTCGCAATGGCTGAACCCTGGATACCCCGCCAAATCCTGCCCTAAACGAAAATTTACTCAGAAAAAGTTACTTGTGAGTGTTTGGTGGACTAGCGCCGGTGTCGTTCACTACAGCTTTCTAAAATCTGGCCAAACGATTACGGTAGATATCTATTGTCAGCAACTGCAAACCATGAAGGAAGAACTAGCTGCTAAACAACCGAGATTGGTCAATCGCTCTAGGCCACTGCTGCTTCACGACAACGCAAGACCACACACTGCACAACAAACAACCACTAAGTTAGATGAGCTACAATTGGAATGTCTGCGACATCCACCGTACTCCCCGGACCTTGCTCCTACAGATTAGCATTTTTTCCGGAATTTGGACAACTTCTTACAAGGAAAAAAATTCAACTCCGCTGCGGCAGTCCAAACCGCCTTCAAAGAGTTTATTGATTCTCGCCCCCATGGTTTTTTAGTAAAGGGATCAATGAACTACCTATGAGATGGCAAAAGTGCATAGATAACAACGGTGCATACTTTGATTAATTAAATATATTTTACAAAAAAAAAATTTACTTTATTATTCCTCCCGTACAAAACGCCAATTTCATATGTAAGGACCCAATATATAACAAGTAAATAGTTTTCACGTTGTGTCATTTCGTTGCAATTTATTACGAAATGTGATAGGAACGTAAATGGTTTTATGTTTATATATATATATATATATACATATATAAACACCAAATACATATAAGTACCAAAATCAAATATAAATTATATAACTAAAATACACAGTTTGTGATTACTTGTCTGCTACGAATTTTATACATTAGAAAGGAAAATACTATTTAAATCCAAATTTTTACAAACAAATTATATTTATCAAGTAAAATTGCTACTTTGCTACTATATATTATCATATCGATTATCAAGAAAATTTGGGTTAATAAATTTAATAAATAAGTACTACTATTAGTTTTAATTTTTAGAATTGGTTAGAACTGAAAAAGTACAAGTGACTAAGAAAGATTTTTCTAAAATGCTTATTCTAAAAAAATCACTTTTTGTTAAGGTTTGTAATGTAGTTAGATCAGGAGCGGTCTTGATTGTTTAGTTACTGAACCGACCCGTATTAGAGATGTTAATTGTTTTATCTGCAGAATTGGTGACGACTTTGTTCTACTGAGCATTTATCCTGCTCTGTACAATATAGATAATTTTTTTCGCTTGCACCAACCATTTAATAGTTGGTGCAAGCGAGATGTCAAGTTTCTTGATTCGAACTTATATAGTTGGTGCAAGCCATCCTTAAACTATGAAACCCACTGCTAAAAAATTATTTATTATCACTGAAATGGTCTTTGTGTTCTATCTCGTTTAATGACGTTACTGATATAAAAAAACTGAAATAGTAAAACAGCGCAGTCAGATGACGCAAAAATATTCTTGCGGCCGCTGCGCGGCGTCCGCGCGCTAGCATCCTCAAGTATTTATTATAAGCGAATGTAAACTCTATTCACTAGGCAACAACTTTTGAATTTTTGGGACTACCTAACCGCGCGGACGCCGCGCGGACGGTTTTCACGAGGTCGTTCGCGGTTACCCGCGTTCTAAAACTATCCCACCCTCGCATTCGATTCCTCTCTGGCCACTCCAGACAGAGTAAAGTTAATTCCGTTTGACATGAGCTTAGATATATAAATAAATATAGTGTATTTTGCTCTATTTTGCGGCGTTTCGTTTAGCGACCGCGCGGCGATTGCGCGCTGACCGCGGTTTCAGCGCGAAGAAATTCGTGTCGAATAAACACGCTTAAGTATTAAAATGTATGTATAATAAGTATTATTAATGGTTAGATTTAGATGATCAATAACAAGACCAAGACGGACTCGTATAGTCAGATCAAGATCCAAAGTATATTTGTAACAATAATCAATATCAAAACTGCCAAGTTCTTGGTCTTGTTTTGGTTCTACTTTGCTCATTACTGTTTTGAATGATTATTATATTATTTTGAATGTTAATTTAAATGGAATTTAAATTAACTCTTATCAATAAGAGTTAATTTAAATTCCATTTTAATTGATCCTTTACAAACACATTGAATGAAGTGAAAATCCAATAAACATGAATCAAAACCACACTTCACTGAACCCATAACAGTGCGTCGAGTCCATTCTTTGCGATAAGCGAGGGAGGATTTATGAAGCCACCGCGAGGTTTTCTATTTCCGCTCCCTACGCCCCCTACCCCCTCGCCTCCCTCGGAAGCCCCCCATACGTTGACGGTCGTCCCTTGCCTGCAAGTAATTTTATTAAAAACACGACACAACGAATCGAGAAACGAGAACTGAATTTTTATCTCCTCGTGCATTCGAAACTAAATTACTACCAACAGTTCGATAATATAAATATCTATAAACGTTGTTTTTGTTCTAAGGATTTATAAAGACTTAAATATAAAAAATAAGATAAGAATATTCTTTATCTATACATCTATATTCTAAGCATATAAATACAATTGCGGTGTCTGTTTGTAATTTCGGAATAAAAGCTTTTTTACACATAAGCATGTGACAAAACTCAAACATGCTTTTTTCAAAATTTTATCTGTCTGTTTGTTTGTCCGGGCCAATCTCCGAAACGGCTAAACCGATTTTAAAGGCACTTTCATTGGCAGGTAGAGAACTTTTTAGAGGTAATCTAAGCTATTTTTAATAGTAGCAGTCGTAGTAACATACATATAACATGGTTATTAAAATATTTAAAAAAAATTAAAATTGCTGGTTCGACATGAAAATTTGGAAGACCTCTGGTGTGGGACGCCAAATGTGTCTACATACACTTCTTCGATACACATATCGAATCAATTCGGACACAATTTGCGATTATGAAAATTTGTAACTGTGATAATCTTTTTTTTTCTTTATTCATGGCATGGCGCACAGATTAGCGCGTTTTCCAATGTCACGTATTGTAATAGTATAAGTAAAATCGTCATCGTAAAACTTCTCCAGTAGTGATAGTAAACTCTACTGAAGTTTTACAGGACTTTTTGGAAGAACGCGAAAACTTCAGCTACACATGTTTATTTAGAGTTTACACCTATTCCATTTTTTTCACTTACGCAGAACTTTAAAACACAATATACTATCACGTTTGTACCTTAAAACTCCCAAAAATGTAAAAAATATAAAATCTAAATAAAGTGACAACAACACTTGTCCCGCTCCCACCAAAAAGTCTTGTGATAACTTTATTCACATACACTGTAAACAAAAACCACAGATTGGATATTGAAATCAACAGGAAATTTTGGCTCGTGATTATTAAATTTTTACATTTAATTTTTTCATTGGTTGTAGATAAGTCTTGTAAATGTTTTATTTTACTTAAGAATACCTGTGTATTGATATTACTTTTAATATACTACGTCTACACATCGGTACTGTTCACTATTTTCTTAAAACATCGCCTATGATATTCCTACTATCTGTCCAAAAATAACACCTCTTTTTGGTTAATATAATGGCCCTAGATGTTGGCTGAAAATTAAGGAAAATGACATAATAGTTCTGTCAAATTTTTCTTAAAAATGGAATTGTACTTTATCTCCAAAAATGGCTATGAACATTTGGAGTGTTCCTGGATTTATGAAGTAAAAACCAATAAATCAGTAACATAATTTGTAAAAGTGAGTAATAATCTTACAATATATAATATCATATATATTATAAGTTTACCTATATTGTGTATATACATTTAAAACAATAGTTATGTATATGTTAAATACTTCTCATGTTTCGTAGTGGATAAGCAGATAATTTACTCTGATCATAACTTGAAGCTTTCGTCATTGAACATCAATTTGCAGCTCATCAAACCCTCCATTTCTGTTAGCCCTTTCGGTTTGTTTTTAATCAAAGCCTAATATCTGTATCAGAAAATGTCAAATTATATTAGACAAACGTCAAAAGCAGTATGCATAGAGAAAGCTTAAGTAGCAAAGTGGATTCAGTACTGGGTTGAGTACTAGGTTGAGTAGCTCTCACAGGGTGTTTTCCAAGCTACTAACACTTGAAAGAAATTCCAGTTTTAAGTATTTAATGAAGTCAAAATTACCGTCAACAAATTTACCTGTACTTCGTCGTTTACGTATCTAATTCTACAAAAATGCTGTTGTCCGATAGAATTTATGACAATGTGTTATAAGGTTATGACTTATGATGAATACCGTGTTTCTAAGAAAATAATCGAAAAAACATAATAAAGTCCTATTTCATTATTATTTATTTATGCAATGTCGCTTGTAGAAATATAATTTATACACGGTTATGAATCATAAGCAAAATTTTAGATATTGCCAATAAAACAAAATGATATCTCCGAAATGACATTGAACTGGTTTCATAGGTTTATAAGCCATGTAATATTTAAAATAATGAACTGGATAAAATAATTGACTGGGTGTATGACTGTCATATTTAAGGATTATGTTTCAGTTTTGAACTAAGACCTTGACTTTCTGGATATTATAACATGTATTTCTATATATATATAAAAGGCGATGTATGTATGTATGTATGTTCCTTATGGACTCCGAAACGGCTGGACCGATTTCGATGAAATTTGAGGGAATCTTCAGATTGGCCTAGCGGGTGTTCCTGTAAAGTTTGGTAGCGATCGGGTCAGTAGAATTTTTTTTTGCAGTATCAAAATAATTATAAAAACTGTTTAATTTATTTAACTTCAACTAACGCCCAGTGAAACGGGCCGGGTTTGCTAGTAATTTATAATATGTAATATGTATACATTATAGTCGAAGTCGTAGTTCAAAATTCTCTTAAAATGGAAACAATTGGATAACAGAAAACAAGAAGACAAATCACAAATTAGACGAAACAAAAAACTGGATTCGTTGGTCCAAAATTTTGATGATTGTAGTGGTTTACGATATAGTTTTTAAGAGCAAAAATATTCATTGCAGTTTTTTCTTTTACAGTTGCATCTTATCAGCGACTAACACATCTTGTTTCGTCAGATGACACTTAATAGTGAGTTTTATAAATCATAAGTAATAAAATTGAACTTCTTTGTAAATTTTAAAAACTACTAAATAACTTAATTAAGGTAACCATTAAAAATCAAACAGTCCTTCTAGACTTATTCGATTTACTTATCGGAAATTTAAAAATCGTGAATATACACCTACACTTGGGTAAACAGTCGCTTTTCGATGGTTATCGTCAAATTGTATAATATTAAATTAGCATGAGTAATAAGAACTGCCTTGTCTTATGACAGCCTTTTTTATATATTTTGCAAATGATGAGTTTATCAATTGAAAAGAAATAACATTCTAATCAGTAGGTAATTAGATACTGACGTCTGATTCTTTTGCTGAATAATACGCTGTAGTTGCCACATGATGACTTCGAAACTTTATTTTGCACAGATATTGCAAAAAGCGGTTCAGTTCTGAGAACGTCTATTGTAGACACGTTATTACAACTCGCAATTTTGTCCGTCCTTACATCCCCTTTATATGCCCGACTAACAATAAATTAGCAATCAACATTACAAATTGACCCTTGAGTCTCTTCCATAAGGTCTATTTTTCTTAATATCATGTAGGTAATAGCAGGGGATCAATGGAATACCCTCAGATATTTCGCTCCGGGTTTCGGGTTCAAGTTTCAATAGAAGTGGCGCTTCATAACGTTCATCGTTTTGTAGCTCGGGGCGAAAGACAATTTCGTAAGCGCTTCACCGCTTTAAAATGTTCATAAGGAAAGGTGTTTGTTGTAACCGGCATGGTGCACTTTCCCGTTGCTTTGTCGAACAAACCTTTCCTGTTGAGTCAGAAATGTCTATCTAATATTATTTACAACATCATTCCACACTGATTTTTTGTTTAAAAGCAAAACTCAGTTATATAACTAGAATTTTTTTGTTAATTTTGAAGAAAGATAACAACTGTAAAAAACGGTTTGTAGTTATAAAGACCGTCTCATTATTACGATTCGTTGCAGATCAATGACTCTAATGAGATATTTTATTTGTTTTCAATTGCTACGGCCTTTCTTTTTTTGCATTTAATAACTTAAATAAGTAACCATTTAAATAGAAATAGATAATTACTTTTATTCATTAATTTTAAGTTCTCTACTAGTCTAATAGTCAATAGTCAAGTTCTCTAACTTCTAATTAAAATAATGCCCATATGATATAAGGACATTATGAAGCTAGGATAGTATGCTAGTATTAACTTCCTAGGTTAAAATCCTGAAGTCCGTTCACACAGAGCCATTTGCCAATCAGATATGAATGTGGCGTAGTATAAGAGAAAGGAGAAGTGACCCGTTTGCAGAGTACCTATCCTAGTAAATACTATAGTATTTTTAAAATTCTAAAAGTACCATATGGAAACATTTATGACATTTTAAATTGGTTTCTGTATAATTTATTATATTAGGTACAGCTGTATAATCAAACAATTTAGGATTTTATTATACCGATTATTAAGTCGATAGGATAGTTAGTAAGTAGGTGCCTAATTATATTGCTTCGAATAAAGAATTTTAATTGATTATATTCATTAATTATGGTAGTCTGTTTTATGCAGTGTTGCTAGACGAAACCTGAATAAATCATTAAAAACATTAATATTTGTCAGTAGATCAGGATAAAAAAAACAGTAGAGCAGCAGTCGGCAAATTAACCACCACTATTAGGTATTTGCTATTTACGTATATTACATAATTTTAGTCATTGGTTACATTTTAACTAGAATCTAAGTCAGTTCAAATGCGTTTGTAAATGACATTTCTTGTGAGTAGAGGTTTCGCACGTTTTCATCGTGATATATTCAATACTAAATGGTGAACGACTGAACCACGTGAACGACTTATTTCATTATATTAACTGACCGAGAAAAGTGAATCCAATTAGTGAACGATCAAGTCGTAAGTCTACAGCATAGCCCCCTCTCCGATCAGCCGCAACCTCGAAGGCCCCTTTTAGTCGCATCTTAACATCTTACTCAAACACTCGAGACATTTAACAATTTAACGAAAAGAAGGCATTAATATCGACGGAGAGAACTGTCGAAGGTTATTTAATTCTATTTTAAGGTTCATTGACAACTTAGCATTGTTCTTAGACAATGTACAGGATATGTTATCCATGAGCCCATGACTGATTACTTGCGAAGATTTTAAAAAACTGGCATGACATTAACATACGAAAACATGGTAATAACTTATGAATAAATTTCGATATGAGAATCTACAGACTATTTATCTGTTTTAATCGATTTATCATACGATCTCTAACATACGAGTGCAAAATGTAGACACCGAATGTTGTGATAACATTTTTCTAGAGGTACACGTTTAAGTATTATAATATTAGCCATAACGTAAATATTTTCGATCAGTTTTACCAATTACTTACTCACATCATGATACAAAACTTTTGGGTCTTGATGACTAATAGTATAGGTATAAGTACATAGATATAGATAATGTCTAAATCTTTCTAAGATTATCTAAAATAATAATATATATATGGTCTATGGTTTTTAATCTCCTATTCAATTCACATCACGTACTCTGTATTTAACAGACACCCAATTACGTGCAATTGCACTATCACTGAGTAAAAATATTAGCTGGTTTCACGGAACAAATAGGCGGTAATATACTAACACAGACAGACAGAAAGACATGATGAAAGTACCTATAAGGGTTCTTTTTTAGACATTATGGCTACAGAACCATAAAAAATAAATATGAACGTTAATTCATGAACAATTTTAGAAGCAAGATCATTAACGTACCATACCAAAGGGTCACGTTATTAGAAAATTAGTTATTAAGACGTCGAAATGAACTTAGTCTTAAAAATTTGTATCATAGTTCATTACCAAAACTAGGTAAGAGCGGGTCGACAGGCAATATTATGATAAAGCAGAAGGATTAGATCGTAAATTTAGCCACTTTTTGAGAGAAAAAATGTCCAAACATTTGACTGTTTATATAAAACAAAGTGATAAATTCCCAAAATCTATAGCTATTTTCCGCTAAAACTCCAAAAACCACCAATCTTCACGTGTTTCGCCCCTCAACGGAGCATCCGACCAACGGTCGGTCGGTCGGTGCTGGTTAGCTGACCGAGTCCTATCTCTGGTATATCCTGAGGATGCTTCGTTGAGGGGCGAAACACGTGTCTATTGGTGGTTTTTGGAGTTTTAGCGGAAAATAGCTATAGATTTTGGGAATTTATCACATGAAATGGATTTCCGCAAAGTAACACCTGAGTCTATACAATAAAACAAAGTACCTACTTTCCTACTTCGTCAAGTGTAATGAAGTTAACTTAATCAGATTATTATGCTACAAACTCTTAGACTGTATTCTTAAAGTGAACACAAATCGTACTGTTTAAAAAATACAACTAGTTAAATTAATTTAGACCCCTTTTAGCCAAAATCACGCTGTCTTTTAGGTTCGGCCCAAACATTTGGCAGCATTGCTTGGCACAAAAAAGTTTATATTTTTTCTAATCAATGTCTAATTAATCAGCTACATGAAATGTCGTAGTTAAGCTATTACAATATGGTTGTCATGCCTTTAAATAGTCGTTTTCATTAATTTATCACCGTTAAAAAATATGTCATCATGTTTAATTTTTTTGTATGTTACTAAAATTTGGCTTATACTTAATATTAAAAACATTTTGTAATAGTATTTCTTAATGGCACTGCCGACATCAAGTATCCAGATAACACAATTATTTAAAAAAAAGACGCCGTTTTGTCGTCTAATTCTAGTCTATGGAGTGCTAGTGTGTCAAAGGTGCACGCGAGTATTTAGTCAGTAAAATTTATTGCGAATTTTGGCAAATAAATAATAGTCATTATGCTGCTATATTATGTGGTACTATGTATAAGTGACAAATAATCTGGCGGTAATGTGTATTTGTGTCTGGCTTGATTTTAATTATAAGTAATCATTTGTAACCTTGAAAATTGAGCTTCTACATTAGTTCTATGTAAATTCCGTGTTACTCTAGTATAGCGTAGGTTGTATGTGAACCTATTTATAATATATTAACTTTATGCCATTTTCTTTTGTGGTGGGCAGAGCAACAAGAAGCACCAAAATTGTACCTTATTCAGGCAATAAGTAGATCGCCTATATCAGTTCCTTATAATAAACCCCCTAGCCCTTGGCCGCTATTTAGGGCCTACGCGAAAACATTAGCCATTAGTATTTCATCTTTCTCTCTCAGACTAGTATGGAAATATAATTTAAAAAGTATCTTAGTACGTATTTTATGTGGTTGCAAGAAGATGTCAGGAGAATAGCTTTTGTTTTCCTATCAAAATCGTATTGGGTCGTACCAATTATCGTTCTCTACTCACTTATTTTCTAGTCATTAATTCCCTAACACACCACAACACACACAAGGGTCCACTACTGATTACGATCAGACCGTTGCATGATTAAGGTACGTTGGGGTAAAATCGTAGGGGGGGTAACATCGTATAAATCGTAATACTTCGTGTAATAATAATGTATCATTTTTCATTTCTGATAACATTGCCTGCGACGCTATTTTGTTCTGATAAATCAATCATCTTTATTGTGCGAAAGGACTAAACACTACGATTTCGGTCTTTTCTTGAATTTCCGACCTTTCCCCATTCAACAAATTCTTATTTTTAGGTGAGTATTTACTATTCTTTCCTTAATTTTCACATTATATTGTATTATATGACAGATGATTGAAAGATTTCAGTACTAAATATGGCCTAAACATGTTTATGTGCTGAGATCCGATTTTTCCTCGCGAAAATATTCTTGGTGAAAGAACGGAATGAAACAATCCGATCTTATACCACTAGTACAAAAATGCAAGTGGCTGTCAAGTTTTTTAACAGAGCGAAAAATACTTCTTATATAGTACTGAGGACAGTGCTCTGAATAAACTTTATTTTATAATACCTATTATTATTATTCCTACGTAAACTTAATTACTCTCAACAGTACTCTTTAAGCATACTTCAAGTAACTGATACCTGGCTGAAGAGCTATTCACAACACAGTAATTTTATCTTACTTAGGCTGCAGTCTTCGTCAGTAACAGGATTTGTTCGTGTTATTTCATTTACCTTGATATTAATTTGTGTATGATTGTTATTGTGTTGAAAAATAATATCATTCAAGGAAATTATATTAAATTACATTTTAGATATTCACCATGCCTCATAGTAAATAAAAAACTTATATTTAAATAAATGTCGATTGATAAAAAATTATTCTATTTATAAAATTTCCTGAGAATACCACAGAATATAAATGAAACTAAAGTCTACTTTCCTTTCCCATGCACGTATGAAAAAGTAAAATAGATTTTTTTTTACTGCTTAAGATGTGAACTTTGAGACTTAGAATGGCTTCAAATTTACTCATGAGGTGTAAGATCGGATGGCTAGACCTTTTTTTTTAAATGCTTTGCTATAGTAAATATTTTAAGAATTTTTTTAGGTATTTCTACATAGCATATAGATGACTAAGTTCAGATTACACTCTTCGTATAGACTTTGTGTTCCCAATAATAGAGATGGTTTTAGAAGGTAGTCGGATCTTGGACCGTGAAGGTTCGATCTATCCCTTGCTTTTTAAAAAGTATAAACACTCCACACCATTTTAAACACTCGTACAACAATGATAATTATAGTTAGAGAAACAAAAAAATATACGTCAGTTAATATTTTTAATTATAAACAACCCAATCTTTATTTTATTTTTTACTGACTTTACTAACTGATAAGATATTACGCACACGCATGATAACATATTAGCACGACATAAATAGGTAAAGAAGGTGTACAATGGCATACCAATTTGGTTCATATCACACTGTCTTTGTATGTCAATCTATTAACTTCCGTTACGATTACATTCCTGTGCGGAATACTACCTTCATATCTAAAGCAGAATTTCTATTGATTTTCGTATACCTACTGAGTTCTACTTCTTTTCTTGCGTTGTCCAATCGAAACGTGTTTGGCTTCTCAACGACGCTTCGTTTCGATCTCTGAAATTTCCTGAGGACTATTAGGGTCAGGACCGAATACTGTACCTACTTATACCTAGATAGACTAGAACATTTCTGCTCGTTAAGAATTTAATTTGTAGTAGTACCTACTTATAGTACAAAAGAAGTATAAAATATGTATATAAATAACACTATCTATACCAGTTCCAGTGTTGGGTCCTTACTGTTTGATCTCCAACACAAAAAAAAATTCAAATTACCACGTGTCGAAACTTCATTTTGAAATAATGAATTAAAATTTTTGGCAAGAACAAGAAAAGTTCAAGTTCAAATTCAAAGATCGTATAAAAAAAAGTATATTTGACCCTTATTTGAATTGCATTCATATTTCGTATTCCGTATTACTGATGTGCACAAGCAGTCGAACTAGATGAACTGGTGTAGCCGGATGTTGTCGAAAATGAGTGATTTTGTTATTTACTACATATGAATACAACTTATTTTCTTTTTTAAATTACCTGCACATGCATAGTACGTTATCTAACGTCATACACATTACCATATTTCATCGAGCCGTGATGCTGCAACATGCTGCAAAATGTTATAATATTATGTCAGCAGATCGAAGATCGCGTGAACCGCTCGACAGGCGAATTATTATTGTCTTAACTTCACTTAAGACTTTTGTTCATTATATAACATCAAACTAACCACACGTATATTAATAAACCAAACTAAATTATATTCAAGCTCGTGTTTAAATTATAATCTTCCTAGAAGTAAAGTCTAACAAAATAGTCGCAAATAGATAGTCACAAACACTATATGATACCTATGTGTGCGATATAAGCTTGTGCCGACAAGTATTTATACTATGCACGCACATATACGTTATTGTGCAAACATCACATCAAAAGCCTGTGTTAATCCACTGTTGGATACAGACATCTCTCAATACAACCCACTGAGTCCAATCTTTGCCTCTTCACCTTGCGTAAGTCAGTTTCGCTCAAGAACACCATACAAACAGTCTCCATTCATGAATATCTCAACCTCGGCAGTTATGGCTTCTTTGATAAACAAAACGTGTCACTGCCACTTCAGCTTGCTTGTTCTTTGAGCTACATACTATTTCGATTACTTTGGGGTTCTGGTGATAACCCTCATCTAAAATCGATTCTTCGGTGAAACTGCGTTTCTTACAAAGTTGTGCGACTTTGAATACTGTTAACACCCAAGTTTTGACTCTGTAGGTGTGTATGTCTTAACAGATAGGATGCACTGCTTGAAGACATTTTTTTCTGAACACCGCGGTATGGACAACGAAGAACCTAACGTAGTTTTCCAAACGCTGTTCAAAATAACTGGATGCTCCAATCGGATTTTCTGTCGAATTTATTTTCTATTTAGCTTAGTTACTGCGAAATAGATATACTTACGTGTTATGCTCTTGCACAACTTCGAGAAAAACGCCGCTGACAAATGTTGGTCTTTAATCGGCACATGTCTATCATGTGTACGTGAAGGTACTTCAGAATACGGTTACCACTTGCGCTTTCCAAATTTGGTAAATCTAGAGTACAATGATGAAAAAACCAGAACAATTTCATCTAAAAACGGAACACACCATAAAATTAGTAAATAATAGTGGGTAAACAAGTAATCTATAATTTACTTAATTACAACTTCTGAGCTAGTTTGCCACGTTCAATCGAATATTTCGGCGTGGTGTCGCAAATCTATTTATTGTAAAAGCCGCAAACTTAAGTGTTGCTGAAATGAAGAGACATGGTTAAAAAAGTAATTTTATTAATCTCAGTTCTCTTTTTCTCTCTCAAGAAGCTAGAATCACGCCGCTGCGCGATGTATAGAAACATAAAAATGCCAGGAGCGCAAAACACAGTACGATTCCAGGACGAACAAAAAACCCAGGATCCTTTCTAAAAAATGTCCAAGATGACCCAGGACTCCTTAAAAACCAGGACGGTTCCTAAAAGAAGAGGACGGTACCTTTTTATGGTTGCGATCTGCGCACAGATACTCAGCCCTCTGGAAGGGAAACCGGGTTATGTGGGGCTTTTACTCGCCAAAACCGCGGTGGTCGTCGTCGGTGCGTTGTCGAGAGGCTCCGTGATCTCTTACAGAACGCACTAAAGCGCTGTGCCAAACCATTGCTCGGAGGTCAATAACAGAGCCCCCTACACCCTCGCAGTACTAAGACAGCGCAGACCACACGCGCTGTTGTCTTCCTCGGGGTAACATGGATGAACGACCGAAGCCCTCTCTCTGATCGACCGAGACCCTGAGGACTCCCTTAATCGTCTAGTACGACAGGCGAGGAACATCGTAGTCTTATTATCTGCCCCGAGCTACAGGTCCGAACAGGACGGACTTTAACTTGCCTTTGTCATATTATTTCTGTTACCGTTCTTCAGTTCATTTAATAACTTTACCGCACTGTACTATCTAAAAATTAATAGAGCCTGGAATTAGTAGGTATGGCTATGGTATTAAGTAGCAGCTAGATAGGTCAGGTTATGGTTAGGTTTGACTTTAAACAAGTATCTTAACATTAGTTCTTCACTACGACGAGAATGTTTACCTATGTGTTTAGTTCAATACAGCTAGCTATAAGTCATCTAATAAATTATAAAAACAATGATGTGTTCATTGTCTACGATACTTAATGAATTCAATACATCAAACACTACAATATCGACAAAAATCGTCCCACTCTATCATCAAATAACCGCGTCCGCGTCAAGTCGACGCTACGCAAGCTGTATCTATTTATTGAGTTGAGCCATATCTCTCGACAATACAATGTCGATAGAATAAATAAATGTGTGCACCCGGATCCGGCGACCCTTTTTCAAAGCACGTAATCCAAAATGTCCGTTTATTTTTTTTTCTATGTGAACCGCGTCACGAAAAAGAATGCTGTAATCGAACGAGCTGTTCTGTTAGAGTGAGAAAGAGGCACTCACTGGCTAGTTCGCGGCAGGCGGGGCACCTCAGAATGCGCTCTTATTGGCTACAATCTCATGTCGCCCGCCGCCCGCGTTCTGAACCCAATCATCGTCGCGCACACTACACCCCTCCCGCTCCCCGCTAGCCTTAAAATACCGACTGTTCACGAATGCCGACCCGATTCGATACGACCGAAAATGCCTTAGTTACTTCACGTGCGTTCTGTTGAGCGGACGCTTTCGCTGTCAATTTTCGTGAAAACTATTATATACAATCTGTGCTGTTTATTGAATGTAGTGACGTATATCACTCCAGTCCTCCCTTGTAGCCGTGTTTACCCCACCCTGAAATCCAACAGGTATATTAGTTTTGCATTATGTGTACATAGCTATAAAGCTAAAACAATTATAGGAATAACGATAAAATGAAGCATAGTAGCGAAAATCGTGACAGAAGCGAGAGTTTTAACGCCGGATGATCGAACGTAAAAGCAGTGTCCTCGTAATCAACGTAAGCCGAGCGGAATGGCAACGTCGCGCGTAAATAATAGGGTAGCGCGCGCTCTTTTCTCTCACAGCTGGCGCACAGTGGCAACGTCGCACACGCGGGACCGTGCCTCCGCGCGCGCCTTTGCGGGGGAATCGCCCGCCGAACCGAGCCGAGACGCATTCACCGGCGACGCAATATACCTACCTCGATTGATACGATCGCAATAACGACATTGCTTTTTACTTTATTGCAGATTTTTACTTTATAAAATGTAGTTAATTTTCAGGGATAGTAAGTTAAAATAACTTATAATTTAAAACCTTTTTGTTACTATGTTATATACGTATCATGTACATAAATATATACATTATACCTCTGTTATGTATTACAATATTATATGTACAGTTGTTAAAATTACGGGAATTTATTTAACACAAAATATTCCTCATAATCCATTTACTGTGCGAAACTGTGGTCTATGCTGAAATTCCGTATCTTATTGATGAAAATAAAACTTGTTTACAGATATTGAGCGGGTGTTTTGTGTACGCGTGGCGCTCTCTGTCGGCATTTGGCGGAGTGAAGCGCGCGGGACGCGGGGGACAGGGCTTCCTCCCCCTGCTTCAGTTTCGACTGTGACTTTGTGCTTAGAGGACTTGTCGCGCTCCGTTGCGAGACAGTGGAGTTCGCGCGCCAACTTTGACCAATAATATACCCGAAAAGTGTTGTGTGACAGAGAATGTACATCGGATTGCAGTGTCTTTCAAATTGGATGCAGTGAATAGGATCACATTATTTGGATTGCAGTGTTTTTGGATTTGTATTTTGGTTTCCGACAATAGCCAAATTTAACCAAACTGGGGATGCATAAGATGGAGCTTGGTGATAGCGTATATGCTGCTGAGCGTATTATGAAGAAGAGGATTAGAAAGGTGAGCTTTTATTGTTTTTACGAATGAGAACACCGTAACGGTTTCAAGTTCTGCACAACTCCGAATTTGAGATCACACATACTAACAAAATATTGGTGCATTTTATTGTCAACAGCATGTTTTTTAATAATCCATCGCTTGCTTGGGTTTCGCTGGCACTGAATTTCAAAACACGCTTGCATGACGCTTTATATGTACTAATAAAAATATAATGCAAATAACACAATGCATGACTTTAAACTAAGATTAATCCGAGTATTGTGACTCTGGCAGCAGCTGTTCCGAAATTACCGTAAGGGTTTTGATTCCTTTTCACGCATGTTTTTCGTTGCTTATTATGTGAGCTCCCCTCACAAGAGCTAGTTCAAAAACTAGGGCCGCAGTGAGAAATTGAATGTGTAATAATAGGAGTTCTTAAGATTTTACATTGCGTTTTTGCCAGTATATCGACGGTTCTTGTGAGGGGTACATGTCATTGTGAAAATGTTTATTGGTTTTTTGTATCTATGTTTTTATGTTTTGTATCTGTACCTCTTATATTATTAACTGACATAATATAAATTCTGAATGTCTTGGAGAACTGGATTTTTATTTATGGGCCCTAACCTGTCATGCTTTTCTTATTTTATTTCTAAGTTATGTCTAAATTATTTAAAATGTTTAATATTCTAAGTAAATACCTAATAAAGGGCAATACAGGTCAGTCGACTTGCACCATTTGGAATACACAAGGTAAGTACTAACTTAAAAAGACTTGTTTTTTTTATTTTTTACTTCCAAATCGTTCTTAGTTACAATAATTATATAATTAGTTTGTCACAAATGACAAATATTATAGGTATATATGTGTATATTGTCATGAGCATACTCTACATCCTTATGATATACATATTATGTAAAATTATACACTATATATTTGATGTAAGTACTATATTATTTTAAAATACACCTATGCTACGAAATATGTAATAAAAGGCGTCATTACTCATATTACGCGGACAGTACGAAAAAGCCTCGGAGTTATCTAACAATATTATATCTACTGATTATTATATTCTTAAGTAATTATTAAACAGTGACCAGACATTACTTTATAATATTTTGTCTATTGGACAGGGTATCTAAAACGCTTTTCTTACATGTACATATAACGCCAAGCCATTATCGATTCGGGGTGAACACAGTATCAACGCGCAATAAAATTAGATTGACTCTACTCCAATAGTAATTTCAAGTATTTTGGCTTAATTTATACCTGTAGTAATAGGTTGCAACTTGCTAGTGGGTACATTGCCTTTTGCCTATGCAAGTTTCTTGTAAAATTGTTTGTCCTGTGGCTTCATAAATTTTCACGACCTCGTCTGTATAAAATTGTTTTTTCAAGATATTATCACATCTATACTATTTATACGTCCATTCTAAAATTATAAATACGAATGTGTCTATCTATCACGGGCAATAACTTTTAAAACATTTTAGGTGAGTTCAGGAAAGACCTGTATGTCTTGATAGGAAATTAAAATAAAATTTTTGACTATCATTTAGATTCGAAGTATCCTACTTCCCTTGAGTAGTCATATTTAGGTTTACTGTTTGTGTTAACACCGAGAACCAGGAACTTCTGGCATATGCCATTAAAAATTCCAATAAAATTTGAGGCTGACTACATAATGTCCAAGTTCTTTCGATATTGCTACCTTCTAGCGTTCGAACTATTTGTTCTCTTTATAGTCAACTGAATTCCTCTGCTTCTACTTCTTCCCAGCTTGCTTTCGCTGTGTGTATTTAATTTAACTACATGCCTAAACTATCCAAGCTGTTCCACCTTTAATTTTTACTAAGGTACAGACGCCTTAAAAGGCCTGCTCAGAATACTCTGTTCATTTTATTTTATACCATGTAATAGGCCTTCAAGAAACTTTACCTGACTACAGTACAACCTTATTAAAAAACAATTACTAAAAAACAATAAAACTTTACTTACATAATAATAAAATGTTTTTAGTAAAACGATTCACTAGTTAAAACAAAACAATATGTATTTAAGCCAAATTAATTATTATGTCTTATTTTACCCAGAAAATATTGTCAGTGTGATATTTTATAATGTGCAACCATACTAAGATTCTCTTAGATTACACGTGCGTCGTTGAAAACAAGCAGTAGCTATTGTCAAAATGAAGGCGCGCTGGTGTTGTGGTGTAGTTGCACTGTCGTCTACAGTCGTCTACGGTAATTGCATTCACATTTACAAATAATTTAAAAGATTTATTCGTCGGTAAATAACTAATTACGAATAATATAATGAGAACCATCTCAAGAACCAGGCCATCTTAGGTTGCAGCTTGACGTTAACTACACTTTCATCCAATCCTTACCATATTACGTATCTCTTCATTATGTATTCGGCTAACTTTATTTTTAACACACTAAATGGAAAAAATAACATGTTTATCCTTTATAACTCTTTGTATTATTTATAACTATATAATAACAACTTATTGATAACAAAAAAAAAGAAACATACAGAAAGGATGAGTATAAGGTACATCTTACGTAATAGCTTATTTAAAATAAATTTCTTCCAGCAGACCGGCGAGTGCGACAATTTCTATGTGGAAAGATAGACACCGTGTATACTAGCTGTAAAAACTTAAAAAAAAAAACAAATTAAACAGACTTAAAAAAAAGTCACTGAAAAATACAAAATGATGCCAAGCCTACCAAACTAGTAAACTTTCTGTTGTTACACATTGATTTGGCACCGACTTCAATAACTGTCAAATTTAATTGTATAGGTATTTACATCGTATTTAAAAAGTTATTTTTGTAGTTGAGTTTTGATTAGTAAAGGATAGTTATTTTGTAATTTTCAGTTTTTTTTAAGTATATTTGATTATTTTGTTAAAAAGTTTTTTATTTTTTCCTTTTGAAAACCTTGACCTATATAAATATCTAGGGTATTTCTATAAGTAACTCGTTTTCTAATTCTGGAATGGATATACAAAAGAATCATCAATGTAAATAAACGCTTGTAAACAGTTGTTTGGTGTCTTCGAAGTGCGAGCTCCAATATTAGGGAAATAATGGGACCATCTTGGAGTTATACGGAACCCAACGGGAAAATAATCTTTGAAATCTGTTTATGTACAAAGAAAATATGCCTGAACATAATACATAAAAAAATACGTACAGACTACAATAGAATCTTGTTTAGGCGGTACTCATTACCGAATCTATGGGATACCACAGAGGCGCTACCTTTAAAAAAAATTATCAAAATTGCTGCACATATGGCGGAAAAATCAGTGAACATACATATAAAAAGAGATTCGAATGAATTGAGAAACGAAAAAATTAGATCATCGTTTTTTTGAAGTCTGTTAAAACATATGTATATTTCTGATTTATATTGTGTAATTAATGTACATTATTTACGTATTCATATTTTAAAAAAATCGGGTATATTCCATGGATGTTTCCAAATTATTTCAAATCCATAGTTTTTATCCTTATCCTTAATTTAGTGCCAACCTAGATCCTCTTCCTTTGTACGCTATTCACCTTCGTTCTGCGTGATTCTTTAGTAGTTTCTTCCCGTCGTCTTTACGACATCGTTCTGCCATCTAATTGGAGATTGGCCAACACTTATGTGTTCTTTTGATCTATCAAAACCTATGACTGTCCTTTGATTACAGCCTTTCTTCTATCACACATCACTTTTTTACTCAGTTCACGCTCGCTATCTGCATAATATCCCTATATGTGGCTGGTGCTCGACTAAAAGTAACACTCCTGTGTCTTGTTGTTCTGTGACTAAATCTATGACTAGATCCTTTTATTCATTGTTCACAATTTTCATTTATTCTGTGCCATTCATACGCGGTTTCTTGTTCCATCCCACTATTTTCACGATATCATCCCTTCCATTTGGCTGGTAAACGACTAACACTCCCGTGTCGGCTGACCTATGATTAAAGTGACTGGACCCTCTTCTTTTGCACACCGTTCTCCTCTTCTGGTTCATTCTTACCTGGTTCCTTGTTGCTGTTTTCCGGGTATTATCGTTTCTCCTTCTGACTGGTGGTCAGCCGACATTCCTGTGATTTGATCTCTGTACCTATTCTTCATATTTTATTTATTTTATACATTTCTTTATATTATATTGAGTATGTCGGCTATAAAATTTACGATACCTTGGATATGGTTTCATCAATACCTGTCTATTAAACTACCAGTAAACAATAACTAAATAATTTGTCTTGATTTTATTTTTAATCACTTTTAAAAAAACGAGGATCTCATTTTTTTAATTCTCAATTCATTTATGTTCAGCGGTTTTTGCAAGAATTTGTGCAGCAATTTAGATAATGTTTTTAAAGGTCCATCCACTATTGTACCATAGATTCTCGGTAATGGAGTCCCGCCTAAACAAGAGAACTCACGGCTTATAATATTATTTCTTTTGATGATCCTTCAATTTAACGTTTCGTTCCAGTATTAATAATACTGGAATAAAGTTACTTGTACACCTATCCTATATTTATTTCGGATAACTCAAAACCGGAAAATACATAACTTCTCAAGAAAAAACTTAAAATGACTGCAAAATAGTAGACACTGAAAACTACAAAGTAATTATTCTTTTCTAATAATCCAAATTTAAGAAAGTACAAAAATAACTTCATAAATAAGATATGATTTATGTACCTAATAAAATTTTTATTTTGAAGTCTGTTTAATTTTTTTCTTAAAAAGTTATTTAATCTGATAATTATTATTACTGTACTGCAAAGTTTTCCCTTTTTTTTAGGAAAGCAGCATAACCATGACAATTTATCTTTTATATGTCGGTTCAAAAGAACTATGGAACTCATTAATTTATGTTGTTATTAGGTAGGTACTTATTATTAGTTTATTTAAACCGTAACTTCATCCTTATAAACTATTAGCTATTGATCTAACCGTGAATTTACGTTACGTTCGTTACTATGACAGATTGTAACCTAAAAATTTCGAGTGGTTTTCTCTTAGCACTGTCTTTACTAAACTCCTGTTCGGTGCCAATAATCCATTCTAAACTGAGCAGTATGTGCTAAAACATAAAGACCATTTGAAATTGGTATCGTTTCACCTTGTTTTGTAGCGGCATATTCTGTCATACCAATATCAAATTAAATATCTAATTTCTACCTTATGTCTTCGTCTCACAGCACAAATTTCTATAACTATGTGTTATCACTATTGTAACTCCTATACATTTCTGTAGCCCTGGTATCTCTGAGCAAACGCGCCAGTATTCGGCTTCAACCGAATTAGTCGGCAAGTGCGCATGCTCTGCGCCTTTCCCTTCAACCAATCAACGTCGAGTCGTACTTTGTTGTGTCGGTATTGCTGTTGCAGGCTTTACTAAAATTTGAAAAACATAAATTTAAATATTGTAGTCGACTTATTACGAGGTTTATTGTTTTTTTTTTTAATTTTTAATATTAATATCTAGAGCTATCTCCTTTTTTAATTTGTCCTCATAGTTAATTATTTTGCAGAACAATAATAAATCTTACGAAAAAGTTCACAAGTTAAATGTTAGATGGCGCTGTTTTCCAAATTGAAAAATATGCACATAACAATTTAAAAAAACAGAAGTTGTAATTACAAGAATCTGCCACACAGAAAAACTTTTGTCAATATGAATTGTCTGCATTGTTCTTTTCTGTTTTTATAGGGGAACTACAGTACCTACAACTAACCTTTTTTAGTGTAACGTCGGAACTTATCTATACCGACATTCCACTAGAAAACGTCCCTGTGATTCATTGATCCAGTGATCCCGATGTATGATTTACAAGAGAAATAGGTAATTTAAATAGAATAGGTAAACATTTGGCAAGATTTTTAATTTCCAACATCTTCCATCAGTAGTCAACTAGTCTATTTGTGAAAATTTTGTATTGACTTGTTATTTCATCTCTTATTTCTGTACTATTGTAGGTACTGAGTTGCAAGGTTTCCTTGTAAATAAATATACCTCTGATGTAATATAATGTAACTCGGAGAACTACGTCGCTCGACACCACACTTCTTCTGACTTCTCTAGTGATCATATTAGGCCAGTTTTGAATATATTATATATTATATTATATAAATTCGAAACCTAGCAACGTAAGATTTTTTCCAGAAATATCCAGACGTATGAGTTCTATTACATCTAAACTAATTATTTGAACATTCAAGCTCATAAGCTGTCTCATAAGTTTATCTTGAATGCCTAATACTCATTGGTTATTTTTTTACCTGTTAAAAAGGTGCAGTTTCTAACGGTTTTCCTAAACGCACCCTAAAGGAATATATATGCGGTTAGTCCAGAATTGAGTGCATCTCTAATTTAAAAGAAATGTTTTTTTCTCGAGACAAAATATGCACTTGGAAGCAACACAAGCGTCCAAATTTTCTATAAATGATCGGCTAACAATGCCTCACCGTAATTTTATACATCCCTATTTATCAGAATGTGATAAAAAAGTTCAACAAGAACAAAAAATCTCCTTGAGTTGTCTTGGTATCATTTTTTATTTTGTTTTACTAATAAGTAATTCAGGAATCATACGTTATAATTATAAGTATATAAAGCTTTAATTTATATATTTAATTTAAAAATAAAATGTGTGTTACCTAAATAGAATTGGTCACAGTGATTCAGTATATATATTTTCCATTACATTGTCATTATTTTCTGTTACATCTATTCACTAATAGATAATAATTTAGAAAATGTTTGCAGTGGAACTACTGGAAAAAATGTAAACGTCCATTTTCAGTACATTAATAGAATATAATAATAGAAGTACATGTGAATCAGTCGTTAGTCTTTTATAGCCTTAATATCATTTAATATAACATATTTTAATAGACATTTCAATTCATAAACTATTAAGAAGGATAAGTAGAATAAGAACGCTTTTATTAATAATCTCTCAAAAATCTTTATAACGAAGAACATTTTAAAAACAACCTGAGTCCGCAGTTTTTCCTATTCGAATAGCATATTAAATTATAACTAGGGATTTATATACAGTCTACCAGGTTCGTAGGTATAGTTTGCCAACCCTCGAAATATAAAAACTGCTATGTGAGGGGTCCCCTATATTTAGAAAACTTAATCGCGTACGCGAACGCTACGAATATTAACGTAGTACAGGGGGAAACATCATATGGAAGTCCCGCACAATTAAAGCAAAAAATGCGTTGTTTATGCACACTCTGATTCCAATACACTTTTTATCATATTTGCAAAAAATCTCATTGATTTCACTAGATTCATATAAAACATTGTTTACAGGGGTTGTTACTTTCTTTATCGAAACAGCATAGCAACGAGTCGTATTTTAATGATCTCTATGACCACTTCAAAGTTATAATGGCCTTCGCTAAAATAGAAATAAAGTTCAAAACAAATCAAAACGAAACACATTCAATTGTAAATAATATTTTAGCCTCAGTTAAATGAAACACGTTCCTAGGGCGCATTAAAGCGCTATAGTAGGGGTCGCATACTGACGCTGCGCTAAAACGCCGAGTTGTGTTGCACTATGACGTCTACGTTCGTGAATACCATCAAACAGAGGACGCGCGCTAGCAGTATGTGGCACTCTGACGCGGCGTCATGGCGCTTTGACGTCACATACTTTGTTTTTTTTACAGATTTTAAGCCTTAGTTAAATAGAACGTGTTCCTAGCGCGCGTCAAAGCGCTATAGCGTCGGGTATTGATGCAATGCCGCGCTGAAGTACCTAGTTGTGTTGCACTTGCACTGTGACGTATACGTAGCGTCAAACAGAGCACGCGCTAGCAGTACGCGGTTCTCTGACGTGGCGTTAGGACGCCTTGACGTCGTGTATTGCATTTTTGTATACATTTTAATTTTAGCACACGGCGTACTCGTGCATCATGACTAAAAATTTAATAGAATGCGTTTGGAGATACTCCTGTTCATATGATACAAGAAATGTAACTAAAGTAGTGAAGTAGAAGTCGTCAGAAGTAGTAGTATAAGTAAGTATGTGAACTAAAGTAGTGAAGTAAAAATTGTAGGAACAAATAGGAAGAAAGATTAATGAATCTGGTAAGCTTACACTTGACATATCAATTGCAAAATAATTTCTTGTCAAAGAATGCTAGCGATGTGGCACGCGGCGCACTGGTACGTTGCATAAAAAACGAGGTATAAAATCAAATCGGTGTGATATGCCAAGACGTCGCGATACATACGCCTTCTATTTGACCAAGCCTTATACATAAAAGTAGAGACAAGTTGGCGCTTTGCCGTCATTGTAATAAAGCGCCTGTGGCACGCCGACGGTCGTTATGCCGCACGCATAATTATGTAAATATAAATCGAAAAGGAAAGGACGGTATATTTTTTGTTCACCTCTTTATCTGATTCAGATAAGGATTGTAATTAGAAAAGGATATCGCAAGACACAGCCACAGGTGAGATGTTCCCACGTGATGGGAACGTCTGTAGTTAACTTGTGGTCGTTAGATCTCAATTAAAATGTCTGTAAAGCCGCTCTGTAATAGTTCGTCCGACACTTATTGAATGCAAGTAACAATTAGCCGTAATTGAATTAAGAAATCCGCGTACGAAACAATTTGTAAAACATTTCTTGCTACATAGTAAGTCATTACCCTAGATAGAATGAAGTTTACGGTAGGTATTGTTTAAAGTTTTAGTTTCGCTGGAATATGAAGGGTCGTAACAAGGGTCAGCTTTAAAAATATTTATTCTCCCTTCCAACCCTCTCGCTAACCACCCGATCTCTGTTATATTTTTTCTTATCTAACCTAACTCCCATATCGGCATCCCGCCGCAGGGTGTGATCCCCCGTAATTGAGTTATTACTGACGTACTTATCTCAGGAATTATTTAATCAACTTTTGTCATTTGATATAATTATGCAGATTTAATCTTTTTTCTTTTGCAAATGTAGGTACCAGTATACGTTTGTAAAAATTGAAAAAAAGAAAACTTGAAATCTCATCTTACTTTGTTTTATCAGTAAAACAACACAATAAACTACCTGAAATCACATTAGGTTATATTCCCTCTCAGTTCTCGAGTGTTTGCTTTCCGATTTGGTCACAAGTATACCTACACAAGTGGTGGCTGAGGGTTGAAACAAAGTCCTTTTGTACCTACTTGCACAAGGGACCTGTTTATCTTGCTCGCGTAATTTCTTCAAATATCGTCCTTGACTATTGATCCTAACATTTGTTTTTCGTATTTCCTTCAAATGCTATTTCAACTGTTACTACTAAACATGTACTTATTACAATTTGTATTAAAATAATGATTTCAAATGTTTCATTTGATATTTTAATGAAATTATCATCAATTACTGTAAATATATCGGATTATAGAAATTAAATATTATGTAGCAGAAGAATTATCATGTTATCTCCCGATTCCCAGTGGCCTAAAGAGCGTGCGGCTATGCCAGTAGTTGTCAGTGCATCGATTTAATTATTGTCACAGAGTCGATGACCGTCCGACCGTTAGGTGCAGTTGACGGTATAGGCCTGTATTTTACGACAGAAAACGAGGAAAGATGTTACTAGAAGTGTTTCAAAATCATTGACAGTTTCACGCAGGATCCAATAATGTTGATTGATATTAAAATGTTAATAAATAATATAAATTCTGTTGCGTATACTACAAGCTAACGTTTAATTAACGGCTATCATTACAGTTTTACTATATTCAATGAACACGAGAAAACATTAATTATTGGAAATCCAGTAAGCAGTACAAGGACTGCACGCTGCAGAAAATATTATTCACACAACTACTGTCTGTTGATTCTGCTGTCTGACTGACCTGACGCAGTCCGTCTGCCATGGTGCCGTGTCTACGTTTTACCAACCGACAGACTTGCTTACCTTGTCTGTTATATCAATTTACTGGCTGCCTCGCTCGCACACGGCGTTCTGATTCCAAATACCTACCGCTCGGTATTTCTGCGCTCCTAGTACTCTAGTATCGAAAGAATACGCGCGAGACTGCGCAGGGTTGAAATTTAAAAAAAAAGCTGCTAGTATATTTCTTATTTCATTTATGCCTGATGATGTTATTTAAAACTGTCATATTCAATAAAAACTTCATTTTGTTTTCAATGTTTACGGTCAGCCTATTCTTAAAATGCACTTTGTTACGATTGTGTAATACAAATTTATTGCGATTTATTTATATATTCAACACTGTGTTATTTTATTTAGCAGTTGAATATCAAATTAAATGTGTGATATTATGTAGATGCATAGATAGAATGAGTGCCTATGGTCACGACACGTCACGTCCGTCTCTGCGGAGGTCTATACGTGAACGGAATATTTGTCTTGTCTTAGACGAGTGCGAACTCGTTCAATTCAACTGCGACACCGTCGCGTCGACTGGTAATTTCAATGATCAGACAAATAGCTTCCTTAAATTGCTTCCCGAGTTTGATATTACAACACGACAGTTGATTTATAACGGAGAGAGTACTTTTTGCTATGAAGAATATTCAATAGCGAAAGTCAAAAATTTTTAAAGGACTGAATTTTGTCATTTCAAACTGAAATCGAACATAATACCTACTTTTTAAAAGGATATTTTAATTTAAAATAAATAATTTAAGAACTGTAACATTTGCAAAAATGTTTGATTTGCAATGAGAATAGAATACTTACATAGGTATTCTTAGTATTATTTACCATTTCAATTCCAGTATTGGGGCTAAGCTAGGAGATGACGCTATACCTAACCTTAAACTTACTACCGAGAGAGGTTTATCCAATTATGAACACATCAATTTAGAAAAATGTTTTAACTTTTAAGCAACATAAGCAGTGGGAATAAGCTCTGTCTCTGTTCCTCATAATGCTGGGCCAATGACACTAATGAATTTGTGACATCCATAGTACGGTAGCGTCATCTCCTTTTTTTTATGTCAGGAAATGGTTTTTACGCTCCTATCACGCTCGGATAAAGGATACTCTTAAAAGTAGGTTTTATGTCATATATGCATGTTCCTAAAACTGTTGTTTAAAGTAGATTAAACTATTATAAATGAGACTTTTCGGCGGAAATGAGACAAGTGAAGTTGGCAATTTTGTTTAGATTTTCTATTTTTTTTCGCTTTTGGAAGTGCAAGTACAAAAGTCATAGTACATTGTGCGTTCAAGGTCTGTGCAAGTGAAAAGATTTGGAGGCTCTGAATAAACATGTGCAACTGAAGTTTCCGCGTTCTTCCAAGAAGTCATTTTAACTCCAGTAAAGCCTACTATCACTTTACTTGAAGAATGTTGGGAAGACTGTGCTTTATAGGGATTATTGAAAATTTGGAAAATTTATACCTCAGGAAAGTGCTGTTGGAATCTGATAGTTAACTTATTAACGACGGCTGTACGGGCTTAGTTCCCTTGGCCTTCCATGAATTTTGAGGATTAACATTAAAAAGAAACTATTAGAATGACAATGATGAAAATAATAGAAAGTAAAGAAAACTTGTTAAATTGTTTGTTGTTTATGCCGTTTACGGTACGATATCAGACACTTACAGCCTTCAAGCAACAGGTTTTTATAAATTAAAGTTCAAAATTAATCACAGCCGCGTCATTACTGCCAATCGCCTCAGGCTCTTTGGGACCCCGAGATTCATCTGACATTTTTCCACCTTCCCTCACCCTCTCGATTTCCCTCCAGCCCTTTTAACGCCTGCGAGGGTCGCATGGAGACTACAAATTAAACGACACGATTGAATTATATTCGAATCTACACCGTCCTGAGTTGAAAATTAAACTTATTATTGCATGTTACGTGACAATATTTTTGATATGAAGTATTTTATAACGTAATTTTAATACATTTCTAAAGGAACAAGACTTTTAAAAGACAAATTATTGAATACTTTATGTCGTTCATCAATCATTTATTATATATTTATTTACTTAGGTATTAGTCCAATGTTATCAGAATTTTTCGTTTATTTGTTTCATAATTAAACACGTTATATTATTATAGTGTACATTTAAAAAATTAGTTTTTAATGAACTGATTGCCCTTAGTTCCAAATTTTCTATTTCTCACGCAATTTATTCCCATTTCAAGTGGACAAAATTTTATTTCTGTGTTGGACTTACAAAGGACATAGCGGAACCATGTTGATAGGTTTCTGGGCCAAATCGTTCGAGATACTTGAGAAGATACTCGTAAATGGCTGGTATAGCACAATCAATTGAGAAATCAACCGTCTAATCCCCTAAATTTTCTTTAATTTTTGCTTTTAAACCAGGAGCGCCTGGCGAACGGAGCTCTTAAATTAAGAATTATCGTCTCGCTCTAGCTGTGGTCCATTTTATCATTCTATCAGTATTGCCGTTATCATAGGTACTTATACTGATTAGTGCGTCTACTACATATGAACCCGGTCCATTTTAAGAGTACACAATGTTTTAGCTGCTATGTATATTATAATATGTAGGTTTTTATTTAATCAACGAACATCACATTTAAAAAACGAATGTCGCTGGCAATAAAGACCTTTAAAAAATACATGTAAAATATATCGTTATTTTAAGGTCTTCCTTAAGTTTGCTTTATTTATTATAATATGAAGTAAGGAATAACGAATAAGCGACAAATGAAGTGATCGTGCGCGGAACGTCACGCTTTCTTCGCCTTCAACAATAGGTGTGACTGTGACCTCGTAGTAGACCTAGTGATGCGGTCACGCGTGATGATTTATACGGTGTCATCATCGATGCAGTATCATTCTCGGTTAATGAACTAAATAGTTAGCTACGTAGCTTTTTAAACCTATAGTATTTCAAAAATACATACCATCGCCTTCTCTCATTGGAGGTAGTCAAATCTAACAATAAGTATTTATGCTTACAGATGGCAAAGTTAGTTGGTAGATGCTAGTCCGTTGCTATATCAATCCCTTAGGTATAATAAGACTTATTCCTCGAGCGACTCTTACGATCTAAGCGAGAAGTTTAGTAATTGACACATTCAATATTTTATATTTTCTTCCAGAATAACATGGAAGAATATAAATGTACAAAACATAATAGGTATAAGCTTTGTAAAAATAACACATCTACTTATAACTCCAGGCAGCCTGTCCCGTACTATGAAAAGAGGCGAATAAAATTCAATTCAAAAAAATTAAACCGCCTTCAAAAAAAAAACTGAAAAGTACAAAATGACTATCCTTTACTAATCGAAACCTAAGTACAATTAAAATAATTTATAAATACGATACACATACCTATATAATTAAATTTGACAGTTACTGAAGTCGTTGCCAAGCCTACCAAACTAATAGACTTTCTGTTGTTGCACATTGATTTACCACCGACTTCAATAACTGTCAAATTTAATTATATAAGTGTGTGTATCGTATTTATAAAGTTTTTTTATTCGTACTTAGGTTTCGATTAGTAAAGGATTGTTATTTTGTACTTTTCAGTGTTTTTCTTTGAAGGCGGTTTAATTTTTTTTCATTATTTTTTTTATTTCTCCCTTTTGAGTGATCTTGACCTAAATAAATATCTAGGACAGGTCTGCAATTAATTCCGGAGCGTAACGATATATGAGAGAATCATCAATATAAATAAAGGTTATAACCATGTCGCGTTATTTGGAGTATCTTCGAAGTCCAAGCTCCAATACCGGTGAAATTTAAATGGGACCACCTCTGAATTATTATCTACCAAACCAAGAAAGAATTTTCAAAATCGGTTCATAAATGACGGAGTTATGAGGTAATAAACATACAAAAATTAAAAAAAACAGTCGAATTGAGAACCTCCTCCTTTTTTTGAAGTCGTTTAAGAATGTAGATGCGTGGGTGATGTTTTCTAACGATATAGCGGCCGATCAGCTTATCTAATAATAAGTACCTATGTGTCGTATGGTTATCTGATTTGCCTAACCGTTGCTGCTGGGACTCGACGTCTGGAGTTATTTACAGTCTATGAAAAATAATATAAGAACTTCTAAAATAAATTTCTTCCTAATAAGTATTGAAGACTTGAGATACTTTAAAAGAAAAGTACAAGATATAATCACAAAAACCCATGAAAGTTACGTGAAACTCACAAACAATACAAAGAGCTCTCTCCAACATTTCTCAGCCACTAAACTCCGTTCAAGCAATTTGAGAGGATTCGTGTTTAAACGCCCGATCGCTCCCCGTGGGCTACAACATTGCCTGTCTGTGCTCGAACCATTAATCTCTCCCCTCCGCCCCCTCCCGAGTGGAGAGCGCCCCAGAAAAGCTGACATAGTTCGAGAGCAATTTGGACTACTTCATAAACATTAAAATGCGGACATAAAGTGATAAAAAAGACCTCGCAGGTCAGGAAAAGTAAATATGCATATTTTGTTTACACCTTTTTTCTAAAATATTGGAATTTTTCACTTATATTCGAAAATTGGATAAAGAAAAAGTCATTTGGATTACCAAATGAAAGCTCTTCCTAAGTTCAAACCACGTGTTTAAAAATGTGTAACACGTTATTTTATGTTGGTTTTTTACAAAAATCGTTTAAAAACTACCAATATAGGTATCTTTTTTAGATAAGGTATCTCAAAAAGTACCTACCTACCTTAATGAACATTAAAAATTCGATGTGAATGAAAGGAAAATAATCAAGGTTACATGATTTTAAGTAGTTACCTATATGTATACCAACTTTTTTTAAATATTGTTTTGTTTTATTTTAAAAATAAATGTCTACAATAAACTTTAATTTGCGATTTATAACAACTGACAGTATGGAATACAGGTTGGTCAAGTACGATTTACGCTTGATCGGTTATTGCTATGTATTGTACAGTAGCGGTGCCTCGCGGTTTCACCCGCGTTAAATTTATTATTATTCCGGTATAATAAGTAGCCTAGATTACTCTTTGATAAATCCTTTACCTTACAATGGAAATCCCGTCAAATTCGGATCAGCCATTTTGGAAATTAGGCCTGACAAAGAAACAGACAGACAATTTAAAAAAGCATGTTGGCGCTTTGGTTGCGTCTAAAAAACCATATAAGCTTAAAAAAAGCCTTTTATTTCGAAATCACAGATAGACACTTCAACTTTATTTATATGTGTAGATTAAGCTTGTCCGCGACGTCGTTCGCATGGAATTTAATATAAGATTTTCGTAGGGAATATTAGTACAAAATTCTGTTTGATAACCACTCCTAGAAATGTATTTCATATTTCGCGTTATTTTATTAGCCTTTTATCGTTCGTCAAGAAAACAAATCACTGGTTGGACATCTGCCTACTACTTTTTACGTTACTTTTTACCAGTAGAAAATATGTTACATTTATAACTAAAATAAGGGACTACAAACTTAAAAGTACCTAATGAAGCTCCTGTCCTACTCACCAACCAACTCCAGTCGCCACTACAAATGTAACATACATTCTGATTTGACTTTTAAATGACAGCCTCCTCTCTATATAAAGTCCAATTGAGAGGCTTCATTACAAAAAATGTAACACAGACGCGCAGTGGAAGTACCCGATAATCATCATAGTGAAATATCATGAGAAATGATGAATCATTGATCGTTATGTGAACTGTACTACTTTACAGCAGCCTCGAGTCCTAATTGCTCAACTATTGGCTCGAAATGACGTAAAAATTTCATTATTTTGGCGTTCCACTGTAAAAATGTATCCTGACTGACACTCATGAGTGTAAAATTCATAAAAATTCATACATATTAAAGAAACGTAATTAAGCTTCTAAGCTACCACAGAAATAAATAAATTTTCAAGATAGGAGATTATATCCTTATATCCTACGAGGATAAGCCCTGGAAACGATGTTATTTACACAGTTTGTAACAACATCGTATCGCTTAATCGTTTTTATTGTCAGAAAATATTCAATTGTCCTACAAAAAATCTATTTATTTCAGATGTACACCCATCCCTGTTGAAAGGTTTTGCACAATATTTTTTTCTAATAAAGCGTGCTAAAGTTTAAATAAAATTGTGCACATTGTTATAAAAGTACATAGTGTGGTCTAAATAAATATTTCAATTACTTTATAATTACGATCATAATTAACATTCACTCATGAGGTCATCAGCTTCACGACACAATACAAATAAGCGTAATTCGATACCACATGAACATTGATTGATATTATTTGTTATTTAAATCGTTAAACCGCATTAATATCTCAAAGATGCACACATCTGCCATAAAGTGATTATCGGAATTTTATCTAGTCCTCTCGAATACATATTATTATTATAGAAACCGAAAAAACCCGATGACGGACACAAAGAACGTGTCGCGCATTACATTACGCGCCAATTTCGGTTTTGCAGAGAAATACCAATTATTCTTTTTACGCTTCAAATTTCTAGGTAATATAAATTAACTTATTGATTACTTAGAAGTCATTTCAAAAATCTTAAAATATTAGGTCTTTACCTATGAAATTGCCGTTTAGTATACAAAAAGTTAAAGTATTTTTTATATATTTTTTTTTATTTCTATTAATCAAAGTATGCACCCATATTATCAATGCATCTCTGCCAGCTCAGTGGTAATTTTTCAATGCTCCTCTTGAAGAAGTCAGGTGTACGGGAGGCAACAACCTGTTCAAAGGCATTTTGTACTGCCTCTCGGGTTTAGAACTTTTTTCCTGCCAAGTTGTCCAAATTTTGGAAAAAGTAGAAGTCTATCGGCGCAAGGTCTGGTGAGTACGGTGGATAACGCAAAACTTCCAACCCTAGTTCTTGTAGCTTAGAGACCCTCTGCTGTGCCGTGTGAGGTCGAGCGTTGTCGTGCAGGAGCAGCGGGGACGAGCGATTAACCAAGGCTGGCCGGAGATTTGCGAGCTTTTCCATCATTGTGTCGTTCCTCACATAGTACACATCCGCAGTAATGCTCGTGCCATTTGGTAAACTATGATAAATTACACCGGCACTAGACCACCAAACAGTAACCATCACTTTTCTAGGGGTAAGTTTTCGTTTGGGGTATTGCCTAGGTGCTGAACCGGGGTCTTACCAACATAATAACCGCTTACGATTGTCAATAAGAATTCATTTTTCATCGCAAGTGACAATGCGGTTCAAAATCTCTTCGTTTCTGTGTCTATTAAGCAACGCAAGGCATAGCTCAACGAGTTCGTCGCGCTGGCGATCGTTCATTTCATGCGGCAATTACTTATCAAGCTTTTTTACCTGGACAATTTGACACAAATGGCCCAATATTGTTTTGATGCTAACATCGAAAGCTGCTACTAACTCAGCAATAGATTGAGTATCATCAGCTACCACTATCGCCTTTAATTCGTCGTTGTTGACTTTAGTTTTCGGGCGATCACGGAGTTCATTTTTCAGGTCAAAATTTCCATGTCGGAAGCGTTCAAACCAATAACGGGTCGTGCGTTCGTTTGTAGTGTTTCACTCCGTACACGTCGTTAGTGTTGCGAGCCGTTTGTGCCGCATTGCTACCGCGACGAAACTCGTATTCCGTAATTACTCGTATTTTTATCATGTCCATACTGATGAAAAAGATACAAATGTAGTGTAAACAAAACAGTAATCAATAAACAAATGACTGAATTATAAAATAAAATTCCGTATTTTGAAATTCATTTGAATTTAGAATTTATTGCCAGCCATACACAAATTACATTTCAAATAGTATTGTAGAACGGCATCGTACCTAGGTAAAGACCAATTATAGTCCGTGAGATTTAATAGGTTGGATTTGACGCTTCTTAATTTTCATGCCATAACTTTGTATCAACGTTCCTGATATCTAATACAAATTCAATTACGTAAATGCTGAATAAATAAACGTTATTTATTTTTCCCACTACTGATCATTACACAAAACTACTAACTTTGATTTCTTGTAGTTAAAAACACAGATATTTCGTTATATATCTTCAAAAGAATTTTCTAAATGGACGTTGTTACAATGTTATATCACGAGGCGTATTGCTCTAGTACTGCTACCGTTTGCAATCGTTTCGTTACCAAACGAAATCGATAATCGATTGAAATGTCGTAATAATCGAATAATTTCAAATTAAGATATTATTATATTTTTTAAATAATTTTAGTTCTGTATTGTTTTTTTGATGAGTTTACTGACAAAAGCATGTAATCAAATATCAAAGGATGACTGGGCTAAGGTGGTGGAGAAAACAAAAAAAATAATAAAAGAAGACTTTGAAAGAGACGTCAGAATAGACAATTTAATTGAAAATGAATTAATCATAATAGTGGGAGACGAAGATAGCTCTACGGACATGGATCCAAGCTCAGAAAATGATTAAATATTTATTTTTCACCGATATTACAGTCTGCCTTTATTTTGGGGAAGTTTTTTATACATTAGTCCCAAAAAATAAATATATCGAATTAAGTTTATTCATATATTTAAGTATATCTTTTACTGTAACAAATACCATATCTTAACAAACGTACTATGTAGCTAACAAACTAATAATCATAAGTGAAATATTATGATGTTATTATGTTATTAAACAATGGTATCGATTTTCGTTAGAATCGAAAAATAATCGAGAAATATTTGTTTGGTCATAACTAGTCGCAGTTATGTGACAGATGTCAAATCCGACCTATTAAATCTCACGGTATAGTACGTATATTAAACAATAATAACAACGGAAAATAGGTCTTCTATTTTTATGAAACTAAGTACCTTCATGAGTATCTATTACATATAGCAACGTACTTATAATTCAATGATTTCGAGTATCTTAAAAGCAGAATTATTTTAAAACTATTTTACCTAAGGACACCTAATTTTTTTTTCTTACTGACGTAACGCAAAGTGCATTTGCCGACGTCTATGTTTTCCGATACTTATAATAATTCGGAAACAATTTAAAGTCAAGCTTCAAATAGAACAATACTTGACAAAAATCTTTTACTTTCTTAGATATTATAGGTACTAAAGTCTTTCATATGATAGGTGCTTATCTAAAACAACAAGTTACAGTAGACAGAGATCATTTAGCTTTTGCCTCTACGGCGTAGTAACTGATTTAATGTGTTATGATTGTCACTATTCATATTCTAAATCATAATTTGTTTAAATATGCGGGTTGTCGCGCCTAACTCATTGTAAGCAATGAATAAGATTTCTGGACTCATTTGAAATACTTGTGTGAGTAGCTATAGGTAGTTAAAGAGAAATGTAAAGAGTAGGTCGATGATAAATAGTAGACTGCAAAGTTATTGAAAGGCTAGAAAAGCCTGTATATATGTAGTACTATGTAAATACAATAAATGTAAACTGTATATAAGTAGGTACTCGTATCATACTCAAATTATTATTAATACCAGCGCATTTCCCATTGTCAATGATAAATCGTAACGATACCTACACAAATATTAATACATAAATATTAGTACGTTAAGATTCATGTCAATTCCTTCGAAACTTCTGTTTAAATTTTCCGAACCAAACTAGTGCTTTCTGGAATGTCACATATACTTAGGTCTAATGTCCACGAAGCGTATTGCAGGCCTATTTACATTTTCTTTTATTTTTGATAACGCCTTTGAGTGATGGAGATGTTATTTTAGCTTACTACTACTTTCACAGTCGACGAAGACAATTGGACGCATCCATACAAAGAAAGCAATATCAATTGCAGACTGTGCGTAGCTGCAAGACGTTATCAGAAGATGATAATATATTTAAATTCATTTTACTTACTAAAATTTAATTCAAGTCACAGCACCACTATTATAAAAATAAACCATTTTTAAACAGATAAAAAAAAATTTGCAACTCCGCACGATGTATATCTGCGTGGATCTGTAAATATGGAATTTTAAGGATAATCAAAAAATATGAAAGAACTATTGCTTTTAACTCAGTGACTGTATTTAGAAAAATAAAACGCTACTGTAATTTGCGATTTATATAATAAAAATTTATTCCTCCAAAAGTTCCAAATAAATACGAAAAAATTAAGCCTATATTATAATTCATTTTTCCATGTTTTCACAATCTAATTACAACTCTAAACATAGGTATACAAAGTCTCCTCTAGAACTGTCGTAAAAACAAGATTTTACATTCTTATTTATTTCGTTCATTGTGACATGCCAATTAACTTCTAAGAAAAAAGAAATTAAATATACGCTCAAAATGATGAGAAAAAAAATCCGAACTCATGAACAATTGATACTTCAAAATGCTTCATTAAGGCTTACTGCCCATGGAGGCTTAACTTCATAGACGTGTATTTATCATTATACGCCTCAAGTCTCAAGCAAACTTGAATTTGCTTGAGACCACGGCCGATGCAACTCGGTCGAAACGTCAAGCCAGAATAAAAAGGTAATCGCGTTAAATTTCCCGTTTTAGATATACTACTCTGTCAAGAAAGTACTGGGAAAAGATTAATAATACACAAAATGTTAGTTATTCATCCAAATTTATTTTATCACCTTCAAAGTATGCTCCTTCAGAAACGATACACTTCCCGATACTTTTTTACCGAATGTATTCTATAATAATGCAACGCGAAAGTTTAAAAGTTTCTATACACAGAGCTACAACCTCACGTTCGCGTGTAATTTCTTGCGTGTAACATCGAGCAGAGCTGCAATGTTTTTACCTGTATAATAATGTTTCCTTATTATAACAGTGGTGCTGTGTTTGAAGAAAATTCAAGCATTTTTACCGATTCCATAAAATGAATTAAATGCCCTAATATATATTTTTTGACAATTCTCTTGCATCTTTGAACATTCTGCAATGGATATTTCTTTCTATGTATGGATGCGTGCAATATAAACGTCGTTTTTATTGACTTCGAATAGTATCCATTACTACCTTATACTTATCACGAATAAGGGAAAATGTACTGTACGCTAGCAAGTTAAAACTTTATTTAGTATGCATGTCAGACAGCAAAAATTTCACGGTGTATTTTGAAGCATTTATGAAACTATGCCTCCGTGGACAGTCGGCCTAAGACTCAAAAATTCATGAAATATTAAACCATGTAATTAATACCGTTATTCCTAATACCTGTGGTTATTGAACTACCAAACGCGATTTTTGTGACAATTTTCGTATCCTGATTACTCGAACTAGAATAAGTTATTGCGATACGGATGTTTATATACAGGATTTTCCATACACACCAGCAAGAAAACAATAACTCATAATCAATCTATATAATCTATTTTGACGCATTTGTCGATGCTATTGGTATGTTGGTAGTTTTCATTCCAAAGAAACAAAAGCGCCGCGTTTAGTTTTCTTGTATTTATGTTACTACTTAGGGTGGTTTGCACCAACTATTTAAACTCGATTTCAGGATTTGACATCTCGCTTGCACCCATAATTTAATAGTTGGTGCAATCAAGATGTCAAATCCTTAAATTAAGTTTAAATAGTCGATGCAAGCCACCCTTAGTTTCGAATATTTTCGACAAAAGTATGTCTTTGCATGATCGCAGAATTATTGTCAGATTAAGCTGGCTAAAATTTGAAAGTGTAATATTGACTTATTTTCAGACTCTTATGTCATTAGGTACCGTCTTTTTGAATGAGATAGAGAAATGAATATCATTAAAACAGCTAATTAATAAAGAACCTGTTGTAGTTAAAACATTAAGGCGAGCGTTCCCGAGAGTATTTTTTATGAGGGTGTTTTTAGGAATGATTTATTCGCAAATCATAGAGATTTCAAATATTACGTAAAAATATGTGTTATTTACCCATCTTTCTCGTGATTATGCCGGCCATTTGATACACGATCTGTTTTAATTCACTGCATCAAAAAAAAACCTCAACCACTTATAATTTGAAATCTTAATATCATGCCACTAGAGTTTCGGTAGATACTTGGTTCATAGATATTAAATAATACCAAAATAGTTCACTGAATGCGACAAACAATGCTCGCGAAGCCTATATATACGGCGTTCTTCACATCTCCGATTGCTTCTCATGCTTATACACCCAGTTACGGGTACGTAGATTTAGTGACACATTTAAAGATCTGCTGTCACATTTTGACAATACTGTGATTAACAAAACCAGCGTCAGGATTTTAAACGGGGTACCTATTACCTTTAATAGACGTTCTTGCCACTAGAAGTAAATTGACACTCTTTTTACTGTTTGTATGTACGAAACGTCGATATACCTACTATAAGGTACCTATATATACACTACCTTTCCACACCTTTATAGCTTGAGAAATGTTTTTACTACTCTGAATCGCAAGTTTACAAGTTAAGATTAGGTATTACTTTGTTTGCACTCATATTGTCTTTGTGAAGAAAGTGTGGAAGATTTTATGAGAAGTTACTCAAACCTCTCATGAAGCGGACTCATATATACCTACGTATATCTTAGCAGGCGGTATTAAAATTACAGATATAATAAATAATCTACTTGTACATATTTTTGTAAAGTATCTTTGCTTATTGATGTATTCTAATGTTACAAGCAACTGTTACGAAATACCGAACCAACAAGTTATACACGAATTCAGGAAAACCATGAACACAAAATAACTTCTTCATTTAGAGAAACATTATTAATTGCATTATCTAACTGGACATGAAACACCTGAGTAGTTCCATTTTTGACGATAATAAATAATATTTTTTGTGATCCCACTAGATGCATAAATGTCATAGATTCAATGTGTTTCAATTCTTCCTGATATGTGATATTCAATCTATGGTAACACCATGATTTTAAAAACTCACGTTAAATCATACCTTTACCTATACGTAAATCTACGTATACTATTTCTTTTGACAATAATACTTCTTGTGAGTAGATAATCCATATAGGCAAAGAATATGTAACATAAGTACCCACTTACACTAGCCTACTTGCTCTAAGTATGTGTTGTAAAATCTCTAGCGTAATATTGTAGTAGTATGGTGAATTTTAAAGCATTTTCTATATCTTCATGATTTGATTAAAACAATTACAAATTCTACATAAATTCAATCTGTGGAAAATGTATACTAAAAAAAGAGTATTTTTTAATAAAAGGAAAGTATGCATGTACTCATACGCACGTAAGAAGTTACACTTCTTTAACGTTTTAAAGAAAAACTGACCAAATATAAAAAAATAAACTGACCACATATAAAAAAATGAAATTGGCCGCTTAAAATGAATGAAATAAAAAAGAATAAATTAAGTGTTATATCGGCGCGCGCAACTTCGTCACACGCTTAATAATACATTCTGATCTGTTTTTCCAAATGCGCCAAAAGAAGTATATGTAACTTCAAAAATTAGTAAATGTTATAGACGTATGTGGTTTTAAAATTTCTAAGCTATGGATTGCTATTAATTAATTATTCGCGCACTAATTATCACATGGATTCCGATCGGCTCTAATTGGCGTCTATACTCGTGAGACACGGTCCGCCCATGGCGCGATTACACCATCAAACGGGCCATGTTAACCACACCCACCATGCAAAAGAAATTGAACCTTTGGGTTAGTAGTTAGAGACCATGTTAGCAGCATTCGTAATGTGGTAGATCGACTCAGGCTAGCGGGGGTGGGGTGAGACGAGGTGGGGGCGGGGTTCCTCTCCCTTCGCCCCGCCTGCCCCGCGTATTAGCCAATAGTCGCACGCCAGCCGAACGACTTCACCTTGCCCACACGTCCCAGTAGGTCCTTTTATGTTTTTTTTAAATGAACATTACTTCATTGAAATTATCCTTTGAATCTTGTGGTACGCTCAATAATGTGATGAATGCGATTACAAAGCGTCTATATTTTCTTTGTAGATGATGACATCATTCATATTATATTTGTATTAGTAATTTTTTTTCTCTTAGTGATCGATTTCTGTAGTAAATATCGATTTTATTTTATACTTTATAAGTACTAGGTACCTACGTTTTTTTTTTATTCAGTGCCAAACAAAATAATTTTATCAGTAAATATTTTCATTCTGTGAATTACAGTTTATTAAGTTTGATATGTTTTGTTAATTTCAAACTACAAAGACTAGATACTTCTAGTTTTTTTTTTTATTTAGTGTCAAACAAAATAATTTTAGCAGTAAATATTTTCATTCTGTGAATTACAGTTTATTAAGTTTGATATGTTTTGCTAATTTCAAACTATAAAGACTAGATACTTATAGTTTTTGCTTCACTACAGGAATTTATTTCCTTACTATCATATTCATAATATTAATTTTAAAATATCACGTGCCGCCGATTCAAAGTCACATCATTCTCACCAAATTCCACCTCACCCTTCATCTGTAAAACCAATAAGACGTGAGGGTTTGAAGTTCACGTTTCATTTCCGGAACGCCTTATAAACCCTATAACACAATCCAATTTAAACTTTATGACTTAGTCATAAGAGTTAATGTTTTTATCACTTCGTTACAATTAATCGAAAGGTCTGTTTTTATTTTGTCTCCTAACACTCGTATCTTATAATTTTATTGTGTCCCAAATATTTGTACTTCAGCATACCTAATACAATAATAAATATTCAAATATGCACCCATATCAATTTACCCTCAATTGAGACTACAATATTTTTGGTGCCTGTCTGCGTAATCCTGTGATTTCAACAATAATACCTATAGGTAGTATTATTAGTAAACGTACCTTCACTAAAAATAAATTCAAAGTAGGTATCATTTTAGTATTTAATTTTGTTCATGTCATAAATTAGGTATTAAGTATATTGTGTATCTATCTATGTGATATTTATCCAAATATTTTACAATTCGTCCAGTGTTTAGATTTAATTAGTCAAAGAACATCAAAATAATAACTCCTTTACATAATAGACAATACATAATATATTTTTTTATGTTTGTGTTGACTAACGGAATTTGGTATATTATAAAATAAAATACGGGAATTATGTCTCGGATCCGATTCCGGGGGAGATAGCCGCAACAGCTGTCCGGAGCAGGTGCGCCCGAATCGAACTCGCGAACAACCGGATCTGCTGTCTGCCATCGATTTTGGGCTTTTTGTAATCAGAAAATATTTTACACGTGAAAGTTTATTAAAATAAATAAAAAGAGCTAGTATATACAAATAAAACTATCGAGGATGTGTCTCCATTTAGTAATAGGTATTAGTAGGTGTTGCTCAACACTTTTAAAATGCATGGTCGTTGTATTATATTATATCGTTTGCAAACTGTCACATTTTACTAAATTGCAGTTTTATACAGCTGTATTAATACCACCTACTTGTGTAGTGTAACCCCTCGTTCGTACAACACGTGAACACGCTAACATTCAGTCTGGCCACGTCTGCATTCCGACACGGTCGCTTGTTTGTCCAATTAACCAATGAAATACACTCACCCGCTTGTTTTCTTTACTTCCAGAACAAAGTCGAATACTACGTGAAATGGAAAGGCTGGAAACCGAAACACAACACTTGGGAACCGGAGGAAAACATATTGGACCCTCGTCTCATCCAGAGCTTCGAACGCGGCGAGGAGCTTCGTCGACAAGGACGCAAGCGGGAGCGAGAGCACTCGCCCGTGGAGCGCGCGCGCAGTGGCTCCGAAGAACACCATCCGCCGGCCGGTAAGCGCAAGGCTGAAGTGTTGTCAAGAGAATCAGGGAAGATAGGAGTCACTATCACCATGAGTCCACCGGCAAAGCGACACGAGTCGAAGTTTAACGGTGGCAGAACGCAGCACGCGACCCAACCGTCACCGGCGGCCGCCGCGCCCGGCGGGGCCGCTGCGCCCGCTTCGCCAGCTGCGGAAGCAGCCGCCCCTCGAACAGGGCCCAGACGAGCGCCGCACTCCCCCGAAGAAGCCGACGCCCACACGCCTCCCGATCGAGAGCGACGCACCGAAACACAGGCCGCTGCGACAGCCCCAGCGGAACCTAAAGGCGCTAAACCGCCTCCCGCACCTCAACCAGAAGACGAGGACTCCTGGGGCGAAGCGCCAGTATCTGCCCCGCCACCGCCCGTCCCTCAACCCGTGAGACGCGGCGCCGCCTACTGGATGGCGCGTTCCCCGGTCGCTGATCAAATTTTTATCACCGACGTGACAGTTAATTTTCAAACCGTCACCATCAGAGAGTGCCGCACGGAGAAAGGCTTCTTTAGATCTCGCGAGTCGCGGCCACTCGACGTCACGTAAACAAGCAACGTGTAGTGAGTGACTGTGTGTCTATGTGTATGGTACACACGTAGGTAGCTAGTATCTATTTAAGTAGTCTTATGTAGATACGAATGCGTTAAAGATCCAGCGCAGTGAACCTTGATTCCTCATAATCTTAGGCCTAATTAACGAGGATTAGTACATACATAATATTATGATAATGTACTAATGTTGAGATTGTTAAAAAGTTCAAAAATGAATTATTCTAGATTAGATATATACAAAACTTGCAATATGACCAATAAGTTCCCATACAGGACATTATTGTCAATTGTTAAACGTAGATTATATTATTTGTTGAATAATTGATAATAATAACTAGTATTAGGTACGTGTTACAATCAAAGTTCAAAGCTCCACCACTAAGAAGATGCTTTAACGACTAATTTTTAATGGTCACCGAGAAATTCGACTTATATTGTACGACGCAGGCTTCGTGGTATACACTTTTTTTGTATAGAAAATTACTTAATTTATACTTTTTTATTCTTTTATTGTTTTGACTATTTAAATTAATTTGACCAGCGGCAATAATCTTAGATATTCACCAAAAACCCAGCTTCTGACTTTGATTATATCATGTAGTTAGATGCTCACAGCTGTTAAACATAATAACAAATATATATAAGTATATACTTATATATATATATAAGTACCCATATCTATTATAATTTTATATGTAATGCCCACAATGTATATCTACTTCAGAAGTTACAAATGCTAGTTTAAAAGCTACGTTATTTATAGCAATGGGTGGATTTTCCCAACAACAATATTAGAGATTGTATAATATAAATTACTCATAGAGTTAGAAATAAACATATGTAGTATGAGATGTTATAATTATTTTTGGGAATCAACTTACAAAAACATAGTTATACCTATTTCATCAATTCCACAAAATACAATTGTATTCGTGATATTATCATATTACCTGTAATATAAATATTGTGTGCTGTAATACAGATAATTCGACCTTTGTTTTAAAGCATTTTAAGCATAAAACCATTAATTATTTATCATTAGTAATTTAATTTATATTATTTATCCAGTGACAAATCAACTGACGAATCTCCATTCTCTCGTGTCAGGGAAATAATTATCATTATTTTATATTTTAGGCGGTTGTTTTAATTCTGCAACAAATAAGTAAAATTTGTTTACATTTTTGTTTTTAATTATTATATTGTTGTTGTTATTTATGTCGACTTAATTTTAATGTTCAATTGAACGTTATATTATTGTCTCTGTACCTTGTTATTTGTATTAAGTTATCATTTTATTGCTTGAAATTGTCAGTAAATCCTCCAACATTATACGTAATGTACCTACTGTGAAATAGTTCCTCTGTAGTGTAACGCTTGTTAAGGCTTACGTACCTTAAACTTTTTAACATAGTGTAAAAGACATTTATTTCATTTCATTAAATGGGAAATGTGGGAAATGGTACCCTTCTACACTAGCCTGGCAATACATAAATAACCAGAGTAAATAAACCACAACCAAGGTTAGCGAATTAAGTTTTGTATATAATTTAAAATGTATGTCCTTGAATGTCTACATACTTTAATATTTTTGACACCCCGAACACTTGATGTTCGTTTTTATATTTTGTTCCTCTAATTTTAGGTGTAGAAGGACCTCATCTGTGTATTTATGTTTAATTGTCAAGTATTTTAATGAATTTATGTTATAAAATGCATTTCACGGAAGAATGTTTATTGTAAATAATGTAAATATTAATTATTATCTACTGTAGTATATAGATAGCACTTGTTTTATAATGTGATAGTCATACACACATTTTAGTCTGTAAATAAATGAGAATGAATTAGAGTTCATATCTTTTATTACATACATTAACTTCACATTTTTCACTTCTAAATAAAATACCACGAATACGAGAAGCTACGAGAATTAAAGATAAAAATACATATTTCGATTCTAACAAGAACTCAGCATGCGAGTTATGGCTCATTTCGAGAAATTTCCTAACATAACCATTTTTTCTAACAATTCGTTAAGCAGTTCTAACGTTAGTAACTAATTAAATCTTTGGTTCTAGTTCTAGGTACTCTATCAAAGAAACTTCGACATATCGCGATAGATGGCGCTTACGTAATAAACTTACCAAATAAATACTTTGTGCTGTACTTAAACTTATCTTAAAGTTTTCTAGAACTAATGACACACTGAAGTAGTGATACTATATGATTTTATTGAAATCGAATGTAAAAAACGAAACTGAAAACTGAAACGAATGTAAGAAACGTTACCGTTATGACAACACTGTATCGGATCTGTCAACAAACAAATCAATGCGGTGCGTCGCTGCGCATGGCAGTTTGACAGTATTATCAACGCAGTTTACGGAATAATCTAACGATTGGTCGTCAAATGTTTTCAACCTAATGTTTATGTTTTACTATAGTGACCGTTTATTTAAAATCCAACTTTGTAATGGAGTGGTCTAAAGATAAGACTTTAAAACTGATCGAGTTGCTACAAGTCAACGCTAGCCTTTGGAATCCGTCTTTGTGTGAGACGCGGAGAGATAAACAAAAACGTAAAGAGGAGTTGCGTGCAATAGCAGAGATTTTAGGCATATCCGTATCGGATACTACAAAGAAGATCCAACATCTTCGTACACAGTACAATAGGGAGTCTGCAAGAGAAGCTCGGGTTAATGCTGAGGACCCAAACGACAGATATGTAAGCAACTGGTACGCTTTTGAATACTTGCACTTCATGAAGGATTCCAGCAAGCCTTACAGAGTTTTACAGGCTGTAAGTACAATGTTTATACTATATCATCATTTCATGTATTTATTTAAAAAATAAAGTTGCACCTTTTGTTATTTACAGGAAGATCACTCAGAAGTGAACGGCACCTTGCCATCGCACTCTGATAGCTCTGGAGAATGCAAGCTCACCACTCTCTATCCACCACACAAATTAGCTCGAATAGACACTGTACACTCTGTCAAACCCGATTTAATGTATTCTACGCCAGTCAGAAATAGGGATGAGTTCTCTGTTTTTGGTGAATATGTAGCAAATGAGCTGCGCTCGTTGAAAGGAGAAAAAAATTTGCTTGTAGCTAAAAAAAAGATACAAGATGCTATATTCGAAGTAAAAATGGGTATGATAAGTGAACCAAGAAATGAACAAAGTGCTACTTGCACTGTGTATACTCATGGAAGCCAGTCACATAACTCTACTTCTATACACAATGGTAAATTATACACTACTCCAGTAATGAGTACAACATCACATATAGAACCATTATCGACCTCTCACACGCCTCCAACATCAGGCATCAGTGAGATTATAATAAACGGTGCTTGTCATTACTCCAATTTCAAAGTCGACAATCAATAGCAATGTCATCCACTTCCTAATGGAGAGGAAGTGGACAAAAACGAAGGATACACGTTAGGAACTTAATATTAAAATTTAAAAGATAGATATTTTGTACATTACAGCTGTCAGCTTTATCTCAAGTTCGTACTGAGTACAAAGTACTGAAACTACAAACTTTAATATTATAATTTACATGTCTAATGTACTTATCTGATACGATGTAAGTCGATTTGTGTAAACGACAACAATATAATTTGTCGCTTATACAAACACCTATTTAAAATTAAATAGCGAGTAAGTAATATAATAAATTTTCTAGTCTATTTTTAATTTACTCAATGCTATTTTATACTAATTTAGCACTTAATTACATGCCTATTCTTATTTAGTAGAATTATCTACAACTCATCTACTTTCTAGAGGTATGTAAGGACCGCGACTTCTGGCGCTCCGTCCTTTCTGACTACCCCGTTAGGGATACAGCGTGAAGATGTATGTATGTATCTACAACTTAGCAAGACAAACTATGTTCGAGGTCGGCTGATCGTAATAATGTTCACTGTTCGGTATGATATTATGGCAAATGAATTGGCCTTATTAATAATAATAATTGAAACCTTTAACCATTTCATTACTTATATTTGTGATTGACATATTTAATAGTATAACGTAAAGCAGAACCTGCCTTAAAAATGGTTCGGTATACATTGTTTTCTATTTAATATCTCATGTTAAAATATACTACGAAACCGACGTCTTTGCCATAATATTATTTTATAATGAAGAGTGAAGACAGGATAAAAATGGATACAGTGCCATAAACATACGTATATAAAAATATTACACTATTTTTATTACGATGTTTTAGTTCATAAGAGTTTTAATTTATATAATATACATACCTAGTGTTTAATATTACTTCGTAATAGTTGAAATAAACAGATACTTAACGAAATCGTTGCTTTACTTTTATACATCTGTTTCTGAAAATAATAAGCCTGATATGTCAATTTCATACGTTTTTGTCGATAAAAAATACATAATATTATATAGGTACCTATGTAATATGTAGGTAGGTCTCTTTCATTTCTTTTATCTTTCACACATATTTCCATTAAGACGACGCATCGGAAATTTTGACGATTGATCTCTAATCTAATTTTTCTAAGTGACTACAAAACGTTTGACAGTGATATTTGATATCCTGATTCCTCATTTCATTGACTTCATTTTGACAGTTGCGATACACGGTTGGTTAACTTTTGTAACACAAAAAAAATATCGAAGAAACCTGTTTTAAAACAGAGATTTACATTTTTCGAAGCAACGGGACATGAACGGGACCAATTTATATTTCTAAATTTTCTGTATAGTTTACTTTAAACATATTCCTCAAAATAACAATTGGATTTTTTAATATCAATTGTAGTTTTTAAAATAAATAAAAATACCTATTTATTCGTATTTTTCGTAAGCTTGCGCGCACACGTTAGCATAGAACAGAAGGTCTATTTTAAATTAAATTATTGTTTATCAATGCGTCGCCTTAGTTACTTTCATAATTTTCGTTCTCAAGAAATATTAAATACCAGTTCTTTATTATATTATATCTAATATTAAATAAAATAATTTATTTTCTTATTGGAAGACTGAGATTCGACATCTTGTTCTAATTCGAATTTGAATATAAAACCGTGCATATAATATGTACCTACGATGTCATTATGTAATTGCAAATAAATATTTTATTCTGTTTTCAATAATGTTCTTTGCTTCTAATCTCAGATTAAATTTTGTATTCAATCTGGTTTAATTTTACCGTTTGTGGTTTAACGATGGCCTTGGGTGTTTTGATTTTACAAAATGACATTCACACATTACAATTGACATTGACACATTGACAGCATCTGACGGTAAATGTGCGATGAACTGTCTTGTTTGAATATGAAAAAATATTATTTTGTTTACATTGTAAATACGAATACGATAACATAATTTGCGGTTGTGGACTATAAACCATTATATAAAAATTAGTGTTGCTAGAATCACAGAACGATGAAGTCGCTATTTTTGTTGCTTTTTTTGTGTTCAGCTAGTGCCAAAATAAATAGCGATAAAAAATACAAAAACATTTTAATTGAGGCAAACAATGTCAACGCAAAATACAGGAATTGGAACCATTCCGACCTGAACTTCTCCTGGATGCTAACGGACGACAAATGGTATATCAACAAGAAAAATGACTTGCTTCAAGTGAAGCAAGATACGATAAAAAAATATCACCCAAACTGGACCGATTTAGATGCCCGGCCATTGCCCGAGTGGTATGATAAAGCAAAAATAGGCATATTTATTCATTGGGGTGTCTTCTCTGTGCCTAGCTTCCACTCTGAATGGTTTTGGGGTTACTGGAAAGGTAAGCAGTTACATTTTAAATTATTAAGACGCTGCAGATAGGGCCGTAGCTGCCACCGGGTCAGATTACCGAGACCTCTGAGCATAGGAAATCTCTAAACAAGAATGGAAATCTGTTTTACAAAATTAATTTTAAAAAGTTGCCATCATTGAAATAGTTTATACAGGAAAGTGGGAAAATAAAAGACATTTGATCACAGCCTGTTCTGGAGGTCCAAATACTGTAGTTATAACCAGGAATGCAAAATAGAAGATTTTTTTAATAACGTGGCAGTACCTGTTTGATATCCGACAAGTGCTTAGAACTTTGCCTGGTTCTTTTTGAACAAAACAATTACCTTAATTTATAGTAAATTAACGTAATTATTTTTTCAGAGTATATAAATTTTAAATTAACATTGAACCCCCTTCGGGATAGACAGACACAAATATATGAGCCTATTGTGTTATAGTTTATTTAACATTGCAAATGTTGCTATATTGTACTCTCAGACCACGAGTTACCTAATTCAAATTTTTGGGATTTTGAGTTACAATAATGACTAGAGATGTCAACAGACATGTCCCACACTCTGCCAAATATAGAAAATTTGGCCACACTCGTGATATTATTGGTATGGAAACCTGAAGTCATGATAAATTATTATTTTCTTTATTCCAATTCTGGTTATTCCAAAATTTTAATTACATAAGTTAAATGTTTCATTTTTGGGTAACTGCATTCATTTTATAACAAAGTTCCTCAGGAAGTTACTCAATTAACAGAGAATTTTAGTTTGGTTATTAAATGTACATGGATTAGACAATCATACTATAAACTAAACAATTTCATTGAAGATAAAACAATAGTCTGAAAATGATCTTCTCTGCACATGCATTTACTACCTTAATGAATATTGTATTTTAATAAACCTTGTATTTGAACCAAACTAAAGTAGATTTGACATTCAAAGATACCTTGTAATTGGGTTTACTTGGATAAATGCTTTGACTTGACTTGACTCTCGGCCGAAGCGCCGAATATTCGGCGGACGAATGTTCTGCAAAAATGAAGTGCATTTTGCGCATAACAGGTTATGACCTGTTTGATTACAGTGCGTGCAGGTGGGACGGCATGGCCATGTTTGTTTCGTTTGTGGTTAGTAACGTCAAAAATACGGTTTATTAAATCATATCGTGTAACTAGTAGTCCTTATTACTAAAAAATGATAAAGACTATTGAAATACACGACAGTTTCTGGAACTGCTTTGAGAAAGTCGCTACAGACAATATCCAAAATAGTAATGAGGATGTGGAGAAGACTGCTATTGCAAATGAGATGGATTTTTATTTAGTCTAGATTTAAATAGTTCACCTAGATCAGACATCAAACGCAGAACAATATCCAAGTCTGACAAAATATGCAAAGGTTTATCTCTCGTATCTATCGTCTTCTGGCAGTAGTGATATTCGGTATTCGGCCGAATACCGAATCGTGAAAAAATTGCTTATATTACTCAAAATTATATGTATTTTTTCAGCATTTCTTGATAGCAAACCATTACACTTTTCCTCATAAATAATACCTGCTTCAGAAAATAGCCTCTCACTATACACATTACTGCCAGAAGACGATATATCTATCGTAGTATCGTGTATCGTAAGGTTTATCAACCTTTGCAAATTTGTCAGGCTTGGATATTGTGTTGCTTTATTTGTGCTTTTCGGCTGAATACCGAATATCAAAAAAAGTGGCCGAATAGGCCGAATATCGAATAGTAGCGAAATATTTTGGCATCTCTTATAATGACCATCTAAGGTAAAGATAATTGAATTTTTAATTAGATGTATCTTTTTGCAGCTCATAATTCTAAAATGGATTAGATCACTTTCTTACTAAGAGTGTCATCAAATCAATGACCATTATGTGTTTTGAATACTAAACACTATTAAAACAATGTGGTATATTTTTTTATTATTTATATGTTGTTTTCTTTTAAATCAAATTCTTCAAATCAAAATCATCAAATCAATGACCATTATGTGTTTTAAATACTAAACACTATTAGAACAATGTGGTATATTTTTTTATTATTTATATGTTGTTTTCTTTTAATATTTAGAAAAAGAAATTATAGATTTCATGAATAAGACTTACCCGCCAGGATTCAGTTATCAAGAATTTGCTCCTATGTTTAGAGCTGAATTTTTTGATCCGGATGCATGGGCTGCTCTATTTGCCAAAGCTGGGGCTAAGTAAGTATAATATATTATATTATCATGTTTGTGTCATGTTATCTTATAATAATATTGTAGCTTCTGGTTACGCATGAATAATATGAGGTCTTGGTCATTATTTTCCTTTAGGCAGAGAGAAAAACACAAAATAGAAGATTTTTTTATATATTGATTGATTGAATTTTAAAATTAATTTACTTGATATTAAAATTATTATTAAAATTATATTATTCAGAAGCATCTGTATCTCTCTACCTGCTAAATTAACACAATTGTCTTAAAAAAATTAACTAGGTAACTACTGAACATTTAAAAAACTCATAATACATCAAATTAGAGATTGGATGTGAAACCACATACACATGACACATGCACTGTACCTGAGGTACATATATGCATACCTACATAACTGGATACAATTTATTTCTTGCGAATGAAACCTGAGAGATTTGCTTCAGGTTACAATATAACTTATTTAATACGTGCTTCAGGTATATTGTATTGACTAGTAAACATCATGAAGGCTTTACATTATTCCCATCTAAACGCTCCTTCAGTTGGAACTCAGTAGATGTGGGTCCAAAGAGAGACTTGGTTGGAGCATTAGCTGAATCTGTAAGAGAAAAGGGCATGAAATTTGGCGTCTACCATTCCTTATATGAGTGGTATAACCCAATTTATTTAGAAGATAAGGAATCTGGATTTAAAACACAGAAATATGTTGATAATAAACTATGGCCAGATATACAACAGCTTGTTAATGACTATAAGCCATCTGTGTTTTGGTCAGATGGTGATTGGGAGGCTTATGACTCGTATTGGAAATCAAAAGAATTGCTTACTTGGCTGTATAATGACAGTCCTGTTAAAGATGAAATAGTTGTTAATGATAGATGGGGTATTGGTACACCCGGTAAACATGGTGGTTTTTGGAACGGACCTGACAGATTTAATCCTGGTGAGTTAAAATGTTTAATTGAAATGTTTATGTAAATATAGTTTAAGGGTGTCACCCGTCTAATGAGTTATGGGTTGATGAGGTATCAGAGAAAATGGGAAAAATAATAATTAAATTAAGGAGAATATGAAAATACAATTTGAGTGTATGTTAGTTTATCCTTTAAGGTTATTTTAACAATGAGCATAGTTTTTTCTTAAACATTTTATAGCATACCTCAATCTATCAGCCATTACCAGATGATTGGTGCTAATTACAATATGCTGTATTAGCTCAAAGAACTCTGTTTTCATTTCACTCTCAATCTCCTACTCACATGGGAGGGCACAGTGACCCCCGTTTCTCTTGTTATCTTGGCATGACCATATATAGTATAGTTTCTTCATTAGATCCTAATATAACATTTAATACGGCCATATATATAAAATATCTAATGAAATGGACCATTTCTATGTACATCATACATTAAATATTGTTATACAGCACTATGTTATGCAACATACTTCACAACAATGAGTCTCCGGAATACCTTAACTTACACTTTGCATTTAATCAGTTGATCAGATATGAACCCCACATGCACAATAATAAATTTTTAACTAACCTCGAATGTTGCTCAGATTACTATACCCATTCTTTTACCTGTACAGCAACACAACTTTGGAATAGGTTACAGGTTGGGATTACGGTGGCTCGGTCTATCAGTCTTCAAATTGCTTGTAATTGAACACTTTTTACTCAAACAATATAAATGACTGGTGCATTTATTTTTTATATACGTTTAATATGTATATATTTTAAATGTACATATATATATATAGTATAAGCATGTATGCACCTATAAGTATATTGAGAATTATTTATGTTATATTTATATACAGTGTTGGTCAAAGTAATTGTAAAAACAATTACAATTACTTTTTTTAATTGTAATTGTTAATTGTTTGCCTAACAAAATGTGCACAATTACATTTTACAATTACAAGTTTTAATTGTAATTGTTTTTACAATTACATTTTGTCCAACACTGTTTATATAGCATAATATTGTCAGAACGCTATTTTTAGCCTACCCTCTACCACCAAAGGTTAGCTAAAAGAAAGTGTTAAATAGAATTAACTATCAAGTTTACCTTTCACACATATCTTGATGCAATAAAGATTTAATCATTTAATCAAACAATATCTGTTATTACATGATACATAAGTATACAAATAATTACTTTTGTGCTTTTAAATCATTATCTATCTATTCAGTTTACACTATTGGATTTTTATCCTAATGATGGTTTTTTTTAACAAATAAACAATAATTCTTAAAATATTTCTTTTGAATTCACAGAAATCAAATAATCTACTTCAGTACATACGTCATTTTTTCACAAAAACATAATTTCATTAAGCAGACATAGCTCTCTAACAGTTTTACTATTATAATTTAGTGATATGTGCTACTAATAAGACATAAAGATATAAATTTTGGATTACAAATTTTCCTTTTTATAGGTGTGATTTTGAAACACAAATGGGAAAGTGCATTTACAGTGGACTCCCTTTCCTGGGGGTACAGAAGAAACTTAGCATTAACAGATGTTCTAACTATTGATAAATTATTGAAGCACATAATTACTGCAGTTAGCTGTGGAGGTAAGAATGAACTATTTATACCAAGATAGGATCTATGTTCCAAGGAAAATCATCCAAGTTCTAATTTCTCAGTATAATTGTTTTACATAAAAATACAAATGTGATGTTGATTGTATTGCTACAGAAACTTCCTTGAGAAAATCATTTTAGTAACTCATAATACAATAATTATTATTATAACTTATTGACATTCATGTCTGACTTTTTAATAGCCTATTTCAGAATCATAAAAGGTATTATGCCATTTTTAAAAACCATAGCATTTTGCACGAATTGTTACCTCTTGATATTTAAGATAATGCATTGTTATTCCTCAACAATGGGTCTGGCGCAACTTTTCATTTTCCTTATTTCATATAATATAAAACAACAAAATCACATTGATTATTATTGTACACAAATAACTATTCACAGACTTATGTACACATTTCAGGTAATGCTTTAATTAACATTGGACCTACAAAAGAAGGCACGATAGCACCTATCTTTCAAGAAAGACTTTTGACTGTCGGCGAATGGCTGGATATTAACGGCGAAGCTATATATGGTTCCTCTCCATGGCTTTATCAGAACGATACCATAAATGGTCGTAATGTTTGGTACACATGCACTAAATTGAAATACAATGCGGTTCACCCTACAGCCGTCCCAACAAAATTTGATACTGTAACAGCAATTTACGCTATAACTTTAAAATGGCCCGATAACAATGTCCTGAAGGTCAGAGACGTAGTCACATATCTACACAGTGGTACATACAAAGTGGAATTATTGGGTAATGCTGGCAGTTATTTAAATGTAAGTAAACAACATTGAATTTTATGATTGGTACAGTCAGCAAAAAAAATATATAAAAATATACCTATTTTTTATAACAAAATTATTTCAATGCCTTTATAATTTAATAATAACAATTCAAGATTATAAAAATACTAACAGTAGCATAAAATTAATTACATTATTTGTTTTTATTTTTTAATATATTTCCCCAAAAATGTTGGCAGAATATAATGTATACCAAAATATTAAAGTAGCTGTACAGACATTTGGTTTAACCAACAGTAAAAGATAACGTTATATATGTTATGATAAAATAAGTTATTAAAAAAATTTGTCTTGTTTCAGTGGAATATCAAAAATGGAACGGCTGAAATTCAGCTGCCAGATAAAGCTACTGTGAAGTCTAAACACGCGTGGACATTAAAATTTAGTATGAAATAAAACCATTAAAACCTACATGATTTTTAATTAAACAAACCCCTTCACTAGATAAAATAGCATCATTCTGCTTCAGTCCAAAACAGCACCTTTACGATCTGTCGCCTGATGAAAATATTATGTACTTATATCTAGGGTCGAAACAAACGAGTTCAAAAACAAAAAGTGAAGACCTGTAGGCAAAGGTAGTGTAAAGGCAGGAGACCTTGTTTAGGCAAGCATAGTATGAGGAAGGAGACCTTGTTAAGATAAAGATAGGGTAAGGCAGACCTCGTTTATGTAAACGTAGTATAAAAGGCAGGCGACCTCATCAAATTTAAGACGACGCATTGGAAATTTTGATGTCGGGGATTTCAATTTTTCTAAGCAATTACAAAACATATGAAAGTGATATTTGGTAACCATAATCTTCAATTCACTGACTTTATTTTGACAATAGCATTACACGGTTGGTTAACTTTTATAACATAAAAAAAAATATTAAAGAAACCTCTTTTAAAACAGAGATTTGCTTTTTACGGATAAATGGGACCGATTAAAGCCTCTAAATTTCTTATGTAGATGAATCACACACACACTTCAAAATGACAATATGATGTATCAAAATTAATTATAGTTTGTAATTTAAACGAAAACTTTTTTCGTATTTTTCGTAAGCTAGCGCACGCACGTTGGCTAGAACAGAAGGTCTATTTTAGATTAAATTATCGTTTATCAATGCGTCGCCTTAAGCAAGGCTGTATTAAGAGAGTCGTCTGGGTACAGATTGGATATCTGCCGTCTGGGGCCTTAATGTTCAAAAAGGTTGGCAGTTTTATTAAATCAGATTTTTTAAGTGCTCTCAATGTTTGTAGGCCTTCTATGCTCGGGGACCCGAGTCACTGCTCCAACGGTTAAACGTTCTGGTGTAAAGCCAATTCCTATTATGCGAGTACTTAGCCTGTTGCCGATTTAGAATACCTAATTATGCACACAGATTCGAAACCGACGGTTAATAGAGTAGGTATATTTTCAAGTAAACGTACTGAAAATGATCGCCTATCTACACGGTGTAACAAACTGCCTAAAATGTCTAGAAGAAATTGGATGCGTGAAGCCTAGTAGGGCATATACTATTTGCTTAGTAGTAGATGAGTATTGGCTGATGATGATGATGATAATATTCTTATAACAACTCAATAATAAAAAATATACTAAATCCAGAAATATTCATATAACAATACTTCAGGAGTATTATCAGTCAAATGACACTTAACCCCAATAACAATAAATCGATAATGTCAACAATTGGACAAGATATGATTTAAAGACATGATCGACGCAGCGAAGTGGCGGTGAACAGCTATAAAAAACGTTTGTTTACATTTTTTCTTCATTTTATCTTAGCTTCTTTAAAATGAAGTGTCTTTTGATTCTTTTGTTTATTTATATAGCGAATGCTAAAGTAAGTCGAATACCTTCTGATAAAACAAAGAGATACAAAGCTGACTGGTCTGAATTAGACTCGCGTCCTCTGCCCGAATGGTACGACAGAGCTAAAATAGGTATATTTGTTCATTGGGGCGTCTATTCTGTACCTAGCATTCAATCAGAATGGTTGTGGCATCACTGGGAAGGTAATTTCAATCAAAATGAAAACATTAACATCATAAGCGGATAAACTGATATAGTATTACTATGTATTACAAAATATTTCAGATCCCGATATCATAGAATTTATGAGGAAGAATTATCCAGAAGGATTCACTTATCAAGAGTTTGCGCCTATGTTAACAGCGGAATTTTTCGATCCTTCTAAATGGGCAAAATTATTTGATAAGGCTGGGGCAAAGTAAGTTCATACAAATACTAATAAATCACAATAAATTAAACCTACGGAAAGTAATCATTAAATTATTTTTAGGTATGTCGTTTTAACTAGCAAACACCACGAAGGATACGCATTATACCCTTCCAAACATTCCTTCAGCTGGAATTCAGTAGAAATGGGCCCCAAAAAGGATCTAGTCAAAGAATTGTCTGAAGCTGTGAGAAGCAGAGGAATGAAATTCGGTGTTTATCACTCATTGTACGAATGGTATAATCCGATTTATTTAGAAGACAAGAAATCTGGATTTGCTACAAACGAATTTGTCGTTACAAAGCTATGGCCGGATATCAAACAACTTATTACTGACTACAAACCGTCGATATTTTGGTCTGATGGTGATTGGGAAACTTACGATGCATATTGGAATTCGACCGAATTGCTTGCTTGGATATACAATGATAGTCCAGTAAAAGACGAAATAGTCGTTAATGATAGATGGGGTATAGGTACGGCTGGTAAGCACGGAGACTTTTGGAATAAAGACGATCGATTTAATCCTGGTAAGAATTACAAAAAAATGGTTAAATACACAATAATAAGAACATCATATCTTGAATGAAACATTATGCACTTAGATTAATGTGGTTAAAAATTAAATTATTTAAATTTGACAGTTAAGTACTAAAGTCGATGCCAAGACTACCTACCAAACTAATAGACTTTTTATTGGTTTTGGCACCGACTTCAATAGCTATAAATTATGAACTTGAGTTTTGATTAGTAAAGGATAAAATTATTTTGTTCTTTTCAGTGTTTTTATTTTTAAAGTCGGTTTAATTTATTTCTTAAAAAGTTAATGTTTTATTTTTCCTTTTGAGCGGCCTTGTTCGAAACAAATATTTGGGATAGATCTACAACTTTCTTTCAATACTAGAACGGACCATTAAATAAAAGAAGGATCATCGAAATATGTAAACAGTTTAGGAGTTCTTTTGTTTAAGGAGTACTCCATTCTTAGATCGTAACTAAATTTTTACGGGATCACCCTGGACATATACATTTGTAAATAAAAAAAGAATCATCAAAATCGGTGCACAAATGAAGAAGAAATCGATGAACATACATAAAAGAAAAAAACATACGCATCGAATATAGAACCTCCTCCTTTTTTTGAAATTGGTTAAAAAGAATGAATTATTTTGTTTTTCAGGATACCTCATGCCTCATAAATGGGAGAACGCTTTTACTATTGACGCGTTTTCATGGGGTTACAGAAGAAATATGGAAATGAATGAAGTATTATCGATAAATCAAATACTATATCAAGTAGTGAGTACAATTAGTTGTGGAGGTAAGTATAATATATTTTCATTGATCACAGGAAAAAATAACTGACATCACTTTGTCTTAAAGAATTGAATATCAGCAGTAAGCGTTAGCCTCAATGAAGTGAATGCAAAATTATCGCAGCCTTTTTATTAATAATGATTTTTTCAGGTAATGCACTAATAAACGTGGGTCCAACAAAAGAAGGCACAATACCATTAATATTTCAAGAAAGACTTTTGTCTTTGGGCGAATGGCTAGACATTAATGGTGAAGCGATATATAGCTCATCACCCTGGCTACATCAAAATGATACCCTTGATGGAGACGTTTGGTATACTTGTACAAAAACTCAATACAATTCAGCACATCCTATAGCCACACCTAACGACTCCGACGGCGTGACAGCAATCTATGCTATAACACTGAAATGGCCCGATAACAACATATTGAAGGTCAAAGATATTGCTCCACATTTATACAGACGTACTTATACCGTGGAGTTATTGGGTAATAACAGTACTTTAAATGTAAGTAATATTTAAAAATAAATTATATAGGTATATACTTGGTATTTTAAAAACAATTGAAATTATTTGCCTTTCATTGATTGAATTTTATATTACGGGTTACAAATTCTAACCATATTATATATTATGTACTGTACAAGTGTACACTCTCGAAGCTCGATTTCTTTAAAGAAACTTATATATAGTCTGATGATTGATAATGATATCACGCAATTTATTCGTCTTTTATTATTTCATTTTTAATGCTCAGACGGAATAAAAAAGGAAAGATAATGCCGTCACGAACAGCACTGTGGGGCCGGCAAAACTATGCCTAGCTATATGTATATACAAAGCAAAACGCACACACATGCAACCAAACTATGCCTGGCATTATTATTTTACCGCGAAAAAGCCGAGTTAAAGGGTGCAAGAACCAATGTATGAAAAATAAAAAGCAAGATGGAATCACGTTTCATATATAAATAAGCTTTAGAAACTCATAATTTCATTAAAATAAAATTTTCTTGGGACACAAAACCTCAACAAGTACAACAACAACCACGACACATTATCAGGTGTTATAATTATCCCGATTGTTGGGTAAGGTTACATGCAGCTGTAAGGTAAAGTACTTGTTTCCTTTTAAAGGACGATGAGCAAAGGTGTTCCAAGGTGCAACTATGTAAGTTACCAGTAGAATAGCGTCATTAATGATTAGGTTATTTTTATAACTGGGGTATTACGACTCAGTATGGCACACTGGACTACGTACCACACTAAAAATCCGGCCTACTGTGTTATTCGCAGTCTTTTTTTTATTTGGTCTGAAGTTTAATGTAATACTGTTGATCTACAGAGATTTTTGCACATAAATAAATAAAAGCAAAGATGTTTGAAAACCTTTAAACTTTTAAATTGATTTTCTGTTATTTGTTCATTCGACATGTGTATCATTTTTTTTTGTTTCAGTATGAGATTAATGATAACATAGCCAACATCAAATTTCCTGATAAATCTAGAGTAAAAAGTGAAGACGCTTGGACATTAAAGTTTACACAAAAATGACAGCATTTGTACTGTACATTTCTTATTTAGTAAACTGAACACTGAGTCAAAAACATTAAAAATTAATTTAAAATTTTATGTATTATTTTGCTGTTAAACAAATTATTATTATTTTTATGTGGTTGAAATTTCGAAATAATAAAGCAGAGCTCGAATTTATTTTTGTGTCTATTAAAGAAGATATGTTATGTAATAGCTGCAGACTCGCTAACAACAAAAATTGTACCAACAATAATTGCATTCTCTGACAAACTAAAAATTCTTAATAGTTTCTGTAACTTTCGGTTAGCAGTTAACAATAAAACCAATGTATTAACGTCAAACAAGAGTTTATTATTAAAGCTTAAATAATTTCGTATATTATAAGCTTATTCTAATCTTAAAACCATACATATTGTGCTAGTGTGAATAAGAAATCTATGATAATCACTAAACAATTTTAAATAGGTTTATACTGTAATTATACTATAAATATGGTATTATATAAATTGCACGGAGATATTAACAAAAAAGGCTTTTAAGACTTCATATAGAAAAAGCTTGCTAGGTAGAACATTATTATGTAGTTTCAGCTTTACACAAAAGAACGTGATTATTTAGATATTCGCTTTGCAAGTAGGCAAAGCTAGCTTCAGGGTCATAGCAAGGGGCGCTGAGATGCCAGCGACAAGTAATCGAGGGGATCTTTTATTATAGTAAGCAGTGAGTAAGGCTTTTTAACGGTGGAAAATTGTTTGGCAACCCGAAGGCACTTCCCTAATTGGTAATAGCTGCAGCTCTGACTAACGTCATACAACACCATACCGTATAACACGTCTAATACGTGATTTATACCCAATAATATTGTCTTTAGTGAACATATAAGTTGGTAAGTCGCCGCCTGTAAACAGCTCGGTAAGTAGCGAGTCAACAACTAGACGACTAAAGTGTCACCTTACTATTTGCAAGTCTTGCGATTTGCTAACAACTTGCTTCCGCTGTACTGAACGGAAACTTTTGCAGCTCTTTCAATTATATTATGTCATTATGATTGATAAAAGTTGACACGTTTTCTTTAAATTAGGTAAACTACATTTTTAAGCCTGCTTACGGTTTTCTTTGACCGGTTTTCTTTGCTCACCTATTTATAAAAAAAAAATATAAATATTAGAAAATTGGAAGAAGTTTGGAATGGATAAACGAATAATACCACAATGTTAAGTATAATGTCGTTATCATGAAAAAATTAAAAGAATTTACTTTTATATTTTTATTTATTTTGTCCTCTGTCATTAAACTCATTAATCAGTCCTACTAAGAAATCCATGTTTTATTATCGTTATTATCAGAAGAAAAATTAATAGTCATCAAGTCAACACATATGGTTGCCAAGATATACTTTGTACAAAAATACAATATGTGAAAATACTCCATATCGGATAGTAAGTGCCAGTGGTGGATCCAGGATTTTTGTTTTGGAGGGGCTTGAATGAGGGTAGGGCGTTCTGGGACCCTAAAATTTTTCATGGAGGGACTCAGATGCTTTGGGGGTCCCCCCCAAAAACCGCTACTGGTAAGTGCACACTAATAATAACAACAATGTATGGAATGAAATGTACTGAGTACTTCTTGAATGAGATAACAATGAAAACATGATGATGAAAACATACAATCTAGTCTTTCGTGTTGCATTATAATGTTTTCTTTTATAAAAGAGGGGGCAAACGAGCAAACGAATCACCTGGTGGAAAATGATCACCGCCGCCCATGGACACACGCAACATCCGGGGAATCACAGGTGCGTTGCTGGCCTTTAGGGGAAGACGGAAAGGAGAGGGAGGGGGAAGATGGGCCACCGGCACTCTCACTCACCGAACGAAACATAACTGCTGCTATTACAGATGCTGTTATTACAGTGTTTCGTTTCGTTTCGTTACGTCGACTCTACGACGAAATACCACCCCCTCATAGAATGAGAGGGTGGTATTTCACCGGGCGAGCCGGGCCAATTCGTGCTGCAATACAGCATGGCTCTACCACACTATAAAATATCTTAACACGGGAAACTAACGCGATTATGTGATATTTTGGCTTAACGTGTGTGTTGTGTCTGGTGGTAGTGTGGTTTGTAGGAAGCCTAAAATTATTTACAAATATCGAGGGTATATGATAAAATCTGCCTCGAACACTGTACTGTGACGGAGTAAAGCTTACTGTCAGTTTGCTTGAGACTACGTTCTTTGCAACCTTACTGGAATCACTTAATATCAAACTTTAAATATCAAAATGTATGAAAAAAAACATGAATTGTAGTCATTGAATTAATGTTTGAAACTATTTCTTCTTTTGAATTAATATTTTTTTTTATTTTTCAATAAATAAATTTTGAGTAAATAGCTACCTAATTTTTTATTTCCACATTTATTGTTACTTCTTCGTGAGATAAATATAGGTTTCCTTTCTTTTAAAATTTGGCAACCCTATCATGGCATAAGCTGTTAATAACTTAGGTATTTCAATTCACAATTCTATACCTACATCTATATATAGAGAAGTATATTATTTATACATAGAGAAGTGGAGAATATAAAAAATGGCGTCATGATGTATGGCGGGTGTTGTACTGTTCTACCGCCACGTTAGCATAATTTGTTTTTGCCATTATACGTTGCATGTTAATTTTACAAGGCAATAACATTTACTCATACACATACGTGTTGTATTTTTGTAAGTCACACAACCTGAAAATATTGTAATGCGTTCTAAAATTTTAATATAAGCTACTTATTAGGCTCGTCTCAATTGATACAAAAATACATAGGTACACTTTCTACATTAAAAATATACATTTATTGCTCATTAAGCTTAATATAAAAATATGGATTTTTTTGTGCTGATGCAATTCCAACATTGTTATAAATTACCGAAGAGACTCAATGGCTTAGAAATGTTTAAATACCTATATTTAAAAACAGTTTTTAAAGCGTAAATGAAGTGTAAGACTTGACAGAAATAAAAAATATAAAAAGAATACAGAAAATGTTTCACATATGATTTTTAAAAAGGTACAAAATGGGGATCGTTTTTAAGTAACGTTTAGAATTACCGCGAGACAAAAAATGTGCTAATAAATATGAAAGGAACAGTGGGAAGTTAACGTCCATGGATACAAATATTGATTATGCTATAAGTATCAGTGTTACCATTTAAATAATAAAACATTTTCATTATTTGTTAGTTCAAGATTTTATCTTAATGTGTATGAGGACCTAAAATTTCGTCTTCTACATTTAGGTACAATTATTACGCAAAGCACCATTGATTATGAACGTACACAAAGCTTAATAAATTTTAAAGTGAGAGATCGTGTTTTTTCATGTTATTGTTCGTAAACTTGTTTGCTTTCTAGATTTCTAATCGATCGAAGACCAAAATAGGTACCTATTACATTTTTTATTTATACAGAATATTACATTATACTATACAAGAAATGCTAGGTATGTTTTGTACTATAACATAAATACTTAAATAACATATTTTTTCTTATAAAAAATAATTTTAGTATACACAGTAAGTTGTTATCGCATTACATCTTATTCTAGTATGGCTACATTACATTGTATATTTTTTTTATTCCATTCATAATTCTAATAAGGTTTATGGCCTATTACAAAATGCTGCATAATTTCATGGCGAATTCCAACATAACAGTAATAAATTTTTAAATAATTTGGAATGTCTTAAGGTATTTTCCAGTAAATACCACGTTATATTTAGAATATTTGCAATAAACATTCAAATGTCATATAAAAATAAATTATACACCAAAAATTATGGAAGCTTTATATAAATTTATATACTTCTAAGTTGTAACAGATTAACAGACTAAAACGTCAACGTTACAAACTATAAGGAGTAAATAGCATTAAAAGAAGCATACAATCATGCCGTTTTTGCTGCAACGATATAATACCAACTTACCTCTGAAACATTTCAATTTAATATGTCAAAAACACGTATATTTTAATATTACCGTATTATAAAAAAATCCATATTAAAATCACGCAATAAACCCGCCACAATAGCACCACAGTCGTACTTTTATTCAAAAATAGAAGCCTAGTTTAAGCCAAATGTGAACTCGTTGAAAAGTCGAGACGTGGTCGTTTATAGCGTACCTTTATTTTGTTTTTCTTACCACTAACGAAAAATATTCGAAAAAATCTTTGAATTAGGGTAATATGACCACTGAGTAAGTATCGCTATAAATTTTTTAAATTTTTTTTTTAAATTTTTAAATGGCACTGTACGTGAGTACATTGCCAACGTCAAGTAAAGCGAGAAAACAATTCAATAGATGATTAGCGCATTTGCCAATGTCACGCATTAACACAAACTAGTATACAGACACAGAATAAGTAGAATCACAAGTGACTTAATTCTTTCTTATCGTAACACTCCTCCAGTAAAGTGATAGTAGGCTTTACTGAAGTTATAAAGGACTTCTTGGAAGAGCGCGAAAACTTCAGCTACACATGTTTATTTAGATCTCCTCCATTCTTGTCACTTACATAGAACTTTAAAACACAATATACTATCACTGTTGTACTTTAAAACTCCTAAAAATGTAAAAAATGGAAAATAAATAAAATGACCTATCCTCCCGTTCCCGCCAAAAAGTCAAGTATCGCTATAGTCCGTGAGATTTAATAGTTCGGATTTGACATCTGTCACATGGCTGCGACTAGTTATGGGACCAAACAAATATATCTCGATTATTTTTCGATTCTAACGAAAATCGATACCATTGTTTGATGTTCATAATAACATAATAATATTTAACTTATGATTATTAATTTGTTAGCTACATAGTACGTTTGTTGAGATATGGTATTTGTTACAGTAAAACATAAGTATATGAATAAACTTAATTCGATATATTTATTTTTTGGGACTAATGTATAAAAAACTTCCTTATTTAACTATAATAAGAAGACTACGTATTTGTAGTAAATAAAGGCAAATTGTAATATTGGTGAAAAATAAATATTTAATCAATTTCTGAGCTTGGATCCATGTCCGTAAAGCTATCTTCGTCTCTTACTATTATGATTAATTCATTTTCAATTAAATTGTCTATTCTGACGTCTTTTTCAAAGTCTTCCTTTATTATTTTTTTTGTTTTCTCCACCACCTTAGCCCAGTCATCCTTTGATATTTGATTATATGCTTCTGTCAGTAAACTCATCAAAAAAAGAATACAGAACTAAATTATTTAAAAAATATAATGATATGTGTGTGTGTGACCGCGACTCCTGGCGCTCCGTCCTCTTTGACTACCCCGTTGGGGATACAGCGTGAAGTTATGTTATGTTATGTTTTATAATGATATCTTAATTTTAAATTATTCGATTATTACGACATTTCAATCGATTATCGATTTCGTTTGGTAACGAAACGATTGCAAATGGTAGCAGTACTAGAGCAATACGCCTCGTAATATAACATTGTAACAACGGCCATTTAGAAAATTCTTTTGAAGATATATAAGGAAATATCTGTGTTTTTAACTAAAAGAAATCAAAATTAGTAGTTTTGTGTAATGATCAATAGTGGGAAAAATAAATAACGTTTATTTATTCAGCATTTACGTAATTGAATTTGTATTAGATATCAGGAACGTTGATACAAAGTTATAGCGGCATGAAAATTAAGAAACGTCAAATCCGACCTATTAAATCTCACGGACTATAATATGACCTTAAGGATTCACGTATGAATCTCACTCTATTGTTGACTGGTAACCATGACAACATACTGTTCTTTGATGGTATTGGTTACAATCAAAGAATAAGTAAGTTACCATGGTTACCAGATAACAATAGTGATACATGAAGGATTCAAGGTCATATTTTTTGCCTTCAAATATTTGTTAGTAATTGCAAATTCTAAGATTCTTGTCCCTGACTGATCAAAATACTAAGCAGTATAGAGGTGCTGGTATGCGCCATTTTGTTATACTATTTTACTGTTATTTCTGATAGCGGACTGTGGTCTTTAGACACCGCCTCAACTTTCCATTGAACATCTTGCCATGGGTCCTACAATAACACTCAATGTCAACATTAGCAAGGCATTTGTCAATTAAAATGAAAGTAATTATAAACACTATACAAAAATTACGGAAATACCGCAAACAACAAGCATTCGTGATATGCGTAATGGCTGTCAAACCATTAATATCCATTCCTTTCATATAGTGTAAATTGGACGCAAGAATTATTGTCTAAACTCTGGGTGATCAACCCATAATTTGCACTTTGTAATATCTATCTTGACAAATGTTATGACAACATTGGCTCTGTATTTGGAATAGTTTAAAAGCACGATTTTGGTACTATTGTAGCTGGAATTAGATATTTAAAAAATTTTAGAATCCGAGTAACCGAAGTATATCTATCAGCTATGACACTGATTGTAGTCTATCTCTTTGTTTCAAAGCTTCAAGTTGAGGCAATAAAGGTACTGTCTCATTGAAAAATTCCTCGAGAGGACCCTGCGCGAGCATAGTTGCTAGAAATTGTTCTAGAGTAATATACCATGTCCCGTCGGGAGAAGATTCACTTTCTTTTGACAGAGACGGTTCCTTTGGTTTCTCCTCTTCAGATTCTGTTGTATTGCCATTTGGGTCCACCTTATAAAAACATAAATATATTGTGTTAATTTTTATTTCTTCTTGTTAAACGATAGTTGAACGATCAAGTTTGTAAATTAAAAAACAGGAATATGCTTGTTGTCAAATATTTGTTTTTTTTTTATACACAAATATAAAGAACTTTTCAGTGTTGCCTACAGCCTATGACAGTGTTTCAAAGAGAAATGATAAAATTCCTTTAGACTGAATAAATGACATGGAAAGTCTTAGAATTTACATCATTAACATTAATAAAGTGGCTATTGTTCAAGATGAAAGAATTTCATCTACCATTTAGTAACACTAAACTTTTCTTCCCATAGTGCACTTGTCGTTTTTAAATGTGATACAAAAAGGATGTCAAACAATGGTTATCAAACTTTAGTACGCATGGCTTTTCAAAATTATACGCAAATCGACATGAAGGAAGTTACGTCATAAACATTTATTTTCCCACAATTTAAAGAATATATACATGTATAGCAACACAGAAAATATAAGTTTATTAGAGGAGGACTCCTTCGACGTGCATTCGAATTTAAGTTATTGCCGACAACACAAAATTAATGCATGTGCCATGTGTTCACTTGTGTCTTACTTATAAGTAATGTAGCACGTAATTTAGATTATTAAGTTATTTATTTAGTATTTCATAATCGTTAGTATTTAAACTATGGAAACGAGATTTTAATATAAATTATGTGGTAGGTATGCGAAAAAATTTGTGGCTAAAATTTTTGTGGCTACAACACTTAATAAATTATTGGCTACACCAATCATAGATTTACACTCACCTCAATATTGGGTTGTTTCGCTGCTACTGCCTGGTATAGACTGTCTTGCGATATTTCACGGTCCAAGCTGGGGCGTTCATTCATCTCACCCAGCTGCAGCAATATAGTACCTGGAAGGTTAATTTTTATACCTCAATCGATGTTTCAATCAATTTAATAGGTTATTCAAGACTTTAAAATTGTGGCTTATAAAAAAATAACTTATAGGTCTCGTATCATTTTATTGCATTTATTAGAAACTTGAATTTTTACAAGACAGAAGCGGCAGACTAGTATTTGATAGTAATTCTAACATCAAACCTTTACCGTTTTTGAGAAAAGTATTTCAACTTACAGACAGAGAATAAAGTAATCTTATAAAGGTTCCGTTTTTTAATTTCATGATACGATATTTCGTGAGAATAAATTTTCCTAGACCGATAACCTAGGCATGAGCGATATTACTAAAATATCGATATTGAGATCAGTACTAATAACGATATTGAGATCGATACTAATATTGATAGCTTGATATCGATATTGCGATATTATCGACCACAAAATATCGATATTTTGCGATACTAATGTTGATGGTTTTTAACACTTTATTTTAAGTACATACTTATTACCATGATCCTCTCCAACTTACGTAAGTGTTAATTATACAATACAAAAAATAATAGACGTTACATTTTTTTCTAATAAAATGTTAAAAAGTACAAAAAGCAAATTAAGAAAAAAAATTAATTGATTTTCTCAGAAGTATTGACGAGAAACGAGACGTTTGTTACCTAGTTATGTACCTATCAAGATTTGACTGTAGTAGGCACTAGATAGGCTATAACAAATTAAGAATATTGGCACGTGGTTTTTTTACACGTTATTTATTTCATCAATATCGATATATATCGCTCATCCCTACGATAACCATGCATTATAATATGAAAAGGAAAGAAAATATATTATACCAGCGGCTGACAGAGACTACATGTGAATATTACATCGTATAAACCATTGTTCTAAATAGTGTAAAATTATTCAAATACGCTCCGGCGTATTGTCAAAAAGGGATAGAACTATGGCTGATATAGGCGATGGACTACCGCAATCTGGTTTGGCTTTGCCATCTGTAGAACCAAATGCCTATTGCTAGAAGAGGGGGCGTTCAGGTGTGATTTTTGTTACATGTTAATGTTTTTTTTCACTTCGTATGAGTAATAACATTATCTTTATCTATACATACATAAGTGATCATTCCGGGACATGCCGGGACTTTTGGGTCATATCGATACTTTTGATAGCAATCACACGTGATTCCTATTACTACTCATTATCACAGTCTCAGAAACTGTAATACATTTCATTAAACATTTCACATTCGTAGGTCACATTTCACTCTACGCAGACATCCATTCAGTAGAGGTTCTCGGAAATTCGATACCTAAGTTGTTAAAAAGGGGTAAAAGTGAAAACAAAACAAAAGTAAAATGCACTTTGTACAGAAACTACAAAATAAACAGCAATTTTTTTGATTTTGAACAATAAACTCCTAAAGGTGTAACAGAGCCCAAACTAAATAAAAAACTAAAAAAAAAATTATATTCCAGAAGCAAGTTGCGCGTCGTTAATCAGTAATCACTGTTGGAGTAGTTAGTTCTTCGGCAATGTTTTAGGTTACCATTTATTTATTTATATACCCACTCACAGCTCGAAATTCATTCAGTCAATGTATCAATAATTATGTGTTGCCGAAATTTAAAACTCCTTTGCGTTAACCTCTACTCTGTACGACCGTTGACCCTCGGACTAATAATCGAAATGTACGGAGCCATAAAGAACTGTCGCTCTTATCACCGTGTTTATCAAACGAATCTTCGTGTCTCTCTTTCTATCTCATTGAATTAGACCACGAATAAAATAGTCAACAGCAGTAAATGTGACAACCTCGCACTGTCGGTGTAATTCGTGTCAGCTCATGACCGATTTGACGTACAAAATATTGCAATACTGAAATAATTATTTGCAAAATACTCATAAATCTTAAGTATTTTTGGCTACTATCTAGTATTCATAAAAATAAAAATATGTCATGTTCAGTTGTGTATTGTTGTACTATGACTCTTCTCTAATTACGCACGTTAGTAAAAGTCTAGAAACTAGGTCAACAAAAAACGCCCATGCTTTTACAGTAAAGAGTGTCCATTTTGATTGGTCTGGAGTTTGACCACAAACTATTGCGTGTTTAACAATGACATTATAACTATTGTGTTTGACACTGGCAGTATGAACGTAAAAAAATAAATGCTTTATTAAAGTTAATATAATGTATTTTTAACACATATGTATATGTATATAAATTTGAACATATAATATATAATAATAAAAATAATAAAAAACAATACACACAGATGTTTTTTTAAATTTCATTTCTTGTAATTATGTTGAAGAATGATAATTCTGGATTCGAATAACTACAATTATTTAGGCGTCTACGGACATTATAATGCGTTCGTTTATGTGATTTAGACATTTTTGTATTTGCAATGATGTGAAGAACGAGTTAAAAACAAATGAAAGTGGTTGCATGTTCGTGTGCATGTTCGCGTTGCGTGCGACCCCGCAATAATTATTAATATTTACCCAGAATATTGCCGTTGTGTGCGTGTTACGACGCGTACGTATTAGCGCACACATACAAACCGTTTACGCTAATTTTCTATAAAGACTACCTACTGTTGCTTTTTTTCTTTATGGTATTATGGCACACAGATTAAGCCTATTTGTCAATGTCACGTATTGTGTTAATAAGTAGAATTTTTATAGTAAAACTCTTCCAGTAAAGTGATAGTAGAATTTACTGAAGTTGTAAAGACTTCTTGAAAGTGCGCGAGAACTTCAGCTACACATGTTTATTGAGACCTACTCCCATTGTTTTTACTTACACAGAACTTTAACACACAATATACTAACACTTTTGTACTTTTAAACTCCGAAAAATGTAAAAAATATAAAATCTAAATAAATGACAACCTCGCTTCACCCGTTCCCGCCAAAAAGTCGTAGTGTAGTTTATAGTGTGGTGACTGACCGGCCAGCACCATGGCCTCGTAGAGGCGCGCGTCGTGCTGGGTGAGGTCGTGCAGCGCGGCCAGCAGCTGCAGGAAGTGCGCGCGCGGCAGCGGCGGCGCGCCCGCGCCCGGCGCGCCCCCGCCCGAGCCCGGCGTCGACGGCAGCGACGGCGGCAGCCCGGCCAGCGCGCATGCGCGCACCGCCTCCGCCGAGCACGCCTCCGCGCCCGCGCACGCGCCCGCACCCGCGCCCGCACCCGCGCCCGCGCCCGCGCCCGCGCACGACCCGCCGCCTGCGCCCGCTCCGTACAGTACATCCATGTCACCATTCGATATACTCTCGGACGGTCGGTCCAATCAACAATGGACGGTGTATTTGCTCTTAGGCTGAGATTTATAGAGCGTACTTTGTCTTTACTCAGGCTTACGTTTCCAGTACAGTTGGACTTGCGATAAGCTAAGCTTTGCGAGGGTTAAGGGTGGCTTGCACCAACTATATGACGACCTAGATGACGCAGTGTTTTAGACGTTAACCCAAACGTGGAAGGTTCCGGCTTTGATTCCCGGTCGGGTCAAATTAGAAAATGAACTTTTCTAGATTGTCTTGAGTCTGGGTGTACTAGGAAACGCCCCCAGTAGTCGTCGTCTGGTTCTCATAGCACAGGGAATACCCCAGTTTGAGATCAGATGATTGGTGTGTATAGTCTGGCGCATTATTATTACATAAACTCGATTTAAGGATTTGATATCTCGCTTGCACCAACATCTTAATAGTTAGTGCAAGTGAAATGTCAAATCCTTAAATCGAGTTTAAATAGTTGTTGCAAGCCACTCTAAGTTGTCAATATCGGTGACTTAAAAAAAAACTTAAATATTAACCGATTAAAAAGATAGCAGAAAAGAGTAAAGCTACAAAATAGTACTCTGCGATCTACGTTCGACAACAGCCCGTTCCGTTTCAGGCAGTTTTATGTATTAATTGGAGAAAATCGTTTCTCAGTACGAAATTCTATACAATTTGAATTTAATTCTTCCTAATAATTAATAGGCGATTGGTGTATAGGTTGTGATTTAAAGTAGGGCAATCCTTCATTAATTCTAATAAACTACGCCCATACAGCCAATGTCTTCAGTAATCATTTCTCCTATCCCTAAGTCCCTAACACTTCTCCAGTAAAGTGATAGTTGACTTGACTGAAGGTAAAAAACCTTTTCGGAAGAGCACGAAATCTTCTGCTGCACATGTTTATTTACACCGCCTCCATTCGTTTCATTTGCACAGAATTTTAACGCTTAATATACTATCACTTTGAAACTCCCAAGAATGCAAATAAAACATAAATCAAAATCAAATGTCAACTGTTCTTCTATTGTTCCCACCAAAAAGTCCCCATTCGATATACATACATGAAATGACTTTCTAGATACGATAAATAATAAATTGGTTAATACTAATTGCTTGAGATTGCTACCGACTTCATAAGAGTATTTAATACATACTAACTATTGTAATTGATACCTACCTGAATGACTATTAGTACTATCGCTGGACTTATCCATGTGACTACCCTCACACGTATCACTAATTGACCTCTGCATTGATGATGGAGCGATTGAGTCCGGAGTTGATGGATTCTCAATACTGGAAAGTGATTTTACATCATTATCACTGTGAAATAATTTTAGTGGCAAGTGATTACAATTATGTATGTACCTATCATGTTGTACGGTGTTGTTATAGGATGGAAATAGCAAACTGTAAATGTGGGTTTCCGTTTTATTAATACTACTTATAGTGATTAACTTAGAAAGCCCAAAATGATTTGTTCACTGCCCAAAATGATTGTTCAATGAACTACGGCGTAAAGTTATGTGTATACGAAATATGTGTGTATGTTTTATACATATGGACGTGTAATGTCTGATTTCACCAATGCTTCAGCGCGTCAATTACAACAAAATTTCTAAATTGATTCTTAAATAATATCTGTAGGGGGGCCTCTAGCGATTTGTAGAACGTAAAAAGCGTTAGGTTAGATTAGTTAGGTTGGTACGTTTTCACGGACTGGTACGTAAGTCTACGTGCTAGTACGCATCGTTTGCGTGTGAGTATAGCATGTATGAACATGGATGTGTTTATGTATGTGTGAATATGAGTGTGCGTATGCGGAACAATATGCATTCATACAAGTTAAGATGTTTGATTTAAAAATCTTGTATTACTGTAGTATAGTTTATTGGACGACGTTAGCTTACTAAAACTAATAGATACTCACACGACACGCGTGTACGCGACACATTAGGTTATATGTATATTCATATTCATCCATATCGATACTAATGTTACAAATGCGAATGTCAGTCTGTCTGGTACGTTTTCACGGCTAAACCACCACACCGATTTTTATGAAATTGGTCACGGAGATATATTAATACGAGAGCATGAACAGTGGCTAATTCTTTTTATCAAAAATCTATCCTTAAGGGTGTGAAAAGCGGGTAAAACTTTAAAAGGAAAATGCTAAACCGCTGAACCGATTGTAATGAGATTTGGTTTAGAGATAGTATGTGGCCGGAGATAGACATAGGCCTAATTTTTTCTAAAACTGCCTAACCTGGTAAAACCATGGAAAATTTTCCACGCAAAAGAAGTTCGTACAGCACACCAACATTAACAACATCTACAGTTATTACAGAGCGTGCCTACGTGTGTTGGGTGCGTGCGTGCGTGCGTGTGAGTGCGTGCGTGTGAGTGCGTGCGTGTGCGAGCGTGGGTGTGGGTGTGTATACCTGTCGAAGAAGGCGATGGCGTCGGCGGCGAGCTCCTCGCCGGTGTCGGTGAAGGCGGGCGGGCGCAGGTCGTGCGGCGCCAGCAGCGGCGGCGCGTGCGCGCAGTACAGCGCGCGCAGCCGCCGGCCCGCGTCCGCGCGCGCGCTCACGCCCACGGCCGCGGCCAGCCCGCGCGCGCTCACGCACCCGTCCTCGTCCTCGTCCATCAACTGAAACCGCACGCTTATTACCTAACTTGCACACACCATGCGACACCTAATATCGCGCGATATCTGCTGTCAAAACGAGAATTTGTGTAATGTTATTTGTATAGTGCCGCTAAATCTACCGCGAAAAGTGCATTTTACGTTCATAGAATGATAGATACGCAATCGTCATACATGATACCAATTTATTACAATTAGTGACCGATCGTGCACTGATCGCGTGGCTGTCCCTGTCTGCAAATTTTTTGGGAATAACGCCGCCGGCTTGCTTATTAGGCAAATATCGCACGATAAAATAAAATATATCAATGCCTATATCGGTTGATTTATGCGAACACGACAAAATGATGAGCAGTAGTTAGAGGTGCATCCTAATCTTTTTATTAATATAATTTAAGCATCCATGTTAAATTAATAAATAAAAATTGAATTTTGGGAGGAGTACTGTGCCAGATATTACTCTGACACAACAAACCATGACCTTATGCGCGATCTACAAATTAAATGTCCGCATCGCTGCATGGAAAGCTATCACGTACATCTTTAATATAAATAGTCGTAAGAATTAGTACAAAACATGAGATCTAAACGACAGCTCTATGATGTCAACACGCCACATAACTACCAATGTAATATCTACCAAATTCTGCAGTATTATCTATCAACATGAAGCAACATGAAGAATCGTCATCATAATATAATTTTCCCCGATCGCGCAATGATCGCGTGGCTGTCGCTGCCTGCAAATTTTTATTTAGGTAATTACGACATCGTTATACAGTGTTTTTTTAACTGGTACAGTATGGGGAAATCCGAATCCATAAGAAATACAGGGAAATTATTTTAGGAACTATTCCGCCTACTTTGAGGTCCTCGTCGCCACTATTATGTTTTACAATATTAAATAATTACAGAATGACACATTGCTATCGGGACACTAGAGAGCTGAGCCAGATGAATATCCAAATAGAATATTAAGTTATTTATTTTGTTATATAGTATAATGTTATAGTATGTACCCTAGTATTGTGAAACGAATATTATGTGTAATACAATATAATGTTTTAGAGATATAATCAGAGTACTAAAAATTAGTAAAAGTGTCATTGCTTATATCTCTATTTACTTAAAAAAAAAACTGACAATTTCTTGCCTCTTCTTTTCAGTGCAGTTTCATTCTGAACCGTGATGGATTTGCTTGAATAAAAATGATTGGATGATTCAAGCTTAATCGTAAGTTTTCTTCGATTTACCCATTATTATTAATATTCCTATTTTCATTCATTTCTTTGAGAGTAATTGTTTTTTTATATTTTTATAAATTCTATATTATTTCTAACATCATATATGTATAAGCCAGTGGTCGCCAAATTACACCTTTTTTTTTCTCCAAAAACTAACTACCTACGCATTACAAAATATATCCTATTTTATCTGACAGGCACAGATAACAAAAAAATTACATGTACACAATATTTACATATACACAATAATTATGAATAACGCCATTCAGGAAACATTTGGTATTTTTTTGTGAAAATAATCTTGGTATAGTAAATTTTTTGGTCAAGCGTGAGATGTCTATAAAAATTACTCAAATTGGCAATTTTTATTAATGAGTCCGAGTCGATCCGCGTATAAACTAAATTCTTAAACTATAATATATGAAAACATAATAATTATTTGCTTTTCGATTAAAGCAAGGAGTGAGGATAAACTGTCTCTATCCTAGCGCTGGGGAATAAGACAACGAATTACCGTCAGGAGTTCAAACGCATATCTCTCTCTAGCTCATTCCCACTCCGTTCCCACTAATAGGCTTTAAAAGCCAACTTCTATATTTTTCAATCGATTACAAATATTTTCTAATACTTTTATTAATGATTATAAATTATTTTAGTTGAATGAATAAACAAGTTATACCCATACCGTTGATTTAAGCCTCAACCCCTCCAAAATAATAAAAAAATCGCTGACTCCCTCGCACCCATTCCCAAAATGAATCAAGTCAAATCATATATTGATTTGACTTAACGGTATTTTTGAACGTCGAATTTAACACCGATTTGAAAAGTGCACTGAAAAATTTCGGAAAAAACTTAGGAAAGAAATTATCTCAACATCAATTTACTATACAATAGGTTAAGTGCAGTATTCAGAAATGTATGTATCGAGAAATTCAATAGAAATTAAGAATAATGACTAACTGATTTCTTTTTACAATTTTTCATACACATACTCATTTGTGTGATAAAAATAAACAAGACAGAATAAGCAATTTCATTAATTTTTACTAACACTAAGTAGTTCCCGTTGCCAGCAAAAGCACAAAACTGACCTAAGTGTGGGTTGATTCAAGCATCGGTTAACGTAACTTACGTTTGTTAAAATGTAACAGTTACGTACAATATTTAACGATCGTTAACTTAAAGCGTTATTTCATTGTCAAAAACAGCTCGTTACTGTTATTCGGGATGTCAGGTAAAAAGGGACTTTTTACCTATGAATACTGTTACGATGCCACGTGGCTGTCAAATTCGATTAACAATAATCATTTTTTTTCTGTTCGTAAATAACTATAAATTAATGGCTTTATTTTCAGAACACTTGGTATGAAAATGAATGTATGTTGATATAATATACAATAGTTTCCAAATATTTATCAATAAACTCTTACTTATGTTACATAATATATTCAAATACGTATTTATGTAATTTATCAACTAGATACCTACACATTAAACAATTTTGTGTTATTATGAATCTTGTGTTATTCACATTTTTATTTCGGTTTCTTTTTATAATGCTTCGGTCACGTGGAATCTGTCGATATATTTTTTTTTATTAAATAAATTGAAACGATATACATTTTTTTTAGAAATGTTTTTTTCTATGATCGTTAGATACCTATTTTATCATCCGAAGAACCGTAATCCCAAAAATCACTTAAATAAAAGCAATTTCACTAAAAGATACACGACTAGAAAATCAATCCCGGCCAATTATTTCTAATCCCGAGATTCCGGGATTATACTGTCAATCCCGGAATCCCGGGATAATTTCGGTATTGAGGGTTACAAATAAACCATAAGAAAATCTTACATAAATCAGCTCTTTAAACAACAAATAATAATTTAGACAAAAATCAACGTATTTTACGGTATACACCTAGCTAACTTTGCCCCACTGGCTTGCCTGTCATTTCATTAGAAATAAAAATAATTTCTTATCGAGCAAGCATTACCTGTGCGCTTGCTCGGCTATTATTATAATTTAAAATAGAAGAAGTTGTATTGCAAGCAAGCATCACCGAATAATTCATTGTGCTTTTTTACCCATAATTTTAATTAACACGACAAGTATTTTAGTCGCAAATAAGCATCCTCAAGTAGCCCAGTGTTAATTGTATGTTAATTGTATATTTTTTTGTTATTATTGTATACCATATCTTTTATCTTGTATTATTAATGTATCTGTCTGTTGCATCGTACTTCCTAAACTAACGAAGCGATTTTGATTTAGTTTTTTTTTTGTTTGAAAGGTGACTTGATCGAGTGTCCTTAGCTATGATTCAGGAAAATCTTTGAGCTGTGTGAAGATTGGGGGCCAAGTCGGGGCTGTACTGCGGATGACCCGTTAATTCAATCTTTTGATCTTCCAAATACCGAGTTGTTTCGGCCGATGTGTGGCAGCTAGCATTGTCATTATGAAGAAGGATTCTGCGTTGTCGGTTGTTCTTTCTTATTTCTTCAAAGACTTCTGGCAAACAAATGGTCGTGTACCATTCAGAATTAACCGTTTTACGATCCTCTAGTGGCACTGTAGCTACATGTCCATTTATACCAAAAAAACAAGCGACCATTTGCTTCAAAGTACTTTTTGACTGAATGACTTTTGTTGGGTTCGGCTCATCTTGGAACACCCAAACCGTTGATTGTTGTTTAGTTTCAGGATCATACGCATATATCCAAGATTCATCACCTGTGTAGATATTATGGACAGCTTTTGACGCACCCTGATTGTACTTTTGTAACATTTTTTCACACCAATCGACACGATCCCGTATTTGGTCAATTCTCAAGTTGTGCGGAATCCAACGTGAACAAATTTTTTTTACAGCTAAATGTTCGTGTAATATTTTATATATACTCGTCATACTTATGCCCAGATTTTATATATACTCGTCATACTTATGCCCAGAGAGGCCTCTATCTCGCGATATGTAACATGACGATCTTGCATTATTAGTTCTCGCACAGTATCAATATTTTGAGGTACAACAACCGATTTAGGGCGACCTTTTTTAACTTCGTCCGTGAGCACAGACCGCCCACGATTAAACTCACTAAACCACAGTAGTTTTCGATGGTGCTTCATCTCCAAAAGTCGAAGTGAGTTGATCGATGCACTATTTTTGAGTTAGCCCTCGCCGAAAATCGTAATAAATCATAGCACGAAAATTGTCACGACTTAAATCCATGGTGACAAAGTCTCGCAATTTTCAAAATGACGCCACAAAGGATAAACAAATGACAGCTACATGAAACATATTGTATTCTTCAGCCAAAGAGTTTCATTTTTAAATGTTATAATTTATTTTTTTAATATTGTTCTGTAACTGGCCAGTTCCGGATACATAAATAGCAGCCCTTGCACCGTTACTATTTATATTACAACTTATCATAAACATAAAGGGCCAATATGTACATTTTCTTTTATTTATTATTTTACTTTTTAGTGTTTTTTTTCAGTCGGGGGTTTTTTAAATTATTAATCTAAGTTTTAGTTCAATATACAATAAGTTTTATTTCAAGCAATCATATCAAATTAACCAAGTGAGCTTAGTTACATTAAAATGATAGGCATGCGAGCTCATTGATTTCGCTTCATGCAGTCTATTTTGCAACTTTTTTAAATGATATCTATCCCGAAAATCCCAGGATCAGCAAAAACTAATCCCGAAAATTTCGGGACTGAAAAGCGGTCGGGATCCCGGGACCAAATCCTCTGTACACAACAAAAAGATTTAACGGTAACCAATGCCTCGACCACAGATTAATGGAATCGTAACTTTTTATCGAATGTAAGGGATGAAAGTTCACGAAGCAACACTTTTTTTGTATTATCATTGCTAAGCGCCATGTTTGGCGTTTACGTTTCCGCCAGTTAGATAATGCAACTCACCCTCAGTCTACTTATAACACTTAAATACCTATCTAAATCAGATCTAGATCAATTTTAGTTTCAATAAAAACAGCAAAAGTTTGATAGGAACAATGTGTAGTATTGTAATTGCAACTTTTTAAACCACATATTAACACACTGTTTCTTGACTTTTCAAGTGTTGCTTTTACATATGATTTATTTTAGGTCAATACTGTAATTGCAACTTTTTAAACCACATATTAACACACTATTTCTTGACTTTTCAAGTGTTGCTTTTACATATGATTTATTTTAGGTCAATACTGTAATTGCAACTTTTTAAACCACATATTAACACACTATTTCTTGACTTTTCAAGTGTTGCTTTTACATATGATTTATTTTAGGTCAATACTGTAATTGCAACTTTTTAAACCACATATTAACACACTATTTCTTGACTTTTCAAGTGTTGCTTTTACATATGATTTATTTTAGGTCAATACATTTAGTTGTTTTTTTCGTTGTTTGTAAAAAAATGTAATCCTTTGCTAATAAAATTCATTGTTTACCTTAAACATCCTAGCAGTGATGGATTCAGCAAAATCACCTTTAGCCCACGGCGACAAAGCAGTAAATAACGTCTTGAACTGCGTATAGTCAAGTCGATACGCCTCATATGGTGCATCTAAGCGTTCACAAGGCACCCTTTTAGCCCATAGCAGCTCTTCACGAATTACGCTCAGTAATTCCTACAAACACATTATATAAATTATAATCTTCCATATAATAAGGAAAACACATAACATCATAGACGAAAAAAACTTTTTTAGTGTATGACAACCAGTACTTATTTTAACTTAAAACCAACATATTATTACTTCAATTTCTCTATTATGCTTAAATACATAACATGATGCTGTTTTTTAATTGCGCAGAATTCATAAAAATGAGACACGTCTTTTTAGACGTGTATTTATGCCTTGTCACTGTCATCGACTGAAGTCATACCCACTAAAGTTACTATACTGTTACGAGTTGTGGGTAATCAAATGCCGGTGAAGGGTGCGAAGAGTTTATTTTCCTTCATACAAGCGGATGTCAAGAACAAGCGCACTTAATTACGGCGATTACTAGTCTTCGTAGGCGCCTCTCGAAATAGGTACTCGCGTAGTAGTCACCGAAAGTACACGCTTCACACACAAACAACGTCCCGAATCGCAGAAGTCTTCTATCCAAAGTCGCCGCAATTGTTGTCGTAATAATGGTCTTCGTAATTCGCCTTGATGTCACCTCGTTATATCCTTTTGATCGATAGTCGAAAAATGACTTAGCGGTGGACACGAAGCTCTATTTATAGTCCAATAAAACGAGGGTGGAATCTTCTAGAGCAAACCCGAATGCTAGTAATAATAACGCATAAAAATAGAGGGTGCAACTTTCTAGTTCATTACGCTCGTTAACAATAATTCGAGATTGTTCTCAACGCCGTCTGTTTGCATGAGTCATATAATATGACACGTCATCGCTCCGGAGTTTTCGAAGTACAACTTTGTTCTTCTTTCTTAATTTTGCTTATACCATTCGATAGTAGACCTTAAAACTTAGCAATGCATTTTTAGGTCATAGCTCTGCAAAGCCTAGGTCTAGAGATTAAGCACTAGAACATGCGTGTCTCGTGTCATATAAAAATCGACCTTACTGCTTGGATATAAGGTCCAACAGTAACAATGCATTGGTGATAGTGAAAAATAAACTGTTTTTTTGCCTCATAATAGTTTTAATATGAACACATTTAGAAGGACATAGTATTTAGAATAATAGAAACATTAGACGTCGGGTAATGCGACCAGCTTCTCGAGATACTGGGTTGCTGCGTAGAATCACACCACGCAATAAATTCTGTAAATTCTGTAAAAAAAAATGGAATTTACCTGCAATTCATTAGGTTCTAGAAGCTTATCCTGCTCTAAGGCACGGAGCGTATTCCTTTCTAAACTATCTTCTAAACTGCGAACCACCCTCAAACGGTGTTTCAGCCTTAGACGTTCTATACATTCACTTGTGACACTTGTGCCATATGAACGATACGACTGATATATAAGATCTTGGATTTTTACTGTCTGAAAAATTTTGGGTGGTTATAAAGTATTTATTACTTATCATATTTATACAACACATTTAAAATTTATTAACTTACAACTTTGTCATAATTAGGTAATTGATTAAGGAAATTTTTCTAGTAATTTAATGACTATACGTTAACAAATAATCAAAGAGTAACTCTACTCAACAAAACTCATTTTATTCTAATGGCAGTAACTCATATTATAATTCTACCTCATTTTAATCTATCTAAACTAAGTCTATATGAGAGTCGAAAGGAAAAAATCTGTAAATAATTTTATATTCATATTTTTGACCACAGAATACTTGCATACTAAATATTAATTGTGTGTAGAATAATTGTATAGGAAATATATGTTGTTGACTGATAAGAAATTTTGTCATAATCTTCACTATAATTCTTACGGCGTTTATTGTATGAGATTGTATGCGTATGTATCATATAAGTACATAATATTTTGTACATGTATGAAATAAACGGTGCGACAATTGGTGTTATCCCAGTTGGTATAAGGGTTTAATTATAACAGTTGAAAATATGAATTTATAGTAAAAATCGGCAATAAACGGAGCACATGTCAATTACACTTCTAACAGTAAAACTGAAAAAGGTACTTAGCAAAATTTATTCCACATTCGACATTTGAATACGCATATTTCTCATGAGAATAAGCAACCGGGTGAACGAAAAAGCAATATCACACCAAGAGACCGTACGAAATGCGCCTACTCCGGTTTATGCATCCTGTTTCAGTTGTAAACAAATCCAATATTCGTCATGTTTATCTTAAACTGAACGCCGCTGATACATACATATATATTCTTCACGGTGTATCCGTAACGGGGTAGTCAGAGAGGACGGAGTGCCAAGCATCTCAATCCTTTCATACTTCTTTCGCTTCCTCGAATGTCGTCATTCTCCTCAGATATTTTCGCCTAGGTATACGAATGCTTTTGACATTTCCGTCGGCTAACATTGGCTATTTGATCTTCATAAGTCAGCCTTGGTCTTCCTTGGCCTCTTTTACCACTCGCTTTCGCTCTGTTGATTTTCTTCGTCAGTCTCTCATCACTCATTATTTCCATGTGTCTAAACCATCTAAGCGTTCCTATCCTAAGTACGCCGCTGATACTTAAGAAAAAATACAGTCCACTCCGATTCAACCACAGACAAGCTACCCTACGAGACCCGAAATGTTTACAAATTTCTAAGCATAAAAATAATATCGGCTGAATCTAACGTGGGGAACAGTGTGTACCGACGAATTTAGGGCTACAGCAGGGACTTAAAATTGTCTAACAAGCCGAAAGTTGGTTCATAGGGATGATTAAGTTTAATTAAGGATGATTAAGATTCAGCTGATATTTTTTTTATAGGTGTCTTGTGACAAGAGCATGACATTAGAATAAATTTCGGCTTGTTAGAAAATATCAAGTTTCAGATGACATGCTACATTCAACCTACAGCCTCAGCCACACTTTCAAACCGGCCGAAACTTGCACCTTCAGAACAAAACTTTTTGATATCTTTAAGAATATCGCATTTTCGGCTTGTTAGCAAAAATTACGTTTTGTGTTATCATATAACACACTTTTCAACTCTCCCCCTTAAACGGCGTACAAACGGTTTTGAAAAATCACGTGATCCGGGTTGCCGTCGTACACCGTGTAAGTGTCGGCTTGTTATTTTTCATTCAACCAAAAAGTCCATGGGATCTTCGTCTATTAGACAACACTGACTCAAAACTAGCAGCAACCAGTATTACTAGAGCTCTGCATTTTTCTGTTATAAATGTTTATTATTAATTTTATACTTACTGATGAGACGTGATATTGTCGTTTTGAAACTATTTTTACCACTGTCGCTACCACACCACTTTACAGCGCAATTTGCATTGTTCACATATTTTATTCTATATTTTTTTTAAATGGTTAGATACAATTCACGGATTTGCTTCCTGGTTAATACTAAAGGAGCGCGCGTTTGTGTTTGAACTTATATGAGCATTTGTCAAATCGATGGCAGAAAATGGTGCCTTTCTATTTCCTGTCTTGTAGGCTAGTTTGTCTGTGGATTTAACACACGCCACAAGATTCCACCACACATAATAATATATTCTCTTATTTGTTAGTTTATTTACCTTATTAGCGGTACGTGGTTCCGTAGACAAGGCCATTGCTTCGTCATTGTAGATACCTACAAGGTAATCTGTCAAAACTTGCATTGCTTGACCATCCTCTGTACATTTGAGAAGTTTGTCACGATTTACATCCAATATTGTTAGCGTCACCTACGAATAGTGTAAAGGATAGTAGCTTTCAAGCCATAATAAATATTTATCATCGCAACTAATTTACGAAGGAAATAGACATGCGCGTGTAACTTGGGGAAGGTAGAGGCTGACAATATATAGTAGAGGCGAGTATAGCTTTCCCCCCTCCAGATTAGCTCAAAATGTGGAAAAAATATAGTTGTCTTCACAATCACTCTTGAAGATAATGATTATGAATAAATGAAATACCTATTTTTAGTATATTTTTTATAATAACTAGGTTTTAACCGCGGCATCATTCACATGGTACTGGCAAATGGTATCTAGTCAATGTTTCGCCCACAAGTAAAAATACTCTGTATACAAAAGAGGTTTCATGGTTAAAAAGCTTTTCTCACGAAAGGATAAACATACGTCTCGTTTTTGTATTAATAGGGATAATCTCCAGACAATAACACTAATGGTGTGCCCTCAAAATAAGCATCAATTTATGAAAAAAAAACCTATCGTTTTCACGTTTATTGAAGTTCCCGTTTTTTTAATACCTGAAATATCACTTTGGCGCCGTCATAGAAGAAACAATCCATCACATTGACCGCACACTCATATGGCATGACACTTATAAAAAGCGTAAGGAACCACGACAAAGATATCATTTTCATCATTCCCAAATCATCCAACTTGGCATGTAGTTCAGGCAAATGTGCTTCTGTTAATTCTTCTAAAACTCCTTGATCCACCTGAACAGAAATAAGTCAAATCAGAAGTGCTTTCAAACACGAACACTGTCGTGTGAAGAAATGATTATGAATAGACATTAGCTTATCCGTGCGAATATATCTCACAGTATCGTGATCTGTCATGCATGTTAATTAAGCGATTGTCAACAGATGGCGCTGATGGCAGATATGTGGAACATTATTAAAATAAAGTTTTTTAACGAAAACATTACTTTTAAACTACTTGTTAATTTTTCGGCATTAGCGGAGAACGTAATCTTCAAAATAGTGTCTCAATCACTAATTTTAATGAAGTATTAAGGGAGATATGGCGTACCGACAAAAATAGTTTTGTGAAATAATATGTAAGATATGATGATTATGATCGCGCACCAGGCGCAGTCCCTCACAATAGTCTAATCTACGGATTCACTATGTTAATTTCCAAATAATTGAGGGCAGCAAAAAAAAAATATATAATCGTGTAGAACAATAAATTCTAAGAAACACAGTGAAAACGATTTTTCGCTAATAAAACAAAAAGTTGGACTTGTATCTAAAAACGTAAAACGGAACGTTGAGGTGATAAAATTATCTTTCGATTGATGTTTTGTGATATATCGATTTTTGCCTAATACAATATACATGGAGAAAAATGCAAAAAACTATCAATAATCGCGTTTTTTCATTAAATAATAAATTTTCATCAAAGCAACTTAGAAACTTGTTATTTAGTGAAAATGTTGGTTTTGGCAATTGGAAACTGTAGTTCTTTTTTGGCGGGAAATTTTGAAAATTGTTCAAAAATTTTCATTTTTGCGAAAAAAAGGGGTTTCGTAAAACTGTTCGTGTACAGCTCTCCGACATCGTACAGCGTTGGGAGAAAGAAAAATGTGGAATGTGTTACTTGCATAATTTCTAGCGCAGGTCGTAAAAGAATAAGCATGGGAAATCCGATAGTGTCAGGTTGCTAGGCAACTAGGATTTCGCACGCTGTTTACGTAACTTGCAGACAGCCAGCGACAGCCAATATCGCGCGATATCAGCTGTCAAAACGAGAATTTGTGTAGTGTACTATGTAGGTATAGTGGCGCTAAATCTACCGTGAAAAGTGCATTTTACGCTCTTAGAATATACGCAATTGTCATACATGATACCAATTTTTTGTTACAATTAGTCACCGGTCGCGTAGTAATCGCGTGGCTGTCGCTGTCTGCAAATTTTTAGGTAAAAATTTTGTACAGAAAACTTTTTGATTAAAAACCTCCTTCATGCATTTGGATGTTATATGCAGGAGGAAAACAAAAAGCACTAGTGCGGAAAAGACTAACTTTCCGGACGCTAAACACACATGGAAAAGTCTACTTTTTGAGCAAATGTATTAAAAAAGTTTTTTAATTTCCGCCATATGGCCGACCCTCATATCTCTGGTAGGCTATAACTGCTAAATTCTAATGATATTCAGATATAATATTGTTACGCCTTAATGGAATACATTCGGAATTGAAAATGGTATAACTTTATGTAAATTAATTAAGAATAGATGAGCATGCGCAGATTAAGGAAAGAACTTTTTTTTGAGTATTTAATAATTACTAGAGGTCGCCCTGTAGTCGAAATTCGACCATAAATATAAACTTATAATATAAACTCTTTGGGGACAATCTCTATTCTGTGCGACTGTTCGATTCAAGGAGGTTACGTATATGTGATCGATGATCACGAATTATTATGAGTTTGAAATTGACAGTTTTTTTGACGTTGGCAGTATGAACGTAAACAATGAGTGATTTAAATCACTCATTGTTTATTATTAAATTAATTTAATGTATTTCTAATGCACATTATATAAAAATATTAGCTTTCTCCAGTCCTTCTCCATATAAACTTTAAGTGTACCAAATTTCACACTCCTCCGTACGCGTAATTTTCTTAAAAAGTGAACCAAAGTTTGCGTTTCACGTATTAATGTACAGATTTATAATCTTACCAAGGCGCCCACAACTCTAGTGTTATAGTAATCTGGTAACAAAGTTTCACAAATAGTAGCGAGCAGCCAAAATGCTTGTTCTTCAGGGCAATAGATCAGCAATACCGATGCAACTATGTTCATAGCCTGACAATAGCCGATTGTGGGATTTTTGCGTGCGTATGCGCATAACACTCTTCGGAGCGCGGAAATACCTGAAAGAGTATAGTGAATAATGACTATTACATAATAATAAATGAAAATAATACTAAGTTATTACTTATAAGTATAATAACATTTTTATTTTCAATATTTGATGCAATAGTAACCAAAAATATTATTAACTCCTATAATTTGAACGATGGGATGGAGGGGGATACCGTAACATTAAAGCTTGGTTCACTTTAAGTTTATCAAGTTAAATTAACTCTTCCTCAAACCCCTGAGATATGCTCATAAAATGCTATTTCTAGTTCTCTATACTTACACATATATGTGAATGTTTTGTACATATAAACCTTCCTTGTTAAATGTTCTTATGTAAATGAAAATGTAAATTTCATAAGGACAAGTGAATACGTAGACAAGCGCGAGTTGAGACCTTATTCTATTCTACTTAGAGATTATCATATCATGAACAATATATTACAAGGGAATTATGACAGAAAATAAGTTATAGAAAAACAATTTAGAATAGTCATTAAGAATTGCTGGTGCAATTCATAATAGAAATAGCCCAATTATTTCTTACCAACATCACTTTGGAATGCGGGATGTTCAGGCAGTGATCGATGGAGATCTCTTTCAATCTCATCATTGGCCTGGTTTTTAGAAGATAATGCTTCATTAACTAACTTCTCGTACAAGCCTTTATTCTGCGCTTTTTGAAGGATGGATCCTGAAAATACACTCCACAGTTCTCCTCTAAGAGATTCAGGGATGCCATTAACCACTAGTTCGCTTCCAGCAGCAGTTTGATACATGCTGACTCCTCGACCAACTTCCGACATATGTTCTTCCCATTGTTTTTCCTAAAATAAAGAATTATTTTTTATGTACCTGTGGCGGACGGCGAGAACTAATGATGTAGATATTAATAAATAGATTAGCGTATAAATATATTTTTGTATTATGTTTTATTTCCCATTATTTGTTTTTTTTATTATATTTCTTCATTTATCATGTTGTTATATGTAGATTTATAAGGGAACTGTATACCGCTATTCGGTAATAATTGTTTTAAAATCAATAATTTACACCTTATATTTCATTTGTATTATTTCATAGTTTTAAGTTATCTATTGTAATAGCTGTAACGAATAATAAATATGAGAAATGTATGTTTATACTAGGAATAATGTTAAATATAACAGAATTGTGAGACAGAAATATATTGTCGTCTCAGGTGAGGAGGTCGGTGGCTCTCGTTACGGTATTGCCGGCCGATTGGCCGATTCTAATTGGAAAATTAATAGGGCCTGGGCCCGCGCCTCCCGCCCAACAGACACAGATACCCGCGAAGAAGAAGAGACCCAAGAAGAAGAAGAAGCCTCAACCAAGTGGAAAGGAAGAGGAGAGGGTCGCACGCCCCCCCACCCTAACCACAGAGTGCCACCGCAGACGTTCCTGCTAACACACAAACATCGAGACCGCCGACCGAAACAACTCGACCGGCAAGGGAATCGGCGACAGCATTGAAAGCTGCCCTGACGGCCCTAACTAAGGCGCTTGAGACCATCCTCCGCAGCGAGGACCCGCTCCCGGCTATCCCTATACGGGATAGCGACCTTGACCGAGGGATTAAAGCAGCACTCCTAGGCCCGGCCCGACCTCCGTACCGTTTGGCATTCTAGCTTAGCGGGGTCGGGGGCGTCGCCGACCTAGTCGAGAAAGAAGCCACAGGGTCGACGACCTCAACCCACCCGTCGTAGCGGGAGGCGAATGATGGGCCACCGTAATGAAGACAGAACCTCTAAACAGTATCCCCGCGCTCACGTAAGAGGCTACGAGAACAACCCTTTTTTTTTTTTTTTTTTGGTTTCTGAGAGGCGAAATGAAACCCCCGCGGGCTACCCAGCCGGACTCTACGCCGACTGGGGAGTGTCGGACTCGAACCGACTAAACAAAACCCCTCTTTGCTGTTAGCCCTGTTGGCTTTTACAGCGTCACAGGTCGCGTTGGGGCGAGCGCTGAAGGCGCCCTGCCAGATGGTCGACCGCCTGAGGGTTCCTCCAGCCGAGGGATGCCTCGTATGGAGGGCGGACCTCGGGCTCAAGGCGTCGCCAGGGGAGCTTTCCGCACCTGCGTGCATCTTAACGGGCTTCCTATTCGGGTGAGGGCCGGGCCTCTAGCGGACCCGGCCGGCGAGACGGCTGAGGGCCGGTTAGTGTGCCTAGTGTTCCGCGTGGCAGTTTACAATGTGGCTTAAGGCCCGCGTGTGTGCGTGTAGAGCTAAGTGATCGAGCTTCTAAACGTGAGACCCTACGGGTGTCGCGGGGGTCGTCCTCGCCTCCGCCGGTGGGGGTGGTGCGGTCGTAGTGTGTAGGTTGGCATGTTCGAGTTCGAACGTGTAATGTCGTCGTCGCTGTCGCCTAACACATGTCTAGGTCTACGATAGCGTTTGCGGACGCGGCGTTCGGGGGTGTACGATGACGCCCTGACCACTAAGAGATTCGGGTGTAAGGAAGAACGGTGAAAGAAGCGTTGGGACGCCTCTTTTAGATATTGAGTTATAGAGGGTAATTCTAGGTCGTAGTGCAGATCTACGTTGCGCACGTAAGGAGGGGCACCGGTAGCCCTGCGCATGAACCTATTCTGAATAACTTGGAGGGAGTTGATGTGAGAGCGCGCAGCGTGAGCGAATGCTACACTGGCGTACGTCATGATAGGTCTGACGCACGTCTTGTATAAGGTAACTTTATGTCTGAGGGACATTTTGCTTTTAGCGCAAATGAGCATGTTGAGACGACCGAGGACGAACGCGGCGCGGTCGCGGACCGTTTTGATGTGTTGGCCGAAGGTCATGGCACTGTCAAGGGTGACTCCTAAGTATTTGACTTTCCTAGTCCAAGGGATATCCTGGCCGAAAAGTGTGATTGTTCTGAGAGTGTTAGCGCGGCGGGCGCGGCTGGTCGTCGTCGTCGTCGTTCCTCGAGAAATACACGGCGGCGCTTTTCTCGGGGTTGACTTCGATTCTCCAAAGACGGAACCACTCGCCTAGGCTCGTGACCGCGACTTGGAGGAGTTGGGAGACTCCGGTCTGATGTGAACAGAGCGGTATCGTCCGCGAATAGGGCGAGCTCTACACCGGGGGTTTTGGGGACGTCGTTCGTGTAGAGCGAGTAGAGCGTGGGCGATAAAACGGAGCCCTGTGGGACGCCTGCCCTGATGGGGCGGGGAGAGGAGAGCACCCCTTCGACTCTATAGCGGAAGGAGCGGTCTGACAAAAAGTCCCGTACTATGCGTACGAGATCGTCAGGCACGCCGAGCCGGCGCAGCTTGTACACCAGCCCGGCGTGCCAGACTTTGTCGAACGCCTTCGCTACATCGAAGAAGAGGGCCCCCGTGCCTATAGTGCGACTCGGGCGGTTAAGGCCCTCCAGGATGTGTTCCGTGAGGCGGTGCACTTGTTGTATGCACGAGTGTTTGGCTCGAAAGCCAAATTGCTCGTCTATGAGGAGACCGGAGGTGTCTAAGTGGGCTTTGAGACGAGCCAGAAGGACCCGTTCGTAAATTTTCCCTAGCACGCTAAGGAGACTGATTGGGCGATAGCTATTGGGGCTACTGCGGGGTTTACCCGGTTTCGGGATTCCGATGACGATCGCTTCCTTCCAGGCGGCTGGAAAGACGCGGTTCGCCATGGCGGCATTGATAATGGCTGCTAAGAGCGCGAGAAGGCGCATCGAGAAAATTTTTACTACTCGGTTGGAGATGCCGTCTCTACCGGGGGCTTTTCTAGGTTTGAGAGCCTTGACAATGTCCTGAACTTCGTCAACCGTCGCGGGTCTGAGTTGGCAGGGGACGGTCGCGGGCGGTAGGGAGCCTACTTCGCGATTGACCATGTCTAAATGATTCTGATCTACAGGTTGAGAGCTAGGTGAGCATTGGGCCTCCAGGGTGTCGGCCAAGAGTTCGGCTTTATCTACATCGTCGAAAGCTGTCTGTCCGTTCGGTTTCGTCAGGGGCGGCATTGTTTGGAACGTGTCCGATTTGAGAGATCGGGCCAACTTCCAGTAAGCCTGGTGCGTCGGCTCGATCTCTCGCATGAGATCGCTCCACCTGTTATCCCTAAGTTCGGAAATTCGGTATTTGACTTCGCGTTGGAGGGCGCGTAAGTTGCGTTTATTCGTTTCTGAGGGAAACGAGTCGTAAGCGCGGGTCGCGGCGTTCTTGGCTCTGATCAGCCGACGGATGTCTCCAGGGAGCTCCCAACGGCGGTCGTTCACGGGACCTCACGGGAGCACGAGGAGACCGATTCGCGGATGTGGGCGGTGAGCGCGTCTATCGCCGCGGTCGCGTCCTCGGCGGAACGGATAACGTCCGGTATCGCGTTAAGCCGCGGCGAATTCTCAGAGTTTAGCGTTTCGTCTAAACTCTGCCAATCCGTCACGGTTTTTGTGAGCGTCCTAGTGTCTATCATAGGTCCTAGTTTGAGTAATACCGGCCTATGGTCAGAGTCTAACTCGTGTAACGCCTCTATTGAGTGCAGCGTTAGAGCTACGTTCTTTAGAAGCGCTATGTCGAGTACGTCCGGTCTGTGTGTTGTAACTCTGGGATAGTGGGTGGGCGTCATGGGGGCGATAACATCAAAGTTAAGGACATCGGTTAGTTCGTCTAAAGCTCTGCCATTTCGCGAGGTGGTGTGCGAATTCCAGCGACGATGTTTAGCGTTGAGGTCGCCGGCGAGTATGACAGAGTCGTCTAAATTTAGGAGGGCCTCTAGATCGCTTCTAATTAGCGCTTTACCGGGAGGGAGATAAACTGACGCGAGTGTGACAGGCGCGTGCCCCGTGAGGGCCACCCGGCACACCGACGCCTCTATGTTGGTCAGGGCGGGCGTATCGATCGGAATGCAGTGCAGGGACCTTCTGTAGTAGATAACAGTGCCGCCTTTGGGGGCGGGCACCCTATCGTTTCGCACGATGTTAAGCCCGGAGAGGCCGGGGTCGCGATTTCTAGGTTTCAAAAAGGTTTCCTGCACTAGCATTATATCTATTTGGTGGTCTCGCGTAAACTCGTGAAGAAGATCGCGTTGCCTGCGGAGTCCGTCCGCGTTAAAAAATGAGATTGAGAGCCCGCGCGGTTTGATGCGCGCGGAGGGAGTTGTCTCGTGGGTGCCCGGTTTTATAACCTACGAGGGGGCGCCGTGAAGCGGCTTAGGCTGTCCAGAAGGGACGCGTGTTCGGCAAGTATGATGAGCCGTCCCATCCCGTCGCTACAGTCGCGGATTTTACGCGCGACTAATTTAATTTCGTTAAGGTTGATTTCCTTAACGAGGTCGGCGAGCATTCGGATGTCGCCGAGGAGATCGGACGCCGGCGCTGAAGGAGCCGGCGCCGCTGGACGCGTTTGAGGCGCGGGCCCCTTACGCCGCGGTTGTTGTGCTGGCGTCGGCGCTATGGTCTCTCGGGCCGGTAGAGCGCGCGCGGGCGCGGATTTGGTCGACGCTGAGGGCGCGGGTTTGTTCGGCGCTGAGGGCGCAGGTTGAGTTGGCGCGGAGGGCGCGGGAGAACAACCCGAGCGCTTAGTAGGGCCTCTCATAGGGCAAATTTTGGACCAATCAAAGGGCCTACTTTTTGAGAGGAATTTTTAAATAAATAACGAGCCGCCGCTGAACTCTGGGACTAATATATATATACTGCTTTACTGTTTCGCACGTCTTTTATTGAAGATACAGCCCACCCCTTAAGTGCAGTTGGGGTTCCATCGAGTAGGCCGTCGAAAGCGGAACCGCATCAGTACCAATGTACCAATATAAATAACATGGCGAAAATGTATGAGTGTTAATTATAGCAATGAAAAAAGGAATTCTTGTATATTTTGGTCACAATATAGAAGGGATGAATGACAAAAAAAAAGTGTACACGGCAAAAATTAGTGGTAGCAAAAGAAAAGAAAGACCAAGATTGCTATATGAAATTAAATAGCCCGAATGTTAGCTAACGGAAACATCAAAGGCACACGCATACCTCGGTGAAGGTGTTTGAGGAAAATGATGAGATTTGAAGACACAAAAGAAGTATGTAAGGTGACGATGCCTGGCGCTCCTCTTCTTAGTGAAGCCCATTAGGAATACGACGTAAGGATACGTATGTAAGTAGGTATAAAATCTAATAAGACGAAAACGATAATACCTTTCTGATTTGAAAGCGGTTTTGAAAACGGCGTAACGGAATTTTTTGTTTCTGTCAGTATATTTGATCCACGCAACTGACATACTACACATGGAGCGGTCTTGTGTAATGTTCGAATTTACCTTCTTTAGTTGTATCTGCTTGATGGATGAAGTTTGATGCGTACGGAATAATGTCATAAGGGGGGGTTGCGGAGTCCACTTTGAGTCTCCTCCCTCTCGTGCTCCTCCCACCGCCTTCGTCGCCTTTTCCCTAAACATATAGCTGCACATTCACGCATTACATTGCACTACATTGATTTACATGTCATATTCCAGAAATAAATTGTTAGTCGCCTAGTTAACACAAATATGTTAGTGTAAATACATGCATTTTTCTAAGTATCTACAAATTTAAAGAGCCATTTTCGAAAAATAAGAGGCTATTTATTGAATTTCGTATTCGCATTAGAATGACCGTCGAGTGCAAAGCTTATACCATATTAACAAATACTAATTAACTAGTAGATATTACTTTAAGTACTTTTTAAGAACTTGGACAACTTAAACAACAACATTTTTCAAGCTTTTCCTATTGGCTTACAAATGATGACAAAAACCTGAACAAGAGAGGTTTGGATTAGCACAGATAGGATTTCATTGCCGTATACACATTATTTTCAAATTTATCTCCTACACCAACATATTAATCATTATTTCACACTATAATTTTCTCATATTTAAAATGTTTCAGAAATTTTTTTTATTGAAATCTGCTAAAATTATTCTCATTGAATTGATTAGATAATGTACATTTGTAATTTAATATATTTTTTCATTGACAATAAAAAAATTAGAGGTACACGTCAAAAATGATTTTAAAAGAGAATAAATTAGAACTGAAGGTTAAAAACGACGAAACATTACAAATAGAATTAGTACAATTTTATTCAAAATATTTATATTTCTGTTTTTAGGTTATTATTATCGATTTAAGTACATGTGCAATATTTCATCTCATTTGTAAAGATTACAAAAAGGAAAAGATGTCACATACAAACGAACCTAAGCAAAATTAGAGCCAAAATATAAAAGTGATTACAAATTATACTCTTTCATTTGCTTGGTGTGTATTGTCTGGGGTATTTATTACATTATTGTATTATTATTTGCATCAAAATGTTAAGCAATGACTATAATATGGCAAAATATGTATGTTTGAACTACAATAAAGCGAAAGAATCCATTACTTTACATTTGATTTGACTTACTTAGGTAACTTCGCAAGTAGTTCTGATATTTTATGTACCAAGAAATCTCTGTCAGATATATTTCCGAAAAGAAAAGTGGTGTGATGGGCGGTGGTGATGAGAACACTGCCCGAATCCCCTGAACTTCCAGTACCTGTAGAATCTGCTCGCTCAACTTGATGGACATTACGTAAGGGTATGGTTAAACGAACTAAATTCGATACCTGAAGAGAAAAAAGCAGACTTATACAGTTCGTCTGTGTCAATAAATTATCTTGGAATTCAAGACAATAAACTAGCTTCTTCCTATGACTTCATGAAACTGGCTGGAATGTATTGTCAGGTCTATAATATATAAGATGCTTATATTTAAATGCTTTAGCGCAAGTGGTAAACACATTGAATTTAAGAAATTATAGGGACAAATTACTATGCAATGCCAATAATCCATATGGGTAAGTTAAAAACTGAGCAGGAAAGTGAAAAGAGATTTAACTTTTCAGTGTGTTAAAAATATTTAGAAAGAACATCATCTAAGTTCAAGGCGACATTTTAAAAAGTAAAGAAAACTAATAAACATTTAGGTATTTATAATATGAAATAGCATATTTCTTTATAATATGACACTTACCCGACTGTCGAAACAAATAAAATTCTGTGACAAATACATTCTGCCCCAGTTATACCTCTTATTATAAGGCGTCCAAAGAGTGCATTCTTCAGTACCATCTAACTTCTCAGTCTGAGGTAAACGGAATTTGAGTGTGTACAAGTTTGAGTGTTTTCTAGCATCTAAATCTCTTTTGAGGAATGAAGGTTTCTTTGGTACATTTTTACTTAATTTGGTTAATAAATCTTTGTCTATGTTGAATGTTCCCGATTTATCATCTATTAATCTGCAATAAACATATTATTCAACCACTCATTACAGAATTGAAAGTAATATTTTTTGTTTTTTACAGAAGGATTTGTCAAATAAAGAAATTGGGTCATAATTTGCTTGTTTGGACATTACCTATAGCATATTATTGACATTGAACTCGACCTTAAAATATCTATTACTATGATTAGCTTGTTGGTGCGGTGGCAGAGCATCTACCTCACAAGCCAGGGCTCCGGGTTCCATCCCTGGTCACAATGATGTTTTAATACAAAAGAGGTATAGGTTACATGCACTCGAAAAGTGGCACCCCCAAAACTTTGCTAATTAGCCAACCCGGACTGGTCAAAAAATATGAAAAGTAATGTTACAGAACCAACAATGTCATGCAACGCCTATTGCGCATTCAACATTCTAAAATCTTTTAATAATCCAAACGTTTTTTATAATATACAGGATCATGTGATGATGATGACGCAGCCACCCAGTTTGCAGCCACCCAGTTTTAATCATCGTTTACATTTATTAAAAACGATAATATATAATTCATCATTTTCAAATTTATAATTAAAAAATGTTGGCGATCTTTTTAAATAAATATGTTCTCATGTACATGATTCAAGAAAAACGAAATTCGAAAAAAGCAAACATCATTTTTTACAGTCTAATCCTGTTATGTCCTGTTATCCTGTTATCCTGATGACGAACAGCATTAAAAGAACAATATTCGTCGACGGGAACCCTCTTGCATACACAAACCAGTACATATACCTCGGAAAACAAATTAGCCTTGACAACACCAATAAATACATGGAAGTAGAACGCAGAGTGCAACTAACTTGGAATAAATATTGGAGTCTTAAAGAAATATTCAAAAGCAACATGCCAATAAAAATCAAAACTAAAGTTTGGAATTCCTGCCTCCTACCATGCTTAACATATGCATGCCAGACATGGACATTTAACAACAAGATAAGAAACAAAATAGTCACGTGCCAAAGAGGAATGGAGCGAAGTATGCTAAACATAAAAAAAATCCAAAAAATACGTCATACAAAAATAAGGGAAACCACTAAAACAAAAGATGCACTAGCACAGGCTCTATCACTTAAATGGAAATAGGCCGGACATGTTGCACGCCTGCAAGACGAAAGATGGACCAAGAAGATGACAGAATGGACAGGTCCAAAAGGTAAAAGAAGGAAAGGGAGACCCTACATGAGATGGGAAGACGAAATCAAGAAGGTAGCCGGACCAAACTGGCTACAAAAAGCAAAATCTAGAGAAGACTGGAGTACATTGGAGGAGGCCTTTACCTGCAGAAGGGTTCTTCTTGCAGAAGTTTAAGTTTAAAAATGTATATAAATATAATAATATACCAAAACTACACATCTCAACACCTAATAATATTACTAATCCTAAAAATAAAACTATAGATTTAAGTACTAACAACACTAAAACATATTATTTGATGTAAGTATTGTTTTAAACATATTGTTTAACCTTAAGCTTTGCAAAGAAATAAAAAGGCTTTTATATTATATAATCCTGTTAGCTCGCGGATGAGGGAAATTAAATTAAACTTATATCGTAATGAATTTGAAAATGTATTCAACGAAAACAACAGATAACAGTTACATGACAAAAAACATTCTACTACTAAATTGTTGTACTGAATTTTTGACACATACAGTTAGTATGTGGGTAGGAATAATATATATTTTTTTTTTTTACTTCGAACTAATTCTGTACAAATCCCATTAGATATCGATCATATTTTTTTTAAATGTGTTCTGTGGCATTAATTACTAATATTCTATAAATTAGTTATGGATTCGCTTAAAACAATATTTTACTTGGATTAGTACTAAGGTAACCTATCTACCTCTTTTGTATTATAATATCATTGACAGGTCAGGTCAATTTAGGAAACAAGTTTTTCTATATTGGCTCAGAGTTTGAGTGTTACTAGGAGCTTCCCTAATTCATTATGTGGTACCCCTGGTACACGCCTAGTGCTTAGTCCGAGGTCACACAATTTGTGTAATTATGTGGAGAACTCTAGAATATTATAATATTATTATTATGAAATATTCTTTTATTATAAATGGAAAATTATGTATGGTCTATTTTAATCCAGTTTTACAAAACAGTAAATCTTTTTGAATCTTTTAACATATAACAAGTAGTACACAAAAGCAATATTCAATTTATTGAAAAATAACTTTACAGTAAATAAACATCTAAGACAAACTATTTTATGTATTTTACCATGTCTTGTCCTTTATATGTCATATTACATAATTTCTTTTTAGCAAATTGATTAAAATAGACTAAATATAAATTTAAATCAGAATGAAACTGAATAATGTCAAACAAAATATTAACACTAACTTTATCAGTCATTCAATAATTCACTATTAGTGTACATATAACAAAATTAAAATTACAGATAAAATTCCTTGTACTGCATATTATGTGCCTAATTTATTACAACTGCACAAGTGTGAATTTGGTGAATGTACAAAGATATTGTGAAAAATTTATTTTTGAAAAAAATATTTCATGGTGTATAGATATTGACTCTGTTCTATCACTTGATGTAACTATTTAGCTGGCCACATTGTTTAGAACTTTGATATATTGAAATGTCAAATCACTCGATTGGATTAAAAATTAGACTAGAAATATATAATTATGTATTTTAGCATGAAACCACTGTAAATAAATTTTTTAAAGAAATACTGAATAACTGGAGTTACTGGAGTATAACAAATTCAGTTTTTAAATTTAACTTAGACAGTTATCTGCCACACAGTACTTGCTGATTATATGACAGAAGCCTACATATGGTTTATTTGTTTACATTTATTCAACTGAATCTATACTCACTGTTTCATTGCAATGTTTGCCAACTGCTGCATTAAAGCAAATGTTTCATTCTTCTTTAAAAACAATGTAAAATAATGCTCCCCATCCCTTGTTACCACTTTTATGGAATCCGGAAATAATAAGCTGTTTGTTTTCTCTAATTCTATAACATCAGCCCAACGGATTTTAATGGATGTCTTTCTACCAAATATGTATGAGTAGAAACACATGTAGTGGACAGAAAGGTACATCCATCCCTGTCTTGGAAGCCTGCCTTTCCAATAACTACATGGAACAGAAAAAACAAAAAAAAATATTAAATTATGAGTGGCCCATAAAACTGAGGATTCTAGATTTTATTTACAGCGAGGTCTATATAGAAAACTATCTTTTCTCAATTGACATGGAGTTTCGGTATTACAGGGTTCTCCTCCAATTCATTCATTCATTCTCACAGGTTTATTTTCATTTTTTGTCAATATTGCATGGAATGACTCATTCGACACCTATCTTATTATATTAATAAAAACAATTTTTTTTCTGCATGGTTAATAATGATAATATTAAAGTGAAAGCAAAAAGATAACTTACCTACAAGAATAGTAACAAACCAACTTTTCATCTTTAGGCATACTAAATCTTTGATGAAATTCATAATCTACATTTTTATATGTAACTGTATCTTCATCTGAAACAAAAAAATTGTAATGTTTAATCTTATACAAATACAAAGTAACATAGCAATATAATTATTTATTTATTATCAATGAAAATCAAACTTAGTCGTTCATCAGCATAAATTAGTACAATTTGTACACCAAAACAATACAAAGTTGTTTACCTTCTGTGAAATTTTCCTGCTCTGTAGCAATAACTGAATTTATTTTGCAGATAACAAACTCGGTAATTTCATCTTCTGTATCAAATGAATGCAATGTTGGGCTTACATTATCAACAAGCCATTGCCAATCCTGGCATATTTCTTGTTCGGTCAGTGCAGTGGCTATCACTGTATAAAATAATGAATTTTATTGCCTTTTAAAAGTATAAACTTAGCACAGCTGTAATGTGTTTGTACATAAAATATTAAAAACAATAAAAACTGCAGTAGACATTACTATCGACATAGAGGACAAAACAGCAATTTATGTCTATTTGTATTATGTCTGTTTGTATGTATCGTACAAAACTACCAGACGGATTTTGATGAAACTTAGCATGCTGATTATATCCGTTAATGCATGATATACATATTTACGATACTTTATATCCTGGAAAATAAAAGGATAGTTAAGTAACATATTTTATATACTAATTAAATTAAATTTACTCGAATCAAGTCGCGGACACACTTAGTTAATAATATAGCTCAAAAACAAACAGTACTTATTCTCATAATTTATTACCAAAGCTTTTAAAGACAAAGTAGCATTCACAAATAGTTACCATAATACATTTCAGAATTGGGCGTTTGATGCAATATTCTATATGGTGCTGGTTTAGTGTCTCGTACACTGTCTAATGTGCCAACTAATAAAGACGAAAACCCTTTAGATTTTCCATGTCCCTTTCGTCTTTGTCGTACGAAATATAAATTATTTTCGTCGTCATCCCTGTATTGGGTGTAAATTACTAATTAGTCAATAAGTAATAATCATTATTAGAAATAATAACTTCTATCTCCTACTATAATAGCACAGATTAATTAGTTACTAATGTAAAATAATAGTAAAGATAAGCAAAACAGTGACATTAGAAAAATAACTTACCACAACGCAGTTTTTAGGAAAATTTCTTGTGGTTTAACCCACATATTTGCAGTTTTCTATTATTTCAAAAGTACTTGTATTAATTATGTTTTTAACGATTCTTTAGCAACGTTAACATTTTTTAAATATAAGACAATATTATAAATATACACCACAAGAAATAAAACAAAACTGACATCCACAGATTAAGTATTCGTCTCATATTTAATTTTCTCTATGATTCGTCTGGTATTCTCTGTTCTATAAAGTCGACAGAGATATTAGTGCTGCCTCGATGAGTGCGGCAGCGAGTCATACCATCGTTGAACTTTTTGACGTTTCGCTAAATACGACAATCTAATCTAAAAAAAAGTTTTAATTAACGTCAAAGTCAAAGTCGAATCAATTTATTTAAGTAAACCCAAATGCAAGGTATTTTCAACCGACTTTCAAAAAAGGAGGAGGTTCTCAATTTCCTCAAAACTCCATCATTTATGAACCGATTTGGAAAATTATTTTTTTGTTCGAAAGGATACACTTTCAGATTGGTTCCATTGCAATTTCACTGGTATTGAAGCTTTGGTTTCGAAGATACACCAAATAACGCGACCTGGTTATTTGTATTGACGATTCTCTTGTATGTCATTTGTTAACTATCGTTGTCCCCACATGGTATAATGGTAGTATGGAATAATGGTAAAGTAGGGAGAAGATATAAATTGGCTGTGATGTAATAAATTCAGTCAGTAGAGTCAGTCTTGTGGCGGACTAGGGTGTTATTATGATGCGACCTTAACACTGTTCTTTTATAACTGATTGATATTGATATGATAATATATTGATGATATTGATAATGGCCATAATAGGCAATAATATCCCACGTTCGATCTGTTCGCATCCCTTATTGTGAAAGCCCACGGTTTGTGCTCCTCAATAGAATGGAAGTTAACACAATGCGCTCCAGAATTAGAATATAAACTAATTGTAGACCTGCCCTAGATACCAAGGTCAAAAGGGAGAAATAAAAAAACTTTTATAAAAAAATTAAACCGACTTCAAAAAAGAACACTGAAAAGTATTAAATAACTATCCCTTACGGATCGAAACTTAAGTACAAAAATAACTATAAATACGATACAAATACCCATATAATTAAATTTGACAGTTATTGAAGTTGGTGCCAAATCAATGTTCGACAAGGGAAAGTCTATTAGTTTAGTAGGCTTGGCACCGACTTCAGTAACTGTCAAATTTAATTATATGGGTATTTGTATCGTATTTATAAAGTTATTTTTGTACTTAAGTTTCGATCCGTAAGGGATAGGGATCCGTAAGGGATATTTCATACTTTTCAGTGTTCTTTTTTGAAGTCGGTTTAATTTTTTATAAATGTTTTTTTTGAACCTCAAATCTACTTTAGTTCGGTTACGAGGGCTGCTATTTATGTATCCGGAATAACAAAGTGAAACAAACATATAGCATTTATTATAGTTTTATTGCTTTTCAAAATATTCACCATGATGATCGATGCACTTTTGCATGCGTTGGAACCAATTTTCGTAGCACTTTTTCCATTCGGATTGAGGTATTTCTAAGACGTGCATTTTGAACGCATCAACGGCCTCTTCACGGCTCGAAAAACGTTGACCACGTAATTTATTCTTCACGATTGGGAATAAATAGAAGTCGTTGGGACCCAAGTCGGGGCTGTACGGCGAATGACCCGTTAATTCGATCTTTTGATCTTCCAAATACCGAATTGTTTCGGCCGATGTGTGACAGCTAGCATTGTCATGATGAAGAAGGATTCTGCGTTGTCGGTTCTTCTTTCTTATTTCTTCAAAGACTTCTGGCAAACAAATGGTCGTGTACCATTCAGAATTAACCGTTTGACGATCCTCTATTGGCACTATAGCTACATGTCCATTTATACCAAAAAAAACAAGCAACCATTTGCTTCAAAGTCCTTTTTGAACGAATGACTTTTGTGAGGTTCGGGTCATCTTGGAACACCCAAACCGTTGATTGTTGTTTAGTTTCAGGATCATACGCGTATATCCAAGATTCATCACCTGTATAGATATTATAGACAACTTTTGACGCACCCTGATTGTACTTTTGTAACATCTTTTCACACTAATCTACACGAGCCCGTTTTTGGTCAATTGTTAAGTTGTGCGGAATCCAACGTGAACAAATTTTTTTTACAGTTAAATGTTTGTGTAATATTTTATATATACTCGTCATACTTATGCCCAGAGACGCCTCTATCTCGCGATATGTAACATGACGATCTTGCATTATTAGTTCCCGCACAGCATCAACATTTTGAGGTACAACAACCGATTTAGGACGACCTTCTTTAACTTCGTCCATGAGCACAGACCGCCCACGATTAAACTCACTAAACCAATGATACACAGTAGTTTTCGATGGTGCTTCGTCCCCAAAAGTCGAAGTAAGTTGATCGATGCATTGTTTTTGAGTCAGCCCTCGCCGAAAATCGTAATAAATCATAGCACGAAAATTTTCACGACTTAAATCCATGGTGATAAAGACTCGCAATTTTCAAAATGACGCCACAAAGGATAATCAAATGACAGCTACATGAAACAAATTATATTCTTCAGCCAAAGAGTTCCATTTTTAAATGTTATAATTACTTTTTTAATATTGTTCTGTGACTGGCCAGTTCCGTTTACATAAATAGCAGCCCTTGTAGAAAAGAAAACCTGGATACTGAGAAGAACCAACAAGAAACTCAGTCAGGTATCATTTTTTAAACATCATTTTGCAATAGTTATTTAAAAATACAATATCCATAAAGCCAGTAAATGCATGTGCAGAGAGGATCATTTCCGGTCTATTGTTGTGTCCGGTCTATTTTGTAGTATGCTTTTCCAATCAGTGTGCGTTTAATGACAAGTTTAAATCTCTTTTCCGTTAATTGAGTAATTTCTTGAGGAATTTTATTATAAAAACGAACATAGTTACTCAAAAATGAACCACTTGACTTTTGTAATTTAAATTTAGGAATAACTAGCTGATCACGACCACGAGTTTCCACACCATTAATAACGCCTTTCTTTTGAAATAGATCTAAATTTTTTCTAGTGTACATCATATTTTCATAGATGTATAACGAGGGTAAGGTGAGTACATCAATGTCTTTAAAATGATCTCTCAGCGACTCTCGTGCGTTCATACTGTAGATGGTATGTATTGCCCTCTTTTGTTAAATAAAGATAGATTTCATATGCGCCGCTGATCCCCATAGTAGCAGACCATAAAATATAAGGTTATAGAAATATGCGAAATACACCAGCCTAGCCGTAGCCACATCTGTCAACTGTCTAATGCGCCTAATAGCATATATTGCCGAACTGAGCTTATTAGCTAAAGTCCCGATATGGTCCGCCTACTGTAACTAATTGTCTACTGTTAAACCAAGAAAAGTAGCTGATTTCATTAATTCTAATTGTTTCCCATCCAGTTCTAGTCTATTATGGATTTTGGGTACATTGCATAGGGAAAACTTGACACAATTGGTTTTTTGTGCATTCACTAGTAAATTATTGGCAGCAAACCATCTCGAGACATCCGCCAAGGTCCTATTCTGTCCGCTAATATCTATGTCTTTACTGTTTACTTTAAATAGTAATGATGTGTCTTCAGCAAATAATATTATTTCACATAAGTCTTTAAGCATAAATGGAAGATCATTAAACCAAAAATAGGAACGGTCCCAAAATTGATCCTTGGAGAACGCCCATCTTTAATTTAGAACCAACAGATGTAACCGCATTTACACTCACTTTTTGGTCTCGGTCAGCCAGATATGAAATCACGAGAGCGAGAGCTTTGTCACGTATTCCATAATATTTCAGCTTGTAAATTAAAGTTTTGTGACAAACACAATCAAAAGCCTTGAAAAAGTCACAAAACACACCAATGGCATCTTGTGACCCCTCCCAAGCCTCTAGTATATTTTTGACCAAGCTTGCTTCCGCATGTGTTGTTGAACGCCCTCTCGTGAAACCGTACTGTTGACCATGAAAAATCCTGCAAATGTTAAAATGTACCAGCATTTTGTTGAGCATTATTTTTTCGAATATTTTACTCAATGCTGGCAATATCGACACTGGGCGGTAGTTTATAGGATCTGACTTATAACCCGATTTAATTATATTGGTATAATTTTACTATGCTTCATCAAATCGGGAAACACACCTTGATCGACACATTTATTAAATATATTTACTAAAATCGATGTTATTATTGGCATTCACAGACAAACTACCCTAGAGACTTGAAATGTTTAAGAATTTCTAAGCAAACTATTCTGTCAAGGTTAGAGAAATGAGACGTAAGCGGGCGGCACGGTAACGTCACGTATTAGTGAAAAAGTGATGTACTCGTAGATATTGTATATATCGATAAGTACAAGAATTCTTTTCATAAGCTTATTTTAAAAATATAAATGATATAACATAGATACAATAAAAATAAGATTCTTTATTTTGAAATAGTAACAAAAAAATCAAAAATTTGGAATGGAAATACAAATCAAATTCATTTGGGTAGTACGTGTTTTTCCTGATGTAAAACTTTTTAACAAAAAATTGATTTGCCAAATTGTGGGTGCTCCAGGGCTAAAGCATTACAGGGTATAGCATCCACTTCCCAGACATGAGAAAAATATTCTGAAAGCGAGCAACTGTGGTCAACACTCAGTACCTAATACTCTGAATTAAAATGAAAAATTTGGTCATTTAATTAGTATTATTATTAGCTTGAAGAAATCTAAGGAATGTTTATTATAGAAGATCGACACTCAAGTCGTAAAAAAGAGCACACAATTTATATACTCACTCATTTATATAACAGTTTTACACAGGACAGGTATTCGTTTGCAAATGTTACTACGCCGTTGTATAGCGGGTTATATTATGCACTTAATCCACTTCATATAATATAGCGACAATACTCTCCGACTGACGTGGCTGTAACATACTGATCGACAGATGGACCAGGATGAAATTACAAGGGTCTGTTTTTGTCATTTGGCTACGGAACCCTAAAATGTGCACCTTTATTCATTTTAACCATTTTTTTGTAAACTATTTATTATATGCTAGCCGTACTCGCGACTTCGTTTGCGTGGAAAATGTTACCGTGACTTTTCCGGGTTAGTGTTTCCCTTTCTATCCCTTAGACGTAGATATTACATAAAAATTAGCCTTTTTCTTTTTGTTACTTCCTACCATGGAGAATCCGAATATTGGATTTTTGACGATTTCACATACACAGAAACCTTCCCCCCCTTATTGCATTTCAATTGACACCCATATTGCTGGAAGTCTTGAAAAAGTTACGTCCTATTATATAATAAATCATATCTAAATCTAAATCAGTCAAAGTCAGTCAGTCAGTCAAAGTCGAAGTCAAAGTCAGTCAAAGTCAGTCAAAGTCAGTCGGTCAGTCAAAGTCAGCCAAAGTCAGTCAGTCAGTCCAAGTCAGTCAAAGTCAAAGCAGTCAAAATCAAAGTCAAAGTCAGTCAGAGTCAGTCAAAGTCAAAGTCTGTCTAAGTCTAAGTCTGTCTAAGTCTACAGAAACCTTTCCTTGCTTATTCCACTTCGTTTGACACCCACATTGCTGGAATTCTTGAGAAAGTTACGTCCTATTATGGAGTATCCCTCATATTGGATTTATGATGATGACACATATACAGAAACCTTCCCTTGCTTATTCCATATCATTTGATACCCATATTGTTGGTGTCGTACAAAAAAATTACTTCCTTCAATGGATCCTTCCTTCTCTGCCATATTGGATTTATGATGACGTCACATGTATAGAAACCTCCCAGGCGTGTGCACAACAACTCGCTAAAGTTTCATCCCAGTCAGACAAATGGTATAGGGACGCATAGTAAACAAATGTGCAAAGGTACATTCACATGTAAAGAAACAGACAAACATTCGCATTTTTTGAAAAAAAGAAACACTCATCTTAACATAAACAGACAGACCGACTTTTGCATTTATAAAATTAGTACGGGTATTCGCTTTTATTTATTTTTATTGGTTTAAAATCTTAAATCATTAAATTTTCAGTTTAAAAACAATCATTTCAAAATGTATGTAATAAATATTTTAATTACTTACCTAATTAAGTTTGTAACAATAGTAGAAAAGAAACAAGATATTATAATATGGGACTAGTTATATAATTTCAGACAATGGTAGTCATTATAAATTCTCAAAATTAATGGAAAAGATATTGACATATCGATACGTTTTTTCGCATCCCTACTTACACGTGCCATCTTGCAAGAGTGAGGACGCAACATGTAATTATAGCTTGCTAGACAAGGACAAACGCTGTCTCAAAGCTACCAGCAACCAGTATAACTAGAGCTCTGCATTTTTCTGTAATAAATTTTTATTATTAATTTTATACTTACCGATGAAACGTGATATTGGCTTTTTTGAAACTATTTTTACGATTGTCACTACCACACCACTTTACAGCGCAATTTGGCATTATTTACGTATTTTATTCTGTATTTTTTAAAACATTTAGACACAGGTAATGGATCTTCGTGGTTAATACTAAAGGAACGTGCGTTTGTGTTTGAATTTACGTGAGCATTTGCGGATATCGATGGCAGAAAACGGTGCCTTTTCATTTCCTGTCTTTAGGCTCATTTGTCTATGTTGGCATTATATTAGCCAGTACATGAACTGATAATCCCCACAAATCTTCACTTTTCTTTTTTTTATAATTCTTTGAAAGTTTTCTCTATTTCAAATGAAAACGTGTGCCTGAACTGAAAACTAGGTAACTACTTTCCTATATTTTGGCTTAATAGTGCCCGTGCTGCATGTGAAGAGGATGCTAGACCACTAGTAATGTGTACTGCGCATTTAAAAAAACATTAACAAAACCATTAGCAACCTGTTTTTTATTAGAAACGATTTTATTATTAATGTATATTGAGAGTTCTTCATTTTTCTTATTTTGTTTGGCTACTTTAGGGATGTCGGAAGAGAAAAAAAATATCGATATATCGATGTATCGATATTTATTAAAATATCTATATCGATGTCGATATATCGAGGAAAAAATATCGATATATCGGACAATTTTTCAAAAAATTTTGCGGTTTTAAAATAATAGTATATTTAGTTCAGCCTAACTCAATAATATCAATAGTAATTTTCATACAAAATGTATATTATTTTAATGAACAAAAATTTCAATAAAATCGAAGGTATTTTTATCAGTATTCCTTTTTATTAGGCAAAATTACAAAAATATCAAAAACTAAAAAGCTATCTTGTGACTAATATTTTTAAGATCTATTTATTATATCACCCAAATCAGTATTTGTCCGGTAGCGAAAGTAGAAAAACTGTTCTTTACATGCTCCGCTGTCAGTCGGCTTCTATTGTTAGGAACACCAGACGGCAGAAGCCACCCTCTCTGAAGGTACAGAGGAAGCCGTAGGTGTCAAGTATTTAAGTGCCAGATTCGAAAGAACTGGGGTAATCTGGGGGTCTCGTATCTATCCGATTATAATTTTCGATTATGATGTATTTACTGACGCTGATTTTGCTATCAATCATGAAGTCGCTACTTATTATCGCAGCGATTTGTCAATGGATTTTTCCTAGCCGCGGAAAACTTTAACACAAAGTATCTTCAAAAGAACTCACGAATGAAAGTGACGGACGACTGCCGCACACACACACATACACGCGACGCAAACAAAACATAAAAAATAACTGTATTGACATAGACAATACAGTTATTTTTTTTCGTTCGTTCCTATCTTTTACGGTTTTGGTTCTAGTGACTTAAGTAAGTTACATAAATAAAAATATATATATATCGTTTTTAATACAATTTTCGATATTGGATATTTTGTATCGATATATCGGATCAAAATATATCGGCGAAAAATATCGATATATCGAATTAAAAATATCGATATATCGATACTTTTTCAACAAGCCTAGGCTACTTCTGTGTTAATAGTGTTCCATATCGCTTTTACTGTGTTACTGCCTTACTAATTTTATTGGCGATATGAATTGATTTCGCGTGCTTTGATACCTTTTTAAATATTTTTGAGTAATTGCGGACATAGCTATGAAAGTTTTCATCCGATGTGTATGATTTTTCGTCATACAACTCATAAAGTCTGTCCCTACTTTTTCTAATACCTTTTGTTGCCCAATCAGAGAAATGTAACTTGTTGTCAGTAATTATTTTTTTCTTCTTTGGGCAGTTTTTATTAAATATGTCTGTTAAATTTTTCAAAAAACTTATAGATACATGATATTCGGATCGCCAACAGAGGGAACGAAGTTTGCTAAATTTGTTGCTTTGTTAGTAAAACGTTTTAACTGATTACCGCCTAAAGTCTTTGGCAGCGTTACGTTAATACAAGGGATCTTGTTGAACAGCACCCAGGACGTGGAAGGAGTACAACTGCTCGACAGGACCGATACATACAACTGACTGCAAGACGTCAGCCGTTGTTAACCGCCTGGGAGTTAGGTTTAAAGCTACAATTCTCAAACGGTGTTGTTGTTAGCCACCAAACCGTGACAAATAGGCTGTATGAATACGGCCTACGAGCACGACGCCCAATTAGGTGACCACCTATACGCCATGAGAATCGCGTCCGTTGAAACAAATGGTGTAGGGAACACTTGACATGGATTCAGAAGCAATGGGATAAAATATTATTTCGTGATAAGAACTTTACACAGCAAAATTTATACCGATAAGTGAAACATGACGATGAATACTTGCGACTGATTCGGATCGATTTTTCTTATTCGTACCGCGCGGTCGTCTCTCGCAATGTACTACTCTGTCAAGAAAGTACCGGGAAAAGATCAATAATAATATACGAAATGTTAGTTATTCATCCAAATTTATTTTATCACCTTCAAAGTATGCTCTTTCAGAAACGATACACTTACGCCAACCAATAATCCAATCATCAAAACATTTTTTAAACGCTTTTTCTGGAATTGAGTTCAGTGCTCGCCGCGAATTCTCCTTTATGTCTTCTACCGAATGAAAACGGGTGCCACGAAGTGGTAATTTGAGTTTAGGAAAGAGAAAGAAGTCGGCTGGAGCCATATCTGGTGAATAAGGTGGTTGCTCGATGGTATTTGTTGTCTTTGGTCAAAAATTCGTTCACGATGATGGCCTTGTGCGAAGGCGCATTATCGTGGTGCAAAATCCAAGAATTTTCTTTCCACAAATCTGGCCTTTTTCGTCGAATTTGCTCTCTTGAACGCCGCATAACGCCCAAATAATATTTTTTATTTACCGTTTGACCTTCTGGCAAGAATTCCGAGTGCACAACACCGCGATAGTCAAAGAAAACAGTCAACATGACTTTGACTTTTGATCGACTTGCGTGGCGTGGTTTTTTCGGTTTCGGTTCAGTTGGAAGGCGCCACTACGAAGCTTGTTGAGTAGTTTGCATGTCGAACTCGTAAACCCACGTCTCGTCACCAGTAACAATGCGTTTCATGAATGTTCGGTTGGAATTGACTCGTTCTAGCATGTCCTCGGCGACTCTTATGCGATTGTGTTTTTGAAGAAATTCAGGTCTTTTGGGACTAACCGAGCGGCAACATGTTTCATACCCAAGTGATTATTTAAAATAGTACGTATCGACTCGTGAGACACAGAAAGTTCGACAGCTTTCTCTCTCAAACTTGAATGAGCCTTTTCAGTCACTATTTCCTTCACTTTTGCGATATTAACTTCAGTTGCAGACGTTCATGGCCTACCAGAGCGAGGGAAATCTTCCATCACATCTCGACCGCTTTTGAACGCTTTGTACCACTCAAAAGCACGTGTTTTTGATAAAGTCGATTCACCGTAAGCCTTCTGTAACATTTTCAGTGACTCCGAACACGAAATTTCATTGGCGATGCAAAATTTAAGACAAACTCTTTGTTCGATGTTTTTGTCCATTATGAAATTCGCAATATACACTAGAATGATATAACTAAAAACAGCACTGTATTTAATCTAAATAACAGATGCAACTCAAACTCCGCGCCAAAATAGAAAACAGTTGTGCCAATCTAACAACAACAAAAAAAAACAAAAAATTGAATTTGGAACCTTAAACAAATCATCCATTCCCGATACTTTCTTGACTGAATGTATGTTACAATCCTAGGAGACGGGAAGAGGGGTATTCCGCGTTTGTAAACTCGTAAAGATATCTTCGTGTGTTAGGCGTCTGTGAGTGTTGCCTTGAGCGGGAGCGCCTATTGTAAATACGATTTTACTAACATAGGCCTTATTAGACGACAGGCCTTATCTTACATGTTGCTCAGACTTTTTTGATGTGTGTAGTAGCAAAGTAAATCTCAAAATATTTTTTTTCCTCTCTATTCTTTATATAAGTAGGATAATTTTAGATTCGAGTGACAAATTGTTGAATAGTAATTTTTTTTAATACTGAATTTTTTAAATATACATACACCTTCGATCACAAATAAAGAACTAGATTCACAATCTGCTATAAAATTTAAACAAATTTTTGTCAGAATTGACGTATATATTTTTAATATCGTATTGTATAATCGGCAATATTGTGTTAATCTAAAGTAAATCTCACTGTCAAACCATAAGGTTATAAATGCTCGTAAACGATTCTTGTAGGACATTGAAAATGAAGTTTGTTAAATAAAATATTTAAAATGCAATCTTACGTCTCGTGCATAAAGTATAATTCAAATAATCTATTTACGTTGCTATTTATGTCATTTTGATTTATTACGTAAAAGTGACAAGGATAAGACAAATGTTGTCAGGCAATATTTAAAAATATGTTTACGAACTTAATAAAAAAGAGCTACGTAACGTTAATACTGTAATGAAATAATGAACACGTAAATAATATTATTTATTTATTAACCGAAAGTAACAACACGCGTCTTTTTCTAGCGTTCAAAATGTGTTCTTTAAGCAATTTTTAAAGGAGCACTTTGACATGTTCGCTGTTAACGTTTTCGAATACTATTGAAATAGAAGTGCTCAAATTCTCATTTGAGTGTACATTTGGTTCGGACATTTTTGGAGCGTTGATTATGTATCTAGTTTATTTGTGATCGAAGACATACACACATCTTCACGCTGTATCCCTAACGGGGTAACCAGAGAGGACGGAGCGCGTCGCAGTCCTTACATACTTCTTTCGCTTCCTCAAACCTTATGTCTATTAAATTTCCTTTTTAAATATAATAATTAACAGTTAATTAATAAGATAATTGTCTACATATTTTATTAATTTAATTATCCATTTCAGAATTCGAATGATTTTTTTTGGATCCAAATCGTGTTTTAAATTTTTGTACGGCGTACTGTTGTTTACAGACATGCGCTATAATGTTACAGCCCTGGCAACATAATTTTGTTTTTAAAGTCTGGGAACCCTGATCAGCAATCTAAGTCATCTAAGTTGTAAATAAGATGTAAATCTAAGTGTAAGTATAAATACGAAGTTGCCGGTTTACATAAAATATGTACTTCTTGGTAAAGTAGACATACTTATAAGATCGAACAAGTCACGGATAACCTAATACAGTTAACCGTTGTAATTTAATTTTTTAATTAATAATTTTATTTCTAATATACATTGTGCAAAATGCTTTAATCATGATGTTCTTTCTCAGCAGCTTTTCTTTGTGATTCTTCCCAACTTCTAATACTTTCTGGAGAATTTGCCATTAAGTGTATTTGCAAAAAGAAATAAGATGATAACGCTATTCCTAAAGGGTAATACATCCATATGTTATTGTTTTTCATATAAAAAAATAACGGAAACTGAGCAATTTTAGCTGACATTGTATATGGAAACTTCATGTGACGTCCGGATTTGCTGAAAAGTTTTAAAAACAAATTAATTAAAAACATATTAAGTATTCAGTATGTAGGTACTTCAATATTCGAAGTTATTCGCCAACTAGGTACATAATATAAAAGTATTTCAATCTTATAAACTCAGATAAAAAACTAATGTAATTGGGACTAGGCGGTGAAGTACTACTCGAAGCCCCAACGGCTGATCAAGGTGAGACTTAGGTACTTCACGTACCTTCCGCCCTAATATTTAATTAACTAGAAGTGGCACGACATCGATCATGGAACGGCGCCCTAAAGCATAAAGCATGATTCATGTTACAATGTATCGGGGCCGGGCCTTGCCCGTGCCGTGTCGTTTTCACCGTGCGTCGGCCGGGCCTAATTCATGTTACTCCGGGCTGTTTATAAGTAATTACTCTAGTAATTATTGCACAATTATTGATATGTGTATACTGAATGTTGTCAAGCATTTGCCCGTTTTTTATTTTCTATTTTCTTTTATTATTTCCCACTTATCGCTTGAGTGATAAGAGGATAAGACTAAGTATGTTATAAATTATAATGCAACTTTCACGACTTGAGTTGGCAGCTATTGCAATTGCTATTGATAACAAACAATTCAAAATACACAATGAAGGTGGGGTGTACATCTAGCCATATCATAAACCACAGCGTACTTGCGCAGCGAGAGATCAGCGCATTTCACTATAGTTTGTCGTCGACTGCCCTCCGGGCGCTCAGCGAACACATACATGTTACAACCTGTTGTCGCCGAGTCGGGTCGTAAGCAGTACAAAATACCTACCGCCATTTCGATGCCGTGCCCCGTGGCATGGACTAGGCCCGGTCGAACATGAATTCACACAAAATTATATTATAGATGTTTCCCTGTGCCCCGTCAGTGATACGGCCCGGGCCCGACACGGTGAAACGTGAAACATTCTTTGAAAAGGAAACAAAAGAGATACGGAATGAAAATGTGCAAATAATACGAATTATTACCTATGTGAAAAAAATACTTCCGTTTGTTTGAATATACTTAAATATGTCTTCCATTCCATCTATTCGAAAAACGATGATTGGTTCCGCGATAAGTGCGACCAAAATAGGTCTTGGCAGGCTCAGGGCAGAAATGAATTTGAATAAGGAACACGAGAGGTCAAATGAAAATATTGTATGAAAAGTGTTACTATGGCTGATGTGTATCTGGGCGGTGGTAACCGCGCGCCAGAAAAAGAGGAAATTAAAAATTTAAAAACATAAAATTTTTTTGTTTATTTATTTAATACAGGCTTGGAAACACGTTTTAAACTAGAAATAATAATGGTTTACATGTAATTTTAACTAAATCCAGTGCAAATATCGTACATATCGAATAACATCTCTCATTTATTTTTCTCATTGATGGTAATGAAAAGTAGAGCGTATGACTCAGTAGTAAAATTAATGTTTTACATCAGACGCCGTACATTGAATCCTTCGCTGCGCTCAGCTCAGGATTCTACTCTAGAATCCTTCGGTCCGCTCTGAACTCTAAACGGCGCCTCGCCGTAAAAATATTATTTCATTGGTACGCCGTAAAAATATTGTTACACAATCTAGTATTCCGCAATTAACGTCGCACTTTGTGTAACACTACGCCAGGGTCGATGACTTCCAAAGACGAGATGCGAAGTCGTGGGTTAGGTTGTAGTGGCTTTTGCTAGATAATTCCTGATCTCCACAATTTTTCAACGGGTGAGCTAAATATGACAACGGAGGTCTCTCATCACTCCTATATCGTTCAAAAATTGTCTTTTATTTCCAGTCCCACTCATGTCGGTGACCAAACTATTAAAGGCTATTCAGACATCTCTGGAACAGGGCCTTGTTACTGCTCCGTCAGGGACGGGGAAAAATTGCTTGCAAGTGAATTCATTTGCATAGCTCAGCGTCAGGCGCGTTTGGACTCCTCGGTATCCCGGAGCATGCTCTAATATACGCGCGCTCCGTTAGTGCAATCTGACTTTTAACGCCACTGAGACTTTTTGTTTTATGCAAAATGGATACAGAAATGGATACAGGATAAAATAAAATTCTAAACGAACAGAATTATAGCCAATTTCACTATATTATCGCGATGCGTGCACACTAATGTCGGAATATACTGATACCTAATACCGAACAGAAAAGACGGACGGCACGGCCCTGGAGGGACATTGAGCCCGGATGCCCGGAGCTGAAAAGGCCTTAGCCTGGTGATGTATGGAGAGTCCTTTATTTTTGTATGTTTTATAATGTCGAAATAATGCAATTCACCGCTATTATATATACCTATGTGTATATTGAAATCATAAACATAATATATACTGGTGTGAGCTAGTGTGTATAGTATTAATTTTATGATTGAAATTACCTTATAATTAACAATTGGATTTAATATAGAATATATAAGAAGCTGTTAGAAGCCTCGAATGTCCCACGATACCTTACGTTTTTTGATTTTTTTTTGAAGATTTTATAATTAGGTACAAAGTACCTGGGCGACACGGCTGTACTCGGTGTTACAAAAAAAAGAATATGCAGCATCTACATATTTCTCTTTTAAATATTATAGAGACTAAAATTACCCTGCGATAAGTCCAGCTTCTCTACAAGCAATTTCTAATTTATCATAAATTGCTGCAAGAACTTTCGGATACAACATTTTTAGCAAGAAACAGTAAATTCACGATCAATCTGAACTATATAATTTTCTTTATGATCTGACCAATCAAAAATCAACTGAATTTTATAGGTAATGAAAGAGCTGACAGATATTATATATTGTCAAAAATGCATTTTGATTTTTTTTTACTATTGTAATTCTATGTTTAAGCGTACTACTAAAAATAGTATTTATATTTTATGTTTTTGACATTCTGAAACAATGATGTTACTTTTATAAATATAACATCATTGGTCTGAAAGTACAAAAATATTGTGCGAAGTTCTGCAGAAGTGAGATCATTCACTTCATTTTAAATAACTTAGTGATAAGAAAAAGAATTAATTTAATATCAGACATAATACTGTAACGAGCTGTGGGTTGTTAAGGGTGTACAAGGTTCATTTTTGTTTGTACACACGGAAGTCAAGAACGCGCGAACTCAATAACGGTGATTCCTACTCTTTGTAGTCGCCTCTTGAACTACTCGAGTATAGAGTAGAGCGGTCGGTCTAGGCCAGTGGTTTTTAATCGGTGATCTGCGGAACACTGGAGGTTCCTAAAAGTACCCGAAGTTGTCCACGAATCCGTCATACAAGTTTTTCAGTATAAAATTAGAGAAAACAAATGAGAAATGTAAATATTTCAGAGATTTCCGATAAATTCAACAAGAGTTAATGAAAATGTTACACGACAGTAACTGCAAGTATAGATCTGAGACAAGAATTAAATTTAAAGGTTTCTGAAGCCAAGAACCATTTTTGTTATCTCTAAAATTCAAAAAATTGCTTTGCATTATCTAATTCTATTTTCAACCACATACTTATGTCAGGTGGGAATCACAATCAGTGCTTTTAATAACAAAAAAAAACACTAAAACTGTTTGGATGCTAGTGTCCACATGCGTGTGGTTTTCAGAATCAAACTAAGAATTCGGCAATTGGTAAACAACATGCCATTACAAAAATCTTTCTGAAATATAATTAATATAAAATTTTCACAAATATTGTAATATTTTTTTGCCTGGAATAACTTGATACGCGTTTTATTTATAGAATCTTAATAATCTACCTTATAATAATTAATGGTCCGTGGCGAGACAAAAAATCGGTTAAAAGGTTGGTCCTTCACTATTATAATGTCACATTGTTAAGAGCCGCTGCGCTGGTCTAGGCGCTAGGTGGCAAGGGCGCTAAAATGTCAAATGCGAGAATTAACTTTGAGCGAAAACTAGATGTCGATTCAATGAGTGTTGATTTATGCAATAAAAATCAAATATTTAATAAATTTAGTAAGAGTAATTATTATTTGTTCGACATAAATTGAAACGCAATTTATGTGATGTAAAAGCTTCAACCAAAGGACTCACACTACCCTGAACAAGGGCTTGGACTGGTCGAAAACTGACTCACCGCAATGTAGTCGTCTCGTCCCCTCACGGGGATGGGGAAACCGTTCCGGGGCAATGGCCCCTTGCCGGTGGAAGCACTCACTGGTTGCTAAAACGGCCAGGTCTCTGGATAGGTAGTTACCAAGTAGTCTTATCGCGGGTGGGCCACCTGCGAGGTCCTTAGCTCACCTGATTAGTACCTGGCGAGCGGCCTACAAACAGGCGGCGTGTCATGCCCTAGGGTCTGCCGCGACTTCTACCAAGTCTCGCTTTCAGGTCAAAGTCAAAGTCAAATCAATTTATTCAAGTAAACCCAATTACAAGGTATTTTTGAACGTCAAATCTACTTTAGTTCGGTTCAAATAGAAGACCTGAACACTGAGAAGAACCTACACGAAACTCAGTCAGGTATAATTTCTTCAACATCATTTTACAAAAGGTTTGTTAAAATACAATATTTTCATTAAGCCGGTAAAAGCTTGTGCAGAGAAGATCATTTTCAGGCTTTTGTTTTATCCATAATGAAATCATTTATTTTATAGTATGACTTTACGTTAGTAAACTAATTAATCTGTGGTACGAGTATGACTGTCCAATCAATGTACGTTTTATAACCAATCTAAGTTTATTCTCTGTTAATTGAGTAATTTCTTGAGGAACTTCGTTATAAAAACGCATGCAGTTACCCAAAAATGAAACATTTGGCTTATGTAATTTCAATTTTGGAATAACCAATTTATCTCGACCTCGGGTTTCCATACCATTAATTTCGCCTTTCTTTTTAAACAGATCTATATTTTTCCTCGTGTACATAATAATTTCAAAGATGTGTAAGGACGGCAAGGTGAGTACATCAATGTCTTTAAAACGATCTCTTAGTGATTCTTGTAGATTCATACTGTAGATGGCACGGCACGTATTGCTTTTTTTTGTAAAATAAAAATGGAGTTAATATGCGCCGCTGATCCCCACAGCTGAAGGCCGTGGCATAGTCGCAACCCGGGGCCTTCCGGAGCCGCATGCGCTGGATCATGCGCTGGATTTGGCCTGAGGAGAACATTATGGGGTCTTCTTCAGGTGCTATCGGCGCGACGAAGTAATTGTCCAGGTGTCGGTGGACTTCTGTTATGTGCACATTATTGTTGGATGGGTACGGTTGAAATTGTCGCTCGAGACACTCAGCAAAAATTTCCGCCCGATCTTCCGCTCTGTAGCGAAGCGTACCATCGCTGGCTATTAACGGGTGGATGGGCTGCAATTGGGCGGTTACTCAGCGACCGCTGTGGCTTGTGGATGGATGTCCAGTCGTCTCCGGGCGACTCGATGGCGTGTTGCCATGATTCGGTTGCCTCTGCTTCCAAGGCAACAGATCTTCGTAGTCAGCGAGTTCAGCTGAGTCTTTAAGGTTGAACAACGACTGTGTTGGCGCCTTACGGAGGCGCCTCTTCTCAGTTGACATTTTATTAATATCCGCGGGTGGAAAAAGCGTTAACTTACTTTTTGGGGCGTCACGAGTGGCGTAGCGAAGAGCATTCTGCATACAGGAGGCTAGGTCATTTGCTAAAATATCAACGTCCTCAAGTGTTCCGACGGGTCTCGATTGGAGGTGCTGGTCTAAATAAAACCCGAACCTTTCCCAATCAAAGATGCTGTACCAGCTTTTTTATTCCTGGTCTCCCTCCGGAACACTGGAAACGCAGTATTATTTGCAGTGTGTGGTCCACCGCAATTGGCGCAGCTTGGAAGTTCTTCCCGGGGACGACGACAGTCACTGGCAGCATGCTCCTCTCCCCAACGAACAGGCGCAATTTTCCTGTGACAATTGTGAGTGGAGTGCCGAAATTGTTGGCAGTGTTGACATTGGGCGGGATCTTTTTTGCTCCTCCATGACTCAATTTTTGCACCGGGCATACATAACAGCTAAAAGAGCTAATCTGGGCGCTCCTGTCGTGCATTGATTGGATAGACACAGGACGAAGCTCCTCCTCTATGTCAGCAGAGCGGTGTCTGCAGGCAGGCCCCCAATGGCCACTTTTAGGCTGCGTTCTGCCGGCAGCGAGAAGGAGAACCAAGCGATACCTTTTTCCTTTTCCAGCACGGTAAGATAACGTTGGATTGACGTGCATTGGGTACACGCCCTAAAGTTTTCTTAAGCTCCCTGAAGTGATGCACCCAATCAGCGACGTGTTCAACAATAAGCAGCGGGTAGCGCGGATGCGTTAGTTTTTGTGGCTGCGCGGGAGGAGGCGAGTAGGCCGTAACAGGAGAGGCTTCAATGATCTTGGTAGTGGTAGTTGTCGTTGCTGCTGACACGGTAGCGTAAGAAGGATTCGGTGTGACTGTGTCCATGGGCTCAATGTCTAATGATGGCATAGACAGAGCCAACGAAGGAAAAGGTGCGTGTGGGGAAACAACTGGTTTTTCTATCAAGATCAAAGCAGGTTTTACTGCTCGGTGATTGAGTTACTTCTGGGCGCTATGTCGTCGGTGGTGTCAAGTGTATGGGAGTCGTATGCGTGCCTTCGAAAGAAGTTATCTCAGGCCGCGGACACCAGACACTTCAATTCCGTAGCATTTCTTGTCAGAATGGGCAAGGTTGCCTTTGTACTGATGAGAGGCATCATTTGCTCTTGCGATGTATTGGGTGCGGGGGTCGAAGAAGTGCTGGGGTTGTGGCCAGAGGTAGTGAGAAACTCTTCCGCAGAGAAAAATTTGTCACCCGCTCCAGGGGTTGTGTGGGCCAGTGACGACGGAGTAGGGTGAGCTGAGGAGGAGGAATAAACCGATCGTGACGTTCGCGGATGGGAGCGGAAGGCCAGGGAAGACCACCGTCTTCCCTGCCCCTCCATGCTTGTGCGCTATACGGAGTTAGACTGCATCCAATTCCGCATAGCCCGCAACCACACTGCGCTAGAGGGTAGGGGCATTGGTCGTCCTAAGCAGGGCTTTTAGTGAAAAGAAACAGATACCACTACCTACCTTCGTCTTGAACCTATGCAACGACGACGATTTGTATACCTAGATGGTATCGAACTGAGGCCCTACAATAACGAAGGGGGATTGAAACTGGGTTGCACCGGATGCAACCCAGCAACAAGTACTACCACTCTTAATTATCAGGACCCGAGCGATAGTACTCGGCAGGCCACTCCACTAACTCACCGGTGGACATGTCGTTCTATTTATCGTCCTATAAAACCAGGGCAGAAACTTTTAGAGCAGTCACACTTAAAATGTGCTCCGCGGAGCCCCAATTTTTTTATTTCATGTAATATTATAAATAATATTATAATAAAAAAAAATATCTAATATCATTAAAATAATACCGAAAGAACATCAAAATCATTATAAGAACATCACGTCAAGTCGATTTCTGAATGCAATGTTACGAAATCTTAAAGCCGCGTCCTCATAGTAAGCCGCGCGGTCGCAGAAGTCGCGAGCCTCGACCTCACTATGCTTTTGCGACTAGTCCACATGTAACCGTCGCGCGGCCCGCGTCCCTGAGCCAGTTAGTTACCTCAAAATGTACGAAGAAAACGACGCACTTTTAGCTTCAGCAGCTTTTATTATCAGAAGGTCTCCGTATTTTAGTTTGTCTTTGTAATCACTATTCCGACAGTCGCACAATACCGGGCATTCTCGATCTAAATCAATTAACCATAAAACTTGCTCGTCCGCCCACTCCATTTCTGCACCAAAACAGCCAAAATTGTACGCTAAAATTTCTTATAATATTGTTCTCTTCTGTTTTCTATAGTGTTAAATTAGGAGAGTCTTCCAGAAGACAGACAATAGGGGTACGGTGTGCTGATCGCGAGCGAATTGTCTTGCCGCGCGGCTCATCCTCACTAACCACGCCCCTTTCTTTGAAGTAGATTGAAAATCGTCGGGTCAGCCGAGGCTGGCCGCGCGGCTCAGGCTTCTCTTTTTGTACATACTCTCGCGCGGCTGGCCTCGCGAAGTCGCGCGGCTCCGCGAGGCCATGCCGGGAGTGTGTACGTAAAGTGAGGTCTGAGCAGCGCGGCCGAAAGGAGTCGCGCGGTCCGCTTCCTTGAGCCAGTTAGTTATCTCAAAATGTTACTTTTTCTTCGTACGTTTTGAGGTAACTGTAAAGGACTGTATGAGAATAGAGTCAGGAATGATGGATGAAAAAGCAAGAGAACCAGATACGACCAATTTATTACGTAGCTATCAAAAGAATATATAACAAAAGCGTAGTAAAAAATAACAAATATTCTTAACTATAATTCTAAATTAAAAATATAAAGAAGATAAATAATACATTAAAAAGGTGCATCTTGCGCATGATATAAAAAAGAGGTGCATCTTGCACATGATATAAAAAATAGCCATCTTGAACATGATATAAAAAAAAGAGGTGCATCTTGCACAGTAACTAACCGGTAACTAACTAAAGCCAAGGAAGACCAAAGCTGACCTAGGAAGATCAAATAGCCAGAGTGTTAGCCGACGGAAATGTCAACAGCACTCGCATACCTAGGCAAAATTGTATGAAGAGAATGATGAGATTTGAAGAAGCGAAAGAATTATGTACGAACCTCGACGCTTGGCGCTCCGTCGTCTCTGACTACCCCAATAGGGATACAGCGTGAAGATATGTATTTATGTATTTTCCGGTTGGTTGGGAAACTCGTCCAACTAAAGCCGACAGTCAAAAAGTTGTAACGTCTGTAGTGTATTGCCCGACGTTTTTATGATTTTAAATCAGTATTGTCGGTTTACTGCTCCATAGTTATGAAATTATGCAAATTACAGTAATATAATATGTAACCTAATGTAACCCTATACATCATGTCCTTCTGTTTTTTTTTGTTGTATGATGTTTTTGTAGAGAAAATTAAATATTTCCTTCATAAAGTCACAGAAAAGCCTTCATGACCAATGCGCACTTCTAGAATATATTAATTTATTAATTAATTACTGGGGTATCGAGTTCTTATTAAAATGTTTCAGTTTTAAAAATTTTAATTTTTTGTTAAAGAATTATTTAAATTTTTGCTTTTAAATTTTTAAATTTTGAAAATGTTACTTCTTTATTTCTTTATATCGTCTTCACGAAATCAATTTTTTTTAGAGTACTTCAATAAATAATAATAATAATAATGCGCCAGACGATACAAACCAGTCATTTAATCACAAACTAGGGTATTCCCTGTGCTATGAGAACCAGACGACGACTACTAAGGGCGTCTCCCAGTACACCCAGACCCGAGAAAATCTAGAAAACTTCATTTTCTAATTGGACCCGACCGGGAATCGAACCAGGAACCTTCCGCGTTTGGGTTAACGTCTAAATCACTGCGCCATCTAGATCGTCAATTAGGATATATTGTTAAAAGCTAATACGCTCAAGCCTATGCCAAAATTTTTAAATTTTAGACTAAAGACTTGAAGGCATTGGACATTGCGAGTAAAGACATTCGTTTAGTTCAAGGCTTAGTTATTTCTGATAAATTGGAGTATAGGGAATTTTTTGCTTCTATCATGACACAATAAGTTGTATACTTAGATAATATATACGCTTCTTTCGTACTTGTTGCGTGTGAGCGAGGGGTACTCGTGAGTACGAGTACTCGCTACTCGTGAGTACTCGTACTCACGAGTAGCGAGCACAATCAAATCACTGTGCGAGTGTGCCTCAGGTGCACAGTGCGTCCAACGTACACCGCGTGCATTCAACACTCAACGGACACCTCCCCACTTCTCTAACACAGTTACTCCAGCCTCGCACAAACGTACCAACACACTGTGCTAGCACAGTATGCTAGCACGTTTGAAAAAAAGAGGCCCTCGCACGATACTCATTTTTAAAGTGCGTGCTGCCCAACTCTAATATACATATATACCATCTGGATAATTATATATATTATATTTCGAATTCTGTATAATAGTCTGTGTATGTGCTGTCAGCTGTCACAGTCATAGATCATAATATAACAATAGTTAGATTTTTTGGCGGGAACGGGAGAAATGAGTTTGTAATTTTATTTAGATTTTCTATTAGTTTACATTTTTAGGAGTTTTAAAGTACAAAAGTGATAGTATATTGTGTTTTAAAGTTTTGTGTAAGTGAAAAGAATGGAGGAGATCTAAATGAACATGTGTAGCTGAAGTGTTCGCGCTCTACCAAGAAGTCGTTTTTAACTTCAGTAAATCCAACTACTATCACTACTGGAGGAGTGTTAGGGACCTAATTAGGGATATTCCGATACAAGTAAATACGAGTAAGTAAACGATACTTTCGTTTCGATACCAAGTACTTTTAGCATCGAATCAATCTTGCGATACTTACTCGGTGTCGACACGAAAATACTTGTTATTGAACATCTTAGTGAACAAATCAGAGTGAAAGCCCTCTCTCGCTCGGTCCTGTACTAAAGTTATATTACAATATCTATATAAGCGAAATACCACTCGCTGACTGACTGACTCATCACGAGATTTCCGAAACTATAGGTCCGATTAATTTGAGGTTTAGCAAAGTTACTCGTTTCGCTGTGTAGACGCTCACTAAGAACGAATTTCACGAGTTCTGTCCAAAATGGTTCTGCTACCCGTGCAGTTGGGGTGGGTCGCTAGTTATGTATAATATGTGAAGAATATACAGAATAACAATCACTCCTAATAATTTATTATTAGGTATATCAGTCCCATTAAAAAAATCTAAAAAGTATCGATATGAGTAAGTATCGATACTTTATGGGTACTCATATGAGTAGTATCGAATTTTTTTTTTTTTGTTTATCGGAAGGGAAGAAACTCCGCACGAGCACTCAACCGCCTCCGACGCCTCAAGAGAGCACGTCGGGCGCGACCGGGTAGTGCCGGGCTCGAACCGGCTAAAACTACCCTCCACCGCCACTTGACCCTACAGGCCGTCGTAGCGAGCCGGACGCGTAGCGGGGAAGCGCGGAGGGCGCTCCCCCAAGAGTAGTATCGAAAAATCATTTGAGTACTACTTATATATGACTAGATATCGATATCTTGTGGGTATCGGAACATCGGTTTCTCCAGAAGTTACTTCATTAGGTTGATGATCTTGATACCAATGCCTTAAGAAATTGAAATATAAAAAAAATTGTATTGTCACCACAGATTTATAAATGGAAGCAGATCAAACATAATTCACTTACACATTGATACCGTGTAAGTAATAACACTGTCACTTTCATTGTAGTTTAAAGTTGTATATCTTTATCCTTTTCTTTCATTTGTTGCAACACAATGGCACACATAGACAAATTCGAAAACGTGGCATCCGCCATCTTCCGCTTAAGTCAAAATAAGCGGAGTATGGCGTCTGTTTACTTGTGTAGTACATCACATGTTCGATGATTAAATATTTCTTGTTGTATAAACATTATTTTGGTCAATTAAAGTGCCAAATATGGTACAAAAGTGTTGTACCCCCAATAGTTGCAACGCCTCATACAGAAAAGCCCCGAAAATCACGTTCCACCGGTAAGTAAATCTGATGTTGCAAATTGTTTGATTATTGCATTCAGTTAGCTGATATTTTTGTATTTCATGGCTCCGACACTTAAATATGTTGCAAACTATTAAAATTAGAGTTTACTTATATTGTTTAAGGTTTTTTTATAGGTTTTTTAAATTTTTGTACGAAGTACCTAACCAATTTTGACATTATTAGTACTTGTATCGTAAAGAGGGCCGAATTCAGAGAAAACTGAGTCTCGTAATAAAATTAAATATTAACGGACAGGTACCTAAGGTTAAGCAACTATCTATTTTTTGCAACTATCTTTTGATTTTGATGTATACCTTGTTAATGTCGGGTTTCTAATGGATGAAAATCTTCAAATTTTTTGGTTAAAGAACTACATAAAAAAGGCTACATAGAACAAAACGGCAGCCTAATTCTGGCGGTGTTTTGTGCTCAAAACATTTTGAACTCCATTTATTATGTTAAAAAGATACCTGTAAAACCCTGTTGTTATTTGACCATGAAATTTAACATACCTATTAAAAATGAACATGCTATCGCCAAATTAATCTCTAGTCGCTATGCTGGGATGAACCTGGACCAGTGTTGTTTAGAAAAAAGCCAGTGCTGGATTCCATATCTCATAATTACAAAAATATTTTTAATTTATTTATAAAATAATACAACTTTCTTGCTTCAGCTAATCGAAGATGGACTTTATTATGCATACATTGTGTGTTCACATGTAAAAATGGTGAAAACAAATATGGATATCTCGAGGCGAATAATGACAAATAATACCTACGATTACTTGCAATGGTAATCCTTAGCATATCTGACATTCTGCACTAGTTACTTCTGACACACATTGAAAAACAGTGAAATTATGTGTTTGATGCACATATATAATGAGTTTTTAGATAATGTAATAAGAAAACAATCCGATTAATAAATAAAAGACTAAAAATATTCTTTGTTTCATTGTGTAAGCTATTTTAGTTTTTATTCTCAATGTGATCGATCACCCATCAACTATTTCCTGATTTCTTTTAATTTTTGAGTTTTATGCGTAGTTTAGAGAAAACAATAATCAAAGGACAAACCATAGCGATGAAGTTATTTAATAATTTTATAAAACATTCACTGACGCTTATCTACTTAGAAAAATAGTTAACGATAACACTCGTCTGATATAAAACTTGTTCTATTTTCTCATAACCAAGTCTCTTAAACTAACAGTAAAGCAATGGTAAGTAGGCTTTACTGGAGTTACAAAGGACTGTTAAACGAAATTCCTCCAACTCCTCTCACTCGCACGCAACTTTAACGTACAATGTACTATAATTTTTGCACTTAAAACTCCCAAAAGCAAAAAAAATAGCAAATCTGAATTTTGAATGTAATGCCAACAACGCTTCTTTTGTTCGCGCCAAAAAGTCTAAATTCAAAACTTTCACTTCCCTGATTATAAACTTTCCCGACTTTTAGAAATATATCGTTTATGTCGTTAAACTTCATGTATCCACATAAATCGAACCGCAAGCTAGGTCATCACAATGTACATGCGGCCCAAGACCAGCAGCGCACAGCCGTCAGGCCTCATGTATCGAACGAACAATCATAATATTGTATCGTGGAGCCATTGGGAACACTCTAAATTACATCCTCTAATCCTCCTCTATCTCTAATACTAGTATATCAATTAATTTTATCCTTATTTACATTAACAAAAAGTATATAAGTACATACGTTAATATTTACGAACTTAAAACTACACATTTATTTTATCCTTATTTTATCACATGAAAAATATAATTTAGTGTCCCAAATAGTCCCGCTCTAAGATAATACACAATATAGATACCCACTCCTTAATGCGGCCCTGAGTTTTGTATGTGTGTGAGTAATATTTGTTAGTGTTAAATTTGCCACGCATTTTGAACCGATAGGTATAGTCTGCTTCCATTTAAAAGTCTGTGGTTGTCACATTGGTTGTCACCTTTGACAATATGTTGTCACTTGTCAGTTTTTGCCAATATCCTAATTTTGCCTAATTTGTAAAATTGTTTCACGTGAGTGGTGTGTACGTAACTTAAGAATTCAAATAAATATTAATTTATCCACATTACTTTTGCAATGAGTGACAACGAAAAAGAGGAAGCAGCTAATTTGGTAAGTATTTTCTATTGTATCTACTGGTTTTAAATGCTATGCATAGACTATTATAATTCAAATTAATTATAACGAGGTCTCTGTAACGTTGATTATTATTCATATTATTGCGTTATTGTTTTCAGAAAGAGGAATTCGAATGGGTTCTTCGAGAAGAAGTTCATGCTATTTTACATCAGCTACATTCAGTCTTAGTTGTAAGTTTAGTTAATCTTCATAATCCTATTTAATTTTAATTGTGTAACTTTTGCTACAATATATACTTATTAAAACTGGCTATTTACAGGAGTGCGCCCACAGGTTTCCTGTACCACTATATGGTAACGAAGGCCAAAAACAAGATAAATTTATATTAACATCACAGCCAGAACAATTGAAATGCATTGTCACACTGACTGGAGATAGCATCTCACACGCAGTGAGTACACTGTTTATTTCCACTACTTTATTATAAATTTTCTAGACAAAAAGTTAGCAAATAAATTGGAATCTCTGTCTAATTACTGATTTATGGAACTGTAAATGTAACTTGTAATATTTTTAGGAATTAGGAATATTAATCCTATCAAATAACTTTTACCTGTAATAATTTCACAAGTTTTTTTTTTTGATAAAACATGACAATCAAACTGTCACTGAAATATTTTCTATTAGTTATGTGCATTGAAATTAGTACATATTTTTAGTACATACATTATTTTATAATACTTTTTTAGGACATAAGTTTCAAGGTCTTGCGTCAGATGCATACAATATGTCGCACCTCTATCAGTCAAGATGGTCCATGGAAACTGCAGCAAATTCAAGATGCAGCGAATCACTTGCAGCAGGCCATAGGTTATATTGATAATGTTGATAAACATTATATATTCAGGTAATTTTTCATCTAAATCAATATATTAATTCAAATTCATTTTGTTTTTTAGTTTTTGACTGTGATGTTAAAAATCCTATAGTTTAAAAATAGCTTCATTATCAACAACATAATAATGTACACTAATGTAAACTAGACATTATGTAACATAAATCAAAATCCAACTGTCAAATCGGATTTTAATATTCATAATAATTATGTGAAATCCGAACTATGATAAGTTATGTTCATTGAAGGTCTTTATGAAAGAAACTGTTTATATTGTGTTTATTTATTACAGATCATCTGATGAAGTGTTGCACATAATTCAGTGTTTACTTGGTTCTTTACAAAGAGCACGAACAGCTTTAGTATTACCAAAGAAGAAAACAATAGATGAGCTTATGAAAAGTAGAAACATGGTATGTGTCAATCTTGAATTATTGGAAGACTTTTCACGAAGTAATGAATGAAAAAATGTTTTCTTTCTTTTTGTAGAAAGCTTTATCACCAAACCTGCCTGAAGATTTAGCAATATCATTTTACATACAATCTCATAAGCTGATATTTGTAGCTTACCAGTTAAGTTCAGTTCATGGTACTATGAGGATTGATTCATGCCAGACTGACTGTGCTGTTCCATGGTTGAGTGATGTACTATTTATGTTAACAGCAGCTCTTCATATGTGTCAACAACTTAAAGACAAGGTGAGCTTGTTTTGAAATAGTATTTAATTTATAGGATTTTATATTCAAGGCGATTGGAAAGTCGATGCAGTTTTGAAGAGGTGGTAGATACCTTATTAACCACATATCTCAGCTAGTTTAACTTAGTCTAAAGTCTAAGAATTTCCAGTTATCATGGTATGATTTTTTGAAATTTTCCCAAAACTTGTTACTAACATGATTATAATATGCAAACAGACAATAATTATTAATTAGTAACTAAAAACTTGTTTGCATGTCAGCCATATGTGTATTCAAGCTACAAACACCAATGCAATCATCACTATCCACACAACTAAATGGAATGTCTTGAATAATTAGAAACTCATAAAAAAATAAAAATACATCTTATGTTATCTTATGTCTTATGTTAACACTGTTTAATAAAAAACGAAAGGAGACTATAACATTCAAACATTTTAAAAAACATCACAATTAATGCCCTTTCGATTGGTTTATCACACATGTAGATTTTGTAGATATCTGTCTAGTTCTCAGAACTAAAAAACAAAAATCTACCAAATCAAACCAACCACCAATTTTGATAAAAAGTTCTAAAGTCCTATTTTGATGAAAAGTTCCGATCAAGAAATAAAACATTTATTAACAATCAATCATTGATTACTCAAGTTCGAAGTGTATTCTTGGTTCCTAATGCATTTTCGGGCTCTGTTTCGCACTTGAGAGGTTGTAACTTTTAATAGAATCTCTGTTTTCATTTTTTTAAATAATTCAACTATTTTTTCAATTCGTACTCCCGAGACATTATATCATGACCGTAAACCAGCTCCTTGGCTTAATGCCAGACATAAAAATCCATTGGGGTCAAATCAGGCGATCGTACAGGCCAAAGCACCGGTCCTCCTCTTCTAATCCAACTGTTAAGGGAAACAATTGTCGAGATGTTCCCTAATGACGCGGTAATGTGCTGGGCAGCCGGTTTCGGTGAACGTATGAGCAGGTGTAATTGGGCGCCATCTGATTGGGCCTCATTTTCTCTCTGATGCATTAAATAGACACAAATATTTGCAATTCCTACAAAATGAACTGCTAAATCTACTGGAGGGAGTACCAATACTAAATACTACAAAATGAACTGCTAAGTCTACTGGAGGGAGTACCAATACTAAATACTTCAAAATGAACTGCCAAATCTACTGGAGTGAGTACCAATAATAGTGAAAATGAAATTATTATTAAAAACTATGGCTGCCCATTGCACAGGGAACATTGCCTGATTTGACCCCAATAGATTTTTATGTCTGGGAGCGAGTCAAGAAGCTGGTTTACACTAATGAAATGTCTCGGGAGCACGTAACTGGAAAAATAGGTGAAGCATTCGAAAACTTGGCAACTGAGATTCTATTGAAAGTTACTACCTCTCAAGGGCGAAACAGAGTCCGAAAATGCATTAGAAATTAAGGATCACACTTCGACAATAAGTAATAAATGATTTCATTGTTAAGAAATATTTCATTTCATGATCTTTACCAATAATGTAAAAATAGGGCCATTGGAACTTTTGTCGAAATAGGACTAAGGTTTGATTTTTGCTTTTAGTTCTGAGAATTAGGCAGGTATCCCCGTAATTCTAGACGTTTTTTAAATTGTTTCAATCTACTTTCATTTTTTTCTAATAGCGTTAACATAATAGGTATTTTTATTATTTGATAACTTTCTAATTATTTAAGACATTCCATGTAGTTACTTGTGTGAATAAAGATGATTATATTAGTGTTTGTAAATTGAATACACATACGACTTACATGCGAACAAATTTTAAGTTACTAATTAATAATTATTGTCTGTTTGCATATTGTAATCATATTAGTGCCAAATTTTGGAAGAATTTCAAAAAACCATACCATGATAACTAAAAATCCTTAGACTTTAGTTAGACCAAGGTAAACTAGCTTCTTCTTCTTCTTTAGTTGAATGGCACCTTCGCGATTGCGAATATTGCCAACGTCCCGTAAAGATGAGGATCACAAAAACATCATAATTATGGTAACCATAAAAAAGATTCCAACAATTGAAGTAGGAGAATACACAATGGGGATCAATAAAATGTTCCTTTCGATTATAATTTGGAAAGTTGAGCAAATATTCACACCTAAAAAGGAAAACATCACAGTACAAAATACAGACAAATCACAGGACAACACATTTTATAGACAAACACACAAACACTATGTATAACATCCCACATATAACATTAGTTATTACTGAGTTAAATCTCTAGTATATCGACACATGCATGAACATTATAATAAATATTACAAATAAACTACAATTTAATGTTATTAACTGAGATAAAATTAGAGAGTATTCTAACAAAAGGAGAATTAACTAAGGACAATAAGAGTTTAAAATAGGTAGGACGAGGAATATCAGGAGGAAGAACATCATAGAGGGAAAATATTAGTTTGGGACAGTTAAAAAATAAGTGATCAGGTGTACCCTCTTCTAAACCACACTCACAGATAGAGTGATCACGGATATGTAATTTAGCCAGGTGAACTGGTGTGCAAGCATGATTCAGCCTGAGTCTGCAAATAGTAGAGGTAACCTTTTTGCTTGCATCTCTGAATGAGAAAAACCAGGGTTTAGGAGGAATTTCATTCTGAATGTCGCCATAAAATTTGCCCTTGACCGATTTAGAAACTGACCAAGCCCGGTTCCATGCCTCCGTCAGTCTAAGTTTAGCTGAAGACCTCAAATCGTGACAGTAGACGGCAAAATTGTCAGAAGAGCCTTGGGAGATTGCGTGTCTGGCACAAGAATCCGCGGATTCATTGCCTGGGATACCACAATGGCTAGGAATCCAAGCGAGGACTATTTTCAAGTTTTTTGAAAACAATTAAAAAGTTCCTGTCTGATTTTTAAAATAATTGGAAACCTTGATTTGGAGCGTAAAGGATTAGAGATAATAGATTGGAGACAGCTAATGCAATCAGAAAAAATAATGGAGTTACCAAGATTGTGGGCGTTAGCATATTTAACTGCTTCCAAGATAGCCAGTGCTTCCCCAGTAAATACAGAGGATTGAGGGGGGAGCTTATAATTGAGGATAATTCGAAATGACGGGATCCAAACGGCAGCGCCGACACAACTGATTTTCGATAATTTCGAAGCGTCCGTGTACATTGTCGTCCAGCCATTCCAGTCATTGGACAGATTTTCGAAAAAAGTTGTAGAAGCGTTGGGAAAACTTTTATTAATACCAAAGTTTAACAGGACGGAAGGACGGAAGATAAGGACATCAAAAGGAACTGAAAAAAGAGGGTTACATGGAAACTGAGATACCTGTACAGAAAGATGGGAGAAGTAAGCAAGGCTTTGTGCTAAGCAAGGCCAGTCATCGCTTGGACGATGAAGTTCATTTAAAGAATTTTTAAGAATATTAAGCTTGGAGTGTAAAGGATGGGAGGAATTTTGTAATATTTTGTAAAAAAATCTGTCGCATAGGTATTGGCTACGAAGAGAAAGTGGAGGATCTACACATTCCACCTGAAGAGCATTCACTGGAGAGGATCTCATGGCACCTAATATTAAGCGTAAAGATTTAGATTGCATACGATTCAATTTTTGTAGGGAAGTTTTATTGCAAGGGAACAAAAGAAATAAGCCATAATCCATGTGACTACGAATTAAAGCGTTGTAAATTAATTTTTGAGTATACGGGTGACTACCCCACCATGTACCTGAAAGAGATCTTAGAATATTAATATTCTTTTCGCATTTTTGAATAATGTAGTTTATGTGAGGGGCCCCAGACAATCTGGAATCCAGAATACCCAGAAATTTGACTGAATTAGATTGGGGAACTGTTTCATTACCTATGTTTAAAGTAAGGTTGGGAATAACTCTTTTTTTAGTGAATACAATAGTTTGACTTTTAGCTGCAGCCAAAGAAAGTCCGTGATCTGATAGCCAGCAGTCCAGGTAAAAAAGAGCAGAATTCAAACGGGAGGAAATATCAGAAAGAGTCTGGGATGAAGAATATAATACGATGTCATCAGCATATTGTAAAACTTGACAAAAAGAACTAACAGAGCTTTCTAAATCACATGTATAAAGACTGTATAAAAGAGGACTGAGGACCGATCCCTGAGGGAGACCTTTCCATACTTGTCTAGGAGGTAGAAGGGAATTCTGGTATCTAATTACTATCAACCGGTTTGAGAGCAGATTCAATATGAAACGTACCATCCTCACTGGGATGCTCAGCTGTAGCAACTTGTGCCTGAGAACCGGAAGAAGGACGTTATCATATGCTGAGGCAATGTCGAGAAAGACACTTGCTAAATAAGCCTTGTTGAGGAGGGCTTGACGGATATCAGTAGTCAGGATAGAGATATTGTCTAGTGTACTCATATCCTTCCTAAAGCCAAATTGAGAGTTAGCTAAAATGCCTTTACTTTCAACTAACCATTCGAGACGATTTTTGATAATGTGCTCAGTTATCTTGACTAACACGGAAGATAAGGCAATAAGGTCTATGGGAGTTAGGATCGAGTGGATCCTTGCCAGGTTTTAGAATAGGGATGATAATTTGGTAGTTCCATGTATCGGGAATACAACCATATTCAAAGAAATGGTTAATTAAACGTAAAAAAAAAAGTTTACACTGATCACTGGATTTTGAAATAAAAGAGTATGGGATACCATCGATTCCGGGAGAAGAATCATTTAATCCATGAAGAGCGGATTGAAGTTCGTCAAAAGAAAAAGGAATATCCAAGGCGTCGGATGAGCAAAGGAAGCATGATGGTGATGGAAGGGATTCGGAACATGGGACAAATGGCGGAGCCAGTTTATCGGCAAAAGAATCTAGCCAGACAGAGGGATCATTTGAAGTTATATTTTCAGAAAAAAGTGAACCTCGATATTTTCTGATATTTCTCCAAACAAGGGATGGATGGGATCTAGGAGAAAGACTTTCACAAAAGGAAGTCCATCCAGCTTTTTTCTTTTTGGACAGAAGTCTCTTAGTTTTGGCTGAAACCTGTTGATAATTTATAAAATTTTCCATAGTCATGGAGTTGTTATACAGGCGTTCCGCTAATTTACGCTGGTGTACCATCCCCGAGCATTCTGAGTCCCACCAAGGAGGGGAAATTCTAAAACTACCCGAGCGTGTTTTCTTTTTTTTTTTTGGTATGGACTCATCAGCAGCAGATAATACACAAGAAACAAATTGGGTGTAAAGGTTTAATAAATCTTCATTATTATTCGGGACAAAAAGGGAATTTAATTTACTGTCAAGAGACAGAGTATATTTAGACCAGTCTGCGGCTGTAAGTCTGAAATTTAATAGAGGAGGAAGGGGTGCCGGGGTAGGAGAATTGGATGAGAGAGAAATGAGGATAGGGTAATGATCACTGCCGCACGATTCAGATAGGACTCTCCAAGAAATAGCTGAGGCAAGACACGGGGAACACAAAGTTAGGTCGACTACACTATTGGGATTTTGGGAAGGACGCACTCTCCTAGTTGGGGAGCCATCGTTGAGAAAACAAAGGTTAAAATCATCAAGAAGATCTAACAAGTGTGGAGAAAAACTGTCGCAGAAGTGGGAACCCCATGATATATGATGAGTATTAAAATCTCCCATAACAACTATAGGGGATGAAAGGGAAGAAAAAATGGATGAGATATCAGGAACTAAAGAGTTATGGGGATGAGGAATATACATACATAAAAAGGTGATATTCAGAAATCTCACCGCTACAGCATTAATATCCTGGCAATGAGAGGGAATAGAAATCTGAGAAAAGGGGACAGAGCGTTTAATGAGAATAGCACAACCAGCATAACCATCCACCCTGTCATCCCGGAGACAGGAATAACCCGGAACTCTAAAACGGGTCCCAGGGACCAACCAAGTCTCCGAAATAGCAAGAACGACGGGATTAAATTTGTTAATAAGGTAGAAAATTTCCGGTTTTTTAAGACGTATACTCTGCGAATTCCATTGGAGTGCTACTGGATCCATTACAATCAATATTGGAGATAATTTTGACGAGTCTATTAGCAACGTTGGACGGTAAGCAGTCATTGCCTTTCGAGACAATATTTTCAAAGATTGACAGTATCAGTTCCAAAAGGTTATCATTTGGGGTGACTGGATTATATGGAGATTGACGAAAAGCGCTACCATTAGGTAAAGAGGAAGGGGGGTCACTAATAATGGCCTGATGGGCTGCTATATCGTAACCTTTTTCGCTGCGAAAAGGGGTAGAAGGACGAGAACGTATCATTGTTTTAGTGTAGGATCTCTTATGCGGGGGGAGAAGTTGTTTTTTAGGAGAAGAAGGGGGAATTACGTTTGTAGAAAAGGATTTAAAAGTCTCAGCATAACTTCTGCGAACTGGAGGAAATTGAGTGGATGCCTCAGCGTAGGAAATATTGTCCTGTGACATTACCATCTTAATGGATTTCTGTCTAGATTGCTCTGGACAAGACTTATTGGTAGCAAAATGGCTACCCGAGCAGTAGAGGCAAGTCGACAGGTGTTCAGAAATCTCACAACTGTCACCCAAATGAGGTTGCGCACAACGATAACACCTAGGTTTTGAACGGCATTGTGCACGGACATGTCCAAATCTGCAACAACTAAAACATTGGATAGTAGGCAATATATATGAGTCAACAGGAAGAGAAGTGTGGAAAGCATAGACGCGAGGGGGGAGAACTTGACCTTGGAAGGTTAAAACAACAGTTTGAGTCGGAATCCAGTTGGAGGAATTATTAACTGTAACTTTTCTATTGAAACGTCTTGCTTTGATAACAGGTCCGCAATTTTGTGGGAGATCCAAAGAATTTACAAATTCCTCCATTCCCAGGTCCGTAGGGATACCTTTAACAATACCCATTCTGGTAACAATGTAAGTAGGAATAATAGCCTTATATTTATTGTTTTCAAGAGCCGGAAAAGCTATGAATTGATTGGCATCGTCAGCTGTTTTAAATTCAACGGAGATCTTGTTACGGCCCACACCCTTCACTCCATCAGAAACAATATTTTTAACTTCATTCTTAAAGATAAATTGACCGAATTTGATTGGGCGGATAATGGTGCCTATAGAAGGGTCTGGTTCGATTCTAGACACGTGAACTATGAAGGGTCCTTTATCAAAACGTCCATATAACTTGGGGCCAGCAGTAAGCGATGGATGAACAAACATTGTCTCAGAAGAGGCGGACGGTTCTACCACATATTTTTTGTTGGTAACATGTGCCGGAGATAAAGTCTCGCTATGTCTTTTTAATGGACGATGTTCAGAGTTATTGTCGTTTTGTAGAAAAAAATTTGCTGATTGATTAATTTCCATTATTTCCGGCGACATATCAGGAGGGTCAGGAGGTTCAGGCGGAATAGAATTCATTGCTAAAAAATAAGTACTTACCTAATTACAAACCACAACCACATATAATAAAACAATTAAGATAAAGAGCTCAACAATTTAACACGAAAAAAAGTTTAATTCATGAAAAAAAAACCAAAACTTGTAAAAATTCCCACTAACACGTGTATAAACCACAACAACGCAAAATGGAATCCGTAAACTAGCTTAGATAGGTGCCTAATAAGCAGAGATCGGAAATTAGGCAGTATAAATACCTAAACTTCATTTGTCAAAGTCAAAGTCAAATCAATTTATTCAAGTAAACCCAATCATAAGGTATTTTTGAACGTCAAATCTACTTTAGTTCGGTTCAAAGAGAAGAGAAAAGAAAACATGGACACTGAGAAGAACCGACAAGAAACTCAGTCAGGTATAATTTTTTCAACATCCTTTTACAAAAGGTTTATTAACATACAATATTCAGAGAGCCAGTAAATGCATGTGCAGAGAAAATCATTTCCAGACTATTCTTTTATCTTCAACGAAATCGTTTATTTTATAGTATGATTGTCTAATCAATGTACGTTTTATAACTAATCTAAATATATTTTCTGTTAATTGAGTGACTTCTTGAGGAACTTTAATATAAAAACGAACGCAGTTACCCAAAAATGAAATATTTGACTTATGTAATTTAAATTTTGGAACAACCAATTTATCACGACCTCTAGTTTCCATACCACCAATGTCGCCTTTTTTTGTAAATCGATCTATATTTTTCCTCGTATACATAATAATTTCAAAGATGTATAATATGCGCCGCTGATCCCCACAGCAAAAGGCCATAGGACATTAGGCTATGAAAATATGCGAAGTACACCATCCTAGCCGTATCCGCATCCGTCAATTGCCTAATGCGTCTAATGGCATATATCGCGGAACCGAGCTTACTAGCCAATGCCCCGATATGATCCGCCCATTGCAATTTACTATCTACTGTTAAACCAAGAAAACTGGCAGACCTAACTAATTCTAACTGTTTCCCACCCAATTCTATTTTATCATGGATTCTGGGTACATTAGAAAGGGAAAATTTAATACATTTGGTTTTTTGTGCATTCAGTAGTAAATTATTAACAGCAAACCACCCCGAGACGTCCGCCAGGATCCCGTTCACCCAGGTAATATCTAAGTTCTTTCTGTCCAGTTTAAATAGCACTGAAGTGTCATCAGCAAATAATACTATTTCGCATAAGTTCCTGAGCATAAATGGGAGATCATTAATGTAGACTAGAAACAGAAAAGGTCCAAAAATTGATCCTTGGGGAACGCCCATTCTTAACCTCGAACCAACAGACAAAACCCCATTGACACTCACTTTTTGCTCCCGGCCAGACAAATACGAGACCACGAGATCGAGAGCGTTACCACGAATTCCATAGTATTTAAGTTTGACAAATTAAAATTTCGTGACAATTTGCGGAATGATATAGAGTTGCTAAAACGGGTCCTTAAAACGGATTCACAGGGACCCCAATTTAATCTCTAGATATTGTAAATGTGATGTTGCCAATAAATTATCTTAAATATATAAATAGAAACTGTCTTCATACACTTTGCAATTAAATTTGAGTGCTTCAAATCAAGAACAAAATTATAAAATACGAATGTTTTGGCAATAATTATGAAATATTTTAGTCTCTAAATGTATATATCAGGTTTTTATGTTATTTTTTAACATTTCGGACAATAAGTAGCCAGGGCCTAAGAGGCCCCTTACATTTAAATATTATATTTCCTAGTGTTGATATAAAATCTATTATATATAAATATATAAAAGTTGTTGACGCGGTTTTTAAACGCATAAAAATTATTCTTTTAAATTTATATAATTGAATTTCTATTTTTGCAAATATTTAAAAACATCTAAAATGTATCTATTTCAATTTATGCTTAACAAAAACGTAAAAATAATTTGATTCACAAATATTTCAAGCTTTTGTTTTATAAGTACTTTTATCCATATTACAGTTATCCATAAAATAATTAGGACCAGGCCTATTGTTTTAAATTTCATATTTCTTTTAAAATAAAAGTAGGTAATGTATTCTCTTAAATGATGGAGTTATTCAAGAGTTAAGAGTTCAAGAGTTCGATGAAATTTAATTTTCGCAAGGCATCAAAAACAACTAAACGTATTAAATTTGGATAAGGAGTACATGAAATACTTATTTCTTATGTATTTTTACAATCTTGTCTTATTCATAAAATAAATAGCACGCAATATCAGCAATATTTTATGTTTACAAAGTACAGCGCGGCCCTTGTGCAAGAGAGAAAACGCTATTTAGCTAATAGTAAGATTAATCTTGAGTGGTGTTAATGTAGCCAATTCTCGGAAAAAATTGTTTAGGCAACCCTTTCAATACAGGTTCTTTTGTTTTGTTCATGCACATAAAAGCGTTGGGGCAACGAGACGCAAAAATCGGCGGTGCGCCTCCATACAAATAACAACGCACCTCCAAAAGTGGCGTTGTTTTTTTCTTCATATAAATTCACGCATTGCGTTGTGGTGCTACGCCGCGCCGTTTTTATGTGTGTAAGAATCAAATTTTACATGCTGGATAATGGTAACTTGTGAGAGCCTTTTGTGATTTTTATTAATTTGACCAAATGTATGTATCACACTTTGAAAGAAATAAACACTGAGAGAAATAAATGATGTTCTATTTCACTCCATTCTATTCTCCAATCAAACTGGGGCTCTCGTAAATCAGTTTTAAGGACCCGTTTTAACAACTCTATGTCATTCCGTAAATGAAGTTTAGGTTATGCTCCCTGCCGATTTCCGATCTCTGCTAATGAGGTATTCTATCACCCCCTCAAGATTTTGCATCGACCTTCCAAACACGCTGTATAGTATTATTATAAAAATTATGGTATTTAAATGCACTATACAATATAAATTATTTCTAAGTGCATTTTTATTAAAATCAGTTTTTATTGCCTTAGGGTGGCTCACACCAACTATTTAAAATCGATTTAAGGAGTTGACATCTCGCTTGCAACGACTATTTAACAATTGGTGCAAGCGAGATGTCAAATTCTAACATAATAGCATAACAACACTTATAATCAGTAAGTACTTCATTTTCGAGTTACCTTGTAACATCTTTATTTAAAAATAAGATAACAATGTTTGTTTTACCTTCTGGCATCTGTTTAGATATTATGACCTTATAAGTTTCTTAATTACTGAAATTTCTACTTAGTGTATGATGGTCATTATCATGCTGTCACACAAGAGAGCTCTATTGTTATCTTAACGTGAGTTGATATGTAACAACTTGATATGATAGCATAATCATAACATTTTTGAATATTGCCAATATAATCTTTATTAGTCATTTGAGATTACTTTATATGTTGCAGAACCGAATTATCATTATATCTGATTGCTATATTATGATTGAGTTGTATTATGTTGTCACTATACTATTATATTATGAAAGACGTTTTGTTAATTACTTTAATTTAAAATAATATATTTTACATCAAGATTATTGTTTTATATTCCACTACAAACTTGGCATTGTACACAATTTTTTTTTAAATATTTTATATAGCTTCTTTGTGGTAATCGACAGGACTTTAGAGATGTCATTATTCAGTGCTATTGTGAAAATTCCAGATAAATACATTTGAGTAAACTGAATGTCATAGCTTCAATTTTGTACAAAATTGATTACATTATGGTGAATCATTCAATAATAAATAGCTCTGTAGTTTTTTCTGATGTTGAATTAATATAATTATTGCCTAAGACTACAAAACCCATTTTCAATTTAAAATAGGCAAAATCAATTAATTGTATTATTCATTTTTAAGTGATAAAAATAACTTTAAACATCCACATTTGAAGTAGAGCCAAAATATATCTCAAATAGAATTGTTCAAGCTGAGCGGAACATAGCAAATCAATTTAGTTCGTTTTAGTCAATTTGTACTTGAAATGTCTGATAATAATTCCATGTAAACTTTATTTTGTAATTTTAATTTATCTTCTTGAAATTCTTATTTGATTGTTTTTATTTCAGCTTTGCGTGTTTTCCCAATACAAAGATTTTACTGTCGGGTCAAGGTCTGCCTCCATGGTATTGAACTGAAGGTTTTCTTCTTGTTTTACCATTCCCTCCGCAGTGTATTTACAATAACGACATGAAGTACTGTATTATGTAATGTGTGTTAATTTATAAATACCTTCTATATCCATTGTTGATATTATTGTTGCGTATGTTGTAACATAATGTATGATACCTACATAAAATTAATATTAAATTATTTAAGAATATAAATGAGAGATGTATAACTCGGGGAATATGTTTGAGGACTGAGAATGAATGAATTTGTTGTATAAATTTGAACGCCTCTTCATGAGGGTTGCAGTACCATAGCTCATTTTGATGACCAAAAATTTGTTTTTTTGTATTGCTTTGTCATGTACAAAACTTGCCCTAGGTTATAAGCTTTATGAATTTCCTTAACATAATCAAGATCACTTCAATGTGTTGAAAAAGGATTATTTAATATTTCATGGAATATTTTATATGGGCGATATGTATTATCTTTGTTTGTAATAGTTTTATATGAAAGAATTCATAACAATTGTGCGTGAAATACTGTACTTGCTGAGAATGCAAATTTGCAAACTAAGTCATTAATAATAAAAATCAAAGCTCATTACATTTTTTCGCTTAGTAATAAGTCTCTTTTACTAACATTCACTTATGCTCCTTACTTAATACAGCACCACAAAATGCTTTTTATGAACAATTATGTGTTTACCTAACTGTACTGTACTGCAAGTATACTGTAACAAACTTGTTTTAGTTATCAGTTTTTAAACATTAGTGATTGAACAGATTCCTATTGTATAATAATGTTTGTTTGACAATTTGTATGTTTGTAGTATTTGAAGTTTAACTTAAAGATTTTTGTTATTAATAACAGAACACTAATTGGGCTTAGTCGACATGTTTTAAAAGTACTATGGAAACTTGTTAATGAAAAGTAGTTACATTTGAATATATTCAGCATTCAATAATAAAGTTCTGCAAATTTTTGCTCTTTAACAAGTGGTATAAATGTTTATGTTTAATATTTGTGATGATGTTTTTATTTAACCTCAAGTCTCAAATACTTTTCTCGTGCAAGAGTCTTTCGTCTTTGTGTTATGGTGCTTTTTAGTATTATTCTATGTAGTGCAAATTTTATACACTTATGGCAACACTGTGTTGCTAGCCTTGTTTTTATTTAAACTAGCAATGTTTAATTTTTCGCAATAGATGTACTACCTATTTATTCTTGTAGATATATAGCCTATTTGGGTCCTCACTTTCGGTTTCACCTTACATTAAAAATACCGCGTGTAAGTACTGAAATAGTGTGGCGACATTTGTGATAGACAATGTATTATGTATGTGTACGTTCTAAATTCAATGCATCACACTTAAACCAATATATAAAAGATTTATTCTAAATAAGTAATGAACCGGAAGTAAGAAATCCATGAATTAATGATCCCTGTATGCTTAAAACGTAAGTTATTTTATATTGTATGTATAAGAAAAAATGCACTTAGATCTGATAGATCTGAACAGAATATTGATTAATGTTACTTAGAAGCAATAAGCTTCGTTTTTCACATGTGTAGAAAAAAAATAGAAGCATTAGATATTCGTGAACATTACAAAAATGTTAATGCTATGCACATACTCGTAAAATCTCTCGAATCGATCATAATATGGTAGTCAATTAAATTGTCTAGATAAAGACGGTAATCTTTATTGATCCTGTAAATTACAGTTACCAGCTTGATACAGGATAAAAATATTCGAAATTTGAAACTTTGTGATAATAATTAAACAACGGAATTGGAGATAAACATGTAAGAAATGTATTTTTATGCACTTTAATGTCAAATAAAGTTGTTATCTGCACTTTTTCATTATAATATTTAGTATTATATAAAACTACTAGCTGTGCTCGCGGTTTACAGAAATATATAATTTCTTAGTAGCTTGACTACAGCGCCACCTATCAGATCTAGCTATGAGCCAGCATATCAGCTAAACATATTGTGAACTTACCGACGATGCTAGTACGTCAAAGCGACTATTGAGGTCAATAGTAGCGCAAATAATTGGTCACAATTGGTCATAAATGGTTAGTACATTTTAGAATTTGATCGGTATTCATTTTTCTAAATTCATACTAAAATTTTAAAATCGTTCCACCGTTGTTAGCCCATCAAAGTCGAAATGTAAACTTAAGAAGTAAATCAAATAATTGGTCATAAATGGTCAGTATATTTTAGGATCATATAACTTATGGAAAACGTGCTGACGTTTTAAATAATACATTTTGCGTAAAGTACCTACTCCTATTTATGATTTCAGATTTCTGCTTTGACTCAAAAGGGAGATATGGAAGTAACAACCCCTAACGTCAACCTTTTTCTCAGAAACTATTACAGATGTTTGAATGAATGTAACGCCAAAAAATAGATACCGATTACTTCCAATATTTTTTTTGTTTGTTTTTAACTTAAATTTTAAGGCTCAAAAAGTAAAATTTATGTTTCAAGTACTTATAGTATTTAATGTGAATCACTGGAGACAACCCCATCAAATAAATAATAATATATAATTACCTAACACCTAAGAGACTACTACAATATATAATAAATATAGTTTGCAATGGGTAGAAAACAATAAGAAAATAAATATAATACACATATCTATGTAATATACATATGTATATATTTTTAACAACCTTATATTGTATTTTATATACATAAATACATCTATTGTTATTCCCTCTATATAACAATATGTAGATGTATTTAATTTACCTATTGTTCAAGCTTAAGGAAAACATAATATTTGTCTTGAAGAAAGGGATGTATATCGGGCGTTAGCTTTTGATGGCTTTTTGTAGGTGGTTACAACAATTTTTGCTAAATATAAAAAATATAAAGAACAATTAAATAATTGTTATAAATGTATAACAAATTAGTGACTAATTAATCGACCAAAGTTTTAAGTCCATACTTGCACTTTAATAATGATTGATGTGTTAACATCGGTGCGTTGAGTTTGACATTCTAAAGGATGAATTTCGAAAAATAGAAAAATGTTTTAAAATATACTGACCATTTATGTCCAATTATTTGGACTATATTTTAAAGTCAATATTTGCACTTTGATCTGCTAACGTCAGTGAGCCATATTGTGAGATAGAAAAAATATGATTTCAATTTGTCAAATCGATCGGAACTCACGCAGACGCATCAGCATTTATATTGTAACTTTTGTTATGCATAAAATATCATTGATGGTAGTATAATATAAAGATTTGTGCTTTGCTTTTTTCTGAAGTGATTTTTATTTTTGGGAGAATATACCTACTTCAAATATTATAAAAATTATTAATTACTGTATTAATAATATGGGTTAAAAAAAAGTAACAAATTGCATTTATATATATCTAATTTTTTTCAACAATTAGTGAGTGAGTGAAAAGCGCTCATGACCTATTCCTGTAAAATGTAGACCACTTATGATGAAGCAGTGATGAAGTTATTTATTTGACATGTTTGACAATAAAATAATTGTACTAGTATTATTAGTAGTCTCGAGACTATTTTAATGTTTAAACTATAATAAACGTACACCTAAACGGTTCTTGTGATTGTGTTATATTTCAATAAATCAAAAACTCTGTTACCTAATATGCGTATTATTTTATTGTAATCTTTATATTTTGGTTGAGTTTTAAACTGTATATGTCTCCGAAACAAAATATGTAGCTATTTATTATGTAGTACACCTACCTGCTTTAAATAGAACTAGGTAAATATTAAATTTATTCTAATAAAACATTTTAAATTTTTAAATATAACATCGTTGGCCCCGGCCTTATGGCGCGTACAAACTCGCGAGTACTCCTGCAGGCTCTCGCTCAAAGCATGGTGAGCGGAGGCTGCAGGAATGTTAAAGGCCTAACGTTAAATGGCTCTACTCACGATGCAATCTGACTAGCAATTTGTTGCAGTTGCCTTTGCTCTACTCATTTTAGCAATCGCGATTGCAATTTCATTCTGCGAACAAGCGCCACGTGTACACGCGCCTACTTATGTGTAATAATGACATATATTTTATTGTGATATTTTTTTCGTAAATTTTTATATATTTTGTTTATTTATATATTCATATTTATTATACTTTACTTATATATTTAATATATTTATTTACATATATTTATTTATTTTATCTTTTTATTTATTTGTTTGTGCCATTTAACATATTATTCTATTATATATTGTTACGGTTGGACTTTATGCGTAAGGAATAAGGTCGATTTTTAATGGAACTAAAAACGTAACTTTTAGTGCTTATATCTCGAGACCTAGGCTTTGCAGTTATGACCTAAAAACGCATTGCTAGGTTTAAGGTCTACTATCGAATGGTATAAGTCAAATTAAGAAAGAAGAACAAAGTCGCACCTCGAATGTTCCCGAGCGATGACGTGTCATGTACCTATGACTCATGCAAACAGGCGGTGTCGAGAACAATGTCGAATTACTGTTAGCGAGCGTAATTAACTAGAAAGTTCCACCCTCGTTTTATCCGACCATAAATAGAGCTCCATGTCCACCGCCGAGTCAGTGTTTCTCAACTATCGTTCGAAGCGATATATCGAGGCGACAGCAAGGCGAATTACATAGACTACTGCGACGACCGTGGTTAGAAGAACTGCGATTCGGGAAAGTTGTTATTGAGTGAAGCGCGTACCTTCGGTGAATACTACGCGAGTACCTACTTCGACGGCGACTAAGAAGACTAGGGACCGCCGTAATTAAGTTCGCGTGTTCTTGACTTCTACTTGTATGAAGGAAAATAAAATATTTGCACCCTTAACCGGCATCTTATTACCCTCAGCTCGAAACAAATGTATGTGGTTTACTTTTTATACAGAGCAAGCAACATGTCCTTATTATGTTCTGTACTGTATAGTGATGGATAATTTTCGGAAATTTTTTAAAACTGAAAAATTTCTAGAAAAATTTGGGAGAAATTTGGGAAAAATTTCAAAAATAGAAAAATATAAAAAATTCTTGCAACAGATTGCAGCAACAAATTGCTAGTCAGCACAAACTACTAATAGAGATTCTCTAGTCACATTGCACCGATTGCACCGTGGGTAGAGCCAGTAGTTTGTGGTACAGCATTATATAAAGTAACTCCAATAATATCCAAACGGAATACACTAATGTGCGACAGGACAGCATACCAGCAGAGCAACGTTTAATTGCTATATTACTTACGTTTTTTGGCAACCGGTAGAGTTTACGACGATTTAAAATTCAGTTGCAAAATGCACCACAATTATTTAGATGTGTTATACCGGAAACATGCGAAGCTATTTATGATGTTCTTCATGAAGAGTACTTAAAGGTAAAAAAAATACATTTGTTAAAGAATCAGTCGTACTTGTTTGTTATAATTTCGAAATAAATCGTAAGTAATTTCCAAATTCGTTACACATTCGACAATCGGCGTTAACTAGAGAGTAAAGGTTGAATCATTCATCCTATGTTTTTAATCATCTTCATTAAAATCGTTTAACATCGTGGCGTCACAATAATTTACACGTTGGAGTTTTTTAACTTTTTAACCCAAATATTTTCGTTGCTTTTGTAATGACAACCAAAGTAATTACAAAGAATGGTCAGTTTCTTTCTCTTCGCTATGCGTATTGATGGTGTTATTTTTCACGCAAAGCACTAGTTACTGCACGTAAGAACAGCATAATTTAATGTACGATCGGACGCTTGTAAGATCATGTATGAGATAATTTCTCCAGCGTTCCGGACGGCGCAGCGTCTCACAAGCAGGATCGTGAATGGCTTACAATAGCATTCTTACCTAACCGCCAGAAGTCATTTCTGGGTAGAAAAGATTTCATAAAAATATCTTCGTTTTTGAAATTTGATTGATACCGAAAACACCATCTATACAGGCATAGTTTTGGTTACCAAGAACTAGTTAACAATACTTGTTAAGTGTCAAAATGGCAACCAGTAGTTTTTCTAAAGCTTAGCCTAAACCAGTTCTTCAATCGATTTTGCTGAAATTTTGCATAGGTACTTAAGTAAAGTCGGTGAGAGTGCAGTCTCAAAGTACCCTCGAGCTGGAGTTAGGGTACCATGGAGACTGACGATCGCCATAGCCATTCCTTACCTACACGTGATGAACCCATCATGTTTGGGTTCATTTGATTTATACGTCTTCATGTTCATGGTAGATTTTATTAACTGTCAAATTTAATTATCTAGCTATTTGTACATATCATATTTGTAAACCTATATTTGTATTTGAGTTTAGTAGTAGTAGTCACTGAGTAAATAATTACGTTTTGTAGTAGTAGTAAACGTAGTGATTATATGCTCCTTGGTAGTAGTACGATTCTCTCTTATGAGGGAAAGTAAAGGAATCTTAGCCCATACTCGTACAACCGACGTGTTCAGTAGCAAATAGATGATTTTTTCATATTATTTCATTAAAATATCGACGTAATACATTTTAGATGTTTCTTGGAGTTTCTGGCGACATATATATTGAGAAAATCTTTCTAATAAGATCTAAAATATCTCAACATTACAGTAGTAAATAAGCATTTATATCAACAATTTTACATAACAGCGCAACAGCGTAGATACTTGGAACGCGAAACTACGCCAAAATAAACGCCCAACCGCTCCTCAACCAAAAACTCAAAAATTCAGGATATATATAATTTTCTTTATGCTCAGGATAGTTACTTTGTACATTTTAGTGTTTTTTTTTTAATTTAAAACTTATAAATCACCGGTATAAACTACTTATTTGTACCTACGGGGCCTCTAATTCCAAACTGCCTCTTACTTAGGTAGGTAGTGAGCATATTTATTAGCTTGGTTTAGAATTTGATAAAAAGAACTAGTCGAAATTTGGGGGCCCTTCTTGACCAGAGGTTCAGGGCGGGCCGCCCCTTCCGCCCCTATGTCAGTCCGCCTCTTCCGCCCCTATGTCAGTCCGCCACTGCAATTTATACATAAATTCAATTAATAATTGCAAATATTCTTTTGAGAATTGAGACGCGAGTAGTTTGCTTTGTAAAAAATAATAGGCTGTTGTTTGACGCTGTCAAACTGAAAGTTAAACTGAAACATTGTGCCGCAAAATGAACATGTAATCATAAGATTTTGAGATATGGGGTATTTTCGGTTCCACGCTCAGCTACAACAAAAATAACTGTTTTTTCTAGTGTCATAGCGAGGAACGCTATGAAATACCTACAAATTATTTTTGCTGCCAATTAAATGAATTTTGTGTACCTCGACTACGGAACCCTTTCATTGTGCGTGGTCCGACACATACTTGGACGGTTTTTGTATATTGATGCTCTGGCACTTGTTTGCATATAGTATCTTATTGTAGCCATAATATTCATAAATATGTACGTATATACTAACGTTTTTACAGAGCTTAAAGAAGCATCATTTAAAATAACAATTAACTCTTTTTATACGCGTATTTGAGGAAGCTAAAGAAGTATGTATCGATCGCGAAGCGTGGCGCTCCGTCCGCTCCGACTACCCCGTTAGGGATACAGCGTGAGATATGTATGTATACGTGTATATTCATTTTAGTTTACGTTTATTTTTATTATCTTTTCATACATCTTTCAATATGCAAAATTTAGTAATAATTAATTTACGTCCAAGTCAGCTTGAAATAAGAGTAATTGAAACAGAGTCCATATTTGGTACAGAGATAGTAATTGCCCGAAAGCAAATGTAGGCTATTTATTCAAAAAATTTTGTGATTGAAAAAATGATATGGTTTTTGTATATGTGAGATCATCATATGCAATATGATATGCCAATATGGCGGATGATCCACAATAGGAAATAACTTTTTTTCAAGACCTCCATCAATAAGGGTATCAAATGATAAGAAATGCACAGAAGAAGGTTTTTGTATATGTGACGTCATCATAAATCCAATATGGCTAACTTTTTTGTTCAACACCAACAATATACGTATCAAATGAAATGGAAGACGCAAAGGAAGGTTACTGAACATGTGACGTCATCATAAATTCAATATAGCTGTGATGCTACGCGAAAGGAAGTGACTTTTTGTTTAAGATCTTCTATAGCACCCATTTCCAAAGTGGGCGATAACGCCCCCCTGTGGGCGCTGCGGGCCTAAAGGGGGGCGGTAAGAGACCCAGAAAAAAAATGGGGGCGTTGTGTAGAGGCCTGGGGGGTGATTTGTAATTTCATTTAGCTAGGAGGCATCTTAGACAACGACTGCATGAGCTCTCGACTCAGTAGACAAAATAAGTTTGGGAACCTAGATTCTATAGTATCGGTATCCAATGTAATGGACAACACAGGAGAAGGTTTCTGTATATTATGTGATCTGCGCACGTGCGGCATTGCAACACATGCTGGGTACTCGGCCGAAATTAATTTTTTGTATAAAGTGATGATGGGTGAAAGCCTTAGATGTTTAATTCAAACCTAGTTATGCAAACTGACTTTCATTTCAAATTTAGGGTTTATTAGCAAATACTAACGAAATTTCAAGTAGAAAAATATACGTAGGAATATTTAAAAATAAAAGTAATTTGAATTGAAAATGTATAATAGTCTGACTGGACATAATTTTTTAAATTATTTCATAATTTTAGGTATTCACTTCTGTCGGCAGTACTTAATGACTGCCTATTTTTTTTTTCGAAAACTAATCGGTGTAATTTTTTTTCTACTGTCAAAAGTTGTTCAGATAAAATTATTACCTATTTCTCATAATTATAAAAAGAAAACACTCCACTATTCCGACTTTTGGGTCTATACGTCCATCTATTTTCAATTTGGAATAATAGCTTGCTAATGCGTTAATATTTAACAATGTATGAATGAACCGCACGGCGAGTCGTAGTCGCTCGAGCCGTACCCTGTCTCCCGCGCCGCTCGCATTCCCCTCGAAATATGCGTAATAAGCGTATATTTAATTTACAAAATAGACTATGTTCCGTAGTGGTTTCAGAGGTTGCGATCACAATGCAGTTGGAATACGTGATATAAGCAATAATATTGACTACACTCATTTTGCTGGAGGTAGAATTATGAAAAAAGTATTTTCTTAGGGTTCCGTAGGTCGCAACCGGTTGCAAACATAAAACTAAGTATATTAAGCTAAAACAAGTGTCCAATGAGTTCGCAACTAGTACCACAATTTTTGTTTTGGAATTATTAAAAAATTCAAGATTTATCAATTTTCACCATTTTCCGCACTTCCAAATCGGTTGCGAATTTAAGGTAATCATACACAGACATAACTCTATCGATGTGCCAAAAATCATTAGTACCACAATTAATGTAAATTGATAATCTAATTCTACTGCACTAATTTGTACGATAGACACAACTTAGTTTTATCACTTACCATGTTATTCAGTGGGGACGGCCATATTTGTCTCGATAGATAACGATTCTGTTTCGTTAATATGAGTGATACTTTTCGATAAAATTTTTACTGGTATCTTTGTTGGCATCCCTATCTTAATCATAAAATGACGTAGATAAAAGGCACAGATGAAATATTCGATGCAATACAGACAGCTTAAAAATATTTAATACTTATATAAATAATACTTTATTAAGAAATATTGAATCCTATCTAGTTATAGACTAAATCTTAAATCACACTAATTCAAGCATTTTTTTATTCATATGAAAAAGAAATTTGTATGGAACACTTACTAAGCTAAATGTAAAGCAAAAAACAAAATGGCCATTCCACACCTGTCCTACAATACTGCCAACATTACGAGTGATAGTGATGTCATGTTGGCGAAAATTTTTATCGATAAAATGAAATTTAATATGCAATAAAATTATTTGTTGAAAAATAAAAACTCCTGTTAAAGTATTTTATTTTTCTTTAACACATTTTATTGAAGCGTTTAAGAAACTGACATCTTTAACTTATTTCGTTTCTTTCTTGTTTTTAATATGATATCTTTAAGAATATTGGCTACTAAGCTGAAAAAAGTAAACGATTACGTAATTAAACGAAAAAAATTGATAGTTATATAAAGATGAAATGCAGGTGTAATTCTTACTCCATTGTGACACAGATTTTGAGAGTTATTTTTCCTCTGCCATGGTTTTCAATTTAAAGTTTAATTTATAACATGAAGATAAAGATGGATTCTGTAAACAAAAGAAATATTAGGTAAAGGTACAAAATATTTTAGTAGAATCCTAAAATTAAAAAGGTAAAATAGATTTATTTTTTAAATTTGAGGGTGGTCGTTGAACGGCAAATTGTGCACACGTATTTTATGTAGTTCTTGTTTTTAAAAATAATTAGTGCATTTAAAGTGGTTGAAAGGCGTGCAAATTCCCAACATAATATAGTCTATACTTTTTGATTTTCGATCAAAAATGTATTTGAGAATAATTAAATATAATACGTCACGATGAAAACACACTTTTAAATATAAAACGGTTAATAGTGTATCCATTCTTGAAATTGCAAACGAAGTACAGAGGTGAGTCACAGCGAGTACACACGCAACGCACGTGAACAAACGTTGACGGAGATTGCATCACCGGTACAAAGATATTCAAGCGATATTGATACACATCGTTTACCGTTGCTAATTAGTACGCTAGTTGGCATCGCCTGGTACCACAATGCGCGCGTTCATAGCGACTCACATCGCTTTGGCGTATAGATCTTGATAGTGAATTGTGGTACAGGTAAACATGTCAAGTACCAACGTATGCTCTGCTTGTTTGGGGGATATCAGGGATGTTGTTTTTAGAATATGTAATGCTACAGACTGCCGTAAAAATTTTCATTTGCTGTGCATTGGTGGTGCTTCATTAGATAAGGAACAAAAGCCAATCTGGTTCTGTCCCAACTGCAGGGCTACTACTAGAAAAGGAGGTAACAATTCGCAGACCCCTGTCAGAGTTAGCACTCCGGGCAAAAATGTAACCAAACGGAATAAGCCCACCATGCCTGGCAATGCTCACATAGCACCAGTGTGAGTGCTGTTTCTCATTTTTTGCAGGCTTGAATTATGTGTATATTTAAAGTTATGTGGGATTTTATGTCTCCCATTGTTTGCGTTATCTTCGGTAGCCAATGCGTGCACGCTCGAATCATTGTCATATAATATAATCCAATCCAATTGATTGATTACCGCAGATACCATGGAAATGTCTCTTAACAGCATGGTCATATATTCTCTCAGAGAATTAATTATTATTAATATAGAAAGTATCGACGATGGTGACCTTAGATTATCTCAATGAAATCGATGATACTCTTACAATCAAATGCCATACTGTTGATCTGCCTGAAAATTGTCTCGTAATTTTGAATAAATTTAATGTAAAATTGCTTACAGCGAACATAAGAAGTTTAAATCGTAACTTTGATAATTTCATTATTGTGTTTGAACGACTGAATGTTAACTATGACATAGTGGTGCTCACGGAGTGTTGGCTGAGTAAAACAGCAAGTATAAAGCAAATAGACGGCTATACATCTTTTCATACTACTAAATTTGTTAATAAGGCTGGGGGTGTAGTTGCTTACATAAATAATAACTTATCACCAATGGTGAACGATTTAGGCATTGAAGAGTCTGATTCTCTATATATTAATATACCAAATTGCTTCTCACTGCTCGGCATATATCGCTCACTTTCGTGAAAGCCAAACAAGTTTTTTAGTTCTTTGGAATCCACACTCAAAAAGCTGAACTTCAGAAGCACTTCTGCTTTATATTAACAGGTGACATACACATCGACGTAAGTGAAACCACAGCCACCCATGATTTAGCATACGATTATATTGGCATCCTAGTAAGTAAGTAAGTATTTATTTGGTGGAACAGTTACATCAGGTGTAATCATTCTGCCAAATTTTGGCGTGCAATCGTTTAACAAATTATTTTTTGTACACAATATAATAATCCGTCGCAAGTTACATTAAAATTAAAATTATCTAAATATCTCATGTCACACAATTTTACATAAAAATAAATAAACACAATTCAACACAGTCATGAAAACAAAACAACACAATTTACAAATTCTTGTCATATAGATGATAGATAGATAGATAATCTTTCACTGAATAATAGCATTCGAGACATGAAAAAGTCAAAAGTATTTCTTTTAAAGACTCGTAAGTTGTCATTCTTGAAACTATCGGGTAATTTATTGTATACGCGAACCGCCATACAGTACGCATTTTTACTGTACACAGACAAGCAGTTTACCCTCCAGTCCACTATTGATAAACCCACTCACTCAAAAACATTTCTGGACCATATATTCCTCGAATGAAAATGCGACTTCGAATCCATAGTCTGTACAGCAGACGTAACTGATCACGATCTCGTAATGATGGGAACTGATAATGCTAAAACGTGCCCTTCTGTGCTAAATGGCGAAAAACCACATAGAATGAGAAAGCAGAGAGATTTTAAAGCCATTTCGAATGCATTGACGGGAGTCGATTGGGCTGTGGTGAGCAGTGCCTCCTCGGCTTCCGAACCGGCTGAAGTTTTTATGTCTGTTGTGTCTGCAGCTGTTGAAAAAACAATCATATAATTAAAGTAAGTAGGTCTAAGTTTACAAACAAGCATGGATGACGCCAGGTTTACTGAGGTGCTCTAGGCATAATGACAAACTGCATGCTGAGGTCAGAAAGTTCCCAAGTGACCTCGTTAAGCGACATATCTACTCTCGCTGTAGGAATTTTTATAGAGTACTAATACGACGCATAAAGAATTATTACGAAAGTAATGAATTAGAGCAAAATTCTACTAACCCAAAGAAACTTTAGAATTCAATAAAACGTATACCACATACCAATATAAAAAAAAGCTCTTACGAACGACTTAAACTAACAAATAATCTAGTAGAATTTAGACATCTGTAATACTTACTTTTCTACCGTGGGCAAACAATTGGCACATGTAACTCTGTCTGAACTAAGTGAAACTGAGGACTCTTTAGGCTTGCCAGTTAAACTGCCTTTTACTCTCAGTAAATCATTCTTTCTCTCCAACAGATTATCATGAGGTCTCCGAAATAATCAACTTCACTTGAACAGTGCGCCGGGTCTTCCTGGTATTGATAACAGGTTGATAAAAGCTATTAAAAAACTTATCATCCATCCATTTACTGAGGTCGTTAACATGAGCCTGGCTACTGGTGAATTTCCAACAATATGGAAAACAGCAATGTTATCTTCAATTCACAAACCCAAGGAAAAAAATAGACCGGATAACTACCGCCCGATTTCATTACTTAGTACTTTTTCTAAAATTCTTGAAAAAATAGTTAATATAAGATTGATTAATTACCTGGAGTCGAATGGCCTTCTTTCTGACAGACAATTTGGATTCCAATCACATAAATCCACTGAAGATGCTGTTGAACTCTTAACCAATTACATCTGTTCAACCTAGACAAAAGAGAAGCGTGTATAGGCGTATTCGTTGATCTGGCGAAGGCGTTTGATACAGTCTCAATTCCCATTCTGCTTCGTAAGATGGAATCTATGGGAATTAGAGGGGCTCGTTGAACTGATTCCGTAGTTATTTAACGGGAAGAACACAATGTGTCAAAGTTAGTGCATTTGTGAGCGGCCTGAAATCAATAGCTTTCGGCATGCCGCAAGGAAGTATTTTAGGGCCCACACTATTTCTGTTATACATAAATGACATTGTTTCCGTTCCAATACTTAACTCTGAGATAGTATGCTATGCAGATGATACGGTTCTATTATTTCATAGTAAATCCTGGGAGGATGCTTTTGAGATGATGAAAACTGGCATGTCACTAATTACAAAATGGCTTAATAAAAATTTACTTACCCTCAACACAGATAAGACGAAATATATCTGCTTCCGCAAATCCGGTAGATCGGCTAGAAATTGGTTTCCCTCAGTAAAGATACAAAAATCTGATACTGTTTCGCAAAGTTCTGGAACGAGTCAGTACCGTACAGTTTATGAAATTTCCCAAATTAGGTCCCTTTAATACCTTAGTGTGTATATAGATGAGAATCTATCTATCAGAGAACACATTAACTCGATGTCAAATAAAGTCAGACAACTTACCTTTCTAATGAGAATGCTTAGAAACATTGCTGATTGGAGGCTGTTTAAAACCATATACATGGCCCTTTGCCAAAGTACATATATTGTACTTGTTGTCAGTGTGGGGTGGCGCCTTCGCCTCGTCTACGATTAAGCTGGAACGCGCACACCATTTAGTACTAAAGGTGATGCTTAAGAAACCTCTAATTTACTCCACTGACTTACTATACAATGACGCAGATGTACTGAGTGTTAGAAAATTATACATTAAAAACATCGTATTGAGAGTTTCTAAGGGCGTTCTGAATTCCAGAAATTACCAACGACTCCTCAAAAACAGACTTTTTCGAATCCCTGTTCCACCAATTAAAACCACCTTCGCAAGACGTCTCCGCAGTTTCATTTCTTCTTTAATATTACAATAGGACGCTAAAAGAATGCAAAATTGAACGTGACTCAGTCAGCCAAGCTAAATTAGCACTTCAAATACCTTAAAAAATTGTCGTCCGTTGAAACAGAAGTACTACTAAAAGTCACATCCTGACATCTATTCGATAGTTTCGCTTTTTGGATTTCTATTTAGTTTCTCCATTCTGTCTTTTTTAATTCTTAATTTTATTTTAAAATAATGTATTAATTCAATGTTATTTAATGTTTTTAATATAATTAATGTCTTTTATATTTAATTTTAATTTATTTTTAATATTCTTTAAAAAGAATTTTTGTTGTTTTATATTTAACTGTAACCTTAATTCAATGTTCACAACTTGTACAATTATTACACAAATATTAATAAATGAACAAGGCACAATATTATAATGGTAATAAAACACCGATCCCCACGATACAGGCTGCGCCTAGTGTGGGGTTCAATGAATGCGCTTTATATTAATAGGTACTTGTTTTTTGGCAATAAACTATTATTATTATTATTATTTTGTTAATTCTACTTTCAAGCGTAGACCACTGAACCCATTAAACTAATATTTTATTAATAAAATGATAACGATCACGCCATAAATTTACTGACGTAAAGAATAATTCTAAATAATATCAAAATATTCTTTAGGTCAGTTACTAGTTCACATATTAAAAATTTATGTCGATATATGTAAGCATCGATAATAAACCGCACTTGGTTATAAATCAAGATTTTACGAAAGGCTTAAAATCAATATATTATATTTATCTTAATATTTATTAAGAATATGTACTAACCTGTCTTCGTCTAAGGTAATTTTGCTTAAATAAACGTTTTTTAACGTTAGTCCGGCCAAGAAAAATGCGTCTAGAAAAAGTCCAGTAAAAAAAATGCATATTTTTCTGAATACAACATCACGGAACGTTGTATTAGAATTTTCAGTTGTGAATCCAATAATTATATACGTATATTTAAAAAAAAGTTTTAAATATCAATGTCTACATAGACCTAAGACAATGAAATTAACACAGATCACAGAGTACTAATGTACTGACGGAAAGGAGTTATAAAACAATTATAAATCGACAGATTGAGAAAGAGACGTTTGTATGGAGTCGAGAAAGACAGAAATAGTCGCCATTAAACTTAGCACACGTTTCATACGACCTGTTTTTTTGAAAGGAGCTTCGTCAAACTGGTTTCCAGAGTCGCGGTCCACTTCAGGGTCTCTGATGACATGAGCAAGGCGGCAGATGTTATGGTCTGTGCTATATTGGCCAGTGGACGGATATTGCCTTGAAAAATTAAAATTTCTACAAGTTATAAATTTTTAAAAACCAAACGTAAAATTAAAACGACTTTAGGACTTAGCAATACAGGACATAACAGCTACTTATCATTTTGGTTGGGACCGCATTTCAACACTAATTGCACAAAAAGCATAAAAAAATAACTTTTTCATGTTGACATATATCATATAGTACTCTGTGATCATAACCAATATGGTGTCTACTTGTACATTTCGGCAATTTAATTTGATTCACGAAAGCTTGATTTTTACGCATGTTTTAAACTATTTTAGTACATAGTGTGTATATCCATAGAATCCCAGCGCTGTCGTGTTTCGCGACTGCTTATAGTCTTATGTATTTGGAACTTTTTTATTTTAGTGTTTATTATGAGTGATTTGTGTTTACAGTTAGTGTAAATATATAAATCTGTACAGTGTATATTAACGTAGTACAAGGATTTATCCATAAATAATGTTTTTACCATATTTTTACAGTAACGTTAATTTCAACGCAGACTGCGTCTAAATTGTTATGCTTTCAGTACTAACTTTTAAATTACTTTTTTTGCTTTTTGATTTATTGCTTTGCTTACTGTATCTATTTGTATTAAATGAATAAAAATACATTGAACGTTTTTCATTTATTTCTACTAATAATCTAAAATTCATTGGGGGGTGGGTACATACCAAATATCGATAACGATGTCCGTTGTGGTATTGATCTACGGTCTAACATAACTAGCAGAAATTGTTGTTCTAAGTGCCGTCTCTTAAAACGTAGTGATTATATTTTCTCTGATCTTAGCACTGAGAGAGTACTGGGCAGCGTAGTAATCACCAAGTACTTTATTATGTACTGAAAGTGGTAATGTTACATTCTCTTTGCTGGGGAGGGCCACCGCTATGGTTAGCCCTCTTCAAGACCTGCTTCAGTAAAGTATTACTGCCATTACCTCTGGGGACACCAGTGCGTTTTGTAGAAGATTCCAGGATCCATCGACTTAATATTATACAAAATAATGATTTTAAAACGAGTTATAAATGATTTAAAATAACATAATATTCACACGCACGCATTACGCATCTAAAATAATAAGTTTTGTCAGGATTTTATGGAGAACAGTTGGGAATTAATTTTAATTATTTTCATATTGTTTCCAGTAGATATTGTGATGTAAAATTAGCGTAGTTTTACGTTGTTGTGCAATATGTAAAATTCACAGACTTTTTATAAACTAGGTAGAATTATTAAAATAAGTTCTTATACTATACTTAGTACTTAGTACTTACTTATACTTAGTAGCGTGATCAGATTTTTTTAGTGGCTTAGTCAGCCTCAGCGGATCCTATTAGAAAGACTGCCTCGATATATTTGTCGCCAGAATATCCAGGAAACATTAAAATGTCTTACGTCGACATATTAATGAAGTAATATTTTACGTAAAGAATATAGCAATTTGTTACTGAAGACATTGGCTATATGAGTACAGATTCTTTTGCTTTTTCATTCAAAAGAAAATCGTCTATAAAATATTTGAATGTCAAACTGACAATGACAATCTCGTTTAACAAAAACATTGTTCAGTATCAGTAGTTGTTTTTCATGTCTTTAATTTGATTACAAACATTACAAATTTTAAAAATTATTTGATTATCATCTTTATATGGTCTTTATCAGAAAATAATACAATATGCAGAATGTTTGCATAAGACTATTTGGTTGGTTTGGACTTATTTCAGTGATCATAGTAGGCCTATTTGGTTTAAGTTTGTACGTAACATTTTTAACATTTTTAGTGTCGTTTTTTGTTGGGTGAGTATTTCTGCATGTAATAATATTATGTCCAATGATAAGCGTGTCTTTTTAAAATATAAATCTAAAGCTATTGTCACTGTTTTTCAATTTCATGAGGACTACCCGTGTATGAACTTAGTAATGTGTTGTTATAACAAATGTTTCAAGATTAAATACATTAGTATTGCTTTAATGATCATAACTGACACGTGTGATTACTTTTCATTATTGGCTATTGTTATTAGTTTAAAAGAGTATTTTATGTACAATTTTTCTTTTTTTGAGTATCGTAGATCATGTATTTATTTTGATTTTTGTTACAGAACAATCACAATTCTTTATTTCAATTACGAAAACAGAAAAATATTTAACGTTGATTTAAATTGTCCAGATGATCCATTACAACAAACCAACTATTCCATACAGGTGCCAAAGGTAAGAGTAAAAATGTTTGTATTTAAATTTGTATTGTCCGGCCGCTGAGTGAATGCATTCCTTACGTTTGTTAGCTGGTTATGACTATGATGAGTAGGGCCTGGATTAATATGTAAATACATATTTTTAATTGAGATTGTTTTCGATCGTACCAACCGTTTCTTAATTTTTTTTAATATTTGGATCCAGAAAATACAAATTTTATTTTCCATATTTTGACCGTAAGTACATATTTTATTAAAAAATTAAGATATTAACCCATATTTTCAACATTTTAAACCAACGCGACGGATGTTTCAAATTCACACCAAAAGGACGGTAGTTATTTTGGCGCATTTGTTTCATTCTGTACCTCCGCCCGGCCCCCACACCGCCCACATATTCACACTTTCACATCACACAGTCAGCCGTTTTAATTGAAGAGTGACAATCATACATAGTTGCTGTGTCGCATTTTTCCCAATTCAAATAATGTTAATGAATCAGATATAATTTTGTACCTTTTGATTTTTCGCAATAAAAATAGCTTTTTTTCTTTGATATTGTTATTTTTTACTACATATTTATCCCATATTTTTAATTTTTCAGTCTATATTTATGTACATATTTTAGAATTTTTAATAAGTTACTTTAATGATGAGCAAAAAGTAACAGTGTTATATTATTTCTTCAACTGACCCAAGATAAGAGTAACTTCAATACTTGTTTGTCTTGCTTGTAATTTCTGAATGTAACTAGCGTAAAGAAAATAAAAATGGGATAGTCACCTAATTACTCTTTAAGTGTTGTTTGAGAATAACAGTGTTTATATTTGTTTTAGGTGATAGAGTTATTTAAAAATGATAACACACTACCAAAGTATGATAGCAGAATTACAGGCAGTGACACAGTGGATTCCTTTTTGAATGAAATAATTGGAATAATCATTAATGACTATGTGACACCATGGTATGAAAGAGTCACTGATGATGATGAGTTTACAACACATGCTATAAAACGGTTGGTGCTTGCAGCTGGTGCTAATATTGCCAATAGGTAAGAATTTTCTCATTTTTAATGTATTGCATAAGAGAAATTCTGTGCAAGTAAAGCTACACTACCATTCATTGACTTAAAGGTATTTAAGTCATATTAACACAAATTAATTAGTTACTAATGTAAAATATTAGAATAATTGTGGTTTAAATTCTGTTTAACATTATAAGCTAAGAGAAAAATATGTTTGTTTAACCACTTTTAGGCAAAGTATTTCTATGATACAAGCCAACAGCAAAAGTTGGGTAAAATTGAGGTATTTTGTCCTTACATAATGTGTTGGCCTCAGGCGTCGAATAGGAGTATAAAAGTATATAGATTGTATTGGTTGTTGACGAAAAATATAATTTTCATGGGATATTTTTTTAAGACTAATGATGAAATGTACAGTGCTTGGTTAAAGATTATGTTACTGTTGGTATTTCATATCATTTATAAAAATTCCGATAATTTGAACAAAATTATTTTTTTGTAATGTTATTGTTGATAAAAATATTTTAAGGGTAAAAAGTGTGGACTGGATTCATCTTCTATCAACAAGATTTCCGGAAGAACTAACTATGCATTTGAAATTGTTCAAACAGTCTAAAGTGAGACTGAAACATATAAACGTATTAAATACTAAGGATGTGAGCAATGGTAACTCTAAACCAAGTCCTAAAAAACAGGATGAAAAAAGAATACATAGAAGAAACAAGAGTGAAACGGATTTGTCATGGCCACCAGGTAAAAAATTAGTTCATTTAAGAAGGTGTACATTATTTTCAATTTCTATAAATATAGATAAAATGTTGTTAAAAAATTATGGGGTTTTTTGAGTAATTTAATTATCAAATGATGTTTTCTAATCTAAAAAATGTACTTTTATTAAACACTTTGGGTATCTACCTCTTACAAAAGCACAACAACAATTCACAATACAAGAGTATATGGTATGCTTTAAGAGGCACAAACCAGACCAGTTTTAGAGCTGTTACATACTACTTCCAACAGGTGTCAAAACAGCTGTTACAAGCAGCATGGAGACATTTCTATTATAGAATATTCTCTGCACGTCATGACACATTCAAGACATCAGCTTGTGGTACTAAGAAGTGATACATACATACATAGCGAAACAAGACAAAACATCTCATCAAATTAAATATGATTAAATAATAGTTATATGAGGGTTTACTAAATATATTTTATCTAAAAATGTTATCCTTTTTAGATTCTCATACTTTTGGTAAATCAAAGTTCTATGATAGTTCGGAAAATATAAGGAGTAAATCTTTGAAGGATCTTTTCTTTGACTTGGAATGTTCCTTTGAAAATAAACAACTATGTCGAGATATGTTCTGTACAGATAGTGAAAAGGAATATGGTGAGAAGTTTTATAATTTCATAATTTTATAAGATACATTAAAAATCTATTAAAATAAGTAGTGCTTTTATCTATTGTCTGCGTGAGATTATTAACATTCTATGTTGAAATGAATTTGTTCAGAAGCTATGTTAGAAGGAAATAAAATGTTTCGTAAAAATTGATTTCATAATTTTTGCTATAAGGTTAATGAAATACTTAAAATTGAAATGAAAATTTTCATTTATTTTATTATTTATATAAGCATTTTAATATAGAATACTTAATGTAGTGCAACTGCATTCTAAATTACAAATCTATGACTTACATAGTACAATATAGATTAAAATTATGTTTGTATTTAAATTTTAAAGCTTAGTTTTAAGAATATTCCTTATTTACAGCACTTCTCTGTGAAGTTTCTGAAACAGTGTTATATTTAATTGCTCCTGAAGAAGCATGGAATTGTCATGCGTTGAAACTCATATTAATTGAATTACTTTCTGCTGTTGTATTGCGGCCATTAATTAACATGTTAAGTGATCCAGACAATATAAATAGAACTATTATAAGAGTTGTGAGTATCAATTTAGGATTTAGGTATATTATCTTTATTTTTTTATTGACCACAAATAAGAAACCGTTATTAACCTAGTGCAAGATACAACAGATAATTTAGTTGTAATTATTATGAGATATTACTATGTTATGTATATATATACTGAGATATTACCTTCGTTTTATTCTTTTTATATAGTGTTGTCGTGATTCATTATTGCCATCAGAACTTTTTCTGACGGTTATAAGATGTTGTGGCGATGCTGAGGAGTTAGATGCAGTACTAGAACTAGTCCAAAAGGATATACAGAAACTTGTAAGTTGCATTTTATTACCAGTAAATAAACCTGTTCGTTTTCCTTTTTTAATGTTTTTTTCGCAAGAAATGTGTGTAATAAGTAATAACTAAGTTGCTGTATTTTTTTTCAGTTAACATATGAGTAAAATAATGGAATAATAAATAAATATTATATTTATAGGAATATGAACATATTTAAAAGTTATATGAATGCCACTTATTCAAATTCTTTACTTATATTGTTCAAAGAACAAAATATTTTAATCTCTATGAGCATGCACCTATTTGGAATCTCTTCGTATGTAAATTACATTCCCCATGTAATTACAGCATTCAAGAGATAGTGCCGGAGAATGGGAGTTACAAGACCGTCAAAAATTGTCATCACTTCATTATTTGACTAGAATCATCCAGGCTAAGAGAGCTACATTAGGGCCTCAGGAAGGTAAGAACAAGTTTTTTTTATTTACAGCTGTGATTACGATTCGCTTCCACATTAGAGGAGAGTAAATATAACATAGGATACTTGATGGTGGGTTCGTTTCCGAACACTCCTTTGATTGCGACTACAATACGAAATACAATTCATTGAATGGTTGAATACAATATGGCCAACATGTTCTTGGTTGCTTTTATAGTAATAATTATAACATAATATTATAATAACTTTATCCAATATTACACATTTTTTAAACATTTTAATTCTTAATAATTGCATTGTTATAGGAACATCAAACAATACCAACACAGAGAAAATATCTGACGAGGTGGCGCGGACACTAAAGTTTTTGCGGGCGACCACTGCGTGGAAATCAAACGCACAGTATTTACTTGAAATAGAACTAAACGAAGCTGGTAAAAAATTAAAAATAAACGTTTTACTAATAGAAGTATATGTACCTAGTTTTAGTATATGATTATATAAAAATCCGAGATAATAAATTATCACCACGAATTGTAACGGATATAAATTAATTCATATTATTATAACACATTTCTTGTTCGGTTTTTGTGTAAATAACTCAGGTGATTTAGAGAAATTTCAAAATTTTGAATGGATCAATTTTATTAATAACAAAAAAGTGCATATGTATATATCCTAACGTTAATATTTACGAACTTAAAACTAAACGTTATCTTAAATAATAGACTTAACTAGAAAGTTGTCATTGCTTGGGGTGCCCAGCAGATTGGCAAGCATTACCTCTTTGAATAGTCAAACCGATTCGTTGGCGGAAGAAGCTCCCGAAGCCTCGACTAGTCTCTTACAAATATCAGAAACCATTCATGGATCAATTAATTAATGTGTATTGTTTTTTTGCATTTTTAATTTTTTTTATAGATAAGTAGTTACTTAAATTTATTTTACTTTTTAACTTAGAATTAACATATTTTTTACAAATATTCCAGATTCCTCGCACACATCGAAAGCTGTTATAGACAATCTGCGCTCGTCTGCTCTAGAACTGTGCGATCTCTACCTGGCTCCCAATAGACCAAGTGTTGTGGGTATCCCTGATAATTGTTTTTCGGAGTTAGTGAGAAAAATTACTATTGAGGGAGAGGAGTTCACGAATAATCCTGTTGTGTGTTTTGATGACATCCAAAAGTGCGTCTGTGAAGCTCTAGAGGTTGGTTTTTATCTTATCTCCATACTATTAATATTATGAAACAAATAGATGACCATTGTTTTTGATGAAAACTGGTTGCAAAAACTCGTTAATTAATTTCAAATTTTGTGTACAGAGTGGATTTACCTTTGACGAAAACATAAACTATCGTCAGTATCACGCGAGCAAAGCCGCGGGCAAAAACTAGTTTATCATTATTATTTACAATAGAAACTTCTATATTGGGTAATTTGATATGGAAACTAATCGATTATAATGAAACTTTCATAAATTTGTTGTCTTAGTTATCAATAGAAAACCTAATTTAACGGAAAGTCGAGAAGGATCATTCATATTTAATCACATAAAACCAAGGATTTTTAAGTATATCTTCGAATTTTATTAATTTAACACATTAAAAAAAGTAACATAACTTCATTAAAAAATGTTCTAACTTCTTTGAATGAATAACAAGAGCAAGGGATATCTTTTTTTTATTAGCGCCCTCTAAACCATTTCTAGTGACGTTGTCTTCCTTACTTAAAGAATATTTAACAGATAGGTATAAAAAATAACAGGATGGCGCTTGTCGGCATTCAGATTTAAACGAAATTATGTTTAATTATTTATTATTGAGTAAGATTGATATAGGTAATGACTTTTCAAATTTGTTATATTATTAAATATTATAAGATAGTTTTTTACAAAAATTATAACAAGCAGTTTTGCTACCGTTGAAAGATTTCTCATAGTAGTTCCGATGAATAAATAACAGAACGTAAAATATATTCACATTTACACACAAACTTTGAATGACGAATTCGGTGTTTTATTTTTAGTCTACCCTATTGAAATTGTCTGTGCACCGTCACTGTATGTATGTTCATCTATTCTCACACAGAACCAAGAATTTAAGAAATTAGTTTTATATTTTTCCTGAATTGATCTCATCAAGAATCGAAAGTGGGATTAGATAAAAATCGTGAACTCATTGTTCTATTTATTTTTATGTAATTGTATAAATTTTTAATATTTTAGGATGACCCTTCTTGGCAAGCGGACTTTATGATGGATAATGAAGATAGTGCAGAAAAAAATAGGTAAGATGTCAGATGACTCCTAAAATTAATAAAGTAAATTATAAATATACAGTAATTACTTGTAAGTATATACATAATTATTACCATCAGCCCGTATCTCTCTGCCGCTGGATGTCGAATGCCGATCTTTTTCAGGGCTTGTCACCGTACTCAGTCTTATGTTTTTTAGATCTAATCACTGCCTACAATGTAAGATCATGAATCTAAATAAGTAATAAAATAAATAAAATTAAAAATCAGCATATTTAAATTGTAATTTTTATGTTTATTTCAGTGATATGAAAAAGGATGATAAAGCAGATGGAAGAAAATATAGTGGTGAGTTTTTGGCCGTTATGTGTATACATATCCTATTTCAAAATAATAATTCATGGTTTGCAAACAAAAATTAAATTTTGGTAGTAGTTAAACATTCTGAATTAAACCATATTGTTTAATCAAATCTTTATAATTTCTTGTGACATAGACATATATGGTATTATCGTGATAAATGAAATAGATTGGTTTGTATGCTACAATGAATTTTTTATTGGAATAGAATGTAATTAGTAGCGATATAACGAATATTCACATGATATATAGTAAATATTTTTATTAATTTTTTATGTTTTAAAAAGAATTCAGAAAATACAAAAGTTACAAAGTAAATTTTAATGCAGATTTACATAGAAATACACGTATAGTGCAAATTTGTGCATGCGATGCGGTTATCAGTCTTTAATAATAAACACAAGGGTTCCGATTTTAAATAAGTATTAATATTCACAGTCGTATTCGAGACTATCAATATTTGATACATCGCTAGTAATAACTTTTAATATCAAATCCATTTTATCAATAACGTAATGTGCAGATAAGTGCAAGAGAATTGTGAAGACATGTATGAACCGGTTGCCAAAATTGTTTCACAAGTCGAAGTACAAATATGAACTACCGAATAAATCCCAAACGTTCCCACGTGCGATGCCCCGAAGAATACCAAGTAACAAGAACCACACAATACCTAAATGCAAACGATTTGGTATTAAAATAAAACACAAATATCTTTCTTTGGCACAGTATATACTTAATACGACAGTAGGTTCACTTTAGAGTTACGTAGTCACTGGGAACCTTTATTTCGTTTGTTCATTATATTTCAAATGCAAAGACGGATTCGGTTCACAAACTCTTATACAGATATAAATTCGAAGGGATTTCCAAAAGTGAATTTCATATGGAAAGGCCTGTTTGTATACTCGCGTAATTGTATTGATGGCTTTGTCGAATATGAGGCTGTGTTTGTACGTGGAATAATAATAATAAAATGATGATAGTGGTAAAAATCGAGGCGAAAACAGCTATTTTTTAAATATCTGTACAAGCATGACACATAAATTACTGGGTAGATAACAGACTAATAGCTTATATGCTGGGTCAACAGCTATGAAATTTTTTATTCCGGATTATTTAGATGGGGAAGGGTTTCAATGAGATGGAATCATCCTGTCTATCCAAATTCTAAAATATATGCTAAACAGCTACTTTAAAATGTAATGATTATTGTAATTTCTAAAGTCATTAGTACGGATCGCTAGAGATTTTTTGTCATAAATAGAAAACGAACTAAAACGGGAAGGAAGCACTTAATTTAAAAAAATTATCATAATAAATTACGATATTTGACGTTCTATTGTAAATTTGTATTCATATGCAGTAAAGAGATATAACGACGACGAAACCTTAAAATTATAAGTGTCGAACACATCGTACCCTGTGACATTATTTATTTGGCAATTAGCTGTCTGACAAATTGTGTAAATATGAGATTTGTTTTTAAAATGTGAGTGAATCTACTGTAGTTTTCATACTTTTAAGGAGTAGTTAGTAGAAAAGAAGACCAAAATTACTTTCGGCCAGTGTAGGTTACTGTAGACTAGATTTACTATTCTTTGTTGCTTTGTTGGTCACTCTAGGCTCTTCTCTTTTTGTAAACTCTTCTCATCTTTTTCTATTTGTGATCAAAGTCCATAACATAAGAATTAAATATGATATTAATTTATTCAAACGTAAAGGTTTCGATGTAATTTAAAAATCTTGGTATTTTTTCGATTTCACTGAGACACGACTCTATGTAGTTTGTAGTTTTGTTATATAACCTTTTTATGAATACCTATTTTGTTAGTATATAATGGATAAACTCAAAAACCACTAAACCCATTTCAAAAATTCTTTCACCTGCAGAAAGCCACATTATCAGCGAGTAACATGGGCTGTATTTTATTTAAAAAAAAATTGTACCCGTGCGAAGCCGGGGTGGGTCGCTAGTTATGAATAAAATTTAAAATTAGGTTTTTAATATCACTTTTTTACTTAACTTTTTAGTTGATTAAAGTTAATAAAAACTTTGCAGGTGACGTATTGCCTTTACCAAGTGGTTCGAGACATAGTCGATCTCGTTCAGACATCGTTGGTAACTTAGCTCAGAGAATGATTAACGAAAGTGCAGGTAAAATTGACCTTATTTATATCACAATGTATCAAATATAGACATTTAAATGCACACGATATATGTATAAAGTATACGCTGTTCATTGAGATTTCGTGCTTTGAATCCACAGACAAATTAGCCTAAAGACAGGAAATGAAAGGGCATCGTTTTCTGCCATCGATGCGCACAAACGCTCGATATAACTTCAAACACAAACGCGCGCTCCTTTAGTATTAACCAGAAAACAGATCCGTGACTTGTGTCTAATTGTTTTAAAAAATATAGTATAAATTACGTAAACAATGTCAAATTGCACTGTAAAGTGGTGTGGTATGACAGTCGTAAAAATAGTTTCAAAAAGGTTAATATCACGTTTCATCGGTAAGTATAAAATTAATAATAAAAATTTATATCAAAAAAATGCAGAGCTCTCACTATACTGGTCGCTGGTAGCTTTGAGTCATTGTTTGTCCTTGTCTAGCAAGCTATAATTACATGTTGCGTCCTCACTCTTGCAAGATGGCACGTGTAAGTAGGGACGCGAAAAAACGTATCGATATATCAATATATTTTCCATTAATTTTGAGAATTTATAATGACTACCACTCTTTGAAATTATATACATAGTTCCATCCATACTATCCATACTATATAATAATATAATATATATAACGTATAATTATATAATATAATATATAATTATATAATATTATATAATTGTATAATCCATATCCATACTAATATTATAAATGCGAGTCTCTCTGTCTGTCCGTCTGTCTGCTCGGTTTTCACAGCTAAACCGCCGTACCGATTTTAATAAAATTTAGCATGGACATAGTTTGACACCAGGGGGTGAACATATGCTACTTTATTTTTCAAAAATCTACCCCTAAAAGGGTGAATAAGGGAATGAAACTTTGTACGGGAAATTTTTAACCCCTGAACCGATTAAGACAAAATTTAGTATAGTATACAGATAAAACCTTTTCTATTAAAAAACATACTTTTTATTTCCAAAAACCTACCCCTAAAGGAGTGAAAAGAGGATGAAACTGTATGGGAAATTTTTAACCGCTGAACGGATTAAGATGTAATTTGGTATAGAGATACATAGGTATAGAGATACCTTTTCTATAAAAAAAACACAGTTATCATTAAAAAGATGTCACCGTTCTTTTTTCAACCGACGAAAAAATTATGAAGGTTCTCAAGTCGGTGCATATTTTTTTTTGTATACGACCATGCGTAGCTTTTTACAGAGTAGTCTGATTTTGATGATCCTCTTTTATTGGATAGAGTATATCTCGAGTTTTAGGTTCAATTTAATTCGGAAATAATTTAAGAATACAATTAACCCACTTAAAAAATACACTGAAAAGTACAAAATAACTATTCTTTACTAATCAAAACTCAAATACAAAAAAAAATACTTTATACATACGATACAAATACCTATATAATTAAATTCGACAGTTACTGAAATCAATTCAAGCCTCCCAAACCAATAGACTTTCTGTTATGGCACATTAATTTGGAACCCACTTTGATAACCGTCAAATTTAATTATGTACATATATACATACAGTCTTCACACCATATCCCTAACAGAGTAGTCAGAGGGACGGAACGCCAAGCGTCGCGGTCCTTACACACTTCTTTCGCTTCTTCAAATCTCATCATTCTCCTCACACATTTTTGCCTAGGTATGCGAGTTTTTTCGACATTTCCGTCGGCTAACACTAGCAAATTTAATTATATACGTATTTATATCGTATGTATAAAGTATTTTTTTTTTATATTTGAGTTGTAATTAGTAAAGGATAGTTATTTTATACTTTTGAGTGTTTATTTCTAGTAGGTTTAAATTTTTTCTTAATTTTATTATTTCTCCCATTTGAGTGACCTTGGTCTAAATAAATATATAGGATGGGTCTACAACTAACTACTTTTCTTTCTAATTATAGAACGAAATGATATAAAAATGTATCATCAATATAAATAAAGCTTACAATTAGTAATTATTATTTCGCGTATCTTCAAAGACCAAGCTCAATACCAGTGCAATTTAAATGGGACCACCTCGGAAGTATATCAAACAAAAAAAAAATTTTAAATCGGTACACAATTGATGAGGTTATCGGTGAACATACATAAAAAAACATACAGTCGTACATAGAATCTCCCTCTTTTTAAAGTTGGTTAAAAAAATACATACAGACGAAAAAGTTGGGCGGTTCTACCACCAAAGCTTTTCAGTTTCGTTTTTTGTCTATTTAATTTTTTGTTAAAAGTTTTACATTAGGAGAAACACGTACTACCCAAACGAATTTGATTTGCATTTCTATTCCAAATTTTTGATTTTTTTGTTTCGAAATAAAGAATCTTGTTTTGATTATATATACATATTTTATTATTTCTATTTTTAAAATAAGCTTATGAAAATAATTCTTGTATTTATCGATATATACAATATCTACGAGTACATCACTATTTCCTTTAGTACGTGACGTTACCTTGCCGCCCGCTTACGTCTCATTCCTCTAACCTTGACAGAATAGTTCGCTTAGAAATTCGTAAACATTTCAGGTCTCTAGGGTAGTTTGTCTGTGTTTGAATCGAAAGGAAATAAACGAAACTCATGTTTATGTCTGTAACTGTCACATTTGATTTTCTGAGAAAACACGTGACATAGAAACTTTACCGATGGTGTAGTAATACAAATACAGCCTACTAACCCACTTATTTACACCAGTTAACAGTAAATATTAATTTAGAAGTAAAAAGAAAGTTAGGTACTTAATTTAACACGATTAGACCAACTTTTCATCTTTTTTTATTACAAATCAATCTTTATATCTTTGCAGATCTTTTTATAGTAAATATATTTTTAATATGAAATTACAGGTCCGTCTAATTTATCATCAGTAAATGCAAGCAACTTGTCATTGTCACATTCAGATATTAGTAGAAGTGGCAAAAACATTGTGTCACCTTTGTCGGCATGTATTATTGAAACAGGTAATTATTAAAAGTATCTTGTATCTTATACAAGAGTTTTGTATAACATACTACCGACTCTTTTAAAATTGAGGGTTTTAATGTCGATTCTCGCCAATTAGGGAAAGTTAAACGAAGTTTCCGAAAATAACTTAATTTTGAATTCTGCGGTTCCTAAATTTTTACAAGGTTCCCAAGTTTCACCAGGAAGCTGAGTTTTAAGATTTGTTATCTTAAAATATTAATATAAACGCAAATTGATTAGTTACTAAAGTAAAAACATGGAAAATAATCACGCGACTCTAATCTTTTCTGTTGCTGCGAATTTTTCTGTTTCTGTGTTTCGAGATTTCAATATTGTAATTATAATTTTATGAACAGGCCTCTGTTGTATATTACAGCTTTAGTCCAAGATAAGGGCCGAACTTTCGGTATTTATGCGATAGCAGTGACGAGGTTGACGGATAACGAAATTTGGCACATTTATAGAAGATACAGCGACTTTTACGACCTACATTCCTCTGTAAAGGACAAGGTAAGTTGAACGTAGTGTTAGTAAAACATGAGATTCAATTTGACTCTTATTTCTGTAATGTTAAAGTTAAATTTTCTTGTAGTGGCCAGAACTTGGTAGTCTTCCATTCCCGGCAAAGAAAACATTTCAGAATACTTCACGAGCCGTTCTAGAAAGTCGAAAACGTATGCTTAACAAATATTTGCAGAGTTTAGTAACATTAGCTTGGGAGGAAAGGTATAAAGCTCTGTTATCACAACATTATTTGGGGGGATTTCTCAGTCCAGAGACACAGTCTGAGAGACATAGTAACACTGTAAGTATATGCACCTATTGTAGATTTTAAAACTTTTCCAACCTTGCAATGACTCCAAATTTCAGAGTATTATTGAGAAAAATGTTATCATGTTAACAGCTTATTTTAAATATGTGTCGTATTTACAGCCTGGCTCGTTTATTGCGGCTCTCTCATTTTTGGAGTACGCCATACGGAATCTTGCCATTTTATTATTTACCATATTATCCATATTGTTGGTGTTGAACGAAAAAGTTATTTCCTGCTATGGAACATCCGCCATATTGGATTTATGATGCGTCACGTATACAAAAACCTTCCCCTTCGTATTCCATTTCATTTGATACCCATATTGTTGGTATTGAACAAAAAAGTTATTTCCTATTATGGAATTTTCGCCATATTAGATTTATAGTGACGTCACATATGTATCTACCTTCTCTTGTGTGTTACATTTCATTTGATACCCATATTGTCAGGGTTTAGCATTATCAAGTTCCCCTATAAAGTTTCATTCCCCTTCTCACCCCTATAGGAGTAGATTTTTGGAAAAAAAAGTATGTTTTTTAATAGAAAAGGTTTAATCTATGTATTAAATTTCATCTTAATCGGTTCGGCATTTAATCAGTAATCGGCTTTGTAATCGGTTTAGCATTTCCCCTATAAAGTTTCATCCCTTTTTTTACCCTTTAAGGGGTAGATTTTTGATAAAGAAAGAACACTATGTTTTTTTTAATAGAAAAGGTGTATGTCTGTACCAAATTACATTTTAATCAGTTCAGGGGTTAAAAATTTCCCATACAAAGTTTCATCCCCCTTTTCACCCCTTTAGGGGTAGATTTTTGAAAAATAAAATAGCCTATGTTCACCCCCTGGTGTCAAACTATCTCCATGCCAAATTTTATCAAAATCGGTCCGGCGGTTTAATCATGAAAACCAAGCAGACAGACAGATAGAGAGACTTTCGCATTTATAATATTAGTATGGAATAATATTAGTATGGATGTGTAACTTGCAGAAGCGTTTCTTAACTTTTCAATTTGATAGTAATACTTTCGCTTTGCCGTGGATCAATATAGGATTCTTCTAGTTTTAATGACAAAATATGACCGTAATCAGCTTTGTAGAATGAAATATTTTGCAAATTACATGCATAGGAGAATTATGATAATTCTGTGTTTCGAAAGCCAATGTTCAAATGAGGGTTGTTACGGATGCAAAAATGTAGACATCCGCGGATGCAGATGCGGATGCGAATTATTAGAAGTTCACATCCGCGGATGCGGATTTGATGCGGATGCGGATGTGATGCGGATGCGGATTTTGGGATTTTAAAAGGATAATTATTTAAATTTTAAGTGCATAAATAACTGAAAATTAATTTCATTTTAACTTTATTTATTTAATCATATTTTTAGAATAAAATTACACAAGTTTTTAGTTTTACTTATGACACAACAGAATTTTAAGCTTCGAGTTTCATAATCAAAAATCTTTGTTTAATAATTAAACTTAAAAATTGGTGAATTATATTTAATAAATAGCAATATTGCAGCCTTCTCAGCTTCCAACCTGTTTCTTAGTGGATTATATATTAACCCAGCTCCACTAAATAGTTGCTCGCTGGGAACACTGGCTGGTGGAGGTGATAAATATCTGCGTGCTAATTTGGAGAATTTTAAATTCACAACGGTTAACTTTCCACCAATTAAGTGGATTTTCATCTAAATCCAGTCTTTTTTGTTACGATAAATAACTAATTCTTTGCGGAGAAGAGCGTCAGGGCTACTGTTGTCCGGTTTTCCTTCACCTTCATCTTCGCTTGATGAATCTAATATCATGGCAAGATCGCTTTTTAAGCAAGTCTGATTACCCGTACTAGACGTTTCTGGTTCAGGATCGAGAGAATCTCCCATTCTCATTCTTTTTGTTTTTTCCGCCGGTAACATAGGAGAATCAGTGACGACAGGGTCATTTAACATCTTTATTATTTCATCTTTTATTTTTTCTTCGGTGACTGGTTTGAAAAATTTATGCTTATAGCGAGGATCTAAATATGTGGAAATTGCATATAAGTTGTTATCTTCCAAAGAAGAAAATTTCGTTGAAAATTGTGATTTCAGATTAGAGACTGCCAACCGAATAGCATCACTTTCTCGTGGTTTTGTTAAATAGTGGTCAAGTTTTTTCAAAAGCATTTGTATGATAGGAATCACAGATGATATGAGTGCCTGAGAGCTGCTCATTTCACGAGTGGCTTCCTCAAACGGTTTCAATACTTCAAGACAGCATTCTATTATTTTCCACTCTTCAGGCAAAATTGATTCAATGTTATTGTCATTGGCATAAAGTCTTAATGCATCTTTTATCTTCAAAAAACGCTCAAACATGTAGAACGTGCTGTTCCAGCGCGTCACACAATCCTGGAATACTTTAAGATGCGGTTAATTAAGTCTGTCCTGAATTTTTTCAAGTTGCTTTTGAGCAATGGTTGAATGGTTAAAATGAGTAGTAATTTTCTTACATTTTTGTTTGACGTCTTCTATGCTTTCCTGCGATCGTAAACCATGCCGAATAACAATTTGCAACTTATGAACGGTACAATCTAAATCATTCAGCAATGCTAATCGCATTCCTCTTTTCATGTTAGAGCCTTCATCTCGTATCATGCAATGCACTTTTTCATTTGAAATATTCCATTCAGCAAGCATTGTGTTAAATTTTTCTGCAATGATATCACCAGTATGACGGTCATCAAAAGTCTCGCATTTTAACACAATTGACGATCGTTGAAAGTTTTCTGATACTCCGTGGCAAGTTAGGCTAAGCAAAGAAACACCTGAGCTGGGATCTGTCCAAATATCAGTAGTGAACGACATGTAATCATATTCTTCAATTAGTTCTTTAACTTTTCCAGCAAGTTTTATGTATAGCTCATTGCAACGAAATCAGTAAAAAAATTTCGTCCTCTAAAATTATATTTCGGTGCTAACTCTTGTATGAGACGACGAAATCCAAGTCCCTCCACAAAGTTAAAAGGTAAATTTTTAAGCGCTATCATTTCGCCAATGAATTTGTCAATCTTTTTTGAATTAGGATTGTTAGTATTCCACTTCTTTTCTTTTTGTAGTACTTCCTCTAACGAAAGCTGTTTCTTGGCTTGTTGCAACGGAGTCACAATTGTACCTGTAAAAAATACAACATAATATACACAAACCATCTACTAAATAAAAAAATAAGTATACTTATCAAAATTTGATGTAAAAAAACTAAAAGTAAATAATACGCATTATAATTGAAATTTTAAAAAATAAAAAGGCCAATGTGGTGTGGGCTTTTAAATAATTAAGTGTTAAAAGGGCTGTAATTTGCTAACAATAAAGTTAGAATTGAAACAAGACAAGCATTTAATTTTAAACATAATTTGGAACTAACTTTGGATTCTTGTTAGTGCTAAAAAAGCTTAAGAAGTGAATATTTTCACTAATAGCATTTTTTTATTTTAAATTTAATATAGAAAGTAACATAAAATCATGTGACCAATAACAACAATATATTTTAGTCACACTACAATATAATAAAGTAAGGAAGGATTATAGATATTGGCCCTTTTAGCACCAAGTATAATTATCATGATTTGAAATGAAAACAGTAAATTATTAATGAAATTAAATTAATTTATCTAACCGTAACTAAGTTTGTAAAACATCCGATATTCCGATATTTTTGATACATACCTGCTTCATCATTTTTTTTCTTCAATTCCTTTTCTTTATTCGCACTTTGGAATAAACAAAACTCCTCCGGGTGTATTGATTTCAGGTGATTTTTCAAAGAAGTTGTAGTGCGTTCCTTCCGCGAGTAACTTTTATTACATATCTTACACTCCGACTTCTCCGGATCATTTTTGTCTATTGTAAAATAAGTCCAGATACTGCTTTTTATTGGTGGCGACATTTCACTTCAATATTTATATCAAAATATTAATTAAACATGCAAAAAACTATGAAGTACACAGTAAACACTCACTGTAACTATAATTTATTGATAATGAGAAAAAACACAACAAACAAAACCTGTAGGATCTTGTTACCAATGTGCGCCTTCCTATACGTCAGTTACCGAATGAAGTTAGAAATTACCAAAACAAACGCGAAGCACCTGCCACTCTGGCTCCGCCCACTTTCTTTACATATAGTTACTTGTTGATGTGAATCTGCATCCGTAAAAACTCCGCATTGATTGATGCGGATTTGAATGCGGATGCAGATGTCTGAATTAATGCGAATATTCCGCATTTACGGATGCGGATGCGAATATTCGTAACACCCCTGGTTCAAATTCTTGCATTTTGTGAGACTGTTTTTTCTTTAAACTTTGTTGTTGTTAGTTTCATTATATTGATTTTTTCCAAATGCCTTTAATTTATATTTTAAAATAGCTTTAAGTTTGCAATGCTTTTGATGCTTTCAGATCGACGCTCTATTCGTCAATTCATTTAGGGCGGGAATGAGAACGTTGAAAAATATGCCTGATCAGTTTGCGAACACAGTCGATGGAGTCATGGACGGTAAAGTTGTTTCAGTTGTTTAAACGACACACTATTATGCTTACATTATAATTACAGATTCGATTCAGAACTCTGTATTTGGCAATTGTATAAGTGTATTCTACTCACTCTTTTTTTTAACATGCTTGAATATAGAGAAACATTTTGCAAAGCATATTTCACTATGGTTTATTGATTAATAATAAAATGATCATTTAAATGCTACATATGTACATTTCGAACTAATACAAATATTATTTTAATACGAAGGTATCTCCAAAGTGTTCCATAGTAAAAGCGAAGAAAACTATGAAGGTTTGAGAAATACGATTGCAGCCGAAGGACAGGACGTGAGTGCAAAGATATAATGTACTTAACAAGAATTATTTTCGTTTGTTTATATTCTTAATTGTATAGGACGGCGATGAAAGTGTAGCCTTGAAGTTGTTGGAAGAAGTGCTTGGCATTAGAGGCCTATGGCTGAGACGTCGGCTGTTGGCGCCTCTGAGAACTTTGATAGCGGATCGCGTTAATAAGTAAGTTTAAATTATGTGGATAATTCAATATTTTTGTCAGGACAGTGGGTATTTTTGTACATAAATGGTCGTTGTTTACTTTCAGTCATTAGGTTACTGTTATTAAATATTTTAGAAAATATTTTAATAGTTATGAATATTCTACATGACGAGAACACAACATAATAGCGGTTTAAAGCTCATTTCTATATTTTTTTAAATAAGTTTACGGATGTTTAGTTATTTTTTGAAATATCGTAGTAAATACTGGTGATTTATATTAATTGATGTCTTAAAATATATATTTCGAACTTTTTGTAAGGTTCTTACTTTAATTTTCGCCTCGCTAATTGCTAATTAACGCTCCATAACACCCATATAGTGCTTATCTATATGATCTTCTGACTTTTCCACAATGTCAACTACATTTTATGTGCTGTTGTGTGAGAAATCACTAAGTTAGGTACATTTTGTCTTCAGACAGACTTACAGTATAGAAATGTTATTTTATATATTGATGTATATAGAAATGTTATATAATTTTCGGTTTTATTTAAAGGTACCTACGGTTACAATATTTTATACAAAATGTTCTTGATTCGATTATACTTCTTTTGTTTACAGGAAAGTGTTTGAATTTGTTTCGTCCCTGACATCTCCTCGAAATGTTGTACAATATTTGAAAACCTTTAAGTAAGTATAAACGTTATTATAGTTTTTATTATAGGTACCTTAATAGTTATTATATTAAAAGAATTCTTTGTAATGGTTAGTATTATTTTTTATGGTTTAAAATTTAAAAATAATTAAAAGAAAAAGTAAGTCCTGTTTAGAACTAAATATCAGGCATATTTATACATTATTTTATTTTTACAAGCAATAGGAAAAACGCGTAAGAATTTACTATATTTTACATTATCTGAAAGAACAGTAAGGCGATTTTATTACTGGCCACTTTGAATTTCCATATCTTCTGTTCTAATTCGATTTCTAAAATGAAATAAAATGCATCTATGGTACATACATACATATCTTCACACTGTATCCCTAACGGGGTAGTCAATTAGTTATGTTCTTTTTTCAACATTAGTATGTATTTCAAACACAAAAAACACTAATACAGTCCAATATAGTGCAGCATTGAAAAAAATTAAGGTTATTTGTCAAGCGTTTGGTTTTTAACTTATACTCGTAATGTTATTTCATGTATTGTCTAAAATGTTTTTAGATCAAATTAGTATAATAGGTTAGTTCATTCTAATATGTGTAACACAATTCATCAAGACAAGATCAAGGGGTGTTTCCCAATTTAATGAAACAGTAAAATTATTCCATTATTTAAGTCAGGTTGTATGTTGAATCCAACAAATTATCGCCTGGTGTCAATATTACCAGCGTTGAGTAAAATATTCGAAAAAATAATACTCAATCAAATGCTGGCACATTTTAACATTCACGGGGTGTTTCACGGTCAACAGTACGGGTTCACGAGAGGGCGGTCAACAATTCATGCGCGAGCAAGCTTGATCAAAACTGTACTTCAGGATTGGGAGGGATCCCAAAATACCATTGGTGTTTTTGTGATCTTTCCAAGGCTTTTGATTGTGTTAGTCACCAAACTTCAATTTGCAAGCTTAAATACCATGGAATTCGTGGTAACGCTCTCGATCTCGTGGTCTCGTATTTGTCTGGCCGGAAGCAAAAAGTGAGTGTGAATGTGGTTTTGTCTGTTGGTTCGAAGTTAAAAATGGGCGTTTCTCAAGGATCAATTTTGAGACCTTTCCTGTTTCTGGTCTCCATTAATGATCTCTCATTTATGCTCAGGGACTTATGCGAAATAGTATTATTTGCTGATGACACTTCATTCATAAACTCTTCATAAACTTGACAGAAAGAACCTAGACATTACCTGGGTGAACAGGATCCTAGCAGACGCCTAAAGGTGGTTCGCTGTTAATAATTTACTATTGAATGCACAAAAACCAAGTGTATTAACTTTTCCCTTTCTAATGTACCCAGAATCCATGATAAAATAGAACTGGGTGGGCAACGATTAGAATTAGTTAAGTCTGTCAGTTTTCTTGGTTTAACAGTAGATAGTAAATTGCAATGGGCGGAGTCCATGTCGGGGCATTGGCTAGTAAGCTCGTTTCCACGATATTTGCCACTAGACGCATTAGGCAATTGACGAATGCGGCCGCATACGGCTAGGTTGGTGTACTTCGCATATTTTCATAGCCTAATATCCTATGGCCTTTTGCTGTGGGGATCAGCGGCGCATATTAACTCGATTTTTATTTTACAAAAAAGAGCGATACGTGCCATCTACAGTATGAATGCACGAGAATCACTAAGAGATCGTTTTAAAGACATTGATGTACTCACCTTGCCGTCCTTATACATCTTTGAAATGATCATGTATACGAGGAAAAATATAGATCTATTTATGGAGAAAGGCGATATTTGTGGTATGGAAACCCGAAGTCGTGATAAATTGATTATTCCAAAATTTAAATTATATAAGTCAAATGTTTCATTTTTGAGTAACTGGATTCGTTTTTATAATAAAAATCCTCAAGAAGTCACTCAATTAACAGAAAATAGATTTAGATTAGTTATAAAACGTACATTGATTAGACAATCATATTCTAAAATAAACGATTTCGTTGAAGATAAAACAATAGTCTGGAAATGGTCTTCTCTGCACATGCATTTACTGGCTCTCTGAATATTGTATTTTAATAATCCTTTCGTAAAATGATGTTGGAAAACTGATACCTGGCTGAGTTTCTTGTCGGTTCTTCTCAGTGTCCACGTTTTCTTCTCTCTTCTCTTTGAACCGAAGTAAAGTGGCTTTGACGTTCAAAAATACCTTGTGATTGGATTTACTTGAATAAATTCATTTGACTTTGACATTTGAAATGTAAGACAGAAAAATAACAGAAGAATAATTTTGTTTGCGATGTGCAAACAATAATATCCTGTTCTTTATTTCTAAGTGATTTTTAAAAATAAAAATTTTCACATTATCATGACGTTTATTATTCTTGTAATTCTTTTTATTGAAAGTCGAACAAACAAACACAGGAACAAATAAAAAATTTAAATATATTTCTTTTTCTAATAAAATTAGTGAGTTACAACAAATTTCTAGTTATGTTATAGATGTCATAGTCGCCACATTTGTTTATATTCTGGTCAGAAATGAAAACAATTGAGCATACATTTCCATAGGTATCAGCACTCAATAAGTTCCACTATTTAGCACGGGCCTCTTCTCACAAATGTTAGAAAGAGATGGCTTGTAATGCACCATATAAAAATGTTATAATATGAAATATATTGTTTCAGGCAATGGTTGACAAGTCGCAATAATCCAAATTATTGTAACAGAGACGCGGTAACAAAAGCTAGGACACGAGTTGCCGCTAAAGTGGCTTTGTTAGCGGCTTGTTCTGGTAATATGTCTGTAATATATATGGTGAAATGATATTTGGTTTCAATGTCGATGATAAAATCTTGCTAAAATGAGATTTGATAACCTAAAGGATAAACTTTTGTAAAGTCCTCAATATTTAACATGTGACGTTAGTTTAAGTATCTTATTATAATATTTTTTAAATTATGTTAGCATTATTACGCTGAATCCTAAGCGACAGAGCCACAAACATAATAAAAGAAGGCGTTTACCAATTTTGTTACTTTCAATGTTACCCTAAATTTTTTTTTTACATTTACATTAAATGTATGCGTAGATCGATTCAAATTTTTAGTAATTGTATTATTAACTGTCCTTTTTTAAATTTCGGTTCAATAAAAAATAACATTTTTAGCGCGTTGTTTTAGATGGTCTGCGACATATAGTGGGGACGGATCCGGCTCGAAGAGGACTCTTAACTGTTTTCGACATGTTACAAACTCAAGAAATCAACAGGAGACTTATTTTTGTTCTTCTTGAAGGTATGTACAACGATACTTGTGAGATTCTACATTATAAAAGTGCCACTAAAAACAAAACAAAAACGTTTCTTACACATCCTTTTTACAATATTTGTTTTTTTGTCAATCCAAATGTTAAGTAAGAATACACACTTATATATTAGACTGGCCCGTGGGCGCAGTGGCATCGCATCTGCTTTACAAGCTAGGGTCCTTGGTTCGATTCCCGGTCAGGTCAATTTAGTAAACGAACTTTTCTAAATTGGCTTGGAGTCTGGGTGTTACTGGGAACTCCCCCAGAGTTCGTTGTGTGCTACCCATAGTACAAGCTTACTGCTTATTTTGTAGTCACACAATCTGTGTAATTGTCTGGAATATTATTATTATTTTATAACTAAAGTACTCATATATAACGAAACAATATAAGTGGATAAAAAAGTATTTCACTTTTTCTGTTCCAATTTTGGCATTTTGGAGGAAAGGTATCCTTGCACAAGTGTGATTTTTCATTAAAGTCTGTTCAGTGGCGTGCACAAAATTTTTTAACCGTGTAGGTAATCAAACTAACAAATGTATAAAAAAACAACAATTTTAATAATTATATTTACTAATACAGCAATACTGACGAGCGAGATCGTTACCATTACTTTAATTTTTCGTAGTGATTTTTATTTGTTATATGTAGTTAATGCAAGGAAAACAAAATAAACCATTAGTATGTGCACAACCCAAAAGTGTTGAATTTATCAAATGCATTTAACTCTATAATGTCGTTGGTGTAGTCAATGTCTCCAAAACACGCACACAAACTTAAAAACATGCTAAAAATAAAATACAGTAATGTGAAAATACGAAATACGATTACAAACAGATGGAAGAACGACGATAGTAGCTGGCGCTATTTTCAAATTATTTTTTCATTTTAAATTATCTATAAATGGTAGATATCGACATAACTCTCATTTAAATTGTCAGGGTAGGCAGTGTCTCTGTGCCTTTATGGGATGCACGCCACTGAGTCTGTTTCATTTAACAGGACTGGCCAAACATATTATGGTAATACCGAACAAAAGAATTAGTTTTCCAATGAAATACTCGTTTTATGTTCCAGCAATACTCACCAATCTATTCCCTGATAATAATATTCAAGATTTGTTCAAGAAGATGTATTCAACCTCACCAAGAGTGCCCGTGCCTAAGAAAAACGTTAACGTATAACTACAGTATAACGTAAATATTCGTAATTTATTGGAAGCAATATATTTTTCCTTACTCTTTACTTATACACTTTAGATTATTGCAGTAAATTGCTGTGCCAATGTTTTTTTTAATGTGTAAGTAGGCGTTACTGACAATAAGGGCGAGCATCGACTATTGCGGTAATATTTGTATTATGCTAAGAATTGAATTTATGAGAACGAAGAGCGTATGAGTGTTAATATTATTATTTTATAAAGGTGAATTTGAAAACATTAGCATCGTTTTAAAATGAGACTTAATCATACAGGTTAGATACGTTAGGACTAAAATTACGTACATACATCTATAAAAATAAATGAAATAAATAATATTTAACTCGGAAACCATGAACTTGTCGTGTGGTCATTGAAAGATAATTCAAGCCGCTTACGGTTACAAATAAAAATATCCTGCCATCCCACCGCCGCGCAGTGCGATATCCGTCTTTTTCGCCACTTTTTTGTTTGATATAATAGATTGTCCAGTAGCGTTGACGCTTGTACGTCGATCTGGAAATTATAGCGTGCACTTCATTTCCTCACTCCACTACCGGAATTTGGAATTCAACGCATACGTAGAATAATGAGTGTAATCGATGCTAATGATTTGAAACTCCTGTGTTTTATTCTTTATGTGTACGTAGTCTTTTACTCTAAACTCGTTGGAGATATCCTACTTTATAAATTACACAACAAAGTTTTAAAATTGGGAATTTTGAAGAAATGTTTGTTATTTGGAAGATCTAATAGAGTTTAAAATGTGTGATAATGATAACTAATATTATTTGGGCTAACATACAATAATGTAAGTATGCGATTAGAAAAATTATAGTGTTATTATTTTATTAAAAGCTTGATAGCAAAATATTTAAATGTAAAATACTCACATATCGTCGAGTGATAATACATGTTGGGCAAAAATAAGTATTAATTGACGCTTTTAAAACTAGATTAAGTTTGTTGTCCGTTGTATAATTTAACGTTTCCATAATCTCGCTAATTTTATAGTAAAGATCCTTGCGTTCGCCTTTTTGACTGAAATACTTTACCGAGGCTTCCTCAATCACTTGCTCTATTGCAGCAAGTGATCGAGTAGCCCTTTATCTTCCCGTTTTTAATCATTTTAGTATTGGGGACATGGGAATTCTTACATTTTGAGAGTGCTGCTGCTTTGCCCGGTTGCTCTAGCGGTAGTTACATCCCTAATTTAGCCTCAGACAGATATAGACACAGTACAAGTATAAAATTATGCATCAAAATATATTGAGAAGCTGTTGAAAGATTCAAAGGCATATAAATGCGACAATAATGTTTGAAATCAATGACTTTACAAAGTATCGGTCTAGATTCTAGATACAGGCGTGGGTCTACAGGTAAATAAAAGTTTGTTAAAAATTCGCGCTAAGAACACAATACTCATCAGTGTTCGATAACGAAATATAGACCATTTCATTGTCGATGTTCGTCCTAATGCTGAATATAATAAATCATTGTATAAAAATAAGTGAATGTGATATCACGTACCTAAATAAAATCGTTTAAAATACCTGATTACTTGTACAAAAATCTGTTATAATTAATAGTAGCAGTCATATTATTTTTGGTTTATAGCCACTGAAATTTTTATTTCTTATGAGATTATTTAACTTTGTAACGTTACTGCTATACTAAAATAATATATATTTTCTTATACATGATAAAACTCAACACGTTTTATAAGTCTAGATGTAATATAACGAAGCGATACAATGGCTCATGATTTCCAACTTTGTAGTTTAAATGAAATTATATGTGTCATTGTAAAGTAAATCAATTAGAGTAAAATAGTTACAATTATGGTTGAAGCTGCATCGATTTATTAATCGATTATTTCTAGATTTATTGAGGAATAGAGTGAGAACTTCTAGGTTTTAAAATGTGCTGAAAAAATTACACGTTAGTAGTGACCTTTGAAAAGGTTGTAAATTGGCAGCTTTTAAAAAAAAGTTTAGGAAATCAGTATTAGGAAATTGAAAACCAAAAATTGTGTGTATTTTCTTGTAATTACTTATTTAGTACCAATTTTTGATAAAAAATTTTCGTATTGTAAATTAGTATTTTTCAGTGTTGCCATGATTTAAATGTTACTTACATACTATATATAGATTAGCAATAAAAATGTAGTTACAGGATTGGGCAAACCACATATCATTTATTTTCAGTGTTTAAAAATTTGTTTATGATTTCAGTAAATGTATTATCTAATAAACATTCCGTTAGTTAAATTTTGTAAGTAATTAATTAAAAAGATGTTTATTTATACTATTGTAAGTACTTACATATTTAATTTTTAATATAAAATTAACTGAAACAAGAAGTTTTATTTAAATAAGAAAAAGTAAATGTTGATAATTTATTATTTCTCTTGTTCTTTAAATACTTGATACCATTAATGTAATTGTATGTTCGGTAATTCCGTTCAACTCAAAATTACGAACTATTCCTACAAATTTTTAAAAACTCTGTTTAGGAATGGAATATCAAAGTTTGTGTTTTTTCATACCATAAAGGTGACAAAAAATAACGGCCTGATGGTTAGCGGTTATTGTAGCCTACGCATGAACACTAGAGGCAAAACGGGGAAATAAAGAGATTACAGTTTATGGAAATTTTTTTTTAAAGAAGCATGAAACCTGTCGTAGGTAATATTTACCTATGACATAAAATCACACTACGGTACTGGAAATATAAATTATCTTTATCAATGTTTAATATCTATCTTACGACGTAGATTACTCTCTGAAAAATCCTCTATATGCCAAGAAAATCCTGTCGAAATCTGTTCAGCAGTTTAGGAGATTAGCTCGACAAACAGACAAAAATTAAAAAATGCGAGTTTGGGTTATAGGAGTGTATAAATAATTATAGAAGTTTAAGAAAAATCCTTATTTCGAAATCATACACAGGCACTTCAATTTCATTACATTGCGTAGATTGAAGAGCGAGCTAGTCATTTTTTTCGTCATTGCTTTCACTCACATGCACTCGTGTGTACAACAAATATGTATTTTTCTAATACCTACGCCTGTTACACCTGTGCAGTAGTTTGGAGCAAGATGTTGTCATTCAGAAGAAAATAATTCTACATGAATTGTAAGAGTATTACTAGGTAGTGAAAGATTGCCAAATGAAGGCGGTAAATGGTGCGACCACTTTGTGTCGCCCTCTTCTACGAGGGTTGGGCCCTTGCCAGCGTGTACGGGCTTTGCCAAGGTACTTACATAAAGGTAAGAGAAGTTGAGTCTGTTCAACTACAAATTTTTAATCATAGGATGTATGTTGGTTTTGTTTTGTAAAATTGTTAATGTAGTGATTACAACGCTGTAGACCCTTTGTTTTTTTACATGCAAAGCAATATTTTTAGATGTAGGTAGCAAAATAATATGTAGGTATAAACATAATAATATTTATATGCATAATATATATAAGGTGTTACAAAAATACCCTATATTACCAAAAGGGGTTGACGTACGCATAAAACTGAACAACTTACTCTAAGTAACATGGGTCGAAATACGAAAAAAAATGTAGGTCGTCTCATGTAAAATTAACGCTCAGCTGATGAAATTAGTATGAGAGGTCCAAAAAATTTTTTCATGTTTCGACTTATGTTCTTTGGGGAAAGTTGTTCAATATCATAGGTACGTCACCCCCTTTCAGTAGAATAGGGTATTTTTGTAACACCTTGTATATGTAAACATAAGTAAATAATAAATAATTAGTAGTACTTTTGCTCACCTACTTGGACTTAGGAAGTTTCGCTATTGTTAATCTCAGGATGAAAGTTCCGAGAGGTCCTGTGAGACTTTTCCAAAGTAAAATTAGAATAGAGGTCATTTTCGACGAGGAGTATCAATGTGATGAATTCTTATATGTTTTAGTTATCTTCCGTTCATGTATCCATTTTTTTGCATATCTTCGCTGGAAAATTGCTAAAGGTCACTTTACACGTTGTAAGAAAACTTATATGTAACGTAATATAGTCTATTAAGTATTACAACACACAATTCTTGTGAGTTTCTATTTGTATTCCGTATCAAATATCTAATGCAAAACAATGTAATGCGAGTGCCAACCCAATTTGAACACGTTTGCTGACGTAGTTGTGGATTTACCCGCGGAACTCAAATGCTATTGTCGTGTAACTCTTTCCGGATGCCCAGAGACAGTTTGTTACAAATTTGGTGAATAATACGATTCCGAACGGAAGTAAGGAAATTCTTTTAAAATATTTTAATAATTATAATAACTATATTATACATATAGGTAGGTATTGCTCAGAATAGAGATTGGTAGGTCCAGATGGATACGTGTTTGTACCTACTGTTGGCTGTACCTATATTTGAGTTCAAATTGGACATACGTATTCTTTGATGTAAGATATTTACCGGCGGAGTGAAATGGAACGTGTGTAATCTGTGTAAATTAAAGCGCGACAGGAATCATGCGCTTCGAGTGCAAAAATGTACTCTGACCTCGGTATTAGTTATGATGAAGTACGCTATTGTCAGACATATATAGTAGTATATACCTACATAATTCAAATATATAAAAAGCTAGATATAGATATATGGAGCTGGATGAACCTACATCGTCGAGAAAAATGTACTGTGTGGTCGAGAGTCATGCTTATAAAGTATACTGTATTAAAGTAACTATATTGAATCATTTTTGCGGACACGGTGCTTGGATATACCTAGTTTAGCGGAGTTGGATATGCATTTAGAACGACGTTAAAATGCCGGATCTACCCACCACTATTTCGGAATTATGCAGGGACTTCGTTAAATTATGTTAAACAAAAATTTTGTAAAAAAATGAACCGACTTCAAAACTAAAATCATTTAAAAGCTTGAAATAACTATCCTTTACTAATCAAAACTAAAGTACAAAAATAACTTTATAAATACAATATAAAAATCATAACTACTTTTTAATTCTGGAGCGCAATGACATACGAGAGACCTTAGAAAATCATCAATATAAATAAATAAAGTTTATAAATAAGCAGATCGCGTTATTTGGTGTTATTTGGCGTTATTTGGCGTATCTTCGAAATCCAAGCTGCAATACCAGTAAAACTTAATTAGGGCCAATCTGGAAGCATATCCTTTTAAATAAAAAAAAAAAAATTCACTCCGTTCATAAATGACGGAGTTCTGAGGTAACAAACATAAAAAAAAACAAAAAAATACAACCGAATTGAGAACCTCCTCCTTTTATTAAAGTCTGTTAAAACATTTTCATTTGTTTTTGCTCGTTTTTACAGGACTCACTTATCTAATGACTTTAAGCTAGAAATTCTTGTTAGCGAAGTTACTTACCTACATATTCCTACTCCTGTTTCCAATAGAAAAAAATACGTATCTATATATTTTTCTTTATCACTGAGGCGTCTTCTTGGACTTGCCTGCTTGGTTGCTCGCCTGAAGCGGCCACTCCGTTCACCCTATGGCACGTAGGTACCAATACGTTCTGTAAGAAATCCCGGAGCCCCTTGTAACGCGCCGAGGATGACATAACAGATGATCATAAAAGCTCTGTATGACCCAGTATTTCTTCTAGGGAGCTGGGTAGCTATGTGTAGAATTCTTCTCCGAAAAAAAAAATGGGCTGACCCTGCTTCTACCCACTAAAACTTACAGTGCTCGTCCTCGACGCGTTGTCGAGCGTCTCATTAGAGAGCATCTCTTGGCAATTCTAATTTCCCTGAAGAAATGTGTACATACGGATATACCGTCATCGAAAACTTATTCGTGATTCGTGAAAATCAGCCTGACGAACTAGACTCACGCACAAATGATTTGATACCACATTGTTTGTCGAAAATAGTTTTATAAAACTGATTTCTGGACATCAATAACAATTTTGTTCTCGTTCTCCTGTACCAGCAAGTAGGTACAATTCTACACAATTTGTGTTCGTAATTTTGAAATCAAAGATAATGTAAAATTAGTACAAAATGTACCAAATTTCAATATCAGGATTCTATGTCTCATAGTTGCTCAGAATACCGAATGTGACAGATATTTTTTTAGTAACGTAGGTATGTCCGTTCCATTCAAGGATTATACTACTCTCTTCTCCTTTCCGTTTTAATTTTTGAGTTTTTGAGATATGATAGTCTAAAGACTAAATACAGTATGTTATGTTATGTTATGTTAAAAAAGTATAATACCAACACGGTGTTTTTATTTGTTAAAATGTTCGTTCGTCGCCATCCGTCTACGAAAAGGTTGAACCTCGGAATACAGAAACAGAAGGTTGACTTAAAGAAGAGGTCCAAGAGGCAGTTTTTTGTTAACATGTTGCGACTGTATCAATTTGTTAGCAGTTAAAATAGAATACTGTATACATAGTAATATTTCATTTAGCTTTTGCGGAACTGTACATCATTATTGTATTCAGTATTTAAAGGAAACAAGCGCTTACCTCAAACGGTAAACAATTTCACGGACATTGGTTCAATTTAATTGGACGATTATCTTTTTTTCCGGTCGAGTAGAGACGTGGACGAACCGTCGTCAAGTGCCACAGTGACAGCCAACAAATGATGCATCGAGAATCAGTAACTATAGGAGTTCAGGCTAAGGGCCTCAAGCTAAGGCTACCTGACGTGTCAGCTAACGAGGGAGGTTGAATGATAGTCGAGTTTCCGATGGAGGTCCCCGATTCATTTAGGATATTTCTACTACCCAATTTAAATTTCGAATGATGTCTTCTCTTTTATACATATGATAAAAAGATGAATCTATTCCACGTTGCGAACTTTCAAAATGAATTACCATTTAAGAAAAAATTAAATCGACTTCAAAAAATAACTGCAAATTCTTTTTTTCGAATTTTGAGAAGCGAAACACGTGTCGAGTATATTATAAAAATTCCTCACAAATAATATGTAATTAAATTTGACAGTTACTGAAGTCTAAGCTTTTAAACTTTTCGCGTTGCATTATAATATATATCTAAAAATACGTGAAATTAACCTTTTATTTTGGCCGAGTTGCATCGGCCGTGGTCTCAAGTAAACTGTTTACTTGGGATTTTACTTAGGTACTCGAGTTTATTTGATATCACACGCGATACAACTTGGCCAAAACGTTACACCCAAATAAAAGCCGTATTTTTAGATATAGTTACTGAAGTCTTTGCCAAGCCTACCAAATTAATAAACTTTTTGTTGTTGCATTTTGGTTTAGTAATCACTTCAATAATTGTCAAATTTAATTATTTAGGTATTTGTACTGTATGTATAAAGTTATTTTTGTACTCGAGTTTTGATTAGTAAAATAAGGATAGTAATTTTTACTTTTCAGTTTTTTTTGAAGTCTGTTTATATTTTCGTAAAAAGCATTTTATTTCTCCCCTTTGAGTGACCTTGGACTAAATAAATATCCAAAGTATAGATCTACAACTAACTTCTGTTCTAAATCTGGAACGGAGTAATGATATAAAAAAGAATCCACAATATAAATAAACCCTTATAAGGTGTTAGGATTATTTAGTGTATTTTTAAGTTCAAGCTCCAACATCAGTGAAATTTAAATGGGACCACCTTGGGGCTTTACTGAACCCAACTGAAAAGGAATCATTGCAATCGGTTCATAAACAAAGAAGATACCTATGCCCGAATATACATAAAAAAAATACGTACAGACGACTAGAGAACCTCTTCTTTCTCTTGACGTCAGTTCAAAATAAAACAACCTGCCTATAAATAATACAGATTTTCGTCAAATAATTTGATAGGCTACCATGTCGCTATAGAAAACTACTTACTCTTCCAGTATTAGTATTATCGCTTGGTTCCCTGTTTTCTAGCGAAAATTCGGCACTGCAGGTCAGTTAATTTGATGAAAATCTGTGTCCTATTTACAGGCAGCTTGGCTTATCTTGGTCGTTCACTTTTATAGTATACGACGCGGCGTCTATATTTATTACTTATGTTGATTTTCTCTCTTTGTAGACAAATTTTTAATCGTGTTTCTATAAAGAAAATTGATCGTTGCAAAGAATTTAAATCACGCGATTCTTTTTGAGATTGATTCAGATACTACTATCTGAATTAATCTCAAAAAGAATCGCGTAAGTTGCTCTTGTTGGAGAGTAATTAAATTGTAAGCGTACTTTGAAATGTTTAAACGGTTTCAGGAAAATATTGGGGATTTCTTAGAAAATGTAACATGTTTTTTATATTAACAAGTTATTATTAAATAAAATTGTTTATGGACTTAAAGTACAGATTCTTAAAATATAAAATAATTTCACTATTTTTAGTCCTAACAGCGGTCCTGCTTCAATAATGCAGGCGGGTATTTAACTGACTATTCATTGTGAGACTACGCTGCCACTCCACTAATACTCTTAATTATTTTTGCCAATGTAAGCTGTTTTTCTGAGTGGGAAATGCAGTTGCAACATTTTGCATTTCGTCTCTAGCGTCGCACTCATTACGTACTCCATAACCGTCTGCCACGGCTGAGATTGCAGTATAATTAGACTTTAAATCAAGAGTAGCAAAGCGGTCAACCGCTCGAATGCACGATGAATAGTCAATCGTCATGAAATTGTTCGGATTTGGTAGTCTAATATTCGAATCGATGACCATCCTTGATGTTCATTAATGGAATATGTCTGCATTCATGCTTGTAAATGAGTTTGTTGATAAAATCTTACTATAGAAAATTTACAATAGATTGAAGTTTCCTTATTTATGATTGTGTTATTGTAAAAAATATCTGTATTACTTTAATTTATCGTTTTTAATTGTGGTAATAAAACTGACTGAAGTCATTTCAAAATTAAGCAGTGCAAGATTAAATGACAGTTCACATTTCGTAAGTAATTATACTACGGCTAGACCCTGTTACTGGCGCAATGTGCCAAAATCGCTTACTTGCAACTCTACGTATAGATACTACTATTGTCACGTGAAATTGTGTTTAGTATGTTGCAGTTATATATAATACAGAGACTCTGAGAATACTGATATAAGTATTCCTTAATGATTTTGTTAAATCACGTATGATAGTGAGGCAAATGCTTTACATTTCGTCTTTAGATTTTTTAACGTTCAGTGATATATTTAAGTAAACACTTTCCAGTGTGAGTGACTATTTATTTCAGTAAATAACATCTTGAAGCAACATACTTGTCCCCGCCGCTCTTTGTTACATACATACTTTCATTTCATTTCATCGCATTAACATTATAACGTCTTGAACAATTTAACAATAAACAAATTGAACAATGAACTAGAATTTGGTGGGAAGCAATCAGAATTAGTTAAGTCAATCTTTTTTCTTGGTTTAACAGTAGATAATAAGTTGCAATTGACGGCCTATATCACGGTTTTGGCTAGTGAACTCGGTTCGCAATGTTAGTAGGTATATGCTATTAGACGCATTAGACAATCGACGGATGTATAAAAAACGGACGGATAATAAGCAATAACATAACCTATTAAAAAAGATACCTAATTAATAATTAAAAGGTTAATAAGTCAAATGTTTCATTTTTGGATATCTGCATTGGTTTTATAATAAATTTCTTCAGTAGTTATTCAATTAACGAAAAATACATTTGTTATGAAACGTGTACGTACGTTTAGTAAAAAAACATACTATACCTAAAATTAACGATTTTAGCGAAGACAAAAAAATTTGGAAATAATCTTTTCCGCACATGCATTTACTGGTTTTTTGAGTCGAAGATAGATTTGACATTAAAAGTATTCTATAATAATAATTGGGAGTAGGTGAATAAATTACCCGCCGTCCATAATCGACTACTAAGTAGGTATAAATAGATACTATGCTGTTCTTGAGCCTTTAAGATGAATGTTAATTTGAATTAGGGCAATGTTTTCCCACTTAAAAAAACATTAGTTCTATTGGAATCTGTATTTGTGTATTAACTATACATTCTAGAACACGTAGTAGGGGCTACTCCGCAGTATCCTGAATCAGCCCCAGCGGGCGCGCTTCACTGCACCCTGTTTCCTGTCCCCGCCGCTCTTTGCTACATACATACATTCATTTCATTTCATCGCATGAACATTATTGTACTCAAATGTCAAGGTATTATGTTAATATCTAGTGCCTACGTATGGTTATATTTTTATTCAAATTTGGTTTTATTCATTTAGACGGGATATGAAATCTCTATCAAAATTCATCAATTATGAAAAAAAAGTTTTCCGTCAATAAAATAAATAGACGAGGTAACCCCGGTGGGAACTCCATCAAGAGAAGAGATCGTTACGCCAAGATTTTTAGTTTTTTTTTTACAATTTCACTATTTGGTCTCAATTTAAACTTCTATTCCATTATTAGATAATTGTTTTTAATTTCTTTTAGAATTAAGTTCCTTAACGCGACTTGCTGGAGGTGTGAGTTGGTAGAAGTCGTCGCGTAATGAAAAAGCGTTATGACCACAATTCGACTCTCTCTCTGTGTCTTCCTGACACACGCTAGTTAATTAAGCACCGTGGGGGGGGACCCGCGCGCCGCTCGACGCTTTAAATTCGTTAGCTCTATACATAGATTCTCAGTGATCTTTCTGTCTCTTTCTATTATGAATGTGTGTGTGCGTGCGAAAATCGAGATTCAAGCAGATTACTCATTACTTTACACGAGGAAATTTTGTTAAAACTAGTTTTTAGTTTTGTTTTAAATCACATGTCAGTTTTATTTTCTCATTATTGTCATTAAGCTTTGAGAATTGGAAACTGCAGCTAAGGAAATTCGTTTCAGACGGGAGTTCCTCCACCGCATTCGTTTTCGTTCGTTGCTGTATTCGTTTATTCGTTCGTTCGTAATTCGTTTTTTTATATTATTTTATTCCGCCAGAAATCACTGTGGGAGGTTTTTAGAAACACTCTATATGAGATGTATAACTTTTAGTCCTAGGTTCATTCGCGTGGTATTCCTAGGTTCATCAGCAAGAGGTAGTCTTATGTTTTTAGCAGAAGTATAACCATTACGAGCAAAATTTAAAGTTGATTGGTCAAGTAATTATTACATAAAAGAAAAGCAAACGAAGAAATAAAGATGTAACAGATTCGAGTAACAGATAAAAAGCTATTAAGGCAAACAGTACCCACACATTTAGGTACACACGATAAAATATGAAGATTTTGTAATTTCTATTCGAATTAGATAGGATTTTTAGGTTTAACATCTTATCCTACACCCATGTATTCATTTTATTATGTGAATGTTTATAAATGTGTTCTATTTAAAGCGTAAAAAGTTTCTAAGTAGGTACTTAAACGAAAAAGTTCGGCGAATATACCAACGATTTGCAATAATATCGTTTGTTATTACTTTCTCAGATAAGTAGTACCCTACGTACTGAGTATAATTTGGTCAAATAATTTACTTTATTATCTTTTGAGATAGATTATTATTTCTATTATTATATTGACCCAAAAAACCAAATGTATTAAAGGAGACGTTTCACGAATGTACGGAGCTCCGGCCTGCACTTTGTACACTTATAATTTAGAAACTTTAATATTAAATAAAAGTGTTTTAGTTATGGTTTCGGTATATATTAACCTAGTTCTTTCGTACAATGGTATTATATGCACATATCATAGGCAACACCTTACCTAAACAAGATGGCGTCAACGACATATTTGACGTATTCCACTTTTAATATTTAATTAATAGTACTCTTTGTAACAAATTATATTGCAGGTGTTAACTGTTGAAACCTATTTAAAATCTCAAACGGTGGCCTGTTCATAGTTTGAACATATCCACACTGCAGTTAGGGTATAAAAAAATTAACAGGAAAAGGAAATCTTTGACGCCTCGGGAAACAGATCAACCAAATCAACTTTTCTTTTGAGAAATGCAATATAGCGATACAAATGTTAAGTCAACACATTAAATAAGTTCTATTTTATTAATCTTGGTAAATAATATGGGTAAAGTATGAGCACTTAATAAAAATTGCAGACGCTAGTCACGTGCATGAAAGAAGATTGTGAAGTAAAAGGATTGAAAATGAATGTGAACAAAACTAAGGTTCTGATGTTTGAAAGAGAAGCGGTACAAACGAAATATGTGATTTGTGTAAATGGAAAATGTCTAGAAGAGGTGAATGAAATTGTGTATCTGGGGAGTGCGTTTACGAGGGATGGAAGATGTGAGTTGGATGTGGAGAGACGGGTAGCAGCTGGCAATAAAGTGAATGGTGCCCTGACCACATTAGTGGGTAGTGTAAATATATCTAACACTGCTAAAATGGCCATCCACAATGCGGTGTTAGTGCCAACTTTGTTGTACGGTAGTGAGGCCTGGATATGCCTGAAATCGAGTGAAAGTATGATAAATGCTGTGAAGATGCGGTCTCTCAGAAATATGTACGGTGTCGCGCATGCGGACAGGATAAACAATGATGAGATACGCAGTATGACAACAGGTTGCACAACAGTGTTATTGTAAAAATGAAAAAAGGAATGTTTAGATGGTTCGGGCACATGGAAAGAATGAGTGATGAAAGACTGATGAAGAAAATATACAGAGCGAAAGTGAGTGGTAAAAGAAGCCAAGGTAGACCAAGGCTGATTTATGAAGATCAAATAGCCAGAGTGTTAGCAGACGGAAATGTCAAAAGCACTCGCATACCTAGGCGAAAATCTGTGAAGAGTATGATGAGATTTGAGAAAGCGAAAGAGGTGTGTAAGGACCGCGACTCCTGGCGCTCCGTCCTCTCTGACTACCCTGTTGGGTATACAGCGTGAAGATATGTTATGTTATGTTTACTTAATAAAAAATAACTCCGTTTGAGGAACAGGTCAAAGTTAAGCGAAATTAGAAAGAAACACGCCTTTTTTGATATATGCAGTTCTAGTGTGAATTGTAGAGATTTTTAGTTAGCACATCAAAGATGGTGTTGTATTTTATCAAGGTTAATTAATATAAATAGTGATAAAAAAAATAACCTGAACATTTAAGTAGGCGATAGTACCACCAAAACGAAATACATAACAATTACGGTAAAGCAACTGTCGCATCTGTAGCTTGCTACAAATATTTAATCTATGCTCTATAGTTTTTAGTGTTGTATGACGAAAAATTGTATACATCGGATGAAAAATTTCATAGCTATGTCTGCAATTACTCAAAAATATTTAAAAAGGTATTAAAGCACGCGAAATCAATTCATATCGCCAATAAAATTAGTAAGGCAGATAACACAGTAAAAGCGATATGGAACATTATTAACACAGAAGTAGCCAAACAAAATAAGAAAAATGAAGACCTCTCAATATACATTAATAATAAAATCGCTACTAATAAAAAACAGGTTGCTAATGGTTTTGTTAATTTTTTTTTAAATGCGCCTGTACACATTACTAGTGGTCTAGCATCCTCTTCACATGCAGCACGGGCACTATCAAGCCAAAATATAGGAAAGTAGTTCCCTAGTTTTCAGTTCAGGCACACGTTTTCATTTGAGACAGAGAATACTTTCAAAGAATTAAAAAAAAGAAAAGTGAAGATTTGCGGGGATTATCAGTTCATGTACTGGCTAACATAATGCCAATAGTAACACCGATTTTAGTAAATATATTTAATAAATGTGTCGATCAAGGTGTGTTTCCCGATTTGATGAAGCATAGTAAAATTATACCAATATTTAAATCGAGTTGTAAGTCAGATCGTACAAACTACCGCCCAGTGTCGATATTGCCAGCGTTGAGTAAAATATTCAAAAAAATAATGCTCAACCAAATGCTGGTACATTTTAACATTTGCAGGACTTTTCATGGTCAACAGTATGGTTTCACGAGAGGGCGGTCAACAACACATGCGGGAGAAAGCTTGGTCAAAAATATACTAGAGATGCCATTGGTGTGTTTTGTGATCTTTCCAAGGCTTTTGATTGTGTTTGTCACAAAACTTTAATTTACAAGCTGAAATACTATGGAATACGTGATAAAGCTCTCGACCTTGTGATTTCATATCTGGCTCACTTAGAACAAAAAGCGAGTGTAAAAGGGGTTACATCTGTTGGTTTTAAATTAAAGATGGGCGTTCTCCAAGGATCAATTTTGGGACCGTTCCTATTTTTGGTTTAATGATCTTCCATTTATGCTTAAAGACTTATGTGAAATAATATTATTTGCTGAAGACACATCATTACTATTTAAAGTAAACAGTAAAGACATAGATATTAGCGGACAGAATAGGACCTTGGCGGATGTCTCGAGATGGTTTGCTGCCAATAATTTACTAGTGAATGCACAAAAAACCAATTGTGTCAAGTTTTCCCTATGCAATGTACCCAAAATCCATAATAGACTAGAACTGGATGGGAAACAATTAGAATTAATGAAATCAGCTACTTTTCTTGGTTTAACAGTAGACAATAAGTTACAGTGGGCGGACCATATCGGGACTTTAGCTAATAAGCTCAGTTCGGCAATATATGCTATTAGGCGCATTAGACAGTTGACAGATGTGGCTACGGTTAGGCTGGTGTATTTCGCATATTTCTATAGCCTTATATCTTATGGTCTGCTACTGTGGGGATCAGCGGCGCATATGAAATCTATCTTTATTTTACAAAAGAGGGCACGAGAGTCACTGAGAGATCATTTTAAAGACATTGATGTACTCACCTTACCCGTTATGTTACATCTATGAAAATATAATGTACACTAGGAAAAATTTAGATCTATTTCAAAAGAAAGTCGTTGTTAATGTTGTGGAAACTCGTGGTCGTGATCAGCTAGTTATTCCTAAATTTAAAATTACAAAAGTCAAGTGGTTCATTATTGGGTAACTGTGTTCGTTTTTATAATAAAATTCCTCAAGAAATTACTCAATTAACGGAAAAGAGATTTAAACTTGTCATTAAACGCACACTGATTGGAAAAGCATACTACAAAATTAGCAATTTCATTGAGGACACAACAATAGACTGGAAATGGTCCTCTCTGCACATGCATTTACCGGCTTTATGGATATTGTATTTTTAAATAACTATTGTAGAATGATGTTGAAAAAAAATGATACCTGACTGAGTTTCTTGTCGGTTCTTCTCAGTATCCAGGTTTTCTTTTCGAACCGAACTAAAGTAGATTTGACGTTCAAAAATATCTTGCATTTGGGTTTACTTGAATAAATTGATTTGACTGACTTTGACATATGTTTTCAACAAAGTAAAAATAGTTGCGCTGAAAGCTCTTTGTAAGTAGGTATTTTTGTTTAGTAAAGAATAAATTAATGGATGAGATTTTTTATCATTACTTTGTTAATAATATACCTACATATCACATGCGTTTGATAGTAAATAGAATACTTCGCATTTAGTTTTGGAACAAACTCTTTATGGCGTACTTGTCTGTATAGACCTGTTAAATATAAAATATTGGTCTTGTACTAAAAATATATAATAAAAATTACAACTTCACTATTTTTCTAACAATCTTTAGATTTTTCCTCGATTTTATAAATAGCGTACAAAGCGCGAGCCGAAAATCTAACATCTCCTTTTCCCTTTCTAATGTACCCAGAATCCATGATAAAATAGAACTGGGTGGGAAACAATTAGAATTAGTTAAGTCTGCGAGTATTCTTGGTTTAACAGTAGATAGTAAACCGCAGTGGGCGGACCATGTCGGGGCATTGGCTAGTAAGCTCGGTTCCGCGATATATGGCATTAGATGCATTAGGCAATTGACGGATGCGGATACGGCTAGGTTGGTGTACTTCGCATATTTTCAGAGCTTAATGTCCTATGGCCTTTTGCTGCATATTAACACCATTTTTATTTTACAAAAAAGCGATATGTGCCATCTACAGTATGAATGCACGAAAATCGCTAAGAGATCGTTTTAAAGACATTGATGTACTCACCTTACCGTCCTCATACAGCTTTGAAATTATTATGTATACGAGGAAAAATATAGATCTATCTATAAAGAAAGGCGATATTGGTGGTATGGAAACTCGTGGTCATGATAAATTGATTATTACAAAATTTAAGTTACATAAGTCAAATGTTTCATTTTTGGGTAACTGTATTCATTTTTATAATAAAGTTCCTCAAGAAGTCACTCCCGAACAGGGTAGTCAGAGAGGACGGAGCGCTAAGAGTCGCAGTCCTTACACACCTCTTTCGCTTCCTCAAATCTCATCATTCTCCTCACACATTTTCGCCTAGGTATCCGAGTGCTTTTGACATTTCCCTCTGCTAACACTCTGGCTATTTGATCTTCATAAGTCAGCCTTGGTCTCCCTTGGCTTCTTTTACCACTCACTTTCACTCGGTATATTTTCTTCGTCAGTCTTTCATCACTCATTCTTTTCATGTGCCCGAACCATCTAAGCATTCCTTTCTTCATTTTTACAATAACACTGTTGTGCAACCTTGTCATACTGCGAATCTCATCATTGTTTATCCTGTCCGCAAGCGCGACACCGCAGATATTTCTGAGAGACCGCATCTCCACAGCATTTATCATACTTTCACTCGATTTCGGGCTATCCAGGCGGATATCCAGGCCTCACTACCGTACAACAAAATTGGGTCCAACACCGCATTGTGGATGGCCTTTTTAGCAGTGGTAGATATGTGATAAATTCCTAAAATCTTTAGCTATCTTCCGCTCAAACTCTAAAAATCACAAATCGACACGTGTTTCGCCTAACCAGCACCGAATAGATTCGGTGCTGGTTAGGTGGCCGAATTCTATCTCTGGTATATCCTGAGGATGCTTCGTTGAGAGGCGAAACACGTGTCGATTTGTGATTTTTAGAGTTTGAGCGGAAGATTGCTAAAGATTTTAGGAATTTATCACATGCGATGGATTTCCGCAAAGTAACACCTGAATCTATACAATAGTGGTAGATATATTCACACTACCCACTAATGCGAACAGAGCACCGTTCACTTTATTGCCAGCTTCTACCCGTCTCTCCACATCCAACTCACATCTTCCATCACTTGTTAACGCACTCCCCAGATACACAATTTCATTCACCTGTTCTAGACATTTTCCATTCACACAAATTACATATTTCGTTTGTACCGCTTCTCTTTCAAACACCAGAACCTTAGTTTTGTTCACATTCATTTTCAATCCTTTTACTTCACAATCTTCTTTCATTCACGTGACTAGTGTCTGTAATTCTGTTTCTGATGGTGCTATTAGCACAGCATCGTCAGCGTACAATAGGCAGTTTGTCACTGGCACTGTGTCATCACATCCAATACCACTCATATTACCTTTCAATATTTGGAGGCAACTGTCCAAATACAGCACGAATAGTCAGGCAGACTTCACGCAGCCCTGTCTGACACCAGAACAGACTTCAAACCAGGGCGACATGTCACCATCTATCCTTACACAGGCTCTTTGTCTAGATATAATGACCTCACAGCCTGCAGTAAGGAGCCCTCCACGTCATATTCAGGCAGAAGACTCCACAATTTCTTCCGCACTACTCTATCGAATGCTTTCTCTAGATCCACGAAAGCGCAGAAAACTTTCCGACCTATAGCCAGAAACCGTCCCACGATAACGTCAAGCCAGAAAATCTGATCCATATAACCCCTACCGTTCCTGAATCCACCTTGCGTCTCCCAAAAATATCTTTCTGAAACGCCTTTCATACGTTCAGTCAATACCTTAGTATAGACTTTACTCGCTAAGCTGACCAGGCTGATGGCCCTATAGCAAGCACAGTTTAGATAGGAACCTTTTCCTATATATAGAGGTACTATGACTGCCGTGCGCCAGTCCTCTTCTGCCAACAAAGGTTGCAGAGTGCACAGAAGGCATCCCAGACCCTAGGACCACCATACTTGATCATCTCAGCAGTCACCTCATCAATTCCCGCAGCCTTTCCACATTTCAAACTTCTTGTCACTTTCTCAATCTCTTTCATACTCCTCCAGTCTCTGGCCTGAGTGTGGCAATTGAATAGAATCGCTCTCAGTATCAGAGACGGAGTCGCCACTCTCATACAGTTCTCCATAGTATTCACTCCATCGCTGCAGAACATCCTTTTTATTTGTAAGCTGGTTGTTTTCTTTCGAACGCATTTTATTCATTCTGCAATAAAGTGCAGATAAATAGATTTACATTAGTTATAAAATATAAATTGATTAGACAATCATACTATAAAATAAACGATTTTGTTGAAGATACAATAAAATAAGAAAACAATAGTCTGGAAATGATCTTCTTTGTAAAGGCATTTACTGGCCTTTTGTTAAATGCTGTTGAAAAAATGATACCTGGCCCAGTTTCTTGTCGGTTCTTCTGTGTCCAGGTTTTCTTTTCTCTTTGAACCGAACTAAAGTAGATTTGACGTTCAAAAATACCTTGAAATTGGGTTTACTTGAATAAATTGATTTGACTTTATAATAATAATAATAATATGTTTATTGAGAATTAATTGTTACATAATAGTGTTTTACATCACCTAGAAGCGTACAAAATTTTTATAACAAATATACAAACTAATAATATTATGCAATTTCTTTGCCGGGATCCCCGTTTCTTAAACTAGGTAGAACCTGTGCAGGGGCCGAGTGGTGTGGGTGACCCGCCACAGGGGGTGGACCAACAGGCGCTTACAGCTCCCATTAAGTGGAGCCTTAGCCTGCCATCCCAAGACCGCAGTGCGTAGACTTCATGTCTACATCCTTCTCAAGGTGACCCTGTTTCTACTGAACACTGCGGATCTAGACTGGAGAGTCGATAAACACTCCTGAGGGTGGTGCTTCGGCGGCGCCCTCAGTACCGGGTCGGGGCCGATGAGGCTGCAGTGCCGAAAGGGCCCGGCCCGGACCGGGGGGGAAATCGTCCTTTCATAGGGCGAAAGGGGTCGATGTCGTCACCTTACCCCTCTGCTTTCAGAGGGGAACGGTTGTCGCGCGCGTTTGCGCATAGTTGTGTTTTTGCGTCCTCTGCTGAGGACGCAAAGTCTAGGTGGAACGCGCTCGGCGGCACTAACCCTGTCACCGGGTGGCGTATGGAGGGCGGACCTGCACCAGCCGCCCTCCCCGGGACCCCGCGCAGGCACTTCAACGACCCCCGTGTCGGTGCTAAGGGGGTACGTCGTGGCTGCGCGGACCGACGACGGGCTTGCCTTCATTGGCCGGCCCAAGAGAAGGAAAACTTGAAACAAACCCGTGAGCGAACACGTAAAAACCTGTGGGTACCTGGGGACCCCCACAGTATTTACCCTAGCCCTCGGAATGAGCGTCACCCGGGGGTGGTCATTTAGTTCGTCTCGTAACATTCATGTCCCCTAGTGGGACGATTATGAAATGGCTACACATCTAAATAAAAATAAAGACGGAAAGAAGAAGGTGAACGAGGAGGAGAAGGAATCTGAGGTTGTGCTCATGTCGGACTCTCAAAGTTCGAGCATGGAGAGTTTGGTAAGTGTTTCGCTAACCCCGAGAGCAGGAGAAAAGCGCACATCTTCGTGGGAGCGTGCGCACTACTCATCTTCAGATTCGGAGGGGAAAAAAAAAAGGAAGAGGTAATAAAAAAGAACGTGGCGAAGAGAGGCAGGGGCCGGCCGCCTACTACTGGCCAGCGCGTTGGCTTGGCGAGCACCAAACAACTCCTTTCGGACAACGAGAGGCGGGATGCGGAGCTGCGAGCCGAGCAGGAGATGGCGCTGATGAACCTGGAGCTCGCGCGCGCTAGGGTATCGCGTCTCGAGAGATTAGCTAAGGAAGGTTCCGAGGGTCGGGAGTCGACTGCGGACCTTCAAGATGTTATGACGAAGGACTTGGCCGCCATCGAAAAGGTGGCCAAAACTTCGAAAATTTGAAGGGGCCATACGTTAGGGCCCTCAACCAAGCCGTCGCCTCTATCAAGGCAACAACCGAGGCCCTGAGCTCCAGATCCTCAACCGATGAGACTCGCCGGTTGCAGGAGGAGAACAGGCGCCTGCGAACCGAATTGGCAGGGCAGACCTTCGTTCCCAGCTAGGGGAGCTGAAGGAGGAGATGGTCAAGTACATAGACTGCTCTGCGGCAGCGAGGGAACCCGTGGCGCCCACACAGGAGGAGGTGACGCGTGCAATTGTCGCGCAGGTGAGCGCCATGATGAACGCTCGATTTGAGGCCCTCGAAGATCGGCTTCTGCCAGAAAAGCGGTTCCGTCCGCCATCTCTGGCAGAAATTCCATGCGGAAAGTCCAGCGTCGTGCCATCGGTGTCCGGCGTTGTTGAGAAGGGCAAAAAGGGGAGAAAGGAGAGGGAAAAGGTACCGGCGTCGTCTGGGGCGGGGGTACCCCCAAGGCCTGCCTCCGGCTCCGGCCTCCACCGAGGAGGCCTATAGTGTTGTTGCCCGAAGGTGCAAGAGGAAAGCTCCGGGGGGGACTTCCCAGCCCCCTCCACGCAAAGAGGACCAGGCCAAGGGCCAAAAGCCCAAGGCCAAGCCTAAAAGAAAGAAGAAGTCGAAGCTACGAACTCCGCGGACTTCGGCTGTTGTACTCACGCTCTCGCCCGAGGCGGAGCGTCAAGGTGCGACGTACGCCTCCATCCTTATGGAGGCGAAAAGTAAAGTGGACCTCTCTCTGTTAGGCATAACAGAGATGAGGTACAGAAAGGCGGCGACAGGGGCCGGTATATTAGAGTTACCGGGCACTGACAACAAGGAGAAGGCGGACTCCCTTGCACTCAGGCTGCGAGAGAGTCTGGACTCTGAAGTGGTTCGTATATCCAGACCCACAAAATGCGCAGAACTGCGAATATCGGGTCTGGATGATTCGATAACGGCTGCTGACGTTTCCGCAGCCATCATAAGGGTGGGAGGTTGCGCAACTGAGGCGCTAAAGGTCGGAGAAATTCGCCGCACTCCTTTGGGTTTAGGCGCAGTCTGGGTAAGATGTCCCGTGGATGTGGCAAAAAAGGTGGCCAGTGGTCGCCTTTTAGTGGGGTGGGTCTCGGCTGGGGTTCAGATCCTCGAGCCGAGACCACTCAGGTGTTATAAGTGTCTGCAGCTTGGTCACGTGCGGGTAAGCTGCACGTCGGAGGTGGACCGCAGCGGGCAGTGCTACCGCTGCGGTAAGGAGGGACATAAAGCTGGCATGTGCAAAGCGGCGCCCTATTGTACGTTGTGCGCTGCCAGCGGTCTGCCAGCTAGTCATCTAGTCGGAGGCAAGGCTTGTGAAGGGACCAAGAGAACACGAAAGGCGACAAATGCTGCCGCTACTCCGGTAGTTTTCACAAGAAGCGAGGAAGAGCGGATGGACACTTATGTCCCCCGCAACGAGTGACGCCTTCTGGCGTGTGCAATTTCCGCCTTTATTAAGGTGGAACGCCTATAGAGGCTTGGGGTGGCATTCGGGGGAGTGCCACCCCTCAGATAGCCTCGAGATGGCGCGCGCGGTGTTTCCGCGCGCCTCTCAAGCACTGAGGGTGGGAGTTCTGCCCTGCCACCCAAAACGAGACGAGGCTGGCGGTTTAGCGCCGGCCGTTGCCGCCGGGGTCGCGGAAGATTACGCCACTGTACCCGTGGCCCCGGTATTAAGGCTCTCGAGGAACACCGTCAGGTTTTAGTGGCTAGCCCGGCATTGCACTCACAGCCGGGAGTCCCACATATCCCCTTGCCATCCCCCATGGCAGGACGGAATGCATAAAGCATTTCCTGACGCAAAAAAAAAAAAAGGTAGAACCTGTGCTATAAGAAAACGGTTCCTCCTCAGATACAACTAGCAGTAACAGAGTGTAGTTAACATTATTACACTTTTTGTATTAAGTATTGCAAATAGATGTAACAGCCAGAAATAGGTAAGTTTTAAGTAACTAAATAAAGATAAAAGTATCTATAATGTTTTGTGGTGATGGTGGTGGTAGAGGAGTGTGTGTGTGTGTGTGTGTGTGTGTGTGTGTGTGTGTGTGTGTGTGTGTGTGTGTGTGTGTGTGTTTGTGTGTGTGTACCAACGGTTAATTATGTTGTATAAATATTAGTATTAATTTTTAAGAAAGTTTTCTATTTCCGTGTACGTTATTTTGTTAATTATTTTATTTCTAGGTTAATTATATTATATTAATATTAGTGTCCATTTATAAGCAGGTTTTCTGTTTCCGCGTACGTTAGTTTCTGTATCCAATGCTTTACTTTCTTTTTAACCTCAAATATATTCAAAGGATATATATTCAGTACCTTATTTACTCTATTGTACAGCCTTACGCTTAGTGACCAGTACTGGTGACGGGAGAACGCAGTGCGACTGTCAACTTGGGGACAAACCGGCACACCCTGACGTTTCCGAATTATTTCACTATCAAGAGGTAATTCTGAGTGTTTTCTTAAGATTGTGCGGAGCACAAAGAGCGGTCTTACTGAGAGTACATTTGAATCAGCATACAGATTGGTGGTAGAGTATAAACGCGGTTTAAAATATATGACCTTTAGCACCGCTCTTTGTGCTCTTTCTAGATCTAGAAAAAGAGTTTTGAATGTGCCACCCCATGCAGTGATGCAGTAAGTGAGTATCGATTCACATAACGCAGAGTATGCCTTGCTAATCGTCTTCCTATCTGCTGAGCTACGTAAGTTTTTGAAGATATAAAGAAGCCGTCTAACTCGTGGGATGACATAAGAAAGATGCACGTACCATTTAAGACTCTCATCGAGATGTCAATAGTCTCACATGAACAATGTGAATCCGGGAAAGCGCAGTCATGGGCTCTGATGGCCAATGCCATTTCTGTTTTAGGGGATAGTGTAAATCGAATTGATTTGGTTTTTGCAAGGTTTAGCGAAAGCAAGTGAGTCTTTAACCAGACCACAACAGAACACATTGCATCTTCAGCATTTGCTCTGCCCATATCCCAATTCGCACCCTGAACTATCAAGGCTGTATCGTCAGCGTAGTTGTTGTGTGTAAAGTTGTAATTTACAAAGGTCATTTATGTATATCAGAAATAACGTTGACCCCAGAATGCTCCCCTGTGGAATCCCAAACTAATGATTTCCTCATCACTAATTATGGAACCTATCTTAACGCACTGAGTGCGACCTCTAAGGTAATCGCTGAAAATATCTAAGGCAGTACCTCTGACACCTATTTTTTCCAGTTTTGATATTAACATAGGTATTGATATTGTGTCAAAGGCCTTGCACAAATCCAGAAAAATGCCATAGCATTTGGCCTTCTTGTCGAGTTTCTTAGCGACCGATTCGGTGAGTTTCACCACAGCATCTTCCGTAGATATTCCTTGTCTGAATCCGAACTGATTCTGAGGCAGAGTGTTATTTTTACGCAAAAAGTTAGTCAAACTGTTGTTTAGAATCCGTTCAAGTATTTTTGATAGTGCTGGGAGAATAGATATGGGCCTGTGGTTTGATATGCATTCTTTATCACCGCTCTAAAAAATGGGCTGTACTATTGCTTTTTTGAAGGCTAGTGGAAAAATGCCAGCTTCCAGTGACAGAAACTAGAACATGAGAGGCAAGCTTTAAAATTTTGGCCGGAATGTCATCCCACCCTGGTGCACATTCGCCGCAAAGTCCAGCAATAAGTCTCTCAACATCTGCGTAATCTACTGGGAGTATCACCATAGAGTTCAGATTTGGCATGGTGGCGAGATTTAATTGGTGTTAATTAGTTCGGTACGTATTCGTTATTTTGCTAGCTAGATTTGCTCCAATATTCACAAAGGTCTTGTTAACCACATTTACTGACGATCTAGGACTCTCGGCGATTTATAACAGTTCTATCGGAGAGTGGTGCGGTTTGATTCTATTTGAAACCTTGTTAATGACCTCCCACGTAGCCCTCGGATTCCCTTTAGCCTTCAAAAATTCCCCTCTTTCATGCTCGGTTTTTAGTCTCCTCAGCAAGCAATTACAAAAACTTCGGTAACGTTTATACGATATGATACGATACTATAATGATATCATTATCAGGTGTAGCTTTGGCCGTCATGTGCAATTTATCACGGTGTCTTATGCAGCGCAACATACCGGTAGTTATCCACGGTTGCTTGATTCTAAGTTTTCTTGGAATACGGGTTGTTTTTGAGTGTTTATGTATTACAGGCCGTACAGTTTTTATAAAATAATCGATAGCTATATTGGGATCCTTTGTATCCCAAACTGGTTTAAAGTCTGCAGATTCAAGATCCTGTACAATTAAATTATAATTTAAAGTTTGCTTGAAAGCACTAGCTGTGTAACCCTTGCCGATATTTTCCTTTAGTTCAATAGAAAGAACTGCCGTGTCTACAACAAGCACTAATGCTTTATGGTTCGTTTTTAAAAATACATGGTCAAGGCAGTTATCAAGACGCGTTGGGTGAGTATGCGCTGGAAGAAGACCCATCGATGCCATGAAGGTGAGAAATTCATGTGAATGGTCATCTTTATTATTTAGGGGTTTAATATCAACATTCAAGTCTCCTAAAACAATTATAGATTTAAATGTGCGTAGTGTGCGACATAGGTTCTCAAAACTATTGTAGGAGTTAGAAAGATTATCGTAAGATGGTGATCGATAAATTGACACGATTGCAGTATCTTTAGTACAACACAGTAAACAGTTTGCGTCCGTAAAAGTCGGCTCTGTAACTGTGCAATCTATACGCGAGTGAACGTACATGACCACTCCATCATTTTGTATTGGATTATTATCTGAGGAGTGGGTCACGTAACCATCTAGAATAGGTAGATCCACACCGCGCCCCTTTAGCCAGCACTCTGTGAGAACAATAATGTCATAGTCTATATCTGTGACCGACATTAGAGCTGTGAATTGATCTAGATTTTTATAAATACTACGGATGTTTTCCTGTATAATGTTGAGCCTGCGCTTGGGGTTAGTAATCATTTTCGCACAAGCCTCTGGAGCTATGACATGAGATTGTGCAACTTTGAAATTATCCAGTTCAGATAAGAACTCCACAGGCATAATCATTTTTTATATTGAATGATATATTTTGTCCAGCAAGACAACAAAATGAAGATATTGCACTTTATTACTGTAAGGCGATCATGACAAAAAAGTTTATCCTCAGTACCTTTAAAAATGAAAGCATTGCGTTGTGTAAATAAATGTATTGTGAAGACATAAGTAGTCCGATAAATATTATGAGTCTCATTTATTGTAGTTAGTATGTATGTGTGTTTATTGTATATAGTGTATAATTTTGAATGTACAATATGTATTAACTTAAAGATAACATCAAAGACAACAATTCCAGAGGGATATGCTAACGTTACAAATAAATTTAACCAATAGAAGATTTCCCAAAAACCTTTTTTATATCCAATACATTGCGGATACGGCGAGCTTCTGTGTCCGGACGGAGGCGGGCAAATATTCTTCCATCACGCGTCCACACGAACCTCCAACCCAGGCGTGCTCCCTCCTGCCGAGCTTTATGGAACAGCTGACGGTTTAACCGTGTAAGTCGCTCGTTTATATAGAAGCGTTTTGGTTCACCTGAGATTTGAAGACCGGAGGTATCTATATTTCGCCGTACTCTTGCTGCTTTTAACATGTCGAAGCGCAGGGCACGACGCGTTAGGCGGAGAACCAACGGCCGCGGGCGGATGTCGCTAGCATTTTCACCTTCAGTTAGACCACGTCGCGCACCTGCTCTTTCTACACTCACGATGTCACGATTCTCCATAGGGACTCCCAGCTTCTCCGCAACAACACATACCAAATATGTGGTGTTTTTTCCACTTACTTCAGGGATTCCAGTTATTTCCAGATCAGTCAGGAGCAGGTCTTGGTCACGGTCATTCAGCTCAGCCTTTAAAAGTTCCACAGTTTCTGCCAGACTTGCTACCTCCTCCGGTACCGTCTGTTTCTCACGCTCTTCTAGTGTTGCAATGCTACTCTCGAAATTATCCAACCGTTCAGAGAGGGCATTCATTGTGACGAATAACTTATTTATCTGCTCACTTACGATATTTTCTATGGAAGACATGAGTATGTCGCGCAGTTCTTCTCGGATAATACTTCGAATGTTATTTGGGGTCAGCGCTTCTTGTTCCGGCTCGGGCTTGTCCTCCGAGGACTTTCGTCGCAATTTAGAGTTACGAACTGTAACGTTCGCGGATTCCTGCTCCGAGCATATATACCTAACTGGAGTATCAGCGTTATTGCCCTTCGGTTGTGCGCATTGACAAGTTTGGCATTTCCAAATTAATTTTGAGTCTGGAGTCATTTGCAAGAAACGCTTAACAGATATATTTGCGCATAGTAAATCATAATTTAGTGCACATTTGCGACATTTTAATACTTGAGGAGACTTTATAGTCTTTTTGCATCCACTACAAAACGCCGTGTTTGACATATATATTTATACGCACGCGTCTTTGGAATCAGCGCAGGTGTTCAGTTGGAAGGCGCTGCATACGCTGCTTCGTAGCGCACCTCGAACCGGTTCTGTTATCGCAAGCAGAACGCTCGACCGGCCTGCGAGGAAGCTATAATTTCTTCTAACAGCGCCCTCTTACGATTAGAGTTGTGAATTCTTCATACAACTGGTATGCTTTAAACTTACTTTCGATTTTCTCAGTAGATGGCGCTAATAGCCCAATTTATCGATTAATTTAATTCTTCACTGTGCATAATTTGAAAATAATTTATAAATATGTAAATAACACCAGCTTACTGTTTTTCTAAATGTATTGTATAGTATTATTAATATTAGATTCAAATATTTTAATTGGTGATTGATTTCACTTTCGTTGACATGGAATGTCCGTTAAACTATTATTTCGGTAAATACTCATAAATTTTTATTATTTGCGTCACAATTATTATTTAATTAGATCAAAAACTTCTTTTGCACTATTTATTTAACACACACGTATTTGTGAAATTTGTTCTTACTATTTTAAATTAATATATTTTAAAGCAGCTTATGTTTACATGCACAAAGGATCTACCCTCCCTGATAATACCGATAACTAATGAACCGACTTTGACTTTAATGTAAGGACTAAAATATCAATTTGACCATTTTGATTTTTAGTGGTAAATGTTTCTTTTATTTTAAGTATAATTTTCAGCAAAAATGTACTCTAGCACAAATAATGGATGTAGTTGTCATAGTAAATAACTAAAAGTAACTTTAGCTTCGCCTTCTTAAAAAAAGTATACTGGATTTTAAGTTTATCCGCCCCTTTTATAATAATATTTCTTTTGCAATTTATCTGTGATCAAGGACTATTTATTACATCACAATTTAAATATATGTATTTAGATTAAAAGCTTTATATTTTAAATTCTTTGATATAAAAATACGTCTTTATTTTAACTTTATAAACTTTGCCACCATAAACAAACGCTTCTGAAGGCTTCTGGTAAATTTTTATAATTTTATTGTTAGGTACTAAAAGGTAAAAAACAAAAGTTGTGATGCAATAACTAAAAATATAATAGTGAAATTACATGTTAATCAAAATTAGAGCTACCGAAAGATTGCCGATCATTTAGAGTATTCAGTGAAAAATATATTGTCCTATTGCATGTTATTAACAACGTGATAGATCAAACAAAGTACCTAGATAAGTTCGGCCAAGGAAGACAACACATGAGGACATGTTTATGATTTGTTTGGCTAAGCTGGACTCTTTTAAAAGCTCGAACGTTGTAATCCGAAAGGCAGTTCTTTCTTAAGACGACTCATGATACGTATCGGTAAGATTAATTCGTAGGCGGCTAGTAGAAGCAAAATAGTTTGAAAGGCTTACTTTAAAAATATCACTTCTTACCAGACGACATAGAGAATTCGTCTAGCCTTTGCTAAAGAAAGTATTATAGATGGACACTCGGCAGTGGAAAAATTTTTTATTTGCTGATGAAACTAAAATTAATTTAATAAATTCCGATGGTAAGAGATAGGAACGTCGCCCAATCGACGAAGTATTAATACATACATAGCGGGTAGTCAGAGAAAATGATTGAAAGGGATGTTTGATCAGTTTCAGCATAAAATTAGAGGAGACAATTATTCCTTATTCTGATGATGATTTAACTGTTACTAGGATACTTGAGCACGACAATGATTCCAAGCATACAGCAAACAGCGTTAATGTATGTCTAAGACACCAATCGGTGTCTGTGCGAGCGTGGCCTCGCAAATATATTATTACATTGTAAAAAATAAATTGTAGGAAAAAGATATCACTAACATCAACATAAAATATCTAAAAACACGGGAAATTAACGGGATTACCTTTTATTTTCGCTTGACGTTTCGGCCAGGTTGCATCGGCCGTGGTCTCTAGTAAACTGCCGCAGCAAGCTTCACTCCGTGTCCGAGGCAGGTTTTATTCATCTACCTCCGATATTTGTAAGTAATCATTAGGGTTGGCGACGCTTGGCGCTCCGTCCTCTCTGACTACCCCGTTAAAGATACGACGTGAAGTATGTAGGTATGTATGTAATTATTACAGTTCCTACACACAACACTCACGGTGTCCACACACTTAATCGGATGTGAAAAATAAAGTTTTATCATTTGATTGAAATTTTTGTGTCTCTTGATTTTAATTGCTTCACACACGACTCTTGGATAAAAGTGGCGATCGGTAGAAAGGACTTGTGAGCGATGAAATTCTATCCAATGACTCGTATCTGATTGGAGAAGGTGAAATTTAAATGCGACCACCTCTGAAGTATGACCTACCAAACAAAAAGGGAATAATCGAAATCAATTAATAATTAGCGGAGTAATTGGGTAACAAACACAAAAAAAAAACAACATACAGTCGAATTGAAAACCTCGTCCTTTTTTGAAGTCGGTTAAAAAATCGCAGTTATAATCACAGTATGCTCCAACCTATACTGTTTGAGATATATTTGTGGAAAGTTGTAAAAGTATTTTCTGGAAATGTGTGAATAGAATGCCATGTCGTTGTAGAGCTGTAATCGACAGCTAATTAGTTAGTATAATTCCAACATATACTGTGTGTTATTAATAAAAAATTGTTTAAGGGTGGCTTGTACCGACTAGTTTAACTCGATTTAAGGATTTAAATCTCGCTTATTACCAATTATTTAATAGTTAGTGCAAACGAGATGTCAAATTCTTTTTATATCTTTGTCATTTGAAACCTGTTTTAACTTCAATTGGAATTTCGTTAATTAAAGTTGGTATAATATATTACGGTTTTCTTTTACCATACTTTATGAAATTAGTAACTTTTAGCCTTAAAAGCTTTTAAACATGCCTTGAGTTACTTTTCTAATACATACTTTATGTAATATTTTATATTGAAATTATTTGTTAAAGAATTGTTCTTTATGACATTTTGTATTTATAAAATGCAATGTTTTGTTTGACCTGACGTAACTCAAGTTCTCCTAAATAGATTTTGATACACTTTCTGTCATTATCTGGACAACTATTAAATTTGTATTTATAAAATGCAATGTTTTGTTTGACCTGACGTAACTCAGGTTCTGCTGAATAGGTAGATTTAGATACATTTTCTGTCATTATCTAGACAACTATTTAGTGTATAATAATAGACTAGCCAGAATTTAGTGTATAATAATGTACATTTGTATTTTAAACTTCGAAAAAAATTTAAATTACTTATTAAAATGATTCATTAAATTATTCAATGAGTTTAAAACATTGATTTTTTTGAGATTCGAAGCATGCTCTAATATTTCCTTCGAAATCTTAATTTCGATGTTTTAAAAAGAGTTGCTTAAAAATTAAAATAATGAAGCATAATAGTGAGTTATTTTAAAACACAAATTATAATTTATTTCCTAACAGTTAATCTTATTTTAAATAGGACTTTTCTCTTAAAATAGGTATTTTAAATGTAATACCGTAGACGTCATATTATAACGTTTGTATATAATAGCTATATAAATACATATCTTCATGCCGTATCCCTAACGGGGTAGTCAGAGAGGACGGAGCGCCAAGCGTCGTGGTCCTTCCATTTGACACTTCCATTTACAGCTACATACATTTTTACTTATTCATTAAACATACATTAAATGAATAAACATAAACTGGTAATTCGTCTCATTAATTACTTACGTTAAGCCTTGTTATCAAGTAATAAGTAATCCTGTTTGTCAGTCAACATGCCCTAATAATTACTACCTACTCCTTGACATAAATTTATAGTCCTGTCATCTTGACCAGTTGCGTTCCTAAATTCACGACGACGGTCATCAGTAGGCAGGTAGTGCCCGACAACTATAACTTGTTAGTTAATTCTAATCAAGACGGCAACTTGAGTGCATCACTCCATAATAATATCTTGTTTGCCAGTGCTTGCTGTATGCCTTAGTATTAACTGAGTAATGTTTCCGAATCTATTTGCCAAAGAGGAACCTATATTAGATTGAGAGCTAGCGACGTGATGACAGAAGCCTAATCGTGTAACGTCCATTAACTGGAAATGGACGAAATGAATATTCACTATGGCGATTCTGTCGCAAAAATGTATCTAATTAACGCTTATCGATGAGTCGAAATTGTCCAATAGATATTAATTTTTATTCTACGGAATTTGTGCATTTAGGTCCCCAGCAAATCAATCACCCATTTTATTGAAGACATTTTTCTTAGTTCCTAAAAATTATACATCATGTATAGTTTGCTTAACACATGGGCATGTGGATTGGCGTACTTACCTATATCTGTTTTATTAAAAAACAGGTTAAGAACAATTTGGGTATGATAGGGTTCCACGGCCGTATTAATTACTAGTACCTAGTCTCATAAGAATTTATATTGTAAGATTAAAATCGTAAATACACTTTTTGATTTTAAATCAAAAAGTGTATTGATAGTTTGTCCACATTTTTTATTAAACTAACACATATACTGTACCGCTATGTGAGGTGTAGGAGTATAAATACTTTTATAACAATACCATTGTCTGGCTTCAACCAAGGTTCCTATTATAGCGATTAAGTGTAGCCAAAACATTAATTTGTCGATGGCACGAAGATTTTATTGTTGCGCGAACACGAATGCCGCCAACACCGGTGTCGGTAAAATGGCACACATCGAGGGAATTTATCGCGACAAAGTTAGTTCGTCCGGTTACACTTCGTCAATCTCATTCAGCAGTAAGATATTGAGCGCGTCATACATGATGTGTAGTATCCTTTTTTTAGTTTATATACGTTTGTGTAATTAGGAGAGGAAAAAAAACGACTGGAGCAACGAAAGAATGTTAGAATTAATATACAAAGTTGAACCAGTTACTTCTATGGAATTCTGATGAGCCAAATCATAAGAGTAATCATTTAAAGATGCGAGGTTGAGATTTAAAAATAATTTAAGTTCCTCTTGACAGTGGACGAACTATAAAGGAAAAAAAGAGATTCGCTTTTATTAAAGAAAAAAAAGAGATTTTTTAAACTAACTATACTTCGCGGTTTCACCCGTGTTAAAAATGGAATTTATTAACTTTTAAATTATTTTGGTATAAAACAAAGCTTTCGGTATAAAGCAAAAATTCCCTAACTGCCAATGAAAGTCTCGTCAAAATCGATTAAGCCGCTTTGGAGATTAGTCAGAACAATCAAATAGATAACAGACGGACAGACAAAAATTTAACAAAAGCGTGTTTGGGTTTTGGTTACATGCAACTAACCAATTAAGCTTAAAAAAGCTTTTATTTCGAAATCACAGAGAGATACTTCAATTTTATGTATGTGTTAAGATTAATTATATTTTATGTTCGTATATACTTGTTCAAAATGGCGACACTTATCCACATGACGCTGTCGCCATTTTTAACGTTTTATCGTCAAATACAAACAATTTAATAATTAGAGAAATGGATATAAAATATGAGCTGTATTAATCGAAAAGACTAACTTCTGTGGTTAAAAAGAGAAAAATCTTTAAAGCATAGTGTGCCCCATACACAAGAATAAGGGTGATATCGCATACGTTTAAGTTGTGGGAAAGAATGGTAATGATTCCTTTTTTCGTTTCGAAGATTCTTTTCTTCGATCAAAAAATTGGTTTGCTTTTTCTGTCATAAATAATTTTCTGTTCTTGATTCCTACATAATATACTAATACAATAAAAATTATTTGGTGTCACATAATATGATGCGGTTACGTCGATTGCACTGGTCTTCCATGAACTTCGCATGATTTAGTGCGACTAGGAAACACCGAAGGTGGTGTCATACCATCTGTGTAATAGTCTGGAGTATTATTGTCATGTTACAATGCATTATCTATCGCGTCTTTTTACAATCGATTTAAAGATTTATTTTAAAAACACATATGTGGGCGTTTCGCGATTTTAATTGATTAGTAATTAATGCTCAATTATCTACAAGTTCATGTAGTAAATGACTTTATAATATATGATGTTTCTAAGTAGAAACAAACAAGTAGAAGTGTGTTTTTTTCAATTAAACTTTAAACATGCTTTTTCTCAAAACGAGCTTTTTCAGAGTTTCAACTTTAAATGTCTGATAAAAAAAATATATGCCAGTTTTCAAATATTTTTTTAATCCTTATTTGAATCAATTGACTATTCGGCATATATTTCGCCAAAGGCCGACAACGAACTTTTGTCATGATAACAAGATACGAATGTTTGTCCGACAATGTGGCCGCAGCAGCGGCTGCTAATAAGTAAGTTCATTAGCGTTTGTAATTGAAGAGAAATAATAATATATTAAAGAAAATTTGTTATCGTTACTCCTTGGAATTATCACTTTAGCGCGTAGACTTTTGTTTAATCAAAAATAAAAGAAGCATTTTTCCTCTAATTAGTAATGTCTACGTACAAATAGGTAAGGAGAAAATTCTGTTCTCTGATAAAATAATTAAATTTTATTTTTGAGCACTTTATTATTTTTAGTTGCCTTTAGGTTAGTAATATCAAAAAGTTTAGCACAAAATTTTTCAAAAAAATAGAGGTCTTTTAATTAATGATCAGTATACCGGAGTTATCTTCGTTATGATTTCTATCCTGAAACCAAGCTACAAATGTTAGTTCAAATTTATATCATTTGAATGCAAGTATAGTTTCGCTTACAACTAGAGATGTATCGAATTCACATTCGGTAAAATATTCGATGTCATATTCGGTAAATCGCCAGAAAATCAAGTTCACACGTTCTTCTACGAGCAAATATGTTTCAAAGCAAATAGATGTTCTAATGTAACTTTATAAAAATCCGGAATGTCAAAGTCAATGACGTTAGGTGTGTCATAATTCACAAGTCAAATTCGGATAGCGTCGTCGATTTGCTATTTCTCTGACAGTTATTTCGAAAGCAGTATTTCATTTTTAGATTTTTTTAGTAATAGTTTCGAAAATCTAGCGGTATTAAAGTCTAGGATACGGTTATTTCTTAAAATAAATCTGCACAATGTAATGTAAAGAACAGAAATGTCAATGTCTACAGCCTTGTTCCGCCATAATAAATGCCTAGTTCCTAAAAATACTTTTTATTTCGATTATCTATAGCTTGCGCTAGCTTAAGGAAGTTATAAACCACACAGAAAATCATAATAAATTAAAATATATTCTTAAATAGAACGGTTACTCTGGGACTAGTGGTAGCGAATTTGGGTATTGTCATTTCAGTAATCTTTACAACAATAAAAAGAAGTAAACCAAAAGAAAGGCTATATTTATAAAATCTGAGCAGAGTTATGAATGCATGTATTGTATTTTTCACGGAATCGTTAAACAGTACCTCGAAATATGTTAAAAATGTCTTTTAATTTTTCAGCGAGATAGGTTTACAACTAATATCATTTAAGAAAATTGCTTTAACGTGTAATAAGCTATTATTATGTTAGTGTTAGCCCAATGTGCGGTGTCACGCTTGCTGACAGGATAAGCAATGATGAGATACGCAGTATGACAGGGTTACACAACAGTGTTATTGTAAAAATGAAGAAAGGAATGCTTAGATGGTTCGGGCACATGGAAAGAATGAGTGAAAGACTGACGAAGAAAATATACAGAGCGAAAGTGAGTGGTAAAAGAAGCCAAGGAAGACCAAGGCTGTCTTATGAAGATCAAATAGCCAGAGTGTTAGCAGACGGAAATGTCAAAAGCACTCGCATACCTAGGCGAAAATGTGTGAGGAGAATGATGAGATTTGAGGAAGCGAAAGAGGTGTGTAAGGACCGCGACTCCTGGCGCTCCGTCCTCTCTGACTACCCCGTTGGGGATACAGCGTGAAGTTATGTTATGTTATGTTATGTTAGCCCAAGTTCGATCAAATTCGGTTCCGCTCATATCTTGACCGAACATTCCCCGAAATTGACGTACGACAGAATCCATATTTGGCGCAACTCTAGTTCTAACTAGATATTATTCAGCATTCAAGTGTTGTAATGTCGGAGAGCATAGCAGATTGCTAAACTAGCATAATTACGTATTGTATTAGTGTGGTAGGAGTACTTGATAATGGATTAGTATAGAGCCTGTTACCACAGCTCTTGAGTCTTGACTCTTAAGATATAATTGTTATAGTTTATTATAAGAGATACTTACTAATGCATACAATTTGGCACAGCGCAGACTGGGACGTGTTTAATGTTTGTTCAATGTTTGACATTGACATTAGATGGAAGAATAATTTATCCTGTTTTGTTTGTAAAATTGTTCGATTTGGTTCATAGTATCACGGATGTTCATTAATTGATACGTTCATAATTTAATTCTTATTCGAGATAGACAAAACAGCGAGGCTCAACAAAATCATATCTCGACGCCATTTTTAGCAATAAGCATTAGCATTCACACTTGACAAAGTGGAACCAGTTAGATTGCTAGTCGTCTACCATTTCACAGTTTCTTATAATAAGTTACATCCTTTGGCCAACTTGCGTTATTAAATACCGTTTGGGAGTTGACAATAAAGTTGAACTGCATCGTTTTACATAATATGTATGTAGAGGGTATTTTATTCTGATATTACTATTGAATAATCCAGATTTGATCAGATCTTTGCAAGTATTCTGCAATTTCACCTATTACCAAAAGATTTTGTTAACTATACTAGTTTCTTCGTCAGTGTTCCTTATTCCATAATTAAATCATATCTCCATAATTACACCCAAAGTGTGATCCCACACTAAGCACTAGGCTTGTACTGGGGTATCAAAGAAAAAATTAAGGAATTTGGAACCTTCGGTTTGATGTACTATCAAGCGCTAGTTATTTTAGTTAACGAGTTCTCGTGTCTTTTTCTGTATTATTGAGAGTAAGCACGGGTAAAACACTTAGTTATAGTAAGTATGGCAACTTCGCACTGTCATTGTAATTCGGTCAGCTTATGAGTTGATCGTGAGATAATTATTTGCAAAATACTATTCAATCTTTAGTGGTTTGGCTACTACTTTTTACAAAAATAAAAATATGTCATGTTCAGCTGTGTATCGTTGTACTGTGACCTTCCCTTAACACGCACATTAGTAAAAATCTAGAAACTCGGTCAATAAAAAAGAACACCGTAAGGACATGCTCTTAGAGCAAATGCTTCGTCCACTGTGATAATTCGTCCGAGGTGGTAATAATTCGGACGGATCTCTTATGACATACAGTAAGTGAAAATTAGCTAATTTATATTCATGAAATAATTTTACCCTAGATTGAAACTATTGAACTAAATAAGGTACAAATCAATAGCGATAATTCAATGTCAAAAGTTTCGATCGTAGGTCGAGCATTGAATATTCTCAACTAAGTTGAAGGAAATTTTGAAAAATATGATAAAGCGGGGTGAGAGCGGACTTAGAGGTTCGGCAACAACTTTGAAGAGGAATCGGCCCCTCGGGGGCTGTGATGAATCTTTCACACGCTTTATCGCCTTGCATCGGGAATTGAACCTTAGAACGATTTTGGCTCATCGGAGTATTTACTACGTTTTAAAACTTACTCTCAGATTTCTTCTTTATATGTTATAAATTCTTATCTGTTTTTGATTTATTAAAGTTATGTCATATTAAAATTAGATTATATTAGATTAAGTTTGTTACTCAGATGTCGTTTATCTAAAAAAGTGTGTTGGCCACGTATTAAATTAGGTTCCTCAGTAATTTACTTGAAATACGCGTCAAAATTGTCACCTAACCCCCTCCCCCGACTTGTTTTCAAAAGTATTACTAAGAAAATAAAAACATTATGAATGTTAAGAAAAAAAAATAATATAAAAAGTAATTTTAACGCTACTTATCATAAAGACAATAATCTGTTAGTGTTTTATAACTTTCTTTTTATTTACCTTGAAATATTTATTTATCATGTTTATCTTTTCGGGAAGTTAAAAATTAAATCACTTAAAACATAATGTTATACACATTATTCTTCTCAGCTTGCGCAATTGGATAACACGATGAATGGATCGCATGGCGAAGGACTTTAATAGAATGGAAAGATTTACATATATCTTGAGAAAGGATGTTGAAGAAAGAGATGGGTCTTGATACTGTGTGTTTGACTCGTGTGTGTATATATTATAGTATCGGTCAAATACAGACTGTTTATCGTGTCCGTTAATAAGCAATAGAAAACTCGATCCAATTGAATGCCGTTAAAATAACTGAATATTTTCAGAGGAATTCAATCGAAATTTGCCCTCAAGTTCTTAAGTGGTTAACCATGAAAGCAGAATACGGAACATGTGTAGTTGAAATAGTGGAGGTGAGTTCACACCATAAGTTGTTCCTTTGTGTTGGGGTATAGTGAATACATTGCATAGGTAGTAGATGATTAATTATTCGTTACTTGGTATTTTTTTACTTCGTAAGTACTGTCGCATATTAATCATAATTGATTTTTATACCTATTTATTAGCTACATTCTCAACCATTAATCAAAACTTGTTTCATTCGTCAACGAAGCATTCTCAGGAAAGTTTGAGTCAGACTCGGTCAGTTCCTCTGTACCAAGGTAACTTACCTTGAGAACATCGCTGCGAGGTAACTGGAGGAGATCACTGTGAGGTAACTGACCGAGTATAAACTTTCCGGAGACATTGTTATCAAGCGAAATATATGTCGATAAATTAGTTTTAGTTACATGTAAAAAAAAAAAAACAAAAATGTTGGAGTCGAAGGTCATGAGCAAGGTAAATATGGGTAAGTATAAAAAACCTATAATTCCGGTAACGAACTTAAGTAATTACAATTTGTTTTCGTGAAATGCATAGACAGGTCGCAGGTTATATATGGACAGGTTTTAGTTTTCGAACTTTTATTATTTGTTTTTATTTATCTGAAAGTTATAATACATAATATGTAACAGCTAAATATAACTACAGAATAAGATATCTTATTCAGCAAGTTGGTCTTCGATCGGAGACGTAGCTAGCCAGGCTGTGCCTCTAGTAACAGCAATAAATGTCGAAAAACTTTTTTGATACATCCTTTAGTTGTGCACGTTCGACATGTTTAGTTTTTAGATTTTTACTTGAACGAATTTAGTGTTGTTCGCTTACCTACTTATGGAACGCCAGTTAAGTTATTGTTCTTTTTATGTACGTACCTATTTTTAAAAAGGTTATTTTCATTATTTATTTCAGTCGTCTATTTAAGTCAATCACGTTGAAGCACAACAATAGACTTCACAATTTCTGTTCAATCAATTTTATGGACATCTTTGTTATTTCCCCAAAAGAAGACTTTTTCATCGGATTGTATTTAATCACTTTGATCTCGATTCGTCTCAATTTAATTGGGTATCTTTTGTACATTGTTCTTAAGATTCAAGTTTTTCTGAGAAACTGTAATAAGGTACAGGATCGTCAGAGAGGAAGTATAACGTAATTTCGATGAAAAGCACTTAAAAAAGGACTTAAACGAGAAGTGCAATTGTCTTTAGATGTGCAGACACTGGGGAAATCTGAAATAATACTCTTGGACTAGTTAAGCCGCTGTTACTGACGATGCAATAAAATAAGCAATGCTACACTACAAATTACGGGAGAGCTTGCGCAGCTTAAAATAATTAAGATTCTTTGTCTAGCGTAGGCGGCACTGTAACTTTGCAGCGTAAACACACAGAATTGACTCGGTGTTCCTTAGAACGTCACAAGATTAGTTTCTGTTACTTGCCGTGATTAGATTTACTTTGTATAAATAAAGTAACTTAAAGTTGGAAGAACTTAAACACACACCTGAAAAGTCTGACATATGAGAATTCACTTTAATGTGGGAGTTACATATTTTGTGTTATGATGAAGAGTCTTATTAAGATCATCAGTTTACATTACTTTAAGTCTATAAATCAGCAATTAAATGCAAAATTACATAATTCTATTGTGTTTAACGAAATAAATATTTAATAATATTTTGAAGGAATATATAAGAAAGTCGGTTGTTATAATATTAATAGCTTGAAAGCCCTGGAAAACTTCTCAAATTTGTTATATTGGTATGTGAAGATGCTTCATTATGAATGTATTTTTTGTTAAATTGTGGTTTATGCTGTCTTGTCTGGTAAAATCTAATTAAATAAAGGAATGTATATGTAAAGTCGGTAAAAAGAAACGTCGGTACCAATATATACTAACGATAATACTTTTAAAATTAATAACTTTTTAACGAACATACTACACAAAATAAATTAAAATCTTATCAAACGGTAAATGTTGAAGTTGTAATCAAAGTACATTTAAAATATGCGTTTGCATGCACGGCAAATATTCCAGCGGAATTTTATCGAGTTTTTAACTCAGTGAGCGAGAATTCTCACACGAGGTGAAAGTGCCAAAAAGTTTAACTGGAATTTACCACTAGGTAAGTTTGAAAGGTGCTGGAGATGCCGCCACGAGTGGCCGCGGCGTGTAAACTATGTCTTTGTTTACTACTACTTATTTATACGTGTTTCATAACTTAAAACAAAAATAAATAGGGAACAGAAGACATTGCATGGATAGTATGTCATGAAATTCTTAATAATGGCGTCTTCATATTTCCCATGGATTCCTGAAGGGAACGAAGGCATGTCAGTTATCTTAAAACAGACATAAGTATATTCACTGTTTATTATCACCGATTAATTGAATGTGACAGATATTCAACTTGTCGCTGACTTAAGACGTAAAACAAGCCTATAATTATTTAAAAGAAAACTAATTATTTTCTCAGATCGAGAATCGGACCCGTGATTTTTAGTCGTGCACTTTACATTTTTAGGAGCTACCATGGGCGTTAGGACATGCAAACCGATAACCGATAATCGGTTATTCATGGATTATGGATCCATCTTAAAAACGATAAATATCAAAAGAAAAGGCGATAAATATCAGTATATCACAAAAAAATATAAAGTCATAGAAGAATTATTTCTCAATCATTATAGCTGTTTCCAAAATACCACACCAATTAAACGGGAAGTAGTAAACAAGACTAACCTAAAAATTGAAACAATAATATTGTGAAGGTAATTTGTCAATAGTTTACGAACTATTACATTCATTTATTAGATAGACAAATTCTATCTAGATTCTATCAAATTCTTACTGCAAATTATAAGTAAAATATAATATTTCTCTATAAATCTAAGTTTTTACAAATTTTTATATACTTTTAGTTCAGTAAATTGTTATTACGTTAAAACAAAACTAGATAAAATGGAATCTACCTTTTGTTGGTAGTATTAGCCCTTGTGGTCACGATATTATATAAATGTATGTAGAAGAAAATAACTAATGATTATAATAATTCCAAAATGTTGATTTGAATATTTTGTATTTAATTTGATTCAGAAATACAAATATTTTGTAATAACTTACAGTTTATTTTAAAAAATACTTTATTTTTTTAATATTGAAATATTTATTTTTCAGTATATAATAGGGATTAAAGTTTGAAATTGCCGTTTTAACGCACTGTCCACTTGGAATTAAAATTAAACCTGAATAGTGTCAGATTTTAGAGTGAAACTTTTTTCGCACGACAACTACACATTTTAAAAAATCATGACTTTTGATTGTTTGACTTTCAATTGTTTTTACATTCAGCTTTTAACGTGAAGATGGATACAGCGATAACCAGAGTAACTGCTCGTTGTCAATGCTGTGTTCGTAGAGGATACCGCTAACGAACTGTTAGAAGGCCGGGTCTGGTAGACTTTTAAAAAAAAACACTTTTATTTCGACCACCAATTTATTCCTTTAAGAAATTGGTGCTTCAGTGCCTGCTTGAGATCGGTTCTCCTGAAATGGGCTAAATGCTTAATATAGTACTGGACTCACTGAGTGACTAACGCTATGTAATTAATTTGATGTACTTGCTGAGTGACTGATGCTATGGAATTAACTTGATGGACTCACTGAGTGACTGACGCTATGGAATTAACTTGATGGACTCACTGAGTGACTGACGCTATGGAATTTACTTGATGGACTCACTGAGTGACTGACACTATGGAATTAACTTGATGGACTCACTCGCGGTCGTGCGGGAAATCGCCTTTTATATCGTCGGCTACCGCGTGGCGTATTTACGCGGCGTTGCTTTGATCAGCAAAATCGCCTGTAGTAATTGGTCATAACAGCTCCCCCTTTTTGACGGAGCTTTATCTTAAAGAGATGAAGCAGAGTCCGAGTGAAAAAAGAAATAGCAAGACAAGCAGAGACTGAGGCACTTGGATACAGAGTAATTAATACAAAGATACAGAGTAAATAATTCAAAAATACAGATTAAAAACACAAAATAAAAATACAGAGTAAAAACACAGAGTAAAATACAGAGTAAAACACAGAGTAAAATACAGAGTAAAACACAGTGAAAATAATATTATAAAAATAAATAGTAAAATAATTTCTAGAATTTATTTATTTATTTCATAATTAAAATTATTTAACAATAGGTATTACCATTTATATTGACTATTATGCAATTTTATTTATCGAATAATAATTAATTACAAAACGTTACATAATAATTAGTTATTTGAAATATTCCTGTTAACAGAATAATTAAAAACATTTTTTCTTGATGTTGTACGAGGAGGTAACACGGGCAATGATTTTACAGATTTTTGATCATCTGAATTTGATGAGATTTCAGTTAATTCGATCGAGTTTTTGATTTTACACTCATGTGGTATATTCCTTCTCGTATTACATATACATATTTGGATGCAGTGAGATGATTCCTTAGTTTTATAAATACATTTTATTAGTTTATAAACAATAAACAAAACTAAAAGGGTAATTAGAATGTAAGTAATAGTAGAGTAATATACACCATATTTTATGATGTGAGACTCTTGTTGAACTTTATTGAGTTCTTCTTCAAGATTATTCAAATTATGGTAAGAATATTTCAGAGAATTTAAATCTATGTTAGTTAGTAGCAATGGAGATAAATATTTTGCAGACTTGTTAAAAGTACTCTTAGTACAACAATCGTCTTCTTTAATATTGAAGTCTATATGTAATTGATTTTTAATCGTAATAGTATTAGAGGTTGGAGGTGAAAGTTTTATTGTTTTTGAATATCCTATACAGTTTTCGGTTAAATTTAGAATACCAGTACCAGAAATAGAATAATTTTTTAAGATATTGTCACATTTAACCGTTAATTTGCAATTCTGAGATTGTACATAAATCCATTTGTTATTATTTAATTTATGCCATATATCAATCTGACCATGTAAAAGCTTGGCGTTACATTCTACAAGTAGAGATAGTATAACTTCGGTTAATAGTTTTGTTTCACAACAAGGGTTATTTATGGAAGAGAATATCGACACTAGAGGGCATATGGAATAATTAACATTTATAATATAACAATTATCTAAATTTTCTAGTAGACTATAGCTTAACCTATCTTCAGTAATTGATAAGAAATTATGCGAAGGATGAATTAGGGCGAAGGACTGAGGTTTGATTGAGTCATGAGGAGTTGGTAAAGGAATATTTTTATATACAGTAAACTTTAAAGATGAAATGAGAGGAATTTTTAAGATAAAAATAATTTTTTTATTATAATAATACGATGTCAAACTCGATACATCAATTATAGTATGAATATTATTTAGATTTAATGAGACAGGGAAATCTAAGTTTTTATTTACGGAGTTAGGTACTATGGCTCCATAATCAGAGAACAATTTCAAAGAAAAATAAAATTGAATTTATGATAAATAGAGTCGAGTAAGATAGAAATAGTAAAAAATTTTCTATTATGTTTATAATCATAGAATCAATTAAGTTTTTTGTCAGAAATAATATATTGAATAGTATTTGATAAAATTGAACTCTAATATTATTGCAATAGAGCTTAGAATCTATGACAGTTGACTAATTGTTCGGAATGAACTCTTGCGCAAAAATCAGCGGTTTTACTTAACAAAGACTGTATGTTATCTAGATGTGGCTTCACGAATACTACGTCTATATAAGTAACAACTTCCCAATAATCGTTATAATAATGAATTGTTGTTATTGGGTCAAAATATATTCCCGGACTATGTATTATTGGTATAATGCGGGGGTCAGCGTGACACTGGTAGAAAATATATCTGAAAAGAAATAAGGTAGATTTAGGAACGAGCAGGTTTGATCTCATTAGTGTGATATTTAACGTTCTTCCGATTGATTAAGAGTGTGACATTATTTCTTCCGTTAACTTTAACTATTTTATATGGCCCTTTCCAGATAGGCGATAAGGCTTTGCGAAGTCGGTGATGATGTTTTAAAAATACCATGTCACCTGTTTTATAAGAATTTATTTTACTAGAGGCGTCGTAGTAGGATTTTGATAATTCTTTGCTTTTGATTATATGTTCTAAGGCTTTTTCTCTACTGAATTTCATGCGATATTGTAAAGCTCTAATATATTCTTGGTAAGTAAGATTGTCGTTTGTTTGATAAAGAGCATTAGGAATCGTAGGTTTATATCCGTATAGTAATTCATAAGGTGTGTACTGAGTGGTCCAATGAGGAGTGGTATTATAAGATAAAACAGCTGTCGCTAAATAACAATGCCAATCGTTTTGATTTTCGTTGACGAATGATTTTAAATATTCTTTAAAAGTGGCATGGCTGCGTTCTAATGCGCCATTTGTTTGTGGATGGTATGGAGTAGCATATAAAGGTTTTATTTTAAAAATATCCATTATTTGTTTAAATAATTCTGAAGTAAAGCATGTACCGAGATCACTTAGGACTGTCTTCGGTATGCCAAAAAGTGATATAAAATGAACAAGACTTTTTGCAACTTCGTCGCTACTAGATGTTATCATGAGGTAAACACATAAAAACTTGGTCAAGTCGTCTTGCAATGTTAGAATAAATCTAAAATTTTGTAAACCAGCTTCAGGCAATGGACCAACTATATCGAGAGCTAATCTTTCGAAAGGTTTAGTATTTGTCGAAGTTATGACCATTGGGGCTTTATTTGAGGTTCGCAAAGGTTTGTTTATTTGACAGAGTTTGCAAGCTTTTACATATCTTTCAATATCTGAGCGCATACTTTTCCAAAAATAAGAAGATTTTAATCTATTATACATCCTTTTGATACCAGGGTGACCCGCTATAGGAGAGCCATGATTCTCCTTAAGAATGTTAGGGACTTCGACAGGCGTAGGATAGATTAATTGATTCTTATAAATATGAATTTTAATATTAGTGTTGTGAAATACATAAGAAATCATATTATAAATTTTGGTACAGGATAATTTAGAAAAAGGGTCAGAAAAATCAGATATAGCTAAATCTGTTATCGGATTGTTTTCTTCTATAATCTTATTTCGTAATTTAATTAGCAAATCATATGTAACTTTGTAGTTTGTTTCCTCATAATGATGTACTTTATTAAATAAAAAGTAATATTTTTTGTTATTATTTGATATAGAATGCACGGTGTAGAGTTCGCGTTCGGAATTTTGCAAGGTTTCAGGATTTTTTAATTGACTTAGTAATTCTTTGCAATGCGGCATAGAGTAATCAAAATCCAAGGAGACAGGGCATGCAATTATATTGAACTTTGATAAATGTAGCCCTTGTTGATGTTCTTCAAACTCGGTATTAAGGGGAGGTACAGAGTTAGTAAATTGTTGTTTAAAATATATTTCGTAGGTATTGTCGTGTAAATTATTAGTACTAAGAACGTGGATGGGAATGCGAGACAGAGCATCGGCATTAGAGTTCTGTTTGCCTTGTTTATATACTATTTCATAATCATATTCTTCGAGTTTGAGCCGCCATCGTATGAGTCGGCTTCCGGGGTCTTTTACGTTAAATAACCATACAAGTGGTCTATGATCTGTAATTATTTTGAATCGACGACCATAAAGATAGGGACGAAATGTTTTTACACCGAATATAATAGCTAGGAGTTCTTTCTCCGTGGTGGAATAATTTCCTTCTTGTCGATTTAGTGTACGAGAGCCGTATGCTATGGGTTTGTCTTTGGAAATTTCACCTTGAGATAAAATTGCACCAACGGCATAATTTGAAGCGTCGGTGGTTAAGATGAACGGCATATTGAAATTTGGGTATTGAAGTAGCGGTGCAGTTGTTAATTTTTCTTTGAGATGGTTGAATGACTCATCTTGCTCAGAAGACCAGTTAAAAACGGCGTCCTTTTTTAAAAGTGATGTAAGAGGTTTAGTAATTTTAGAAAAGTTCTCAATAAAACGGCGATAATATCCGACTAAGCCTAGAAAAGATTTTATTTCTTTTGGATTTTTGGGAGTAGGAAAAGTAGTAACGGCCTTAACCTTCTCGGGGTACGGTGAAACACCTTTATCAGTGATAATGTGACCTAAATAAGTAACTTCGCGGCGGAGGAATTCGCATTTGTCTGGTTGAAGTTTTAAATTAAATTTTCTGAATCGATCAAAGACTAATTTTAATTTTTGGATATGAGAAGCTAGATCATGTGAATAGAGGATACAGTCATCTAAATAAATATAGCAATGTAAGCCTTGAAGTCCAGAAAGTACGGTGTTCATAAGACGTTGGAACGTGGCAGGCGCATTTTTTAAGCCGAAAGGCATTCTAGTAAATTCGTAGTGTCCTGAAACACTACTATTAGTAGTTATAGTGAATCCCGTTTTTGGCACGTCAGCAGGATTTAAATTTATCTGATGAAATCCACTGGCTAAATCTAATGTACTGAAATATTTGGAATGGCCCAACTGATCTAGTATATCTGTTATCAAAGGCAATGGATATATTTCGGTAACTGTTACGTCATTTAAGCGTCTGTAACAATGACGATTCGCCATTTACGTTTGCCGGAGGCATCAAGTTTCTTGGGTATAACCCATACAGGAGCACTCCATGGAGAAATTGAAGGTTTAATTATATTTTGATCAAGCATTTTCTTTATCTGAGTTTCAACTTCATCTTTATGGCATTCAGGAAACCTGTAACTTTTTACGTGAATAGGAGGAGAGTCACCTGTGTTTATAGAATGTTCTAATGCATTAGTATACGTGAGATGCTCTCCTTCGAGATAAAAAATGTCCGTATATTGGGAGCAACAATCTAGTAAAGCTTTTCTTTCCTAAATATTCAAGTGAGTGTCTAATTGAATTTAACACTTGGTTGTAACGGTCAGATGATTTTGAAGAGAGAGTATGTATTTTTTCATGATTAGTACTATTTTTAAACAAATTATCTAATTTAAGGTAAATTTGTTTCCAATTGATTATACTAATCAATTGGAAACAAATTTACCTTAAAATCTTTTATTATTACGTCAGAATCAGTGGTATTCAAGACGGATACATTTACTCTATTATTCGGCTTTAGGCTAACTATGCAATTCGCTAAATATACACCATCTTTGACCCGATGGTCTAATATAAGAGACTCTTTGAGATGAATTAATTCTTTAAGATCATTTGAGACTGTGCATTCAATAATAGATTCTGAACGAGCCGGCATAATATAAGTAGGTTGCTTAAAATGTAAAGGTATAGAAAAATCTTTTAGAAATATTGAACTAGTATTATTATCAATATTAAAAATATTAAAAATTAACAATATTAAAAAATAGCCTAGAAAATCGCTACCTATAATTCCGTCATACTTTATGTCAACATCGTCACTCACGACATGAAACTTGTATTCTAGTATTTCACTTATTAAGGTAAAACGTAATTGGAACGTGCCCAGTGTTTCGCAATATGAATTTGTTTTGTTTATTCCTATAAGTTTTATGATTTCATTTGATAATTGAGGTCTTTTTACTAGACTCGACTGTTTTAATATACATACACTAGCACCCGTATCTACTAGGAATTTTAAAGGTTTATCTGAATATTCAGTTTTGATATAAATGTATGGTAAAGCTATTTTATTGCACAAAGTATTTACTTCATATGAGAGTAAATCGGATTTTGACAAAAGTTTCAGTTTTTCGCAGTCGTTTTTTCCATATGATTCTGGGGTTATTGACGTAAAACTCAAATTTGGAACAGAAATAGTATTATTATTAGAATTGCTACAAGACTTAGTATTATAATCGTTACAAGATATAGTATTTTTATGAGAAATAGCACGAGAATTAATATTATTATAAGAATTAGCATATTTATAAGAAATAGTATAAGATTTAGTATTATCACGAGATATAGTATGATTATAAGAATTAGTATAAGATTCAGAGTTTTTACTATAAGATCTAGGATAATTAATATACGATTTAGTAAAATTTTTCGTGACGTTTAAATTGATTGGAATATTCGATTTCGGCAGACACGAAACCGAAATCGGCTTCAGTTTAAATTCTCAGTATTTTCAGAGCTACACACGTGAATCTTTTGCGCGACCGGTGCATTTGTACTTGATAGTAGTGAATCACGATTAGCACTCGGCGTATTAGATTGCGTGATATTGAAACGGCGTTGATTGTTGTATTTTCTTTTAATACATTGATTAATATTATGACCTAGATTTTTACAATATGCACATACATTAGGATTATTGTTACTGTAACGCGGCGGAGAAAAACTATGAGAAGGATTTTAAGAGCGAGGATTGGTGGCTTGAGGAGAAATGGACATGTGATGGTTCCTAAAAGATTTAGAATTATTTTTATAACACTCATTAGACAGATGACCTGTCTTTTTGCAGACCGAACAAGATTTTGATGAACCTTTCATTGTATTTAAATTGTATATTTATTTTCCTCGATGGCGTGATTTATAGCTTCGTTCAGTATGGCTTGGTTGCGACACCGAACTATAAATCCAAACTTAGAATTCAAACCCATAATAAAAGCATTAAGTGCCAAGTCTTCCATGGCAGCTATTCTATCTAGAAGTTCAGACTCATCTTTACAAGTATTTTGTACATCAGATAAAAGTCTTGTTAGACAAGATTCTATCCTCAAAGAATACTGTGTTACTGATTCTGTGCTTAGTTGCCTACAATTTTGAAGATCTAGCAATAGATGAGAAAAGTGCTTTTTCTCTCCGAAGTTTGTTTTTAAGAATGTTTTGAGTTGAGTGCAATCTTCGAATGTTTTAAGACTACAAGCTATTTGTGCTTTGCCCTTTAATTGCGATGTAATGAATTTACATAAAATATTTCTTTGGTCGCCAGTCGCTAGTAATATGGCATTTTCGCAGTTTGTTAGGAAAGCTGCCAGTGATTCTCGGTCACCATTATAAGGTTTTATAAATTTTGTTAAGACGTTTGATGTGACCTTTTCAGCAGAAGCGATTTTCCCAACAGACTGTTCACCCTTCATGATTTTGTGTTATACAAAAATATAGAAGGATATAGTAATAGATCTAGAAAAAGGAATACAGAGAAATAAATGTCGTAGAATTAGTAAAAATTGTAAAACACAAAATTAAGATATAGGGATATAGTAAAAAGGTATATGGTACAGAAAAAATATAGTATAACTTACGGTAGAAGCATCAGGTACATTTTAATTGATTTCACACTTTTATTACAATGGTGCACTGATGATAACTGCACTTAGACACTACCACGTTACACGCACTGGTGCGATGAGGATCCCGGTGAGTATTTCCTTCGTGGCAAGGGCTCAGGCGCGAAGGCAGGAGCTTATGTTGACCTCGTGCAGCGATGTAGGGGCTCGGTGCGGGCTCACGCTTAAGGGCGGAGACTTATCGTCGACCGAGGTCTGATGTTTTGATTGATGCGGGCTCACGCGCAGGGGCGGAGGCTTACCGTCGATCAGAAGATGTTCTTTACTGATGCGGGCTCACACACAGAAGCGGAGACTTACCCTCGATCAGAGTCTACCGGAGGGACCTGGGTTCAAGGATGCCACGTAACCAAGAAATGATCCAGCCCAATGGCATCCCACTTCTGACACCAGAGCCGTTAGGAGGCCGGCTCTGGTAGAGTTTTTAAAAAAAACTTTTATTTCGACCACCAATTTATTCTTTTAAGAAATTGGTGGCTCAGTGACTGCTTGAGATCGGTTCTCCTGAAATGGGCTAAATGCTTAATATAGTACTGGACTCACTGAGTGACTAACGCTATGTAATTAATTTGATGTACTTGCTGAGTGACTGATGCTATGAAATTAACTTGATGGACTCACTGAGTGACTGACGCTATGGAATTAACTTGATGGACTCACTGAGTGACTGACGCTATGGAATTTACTTGATGGACTCACTGAGTGACTGACACTATGGAATTAACTTGATGGACTCACTCGCGGTCGTGCGGGAAATCGCCTTTTATATCGTCGGCTACCGCGTGGCGTATTTACGCGGCGTTGCTTTGATCAGCAAAATCGCCTGTAGTAATTGGTCATAACAGAACGCACCGTTCGTTTTTGGCTTAACCGCTTTAGTAGTGGAAATTTTGACTTGAAGAATGAACTACGAGGAAGACCAGCCACTAAGGTAAATAACGATGAATTTAAGATGGATGCCCTTATCAACCCTATCCCTATCAACCTACTAAGGAATTAGCGGCATGGTTTGATGTTAGCATACCCAAAATATTGACCCATTTGCAGCCAATCGGTAAAATTAAAAAACAAGAGCAGCGCGCGTTGAAACTTGTCTGCCTAAAACTTGTTAAGCCGGTACAGAAAATGAAGGGGTTTAGGACCGAATTGTTACGTGCGACGATAATCGCAAGCAAACAATGCAATGGCTGACTCCAGGTCAAACGCCACACTAATGTCTTAAAGCGAAGCTTACCCATAGAAAGGTGATGGCAACTGACTGGTGGTCACTTCATGGTGTAATTCACTACAGCTTCCCTCTATCCGGTCAAGGAATAATAGCAGATATTTACTGTGCAGAACTCTAAACAACGATGGCGATACTCGCAGCAAAACAGCCCCGACTCCTCAATCGATCTTCACCATTATTGCTTCACCATGATAATGCAAGACCTCACGCTACTCGAGAAACAGTTTTAACACTATAGGATCTGCAGTTAGAAATCATCTGTGGTCCTCCGTACTCTCCAACCGGCTACCATTTTTTCCACGATTTGGACAATTTTTGTACGGAAGTTCTATCGCAAAAGTTTAAATGAACTTCCGATTAAATGGCACTTCGATATTTCGTCCTACAAAAAAAATGTTTTAATTTTAAATATTGTATTTCGTTTTAGGTAATTGTATAGTTAACCTACATGTGAAAAAACAATTTTTCGTAAAATATTATAAAAACCGGTAATTATCGGTTTTTATCGGGAAAAAAAATTATATAATTTTTTATCGATTATCGGAACATTTAGATAATTTCATGTCTTAATAGGCGTATTGAGAGGAGGTCAGGGAAATGTAGCTGTTCCCCCTAGAGCTTTAAAATTAAACAAAAGTATGATTTTTGTTGTTCATTAGTATATTTGTCCAAAATCCCAGAAAGTAATCTTTTGTGTAAATTAAAATATTCATCTACTTGTTTTGTATATCAATAAATTAAAATATAATTAAATACAAAATATATTTTAACTTCCATGTTGTTCTATTGTTTACCATCCCATAAAGGATGTACCTATACGCGGGTCAAAGGATAGAGCCTATGAGGAATTTATGTTACAGGCGACGGGCTAGTATCTATCAATATCTGATTTCGTTTTGCTAGACTTATTGCTAGAAATGGCGTGGAAGTGCATTTTGCGACATCTGATGCTACATTTACCTTGTCAAGTATGTAGGTATTTATAATACATGAATAACTCGTCTACAGGTGAATCAATTTCTGTCTCCTCCTAAACAATGCACCAAGAAAAACGTCCGAAACGTTCAATTTAAAAGATTGTTTTCAAATATCTATACAAACACTTTAATAAGATGCCGTTTCAAAGGTGTATAATGAAAATAGAGTTCAATTGTTTGCTATGGAATATTGTATGGTGTAATAAAACGAGTAAGCAAAATATCCTGTTGTTTAAAATTGTTACCAGGACAGTAAATCCTCGTTACTTTCGACGGCCTAAAAACGTGCTAACACAAAGAAGTATCGTGCGAGAGGATGGAGCGGAGTGAGGTCACGCCGACCGCGGAGTACCCTTCGCTTTGTTCAACTGGCAACAATGCCGCGGTGAGCACCTCTCGAGCACACTTGTATCGGATGCAAGCGATATTTCGCTGGAGCGGATTAGGGTTCGACGAGGGCTGTAATTATAAGACATTAATACAGGACCCTCTGGGGACCACTCGTAACTTTTGTCTTAAAAGCTTACCACAATGGATACCGATATTCCATTCGTAGCTTATACTTATTTGGAACATATTGTTATGAGTCTTTTAAAAAAAATGACCGCGTAGCTATTTAACTCTATGTATGATCCAATAATATTTAGTAGGTAATATTTATCCCTACAATTTATTACTTTTTGATAAAAGCAACTGTAAATATAGGAAAATATAGAATAATTATTTATCATTCTTATGTGAATTATAACGATCAAATTGTACGATCTTTGTAGTACTATGGTTTGGCAATATAGCCTTCAAATATGGCAAGTATCTTGAATTCGATTCATCTGAATAAACCAAGAGAAACTAACAACAAAATCTTCTTTAAGATTGAAATAAAAAAGACCGCGGTGACAGCACAAGTGTTCTATTTTTTAATTTTCAAACGGAACACAAAGAAGGTCTATAGCTTTCTGGAACAAAAGCATTGTTTTATGAATGATAAAAATATTATCACTTAGGAGTCACTTTGATTAGGCTACACAGTAAATGGAAAAAAATAAATTAAAAATATCGTTTACATATATATGTAATATTTAGGTATGTATACGTACATGTTATCCACATAAAATGTCCTTCGGTCTCAGATTCACCGCTTGTCATGTCGAAAGACTGAGGCTAATTTGGTCAGGAGTTTCAGCCTTAATTATAAGAATGTGTCTATTCGCCCTGTATTTTCTCATTAAGGAAGTCGTGAGGCTATTCTCAGGATTTCAATTAAATAAATTTTGTCAGTACATTAACATAATGGACAGCCAAAGTTGCGGCAAGGAATATTCTTCTGATATGAGATACATTTGAACACATACATAAAAGACAATAAGACATTAAGACTTTTGTAATAATAAATGTGAATAACATAACATTAGGCTAAATTAAGACACACACAAAGCCATACATTTAAGAAGCAAGTGTTTCCACTCGAATGTAAGATGAAAAATCCTTGTTTCTGAAGATGAATGATATAAATAAAGGCGTCGAGAAGTGGATTCATTTTTCATAATTTTACGCTCTCTGACAATAGGCAAAACGATGCCTATTGTTAAGCAAAAACATTTGTAAGAGATATAAGCTCTCTAAAAGTGCGACTCTGGACATTGTGCGCAATTTCAGGTAGCTTCATTGCAGTGGCCACATTATTTTCAGTGCAACGAGTGAGCAGGAAATAAAGGAGTTCGAACAAAAAGGACAGTCTTTTAAAGTTCTTTATTTCAAGGGATTGTACCAGTAAAGTGCGGTTTAATTGCGCGGTGGAACTTTCGTAGTTCTGTATTTTTATTTGTGTTCGATGAATTTAGATTAGATTTCTTTTACTGCGCACTGCGACAAGTGCGCATTGTTTTGCTTGTAGAAAAATATAATAAATTAAAATCGATGCAATTTTCCGATAATTTTTAAGATAATTCTGTGCCATTAAAATCGAATAGTACTCAATTTGCGTTCCAACCTTGTTCATAGGAGTGGAAATTCCTTCGTAGAGTAAAAGATATCATATCGTGCTTAGATATTGCTATCATTGTTACTGAAACATCTAACGTTACTTTTTATATTGGTAGATAATACGTAAAAGCAATACATATGTAATACGTTTTAGTAACGAATAAAGCTGTGATATACCAATACGGTGGAGTACAAGAGCTATCGTATTTACTTTGAACATGGTTGAGTGAGTCGAGTGACTTGCTTCTCCGCGTCCGCTAGCGACGTGCACCTCCCCTCCAGCGAGACAATAGCGAGCCAATAAAACTTTTATTGTACGCTATGATTTTGGAAACATTTTGCGAGATGACTTCTATAAAATTTGCAATTTATTCAAGCCAGTTTGGACGGATATGCGCAAGTTTATTGTCGTTCGCAAACTAAGCTTTACAGCGCGGACGTGAAAGAATTTTTTCTTTATTGATGGTTCTGAATTGGTTTTATTAGTGTTCCGTGTCTCAAGAGGAACATGGAGCCCTCATGAGATCAGTCACGTGTCTGTCCGTTTGTCCATCTCTCACGGTTGATTTTATCAGAAATTATTATTGTAGACTGACTTATGAAGATCAAATAGCCAAAGTGTTAGCTAATGCAAATGTCAAAAGCACTTGCATACCTAAGCAAAAATGCGTAATGAAAATGATAATATCTGAGGAGGCGAAAGAAGTATATGGAACGCGACGCTTGGCGCTTCGTCCCATATGACTAGCCCGTTAGAGATACAGTGTTAAAATATGTATGTACGTATTCTCAAATAACGTACTAGCGTATAGACTCTGGTATTACTTTGTGGAAATCCATTTCATGGTTCCGCAAAATACCAAAACCACTAATCGTTACGTGTTTTGGTTCTTAACTAATCATCATCAGAATATTCCAGAGATCAGAGTCGGTCGGCTAACCAATTCGGTGCTGGTTAGCTGTCCTTTGCTGCAGCTGTTAGTCTGGTCTCTGGAATATCCTGAGGATCCTTCGTCAAGAAGCGAAACACGTGTCAATTAGTAGTTTTGCAATTTTGGGCGGAAGTAAGCTAAATATTGTAAGAATTCATCAAATGCATTACCAGCTCATTGATCTAATACGTGCATATCACTGCACTTGTGTTCAATTTTCAAGTCATCAAGTCTGCTTTTGAAACCGTTGACTATAAGATGATATCAACTTAAAATTTAGCATGGCATAGTAATACGTCTTGGTGACCAACGAGTATATATTTTGCACGTGAACGTTTTAAAATATTCATAAAAGAATTAATAAAGCGGGGACAAGCTGGATGTATACTTGAACTCGACTTAACTTCTCCCCCTCGTATTCCAAAATAGCTGTGATCTAAATTTAAAATAACCTAGGGAATATGAAGCTTTACTTGAAGTTCATAAAAAATATAACGAAAGTCTTAAATTTCTAGAAATTAATTTAAAAAAGTATGGAACCTTTACACGTGAACCGGATTCGCACTTGATCAACTTTTTTGTACGCTTAAGTAGAAATTTATTGTTAACTCGGACAGTGTGGATAAATCCGAATCCATAGGAGATACAGGTCAAGATTGAGATGTGCATAAAAATAGTGAAATTGCCAATGTATGAAAAAAAGACCGCATGGTTCTTGAGACGGTTCCCCTGTTATCACCTAGGGATGTTGATTTCCTATACTGTATTGTGAAAAAAAATATTTTATTAAATTTGACTAACTTTTGTTGTCCATATAATTTTTTTTCGATACAATGAAATGATCCTATGAAACCGAATCGAACCGCTTTAAAAAAATTGTTATTTTTGTTCTAATTATTTCTTATGGACGTCTCACCCTCGAAAATTATAATGCCATATGGTCTTAAGAACTATTCAGTCTTTTTTGTTATCACAAAAAAAAGACCGAATGGTTCCTTAGACAGTTCGCCTGTATATCCTATGGATTCGGATTTCCCCATAAAGTTGATCTCACCATACTGTCCCACTTAAAGGAAACCGTCTATATCTACATTAATGTTACACATACTTAATTCAGGTAGGATTACGTCGAACGTAATCATTAAACACGATCTAATGAAGTAAATTAGTGAAACTTTTAATCTACTGGGTGTGATTGCACTTCGTGAACTTTAACCTCTAGAAAAGTAAAGGTATTTTGAAAGTCAACTATTACAAAAACTATTCTTAATTAAGTTAAGAAACATTGTAAAAAATTGTACGTACGACCCTCTTAACGACCAACTAGAAATTGTCGATCTTGTCTCTGAAGTTGAATGTTTATTTGTAAAGAAAATGTTTTACGTACCTGTTTATATTTTGGACGATCTGCGTAGGGGAGGGGGCGTTAGTCGACAGTGAGTAGGGGGATGAAATGAGATAAGAATCAAATAGATGTTGTTTCGCTGCATGAAGCCCGGTTGCAGGGCATATGCACGTGGCGACAAGTCGCACTCAAGATCTTGACACTTGCCATCTATTGAAACATTACATTGTGTCTTGAAATTAAAGGGACATTACTTATGTATTTGTTCGAAATCATTAATAAGCCTGAATTATTATTAATGCGGTATTACAATTTACAATCATTAAAAATGAATTAAACTGAATTACTTATTCTACCAATTAGTTAGTTACTTGTATATTTTCGCTAATTTTGTTAACAATTACTTTAACATTGGGTCATTTCTGTATCATTTTCATTCGTTCTTCAACAATGTGGCAACTGTACTAGATAACATACGAGTACATTTGTATGAATGAAAATAGACGTTTTCATTCATAAAAATGTACAGAAAATGTAACAACTATTATACAATAGTTATTACATAACTATTTACAATACAATACAATACATAACTAATTACAATAGTTATTACATTTTCTTTGTCTTTGTTATGAATATTATTACATTTATTAAATGAAATATGAAGGATAAATCGCCTATTGAATACAACAATGGCATAACTCGAAATGAGATGGAAACTAAAATTTTACCTAGTTCGAAACTGGGTAAAATTTCAGTTTAAAAAAATCGAAAATTTCATTTGCAGTTATGCGTTTGTTGCATTCAGTAAATAAAGTGATCACAACAAACTTATTACAACAACTCACTATCTGAACTACAAACACTTCATTTATTATACAACATTACAACAAAAATGGACTTGACAGTGTTTATAATATTTGTCCCTTTACTCAAACACACCGTCCTCAAAAACACTGGTAACAAAATCAATCAATGTAAACACTGTACTTCCCGGTCCATTCATAACTGTCGTGACAGATGACACCGAGGGAACGTTGATTAACTTTTTAAAATGACTTCTGACAATTATTTAATAGTGCATTTTAAAATCAAAAGATAAGTAATATGTACAGAAAATTATTGAAAAAGTGTCAAGTGAAGTGAATATGTACTATGAACTATGTATAATAATATTGTAACTAACAATTTATTACACACTGTGCAAGCAGAAAAAACTTAAAAATGCAAATAATTGAGACTTATTGTGGTTTTTTTAAAACAATCAAGATCATAAAAACGCAGTACATATTTCACCTGATATATATTTTGTCTGACGTAATAGTCATGAAATGTATTTTGGCAGAAAGATAAGAAAATGACACAGAAAACAAAGTACAGTCTGTTTTAGTCGAAAATTTGTGAGAGAGAGCGTTAGTGGGGTTGCAACGGGTACGGACGAGATCACGGGCTCGGTCTCGGCAAAGATAACAGCTGTCAAACTTATTGGAACGGTGTCAGAAATCGTTGCCAGTGGCTATCTCCACTACCTTTTCAACGTCGGTGCCCCCTTACCTCAATCACACTCAAAACACGTGATTGTTAGCTTCGATTTACTTACGTACCTAATATGTAATATTAACTTACATTTAAGTGAATGTATGTGCATTATGCATGCATGCATATACTATACAGTTCCTTCTGCTGTAATCCTAACGTGCTAAATAGGAAGCATCGGATTGGAAGGCTGTTATTTTTGGCGCTTCATGTAATTCAAATCGATATTCAGGTATCGTGTATTCAAAGAGCTATTTCAGATTACCAGCAAACGGACACGCCACGTGAACTCGATTGAAGTATTATCGTTTTGTCTTCGAAATAGCCTTCTTCGAAACGATTTCTATAGCCGTCGACCCATTTAATTTAACAGACAATGTATAAACAGTACAGAGAAGCGATTTGTCAAGGGAATGAATCTCAACAAAGGGCTTATTCATTTCAATGGCAACTTGTTGTACGCGACCGTTTTAATTTCATAAGTCGTTTATCATAATCAAGGGCGGGTGGTTGGGGGGTGATTTCACAACCCATGTCAATGTCCCACAGACTGCGATGAAGGAAATGTCACATACCTGCTCGTACAATGCAGACTTGGGTGGACACCGCTTCCCAACGACGTTCCATAACACTAAATGGGGATTTCTGGACAGGATTACGTTAAATGATTTATATGGCAGGTATGGTGTCTCGCTCGGAATATATCGAAGTGACGAATATCAACTAGGTACATAACTATCTAATGTTATATTGATCTATGCAGTTGATGTGAAAATAGTTCTTGAAATTGTAATTACGTAGGTAATTTCGAAAACTACTGCTATCGCCTAAAAATATATGACGATGAGGTAAATATGAATTAAGGTGCCTAAGTACCTATAAGATTACCTATGAAGTTATCTAAGGTGCCTATTTCAAGAAATTATCTCGAAAAAAGGAATGCTCATATGACTTGGACACTTAAATAGAATGACTGGTGAACGATTGAGAAGAAAGTATTTAGAGCGAAAGTAATAACAATAATTAGCCGATGAAAATGTTAAAAGCAATAACATATACGGATGAAAGGTGTGACGAGAATGATGAGATTTGAGGAGAAAGAAGTATATAAGTACCGAATGCTGGACTCCATATTCTTTCGCGAGCGTGAGGATATAAGAAATATTTTGCTACTAATAATGTTAAAATAATATTTTAGTAAAGTACGAAAAATATAAGACATAATAAATTATTACAACAAACAATGGATATTTGTTGCTTAAAAAATGTTTAGTATACATTTCTACGGTTTCCAGTAATCTTAGCTGAATGTATGTTGTTAGAGTGTGAAATAAAAACCAGCATTGTTGCAAAACAGATTGAGTTTGAAAAGAGAAAAGTTTACAAAGTTAACAATTGAACAACAAATTACAAAGTCGCAGGTTTTACGGATAAAATAATAATTTTGTTTAGATTTTTCGTTTAGCCGCTACGTAAGAGGTCCGAGGTTAGAATCTCTGTTGGAGAAAAACTCTAAACGGGTGGTAGGAATTTTTGTACTCGCTAATCTCGCTGCCAAACAGAAGTGCTTGCATTGTTGCGTTCCGGTGTGGAGGGTAAGGCAGTCAATGGAATTACTGACACAAGGGGTACAACATCATAGTCCTCTGGGTTGCCAAGGGCAAATGTGTTGGCTACTTGCCAAAAATTTGCAATCTGAGCTTTTTTAGCCTTAATATTGTAAACGTCCTTTCACTAACATCTGCTTACCATTAGGTGACCAAAGACTTCGATATAAATTGAGGTAGACGCGCCCTCCGCACCTAATTCTATAGAAGTTAATTAACACCAGTGTGTGAGAAACGCACGTCAAACGGTCTTACAGAAAGTTGTTTAAAATTAGAAAATGCTTAAATTATTCTCTCTTTTACTCTTGTTGTCTTCACATTCATTGCTTTTTAATTACACTTGCATAAATAGTATTAGTTTGTGTGCGTGTGGAATATTGTCAATGTTTTAGTTCGAGCACGAAATAATTAGTTAATTTCGAGAACCGTGAAAATGTTCGTTTCTTGGAATAGGGTATTTATTATACCTCATATACTCGTAGAAGTCTTTGCAGATGGCCCGTTTACTCGTTCATTTCTCCGCGATATAAAAAAAATTGTCTAAATCTGGATGCTTTTAGGTTGTCGATAGGTCGAACACTTGTTATGTTAAGGGAAATTACTCAGAAATGAATATTCTTAACTTTTACATCTCGGGACATTTACGTATTTGTTTCGACAGCAACGCTATGTATTACTTTTCTCATAGAACAACACTTTCTCCTCGCCTCTCTCTCTGCCTGTACCTGTTCGTTGTCATAACCATAAACTTAGTATATACTGGCGTAACGGCGTAAGTATATACAAAGTTTATGGTCATAACTCGTTGGAATGAAAAAAAAATTAATGAATTAATGATTTTTGATTAAGTACCTAATAACAGTTCAAATCTTTTCTTTGAATCTTTATAGGACTCAAATACTAAAAATAAAAATTTTGTTAAAAAAATCACATATAATGTTGACTTATACGAAAAGAGCCTCTTCCATATACTTTGACCATCGAAACATCGGACAGATTCAGGTAGTTAAATAGTTCGTGCCAGCCGATATCCCTAATCTAATATGCTCAGTACGGGCTTCAACGCCCGGTGGGCACAGCGATCTTCGACCTACTGTGGTGGGGACACTGACGTTCCGCTCTCTATTACGTCCTAAATGGTTTGCCCGGATTGGACCTATGCTGACATACACTGCACACACTAAAGGGTACGAATTTTGAACATGTCCAGCGTGTTTTGAATGTTTCACACGATCAAATGTAATTCTGTTTTGTTTGAATTTTAATTGGAATTTAACTTGATATCGTTATTAATTAGATATTGGTTCTACATACAGTCTATAGATACAATAATAAGAAAACAAAATTATGGATTAGGTACTTACATGGGTATTCTCAAAATTTTACGGTTTGTTTTCCTTTACATTTTGCATTTATGTCAAAATAAGGGTTAAAAAAGTTTTAAATATACTGAAATAAAGTATGATGAACTGGCTATAAGACGACCCCTGCCGGCTACATTTCTTATCACCAAACCCATCGAATTAAAATCAGTATCTTTGTAGTGTATTTTTGTAAATGTGTATTGTTCTTAAAATAAAACAGCAAAATTCTGAATTATACTGAACTGAACGACCGAACGAACTACTGAACGAAAGAACGACAAATTTTTTATATTTACGTGATAAGGTTTTAAATGATCTTATTTTCAATTCCAAAGATAATATCTTCATTTTGTTTATAGCTAGTAAAAATAAAAGCATTTTTTTTTACGAAAGCTTACGGTGTTTAAGCGTTTTACACCTAATAGCTTAGCACTGCTTGGAATAGGTCGCTTTAGCTATAAGGTACTTTTTCTTATTTATCTTTACTGGTCTTGTAAACACTATTGTACCACAGTTTATGTGATATATTGGTTTTACTCCTTTTATTCACTACTTTAAATATAATTTTTATTATTGGCTTCCAATAACTTTGGTTTGTTGACATACTTTAAAGTGTGTTTTAATTGCGTAGTTGTAATATTATACGCACATTATTTTATACGTACGGTTTACTCCGAAATAAATTTGAATAGTGTAGCTAAGTTATTACTAATAACTTGACTATATTATTACTAATAACTTAACTATCGATAAGCTCAAGTGGCTGCCAATTCGCCTTCGCCGGAATATGCATATCCTGCCGCATCTCTATAATAACTTGTTTAATCCCTTCTCGCCTGGCTACCTCAAATAGTGTTTTGAATAACTTGACGCCTCGCATCCTCTTTTTTTGAGGTCATTAGAAAATCTCATGATTAATACTCCCATACACTGTAAAGTTATCTACCTATTTAAACGATTGAAGTTGTAAGTAGAAACAAATAAGTCTATTATTATGACTAGGTATGTATTATACTATGAATGTAATATACGAATATTCTGCGAAAGTCATCAACTTCCTTCAACAAACGTATAAAGTATTCTTACTATGCCGACTCGATGCAAATATAACTCATCGATTTTGACATAATTTGAAGTGAAATTGATCGTGTAATGGTAGTAAACATAACAGTATGAATAAAAGCTTTTCAGATTATTTACTTGTAATGTTTAGGCAAAAATAGAGTTATTACATCTGTAATCTTCTATACGAAGTAAATAAAGTAGTTATGAAATAAAGCGATAAGTATAAGGTTCCGGGTTAGATTTGAGAGCAGATCAATGTGCACAAATGTATTTTTGTAAATCGTCTTGGCTTTCGATGCTTTCCGGCGATTTATTCGACTAAATACCTGTTATTTGTATAATGAACGACAGTACAAATTGGACATACGTGAGTGTTTCTAATTATCTAATGGTTCTTCTAAGATCCCATAAGCGAAAACAAGAAAAACAATCAGGCTAACAGAGTGTCGGACAAGTTTAGCGTAGTTCAAGGATTTCATAGCAATTTCTGACAAAGTAGAAGTAAAATTTAAAAAAAAGAGTTATAAATACCTATTATTAAACTTTTTGTTTATTCATTTCTAGGTTTGAGTTACCAATTTATATACTTGCACCCAATTTTATTTCATTAGTTGTAAAGATAACGGAAATCAGGTGGAAATCAGGGTTCTGTTTTAGCCTAACCCTATTTATAAATCGAATATATTTGATTCTTACACAGAGCATAATTTACAATAATGTAAATATACAGGAAGAGTAAATATTTCAATTTAACTTCTCGTTTTTAAGTTATTTTATTATTTATTGTATTGGCCTTTGTCCTCCATGGTCTGCATGGATCATCCATCTCATCGTCTGCATGGATCATGGAAAAGTGTTATCTTATACTTTTATAAGTTAATTATAAACATACTATGGGATTCTAATATTTCAACAGACTCATTTTCATTAAAATCCATTCGTAATTATTAAGTGAAGTTCGAACAGATGAACATACAAACAGAGAAAAATTGCAACTTTTTATATTATTTAGGAAATTATAAATCACCTATACTAATAGTTTCTCATTAAAAACAATTTCATTGCATAGATACGGCTCTGCTACAGTTTTTATGAGTTATCTACTCTTTCATCTACTTACTACTGCACTAAGAGGCTCGTAGCGTAGTGGTGCTACGATGTTTGATACGATCAGTGCTACGAAAGACTAGTCACAGTCTTGCGCAGTCATATAGTGCTTCTATTGGCAGCCATATCTAGCGATTACGTGCTTCAGAAGGCATATCTCACCGTTTTGATGAGAAGAGGCTTATTCCTAGCACTGCGATTTATATAGGCTATTACAATGAAAAATGCAATGTTATTGATATAAGTCTATGTGTTACCTATCAATTACCATACAATAGATAAAATACCGAAACTACATGTTATGAAAATCGCTGCAACATTACATCGTGTGTAGGCCCCCGAGTATACAATCGAAATCTAAATAATAAAGATCGCAAGGCAGCCCCTCTGCAGGGTAGGCTTAGTCGTACAAAATTGGAGTAATAAAAGAGAAATGCTTGCGAAACTTTCGCAATAAAGCGAACAAGTATCGACTGTGAAGAAATAAAGAGTTCTTGAGTATAATGCTCATGATATATAGAGCTATAGTGGTACTTGCAATATATATGTCCAGGTCTAAGATATTGGTAGTAAATTAGAAGGAAGTTAAAGTGAATAAGCTATTTTAAGAAATCGGACAGTTTGATAACTTTCTTCCAGATTGGTCGTTGTATTTTCTATTTGTAGTAAGTTAAATCGAATATAGAATATTAAATCTGAAGATCTCTTAACGTTTTCTGAATTATGAATACAATGAATGCTTACCGCATGTTTTTAAATTCTGAACGATTACAAGAAAATTTCAAAATAAAGTAATATTATTATCCAATTTCATGTAAATACGAGGTAAATCCTCGTATTTTTATAACTTTTACGTAATGTTGTTTTCTTTTTTATTTAGTTGTCGTTGAAGGAGTCATGTGTGAGAAACGTATCTCATTGTTAGTTACCTTGTTAAATCCACTATTACCTAGTTTCTCAACCTGGGGGTCGCGTTTGTTATTAAAGGAAATCGCAGTCTGTTAACAAAAATAAGATCTACATACAAAAGATTCGTTTATTATAGGAATGAATTTTAGTGTAGTGTTATAAAATTAAATAATCTGAACTTCTAGATGGCGGATCATGAGAAAATATACCTAATGTGCAACTTGTTTTTAAATTCTTGCAGTACTTATTGCGAAATGGTTAAGTAATATCCAGACAAACAGACAGATAAAAATTCTAAATTTACTGTTTTGGTTCCCATTAGTGTTAAGCGTACCTCTCGGGTTATTTTTATATATATAATAATAAAAATAATAACATCGATTTAAAAGATATCATCTTGATACCCGGCTTGCAATACTTCTTGTAAGTTAACATTATAACTTTTTATCTTTACTACTAGTGATTATATTTAGAACACAATGTTTACATGCCCAACAAAAAATACAGGAAATCAGAAAGTCATAATAGACTCATGGAACAGAGAAGTAAACACTGGATCAAAACAAATCAATCGACATATACGGGTCGCTATTTAATGTTCTCGCTTGCGATCTCTCGTTATGAAGTGCGCATAAATTTCTTGTACAGGTCCTAACTCTACAAGCATCTGAGATACACACGTCAACATCGCGTATTTTTTACTGATTTTGTTATGTTTATTATACTGATTAATTTAAAAAAATAATTTCTGTCGTATATTGAACGTTGAATGAAGTTTCAATTCATACCGTTTTTTTTTTGCTTTTTTTTGGAATCAAATCGACGTTTAATCACGACACTTTATCCTAGAACAAGTCTATTTAAATATTTTTTTACGTAAAAAAGAAGAAATTTATAACATTTCCACAACAGCAATATTCAATAGGAATATGTTCCTGATCTCAACATAATTTTAGAAATTGTTAGAACTCATCGAAATAATGTTAAACCTCGTAAACTGACATCGTAGAATGGTTATTGTAATATATTATAAAATAAATATGAAAATATGCAACATCAATATTCAAGAAGAGAAATGGATCTAGTATAAATTATCGGCAAAATATTAAAAAAATGTCAAAGGACACTTAATACTTCTCGATATTGTACCATTCGAAGGGGGTATAGTTCTTAATTTTTTAGCTTCTACCGAACTTATCATAATATTTACCATATCAATGGCAGCGGGTAAAATGAGTCTTTCCGCAATAGTATGGGGCTTAGATTCCCTTGCGACTCGCAGTGCTACTAAGTAGGATGCATGAACTGCTGTAGTCTCATTACGGCTGTATTTTTTTATAGCAATTGCTTGACTTACGATTGAATAATTCTAACAGTTTGCTTTGTAAATACGGGTGTCTTGTTTCCAGATGACGGATTAATTTTGAAGGCTTCATGCTTTCCGCGGATAAAGCATAAAAACAAACAACACATTGTGGCTTGTCATCCAATGTAATAAATCTATATTTGAAATATGTGTCGTGGAATAACTTGGTCTTTTTCTTCACTGTTTCACCAGATGTAGAAGGCACATTTCGTTTTGTCACAAATTTGTCCATTTAAAATTTTTTTTTTCTGTTATTTATAAAAATTAAACGCTGGGTGAGTGAGGTAAGATCGCTGTTGTATGTACTTGCTTCCCTGCGCTACTTTCCTAAAAATACAAACGACAATGAAACTCTGCCTCGCGTCCTTTTTTTTTATAACTTAGGCATTTGAAATGTACGAACCTGTCTAGCGCACGTGTCACGGGATGCGCGGACGGCTTATTTGACAAGTTCGTGCAAGTATAATGCAGGTTAAAACTTCACCTAGACAGTAATTTTACACCCTCAGACAGGCAGGCGCGATTTACACGCGCGATAATTTATATTTGTAATGCGCGATTTTGCGTTTTTATCGCTTGAGGGAGCTTTGAACACTTAAATTAAACATAAATAAACTATTAATTAAAATATTATTATAATGATAGTGCTATAGTGAAGGGGTCGCAAGACTTTATACTTAACTTTTTGGCTTTTTCGTGGATCGCGACGCAAAAATGGTTGAGGAACAATGCTCTATTATATTGAACTAGCAATATATACATATATAAGGATATCGCTTTCTCAAAAACGGCTCTAGCGATTTCGATAATGTTTATAATGTAGAGATTGAGGAGAGCAAGAAATCGATCTAGTTAGGTCTCGATTCAGGGAAAAATCGATTTTCTCCGCCTTTCACATACTTAAAACTTCTAAACTCTAAACTTTTTTAATTTTGCATCAGAAATTACTTTTTCAATAGAGCAATAGCTAGAGCGTAGGTCTAATACACCGAAGTGCATGGGTTCGAATCCCAAAAAGTGGTCAGATATTTTTTTGTTTTTTTTTTGTAATAAAGTGAAATAATATCTCTAAGTTCAGTTTGCAAGAAGTATCTATTAAAAACACACATCACTTTAATAATTATAATAAAGAAATGAAATGAAAAAAGCATAGACATCATAACTTCAGACAGCCTATCCCGTACTACGAAGCAAGGCAAATAACATCAAATAAAATATAGATATGTGGGTGCTGTTTTCGAACGAAATTGCGACCGATCAGCTTATCTCATAATAAATGTGTGTAGTGTAAACAGGTGAGTCAGGTTATCTGGTTTAGCTCACAGTTGCTGCTTAGACACGGTGTCTGGCTATGCAGTTATTTATAAAGTCTATGGCTAAAAGTCATGGATAAAAATCTGTTATTTATTTTCCTGATCAATGATTTTAATGTTAAGTTTCATAGACTTCCTTTATTTTAAGATACTATGTTATTTAAGAGAGTAGTATTATACAAGCAATATTCGTATATTTATAATCTCGTTGTCGAAAACGGCTCTATCGATTTCGATGAAATTTACAATATAGAGCTTTAAGGTGGTCAAATATCGATCTAGCTAGGGTCCAATTCTGAGAAAATTTGTTTTCCCTGTTTTCACACACTTAAAACTTTAAAACTGTAAACTCTTCTGATTTCTCAAAGGAGTTTACCTTCTCAGTAGTACAGTGACTAGAGCGTAGATCTAATAAGCTGAAATACGCGGGTTGAAATCCTGCAATGTGGTCAGACTTTTTTGTTATTTTTTTTTGTAAGACACCGAGTAAAGCTCGGCCGCCCAGGTACTAAATTAATAAATAACGAATACGAATTAGTATATATAGAAGCGTTCGTAAATAACAAATTATGTGTACAATATATTGTTACATTACAAATTTATCGAATTAAAATTGTAAGAACCCATAACAAATTCAATTCCTAAGCAGGAGAGATTAATTAATTCCCATATACTAAAGAGTCTCGCTCCAAAGGTGCCAGGTGAGTATTTACAAACGTTTTTCGAGTGTTTCACGTAGAAAATAATTACATGCTGTCTGTGACGTATGTACGCTATTTAAGCCCTGAGCCTAGAGAGTAATAGCGGCGATAAACACTTGCAATTAAAGCATTGCCACGCGACGCACGCCTTTCTTTGCGCCTCTCTTAATGGAGATTTGTGGTCCGTTCGTGTTGTATCTATATTTACAGTTCGTTCGAGAGTTCACGTTATAAGGCACTTACCGTACTACTAATTACGGCCTTCTCACTCCTGTGTATTTGATGAAGTTCGAGTTAAATTGTAAAAACCACATAATAGATAAATATTTTGGAAGGATACTAAAAAGTTAGTTTCTTTTAGAAAATGAAATAGATAAATATTTCAATATAGTTGATTATTTGCGTAAAGATATGGATATAACATCAAAAGAATTCGCAAATCCTGTAGCATGTATGTGATTATGAAAATTGAAGAAGAGAGTATTTACGGTTAGTACTTAAGCCCTCTATCTCGTAGAGAGGATTGCAATGATTTTCTCTGATTCTCTCAGTAGATATTCCAGGCAAAGAGATATTATTAAGGTTTTGGTAGTTTACAACTAACTTATTATTATTAATTAACTAACTTATGGTATTAAAATAATTCACATACCATAAAATATCGTATTGTTTCATTTTAATAAAGGTTTCCTAGAACATAGTTTTTTTTTGTTTTTATCGCGGTCTCTAACGCATTTACTAGATCCATTGTTAAAGTTACTGATTTATCGCTTTTTAAATGTACCTGTTTAAGCGGCAGGCTTTGTAGATATTAAATTTAACTTTTAGGTATTTTGAGTGACGAAAGACTGGCAAACAAAATTTACTGAGTGAAAGTGAGTGACAGCAGAAGCTAAGGAAACCAAGGCTGACTTACGAAGATCAAATATCCAGAGTGTTAGCAGACGGAAAGGTCAAAAGCTCTCGCATATCTAGGCGAAAATGTGTGGGGAGAACGATGAGATTTAAGGAGATTTAAGGAGATTAGGAAGCTTGGCACATCGTCCTCCCTGATTACTCCATTAGGGATACAGCGTGAATGATGACTTTTAAATACGTTTTTAAATTCGATTCGGTGCTGGTTAGGTGGCCGAGTTCTATCTCTGGTATATCCTGAGGATGCTTCGTTGAGAGGCGAAACACGTGTCGATTTGTGATTTTTTGAGTTTGAGCGGAAGATAGCTAAAGATTTTAGAAATTTATCACATGCGATGGATTTCCGCAAAGTAACACCTGAATCTATACAAAACTAATACTTATTTAAAAAATATCTTGTGGTGTTTATAAATAAATTACGTATTGGAACGTACAGAGGTCTACCTCAGAGTTTTCGAAGGCATCTGCTTTCACAAATAAGATTCAGAGCGTAATATCCTGAAAATGGCTTGACCAATTTCCACCAGAGATTCTTAAGAAATGCAGTCTTCAAATAATAAAAAAAAACACATGTAAATCGGTTTATTTCTTGCCACCATGCTACAAACAGACAGACAAATAGTTAAATAAACAAAACTATAATACCACTCTTTTCCGTTGGCAGTTAAAAATAGAATGTAATAAAATAAATAAATAAAATATTAATAATAATACTTATTTAAAAAAATTTTTTTTAATACTTATTTTTAAAATATTTTATAATAAATAAAATAAAACAGACGAACATTTTTCACGTTTAAAGCATTTCATTTTTTTTCATTTCATTTAGTTTTCATCGTCTTCATGGAAGCAAAGTCTGTTACAATAGTTGCATTTGCAAATGGAGGTTATGTTCTACTAAAAGAAGAGTCTGTAATAAATGATGGACCACTTAAGACAGTTAGGCGGAGTAGGAAATACATTTTAAACGTGTTTCTAAATACTAATCAAGGACATCACAAAACAAAAATGTGGTATTCACAATGGGTATTGAAAAAAAATTGTATCTATTGTATTGATGATTCAGGTATTATTTAGTAATAGTTGATTTCAAATATTTTCAGATATAAATTCCATATTTTTTAACGATATTTGCTTAAAATATCAAAGCGGTTAGTTACCTCGCACTGAGTGCGATATATATACACAATGTATTGTACACGCACTGAATAAACGTGCTATTGATACGTAGAAAAGAATAAATATTTATTTTTTATATTCATAGTTGATAATGATTAAAGTAAGCGAAGTTCCACTTCGATATTAGCACAGTAGACCAATCGTGATAGAGATTTTTGAAAACAGTTATTAACGTAAGTACTTTTGTATACATATAAAATAATAAACGAAATGAAAAGCTTTGAAAAGTTAAAATGATGAGTCATTTCTGTTGTTCTTCTTTTAAATTATTAAATTGATTACTGTTTTTCGAATATAAGTATTCATGGGACTTTTTGGCGAGAATGGGAAAAGTGAAGTTGGAAATTTATTTAAATTTTCTATATTTTGCGTTTATTTATTCTGAGATACAAAAGTATATTTATATATAAGTGTATTAAAAGTAGTATTTGTATGTTACAGTTCTGTGCTAGTGTTAAGAATTGGAAACTTTGATTAAATAGGTGCAACGGAAGTTTTCGCGCTTTTCCAAGAAGTCCTTTGTAACTCCAGCAAAGCCTACTATCACTTTACTACAGAATTTTAGGTATTCAGTAATAATAAGACAAATATTAAAAAGTTTGTCATCATACACCACTTTTTTACACGAGAAGGGCAAAAATGGTTCTAATAAATGTGAAACAAGTTGCCAGTAAATAAAAGAGAAAAGACAAAAAAATAAATAGTAGTGGAATAATTTAGTTCATGGTGTCTGTTTTATATTATGTGTACTTTTATGTAGAACATAATAATTTTCATAAGAAAATAAAATAAAATCAAAATTAATACAAACTTATAACGGCATTGTGTTGTAAACTGTTTTAATTTCTAAATCTTATTATAACGAATTTCTTTTCATACTCAACGTTTACGAGAAAAGTTAGCATTCTTCAAGATTTTGTAAAAGAACAAAGAGATTCACGTAGGTACATTTTCATGTGATGAAAACTTGGTAAAATCAGCGGCCTCGATCAAGTCGCATTCTCTACTTGTAAGAGCACTTAGCTAACCAGTACTTTTAAATTATGAAAAGGCGGTTTTGTATTGTAAAATTTACATACATATATACATATCTTCACGCTGTAAAATTTATGATACAATAACCTTATAATTGAATAAATAATATTCTAATTGTTCTTGTTTAATCTTAAAATTTATTATTCGATTAAATAACATACAAATATTATATTTTACTTAGTTTTACTGTCAATCTTGGTATTATTTAAGTATCTATCTATATTATGGACATACCTAATTGCATTAGGTAGGTCCAATACACCATACATAATACAACATTAAAAGTTAGGTCTAGTAATTATGAACAAAAATGCGAAAAAATTTTCGAAATACAATGAAAAATATTTTACATTTTAAACCGAAGTAGTGGGAATAGAGTCGGGATTAGTTTCGTCTCAGTCACTCCTGGGCATAATGTTGTTGCCGGGCAATGACATTATGCCCAGAACGTGTGTGGCGGTCGATTTGGCTTGATCAGTTTTACTTGAAAGAGATCATTTTTCGCATCTGCCGGCTTGATCAAGCCAGCAAGCCATCAAGCCGTCCTGCATACTTATGCCCGCCGCACACGATCAAGTATGCATGATCAAGCCATGATCAAGATCAAGTAAGCATCAAGTAAATTTGATCGTGTGTGACGTCGATTTGGCTTGATCAGTTTTACTTGAAGGAAAGCGTTTTTTGCTTTACGAACAGAGAAGGGAAACACCCACCTGACCTTGAAACTAAGCGCTGTATACGCTGTCGACACGTGCAGACGCTAAGGGTTGCTACAAGGTTTTATTTGATAACTACGGTGACTGAAAAGTCGACTTTATACGTGCACTTATTTTTAACTATGTACGTTTTGACGTAGTCAGTAGTGCATTTACTTTAACTTTATATTTAATATTAAGTTGTGACAAATCATATAACGCCATGATAAATGTGATTATTAAACATAGCGCATATCATGAGACTAAACGAATGTCATTAATATAACACTGTAACCATTGTGGCTGTTTATTATATAATTTTAGTTTCTGTTGATAAATAATGCTTAAAGATATGGAACGTGTAGGTATCCCCGGTACTATGTCACTTGCCAAAGCGGTACCGCTCGCGCTGTGACCGCTAACTGCCGTTCTAATAAGAGGGTTACATCCGTTTTTTGACGCCAAATATCAAATAATAAATTATAAAAACTAATATCAGGTTTATATTTTCTCTGCTACGTCATCTTATTTAGGTTATAACTTTGTCCCCACCACCGAAGTTTAAACTCTATGATTCCAATTTTCTCAATAAATGTCTAGTAGTATTTTTATAGTAATATTCAAAATCTTTAATATGTTTCAAGACCAATCGACTAGTCTATTGATATTATTTGACTCGGTGTTCGTTAATCAAAACTATTGAGGTCGCAGATTCGTACGCATTCGCAGTTTTTCGCGAAATGCTAATATTATTTCGACTATAATCTTATATAAGAAGACTGGGAATGTACTAACGACAAATCTAGTATAAATAGTTCATTCTTCCAACTAAACAATTAGTCAGGCCAATTTTTGAGTTTAATTCAAATTTTGCTAGAAATATTTGTTTTCAAGGGAAAAGATCCACATGTTTTTGCAGTTGTTCGCGAAATGCTCATTTTCTTAGTCTCTAATTTCATACAAGAAGACAATGAATGTGCAAATAATTTTTCCAACTAAATAGTTGTTGAGGCTGATTTTTGAGTTTTGTGATAAAATTTCTCAGAAGTATTTGTTTTCTTAAAATAAAATCTTACAAGTTAAAAATTATATGATTATATTTAAAATTACTGTTAAAAACTGCAAGTTTAGTAATAGGCGTGTCTGCATTTTAGGAGTGTCTGATTCCAAAATAAACATTTTTAGAATTATTGTCTGTTTATTTGTCCGAGATTACATAAATAATTGCTTTGATTGACAGATTAAGGTCCCAGTAAGTTATTAGGATAATATAATAATTTATCAATAAGCTATTTTTATTATAGGACTGATAGAGCCATGAAATAGGAAAATTATTTCTATTTTAACAAAACCTTAATAAAAATAAATATCTTACTGTCAACCCCGTTAGGAATTATTCCTTAACTTTCAAGGGTACTCTCTTATGGGGTGAACAAATCCAATATTATGCAACATGTTATGCGGTTCTCTTGTTAAGCGTTTTTTATATTTCTTATGTAATTGCTGCTATATACATTGAAAATGTGGAAAGTTGTGGTGATGTTTAAGAGTGTATTTTTAATAATTTAATTAATAATAATAATATTTTGAAAATAAAAAAATATGTATACTAGTGTTTTAGTTTTTTCCGATTCAAAATAAATGCTTAATATCTTTTGTATGTCTGTTTGTTTGTTCAGATGTTAGTTAGAAACCCACAAAATAGGTTTGAAGCACTTTTTGTTATCTGAAAAATTAAAGACCAAGTTAAAAACTTATGGTCATTATAATATATTATTACGCTATCTTCGTCATGAGGATTAACTGATGACGTTGAACTTAGAAACTATGAAAATGATTTAATGAAAGTATTATTTAATGAAAAGGAATAAATAAACTGAGCATAATTATGACGATTACTGTCGACTGACTGAGAAAAACTGGCTGAAAATATATCGGACATGCGTTTTGTATTAATTTTGGTCACGATGTGAAAAATATAAATATAGTGTAGTGTAATAGTGTTTATTAATAATAACAAAAAAGTATAAATGTAAGATTACCTTCCTTAGGAAGGTTCAGGTTCCGTGCTTGACTGATGCTCGAAATGCTCGGTTAAGTGTTTCTTCGAGCACTAACCTGCCTACCTCGACTTTTTGTCAGAAACACTGGGATGAGCCCCTATGCAAAAATGTTCATTTACAACTTTTAGATTCTTGTAGTACTGAAAAAGATCAGTCTCGCTTCCTGGCTGTTTCTGAGAAGGAGTTAGGACTCTAGTTGCAGGTAATACCTTAAACAAACTTAGGAACCTTAATTGACGATACTACACTTTCTCTCATAGTATCCCTTCGTCTGGGACTAACCTTCCTCACCGGTGCTGGTGTGGTGATCTCGTCGATATACTAGGTCACCACGGTTTATCACGTAGTGCGGGCCGCATGTCACGACATGCTGCCTTGAATGACGTCATTTGACGGGCTCTGTTCCTGCAGTCTTAGAGCCTGTAGGTATTGCGCGTAGCAACGGCAGGAGACCGGATGTTTTGACGCTCATTCCTTGGTAATTTGGAAGATCGCTGGCGTGGGATGCCACTTGTGTCGATACACTTGCTGTTTCCCATGTACCGGCGACTTCCAAGTCAGCAGGTGCCGCGGCCAGCACTGCCAAGAACTTGAAGCGGCGTAAGTATGCGACTCTCTCTGAGAGTTTTATATTCAAGCCCTTTGCAGTCGAAACTTTGGCTCCCTGGGGCCCCGCAGCCCATCGACTGGCTTCTGATATTTGTAAAAGACTGGTCGAGGCTTCGGGAGACCGCCTGCCTGGCAGATTCTTCCGCCAACGAATCAGTTTGGCTATTCAAAGAGGTAATGCTGCTAGTCTGTTGGGCATCTTAAGCAATGACAGTTTTCTAAGCGGAAACTTTGAAGAAGTCTATTATTTAAGATAATGTGTAGTTTTAAGTTTGTAAATATTAACGTTAGCATATATAATAAAACTGTGTAATTAAGGCAAAATTTCAGTGCAAGTTGGTAATATGAGTATAAATTATTTAATGAACAACAGTAAATATGAATGTGCATAGTATGCAGTATATTAGAGTAATTTATGTTTTGAAATATTTTCAGAATATGAGGTACTGCGACCCGCCCCGGCTTTGCACGGGTAAATAACATGCAGTCCATGTTACTCGCCAATAATGTAGCTTTCCATGGGTGAACGAATTTTCGAAATTGGTTAAGTAGTTTTTGAGTTTATCCATTACATACAAACAAACAAAGTTTACCTTTTTATAATATTTTTAAAAGTACTATTTTTATAATATTATTATAAGTATAGACTTACGCAACTCTTTTCAATCACGAAGTCTGTGTATATACATCGACAAGCCCAAAAGAAATCTGGCATTCCTTTGATTAACGTGATTATGAACGTCATAAAACAACAGGAGGCACTGTATACATCACGATATTAGCGCTTGCGTTCTTCTTTTATATTATAATTTTAATACTTGCTTTGTTTTTCTTGATAAGATCGACTGGTGCACGGAAACATTGTATTTTTATAGAAGTTGTAACCGATTTACGTGCCGTCCGTTCCGGCCATTTTTTAACCTTTCCGAGAGCCGCATCATAAACGGTTTAGTGCCGGTTATGGAGCTCAAATTACGAAGAATGGAAGTGTACGCTCTCCCTCATTGTCTGCCCTTTTTGAAGGGTTTAGTGTGTAAAGAAATACCTACACTGAAATGGCCCATAATTCGGATAACATTTCTGTGACCTTTACGGAGAAGTTGATACAAGAAACTTTTTTTCGTTATGATTAAGGTTTTTATGCGTAATTTTTATCAAAGAAATAGTACTTGGAGAGAACGTACGTTCAATCGTAAGGTTATTTTGTGTAGGAAATAGATAAAATGGATAGGTAAGGTATATATACAAATGTTTGAAATCTGATGTAGCTTAAATCTAAGTAATTTGTGGACTACTTTTTAATCGACTTGAAATAAGTAGGAGGTTATCAATTCGTTTGTAATTTTTATTACTTTTTTACGTTGTTAGACATCTTTGCCGTTTGTGCATCGACTTTGATGATTTTTTTTATTTAAAAAGTTACATATGCAGGGTGATATTTACATCTAGTTAAGATCTGACAATAGAAAGATACTGCCGAAACAAAAGAGCTACTCACGGGCTTATTTATTTTGATGATCGTTTTAATGTTTCGTTTCAGAATTCGAAAAAAAGTTTGTTTTAAACCAACTCCTCGTTCCAGGATATTTGTTTAGGACAAGGCTACTCAAAAGGAAAAATAAATAATTTTTGAATAAAAAATTAAATCGACACTTCAAAATAAAAACACCGAAAACTACAAAATAATTATCTTTCATTAATCAAAACTCGAGTACCAACACATTATACTTCTATATACCGGAGGTATACCATCCTAAGTCCATTTTTTTTTATTTTCACTTTGTGATGTCATTGAAATCAGCATTTTATGATCTCTTTACTAGTATACTATTTTAAGTCCAATAAAAAAAAAATAAAAAACCTGTATACTGTTATTACATATAACAAAAATACCAATCTAAATCATTTAGACGTAACATATTCCAAGTCCATTATTTTATTATTTTATTAATTTATAATATTTTTAATAATATCTTTTTGTAATAAAAAACTACCCATTTAACCTATTCTCAAACAACAAAAAACATTTTGCTTGGAAATTCACACAATTGTTTAGTCTAGTGACATTCGTGAATAATGTTCTTCTGAGACTTTAAACGCGTATACTTAATAATTAGCTAAATGTGACTTAAGATTGTTTGCCTCCGGTATACAGATTTATACATTCATAATTGAATTCAACAGTTATCGAAATCGGTGTACAGTCTGTAAACAACAATAGAAATCCTATCGGTTTGGTAGGTTTGGCACCGACTTCAGTAACTGTCAAATTTAATTACATAGATATTTATATACATATAATAGTACATTTAGAAAGTTATTTTTATACTTGAACTTTGTTTTGTGAGTTGTTAATTTCGTGCTGTTAGCAAAGGATAATTATTTTGTGGTTACATTGTTTTTATTTTGAAGTCAGTTTAATTTTATTCTAATTATGTTATTAATATGATCACGTTTAAGTCGAAGTCTGCGTAATAAAAAATATACTAGCTGTTGTCCGCGACTTCGTCTGTGCGGAATAAATTAAATAACCTGTTTTTCTCCAGACCTTAATCTATCTCCGTTTTAAACATCGAAATTGGTCCAGCGGTTTAACCGTGTACAAAATTCAATTTTCCCTTTGCAAGTTTTACAAAAATGTGACACATCTTACTCATTATTTTGAATAAGCAATATTGTATATTGTAAATACGTATAAAGTATACGTGTAAAGTAGATTTATTATTTCTGTAATAAAAGGCAACTGAAATACATTTCGCGGTACTGAAGAAATGTAATGTTATAGGTTATATAAGAAAAATAAATTAGATCTGATTACAAAAAACGGTTAACGGAGCAAGCACAAAAAGTGTGAATTAATCGTCATTGATACTGACCGACAATAAACTGGAGACGTCCCAAATTGCGCGCCACTTGAAGGCGTAAATAAAAATCGTGGGGCGTCGAAATTAAGGCTGCTGTACGGAGCGTCGTCATTAGGGCCGAAATAGGGTTGTATCCTGGCTGTTGTAATAAGTCATGTCTGCCGCAGGACCCGGTGCCCTCCGCCCGAACCTCGCCCTCTGAGTACCCACCCCCTTTGTCGCCTTACGTTGAACATTATCGCTCACTAAGTATGGTCAATTTAACGGACAAATACAATAGTTAACTGACCAAATTAAACGGCTCGTTCAGTGTTATTTTATGTTGAGAAAATGTGACTCTATTTTTCTGTTAGCATGTTGTGTATCGTAAACGACAATTAAAAAAAGAATATTGTCTAAATGCCTACGTTTGCTTTCATACTGGTGTGGGAGCGAAAAATAAATGTAGATTGTCAGTTATATATCTTCCCACACAAGTCATAAAAGTTAGCTAAGAAGATAGAGCTGACTATTAGAAACTTGTTGAAGAAATGGGTTGTCAACATCGGTTTCCAACCCATTTCAGTTAGTGATTGCACTAACTGGTTTCTCGTTTCCATCTATAAGTTTAACTATCTGTTGCTAAAAGAGAGTTAAGATGTGACTGTGTTGCACTCTGATATCCGAATAGAAAATATCGTGACTTTCTCTGTTTTTCTAAAGACCGTCTTATCCATAACAAGCTACTGCACGATGTGTAGAATTGAAACAAAAAGAGTAAAATTTACTCTGAATGGCTATACATAATAAGCACAGATTAATTTGTTACTACCGTAAAATACTTGTAATAACGGAGGAGCTATAGTTTCAGGCTATAACTGTCTTAAGTTTTCTTGGCTCAGGCCGTAACCAAACTTTGTTCATAATGAAGAATTATAAATAGATTAATCAAATAGATATTCTCTTTTATTTCAAAATGTCTCTTCAAAATTTGTATAAAATTTTTTCTGTAAATTATATGTGAAGAAAACAGGTTCAGAATCTTAATTCGTTAATTCTTTTTCACATTTTCGATTTAATATTAGGCTGTGTACAATGGTTTTTAACTTGTAGACTTTTAAAAGAACTGATTATATTTACGAATTGCGTGAAATCGTGACGGTTTTAGTGGATTATGAAAGACGAGATGACGAGATTTGAGGAGGCGAGACAAGTAGGTATGTAAGAACTGCGATACTTGGCGTTCTATTCTCTCTGACTACCCCATTAAGGATATAGCGTGAGGATATGTGTGTATGTATAAATTAAAAGAAATTCGTTCAAGATTTACTATCAGTAGAACAATAAAACACATAGCCCACGTTAAATTTCAACAGAAAATTCCATGTAAATACCTCGCACACACAAATCCTAAGCGTAAGCTTGGAGCACTTCCCTGGTCCCCGATATCAGTTCGGTCCATAAACTACGAGTCCCCTTTTACCCCTCACCCCCGTCCCTCGATGCCTTTTCCGCTCGCTTCCGCTCTCTCGCTCAGGAACATAAGCTGTGCCATTTTTTAAAATGCGTGCCTCGGACCTTGCACTTCCATGTTATATCGACGCTTAGGTAACTTTTATTTTCTTCAGCTTTGTTCTCATTGTTTTGAAACGAGTGATAGCTAGGACGTTTTATTTAGATGATATTGTGACACACTTATGGCAGATAGAAAATAATGAAATGATAGAGCTATCAATGATAGTTAGAGAGTTAGAGCTTGAAACACAATTAACTTAAAGTCAAAGGCTTAGGTTAGAAGTAGTGAAGTTTATAACATACAGGCATATTGTATTTCAAAGAAAATAATCCATGACTGTATGTAAATATTGTATATACTCCTGTTACTTCTTTCTTTTTTTTATTACTCAGCATTTATAATTCAGTGTTATGTATTACTTTACGAATACCATTAGACTTTCTATCCTATTCAGAGTTATGAAAAATTGTCTACTTACTGTAGAAAATTGTGTAGTAGTAGAATTGTATTGTATAAGGTTAGCATTGTCGTAAATATATACGTGTGGTTTGTAGCTATGTAAATAGCAACAGGGTAGTTTTTGTGAGAGGTTAGTTGTCGCAGCGGTGACGGTGGTGGCACTTCCACCGCAGGAGTACGCTTACTGTGGCAATTAAAACTTGCGAATGTCAAGAGCTAGGACGACTACACCGGCCTTTATTATTTTTTTATTTACACTGCTAAATAAACTCGCCACTTGGCTAAGCTTATATTATTTTCTGCAGTAATTATATTTTTTCTTTTACATTTTCCTCTGAGAGATTGTTTCCGTGTATACTCTTAAATTAATCTTTTGAAAACGATATTAATTTGGTAGTATTTTAGTACGTTTTGAGATTACAGTTTTTTTAAATATTTTTTATGCAGACTCCATAATTTAAAATATAATTAGAAGGAAATATAATAGTAGAACGATAGAAAGAGAGAGCATACATTTTCTTAAATTGTTTTTGTTATGTAATGTAATAAGCTTATATATTATAATATTTGTATCCAAACGACGTCAGGAAAAATTCTAATGTGCGATTTTCTCTCTCTAATCTTGCCTACACTTTTGGAACATAAGCGATATACTAAATAATGCATGAACAGGGTGCTATAATCAAATATGGGTATTACCTTCACTTACAAACGTATACTGAACCCATGTAATGTGACGCAAAACACTCAAAAAACTCATTGTGAACCATCAACGAGATCATTAGCGATTTCATAAAAGGCTTATGGGTTTCGCTTTCCTTTTCCTCTTGTCATATTTTTGATGGGCACGACCTTTTCTGAAGTCCTTGTAGAATACAAGGTAATGTTGAGTACAGGTATGTTAAACGATTGTGTAAATCTTAGACGTTAGAATTTCAGCAAAATTTTATTCTTCTCTGGGAGTGCTGATCGTATATATTATGGCAATTTATGCGAGGTAATCCTTAGCTTTTAGAAACAAAATACTTTTATATAACTTAAATATTACGATTTCCAGAACATTTTGCTGCTTGAGGGTATTTGTATTTCAGAATACAACTAAACTGAGCATTCAACAAAATGTTGGAAAATATATTTGATCGAATGCGACTTCGATTTGTGTTAGGGGCTTTGTATGATGTTACTAAACACTACGACTATAATTAATTACAGTAAACTTAGATAAGTTAAAGTTCAAGGGAAACATTAAAAACTTTTAATTACAGAGCTTTTAAATTAAAAATATAGTTTAAGGAGCTTTTAAAAGCCCTTTTTGTAAATAAGCGCGATGCCGTTCACTTGCTTTGAGGATTTGACATTGCACAATCTAGAAATAAGCACTTCTTAGTGATGGAATCCACCACCTCTCCTTCGTTTGCACAAATGACTTTGTCCCGTCTGTTGGTTTTTTTAAAAAATTTGGCTTCCTCAATCGCAATCATTGAAAATTCTCTTCAAACCACTTGTTACCTTAAATGTATCGGCACGTTTTATAATTTTGAGAATCGATTTTACATGTATTTAATTTTTTTTGAATACTATACGTTCAGGGATTGTATTTGTCACAAAGTCAGTGTTTCAACTCATAATGAATAATCTCAATGGGCTTCGTATTTTCAGGAATTTTAACTTACATAATAAGTATCGTCAGAGTAAGACAGTCATCCGATAAAAAAATGCACAAAAAATGCAAGACATTTGTCGCAACCTGTGTGCACATTCACTTAATAGAAGTCATTGTTAGATATTTTATGTTATGGACGTAGTTAAGATACAACTTTGAGTTACTGAAGATAATACTCTAATTAATTATTTAAGTTCTGGAGGTTTCGTATTTTAAGTAAACAAGGTTTCAGGCTCTCACAGGAGGGCAAGAGATCATTTTATTAATTTTTCTTGGCAAGGATTCAGTAATCGGAGTGCAGTTTTCCTGCAACCTTCAGGTAAAACTTGAAAAAATCTTGAAAATTTTTAAATGTTTGTTCCAGGAGTTACAGAGAAAAGGAAGAAGAACAGTCATGCTGCATTTGAGTATTGAATTTTTTCTTTGATTTTATGTTTGAAATTTTAACTAGTGTAAACACGTGTAAATACAAATATAACTACGTTATAACAATATGTGGTACGATATTTGTTACCAAATATATCACCAAATGTTATGATGTGTTACCAAATTTCAAGTTTGCGCATCGCGTAAATTCTGAGCAAATCGATTGTGAAATCGGATATACGGGTTTTAATTAGAAATAATACATACTCATACATACACGACGAACAGTTTACAGATTTTAATAAGCAAAAGAAAGCTATAGCTAGTATGTAAATATATAAGTAGGTATATAAATGTAAATGATAGAACTATAAGACTTGTGTCTATTTTATTTGTCAATAAACAGGTGTAAATAAAACCGTCTGTAGCAATATATCTGCAATTGACATGATAAAATACGATAATATTCAAAAGAGTGGGCTTTATCTATCTTCTAGGTGGGAGTGTTTGATTCAATTGTTCAGTTGCGGCTAACGGCCAGGCAAGTCGATAAGCAAAACTTACGATGCCTTTTGTATTGTGGATTTTTAAGAAATCTTTGTTGAACTGTTTTGTAAAAATATTTGCGATTTTTATTGTAGATTTGTTTAAATCTCTTTTCCACGTTCCAGAATAGCATCATTTGATTGTGTGTGCAAATAAACATCTATGCAAATAAATATTGAAGTGTCTCTGTAATTTCAATAAACACACTTTTTGAACAAGGGCTTTTAAACACATTATAGTTACTTGCATGTTACCAAAACCCAAACAAGCGCTTAATGTATTTTTGTCTGTCTATTTGTCCGGGCTATTCCCAAAACGGCTGAATCGATTTTGATGGGACTGTCATTAGCAGGTAGAGAAGTTTTCAGAGTAATCTCACAGTAAGTCTACAAAAAATCTTTACAACGAACTGCATTGCTGTTGCCAGTACTTTTTACACAAAGAATATCCTATGACAAATTCTGTGTAATGGTTGTCGGTTGATAACAGCTAATGGCTGACATTACGGAACACTAAAGCGCAAGTACGACTTGCTTTGGCTGGTTTTTAGGGTTCGCCCACATAATTTCGTCTTGTACGTTCTATCCGTTTATTTGTCCGTATGTCATAATCATTTTACTCACAGGCTATTGGCACTGATAGACGAAAGAAACTATACAGTTAAATAGTGGAAAAATTGAAATTAGAGATAGTACTCCATACATTTAAGATAGGGATGGAAAAAATCTAGAGATAAGTCTTCAAAAATTACAATATTGGTTTAGGAAGTGACTTTTGTATTTAAGTCAAACTTTTGTATTTTAAGTCAGACTTGTTTTTAGTCGCTGGGATACGCGTTTCTAGAAAACATGTCTCTCCAACTTTTCAAGTATAGGGTGGAAAATTCTGAAAAATTTGAGATAGTAGAACTTAAAAAGCATTTTCAACGAAAATTGGTACGAGTTGAACATGTTGTGAAGTTTTTGAGCAATGTGGTATATTTGGTTATACATTTAGCGACCACGGAAAACACCTTGTTTTTGAGAAACGCTATGAATTACAAACTTATTTTTACCGCCGATTAAATAAATATTGTGAATTCCGACTATGAAAGCCTTCACTCTGCATGATTCGATACCGCTTAGTCAGTTTTTATAACTAGCATGCGTATTAGAAAAAAGAAAGGAAAACCAAGGTTTATGAAGATCTAATAGCCAGAATATTAGTTGAGGAATTATTAAAAGCACCAAACATAACTCGGCAAAAGGCAAAAAAAGCGATCGAAGTATGTAGGGATCACGATACTTTCGCTTCGTACTCTTTGACTAACTCATTAGGAGGATATGTATGCCTGCGTTTGATTTTTTTTTAATCCTCTCCATCCACGCCTCCATGCTAAAGCTAGCTACATGCTAAAGACCTTAAAAGTCCTTATTTTCTAATAATTTTTATTTTCCTATTTCTTTGTTGTAGTTACAATATTTCTTAAATACTATAGCTTACCGTACTATTATTACTATTATTATTTACTATTATTACATTACATTTATTACTATTTATTTAATATAATTTTACTACCGACTAACATGTCTTGTTATTCTAATTACTTTTTACTATATTTAATTGGATATTTTTGTACATGCACATCGTGTACCCTATTTATCTTAAACGTTACTTATTTCTTTCTATTACTACTCTTGCTATATTTCTATAATATTTAATACATTTGTGCCTCCTATATTTATCCTTCATTATCTCATTAATATTTTTAATGTCTATTTTAGTATCTATTTCGATTTCTATTTCCAGACGTTCTTTTTCGTGAATGGGATACTTTGTCAGAACATGTATTACGGTCTCGTCTTTTTGATCATCACAAGAACACGCCGAGCTCCCGTTGCACCAAAATCGGTAAAGGTACTCGGGGTACCGTGTCCCGTCATGGTCTGCGTATGTGGTTAATACCTATTTTTCTTCCTAGCAGATAGGCTGCGTGCACGCTGGGAATGAGGATCTTAGTGTCCTTTGCGGTTTCTCCCTTAATATATATGTTTTCCCATATCGCTCTGGTATTTTGCTGTATTGTTTTATTTAAATATGAGACCAGACGTCTATCATAATTCGACCTGGTCTTTATTTTCAACGCTGCGTCTTTTGCTAGCTCATCCACTCTTTCACTTCCTCTCATTTCCGCGTGGGCCTTGACCTAGAAAAATCTGACTTCTCTTCCTGTCTTCCTTATTTCCAAAATGTTATTTCTGGTCTTGACCACGAGTGGGTAAAGAGAAGTATCTCCCACTATCGCATTCAATGGCGAACGAGAGTCACTGAAGATACTACAACAGGGCTCCGCACCTCGTGAAGCCCATTCTGATGCCTCAGACAAAGCCAGTAGCTCTGCCTGAAAAACAGTGCAAAAATTACCCGGATTCAATTTATGGGTTCCAGTCTCTGCGTCACCATCCCAAACGGATAGCGCTGTATGTTTGTATTAAAAAAAATCCAACTGATAACAATTTTATTATATTACAGTACAGCATGTCATAAAGCATAAAGCAGGAATGATGTTACTAGGCAATATATTTACAAGTATTGATTAGGAATAAGTGTACGAGTAATAGGATGATTTCCATATCGATCTGAGAGAGAAAGAGAAATACAGATGTGTTAGCTGCTTATCTTTCCGCGCAACATAGGCGTAGTTAGGTCATCAGATAAGGGGGGATTAAAGATTAAATATGAAAGATATTTTTTACAGTTACTTTTTGTTTTCTTTTTTGTGTTGTGCGTTTAATTAGGTCGATAAATGTGTATGCGATTATATTTTCGGGGAGACCAATTTGGTTCGGATGGGTTCAGCTTTTCTAAAGCCCTTCCTTAAAATATAGTCCATGTTGCGCAGGTAAAAAAAAAATTTGTTTGCGAAAATAATCTGTAGGCCTAATTACTTCCTGCTACTTCCTGCACTTTTGTGGAAAATTTATAGAAATGACAAATAGTCTTCTGCACAATGGTTTCCAAGGAAATACTTCTAAATGAAGTATTTCCTTGAAAATACTTCATTTGGAAACACTTACATTATGAAAAATTTAAAAACAGTTTAAGAAATAAGTAATATTAAAAATAAAGAGATAAGTAATCACAATAAACTTGTCGTCATCTCTTCATTAGTTCTACTCTGCCGTCACCAGAAAGGTGAATATTAGCCAATAAGAACATTATATTCTTTGGTTCGTTAGAATAACTAGAATCGTTAATTAACTTTCTAACGATAGCTTTTAAGAGGTAATATATCATCTGATAACTTTTATTTATTAGTGTATTATAAAATTAAAACTTAAAGAAAAAAAATTAAATAAGTTTCAAGTCAAGTGAAAATTGCAAGCAATAATAAACACTGCTCTTACAGTAGCAACAAATATCTTCATATTAATGTAACATTCATGTATCACTTAAGGTAGCATTTCATTTCACAACTTTTTAACTATTCTCCCTAATGTGAGCACCGAAAGCTAACCTTTCGGAGTGTACCCGCGGGGTATCTCACAGGAAGTCCCGCCCCGTCCCTCAGCAGTGGAGAGGGTCATTAGGCAAAAAATAAACGATTACACTTGAGAAATGGAAAAATTGCGCTTATTTCAGATTGAACGTCCTCTTACCTCCGTTTTAAAGACATGAATACGTGAAACGGATAATATGATATTTGCTGTAATAATTTGGTTTTATTTCGGGATTCTTTTAACGAATGCGTAATCTTGACGTCATAACTCATAAGGTCATAAGAAATGTAGATGTTTATATGTAGGTTTGTATTATATATCGATCTACTGTAATGTTACCTTTTTATACGCTTTTTACCTTTAAAATGTATTCAATGTAACTTTAATTTTTTATAGTATAATTATTTTTTATTCCTTATTCGTACCTAAGTTTAGTAGATAAAAAATAACTTTTAACGATACATATATAAATGATTTCTTTTAACCCCCGACGGAAATAAATATTAAAATATAATTAAATTAATCATTTAAAACACCGACACAAAATACTATAACGTTCTCTAAAACGCGCTTAATAATTATAATATTGTCCACCCTCTGGAAGATTCGTACTTTAATAGTGGAGTTAGCAATGTGGAATTTAATGAATTCGTCGGGTCCGCCAAATTTCCTTATAATATTCTTCAGTTTTTATAGTGACCTCGATGTATTTATGCATTTGCTGACTCCACTATTTATTTTTTAGAATGTTTTTAAGTCAACGTTTTACTTCAATTGGCTGATAGTTTTTTGTGAACTCTATTAAAAATATTTTTCGTTTTAAATATGGGTTTCTTGACAATAATAAATTTACAAATCAATCAATCAATATTTATCAGGTTTTCTTTGTTTACCTTTAAGTAGAATAAACATATTTACTTACAATTTAATAATCTTCGAGAACCTCGAAAAGAATATTGCATATTTACAATCATTCGGTTATTAAAGTTTTATATTTAATTTTTACTTTTGAAAATGGAAGGTCTCGCAGTTTGTTCACGTGGCATCTAGTTCAAGTTACAAATAAAGTTAGGTGGTTGTGTGGTGTCCACGTTGGGGCGCATATATCATTTTTATCGCTCTGTAGCCGTGGCGTTTATTCATTGCTTACCTATTGCACGTGCCGTTATGTGACGACCGCTTACAATTGGCCTACTGTCCTCTATATTCAGTGAACATTATACATGTTTATTAATGTGGGAATGAATTTGCTTTTTTCAGTTTTCTTACGTATCCTTTTTTCTTTCTACAGAGGAATCTAGATAATATATGTGTAGGTTAAATTATGTTTTGTGGCGCCAACCATTATTGACAAACCTTTTGGCAAACATAACAACAGAACCAAAACAGAACGGAACAAAAAACTAACAATTATTGTCATTGTAACATTCGTTAGTATTCGTTCGTTCCCTTTTACTTGTAATAAAGCTTTTAATGCCGAGATTAATGATTTTTGAAGTTATATTTCTTTTGCGCGTTTGGAAAAACAGATCAGAGTATATTTTTTAGCATGTAACGGTTGCGCGCGCCCATGTAGGTAACGCATAATTAATTTTTTTTTCATACATGTCAAGTGGCCAGTTTAATTTTTTATATGTGGCAAGTTTGGTTTTTTATGTGTCCAGTGTTGCTTAAAAACGTCAAAAAGTATAACTACTTACGTGCGTACATGAGTACACACATACTTTTTTTATACTTTTATTTGACGTATTATAGTTTACCGACTAGAAAGTTTTTTCTAATTTTGTACGTGAAATAAAAAAAATAATGTATAATATACATTCGATTTTATACTATAAACGAACAATAAATATTTCTTTGAAGACGAGTGACGTTTTTAGTATCTACAAATAAGAATCCCAACGTACACAATATTATATTTTATTGTAGGATCATGTAATCCGCAGCTAGGTGAAATTGCAAAACCTTTCGCAAAGATTCGGAATTAGGTATAGAGGCAGCCTCATTACGCGATGTGACGAGCAATTATACTAATTTTACGAGATCACGGCTTAAATCTCGTATTTTCGTGAAATTATGAAATCACGATAACATAGCATAGATATTGTGTGATGGGATTGTCTCTACATCTTACATTGAGTTCATGCGAAACCTCCTCAAGAGACTTTTTAGCGGGAACGGAAGAAGTGAGGTTGGCATTTTACTTGGATTTTCTATTTTTTATATTTTTAAGAGTTTTAAAGTACAACAGTGATAGTATATTGTGTCTTAAAGTTCCGTGTAAGTGCAAAGAATAGAGTAGGTCTAAATAAACATGTGTAGCTGAAGTTCTCGCGCTCTTCAAAGAAGTCCTTTAAAACTTCAGTAAAGCCTACTATCACTTTACTGCAGGAGTTTTATGATAAGAAAAAACTAATTTACTTTTGATTCTACTTATTAATACGTGACATTGGCAAATGCACTAAACTATGCGCCATGCCATGAAGAAGGAAAAAAAGAAAAAAAAACCTCTCTCAAACCTCCCAAACCCTAAAATACGGTTTATCTCCTACGATGATATAATATTGAAATATTATATTCATGTGTGTTGGAAAATATTTATTTATAAAGATTGTTTTACATAGAATACTTGAGTTCAAAACATAACAGTATAAAATTGCCACAATACTGTAGCATAGTTGTGTATGTGCACCTAAATGCATCGTAAAATATTTAATCACTGCATGAAATATATGCATTCACCAAAATTCAATGCAGGTCAGTCCATCAACTAGGGGTCTTATCGGCGACGGCGCTTATTATCAACAGGTCTCACTACCGGCTCGTGTGCTGTTATCTCTTGCTACAAACAGTCAGAATATGATTACAATAAAAAGCCTTAACACCCCTACTTATTATCAAACTAAAATGGACTTTAAGGTAATAAGCGAAAAGTGTTGTATTAAAGAACTAAGTTGATACGACTGGTGTGTAATGGATAAACGCATTGCCACATAGTATTACGGGGTCAGTTGCTTAACAGGCCTAATTCAATGACGTGAGGACAACATCTACACAACTTTAGCTATAAATGTCTGTACTAATACTAGAAGCCCATTATGATAACGAATCTAGGATACATTTTCCAGTTATTTGATTCCCTTTAGAGTACAACAGGTTTGAGACCTATAAAATTCTTTCATTTTCAAATTCTAATTTGAGACAGAAAGAAAACATAGTGTTCAATACTTAAACTTGTAGAACTTCTGTGACGTCACGTTATAATATAATATCAGTCACATATTAAAATGAAAATTAAAACGAATTATCTTAGGGTTCTGTAGCAACATCGGATAAAACAGAAACTGACTACCCCGTTAGGGATACAGCGTGAAGATAATGTATGTATGGATGTATGTAAAATTCCATTTATTTCTTTGACATCCAAAATAATAACGTAACCATGACAACCTATTCTATTTCTTTTTTAAATTGGTATAATATAAAAAGTACAAACTTTTTCGAGAATTATATATCAACATTCAACACCCATGACTTTTTGTTTCCAAATGGTTGCCTATTCTAGAACTTACGATCTTACATGGTTTCACTTCGTTTTCTTTACGGAATATACCAATTAATTGATTAAATGTTGTACAACATTTCTAAAACAGTACGTTATTGTGTAGATATGTTGTATGTATGTCAAAAAAAAGGAGCCCAAATATTTATGATTTCAATTGTGAGCCCAAAAGATTTAATTCCATTCATTTTTAGTTTTACATATTTATATATCCGTGCAAAAATTGAGCTCAGTAAGTGTAAAGAAAGCGGAATAAGTCGGCTATGAGATACGAATATACAAACGAACGGACGGGCATAAGAAAATTATAAGTAATCCGTTTCAGTAATTTTGAGTATTGATTCCCTAATAATGCAAATGTTCTTCTATGCACATTAATTTAAAAATAGCGAAAGATATGACGTCATGTCAACAAAGGATCGTTATACGAATGTATAATCTGTGACTTAAGAGGGGGAAGGGGGTAATTGTGACTTAAGAGGGGAAGGGCGTAAACCCACGAAACTTGAGTGATGTAACTTTTCATAGTCCCTTATCCTTTTTATCTTCCAATATTATTTTCAGTTCTTGAGCATGACAAAGATAGTTCTTAAATACATTGTAAAGCGTATGTCGTTAACGTTTATATACGTTTAATTGCAGTACAGTATGTTACGTTTATTAGTGAATTTACGAGTAAGTGTGCAACGTTTCCGATGCGACGCTTGTGTGCGCAATATATCAAATTTCCTCTTATCCGCTTCAGTTCTTAATGTGACTTAGTAGAAGGAATTATTTGACACGATTAAAAAAATTGCTATCGAACAAACATCATTCTAATTTAGTTGTGTAAAATGTTTCAAGAAGATAACCATAATATCTGCATATTAACATTAGAACGTGTCTATTAAAAGTATAATATATATCAGTTTATTTTTCTTTACAATTTAATTTTGAAAATATAACGATATAAAAATAGTACTTACATATTATTAAAATTGTTGGTTTATTATTCCTGACACGTATTTGTAAATATATATATACTTACCAATGAATGAAGGTTTATTGAACTGTTAGGAAAACATTATTACTTACTGAACTTATGTAATTAAGATAAACTTTACAATATAATTACACGAGATGATTATATTTCAAAAAGTTATTTTCCTTAAGTATTTCATTTATCACTAGGTGTGCTCTACGGTTTCACCCGCGTTATTTTCTGCGATAATGAGTTGCCTACATTACTCTCTGAAAAGTCCTTTATCTGCCAATGAAACAAATAAAAATTTAAAAACGCGTGTAATCATGAACACGCTTCAAATTTAGTTATTTGCAAATGTACACATAGATCGTAATATTAGTTTTTATTATTATTAAACAAGAACTGATTCAAAGTATATTTTCGGCGAACACCGAAATTGTATTTCGGCCTCTGTTCTAGTTTCGTTCAAAATCGAATCATATTTTTACATTGAAATCCGTTGTGTTTTTCCTATATTTATAATAGTTTATTCAGTTTAAATAAAATAAAAGACATCAAATGAATTTAACGAAAACCGACCCGGTATGTATTTGCGGAATTAGTGGTCTGTAATGTTAGTAGATACCTATTCTCGTTACCACTTGCTAGATACGAAACACCAAACACAGTTTTTGCTTTTAGACATTAAAAAAAGTAACAAGAAATAACGTGTTAGTAAGTAAAAATATATCTATATATATTTTTGAATTAGAAATGCAGAGACTTTCTTTTATTGATATTTCGTATGAATGTCATATTTCTCTACTTCAACCTCCAGAACTAACTCTTAAAAGTGAAAATCAACTTTTGAAGTTCACGTCTATTTTTTTACCACCATTGACTATAATTGTTTTATACACGATTTCACCAAATTACCCTAATACTTAACGAACCCCTAAAACCGTATACGGGTCCGCTAACAATGAAATTTTCATAGTAGTTTCGGTTTTAAAAGTTCGCTAAGTATTAGGGGACGTTGGTGAAATCGGACATAAGATTTCAGTCTCTGAAAAGTTTTTAAGAAAACTGACTGTGACAAACAGACAGATAGCGCGATAATTATCACGGCATCTACATGTCTTTAGGTGTTCTTTCTTTCAAATTTTGGAACAAAACTTTAAAAACGACTAAAATATACTAGATTATTTACCAATACATTATTAGGGCCTGTATTCCAGAACGGTAGTCAAGTGTGAATCTTCGATTGAGCACAATTAGAAAGGGGTGCGGCTAGATATGATAAATAACGACATTTGTTTCTAACTATTATCAAGCAGAGATTTACATTTGAGTATAGTTTTGGAATGTGGCCCTAAGAATATAATTATTAAATATCATTATAATATTATGTTATAAGTTAAAACAAAAAATTATATTTCCCATTCTTTTACGCACGAGGAAAAATACGTGACAACTTAATCGTCGACCGGCGAATTGAAAGTTACTCAGCTGATGTCACCGTATAAGACGGAATAAAATAGAAAGTGATCTGAAAATTAACGAACACAAGTTTCAGTTGAGTCAAAGTTTTTCCCGAATTTCGATCAAATTCAAAACTGCGGTCGAATCTATTTTTTTTTTCACCAAAGTTGACAACGAAACTTCGCTCGATCACTGAATACTATGTAGGAAAGACATAAAGTATTCCAGAAATTTATTACCAAACTAAGTATTAACTAAATAGGTATCACACAACGGACTGAGGCAGCACCTAATGACAACTAGAAACTAAGAAATAGTTCGCTTTGCGAATTGTCCTGACAGGGAATCCAAGCATGAAAGCGTGAAACCTCGGCTTGAGAAACAGTTGCACTATGGTCTACACTAACATTATTATAACTATTATAACATAACTTCACGCTGTATCCCCAACGGGGTAGTCAGAGAGGACGGAGCGCCAGGAGTCGCGGTCCTTACACACCTCTTTCGCTTCCTCAAATCTCATCATTCTCCTCACACATTTTCGCCTAGGTATGAGGGTGCTTTTGACATTTCCGTCTGCTAACACTCTGGCTATTTGATCTTCATAAGTCAGCCTTGGTCTTCCTTGGCTTCTTTTACCACTCACTTTCGCTCTGTATATTTTCTTCGTCAGTCTTTCATCACTCATTCTTTCCATGTATATAACTATTATGCTTATTATAAATATTGTATTTTATTAAACGAAGTACTTAAGGTAACTGCGCATAACGTTAACCACTTAGCGCACAATGTAACGCCACAATTGAGGAGTTGCAGTTTACATTACGGTCAGACACTGGCTTTAATTACGCTCTCCCGATGGCCAACTGTTATGGCGCGTAAAACTTCTCGACAACATGGCGACGGTTAAACGTGAGCTTTATGATTATGTGTTCAACAGGTAGCTACGTACTTTAGTCTCGGACGAATGTGTGCTTGGAATTCAAAGAGTTCAGGTTAGAAATGTCACGTTGCAATCAATTTAGAGAAATGATATACGAATAAGTATAGAATGGCAAACATAAGACGCACATGAAAAAAAGATGCTTAATATAAAGATAAGACACGAGCAGAAATAATAAAATATTTCAATTGTTTCTAGAATCACTTAGTGTAAAGTTACCTTTATGCCACGAAAATGTTATTATTGGAAAGTTATTTCAGCGCAATGCAATTCTCTGCCCTTGCTTTGTCATGAAGAGCTACATTTGGAATTTGTACTCTGCTATTGGGAAGACACTATCTGCTGTTCATTAATTTTGTCTCGATTTAGATTAAGACTGCTCGTGTCTAATTGAATCGAATATTAATTTAATAAGCGATACTTACTGCATAGTTCTGATCTTTGTTACACGGCTTTTGCAAAAGTTCCGTATGAAAAGTTGTATATTTTAAATAGTTACAGAATAGTGTAAAATTATATTTAAAGCCTAAAGATTTATGATTTATTCATGTTCTTCTTGTGTTATGAACCATAATTACGAGACGTTCGTATTTTTAACCGACTTCCAAAAAAGGAGGAGGTTTCCAATTCGTTTTTTTTATGTTTGTTACTACATAACTCCGTCATTTATGAACCGATTTGGAAAATTCTTTCTTTGTTTGAAAGGATACACTTCCAGATTACTCCCATTGTAATTTCACTGATATTGGAGCTTTGGTTTATACCAGTTTATACCAAATAACGCTTGTATGTCATTTGTTAACTATCGTTATAATTTCATGGTATAAAGGTAGTAGGAAGAAGATATAAAATACCCACACAATTAAATTTGGCAGTTATCGAAGTCGGTGCCAAACCAATGTTCAACAACAGAAAGTCAGTACAGTTTAGTTTGGAGGCTTGGCACCGACTTCAGTGACTGTCAAATTTAATTATGAGGGTAGTTGTATCGTTTTTATAAAGTTATTTTTGTACTTAAGTTTTGATTAGTAAAGTTATTTCATACTTTTCAGTGCTCGTTTTTGAAGTCGGTTTATTTTTTTTATTAAATTAAGGGGAAAACATGATTCAAATATAGACTTGTCGAAATCACCTGTCTATTGTTTCACACTTTTATTGAAGATTTTGTAAAAATGACTTAGTTGAGAATCTTATTATCTACTTACAAATGTAAGTCATATTTTCGATCTTGAGAAACCGATAGTTGTCACTTGCCTAAAACCGTCTCCTGATATGCTAATCGATGTACTATCAGGCACACTGGATCCTTTGTATCAATTGCCTTAACTGTGCTGAGTATCTAACAAGATTCACGCTCTTAAGCTAAAAGTCAACTTTATCTTCAAACGTTAAAAGCTGCGAAGGCAGCACAAATAATTTTGATGATGCGTTTACCTTACTTGTGCATTGGCTAATATGAAATGAACTCTATGCTATAGGGAGAAGCACGCTATTGAAGTGAATATTATGTTGGTAATGCGTATCAGAATTGATGTCCAATGCGTTACGTATCGATTTTCGCACAAGACGAAGGTTCCGATTGCAAAAAGTTTTGTGTGTTTTCACTTTCTTTAACTTTATTTTATTTATTTATTTTATAAGGCTATTACGTTATATTTATTGTAAGTAAAGTACGGCAGTGGTACGAAGGTGAGCAATAAATATAGCAAAGAGCGCGTGAGATACAATAAAAGTGAATTATTCGTGTAAAACATATTCAAACGTAGTCGTATTTTCTACAAAACTTTTTACTAATGTTATGAGGAAAGTATTGTGTAGATAAAATACCTATTGTATTATTCTTCAAATAAAGAATTAGGTATTATTTTGAAAGAGAAGAAATGTTTTGTATTTGTAAAAAATACTTAGTAATTCTAGGTAATGTAGAAATTGATTGATTAATTGACTGATTTTTTAATGAATTAATTAATCATTATTTTGTTCGATTTGTAAAATATTATAATGTAAAAACATACAATCATAAAAATGTTTAAAAGACGGATATAAAAATTAGTAGCAAGCACCACTTACCGGTACCACCACTTAACCGGAGAATATTTAATAAGTAATTGTCGATGGTGGTCGTTCAATACAGTTCAAGAAGAGTTCCCCTCGCTCCTGAAGGAGACACGTATGCATTATGAGTGAGAAGTAGGTCCTTAGAACTTGCATCGTCCTTAAAGCCGCGTGCTATTAACATGTAAATTACGCCTTGTCTGTGCTTCAGAACATGTGTCTAGAGTAACATATGTTGGGTATAACGTGATGGTACTACCTACTTTACTAAATATAGTTCATCTATAAATAACTTTATTTACTAGAGGCTTCACCTCTGTGTAAAATGCCTTACAGTTTGGTTAAGTTAAAATGAACAAAACTTATCTTTAAAATAAAATGTCTACTGTATATATTGCATTTTATATTCATCAAATGTTGAAATTATGTTCTATAACGCAAATTCGAAGCATTGACGTTAATTGAATCCATAATACCATTTGTGAACTACAATCCAAATTGTAGTAGCGGCTGGAAGCGAAGTTGACGCGACGAGTTCCCAAGAGACGATATGCATCAATGCGACTGGGCTATCGATTCGACACTGAAAATGAGCGAGGGAAAGTTTGGACATTGCAGAGATCAGGGTGTATAGGTACAAATGTCAGCAATCTTGAATTGTCTTTTTACGGCTACATGACGCGTTCATGGTTTCAGAGTTGATTTATTCGACTATCATTCAATCGATTTGAGTAGTTTTAGATTATATTTTATCCTGGGTAGTTTTAATTTGGATGTACATTGTGCATCCATTCTAATCCATACTATCCATACTAATATTATAAATACGAAAGTCTGTCTGTCTGTCTGGTACGTTTTCACGCATAAACCTCCGGACCGATTTTTATGAAATCTGGCATGGAGATAGTTTGACGCCAGGGAGATAGCCTACTTTATTTTTTCAAAATTCTACCCCTAAAGTGATGAAAAGGGGAATGAAAATTTATAGGAGAATGCTTTTACTGTTTACCGTTGAATCGATTATGATGGGTAAAGAGATAGTATGTGCCCGAAAACAACCGTAGGTTGCTTTGTTTTTTAAAAAATGACATGTGGTTTTCTATATATGTGACGTCATCATAAATCTCATATGGCGGTTATTCCATAATAGGAAATAACTTTTTTGGTCAACACCAACATCAATGTATCAAATAAAATAAAATACGCAGGGCAAGGTTTCTGTATATGTGACGTCATCATAAATCGAATGTGGCGGACGGTCCATAATAGAAAACTACTTTTTTGTTCAACACGAGTATTTGTTCAATATGGGTATCAAATAAAATGGAATACGCAGGGGAAGGTATCTGTATATGTGACGTCATCATAGATCCAATATGGCGGGTGCTCCGCCGTAGGAAATAACTTTTTCAAGACCTCCAACAATATGGGTATCAAATGAAGTGGGATATACGGAAGGTTACTGTACATTTGACATCATCATTAATTCAATATGGCGGAAGCACTGCGATAGAAAGTAACTTTTTTCAAGACCTCCTCTTACAATATAGGTATCTTGGGTAACCTCAGTAACCCGGAGAAGTTACGGAAATATTTTCCACGCGGATGAAGTCGCGGGTACAGCTAGTCTTCTATATATGTAAACATTCCTGGAAAAAAGATGCCAATCTTTTTTAAATGAATTTTACGGTAAAGAAGACCAGGAATTTTTAATATAGAACCTCATTTAAATAAAATAAGCACATAAAATAAATAGAAACTCCATATACTGACATTTGATAACCACATTGATACAGCACAAAACCATACCTAGACTTATAAGGAGACAGGCTAGGGAGCATAGCACAGGGCAATAAATCTTATCAAACATCGAAACGTAATTTTACTTCCGTGTTAATTATTTAGATTTCAGTAACACTTATCTGATGTAAAAATTGTTCATCTTTCACCATAAAACACATGTTTTATGTAAAATTTGTCCTTTTTTCTTATGGTTAATTACCTAATAGTAGGCTTTACTGGAGTTAAAAAAGGACTTCTGGGAAAAAACTTCAGTTGTATATGTTGTCCATAGGCGGCGATGATCATTTTCCATCGGATGATACGCTTGCTCGTTTGGCCCCTCTGATATATAAAAAAAAATAATATGTTTACCTTATAATTTTTTTCAATTGTACATAAGTTTAACGCATAATATACTACCACTTTCTAGAAAACTTTATAGAAAATTTTAACAAAATGACAACTTCACTTTTGCAGTTCTCGACAGGTCTAAAAAACTTTCAAGTCCTAAGTTTTTTAGATCTTCGGAAATTAATTTTAGAAATTTACAATACATAAATCTTGTATGGAATTGACTGTTTTTTCGTAATAAAATATTTTCAATGAAGGAACGTTTTGCTGTGACATAGGTGTTGGATGGGTGGTCTTGTGGCATCTACATATATTAAGCGTCTTAGGACTTAGAAAGCACATTTAGTCTTGGATCCGGGCTATCGCCGAATGGTATTAGTCGTTCCGCCAGGTTGGAAACCTTTTAGGAAGCTTGGAATCGTGGTCATTACCTCTATTAATTCGCACGGGTTTGTGCAGTGAAGTATTGCCTTACGTTCAATACACCACTATTGAAAGGTAAAAGCATCTCGAGGTATTATTAGATAATGTGAAACAGCAATTTCTGCAATTTATTCTTAGTCCGTCAACGTGATAGATGATTAGACTAGCGCAGATTTAGGGCAGCGCGTGCCTGAGACAATTTAGAAAATTGGTTTGACCTTTTTTTAAATTAACTTGACAAGGATAGGAATCAGGAATCTCTAACACAGCACCTTGTTTGTTTTAATCAGTAGGTACGCCGCAGAGGTTGCCAAAATTATCATAAAAGAAAATCCTGAATCTATTTTTTTAGTGAATTATTGTGAACTTCCTAACACGACAACAATTCTGTAAGACTGGCTTTCAATAATTTGAAATTACAAATTGACAACGTATAAAGTATTATTAGTCTATTACGTCTAGTACGTTTGTGCCGTACTTTTTGAATTCCCTTGAATTGTAAACAATTCTACCTATTTAGAGTATGACTTTTCTAGTTGAATTTTGTAAAATATTGAAATACGTTTTTCATTAGGTATTTGTGCTAAAGACTGCTTCGACCAAGTTTCGGCTAAATCTTGTCAAAAAATATTATTTCCTGATACAAACATTCACTCCCTCTTCAACCTTTTATCGCGGCTAAAGCGGCTAAGAGCTTGTCGGACATGTATTTACTTAGGGTTCCGTTGCAATTTTAGACAAAGTAGCAGTTTAGTTCAATTAATTAAAACGTAATAAATACATACATATACTCACGCTGTATCCCTAATAGTGTAGTCAGAGAGGATAGCATTGTGGTCTTTACATACTTCTTTTACCTCCTCAAATCTCATCATTCTCTTCACACATTCTTGTCTTGGTATGTGAGTGCTTTTGACATTTTTGCCAGCTAAAACACTGGCTATTTGATCTTCGTAAGTCAACGTTGGTCATCCACGGCTTCTGCTTCAGCTTAATTTTAGCTCTGTTTTCTTCGTCAGTCTTTCATCATTCATTCTTTCGGCGTGTCTATGTACCCGAACCATCTAAGCATTCCTTTCTTTATTTTTGCAATAACACTTTCGAGCAACTCTGTCAAACTGCGTATCTCTTCATTGCTTACCTTTTCTACAAGAGTGATCCGCATATATTTGTAAGAGATCGCATTTCTAGTAGATTTATTTTACTTTCACTCGATTTCGGCTACATCCGTGCCTCACTACAATTACAATACTCACTACAAGTACAATTAAGACAGCATTAACGCCGCATTGTTGATGGCCATTTTTGGTGGATTTAGATATATTCAGAATGCCTGCTAATGCGGACGGAGCACCGTTGATTTCAGTATAATAAAGTTATTTTGAAATAAATTAAAAAATAAATCCTATTATTACATTTTTTGGTTCTCATTTCTGGCAGTAGGTTACCAATCTCTCTGTTCTCTGTGTGTGTGAAAGGTCTCTGCGCCAAATAATAGCTCAGTACGTGGAAAGACAACGGTTAAATTGACTGTAATATACGGACAGACGGAAAGACAGACAGAAATGACGAAACAATAACTGTTCTGTTTTTGTTGTATAGCTGCAGTGGAATCCTAAAAAAACGATGAAACACTTCATAAAGAATCTAACACATTTTTTCGTCTGTGACCTTGTAAGAGTTTTTGCATTTTCATATTACAATTTTTCTCGCTTCTATTTCATAATATATCCCATTTTTATTTTTATTTTGGATGACTTTTTAAAAATCCTAAAGAGCGATTTCATCATCAAATGAACGTACTGTCCCAATATCTTAATAGGTCTGGCTTCAGTAATTTCAGTAAAAAGAGCACTGATGTGATCCAATTTCGATTTTATAAGTGTTGAACTATTCCTATTAAAGTAATAGAATAATAAAATTTCTTATTGTATTGTACATATACGTATGTATGTGTATAGTTAATAAGTGGTATCTATAAGGGTACGAAGGAATTTAAGACAAGGCATATTAACTACATAGTTGCTATTGTTATTTAATGGTTCAAACTTAGTAAAGTTTCCACATTTATTTATAATAATTACACGAAGGTATTCGCCCACAATATTTCATCGTTCACAGGGATATTCATTAATATTAAAGTGATATTTTAGATCGGTGTAGCTACTTGGTAACGCTACAATTAATTGTAGCTAATTGTTTGTAAAGATTTATGACATTGAAATGAATTACCGTAACCTTGGTTACTTTAGGTAGGTAAGTAATACGAACATATAAAATACACAGCGATTAATGGCCGTCTGTATTGGCTACTGGCTACTGTATCACTGTATGATTGCAGTTTTTATTACATTGAATACCATACACTTAAATTATTGTCATTAGCTTCTTGAATTTCATACATGTAATGTCGGTTTTTTTAGTTATTTAATGATATTGCAATTATGGAGATTGTACCTATGTATGTGAAGGTAGAGAGTGTAATGATTAAGTATAGAAAAGAGGGTTATTAGAAGCTTAACGCTGTTGTTTGTCTGTTTGTCTGTGGTATTGCAGCTCTCAAACTGATGAACCAATTTTTAGGCAGTTCATTTGTCTTTGAAATCTACAATTTTTGTAAATATTTTATGTTTAATGAAAATTGGTCATAAGGTCGTTATAATAATAATAATAATAATCACAATTGATTTTTGAAAAAACTCGTAACATTTAGATTAAATCCTGTCTCTTAAACTAGGAAAATCTGTATTTTAGAAGACAGTCTTCCCCGGATCAACACATAAAACTTTTTCTATTTGTCATAAAACTAAAAAACAAAGCCAAGAAACGTTCAAAATAAATAAAAAACATAATTTAAAAAAAATCTATTTAAATAGTAATTAATGAAAAGTAGGTTTCTAAAATGTAAAATGACGGAAAAAAGGCTATAATAAATTATAGTAATAGTTATAAAACAACATTATAAGAAATCTTAGCTATGCATTTATCGATTTGCTAATTCCACTGTTTAACTAGATATAAGTCTCTCAGAGGACAGACAAAATAGTAAAATACTAATATTCGTACATATATATTCTTACGCTGAATTCCCTGACGGGGTAGTCAGCAGGACGAAGCGCCGATAGCGTCGTCCTTCATACTTATTTCACCTCCTCAAGTCTCATTCCTTTCTTAATTTTTACTATGACGTTGTGATTCAACCCCATCAACCTGCGTATTTCTTCACCGTGACACCGCACATAATATTTCTAAGAGATCGCATTGCTACTGCATTTATCCTACTTTCACTTGATTTCGAACACATTTAGGCCTAACTGTCGTACAATAAAGTTGACATCAGCACTGCGTTGTGGATGGTCAATACCATGGTATAGACTTTACTTGCTAAGATGACCAAGCTGATGGCGCTATAGCACGCAGTCTAAATGAGAACTTTTACTTTTACTGAGATGTACTACGACTTCGTTGCGCCAGTTCTCCGAAACCTCTCTTTTCTGCCAGTAAATGTTGTACAGTTTACAGAATGTATCCTAGACCATAGGACCACCACACTTGATCATCTCACCAGTAATCTCATCATTTCCCGGAGTTTTTTCACATTTCAGGCTCTTTATCGCTTTCTCAATTTATCAATTGAGTAGACAAGTTTATAGATATTTAAGTTTTGTAAAAAATACAGGGAACAATAAAAGAGTCCAACTATCTTGTCTTCTTTCAACATCTGCTTCTGCTTATCAACACTTACATTAAGTATACAATCAAGTTCATGTGTGGTTAGGCAATCAGCTGGACCTAGAAGACTGGGGTCGGATCAATAGATAAGCCAATTCAAACTTTTCTCCTACCTACTCCGCAAAAACTTCAAAAAGGGTTGTAGTGCAAGCTGTGGCTATAAAAAGTCGGATTATTTTGTTCACCAGTATGTATTAAATGTTAAGTCCACTCTAGCTCCAATGTCGAATCAAATGCAACGAAGGAGGATTCTTAAAATATCAATGAGGAGACAATTGATACATCTCTCTTAGAACAATTTACAGATATTCATCAATAAGAAGAAGAAAGCAAAGAAGATATTACTATTGAAGTAGCATTTGAAAATTTTATCAGTCAGAATAACATGTTCCCCGAATTCAACAATTATTCGCGCCACTTTGGACATTTCCAATAGTACCATTTTATAGTTAATAGAATATTATTTAATAAAACTGAATCACAATACATAGTGGAGTATGCCTACCGAGGAAACCACGTTAAAAATGCGCTAAGTGTCTACCTCACAGTGGTGCAAAAACATGCGCATGTTATGTGGAATACGACTTCTTCGACTTTTAGAATCGCGATATCTCAGGAATGGTGATTCGTAAGAAAAAAGTTCGAGAACCGTTTTTGTACATAATTGCATGATTTACAATTACAACTTTTTTCTGATTTACTTTATGATAACCTTCGACCCCTAATAGATTTTTTAGTTGACGTAGGATTGATGGAAATTTTTGATATTTCATTTGTAATAGTGTACCTAAAACCTGTATACATTTTCAGCTCTTTGTAATTGTAATTTGAACTGTCTATTTTGACCTCACTATTCGTGTCTCTTTTTATGATAGAGTATTGGTTCCAAAATTCATATTATTCTTAATTCAGCTGATATTTTTTTGTTGTAAAACATAATTTGACTATGAGTATAAACACGTCGTAAACACGTCAGGACATTTTCCATTCAGGACGGACAGTAGTCTTATGGAATGAATTAGGGACTCCAAATTATAATGGCGTTTAGAGCATGCCATACTCTCTAAAATGACTATAAATCATAACAAGTGGATTAAAATCAGGACTAGATGACGGCCAGTCTTCAGCTTATAGGTGTTGAAGCACAAATTATAGATTTCTAGCCCTTCGTGTTCTATATAATAAATTATTTCTCTTGGTCGATTTTAATAAACTTCGTAGGAAGATAAGAAGCACATACATTCTTCATTCTGTGTTTTTCAATTTAAGTATAATCTCAAAATAATTGATAGAATTACAAACGTTTTCGAGAGCAGTATATTATTAAGTACTAAGTAGGACATAATTCAATTCAATCACTCCGTGTAGAAAAGCAACACGTGCCCTTAGCGTACGTATTTAGTATCCGATTGCAAAACAACCAGTACTGCAGGCCGTATTGTTGTCAAAATAACAACGGTATCTGCCTCTTTGATGTCGACGTTTGCCTCGTAATCCGATTAGTATGGCGGCTGAACGAACTGAAGAGGCATTAAACGGTTAGTGGTGGTGACTGGACCTCAGATTTGTTTGTTGTAACGATTTATGATGATGTTTGTATGTTGTGTAAAGTCCCCATTTATATGATATTGATAATATTTGAATAGACATATGTTTTTATTTCGGGAAAAGCTAAATGTTGCAGAAGTATGTAGCAGAAGTAACGCAGAGAAGCATTAATTGAATGAATTTCGAATGAATCGAATGAATGAATTTAGAAACAGTTGAAAGTTAAAATTTTTAAATATGCATCTACATACATATTCGTCCATATATATTAAATACATCTAAAGACTTGATATTAGATATATTCGTTGATTTGAAAGCTTTTCGTTCTTTTAGGATATCGAAGTGGGTGGAAATGTTGGATGTATTGGACATTTGGATATATGGAGGGTACATAAAGAAAGACGTGCTTTCGCTAGCTCGTGTAATTCTAGATTTGCCCATTTTTTAAAACTACCATTTTACGGTCAAAAACACCAACTGTTAAATCACGAATAATATTACCGTTTATCGTTAAGTAGCAACACTCACAAACGACGGTGTTGTCATCTCTTAGTGATCATGATGGTAACATTTAATCACTAATATTAACAATAGCTAACATACAAACTCGTAATATGTCTATGTATGAAATTAAGTACATACTGTGAAATCCGTTCTCAATTGTGATAAATTTTGTAAGTTCAGAAAAAGTGTAGAATAATTGTTATACATGGTTAAAACTTTATGCAGTAGATGCCGTCGTGACATTTTACAATAACGAAGCCGTCTTACACATTAGATGACTATGTTATAAATGCACGCCGATGATAATCGTATCATTAAAATCAATAGTTTTCTATAACCCATGTAAAAATATCTGCACTAAATTTTGCGCTATATTCTGTTCAGACATAATAATATGTAGATAGCCATTTATGTAACTCTATTAGCACATATGCATGTTAGTACTAACCTAATTTATCGCAGAAGCGGCTTATTTCATTAATTCGCAAAATTGCCGAGTAACGCATTTGGTGGAATCTCACACTGTAGACGTTACAATTACAGATTACTCATTAATAAGTAAGTATTTCAAGTTAATGGCCACATAAACAGCAGCTTGCGAGGGAGCGGGAACATTTATCAACAAAAAGTGGTAATTTTGTCGAACGTATTTCTCTCAGTGTCAGTTATGACGGCCACAGTGCTCACTTGTTTTATAACGTCGACAACAGTCCTAATGTTTATTGGGTGCGTTGGACATTTTAAATTATACTAAAAATGTTGTAAGTAATCAGTTCGGCATTTTAACGTAATGACGTACAAAAATTAAATTCTTCGGACAAAAACATTTTTGGTTACAAGAACTTAAAAGGAGGGACTTGAAACTTTCGTAATTGTTCTATCCACTTGGGTTTTTATGTGTTTGGTTTTTGAAAGTAATGAGGATGGGAAAATTAGAGTTGTGTTTTTTGACAATACAATCTTTATCAGACGATATTTGTATTTATAATAAATTCGGTTCGACAGTGTTTCATCAATAAATATCGATGTCTGTGACTTAGTGTTCCGAGAAAGGAAATTAGAAGTTTTTGAGTACAAATTTATTTACGGCTGCAGGCTATGCCTATTTGAAACAATTAATAATAACATCAAATATTCAAACATAGGGTTCAAGTTTTCAACAGATTTTCGCACAAGAATATTTTCTTAATTTCCAAATAAACTTTTTTTTTATTTAAGCATTTTTTGTTTAAACAATTTAACATGAACATGTCTAAATTTTTTCATGTTTAAATATTTTAAACAAAAAATGATGAACATGAAGAGAGATAATTATTTTTGCGTCGTGCGTCTGTTTGAATTTAGTTGTAATGTGTAATGGATAATCGAAGGAAACTTAGGCAAAAATATAAATTATTGAGTGGTACGTATTTCTAGAGCGCGACATGGAAGGAAACAATGCGCATATTAATCAGACAATCTCAATGGCGGTACTAATTAGGTCTGACAGTGACAGAGCTGAGCGAACTGTTTACTAGTGCACGCCGCATTCATTGTTTCGACGGTATTGTGTAGGCCGCTTTGTCCTCAGAATACACTGTTTATTATTATTGACTGTTTAATGGCTGGCGTATTTAAAAAAAAAAAGACAAGCTACCACAAGCAAATTTAGATAAAAAAAAAAAATTAATTAATAGAATAAAAACTTGAATGCCCCCTAGACCCTAGCTCACAACAGTTAATTTTATATAGAATATTAAAATATTATCTGTACCTAATTTATCTGTTTATTATATGTTAAAAATCATAAAGCAGGATTTAATGAAATCACAACCAAATATATAATAATGTTCATTAAAATTTAAAAAATAAATACAGAGTCAATAAGAAATAAATAACATTTAATTTATTTATTTAATTGACTACCCTTCTTGACTGTCTCAACGCCTTCCATTTGCCTCTGGATTCGCTACCGCCCCTATGGAAGACTCCAGCTCCCATTGGGAATCTATGATTCAAACTGATATGACCATAAATTTTTCGTTCTATACGAAAAATTTGTAAGCAATTTGTAAAAGTGCGTAATATTTTAAACATATCACAACTCTTTTATGCTTAATTATTTTATTTAATGTTAGTTCATGAAAATTTGATTTTTGGCAATAAAAGGATTCTAACCCGAGTTCTTGTTCATGGTATTTTTCATTAAATTAGAAAAATTCGTGTATGTTAGATAGTTACAATTTTTAGAATGAAATCTTATTCAAGAAATATTTAGATAGAAGAAGAAATATATTTGTCCGACAGGAGATCACTAATGACTTTAAAAATTAAATTTTTCCAACACGTATATAATTTGTTTATTACAAACTGATTACGGCATAATTTTAACATTTGTTAAAATAATCGTTCTTTAAAAACTAGAGATTGTAAACTAAAAACCAGGTCATCATTAACATATTAATATCATTAACATATTAATAGTATAATTAAGTTTTACCTACTGAATTATCAATTGAATATGGCTTTTGAAACGGGTCCATTGATTTGCACTGCTTAGTGTAACTCTGACAGTGTTAGGCTAATTAAAACCATTGAATTATGATTAGTATGCGTGATGGCTCGCGGTATACGTGCTGATGTTTCATTGCGGATACGTCATGAATTATATGGCAACAGGACGAAATAACAATATGAAAGTTAGGAATCGAATTTTAAATAATTTGTACTTAAATATGTAGATAGTATGTGAGAATATGTAAGAGTAATATGTGTATAAAGATGTTATCAATTATATATGTTTGTCCAATCAGTAAATAAATTACTAAATAAATGGAATTAATCTAGAATATTTAATAACTACCTCTTACATGCGACTATACTCGCATTAAAGCTGCAAGTTTGTATTTGCCTAGATATATTGAGTGGCTTCCTCTCGCACTCTTTATTGCTTTACGTTTGTCCGCGTTCGGTGACTTGTTTTCACAAATATCATCATAGCTCCTAAATTTTACATATTTGTTGTAGTAACTTTGTTCACCATAAGCTTACATGGCAAAATGATTTATACTTTCAAAATAAACACCAAAATGGCATCAAAATTTTTAGTACGCTTCGAAATATAAGTGTAACTGTAACCTTATATATTTTTGGGTTAGTTACAAATAGCGATTATTTAAACATCAATGAAAACACTTCTGTTGTATTAATAAAATTATTTACAATGAAGCAAAATTTGATTACAGACTCACAAAATTGATTATAAGTTTATCTCATTATTTTATCAAAGATGAAATTAATGGGCATTATAATATGCCGGTTTAATTAAAGTGTTTGGATTTAAACTTATTTTATAATAAGAATTTCTTATTTTGTGAGAAACCAGTTGATATAGTCAATGTACTGAATATCATTGGTTCTCGGGGTGGAGCTATTATATTAGAGTGGTGGGAGTTTCACAACCTGCGTGCGTGTATGTGGGATCAATTAGCTTTGTAGGTCTTCATCCATTTATGGCTCAGCTTAGGTACCTAAGTGGCAAGTTTAAGTGCTTAGGGAGTGAACACAAGTTTATAGTTGTGTATGTATATTGTACAGTATGGTCTCAATGATTGAGGCTGTATTGAATACAGTTAGAACCTGCTTATTGCGTCTGAGAAGGGGTCACCTGAAAATAATGTCTTAAGTGTGAAAGCGTATCAGGCGAAAAGAGGAAACTGAATATATAATTTCCAATAATAAGCACTCATTTTCGTTTGAGATATTGTTAATGAAAGGAGAGTAATTATATTTCCAATATAATTTAATTACTGGATTCGCTTTTTCTTGTAACGATCAATGCTTTTCGCATCTTTATCGTTTTTTACGAATGTAAAACAACAGCCCTTATTAAAACCATACAATTATTTGTGGTTTCTTTGAGTGTAGAGACCAGAAGCGTATTATGCGGAAAATCGTACTAAACGTCTTAAGTGTATGTTATTTTATTAGAAAAGAAAAGAAAACGTTAAAAGAAGAGAACAAATGATTTTGATTTGTTTTTTTTATACTACAAAGGTGGCAAATATGCATACGGCCCGCATGATGATAAGCGGTTACCGTAGCCTATTGACATATGCTATACCAGAGGCATCACTTGCGCGTAAGAACTCTGTAAAAACCTCTTCACGCCCTAGTTAATATAGAAGTAAGAAAAATAACGTAATTGAAATTCATTTTGAAAAACAAATCACCGAGGAAAATCATATTTTTGGTTGTCAAACTTTTTTAAAACCTCTTTTTATCTGTCCTCAAGAGAACAAATTAAGAATTAGTATTATTGAAATAAATTGACTTTAAAATGTATTTCTTTAATCAGGATGAAATTAGGATGTGGCACAAATCTGTCCTCAAGCGAACAAATTAAGAATTAGTATTATTGAAATAAATTGACTTTAAAATGTATTTCTTTAATCAGGATGAAATTAGGATCTGGCACAAAGTCTAAAAGTAATCCAAGCATACGTGAAAACTGTTAACAAAGGGGTTTTCCAACTGTCAGAGGGACATAATGAACTTAAACTGAACCTGTGAAACAATGGTTGTGTGTAAGACAAACACGGATGTCGCTAGCAGTCTCCTTGCAAACATTCGGATTGATTTGTTAAACGCTATGTTACTCTGCGTTTTGAATTGCGTAGATGAAATATCAGTTATACACTATATTTTGGGTATAGTATTTGTACATACATTTGTAAACATTTGTAAACACGGAGCATTTAACCTGTAGAGTGGAAATGTCAATTACTTTGTTTGAAAGTGATTTACGTCTAAAGACTGGAGCAGTTACTACGCGCCAATTGGTTAGCCTCAAATCAAATAAAACCTGGGTACACCTGCCTATGAATTAACTGAGATAACGTTGAGGTTGCACCAAGGTGAAAGCGAGACGCATAGATACACGTAATTGAGCACGTCAATTGATAGTCCAGTTGAACTTGACCCATAATAAAATGAATGTAAATTTAAAAAAAAACTTTTACTTAACGATGAAAAGAGATTGTATCTGTTTTACAGTTTGATTTTTTGCGGTTTTTCGACATCACCGAATAGAACAGTAAGCCATTACAATTATAAGTATTTAAATATCTCTCGAAATATATAGCGATGTATACGGCTTCATTATTGATTATGTACTGTTTCAATGCGAGTGAGAGTTGATGTTTATTAGTGTCAAAAAACTGAGCAGTGGTGACTAGGATGGTCCGATAATTCGACTCCATAGGTTAAGTGCTCCATGTTTGTAAACTACAGGAATAGCTACTGATTAAAATTAACGACGTTTTATGAACATGTTTACACTCTTATTAATTAAATATAAAAGCAGCGTCAATGTACTTTAACTATTTACTTGACAAGTACACGAAGGACCGGCAGGAGCCAACCACGATTCACGACAATAACTCGTTTGCCGCGAGTAATAAGTTTTGTTCTCTCTACCACTCTCATACAAAATATGTCTGAATTTTTCTTTGATGCAAGTAGCTATAGATATTTATATTTACATAATATTAAATGACAAAAACGATGAAAAGTCAAAACGTTATAAGGAAATCTTGTTGTCAGAATGAGATGGGTAAAATTGTTAATACAAAATAGATATATTACACAATTGCAAGCATATAGTAATGAATAGTGTATTTGTGTTTATGAATAATGAAAGAAATGAATATTATAAATAAATTTTAATATTTGTAATACTATATTTAAACAAAATGTGATATTTTCTGTCTTACAGCTGTTGTATAATTCGTACAATGTTGGAATACACAGGACGACATTATTATCTATTTATCAATAATTTTTGTAATACATAGTACACCGAAGTGATATGAGCATTTTCATAGCGAGATAGTAGTCTGCGATTAAGTGAATTTAAGGCAATCTCTCATTTCAATTGCCGAGCTGAGAGCGCGGATAACGTCTCTATGTACATTATTGTTATTTATTAAAATCGAGTGGTCGAGTAACATCGTTTATAACATGTCTTACTACTGGGATTCTTTCGTCACTTAGGTGAAAAGAGATTGGTCGTATTCTGATTAGATCCTGTACCAACAAGTGGAGGTAGACCGTGGTCAAGCTTCTGTTCGAGTTATCGCACAATATTTTTTTTCGAACAATATTATAAATATGATGGTAAAAACGTCACCGTTAAAAAAACTGTTGCTTACTATGGAAGGCATTATATTAACTTTTACGCCCTCTTCAGTCGAATCTACTTGTAAACCAAAGGTGTGATCATAAGCAATCCACAGTACTAATTATTAACTATACATATAAGGATAATGAAGATCCATTGTCAGGTAAATGTATTTTAAATCCTTTAAGATTTAGAATACATCAAGTACTGAGATAACTTTGAAAAATATTTTCTTTTATAAATTAATTCTACAGATGAATAGCTGGAACAGAGATTTACTGCTTGAAATTACACTTTTTTAATACATTATGTCAAAAGATTGCTATATCTATTAGTCATTTAAATAAGCAGTTTTCCGTAAGTATTGTACATTTGTACATAAGTCTCTATAGATAACGTAACTACGTTTTGAGCTTGTATATTTTAGAATTTCAATATTTTCATCATACAAAATATTTAATAAGTAACTTTCAAACACTGACATTAACAATTAAAGTACTCTTTTGAACTAATTAAAAATGAGCGTAGTCATTAAAACAGCTCGTCTTCGGCACAATTTCAACTATTTAAGTGCTTACGCGGCCCGCTGCTGTCCCGGTCCAAGTTGTTCAGAATAAAGAATTAATTATGAAGAGTGGAAGGGCAAGTTGGCGACGTTTCCTCAGAGTTGCGAGTTGGAACCGGTTACAATTTGTGGGAAAGTCGCAGGTGTGACACAGGCCTGGGAAACTTGGAATACTCGTACACATACTTTGTTGCCTTCTTGGGTTATAAACTTGATTTGAATCGCAGATTGTAGGTGTATTTATGTACTTATTTCCAGTTGGCAATTTCAAGGTCACGAGGATGAAATTTCCATAAAGGAAATTTTATCACCACGCTTTTAAGCGATACCTACTTTCCATCACTGAGTAGTAACGTGTTCGTAATCGTGATTTGCAGACATGCGACATAGTAATTAATTGAAAACATAATATTATTATCTGTGTTGTTCATTAACAATCTTTAAGAAACAATAAAATAAATGCTATTTCTGTAGAATAGATTTGCGAAAATCGATTTTCTGCGATATAGGCTAGTTTTACATGATGCGTATTATAAAACACATACATTATGTAAGGCACATCATCCTTGAGGCGACAAGGGAAGGAAATGCGATATAGTTGTTTACTAATCTGTTACAATAATGGTAATTGTCAATGACAACTGCTTATATTAGTATTGTATGAGCTGTAGCGTCACATTATTTCAATACAAGCAACCGAACAATGTCTATCCAATGTCAGATTAGTTTATTGGTAGTGAAGTTTGTCGGTTCGAAATTCAATTCATATTATCGGATTATTAGCTTTGTTATTCATGTGCAATTATAATAATTCTATGCATTTTATTACGAAAAACTTGTTATAACTACTTGTAAATAAATTAAACTTTATGTCACCAAGTGAATTGTTATTAAGTAGGAACTTTTTATTTTTAGGATTTTGTATTTTAAAACGAAAAGCGGAATCTCAAAATGATCTCTCGGTCGCCCTGTTCTATCTTCAGCCTCAAAGTAATATCTCTTTGTCATCACCTTTTCTGCACTCTTTCTCTTCTCTCGGCTCTGTACACAATTTAGGCAATCAGTGCAATTTCAATCTTCAAAGTTAACGGGCTGCCTGATCTATTTTACTAATCGATACAATTTTTTTCTAAGTGAATTAATAAATTTTCTTAAATTATTTTTCTATTTTAAAAAAAGATAAATTGGAACCTCGTGATAACAGTCCGTTTGATGTAAGTGACATTCAAATATTAAATAGTAAAAAAACATAAATAGAAATGTACCTCCTAATACACATATTTTGCAACAATTAACATTTTAAAATAACACAAGAATTAAAATAAGTTAGGAAAACGACTTGACCGTGAATATAAAACCTTATCTAATTTAGTTCAGAGAAAAAATTAACGAAAGTCCTAGGTATAAGTCATAAAGATCTACAGAAATTAATTTTTGAAACTTACCTTTTTTATAAATGTATGGAACTTTCCGTGCGCCAGTGAAACTGGCATTTGTACAATTTGAAACTCATTAATGACTATGAATAAGTTCATTCAATTCATTATAAATGTTGGGGATTCAGGGGCTCTATGGTGATGGATAGATACGGCATTTTGACGGATACGGATTCGAATGTATGTCCAGCTCCACAGATCTATGTGCAGGTTCCATGCTGGCGGATCTGTATGGATCTCAGCACTGATTACTTTTTACGACTCATCACGCCAAGTACGTTTGTGCCACGCTTTCATTGACTCACGTTACATTCCATAAAACTCGTAATAAAGGATACGTGTCCGATTTGTATTTGGATGTACATTGTATTTCCTCTTAGTACTTAACCGGTCACTAATATAATCGGGAGTGGTGCGAATAAGACGTATTTGACGGACCGCCGACGTCACAGTTGACTTGGAATATCTTTTGTTTTAACTATTACATAATTAGAACTTAATTATCAAACCCTTACCGATCGCTACGTCTACACTACTGAGATTTTAAATTCAAGCGAGATGAATAGCTCTGTTGTAGATTATACACATATATATGTCGAAGCAGATACACCAGAAGGGTTAAAAATATATGTGACGTCAGCATTACTGACGTCACTAGTATTTCCTTTTGAATTCATTACAAATATCGCTCAATCACAATAACTCACAACAATTTATTTAAAACTGTATTTACAATCGTTACTCACTATCACTATCTATAATCTATAAACTAAATATCACCATGTACAGGAGAGATCTCTAAGTTATCACCGCACGTCCGCACTGGTCGAGAGCTGGAGCACAAGAGATCTCTTTTTTTTACTCGTCAGTACAAGAAACCGCAATCACCCTCATGTTTCTATTATTAAAAGCAGTAGTCAAGCAAATGACACTTTATATTTCATTTACCCTCAATTACCTATTTCTTGTTCTGACGTCACTAAATTAACACGAGTCTAGTTTATTTTACAATTAGAAATTACATACCTTCGATAGTTCATTAATTAATGCATTAATTAAATATTGACAGTGAATTTCATCTTATAATTTTATTTTGCTTCAACGCAAGATATTCTTGCGCCGATATATATATATGTATACTCGTGCCTACATATGTATACAAGAATTTGTCACGTAATAAATATATATAATAAGTAAATATTATGATTTTTATGTAATTACAGATTCATTAGACAATTTACTGTTGCAAAGTCGTCCTACAAATTACTTAGAAATTAAAATTGTTGAGCTTCTGCTCATTAATATATTTATATTTACGCTACTAATGTTTGAAAATAACAATACATCTCAATATCCAATGAACAAAGCGGTTGGCTTTTCATTAAACTACTTCAAATAACAACATTTATTAATTAAGAGCTGATTGTGACTTATCGAGCTCCGAGAATCACGATGCACATTGTATTAGTTCTAAATATATTTAAACTTTGAATTAGAAATTTTATAAACAGAATTATAGACGTGCGTTTCAATTGAATTCGTTCAACTCGTTATTAATGGTAATATTATATTATCGTTATAATATCGTAGCGGTATTTAATGGTTACTAATGTTTTTCATTTTGCATTATTTATGTTTTTAGTTTTAAATAGCATATTTTTTAAATCTTAAAACGTTCATTATCGAAGCCATACATACATTTCATACATAGGAAAAGGAAAAGTGACTTACACTTACACATTATACATAAGATCTTATGAACTCCGTCCGTTTGTCTATCTGTCCATTTGTTACAATAGGCTTTCTTAGAAACTATATACCAAACACGCTAAAAAGAAGAATGAGCAATTTTGTTTGGTATCCGTCCCCCAAATGAAAAAAGTAATTGTAACGCAATTGACAACGCAATGACGGAAGTTATGATTATCGAATATCTTGATGGAGTAATTAAGATGAATTAGTTAATTAATTAATTACGAGATGATGATTTTCCCTTGTGGTATTACGTATTTTAATTATCAATAAGATCGCACTTGGTAACACATCAGTAACCTGTCGTTTTTAAGATGTTCATACGATGCGTTGAAGTAATTTTTTATCGGTTACTTCTGCATTGCTGCTTGCAGATAGATTGCCCAGCTTCCTGGGGGAGATACTGAGTTACGTGGGGTGGGGCTTCTACCCACCAAAATCCTGCAGCGGTCGTCCTAGGAACGTCGTCGAGGGGCTCTGGGATTTCTTATGAAACGCACCAGACACCCTCACGCCTCGTGCCGAAGTACTTCTTGAGGCAGTGACAGAGCTCCTGCACCTCACAGTGTCACGACATTTCGGACCACACGCGCTGTCTTTTTCTTTGGGATCGCATAGAATCTATGCGGAGGGGGGATTCCGGTTGTCCATCTATGCCATAGATGGATAACCAGAATCCCCACTCCGATAGACCGTGGCTCCGATGGCCGCTTCAGTCGCTTTTACGACAGGTGGGGAAAACCGTATCCTTATGCTGGGACCTGAGTTATACGGTCCGGGGCTTATGTTGCCATCGCACCAGCGGATAATGTGATCTTCTACGACACAGCCAGTAGCAGCGGATATGAAGAAGAATTTTTTCTTATTCATATCCGCTGAATGGCAGGGAGAGATCTGGCCCGATGTGGCGGACCAGAACTTGGCGCTCCAAGTCCACGAGGTGCATTCCTCCAGCGTGTGTTAGGCGATGTCCTGGTACCCGCCACACGTTCATTTTCCACACGATAATTAAAAAAAAAATTCTTTCCTATGTAAGCCTCCAAGATTTCAAAATACAACTTTTGAAGTTCACGTCTGTATATAAGCATTGCTTACTAAAGTATTGTTTTTATCAGCCGATTATACGAATACTCTCTGAGAAATATGTCTCTGATAAATGGACGGACATACACACACAGAGCTGAATTTGGTTTTCCATTTTGATACGGGATACTAAAATAATAAATACAAGTTGCTTGATGGTGAAAATAAAATATAGCGATTGAAATGTTTGACGATATATTTGTTTCGTAGGTAATCCTTCGAATGGAGTGAATATGTATCTACAAATCAAATCAAATGACTGTAAAAAATATCGCCGATAATAATTGTAATTATTGATAAGAAAGCTGTAGCAGTTTCGTGTTGTTACATACAAAAGTTGAAAATAATAATAAACTAAACACTGTGAATACATTGTCCGTTGTTAAGGATATAGGTTGAAAGCCAGTCTCTGCGAGTCGTTTATGTCGGGTCCAGTCGGCGTCTGCAATTAATTCGATTAATTGCTTGTCATCTGTTGATTGTGCTGCTCTTGCACAAGTCATTTGTCAAAACGTACGACCTGTTTACACGTAGGCGTCCACATAATGCTCTTGATACTTGATATATGTGTTATGTACCTATTATGTTGAACATAATTTTAAGTTATTTTAATAAAATGTATGTAACTGTAGTAGCAGTTTAAGAGTTTAAAATATTATTTGATGTATATGAAAAAGCTTACCTTTCTGTGCAAAAGTTGTCCTGGGAATAGATTTTTTTAAGGAACTTATATAGGTAATGGGCTAACAATTTAGTACTATTTGGATTTGCTCCACCACCTCTAACCCCAAAGACTCAAACGCTAGAAGTGATATCAACGCATTCGTTAAACAAAAAGCTGGAAGTGGTATTATAACATGGGTTACTTCAAAAATGGACTAGGTACATAAACACAGCCACTCTAACAGTGTTACATCAGAACGTTGTGTATTTCAATGACAAAAGAAATACAATGACGTAATAGATGGTAGTGAGAGTGAGAAAACGTATCATTATCATGCTTTTGGTGTAGTAACCACTAATTCCCGTAAAGGTAATTTTTTATACATTTTTGCAGTTTTGTTCATGAGTTTGTGCTCCCAGAAGTATATATTTGATAAATTACATAATAGTTACGTAAAGGGTGAGGCAACTTCCCATTATGCCGGTCGCCATTGAAGGGAGCGCAAAAACCTAGGACGATGTAACCAATCGTCCTACGCAAAAACTCACAAACATAGTTTTGGTAGGTTTACTGTCGAAATCGAAACTAAACCTAAACTCACCTTTTTTGCCGGAACTTGTCGAAATCAAAATATCTCTGTTATCATTTACAGCTTAAATGCCTCTATTAATTTAGGTAAACGGTATTCCGATAGATCAGTAGATGCTTAGTACTGTTATAGGGTATATATTGGTGATGAAACAAATGCGAATACGATAATAACTTATCGGCGAATATCGAAATACATACATTACAATATTCGTTATCGAAGTATTTATTACGATTCAATACGATATGTATTGCAATTACTTCGTACTTTTATTATAAATCACGGTTCGTAGCTAAAAGAAGTTTAGAATGAAGCAAGAAAAATAGAGTAACTCAAAAACACAAATAGGTGTTTATTAAATTCTTCTTCTTTTTCTTCTCCTCCTTTGTTCCATCGAAGCGACTGTTTTTAACAATCGAGTTGATGCACAGCGATATGAGAAAAAGACTGAAGGGTGAAAGCTTAGACACATTTTAAGCTTTTTGAATAATAAAGTGAAATAAAATAAAGTAAATAATAAAGTAAAGTAAAAAAATAAATTTACAAAACACTTTTTTGTAGAACAATTGAGCCCGCAGTTAATTTAAAAGCAAATATTGTGAAGCATTCGAATCATTATTTGAAATCATAATACAACTTACGATCATTAGTATCAGTATCGGAATAGTCGTATTGTTTCATAACTAGTGCTTCCTTTTACAATTCAATACTATAATATATTAAATTGAAACAGATATTATTTTTGTTTTTGACGATTCTATTTTATTGTAGAGTAATTTTTAATTTTATAACTTCGATTACAATAAAAATATTTACATATATACATACATACATATCTTCACGCCGTATCCCTAACGGGGTAGTCAGAGAGAACGGGGCGCCAAGCGTAGCGGTCCTTACATACCTCTTTCGCTTCCTCAAATCTCACCATATGTAATCATAATAATAAAATATTTAATTCCAATAAATTAGTACGAAATGTTTTCTAAATTCAAATGTTGATTTTAATAGGTCATAGATTACAATTACATCATTTCGGACTAATTCAGCCTGAAATGTTTTTTTTTGAACCATAGGTATCGTAGCTACATACGTCTCCGTGATGGTAAAGCTAAGTCTATATGATTACAGTTGACAAGGCAATTAATAAGGGCAGATGGCGATTGAGCACGAGTCAACCGTTCGGCCGGTATTAATCATAGACATGGGGTGATATTACGTATTGACATCATACATATTAGAGGTTGTCTTCAACTATAAATCAAATGAAGACGGTAACGAAATATTTGTTTGAAATATCCATGACTCGGTTGTTTATACGAAAGAGACTCGAGTTCAAATCCTACTATCGCGATTCTGGTAATTTCTCAGTATTATCAAAATAGCTAATTTTTAGGATTGCGTGATTCAATAAGAAAAACAGAACACTTATAAGAGTACTTGCGCGTTCATACTTTTCTCTGTCTTTCATAATCGATTTTGACATATGGATGAAAACTCGGGTTGAAATCGGTGCTAACTCAGGTCGAAATGGGTGATGACTGGATTAAAACTTACCAGTGGATAGGTTATAACTCAGTATATAAATTATACGTAAATATAAAACGTACATGTAAACGAAATTCGTCAAATGTTGACAGTTTAAATTTGAACTTTAAATTTTGTATATACTTGCCTTACTTGAAATTTACTGGAAAAATATAACGAGAGTCCTAAATCTTATAAATCTCTAGAAATGAACTTTAAGCACCTATCATTTTATAAATATGATATGGAACCTGTTACGCGCTAGTAGAATTCGCACTTGACCAAGGTAATACACAGAAAACAGTGGGGGATGGATGAAACACTAGCACTGCAGGAAGATGAACGAATCAGACCGTAACAGAGTTGTGGCCAAGATAAGGGTACAGACCATCAGTTCGATGGTCAGATGACATTGCAAACCTCTGGGGATATATTTACACTCATAACCGAGAGGCATAATGCAGGAAAGAGGAGAGAAAGATCATCATTTTTTATTACACTATTATATCCTTTTTTTAAAATATACCCCATTTTTCTTGGTCTCAACAAAAATGAGCAAATTTGCCATATAAAATTATCAGCTAAAGAAAGTAATAGAATAAGGAGTTCAACGCACAAAAAATATTGATTCACTGGTTGGATGTGAAAAAATTTGACATAATATATCAAAAACATATTACTTATTTGAATTTCGTATAAAGTCCTATAACAAATTTAATAAAACTTTGATAATTCTCTGTCCTTCCTCACTTCCGTTTTTGCCTTTCTTATTATTTTTTCTTTTAACTTTAACGAACTGAATACAACTTTGTACGTACATATATGTCGTCTTTGAGCGGTGTTATGCAATGGCCAACCAAGATGGCAATTCTATCAAGTATATAAAGGACGGGTGATCTCCGGCGCGCTTATCGGGCACCTGTAGACTGCATTGAATAAAGCCGTTCATTGTGAGCAATGGCGCAATTTTGTGTAGTGCTCTTGTGTAACCAAATTAGATTGAATGTTACGTTAGAGACGAATATATGTAAATGTATATAAAAATTAAACTTCCGTATGTTCGTGGTCGCAAAATTCAGAAAGTAGTCGATCAACTGACTTAAAATTTTGACACGAATGCGATCAACACGAACAAACATTCGAGCAAGCGTGTGTTTTTATGTAAGTACTAATTTCTGTATAAATAAAAATGTAAATGTTCGTATGTTTAGCGGCGCGTCACAGCAACGCGTGGCCGGGAACAACTAGTTGTAAATACATTTGAACCACACTATAACCGAATTATTTTATGATAATTAATTAATATTAGATGGCCATGACATTTTTACAACTGTAACGTACAAATTTTTATGAGATATTTCATATTAATGTATAAATTAAGGTTCTCTGTGTTTAATGGTAGAACTGAAAAGACATAATAAATTCTAATAAAACTGATATCACATATTTTGTTATTATAAGTTTTCGTACACATATAGTACATAAAACCTGGCTGAACAAGCTTTGCTCGGTGTCTTTTGGGTTTGGGCGTATACAAAAAAACAAAAAAAAAACGCTTGACCACATTACAGGATTCTCACTCGCATGGTAGACCTACATACTAGGTACTGTGCTATTGAGAAGATAAACTCAGTTGCGTAATTAAAAGAGTAAAAGTTTTAAGTGTATGAAAATACGGAGAAAATGAATTTTCCCAGAATCGAGACCTAGCTCTCTAAACTATTTTTCACCTGCGTAAACCCCTATATTGTAAATATCATAGAAATCGTTAGAACCGTTTTCGAGATTGAGATCAGCAATATATATATATATATATATTGTTATACGAGCGATATATATATATACACATTATGTAATATATATATGTATATTGCTCGTATAACAATATAGGATGTACATGTCATGTACTTACATTTCCAAGTCCCGGCGACTTCCAGGGCAGCAGGTACCGAAGCTAGCACTGTCGAAAACTTGAAGCGGCGTAATTATATGACTCTCTCTGAGAGTTTCATAATTACGCCCTTTGCAGTTGAAACTTTGGGATCTTAGATCACCGAAGGCCATTGACTGGTTTCTGATATTTGTAAGCGACTAGTTGAGACTTCGGGAGACCGGCGGGCGACTAGCTTCTTCCGCCGACGAATCAGTTTTACTGTTCAAAGAGCTAATGCTGCCAGTTTGCTGGGCACCCCAAGCAATGACAGTTTTCTAAGCGGCAACTTCGACGAATCAGAACAATTTAAAAAAAAATCGAAATTTAAAAAAAATTGAAAAGTAATTCAAGACAATGCTTAATTTTAAGTTTTTAAATATTAACGTTCAGATATAGACTGATTTATGGATGCATACAATATAATCCAGAACACAGATTCACGTAGGTCTGCTTAAAGAGTTTTAAAGTTTACATCGTGTCATTTATTAAATTTATTTACCGTGTTACATGCGTGTTACATAAAACAGTTAGGAATATAAAATGATCAGTGTATGCTCACATGTGGCTCACGTGATACCAAGAATTATCTCAGTAGTGCAATGGTTAGTGTCTCTGACTATCACTCTTATTAATGAATACTTTTTTGCCCATATGTATGCATGTATTAGTTAGTATACTTAGGTTTTTTTTAACTGGGACAGTATGGAGAAATCCGAATCCATAAGAGATACAGAAAAACCGTGTTAGAAACCATAGGTCTTTTTTTATGATAACAATTTTGGCATTCTCACTTTTATGGTCAAGCGTGAGATGTCCATATGTCGAAATTTTTTATTTAACGTGGATCGACTCAGTGTCATGTAAGCATCATTTCATTATACCGGAGGAAAAAAATCTGAATAGCAAAAGTTGGTCAAATTTAATAAAATATTTTTTTATCTAATACAGTATGGGGAAATCCGAATCGATAGGAGATACAAAGAAACCGTCTTAAGGATAATTCGGTTCCTTTTGTGAAAACAATTTTGACTTTATAAATTTTTTGGTCAAGGGTGACTTGTCTATAAAGAATTGTAAAATCGACTATTTCTTTTTATAAATGCAGATCGACTCAGTTTTACATAAGCATCATTTTATTATATAGGACGAAAAAGATCTGAGCAGAAAAAGTTGATCGAATTTATGAAAAATTTTTCACGCAATAGAAGAATACTTAATTATTCAATGTATTGAATTACAGTCAATTTACTCAGAAACAATTCATTCAAAATTACAAAAACTTTCGTGTGCTAAAAAAGTGTTTCATATTCGAATTTCATGTACGAAATTAACACGAAATTTGGGTATGGAACACTTTAAATTAATTGTTCCCGAGTAAGTCGACTATGATTTAGTACTTACTTTGGATTCTTCCGATTAAAAATTTTTTTTTATTAAATTTGACCAACTTATGCGATCAAGGTCATCCATTACAATGAAATGGCGATTTGCATTAAAAAAAAGAAATATCCGATTTTACGAAATTTTATGAACGACTGACGCTTGATCAAAAAATTTATAATGCTAGATGGTCCCTTTGTATCTCCTATCGAATCGGACTTCCCCATACTGTACAGGATAAAAAAATATTTTATTAAATTTGACCAACTTTTGCTGTCCAAATTAGTATTCTCTTGATACAATGAAATGATGCCTACATATGACTGAGTCGATCTGCATTGAAAAATTTTTTTACCAATTTGCTAATTTCTATGGATATCTCACGCTTGACCGAAAAATTGATAATGCCAAAATTTTTGTTACAAAAAAAGACCTGACGCATGAAGAATGGTTTCTAAGACGATTTGTCTGTATTTCTTATGGATTCGGATTTCTTCATACTGTCCCAGTTAAAAAAAACGCTATACACTATATAATAATAGTTTAAACTTTAGGGAAGTAATAGTTAATATTAACTACGTATAAGATCCGGTTAATATCATTATTTTTATTGATGTTAAAAGAAATTAAGCTTCTCACAAAAGGACGTATTTTAAAAAAAGCAGGCTAGACTGAGAGTTAAAGTAATATCACAATCCTGGACACACCTCTCACCTCCACAAACCTCATCAGTCTTTTCAATCAACTTATCAATTATTAAAACAACAGAACGACCGGAGTAACGAAAGTAAAGGCCAGGGTAACAACAAAGCGTATAAACAGGTCTCTGTCAGTTTCCAGCTTTACAATGTACGGAATGTTATCACGGTGAGAGACACCGACCTTTGCTCTGCAAATTAATATGCGTCTATGCGACCCTGGTTTTAATTTCGGTAGGTGCCACTGATTTACGATGTCCGTATGAAAGAGCGAAGTGCGTACCACCCATTTATTTTAGACCCATGATTTTAAACGTAATCTCCTCTCGTGGTGTGTGTTGAAACGCAGTACGGAGGGCAGGGAATTTTGAAGTCTGTGGTTGAGGCTAACGCCGCCTTTTCAAGTCTATAACGTAGAATTAGTTCCGCTATTCATTTCACGTTGGCACGCGGTACGATGTTGATTGCTTATTGAAGTTGTTGATAGTTAAAGGAAATTGGTGCTAAGGTATACAATTACGGAGTATCTAATAATAGTTTAAACTTTAGGGAAGTTAGACTGTACGTAAAACATCTTTATTTGAAAATTTTAAAGTTTAATGTATTACTACTTGCACGTGATAAATATACAGTTCTAACAAACAATTTTGGAATAAATTATTGATTTCATTTTGAAATAAGTTACTAATACTGTACTTTACATAAAAATGCATTATGAAAGCAAGAATGTATGCCATTAACTTATACTATATTTATACTATTTAACATTCGTAATAATTTGCACTTTAATGATTAATTGAATGATAAATGAATTTAATAATTTTATGCTAAACATATCAGGAGCTACTCAAAAATTGCTACCAGTTAACGTTTATAAACTATTAGTAGAGAGGAATAGTGAATTGAATAGTAAATCACGAAAAGACTCATCAGATGATACAAAGAGATTAAAGGAAAGGCAGGTGCGGTGCGAGGTAGACAAGCAACAGACAGGAAACAATTGGGAAAGTTAGGGGAGATCTAAGAAAAGAGCTAATAACACTTCATAAAAAATCATAATATGCTGACGGTAACGTTTGTTCAGACGTTACTTTAAGGAGGGACAGGAGAGTACGTTGCAGAATAAGAAACAGAATTCACCCACAGGTGATTTGTACAATATATTTAAAATTAGCGACCTGCCCCGGCTTCGCGCGGGTAGAATTTATTTGAAATAAAATACAGCCCATGTTACTCGCTGATAATGTAGCTTTCTAAAGGTGAAAGAATTTTTGGAATCGGTTGAGTAGATTTTGAGTTTATTTCTCTTCGTAATACATTTATTTAAATTTAAAATTTAAAATTAAGTACTTTATACATAATATTTTGATTCATACATACATACATATCTTCACGCCGTATCCCTAACGGGGTAGTTAGAGAGGACGGAGCGCCAAGCTTCGTGGTCCTTACAAACTTCTTCCGTTTCCACAAATCTTATCATTTTCACCTAGGTATGCGAGTGCTTTTGACATTTCCGTCGGCTAACACTCTGGCTATTTGATCTTCATAAGTCAACTTTGGTCTTCCTTAGCTTCTTTTACCACTCGCTTTCGCTCTGTTATAGATTTTCTTCGTCAGTCTTTTATCATTCATTCTTTCTATGTGCCCGAACCATCTAAGCATTCCTTTCTTCATTTTTACAATAACTCTGTTGTGCAACTCTGCCATACTGCGTATTTTGATTTATAAGTACAAAAACTTATTTTCTGAGGTTTTATACTTCCGATAATGGAGCTTTTAACTACAATTTTATATAATACATACTTACATACATACATATCCTCACGCTGTATCCCTAACGGGGTAGTCAGAGAGGACGGAGTGCCAAGCGTCGCATTTATATAATAGTAGTTATTAAATGAAAAACAATCTCAGTAGTATATTGAGAAAGACCAATTTCTCAATTTCAAAATTTAGGGCGGGGGTAGCTATCCTTCCCTGTTCTCTCCTTGCATACAGACATGCCTATTAATACAGAATATAAATAAAAAATTTGTTTTTATAGACACCCACAAGTTTCAGTGTTACATTCAGGTTCCAATTTTCCAATTATAATTACCTACGTTTAAGTTTACAACAGGCTAATTTCAGGGACGGGGGCGCTGTCCCTTCATACTCTCTCCTTAAGTACAGACATGCCTATTAATACAAAACATAAATAAACAATATGTTATTATAGACCCCATATGTTTCGGTGGTATATTGATCACATTATAATTACCTACGTTCATTACTTGGTGATTTAGTTCTAATGTACCATATGTACAACGTAGACACGAAACGAAAAAGAAGCATTGGTGGTTGGTACAGACTCGGAACAAGCGATAAAATTCGTACAGTGGACCGTTGTAATGTTGAAAAATTACACCTTAAGCTCACCAAAAACGTATCTACAATAAAGAAAGAAATCCTTATCTAATTGCTGGTCACGCAGGCTATTTGAAAAAAGAGGAATGTTATCTCCGCGACACGAGAACGAATCGATGGGTTCTACGTCTAAAAAATAAACCGTAAGCCACGCTTATCTTATTTGCTGCTCAAGTGATTTATGCCAACTATTTATTTTGCTGATTTGATTTAAACGTCTCCTGACATTTTTGTTTTGTTTTCCTCGAAACATTTCCTTTTGTTTGTATAATATGGAACGTTATGGAGAGGCGTCAAGGTGATTTGTGTATGTTATGATTTGTTCCTTAAAAGTTTTCTTGTAAGATTACGAATGAACAATGTAATGTAATATAACGCAACAATAATATGTAAAACTGCATTTAATATATTTTTCTAATAATAAATAAAAACTGATAATGAAAACGTATTTAAAAAAAAGTCTGTTTTCATTATATAAATATATAAAAAGGAAGGAAACTGTGTTGATTCAATCATATGTATAGGTGGCTTATTATCTAACAGTTAAGCCGTTAAATAAGCCGCCTATGACTGATTGATTTGAGTTCTATTGAGTAATATTCTAAAATCAAATCAACAGAAAGACAGCAACAGACAGAGAAAATTTTTTCTACAAAAAACATCTAATATTTAAATATTAAAACTTTTTCAACATAGGCGTCGAAAAATGTATGTACAGTATGTATACATATTTATTGTGTAATTAATTATTTATTAATTTTAATTTCAGTGGTATGAAGAGTTTGCTAATTATAATTTCTAAATATCATTACATGTATTCTTTAATTATAATTGGAGTTTGCCCTATTATTCTTTATTCAAAAGTTGCCGTATTTATATCGTCTATAGTCTCGTTATAAATATTGCTTTATCATTATTTTTTTTCATATTGTTAAGTTTCCCTGTATTATACTGTCAAATAAATCATTAGGGGATTAGTTTCAATAATTTGACATAATTTATATACATATTCGAGTAACAGAGTTTATAAAGAGTAATTGGTTCAATTAATTGCAATAGATTGTATTTACATTGCTGTTTAAAACTGAGCTTCGAAAGTTTAATCTCAAAGAAATAAACATTTAAAAAAAGGCATTTCCCATTTCGAAGACATTAAAAATATAACATTAGAAATACAAACAACATTAAATATAAATTGATAAGTACCTTCATTTTAAACAAGCGTTTAAATTACCAGTGTATTGATTTTCCTATGTAAAAGGTACAAACTTGAACGAGTTCAGTTTGGCATACACGTAGCAACGTCGGCATATTTCGATATTGGTCGGCGAAGTTTAATACAATCTTATTCTGAGAGTTCCAGGAGATCTTCCTGGCCGGAGAAGCTTTGTAATACTTGAGAATGTTCTAGTTTTTATCCTGAAAATTCTTCTACTACATTGCTATTGTTAAAGATACATATATGAAAAGAATATTACTTTGTTATCTGATATGTTTTTATAGATATTATTTTATTTTATTAACATTACAAGCAATATAATATTTAGCATTACTGCGGTTATGGCAATTTTAATAAACCTGTCGGTTTGGTAATAAAGTAGTAGTAGGCAAGTGCTTGAAAGGTTAGTTTTTTATAAACATATTGACTGGTGTTTATAAAAAATTTTAAATTTTCAAGCACTTGCCTGTTACTACGATTGGTGACTTAGCAAAAATATCATACAGCTGTATGTACTGTTTCACCTACAACTTCGTGTGAATTTCGTAATTTCATAAAAATAAACCTGTTCATGGTTCCGTAGCCAAAATGGCTAAAATGTTTTTTTTTGTAAAAGAGGGGGCAAACGAGCTAGCGGGTCACCTGATGGAGAGTGACCAACCGCCGCCCGTGGAAACCCGCAACGTCCGGAGAATTACGGGTGCGTTGCCGGCCTATAGGGAAATAGGGAAAGGAGGGAGAGAAATAGGGAAAGAGGGGTTATTTCACGTCGATATTCTGCGAGAGGGTGGTATTTCACCGGGCGAGCCGACCCAATTCATTCTGCAATGCAACATGGCTAAAATGGAACTAAAAATGGCTAAAATTTTTCTCACGTTCGTCTGTTTGTTGTCATAGTCATGTCATATTTGTTTAATTCCGTTATCTTTACACTTATTGAGCAAGTCCAGAAATAAAAAATAAATGACCGGTACTTTGGACCCATTTTTTATTTTTGTTTTAAGTTTTGTCCTAAATTGTTACGGAACCCTAAGTTATAAAGTATCCGAAGTGCTCGTAGTCAGTTTTATAGGATATTTAATTACTTCTGATGTGTAAGATTTATGGAAATGTCAAAAAATGTTCAATTATATTATTTATTACATTAAAGCACAAAAAATAAATGTTTGATTATTATTTCTATCTAAAGTAAATATGTATTAAAATCAAGTTTTAAATAAATCTGGTAAAAAATGTTTCCTCATATGAACTTAAAAGATATAAATATCATAAATAACTAGCTCTGGTTAATAACGCTTAAGAGAAATGAACCAAGTTTTAGTGGAGGTGAAAAATCTTTACATAGCTATCTTCATGTTTGTTATGGCACCGAAGTGTAAATTTATGTAATATATTTACTAATTGATTTCCCGAAGGTACAGTGTGTGAGCTTTTTGTTAAAAGCATAGTATTTATTATGCTAATTTGAGGTTTTTAGCCTTCTATGAAATTTGGTTCATTTCTCATACACATGTATACGCGGTAACTAACAGGAAACAGATATACTTTTGCACTATCACCGACGATATAACTATTTATAACTTATTTCATAATGAAATTTCTTCAGGTAGACCTGTGACAGAAAAATCGTTACAAAAGCATGTCGCTGTCTAATGTGACGAAACCCAAAAATTCTATAGAAAAATACTACACACTATGTAAATCGTATGACTTTCATAGTGTGTAGTATTTTTCTTTTATTCTCGTGTTCATAACCTGCTTTTTAAGCCGGCTGTCCACCAGGAATAAATCAATCATACTCCTTTCATTCTTCCTTTTCCACGTGTACTAATGAATCCTTTTGTGCTTAGCAAACAACAATTGGTATTAGCAAAAAAAAGATCCTTTTTCATACGCACTCCTAGCATAATCCTACCAGCATCGCTCACTGTTTTGTCTCCATATTTGCCTAGGACATACTCAAACCCTGTGTTGGATGAATGGATGGATCGAGCTGTCCCGATCCATCCATTCATGTATCCACACGCTATAATTCTCTAATTCTCTTCAACCATTGCTAGAACTTCCCTAACATTCCATTCCGAAACAGCTCTAACTCGCCCAAACCGACACAGGACACAGGGGCAAACACCGCCAAAACTAAAATCCTCGTCGACTGTGTCTGAGACACACTCAGAGCAGTCTCGGGTTACACAATTAACCAGACGAGAGGACCTACCCTACCTACAATTGGCATTCGCTTTTTTCTTGTAGTACCTCTGACCACAAAACAATGCTCCCTCCAGGCAAATCGGCAAGTTCACTGCCCTTTCGCTCGGTTTCACTCAAACGAAATACACCCAATTTTCTTCATTCCATAATATCAATCACTTCATTCATCTTCTCTTCAATTCCACCTCACACATTCCACGCGGCTATTCTGCACTCCTCCCTCTACTTTCCACGGCGAGGTGTACAGCGTGTCGTGTGACGTTCCCCAACGCCGAACTGCACTCTGCTCACATCAGCGGGGACAAACCGGTGTATGTCGCTTTTGGGGGACGCTCTATCTCTCATATCTACGTTGTTCCGTATGGTGTGCACAGCAGAGGAATAGCAGCCCTGAAATAGGCTGACTGGGCTCGCGACGAGCACGCTTTCTCAATTGACCCGCACAAAAGACCGCACATACTTAGAAATATTTGCGGTGTCACCCTTGCGGACAGAATAAGCAATGAAGAGATACACAATATGACAGGGTTGCACGACAGTGTTATTATAAAAATAAAGAAAGAAATGCTAAGATGGTTCGGGCATATAGAAAGAATGAGTAATGAAAGACTGACGAAGAAAATCAGAGCAAAAGCGAATGGTAAATGAAGCCAAGGAAGACCAAGGCTGACTTATGAAGGTCAAATAGCCAGAATGTTAGTCGACGGAAATGTCTAAAGCACTTGCATACCTAGGCGAAAATGTGTGAGGAGATTAATGAGATTCGAGGAAGCAAAAGAAGTATGTAAGAACCGCGAAACTTGGCGCTCCGTCCTCTTTGACTACCCCGTTGTGGATAGAGCATGACCATACATATATATGTATGTATGTGCGGTCTATATCGCAAATAAAATTAGAAAATCAGACGATACGATAAAGGCTACATGGAACACTGTTAACAACGAAGTTGGTAGTAAACAAAATAGAAATAACGTAGATTTTTAAGTACGAATAGGTAATAAAATTGTTACTAATAAAATGGAGGTTGCTAATGCCTTTGAAATTAATTTTTCGAATACATCTGTAGAAATTACTAATGGTTTAGAATCGTCTTTGCATACAGCAGCGACGTTTTTGCGCAAAAATATTGGAAAATGGTTCCCCAATTTTTAATTTAGGTAGGTACACAGCTGTGTACCTACCTAATGAAATATATAATACCTAAGTGAAGCTTCACTTGAGATGGAAAAAATTTTCAAGCAATTAAATAGAAAGAAAAGTGAGGATTTACGGGGACCATCAGTTCATGTAATACTAATTATATTATCGCCGATTTTGCTAGATATATTTAATAAATGTGATGATCAACGGGTATTTTCCAATTTAATTAAACACCTTAAAATTATTTCATTATTTAAATCTAATTGTATGTTAAATCTCACAAATTATCGTCCAGTGTCATTATTGCTACCGTTGAGTACAACATTTGAAAAAAAAAAAACTTAAACAAATGCTGGCACATTTTAACAATCACGGGGTATTTGACAACCAACAGAGTGAGTTCACGAAAGGGCGGTCAATAACAAATGCGGGAGCAAACTTGATCAAAACTGTACTTCAGGCTTGGGAGGGATTCCAGTATGCCATTGGTGTTTTTTGTGATCTTTCCACGGGTTTTGATTATGTTAGACACGCAACTTTAATTTGCAAGCTTAATTACTATGGAATTCGTGGTAACGCTCTCGATCTCGTGGTATCGTATTTGTTTGACCGGAAGTAAAAATTGAATGTGAATGGGGTTTTGTCTGTTGTTTCGAAACTAAAAATGGGCGTTCCCCAAGTATCAATTCCGGGACCTTTCTTGTTTCTAGTCTACATCAATGACCTCCCATTTATGCTCAGGCACTAATGCGAAATAGTATTATTTGCTGATGACACTTCAATTGTTATTTAAACTGCATGGAAAGGACCTAGATAATACCTGGGTGAACAGGATCGTAACAAACGTCTCGAGATGTTTCGCTGTTAATAATTTACTATTGAATGCACTGAAAACCAAATGTATTAAATTTTCCCTTTCTAATGTACTCAGAATCCATGATAAAATAAAACTGGGTGGCAAACAATTAGAATTGGGTAAGTCTTCCAGTTTTTTTGGTTTAACGGTACCTAGATAATAAATTGTAAATGGTTAGTAAGCTCGTTTCCGCGATATATGCCACTAGACTCATTAGGCAATTGACGTATATGGATACAGCTGTTTGTGTATTTTGCATATTGTCATAGTCTAATGTCCCATGGCCTTTTGCTGTGGGGATCAGTGGCGCACATTAACTCCATTTTATTTTACAAAAAAGAGCGATAATGCACGAGAGTTACTAAGATATCGGTTTAAAGACATTGGATGTACTCACCTTGCCGTCCTTATACATCTTTGAAATTACTATGTATACGACGAAAAATATATATCTATTTATAAAGAAAGGCGATATTGGTGGTATGGAAACCCGAGGTCGTGATAAATTGGTTATTCCAAAATTTAAATTACATTTGTCAACGTTTCATTTTTGGGTAACTGCATTCGTTTTTATAATAAAGTTCCTCAAGAAGTCACTCAATTAACAGAAAATAGATTTAGTTTAGTTATAAAAAACGAAAGAACTATGTTAACTGGAGTATCATTGAATAGGTATTTGAAAATCATCTTTAGGTTTCTCCTTCATCTTTCATTTCTAATGACCATTTAGGATCTATAACGATTTAGAGTTGATTAGCAGCCGTTCTCACTTAAAATTTTCAATATTTATAATAAAACTGTGATAAAGTTCTTATATAATCGCATAATAGGTCTTATTATCGTGAAAAATAAATATCATATGATAACTTAATATTATTCTTAAGACGGTGCCATTGGAAATTTTGACGGCAGGGATCTCAATTTTTCTAAGTGTCTCAATTTAATAAGTAGTTAAAACGTAGTAAAGTGATATTTGGTAACCTGATTCTTCATTTCATTGACTTTATTTTTACAATTGCGATATACGATTGGTTAACTTTTGTAACACAAAAAAAAATATCAAAGAAACCTCTTTTAAAACAGAGATTAACATTTTTAGAAGTAACGGGACCGGTTTATATTTCAAGATTTTCTGTATAGTTTTAATCTAAACATATTCTTCAGAATGATAGTTGGATTTTTTAAAATTAATTACAGAGTTTAAAATAAACGAAAATAACTACTTTTTCGTATTTTTCGTAAACTAGCGCGCGCCCATTTGCATAGACTGGAAGTTCTATTTTAGATTAAATTATTGTTTATCAATGCGTCGCCTTAAAATCGAATAACAATCCCAGAATTTTACTGCTTTGAAAGATTATTTTAAAGACCGTTACCTAAAGTATTACTTAATACAGTGAGAAATAACCTAATTAGGAATAAATAAACAATAAAAAACTTTAAAATAAAAAAGTAAATTTATAAATCAAAAAACCCGACTGCGCAAAAAGTGAAATCAAAAACCCAAACTGCGTAACAAAACGGATTTTGAAAAAGATGAAAACTAGATGACCTATTTCTGTCTCCAATATCACACCCCGTATTTACACCCTAAGCCGAGATCCATGCCCATTGGCTAGTTGTCACTAAACTTAATCTGTAGAGAGTACCATTCGTAGTCGCCCTCTTGGCAATTGAAGCAGTAAAGGCCATCTGCTGCACAACCTCACAACAATCTCACGCAGTCGAAGGCAATATGTATTTATTGTTAAATTAAAAAAGATGCCTCCGACTGCATGACATTGTTGGGAGATTGTGCCGCAGATGACCTTTACTGCTTCAATTGCCAAGAGGGCGACTATGAATGGTACTCTCTACAGATTAAGTTTAGGGCGACTACGAATGGTGCTGGAGACAGAAATAGGTAAGATCTTGTTTCCATATTTTTTAAAGTAAATTTTTTACGCTGTTTGGGTTTTCGATTTTTGATTTCATAATAATTATGTGTTATAGACTGTACAGAGAAGTCTAAGAAATTTTATTTGTTTTAATTTTAAATAACACAAATCGAAAATGAAAAAATAATTTACTGAGTGAAACGACTGAAAACCAGTAGTACTTACGTTACAAATTTTCTTGATTGGTTTATTATTAACTAACTCATGTACGCGACTTCGTCCGCGTTTTTTATTTTTAAAATAGCCTATGCCCTTTCTAAGGATTCAAGCTATCTTCATACCAAATTTCATCGCAATCGGACGAACGGTATGGCAGCTCATAAAATACGACCAAACAAACATTGATTTTTATATATCAGTAGATGTCAATGTTTCAATTTGTCTTCCTTGTAGGCTTTAAAATTATTTCTTAACATTGAACTATAATGACACACATTCACATATTATGTAACAAGTTTACACGTGGCATAATTTTCATGTCCTGTGAAATATATTGGATTATTTATTGCAAGTCAATCAACATAAAGAAACTCAAATATAGGTGAATATAATTCGAAATATAGCGGTGTTTTAAACAAGAAATTTGAATTTGTTGAGTTTGTTAACCTTGCTAAAATTTCCATTGGAGTCGAGCATACAATATTTTACCGTTCGTTTGTTAGAATGTGACAACAATGTTCTACCGAGAATAATATGCAGGTACTAGAAATGGGACATCATAACGCCGCCCGGTGATTTGAAACATGTGATTTAAACTTGCAGGTGTTACTGTTATTTCTCGTAAAATATTAAAATGGTGCCACGTTCGTGGACTTGTTACAAATTGCCGCTCCGCCTGCACGAACTCTACAGTTTCACGTAAAGGTGTTACTTTTTAAGGTTAATTAATAATGTAGTTTTTAAATGGATTTATCATGCTTAGCTCAAAAATTTCACAGAATCGTAAAATCGATTAGTACATAGATACAAAAGAGAATTAAAATATTATTAAAACCTTACATACTTATATATTAATCAAAATATGTCAAGGGCTACCTGCCTGCAGATAGCAATGAAGAAGAAGAAGGAAGGAAGGAAGATGTAGAAAAGATATTAGTGAAGTTGTGTAATATTGAAAATGAAAACTATGACTATCTGTTCAATAGTACTTGTGTGCAGTCAGTGCAGTGTAAGTCTCTATAGAAAATCATAACTATTTTATGTAAGAATTTAAAAATTAAAAATAGTTAAAAGAAAAGATATGTATAGAACAGACGAACAGACGAAATAATCTGTATTCAGCTTATTTCTAGCAGAAATTTTTGGATGTTTGTGATGACTTTAAAAATAATTTGCCAGTTAGATATCAAAAGTTCGTTAATATGTTCTCTAGATTTCTCGATAGATAACCAGTACATTATTCAAGAAAAAGGGTTAGTGATAAAAACAAAATAGTCAAAGTTACGAGAATTTTCGGCAGAAAAATTTACAAACGTTCCAGCTGTTTTGCTATTTACTTCTAACGTTCACAATTTTATTTTAATATACACGTCTTAGCTTAATGCATATTATAACATGTGTGAACAGGTACTTTATCATATTGTAAATCCGGGTGTCACAGCTTGCGCCCACATGATGTACTATGCGACCTTATGGGCTTATATATTTCTGGATCTGGGAGAAATTAGTGTTTGTTGTAATAGATTCTGAAAGGACTCGAAATTTTGCTCTTGTTCACGTACATACATTATTTATATCTTTGTAATATAACATAACTATATTACGCATTTCAAAAGCTAAAATCTATTACTATCTGAAGTATATATATCAGGTGAGTGTATGGGTCTGTATGGAAAATCTAAAAATTAGAGGTGGAGACATTTGTTTCAAGGAATGTTGTTGATTTTACGGTTAAAAAAACTGTATTCAAATTTTCGTAATTACTAACAGATGTACGTAACAGAAATAAATTAACGGTAAATGAGTGAACCTCATGTGTACCTACGACATAATGTAGATGGTATTTTGTATATAATTATACATTTACCAATATAGTAATATGATACTTCAAAACCTTTATTGTCAACAATACAAACACAACAAACACTAGCACTAACTTCACTCTCTTTCTCTCACACACAAACTCACGCACGTATACGCATTTATTTACTGATTCACACTCACATTAGGATACACATAACAAAATTATGTATTAGTTTTATTTCTTTTGTATATTATTGTGTTCATTAATTTTACTCGTACAATTTTAGAGGAAATTATATTTGTCATATGTAGAATTGAAAGATAGGTATATCGCTGGCTCCCAAGGTACAGTTTTTAAGTATTTCGGGAGTCAGATGATTCCCATTTGTAACCTGTATTTGTTCAGTTTGGTTAGGTTTACGAAAACAAATTATATACGATCGAAAACCAATCCCGGTCATTTTTTTTTGTAAAAATCGTAATATATGGTAATTAATCCTTATGAATACGAGTGTAGTTTGTAAGGAAAAATCTTACTATGGAAACTCGTGTCTAAGATTAATAGAAATTTTAATCATTTTAGTAAACAAATGTTCAAAGCGGTGGCAAAGAAAATAGAAATCATAGAAGGGAAACGTCTGCCTGACCTTGAAATTATGTATCGCATCCGTTCTCAAAACATGTAAGCACTAGGGTTGCTTCACGTTTTATTTATAGGTAGGTAATTAACGAATGTAAAACGTCTAGCTTATGTACACATATTTTTAATAATCTATTTGACGTACTTGATATTGCTTTGATTTTATCGTTTAAATCGAATTACGAGAAAAGATTAATATGACAGGTTATACCTACATAAGTTATGTTTGGACCAATATGATGGTACTTAAGTCGGTTAGTATGGATAATCATAGTTTCTGTTGGTCGATAATGCACAAACACACAGAACATGCATTCAGCACTTGATGCCACTCGCAAATGCAGAATCGCAATCTGAGATATAATTAAAAGACGTGCTTTCGCTTGTTCGTGTATTAATCGACTCACTTATTTTTTTGACATTCAAAAATACCGTATTATTATTAAGTAGCAGCGCCCACAAATAACAGTGTTGCCATTTGTTAACGATTATGATTAGAACAATTAATCGCGAATATTGACAATAGCTAACAATACGAACGTCTCTAAGTTTACCTTTATTATCGCCAATTTTGGTAGAGATATTTAATAAATGTGTCGATCAAGGGGTGTTTCCCAATTTAATGAAACACAGTAAAATTATTCCATTATTTAAGTCAGGTTGTATGTTGAATCTAACAAATTATCGCCCGGTGTCAATATTGCTAGCATTGAGTAAAATATTCGAAAAAATAATACTCAATCAAATGCTAGCACATTTTAACATTCACGGGGTGTTTCACGGTCAACAGTACGGGTTCACGAGAGGGCGGTCAACAACTCATGCGGGAGCAAGTTTGATCAAGACTGTACTTCAGGCTTGGGAGGGATTTCAGGATGCCATTGGTGTTTTTTGCGATCTTTCCAAGGCTTTTGATTGTGTTAGTCACGAAATTTTAATTTGCAAGCTTAAATACTATGGAATTCGTGGTAACGCTCTCGATCTCGTGTTCTCGTATTTGTCTGGCCGGGAGCAAAAAGTGAGTGTCAATGGGGTTTTGTCTGTTGGTTCGAGGTTAAGAATGGGCGTTCCCCAAGGATCAATTTTGGGAGCCTTTCTGTTTCTAGTCTACATTAATGATCTCCCATTTATGCTCAGGAACTTATGCGAAATAGTATTATTTGCTGATGACACTTCATTGCTATTTAAACTGGACAGAAAGAACTTAGATATTACCTGGGTGAACGGGATCCTGGCGGACGTCTCGGGGTGGTTTGCTGTTAATAATTTACTACTGAATGCACAAAAAACCAAATGTATTAAATTTTCCCTTTCTAATGTACCCAGAATCCATGATAAAATAGAATTGAGTGGGAAACAGTTAGAATTAGTTAGGTCTGCCAGTTTTCTTGGTTTAACAGTAGATAGTAAATTGCAATGGGCGGATCATATCGGGGCATTGGCTAGTAAGCTCGGTTCCGCGATATATGCCATTAGACGCATTAGGCAATTGACGGATGCGGATACGGCTAGGTTGGTGTACTTCGCATATTTTCATAGCCTAATGTCCTAGGGCCTTTTGCTGTGGGGATCAGCGGCGCATATTAACTCGATTTTTATTTTACAAAAAAGAGCGATACGTGCTATTTACAGTTTGAATGCACGAGAATCACTAAGAGATCGTTTTAAAGACATTGATGTACTCACCTTGCCGTCCTTATACATCTTTGAAATTATTATGTATACGAGGAAAAATATAGATCGATTTACAAAAAAAGGCGATATTGGTGGTATGGAAACCCGAGGTCGTGATAAATTGGTTGTTCCAAAATTTAAATTACATAAGTCAAATGTTTCATTTTTGGGTAACTGCGTTCGTTTTTATAATAAAGTTCCTCAAGAAGTCACTCAATTAACAGAAAATATGTTTAGATTAGTTATAAAACGTACATTGATTAGACAATCATACTATAAAATAAACGATTTCGTTGAAGATAAAACAATAGTCTGGAAATGATTTTCTCTGCACATGCATTTACTGGCTCTCTGAATATTGTATTTTAATAAAACCTTTTGTAAAATGATGTTGAAAAAATTATACCTGACTGAGTTTCTTGTCGGTTCTTCTCAGTGTCCAGGTTTTCTTTTCTCTTCTCTTTGAACCGAACTAAAGTAGATTTGACGTTCAAAAATACCTTGTGATTGGGTTTACTTGAATAAATTGATTTGACTTTGACTTTGACTAAGCGGTCTTGGACTCTGAATGTGTACTAGATATTTTGCTAAATTATTTATTTGCATGTCGTGTGACATAAAAAGGTGTCATCAAGAGTATAACGGCGAATTAATTTCAAAACGTCAATATTTTATTTCATACATATAATTATACATTCAGGCAACAGTTTAAGGTATAGAAGTATAATGTTTAGTTATAAATATATAAAATAAGTTAATTCTATCATAATTTCTTGTAAATAATTTAGAATTAATAAAACTAAAGCAATCACAAAGAAATACCGACATCAGTTATAATTTACTATTCAACTGTAATTATCAAATTACGCGCCTACTCTCAAGCCCATTTTCAGCGTCCGAGAGCTACAAAAGAGAATAACTTATTCGATTTATCCGCTAATAGAGCTACGAATAAACAAACAAGATTAAATTGAAGTAAGCTGGCTTTATAAATTTATGGAGCGAATCCCTTAATTCCCGAAACTGATGTCAGAATTTTAAGTTTGCCCCGTGGGAAGTACTGAGGAAGTTCGTTAATCCAGCCGAATGCGCTGCATTTCTCGCCATTTAGCATGGACGAATGGACTTTAAGTTACATACTTATAACTTTTTCAAACATTGTCATAATTAAATTACATATGTTAAAACGAGACTATGTAATCGTTAAAATCACTCCAATTTTCCTAATAAAAGCTACCTAATAGTGTATGGTTAATCAAAAATTCTTGGCGTTGCTTGTATTTTATGTAAGATATATCAAGGGCAATGCAACTCTTTGTAAATTATCAAATTAATCTTTTAATTTTTACCCCAAAAACGGTATATAAGAATTTTCCGATCAACCCAATATATAGGCTTTTGTGAAAGAAAATATTTAAATTAAAAATTTGTCAAAGAACAAAAAAATTGTGATGTAAAATAACTTTGTAAAACAGTACGTTAATTAGGTCTTGAATTTCATTATAAGTTTCGCAGTAGTTTTTTGTGTTTGTTTACGCCGACGCGGTCATACCTAGTAGAAAGATAAATCAAAGTTTTTGTAGTTTATGAATATTACCGATACATATATCTACTCTCACTAAGCAATACTAACTCAATATAGAATAGGTGAACAATGTGATTAAATTTAAAAAAATCGGCTAATTGCAAATAGTACCGATTACGATTATCATTAATCGTCAACCACTAAACAAAGTTTGTCGAGGAGGTTTCTCTCTATGTCACTACCGTAACAATTATTTAACTATTCAAAGAGAATAGTTTTGTTTTGTCTAACGAAATGGTGGCAAATCAGTTTATCTGATAAATGTGTGTAGTGTACATAGGTGACTCAATTTATCTGATTTGGGTCTGTGTTATTTTTTAAAGTCAATAATTACAGAGTACGAAATTGGTTAAATGTGAATTTGATTCACGTGTTGGGCTTTCCATAGCATTTTTCTTACAACTTTAATTTTAATTCATTATGTATACTTTATTGAACGCAAAACTTACATCAATAATGTTTTGAAATTTTTTACAAGGCGAGCTTATTTCAACAAAAGACTTCTTCCTGCTAACACCATAAAGCAGTGTTAATATTGTAGAGGATAAATAACGATATAAAATTGTAACTAACTCGCGAGTAATTTGTTCTATTAAAAGTACGAGTAAATAATGTAATGTAGCAAGTGTTTGAATAAATAACATAATACAAAAAAGCCCAAAATGTGACTTATTAGGAATTAAAGCCAGAGTGTTTAGCTGACGGAGATGCCAAAAGCACTCGCAAATCTAGGCGAAACTGAGTAAGGAGAATTATGAGAACGGAGGAGGCAAAAGAAACAAATAAAGACCGCGATACTTAGCGCTTCGTCCTCTCTGACTACCCCGTTAGAATTAGAGCGTGATGATATCTATGTAAAAAAAACATACTTTTACAAGGTTATTTCGAAAGGATGGGTAGATACGGAAGGGTATAAAAGTATCCATGACAACGGAAAACTTGCGTTCTACAACTTCGCCTAAAGTCAATAGCTCTAGTGTAAAACCTCAAAGTTTTAACAAAAATAAAGGTGAGACAACCCTGCTGTCAGCGTTTTTCCGTCGCTAGCAAACATTTGGAATATATGGCATTATTATAGGGCTGTTCAACTTTTTTTCCATTAAATAAAGGTTTTTTTCGTATAGAAAACGAAATAAACGTATCCCGTAATTATTATATACATCTGCAATATAACAGTCAACAGTGACACATTGGGACTCCGGCGGATTTATACCCCCTTTCGCAATAACCTTGTTTAGATAAAAAAACATAAATAAACGAAAAACATAGTTATATGCACAGACATACAGAATTTATAAATATTAGAAATTAAGTAAGTAATATTCCTTATAAATTTTAATATGTTCAGGTCCAGTAGCTTCGGAGATTAGATAGGTGATAGTCAAACAGAGTGCGAATACTTTATTTGCGTCCTTTTTATGTTTATCTTATGAATATTTTATACTATTAACTTATGCAAAATTAAGTTAATTAAACAAGTTAGTTAACAGGATGTAACTATGCAAAACTGCAAAATTGCTGATTTGTACGTTGCGAGTATCTGAGAAACTTGGCTATTAATTACAGACAGACGTTTGAGTGATCCTATAAGGGTTCTGTTTTTCCTTCAGGTACGAAATCCTTAAAATAATGTTGATAATTTTACCCTAATGGAAATTATTATCATTTCCTTGATTTATATTACGTGTCTGTACGTGTAAGCCTTCAAACGAATTTTCAAATTCATTTGTCAAAATCAATTATTCAAAGTGCAAAATATTATTATACCTTGTAGTATTTCTTATCAGTTTCAGAACTGACCCTGAATAATTGAATTCTACATAACTTTAGCACTCAATCTTATAATATCGAACTTCTCAGTTTTCTTGTCATAAAATTTAAAGACAAATTATAAACAATTTTCCGTTGCAAGATATTATTTACTGGCATTTAAAACTTTTAATTGGGTTATTTTGAATGAATTTTTATTAAGATATCTTCACTCCGTAACCCTAACGGGTTAGTCAGAGAGGACGGAGCGCCAACCATCGAGGTCCTTACATACTTCTTTCGCTTCCTCAAATCTCATCATTCTCCTCACACATTTTCGCATAAGTATGCGAGTGCTTTTGACATTTCAGTCGGCTAACACTCTAGCTATTTGATCTTCATAAGTGAGCCTTGGTCTTAGACCTTGGCTTCTTTAACCACTCACTTTCGCTCTATACATTTTCTTCGTCAGTCTTTCATTACTCATTCTTATCCTCATCATTAATATATAATAATTATAAATAAAATATGAAGCCACTCGATTAAAAAAAAATATCTTATTGTCTGATGACTACTGTCTACTATAAAGTCACACTATACACGGACGTGAAAGGTGCAGTTTAACAATTTCGTTTTATTTGTGTCATATAAGTTGGCTGTAGAAATACCATTTTACTTAGACCTGTCACATTTCATTTTACTCGATCTCTGAATAGGATACTGGGTTCCTTTGATACTGGTCTTACGCACTGTTCTTTCGCATGAATGTCGTAAATCAGCGTCGTCTTCTGAAATTAAATTATTTCTTCATTTTTTTATAACAATACGTCTTTGTTTGTAAAATGAATGGTATTCAATATTGGTAATTAGGTATGTCAAGTGTAATCAGCGTGGTTTATATATCTTATTTACATTAAATTTCTGACATAGTAATAAGTAATTAAATAATATGTATATAAGTGTAATACATATTAACTTGAAAATACAATATTGGTATTTCATATGTTATACATATGTGTGTATTTACCAAATTAATAAATTGGAAAGTATAAGACACTTTCAAATATAATACGCTGTTTGGTTATTGGATAGTATTGCGACACGTATGGCTTACACTTCAACTTGCAGAGTCAAACTCAAATCGGAAGTTGAAGGCGTAAGTCCAACGTGAGCGCGCGTACAGTCGTCGAAATAAGTTATAAATGTAATAAGAAAATAGTAATAATTACAATGAGGATTAAATACACACATCAAAAGCGTCTAGGGATCAAGTACATTTTTAACTATAAAAATTATCCAATTAATATTTATCAAATATAGTCTTCCAGACTGGCTTCTTACTTTAATTCCTATGTTTAAGTTAACAACTTATCCCTATATTTTGTAAAAATTAAGAAAATTTACAATTTTTGCAAATTGTGGAAAATTAACGTAAGTTAATGTCGTCAATTAAATGGCAAAAAAAAGGCAATAATGAGGATTTTTTAAATTTTTATTGTAAAGATAAAATAATTAATAATCTGTGTTTCCACCATTGACACGAATTACACAATCACAGCGATTTGGCATGCTTAAAATCAGTTCATCAAAATCACTTTGAGGAATGGCCAACTACATTCTTTCTAACAAGTCAAAAAGTTGTTGTTGGGTATGCACGGCATTCATACTCGGCAGAGCTCTTCTTTGAAGTATATCCCATGCGTGCTCAATTGGGTTGAGGTCTGGCGATTGAGCAGGCCACGGCAGAACATTGATGCGAGCGTCGGCAAGAGCGCGTGTTACAACTCTAGCCGTGTGTGGACGTGCATTGTCGTGCATTAGTCGAAACGAATCATCCAACCGGCTTCTCAGAGGGATGATCACGTCTGAAACAATCCTCTCCGCATAAATTTGAGCATTGAGGTTGCCCCTGATCCAAATGAGACCGGTTCTTCCACCGATCCAAATACGGGCCCAAACCATTATTGTTCCCCCTCCATATGAATGAACTTCCTGACAACATTTCAAACGTTCTTGACGTCCAGAGGTCCTCCAAACTTGAGTACGTCTTGTATCCGGCCTCATACCGAAACGAGATTCATCGGAAAAGCAAACACAACGCCAGTCTTCTTCCTCCCAATTTCTATGTTCGCGAGCCCATTGTAAACGGGCCCTACGATTGCAGGGTGCTATAGGTAGAACTCTTAGCGGCCTTCGAAAACGCAGACTCGCTTCACGTAAACGATTTCAGATGGTTTTGTCGCTTATCAGCAAGCCTAAAGAGCTGTGGAGCCTCGTAGCCAACATCATGGCGATCATAGTACGATTCCGTCGAGCAATATTTTGGATGTACCGGTCCTGTCTGCGAGTGGTGATGCGAGATCGTCCTCTATGTCGCTCGGCCACGCTGCCCGTGATACGATACCGTGTCCAGATACGGCTTATGACGCTCTGTGTAGTGCCAAGAGCGACAGCCACAGTACGTTTCCTGGAACCAGCTTGCAACATTCCGACGGCTCTCATGATCTCTTCTCGTGTCAAAGGATGAACCCGCTCCATATCGATTCAATTTTTTTCAGTTCCGATGCAGAAATTGTAATGGTTTTGTAAAAACCCTATTACACTCTCTTATAGGAATCCTAATTGACAGTTCGTTTTGTATTTTTAATCAAAATTTAAAGAAAATTCTTTATTCAAATAGTGAAAATCACTAAAAAGAATCAATAACGATCCAAAAAAGTTAAAATAATAATCCTCAATTGCGGCGATACTCTAAAACGTACTTGATCCCTAGACACTTTTGATGAGTGTAGTATCTAATACTGACGAGCTAATTTCATCACATGTCACTTGTGATGTTACTAAAAGCTATTGATGTTACTATAAGCTAGATGTGGTAATTATGTTATCATATCTTAAAGAGCGATGGCCACGTACTTTTTTGTCATTTATAGCACGACATGCGCCTCTAGTCTGCCTGACTATAAGCTAGAATAAATCCATGAATGAGTGTGCCTAAAAACATCCAGGAAGTAAACTCTTAGTCAAACCCACGATGTCGAATTTGTTTGCATATATCTATTTCAAATCGCCTTTCTCATACACTTTCACATGCATATTGCCACTTGAAGAGGGCTGTCGAAACACAGAGATATGCTCAAGTCATAGATATTACAGCAGCAGGTTTTACTTTCGAAGGTTGTCATCAGCCAGTCGGCTTTAAAGAGTGAGGCGTCAGCTCCTAGTCTTCTACAAACAAACTTACTTAAGAATTTATTTTATTTATTTTAAATTTTAATGATATGAGGTAGTCTTTGATGATATGGTTTGATTATATGTAAGTGATGATAAGTCTTTTTGTAGATGCCGTACGAGGTAATTAAAGAATTAAAAGGAATGTTCAACACGCGGCTGAAATTCTTCGAGAGAATTCTTCGAAAATTAACGTAGTCTCAAAAATTTTTTTTGTTTTTCTTATTTTTATGTTAATTATGCACAATTTTATAATAAGCAATGAAATACTTGTTCTAAATGTGTTGTAAATGTTCTTGTAAATGTAATAATACGCAAATATTGAACGATTACGTAAAACGCATTTCTATACGAGTTTACTTCATAGAAACTTGCAAGAGAGAAGTATTAAATGGCTTTATTTAATCATACTCACCCGTCGAAAAGTTGAGAAGTATACTCACGGTGTAACTTCTTTTTATTGTACAATGTACATTACATAGAAATAATATGTAATAAATTTTATTTTATGAACAAAATATTAGGTTACTGCCTATTTTTATACGGTACATTATTAAGTACGATAAAAAACAATAATTTTGCTTTGTTAATGTCAAAATTATTTTACTGTTTTATATTTTGAAATAAGTTCGTATCGGTCACTACACAATTGATATAACTGTCGTTTTTTTGTTTTATATTTAATACATAATATGTACCTACTAATCTACATGTACTCGTATTATGCAAAGGATTACTCATTAATTACATTCAACCTATACTAAATACAGTTTCAATATAGAGCTGTAAATAATACTCTTAAAGACCAGATTCGCTTCAAGAATTAATTATATCTATTTTATTTTTACACTTCAGACGGTCACACTCGAAGCGGTAGAAGATTAATTGATTAATCAAATAAATAAAGTCTGTTTTTAAGTAAAATTTAAGTTAAAAATAAGTTATCGAATACATAATATACGACTACATGTATATTGTATACTCTTTTCATTTCGAAGAAGTACGAAAAATATTGATCGTCTTTTATGTGATTATAAATAAATTTACCTGACGTAGTCATTTTTGTATTTAGAAAGATTATCCGAACGTAGACGGTTCGCTCGTAGTCCCGCAGGTCCTGTTATTATTGCAGTAACATTTTATTTTAACCGGATTATACTAGAAAGCTCACGATAAACGGCAGGAAGGAATCATCTTGGATTTGGGAACACAATTCCGCGAGGCCGATACCAATAAAAGCACAATCAATTAAGCTGTCATAGCAACACTATGTTTAAAATTGCTCGTTAAATTTTAAAAGAACATGTGGTTTAAGTTAACAGCTTCTTTAATAAATTATAGTTGCTTGAAGGCGGTGGAGTATTAAAAGACAGTACCGCCAGTTCCAATGCTATTGTAGTTTTAATTGAATATATAACAAAACGAACGGGTCACTAATTAATTTTTTTCTTTTATTATTATTATCAGTGGTACATGTTCAGTCAAAAGCCGTATTGTTTATATTCGCATGATTCGCAATTACACTTATGGCAATAACTAATAGGTTAGAAAGTTATTTTATAATTCTAACTTTTAGTGGGATACTCTTCGAGGGCCCGAATTGATGAAGTTATACTTCGGTTGGCTCTTTAGGACGAAAGAGATCAGAGTGTAATTTTAGCTAGCAAAGGAAATTATGTCATCGATATAATAAAATTGCGCCAATCCAACACAACATGAAGCTAGGAACGAAGAGAGTTCATTTTCTTTATTATGTGATCAGTTTACATTCATTTCAAGCGGCCAGTTTTAATTTTTTTTGCATATTTTTTTACATTTCAAAAATTGTTATTTCATTTATTTCATGCGGCCGGTTAAAATTTTCTATTCATGAAAGAAATAATATAATCAAGGGCGTCGCCAGCTTATGACTAAGGGGGGGGGGGGGGGGCAAGGGGGCAATATTATGGAGGATAAAAAATATGAACGCCGAGAGCATGAAGCGTTACACTTTGGAAGTCTTTGCCTCGATGACGATTGTAATAAGAACGGTTCTAATATCAATGTATAAAACTTCACAAGCCCTCGACAGCACAATAACTAAATCAAACTTTTAAACACAGTAATAATTATTTATTTTAACAAAAATAATATTTAATTAAAACATAACCTGCGGGGATTTTTTGTAAAACTTTCAACCACTTTATCATTAAAATTATTTAGGTTTTTATTTATTATAGCTGTGAATGTGAATTTATTTACGTTTTGTCATGCGATGCGGAATTTATTAATAGGTAAGGAAGTCAATTGCTCGCACTTTGGTCGCTTTGCGGCTAGCTACATTTGATCTCTAGGGGGGGGGCAACTGCCCCCCTGCCCCCCCTTGGCGACGCCCTTGAATATAATAATAACTTCTTACAGTCTAATCAATCTACGGAAATGCTCCAGATAATTGAGGGCAGGAAAAATAAATGATTGTGTAGAACAATAAATTCTAAGAAAGATAGCGTTTTTTCTCCAAATTTTCAATAAAAAACCTAACCTAAAAAATTCGCGAAGTCCAGAAAACGATTTTTCGTTAATAAAACAAAAAGTTAGGCCTGTATCCAAAAAAGTGAAATTGGAAAGTTGTAGGTGATAAAATTATCTTTCGATCGATGTCCTGTGCAATATCGATTTTTGCCTTATACATGGAAAAAATGCAAAAAAGCGTTAAAATCGCGTTTTTTCATTTAATAATAACTTTTTATCAAAGCAACTTAGAAACTTGTTAGTTGGTGAAAATTTTGGTTTTGGCTATTGAAAACCGAAATTTTAGTTTTGTAAAACTGTTTGTGTAGAGCTCTACGCACTCGTACATTTTTTTCGTGAAGAGTTGTACCTATCATGTGCAATTGTTAAGTATTTGATTTTTTTTTATTTAAGTACAAAAAATTGCACCACAAATATGTCAACATTCGGAGGTTAGGTTTTTCGCTGTAATTATTTTCAATTCAACATTTATCGAAGCCAAACTACTATTTAATGTTAGTTTATATTTTTAATGCATTTAAATAAAATAAATAAAATTAAAAAAAAAATTACTATATAAACATCTGGAGCTGAGAAATTTTATTTTTATATAAATTCCTGTGTCTTTTCCCTTTATTGAACGCCTAAAATGAGACGGATTGTTGTTAAATACTTACCATTTGATAAAAAAAATGTTTTTGAGGTGACATCAATCGAAAGATAATTTTATCACCTACAACTTTCCAATTTAACTTTTTTGGATACAGGCCCAACTTTTAGTTTTATTAGCGAAAAACCGTTTTCTGGACTTTCGCGAATTTTTTAGGTTAGGATCGCCAGTGAAAATCGGAAAAATAAACGCTATCCTTCTTACAATTTATTGTTCTACACGATAATTTTTTTTTCCTGCTCTCAATTACCTGGAAATTACCATAGTGAATCCGTAGATTGATTGGACTATTAAAGGCGTACATAAGTACACGCACGTTTTTTTTTTAATTTATGGACTAAGGAAATACTATATGATCTAAGAAATATTTCCTTCGACAGGAACGAAAGAAGTGACGGTGGCTTTTCATTTAGATCTATTTTTTGCTTTTTTGGGAGATTTAAAGTACAAAAGTGTTTGAGTTTTCGTGTTAAAGTTTTGTGCAATTATTCTAGATGCAAAGGGGCCTTGGGCACCGACTTCAGTAACTGTCAAATTTAATTATATAGTGTTAGTTCCACATTCATTTTAACCACATAAAGTAGCCACGTGTGATATTTTGTAACATTTTAGTAACAAGAACGAGGGTAGAATGGATTTCCTGCGTGTAGTGTGATTGCATAAAAGCTTGATTTTGGTCTTGTAAGAGTCAGTTGTTGAGAAGCCATCGAATAGTCAAGTACATAATAGTTGTGATGAAGAATTGATAACGTGTTCATAGTGATCAGTGCTCCCGTTACATTTCATATTTAACATATCAGAAGTGGGATTTTACCATGTGCCTAACGAGCGGTTATTCTGCTTGTTATCACATTGTTTAAAGTGATGACGGCAACGAAGGTTTACCAGTGTAAGAAAAAAAACAGGTGGTATTTAACATTATTGGAATTATTAATATTGTTCAATGTTCAAATACATTTATTTACCATTATGTGTTATTAATTTCATAGACGTTAGTTCGTCAGTAACAAAAGTCCACATAGTCACAATTTGATTTTTTTTGTCTTAAACCATAATATCTTAAATTGTAGTTTCAATGTAATGTCAATGCAATGTCAAGATTAAAAGTAGCTGGATAATAAATCTGAATGTCCAATTTTATTCTATGTATTTGATTAAATTCTGATTGTATGATGGCTTTGTTCTGTTTATTGTGCCACTGCAATGTTTTAGTTGTGGCCTTGGTTTGTGCCAATGGCCATACATGAATGCGAGTGTATTCTGTCTACAAATAAAAGGGTGTGTCCCGCAAATAAATGGGTGTGTCCCGCAAATAAATGGGTGTGTCCCGCAAATAAATGGGTGTGTCCCGCAAATAAATGGGTTGTGTCCCGCAAATAAATGGGTTGTGTCCCGCAAATAAATGGGTTGTGTCCCGCAAATAAATGGGTTGTGTCCCGCAAATAAATGGGTTGTGTCCCGCAAATAAATGGGTTGTGTCCCGCAAATAAATGGGTGTGTCCCGCAAATAAATGGGATTGTCCCGCAGATAAAAGGGTGTGTCCTCCAAATAAATGTCCCGCAACGAAAATAAGTGTCTTACAGTGACAATAAAAGGGTTTCTATCTCAGTTGAAGTAAAAGGTGAGTTTCACAACTACATCAACCTAAATTGATTGTTTGAAAGTGATACTTGTCTGGATTTCTCGTCAGTACTTCTCAAATTAACTTTCCAAACTATTGGTGAATTGGTTGACGTTCAGGATATTTTGTAACTGGGTTTCTCGAATAAATTTATTCGACCATGAAAATGAAACTGTATTTCTCAAAAGAGAAAACGTTCCATTATTTAAATCTGAGGGTATGCTGACCCATTACAAAGCAAATTAATTTTTCCGCATCCGTAAGTTAGTACATTTTTTTTAGTGTTTAATCGTTACTTGCCTACCATTGTATTACGAGGGCGTTATCAGTAATCAGGAAGGCCGATGCTAAAAGGGTTAATTGTTTTAAAGGGAATATTCATATTTTTATACATCGTGTGCTGACATTTAATCTCAATAGTTTTCAATCCTAACAGTTTCGATTGTTGCATATTCGGTATCGACGAAACAGTATGATAAACATATTGTTACCTTTATTAATTTTAATCGTTTAATATTTTGATTCGAATCTTCTAAATCTCTCTTTGGGCGTAGAAATTATAATATTGTACGAGATTGTACGCAAGAAAAACTATTACGAGGACGTTATTTATGTTGTCAGGAAAGGCAGAGTGTTAGTTCCACATTCATTTTAATCACATAAAGTACCCACGTGTGACATTTTGTAAGATTTTAGTAACAAGAACGAGGGTAGAATGGATTTCCTGCATGTAGTGTGGTTACATAAAAGGCTGATTTTGGTCTTGTAAGAGTCAGTTGTTGAGAAGCCGTCGAATAGTCAAGTACATAATAGTTGTGATGAAGAATTGATAACGTGTTCATAGTGATCAGTGCTCCCATTATATTTCATATTTAACAATAGGTATGTGTATCGTATTTATTTTATACTTTTCAGTGTTTTTTTTTGAAGGCGGTTTAATTTTTTTTAATAAATTTTTTTTATTGAGAATGGATTTGTTTTGTAATGTGACTAAGTTTTTACCTTCTACCATCAAAATCTAGGAAGAAATATTATTATATATGTAAAGAAAATGTTATTTCTTTAACTTTGTTTACAGAGAAACACAATTTGGTTTATTTTCTGGTGTCAATATTCCTAAACAATATAAAATATTCTTATATATATACATATGAACCATTAATTTAATTTTAAAAGAAATTTAAATTAAGGAAAATTTAAGTTTTCTATATTAATTTATTTTTTCTTCAATAAGCAGTTGATAGAGGGTACCTAGCTAAGTGCTTTATTACTCGGCTCGTGTTTTTAAAGCCCTCATTACGTTCGGGCTTCAAACTAACATTATTACTATAAAACCTGGTTAAATATATATTTTATGTAGTATCACGGAAAATATCTGTTGAAAGTAGTAATATTGTTTGTGCTTTATTACCTCTGTGAAATGTCAGGTGAAATATGGGATATCGATCTTAAGCTTAGCTCCAACAATACAAGCATTGTACATTAATTGCTAAATTATGTCGCGGAACCAATCCTGTTAATCATACGCTCCACGCACACGCGTATGAAGATTATTTCGACTGCCAAATGCAGGCAGTATGTTACATAGGGACAATGGATGTACGAAATCACATAATAGGTACAGTGCAAGGAGATTATAAAACGAACTTAATTTACTTACCCTATTTTTCTTTAATTATACTATTTTCCCTTACATGTTTTTACTTTTAATTCATATACGAAAGTAGTTGAAACCATCCATTTATTAACCAACTTCAAAAAAAGGGAGGAGGTTCTAATTTATCTGCATTTTTTTTTAGCTTTTTTTACACTGCTAAGCTGCAATGTTACACAATATCTTTGCCATTTGTGAACCAATTTTAATTATTCTTTTTTGAATCGAAGATTATATGCCCCAGAGTGATTCCATGGAAATTTTAATAAGATCTAATGATGGGGTATTGCTTAAACAAAAGAGCTTTTCTGTGACTGATGATTCGTTTATTAAATGTCTTGTTCCAGAATTGGAAATAAGCTTAGTACTAGACTTAAACTAGCTAGATATTTATTTAGAGCAAGGCCACTCAAAAACAAAAATAAGTAACTTTTTACGAAAAAAATTAAACCGACTTGAAATTAAAAGCACCGAAAAGTACAAATTAATTATCCTTTATCAATCAAAACTTAAGTACAAAAATAACTTCATAAATACGACACATATCTATACAATTTAATTTGGCAGTTATTGAAATCGATGTCAACAACAGCAGTAAGTCTACTAATTTAGTAGGCTTGGCACCGACTTCAATGCCTGTCTTCAATTATAAAGGCATTCGTATCATATTTATAGTTTTTTTTGTACTTGACTTCTGATTAGTAAAGTAAAATTATTTTTTATTTTCAGTGTTATTCTTTCGAAGTTGGTTTAATTTTTGTTAAAAAGTTGTTTTCATAGACTTTATAAATAACATTATATGCCGTGTTCGAACAGCAATGGTGAGGTAAGTCAGATAAGCTCACTCGTCGGTACATACGGCACATATTGTTTATTAGATCGGATCTGATATCTGATCGGCCGCTATTTAGTTTGAAAACAGCAACTATGTGCCTACATTTAATTTTATTGTCTTCAATTCATAGTAGGTACGGGACAGGACTTCGTAGTACGGGGAATTATAAAGTCTATGGTTATTTTCTAAATGTTCTACATACAGATCACTATCACGCCAGGTTGTGCATGTTTTAAGAGAAAACTTAGTTTTTTATTCTATAATAATTTCTAACTTTCAGCGTACAATATAAAATCTGTTTAAATTCATTGTTCATTTTTTATTTATTTATTTAAAGACACATACATAACATCATAACAGTGAAGATACCAATTCGATGCTACGAGTAACAATATTTGATATAATTACATTAATTAATAAATATAATTGTCATTTTCAAGAATCTTTCTTGTTATTTCTAGTATTTTCTATTAATCTAAGTATTTCCGATTTCGTTATATTCTATGTAAGTTATGTTAATCTATTTCTGTGAAATTGTTGGTTTCGCAGTTGTTAAAAAAGATAAAAAAGACTTCATTCCTACAGAACTAAAGCCGATTATAGCTTAGCAAGCTACAACTCGAGAAAAAAGAATCGGGTTACAGTAACCTACGCTCACTGTACAAGGCGGTTAAACGAAGGACTTCAGGATATTTTTCTTGATCCACTTCATTTTTTTATACTTTGTCTTCTTACAAAAGTCGTAGGTCAGTAAAAGAGCTTATTATAAGCAGCTGGTATAGGCTGGTATTTGTTATAGGTCTTTGAATTAGTTGCGCCTTGATTTTTCGTCCATCTCAAATGGGTAACAGATGTGAAGTACTTACCACAATTATACTTACTTTTGTTATTATGTATTTGTATCTAAATAATACAGATTGTAACATTATCTTAAAATATTATTAGAATCAGAAAATATATCAGTAATCAGTAAATAGGAAAAAAAATATAGAAGAATTATGGTTTAGGCGACTCAAACTCAAATAACTCATGTAAAAATACTTTTTGACTAGATTATTTATTAGTCTTTTATAAGAAGTGATCTTTCATTATGTAATCTTTATTGTAAGCGATAAAAATGTTTTGTTAATATTCTTATTCTAACGTTGCTTTAGGAAGTTGTTATTCCATTAGGGAGCGTGAAGATGTGTGTGTGTGTGTTTGTAATTCCATTTTGTGAAGAATCTATAATTTTTTATATATGGGTATTACGGAACGAAATAGTATAATTGTATCTACTAAAGTAGTTATTTGGTAAAAGGTATAAAATCCTGCCGAAGCTCTCGGACTGGTTGTTAATAGACCATTATTAAATTTTACATCGGAATTTATTTCTTTACTAAGTAACACATACTCCAGGCACTCGAGGGTTCACTGCGGTGATAGACAATAATTGAATTTCACTAGAAGTGCCGATTATTATATGTACTTACGTAATAACATTTTATAATTTACAATATTATACCTGTGTGGAATGATTATACTATCCTGTGTATTGTTGATTTGATATATATTTATACTCCATGGACTAATTTAACCGTCTGAAAGAATATCGTATGGTTTCTGATCATAGTGGAACTTGTAATTTTACTCGACCGGGATTCGAACCCTTTGTCTTAGCCACTAAAATAGAGTAGATGATATACATTTTCATTTTATTATTGTTTTAGACATATTATAATTAGATGATTAGTCATAGTGTTCATATTCCACAAGGAACAAAATTAACGAGGTTCACTATAAAAAAAATTGTGACGTTACCACAGCGTACCTTTGGTCTGATGGCTAAAGTGGTGCAATTTGTTTGCCAATTTACGTCATCCATATCAAATGAACTGGCTGAAATACGTCCTGACTGCATTCGCAACGTGAAATGTGTAATTTTCCTTTAACATTAATTTTAATAATAATGGAATATTATGCAGCTAGTGTAGGGTGTTTTCTATATTTTAATATTGAGTAAATATTGTATGTAAACCTCTTTAAAATTAAAAAGCAGTTTGCCTGAGATCTTTTGTTACATTGGCATTAATTTCTTTTTATTTAGACTAAATATGGAAAAAAGTCACGTTTTTGTCATTTACGTATGTGTTAGTTCATTTTTTGGTAAAATAACTACTTACGAGAGCTTTAAATTTCCATTAGTGGCATTTTTCAGGTTCTTGAGTATAATCTAATTAAAGGGAATAAGTGTAAGGATAATGAAATAAAACAACTGGCTATTGTTTGAACAATGTCCATATTATATTTATTACCACATACACACGGCACGATGTGAACCTTGTCTTAAATCATTGTATCGTAATAGGTATATGTACATTGCACAATGTGTATACATACATCGCCATACACGCGCGCCCCGAGAGGCTGTATGATTACAGATATTATATCTCATAATATTATGTACGTTATATAATGTAATATTCCAATAAGTTAAAGTGCACTGGTGCACGGAATCGGGGCGGCGGACATACCCACCGCTTTTTACAAAATGTTTGATATTATCATTATTTTAATAAAGAGATGCCGTAAAAACTAATTTATTCATCGTTATGATTTATATCCATATTGTATACAGATTCATGTAACATATAATACACGAAGAAATGACGAAAATAATGCGATGATTCCGCGACGACCTCAGTCGCGGATCGCTCGCCTATCGTTATCTCTTTTTTTCTAAAATTTTAAATGTACATGACACCAAATTCGAACGTATATAAATCCAAATTTATTTTAATGTAAAATCTTAGGTAATTGATTTTTATTGCTATAGAAAATCAGTCAGCACGCGAAGCACGCAATCGAGAAGTAACCGCGAGAACGAAACCAAGCGGGCGGCGTTGCGCGAGGGCGGGATTCGCTGGGAGCGGGGAGGAGTGCGTGAGCGCAGCCGGCCGCCGCGAGCGCAGCGGGCGCTGCGCGGCACGCGCCGGCATCGCTCGCGGCGGCCGTTGCCTTCCGCTGGGGAAATGGGAGTTCTCAAACGCTATACTCATAGACACGCTCTGATGCTGCAATGAAACAACCGATCGGCTGGGGTCGGTTCGTGCGGAGCCAATGCGCGTCCGGTTCTACGCGAATAAGTAGATATACCTTTGGTCCTTGAAACATTAAGTTGGCCATTGCCGAATATGCAAAGCTACTTGATCTAAGGCCGCCATGGCGACTCTACGAACTTTACCAGTCTGACTCTTTATTAAAATTAATTATTATCTTTAATAACAATACAAAGTATATCGAGTGTAAAATAATGTAGAATGTCATTATACAAAATATAATAAATTATCTTTTAATTTTATATATAGGTATACGATAAGTCGCAATATTAGGATCACACAACGAATTTTTAAAATAAATTTGAGATCTCGCTTATTATTACGTAGTCTTTATTCTGATATAGAACACATTTCTAAAATGGTGACTGAAATTAATCAACTAACGCATATAATACGAACAAGCGAGAGAGCAGCGCGGCGGCGACGGATGGCGTATAGCGACAGCGCGGCAACCGCATGGAAGCCGCGCCGCTACCGCACGACAACCGCACGACAACCGCACGCCGACCGCACCGCAGCCTACGGGTGATACTAACGAAACAACCTCACATATCGTATCAACAAACCATAACAACAACAATGAAACTAACGTCTTCGTCAAGCTATTCCTGATTGCAGCTCGAATGAGTCTAATATCGATCAGATGGTATCGATTAACGTTATTTTACACGTGCGGCTAACTAAAGTATATACAATAGTAATTGTCATAGTCATCGTCTCGGTGCAATCGCGGCGAACCGATGGCTTCTCACGAACGCGGCGAAACGAATGTCTCTCACTAAATTATGTTTGTTTGTACTCGTACTCGCACGGGGACAAGCGGCCGTGTGCGCTTCTCCTACATTAAAAAGGTCGGTAAGAAAATATAATTATAGTGAGGATGTGAGAGTGAGAATGAGACGGCCGACGGCGGTGGGGAGCGCGCGCGCCGCTCCGCCGCCGGCCCGGGCCTAACAATTATAACATCTCATCGTAATAATTAAATATCCTAAGAAAAAATGTCTTAAATACCTATAACACCGTAAATATAAAACAAATAATTACGTTAATTTGTTAGGTATGATATCGATTTCCGACTGTCCTATAGACTCACACCTTTCGATTTCATTATCAATTTCCTAGCTAACGTTTAACAACATAATCGCGGTCGCCTCTGGTGCAGTGTGAGCGGCGCGGGCGCAGGCGCGGACTCGCGGCGCGGTCGCCGGCGACTCGATCGATCCGGCATGAAATAAAATGCAAGCGAGCGCGCCGCCCGCCGACGAGCGCACTCCCTTATAACACTCCATTATTCAATTAACTACATACTCATAAGTAATAAATCACCTTTAAAAAGAATATTGATTTTATTTCGTATCATTTTCAATATTTTTTTTTGTAACAGGAAACATTTATATTTATAACGTATTTATATAATAATAGCATTTAAAAGATTGTTTATTATTATTACCTAAAATTTAATACCTAGATTTATAATATTAATGTTTAATTGATGTAGATAATGAATAATAATAATAGTAAATAACGAATGAATGCAACCAAGTGCAAGTGTTAAAATAAGCGAGCGATGAGCGTAGATGTGAGTTACGCGTGTAGAGGGCTCGTAGCAGAGTGCTACACTTCGCGTGTATCTATTTTATGTTTGTAGAATTCAACTACGGCGTTCGCTATCTGTGAATCCCTTTGCTCACTTAGACTGCTGCAAACTAGATAAAGTGGCCGATAAAAATGTCACCAGTACCTAACGAATATGATTAATGAATTGACATATTTTTATTTTATTCTATTACCTCGAACTGCGCCTTTGGCTGGATTTGTTTATCCCTGTTATTAAATGTGTGGTGCAATTCTGTATGAAAGGTTGCTGTTTATAATTAATTTTATTTAAAAATTTTAATACGACTAAGTACTGTGTAACTCCGACTTATAAGTGGAGTCTTAAATTTTTTAACAGTGGTCTTACATTACTGTAAATACAATCGTAAGAAACAATGAAATATTTATTACGTAATGCACAAAATTGTTATTATTATAATTACAATACCTACTTTCAAAGGTCCAAGATAGAAACGAATTATTATCTTAACGCGATGAGAGATATTCTGAAATATTCCGACTTAGTTTTCCAAACGTTCTTATGAGTCGTAAATATGACCATAATATTATTATCCTTAGGATAAAATTTTATATCATAATATTAGAAAGTATGTATACGTAGTATTCATCATAACTAATGTAGTCTTATAAACGAGTAAGTAATCAAGAAACTGTCGTCCGCTACTAAAACAGAACAGCGTTCAAATAGGTGATTTTATACAATTCGAATTAGGCGAAAAATAATTACATTCATAGGTAAAATATGCATATTATATTATAATAATTATGTTAATATTTGACATTAATATTAAAAATAGAATAAAATATGTGTTGATGGAGGGGCGAGGCGGCGCGCGGCAGACGCGAGGCGGACGCGAGGCAGACGCGAGGCGCACCACGTTATTGTCTCCGGCACCGGCGAGCGGCGAGGCGGGGCGAGGCGGGGCGGCGCGGGCGGGGCGGGCGCGACCGCGGCCGCGCCGGCGCCGGCTACCGCTACCCACTAACTCAACTCTGACATCGACTGTACACACGAACGCGGGGAGGGTCCAGAAAGCTTAACGCGATAACTACGGTCACGCATTTGCTATTTGATACAACATGGTCGCGTTGGTTATACAATTGTTTGAAAGTTTCTACTAGAAGTTAAAACGCGTTCGGTTGAATGTAATAAAGTCGAAGGAAACTCATTATTTATTTAACTATGGAAATTAAAGCCCGTTGGAGGCATGAATATGTATATATATGTAGTTACATCTTAAACTGTAATTTAACTATGAATAATAAAATATTTTAAGATATACATCCCTGCAATAAAATCGTCTAGATGAATTTTATATAATTATGAAATGTATTTTTTTGTAATTTAAATGTTTATTATTCTGACAACACATCTACGGTACAGTTGAAAGCGAGAAAAATCTGAAAAAATACCTGTTTAAGTAATAGACTATCTCTCGTTCACACGATAAAAAGTATAGATTATTATTATTTACAATAGACAGGTTCTCCTCAGGGATCGGTGGGAGTCGGTCGAGGACAGGGATGGGGTAATGGGGTAATGGGTAGTAATGTGATGCCGCGGTCGACGGATCGGTCCGCGCGGAGTCCGGACGGATGCGATCGTCGCCGGCGCCGGCAGGGGCGCGACGGGCGCGAGCGCGGGCGTGTGGTGGGGGAGAGTGCGTGTCGCGGCGACCGGCTGCGCCTGCGCTGGACGCTACGCGCCACCACACCGCTCGCCACCTATTATAAACGAATCACCTATTACAAATGGACGAATAACAATAAATTACGGTAGTCCATGTGAATGAAACTGTAATATTAATATTGTACTTTCTTTAGTATTTTTTTCATATAAGTAACAACAAGATAAATAAAACAGTGATGAGATGAATTCATCAGATGATACATCTATTTAGATGTCTTCTACTAGTAAAAGTACTATAAATGATAATATTGAGAAAAAAGACGTAACGTAAGCGCGTTATTAAAAAGATTTCAATTTCCTCCGAATTATAACAACACCTGATTTTTTTGTTTTTGTTTAAGCACTGATAAACAACTTTGTTCCTAATGATATTTGAATTGTGGTAGAATAACAGAATAGTAAAAATTAACACTTACGTAAAATATTTGTGCTAAAACACTTTCAATGATAACCGTTGGTGAAAGCCGCAGGAATCAGGGGTCCCTGAAATAGGAAGAAAATAATTTTTTAACTATTAAATTCAAATTGTAATGAACTGTATTTGCGTATATTTAAGGCAAGGCAATCTTTTATTTTTCTCATAAAATAAGTGTTGAGTTTATTAGACGTCAAAATCGAATGGTAGTCCCTATGTGAGTTGTTCTTCAAAAACATTAAATCCTCTGGAAGCAGATTTAAAACACGATGTTCGCAGTCGATAGAGCAGTAGCGGTCTCAGTGGCCAACAAAATAAAAACAGTGAGTGGATGAGTTAGAGGAGCGCGGGCGACCGCTCGGCGGCGGTAATTACACCGCTTGTTCTCCTTGATTTACTGTTATTGCTCGTGGGGCCACTCCCGTTACCTAATAAGACCGTTTTACACCCGGGAACCACATGCGCCGAGCTCGAGCGAAAGCTGGATCGTTCATTCTCTCATTAGCGACGTATTTGTTTTGCCCCAACGATTACGGACGATTGAGTTAATATCCCATTTGATATATGACACGTCTAAAACGGAAGGGTAGCTTAGTGCTACGCACGACCGATTCGAATTAAGCTCAGAACAATAATAAAAATACTAATATTTTTAACAATTATTTTTCACTACATCTAAATTAAAAGAGATGTTCAGGGCTTGTGATATATTAACGTTCTAAAGCAGTCAATAAGGTTGTAGACATTTTCAAGCGTAGTTTGAAAAATGCCTTCCAGATACGAAGACGTGAGGAGTTAAGATCTTGCTGGGCGCGTCGGCGACGGCAGGCGCCGAAGCAATGAAGACTGATAGCGTCTCAGAAAAGCAGTTATGGAGCGTGGTCGCAGTTTTAAAAAGCCATTACCCTCGGTACTGCATCGCGTAGATTGCCGGCGCGCCCACCACCCCTTTCATATTCGGAACACTTTATAATCGCATCTCTCACGCTTCACTCGCTTGCTAACTTATGGTGATTATGCTTTAAGAGCGACAAGGAAGATCGGTTCTGTAATGAGATTGGACTGTCGGCGTCGTGCTAAAATTTTAGTGTCGTTGGCTGTTAATTGCGTCTACGGCGTTCTTCGCGACGTTTATCGACTTAGTGATGTCATCTGTTCTTGATAGGTATGCTTCTATTTCATTCGGCCAAAATATACATAGATAGTGTAATAAAAATATAAAAAATCGCGGGTGGTGACTGTAAAGAAAATGTTAAAAATGAATTTCAACATCTCAAAGTGTGAATCAAAAAGCCCCGAAGAAAAACAAAACAGAACAAACATTAATTTGAATTCCGTGACAGTTGAAACTTCTCGAACAAGGACAATTTTGGGAATTGCCTTCATTTGAGTTGTACAGAAATAGACATTTTTGAACTTGACGTAATAAATGAAAAAAGTTAGAATCAAAAGTTAATAACTTTATCCCATTTATCACGAAATAAAATATGTATCTGAGTATGAAAGTTTTATTATTCATTTTATGAAATAACTGAGACATAATGCAATAATTAATTTCTGTACTTTATATGGCTTCGCCTGCAATGAACTAAAGTCACTAAATTAATATTTTTATATAATTAATGCAAAGAGAAAAAGGAGTGTAATAAGTAAGTAATTACAACACATTTTGGAAATACAGTAGTGCAAATTATAATTGGAAGAAAATCTGTCGTAATGTTTAGTGGAGTTAGCAAAGTAGCCAATTTATTTTCAGTGTTTTCAAATTATCTACAAGGACCACGATTAAGGCTATCAATTGGTATAAGTTAGTAACAGCCGAAATGAAGGGTTTAACATAATTTTTGAAGAAGGTGAGATGAGATGACTATTATATCATATGAAAATTTTGGGTCAACCACACGTATAAGCAACTTTTGCACAATCACTTGTCTCAGTAACAATAGTAATCATGGTTTTCATCGAGTGTTCCATGGCCATAAAAGTTTAGGTTCACAGTTAAATATTTTTTGAAATGTACCTAATTGTTAAATATTTTTTGTTATATGATATGTACCTAATGTAAAAATATCGTCACTGTTTATTTTTCTAAAAACAAAAGCTCATGTGATAATTGCTCTTGGTCTGATATTTATTTTTGTTTGCTATCCTCAATTGAACCGGGGTTACCCATTATTAAAAGGCACTGAACTTTAGTGTTGGTTTTGAAGAGAAAGAAAATTAAACAAAATGTACCAGCTAGTTGTCTTCCTGCTTAGATCGTAAAAGTCAACTTAGGGATTTGTATGTGATATAGCCTCGCTACCTGCTACTATATGTTTGCTGTTTGACGTCTATTAGGTTCAAATACTTATCGTTGGAAGTGGCGTCAAAGTGAAGCCTTGGTATTCTCTCTATTCCTTAACTAATATTACAATTAACTATTAAGAGACGTTATGGTATTAGCGGTATGATAGAGACATATTGTTTTAAATAAACATAATTTGGAATAGATCAGCGGTTCCTAAACTTTTATGGCCATGAAATACTCGATGAATTCCTATTATTTTATAGAACCCTATTGCTATAGGGTTAAATATAATGAACAAAAGATACCTACTGTAATTTAAAATACGAGAAAAAGTTCTTTATTAAAAATATTTGAAATAAAGGTGAATGTGATGATTGAAATTTTTTCACTGGATCCTATAAGAATTACTAATAGGTTTAAAAACAAGCATTTTTATTGTGTAGAACTTAATATTCAATAAAAATAGTTAAATGTTTATTAAAGTGTTTTTAGGTCAAGTTCCGCGTCAAAATAATTTTGCAACTGATGATGGTATATTCCGATTCGATGACAAATGTAGCACTCGCTGAACCCTAGTGTCTTTAATACGGAAACTTTGAGTTCCGCGAAACCCAGTTTAAGAATCGCTGATTTAGACGACAGGGGTCCGATTTTTCTGACGGAATGGGACATGTATAATATTATATTCCAATATAGTATTACACCACAAGCACTTCGATATGCACGTGGGTCACGAGAACTTACCGGAGTGTAATTGAGGGGCGCGCGGCTGACTGCAATTGCTGGGAAACCTGAGGGCTGGGGGCTGGCTGCTTGTACGTAGCCTACACTGTCTGCAGCGGAGCCGTAAACATCAAGTGCGGGGCCCGGCGAGCTCGCTGCAGGGAAGCCGGCTCGCCCTCCGGCTGCGTGCGGTGACGCCGGTGGGCCGAATCCAGCTGCCGCTGCTTGATAGTTGTTCATCACTGTGAACCGTATAACACAAAAGATAGTTACATGTCCTGTTCACGAGAACAGGGCAATCGGTCTTGATACGTGGGTCGAATAAAGACAAAACAAACTTTTCATATGATGAACATTATAAATTTCAGTTAATCGTACAATAAGGAAATGATTTGTAAGATGCAAAATAAGAATAGGTTAAACAAAGAGCACAAAAAGCCACATTCACATTTATTGAAACGATATTTTATTTATGAATCGAGTTAATATTAATATACGTATACACGATAATAATATATTCGAATGAAGGAATGGAATGTGGCATAGAATCATGTGATGAAAATGAGTAGCGACCTCACCTGAGAGCGCTTGTGCGAGCAGTGGTGTGTTGTTGTTGGGTGTGAGTTGGCCGTTGGTCAGGTCAACTGCAAACATACACACAGTTCGCATTCGCTCCACGTACACGAGTGACGCACACACTCGTTAGTTTCACACATATCCATGACTGAACCACGACATTTTTGAAATTCAAAAGCTAACACTACGACGCCGACGCCGCATCACCTCATCTTTTCTGAATTTAGCATATTGAACGGTAAAGTGACTATCAATGTAATCCCAACTCAATATTAAAGTTCTCTAACGCGGATAAAGTTAGAGCGCGTAAATGCATGAATAATTTAGTCGTTGGAGACAGATGCTGTGCTGACGAATGAGGACAGCAAAGACTCCCTGGACGAAGATTATGTCGGAACAAAAAAATATCACGTATGTCACGTGCATTCAAATGAAAAAGAGAGCTCGAAGTTTTTTGGGTATAAATCACAGAGGGCGAAAAAACTTTTACAAAATATCCAGTAAATTATCCGACGTGAGTTCTTGTTGGCACGCGGCGGTCTGGTTATTGAATAGGGAAAGGCATTAGCATACTACGCACGTCGCATCGTCTTGACATTGCCCGCTCTCGCTTCGCTTCTTGAGTTGCTACCGCCTGTACTCGATCCAACGGCCTTACGCATTCCACAACAATCACTTGTGATTAGCGATGATTTAAATACCTAATATTTTGGAAACAAAAGCCATTTCTATCTAGTTTAGTATCTAGAAACTTATCAATAAATAATTTAATTAGAAAAGGTATGACAACCTCATAAACTAAACGGGAAAACTCCTGTGACTGTAGTGATAACAGTTAACATTTTTTTAGGAACCGAAATTCTTAAATTCTAACAAGGAGCACATTTATATTCGTGCCCGTTTTCTGCTTGCTCATAGTGTCACCATTAGCCCTATCGGCTTGTACGACAAATTTTATTTTTGTCAGATGCGCGAGTTATCATTTAGTGTGAAAAATGGAGGTCCGCGGTCGCACCAGGTGATTACCGGCCTGCGAGTGACTTTGCGAAAAAAGTACAATATAAGTAATGGAGGATGAATGATAGATGGCGTCGCGAGCGTCTGTCTCGCTTACGTGCCCGCTGTCGCTCTCACGCCCGCGGTCGCTCTTATTCATGCGCCGTCGTTCCCTACTAAAATGCTGACACATTTTAATAACATTACTTTGCGAAGCGAGAGGCTATTTATTTTAGGGGTCGCTATGTAACAAATATGAATTTGAGTGGTAGTATAGACACGTCTCGCTATCATTAAGGTATCGATCGACGTAACTTTGCTTCACGTCATAAGGCGCTATAACATCGACTTAGTATTACCCGTGAATTTTTCACTTTGATAGCCTTTTACTTTTGTTCGGAAATTTTTCCTATATTGAGTCAGGTAAAAAATGTAGGAGAAAGTCCTACGACACTTTACGATCGTGAAAAACGGGCGCACTGAAGTGTCATAAACCGTTATTTATCTGCCTCAATCATACTCCACGGCTCGGTTCACAGCAATCAAAGTCACAAACAGGCTCGCGTCGGTTGAGCGAGATGTGTTCCTGACCTCAAATAATTTACGACTTAAACAGTTTAGTTTACAGGCGAACTGCGTGCGAAAGAACCGAATTTCTCAGTTCGCTAACCTGGTCATATCTGTGTCCGACGTTAACTTTGAGTTATTTAAAGCTCTAACAGAAAAATCAAAGTAATTTACACGTACAGGTGTACATGGGTGTTTAATAACTGAAGTATTCTACAGAACTTGAAAGATTACAACTGCTACGAACTGTCATTACGTTTGTTTAAAGAAATACCTGAAAAAAAATCGCTTTAAATATATACCTAAATTTGATTAAAAATACAAATTGCATTTCGAATCTGTATACTGTATCTACTTACAAAATTATATAATGTTACATTCTAAGCTGTATAGTGTTTTAGAAATATTTTTTAAAGCGCAAAAAGAGTCTGTTTAGTTAGGAAAATATGAAAAATAGATCGCATATCTACGAATTTATATACAAGTTAATTGACATTCATGCTTCTTTTAATTTAGGTAAGGACAAATACTAAAGTATTTTAAACACTTAAACAATATTGTTTTTATTTATAGTTTATTTGTTACAGGTTTATTAGCATAGTTTTAGGACTTTACCTATTCATGAGATCTATCTCATAAATAGGTATGACTCTAGCCATAAATAAATGAAGTGGGCAAGGCATTTAAAGTAAAGTCTCAGTCCCTTTTATCCTTGGTATGACCCTTCGGAAACATATGCGAATAATACACGCCCGGCTGTCTCACCTCGCAGGTGAAGGTAGCACACATTCATCTATAAATTCAGAGGCCGTCCTGCGAGAGCTATTCGAACTTTCATAATTGCGAAGTTCGGGGAAACTTAATAATTCTTCTTCAGAAGTGGGATGACGGTCGAACGGGAATATTCACGAGGCGTACTCGCGTAACACCCGTACTTCGCTTCTTATTACACGTGCCTTTTATATGTTTCAAAAGTAGCCTGATTTTGGGACAAGATTTTGCTGAATATTAAATTTTAGGATCAATTTCAATTGCAATTATATTGCATGTAAAATCTTATAAAAGGTAAACAGAAATCATAAGTTCATATTAAATACGTTATCGACTTGCAATAGCTTAAGCGAGACCAGTAGCTAGCAAATCTCATATTGGAAAGTTGGGTAACATTCCTCACCTACGAGAACCCATACTTCATTTCCCACTTGGCACGATTGAAATGTTTTATTTGAACAGTTAAGGTAGATCCCAGCCCCTCGTACGCTTCCCGTACTACCGAAAACCTATATTTAATAGGTGCCATCAATAACTCGCTGTGAAGATGATACGCTTTTGCGGGTTTTCGATCGTTTAGCCGTTGGGAGTGGGACTTATCTCAATTGCAAATTAATCGAATTTTTATGCTGGTTCGCGCCGGCCGCCACGCACGCGCCACTCGTTCTCAGATTTGTAATTCAAAGAAGGACCCGCGTGTCCTCCTTTAAATCTCTTCGAAAGACTGTCTTATTGTGCTCCGTTACTTTATTTAATAAGTTATTTATATTGCTGTGTTAATAATGAAAATCCTCTCGCATTTTATTGTGGGTCAGTCATGGAGTGCAATGTTAATCCGACAAAACATTTAAAGCGATATCAAAAAAAGCAAAATGAAAATTGTTAAATATGAAGTTTTTAAAACACATTTAAAATTGAGAGAAAAACTTTCAAACTCTTCTACGGATGACTACTAAACTCTTCAATTAAAAAGTTCTACCAATGTTGTCAAACTTGACATTAATCTATTTGCGAAATACAGTTAACAACAAAGTTAACAACTACATTGACACTACAATATGATATGTTTTCTAGGCTATATTTTTTAAATATGACTATTCTAGTTGCATTTGACATTATTTGAACACTCCAATTTAATTCTATGAAAATCGTTCACAGCTTGCCTAAGGCGCAACATTTTGTATTAATAGTAAACAACTATTCTATAATAATTTGCTATGGTAAAGTCTTATAACTAAGAATAATAAGAAAATGAGTTTGCACCACCAATCACAATGTTTTACTGATAAACTATTTGCTTACGTTACTACCTACTGTACATATATTAAATCACTCTATATTTATTAATAAAGCAACTTTATTTAAAATCTTCACTTGTTATCAATTCATATTTTAGTGACACAATGGTCTTAGAAGTCGATACTACCTTAATCGAAGCATTGCTAAATTACAATGTTACAGTTTGCCTGAAGTTATTAAAGACTAAGTCTAAGCTATTCAGAAATATGAAATTTCGAATATTAAGGCAGATACGTTATCAACTACTATAACGTTTTTATTATTATTCTCTTCAAGTTTCTAATCTCTTAATCTATTCTAGGTTCTATTGATTTGTCTACGCTTTGCTAATTTACTTCTTGACTTGGATCTAATAAAGTTCTACCACACTTTAATTTACTTGTATCAAGGTGTTTACAACAATTTAACACACAATGTTACCTACACTATACTAATTTCCAAAGTAGTATAATAACTGTTCAAACTTTATAAACGTTCAAATATAAAATTACTCGCCCTATTTCTGTAGTGGACGGCACACATCTTCCACCGAACTGCTGTACGAGTATTCTTGTATTTTTTAAATCACAACTTTTCTCCATTGTATTCGTAATTTTATAAATAAATTATTTTCTTACAAATTTATCCTGTGCATTGGATAATCCTTTATCCCCTGTAGGGATGTCATTGCATCATGGATCATATTTAACAGCAGTTATTGGGTCGGTGAATGTGGATTACAGACTAGAGCTATATATACCGTTAAAACTACTGGCGCGGACGTCCATGCAGGGGAGCAAGGATTTTCTACACGTACACCGGACACTGCGCAGGTTTGTCGGTTCCAACACTAACTAGAAGAGATTAGTATGCTAATAGTGCCCATGTTGTCATGGACACTTGCATTCGGTAAAAGGCTACAATAAAAATTTATGGGAGCTAGCGTATTTTATAGTCAAAATCTAATTGACATTTATAAAATAATAAAAACAAAATCGTCTATAAAAAACATAAAAATAACCAAATTTCTGACCCATCCAAACACAGCACTCGTAATCTAAAACAGCGGTGTATCGCTGAATTCTATGGGCTATTTTCTAGTGTTTACATGAGAAACTAAAAGAGGAACTGTCGCGATTAGTGCGGGACGAGGTCGCATGAGCTCCGACCAAGCAGCAAGCACTAAACGTAACAGTTTACTAATACAATTAACGGTCAAATATCTTAAATTACAAATGGAGTTGGCACTGTTCGCGAGACGGCCACTCGCCGCTTAGCCAGCAAATTATTGTGATTCAACCCGACGTGACGCGACGGTTGAGTGTGACCCTTTAAGTTATTTTGTCCCTGGCGTTATTTTGTACCACGGACTTCAATGTTAAAATTACACGTAACCCGAAATATTTTAATATAGTAACGAAAATAAGTAAGTGCAAAGATCGAAAACTGCAAATGTTTCCAGTGAGGAGCAAAGTTATGTGAGTACGTAGACGTGTATGTAGGATTCGCGGGCTGCATTCTAAGGGCGAACGGGTTGAATGCGAGGAATGTTGGCCACGCGGTGGCGGCGACGATGGCGAGCCGCGGTCACACGTGCCGGGCGGCGCGGAGACAGACTGCGTTAACGAGTACTGTATGTTGTCATTGGTTGCGGCCTGTCTCCACACTGAGAGCATACTCGGGCTTACCAGTTTGCTGAGCAGACACGCGGCGCGTACACCACGATGCGTGTGCTGCATTGGATGAGTCAGAAGAATGAAAAATCGTAGTTAAAATATCTTCAAATCATACAAAACTTCCTTCACATATAAATCGTGATCAAACTTTTGCCTACTGCACGCTAGCCAACTCCACGCTAACACACTATCTCTTCCAGTTTATTTTGGTCGCAATCGATATGCGAGCGAATAGTAAATAAGTAAGGCCACGATCGACCTCGATTGCTTAGCGATCAATTGGACAATAAACGATAAAACGGTTTGCTTATACAACGGCAATTTCCTTTATTTAAAATATAGCGGCTTCACAATATTATAAACTTACGATTAATGATATAAGACGATATGTCGGAATAGCGATTAAAACAATACTATGACTTATGGTTACGAAGACTTAAACATAGAATTTGACACATTGATTGATTACAGTACAATATTGAAGAGTTTGTGCAATACGAATGAACATATAGGCATATTATGAGAACATTTTGATTGAATGACTTCCTGATGGATACCGCATTATAAGAACTATGATATTTGTATGAATCCATTTAGTTATTTTTCTTCGAGCTATATGGGCGAACCTAGCCGGGCGATGGATAACACGCATTTGCGAATTCGTGCTATTTATGAAACTTAACTTTATTGCGACATTGCATTCCTCGACCGCGACTCGATAGGGGAAACAGAGGGCGTAAACCAAAGAGTTGTTCGCTTGAGACATAAAGATTTATTTGTTCGTAGGACATTATCCGGGAGCCGTTAACGTGTATTCCGTGTTAAAAAGTGGATAAGCGATGTCGCGGGCGTCGTGGTGCGGACGGGTGCTGCCTTGCGGCCCTTACGAGCTCTGGCCGAGCACGCTCGGGTTAACGTACTCCGCACCAACCAACAGACGACTTTCTGCCGGGATAACTCCCACTACACCTGCGGCAACAAAATAAAAAAAGCTACAAAGCCCGCCACGCTGCTGTGAGGGTTCCACCAACAGAATCGCGTTAAAACAAATAAATAGCAAAACAGAAAACAAGGACAGGAGAGATCGGGACAGAACCCGGATTGCTAATCGAATATGAATTCGAACTAAAAAAAAATAAAAGTAATAAAAATATGTCATTACGCCGTAGAGTAGTGTAAAAAGAGGAGAATATCGCCCAGAGCTCCAATCATCGAATCTTTATGGAGAAACTTAGAATTGATAGTTTCCTGTTTACTGTTTTCGGTCTATTTAAAATTGTTTGCACGCACAGACACGGAACAATAGACTGGTTTTATTATGTTTTTGTATTAAAGGAAACCTCTTTGTATCACGCACAGCCACGATGCATGGGACAAGGGGGTCATTACTGTTATTTCACGTATTGATTCGATCGTCAATACAATATTACGAACAGTGTTATTTACTAAATATTTCATTTCGTATTAGTAATTCTAAACACGCAATGGATGCGATTGTGTAAAGAGGAAAGTCGATCAGCCAAATCAAAGTAGATCAGACAAGTATGGGACTCGAAAGTCAATAAAATATGTAAATATTGAAAATATTCGACACAAAACTAAGAAATTATTATGTTTTTTTGAAATAAGTATATGAAGTAGTGTTTGAAAACTAAGGACTGTTGTTTATTTAACGTGACTACAAAAAGGCAGTATAATTATACTTATTACGCGCATTATATTGAATGGACATAATTGGCGATATGAGCATAATATGTAGTATTATGAATATAATAAATTTATACTATTATTATAATGAATTACCCACTTCGCACACAATTTTAAAGATACTTATGTTAATCGATTACATAATAGTCGAAGCTTATTCGTATGACTAGTTTAGAGGATGGCGATAAGGACGGTCGCACACGTAGCGATTAATGAACGTTAACTTATAGTTATTTAATAATTTTGATTTAACAATATCTTAATTTTGACAAATAATATTGCGAGGTGTTACAATAAAGTAATATTTATTATTACATAAAGGAATAGTTTCCGTAGACCGATGAAAAGGAATAGCAATTTTTTAATCGCCAAGATTAATTAAGAATTTTACGTTTAATATAAGAATACTATATATATATTAATAAACAGTAGATTATACTCTCAAGACTCAGAGCAAATTGAAAATTATTTTGACATAAGTACTTATTTAAAATAATTGACACATGTCGATTAAAAAATCGCTTTCATGAAATAGACACCCTTAGATTTCGTTGCACCGTTGCATTAAATACAGAGAATCGTATAACATTAACTCGAAGAAGGTAGCATAAAATGGTTGCATCCAAAAATAGTAAGTAACAACAACAATAAATATTATCATTAACAACAATGTTTAAGCATATAATATAATGGATAATAAATTTTTGAAATAAAAATACGTAAGTACTTATTTTCTAGGTACGCTCCATTAAAGGCCAACATCGTCCGTGACGTTTGGATCATTGTATACAAACAACAGACAAATATAATTGCAGCTAAATGACAGTCAGATTGAAACTAAAAAAAAACTTTTCAGCTAATTAGTAGACGGTTTTCTAATTTATCAGAAGGTTAGAAGTCTATTGTCATGTGTATTCTTTTTTATTATTAAAAATAACGTTAATTTTGTTCTACGGATTCTTGTTCGTTGCCTTACAAAATTGAATTAACTTCGTCACGAAAGCTGTAGACGTTAAGTGGAACGCGCCTTTATTATTAATAAAGCGAATATTCAGTAAAGTATTAAATAATACTTTTCAAGCTCGATGTAGTATTTTTTATTATTCAATAATGCATAATAATAATGCAAAGGAATAAATCTAAGCTATGACTATGTGAAGAACTACGCAAATAAAAATCTATATGTTCGGTAGGTACACATCCTCTAAACTTAGTAGTTTTTTGAACATAATATCTAATTTCTATGTTCATTATGTATCTAACTAGTAGTTTTATTTTTCATTTATTTTACTCTTAGATTAAAAGTGTCCGCTACCTTTACTGAACGCAACGCTCAATTCATAGCGACGAATCTTTATTTGCCCTTTCCGAATTTTCTGTTTTTACTGATTCATAAATAAACAATGCATAACATGAAATATTGATCAAAATTGCCACTGTCATTAAAGCACGTGAAGGTTTTATTAATTTTATATCTACTATTATAGCAAACTATACTAAATATATTCCTATACATCTATAAATTTATAATCGTGCTAGCTGTTAATCGCGACTTTGTTCGCGTCGAGTTAGTATCTCTGTTATTTTGTTTAATTAAGAGTTGATATTTATAAAAAAAAGAAGCCTATATGCCCCTTCCCAGGATTAAAGCTCTTATCGATCATATCACTATACCTTTTACCAGAATGGTTCCACAAAAACTTATGAATTTATAATATTAGTATGGATTAGTAGGGAAGTATGGATAAATGAGTGGATACATTACCAATGCGGATAAATGATTTTCTATTAACTTGTATAACAATTTATATTATTTGTGTTTATAGGAGTCGTGTATAGAGAATAAATTTATACGCGTGTTTTGACACATATTAGACTACAACCGCGTGTTTTAGTTGTTCTAATGAGAAATAATATTGGCATTATGCCGGGTTCGTAACAAATAATTTTTATATTAGCTTCATGTATGTAAGCTAGTAAGTATATTACTATCGACTCTATTAAGTATTAATTCTACAATGAAGTTGAATATATTCATGTTTTTCTAGCTAGAGGATCAGCGTTGCGTCCAGTACCTACTAATAATACTATTAGAAATGTATACTCTAACACTAAACAGCGTGTTACTTAGAGGATAACATTATAGTGATGCTACATCTACTTGCCGCTATGTTATTGTTTATATCTAATATAATAGAGAGGAAAAATTCAAAATCGCTAATTTTAACACACTATTTTAGTAGAGCAAATATCTAATGTGGGCTAAGATTTCAATGAATAATCAAATTAAATTATGAACCTATTGCTAGTTATTTCAATGCGTTAGATATAAACGGCTTACGTCGCTCTCTCGATCTTTTGTCATAATTCTAGAATTTGATTTCAGAATCTAAGTTTTTCGTATGTAAGTACGGTTAATTTGAGCTATAATTTGTACTTAAAGCGAAATTATTTTGTAGTTATTCCCACAAGGTGGAACAAACTATGTGTAAACTGTACCTTGTGTATTGTTGCATCGCTAAGTATTCTCTTTCAACGAAAATTTTATATCATAACATGTTTAACATGACAGAATACGTATAAAAAGTGTTTTTAAAAGTACAATTAGAGAATTAATTGTTATTTAATCATAGACACTAAAAAGACAGACTTCGCGTCGCATTGGTATTTTAAAATGCGAAGCAACCAAAATAATTCAACCCGCCTATAAACGTGACAGTCATTAACATCGAATAAGCCGATCGGGCGTCATTTCGCTAGAAGTCAGCGCATCGAGAAATGATTTCAATATTTACATACGCCCAGCTTACTTTGACTGCTTCACTTTCGAAGTACATATGCGATGTGAAGTCTATCTCTTTATTGTATCAATTACGCGATGTTTTTATTATGAACTATTTCCACATGACAATTTTCATAAATTAGTAGCAATGTTTCATTACCAACAAAAGCGAATGATAAGGCAAATAACTAACCCACGTAGCGGCGCCACGACATGAAATTACCATTCCAATAGTGGAATTCAATTTAATCTGTTCAGAGACATATCTGGGGTTAAGTAATTTATGGTGGACCAAATATTGGCGATGTAGATGACGTTACCAATAAGCTGGCAGCGGCGTCGGCGGAGGAATGCTAATGGGTGTAATGGGCGCACATTAATTGTGGCGGCCGGCGCGCCGGCGCACCGCGCGATGTGGTCGTATCGGTCACCGCATACAAGGAGTTGGATTTTCGTAGAATATTCACATGCAAAATTTACATGCAATATGTAGATACGCTTGTATTTATTAAGTCCATTTATCGGTTGTAGCCACTAGCGCTATAAGAATTTTCAATAAATTCTAATATTTTTGAAATTATATCTCGAGGGTGGATCGTTTATTTAGACCAGCTGGGCCGCATACGATGACGCCTTAGATTTAAACAATTAGTTCACACACCTGTGTAATTATTAGGTCACATCATTGTTAGAGTACATTTATAGCCGAGCGGACGCCTACATTCAATGCATTTTTTGATAATTGAACTTTCAGAACAGCCTCTTTCGTTCGTTATAAAACGCGCATTGAAAAGTAACTAACTGTGTAAAATTTAGATATACGAAAAAATTGACGATAACCGCGGTTGGTTACTTTGATGTATGTAAATCCTAAACAAAAACCCTAAACGAAAGGTAGAATGCCACTGAGCCTGACTTAATGTGTGACTCATTTAATTAGAATTTCCAAAAGCTTTTTCGTTTTCAGACTTTTTCAGACTGAACACGTCCATGACAAGCATCTTACGAATATTGATCAGTGGCTTAGTTGTAGTTATTGTTACAAAAATTTATGTAGTTTTTGTTCAAACTACTGTGTTTTATCATAGCATTTATCGACTGACAAATATGCCTCTTAGAATTATTCTCAAATGTACCAAACTAACGCCCAAAGAATAATAAGAGCCACGGAAAAATTAACATTCTAGTCTCACTCGACGGACTCCGACTAGCAGCCTCAAGAGGACTACGTTTAATTAGTGGAAATTCTTTTTTGTCCGTTCCGAGATTTACATAGAAGTCACCACAAAAAAGACGTCACTTTTTCAGTACTTTTGTTTGAATCTGTTTAAATCTCTTTTAAAAGCTTTCGCAGTTAATGAGGGGCGATACTAGTCGCGGACGAACGAGAGCCGAGTCGTGGGGGCGGGTAAGACGATGCGGAGGCAGTATTTGCGTTAGTGTTTGTTCGACGCGTAGCATTTGAGGATCGTTAGGACGTCTCGTCTGTAAACATAGAGCGAAGCGTTCGGAATTGGCCCGATTTTGAGTACCAAATTCTGCAGATAAACACAGAAGACTATTTCTCAAAATATGGACGTTTCGTAATTGAGGGTGTGGCAGATTTATCTAGATGGTTCAGTCATTGTTAGAGGTGCTAACTTGTTAGTAAAGTTAAGGTGAATTCACACGAACTTTGCCTTTGAAAAAGTTAGTTGAAAGTTAGGAATGGTCGCCAAGATAGATTACGATTAGCGTATGCGTTATTGCGTATATGAAGCCAGTCATGAAGAGAGACATAACGCGGCAGCGATTCAGAACTTGACGTTTTAAAGGTAGAACGAATCGCTACCGTGCGAAAAACTAGCGGTTAGTGGAATGCATTGTCGTTGGCACGGATTCACAGATGCATGGCATGTACATTGTAAACCCCGCTGAGTTCAAGCGGGTGGTATGGCAGTAGTGTTGCCAGGTGGTGGTAGTGATTGCTGGACAGTTGGTGGTGCAAGCTTGCCAGGGGATTACCTGCTGGGTATGGCAGCCCGAAGCTAGGATAGCCCGAATAACTACGTCCTGCCGCATAGGCAGCGTACGCTGCGGGAAAACCTGTACAACAAACAACCACACGTTATCAACTAAAACTAATGATTATGAGTTATGAAAAGCGGGGTTAATCATCGCATCGCATGCTTTCTTTGAACCTAATGTTAATGTGAAGTATTCGAACAACGCTTTTAAATATTGCATCACCGATGTATGTATATAATAATGGTTAAATATGAGCATCTGGTATGTAACACGCGTCCCGATGGCCTGTTTCTAAAATAGAGCCGTCACATTAAAGGTGGGTAAGTGTATCGTACATGCATAAACGACATCGTTTTGGACAATGTCCAGCAGATGATATTTTGTAAACAGCGTTTAATGTAGAACAGTGTAAGTGGAATGAAGACAGCTTTATTGAACAACTACAACAGACACCTACTATTCCTCTATTAAATAATAACTAAACTGACTACGTTATATCAAAACACATCAATATTAATGTTATGTATAGAAATATAGAATGGTTTCCAACTACAACTGATTCAACTCACAATTAAATTATTTATTCTACGACGTTCGTTACTAACAACAGTTTCATTGACATTGCAAACTTTTTTATGTAACAAATAACATGATAGTTTTAATTTTTAACCAATATTTTTTCATAACGTTATATTTATTCATAATTTATTTGATTGATTTATATTCAGTAATTTTTGGGTGCATTTATTACATTGTTTGATATTATATAGTCTACCGTGAGAGCAAAAATTTTTTAATTAAAAAAAAAATTGCAACATCAGTGATGATACGGACTGATTATAAAATGTAAAATGAATAATGGCCAGAACGTCTGCAGCGGCTGGTGCGACTATATACAGGATCATTTATCAAATTATTGCCAATCAAAATAGTGTATCTGTTAGGCTACGTCATCCATCATGCGGTAGATGGACACATACGTGACACGTCGATATTCTATAATCCGTTAATTAAATGTGCTAACAGTAACTACTGTTTTAAGTGAATTGTTGAGTTCATTAATTACTGCCGTGATCCATTTTTGTGCCCCCAATTAGAATTCTAGTATCAATAGTAGAATACAAACGATCATTCAAAACTTCGTATGAAAAGAGAACGTGTTCAGGGACATGTGATCTGATAGATGCGAGGATAGCAGAGAGTGATGTGACTTTGATAATAAAATGTGAATTAAACTTACCGTCAGGAAGAGCACCCAATGACCACATGAAATCTAGAAATGTAAAAACATTTACATAAATCGATCGATCCTTACACCTTACACTAATTATGTGTTTGATATTATTAACAATAAAATACAAGAGAAACATTAAATGTGCCGTGAGACACTATTTTGCTTGGCGAAAATTTTGAGTTCATTTAAATAGTATAATGTTATACACATTATATAATTTGTTTCTATATAAAAGAGCATTCAATTGTTATAGTGATCTGCCACCAAATGTCATGTTGTGAAGTGGCTTCTCTAAATAATGGGGAATGTTAGTGAGTTGTTTGGTCAACATACATGATAATATATTGTTCACCTGATTTGTTAAATCTATTCTACGTTATTGTTAGTCTAAAGCTAAACATGTTAAACAAACAGACATTTTTAAATATTTAAGAAACAATATTTATTAATCTAAAACTACCGAAATTTTCCTACGTAATAAGTTAATACATTTAACTCTATTAGTTTACGATAACTACTTTCGATAGTACATATTTAATGTATTATTAAGATCTTATTAAATACTAACAAGTTATTGAAAAATGAAGTATAGGAAAGTGCGCGTACATACATAATAACTATGTAAATAAAACTAATAGTGAAATAAAGTGTAGGTACCTCAAACACAACATTACACAATATAAATAAATATTTAAAGTAGTTTTTAAATAAATAATTAATGAGTATAAACACATAAAGATGCTTTGAAAATCTATACTAGTTCAAACATTTCTTACAAAATAATTTAATGTATCTTATTAAGCATTGCTCTAATTTCACAAAACTCATAATGTAACATCCACTTGTATAATACCTCTTTTCCTTCCACTCATAACATTTTTGAAAGCCGACATCAAACTGTGTAGCTATTCATGGTAAAAAGCTAGAGAATATTAAAAGTACACTGATAATGATATTACCTACAAATATTCCAAAATCAATAGCGAACTAGACTGTGCTAAATGATTTCAGTTGTATTACATGGATGGATCGTATTTAGAAACATTGGCAAGAGTCGACAGAGCCCATAGGCTCTAATTTCGATATTAAAACTACATAGAAATTAAAAAAATACCAGGCTCAAAATTAGCTTAAAATCTTCTATTTGTAAATTGAGTCGAAGTAAGTGCCTACTACCTGGTAGAAAAATATTTATTGATCTGTTATCAGTCCTACTTAAAATTGATCCTGTTCTTTTTCTACTTCGTATTAAATTGTACACTTAGTATTTATAAATTATTTACTTAAACTGATTCTATTATTTGTCTAAAGTTCTGTCAATATATATGTATTTCCAAAATTTGCTATCTAACTGATGGTCTAATAACGATTACTAAAAATAAGACACTTCTTTCTGATATTATCATTTCTGGTAAGTACATCTTAGAAGGAGAAAAGATGGTGGGAATGTAAGAATATCGGGAATGGATAGGAAGTTTATCAGATTGAAAACATAAAAGTGGTTCTACAAAAGATTTCAGACATCAAATATTTGAAACTGTTTAAAAATGATGATGGGGGTGCTGCTGAAAAAGAATTGCGGATCAGAGCGGTAACGCTGTTGGCAAAGTAGTGTGAGTGAGTGGGGAGTACAGGGCCGGTATGTCAAGAGCGTGAGCGCCCAAGAGTTCGGATACGGAGTAGGCGAGTGGGGGAATAGCTAGAGGTGCGAGCGTAGGACGCGGCGGGCGTGGTGTCGGACGTAGCGCGGCGAGTGCGCGTCGGTAGGCGGCCGCGTGGGCTGCGCCGCCCGCGCCCGCGCTCGTCACCAGCAGCTGCGCTGGCGCAGGGACGGGATAGGGAGCGTACCGAACAGCGCCGGCGCCGGCGGCCGCAGCGCTATTTAACAACTCACCGTACGCGCCGCGTCCGGCAGCTCTCGTCTTCGCCAGATTCGCCGGAAGCATAACTTCTTTAGGTTGCGCTTTCTTGCATTCCACCTAAAAAGAAAAATAATGTCATTAAACGTTCCACGTTGAAACCGCTAGTCACTAGTTTTATAAATCAGAAATCGTTCCTAGGTCATTTATTATTAAGCTTAAGAGTTGATTGTGCTATTACTAAAGTAGGATTGAATAAAATACCTCTTGAGATGGAGCAAGTCGCGAAATTGTAGATGAAACAGGGCGAAGGAACCGGTCGACAATCCGTTATGCTTCACGGTTCGAGTAACAAATTGAATTTTAATTTGCTTTATCAAGTCAAGGAGCTTATCATTGAATACTTATTATACAGCAGGACAAATTAACGAGGTTAGAAGTAATTGTTTTATTTGAATATCATAAAAGCTAACAATTGTCGATTAATTAGGCATTAGTTAATCATATTTACAAAATATTTTTTAATTTATTGCATCGATTTTCAATTGAAATAATATATTTTATGCAAAATAAGTATTCAATATTAATATAATATAACTAACTTGGAACTCAAAATAAGTTAAATTGCGTGGCGCACATTTTCAAAGCAGGTATATTAATCTATCTAATAATTAAACCCTACGTTTAATCGATCCATTAAGTAATTTTAACGAACAGGATGGCTCTCTGCAGTGCTTGTATCCCCCTCTGCCAGCGGGAGGCGAGGGCAGCAGGCAAGTATAAATTACCCAATCTACGCTAACCAAAACCTCTAGCAATAGAATTTTCGCTACCAAGTAGCATCGCAACAGAAAAGTACATAGGCTTAAATTATGTTAGTCAGTTGGGCAAATCATTTCGTTAACTTCATCGTCAAATAGGGTTTCGGATTTTACATTTATCTTTAAGTAATTTTAAGAAAGTGTCATAGATGGCTATATGAAACTAAAAGTACCATTATAAATGAATGGAACGCGAGTTATGCATAAATAAATTCATGCCACATCCTGTGCGGGGACAGACTATCAAGGAGCAATAATAAGTATTTGGGGTGGATGGATAGTAATGCGGAATGACCAGGTAGCGACAGCTTGTTAGTGCATCACCTGCGTTCATAAGCATACTGATTCTTTACAATGTAATCCTTCTAATCCTTGTAATAAGAACTCTCCAATGGCCGACTTTTATGGTCTATGTGCAATAGGTGATGTGTAGAATTATAAAAATAGTACAGTACTGTAATACTGTAATATTTTGTATTGATGGAATAGTCTGTTTACGGAGTCGTGAAATGCACCATTATTGAAATAATAAATGTTGAAATACATGGACTACTCTACCTGATACAAATAAACGAATATCTTTGGGATATTATTTGGAATTAACCGTACGTCAGATCTTTAACTAATATTAACAATGAAAACTCATTTAACATATTTCGTGTTAAACATTTTAGTTATGGTTTTCATAGCAGTGCGTAATCGGAATGTGTACTTAATTGGTGTGGCAGAAGTAGGCTGGGGGTGCATAAAGTCGCGTCCACATTTGTCACGCGGCCGTCACGAGCCGACAAATGAAGGCTTTACCACGACGCGCGTTCCCGCACTTTGTGCACTTTGCACAACTTTCTGGAAACATGGAACTACGTGCTCTTGCATTAACGAGAGGAACTGAATGCGCGAGGCTTTACTCACCTCGAGTGTCTTTCAACCAAGTTTTATGCCTAGATAAAGCTGAATAATCAAAACGTAAAATTAGAGTTTGAAACCTAGATTATAGTTCTAAGTAATAAACTACGTTTCAAGTTTTACGAGTAGAAAGAATGTTTTGGAAGACATTTCGCTCGAATTGATACGAGGGTGTTTCGAAAAACTTCTTATATCAAAAGTTACATCGTACGAAAGTTGAACAATACGAATCAGAGCTAAATCGTTCCGTAACATGAACGGTATCCTTCGACATAAAAATAGTGAGCGTCACCATTTGTCAGAGTCGATAAAGCTTTACAAATGAAGCGGCGCCTACGCCGTAGTGGCCGCCAGCGTCACGGCCACCCTCCATTTGTCGGGAAGCACGCAACCGTGAGGAGAGGACGTACTAGACAAATTTTAGTTCATTTTAAAACTAAGTTGCAACAACAACAAAGATATATAACTTATAGTTAGCTACTGAGAAATTATTTGTGATTTCATCAATTTATTTATATCGCAACGTCCATTAAATTCATTCTAAAAACTGGTTTTAAATGCTCAACATTTTTCAGTAGTAGAAAATAATTCCATTTTAAAACTAAGTACGTACAATACAAACGGCCACGAAGAAAATTCAGTCGGAAGATCCGACGTTAATTGATGTCGCGTCGTCGCGCGGAACGAGAAACAAAAGCTCACAAACAATTCACATCGGAGTTCGCAATCCCGATGAAGCGTTCGAGATCGCGACGCAGTTTAATGACACGAAAAATAACAAAGGTAAATTGTATTTAGCCTCCGATAGGCTGGCGCGCCCTCATGGCCAAATATTGATTCGCAGTAGTCAACGTCAACGCAAAGATTTCGATTCAATCGAGCGACTTTAGATCCGCTCCAATGCGTCCTCATTTAATCCTATCCAGAAATTCTACCTTTAATACCATCGATGTATGAGAAATTTAATTGTTTCGTAGGAAAACGCCATGTTTTACGCTTCACTTCTTTCATTGAACATTGCATGTGAAGGTGAATTAATACGATTCTGAAAGCAGTCATTAAATTTGCGCTCGATTGGTTTGAGGCGAAAACCTTTTAACTTGAACAGTGATGTCAATAAATTTTAACACGAAAAATGGTGCTGTTTTATACAAGTACTTTATATAATTCACGTTTACACCTGTACGTAAATTATATCATTCTAGAAGGAAAAAACAAAATAGGTAATTCTCTGTCTGTGTTAGGTTTTCGAGAATCTCACAATAATTCTTACAAATAAAGAAAGCAATCGGTTGGAGGTTGATGTTTTTTTCATTCACCTTTACGGAGCTCCAAACGAACGTAAAACAACTCGAAACAAAAAAGGATGTATAAATACTCAGGAGTGCTGCGAATGAAAACCCCTGGGGTGCGTTTAAGTATATCCAGGCCGGAGTCGAATTTTATTAATTCGCGTATTGGCTGTATATTGCGGGGACCGATGAGTTATTGCCGACCCTAGTCCTAACGGGGACCTTTGGAACAAAAGACACTGAGATTAAGCGCAGGCAATGTCGTAAAACGTTACAGAATAAAGGAGGTTGCGATCGTACTGCGGCAGTTACGCACGTTGCGACACTGTAGTTCAGACGGTAAGATTTCTAAGTGGATGAAAGTTTAGCGTCGGTGGACATTATTCGAGATTCCGCTCGAGCATGGAACAGAACAAGAAGCTACAAAATAGAACAACTTCCAGGAAGCGAACTACATGTTCAACAGAGTAGTTCGCATGTGTGTCGACGTTAACTGCATTTTATAAGATTTTGCGTTTGTTTCCTTGTACTGAAATTTCTGTTTCCTTTAAAATCTTGTGGCGGATTGTGGGCAGCTGGCCAAATAGACAACTTTTATAAGTAAATAAAATACTGACAGGACCATTTTTAAAACAAGACATTTTGATACATTTTAATTCAATAAACAACTGGTATTAAATATAATAAAAAAATTCCATGTAAGTAATGTATTCATTTGACATGTGTTAGTAACTTAATGCATTTGTGTATAAAATTTGAGGAATAAGAATATTCTACTGGTAATATGGTGCGGCGTAGTGTACGAACATACGTGAGAGATAAACGCAGACGACGGGGAGAGAAGAGGTTGGAGGGAGGAGGTGCTAGATAAGTTTATCAGGGAAACCTCTCGCCTTCGTATTGACAGAGCGTCGCAGGCCTCGCCCTGATTGCCGTTAAACGGAAGCGGGCGTCGGAACCGGTAGGTAAGAAAATTCAGAAATGTATTATGATGAAAATCTTGGGAGTGACAGCGAAGATTTTAAGTAGTTTTCGATGTAGTTACGAAACGAATATTCAGGGTTGATTTATTCTTATGAATAATCTTTATATCATTCAGTCGTTTAGATAAAACATATCAATCTGTATAAGAGAAAAGGCTTTTGGACAAGTATTGACTGCGGATTTTGTATATCTATAATTTGGCTAAATAATGACACAAAAAAACTATATATCTCTATTAAACATGAAAGAGTAGTTGTGAATGTATTTTACTATAAGCAGGAGCGCGAATATAATATTCAAAAAGTTATATTATAAATGTATGTTCATACAGGATATTTTGAAAAGGGAATAGAACAATCCTATTGCGAGAAGAACCTTACGTAAAGTAGATGAGTCACAAATCTTGCGCTCAACAGGTCACGGATAATGAAATACTCTGCCGCACCCCGGGAGCTCTTTCCACATTTACGTAACCATTGTTTGAAGAAATAAGACAAGCACAGTTTTCCTTGAATTTGGGCGCAGTTACCAAGTGTTGGCGTGTTTACTGAGGGTGTAAGGTGCGGCAGGCGGGGGTGCTGAGCCCTAATGCGTGAAATTCAAATCAGATATAAGCTATCAACTCGTCGCTCGTCTTCGATAAACGGTAAAGTTCCTGCAACGCTTGCTCGATAGCCTTCAAGTCACTCGTATATTACATTTCATGTACACATTGTGCTTTTCAATATATTACAAATATTATTTTGTAATTCAGTTATTATTTCTTTGAATATTTACCTACAACAATAGTACATACATACATATCTTCACGTCATCTTAACTTTGTGATCACTGTTAAAACTGTATATTACCCAGCCAGCGACATACCCTCCGGAAACATGTGATAACAACACTTTTAAGTTAAAACAAAATAACATAAAATCAATAAGCTTAAAAATATAACTGTTATATTTTTAGTGTGCTTGTGTGTCTGTGCATTTATTATGATTTGTATGAATACAAACATCAAAATAATACTGCTAGATGGATAGAAAACAATAATTACTAGATGACAACTAAGTGACATGTACCTAATTAGGTTTGATCTAACTTATGTTAGTACAAGACAGTTATGAACAAGTGTCGTCGTTCAAATTACGTTGTTTTTGTAAGGTGAAATGAGAAACAAGGAACTAATGCTAGTTTAACCCACGGGAGTGTCTAAAAACATTTTTTTATCAGGTTAAATTAAAAGACTAATTTAAATAGTTTTATAAAAATGGTAGGTTTGATGTTTAAAAATTCTTTATTTACTCGTATAGAAGACATTGATGTATTGATTCAGGTGTTAATTTGCCGAAATACGACACATAGAAGTATCATTTACAATTAATTTACATATTTTTTAAAGATGCTATATTCTTAACGCAGTTCAAAATTATTGAATGTAGTGTAAACTTTAAAATGTGAAAAAATTAATATAATGGATAATTCAAATGAATATTTAGTAATTCAAAATCAAAGAATTATTATATATTATATTCATTTGATTTATCGATAAAAGGAATAAGATATATAAATTAATTATTAACATTAGTGATTCTTACAATAATAATTGTATTATTCAGTTTTAATAAATTGAATTTCAAAATACTATGGTACATTCACATTGTAACGATTCCTCGTCATAGAAACGTCAGTTGGTGAGACATCAAATATTAAGGGCAGCGTGTAGGTGTTCTCGCGGTGCCTGCAACATTCATTGCTTCGCGGAACTCTGTCTACCGCCAGAGGTTATTTCTAGGAAATCGATCAAAGGCTATGGTAATTTTATATGTACTATTGCACTGAAAGGAATTGGTACAAATAACGACATCAGTTTAGTGCAAGTTTTAAGTTTTTGACTAAAATAAAAGTAGTAAATATACCAAAGTAATATGTAGGTACGTAATTATATATTATGAATGTATTCGTATTCCCGTTGGAGATACAGCGTGAAGATATGTATGTATGGCTTTGTTTTGTTGCAGTTTTCAACTTAATATGAGCTACGGAACAGTATAATATAATAAAATCCATACAGATTTTGATGGTTAGAATGGAGATAGATTAAACAGCGGAAAAAATAGGCTACTTTTTAATCTCACGCTGACGAAGTTGTGGGTTGCGAAGTTGAGTAATTGTTATTATTCAAGTGGTTGAATTAGTTCGTATAATTTGTATTATAGAACGTAAATATTACTTTGGAACGTAATGTAAATGTAATTGTAATGTAAGTAAATACGACTGTAGTAGACTTATTGCTTCATTAATCTTTATTATATTTATAAGGAATATGAAAGTGACTAAAAACCAGTAGCGCGAAATAAAATGGAAAATCGGAAAAGTTTTACCAATTCATCATTAAGATAAATATTTCTGATATTAGTTACAGGAACCAGAAGCATGCCTAGGGCTTCAGGATAGGGCAATCCCGACATATATGTTCAATGAATATTAGGTAAAAACAATGAGGTTGAATCACGTTGAATTATATTCTTGGTCTGTACAAAGTTCAGTATAAAAGCCGGGCTTTTTGCTTCATACTAACTGCTATATAAACCTTAGTAAAACAGCTACAGCTATAACAAATTTAGCCAATAGAGAGAAAGAGGTTGCAAGCCCCGTTGCAAGCCAACGCGTGAAAGTGAGACGATTGATTACACTGATTTTTGTTTTGATTATGCCTTGAGAGGTCGTTAATGTCGATCGACCGACGCACTGATTGGTCGCGATTTGGGGTCAAAAACTATTTTATTTCTCGAAGTTTCCCATACTGCTTTCGTTTGACAAGTACTTCGCGGGAATTTTTAAAACGGATATAATTTGAAGTTGATATATATTACTCTTCTTCTTCTTTACTTATTCTTGACTTATTCTTGACTTATTCTTGAGACGTTAGTATTCTGTGTTCTTGACTGAGCATTTTAGTAGGGCAAGCCAGGCTTTTGGGCTTGTGTGAAGGTACCACCACTGATAGGAACATTTTTATTTAGGAACAAACGCAAGCCGCGTTGCGGGAGGTGTGAGTTGGTAGAAATCGTCACACAACGGAAAAGCGTTAGACCCATTTAGCTCTCAGCAACTCTCTCTCTGTTTCTTCCTCACACGCGCTGTTTAATTAAGTAACGTGTGGGGGACACACGCGCTGCGCAGCGCTAGGTTCATTATCTCTACACATAAAGTCACAGTGATGTTTCTGTCTCTTTCTATTATATACAAGTGTGTGTGTGTGCATGAGAGTATCGCGGCCAGTTGTATAACCTCATTACTTTACACAAGGAAGTTTTGTTTTTTGTTTTTGTCTTAAACCACACGTGAGTTTTATTGTCCCATTATTGCACTTAAGTTTTGAAAAATCCAAACTGCAGCTATAGAACTTCGTTCCTGACGGAGATCTCGCAACTGCACACGTTTTTTTTAGTAATCTGAAACATGTCCAATTGTCTATGGATGAACTCTATGTTAACTCTATTAAATGTTCGTCGTAGTAAATGAATCGTGTATAAGTTTAAGAGTACCTTTGCATATACATGAGTACATGTGCATCTTTTAAATATGAAGACTAGGTTATTCGAAATACCGTATTGTGAGATACCATTTTGACGATAAAAAGTAGACATGTCTACTGCAGGTATAAACTTAGAAAAAAAAACATGCACAAAGGAAAAATTATTAATGAAATTGGTAATGAACAGAATTTATAAAAACACTATATATCACTAGAAATCTATATCTATATAAGCGAAATAACACAGACTGACTGACTGATTGACTCATCACGAGATCTCCGAAACTATAGGTCCGATTGACTTCTTTAGCATAGTCACTCCTTTCGCGGTGTATACGCTCAGTAAGAACAGATTTTACGAAAGGTCTATCCAATATAGCGAAGTCGAGGCGTTTTGCTAGTAAAATATATAATTCAACAGACGAAAAAAGTTTCGATTTGAAGTTCTCGTTTATTTGAACGATAACCATGTCTTTATATATAACTTAATAACTTATAATATATATAACTTTGTCTTTTGAAGAAATTAAAATAAATGCTATTGAAATAAATGATTCGACGATTACATTATTATTAAGTTTATCGTTTTCTCTAAATTAACAAAAACATTTTAAGAAACACATTTTTCGTCGTCCAAATGTTAAAAGTTCACATTTTGCTTTACGAATCGCAACCCCATTTCTTCGCCCCTGCCTCGCCCTCTAGACTCGTTTATTACCTGGAAATACCTGGCTTTAACAATTACAAGGAAGCATATGATTTTATTACATTTTCATGCATGTGATTAATCTCTAAATTAACTGAAAACAAAAAATGCTATTTTCAGAACGATTTTGTTATAAACATATTTCAGTGCATGTATTAAGTATAACATGACAAAGTCAACATTTCCTGGTTTTATTATTCAATTAGATGCTGAAGAGGTCAACTTGTTGTAATAAAAATTGCAAACGATGTTGTTATTGGACCTGAAAAATGCTGCATTAAAGGAATATAAAAGTAATTTGCATTTAAGTAATGTCGAGCAGAAGCACAAGCGGGCATGTTTTATTAAGATGCGTTCAATTTGGAAAATGAGATGAATCTATTCGTGTAGGTATAAGTATACTTTAAGCATTGGTTTTATTTTATATTTATATATTACAATTAAATCATTTATCTATATTTCTATGATTGTAAAGTTTAAAGAGAATAATTTGATTAATATTAGGAGATGGCTTTCATGAGTTAGATAATTAATTTTTATGCGCACGTAAATAATTTTAAATTTTTTAATACTCCGTGCTGATGTAATAATCGAAGAGCTGGTAACAAATTTTCGTAACAAATAGGCGAAGCGAAGGAATGAAAAACATTTATTTAAGTAAAGTAAGATAGTGAAGAAGGACGTTTGAGGTTATTTTGCAACTGTGCAGTATCTATGATAAAATAATTATTCGAGTCAGTAAATTATTTAAAACCATTGTTTACATTTGGACTTTGGGTATACAATTATAAAAATAATAATTTATAAATATGCTATTAAGATTTCAGAGGGTTTACATTAAATTTTTTGTGATTTTTAAGAATAAAAACTTGGAGCAGTCTGGTTTGGTCATATTTATATATCGTTGAACTAATCAGGGAAAATTATTTTTGGATTTTATAAACTAAGAAATAAAAAAAAAGAAATAAAAACTAAGAAATTTTTTAGTTTTAATTTTTTACCAACGTAATTCTTCGCTGCCCAGCTGAGAAATAACCCTAACGGTCTTTCCTGACTCTATATTCCTTATTCAAATAATATAATATTAAAACATTTGTTCATACCGTTGTGTAGACTAAAATATGTTATGAAAATTCGTTATCAGCTCTTGAATTATGATGACATGATCTGACGTGCTTTGCTTTCCTTGCTGGTTATAAAATATGCCTAAAGGAAATGACTTATTTTATGGAACTTATGTAGGCGCTAAATTAGTTCCCTATGTAGTATCACTTTTTGGGTCCGCTTTATCATTTGTAAATACAAAAATTAATACCTATTGTTAAAAGTTGTGTCGGAGTTCAGTTTGTTGCGTCTTTGTACTCCATCAACCTCGAAAGCGAAATAGCTTGATGTTATGCATGACAATCAGAATATAACCTCATAAGACTGGTAAAAGTTCAAATCAAGCTACGTCCGAATTACTTGAAAACTGCTACGCTACATATACGGTGACTATGAAATAAATTTGGGTGATATTTGGAATTAATAACAGCTCGTGAGACCGGTTATGATGCACGTATATTTAAGCTGTAGCAATTAGTACTAATGAAGTAGGTTGGAGCGTCGAGCGCCTCAGGCGTTGCTTATCACACAACTACCAAGTAGATTAAGGTCTGCGGCACGTGGTCTCATCGCTCGTAAACTTGTTTTGCATGAATCTGTACGCGACTTTCATATGACTCTCTAGAGCGCTTGCTACAGCACCTCTAATGTAAATGAAATTGTGCACAAGAAACAAAGCAGGGCATCTTGGCCGCTATTTATCGCCGCTCGTGTCTCCTAACTCCGGCGTAATGGGAATGTGGAGAAGCCGAGCGCAGTAATGAACCGGCTTGCCCTAACGTATGGCCTTTATTGATGACGCCGCGCCCTCAGCACTGTCACTGGTTTATTGTCTCCCTACGCAACGGCACAGTTTCAATTACACAGCTGCTTCTTACAATACTTTATGTTGATTGAATAATTTGTTGTGAATGTAGACGAGGCGACCATGTACATTATACTTATGTTTAAATTGTAGATATTCATTTTGTAAATAAGCATTTCATTTTTATCGTTTTCGTTCATTGGATTAATATGTGGAGACGAAATTTGGAGAAAATATCTTTTCATCTTTGCTTTTTTCTTTTTGATGAAGTAAGTACATTATTTCTGTAATACAAAGAGGTTTTGAAACTGATGTTGGAATATCTACATACAAGTATATATGTTGTTATGTCCAACTAATACTGTGTACAAATATTTTAAAAATCGAGATTGTAGCGAGATCGATATATTAAAAACATCAATAATTCGTAAGTAACATATATTTACCTAGTTCCGCTTTGGCATTTGTAAGCCCAAATACTTATGGTGGAGTCGCAATGGTGTAAATCTTGTCGTATCTTAGCACCAGAGTACTTACTAAAGGGTATAACAGTAACTGTTACAGTACACTTCGCATGCAAGGTGGAGTGAAAAGTACTTTTTTATTTCTACATACATACATATCTTCACGCCATATTCCTAATGGGGTAGTTAGAGAGATATTTCTAATTAAAAAAAATGAAATTTGCTACCCAGTTGAAAAATAACCGCAAACGGCCCCTCCTAACTCTTCATTTCTTATTCAACTAACGTTAAAACATACTCTTTTCATGCTTACATTTGAACTAAAATATGTTATGAAAATTCGTTATCACCTCTCGCATTATGATGACTTGATTAGATTTGATTTGGTTAACTTGCAGGGTAAAAAAGTTGCCAAAGGACTTATTTTATGGAACTTGTGTAGGCGACAAATTAGTTCCCTGTTTACTATTTAGTTCCGCTACTTGGTGGTTTGAGGTTTTCATGCAAGGCGGATCCGAAGAGACAGAAAGTCGTGCAACAGTTATGCATAGTAATACTATTAAAGAATTATATAATAAATTACCGAAGTTTATAAAAGATAGCACTAATTTGAATATTTACAAAAAACAATTAAAGAAATTTCTATTAGAAAAGACGTATTACTCCATGGACGAATTTTTTAATGATGATATTTAGAAAAACTTTTTTATATTTTTTTATTTGACACGTATATAATTTTGATTGCAATGTAATGAGTAATGACTATATAATAATTAATAACATTTTAAATCCAATTTAATGGCATAAATTTAACTCCAAATTTAATGACTGTAATAATATTTATCTGAGTTATTTGTTTTGTTATAAATGTTTTTTGTAACGCCATGCATGAGGCGGAGCACAGAGGCTCTTACAGTATATTGCAACATTAACACCATATTTGTACCTGTGTCTCACAAAATGACTTAATGAATAAATGAACTTAATGAATGAATGAAATGAATGAATGAATAAGAAAATAAACGTATAAAGCTGGCCTTAATTGTTATAAGTAAACGGTCTGCAATTTTCGTTATAGGCATTACAGTTTAAGGGTTATACGATTCACGCATAGGCTTGGCATGTTTACATGTAAGGCACGACACAATACGTAGTAGCGACGGGATATTTTGTGTACGTACCCTGCCGTGCACCACCTGTGATTAATTAATTTTCTTTCACGCTCCGAATTTAAGTTTGAGTCGAATCGTTAACGGCAGGAAAGGCCTGTTGAGCCATAATTTACGTCTTCGCGTTCGACTTTAGTTAGTCGCGTCATTTGGAAGTTGCGTGCCGTGTGCCTTATAACCATCAAATTTATATTGTACGTAAGGTTAGGAAATTAGGTAGCTGTTCAAATAGTAACTGCCGACAGATTGTAATCGAACTTGTAAATTTTTAATGAAAAAGGTATACGTGTAACTTTATCACAACAACCTGTCCTCGAAACAAATTCATCGGATGATTTTATTCAAATTCTACAAGTTGTTGAATTATTATTTCAGAGGCTTGAAAAGGTCTACTTTTAAAATAATAAATTAAATAATAAAATGTAGAGGATTTTTGTCCAATTTTGATATATGAATTTTGTATAAGTACTACTTATAGTTATATCTCGCCGTTGCGTTGTTAAAAAATACGACTGTTGGTTACTACCGCTTTGGACTTAATTTGATATTTTGATTTAAGTAGATAATATGTAACTTCCAATATGAACACTATTTGTCAGATTTAAATAAATACTGCATTATTATTTTTATATTTCTCTTTGAAACTCAAAATTCTCATAAAATACTTAGGTACTCTTATTCTATTTTATTGTGTGTTCGTTACATACTCGTATCTGTGTAAGTTTCAATGAGAATGAATAACTTAAAACGAAAGAATTTCAAGAAAATCGTTCAATATTTTCAACCCGCTTACCAATTGCAAGTCTCAATGAAAAGGGACTGTCACAGAGCCAACTGATATATACGTATATATGGCGCAAAAATGGCCACGGACGAATCGATAAAGGTTAGAAGAAGCTCCGGGTCCTGCTAAAACGGAAAGTTTATGGTAATCACGGCTGCGGAGGAACACTTGATTGATTGTTCGACGCGGCCCACGGAGAGGGAGGGGATGAGCGAACGTGGAACAGAAAGCGCTAGAGAAACAACGTATTTCTGAGGTTGCAATATTGGAGAAACGTCAAATTGAGAATTGTTTTTAAGTTGTGAAAAAGTTCCTAACAAACAATAGACTGTTATTTATCTTGTTTGCTTCAATCAGATACATTATTATTGTCACAAATTGTTATCAAGGACGATAATCATGTCAGTGCGATACACATAATGCTTGTGTGGGTCGTTCTTTAATGCGGCCGTAACGACAAGGGTGCGCCCGGCCTCACACCAGCCAGTTAAGACGCTAAGAGAAATGGCGATCGGGGATCCCAAGATTTAAGTGGCAGTTTCAAATGTGCCTACTTTTAGTGTTATTTCCTAAACGGAAACCATTTGTTTGCCTCATGTGCGATCGCAAAGAAAAATGTACGCAATAACCAAAGTCTTTCGTAGAAAAGTGTTTATGCGGGGCCGATTGCTTGGAGAAAGTGCATTTCTGTGTCAGTGTTTTATTTATCTAAAGAGAGAATGCTAATAAAATCTAGAAATAATATAGCTAAAGCATACGAATCGTACATAAAAAATAACTTGCTTATGAATCATCGAGTCCTGTCACGTTGTTTTGGAAAACCATTAGTTAAACGTCCAATAAAATGTAACGCGTAGCCTGAAAAATAAAACTGGGAAAATTCGCTTGTGTTACACCATAAAAGTTGCTTACTCGTGGAAGTTCGGCACTCGACACGAACTTGTAACTGTGTGTGCAGAGTCCGTGTCGCTTATATTTATATTTTTCATTTGAGACTAGAAAAAATTCTTTCTTAATTCTCACTTTTCTAAACAACCTGTATTTCTCGACAAATTTGATAAAGACAAAACTCTTAAAGAGCTATCCCTCCCTCTGTTTCCTCTTCTTCTCCATTTACATTTAATACTGTGACTGAAGAGGGTGTCAACAAGCATATCCTATCTATTACTTCTTCAGCTGTAGGATTTAATCAAATATGCTCACGAATGATAAAAATTCTTCTACCTGAACTTTTACCTGTTATAACTCACATTTTTAATCATTCTTTACTCTTTCACACTTTCCCATCTATCTGGAAAAAAGCCCACGTTTTACCTCTCCCCAAAATTTCGAATCCTACGTCTCCATCACAGTTCCGTCCGATTTCTATCGTACCTTTTCTATCTAAAGTTTTAGAGCATATTGTTCATAAACAATTTGCGTCTTATCTCAATTCCAACAACTTATTCAATCCCTTCCAGTCTGGCTTTCGACCTGGCCATAGTACAGCCACTGCACTGCTAAAAGTTACTGATGATATCAGATTTGCTCTAGAAAATAAATGTCTCACTATTCTCATTCTTCTTGATTTTAGTAACGCCTTTAATTCCTTTGATTCGGATATTCTTCTTGGTATTCTTCGTTCCCTAAATGTCTCTCCTTCAACCTCTTCCTGGTTTGAATCCTATCTTCGTGGTCGTTCGCAGTGTGTTCGTTCGGATGATTCTGCTTCGGATTGGTGCGAGCTATCTGCGGGCGTACCTCAGGGTGGTGTGCTTTCTCCTCTGTTATTCTCTGTTTTCATTAATACTATCACTAACGTTTTATCTTGTAACTTCCATCTCTATGCAGACGATTTGCAGTTATATCGACATTTCTCTGTAGCAGATGTGGATATGACTGTTGCTGAGATTAATAGGGATCTCGAACGTGTGAAAGCGTGGGCTGCGTCGCATGGGCTTTTAGTTAATCCCAATAAGTCTCAAGCTATTATAATTGGCAGTAGGCATATGTGCAATTTAATTGATTACTCCTCTCTACCTCAAATTACTTATGACGGTACCACTATTCCTTTTGTTGATTTAGTTAAAAATTTAGGTATCACTCTTAACAAAAATCTATCTTGGGCACCACATATTAACGACATTAATAAAAAAGTACATTATACATTTCACTCCCTTAAACGTCTCCAATACTTTTTGCCTTTGCATAGCAAAATATATTTAGTTCAAACTTTAATCATGTCTATCGTCGACTATGCTGACGTTTGTTTCCTCGATGCTACCGAAGAGTTGATGAACAAATTAGAGAGACTTCAAAATTCATGTATTCGTTATATTTTTGACTGACGTAAGTTCGACCATATCTCCGAATTTAGGACGCGTTTAAAGTGGCTTCCTATCCGTTTACGCAGGAATAAGCATATTCTTTCCTCACTTTATAATATTTTGCATTCCCCATCGTCACCATCTTATCTTAAGCCGCGTTTTCAATTTTTAAGGTTACCTGGAACTTCAAGTCGTAGTCATTTATCTACTACTCTTCAAACACCTTCCCATTCTACAAACTTTTATTCTCATTCCTTCACTATACTTTCCGTTAAACTATGGAATGATCTTCCTCCCTGCGTTCGGGAGAGTCCATTCTAGTATCCTTTAAACGAGCAGTTAAAGAGCATTATATGAAGAGTTAGTTCAAAACAAATATTTCACTTGGGTATAATTATCATGTATAGAATATATATCGTTATTGAAAGTATGTATATTGTATATATGTTTGTATTTATATATGTCAAATTTATATATTTATATGTACTGATATATTGATTGCATATGTTTTTGTTACTGTATTTCGTATTCATTATTATTTATATTTAGTTTGATAATATTGTGTTACACACAGTGTCTACCTTTCTTTCTTTCTTTATAAAATTTCTCACTCGCGGGTCCGCTGGGAGAAATTTCTTATAGAAATAAGCGGTACCTTTTGCTCTTTTTTCTATATGTATCTCTCTTTGTATATGACGTTGTGTGTGCAATAAATTGTTAAATAAATAAAATATTTTTATTTAAACTTTGACAACACTAATTTAAGCTATTCAAGATATAAATAAAATGCTTTTTTCTTAATAAATAAATAATAACAAATGCAATTGAAAACGATTAAAGAATTAGCTATAATACGTAATAAATGGTGACTAAAAAAAATCTATCATGATTTTGAAGTGGACGAAAACTTGGTCGTTCAAGTTTCATTGGAACGGTTTTTTATTTTAAGAAATACGGCATCTAATGTTAATGTACACTACGTCATAAACTATATTTATCATGTCTTTAAAATTATAAATAATTGAGATAATTAGTACATATGTACACACTGAAACAATTATGTTATTGCGAAATTTTGGGAAAGGGATTGTTTATCTATGTACATGTGTTTAAAAAGATGTCTTGACTAATGATTCACCATCGCCAAGCCTAAACTATTGAAGCTAGAAACATGAATTTTGGACAGATCTTTTCTTTTGTAACGTAGTGCCAAAATGAAAAGGGGTTTATTGAAAATCAATCCTTAAGAGGGTAAAGAGATGGGACAAAATTTGTGCGGGGAGAAAAGTATCCATTGACTTAAAATTTAGCACAAATACAATAAAATGTATCACATCTCATACCGTAATGGGGTAAAATAGGGAATAAATTGACTGTCTGATTCATCATCACCCAACTTGAATTACTGAAGCTGAACATGACAGTAGCTTGCTTTCATGATGCAAAGATTCATTAAGGATTTTACATTTTTTCGAACCGAACTAAAGTAGATTGGACGTTCAAAAACACCTTGCGATTGGGTTTACTTCAATAAATTTAGTTGACTTTGACTTTCATTTTGAAGAAGAGATTTTCCGAAAATAAAAGGGAAAGAGGAGAAAATCTTCATTAGCACTTATAACTTCATGCACGCGGTCCTAAGTGTGGCGGGGTTGCGCGTGGCTAGATATGCAATATTCTGACTGAAATGGGCAGACATGAAAGGGCAGACGACATTGACGCACGTATGAAATCCACCTGAACGAAGTCGTCGGCAGAGGCTAGTTACATATGAATGTATTTTACAACTGTAGTTTTTTAAAGTAGTTTTTGTGGTTTAGTAATAATGTCTAAATGCTGAAATAATGTTTTTCACAGAATAGACACAGGTGTGCGCGTCCCATACTGCTTAAATCCGGCAAATAGAAATTGATGTTCGGAGGTGAAATCTAAACTACACTATATTTTACCATTTTGTGGAGCGTCGCTGCTTTGTTGTTAAAATTCACGGTAAGCGGAAGCAATTAAGGGAGTAATGTGTAAGGACGTAATAGAGTGACGAGAATTTGTTGTGAGCGTTTTAATGGAGGACCGTGTTTATATTTCAAAATTCATTTCTGGTGAACTTTCCTGTCTGGTTGAATTTATATAATACAGTTACATTAGAAAAAGTATATTTTTGGTAATAGAAAATTTTGTTCAACAATGTTCGAGTTACGAGTAGAGAGATTAGTCCGGACATGATTTTCTTACACGAAAATGAAGGTAATATTTTTTATTATTCCAAGTAAGCCCCAGTATTACCCTATCACTCTCGTGCGGGAAGGCGGAGCAGCTATTAGCTTAACGACCATTTTAATATAAGAGATGACATATTAAATTTACGAGGGCAGCTACCCGTGGCGTAAACGTTGACGCTGACGTGACGCCTCTGTCTCTTTATTGCGTACGTAAATATAACTATTGGATGTGTTTATGATATGCTAAGGCGAATTTTTAATGGCTTACATTGTTTACGAGTCACGCTCAGTCTGCGTTCGAACATTACAACCTTTATTATATTTTTTGTTTTTTTTTTACAAGGAAAAAACTTTCCAGACAATTATATATACTAATCGCTGGAGATCACACAAAACATTAGACTTTTACTATGGTTAACAGGAAACGAACTAGAGTAGCACTCAATAACATCCAGACTAAGACTATTTAGAAAAGTTCGTTTCCCAGAGAAGGGTTCTATCCGTACATTGATCATTTGGTCTGACACGCAGAAAAAAGGGGAGAAATAATAAGCGATTAGTTTCCCGCTAGGCTGCCGCTTGTGAGCTCATACATTACGCGGCATGTATCAAGAAGAAGGCTCGCTTCATGTACACCTCTCGTTTCGCACGGCAGCGAGTCGTAATTACTCTAAAACACCACCCATTTGTTTGATGTCTTTGTTCGTTGTTTGCTCCACTTAGGGCTGAGCATCACCCTTGCGATTCCACCCGACACATGCCGTGAGTTTTATACAACCATTACAGTGAGACAATAGAGCAAGACACAAAAAACAAGCATTAATAATCAGGAATATGCATCGAAGGGTACACTGAATTCTTTGAATGAGTGATAATGATAGAAGTTACATATTCATAATCATCGCAAACGTTGCTTACTTTTTTAATTTTATCGGTAAATAAATTGCAAATTACTGAAGCATATCATAAAACAGATTTTAAGTACCTACACTTACGCAAAATTACGTCATCAAGTTACTGGTAGAGTTAACCATATAGAGATAGTTCATTGACAATGTTTGAGATTTCAATGCTCATTAAAGCTAAACACTCTCGATTTTCTAATTTCGTAACTTGATTTGCTAATTTCTTTGCAGAATTCATTCTATCTGCAATGTTGTAATGACCATCGACATATAATATACGACTATAATATTGAACAACAAAACTATATACTGTGTAGAATCAAATAACATTGGAATAAAAAGATTCATATTAAGAAATAAAAAAACGTGTGCGGTTGGGGGACTGCAGTCAGGAACAAAGCTCTTTAGCTGCAGCGTTTCTCAAAACATTATTTCAATAATGAGACAATAGAAATCACGTATGACTTAAAAAACGAAAAATAAATAAGTTTCAACAAAATTTCCTCGTGTTTAGTTATGAGGTTATAGAACAGCTGGCTGCGCACGCTGCTCTTCTGCTTGAATCTTGATACTCACACCCACACACGCACTTGTATATGATAGAAAGAGACAAAAAGATCACTGTGAATCTATGTATAGAGTTAACTCAACAAGTAAAGTACCTAGTGCCGCACGGCGCTCGGGTCCCGCCCCACGTTGCTTGCTCAATTAACTAGTATGTGTTAGGAAGTGATAGAGAGAGAGTCGTTGAGAGTCGAATGGAGGAAGCATAATGCTTTGTCGTTAGGTGACGCTTTCTACCAACACACACTCCCCGTCAGCCTTGTTAAAGAACTTTGTTCTAATAAGAAATATATTAATTAAAAATATTTTCCGGAAATATTCTTTTTTAAGAATAGCACCACGATACAGATTACTTTAGTATGTAATAATATTTACTTCATAATAACTTTTGTGTATACTGTCAAATTGTGTATGAATGACCACGATTCATTTGCTGTCCTAAAATCTTAACTAAAATAACAAATGCCTATGAGCCGGACAATAACATATTATGAGTGTTATAGCTCGCTACAACTTAATCGGGGGCGAGGTTTATAGCGGCACATGATTGTAATAGACTTGTAAAGGGTGACTGGTAATGTATTACGACGAATGAATGACGTTGAACAATATAGAACATGTTTGTAAAACGCGAATAAAACAGATTTAAAGAAAAGCAATAACTTTGCAAATTAGATACAGTATCAATAAGTCCTTGAAATGTTGTCGACAGACTGCCGACATACGTTTATATCACTTTCAATCAGTCTGCTTTCTATAATATTGTTATAAAAATATATATGTGTATTCGAAATAATCTCGTGAACATGACGGATTGCGGTTGGCTTTCTTTTCGCTTCCTGGTAGTTAAGTAATAAAGGCGAAATATTAATGATTACGTTACTAGGTATAATTGTTTGTATAATATACTTTAGGCATGTATTATGTTATTCTATTAGTTACTAAAGAAAGAAAATCACGTTTTGGAAAGGGTAAGAATATAATCACAAGAGTAAGAATCAACGATGAAATTCTGAATGGAATTAATTAATATGCTACATCATGAATACACATGTCTCCATTTGCCCCCTGCGTGGCAAAGAAAAATCTAAACATAGTAAAAGCTGGCTTTAGTGGCGTTTTACTGGCTCTGTTTGGATCGTCGCCAGCGCATTTTCTTTGCCTCTAATTGATATCTGACCGACAATGTTTGGTATCAGCTGAATGCGAATTCGTTTACATTTAAATTTGTATTGTTTGAGAATTCACATTGTGTTATTTGAAGACACGACAAAAATCCTAAAGATATAAATATATGTAAATGTGCAAAAGTATATTATATGTACTCACCATTTTGTTGTTAATTTCGTGAAAATGTATTTCGCACACTTTATCTACTATGTCTTCACTTTGAAACGTGACAAAACCGAAACCTGTAACAAGAAGAACGATTTATTAGATACGTGGAAAAATTGAATAATAGTAATATATATAATAAATAAATAAATATGGTATCTATCTCAATTTGATTATGGCAAGTTGAATATCATATAATGTATATAGTCGATTCTAGGAGAATCGGTAAGGTAAACGGTAAGAAACGTACCGTAACATCGTAATATTTGTTCGATTTGATGTGTTTTACATTGAAATTTAAGATATTGTTTGCACCTAATTATAGAATACTATTGTTTACTATAAAGTTCAAATAATCGTTTTGAAAATAAATAAAACTGTGTGGATTACTCAGATTAGAGCTTAGGTATCGAGATGAATTTTTTTTATCGAAAGTAAGTTGAAGTCTGACTGTACAGTCAGAGTTAAGAGATAATACATGTGTATGTATTATCTCTTAAAATAATGACTAAGAGCGTCTCAGAATCGCGTCAACTAAGGGTTTCTCAGCAATTTTGAACCAACTAGAAGTTTCACTTAACAATTTAACGTAAACTAAAAAAAATAAAAATGAGTCCGAAACACCCATTTCCATTATTTAATTTATTGATTTCCATAAGTTTACATTTTTAGGTAGATTAGGCGTATATTAATTTTTTATCGAAATTATTGTAATTGTGGCTTTTATTTTAATTAAGTTTTGTTTAATTTACGTTGCCAAGCGTTGCGGTCTTTACATACTTCTTTCGCTTCCTCAAATCTCATCATTCTCCTCACACATTTTCGACTAGGTATGCGAGTGCTTTTGACATTTCCGTCTGCTAACACTCTAGCTATTTGATATTTTTAAGTCAGCCTTGGTCTTCCTTGGCCTCTTTTACCACTCACTTTTGCTCTGTAGATTTTTTTCGTCAGTCATTCATCACTCATTCTTTCTGTGTGCCCGAACCATCTTAGCATTCCTTTCTTCATTTTTACAATAACACTGTCGTGCAACCTCGTCATACTGCGTATCTCTTCATTGCTTATTTTGTCCGCAAGTATGACACCACACATGAGATCACATTTCTGTTGCATTTATCATACTTTCACTCAATTTCGGGCATATCCAGGCCTCACTACCCTGCAATAAAGTTGGACCAACACCGCATTGTGTATCGCCATTTTGGCTGAGTTAGCCAAATAAACCGCACTTCTCAAATATACAATTTCCTTCACTTGTTCTAGATATTTTCCATTTACCCATATTTCACACTCTGTTTGTGCATCTTCCCTTACAAACATCAGAACCTTAGTTTTATTCACATTCATATTCAATCCTTTCATTTCACAGTCTTCTTTCATGTGCGTAACTAGTGTCTGCAATTCCGCTTCCGATGGTGCTCAAGCACAGCATCGTCAGCGTACGAAAGGCTACTGTACCATATCACTGTACCATAGTTTTGCCAATTTATTAACTTTTAATTTAGTTCTTTTTTGAGCTATGTATTTTATACAAAGTGGTAATATTATCGCTGCAAGTGATACCGAACTAACAATACCAATCGTTTGTTATACAATATTGTAGACAGTATCTGTAAGTCATAATACTTACTGATCTGTACGAAACTCTATGCATTGATATCACATTCTAGTAACTCAATTTAAAAGTATTATGTTCTTTGAGATTTAAGAATAAAAATTCTGTAAATGAACGTCAAGAATCAGGACTGGGTTTAACAAAAATAAAACAATAAATCCATTATATGATAAAATATTAGAAACTTTATCATAGAGAATAATAATGAATCGTTGTGAAACTTTCCAAGATCCACATTGGTGCTGGCAAGGGCTAACTTCGCCGATATGTTTTTCCTTGCCTCAAAAGATCGCTTAAGTTCCCCCTTATACGATTCATGAATTACAAATTGCAATTTCGAGTCTCGTACTTGACATCTGAATCGCTTTTCGATATTTACTCTATTCCATACGGCATCTTACTTTCGGGCTTACAATCTGTCACACAAATAAATCCTTCAACTTCGAAACACGTTCGCCAGTTTCCCCGAATCACGTAATCACCTGACGTCGACAAAGTTCCCGCTTTAAGTGGCAAACAAAACAAGACGATGAGCGGGCGTGTTTCTATCTAACGATAAAGACACACATATGTGACGTGATGCGTCCACCAACGACAAACAGCATTAGCGAGTCGCTCGGTAAACAGTAGGTGTCACCCGATTATGCTGACACATAAAGTGGCACGTCTCGCGTTCGAAAACTTTCTACTTGTCCGTCCAATGACCACGTGTTGATAGAGACACGTGCGGATGACGCTTTGAACGCTCTGACATGGGATCACAGTCAGCTCCTATTCACGAGAGATTAGTGAGTTGCTTTGAAGGAAACTTATAACATGGCAAACAAAATCTTTTTAGAAAATCAGTTTATCGTGCCGCTGCTCACTTATCTACCGTCAATCAATAATGGATAAATGTTTACCTTTCACGTAGACCGATATTTATAATCTGACAGCCGACGATGGCTCTTTGTTAATTTTTAGTTCATCACCTTTTACGCCTTTAGCTGGCCTAAACAAACAGCGCGATTCAACGAAAGTGGGGCGGATTTGATATTTCGCGCGTGGCCGGGTGACTCTGCGTTGGAATTGAGGTAAAGATAATAACACCCTAAAAGGCAAATAAGGGTTCTGTCGAGTTATACAAAGACGAATGTATTTTCTTTATGCATTACAAGGTTGCTACAGAATATGAAAAAAGAAATCATTTTTACGTTATTGCTTCTCGAATAAAACCGATCGGAAACAATCCCCACTTACATAAAACATGGTTTAGTAGTCGCACAAAACTTGATAAAGCTTCGGTTTGATACTAAAGCTATAAGTAAAATAGAGGGCCGGGGACCGCAGGACAGTTATGTAGTTGCGTGCCGAGTGGAAGCTGATTCCTTCCCTTATTTATGCGGGTCCGCAAACGGAATAAAGTAGGAAGTAAGCAACAACGGCAGTCGCCTAGTAAAGTTATCTGCGGGTCTGATGGCCGAACAAATATGAAATTGGACCTCTGCTGAATCAAAGTAAATTAACTTTTTCTAAATGGATCAGTGTTGCGTCAAGTTTGTGGACATTGTTCCATCCTGTCATTTATTCCATCGATGTACACGGGCAGTGTAAGTATATGTAATAAATACCTTTTTTCGTATAAAACTTGGAAATGAAACGTTAAGAGAAAAGAGAGAAATAGCATTGTCACTGACCACGTAAAAAGTTTTGGGTTTCGCGTTGCCTTTGTGTGCCCGCTCTAGATAAATGGGGCATTTTCGTGAAATTCGTCCGCGTCACTTCTCGTAACAATGGAGAAGATAAATAATCTCTGCGTAAGAAAAGGATTTCGTAAACATAATTATTTGAACTCGCAATTGTAGCTGTGAAACGCTAATGAAACTTCTCTAGCGTCGCTCAACGAATTTAATTTAATTTTTTGTCTTGCTTCAATTAGAATACATATCTTTATTAACAGAAAAAATACTTTAATTAAATTCGGAAGCTTACTTACAGGTGATTTGCTGGCAGTGGTGCGTTCGGATATTCAGTTCTTTGACAAATTAAACTCGAATCACGATCGGGAATGCTTTTTATTAATTTGCGCGTCGAGTACGCACCTGCGAGGTGCTGCTCGTTATTTTAATATAAGAAGTAGGAGGTTGTAAGGCGAAGATTATGAAAGTGTCTCCCGATATCGGATATCTCGACACATCTGTCGGGCGGCACGTGGAGTTGACAGGGGGCGGTCCCCCACCCTGTATCGGGGCTACAGGCAGTATAATCGGCCCCGGCACTGTATGAAACACCGGCCGGTGGCGTTTATGGCGCTATAATAACCGTATAAAACGCGACTTATTGTAGGCGTCGATAACGGACGTTATATATAACCTTAGGCCTCCACTTCGTGCCCTCTACGTGGTCGTAGGAACTGCACAACATATTTTGTTACTATGTTGTTGAAGATTTCGTTTTTTTGTTAACCGCTAATATTGATTTGTCGCCATAAATTACTACAGTTGCGATATGTTATGATAAGTACATATGTACTTAAACGTAGGTTACCCTTTCCGTTTGACGTTAATTCAGTTCATGGTTGTGCTTAAAAAGTGTCAAATTGATCAAAGCATTGACTGAGGGACTTTTTATAGAAATAACGGATTTTTATATAAAGATATAAATAAACATCGTTCATTAATCTGTTAGTTTGTTATTAGTTCTATGATTATTGTTACAAAAATATTCATTTATTAATTTAAAGTCGTAATTATAAAGAAATTCAATTCTAGATGGATCGATTACTCTTTTGTTTTTCGTTCGTAACTAGTTTGATAATTATTAAAAATAACATAGGTACTGCATGAATAAATTCAACTTGAATAAAAATATAGATAACATGTATATTAAATGGCGCTGGAAAATTTATGAAAGCTTTCTGCTATTTCTTTTCATAAAATGATGAAACTAATAAATTATACAAAAAAGAGAAATAGATAGATAATAATAAAGATAATAACATCATATAAAACGAAGATAAGGCACTTTTGAAATAAAGACTAATATTAACTTAGCAGATCTATAGATATTTCTTGATGTCATTTGCACGCCTACGTAATTTATATAACACTAGCTGTCGCCCGCGACTTCGTCCGGAAAACGAAATAATATACAACCTCTGTCTACACTGAAGGTCCATACTAAATACAGCTGAAGCAATTTTTGAAATCGGATGAGTAGTTTAGGATACTACCTTCTACATCCAATCTTACAAACTTTACCTCTTTGTAATATTAGTTTAGATAAATATATGTAGATAACGTAGTAAACAATTAGTAATAGTCACCGTTATACTTTCTTAATATTTAGTAGAATAAAAGTAATGTTCTGTGTTCGCGGTAACTAGCAAGTTTTCATTAGGAGTGAGCTCAACAAGCACTCAAATGAGCAGCGACGAAGTTGTTCGCTGGCCGTGCTCCGACGTCCAAACTTTTGTTATTGTTTCGCTTCATTATTGTAATACGGTATACGCAGCGCAATAATTAAGAGATGCTCGAGATGTCCCTGCTGACGTAATAGTTAGCCAAAAGTTTTATCTACGAGCTCTCATCGTGACAGAATGTTTGTTACGTAAATAATTGCCGAATTGCTTCTAAGCTCAGCTAATAATAACAAGTTAATCGTAATACTTATTAGTAGATGCGTAGCAAAGAAGGTCGTTTATGAGAAAATGGATTCGTTCGAGTCGATACCGACCGCCGTAGTTCTATCAATGCTTCTAAGAAACCTATTAATCGGAACATTGGTTTCTATGTGAGCGGCTTAGGTGCTTATTAAAGGAAATATGCCTACTGAAAAGGGTAAACATACCATAAAAGACTCACTCCACTTTATTCGAATATAATATACCAAACAAACTAAAAGAAAAGCCAATAAAGTTGTAGTTAACAAAACATACAGTTTATTGAACTTGCAATCCTACAGATTTGATCCGAAAACAAATATGAGCGCTGATTCTAATGCTCTGATTGCGTAGTAGATTCTAAACGAAAACTTAAAACTTTCGGCAAACGAAGGAAATGGTGGATAAAAGCTGCTGTAAAAAGAATTGGCTCCTCTTCATTTTCTCTATTGTGAAGTTGAATGGAACACGAACAATCAACTTTCCCGTCGAGCTGATTGTGTGGAGACACCCTTATTGTCTACGTTCAGGTAAATAAAATAGAAACACAATTGGTCCTCTAGTACTCTGTGTCAAAATGCTCAACTTTTGAATTTGTGAACTTGGCACATTATTTTTACTTTCATTTCTTTTTAGTGCTTTTTACGATACCTACTTGATATAGGAGGTTCTAAATAACGCGAACTTGCGCCATATTCACACAGAAATTTCGAGGAAACTTATCAAAAAGCTGCGAAAGGAAATTATGTCATAAATCAAACACATCGAAAATTCTTTACAACGATACGTTAACACGAGAAATATTTGGGAGTGTTGCCGTTATGCCGCAACCGGCGGGACAATTTATCAAGGGCGACGGAACCCTTGTCCAATCGGTTGATAGCAATGCCATAAATATTTACTTTAATAAGATTTCGTCCCTAGTACTCGCAACTTTTGTTTTACGATACACTTTGACCCGTGATTGCAACCTGGAGAAGTATAGCGGCATTATTTTTTCAATATTGGAATCCGTAGAGCAAGTAGTAATGTTTATCTGTGGAGCTATAAAGTATTGAAAATAGCCAATTGCCAGACATCCAGTTTCATGCGTGTTGTATTCGTTTGCACTTAATGAATGTGCTCGTATATGTGTATATATGTATACGTATTTGTTAAATGCAATTATAAAATACTAGGCTGTTGCCCGTGACTTCATTCGCGTCTTCCTTTATTTACTACATTAAATAATTTAGAAACCTTTGTTGGCATATACAGAACAACTCATAAAAGTTTCATCACAACTGGATGAATGGTTTAGGAATGCACAAAATATACATACAAAGAAACATTCATTTTTATTTATACTAGAACAGCGGTTCTCAAACTTTTTTGGCAACGGAACCCTTTTAGAACACTTAAATATTTTACGGAGCCTTGAAATAAAAAATCCTTGTTTCATGTTTATTCTAAGTTTAATAAAAATCATGCAGAAGTAGATATTTTATACAAGTTGTAAAATACTGTATTGATGTCAGTAAATTAGTGAAATTTTTTCCTTTTAATGTGAGGTGTGAAGTTGTTTTTTATTTCTCACCTCATTCGGCTATCATGTCATTCAGAGAATATAAAGCCTTATAGTTTACGGGAAAAGTGAAATGAAAATAGGTCTTATAGATTTCGTGAAATTACGTTTAGAATTCGACTTGATATGATTTTCTTATAATGATGTTCTTTTGGTATTATTTTGACGATATTAGATATTTTTTATTTTGTATGATATTATTTTGGCGGAGCCCTCGCAGAGGCCTTACGGAGCCCCGGGGCTCTGAGGAGCATACTTTGAGTATAGCTGTACTAGAAGATCCGTACTGCCTCGCAGCATTGTGTTGATAATGTAATTCAAAAATAACGCTCTTATATGATGAATAACTGTAACCTAAGTTGAATACAAAAATCAAGTTGAATGTTCACACCTAGCTTCTCTCCAACACATCTAATTTAAGTGGGCAAAAGCTCAAATCAAGAGCATGTTCCAGCTAGTGTTCTTAGACCAAAGCGTACCTCAGTTAATATAGGATCAATCAATACAGAAGGAAATCGCGTTTGAGTATAACTTGAGAAGAGTGAAAGTTAAGTGATTTCCAATGCTTGATGACACATATATGCATCAATACCTTTCATTAAAAAAAATTTCATTAAAAAAGCAAATCAGTTGGATAGAACAGCCGGACAGACTCGTAATAGATTATATACATTTTTTTAATATACAGAAGATAGATTTACAAAAATTGCAACAATCAGCGATCACAGAAATAAGGCATATTATCACGTCATATATCAATGGAACTTTGTGAATTTTCTGAAGGAATGATTGTATGGATATAAAGTTATTCGTTAGAATACGTTTTGCTATTGTCGCTGTAGAAAAAAGAATACGGAATATCAATCAAAAAATGAAGTACGTAAAATAGATAGGGTAGAGTAGGGTAGTTTGGTATGACTGTTGTGATCATTACCGATCGAAGTTGAAATTACAGAGAGCGCGTTATCTATCTACATAAGGCAAGGCGTGCTCAAGAAGCGAGGGATGGGATTTGCGGGATCATCAGACACAAGACGGGAATTCCCTTGTTGTGGTTACATCAGCATTTTGTTCAATGATCTACAAGTAATAGTTCAGTTACTATGAACAATTAACGTACATAAACTTGTTAAATAACTTTTGTTCGGAGGCTTCGTTACATCTACATTGAATGCGAATGCGATGTTTAAATACTTACGCATTTATAAGAAAGGTTAGAAGTATCCGCTCCGTCCTCTCTGACTACCCCGTTGGGGATACAGCGTGAAGATATGTTATATATGTTAGAAGTATTTTACTGTTTTAAGACATACACAATCAACGCCCCGCCAAGAGGCTATGGAGAAATTTTCTTTCAAAAAGTTACCAAGTGTAAAACCGGTTAGTTCTAATATTATCGTTTTAATTGCGAATGGAGTGTGGTGGCGTCGAAACAAAGTGCGCGAGCAATGTTGTGATGCCGGTAACGCGATGCGGACTAGGAGGAATGAAGACGCCGTTCGCACGTACGCTACGGTTCACTTGTTAGGTAGACCGTAGCGAGAAAGCCAAATATTTACAATGCAGTCGAAATACAAAACTTTACATTAGAAAAAGGCTGTCTTAAACTTGGAGAGTAAAGTTCGGAGGGTCGTATTTCGAGCTGTCGTCGGTGAAATTGTCGAGTGACCGGACCGTGTCGACCGACTGTTTATTGTGTGGCCACGCCTGTTTGCTGAACACCAGAGTACAATTCCAGTGTCGATATAATATTGCAATATACTATACAGCGCAAGTTCGATATCTATAGTAGCTTTTTGTACATTTCAGCAAAGTTGTTTTTTCAATAATGATATCGTATTTTGCTTTATTTTTTAATACTCGTATTATGATAACGAATATGTTATGGCAATATAATGATGATGTTTAGTGTTCTTAGATTTTTTCAACCGACTTCGAAAAAGGTAGGAGGTTTTTTTCATGTATGTTGGAGCATAACTTCTTTGTATATGAACTGAGTTCAATGAATCTTTTTCCATTGGATTCGGTATAGCTTCAAAAAGGGAGAAATAAAAAAAAACATTAAACTGACTTCAAAAAAAAAAACACCGAAAAGTATAAAATTACTATTCTTTACTAATCAAAATTCAACTACAAATACAAGTACCTGTATACTAATACTTGACAATTATTGAAGTCGATGCTAAATCAATGTGCAACAACCGAAAGTATTCTAGCTTAATAGGTCGGTTTATTTTTTTTTAAAGTTTTTTAAAACATATATTTTGTAGGTTATTTTAGTCTTTCCACACTGAATTTTGATTTTTTCAAGTGAATTTGTGTGTACGTAATTCTAAACGAAATTGTTTTATAAAAGAGCAGTGCTTCACTTACTTTAGTGGTAAAGATATGCAGTCATTCAAAAATTCAGTAATAAGTGATTGAAAAGGTATTCTTTTAATTTGATTCTTGTTATATAGCAACAATAGTTGGAGATTCTTTGTTCGAATGTGAGTATTATGTACACACAGACGCACAGAGCACCTGAAATGAGTGCCAGTAATAAGTGCAGAACGTATTTACACTGCGCTATTACGCGTCGATGGTAGAGTACCAGAACTGACTTTACAATTGACTCCTGTTGACTTACTTAGTTTCATATTATGTAGATTCAGATTATGTAATTGGCGAGCTCTGATTTATTAAATGCGGAATGGAATATTCCATTTGAATAAAAAACGAAAAGTGTTCCTTAAATTGTTAAATCGATGAATAATAAAATAACCTTTTTATTTCACTGACTTCATAATATGATAAATTTTAATGACATAAGTGTAGAAATAAAAGGTAAATAGTGACCGAGTACAATCCACAACAATTATATCTATTATGCACTAGCGAACCGCCCCGGCTTAGCACGGTTAAAAATTTCTTTGAAACTAAAATACAGCTCATATTACATACATACATATCTTCATGCCGTATCCCCGACGGGATAGTCAGAGAGGACGAAGCGCCAAGCGTCGCGATCCTTACATACTTCTTTCGTTTCCTCAAATCTCATCATTCTCCTCACACATTTTCGCCTAGGTATGCGAGTGCTTTTGACATTTCCGTCGGCTAACACTCTAGCTATTTGATCTTCATAAGTCAGCCTTGGTCTTCCTTGGCTTCTTTTACCATCCACTTTCGTTCTATAGATTTTCTTCGTCAGTCCTTCATCACTTACTGTTTCCATGTGCCCGAACCATCTTAGCATTCCTTTCTTCATTTTTACAATAACACTGTCATGCAACCCTGTCATACTGCGTATCTCTTTATTGCTTGTTTTGTCTGCAAGAGTGACACCACACATATTTCTAAAAGATCACATTTCTACTGCATTTATCTTACTTTCACTCGATTTCGGGCATATCCAGGTCTCACTACCATACAATAAAGTTGGCACCAACAACGCATTGCGTATGGCTATTTTGGCTGAGTTAGATATATTCATACTGCTTCCTAATGCGGACAGAGCACCGTTCACTTTATTGCCGGCTGCTACCTGTCTCTCCACATCCATCTCACATCGTCCATCCTTCGAAAACGCACTCCCCAGATATACAATTTCGTTCACCTGTTCTAGACATTTTCCATTTACCCATATTTCACACTTTGTCTGTACATCTTCTCTTTCAAACACCAGAACCTTAGTTTTATTCACATTCCATCCTTTCACTTCACAGTCTTCTTTCATGCACGTAACTAGTGTCTGCAACTCCGCTTCTGATGGTGCTATAAGCACAGCATCGTCAGCGTACAATAGGCAGTTTACCACTGTACTATCACATATCATACCACTCATACTACCTTTCAATGTCTGGAGGCAGCTGTCCGAATAAAGCACGAATAGCCAGGCAAACATCACGCAGCCCTGTCTGACGCCTGAACAGACTTCGAACCAGGGCGACATGTCACCATCTATCCTTACACAGGATCTGCGTAAGGGGCCCTTCACGCCATATTCAGGCAGAAGACTCCACAATTTCTTTCGCACTACTCTATCAAATGCTTTTTCTAGATCTACGAAAGCATGGAAAACTTAATGACCTGTGGCCAGAAACTTCCCCACGATAACGCAAAGCGAGAAAATCTGATCCATACAACCTTTACCGCTCCTAAAACGTCCAGCTCATATTCTCTCACTCACACATAGGCACTCACCGGTAATGTAGCTTTCTACAGGTGAAAGAATTTTTGTAATCGGTCGAGTAGTTTTCGAGTTTATCCATTACATACAAACAAAGTTTTCCCCTTTATGATATTAGTATAGAGATAGAAGTATAGATAACAGGGCACAACACTTTTTGTTGTGATATAATATCACGATTCTAATGTGGTTCTATATGACATCAATAACTAGTTAGATTACCCAAAAACGTACATCCTCCAAAGTTTTTCACTGTTCTAGGTCACTGTTTACCTTTTACGTTCACTTAGATCACAAAAGTTTAAGCCATTTCGACGAGTTCAATGTGTTCTTGTTGTGCTCATACCATTTTCTATTGACATTTTTCTAAATATTTAAATCAGTACAAAGAAAAAATCATTGACGTTTTATAATTTTTACTTTACTTTTTCCGTACTTATAAAAAAACACATTTTTTTACTTAACAGTTTATTAATCGAATGATTAGTGACAGAGAAGTATATAACATAACATAACATAACTTCACGCTGTATCCCCAACGGGGTAGCCAGAGAGGACGGAGCGCCAGGAGTCGCGGTCCTAGAAGTATATATTTATATTTATTAACGTAAGGTTAAAATAAATACAAGAAATATAACAAATACATTTAAAATATACATAAGTCTATCGGTTATATTTATTATTGCAATTTTACGGTTTCTGGTAGACTATTAAAATCGCATAAAGCTTACCTAATCAAAGTCGTAATGACTGCATCAGATTACGAATTTACAGGTAGGTCGCTCAATAAAGATGAGCGTAAGAGAGAGTTAACTGCGTGAAGTAATCACTGGGTAACCGTCGTTTTACGAGCCCGAGTTTGCATATTCCGGCAGATGTTGGCTCTATAAAACCTAAAAAGTAGATAGGGCAATGTGCTTTCCCGAAATGTTACTTGTTATTCCGTAGAAATCTGTCCTTCGTTTCGAGACACGACTCTGAGTAATATACTGTAGATTAACAATATCTGTACACAGTATAATGTAAAAGTGCCACTTCTGTGTATTTGTAAATTTTGTTATAAGAAAAAAATTGTTAATTTCATCCATGATATATGTACAATGTTATCTAGTGAGTTATATTTTAGTTCATAATAAACTAATTACGTAAGTGTTGAAATATCTTTAAAAATGTAATAACGGAGTGTCGGCTGACGGAAATGTAAAATGCACTCGCATATTTAGGCGGAGGTCTGTGAGGAGAATGATGAGATTTAAGGAAGTGAAAGATCTAATGACCGCGATACTTGGTATTCCCTTGTCTCTGACTACCACATAAGGGATACAGCGTGAAGATATGTTATGTTTTATTAACTTTGGAACAAAATTATTGTACTTTTTAAAAATAAAAATAATATGTGTGTTGGTTTTAGATATAAATGATATAATTTAGGTCTATTGCTTCATTTTGATAGGTTGGAAAATTAGTAATATTAAGGTTCTTGTGTCTTTACAAATATTATAAGTTCGTAATAAGCATTACTGGAAAGAAAACATATAAAGATATTTTTAATTATGTAAGTGTGAATTTGCATCTTTTTATCTAAGTAAATCTGTACAGTTCTGCACGTTTCTTTTCTTATAACTAATTAATTACACGACTGATTGAAATTAAACTTTTTATGTATAGGAGATACTCTGACTTAAAACAAAGGCTAACTTCTAGACACGCTAAGCGAAGCGGGCGGGTACTACTAGTTCATAATACGAGTAATATCATTATTGACATTGCAATTTAAATAGATATAACTTGACCAGAGTGAGTAAGCGTCTATAATGTAATTTATACACATTTAAGAAGTCAAGTTTACTTACTCTGTTCATGTAACTTGATAAGACAAAATTTGACTTGTTTGATTTTTGGAAAATATTTTAAAATGTGTTTTCAAATTTAATATTATTGTATTCGTTAACTTAAAATATTTTATAGCATTCAATTAAGATCATGACTTAGACGAGTAGTATTTATTTAAAAAAAATACCTTTATTTGTGTATAACAGATAATTTTATACTTGTGTTTAACAAGTTATAACTTTGTTTTATAATTCTAATGGCACTATATACGTGAAAAAATTGTGCATTACTCATTACGTCGTATTAGACGCGTATTTTGATAGATGTAAAACTACTCCTTAAATGTAGTATAAGCCAGTAAATTGAGTAGTAGCAATGTATCCATAATTTCAAAACGTTTCAATTGAAACTATGTAGGTATGTCAACTGCAACCGTGACAAAACATTGTCAATACTCTTTACAATGTCGTCAGATTTTACGACAGTCGTAAATAATAAAGTTGTTAAGCGTAATCTTACAATTTGCTTTCTAGGTACTGTAACAAGCCTTGCTGCCAAAATAATAATGTTTGGAATGTCTCTAACAGTGTAAAATTACGTAATTTGGGGTTGGTGAACGTGCACCTTTAACTATGTACTTGCTTACATGAAATTTATACGACCTCACTTATTTGCATCCGACAAATTACATAAAAAAACTTGAGTTCAGTAACAACTTAGTTATTGTTTAAGCGAGAATTTCTCTTCATAATTGACATTGACGAATTAAGAATGGTTAGTAATGGGTGTTCATAATAACTTAAAAAATATTTTGGTATATCTTTGTACACAATTACATACATTCATACATACATTATATTCACGCTGTATCCCCAACGGGGTAGTCAGAGAGGACGGAACGCCAAGCGTCGCGATCCTTACACACTTCTTTTGCTTCCTCAAATCTCATCATTCTCTTCACACATTTTCGCCTAGGTATGCGAGTGCTTTTGACATTTCCGTCGGCCAACACTCTAGCTTTTTGGTCATAAGTCAGCGTTGGTCTTCTTTGGCTTCTTTTACAACTCACTTTCGCTCTATAGATTTGCTTCGTCAGCCTTTACACAATTAATACCTAAAATCCGTCGTTTACAAGACCAGTCTGGGCGCTATTAAGAAACTAAAAGAAAATATTCGAGTCGAAATCAGCATGTTTCCAAGGTGCCCTGTAAACGAGTTTTTCGAAACAAACGTGCTCGACTAGAAGAGTGTGTGAAGCTCAATGGTCACTATGTAGAGAAAATAGTTCTCGAAAAATAAAATTGCTTTTATTGTTCCTAAATTTTATTTTAAATTTTATTATAATGTTATAGTTTTTTTACAATTTTTAAAAGTTTGAAATCTGCCACTGGACATCCGTATATATCAATATATATTAATATGCATATACATGATTGTCTAAGATGGACAACTTTTGAAAGCATTGGTATAAATTGTGAATGAATGAAAAAGAACAATACACGATGACATTACTTAGTTCAAAACATAAGGTTTCTAATCACCTTTCTCATCGCTATGGCTAGCTTAGTAAACAAATAGTTTTTGAAGGCATGGTATGAAAAATACACGCGCCGAGATAAAGTACACCTAAGCGCCTAAATAACCAGGCTTATTGTCTTTCTATCTATAATTACAAGAAATTAAATTTAACAAACATGAAGAACGTGTCTATATGCATTGTTTTTCTATTATCATGTACTTACTTATATTCATATAACTAAAAGAGATACTGTCCACTTCTCGTACTCTACGTTCAACCCTAAGTATCTAGCTAAGAATAGTCAATTCAATGACGCGCGGTGTAAGATACGCGTTGCAGGATGCCCTCCTTTAATTAAACATATTCCCTGGTACAGCGAAGAATTGAGAAGAGAATAGAATAATGTGAGAATCATAGTTTTTACAATAAAAGAAATGTTTTATGTAGGTATCAAAGAATTAAACCGAGCATAGTCCTATGACTTTGAAGACATCTTGTCGCCCTCACCAAGTCACCTCCTGTTTCAGCGGGTGCAGTTCACTACGACGGTCTGTAGGTCAAGTTGCGTGAGGTGAGTTTATTATAGTCAGTTCCAGTCTGAGTCGAAGCTGATCGTCGCGTTTTCTCCTGAGGTACGAGGAGCATTTGGCTGCTTGTACGGAATTTTTTTCTAACTTAGAAAAGAAAATTACGATATTTGAGATGGAGAGTTCACAGCGAGTTCTTTGTGATCACTTATGCTTTACATTTGATCATTAACCTTTAATTAATAATTTAATAATACATTATGTATTCTAAACACAGTATTTATTTTATTCTGGAAAAGCAACCCAAGTGTTTATAACTTATACATTTAAGAAATATATGAGTAAAATAAAGTTTATCTCAATTTTACACTTTAAAAATGTCACAGTTTATTCGGCGGCGGAAACAGCGTATTACTTATGAATCAATAGTTAATAAGTATCGATGGAAGGCTTTTCAAACTGTGTCGAGCTTTGTATGCACTCTGAGTGCATCATTAATATTGAAACAGAAGTACGCCAATTGTCTTTCGAGTGGCCTACTCTTTGCATATTGACGTCTTCTAAGTTTAAACAAGCAATTCATTTCTTTTGATAAAATGTTAAAATAAGTCATTCTCATCGTAATATCATATTTCTTGCGAACAACGAAAACAAAGGAAATAACAACTTATTTTAAGTATCATCCATTTTTCTTAGAGACTAAATAATCAGGAATTTATTTCCTGCGCCTGCGTTATTGGTATTAAGTGTTCGAAATGGTAATCATATCGCATAGAATGCTCGAAACTTTTAAGACATCTGTGAAGGCTTCAATGTTTTTTTACACTGATGTGTTAAGTCGTATTTTTTGTTCCTTATGTAGACAAATAAATAATTAAAATAGACACTATTGAAGTGGATTTCTAAACATGTTTATGATGAAAATTGTAAAAGAACAATGTTGTAATTATACATTAATCTTCTTCTCAGAATTACTTTCACTAAAAAGAAATTTAAATGTCTAATAGATAATTTCTTGGCTTATATTCGAGAATTTTCGTAGTTCAGCGAAAAACACTATTTTTAACGTGAAACTATTTTAATTAAGCTTGTTCGGTTGGAAGGAGTTTATAGAGGGACAAATCGACTCGGAGCAGATAGATCGAGAATGTTCAATTTCGGAGGCGGCTTCTCGATGAAGCTTCGGAGCTGCTAGTAATTGTCGTAGTCATTAACATTTACGATAATGACCGGCTCGGATTGACGTAGCTGGTTGATATCGTGTCGCCTTCTACATAATAAGCCAGAGATAGCGTTTAATCCGGGCGAATATACGACGCAAACGACAAGACATCCTTCTTGTATGTAGTTTATAGCAACGGATCTTAACTCGTTATTCGGTTACAAGGCGGTTAACAATTGATCTGTCTCATTGTGTTAGTTATATATGTATAACGGTTACATAGACAACGTGAAACGTGTTTAACATTGAACATAAACATTTTCAAGGACAACGATGTGGGAATAATGCGATAAATTTTCCAGATGTTTAATTTAATAATAAATTTTCCAGATGTTTAATTTAATAATTTGTATTTGATAACTCAATCACAAGTTTATTTTTACACTAGTGATTTCGAAGTATTGTAAATGAGTCCATCCATATCGAGAATAGGTACACTGAAAACACTACGAATTATAGCGATGGAGACCAATTTTTTGTATTCGAATTTAGTTCGAAAATTGAAGGTTACCAAAATTAGAAATACAATACTACAGCCTTTATTAATGATTTAGTGATGATAAATTTTCGAACATTATTTAAGAAAAGAACGTTTTTCCATGTTTTCGTTTCTTTTCCATTTTATTCTGATTTTATGCACTCTTTAGACACTGAAAAAGTGCTTAATCATGTGTACTTATTATAACTGTACCATGCCATTAAAGATCGAGGTCGTTCGTCTTCAAGAAGCCATCTGCCGAAGTCTGCATATGCATGATTTGCGCATATTAATAACGGGGAGGATTACAGGCGCGTCGATGTGTGTTTGTGGTTGTATGAGCATAATACTGATGAAGCATGTCTGGTGTAGCGTTATGAAGATATGGGCTTTCACTACATCTGTATTATTTGTACACTTATAGAAATAGTCGTAATCGTTGTCATGTACATATTTTATATAAAATATTTAAGTCCACATATTAACCACATATACAATTCAGGACAGTGGTGCGTACGATGAGGCGAGATGTATCTGAATAGAGTCAGGGATGATTGAAGAAAATGCAAGAGAACCAAAGACGACCGATTTATTCCGTAGCTGCCAAAAGAATATGTAACAAAAGCGTAGTAAAAAATGACAATATTTTAAATTATAATTCTAAATCAAAAATAATGTAAAGACGAAAAATAATATAAAAAGAGGTGCATCTTGCACATATATTTTATATATATGTCGGAAAAGATAGGGAAATTCGTGCTCTTGCGACTTAGCTATGAGATATAGCTACCTAATCTACCTAGGAGGCGAACTACTCCATAAAATACCACGTTACGACAAAGTCAATGTGCAAACGACGAAACTCTCTTAGTAACAATTATTACGTAGGTAATTGGAAATATAATAATGGCAGACGATCCGTCGGAGAAATGCTAACGCACCGGACACCGTAGTCCAGCAGACCGCCAGCGCTGGCCCCGACGTTCCGTTAGCGCGCATCCCTTCCAAACCGGAAGTCGCGGTTTGCCTTAGTGTAGTCAAATGAGTGCCTTTTATTATTTCTACCGACATATATGTATTCTATTAATATTATATATAACAAGCTGATTCGACAGACGTTGTCATATCCAAATTTAAATAAATAAAAATCTTAGAGAAATAAGTACTTTCGGATTTTTCCGAATTTTCCAATTTTCGGGACACCTTTTCCAGTTTTTTTCACCTATAAACCTTATTTGGACTATCACGAACCCTTAAACACAAAAGTAGCCAAATCTGTCCAAGCCAAATGCGCTTACCAACTCGCAGCATTTTATTTTTATTTATGTAGATATTATTTAGTATAATATTTATTATTAATATAATATTTATTATTACACTAAATAATATCTACATAAATAAAAATAAAATGTTTTATTATTATTATTTAGTATATTATTTAAGCGTTCAAAACGACATCGTTTAAAACTGCATGTCGACAAATTTGCCATTGAACAATTTTATTTGCTTTCAAAAACAATTTTTAAAGTAAAAAGAATGGCCTCAATCAACGTAAAAATTATTAAGCGTGCTTTAAAGAAAAGGCCGAAGTAATCTTCGTCTTAAAAACTTTTTTCAGAATCTTGATAGCTCAGCACTGGTTTCTTGTATGCATGTAGCCGGTAAAGATGGCTCCGCAATGAGTACATCATGTAAACACAACTTTGAATGAGGCTTAGGTTGTGGTCAAAATGGTAGAAGAAAGCGACTCGGTATTAAAATTGTAGGAAACGAATAATATTTGTTCTTAATCAGAAACACATTGACCACCTACTTTATTACCCACTTACCCACTTTTGATCTCGTTCTTAGAGATGTAACAGCTTTTCGGACTAACTTTAGTCATTCTTCTGTAGCATCTTACTAGCGAAGGAGTGAAGCTACGGTAATGTTTGAACTAAATAATATTGTTGTTTTATTCTGACAACATTAACCTTGCTTTGTTTTAATTGAACTAAAAATATGTAAGCGCAGTTGTTTATAGCTTTTGATGATGGATGCTGTGACGGTTTATAGATAAAGGTCGAGTTTTGATTGGCTCGTAGGCACGGTAGCAGAGCATTTGCCTTCCAAAGTTCCAGTCTCGGATTCGATCATTGCGTGCCGTTTGGGTCAACTGGATGTTTTCGTATTTCGTTATATGGTATCTATAACACGAGCTTAGTACTTAGTTTGGGGTCACCCAATTTGTGTAATTGTCTGGAGTTTAATACAAATTTAAAAATTATTATAAGTCTGATCATAATTAAAATATGCCATCATTCGGCTTTGCAAAATATTAGTTAAATGCAATGAAATGACATTTTGAAAAATATATTTCGGCACGATTGGGATATTTAAATGATTGGTTACCATAGTTCAGTGTCATTTAAAGTACGAGTCGCGACCCCCTGTAGGGTCGAGGCCATATTCCAAGGAGGTACTTTTTAATATTAGGCACTACAATTTTTCTCAAGTTATTGCCGAAGGAGTTTGTTAGATATTTATTCCAAGAGAAAACACATTTTCATTACAAAATATGTAACCAAATGAGACGAATATGGTTGTTTTGGTTTCGATTATACCTGAGGGTTGCAGTAATAAGAAGTTTAAAAAACGTTGCCTTACCGAATCCTATGCCTATCGAATAACTAAACACAAGGTAATCCTATGCAATTCACAGAAAGTTTCTTTTATTCTAAATCATTTATGTACTTCTTATATTGTACGAACTCAGATGTTACTTTATACAGAAATCTATTTCTCTATTTCATATTTATAGCTATTTACCTCCATAATTTAATTACGTTGTAATTTTTTGAATTCAATTTCCCCAAAATATTATTCAACACTACATGTTTCACTTTTCAACAAACCATCCTCTGAAAAGCTTAGACTATAAGATTTTAATATTTTCTTACTAAATTTTGCAGAATATAGCTCTAACAAATAATATGATTTACTTTTTCTTGTATTACGATGTGTACTGTTGTCGTTTGGTTGTTCCTTTGTCGGCGTTCCCTTATTCATACGTTTTCAGGGCAAGAGTGAATAGGTAATTTCTAAATCTCGTCATTGATTTTTGTCAGGAACGGTTCTGAAGTTTCGTCTATTACATTTAAAAGAAGAATCCGAGTTCATACACTTATTATGTTATTAAAATACTAATATCATTTAGTCATCGTTATCTTTAATAAGGGTTGGAATACTATGAGTAATAAAGTAAGTAATATTTTGAGATTGTCTTTCCGCTTTTCTTGTGACTGTGGTCTGATGTTAACTTCGTCGCCTTTTCCGCGGCGTGCATCACCCCGTAATGATGCATCTCGAGATATGCAACTCGAGAAGACGGGAATTTTAATCACTGTATAGTGTACATGTACCTTGCTACTTATATTTTATACAGCGTTTACAGCGTGTAATGGTGCGTGATACGTTTACAATGTCATATAATAACGTATATTTTTTAAAGTTCGATCTCTGTCATGCATTCAAAATTTTTCTAAATCTATATTCTAAAATGAATTTATAATTTTACATCATTTAATAACTTCAGTCTTAAATTTTTCTTTTTCAATAACCTTGGCCTAGTTCCACTCGTATTGTGTAACTTGCTGTACATATAGAACAGTAAAAAAAACGGATAAAGCGAGCAGTGTTAATAAAATTAAATGATTGCTTTATTATTAGAGACTCTATGCGTTATTAAAATCAAATACAGTCGTCAAAATCGACAAATCAAAAGCAGTCGTCAGCTGCTTAATGAAGAATAATTTTCAAAGTCAAAGTCAAATCAATTTATTCAAGTAAACCCAATTACAAGGTATTTTTGAACGTCAAATCTACTTTAGTTCGGTTCAAATAGAAAACCTGGACACTGAGAAGAACCGACAAGAAACTCAGTCAGGTATCACTTTTTCAACTTCGTTTTACAAAAGGTTTATTAAAATACAATATTTTCATTAAGCCAGTAAATGCATGTGCAGAGAAGATCATTTCCAGACTATTGTTTTATCTAAAATGAAATCGTTTATTTTATAGTATGATTGTCTAATCAATGTACGTTTTATAACCAATCTAAATTTATTCTCTGTTAATTGAGTAATTTTCTGAGGAACTTTGTTATAAAAACGAATGCGGTTACCCAAAAAGGAAACATTTGACTCGTGTAATTTAAATTTTGGAATAACCAATTTATCACGACCTCAGGATTCCATACCATTAATATCCCCTTTCTTTTTAAACAGATCTATATTTTTCCTCGTATACATAATAATTTCAAAGACGTATAAGGAGGGCAAGGTGAGGACATTAATGTCTTTAAAACGATCTTTAAGTGATTCTCCTGCATTGATACTGTAGATAGCACGTATTACTCTTTTTTGTAAAATGAAAATGGAGTTAATATGCACCGCTGATCCCCACAGTAGAAGGCCGTAGGACATTAGACTGTGAAAATATGCAAAGTACACCAACCTTGCCGTATCCACATCTGTCATTTGCCTAATGCGTCTAATTGCATATACCGCAGAACCAAGCTTACTAGCCCATGCCCCGATATGGCTCGCCCACTGTAACTTGTTATCTACTGTTAAACCCAGAAAACTGGCTGACTTAACGAATTCTAATTGTTTCCCACCCACTTCTATTTTATCATGGATTCTGGGTACATTAGAAAGGGAAAATTTAATACATTTAGTTTTTTGTGCATTCAGTAGTAAATTATTGGCAGCGAACCATTTCGAGACATCTGTTAGGATCCTGTTTACCCAAGTAATATCTAGATTAATATAGTATAAATTATTAATTATTAATTTTGAGGTACATGATAACTGGTAATAACGAATTACAATTATTCAATTTTATTTGTAGTGCACCACGCGGAGTGAACGATACTACCAATAATTGTGGCAATAAAATAAACAGCGTTTAAATTTCAATAAGCCTTTCAAGCAGCAGGTTGAAAGTTTGAATAAATTATGTTGCTATAAATAATATAATATCATCATGTTAAATGATACGCAATTAAATTGAAATAACCGTATTTATTTTAAATATCGTTTTTCATCATTAATTCTTGAGGAAAAAATATTAGACTTTTGATATAATTATGTGTTATATTTCTCGACAATTGTGATATAATGCTGATATTATTTTTCTGTTTTTCTGTTATATTTCTTTTTAAAATAACATTGTGTCATTTCAATATTTAAAATAAACATTATAGTTATTTTATTTCAATTAAAACTTTCAATAAGTAGGCAAAATTTATACTTAACTATTATGAAATAAAAAGTCAAATTCGAGTTAGACTCGCATATCGAGGAGTTCCAACTATGGATAGGACTTGACCCCACTACAAAACTAAGTCAGCTTGTTGTGAAGTAAACAAACTTGAAAATGTAATTAGTTACGTAGACGCTTTATGAATTTAATAATTTAACAGAAAAATGAAATTTGTCAAGATAAAAAAATCATCTAAAACACAATATAGGTGGTTTCCAGATTTTTTTTACTAGGAACTTCTTTCAAGCCTTTCAAGACTCGAAGTCAAGTTATCTGGAAAGTACCTTATAGGTCTTGATGATCAGTCAATGCGTTGTATATCAGTGTGAAAATACATATTCTTTATTGTTTTGACTTTTTTACAGGATTATGAAGCTGTTAACTTTCAACTTGATACATCTGTCTGTTACTAAGAGAAAGCTTCTTGAAAGGCCTACAGTTACACAAACGGACAATACAAACGGACAAAGTGAAGCTATAAAGACACCGTTTTTTCTTAGGAGGTACGAAATCCTAGACAACCTAAATTATTTATAATAATGTAGATGTACAATGTATTTGTTTTATTTGCAGTTACATGTTATCGAGCGTACGTATTATAATAAACATGCATATCAAAATATCCAAGGTAATTTTTAGTATTTCAGTAATAAAAAAATTGTGAAAATGTTATAATGTAGGTTCCGGCGATATAGTTACTTATTCTGTACGTGACGTCAATGAATGAAGGCATGTATATTTTAGCGTGACGTAATTCAGTCTTTGTAACTTACATAAAATAGAAGAGATCGATGAAAATAAAGGAGACCGTAACTTTTTCTTCGCGATAAATAATTCGGTAATGTACCGACGTCTTATTAACTTGTTATCGATTTACAATAGCGCTATATTGTTAGACGTGGACTGAATTAAATTGTACTTGTTAAACGTGGTCATAAAAAATGTATCTTAATTACAAAAAGTAAACTTTTCGCCCTAGCTTTCCTCAATGTTTGTTTTTCACTAAGACTGCTCTCGTCGAAAGTTTTCAGGTTAAAGATGTTTAATTTGTTACAGAAATTGTATTTAATTTGTACCTAAAACTACTTAGTTATGTATTTTTGAAAATAATTTCCTAAGAAAGAATAGTAAATATTGCTGTATTCCGAAGTAATGTCATACAGCAATATTGACCATTCTGACTCATTATATGTTAATGACATGTACTCACTGACGTCGAGTATATCGAGTACATAAAATAACGTGTTCCGTTTGTGCTAAAAGACATACTCATTTTTAATATGTATGTATATGGGATATGTCAAATTTCAATGTACTAACTTCTACAGATCGAACAAAAAATATCATACTAGTTCGGTGTTCATTTTATTCTAAAAGATATTCGAAATATGAATTCATTAATTTAGAAAACAGATTCATTTCAAAATAATTTAATTTATTCTATTAAAAGTTTGCACATATATAACCAAAACATATTTTCAGCTAGGTAGGTAGTATAGTTGCATGGACTAAGGCATGTCTTATTCTGCTGCCACGAGAATGGAATGTCACTGCATTGCCTTGTTGTGCGATGCCGGCCTCTAATGAAGCCTCCTGTGACCAACTACAAAAGCTCTCCTATCTTAGAATGCTTTCTACAGATATGGACTAGCTATAGTTATTAGTTTAAGGACATAGATTTTAAAGAATGAATTAGAAATTTGAGAAAGCCATATCCATGAAACTTTTCTCCATTTAACTAAAAATTGTGTACCTTGTATTTGTTTACGCAAGTTTTTATTTCATATTGCACCAGCTAAGCTTGTGTAATTACCACTTACACCAGTTTACTAATCTAACGAAATCTTGTACATCGCGACCTGTATACCTGCTGCACTCTTGCGTTATTGTAGTTACTATACAATTATGTGCCAAATGAAACACATAAACAAAATCAGATGCTAGTAACTTGCACCAGTGCAAGCAATTGCTTAGAGAAACAAGCCGTCATTTGAATCCGATATAAACATTTTACTTTCGAACTCTATTTTCCTTCAAAGTTATTTAGCATTTAAAAACAATATTAATAATAAGGAATATGTATATATATTATACACACATATATATATTACATTTTATAGACAAAAAACAAAAAAAAAACAAAATTTTTAATTTGTATCTTACACAACGGAAAACGACTCGATGTGACGATTTTCATATTATGACGTTTCATTAAGTACCTACACGTTGAACTGTGCTGATATAATGTGCTAGAATATATTGGAATTTGTAAGAACATAATTTACATTCTGAATTTGTAATCCTCAAATTGCCTCGTTACATAAGCGAATTAGGTATTACCAAATTTCATTTAAAGCATTACTATAAATACATAGGTAGCACGAGATAAAATATGACACTCAAACGGTACGCAGATGCGGCGAATTCAACTGATCCCTCGCCCGGGGGAGCGAGAAACAAACATCGTAAAAACTCGTGAATATTGCAAACAATTCGCAAAGTTGTAAGTGAGCATTTTTCTCGTTTGAAGAATTTCGTGTGCTACATGTAAATTCGAGGCCCTTCGCGATTGTACGAGAGAAAATGGTGCTCGACTAGACGCGTGATGTACTAACGAATGAAAAGTAAGGCGCTTGAAGAACTCAAGTGGTGAGTGTATTGCTCTCGTAACTCGCAAAATGTTTTAATCAATTCTGTTTAAATAATGATATATTATATAATAATCGCTTAATATTTCTGTATCTGAAGATCAATTGGATTCAGTAACGATAAAGAAATAATTATGATAAAACTATGCATGACTGGTTTTTTTACGTTTTACATAATAATGATTAAAATACGTTTAGTATAAGGAACTTGGAACTTGCTAGTACATAGTTAATGTTGAAAAGTCATCGCCTATATCAGTTCCTTAAAACTATGTAAAAGAAACCGATTTACTATTTATGTGTATATGTAATCATTAAAACTTTATTTGGCACATTCTGTGTATCCATTTCTTATATCTCAGACCAGCCCAGATGCAATCGTACCATTGAATAATTTCACGAACACTGCTATCGGAATTTCAAAAAGTATCATCAAAAAGAAAATTCAAATTTTAAGTATATAAAATAGAATACAAATTGCATTTCTGATGATTGTACTGACATTATATATCTGGGGAATGCGTTTTCGAGGGATGGAAGGTGTGAGTTAGATGTAAAAAGAAGAATTAGTGAGCAGTGCGAATATATCTAAAGCCGCCAAAATGGCCATCCACAATGAGGTGTTGGTGCTGGATTTATTGTACGGTAGTAAGACCCGGAAAGTAACATAAATGCAGTAGAAATGCGATCTCTTAGAAATGAGTGCAGTATCACCCTGGAGAATATAATAAGCAAGAAAGAGACGCAGTATGACGGAGTTGAGCGACAGTGTCATTGTAAAAATGAAGAAAGGAATGCTTAGATGGTTCAGGCACAAAGAAAGAATAAATGATGAAAGATTGACGAAGAAAAGCTACTGAGCGAAAGTGAGTGGTAGCAGAAGCCAAGAAAGACACTAAGGCTGATTTATGAGGATCAAATAGTCAGAGCGTTAACTGACGGAAATGTCAAAAGCACTAGCAAACCTAGGCGAAAGCGTTTAAGAAGAATTATTATATGTGAGAAGTCGAAAAAAGAATGTAAGGACCGCGATACTTGGCGCTCCTGTTCCTGCTCTGAGTACTCCGTTAAGGATACAGCGTGAGGATATGTATTTATGTAACATACAACATAATTTAAAAAAACATTAGTGTAGGTGATTCAGTGAAATGTGAGGTGTATTTAAAAAAAAATGTTGTTATGCTCTATAGAAATCCTAAATGAGCAGATATATTTTATAAATTATCCGTAAATATTTAAAAGCTATATGTAGATTATAACATATTAATAATTAGATTCACGAAGATGCGCCTCACTCCTTCTTCCAATCATTTACAATGTGAGTATGCGTTGTAATGCTAGTGTGGTAGTTCTATTATTACGCACTTATTATCGACTTTAGAAGATACTCATAGCTAATCAGAGAAAGCGTTATAACCAACTGGAATGAAGATCTATTTAAAATAGGGGTGTGTTAATGAACTATCTACATCTACTGTTAATGACAAGGAAAAAGTATAGTAGACTTGACGTCGCTGTGTAGAGGATAGCATTGGCAAAGAGGCTTGAACAAATCTGTGCTCTACTTGTTGTAGTGCCATCGTACAGAGCTTTTCTACTTTTATTCATAATTAAATTGTGTCAATGAGTCATTTCAGCAAGATAAAAGATTATTTTATTACTGTCACTGAATTGGATTTATTATTCTTGAGGTATGAGGCTAGATGACAATATAATTTCATTTTTAGTGCGTGCCAATCTATTATTTATTTGCGTTATTTTTAATAAAATTGGGACAGTCGTTAATAGGTACTTAATATCCATATTGCCGTCTTAAAAATACATTTAATTGCTGAATAAATAAAACTTTTCAAAAAGAATATAAAGTTATCTTAATATCCGAGAACTATTGGATAAATCTTTCCATTGTATAATAGCAGTAATAGTATCAATTGTTTTTGAACTTGGCCGCTATTTTAATGACATATCAATTGTTTTAATAACATGTATGTGTATATGCGGAAATTTTCTTGTGAAAATACATTTAACCGTAAACAGCAAAAAATAACAACATCGAAATATGTTTACGACAACTTAAAAGTTTCTTCACGCTTTTGACAACACAATCCGGTAAGAACACGAGAAATTCTGAAGCTACAAAATTTATGAACGTTGTCATTTTAAGAGTAACACATTACCGCACCACGTGTAACGTCTTTGGCGTATTTATTAATATTTAAATCAATGTTAATTTAAGAAACTTAATTTAAAGTTACGTAACTGGCAATTTTAATTATTAAAACATTGCTTTGTTAATGATGTAGCTTAATTTGTGTTATTATAAATATTTTTTAAAATCGTGTAACATTTCTTCATTGTCCAAGGAGTCCATAACCGTGTAGGTGTTGCTAGTGAAACATTATACGACTACACGTGCATCACAATAATAATAATAATACTTATAAATGTTCACTCGTCAGCAAATCACAACCCCAGCCGCGTTTTACAAATTGTCGCCCACGCGCCTGCGGCTACGTTGTGTTATGAAAACTTGGAGCCACAGGTAAAGGAAGCTTCGCGGCAAACAATTTACTTACCTCTTATGCACATACTGAAAAAACCTTTAATACACTTGCAGATGAAAGTGTCGTATCGAAATTTTACGACATATCCATATGCACATTGCTGTGAGTGCATTGATTTAAATGTTAGACTTTTTGCCCTTTCAAATATGGCTAAATCATGGACCAAGGAACTTAACGGACGGAGTCATAATAAATTGCCGCTTTTACAATAGTGTGTCAAAGGAATTTTCCTTTCTCTTTCTATCTCATTGAGCACAACCACAAATAAAACAGTTAGAGTAAGTATGGCAATCTCGCACTGTCAGTGCATTTGGAGTCAGCTTATGAGTCGGTCATGAAATAATTATTTTCTGCAATGTACTCATAAATCTTAAGTGTTTTTGGTATTAGCATTTACAAAAATAAAAATGTGTCGTGTTCAGCTGTGTATGGTTGCACTGTGATCTTTCCTAGTCACGCGCATTAGTAAAAATCTAGAGTCGGTGATCGAAAAAGCACACTTTAAGAACACGCTTTTAGAGCAAATGCTCCGTCCATTGTGATATTTGGTCCGAGGGATAAACTCAATGTTTCGTAGACAAACACAATAATGCAATGTATATAGGTATCGTGTATATTAATTTTAAAGATGCGATAACAACAATAAATATGTCCGGAAAACGTCATGTAAAATTTATACAAATTAACAACACGAAAACGTAATTAGTAAATCAACAACTTGTTCAAAGAGTATCTGTATCCCTAAGGAGACAGGAGAAATAAGTTAAATTTATGTACAAAACATGGTCTTACTTATTTGTATAATTACGATTTTCTCTACAAACTGGTAATGACTATGCCGACTCATTAATACTGCCACTAGTATATACCACTAGTCGTAAAGCAATTACCGTAATAGTCCACTTAATACAAACGACGTCTCCAGTAAATATTATGTGCAATTATTGGCAAATCCTCGTATTTATGTAAACAATTATTTCCCCTAATTGCAGGCCTGGTACCAGATCGCGTTTCAGCACTAATGAACACAACTGAAACAGATATTTTCAACGTAGGTATAGGTACACTCTGGAAAAGATGTTGTGTCCGTAGAAACGAAGTCAATTTGGGGCATTCTGACCTCTCCTAATGGTATAATAAATCGTTAGAGTTATTATTAAGAGAAGAAATCTCGAATCTACGGGTCGAAATTATACAGGGTCTTTGGTAATTGGCAGCAAACCTTTAACCTTGTGATAGAAAATAAATAGGTCGTAGAAAATAATGATGTAGAAATAAATATATTATATAGTGTATTGGTTATAAATGCTATTAGTTAAGTGATTCAATCATTTACCGCGAATAAAGTAAAAAACCAAACATTCCTTTTGTATTTTCTGAATTACGGTTAAAATAAGAAATGTATTACGGTGATACTTTCTAGAAAATAAATTATCTACGAACTACTGTACTGTGTGGTGATTGTTATGAGGGCAATATAACACCGATTAATTAAATGTGACTCGTAACTTGAACACTACGCTTGTAAAATGGGCACCATACAAAAAAATAGGAAAGAACTAAGTAACATTAAGACTCCAAGTTTGTTTTCTAAATTGAATTCACCGAGTTCATGAACATGTTAAAATCTTTTTGTAAGAAGAGTAGGATGTACTGATCTTACTCGGTTTACAATCAGTTAATAAATAACCCGTCTACATGATTTACATATTTTGTTGAATGGCTATATGGCTATGCTATGGATATGGATATGACGCTAGGTGGATTATGGTTCCTCTTAATGGGTTTACAGCGATGAGATTCGATATGTCGGTGTCGGTGATTTGTTGAAACTTTAATTACGGTGGTTGTGAATTAATAGGTGGGATTTTTATCGTAGATCTAGAGGTCTCTAGGGGCTGTGTAAAGGGGAACAGAGTTTGTTATGACTGTGGAGCACGCTGTTGATAATTGCGGGTGGTTGTGAAAGCGGAAACAGATAAAATATTATGTTCACGCACGCCTTGATACAGGTTCAACGGGACTTCGATATTGTAAAGTTTTTGAAAACTATTGACCTATCACTATATCCATAGCACACTTATTACTGATAAGAGAAATAAAAAATTGACATCTTACGTACTAGCTTTTGGCCGCGACTTTGCTGTGTGAATTCCAAAATAAAATATCATTATTTAAAATAAATAAATAAAAATAAATAAAAGAGGCAATGCTGCCAGTTTGCTGGGTAATTTAAGCAATGATAGCTTTCTAAGCGGCAACTTTGACGAAGTCTATTATTTAAGATAATGTGTAGTTTTAAGTTTGTAAATATTAACGTATGTATGTACTTTTTTCTTATACTATACTTATAAAAATAAAATACGTTACCTCTAATAGTTTTACTATCTCCATGGTACAGACATCGTATTCATATTTACCCTATTAAGTAACTAGTCTTTCAATCGGCGTAATTGATATAAAGTCTCGGCTGCCAAAGTTTTGAGCATTTTTAAATAAGCTTGCTCCGGCGGGCATATATTTAATGAATGTGAAATTTAAATATATACTTATTTCTTTATACATTTTTCTAACGACTGCTTAAAACTACAACGTAATATAGGTATGTATTTTCGTTCGATACTTTTTTTCTGCAATGCCTTTTTGGGAAATTTTTAAGTATTTACCCTAAATTACTTGAGTAAGTTACATAAAATTGCGGCTAACAAGAAGACAATACAGTTCACTAAATACTAGCTACAAGATATTTTATTATATGAATGAATATTCCAGTTATAACTATAAATGTCGCGTTCGGATGGCGAAGTGTGAGGGCGGAGTCTAGACAAAAAAATTTTTTTGGGAGTTTGCTCTTAATATCCCTAGTTTCACAGTGAAGTTCTAACTAATAAACAAACAAACGGATAAACAGACGATAATTTAAAAAAATGTGTGTTTTGGAATCGAGAAAGTTTATAATGAGCCTCTAGCCTCTACTAGCCATTTTTATAAAATAACTTCAAGCCGTGTTTGTACAACCACGGTTTTGTTACAGTTTAATGATTTCGTATATATTCGTTATCTATGATTGTAAATAATTCCATCTTAAGTTCAATGTTAAACTTAAACTGTATACTTTGGTAAGTGGGTACATTATCCTGAAAAGTTTTTACAAGAATTTATGAGTACATTCGCTACAGTTATTGAAGGACTCAAGAGACAACGCATTTACTTGAAATTATACTTGAAATCTGAGCATTTAAAGCAGAAAGTCGTTCTCAGCATAAGAAATAAAGAGGTCTTGATAACTATCTTCTTAAGTAGTCTGAGTCGTAGAATTGCTAAAAAGTTCTTTCGGGTCTCACGTCGTCTTACGTAAATACTCTAATCTCGTCTACGAACTTGCATGCGAGTATTGTAAACTACAAACTACACAGCATGTGTTTTTTTAAATCTTCTAACGTGGCTACGAATATGGGACCGCCTCGCCACGACATCTCATCGGTTTATGTATTCAACTTTTTTCAACTACTAACAGTAGCAATATTATGAGAGTTCAAAAAAGCAATTTCGCGCTTCGTCCAGCTATACGTTTTATGATAATGCGGTGTTGTCCCTTTACTTCTGTTGGAAATTGTAACAATATCTGTTTGGAAACTGCACTTGTGGTTTTCAGGTGCCTTCCACAATGATCGTTACTTCCAGAATCTTTGTGTTACTAACGGATTTCTGAGTGGTGGTTTTCTTTTAAACAAGTACACTTGAATACATATATTAAAATTATTTGTTTTTACAGTTTAAAGTACATACTTCAATTGTTTTATGAGTAACGAATAAATTGTCTTCATAGAATAAGAGAGCAGACTTTAATTAAAGATTACGACATCCATATCTAACAATACCAACTACTCGTACGGGAATCTAAATTTTCTTGTTAACGAACAAGCTATTTCGGGAAATCTATTCAACAATTAAGTTTTTGATTTTTTCATGCCTATGTCATTATTATTTACTAAATTTCAGCCTTCAGCTTCGCTCGCATAAAATATAAAATTACAGTTTTTTTTATACCCGCGCCTGTACAAGAAGAAATTCAGTACAATTCGTGCAAATAAAGCTCGGACCAAGAATGACTATGGACGGAAAATTTGCTCTAAGAGTGTGTCCTTAAATTATCCTTTTTTGTTGACCGACTCTCTAGTTTTTTACTAATGTGCGTGACTAGGAAAGGTCGCAGTACAACAATACACAGATTAACATGACATATTTTTATTTTTGTGAATACTAGCAGCCAAAAGACTTAAGATCTACGAGTATTTTGCAAATAATTATTTTTGACCGACTCATAAGCTAACACGAATTACACTGACAGTGCGAGGTTGACATACTTACTATAGCTTACTGTTTCACTCGTGGTTTCGCTCAATGAGATAGAAAGAGACGTGAAATTTAATTTGGCAAGCGGTGGCGAGAGCGGCAACTTATTATGACTCGGTCCATTATGTTTCTAGGTCCTAGAAATAAAGTAACCTTTATTTCATGCCGCGAAAGAATTATATTTTCCCATACAAAATTTAGCACCTTTTTTAACCACCCTCTAATACGTCAAATTTTGAAAAACGACAAAATACGTATTTTATTTATTGTCAATGAGCATTAATACCGAATTTCAAATAAATTTGACTAAAAAAATACTATTTCCCATAAAAAACTTTTCCACACCTTTCTGCCCTTAGAGGTTGAATTTGGAAAAATAACGAAATACGTATTACATCAATTGTATCGAATAGCATTAATATTAAGTTTTAAATCAATTTGACCATAAAAACATTATTTCCTATACAAAATTGGCCATCCGCTTTTACCCCCTTAGGGGCTAAATTTCGCGAAATCCCTTTCTAAATGATGCCTACAACATAAAAATATAAAATCTTATATATTATCCTTACTAAATTTAAAATTTCTAGCCTTAGTGATTAGGTCTAGAGTCTCTAGAGGATAATGAGTCAGTTAGTTAATCGGGTCTTTGCCCCTTCTGAGGTACTCGAGGATTTGAATAAAACGATTCAGTATTTTTTAAAAAAAAGGTTTAAAAATTAATTATGGGACAAAATTATAAGGGTTCCATTTTTTGCCATTTGGCTATGGAACCCTCGAAACGATCCATAAAATTGTGTATCACGATGAATTTTTTTTTAAGTTTTTAAGATACATTTATCAAAATAAACCGGTATCATAACGTTAATATTTAAAACACTTTATAAAACTTCAAACTAAGTACTATTTTAAATAATAGATTTCCTTAGAGTTGTCGTTTTTTCTAAGCGGATGTCATTGCTCAGGATACCTAATAGACTGGCAGTATTACTTCTTTCAATGGCATAATGGATTATAACAGATTTATTATAAGCAGATATGTTTATTTGTTTTCGTAATGGAATCCCCTTAGAAACAATATAAAATATGGGCGTTGCCAAGGCGGTTAGGAGAGGGTAGCTGTCCCCCCTAGATATTCGAAAAAATTAAGAGACATTTTTTTTGTTCAAAAAATATTGCATTGGAAATAAATTCTTAAATTTTAATGTTTAAAATTGTAATTATATCTTTATTATTTCTTGTATTTACAAAGGTTTTAATTAAAATCTTTTTATAAAAATTAAAATCAATGCACCAATGCAACCTATATTTGTTATTTCTCGCACACGAATGCCCTTGAAGTAAAATTATAACATAAATTAGAAAGAATGATTTTACAATGTAAATTGAATAGAATTTGGCATTAGAACGTAGATGTGCTACATATATGTAATTATAACAGGAATGGAATATGAACACATGTATTTGTGTACCTACATATGGTAAATACAATATTCTGATACTTGTACAGCAGTTGGCGCGCTCCGAACACTCCAACAGTGTTCCGGCCCCAGTCGGTTTATCACTACCGATAACGTACAGCAGGCTTGCGTCTAGGTACGTACTATATTGTACGGATTCTCTAACAAATATACGTGAACATGAATAATACTTTGATATTGAGCAATCGTTTGTGTTTTAAAAGAAAAATTCAAGCATCGATTTGTTTTAATTTTGTGAAAATTCGAGACATTTTATTAATGAGAAATAAAACAACTTACTAATTTTATTTAAGATTTTTACTAAAACAATGTGTAGGTACCATATCGTAGTGGCCGACCTTTGTAATCTTAAAATTAAATGTGGTTGGAGTGATAGAAAAATATTTAAACGAGGGCCACATTATTTTCATTGCATTTTGAACCTTGAGTCGATTTTTAACGAGACTAATGTTATTGTAATCACACACAACTATATGAACTATTTTCGTTTAATTTTGATATTTATGAACATTTCTGATAAAGTAACATGTATATGCATGTATGAATACAGTGATGAAAAAGTACATGAAAATTGTAGATATTAAGTTATATTTATAAGCGATTGTAATATGAAGCTCTTAAAACAGAATATTTGACAGAACAATGTGGTACAAAATAAATTACAAAATAATCTGAAAAAGTTCTGCCTGATTCTTTTTTCGAAGAACGTAGATCCTCTTTTTATAAAGCTACAAGTGGAAACCGAGGCAGCTACAGTTATTTCCAAAATTAGTTTCTCAACTACAACGTTATCGGAACTTGTACATGGCTCGATTGGTCCAATCTGTGTAATATTACACAAGTTCTTGATTAAATTTAATAAAACCAAGACGGTTACCTAATTGCGCGCGGCAAGTTCCATTAGCAACTGTTCGATTCGCACGCGAGTTGCTCTCGATTCGATTGATTCACGAAATTTTAGAACAAAGATTATGTCGCAATTTTAATTTTGTATCAAGACTTGGGAGCTGGATCATTTTGAAGCATAGAATGGTAAATGGGAACGCGTAATAAGTGGTTGGAGCGGTACTCCTGCTTAATGAGATTTATCAACGTGATTGATTCTGCTCGGTGATTCCGCGGTTTAATTGCTCGGCTTGATGTTCTTACGGTCCTTGAGAGTTGTAATTATGACGGTAGGAAATGTTGCATCGGGAAGTCGTTATACGAACATTATATTAATCGATCCACGAAATGGTTAATTTTTATAATATGTATAACAGGTATAAATAGGAAGTGTTCGAAGATTGCCAAGATAAGATTACGTAAAATTTGCAAGGTAGCAACCACCATTTTCATGTCGTTTTTACGACAGGGTATGACACAGTATTCATGTTAACATTTCAAATAAATTTTTTGAAAATAATTCACACGGGCAGTTCAATAACCTGCATTCTGTGAGTAAAATGACATCATATGCGACGGCTAGCGTTTTAGCTCCAAAAAAGGTGCTAAATATTGCTGGTGTGTTTTCTTAAAAATGTGATTACGAAAATATTTTTTAAATAGATATGTTTGATGAGATAACAAGTGGCCTTAAAAGTATTTTCAAAAACTTTTAAGGCCACTTGTTAAGTATCCTATTAAAGGCAACATGGACAAGATCTTTGGATCTAGTAATTTCATTTGATACAGTATATTGAATATTATATTGTTTACTTTTCGATAAAAATCGATAGTCAATAAATTTGAAATCGTTTAGAATTTTTTGTATAATAAAATGAACAGTGGTTCCCAACCAGTGGTCTGCGAATCACTAGGGGTCTGCGAAAACTAAATTACGGACCGCGAAAAAAAGTTATGTCAGTCATGATTAAAGTTTATTTTCAGACTAGGAACTTTGATTTGGGGTCTCTGTACCAAATAAAAAGTCCTAGTGGCCTCTAGTTAGAAAAGTAATCAATATTAAATATAAAAAGTAGTCAAGTAATCTTGGGTTGTAGTTGTTGTTATTACTTTATCATTTCGCAGATTTATTCATAGACACATGGAATACATTAATTTGATCATATTTCTAAATATATTATAAACTGTTTGGAATATCTTTAATTTTCATTATTTTAGATTGGTGGCTCTTTGTCAGGAACTAACCTTTAGTCCATGACTTAGAAGACACCTCGTATATGTATAATTATGTCTTCTGCATACCCATGAAGCTATATTATTAGATTTGAATTTATTCTGTTTGAAATTCCATCTGTTTTGAAACAGACTAATTTTAAGTTTATAAACGAATGTTCTATTCATGTACCTAGCGTGATGTATTTGAACAACTACTTCTATCGCGTTAACATCTGTAAATACATTACTTTACTTATTTCGTTTATGTGCGTCAGAAACTTAACACAAGTCAGCTAGCATCGGTATGGTTACCGCTTATTAAATTTTGCCTTTTGCTATGTAATAGTTGCGCTTTAGTTGCGTTTATTCTCAGTACTAAGATTTTCATAACAGGGAGCAATTAGTCGAGCTGCAGGTTCAATAACACAATTTTATAATTATATTTCAAATGCAAATAGAACAGCACAGAACAAATAAATGATAAATTATACATATTTCATTGCCGAGCAGGTATTAGTTACATTTGAAATCGAACCTTAGCAGACGATACACACCAATCATCTGGTCTCAAACTAGGGCATTCTCTGTGCTATGAGAACTAGATGACAACTACTAGGGGCGTCTCCCAGTACACCCAGACTCGAAACAATCTAGAAAAGTTTGTTTCCTAAATTGACCCGACCGGGAATCGAACCCTGAACTTTTTACGCTTAGGGACACGACCTAATCGAGCACCATCGTGGTCATCAAAATTTGTCGTTTTGAGTTTTGTTTTTCTTCTCTTCCAAGCCAGCATAGAAGCTATAGCCAGTCTTTAATTATATTACTTACTTGCTGTACCCAGCCACGCGTTGCTGTGGCTCGATAGGTATTGTATTGTCATTCGTGAGTTATGGTCTTGAGTTCATTCAAAATTCCCGTAGAAAAAAATACTTTCAGTTTTTCTCCAACTTTCTAATTTTTCGGGCAACTTTTCTAAATTTGATTTCCATAAAATACTAACTCAAACTATTACAAAATTTTAAAACAAGAAATAGCCAAATTGGTCCAGTTGTTGTCAAGTTATGAGCTTACCAACGAACATTTCATTTTTATTTACATAGACTTTATTCGAAAAAAATGCAAAGAAGAGAGAGCAGAAGAAGAAGAGAAAAAGTATAATGTCTCGTAAGTTGTAAGAATAAATGAAAGAGATAAATAATCCGTTTTAATAAAGTATATATCACCAATCTATTATAAGAAGAATCTATTATTAGATAGAACCTGTCTATTACAAAATAGAAGCGTTGAGATCGTACTATTGCACCGTAGAAAAATCTCTCAGATCGCACAGAAAAAGCATAACGGAAATAAAACCGGGTATTAATTTAATCGAAACTCCTCTTCATTAGTTTCAGTCGTGCGGTTGAGTGGGCAAACAAATAAAAATGTTTGATCTCACCAGTTATGCAATCGGAACGATATTCGAATCGTTACAATTGGCCGAGCGCTCCATTGGTTATGATTTTGCGGTGAGCTACTAATGCATTTGGTTATTTGCAGTTTCATATTATACATAAAGCACTATCAAAATTATTATCGCTGGACCCCATTATATTGTTTGACACTGCTGAGAATTTCGTGTTGCACTGTCTATTTTTTCTAACTTGCATACTTCACATTATTATACATAACAGAAGTAGCAGATATCGATTTGAATACGTCGTAATTGGGATTTCTCGCGATCAGTCCGTCACATAAGTACGCATGCTTTCCGGTCATGCATTACAAGTATAGATGTTTTCACATAAGGCAGTAAATTCATCAAGTACTCGTACCCATATATCTAAGATTTTCTCATTAAGCGATATATTCCTACAACGAATTCGTATTAATACCAATTTAATCACAACAGACTACAATCAAGAGTACAATAAGCAGTAAAAACTACATTCTAGTCGCGAACAAGACTGAAGTCCAGGCACGTGCGTACACAACACGGTAAAATAACGTGCAAACATAAATCACATCAGCTACTTCAATATTTCATTTCATTATTATTACTAACTCAGTGGAGAATACGTTTAACATAGGTTTTCAATAAATTGTGTCTGTTATCAAATATGTCCATGCAATCGCATGCAATCAGGTGTAGAATAAAAATATTACGCGGACTAACAAAGACTTTGCGTGTAAAAAAACTTTGCGTGTAACAAAGGTTGAGCTAACATTAAACAGTGAAAGCAATGCTGGAGAGACAAAGTAAGAATGTAACATTTTGTGAAGGTGAATAAGTTCTTATCGCATACGGCGGGTGGCTAAAGAAATAATTTTGAAGTGATCGAGTCTTTTAGTATAGGAGTTTAACTTGCGTCCGAATCCACTTAACTTAAGATTATAAGGAATCTTTTCTGCACCGCTTCTATATGTTCCAAATGTGCTTTATAGTATGGATCTGTATTGTGGTCTCCATGAGATCACAATACAGATCCATACTCCATCACACTTCTAATAAAACTATTGTAATCATGAACTTTGAGATTTGGTAAAATCTTTGTTTGTTCTCGTTATGAAGCACATAAGCTGGAAACCTTTTAAAGAAATGTGGTGAAAATGTTAATTGACCGTCAAACAATCAAGGTCTTTCAAAACTGAAGTACTGTGCAATATCCGTCCATGTAATAAATAAAAGAAAATTATTTTCTTATTCTTTTACGTAAACGAAATTACTTAATATTTGTCGATACTTAGGAATGCGACATGGTTAATGCGACACCATTTGGATATAGTGTCAAGATCACTGTGAAGGGAGAGACAGCTGTTTGTGTCGATTATTGTGGTAAAAACATTGAAGTCAGTGGCATAAAACCATGGACATTTTAACTTAATAATGAGATCGCTAAAATAAACCAAAAAGAAAAGAGATCCTAAATGTGAGCCTCGAGGCATACCGGATGTGATTATTACCGGTGAGAATGCGTATCTTTTCAGTGCCACCAACTGATTCCTATTATTTAGGTATGATTATACCCCTCTAAGAAGACTGCTGTGAATACCGTAACAACGTAGCTTTACGCAGATTAGGGAATTATTAACCTTGTCAAATGCCTTTTCAAAGTCCATGTATAAAGTCTACTTGATCCCCAGAGGCAAAAAAATCACAAAGTAATTTTTGTAATCTAGTAGGTTTGTGATTATGGATCTGTGTTTAATGAAACCATGTTCATTTGCGACAAGGAAGGTTGTATGTAGCTATAGATATGAACTGCTGCTTCAAAAACGTTAGCCATACATGATAAAATGCTTATTGGCTTATAATCGACATAGTCCGACTTATCCTCTGAGTTATGGGAATTATATGGGCAGTCTTCAAATATGATGTAAACTCACCAAACTTATAATAAGTGACATATTAAATAATAGTTGCAACGAGAGTTTAATTTTATTAATTTCCAAAGCCTTTATCTTTGTTAGTACTTCATTGTAAGTCAGAGTGTTTTGGATAAGTTCTTATTACATGCAATCAGGCCTTCTGTGTCATGGTTATTATAAGAACCTTCCTTAAACACAGATGAAAAGTATTTGAAAAAAGTTCACAGACTTGCTGACCCCCAGTTACTAAATCATTATCATATTTCATTGACTAGGGTGCACCTCCAGTACTTTTGCGATTGTTGACAAATCTCCAGAAAGATCTAGTGTTTGATGCCAAACAATTCTCCACAGAAAATAAGAAAGATTTATAACAAGAATTGATCAAGTTCTTGCATAGTCTACGTAACGCAACAAAATTGTATTGTAATGTATAAGTATTAATTTTAAATCGCAAATGATTAAAGTTAGAAATAATCAATCAATAGTGGAAACAGTTAATTTTAAATAAGTTGTAGTTTGAATGACGTATTTCGTTCCTTATTTATATATTTCCCTTAACTAACATTTTTGCGTTGTTTTATGCACGTAAATTGTAATAAAAATGAGTTATTATTTCTACTATGCTATTACTATTACTATGCTATAAGTCAAATGTTATTGTTCTAATGAAGATGAATTTTAATTTTATGTAGGACAATAAGCAGTAAAAACAACATTCTAGTCGCGAACATCGTTTAGTCATCGTTTAGTTTAGTTTAGCGAATAGTCATTATGCATAAATAAATTCAAATGTCAAATATAGAATAAATAAACGTTCGGATATCTCGAATTATGGTTATGAGTGCAAATTTTAACCAAGAAAATAATGGCTATAACACTCCACAACACTGTTCACATTTTGTAGGATGCTTTTCAGGAAGGCGAAAAGATGCTATGAGCCAGATATAATTAAAATTTATTGATTATGATAACACTGTTACGTTCTATGGGCAGCTTTGTTTTTGCAGCTCTGCGTCAGCGAATTAGTGTCTGAACATTCGGTCGATGTTCGATTTTATACCGCTGTTATTGTTTTATTATACAAATACCCATGATGCTTTTTAGAGACTACAAAATCCAACCTTTGCAAAAAGTAAACGTTTTGGGATATTTTACCTCATAATATAAAGGTTATTTGTGTTTTAGCTAAATGCTATTTGACCAGAGGTGTAAAACTGCGTGTGAATATTTACCGTTCCACATTTTCTAACAGTATAGCTTACGAGTATTAACATGGAAATTTGTAAAGAACGACGAGATGGAGTTGATAAGCGTTTCTTTATTAAACTGTATTTGTAGCGTTACATAAAATTTGTAAAGCAATACGTTTTAATGAATTTATTTTATGGATTTCTGATTATGCACTAACAATAGCTTTGCACTAATAAGCCTCGGAAGATCTGAAGCAGCTGTCAAGCTAGCACTCGACTAGCTGGAGTGGCCTACAGCGTTCGTTAGCGACCGCGTGACGAACTTCTATTCCACTCCGGCCCACTCCTCGGCTCTTTTCATTAGGAAGTAATTCAGAGTACCGGGCACTGTTCCGCTTCATTCCTTCACGTTTGTGTCTCGGAAGAGTGCTCGTGGCCTCGCTGATTCAGGTAAAGCTTTTGTGACAAGATTAAAGAGAACACGCTTTTCTTAGTGGCGCAAAACGAGGCCGTGCATTGCATTCTTTTCGCCATATTTAGAATATGAGTATTATTGTACCATTAAAATTATTCATATTGCAGTAAAAAATACATGTATATGTATATGTTTCATTATCATATTTTAATTAGTATATATTGCAGATAGATATAGATTTAGAATTTAACCTTGGTACTATAAGAGTAGTATGCACGTTGTTATGATGACGTTATTATTTGTATAGATAAATACAAGCTTGAAATAGTTTTTTAACTTTTTTCACTATACTGTACCTATGTATAAATATACGTCTATGCATTATATCGCACCTTTAGAATGATACTGACATAGCTCAAAATTGCGAGATATTGTTTTGGATAGTTTCCACAATGAATCAAACTAAAATAATAAATTAGAATTTTCACAAATGCTTATTTAAACATTCTCACGATATGTAGCTAATGAGGAGGACAGATATGTAAATTCTTAGTTCTTAGTGTATCTTGATAGTAGATGGATTAAGTCCATGAATACTACTCAAAATTCTGAAATTTTGAATTGTGTGTGGGCAGTTTCATTCTAAAGGTGCGACACACGTGTGTATATACAGAATATATCATGTTGTAATAATCTACAATAAAATATACTTTATTGCATCATAAACATACAGTACAAATGAGGCTATTCTTCCAGACAACCCTTGTGTTCTAGGGTTCGGTTTATGAAAAGGAAAGTTGAATCTAATACTTTAGTTTATTTACAATCAGTCAAACAAACAGAATATATTTACGTGATTTTTGTTACAGGTCAGTGTGAGAGCAAAGTGCATTATCCAAGCTGCGCATAAGGTCTCCGACTTGCTTTAGTATACGTAGTCTTAGCTTCAACGACAATTTTACTCACAACAATTAGCATTCTGTAATAATTTTGTAACATTTAAATACCAAGAGTGGATAAAGTAGCTTGTCTATGTGTTAAAGAGGCTGTATATCGTCTGTATATGAGTCTCACTTTAGTCTTTGTGAAGTAGTTCTCAAATAGCCGCCAAGTGGTCGCGTACTGTGTAGTTGAATTGAATGTGAGTAGTCAGAGATTAAATGTGATTTAATAGAATGTAGGTAGACAGAGATCGAAAGTGGTCATGTACACTGTAGTTGAATTAAATGTAGGTAGTCAGACATTGAATGTAGGTAGTAAGAGATAGTTTAATGTTCTAACAGCTGCCATGAGCTGTCTGATAAAAGCAGTCTAGTGTAATCAAAATTAGTATATCTTAAGGTGTATCCGTAAAAGGTAATTGTTTATAATATAGTCAAAATTATTAGGTAAATTGGTGATAAATTTAGTAAACGCATTGAACACTTAATAAAGTAAGATATAATTGTATATCGTGTTTTACTGAATGTAGTATTTTCGTTATTCAAAACGTGGTGCTTAATGAGTTACTAAACGTGTTATTTTATTACAGTAAAAAGTAGTGTCTAGCGAGTTACACTAGTACAAATGTTCTAGTGAGCCTTACACTAGTGTTTACTAAGTTTAATAGTCTGTTTAATGTAAGTAGAGTTTAGTCTACTTACAATATTATTAGTGGCTGCATATAAGTTGCTCACATTTAGTGAAAAGAAACTGCATGTTCTGCAGTCACTGTCACTGGAGCAGTCTTATTGACCATTTCTTTTTCTTTTACACTTCAATATCTAGTTTTCTGACAATCATTTAATAATCTGTATTAAATTAGTAAAATGGGTATCAAATAACAAAGTAACCGTTATGATATCTATTAAAATAAATGTTAATATAATATTAACAAAGAACAAAATTAATGTCAGATTCTGTTTTTGACAAATGCTTTTATGAAAACTATTAAAATACAATATATAATTAATTATACTTATTACCTACTTTTTTCTAAATAATTGTTTGTGTCTATAAGACGACAGCGCTCTTAATCTTATATAAAGTACTTCTGGTTTACTTCAAGGATATCCACGTTATTATGCTGCAAAAGCAGAATACTGTAGGTAATATCACAAAGACCCCTCAAATCACTTACCCACACAGTTTTAAATCGCCTGAAAGCTGTTGTGCGCTGAGTCGTATAGAAAATTTCATGAAGTGGCATCACAGACTTCGTCGTATCCCCAAAATTTGTACGTAAGACGTCACTTCCGCTGAATTACTCGTTCGAGCTAAAGCGGTGTGTGAAAGCAATTCGGTAATGCACTTTTATCTACCGACATGTTACGACATCTTAAGAGGTGAAGTTTTGGAGATTCACAGTTAATAGATATTTGAATCAGGTTTTATGCGATATCCTTATTAGATTAATACTTCTTTATTTATTATTTCTCTTTATTATATTGATTTCCTGTTTTAATAAGAAAACAATGTAGGTGCTATTTTTCTTATGTAAAATGTATAATACCTAGCAAACTGATTGTACTTGGCGAAGTACACTTTAGTTTTTAACCAACTACAAAAAACGGTGAGGTTCCTAATTCGACTGTATGAATTTTTTTATGTGTTTTAGAAAATATTCTTTTTTATATACCGATTTTAATTATTCCTTTTACTTTAGATTTAGTGAAGCTCCAAGGTGGTCCAATTTAAATTTCTATGATAGTGGAGCTTGCACTTCGAAGATACACCAGTGGTAATGCTTACAATGGTTTATTTAAATTGATGATTATTTTGTATGTCATTCAGTTCGAGAATTAGAAAATAAATCACTCAAAAGGGAGAAACGAAAAACTTTCCAAAAAAAAAATTAACCAATTTAAAAAAAAGAGACACTGAAAAGTACGAAATAACTTTTCTTATACTAATTAAAACTTGAGTACAAACTTTATATATACGATACAAATACCTATACAAATAAATTTGTCAGTTTTTGAAGGCGGTGCCAAATCAATGTGCAACAATAGTCGTAGTATTGTAGTAATAGCAAGCTTAACATCGTTTTTTGAAATCGGTTTTCACAGCAGACTTCGCCAAACTTTTTTCTCCCACTTACCACTTACCACTAATGTTCAGCTTCGACAATGAATTGGACATTTTTGATACGCAAAAACTTTCATCTAGACGTGCAAATTATGACAATAAAAACCATTCAGTCCTCTGATAGACAAACACGTGCCGTAGACTTCTTTTTATACTATGCAGCGATGATTTATAAGTTAAACCAAACACCAGTTCTAGTCCAAATAAAATATAATTAATGGGTTAATTTATTGCATGCTCATTAGGAAAGACTTCAATTAAAATGCATATTATTTCTATCCTATAGTTTTCGTGAACCACTCTTGTTTTTCCAAAGAAATTAATACACAATTATTTTTACACATGAATCGTCGAGAATATTAAAAGCCGGTTGAAAATTTAACCTTCAACGACTATCCCAAAAAGCCGTACACTTTCAAAACTTTAAGTTTGGCAATTACATTCATGATTACAAAACACTGGGGACACAAAACATAAACAAAAGCATCTAGCGTAGTATGTTGACCCATGCGCCTAGAGGCGGACTATTAAGTAGGGATCGTACAGTTAAAACGACCCCTGGGATCCCAAACCCGATTTACTGGACATTGAATGAACGATAAAAATATAATTACATTGTTTTATTTCTAAGGGTTTCTAAAAAAGAGAAAAGGAAGTGTTTTTATTAATGTTTGTAGACACTTTCATTTAAATACAATTTTATTCATAACAATAATAACTTTTATTCGCTCTATATTATTTTTGTACATTTTTATATCATTTGATATTCTCGACATTCGAAAAATACAAAGGTTTACCATCTGATTACATTATTACATTTTTAGGTATAATATAATGCGTAGAAAGAGTCAGTAAATATAAAATTTTGTGTTAATAGGCATGCATAAAACTAGCTTAGGTATTTACGCAAAAAGCGTATCACATGGATCAATCGACGTTTATCGGCGGTCGAAATCTTCAGCGCGTATGTAGGGCGTATTTTATCACGCGAGGCGATCGCGAAGCGAGCGATATTAGTACCATTCGTCTTTGTCGTGCCGTTTCCTAATTTGAATAATCGCCGGTGACTAAGGTGAGAATGCGGAGTGATTTGCCGCAGTTTGCGCGGGACCAGAGAAAGCTGGAAGAAGCAATATGTCTTGTAGATTGGTGAATATTTTTCTTCGTATTTCACAAAATAGAAATGTTTAACCACGATAACGGCTGAAATGGCGTCATGCTAACAAATATCAAAAGAGCAAGTAAAATCTATTTATACAACAAAAGAATAAAAACAGGAAAAAAGGCGAGAATTTTCTCATTACGCCACAAATCAACTGTTAAAACAAATATTTGAAAAGAGAAAGGAATTTGCAGACTACAAAATGTTCCTCATCCCTGGCCACTGCGAAACTCGAAATCCGATTTAATTTATTTTTATCGCAGGGCTTTATAATTTCATTTTCGCACTTTCCATTTCGAGAGAACGCCAACGCCGCCGCGGACCGCCGCTCTATCCGAATGAGATCTCTACGAAATCAGGTACAAAAGAACGATAATGAACGCTCACTGCTCGCTACGTAATCTAAATTATTATACGAGTCGAAATTCTTACTTGACAGCGAAAGAAATCAACTTTATCTCGCGTACCGGGAGATGTTTAATAAAATTAAAACGTCGGAATAGGGCCCTTTTCGATGTTTACGGTGGCTCTGTAACAGTATTTCAATTCTAATTTTCTCTCGTCTCTCTGAGAAAAACGCTTTAATCGTTTCCAACTGTCACTTCATTTAAAAAGAAAGTGTTTTTTTATACTTTTTATTTTATATGTTAAAACAATTGTGAAACTTTATCTTCTTTCGAATTCTTCTTAAATTTTAACATATTTTTATTTTTAAAATAATTAATCTCGTACATTATTTTCTTTTACACTAAAATAAAAACAGTCTATAATGCTGTTTGTACAGTAGCTAACATTTTACTTTGAGAGAGACAGAGCACGGTTGTCTTATCCGTGTTAAGGAAGTGCCGCAGAGCAGCTTCAACTGTCGGAATGTCTCAGACCATCGCTTCACTCGAGACAATGTACGTAATGGCGAGGGCGCAGCAAACTTTCCAATGTTACCAAAAATACGACACACGGTATGGCGTGGCGCAAGGCCGCACCGACATCGCGGCGCCGCTCATCGATTCCACCCGCCCCTTCGCACTAACTCTATTTTTCGACTTCCTTTTCCCTGCCAGCAGTACGACTGACTTATATTAACTTCATAACTTGTTAAACACAACTTTTAGAAATATGAGATAAGTAAGTAAGAGCCCTGGAGAGATTTGAAAAGAACCTTTCAGACGGAGGACGCTTACATGTATGTATATTGTATATTACATCGCTCAGAGTTACTACGTTTTTGCGTCCTTACGGCCTCTTACTGTCGCGTATCGTATTACTGTCTAGGAGAAAAATTTTAGTAAGTATTTTATTTTATAAAGTAAGGAAAGACCGTTGGGATAATAGCGGATGTTGTTTGAGTTTCAATTCAGTAACATAATCGGGACAAATGAAGTAGTGTCTCTCGAAATAACGGGTAATCACGAATTGTCACACCAGTGAACTGAACTGTAATTAGGTAAATGCACCATGTAACGCTCAGTCGGCGGAATGAAGCCCACGGCTTGCTCGCTGCTGCCGTATTGTTCCCCGTAATGATTATATAACCGTACTTTTACTACGCAATTAAAATTTAAGCGTTCGTAAAATTGTACGGAAGATTGCATACTACTCTATTTCATCTTAACGGAGCGAAGCCGAGCTTCTTGAAAGTATGATCTTAAAATCAGGAGTAAACTTTATGAGAGAGAATAAATATTAAGCGAATTCGGAAGTAGCTACGTTGAAACTAGTCCAAAGATGCAAGTCGTGAAACCTTAGTAAAATAATAGACCATTAGCAGATGAAATTTGATGTAGAACATGGAAGAAATGAATTATTGTCAAGGTAGTGGAACACGAAAAAGAAACATGCCGTTAAGGAGCGACGACTCCAACATAGAGGTTATCTCGGCGGTAAATTCACAGGCGCACTTGTAGTTTATAAAGTGACTTATTCGAAATAACAACGCGAAACGCTGCGGATGTCTAACTTAAACAAGATTTAATATTCCTATCCAGCAGGAAGTTCCTGAAGCAGCGTGTGTAATCAAAATCTGCAGTAGAGAACTTTCAACAGGAATCTCCTAGCAATCGCAGCACCGAGGCTGTAAGTAAAAAACTAAAATGAACTTGTCGCTTGAAACTAATTTCATTCTCAAGTTTGTGTTAGAATAGTTTTTCATGTTTTGTTATTTTTTTTACTCAGCTTGTTCACAGTTTAAAAATCAATTTCTTGAAAGTTCAGTAAGGGTAACTTTTGAGGTGTTTACTTTGGCTGCGACGACGGAGCAATGTGAACGAAAACTTAGACATTTTCTTACTTGTCTTTGAGCAGTTTTCTTTTTAGAATGACTAGAAAACATTTATCAACATTAAAAATTATAAGAACAAACCGAAAAGGTAGTATTTGAAAATGAGATTTTTGAAAACATTGTTGTAACATTGGGGTGTAATATTTAAAAAAATCTATTAAATTTCTTTGTTTATTATGCTTATTAATATTATATTGATAGTGTATATGTACATATATTAAAATAACTCCTTCTTTTATTTTCATACTATATGTATATTTATTGCATATCTGTAAGTTTTGTAACTATCTATTTATACATACATAGAATAATCATGTTAATGTATGAACAAATATAAAATAACTTTTTAAGGAAATCAACTAAAGCTTATGCATACATTTGAATGTTTGTGAACAATTAAACTCTTAGGAACCATGTTAAGTAGTATGTAAAAGGTAAATAATAAATAACACTTAAAAGTAACGAATCGAATGTTTCAACACATTTTCTTTAAGTGTTTAATATATAATTGAGTTGAAGTGAGCTATTAGCGTAAATCCATCGGAAACAGAAAAAAGTATTAAACGTGACTAAGTACGTTTGCGACAGAGTGAACGGAGTGGCCCTTGTCCTTCAAGAGCGCAATTAGTTCGCTTTTTGCTGCACTCAGATGCTTTGAGTAATGATTTGAAGCTCAACATGAGTTGTGGTTGTTTATGTTCACAATAATGCTGATTTATTACCAGAGTTTGCTCTGCAAGCATGTAATGCACAGATCCATAGTCATCTCTAATAATTAATTGTTTAATTCATATAAAATTATAATATATATAATATACATAATATATACATAATATATATAATAACTAGGTGTTTATTAGATTAGTTGGTAACTTAATATTAGTATGTACTCCTAAGTACACACATCAAAAAAGGCTAAGCAACATCTGCAAAGAACTTTTTAACGATTTCATGTATCAGTGTTTTTTTTTCGTTTACTAAAAATACTTTCGTTAACTTTTTAAGTAAAAGATAATATTTTTGTCAAAAACAATTTCATAATAAAAAAATTGTACTTTATTACATGTACACCAATGTACAAACTGAACCAATTTACTTGAGAAAAAAATTAAATTGCAATCATTAATTCTTCGGAAAATTAAAACCAATAGAGATTATGACCTCCTCGGCTGTTTAAACTTGTCGACAACAGGTTTTCGTGGAATCAATAACATTATTTATCTACTCTTGTGACAAACGCTTCCAATAAATGTTACCTGACTGAGTTTCTTGTCGGTTCTTTTCAGTGTCCAGATTTTCTATTTGAACCGAACTAAAGTAGATTAGACGTTCAAAAATACCTTGTAATTGGGTTTACTTGAATAAATTGATTTTATTTTGACTTTGACAATGGAATTTTTGCAACTCCTGCAGCTGTCATGTTGTCACCCCGTCAAAATCTTTTATAACTCATCTTTGCAGCATGTCCCATAAATGTTCGATGGGATTGAGGTCTGGTGACTGTGCAGGTCACGGCAACACCTGAAAGGTTTTATTTGCCAACCAATCTTGATCGATATAAAATTTGAGCCAAGGTTCTGTGCAAACAGGTGAATAAAAGGTTTTAGAACGTTTTCGATGTAAATTCCAGCATTAATATTGCCATTAATGAAAATGAACTCAGTGCGTCTACTTTTCATTATTTCTGCCCAAACCATCACAGTTAAGCCACTATAAAGGTGCACTTCCCGGACTCACCTCAGTCGTTGCGGTAAACTCTTAGTCGTCTCGTATCGGGACTAATTCATAACGAGATTTCTCAGAAAACAAAATTTCATCCCATTGATCCTAAGTCCATTCTATGCGTTCCCTATACCACTCGTTTCGATGTGCGCAATTTCTTTGGCGGATAGGTGGGCCAATTTCTTACCAGTTTCAAGACTAACAACCACACCACCTGAGGCCTAAGAACTTGTCTCTCAAGCGGTTAGCATAAGCTGACGTCTTGCGTACAATTTTGCGAAACGATCTTGTCGAATGATTGTACTCCTTCCACGGCTTGAATGCTGCTCAGTGGGGTCTTTTGTGTTAGTACAAGGACGCAATAGACGACACAGCTATTTATTTCAAAATGCTAATATATCTCAAATTTATTTTTTCTCGCTTGAAGAATTTCTATAGCTCTTTGCACTTTGCACAACTGTATTTCGGAAGCTGATACTCTTAAAAACTGTATAATATAGTTTTTCGTTGAAATGACAAAATTTTCAAAAAACCAAGATTTTTGTGAGCAAAGGCAAACTCACTTTAATTTCAAACAAAATAAATTATTTTGAGTTTGAGATAAAAAGGCGATCGTAACATTTTCTTTTTTTTATACAGCTAGTATGTTTTTTGGAAAAATAAGGTTATATACTAAAAAAGAAAAATGTAATGAAGTTAATATTGTAGTATTTCTCCTCAGACATAATAGTGTGTTGCTCAGACTTTTCTGACTTGTGTATGTTACTGTCACATACATACATAGATAATTTCCCGCCATTTACTATGAAGAATGTGCAGAGCATTATGGTACATTTAAAATATACCTTGACACCGAAGATACCTCACAGGTGGGAAAGCGAAGCTAAATAGTGACAGGTTACTAGAACATCGCTTAAATTATGTATTTATAATAACTAATAAGCTATATCCATTCGTAAGCTTTAAAGACCTCTGCAGAAAGATAAACAAACAGTTGCCTAGTTGCTCCATGACAAAACTAACTATAAGGACATTTTTTAAATTCGATTTTTGAATTATATTGAATATGTATTTGTAGATTAGTATTCTATACACAATATAAATAGTTTTACATTGCAATGAGATCTTTATAAGGGCTGTGTCCATTTATGTTTTTGCACTCTCTTGTTACTCTGAAGTCTGCTAGATTTTATTTGGAGCAGCTGTGCCACATTTCGCATTTTTCATTCTCTTCCAGACCAGCAAAAAGTAGTATAAAACTTCCATAAGTTTTATACTACTTTTTACTCTCCAATAAACACGTTTATTGTAATTAACGTCTACAAAAAATCGTATGTCGCTTAAAAAGCTACCCATACTATACACACATTAAAGCGCAATAGCACAAGGGCGCGTCCACAACATGCAAATGTGTAGGCGGAACGCAAGAAACTTGGCAGCGAGAGCGCGGTCGTGTGATCCTGCAAATCTGTGTGTTGTGCTTATCAGCTGTGATTCATACTTGTGTCGTATACACTCATACTATACCAACAGAGAGCGCGTGGCGACGTTACTTAGTGACGACGGCACTATGCGACAACAGACTTCATTTTATTTCGCGGATAAGAACGCTCATATGTCCCCGGGATTCACTGACGCTTTGTCGAGGGAGAAAAGAATGGATCGTGATGAGAAATGTGCCGGAATAATTTATCTTTGGGTTAGTTTAGGGAATGAAACTTGCCTCCGACAGAAACGCGCGGATGAAGGTTTATTCTTAATTCGGGGACGCGTTTCGAAGAAAAGATAAAGCGCTATCAGTGTATAAGATAAAAACGATGACTTGCGAGTTGGTGTAAGTGAGCAAAAACCTCTGCAATACCACCATTTGGTTCAGAAAATAAACAATATCTGTATCGCAATTGTATAACAGAAAAACAGGAAGAGCACGACGTTAACAACATTTTTTCACTCATAGGTCGTTACAAAAATACAGATAACAGCGCACGTGCCGTTTATGGCTGAAGATGTTGAGGGAGACGCGAACACAAAGCGGTCGAGATTTATTGGCCCGCCGTAAACGCACGTAAGAGGAAGTTTGTTTACTCGCGCTCAACGAATCGCAATATCCAACATACAACTATTTCCATCAATTTGTTCTATCAAGAAAGGGAAAACTTAAATTGGAGCGATTAAAGCGCGCTCCCGTTCGTGATTGATTTCTTGCGAGCGGGACTCGTTGCCCACCGTCAGGCTACGCCAGGCCGCTGCCGAGTATTGTGCCTCTAGATTTATTTCTGTTACACCGCTTTTATTGCGTACTCAGAACTTATAACGAAATAGTAACGGCTGTTAAAAGGTTTTATTGGTTAACCTTCGGCGTGTGCGGTCATAAAATAGATTCGTAACCAGAGAAGCGTACGCATACCTAGATTTATAACTGAATCACGCGAAAAAGAAACAAATTCGCCCTACAGAAGGATATAAAACTGCGAGATGTAACACAAATTTATCGACAAATTGTGCAAATCTCGGTATAATAAAATATTTTCTATTGAATATTGAATATAGAAAGAGTTTTATGTGTCTCACTCATTTCGCTACATTTTACTACCTTTTTATGCAGGACCTCTGTTTTTTTATATTGCCGTACAGAAAATTACCTACGAATAATTTAGTTGAAAGAAGTTCAAATACTTTTTTGAACAAGCGCCTTACCTGAAACAAAGAAAATCATTTATTAGGGAGACGCTAGGTAATCAAAGCAAAGTGACAATTTAACGGACCGCAATTAAAATTGTTAATATGCCGGTGATCAGATTGAAAGTGGCGCGACCTCCCCTCGAGCCTACGAGCAAATTCACTTAATTTACCGCTCGCGACGAAGCCCTTTCGCTAAAACTTAACGCACTTAATAAACTCCGAGACGAATTAAAATTCCGTCGGTTTAGTAACAATCATGTTGGAACGCCATTAACTCTTTCGCTTCGCCGAGTTATTAATAAGGAACACGCCTCGTTCGCAGTGATTATTATCTGCAAAAATAATGATAGCGGGTCGGCACTAATCAAAATTAACAAGTTTGCGGCAGGCCGACAGATTAGGACTACGTGAGATGTCGTTCGTTGCATCTTCTTTATTTAAATATGCAAATAATTTTTGAGTGTGCGACGTAGTTCGGTTGCAGGTTGTTTAGCATAAACAAATCGGCAGCGCCTCGTTGTTCCCAGTACCAACTTTCTCTCCGACCGTTATGTAGTGTTAGACAAGCGATGCGAATAAATAATCTCGCAGTTAGACACTCCTTCCTCGAGGGCCGATCGTAAATCAGGACGAGTTTTCCGTCTAATGTGAATGTAAAATTAAGCGAACAACGTCACTAAACAGCTATCTCCACTAAATCACGTTAATAAGGTCGGATATATTATGTTTTAATGAGGTTTATCTCATATTATCAATTTAGATACCACTAATCTGCTTTGTACTATTTTATAGGGATGTAATAGCACAGAACAGATAACAGTAGTGGTACATTATTTTGAAGCAATTATCAATTTAATTAATGAATCACAGTACAATGAAATATCGGCATAATCGAATGTTACAAATGTAGTGGATAAGAGCGACATTAAATTTCGAATGCTCCTTTAGTTCACGTATTATCTTGGAGAGCTTTATCGGTAATTGAACACGAACTATATTCAGATCCGGGATTATTGCGAAGTTCTCTACATTTGCCCCTTTCCGCAGTAATATAATATATATGTATATTTCGTAAGTAAATTTTGTTAATTACTCTTAATTATTTATTATTATCCAGTACATTATATACATATATTTTTCATTATTTTAATTACATTAGTGTCAACACTAATGATAAAAATAACATGAAGACACAAATATTATAATGTAAGCCACAAAAATTTGGTTCATAGGCACTTTCGCATTTTATCTAGATATTAATATATGCCGTGAAAACTATGTATACCTTTTTAAGCATATTGTGCGTACGAAGGAGTGTAAGATTTAGCAAAGTTAATGTTTCAACAAAATAATGTAATAAAATAATATAATACATTCATTGCTTACGTTCATACTGCCAATGTCAAACATATAATACTTGTATTATATGTTTGACATTGGCAAACTCACGAGTTTGCCAATGTCAAAGTTCACGAGTTAACTCGTGAACATGGTGCTTGTAACAGCATCGAAATTCAAACTCAAAACGAAACGAAACTCAAAACATTTAATATCGCGGTAAGAACCCGTTAATTTATTATTATAATGAATACAAACCGTGAGAGTCTAAAAAAGTGTATTGTAGAGTACTTTATATTTAAAGCGAAAAAGTGTTTATTTTATATTTATGGTCGAATTTCGACTATTGGACGACCACTAGTTCAAATATTTCTGGTACAAAATTAACCATTAACAAACCATGTAAGGTTTATTTACGGGTTTACTTCATAATGGTTGCAATGACTGTTAAAGATATTTCTGACAGTAACCGAGAGTCCATTAATGTTAAACGAAGACACTGCAGATGAGTGTAAATAATAACCGAGTGGTTTAAATATTATCTTCGTAGTTAAAGATGTCTTAGTAGGTATTCAGTGACTATACGTTCCAACGGGAATGAAAGTGGATTTTTCAGACCAGCATTTCACTATTAATTTGTTGTTTCTGGTACTTGAATCACTTATTACACTTAAATTATAAGTAATTTAAAACAATAATCTTTCTAAAAGCTAGCAAATTGTTTCCACTAAAATGACTTTGAATTTTGAAAAAAAAACTTTGAATATATTTTTATTTGTTGTACTTCAAAATTGTCATAAATAATTCGTAAATAATTGTCTGTAGACAAAAAGTGTTGTGTAAAAATATTATTTAAAATAAGATACAAAAATTATGGTGTCAAAAAAATTTTTTTCATGTGCCTAATGTATAAGTTATTACAAGTTATGTAAACAATGTCGTTGTCCTAAACAAACTGTAAGTTACAGGTGATTGGTAACATTTCGTACACAAAACATTAAAATTTGTGAAACCAAGAACTCATAGCGCAGCTGTAAACTGTAATCCGCGCGTGAAATTTATTTCAGACATTGTAACTTCTATGTTGCAGCTACGTTCCGTAGTTCGTAGCAACATGCTACGGTGCTACATCGTAGACGTGCAGGCCTTAAATGATTTGTGAATGTGAAATTGTTTTTGGATGACAATATTTTAGTTTACGACTTGTTCCAAATGGCAAGTTTTTAAAATAAATACATGTACAATATATAAAGTGTGGCGTGCCTAGGGCTTCAGGATAAGGCCGACATACATGTTCTTCATTGTTTTTGTAAAAGTAAAGGGAAAGCTAAAATATAATAAATTACTAATTAATCACAAGTTTGGCACAACCGGTAGACAAGAAGAGAGGAAAGAGATCGCTACCCACGTTATCTTTCAACGACACGATTTTTATAATATTTTGCTATTAAAAATGTAGAGGGGTAAATAATTTATCAGTTCTTAACATATTAATGTGTCTCATTTGTTGTTTATCCAAATTACTAAAAGAAATCACTGTATACAAGTGATTTTGTAAAACCATGTGTCTTTTATGGCGCCTGTATAGTTTTTTAATCGTCATAACCAGAACAATTCTAAATATTTTCGTCTTTCGAAAAAAACACACATTGTTAATAACAATATACTAGTACCACCTACCTATAATTTGACGGGAGAACCGGGAGAACAAACAAAAATCCAATCAGTTTCGTAAACTGATAAAATTGTTTTTTATGCGAATTACTAGTCAGAGAAGCACATCAATGAGTTAAACAGTTTTGTTCACCGATTTATTGTCTCTTATACAATTTTCTAGTCGAATAATACACACATCAGGCGTAGGTTATAAGTATAACGAAACAATTAGTTGATTTTTCTATGTAAACTTTAAAGATTTTACATTTTCAATGCCGATTAAAACTTGTATACACTTTAAGTCTTCATAATGAACAACTTAATGGTTTTTTGCAAATGTATTGCAAATTAACTCACTTATGATGGAAATTAAAAAAATGCTTATCGCTTGTCTTCTACCGGCTTAAACAAATAAATATTAGGTAAAAACAATGAAGTTGAATTACGTTGAATTGTATTCGTATGAAACGTATTCTCTCTAACGTATCTCTCAATCTGTACAAAGTTCAGTATGAAAGCCATACTTTTTACTTCATACTAATTACTATATAAACCTTAGTAAAAAAGCTACAGCTATAACGAATTTTGCTATTAGAGAGAAAGAGAGGTTGTAAGCGCCGTTGCAAGCCAACGCGTGAGAGTGAGACGATTGATTACTCTGATTATGCCTTGAGAGGTCGCTAGTCTCGATCGACCGATGCACTGAATGGTCGCGATTTGGGGTCAAAAACTGTTTTATTTCTCTAAGTTTCTGTTTTAGTTTGACAAGTACTTGGCGGGAATTTTTAAAACTGATATAATTTGAAGTTGATATTTATCACTTATTCTTGACACGTTAGTATTCTGTGTTCTTGACTGAGCATTTTAGTAAAGTAAGCCGGGCTTTTGGGCTTGTATGAAGGTACCGCCACTGATAGGAACATTTTTATTTAGGAACGAAGTTCCTTAACGCGGCTTACGGGAGGTGTGAGTTGGTGGAAACCGTCACACAATGGAAAAGCGTTTGGCCCATTCGACTCTCAGCAACTCTCTCTTTCTGTCTCTTTTTAACATGCGCTATTTAATTGAGCAACGTATGAAGGACACGCGCGCTGCGCAGCCCTAGGTACGTTATCTCTACACATTAATTCACAGTGATCTTTCCGTCTCTTTCTATTATATACGAGTGTGTATGTGTACATGAGAGTATTGTAGCCAGTTGTATAACCTCATTACTTTACACAAGGAAATTTTGTTAAACATTATTGTTTTTGTCTTAAACCACACGTGAGTTTTATTGTCCCATTATTGTGCTTAAGTTTTGATAAACGGAAACTGTAGCTATAGAACTTCGTTTCTGACGGGAGTCTGCCAACTGCACACCTTTTTTGTTAGTAATGTGAAACATGTCTATGGATGAACTCTATGCTAAATCACGTGGAATTGTATGCGTATCGTATCTCTCAATATTTACAAAGTTCAGTATGAAAACCGGGTTTTTCGCTTCATAATAATTGCTATATAAACCCTAGTAACCAAGCTATAGCTTTATCGAGTATTGCCTATTAGAGAGCCATATTGCAAGCCAACGCGTGAGAGCGAGACGGCTGATTACACAGTTACGCAGTACACTGAATGCGCCTTGAGAGGTCGCGAAAGTCAAACTCAAATGGCCATCATGTGTTCGTTGCCATGGTTGCGTGCAGTCATTTTCGTTTCTACGCGAATTTTGAATTTTTAAACCGATACAGTTTGAGATTAGTTTTTATTTTATTATTTTATGCTTAACTGAGCATTTTAGTAAGGCATGCCAGGCTTTTGGGCTTGTATGAAGGTACCGCCACTGCTCGTTATATAATTTGGGTTGAACGACTCAGTACAATATTTCAATTCATAAAATTAAATTAGATTAAATATAGATAGACATGTGCGACAACAACAACTGTGCGTTTTTACGACATTTTCTACCACATTCGGCAATTTTATGGAACCAGCTTATAGCGTCGGTATTCCCGGACCGTTACAACTTAGGGACCTACCAAGAAACGAGCCTACTCTTTCTTTAAAGGCCGGCAACGCACCCGTTATTCCCCGGACGGTGCTGGTGTTCATGAGCGGCGGTGATCACTTTTCATCAGGCAACTCACTTGCTCCTTTGCCCGCTCCACCATAAAAAAATAAAAATGGATATATGTATATTCATATATTACTTACAGTAATCCACGCAAGTAAAGTGTCTATCTGTTCTTGTTAAATAAATGTCTGTCAAAAGATTTATCTAACAAGAAATTCTCGTACAAGTAAAATAAAAATTTGATATCTACGTAATTTGAATAAAACGATTTATTCGACGTAAGCGTTAGAATCGCATTGTGCACGGTACATTGCTCGTTTTGTAGCGAGATTATTGTATCTAGAACGTGTAAGCAAATAAAGTAATGCGACAAGAGTATCACCTGATACTTCCCACGCGTTTCACGTCTTCACTTTATACTGAAAAGTATGTAACGCTAATTTCTCTTTTGTTCATACAGTTATTCCTCTTGTATACTTTGTTTCCAATTCTTGCTTGTGTAATGTTTGCTTATAGCTTTCGTGATGTAGTCATCTGCACTCGTAAGCTTTTAATGTTTCTCATATGATATACATATATGTACGTAGCTGTCGACTTCCATATGTATGAGGGTATTATAAGGAGGTATGTAGGTATTAACTTTTGGTGTAAAAACTTGATCTATTAATATCGAATTAAAAAATAAATATAGTTGTCGTTATCCAAAATTATTTGATATTTATTACGTAAATAAAGATACATAAATTACCTTCTCGGTTGTGGTGATACAAAATCGATTGTAGTGATACAGCGAATAATATACCATATATTATACATTGTTGAATATTATTTGTATTTTTATATATTGTTAGCAAATACTTATAATTAGTACTTTTATTCGTCGTCGTATTCGTCGTATCTTTATTTTGTCTTTTGTATGTTGTTAGTGTTCCAAAAGAATGAAATGAAATATTTTGTTTTATGTAAGTATGTGGTTGTAATTATTTTCTAGCTGAAATCGTTTAGTGGTGTATTAGGCACCTTAAACAAATTTCTGTACATCTTTCTCCAGAAATGGCGATAACGATATCAAGTAAGTAACCCATATGAACTCTGAAGATTTTCACGTTCTATAGAAGCCCGTTACAAAGTGTTTCTACAGAAATTTCAGGTATAGCAGAATTGAGGACGGTGGTAATACTTATTTTAAACTAGACGGCATACATTTTGTGGTCCCTGTGATCAAAGTTCAAATGAATTTCAAAGAAGATTAATTAGTATGTATCGATTAAACACATAACACTTCAGTGGAACTTCTGCTCGGGTAATCGTCAAGATAAAACCGAAAGTTTAACCTAACTTACGACATGATTAAGCATAGAGATACCCGAGCAGCTTTCCCATCAAACTTGTCGAAATGAACGACATTGAAAGCAAGCGTGAAATCATCAAGGCATTAGATAATATGCCTGGGCTAATGAACTGGTATTCCTGTTACTAACGTTCCTCGATTAGTAGTAATATTAGTAGTAGTCCATATGATTTCACTTTTAGCAACATTGGGTACATTTTTCTCTTTAAGTATTTGAATTCATAAAAAAAAATTAAGTTACGCTGTTTTTTAAAAATGACATAAACTTTCGAACATACAAAGTTTTTATTGATTACTCATGATTTGGTAGTCTTCATCATGTTTTTATAGCTTGCACAAGATATATAACATTCAACAAGGCAGTAAAAATACGATTTGAAAAATTCATAATAACACATTTCAAATTTGCTATTACCGTTTTTTTATCAATATTCGGTAAAATTTTTAAAGTTAAATTTGAAAACAAAAAGTGTTTTAAAACATATATACCGTTCAGAAATATTGATATCAAAGAGAAAAACTATTCTTACAAAAAAAAATGATACCTATACCACAGATTAATTAGTACTAAGATTAGTTAGATTAATTAGATTATACTGGTTAGTTAGTAATTAGATTATACTGTTTAATAATTTTTAAGAATAATAAAATTAATTTATAATACTTTCATGTGTTTTTTTAGATTGATTCAATAAATATTGATTAATAAATAGTTTGATCTTTTAAATGAAGCAATAAAGTAGATACAGAATTTTTGCTATTCATCACGTAAGATGTCGGAACTTTGCTGGACTACAAATTATTTAAACTGATAGGTATGTCGTGGCGGCTGACACTTCGAGTTACAATCTTCGAGAACGTTTAGTAGTAACTATAGAAGTATGGGGCTGAGTTTCGTGATGCCGGCTTCCGTCTCCCTGCTTAGTTGGATTAGGCTCGCACCATTAATCGCTGAAATTGCGATCACGTGGCGGCGGCCCCTTGCCGATCCCATCCCAGAATCTTCAATTAGACGAAACTTTCCAATTTCAATTTCCATCGATCGCGTGGTAGTTTATATCTCCGTTATTTGTTTCGTATTTCATTAACAGTGTAAGTATACTCGGGCACTTTATCGAGTCATATACTTGTTTGTTAAAATGTAGGTAATGTCTTTGTTATTAAAGAATGAGCGTTAAACAACTTTTTGTGTTTCGTTAGGGTTTTTATGCATGTATTCGTTTACAAAATGCGATTCAATATATCGAGTGGAGACTTCATGCCATTTTCCATTCGTTGTGGACAAGGCATCAAAGTCTCAAGTCACGAGGGAAACCATTTCGTCAAGCAGGTAACTAAATTTGACCTTCATACCCATCATCAAGAAAACTGAGCGTGCGTGATTGTGTTAAATCGTTTTATTTATTTATATTTCGATTAAATAGTTTTAGGACATAAGCTTGTAGAGTAAGTGCATAATAATTGTTTAAAACGCAACAAAATCAGTCATTACTTACCGCGATAAGCATTTGAACTCACAGAAAATAAAGCTGAACTAGAAAGCGCTAGTTTGCTGGCCGATGGCCTATACCAGTTTTAACAAGCCATATCATTTGACTGACTTTGACAACCTGCATGTGAAGATTTTAAGACTCTCAGATCAGCATGGATTTCTGTAAAATGATACAATGTCTTGGATAATAAATTGAGATTTAGACCACTAATAAATTAATCGGTTCTTTCATAAATAAGGCAAACATTAATTTATCGGATTCTAGAAATTAGCTGGGGTTGCCGTGTATTGGCACAGTATGAGCGACACTTGTGGAGACATCAGCGATCAATCAGGCGTTTGACTAGCGCCATCTATCAATGTGTCATGGCGACGACGTGCAGCGTCAGATGGCAGTACTGGTTGACTAGAAATTAGAAAACAATTTTCGGGAACATACTTCATTTCAAAGTAATTTTATCCTTATAACTTAAACGATAACGGTAATTAAAACAAATCAAGTGAGTTCTGAAAATTAAAAACATCCAAGCCATCTAAAATAACAATCCGTTTTAACTGCTTAAAAATAAAGCCGTAACATAACCTTTTCTTTTGATTGTAAGACGACATAAAAGTTTTGAATGACATTTTATTCAGATCTTCAATTAGATATTTTATATTACACATTGTGGTAGAAATCTTTAATTTTGAGTAAAATTCCGTGTGTTTGCTAATATTAGGTATGGTATGATCCCAAATATGACCCTGAAGAAAAATGTCATCTTGTTGACATAGTACGAAGAAAAATATCCTGAGTGAAAAGTTTTCTGTTCGCTGTTTCATAAAAACCAAAGTACATAATCGATTTAGCGACTGAACATTTGTTATGCGATGACACATCACGTAAGCGACACAAGACAAATCTATCCCAGTATTAACACAACAAAGTGGGATTAAAAACTGTGCGGATTATTCATAAGACTACCTAGATACTTTACAAGACACTTTTTCTGGACAGAAAAAAATCGAGAAGAGTTTTGAAATAAATTAATAATGTTTCCCTCTTATTCCATAGCTCACCACTGTTAATTTTACGAAAACACCTTTGAGGAGAATTTTTGATTAATCGTCTTTTGACTCTTTTGCGATGCGAACACTTAATTTTGTTACGTGATATTTAAAAAACGGCCAAGCGTGACTCGATACACCACAATAAAACATTATTATTGTGTTTCGAAATAAAATGTATATATATACATATATATATGCGTGGTCGGAACCCGATATTTTAAATAATGAATTATTAAGAGAATGCGTTTGATGTTCTAATGTTAGACATCCTTACCAAAATAAAAAAACTACTATATCTTTTCAACTAAAATTTTATTAAGTTCCTAATCTTTACCCCAATACCATGGAAATATGGATAGAATTTTTTCGTTATCTTTTTAAAATTACACGTAAACTAGTAACTTCTCATAGGGCTATTATTTTTAGGTAAGTATTTAAAAAACCAATAATATTCTTCATAATGATATCTGTGTATAACTGAATGAACTTTTATGACGTTAGACAATTCTCATTAAATACGTAGGCTTAAAAAGGGTTGATAGCGAGTAGCCCTGTCACCTGGAAAAGCTAGGGACATAAGGCTACCTTCATCATACGGCGTGGCCGGACGTTCATTGATAATTAATGGGTGGTGCCAGTGTAACGAAAACAAACGACGGGTGGCACGCGTGCGATAACGATTAATATCTTCGCGGGCGCAGCAAAAACAAACCTACACTTCTGGCCTTGGTGTGATAAATCATATCTTCTCGAGACCTAAAAATAAATGAAGCCAATGATAAATGGCGACGAATTCGCGAATTCCGCCATCGATCGACGAGACGATTTGAAAACTAAAATATTTAAATACTCCACTCTGATACATAAATCTCATAAAGCTCTGACGCGTCATAGAAAGCTGTTCAATAAAAATAACTATGTCGAAGATTAACAGACAAAATTCAACCTAACATTCGGCAGATACTGTCAATCATTCAGTGGGAAAATTTTCCTACTGCGAACTGTCAAATATTTACCTTTTTTCTCTTACTCTCGGCAATGTCAATATCTGGGCCTCTGGAACGTTGGAATGTAGGTATTGAGACTTTGTTTTGCAAGTTATTTTACGATTAAGCTTTAATAAAAATAAACATTTTATTTGTATTATTACTTGAATTACAAATATTTCGTCTACGTTGAAATGAATATTTAATTATTTTTTACATACCATACGTCATACGCGTCCGTTACAAAACAATGTAAATACACATACATAGCTTTATTAGAACTAGAGGTCGCCCAGTGGTCAAAATTCGACGGTAAATATAAATATTAACTTGTAGTATAAACTCTTTGGAGACAATCTCTACTCTGTGTAACTGTTTGATCCAATAATGTTACATACAAATTATCACGAACTATTATTGTGTGTTTGACATTGACAGTCTTTTTGACATTGGAAGTAGAGTGTAAAACTATGCCAAACTCGGACCAAGATACATAATAAACCATAATAAGTGGCTGCTCTTATCGCCGTGTTTCAAATGAATTTTCGTGTCTCTTTCTATCTCATTGGATGTGCGTAACCACGAGTAAAGCAGTTAGCTATAGTAAGTATGGCAACTTCACACTATCAATGTAATTCGTGTCGGCTCATGACTGACTTTGCGTACGTTTCTGAAAGAATTATTTGCAAAATACTTGTAAATCTTATGTGTTTTGGCTACTACTAGTATTCAAAGAAATAAATGTATGTCATGTTCAGCAGTGCATCGTTGTACTGTGACTTTTCCCTACTCACGCACATTAGTAAAGTTTAGAAAGTCGGTCAACAAAAAACGGACCCGCTCTTAGAACAAATGGTCCGTCCATTTTGATTTTTGATCCTAGATAACAAATCTCACACTCCTCCGTGCGCACAATATTCTTAAAACGAGATTTAGAGATACGAAGTTTTTGCTTCACGTATTAATATAACTGTTTCCAAAATTTTTTTATTGATTACACTAAAACTCGTCAATAGCTATAAAACAAAACAAATAAGAAGTCGGTTGATAAACAGAGGAGAAAATGGTACTGAACTATTTTGTTTTTGCCTATTTTATATACATAATAAATGATTGTGTAAGCGCAAATATGGCTTTTCTTAGTACATAAAATATTGTTTTCATAAAATTCTTTAATACAATTTTGAGTTAAAGATGTAAATAATATCAGTCGAAACGATTGAAACGTGGTGAATCTTTATAATTAACATTGTATCAGTTTATCCGATAAAATTAGTTTTATCACATTATTTAACAAACATTGGTAAGTTTTTGCAACTACGAGTTCAATATAACTATATGTTTAACCATCAATTTATGTCAATCGCATAATCTCAAAAGACTCTTATTTGATTTTACGATAATGGCACGACTAGAGGGCCGGCCTGTCCCCAGGTACTCCTACATCCAGCCTCGGAAATTGCGTTAGCCACATTCGAGGACCAGGAAATTAGAAACGTTGAAGGATGTAATCGAATGTCCCTCTCTAGCTTAGAAATATACTCGTCTTTTGTTACCTATCAGTTTTTTTAAATAAAAACATTGTACTTCGTAATACTCGTATGAAATTTTCCACTAAAATTGTTATTATTAAGTATAAAATTGGTTGGTAAGTGAAGTATCAATAAGAACGTTTTTTAATAAATTGAAATAAGAAAGCGAAAATGTTTGGGATTTCAATGGGTATAATGGAACTTTTATAGTTTATTAGTCTGTCCGTCTGTATGTACGTCACAATCGATTTATTTCATCATCTCTACAACTTTGAACTTGAGCTGAAATTAAGCACAGAAATGTAAAATGGTAACTCAAAACTAGAAATGAAAAACAAGAAATAATGTGCATTTTGAACTCAAATTTTTGTTTTTTTTTTAACTTTTATGCGCTTATTGTATTTTTATGTTATTAAATTTTAAGAAATCAACATGAAAAACAGCTTACAAATTCAATGCTACAGAGTTACTTACAGTGTTTATTTTCTATTATAAAATATTGCTTAATTAAATTAACCATTAAGTACATTAAAGAAAAGTATATTCTGGTACGCGAGCCTATATAATATCCAACCAAATTTCAATATTAATTTTCTATAATTTAGCTATTATTTTCTTAATAAATGAACGGGTGGAGAGTCGATTTTGCGATTAGTGTCAAAAAGATTAAAATCTTTATGTTCTGCGTATTATAGCCAGATAAATTTAAAGTAACATGTTTGTGTAATCAGTGAAATCTTAAGTTATATTTTCAATATAACAATACTTATTAACATAACAATCTTTATAGTAGTATTTATATGCATACTTCATGCATCGTCCTGAATCTCAATTAATTTTTCACATATTCTTTCCTGTGAACTAGAATGTTCGTTGGACAATGCGAGGCAGCTACGGTCGCCAACGACCAACTGTGCTAAATTGCGTTAGTCGAGCCTCCACCCCAGTCCCTAAAGCAAACGACTCCGCTTTCAGTGTAAACAACCGTTCAACTTTACCAGGAAAAATTCGCAAACCCACTTATTTACGTCTCCAAGGTATACATTGACAATGCGATGACATAACTGTTGTCTGATGTAATGAGGTAATTGTTTTAATACTTTAAAGTAGAAGGAGTTCTTCGAGAGTCTCCGTCAATTTCGTGAATGAAAAAAACTATTTTTTTCAGGCGAAATTTCTTAATGACCAAGAGATATCTGGTATTTCCTTAATGCATAGTTCTACATCATTTATTACAACTCGATGTGAATTAGGACAAAATAAAATCTGATAAGTATACGTTATTACATAAACACGTAATATCAGGATTTTCAATTTTTTTTGGCTAACTTGTAGCGAATAACAAACTGAGAAAAATCGTACTACTGTGTATATATTTTATTACTAAGTTTGCGATAACTTATTTCGTAATTCATTGAGTTAATACCTTAAAAAAATGCATTTCACGCTAAATAAACCCAATAAAATCGTGAACCAAATTGTGCGCATAACGGTATATATATATATAAAATATAATATAATATAAATACAATATAAAAAAATACAAATATAAAATATAAAAAAAATACAAAATATGTATATGAAAATAACAATAGTGTTTAACCATTTTAAAATTATAGATTCTTATTTTTTGAACACAGTTTTTATATTTTATTTTTGACTACATATTTACTTCTAATAAAATATCTAAATGATCGCATATAAGGCGATGCGCAAGCTCGTTGCATCAATGGCACTAGTAGTATGACGAAAATGACTGGGACTCACAAGTAAAGATCTCAACTTTTTGTTATGCGGCTAACATTTCCCCTCTCATTCTCTATTTAGTAAGCTATTAAAAACTCAAATTTATGATGTATATTAATTTTAAGTTTTTATAAATACTAATACTGCAGTTTCAATTCTCAATCAGACAATCTTTAAACGACTAAACCTATAAAACCACTTTCCACGAAAACTATCGATACTTCGCTTTTGAAGAGAAACAAAAACGCTCTTTTCAATTGAGAACAGACAAGTTGATGCCAAAAGGTTAGATTGTTCGCTAAACTAATAATGGCTGAACAAAAAATGTTACGAAAAGTCAGGATCTCGAGCGTGAACTATCCAGATATTATATTTCCGAATGTATTGATCCCCAAGGATCTTATGTTCGGTTTCGTTTTGGTGGAAGTTTTCAATCCCTCTGCGTTTTGGGAGTTGCACTCAACAATCTTATCAGGGAAGGTGGGGGAAGATTTTCTAGTGTCCGGCGGTTTCTCACCTATAAGGATTTCCCTCGACGACTGTGCCGAGTGCCTATGCTATTTTAAGTCATGAATGGAGCACCAGTGAGATTACATTTTAAAAGCTTAACTGAGGTACTTAACTTTACTTTGGAACGTCGATGTAACTTTTAAATTCACTTTTTACCATTTAAGAGGTAATTTAACCATACCATACAGAAAACTTCTACATTTCTTAAAACTAACAACACAGAAGTTATTAAACTATATAAATGAATTCCACATACGGACTCATTATTATTGCGTATTATTTTAAAGCATTTTTGGTAAGATAGGTGGTAAGTGTTTGATAAAATAGGTAAAATAGAAATCACAATAACAAACTATTGGGCCCAACTAAAATCTTAATCACCCTTAAAGTAAAAGATTACTGATTAATGATTGTAGTAGTGTAATATTCAAAAACAAATAAAAAACAATTAAACAAATAAAGAATAAAAAAGTAATGTAGATAATAATTAGGTAGGGTATGGACTTGTACATAGCAATATATAATCATATAATGTATGTACTATACAAGTATATACATAATCTAGTCGTATATATACATAAATACATAAGTTAGTGCAGACGGTAGACAACTAAAGTAAGCAAAAGTTCTTAGTACCGATCGTATTAGAGACCGCGCGGACCTCGTCGTCGGAGATAATGCCATTGCAATAGCCGAGATCCGATTGTATTGGCAAATTGGATCAAATGCAGTGCTCACCGCACAAAAGATAAGAACTGGATACGGGCGTAGCGGTAATATCGTGTTGTGGTTATCGCGCTCATATCGCTTCCCGTGTGTTGTGTGCCGATTACAATCATGTCCACCAAAGCATTATGCAATCCGTTCCTTTCTTTTAATTTTTTATACAAAGTGAATAACTCTCGAGCAAAGAAATATTAGCGAGAGATGAAAGTAATTAAGAGAATCGGCTTACATCATAAATTCGACTCATAGTAGAAATTCAAAACATTTTTAACTAAATGGGTAATAAATAGTACATTTCGATACAAGGGTGGAAAGTATGTAATTTCTTCACGAGTCCCGGTTTGTTGACCCAAGCCGAAGGCGCGGGTCAACAATAGGGACGAGTGGACATGACAATTCCGCACGTGCATCGAACGACGTTTTTTAATACATTTGCGAAAAAAATATAAAAAAATAAAAAAATGCAGAAATGTAATTTCGCAGGAGCAAGTTTCTTTTTTTTTTAGAGGACATGGCAAGGCAACGGTTTCTATGCATTCAGTCAATTTATTGACAACAATTTATCTAAATTCAGAATAATTTTAATTACGTTATTTATTTGTTTACATTATATGTATATATTAAAAAAATAAATTTATTTTAAATTTAATTCATAAATAATAATAAAATAAGACGTAAGCAATATTACAAACAGGATTTTATATGGCAAAATTTGATTTTGGTGTCAATGAAGGGGAGTTTTCTAATTTTCAGTTGCATCAATTTGATCGCAGTCAACAATAGACCTTATTTTGCAGTATGAATTTATAAGAATATTTGAAATTTGTTGCGAATATGCACTACTCAACTATGTACCATGAAGCTTCGGAGGTCTTCTCTATACACGAGTCGCATCCGGTCGCACGCATATACTACGAACCCCCATTGTCTGTTGTTGGCTCACGTTTAGATTACGTGCTAAAAATTCATAAATACATAGTTATTTTCGCTCGAGTGCGTTATGCTTAGTTATTGGGTTGGGCTATTACATGCCTCATATTAGTGGTTCCGTCAGTATCAGTAATAGTATTGTAGCCTAATGAGTCGATTAGCTACTTTATTTTAAAGAAACATTTCACGACATCATCGACAGTACTTAACACAAGTAACTATTCTCTCTTTCCTATGGAATACGAGCTAATTAATTATTTAATTTTTAAAATTTAAATAGGTGTTGAAAACTAATCTCTAGTGTCATTTACACAGAAACCAATTGTTATTTTTTTTTCAATAATTGTAGATCATTTCCATAAAGCTCATCAAAACGCATTACATATTTAACCAATCGTGTAATGTAAAATGAGAGTATAATTAATCAACTTATTTGTTAAATAACCTTATGGAATATGTACGACAATAAACAGGAAATATTATTACTATGGTCCACTATATCAAAGATCAAAGTATTAGCACCATAATAGTTTCATTACAAAAGTAAAATACACAGAATAATGTCAACTAAAAAGAATCACATTGGGAAAATTTTACATACTTAGTTGCAAAAATTGAGACGTGAAAACTCTCAGTCAGAATGTGATAAACAACACGGCACAACTTCGGCTTATCTCCTCCTCTGACTTATGATATCATTATTTCCCTTTTTGTAAAAATTTACCGAGAAGAAACAAGTACGCACCAAGCATACTAATTCTTCTCAGTCAATATATTGATATCGGCGCAGCGCCCTTCAGGCCTGTGTAATTCCAATGGTAAAGTCTATTCAAAATAAAGAGAAGCAGCCGATTTCAGAGGGCACTCCTGTAATTGGTTACTGGTTGTTTTATTAGGCATTCCTGAGTGAGCTCAGCATAATTATTTTTACTTTTATTTCAACTTAATAAATAAACATTTGTATTGAATGTGAAAATCCTACTAATACCATAAATGTGAAAGTTTGTGAGGATAGATAGATGTTTGTTACTCTTTCACGCAAAAATTACTAAATGGATTTTGATGAAACTTTGAAATATATAGCTCATACATCAGAATAATGCATAAGCTATAATTTATAAAGACATTGTGTGTTTTTGGATTTCGCGCGAACGAAGTAGCGGGCAAAAGCTAGTGAAATTATACTGAACTTACGCTGCTATAACGTGTTTTATGAAATGTAAGTATAATTGTAGTCATACCTCACCAAATATGCAATTTATGATTGAAATTATAAACTTTACTTCTCATATTCATAATACATTACATAATCTTATTTTAAGGATACCAATATCGATAGAAAACTCGTTACTATTGAAGATTATTAAGTGTAGGTATACTAAGATGTGCTGATACTAGATTTCGATATTTGTTATTTCACAAAAATCATTCGATTTGATAGTTGAGTTGTGAGTTCGCAATCAGGCGTTTATTTTATGTTACTTGTATATTAACCGCAATCAACTGTACCTACCACTTAGTTTGCGGGAAATCTCAATCGTAGTCAAAATATTTATTATGATTTTGTGCTTTTTTTGTCATCAAAAAAGCATCGCAAATTTTTACACGATTTAAGATGAAAATGTTACAGTTATATATTTAATTTATATATAATTTTACTTATTGTAATACCATTCAAGATGAAGAAGTCTGAGGAGAACATTAAAAGGATTAAAAAAATAATCGGGCACTGCCAGGTTAAATCACATAATTCAAATATTCCTCGTTGTTCTCCGGTTACACCTCGATGGGTATATAAACTCTCAAAATCTACTCACATCCGTAACGAAAGCCTGCTCTGTTATTTATGGAAAGCCGCGTTTCATTGTTGTCGCCGATTTTCATTTTAACGTTTAATTTTTTGTCTATTTATTATATTGTCAGGATTGTTGGAGCCTACACAATCATTTGTTTGGCGGTTCGCACTTCCGACGCATTTAGTTCCGGTGGTATGATTTACGCGATGTACACCAGGCACTCTAGGTATGATTTAGTTCGAAATATATGAGAACTAATGCGGGTTGAGGAAATGTGGTTGTTTTGCATTATTAAAAGAAGGATAAGGGCCATTCGCCACAGCTCCTACATAAACTCGGTGATTTACTGGAAAATACTGCTTGTTTGCATTGTCAATACATCTCTCCGTGTGAGCGTAAAATATTCCGACGTAAAACTGAATGGACGAAATAAGACGTAAATGGTCGCTTGCACTTAGAATCTCAGATTTTATAGCCATCTCGTATGTCTTTAAGTGAAATATAGAAACCTCATATTCAATCGCCATGACATCATATATTCAGAGATAAGCGGTTAAAATAGATGTTGAAGAGCTCCATATTTAAAACTAAAATAAAATCCTTCTTCCATAAAATGTTATGGCGTCACGTATAATGTATTTATGACATAAATCAGCGTAACGGATAAGGGAGCAAGCGAATAGATAATGCGGTGTTTTGAAGTAAACAAGACCCTGAAATCTGTGTGCAAACAGGATAAAGTAAACGAAATTCTAACAGACGAATAGCGACAAGTAGAAAGACAATGAAAACATAAGTTTTCTTTACATAGTGTTAAATTAAGTAATGTGATGTTTTAACACGGAATAAAAAAAATCTATTTTATTTCGGGTTGAATTTTAAATAATGGAAATTGAACCCGTTATACGTGCATATGCACTGCAATCAAAATTGTAGTAGTGAGTGGAAAGGCATTGCACGTTACTAGTTATCAAGAGACTAAATGTATGAACGTACATGGACAATTCGAAATTAAGCGAAGTAGATGATAGACACCTAGGTGGCGTGGCGGGGCCGTGAGATGTTTTATTTACAAACTCAAGCGGCCTTGAACTATTTTTTCAGGGTTACATGACGAATTCATGGTTCCAGAGTAAAAAAAAAGTTTTCTATTTTGTCTGACATACACGTACGTAATTATAGTTCTTCTGTAATCCGTATCATAAGCAGTCATACCAATGACTTAAATGTCAGTTATTTAATTTAATTCGGATGTAATTTAGAAAAGTAATTAATTTAGAAAAGTAAGTAACTAATGGAAACAAATACTCATTACATAACTTATAAATAAAAAAATCGGTCAAGTGTAAGTTCGACTCGCGCACACAGAGTCCAATTTTCTCTGAAAAGGTAAGGGTTCATAATACTTGAAATTTTTAAAGTTTTCGTTCCACAAGTTTCGATGACAAGAGGGGGATGGTCAAGTCAAGTTACTCAATTTGCTCCTAATTTAAGTATCCTGTGAATATTTTAAAATGTCGACTAGAAGTACAATATATGCGCTTTGATAAGATGTACCACGGTGCCTAATTTCAAGTTTATTCATTACATAGATTCTCAGAAAATCGACCATGACAGACAGACAATTGGGTGGATGCAGGAGTGGTCTCACAAGAGTTCTGTTTTGCCTCTTTTCTTTTATATACTAGCAACGTCTCGTATTTATTAGAAACATTTCTGCGATTCCCATGTAAAAAATAGGTAGTAAGTTTTCCTGGAGTTAATAAGGATTTCTTAGAAGAACGTGAAGACTTCAGTTGCGCATTTTTATTCAAATTTTCCATTTCTTAACATTTATACAGAACTTTAACACACAATATACTATCACTTTTGCACATAAAAACTCTCAAAAACGCAAAAAAAATGAAAATTTAAATGAAATAAAATTTTTCTTCTCTCGTTCCGGATAAGAAGTCTCCGTTTTTCCTTTATGGTAAACCACGTTAAAAAACCGTACGAATGAGAGTAGAGTCCGCGCTCTGGTGATTCCATATAAACTGAATTATGTAATATATGTATGTAGTTAATTTACTCGTTCCAGGAATCAAGAGTCTTGTGAATGATTGCCTGTTATAGGCTATGCTAATAGTAACACTGATTTTTTGTCTAATATAATTTAATAATTAATAATTTCTTCGACTGTCGATTCCTTTACATGGATTGAGAAACTGTGCTCCTAGCCAAATTTCGTGATTCTAGGTTAACAGATTCTATAGGTTTTGATGTCTGGGTTTGCGAGTATCAATATATATGACACAAGCGGCCGCAATGCATTTCATGTGATGAACTTTTATAATTTTTGGCTATCTTCCGCCTAATATAAAGTATGTTTTACCTATTAACGAAGCATTCTCAGGATATTTCAGAGATCAGCAGTACGATTCTCTAACGCGAATTAGTCGAATTCACTTCTGAATCCGCGGTGAGATTGTCAACTGTGAACTGTTAGAGACAGTCCGAGATACTAGTCGGCCTCTATGAGTGCGGCGGCAAATCGTGTTATCGTAAATGAATATTTTGACGTTTCGCTAAATAAAACAATCTAATCTAAATAAAACAAGTTTTATTTCACGTAATTATCACAGAAGAAGTCAAAATACACTAAGACGAAATATCGACTGAGATGTTTACTCTTAAAGCAATCCCCGACTAACTCGCATCCAAGATCACTCCACCTCGCTCCTAATATGTTTGGCTTAGAAAATTCCATTTGAAGGCCAAGTGAGTTCGAATGCGAAGTGGGGTGAATTGTCGAGCGAGTCTCGCTTGGGCGATTCGAGTTTTTACAGAATGCATGGCAGTTTCGGTCAGCTAACCAGCATCGAATCAACACAGTTTCAGCTGACTCATTCGTCGATTCAGTGCTGATTAACTGTCCGAGTCTGATTTCTGGAATATCCTATGTGCTTAGTTAAGGGGCGAAACACGTGCCAATTTTTGGAATTTTGAGTGGAAGACAGCTAAAAATTATAAGAATTCATCATATAAATGGCACTATCTATTGATGGCATTGATGTAGAAGCTTAAAGTTTTGATTTTCAAGGGATAGTAGATCTTAGTACTCGACATAAATTTCAATTTGATATCTTTCTTTACACGTTCCTGAGAAATTGGGGTTTCTACAGTCGGACAAAGTGATCCTGTAAGGCATCCGTTTTTACCGACTGAAGTACATAACCTTAAAAATATGAATTCCGATTATTTTAATATCTTCTATAACTTTTCAAGTTATAGTAAGTACATAGTCGCATTTATTATACGCGTAACGAAACGAAATATTTTAAGGGCTAATGTACAGAATATGGTGATGATATTATATTTTACAAACTGTGATCGGTAATCTGTGGCTTTGCAGTAAATAAGGGTTATTCATTTTACATGCGCGCGCCGGAAGCTTCAGTTTGAATGGCGTGGGGTCCCTGCCCTTCATACATACGGAAGTGAGTTCGCTTCAGGATCATAAAAATGTAATTAAAATTCACATCATTCTACGCCGGACCTTAGCTGGATAGCATAGCCGTGAGAGGTAACTATTCCGTTGTTTACACATAAGTTACTCCATTTTCACTGTGCTGTCTCTCAATAGTGATGCGAAAATTTACAAGTGATAAATAAATATAGCACTTCTAAATTTTCGCACCACTACACTCTTTATCAAGTCGATTTTTCTATTTCCAAGTCTGTATTTCAGAATGATAGTCAAGTATGAATTTGTGCTTGAGTGTAATTAGAATTAGAAATGCCGCTATTCATAGCATGTAGCGGCATCCCGTTCTAATTGTACTCAATCGTATCGTTCTGGAATAATGAGCATTAGTGTTCCGTTCCATAATTGAAAAAAAATGCATTAATGAATTACTTCAGTATCTGTTTGTTATCACGTCGTTTTAAGACAATTTTTCGCAAAAAAACTCTATAATAATTTCTGTCTTTATTAATTTTATCTATCGTTCATAAAAATCAATGAGATTGAAAATCCATTAGTGACAGTTAAACGTATATAGATGTAGATATGTTCAGACGTATATTCATTCATATAGTGATAATCAACGAACACCACTCTGGATAAATGATTTATATCGTAAACTCTAACTAAACAAAGCAGTACCATTAGCTAATAATAAATAATTTACCAGTACCATGATATCTCACGACACGTACCTGAAATCAAAGAGCATTCCGTAAATATAACATAGATTATACGTAACGCAAACACGCGAGCCATTATACGAAACAATAGATAACGTTCAAAACACAAGGCAAACAGTGAAAGATGGTGAAAGACTACGTTAAGGTGTGGTGGGAAATCATTTTTCACGGGCAGAGTCGCCTGATAGCGGCTAATGCTTTACATTGCTACGTTCCACCCGCGGGCTCGACCGCCATTCTGATAGATAGGAAATGAAGACAGATTAACCTCGCGTGACTTTACAAGGTTGGTGGTAACTAGTCGGAGACGAGCACTTGGATAAATATGGCAAGTGCAGCCTACAAAATCTCTTTAATTTAGAGGATAAAAATTGAAGACTATGAACAGTGAATGAAGCTATCGCTAAGGTAAAAACTAGTGAAAAGTTTATATGTATAAAAATATATGGCGTGGTAGTGGTACATTTAATATTATGTAATGGTTAATTAGTTTCAGACTGATGTGTTTTTTTCTATAGTTAAGGGAATATTTAATCCTGTGTGCTCTTTATCGCTATCTTACTTTTATTTCGTATATCATGTTTCCAGTAAAAGAAAATTTTATCAATTGTAATATAATAATAATAGATATTACTTATAAATTTTGTAATTATTACTAAATTACAGTTGACCAAAACCAGGCAAGAGTGTTGTTGAATTAGCTCTAGGTTTTGTAACGACTTCGGATAAAATATTGAAATTTAGTAAAAAAAAAGTGAGCTGGAATTATCATTAGGTATTCAATTTTTCGTTTTTCAGTTATGATCTTGGGTTACCAAAGTCTCCGCCAAATTTCAACTCAATTGGTGTGAAAATGACAAAATATATCGGTTGTGACCGAAGCTAACTCTTAACTGTGATATACGGACAGGCAGACAGGACAAACAGACGGACAGATAGAAATGGAGAAAGAATTGTTTTTATTGTTTTAACCGTAAAAACCTTAACCTTAAAAATTGACAATTTCTTTAAAATAAGCTATTTTTTCAAGATCGAAAAGATAAACTTTATAAATGTAAGGATAAAGTCTAGCTTCAAAATTGAACAGATATATGAAAAACAAACGAGATGTAATTGTTTTCTATAAATTTAATAGAACATTAATTTTCAATAATTCTATATACACTACAGTATTATTACAAAATATTTTTATCTATTTTCAGTTATAATACATGAAAATATTTTTTTTTATGTATTATGCGGTTTTCAATACAATTGAAACTTATTTTAATTATTTTCTATCTTTTGATTTCAAAATATACTTGCATTTTATAAAATTGATCAACAACTTCGCGGCGAATGTTGAATTGAAGAATACAGTGTTATTATAACTTGCTTTAGATAACTGTGTTTTTAAATGACGGCATGTATGGATAAGAGGACAATTATAAATAATATTGTAGAGTTCATTTCAATCGGGGTAGTTGAGGTGGAAATTTGGTACAACTTAATTCATTGCTTTAATTGCGATAACTTATCCTTTTATATTTTATATACTTGACTCTTATAATTGATGATTCATCAATTATAAGATGATTCATCAGAGTAAAAATATAACTACATGTCATAATTAATGCTACTGTAATTTTTATTATAATTAACGAACATTGTCGTATCCTTGATTTGTACCGATACTCATACATGAGCATTACTGAGTGTGTTTCAGCTGAAAATAAAAGCGTGTGTCTCACAGTGAAAGTAAAAGGTTGTGTCCCACAGCTAAATCAAAGGTGACTTCCACGGTTAAAATACCTGACTGACTTTCTGGTCGGTTCTTCTCAGTGTGGGTTTTTTTTCCGTACTGATGGTAGATTTGTTATACGATAATATCTTGTTTAAAGTCTTCAAAGTTTAATTCTGACTTCGAATATGACATGTCTTATATCTAATATCTTGTGGTATGTCCCACCATGGAAAGAATGAGCGATGAAAGACTGACGAAGAAAATCTACAGAGCGAAAGTGAGTGGTAGTAGTAGCCAAGGAACACCAAGGCTGACTTATGAAGATCAAATAGCCAGAGTCAGCTGACAGAAATGTCTAAAGCACGAAAATATGCGAGGAGAATGACGAGATTTAGTTAGGTACAGCGTGAAGATATTTGTGTATGTGTGTTCCACCACTCAAAGCAAAAAATATTATTACTTAATAAAGAAAGAAAAAATGAAGTCTATCTCAATTTTTGACGGTTATTTTGTCACATGTCAATGTATTTTAATCGCTTTTTTTCTACTTACTTACCATTATATTTCATATCAACTTTTCGTTTCTTATGGGCGGGGACTTATTCTCATTAGTTTTTATCTTAAGTTTTAATTGTTGGATATCCAATACCGACAACAGTTTGATGAACCACCGTATACTGTTGTTGATTATTATCATTAATATCACGTTAATCTTGAAAAAATATTTTAATTCAAGTCGTCCAAGTTTCTCTTTAGGAAAAGAAATTGTAATATTGTATCTAAGAAACACAATTACGAATACGTAATTTGTAACGTCAATAATTGAAGCTATTATTATCGCTTGTGTATTATCGCTTGCTTGCTTTAAACTCATTTCAGGTGAAGTGAAAACTCTTCGATTGGTTTTAAAATACACTTCAGATATCATTTTCAAAGTTGATCAACGACTCTGCTTCGACATCTGAACTAATAATGCAATGTTTTATTGGTTGATTTTGTTATCCGACTTTTCGACCGACTATCCGACTATCCGACAGCATGTTCACAGACAATTTATTATAAATTAGCGACCTGCCCCGGCTTCTCGGTGGGATGCTGAATGTTTCTATACCAAATTTTTTTTATTGAGATTTTAATGCGAAAATACCATCTCAATTTCCGGCTTTTTTCCGTGGATTTTCCAAATGTTTTCTTTCATACAAACCTTGTCCTGACAAATACGAACAAGACAATAAAGAAATCAGCCAAATCTGTCGAGCCGTTGATACGATACATGTGTGTTATATCTGTATGTAGTTGTCAAGTGAATCCGAGTACATCTTAAAGAGTATGTATCCTAAATAAAAAAAAAAGTGAAAGCAGCAAGCTCGTATCAAACGCCTCGTATCGAAGCGAATAACGGAAGGGTGAAAAAAAAATTTTTATTTATATATAGACGCGTACAGTAGAGTTCTTCGCGTATATTGAATAATCAAAGGTAAAGTTAATTTTAATCGTAGTAGTAGGTGAAGAGTGATAGCATGTAAGTTAATTGTGATCGCTTATCTTTTGATAGTAATTCATCTTCAATATTATTTATATTTTTAACGAAGTTAATAAATATAGTGGGAATCAATAGCGACAATTTTATTTTGTACTTACTTCCTGTAGACGGTATCAAAATAAAAATGATATTTTAATAATCTAATATAATATAGGTACCATATTTTACGTAAGCACACAATATTGTCTAGATAAATTAAATGTAGTAACAACATATTTTCAAAACCACAATTACTACATTTACAACAGTAAATTAACATATTTGTATTTCGATGTCTAAGGAAATGATAGACTACTCTTTTTTACAGACTAGCTGTGCCCCGCGATTGTATACGTGTCAAATTTCGTGTTTTTAGGTTTCAAAAACTTAGATTACTTTCCGAAGAGAAAGAACTCTGAACTTGTCAACGAAAGTCTCGTCAACATCGGTTCAGCCGTTTCGGAGACTATCCTAGCTTTTAATAAAGTACAAGCAATTACATAAGTTTAGGCAAAATACTTTGTTTCAAAATCACACATGAACCATCCAATTTTATTTACTTGTATAAATATATAGTTTGATACGCCGAGGAAATTAATGTCATTGGTGGAAGAATTTCTTTAAACCTTTTTGTATTTCGTTGACTAAAAATGCTTATATTACGATTTTTTAACAATTGTCAGTTAAATCTAAACGTGAAATTATCAGTAAAGAACTATGTTAAGTCACTGGCGCAAATAATAAAATTCACGTAAGTAGTAAGGTTAGACCTGACCCATATTCGTGCGAAGTTAGCGTGCGTGCTAACAATCACGGTTCAAAACGAGTTTAAATGTTTACACATATACAAGGTAATTATTATTTTTTGTGTCCTCTGCCTGTGCCATGACTAAATTATTACTCTATTAAGAGCTGTTTAACATTTTTATTTTGTTGTCATTCTGAAACAAGCGACTGTAAAATGACATAAAGCTTAATGACAATGACATGTTTTATTAATTTGTGATATCTTTTTAATTAGTTATACCTAATGCTTGTAGATTCTTCTAATGCTATTAACAAGAAATAACAATTATTATTCAAATAGCATTTAACTTAATTATTACAACTTAATTGACATACGAAGTTTATAGGTACATAGTATTGTTTTTATTTTTTTTAAATTAACTTACTTGTGTTTTTATGTTAAAGCCGAAAGCAATGTAACGTTAAAAATTAATACGAAACGCGAAACTCTCGTTTATTTTTATTTTAGGAATCATTTATTTTCGTCAAACAATTAGGCTGCGAACCCGCGTCGCTCGCAAGGCCGGCGCGGCAGCTCGGCGGAAGAAACTTTGCGTCACATCGGTTCGCTCCCTCGAAAAAAAGGGTTATTTTAACGCACATTTTTTGTTGCATAATCCCACGCAACGCGGGAAGCCCATTGTGCTTTCAGATAATGCGTCGCTCGTGCGCTCAACAATCCGACGTTGAGACACGAGTTAAAAATGTCATTTTCAGAGAGCCCAGTAAATCCAGATTTGTTGTTGGTGAGTGACTTTCTAATTCCGCTGGCGGGAAGAACTCTGTGAAACGTATACCGTGTTCGTGAGACCAGTTAGTGACCACGGGCAGCCCCGTTTAATCCGATCCGTGGGCTGGAATTGTTGCCGAAACTTATGTCGGACACCGATCCGCCCGAGCTCGCTTCGTCGTCCGCTCGTTCCATAATCGCACAACACTACACAAAACACTTTGATTAATTTATACCGCAGCTAGAATAAAGTTTTGTGTGCTAAAACAAAACTGTTGTTTCCACATTTTAATCCATATAAATACACCGGTTCTGAGACTTGATTGCTAATTTATAAAATACGTACCTATTATGTTGCATTCTCAATTTAGTATTGCAAATAGTTTGTAAATTTAAACATTTTTAAATCGAGTTAGTCTAAATTTATTACGAAAATCACACATTAATTTTATTTCCAATGGTTTACGAAGGTTTCAAATGGTTACTATACATAATATGTTAGTTTGAATATTAGTAGTAGACGGAAAAAACAAAGAACTAACGGTCAACTTATTAATTTGCTAAAACATGGATGAAAAGGAATAACGCAGTTATTTCTCAAAGAATTTCTTTGACTTGGTGTATGTGCGATATTCACGATATTTTGGAAGGGCAGGTTACCAGGCAATCAGTGCCAACAGGAGGCTTTATTAACCCGTCAGGCCTGCTATGGCCGGCCCAATCAATCGCGTTCGCGTGTCGACCGCGCTATCTGTCTTTGGCCGATTGGACCCAGATAACGCCGTCGACGCAAGATTACCTACGTATACGGGAATGGCCCATTTATAAAATTAACTTCTTTTATCTTCCCAGATAGACAGTATTAGGGGGAGTAAATAAGTCTAAAGTGCTTCTTAGGAAATGAATAGAGCAATGTTAATGCTCGATTACCTTTCTTATATTTGGCATAATATATTTGAGAGTGAGCAATGCTTAAATAGAGTTTTGTTATAGAAATATAATGATTTCTCTGTCTTATACTGTTATATTTATTCCTTATGTTGTAGTACATTGCTTGCTCTAGTAAAATGTATACAATTAATATAATATACATAATTCACAAATATACATATGTAAAACCTGGGAGTATACATTCGTCAAAAATTCAAGAAAACGCGACCACACATGAATAATTCTACGAAAGTTTATAGGAACATAAGTATTAAGATTCTGTAACTTTGTTTACCTTAAGGCATCACTTTTATTTAAATCCATTATAGTCTTGTTCTCAGTATGTAACACACGACACTATACACATTGAAATTTGTTTGTACATGTCAACAAACTTAGACGGAGCAATGAAAAATATTTCTTATATTTCATAATTTTCTAGTTTTCATAAATCATCGAGCTTTGAATACCAGAGAGGGAGAAGTTTAAAAGTAAACTCAGATAAAGTCTCAGTGGAACTTTCAATGAGATTAAAGTAATAATTTAGTTGATGAGAACGCATTATGTTGTCGAATATGAAATTGGATTCCCCATTTTAGAAAAAACTGATTTCAGTAAATGGGTGTTCGCAAAAATTGAAAGCAAAAAAGCCTAAGGGTCGAGATAATTCCTAAGTATCGTGGGTTCTCCGGAATAGCCGTACGTCTCCGAGATAACGAAAGGGACCGGCTCATTAATGTCAGCGCGGATCCGGGCTAAGTTTATGTCGGCCGATACCTTTAAGGTATTTACAAAACAGCTAAGCGGTCGCAATCTAGCAATGCAATGAAAAAAATACCGCACCCTACGTAATCCTGGCGGAATGCCCTTTAAGAACCTCACAATTTAATGCTAAGTATCGCAATTTCAAGACGACGGTAAGCCGGTCGTCTGGAGAGGGTTGAAAAAATGATACACGATGGCAGGCGGGGAGAGGGGAAGAGGCAATCACGGTTAGTTAGCAGGGCAGCTGCTCCCGTGTGGCGATAACACTTAAGGTATTTTACGGTACTCGCTCCAACAGCTAAGTTGTTGCGGCACATTGAAACACAAGTTCTACCTACGTCTTACATGCCCGGTTTCCCTCTCTACACGTATCGTCCTTGTCATGAACGTAATATTAAATATAGAGAGTATACAACTTTTAACACATTTAAGTAGGTGCATAATTTTAGACAATAATAGATTTTTGTTGAAAAATATACCTATATTTTCTGTACCTGTATTTTGTAACAGAATTTTTAAAATGTTTGGTATTTATAAAAAATCAGTTTAAACTCGCGAGTACTTGTAAAAGTCGTAACATTTTTAATACAGTATGTTGTTTTTGCGCCACAGCACTTTACGTTTTCCCATGACACACTTTTATAAATACAATCATAGCTTCGTAACACTGGTCCATCCATAACAATATTCCATGCAATATATATAGCCTTTCAGGTTAATGGTAAACATAAAATGAAAATCCCTTGAGCAGAGTTCAATTTATAAGCCGACAAAAATAAATAGATTTTGCATTTTCCAAATGTGCAGTTACATTTTTAAAATAACAAGTTGTTAATAATAAATAATTCGTCATCATTCAGCTGAAATTGCATAAGCTACCTTTTGGTCAGTACGTTCCTTTTGCAATGTAAATTCTCACTAGGAGAGATTTTTTAAATAAAAGGGGCGAAACAGGGGGAAAATCTGTTGGAAAATCGAAGTTGCTAAGCGTACAAACATAGAATATAGCAATTAGAGTTTTTGCTGGAAATGAATAAACAAGTGTTTTGTCGGTTACTGAAAATGTACTTGGACCAAAAATCTTTCCCATACGAGGGGAAGATTTTGTCTCATTTATTTAGAACTTGTTATAAATATAGGTACTTATTCAAAACTCAACCCCTAAAGAGCTGTAAGAGTTTTGAAATCTGTGCAGTGAAATTCCTTTTAGTCGTACGATCATGGTCGTTTCTATTTAAGTATATTAAGTATATATTATAAAATTGTGTAGTAGCTATTTACTATTTCCGAAATTGGAAATTTAATATCAAACTGAATTATTGGATCCTTACTTTCGGCGAAAGATACATCACTCCGCATATCAACGTTTGAAATTCTATTAATATCTCGTGTGTAACCAGTAATAGACTGAATATATTAATATTTAGGTACATGAAGTGATAAATGTAATCAGATTTATTAGTCAGAATCTACTCAGTTGTATGTAATTTATCGGGCAGTCAGAATGTCAGAACTCATTAAGAGGATGAACTTATAAGCTTTCAGTTAAAAATTATGTGCGTTAAATACATTAATATTGTTCTTGAAACTAAAATTTGATATTTTTTTTAAAAACCTCGTAAAAATACTTCAAAATATTCTGAAAATAATATAGTAAGAAATGATACCGTGAATTCTGTTAATATCTACCCACTATTACTTGAACAACAATATTTATACAAGTAATTACTTGTCTAAAATATGCAATACTCATTCTTTTGTCATGCTTTAAATTCATAAATACTACCTACATAAGTTTAAAGTTACAAAATCCCAATGTTAGTCTGTGAAGCCATCAAAGCTCCGTATTATAAGTGTTATGACATGAAATTTAAAACTAACCCTTACATTTTTAATACGGAAGTGTTTGGAAAAAATACATACATCTGAATACATACGTAGTGGAATAAATTTTAATATAAATAGGTGGAACTTGGAATTTAAGACGACTTCTAAATGTTTAAATAATATGTATTACCAAAACATAAATTATTTACATATTACATTTTATCATATCATGCGAGTGTTACTCTAAAAGCATTCGTATAAACAAAGTGAAACATAATACAAATAACAGTTTAAACAATAACGTAACGTATAGTGCTTATTTTCAATATATCATTTTTATGTAAGAAATATTGTGAGGCATTTTGTCCAAAAATGGTTCACAACACGTCTACAATTAAGCAATACAAATATTATATTAGCCTCTAGTGCTTTTCTGAATTTGTCGACAGTTTTTAATCATATTTCGTTTTTGTAAAGACTCATTCAGATTCTTTTCAGTTATTATCCATAATGTAAGCACTCATATACCTAGTTCATACATCTGGTGTAGGTATTGTGTGGTAAACGATGAATTACAGCGCACAATATGTTCTAAAATTTTGCAAATATATAAGATAAATTTTATAAAATAAATTCGATACGGCGAATTACTCAAAAAGGGAAATGCGAAATAAACAATCTCAGCTTTGAAATTCGCACTTGGTAAAAGTGTATTAACACTTTTTTCTTTGATGATTGCTTCTAAGAAAATGAAGAGAGCAGTTCAAGTTACTCAGTTCCCTTAAAAGAGAAATAATGCTTCAACAGACATTGGAATAAACCAATAATCGTAGTATCGTATTCGTAGCAATGGCCGCTAGTTAATTAATTAGCGGGTATCGTATCGTAATGACAGCGCCGCAGGTGTGCGCACGGCTTTACAGCGCCATTACAGTATTGTACCATGGGGTTGTACCGGCTGAATGACTACGCGTATACAGATCTTATATATTTCAAAACACGCTTACCATTCTTTATCGTTTTTTAGAAGATCTTGTCACATAATGTTACATGTTTTATAGATATCGTAGATTTAGATTGTCATTTTTTTTTGAGTAGTTTACTACACTTGGTTCTTCATTTTCATTCACATTACGATTATTTTTTGAGAATGGAATTTATTCTATGTTCAGTGAAGATGACTTCCATATAAAATTGTTAAATCGTGTGTATTTATTGTCATAAGCCAAAATTAAATTCAGGACCACGCCAAGTTGAGATATAACGGTGTTGCTCGTTTAATCAAATCGCTTTCCAAATAAATGGAGCGTAGATGAATCAATACAGCGAATTCAATTTACAATTCTCCGTACATCACTGACGTATCAATTGTTCAATCTGAGCGAAGACAGATAAACGCGCAGATCTGCCGATTGCTTTTCAACGAAAGAGACTGAAGATTCATCGATAGGATGCGCGAGTTCCAAAGTGAAAAATGTACATTTGGATGGCGTTAATTCGTTTAATTTCCGGTGAGAGGGTGCGGGGTCTGGGTGGGAGGCGGCCCAGTCCGTTCAGATTAATTCAACGCCGACGCCGCTGTAGATAACGACGCTAAAATAAATTGAAAATGTTCAGAGATTGATTTGAATACTTCCTAGAATATATCGAAAGCGGTCGACGCGAAATGACCAACCGTCGTGCTCTTAATCCAAGATTCCTCTTACTTAAGCTAGAGACATCAACAAAAACTGCGCCGTTAATGAATAAATTAAACTTCATTGTGAGCGTCAAAAATAAGCGTGAGCTTAATTATGTATACAAATAGATGGCAACAATTTTCAATCTGAGAGTGACATTAAATTATTATACCGATATAGCTTTTAGAAAATAATAACAAAATGAAAATGTGGATTAGATAAATTTAATTTCACGGCGTTGAGCGAAAGACATTTTCAGCGGTTCACAAATAGCCGAATCTGAAGATTGTCTATTAAATCGTTTATAAAATGATAAAATTAATGTAATCGGCGCGAGGGAGCCGCGATGGGACATCGTTCGAGACGCTCGTGACGTGAATGTCAAATGAACTCGAGTGACACCCCTGCTTAGACCCGCGGCATCGGCTTTGCTCTTGAGCCCGACCCATCATTTACATATTGCGATTTTGTATCGGCAACGATTAAGAGATGGAAAATTTTGCTGTGCGCAGCTTAAAGTATCCCCTTCATTGAATATAGGTCATTATATAGTATATTAGATCTGTACATAAAACAAATAATGAACGGATTGCTATTATTAATGAGATGAATGGTGATGAATATAGAGCCGAAAGTGAAATTAAGTTAGAAATTAAAACGACGGTTTCCCGCTTTCATAAAGAAAAACATAGAATGTGGCAGCGGCTTGTAAAGAAACTATGGAAACTTTTATAGGCGATGAGCTAGTAACCTATTACTATGCTGTCCCTGTCTGGTTCCAGGTTTTTAATTTTCTTGTCAATCAATAGAGTTTCTCATTGTTAAATATTTTACTTCGTAAACGTTCTCCTTACGTTCGACAGTGATTTTAACAATCATTAGCGTCTTCAAATGATATACTGGAACTAAAATATCATATCGAATTCTTAGAAAAGGAATTTTCCATCAGTGAAGCAATGTCTGTAACTAGTTACAATAACGCGCTGGTCTCAGCGTCGTCCGATCATCTGTAAGCCTTACTGATATAAGTAGCATTGAGGTGTGATTTCTCCACCTCACTTTGCACGTAAGTTAGAAAATAAAATAGCATAGACTTGCAAATGAATTCATACCACAACGAGCATCCAGTAAGTGTCGTGTTCCTGCGAAATTCAGAGAATCAAAACGTCCGAACATGAAACAAATTGATTGCTGTGCAGAAGCGCTCAGCCGCGTTGAGCTCGACGGCAGATTGGTAATAGCGCATGCTAAACTTATTAGCCAAACGGAAAATGGCATTAGTAGACGTACTGCCAACTGGTACTCCGTAAAACTTAATTCGTACGTCATGGTTCACACAGTCACACGTAAGTGACTGTTTCAATCAATCAAAAGCTAGTAAATTGACTCAGCAAACAGGACACTGATTAAAATTAGCTTTGTAAAAATCCAGACGTAAAGGAAAAGAGAACAAATTAGGCTTAAATTTTAAAAGATAACAGCCGTCGACGTCCAGTGAAATGGTCGCTTCGAAAACGTTAAAACAATTTATCCGAGGTAATCTCGAAGTGTCATACGATAATAAGAGTGACGTTTGGAGCAGGCCGATGCCGTGCCGCGGCGGTTAATTCTGTAGCGCAGTGGCCGATTTTGACACAAACTAAATCCTGTTGCCACCAGTAAACCCGTCAGGTGTGGACCCTAGACATAATACTATATATTTGTTGAACTGTTTTAGTATTTTCTTTTAAAAATAACGCTTTTTTATAACTATTTTTATTTTATGCTTACTAAAGCATAATGAATTAATGGTTTACAGAAACTGGATATCTTTTATACTTGTTATTATATAAAAGCTTTTGAGTCATCCAAAATCTAAATTATAACGGCACGACATAAGTACAACCGTTTTTATCACAACAAAGATCCCTCATGCTTTGAAGCCATTAGCTAAGAACACAGACTGCCATTCCATTAAACTACATGATCTTTATCCCAACAGAACGAAAGCAATTATTCGTATTCAGTCAACAAAGAACTAATAGAGGACTCACAAATAAAGCATATCATAAGTTAGTGCCAATGGCGACGTTATTTGAACTGAACGAGTACCACACTAATGTGTTATGTACATTTTTTATAAAGAAAGCAAGGATATAATGTCAGCACAGTAATTAAAAAATTCTCAGTATAGTGACAGTAACGTAGTGCAAGTATAATTTACTTCATAAAATTTGTAATAGCGTGGGTAAATACAAGCTGTAATAAGTTAGTAAGTTTTATACCGTAAAGTGGTGTCTTTATAACAAAAACAACTATCCAAAGTATTAAATACTATACATGGTTTTGGGTATACCACATTTGTGCTTAGTTTTTTTTGCTCTTTGATTTATTCATTGAAAATTAAACTTACTGTGGAGTATAGACTAATATAGTAATATCTTTATTGCCAATTTAGATGCTTATTAATGAATCATGTTTACGTTATTTAACTAATTGTACTACAAGTTGCACTTAATCCACATGTTGTCAATCTCATCGAGTGTCTGACAGTGCAAAGCTGTAGTTGTTTTAATAGTAGATTCTGATTCTGGACACACAATTCCCTGCGAGGATTACGGTTAAGAGAGCAAAGTAAGACGATTAATTCCATAGGGAATGGAGGGAAAAAATATTACAAAGCAGCTACAGATTTTAGCGTTGAACAGTACGAATAGTTCAACGATTTTTACATTCCAATGACATCAGGAGTTATCGCTACCTACAACTTCATGTGATATTAGAAGAATTTTTATATTTTCGTCGTAAATTCAAAAGATTACAGTTTTAAAGTTTCAGTTAATTTAAATTGTTGAAGGAAACAAAATGTGTTATTTTGTTATAAGAAGTCTATAATATTCTTAAAATTAAAAATCTTTTTTAGACTTTAAAGAATTGACAAAATAGCGAACTGTAGGCACGCAAAAGATTCTTATGTCGCGCATCGTATCGTGACTTTTTATTAACATTTAATTGCATCTTAAATAACCCGATTACTCATAATATAAAATTACGGCAGCTACATTACAATACTTTATGTGCAAATGGATACGTTTATAAGGCAACATTTATTCGCGACATCCGAAAATAGCGCAAACGATTTTTGTTGCTTTTCAGACAATCTGCGAACCATGATGACTATAACAGGTATAAACCGAATGTTACATTACAATAAAAAATATTTCCATTACTCTATTACATTTAAATATAGATTATAGTAAGTTTAATTTGAATCGAAGTCTTAGAAGTAATAAATAAAGACTTGATTCGCATGCTTAGTTGTTTTACCTTCGCACTTAAAGTTAACATTGACCTTTTGTAAATTGTCCAAACCTACTTAATATAAACTTTCGATAAGAAACAGCTATCGTGTGATTTTAATGCACAAGAAATCGTTCAGGAATCGCGTGACGAACTGGTTTTGTTCTAAGTGGCTACGTAGGTGTTTACTTACTTATAGATTACGTTTATATCAGTTTACAAAAACGTATTAACAAAATGTCAAGTCCTCACCTGTGCAAATGTCAGTAAGCAAAAGTCGCCAATATGGAAGGTTAATGACGTATTGCATACCTTAGCATTATAAAACATAAACACGTGTAAATATGTACATTAGTGTGCTATGATAACAACAACAATAACAATAATAAATACGCAACATCGAGTTGATCTTACTTAGTAGTAAGCTTGATTTAAATTTAAAAAGAATAAGTACCTTTTAAATAAATATTGTGAGATACATTCGTATAAATAAGCATATATTTCAATAACTATAAGAGGTTTGGTGTATCGATAACTATTGGTAATTCACGAAAATAGAAATAAACAAAACCCTGTAGTGGAAACTCAATAATAGCAAAACAATAGCAGCTACTCAATCTGAGTAGGTACAAATTCATTTTCTGTAATGTCGGCATGACATTCTAATTTAATCCTATATGTCACTGTCAAATTAGAGACACTAAACCATAGGCGTATCAGCCGCAGTGACATTTCTAAACATGAGGGGAACAAATGGATCTGACATTCAGTAAGTATTTAAGCGACCTTGGTCGTAATATGGAATAAGCAGAAGGGTTGTTGTTTCCAATTATGTGTATGTATTTAACATCATTCCATTAAAAGCAACCCCTTGGTAAAGCTATTCTTGTTAAAAAATTGCTGATAAATGAATAATATGATACCTACATATCTACGTATGTCGATTGTCAACTGTAAGTGTTTCAATCTAATTACAGGAACACCACAATAGTTTTATTAAGTGTATCACGACAGACTTCTCTTGAAAATTATAGACAAACATACAATTCTATGAAGTAACGATAGGCTCTCGAAAATAAAACGAAATAGGGAAACTTAAACGCCAATAACTTACAGTTTCGAACTATCCAGACGATGTAAAGTTACGCTCTGTGAAGAAACGCACAAAGTGAGGAGGGGAGCGGGAAGAATGAAAAGCTGACGGTGTAAATAATTGATCTGTCGAGCACACCTGCCCGGGAAAGTAAATGAAGCAAAACGCAATTTGACTGAGTGATGAAGCGTCCAACGTAGGATCAGTTAATAAGGGCAGGGACGAAAAATTGTCATCTCGTATCATACAATCATATTAATAAAGGTTCAAAGTATTCAGATCGATAACTACTCAAAGTATGTTTTTCTATTAGTTTTTTATTCGCAAGTCACGACCTTGCCCCAAAGTAATGCTTTAACAAACTTTTGCTTGCGTAACACACGCTTTGCGATATCGTTTATGTGTTTCTCGCATGGTAACCTTAGCTAAGGTTGACGATACTTACAGAAACTATTCACATTAATGAAAATTTGTAAAGTTACATTATCTGAATATATTTTACGAATGCAACATCGTAGATAATAAATAATTAGCGATAATATTTGCGATTCATTCATAATCGAGAATTTAAACACTTTTCTCGCGTTTATGAAATATACATTCTGGAAGTAATAGCATCGACTCGAGCGTGTTTATTGACAAATTCATAAACACCGATTCGTGAATAAAACGGTGGCAAGTCGTCCGTCCAAAGGAGAGAGAGCCAACACGTTCCATATTTTCATGTGATTCAAATAAAAATAAAGTGGATGACCAGGGGCGGTCTAATTTAATATGAGCGGTGGGTGTTTCGTCATATGACTGATGTACCCGCTTTCGTTTTATTGCTTAGGAGGTCGACTGAACACAAAAATGTTCTACGGAACGACCAACGTTTGACAGCTGTTAAACAGTTTTATTATTGTTGGACAAAGATCGTAGTACCTATTTGCATAATTGAACGGTCACTTTGTGGTATAGCATTGTTATACTCTGCCGTACCATTTGTCAGATTCGCCGTTATCATTTATGCATGTGGCTCATAACAAGAGCCGCACCGTTTTTCTAGACTATTCATTATTTCGCCTTTTGTGTTGTTTGTTATCCCTACCATTCGTACCTTAAGAATGGCTGACTTTGAATACATATGTAACTTTTACTCCTCTCTATATAGACATAACCAGCCGGGAATTTACAAACCGTTGAAAGAGCTTAATCAGGGATTTAGTAAAATATACATACTTATTTTTCGTTTCAACTTTAATAAGTTGAATGAGGCGGATCTTTTTTCAGTGTAGATGTGCTTTTTTATGAACATTCATACATAAATATATTATATATTTTCGCGCTGTACCCCTAAACGGAGTAGTTGGGGCAGACGGCGTGCCAAGCGTTTTTCCATACTTCTTTCGTTTCCTCAAATCTCATTATTCTTGTCACACATTTTCTCCTAGGTATGAGAGTGCTTTTGAAATTTCTACCAGTTAACACTCTGCCTATTTGATCTTCGTAAGCCATTCTTGGTCTTCTTTGGCTTCAGCTACAACTCACAGATTTTCTTCGTCAGTCTTTCATCACACATTATTTCTATGTCCCCGAACCATCTAAACGTTCCTTCCTTCATTTATTCCTTCTTACATAACACTAGCTGATGCCTGCGACTTCGTCCTGTTTTTTATTTCTAAAAAGCTTGTGTCCTTCTTCGGAATTCAAGCTATCACAATACCAAATGTCATCGCAATCGGGTGAACGGTGTGGCAGCCTACAAAATACGAACAAACAAACAAACATTGATTTTTATATATTATATAACAAATTTATTTCTTTTTATATACAACAAATACTATCTTTATTATTAAAAATAAATAGCACAAATATCGTAAAATTACATCACTACGTCAATAAATAAGTTTGAAAAGAAAAACCTTTAATCTCCATTGTTTGTAAAAGAAGTAGTAGTACCCGGTGCCCTAGATGAGATCAGAGAACAATAAAAGAGTCATAAAATCGTGGAGTAGTACACAAAAAGCAGACATTATCTTCACGGCGTAAATGTTTAATGGTACGAGCCACTTGGAGCTTTCGTGCGCACCTCACGATCCGATTTTAAACTGATGACTTTTAGAGTTGCTACGGAAATAGCTACTTAAGGTCGTGAACTGCACGGCACTTAAAAGATAGAAGTTTTAGATCGTAATATGTTATCACTTATTTTGACTGCTTTACTTTAATTGTATGCTCTAAGCTTGAGTAATACTGATGTTTCGTGCCAATCAATACCAAAACAAACAATTCCGTACCAAAACAAAGAAAAACAAAGAAGAAAAAATTAAACTGCGGTCATAGTAGCTCTCTATAAAGGGAAAGGTTCTCATTTAGTCTCTGCGTGCTATAGGGTTATCACCTTGGTCAGTCTATACTAAGGTATTGACTGAACGTATGAAAGGCGTTTCTAAAAGATATTTGTGGGAGGCGCAAGGTGGTTTTAGGAACGGTAGGGGTTGTATGGATCAGATTTTCTCGCTTCGCGTTATCGTGGGGAAGTTTCTGGCTATAGGTCAGAAAGTTTTCTGCGCTTTCGTAGATCTAGAAAAAGCATTCGTTAGAGTAGTGCGAAAGAAGTTGTGGAGTCTTCTGCCTGAATATCGCGTGGGGGGCCCCTTACTGCAGGCTTTGGGGTCATTATATCCAGGCCACGGAGTCTGTCAGGATAGAAGGTCGCCCTGGTTTGAAGTTTGTTCAGGTGTTAGACAGGGCTGCGTGATGTCTACCTGGCTGTTCGTGCTGTATTGTGTTGTCTTCAGAGATTGAATGGTAGTATGAGTGGTATTATATGTAATGACGCAGTGGTAAACTACCTATTGTACGCTGACGATGCTGTGCTCATAGCACTATCAGAAGCAAAGTTGCAGACACTGGTCACGTATATGAAAGAAGAATGTGAATTAATAGGATTGAATAAGAATGTGAACAAAACTAAGATTCTGGTGTTTGAAAGGGAAGCGGTACAGACGAAATGTGAGATTTGTGTAAATAGAAAATGTCTAGAACAATCGAATGAAATTGTGTATCTAGGGAGTGTGTTTTCGGGGAATGGAAGATGTGAGTTGGATGTCAAGAGATGGGTAGCAGCTGGCAATAAAGTGAATGGTGCTCTGTCTGCATTAGTAGGCAGTGTGAATATATCTAACACTCCCAAAATGGCCATCCACAATGCGATGTTGGTGCCAACGTTATTGTACGGTAGTGAGACCTGGATATGTCTGAAATCGAGTGAAAGTACGATAAATACAGTAGAAATATCATCTCTTAGAAATATGTGCGGTGTCACTCTTGCGGACAGGATAAGCAATAAAAAGATATGCAGTATGACAGGGTTGCACGACAGTGTTATCGTAAAAATGAAGAAAGGCATGATTAGATGGTTCAGGCACTTAGAAAGAATGAATGATGAAAGACTGACGAAGAAAATCTACAGAGCAAAAGTGAGTGGTAAAAGAAGCCAAGGAAGACCAAGACTGACTTATGAAGATCAAATAGCCAGAGTGTTAGCAGAGAGTAATGTCAAAAGCACTCGCATACCTAGGCAAAATGTGTGAGGAAAACGATGAGATTTGAGAAAGCGAAAGAGGTATGTAAGGACCGCGACACTTATCGCGCCGTTCTCTCTGACTACCCCGTTAGAAATACAGCATGAAGATTAAAAAAAAAACACTAAACAGTACAAAATAACTATCCTTTACGAAATTATTAAAACTTTCGTGAGACATTATTAACGCACTAATTATTGAATACGGCTTTACTCACGTATAATCGGTATAGGTACCGACTAGTTTCGGACCTATTGGAGGTCCATCATCAGGGTGAGTGGGATGAGTTCGCGGCTGCGCCCCGTCTCGCACTAGTGCCTATACCGATTATACGTGAGTAAAGCCGTATTCAATAATTAGTGTATCCTTTACTAATCAAAACTTAAGTCCGATGTACAAAAATAATTTTATTAAAACGATACAAATGCCTTATCTATATACGTGAATACGTGAAGCAGAAACTATGATTCCCTTTTTAAGAAATTTGCACGGATGGAAGAGTGTGAAATTTACTACACTTAAAGTTTACATGGAAAAAAACAGGAGAAAGCTAACACTTTTATATAATATGAATTAGAAATACATTAATTCAAATAAATTACTCATTGTTTACGTACGCATTGCCAATGTCTAAAAGACCTCAATTTCAAACTCATAATAGTTTGTAATGACATATATGTAACCTCCTTGGATTAAACAGTCGCACAAAGCAGAGATTGTCGCCAAAGAGTTTATATTATAAGTTTATATTTACGGTCGAATTTCGACCTCAGAATGAATTAGTATACTTGTATCGTTTTTGTAAATGACCTTAAAGTGAGTGATAAAATACCTTGGCCTAAATAAATATCTAGGGTGGGTCAACAACTAACTTCTTTTCTAATTTTGGAACGGAATGACATATAGAAGAATCATCAAAATAAACAAAGCTTGCAAATAATCGTAACGGATTATTTAATGTATCTTCGAAGTCCTCCTTTTTGAAGTCGATTAAAAAAAAGTAACTAACATGATGCAATCACTATCTAAGTCTTATCCTCAAAGTTTACAATTTCTTACAAATTTTCTGAGCGATATTTTCGGAGATAGGGCGGTGGGATAGTAACGTCTTAGAATTTTTTAAACTAATGTAAAACAAGTAGTACAAAGTAGTATTAAGGCATACGTCTGAATTTAGTATAATTAAATAGCTTTCGTTTGATACACCGCGCAATGAATGTAGACAACTTTATTTTTGCTTTGTTTTTACGCCCTCAAAACTAACCTTCACAGATAAAATTAAACTCGTGTCTCAATTCAGGCCACTATTTACTACAACTGATTCAAACCTGTTCACGTGAAAAATGTATGAAGAACCAGTCGTGACCATACAAATGCTAAGGTGATTCCTCAAGTGGTCTCACAGAATGGTCCGCTTTGCCAATTTTGAAAAGCAACTGTAAAAATAATTCACAATGGTACGAACAGAGCTATTCCAGGTAAGCTTATAAAAACTAACTTCTGATTAATTTACTGTTTGCTAATTTACTTAGATTATATATAGATCTGAAAGAAATTACGAAATTCTATTAGAATTAATATATATGTTAGAAATATTAATAGAATTAATATTAAAATTAGAAAATTTTCCTGTAATGTTTATAACGATGATGACCTAATTATAGAACTTGGGTGTTCTATTTAGTGTATTGTTTTTATTTTGATACAAAGGCTTATATCAGAGGTGAAGATAAGAAAGTAATTTCTTTAACAGTTTGATCGTAATCTTATGTACCTACCTATATAATAATGGGTTTAAAAGTACAGAACGTTTAATTCGGATGTGAATGTGTGAAGACTTTAAATTCTATAAGCGTGGTAAGTTTATTAGGTAGTACGAGTATGTACGTGTAGAACTCTCTGGAGAACTATATTTGATACGAATAATAAAGGATTCATATTATTATTGGATTATCCGGTTTGTAATTTATATGTACTATAATCTATCTTATGATTTGATTAAATAAATTTAATGTTTCATTTTGGTAATGATAAAATTTAGATCTAAAATCAAATTGATTTACACAATCAAACTAATCTTAGGCTTGAGGTTGGTATTGAAGTTTCTAAATTTGTTTTGATAATATTAATACAATAATGTAGTATGCTTCCACACTGATCTGGAAGAGAAAGAAAACATAGAATGTGTAACTGCTTGTCTTCGCATGTAGACCGTAGGCAGCCGATACGCTAACAATCTGGTGATATCTGGTCCCAATATCGTAAGTCTAATTTTTTATTAAAAGCGCATCCAAAAACATTTTTCTTGGTTGCACCTGTTGTTCTGTTCACTCCGACTGTGAAATGGTGTGAAGTTACATATGCATGTATGCTATTTCTTACATATAGTAGTTTCTTATTTTGTAAGTTTTGTAATTAAGTTATTGTAAAAAGCTTAAGTAAAAGTCATCTCATAACGTAACAAAAATCGAATTAATGTAATTAATCTAATTATTATTGACGCAAAGTTAATATTTTTTACGAAGTCAAAATAAAGGATGTTTATGAAAATAAAACAATTTTATTATTTTAAATTCCGATCTTTTCCTAACAAATCCGTAAGAAATTTTTAATATTTTTTATTAAAGACGAAATTAATCTGAGACCCTTTGCGGACATCAAACAACCCCAGGCTATTGTTAGAAATGATTACAAGAATATTTTGTAAAACGAATGTTAATTTTTATTACTCAAATACTCCTGTAACGCTCTTTGAAGTATTGTTACTTTAGCGAAGAGGTACTTTAGAGTTGGTCACCGCGAATTCATTTACTTTGTTGATCTTCATTTGACAGGTTTTCTATTATAGGTACTTAGTTTATTCAAATTTTAGCATATTTACTTTTTGTGATCTATTATCAACACCTTATCTGAGAGGATTATATAGCAGATGATAGATGCAGTCTACAGAGGTGTTAAATATTTAGGAACACCCATTATTCACAGTTATATAAATTACTTCATTTGTCTTCTGAAATAGAAATATGTCCGTAATTGGGGATTAATTAATCTCTTATGATGCTATATAAACTCCTAAGCTTTCGCGTTGCATTATAAAACATCTATAAACACGGGAAAATAACGGGATTACCTGTATAGTGTACTTTGACGGTTTACTTGAGACCACGGCCGATGCAATTCAACCGAAACGTCAAACCAAATAAAAGGTAATCGCGTTAATTTTCCGTGTTTTTAGGTACTCTTATAATACTTTTGTTACTAAATGAATACAAACTCTTTTTTAAATTATAAATAAAATATTCTGGAAATTTTGTTAAGTTATTCTCAAGAATGTTCAAAAATTAAGGTATTTCATCTGTAACATCGAAGTGTGTGAATTCTATAATTAGGTAGGTGTTGTCTTCACTTGAACACAATAGCACGTTACGAGTTAATTTAAAATAAATCATGTCTACATTACTAAAATTAACGTGTTCTGAGTACTAATCTTAATGTAGTCGAATTGAGTCTTGATAATATTAGGACAGTAAATTCCTTTTGCGATGTAAACATCTATTGTTAAATTATTTTTGGAACACCCTTTCTTTAAGAGAGTGAAAAGGGTAAAAAACTTTTGTATAGACATTTAAAACGCATACATCATAGACCTATAAATATTTAGAGTATTAGAAAGAAACGAACAAACGTTTAATCGTTTTTATTAGATGATGAAAAGCCGAGGCGGGTGAATCGTTTATAAAAGAACCTTAGAGTGACTGTCTTGTGTGGTACAAATTCCATCTATAATAAAATAAATATTTCCTATAGTTACTGGACTGACAAATGATCTTTAAAGTTATTCCCCTAAATAAAATTAACACATTTTATACTGTGAACACTAAGAAACAAAACTATAAATAGTATGATTTAAATTCTTACATTGATACGGCAACGAATGAACGCAATTAAAGCGGATGCAATTAATGTCATTAATGTCTACGGTAATGTCATGTTGATTTATCAGTGATAGCTGCTGGGTGTGATTGACGTTTTTAATTTCCCCCTAGGCATCAGAACAAGCTGCAGTGGGGCAATCTCACAGGCGCCTAAGCTTGTCACAATTAGACAGGAGACGGTCAAAGTTCCTCAGGGCTTGTAGCTTAATATGAAAGCTGGAAGTTTTTGTCAATTTGTTTGTTTGTTTGTTTTGACAATTGAACACTCAAATACGGAATACGATATTGTTTGATTTTGTCATCTGTTAAAAATTCTGATATTTGATTTAACAGAAATAAGAAAACTGATAGCTTTTCATCGTATTGTGCTTTATTTTGATAAACATCGTATAGAAAAAGGAGAGTTAATTAAATAAAAGATGAGTATTCCCTCACAATGTTTTATTATAATACTACCTATAACTGTGCCTAATATAATAATAACTGTTAGCGTAAATATTTTAATTAATATTTTAAGAACTGCGTTTTAAACTACATGTTTCTCGATGTGTGAGTGGCGCTTCAGTTCTTGTTCTTATAATACCAACTTTAACCGTGTTCGATTCGATGTCCACATGGTCCCTCGAGGTACACTTTACTCGTTTCGACCAACGAAGTTAAAATTAATTATCAGTGACGACGACTTGTAAATTGTGATGTATCACATCAATATTCACAATTCGTCGATACTCTTTTATCATTCAGTTTCTTATTCGATTATTAATTAGTGCGATTCACTAAAAAATAAAATAATTCAAAATAATATGAAATTGTGGAATGTCCTCACTGTATTTCTTCCAGTTTTCGTTATGTATTTGTTACACCGAATGCATGTTTACAACTAATATATTAATAAATAGATATTAATGCTAGTCTGGAAAAAAGAATTTTATATGGGTATCAGCGGCTTACTTAGTTCTTTCAGCTTTCCAAAATATCAGCTAAGGCTGGCAAATTGAACTACAAGAAACATTTATACGACGAACGCTAGCTGCCAATCACAGCCAATCAATTTACCATCTGGAAGCCCAAATGCTTGTTGCTAAAAATGCCTTAAAGGTGTTTTGTTACGTCAGATATGGTCCAGCCCGAATGGAAGGAAATGTGAAAGTGTGTATTATGTAGTGTGTGTGTATTAGTAAATATGTAGTAGTGGGCGCCCGGTGGTAGAAATTCGACCGTAAATATAAAATAAAGCCATTATTTTTCCCTTCCTCCACAGACTCGATATAGCTCATAGCTCACAAACTGAGCAGTCAATTTGTCAGTAATTACTTGTTTGAAAATTCTTTGCCGAAATCTCTATACTCTGTGCGACGTTTGACTCTCGGACGAAGAACCATACTGAACGGAGCATTTGCCTTAAGAGAATGTCCGGTTTTTGTTGACGTAGGTTTTAAACTTTTTCTAATGTGCATGACTAGGGAAGGGTCACAGTACAACAATACAAAGCTGAACATGACATATTTTTATTTTTGTGAATACCAGTAGCCAAAACACTAGATTTACGAGTACACTTCAAATAATTACATATATCAATAGATCTATCAATAGATATATCAGTACCTATTGCAATGTTTTGTATATCGAGCCGATCATAAGCTGACACGAATTACACCTTCTTACAATATTTACTCACGGGTCTATGTCGCGTTTATACTTTAAGACTAATTACATATCTTATCCCGACGTTTCGACCGGATTGCACCGATTGCATTGGCAGTATAAATAAGTATTATGTGTGTGACATTGGCAGTATAAATATTATGTGTTTCACATTGGCAGTATGAACGTAAGTAATATTTTTTTTATTTTATTTGACATAATATAATCACGTTACATAATTATACATAAATTTTAGATTTCTGTGCTCCTTCTCTACGATGCCGAATCTCACACCCCTCCGTGCACGCGATATCTTTAAAAAGGGGCGCAAAGTTTTCACTTCACGTATCAGATCGCATAGTAAATATATATTATGATTAACTGAGCTACAATAAAGATCAAAAGTCCCATAACACCACCCAATAAGTTAAATGAAACACATCAATGAAATGTCACTAATATTGAGAGACAATTTACAAGAGAATCAAAAATTAATTCTCGTTACTGTTTTTTAAAGTGTTATTGTCCGTGAAATAAAAGAGAAGGTATTATTATATGTCTCTATACATCTAACAGTCGATTGCATTATTTAAAGATAGTTCTGATTCGGTAAATATCGTACAGTATATACGAGTACAACGGTACGCTGCAGCCAATGTAGTAGATAGTAGTCAGTATTTTTATTTGAGTCTCATGTTTGAATAATATCGCTACATTACATCGTAGTAGTATTTCACTGCCCATAAATTACTTTTATAGTGATTGAATGGCGCTCTCTTAATTACGTAAATGAAAATATTTTGTTTTTAACTACGGTATACAAGACTTTTCATGATCGATTGAAGCTTCGTTCTTGAATATAGCGAGCTTTGTTTTCTGTAATTATTTAACCGGTTAAAATTGAGGTGGGTTCCTCACAGACGGTGCTGATATAAAAATTACGGTTAATTATTTAACCTGTTACTAGTGTGATAAGTTGCCACAGGCGGTGCTACCAAAAAAATTACGGTGACTGTGAATTTCTAGTCAACGAACTGAGCGATACAATTAACGTCAACTTATAAAGCTATATATAATTAGCGCCGTAGGTGGACTTCACTGTTTAAAAATAACCCTATTAAATGTCTTTAAGTGACCCTATTTATTTAATTTAAGTGACTTTATTTTATATAAAAGTGACCCTAATTGATCACCAAATAGTCATTATGGGTCATTCATTTTTATAAATTGGTATTATATGCTTATTTATATGTTTGTCTATAGAGCGGTTAAAAAATGTAATCCATCATGTTATAGCGCCTTGAACCAATTGTATACAACTGATTCAAAGCTAATTCAATTATTAAGATTTAGTCATATTGATTTAGAGAACATTTTTTCTACGGCATAGGATTCAAATAATTTAATTGCCACCTTCAAGCCATAGTGCTATCGCAGCATTGGTTCCGATCAATTACCTAAATCTATAGACCAATTGTGACAACATCGTGACCAATAAAAATAGTTTGGAATCATTTGCATACAGTTGATATGAGATGTTATCATACTATGATTACAACCCTAAACTATAACCACTCCATAAAATAAATAGTCATATTATAATACTGCTAATTAAAACAATTTGCCAATAATGACTATTTCGAGACTAGAGTCAATTATTTCATACATTTAATTTGTTCATTGAAGGTGCTAATTAGACAGAGTTGTGAAGGCGTCTGAAAGTCGTTATATCAATATCAGTGTGTATAATATTTTAGATTTTAATAATGATTATTTTCAATGAATTTCAGACACGCCATTTCATTATCAGCACTATTTTAATCGCTTAAATCGGAAGTTTCTAGAGTCCATATCAAAAGGAAAGTTTTTGAAGTAATAAAATTTTGTATTTTGAGAAACTAGCCCAATGTAGCTAGCAATTATTATATTAAATGTATTATTATCATTCTTTTTGGTAGGCTTGACACCGACTTCAGTACCTGTCAAATTTAATTGTACGAGTTTAATTAGCGAAGGATAGTTCTATGTACTTTTCAGTGTTTTTCTTCGATGTCCTTTAAATTTTTCCTTAAAAATTTTTTTTTGTTCTAACAGAATATGAAACTTAGGTCTATGTAATATATAGATGGTCTCCCTCAGTCTACAGACTTCATGTACTTGACAAATGAAGATTAAAATGGTTTTTATATTTATATCTTCACGATTTGTACATAATGATTTCACTAAAACTAACTTTGTTTCCGTTTATTGATTGTTTTAGTTAACATAAAACGGGCTAAACTGTTAGCCTAAACGTAGAGACATTTTGAGTGACAGGTTTGTCGAATAAATGTTTAAATTACGAGAATTTCAGTAGTGGTTTCGTTACAATCGCTCTTCCTGATTTATTTAAAATTCAAATGGTTATCCGTATTGTAGTTTTCAGATTGCTAAACTAACGCAAATTCAAAATTACGGTGCTTAATCACAAGCGATACGTATTTACTGTAGTCACAATTGCGAAATTGTATACACAATGTAGTTGCTATGTACAGCTGAGAATAACTTTTATGCAAATTTCCATTTGGCTGGTTGATAGGTACTTGAAATTAACTGAGTAAATTTGGAGCGAATCGTGTGTGACATTTAATTGACAAGTGGGAAAAATATGTGAATGTAGAGTGTTGTCACCAACAGACCAGTTTAAACTACGAATTACATTCTGGCGACAGCAAAACTACCATGAAACGCAAGCGCAATTACATTAGACCTTTTGTTGGAAAAAGAATATTATTCAACTAGTGAATATTTGTTGTAAATTGACAAATTTATCTATTTTTGTTCATTTTCACATTCATTAAATTGCAAAGACATGTTTAAATTATTATTATGAACTATTTTTACTTTTTATACAATTTTGTATGAAATATGTAAGATTTATTTTTTAACATGACTTGATTGATAATATGAAATAAATGACTCTATTCTATTCTATTCAATTCATTACTTTTTTATTTACATGTAAAAAGGATCTCACAGATTATTAAAAACTTAATGGATAGCGTTTTATGCCAATCCACTTCAAAACAATATAAAATAAGTAGATTAATTTTTGACGATGACTGGTGACATATTCAATGAGTTTATTATAACTGAAATGTGACAAATGATTAATTATTAATTCTGTTTTTTGTACTAATGGCTGATAGAAACTTCATCAGGTAATTGGTTGTATTCTGTTTGATGCACCGCTGCATTTATAAATTATTTTAATTGTTAGTTAAATTGTCAAGTAACTTATAAGAATTATTATCATGCAGTTTTATTTAAGGTATAGTACGTATAGTTATTTTTAAATTAGGTCCGGTAAAACTCTAAACAATTATGGCTCCTAGCGGACTTATCCAGCGCACCTGTTGCCGTCAACGACTTCACTTAAATGGTGCCACATTTGTTATTTGTAGCCCACCTTAAGAGCGACACGCGGATACGTAAAATTTTGTACATACGTTTAAGGGTTATTTAGAGAGTAAAATGACTCGAATAAGATAATAATAAAAAACTTTTGCAAAAGAAACAAGAAGCTCACTATTTTAATTTAATTTTTTAATTTATTTATTTTATTGCATACAAACAAAAATTACATATAATTGAAATTGGAAGCAGTAATCTACAAAAGGCAATGCTTATCTCTTTAAGAGATCTCTACCAGCACACCTCCTTAAAAAAGAAAATGTATGACGGTAGTGTGTGCTCATTAAAAAATAATAATATATATTATGCACAATATTTTATATATATATATATATACTCATACATACACATAAACATACATACAAATTCAATGCATCCTTAAAAATACAACATATATACTGCAATATATAAACATGTACATGTGTAACGCATACAACCTACATGTATGCATACCACATTCATGCACATACATATATTTACTCACTATGTGTTGTATGAATGTGTTTTAAAATCGCGTATCTTCACACGTCAGACGAATCTTATTTTAGTTGCATTGCACTATACCCTGTTACATTTTAGGGTGCTTCGCTTATGAAACAGCGGAGCCAGAACACAGTCAACAGTAAAACTTTCAGTAGATTGTTACATTGAAGCCAACTAAATAAAGGCGGGGGTAGGTTTTTACCAGAGCTTTTTCATGGGCGTCGCCTTTACGCCGATTTTATGTTGCATGAGCAAAATACAGCTGTAATTCCGACACGGGAAAATGTATATTACGCCGAATCCTTAGTAGAATCTGGCAGGCGAGTATAATGCGGGGATTTCTTGAGAGAGCCCCGGGCTAGGTGAGGGTAGGCGCGACTCGAGTTTGTTACATAAAAATCCCGTTATCGCGACGGAGGTCGACAGATTACTTTCTTGTTAAGAGGATGAAAACAAGAGTTAGTTCGTTTTACAAAGAAATAAAATATAAAGTTTTTTAAACACCTTCCGTTTTAGTATATTGCAAAGTTCACGTACATTTTTCCTTCCATAGTACGTATAAAATTTTGCCGTTCCTTTTCCATTATCATCAAGAAATTCAGCGCCTAACTGAAATAGTGCTATGAACTACATGAACAATTATAATTCACGTTATTTATATTTCGAATTGTACAAAAGTAATCAGCCTCAGTTTTGGAATGATCTGCCGGCTGTGGCGGCAAACACGCAATTTGTCCTGGGCGTTAAATCGACCACAAACAAAACGACCGGCAACGGTCGTGCCGCGCCATCATTCACCTGTGGTCGCCCATGATAATGAGATGGACCTATTGTTCAACATATTAGACTGATTGCATTGTGTCTAATGTAAGGGTATTCAAGCGACAACATCTGCTTATAAAATAAACTGTATAATGTATCTAGAGTTAATAATCGGTTTTTATTATATTACACTTCTACGCAGGTCTCAGAGAAAAAGCAAATTAGAACATGTCAGGTACGCTTATTTTAAACGCAGTCCGAAATAGTAGGCCAAGGCCTACAATGTGTATTGTGAACTGCAAATAATAGTACTACGGAAAAACTTGTTTAAGTTTATGTTATTTACTATTAGAACAAATATTGTTAAGCCTTATATTAAATAAGTAAATTAAAAAAAAAGAGATAACACGAATGTACACAAATCGACATTTTTAGCCGAAACCGAAACTGAAACCGAATCTTCGGTCTAGGTCTCAGTTATGTCAAAATACCGAAACTTATATGTACATAATAAAATCTATATTATGCACTAAAATTGAGTGTATTTTTTGCACGTGTTCAGACAGTTAACTCCTATTAAATGAAATAAAAAACAAGAATTGAAGAATGTCAGTTGCGCTTATCTCAAACGCACTATAATAAAAAACAATAATTAAAGTATGTAACAAAAATATAACGAATAACAATCGGAAAGCGAGAAAAACACATAAACCTATTTAACACAATCAAGTTCAACTGGTAACGAGAATTCACTAATACTGGTTTTCGGCGTGGCCGAAGTTACGGCTTATCAGAAACTGTGGCCGAAACTAGATTTCTCAGTCGATCTATGGGTAGGACGTAGTGTAATATGCAGTCGGTCACTGTACGGCTCCACTTTGCCATCTGTAAGCTTAAATACTTCTAGCTAGAAGTAACTATGGTGTGGTTTTGTTAATCTTTGATAATGTGACCACCCAGAACAGGTAATGCTGTGAAGTTATTTAAAATAAATGTGTTCTAGCTGTAGTTATCGTAAGGTAAAAATGTAACAGGTGCATATTTCTTCTATTCTTCTAAAATATCTAACGCACAATTTTAATAATTATACTTAATAATAAATCGATTCTGAAAATCTTTTTAACGATATAATTTTAATTTATCGAAGTATATTACAGTTTCACTTCATATAATTTCACGGTATAAAAATATGTCACATTATTTAACACTTATGTATTCATGTAATTTACAGAAAGATTATACGCACTGTAATATTAAGTAATTTGCTTAAAGCACGGTACGTGAAATTTCAATTTGATCACAGAAATTTTTCAAAAACCATGAACAGTAAACGTGCAGGTAGCGTGACTCGGTTATATTCTGTGCATTATTACTCAACTGTGGTCAGTGCGGTAATAAGATGGCTTTATTCTCTACCCTGTCCTCATTGTAAAAACACTTAAATTATTGCATTATGTAAGTACAATGCTTATCTGCTATGTGATATTTAGCAGTACTCTTTCCTAGAATTTCGTGTTTGACTTTTGTAATGTAGAATTGTAATTCGTAGCTTTGAGATTAGTAGATGCTGACCTCAAAGGAATAATTTAAGTCATCAGATGGGATTACAAGGTATGTGATGAAAAAAAACGAATTTTCTTTGAAGATAGCGTGCTATCGAGACTTATTTTAATAATAATAATTACAAAAATTATAGTAACGTAACGACCGATATCATACAAATCTACTGACGGAGTTTTGACGATATCCGACAAAGGAATGTCATAAAGAGATTTTCGCGAAAGTGACTTTGTAGTAAATTAACGGGATAACGCTCTTTAGGCGCTAAGTTTTACCCTGTGTAATTAACTTGGCCTTAGTAATTAAGATGGTTAATAAATGGGTGCGTAGTAACTCGCTTTGAGATATGCCAGGAATCCTTTAATATAACCAAAACAAGTACGAGTAACTAACGCTTAAGTGTTCGTGTTAATGTGACAGAAGGACTCTAGTTATGGTTTACTAGCAAAAGTTGCTACGACAGTTCTGTGTAATTTCTCAGAGTATGTACATAATTATAATACTTAGGAGATGTGTTGTATATCACATTATAATATGATTTTATTATTGATTATATTTCAATTGTTTATATAATAAAATATATCAAAAGATTATATGTTTACTGTACACTATAAGATTTCAAACGTCAACCCTCCCACGCAGAAAGAAATGAAAAAACTTATAATAATTATGAAATAAAATGAAAATGTTGGTAGCCATGAAGTAGCACATGAAACGCTTCAACGTTCCTTAATACCTACAGAACACGGCTCGGAACCGTTTCATAAAACCAGTTCATACAGGTTTACCTAACGGTTTTTAATCACTATTAACCATTTTTACCGGTTTTTAACCTGTATTGTTAAGTTTTTAATGGTATTGACCTTATTACCGGATTAATAAATGTTAAAAACGCATTTTAAGAAATAAAGATACGCACGTGGGTACTTCCCCACATTCCATTTATTTTTGTTATTTTTAAAGTAATCTAGAAATAAATTGTTGTATTGATTATACTTTGATTTTATGTGACTGTTAAGACTTATGCTAGCAACATTTATTCTTTGTATATCGGTTAAATTATAATTCAAAGCAAATTTTAGAAACATAAACTTGTTCACAAATGGCACATTAGATAATAACATCTCGTGTCAGTTCCAAGCAAAGATTCACTTTGTATTACTTCTTTGTTTTAGATGTTAATTCAAATTCACACAAGCAGTGAATGAGAGCGGAATGGAAAGCGCTCACCTTTGCACTTCCCGTGAGAAATTATTTCATAATAAACACAGCAAGATCTTCATAATGAAATTGTTTGTGCATCTGTTTCCTTCTATTATAAATACAAATAATGTTTAATAATAAAAAACTGTACATATTTCAGTAAACAATAAAAAGTTGAAAATTAGCAAAACAATGTTTAAGCGCCCTTTAAATTGATGGCCCTTTAAAATTGGTATGAAAATTAATGTAACGTATATCGAGCGACAACTTTATCGAATGTACGCTCGAGGCGTGTAAGTAATAACAATGAACACGGGCGTTAAACGATATAAAGCTAACGTGAACGCATTGATTCCACAATTATAGCACTATCGACTTATTTGCTAGGCGAGTGCTTTCCTCATTGTTCGAACAACAGACAATATAAGGTCTCAGAATGGATGACTTTTCAATTGCTGCCACTCTATTTACGTTGGTTGTAAGGAGGTCGTCAATGGCTTTCTACTGTGTCATTTCCCGCACTCACTATTTTTTTATCCATCCCTTTTCGGGGCTTAATCCCGTAGGAAGTGATTTGCTAAAACATACTTCTAATGTATATTGTGAAAGCGTCAGCTCCTTAATGCTCCATTGACGATCGATTCGAGGCTTCGATTTATTACTATCCGTCTTTAAGGAGCTATGGTATTCGATACCAATGGAATTAAGGAACGTATTGAGCTTAATGTAGGTAGTTTACTCGTTTTGTTTTGTATATATGCCACAGATATACATATACATTATACATGTTATGTATATTATTATGTGTTCTTTTTTTGAAAATGCAATCATAAAATGAGTCAATTCTGTTTTAATTCATATCTCAGTGGTTGTAATATGCGTATTTGCAGGATGTATATTTACATCTAAAACATTACATTTTTGAACCACATATTACAGTCAAAACATATATCTATATAAGCGAAATACTCACTGACTGACTGATTCATCACGAAATCTCCGAAATTATAGGTCCAACTGACTTGAAATTTAGCGTAGTTACTCCTTTTGCGGTGTAGACGTTCACTAACTACGAATTTTACGAAAGTCCTGTACAAAATGGCTCTGCTACCCGTGCGAAGCCGGGGCGGCTCGCGAGTTTAATATGAATGTAATTTCTATTCCTTTTTTATTTAAAAAACAAAGTATATAAAGTCAATCATTTAAAAAACTCTTAAAACTAACACTCGACTAAGAATTCATTCCCAAAGTATTTTTATATTTTATACTTTGCCTTTTTTATTGGTTGCCGACTCTAATAATGAATTTAACGAATTACAGCTTGAGGGTTTCATAGTATATAGGCTAACTTTTGCGCAAGGGGCAACTTAATTTGGCTCAAGTTGCATTATTATTTACTATAAATTAACAATCGATTTCGTTTTAATACGCTGCTACTACTACAACAACAGTCAACCAAGACAGATCAAGGAAAGATTTGCCACTTAATTTGCTTATAACTTAATTATACTTACTTAAATAATAAACTTTTTAATAAGAAACTTTACTCGGTTATTTCATTTTGTTTACGAATTTGGGGTAAATATATTCAGTTCTTTTTACTTATGCGGGTGGTAGGACTTTGTGGGGGGTCCCTTCGGATCGCTTTCTTACTTACCTTATTTGCCAATTCTGCCATATGTAGTGTATAGTGTAGAGAGTAAGGAAGCCTTTGAAATTGCTAGTACAAGAGCCACAACATCTTAGTCCTCAGGCTTGCCAATGCATATCACAATCTGAAGCGCTTTTTAAGTCTTGATATATTACAAATGTCTGCGAACCACTCAGGCCACTTACCATCTGATGGGCTGTTTGCTTGTTTCTCTTCCCAGTAGAATAGAAAGAAAGTTTCGATAGATTTTATTTTAGATGATGTGAAAGCTTCTTTAGGCGCGATTTCCACTCTTTGTGAACAGTGAACGAAACTAAATCGTCATGCTCGGATTGGTGACGCTGAATTGCATATACTCGACTCCAGTCTAAATCAACCGCGCTCTTGTATATTTCAAAATTAGAAAATCATTTATATTTTCACTTATATCGTGTGATCATGAAGCACACACCGATTTTTTTATTATGACGATTCATTTGCTTTAAATATTATCCTGGGTTAATATTTTGTGTATATATCTTCACGCTGTATCCTTAACAGGGTTGTAGGAAAGGACGGAGCGCCAAGCGTTGCGGTCCTTACTTGTTTCGCTTCCTCAAATCTCATTATTCTCGTCACACATTTTCACGCAGGTATGTGAGTGCTTTTGACATTTCCGTCAGCTAACACTCTAGATATTTGATCTTCGTAAGTCAGCTATAGTATTCCTTGGTTTCTTTTATCACTCACTTTCGCTCTGTAGATTCTCTTCTACAGATATTTTGTATATCTGTGTATTTTATATTTTCAAAACGACCTTTAAGCTCTTGAATTTCATATCTATCATGATGGGTCCGAATAAGAATTATACGTTCGTTTTGTCCTTGACTTCATGTCGAACCATACACGTCATGCGAACTGTTCAAAAAATAATGACATGCGCGTACTTGATACTTTGAATCGACTAAGTGGTTTCGGCTCTGTGAGGGAATAGATCAACATTCGTACGTACTCTGGTAAAATAAAAACCCTCCTTTTTGCTTTACCATAGTTGGGCAAAAAGATGTCTAGGAAAACCTTATTGATTTTTATAATTTTTGAGAATAATTTTGGGTACTTATAACTAATAATAATAATTTTTTTAAATGACATAAATCAGAACATACATAATATCTTAACGTTAATATTTACAAACTTAAAACTAAATATTATCTTAAATAATAGACTTCCTCAAAGTTAGCATTTAGAAAGCTGTTATTGCTTAGGGTACCCAGCAGACTGGCAGCATTACCTCTTCGAATAGCCAAACTGATTCGTTAGCGGAAGTTTGATTTATGTCAATTAAAAAATATTTTCTTTAAAAAAAATTATGAGTTCTAGTTTCGTTTAGCGTTTTCGAATTTATGTTTCTCTGTTTGCATATTTTCGAATGTATAATAAAGTTATATTCAAACTGAGGCGAATCCCATGCGGGATGCGGGATGACAGTTCGCGCGAATCGCTCGCTCGCTTAGCCGTTCACATTGACGCAACTTCCCGCAAGTCATTATTTTTGGTTCATCAATGAAGAAACATGCCTTTTGATTATGAAGAAGTCATGCTGTAGTTAGCGATAGTAGAAAAAAACTATCAAGATTCAAAGTAAATGCAAAGTTTTTTATTAGTTGCATTTCCTACTATAAAAAAAATCTTACCAGAAAACAACTTTTTCTATGGCGATTTGATGTTGAATTATGATCAGACTTAATCATTTATTTCTTATATTCTTTATAATATGGGGTTGTTATAATACTGTCACAAATAAAATTATTATTTTTAAGGTTCCGAACCAAATGACAAAAAACGGAATTCTTATAATTTCGTCTAATCCATCTGTCTGGCTGTCCGTATGTCACAGCCATTTTTTTCGGAGACTATTACAATATAGCATATGTGTATACTTAGACGAAATTTGTAAGGTATAGTGAAATTTAAAAAAAGTAAAATTAGTGGTGGAACTACATACATATAACGATATAGAGAGATTAAAAATCTAGTACACATAAACACGTGGAGTAACTTTAGATAGGTCTTCAAAAATTATACAGAAGTTTCAAAGATACTTTTTATATACGTCAATAGATGCCGAGATACACGCTTCTAAATTCATAGCGTCCCTCCCTCCACCCCTCTACTTATAACGTTAAGTCATCATTCAGTTTTTCTAAAAATAATTCCATATCGAATAACTTTGCAATATTAAACGCCGACGTCCCTCTCAATTTTCTCTGCAAGTCATGCGCCTATTCGCGCCAATGTGAACACCTCTATACAAGTTAGTTGAAGCAATCGGCACGAGCGAATTGCATCCCGCGTCCCGCGCGTGATTCGCCTCAGTTTGGGCAGAGCTTTAAGGTTTATGTACAATTATATTAACTCTATCCTAAGTTCTGCTATTATTCACTTAGTGCGCATTCATACCAAAAATAAAAAATATCATACTTTTCTTTGAAAATTGATAATGATATTGACGTGCATTTTCAAGTAATTTAGCTAAGGAAATAGGCACTAACAGAAATAGCACCCTTATGCATATTCGTCAGTTATCTAATACGTCTGAAGCATTGTTTCTCAACCATTTTTATGTCGCGACCCATGAAAAATCCAAAAAGTTAAGTATGAAGTCTTGCGACCTGTTCACTATAAAATTATAATTATAACAATATTTTAATTAATAGTTTATTTATACGTTTAATTTAAATTTTCAAGGCTCCTTCAGGCGATAAAAACGCAAAACCGCGGATTACAATTATAAATTATCGCGCGTGTAAATTTCGCCCGCCTGTCTAAAATTACTGTTTAGGCAAGGTTTTATTAACCTGCGTTGTACTTGCACAAACTTGTCAAATAAGCTGCCTGCGCATCCCGTGACACGTGCGCTGGACGGGTTCGTACATGTTAAATGCCTTAGTTATAAAACAAAAGGACGCAAGGCAGAGTTTCATTGTCATTTACATTTTTAGGGAAGTAGCATAGGGAAGCAAGTACATACAACAACGATCTTATCTCACTCACCCAGTGTTTAATTTTTATAAATAACAGTAAAAAAATTAAATTAAAATGGACAAATTTGTGACAAAACGAAATGTGCCTTTTACGTGTGGTGAAACGGTGAAGAAAAAGACCAGGTTACACAACGACACATATTTAAAATATAGATTTATTGCATTCGATGACAAGTCACATTGTGTTGTTTGTTTTCAAGTCCTATCCGCGGAAAGCATGAAGCCTTCAAAACTCTCGTCGTCTTTACAAAGCAAAGCGTTAGAAGTCTTCGAGCGTAAGTCACTTGTTTTGTAAAATCAACAAATTGTTATAAAAAAATCCAGCCGTAATGAGACTGCAGCACTTCATGCATACTACTTAGTAGCACTGCGAGTCGCGAGGGTATCTAAGTCCCATATTATTGCGGCAAGACTCATTTTATCCGCTGCCATTGTTATGGTCAATATTATGATAAGTCCGGACAAAGCTAAAAAATTAAAAACTATATTCCTTTCAAATGATACAATATCGAGACGTATTAATGAAATGGCCATCGATATTGACAACTAAATAATTGAAAAAGTTAAATGAAATGAATTTTTTGCCATTCAGTTTGACGAATCAACAGACGTGTCGAACTTGGCGTAATTTTTATGTTTTGTTCGATATGAAAGCGAGGAGTCCATTAAAGAAAATATGCTTTTTTGCAAATCAATTCCTGGTCAAGCATCTACCGAAGGACTTTTTAACGTATTCATTGAAATAACACAAAATGAAAACTCGGACTGGAATAAATGCATTGCAGTGTGTACTGATGGCGCGAAAGTGATAACGGGGAAGAACAGTGTTATGATAGTAAAATTAAAAGATATTATGCCGCATGTAGAACGCTTTCTTCACAGACATGCGCTTGCCGCAAAAAAGATGCCGAACAATGTACAAAATGTTTTATAACAAGTTGTTGAAATTATTAATTTTATTAAAAGCCGACTGTTGCAAACTAGATTGCTTTCAAAATTCTGCGAAGAAATGGGTGTCAAGAACAATTCACTGCTTTTCCGTACTGAAGTGAGATGGCTGTCGCGAGGTACAGTTTTAACAAGGCTTTTTGAATTGCGAGATGAATTAAAAATCTTTTTTGCAGGTAAAAACAGTTCATTTTTTGAATTTTTACAAGATAAAGACTCTTTATTACTGTTGGCTTACTTGTGTGACATATATTCGCGTCTGAATGACTTGAATACGAGTTTACAAGACCGTAACAAAAACATTTTACTTAGGATAGATAAAGTCAAGGTTTTTATCAAGAAGCTTAGTTAGCTTAGTTAGTAAGAAGCTTAGCTTAGTATTTGGATTATACGCCTTGAAAAATGAAATTTTGTTACATTTACTGCAACTTTTGATTATATTGACAAAAATAAAAATTTAGAAAATTGAGTTATTGACCGCCTGTTGGAGCGCATGAAAACGCATTTAGGTGTATTAAAGATTCAGTTACTAGAATATTTTCCAGATGATAACAATGATTTCTTGAAAAAATGGATTCTGACTCCATTTGATGAAAGTATTGTTGCAGCTGCCAAGTTACGAACTGAGACTCACAATCAACTCATTGAACTATCGGCTGATAAAACTTTGGAACTGGAATTTTTATCTCAAGATTTAGATAAATTTTGGCTTGCACGACGACGTGAGTACGGAAGCCTAGTAACGGAAACTTTGAAAATATTGATACCCTTTGCTACTTCTTACCTGTGCGAAAAAGGTTTCTCGTCTATGGTGGCTTTGAAAACTAAATACAGAAATCGTCTGTTATCGCTCGAAAATAATTTACTTATGAGTGTTTGCAAGGATGATCCACGTATAGAAATACTTTTAAGTGAGAAACAAAGCCAACCACCGCATTAATTAATTAGTGTTCATGATTAATCATTTTAATTAAACAAAGTAAGATATAAGTTTATTTTTTGTTGTTGTTATTACATGGTTATATTTAACTTTATAACACTACACTAAAATTAATTACTTTAATAAACGAATCTTATGTATCGAATCTTATTTTCTTTAACAGATTGCGAACCCCTTTAGTAACAAACGCGACCCCTTCAAGGTTTCGCAACCTCCATGTTGAGAAACTAGGTTCTACAACATTCATATCGTTGTAATACATTATTTGCTTACTAGTAATAATTATTATACCTATTAATTTTCAGAAGTGGCCACATTGAGATCGTCATTTAAGCGTAACTTAGCTATGAATCCATTTAGGAGAAATCACAAGAAACAAATATTTATACTACGAACTGTAGAATCTTTTGTTTGCTGCAAAGAAGCATGTGACGGCAAGCGATTACACTTCGGTCTCAAGGGTGTTTAGTCCCACATTCTCATATGCATCAGGAATACTGAAATGCATTCTCAACCGCGACATCTCCCGGGAACGCTGGCTGAACGAGACTTGATACCGTATTCACGTTTCAGTAACTTTCTGATTATATCTCCACCTGTTTTCGAGGTCTAAATAGATATTAAAGCTTTTCTTTAATGGCTGTGGATTATTTTTTATATTGTGGGGTTAATAGAGTAAAATGTTAGAAATGTCGAAAAAAATTAAGTATTTAACAGTAATTTCGTTTCAAAAATCTTTCTTTGTCAATGATCTGTAACAGTTGTTTAAATTACACAGCTTTTGAAAATAAATAGTTTCGTAATTGGGTGAATTGTCAGTAAATTATATGACTCTTGATATCCTATAAGATGTTACTAAGTCCAAAATATCGTAATAATATGTACTCAAGAAATGCTATTAAGACCCGAACACTAAGTAATATTTAAAACTAAATATTTAAAATTAACTAAAACTAAATACACTATAACTAAAACTAAATATTTAAATATTTAAAACTAAATATTTAAATATTTAAAACTGAAGGACACTACTAATATTTAAAACTAAATTATTTAACTATCTATATATCTACACAGAGATATGAAATTAATTTATCATCGGTGGTAACTAGTATGTGTTTCCCCATTCTGAGATAAATAAAAAAAATTTTTAGGAACTTATAACTGTAATAGTACACTACTATTTTTGGTGATATATTTTACTTAAAAATCCGTACGAAGTAAATGTTCCCCTTAGTTCGAAATATCTTGGATTCATAGCATATAAAGGCTTCCGGCGGTAAACGAAAAGAAAGCGTGAGAATATTTGTAGGTACGTGAAAATATAGATTATAAATATCTATTGGTACTTTCAGACTGAAAGAACTCTATGGTACTCGACGGAAACGATCGTCATCTATGATTCACGCGATAGGCGTCTTTACACATCACGAAAAACTCCGGATGAAATATAAATAACGTTGTCTCTATACCTTTATGCAAAATTGAAATTTTCACGCTAGTAACGCACGCACTCGAAGAAACGCGTCCCATAGGCGCGTGATGTTGCTTGTGCGACCAAATGGAATTCACCCCGCTGAGATTGGTTCAGCTAGTTCTTTTTGTTTAATATTTATGAACTTTGCGTCTCACACATCGCGTTTCACCTTTTATAATGGCATTTGCTTCAAGCTTCGGTGGTACTTTGAATGGTAAACGAACGTGAAAATACGGTTTTGTTAGATTAGATACGTTGGCTACATATTTGCCACATGGTGTACTTTGTTTTGATCTGGGTCTCATTTTTAGGGGTTTGTAATGTATCGTAATGTACAGGAGGGACCCTATTCGTTACAACTATGTAAAGTTTTGTAATATGACAGAATGTAATGATAAAATAAAGAACGTAATGATAAAATATGACAGAATAAATAAATAACATTCACAATAGAAATGTATGTATGTGTAAAGTATGTAATTAGGCTCGTCCTCGAGTAATAACATCAGGTTATAATGTATCCTCATGAATAATCTTGAAAACGATGAAATCTACATAATACGAGTACATTGTTATATTTTTGTTGTTACTAACGTTAAAATGGTAAGGGTAAAGTTAAATGATTCTGACACACAAGGATACTCACATTTTTGTTTTCTTTTTGAGAAATTCAGATGTATATGTTAAGATCAAAGACCGAAACGCTCATTGAAAACAGCTCACGAGGCGTCGTGGTCACTGTATAACATCCACATTGCGAAATTCGTGTTATGGTTCTTATAAAAACGCCCATGACCCGTTTTGGCAATCACAGAAAGACCACATAACGAAATTTGTGTTGTGGCTATCATGCTACGCGAGTATGCGACCACAACGCATTGTGGCAATGAAGAAAAGCCACGATGTGTATGGAACCATGATAGAATACGACGCACAGTGATTTGCGTTGTGGGGTCTACTCGTCTCGTTTTGGTAGATATCCTTTTGTCATGTAATAGTACCAGACAGAAAATTTTATGTCAATTATTTTTATGACAATTGAAAATTCTTTCAAATATAAATGTCTAACCTAACCTAACCTAACTTAAACAAACAGAACGTTATTATATGGTAGAGCCCACCGACTGCTGCCGCTGCCGCGGCACGCTTGCTTCGCTCGCTTGGCTCGCGTGTTGTTGTCAACATACTGATCTAACCTACCTAAAAAGAGTATTCTTATAAAGCCAATTCAGTTCTGGCGCTTCGCTGAAAACATTTCTGGGAGCTGCACGTCCGTCGACAGAACACTTCATGGCATTTCTTTTTTGCCACAATGCTTTGTGGTCGTACAGCATGATAGCCACGACACAAATTTCGTTATGTGGTCTTTCTGTGATTGTCACATCGCGTCGTGGGCGTTTTTACAAGAGCCATAACACGAATTTCGCGATGTGGATGTTATACAGTGACTACAACGCGTTATGAGCTATTTTTTCGTTCAATGACCGTTTTCGGTCTTTGAGCTTAACTTATACACAATAATTATTACTCCAGCTACGTCATAGATACATAGGTACTGAACATGGATGAAATCACGACAATAGTAAGACTGAAACTTAGATCAACATCACTCTATCTCCACTCCACACTTAAACCATTTAAGTACAGATGCTTTGAATTTCAACAAAATATTTAGTAGTAAAATTGTCATATTTTAAACATTATTTTTTTCGTATCTCAAACCAGACGTAAAATTTAGGCGTCATTCACACGTACAGATTTTTGTAGATGAAAATAATATTAAATCAAAAAGAAAACAATGGACATTTTGTGTGGGGACCACGTTAATTGTTTTTTTCAAACCAGCAAAGGTCGTAAATAAAAGTAAAGGGTGCTATTAAACGCATTATTCGCGCATATTTAATGTACTGAAAAGGCTAAAAGGCTTTTATTTTTTTACAGATTCAACAGCTTAACATAAAAATCACTCTTTGAATTCTGTGCCCATTCAGTTGATGTTGCATAATCTAAAGGTATATTAGAGGAAATAGTTATTTCGAATTATGTGCGCGGTCCCTCTTTACAGTTATTTCAATATGTTACATTATGACATGTTGAATAGGTAACAAGTCTGTTGTAATAAATAAAAACTTCACTCGCTTATAAATATAATAAATTTGGAGTGGTACCTAACAATATATTAAAGTTAGTTATGTTGCTAAAATTCTTAACTTGTGAGGCCTATTACCGCCACCACCCGTCCATACCCTCAACGAAGAAATAGATAATAAAATGTATTGAAATGGCTGCGGACCGGCTTATCCGGTTGAAAGTCAATGAATATTTGATTTCAATTTTTTTTCTGACGTCACCGTGAAGTATTTTCGCCATACCTAATTTGATTTTCACCATTTCGCCCGTTCGGCGGGCAGTTTGCATTCATATTCAGTTTGAATACGCGTTTGGGTTGCCTCTTGCCAGAGTTTGATACAAATAAACAGCGGATATTTTTACATTTCTTGTAGGATAACCCGACCCAACTGATTACGTATCGAGGATAATAACTCGGTCGTATTACTGACGATATAAGGGATAATTTTATCAATAATATACCTACACATGTTATTATTATAAGTCGCTAATACTTACCTACAATATTTCTATATCGCATTTTTATGTAGATTGTATGTTATGATATTGAATGTTGTATTATTTTATTTGAGACTTCAATGGCGCAGTCGTTTAGGTTTTGTATCTAAGTGCGCAAGGTTCTGGGTTCGATTTTCCGTCGGATTAATTTCGGAAACGAGCTATTCTAGATTGGTTTGTGTCTGGGTGTACCGGGAGACGCCCGTAGTCGTCTGTTTCCCATACCACAGCAAATGCTTTAGTTTAAAACCAGATGATCGATGTGTATTGTCCAGCGCATTTTTGTTATTATTATTATATTTAAATATTTCAAATTATACAAATTTTAGGGTTTCACGGCCTTACAGGCGTAAGAATTAATATGTCCGCATTGTAAATCCCAGTTAAGTTTTCGAATTCATTTTCCAAAGGATAACTCAGAAACAAACTTTTTAAATTGGCATTAAATCTAGATGGTACTGCAGCTTTGTGACAACTGCAGCTTTAGAATAGCGTTTACATAGATCGGTGCCTTAATATAATTGATATCACATCAATTATTGACTGATGATGTGATACAATGTTATTGTATCTATAAATCTACAATATATAAATGACACCTCTTTTTCTGCAACTTTTATATCCTGTATATTAGAATTTAGTTGTCAGCTGTATATGGTAAGCTTATTGAAAAATAAAAAACAGTAATTGAAAATTGTAGGATCTCAACATATCAGTGAAATGACATGCAAAGGATTTTCAACTTGAACAATAGGGAAAAAGTGCGTAAATAATTTTACATCTTATACCGACAAGAAAAGGGTCGTTTTTCCCTGGGCTTGAAATAGGATTCGTTTTTGCGAACTTGCATAAATGACGGCGCTACGATATTTCACGCGGGCTGGATATTTGGGTCAACCTGTTTTTGTGTAATGGGGGATTACAAAAGCAAAATTTAACATTGTATTTGCTGTAACTGCTGCAAGGGAACCTTCGTTGGCAACAAAAGATGGGCGGCCTTGATACATTTACCGTGGATTTTAATTAAAATCTTAGGCATTACGAGCATAATGAAAGCAACTGACTAAGCCTCTACTCGTAAGTCTAGTTCTTGCGATAAAAATTATTCTTCCGTTCGTATGTAAACTTGTCAACTAGGTATTTTTTTTTGACAATTTAATGTAACGGTTATATCATCACTTATTGTATTGTGTTAGTTAGTTATTAGTAGTAGTATTAGTAGTTAGTTGTCGTTACGTTATCACCTTTTAAAATTACAGAACCGTGTTGTTTACGGTTCGTTTTATGTACGCAGGTAAGTTTTTCTTAAAATAAAACTAAATTGAAATGCGTTTCTTGACAATTTCTCCTTTGCGTAGTTCGTAGCTGGCGAGAAATGTTCACAAGGAAGCCATATATTTCAGCCGGGCGCCGATTTGTTATTTATTAGCCGGGAATAGTTGTAACACGAGGGAGCGCGCACAATACCGAAAATGGTAGCCTATTTAGCGACGATGCCACCTCCATCCTCCGTTTCGCTTCACTTCGCCTAAGCCGTAACCTTCACCAGTATTTCTTGAACTTCCTCACCTCTCCCAGACTCAAAGGAAACAGAGGACAGAAAAGCACGATTTGAGATGTTGTCATATCTATTTTCGTTGGGTGATTTCCATCGAGGGTCGGCGCCTGTATTATCTGTTGCTAGGTAACAAGCAACGACTTTGTGGCGAAGACGGCCAGCGAAATGAGGCGAGACGCGTACAAAAATGATATGTTTCCTTGTGTAACATGCAAGCCTTTGAAAGTTTCGTTGTGTTTGTTAATAAAACAAAGTGACACGCTAACTCAAGCGTGTTTTTTTACATTTAAGGGATTCTAAATACTAATGTATATTGTTTCATTTGGAATTTACTTGTTTTATTGACAGTGTTATTGGTGAGATGTTTATCGAAAATAAGTATTGAAAGTTAATTATATTTACACCTAAGACTACTTTAATGTGTACCGACGTTATATACGTGTGTACTGTATACCTATTTAGTAGACTACAGGCAATTACGATATTGTTGATTACAGACGCAATTTGAAGGTTGGGGAGTTACCTACAGAAATTTTGTTGCGTGATACAAATGGTCAATTAATTATTTGTAAGCCAAGTATAAGACGTTACAACACGCAATCGTACAGTTTTTAAGCTGTAGCTATTGAAATTACAGGCTACCCTGCCAAATGGTAAGTGATCGTTTCATTCTATGTGTGTTCAATGTTAAATTGATTTTGTACGACTTACCTCTGTGCCTATTGGTTTGTTTGTCGAACATTAACATGGCGTCCTCGATCTGCAACAAGAAAAAAGACATAAAATAAATTTCAAATCCTGGAAAGACTGGTAGGAAAAAATAACGAAAAACAAGGGCGTCGTGAGCGATTTCAGCCCCGCCCCAGCAATAAAACACTCCGGTGCTGTAATAACGAATAAGCACCGGCGCAGAGTAAACCACACGCTGCAAATAAACTTTGATAAGCGGGGGCGAGCAGGTAATAACGTATTCATAGAGAAATAAATGGAAAGTCGGCGGTTAGGACACGAACAATACATGAGAGCAGAGATGCGCTGTCATAGCGCTCACCTAACTCAGCCCCGACGCTGTAAGCTAACCGATTTAGGCGTGAAAGGAACATTTTTAAAACTCACATCGTATACAGACCAGTGATAAATCTAAAATGGAATGAAATTGGAAAACAAATATTCATGTTCAGGTCGCCACGTGTCATTTGTTATGCGGGACATAATTATAAATTTTTTCTTTATTAACTTTTCAGGATTGTACTGTTGTCATTTATACCACCAAGGTGTCAGATGCGTTCACCGAAGGGTAAAAAGCGGCAGCAGCGGAATGACCCACGTTGAAAAATGTTCGTGTGTATAACAAAAGCAGGTAAGTTCGGTTTGACAGGCTAGGGCCCGAGGGTTTTGTCTCGGCGCCGGCGTCGGCGTTGGCTATTCCCCTGGGCGACATTACGCGGGAAGGTCGACGCAACGTACTCCTGATGATCGATGCCGAATATCTGTAACAGGTGACCTTTTGCTGAATTATTCCTACCTGTAGAAACGTTTGTTTAGCGGTGATTTGTTGGGGCGAGTATGCTTTTGTTTAGACTCGTGTAAAGTTTCTAACCCTTTTATCCCTAAACAAATTATTAGAAATGATATGAGTATATATTTAACTCACAGCAAATTAAAATATTAAGCGCTTTAATTCATAACTTTAGTTCTAATCATTGCTCTAGTCAAATAAAGAGCAACAATTATTTTACGTAAACAAAACAGTTGAAAATAAACGACGGTCTGAGCGGTGAGCAAAGTTTGCTGCAAAGGAAATCTTGTAACGAAATTAAGAGAATTTGTTTCGTCGGGTGACCGGCACCGATTTGACGTTCTTTCCCCGAGGTAACGTTAAGTAAGGCGGACGCCCGCGCTGCCGATACGGTCAATACCTAGTCGGCTTATTTTTAAAGAAATTGGCCTCTATCCATATCAAAAACTATAAATTATAATTACTATATAATCGTTACAATTACACTCATTGTTACAATTATAAAATTGACAATTATTTGGACATTGTATTTTACAAAATTCAATTAAACAACTTTCGTACTAATTGTAAGTTGAATTGGTAGAGAATAAAGAGGAATTTATGAGGCGTACGATTTCGTTAATTATTCGCCTTGAAAGACTCGAAATAAAGCAAATTCATTAATTGAGTTACTTTTGGAATTTTGGTAGTACGTTACAAATTAGAGTTTGTTATTATCGGAACTTTAAACAAAGTTTGAATGTATGTGTATAAGTACTTAAAGCTTTTATTATTTATACTTGTATTTTTACAACAAAAACACAAAATATTAAGCGAAAGAAGTAAAATAAATCTTGATGATATATTGTCTATCTCTATTATTAACATTACTATGAGTTACCGTATGTTGTTATTTCTGATATCAATGCAGATACTCGAGTGAGACAATGACATATAGGTGAGTTAATACGATGTTGTTACGCACAATTTGTGATACCTCTATCGCTTCATTACCTTCTTTCGTTTCTGCAATCATGTGCGTGGGACAAGGACAGGTGAACTGTGGGTAGGTTCAGGGTCATTCCCTGGGGTGTCATTAAGGTAACCGAAGTTCGGCTCAATGATCTATGTTAAGCCGCAGCGGTGTCTTTCGGTGAATTTTTTCGAGGTTAATGATCGTTTGTGAAAACTGATTCATTTTATAGATACGTATGTTTTACTTATTTTTTTAATTACTAATTAAGAATTAGTTTAATATACATTATATTGTAATGTTATATCAGACTTCTAGCTATACCCGGCCACTTCGTTGGGCCTATGTTTTGAACAAGAGTATCTTTAATGCATATGAAAAAGTTCATCAAATTCTCACGTGTGTATTTAATTAATTATGGTTTAGGTATATAGTAGTATAAATATTATACGTATTTTCATATCAAAAAAGCAACCGAAAATAAATATTTATTGATTGTATATAACGAATATTGCAGTTGCAATAAAAAAAGACAGAAATAATAACAAAATTCTTAACAAGAAAAGAAGAATGTTTCACATGATTGGCTAGCTTCTAAGGGGAGGTTCCGATTTCCGGCCAGTTTAATTTAGGGATATGAGCTTCTCTAAATTGTATTACTATATATTACTGAATGATCCTCAGTTTGCTGTGCGATTAGTGTAGTAATTAATCTACTTGACTGGTAACTGGTACGTTTTATGCATAAAACTAAAATCGCCTATAACAACTATAAGAATATACTTTCTTCTATTTCTTCTACTTTCTTCAATTAGTTTTAAATAAACTAATTGAAGAAAGTAGTATTTATCTATTTCTAAACTTCAGTAGTGGGAACGGAGTAGCTAAAGTGAGATGACGCTACAGAACTCTGACGTAGTTCACAAACTTATAGTGACCAGCAGGAGCACCAGGAGCGATAGTAATATTTTATCTTCACATCAATCTCACCACTGGAGTTCAAAAGCTAACAACTCATACATTTTTCAATGTATTTCGAAAAATTTTTACAGCAGGGTTCATAACTATTAAAAAACTTTTAATTAGTATAAGAATGAAGTTTAAATCTGTTAAATTGTATTATCTGGAAATTATAAACTACCTATTTATTCCTTAGAAATTGTTCAGGTTTTAAATTAATAGAAAAACGAATTGTTATTAGTTAGTTTTGAAAAAAATATAAAAATACTTTGTTCATTTATTTTTACCTTAAATATAGAATAGGTAATTTTACAAATTGACATCTATTAACTTCAAGTATACAGAATCGTGACCGCTCTAACTCAGTATCTATATTCAAGGCATGCATGCTGTTGTTCAGAATTCTTTGCCACTACCTACTAATTCTGCAACAGTACGTATATTTTCATAGCGACCCCGAGTAAGTGAGTAGGATTGGTGACAATGTTTGTTGTAAACGTGTAGAATTTTTATAGTTTAGTCGGAACATGTCGAGAATAAAACGAATTCTAGCGACTGTTTACATGGCTTTCTGTGCTCTCAGATTAAGTGTAATTTCGCTATGTTTAAATAAAAACGAAAAATTATATAATTACAATCTCAATCACAAAGCACAACAATATAATTAATATAATTGGTATCAATTTACGTTGACGTCACTTGATTTTGGTTGTGGTAAAACGCACTTTCCTTTTGTCATAGCGATCTACCAGCTTGGCTGCCTTATTATTATTTTATTTAAGGGAAAACACTGTCATGTCCCCAGAGGTACCTGTCGCTGTAATTTGCTACGTGTAGGTACTCGTTAGAGAACACTCGCTTAATTTTTCTCACAGTTTTTTCATGCTCGTTTTACTCGAGATTTAATGCAATACGATGAATTAAGAATGTTTTATCTTTGTTAAATTATAGCCAGTTTTTATATTCTGCTTTACTTTTTGGTGCAGGTATTTGTATTTTAAATTTATTTGCCTAGTAAATATATATTACACTTTCATTTATACCGTTTTACAGCGATCAATTTATCAAAAATTGGCAAGCGATATCGAAACGATCAACATTTGTCAGCGGAACTAATATCTGAACAATTGACACGATATTTGTTCACGTTTGCAATGCGACGCGTTTGTTTGTTTGTTCGCTTGTCTACATGGACGTTAGTCGTGTTGCGCATTGATTTGTAGACACTGTTTGGTGTGTTTACCGTTGCTACAGTGTTTAAAGACAGTATTTATGGAACGTATAAGTAGCAGAATGCGTGCTTGCAACGGCACGTAGTACAGATTATTAAGCGCTATTTTAATTCTAAAAAAATATTTTATGATCAAAATCAAGCTCATCATCATATTATTTATATCTAATTTTACATATCTTTATGCTATGTCTCTTTAAGAGTAGACAAAACTTCAAGGCGCAACATTTTATGTCTTGACATCACGTTCGGCAAATAAATAGCTTGAACTAGCGACGGGTTGTTAATCTATGACCTACACAAGTTTCTTATGTTTTAGATCTGCGCAAAAAGATAAAAGGTATTTATTTAAGTATTTAATTTACAGGAAGTATAAGTAACATTATTATCAGATGTAACGATGAGAAATGCAATAACTTAAATGCTGCGTTGCAGTTGATAACGCACACACTCAGTTACAAAGACCACACTGTAGTTAAGCTCCTAGTCAAAATACCAAACTGAAACAGGAAAAAGAGAAGAAAATCGAGTACATATGAACTTCACAAAATAATAATAAGAAAAGATAGAACGTACTATAAAGTATGTAGAGCGCATCTATGTCATATTGTCATACGACAATGCATGCTTTTATGTTTTATGTAACGCAGTGTACGAGTATGTAATTATGCGCCAATACTTACAAGTTTTTCTATATCCTTAAATGATAATGAAATTAACCACTCCGAAGTCATTCTTTTATATGGCGATTAGTGCATACAATTCCTATTTCTTATATACATTGCATAATGTCGAGCTAAGATGATAAAATTTTCGATGATAAAAGTTACGACCAGCAGTAGTTCTTCTACCGACATATTCACACATCCGGTCCAATCTACGCTTTATTATACATGAGATCAAAATTTATTAGAGAATGCTTACAAATAATAGTCCGGAGTTGAACATTGGTGTGTAAGACTTTAATGAGGTATCAGACTAGCTTCGATGGCATAACTTTTAATAAAAATTTCCACACTCTCTCCAAATATAAAAGATATAATTCTTTTACGTCCGTATGTGCAAGGGTGAACCAACATCAATACTTACAGCAGAATTTAGCTTATTATAATTTACAACAGTTGTAAAAAATATTTTTGAAGATTTAAATTTAAATTAATTTAATTATTTAATTTAATTAAATTATTTTATTGAAATTAATTTTACATTAAAAAACTTCTTTGTAAAGTTTTACCTACATTACATTTTTACCTACATCATAAGGTCCCACTAAATTATTTATCTTCTTTAGTTCTTTTTTAGATTTCTGGGTAAACGTATTTCAAAAAATTAGCTGAAAATTTAACTTCTATTCTATTTTCATTTACAACTTTTAGATTCTTGTAGTACCGAAAAAGATAGATCTCGCCTCCTGGTTCTTTCTGAGAAGGAGTCAGGACACTGGTTGAAGGTAATACCTTCAAAAAACTTAGAAACCTTAATTGACAATACCACGCTGTCTCTCATAGTATCCCTTCGTCTGGGGGCCAGGACTAATCTTCCTCACCGTTGCCGTTGTGGTGATCTCGTCGATGTACTAGGTCACCACGGTTTATCCTGTTTACGTAGTGCGGGCCGCATGTCACGACATGCTGCCTTGAATGACGTCACTCGGCGGGCTCTTGTCGCCGCTGGCGTTCCTGCAGTCTTAGAGCCTGTAGGTATTGCGAGCAGCGACGGTAGGAGACCGGATGGTTTGACGCTCATTCCTTGGAAACTTGTAAGATCGCTGGTGTGGGATGTCACTTGTGTCGATACACTTGCTGTTTCCCATGTGCTGGCGACTTCCAAGTCAGCAGGTGCCGCGGCCAGCACTGCCGAGAACTTGAAGCGGCGTAAGTATGCGACTCTCTCTGGGAGTTTCATATTTATGCCCTTTGCAGTCGAAACTTTGGGTCCCTGGGGCCCCAAAGCCCATCGACTGGTTTCTGATATTTGTAAGAGACTGGTCGAGGCTTCGGGAGACCGCCGGGCTGGCAGCTTCTTCCGCCAACGTATCAGTTTGGCTATTCAAAGAGGCAATGCTGCCAGTCTACTGGGTACCTTAAGCAATGACAGCTTTCTAAGCGGCAACTTTGAGGAAGTTTATTATTTAAGATAATGTGTAGTTTTAAGTTTGTAAATATTAACATATGTATGTACTTTTTTGTTATTAATAAGTACATAATTAATAACAAGTAGTCTTCAAATCATAAGCAGAGCTTTATTTAATGAAACGATTCAGAAATATCGAAAAGAATCATTCATTCCGTCATTAGTGTGAGTTGTTACTTGTAAAACAGACTCCAAAACTATGCCGCAGTTTTCTCACTTTGGCAATCCCTAGTGGTTACTTTAACAGTTCGAGAACAATAGTACACAGACGTAATGGACAAGCTCACGTCCATCAAAATACCAAAACGTTCGGCTAACAATGCTTGTCTGTTAGTTTAGCTTAGGTTGGTCAAGAAACTTAGCGTAATTTAATCCGTTTGCTGTAAATATATATGTATATATATATATATATATACATTTAAAAAGTTTAAACGTTTGTATGTAAAATAGACGCGCAGTTCAAATTGTGTTTTAACAGAATTTTAATGTCGCACTTGGCTGGTCCTCAACTGATAATCGCAGAAAGTCCGAAGGAAACTCAATAAAAACGAATCACAACAAGAACACTCTTCGGGAAATAACATAAAGAAAAAGTTTTAATTTGTTTAAATATTTCCGCGGGCTGGAGTTCCCCCGGCGGCTCTCAAGTTTCGCGCCTCGGCATTAACTTGCCCGCGGCGGCCTAATAGCGCACGCCACCTGGTCTTAAGGCGACATAACAATTAACTAGAAGAACAAAATATTAGTTGAGCTAATAGAGCCACTCAGATACACTCCGTCCTCTGCCCTCCATAAATAACACCCCTTCCTTGGGACAGACGCTCTACAATTTTGTCGTATTTTCGTAATGATTCTCTAAGGAGGGAACTCTCGGAAGAGGATAGCAACCTTTTATCCCAGTGTTTTTATAGTCGAATTGATTGGGAGCCTCACGAAATAATCTCGGGATGGGATTAGTTTTCTTAGGAAACTTTTCGCCGAAGACTCCCTGTTTCCTTATTAACATTCCCTCACGAATATTTTATCGGGCAAGAATAATTAAATATAAGATTCTTGGAAACAATGAGCTAGGAACGGCTAAAGATTTGATTGTTTAATTATGTGGCGATCCACATAATTAAACAATAAAATATAAGACTATTTGTTAGGTAACTCCGAGGTATTGTAACAAACCTGTTCGTTAGATATTAGTAGTAAATAGTAAAAAATGTCCTACTTGTTAGATAACTACGAGCTATTGTAAGAAACTGTGCGGGAAGAAGCGTGAAAATTTATTTTGGTGTGTTAAATAATATAAAATATTTAAAAACACGTCCGAAAATAGTCCTCTTCGTTTGGCCAATGTATGAGCTACCGCAACTGCAATCTATTTTGTAGACCCCTGGTGTCTGCAACGGCAAAATATCCTTCGTTGTGCCCGAAAAGGTTACTATTTTGTTTATGAGCGGTAGCTCATACATTGGCCTAACGAAGCGGACTATTGCTGAAAGGATTAAGGAACACATTGCAGCTGTAAAAAACCAGCAAACAACCAAATCAGCGATAGCGGAACATCTTCTCCAATCGGATACGAATCATTGGATAGAATTTTATCGCCCACAAGTCTATTCCACCGATCGCCACTTTTATCCAAGAGTCGTGCGTGAAGCAATTAAAATCAAGAGAAAACGGATACAATTTATCATCAGCGTGGAATCCTATGATTCAAATGGCAAAACCTCGTTTTTCACAACCGGTTAAGTGTGTGGATACCGTGAGTGTTGTGTGTAGGAACCCTAATAATTATTTGCAAATATCGGGGGTAGATCAAATAAAATCTGCCTCGGACACGGAGTGAAGCTTGCTGCGACAGTTTACTTGAGACCACGGCCGATGCAACTCGGCCGAAACGTCAAGCGAAAATAAAAGGTAATCGCGTTAATTTCCCGTGCTTTTAGATATTTCATAATGCAGCGCGAAAGTTTAAAAGTTTAAATAATGTAATTATTAAATATAAAGCCTAATTCTGATATAAGTATTTTGCTTTTGTTCTAGTGTGGGACAGAAAGAAAAATTATGAAAAAGAAAAAGCCACCTGTTTTTCTTTTCATGGGTTTCTTTTTAAAGGGTTTTATAAGGAACCGATATAAGCAATGGGTTATCCCGAGTCACTGTTTTATTCCATGTGCCATTTGTATTTTAAGTGTTTATTTTTAGTTATTTACATCAAGGTGTAATTTTATTGCACATTAATACTTTGCCTACTCTGAGCGTGAAATATTGCAAGTATACGCACTACTATAAGCTTATGAAACTACAGATATCTCATTAATCGTGCAAATGAAAACACAAGAATATTAATGATTTAAATATTAACTTAACAATCTTACTCGTACTCATCAAAGAACTCAAATCTTATCAACAATTACGAATTTCTCAAACCGTGAAGAATCTGTGAATAAAATATGAGAGAAGTTTAGGAAAACCCGAAAACGTTTTTCGTATTTGAATAATCACTTTAACAAACAAAACTCGGTCGAATTCAGTTCATTACTTATTAACCTGCGCTTGAGTACGAGACAAACAGAAAACGCCGCGTCTCAACGGCGAGACGGCCCTGGGGAGTTGCCGATCGAATTTAGGCGAACCTTTCGGAATCCAAGGATTTTGTCCTTCGTGTCGGCTACTGACATAGAGTTATGAACTTTTTACACGTCATATCTTCATTGTAATCCATTTTTTAAATATTTAATGACTCAATTTATCTCTACGTGTATTTAAATATTAACTTAGAATAATTAGCCGACTTCTGATATGTAGTTAGATACATAACGTCATGCCGTAGGTAATCCCGTTAGGTGTACAAAGCCTTAAATTGCAATAAAAACATACTTCAATGGCATTTCTAACAATCAGACTTTGTAACTTAACGGCAATTAGTCTTACCAGCTTCATTTTTTATATGTTTCTTATAATTTCTCTTCGCCGACTTTTATGACCTACACGAAAAGACAAACTGCTGGTACATTGCCTGTTTCGACATTTAAAGAGTAAAATCAAACAAATATCTGAGATACCAGAGTAAATTCTGAAGCAGAACCTAAAAATTAGAAATTTAATAACATGAGTGTAAGCGCGTATATTTTTGTTTGTCGCATATTCTAACGCCTGAATTGCTTGACTAAGCTTAAACGGAAGTATCTATAAATGTGTATAAAGAAAAAGTTTTAAATTAAATATTTAAGAGTTTGCGATGTTCTTTTTACTTAAAACGTCTAAAGATATAAATAGTGTTTAACTGCATAAATAATATGGCGTATTTGCTTTGAAATTAATATTCTACTTCTCAAACTGAACAATTTTCGCGAAAAGTATATGACTGCTGTTTTCTCGTTTATTTTCATGTCGAACTATGTAGTCGATTATTAAGTAAATAAATAAATTATTATTTTGTATGTAGCTACTTCAAACTTTAAAAGTGTTCACACTATAATCGTACTTTGATAATTATTAAGAGTGGCTAAGGAAAATGATCGGAAATCTGAATTTGGAACAGCTAAAACGATTCAAAAGACAGATCTGTCGTTAAGACTTCAAGAGACTTCCCGAAGATCAAAGTAATATTGAACTTGTTAGATAATGACCTCTGAGAATATGATTATAAATTTTAACAATAAAAGTTAGAGAAAGGCTAGTGTACTTTTTTTTAAGAAAGAGAATGTGATACGCAATGTTTTTAATCAGTATGTTCCTATAAAAGTTTAAAATTTATAATTTAATATAAAATAATATTTGCATAGAGTACCTACCACAGTACTGTGTAGTAAAAAATATTACATAAACAATATTAAGCCTGTCCAATGTTACATTGGTGTCCAATTTTATTCTTTTGAAGTTTCATCGGCTCGACTTTTGAAAGACGTTTTATGTCGTTGACGCCGGCTATCGATTTAGAAAAGTAATCACTGAACGAGGTCGCAGCCACTTTAATAAATCCACATTGGATTAATAAACAATATGGTTAAAAATAAACTAAAAAAAAGAAAAGTGCTATTTTATAATTCGATTACCTACGTTACTTATCCGATCATACAGCCCGAATAAAAAGTCATCACCCACAGCAAGCCACTCGCTGTTAATGATTAGGGCATTTCCCAAACTTTATGAACACTTCAAAAGTTGGAACATGCCCTGCGACTGCGGCCGATGTTAATTACAAACTTTTTAAAAACTGCAACTCATAATAGACAGCTCGGGTGAAAGATGAATGATGTTTTGGCCTTTTAGTTGCTTTCTTTTTTCCTTAAAGTTGAGTGAAAATTTACGGTAACACGAATTGTTGAGAAACAACAACTTGAATTTGACGGCCGACAATTTCATAACAATGTATTTCACCTACACCAAATTAACTTTGGGCGGCAAAAATACTCAACCATACACATAAATATAAATAAAATTGTAAGTGTTTGTTTACTCAAAATCTAAAAGCACCAACAGTTCGTCACCGATTGCTTTGAAATTTTGACACAACGTTGTATATTCTAATAAGCATGCGTTTTTTTGTAACTAAAACTACTATATCTAATATTTTTACTAAACCACAGCAACCTGGGAGCGGGTACAACTAGTACATTAGATAATAATAAACTGAAGTCGATGATTTGTCGTCAGTGACTGGAACTTGTTTAAGGTGGTTGTTTTAGAGGAGGCGTTTGTTGTTGGCAGATATTTTCGGTTAAATATACTTTTATGTTAATTCATAAAGCCCGACAAAAATTTCATTCGATTGAGAATTTGAAGACGAATGTTTTAATATTTGCTGCATAGGACACACACACAATGTGGGTATTTCGTTTAATAATGTAATGAATGTTGTGTTGCTCATTTCCTCTGGTAGAAAGCCAGAGCCAGTCTACATGTATTCTTACATCTGACAAAATATTCGTATTTTATTTTAATGTAAACACTACTACGCCGTAATCTTAATACTTGAGGTCGGCTGTCGTTACTTTTTTCAAGGACATTGCAGGTTTAAAATAAACGATGCTGATTAAAATTAAATGCATTAATGTTCATTATGTATGAGTTGGATGTTATATCGACATCGTGTTTATAGTTTGGATAAGTGTGAAAACCGTTAAACCCTATAAAAATAAAATAAACTTTTTAAAACTTACAACAGTAATTATTATTAATTTAATTGAGATTATATCCATATCCCGAAATAACTCGTCACAACTACTCAACAAAAGCTAAACAATTTCTCTGTCATCTGATTTGGCGAACTGTGCCCGTGACGCTCTTCATCCTGAGCACTTATCATGAATAGAGTTGACATCCATTGTGATATTTTATTAATACCCAGTGGAATGCAGCGACGCGGTAGAAATTGTTAAATTCTTACAATGGTGGTTTTGTCGTCATCTTGGGCTCGAGTGCACAGAAGTCCAACGAGAGTCTTATTTATCAATGAGAGATAATAAAGGATTATTTGTGTCCCTAATATTTCCTGAATGAGGCTAAGCTATTTATAACTGGATTATTCGCGCCAAAATGCGCGATAGGGTTGCAGGCGTGTCTTCCGTGGAGAGATGTCACACTTCGCGTCCGCCACCTCATAACCAATCTGCATATAAATCGGATATCGATAATGACATCGCTATCAACCATCCCGAAATTCGGTCAAAATCCGATAAGCCTCACCGGTGAAAGCCCTAATCTACAGAAGTTTGGGTGACCCCGATATAGAGGATAGACCTACCGTCTTCTATTATGTAAATTATCAGCCACATGAAACTTTGGGTTGGCTACTGAGGCTACTAAGTTTGTGGCTAAAAGTTAGTTTATATCTTTCAAATAGTCGAAGATTAAAGTAGCAAGTCAGTAAATCCTCTCAGAAATATTTGTATCATAATTAGTACATCGCGAAATTTTGTTATTCTCTAGATGAATATATGTTAACGAAAAATATGAGATGAACATTTGATTTAACTGGTAGTATATGAGTAAAATTTTCTGTGAAAATGAAGAGATCGTTGTGCGTGCGGGTGACGCCAGCTGCTGGTAACGACGGGCGTAAATGACCCTAGCAGAAAACATGACCACGCCCGGTCCATGAGGCTTGCGTTGCTCCCTAAAACACACACAGCTCATGTAAAATTACAAAATGTTTTATTATAACGACATTTATTTAACATTTACTTTACAGTAATATCCAAAATATTTATATGTGGTTTTCTGTATACAAGTTCTTCAGTCTTATGTATGCTTCGTTGATTTTGTTGCTTACATTTCGATATTCTTTATCAGTTTAACAATTAGTTCTAATGTTACGAACTAAAAGTTTATTAATTATTAAAAGCATGACCCTTTCAAACTTTTTAATGCGTTTGAAAATAAGAATTTGAATTCCAAATTTCATTTAGCTACCAGAGAGAAACAGCCGATATTACAAAGTTACGGGCTACCTTTTTCATTGACATTTTTAAGGCAACTTTTTTACAACGGCATTCTTTAGAATAAGAATAACTTTTCTTTTAAGACGCTAATACTACTTAGTAACACAAAGTTATAGTTAATGAGAACGTATATTCAGTTCACAATTTGTAGATAGTAAAATTAGACAATTCTGGAATATAAGAACAAAACGAAAGTTAGTTGAATAGTTCGTATTGAAAGAAACCTTTGTTACTTTGCTTTTAATAATATAAGCATCAAATATAATCAACAAGATCCCTTATTTTGTATTAATTTGTTTATATAAGACTAAATTTCGTGATGATTGAGTTATCTATACATATAAATTCTTGCTATATATTGTAAATATTTGCTACTCTGTCAAAATTACAGATTTGTTAATTTAGACTTATAAAAATATATTTGATGTTTTGCTTCCCAATGAAAAATTCTCAGGAAAGTCCATATTTACGGAGGTACTTGCTAGATGCGAGGTGACTGATCGAGTCCGAACTCTGAACTTTTCTGATACTGTTTCTTGAGAAGCAAAACACGTGTCGAGTAATAAATTTTAAGAAAGCGGCGAAATATAGCTAAGAGGTTCATAATATGATGTGTATGTTAATTGTTGCAAATAATTGTAATTTGTATTTCTGCTTAGAAAATATTGGAAATTCGTCAAGAAATATCATGAAAAATTCTCGTACAATTGTTACACATGTATGTATAAAAAGTTGGTTTACAGAAGAAAAAGAATTATAATACTATTAATATACTATACATACACATTTTAATAACAAGTAATTCTTCGTGTAGACAGTATAAAATATGGTTCTCGAATGTTCAGAAGTCGGGAGCAGCCAAAACGCGTTATTTTCATAAGGTATGAGCCCTGCCCTGACCTAGTTCCTTTTAATCCATCGCTTACCTATAACGTTTTATTGGCAATGGCCCATTACGACCTACATTATCAACATCATCATCCGATTTTACTATTTCCAGTCACGTAATCTTCAACGACGAATATAAACTGTACGTCTAGAACAGTCCTTTATATATTAACTTTAGAAAAGGACTCGATTCAATTCGTATAAATGGCGAAGCGAGAGGGAAATACATTTTCGCGAAACTTTTTCAATAACACTCACAGTAAAATATCAATGCCATTTTACACCTTTCTTCTTTCGTTTTGGATTTTTTTTTCAATTTAGACTTCGCACCCAGGAATCAACTTCTAAGACAGATATGAATAGAGAAATGAATTATATGGAAAGCTCCTTCTGCGTGACATGTGAGAGATTGCGTCACTTTGCGTCGACCTCTGAATTTAACCAGTCGTTTGTGCGCTGCACAAAACTTGCCTCGAGGTCACATTAAGCAGATTGCTAGCGTCAATCAAAACCCGCCTTTTTCTGAAATACTATAATACATGCGAAAACAAGTACTTTGAATTTTTGTCAATAGCTAAATTTTTGCTGCGAAGTTAAAGAATTTTGCAATTACTACTTTAAGTTTTTGTTTTCTTTACAAAATAGTAAATGTGTACCTACTTACACATTTACTGTAGTTTGTAACTAAATTTCAAGGTATCTTTAAAATAACGACGCACACCATTTTCCGGGTGGCTGGCTGTATTGCCGGCCCATAGGCCGTGGCCTATCGAGACGGAAGGTTCTACTGATAAATTACGAGTCTTAAAACCAGTGGCAGGTAATTCGGCACAAATTCCAGGCTTCTGGCCCTCCGTTCTACCTTGGGAAAGTTTCAACGATTACTTTTACTTCTAATTTATGTTCCGGGGTGCCGATAAAGCGGTGGCACGAGAGCTGCGCACAGGTGAGTCTCCGTGGTAATTTCTCATCTTATTTAAATTCGAAGGTTGACTATCAACGTCTTTTACTCATGTAATTTTGAAAAAGGTCATAATAAATTGACTAAATAAAAAGTTTACAAAAATTAAAATATATCTGTTGCCAATACAAGGTTTTAAATTAATTTGATCAACATTGGTGAGAGGAAAGGTTTCACGTAGCGTCTGATATATCAGGAGCTATCCATCATGGCGAACGCAGCACACTGCATGCGTACCCACGCTCGCGGCCTCTCCGCAAACAACAGCCTGTTTGAGGGATTGGAGCAAAATCTTTGGCCTTTGTCGTATTAATGTTTAGCAAATATGTCAAACGATTTTATTGATGATATTTTTCGTTGCCTATAGACCCGATCACTTTTATTTTTGAGTAAAATTTTTATGTATGATCTATATTTTGTGCGTATCCTGGGGCAACAGTATTTGTTTTACTACACAAAGCACTATATTGGTGTACTGTATAGAGTATAACTTTAAAAGCAATCGCCTAGCTGCAATTTGAAATAATAGGTGTTCGATACTGATAAAATTTAATAGATTATTGTTTTTTGCTTTAGATAAGTAATTTTGGTTGCCATAAATCAGTACATATATGACGTAACGAAACATCATCTTAAGGAATAGACTTCCTCAAATTTGCCACTTAGAAAGCTATAATTGGTTAGGGTGCCCATTATTGTTTTAAATTGAATACTTATGGTTATATTAAAGTCTAAAACTGATTAAAAACACTAAAAAGAAATATTTACTTTACAAAGATCACGAGAAGTGCTATTAATACTTGATGGTGAACATAGATCTCACCGAAGAGAATATTCGTAAGTTGGTATCGTGCTGAGGGGCATATTTTTATTAAAAAGTTTCTCAATAAATTTTCGTTTGAAACATCATACTTTTTGAACTTTTCTCTTCTTGTCTACATTTCTTCTCAAAATTGTCTCTGAAATCGAAATTCAATATTTACAGGTACATTATGTCTGTAATTCTACCATTACAATCTACGACTACGCTCAACAACTTTCCATGTTAAATATTATACTCTGGATAAAACAAACTCTGATTCTATAAGTTTTCAGTTTTACAAATTTATATATATTTATACACAGTAAATATTTATAAGATATATATTTAGAAAATTTACTTCAGCTGAAAAACTATAATGGCCCCGGCCCCTTTTTATACACGATACCCTAATGTTCACTCCTGTTTGTCCTTTATCGCTGGATTGATTCCATCGTATATGTTTGGAATTACTTCGAAATTAATTTGGAATGGAGTGATTTCAATCTATGATGCGATAAAATAGTATTGCAAGTATGAAAAATTTGGATTATGCAAAGGCAAAATATATATCCGCTTGAGTCCACGTTGGTCCATGAATTTAGTCCGGGTTTTGATTGTATCTCTAACGGGGTAGTCAGAAACGATGGAGTGCTAAGAACCGCGGACCTTACAATCTTTTTTCACATCCTCAAATCTCATCATTCTTCTCGCACACTTTCGCCTCGGTATGCAAGTGCTTTTGACATATAACACTCTAGCTATTCGATTTTCATAAGTAGCTTTGGTTTTCCTTGTCTTCTGCTACCAATCAATTATGCTCTGTAGATTTTTACATTTTTTTTTCATTTTTACGAAAACACTGTCAACCAGTTTTGTCAGACTGCGTATCTCTTTAATGCTTATCATGTTTGCGAGGATGACATGGCACATATTACTGGGAGATTGTATTCCTATTTACTTTTATTCAATTTCGGATATATCCAGGCTTCAATACCGTACAATAAAGTTAGTACAACCGCCGCATCGTAGATCGCCATTGCGGCGAAATTATTATATTCACACTGCCGTAAGTAGACTAATGCCGGCAGAGCACCACACCCGTCTTTTCACATCTAACTCACATTTTCCGTTCCTTGAGAACTCACTTCCCAGATATACAATTTCATTCACTTATTCTACATATTTCTAAATAACCATACCATTAATTTTTTTCTAGATATAAGTAGATGGTTTCGATTACATTTTATAGGGGTGTTTTATGTAGTAGAATTGTTATAATTTTCTTTGTAAATTTCCAGCCAATTAGTATTTTATAGACAGAAGGCACACATATATTTTACGTGACACTGATTAATTACATAAAACTTGTCAGTTCACTCTTAACGATCGTTACAAAAGCATAATATTAATCAATTTCTCCGTAAAATTATATCTTGTTAGATACTGAATATGCATGTTGTTGAAAAGTTTTTAGAACTAAGGATTTACGATTTGAAATGAATTGATTTTAATGAAGCTTTTTTGTAGATTGTTGTTATATATAAGTATTGGTTGATAACATCACTTATAATGAACGTGACTGAACATAACATTGGATATTAATTCAGTTAAAATACTACTTATAATTTTGTTGACAACTTTGATTTCACAAAGGTAGATATGTACATAATTGACGATGGAAAATAAAAATGACATCAGCACGACGAGGTTCTTGAACAAAATAGATAATCCGTTTATCGAGAATGAAATAAAGATGGTAAGATTGGCTGGATCACAACGCACTTACACAAATTTCGTTCCCGCGTCTTCGGTGTTGAATAATAGATGCCGGCCACAACTCGAGTTCGACCTAACGCACACACGCAAACACACAGACGTACATAAGCACACACATTTGAGTAAGTAGACTACACAAACATTTATACCGTTCACTATATTCGCGAACCTTGTAGCTTAGTTTTGTAATTTGTAGTTCTTTTATTTGTAAACAATGATTATATGAATTTTTTTTAGTTAACGCGGTCCGCATTTTTAGGTAAGTACATTTATCAAAAATTTACTTCCAATTCATTACATAAATATTGGTTCTATATTTTGCGAAAAGTCCCATTATATTTGGATACTGTAACTAAATCTAAGGTTTGTAAGGCTTAATAAATTTTTTTGAATTTAAAATGAAAAATTTAAAATTGAGTAGGGTACGGTAGTGAGGTCTGGATAAACCCGACGAGTAAAATCTACAGAGCGAAAGCGAGTGCTAAAAGAAACCAAGGAAGACCAAGGCTGACTTGCGAAGATCAAATAGCCAGAGTGTTAGATGACGGAAATGTGAAAAGCACTCGCATACCTAGGCGAAAATGTGTGAGAAGAATGATGAGATTTGAGGAAGCGAAAGGAGTATGGTATGTAAGGACCGCGAAGCTTGGGGCTCCGTTCACTCTGACTACCCTGTTAGATATTGCGTGAAGATATGTATGTATTTAAATTTTTTTTATCTATTATGTTTGTTCACATATCACAAATATTTAAGATCATACGATATTAACGGTTTTTCCGTAGAGTACGTGGAAGGAATCGAAAGCAAAAGTTTATAGTAATGAATTATGACAATTATTTAGTAAATAAGTAACACGTCCTGTCTAAATTATTACAAGTATTATTATCGCTTTTAGAATTGATATCGAATGCGTTGGAATTTGAATATTTGTGTAGGTAATGTTACAGCACCGTCGGATTTAGTCCAGTATAGTGGTACACGAGATTTATGTACGGTATTCAATACATCTTGTTTGTGCTGGATGCGGAAGATACGCCATTTACGTAAATCTTGTTGCTATTCCATTAATCGAAATCGTATCAGTCTATCCATAACATAATTCGGAATTCCTGTTTTTGTTGTTTATTTCATACTTCAGACTCGTACGTGTGTTTTTAACAGAAATTTCAGCCTGTTAATAGATAAAATGTTCAGGTTTTGTATAGAGCAAGATAAATAAAAACGAGGCCCACATTTCGTGGAGTTACTTTATAAGCGAAGCACATATAACCGGGCGCGGCAACTGCAAATGGCGCGAAACGACAATTTTAAAGCACAACATTGAATATATCTGGTGTTCGCACGTGCGCGGCGATTACTCGCTTCCCGCTGTACTGAGCAAGTTGTATACCGGTGCTTTTAACGCATTACCATGAATTATATATACTCAAATTGAAATGTCGCATTCACGTCGCTCGAGCAGTCTATCTGCTCTTGCTTTCCGCCAACCTCTTTCTGTATTCTGTCCCACTCGTCCATGCTGCCAATAGGCTTTAGCTTTTATCGAAATATGTGCGCATACGGGTCTTAGTTTATTATTTTGTTCACGTTTGTCTTCAATGTTTTTTTTGTGTTAAGTTCATTGTTGTATTTAGTATATCGTTATTATACTATTTAATGTGGATTAATTTATATTTATTCAATACTTGTTCATAAAAAATATACATAACTTGTCACTAAAAATGTAATGTTTATCACTACAATTTTGTATAAAGTGCTGTACTTCATTTTCTACTCAATTAGGTACTTGTTAAAACAGGTTGGGGATAATTATTACAAGATCCGAAGGCGAAGTAACAATACAATTTTGAAAATTACTTTTGCCAAGTAGCCTTCTCTTCTTTGTATCGCTCTGTGTAAAACGGAAGCGCCACAAATTGCTATCTTAAATATTTAATTTGAGAAGAAAACGGATTAGAGGGTAATTGTTGAGAAATTAATACACACAGAACAAGAAGTTGCAAAGATAATTTCTTTAATGGGACTCAGGGATTAGATTACAACGGTCTTATAAATATCTCTATTGTAAAACCTCCCAGCATATGTTCATTAAGGGAATTAAGCGAGATTTAGTCGAAACTATGAAACGGAGCTTTCCGAGATTTCAGTTAAGAAAGACATTAACACGAGGGTAATCTACAGAAATCAAATCTTGTCTTTATTTATGATTTGGACTCGACAGTCTCATTTGGCTAAGATACGTAGTCCCTATACATAACAAAGTTTATATCATTAAGGACGGCCACCTTACTCCATCTCGGACAAAGATAAGATCTCCATTAGTCGCAGATCCCATTCATCGTATGCGTGGAGGCAAGTGAAGGAGCGGACTCGTCGAGCCCCCATAATTACACTTCTGAGGGGCGTACAGGAATACACGAATTTCGCAGTACAGGAATTTGATTTCCTCAAATGAGGATAAAAGAACAATTACCTACTTATTTTTCCGGCATCTATCACTTTTGAGAGAAATATTTACATGACTGTGTTACTTAACAGATAAATAAGTGTGTAAGTAATCCTACAGTCAAAAAGGAAACTTATATTCCGAAGTCTTGCGAATTCTGGGTCCTCCGGTCTTTTCTCGCTAATCTAAGGCGAGGGCAGGCGAGGGTTTTCGACTAATCCGTGCGGCAGTACGACCGAATAGGTTTGTTTAATGCTTAGAACTAAGCATTAATGCTGAGTGTTGGGTCCGTAAGTAATCAGATTAATTAGATGATTTCGCGGGCATTATTAAAAGTTGAGCCGGCTAAAACGCAGCTATGTTACCTCGCCAAGATAGCAGGCTTATGCGCCACGTATACTACTTAGTGGATATTATACGTACGCTGGGAATGCTCTTTAATGTTTTAGTATTTTCGACTGAGGTTGCCAACTTGGTGCCGTTTTGTTTGTGTGCCGCAGTGGGCGGCTGGAATAATTCACTTAAGCTTAACTGGGAAAGATAATTAGGATTCTACGTCGGTTGATGCAAAATGAACGCGAAAAACAAGGTAGAAGATTTTTTGCGCTCATTCAGAAATTGAATTTTATATAGGTAGTTTTAACGAGATGGACATTTCTTTTTCATCCCCTTTAGGGAAATTTAAAATCTGAGTCGAAAAAGACTACACGAGGATATTCTTTCATTACACATGCATTTTTAACAAAACTCTGCGACTATAGATATATTGCAACGTACTCAGACCACTCACTAAATAGGTCTTTTAGTAGTGGCTTACGATTCGATGAGGGTGGATCACGCGACTAAACGTAGCTTGTGTGCTGTCAATAATAAAACACAAAATAATTTGAAGAGGAGAGATAGCGAGGGAATATTACAGCAATTGGCATTTAATTTAATAAGTATATATACTGATTTGGCTAAATGTGCTAACGATTAACTAATAAAACCTAGCTTTGAATGTCAAGGCGCGTTATCTATGAATCGTATTTGAAAATAATTAATGGAGAAGACATGTAAAGACGTTAGTAAATGTTAAATGTGTGCTGATTAAAAAGGCTACTATGGCATAGGTCAAGAGTCAAAGTACTATCTTGAAATAATCCTCTCTGTTTTCATATTCACTAATCATTTAAAGAACATTGCATTGAAAGGCGAGGTTGAAAAAATTTCACAAATGTCCTATAGCTGAGTTTACTTAATTAAATGATGCTTCTATCTTGGAGAGATTCGCCAAGATCGCCAAGTGCCTAAGACCTAAAAGTCTGTTAAGATATAAACACGTTTTATTATAAGGAATCTATGTATATATATATACTGACGATGGATTAGCAAATCATCACTATTTGATTCTGTTTACCCTTCTAAGGCTCAAACGCTTACTGCTATAAATAACGTTAACGTCTGATTTTTTGTGCCTTGATCCCTTGACAATCGTGATTGAATATAACTAACTTATAATTAACTTTGACTTTAAATTGAACAAAAATATCGATTATCATGAAATGTGCTAGAATTACAACATCGCTATACGTTTAGTTTCTTTGTAACGAACGTATCTTTTAAAAAGGTGGGTGAAAACAGCACGTACCCAGAACCGAGACCGATAATGTGCAGTGCACCGATTCATCCAGTCTATTCCTTTGTTATTTTCTCTTTGTTCACGTGAAAGGTGGCGGTATTGTTTACTCATCGGAATGGTTGGAGATTGTGCTAAGAGTCGAGATTAGCGAGAACGTGACGTGCGTGAGTAGCAACTATAATTTATTTTCGAGAACAATTACTATCCTTTACTTATATGTTATTAAGCTTAAGCTAATATTATATAATATACAAGCATACCAGCGTATACTACATGCTTGGTATTTACCACATAACATACTATTATCAAATGGGATATGGTGTAAAAGGATACCCATGTTGCCCAGTGCCTCAGGCCCAAAAAAAAAAGTTAAAATCTAAAACAATTTCATTGAAACAATTATTAATGGAGTAAACAGTAAAAAATTATACTTACATTTATTTTAGTATGTGATTACATTAATAAAGTAAATTATTTTTAATAATGTAGGAAAATGTATCACAAAGTTCAATACGTTACAAAGTTTCTAATCTTTTGTAATAATAATTACCTTCATAAAGTCAAATGGGCATAAAAAATTAATAGATAAATTATTAGGTATAAACACCAAGGTGACTTTTAGAAAAGCTCCTAGAAAAGTTGTTATACTGTCATATTTTTTTAACATTAGATAACGGATAGGGTTGCCGAATCGGCAACGCTTGACTCTGTTGGCTTGTTATTATTGACATGGGGCATTTGACAAGTGTTAAAAAATTGTTCCATTTTTGCCTACTAAGGCTACGATAAAATGTATACTACTCATAAATGCCATTTTATTTTTAATACAATTAATTAATAATAGTTTAGATTACATACATTGTAATTGAATATTTACTTCCCTTAAAAGTTATGGTTCACTTTGTTACAGGTAATATATGTAACAAGAAGAATAATCGATTACTAATTGACCAAAATACAATTGCTGGCACCTTTTGTTGTTATTAAATTATCAACATACATAAATTCTATGTAATGTAAGCACAAAATAATATTTAGGCTAACTCATTTATTACGGATTGTCTGTAAAAGCAAAATAATCTACGACTCAATTAATTATTAACGTGATGTCCGTGAATCCTTATTTATTACGCCTTTTTCCTTTCGGGGTAGACAGGACAGCAAGACTCAATTAAGTCACATCTTGAAATCACTTCTAGCAATAAATATCACCAATGCCATAATTTTTTTTTGCATTGCATTGCAATTGTAATTGTGTGTAATGCAATTGCAATAAAATACCAATGGAAAAGTGGAACCGAGTAATTGTAAGCTTTACCACTTGTCCCTTGGCCGATGCTTACAACCTGCGAGCTAAATATAAGGAGTTGACACATTCTATATTCTTCTTTTTTAACTTAAGGATGCATACCTACTTGATAATTCGATAAAATCGTAGTGAACTCACATTAAAGTAAATATACGTATATCTTCATGTGTATAACTAATGGGGTAGTCGGAGAGGATGGAATGCCAAGTATTACGTTCCATACATATTTCTCTTGCCTTCTCAAATCTCATCATCATCTCACACGTTTCGCTGAAGTATCAGCCACAAATACTGAATTAACTTGAATTATGTAAATGAGTTGTTTCACATACACAAAGCGAAATTATGTTCACATTTAGCGGGTTTATGGGATTCTCATGTGGATATTGAAACCAGCCACAAATCGGTATTTATGTAACAAATTTTAGCATTTTTCGCTTTAAAATGTGTAAATCTAAATAGTTTGTTGAAATTATTTAGAAGTACCACAAAACTTTCACGACAAAATTTTCATGTCTAATCTAAGCGACAGTTTGTTTACTAAGCTACTGCATTTTGTACTAGTGCAAGTTACCTGCATCAGTTTTAACTAACATTTGTATCGGCATTCACAATTTGACATGTGAGCGACTTGAACTCGCACCCGAACACATTTGGCATGCGTGTGTTAATAGAACTTAGATAAGTACGCGGGGTGCGGTGGTCACACGTGGATAGTTCCAAACAGTCGCAACTTTACTAAGCTCGCTTTTTCGATTTAATTACTCAATCGCGACAATATACAAATTAAAGTAAGTTAACGTTAAAATTGTGTAACGTTGCAAGTGATCATCAGTGATCATTTTCCATCAGGAGACTCGCTTTCTCGTTTGCCCCCTCTGATATAAAATAAAAAAAATAGCGAATTTAAGTCCGCGCAAGTGATCATTTATTTACATATAATATATTTAGTAAACAGGCAAGTGACGTTTGTTTTTTTAACTAACAAGTACTAAATAATTTTGGGTATGCAGCCCTTTTATGTTCTAATTCAAATGCAACGTCACCAAATTATAAAAACTGAATAAATGGAAAAGTTATAAGCCTTAGAAACGTTAAATTGTTCTCTTGTAAATTTATATTTTTACATTTGCATTATTGTTCTCCCTTAGTGTGTCTGGTGAAAAGAAATCACACGACATGTCTGGTGGGTCTGACGAACCCATATTTTCAATTTCGTATCATTTAATACCAAGTCGGGGACATTCCAAAATCGCGTGCATTACTGTTTCTGTTTTGTTTGATTCACAGTTGCAGGAGGTGCTGTCCGCCAGTCCAAAGCGATGCAAATAAGCGGCAAATCCACCATGCCCCGTCAATACCTGGGCCAGTAAGTCGTACATCTCTATTTTTCTAATTGTTTCGCATGCCGCAATGGCATCAGGGAACAAAATTTCGGTAACTTCTGCTGTTTTACCGGGTTGATATGAATGATATTGAATATTGAATGATACCGGGCACAGATCGTAGTCTGGTTTCCTTTTTTTTTCTCCGCTGCTTCCCTGGCCCTATCATTTTATTTTATGTCGTTATGAGCCTTGATCCAGAAGAGCTTCACTGTCATGTCCTACCCCATGCTTTCCTTGACATTGCGCTTGCCTTCAATGGCAAGGGGATGAGAGGATGTATTCTTCACTGTTGTTATTAATGTGAATCAGAAGATCCACTGAATATTCCGAATGACTCTTCTGCTCTCCGGAAAACAATAGTGGTAGCCGCGCACACTGAGTTCAGCCTAATAGACCGAGTTCTAGGGTGATAGCGAGAATTTCCGGTACGTGATTTCAGTTTCATCCTTTCGTACAGAAAGAGGGGCTCTGACCCGTCCAGAGATTCCGCTGCCATCCGTAAAGATGCGTACTTGCAAATGTTTTGTGGCATCAGTTCGGTTCTGATCTTGTAGGCTTTCGAACTCTATATAAGTGCGCAGCTGGATGGTCACAACAGGCGAACTTCGCCATCTTCTCAATCTCTGTCCCTTTTAGTGCTGGGTGAGATGTATCCTTTCTTGCCTTATAAAAAACAGCGGTCTCCCGCAGTCTTATATCTAGGAGTAATATCCCAGCCAGCATCAAAGCCGAGTCAAGGGACACCATATGAGAATGACGCCCGTGTAATAATAAAAATTAATTACCACTAGAATAAACGCCCGTACGGGCGTATTTTCTAGTGGTATTGATTTTTATTATTATTTTCTTTACTTGACCTAATTTTAAAAGTTGTGCTATTGTGGTCTGAGCTTATTATTTCCTCTTCTGTTTTCCATTCGTCCACAAAATCGAGAATATCCGCTGTACAAGTCGTTATGTCTACATGGTATACCATTCCCACCCGGATGCCACAAAAAGGGAATGGATAAAGTAAATTTTGAAATTTATTGGAAATCTTTTTAAATAAAATTCTATTTTGAGAAGAAAATTGTAATATAATTTGAAACAAATAAACCAGAATAAATTTTGTAAATAAAATAGAAACAGAAAGATATCAAAGTGGTTGTGATGGTGTGGTGTAGTTTACAAAAATCAGATATAAATACCTTTCACCTTATAATTTACACATTATGATAAAAAAAACACAAACCACTGGCTTAAATTAGGTTGTATTGTCCTATACTCCACTCTCGAATGTTATCTCCAAAATTATAAGTCGACTTTGTAAAATTCTGCAATCAGCATCGTCATTGTAAATATAACTTCTATAAACTCGTATGAAACTGGTGCGTCACCATGATTAATGTGCTCTTTATCCGATTGAAAGCATTGCTCCTCTTATTCTTGTCGAGGGGTCCATTTGCCTTGGAAGTTTGGGCGATATCAGTTTTCTGGTTCGAGCCTCTTTCTTTTTCACTTTGCCAACATCTTTAATATTCTTAACAGATTTTACTTTTACAAAGAAATCAAATATCTTCTTTTTTGAGGAGAAAAATAATCTCCTTTTTACTCCATCACAACCATTATTGTTCTCTCTAAAAAAACACCTCGCTCCTCTTTTTTTTCTCATTTTTTCAAATCCTGTTCTATTCTCCCAAAAAAAACATATTTAAATTTTTAACTTGCCAGTTCTATAATTATTTTCTCTGATAACCTCTAAGCTCTTAAAAAGAAGGTACAATAGCGAAAAATGTTACAATGGCTAGAGTAGCGCTTATCGGCCCTGATTGTGTCAAAAGTGGTAGTCTCTCCCATATTGAGTACTTCCATATCCACTTCACGTAATAGTCCCGCAATCGCTAACCTTCTCTTGTTGGCCTTTGCTCTACCCCACCAAGTATTCTTGGCATTTGCGTCACCGCCCAAGATTATTCTCCTATTTCCTAAGTTTAACAAAATTCTATTTATCTAATCGAGTAAATAATCTTCTATTGGTTCACTGGGCTCAAAGTAGAAGGTCACTAAATTAATTTCTTTTCCATCAACTCGAATCTTCACCACTGCTATATTATTTGTAGTGAGTTCACGGGTTTGTATTACATCAAGATCCAGGTCAAACACTGCAATTGCAGCTTTGAACATCCCTTCTCTTGGTGTAATATTCTGAAATACTCTAACTGCCTTCTAGGACCTTAACGGGTAATTTAAGGTCCTTTCTCATAAAGTTCCTGCAACAACGCGATTGCTGCTCCCCTTCAACTAGCTTCGAGCAGCAACTCGTTCGTTGCAAGCTTCTTACATTGGAGGTCGGCCAAGATCACCACCATTGGCTTGACGTTTTTGATTTTATTTGTTATGATATCTAATTGAACGCCTTTAGCAATAGGTGATTATTGCACGGGCCAGTGCATTTCATCTTCTTCTAACTGTGCACTCTTTGTCTAAAGCATTGTGATTGTTATTGTCATGTTCGGCTCGAGTGCAGTTCCTACAGCTAGGTTTTTTCTATTGAAGTCTATTAGGGACGCATTCATTCACCTTTATGTCCGTCTTAAGATTCCGACTGTTGTAGATCTGTCTGACCTTCAACAGACACGTTTTTGCTTCTGTTCTCCGGTTTTTATAACTTGTTTCCGGTTTCGGCGAATTTTCTGTCGTAATTTAAATCTTGCTTGGTCTAGTCTTAGTCTCTGTTGTCTTGGGTTTTTGTTTGTCTTCATATCATCATCATATCATCGTTTTTAAGCTATGTTGGGTCTGTCACACCCTACCAGGCACGCAAAGGGATAAATACACATTATCTGAACGACCCCTCGATATATTGCTATGTATTTACAAGTATGTATAGTCTCATAATCGAAGAGAATAATTATGGTATGTAAATTCAATCCCTTCCCATTCCTATCCCATCCCATTCATTCCGTGAGTAATTTCATAACTTAAAGAATTTAACTGCATATTTCAATAAATTTAAAATAGATTGATTGCAGAGGGCAAATCCTTTCCGACTAAATCTCAAAAACTATAAGACGGATTCTGGGGCAAAGCTAGTAACGAGTAAGTAATAAGTATAATAATAAAAAGTCCTTAAATAACACTGCCTCACTATAATATCATCAAAAACTGTAGTAATATGTGGCTAGTCATGTTGGCTGAGATAGATTGCGCAATATCCGATACCCTTAATTAGATTATCTCTTTTACGCGTAAACGTTCACGATCTTTTAAAACAAACTCGAGAATTTTTGAAACGTACACAACGCCATGCATTGAAAAATTTCACTTTTTATGTGAATCAATAAAAAATGACGATTAATGTTTTTTTTTTATTACTTTTAAGGTTACAACCGAGTTCTTTTTACAAAAATATTAATCAAGACTCAACGTTTACGTCAAAATAACTTATTATCTGAGCAAAGTCGATGAACAGATCGACGTTTTTCAAGTTTTTCTGTAACTCATTTGATGAATCGTGAAGATATCGCCCGTGGGTGCGGTTCGAACTTTAAAATGAAATTCCGTCCGAAGTCTCGGCGGAAAAAACACAAAAGGGAAGCGGTTATAATGGCTTATTTAATGTATATCCTTCTCGTTTGCCACGCGGCATTATCGTCGGACGAAATGGACAGTCCGGCCCCTTGAGAAGCCCAAAGGGTTCGGTTTTCGTAGGCACTCAATAATTGAAGTCGTTGAAATTCCGAGCGGATTGCTGTGGCGGCACCTAGGGTGCGGGCGGTGCGGGCGGTGCGCGGGCCGGGGCCGTTTAACGGGAAACAATAACGTTAATGTTTATTATAATACCCGATTTATTGGTGATTCTCATTTACGGTCCACGCTCGGAGTTAAATTCGCGCGCGGGCTTATTAACACCGTACGCGCTGTGTAGTCGATTTTACTGCGCGGTCCGGCTTAACGGTCGACTGTAGCTTAATTAAAACTAAAACGAGTCTGTAAATACATTGATCAGCCTAATACCCTTTGTATTCATTCGCGTTAATCAAGCAGGCTGCCTTTTTGCGGTGTAATGATTGCAAATAGAGATCGGTATTGGCGAGTAAATTCCAGACGACCACCGGTCCCACAATGAATAATAATTAGACGGGCATTAAAATGATTGAGGTGGACCGTTTCTGAGGTAATAGCACGCGTGCTGCGGTAAGCTTGCAATTATTGGAATTCATTAGTATTGGGTCTATTTTTCCCTTGTTAAACTTCTACGGTGTGCTACAACTATGTCAGGGTCTCTAATACAGGAACTTTTAATCCGATAATATCGCGTTGTGTTTTGTTCGCGTTTGTAATGAAGTTTTGTTTGTGTTACTATAAGTATGGGCTATTTAGATATGTTTCTATGCAATGAATGTTGTAGTTCGGTAAAGTATTAGGTATAGTTGTCAAACAAAAAAATAATAACGTTACGAAAAAAAATTGTTAAAGTTTGTAGATTTCGCTGTTTGTATTTGGTGCAAGTTAATAATAAGTTAGAATAAAAAGGTTGAAATAACTTCCTTGTGTTAACGTGCCACGGGATTATCGGACACATGTGAGGTTTCCTTCAGGGTGCGGTTAAGCGAATTTATGTGCAAATATGTTTCGGTAATGGCCAATGTGCTAATGAAAAGTAATACATTATTCAGTCTTTGAATTATACAGGACTATGTAAATCGATATTTGCACCGCATGACCGCGATTGCGAAGGTAATCATACAGTTTCGGCTGTCGGATGTGTAACAGAGATGTGATTCCAACAATTTCAATTGGTATCATTGCTATTTGTTCTTCATCTATCAATTTATGTATAACATACGTATACTGTTCCGTCTTTACCCTAAGGGCACGTAGAGTACGAGCTCAGCGCCCTCGGCCTGATAGAGGCCCTGAAATGATAAATTATGTGCTAACTATTCTTTAATTGATCTGAGTACTTCGTGAGACATCTACGTTTATGTTTATCAAAGGCTTCTAATGAAACAAGTAAGTTGGCATATCGAAACATTCGTTATATTCAATTTATGACGCGTGCGCGTTTTACGTGAACATACTCGTACAATACGCATCTTATATTACGCACTATATTAGGTAATATACCAGTAAGAGCCTCGTTTGTCCAATTCTTTAACAATGTGTATGTATTGAAACGTAAATCATTTGATAATTGTCTTTAATAACAGCTACAGTGGTTCTAGCAGACGATAAACTAATAACTTTGATATTATACTAACCGCTTCTAAGGAATAGTAGAGTATACTAATGAATGGTAGATAGAATACTCATGAACCATTTCAATTTTTAATAGTAGTAGTATTTATATGTATAGACAAACATATATTTTAAAATATTGATATATTAAATGTATATATACCTACATACATACATATCCTCACGCTGTATCCCTAACGGGGCAGTCAGAGAGGACGGAGCGCCAAGTATCGCAGAACTTACTTCTTGCACCTCTTCAATCTTCATAATTCTTCTTACACACTTTCGCCTAGGTTTGCGAGTGTTCGTGACATTTCCGTCAGTAAATGTATATATGTATATGCGAAACTTATATTATCTAACTTTATCTGCATAAACTGTTTTAAAAATATTTTTTTGTAAGTTAGTTCAACAGAATAGAAACTATTCCTAAATCGGGCAAAGCAAGCGAAGCGGAAAAAGTCGATATGAAAAAGGTAGAACCATCAGATTGTAGGACGTAAACGCAATCACAGAGATGCGTTTCACAGTGAATGCGCGCCATTTTTAAATGATAACTGTAACCTCCCTTCAGTACTACATTGGTATAGATGTACTTGTACCACTCTTGAGTCATAATCATTGATTGCTTTAGCTGCACAATCCTACCGCAGCACGCAGTCTTTTTTCCTTTACAAAGAAATGTGAACCAATTACAAAAAAGGAATAGGACGTCGAAGATTTTCATTATTCTGCCGGAATGAAATATCTCGTTTTTTGCTCGATGTGGTTTTATAACGTGCATTGATTGGTTCTGAACTAATAAAGATCTAAGTAAGCGAGAATAAAATGCAATCGCGTTCTGTAACTTTGTTGTTAAATGTACATTTTTTAAACAAACAACAAACGCAAATGAATATCATACACACAGTGCGTGTACTTCATACCTATATATACATACATATATTACACACATATGTCATATATATATATATATATATATATATTACATAATAATAATGGCATTAAATAATAGTTTTACGTCATATAAATAAACTAGCGAACCGCCTCGGCTTTGCACGGGTGCAAGTGATTAATGTTGCGTGATACATATACAACGACGGTCAAAAAATGTCGTAGTCTGGTCACGCAAACAACTTTTTTTTGTTGTGCCCAATTTTATTTCTGTGATATCTTCTTAAATATTAATTTAAATGATATGATGTACATCAAATTCTAATCTAGATGAAATATCTATGATAAGTAATGTATTTAACTGGTTTAGGATCAATACTATGTTGGTCATAACGTAATATTTTTCTCGACTATTTATAAATTCCATTAAAATAAATGTATATCTTCTTAAATATTAATTTCAATGATATGATGTACATCAAATTCTAATCTAGATGAAATATCTATGATAAGTAAAGTATTTAACTGGTTTAGGATCAATACTATGTTGGTCATAACATAATATTTTTCTCGACTATTTATAAATTCGTCTAAAATAAATGTAAACTTTTCGGAAGAAATTCTCTAAACGGTAGTGAATGCCTCATCAAAATGCATTGCTTAGTTTAGAAGAACTAAGCAGAGAAACATACAAACGCAAATAACGACTTCGTTTTAAACTATTTAAAGATTATAGTACGGATATAGTATGATAGCTATCCGAGGTGTGCGTTGCACGGAGATTTGATTACGAAATGTCTTTATTCTATTATAACAATAATTTCTAATTTTTAGACTAAATGTGAACGTTTTATACATAATTATAAACGATTCTCTTTGAATGCTCTAAGTTGATGAAAACCACATTAAAATCTACTGAGAAGTATACGATTTCACAGCAAATTCACAGAAAGACGCCGATTGTAACATCTATTGCACTACATAAAGATTATAAAATACTATATGTTTATTCGCTTTGTGACAATCACAAAGAGTGAAGCAAAAAAGAGTTGTAGATTGGTAGACAACCGAATAGTACAAACAAAACCGTATCAAATAACAGAATAAAATGAAAAACCGCCAGTCGCGAGAACGAATTCATTCGTCGGATATGTAAAATGTTAAAGCATTCATCTATGCACAGCTCCGCACGCTGGAATTCATGGGAGAACGTAGAGCATACAAAACTGCCGTAGCAGCAAACCCCACCGCATCACAACAACCAGCACATTTGATTAAAATAAATAAAATCATATCATGCGAGCGACACGTGCTCGTCACCCGACCGTTAGACCTGCGTTTGTGTAATCACATTTTACTTCAGTATTTCAGTTATTCACTTCCATATTGGTCTGTGAAAGAAATAAATATAAGCATAAATCAGCTATAGTATACCATCGCAAGTTGTAAAAGTTAGCTTGTTATAAGGGTTTTGTACAGTGCACAGGCGATGTGTTGATAATCTCACATTGTCTAGTTTGCTACTTGTAAAAGAACCCAATATTTATTACTACAAGTGACGTTAAAATGTGAATTTAATGCGCCTATACATGTTCTGTCCACCATCATTGGGAAATTGCGTGAAGTCGTCCTACCTACCTACGACATCGTCATCAAAGTAATATCGGCATAGATGGCATACAATATTTTTAGACTACATTGATGTGAATCAAATGTTAATACAGTAACAAATCAAACTATATCATGCATATATGTGAAGTGCATACTATCATAAATATCCGTGAACGCATGTTGAATACGAGAAACGCAACACTCTAAAACAGCACATTCATTCTAAACGGAAGCTGGAATAGTATCGAGTTACATATCATATAGAAAATCTGGATGTTGGCTGTGCTCCAATTCAGAAGTAATCGTATCTGTCAATATTCCTAGAAAACACTATACGTTTATGAGCATTTGACGTGGAAAAAATGAGACTATAAGAATGCGTTCGTATAACTATTATATTTAGAATATTTAATTTCTTTACAACAATAAAATATAATCTGAAAACTATATACCTTTATTAATTATTGTCAAACCGCCCAAGTCCAGGTTTCAAGCCACTCTTAATCTAATTATGACAATTCACTGAGTTACCACTTCGCGAGGCCTCAGCAATTTCTTTTAATAACTTGAAATTTTGAGGGCGTCTAAAACAACTTTTTAATTAAAGATAATCAGGCTGAAATGTCAGCAATAACGCGGTGTCACGGAGGCAAAGCTAACTTCATAATTCTGATGCGACCCTCGTTGACATGCCGTCGGCAAGAACACGTTTTATTGGTAATTATGGCAAGTGATAAAACTTAACTTTGTACTGTAGCACTTCGCTCGAGAAAATGCACATTTGTGGAGTTTGTAGTCATGAAATGGATTCTAGTTTAAAACAGAACGGGTGCTTCTACTGAATGTAGTTGGGTGATATTGTTCTCTTTAGATTGTTGCGGTGAGAACTCATTCAATGTTATTTAACTGTGTGTCTTTATGAATCTTTGACTCGTCTCGTATAGCTAATTGAAACTGTCATTGTCGAAATTTTTTAAAGTTAACTTTACAAATACATTTAAATAAGTAAACAAAAATGAACAATTTAACTCAAACAGTTGCTCGTAAACTACAAAGTATCATGCTTTGGTATAGTCAATGCAACGTTGCCCATTTATTTATGACGCTGTCGAGTTGTCAACTTGCGCGGTAACATTTGGCCAACATTTACATACAATTTCATATTCATATCAGAATTAGGTGGCTGGCGTGACAGAGGCGGTACTCGATGGCAAGGCGAGACACTAAACAGCTTTATATACATGCATTGTTATTCCATCTGACTCGTAATTCATACCATGACCACATAATCTAGTTGTAAGTAAATACCTATCTCTTAAACACGATGTAATCAATATCAATATTCTAATAATTTCTTATGATTTATTGTACTTTACTTGAGTTGATTTGAAAGAAAATGTCATTATAATATTGCTATAATGCTTCCCCATAAATCACACGTTTTATAACTTTCAGTGATATGTTCTGTGACTTGATGAAACAAATGACGACTACTCATGCAAATTAGCATAATCTGTTACGGTTCTGCAATACCAGTAGAGTCATTACTGCTATATTACTGCATTAGAGATATTACTTGTACACGATTATACGATGATTTTTTTAGAATAGGAATAACCGATAAAACCGAAATGCAAGACATTACGTATTTTGTACATTAATTTAAATACTGTAAATAATTGAATAAAATATACATAGAAATCGTTTGAAAACAAATCGACGAATGATTTATTTAAGGCATTAGTAAGTTAAGTGCCGTAACTTGTGCATAGCTAATATGAATAAGACAAGCGAAAGATAAAACAGTGGCAGTTATATTGAATAAAAACTTTAGTCTTGCATACTAATGCTAAAATTTGTATTCGACTGAGTTTGTTTGACTTCTCATTAACTTTCTCGTTTCGTCGAGCGAGAAATGAAAATCAAAATAATCATTATGTCTGATTAAGCGAGTTACAATTTCAAAGAGTAAGAATCTCTCTATCAATTAAAATGAAAGTGCTACATATAATTTCAAAACAAACATATTAAAGATATGATCTCTACATGTAACTTAAATTGTAAATTGACTTTACTGTAAAAGGGGAAACTTTTAAAAACTTCTTATGAAGTAAAAAAGGATGCATTTAAGACGAAGCTAAAGCAAGCTGTTCACAATGTAACAATCAATGCGACGGAACACTCGACGCAGTGACGCTTCGAAGCCGTATAAGAGTGCACTTTAGTTAGGAAAAGGCACGCTCCGCTCAAAGACAGACACCCTCCACGCTCCGCCGTGTGCATTAGGCGAATTAAAAACTTTTTTGTCATGCGAGTCTTCATTATGTAAAGATGGAACACAGCGCGACGTTTCTAACATGAATCATAACGAAAGAGTTGAAATCAAACGTTTACAAACGTGCTTGCTTCAAAGGCCGCGAAATGAACATGTTCACAGTGGAACGCATTCGAATAAGTTGCAAAACGGTTGAGCTATGAACAGGTAATCGTGGTGATCGGTGCAGAAATAAATCCTTATGTAATGATTGAGCATCGAGTTATGATACACGCACATTTCTATGTATGTGCCACCTCTCTGTTTTTAACTACGCAAACTGCAATAAATATGAGTACAAGAAATTTAATTGTATGTAGTTTACGTAATTAGTTGATAGATGCAATTATATTATTTCCCTTAAATGGTGGAAATCAAGGACGCATATGTTTAACTAACTCTCTTAAATTCCAGCTAAAATCTCTGTGATCAAACCGAGCCGTTGTTAGTTCCAATACTTCTGCACAACTATTTTGTAACTCATAAATATTTAGCTGCGTATAAAACCACAACGGACGAACGCTAGCCGTACCTTTCAAAGTCGTAACTGCCTACACACATTTAGGTTAGAAAACCTCCGGCAAGAATTACTAAGGTCAAACGTAATAAATTTAGTTTTAGCCGGCAAACTATGTGGTCAGAGATTTTCGGGGGAGACCGGCCTTTTGTTTTGTCGATGCCTACTTTATTTCATGTAATCCATTAAGACACATGACGAATAGTCGGAGAAGGGAGGGATTTCATTGACAGCCCTCTTAACTGGCCGATGCCAGCGAAGATTTGTAATGTGTTTACGAACCCCTTTTTGTAGGACAGTTCGGGCTGGGATGCGGTTACCTAAAAGGCTATTTGTTATGATTTCAAACAAGGTCCTGTCAGAGGAAATGGCTTTTGTGTTTTATTTTCTAACAGGATATTTTAAGATCCTTATACGCAAACTGAAACAAATGTTTTATATTAAGGTAATGTCACGGGTATAAACTCGTGTCACATTAGTTTACTCGTTTTTATTGTAACAGATATGTATCAATACCATACAGCTTTGTTACATTCATTTATCCATGTACATAAAATGTATGTTTCTCTGTTTTGTTTGTTCTCTATGTGTTCCTAAACCAGTAATCCGATAGTAATTAAGCTTTGATGAATTCTTTTATGTACTGTTATACCCCAACAATGTAGTTCTTAGCGCTTCTCTGATTATTTAACAGCTGACATAAGCATTTTAACAGCTATCATCTTCCCTTTCTGACGGAAGCTCTGACAATCTGTATCCAGCTCTCAAACTAAACCGTTGCTAAAAGATCATTTAATATTACTAGTTATTGTGAAGCTATTTCTATATATACATATACATATGTAATAAACTATTCTTTCGCGAGTGTTTATTAGTTTTTTGAAAAGACATTCTTCAAATCCCGCAAAACATAATCTTTGATAGCGTACCGACGCTATGAAAGATTCTTGGATTATTCAATTTATTAAATTAAAGACCACGCGAACGACGCTACTGGCCACAGCTAGTAACATACAAAAAAACAAGTTTATTTTGTAACTAAAAGATAAATATTAATTTTCAGAAATTCTCTAATGTTTTAAAATTTGCATGTCGAAAAAAACTATGAATTGCGAAAATCAAACAATTTAATGCCATGAAACATAATAAATAAAGATTTATTACTAGAAATACAAAAGCAAATATTACTTTATGTCTATGTAGCGTTTATACTTTAAGGCTAATTACCTTTTTTATCCCGACGTTTTGACTGGATTGCACCGATCGTGGTCACGGGCAGACTGCTGAGGATGAATGACGTGTTCGTAGCGTGAGGTTTTTTGCAACTACCCACACTCATTTAATGCATTTCTTAATATTTGTTATTGTCACTGTCGGTACTTCGACATACTACACTAACGACATCTACACACTGGCGACGTCCGGTTTTCCGGCTCCGGCACAGAGGCGGAAAACCGACAGTGACAATAACAAAAATTAAGAAATACTCTACGTGAATACGTGAAATACGTGAATGTTTAAAAACATTAATTATGTTAGGTATTTCACAGCAAATAAAAATGTATTTAATTTACACGTAGATGGTGGAGATGGACGATAAGTGACATTATTAAGAGAAATAAAACGAAAAAGCAAATATACTTATTACACCTTTTGGAATCGATTTTCGATGTAATTTGACATAATACCTAATAAAAATTTGAGGAAACGTATGAAAAACGCCGCCTTTGAGACAAAACAAACCGAATGTTATAAATCTCTAGAAACGTAAACTAAGTGAGCGTGACATCAAAGGTCGGAGAGAATAATTTTATATATTTTTATACGGTGTTTACACAGGCATTAAATGTCAATTTCGTATTGCTTTATATCGTAATATGTGTATAATAAATAGAATAAATAATAATTCATTTTTACATCAAATAGGCAACACAAAATCAGGTTCATCATTTTTTTTTTAATTTTCTTAAGAGTGTATCGAAATGTATATTAAGTATCATTTATTATTATTAACTTTCATATTTTCATACCTAGACCACTACTCGCAAAAAATATTAATTATTTGTTATTTGACATATTGAAGGCTTAACCCACCTAGTTGAAAAAAAGCAAATTTACTTCGTGGAAGCGGAAGACATACTTCCGCTAAGAAGAAAACCATCGTGTTATACGGCCGGTAACTTTATAAACAAAAATATTTAATAGAAAAAATCTAAGCGGCTTGTTATAACTTTCTTATTTCCATCAATATTTTTCAAATCAAACTTTTTGAGACTCAAATTTCAACCCGAAATGTAATAAATAATAAATCATCAACATCTACAAAAGACGTCTCAATGTTGTTTTTAACTTAGAAAAGATGTTCCTCTGAATAGAAATAAATCACTCTCAAGGAACTTGTAAAATTGCTTTATGTTTTTCTCGAAAAGAAACAGAAAAGTAATAACTTCTCAACCAATTACAACACTCTAGTTATCTACATTAATCCAGTGAATCCAGCCATTTCTCCCCAAAAGAAAAGTTTCAAAACAACTTACCCTCCGTAAGAATCCTGAAAAAGCATAAATATCAATGATGAGGAGGGCTCAAAGCGATTTAAGCCTTAAGTAAGTCTCTCGGATGGAGAAGAATGGCTTATTGGAATTCACTGAGATGAAAAGGGACAAACATGCATCTCGATGCGTTTTACGACGGATGATATTGAGAATGCGTGATGGTCAAAATAATATATCTTTTTGTGTTGACATCAGCAAAATGAAACAAATAAAGTAACTTTAGTTGGTCTACAACAATTTATTCATAACTTAACCGGTAACATTATAAAATCGTTCGAATTTTTCCCTCGTGTACGGTAAAGACATGATTTCATAATTAACGTTTATTCGCACGCACACAAAACCCGCTAAATAAAGCCTTCGCTTTGATATGATAATAAATAAGCGTCATAAATACCATACCTAAATTAAATTAACGGATTATTTGCGTACGCAAATGTAAAGTAAATGATTAAGCGTTTCCAACACGCGTTCGCTCCCAAAAGACTAATACGTTGTGTGGCATAATTACTTTAGGCAAAGCGGCGCGCCAGTTTAGGGCAAGATGAAGAAGAATTGCAGGTGTAAACGGCCGCCTATTGCGCTTTCCATCAAGGGCCGTCTACCTTTCACACGAAACATTCAGATTATCTACATCAAAAATAAAACCAAGTTATAAGACAGTGTGGTCGATTTTAGCTCGTGCAGGAGGATACTTTGGTCTATTCCCTTGTAGTGTATGTTATGAGTTGTAACCACGTCCCGGACAGCGAAACATTTAGAGCCAATTCCCGCTTGGCTTGTTGTATGAACAATTAGGTGTGCCAACCTGCTCTCGCCCGGGAAGAAACGTAATGAATGTTTACCGCTTCTGAGTGGTATGTCTAATGCATGTTCTTTAATCCTAGTCGTTCGCCGCTATGTTTGTGACATTTTTTAGAGTTCCCACGTTACAATTAATTCAAGGTACTAAACAAAACACTTTTTAACTACATAGTATCATAGTAATAGTATTTATCTTAAACCATTGGCATTAAAATACAATGTAAAGATATTCAAAGGAAAATTCTCACTCAACCGCAGCCATTAAATTTCTGCAAACGCTTCAGCAACTTACCTGAAATGATAAAAATAAACATATAAAGAACATCCTGCTCCATCGGGTGTAATGTTGTCTAAGTCTGAACAAAAGCCCGTTCGCCGTAATGAGCGTTGCGTGCGGCGCGTCAAACATGTAAGCAAACAATTTAGGCACGCCTGAGTAAATACGACTGCGAAATATCTTTGCTTGGGCCTCGTCTGAGTGCGGCTTAACGTAGGCGGATGTTGCTAGAATTTGCGTAGAGCATCATCTTTCCAATAAGCTTTTGTTGATAATGGAATACAAATACTTTCCTTCGGTCAACTTCTTGTGATGCAACGGATTTGGAAAGAAAATCCGAAGCGTCTATTTGTGTTCAAGCCCTCTACGGTAAAACTAAAGGATATCTAAACAAAAGATTTTGTTTGAAAGAAGTTTTCACAATAAGGATTTGAGCTATATTCGTTTTCATGTACGGTTACATCCCTATTCTGGGGAACGTTTAAAGTACAACAATGAAATAGGTACGTACAGGATGTGCGGGGAATAAATTAATTTAAATTAACTAAGCGAAAAGGGTCTAAGAAAAGGATCCAGAAGCTAGGCACCGGAACCGCGTCTGTACTTTAATAGAACCGAGACAAAGGTGTAGACACAATGGGTTTAACTGTTTTATTGTTTTATTACCAGACTAAAAACAATGACTCACAACTAAATATGATGCAAATGTATAGGCGCTTTTTATGACCTCTCATTTAACCTATACTATTTTGTTTTTGTTAACGTTAAGACCGCAATAGAATGACTGAACATATCTACTTCTTTAACAATTTTTATTGTTACAATTTTATAAAAATTTTTGGACCATGTTCTTTAATAAAACAGTTTACTAAAATTTGCATTTAAAGTTCTTTATTCATACATTAAACTTTTTAAACACGGATTCACAATTAATCGCAGAGTTAAATCTCATAGACTATAGAGACAAAGGCTGTCAACATTCAAGAAAATAAATATGTTTTCGGTCACATCCATTGCTCACATCTTATCCTTATTGTATCATAGTTAAAAAAAATAAACTTTTTTTAGTTTTAATTTGTCGCATTGGTGGTTATGCAGCTTATAACAAGCCTTTATCATTGCGACCAAACATTGACCTGTTGCAATCGCTATTGTATTAAAAAATACCAAGTCAAATTGCAGCTGGGAATCTTGCTTGACTTGCTTAATATTTCGAATGTAGAAAATATTGGTCGAAATGGGTTCTACGAGTGTCCATGAGTGGTCCATATAGTTATGTATACACAAGATATAAACGGAATCATTCAGTAATGCCAAGGTGGTTCTTTCGACTTTAGTCAATACTGACCTATTCACGTGTCGGAAGGCCCCAAAATAATAACTAATAAAGTGGTTATCACAAAGTTGGTGTAAAACTAATTGGAATAACCGACATTTTACGCCTTCTACATATCCAAGGAATGTAAGAGAGGAGCAGAGTTAACTAATAACAAGCCACAACATTCACAAATCTGCAAGTTGCCTAGCGTAAATGGAAACAGCCGACAAACTCGCTGCATTAGGCAACAATACGTACAGTGCAGGATTGCGCATATATTAACGTCTTGTCCTTTGGCGAGATATCTCGGGAAGTTCGCCGTGGCTCGCGACGATTTACATTACTTCCGAAATAGTAAGGCGGACTCGCCAAACCGTGGAAGCTACTCGTATCTAAGAATGTACGAGCATGTAACTGTAACTGTTGTTATGGCACATATAAAAGTTATATATGTACCTGTATGCACATACAATAACTACATCTTTTTTGCACATTAAGTAAGGGTGAAAGAAAAATGCTAAATATACGTCATGCAAACTATTCGTTTACAAAGCTTCCTACTTACAATGAGAGAGGCCGACAACAAGTTTTAAACAACAACGCTAAACCTTATGTTTAGTGCAGTTATCGTATGTCTTGTTCTTTTCAATTCATTTACAATTTATAGCTACCTTTTTACAAGTTGTGTCTAGACACAAATGACATACCAGGAGATGTCAAGTCAAGATTAGAGGAATGGGACGTAAGCGAGTGGCACGGGTAACATCACGTGCGAAAGGAAAAAGAAATGTTTACATGTCGATGTTATATATATCGATAAATCTTAGATACAACAACTCTTTTCATAAGTTTCTCTTATAAAAATAAACATTATAGTAATCGAAACAAAATTATCAATTTTGAAATAAGAATACAATTTATTGGCCTAAATATTTAAAATGTCAATTTAGAAACAATTATTTAAATTAAAAATATATGTAATATGTGACAAAATTAATTCCGCTATTACATACATACATATCTCACGCTGTAGACCTAATGGAGTAGTCAGAGAGAACTGCTATTACGTAGGAAGAAAACAAGACAATTTGGAACATACTTTTAAAGAATGATAATCATTATAAATTTCCAAACTGATTGAAACAATATCGATATCTCATATGTTTTCTTCGTACCTCGGGGCCTAGGCAAGTGGCTCAATTGTCGTAAACGCTAGTGGAATAGAATGACGAATACCACATGAGCTAGCGTAACGAATTTTAAATTGGTAATCAAACGTTATTCACTTCTATTAAATAAAAAGAAAAGTAAAGTCGTGTGAAAAACGCCGTATAAAAAGTAGACAACAGCAATAACGCCAGCAAGAGTTTCAATTGTATGAAGCGTTTGTCACTTGTCTAGCCGCTCAGGGGGGCTATGTAGACAAGTGGCTCAATTGTCGTAAACGCTAGTAGAATAGAATGACGAATATCACGTGATCTAGCGTCACGAATTGAAAATTATAAGTCAAACGTTATAAATTTTCTATTAAATCAAACGAAAAGTAAAGTCGTGTGAAAACCGCCAACCGTAAACTGGAGTAGTTTTTAAAACGTATTATATTTTTTAAGAGGAGGCGCTCTTGGAGGAGGAGGAAGAGGAGGAGTTATTTAACTTAGTATGTAAGCAATTATGTCAAAAAAATTATAAACCGATGAAATCAATAATAGATATTTTATGTAAAACATTTAGACAATTACAATTAGTTTCTACAAAGACAAAGCAAAAAGAAAATTTATCACACTTCACACAACATGATAAGAAGTTCCAAAAGGCATACCGTGTTAGAATGAAAAGTTCAAATTAACAAAAGCTATTCTCATTAACACTAACTAAGCCGAAGCACTATCTAATCACAGCTGAGTTGCCAAATTAGGCGGTATGCTGTACAAATGTGGATTTACTTTAATCTCGAGCGATATAGTCGACAGCAGTGCTCGTATAACACGTGGCCAACAGCAACAGTGACAATGCTTTACATCAAGTGCTAGGCAACGCATAACGTTATGTATTTTATTTTAGCACAATGCTGTCTAGTATTTGGTAGAATGATATTTTATATGTCAGTTGTATTGAATATAGGTATATGAAAAGTTATAACAAGTAAATTAAGCAGAAATAAATTGGAAAAAAGTAAATACATACTCACAGTAAGCATATAAATATAGGTTATGCTACATACTTTAATGTGTTTAATTTAATTATACACTAAAAAGTAGTCTTTAGGTACTATTTTATACAGCTCTAACACTTTATATTGATCATAAATTTTTTTCGCTTGAGAATTAATTATGTAAATTTAAATCGGAGAGATAGACAATGACCGTATAAGCTGTAATATCTGACGGTCAAAAATGGTAAATTATTATTAGATGACCGTCAAAAAAGAAAAATTATCAATATTATACAATGGACACTTCATGTAAAGTGTCCATTGTATAATAATATGAACGTTAGAAATAAACAGAAATGACGTTAACGTAGTCGATAACTGGATATCAAGTAAATTAAAAAAAAACATTTGTTTTGTTTTCTACCTGTTTATCAGAGGTTTAGTGTACAATAATAATATATTAACTTTAAAATTGCAATAATTGATTTATCGATTTATTGAATTTAAATAACACAGTTTTTAAATAAATTCAGTTTGTTTTTAGGTCACTACTTAAATTATGAAATAAAATATTATATTAAAAATATTTACTTATATTACTTAAATATTTGCTGCGCACACATTATACACAAATAAAGAGTTACAAGTAGAGAAGATGAGCAAAGGGTACAGATTATTTCTATTAAAAATTTCTTCCAGCAGACCCCCTTTTTATTTTTTGAAATTATCGTCACTTAAGTATGATTTTTGACTGTAAAATTATTTCTAACCGTAAATTACGACTTAAGTTGGGTACGTAATAAGGTAAAGTTTTAGAATGACGTTTATATCTTTAGTTCTGACGCCTAATTGTAACAACACTATTATACAGTCATTGACCGAGATGACGCACTCGCAGAGTTATGAGAATATTATAAGAAATGACGTAGAGCTGTTTGCTATCACAATCAATAGCTTTAAAATTTTAATTTGCATTAGATTATTATATTATTGAGGACTAGTTTCAAGAAAACTTATATATTTCTGCAACTGTGCACGAGGTGGCCGTAGATAAGTTTATCGGTTGCAGTAAACCAGTACGATAAGTTAAGTTACATGAGCTTTGAACTAGGAAAAACATAAAGCAACCTGTTAAGTAGCTAAGAATCAAGAAATAACGTTTCTATGCCCTCTAACTTTAAGACTGTTTTAGTTTGAGAATTCTTTCACTCGCTAGAGACCGTTCACGCGATATAGCTTATTATTTTAATTTAGTACACGTCTCACTAACCGCTACATGAATATTATCTTTATTGTTAAGTAACTTTTCAAGACTTTTTCATCGTAGTTGTTTCAAAGGCGTTAAAAACTTTTAGCATTTAAAGACTTACGATTGACGTATTTAAGGCAAAACTAATGGTTATATACCTTAAAGCTTTCTCTAACATCCCCTGTTATCTTCCCATCGCTATCACAAGTTTTAGTTTACGCTACGGCGTCGGCAAACTTATCACTTAGCCACGAACAAATTAATCCATGAACGCTACTGACTCGCAGCGATCTGTGTCGATAACTCAACAATGTTGCCGTTTGTCCTTTATCGCCCCAGTCTCGATATGGCCGTAATTTATTCCGCAGAAAGCCAAATTAAATATAAAACGTCGTTGTGGTGTATCACTGTAAGTGACTGTGATAAATGAAGCCATTAGTAACGCGAGCTGTACTTTTTTCGGTTCATCCGGCGGCGTCAACGGGCCGAGGGTTGCGGCGAGCGGGAGTTTGTGGACAATTTCATTAGAAAACGTTATAAGTGTGCGCCGGGTGACGGGGTGACGCGGGTGACGCGCTGGGGTGGCGACAGCGGGGCGGAATTACAAGCGATACGATAAATTTAGTCGCCTCGCGACATTAGGCTACCGGCGAGATAGGATATTACACAACATGCTGTTCAGACGATGCGAAGGGCAGAGCTGTTGAGACTTTGGCGAAATGATAACAAGTACCGAGTGAGGTGCGCAAAAAATACCTGTAACCTCAGTTTTTCCAAATAAAAAACAATTATAAAGTCAAAAAACTAATTACCCAGAAGCCAGATCAGAAAAACCTTTTCTTCTTGACTCTTGCCTTGAAAATGTCCAAGTTGTACGACTAAGGAAACATCGTTACCAAAAGAATATTCCGGATTCTAATAGCACACATTATAAAAGAAGAAACAATTCGCTTCATACGCTGAAGCGGATTTGCACGACGTAGGGATGAAAACCCAGCCTGCGCCTAGATGTTCGATGGTAGAATGGAGACAGTGAAAAAAAATTGTGTGTAATTCAGTTGCACATTCACCAAAGTTACCCTATGAAAAACCGAAAAATAATCAAAGTACGACGGTGTTACAGACTGCGAAGCTTATTTTTGGTTAGTGTACCGTCACTTACGAGCTTCTTGATCCAGCAGTCTATGGACTCCAGTGCTTTCAACTGCTACTTAGCCTCTGCTAAGTAGCAGAGTGTGCCGTCACGAAGATTATAACAGAATTCCGTGCACGATCAAATTTTTGATTTGTACGAAGTTAAGAGCTGTCCAAGTCAGTGTCTATCTTTGGAGAGGATGCTGAGCTTTTTGAGCTGTTTTTGGTTTGGATTAGACCGCTCAAAAGTTGAGATAGATGTGAGTTCCATGTTAAGAAGATCAAGATGATCAGAGATCAATATAGATAGAGATAGATATACTCTGGAATGTTGGAATCATTTTAAAAGCACTCGTTGTCACTGACCATACATGCCTGCGTTTTTTTTAGCGTTAAGCTCAACCCAATTACCCCATTTGGACACTACCCGCAACATTCAGATGAATGGTTTAAAAACGCATAGAGGACAAACATACAAAGAAATATTTATGTTTATATATACCTAGTCTTATCATAAATATGGTTACTGGGAAAACATTGTTTTTTTTAATTGTATAAAACGTTTATTTCTGCAGTGTACGTTAATTTCTACTTTAGAGTAATAGCATTTTAAAAATATGAAGCTCATTCAAAATGATCTCCATTGGTCTAAATACGATCCTTTAAACATTGTGGGCATTTACCGATTGAAACACGCACTTTCTCCATGGGATAATTCGCCACTGCCAATCTTATGGAATGTTTTAGGGACTCCAAATTATCATGGCGTTTAAAACATGTCGTACTCTCTAAAAGAGAGCATAAATCATAATTAAATGCATTGAGATCGGGACTAAATGACGTCCAGTCTTCAGCTCTGATGAAGTCAGCAATGTTCCTTTTTAGCCACACTTGTGTGGATCGAGCTTTGCGACCCGCTGCTGAGTCTTGCCAGGACCATTCTTAGTTATGGAACATGGTGCAGTTAAGAGGTTTAACTACCTTCTAAAGAATCATACCCCGATACACCAGGGCCGATGTTTCGATATCTTTTTCACAAAAATATGGCTCTCTTTGATAGTCAACACCCTACCAAACCATCACGGATCTCAAAGCCGGATAATGCCCACGTTGTATCCTATTGACTAATTGAGAAGCTTCTCTAGAGCTTTCAGCATAAACTGTCATTCTGCTTATTAAAATATTGCTCGATAGTACAAATTTTCTCGTCAGTAAATAACATTTGTCTGTTACCTCTTTTTGCGTACCGTCTAAGAACTTGTTTTGATTTTACCACCCTATTCATTCTTAAATTATCGGTTAAGTAATGACCAGTGCGTCTCTTATTAACTGCAAATCCTAAGTCATCTTTTAAAATGCGGACATTGTTCGCAGTGCTATTATTCATTTCCCTAGATAAAATCTTTTGCTTTCGGGCAGAATTTCCTCAGATTCTTTCCTTCACTGCTTTGATCGCCTTTTTAGTACGAATACTACGTGGACGGCTAGATCATTTTCTGTCATAAACAGAGGAAGTTTGGATCGACATTTGGATCCATATCTACTTTATGTAATGTCATCACAACAATTCGGTTCTCTTTAACATCCCATTTTATTTTAATATCACGAGGATATTTATACAAGAGAATAAGAAAACACTATTAATGATTAATATGAGAATTACAGGTTCCAAATTCAAATGTAATATTATTGTTTTTTTTATTACAACAGTATTAATGGTCAGACTGTGTATATAAGAGAAGAAGAAGATATACCTATGTTATATTTATTACTGTTACGTAAAATGGTTTAAGACATCAGTTAGTACATACATTTTAATCGGAGTGAAGGTTGTTATACAACAACGTCAAGTCCGAAGTGCTATATTAGGTAAACAATCGGTGCTGGTGATTGGCTAGTCTACGCTGTTTGCTGTCTGTCTGCTGTAGATTCTCAATCTCAGACATTTGTTGCTGTTTATTGCTCTGTTTTTATCATTTGGATGTTTATTATTCGTTTATATTTTTAAACAAATATAATTGAAATAGCACTGTGTTAAAAATCTTCTGTTTGTTCTAATAATGTAAAAGTTCACAACCGAGACTTACTGATAATCATATTTTAAAAGCAGTCAAAAGTCTAAAACAAGCAATCAAAGTGAAGTGTATCGGACTAGCAATTTATTGTATTTATGTATGTAACATCTTAAATGGAATGCGATTATTGTAATGATTTTGAAAGTAATTAAGAAGATTATAACTTTATGTACTTGTTAACGAGTCGTATAATTGTAATTCTACGGACATAACAACAGAAGAATCTTTAAAAAAAATATACAAACACCTATTTCACGCTGTATCTTTAACGGAGTAGACAGAGAGGACAAAATGCCAAATATCACGGTTTGTACGTACTTCTTTCGTTTTACATCTCTTCTCAAATCTCATCATTCTCATTACACACTATATGTATATAGAAATAATTATTGACAATAAATGTTATTGTCAATAATTATTTCTGCTAGTAGTTGTAGTGCTATGAGAGCCAATTACTATTTCCATGTATTGCCTTTTTTAAACTTCGCTTAACCAAAATGTGTTGGTCGTTTTTATAAAGACCATAACACGAAACAAGCTAAAAACAAAGTGGAAGTAAATAAACATTAAACACGAGCACTTAAGAGCGTTTTCATTAAGGAGCTACAACGTTGCATGTTTGTACCGACAACGATTACTTCGAAGGAAAAACTAATTATGGGTGACAGAGGAGGTCGTAAAAACGAGGGTGGTGCCACGAGCATGCATTCACTGATCTCTAACTTGCGTATGAAAGCGTTGAATCGACTGTTCTATCATACGATTACTTGGAAATGCTTCTTTAACTTATTCATGTTTGTTGTGTTGTCTAATCGTGTTGGTATACTAATTTACGATTCGACGTGATCATAATTTACAATTCAAATACAGATTCAGATCCGAAAGCTTGTACGCTTATAGAAGGTAGTTATTTACCCTACTAAAAATATTGTATAAAAAGTGAACTTAGAGTGCCAAACAGGTTACGCATTGAAAGAATTAAAACTTATGTAGGTAACTGCTATAGATTTTTAAACATCGTTTTTGCAGGGGTATCATTATTTGTGTATGTTAATGATAAAAGTTTAAGAAATACAAAGATTGACAAAAGTTCTTGCTATTGTGAAAAAATAATTTTGAATACCTTTTTATCGGCGAGAATATTGTTTTTGAATTTCCGCACATGGAAACGCATTTAGAATACTCTTCTTAAGGTCTCATATATGCTCACGTACATAAACTGACGCATAACAGATAGGTATATGTATGTAGCACTCTTTTTGGAATCGGAGATTGAAAATACGGAATCGTGACAAGAATCTAATACTTTGTGATGAGAATGTCAATGCATTTTCAGGTTACAACGAAACAACTTTTACAAGGAAAATTGTTATGTTCTATGAATAAAATGTTCCATAAACGAAAAAACAGAAACACAATTTAACTACAGCAAAATCGAGCAAGGGTTTGTTTCACCTTTCTATTTATGGTTACTTATAAGTTTTATGAAAGTTGTGTACACAATAACATGAATTATAGAGATAGAGAATAAGTACCTTGTTGAATAATGTGTGAGAGAAGCTACGGGAGACACCTAGTTATAAAAACAATAACATTTACTTAAATAAAAGTTAACAAACATGTTTCTTCCTTGCTACAAAATATAATAGAAACGAAACCAATGCAAACAAAACAGCGTTATATAACTAAGCATAGGTAATCAAAAATAATGATGTCACGTTACCGATGAGACAAAAAAGGGAACAGCAGAAATTAACGTCGTCATATAGAACGATAGTGAGTACTGTAACTGTAATATCACCCATTGTAGTTTGCTTTGTGAGTATTTGCTTTTATTAGTTCGCCTGTGATAGCACTAGAGTTCCTGTTTTTATTTCGTTATGTTATGGCGGTGCAAGCAACTCAAGAGCCATAATTTAATTCCAAGTACAATACACAATAATAATTATGATCGAATACAAATGTTATAGAAAAGTAGGCGGAAGGAACCCTTTGATTAATAGGCATACAACGCTTGATGCTATTCTATGTTCTTGGATTCATGGAATACACTCGCTTCGCTGACTCCGCTCTAGCTTAGCTTACTCTCGGCAATCGCTTTAGTCACTCTGTTGATCTTAAGTTCACACTCCTCTTACTCTTAAGTTATATATTTCGTATTCGTAAAACCAAGACTCGTAATATGAACCATATAGTACGAGAATTAGTTACAAGATAAGTAGAATGATCAGTCTTTGTTATTGCCCAATTGATCGAGAAGGCGGGTAATTATTGTATATATATCTGTTTTTTTGTGACCTCCTGTAGGCTAAACCGCTTGACGTCTTTGAAGTATGGGGTATCCTTGTATTTGTTCTAATCCCAAAAGCGTCAGAGGTTACAGTTTAACTTTTTACCCTCAAATTCTAATGCTCCAGAGGCCTGCCCACCTAAGGCTCAAGGTTTAATGGTTTGTTTATTTCAATTTGTGATGTAATGATAATTTTTTTTCCACTGTACTCCAAGTTCCACTTCTCAATCCTGATACAGTTAGGAATTTCCTACATAAACGGCTGAATTTAGGGGTTTATTGATTTTAAATTAGGCTGCATTGAACACGTCAAACTGAATTGTTAAATCACATGTATTGCGTTTATTAAACTTATCATTAATTTAACTATTAGCTTTGACTATAACTAAACAAATACCTACCGTGGATGCAGTTTCTTATTGCATTAGGTTACTTCTATCTGACGGTACTTGGTGGCGGTTAGAATTAAACTACGAGTATCTCTAACTACCTGCGTTCGACTACACTGTACACGACCATTTGGCGGTATCTACAACTGCTTCAAAGACTAGTCAGACTCTTATATACAGTTTTAATACGTAGGCAGCCTTATGTTATGTTATCTCCACTTGTCATAGAAATGTTATAAAATTGTGTGCTATTTAGAATTATCACAAATGAATAATCGATGTGGTTAAAATATAAACATTTAAACTTTCGCGTTGTTAAATTTTTTAGTTGTGTTCTTCCATTCATGGTTTTCAAAGCAGAAAAAACTCAATTAAAAAAAAACAAAAGAACCGGTAAGGCATACAATGGATATAAACAACATCATCAGAAATTTCGATTTAAATTCGAAATTACATAGAATTAAATATAATCCCTGTTTAATTTTTTTAACAGAAACATTAATTATGTAGGAGATAAAAATATGGCGATGTTATTAAAAATAACTTAATAAAGTTAAGTGTATGGTGTAATAGCATAGTTGTTGACAATAAGTTTAGTGACTTTATAATTTGTAAACGAGACGACAGTAGTTTTAATAATGGATGTGTCATAACGCACTGCAATGTACCAGTATATTGCAAGCCTAAAGTGTTTGTTTACATAGTGTTCAATTAAAGAAAGGTTTTTTTTTTTACAAATTGAACTACATATTGTTTATATTATTGGCAATCAACTAAAATATTGATTACAATATAATAATTTAAATCTTCATACTGTCATCCATATTGTCGTTTGAAAAACTAAAGTCTGTGGTACATCGAAATTATGAAAAATTATGAACTGGAGTCATGAAATACCGAAGGAATTTTCTAAAATTTCAATGAAGACATAATTTATTATTTGGTTTAATTTTGTTGAGTTCAATGTATATATATATCTTTGAAATCAAGGTTGTCATATTGTCAATGAACCGAAGTTGAAGCACTTGAAGTTTGAAGCACTATTTATTAAATTTAGTTATCAGGTTATTATTATAACTACCTTGGTAGATTATTATTTACTGAATGTCGCACCATTAACTGGTTAAAGTAACAGTTAGTTCGTCAGATAAAGTAACCGAGAATTTCGGGTTCAAGGTTAAAGAAATATTAAACCGAATTTTTTCGATGTTATTGGGTCAAGACAGTTTTTGGGCGGCAACCAAAGTTCATGCTTAAGACGTACTTCAGAATCATGAAATCGATGTGATTGACTGGAAATTATGAAAATATATAAATTTGTTATTAATGCCAGTTTTCAATACCACTTATTATTTCATTTTTTGGTTTTGTTAATTTAAAAAATTAATACTATTGCTGCATAGTATGATAACTGACTTAGGTCATAACTTTGTTACGGATGAAATGTTTTAAATTATTAGTAACACCCACTAATTCTGATAGGAAAAATTTACTTTATTTTTGCTCACTGATTTTTTACTTTCGATTTCGTATTTTTCATGAAATACATCATGTTAATTATAATATGATAGGAAAACAAAATATAATATAAGCTTTAAAAATGACGTTAAGGGTTTACAGAGTAATGCTGTAATTAATCAAACTTTACAATCTATACGTATGATGACAAGGATTCCGTTTCCTCGGATCCCTTGGAAATTGTAAGGGTCTTATTGGCATGCATTACGGGACTGTGCCGGCCCTATCGACATTCAGAACGACACGAGCGATCTGACGGCAAATATTTATTGCCTACACCAATTAGGTTTTTACTGCTTTAAAAGTTACTTTAAGGGAACTTTTTTCAAAGACACATTATCTAATTCCATTGCCGAGGATAACAGTAAAGCAGTTTTTATTACGACGACTTTGATGAAAGTACGCGTTTTATTGATTTTAAGGGCGGTTCAAGAAAGTATTTAAGGCTTCCCTTTGAACGTAAAAAGTTTAAAGACCGGTAGTTAACGAATATAATGTTGAGGCAAATTCGACCAAAGCATACAGTTTTTACGTTATTTGAAGGTTTTTGGAAGATAAATAATTACACTAATTTAAAAATAAAATTAATAAATGCATACGTAACTTGGTTCATTTGTTACCGAAGGAATCTAAAGAGCATATTTTTAATTTATTAAGTCCCATGAATGTCAGTTACGAACTTTCTGAAATAATATCAAACAAATGATATGATATCATTTCTGTTTCTGGTTCTGTCGTAAGATCGAGAATAAATTAAATTAGTTACGAGTTACTCTTACTAAGTCCTTAATAATATAGTATTTCGGAAACATCTTATGCACACCTTTTATTTCTAAATCATTAAAGAACAAAAATAATATTATTCACCGGGATGCCTTTCTGAATCATATTATGACTTTTCAACATGTATGAATGCGACTGCAGTTTTCCATTCCGCATTCCTCCGTTATATTGAATCCCCTACGCTCTGCGTTTTCAATCTCGTAATACAGTCAACATCAAAAATCTACTTATTTTTCAAATCCACCATATGTATTCAAAATATCTGATGCTATTTATTAAAAAATGATAATCATTTACTTTTATAAATACGTTTACGCTTTTGATAAAATCGTACCCATACAGTATGGGTCCATTTACATGAGTTACCTACATAATTACAATTTTCAAGATGATTTTGAAATTCGTCGTAATAAATTTGATTGTTGGCCTTTTTTTAAATGTATTTATTTTATAATACTTGAAGACGTTCTCCTACACCGTAACCAACGACAGCGAGCAGATTTGTGCAGATTTATAGTATAATTGTTGAGGTTATTGTACCTACCTAGATAAACTGTTGTTGAGACATTGATCACTGATTTATAGATCTATTTTCAGTGATCGACAAACATATTACGTTTCACTCGATTAAATATTTATTTTCAAATAAGGATATTAACGCGTTCATTTATTTATGAAACTGAGTCTAAATACGATTTTTTATGTCTATAGCTAGAGAAATTTGAAATTTTTAATTAATTTTTCACCCTTTCTATCTAGAAATTATCTAATTAGGGGATAATTTTCTAAAAACCAGATGTAGTAGATTAGTAGATTGTCATGGTACAAAAGAAACTTATTGTTCAAATATCGTAGTTCTAGCTTTAGAGATTACATCTCAATAATAATCACTTATGTACAAATTCAGCGACTCTTGTCGTCAACAGTACATATGTATATTATACTTATCGCGAAACATATCATTCTTGATATTTCAAAGTATAAAGGAGATGAGATGATATAAAATACATTTTGTGCACAGTAGGAGATACATATACTGGACATCCAATAATTCTGAAATGAGTTAAGCGCCAGCTTGATGGGATAGATTGCACTTTATTTATTGACGATTTTGATTTATATGGTCTGTTGTGTTATCATTAAAACAAGAAATATCATACAAAGATAATTTAAATTGAATGTCTTTATACGATTTATTATTCTATATCTTTATTATGAAATGCAGTAAAATTCTTTTTATATGACTGTATTTGAAATTTGACATTGATTAATTATTATTACGATTAGTGGAGAAGTGCTCTATATAGAGTCTACGTGCTTTGAAAGACGCTTTCTTTAACTTGTAGAAAGTTTGTAGCAAGTTTGGTATTTTATTTTTTATTTTATTAATGTGTATATGTAAAGGTTTTATTACTTCAAACAGAAGTGTAATTTTAATTGTATTTATGTATGTAGTTTTAATTGCATTACCTAATAAATCGTAACATGAATATTATTATATACAAGGTTATTGTGAAAGGGAGTATAAATCTGCCGGGGTCCCAACGTGTGGCTGTTGACTATTATATTGCAAGTGTAATAATTACGGGTACGTTAATTTAGTTTCCCATACCAAAAAAACCTTTATTTAATGAAAAAAAATGTACTACCCTATCATTATGCCCGATATTCCAAATGTTTGATAGCGACGAGAAAACGCTGAACGCTTGTCTCGCCTTTATTTTTGTTTAAACTATGAGATTTTTCACTAGAACTATTGATTTTTGGCGAAGTTGTAGAACGCAAGTTATTCGTTGTCATGGGTACTTTAATACCCTTCCGTATCTACCCATCTTTTCAAGTACTTAAGTTATCGATCTACCAAATGTAATGTTGAAAAATCTCTGTACATTTTTATTTAAACTTTTCTCATTTATACTTGCACAAAATAAAATAAAAAACTACGAAACATGGCAACAAACGGCATCACTTTAAAAGTTCTGTTCAACTTTTGGCGTGAATTGAAAAATTCTGCGGCAAATTATATCAAATGAACAGAGCTTCAGAGGTATTATAGTAAGAACAATTTTGTGAGTCTGCTCTCGTACGACTCCGGCCGCGTAATTCCATTAATCTCCAACATTAGCATCGAGGGGACAGGTCGCCGTTTGATCTGTGAGACGAGGCCTCACTGGCTTACTTGTAATGCTACATATTAACATAGTTAATGAATTATTATGTATGCATGTCTCTGTGTATTCTTATGAGGGTTCAACGAAGACAGGGCTAAGTGAAAGTATGTATTCATTAAACTGACACACTAACAGAACATAGGTAGGTACAAGTAATACTGATATTTTTTGGAGAAAAATTGATTTACCCATTGATGTCTTCCAACCCAAAGGCTCCTCGCAGCAATCACGAATCTCCTTTATAGTCACGACACCGTCATTTGTATACGAATCCTACCGAACCCAACCGAACACCAGAATAATCCACAGAGGGCCATTCTACGTTCTCGTTTGTTGAAACGCCAAATCGTGGAGCATTATTCTAATTCGCTTTCGCGATAGCTTCCGAAGAAGCTATTTATTTGCGTTGTAAGCTCAATCTGTCCCGGCTGGGTTAAAGGAACGTAATTTAAGACATGAATTAGTGTTTCAAATAATTTAGTTGACAAATTCTATTCAGAAAATTTGCTGCTTTGACTCGCGGCAAACAATTAACATACATAAATTTACGAATAAAAATCACGACTGTTTCTCGGGTTTTACCACCAATAGTACTCATAATAAATTACAGGAATAAAAGGAAATAACTTTTCTTATGTATCATGATATAATGTTGGAACACATGTGGCAATCTTTATTTCACACGGCCCACAGAAGTGAAAGATATTTCAGATATAAAAACACGTGCCCGATGCTAATAAAGTTGGGCAATATCGGAAAGGTATTTTGTATGAACGGTTTCCCAGGGAACCCAGAAAAAAGGGACATAAAACGAGAAGAAACGAAAGTGGAAATATGGCCAAGTCATATTTTATTTACTGCATACAATCGAACCTTTATCACAGTTTGTATCGAGTTACACTGTTTAGTAGTATTTGCCACTTAGGGGATAGCTAGTGCCTGTGTTGCCATGTACTTGAAAGATCTGTTTTGCATATTGTTATCGTCGTAGACGAAAAAATATCAAATGTCTTGGGTTAATAAGCAAGAGAAACTTTAGTAAACTAGATAACTTTTTCACCACGAAGCACAGGCCGCTTATGTAGAATAGATGTTCAATGTTTAATACGAAGACTGTAAGTGTACATTATGTGTACAGGCAGTACAGATATTGGTTCAAAGACATTGTATATATCCTTTGAAAGAATAATATTATTTAAAACACATGGATAGGTTGTCAATTAATTTTAATGTGAAACTGAATGATTTCCAATCCATAAAGCTTTAATAGAACACATAAATCGACTTCCACAATAAAGTGAAAACGTTCAAAGCAAACGTGTACATTTTCAAGGAACTCAATTCGATTCCCTCGCGTTGTTCATCCGATCATAATCAATTGTATATTAGCAACAAAGACGCTGAAGCGTTCTATCGGTAAGGCTCAATAATTGGATTCGAAGGAAAGGAATTTTAGCGAAAAAAATGTTCGACAATTTGTCAGTCAGCTAGGCGGGGGATCTCGGCGACATGATCGTGCTTCATCATCGTTTTTTCGTCAAAGTGCCTCCTGCCCCCGCTCCGCGCGGACCGCCACCAGGGAATTCTTATTACGCGCTCTGGATATATTCTATACATACTGGGGTGAATATTCCTTAAAAAAACTTTAATTCTCTTCGCTAATCTTAAATTGTCTGTATGGAAATCTAGCAGCTTTATTACTGCCAGTACGTTTAGTTTTTTTTGCTATAAAACACGAGGTTACGAACGACATTGTATCGTAAGGTAGAAAAGTGATTCAAGACAAAGTTCTACAAAATAACAATTTCCTCTCAGAACAACAGTAAAACGTAACTTTTTAATGTTAAATTTAAATGAAGCTTTTTATAGTTATAAAAACTTAATGATTAAAGCATCTTTATTTATTTACTGATTGACATAATTTTAAATATAATTCTTAAGAATTACTTAATGTAAGTATAAATGTGACTCCGATGTAGGAATGCGTTGTGAAAACTTATGTATCAATAGTACCGAGTTTCAGCGAACCGTTTAGCTGTCGAATAACATGCCGGCGAAAAATACCTGTTCATCTTGGGAATTCGTGCAGAGATGCCGAACTCTTATATTTATAAGGCAAAACGAGAAATAAAGAAACCGAATAGATGGAAAAAAGGAGCGGACTCTCGCATGCAGCGGCTGTAGATCTCGCTGATTGTGAGAAACGTCGCGCCGCACCTTGAATTATTTGACAGTTTGAATTGTCACTACCCGCGTGCTCCTGTTTTTATTTTTCACCATTCCCCTAGTACGCCAGTGGATAATGCGTGAGTAATAAAACAAACGGAAACTTGTTAGAATTCACCCTTACTATTGTTTGTGTAGTGACTCTGGACGTTAACAATATAATATATTCCCGGTAGACGCAGCGCGTCGTGAAAATACGTAAATGTTTTTTCTACCTTGTCGGTCTCTTCATCTTTCGGCATTTCTAGAAATATACTATTTCTTATATATTTGTCACTGAACCTGAACTGGAAAGAAAATATGTATGTATGTTGATTTGTAGATATATGAAAAAAGGTAGGTACGCATTTTCAACTAAAATTATTTTTTACTCACTAATGTTATACAAAATGTTTTGATAATAGTTTACAATACTTTTAGTAGCCATTTCATGTTTAATGTTGTCAAAAAAATTTGAAAAGACATTCATCAAATCAACAATGTAGGTGTAATGTTAAAATAACAGACATTGGCGGCTACACAAGTGGCATACGCTTCGTGCAATCGAAACGCTTCCTGGCGTTATCTCTCGTCAAAAGTGCCACTTGGCTACGTTTTATACGACGGTTTTCACACGGCTTTAAGTTTCTTTTGATATATAAGAAAGTACATAACTCTTGACTACTAATTTAAAATTCGTTACACTAGATAACGGTACGGTGGTACTTGTCAATCTATTCTACTAGCGTTTACGACAATTGAGCCACTTGTCTAGGCCCCATGGTAACGTTCGACACGTTATATCATGGTATGAACACTGATTGAAATTTATTTCTGAATTTGAACTTCACAGTGTTAGCTGACGACACTGTTAAAGGCACTCGGATAACTCGGTAAAAGCGTGTGAAGAGAATAAATAAGATTTGAGCAAGCGAAAGAGGTATAAATATAAGGACAGTGGTAGTTGGCGCTCCGTCCTATTTGCGTATCGGGTCGACAAAGATATGCGGTAGACTCTACCCCATTAGTGTAAAGATGTGTATGTGTCTGTGGAAGATTTAGATATTTTATTTTAACGAAAAATGAGCATGTTACCACTCGATTACAATTAGTTAGTCGCTGGATTACAATATTAACAATTTAATTATTTCTCATTAGTCATTTATTACAAGTATCATCACTGATACTTTATTGGAGGAAAAGCTGTCATTAGATAGCTCTATTGTAAAATAGATAATGTACCATATGCTTATCGTCTCACGCAGGTAATAAAAGTCGGAGAAAGAAGAGATAGAACTTCAATAAGGAACTAGTACAGACGACAGGCCATCTGTAAGCCAAAAAGTTACTGCTTAAGGAATGTAATATCAGGCTACGACTTAGTTGTGCCATTACACTCTGTTCACCCTTGATTGAAGCAGAGTGACGTCATTAGGCTTGTAATAAAATTATTATGTTAGGTAATGCTAAGAGTGAAATTTTAATGTGCGGTTTCTCAAATGGCATTGAGCCTTTTTTACTGTAATACCTACTACAAGATGGTCTTACTTTACAATATCCGTGTTACCGTTATCTTTTGAGGCCACGCACGATCCATTAATTAGATAGTGCCACAGCGTGCCGTGGGGCGTCAAACATTGCCTTCACTCCTACCCATTCCAGTTTAAATCAACGCCCACCTAACTGTCAATACTGATCTTTCAGTAACTTTTTAGATGTCATAAAATAAACGAATTAGCATACCTAATTGCCCCTCGAAACTCTGACAAAATACGAAGACCTCTCTGCAGAATACGTACGGATTTTTACGAGACAATCAAAATTTAGGAATAATTAATAACTCGACCCATGAAGGAAAAACTCGACCCATATGCAAAACTTACTTAAAAAAAGGCATTTTTCAAACAAAGAATTGTAAATAATGTAATGGTTATGTGGATATGGAAAGAGGTTTTTTAATTCTGATATTAGAAAATTAAAGCTTAATAACAACATGAAAAAGTTAGGATATAATTGCGCTAGTTACTTAGAAACTTTGAGAGCTTATAAAATCAAGTCCACAAAGTCGACTTAGAATGGTCACACACGCGTGAAACGAACCGCTCTCAATTCCGAAGGAGCTTTGAATAAGACGACTCCGATGCTCTGTTGTGAGCTGATTCAAATGCCTACGTTGATTTTCTCATTTCAAAGTTTATCCTTTTGCAAGATTGAGGAAAAAATACTTTAAGCTATTGACAGTTAGGATAGACAAAAAGTTTTGAATGTTAGATTAAATATTAACGTAATCGTATTAAGTTAATCCGGATAAATAACCACAAGTGGATATAAATAGAACATAATAAAAATAAAGGGAATATGGGTTGGGTTTTTGTAACTATATTTTGCACAGCTTTCTCGATTTAATTTATTTTGTTACTCAATAAATGATCGGCTTATATCGTTCCATTGGCTCTGGTACCTATTGTAACAGGATGAAGTAGTCGATGCGTAAATCGTATTTATAGATTTTTGTTCCAATTTCAGGTTTTTATGAATTTTAAAAGGTAAAACATTTTTTCCTGTGTTAGTATTGTATAATGTATAACAATATTGTACATGATTTAAATTGTTAGATAATTAGAAACAAATATTTTTAATGTTACAATACAAAATGACAATGAATAACAAAAAAGAGTAGCTTAGTTTTACCGAACTAATAGACATTTCCATAAGTATACGTTCGCACGGGAGCTAATTTGACATTTTAACGCGCGTTATTTCTAACGTTTCCAATAGACCTTACGATTTCTCCTGTTTTTGTTCACATAGAACGCATTTTTACGTCTCGAGAGTTTTTTTAAAGGTTAATGCTCTATTTTAAACTCCGAGCGCACAGCGCGAAAATGTATGCAACAAAAGGAAATGCATTAATATGTTCTCAAGAGCGCTTTTTTAAGCTTCAGCTGCGCCAGCGATGTCACCCAATGCATACGTGCGCTTTGCGGTTGCCATATTATTGAGTACCTATGTTATTGTTTATCTAGCTACATCATTTTATGACCAAATGGATGATATTTTTTTTTATAAAAAAGGGAGCAAACAGGCATGCAGGTCACCTGATGGAAAGTGACCAACCGCCGCCTATAAACACCACACCCGCAAAGTGTGGGGAATCACGGGCGCGTTGTCGGCCTTTAAGGTAATAGGCAAAGGAGGGAGAGGAAAGGGAGGTGATGATGGGTCACTGGCATTCTCGCTCAGCGAAAGAAATAGAAACACAACAGCAATAGATGCTGTTATTTCACTATTTCACCTCGATATTCTGTGAAAGGGTGGTAAGTCACCGGGCGACCCGGCCCAATTTATTTTGCAATGCAGCATGGCTCTACCACTCTTAAATAGTTAATAGATGTCGAAAGACTTCTATTAGAAGCCAAGTTGAACTTAGAACAAAACTCTATTACACAAAGCCTTACCAAAGTATTCAAATAAAATTATAAAGAAATTACTGTGAATGAACGAAACAAAAAATATTTTTCCCTATCTCATGAAGCGGTTTTATCAAGCTATGTACTGACACAAAGTGTCGTACAAAGTGTCACCACTCGTTCGAACAGCGTGGAAACAAAGCGGTAAAAAGGCTCCGAACGGTTTCTACAGAACGCTAGTTTAAACTCTCGTGCGAACGATCGCTAGGTCGCCATAAATGTGTGAAGAGAATGATGAGGTTTTAAAAAACAAAAGAGATATAGAGAAGGAACGTAATATTTGGCATTCCGTCATTTATGTTCAACCGGTTATAGTGGTAGGACATGATCAAAGAATATATACTAGAAATTACACTTAAGCATTTGTGATCGAAAACGCTCATGGCGATGTGGGCATGTAAGAGTGAGCGTCGGAGATGCAGGAGTCGCGCAATGTGTGTAACGGGCAATCACCAGAATGCTCAGGGCTTCGCTCGCACTTTACTTTCGGCTCTCGCCTCGATCAATACATACCGTACTATATCGGACACATAGTACTGTCACCGTAGTGACAACATAAATCACTAGTCTTTTATCATTACATTGCAGTATTCGTTGTCAGTAACCCTATTGGACGCATGAGCCGGCTGGTCGTCACCGGCGGGCAAGTTCACACGTACACTCGCAGCGTGAGGTGAAGATATGTACATATTATCCGTGTTTGGAATACGATAACTTTTCGCTTCTATGGTGGACTGCGGTCTCGTTGCAAAGGCCGTAAAATTCAGCCAAGGGACTTTTTGTGTGGAACTGGCAGGGACGGGCTAACAACCTGTTACTATCTCATTCCATTTTGATTTTTGTAAGCCCTAATATATAACTGTTACTAGAAATGAAGTTAAGATTTGATTTTATTGCGCATTGATGCTATCTGGAATGAGAAATGGCGTAAAATTGTGTAATAATTAGATAGAGACGTTCTAAGTAGAATTCGAGATTGTCTAAGTAAAATACGGGTCAGAAAAAAGAAAAAGTCACTTGATTTAAACTTTGTTCTCATTAAGTTCTCTTCAATTTGCTCTCTCACGTGTTTGAGCGCTCGAAGTATCGCAAAGGTGCCTCGGGCGACGACAATTACGAGTACAGTACTATACAGCTAATACAAATCGTTCGCTGGAGGGTACGTTTATCCGAACGCTACCTCGTCCCCCAATACAATACCTCCCGCCCCTTATGCTAGGAAAACTATTACATCGTTGTTTTAGAACTTTTGATTTTATTCCACTGATAGAAAACAAGTATTGTCTAAAGTGTAGGCTAAGTTTTAGTCTGTAAGGTTTCCTGAATAAATAAAATACTGAATGTCCATCAAACTTGATCTTATAAGCACAGTATGTTAGGACATCGAATTTTATTTGATACTAGCCTTGACCAGTGACTTCATCCGCGTGGAATTAATAAAACCTATATATTCCCCCAGGGCTTAATCTATCTCGAATCTAAATTTCACCAAAATCAATCCAGAGTAGACAAACAAACAGGCACATTCGCATATACTTATAATACTAGTATTATTCTACGATGTTTTAGGCGCTGTCCCACTCTCATTCCCTTTTCAATTACTTTTTACAATAAATGAAAAGTAAAATGTTTTCAATTTGGACATTGGACTTGGCTACAGAGCTCCTTAAGGACTAAGCATTGTCCTTGTAGATCGCAACGGGAATCTAATTAATTCGCCATTAACTTAATATATTGGCAGTTGGCACTACTGCCTGCCTGTTTCGCTCTAATGCCCTAGTTAATGCAAACAAAAAGCGAGCATATAGTTCGGAAAAATGACGCCATTTCGCTTGTCCTTCACTTTTTCATTTTGTTTTTACACGAGCGTCGAATTTTTTAGAACATACATAGATCTTACTTACATATCTTCACGCTGTATCCCTGACGGGATAGTGAGAGAGGACAGAGCGCCAAGCGTCGCGGTCCTTACATACTTCATTAGCTTCCTGAAATCTTATCGTTCTCCTCACACATTTTCACTTAGGTATGCAAGTGCTTTTGACATTTCCGTCAAAGTCAAAGTCAAATCAATTTATTCAAGAAACCCAATTACAAGGTATTTTTGAACGTCAAATCTACTTTAGTTCGGTTCAAATAGAAAACCTGGACACTGAAAAGAACCGACACGAAACTCAGACGGTCTCATTTTTTCAATATCATTTTACGAAAGGTTTATTAAAATACAATATTCAGAGAGCCAGTAAATGCATATACAGAGATCATTTCCAGACTCTTGTTTTATCTTAATTGAAATCGTTTATTTTATAGTATGATTGTCTAATAAATCTACATTTTATAACTAATCCAAATGTTTTTTCTGTTAAATGAGTGACTTCTTGAGAAAATTTATTATAAAAACGAATGCAGTTACCCAAAAATGAAACATTTGACTTATGTAATTTAAATTTTGGAATAACCAATTTATCACGACCTCGGGTTTTCATACCACCAATATCGTCTTTCTTTATAAATAGATCCATATTTTTCCTCGTGTACATAATAATTTCAAAGATGTATAAGGACGGCAAGGTGAGTACATCAATGTTTTTAAAATGATCTCTTAGTGATTCTCGTAGATGGCACGTATCGCTCTTTTTTGTAAAATAAAATTGGAGTTGATATGCTCCGCTGATCCCCACACCAAAAGGCCATAGGACATTAGGCTATGAAAATATGCAAAGTACACTATCATAGCCGTATCCGCATCCGTCAATTGCCTAATGCGTCTAATGGCATATATCGCGGAACCGAGCTTACTAGCCAATGCTCGTATGGTCCGCCCACTGCAATTTACTATCTACTGTTAAACAAAAAAAAACTGGCAGACTTAACTATATCTAATTGTTTCTCACCCAGTTCTATTTTATCATGGATTTTGGATACATTAGAAGGGGAAAATTTAATACATTTGGTTTTTTGTTCAATCAGTAGTAAATTATTAACAGCGAACCACCTCGAGATGTCTTTTAGGATCCCGTTCATCCAGGTAATATCTAGGTTCTTTCTGTCCAGTTTAAATAGCAATGAAGTGTCATCAGCAAATAATAATATTTCGCATTAGTTCCTGAGCATAAATGGGAAATTATTAATGTAGACTAGAAACAGGAGACGCTAACATTCTTGCCATTTGACCTTCATGAGTTAGCTTCGTTGGCTTCTTTTACCACTCACTCGCTCTGTAGATTTTCTTCGTCAGTGTTCCATTATTCATTCTTTCTATGTGCCCGAACCACCTCAGCATTCCTTTCTTTATTTTTACAATAACACTGTCGTGCAACTCTGTCATACTGTGTATCTCTTCATTGCTCATTTTGTCCGCAAGGGTGACACCGCACATATTTCTAAACAATCACATTTCTACTGCATTTACTTTCACTAGATTTCGAACGTAACTTGGTCTTACTACCGTACAATAAAGTTCGAACCAATAGCGCATCGTGTATGGCCATTGTGGGTGAGAGATATATTCACACTGCCTACTAATGCGGAGAGAACACCGTTCATTTTATTGCCAGCTGCTATCCGTCTCTCCACATCCAACTCAAATCTTCCAGCACTCGAAAACGCACTCGCCAGATATACAATTTCCTTCACTTGTTATAGACATTTTTCTTTAACCAATCTTCACACTTTGTCTGTACATCTTCCCTTTCAAACATTTATTATAATTTTTTAGTTTTCAAATTTAAACTCTTTTCTTTTTTAGGAAACGTTTAGAAATGTGTGTTTTATTTGTATCTAGCTTTTGCTCGCTACTTCGTTTGCTTATAAATTATAGCTTATGTGTTATTTTGATGCATAAACCATATTATTGTAAAGTTTCATCAAAATCCATTCAGTAGTTTTTGCGTGAGAGTGACAAACATCCAGACATCCATACATCGATCCTCACAAACTTTCACATTTATAATATTATGTTTTTGTTTTATTTATAATAAGTAAATATTTTGTTATAAGAATGAGGATTGGTTTAATGCTGTATGTGTATAATTAATTATAGATTGAGAGGGAGAGTTTCTAACAATTTGAAATTCTGTAAAGTTAGGTAAGTACTTTGAATTATCTCTGAAACAGTATAAGTAAAACTTCAATTAGGTTGCCAATCACCATTGACGCGTTATATAACTATTCTTGTGTTTCTATCACAAAAAAATAGTAAAAATCTTCGTGAAAAGTTTTTTCGTTAATGACATTGTTACAAGCAATATATAATGAGAACATTTATAAATTTTCAAGAGATGTTTTTCGACAACAGATTTCAATATTCTGAAATGCTTTTATAAGATTCATAACCTTCTAAATTTATGTATGTACAATGAAATTAACAATAACAGTATAAATAATTCTTTAAATTAAAACTGCTTTAAATAGATAAAAATCCAAATGTAACCGGTACATTATAAATCGACAGATTAAAACCCGCAACTTCAACTTCGTGAGTGCCAATAGCTCTAACCCTCGATCACCCGTCGGCGCATAACCGAATTAGTGCAATTTAAGTCAGGAAATTGGAATCGCTATCGGGTGTTCGTTGCGCCGCTGTTGCAATGAGAACTACCACTACTGGCATTTCAGACATCCACCGTTTCAGCCGAATCTAATGTCCAAATGTCCAAACAATTCACGAATCTGGACAGACATCCGAGCCGCTCCGAAGATAAACGACAATCGTTGCGTGTTGTAACAACTGATTGATATACGGCTTCGATGATATCTTTCCCATCAATCGAATACTAAAGCCGAATTCCAGACCTGTATTGGTTACAGTTTAAGAGCTTGTTGACAGTAAACGATGTTTAGTTAGTGTAGTCTATGATAAGAGTTGACCAGGGATCGATTGCTGAATGTCAGCGCACTTTCATAGTAGGTATAACCATACTCATAACAATAACGCTATAGTAATAAAATGTAATCATTTATTATGACTAATTTAATTACCTACATGGGCAAGTGAAATTTAAATAACGTATGAATCTAAAATGAAAAGTACTCAAATATATTTCACATAATTACAAATAATGTGTGCACTCTTTATGTGTACCTACACTGTGACTGATTTAAATTTGATGTCACCGTCAATATGAATATCAATTCATTAATGCCTCTTTCTGCGATTTTTGCTGTTTAGGCAGACAATTAAATACTGTTTTAGAATATTTATATTTTTCTAATTGCGGTTGCCCTGTGGTCGAAATTCGACCGTAAATATGAACTTATAATATAAACTGTTTGACGACAATCTACTCTGTGTGACTGTTTGATCCAAAGAGGTTACATTACACATGATCAAAAACTATTTTGTGTTTTACATTGACAGTCTTTTGGCATTGGCAGTATGAACGTAAACAATGAGTGATGATTTGTTTAATTTAATTTAATATACTTATTTGTAACACATAATACATAAAAATTTTACCTTTCTCCAGTTCTTCTCCATATAAATTTGAAGTGTACCAAATTACACACTCCTCCGTCGGCGCAATTTTCTTAAAAAGGGAACCAAAGTTTTCGCTTCTTGTATTAATATATACCCCTGGATTATGAAAGCAAGATAAATAGGTATATGAAAATTTCGATGTAAAATATGAAATATGCAAAACGATTTAACGCTAAAAATACGATAGTATGAAAATGTATTATTGTATAAAGAGGTCTTATAAGTTATTGTTACTGTTTGTTGGTTTGTATGTGTTTTTCAGTAGCATTATAGCTCTCAAAGTATGAATTATTTCGTGTAAAAATTTTTTTTACTTAAAAGCTGCAGTTTTTGGTAACGTTTTAGTTATCGTTGGTAGCTAACGGTCGAGATTAATATTTGTGTCTCTGGTTTTCAAATTTTTAGATTTAAAATTGGAAACACGTTAGGACAGGCAATGGCAAAAGCAAATTTATAGATACTTACTATAAAAATGTTTACTGTTGAAAATGTATACGTAAGTACAATAGAAAAATTTTTATTGCTATACAATTGTAACAACGTTGAGAGAAAAAACATTCAGATACATTTCACGCTTTTACAAACCTGCAAATAATACAAAAAAAATATTCACGGAAAAGAAGATATTATACTTAAACATCTCAGCCAAAATTCTCCAGAATAAAGTTGTCCGCTTAACATTAAATAAGATCGTTTTAGCGAGGCAGATAGACAGATAAAGACGGCATACATTTTCATGAGAGAACAGAAAAAAATAAAATATAAGCAATCCGCGGCGAAATTGAAAGAGGCTAAGTGTGCGTTTTCCGTAAACACATCCGAACAAAGATTGGCAGGAAAGATAGGGATTAAAAAAATTGAGAATACAAAATTTACATAGAGCATAGAATAGATAGAATACAGGCATTATATTGTACCAAAGAAAAAAGTTGAAAACTAAATGGAAAACTAAGAAACATCAAAAGAAACGATAAAAAAATAAACGCTGATTTTATTGTAATTCAAATATTTCTTCTTACTAACCTACTTAGTTTACTAAAGGTTTAAGATTACGGGAAAAGTCAAAGTGGTGAAGTTAAAGATAAAGTGCTGCAGTTATGACAAAATTTCTAAATAATTTGTACCTTATTGTAAAACTGGATATATTAAATAATTGACGATTAAAAAAAAATTAAATGATAGATAAATGTAGTGCATAAATGATGGTTTCAGGCAAAGTTTAGTAAGGCTAGTTTGCGTAGTTAAGAAATTGGTGTAAAAAGATATGTGAAATGAGATTAAAAAGTCATCTTTACGAGGAGAAGTATAGAAGACACAGTGGAGTGTAGTATAAAGCGATCTTGGAGAAGAAACGTGGCGTGGTAAAAAGTAATAAGACGAAAAGGAGACAGAATATTGATACCATATTCAATAGAATACGGCAATTCTTCCGACGGCTTAGATAACATAGCCATTTAAGTTGTGAACATGGTTTGTAAACGCTACTGGAAGATAGATGAGATGCAGATCCAATGAAAAATGTTACGAAGCTTTACTTTAGGAAAACGAATTTCTGCATAATAAGATTAAAGACATAAGAGGAATTGAGAAATAAACAATATGGTAGTGACTAGAAGAAAATTGTCCAAGATTTTAAACAAACAGTAGGTAATAAACATTATACTTCAGCAATCTGAGTTCCCTATTTCTATGTGTTTGAATATATGCAGATTTTTCTTTTGTATTTATAAATCATAGCTTATATGTTAATAAGTGATTTGGATAGTGTATAGTATATTCTAATACACCTATTTAAATATGATATAATATATAAATACATGTTAATATTAGACACTACAACGTTTCGCGTACGTACCAAGTAATGGTTGAGTCAGATTTGCTTTTCATGTTTGTAATTCTGTTACAATTGAATTTAGTTGTCTATAATATTCAGAGACGTGATATATTTTAAATAATATGTTTATGAAACTGAACTTGAAGAGAAGAAGACAGATTTTTAAAATAATGTAAACAAGATAATTGAGTTAAAGTGAATGTCACGATTTTTCCATTTTGAAATGTAACGGATTTTTTGAAACGAAAATAATTTTAATACTCTCAGTTGATTCAGGAAGGGCTTGTACATACTATGTTCTTACAGCTGAATTACCATTTTACAAACACCGATTCTCCTAGATAGCAGTTAAACACCATAGGCTTTAAAGATTACACCGGTCGTTCGGGTAATTAATTTTTAAGTCAGCCTCCGGAGCCAGCAGACGGCGTTCGACTACCAAATGAATTCGACAGTGATTTAAATATACGAGAGGTAGAGAACAGAGGACGAGTACATTCTCTCGGTCATAAATACTAATTTGAATTCTTTTTGTTATAAGAAGTACTGTTTGAAGTTAAATTATACATATTATACAGCAACTATTTATATGAATACTAATTTTATTTTGCTTGCACATAATAGGAAGGAAATGTATTTATTTTATTAATTAGTGATTGTACGGGATTTCAATATCGCTAATTATTAGAAATTATAATTTGCGAATCAGGTGCATTGAAATAAATTTTTAAAGAAAACCATTACAATAACCTATCCTAATTTCAATACCTTACGGATGTAATTATTTCAGTCAATTTCTTTGATGTTTATTCATCTAATAATTATTTTCATGTATAAATATCAGTGACTTTTATTTTATGCTTTTTAATATGAAGAAAATGGTTTTTAAACAGCGATTAAATGGTTTAAGTGCTGTTAGACGATATTTATAGTGTATTGTTTTCCGAATGCTTAGTGGATAAAACACGTTTCATAAAAAATATGTCATCTTGAAACTTCTAAGCAACCGGAATTAAAAAGTTTGTTTTAGTAAGTTTTGCGTACTTGTTCATATTGAGTAGTTACTGACTTATGTTAGTTTTATGCAATTTTATTGGCATACATTTGCTAGAACTGTGCAGGTTGAAATACAAAAGGCACATTAAACCCATAATTGTTTGGTTATACACCCCATACTTCAAATTAAATGTTTAAAATGGAACGTATTTTATGCTATAACGGATCGGAATTATGCATACGATAGGAAACGACGTCATGACGTACGAAATTTGCACAGACCGTCCGGCCCATAAATACGAAGCCTCCTAAATCTTTGAAAGGGCACTGTCGAGCAGCTTTCATCAGAAAATTCTCCATTATCTGGAGGAAATCGTTACCGGGGTTGAACCTTACCCACCCTCGGTCCCGACTCAACAGTCTCCTTTCATTTACGGCGGCGTTGCGTGCACGCGTCCCCGCGGCCTTTGCTTCAGGTGGGTGTAGTCATTGTGTTCAGTATTTAAGTGGCTCATTTGATATTCTGAGACAGTTTGCATTCGGAAAGCTCGCACGTGGGGAGGGACGGGGTCGTATCGAGACATCGAAATCAGGAGGTACGCACACATCGCCACCGGTAGTGACACGCGTGCCGACACAGCGGCACACTAGTCTGGCATGAATGTGATCGCACGTGACGCGCCGGTGTCGGATATACGACCTGTGTCTTGTAGTGTACGACACACTTTCCCCACGCACACGCATGCGATTCAGATCGCGCAGAGTTACAGCGCTCATTGCGCAATGTTTATCCACAAATACACTAATGAAGGCACCTACAAAAGCGACTAGATTGTTAATTAAACTTGCTCAAAATGTGACACCCTTACGAAATGATACCGTGCCAGGAGCACAGTGCACGGCTTGAATGTTATTGAATTAATTTGTAATCAGAATTCTCGGTGTGCGTTCTTGGATGTAGTAATGGTATTAATTTATTTACCTTAGTCGGAAATACACTTTAGGCTTGTTAAGTTCTGTTAGGTATGAAGTACATGTACAGTATTCTGCTATAACAAGTTTCAGATTCTTCCGATACGTTTCAGGACGAATAACAAATAACTCCGCACAAAATGCATGTTTTAATTTTTCTGTTGGATAATTACTACCTGTATGTTAGGAAACCACCCCATGCTGTTATAATACTTACTATTCATTAACTTTTTCATAGTTATATATTTTAAAAGAACACTTAGATACAGTACGATACAACTTAGATGGAGTATCGGCAAGTTCGTAAAAACCGATCATTATCGAATTGAGTGCGAGTTCAAAATCATCAACGCTTATTACTGCTTTAGGCGAAAATGATCTTTACGCAAATGCAATAGCGATTTCTATTGGTTGTGTAAATTGGAAGTGAACGGTTTTTGCTAATTTTGCCGATGCTACAAAGTTGTATCATACTGTACCAGGTACTATTTTATATTTTTGGGCTTTCGTACCTCGAAATAAAATACATAATGCTTATAAATTAATTGCATTTCCGTCCATCCATCTTTCTATCCGCTTGTAGGTCTATTCCTCCATCCGTCATATGTCTGATTCTCCGTCTGCCACTCCGTTTATCTGTCCATCCGTTCAGCTATCTGTTTGTCTTTCACAGTCGAATCTTTCAAAAATTATGCTGCGTACAAAATTGTTTGGCACAGTAATATTTGTGTATTCATTTAAACTACATATTTTGCACTAGTAACTACTTGAAATTTTTTTATGAGAGGGCAAATTGGGTACTTGGTGTCGACTTGACTCGAAATAAGTAGATAAACATTATACTTGAAGTATATGGGTAAAATGTAGCGTAAATAGAAAATCTTAATATAAATATCGTTCTATTAAATCACTTAATAGAACATTGCCCACGATTTTCAAGTTCTAGATATACATACTTAAATATTGCACATAATTTACCCGATCCTTATAACCTATCACAAATTATTACCAAAAACTCGACAACCGAAGCTTATTTTAACCACATTACACAAATTATAACTCAACTGAAAACCTTTAATAAATAATTTAAATAGAAACAAATATAAGCAACATTAATAAGAAACAAACAATTACGTAATATATTCCTCAGTAAAGGCAAAAGCAAGGAGTATTCCATTAGCTCCGAGCTTTTGTGAAGTAATTCAATCAACCATTTACAACAAAAAAAAAAAAAAAAAAAAAAAAAAATATAAATATCGGTGCGGGTGTTCGGGATATAGGTACGCAAAAGAAGCAAAAGAAAACTCTCGACACAATTCACAATTGATTTGATTATTATTGTTCGGACGGTACAAATTAATTTCAAAATATTTATAATTAATTTCTAATAAACTAGCGGGAAACGCGAAATAGTTTCTAGGGTACACAATAAACCATCACGAGGGACACACATTCAATCACTGAACTGGAATGTGTCGCTTTCTACCTAAACTCTGCGTATCGCTGCCAAAACGGCGCTTGCGCTTCACTTCCGTTTTCGTCAGACGAACAATATCGTAGATGGCGCTGGCATGCGTCCCTACTCATGATTTCCATTTTATATAGGTTATTTATCTTCGTCTTAAATTACTTTCATTAATTATTTATACAATAACTACTTATATTATGTTTAAAGGTAAATTCATTCCATGCTTTCGCGCGTCTGTCTGTCCCACAGACAGAAAAATTGGTGGCCCTTATTCTAAAACGATACTCAAGCGTAAATCTCTGCTGGAGAATAAACTGAAAGAAAATCGCTATTCGTCGCATGTAGCGGCATCCCTTTTTAACTGTGATGAATCAAGAATCAAGATCACGTTTTTTTGAATGATTATCCTCGTCAAGGTCACACGAGGGATCAGACTTATCAAAAAGCATTTGTATAGACGGTAGGTTAACAAGCTTTCATTATCCGGTTTCGTTTTATCATTTGTAAGCCGCCTAATTATTTTATACTCATTACTAGAACTGGTTTTATATTGATTTTGTTGTGTCTTGTCAATCTCTCCAATTTCAATTAAGTTATACATAATTATTTACATATTGTATATAGGTATATAAATTAATTTTACTAATTTTCCAGCAACATTAATTATTTATAATTTTCAAATTATAAAATACACACTCTATTTGCAGATTTCCACTCATCTCGTGTATTTAATTAGATTAATTGCGGTTACACAATACTTCGTAGACACAGAAAGTAATTCAAAAGACCCCATCATTAGGCTGCCGACCAAAAGGAATAACCATTCCCTTAATCATTATTCTTAAAGAGTCTTCATTAAATTCCTTTTATCTCTCCCGGGATATTTCCTTCGCTCGGCATCAATCACATTCACTCCGAAAAACTCGTTGGCTTTATTCTAAACTCTCATAATAGGTAATGAAGGTCTTGATCGGCGCGGGCGGCTGGCGGGCGCCGATTACTTTGAGAGCTGGCACAATGACTCCCGGCTGTAGCCGATGTTGAATTCTGAAAACTTCCTTAGTCCGCATCCACGTTGGATATGGGGCTAATTACGGCGAAACTTTTGTAGGTAGACACCTGCGCTGAGACGCGGCCGTCAGACAAAGTCCAACTTATCGCAGAATCACAGCTATGGATAGGCCTTTAAAGGAAAATTAACTTTAAGCTTTCGTGTCAAAGTCTCTATTTGCACGTCAGAAAGAAGAGAACGAAACGACAGATCGACATTAAGACGACAATGTTATTCAATGTCGTACAGAGACAATAATGGAGCAAAGAAATTGTTTTTCTATTGAAATCTTTTCTTTGATATTATATTCATTAACACGATATATATACTTATTTAATTTCGTTAAAAGCTCCTTTTTTATTTAAGAAAGTTACCTCACTCGAAATAAATTGTATTTTTTTTTGGTAATTACTTTTTATTTTCAGCAAGTAATGTTAGTCAAGAACAAATGAAATAGCTCTGCAAATAACTAAATTTGATTATTATAACCAACAAAACAAAGTGAGCATAAAATAGTCATAATAAAGTTTATAAGTTTGACCGACAAGCCAAATTTGAGGGTAACGTGTTTAATATTGTGTGCACGAAATGATTTAGCCGCGGGCAAAATTAGCGTAGCCTAATAACAACTGAGACATGACAGCGCAAATTTAGTACACTTTTCCAAAAAGTTTGGTGTAAATTAAATTTCGCGAGCGAAGTTAGCGTAACTTTACGCTCTCAGCGATGACATGTTGCGTAGAACATGTTGACGACGAAACGCCCTAAATATGCCTCTCCGTTAATGAATAGGTATCCCGCGTTAAATAACAGAAATGATAACAGTTAGTTCACTTATCACTATTTAGAATATTAATAACATTCCCAAAGCTTTACTCACCGGGCCAAACTGTTCGAAGTAATTCTTTACGTCTTCGAGCGTTGTGGGTGCTGATAGCCCGCCTACGAAGATTTTCTTTGTCCTGGTGACCATCTGTAACAAATCATACCAATAATGAGAATCAGTAAATTTGTGGCTAGCATATTAATTTTGTCGGTGGAGCGATGGTTAGGATAGTGGGTAACGTAAAAACAATTGGAAGAGCAGGGAGAGAGAAAAATGTAAGAATAATTATTCTTAATTTATTATGCAATCCTCCCTAGCAGAGGTTAGCGAGGGATATTCCGAAGAACGCATAATCGCACTTCATAGGAAGATTGCGGTTACTAACTGATATTTACTTATTCTAGCTGCTCAAATTTGTTAACTTACTAAAATAATGCAAAAGTGTATTTTGTTTATAGTTGTGCTATAACAGGAATAAATATTTGTTCAATTTCCGAAGATTTTCTACAGACGACATTAACTAAAAAACTTTTAGTAGAAAAAAATTCTTACTTTATAATAGTCGAATAAAATGATCTTAAACTTATAATTTATTTATCAACGCATATTTTACTATCTAAGCGTAAACGTTTAGACGGGATTTCGTTATAATGTCAATATCGCCGTACAGCTTCAGCTCAAAGGCCCTGTTTTGTTCTTGAATATTTATGCGGTGTAATAACGATGAAAAAAAAATCACGCCATGACAACGTAACAATAGCCGTCGAGATATCCACGAGGTTTCCGATCAATAACGATCGAGTATCACAGGCGCTCATTTTATTGTTCAATAAAATGATAATTCCAATTATAATTCAAAATCTCTATAGACGGAAATAAGAAATTTATACTTAAATACTAATAAATAATAAATGTATTACCTATGTACTTAAATATTTTTAACACTTTTAGGTTATAGGAAGGTTTAATTCCGTAAATTTCGGGAAAATACAATTTGTTGCTATGTCAATTCTTTTTTGCGAACTAAACAAAATTATTTACTGATTTCAATTTCAGTGACCCATGAACCCAATAATTAGTTTTATTTTCAAATCAATGACACTGGGTTAGATTCTCGGCCAGAATGAAATAAACAGTGTACCCATATTGATTGCTTGCGAATTGTATATGAAATATCGATTAAATTCAAATATTTTCAACACAGTAATAAAATTATTAACCCTTGCATTAAAAATATGAAAAGTAATTTTTAATCGACAAAAGTACATGTGTATTTGTAAGCCTTGATATGAAAAGAGATACTGACGGGTAACCGGGAAATGTTGTCACACTTGAGATTTGCAGGGAAAAGGAAGGATGCCGGAGGGGCGAGGGGACTGCCACTTGGACACGTATCGGACGCTCCCTACCCCCGCATCGCGCCACTTACTCATCATTTATATTTGAGTGTGATTTCGTTTGGGATCGTCGTAGAATTCTGGCCCTTACAGTCACTTACATTAGATAAGCCAGAAACAGACTAAGCTGATATAAGTCTACAACATTATATCGTAAACGTAGGCACTATTTGGTGATCACGCTTTACTTATAAATGATTTCAATTAAACTAAACAATTACACCTAACACTAAATAAGTTGAGGGCGCTTTCTATGATTGCATCATGTTACAAATCTTAAAACTGATATTATTTAATTTCCAGTATAGAATGCATCAACTAAGTCTGTTTTACCTTTATTCATCATTTATATTTCAGTGTGATTTCGTTTAGAATCGTCGCTAACTTGGGGGCCCCCTTACTCACTTACATTAGTCACATTACGTTACCGAATCTTGTTTTATTCAATTTCCACAGAGCTATTATCTTTCGCCACTCATAGTAATAGGGATTCCTTTCTGAAGCGTAATAATATTTCTCGCGTATCTTCAATAGCTGAAAGGCGGTATAGTCCTCTTTAACGATGTACTTGTGCTAAGTCGTAAAACGTTTCCTGAAAATGCTTTATTATTTCCTTTCAGAACTCTTTAAGATTAACTAAATGATGTGACAAATTTTTATCAACGGACTGTACCCTAAGGTTTCGCATACAAAATTGAATACAATAGAATTGTGTTTCACAACTTGCAAGTATAGGTTTTCTAAGATGTACATGCAATTTACTTTTAGTTCAATTCGTTAATACTTATTTTAATTCCGTTGACATATTTTAGTATAACATGGTTCAAAAATTAAGTTTTCGATTTCGTACTGAAAATTATGGGATGTATCTTTAACCGATTTTCCCCTGAAAATGAATTGTGTCATTTTGTGGATCTCATATATTTCTAATTTTTTATTATTATTATTATTACCTAGAAATTTTAAACAAAATCGTTATAATTCCTCCATTATTTTTGTAAAGGGGTATTATCTATGGATTTATAAGTACATATAAACAAAATTGAAGGGTCCGTCTTTGATTTCGAAATAAAAGATATATTTGCACGCGGTTATTTGCGATACGGTTATTTGCACGAAACTAAAATCCGAATCTTTTATGCTTTTTGAAATTTTTTGAGTGTCCGTCTGTATGTTTTTCCAGGCTAATAACCGAAACGGCTCAGTTTATATCTGTTTGTTTATCTGGGCTAACTTCAGGAACGTCTGAACCGATTTTGACGGAACTTTTATTGGCAGGTACAGGACTTTTCCAGAGATTTTGATATCAGCAAAACACCAAATTTAACACAGATGAAACCTGGTCCATTATAAAATACAATAAAATTAAATAATGATTCTTAAGAGCTGTGAATACTTGCAAATATATCATTAAAGTAGCTTAGGCGCTGTGACTTACGACGGACACATAGTATGTATACATGCACAATGCATATACACACACATATATATTTGTATAAGGACAAACATGCAAACATTGTTTATTTTTAAGTCTTTATAAGCTTTCATAACGCTTTCGGCACCCATTTACAAGACAGCCAATAAATTAAAATCATAATAAGAATTTCAAAATCCAAACGATATAAATACACGGGTAGCGATAAATAAAAATTTGATAAAGTGGCATTTATTAGTGGGTTTGTAAAGGGTGGTCTCATGGGGGCGAGTGTCAGGTTTACCGGCAGCCACGTCAGCTGAAACTGGCAATTACCTTAAATGTGGACAACGCAATTCATTCCATAGGGAAAATTATTATTCACCACATATCCAATCTTTGGTTCGCTCTAAAGTGGGTCACGTAACCTCCGATTGCTGAAATTAATCAATTTTGCTTCTATGGTCCATACAGTCCAATATCCATAATACAGACAATAATAGTTACAATATACATAAGTTTTACTAAAAATATAATTATTTAAATTGAGTTTCAAATGTTTCCAAATACATTTCCTTTATTACGCTATTTGAATGAGTTCAATTACTAATGTAACTAATCTTAACGACTGCGATAGTGCAGTGATTTAAGGCGTTGTGTTGAAGTGCGAAAGGTTTCGTGTTCGATTTCCGGTCGGGTAAATTTAGGAAACGAAATATTCTTTTTTTCCAGATTGTCTCGGGTCTGAGTGTGCTGGGAGACGTTCCTACTAGTCGTCTGGGTCTCATAGCACAGGGAATGCCCTATTAGTTTGAGGCCAGATGATCGGTGCGTATTGTATGGTGCATTCATCCATTTATTTATTCATAATTTTCATACATAAAACATAATAAAATTAAATCCTCATTGTAAATAATATCATGTACATATCATTGGCAACTAAATAGAACTAAAAACAAGAATTCGATGTTTGCTAATGAATATAGCAGCTTGTAGCGTCTCATAATTTAAAAATTTGAAACATGTTTACCCACACAACACACAGTCGTTTGAGTAAACGACATTATCCACCCCCTCGTTAACAGGACTCGGTCACTCGCCACAGTCATTTCGTTATGAAAAATACAACAATTTAATTAAGTCTAACTTGACCACAGGCGACAGCAAACACCAAACAGCCGCAGCACGACAAAAGCTACACACGTCAATTACTATAGCGGACATACGACCAGTCGTGTCTCTTCTCTTTTGATATGCTCCCGAGTTGCTCTAACTCAATTCATAATGTGCTGGGCAGCATGCTACTCCGTTGAAATTTTTATTTTTGCAAATACATTCGACAAATCTGTTGTAAATTAAAAAAAAATAGTAATTAATTCATGCACCCTATACTCACATCTAAACGGTTATAAAAATTGTATATAAGACATAAAATGTTTATAACATAATATTATAAAGATTATATTATATTAAGATTATATATATTATATATTACAAATATATATTACAAAGAGGTAAAGTTTGTAAGATTGGATGTAGGAGCTAATATCCGAAACTGCTCATCCGATTTCAAAAATTTTTTCTCCAATGTGGAATAGACCTTCAAGGTTAGGTTAGGTTGTTTATTATTTCGTTCTCCAGGCGGATGAAGTCATGGGTAACATTAATTTATGATAAACGGGTATTTATTATTTTATTAAAGGTATTTTCCATCTATCATATTTAAAACAATATTTCTACTATGTAATGATTCTATTTAAAATAGCTTAATTCGTTTTTGTTCCAACAAAAAGCAACTTGCCATTTTCGCAACGCGAGCGGTTTGTTTGGACAATATTAATCAATTTTTACATAGAGACAATTTCGGAGATCAGACACGCGGCTGCCGCACAAAGGTCGCCTGCCGTCGCTGACGTTGCATTTCATTTTTATTTTTCCATAGCCAGGCTTGTTCGTTTATTCTTTGTCTTCCTGAATAAATTGTTCCTGAATAAATGTTTTGAAGCATCTCTTTTTCATTAATTCTAAACCTATAACTAAGCTTTCCGTGCAACACAAGCGTTTCGCAACTGAATACATCACAATTTACTGATAAGAAGTTAATTAATTTTTCACAATTAATTATCAGAGAAATAACTTATGACTTGGAATTTTCATAGCAAACAACTATCCGCTCTAGTTATCGTTTTAGCGTTATGTAACAAAATATCAATAGTAATGTTTATTTCAAATATTACATACATTACATAACATATATTTGAAAAATTACGTCAGTAAATAATCACATTCGCCTCGAGCGCAGTGAATATTTCGCATAGATAGGGAGATCGCGTCTGTTCATGTCATGCACCTTATCTGCTTTACAGCTCATTAGGTTCTGCACGGGACGCTCGAACAGTGAACAGACCTGTGCCATTTGTAACAATACAAGGAGCGTATAGGTTCATGGCGGACGACGATACCAGGATTTTGGGTACCAATTTCGGTAATTCTATTTAAGACACAAAGTGACATCCAACTAAGCATCGAGATGTCACAGGATGCGATACAAGACAGTAACTGCACAGTAACTGCATATATCCTAAATGGTAGATTGTAGAGCTTTATTGCTTCTCTGGTCTGGCAGAACTTGCACAGTATTAATCTCGTCTTTGGTTACTGTTCATAGTTTAAATCTAGTTAATTCCTAAAAGAGCTCGCGTTGTTAACATGAATGTAAAAACTAAATTATAAAATATTAGCTCTTTCCCACGATTTATCCGCGTTAATTTTTTTCTAAAGTAGCCTACGCTCTTAACATTCCAATTATGTCTACACCAAATTTCAACAAAATCGATTCAGTGATTTGGCCATAGCAACGTAACAAATAAACATTTATAATATTTAATATCACATTTATATTATTGGTATGGAAGTAGAGACTACGGATTACTACGAAATACTTTTGTAAGAATAGAACTTTTCGTAAATGCAAGAGTTTTAATATTATAAACAAAACTTTTCTATTGTAGAATGATAATAAAGCTTACAAACATAAACTCATCGGAGTTATTGTGTGTTTTCATTCAATATCCGATAAAGCGAGTACAAACAAGTAAATACGAAGGAAAAAAGCGAATACATGTAAATGAGCAAACTTCTCAGAATTACGTCGTGAGCTGAATAAATAACGCCTGATCGATGCTTTGATAAGCCCATGAAGAATTTAAAGAGAATTCATACAATGGTGAAGGCACATGATCTGAGTTCCTGAAAGCTAGATATTACTTCTCCTACTTTTTCCATTACTTGGATCTAGACTCCCGACACCACAAACAATCGTTTATTGTTGATACTTGGTTGCAGATTTATTATACCTTTTGGTAAAATGTAATCTAATTCTGTTTATTGTTCAAATCAGATTATTATTCATATTATTTATTATGTTATATTATACACTATTACACCGAGATTCTAGATTTATTAAACCTTTGTGTAAAGTGTAATCTAATTCTCTTTATCATTCAAATCAGATTATTACATATTGAGTGTGAGGCCTACACCCTACACTTCTCTTTGATTTCGTATTTTCATTTCAAAATAAACATAATACGAATAACCGATCGGGGGTTAGACGAGTTGACCCAAGAAACTGAATTAGTATAAAGAAAATAATATACATTTACAGTATAAGTAACATACATATATAAGTTTTGTGAGAATCTCACAGAGAGAAAAATCATATTTACAATAAGGCCAGATGGAAGCGTAGTACTACTCAAAAACTCTTACACAAGCACTCCGAGAACAATAGGCGCATTTAGCCATCTAAAAAGTAAAGCAGCTCAGCGAGTCATCGAAAGCTATACGATACATTGGAATGACTCCATATTCGAAGGGTTCATACAGTAGGCGTATGTACGCGTTTTCCTTTATGCAGTCGCACCCTGAGAGTGGATGGAAGCGAGACGTCGAGACGCCTTGTCGCTTATTCCCCTTTCGTGCTAAATGCAAAACCTTTGCCTATACCAACCCTAGTCTATTGTTAAGATTGACTGAAAGCCTTTTGTTAGAAATATTCCGACAGATGTTGAATTTTTGTGAATGATCTTATTTCTAAAGACATGAGTGCTTACGACGGTAAAAGTCGTAGAAGATTCGTAGACACTGAGTGACTTTATTCGACATTTTAGATTTATGATAAACTAATGCCAGAAGTGTGCCAAGAAAACAAAATTAACTTTCTTAAGAAGGTAAATCAGTGCCGAGGATTCCACTCCCTATTAAAAGTGAAGGATACAAGATATTCCAAGTTTTTCTTTTTGCTACGCATAATCAAATAAAACTTGATTTTATGTTTCGAGTCAAATTATAAGCCGAGGGGAAGGCGAAATAAAAAAGTGAATAATGAATGCGGAGGCCGAATCCCGGACCGCGCGACCGTAGCAATTATTTTGTTTCGAGTGCCATCAACACAGTTCGTTCTTTCAAATTTTCATACATCAAGCAAATGTCGAGAATTTATAATGAGGACAAATGTATTAAGCCATCACAGAATCATAGAGAACTCTCCTTACATACTAAACATATTTAGATATTCAATTTAAATATTTCTTTCAATATCAACACTGGTAACGTGTTCATATTTTCAAACAAAATATGAAAAGCTTTCATGCTGATATAGAAGAGAAAAATATAAACTGTGCCAATTGCTTTTCTCTCCGAGCTGGTCATAACAATCGGCCAATGAACAGAATTATTATAGGAAACTGTTAGTACTCGATAGGCTCACAATTTCTCAGCATTCTGTCTTACTATCTGTGAGCCCGTATACTTAAAGTGGGGTCACGGAACGTTTTGCATCTGTTCTAATGCTGTGTCCACTCTCTGGAATGGTGTGAAGTTATAGACCTAATATCTATGCTTAATTAAGCTAAAATATTGACTCAATTTAGATTTTCGTTCCACTTAAAAGTATTATTACATGAATTTAAGATGATTGACCTGTTGGCATGATGGTAGTTCATCTACCTTTCTAACTGGTGATCTCGAGTTCGATTCACAGTAAAGCCAATCCAGGAAACGAATTTTTTTAAATTGCTTTTATGACTGGGTGTTCTCACAATTCGTTTTGTAGTACCCATAGTACAGATCTTTTGCTTAGTTTTGAATAACACGATAATAATTGGTGTACTCGTCTTGAGTATTATTTATATATAGTATAAACATTAAATTACATTAATTCCTTGTATACTTTCATATATAAATGAATTCTTGATGTCACTAAAACCTCCATGCTTTATTGTGTAACAAAATATGCGGTACACCATTTGCAAGAGTAAATAAATACAAACTACAGAAACAAGTGTTGTATAAGGCGGAGGCTGCCTACAAAACATGCAATCCCTATGAATGATTGCCGTCTGACTGAACTCTATGTGCCTTGTAGCCGTATTTTTTCTGAATTCCTACTAAAAGAGAACGGCGTCCTTGCGAAATGACAGTCGAAAATGATTCGTCTTACACACATAAAACAGTATTATTTCCAGTAACACTTGAACTCGAGCCTTGAGAATTTTCGTCCTTTACATCGGTCGATAGTGTTGACGAACAAAATAAGCTCCCCTCCGTGTGGAAGTGCGGCGTCAAGAGGCTATAGGATTAAACTTAAACTGGGTTCACCAACAGTTTAATTATACAAAAGGAATGTATATAAATATTCACGTACGAATCGTGAGTATGTATACTGACACCTAGTTATAAATTACTTAATTGTATATTTTATTTACATACAGTTGAAATAAATTATGAATAACAATGAGGCCTGTAGCAAAAGGCAGATGGAAGAAGGCAGATACAATCTATACAAGCTCCTTGTAATACACCTATCCCTTGATAGTCTCACACATTCTGCGCGGGAAGAGAAGAAAATGGTACCATTTATTCCTTCTGTCTGAGGTCAGTGTGGAAGACAGCATGATGGACTATTTACAGTTGTTGTTGGTGACGTTCAATGTCCATGAGCTCATGTGGGAACTTAATATACATGATTTTTGATTACATACATAAATACATATATACATAACCTCACGCTGTATCCTTAACGGGGTAGTCAGAGAAAACGGAGCGCCTTCTTCTTACACACTTTCGCCTAGGTATGCGAGTACTATTGATATTTCTGTCAGCTAAAGATGTTTCTTTATCGTATTGTCTTTATACTGGACCGGTTAAAAAAAGAAATACCATTTTAAATTAAAGAGCAAATATTGTATTATCGTAATATTTATCTTTTACAAAATTAGTTGAAAATATTACATTAATAATTTCTGCTTGTATTAGCGAAACAAGTAGATATATTATTTATTACATAGCAATTCTATAAATATTGGATAAGTTTTTGTTTATGTTTACATACATATAACCTTAAGAAACGAAGGAAATGAATGCCTACCACTAATTGTGTGGTCAGTAAGCCGATATGATTCAATACAATCTCGACGGAATGAATGAATGAATAGGTAGGTGCTCCTGTCGCCCCTATACGAGACATATTTACACCCTCATTCCCCTTCGATAGATGTGTTTGACGCATGATTTATTTCATACCGGCCGAGAATAAACTGATTCTTGAAGTCTGTCCTATGAGAGACTCTAAGAATCAGTTTAGCTCATACATTTATTGTAGACAACATGTCTAATAAAGGTTAATTTTGAATTTTCAGCCATAATTCTATCTTTCACATGAGTTAAATAAAAAAACGATTTACACTATTACACCAATTATGTGATAACAAAATGAATACTAGATTGCAATCTAGGCACTACACTATAAGTACGCTAATCACTGCACTAATATGGCATATTACGCAATGTAATAGCCAGATATCTACTTGATATTTACTTTTCTACTTTGTGCAAGATTCTAACTATCCTGACGGTGTGCAACATTCTAACTACACATAACACTATTTCACTGAGTGCAGTGAAATATAAATAATAATAAAATATTTAATATTTTAATAAAACACAAATGAAAAAATACATACAGTTCCATCGAACTTCTAAAACTACAATTTTTTCTGGCGTAGTCCAATCGGCGAAAATTCGTAACGCGAAAAAATGTAGGCGGATTAAGGTACTGTTATCTAGGGCTTAATTAAAGTACTGGAAAACTATATTACGTAAAATATCTGAGTTTTCACTGGCAGTAATTCAGCATAAAAACACATTTTAAGAAATATTTTCTCTCATTTCATTTAGACATGTATAACAATACATATTCTATGTGCGTATATTTGTTATTCCTGGTTAATATACGAATATTATACGATTATTTGTTCTATTCTAGTCACATCTTTTATGCACCAATCACTTAACCATTCGAAATCATTGTTACACGCTTTGATTGATTAAAAAGACACTGGAGAACTACGTGCAGACAACCTACGAAATTTTATGAGTAATAAGACATAAAACTTCAGCTCGTATAGTGCTTGTGGTGCTGACGTTGCTTCCTATCTACCCAAGCCAGCTGACACGCCGCAATATGTCGAACTTCCGGAGTACGCGGTCACGGCTAGTGTCACGTGATCACGTCTGATACATGTTCAACGTCTTAAGTTTTCTTTGTAACTTATTGTAACTACCTTGTTTTCGATACTATAACACTGTGTTGATGATTCTCTAGTTAAACTTAAATTCATATGTAAGATAGGAAATCTTAAGGAATACTTATGTATCACTACCCCATAGTCATCATTATAAGTCAGTCACTATCAGCCGGTCAACTAGAAATCTTACTACATGATATAAAGTACAGTACTCTTGATAACAGCCTAGCGGTAATAAACAACTGATAAAGCAGTAAAGTGTGTTAATATTGCTGATTTTGCAAAGCCGTGATTAAACTCGGCATAGCCGTTAATAATAAGCTTTTGGGGGAGAATAACACACAGAGGGCTGAGGATGGGGAGAATTTGTTGCGCAGGCGCATCGTGCTAGGTACTCGAGCACGCGCCACTACTCAAGCGTCCTCGAGCAGCCACTCGGCGCTCGCCCCGTCGAATTGAAAAGATACCTACGCAGACACCGCACTGAATATTCGCTCACGTATCAAAACCGTAAAATGCAAATCTATGCAGTGAGCTCGTCTAGAGTGCTCAGTGAACTCGCGGTTTGCGTATAACGTTTCATCAAATGCAATCTGAATCAAATTATCATACATTGTTGGTTAAAAGTGTCATTTATATTGTAATAGTTTTTAAGACAAAAAATAAATATAGTTAGTGTTATTTTTATTTTCTTTGTATTTGCCTATTGAATTATTAATTTATGTAAGCGTTGATAGAATTTATAGTTTAATTCTCATAGTCTTAAAACCAAATTACATTCAACTAACCGGTGTCTTAGGAAGATTAATAAAAAAATTAAACAGACGTACGGTCAAAAGAGCTATACATCACAATTCGTAGATTAATAGGGCCAATTTTTTGTTTTACGAAAATGGCATACAGACCTGCACAATTATATATTAAACATGTACATGTGCCCCAATTTATAATGCGCACAAGCCACTCCGAAATGGATTTACGGCTGCAAAACAGCTTGTCTTTGATGAGGGTTTATTTTCAGATACGACTGTGTGCAAGGCAACATTCCAATATATCCAACCAATACATATGATATTATTACTACATACGCATCTAAATCGACGCCGAGTTATAAAATTTATTACGTGCTCATTTCTTGACCGCTTCTTATTTGAGAAACTCTCACTGAATCGTCAGCGATGTTTGATGTCTCGTTAAAAATAAAATCGACTGTCGATTGACATAGATAAATCCGTAACTAATTTGTCGACGGACACATTGACGGATAAGCTCGAAATAATCCTGTCAACGTAGGACTATATTATGATTAAAATTTTAATGAGATTAACTAAAAGCGAAATTAACGGTGGTCGAAATGTGCCGAGATTTTATTAAGTTTTTCTACAAATCTATTTTCGTACAACATTTTCGACGAGCAAACATTTAGCCAAGCGCAATTTCAGTCTTACGACAATGGGTATGAAGATTTGCAAGTAATTTTTAATATAGTGTGTTCGAGCCATTCTTGACATACTCGTACTGTATTTGGAGTCACCGGAGTCACAAAGCTAATACTTCTGTTTGCCAGTTTGTCGCAAATTCAGGTGGCATGTTTAAGTTTCGTGTAATCCATTGTAGGTAAACTAAAGTCCGCAGTATCTTTTAGGCACGCCTATTCAGTATGCAAGCGTTTTCCTGCACATCCGTTGTACGCGACCGCGGCAGTACTTCCGTACACAAAATACTATGTTTATGTTCAGTTCTTTTAGAATTCCTAGTCGCAGTTGACTCTTCGTGCCGACAGCGAACGGAAAATACACATACTTTAAATTCTTCACGTCAGATTATCAAATTTGGAAGTTTTACATTCGCACGTTATTATATTTTGAAGTAATTTTGTCAATTTCTATATTTCTCATTTCGAAAATGAAATGCAATTTCAACGACAGTAATTTCTAAAAATTGCTTTTATTGCAGTGCTACCTATTTAAGAATGCATAACATTTTTCATCGTTTTGTTACTTTTGAGGCTTCCGTAAACAAATGGAAAAAAGAGAACTCTTAGTTTTGTTGGTCTGTCCGTCCATCCGTTTATCCGTCTACTTAACGTCGTACCCACTTTTTTCTGTCGTACCCACACTCGGCGATAATAAGTAATAATAAGGTACTATATAGATGAAATTTGGAAGGTAGATGTATTTATTAACCTCTATAAAATGATGTAGATCGTGAAAAAGTAAAATTAGGTGTGGTACTCCATGCATGTTGCTGAGGAATGAAAAAATCCAATGTACATATAAGCACATGGGTCATTAGATGAGATTCAAAAATGACATATTGTTTTAAAATTAATTTTTTTATTTAAATTGATAATAGTCGGTGAGATATTCGCTTCTAAAGTCGTATAAATTGTGTCTCTCCCCGCTATCTATTCAAGTATGGCGTGAAAAATTCTGAAATAAATGTATGCACGGTAGAACTTAAAAAATACTTTCTACTAAAATTGGTTCTAATAGATATTGTATAGTTTTAAGGTAGGAAGTATTTTCAGTTACACACAAAGCGACTGCAGAAATAATGCCGTTTTTCACAGTATCATTGAGAAATACTACAAGAAAATTGTTTTAGGTGCCGATAAAAGAATATTATGCATGCGTAAATAATAAAATTATTGTTAAATGAATTAACTCTGTAATTAACTCTGAATTTAACCTTGAACTGTCATCCCCAATACCCTTCGCTGTTGCGTACGGCGGTACGGCATGCACATGGCCGGTTTTTTTTAAATTAGAAAAATCAGTATAATTTTTTTTCAAATTATTGTCAAACAAATTACAGATAACAATTGTAGGACGTCAACTAAGCTAACTTCTAACCAAACAAGCTTCGCATAATGAAAAACGAAAAAATTGTTTGTCGAAATGTAATAATTTCACGTTGCATATAAACCTAAAAAAGTTAATAAAATAAAGTTTCTCTTTAAGTGTAGTGTGGGTGTGGCTTTATGAACGGTTGGATGGCGTAGTTCGAGATATTTGCCGCACTAATCTCCATTTTAAGAACGGTCGTGCGATCCTCGAGCCTAGGATTACGGAACTTGCGTGACACTAATTAAGTCGGAATTAAGAGCAGCCTGTATCAGGAGCCGCGGCGGGAGTTATAAATGAAAGGGTATTACGCATGTTTACTTATTACGATGAGCCTCACGGATAACTGGCAAAAATCATAATAGGAGCACGTTTTGCGCAAGCAAATATCATAAAAGATATTTTTATAGGCACATTCGGATAGGTGTATGATAGAAATAGAGCAAACATTTCGCTTGGGTAGTCTACTCACTATATTATTTTTAGTAATATTATCTGTAAATAACTAGGATACGGAAATATTATTTTGTATTTTTAATTAATTAACATGACAGACGTATTATTTGTAATATTGAATATTACAAGTAACGACACAATTTCAGTACCTAATAAACTTTGTTAAATATGTTGTCAATATGATATTCCCATAATCCTTTTGAGGAAAGCGTAAAAGAGTCCAACACAAATCCTACTTTACTGTAACTTTCGCTAAAGTAGACAGTCGCTTTTGATGGCTCTTAACGTTGATGAGCTAAGACGAGTTTTGTAGATTAAACGTTATTCAAACTTTTCTGCTTATTAACTTGTCTGTAAATATTTATTTAAGTATTCACTTATGTTAACAGTTTAATAAACTATTCTATTGTAAAAGAGTCAGCAGAAAAACAAAAAAAAATAGAAACGAAGATTGGGCATCGGTTGAGCGTGGTATTGGGGCTTCGAGTATCCGTTGTAAGCTGCGCTCGAGCGCCTAATCCCGGTGCTCGGCTAACGGCAACGGTTAGGCTCTCTACGTAAATTTGTGTAATTTTGAATCTAGGCCAAGTGCCAAGGGATCGGGCTCGTGGCAATGGTGATTGATATGACGGTACGACGAGCACCGCCTTGCCCGGCGCGTCGCCCCTGTCACTCGTCCAGACATCCTGACGCATTCATAATAATGTCTAGAGCACGACCTATAAATTATATTTCGTTGTAATGTGATAATCTACACTTATCACTGGACGTATAAAATAGATCATTTAAAAAATCTAAAGAATTTAATATTGTAAGATAATATTAAAAATGTATCTTAGCTGAATATCTTGTCCGTTCTTTTTATAGTGCATGCTTTTCCCGAACAGATGATAGACTTTAGATTTGAAAATTCTTCGTAATTAAAGTTTATTACATGGTTTTTAAACTAAATCTATCACTAGTCAGCAATAAAATAAGATTATTTGTTTATGTTCAAAATGCGTTTTTTAGAGTGATGAAGAACGAATGATAAAGCATTGTTGAAGAAAATCTACAGAACAAAAGTGAGTGGCAGTAGAAACCAGGGAAAACCAGAGCTGACTTATTTGGATCAAATAGCCAGAGTGTTAGCTGACGGAAATTTCAAAAGCACTCGCAAACCTAGGCGAATGTGTGTAAAGAGAATGATGAGATTCGAGGAAGCGAAAGAAGTATGTAAGGACCGTGATACTTGGCGGTCCATCGTCTCCGACTACCCCGTTAGGGATGCAGCGTGAGGATACGTATGTATGTATTTTGTTTTAAGTTTTGACTCACATGTTATATAAACTTATAGTGTTTATGGATTTTGATATTTTAATTATGATTATATATGATAACACTGCTTGTATTTTACTATGATACATAAAGTTTTGAGACAATAAGACTCTTTCGACTTAAAGTAACATGTTATCTAATTGAGACTGAATTTTTGGAAAATTCTAGTTAAACCTAATCTGAATATTATATTAAGCTATCACCTAAGTCCTAAGGTTTGTTTAAATGGCAATGGGTTTAAAACCTATCACGCGTAAACCTAACCCGATATGTTTTTGGATATATGCCAGATATTTAGTCTGGATCTGTACGGGATATAGATATAATCCCATCGTGATGCAAGTATGTATTAATTGCTTCAAATGTGCGAAATTGTCGTGAGCTCTAAGTATATATTTACATATTTGTATATGCATATAATAAAATAAAATCTGTAAATGATTGGACCTACCCCCATTTAAGCGATGTATATGAAAATGGGCACCAGTTCACATAATTATACTTATTAACGTTTCTGCACCATATTTTAATTAGAAAAAAATGAAATGGATTTAAAAAAAACACTGAAAAGTGCGAAATAACCTATTCTTTACTAATCAAAATTCAAGTACAAAAATAACTGTAAATATCTATATAATTAAACTTGATGGTTATTGAAGTCGATGCCGAGCCTACCAAACCTTGTGTTGTTACACATTGATTTGGCACCGACTTCAATAATTGTCAAATTTCATAATATAGGAATTCATATCGTATTTATAAAGATATTTTGTACTTCAGTTTTGATTAGTTAGGAATAGTTATTTTGTACTTTTCAGGGTTTCTCTTGAAGTCGGTTTAATTTTCAATAGACTTCAAAAAAAGGATAAGGTTCTCAACCCGGTTGTATGTTTTTTTTTTTATGTTTGTTACCTCATAACTCCGTCATTTATGAACCGATTTGAAAATTTGTTTTTTTATTTGAAAGGATACACTTCCAGATTAGTCCATTTAAATTTCACCGGTATGGAATCTTGGGTTTCGAAGACACACCAAATAACAAGAACCCTTTATAACCTTTTTTATTTATATTGATAAGTCTCTTGTATGTCATTGCGCTCCAGAAATAGAAAAGAACTTAATTGTAGACCTTCTCTAGGTATTTATTTAGGCCAGTCTTTCAAAAGGGCGAAATAAAAAAAAAATAAAAAATTAAACCGACTTCAAAAAAAACACCGAAAATTACGAAATAACTATCCTTTACTAGCCAAACTTAAGTACAAAACTAACTTCATGAATACGATACAAATGCCCATATAATTAAATTTGACAGTTATTGAAGTCGGTGCCAAATCAATGTGCAACAACAGAAAGTTTATTAATTTTAGTAAGCTTGGCACTGACTTCAGTAACTTTCAAATTTAATTGTATGGGTATTTGTATCGTATTTATAGTTATTTTTGTACTTAAATTTTGACTAGTAAACGATAGTTATTTTGTACTATTCAGTGCTTTTTTTTGGAGTTGGTTCAATTTTTTAATTAATTTTTTTCTCATAAAATATGCTGTAATAGTAAATTTTTAACTTTTTTTTATTTCTCTTTTTTGAGTGACCTTGGCCTAAATAAACATCTAGGGTAGGTCTTCAAATAAACTTCCTTTCAAATTCTGGAGCGCAATGACATACAAGAGAATCAGGAATATAAATAAAGCTTATAAGCAGTTAGCGTTATAAGGTGTTATTTGGTGTATCTTCCAAGTACAATCTCCAATACCAGTAAAATTTAAATGGGACTAATCTGGAAGTATGTCCTTTCAATTAAATAAATATTTATCACAATCGGTGTATAAATGACGGAGTTCTGAGGTAATAAACATAAAAAAATACAACCGATTTGAGAACATTCTCCTCATTTTGAAGTCGGTTAATAGTATAATAAAATAGAGTATATTCATATTAATGAAGATAACAGTAACAAATGAACCTTGTCTAAACAGAAAATCGATTGCTCGAATTTCAAATTTTGTCAATAACAATGAAAACTATTCAATGTAACTTTAAAATTGACGATCACAAATTCATTTAACGAAAAATTGCAATATTTCAGCTTCACGTTTGCTCAGTATTTACGTACACTACTGTATGCTTGATGTGTTGAGATGCATAATGAAATTCTGGTTTCCACAATGCATTTTAAAACCATCCATCACAGTTTCAACATACACAGCACATCTGTCATACATATATTATTTACCTATACGTAGGTAATTTACCAGTGGTTCTTCAGATTGTTACTATGCTGACTGAATCTAATAATAATGTGAATAAATCGAAGTAGATGAAGTCACTAATTTCTTCGTTTACTTCTACTTCTACTGCGTTTCTACTATTTCTAATATGTGTTTAGCTCTATCTACTTTTGAAAAAAAAGCACTGGATGGATTTCAGTGCAGGAAGTGTTGTTGGGGAGATTAGGTTATCGGTTACTGAATCAGGTAATATAATATATTTATAATAAAAAGATAATCTTGTTAACTTCTCGATTTTTAGATATTTTGTAAAATGCGAAAGCTTAAAAGTTTATAAAGTAACATAATTACGCTATCTTTTTTGTAAGGACGGTAAAGCCATTAAAATCTGACAGCTAAAAGTCGTTCTAAACAGAACATTAAAAGAAAACCATACGCAATGAAAGACATGAAAATTAATAAATAGATTTCCTTGGTAGGGTAAGCAATCAACCCTGGCAAGGAAAATGGGGTGAATGTATGCAATACTGTATCAGCAGTTTAAGCTTTTTAATTTTTTTTATTTCTTCTTGCGTGCTATGAATATTGAAAATTACATATTTGGAAAAAAGCCCGAGACGGGCGTTCTGGACTTCTCCTTAATAAATATTTACATTTTGTTTCGTATTTGTTTGTTGATTCGGGTAGAAACTCAGAGAAAACTTTTCTGTTGTCTGAAAATTCAATCAATAACCGGATTTTCATTAAATGGATGGGTGATAACGTTGAACTTAGAAACTGAAAGTTAATTTTTAAAAATGCATAGTGTAGATTGTGTAGACTCTTGGGTTTTCCGAATTCAAAATAAATGTTCTTCCGTTTGTTGACTTGGCTACGCAAATTTCAAAATAAATTTTAATCTTATGTAGGTTTCGTTGTTTGTATTTGACAGTTTTGTGTTCAACTTGCACGTTGAGTTGTGTATATGTATATTACCTATATTTACGCTATTTTCTTATAAGGTGAATATTGACGTTGAATTCTGCAATTGTGTGATCGATTTTATTATTATTTCTAGGAAAGAGATTAATAATGTGAACATTATTTGTGCAGTGCCAAGTAACCAAGAACATGTAATGTCTCGGTTTCGATTCGCGTATATAGATAGTAAGCTGTTTTTTATATTACATAGATAATATGATTATTTAAAAAAAATACTCACGAAAGTTGTCACGACTCACGGACAATGGGAAAAGCTCGGGTCACAGCAAAAAGTGAGGGAAGCGAGGGCCCGTGCTATTAGCACTCCAATATAAACTTTCGATGTGGGCTCGCGCGTACGACGGCGACGTTGCTGCTTGTTATACCTTTACTACTACATTTTTTCTGTTGGTAATCGACCAGTCGAAATTACAATATACTTTTATTTATAGTGCTTAGAGACGCTAACATAAGTAAAGAATAATTTTGTCAAAACCATAAATGTAAAGAATGAGGATAAAATGTATAGATTTTTAATTAAAATAAATAATTTTGGAAAGCGACATTCTCCTTCACACTACAACAAAAAATATATGCCACTAGTCTATTGAAAGTCTATTGACTTTTAACAATTTTAATTTATTATAAATTTACTGGATTAATACTAGCAAGATGGATGAAGCTCTGCGGCGAAGGGTGAGGGACCCAGTAATATTGATTGATATAATGCCAAAATTACGAAATTTTGATGCTAAATATTTTGTAAAATATGGAACATTTGTAATAAAACGTTTAGGTTTTGGGAATGTTTTTGATAATATAAATTTTGAACTTTTATTCCCATTCATGACAAAGACATATGAGGCTTAAAACGTCTACGAGTTGGTTCGAAGAGAATGGTGTACAACAGTACGCACTCGATTCGGTGGCGGCACTGTTGCGTGTCCCTTGACCAACAATGTGTGTAATGTTACAGTTCTAAAACAGATTCTAGCATTCTCGTTTCATTTATCATAACATTGTAGCAATCTATAAAACTCAAATGTATCTATCTCTATGAAATGTAGTACAATTTTTGAAAATAGAACAAATTAATATTTTACGAAAAAAGAAAAATTATAATATTTGATCAGTGAGCGCCTAGATTACAAGTAAAAATTATTTGTGATCGAATTGTAGTAAAAATTATTTGTGATAGAAGCGTTTTTTTTTGGCGGGAGCGGTAGAAGCGAAGTCGGTCTTTTACTTAGATTTTCTATTTTTTGCGTTTTTGGGGGTTTAAGTTTAGTGATAGTGCATTTTGCGTTAAAGTTCTGTGTAAGTGTTAAAAGAATTAAAAAGTTTGAATAAATATGTGCAATTGAAGTTTTCGCGTTCATCTAAGACGTCTTTTTAACTTAAGAAGTATACACTGACATCACTTTACTGGACCTAATAATAAGAAGACAAACATTTAGTACGGAGTATTAGGGACCTGATAATAAGAAGACAAACATTTCACATCAGAGTTACACATTTTTTTTTACATGAGAATGGCAAAAATATTTCAAATATAAATATGAAACGATTTGCAATTATGTAAAAGGGAAGAAAAAGGACGTAAATGATTACAATATTTTAATATTCAATTATCAAAAGCATAACTTGTTTTTCAAAGCTTAATTTGGTCAATAACAAACAAAAATGTATACTTAATAGAAAAGAAACAAGAAAGACATTATTCAATTAATTATAAGCAAATTGACGAGAACTAAAAGACCTTGATGCACATCAAGCTAAAGTATATGTCATATGACATGTATGTATAATGCAGAGTATCAAAGCATAGTATTTCTACAATAACAATAGTTTACTACAATGTAACGCATTGTGCATGAAAAGCATTTGTATAATTTCAGACCATGACATATTTCTCACAAGCCTAATCTAAACCTTACTAACCCTTCGGGAAGCGGAGTTACAAAACAAACGTGAGCCGGAATAACAGCAACAAAACCGACGTCAGTTTTGTAAATTACAATAAACCGTAGAGTAGATCGTGGACAGAATTCATGATTCTCTCTCACGACAATAGGCTTATTCCCGGCCGGACGCGCCGTTGATACTGTGAGCTGCCGACACTTATTAGCCATCGTTTCATATAGGCTACCGGTGTTATCAGCCTCTCGATAAACGATTATTACATTTGAAATCACGTAGGCTAAACCATAGTGACTTTTTTCTACACATACAAAGCAAATTATGAAATGTTCTTACAATAATAGTGAATATAAAAAGACTGACTAAATAACAATGACATATATTATCATAAAGTATGAAAGATCGTCCACGATTGTTACGGAATAGATCGGACTGCGATACCGGGCGGAACGCCGCTGGAGAAGGACGACCTCGTTATTATTTGATAGGTCCCATGATGAAAATCCCCGCGACACGCAACTTTCTTGGCGTTCACTCGTCAGAATAAAAACGACATTGTGTGGTATTTTGCTATCCACATTGAACGGCCTCGGCCTTTAAGCTTGAATATGAATAAAGAGCGCCTGTACACCGCCGAAATGAGACAATCTCTTGACAAGTAATGAGGAATTGGCCTTCATCACGCACAAATTTCCGCAAAAAAGCTTCGGTTAAAAGGTACGTACACACGCTCGACTCACCTACAGTATTTTCAGGCGAACATAATCGACGCTGCTGAGTAGCGTCGGAAAAAAAATTGAATTTCTGCCTTTTACCTTTAAATTGTGTGAGGATACGCCTAAGATTTACCTATAACGCTATCTTATTTACAGAGTCGGAAATTATATTTGCTTAAAGGTCGAATAGAGGCAATATCATGGACGTCGCTACGCTCCGGGCAGAGGATGCAATAAGCGGTGAGGCCAGCAGAGCCGTCGCCAATTTAAAGAAAGCCCACTGAACCGAAAGACAAGCGCATTGGCGGCTCACGAACACCATGCCCGCACCCGTTTGTTCTCTTAGGTTCCTCATATAATTTTCAATCCAGCGAGCTTTAAAATCGATTGCTCTTTGTAAGTTCAAATTGAAACAAGGGCCTGTTGTTTCCCGTGAACATCGCTTAAATTAACAGATTATAAATATTGACTTTTAAAATTACGTACTCGTATAAATTACGTCTTCTACGTAAGTTTCTAGGCCTCGGAGGATTTGATTTTCTTAGAATGTTATACACATTTACTCTCAGATTTCATTTACCCTTCTCATAATACGCTATTGACAGTTCAGAGATGTTTAAATTAAACCGCTACATTTATGTATTGGGTAGTTGTATAGAGGCGGTTGGGTCAGACAGTTTCATTTGAGCTTGTAACGCTTTAATGCAAAGTCCTAACTTATATGAACAAGTGCTTAATGTACAGGCTTATCTGTCTCCTTGATACCTCTTTAATGAAAGGGTTTGATCGTAAATCTACATGGCTAAACTTAATAGACTGTCCTATTGGGCTTTATCCCGCTAACTGTAATTAATGTCTACCATAGAGAAAGTTCAAAACTATCAAAATTGAACTTATGTACATATGTATGTTTGGGAGCACAGATCGCGGTAAGACGATGTTTGCGTACCACTATATCTTACAATAATTGTAAGTAATATAGTTTTAATATAATTATTGTATTGAAGCTATATTTAAATGGTCTCTGTCGATTTAGTTATTAATAACTGACGAAGCTCAGTGTTTATGTAAGTGAAATAATTATTTAATCTGTTATCAAAAATTAACACTGTCAATAAAAGTTATATCGGAAATTGTAGCACACACAGTTTTTGAAATATCTAAAAATAGTTAACTCTCTTCGGAAGGAAGCAAATTTGTCAAGGTGAGATAGTACATACATACAATCTTCACGCCGTATCCCTAACAGGGTAGTCAGAGAGGATGGAGCGCCATGAGTCGCGGTCCTTACATACTTCTTTCGCTTCTTCAAATCTCATCATTCTCCTCACACATTTTCGCCTCGGTATGTGAGTATGTGATGCTTTTGACATTTCCGTCGTGAGATAGTAAATATGAGTACTTGCATATACCTCCAACTTCCTAATTTATCAGTTTCTTTACATCATTCGTTTGGAATAAATTATATAAAATTAAATATGTTAAATATTTTTCATTAAATAAAATATAGGTACATGAATCTATTCACTATTGTATAACCGATATTTAGTTTTAAGGTTATAATAATATTTACAATGTTTGAATATCATAAATATTTTACAACTCGTTAGTTTATGAAAATATTTTACTAAATTAGTTACTAAAACAAAACACTAAAATATAAATCCGAACTAATACAAGCGAAGTGGTAAAGATATCGAGATTTAAGCAGAGTAAACACTGAAAGTTGTGAATTAATAACGACAGCCTCAACCCTTTCCTCCCCCGGGAAGTAGTGGGCACGCGGTAATAATAAGCTACAAAACAAACTACAAGTAATTACAACAAGAACAACTACTATTACTTCGTCAAAACAACAGGTTAAGGCAACGTCGGTTGTTTGTATCATGTTTAACATACAATGGTCAATTAGAAAGCAAATATGACTTGTAAAGTTTAATGATATTTTGGCAGTTCATGGGAATATTTAATTACTAGTAGCACCTAGTGTTCCTAAAATTTTGAATATTTTAAGAACTTGTTACCAAAAGCGTTTTACAACTCTGCAATTAATACTGTCGCCGCATTAGCATTAACGCCAGGATTGTAATTACTTTGCGCTTGATGTTGCGTTTTTTAATTTTCGCCATTATTGCTGGGTAACTAAAACAGCTCTATATTAGCAGTAATATTTCATAATTTGTTATTTTAACGGTATAATTGATAAGTACATATAACACTAGTCGTAATATTTAGATACTTATAGTGATAGATATTTTTCTTTATTACTTAAATGAGACTGTGCTTAGAACTCTCAAACACACAACGATCTGCAGTCGGTCATTGAACTTCACTTCGTTTCTGTCAGTACTATTTCATCTTGATAAAGGCTCCTTCCAAGAAAGTTGCTCATTTAAAAATTTCACCGTCACCTAGTTGTTCCTAAAACTGTAACTTTTATTGAAAGTATAAAAACGTACAAGAAGCATTTTAAAATGTTATCGTTGATAGCAGTTTAAAATTTGTGGGAAGGGAGGCTCTGAGAACGATTTTGAAAGAAAATAATTCGTGACTGAAGAGTTAAAACCAAAATTTTTAAACAGTCGTATCTGAAGATTGCTCATTCAATGGAGTAAATGAATGATTGTTGATAACAGTTTAAAATTTGCGGGAGGGGACGTTTTGAAAACGATTTTGAAAGAAAATAGTTATCTCGTGACTGAAGAGTTAAAAACAAAACTTTAAAAAATCATATCTTAAGACAAGCCCCTTTAATGGGGTAAGTGGCGGGCGACCCAAAGGGCGGGGGACCCAAAAAGTTATTTTGCTAAAAAATTCATAATTTATGTGTTGTAATCGTCGATGGTCATCAGTAATCTAGTTTTATATTTTTACGTACCAATGGTTAATACTTACCGTTGATGTTTGATTTTTATACTATTGTTTGTACTTAGCAATACAAAAGCAACGAAAACAAAACAGAAATTAATAGCCATAAACTGATATCGAACTACTTTCGAACGAAACTAAGAGTAATGTTCATTGACTATAGTTGTTAAATGGGTCGATCAACTGTTTTTTGTATCACTGTAGTTGTCCCTGAATTCCTGACAAAATTATACGGAAAATATAGTACCGTATTTAATTCCTAATAAGTAACGTATTTATCACAAATCTATTTCATCAATATTATAAACAAATTTTTAACTTTTCTATATTTTCTCCTACTTTAGTGATTGAAGATGATAATTTTACTATTATTTTGAGTTTTTTGTTTTTATAATAATTTCTGATTATAAAAATGCAGTGCTCAGCAAGGATTTATAAACCTGTAAATTATTATCCATCCTTTTCCGTTATTAAGAAATTTAAATAAATGAAAAAAATACTAAACTATTCAAAAATTTACATTTACAAATTTACTGAATATACAATATTTAAACAATATAATTTTTTTTTAAATTAAAACGTTTTACTAAGCTAACCGATAAAAAATAAATAAAAATATTTTACTGAACTAACCGATCAGTAAAAAATAGTTGATGTACTCAAATGGTAAAAAAATCGGGTGAAAAATTTCTTTTTACCGTCATAACTTTTTTAAATCATAATTTTGAGAGGCCTTGTGTAGTTACGAATAAAATATTGTAATAATAAACATCGCACACAAAATATAATGGAGTGGAAGCATCTGTGCCCACGTAAGTCATTGACGTTAATAGTAAAAGACATATGATATAGTACGTCATATATAAAAGACAAGCGAGTTACGTGTGCGTACAACATTTAAGTTTCATCTATCATCGTTTCCCGCTCCTCAATCATTAGCACTGTTTACTTCTTACTGAGACAAGAACATCATATTGCTGTTAAGTCCAACTCAAGTTTATGAAATCGCTTAACACCTACAAGTACATAACAATAAATATCTATTAATTGACATCTCCATTAAAAGAGAGACATCAGTCATAAAACATCATGTATGTGCGTTAAGGTCAAATTTTCACTTCAGCGTCTCTGATTTATAATAAAACAAATTTTCAGTAGTAGTTTTACATTACTTTTAGTTATAACATATCATAACTAAAAGTAATAATTGTCAGATTTTTTCTTTATTAATATTTGGCATTATAAACTTCAATTTAAAAAAACTAACTACATTAGGAGCATTGCAATAGGTAATGAAATAAAAATAAAACTATAATGTAAAGATATAATAATCATTAAGTTTGTATGTAGCCCAGTTAAATTACAATTTGAAAAAAAAATTCGCAATAAGACATTTCTTTTTATAATCGTTAAATATGTGGAACAATAAGATATCGTATTTACGAATCCACCCACACATATATTAATACAACAATATAGGACAAAATAATAAATCTGATAAAATGGAGTACTATGGACAACTGATAAAAACTTTAAGCTGTTGCGGTTTTTTGTTTATGCCCAGATAATTTTTGGAAGTTAAATTTAAAAATAAAATTTTTATAGTTATGCCAGTTTCTTAAAACACATTCCGTTCAGAAATATTGGCTGATTTGGTGCGTATATTAAAGAAAACTATATTTACGAACTAAACAATATTCAATTGATATAAATTATATAACATTTTTATAATTTTTAACGATTCTAGTACTTTTATTTATTTCATTCAAAATATTTTCATGCACTTTTTAGGTGGATTCATGAAATGTAGTATAATATAATAATAGTAACAACTAATTTGATATTTCAAATAAAACAATAAAATAGCTGATATAGAATTTTTACATTTCTCTATATTAATGTATACGATTTTATAATATTAGTGGGCTAGCGCGTAATATGTGTACAGCGTGTGTTTGCAAGTCCTTTTGTAGCCTTCTTGAGAAGAGTTTTGTATGTGAATCAGATTCGACTCTGACCTTGCACTTAGCAAAAAAGTTTAATGAGTCTTAAAGTTTCGGTTATTCTTTTCATTTTTAATGGTTATTTTTTCTTCAGACGAACGCGAACTTTTCGAATCGTAACTTTTAATCACTCTTTAATTTTAAAGCTATAACTGTGGAACCTTTTTGAATGAGAGCTTTATAATATACCTATTTACATGAATTCTTATATATCCAATGTTTAAGGTAAATTTATTTACGTAAACAGTTTTATAAATAACCGATTTACTGCAAATATTTTCGCATTTCAGATACATTCATACCTGGATGTTACCTTCTTCAAGAGATAAGCCTTGGTAAGCATACGCAGACAGGTGCGTACGAATAAAATGTATAGATACCTATACATTTTCTTCCAATAGTTTTGATATTATTTATCTTACATTTTATTTGACGATTTATGAAAATATAAGTCTTGCCCTTCAAGGAAAATCAAAATCAATTCTTTTTACGCGTCTCTGACATAAGCTTACATGGTAATCGCACTAATATCGTAACGGGCAAACGTTATTCCGTGTATGTAATAATAAAACTATTTCATAATATTATTGCTATTAGTATTATTACTGTTACTATTCTTGTATTCATTGTTTATTTCATCCCATGCAGTAGATAAAAAAAAAGTTTCAATCAAAACACTTTTGAAGATTTTTATAATAGCTTAAATTTAATTTTATTTCGCAATCACAACGGTGCTATATAAAGCAGAAGAAGAATTTAATTTTAACTATGTATTCGAATATAAAATTATAATATGACAGAACTTTTATCTTTTGCTGTATCCTGCACCTATGGCGTCATATAACAGCCTGTTGCTAACATGTCCTCTGCATAAGAACATATGAATGTATATGTAAATTTAAAATAAGCTGTATCTGTTACTTGACTTTTAAAACCTGCGTGGTAAAATACTTAATATTTTATTTCAAAATTTTTAACACTACATACTTCTTGTATCTTCGTTTATCTATTTATTGAAATATTATACATAACTATAATTACATGCACAGTTTCCCATATTCGATAAACTTGAAAGTTTACTTAGATACTTTAATTAAAAAAGAAAAATAGTTTTACATGAAAAAAATTGTATTGGTTGTTAGTCACTGGTCTTTACAATATAATTGACAGGTATAACTGATTTTAATATACGATAAGTACAGATAAATACTAAAATAATCCAAAATTACTTAAAAAAAACAGTTGTTAAAAATTAACTGTTAACATATTTTTATAAATGTTACCATGACTCAAAACTTTGGAATTTTTTTCATTAAATAAGCAGTAAACAAACTAAAAATACTTTACTAAGAAATCATTCTATTATATAAAAAAACAAAATGCACAAAAATACTGTTGTGTTTTATACAACATGCCTTTTACCAATATGTGCCTTTTTTTTATTCATGCATTTAAAATTGATTGGTAAATAAAAAAAATTATAAAATTAATAAAAAAAACTGTGTCGGTATGTATATTTTTTATTACGGAATATATGTACAAACATACACATCATTTAAGTATATTTATGTATGGGGCGTCACTGATGGGTAACCCCCCAGTTCGTTGTTTCCGATATCTGTAGTATCACTTTCGAGTGATTATTTGAAAATTATTATTGGTTATATTTCTCTTTTTAAATATTAAATTAACACGGTTGTTGTCACAATTTAAATTATTTTAGTAAGATTTTCAATTGCTTAATTTAATAACTTCTACTAAAACACCCAAGATTAGCAAAATATTTAACAATATCACAATATAAATATATGTAATGTGTATGTATATTTAATATGTACAATACAATATAGTCATGTGGAATCGGGGTTCTCTGATTCGGTTCTGGCAAGGGATTGACCTAATCTATTCAAAACAGGGTGCCTCGAGAATATAATATAATAATCCAATTTACTGCCGTAAACTTAATTCTAAATTTAATGTTTGACGCCTTCAATTCTTAAGCATTGTACCCATATTGTACAAAGTTTAAACTTATTTTAATAAAAAAAAATAACCCGAGTTCTAAATAAACACCTATCTAGTGCTTATAATTATTTTAATAACATCAAATTTAATTAGTCTCAGAAAATGTAGTTTTTATTAGTCACATTTGTGTCATTTCTTGCATTGGTTTCCTACGAAATAACTAAATAAATAATAATTGTTAACATAAATATTATAATTATGTTGTTTTAACCTGTTAATGTTCAGGTAAGTATTCGTACGATTTGTTGTCAGGTTGCTACGGACGCTTAACGGAATGTATTTAACCTAAAGACTATGGAAGTGTTAAAGATATACAGTATAAACAGAACAGAATATGCAAATAGAGAAACGTATTTAGTAATTTTATGTTTGAGAATATATTATGCACACTTTGTTTTAGGTAACTAAAGATACCTAAAAATCATTATACGATTTTCAAACACCAATATTAATGAAATTACATACAGCAAGTACAATGCATATCGAGTAGAAGACAGTTAATAATAATCATTTCTAAACTAAAAATTATGTTTTTGTTTGTTACATATTTAACGATAATTGATATAACCGAATTTTAATTAGGTAATAAAGTTTTGAATGCTGCCTGTGTGGAATTCGTTGTAATCTGTGATGTGATTTATGTATTTAATACTAATGCATGATTTAGGTTTCAATATAGTAATTCATACTTAAAATCTTCAAGATTCTCATATTTTTATTAATTACTTTAATTGTACATATGTATGTACTAGATAATACAGTGACATTTATTGTAGTAGGCATTCAAATATATTTATAATTCTCATATATATGTACTCAAAATAAATATAGACTTATAAACTAAGTTTCATATAAAATAACTTTCCAACACAAAATAAGAAATATTTTGGTAAACTTCGTAGTTAATATCAGCGGAACATGCGATTCTACAATTTTATTGCCAGCTAATGGATTTTTTACTTTTATCTTATGGTAAATTTTGTTTCACCTAAAAACAAAACAATATCATAGCAGTTCGTCAGAAATCTTGGACAGATATGATGCAAACGATTGTAATTGGAATTTCAAGTGTTTTTACGAATGTAACAGGTCGATTGATCTGTTTGTTGTTTTTAGTGACGGCGAGAGGAGGGAGCGACACGATGGCGCCACCCAGCCGATAGGAACCACTTGCGGCTGGCAATGTGCATCCGATGTGGCGCGCACTCTAACTTTACCAAACTTTACGCTCCCAAAATAAACTTTTTAGAACGCGGGCTATCGATCACTGTACACTTTGCGATTCGATGTGACGATGTACAAATACGGTCGTGTCGGAGTACTAACCCTGAGCGGTGTGCAGGTCAGGTCCGGCTTGTAAATCTGGTGCGGGAGCACTCTCGCGGTAGCAATAGGAAGCACTGACTTTAACACTTTGGACATGTAAAGTCGGGGCGAACACGTGAGAGCGATTCGCGCGGCGCGGGCCGGCGGCGGGAGGCGGCGGCGCGGCGCGGAGTGTCGGACGGCGCGGCGGACGCGGGCGGTTGACTCGGGGCCGCTGCGAGTGTGGCGGGCCGCCGCGCCGCGCCGGCCGGGGGCAGTTCGCGCACGCGCCCCCGCCCAGCGCCCGCCCCCCGCATCGACCGCCGCACCCACCCCACGGCCGCCACCACCGCCACCGCCACCGCCGACCGACTGTTTTTCTCTCGGCACCCAACCGGGGGACGCACCTGATTTTTTCCGTGATATTTTTTCCTCCCTCTTCGCGACGCGATCCGTTCGCTTTCATTACGGTTTCGAGTTTGATTTATCACCGCAGTGGGTCTGAAATATTCTTACAATAAAACTGGGTGTCGATCGCTCGCCTCCCAATTAGCATCAATTGATCAAAACAACCAAACGCGAACCGATATTAATGCAGTCGTTGTTAGAAATATTCACCTTATTATTGTTTATGCTATTTCTCTTACACTTAAATATATAAAATAATTTTTTAAAACTAAAACATTTTTTATCATTAACTTAAAAACAAATGTACGTACTATCTAATTTATTTAAAATATGGATTACCACCTTTTCAGGAAAACTTTGATATCACTTCCAATTGTTAAGAATTTTCTAATTACGTTATATATTTATATTACTTTACAAAATAACAATATATTCATGCTATCAACAAGGTCATAAGTCGTATGAGTGGCTGATAACATTAGTTTATGACATTATTAAATGGTTTAACGAACATAAACAAAATAGTCTCTATAACGTGATTAATAATCACAACTTCTGTTTACAAATAATGCATTTAATATCACAATAATGTGACATAATATCTATGTCGTCTACAAAGCCGCAAAAAAAACAGCCTACGACGTAGGCACCTGTCTACGGTCGTAGCACAACGCACTACGTTTTGACCAATGTAGCCCTGACGCGGCCTTGTGATTAGTATTCGTAGAGGGCACTTCGTTCCTGCATCCCCTCACAAACTTAACATATTTGGCCACGATTCAATTTTAATGTTTTCATATTTGTGTCATAACTTTCCGTAAAGGGGAAAACAAAAATTACTTCCACTAGAGAACGGCGTTATTTGTAAACGGTTGACATTTCGGTATTTTTATGTAAAGTACAAGGCACTCTAGTTCCATTTTCAAATTGTTTAGGTAACCGGCGCGTTGTTTTGGTTTAGTTTTGATAGGGAAAGAGCTACTTTGATGCCGAGATTGTGCGACCGTGTTGTTACTGCTTTAAAACTTGGGCGACACTGACGAATGTAATACTGAGTTGAGAATGAAAAATGTATGCAAGCGCTCTAAAACTATATATTGTATTCTGATACCGAAACAAGTACGCGGTATTCATACAAACGTCATGAAAGTTATGAACTAACAGCAATTAAAAGGACACAAAAGTTTTTGAGGGACGTTGTCTAACAATGAAAGGGTCGAAATTAAAAGTTATTATTGTAACATAGGACGGAAACGGAGATATGAAAAATAATAGGCACGTCTACCTGTGTCTGTCGGATCAGGATATGCGGGCCTGCGATTACTGGGGTTAAAATCTTATGTAACTTTCGCTTCAGTTGAAAGGGCTCCTTTTGTTTGCGTAGTGTTGTGATTAATTATGCGCTGCGTACAGCGACAGTCGTGTCAAGCTTGCAGGCTCAGCATGGAAGGATGTTTGTCTGTCACACTCAGATACAGTGAAAGATTACTGACGATTGTGTAACCGGTGATGTAACATTGCTGATTAATTACGTACTGCATAAGCTTTATATAAATAATGTAATGTGAAAATATCAGAGGATCCTAGAGTCCGGTCTCATAAGATAATAAATATAGGAAGTAGGAATTAGATATAGTTAAACACATGCAATTTTGATTGTCTGTGCTAAAGAAAATAGGTTAGAACTACATATTTAGGAAACGTCTTTGATATACACAAAAGTTAAGTAAATGATTGTTAAATATCATGAAGGCGCGTGCACAACATGAAGTATCATTTGCACGTTGTCGATCCTGTAAGAAGTTACCTTTAAATCAATAAGTACCTTATTATGATTTACTATTTGATCTGCCTTTTATAAGACTCATACAATAACGGTGGAGATAGCAAATAAAAAAATGCGTCGGCGACAATTAAGATTCCTTATAATATTGTTTTTATAGTAGGTTTCGAATTATTTACTATTTTCTTAACTCTTCAGATATAATATGAGTCTTTTAGAAGACAGGTAATAATAATAAAACATAATCATTTATTTTAACTGAATTATTGCTTATAAATTTTCGGATCGGGCTTTTTTATTCAATTTTTCAATTTAAATTTTATTTTACACTTTTCAAAGTTAACTTCAAACTTTAGGGGCTGCCAACAGAGATCAAACTCGAAGTTTTAAGCAGCAATAGCACCTTATAACTCTACACTTGTAATGTTCTAAGCTGAATATTCTGAAAACCGCCGGACTAGTTACTATCGAACACAGCTAAGAACACCCACGAAAAATGCAGTTTTCTAACAAAAAACCGCATAAACCTAAACCAGTTCAAGAGTTACGATATCACGTGCAAATAGACCGACAACAGTCAAATGCATAGCATACCTCTTTTCCATCGGAGGTCAGAAAACAATGATATTGTGACAACACGGCAAAAGCAGAGAACTAAACTGTACTTCTAGTAAAACGTAGGTAAGCACAATTTACTTTGCATTTATAACACACAAAAACTGACGTTACATACCTAATATTAAATCGGATTTTAAAACGTTACCTAGGAAATTGCCGATTTTGAATACTGACTAGTATGAAGACCGATATCTTTCATTGTACTTAGAATTCCAATTTAAAATAAATTTCATAATATAGATATGTTCCTTTAAAAAATCACTTGTTCATTCTTTGTCCTGCCGTTCCATTTTCTTTGATATGTGACTTGAAAAATCGAAATTGCGAGTTATTTTCAAATAAAAGTTTCGTCGTGGTACCAACGCAACACAGACGGCGTGCAATATTAACAACGTGTATGGTCCGATTACTGCAAATTAACGCCCGGTGTGTTTTTCGTTTGATTGCTTCTATTCTGGAAATTTTGATCTCAACAATGAGCGCCGTGGCCAACATGAGCCAAAAATCGATAACGATGAATTGAAAGCAGTAGTGGAAGCAGATTCATTTCAAGCTATGTCGGAATTAGCCGCAGCTTTCAACGATAAAACGATACTGATTCATTTACGAAAGATAAAAAAGCTTGGAAAGTGGGTGCCATATGAACTCACTGAACAACAACAACAAAATCGCATCGAATCTTGCCTTAACTTGTTGAATAGGCATACGAATGGGGTGATTCTGAATTGGATTGTAACTTGTGATGAAAAGATGATCTTGCATGACAATTGAAAACGTCCGTCACACTAGTTGGACACAGAAGAAGCAGCATAACCATGTCCCAAATGTAAATTGAGTTAAAAGAAGCTGCTCGTACAAATATATGGTGGACCTGTGCCGGCATTATTCATTATAACTTCTTGAGACCTGGCACAACAGTTACTGTAGAGATGTACTACAAAAATTTACAAATAATGATTGACAAGCTCGCTGGCAATCAACTAAGACTATTGTCAATTACTCTACTTCACTCCTTCTTCACGACAACGCTCGTCCATATAAGGCACAATCGACCTGGAAACTCTCCATCACCCACCATACTCAACAAAACCAGCTTAACCTGATTTCCATTATTTTAGAAATTTGGAAAACTTTTTACGAAGGAAAAATTTCAAATCCGATGAGGCGATGAAAAACTCCGTTCTTCGATTCCTATTCCCAGGATTTCAAGAGCAGAGGTATAAAATGGCAAAGGTGCATCGACAATAATCGTTAATACTTCGATTAATTAAATATATGCTTTTTATGAGAAAACTGTTCAATGTTTTCTGCATGAGACAGCAATTTTAAAGGTTGCCTAATACGTTTCACACAAAATCGATTTTTTATATCAGAAATGTCAATAAATTTAACAGCAATAGAGTGCTACGTTTTCCTGTTATTAAACCATGACAGGCTATTCATATTTTTTTTATCAAAAAGAAAAATATCGATATTCAAAACAACTTAAAAATAAAAATTGGCTAAGTTGGTGTCGGACACGAATTACCTTAAGGTTCCCTAATAATTTTGAACAACTTACGAGAAAAAAATGGGTTCGAAATACCTTTTATTAATTTTTTTCTGCTTTTCATTTATGGCTTATCAAATTACGTCTCTAACCAAGTTTTAGCTTCAGTATTATAATGATGATGATGGGATGGGATGGGATTACTACTTCTTGTAGTAGCATTAATCTACAAGAAGTAAGTCCTTACGCTTATTATCACTGCAAGGAAAAGTTTATAGATTTTCTACGATTTCGTTAAGAGAAAAAAATACGAAAAGCTAATAAGAATGAAATTTTTAAAGTTTGAAGTTATTATTCATTTTAAATTATGTGAACATTGCAACTGAAGTAAAATATCTTAAGTCGCGAAAATGCTTCAATCGCTAAATGCTTCAATCGCATTATCTTTAAGTACGCGAAAGTACGCTACAGGTATCAAACTACTGCACCACCTATCGGACTAGTAATCAGCAAACAGTACTATTGTCGAAAATTTTTATTGTTAATAAACATTAGTAATGTTTTACAGATACGGTATAAAATATTAGATAGCTAAAATTCTAAAATTAAATATAAATAATTGATAAGTTTGTTACAATGCTACAAGAAATAAAGAGTAAGATGAATCTATAGTATTCATATTACCGTATAGTTAAAACAGTTATAATTTTTTAACTGTATTATACTATATTACATAACTTACTATACTATACTATTTCTAAAGAATTGCAAAACCTAGGATTTTCATTATATTTTCCCCTAAAACTGTAAGTAAAGCCACATATTCTACGAATTTTAAAAATTCCAGGTACAGTAGTTTCGCAAATAAGGAGGTAAAGTAGTTAATTAATCAAATCGTCTTCAAATATTTACTCCATTTTTCCCCTCTTTAATTATAATATAGACACTGGCTTTTAATCTAAATACTTTTTTACAATTCTATTTTTGAATTTCCTTAACCAAAAATTTTTATTTTCAAACTTGTCATTATTGTATTATATTTTAGTTTGTGGCTCTATAAAGATGTTTTGTAAAAAATTTCGTTTGATTTTATTTCCTCTTATTGTAAGTCTTCACCTGCGTCGGCTACGGTTTGGTGTCAGTATGTATGTGCCTTTGCAAAGTCATAAATACCCATGTCCAACTTCAAGTTTGTATGATACACTGTTTCTAAGAAAATTGACTGCGATAGTCGAACAGAAGGACGGGCCCATGATTGACGCTATAAGAATTTCGTTTTTGCTTTTGTGGCACAGAAGATTCAAAACGCATGAACAGTTTCGAAATAATTTAGCTAAGTTTTTCGTGCTTTCAGTTGCAAAACGGTCGGAAACGGTTGACCAGTTTTCAAACAATCTAGCTAACGTTTTCATGCCTTCAGTTACAAAACGGTCAGTGTCGGGTACACTTCAGTCTGTGAATGAGTTATCATCTAGCGATTATTAGATCACAATCCTATTATTTCATTGACTAACCCTGTAAGGATTTTATTTTTTCCTTTTAGGGTACGGAAGATTAAAACAGTTAAATAGTGTCGAAATAATCTAGCTCTGTTTTTCGTACCTTCAGTTGCATAATGGCCAGTGTCGCGTTCACTTAAGTAGGTAAGTGCTCATCTAGCGATAATTCGATCACAATCAGTACCTGTGACGGCTAAGCTTTGACGGAGGCCTATGGGGATGCTCATATATCGCATATTCCTTTGGGTTTTCTTCAAGATGTTACGATGTGGTAAATTCTAAGTGGAGTTTCGTAAATGGAATAATTTTACGTACGTATTTTAGAAATAGCTGTATAGAGAGCAATTTAATATTTAGAAATTGTTTACCTATGTAAAAGATTTCCTAACGTTATGTATTACGTCTTATCCAATTCAGGGTGGAGAGAGCATCAAGATAAATATAAAACTATCTATATTGATATATCTATATAAAGATAGTTTTTATTTAATATGAGTATTTGGACTTACAAATGATAAAGCATAACCATAAAATGACAGATTACTATTCCTTATTTATACATACATACATACATATCCTCACGCTGTATCCCTAACGGAGTATAATCAGAGAGGACGGCGTGTAGAACGTAGTATTCCTTAAATTTCTTAAAATTAAGTCTTATCCCTTTGCCAAGTATTTGCGCAGCAGCCATCTCTCCCAGATCAGCATGAGAGTAATATTAAAAACAAATAGGCATATGATATGTATAATACGAGTACATATACATATAAATGTAAGCAAGCACATAAATATGTACATACATATGTTCACGCTGTATTCCCAACGGGTTAGTCAGAGAGGACGGAGCGCCAAGCGTCGCGGTCTTTGCATACTGCTTACGTTTCCTCAAATCTCATCATTCTCCTCGCACATTTTCTCTTATGTATGCGAACGCTTTTGAAATCTCAGTCAGCTAACACTCTGGCTATTTGATCTTCGTACGTCAGCTTTAGTCTTCCTTGGCTTCCTGAATATTTACTAAGTCACAATAATGAAAGAATATAATAACAGCAATACAATAACAAAATAATTGTATTTTAATTTTTTTTGGGTCATTTTTGTAATAACAATAGCCCGTAATAACAACGCTATCGTTCTTGCTAAGCTATTTTAATCAACGCAACTTTAAAGCCTAAAATAACACAAGCAATTAAGTGGAGCTAAAACAAAGTTAAATCGCTAAGATTACGCAGTGATCTCTGCGATCGATAGTGCAAAACAGATAAAACTCTCATCGAATACAATCAGCAGCTGCCTGGACAAGGCTTAATGCCTAGGCCTCTATATCCATTTCCTCAGGGTGAATTTCATTACTACTAGCTTGTCGAATAATCCCGAACGAGCGAGTGCCTTAATCTAACCTCTCTTGGTTCGATTCCGACTTTAAAACGCGTCACTTATTTCGTTTTGCTTATAATCCATTTTTAATTGCCTTGGGCATTGTACAATTAAATTTTGAAACAAGATTTAATTACACAACGAACTTTTGATGTGACAATAGATTTTATCGGCATTAATTTATTAAAGAAAGGCGGCCTTCAAGATCTTCATTTTTGTTTGAGTAACGCGATATCTGACAACGTTAGATGTTTAAAGTTTACTTTTGTTAGTTATCTAATATATGTTTGTTTATTTTCAAATCAATTGCTAACTTTACCGATTATTTCAGTTTTTATCATTATCTTTCTTAAAGACTCATCCACTTAACAGATATAAGTCCAAAATTTATATTGACTAGAAAATTTTACGAGAAACAACAATTTCATCAAAAAGAAAACCATTGTCTAGAAATGAAATTCTACACTAGTGCACATGCATGTATTATTTTTTTAGAAAATAGGTTAGTACAATCAATATAAAGTGACATTCAAAAATTGATAATAGACTCTGTTCCTTGTCGATTCTTTTCAGTTTCAATAGCATTGTTTTTCAGAACCGTTAGTCGGTTTAACTTTCAAAATTACCTTGTAACTTTAGTTAAATACATTTTGATTTAACTTTGACTTTGATTTTGCAAAATGTAATAATCTTTATAACTCGTTTGTTGCAAAACTTTTAACGCCTATAAGTCTTTGATAGTTTCCCCCGGAATAAATACAAAAAAGTGTATGTACGTAACCAATAAATAAATATAAACTGTACAGTTTTTGCCCGCGAATTCGTCCGCGTGGATTGAGGAAACACTAAGATTACTTTATAAATATTTCCAGTATTGTGTCGAACACAACTCATAAATTTGAGCTCCATCAATCTAGTGATATTCGAGTCTATAAGCTACAAGTGACACACAAACTAACATTGATTTTTGTATGATATATATCCTGTAATCTGTACCTGTATCTGCAGTAACCTTATCTTCTACTATAGGTATTTCTACTAGAAAGTTTTAAATATAATTACTAAAAAATTCATAACTGTCAGTAGATATAACTAAAACGCTTCAATTTTAGTGTGACAAGAGGCTGCCAGTGCACGCGAACCACATGTAATCAAAGACTGCAGTTACGATTAGTCGATGATTAATGCTCGCACGGCGACGCCATCTGCCGAATTAATTGATTCATTTCCTTTTGACGGAACAAAATGAATTTTGTGATTCGATTCGTAAAACGTTTACCGTTTTTATTCTGTTCAATACATTCGTTCAGGTGGATTATGGACTGCGTGATTTATCTTTACTTTGCACCACACCGAATTGTTTTTTGGAGCACATTATTATCCTACTCGTTTGGACAACCAATTAAATGTACACTGTTGATTCTGACAAGAGATTTGTTTCGTATTCAAATCAAGAACATAACAACAAATAGTAGAGTATGTGTATACGGGTAGTAAAGAATTTAACGCCTTAAGAACGAGTTAAACTCCTTTGTAAGCTACGAAACTTTTCATAAAAGAGGGCCCGCATGATTTGTGAGTACGTGTAATTTTTCAAACGTCATATTTTTTGTTGCGGTTTCCCCGATCTTTCAAATAAAGTTTTGCTATTGTACTAGAGTGACTTTTGGGAATGTGTTTTTGTCCTTCTTAGAAGCTTTTTCGTGAAAAGTTCGATAAATGGACGGGAAAACACTGATGGCATTAGCTTTTCGCTTAATAAACTTCAATGTTCAATAAAGATTACGGAGCGTCACCGCAATGTTCATAAAGTTGCTTGTTGTTAAAAATAGAATTTTAACATAGTGTGTAATAAATTGTTTATACTGGTGTTTAAGTGATAAAATGGGCAACAAACGAGTTGTACACAGGTAAAATTGATTGAAGTTTTTTTTTTATCGCGAATACTCGTGTGTACAGCGTGTAGCTGTCAAACGATCCAGTGGCTATCTGTCGATCGCTGTCTGTGCTCTTACCAAAGATTGACAGGCTTTTCAGACTAAACTAAATAGAATTTTAGAGAGTTTCGACTCCATCGTTACTTTGCCAAATATCGAACCACAGAGGCATTACGAATAACATAGATATAAAACAAAGATTAATTAAATCGCTTTCTAGTTTAGACAATTTCGAAAATACTTTTCAAGTAAAGTGTCTATTATACAATCATAATTAACCGAATATTTTTTATTGTGTCGTAATCTTTTTAGCCAAATTTTTCCACCTTTTCTTATTCTTTTGTAAATACATTACAGAAAATTTTAAATGATCTACCTACACACCTATTTAGTTATTTTATTATAGCAATATTAGAGGATTGTTTTGTTTATTCGGTAGTATTTTTTATTAGTTTTAAACGTTATTTAGTTCGGAAAAATGTGTAAGTTTATTTATATTATGTATAGTACCTGGGCGACCGAGCTTCACTCGGTGTTTCATTAAAAAAAAAAAACAAAAAAACTTCTGACCAAATTGCAATATTTGAACCCGCGCACTTCAGCATGCTAGACCTACGCTCTAGCCACAGTGCTATTAAGAAGGTTAACTCTGTTCCAAATTGCAAAACCAGCACCCACACATCTACATTTTATTTGATTTTATTTGCCTCATTTCGCAGTACGGGACAGGATGCCTGAAGTTATGAAGTATATGATTTTATCATAATTTTTCATTTCATTTCCTTATTGTAAGTACATTATTAAAGTGATATGTGTTTTAATAGGTACTTGTTGCACACTGAACTTAGACATATTATTTGAAAATATTAAAACAAAAACAAAAAAGGTCCGACCACATTGCAAAATTCAAACCCGCACACTTCGGCATGGTAGACCTACACTCAGCCACTGCGCTATTGAGAAGGTAAACTCTGTTGCAGAATTAAAGAAGTTTAGAAGTTTAGAGTTCAGAAGTTTTAAGTGTGTGAAAGACGCAGAAAATGATTTTTCCCAGAATTGAGACCTAGCTAGATCAATTTTTCGCCCGCCTCAACCCCTGTATTGTAAATTTCATCGAAATCGCTAGAGCCGTTTTCGAGAAACCGATATCAAATATATACATATATATATATAATAGTGGATTCAATATAATAGTGGATCATATGGCTTTAGTATCATATGCTTCAAATTTCTGAAATGAATTTTCTGAGAAAATCGTCATTTCTAAGACGTCACAGGTTTGACATCATTAATATCCAAGGAACACGAATAACAGAGAATGAAAGGAGTGCTTTCACGGGTCGCGACGATGCACTCATATTTCCGGATTTCATTCCCTCCATGCGCTAGTATATTACATACGGCAAATCCAAATGTCATCATAACGTTACTCTGGCTGTGCTCCCCGTAGATTGTATTAAACAAAAGGGTATTAAATAGCAGACAGCGCGGTTTACCCAGCCACGACCAATGTGTGTAGTGCTTTATTTTCTCTTCTGATGTGCGTTCCTATGATTATGACACTTCAAGTATTTTCATTAATTCTATGTAAAAATAATATTTTAATTAGTTCTTCAAAGAAATACTATGGTATATATAGTCCATATAAAAGGCTGGTTGATGGGTGGTTGGGAAGTCTGACTTCTAAGACAATTTATTTAGATTCGATTTCCAGATAGATCAAATGAGAAAACTCTTTTTTTTATTTAATTAGAAGTCTGGATATTAATTCGGGTCTTTACCTCTTATAGTAAGCTTGATTTGAGGATGCAATGGATGAGAAAGTTACATGTGGTACTTCTTTCGCTTCCTCAAATCTCATCTTTCTCCTCACATATTTTCGCATTTTCATCAGCTAACACTCTGCCTATTCGATCTTCGTAAGTCAGCCTTGGTCTTTCTTGGCTTCTTTTACCACTCGCTTTCGCTCTGTAGATTTTCTTCGTCAGTCTGTCATCACTCATTCTATGTGCCCTAACCCTCTAAGCATTCGTTTTTTATTCGTTTCAATCGATAATTAACTCCACAAGATTATGCAAAACCTGCATAATATTTATACAGTTAAATCATTAAATGTAAAGTGTTCTTAATGTAATCTAATTTTAAAATTACAAACGTTTTGGCCAAAATATTCAAATAAATTAACGAATTAAATGAAAAGTTATTTCAACCACGCGGACGGTCTATATACATGTATATTTAATTATATTGTAAATAATACTAACTATTATTATTTTATTAATTTATTTATGGCCGGATACCAGAATGAATCAACACTACAGACATTTTCTATTTCAATTTCTTTACTGGAATGATAGGTGCAATTAATTGTGTAAAAACATAAAACCACTTTAAATTCAGGCACAGCGACGTGAGGTGGTGTTGATCGCTTCGAATTCGAATCGTAATAATTTTTCCAAAAGCTATTTCAGTTCAAACTACATTCATTTACACGTAATAATTGCGTTCGATCGTGGCTGCCGACTCATTATCATATAAATGAGAGAGAAAAAGCAACGGTTGCCCATTAATCAAGAGAATGGCGCAACAACACTGGCTAATACACTTATCAACTTTAATTCAATAATCCGGCGCGCGCGCTGGCCTCGTTGAACTCGACAGGACTTTTGTAACGCAAAAAATAAGTAGAAATGGAACGCACGACTCCACACACTAATCTCAATTAATTGCGTTTTACCTTCTACATACCTAAAATGAAATAACTATCACAGCCAAATGTAAAGTTTAGGAATTCTTTTATTTAATATTTAGTCAAAGCCAAAGTCAAATCAATTTATTCAAGTAAAACTTACAAGGTATTTTTGAACGTCAAATCTTCTTTAGGTGATAGAAAACCTGGATACTGAGAAGAACCAACAAGAAACTCAGACAAGTATAATTTTTTCAACTTCATTTTACAAAAGGTTTATTAAAATACAATATTCATTAAGCCAGTAAATGCATATGCAGAGAAGATCAGTTCCAGATTATTGTTCTATTTTCAATGAAATCGTTTATTTTATAGTATGATTGTCTAATCAATGTGCGTTTTATAACCAATCTAAATTTATTCTCTGTTAATGAGTAACTTCCTAAGGAACTTTGTTATAAAAACAAATGCAGTTACCCGAAAACGAAACATTTGAGTAATGTAATTTAAATTTTGAAATAACCAATTTATCACGGCTTCGGGTTTCCATACCATTATTATCGCCTTTTTTTTAAACAGATCTATATTTTTCCTCGTATACATAATAATTTCAAAGATGTATAAGGATGGCAAGGTGAGGACATCAATGTCTTTATAACGATCTTTAAGCGATTCTCGTGCATCCATACTTGAGATATCAAGTAAAAACAGGGAACCATTTTTCAATATTTTTGCTCAAAACCTTCTTTGTTGTATGCGACGACGATCCTAGACCACTAGTAATTTCTATGATTACATTTTATAAATAATTTACAAAAGCATTATCAACCTCGATTTTATTTGTAACAATTTTATTATCAATTATAAAATATTGAAATATCTTGGTTTTTTAATTCGTTTACCACCGACTTCTTTGTTAATGGCGTTTCGTTTAATTCGGTACATAAAAAAGATTGGCTTAGTAACAATAATTCAAAAATATTCAGCGAAATATTGAGCTAAAGAACCAATCAAAGAGGTAGATATAGTTGAACAACCAATTCGATAATACGTACTTCGAGTTGGTCTATCCAACTTTTACCCGTCACTACTATGTAATTTCAAATACTCGGATGAGAAAAAAGCCACCGCAAAGGGCAACTCGTTCTTATTTCATAGAGTGAAATAATACAGCATTAAATACACACATTACCTAGGCGAAAGTGTGTGAGTAGAATGATGAGATTTGAGGAAGCGAAAGAGGTATGTAAGGATCGCGACACTTGGCGCTTCGTACTCTCTGACTATCCCGTCATCTGCAAATGCATCTGCTTTCCAAGCTAGGGTCCCGGGTTCGATCCCCGGTCAGGTCAATTTAGGAAACGAACTTTTCTAAATTAGCTTGGAGTCTGGGTGTTACTGGGAACTCCACTACACAATCTGTGTCATTGTCTGGAGTATTATTATTATTATAAAGGCACGTATTCAATTAAATTTTGTTAATTATTAATATTAATAAAGGTACAGGTGTTATAATATTATAATTTATTGTTTTGGCACTCCTGTGTTTTGCAACATTTCAGTTTTTTTTTGTAAATTATTTCATACACACTTGCGACTGTACACATATAAATTAACCTTTACTGTAAATTTACTAACAAGAACAAGATATCCGTAGCTACTTCAAGTCATAAATAAGACACGTCTACGGAATAGCGACGTAGCAGCAGTCGTAGCAGCAGTCGTCGCTCCATGCTACGTTAAGGTGCGAGCGTTACAAGCACTCGTGAAATTGTGCACTGCTTGGTACGTTTATCTAACTCTTTAAAACTATCGTCATAACTTTATGGGCGCATTATGTTCAAGCCAGTGTGCGCTCTTTCATTAAATATTTAATGTTTGTGTTTTCTAAATCACTATTTATTTCTAAATTACAGAGAAGATAAGTAAGAAAGTATAGTTATTAAAATACATGAAAATCACGACTTTAAAGTTTTAAAGTGCACTTACTATGAATCTACAAATGTAAACAATAACAAAAATTAAAAGTTTAATAACACTAGACTCAAAAAATTACATGCACAAATTTTCACCTTTAGAGAGAACATTTTCGGAAACCACAGTGTTAAAAAATCATTCATCCGTTCAAGGGCTATGATATTAAAAGCGAACACACAGAGAGGCAGACAGCATGAAAGGCGTAAAACTTATACACTTCTCTTTTTTGATGGGGTTAAAATATTAAATTTCGGAGTAATATAAAAAAGGACTTCCAAAGTTTAACGAAAAAAAATTAACGTTCAATTCGAAATGACGCACAGTAAAGTAAATGTTACTCGAAGTTTCGATGTGAAACTTACCACCGTTAAAGTTTACATGGGTTCCCCGGTCAGTGTTCTTTCGGACCAACTTAAAAAATGTTCAACTACCTACGGTACTTTGGTTAAACGTTACCGTTGACTGAGTCTGATCTCTGGAATGTCCTGAGGATATTTCGTTAACAAGCGAAACACGTCTTGATCAGAAAGTTTGGAATTTTTGGCGGAGGGCAGCTGAAAATTATAAAAAATTGTCACATGAAATGGATTTCTGTAAAGTAACACCTGAGTATACAATATAGTAAAAAAATCTGAACCAAATCTCAATTCCACTTGATCACTCATCTAGTACACGAGCACATACAAGTTTCCGTACTAAAATACAAATACACCTCAACCAACGCAATTTAGAAGTAAAATTAGTTTTAATTTAACCAATAAGAGAAAAGTACGGCGTCATAATTTTGAAATCAGCTCTGCTCTAGTTCTAATAGCGAACGTTTAGGTTTTGCGATCCAATTTCATGCCTTCGTGAACTCATGCACCAATGGTCTACCCACTAGAGAAATTTCACTAACACAAAGTTATGATTAATTGAGGCAATAACATGAAGACTATGCTATATTGTCCTAACGTTGAAATCCCCGAAGACAAAGAGCCTATGGTAAATTCAGAGACTGCGCGTTTATTCCTTTAGAAATTATAATTCATTTTACCTTATGAGACGTAGTACGTTTGAATAAAACATACAAAAAAGTTTTCGCCAATATCTATTCAATGTATAAACTATATTTTACAATTGAAATCATAAAGTAATTCAAAATAACATTAATAATGACGTTTTAATCAACATCTGTTAAGAAAAATCCTCTCTGAAAGTTTTATTCTTTGAGTTATGTACAATTATAGCAAAGGGTTTCGTCAAGTAGTTGTAATATACGCTTTATTTCCATCCAAACTACATATATTTCGACGTCGGATGACTCTGTAATTCATAACATTTTATGTCTGACCCTACCTTCCGTTAAACCAAGATTACTATAAAATCACAAAAGTTAACTGCAACGCTAAAACATTTTACGAGAAAAGCTATTTTAGTTTATTGGTCAACAGTTATGTTATAACATGTTTTTAATTAAAATCAAGTACGTTTCATTACTTACTCGATGCCACGTGTTGCTCCGTCGAGCGCTGCGCAAAATACAAAAGCTGAGTTTAGATTTTTCTTAAAACATGACTACATACTGCATTTCCGAGAGTTGTATATTCCTTACAACAGTTCCGACTTTCATACTGAAGACAAAGGGACTTCCTACGTTCCAACAAAAACTCATCCACGCCAGATGATGTGTCTATGGCGAGAAAATACAAAAAAAGAAAAAGTAACTTCTACGTGCCTCTACATATGCGTAGAATTTTCAAAGGAGGCTTTTTCCCGTACTTCTCGTTGGAGAAAACTGTAGCGGATACGAGAGGATAGACAAAAGGAGGGCTCCCTATACTTTGTTAGATATCTGCGCAAGTAAAGGCGAATGTAGATGAGCCACTCCCGTCCCTCGGCCCGCGCCCCTGCTTAACTACAAACACAAAAGTCCCTACATAAATCTTGTCCTAGCGGGAACTCGCGCGGCGCCAACTCACCTCTCGAGTTGACTACGCACAACCACCCTCCGATGCGATGAATTCGATAACACAACAAATTAGAATGTCGCTTCGCGCCCTTGTGTATCTAATGATAAAAATGTGGATTTACGAACATAATCTGCCATACTACATAAATGTTTCGTGCGTCTCATTCTTTTTTTAAACAAGACGCGTATCATGAAATATCTATTTAATTTAAATAATTATCTATTACAGGCAGTAAAAACTAAATTCATATTGAAGTTAAAAAATTATTGCCTGAAATCAGTCTTTAAGGCACATAATTTAACTTCAATTACAATATGCCCAGTAGATAATTAGGAACGTGTGAACGTCATAACAACAAGCGCGATAACTAATCCAAGTGACAATAACTGAGGAAGGCTGTTTGGTTTAACATAAACAAAGTCTGTTCTGTTATAGATTTTACTGTTTAAAACAATACCTATCTTAAGGTCGAAGCAATAAGGAACAAAATACATTAGACATTCATTTGTATGACTGCAATGTCAATTTGGTTGTTAATTTTACACGTACTTCTGAATATTCACAGGAGAACTTTTATGACGGCATACCACCTTCACTTACGGTTGTGGATTTAATTAACGATTTCTTCGAACCCCTCATCGCATGTTCAGCTAAAGACAAGTGGATTGTAATTGGTGTCGTAAGCCGTTTTATATAAACATGATATATTATAAATAAGCCACGCTTGTTAAAATTAATAAATATTTTTATTTTTCTTTCACTCTAATACTGAGGACATAAACACATATGCATTTACAAGTTTGACAGTTGTTTATAAACGGATTTAATAAGACTACGCGATGTTTAATATATTTCTTTATGATAATTTACATTCTTTGGATTTCTATATTTCAGTAAATAAAGTCGAATAAAATGTAAAATGTATATCTGTCAATGAAAACCAGTAACGTTGAATTCACAATTAAATATTAAGTTAATGACTCATATAAACCGTACATGGTTTGAGCACAATGTAAAATAATGAACTTACAAAGCACTAAATATATGGTCCTTTTGACCTTACTCTCTTACAGAATAAATTGTTTAAATGTACAGAATGAGTGCCAGAAACGGCTGTACTGATTAACTAGTTAAGGTCGTCCGGAAATTGGACAGCTTCATTCCACGGCCGTGCATCAAAATATCCTACAAGTTTATTCCTACTAAACGCTTTCAATGAAAATGAGACTATAAAGTTTCCGGCGACGCAGAGTGATTCTATTACGAATATGAAATGTTATTACCTCGGATGGATTATAAGCAGGAGCAGGTTCTCACAAATGAAATTGCTTCCCTCTTTTGGAATCCATTTTAAGGATGAATGATATAATTCTTACGAGTAAAGACTTTGTCAGGCGAAGGAAACATTTATTAGAATTATATAGTGTTATTTTTATAAGTTTCATTATTAAGTGACATTGAGTGTTGCTGAATTTGTTGACACTGCTAAAAAGCCCATTTGTTAAAACATTATTTTCCGAACTTTAATTTTAAATATATAACCAAAAATAACTAAACTACGTTTCTAAATAACATTTACATGCATATATATAACCGTATTTATTGTATATGTATATAACTGTAGGATTTGTATAATAAGAACATATTAGGTAAGTCAATTGAATTGGAAAGTCTAAACGTGTGCTTCGAAACATAGATATAATTTTGGGTCCCTAATAATGACCAATTTGTTTCAAGGTGTATAGCTTATCGCAGTTCAGTTAACATAAACTTGTTGCAAAGGTAATTTGACCATTCAACGGAGTTCTGAGCTCACAGTTGGAAATTTGTAAGTAGAATTCTGTGTAACAATTCATAGTCCGCCATTGTTACATTTCGCTTTAACGATGTTGTAGACTAGTTAATTGTGATAACAGATTTATTGTTAAACTTACATGTTAATGTCAAATACGAAACAGGAATCCAACAGCCTTTTTTACCCAGAGAATAAAAGTTACAATATTACATACTTTTAGAATAATAATAATAATATACTCAGACATTTCACACAGTGCCATCTAGTCCCAAAGTAAGCAGCACAGCGCTTGTGTTATGGGTACTAGTATCCCCCTTTAATTTCACTATCTCCAAAACTACTGAGTTTTGGAGAAAAACTACTGAGTTTAGGGTAAAAACTCACTCGCTGCGTTCACTTAAGTTATCACTGATTTAACTATTAATTTTGTCTACATTTAAACAACGATCGTTCGCGGATACAGATAAAATTGTACTCATTTTGATTGTACTAGCTTGCTTCTAACTGAGAGCACATGGCGGCATGAGAATTAAAGTATCTATGTATGTAATCTATTTTATTCCTACGATGTGGCTAAAATGGTTGTGAAGCTAATAAACGCGCCTCCCTTGATTTGAAAGAACCGCACCTATAAAAGTTAAGAAAGTTATTGAACTATATACAGATGTCATGCTAAGCTTTTACTTATTTGTATCTTATATTTTAGCTTTAATATATATATAACCTACATATCTACAACATCCCATGCTTTAGACTACATATCTGTAACATGTAATGCCTATAGTACATATCTGCAATTGGCTAACTGATATGAGTGACATTTAAGAAGGTGGACGAGAAATAGTTAAGTCAAGTTCGGGTAACCAATTTTTATTATATTTTTATTACCCTAAGAATATTTGATGTTATACTAGTGCAAAATATCTGATTTAACAAGATGTATCACCATGCCTGAGTTTGTACGTTACTTAATCTCTGAGAAAATCGGTTATGAGTGATAGGCAGACGGACAAACGAACAGACAGACAAACGTTTGAGTGATCTAACAAGATATCCTTTTTTATATACGGAGCCAAAATAAAAAAATGACTTAAATATTTTTTTTTTGTTTTTGTTTGTTTTTTACTTTTTTTTGTTGCTAATTATCATTGTTCACTGTTTATTGTTGCTTGTTATTACGAGTATTAATGATTTGTGATGATGAATAAACCATCTATCTATCTATCTATAAAATACTCATTATTGAATGTTGCGCTATTCATTCCTGTGTTTGGGTTACTAGCAGAATTAACCATTTTACCGGTAACAAATAAAAGTACTAAACTAAATAATCACCATGGTGCTTCTTTGTTTTTATCCAATACTTGCTCTTACCTGGAAATAGAAAAAAATTTAATGTCAGTTCATTCAGCAATTTACTTTAAAAAGCTTAAAAATTTTTAACAGTTGTTATTGTTTACAAGTATTTACTCATTACAAGTTTTGGCATAAGACTTTCGCTGCGGAATTTCTTTAACATTATTTAAAAAACTATTTTACTTGAATTACATTCTTATTCCAGGTAAATATAAACACATATAAAATTTTATCTACATCCTCTACACACTCCATCCACTCTACTACCCCGTTAGAGACACAGCGTGAAGATGTGTAGGTATAAAAGGACACTGAATGAAAAATCTTACTACGAAATGAACGATTTCATTGAATACAAATTCGTAGTCTGGAAATAATTCTCTCTGCAAATACATTTACTGACTTCCTGAATATTGTATTTTAATAAATTGTAAAAAACTTTAAGAAATAATGTCTTAATGAGTTTCCTTTCAGTTCTTCTCAGTACAGGTTTTTGTTTAAACTGGTGGCAAATATGACTTTCATAAGTGCCTTGCAACTGAGTTCACTTCAATAAATTCACTTGAACATTTTTTTTAATTCGATGTCTTTGTTGTGTCTTTGGTAAGATACAAAGTCAACTAGTAAAAAAAAATCATCGGACTTCTCAGGGTATCAAAATCAATCCCTAAAAAACGCGCTCTTCAGATTTACGATTTCGTTACTTGTTCGAGACATTTTCCTTGTACCACATTTTGTTTGTACACCTTCCCTTTCAAAAACAGAACCTTTGGTATTGTTCACATTCATATTCAATCCTTTCACTTCACATTCTTCCTTCATGTATGGTACTAGCGTCTGCAACTGTGCATCTGTTGATGCTATAAGCACAGCATCGTCAGCATACAAAAGACAATTTACCACTGTGCCATCACATATCATACTACTCATATTACCTTTCAATATATGGAGGCAACTGCCCAAATGCAACACGAATAGCCAGGCACACAATACACAGAATTGTCTTTCGCCTAAATAGACTTCAAACCCGGGCGACATGTCACTATCTATCCTTACACAGGCTCTGTGACCTCGATGTAATGACCTCACAACTCGCAGTAAGAGAACCCCACGCAGTATTCAGGCAGAAGACTCCACATTATCTTTCGCATTATTCTATCGAATGCTTTTTCTAAATCCACGAAAGCGCAGAAAACTCTATGACCTATGGCCAGAAACTTCACGATAATGCGGAGCGAAAAAATCTGATTCATACAATCCGACCGTTCCTAAAACCGCCTTGTACCTCCAAAAAATATCTTTCAGAAATGCCCTTCATACGTTTGATCAATACCTTGGTATAGACTTTACTTGCTAAGCTGATTCAAAAGGTTAAGTCAACTATTTCTAAAATGTATAATACGTGTTGTTGAATATGACGTAGAGCAATATTTTTTATAATAAATTATTGAAAAAACCAAAATTAAAAAAAATTATGCCACTAAAACCTGACTGCCCAATCATTTAACTTATAATTATTATTTAACAATCCCATAAACCCATTTCCGGAGACGGAAGCCATAAGTAAATGAAAGTATCGAGGCCTCCGATTCTGGCTATGAACTCAAGGAATAACGGATATTTCATCAATCAACATATTTGATCACAATGCTTGGCGTTCTATCCGATCTGATTACCCCGTTAGGAATGTAGCGTGAGAATGCGTATGTACGTATTTATTTGGAAGTTTTTGATAACGTACATAGTCAAATTTAGTTTCGTAACTTTAATTTTATTACTACACGTATTAATCGCCAACCTTTAGCCTTCTTTTGGACAGACGACCCAACAGACAGAATGAAATAATAAAAGTTACGTTTTTTGAAACTTGGCTACGGAACTCTAAAAAAGAGTTAATTGTATATTATTAAAAATTTCATTCAACATCATTTTAGGGTAATGTCAAGCCAGCCAAATAGTCGCTTTGTAACAGTTAATAAATAAAAAATTAACCATGTAACTTCATGTAATTATACGAAGGGGATAAAACAAAGTATTTTACGTATGTACCGTAGTACGTATGTACACATATACACGTATGTACCGAGTAAAAAATAAAATAAAAATTATTGATTCAGTAAAAGTTTTACGACTTTATATTCTGTTTCATTTTTATAAAACTAATTAAATAGTTAAATGTATTGTAGTCTATAATTACTGCTATGTAGGCTGATACTCTGACTCACTATAAATTAACATTAACAAAATCAACATTAACAAGCTAGCAACCTGTCATTGTCTGGCTCGTTTTTACCATTTGTGAAGGTCTTACCTGCTAACGTGACGTCAGGTTGTAATTGTGTTAAACATTAAACATCTATCAACTTCGAAAGAAAAATGGCGTAAGGATATGTACCTACGTTGTATAGTATTACACCAAAATATAAGTAGCCTCAAATTACCTGCGCAGTAAACACACTTTATTCACGCGGGAAACTTCAATCTGCCAATGATAGAGTAGAGGATTTTGTCTCTTTGCAGTCTTGCGCTGTTATTGCATGATCGATTTCGCGGTAAAATCACGGACATCCGTGCCTCGTGCTCCATATTTTTCAATTAGAGTAATGAATACATAGCAAGCAATACTCTGCTAATCGTGATTGTAAATAATGTTCAATGTAAATTGTTACGCATTCGGCAGGTTCGGCTACAGTCGAAAATCAGTTACGGTTTTTTGTGCAAACAAAAACTGTTGAAAAAAATGATATTTTGAGTAATATTATACTAATTACGAATAACATAAACTTATTAACATCACTAAACAGGTGTAATGTAATTTATGTCTTAATCCCATCTATGCTCTTTTTTTCTTGGAAGAAGTGAATAATAGATTTCTTTAAATTTTATTTTTTGTTAACATTAAAAATTTTTCATAGATACCCAATTCAAATACAAATATACGCGCGCACATTAAATAACATAATCTCTAAAATTTTCTTCAAGTTTTCTGTACAACTCTTGTAATTAAAGTTGCACGTTTAGCATTTTACAGCGACGATATATTCGTACGCGCACGTAATTCCTTGTTTTATTACAATGTAACATCGCTTTAACACCTGCAATAGGACGGCGGGTTATGCTGGGAAGCCACTCAAAGGGTCTAACGATGAGTACGTTGAAGCTTGTTTAAAGTTACGAATTAAGGATTTTCTCTTAATATTCCATATCTCAGCGTTTACTTGTAATGTACAAATTAATTTCTGTTGATAGCAATCGTTAAATGACGTGATTTTTTACTATTTTAAAGTATTTGGTTTTTTGATATTTTTGTATGCTGTTTCTCATACTATATGTTCTCTTTGCAATTAAGTTAGCTCACATGTTTAAGTTATACTTAAATATAATTAATATAAAGAGATACATAATATGTAATGACTGCGATGCTTGGTGCTCCGTTCGTTTTGACTACCCTGTTAGGGATACAGCGTGAAAATATGTATACGTGTGTACATAAGTATATATTAAGAAGCTGGTCAAGTTTATTAAATTGACATTGCTTGATACTATGGCACAAAGCATCTATATTTCAAGTCGGACCCCGGAATATACGTAATAAAGAACTTGTATGTACACGATGAGCTTGTAACTTCTCACTGTGTGATTCCACTTCGCTATACATACTGTTCACTATCTGCGGGCCTAGATATTATTTTTGTAAGTAGTGACAGATATGTTTTTGTTAATTGTAGAAATCTATTCTAGATACCAACTCATATATTTAGCTATCAACCGCCCAAAGTTTAAAATTTTTAATCGACGCGTGTTTCGCTTTACGAGAAACATGTTCTAGAAATTCCAGAGATCAGGCTCGGACGCTCGGTGCTGAATGGCATCTACAGGAAACAAAGCTCGGACTCAATCAGCTTGGTACTGAATAGATAACAGAGTTTTGGCTCTGGAACTTCCCGAGAAGGCTTCGTTGAGAAGAGAAACACGTGTCGATCGACGAATTTGGAGCTTTGAGCTGAAGATAGTTAAAAATGTGTTGGTTGTTATGATTTTATTGTTTTGATGCTTTACCCAACCCGAATAGGAAATGGTGTGACGTAATGTATTTTAATAACTTTAGTTTATACGAAAAGTTAAACGAAAAACTAATAATTTAGAATTTCTCAGTAAGTAAATATCTGTAGCTATTTTATAAATATTATTAGAATTACTCAGGAAAACATTTTTAGGCTTCCCTGAACACAAACCTTTTTTTATTTCTGGTCTGTTTAACTGTTTGTTCGAGCTTCACTCAAAAACTACTGAATAGATTTAAATACAAATTGCACTATTTGAAACAATGAAGTCGGATGTTACTTAATACGGTATAAGTCATTATTGTAAGAGGGAAAGAGGGATTGATTTTTAAAAGTATAAGATGAATTTATTAAGGTGTTACCTTTTTTATGTCATCTTAGCAGACGAAGTAGGCAAAAACTGGTTATATACATTCTGTCAAGAAAGTATCGGGAATGGATGATTTGTTTATGGTTCCAAATTCAATTTTTTGTTTTTTTTTGTTGTTGTTAGATTGGCACAACTGTTTTCCATTTTGGCGCAGAGTTTGAGTTGCATCTGTTATTTAGATTAAATACAGTGCTGTTTTTAGTTATATCATTCTAGTGTATATTGCGAATTTCATAATGGACAAAAACATCGATCAAATAGTTTGTCTTAAATTTTGCATCACTAATGGAATTTCGTGTTCGGAGTCACTGAAAATGTTACAGAAGGCTTACGGTGAATCGACTTTATCCAAAAAACATGCTTATGAGTGGTACAAAGCGTTGAAAAGCGGTCGAGATGTGATGGAAGATTTCCCTCGCTCTGGTAGACCATCAACGTCTACAACTGAAGTTAACATCGCAAAAGTGAAGGAAATAGTGACGGAAAATCCTCATTCAAGTTTGAGAGAGATAGCCGTCGAACTTTCTGTGTCTCACGAGTCGATCCGTACCATTTTAAATAATCACTTGAGTACGAAACATGTTGCCGTTCGGCTAGTCCCAAAAGACCTCAATTTTCTTCAAAAACAATCGCATAAGAGTCGCTGAGGACATGCTAGAACGTGTCAATTCGGACCCAACATTCATGAAACGCATTGTTACTGGTGACGAGACGTGGGTTTACGAGTTTGACATGCAAACTAGTCAACAAGCTTCGGAGTGGCGCCTTCCAACTGAACCGAAACCGAAAAAACCACGCCAAAGTCGATCAAAAGTCAAAGTCATGTTGACTGTTTCTTTAACTATCGCGGTGTTGTGCACTCGGAATTCTTGCCGGAAGGTCAAACGGTAAATAAAGAATATTATTTGGGCGTTATGCGGCGTTTATGAGAGCAAATTCGACGAAAAAGGCCAGATTTGTGGAAAGAAAATTCTTGGATTTTGCACCACGATAATGCGCCTTCGCACAAGGCCATCGTTGTGAACGAATTTTTGACCAAAAACTCAACAAATACCATCGAGCAACCACCTTATTCACCAGATATGGCTCCAGCCGACTTCTTTCTTTTTCCTAAACTCAAGTTACCGCTTCGTGGCACCCGTTTCCATTCGGCAGAAGACATAAAGGAGAATTCGCGGCGAGCACTGAACTCAATTCCGGAAAAAGCGTTTAAAAATGTTTTGATGATTGGATTATTCGTTGGTGTAAGTGTATCGTTTCTGAAGGAGCATACTTTGAAGGTGATAAAATAAATTTGAATGAATAACTAATATTTCGTGTATTATTGACCTTTTCCCGATACTTTCTTGACAGAGTAGTATATCACATATAGTTATACAGTTATATCGTCTTTCTTTTAGTCGCGCTTGAGTGGGATCTCTAAATATATTTCAAAGGAAGAGCGGTTACAACTTTCTCCACCTACTTAACCCATTAAGTCTTACTAAAGCTATGTGTTTAGTACTGAAACTATTACATGGACATAGCGGTGAAAATGATTTTATAATCATATACAAAACATTTTAGCATGAGAAATATTGTAGCAATCATTAGATGCAGATAGATTGAATATAGATGAATAGTTAAATCGCAAGCTTTTCAGTAACATAAAATTACCTAATACCATCTAAATGACAAATAGATCTCATATGTACTATGGCACATCGAATCTGCTAAACTATAATATGCCACTATACATATGTAAAATAAAATATAGCTACAGTACTTATTATATTTTATTTATTCATAAAAACATGATATACTAAAATTATAATTGATGAAAGCAGAATAACATCTAAATGGGTACCTATAAAGTAAATGAAAAAGTATAATTTATTTGCTAATAAATAAATAAATAAATACAACACTGTCATTGTAATAATAAATAAGGTAGATAATTAACTTTCATTCTATGTATCTTTTGTAGACCTATAACATAATATTATATGTTAGATACCATATAAATTTAATAGCAAGGTCAAATGAATGTATCGAAATCGATCCTTCAACAGCTAAAATATATATTGGTAATTATTTATTGGTAGTTGTTAAGCATTTAATTTTATTTAGTTTAAGGCTACTGTGAACACCAAAGTCATAAAGTGTTTCATACAAACTTTATAAGTACATAAACTTCTGCCGTTTCACATGATTTTACTTACAGTAAATATGTAAGTGATTAATTGCAGTGTAAAGTATACTAGAGTTAGTGGTATGTAATGAATCTTGATACACATAAAAATTGAGAGTGAAATTGAGTGAGTTAATTGTTTGGAAATATATAATTTCACCTTTTTATTTTAAAATTCATACATTTGAAAATACGACAGGTACGAGAAAAAATCTCTACCCAAAAAATATAAAAAAAAATCGTGTTTTGCACAAAATTTCAGTTGGATCCGAAGTTCTAGACAATTTTAAAATTATTTTTACCACAATGGATAGTAATTATAATATCCGAAGTAGTTTTCTAAAAAATTGTAATAATGAGCAAAATCAATTTTCGAGACATATCCGTTATCCGTTATCCGTGCCACAAATATATCGTTGTAAATCAGTACATCTTAAAGTTATATTTACAAACTTAAAACTTACTTAAAACTTTAAAATCGTTATAATATGTTTGATCTTTAGATATATTATTTGAAATATGATCAAATTGCAACTGCGAAAATCAACCTCATGGCTACTGTTACAAGGTGCAGGGATGAAAAATCAATTCGCTTGCGCTTGACTGCATAGGCTGGCTCTTAAGTTTATTTTAACTATGATGTACACACAACAGATTAACACCAGTTAACACCAATTTTAGCAATAACTTTGCAGATTGTATAGCAGAACTGAAAATATTAACGTTTGTAAAATGATTTAGCATCCAAACTGAAGAAATTTCATTGGAGTCATAAACGGCTCCATTTGCCGGGCGAGAAACTAGCGTCTCAACCCCTAAAATAAGATAAAAAAAATGACGGTCCGTGCAATGAAATGTAAAAGAAAAATTAAAAGTTTAATATTCATTCCACAAGTAAGTTTCACTGCACTACACTTTAATCGATACGCACGCACGTAACAGATGAGATTAGATATTAATTTACGACCAAATTCTTTAGATTTGTTCGTCTCTCTATACGCTATTTGTTTCCATTGTAGGGCTTTGGTGCCAGGAGGCTATCATGGCGTTCCAGCAAAATGGTTCGCTCTCAAAGCGTTAATCCCTCTAATTCTACACATTTAACTGTCTCAAATAATTATCTATTATTTTTACACAAACCAGTTAGAATTTGACTGTCCTTATGGCGTGACGTTTTATTTTAGACGTGACGTTATAGCATAATTAGGTCTAAAATAAAACGCCACGACCTAAAGACGGTCAAATTCTAGTTGGTATACTCATCCCTCTATACGCTATTTGTTTACATTATAGGACTTTGATGTCAAGCGGCTGTCACACGCATATTTTGTTTCATTTTTTTGGTTTCACTTGATAGTTAACACTGCTCCTAAACGTTATTGTTTTAAGGCGCAACTATACAGTAATTAGTTGCTGAGTCATCGCCCATACAAATTCCTTAAATTAACTTGGCTTTACTCGGTCTTCAAATTGTTATTTCTATATTTGTCCGTGGTCGAATTTTACGATCTGTGTCAGATGTATATCTTTGTAAGTAACCTAGCGATAAGTGCAACATAATATCGATGACAGATCCCACGAAACACATTTTATTATGGGGCCCAAGTAATACAGTAAAAACGGTAGGTATTCTGGATTCTGCGCCAGCGCACGTGGTTGTTTAAATCTACGGTAAAAGATTACGAGGGCATATCTCAGGGAACACATTTTAATGAAGAGCCCAAATCATTAATGACAATATTTCGGATTAAGGCACTGCACCAGCGCAAATTCCAAATCTGTAGTAAAAGATATTTGTTGTTTATAAAACAACATTTCTAGGAAGACAGTGAATTAATAATGAATTTTCTAAATTTCAAAATTTTCGTTCGTAGTTGTTCGCTAATCGCTCATCTTGTCAAGTAGTTTTAACCTAAAGGTCGGTGCAGCCGCGCGTAAGAACCCCAAACGCGACCCACAACCTGCGTGCCTCTGACAGCTTGTAGAAACAAATAGTTACTAACGCAGCAGTACACATATAAGCCTCCTTTAGTTTTTGCTTATTCCAATATAAATAAATGATACTTATAAAAAATAATGAATCGATTTTCTTATTACCTTGTCGTATAGTCGTAGTCTCCCAAAAACAAAGTCAACACAAAACTATCAATATTTCAAAACATGTACCTACGTACTCGTGTTGTTCATACTTGTAATTAGAAAGTAAACCTCATGTCGCGTTCAATACTCGTTACTATTAATAATAAATTATTTAAATCGCTATTTTTTGACGTCTAACCTTTTAAGCTATGTCGATTTCTTTAAGTATGTTTATTATATATTATGTATATTGTATGTGTATTAGTATGTAAGGTGTATTTACATTGTACTGTAAATTATAATCCTGCTGCTGCCTGAAATTATATTTCTGAGAAATGAAATCAAATGTTTAATGAAATCCAGAAACTATTTTGATTTTGGGCATATATTATACTACACACATAACATAGTGAAAATGTTAATGATATTTTTGTTTCGAAATATATTTACTGACATTTAAAAAATACTGTTGCTTTGTCTACGTTAGTTAATGAACACCACAAAGTACAGTTGGGCGTTTTCAAATCTTTATATTATGAAATTTTTGTACACGAAGCCGCAATGTCAATCCTATCAACCATATGTAATATCTATCTATCTATGCTCATTATCTTATTAAGTATGCCTTAAAAATTATTAAAAACATTTCATTTCAATAGAAAATGTGAGTTGTAGGTAGGTAATGTTAAAAAGTGATGACACTTTTGGAACCCGCAAAATTTCAGTAGCCACAACGTACTCCTTGACAAATTAGATTTTTACTAGTTATGCCGGCTAAGACAAAATTACAGCTGACTTTGTCTCAAGTGCAGGCTTTTAAACGTGAATTAGAGGCCGCGTCGCTCAAGCGTTAATGGCGTATTATGACGGAGTGGATGTCACCTATAAAAATTATGTAGCAATTTCGAGTTTTTCAACCGTAACAAAAATCTTTGGTGGATTGTAATGAAAAGAGACAAGTCAAACCGTTTTAACATTAACCCATTTTGTTTAGAGTGACAGCAAATCGACAAAGATCAACTTTAATTTTCTGCATTGCCTTTATTTTAAGGAACAATTTTGAAAAAAAATCTTTTTGACGTGAAAAATATTCGGCAGCATTTATTATTCATGTTTGCCATCGATGCAACTTACATATTCAATATAACTGTTATTAAAGATGAATTATACTGAATAAGTGATCACAATGAATTCGCCATCATGTCTCCATCTCTACAACCCTGATCAAAATAAATTTCACAGTTACCTGAATGTAGGCATTTCACCTCCTATTTAAACATGCTATCGCTAAAAAATACAAGTATCAAAATCAAACAATAAAAATACTGCATATACTTTATAACACAGTATATAATTAAAAGAAGTATGTAAGAACCGAAAAGCTTGGCGCTCCGTCCTCTCTTACTACCCGGTTAAGTATACAGCGTGAAGATATGTATGTATGTATATAAAAATAATGTTTATGTATGTCTATAAATATGTATAAATGAGATAGAAAATATTAAAAAATAATAATTGTGTATATTATATCAAAACGGAGACAATAAATTTCGTACTTACGTGGACTGGTAAACAGGATTATTAAAAGATTTTTGGTTACAAAGCGGTTTAGCAAAACAAATGTTTACTTTTGTCTGCAAGTTTCTGTATAGGCGTTCTCTGAAGGGTCATGATTATTAGGTACAACGTTGTGGGGTCCACATAATCGGGTGCCCGGTCGCCATCTGCCGGATGTTTTACAATGTTTATGAGCTCCATCGGGAAACATACATAAATTCCGACGATTGGACGTGCACAAATGATAACGTGATACAATGGGCTTACTCGTGTAAGCCGGGTAATTGTTTACGGGGTTTGTAGCGTCAATAAAATTATTTAAACAGTTATTATGTTCATTTAAGTGTTTTAAAAATAAGTGTATTATCTCCATACCATTACACTAATTGTACGACCACAAAATAAGCTTGTAATAATAATTCAATTCATGTATTTATTATTCATTTTTGTATTTGTATTATATTATTCATTCTCTTTAATTAGTAGATTAATATTATATACGTAGTGGACACAGTGTCTACCTCTATTAAAAATGTCTCTCGCGTGGGTCCGCTGGGGAGAAATAAGCGACACCTTTTGCTCTTCTTCCTGTATGCACCTATCTATCGTATATTTAAGTTGTTGTTTGTGAAATAAACAGTTTAAAAAATAAATAAAAATAAGTGTATATAGCACTTCACTCTACTTCACTTAATGCACTGGAAAAGTACCCAGTAACACCCAGACTTCAAGACAATTTAGAATTTTCGTTTAACTAGGCCAGAAAGCGAATTTGGGACCCTTGATGTGGAACAAAGGTGCACCCTACTACAGTAACAGGTCAATAAATTTATATACTTTCTGAAAAATAATAATTATCACATAAAGTTATAATAACTATTGGTATCTGTTTCGGAAACGGAAATATGATTAATTAGTCATTAATTATATCGAGGGAGCTTAGAAATTATAACATATGTACCTATATATAATTTGTTAATAATAATAATATATATGATTTCTTATAATTCTTACAATATGTATAATTTATTAAATTATCATAATAAAGTATTGTAATCAACGACAAATTGTAACAATTGCAAGAGACGACAAACTGCACTAGAGTTTCTTTGAAAACATCAGTTCAAGTGTGAGTTCGACTTACACACAGAAGTTTCCATACGTTTATAAAATGGTAAATTTCTAAATCTTTTATTCTAATAATTCTATATTCTTTGTGGTCTAGGACTTTTGTTATATTTCTGTAAACTTTAAGTAAGGCTTTGAAAACCCTGAATTTTTTAGTTTTTTTATTTATGTAATAGACCTAGAATCTTAAAAACTTGAGCTTTGGAGATAAGGGAGGGCGATGGTTAAGCTGAGTTTTTTTAATTTTTTTTTATTATGTATTCTGCTTCCCCTGATTAAATATTATTCAAGGTAAACTGAGTTTTAGTACAGATCCAATTTGCTCCTTTTCTAATTCTTATAAGAATACTTTAAAATGATAACTAGACAACGTATTATATATGCAGGTTAACGAGATGTAGGTTTCACTGTGTCAAGTTTCAACTTTATACGCCATATAGATCGTGAAAAATCGATAGTGACAGACAGACAGACATAGAGATAGCCTTTAGGCTATTGAATCATAATAAATTGTCACATATTTAAAATGTTTTCATCAGCTTTTATTACTATAAAAGCAGGAAGGATAAACATATCATTAAATGATTTAAAAAAGATATCTTTAGCATAATAAAGTACCTAGTTAGCGAACTTTAAAATATTTTATTTCACGAGTACAGTTCGTATAGTCTAGGTAGAATTTCTAAATTATTTTAAATTCAACATTCATCCTCGTGCCCGATCTCAAGATCGTTCCATACGTAGGAATTTCGAAAGAAAGCTACTCTGAGAAACTTCTGTACGAAGTCCCGTGTAATCTTACTTATAAAAATAAACTTTTACATTAACTGATTCTGAATCAGGATTGGGGAACTTTGTAAGGTACGCTAACCCATACCGGCGCGAGCATTTGGAAGTTACAAGCTCAATCAACCAGAAAATACAAACAAATAAATACACACTTAGTAGTTGCGACTTGATAAGCGTAAGTCGACTTGGGGGCTCAAATTTATGGAAGAGTTTGGCAGATAATGTGAAAGTTGGAAGATAAGACAGGCTTTACCGGTCTCGGCGATGCTCGCGTGGCACATCTAAATATTACCGAGCGAGCAGGACTAGATACGTTGTGTTATAACGTTATTACACTGCACGGACGTGCAGTATCTACTTTTATATCTTCACGTTGTAGTATTTTTGTTTTCATGTAATTTGCGTTATAATAATATCGAATCTATATTTGATTTAATAAAAGCGCAGTTATTTGCATTTGGAACAGATTATGAGGATTAACATTACAATAAATTGGTTTAATTTAATATTTTGATTTCATTATCCACTTGCAAGAAATATCTCAAAAAAAAATGTCGACGTCATTTCCAAACCCGTATTTTCTTCAGATCATCAACTCCGCAAAATACAGTACCTTTCATAATTATTCAATTACAAAGTTAATAACGCTTTAACCTCTTGTTCCCAACGCTAAGGTATCTTAAATGGATTGTATACCTCACTGGCAGAATGTACTAGAAGCAAATTAATTTTTTTTATAACGTATTAAAATTTGAAACATGTACATTGCAAAATTATGAAACAAAACAGGTTTACATACTTTTTTTAGGTTTAGATATTATACTTTTACGCGAGTTGATGAAGAAACATTATTTCAATCTTAAAGATTTATCTCCTTTTTGGGGCTAACATCAGGCTATACGTGTCGTACTTATGCCGAAGCCGAGTGTAATTAAGGTGCAAAGATACCCGAAGTCTGCCGGTTGAAGAGGTTTGAGGGCCCTCCACTGGTTGGCTGTGTACTCAGAGCCGACGAGTGTTGCGTAGGCCGCCGTTATTTCTTTATTCCGTGCGTTCAAAAGATTCAAAGCAGCCTTAATTGGGTTAAAGTTGGATTTTTGTTGCGAGAGATTCATTGATTTTTGGAAGGATAAAAATCTATCTTACTATGAATAACTTTTTCACATAAGTACACTTTCAAAGCGTTTGAAATAAAAGCAGACAAACAATTGAGACAGTGACAAAAGAGTCGTATTCATAAAGTTAAAAGTTTAGAACTGGTTTGCCGTTAGGAGCTATCATAAAGCTAAGTTAGAGCTAACTCGAAGAGGCCCATTACACCGCTCCCCTAAATAAACTAGCAGATGAAACAGACAGAAACATTGGACTCAATCTTATTACGATACCCTAACTTATATTCCACATTACATTAATTTCTCCGGAGACGTCTCGCAAACTAAGCAATAGCAGCTGCCCGGCCCGGTCGCATGTTTATTGAGAAATTGCCTAATCTCGAAGAGCTACAAAACAAAACCACATCGGAAATGTTGAACTAAAGTATTTCTTCTCTCTAAGGATGCTAGTTGTACCCTTGTCTGCGCCAACCGATCACACCCTTAAGGCGCCCGAATTACTGTCCGGGCTGATTACTGCTCCTCCCCCCTCACATCGACTTCAGCGCCCACAATCCACGCACACCCTGGGCCCTATGTCAACTATTATTTGTGTTCCACTACTTATAATTTGTGTGTTGGAAAAGTTCGACAAACACCAGTCATTTTATTAAATATAAGAAAACTTCACCTCAACTTTTCCAGTGCGCTCAGGGATCGTTCGTTGCCGTTATTCAATTAGTTTTGTACTAAAAGAAAATAGACTTTAGTATACTGCCCAAACAATATCGTTATTTAATTAACGGCAAAAGATTAAATAAGATGGTATATATTTCAGAGTAACAAATCTCATTTGAATAACTCATAAAACCTCTTTAATGAATTGCTACTGACTTTAATAAGTAATAAATATTTATGTATGTGTACGCGTTCCACCAAGAAAATAAATTTCAATTTATCGCCACCCCTCCTTATTCTCATTAGAGAATAAGATGAGAAAAACATTTTATCAACAAACATCAACGAATATTTCTATCGTAAATATCTTCTTTACAAGCCATAAAGGTACACAAAAAGGCACGAGATTTTAATGCTTTTACATTCTTGATTTTTCTCCAAAATGGAAAAATGTGTTCATTGGCGCGAAACGAAATCATCGTCCCAAATACGTCTCTCAACAACAAAGGCGGCTTGGTACGTGTTTTACATATTTTCTTTAAACAGAACGCAATTTTTACTGGCTTACATACATCGTCTTAAAGGGATAAACAAAGGAGTAGCAAATATGCGCTTGCCACGTGAAGGGTGAAGGCATCGCTACAATGTAACTGCTGTAGTTTAAATACGAGAAATAGAAAAATATTTTGTACTTGAATTTTTGTCTGCTCATTTTCAATATTATGTACACGTACATATGTACATATATTATATTACAAAGAAGATTGAATGATTCATTCATCACGAGGTCTCCAGAACTATTAGATCTACAGACTTGTTTGATATGCATGTTCCTTTTACCGAGTAGAGATCCACAGGACGGATTATACGAATATCTACTCCTAAGAGGGTGAAAATGGGGGCAAAGTTTTAGATTTTCTTCGTCAGTCTTTCATCACTCTATCTTTCTATGTGCCCCAAACATCTAAGCATTCCTTTGTTTATTTTTACAATAATATTGTCGTGCAACCCTGTCATACTGCGTATCTCTTCATTGATTATCCTGTCTGCAAGGTGACACCGCACTTATTTCCAAGAGATCGCATACCGCATATATCATACTTTCACTCGATTTCAGGCATATCCAGGCCTCTTTACCGTACAATATAGTTGGCACCAACACCGCATTGTGGATCGCCATTTTAGCTGTGTTAGATATATTAACATTTTGTACTTATGCGGACAGAGCACCGTTCACTTTGTAACAAGCTGCTACCCGTCTCTCCACATCCAACCCACATCTTCCATCTCTCGAAAACGCACTCCCCAAATACATAATTTCATTTAGTTGTTCTAGACTTTTCCCATGTACCCATATCTCACATGTCGTTTGTACCGTTTCTCTTTCAAACACTTATATTTTTCAGTATTTATCAAAAATATCCTAAGGCTGCATAATAGGGGACGAATTAACCGACTGATTCATCATCGTGTCCAACCGAGATTACTGAAGCCAAAAACATGAAATTTGGATAGCAGCTTACTTTTATGACACAAGAACTCAATAAGAAGGGATTTTCCAAAAATCAACCCCTAAGAGGGTGAAAAGGGATGATAAAATTTCTATGGGGAAAAATACGGGGGTTTGACTTCAAATTTTGTACTTACTGCTTTTTAAACTCGGGCTGCGGCGTGGCGGGCAGGGGGTGCACTTATTGTAATATTCCATTTGTAGGCTACTTTGTAGGCTAGCGGGGAGTGCATTTTTGTGAAATTTCGCTCGCGGAAGCGGTTTGAACCTTCTTTTTACAATACGCGGGCTATGACGGGCGGCGAGTGCACATGCACAGGTGGTTAGGTATGCAATATGCTAACCGGCGGGATTATTGCTTATATATGTGCTGACAGCGACAATCTCGCGACCACTGCGCGACCGGTAGCTAATTGTAATAAAAAATTGATATCATGTATGACTATTGCGTGTTTATTGCCCTATGACCGTAAAATGCACTTTTCGCGGTAGATGATAGCGCCACTATACAAATTACATTATGTAAATTCTCGTTTTGACAGCAGAACTTGCGCGATATTTGGCTGTTGCATGCTGACTGCATGTCAGGTAATAAGTGTGTGAAACGGGCAAACAACATTGACGCACGTAAAATATATACGCGACGAAGTCTAGCAATAGATATACGAGTAAGCATGGCGTTTTAGTTACGATGGTACGATATTCGATTTGTTTTTAGATTATGTCTTGTCGTCATTTCCCTTTCGGAGTAGAGAAAGCATCTAGGGAAACAAAATTACGCTTTGACACACTCTCAGCAATAAGCAATAAGTATATCGGCTTAGATACAGTTGGCAAAGAGAAAACCGACAGCGAAAGGTATTGCTAACCTTTGACGATGGGCTGTTAACACTTTTATATAAGCCGACTTGGCTGATTTTTGTTACCTGCGTGGTAAAATAAGCAACTGTCACTATCAATGGTTTTCCTTCTCTATAGACCAACACGAAAGTTCTAATTTTTAAAACATTTTTATTTCGTAATTTATGATTTAATAAGAACTATAAAATAATTATGTTTCATGATCTAAGCCTAGATAAGTCTGACGTAAAATCGTGGACATGAACGTAGTAGAAGTCTTTTAACACACAATAGAGCAGTAATAGAAAAATTGAAAAATTGAACAAAATATAAATTTCTTATTAAATGTGATGCATATGTCAAAGAGAGATTAGGAAGAATTTTTAAGATGAGTATAATACGTGCCAAGATTTACAAGTGTATAAAGCAAATAGAAATTTACTTTGATCTGAATCCATATATGTTTAAATACAAGGCATGTATAGAAAACTAGTTGAATCAGGCTTAATTATGATTTAAATATAACCGTATCACTTTAAATCTTTTAATTCTTTTCACGTCTTTTTCCTATAAAGAAATCCACTGATGATAATATCACGATCACAGCACGAACAACACATTGCATCCCAAAGTAACGTGCACATTTAAAAGACAGATGGCGTCATTCGGATAATTCTGTTATCAGCCGCGAGAGGGCGCCCCTGCGCTCGTATACTTACATGGCTGTTTCCTGCGACGTTAAGTCCCTTATAAAGGTAACTGTTCCACTGTTCCACGCTTATGTATGATTGTTGCAGAAAAAGAACAATGTAGTAGCTCTTTTTGCTATTATTTTAAATTTATTCTTCGATAGTAACTCCGAAAAAGTAATTTAATAAACACGTACAGGTACTCATGATTACAAGGCGTCTCACACTCAGCAGTTTACGAAGTGTTCTCTCATCTCAAGAGACAGGAATATCGTATAAGCATAGAAACAAAATTACTTTCTCCCAAGTTTAGATTTATTGGCTATTGCTTCACTTTGCTTGGCAGCTTTTAGTTGTACTTAATACTAAATCATATCTACATGATTAACGATTGCTGACGTATGAAAACAAGGTGAGTAAAAGATTAGTAGGCCTAATGCTACTAGTATGCGACACTTATAATATTATTGTTTACTAACATATTACCCATGTAGATATGATATAGTGTTATATACATATATCGAGACGTTACGATAATGTTTTCTCTTGGGCAAGTAATCAATGATTTTTTTCTTATAAAACGCTTTTTAACCTCCAACGAAAAATAGGGATTATAACTATAAGTTTGACAGACTATAAGTCTCTGTCTATGTTTGTTCTTGACATTGCAACTTTTAAACCAATGGACCGATTTGCTTGCACTTCTTTGGTTTTAAAGCTAGAGTTTTCGATAATGTATTTGACTACATTTGATGAAAATCAGGCCAGATTAACGGTAGTTATTACAGTTTTATTTATTTTTATACTACCGTGATACAAAGTAAGTGAAAATTATTGAAAAGAAATACGCACACATATGTTTAACTGGAAAGCCAAGGCAAAATGAAATAATAGGTCTGTTAGTTAGAAATATTTTACGTCAGAACAGACATTGCGTCAATACCACATAGAAAGTACTGAATCATATTCAACCAATTGTTTTATTTATTCATTTAAGAGTCATAATATCGACTTTTACTTACGTACTTCATCATGAATACAGTTTACGCTCATATACTTTATAAATAATACAAGACGCCTTGTGTCAGCAGCAATGGTGAAGCAAATCAGATAAGCTAACTCACCTGCGTATACCACACACTTTTATTATCAGATCAGAAGCTGATCGGGCGCCTTTTCGTTGGAAAACAGTACATGTATATAAACATTTTATTTGCCTCACTTCGTAGTATGAGGCAGTCTGTCCGGAGTCATTAAGTCTATGTCTACGCTGTCTGATTCACAGTATGTAACATTTTATACTCGATGAATAAAATGTGTTTCTCTCGTCATTAATTAATTAATGGTAAATGTCTAATCCCCGTTGCGGATGGAGCGTGAGTATATGTATGTATTGTCTAACACATATTATAATACTTAAGTCGGCGCGATCGCGAGATACGATAGTTGTAGTTGCAATTTTAGCTACTTGAAATTGGGTGCTCCGGTAAATCGGTAAAATAATATAACAACATCAGCTACGTTTTATCTTACTTGTCTACTGTTTTTCAAATATAACAGTTTCAACGATGTGTTCAGTATGGCGGATAGATTACAATTGCATCCTCGAGCCTCGACTTTGTTCACATGTAGCGACAAAATCGTCACTAGCACCAACACTCGGTGTTTACTACACATCATATTGAATTAGCCAATTACAGATAAGACGTCTAATTTGACTTTTAGTACGATGTCCATTAGCGGTTTCGAGTATATTACTTGCGACTACTTAGCATTGAGATATAAATTGGCAATTTGAAATAAAAATATACAACTTTCTGCCTTGCAATTAAGGATTGTTTTTAAACAGTTAACTTTTCTTTAAAATAGGTTTTAACAGGTATTTATAGAACAAAAGCTTCTGTAAATTCTTATAAATGGCTTCCATTCCAGAAACCACGTCGTTTTCACTACATCTATGTATCGTTGGCACAATAAGAATTAAGATTCACGTTCACATTTCAGCTGGAAGTGACACATTCGTTATCGACAATGGAGACCATTTTATCGGTTCAATTCTTCCATTCATTCCTCCATGCAAAAAGTAATTTGAAGTACTGATCCGGATGAGTGCTTACTTGGGTATCTATTTTTGAAGGAACGCATTCTGCGATCCGTTAAATCAGACTTGAAATGAGTGGAGCTGACTTCCGCGCATATGTGTGCGACGCACGCATCGACTCACCCATCCCTGACGCTCGATATAAGCTAGAAAGCTGTATTTGAAACGAAATTTTTACATTTACATACTTAATTTACAATATTCAAATGAAATAAACATTTTATGGTACTGATATTATATCTTAGCTGTTGAATATTGAATAATTTAATACTAGAATCTGAATCAGGTAAAGAAAGTAAAGTTCAATGTTACTAAGACTATCGAGTATTGAAGGGGCCAGGCGTCGAGGAGCAAGTGGCTAGTAACAATGACGACGCAGATAAAGGGGGTCGATAGCGTGAAATAGCAACGTGAAAATGTGGCGAGAAAATAGCATTATTAACCTCTCGGGCATAATACGCGCGCCACTGCGCCAGATATGGTAATGATTATGTAAATCCCTTTCTCACAGGTACATCTCGGGGACGTTATGTACTTATTAAAACAAAGATTGTGAAACTGGGAGAGTCGTTTCACAAAAACTTCAAATTGTCTCCTAAAACAAGAATATTTATTGGCTTCAATCTTCACAACTTCAGAAATATGAAATTTCAGATTTCCTATAATCGGATTGTCCACATAGCACTGTTACTTGGCGACTTTCTTTTCAATTTTCTTAGTTTGCCGCTCAAAGAGGCAACCATTGTATGGCTAGATTCTTATCTTTCTCAAAAGCTATTTAGCTAAATGGAATTTACAGAGCCTGCACTGCAGTTCGACAAAGTACATTGTAATATTTAAAATCATGAAAATCTAAATCCGAGCACTGTACTACGTGTGTAAGAAATAACTAAGATTCTTTTGCTACCTCCACTGCGAAATTCCGTATACTATGTGCACTTCACAAAATTAAAAAATGCTACATTTTAGCGTTTTCCTTGTTTTAAAAGCTAGATAAATATTTCGGCGCCTTTGAGAATGCCGAGAATACTGGGGTTAAATATAATAAAGTTAAGGTACTTTCCTCAATATCCTATAATATTTACCAACAATTACACAGAAGAGCTGTTGAGGATGTTTAAGTTAAAGCACCTAATTGAGCCTCGCTAATCAAGAGCACAGAGTTTTCGCAAGTGCTTAAATTATTTGCCTCAAACATAAAACATCGACATTCAAAGCGTTTCTCGAATACTTTAGCTTACTTAGACGTTGGGCATAACATAAAGTAAATTACACGAATAGAAAATATTGAAAGCGAATTGCGAGAATCAAAAATACTTATGCTGAATCTTGTTAATGAATTTAATGAGTAAAGAAACAGAGAGTTGTATCGCTTACAGAACTACAAGAAAGCATCTTCCAAGTTTCCATTTCAGAATGCTGTTACAACACTCGCAGAATACTTCGAGAACTTCAGCGGGATAAAGCGAAATGCATCATAAAATAAACACAACTCAATCTCTATGACATATTTTGTTAAAATCAAAAGAAATTGTTTATTTTATATGGTCCATGCAACAAGTTAGAAATGTAAATATATCGTAAATATTCGTGATAAAACATTTCAGAGTTTTAGAACATTTTAAGATTAAATAGTGCGACTTGATATTGAAACTTGAAAAAGTATATAGTGTGTATGTTAATATTATTACAAGTGATTATACAAATTAATTTTGTCATTCATCTTGATCCGATTAGACTCAATGTTAGCAGCACATTCATGTGGTTTTAGCAGTCTGTAATAGAATAAATATTCTACTATCAGCGAGCACATTCCATGATTAACTAAAAAAATACGATATCTAAAGGAAATTCTTTGTGGTACATTTTTTCTTGCTTGTATATGCGTGTTTTACTACCTTTTGCCCGTTACTTCATCCGCGTGGAATTAATGGAATTAATTATTTTTTTGTAAGAAATAAAAAAAAAAACAATAAAAATTAGTCGGATATTGAAAAAAAAAACTGGATCTCGACAACAGACATAACTACTGGGTCGAACTTATTGCTAAGAACCATCCAGGTGACCTCATAAGTACAAAAGAAAATCAAAAAAGCCGTTTATGAGGAAAATAATTACGAACACACGCACGCCCGCACTCTTATTACGTAACTTGCAGACAGCATGCGACAGCCAATATCGCGCGATATCTGCTGTCAAAACGAAAATACGTGTAATGTAATTTGTACAGTGGCGCTAAATCTACTGCGAAAAGTGCATTTTACGGTCAAAGACTAATAGATACGCAATCGTCATACATGATATCAATTTTTTATTACAATTAGTCACCGGTCGCGCAGTGATCGCATGGCTGTCGCTGTCTGCAAATTTTTAGGTAATAACCACGCGGAATAATATATATAAAGATTTACATAATTGACGCTTCCAGCTTCTAGGGTGCACAAATTAGCATCAACGTGCAACAAAATTACACCTTGATGTAAATAATGAACAAATATTGAAACTAATGGATAATAAGTTAGATAGTAATATGTTGTTAGCCCATCGCTTGTACTAATTCTTTATATTAAGGCTTATATTGCATGTCCCTAATGTAGACTTCAACTATTAGCACGGAAAGACAAGCAGCTGGCACATTCTGCTTTTATTTTTTGCCATATCAGTACAGAAGAATTATTTTCAATTTACCTAATTAGGTGTTTAAAAAAATATATTTTAAGAAGATATAATGCAAATAGTTCACTCACATACTAATTTTAACATCGAATAGATACTTAAGAATTTATGGAAACTGCGTACGAAGCTATAACTTTCAACTAAATGAATTTGTGCTGAAAATGCATAATAGCAGTAGCCAGCAGGACATACGGTCTCCGAACCCGAACGCAGAGAGTGCAATTGCAGGGGATTGCGTCCGCATGTCTTGAGTGCGCGCCGGACCGAACAGGAAGCGCTCTTCTCAACCCATTCACAGGAGAGAGGAGGAAATAGGGAGAGAAGCGGTCGTCTTGCATGCCTTCTTTTTATGTGTAAGTCTTGAATTAGGTATTTACAGGTTTTTTAATTATTACAAACACACCTTTTTAACAGACAATGAAATTGTTAAATCTGTTTTTTAGTTATCTATAATTAGACATGACTTGGTTGTGAAACATGTAAGATATAACATTTTAAAAGTTGTAAATAATAAACCCTTACACTCTCGCCTTCCTCTGAATTCCCTAAAAAAAATACAATGCAATCCCCGCATGGTGTTTTGCACCATTACTTCTTAAGTATCTAGCTTTTATATTTATAGATAATTTCAAACTTTCAGTGCTAAACTAATTTACTGAATCGATATTATTTTTTGTTGCGATGGAGTTGATTATATTCCATATACTAAATATAAAGCGTTTAATTTCGATCACTTTTTTTATTTTTATTCTCGTTCCCCTTACATATAAAGTTACTGAAAATTAAGCATTTAAGTTTGTACGTATTATTGTTTTGAAAGGAATAAAAGCAGAATTTCAAATGCATTAACCTGTCATCACGTATACTTTACTATAAATCCCATGGGACCTCTGTGACAGATCAAATTGAAATGTATCCTTAATAACAGGCCGCTCCAAACTAAAATTTTAATTTCCCAAAAAATCTATCACCCTCTTTCTTGGATTGAAACTGATTTTAAAATATATATCTACTAACAATAACGACGACCCTGAAATTAATTTTGTCGAAAACGGTATCACATTTTTATTTGATGTAGCCTACTCGACGAAGGTTTGTAGTAAGCGATGTCAAAATACTATTGAGTACTAATCTAGAGTTAATAAAGTATTTGAAAGCTAGCAAGTTACATAGTAATTTTTATAAACTTACCTCAAACACAGAATTTTCACGCTAATCGTGTATCTATTTAAACTTAAATAAAATAACCTCAAGGTTATTTATTACACAATCAATCAAGCAATTCATCTTGTTCATACAAAAACATTTATAGAGCAATCGCAGAAAAAAGGGAGACATCAGAATTGACATTAGATATAACAAAGAGATTGGAAAATAATTCCGGTAAAAAGCAAGTCTCCAAAACTCACGTCAGACACTCAGTAAAATGAAATACGTAGCCGGCACCGGCCTTCGGCAAATGGTTTAATATCGAAATGTGATCACTTAGCGCAATCTCTTACCAGAGAAAAAACACAGAAAAAGCCGAATGTACTTAGCTTTTACCAGAAATATGCTTCGATTTTTATGAAACGTACAAAAAGAAAAATTGAATTGATGGCTGTTCAATTCATTCATTTATTTAGATATAAATAAATAAACGTGTTGCTTGTTGTTGTAAAAATGTGAATAAATATTACGCATTTCGCTTGGTGTAGACTATCTCTGGTTTGCATTACTTCTTTGTTTATCTTGAGTTAGGAGAAAATCAACCACGAGTTTCTCTGACATAAATTAAGGTTTTGTAACAATAGAATATTTTTTTCTTCTAAATCTGATTGTTTAATTTATTTCCTATTTCTGATTTCGGTTTCAAGTTTACGCACCTGTACCAAATATCTGCTCAATAGGCGTAAAAGTACCGAATAAATCGGTTATTACCTATGAACAAACCGCAGATATAACAAAACTAAGAGAGAAATAAGAGGTTCCCGTTTTTGTTACTTTCGCTACAGAACTCAAATTTAAATAAATTATAATTATTCAAGTTCAGCAGATATTGTATTTTTAAAGTCTAATTTTTCGACGTGGATTTATCACCTACGTATAAGCAAAGAAAAACTAGAAAAAACAACACGAGCCTGAAATGCTGGGCTGCGGCATGAGCCTCTCTCCGCCACTTACTCAAATGAAATGCGTGCTTAACGTGCCGGGTCTTTTGCTCAAGCTCTTGATGTATAGGCTCTTTTGCCAAACCGCCATCGGTTAAGGAATGAAAAGCAATCAATTCAATACTTTCACGTTCATTTCCCATTAGTCCTTGTTTCTCTGATTGATCTCCATTAACAAAGGATTTTTCTTAATTATGTTTTTAGTCATCAATAGTCATAAAACATTAACAAACATGCACGGATTGTCAAAGTGCTCTCACATTGCTTGTTTTTTACCACGTTTTTTTTAACTCGCTTTTTTGTCTGTTTGTTCGGTAGAAAATTTGCAATCGATTTCAAATTAACTTCCATATGAGAAAGAAATATGAAACTTTAAACATTCGAGTAGCTTAGTACTGGACGACGATGGATATTAACTCACTTTCTCGTCTGTCTGTTTGTCTATTCATCTATTCGATGATTATGAGATATTAATTTGCTTTCTTGTCTGTCTATTTGTTGGAGTAAAAGAGTAAAAAACTCGAAATAATTAAGTAAATAATAAAACGATTAAAATACCACGTTTTTAAAACAGATTAAAAAGTATGTAATAATTTCTCCTGCAGTCTAATGAATTTTTAATAGCTATGAAATTACTTCTAAGATTTAAAACGATAAACATGGGTCGCATGCAATATACGTGAATTTTATTATAGATGCACGAATAGTTTACTAAAGTTACTAATAAATTTATCAGCAATAACTACTCTCTACACTTCTTATTAGCATCTATTACATTACCTATGGACCTTTACACTATTTAGTCCGTTTTAAAAACGTAAATTATTTTTTATATTCAAATAATTACTTTTCGTAAGGCAGTCCTAAATACTTTAGGTATCCGATAAAAGCGAACATTTAATGTTTCAGCAGTGCAGAGCATCTAAGAGGAAAATATTTACGTTTTTCGAAATGCTGAAATCAAGTAACAAGGAATAGGTTTTATCGTAGAGAAGCGCTAGCGACTGAGTTGCAGAATAAATCGTAGGTACCTATTGCACAGTAATAATACTTATCTTACTGAAGCATGCAGGAAATTCGATACGCTGTTCTCTGAGGGAATTATATCGATTTTTTTAGGGGTATTAATTATTTTGGTAATAAATTTATATTATTATTGTATAACCTTGTCTAGAGTCCCGATCAAATTCTCGAAACACAAAACAATGGAATATAGAAAGAAACTTGGAAATTATCACAGGACCCAAAATCGCGAGGAAATTAGCTCTAAATATTTTGTATATTATGATTAATATACAAAATATTTAGAGCTAATCATTATTTTCAAGTCTAAACTGATTTTAGGGTCATCTAGTATTTTATTAAAGTTATATTATTTGCATATATTTTGAGTTCGTACCTTCCATTCCTATACTGTATGTAGTGTATCGGTATACAATATCAGAGATTAATTAGTTACTAACTACACATAATAGAATAGAACTAACTGGTCTACGACCATAAAATAAGTAACGTGGAGCTATAAATTAAAATCAGTTATTTTTCTGATTTTGAAAGAAACTAACTGACTGGGTGACTGACATAAAATAAAGTAACGTGGAGATATAAAAAAATTTTTATAAAAAAATTAAACTGACTTCAAAAAAGAACACTGAAAAAAATGAAATAAATAGGTATCCTTTACTAATCAAAACTTAAGTACAAAAATAACTTTATGAATGCGATACAATTACCCATAAAATAATAATTAAATTTGACAGTTCCTGAAGTCGGTGCCAAGCCTACTAAACTAATAGACTTTCTGTTGTCGAATATTGATTTGGCACCGACTTCAATAACTGTCAAATTTAATTATATTTTATGGGTATTTGTATCGTATTTATAAAGTTATTTTTGTACATAAGTTTTGATAAGTAAAGGATAGTTATTTCATTCTTTTCAGTTCTTTTTTGAAGTCGGTTTAATTTTTTTTTAATTTTTTTTTCTCCCTTTTGAGTGACCTTGGCCTAAATAAATATCTAGGGCAGGTCTACATTTAGTTCATTTTCTAATTCTAAAGCACAATGTGTAACTTCCATTCTATCGAACAGCACAAACCGTGGGCTTTCACAATTAAAGATGCGAACAGATCGAACATGGGATATTATTGCCCATTATGACCATTATCAATATCGTCAATATCATATCATATTAATAAATCAGTTATAAAAGAACAGTGTAAAGGTTGCATCATAATTAAACTCTCGCAGTATTCTTACAATCCGCCGTATTCTCTTTCCGCCACAAGACTGACTCTACTGACTGAATTTGTTATATCACAGGCAATTTATATCTTCTCCCTACTACCATTATACCATGTGGGGACAACGATAGTTAACAAATGACAAACAAGAGAATCATCAATATAAATGAATAAAGGTTATATCCAGGTCGCGTTATTTCGTGTATCTTCGAAACCAAAGCTTCAATATCAGTGAAATTTCAATGAGACCAATCTCGAAAAGTATCCTTTCAAATGAATTTTTGAAATCGGTTTATAAAAGACGGAGTTATGAGGTAACAAACAAAAAAAAAACATTCAACCGAATTGCGAACCTCCTCCTTTTTTGGAAGTCGGTTGATTAAAATCAGTTATTTTTCAGTTTTTGAAAATCGACCCCTTAAAATGTGAAACAGCTAAAAATCAATCCCTAAGCAATTAAAAAGAAGTTTCAAAGCTGTTCTGGAAAAAATTAAAAATGTGTTCATCACTTCAAAACTTTTTGTAAAGAAACTATCATATAAAGAATGAAACAAGACTTTAGAGAATTATGAAAATTTGCTACTTAAAGGAGTAAAAAGCGGTGTTAAGAGAACCATTGAAAAAAATCAATATCGCGTTTTCGCGTATAAAAAAATATCGAAACAGATATTTAAAAATGCACCCTTGCGGACAGGATAAGCAATGAAGAGATACGCAGTATGACAGGGTCGCACGACAGTATTATTGTAAAAATGAAGACAGGAATGCTTAGATGGTCCGGTCACTTAGGAAAAATGAGTGATGCAAGACTGATGAAGAAAATCTACAGAGCGAAAGTGAGAGGAAAAAGAAGCCAAGCAAGATCAAGGTTGACTTATCAAGATCAAATAGCCAGAGTGTTAGCGGATGGAAATGTCAAAAGCTCTCGCATACCTAGGCGACAATGTGTGGAGAGAATGATGAGATTTGAGGAAGCGAAAGAATTATGTAAGAACCGCGACGCTTGGCGCTCCGTCCTCTCTGACTACCCCGTTAGAGATACAGCGTGAGGATATGTATGTATGTATGTATGAGTATTTAAAAATGCGTTTTACACCTGGAAACCCTGTGTAAAGAAACTGAACTGATTTTGAAAAATAAACCCTTAAAGGGTTGAAAAGGGGAGTCAAACTAAGCAATGAAAAAATATAAAATGCATTTTGTGTATAGATTCCATCAAATAAAGAATAAGCCATAGACTTATCCAATTTTAGAAAAAGTGAAAAAAATAGCGTCCAAGTTTATACATATAAATAAAGTAATATATCCTGGCCCAAAACGCTGGGTCTAGAAATTTGAAATTATGTACAGAGGTTTCTTGCGTAGGGAATTTTTAGAAATTAAATCCATTAGGCCAAATGATGAAAAATTAACAATCCGAATACCCAAAACATTTCTTATAGAATATCAAATCAATTTAACACACATTTGGCTGGTTTTAAAATATCGACCTCGAAGGAGGCAAAAAGGAGTGTCAAATAAACCGCGAATATGAACACGTAAATTTCATTCCACAAGAACGAAGTTACAAACGAACAGTTACTATCGGTTCTTTGGCAAGGTATTAGGCAATACTTTAGTAGATATGACTCACACAAAATCATTAGAAAAAGAATCTCCTGTATCAAAGTTGCTTTAAATCATTGAAAAAATCATAAACAGTTCCAAACAATATTTCAGATACTAAAGACAGCCTCGTGAGTTTCCCGATACAGTCCCCGAACTAATCACGATAGAGTCCCGTGTGCCATCTGTCTGCTCGGCCCTTTGATCGCCTACCACCGAGTATGATTCTTCCGGTATTATACATACATGAGCATTGCATTGTATAGGTACATTTTCCTGATTTTTCATAATATGTTACAAATAGTTTTTAATACTTTTGCAAATATTCATTTATTCATTCATTTCTACAAAAATAAGTCGTCTTCATTTATATATTTTAAAACCTGTTATTGTTACATTATAATAACAAACTTGAAATTCTACTCAGTTATAAAAAAGCTAAATCTTTATTAAACGAGATCTAAGTCTTATCAGTATAATATAATTTTTATCCCCACTCAGATCTGCGGTGGGGAAGCAAATATCCTTATTTATTTCCACTGGGTGTTGGTCCGCTAATTGCGACTCGCTACCCAGTGATTTTCCACGATCTCGCTTCTTATTGTACTTGCTAGAGATATTTATGTTTTGCGTTTATGTGCTTGCAAAATTGTCATTCTCGACTTGTTTATTTCAAATACTAAGCACGAAATTAAGAAATGATTCTCGGAATATGTGAATTAAGATAAAATATCACTAAATATAATGTGACGCTATGGACAAATATTCATCTGGTAATGATCGATTTCATTACAGTTAGTATGATTTTATAGTATTCGAGTAATATATTGTACTAGCCACGCTTCGTGGTTTCACACTTGTTACCTATAATATTTTGCATTTATGATTGCGTGGTTATACTAAAAACACAAATGTCTACTAATATTTAATATATGCTATACAGGTAATCATTATAAGGTGATTAATAATTTCATAGTAGGTAATAAATAAAATATTAATTTCACGTTTTTTTTTTATATATTTTTATATACATATGTATCTATGTATCTATCTTCAGCTATTTGATAGCGCACGCTGACAAAGCAATCAAGCGCCGCTTTATATTCGGACTTAACTTACAAATATCGAGATTTAAAAGTGAAAAATTATTTTATAACATGGGTCTATCCTTTTCCTATCAATATTTTCAATAAAGTAACAAATTAAATAATTTTAGAGCAAACAGCAAAAGCCTTATTTATTCAGGACTACAGCTCCCAGTAAAGTACGCAATAAACGCATTAAATACATTTCGATAGAATTCGATTCACAAATTCGTCAGTCATTCAACGTTTGACGTGGCGTGAGAGACGTTAATGGCGACTACAGATATGCAAATAGAAATTGATTGGCTCTCTTCGGTACACCCCTGGCCCTATGTCTGATTTTGCACGTTCACATATTTACACTACTAGGTAGATAATATTTCTGAAATTTAAATTTCATATTACGTGCACTGAAATATTTCCTAAACAATTTTATTAGAACAATTGACTGATTTGATGGGTAGATTACCAAAAATATAGTTACAGTCAAAATTCATTAGGACTCACAAAAGAAAAAGGATTTTCAGCCAATTTGGTGGAGCTACAATGTATACATAACGAATAGAAATCTTTATGACAGGTTTGCACGACTGCGTTATTGTAAAAATGAAGAAAGGAATGTTTAGATAGATCGGGTGCATAGAAATAATGAGTGACGAAAGACTGACAAAAAAATCTAAAGAACGAAAGTGAATTATAAAACAAGCCAAAAAAAACCAACGTTGACTTATGAAGATCAAATACCCGGAGTGTTAGTTGACGGAAATGTCAAAAGCACTCTCATACCTAGGCGAAAATGTATGAGAAGAATGATGAGATTTGACCGCGAAGCTTGGCGCCCCATTCACTCTGACTACTCCGTTAGGGAAACAGCGTGAAGATATGTATATATGCACTAGGTGGCGTTGTTGTCGAGAACCAGTAATTTTATTTTCTGACTAAATTTTTTTTGTAGTTTTTAGATTAAAATATATTAAATTATGTCACTATTTCTGTCTCTTTGAGCATTTAGTTCTTTTGAACTACGCAACTAATTGTCATGCGATTTTTACCGTCATTTAGAGAATTTCTTCCAGGCATATTATTTTTGTATAGGTAAACCAAACTACATACATACATTCTTATAGGCAGTTCTTTTGGAAATGACCTCGAAGGTAATCATTGCAACGCTGGTCAACGACTGTGTGACTATTTTAAACAATCTGGGAAATAAAAACAGGGTGGTTCTAAGATAGGTTCCTGGTTATGCAGGCATCGTAGGCAATGAAATTCCCGACGAACTCGCAAAGCCCGGTACCAAAATCACATTTATTGCTCCAGAAACTTTTTGTGGTATTCCCAAATGCCAGGATCAACTGATTTTATGGAATACCTGTCCTAAAGCCTCTTGCGAGTATTGAAAGAATATCTCAGATCAGGAGTATTGCAAAGCTCTAATAAGGCCATATAATTGCAAGGTGACTTTTAGTGTCACGACAATGAGTCGGAGAAACTTGCGTATCTTGGTTAGAGGACTTATTGGGCATTTTTTCTTAAATTAAGCACATGTCTAACATATAACTCTCCGACACAAGAATGTGCCGATACTGCCAAGAGGCGGATGAAACGCCAATGCACATTTTTTGTGATTGCGGACCACTGATGACTCGTCGATCCTGTCTCGGCCAGTATTTTTTGAGTCCGGAAGAGATTCACCACGTCACTAAGGAATAGCCTGCAGTTGTTGACAGCAGTGAGACTTGGTTGTGTTTTGTAACACAGTGGCGATAACGATAGATCAATTTTTGGTCGCAGTGATACATATCTGGTTGGACTTGCATAGCCACTTATATCAAATAAGAAAAAGGTATATTATAATAGATTCCATTCAAGCGAAGCCGGGGCGGGTCAACATATTACGTAAAAATTAAATATTCATTCTTTGTCTTTAGAAAATATACACTTTTAGTTCAAGCACATAATTATTGTATACATACTGTACACATGACACGATAAACAAAAATAGGAATAAAATAAAATTGTCTGTTCTACCTACCAGATGTCACTTGGAAGAAAACTAACGTAACTGACTACAAGCATTATAATACAATTTCTCACTCGAATTGTGAATCACATTACATTATACATTGTAATGACTGGAAACATTGTAACCATCCGATTCGAGCATTATATTAAAGCGACACATTACAGTTTTACCTACATTATAAGGTCCCACTAAATTGTTTATCTTCTTTAGTTCTTGCTTAGATTTCTAGGTAAACGTATTTCAAATAATTTGCTGAAATTTTTTCTTCTATTCTATTTTCATTCACAACTTTTAGATTCTTGTAGTACCGAAAAAGATCGGTCTCGCCTCCTGGCTGTTTCTGAGAAGGAGTCAGGACACTGGTTGAAGGTAATACCTTCAAAAAACTTAGGAACCTTAATTGACAATACCACGCTTTCTCTCATAGTATCCCTTCGTCTGGGGACCAGGACTAACCTTCCTCATCGTTGTCGCTGTTGTGATCTCGTCGATGTACTAGGTCACCACGGTTTATCCTGTTTACGTAGCGCGGGCCTCATGTCACGACATGCTGCCTTGAATGATGTCATTCGGCGGGCTCTTGTCGCCGCTGGCATTCCAGCAGTCTTAGAGCCTGTAGATATTGCGCGCAGCGACGGCAGGAGACCGGATGGTTTAATGCTCATTCCTTGGAAACTTGTAAGATCGCTGGTGTGGGATGTCACTTGTGTCGATACACTTGCTGTTTCCCATGTGCCGGCGACTTCCAAGTCAGCAGGTGCTGCGGCCAGCACTGCCGAGACCTTGAAGCAGCGTAAGTATGCGACTCTCTGTGAAAGTTTCATATTTACGCACTTTGGAGTCGAAACTTTGGGTCCCTGGGGCCCCGAAGCCCATCGACTGGTTTCTGATATTTATAAGAGACTGGTCGAGGCTTCGGGAGACCGCCGGGCTGGCAGTTTCTTCCGCCAACGAATCAGTTTGGCTATTCAAAGAGGCAATGCTGCCAGTCTACTGGGTACCTTAAGCAATGACAGCTTTCTAAGCGGCAACTTTGAGGAAGTTTATTATTTAAGATTATGTGTAGTTTTAAGTTTGTAAATATTAACATATGTATGTACTTTTTGTTAATGTAAATAAAGTTTGGATTACTTCTATTATTAAAGCTTTGATATGTAATTATTTCACGTCTGCAAAACCTGTCTATTAGATTCATTTTTAATCTGCGTAAATTTGATCATGTTTCCACTTTCCGCTCCCAACTTAAATGGCTAGCTATCCGTCGTCGAAGAGATTATCATGTTCTATCTCTTTTATACTCTGTCTTATTCCTTCCCACTACTCCGTCTTATCTGAAAAACCGTTTTGTTTTCCACTCCTCTACTGCTAATCGAACCCTTCGACCTTCCCGTATGCTCACTCTTAATATCCCAGTTCACGCTTCTAATTTCTATTCCAATTCCTTTACTCTGCGAGCTACTCGTTTGTGGAACGCACTGCCTGAGGACATCAAGTGTGTTTCTTCTCTCAGTGTATTCCAGAAGCGAGTGAAGGAACATTTTCTGTCAAATTAGTTTTCCTAATACTTTTTATAACAATGTGCTGTGCACTATGTACTTATTGTTAATATATTTATGTAGTAGGTGTATTGTATTTATATGTATGTATGTATTGTATATGTATGTATCAATGGGTATACTATGTAATTATATGTATGTATGTATATGTATTTAAAGCATAGTTAAAGTATCTATGATAGTTTGATTCCTCTTAGTCGCCTTCCTATTTTCATAATATATATCCTATAACCCAAAGGTTGCCTGGAAGAAATTGCTGTTCAGCAATAAGGCCGCCTTTTGTACTATATTTTTATGTTTTTGATCATTTGTTTTTTTTTGTATATTTATGGTGCAATAAAGTGTATTGTATTGTGTATTGTATTGTATTTCATTTCGATTATTTCTTTCAGCAGCATAAGTATGAAACTAAGACCAGATAATAAAATAGTCTAATTCTAATACCGCTAGCGTTAGTTGAACTTGAAAATAGTAATCGTTATTTATTTTAAAGCGTATTTGATCATCTTATAATAGTATAGCATAGATTTTAGGACCTTTTATATTATTTAAATCAAAAGAAGAACAGTATTTAATACTTATGAGCATTCAGTACAAGTATTATTTTTTTCTAATATTAAACCCCATTTAGACTATCACCCAAACTCGAAAATAATTTGTTTACGGAAAGCCTTAACACACTATTTCTGAAAGAAGATTTGACTTCTGCTCTTTAATAACATATTATTGGCCTTACGTTTCATATTTAAAACAAAATCACTGTGTGTTCTCCCTCTTTTGAGTACTTTTGAGTTTCCACAGTTAAAAAGGTACTATTAACAAATCAAAAATCATTAACAATTGCACTTTTAAGAATCACTACAACTGGCCCTATTTAAAGTAGGTGGAATAGCTCAGGGTGCAAAAACAAACCAATTCTTAGAAAAAAACTTACTGGGTTTTATGTAGATGGTTTAGTTAATTTCATGCTTCGTTATTTCTCTTCTAAGCATTTACCATTATCAATTACCACAAAAATTTCTTGATGATTATCGTTCGCGATATATTCTTCAAGTCTTTACAAGAAATGTTTACGTAATTTATAGGTTTCTACCGTTCACTTATATATATGTATTAAATACAGTATATTTAACATGTAAAATATCTAACGTGGTCTCAAGCAAACAAGCAAGTTTGCTTGAGACCACGGCTGATGCAACTCGGTCGAAACGTCAAGCCAAAGTAAAAGGCAATCGCGTTAAAGACATTTTGCAACGCAAAGTTTAAAAGTTTATATTTAATATGTATGTTGTAGTTATGTATATGTAATATACATTATGCACACATTACAATACTATATATTTATATGCAGGTAATTATTTGTATATATTATGTATATTGATTTTCTCTGCATTATACACATTAATTTCCTACTTTAACAGCTTTCCTATCATAGGTCTGCTGGAAGAAATTTCATTTTGAAATGAACAGTACCTTTGTGCATAAGTCACATTTTATGTCTCTTCTCCAAGTGTGTGTATGTACATCAATAGCTAAATAAATAAATAACGAGAAAAACATCGGTACGTAACAAAATCCATACGAAATATTGAAATAGTTATGACAGATCAACAAAAAAATATCGACAACCTACCACTTCTCGACTAAAATTCTTTTAATATAGGAAAGAAGTAAATTGCGATATGCTAATTTTCGTTTTAGATCGCCGACAAATGATGTCAGACTTGAAAATTTTAATTTCGTCCCAGGCACATCATTTTCTGTTAATTGCATTATGAAAATACATTTACTATTATTTTAGAGAGCAGAATTAATGCTTGTAAACTTTACCCGTGCTGCCTCAAGAGGTATTTTTTTGTACCTTCCGAAGGCTAATTCCGATGTCAATATTGAGGAACGATATTAAACATTATGGTCAATAATGTATAATAAATAGGGTTTAAGTGAAGGAGGTAGTCTGGGTATTGCAAAATTATATTTAATTGAATGATAACAGCCGCAAGACACGACTTTGTTTATGTAAATTTAACTGTTATTAAACCCTTGACGGAAGGTATCGATTAGTTTACGTTCGGTAAAAGTGTATTTATAAAAATGTGTTGTTTCGTCTACATTTTGGATCTCAAGACGAAAGTGGAAAGCTATTACGCGTTTGAGGTATGTAACCCGTATACTCGTAGGTACCTACGCAGTATACAAATACATAATACCTATATAGTTTAATGTTCTTGTCGAGATTCGTACACTGTAGGTATCAAGTTATTATTTTCTTTCACAATGTGTTAGATTGAAGGTTATATATTTTAAATATAATACGTAAATGTAGCTTTTGGCTACTATTGTACATGCAAAATATGTATTTGAAATACGTATGATGATGATAATAATAATAATGACAATGTACAATATTCTACAAAAAATAAAAACGTATAACTTCTTTTCAAACATTCGTAGGTATGGCCTGGGAGAAATTTGCATTAAATCCATTTACGGAGAAGATTATAGGCTCTCGGAATAGTCCGCTTGGCGCGCCGGCCGTATTCTGTAGCGTAGGCGGCATCGCGACGCACAATACACGTCGATTCGGATTACGCTATCGGCCCCGCGTCGTAAGTGGCTACGTAGCCTCAAATAGGCACTTACTGACACCACAGTGAGATGCCTCACAGCTTCCTTAGCTAGATCGTGCTCCAAGATTGCGCTATCACCAGCGATATGCGACGCGCATTTACTCCATAATTGAATTATTACTGACTCTTCTTCAAAGTGACAGTGTAGTGTCGATATTATATTAGGTGTGGGTTGTTTTAACTTGCAATAACATAATGTTAATGTGTACATTTTTACTTTACGGAATAAGACATTTTAAATAATTTAAATTTATTACGGAATAAGACATTTTAAATATTTTATTTTAGTTTACAAGGATAATGTATAATTATGTTGTCCTAAATCCACGGAAAGAAAATAATTAATAATATATATTATTTGCTAAAATATACTGAGTAATTACTCTGTGTAAAAATTATCTAGTATCATTATATTATTACGTGAAGCGATAACTTCGGATTCCTTTTTATGACTATTGCGCGCGCGGAGTAGTGTGAGATTTGGCATACTTAAAGTTTATATGGACAAGAAGTGCAGAAAGCTAAAATTTTTATGTAATATGCGTTACAAATACAATATATTTTAAATAAAACACTCATTGTTTACGTTATTACTGCTAAAAGACTGTCAATATCCAACTCATAATAGTTTGTGATCACATTGTCGCCAAAGAGTTTATATTATAAGTCTATATTCACAGTTGAATTTCGACCAGGCGACTGGTATTATGTAATTTCAACGAATGAAAGAAGAATGGTAGTTCCAGTGTCGTTTTAATTATAAAGTGTGTAAGATAGTATTTACATTAAGTATATACATTTTATCAAGCACATACAGTGGTTTATTTTCAATCGATTAGTTTTTTTTTATGAAGCAGCACAAACAGAAAAATAAGAAAATAAAGCAATATCAAAACGCAAAATCAATGTGACACCAATGAAGTTGCCATACTCTGTATTTTAATATACAATTATATTAGTGGTTTGTTCATTCAAATATTAAAAACAACATATTTTATTACATTAACAACAAAGGTTGATGGATAGGGAAGTCATATTCACATTATTGATACTGATTCATTTACGAACGATATTAAAAATAAGGATGAATTTCATTCAATATGTAAAGAAAGTGCACAATCGTATGTTTTTCGAGAATATTCTGGCAACATTATAACCCAATGCCATGCCATCATGTGTCATTTGGCTGTTAGCTGTCACTCGTGTTTCGTTGTTGTGTATTGCAATGGCGGTACCTTCATACAAGCCCAAAAGCTAGGCTTGCCTTACTGAAATGCTCAGTCAAGAACACAGGATCCTAACGTGTCAAGAATGAGTAATGAATATCAACTTCAAATCATATCAACTTCAAATCATATCAAACAGTTATGAAATTTCCCGCGAATAACTTGTCAAACGCAAACAGTACAGGAATCTTAGAGAAATAAAACATGTTTTTGACCTCTAGTCGCGACCAATCAGTGCGGCGGTCTCTCGCCTTGGCTTGCAACGGGGCTTGCAACCTCTCCTGTGTACACCATGCGGGACAACGTAGATATGAAAGCTAAGACGTCCCACGAAAGCGATGTACACCGGTTTGTCCCTGCTGGTGTGAGCAGAATGCAGTTCCGCGTTGGGACCCGCCACCCAACACGCTGTACAGCTCGCGGTGGGAGAAGTGGAGGGAAAAGTGCAAAATAGCTGCGTGGAATGTGTGAGATGGGATTGAAAAGAGGATGAATAATAATTAAGTGATTGATATTACGGAAGAAAGAAGATTGGATGTGTTATGTTTGAGTGAAATCAAGCGAAAGGTCAGTGAACTTGCCAACTTGCCTGGAGGGGGCATCGATTTGCGGTCAGTGGTACCACAAGAAGAAAGAGGATGCCGAGGGGTAGGCGTAGTACTCGTGGGATAAAAAGAATGAAAGATGTATGATTGGGTGGACAGCCGGCTCAAAAAGCAGGTTATGGACACGAGAGCACACAGAGGACTCGATCTGGTAAAAGACTACTTTCTAGTGATAACTAGAATAGGGGATCTGTTTGCAGAATGGCAATATCGCGTAGCGTCCGAATCTGTAGCAGTCAGTCGCATCAAGAGTTGGAAACTGTAAGACGCAACCGCCAGGAATGAATATAAAATACGGTTCCACGACAGTGTTATTATAAAAATGAAGAAAGGAATACTAAGATGGTTCGGACACATAGAACGAGTGATGAAAAACTGACGAAGAAAATCTACAGAGCGAAAGCCAGTGGTATAAAGAGCCAAGGAAGACCAAGACCGACTTATAAATATCAAATACCCAGAGTGCTGACGGAAATGTCAGAAGCACCTGCATTCCTGGGCGAAAATGTGTGAGGAAAATGATGAGATTTGAGCAAGCGAAAGAAGCATGTAAGGACCGCGACGCTTGGCGCTCCGTTCTCTCTGACTATCCCGTTGAGGAAACAGCGTGAAGATATGCAACCTCTTGTTCTCTCTAATGACAAAACTCGTTATAGATTTTCTACCAAGGTTTATATAGCAATTAGTATGAACTAAAAAGCCCGGTTTTCATATCGAACTTTGTACAGATTGAGGGATACGTTGTATTCGTATTGTATCTTATAGGGTAAGATACGAATACCAATACAATTCAACTTCATTGTTTACACCTAATATTTGTTTGTTTGAGGCGGTGGACGAGTGATAAGTTTTGTTTTAATTTCCATCGTAAGTGAGTTAATTTGTAATAAGATATCCAGTTATTCGTTCATTGTGAGAACTTAAAGTGTATACATGTTTTATCGGCATAGAAAATGTAAAATCTTTGAACTTTGTATAAAAAAAACAACTCTTTGTTTCATTATAACCTACGCCTGATTATGTGACTAGTTAGTTGCATAGTACAAAACTATTTAACTCGTGAATGTTTCTCTGACTAGTAATTCGCATAAAATATACTTTAATATATCAGTTTATGAAACTGATTGGATTATTGTTTGTTCTCCCATCAACTTATACGTAGGTGGTAACTACTTATTATTATCGTTGCTGCATATTTTATTCAAATGACGAAAATATTTAGAATCGTTCTGATTATGACGATTAAAAAACTATAATGGCGCCATAAAAGACACATGAATTCACAAAAACACATGAATAGAGTGATTTCGTTTAGTAACTTGGATATACAACGAAATGAGATACATTAATATGTTAAGAACGTATAAACTATTTACGTCTGTTCATTTTTGATAGCAAAGTAATTATAAAAACGTCTTTTGTTGAAAAATAACGCGTGGAGCTTTTCTTTTCTCTCTTTTTGTCCACTGTTTGTGCCAAAGTCATGATTAGTTAGTAATATATAATATTTTAGCCTTTCCTATACTTTTACAAAAATAATTAAGATCATGTATGTCGGGCTTGCCCTATTCTGAAGCCCTAAGCACGCCGCGACTGGTGTATTGTTATTGCAAATTGCAATCAATTGGAATGACACTAGTCTGTGGTAATGACTAAGAAATCAAAGTACAGGAGATTGAACTTCAATGTGTAATTTTTATTCAATTGTAATTTCTTTCAAGTCTACTTCAAAGACATGTTGCAGTAACTTGAAAATATACGAATATAATAATCAATACGAGACTTCATGGTACTCTGTCAGTCTATGTAACAGTTAGTATTTCATTAACATTGCTGCGAAATAAACGTGTGAGTTATGTCTTAAATCGGCATTGCATTGATTTCTATTTTATTTCTTACAATTTACAATACTTTATTGCTAAATTGAATTTTACATTACTGAATAATATTAAACCATTTTCCTACTCAATATTGCATTATTTTTTAAAATCAGTTTAGTACTTCACATGTATACGCATCGTTGTCTGTCCAAAATTTTCAGTGAAACCCTATTTCGGAAAAATATGTTGTAATCACACTTAATTTTATAATTACTTAGATTTATATTTTTAGTTATTCTTATTAACAAACGCAAACTCTATACTCAGCACTGCAATTGCATGGCTTTCTGCCAATCTTCTTTGAGCGGAATCTGTCACTCGGTTTGTTAGGAGCTTCAGTTCAGATTCTGTGTACTGAATCGCTGAAAATGTTCCAGAAGGCCTACCAAAGAAAATGTAAAATTACTACGTAAAGGCGAATTGTGTGTGTCAAAAATACAGTCATGGAATGGTTTAAAGCATATTTAAAGAAAGCGGAGAAGAAGTAATTGATTGACTTCGTTCTGCTCGACATTCAACGTCTACAAACGACGAAAATATCGACAAAATCAAGAAACTGGTGCTAGAACATCGTCATTTTGGTCTTTGACAGTAGGCTTAAAAAGTGAGTATATCTTTTAAGTCCGTTCCTAACATTTTGACTGATATTTGGAACACGAAACGCGTCGCCGCATGACCGTTGTCGAAAAAACTCTATTTTGTACAAAAGGCGCATTAAAAGCAGGCCACTAATATGGAATGACAATTCATAGGTTTGGCGTCTGTAGTCTTTAGCGAATAACTCAACAAATGTCATCAACCAAGCACCGTATTCACCTGATTTGGCCTTGTCCGACTTTTTCCAGTTGCCGATGCTACAATTACCACTAAGAAGGCGTTTTGAGTCGAACGAAGGCATAAAAGAAAATTCACTTAAGGAGCTGAAGGTCATTTCTCAGTCCAAAAAAACGAAAAATGTGTTTGTGAAAAATGTATGGAAAACTGGGTGAAGCACTGGCGTAGTTATATTGCAAGCAATGGGCCCTATTCTGAAGGCAATAATCATTTTTATTTAAAATTTCCGAATACTCGGTATATTGAATGTATATTAAAATTATATTCAGTTACGTACACGGTAAATGTTGTGCAATAAATAATAATCGTTTGTTACGTTTTTACCTGTATATGCAGTCTGAAATTGATTCTTTTTCAGGAATTTCTAAGATTATGAAACATAATACAACCAACAAGGTCCCATCCAGTTAGCATCAAATTCTATGCACATTGTCGAGAATAGGGAAGCAATTTTCACTCAATCCCTCTCAACAACAAGTACAAACTTACGCAGCGCACGTGCGTCCGTATCAATAGTATAACAAATAGGCTGATATTTCGTCAGAAATAACCCGAATCAAGTTTCAGTGCGAAAGCTTTTGTGTGTGGCAGGTGAAAAAGTGAGAGGCTTGATTTATTCGTGCCGGCGCCGCCTATCGCAGGATGATTGAACGGAGAACGTGTTTATACATCGGCCAAATCGTGAAATATGACAACTGAAATACGTTTGGATATCTAAAGTTCCTTATTTTTAATAGTTGTCGCTCAGTTTCATGGCTGATATCTCAAAACATGAGGTTGGTGCAAGTCGTGCTTTTATCCAGTGGAAACGACATAAAAATTAATTTGATTCGTGCTGCCCGCATTGTAGACTGTATCATTTTCTACATATGCAGCGAAGATAAAAATATTCTTTTATTTGACTTCTTTTTTTACAATTTTTTGTGATTCGTTTGTGATACTTTTTCATGACAAATAAGTGACTAATTAACAACGAATTTGAACTGTTGTAAATACAAATTTTTTTACATATACAGAGATTATTCTTGCACTTAATTCACGCGTTATAACATACCGATTACATCTGCGACCTCCAGAAATTGTATTATGCTCTGAATACTTTTTTTTTAAAAACTCCGATTAACTGTTATATCGAATTTCAAATTCAATTTCTATGCATTAACGTGGAATTATTTCTTAAGACATCGAATTTACAACGTCTCGTGACATACCAGTGTCAGTTGTTGATAAATCTATAATATTAAACGACGTCCAGCACTGCATATTATTTGACGGGTGACCGTTGGAAACATCTTTTAGATTGATGGCTGATCTAACGTATCTCTACCGATCCCCACAAGTACAAGTCTCTAGGCTCTCACGCTCTCACGATCTCGAGCAGATTGACCTTGAGAAAAATGACAACCTATAAAATGTAAAGTATTGTCGACTCTTCATCGATTATACGTTTTCTAGCATAATTGTTGCCGACGCAGGTGAAGACTTATAATAATAAAGGAAATAAAATCGGACGAAATTAGTTATAAAACGTCTTTATAGAACCAAACTAAAAATATAACAACTTTGACAAGTTCTAAAAACAAAGGTTTGTAAAAAAGAAATTTTAAAAAATAGATTATAATAAAAAAGTATTGTAAGCAAAAGGCCAGTGTCTCCAACAATAATAAAAAAAAACCTATTTATGTATGTATTATTATAATATGATCTATCTGTATATACGTATAAAATACTTACTATACTGTAATTTTAAGAAGTATTTTACATTCATCATAATCATTGACCTTTGATTGACATTGACATTCATTGATTAAGAACACATTTGCATATATTACGAATATGTAGTCAAAAATATCTTACAATTGTTACTAACCGGGTTTATGTAATGTTAAGGTTAATTACGATCGGTGCAATTCGCTCGAAACGTCCAGATAAAAAAAGTATTAGCCTTGAAGCATTAACACGACAGACTGGTTAGAATTGTAAAATGTGTTTAAGTCGTGAAAGTCTAAAAACATCGAAATCGAAAATATTAAACATACTTCAAAATAAAAACACTGAAATGCACAAAGTAACTATTGTTTACTATCGGAGGTCAAGTACAAAAACAATTTAATAAATACGATGCAAATACCTACATAATTAAATTTGACAGTTACTGAAGTCGATGGCAAGCCCATCAAACTAACATACTTTCTGTTGTTGTTTATTGATTGGGCCCCGACTTCAATGACTGTTTTTAAGTTAATGTTGTGTTGTGTAAGTATTTGTATCATATTTATTAAGTTATTTTTGTACTTGAGTTTTGATTAGTATAGGATAATTATTTATTTTCAGTGTTTTCTTTTGAAATCAGTTTAATATTTTTCTTAAAAAGTTGTTCATCTTTTCTTTTTGAGAGATCTTGGCCTAAATAAATATCTAGGGTAGATCTCTAACTAACTTCTTTTCCAATTCTCGAATGGAATGATATAAAAAAGGATCATCATCAAAATAAATATACCATTAAGAATATTTGGTGTATCTTCGAAGTCCAAGCTCCAATTCCGGTGAAATACCACCTTGGAGCTATAATGAACCCAACAGAAAATGTATCATTGAAATCGGTTCATAAACAGAGAAGGTATGCCTGAACACAAAAAAAAAATTGAGAACCTCCTCCTTTTTTGAAGTAGGTAAACCTACTTGACAAATAATTGATATTTAATAATATTGGTTGATGTTTTCAAATAAAATAGTAGTTTTCTCTATAGATCAATTTCGTATGTTGATCAATAAATGAAATAAGCATTACAAAGTTTTAGAATTGCAATTGAAAAAATATTTTCAGTGTGTTATAGGTAATTTAAGTACCTACAGTATTAATATATTATGTATATATATTATACCTAATAATTGCTTTCTGAGATATATACATGTAAGTTCATTAAACATTGTGCGTCTTCAATATCTTGTCACAAATGAATCTCTCATCACAAATATTACGTTGATGTCGAAATTATAGTGAGGAAGTCTCGCTACGTTGTCAAAATTCTATCAAACACTTGAATGAGTATCGCAATAACACTTCACAGTTATTGGTGTTTATCTGTGCATCTCGATTATTGAATTTCATTCGTATAACTTGATATTATTTCACATCTTTACTAATAAATACACTAAAATGATGTACAATTCTTTCCATCGAAGTTACTGTTATTACTCTATTATTCGCAAATATTACATGTAATGTAGATATATATTGTAAAAACAGGAAACACTTTTAATATCATGTACAAGAATTATTTAATGTGGATAAGATGATTTATATTTTTACGCTTAAGATGAATGTTGGTATTTAAGGCATTGATATAAACAAAAAAATGCCTTGCGCATAGATCTCATAAATGGAAATTAAAAGTCACAATGTACGTCATCGATCAGTCACAATGAATAACCGTATTGTCTTACTCTTGCTACAGTCTACTACGTCATTCCATCTCTTTTCCCGCTGATATATGACACGGATCTTATACTGTGCGAGTAGTGTCTGTGTTGTACCTGATCCATTAGTCGAGTACACAATGTTCTAACTTTCTTTCCTTTTTGTACATATCAAAGATCTAAGTTAAACATTACATTTTCTTAATAATAAACCAACTCTAACGTTCCCAACATAGAATTAAAAAAAGGTGACACTTTAAACGCGTCACGATATTGGAACTCATTGTTTTCTAAGGAGACGATTGAGGATTTAAGGAGACAGTTTGTACAGTGAATTTCGTAACTATTTAATTGCTCATAGCGCTTCTAAATTTTTTTCTTTTCGTAAAATCATTATTATTTCAATAATAATCAAGTTATGTCACTATTTTGCGCAAGTACTTCAATATTGTTCGAGCGTCCGAATAATGTTATTTTAAAAACACTTTAAATGATATACAATTTAATATGATGTAAGAAGGGTCACTACATCAAATATACCTTTAGTATAACGTTGCGATTGTGACTGAGAAGTCGCTATGTTTTACTTCATAGTAATAAGGTGTTTGAAATAGTTAGCATCAAAAGAAAATTTTATTAAAACAGTAGTAATTATCAAAACAGAATAACCATTTATCTGTCATTTGTGTGCATCAAGCAAACGTTCGATGTTTGCCTGTTATCAGTATTTGGCCATAAAGGCCTTAAGCTCCAATCTCATTAAAATGTTAATATTATTGTATGTCAGGAAAAATAGTACAAATGGGAAGTGAATTATCTTTAACTTAGCTTTTTATCGGAAATGTCTACATAAGAACGTCAATTATTACGATAAGGTAATAAAATTTTGTTTTATTTGGGGTCGGATTTACTGTAAACCAAAACGAAATAAGTATGTAGATGGGAGTAGGCACTTTATCTGATAGTTTTTTGACTAATATTATTGCATTATAATTTTAATTTTACGATACACATACAACATACATACACAAAAATTTAAATTATCAATTGCCTTTAATCAGTCAAATAAGTAATTAATGATTGTTCCACAGGTAAACAATATTATGTTGTTTGATTTACTAAATTTAGTTGTTCATCTATTTCCTTTTTCCAGATTATGTCAAGACCTTGAAGTGGTGAGGCAAGACTATCTAATAATATTCGCAAAAATATAGCTGAGTAACAGTCCTAACATACTGATCACTTGTTTGGGAGAAGAAGTACCTAATTATTTATTACTTATTAGCGACCCATCCCACTTTTGCTTGATTACGAAACGTCAATATTTCCTCTACTTCTATACACTAAATGTGACTGTCATCATATAATTAGTTCATTGGTGCGGTAGCAAAGCACCTTCCATGCTCCCCGGGTTCGCTCCTCGGTTATAAGTCAATTTAGTGAAATAACTTTTCTAATTTAGCTTGGTGTTACAGGGAGCTCCCCCAGTTCGTTGTGCGGTACTCACAGTACAAGCCTAGTGCTTAGTTTAGAGTCATATAATTTAAATATTTTTTTTGGAATTTAAAAAAAATTAACCTCCCTCGTTTAAATTACCATAAACGTTTGATTTTCCATAAGTGCGCTTCTTGAATTTCCTCTATGGCTGCTATAATAAAATTATTTGCCGTTGTAGTGCAATAAAGTACAGTGAACACGACATTTTCATATTCAAAAATTGCAACGTTACTTTATAACGAAGTTTCGTACATTCGCATAAAACTGCCAACAAGATTCTTGCAAGAAATCTCTACCATAATGAAGTTAGTTCACGATTTTCACGCGTGTGCAAGTAATAGGTATTCGCTATAATATGTGTAGCCGAGCGTCGACAGTCGATATTGACTTTGATAAACGAGCAGTCACTGTCGCCCTACAAGGAGCCACGTCACCTACTTTGGTGCATTGCGGTTCCAACATCTTACCAACCCTACCCCTGTTTACACTCTATCCGCGTAGTTTTTACGACTACTAACATGATATTATGTCCGACAAGAGTGCTTATGGTAGTCCTTTATTTGTTTGATACAGTTTATTGCACGTAAGTGGTATATTGTAAGTAAACGAAATTATCGTTTTCAACGTTGTTGCTCGCTTTTATTTTGGATGTTAATGTCTGTTATCTGTACGATCTTTCTTTGTCTTTATTAAGATATTTGCCTGCAATTTTTCGATTTATTTTCTCGTATTCTACTTAGATGTTTGATATAACTTAATTTTCTTCTAATGAATTTTAGTTTTAAATCTCGGATTGCTGGCTGTAATTTTTTTACTTTTAAAATATTTAAAGTAACACTTAAACATATAAAGTACATTTATTATCAGTAGAGTATGTTTATGTGTTATCAGTACCTAGAGTGAAAGTACGCAGTAAAAGAAGTGAGAGAGACTAAGGTTAATATATATAGATCAGATAGCATGAGTGCCTGAGTAAAGAGAACTTTAAAAGCATTCGCCTTCTTGGGCGTAAAGTCCGTAAGGTTTAAAGAAACAAAGTTCAGGTAACATAATATAGCGCTTCATTTGTAATCTCTCCCCGTTAGAACCATAACGTAAAAAAAAACATATGTGTATTCGTATCTGTATTATCTATAACAATACAGATAGTAACGAAGAATTCATTAATATGAAAATGTAATGAAGGTATACAAAGTATTTTCTACTGATTGTAAAGTACTCTTTAAGGTATCATACAGCGATAATTTAGTGAACTCATAGTATTTGTATTGAAATAGCGGTTTTTATTTACGGTTTAGTAAATATTAAAAACCACATTAAAGTGGAGAAACGTATTCTATTAAAGCCTTCATTGCCGTCGAGTAACGATAACGGAGACGGCCGCCGAAGGCTTTCAGGCAGTTAGCTGATGGCTATGGCTACGTTATAATTTGCATAATATTGGAACGGTTTCGATACGGCACCGTAGTGCTCATTAGCCTCATTGATCGGCTTACGATATCGAACACCAAACTGATGCAGCCGCTGTATTTTGTTGTTATTATGTATCGTATTATTACATCTACGAAGACGATCTACAGAGCGAAAGCGAGTGGTAAAAGAAGCCAAGGAAGACCAAGGCTGACTTATGAAGATCAAATAGCCAGACTGTTAGCCGACGGAAATGTCAATAGCACTCACATACCTAGGCGAAAATGTGTAAGGAGAATTATGAGATTTCAGGAAGCGAAAGAAGTAAGGACCGTGACGCTTAGTGCTCCGTCCTCTCTGACTACACCGTTAGGGATAGAGCGTGAAGATATGCATATATGTATGTATTATTACATTCCATTTCATCCACCATTTCATTATGGTTAGGGTGAGAAAGCAAAACATAGAATATTGCAGCTACGTATCTTTCCGCACATGTTGTAAAAGGCGGGCTATCACTAATAAGCGATAGAATAACATAGCGAAGATAATGATAAGCGATAAGTTCAATTTAATAAAATAGTAGTTGTAATTGTTGTAGGGTAACAGACTGGCAACACTAACTATCTAGCTTCGCTTGTAAGTTTTTTTGCTGAAAGTATTTGGGCTTACAAATCAAATGTTTAATCCATCTCGAATGGGTAAGGCTGAACCAACAGCAAAAAGATATCGATATTTTTACTCAATACCTGTATCGAAAGAAAAATATCTATTCATGTACATTGGATTGATACCTACTTTGAGAATTTGTAGCCTAATCGGAATTCGATTCAAATTGATTTATAAAAGCAGTCATTACTTGTATCGAAATGACTTCGACCAGTACCTGTGCCAAAAAATAGATCTACCCACATCGATTGGATCAATATCTACTTAAAAAATTTATAGCTTAACCAAAATTCGATTCAAATTAGTTGAGGATAAGTATCGTTGCTATTTTCTCCATACCAAAATATTCGGGAGGGCACGAAATAAAAGCTTCTGAACACAACATATTAATTGATCGTATTTTCCTTTTAATTTACGTTTAATAATTTCATTGGAGTACTTGTGATTCAATGCGAGTAGGTACTTTTATTCAATATCAAGTAGGTATCTCAATCAAAAATATCGAAAACTTGTGTTTTCGGTATTACTTGGTATTGAACCAAAAGCATCGAGAATGTACTCGTGAATACTTGTATCAATTACTGCTCTATGAGCAGGAAATGGTATAAAGTTTATGTATTTACCGATATTTTTACCAATTCTCAATAATAAGCCCCGTTACAAAATAACTGAAAAATAAATGAAGTGTAATGTTCTATTTTCATCAATGCATATGCATAATGCGTAAGCAGAATGTTATTATTTTATTCTATTTGCTTCGTATAAAATAGCATAGCTATAGCTATACAACTATAGCAAAAACTATAGCCCTTAATTCGAACTCACGTTTCAATGAAGACTAAAATAGGTAATCAATAAATAGATAGAGTGGAAGATGCCCGTGGACTATCCGATTTTACTCGGTAAATAACTGTAACATTAGCATAATATTGAAACGTCAGCGATACGGATCCTCGGAGCTCATCAACGTAATTGATCGGCTTTCCGCCAGTCGGAATCAATTGCACATCCCACCACTGATTTGCATTAATTAACGCACTGGACGTCACATATCGACAGCATTGTCATAAAGCAAATCATTATTTTGATGCACTGTTAACATATGTATGTATCTAATCTAGCTGTTTCGGTTAGTGTATTTATTTAGTTACAATTAAAACAATTACAAATACATGAGAGATTTATTTACGACTCCCTTTTCCACATTTCCACGAACATCTGTGATGAAGACTATCTCTTTTCGCTTTTAGTTGTCTTTTTTTTACGTTCTACGTACACTGAGGAACTATAATATTTCCATGATTATATCAGTCCTCTTAATATTTGTAATGGTATACTAAACAATTGCTTTTTACATGGTACAATCTCTCATTCGACAAATACTTGATGAATAAATAATTTATAACTTAGCCACGCTGCACTCATAATGTGTTGCAATACATAATGTTACTAAATTAGCGACAATCAATACAATCTATTACTATAATCACTCAAAAATAATAAATATGCACAATGTATAAAATATCTTTATTTTCATACAAATATCGTAAGCAACTGTCAAATTGTTTCGAAATATAGTTTGACATCTGCCAAATCAGAACAATCCAACGGAAGACGATAGTACTCACGCGACTTAAATCAAATAACTATTATTGCTATTGCTTTTAGCTTTGTAAAGCTTCAAGTGCAATAGCGTCAGTGGTGGATGTTTCACCCCCGTCTCTAGCCTGTAGTCTATGATATTGGTCCACGCCCTTTACGTGTTCGCCGGGTCTAAGGGAAGGCGGCACGAGCACGCACGGGCACACCACACCCCCCGTTCTTCGTTCTTGAGATATCGCGAGCGTGACGGGAGACATAACTGCTCCAGTTTATTCCTTTAATTGCCTTTTTTCTTAAGAGTGGGTTTAAGCGCTCTCGCCGTATCTCCTCACGTCGCAATTAAGTAGACGTCTTATGATAAATCTGCCGTAATTTGCATGAGATAGCATACGCTCTCAACTTTCACGCGGTGCTTCCTGCTCTTGTCGTTTATTACGTTAAGGAACGCTTCCAAGAATGAGAATGAGATATTTAACTACTAACTAGATAGCGTTAACTACAGTTACCATTTGCGGTATTACTGCGGCGGCGGTGGATGTGATTTTTTGTCTCTGTTGAGACAAATAAATAGTGCTAGTACCAATTCATTTTGTGCTATTTGGTTAAATTTTCAAAGAAAATTTCATTATAAGGTAAAGAAATTTTAAAATATCCTCGAAAGCACAATTTTATTAGTCGAATACGCCTTCACACAATTGCACTGCGCGGAAATAAAACGGCAAGAAGCAAACAAAACAGACGGCACAATCTCCGTGTTGCAACGTGGCGAATCGGCGGTCGACACCCCAAGGCTCTGCTCTTTGCCAATCTCGACATTTTTTCCTACTTGCCGGTGGAACTCGGCAAGAAATTGTAACATCAGCGAACCGCCCTGCGGACTGCGACGGCGCGGTTATTTGTCGAACGATGCGCCAAAACATAGCATCGAAATCAGATGGAAAATTATTCCACGCTAGATTGCTACTCTTCACTGTTTAAATTGAAATTTTAGCTGGATTTTATATTGTCTGCGGTGTAATAAAATTAAATTTAAAAACGCGAAATTAATGACGTCTATCTGAATTATTGATAACATAATGTAAAATATGTACTCCATTGACACTTCTTTATTAGTTATAGAATTTTTCTCCGCAATAAAACTCTCCGCTACGTTTGTTAAATTAGAAAAGTGTAAAACATTAAATTCAGTTTAGCGCATAGCGTCAATTTGATTCATTTTACGATTGCTGTCAGAATGTTTTCCAAACCGAAGACTCAATTACTTCTCCTTATATGTAGGACTCCATATTTTTTCTATTCGTTGGAATCCGAGTATTATTGTTATTATAATATTAAGAAGTTCAAAAAACATCTTATTTACTGATTTAGTATTCCCAGAAAAGTATAACGAAATTGTTTGAGGTTTTTTTTAAACTAAAAATCAAACAAACAACTTCTCTCATATTTATATGCTCTATATAGGTATGCACTTGACAAAATGATTGCTACAAAATCTTAGATGATAGACGTCGAACTCAGTCCGTCCTGCGATGACATGTCAATAGTACGCGTTAGCTACTGCGCTCAAGATGAGTTGTGCAAACAAATGCGAGTTGCTATACCTATACAAAATACAAATTATAGAAAAGGTTAATAATTAAAGCTACGATAATACCTACAATAATATGCTGCTTAGGGAAAACTCATCAATGTTTTTGATTATACAACAAATTTTGAAAAACATTATAATTTCTATTAATGTACCTTTAATTATTTATCATAGTGAAAATATATAAAATAATGGATAAATAAATGTTAGTTATTATAATATAAAATAATCGTAGTAAATTGGTGTAACATAACTAAAAGTATCCTACATAAATATTTTATACCTAATTATACTGTGAATGACTTGTTATTGAAAGTTGACATCAATTACACATCCAACCCAATTTGTATTTTAAATATACAATAACTATTATGTACATAATAAATTAAATTATACGTACATTGTTAGCATATCATACATACTTAAAATTAAGTACCAATAACAAAGTTGGCTGCACTAACATCAAACTATATTTCAGTGTAAAATGAGTGTCAATAAGGCGTTGGCCGCTGTGGCCGTCGTCCTGATGAGCTAGTAACTAGTAAGCGAGCGACCCATCATCTGATGACATCCCATTAACCCTAGCGTACTGGGCTTGCGAACTTACTTTGCTAATATGTTTTGAGACGTATCTTATATATAGAAAACGATGTAGGTGAGTTGTATGTCAGTAAATTTATGTTTAACGGACATAATGTCTCGTTGGGGCTTGTAAATGGAGAGGCTGTGTGTTATAGAGTTATTTATTCACCAACGGTAGTATGTCCCTTCACTTTAAATATGAAGTAGTTGGTTCTCTCTATCTGGTGAGGTTTCATTAGACACATCATGTATGTAACATTTTATAATCATACTCTTTCGGTATTTTATTCATTTTATCAATTGTATGTTGAAGCTTAGACATTTCAAAATAACATTGAAACAAAACATTACAGGATATAAAACCCCTAGACCATGTTGTTTAAAGATGTCTGAAAAAATGAACTGTATGCAGTAGGTATAACTTTGAATACTAAACAACCTCGGCCCAATGTCGTGAGAACTTTGATAAATGGCAACTTATTTAATGTTGATATGTAGTCAAACGTACAACAAAAATACTAAAGCTTTGTCCTTTTCACATTTCGCCCGCGTCACGGGTGGCCAATTTAAGTATTAATAAGATGACAAAACGTGACCCGGGTACGGCCGTCATCCATCACGACCGCACGTCAAGTGATGGTCGAGCGATTAAAAAACTGTACCTAACCAATGCGTGGCTCTGCCGCAGATAGGGAAAGGTATTTCGGGACACACCGCCCGCCGGTAAATGTTCTAGACAAGGGTGAAATTAAATATTAAATTCGCGGTTAGGAATTTCGGGTTGAAAAGTAACGGTGCAGAGCATGCGCAGATCTGTTGTGATCCAGCTATATCCAGTTTACACCGCCACATCCGGATTAAAAACAAAAGTTTGTAATTTTTTTATTATATCTGCAATTCAAACGAAACGAATTAAAGAACCGACCAGCGAACAACGTGCTTTACTTACATCATTTAACAGAATTAGAACCTTAGTAAATTTTGAGCACAAATAACATAAACATGAGCCGACAAAGTTAGTCTGAGTCACGTCGTGTGCGAACGCGATAACGCAACTAATGATTGATATACTCGCACGTCTCTGTTCAAACTAATGACAGGGTGAAGGGTGTTGACTTTCAAGTTATTAATTAATAATGCTATTATTTAGGTAGAGATGATTATAAATTTTGAAGCAATTTATTGTATTATGATAGTATTTTATTGCACTATAAGTGTTTTATTGTATTATGATGAAATGTGGAATAATAATTAATGTGGTTTGATATTAATTGTAGTGCAAATATTACAGTGATTTATGTGGGAATGTAGAACAACAACGACGATTCTTTGCTGTTTTTTCACACATCAATAAGCCTTAGATGGCGACGACGGCACAGTGATTGCCTATAGTTCAGTAATATACTACTTAAGTGGCGACCACGCCCACAACTCTCCGCCTATCAAGGCTCAAAATTCAACGTCTGATTTTGATGTGACCAATCAGATCGGAGCACACTGTCTCGCGCTCCATAAGATTTCGGTGTGATTGTTTATTTGTTTTCATTTATAACATTATTCGAAGCTTCATGTAATGGCTAAGGAACTGATCTGAAAACAAATTCGAAGCATATTATTCCTAACAATTAAAATTCCCGTCGTCTACGATCAAAATGGACATTGACAAGTCCATACCAACTTCAATGCAATATCGACATCGAGCCCACCAACATCATGAGACTGGTTCTAACCGGGAAGCAGATTTCTTGCATGGCTGATACATCATATATTCTCTATCCTGGGTAGAAGCTTGAGCATAATGTTTTGCATTGAATGATTTAGATCTGCAGCTATTGTCACTGAGACGATCTTGGCGGCTAAGAAATGCTCAATTCCTAACTCGCTGGTGTAGGGATAAAGAAGAGACCACGGCTTAATCGACTCTGCAGGAAAGTTAAACTTCTTGAGCTGTATATGAAGCATGGACTATGACTCGTTTAAATCAAGACCTTAGCAGGCGAAGTGGAAGCTTAATGGTGTCTCGAGGCACAGTAAAAAGTAATTGCTGAAGCTATATTTCTTTCCATAGGCACAATTGTCAAGTGAATTGCGAACCTCACCGGGAGTCATGCGTTCTAGTTGCTCGCCAAAGCTGCCAGGGATTCTTTGTTGGTCGTCCTTGCCACTACTACGTAAACGTGACGTGGTCCTTTGCGCAAAAGAGAAAGTGGAGCTACTGCGTCTCTTTGCTTTAAACTCGACCTTGAATGACGTACCATCTACTATCACTTCGTGCTGTAACTTTATGTCAGTAATCTCAATTACACAAAGAGAAGTTCGACGGTAGTTACGGACCCTGGACATTCGTAAGTTGTGTAGGCCTTGCGACATACAGGCAGTGGTGCTGAAATTGTATACTCCTGAATTATGTCCCGTATTGACGCACCATCAATCAGTCTCATCTTTGTGGAAGCTGTCCATGTACACTTCGTACCAAAAAATGGCGATGGATCAGACACGTCAAATTACAGGTAGATTGCTATTACCTCGCTTCTCTCTATGGTAGTGGAGCGTATGTTACAACATACAGCTTCTAAATTATCTAGAAGAACACAACCTAATTAGCGAATGATAATAAGGCTTTGGCCACTATCGCTCTACGGGTGGTTTTTTAGTGTACCTTACACATCCATGGGCTCTTGAAAAGCGTGAAAAACTGTGTCAGAAATCGAACTTCATTTCAGGACAGAGGCCATTATTGTGTAAGTCGCAAGTCCGGCTCATATGGAGAACTGCTGCCATCTATTGTTCGGAGCATCTGCATACCAGTTCGCACATTTTGATTTGGTTCAAAGGTTGGTTCAAGAGAGAGCTGGTTCAAGCTGTGAGAATTGTCGATGATCCTAAACTTACAAGCAGACTCAAACAATTGAATTAAATTTAAGACTTCGCCTCCCTGTGTCTATTCTGTTTGTATTATGGTCTATGATCTAAAGAACCGTTTGACATGCTGCCCGCGGCCACCTTCTACCGCCAGCAGGAAATTCATCCTCACACTTCGGAACCAAAATGGTAGCTCACAGAACTCTCCTTTGAACACCGAGATAGTGAAATGAGCTGTCGAAGTTTTCCCAAGAGACTACGGCATACAATTCTTAAAAAGAGTGTGGGAAAGATTTTACAGCGAAAGCAACACGTAAGTGATACCCCTGGTGCTGCAAGCGTCTATATAGGCTACAGTTGTGCTTATATCAGGCGGGCCATGTGCTTGTTTGCCACATTTGTGGTATAAAAAAAAAAATTAGAATTTAATAAACATGACAATATGGAACTTTACTCTTGAATCTATGTATTATTATTATCAACGATATCGACCGACCAACAAATAGAATTGTTTCAAATAGGAACAGTTCTTGCTAGTGTACAGTATAAAGCTATCGGACTCTAAGATGTCTGGTAAAAACAATGTTACGGCAAGTATGAACACACCTTTTTCCGCGTATCGCGATTGCACTACTGGGAATAATTTCAACAACATTTCATTCATTTTTATTTTTCAAACTTTACTTCATGTTTTTTGAAGATTACAATATAAATAATACAATCAAATCATGATTTTATTATTAAAAATACCAACCAACGGCAAGTAGCATTTGCGTAAACCATGTCCTGTACAATACGTGTACAGTTTGTGTTCGATAAACAGTTGTTTATCGTAAACAAAGTTCACTGCAAAGCCATCTCTAAATGTTAAAAAATGTCATTAATTACATAATGTAACTCAGTATAATGTTAATCCCAATATCATATTTTTTAAAATTCTTTCTTAGTTATATTTTTGGTGATAAGGTGAAAGAACAACGATTTTTACGCATGTAAAAAGTAACTTTTAACGTTGTAATTATTTATTAGTCAGTGGTTCAACTTTCATTTAATATCTCATATGATAACCCATAAAAAAAAAGTAAAAGGATATAAGATATGAGGAGGCCAAAAAGGCAGGACCGTGATGCTCGGCACTTCATACCTTCTCACTACCCTGTTAAGGACACAGCATGACAAATGTACCTAAATATGTACGTGTTACCCCAAAAAAAATGTTTAATTTCTATTTGAGGAAGCGAAAGAAGTATGTAAGGATCGCAATGCTTGGGGCTCCATTCTTCCTCACTACCCTGTTAGGAATACAGCGTGAAGATATGTATGTAATTATGTATTTAAGCTTCTAAAACTTGCCCCAAAAGTGAAAATTCAACTTCTGTAGTTCAGTTGGATCACCGCTTTTTGTAATCAGATGTTTAATAGTCAGACAGACAGACGGACACCGAGATGATTTCATAAATATTCATTTTCCCCTATTACTAAAAATAAAAATATAATTTACTTCAACGTTAACAAAGCTATAATTTGAAGTAATTCGTTTCGACATTTATGTGGGCGTCCATATTGTACATATATTTCTTACATTAAACTATTTAGTATTCCTAAATATATCGGAATAATAAATAAACAACATGGAACGTATAAATACCTATTACAGACGTGACTAAAGTTTTAATAATCGGTTAAAAATCTTATCACTTTGAAATAAACTCTGAATTTCAAAAACATATGGAATTATTTGTCGGATAATATTAATTAAAACTTGCAACAATAACTCATTCAAAACTCAATCCTAACTGTTCATATGTGTACTAGTTAGTTTAAAACAGGTACATAATAAGCAAATAAAAAGTATGAGAGATATTCGTCGACTGAAAACACCATAAGGCAGTACCTAGTCACATTTTATTAAAAGTGTTCTTTACAAATGCCTATCAAAACTTTACGTAGGCTGTTGAAAGTATTAAAGTAATAGGTTGACAAGAAGTATGTTAGGAATTCATAAAATAAACGAGAGAAAGGCAAGTTATGAGAAGGTCTCAACATGATTAAATGCAATTTCTTTACAAAGTATGCTCCCTCGTGCTATGTGGAACTTTTGCTTTCACAGGAGCGTGTTCCGATGTCGATATAGCAGCGATTGTTCAAGTACTAAGAGGCTAACGTTTCATAAATTCAAGTGATATCATATAAGTGAGGTCAGCAGCTCCTAGTTACGATGTGCCTACGTCACTTCATTAGACTTCACTATTCATGATCTTGAAATTTTATGTAGTTCATAGATATGTAGTGCGGACCTGACCGTGTATTTAAAATTTAAATGTGTTTATCAAGAACGAATCGAGGTGAAAAATCATGATCGCCCCTCCATGGGCTTTGGTCAACTAGTAATGATTGACTTGAATTTTCTACGGTTTTTTACGGCTAATTTTATAAATACAACCTTTATTGTTTTACTTTAACAACAAATTTTTAATTTTAGTATCTATATATGTATAATGTACAAACCAATTCAGTACCTTTCTTCCACTGTTTGTCAGCCGATTTTCTTTTTTTTTTGTTTAGTAGCTATTGACGAGCTTTAGTATTATGAGTTAAAATTTTTGGAAACAGTTATATTAAGACGTGAAGCGAAAACTTTGGATCCCTTTTTAAGAATATTCCACGCACGGAGGAGTGCGAGATTTGGCATAGATACTTGTACTGTGGCATAGATTAATATTCATACTGCCTATGCCAAAAAGACTGTCAATGTCAAACTCTTAGTAGTTTGTAATCATATGTATGTAACCTCCTTGAATCAAACCTCGGACTAAGAAACATAATGGACGAAGCTATAATAAGTTGCGGCTCTTACCACCGTACGTCAAACGAATTTTCGTGTCTCTATGTCACACAGCCACCACAAGTAACCACAAGTAAAACAGTTAGCTATAGTAAATATGGCAAACTCGCACTATCAGTGTAATTCGTGTCAGCTAATGCCTCGGTCATAAAATAATTATTTGCAAAATACTCATAAATCTTAAGGGGTTTGGCTACTAGTATTCATAAAAGTAAAAATACGTAATATTCAGGGGTGTAACGTTGTACTTGTGACCTTCCCTAGTAACGCACATCATTAATATAATTTTCTAGAAAGTCGGTCATCAAAAAGTCACTTTAAGGACATGCTTTCAGCGCAAATTCTCCGTCCATTGTTACTTGATCCGAGGATCAAACAGTCGCACAGAGTAGAGATTGTCGCCAAAAATTTTAAATTATAAGTTTATATTTATATTTACGGTCGTATTTACGGACCTATAGTAAACATAAATGTATGTATTTACTTTATATCTTTCAGAGTACTTAGCTTATTACTGAGCAACGACTAGCCTTAACATTTCCCATACTTTGTATATTTCTAGTAGCTACTCTTGCGCTTCCATTGCTAGTTGCTGTTTCTTTTCTAATTTCAACGACTATCGGGAAACACAGGTGTTATAAAATTGACACCAGTAGCAGAGATAGGGGGATTCTGGACCACGGATTGTGAAACACCACATTTTCAAAAATTGTTGTAATAACTGCGGCTAAAAAAATAGACAAATGAAACACCCCCATTTGAGACGATTGCGGTGGGTCCCAGAAACATATCTCGCTCTGATTCTTCTGTACAGATTTCTCATCTGCATGCCTAGATGATTACACTCGTTGCTATCATTAATCCATTACTATCATTAGCCATCCCCTGGGGCTCTAATCACCTAATTAATGCTCGTTGGTAAATACTTTTTAATTGTCGTCTTCAAGTGTCATCGACTATGATATTTAAACAACCATCAACATCACGCGGTATGAATGAGTCACCAGAGCCATCAAATGATATCTCTGATAGAACCTAACCTAACCTAACTAAAAATATTATCAGATCTGGTATAAGAAGGAGGTGGAGTGTCACAGTGTAGTAAACGCTATGCAAGTGCTAAATTCCTACATGGATAATTTTAGAAGTAGAATACAACGTTTCGAATCGTTAAATGACAAACACATTTTATTTACCTTTTGAGTAAAAATCACATGCTTTGTATATCGAAATCGATACATTTCTGCATAATGTATGTTATTTTCGAATAAATATAATTTATAATTTTCCATTTTAAATTTTTTTACGACACTCTTATGCCACCTTTTGCTTAAGTAACTGTTTTGTTTTCTGTTCTCATAGTTGCTCAAATATCCTAACTTCTTTTTGTTCATTAATGGAAATCTATAAATATTATTTGAAAGGTAATCGGAAGTATTAATATAATTATCCATATCACATTTAATATCTATATAAAATTGAGCACAGTATATTTGATGAATTAAACTATATGTATCAGTGTACAAGAATTTAACATTTGAAAATTTACATTTCATATATTTATAGTGAAAATTATACATTAGAAGTTTTAATACGTCTAATATGCTAAAACCTATATAAATTGGTTTATTGTAAAACAGTTTCGTTTTACGTAGTTGAACAGCTCAAGCTAAGCTACCAAACTCTCTGAAAATATTGAAAGTCTATGAAACTCAGGTCGAGCTATGAGACTTTGTGCACCTTGAAATTTGCCACGGTTTTCGAATGTGTTAATAGTTCTATATTTACTTGTTCTCAATATTCCTCATAATTTGACCAAATATAGAATTGTTCATCAGTTTATAAAAATCTTTCTCAAAGTCTGAACTAGGTAACGTAGTTTAGCTAATTCAATATTTAATTCTATATACTATTTCAGCCATGGACTTTGTTTAAATTTCAAAACTATGCACTTTAGTAACCTTTAAACCCAACTTTAAACTTCGTAAAAGTTTTCTATAATGTATTACATACTTCTGCTTGTCATTTGAATTTGTTAACAATTTATTTCTCTTTACCAATACGCATATTTTCGAGTTGTAGAGTTTCAAGTCGAGGAAGTCAAAATGTTGGTCATGGAGAGAATCAGGATATTCTAAGTCTACCTCCAGAATATAAACGACATCTGAATTAACCGGAACATTATAATTAATATCAGTACTCTCTGACTACCCCTTTAGGGATACAGCGTGAGGATAAGTATGTAATGTATGTTACATATCATTAGCGAATTAGTACAATTGTATCAGTACTCTCCCACTCGAATTTAGCAAATTTAGAATTGAATGAGCTGGGTCCAAATGATATGTGTTCAAACAAACGTCTCTAAAGTTTTCAAATATGTTGGTTAAAAGAAGCACATCTGTTTTTGAATAAATATCAGAATAATAGTGTTACAATGAAAATGATTCCATACTCATAGAGAATCATGCTCACAGGAGCATGATTGTAATCATCGATGAAAACAGTGGTCCCAGTAAGGGAGCTATAACAGTCGTCGATAGTTGGTAATGAACTACATTTTAATGATTCAAATGAGAATATAATGAACTTATAAGAAAAAATATCTTTTCGTTTTAGTAAAAGATAATCTTCATTACCAGGGAAGTGTTTTTTAAGTTCATAAAATTGGACATCGTTGTGATTACCAGCTAGAAAATCTAAACTACAAGATAAAAATTTAAAGGGGTCTAAAATGTTAGTCACATTTTGACCATTTAAGTTTAAAATTTTAGAAAAAGAAATATATTTTTCTTGGTTCTGAGGTATGATCTGCACCTCACCTTCGACAAAATTTAATGCATGTGCAATAAGATGTGTATCGTAATTACTAAGATTATGTAAAAATATTGGTATGAAATGTTTTATAATACTTGCTACCAAAACTTTCATTACACCTATGAAACGACCTGTATGCCACTCGTAATCAATATGCCGCTCCGAGATGTTTTTTCATAAATGTGACAGACAGTCGCTTCATTTATAAATTTTTTATCTGTATCACAAAGTGGATAGGGAACAAACTTTGAAACTATTTTTTCTACAAATTACTTTGATATCTTCATATATCATTGTATCCAAAAATACTTTAGCACAGTTTTTACCATTATAAGATATATATTTTGACAGTTTATTATCGTATGAACATTGTACATAATATTCCAAACTATATACATCGTGTCTTTGAGGATTATAAGTTGATGTTAAACTTGGATCATTAAGACAAGATTAAATTGGTTTTAGAAACGAGTCGAAATCAGCATAAATGACAAAAGGAACTCTTTATTTCAAAATACAACTTGTGGTTTGGAACGTTTTCTCCAAACGAATTTTTCTTAAAAGCGTTCGAATTAGATATATCGGTACGAACATGAACATAATCATGAACTTTATGATTAGAAAGATATTTCTGTGTTGTAAAATATAATAAACAACCGTCGCATATATGAATTGCACATTTTCATGAAGTAATCTGTCTACTAACTAATCGACATAAATAGTTAATAAAACTAAAATGACTATAATATGAGATACAATAAGTTAATATGTTACTGTTTCAGAGACTTCGTAAAATATAATTGTCCGATTACAGTATTACTTTTACTCTTAGCATTGAACTCTCAACCAAAAAGAATTATGCTTATATTATTTAAACCTTCAACTTTTTGGATGTCTGATAATTTAACTGGAAATGACATTCCATTGAAATTTAATTTGTTTTCGTGCTGCAGAAGAAGTAACTCGATCAACATGATTTGTTGCAGAGTACAAAGCTGAGAGTAAAGCCCACTTCAGACATTGTACATCAACATTTTTAACATTAATTACAGCGCTTTTAGCTCTAATATCATGTGACAATTCTATAACAGATGATCCACGTAGGAAATTATATTTATTGATGTTCATGTCCAAACCAATAATGTCTTTAACATTATAACCACTATCTTTCTTTTCAAATACACTGATTCTATGTGACAGATATTCCTTTCAGGTGTTAAAAAATATATCGATGTTATCGGCTTCATTAATTATATAGTTTGATGTTAGAATATCAAAGTTATTTAATAATCCCTTTGTAGGTTGTATGAAATTAGCATGGAAAATAAAATTTAATTTAAACGCGTTCAATTCCTTTATGCTACCGTGGATCAAAACTTTTAATTTATCTTTTATTGAATCGATAAATAATTCGACAGTTTCAATACCTTTAGCATCTGTTGATGAAGTAATCCTATATGTGAAAATTCTTTTTTCAAACGCTTTCCGATTAAAACTTTCAAATAAAACGATTGGCAAATTGTGATGAATTCGCAGAGCGTTATTTTTATGTGCGTTGCTATTAAGGTTATTGAAGCATTTTCTCTTTGAAAATGTATTACAGATCGTGCACTCTCTCATCTCGCTATCAGTGATATCATTTAATGGCTCTGGTGACTCATTTATAGCGTATGATGTTGATGGTTGTTTAAAAATCATAGTCGATGACACTTGAAGACGATCATTAGAAAATAATTACCAACGAGCATTAATTAGGTCATTAAGGCCCCGGGGATGACTAATGAATGATAGTAATGGATTAATGATAGCAATGAGTGTAATCATCTAGGTGCGCAGATGAGAAATCTGTACAGAGGAAACGGACCGAGATACGGCTCTGGGACCCAGCGCAATTGTCTCAAATGGAGGCGTTTCATTTTCCTTTTTTTTTAGCCACAGTTGTTACAAGAAATTTTGAATAAGTAGTGTTTCTGAATCCGTGGTCCGAAATCTTCCTATCTCTACTACTGACGCCATCGTCTGCTGCCTGTTTGTCTGTAGCATCGTAGCTCGTGTAGAAATCGCAAGGCACAAATATAAATGTATATAAATGAATAACAGAATTTGTAACACAATGTATAATTTATTACATTTAAATTAATGTTTCCGTTAAACATTTATGTAACACGTTTTAGATATAAATGTTATGTAATTTAAATTTTACAGTTTTCACATAGCATTGACCTAAATCATATAAATCACTGGTAGATGTCACTGTCATAATGACGGCTGAAATTGTATAGAAAGGCAATATGCAGAATATTATTTTAATAGCACAAAATATCATTAAATACTACCTATGATCCACGGTGTCACCCGACTTTGTTATTTTTCCGGGATAAAAGTAGATTACTCTCTGAAAAGTCGTCTTGCAGCCAATGGAAGTCCCGTCAAAATCGGTAAAGGCATTCCAGAGTTTAGCTTGAACAAATAAACAAACAGGGAGAAACGAAAACTTAAATAACTCATATTTAGTGTTAGTATATGAGCTTCACTAAACGAGTTTCAAAAAACCTATATTTTGAACTAACAGATAAACACTTCAATTTTATTAAATTCCAAAAATTTATCGCTTATAATTATTTTCTAGAGTACGTTTCTTCAAGTTACAATTTCTTTTATGTTTTCAATTTCTTTTTCAATTTTTAATTTTAATTTTTTTTTTGTGTTAAATAGTACATTTATCGTTATTTTTACTAATTTTAGTATGCTTTTAAATGCATATATACGTTCCAAATTTAAATTAGAGAGCGACATCTACAATGATCAGATTAGAGATTGATGTAACAGTAGCCTGTGACTTATGAACGAGTCCAATCAATAGGTATAAGGTCACCCCAAAATTTTTAACAGCAAATAAAAAATATGATCGTATAGGAAAAAAAATTCTAAGAAAGATAGCGTTTTTGTCTACCTGCTCACGAATGGCGAACATAACCAAAAAAATTCGTAAAGTCGAAAAAAACGGTTTTTTGCAAATAAAAAAAAACTAAGGCTCGTAGAGGAATAAGTTAAATGAAAAAGTTGTAGATATTAAAAATATCGATCGATTTATTTTTTGTTGAAGTCGATCGGTCCGTTAGATTTCGAGATAAGTTGAAAAAACCGTCGAAAATCAAACATTTTTATTTTCGCTGTATCTTTTGCATATTAACGTTTAGGAAATTGTTACTTACTGCAAATATAGCCCTTGGCGAGAAAAAAAATATGTTTTTTAAAAATTAAAAAATAATGGTAATTTTTTTAAATATATATCGATTTTTCGAAAAAAGGTCGTCTCGGAAATCGGCTCCTCTTGCTCGAAGAGTGATCCTAGAGAAACGAACCGGGGCTCATTTTTTTCGCTAAGAGTTGTACTTTTATGCTAATAAAAAATTGAAACGATTTTTTTATATTTAAGACTCCATAAACGCCTTTAAACAAATAAAAAAATTTCCGGTCACGTTTTTCTTTGATAATTTTGTCAATTATTATTTCTCAATAAAGTCTATTACGTAACTTGATTGCTGGCATTTTTACACGTATTTTAAAAAAATAATTGCTCTACGACCTTCTGGAGCCGAGATAATTTTTTTTTTTCAACAAATTCCAGAGGGCGCTATTTGCGTACTACAGCGTCCATTCTTACGGAAAATAAAGTTGAATACTTATATTTTCAATAAAAAAATAGATGAACTCATTTCATTGGCTTTTAACATATTTTAACAAATTCCAAAGTGAAGCGTGCGAGCGCGCCGCGAGCGGGCCGTGGAGTGGGGATACCGCGCTCGGCCGCTTCGGAAACTGAATTAGCGCGTTCAAAATCGTTCGCGCTCTCAAAATCTTTAATATCTCGACATCTAAATGACGTACAAAAATCCTTTTGTACTTAATCTGCGGTAGCTCGACGAGATAAACCCGAATATGACAATTAAATTTGTTTATTTAATAAATTAGACCCCGAAATATTTTTATAAACTTTTTTTTTTGACATTTTACGATATTGTTAGACTGTTTATAATAGAAAGCAGTATCACCCTCATTAAATTGAACTTAAAATTCAACGTTTTCTTTATTACATGAACTCATGGCATTTTGGTTCAATAATATTTGTTTATATAGTCATTAATTACAGTTGTACTGTAATATGCATTCGTCGAATTTTTTTTCCTATACGATCATATTTTTTATTTGCTGTTAAAAATTTTGGGAAATTTAACATTGGGCCGTTACCTATTGATTGGACTATAGCGTCCAGCAACGCATAAGTCCACTGACTACATGGCGCCGCTGCAACCGACGTTTACAACATGTACAACTAAGCTTCAAGTGTAAATTTCGTGAAATGCTCATTTACTAACTAAAGTAGATTTGATGTTCAAAAATACCTTGCAATTGGGTTTACTTGAATAAATTGATTTGACTGACTTATTGAAGAATGCTGCTAATTTCTCAACGTAAATAATTCATTCTTATTATTTTTTATTAAATACAATATTAAAGCAGACACTGAAAATCCGCTAATTAATTCAATATAAATTGTATCAGAATAAAATATACGTAGGTATGTAAAAAATATACAACTTATGTGTTAAATGAAGGTGAAGAGTAATACAATTATGGTATTCTCCTCGCAGTATTCGGTGCAAACCACTCTACTCGTATGTACCGATTAATTTAAACTCTTTTCGAGTCGTTAAATATATTCACATATTACTATATACTATCTTACATAGTATGGGTTATCTTTAGATAGACGGTGGTATGTTAGTCAAATTCGGATAAAAGAACAACACATTGGCTTTGTGTATCACATTCAAAATAAAAATAAAATCTTTATGTTTAAAATGATGCCATACTGAGTTTAGTGGATGTTTTCAGTATGAAATTTTCCTTTTCGAAAGGAAGATAGATTTGACGTTCAATACCTTATATCTTGAAACTAGATTTACTTGAATTGATTTGATTTTGACTATCACATGAACCATTTAGAGAAACTTTTGATTCTCCTCTGACTCAAAATCCGTTTTCTCTATATTTCCTCATTTAGTAACGTCCTGAAAGTTGTCATAAGCGTAAATTTCATAAAAAAAAGATTATCAAAATATTAGTGGCCAAATACTGCAAATGTTATCACAATTATTATTTTCACTGACTAGTTCATTAATTTGAGGAAGAGAAAAAAGTATGTAGGGACCGCGACGCTTGGTGTTCCGTCCTCTATGCCTACCCCGTTAGGGATACGGCGTGAAGTTATGTATGCATGTGTGTATGTAGTTCATTAATTTAGACAAATTGTAGTTAATTTCGAAAGTAAAACGTATATGTATCTTGTCTCGATAAAGAATATCCTAAGAAGCAGTCCAATGTATCTATGTCAAAAATAGTAGAAATTCAAAACAAGTTACAAAAATGTTATTGTTTTTTTTTATTTTACTTTACTTTACATAAACTTTACATAACTTACATAACTTTACATAAATTACTTTACATAAACTACCACATCAAAATTACCAGTATCTACAAAGTGTATCTGTCAAGTGGCAAGTGAAACTGTCGGTTTTGCCTATAAAAGACATAAGATACCAAGTTCTACTAAAGTTAAGTACCTCAAGTACTCAACTAGATCTCATATATTTTATAGGCGAGCAGACATACCGCTTCAACTTCATACCAAACGACCCCATTTTTATGTTATAAATTTGTAATTTTTTTTATTGCCAGATTATAAGCTTTATTAATAAAAAGTACATACATATGTTAATATTTACAAACTTAAAACTACTCATTATCTTAAATAATAAACTTCCTCAAAGTTGCCGCTTAGAAAGCTGTCATTGCTCAAGGTACCTTGCAGACTGGCAGCATTGCCTCTTTGAATAGCCAAACTGATTCGTTGGCGGAAGAAGCTGCCAGCCCGGCGGTCTCCCGAAGCCTCGACCAGTCTCTTACAAATATCAGAAACCAGTCGATGGGCTTCGGGGCCCCAGGGACCCAAAGTTTCGACTGCAAAGGGTGTAAATATGAAACTCTCAGAGAGAGTCGCATACTTACGCCGCTTCAAGTTCTCGGCAGTGCTGGCCGCGGCACCTGCTGACTTGGAAGTCGCCGGCACATGGGAAACAGCAATTTGTAATTGTTAGTGAAGACATGATTAATAAATAATTACAAAAGAACCTACAATGCTCGTAGTAATATCAACTTAGTATTATCTGTAGTATCTACTCAATTAATTATAGAATCACCTGTGTTTTGATTAAATAGTATTTCTAATTCTATTAAATTTTTATCATTTTGATATTTGGTAGAGAAAACTGTTACTCAAATTGCTTCTCTTTCTGTTTATTACACAGCTTGCACGAATCAGTTTAAATTACCAATTTAGTGTAGCGCTATCACATATAAAGCATACAATTTCATTAAATCCACCGTAAATAGTTCTTAAGAACTTTGTTATTTGGCTGTCAGTCAGCTTTTAAAAGCCCGACAACAAAGTTAAAACGAAGTAATTAAAAAAGAAAACACAAAATGCTTACAAAGTCGGAAGCTCGGCTCTCTTCACTTAAATTACTTGCGATTACACCGACAAAACGTTTAATGAAACACGTTAAATCGCGCCAACTGGGCCCCCTCCCCTCGCGCCGCATCGAGCCGCCACCGCCGCGTCGCGAGCCACGCCGCGGCATGCCCTCCACGCCTGCCATACTTCCCCAACTTCGCCACTTACCGTGCTAGGTGGCAGCTACTTTTTCCTCAAATATCTTACCCGTAAGGAGAGTTCAAACTACTTCTACAAAGTCCATTAAACGGTATAAACTCGCTGTGCAATGATTACTAATGTTACCAATTTTGGCGAACAGTTCCAATTTGATTAATAGTATAGCTATTAATTGAAATTACATCAGTTAAACTAAACATCGGCTCTTAAAAGAGATCCAACTCTCTAAGTCGACAACTGAATGTCGCTACGAGGAAGCCACGTAAATCGACGTCGCATTATGTAAAATAATTAGAAAGCTTAATTAAAAAACAGTTTCTTTCGCTTGTAGGGAAAACGTTTAATAAACGTTTAATGCCGTTAAAACTAAAATTGTGTGGAGTGTAAAATAACACTTCATTCTACTAAAGTGCTACTTCAATGTTATACTACAGTTAGAAATTATAGAAATAAGTCTAATTAATAAGTAGATAATAGTTGGATGTTACCTTCTATCTACATACTGAAGAAATAATGTACATAATTTAGTCATTTTATGCTATTTCTATATTACTAGTGTTGTTTATGTGCAGTTACTTGAAATGTGTTTCGCTGTTGTGACTTTTTACAATTATTTTTTTAAATATGCTTTTTATTCTACATAAGTTTCTACTTGAGCAAATTCGCGGTAAATATTAGAATCTACCCATTTAGCTTATGTGAAACTTGAAATCACGACGGTAATGATGATAAAAAATTAAAATTGATAATACTTTCATGAAGTTCAAGTCGGTCTGTCCATATAAATATGTAAGCGCAAAGGAAGAGCTGACGTCTGTTCCGCCGCGCCGCGCCGGTGCGGAAACCGCGTCAATTAACTTTGCCTCTATGACATATTAGCCTTTGTTCTCTGCTCTTACCCTACTACTCAGCAGTATTCACTTATAAGAACTCATTGCATTCTCTGTAACAAATACTAATTTGTGTATTAAAAAAGTCTTAAAGAACTTCTTAACGCATCCAAACGTATCCGAACGGTCAGGGTAATATTGTCTATAAATATAAAAATGCGGAAATTATTGATATAAAATATACATGTATTATTGTACAGAAAAACGTTAACTTGGAAAAAACATATTTGTAAAATGCAACATCAACAGCGTAATCGGTCAACTTTCCATTACAAAAAAGTCCTTTAAATTAATCAAGAAAAAGTCAAAGTTCAGTTAAATACGAAGTGTTTACTCTGGCAAGCACCGAAGTTTTTAACAATGTAAAATTTCAATATCTGGAGAAGTCATCTGGCAGATGCTAGACAATTAAATTCCGCTGAATCAAATCTAAATTGAATAGATCCACTGCGAAAATACAAAGTTTAGTGACTGTCAATGTCAAACAAAGAAGATGAAAAAAGTTTTTTCTTCCAATTCCATTTTCTTTCACGATTCCTCTTTCACAGTCTCTAAAAGTTTTCAAAATAAGAGGTTTTCGCGAGAGTCTCAATTATCGATAAAGACGATATTAAAAATTCGTTTGTTTTGTTCTCAGCTTCCGCCTGGAGAATGGTGTCCCCTTTTTTCCATTGTTTGCGTAAGAAGGGAAGTAGAAGCGGCAACGAACGATAATCAGAATTTTAAATTTCACCCCCCCAAGCACTGACAAAATCATCTGATTTTGGGGGTCGTAAATCATCGCAATTAATTAAGTAATAAAAATAAAATTATTATCATTCTTCCAAGAACGTTGTTTATTGACTTGAAACGTTCCTAATTTAATACAGATATACTGTTTGCATTAGCGAATCCATTTAGCCTAGACTATAGATTATTTATAGACTGGAGATCCATCCGATAGGCATGTCTTCCTGTTATTTCAAATCCATATCAACTGCATTTACGTACATAGTTGCCGTTTGGTGGTGCTATGATGAAGAAACACGGTCTAAATTTATTCGTGAGCATTACAGTGTAATATGTAGGTACGAGGTAGTACTCCCTTAATGTATTCATGTAATTCGCATAGCCGGCATCCCCTTTGACCGGCCACGCAACACCGCACTGGCTGCCCGGATAGAGTAATATAACGTGATGTTTTAAAACCATCCATCACGTTTAATGTCTATATAAAAGAAGGAGCTAGCGTGTGCTGACTCTAGCTATGGATATTTGTGATAATATGTAGAAGTTCTAACTCAAAACTGCAGTTGGTGTTTTAAGCGTTATTCGTTTCGATGGAATGAAACATTACTTCCATTTACACGATAGTGTAAAGGATTTCTCCACAAATAAATACTCATCCTTGTAAATTAATTAATTAAATACATAGTTCAAATTTCGATCTTACAGTCATAACTAACCGGGTCTATGTCGTGTTGATACATGAAGACTCCTCTTTCTTCTCCTAATTCCCCTTTTACTACGATTCGGTCGGGATAAAAAATGTAATAGCTTTAAAGTATCAACACGACATAGGATGTCTACAAGTCGCGAAAATTTAATAACATCACGATGTTCTTAATATTTATATATCGACTATAACATTGAACAATCCAATATAAAAGCAAGATAGGTCCAACTAGTTACAGACGAGCCAAATGAAACCTCAAGTATCAGATACTTGAATGTAAAAATGTAGTGGTGCAGTCGGACGCGGCGCGGCAGTCGCCAATTTCCATTAAATGAGGTTGCCTCGTTTAGTGATGGTTCACATTTGTGGAGTTAAAAATCAGCATGCAGTCAAAATTACACTAAAACTTGTAAGAGAAGCCATTGATTTGTATGGAAAGATCTTATAGGTATAACGCATATTACATTTGCAAATCGTTTAAATCATTTTACATTTTGTTTAAATTGAAAAATGTAGATACCGAAATTAAATTATTTTTTAGGAAAATATAATTTAAAGAGAATGTAAAGTGCTATGGCATTCATTATTTTTTAAGTTTTAAACAACGAAGTAAAAATTTTACCTCGAATAACGTTCTTTGTGATATTGTGTTCATTAATTTTACATGTGGGTATATATTATTTTACAGCAGCTGATAAAAACGTGAAATATAAATAATAAATAATTTATGAAATTACTACGCAATACGAAAATACAGATAAAACTACGTAATCAAAACTGAAATATACTCTATAATACAACAATATTATATCTTATTGTTGAAGTTTAGTAGCTCTAGCTCTATCGTACAAATGAAGCTTCCAACATTTCGTTGCTGAATTCAAAATTGTCTATTTTATGCGATTTTTACCGCGGTCGCTTTCAGAAGTCAAATTTGCAAGTACATAATGTTGAGTGGGTAGACGAAATACACGAGAGATTGCGAAAGTAATGCTGTCTTTAAAAATCTTTCCTTTTTCGACAGATTTAAAAAAGTACTAGTGAGAATTTATAAGCTTTATTAAACCGCGACGGAAAAGAGATATAAGTTTGACGCTGTTGTCTCTTTCTCACTGTGTTTGTCTGCAACATCGTAGCTCTCAAACGGATAAATCGTTTTGCATGCGATTTTTTTTCACTTGAAAGTTAGAGTTTTTGTGAATACTGTTTAATTGAAATAGGTTTAACTATTCCAAACTTTGGATTCAACTTTGGATTCTACATGTTTTAATATTATGTGTATATAATAAAATAATACATAATTTAGATTTGTTTTGAAAATAGTAGGCAAGACATAAATATTAATACTATTGAATGAATAATTCTTGTAAATTTATAATTGGTTTCTCGTAAACGACTGTAACGATTTCGATGAATTTTTGTGTTCAGAATAATGTTATACTTTAAAAATTTGTCTAGATAGGTGTCATCTCTGAGAAAATGCGTTTTACACAAAAATTTTTAAACTTTGAAAGAATATTGAGGTACCACTATGTGCTTGTAGCTTAACACTGGGTTGAAATATTTCCGCATCGAATTGTATTAAAAAATCAAAAGATACCGAACGAAGCTCGGTCGTTCGTGCCTATTTCTATAATAATATGAAATCTATTTTGCATAAAAATAAATAATGTCATACAATAGCACGTGTCTATTGGTAAATACCTTGTATAAAAAATAGGCGTGTCTGTCTAATTTTGACAAATACGAGTTATTAGCTCAATGTAATATCGAGTTAAAAAAGAAAATGGACTAAGTATGTTGTTATGCGATTCAATCAGAGGTAGGGCTATCAAGGATACAGACGGCCTCAAGATCACAGTCCGCATACTAAATTGTTAGCCCTTTGTTATTTATGCATCGTGAGCCAACATCTTAATAGCGAGCGAGAGTTATGTCCAGCCTAAAATAATATTTTGTGTAAATGTTTGAAAATAAACAAGCAACATTCAACCAGTTAGCTTTATACACACAATATGTCGTAACTTACTCTAGTAGTCCGTTTTGCGGCAATTTAATGTACGAATGAGTTTATTTAGGTACCTACACCACCTACCAAGTTTGAATTTCAATTTATGTCTAACCACAACTAGTGAAATATTATTAACACTTACCTTTGGATGTGCTCTTCTAGGAAAGGCCACTTTAGGGTCAATCTGAAATGAAAACATAATATTTAATCACTTGTGTTGTTAATTTAGAAGTATACCTAATAATTATTACTAATATTCATACATAGATCAATCAATAGCCAATGAATTGTCGGTTAGCAATACAAAATTAATGTAATCTACACCAGTATGAGTTAGGTTCAACTGAAATTACTGTTTAAAGGTGCTAAGATCAGTATTATTAGCTACACAGAATCTAAATTCTACAAATTTCTATGTATCTTTGTGTATATCTCAGACCGCTCTGGGTGCATCTCATGATGAGTTGACGAGGATTTTTAATTTAGCGATGTATGCCGTACCGTTCCCTGTCGGTTTGGGTGAACTAGGGCAGTTTTGGGAGAATGTTAGGGAAGTTCTAGCGAAGGCAGAAGAGAATGACAGAACTATAGTTTGTAAAGATATGAATAGATGTTGTGTGGAAAGTACCTCCATTCAAAACAGTAACATTGACAAGTTCCAGAAATCATTATTTTCTAAGATTTTTTTTATATTTCGGGAGATCTATTAAATCTTTGGTTCAAGCTATCATGAAAAAGATTGGAGGCCTCATGAGCAGCCGCTGCTTGAAAACCGTGACAGTATATAACCACAAAACTACCTACGCCAAACCGCACTGGTTAGTATAGTGGATTAACTCTCCCTCACTTTGAATTGAGAGGAACTTTACATCCAGCGTGAAATAGATTTGAAAGTCAAAAAAGTATAAATAGAGTTGTGATAGTTTTTTAGTAGACATTCTTTTAATATTTCTATTTACTTTTATTTTTTTCTTAAGTACTGATAACTATTACACCAATTTGTGACCACTAAATTTGTGTTATGAATATATCACAAGAAACGGTGAGAGCCGGGAATCAAATCCTTGATTTGTGCTGGTTAGCTGACCAAATCTTATCTCTGGTATATCCTGAGGATGCTTCGTTGAGAGGCGAAACACGTGTCGATCAGTGGTTTTTGGAATTTGAGCGGAAAATAGCTAAAGACTTTGGGAATTTATCACATGAAATGGATTTCCGTAAAGTAACAACTGAGTCTATACAATATCTTGGAAGGCTTCACTACTATGGCGACGAACCAGTTAATTTTAAACAATTCATACTAATGTTATAAATGCAAAAGTCTGTCTGTCTGTCTATCTGTACGCTTTTTACGCCACACCCATTTTGATAAAATTTGGCATTAAAATAGTCCGGAACTAGGGGACAGACATAGGCTACTTTTTGTTACAAAAATCTACCCTATATAATTTGGATTTGTGTATATTTGTTCATGTATATCTCAGAAACTAGAATTGAAACAATTATTGGATTAAACATTTTTCAACTTAAAGAACAGTGTGAATTTCGTCAAATCGATTTAGTTTTTAAGATATGGACTATTAAATGTGTAAAAGGTGCAATTATTGGCAAAAATACGTTATCATTGTAAACGAATAATTAACATTAAGTTGAAATCTTAACGATAGCTAAAACGCAGAACCTAAGTACCTATAAATATCTATCCGCTTAAAAAGTGCCTATAAATCCTATCTAAAATAACGAGGAAAAAACTAATTAAAAAAAAATTAAATCGACTTGATTTTCAAGTAAACGAAATAAAGAATAACTGAAAAGGGAAAAACAATATGTTTTCTTGTAGATAGCAGTAAGATAAAACTTGTTGTTAAAAAATGTGATAATTGAAATCAAATGTGGGTTTCTACATAAGTAGTGTACGCCAATAATTTTTTGTTTGAGGCCGGTGCCAGCCCCAGCATTAAGAAGAAAGTACGAGAATGTGTACAAGCCATGATGCGCGGCAACTTTGCAGGGCGGTTAAATTACTTTAAATTAAATTACAAATTTAATTACTTTTTTGATAAGATTATAAATCTAAACTTCTTTATTTCTACACTTATATTATAGTGTCTCTGAAAAGTCTCTGTTCTGTTTGTACATTTCTTATTGACTGAACCGATTTTCTCAAAATTTGGGACGGAGATAGATTGAACCCTGATGAGGGATACATGTTACTTTGTTTTATTATTACGCGAATTCAGAGCTGGCGAATAATAAACGTTTTGAACAACTAATCATGGATTGTATGTTCAACTTGATAGTTAAAAGAAAACTAGCAAAATAAATTCATATAACTTTTAATGCACTGGGAAGACCGAAAATTCGACTACAAAAAGCACAGAACTGAAAATCCTATGCCGTGGTCCTGTTACTCGATTTCTCTATTCGTCTTTTTCATGTAGGTAACCGAGCACCACTATTTCATACGAGTCACTGTATAAGCCCTCAGATTTCCTCCTGGCAGTGGTTGCTCCAGATCTTTTTGCTCGTATTTCGTCGACTGTTATGACTGTTATGAACGCAAAATTACATACTATGAACAAGAATAATTTTATTTTAAAAGTAAAATCGTTAGTTTTTCGTTGGTGTTTTAGTGCTTTTACTTACTCTGACTTTTAATTTACTATGACTTCAAGTGTTCAAAACTTTTCATGTATGTAATAAAATAGAAACTAGTATATTATTGTAAAAATATTGCTGTACGAAATATGTGCACAGTAGGTACATATATTATATAAATTATTACACTGTTTTCTCGATAAGTAAAAATCGTTAAAACCAGTCTTTTTTTATTTTCCATAGTTAAAGCAATTACTAACAAATTGTTAAAACAATATGAAAAAACGAAAGTAGATACACAATAAAGAATTGCTCAATTTAAAAAAAAAGATATAACATTAAGAAAGAGCCTTCGTCAGACAAAGGTTTATTTTATTATTATTAAATGCAAACATCTCATTGAGCTAATACGCGCATATCATTGCACTTGTGTTCAATTTTAATTTTTTGTTGTTTAGATTTTAATATTTAATTTATATTATATATTTGATATTTGTATATAACTTGAACTAGAAAAGCTTTTCTATATTTTTCCGGTATATTTCTTTCTTACTTTTTTCGTCCAATACACATAGACTTTTATTCACGGAAATAGTACATTATCACCAATGACTCTGTACATTCACCAAATTCTTCTCGATGTACCGTACCAATATAAATAAAATTTTAATTGTATCTAAATAATAATTCTACAATTTCTCAATAAAATCACGAGTAAAACTAAATATTTATGTAAAATTTATTGTGAAAGTATTCTATTAGGTTGTATTCACACAACAAATTCACTAACCATAGGCATTCAAGTCGGCGACGTAATTTCGAAGCAAGCGTAAGAGAATAATTTAAAAGATTTTGCCCAAGAGGACTGCATTATTACAATATCAGGGAAACGGCTTTACAGCGTCACTCATACATTCTTAATTATTTAATTATCTTCAGAGTGCGCCGAAGAATACCGCAGCTGCAGAAAACCCAGTATAATTTGATAAAATTTGATTTTCAAGAAGAGAAAATTCATTATTCAGTAACAGCGTTATAATTGGACATGACGGTTTACGATAATGAACTCTATATAGGTACGAGAAACCGAAACAAAAACCTCACAAAAGAAAAGCCGTATAAAATGTTGTACCAAAGCTTTTAACCGCCTCACGCAAGCAATTTTGTAAACGTTGTAAAATGACCACGAAAGTATACAGAGCAAGCAGAAAAATCATAAAACCCCAGATGGTGGCGCTAAAGCGATTAAGCGGGTCGATGATAAATTTTAACGAGTTATTTTAATGGAGGCGATCGCAGTCAGTGGCTAGCCCGCAGCCTGCGTCGATACAAAAATGTAACGAAATTCTACCAAAATACTGTTTGATACTGTCTACCATTTTTCATTGTAAACCCTAAGATCTTTAGCACAGTTACAATTGTACTGAATTTTAGGAAAAAAAAATAGGATAGGAATTTAAAGTTCCTAACTCCAAACTCTTTACATTCTAGACGTATCTACATATCTTTGGTTTAGGTTTTATATATATATAGATTATAGTAGAAATATATAATCAGTTTACCAGTGACAAGATTTGTAAAAATGTTGAAAGTCAAAAGAAAAATGGAATAAATAGACACTCCTGCGCAAAAATGACAACACATCAATACAAATGTGAAATTTTGATATGAGGCCATTTGCGTGATTACAATCGACGCAGTGGCGCACCCTCCTAGCCACCTTCGACCTCCCCTTTCCTACAACTTCCCTTGCGATAAAGATTGACATCATCGCTTTTAAATTTCAAATTATCCTAAGTCAAACCGTACAATACAAACAAAATTGTACCTCAGTCGGAGCGTGTTAGAATACAAATTCTTTGGAACTAACTATAAATTTTAGCGTGTCATCGCAAGAAAAGATTGTAGGAGAAAGCACATTAGTGGGATATCACTACTGGTTGGAAAAGAGCATGTTCACTTTATGTACTCGGCGCGATGGCTTCGACATAAAGTCGATTACGTTAAATTTTATATTAAGCAAACAGTCAATATATCGATGTCTCACGTGGTTTCTGGAGACGAGATGGTACGGTTATATTTTATGTACCTAATAGGTACACACTATTTACATTTGTGCTTTCATTTCAGTTATTTATAGTAGTTATATTATTAGTATATATATACTAATATAATTGTATATTATTATTATATGCATTATACATATAATGATGTATTATTACCAGTGATCAGATAATCGGGCGCTTATATACCTAAACTTCTTTTCTTGAAAGAATAATATGGATATTCCTTCCTGAATTAATAAGTAATCCCGGATTCTCGGGATTAAACAATTTTGTAAAAACAACTATGAGTAACTTAATGAAATTATAGCAAGTTTAACAAGGAATAGTCGTCTTGAAAGTACGAGATGGTATGTAAGCATTATTCAAAGAAAATATATCGTTTTCACAACGAGTTCTAACTATTTTGTATGCAGGTAACATTTTTAGCAATCAGGAATTTCAAACGATTCCGGGATCCGGGATTCTAAAAGGCATGTCCATATTATTCTTTCGTAGGCATAAAAATGAAGTTTAGGTATATTAGCGCCCGATTATCCGATCACTGATTATTACGAATAACACTAAGAATAAATAGTTGATTTAATCCTCTATATTAAGATGTTGTGGACGCAAAATTCTTGGAGTCGGCAGATGCGGTACGGAAGCGGATGTTAAAATGTTACATTCACGGAAGTCGAAGCGAATGTCGAGTTTTTTAGGAGATACTTAATGTTCATTTAGGTGCATGAACAAATAAATAAGATGGTAATTTTTAATAATCTGTATTTTATAACCAAGTTTTTAATAAGAAAAATTAAAAATTCGCTGCCTTTTCAATTTCCAGCTTGTTTCGCACAAGTTCATAGATTAATCCCGAATAATTCCAAATTACGAAAATAAAATTCCAAATTACAAAAAGACAAATCCATTACAGTTTGCGTCGATGAGGGCATTACAGATTCACTAATCTAATACATTATTATCCATAATAAAACACTCAAACAATAATGTAAATCGCGAAGTAATTAAAAAACTTCCATATGCTAAGCGCGTCTAAACGTGTTGTAATATAATCAAAAATGTGTCAGCTCTATTTTACCAGGAACTGCTTCTAGTGATCAAAATCAAGTTATCTAATCAGCGAAAATACATAATCGGACGCACCACGTGACACTGGCCCTTTTCCCAATTTCCCGCACGACCTACACAACGTTCGCATCCGCGAAAACTCCGCGTTGATTACTAGAGTTGTGAATGTGGATGCAGATGCTAAAATTAATGCGGAAGTTGCGTGATAGCGTATGCGAATGCGAATATCTGCAACATCTTTAGACTGTATCACCGCAATTGACTGCACACAATAATGGTATTAGGGACAACAAAGTTTAATGATATACGTTCAGTGCAAGCATTAACTGAAATTTGTGTATAGAAGTGACACATAAGTGTCGGTGGGATGACATTAAGTGGGGACCACGTCATTTGCTGTTCACTCGGCAACGCGCTCTTTAACCTCTCCTAATTGGAACAAATTTGGCTGCAGGTGCAGCACTTGAGTTAGCTCAAGATTAGAGGCAAGCTATTGCAAGTATATTCGGGGTCGTTTGCTCTGAAATATTTGATGTGCACCGCGCGACTTGCGGCCGCCGAACGTCGCCGAGCCGCTCGCGCCGTCGCCTACGCGCGCTTACACCAACTTAAATTAAATTAATAACAACATTTACTCTCACAACCAAGATAAATGATATTGTACAGTTTAGCCAAAGTTTATGTTCAGAGACGTTTAATACATATTCTTAGAATAAACCTGTAGTCATTTTAGGAGAACTAGATTTGTAAAAATTTCAAGGTACGAATATAATAAGACTATTAGCATAATTAATTGTGGATAAACTGTTTTGTTATTACGCATACAACTATGCGTATAGTTGAGTACTATTTCTGTAATAATGTAAATATATCTCCTAAAATGTGATCAAAAAAGCTAATATGATACATTGTAAGGTCTGGATTTGGCTTAGAGCTCGCTTAGATGGTATAATGATACCTCGTCGGGGTGGGGCTCGACAAACGTCATTACCGGGGCACGCATAAATATGCAAGGCAGGTAACGCACATTTTCATGCGACGTCGCAAGAATTTTATCGCTCGTTTAATTCTGTAAGAAAAAAGTGAGTATTCTGTTCGGTGTAACATGAGACAAGCGAGCGCGTGGGAACTGAAACACCGGCCTTCGAGCCTAACACCTCACACCTAAGTGCAGCCGAAATATATTTTCTCCACTTTGTCAGATATTACTTTCTCTTAAATACCGACGTCGAAAGTATAAGCGGCGGAAGGGAAGAGACGTAATCTTATCCATCAGTCGAACCTTATTCGTCGGGCGCTAATGTGGGTGCTCTCGTAGTTAGACGCGCGTCTATTAACGTGTGTTTTATTCATTGCCCTTTTCCTTCACTGTTTGTTACCTACACGTCCGCTACAATGGCTGGGGACCCTAATGACATACTTCTCTTTTCTTAATGCTCTTGTTAATTTCGTTTGCATTTCGTTTACGTTCGTTATAATTTAGGTTCCAGATAACCCGATTCATGATGCTTCTTCACACTACTGTGATATTTTGAAAATTGTTTTCTTTATTCAGAGTCGCACATCTTTTGAACTAAATATTATGAACTTTGTTATATTTGAAATGAAAGATCAAGTCACAAGGTTTAAGGTTATCTAGTTAGTCTAAATGCACAAAGACTAGCGGCAGCCGCATTAACACAATGTGGTCGCTGGTCTCGTGAGACAAAGATTACGCACTGTTCGCCGTCCGTCGTCCGAGCTCGCTCGCCTAAAATAGTAATAAAGCGCAAGCCACAGTACCCAGTAAGTAAGTTTTACATATTATATAAACAACCTGTCTATTAAACATCATTAAGGGATGCTAAGATTTCATTACAAATGAGTTTCTGCTAAAATCTTATTATTATTTATGATCAATATCAATTCAACAAGAAAATCTGTTCATGTGACATATTATACATACATACTGATATTATACAGAAGATACGACGTTTGCAGTACGGTTTCATGTGTTGTCAGAAATAATTTAATTGTAATTTTATTAATCTTCTTCTTCAGTCCATTGCCAATCAGTGCTGAGTGTAGGCCTCTTGCAATACACGTCATTCCTTTTGAACTAAAGCCTTTCTCATCTAACATCTTCCCGCTATTTTCACCAGGCCATCGGTCCAACTCGTTAGTTACGTGTTCACGGTTGTGCAACCCGTTCTTGGGCTCGACATCAGTACAAAATATAAACTTTTAAACTTTCGTGTTGCATTATAAAATATCTGAAAAATCGCGTTAAGTTCCCGTTTTATCAGTACTTCAGTATATCGGTACTTATTTTATTAATCTTTAATAGTTAATGTTTTTAGATATCAATTCGAACTACAGTTTTAATACGAATAAAATCACGAACAAAAATATTATCAGATAATAGATTATTCGATGAACCATTTTCTATAAGACATATAATATATCAAATATATACATCCTACATAAGTATACACATTTTTCAAAAAAGGAAAGAAATACAGTTCATTCCGCTGTTAATTTTACTTAAATATTTATTCATATCAACATTTCTAGCATACGAATATAATTATAATCCATGTTCAGACAGACATTGGAAGGAAATATTTGCAGTCAAAACAGACTTAGGGCGCTTCGCACACTCCGAGCATTTCACTCTACTTCTGTATTATTTATTAACTCCAACGAGCTTGCGATGTTACTTTATTTCATTGTACAACTGTATTAGTCCACGCCGGTTCCTGATGTCCGAGCTTCGGGAAGTTTGCCCCAGACTGACACCGACTGGGGCAAAACTTTTCGTGCATAGAATGAATGTCTGACAGCCAGTCGGTTAACAAGCAAAATACTTGGTATGTTACTCAGTCCGCAGATTGTGGTTGGAAACACCGGAATGTTTATTCGACATAGAATAAATTATAAATAGTACCCATCTGAATAACTCTTGTTGAGCATGTTTAGAATCTTGATAGAAATTAATATCGAAATGTTTACACAATAACCTCTGCTTTGTATCTCTACTTACATATATACCTATGTACATATTTTCAGGCTTTATCTCTGGCGGGGTAATCAAAGAGAACACGCGGATGCGCGAACGGAAACTTCGCGATCCTTACACACTCCTTTCGCCTCCTCGAATCTCAACATTCTCCTCACGCATTTTCCCCTAGGTATGCGGGTGCTTTTGATATTTCCGTCAGCTATCACTCTGGCTATTTGATCTTCGTAATTCAGCCTTGGTCTTCCTCAGCTTCTACTACCACTCAATCTAGAACTGAATCCTAGAAAACGAAAAAATATGTTATCCTTCTGTAAAATATTGTTTTCTTCCATGCTAAAAGTGTTGAACCAATTACATTCTTTGATACACACAGTGGTTGTGCCCCTAGCGAATATATAAGTTACCATCTGTCATTTCCATGCGACCGAAGTCACAAATGAAAACCGGTTCAATGTGAATCCAAACGTACTACTTATATCTGTTTTCGAAATAGCATGCAGGCTTTCGTAGGCCTTACATTTACAAAATGTACTTATGCAATATTAACAATTTATTTATATTTTTTAAAGTACAGTAAAAATATATATATACATATACACGTATGTACATGTTGTGTAAAACATAAATAAGGTGTAAATATTATGCACGATACATCATGCAGTATGTATAAGGTCTATAAACCCAATAGCTATAACTCAACAAGAAGAAAAGGAACGAAGCAACATGTATATGTTTTTGGACTTTTGTTTTTTGTCAAATTAAATACAGTCTTAATACACATGATACAATTATATATTTAAATTCCATCTTTTATTTACTAAAAAGTGGCGAAATTTTGAATCTTAATAAAATCCCAAAAAGACAGATATCGTGCAAACTTGCATTAACTATATATATAAACATACACACATTATACATATTACTACAACTTCAATAAAAAATCTCACAGAATACACAAATATATTTCAAAATGACATTAGATATACCTGCATAATATATACGTAAGAAAACTCTACGATGTTATTCGGAGACCGGGTGTAAGTAAAGGACTCTATATTAAGCATTCCTATCCCCCAATCTCTTCAGGTGGGCGCGGGGCATGAACTCTACTTCAACTTATTATTTGAGGGCCGCATGTATGCGACACACTTGTTTTTCTCTACCTACAGTTTTCATATCTTTTTATTGTATGTGCCTATTTAATTTTAACCACATGTTGTGTAGCGAACATATTTATGTAGATACGACTTAATAAGATTTAAAACAATAAAATTCACAAGTTATTTCAGTTATATTTTATCAAAAAGTATTAAAATTTAAATTAGGAACATATATTTATTTCTTGACAGTTAATGTGTGAATTTACAGCAATAACTGTTTCTTTTTTAAACTCGTTGATTTGTTTATTCGCAGAACAGCAAATCTCAAATAACCATTTTAAAGTCAAAGTCAAATCAATTTATTCAAGTAAACCCAATAACAAGGTATTTTTGAACGACAAATCTACTTTAGTTCGGTTCAAATAGACTTGTACTGGTCGTTATATTATTTGTTTTTATTACACTGGAGTTAACTATAACTTTTACTAGACAACAGAAGTACTATTTTCACAGCAATAGCTGGAACTAATAGCTTAATGTTTTTTTCCAAAATCATCCACATGTAGCTGACAGCGATGAAAGTCACTTAGTCACCTCAGATCATTGATATGACTAAGTGACATTAAGATCTCATAATAAAGGCTAAATTTTATCGAAACACTACTATGAGTACGCTACATGCGCGACGCGTAACGAAAAACAACACAACAACAACGACTAAACAAAAAAACTACAACTGGCGTAACAGTTTTAAAAATGCTTCTTTTTTTACTAAAAGGGTATAAAATCGTTTATTTCTTGAAGAGTATCATTCCATTTTTTTTTCCTTTTTATCTCAATGAAAGAGCAAAATTTTAAAATTGTCTCTGTCATTAGTGAACTCGTTAAGGCATTAATTGTTGTCATATTCGTACTGAGACAAGGCTTTAAAACGTTATTAAAGCGTATACATGTATGTATACTATAATTTTAAAGATTCTCATTTCATTGTGCTGGCGTACAAGCGATTTACGAACGCCACTGGCCCAGTGCCCATTAATGCAGATTATGTTTGAAAAAAGAACTCAACGAGCTCTTGGCGTTATGAGTTAATTTTGGAAGAATAACGTGGCCGTCGGTTAGTATTTCCCTTTATTTTGTGTTCCGGCCGCTCGGTCTGTTTAAACGGGTAATCCAACGTAAAAACAACGAAGTCTACATAATGTAGCGGTAGCACACAAAACGTGCGTTCAGTATATACAGTTGCAAAATAATCGCTGTATAAAAAATGGATTAGAATTTTTGAAACAAATTATATAATTGCAGTTAATTTATTGAGTACAACTATTGATTCAAGCATCACATTACTTAGCTCACAGACTTTATTAGAGACATATTTCGCCTTTTCACGAGATATTTTCAGTCTGTACGTGTAATTTAAATGTGTAATGTAAATAATTGATACCTACGGATGGATACCTACAGGCAATAATTGGAGACAGATTTTTTATATTATAAAGGAACGTGGTCCCGACTACAGAGAAATCCTTGATACCCACTGACTGATTCATCAACACTGAACCGAAAATGCTGAGTTAAACTTGAAAACTTGCACTTGCAATGTTCCTTAAATGGCGTACGTAACGTAGGTATTGAAAAAACATTTTTGGAATTTGACCTGTAAGGGGTTAAAAAAAGATATTAAAGATAGTATGTAAAAAATAAACCATTTTTTAAATCAAACAAGTAATTTAATACGTACTAAGCCGTTATTGAAAAATCAACCCTTTAGAAGTTCACACTATAATTGCAAAAAGTGGTAAATATTTTTATGGAAAAATTTGAATTCCATACAGACAAAATCGCAGGTAACAGTCCATATCCATATAACTCAATAGTTGTTCAATTGAAATGATTTTTTGTTACAGAACAATAATGGTAACATAACAGATATCGCTTTTTTAATTTCAAATAGCGCATAAAAGTTACTGAAGTGTGCACATCCACACATATTTTAATAACAACGGCGATAGAAAAACGAGCTTGACTGTATTACGAGTGGGAGCGGTCTAAAACGTGTTTACAAGTTATGCAATAATTCAAATAGCATTCTACATCAAATTTATGCAGCTGCACGGTAACATACCTACTTCAATAATACCTACTTCAATAATATAACTGCATTGGAAAGCATTTTATTTCCATGGACGATGGTTACTACCACCTAGTTGGTTGGATGTATTTTCGAATTCAGCCAGGGAGCCTAGAACGTGTTAGATGACAATATGAATTTATGATCATGGCGAAATAAACGCGTTTAAAGGCGAACGTGATTCGGCGAAATGCGCATTGGAATTTAATTAAGCGCTTTTTACAGTTCAATGCTCAACACGGATTTTACTGTACGGTAAGATACTTATGTTTTACGGTGACTGCCAGTTTAGCACTTTTCACGGAATCACGCTTTCCGTATAATTTCGTTAAATTAAGAGTTAAAAATGGCGCTTTGGTTTGCAATGTTTGACTTTTCAAATGGTTATTCTGTAATAGTAAAATATTAAATGCGCCTCACATTTTTTTGTTTTAAATTTTATAAAAGTATTTTCATGGCATTAATTCTAGTTTTTAATTTCTTTCGTGAAACTATGTAAGCGATTTTAAACGTCTTGCTCAACGAGAAGTTAGTTTAAAATCGATTGGAAAATTTGTACTAAACAACAATCAGCCAAGGAAGCGAGTTAATAAAAATGTAGTAAAAAAAACAAGCAAATGTTTCAAACATTAATTTTAAGTTAAGTATTTATGATACTAAAATTAAATCAATTTTTAAGGTCGTCTATCAATAATTTTAGGTCAACCTATTCTTCACCATGTACAAGATGTTGTAGATTTATATACAGAAGAACTATAAAAAATGATCTATTTGATCATTCTTAACTTCTTAACTTTACTTTTGACAAAAAAGCTTACTTATAATTGAGTTCCATTTATATTCAGTTTCGCGTTGTCTCGTTAAAGCCCACTAGATAAAATTTAAGAATCATCTCGGCGTGACTGCGCCACGCGGATCCGGTCGCAACAAAAGAGAGTCCATCCGGACCTCAAGAATAGAGGAAAAAGGAATTTTTAATTGGCCTCAAAATAAATACTAAGTAACTTACAATAAGAACCTAATTCTATATAATTGGATTCGAAAACATACTAAATTTTTTCGAAATTGTATGATTGGAATTGTATGTAATTATGGCTGTGGTTAAGTAATTGCCATGCAATTTTTTCGAGAAAATCCCAATTAGTAACGTCCTTTATTGTGCACTGTACACGAGTAGGTACAATAGCACACGTTGTCTTGGAAGTCATGATGCATTATCACGTTCTACCAATACCTACCAGTTAGATCTTCCTCACCAAGTTTTTCAATTTAACCGACTAACAATTATTGGCAATCGAAAAATTATTTGATACAATAGTTAAAGCATACGCGTATTATATTCAATACAATCTGACAAAATATCTAAAATAAAACAATACGAAATGAAATGAAAAATGAGGAATTAAAAATGAAACACGTTCAAGTTTTATTCAGATAATCGACATTCGTATCAGAAAGTAGCAAGCAATATGCCACTACATTTCCGTAACGGTCGAGCTGTTACAAACTGCATTATATTTTTAAAACTCCGATATGAAACCGCATAAAACACGAACATTTCCCGCGTAAGTGAAATTTTAATTTTTCGAAAAATACCACCGTCATATTTTAAACGTTGGCATGATTTAAAGCGTTAGGGAATATCATAACTGGTATGAGAAATTGTGACACATTAATGACATGGCATATATTTTGATTAGCTAACCTTATCACCTTCCCTGAAAAAGTATGACGGAAAACTGTAAGAATCACTATGTAAATACGGCATTTTTACTATGCAGGTGTTAGTAAAAGGAATAGTTTAGACGCATTAACTTATCTTGAAAGGAAATTTGTGGTTTTTCTGATGCGATAACCTACTTTGAAATGTTTCCAATCGATGAGCCTTGGAACAAAGTTGAATGAAGAAGTACTTAAGCTTCAATATTTCCTCTTAATAAATTATAGATGGGAAAAGTTTACTTATTATGTGCAGGATAGAATTGCTCGGTAGAATGATATTAGAGTACAAGATTTTATACCAAAATTACTGAACACAAATAAGTTGTCATAACCAGATTTACAGTTTTTTTTAAGCTTTTCGTATTTGAAACTTATTTACTAAAGACAGGCTCAGTAACGATCTGACTCGCAAATCGAGAATTAATAAAACGGAATAGTATTTGACCCAACTACATAATATCTGAAAACAAGTGGACACTTCATTAATAATAATAACAGTAATAATAATACTCCAGACAATTACAGACCCCAAACTAAGAGGTAAGCTTGTGCTATGAGTACCACACAACGAACTCTGGGGGAGTTTCCAGTAACACCTAGACTCCAAGCCAATTTAGAAAAGTTCGTTTCCTAAATTGACCTGACCGGGTATCGAACCCGGGACCCTAGCTTGGAAAGTAGATGCTATACCACTGCGCCAACGGGCCAGTCAAGTTCGTTAAATCAACTGCGAAATGAACTACTTTCTGCGTACGTTGCGTTACTGGACTCTGCTGAAAATCAGCGCCACAGCGTAAAAACTTTGGCAGCTTGCGACCCATTCGACATCACATTACTATATAGTTTTTTTTTTGTTGCTTATTGTCACTGTACACTGTTTATTGTTGATGTTTTGTGATGTTGAATAAATCAACTATCTGTCTATCTATCTATCTATCGATCTATCTATATGTCCGATAAATCTATAAATTAGTAGCGTCTGACCGAAATTCCGGTTACGGTTTTCATTTCGGTAAGTTTCGATGGAAAATTGGAGTTTGACTTAATCTCGGCTTAACTATAAATACTAAAAACCGTCCGTCTATGAACATCGTTTTTTCGATCAACTTAGTGCAAAAAATGTTTTATAATTTATTCGTCAGTCTTTCATCACTCACTGTTTCTATGGTGCCCGAATCTCTGGTTCGGGCACATAGAAACAATGAGGAATGCTTAAATGAGCATTCCTTTCTTCATTTTGACAATAATACTGTCGCGCAATCCTGTCATACTGCGTATCTCTTCATTACTTCTCCTGTCCGCAAGGGTGACACGCACATCTTTCTAAGAGATCGCATTTCTACTGCATTTATCATACTTTCACTCAATTTCGGGCATATCCAAGCGTCACTACCGTATAATAAAGTTGACACCAATACCGCATTGTGGATGGCCATTTGGGAAGTGTTAGATGTATTCGCACTATTTACTAATGCAGACAGAGCATAGGTCACTTTATTGCCAGCTGCTACCCGTCTCTCCACATCCAACTCACATCTTCCATCCCTCGAAAACACACTCCCCAGATACACAATTTCGTTCACTTGTACTAAACATTTTCCATTTACCCAAATCTCACATTTCATTTGTGCCGCTTCCTTTTCGAATACCAGAACCTTACTTTTGTTCACATTCATATTCAATCCTTTCACTTCATTCTTCTTTCATGCACGTGACTAGTGTCTGCAACTCTGCTTCTGATGGTGCTATAAGCAATATTATATACATCTAGATACATCTCTTTTTAAGAATTTTATAGATCACTTTTTAAGAATATTACGTGCAGGGAGGAGTGTGAGATTTGGCATAGTTAAAGTTTATAATGAGAAGAAGTGCAGAGAGCTAAAATGTTTATGTAATATGTGTTACAAATACATTAAATTAAATTAAATCAAACATTTAATGTTTACATATCTTCACGCCGTATCCCTAACAGGGTAGTCACAGAGGACGGAGCGTCAATATATGTATGTATGTTTATATGTATGTATGTATTTAATATTTACGTTCATACTGTTTGATTGTGATCATATATGTATATGAAACTCCTTGGATCGAACAGTAGCATACAGTTAGACATTGTCGCCGAAGAGTTTATACTAAAAGTTATATTAGTATTATTCAATTACAGCGATCTCATAAATTAATTAATCGGAAACTGTAACCATAAACCAAACTTACTTAACTTCAAGATGGGTACGAAACACTACAGCTCTATAGCCCGAGCCCTGAAAGAAGGTTATGGTGTTCCCCGCCTGACATAAGTGGCGACTAAAGGGCCCTACGAGATCGCGGCAGATCGGAGTGGAAGCTTCGATCGTCCTTCTACGCGATCCCGAGGAGGACAACAGCACATGTGTTCCGCGCTATCGTATCAATGTGAGCGTGCATGGGGGCTCTGTTACTGCCAGAGAAATGCTTCGGCACAGTACGAGAGCAGCTCCGGTGGGTTAAATGAGAGATTCCGAAGCCCCTCGACAATGTGCCGAGGACGACCACCACAGGAACTTAGGTGGATAAAAGCCCCACGTAACCCAGTCTCTCCCCCAGGGAACTGGGTATTTGTGTGCAGATTTCTCCTGCCTAACCAAAAATGGTACCAAACACTAATCACGAGAAGAGTCATACTTTATTAAAATGTTATTTTAAATTACAGATAGAGATATACAATATTTACATCTAGAGAACTTAGAAATGACCTAATTGGACCGTTGGTTTAGTAGCAACGTAGTCTAGTGTGCCGAGGTCGTGGTAATAGGTTCATTCCGGTTAGGTTAATTTAGAAAACGAACCTTTAGAACCAAAACCAACGTGTTAAATTAGACAACTATTTCTCCAACTGGTGTAATGTATCTGGGTCCCCCTGTCGAGGTCCTTTAGAGTGTGGTGTTGTCACCTCTACTATTTTCTGTGTTTTTTAATACTTTAACCCATGTCATTGCGCACAGCAAGTACCATCTGCACGCTGAAGACCTACAGCTATACACAACTTCAAAAAATCCGATTTGAAGGAAATTATAAGGAAGATGTCACTAGATCTGGACAATACTATACTTTGGACGGAACGGTACGATTTGCTAGTAAATCCTGCGAAAACGCAAATTATGTTGGTATGCTCCGGTAACCTCTCGTTAGTCGACATGCTCACCATACCACCCGTGTCATTTAATAACTTCCAACTCTTCCATAGTTGGTAAAAAATCTGAGGTTGCACATTGCACATGATCTGTCCTGGACTTTTCAGGTCACGAAGGATAATCAAAAGTTTTTTCGTCCTTTCATACCCTTAAGTGACTGCAAAATTTCTTACCTTTGCCGATTAAAATCAATTTCGTTAACTCTCTGCTACTGTTCATCATTGACTATGTTAACGTTTGCTATACTGATATCACAGAAGTGCTTCTCAATAAACTCGAACGACTACTCAACATGTGTGTCCGCTTTGTTTTTGAAATACGGAGATGTGACCATGTGTCACACTATCGGGCTCAACTGAAATGGCTTAACATACGTAATAGACGAAATTTACACTTACTCGCTACGTTATACAATATAATATACAACACTTGGTCTCCGGAATACTTAGTGAGCGCTATTTGTTTAAACAGTTAGTGGGACGTGAACTCCTTATGCAGTATAATAAATTTTTATCTATCTCTGAGTGTCGCACGGATTACAAAGCCCATTCTTTTACTTGTACAGCAACACAACTCTGGAACAGCTTACCGGTTGGCATCAGAAAGTCTCCCTCAGTTGATGTCTTCAACGTCTTTTTACTCAAACAGTTTGATTGACTGATACGTTTATTTATTTTTTTATACACTTTTTATTTATTGTGTATGCATATATAAATGTACATACGAATGCGTATGTGAATTGATATCTATTACGTTGTGATATTTATGTAGTATAATATTGTGTACAGCATTTAACTATATTTTAGTGGCACTACCCTTTACTTGCTCTCAACTACTAAAGGTTAGTTGGAAAAAAATATGCTATATAGCATTAAGCTCGTCTTTGTACATATATATAGTGCAATAAAGTATAAATAAATAAAGTAAAAACCTTTCTAAATTGTCTTGGAGCCTGGGTGCAACTGAGTGCTTCCCCAGTTTGTTGCATGGTATTCATAGTACATGTCTAGCGCTAGTTCGGAGTTACAGAATTAGTGTAATTATCTGAAATAAATTATTAAGCAAACGCTACAATGTAGACTCATTTATTCAATCACAGATATAAGTATAACCTTTAATGTTTATGCCACCAGAAAGAAAACATGTGCGTCGTTATACCGTACAATCGTAAATATTTCTCTATAAAATGAAGGTGAATCGTAAAGTTATAATATTCATGCGTATTCCAGAAAATGTGCTCGACAAAATTATTATTCATAATGCAAAGACATGCGATTAACTTTTCTACAGAAATAGAAAGGAAAAAATGTTCGAATTGATTGATAGCTTTTCGATAATATTTTAGGAGAGTGAGTTAAACAATTGTGATTCTTTTATTAGAAACTAATAACAGTTACGGTTTTGGATGGAAGAATATGTAAGTAGTAGTCTAAATAAAACCTTGTAGAAAAAAAATTGTTTTTATAGAAACTTTAAAACATATCGACCTTTTACCTTAAGATAATGAAATAATGAAATAAAGCGAAAAACGCTATTCATTATTTATGGCAAAAAATTATTACAAGTACTTACAAAATTTCTTGAAAATCTCACTAAAAACATCTACATCAAATGTTTGTTTCTCATATAGTTTTTAAATTTTTTTTTACAAAATTCAAATGTTCAAGCTCAGATTTTTTAATTTAATTTTGGGTATATTTGCAATATTATATTTATATAACAAAATTAATTGTACACTGTGTTACATTAAACTTCTATTGAATTTTATACTAAGACTTTAAAACATACCCACTCAATTTAACATGCATTTAAACCGCTACTTTTCATTGAGCTGACAGGATTACTTTCAATAAATAAAATGTTTTAAAAATGTAACGGGCAATCCCGTAAAACCGAACAGTTTTTAAAGTCAGACAATAATTGAATGAGTGCAAAAAATCAAGGCATATTGTTACTTTGCGGTTAGAATGCAATCGTCAAGTAAAGTGCGGAAGGGGTCAATGGCGGGCCAATCCGGCTACGTTCATCGTAGACAGTGGTACAAAGTTTAAGGTTAGTAAAAATTTAATTCGAAGCAAATATTTGAAATCTGAAATTAAGGAGTTAAATGAGATGTTGATACGTACATACATATCTCACGCTAATGGGGTAGTCAGCGAGGACGAAGTACCAAGTATCGTAGTCCTTAAATATGTCTTTCGCCTTCTCAAATCTCGTTGTTCTCACACGTTTTTACCGTGGTATGCGAGTTATTTAGACATTTCCATCAGCTAACACTGGCTATTTAGTTTTTGTATGTCAGCCTTGGTCTTCCTGGAGCTCTGAAGACAATCTACAGAGCTAAAGTAAGTGGTAACTCATTTTCAATCAATCGGTCGTCATTTTCTATGTGATTCAACCATTGAAGCGCTTTTTTCTGCATTTTTGTAATAACTGTCATTTGACTTGTTATAGTTACTATGCATCTTTTTATCGCTTATTTAATCCGTGAGAGCGACACCATTCATACATACTTCAATAAATTTGTTACCAACACTATATTCTGGATGGTTATATCGATAGATTTAGATATATTCATACAGCCAATTAATGTGGACAGAGCTCCGTTAACTTTATTGCCAGCTGCTACTCGTCTGTCCATATCCAGCACGCACATTGTATCTCTAGAAAACACACTCCTCAGTTCCATTCATTTGTTTTAGACAGTTTCCATTTGCCCATATCGATTGTTAGTTATTGTTTATTAATGTTGCTGACACCAACCTGTTCATTTAAATTTTGTTGCACATGTATTGTCATAAGTATATTAAGTTACTAATATTGTTGTTAAGTTACTAATATTGTTGTATATAGCGGGCACTCAGTCTCGGAATAAAGAGAATATAGTATGCACGCCTCTTTTGTTCAGCAGTGGCGAACGAGGAAAGGTTTTTTTGCATAATTATTGAAATTATTAATTATTAATTTAAAATCTCGATTGGACAGATTTGAGAGTTTGATGGTAGTTGGTCAGCCTATACGGAACGCATCGAGATGTATTTCATAGCCAAATAAAATATGATATAAAACTACCAACATTAATATCTGTAATGAGTGAGAGTGCATACGAACTTTTAACTACGTTTGTAAGCCCTAAAAAATCGTCGAGTTCGTCGTATGCAGAGGCAGTTACATTATTAAGAAAACATTTGCAACTTGCACCGTCAATCATGACTGAAAGGTACAAATTTTCGACAGCGTCGGCAACTGATTGGGGAGTCTCTAACCGATTATATAGCGGACCTTGAAAAGCTCTTCAGATTCTGTGAATTTAAGGATACGCTTGAAGAAAACTTAAGGGATCAGTTCGTATGCGGATTGAAGCATGAAGTTATACGGCAACGACTTTTTGCGGAGACCGATTTAGATTATAGAAAAGCTGTGTCGTTGGCGAACACACTGGAAGCAGCAGAAAGAAATGCGTGGGCAGTGGAGGTAGCACGTGGAGAATTAAGTATTGCAAAAGATGTTACGGAGGGCCCATAAAAATTACAAATAAATAAATGTTCAGTATGCGGAGATAGCAGACATATTTTAGAAAAATGTAGGTTTAAAAATTTCGAATGCACCTTTTGTCAAAGAACGAGTAATTTAAGAAGAGTTTGTCCTGAAAAGCGAAGAACATTAGATTCTTATCAAAATACGAGACCATGAAGAAATAATTATCAGAATGTGAGTAATCAGCAAACATCAAAATCACGCGGAGGCGATGTGAGTAGCAACAGCAGCGGAGGTAAGAGGCGCAACGGTGGCAGGTGGCTGCGAGGACCGCGGGCACGTTCCAATCGCACAAGCGCTGCAAGCGCTTACTACGTCGACGACGAGCAGCGACAGCAATGAGAAGCCTATTTACTAAATGTCTTTGATTAAGTACAAGCCAGTATGTATTGATATTATGATACATAATAAATTATTGAACATGGAAATAGAGACGAGATCTGCATTATCATGTATGTATTAGTATAAATACATATCAAAATGATTTCGCCGATTTGGCAATATATCCTAGTAAATTGAAATTGAAATTTTAGGATGGTTCCACAGTTCGACCTTTAGGTTCTTTAAAAACTGATGATATGTATGAAAATGTTAATAAGAACTTAGATTCATATGTTATTGATAACAGTTGTACCAATTTGTTAGGTCGGCAATGACTTTCAGAATCGAAGGTGAATATATCTAAGTTGGATATCCATAAGATTAAGTGCGGAGGAACTTGTAACAAAAATAAACTGATGAATGATATTGTTTCCAGGCATAAGACATGTTTGATGTCAAGTTAGCTAAATATATTGGGGGTCAAGTACAGCTGTGCGTACGGGAAGACGCGGAGCCTATATTTTACCGCGCGCGGCCGGTGCCTAATGCTCTACGCTCACGCATCGACGCCGAACTTGATGCAATGCTCCTCGCTGGCGTCATCGAGCCGGTGGAGCGATCCGACTGGGCCACTCCTCTTGTGGTAGTTGTGAAAGCAGATGACGGTTTAAAAATATGTAGCGACTACAAGATAACACTCAATAAAGTTGTGATGATGTTACGTTCCTGGTTCCAAAAATTGATGACCTATTTAGTGACCTTAGTGGTAATAAATATTAATTACAAAGTCAGACCTTTCGCAAGCCTACGATCAATTAGAATTATATGAGAATTCGAGAAAGTTCACAGTTATCAACACTCATAAGGGATTATTTAAATATAAGCGTTTGGTATACGGATTATCTTCTAGCCTGGGGATTTTTCAAAGATTCATGTTAAATTTTCAAAAATGTACCGAATGTATTAGTATTTTACGATGACATTTAATAAAAAACAAAGATTTGGAACGTCATTTATAAAGTATAGAGGAAATATTCTGCATACAAGAAAATAACTGATTAAAAATTAAACAGAATAAATGTGAAATTACGTCGCAGGTTAAGTATTTAGGATTTGTTATAAATCAATATGGAGTCACAGTAAATACAGAAAAAATCGAACCAATTTTATCAAAGCCGCCACCTAAAAATGTTAGCGAATTAAAATCTATATGATTCAAAGTTGATTATGATTAACTTTTTGGTTTTTTAACAGTTTATTCAACAACAACAACACCACATTATTATTCACTCTGTACCTCTAATGGAGTAGTTAGAATAGAGAGAATGGAGCGCCAAGCATCGTGGTCCCTACATGCTTCTTTCGGAATTTTAAATCTCATCATTCTCCTTACACACTTTCGCCTAACTATGTGAGTGTTTTTGACATTTCCGTCAGCGAACATTCTGGCTATTTCATCGTCATAAGTCAATCTTGGTCTTCCTTGGCTACTGTTATCACTCATTCATTCATTAATTCTATTAAAATTGAAACTCTTACGAATGATTTGTTAAAATAATGTTTATATTTAATTAAAGAAGAAGAGGTCGACTGTCAGATGGACAATTAACATTTTTTTAAGTGTTTTATTATTTACCACAAATAAGTTGTACTTTAGTCACTATTACTTTTAATTATGATCTTTTTAATTTTTAAATTTCCCCTAACGTCACTCTAAACTTGTTATCACGATATACCTTACAACAATAGATAGGTATTTATAACACTTTATTAATGGCAACTCAAAATGTTTTAACACTCCGTTAAAAGTGAACGTCAAAAAACTTTTAAATTAAAAGTTGAACAACTTTCACGATCTCGATAACAACAGTAATTCACTATTCAGTCTCCAAAGAAATCCTTCCAAAATAGTATACTACAGCTTTTTATTTAAACCTTTTTGTTATATGTTCTTAATACATAGGGTGGCATTAAATAGATATTGTGTTAAACATTATTTCTTCAAATCAAAAACATAAGGATCAAAAACAAAAATATTATTCTCTAATGAGACTGGTTATCTAGCAATAGTTGTATGATTAAAAATGAAAACCTGATTCAGATCAGTGGTGTGCATTGGGAGAGAAGGCAATGTACAACAGCAATCATTATGAGACTGATGATGAAATGTCCTACTCTCATTAAATTTTACATACAGGCTCACACGTTACACTACAAGAGCACACTGCATTGTATAATCATGTCTTCGATTGCCATACATAATTAATTTTGTAACATGTATGTACCTATGTAATATGTGATATACTCGTAATAGCATAGGATTTCTCCTTTTTCGAAAGTTACATCATCGATGTAACACATAATTTATTATTTTTGTTTCATTAATTTCAAGCGGCCCGTTTCGTTACTTTATATGTGGCCAGTTATGTTTTTTTATATGTGCCCAGTTTTGCTCAAAAACATCGAATAAGTATAACTTCTTACATGCATACGTGAGTATACACATCCTTTTTTTATTTTTACACCTATATATATTACACCTATATATACATCTATCTAGTAGTAAATATTTTTTCAGAGCTTAACAGAAATCACTCAAGTTTCTGAAGCTTTAGGAATCTCCTCTGACAGTTTAATTTTCTTCCGAGCTTTACAGCCCTTTTTTCCTAATAAGATGTAATCTACATTTTTATTGATATTTTTTGCCTACGTTTTTCTCTTTTTTAGACATAAAAATGTAGGTAAGTGGACATTTTTATGACAGCCATTAATTATTTATTTTCTTAATATTAGCATATTAATATTAACAGTATTTTAGTTATAAGAACATTGGATGTAAACAAATACTTTAGAATCCAGCATCGCGATCTTCCGCGTTCGCTTTATGTAAATTGAGAAAATGCTCTCTCTTCCCGCTCGATTTGCGAGGCTTTGGCTAATCTTCCGCCAGTCGACTACAATTTAATCAAAGTAAACAACGACCGACGCTGTAATTTATCTAGATTATTTCGTGGCGAGCGATAGTAATCGACTTTTTTCTCCATCTGTACACAGAACGTTCCCGCTCGGAAAGCTCGTAATGTGTCTCGAATCCCAAGATACAAAAATGATTATTATCTACATAAATGGCAAGACGTTCCATAAATAACAGTTTTCCTTATATTTTCACGAGATTCAGTGAAACTATTCGGTTTATCGAAATAACAGTAAAGTATTTTGTGTTGAGGCGTTCACAATTGCAACTTATTTCTTATCAGAAACGTTCAAAAATGTCATTTTTCTTCTTTTCTTTAATTCTTTTACTTCTGCATTCATGAAATAATCTCCGAAATTATTCTTATGAAACGTCACATTTCTGAACATAATGGCAAAATATGTTTTTGGGCATGAAAATTGAAAACTCATGGCACGCCTTTTAAGTTACCAAGTAGCTCAAATTAAAATTGCAGTCCTCAGCCTTACAGCGGAGGACGAAAATTTACGTTTGAAAAAAACGTCGTGATTTAACACTTTATGGCGGTCGTAAAGGCTATTTGGGCCGGAGGCGAGAATTTATGTCATTTTGGATGTGTCAATAAACTCTCACAAGGTATCAAAGCGCAGGCTTGTTGCTTAATGTTAAATTAAATTTCTTAAGAATCATACGTAAAATTGTTTTTCTAATTTATTTTATCTTGTTATGGAAATTTACTCTTATTCTAATAAATAACTTAGTGCAGAAATACATGCATAAAATCTGAAATTAATATGTAAAATCAGAAACACTGGGATGAGCCTCTATGCAAAAATGTTCATTTACAACTTTTAGATTCTTGTAGTACCGAAAAAGATCGGTCTCGCCTCCTGGCTGTTTCTGAGAAGGAGTCAGGACACTGGTTGAAGGTAATACCTTCAAAAAACTTAGGAACCTTAATTGACAATATCACGCTTTCTCTCATAGTATCCCTTCGTCTGGGGGCTAGGACTAACCTTCCTCACCGTTGCCGCTGTAGTGATCTCATCGATGTACTAGGTCACCACGGTTTATCCTGTTTATGTAGTGCGGGCCGCATGTCACGACATGCTGCCTTGAATGACGTCATTCGACGGGCTCTTGTCGCCGCTGGCGTTCCTGCAGTCTTAGAGCCTGTAGATATTGCGCGCAGCGACGGCAGGTGACCGGATGGTTTGACGCTCATTCCTTGGAAACTTGGAAGATCGCTGGTGTGAGATGCCACTTGTGTCGATACACTTGCTGTTTCCCATGTGCTGGCGACTTCCAAATCAGCAGGTGCCGTGGCCAGCACTGCCGAAAACTTGAAGCGGCGTAAGTATGCGACTCTCTCCAAGAGTTTCATATTTACGCCCTTTGCAGTCGAAACTTTAGGTCCCTGGGGCCCCGAAGCCCATCGACTGGTTTCTGATATTTATAAGAGACTGGTCGAGGCTTCGGGAGACCGACGGGCTGGCAGCTTCTTCCGCCAACGAATCAGTTTGGCTATTCAAAGAGGCAATGCTGCCAGTCTGCTGGGTACCTTAAGCAATGACAGCTTTCTAAGCGGCAACTTTGAGGAAGTTTATTATTTAAGATAATGTGTAATTTTAAGTTTGTAAATATTAAGATATGTATGTACTTTTTTATATGTAAAATTACATAGTTATCCCAATTTGTTATTGTTTTCAATTGCGAGGATAATTATAAAGCTGTTAATTTTAATATAAATTTGACTATCGATTTAGAAATTAAAAGATTTAAAAATCGTGACAAAACATTCTAACATTGAAAATGAAGACTTTTCAGGATACTTTTTTTTTATTTCATGTAAGTGGCTATGCAGGTCCTACCAAACCTGTATCACTGCGACCAAAATTGATCTATTGTGATTGCCACTGTGTTACAAAATACCGCCAAGTCCCACTGTAGTCAAAAACTGCAAGATATTCCTTGGAGTGATATGCTGAACCTCCTCCGGACTCAGAAAATACTGGCCGAGGCAGGATCGACCAGTGTGCATCACCGCAGTCACACAAAATATGCATAGGCGTTTCATCCGCTTCCTGGCAGTACCGGCACATTCTTGTGTTGGAGAGCCCCATACTAAACATGTGCTTATTTAAGCAACAATGCCCAATAAGTGCTCTAACCAAGATACGCAAGTTGCTCCGGCTCATTGCCGTGACACTAGAAGCCACCTTGCGATTATATGGCTTTATTAGGGCTTTGGAATACTCCTGCCCCGGAATATTCTTCCAATGCTCGCAAGACGCTTTGAAGCAGGATTTCCACAAAATCAATTGAGCCTGGCTTTTGGGGATACCACAAAAAGATTCTGGACCAATAAATGTGATTTTGGTGCCGGCTCTTGCGAGTTCGTCGGCATTTTCATTGTCTACGATGTCCGCATGGCCGGGAACCCATCTTAGAATCACTCTGTTTTTATTTCATATGTTTTAAATAGTCACGCAGTTATTAACTAGCCTCGATGTGATTACATTCGAGGCCAATGCCAAAAGAGCTGCCTGACTATAAGAGTGTATGTATATGGTTTGGTTTACGTAGTGCTTTGTAACGTTAATGTCTGCACATTCAATAATGGCGAACATTTCAGACTGGAAAATGGAGGCGTACCTCTCAAGATTCAGACTCCTTTTGAAACTTGGGCGCACTCCAAAAATTCCACTTTTCAGTATCAGGTCTCGAATCCTTGGATTCGAGACCCCTAACTAATGTACTGATGGGAGTATTATCGAAAGCTCCCTGTATGTCTAAGAAGGCACAAAGCGCTACTTCTTTATCTTCAACTGCCTTTTCTACTCTGTCAATGAGACTGGGCAGAGCAGTTACTGTAGACTTACCTGTACTATAAGCATGTTGAGTATGATGAATAGGTATTGTAGCCACTGGCCCATCCCTAATAAATCTGTCTAAAACCTTTTCAATGGTCTTTAATAGAAATGAGCTAAAGCTAATGGGCCTAAAGGACTTTGGTAGTCCGTAGTCCCTTTTCCCCGCTTTAGGTATAAATATTACCTTTACTGTAGACCATGAATCAGGTATATACCCCCAGGCATAACTAGCTCTGAAGATATTAATAAGGTGCGGCAGGAGGACATCAGTCCCGTTTTGTAGGTGTATGGGACGTACACCATCCTCTCTTCACGTTTTATGTGGTTTGAAAGAGTTGATCGCCCACTTTATTCTGTTGGCTGTTATTAGTTTGACCGCTCTTTGCCAGTCCTCCTTCTGAGGTCTATGTAAGGCGGTCTGTGGTGCAGAGTCCGATCTTTTACGGATTGCCCCAGGAAAGTGGGTCATTGCCAACAACTCTAACGTTTCGCTTTCACATGTTGTGAATTAACCGTCTGGCTTTTTAAGCAGCCCAATTTGATTAGGTTTGGATTTAGAGAGCACTCTATGGAGTCTTGCTCCTTGAGGCATATTATTAATTTCTTGGTCATCCTAATTTCTACGTTATAATCAGTTAAGGCTTTACTATAGGCCTGCCATTCACGAGTCCTTTTACCCTTATTAAATAATTTGCGTGTCTTTGCTCTAAGATTCTCTAGCTTAGAGTTCCACCACGATACTTCTCTTTTGGAGGTCTTTATTTTCAGCGGACAACAGTCTTCATAGGCATTTTTGATGCCTTTCGTGATCATGTGTTAACGATACTTAGAGGTTAATAAAATATTATGAGTAACTAATACTATAATAACGACTACACAAATAAAGAATTATTATTAATTAAGCTACATCCTGGCTATTTAGTGGCGTGCTAACTTGAACTGTTTTTATAGATTTTATTAACCACAGACATGATTTAAATTTTAAGTAAGTTTTAAGACATGGGGACCTGACAGACAGACATATAAATGAAAATAACAGAAAATTGTAAAAATACGTAAGTATAGACAAATATTGCAATATGTTTTTTGTCAAAAATTTATAATTTTGGAATAAATTTTTACAATTTGATAATAATTATTTATACATTTACTTATATTTCATTGTATGTAACTTTTATGTTCTTTACACATATATGTACTTATTTTAAATTATTTTGTTACTATTATAAAAGGCAACCGAATATCCTTTTCCGAGTCACCAAATTTAGATTCCTATTTTTTTACATTAACTGAAATGTAGATATGTTTAATAGTTTTGAATATGTGTAGGTACTAACTACATGCATTATAACGGATATCAAAAATTAACAAATATAAGAAAAATGAAGGCAAAGCTACCAAAGGCTACAGTTGTGTTGCTTGCGAAGAAGCAAAAGTATTCACTAACATAGTAATCGTCGTTGGGATTGAAGGGACCCCACGTTAACAATAGGCTAGTTGACTGTTTCTTAACTATCTAATTTAAGGATGGATTTAGTGAGCATGAAGCAAACGGGGAAAATACCTATATTCAAAATAGAATGAAAAATTTAAGTTTTTCGCTTTTGAACTTAGGAACAGAGTGAGGACAAGTCCAGTCTTCGATCTCCGTCACTCCTAGTGCTGGGCAATGACACTACGGGTTGTGACGCCACAGCTATGTAGCGTTATCTCCCTCTAGCTTATCCTTACTCTGTTCCCACTACTGAAGCTTAAGCCAACGCATTGGAAATTTTGACGACAAGGATCTCAATTTTTCCAAGTGACTACAAAACGTATGAAATTGATATTCGGTAACCTGATTTTTCATTTCATTGACTTCATTTTGCCTGTTGCGATACACGATTGTTTAATATTTGTAACACAAAAAAAATATCAAAGAAACCTCTTTTAAAACAGAGATTTACATTTTTCAGAGTAACGGGACCGATTTATGTTTCTAAATTTTCTGTATAGTTTAATCTAAACACATTATTCAAAATGTCAGTTGGATTTTTAAATAATTACAGTTTTTAAAATAAATAAAAATAATTGTTTTTTCGTATTTTTCGTAAGCTAGCGCGCGCACGTTTGTATAGAGCATAAGGTCTATTTTAAATTAAATTATTGCTTATCAATGCGTCGCCTTTAAAGCTTCTAAGATTTTTTTTTTGGGTTTTAACCCGATAACTTAATTTTCATCAGCGATTTTGAGAGCGATAAGAAATGTCAAGTTCAGAAATTTGTGGCGCAAACCATACTTTCATACCTGCAATAGGTATGAAAGTATGGTTTGTATTAGAAGAATTTCAATTAAAAACTTTATTAACTGAATTCATAATTATTCTTCGTTAGATATATTTTCAAATAGTTTTGTCACATCTCTTTTCAAAATTTCTAATTATTTTAATTCTATGTATAAAATATACCAGTTTAAGAACAGTCATTTATCTTATTACAAATTAAGTATTTTCCATATCTTACCTTTTTGCCATCTAATTCGTGTGTTCCTTGAGCTAATACTTTGTCTACGCTAGCTGGATCACCAAATGTGATAAAACCGAAGCCCCTGAAATAAAGAAAAAGTATATTTTAAAAAATGTTTGTGGTTAATAATCTATGCTAATATTACAAAGGGAGAAAGTGGATTCTGTAAGTTTGTTTATATGTAGAGGGTAATCTCCGAAACCACTATACGAGTACATATTTAAAAAATATTTCACCATTTGAAAGATACATTTCTTCAGAAGGAAATGGGGTATATACGTATTATGTAATCAACTTGGGCAAAGTCGGGTCGAGCCGCTAGTGTTTTTTAAAAGCTCAGAAATTTTTTTTAAAGCTATCTTGGATACAAAAAAGCTTAATAGTTTCTAAAATTTATTGTTTTCGTATGTGTAGGAATTTACACATGTTAATGATGATATTGGGGCGGATGAAATGAAATGAATAGTGTACAATGTATGTACAGTATATTGCGCAAAAGGCATGAGTAGAGCAATAAGAAATGTCTCACTGATTAAACAATGTAACTACGTTTTAACATCGAGCACTGCTCAGTGATGTCACTACTACAATACATTTTGTATTAAAATGGTTGTTCTTCTTATATAATTATTTCAAGCATTACTAACTTTATTTCAATCATTATTAAGGATCATTCAAGCATCTGTCTGTCTGTTCGTCCATCACGCTCAATTTACTTAAAAACTTGTTAACAACGAATTTTGCGAATGCGAAACGTTCTGCGCGCGACTCATCGCGCACCTGTGCACCTTGAGTGATATTTTTTCTTTACAGTTCATTTTCATAATTTTCATTGTTCACGACATATTCATAATTTATAATAAAAATAAAATAAAATTTCTGCCCTAACTATTAACTAATTGGAGGGTTAAGAAATAATGAATAAGTAAGTATTATAATATAAAATGGTAATGAAGTTAATATTTTAAACAGGTAAATAGAATAATAAAGCACCGATTTTCTGTAAGCGGGTGCTGGCCGCGAGCAGGCAGGCGATAAATAATAAAAAGCCTTCTCCACTTTAGGACTTGCAAAAATCACAATTTATAGAGCATTTTAATTTCACTTAGCCGATCCATATTTTACATGTGGCGGCGCGCCCGACCGTGCTCCGGACTCGAATTAATACTAAATTGAAATTGTAAAAATGGAAATACAATTTTCTCGTTGTACCCACCCGACACCCACGCTACTACCGGTGTTTCCAGAGATATTATAACACCACCTTAATATTTTTGAATAGAGGTACCTCCGTGGGAAAAAATATTGTTTTTTTACTTTTCGACTGTGTGTCGAGCAAATTCAGCAAGTGGGTACACAATAATAAAATATGTATTGATATTAAAATGAACTGCAACAGGAAAAATCACAAACCAATTTTTATTTAATAATAACGTGTCGGTCCTTTGTATGCGTATTTTCCTTTCAAGAAATGGGAGTAAAAATACGTTTTATACCCTCAATTCTATTTAAATATTGATTATGTTACGATTCAGTAAAGATTGTATTTATAACCTTGATTGTATCATAATATACTTTATTATAATAAATCACAATAATACTCGTATATTTTCGATCAAAAAATTTCGTATTTCGTATATTTTTGATCAAAAAAAAAAATTAAAAACATCCATCCATCCATCCATTTCATTTAGAATATTTTAGAAGCCTTTCTAATTGTCTGCAATTAGAAAATCTGAAAATGAAAACGTACATACGTATTTTTCATATAAATACACAAGTATTTATTGATCTTCACTTGTTTTATTGTTGGCAAAATGGTGTGACATTATGTTAGCCGCAAAGAAACCGAATGGTTATAAGAACCGTGATATAGCTTTTAAAATATCATTAGAGCAATCTTCATAAAAGAAAAAGTGAAGTTCATTTAATAACAAATATAAAAATAGTATACTTCTAAATTTCTTCTTGGTAGATAGATAAAAAATTAAAGTGACTTTATAAAATATGGCTAGAAATTCAAAACCATTTGTTTTACTTTTTCTTCTGTTCTGTCATAAAAAAGCTACGAATGTGGTGTTTCTGGTGTACAACATTTATTATTCTAATGAAAAACATGCCGCTAATCCCTGAAGAATATACCAGAATCCTCACAATGCTTGCAGCAGCGTGTTACAGTGAAGGAGGTTGGTGAATCATTGTCAACAGTCATTTTCGCAAACCAGGAACAGTAAAAACGAGATGCATCGCGGCGTGCCGTCGAAAGATCGCCATCTATTGTCAACAATCGATTTACTGCTCTTGAAACCGTCACCAGCAACAATGCGTTTCATGTATGTTGGATCGGAATTGACTAGTTCTAGCATGTCCTCAGCGACCCTTATGCGATTGAGTTTTTGGAGAAAATTCAGGTCTTTTGGGACTAGCCGAGCGGCAACATGTATCATAGCCAAGTGATTATTTAAAATGGTACGGATGACTCGTGAGACACAGAAAGTTCGGCGGCTATCTCTCTCGAACTTGAATGAGGATTTTCAGTCACTATTTCCTTTACTTTTGCGATGTTAACTTCAGTTGCAAACGTTGATAACCTACCAGAGCGAGGCAAATCTTCCATCACATCTCGACCGCTTTTGAACGCTTTGTGTCACTCATAAGCACGTGTTTCTTATAAAGTCGATTCACCGTAAGCCTTCTGTAACATTTTCAATGACTCCGAACATGAAATTCCATTGGCGATGCAAAATTTAAGACAGTCTTTGTTCGATGTTTTTGTCCATTATGAAATTCGCAATATACACTAGAATGATATAACCAAAAACAGCATTGTATGTAATCTAAATAACAGATACAACTCAAACTCCGCGTCAAAATGGAAAACAGTGCTAACAACAACAAAAAAAAACAAAAAATTGAATTTGGAACCATAAACAAATCATCCATTCCCGATACTTTCTTGACAGAATGTATCTATCTATATACATATCCTGTAGTTTCAAATATGTTGAATTATAATCGAAAATACAGTTATACGTAATTGATTGATTAAGATTGAAATATACTTTGTTAAGTTTAGAATCAGATATGCGGTTACATCTATCGGTTATATAAGATATACTCGTACCTACAGAGTAAAGGATCCTATACTACGTGTAATTTAATAACGTATGTACGTAATTGGCATTGTTACAAAAAACATTTATTTATGTTATTACTTTCTCTTTTTGTCATAAAAATGTGCGTTTTAAATTATACATTTATGAAACCATATTATGTCAAAATGTCATTTAATGTTTCTTTACAAACAAAGAAAAAATTTACAAATAGACGTTTTTTGTTATCTGTCATTGCTTATTTTTTGGATTTTATAAGAAATCTTTAATTACAAGCTTCGAGCACAAATTCTTTATTTGTGATCAAAGAAAACAAGTCAGAAATTATCAAAAATTGTAATTGTATATTTTTATATTACAAAAACAATCCTACCTCTCTTATTCGAAAAACATATTAAATCAGCCCAAGTCTGTAAGATTCACAGCTTAATACACTCGCTACTCACACTCGTATACGAAAATATGCAAAGGGGAAGGGCGTATGGAAATTGAAAATAACGAGGGCCTCCGTTCGCATCACGCATCAAGACGACTACTACGCGATGGCCACTAACAATTGGCCCGCCACACACCTTCCCATATCCCCTATCTCGTCCGATTTTATCATCAATACAGGAGACATGGAAGGTCTCATAGATTTGGAAGCACTACAAGAACGAGCGAAGAGGCCCTTTACCGAATGGAGTTACGTCCTAGTTTAAAGAGATGATGCCTCATTTTCTTCTTGCAAGTGAAGAACAGTTCAATTCTCTTTCATAAAATATATTAATAAACTTATTGATAATAGATTCCTTGATCAAATCGAAAGAAATAAGTAACAAATAATTTAGTATTTATTAACAGGGGTCGCCATTTCTGTTAAAATATTATTATATGAAGAGGAATATTAATATTTTCTATAAGTTAACTCGAATGTTTAGTGACACTAGTGTAGTTTAGTGAGAACTACATTGTGGTTTCCTATCCCTCTTCGGTTATGCACAATGTAGCTTAAACGGCTCAACCGGTAGCCAGTGTAACCGCGCTGCCTTAATTTATGGATGACGAGATTTTGATACTGCGATGCGACTCAATGTAGTTATCCTGTTACAACTAAACGACGGGCTTACAGGTTGTATCAGCAGCTACTAAAATAGTTATTGCAAAAGTACAAATTATAGTAAAAATAATAATATTTCTTATCTATATTAGGTCATAATTCTAATTATATCATAATATTTCTTACATCGATGGTGTTTCGATTAGATGGAAACATGTTTAAAAGTGAATTCATTTGTATCTATTCATTTCACAATGCATTATTGATTCTACGTCTAAATTACCAATTGATCCAAACCTTTTAACTTACAACTTTATCACATTTATGTAAAATTTTGAGTGTAAAATTATTGAATACATTGTGTTCTAATTCAATAAGATGTTTTGCAAAACGTGGCTTTTCAGGATATTTCACTCTTCGCCTCAGATTTCAAGGCTGTGCCCTGTTTATCCTACACGTACGATAGATTTCCACAAAATACCACCCGAGGCTAAAAAATGCAATATTCATTACTTGTAGATAAGTAATTGGAGCATAATGCTGTTAGCTCCAAATAAATTCATTGTTGCATTAGCTTCAAACTTTGAAACGAGCCTGATAATCCACTTGACTAGGTATTGTATGTTTGGATAAAACTCGAAGAAAATAAATATAGGACGAAGCCGAGGTAAAACCCTAAACCGCAACGTCAGGAACAAATAGCGGTAACTCCCGTATTCATGGCTCATGGCTGCAGCCTCGGGTGGAAACCGATAGCAATTACCGGCAGAATTAATATCACGCCCCAAATGTTGCTCGCACATTTATACGTATCGAGTGCAATATTGTCTCCTTTATTAGTTGCCGGGACAAATGCTGCCGCTGTCGTAATTCCACCCTTATTTCGGTCTTCGATTGCCGCCTTTCTTATTTAATCTTGACGATAATTAATACTCCTTACGGCGCGTATTGGCAGGCTTTTAGGGTTGACGTGGTCACCTTTCAGTTGTATTAGTTAGCCGTAAATTAACTATTGTATATTGTGTAACATCGTTAAATGAAATATGATTTACTGTCTGTAGCTTGATGCTATGAAGGACATGATCAATGAGGCAATTTGTAATGCAAACAATATTGGATTTGGCTTCCCGACAACTGCAGCATGTTGTAATATATACTCGCTTCATATAGGCAATGAAGTACGTATATATATAATACAACATGTATATAAGGAAATTTCCTCTGCGAAATTAAGTAATCCAATAATTAATCTAAATGGAGCGTACAGCCGAATGGTTCAAAACAATCAGACCTGCCGCAAAATACGTGCATTAAATGAAGTGAATCGCCGCCTCCGGGGATCCCTGATAAATTAAATTGATTAGAATCCCGTTCGATGCCAGCCATCGTTGTAGCTCTGCGTAAAAATAGAGGTTTATACCAAATAATGCGTTACCTAACTCACGGTCAGTAATGAAATTCTAGAACAATAAGAATAATGTAATTTATTAGCGTTAATTACCACGTAATAAATATTACAATCGGTGTACATTGGTTTACGCAAGGTACTGATAACCTTTTTTATTTTTTTTACAACTAAATTTATTTCCATTTGGTCGTCTTAGTAACTTTGTTTTTATTGAAGACTATCTAAACTTAGTTTAGATAAGCTTAAAGTGGCGATTAACAGGCCCGAATTTAGACGGCTTAATCTTGTTGCGCCGCTCCGCTGCATTTTGCGACCTGACACATAAGAGTCAATGGACTGGTATAATTCCGTATAATAAAGTCATCGGCGATCTATCGTGGTTGACAAAGATGGGGCGAAGGGTGGCGGGAGACGACATAGCGTTTACGTTGCTGGGACTGAGACTTATCGGCTGCAACACACACTCTGTTTATTTATTAACAACCTACTAGCCTAATATAAACGCCTTGTGAGTTGCACTTGTCTGAGATAAGAGTTTAACTGTATAGCATTGCGATACCTCCGAGAATGTATTGTGTACAATTTCTGTACTTACTTAAAGATAAACGCCATTTCTGCCTTTAGATATTTATTACTTACCGTCTGTAAAGCGACACCTTACAATTTGTAATTATGTTTATACATACATACATATCTTCAGAGAGAACAGAGCGCTAAGCGTCGCGGTCCTTACATACTTCTTTCGCTTCCTCAAATCTCGTCATTCTCCTTATTATCTTTAAATGTAATATAATTATTTATTCATATTTACGTTCAATTGCTAATGTAACAAGATTATTAATTAATTATACGTTATTTGTTTGCAGTCTGCATTGGGTATTGTTTGTCGATTGTGTACAAGGATACCGCAATAGAGGCTAATATTATATACTTAGTTAATAATTAAATTAACTACGTCCATATTCCACTTTATTGATTTAGTGTAGGTACTGTATTCAAAAGCTAAAACTAAACACATCACAATCGAACCATTGAACTTATAATAAATTCTAATTTGAATCGTATTTGCCATCTAAAATATAAAAACTGAATTCTTATTTTGAAATACTAGGTTTAGACTAATAACAAAAGCCAAGGAAGAGTAAGGCTGATTTATAAAGATCAAATAACTAGGGCGTTAACTGACGGAAATGTCAAAAGTACTTGCATACCTGGACGAAATTGTGTGAGAAGAATAATGAGATTTGAGCACGCGAAAGAACTATGGACATCGATACTTGGTACTCCATCCACTCTGAGTATCCTATTAGGTATACAGCGTGAGGATACGTATATTTGTAAGTATTAAAAATGTTGTGCATTGAGTAAAATTGATTAAGCGAGATTTCCATTTAATTAAAGTGGTTTTCTAAGTTTAATGTCTATAAATCTACTTATTATTTATGAAGTCGTGAAGTGAGAGTAGAAATAGTTGAATTCTAGTAGCTACCCAATTTGCCCTTTCTTTAATTCTCCTATAAACATTTATAAATATTCGACTGAAAATTGTGACTGGCCTGTTGGCGCGGTAGTAGAGCATCTGACTTCCAAGCTGAGATATCGAGTTCGATCCCCGGTCGGGTCAATTCAGGAAACGAACTTTCCTAAATTGGCTTGTAGTTGTAGTCTGGGTGTTACTGGGAGCTCTCCCAATTCGTTGTGTGATATCCACAATACAAGCCTAGTGCTTAGTTTGGGGTCACACAATCTGTGTATTAATTGTCTGTAGTATTATTATTATTATTAACGAGCGCAACATAATATTATGTGGGTTAACAAAATTTATTACTACGATTTTTAAGTTTGTACGTCTTCTTATTTAGTTGAGTGGCACCTCGGACCAAATATCACAATGGACAAAGCATTTGCTCTAGAAACATGTCCTTTTTTTGTTGGTTGACTTTCTAGATTTTTACTAATGTGCGTGACTAGGGCTAGTGTCACAGTACCACTATACACAGATGAACATGACATATTTTTATTTTTGTGCATAGTAGTAGCCAAAACATTTAAAATTTAAAAGTGTAACGTCGCCACCTTCAAACCGCACTCACTCGAAGGGGCAATACATTCGAGAGACATCGATCCTTGTCACCCGCTATCTCTCTCTCACTTCCCGCACCGCAGAGAGAGAGTGACGAAAAAATAGAATGGCGGGTGCGCTCTCTCGTCGCGCGGCACGTGGCAAAAGGTTTTTTTAGAAGAGGTTATAATAATTTATCTGTTTTGTTACCTGAGTTAATGATTTTTTCAAAGTAACAGTATATTTATGAAGTAAATAGACGTAATTCATTCTACACAAGTACTTTGCAAATAATTATTTCATAACAGACTCATAAGCTGACACGAAATATACTGCCAGTTGCGAGAGTGTCATACTTACTATGGTATAGCTTACTGTTTTACTCGTGGTTACGCTCAATAAGATAAAAAGAGACGGGAAAATTCGTTTGACACTCGGTGAAAAGAGCGGCAAGTTATTATGGCTCCGTCCATTTTGTTCCTTGGTCCGAGAGTGGCACCGTCGGGATTGCGAATATTGTCAACGTCACCTAATAATGAAGATAACAGAAAAAAGGCAATTATGAATATATTTGTGTAAATCTAAATTATGGCCACGGCCACGGCCGATGCAACTCGGTCGAAACATCAAGCCAATGAAAAGTAATCGCGTTAATTTCCCGTTTTAGATATTCTATAGTTCAATGCGAAAGTTTAAAGTTTATAATATTTGTATAAATTTCAACAATTGAAGAAGTTTGTATGTCATATATTTCCTGAAAAATTGACAGGCGAACAGATGGATTGACGCATGAGTTATAACGGTTTCAGTTTTCCTTTTAGAATGCGGTACCCTAAAATCTGACAAGATAGATGAGATAGATATTATTACTTAACTGTCTGATCAATTTTTTAATTACAATGTTAGAATTAAGATCAATTGCCGTAGTATGCTACTAGTATATCTACAGATTTTTTGTAGTTCCTTGTCATATAAACATTTTTTTTTGTTAAAATAGTGTGAGATGACTTTAAAATTAACAATAATGTTTTAACAGAGTTCATTCTCGAAAAGCTAATAAATATTACAATTGACCAATAACAAACAGGTATATAATTGAAATGCCGTAACTGAATTGTGTTATTTAATATTTATACCTGTCAATTCAATTACTTTTTGACTCAGTTGATATTAAACAATATTCGCAACCATGTTCGCAACAGACGTCTGTTTAAATATTATACATCTAAAATAAGACCTATTTCAGAAAAGTGATGAGTGGCTGCTATTGTAACCAAAAATATTGCTTGTGTAAATTATCTATTATTTGATTTTGAAGTCTATTCATATAATCGAAATGAAAATAATAATAAAACCTATTATTAATATACATATGTGGTTCATCAATTACTTTTTGTACGCTCGGTAATTACAGTAAAATATTTGCTTAAATATATTGTCTTAATAACCGAAAAGGGTAAATAACAATTTATATATTAATATACCAATATATTTTAAGAACAGAAATTCGAATAAATCGAATATAATATAAATAACCTCAAAGAATAGCAAAATAGTTCCTTGAGAGACCACTAAAGTGGGGTAAAATATTGAAATATTGTTAAAAGTTAATTTACCATACATAACAGATATTAGCTTTAAGATAAATACAATATTTTAATGTAATTAATTTATCGCAGTAAATTCAGACAACAGTGAGACGAGAATAATTGATCGAACCACTGTATAAACTTCAATACTCACACAAATACATACATATTTGAACTTCGAAAGTCAGCCTTGGTCATCCTTGGCTTCTATTACCACTCACTTTCGCTCTCTAGATTTTCTCCGTCAGTCTTTCATCACTCATTCTTTCTATGTGCCCGAACCATCTAAACATTCCTTTCTTCATTTTACAATAACACTGTCGTGCAACCCTATCATACTGCGTATCTGTATAACTTCAATACGACTACAATATAATCAAAATGTGTCACGAAATTTCTGCTATAAAGTTACATTTCTTCAAATATCAACATAATATTACAGATGATTCAAATAACTAATTAGAATCTCATTAATTTTTACGGACCATATTGAACACGAAACACTATTTAGCATTCGATACTTAGTTAAGAACATCACGATATTTCATTGTAGTGATATTTGTGGACATGAAATTAATGATTTATTAATGAATACTTTGAAGCATTGACTCTGGATAATTTTAGCAGTACCGGAAACAATAGCTCATTCTACTCATGACAAATATGTACGTTTATTTTTAATAATCTGCCTACTACAATCTACTACCTACTTCATATGATTAATTTATGACTGGCACTAGCTCATAACTTTCATTTTGCATAGACAGTTGTGTTAGAAATTGTATCAGTAATTAGCTTTGCTCCGGGGTTTTGTTTTTTTTGTTTGGGTTGTTAACTAGTATAGGTACTAAATAATTTTTAAAATTCATGTCATATTTATACAAACATTCTTTTTTCAGTAGGTCGAAATCGTATGTGGGATTTCTATTTTCATTATAATTAGATAACAATAGACTTCCGACTTTTATTTCGCTGTCGCTAAGTTTATTCAATGATTTTAATGTACCATGTATTCAGTACATTAAATCAATGTTAATAATTATTAGTTATATTTATAAAACAATTTCAATAATATTTTTTTAAATCTAACAATCGTGTTAGCAAAGTTTACAATGAAAGTTGTGTTTGTGTGACTATCAAACTCCGCAAACATTACCCGTAAGTCCACTGCTTATCACTATGGTCACTTAGTGACATTTAGCTAATCACTATAAAGTCAATTATTGTAATCGATCGATTAATGTACAAATAGTTTTAAAATGCAAACACTTTTTAATTTTTCCATTTCAAATATGAAATAATTTGATACCCTACTATGTAAATACAAAATATGTATTTTAAAAATAATGAAACGAAAGAAGGAAGGATAAAAATAACAAAAATAACCTGTAAGTTTGGTAAGGTAATAGGTAGGTATTTTGCGTTTCGAAAACAGAAAATACTTGTTTGTGAAAGTATTAAGCTTAAGCATTTAAATACAAAATAAAAATAGGTACTTATTTTAAATGAATGCATTTCAAATCATTGAAATTAAAGTTTTATCCACTATCAAATGAAGTTCTAAATTGCATGTGGTTACTATTTACTGTGCTCTTGCCTCACGTGCCTTTAAAGATGGAACAGTATAGATTGAAACTTTTGAATGTGTTGCTTTTTGTACTGTTTGCGTCAAATTTTGCTTTTAAACTGAACGTTTAAGTTTACTTGAATGAACTTACGTATTTATGTGTTCACAATAATCCAATTTTTTTGTAAAACTTTTGTAATCTCAAACCTATATTTGTACGAGCAATAGTTGTATATGTATATACATTCAGTCAAGAAAGTATCGGGAATGGATGATTTGTTTGTGGTTCCAAATTCAATTTTTTGTTTTTTTTTGTTGTTGTTAGATTGGCACAACTGTTTCCCATTTTGGGGCGGAGTTTGCGTTGCATCTGTTATTTAGATTAAATACAGTGCTGTTTTTAGTAATGTCATTCTAGTGTATATTGCGAATTTCATAATGGACAAAAACATCGAACAAAGACTTTGTCTTAAATTTTGCATCGCCAATGGAATTTCGTGTTCGGAGTCACAGAAAATGTTACATAACGCTTACTGTGAATCGATTTTATCAAAAACACGTGCTTATGAGAGGTACAAAGCATTCAAAAGCGGTCGAGATGTGATGGAAGATTTGCCTCGCTCTGGTAGGCCATCAACGTCTGCAACTGAAGTTAACATCGCAAAAGTGAAGGAAATAGTGACTGAAAATCCTCATTCAAGTTCGAGAGAGATAGCCGCCGAACTTTCTGTGTCTCACGAGTCGATTCGTACCATTTTAAATAATCACTTGAGTATGAAACATGTTGCCGCTCGGCTAGTCCCAAAAGACCTGAATTTTCTCAAAAATCTCAATCGCATAAGAGTCGCTGAGGACATGCTAGAACGAGTCAATTGCGATTCAACATTCATGAAACGCATTTTTACTGGTGAGGAGACGTGGGTTTACGAGTTTGACATGCAAACTAGTCAACAAGCTTCGGAGTGGCGCCTTCCAACTGAACCGAAACCGAAAAAACCACGCCAAAGTCGATCAAAAGTCAAAATCATGTTGACTGTTTTCTTTAACTATCGCGGTGTTGTGCACTCGAAATTCTTGCCGGAAGGTCAAAAGGTAAATAAAGAATATTATTTGGGCATTATGTGGTGTTTAAGAGAGTAAATTCGACGAAAAAGGCCGGATTTGTGGAAAGAAAATTCTTAGATTTTGCACTACGATAATGCGCCTTCACACAAGCCCATCATTGGGAACGAATTTTTGACCAAAAACTCAACAAATACCATCGAGCAACCACTTTATTCACCAGATATGGCTCCAGCCGACTTCTTTCTTTTTCCTGAACTCAAATTACCACTTCGTGGCACCCGTTTTCATTCGGTAGAAGACATAAAGACGAATTCGCGGCGAGCACTGAACTCAATTCCGGGAAAAAGCGTTTATAAAATGTTTTGATGATTGGATTATTCGTTGGCGTAAGTGTATCGTTTCTGAAGGAGAATACTTTGAAGGTGATAACATAAATTTGGATGAATAACTAATATTTCGTGTATTATTGTGATCTTTTCGCGGTACTTTCTTGACAGAGTAGTATATAATCGCGTTCTCGAAAACGGTTCTTACGATTTCGCTGAAATATACAATATCGGCGTTGACGGGGGCAAAAAATCGCTAGATCTAAATTTTGGAAATAATCGTTTTTTCCGTGTTTTTGCACACTTAAAACTTCTAAACTCTAAACTCTTTTAATTAATAATGTATTCAGACTTCCTTTTGAATATTTTGAAATAAAAGTGTAAGTTCAATTTCTAACCTACTAAAAACATATATCAACATACAACAACATATACCTATAAGGAAATAATAAAGTCTTCCTTTCGCGAGGTCCTACTTTCTTAAAGAAGAACAATAATTAAAACATAATAAATGAAAAATAATGACAAAAGTAAAGACTTTATATCTTCAGACAGCCTGTCCCGTACTACGAGACGAGGCAAATAAAATGTAGATGTGTGGGTACTCATTTCTAAAGAAATGGGGACCGCTGAGCTTATTTGATAATCAATGTGTGTCATATGTACAATTGAGTCTGGTTATCTCATTTAGCTCAGCGTTGTTGCTAAGACACAGCGTCTGGCCAAATAATATATAGAAAAGAAGGTTGATTCTCGCCTCATGCGTAACGGAATTTCCTACTCTCAGACGCATACGTAGGGTTGTTGCGTTGAGTGTGAAACGGCAGAACATCTCGTTTAGTTATACATTTATTACAAAATAATAAAAAACAATGTACGCGGCTAAATTTTTCGTATTTCTTAAATTTAAATTCTTGTAGTTGTGTCGAATAATGATAACCCTGCATTCTAGTGACTATTTAATATTATTTAGGCATCGAAGGACATTATAATATATTCGTAAGTAGTCGCATGTTTCCATAGTGTGCGACCCCGACTGGCGCTATAATAAATTACCCATATTTACCTAAAATATTGCCGTTGTGGGCGTGCCACAGCGCGTGCGTATTAGCGCGCACACATACAAACCGCATACGCCAGCTTTTAAACGAAGACATCCTACTGTTATATTTATTCTGTGGTCTGGCTCTGAAGTTATTTATAGTCTATAATTAAACGAAAAGAAAAGTCGTTCATTTTGCTGAACGATGAATTGAATGTCACCTCTAATATAAAATACTACGTTATTAAGAAGAATATTATTGTAAATAATAGTATTATACGAGCAATATTTATCTAATTGTAATTGTTCTCGAAAATGGCACTAACAGTTTCGATGAATTTTACAACATAGAGGTTTACGGGGATGAAAAAATGATCTAGCTAGGTCTCAATTCTGGGAAAATTTGTATTCTCCATGTTTTCATACACATAAAAACTTCTAAAATCTTCTAATTTCGTAACACAGTTTATAACAAAGTTTACCTTCTCAATAGCAGAGCGGCTAAAGCGTAGGTCTACCACGACGAAGTGCGCGAGTTCGAATACTGCAACGTGGTCAGATTTTTTTGGTTCTTTTTATAATACAATTAAACCTTAAATACATCCAGCAAATAAGAGGAATATTTGTATATATATTCGTAATCGCGTTCTTGAAAACCGCTCTAACGATTTTGATGAAATTTACAATAAAGAAAGTTTACGGGGGCAAAAAATCGATCTAGCTAGAACTCAGTTCTGGGAAAATTTGTTTTCTCCGTGTATATACACACTTAAAATAAATATGTATTGATTGGTAATTTTGCAACAAGGCTACTACGCCGAAGTGAGCGGGTTTGAATCCTGCAATATAGTCGGCTTTTTTTGTTTTTTTTTACAATCGACGAGCAAAGCTCGGTCACCCAGTTATTGTGTAACATTTAAAATTCTCGTAACTTCATCTCTTAACTTCATTGAATGCATTTTTCGCGTATATTTTTTTATTATTACCTTTACTTTGATACAATATTCAGCTTTTTGTAACACAGTGATATAGCGAGCACATGAAGAAATCGCAGACACAGCGTCACTAGCAGCGTCACGTCACTAGCAGCGTCACATCACTAGCAGCGTCATGACACTAGCAGCATGTTTTACATTATGCCCAGGTAGATCACAATGTAGCAAAGTGTTTAGCTAGGAATATCAACAAGTGTATTGTTCTTATCAATCCGCTCAACTTTTCATTAGACGATGAAGAAGAAGAAGTTTCGCAATATAACTAGTTACACCATGATCTGCCCTTGTGATTACGTGCAAAATGAACGTACGACATACATGTATAAGTACAATAAGATATAAACTAAGCTACCATGGGTACCGTACAAAGAAATGGAAGAACACCTAGTAATATTTTAACTGCTAGACAATTTAGAAAAGTTCGTTAGGTCAGGCATCAAAACCAGGACTAGAAATTTCGTTTGAGATTTCTCGAATCGAATATTATGAGAAATCCACATAAAGTTGAGAAAAATCGCAGTAAGAACTCAACGAGTTGAGAAATTTCTAAATTTAAATAAAACGCAGATTTTATTTAAAAAAAACCCTTATTTTGCAGAAAATCAATGTTATTTTTTTTTGAGATGAGCTATTATGTACAAATTAGATAAATGTTTACCGAATGTGTGGGTCGTCTGATGCACATAAATAAATAAAAGTATAAACCTTGTTCTTACTGTGTGTGAACCTTTGAAATGCACACTTTTTATTTAATAAAGACCCAATATATATATCAAAGTAAAGCTTACAAACCTGATTTAATTAACAATTAAAAACCAACGTCCTATAGATTTTAAAATAAAAATTAAAACAATAAAAAAAACATTGATTTGAATGTCACCACAGTCGCGCTGTCATGAATTTTTTCAGATGCAAGCCTATATTTTAATTAATTTACAACAATAAAAAATTATAAAGAAAATTAAATAACTTCATAATAGTAGTTACTTATAATACATAAAAATGCGAAAACGCAAAAAATACTCCCTTGTATTTCTCAACAACTTGTGTGAAATGAAATAGTAAAACAGTGTTTTGTCAGTCGACCATACTTACTTGAAGTTGATGGATGGGCCTTATATGACTTAGCGAGGTATAAGAAACGTCTACGATCTTAATTTTCATTGTTTATAAAAACAAGAGAAGCGTACGTAAAATAAAATAAAAGGTCAGGTATTATTCAATAATACCTGACCTTTGAATGTAATATGTATATTATATAGGTGTATAATACATATTATACTTCATGATCCCAAAACGTTTAACATAATCAGTTGAAAAAAAGAAAGTTTTTTTAGTTTAGAAAGCTACAACGTACTTGTAGTGTTTTTGTGTTTAAATGAACGAGTATAGGTAGCCTAGAGTACAGAGTATTCGATGTCTGAATGTAACCTCCGGTACAGTCATGAGCACATGCGACATATTCCATTTCGCCTAAATACATTAGGCAATAGTTATCTATTAGAGCGGTATTATTTGACTAGCCAGAGGTAGCGTGCCGGACGGCAGTTTCGGTCTGAGAAATTTACACTGGCAGATACATACCGAGCTACCAGACGGTCGAATATTAAAACGTCTGAAGCTTTTGTGCAGGAAACTAAGCGGAACCGCTTAGAACGGCATCCTCGACGTGGGTGGCGAAGATAAAAGTTTATGACTTATACATAAAACGATTTTCAAATCATATTTATGAGAGTCGCCCGAACATCTGCTATGGCTAGTATGCGATGAAATTGAAACCGTCGAGTACATAACGCTTTCACGAACAATTTAAGTCGGTATTGTGCTCAGAACACAACGAACGATGTGCTTTTTGCAATGGCTAGCAGATCCGACCAACTTTGTTGTTATGTATTGTGTGTCGTTTCGGTATCTTTTGCAGGAAACACTTGTGAAGTTATTATAAAACTTTTATTTTGAACTTACAGAAAGTTAACATAAAACGAAAATCTTTCATGTTTTAAACGCAGTTGCAACGAGTTATTTTCTTAACAATTTCCTCTTTCAGCTTTTAATTGTAATTTCATTTGCATGGCATCGAAATAAAGTCTTGAACGTTGGAAAAGGTAAACACAGGAAATAATATTCCGCGCGTACAACTTGTTTACATCAGGGCGAAAGATAAAAAAAACCTTTAAATGTTATTTACGTCTTACGCAATTTTTGCTTCCTATCTGAGAAAAATAACGTGATTTTGTTTTTATTCAAATTGTACACATATTGAGTCGTCATTGTTATACCTGTTAATAATATCTCATAAAAATATTAAATAGACAGAACTGATCGATCGCATATTATCTAGCTTCTTTTAGTGCATAATGTGATATGTGTGTCTGCATACTCATATACACATTATATTAACCTACTGTTATGTGAGGATATCACACTACTTTTTTTGTCTTATTTTTTATCTTATGCGGTTGTTATTTTTTTTTAAACTAGGTATTATGTAAGTAAATTATTCATTATAAATTCATCGCAAATCGCAACCCCTTGGGGCGAGACATTGTCGAAACTATTTCAAGACGGTCAAAGTAATTCTCACGCGCAGTGATTCGATACATTCTTGCCTGCATGCGCTCGCAATTAAAATTCTAGGTACTTAAAATTATAGGCACTAGCGCAGGTGCGAGCCAGACTGCGCTTTATTGCTGCTTCACGAGGTAACTATTTATTTAAAATTCTATACGTAGTACTAACAGTCAGCCAACGAAGACGTCCAGACAATCGTGCGGCGAGTGAAGGTTAGGCCGCGGGTACGGTGAGCGCGAGTTGCTCATACCGTCATCTTAGTAACTCGGGATTTTTCCTCCAGGATTAACGCGTGTTTGTTGCAGATGATTTATTTTTAACACAAATAAAATTGTACATATAACATGTGCTGTGAGAGATTAAAAATCGTCATCTCGTTTAAATCGCCCATTTATAATAGATATTTGGCTATTCGCTAATGATACGTTGAAATACATAATTATAGTTTTATGTAAAACATTTTTAAGTATTTTACTTTGTATGTTATAGATATATAAAGCATTGTATAAGAAGCAATAACTAAACGTGATTACATTCTAAAAATGTAATTGTATTTTATTTCAATGATAAAAAACCAAAACAACTGTTGCAGTGTCTTGCGATTGCGATGTCGGCTTTTTTCACAAACATCAAAGGCGTTCGTCCACTGTTAGTGTAATTTTTTTTCTTACGCTGTGATATTATTATGTAATATGTGGTTTTGATTTGCGGAAAAAATACAGTCGAAGTAAACTTTTGATCGCTTTATATCCCAGGTTAACATAGAAAATGTATTTCTTTCTGCGTAATTATAATATATAATATTGTATTTGTATTCAATAATAACAAAATTAGATATCGCTTGAACTACTCTGCCGTAATTTAAGGATAAGGTAAAAAGGTTTAAGAGATTTATTTAAATATTATCGATTACGGCAATAAGATATAATTGTCTTATCTCTTAAATATTATGTTAAAGTAAAACAAATTAAGCACATGTAAATACGGTAAACGGCTCACGGCCTGAACTCTAAATACTTGAAGCAAAATAACTTTAACACCTGACATTAATAACACAGCTTTATTGAACTTCGTAACGAAGGACTCATTATAAAATAGAATAATGTACATAAAATAATCCAGCTAGAATATTACTTAGCTTTCAATAGATAACAACATGAAATAAAGATTATTAATTGAAGTTATTTCACTTGAAATATTAATTTAAAGGAAGATAAAAATTAATCAGAGTCAGTCAAGTTTTTTCAGTCTTATATTTTTGATTTGACAAAAATATATACATCAATGAACTTTCAAATTAATTCATTTTTGTTTAGTTTTAAAATAAATATTTTATTCTTTTTTTATATTACGTCTACATACATACCTACATACCCTCACGCTGTATCCCTAACGGGGTAGTCAGAGAAGACGTCTATACCTATGAAATTGTGTTTTCTTAAATTGGCCACTTTGAACTGAATTATTCTGGGTTTGTCTTTTACTACGTGATATAGGACTGATGTGCTCTGGGTCGTTATGAGAGTGAGTCAGTATGTAGGCCGGTTTAAGTTGGTTAATTGATACTGTGACATCTTTACCTTTTATAAGTATTTAAAAATTTTGTCTCCTTTCGCTAGGATCTAAAACCTTAAATCGTCGTTCGAATCGTTTAATATATTTTCACGAAGAAAAACATGATTACCTAATTTCGTATCTTTATATGCCATATATCTGTTTCTTGCCGTGCCACGTAGTTGGTATTGTTTGTAAATTCGGCGTGGACATCCGGCGTGGACGTCGTCCTAAAGTCAGTGATTTACGACGACCGAATCTCAAAATCTGAATTCACCCTGATGATATTGGCAATTGCAACAACTCCTAGCCACCTGATAAAGCAGTTAACAGCTGTAAGTCAGTAACGGTACCACTGTGACAACGAGCCTCTTGCGTTGTCTTACCAGATCTATGTGTGCCTGCTTGAACCTTGGACGTGTTAATTGAAAAGTGCTTAGAGGGGTAAAAACGTGTCTGCCAAGATTTTTCGTTTTCCACACATATTACATACTTAAATTTGAAATTGATTCTTATTTCATTCCTATTTAAGTATACTCAAGTCTTGTTTATTTCGTTTTAATTTTTTTGCTTCATAAATTTTTCCATGTTCACTTGTTTCCCAAAACCTGTTATACGTCTAATGATTTTCTCCAAATTTAAAAAAAAACCGTAACGACACAAACATTAATATTGTGTAAGCAATGGCAAGGTTATGAGAAATAAATGAAGATGAAAATCAAAATTTTCTTCATGTCTTTTGGTGCAATTCGTATATTTTGACTAAAGATGAAACACCATTTTCTTCATGTCTTTTAGTGCAATTGTGAAAAAAATGGACTTCGTTGCTGCTTCAATAATTTTTAATGTATTTGTTTTCGTCACTTCATTTTTTGTTACTTTTAAAACAGTGAGGAAGGCAAAATTATGCCTAATCATGTACATACAAAGCCAATACACACACGCGCGGTATGCCTCCCAGTAATAGTTTGAGCTAGTTCGTTAAAGACTCGAGGCGTAATTGCAAAATGCCGAATTGTGTAAAAGCCAGTGTTCCAAAATTAAAAAGCAGGAAATTAGAAACCAATATGGTCAATAAATCAAATTAAAAAGTGTTTGGAACATAAAACCTCAACAAGTGTTGCCATTTATAGGTGTTATAATTACTACGGTTGTTGGGGTAAAACGGGTTACATGCAAGGTAACGTGTTATTCGTGTGTTTATTTTAAATACTTTTCATTGAATTGTGTATTGAACAATTGTAAAATATTATTTAATTTTGAAATAAAAATAAAGTGAAATAAAAATATTTAATAGAACACACTTTTTATTGAAGGACTCTAAAAAGCAGAAAAAATATTAATCTTCCATAGGAGTTAAATTAAATAAATAATTAATTAAAGTTAAATATTCAAATTTAGATAATTTTGCACGAAAATTTTTATGTTTTAAAAATTAAGAAGAGAAGTCCATGTATGCAACACAAAGCGGTATCAGCATAATTTATGATAAACTCTTGTAAATGTAATTTATAAAATACGTTACTAATAGCTTTGACGTAAAAAAAAACGATAACGTTATATTATAATAACTGGGGGTAGCAGGGATCAATATGGCGACACTCTCTTACGTACCACGTGCAAACCATATGTCAAAAAACCTTTCCTTAGTGTATTGCGTGCGCTGTCGCGACCATTCTTAAGTGGGGTACGAAACCGTCAGAGCGTTGGCGGTTAGATGCTATGCAGTTGCATAGTAACAACGGTTTTTAATTTAAATTTTCGTACAAAATTGGTCACATATTAAAAGGAGTTCCACTGAAATTATAACGCGGCTTCGGTGATGTTAACTTTGAATGTTCTATTATTGGTAGGCATGAACTACTCAGGATATTGGGTTTCTTTAGGGCCACCCTGGAGAGGAATACAGAGTAAATTTTTATAAGGGCGCCTTCCCTGTATTGCTACAATCGATTTCAGTTGTGAAATAAATACACACTTTAATACAACCTTCACCAATTTATTAAAGAATTATAATTATCCCTAAATATAGATCTCATGAGCTCACTAAATGAAATCTTAAATGTTATATATAGAAGAATTTTAAATGAGATTTTACATACAAAACAAACAAATTACATCTGTATTGTAATTTAAAAAATGAGTACTGTAATCAATAATAAGTGTAACTGTTTCTTAATATTTGGTATAACTAAAACATTAAGATGAACTACAATAACAAAATATAAGGTTAGTTATGTAGATTTATTCTTGAATGTTAATAATTTTTATATATGCTTGTACATTACCATCTAAGGAGATAACCATGTATATGTATAGCCAGTCGAGTTGTCCCACCAATGGTCCATAAGAATATCCACGGTGTTCACTAAACCCTTAGTGACTGCACAATTAAGTTAGGTCTTCTGCAAGCCGAGCCGTCCCTCCAATGGTCTCAAAGAATTTCCATGAAGTCCACTATACTCGTAACTCACAAATAAATCTCAAAGAAAAGAGATTAAATACGTATTAAGGTAATCCAACCTCATACTGCAATGCACAAACAAATGATCCAAGAAAGTAATCCATCTGATCATGTATCTTTAAAGAAAAATATCCATCTAAATGTGGAATACACCGTCATTCCACGGTGTTTATGAGATAACATTAGATAACATTAGTCCACTGTGTTTATGGAACTAATATTTAGAATTAAACACATGAAACTTAGCCTGGAACCCATGAGGTCTATCATGAGACTTTATAATATTTATAAAAAAATGAAAAAACAACTTCTTAATAACACCAGAAACATCCTAAATATAAAGGCATGTCTATTCTATTTCTATATGGGCATTTTTATCTGCCACTTAACTACCACCAAAAGTGGATGGCTCCTTCCATGACTGATACTACACCTCGACATAATTTTCACCCTCTAACGTCATTATTTATGTAACTGAAAACTACTCAGATTGCAGTCTGAGGTTTCCGACATAAGAAAGAGACAGCAAGTCTCTGAAAAGACATCGACCAATAGGAAGTGTCTGAAAATTTGTAAGTGACAACCTCAAAATGTCAGATTGACAGATCCACAATAGAATTAATGGTAATTAGGTTTAATGTCAACTACAAAATATAGAAACTTGTAAGAGACTTAAGTACTTGAAACTTTGAAACTAAATATTTGAAACTTACCCCATTCGATTTTTAATTTATGTATTGGAGAATAATTCATATATTCATGAAAGTTTTGAAAATATAAATTTCACTCTCATTCATGACAAAGATATGACAGGTTCAAAATTACCGAGTCGCATCTAGAAAAATGTGTACGGCCCTGCTGTCTGGGCGGGAGTAGGTACTGCCGTACTTTATTTTTGATGAATAAGCCTGTTTTATAATATTAGAAATTATAATACCTTTCAAACAACTGAATAGACTTATATAAACTTTTTTCTTTTATTGGGGTATACTAAATACGTACGTGCCTACGTATAAACATTTAGTAATAATTCGAAAACAACATGTTAGTAAAGCGTTTGTAATATTTTAAACAAAGATTCCAAAATTTAGAAATAGTACAGTTAGTTTTATGAGTATTATTATAGCTTATGGCATAATCTTCGCAGTATCGCACTACTCCGTCACGCTCCGCAAGTCAAAGTCTTCTATTGCAACTGAAACGCTCTTTAAAATGCATTAATCATACCATTTTAGATGGCTTCTACGAGAAAGTTTCAACCCTATCCCCATTAATTTAAAGTTTCTTACTACTCGTATTCGATATTGCGTAAACTCCAGCGTACTGCGCGATATCAAACTTCAGTTTACCATACACGGTTTAACATTTTCTTTGACTATAAACGGTTAAGCCACTTCAGAAACATTTGTTATATAAAATATTGCATTACAACAAGGCGTCCTGTGACAGTAAACCTAAAGTCAATGTTTGTTTAAAATTCTCCAATTTATTTATTTTGTATTTAAAGGTATATCGAGTCAAAACGCAAACTTATTATACAACATCTCTTTCGTCTCTCAACGAGGCATTTTCAGTAATGTTCATACTTAGTTAATTACCTCGCATCATATGAGCAACAGAATAAATCTTACCGCTTCTGATGATGCTACGTTGAGAGGCGAAATGCATGTCTAATAACAAGTTTCAATTTTAGAGGAATTTATTTAATGTAAATTTAATCTAATCGTATCTAAAACATGTACATAATATAGTTATATATATTATAGTAAGTCGTTTTGTGTGTCTAATATCGAGTTCATTGTAAATTTAGATTTTTAATAAAGTAAAGGCCAGAGATAAGAGTCGCCACCACAATCATACTAATATTTACTGTAGAGTCATTTCTGAAAATGAGACGCTCCTTTAATTTTCTTGAAATCACCCGAGCTCCATCTTCGTTTTAATTCGACATGGAAAAGAGAAGTCAGCAATCAAAAGAACTAACGGCGTCCCCGACGAGGCACTTCCATACACGAGAAGGCTTTGCAAACGACACGGTATTAGTTCGCAACTGATTACATTCCTCGCCGCCTTCGCTAAGAACGACTCACAATGAAGTAGCGACGAATAAACTTCATTACGTCGAGTTGAGCATGGAAAATTATATGGAGGAATTATCGTCGGAAAGTAACGGAAGCACGCCGGTATACAACCACTTTGAGATTATTGCCCAGGACATTTAAAGGCCGCACTGCCAACTCATTCTCGCAGAACGTTTACATTTCACGACATGAAAGTTAATACCTGGCATTTTCTCGACATTCGGCCGATATCACTTCAATAAAATTTAAATAATATGAGGGAGTAGGTGGTTCAAAGGCGGTGGTCCTTAGGCTTTGAAGCTAAGTTAAGCGTCGGAAGACGATAGAGTAGCTACCTATGTAAAAAGTAAATAGTGAACCAACAAGACTGGTAGAAAAGATCTGAATCACTCTTTATTTCATAACAAATGCCTTTCCTTTTGAGAGGTTTTGTACCTTTAGGGAAACTATACGCTTGCGTCAGGTGAATAATTTGAAGACTGCATTCTCCGAACGCCTAGCTTCGATAATGTTATATCGTTAATAAATAATTAACAGGGTTTCCTTTTCAATCAATGTTCCTTACAAATACCTACTTTGTTTCATGAGTCAAAGTTACCTCGAATTAACGTCACGTAACACTTGTTTGTCGCCGCCAGTGTTTACCGTTACGTACAAAATAAGTTTTAATTAATGGATTGGTACTTTGAGACATGCGTATGCCCAGGGAGAGTGTTCAGTTAAAAATTTGTCAGCTGGACAATGCTGGATAGTCTACTTATACGTAGCCATATACAATTATACAATGTGTTTATTGAATATTTACTAAAGAAATTACATTAACATTACAGTATGTTATCTATAATAACCATATTATTATATCACAAGAATATTTTTTACAATTCATCATAAATACACATGAAATATAATCTCGAAAACGAAATGGGATAATATTATAACATAAGCTAAATGAGTAGATGTTATTACGAAAAAACAACACAAATTTATATTGTGTACTTCATATACATAAATGATTTCATCAGTAACATAATTTTACTAATTGAACGTAGTATAGACATGACACTTACAAAATCAAAGGTTCTATCAGTATGGAGCACAAAGGCATAAGAAAAACAATTTGCCGAGATAACTAATAACAGGAAGTCAACTCGTTACTCACAAGTGAATGGTACGTCGACGATCTCGCGAGCGCGCCCCCCACTTCTACTTAATGAACGAGAATAATTTTGCCAAAATACTTCTGAGAGACGGGACACACGCCCCGGGAATTTTTCAATTTGCAACTGACATAATGTAATAAGAGTTACACCGTGAGGATGCCGACGCTGCGTAATTAATAACCTGTGAAATATTACCTGTTACAATGAATTTAGAGGATAAAAGTTGAGTGATAAATTTAAATAACAAGGTCGAGGCATGTGTCCGGAAGGAGAGCCCGAAATACTTGGGAATAGTACAGTATTGTAAAGGTGATAAGTGGGTGTGCCACGACGGTTAAGTAAAACGCAAGTTTGTTCATGTGCTTAATGAACGCGTGAACGCGGAATAACTTCACGAAAGCTTGAATAATGTATGCTTTAACGAGATGTTTTTCTTGAGGGAATCTCATTAACCCACTTTCTGATTGTGTGAATGTAAACTTTGTGAACTTCTTATTCTTAGTGTTGAGAATCTTTTCCGTAAATTAAATTACGTTAGAATTAAACTGAGAGCCTTTTGTTGATATCTGCATCAAGCGACATTGTTTTTCACGCAAAGGTTCACTCAGACGCGGAGTATTATTCTCATCTTCAATTGATGATTAAAAATTTGAATAAGTTTGAATTACAACTTAAATTAAGAGAAGCTAGTTACGTAAATGCCACCCCATTTCGAAATACATACATACATAATATATACATACATATCTTCACGCTGTATCCCTAAAGGGATAGTCAGAGAGGACGGAGCGCCAAGCGTCGTAGTCCTTACATACTTCTTTCGATTCCTAAAATCCCATCATTCTTCTCACACATTTTCGCCTAGGTATGCTTTAGACATTTCCATCGGCTAACACCCTAGCTATTTGATCTTCATAAGTCAGCCTTGATCTTCCTTGGCTTCTTCTACCACTCACTTTTGCTCTATAGATTTTCTTCATCAGTCTTTCATCACTCATTCTTTCCATGACCCCAAACCATCTTATTTCTCATCTCATTTCGAAAAGTATTTCGAAATGAGATGAGAAATAAAATGGTGTCTAGTAAGATGATATCCAAATTTTATTACCTACTAGTCGGCAATTGCTGCTAAATTCTTCTTTAGAAATTTGGTAATTACACACAGATGACTAACCAAAATCGAATTGCCTTTATTGCAAACATAAAATTTGCCGATATTATCTCTAACGGACGAACTCCGCTATAAAAGTAATCCTGGTATTATTTAATGGTCTTCCAACCTGTGGTATGCAACTATGTGTCCAATTTGCTCCAAATCTCTCGCTTTACTCAATTTTCTATATACGAGATACCTTTTGTACTCGATTATTAATCGTGATTAATTAACTGATAAGAATTGTATACATAGTTTAATGAAATTATGTTTATGATAATATTTAGTTACAAAAATCGGTCGATTATTGCGACCTATTAACAATATTTGAACCTTTCAACAAATATTATTGTCGCAACTGTAAATTGTCGAAAAAAGAAGAGATTAACGTTGTAATTATTATTTGCGTACCATTTTTTATGGATGACAATGTACGTTTAACTATTTTTTATGTAACACCGTATCAAACAAAACCCGTAGTTCTATCAAAATCAGATAATTCTTTATCTTAGATGACTGATGTTAGGTGTTAAGCATATATTTTTAATTAACTTTTCTAATTATTAAGGGTATCACCTCAATTCTTCGTTGTAAAAGATCACAGTGTCGTGTTAAAATTATCGTTTGTATAATCGACTAGTAAATAGCCGCTATGTAACGTTTTTGTATTTGCCCTCATCACAATTTTACGGTTTTAATTTTAGTGGACACGAACGAGAAAATACCTGTGTGACTTCTTTTCTTTTCGAGTCTAGATAGAACCAATAAAGCATTTTAAATATTCATATGAAATCCTTCGCTTGGCTATGTTTAATCGGCGCGTTAAATTTGAGAAAAGTCGAGAACACATCAAATATTAACACAGCTCGGGCGTTGTTTCAACAAATAGGATAATATCACGTTGTTACACCTAAACCATTTCAGTTTACAGGTTTCATAATATATTAGGAATAATATAAGTACTCGAAACTAGAGATAAGTACTAGCCAACACAAATAAATATTAGTAAATTATAATATTTCTTCGAATTCTAGTCATGTGTAAACGCGAATTATTGTGTTTTAGGTTAAAAGTTGCTAATGTCACAAAATAATCTGAAAAAAATATTTCTTATCATCAATGTCCCAGCATTAGACAATTTAAGCTACCAAAAGTTCTTTTTCATTGACGTTGTTTTTTGTTTCATATATAAATAAATAAAAACAAATAAAACCTTCATTATTCCATATTTCTCAGTTTACATTTAAATTAATAAAATTGTTAATATGTGGTTATTATAACTTATATTTTATTTGTTAGTATAATTATTAGTAATGACTTTTTAATTTGAGATATCGATCCCTCGTTGAGGTCTTCATTCATTCATGTGTTACAAAATTAATAAAAATTTTAAATAAAAATGAACTAAAAATGATTTACAGAAAATGTAATTTAATAACACAGAAAGCCGGAATCTAAAGAAAATATTTCGAGACACTAAAGAAACTACGAATAGAATAGAGCCTGACGTACTTGACAGTTTTTACATCGAAATTAACCCTCTAAAAAACAATTTAGCAATTCGTGCTCTATTGAAAATCGTGCGACCTAAAATCGTTCCTTTTTTCTTGGATCCCCTCGAATCACCATTAATCAAGTGGAACTGAAGTTTCACGCTACCTCCCGAATCTAATTTCGCAAACAAAGAAAGAGAAAACCTATCTACCTTTATCAATCAAAACTGTTTGAAAATTCTATTCCGTTAGTTCGCACTGCGGAGGCGCGCAATGGAGACAATTGGAAAAATGTATCATGGATAAAAAGTCGAATCGGAATGTAATATCGAGAGGACACAGCTCAGAATATTGTTGTCAAGTGAAAATAAAGGGTCAGGAAAATACAGTGACAGGTTGTGAGTAGACAGTGGTCGTCTGAAACGGGCACAAGTTTCGAATAAATAAACCCGGAGCAAATAACGACATCACCTTCACGTGTGCCGCTGGCTGTCACGGAAAAGAGCACCTGCTCTTATATGACACATTTGTGACAGTCCAGTTGGACTATTGTTAATTTCGAAGAAGAGACGACACGTTTTCCTTTAAGAAGTTTTGGCGCGAACGCCATTGTGTGACTTCTTTGGAGTGAAAAGACGTCAGTAGAACTTAACCGACAAACTAAAGATTTATATTTGGAGCATTTTTATTTGTAAGCATAGGTTTATATATGTCATATTTTTAAGTTGTATCAAACACAATTCATTGCTCGAAAACACACAGTCAATTACGTGTTAGAATATGCACCGTTACAACTACACGTACAACCCTTCCACATAGAAGATTTGATTATAGTCTTTCCATCCCAACTACATTTGATCTTATGAATAAATTAGTTGCTTATCCATGAAAAGATATTCAACATGAGTTCAATGTTAAAACTCGATGTTAACAGTTATATATTACTGTATAATTATATATACTTATTACTTATAAATAATATTATTATATACTATATAACAGTTATATATTATTATTATTATGATATTATTATTATTTATTATATATTATATATTGGTTCCAATCCACAACATTTTTTTATTTGTGTTTTCATTGATTCCTTTTTTAAACCCTATTATAAAACCTCTTTTTAAATTTCACACTTTAATAGGAAAAAGGAACCCTTATAAGATTATTCACACGTGACCCCACGAGACGTCTGACCGCTGATTTTCTCAGAAAATCATACATGTGACTGAAACTTGAAAATTGGAATAGTAATAAATCACATATTTTGTAATTAATATATTATTAGAAAAAATATTTGAATTCAAAAGGAGGCAAATCGGATACTCTTACTTAAGACGACCATTGCCCCATGCCTCGGAAACTACTGAGTTAGAATATAAGGAAACTCGTGAAACATAACGATTTTTTTAAAAGTCTTAGATTACATCAATCACAATAATTGTCGTGTAATTTTCACTTCCGTTATACAAATATGTATATCAATATTCAAGCAAAATATGAAGTACTCAACTGTTGTTTTTGTTTTTTTTCAATGTGGATATTTTTCAAATATAATCTAGAATGTACGAAAATAATTTTATTTTTAAATAAATGTTTAATCGACTTATCAAGCAACGAGTGAAATATAATAGGTATGTATGATATTATTATATACCCAAAAAACTAAAACTAAAGTAAAAACACGCTGAGAACGAAAAGTTATTTATGAAATCTAAATTGAAGTTACTGTGAAAAAAAATACCGAAACTTCTTACTAAAGAACGGAAACAGGGAACTCTGCCGACTTCACATTTCCATCGCATTTGACTAGACAAATATATCAGACGCCGAGCAGTCTCCACTATCTTCCAACACTGACTTCATTGACTTCTCACACTTGAGAAAAAACCAATTTCGTCTTTTGGTCTTTTATTGCTATTTGGCATATTAAAGAAGCAATATTATGCAAATAAAATCGTAAAGTCCGAACCTCCGTACTAGTTTAGTTGAAACTTTTTAAGGAATTGGATCATTACTATCCCCTAAGCAACTTTACAAAGTAATAAAAATACATATAACATTTTTGACAGCAATTCAAATTCGCTTTATTAAAAAAACTATATTGACTTCTTTGAAAAACCCAACCAAATGTAGATTTCTTTGTATTGAGTGTTTTGTAACAATTAGCAAAGAAACATAAGGAAATGACAGAACAATATTGTTCACATAATTAAACAATAAGAACAAATATTCCAAATAAATGGAAAATTATTAGTGGCTTACCTCGAGAACCCTTGTCTTTTTTGTTTCCAAGAATTTTAAGAATTATATCTATGTTAAAAAGACTTTTCAGTAAATGATATGTGATAGAAAATATTCATAGGCTAAAAAGAATACCAAAGTTCTCTAAAACTGTAACTATTAAACTGAAATAAATGCAAATAAATAAATTTGCAGACAGATACATTATTAATGAATTATTATCAATGAATGTAAGATAATTCAGAAATTCTATTTAGGCTGCCCGTCTACTTCAGACCGACCGACCGACGAAATTTTTGTAGACGACAACAAAACATCCAGAGTTCAATATTGAAACGCATACGTCCTACAAAAAGTTAGTGCTACAAAAAATCGGTATATTCTGGCCAACAGGCTGGATTATCACGTAAAGATTAATAGTTGCGCCGCAGTCGCGCGATGATTGTTTTAAATTGATAATTACGGCGCCTTGCGATAAAATTACTTCTTTTTGGCATAAATAGGGTCGCTAGCAATAGTTTTTAGTTCATTACTTAATCGACAGAGACAGCAATAACGATTCGCGAATTATATCGTGCTTGATTTAACAATATGTCGCAATCGATCGCGTAAGATTCGGCTATCACTTACTGGCTGCAGTTACGTAATAAGGTAGCCAATTTTTGGTGGAAAATGGAACGTTCCGAAAGGCATGCGCTAACGCAGACTATTAACAAATAGTCAGCCGCGTGTACTTGCTAGACCACATGATATCCACCGGAAAAGTAACGGCCGTATGCGTTGATTGTTGAATAGAATCGACGATAAAAGTCACCAAAAATTCAAATTACAAAAAGTCCGACGTGGACGGACAGCCTTATTGATTTATTTTATTGGCAACTCAGTTTAGCAGTTGCGGATTTAGAAAACTTTGCTGTGCCTTTCATCATAAAAATTTCAGTTTTCATAAAAAAGATAAATGTGTCTATACACTTACAAAATTGAAAATTTTAGCATAAAGTATATATGTAGGTATTTATACTTTTACATGTACCACATATGAAAATCGATTATTTTAGTATAAAATGCACATCAAAATTATCTCCAACTACAAGTGCTAAACTGTATAATTTGTAATATAAGATACGTATACTGGTAGGCACACGTCGTATCTATGTATATGCAATATAATCTTCAGTAGCAGTGTTAAGGAAGCAATATTATGCAAATCCAAGCGTGGATAGCGCAAATATAAAAAGCTCTTTTGGCTTCACACTTTGCATTTCAAGGCAATGCATCTCTCTGATGCTAAGACGAATCAAAAGTGAAAATTAAACACTGCTATGAATTCTAACATAATATCACTCGCTCCATAAAAACTAAAAATTGTTAAACATGCAAAATAATATTATAAATAACATTCACATATTGACTAAATCTAAAAGGGGCAAATGGTCCACAGTATACACGGAGGCCATCCGCTAAATAATATCCTTTATGCTGTAAATGATAAGTTCACTAAATTTGTTTGGTATATCAGCATAAAATTAGTAAGATTATTATATTTCGCAGAAGTCTTTATTATTTGAGGCATTCTTTTCTTTCCGCATTTTCCTTGTATTTTATAGGTCTCCAGTGATGTAGATTATTTGTTATTAAAAGTGAAGAACAAATCACAAGAACCTACACTGTCTTTTATTTTTTGGTAATTACAAGAATGGTCTAAATGAAATGTATGGTATGACAGAGTCTAGCTCACACTCTTTAAAGCTAAAGAAACCAATTCAGAGTACTTCGAGATAACTTTCGGTGTTAATATTTATTGCGAAGCTACTATCTACATTAGTTAAATGAACCTTGCTAAGGTTGTCACTAACCGTATAATTTGATTGGAAATTATTACACTTGTAACAAGTGCACAGATAATTTATAAGTAAGCATTACAGTGCTCAATAATTCTACTTTGACAATAATTATTATGTCAAGCCTAATATAACAAGAGTGCGACTGATCTAGTGGATTCGTGCATTGTAAAACTGATAGCAACAGCCCATGTCGATCGTCGACGTCTCTTTGTCTTGTACTCTGACGCTAGCAAACCGAACCAGGAGAATTTGCATGACAATGCTTCGAATCTGATGTGTACCTATACAGAGCTGAATCGACCCTCCGTATAATCCGAACGTAGATGACGGATGGTGCTACGAATCTTGGAAACTCCACATTTTTAATAAATGAATCAGCTCATTGAATTGTTTTTTAACCCAATCAAATATTCTCTCATTCTGTACATGCAAAATAGTGTCCCTACTGTTATACCATGCATGAAAACAAAATTAACTTATGCAAGTGAGTTTCGTTTTAAGAATATATGTAGGTAAATAGGTTTATCTCAGTGGAATCAGAAACAAACAAACAATATTACAAAACAAAGAACGTATATAACCATGGGTTTTTTTTGGGATGGAGACTGTCATCTGCCAAAGAAACTGACAAAAATTTAATTCGTTGCTCTTTATTTAAAGCTTTGTATTGACTGAAAATAAGGCAGCATCAAAATTTCCCTAAGATCTTCTTTCAAGATTCTTTCATTATCATGGATTGTCTTCATATTTAGTTGTGGTTTTAAACTAGTTAATATGCTATAAATATTGTATGAGTATAAAAATGCAATTACTAATAGTATCTACATATAAATAAACAATAGAGTACCAACATGTAAACAAAAAGTTAGCAGGTACGCTTAAAAAGCAATAAAAAATTACATTGCACTATTTATTGTTCTATAGAAGACTTATAATTTAATAGTGAGGTTAGAAAATTAACGAATGTATCGGAAACCGCTAAGATATATTATAACTTTTTTTCTCTAGTTTTAATAACGGTCCCCGTCGTGTTTATTAATTTGCTGATACCACTGTAGAAGTACGAGTCTTTCAGAGGACACACGATAGTGCAATATAATTTTTTTTGTTATGGGTTGCTTTTTAAGCGTACCTACTAATTGTTGTTCGTATCGAGGATTTTAACGTTTATTTGAAACACTTTAAATAATTCCTCATACTGAAGTACATCAGACTTTCGGTTGTCAACAGAGATCAAACTTGGTGTTAAGCAAAGCGCCTCAAAATTTCTTCATTTATAAGACCTAAAATTAAATATCATGAGAATGGCTAAACCGATTTCCACCAAATATAGTTAAAACATTATCAACAACTGTTGACTTCAAGTAAAAAAACTGCACACGAATTGATCAATTCTTTTGGAAACGCTATAATGCCATAAGTAAACACAGATACACAAAAGATACACAGATAAAAAGACTCACAAATGTACAGACGCACAAACACAGACACGCACAATACATACAGCCAAAGGCTTATAATTTTTGTTTCGGTGGTTAAAATAACATCTCGAATACAATTGTTTTTTAACATTGCATTGGTAATCTCATCGTATGTGCTAGTTAGCCACCCTTGTAGACCCCTATATCGAGTTATACAACACTACTCACATAATAAACCCATTGTTCGCTACTAAAGATGTTATCTTAGAACTAATTCAACCAAGGACGTAACTGACATTAATTGATTTAAACGTAGTACTAACGGGCAATACGAATCCGTATCACGAGCCACTGAAGCAATTTGAGTGGCAAGTGTTACAAGTTATTTTCCTTCATGGCGATTATTTTTTAAATAACCTGCAAAACGTTAAGCCACAAAAATGAATCCCGTCTGAGAGTTACATTTTACTCCGAGATACCGCCAGTAATCTGCTAGAGCAGCAGGAAATCTTCAGCCTCCACTCCTTCCTTAATTAGCAGAATATTTCAGCGAAAAAAGAAGCAACAGGAAGCATTGCTGAGAGTAATAAAAGTGAAAGAGGCGACTTGTAACCGTTATAGCTGCCTAATGGAGTCTCATTACTAGCCGAATTCAAAAATACAAAGTTTAAATTAGAAATTTCGTAACAAAATTAATTTATTATTAAATCTGCAATTTATATCGTAAAATCAAATGCTTCCGAACAAAATGAGGTTATTTCCAAGTAACATAAATAGCGCAATATCGCTTACATCTAATTTAAAAAATTATTTTTAATCTCAATAAAACTCTGTTAAAAAATACCAAAAAAGAACTTGATTTGCGACTTAACATCCGTGCTTTGGCATTTAAGTCAACCGTAAAGGCATCGAATAAATTGTAGGTCAGAAGGGACAGATAAAGCGAGAAGCGTATTTCCACAGCTTTTTCTTTCAAGTTATTTTGGTAGGATATTGACTAGCGAACTTTTTACTTATTGCTCTTTATAATAAGTTTTTTGTTCTGTTTTTTATAAGACTTTTGTATTCGATACCTATTAAAATTATTAAAAAATCTTATGCGATCTTTTACACGATTACAATATAGTTAAATGAAGTATTTTTATTACTTTTTAACAAAATATAAGCAAAATTTTAATGTTAGACCTATCTAGATTGACAGTACCTACTATTTAAAATGGATAGGTACTCGTACCACTCTTAGTTGGAAGGATCACGACTTAGACGTTTGAACTCGATCCTCAAAATGAGTATCGGAAATTTACATCAGCTCGTAATCCCGTACCGACTGAGCCTTTATTGTAAACGGAGTAATTTGAATTTCGTCTTTGATATTCAAATGAACCTCTACTTGAGACACTGCCTTAGTTATTTGAGTTTTTGTAAAGCAATCAAGTTTGTTTATAGGAGCCCGTGTAATTGTAAATCTTGTTCTGTGGCCTTAATTAATGCATAAAACACTTGCGCGTCCTTTGATAGAAGCCCCTTTACAGATTTAAAAGGAATAAACAGAGGTGAGATTCAGTTCTCTCATGTCTTAATTTGGAATTAATCATGTAAATGCCTCAAGAAAATGTCAAAATTATTGAAAGCCAATTGTTAAGAAGTTACTTCGGAACGCACGTCATGTATAAATTTCGTGGCTATCTCCAATAATCTCCACTGATGTTACCATTTTAAATATCTTTGAGGACAAATCTGTGCTCAACAGTGAAGCAGTACAAAATATGCATAGGTATATATGAGAATACATATAGGTATGTATAAATATAGACATACTGAGAAAAATGTATTGTTTCAGATTATAGAGCTATATTCATTCGCTGAATTTAGCCATAGTATGAAGAAACCTTACACAATAATAATAATATAGTTTATTATTTTGCTCGGATCTTCATGGGATAGTTTTTCTCTGAAACATATCATATATTCCTCAATTAGGATTTGGTTAAATAAAGTAATAAATGTCATCCGCAGAAATTAGATCTAAGCTGTATAAAAATACATCTTTGTACAGTGTGTATCTGTATGTGTGTATGTGACGTCTAACGGAGTTCTAGCATAAGAAGCATGTCTTGCATATTGTGACTTTGTAAATTTTGTATTACCGTATAACGCAAGGTCCACACGATGTCACCGCAAATGTAAACAATCGCCGACTAAATCGTGTTATGATAGTCATCGTCATTAACACCTCGCCACCGATGTTATCTCTACGTGTTGTCTGTGTCATCACTGTCACGAACTCCACTCCATTTACATACACAGATACAACTTCATAATAATTGCAGTCTATATATGAATGAAACAGATTGATTTATTTAGTTTGTAACTAGGTATTTTTTAATATTATAAATATCTTGTTCCTTTACAACATTATTACGAAAGTCAACCCTGATTTATTAAATAATCGATTTCTATATATATTCTTAGTTACTTTCCACCTTTGTTGACCGACAATGTTGCGCTTTTCAACAATGCATCCTCAATTTCGGTGCTAGGCAGCTACTCATCAGACTTGGCGACCTGACTGAGTCTGATATGTGGAATTACCTAAGAATGCTTTGTTTAGAAGCACTTATCGATCAACAAGTTTGAAACTTTGGGCGGCAAAGGTCAAGAAATATATATATATATATATTATTCAAATTGATCACTTGAGATGTGTCCGAGAATTCTTATGTTTCATAGGCGACAATATCAACTCCTTTTTTAAAATATTTTCGGCATCTATGCGACGCCAAAATCTATGGGCGTACAAGTCGATAAAACAGTTCAAGAGACTGTTTTTATAATCTCCTTCGTTCGGTCGGTTAAAAAATTTAAATGCATTCCTTTCCTAGTACTGTAGTTACCGACTGATTAACATTGTCTACACAACTGTGTGTGTGTTTGTATGTGTACGTTTATCCCCAAGCCATAAGCCCGCATCCAGAATCAGAATTAACGGCGGCAAAGTTGTCTGGCTACACACAAGCTTAAGAAACACAAAAATGAAGTAAGTGCATTGTTGTCTTTACATACATATATATCTTCATGCTGTATCCCTAACGGGGTAGTCAGAGAGGACGGAGCGCCAAGCGTCGCGGTCCTTACATACTTCTTTCGCTTCCTCAAAGCTCATCATTCTCCTCACACATTTTCGCCTAGATATGCGTGTGCTTTTGACATTTCCATCTGCTAACACTGGCTATTTGAACTTCATAAATCAGCCTTGATCTTCCTTAGCTTCTTTTACCACTCGCTTTCACTCTGTAGATTTTCTTCGTCACTCTTTTAACATTTATTCTTTCTACGTGACCGAACCATCTAAGAATTCCTTTCCTCATTTTTTTCACTGTCTTTAATCGACTTTAATCTTTGAGGTAATTATTCTTTAGAGCTTTTAAAGTAACATTATACATACAATATTTTTTATTCGAAACGATTAGCACACATAATAATTCAAAAATAGTATTCTCTATTCACAATTTTCTTTATTTTACCTTTTTAATATTTAGGGTATTATCACGGAAATATGTTTGAACTGACAAATCAGTACTATCGCTGTAAATAGCATTTAAAATTCCGTTGCCTCAAGCGAGTAATTACAAGCGAAGCGAAAATATTGCAAACACGACAACGTGTCGACAAGGCGTCGCGTTAGCACGTTGGCGTGCATTCTTTCCCTATGTTCATTAGCATAACAAGTAGTTTCGTTAATCAAATGTACGAAATTAATAGCGCAGTTTAGCGTCGACGTTCCGCCCGGCAATCACACGGCCATTACAAATTGCCACCAATTACTGCGACACCGCCCCAACCTCCCCACGTTGTGCATGACGGGATTTTTTTAAACACCCGTATGGTAAATATTTCATATCATTTTTGATACGTATATAGCAAGTATGCACATACAATTAATTTTAATTAATAAAATCGATTTTAACGGTTACCTTAAAAATTCGATATCAAATCTCTGATTTGTGAGGATAAGCATGATTCATTGAACAGTGAAATGTAGTGGATACAGTCGGATAAACAACATACTCGTATTCAGAACTGAATACAGACACATAAAGTGCCTCGACGCTTTAAACATGATATTATTTACAAAATTTAATTTAAATATTATAATCTTGATATCTTCATAAGCAAGAAATTAAACCGACTTCGGAATGAAAACACTGAAAACTACATAATAATTATCTTTTATTAATCAAAATACAAGAACAAAAATAACTTCTTAATAACGATAGCAATGTTTTCATTATTAAATTTGACGAAGTCGGTGCCGAGCCTACCAAACTAGTATACTTTCTGTTGTTCTTTATTGGTGTGATACGGACTTCGGTGCCGCGGCTAGCACTGCCGAGAACTTGAAGCGGCGTAAGTATGCGACTCTCTCTGAGAGTTTCATATTTACGCCCTTTGCAGTAAAAACTTTGGGCCCCGAAGCCTATTGACTGGTTTCTGATATTTGTAAGAGACTGGTCGAGGCTTCGGGAGATCGCCGGGCTGGCAGCTTCTTCCGCCAACGAATCAGTTTGGCTATTCAAAGAGGCAATGTTGCCAGTCTGCTGGGTACTTTAAGCAATGACAGCTTTCTAAGCGGCAACTTTGAGGAAGTCTATTATTTAAGATAATGCGTAGTTTTAAGTTTGTAAATATTAACGTGTATAAACGTAATAACTGTCTAATATGTAAGTATTATTTATATTGTATTTAAGAAGTATTTTTTTCACTTTACTTTGATTAGTAAAGGATAATATTTGTAACTTATAGTATTTTTATTTTGAAATCAGTTTATTGTTCGTATAATGTAATTTTTTTTATTTAAAGTGATCATGTCATAAATAAATATCCGAGGTAGGTCTACAGCAAATTTTTTCCAATTCTGAAACTGAATATTAAATAAAAAGATTATTTATCAAAGTAAATACCGTTGAGGAGTACTTTTGTTTAAGCAATACTCTATCATCAAATCTTAACGAAATTTCTGTGGCTACCCTAAAGATATACGAATTTGCTTTCAAAATAAAAAAGTAATCGAAATCGGTAATACAAATCAGTAAGAAAAACATAAAAAAAAAGATTCAATACAAGTGAGAACCTCCTACTTTTTTTTGAAGTCAGTTAAAAATACTTAAAACACGTACTCCATAATAATTAAAATAATGCATAGACGTATAATATATTCCATTATAATTTTATCATCAACTTAACATAATTTACACTTATCCGATGAACTTGTCACAAACTAATGAGTACTAATGAGAACGCAGGAACGCTATTCACAATAAGATAACAAAATTTGAGGAAACATCTGATGATACATAGGACGGTTCGTCGGATGATTTATCAGATAATTCGTCAGCTGCAGATCGACATTTGTAAATACTCACATCGCTGATGGATGTTTCATGGGATGCAAGGATGTTTACATTTTGTGAAAAGAGCTCAAGAAGCTCAATTGCGCAACTACTATTGGCTGAAAATAAATATCGATTCGACGTTTTGGATTCATCGATAACCGTCAATTACACACATTTTATAAATGGAGTCGAGGGGACAAATGAACTATTATTACCTATATAATTCTACTCAATAAAATTTACGCAAATAAGCTCCAGGTCGCAGTGGTAGGGCCCCAGTCAGAGCGCATTAGAAAGAAGTACCTGGACGACCGAGCTTTACTCGGTCTCTTATAAAAAAAAATAACAAAAAAAAGTCTGACCACATTGCAGGATTTGAACTTGCGTATTTCAGCTTGGTAGACCTACGCTCTAACCACTGTACTGCTGAGAAGATGAACTCTGTTGTGAAATCAGAAGAGTTTAGAGTTTAGAAGTTTTAAGTGTGTAAAAATATAGAGAAAACGAATTTTCTCAGAATTGGATCCTAGCTAGATCGATTCTACAGTAATTTACAATATAGACCTATATTGTAAATTTCATCGAAATTGTTAGAGCCATTTTTGAGAACGCGATTATAAACATACAAATATTGCTTGTATAATACTACTCTTTTAAATAACGTAGTATCTTAAAATAAAGGAAGTCCGTGAAATTTAACATTAAATTCATTGTTCAGGAAAATAAATAATAGAATACTTTCCGTTACTTTTAGCCAAAGACTTTATAAATAATTCCAAAGCCAGACGCCGTGTCTGAGCAGCAACGGTGAGCTAAATCAGGTAACCTGACTCACCTGTACATATGACACACATTTATTATCAGATAAGCTGATCAGTCGCCATTTCGTAAAAAAACAGCGCCCACGCATCTATATTTTATCTAATGTTATTTGCCTCGCTTCGAAGTATGGTACAGGCTGTCTGAAGTTATGAAGTCAATGCTTTCATCATTATTTCTCATTTATTTCCTTATTATAAGTACGTTATTAAAATGATATGTGTTTTAATAGGTATTTGTTGCAAACTGAACTAAGACATGGTATTTCAACTTATTACGAAAATTCGCTGTAGCAGTCATATTGAGTCTCCACCGACGTGGAGAACAATAACTTATAATATTTATAGATGTACGTAATTACTTAAAAGATAAATTAACTTTTAACTTCTGTTATCTAGAAAAATAAAGCATTCCTTGTTTAACCTAAATGTTTACAAACAACATTCACTGTGACAAACGGACATGGACAACGTAGACCAATTTAGCTTTCTTAAATCACGTTTGATAGCATTGACCGTAAGCCTTTCAGCAGGAATAAATTTGTTATAAATATAGTATCTTTGAGTATTGAGTAATATTAATGTAAAAATAACAAACTACGAATTAACTAGACCTCCTTTAGTAATATTATTGTTAATAATTCGTTTGTAAATAGAACTTTCTACAACATTCTAGAACACGCACACGGCTTCGATGACAAATGTACCGTTGGTCTAGATCACCCATTCCCAAAGTGGGCGATAACGCCCCCCTGTGGGCGCTGCAGGCCTAAAGGGGGCGGTAAGAGACCCAGAAAAAAATGGGGGCGTTGTGTAGAGGCCTGGGGGGTGATTTGTAATTTCATTTAGCTAGGAGGCATCTTAGATCAATCTATACTTAGGAATGTGGATGTAAAGATATGTTCGATAAACATATCGATAAACTCTAAATATGTAGCCTTTGTTTTTAGATAGAATAAGCTCTAAATTAATGAAATATTAGGTATCTAGTTCGTAAACTTATTAGTACGAACGAATAATAATAAAACTATAGTTGACATAAACGTCACACACTTAGAAAGAATTAATGAATTTTATCGACTCGCTAGGTAGGTGTAATTTTAGATAGGGTTCGTCGACCACTGTCTCTGCACTAGTTGTTCCAGGAGTAGGAGCATAGGTGACCTTCGTCGTGGGCTATAAAAAGCGTCTCGTATCCGATAGCTTTCTTTTTCTTTTCTCTCTGCTGCGGGACAAGCTGCCTCATCAAGGTCTCATGAAGAAACTTAAAGTTAGGCCACATGTCGTCTAGGATAGGCTTAGCTGTATTTGTTTGGGAGTAGCAACCCCAATTAGAATAAATGAATTAGTTAAGTTATTAATATGTTAAAGTAGTTGAGGTAATCTCATGGTGGATCCCATGGTGAGTACTATAGCTGTAGATAAGGGCAAGCAATGATGATAGGACTAGGGAATAGGACCCTAATGTCTACATGTGCTTGTTACAGAGTTCAAAGGACACCTATAGAAACCAAGTGGACCTCCTGTCCCTATATGTAATGAATACTTTGGAATAGTAGTAAAATCTATTCAACATTCATCTAAACTTCAGTATGAACTAATCAAAATAGTTCTTAGAATGGTTTGGTGCACTACTCTGACTATCAAGAAGTCTAAGTCTTCTTCACTTGGGTGCTATATCGCGTGGCCAGGTCGCAGTTCTTGTTAAGGGGGAATCTTTGAGGACCGGGGCAAGTGGGTGCTGTGATTAGATTAAGTTATAAGACATAAATGTTGTTTCTTCGTGTGATGTTTTTCTGGTGTCTAATTAATTAACTATTTATAAATATCCCATTAGATGTCGATTGCAGAGGTGTACTAGGCGCCCTTAAACAATGTGACAGTAATAATAACATCATCAATTACTCAACCCACACCTCACTCTGCCGGCCTGAGCAAGCCACGTTGCAAGAGAAGTTGCAAAAAAAGGTCTGACCACAATGAAGGATTCGAACCCGTGCACTTTGGCGTGGTAGACCTACACTCAGCCACTGTGCTATTGAGAAGGTAAACTGCTGCAAAATAAAAAAGTTTAGACGTTTAGAGTTTAGAAGTTTTAAGTGTGTGAAAGACGGAGAAAACGATTTTTGCCAGACCTAGCTAGATCGACTTCTCGCCCCCCTCAAACCGTATTATTGTAAATTTCACCCAAATCGCTTGAGCCGTTTTCAAATGTATACGTATATAAATATTGCTCATTTAATAGGTTAATAGTGGATAGTCATGTGTGTAAATATTGTTTGAGAAAATCGCTCATATTTGTTATGCATTAATTTATTATATTAGGGAGCGGAATAAAGAACGCGATGATAGCTAGTTGTAGACGAGCTTATATTTTCTAAAGTATTCATTACCGGAATATAACATAACATGTAAATACACTACACTTACACTTATTTCCTATTTTCTTCAAGATTACTGACTTCAGTTATACTCTGTATTTTTTTCACACTTACAAAACTCAAATCGATAACAAAATACATTGTAACTCAAATTCAACTTATACTTGACAATGCTTTTAACTGCTTTTTAAGAATCAAAACAGTTTGTATTGTATTTCAATGTACACATATATGTTTATGGTATGTCGAAAGGTGAAACCTCTGTTTGATTTTCATTTTTTCAAATTTCTGGATAGATTTCATCTCTTTGAATTGCTATTATTCTATTTTCACTACTATCATTCATTGCTAATTTTTGATAGTTAAATAAGGTTATTGTATCAATATAAACTTTTGTCTCTATATTGGTGGTACAACACACTTTAATGTTTCAATAGAAGTGTAAGAAAGACATTACCTTGCGTGCAAGGGTTACGTTACGGAGTCTTGTTGATATTTCTGAAGGTATTCTGAAAAGCGGGTGAAAGCAAAGGTTACGACGTGATGGTGGCGTAGGCTCAGTATGACGAGCGGTCATTTTCTCATACTAAATGAAACAACACATAGGTAGGCAACACTGCAAGCAAAGGTTGTCTATCGATTAAATTTTTACTATGTATTAAAACGATAATGATTTATGTATGTCGATACAATAGAAGTAATTGCACGTGGCCTTATAGGCTTATATTAAACTTACATAAGTACATATATTGACAAAAATAAAATGTGTACAATATACATGTTTGCATAGTCCATTTCAAGCCAATTTGCTACAAAAGTAAACAAACATTTTGAATCTTTATAGATAAAACTAGTGTTATAGAATAAACCAATGTTTATATGAATTGTTGAAAAATGTCTTTCTGATTAGTAACTTACATGAAAAACTATTTCATGTTAATAATTGAAAACATTACATTTAAAAATTATTAAAAACATTCTAAATGACAAAATTCTATGATTTAATTTATGATTTCTGTAGCTAAATAATGTAATTACTATAATCTAAGTAATGTAAATCTAATATTTCATTAAATGTTGGATGTTTTGATTATGTATTTTAACTGAATATTATAAATATAGGTAATTCTGATCATTACATTTTTGCTAAAACGTCACAGTATTATCTACAGCTAACTATAGATAAAAGTTATTTCACAAAAATTATTCATCAAATATTACATATCCCCTACTTCACTATGTAGATCCACAAATATTCATTTTTACTCACTCAAAGGCATATAAAGCTCTCCATTCCTCATCCTTTGAATGATGTTATCGCGATTTCCCAAATGTTTCGCTCTTTTTGATCTAAATTCTTTATATTTGCGTTTCGCCTTTTCCTACCACCACACATCACCATTCTTTTGTAGCACGATAAGTCTTAAAAAATGAAAGTTTATTCGTGGCACACTGCAGTTCAAATATTGTGGTCTTTTTAATATTACTTATATTTCACTTCAAATTGAAATAAAATATAAAGCCACATTCTGAAATCATTTTTTTTTAATGAATATCAATGTCATTAAGCGGTGCTTATCAACAAAATTATTCACGGTCCAAGTTTTAATAAGGCGCTTATTCCTGGATGAAATAATTAAGATATTCGTGCGATTAAAAAGTGGGAGAAAACTGGCAAAAAGAAAACTTTAATTAAACTTTCTCGAATCATTATCAGATAACATTATTCATTAATTTTAAATAGTCTTAAAGCCGAGCCGATGCCTGGTAATTTTTATCAAGTTCCAGAAGACAGGAAATGACGTAAAATTTATCTCCAAACGGGAGGAATTACTTTGTACTTACTCGGCGAAGAAATGGAAATCTGTGCAGGTTTATAACTTTGGAGAAAATTGTTTTTTCCGAATTGGAATTTTATTAGCCTTTGGTAATGTGGCAACTTTTCGCAACAAACGTTATTAAATCTTTATCAGGAACGCCTACACGCCGAAATGTCTCGTTCGAGATAAAATCTCGGGAAAGATTTTTCATTAATAAAGGCTTATAGAGCGTCAACAAAATTTTCGCGGTTCCCGAGTATTTATTGAAGGGACGGTCGCCCATAACCCGAAAGGAATATAACGCATTCAAATATCAACGAAATTTATCAACCTCCGAGCATCGGCTCCAATACGTTTGGGTCGTTTATGGCATATTACAGACGAAGACTCGTCAGCTCTCCGCCGGAAAAGTCAATTTGACGCAGATTACGGGACGGCTGAAGGAGATCTTACTAAAACGTGAATGTTTGTAGGCATTTTTTGATAGGAATAAAGAACAATTTATGTGTTTATTACGTATTAGTCAACAACACGGACATTTCAAATGGTACCTTTTAGTGTAGTATTGTCGAATTACGTTATCACTTTCAGTAATAACTACGTTTAAGTTTGAACAAAACGTGAAGAAAGTAAACAAAATACAATCAAAGACGAAATAATATGGAAAAGATCAACATGTTTGCAATACAAGGTAACTGGCTTTCAATTAAGTGTGATGTCTTGAGGAGATTGGCAAAAAATATTCGCAAACAGATAGTAGAAGATTATTTATAAGGATTTTATGGTACAAAATATTTTTAATAATATCCTAATGCATACTAGGTAAATAGTATCTAGATATACCTCATGTAATAAAAATGTGAATACAGTAATTTATTTAAATATAGCTTTCAGACGAAAACTGTGTGTAGATAAATAAATAATTGCATATACCATTTTTTTCATCTGCTGTGACTAAATTAACTAAAAATTAAACTGACAACTGACATCACTTAACACAAAAAGTTTAATTGTCCCAAAACAGAATCCACAAATATTTTTCTCAAAAAACATTTTTATGTGCTCTAGAAAGTTTGTATATCCTTTATCGTGTAGCAATCCTCGTTGTTTAAAATAAATAAAAGTAAGATAATATGACGTAGAGACATGGACAGCACCTAAGCGCCCTAAGCGTCCACTGAATGGGTAGTATAACTCCATGGGCGCGTTTCGCGACGATGTTCTATTACAAAAGGGAATTGGATCTTGATTCATTGGTTCGGAAAATCGGCAGCGTACCTTGATAATTTCATTTCTGTACAATTTGACCGCGTCCGTGGTCAGACGATTCTTGGGGGCCTCCACGGATCCGAACACAATACAGGGACTCCCCTACGGTTCTCACACACAATACTAAGCTTTTATTGCCTCCTTTTACAATCTCCCATTACCTCCAAGGCTCCGGCGCAACTGGGAATTAGTTTTGTTACAGTTTTTTATTTTTCCCTTTGAATGATTTTGTTTTGTTCGAGTTTCGATTTTTACTGTAACTTACTCACGTTTTTTAAGAGTAATTTTTTTCTGCCTTGTAAATTAAAGTTTTCTTAGAAATATCTATTTGTTAAATCTACATAGAATATTGTTTGTAGAAAACGATTACAATGCATGCTCCTAATTGTTTATCTACAAAGAATATCGTATCGAAAACAACTACAGTGCAATAACAACGACATTGTACTATCCACTACTGAGAGTAGCATTATAGCATCAAAAATATCGCATTAGCATCTATCGTTATCGCTAGTATGTAAAGCAACAGATATGCTGCGGCTGTTTGTTTGATTTTCTTGTTTGTTTGATTTTGTTTGATTGAGTATTGGCAAACATTTTATGACTATAATATAAATACATTTGCTAGAATCACGAATTATATAACTTGTAAAAAATTCATGAATATGAATAAAAGCTTCATTGCTATGAATGAGATATCAATTATGCAAAATGTATTCCATTGATCGACTCTACTGCGGCACGATTTGGTGCTGTTTTGATCCGATATAACTTACAATCGACAACACGTCATGACCATGATATATTTTTACTACAGGTACTGTTATTACCATTTTGGTTCTTTGAAGTAAAAAGTTAATAAAATTAAGACGCTTAGTTATTACAAAATAATTTTTCAAAACACCTTTTCAACAGTTTCAAACACAATTCATCTATTTCTTGTATCATATCTGTATTAGAAACGTTAAACGCTAACTCTCAATAAATAGTAAAACAAGAAGTTAGCAACGAAAATACTACGGACAACAATTCCGGTAGCGTGCAACTAAGTCCTGACGCAACGCTTAGAAAGAACGATGTCAACTTCAAATTACAGGGCACAGAGATCGAGTACTTCGTACACTTGTGCTCGCACTTTTTCTTCCATTCAAAGCTTTGTGCAGCTGCGGGTTGTTTTTCAGCAAAACTCGCACTCCTTTTTCTTTCGAAAGTCTAAAATAGAATAAAAAAACTGCACACGAACATGTAACATTTGTGGCGTCTTTGGTAAATAAAGCCGTTTTGATCCGATGACAGTCTACTCTTTATTTTTACATACTATCTACAGCACATTCATTTTAAAATTTCTCTGCATAAAAAACGCGTCTAACCATTTTATCGTCTTTACATAGTATTACAAGCGCAAACGAGAAGACAATATGCGCATTCAAACGAATTCCGCGTGCACGTACGTTTCGTCTAGAGTCTAGACGATATTTTATGGTGTTAAGTAGCGCAAAATTTAAGCTCATACAATATATACACAAGTGAAATGCACGTTCTACGAATGAACAGTGCCTGATATTTTTATTTATTACCTGATATCCTACAATTAATGCAGGAATATAAAAAAAATTAAGAAAAAATATTAAACCGCCTTCGAAAAAATCACTAAAAAATACAAAGTAACCTATCTTTTACTAATCAAAACTCAAGTACAATAAAAATAACAATAAATACGATACACATACTTACCTCTATATAATTAAATGTGGCAGTTACTGAAGTCGGTGCCAAGCCTACCAAACTAATAAATTGCCTGTTGTTGCACATTGATTTGGTACCGACTTCAATAACTGTCAAATTTAATTGAGTTTTTGAAATAATTTTTTTTTTGTAATAAATGGAAAGATCATAAGCTTCATAACAAAACTATTTGTAGTACTGGGTATTTCAGTACTGGGTTCAAAAATAAATTTTTGAACCCAACAAAACAAAAATAAATTTTTGAACCCAGTACTGAAAACACGACGACAGTTCCCGAACAAACCCGAGCGCGTGTGACATCACAATGTTAATTTCTACTCAACGTAGCACACAGCTGATACAGTGTTTTGAGTTTTAATCGATTAAATTTTGTTATTATCGTCAATATATCAAAATATATCAAAAATGTCGAACCTTAAAGGTTATCGTGCTTGCTTCGTACCTTCGCTCAAAAATGTTTTTAAATGTTCCACAAGATGCTAAACGTCGAAATAAATGGTTTCAAGCAGTGCGACGACAACAACATCCCAACAACGTCCCAAAACAAGCTCTGTTTTTCAGTGAAGTTATAACAGATTGAAGAAGACTGGGATGGTGTTGCAACGTGGCGTGCAGGTATCTGTCTGTATGTGTAGGCTTCCTATGAACACAATATGATAAAGTACCTTCTTGTCACGCGGTTATTGGTAACGCGGTAAAATGATCACAAAATAGTGGGCACACCAAAGGATGTTTTGCCGTTGCAGACACCAGGGATCTACAAAATAGGTTGCAGTTGCGGTAGCTCATATATTGGCCAAACGAAGCGGTCTATTGCTGACAGGGTTAAGGAACACATTGCAGCTGTAAAAAACCAGCAAACAACCAATTCAGCGACAGCGGAACATGTTCTATAATCGGATACGAATCATTGGATAGAATTTCATCGCCCACAAGTCCTTTCCACCGATCGCCATATCGGATAAAAATCCAAGAGTCGTGTGTGAAGCAATTGAAATCAAGAGACACAAAAATTTCAATCGGGAAAACGGATACAATTTATCAACAGCGTGGAATCCTGTGATTTAAATGATAAAACCTCGTTTTTCACATCCGGTTAAGTGTGTGGACACCGTGAGTGTTGTGTGTAATGTTAGCTATTATCAATATTCTCGATTAATCGTTCTAATCATAATCGTTATTAACTGTTTTTTTGAAAGTGTTGCTACTTTCATAATAACATGGTATTTTTGAATTTCAGAAAATAAGTCCGTTGAGAAATTCACGAGTTAGCGAAAGCACGTCTTTTAATTATATCTCCTCATCCTACGTTTCCATCCAAGTCAACATCCTAGAAGAACGAATAGTTATCAGTAATAACCCCTAGTAATTATTTACAAATATCGGGGGTAGATGAAATAAAATCCGCCTCGGACACGGAGTGAAGCTTGCTGCGATAGTTTACTTAAGACCACAGCGGATGCAACTCGGCCGAAACGTCAAGCGAAAATAAATGGTAAACGCGTTAATTTCCCGTGTTTTTAGATATTTTATAATGCAACGCGAAAGTTTAAAAGTTTATAACTTATGTTTTTATTAAAGTATTTGTTACCTCCTGAAGCTGCACAGTCATGACAAATGCATGTTTGCAACCACGTCACGTCAAATATTTTCGTCTATAATATTAAACAACTTATGTTTTTATTGAAATATTTGTTACCTGCATACAGGATACAGCGTGAAGACATATATGTATGTATGTATTTGTTACCTGCTGAAGCTGCACAGTCATGACTTGAACGTCTTGAACTTTTTTCAAGTTTTCGCATATAGTTATATTATATTTCTTTAATAGTAATAGATAAAGTAACTGAGTACGCTTTGCTCCTAACTCGATGTTCTGGACATACACGCTGTTTTACAGTGCAAATACCATTCTTACGGTTAAGTTGGACATAACCTATAGCATTGTCACCGTAACTCTCACGTGATACTCAAATAATAAATAAATTATTTAATGAAGAATAGATCATTTTAACATTTTAATTTATAATATCTTTTTTTACAAACTTACCTTGATGCTTTAGCACCTCGAACTTCAGCTGAATTAAACCGAATATATTTTTTTAATCTGTTATCATAAACATATGTTTATGATAACAGATATAACACATAACATATGATAATATACCTGATGTGGATATCCACATCAGGTATATTATCGGAATTAGCCTTTATAAATCCTTTATCGCACATGACTTAATAAAATTAGCTTTATTTATTTTTAATAGTCATTTTGTACTTGTATGATAGTTATTTTGTACTTGTCAACGTTTTTTTTTGAAGGCGGTTTATTTTTTTTCTTACTTTTTTTTTATTTCTCCTTTTTGAGTGACCTTGGTCTAAATAATAATCTAGAGCAGGTCTACAATTAACTTCCTTGTAATTCTGGAACGCAACGACATGCAAGAGAATCACCAATATAAAGGTAATAACCAGTTCGCTTTACGTGGTGTTATTTGTTATATCTTCAAGTTCCGGGCACCAGTACCGGTGAAATTTCAGTGGGACGACCTCGGTAGTATACCAAAACAAAAAAAGAATTTTTGAAATCGATCCACAATTGACGAAGTTATTGGTACATACACAAATAAAAACAAACAGACGAATACAGAACCTCCTCCTTTTTTGAAATTAGCTAAAAATAAAATTAAGTAAAGTAACTTAAATTCGAATATTGTACATATGAAATGTATACAATTACATAACGGTGCGATCGAAGGCAATACGACAGGCATCTTACACCGTCGTATGAGGCGACTAAAGACTAAGACTAAACTAAACCTTCGGGGTCGTGTCAGATCAGTGGGGGCTACGATCGTACTTCCACGCTACTCCGAGGAGAACGACAGCGCATGTTGTCGGCGCTGTCGCAGCACTGCGAAGATGCAGGGGGCTCTGATAACTGCCTCCCCCAAGAAGTGTGTTTCGGCACAGCGCATGAGGGTCTTCGGTTGCGTTCCGTAGAAGGTCTCGGAGCCATTCGACAACGCGCCGATGGCGACTACCGTCAGGTTTTAGTGGATATATTCAATCTGGAGGAGTCCCACGTACCCTCTCCACCGCCTCTTAAGCGGAATAGGGATGCATAAAGCATTTCCCGACATAAAAAAAAGGCTCTTGGTAGGAGCTGCATAAAGTTGAACTATAGGCAAATTAGTATAATACTACAATAATATGTCACATTTTAACTGCTCTCCCACATCCTTGACTGTCCATGTGTGGTGTGATAAATCGACACTATCGCCACCACACGACGTTCACTGTGCAACTAAATCAACAAAACACAGAAAATCGTAATTAGACCTGTATTACAAATCGAATTTCTCATTATCATTCATATATCACTTGTTATAACACATATTTTAAAGTTCCTTGCTTTAAAAGGAGAGACTGAACCTTCATAAGAATATTTACGAATTCGTTCTTCTGTCCACCTCTCACAGTCGACTTTCTCAGTAACCATGCATTGTAGAAATTTGAAAGATGTAGTACAATAACATATCTCATAAACCAGCATATTTGGCAATAGTTGTGCCTGCGATTTCATACGTACAAAATGTATTGTCTACAAAATGTATTGACTTTCAGATCCTTGAAATCGACTCTTACCCTTTTATCGTTTCTTCTATACTGAGTAAGATTTGATATTTTTCAAGACATTTAAAAAAAGTAAGTAATGTAAAAAATGTATCTAAGTGGAAGTACGTATTAAAATTAGTATTCTAGTTGTAAACAAATTTAAATAGGGAAGTGAGTAGTTCTATCGTACAAGTACATGGATAATAATCCGGATGATTCGAATCTGGATACAAATTCTCCGGTCAAACTATTGCAACAACCAAAAACAATGCAAAGAGCAAGAAACATAAAAATAATAAATAGCCGCAGGTTGGACTTAACGCTTTTTGTGATTATAATTTTAGACATTATTAATTGGACACAACACCAATTAAATAAACACTAAATATTACAATTCAAAATCACTGGAGAAACAGACTGACAGAGAATAACGACTGCCTATTTACTTCGTATTATACATACAAACATACTAACATATTCTCTCTGTATCCCTGAGTAGTCAAGGAGCAGTCAAGAGAAAGGATGTGTGTCTTAACACACTACTTTCACCTTCTTTGAAATCCCATCATCCTCCACTTTCGCCAAGGTAAGCAAAAATCTATATGATATACTATTGTTCTTTTGTGGTGATCTTGTTGTTTCCGCCAATAACACAGTGAGGGATCCTAAGAGATCAAATATTACAAATGAAATTCACTGGAGAAACTGACTGGCAAACGATGACGATTGCCTATTCTTTCTTATCCTTCTGTTTTAATAAAGATTTTTACCAGGTGAAATCGACCATAAAGCATTCGTCAAGTTGTAATCAGGAACTTTATGTACTCATGATTGAGACTAATAATAGATGGGAATTCAGGAAATCAAAATCTCTAAAAAAAACTTAAATTTAAAATTTAAAACCCCCGACTCAAAAATAACCTTTAAAATAAAAGCTTTTTAAAAATTATATGTACTTATTAGCCCTTTAAGTTTATGATAGGTTGTAATATAAATAGTAGTAGTATGGCATATTATATCCAAGCGTCGTTGCGTTGGGCACCGCTAAGCTTTCCTACTTTATCATTTTAGTTGTATTCTGTTATTTACATAGCGGTCCCCCGCTATACTACTACAACTATTTATGTAACAACTTATCATAAACTTAAAGGACCAATAGGTAGGATAATTTTTTTTTCACTTTCTTAGAAGTCTATTTTGCGTCAGAGGTTTTTTAAATTTTTAATTTAAGTTTTATTTACTCTCTGTCCCCACATTTACACCAATACTTTCCAGGACGATATATAGAGCGCATAGAGGAGCCGATCTAGAACCGGACCACTTTTTGGTGATAGCCAGAAAAAGGGGTCTGTTTGCACCATGACGACATTGCGTTGTGTCCAAGTCTACAGCGGTCTGTTACATCAAAAGCTGTAAACTACAAGTTGCGACCACCAGCAATTAATAAAAAGGGTAGTATCCGGTAAGCTTGATGATAGATTGAAAGTAATGAGCGATAACGTTGAAGAACGTTGGCAGAGCCTTAGGAATAGTATGATCGAAGCTGCAAAAGAAATGTGTGGAACGAATAAGTTTGGGAACGGTAAAAAGCGTGATGTGTGGTGGGATGATGAGGTATACGAGTTTGTGTATAAGAAGAAGAAAACATAGCGAGACTATCTTGCTACTAAAAATGCCTGTGATATGGAGAATTTGATGAACGACAGATATAAGCTGCAGAAAGCAGAAACGAAGACTCTAGGGAAAGAGAAGCGTTAAAAGCTGTAGAGTATTAGACGAAAATAAGATATCGGACAACTTTGAGGAAAATTCCAAATTATTTTGGAAAGAAATACGTAAGTACTGAAAAGGTTTCGCACTTTGCAGAATGAATAAAGTGCGTTCGAAAGAAAATAACCTGCTAACAGATAAAAAAGATGTTTTGCAGCGATGGAGTTAATACTATGCAGAACTGCATGAGAGTGGCGACTCCGTCTCTGATACTAAAAGTGATTCGAATAGATTGCCATATTCGGGACAGGGACTGAAGGATGCCATTAGTATGAAAGATATTGAAAAAGTGATAAAAAGTCTGAAATGTGGAAAGGCTGCGGCAAATGATGAGGTAACTGCTGAGATGATCAAGCATGGTGGTCCTAGGGTCTGGGATACTTTCTGTGCACTGTGCAACATTTGTAGGCAAAAGGAAGAGGTTGCAGAGGACAAGCGCACCGCAGTCATAATAGTACCTCTATAAATGGAAAGGATTTAGACTGTGCGTGCCATAGGCCATCATCTTAGCCAGTAACGTATGAAAGGCGTCTTTGAAAGAAATTTGTGGGAGGCGCAAGGTGGTTTTAGGAACGGTAGGGGTTGAATTGATCAGATTTTCTCGCTTCGCGCTATCGTGGGGAGGTTTCAGGTCTGGCTATAGGTCAGAAAGTTTTCTACGCTTTCGTGGAGCAAATAAAAACATTTGATAGAGTAGTGTGAAATAAATTGTGGAGTCTTGTGCCTGAATATGGCGTGGAGGGCTCCTTACTGCAAGCTGTGAGGTCATTACATCGAGGCCTCAGAGCCTGCGTAAGAACAGAAGGTGACATGTCACCGTGGTTCGAAATTTTTTCAGGTATCAAACAGGGCTGCGTGACGTCTGCTTGGCTGTTCGTGCTGTATTTGGACAGTTACCTCCACACATTGAAAGTAAGTATGAGTGGAAGATATGCGATGACACAGTGGTAAACTGCCTTTTGTATATCCGATACAAATCCTGACGATACTGTGCTTATAGAGCACCATCAGAAGCTGAGTTGCAGACATTAGTCACGTGCATGAAACTAAAAATCAGATAACGATATGATAAGAGAGAAATGATATGAAAACTTATAGACAATTTCTTACAATTTCAAATTTAAAACATGTGCGTAAAAAAGAATTGTACAAAGTTCAAGAATCCTTTGAATTAATTACAGAACGTTACAGTGTTCAGCGCATACGCAAAACTAAATAACGATTTTGTTTAAGGTTACAAATAATGTTACACTGCAAGAAAATCGTTTAATTTACTTAAACCGAATTTTTTTCCTTAAAGGATTTTGTTCATCTCATTTTATTTCATTTTACTAGGAATTTACATAGGATTAAAGGAAAAACATATTTAAAAAACGATGCCAACTGCACTATGAAGTATGTCTTGTATTGCAATTGGTGAAAGCATTTTTATGCACATTGATATGAACTACCCACATGATTTCGTCACATGATTTCAATTTACTCAGTATATTATAATATAATAAATAATCTGGAGTACTTACGTACTTAGAAAGCGTTTTCCTTAACTTTTATTTTTTTATGGAAACTCAATTAGTTACGTTTCTTTCTGTTAAGAAAGCTCAATAGAATGTTTATTGGTTGCGTATTATAAGAATTAATACGTAACGACTCTACAACGTCATAATGTTATAAAACTTGAAACTGTCAAAACGCCAAAACGTCGAGACGTTGAATCGCCGAAACGTTGAAACGTTGTGTAATAAATTTTTAGGATTCTTGAACTTCATAAAATTTCTCAAAATCAATCTCAAAACGAGATTAAAGACATGAAACTAAACTAATGTTATGTAAAGATACAGATCATTATTCAACAACTAAAAATTTTAATACAGCCAATAAATGTTTTACGTAATTAAAATTACGAGCTATTCAGGTGTTACTTTGCGTAAATTCGTTTCATGTGATGAATTCTTATTATATTATTATTAAAATTGCAATTAGAAATTTTGGTGGAAGATGGCTAAATAATCATGACATAAAATCATTTTAAATTATTTTAAATATAATTAGGTAACGAAGTCACAAAACTACAAAATTTCTGTTCAAGTCAGAAATAAAGCAATTGACAGCCAAGTTACACTGGAAGGACGAGGCGAAGCCAAGAATCTTGAAACAATAAACGAAATAATTCAAGAAACAAAAGTTTAATTCACATTTAAAGTTACATTACAATTTGTACAGTTAGAAAAAGACATAACGTATACTTTCGTGAGGTAAAACTAATTCTTTTTCTGATGAACTACATACTCATTTTTATGAAACATCTTAAAATGATTGTAAAAAATTATGAAACACTAACCAAAAAAAAAGAATTAAATTTTCATTCGCACCAATTCGACGGAGCGGTATTTATTCTTTTTTTAAACTTTTGAAAAGAAATGCGCATCCAGCCTATAAAATAATAAAAACACCTATTTTATATTAGTATGTATTTATGAAACCCAGCTCCAAGCATAATTCAAAAAAAAAATATCCGACAATTTCTATTATTGTTGTAATGAAAATTGCGTGTTTGAACTGTGGATGGACTTCATTTGCTTATTAAAAGAATAAGACACGTGTTTTACTTTTTTGCAAATTCCATTCGTAAAAGGGAGGGAAGTGAACTCTGTATGAAACTGTTTGTCTGTTACGTTTTCAGGGTTAAGCCGCTGAAGCAATTTTGATAAAATTTAAAACAAAGACACCTAGTTCTGGGACATAGGCTACTTAGTTTTAATTCCGCGGGGATGAAATCGCGGCCATTAAGCAATAAATTATAAAATGTAATTTTCACGTGATTAGTTTGTTTTTTGCAGTATTAATTTTGACATGCTTTTGTTTCATTTAACACCTACTTATATAATACCTACTTAGTTTTTATTTATCTATTGAGAATAAAGTTACTATCCGCTTGATATTTAATTGTACTGTATTGGTGATAATACGTATAAAGCAAATAAAAGAAATTGTTTTTTAAATTGCAGTAGAGAACAGGATTAATTAATTAAAATTGAACATTTGTACATTATGCGTGTAATTAGGAAAATGTGGAGCCACTTTGTTTCTTATATCTCATATTTTTGAAACTTTCATTCCAACAATTAAAATGTTAAATTATATTTTATTATATTGTCCTTTGTTCTACATATCTATATTATTTATTATAGATATGTAGAACAATGGACAAATACGATATACATACAAGTATTATGAAATATTATACAAAACTTTATCTCATTCCCCATTAGATATTCATACAAAAAAAGAGATTACTTGTCTGTCTTTTTTTGAAGCCCACACTTTACGTGTCGTTGGTTAATTGAATTAAATTCCGTTGAAATATTCTCAGCAACGAATTTTTCTGACATAAAAGCTAATACGTTTATCTGTTGAAGCTCATTTCCTTGCTGGAATTTTAATTCTCTGAACGTTATGCACGAATTAAAATTACGACGAATAATATAATTTTTAAAGTACTAAGTAATTTTTACCTAAAAGGTATTTATACAGACTGACATTTTTACAGTCCTGGTGTACGGCCAATCATATGAGTGCTCAAAACACGTCAAAACCAACTAACCAATCGACCAACAAATTCTGCAAAGCATCACTTTATATTGTATCATCACCAAGTATCGCGCCGCCCCAGCACGTTTTGTCAATAATTTTCTTCGAAAATCACAGATATCTACAAATCGAAGAGCAGTAAACATCGAATAAAAAGGCGTCTCTATAAAATATCATTTCTAGTTCTTAGGTTTTTGTTTCCCGTCGGATCTCGTTCCACAAGTGGGCAATAATTGAAAACGAAACTGTTTTGTGCGGAGGCGAGATCGTGAGACACAGCATAAAGGCGCTGAAAATAGATTGAACGTATAAAATTTTCAGTCGAAATTCGCACGAAGCGCCACCATGGGAGGCGCTCTGTATCTTTTTACTTTGTGACCTTACTTTTTATTCCATTAGCGCGCGTGTGAGGCCCCGCTAGCCAAATATCGTGGAATAATAAAAGCTGTTTAGTAATGATAATGCAAAACGCAGCCCTCGCTACACTAGGCTAACTGAATTAAACTTGTGCGCTATGAATTTCGTGTTTATGCTTATTGCTGTGGCAAATTAGTTTGTTTCTGAATTACCTTTATGTTCCGTGTAAGTAAGTTACTTTTTATTTAAATTAAAAAATGAATAGATAAATGAAACGTTATTAAAAACTATATAAGTATTTAATGCTGTAAGACACTTGGTCGTATTTCGTACGAATATGAAATACTAGTTTCTAATTCAGATTACTTTGGTGGGTATCATTTTGTTTTATACTTGCAATGTACTTCACTATTGCTCTGACACGAACTTTTTATTTCCGTTTATACCAAGTCAATCGTCCGCGAACATTTTTCAGGCAAACTTTAACAGTAGAGGCAATCGCTCCTGAAATTCGAAAATGAAATCGTTCTAAGCGTCGCCAAGATTTATCGATGGATGTTCGAATTTACTTTGAAACTTTCGGGACATAAAACTTATGACACGTAATCGTATGTTTGAGTCAAGATTCCACAAAAAAGGCTCTTCTACTTAAATTAAAACACCGATTTTATTAATATGTATTTTTTTCGTGTTCAATATTTGTACGTGTACAAATATTTATTTTTCCGTTTCTATTTATTATTCCAATTTTTTCTACTCCGTGCAAGATTAAGTATCTATTCACTTATCAAACTACATACTTTGTTATTTTGTAATAGTTATGACGGTGAATAACACGGAAAACAACAAGACACTCTTGACTCAAGAGAATTTCTTATGTGTCCCATTACCTCCCATTCACAACCATTTGCGTTTACGCCGACAGAGAAACGGTACAACGTTAAGGTGAGCGTTCACGTAACTTGATTACAGAAAGTGATATATTTTTCTTCGCAAATTTACAAATCGAAGAAAATAATCATTATAGTTTACGATATGAGATGATTTTCTATGATGATAATATCGAATAAACTTTTCTCCTTATACAAATAGCGTTTAGAATAAATAGAGTAAATGAAAAAGGGACGGTTGAAATGTTAGCTTTTTAAATATCTAGTGATATTAAAAACATATTGTTTAAAAAGTACATTTTTCGTTGTGAAATAAAAAGAAACAAAGAGATTTAAAGGCACATATCAGTTGTCCAGACTTTTTTATCAACTTAGCAATTTTCGGGATAAACAAAACTCTTATATTACTTTTGAACTAATTATTGTATACTGTGGTGCATTAGATACGTAGGTGTGTGTACCTTGACGGGCTGAAGTTTGATAAATTGTGTGGAACATTTAAACTCAACACTTATTGCACACTGATTTTATATTATTTCACACTATACGAGTACATATATTGTGACAGGCGTAGGTGAGCATCACACAGAATAGAGAGAGATACCACATATTAGAACGAGCTAGAAAGCACGCCTTACAAAATTGCCATATACATAAATAACTTTATAATTATCTGTTGGAGATTCCAATAGTAGATTTAGGTCAAATGATTGGTATGTAATCAACTGTTTTATTAGCATATTATGTATGTAATAACACTTTTGGGACAGACATCTATAGGGGAGACTGTGGACATTTGATTTCCATTTTGGTTTGTCGCTCATATCTCATAAAATAATAGTGTTTTTCAGAATATCTTTTTAAAGACTAGATAGATAATATATTTATATAAATTTCTCATTGAACTATGAAATATGTCCGTGTGCTTTTTTCTTTTTCTCAGAACAATACAATTATTATAATACAGTATCAAGTGTGCCCTTCTCCGATAGACTTGATCTACGTAAAATATTCTATCCAAATCAGTATTAAAGTCTTTTGTGTGTTTTGGGTGTGTGTTTGGGTATTAATATAATAAAATGTTTATACATACATACATACATATATACATATCTTCACGCTGTATCCCTAACGGAGTAGTCCTTAGGTCCTTACATACTTCTTTCGCTTCCTCAAATCTCATCATTCTACTTACACATTTTCGCCTAGATATGCGAGTGCTTTTGACATTTCCGTCGGTTAAAACTCTAGCTATTTCATCTTCATAAGTCAGCCTTAGTCTTTCTTGGCTTCTTTTACCAGTCACTTTCGCTCTATAGATTTTCTTCGTCAGTCTTTCATCACCCATTCTTTCCATGTGCCCGAACCTTCTTAGCATTCCTTTCTTCATTTTTTCAATAACATTTTTTATTTGAATAATAAATGTTTATATTATTACAATAATAGATAAATATGATTGCATACAGATATATACGTTTATATATATTTTAAAATAGGTATTATAAGTAACAAAGTTTTTTTAACATTGCGATTCTTACTTAATAATTAAAATTTGACGGTACTCACCTACTTTAAGGGTCGCAATCGCATCGCAATTTTCTTAGATAAATAAATAATTAAAGAAATAATCGCAAATAAATAATCTTTTGTCTTTAATAAATAGGTAAATTCGCAAATATGTGTTCTCTTGTTCATGGTATTTTTAAAATAAATCTACAATGAATAAAAGAATAAGAAAGATTAGAAGAAATAATTTTAACATAAAATATGGGATCAAATTTATCAGTGCTCAGTGTGATCCGCGGGGTTATTACCTAAAAATTTGCAGACAGCGACAGCCACGCGATCACTACGCGACCGATGACTAATTGTAATAAAAAATTGGTATCATATATGACGATTGCGTATCTATTATTCTATGACCATAAAATGCAATGTTCATGGTTGATTTAGCGCCACTGTACAAATTATATTACACAAATTCTCGTTTTGACAGCAGATATTGCGCGATATTGGCTGTCGCATGCTGTCTGCGAGTTACGTAATAAGCGTGCCGGTGTATTCAGGACCACCATTTTACAAAAACACTTTACTCCTTGTCAAAACAAAATGTCAAATCAGGAGAATCCACTCTTCACACATTTCACATAACCAGTGTAATACTTTTACATGTATATTGTAGTTTATAAATATTAAAATAAGGTGTAGTTTAAGATTCTCGGTTTTATAAGTCTCCTAAGGGATCAAGTGTCCTCAGTCTCCCCTGTAGAGCAGATATTTTCTGACATCAATTTTTTAGATGTGATTATTGTAGACAAATATTTACAGAAGCAGAATTAGAACGTGATGCATTATAGTATCTGATCTCACCGTTCCAATAAACCTGAAGACAATTTTGTAAAATCGATATATTTCATCTCATTCACACCGCGTCTAGACTTCCAATGGCGGGATTGCTTATACCGCTATAAATAATACATGAGTTAGAAATATGAGTCCGAGCCTTCATTTTGTACGAACCACTAGTGAAATTAACCAGTTGTTATTGGCATTCTTCCCGCGGTCGGGGACGCTCAACTAAAATAATATAAAGAGATGGGGTTGTGTAAACATCGTATGGACTTAATGCGACGGTCAATAAAGAATGACCAAGATATTACCTTTAAACCTTTAATTAAGGGAGATCAAATTACTTTAAATCATTTTGTTAAGTACATTATAATTTTGAATTGACTAGTAGTATTACGTTTTTCGTATCAGTTTTAATTTGATGTACATAACTCATGCCATGTCACATTTAGTACAGGCAGAAGCGGCAGAAAATATAGGCGCCTTAAATTCACAACTAAACATTACGCTTAGCTATTCAATAAAGCTTACAGATAGTAAAGTGGAATTCTAGATAGAGATAGACTGCTAGGCCATCGCCTGCACTAGTTCTTCACGAAAGGACCCATTCCATGGCCGACTTTTAGCGCCCGCACGGGAATATAAGCAACCGGTTCATTCCATATTTTTCTCTCTGCCAAACTAGTACGGAAAGAGAACATAGTATGTTAAAGATTTAATATAATGGACAAGTGATCACAAAGAACTCACTAGCAACTCTCCATTCTAACTGCACTGATTAAATGAACTACTCCTACTCAAACACGCCATCCTCATAACATAAGTAATTTAATTAGATATTATTACTGTACTCTTCGGTTCATAACTCAGGACAGATGTCACCGCGTAATCGTTGATCTTGGTTAAATGGTTTGGTCTCGGTCGTCTATAATCATTAGTGTATTTAAAAAAAAACAAAAAAAAAATTGAAACTAGTTCCAAATAAAGTGAAAATTAAAAATAATAATATTATAACAAAATAAAAGTTTTAATCGAATATTTTTTACATCAGTACCCAGCAGTAGTCGAATTTTTTATAAACATTCTGTAGAAGTACTAGAATGAAGCCCAGTTTGTATCCATAACGATAAAAAATTAAAGTGAAATTATATATATATTGAGTACACGTTATACTTGTAATCAATTGCAACAGACAGGTTTCATCCAATATTATCTAACGTTGTTGTATATTATTGAAGTCAGCGGCAAACAGGAAACGCAATTGCCGGTTTTGACACAAGAATCAATCACACACACATGTGTAATGGTGTCTATTTGTTTGTGTCCAGTGTTGCAGTGGTTAATCCTTGGCAAGCTAACAATAGCATGTCCACAGAAATTAATTTATAACATAAGAGAAGAGAAACGACGACAATCACACATTAGAAAAACTTCTCAATTGTGAATTACGCATTTTTAATTTTATTTTTATTTTTATTTTCCGAATAAGAAATTTTCTAAATTTTATCATAATAGGTAGGTATTATCTAAATACATATATTTACAGCTGGGTCTTATCCAGCACTATGCATGGATTACAAAACAATTAATACTCTTCTGAGATAAGCTTATTATTTCAAAGGTATAGTAGAAGGTAATAGAAGATTGTGCAATATCCTCCAATTAGGACGGTAGGACCCTAATCCTTCATACAGTACAGTCTATATGAAAATCCATTCAGTGGTTGTTCAGTGAAATCGCAACAAACAAACAAACACAAAGACAGACAATTTCTAAAATATCTGTTTTGAAATTAGAGAAGCTTAAAAAGTCTGTCCGAAACATTTACATCATTATATTAATAAACTTATTTACATAATATATTAACAATGTACAGATACGGCTTTTTTACCGTTTAAAAATGTATTAGTACAAATAATAACTTCCAAATTTTAACGACCTATTCGGTTATGATCCTTCTAATTGATTTTATTCATACGTATTTTTATATTTTACAAAATAATTTTTAAATGTAATAGACTTTTATAGACGTATAGAGGAGTAATAATGTTTTTTTAAAGAAAAGGTAAATAGTAATTTTATTAATTACCGCATCTTTACAAAACATATTCTAATAAAATTAAAGAGTTCTGTTCTATTTTCATACCCAGTCTATAAATAAATACGACAAGCGTTAATTGTTAAATAATTCAATTATCTAAATAATTTAATCTTAAAAAAGCAAACAATTACCTGTTAATAATAAAAAATAATGTTCTATGCAGATCATATTAGGTGTGTACAGAGTTACAGATTAAAGTGTTAATTCATTTATAAGGAGATAAATATGCGTAGGTATATAAATAAACATTAACATAATTGTATAAATAAAGATATAAATATTAACGAACAAAGGACGCCTCGAAAAATAATTATAGGTCAAAATTGGTAAGTTCACTTGGTAGGTGATATTCACTAGTAAATTTAACCAAATAGACTAAAGGAGTAAGTGGTGAATTGCATAGAACGCAGTATAGAACGCAAGTACACGGGCGGTCTTGTTAGAATGGACCAGTACGGTACTGCTATGTGATTGTAAAGCCGTGAACATACGTATATTAGTAACATTTTATCATATTATTAATATTCTTTTGATTCTTATTCACGTACAAAGTTACAGAATGTCAACAAACAAAGTGAGTAAATGAGTAGGTACATACAATTATTTTTATAACAGCAACTAAATGTTATCGTCAGCTAGACAAAAGTTTCTTATTAGATATAACAAGAGAAAAACGGCCTATAAATTTAGTATACAGGCTCAACCACCCATAAAAGCTCTATTTCGCTTAACCACTATAGCCATCTACTGATAGCCGAAAGCAACGACTTAACATGTCATTTGACGCTCTCTCGAACTTCCTGACGCCTTCTTAAACTTTCTGACAATGAAGATAATTCCAAGAGCAAATCAACTATGTTTAATTTCATTTTATCTCTTGTCATCTGTACAAAGAAAGACCTAAGCTCAAGAGTGAGACAATGTGTCAGATCTGTACAAAGGAAGGCCTAAGTTCAATAGTGAGACAATATGTAGAGAGATCTTATCGCTTTCTCTATCTCTTTCATACTAATAACTTTCTATAGTTCGTGATTCGAGTATGGTACTCTCAGTAACAGAGACAGAGCCGCCACTCATATACAATTGTCCATAATGTTCACACCAGCGCTGCAGAATGTCTTTTTAGCAGATTGTTTTCTTTCGAATGCATTTTATTCATACTGCAAAGTGTCGGACACCTTCGATATTTAAGTACTTTTATCCAAAATAAGTTGGAGTCGACTATTAGCACCAATAAGTCTTCGAAGTATAACATAAATTGTACGTTTGGTATAAAATAACTTTGTAAACTAGATCAACTAAAGGAAAAGCAAAATGTACTTGTTTAGTAAGCGTTTGACATATTCACTATACAGGTACTTAAAATTAAAAGAAAGATCTGTATCTGAAAATTGCGAAACACGTATGTACATAATACATACATACATATTTACAGAATAAACGCCGCTTAAGCGAATATGGTTTAGTGACGTATCAGAAATAGAACTGTTAGCTAGTTGCTCACCGCGATCGCTCCAACAACTTTAGCACTCATGAAGATTGGTATTTCATCGATGGAAATGTAGTCCAATCTTCCGCTCTGTCCGACTTGCTGTTTTATCCTCACAGTACGATCCACTTCTGGGTTACTTTTTATGATTATATTTTGTGCAATAATGTGTACAATATAATGAGATGTCTAAAGACGACATCGACTATTTTATTTCTGCGTGCCATCACAGTAACGAAAATTAGTCAAGCAGAGGGTTCTGTACGATATTGAAGAAATGGTAAATTTTCAAAACGAATTTTTGAATATGTATAAAATTCAAAACTTCCACTATGTATGTTTGTTCAGTTTTTAAGGTGTTATGTTGTTTGCTTTTTTAAAATTTTTGTTTCAGTAGTTTCGGAGATAGCGACGGAGAGAAGGTTCAAATCGATTTCAATTTGTACATTTTTTATTTGTTAGATTTATCACTTTACCAAACTTCAGTTTTGTATATCGTATATTATCTGGAAAAACGACTACGACACTGATAGCTGGAGAAGTGTAGGGACGCGGGGGTGACCTGATGGTCTGGTTGTGGTTTTCGTTTTGAACCACGGAACCCTATTACTTTTCTATCCTAAATGTTCGTACGTTTTCTCACAATCTTGTCTGATGCAAAGCAATGACGAGATAGAAAATTAATCACGCTTGCCCAGAAGGTAAACAGTAGGTGTCAGGATACGATGACGCAAGAAGAGTGACCCAGACCTTAGCAGTACGCGTTATGAAAAAGAAAACGAATCTTTATAATTATGAAAGGAATGTGAACAATAAAGGGATGAAGTCCCCGCGTACGTCTAGTTCTACTACGATAGAACGGGGACGTAGAACGTAGGTAGAATCAGATCATGTAATTCAAACGTTCACTCTCCAAAACATACCCTGTAAAATACCGCAAGACTGACAACAGCACGCCGGTGATCAAGATTTTATATAATTACACAGGACTTTACATATTAAATAGATTTTAAATAATTTAAGTATATAAATAGGAATTAAATAAACCAAAAAACTGTATATTTCAATTACAGCGTAAAAGCATTTACACTCGTTGATTCTGGAAATGTGCCGATTCCATTCCTATTTAAGAAGTTTAGGTAATCAGTTACTTTTTATATTTATTGCTTTAAAAGCGCCTTGTCATTTTCGAATTTTTGGAAACAAAAATGCATCAAATAATGGCAAAAAGCGAAAGAAATACTTTCACGCATTATTTGTTTTCGTGGACCGCTAAAGCGCACTCGTCGAAACTCTTTCGAACATTATATTTTGTTTGGTTTTGGGTTTGGAAGAGGCCACTCAGGAATATACATAGTAACGAATAATAGCGAATAACCTATGGATTTTGGTGATTTTTGGCGTAGTAATAATCACAATAGACTAGATTCCGTTGCAGTGATAGAGATCTATACTAACCTTCATAACTATTAACTATACATAATATATGAAGTGTCTGTGATTTTGAAATAAAAGCTTTTTCTTAAGCTTGTATGGTAATTTGCGTGTAACATAAATCCAAACACGCTTTTTTTTAATTTTTGTCTATCTATTTGACTGTTTGTTAGTTTGGGCTAATCTCCGAATCAGCTGAACTGATTATGACGGGACTTTCAGTGAGGACATTTCAGAGAGTGATCTACGCTAGTTTTATACCGGAAAAATACCAAATGTAATAGAGTAAAACCGCGAGGCACAGTTAGTTTAAAATAAAAGCAGCATTATCCATTTTAACTTATTACTTCGTCTTCATTAACTGAATTACTTCATAATATGCAGGTACAACAGTAAAAATACATGTTGAACCTACATAAATGTTGCTAGTTACATATCATATGGTAGCTAAACGAAGGAATGCTTAGATAGTTCGGGTACATAGAAAGAATGAGTGATGAAAGAATGACGAAGAAAATCTACAGAGCGAAAGTAAGTGGTAACAGAATCCAATGAAGACCAAGACTGACTTACGAAGATTAAATAGCCAGAGTGTTAGTTGATAGAAACTTCAAAAGCAGTCGTACACCTATGGGAAAATGAGTCGAAGAAAGTATGTAAGAACCGCGAAGCTGGGCGCTCCGTCCTCTCTAACTATCCCATTAGGGATACAGCGTGAAGATATGTATGTATGTATAGATAAACGGAACAAACTGTTGGGTGGTGTTACTATTGGCCTATCCTCATACAATAACGTAGTAGATAGCTTCATGCAATAGCCGATCAATTAAGCCAATACAGTGCTTTGCAGAATGCTGCCGTAACGGTTTTACGACTAACCCGCCACTCGAACTCCACATCTCTGCGAGCCCCCAGACTCGCCTAACGCCTAGGTACTTGATTATGCATCGCACTACTTCTAACCGATTATCCAACTAATAATAAACGAAACCGCGTGGAAAATTTGTTCAAAATGTAATCTCTCACTAGTATTCCCATCAATTTATTATTACGAAAGTACTAAAGTTATTACTGAACTGATACACAGCATAATTATAATTCTATCAAATCCTAAATAGGTATCTGATTAAGTTGTTTTAATAAAACTTTGTTTCAACTGCTGTTACCGTATTAATGACGGATATAAATAAGACTTACTACTGTATTACTTGTAATTGATTAGAGTTAAAAGTTATTTTGATTTAACAGTTATTACAAAAAAATGTTTAACTCTATATTATATGTGCACGTTCCGGATTCTCTCAAATTATGCAATATAGTAATGTGGACCAAGTTGTGCAATCACTCAGAATAATACGCTATCGAGACCATCGGCATTGTTATTGTATACGTTAACTTGCCACGAATATTTGGTTAGACTGAGCCTATTAAATTTTTATTAACCTAATTTTTATTAAAATAACGCATCAAACAAATAGGTACTATTAAAGAATACAGATACATTTCTATAATAAATATTGAATTAATATTACAGATGAAGCCAAGCGACCCCAAGCTAAGCATTAATGTTCCATACCACACAGCAACACAAAACAGGTTAAAGTGTTTTGTGTTTAAAGTACTCCAAAACAATTTAGAAAAATTCCTTTCCTAAGTTAGCCTAGCTGAAAATCGAACCCGAAACCCTTATGGAAGGCAGATAGATGCATTATCTACTGCCTCAATGAGTCAGTCAATTCACTTGTACGTATATATTATGTATCTCCTGTTTCGTTTGTATTCATTGCTTAATAAATTGTACATTTCAAAATATAGATATTGAACTTTCTTCCTAAATAGCAGTTGCTCACGACAGCGGCCGAGATGACGAAGTGTGAGAGAATCACAATCCCTCTCATTTAACACAGCTCCATTCCTCTGTAGGTGTTTGCCGAAGCGATTCCGCCGAAGGATCCTCCTTTTATGGTGCTACTTACAGTCTCATAGTGATTCGCGGTTTTATTTCGGACGGCTCGTGTAACGGGGCGTACATTTTTCATGCTACACGAAAAGCGAACCGAGTAATCTTTGCATTTATGCCGTGATCCTTTATTGATTTTAGATTTTTAGTGGAAAGCGAAACGAATGAAACTGGCGTGAATGGAGACGCGCTCACTGAAAGCCGCTGTAAGCTTCCACGATGATATAAACTTCCATTCGGTACAGCACATATAGGTACCCTAAAGTTACATATACACACATTTACATGAGTTTAACCCGTTCGTGCAATTTCCGAACGCACATTGTACAAATTCAGAAGTTTCACAAGCCCCTAAATAAATTAGGAAAATCCGAGAATTGCTAAATCATATCATCTGTTCGGCCCCCAACAGGAGATGGGCGTCTTAACTACAGAAACTTCGACCATAAAATTATAATAAAGGGTTTTGTTTTTACGGACGGAATAATTTATCTACAATGTTACATAAAAGCACCATCTACGGTATAAGAATTACTTAAACTGCAATTGCTTTCCATATTTCTATCTTTGATGTTTTAATTTTCCTTTATATTTCTTTATAGGAATATTCTCACCTCCGCAGGAATTTCACCGTTTGTAACGATACATAAATTCAAGAATTTCTTTCTTGAAAAACACTCTCATTTTCCTGTAAGTCTAAAAGAAAAAACAAAAGAAAGGAGACCTACCATTAAAATAAATAAAAGGAAATAAAGCACCGACCGCAAATTATTTCACTTACCTACTTCTTTTTATAAAAATGCGAACGACGCATTAAATTTTGGGGAGAAAGGAAACTCCCTTGTAAGCAATATCGAGCAGGCAAATTTTTCAGATATTGCCTTCAGGTAGCGCACATTTATTATGTACCCGAATATATTACTCTTGATTCATTGACTTTCGATATTGATTTACTTTGCTTGCATAAGCTGTAGTTGGGGAAAGTCCGTGGCGAGCAAACTAAACGGCCTTTGATCTAAAGAATTAAGGGAAATCTTCGTGTGTTAGTAAGCGCATGTGTGGACAGTGTGAAATATCTCAGAATTGTTTACTTTTGATTTGTGGAAATAAGCTGTGTACATAATATACTTGTGTTACATAATTATAATTAATAAGTCTCCAAACAATTAAAGTAATAATTATACATCCAACTAACTACGTATACTTCAAGTTTTTTAGTATAGTCTGAACCTCATAGAAACAATGAATGGGAGGAAATGTACAAATGTGACATACAACTTAAAATTATTATTTTCGTGTTCTTCTTAAACAGAAACATTGTGGCAGCAGTTTTAAACTATAATATTAAATCTTTTAAAAATGTTTTTTTAAATTCAAATATTGTGCTCTTACCTTAGAGCTTATTATTAGGATGGATGCAGTAAATCCAATTTATTTTACATTATCAGTAACTCTGGTTTTGTTTTAGTGTAGGATGGTAGTATAGCATGTACCTCCAAGTATGTGTGCTTTATATAGACTACGTCCTTCCACTGGCACCACAGGCATCTTCTCATAATAATGGTAAAAAGAACACAGAACACGCTCAGTCATACCACAGTACGAAAATAATACTATGGATAACTCAATCGAAACTAGAGAATGCAGTTTGTATGTGCTGCAGTAATGTGCACGCACATGCACATCGCCAATACTCAGCATAAGATCGTGCCAATCAGGGACAGTGATACGCAAGAATTTTTTCGAGTGCGCAAGAGCTTGTCGAGTGCCTTTTTCAAAATGGTTTTAGCTTACAGTGATTTTTTTGTTATAACAATATTGTAATATATAATTGTATATTATACATACATATCTTCACGCCGTATCCCTAACGGGGTAGTCAAAGACGGAGCACCAAGTATGTACAACCAACTTACGTATTTTTATCGCTTCCTCAAATCTCATCATTTTATATTATAAACACACAATGTTTGAAAAAATAATTTGAAATTCTAATTTTAGGCATTTTCGATTTCAAATACCCATATAGGTACATCTTTAAATCCTAAAAGATGGATTTCTCAATTTCAGTTCACCATCTTTAGACGTAATTAGCTGTTCCCGCGGCTTCGCCCGCGAGGAATTCAGTTTGTGTTTATAAGAATATCAGTAAAAAATAAATACACAAATTTTTGTCATTCTCCTAAACTAAGCATTTTCATTCAAAAATCACAAAAATTTTCATTGTTAATTTTATTAATGTTTAGCAGTTTATAAACTTTTGAATTTGCCGTGTAATAGACCGTTTTATCGACTCGACCAGTCAGCAAATTGAAGTTTCAATTGGTGTCTTTGTCGTTTCTAAATTCAAAGTTGATAGACAATCGTACGGGATACTAATTTGTAACCTTCGTATTCGGAACTAACACGAATGACGAGAATCGAAGAGCAACATATGCCAAAGAACAGCAAATAAAAATTAACTGCAATTTATGGATGTGTAGTCAAACTTGGAACCCTTATGATTTGGTCGTAGACCACGAATAAAAATTTTTAAACCACTTTTCATAATGTGTGTTAATTGTTTTAATTTAATAGGGTGGAATAGACAAATACTAAGAAAAAATAACTAGATGGTCGGGATACCGATAGCCAACCAAGACATTCCAAAAAAACACAAATGACGAGAAACTGAGTTGTATTATTTTATGACGGATTATGTCATTTAGTATCGATTTATGATTAGATAATAAATAAAACTAATATAGCGTCACAGTAAACTGAACTAGCATTGTTGAACTGGATGTATCCTACTATTGAATCGTTTTTAATGGTTTTTGTATTTTTATATTTTATTGTATCAAATGTTCAGTAAAACGTGTATTTTATTTTGTTATGGCAAAAACACAATCGCAAAATCTAAATTACTCATGCAAACAATAGTGCGCAAAAGGAAAATTTTATCTACATAAAATTTTCCTGACGATAAGCAAATATATTTTTATAAGAATTTAACATTACCTGCTTAAATTGCCCCCAACAGATTAAAATTAATTTTAAGCATCTTTTAGTCATATTTTATCAATTTGTGAATTAACCTTAACATAATATATATGTAGTACATATACGGTTGCAAACTTTTTTACAGGTGTTTTTGAGTTCTATAACTTTTCTATAGACAGCGCAGGATTTATAAGCAAAGGATAGGACAGGATTTTAAGCATTTATTTCTAACATTCTCATTCGCATTCTCTCGACTATTCCTTCGTCGACTTACATTACAAATTGGTTTCCATGAAAAGCTCTTTTTATTTTAATGGAATATTGTATAGTCTAAATCCAACCTGAGGGTCCATTCTAAATACAGGTGACAGAATTTTTGCAATCGAATGAGTGGTTTCGGATATTACATCCAAACTTACAGACTACCTCATGTAGTTTGTTGACTTGTATTGCAAAATTTGTCTCCACAAAAAGCTAAAGAAAAAGAAAAAAAGAAAAGTGCATATTTTCACGGGATAATAAACAATCTACGTTCACTCTGAAGGTCCATTCTAAATATTGGTGTAAGAATTTTGAAATTGGATTAGTAGTTTTGGAGATTACCTCCTACATCCAAACTTGCAAACTGTTACTCTTCAAAATATTAGTTTCTTGCAAAAACTCGATCATAAAATCAACTCATGCAAACAATGGTGTGGATTAAAACAATATCTAGTATTTTTCAAAGTATCAATAGCTAGAATAGTATCGAAACAGAAGTATCGAGTATGAAACTACTCCATATCGTAACGAAAGTCTCGATTGTATTCAGGCATCGATACTTTTTGCGGATCACAAATCCGGGACAAACTGTAGCCGCAATTAGTCAATTGCCAATTTTTTTATTATTGTATACTTAAATATAAAACTAAATGGAATGAGGAACAACTCTACATATCTTGTCGAGAACAGGTAATTCAGTCACGCGTGGGACGGTAGTCGACCTTCTTTTATATGTATTCTCTGATCAAACGGGATCTGCGTGTACTATAATAATACAGATACGGAAGTTAATAGTTATCCATATTATGAATATTATCTTACTTACATTACTTATCAGCATTATCTACAGAAATTCATTTTAATTATCCAACCAGTTGTGAATGCTTTTAACTCAGAGCGACAGTACAAATTACAAATAAAATTAATTAGGCAAGTAATTAGATATCACAAATTTCTTGAACATATCCGAATAATGTCCATTTAACTCGAGAAAATTTACAACAAACTTCACTGTGAGATCGATTTCAATTTTTGTATACGAAAGCAGTTTCACGACAATCCGTTAATCCGTCGAGAAAAACTACCTATCAACGTTTCATGTAATTTAACATTGTCGTTTGCTCATAACCAAAAAAAGTAGAAAATGTTGTTAATAAGAGGATTCTGCGTTTTAATTATATTTGAAAATAAAGCTTACAAAACTAAAACCCAACTAAATAAAAAGGTGTAAACCAGACGAACTGTAATTTCTTGATTACCTGATTATTGGAGTCGAAGGCTACAAGTATGGAAAAACTCTGGCAATTAATACAAAAGATTATTTTCCAAGAAATTATTTTTTCATCTTGTTTGCAAATTTTTGCTAACTTTATTTAATTTTTATTAGTGTGTAATACTTGATTTACACTACGTGTTTCTTCAATAGCTCTTGAATTTATTATCCATCATGATGTAATCTGCAGAATTTTTGTACCACAGATGCCACAATTAACTTTAAAAAAAAACCTAAATCACGTGCGTAATTGAAATGAATCGAGAATTGAGTTTCGGCTCTGTGAGGGAACAGTTACATTACATTATTATACATCATACTAACTGTACTCGCGACTTCGTCCTCGCGAAAATTTTTACCGTGGCTTTCCCGGATTGGGTTAGTAGATGTACATTTATTTATGCACATATGTACATTAATGTACAAAGGCTGTTTTTAAAAAAGTCTACGTCTAGCCTACATCTGTATCTGGGCACATATTATCACTGTACCAAATTTCATCATAGTTGGTTCAGCGGCTTAGCATTTCCCATTCGAAGTTTCATCCCTCTTTTCACACCCTTAGGGGTAAATTTTCGACAAAAGAAAATAGCCTATCATTTGCGCAACCACATGTTCTTATTAGGTATATACCAATTTTCATACAGATCGGCCAAACCGTTTTTGAGTTATAAAAGAACATACAGACAGACAGACAAACATTTTGAAAATGGTAGAATGGAAGTCAGTGAATCATAAAATGACTATTTATCACAAAATTTGACAGTAAAATTGTAATTACAGACAAACGTTACAGATTTATATAAATATTAGTATAGATAAATAATTATCCTCCTTGATTAGAGTTCACGACTAAATGTTTTGACCATTCTAATTTTTGTTTCAAACTTAAGATAGATTTGTCTTAAAAAGTACTTAGTAATAGGCTTACTCAAATAAATTGATTTGAACATAATAATAATAGTATTTGCAATTGTTAGCTATTTCCGATATTCGTAATAAGTTTCGTAATAAGTAACAGTATCAATTGAAGTTACTGCCATTTAACGTTAAATTAATTTCACTTTGACATTCTGCAGGTTTTTATTGATTCATTTGTTTCTATGAACATTCCAAAATAGGCAAAAGTTACACAGGATCTAAAACTTATCTTATCTCAGACGACTTTCTATCATATTTTCACTTGAACTCAAAAAACAACATACAAAATATCAAATGTTATTAGTCAAAATCTGACTCTTGATGGTGGTTCTCTCTAACACTCAAACACTGCTATTATCAGTTAGTAATTTTAATTGTAAAATTTAATCACAAATATTGACAATACCGTGAGTATGGACAATGCTATGATAAGTATCGTAATCATGATATTAACAATGTTTTGACAAAATTTCTGAAAACATTCCGAAATAAAACTTGAATTCAACAATTTAGTCATCGTTTTATTACCTTTAAATTATTATTTATTACCATAATAAACAAAACGCGTTTACGTTACATTCAACCATAGTATTCAGCAGACGTTGTTGTATTCAGATTTTGATACGAGCGTCTCCAATATCAGTCCTTATAATATTATTTCAGGACGTAGGGGCAGAGAGCAATATTGAGTTGTGAAACCGACGATTTACCTAACACAGAGACGCTGTTTAGAGACGAACTTTAACTCGACACTTTGACAACTTATTTCTTGTCTCAAGTGTAACTAAGCCACTCAGTTTGTATGTACAGCGGCGTGATTGTTGTTCGCTGAGATAGTGTTTACAACATGTACCGATTTCAAATATATTATTCATCTGTGATAGGCTCCATGAGTTGTGCAATAATCAAAACGTTCGTGTGGATACGTAGATAATGCCACAGTAACGCAAATGTTTAAAAAGTTTAAGGCAAACAAGGGTCTGTTAGGATCACTAGTACGCAGTAAAATATTCGTGGTATGCCCAAAGCAATATGGCCATTAAAGGAATTTAGTTTAGCAACTGTAAAGTGGATACCGAAATCCTCACTCATTCAACTCATCCAAACGCTTAATTCAGTTGAAATAATTCGAGTTCTATTGTTAAGTTCCTAAATTTGGGAGTCCAACATTTACTGCTTACAATTCAAAGGTAACCGCAAATTTCGAAACGAGCATGCCTCTCTATAGAATGAAACTTATTTGCAAACCGATAACTTCATGAGTCTAGTCGGCCAGTTCACGCCACCACCGTTCGCCACCTGACCGACAGAGACGAACATAATTCGGAAACTGTAATTGTTCTATATTACAAATTAAAATTAAAATAAAAAATTGTATAGACGTCCAACTCTCTCCATAATTGGTTTGACACATATGTTAAATAAATTTTGTAACATTGACAATGTACGTCTATGGTATTTCTCTTTAACTAATCTCGTTCAATATACCTATTAAGTTCTATATTGTTTCTCAGTTGTTACTATTTTCTCCAAAGTTAATAAAATGTTAGTAATTCAGATATAATATAAAACATACCTCGACCGCCTCGTTGTTGGGTCTTTCATAACCATAACTTCTGTGATTTCTCCGAATTTGCTAAAATAGTCGCGAAGGCTTTCTGCAAAGAAAGAAAAGCTTATTATTACACAAAAAAGAGAAAAAATAGCATTCGCATTTAGACTTGAAACTAGAAATATTAGTACATGGACATTTATTGGATTTTATTATCAGGATTAAGGCATTTTTTCGAGTAAGGAACGCTACGCATTGGTTCAGCGACAAAGAACTTTCATGGTACATTCACTCAACACTTTCACACAATAGAAGGGTCTCGTTTTGTAACGTCGAAGCCTTTTCGATTCGCAGTCCATAAAAGTAAGACGATAAGAGTCGTTCCCTCCAAATGACTGAAGGAGTCGTCAGGCAGAATGTTCGAGAGCTCACGCTCGACGAAACCGTTCCGGCTGTTTATCGTGTCACGAGAGATTTGCTTCGACAAGATGCTCGAGTATTTAGTATCGTGTTTCTCTATTTATGTATGTTAGCTTGTTAAAACGTCTTGAATGTTTGCTTTAAATACATGCAAGGAGCATCCGCGGCGAGATTTGTTTGTGACCGCGTCGCCGTAAGACTCACTAATGGATAGGGTGGGTGGCTCGCCTACGAAATGAATATGCTGATTTCCCACGTCCGTGTTTTAGGTTATTTTACATAATTTCTGGTCAGTAACTGAAGCATTACTTTTATTAATTATTTTGATGATATTCAAATAAAAACATACTTACGTATAATGATTGAATATGCAAATTAAGTTTTTAACATCATCCCTTCCCTTTAATTTCGGTCAACACATTGAGTACACGGTGCTAATAATAAATTGATTTTAACAGATACTTAGCTTAGGTAGACTAGGATCACAGTACTGAGAAGTTTCTCACTTCTATGAAGCCAATTGATAGTAACTCATTCCGTTCATTTATACAGTGTTATGCAAGTAATTTATTCCGTATTTACAACAAAATATTATTAATACTTATAATAAACTAGAAGCAGTCTGTAGTATATCCTTCTCAATGCAACATATGGCATTCTCTCTTTCCTGCTCCCCGCACTTACGTTGTTACTCTATGGTCTAGGCTGTGACAAAATTTTCCTTTGCAATTACGTGTCTATAGAATCAAAGACAGAGAGGGTTTTAATTCTTTATCTATTAGAATGCTATTAGAGTTCATAAAAGCATATATTTTCTTTCACTGCATCGTGTAAAGTTTGCAATTAATACTAATTAGGAACAAACAGGCCAATCAGGAGAGGCTTATTGCGGGATACATTCCAATTTAAACTTGCTTTCAATCTAAGAGCAGTAGCGCCTCTAAAACCAAATGTTGGACTATGCTTTTAAAGTCGATTTTCGACGTGTTTCGAAGTGAACTTTTCTAATCTGACCAGGCGGCTCCAGTGTTCGGGTCCGCACTTCGTAACAGTAATGAAAAGTAACGATTGCATGCTGACTTTACCATTAATCAGACCCGCATGTGGGCATACTATGTTTTTCAATTTTTGTTTTCCTTTTGTCAAGGGAAATTGAGGAAAAAACGGAAAAATAAAAGTTTGGACTGCCATATACATAAATATATAAAGAAAAGTAGAACAGTAAGTAAGAATTAACAATAGCATGTGGTACATTTATCCAGATTGAGCTGAGACTGAAATAAAAATACAGAAAGTGCCAGCTATTTAAATCATTGCGCACAGGCTATAAATTCCGACAGAGAATAGGACTTATCATAAGGAAGTGGTAATTGCAATATAGTAACCTGTCACTATCATTTATCGTGTCGTCTTTACTATCTATAGGCTCAAATACTCTTGTCGCCAGAAGGTCGATGATCTGAGATTTTGTTGTAGTTTCTTTATGTGTAGTTGATCACTGAGACGTTCATATTTTTCTACACCTATAATATATATCTGCACATATGAACTTTGAAAACAAAACCATTAAATTATTTCTATAATAGACATAAACAATTAGAGTACTCTATTACATTATCACCTTAAAAATTATATCGATAAGAATCTACAAACCGACCGTAACAGTGATTATATTAAAGTGGAACAGCAAAAAGATGCATAATTTAGACAATCAAAAGCAATAGTTTCTTGAACTAGCGGCAACCCTTGTCGACTTGTTCCTTCTGGTTGTATATTTTATTTAGATGACGCGTAGTACGCAATACTGCGAAGGACAGCGGGTGGATTCGGCACAGTTGCTCAACCACCATAAAATTAGCATTTGGCTGGTGAGTAGCATTTTCATCCGAACACGAGTTGTTGGAGGTACCTGAATTATTCGACCGCACTTTTCTAGAAATAGAGGATTGGAAATTTTGTTTCTCTGCAACGGGAAAGGCGAGCAGGGATTTTATAACATTTGTATGACTTGATTCTGTTTACATTTTAGAATTATCCCACATATAATTGTTAATATTTTTTGTTATTTGTATTTTCCCGCTTTTTATTTATTTTAAAATTTACAAACAAGTGAAACGCACACAACATGTACACAACAATTTCGTCATGTCCGTTTATTCCCCAATCATTTTGACCGTATGTCGCTACCATTTTATGCTGAAACTATTAGCACTATTTTGGAAGAAAGCTGTTTTCTATGAATCACTATACAATGGTGTAGTGATATTACGAAAAAAAATAGGCACTTAAAATAGGCCACATATTATGTAACAGAGGAATGAAAAAGTTCCAGTGCACATAAACGTGTCGAGATGTTTTGATATTGTCAACAAAAAAAATACTAAAAAGTACAAAATAACTATCCTTTAGTAATCAAATTTTATAATTAAATTCGACAATTATTGAAGTTTGTGCCAAGCTTACCAAACTAGTAGAGTTTCTGTTGTTGGACATTGATTTGGCACCAACTTCAATATCTGCCAAATTTAATTATTTAGGTTTGATTAGTAGTTGATTGATAGTTATTTTGAACTTTTCAGTGTTTTTTTTAAGGCGGGTTAATTTTTTCATTAAAATGTTTTTTATTTTTTTCCTTTGAGTAATCTTGACCTAAATAAATATTTATGTTACCTGCGTCTACATCGAACTTCTTTAATACTGGAACGAAAATCCGGAAACAGAAATTAAAGCTTGTAAACGATTGTGATTATTTGATGTATATTCGAAGTCCAAGCTCCAATATCAGTGAAATTTAAATGCGACCACTTTAGAACTGTACTGAAGCGAATGGAAAAAAAATTGAAATCGGTTCATAAACAAAAAAGTTATGCCCGAACATGTATAAAAAATATATGTATATACGAATTGACAATCTCCTCCTTTTTTGAAGTCGGTTAAAAATAATACAGAGATTTCAAATGACTTTTTTACATAAGTCAATAAAATTGGTGAGGTAAGCGCTTCTAAAGTCGTAGAAATTGTCGCCCCTTAACTTTTCAACTGTGGTTTGGAATATTCTGAGAAAATGTAAGACAGTAGAATTTAAAAACATTTTTAACCAAAGTTCGTTTAAATAAGATATGTTGTGTGGTTTCAATAAGATATGTTGTGTGGTTTTTCAGTTACAACTATTTCGAATTCAGCGACCGCAAAAATGTCGTTGTTTTTGAGAATTACTATTTCACACGAACTTATTTTTTCTGATGACAAAAGAAGTGTTGTGAGATGCAAATTATTTTATTCTATTCTAAATCCAACGAAGCACGTAAGCAGATCAACAAGATAAGGCTAGTTTTAAGGAAGGTCAAATTTAAAAAGAAAACGAAATGACCACAGCTGTACAGCTTTTACAGTACAGCTGTACAGTTTACTTGATGAACTTTTATGTATATGACTTGAATGTGGAAAATTACGTCGTACTTAAAATAAAAGACAAAGAATTATAGTTCTTATTTTATTAACTTTGAATTTTCATTCTGATTACGGAACCCTTCACTGTGCGTGGTCTGATACACACTTAGCCGGATTCAATATTCTATTAGAAAATAATAAAATGTTCTTTAATACACATACCTAACTTATTTATTCCTAGACAAGTCCAAAATTCGCTATAAAGTTAATATGCTAATGCAAGATTCATAACGAGCATTATTAATTTAATGACGGATTATGTAAAGTGTGCAATAATATTAAATATTATGAGAGGGGAAAGAAGGGAGAGACGACGCAGCACTTGCTCAACCACCATTAAATTAGAACTTGCCACACTTCCTGAACTAGCACCTTTCTGCTGTCTTGCCTCGACACTCATATTACGGTTTTGATGAATTACCTAATTACGGCCTTTTAAAGATCCAGAATAGCTTGTTATGTTTTTTAAAGTAAGGGAAATATAACATCTTGAGCACTAATACTATTTACCTACCCCTGTTACATGTGTATACTTCCATTGTTTTTTTAAACTTATAAATAAATAAATAAAATTAGGATTTTTTTTAATCTAAGGAAATGAGTTTGTAGTGCATGATGAATTATTATTAATGTACTTTTTACATGAATATACTACCTTTTGCCCACAATGTCGTCCGCGTGGTGGCAACTTACAACAAAGGGGTGAACATAGAGACCTTCTCCATAAAAACATACATATACGTGCCAACTTTCATGATGATCGGTGAAACGGTGTCGGAGTTTAATGATAACATTTCAAAAATGCATTTTTATATCTACAAAAGATTATGAAAGAAGAATTCTCTTTTGAAAAGAATAAAATGTGAAACTCAATCTTACGCCATTGGTAATAATGTACGAGGCATTTAATTGTCTAATCAAATTAGAAATTACATATAGTGGTGAATAATATGTATGTAACATTATGATTGCGTTTTCCGAATCGTCTCTCGAAATGTGAGAATAATACCATGATTTGTGGTTCCCCAAGATTTTCCGAGCGAACACTGAGTCTTTGAAACTGAAAGTATTTCGTAGTCAGGAAAACGCTTCGCGACTGAACATTGTTCATTCACCATAAAATTGAAATTCGTTCGAAATTGGCTAAACCTTTGGTAAACTGCTATTTATACGCATCTATACCTATCATATTGTTTATATAAGTATCACTCTTGACCGCGTATTTGTTAAGTTTTAAACAATTCTTAGGAAAACTAGTTTTCGGAATATTTTCTATACTTAAGTTCAAATATACAATACAAGGTATCCCAGAAACAGTGGTCTCGAACGTCAAAGAGCGAGATCGGTAGAGTTGTCAGCTGAAATCGGTATATTTGTACCCAAAATCAGTAGTATATTATACCAAAAAAATACATTATACAATCAAATTCCTTTATTTATTGAAAATAAAACTTACAGACTAATTTATAACAATCACACTCAAATATAATTATGTTTTATAGCTATATTCTTTGGCCATAGCCTCGGTCATCTTCGAAGTAATTTCAGAATCAAAACAATTAGTTTCATAAAAAAGTCTTTTTGAATGTAGTAGGCCACTGATTGATTGAGTGGACAGCCTATTTCGCTGTTTTGTTTTCAAAAGATTAATATGCGAAAATATGCGTTCAACGTTAGCGGATGAATGAGGAAGTGATACAATATTAAAGATGAAATTAGACAACAAAGGAAACATCTGAGTTTCATCACCACGCTTTAGTAAACTTACTTTATCCCAAAATAATTCTACATCATCAGAAAATGTTTTGATTTGTTCACAATTTCTTAAAATGCGCCACTCTGTATCAATTTCCTGAAAATTATTGCTCTGAACAATATTAGGAAAGAGCCTACTAATAGGAATTATCGAAGCAGTTTTGCTACTTTTAACATTTTTTGGATCAATTATGTCTAAACCTTTTATTGGATTATTTTTCAATGAAAACCGCTCAGTTATTTGCGCACAAGCTTCAATATAAAAATCTAGGCATCTGCATTTAAACAAATTTACTTGATCTGGATTTAGATTTTCTGAACTACTTAGTAGTGTATTAGACGCAGTAGCACCATGGTATACGGCGTCAATATCGAAAATATTTCTAGCATTTTTAAAATCAACATTTTCGATTGGAGTGCTAGTTAAATATTCTCTTTTTAAAAAACAATCAAAAATTGTTTTTAATGTTCCAGTTATTTTTTCATATAAATTATGAATTTTTGGATGTTCTGCTTTCATTTCTTTGTTTAAATCATTAAATAATGGTAATACAAAATCTAAAAATTGCAAAAATAATAACGTAGTGGGAACTTGGAGCTTCTGAAATTTATGTTCTGCAGCTAAAAGATGATCATTATTAGATATTTTAGAGCAGGAAGTTGTTCCAATATTCTCTTTACTGCTGCATGTACTGATAACCAGCGTTTAGAGGGGTGGACAGGTAAATTCCCGAGTGGGAAGCCCCTTATAACATCGAGTTGTAGGACACAAAGGTATTCTCCAAAATATATGGAACATTCTGCATTAGGTCTATAGTTACTCTATCGAGGACTTCCCTGTAACATTAAACATAAATGAAAAGGGTTGCCACTTAAAGTGTAAAATCGGTAGAAAAATCGGGAGAATTTTCATGTATACTCTGAAATCGTGGAAAAATCGTTGCATTTCGGTATTTCGGTAGAACAAAGTCCATATCGGTAGAAATATCTAAAAATCAGTAGGTTCGAGACCGCTGCCCAGAAATAACCGGTTCCTTTAGGCACCTAAGGATCATGTAGAATGTAGAAGTAGTATAGAGATAGACTATATCGTCGTAGTGATTTGGACGTCGTAATTTTTTTTTTGTCCCACTGCTGAGCAAAGGCCACCCCAATTCCTTTCATTGCACATTGCAATTATTTTTCTTCAAATTTATTGAAATTCATCAAGCCTTAGGTTACAGGATGCGCCAAAGAAATTGACATACATACATAATTATGTGCACTCAAAAAACTACACTCTTCTTGAGGTAGTCAGGTAGAAACATAAAATCTTGTTATCGAAATTACCCGGGTATCAGTGGCGATACCGTCATTCAAGCCCAAAAGCTCGGATTACCTTACTAAAATGCTCAGTCAAGAACACAGAATACTAAAGTATCGAGAATGAGTAATATATATCAAATAGATTTCAAAATTCCCGTGAATTACTTCTCAAACGAAAACACTGTAGGAATCTTAGAGAATTAAAACAGGACCCCACCCCAAGTCACGACCAATCCGTGCGTTGGTCGATCGACACTAACGACATCTCAAGGCATAATCAGAGCAAAAATCAGATTAATCAATCGTCTCACCGTCCGGCGTAGACTTGCAACGGGGCTTGCAACCTCTCTTTCTCTCTTATGGTAAAACATCCCGCGTCCCGTTTCTCCAATGTAGCTTTTGCCGCAATTGCATGGAATTTTGTACACGCCAGGGCTATTTAGAGGGTCCCGATCCTTAGGCGATCGCAGAAAACTTCTAATAATAATACTTTAGCAATATCAATACGAGGCCACCTAGCACATCCGCAGTGTACGTAAAGTGGACAGCAACACCTCGGCGGTGGCAGAGCACGCTCTCAACTCCGACACCTCACATTATATTAGGTTCGATAAGGTGAAAGTGTTGACTCGCGAAAAGAACTTTGTATCACGCAAGCTCCTTGAAGCCATCGAAATCGACTGCCGGCCTAATTTTAATAGAGACAAGGGATGGGCCCTGCCGCTTACTTGGAAACCCGTGTTGTTAAACGCGACGCGGAATACGAACGATAGTGCTGATGAGTATGTAGTGGACATCGTGAGTACATTTTGTGCGCCCGTAAACACCAATATTGACGTAAACGCATCGGTCTCGCCGAGTTCGTCACCATCGCCGGCGCACCCCGCGCCCCCCACCCTGTCAAGCCGCGCGTTGCGATCTCAGGCGCGCAGTGCGAGACGGGGCGCGGCCGCGAACTCATCCCACTCACCCTGATGATGGACCTCCAATAGGTCCGACACTAGTCGGTACCTATACCGATTATACGTGAGTAAAGCCGTATTCAATAATTAGTGCATACTCCTTTCATTCGTCCTTTCCCGCGTGTACTGATGAATCCTTTTATGCTTAAATAAAGTATTAGCAACAAAAAGATCCTTTTCCATACACACTTCTAACACAATCCGACCAGCACTATTCACTCTCTTATCTATATACTTGCCTAGGAGAGATTCAAATCTCGTTAAAGTTGTCGCGACCCATCCGTTCATGTTTCACACACTAATTTTCTCATTCTCTACATGTATCTTATATTAATCTTTTTTATGTGTGTAATACATACATATATGTATATCGCTCATGTATATATCTATGTATTTATTTACCTTGTGTATTCTATGTGTATATGTGTATTTATATATGTAGGGTAGACTCTACATACCTATTCATCTCGTATTTACATATTGTTTTGTATGTACAATATTATAAATTTTGTCATACATTGTATTAGGTACGCATTATGTATATTTACGTTGGTATTTCTATTTATCAATTTAGTACACCACAAACTGCCTAAACATTTTGGACATTGTTCATCGTAAGGTTGTGTGGTCGGCGATAAGATCACAGAATTGTAATGCCCAAAACTGTAATTTACTGTATTTTTTATCTATATTAAGATTAAGGTGAACAATGATGAGTAAATAAGTAAATCATGGGAATATTTTTACAATATTACACTTGATTAATAATGAAACTTGTAATCATAACAACCTGACTTTATATGCAGTGTACATTTTCTTTTGTGTTAATTGAACACTTTAGACTACTAGTTGTTATTGCGAAATGTTTGTTATAGCGTTCCCGCACTGGTGGCTGGGAGATTAGTTGACAATGTCACAAGGAACAAAGTTCGCTTAAGTTTCGCTGGGGAACTTCTGCGTTGTGTGCCCTTAAATTGAAACTGTACAACATCTGCAGTCGCTTTGATAGTTATTGGGAATAAATTATCTACTCATCTTCTTCTCATCACAATGGTTTGAATGTCTCATTACGTCGAGTCTTTAAATAATTATGAAGACCCAAAGTAGCACGGAGTGTAATTTACCTACATTAGTAACAAAATATGCACACAAATTATACCAAACATATATTTTATATGCTTTGAATAAGACAACAGTACCTAACGAGAATATCGTCACTGGATTACTGCCGTGCATGCTTTAGATATTGCTTTAGATTTAAATAGAAGACAGTTACTGCACATAAAAAACAGAAGAAGATAGGATGATATTATGTTCCGCAACAAAAAAACACTGTTCTTGTACCAAAATGTAAATAGCAACGCTGAACTTAAATCAATTTTAAAATGATAATGTATAATTATAGTGAGCTAGCGATTCTCTTAGTGCTTCCCAATCTTTTATAAGGTAGGACCCTAACAACTTAAGCTAATAATTTAGGTGTTTGATGAAGATCAAACACTTATGAAAATAAGTTAACCTTGGATACAACTGAAAGCTTATCCACTATTATATTAAAAGAACAATATTTGTATATATATAGATATATATATATATATATATATTACATATATTTGATATCGCTTTCTCGAAAACGACTCTAGCGACTTCGATGAAATTTAAAATATAGGGTTTGAGGGGGGCGAAAAATCGATCTAGTTAGGTCTCAATTTCGGGAAAAATCGTTTTCTCCGTCTTTCACACACTTAAAACTTCTAAACTCTAAACTTTTTTAATTTTGCAACAAACTTTACCTTCTTGATAGCATAATGGCTGAGCTTAGGTCTACCACGCCGAAGTGCGCGAGTTCGAATCCTGCAATGTGGTCACTGGTCAGACCTTTTTTGTTTTTTTTTAATAAGTTGAAATAATATCTCGAGTTCAGTTTGCATCAAGTACCTATTAAAACACATATCACTTTAATAATGTACTCATAATAAGGAAATAATATGAAAAATAATGATAAAAGCATAGACTTTATAACTTCAGAAAGCCAATCAAAATTTACAATTTAGAGCTTTACGGTGGTCAAAAATCGATTTTCTGTCGGTCAAATTCTGAGAATTCGTTTACTAGATGTTTTCATACACTTAAAATTTCTTGACTCTTAATTTTTCTGATTTCACAACTAAGTTTAACTTTTCAGTAGTACAGTGACTCGAATTGAGTTCGAATCCTGCAATATAGTCAGAATTTTTTTGTTATTATTTTTGTAAGACAAGTAAAGCTCGGTCATCTAGGTACTTAGAATATTAATTGAATTATAATATGTACATGTAGTTGCTATATTTGTAATATATTGAATAATAAATGACCCAGTGAACTTCGTACCACCTAAAATTGATTTGATTGTAACTCTTCATTAGCGATTAACAGTTATGCATTGTGCAGCTATCAAACGATAGATCCACCACGAACGTCATCTATTGAAAGTAATCTGAAGTGGCAGAGTAATCCGAAGTGATAACTCTCATATAAAATTACCAATTTTTTCGATTTTTTGATTGTTCCTTTGAATTTTTCCTAATTTTTTTTCCTAAACCACCTCAGTATCGAGGCAAACGAAACAAAAAAAGAAGAATTAAAATCGGGCGAGCCATTTTCGAGTTTTTGCGAGACTATCGCACGACAATTGATTTTTATTTATATACCCAGCTTCGCCCGGGTAGAAATTTTTTTAAAAACGAAATACAGCTCACGTTACTCGCTGATAATGTAGCTTTTCATACGTGAAAGAATTTTTGAAATCGGCAAAGTAGTTTTTGAGTTTATTACAGACAAACAAACAAAGTTTACCTCTTTATAATATTAGTATAGATTTGGCACTTTAGACAGTATCTTACATAATTTTTGACAAAGTAGTGAGCCGCATGACGTTGCTATATATCTATTTTATAAGCAACCATAGCCTGAATCGTAAAAAACAATATATTACGATCGTGTATATTATGGCGGAATCTGAATGTGTCAGTGCGTAATTTATCGCGAAACGTGTTTTTTGTGGAGGTTTTCACTTGACCTCATAAAACACAGAGCCGGTTGCAGGGCCGCTGAAATCGGAGGCGAGGGCTCTCGAAGCGAGCTCGGCCCGCGGCGCCCATCGAAAGTGGGAAAAACAAGCGATCGCCACTCGACTGAGACGCCCCGGATGACACTTCACACGTCGTCGTGATTTTTACAACGTTTCCTCTCAACTTTGGCGTTTTTTGCTCGCAATTACTTTGATGTACGCGATATTTTTTCGCAATACATCTCACTGTTTTGATTGTATAAGCCGCGTTCAGTCAAGCTGACACAGAAATTTGATTTTATTATAGCATAAAATTTTAAAAATGATAATGATACAAGGCAGAAACGTTGATTATTCAGTGTTTATTACGTCAACAGATCGTAGATAGTCGCGGCAGGCTGGAAGAAGAGATTCGTGGAGTCGGACGTATGGGGTACGCGGCTGGCAGATCGCCAACCGCAATATACATTTAACAGGACGATTTTATGCACAGTACACAATTTTAAAGTAGTCTATAAATGCTAAAAGTAACAGTAAGTTACTTTGTTGTCCTCCAATCGTTGTCTTTTTTTCAGTAAAGTTTTACGTTTAACTAGTATATTTACACGTTATGTTTAAATAGAACGTTTTTCAGTTGCTCTTAATTTGGTTTACCTTAATTATTGTTAACAATGAGTTTGAAAAGGGTCTGAATCTGATATGATAAATGAAATCGGAGTTAAAATATTCTATACTTTTTATTTATTTCATTATTGTAATAACTTTTGACTGTATTATTGTCATAAGTGATTTCAAAAAGATTATAGGTTAAAAATTAAATCGAAACATTTCGTATAGGAACACCACTAGTTTACATTTTTTAGTGCTATAAAATAATATGTTATCAATAATTGAAAACTGTATAAAAACGAAACGAATGTCAATTTAGTGCAAGCTGTAGCAAAACTATTACTGCGGCACGTTTTATTTGTTGACAGCGTTGAAAATTTTCGTCAGGCTAAGTGCCAAATTTATATAACATTGCATTGTACTACCAAAGGTTTTTAAGCTAATTGGTTTGGTTGGACAAGGATTGTTAAAGATAAAATATGCGATGCGGATCGTTGTCGTTTACATCACGATTGATGGCTTCATTAACACTGGGTGAATTGATTGAGTGTTAACTGTTAAGGGTACTAGGTACTGTACTGCATCTCGCACGTATAGCATTGAACACAGATGGAGTCATTTTATGTAGACAAATGTGGAATCAGTGTCGATAGCCTTAGTCTAAGACCGCCAGAACTGGTTTTTAGGTAGAAAAAATTGCGTAAAGCCTGAAGCGTAAACTTGAAGTTTTATTAATACGGGAAACAGGAGCTATACGGGCATAATTTTGGCTCCCAAGAACTAGTTAAAAATATCTATGATCAAGGGTCGAAACTGGAAACAGTAGGTAATCTTACGCTTAGCCACGCTTTCATTTTATGTATTTGCTGAAACTAGATACTATTAACTAATAGAAACGGAGTGAAAGAGATGGCGATTATCATCAAACGCAGGGAAGCAGTATTGCAAACACAAGCGGCCCTGAATTTTTTTCCACGGCCAGGAAACGAGTTCAAGGTTTCCGAGTTGAGATTTAACGAATTTTATTTTAATTGATTACATACATAATATTTATTTATATAGCCATCTCTGGCATTCTGAGTATAGTTTTAAATAGTTTATTTAAAAGATGTCCATTATTTTGAAATCGTGGGCATTTTTTCAAATTACCTCTAGAAGTAACTCTAAATTCACCTCTACATTATATTTGCTTAAGTTGGAATGTCAACATAAAATCTTGTTGTCAGACAGACAAAATTTTAAGTTTATATTTGAAATAGAAATACTAGCGGTCTTGAATCGCTTTCCACGACGAGGGGACGAGTTTAGTGTTTCCGAGTAAGAGACTTTTATCACATATTTAAGGCGAAAGTAGTATGAAAGGAGTCCTATGTTTGGAACTCAGTTCTCTCTGACTACGCCGTCATGGTTACAGAGAGAGCATCCGAGTTTTAAATTTTTCAAAAAATTTCATGACATGCTTAAGGCGAAAGAAGTCTGAAAGAACTGCGATGCTTGGCACTTAGTTCTCTTTGACTATCTCGTCAGGGTTACAGCACGAAGACACGTATGCATGTATTTTAATTGATTTTCATAATTTTAATCGAAATGCCATTTCTGTCATGACATGAAATCATGGACACCTTTTCAATAAACTTTTAAAAGAATAAACTAATTCTAAAGGTGACTCTCTACCTCTCACCTCTACGTTGGAATGTTGAAATAAAATGCAATCTGCCTATTAATATTACATCTGAACACAACTATATACTTTTAATGAACTTTAAGTGACCGAATGTTTTGTTTAATAGTGGATGTGAAACTATATTCATTATGAATACTTAAATAATATAATTATTCAGCAGTTTAGTAGCCAACTCTGCTCTTTCTTTCATTAGGTAAAATTAACTCATTATGTAATTATAATTTAGTTATATGTATAACTTGTAGAATACAATATAACTTGCTAACTGAACTTAGAAACTAGTCTTAGAAGAAATTATAATTTTATATCATAGGTTATATAAAATCATACCAATTATTACAACATGAAATCAACACATTCAGTAACTGTTAAATGTTACACGAGCTCCCACTCTCTTTCACGATGCGCACGAAGTAACATTAATATTTATATAATAAAATATGCAGACGCCTTTCTATCTGTCAGCCCTTTTATTGTCCAAATATTGCCTGTGAGGATTAATCCAAGAAGAAATACATACATTATATTCCAAATTGTTACTGTGCATATGCGAGTGTAAATCGAGTAAAAGCTCTGCGACAAAATGTTACACCTTACAAATATAGTTCATTACACTAGTCAATACACCTTACACAACAAAAAAATCTACCAATACAACCTTGAGAACCAGAGATGTATTACAATACAAATTCTATTTAGTTAAATGTAGTAGAATTATATTAGAAAGCGATAATCTGTAATTTCTGTTCTGTTTTTGAACAGGAATTTATTCTCGTAAGCTCATGTCGTAAAATATCCTAAATGCAAAATTTATCAAACGAATAAAAGGTCACCACATTATTATTTTTCTGTCAACGTTGTAATGAGTAGGAAAAATAAAAGAATGTAACTGTATAAGTTGGAGGATTTTCAATTACTAACAATATGTGTGAAGTGGTGGGAAAGGGCACCAACCGACTTGAAAATAAACCGTTCAATATGTTGAGACGAGAAATTGCGAATAACGCGCCTCAATTTAATTTATGGTAATATTCTCGTTCATACTAAAACACTACATTACATTTATGGTAACTGGTAAGTTGCGTCCTGGAGGTCCAATGGCCTTTGAGTGTCACTGAACATTCTCACAGGAAGGATTCAAATTATTCACACTTTTCTGAAAAATGCATTAATAATTATATTACATTAGATTTAGTGATGTTTGGTATAAGCATGACATATTAATTATTGATATTTATTGAAATGAAAAATATTGATGTGATTAAAACAAAAAAGTTTCGAATAGTTAAATAAAACCCAGCACCGAAGCCTTTGTAATTATAAGAAAACCTAACATCGACATGTCACCTAACCGCCAGAAGCCGTAGTGGGATAGAAACGGTATCTTGGTCTTAAGTATTTCTATTACAAATATACATCGCTCTATCAAAACAGTGAATAATCTAAACCTTAGCTTTCTCACGTGTAGGTAATTTACAATTACAAAAACACTGAAAACACAGTAGTTTAGAATTCGTAGTCATTGATTTTTAACCGACTTCAAAAAAAGGGGGATTTTCTCAATACGGTTGTATTTTTTTGTGTTTTTTTTTCTATTTTTGTTACCTCCGAACTCCGTCATTGATTTGATTTTTTTTTTATTTGAAGGGATTCCAGATTGGTTCTGTTTAAATTTCGCTGGTATTGGAGCTTAGATTTCAAATACACCGAATAACATTAAATAATGCGAACTGCTAATAACTTGTATTCGTTTAAAGAAGTTAATTGTAAATCTGCCCTAGATATTGATTTAGGCCAAGGTCACTCGAGATGAAGAAATAAAAAAAGGTAATAAAAGAATTAAACGTCCTTCAAAAAAGTCACTGAAAACTACGAAATAACTACCATTTACTAATAAATACTCAAGTACAAAAATAAATTTATAAATACGATACAAATACCAATATTTTTAAATTTGTCAGTTATTGTAGTCGGTACCAAATAAATTTACAACAACAGAAACTTTAGTAGGCTTGGCATCGACTTCAGTAATTATCAAATTTAATGATATAGGTATTTGTGTCGTATTTATAAAGTTATTTTTGTACTTGAGTATTGATTAGTATAGTCATTTCATACTTTTCAGTGATTTTTTTGAAGTCGGTTTAGTTTTTTATTAATTTTTTTTTGTTAATTCACTTGCAGCCGTAAAAGTAAGCCAATGGCTAGGGCTTATTATGAAGAGCTTGTATATACTATAGGCTAACGACTTTGTAGCTTCACGTTACTATATTATGTAATAATAATCCGAATACATACGTAGTGTGAAAAATGTCAAGGTGTGATTCTGTAGTGCCTTAATGACGTCTTTACCCTGAATGGAAAATGGCGTAACGTTCTACCTATGTGTATAATGCATTTGATTATTTTCACTCAGAGCGCAAGGTTACTTTCCAATTTTATAGTGGGTGAACACCGTGGTTGACGCCGACCTACGAATTTATGTATCTATACGGTGGATTTTGAAAAACATACAAACAGTCAACTTATGGTAGATGCCAAGTTTTGGGATAGGTAGACAATAGAAATAATATTAAAAAACGAATTTGGGTGCAATTTAGAAACGCATATCACATCCTTGAAATTAACGTGATTTAAATCTAAAATACTTATATTCCTATCTACCTGTTTGTTTACAACATTAGGGATGTACGTAAAGATAACAGTCATATAACATTATTTGTCACAAAATTTATCATTGTTGTTGTTAACAGCTTTTTGTGAAAATGCTCCTGTTCAAATATTCAAGTTCAATAAAAAAATAATCAACGTTTTGTTTTTATTTATGAATGTTATTATTTTTCATAAGAAATATAAATAACATTTATATACAATATATAATTTATAGTAGTATTTTAAAAATTATTTGCATTTGTATTATATACCTCTCAAACATTTTATGTTTCTGTATGGAAAACTAAACTGCTGTAAAATTCTTCACCGAAAAAGTTATATAATTAAGTATGCATATTATTTAAAAGTTCATAATAACAGTATCTTACTATTATTGAAACTTATACAGTACAGTCACAAAAAATTATCCATTTTCATATCAATACGTAAACAAGTCGTTTGCGTAACGTCACGTAACGTAACCAATGATTAAAGAGCAATCACGCATAATATATTAAAAAGTAATACCGTGCAAGTAATTGTCGTGATCTCTGTCAACAACGATCCTTGTCTTTAACATGAGATATGAGCTGGCAAAGAATATGTTGCTAATTTTGAAACGACCATTCATTAAGATACGTTCAAACGTGAATGAGTACAGCCAACAGTAGATACATAGGAAGTATAGAATGAATGGCGGCATAAATTCAAACCACATTTGAAAATAGCACTGTCAGTTGAACACGCTGTAATAAATTACAATTCTGTTGGGTTTTCTCTTATTTATTATAAATAAAACTGCTTCATTGTACAAATAATAAGAGTACATCGTTTTATGATATTTTGTTTCGGAAGCGGTCGAAAACGAACCAATTCTTTTGGAACACGTAGCGTAGGTACGAGGACAAAATGTAATCTGTAATAATATATTGCTATCATTTAATGGGACAGATATCGATATATAAATGTATTTGAAAAGTTCGAAGTCATTTTAATTCACCATAATTTTGAGCTACTCATTATAAGTATTTATAAATAAAGCGACTCCTGGCGCTCCGTCCTCTCTGACTACCCCGTTGGGGATACAGTGTGAAGTTATGTTATGTTTATAAATAATACAAATGATTCTTTCAGTTTAAATTCTCTGTCTTTCGAAATATATCTATATATTATTAAAAAATAATGAGAGACTTGTAGCATTCATATTAAGTGTCTCCACCTATATGGAGAACAATGGCTCATAGTCTAATTGATACAAGAAATTACTTAAAGTATAAATTAACATTTAACTTCTTTTATCTTGAAAAATAAATCATTCGTGTGCACGTGTGCTTGTTACAGAGTTCTAAAGGCACCTAACAAAACCAGGTGGGCCTCCTGTACCTGTATTCAATGAATATCTAGGAATAGTACTAAAAACTATTCAAACTCATCTAAAGCTTAAATATCCAATGAGTACCTAGAATGGTTTGGTACACTACACTATCTTTCAAGAAGTCTGAATCCTCTTCGCTCTGAGTCGAAATACTTAATTCTAATGTATAAAATGTACTTGGGTTTATGTATCTGTATTACTGAGAATTTAAATGCAGCACATAAATTATGTAATGGTTTCTAAACTTTTATAATTAAGTATATATCTCTGGAATTTAGTATAACATAAATAAATTATGTTGTTGTACTTATAACAAGTAATATCTGAGCTCAATACTTATAAAACTTTAATACTATTAATTACTCTGTAAACTTATTAATATCTAAGTGCTGTTAGATAATACATGTTCTTTCTTAATAAATATACAATAATGAACTAGGTAATGTTACAATAAAATATCATTTAATCTTTTAAGAATTGTTAAATAACTCTTTGTGTATAGTGAACTCATTTAATCCACCAATGAAAATTAGATACAATTAATTAACTTTCAATAAATATCCCATTAGATGTCGATTGCAGATGTGTACTAGGCGCCCTGAAACAAATTAGGTACACCACTCTGCAGGTGATAGTAATGATAAACATCTTCCTTTACTCAACCCCCACCTCACTCTGCCGGCCTGAGCAAGCCACGTTGCACACTCATTCGAAGGTATCTCCAACTTATTGCAAAACATAACTTGAAACACTCATATTATGTTTATATTTACGACGCGAATACTTTAAGCGACAAGTACTGATACTGATATTTCATGTAAGAACAGTAACGATGATGTAGCTATAATGTAAGACCGGTAACATAAAATACACCATGATACGGATTTTAAAAGATGTTTAAAGATTCATAAACGTAAGCTTTCCACCTCAGTTCGAGTCGTAAACTTGAGTGTAATGTGTCTGAATATCGCATTACGTATAATATGACGGTAACTTGGGGCGTTAGGCCCTCTTTCTACACCTGGTGACATGAATAAAGTGTGTCACTGTGGTCTAATATTAAGTTCGGCGTGTTTATAATGTTGCCTTTCACAAAACATCACAGCTGTATAGATGCGTCTCTGTTTACCTTAAGTTGAAATAGTCTTGTCTGTCTAATATGTTTGCGGAAGCGAATGATGAGTACTATTTCGTAATAAATAGATTTTTAAAACTTCCATTCATTTATTTTATTACATTAAATAAACAATCTGTCCATAATAAATTTATGTACATTAATCATTTCATAGTTCTGATAAAACTGTTAATTTAAAAAAATTTTAATGTACCTCTAATATTAAAATTACTGGTTTTGAGATCTATCATTGATAGGGACTTGATTCATTCATGGACAGTAGGTTCTGAAATGGATCAAACGCCAAGGGAAATGTTACATTGTCTTTTTATATAGTAGAAATGAGACTCATTTATTCGATAAAAAGTTTTTTATCTCATGTACCTACTGCATCTTTAATTATAAACACTCAATATATGTATCTCAAATCTTAATTATATACATAATATGTAATTGTTCATAGCTGAGTTCAAGTCAACTTGTCTGAGTGACTTTAATTCATCGCAAGCGACGCCATCTGGGATTACTTGAGGCTGTCACGGAGATAGTAGCGGCGAGACGTTGGATCTTTGATCGAACTTACTTGGGTACTTCGCCAATCTGATCGGAATAGGATGTTTTGATGGGAAATAGAACTTATGCATGTAAAGCCAGTTGCTACTGATGATTCCAATAGGACTTGTTTGCCTAAAATATGTTGCCATAGTAAGTAATTAAGTACAATCTATATTTAATTAGTTTTTCATCTCAATATTTTATTTTAATAATGAATTATATTTATGTACATAGTCTACATTTTATTCGTTTTTATTCTCCATCTTTTATTTTAATAATAAATTGAATCATTACTACGAGTACATATGTCTTTTATATCAGTAATAGTTCTATCAGTAATTTATAAGTTACTTATGGCGGATATCGACAGATTATTTATAGGTAACGTAAGTTAATTTATTTCATTATTTTCTATTACCCTCAGACTACTACAAACTGTTTTAGTCTGTTATAGTCTACTGCATTTTATTTACTTAACAATTTCTTCCATACGAAAATGCGCTAATACAGAAAAACATAAAATATCAAAGAAAAAAAGAGTACTTAAACATGTCGTTAAATCACTGACTGGACGATTTTAATGCCTAGGTAAAGCTACATAGATGTTATACAGTATTTTGTATGCCCATGAGTGAGGAAAAAAAAAGAAATCCTTATTATCATTTCTGATTTCTTTTTTATTATTATTTCTGATTTCTTTTTTCCCACACAGAAAGTGAGTTGAATAATGTGAGAAAATATTTCCTTGTCAAACATTCATAATAAGAGGTATAATATCGTAGAATCATCATAGTTTCTGCAGTGTATCTTGCAGATTAATGGACAATAGCGCGAAGGACAGAGTTTCTTGTAAACTTCTGCCGGTAGTTGGATAACTTTCGGCGCTTGCCATGCCCTTAAATTGAAATGGGTACCAAAATATCTCTAGTTGCTTTGTTATTAACTGTTAAACAAAGATATTAAGGATATCCTTTGGGTGAGTTATATCCACTCTAGGTATTATAATATTATACCAATAACCTTTAGCAAGTAACTACTAATACAAAATGCAAAGAACAAATTCTTTGCATTTTGTATTAGTTATTATTATGTAATGTATATTTTTCTTTATAAATACGTGAGACTATTTTTTATCTAAAACATAAACGCACATATTTATACAATTTACTTCAGTCGTTACCACAAGTGGTCGGAGAGAAATGTACAAAACGGTCCTTCTAGGGTAAATGATTCCTCATAGTTCGCTCTGTAGATTCGAAACTAGATAATCAAATTATGAGATAAAATAACAGTGTGTAACAGCTTTACTATGAAATACAATATATGTTTACAAAGATATAGATCGAGCATTCAAACTTAATTTCATCATATTGAACACTGTTTGTGCAAATTTATAGCACTATTAAAAGTTTTTGGTCGAGGAGCCTCATGCGTAACAATTCTGAACCATTTCTACATACCACATTTTTATCAAAACTTTAATTCTTAATTGCAGTTTTAATACGTGTAAATCGGAGGATCAAACGCGAGTTAACACTAACAGAACGATTAACATAACATTAAATGGATTCAGTTTCAACGTTTCGGCCGCAAATAAATCTTCTATGTTTTGCTTAATATTGGTCTGTCTACAGAATTTAAACATTTTAGGTGTTAAGCTTTGAAATATAATTTACCAATGAAAACAGCATTAACAAATACAGGGGCTACTGGCTACTCTTTCTAATCGAGCTGAGGCACGGCTCTCTGTCACGCGATCCTACCACTAGCGTCAAGGAAATACAGAAAGAAATTTAAAAATAAATTTGAATGGACTCAGACGTATATAACCACATAAAGATTAATAAAGTTATGTTCCTCGTTCATAAAACATTAAATATAATACGTACTATACTGTTATACTAAAACGTATTCAGAACCATACACACAATTTTTGTTTACCAATGCAAATTCTTATACAACAATATATAAAAGATTATTTAAAGAAAATGGAAATTTTACATTAAGCTCACAAAACACAATTATACGAGTATATCTACTATTTAATTAATTAGCAGTGATTGGAATCATGGGTGTAATTACTATCGAAAGTATGGATATAATCAAAAATTCCTGGAATGACCCAGGATTTGACACTTTAGTACATACACACATATATATCTTCATGCTGTATCCCTAACTGGGTAGTCAGAGAGGGCGGAGCGCCAAGCGTCGGGGTCATTTTAGTAACGGATGTAAATATACATTACTCTGCTTCCGAACGGGGATGATTCTAATGCTTATGTACAAAATCTTTCTCTGTAAAATCTATGTTACACTTATAAAAATAAACGACAGGAAATTGGTTACCAAATTAAGTAAACAAAACTATCATTGCGATTCTTGGAGTTTATTTTCTTAAAAATAAACATTTAACAGCTTTAACTAAACAATCAAATAAAAAATCATTGTATAGACTTAATATAGAATTTTGGGTTATATCCAAACTTTTGACGTGTAATTGATCAAGTGATAAATAATTCATGTACCATATACACGACCACCATCACCATACACTTTACCATAAGTCATTTGTAAACCCATCATTTTTTAAAAGACTTTATAAGTACACACATATGTACGTATACATACATATTTTCACGCTGTATCCCCAAAGGGGTAGTCATAGAATCCATTGGTTTTATTGGTTGTATTGGTAATCTAGTTTCAAGCAGAAATTATTTTATATCTAAAATAATTATGATCGTCGTATTTATTAATGTCAATAAAAATTAGTACAAATGTACTCAATCTTTTTCTTCGTTCCAAGATTTCCTTTTCAATCCTGTTTAAACCTTCATTCTGTTCTACATTTTAAAATGCGATTAATAAAATCTTTAATAATATCAGTATTATTCAACCATATACGAAAGCAATCTTGTCCAGGGAGCTTTGAATGTGCCTGTGAAATATAATTTCGATTCGACGGCAATCAGGACCCGTTGAAGACGGCGCGTGAGGCGACTCAGTAAAATATTAAATGTACCGCTGGGCTTGCTATCGTTCAGTGTACACTTCTATCTAAATGGTTACATTGATTCGATAAACCATACAACCCATATTTCATTTTTTTTTTTCGTTGAATGAATATATTTATCGGATTACATTTTCAAGTTTGTTCTATGTATGTAAAAAGCTTTAATATATTTATTATTATTATGTAAATTTATATTTTTCTTTATAAATACGTGAGACTTTTTTATCTAAAACATAAACGCACATATTTATTTATTTATGTACTTAGAAACATCCCTTTTACGCTCACACGTGTTAGTTTCACAACCATTTTAATAACATCTATAAGCCACTAATGATTATTTCGTAACATTTCAATAACAAAGGCTGAGATAAAATGGGTTGCCTACGTGTTTCAGCCTTGTAGCCCGGGCCAGAGTATAGAACTACCCAAGGTATTCCCTATTTGTCGTAAGTGGCGGTTAAGCGTCAGTCCGGTCGTCCATGCATGCGGCTCTGAGAACGACAGCGCGCGAGGTCCGCTTCGTCAAGGGCTCTGTAACTGCCACTTCGAAAAGTGCTTCGACACAGCTCGAGAGGAACTGGACTCCGATGCGCTCCATAGGTTATAGGAGATCCTAAAGCCCCTCTATTACGCACCAAATACCTGTGTTCAGGCTTTCCAACTTCATTGGAACTATCGTCATGTGTTGATAGACAGTCTAGGGCAGTCAGAAATTTTATCTTTAACTGTAGCCGCGATCGGTCATTGCTTGCAGTGTAAATTAACATAAGAATCGGAAATAAATTTAATGAACGCTACGCTTGTGCTTTTTTACGATACCTGTCCAACTGTCAGGAAGCTAGGTCTGGTATACTTCAAAGAAAACATTTTTTTCTTTGATAGCCAATGTATTAATTACTCATACTTAAATTGGCTGATCTGATGATATAACATGATATAACTGACTCTATAATTTTTACTAACCGACTGACTTTGAGTTACTGACTGACTAACTTTGATTAACTGACATTAGTGGACTTAATTCGATTGACTAACTGGCGGCCGTAAGGGAAAGCGCTTTTTATACTATTGGCTACCTCTTGTAGGCTATCATTGCTTTGGTCAACAAAATCGCCTTGTAAAGTTGGTCATAACGAACAAGAGCAAAAAATAATTTTGTCACTTATTGAAACAGATTTGTTTAAAAACATCAGATAGAATAAAAAAAAGATATTCACAAACACCTTTTTAACAGAACTACGCATAAAACGATACTACCTGAAGCAAACTGGAAAACTTTTATAAAAGAACTGTTTATAATATTTGAGCTGTATGTTATGTTGTGTAGGCTGTGTTTACAAATTACTAGCAATCATATTTTCATGTACGTTGCCGTCACCGTATAATACCTATCACTTTATGAACTTCAAATATGTATGTTTTTACAAGGAATATACTGACAATAAGAAAAAAGTATAACGATATCTTAGTAGAAACCTAACTAGATAAGTTATCTGTGCTTGGCTAATTTAATCAGAATGTACAATTAATACTGTATATTGGTGCTAGTATCGATTTTGCCGCCATACGTGGACAGAGTCGTGGTTGCACGAGCCCACGAAGCCCTGCGATACCCATGGGTCTCTTCATGTTTAGAAGGTTACTCTTTATGTTACACGCACACAAGCGGGACTTAAGCCACATTGTAAACTTGCATGTAAAACACTAGGCACATGAATCGGCCTTAGCTTAAATGCCCACGCGGGCCTTAAGCCGCATTGTAAACTTGCACGTTAAACACATAGGCACACAAATTGGCCTTAGCCTAAAAACCTAAAATTTCTGTTTTCTATAGTACTTCATGTAGGTACCCACCTATACCCCTTATTAACAGATTTCTATCTTTTATAGTTTATACACTGTTTAAAAAAAATACTTTTCATTTCATCTATTCGAATGACGATTATTGGTACCACGATAAGTGCGACCAAAATAGGTCTTTTCTCATAAATACTTTATAAAGAGAGCAGAAATGAATTTAAATAAGGAATACGAGAGGTCAAATTTTCATATTAATTAATGATTGAAATTAAATAATTATTTACTATACGAACTGAAGGATTATTATTGACATGTTTTCAATTTTATATTTGCATATTGTTTTGACATAATATCATTAGTTATATATTTGACATTTAATTGACTTTTCCATTATTAATGTGTTGATATGTTGATGGTTAACTAAATAGGAAATAAATAGTTTTTTTTCTTTCATTGTAATTTTCTACAAAATCCACTAGTTTGGATATCAAATATTTGCATGCTATGTGATGAATTACTAAAATCATTAGCTATTTTCCGCTCAAACTCCCAAAACCTCCAATCGACAAGTGTTTCGCCTCTCAACGAAGAATCCTCAGAATATACCAGAGATCGGACACGGTCAGCTTACCAACACCGAAAGATACCAAGACCAGATTCGGTGCTGGTAAGCTGACTGAGTCCAATCTCTGGTATATCCTGACGATGCTTCGTTGAGAGGCGAAACACGTGTCGATTGGTAGTTTTTGGAGTTTGAGCGGAAAATAGATAAAAATTTTAGTAATTCATCACTTGAAATGGAACATCTGAGTGTATATAATATTTGCAGGCCATATCTTAGTAGATTGTGTAAAGGAAAAGTTATTTATGTCCATCTATGTTTTATCTACACACACTGTAGCAAATAATAACATGATTATAATTATTATTACAAAAATACATACGTAATTTTGTCACTGAGTCAACATGTTCATGCCATGCTCTGACTCACTATTCAAACGATAAATGTTAAAACTTCAAAAGGGAACAGACCATAGGCAAAAGATTTTTTTTTAAAATTCAAATGAAAAAGTAAATAACAAAAACGCTATCGCCAACTTGTCAAAAATTTTATTCAACTTTTTTATTTTGTAATGCATGTAAAGCATTTTTCATATACTTTAAAAAAAAAATATCTTCAAGAGCGCAATTTGTACTCTCTTTATTTAAGATCAACTACACATATAGGTATACGTACCTACAAAAAGAAGTTAGATACCATAACGACATTAATTGTAAAAAAATTAAGCTGTCTTGTGAATCATGACTCTTTGACTGTTAAAGTCATGAGATCTCATATATAGCCGTGTCTAAATTTCTTACTAATCTCGAGTCTCCATTTCATTAATAAAACTCGATGACTTTAACTTCTTCTTCACGCAGTATGAAGATGTACTTATTTACTCATATTGACATTTAACGAGAAAGTGTTTTAGGCTGTGAAGGCCAGTTTGACATAGGCTGTCAAAGCGAAAAAGACTAAAAAGGCCACATCATGTTTATATCATAACGCTGTATCTATTATCAGTAAATCTATGGTTATCAGCATGATTAAAATGACATATTATGTCAAAGTGGGGCCAATATTAGGAAAACATCGATTTAATTTGGAAACGTCCAGTAGTCGTCTGGTTATCATAGCACAGGGAATACCCTAGTTCCAAATCAGATGATTGGTGTGTATCGTCTGGGGCATTATTATTATTATTTATTGATGAATTTTATTACCATCGTAAATTATTTTCCATTTATTACGACAAACTTCAACCATGATCACTTTAATAGTCACAATATTTTAAAACATGAATTTACTAACGATGATTATTTTGTTGTAAGTACATTATAGGTACCTATGCATAAATTGTCTTTCGTACTTATATACATAACTCCATGCCTTTTGCCGCTCGGGGTGCATCACAACAGAGCATCGATGTAGTTACATAAAATCACGCTGCAAAGCCAACTGTAGCAACAAGTATTTATCTTACAGTACCATTAAGCGGAAGCAACTTATAGTCACAATTTACCTGCCCATCGCCTACGCCAGCTCCTTATAATAAGCCCTATCATATAGCCGACTTTTATGACCTGCTCAAAGACATATGCAGCTTGCACTATCAGTTTTACCTTTTAGATAAATGCATACATACATTATCTCCATGCTGTAACCCTAACGGGGTAGTCAGAGAGGACAGAGTGCCAAACCTCCTTACATACTTCTTTTGCTCCCTCAAATCCTTTTTATTATTCCTCATCATTCTCCTCACATATTTTTGCCTAGATATGCAAGTGCTTTTGACATTTCCTTCAGCTAACACTCTGGCAATTTGATCTTCATAAGTCAGCATTGGTCGTCTTTGCTTTCTGCTACCACTCACTTTTTCTTTTTGGTTTTTTTCATTAGTTATCTATCACTCCTTCCTACTACGTTTGTTTACCTTTTAAAGACATGATATCCTTTAATTTACGTATGTGCTGGCTTATAAATTAAAAAACTTAGTAGAAAATAATAATCCGTGCACCACATTATGTTACAAAGTATGTCGCTATTCGTCTTTACATTGTTAAGTGTAAATGTTCTCAAAAGGTTTAAACTTCTACGAAATCTAAATTGAACTTCCAATTTTCAACTTTTCTCAATTTCCATTAAACAAGTTTTAAAAAACTACATCGAATCTAATGTCATCTATTCCAGTTCATTGTTGCGAGTTGCAACGTCGTAAGTTATCCGTTGCTGAAAAATCCTTCCAAGTGAAGCTTTGTATCATGGAGGGGGCAAAATAGATCACTCCCTGTAGGAAGGCGTCAATCGCAAGCTGATTTATAGAGGGTGCTCCGGCGGTGCCGACTAAACTGCCCTGCGTTTTGCTCGTGTTGGAACCGACCGGGCACCGGCAAACAAGTCACTCACCTGCCGCTTCTCCCTCATCGAAAATTCGAACCTCGGTAAATGCTTTTATAAACGAATCTATTTTAAATTTCAAATACTTTACTGAAAATTCTATGGAATCTCTATTGGTATGCCATTATCCGTATCAATAAAATGGAAGTAATTGCTTCGTATATGTAATTGAAATGCATATTAAGCTCATCTGTAATTACGTAATTTGTTGTAGGACTCATTCTATGAGTACAAATACTCTTCACTTCTACGTAAGAACAAAATCTCAACAAAGAAAATCGTGAATTTGCAAACAAACTACAAGTGCAAACTTGACCTAAGAATTCAATCAGGACTCGGTTGGCAATAATTGCACGATCCCAGAGCTCACTATTACAAAACTTTACAGCCGTAATTTGTTTTCTATTGAAAACATCTCTACATTAATACATAGATACATAATTATTTTCTTTAGTAGTCATTTTTTTAAATAAAGATAGTTATGGTCCATACTATGTAATAAATCAGTCACATTGCAAAAAAAATACATATTAAATAACACAAATAATATGTAAACATTTACTTTATTTAAAATTATTTGTACATGTGGATTTACCACCAATTTAGGTAATGCAGTCTTCATTGGTGATTGACCTACGTGTATGGGACAACTGTGTAAAACGAAATCAACATTTGCATTCACGAAAATATCAGATATAATTGAAACGTTTTGGAAGCACTGAAGAAGTTTTTAGTTCAATTTAACGGCAATCAGGACGGCCGTTGAAGACGGCGCGTGAGGCGAATGCCTAAAATATTAAACGTGCCGGAATGACAGGACACGGGCGGGACAGCGAACCACCAATTTGATATTTTCGCCGAGTAACGTGAAAATCGATGCGATTTCTTGGGTATCATATGTCACTGAAATATATAACTATTTTCTACATAATACTGTTTTCAGTGTAAAAGAATCAGTAAGCAATGATTAGATTATTATATACATTAACATCTCTAATTAACACTTATACGTATGCATAACTCTACATTTAATCATATAAATTATAAAGCATTAAAAAAGATTATGAACAGAAAACTTTTTGCAGTTAATGTATTATATTTTCAGTACCTACCTACTATTGATCTTAGTATGAATCTCACAATTTACTTTATCAATTTATTAATTGAGGTCACTTATATACATATAAGCAATCTTTTACTAATTATATGAGTACGTTATTCGAAAAATAAAATAGGAGAATACTGACATCTGATTACTTCAAGCATTTACATCAGAACTATGTATGCACTGTTTGATGAGAGTAGTTATTTGATATTTGCTTATAAGTTATACATTATTCACGCTCAATAACAAAAGCCACTTGTAATAAATTGCAATGTACCGTGGAAACTGCTTCGTCTTGACCAGAAGCACATTCGGCTCCTTAAAGTAAACATGGGTGTATTAAGAGAATGACTGAGGTGGACAACAGCTCCCCACTCTAGTCTTGGTAGTGATTTAAAGCATAAGTATTTTCTTATTGTGAACACAATATATTTATAAGTTTTCCGAGGATCTAATACATAAAAATCAATATCTGTTGTTTATTCATATTTTATAATACGAACAAACAAACAAACATTGATAACATATGTATTTTATGAACTGCCATATCGTTCATCCGATTGCGATGAAATTTGGTAAGGAGATAGCTTGATTCCTGAGGAAAGACAAAGGCTATTTTAAAAATAAAAAACTCGGACGAAGTCGCGAGCATCAGCTAGTTATTTATTATTTTTTGTGTAAGTAAAAACATTTTTAGTTACTGCTGTTTATGTTGCCTAGTTCATCCAGAGGCGAATCCTGGTCTGCCCGCCGGACAACCATTGCTAGTCCCCCATAGTCAAACGTCTGGATACACCAGTGCAAGTGAAATTGCAGGCACCAGAGGCACACTCGTTTTTAGCGTCATCGAACGCTACCGTTTATTGCGAATTTTCAACTAGGGGAAAAGTGTCCTTGTTGTCACAATTACTGCACAAAGTCAAATCAATCTATTCAAGTAAACCCAATTACAAGGTATTTTCGAACGTCAAATCTACTTTAGTTCGGTTCAAAGAGAAAACCTGGTCACTAAGAAGAACCGACAAGAAACTCAGTCAGGTATCATTTTTTCAACATCGTTTTACAAAACGTTTATTAAAATACAGTATTCAGAAAGCCAGTAAATGCATGTGCAGAGAAGATCATTTCCAGACTTTTGCTTTATCTTCAACGAAATCGTTAATTTTATAGTATGATTGTCTATCAGTGTACGTTTTATAACTAATCTATTTTCTGTTAATTAAGTGACTTTTTGAGGAACTTTATTATAAAAACGAATGCAGTTAAATGCGAAAAATTAAACATTTGACTTATGTAATTTAAATTTTGGAATAACCACCTCGTCATCATCATGAAATAATCATCACGACCTCGGGTTTCCATACCACCAATATCGCCTTTCTTTATAAACAAATCTATATTTTTGCTCGTATACAAAATAATTTCATAGATGTATAAGGACGGTAAGGTGAGTATAACGATCTCTTAGTGATACTCGTGCATTCATACTGTAGATGGCACTTATCGCTCTTTTTATAAAATAAAAATTTAATTAAAATGCGCCTCTGATCCCCACAGAAAAAGGCCATAGGATATTAGGCTATGAAAATACGCAAAGTACACCAAACCTAGCCGTATCCACATCCGTTAATTGCCTAATGCGTCTAATGGCATATATCGCGGAACCGAGCTTAACCAATGCCCCAATATGGTCCGCCCGTTGCAATTTATTATCTACCGTTAAACCAAAAAAACTATCTGACTTAACTAATTCTAATTGTTTCCCCACCCAGTTCTAACTATTATGAATTCTCGGTACATTAGAAAGGGAAAATTTAGTACATTTCGTTTTTTGTGCATTCAGTAGTAAATTATTAACAACGAACCATCTCGAGACGTCTGTTAGGATCCTGTTTACCCAGGTATTATCTAGGTTTTTTCTGCGCAGTTTAAATAACAATGAAGTGTCATCAGCAAATAATACTATTTCGCATAAGTCCCTAAGCACAAATGGGAAACTAGAAACAGTAAATGTCCCAAAATTGACACTTGGGGAACACCCATTTTTAATTTCGAAATAGCAGACAAAACCCCATTTACACTCAATTTTTGCTCCCAGTCAGACAAATACGAGACCACGAGATTAAGAGCGTTGCCATGAATTCCATGGTATGTATAGTACTGTTATAATATATTTTTATCTGGATTGGTTAATGTTTTTAATACAAGACTATAGACGTTTTTGAAAACACCTCAAAGCTAAGGGGTGGCTTGCACCAACTATTTAAACTCGTTTTCAGGATCTGACATTTCCCTTGCACTAACAATTAAATAGTTGGTGCAAGCGAGATGTCAGATACTTAAATTGAGTTTAAATAGTTGGTGCAAGCCACCCTAAATCTCAGAAATTCTGGTGACCACCGGCCTTTTTGATTACAGCTAATCATGAAAAATGAATACTTATATGTTGTACTGTGAGTAGGTAAATTGTTTGTAAATATTTATTTTTTTCTATTGGTTAGTTTGAAGTAAGATTGATGCGTATTTAATTTATTTTGGCAAGAAAATGAAAGCAATTTGACATATTAAAATGAGTTTTTAGAGTACATTACAAGTAATCAAAACCAACTTATATAATTACAGACTGATAACTTTGATCTCAATTAACATAACATAACATATCTTCACGCTGTATCCCTAACCGGGTAGTCAGACAGAACGGAGCGCCAGGAGTCGCGGTCCTTACACACCTCTTTCGCTTCTTCAAATCTCATAATTCTCTTCACACATTTTCGCCTAGGTATGCGTACCTTTGACATTTCCGTCTGCTAACACTCTGGCTATTTGATCTTCATAAGTCAGCCGTGGTCTTCCTTGGCTTGTTTTACCACTCTGTGCCCTCTGTGCCTCTTGTTTTACCACACTTTCGCTCTGTAGATTTTCTTCGTCAGTCTTTCATCACTCATTCTTTCCAAGTGCCCGAACCATCTAAGCATTCTTTTCTTCATTTTTACAATAACATGTTGTGCAACCCTGTCATACTGCGTATCTTATCATTACTTATCCTGTCCGCAAGCGTGACGCCGCACATATTTTTGATCTCAATTATATCCAAAATTTTCGAAGTAGCCTTACACAAACATATTTTAAGCTTTATTACAAAGCATAGTATTTTGAGGGATGAGCAATGCGGATTTCAAAAAGAAAATCAACGATTGATGCTTGTTACAAAGTTACAACTGAAATTGTTAATAACATATACAATAATAAGCCCACAGTAGAAATATTCTTTCATGTCTTAAGCCTTTGACTTAGTGTCACATAAGCATTTACTATTTAAATTGGAGAAATATTGTATTCGTGGACCGGCGCTGCTATGGCTAACTTCCTACTTAAAGAATCGAACGCAATGTGTTGAAATAACAACTAACAATGGAAAAAATATAATTAGTAAATATCATTCATTGTGTAAGTGTAACAACTATGGAGTACCGCAAGGAAGTGTACTTGGGCCGTTGTTGTTCTTGTTGAATATTAATGACTTGCCTGACATAACATCACATCCGTGTACATTATTTGCTGATGACATATCCATAGTCATGGTATTTAATAATAATGACGATATCTACTTCAATATAAATAATACTAATATCTATTACAAGTGAAACAATGTTTGAATGACTCAAAAATAATAACTTATAAATGAACATAAATAAAAAATAATAATACAGTTTCCTACTAAAAATCTCTAAAGGAAAAAAATTAATATTAATTAATTAATTACAAAGGTAAAAATATATCAAAGAAGTAGAACAAACAATAATTTTGGGAATAATATTAGATAATCATTGTACCTGGAAAGCTTATATTGATAAGATCTGTAATAAAATTAATAGATACATCAACGTCCTTCAGAAATTGAGAAAAACCACAACGCTTACTTAACAGAGTTTTCATTACTTAAAAGCAATGTATAAGAGCTGTTATTGGTATTCCCCGTGGGAATAATGTAATCTGTTTTTCGAAAAATTTGATATTCTAACATTGCCCTGTATGTACATACTAGAATCGGCATGTTTTGTTAAAGCTAATGAAAATCTATTTACGACGGCTTCTAAAATGTATATGAGAAACACAAGAAATCCCAATAGAATTTTCATGTCTAGAAAGCCTAGGACTACTTTTTATTTAAGAAATTTTCATGTCGTAAGTGATAAAATATTTAATCATGTACCAAATGACATAAAAAGTTTGCACTATAAAGTTTTTAAATTTAAGCTCAAGAACTAGCTGAAAATTAAATGTTACTACTTAGTAACAGAATTCCTAACAATAAACAGTCGTTACTGAATTTATTTAGAAATTATTATAGCAGAGTAATAATTATATCAACATAAAGTTATTGACATTATGAATATAACATGAATTAATATTTTACAAAATCTTAACGTGGCACTGAAGTTATATTAACATTGCGACTTAAGAAATTGTTATGATTCTCGCCGTATTTATGTACATTTATTTGTTAAAATTAATATTTGAATGTCATTCTGTGACAATGTGTCTGATACATTCATCACAGATATGTAAACCTATGTAAAACTAACAACGCAATGGCAAATAAATGAATATGAAATATGAAACATTCGAGGTTAATTTTTAAGTTTTTTGAAGTTGGTGGATCAGGTACATGTTACTCAGTTATTTAGGAGCTAGTTGTTAGAGTGAAAACTTACCCGGTCACTATTTTCACAGTACAAGTAAGCATACAGTATGCTATCTCGGCAGTGTCCTAGAGATAATTACCTACGGTCGTTTGGTACGTAAACGCGCAATAGGGTTACCGACTTGGACTGAATGTTTTTCTTGGGTTACTTATTTGATAATAGGTACTATATTAAATTGTCATATTATCTTTTCATTTTATATTATTGCAAATTTAATACGTTTTTATTTATATAATTTTACTAGTATTTAATATCTAGTTTCAAAAGTTTGTGAGTTAGTATGGTGGAAATGGACAAAAAAAATGCTTTTTTATGTGCAGTATAATTAAAAATCAGCAATAAATTAACTAGATCATTATGATAATATATTTCCTACAAATTAGCAACAGAGAAATATTTCTGGTTTCGATATAGATGTATTCAAACATCCATACACTGAACATTGTGCTCGTAAACTTGATTGACATAATATTTAGTCAATAAATGCGCAGGAGCGTCTCATACCGTCCGGCGACAACCGCGGCGCGCTCGCGACTGTCGTATGTCGAGATCAGGGTTGTTACGGATGCAAAAATTTAGACATCCGCGGATGCAGATGCGGATGCGGATGCGGATTTTGGGATTTTAAAAGGATAATTATTTAAATTTTAAGTGCATAAATAACTAAAAATCAATTTAATTTTAACTTTTTATTTATTTAATCATATTTTTAGAACAAAATTACACAAGTTTTTAGTTTTACTCATGACACAACAGAATTTTAAGCTTCGAGTTTCATAATCAAAAATATTTGTTTAATAATTAAACTTAAAAATTGGTGAATTATATTTAATAAATAGCAATATTGCAGCCTTCTCAGCTTCCAACCTGTTTCTTAGTGGATTATATATTAACCCAGCTCCACTAAATAGTTGCTCGCTGGGAACACTGGCTGGTGGAGGTGATAAATATCTGCATGCTAATTTGGAGAGAATTTTAAATTCACAACGGTTAACTTTCCACCAATTAAGTGGATTTTCATCTAAATCCAGTCTTTTTTTGTTACGATAAATAACTAATTCTTTGCGGAGAAGAGAATCGGGGCTACTGTTGTCCGGTTCTCCTTCACCTTCATCTTCGCTCGATGAATCTAATATCATGGCAAGATCGCTTTTTAAGCAAGTCTGATTACCCGTACTAGACGTTTCTGGTTCAGGATCGAGAGAATCTCCCATTCTCATTCTTTTTGTTTTTTCCGCCGGCGACATAGGAGAATCAGTGACGACAGGGTCATTTACCATCTTTATTATTTCATCTTTTATTTTTTCTTCGGTGACTGGTTTGAAAAATTTATGCTTATAGCGAGGATCTAAATATGTGGAAATTGCATATAAGTTGTTATCTTCCAAAGAAGAAAATTTCACTGAAAATTGTGATTTCAGATTAGAGACTGCCAACCGAACAGCATCACTTTCTCGTGGTTTTGTTAAATAGTGGTCAAGTTTTTTCAAAAGCATTTGTATGATAGGAATCACAGATGATATGAGTGCCTGAGAGCTGCTCATTTCACGAGTGGCTTCCTCAAACGGTTCCAGTACCTCAAGACAGCATTCTATTATTTTCCACTCTTCAGGCAAAATTGATTCAATGTTATTGTCATTGGCATAAAGACTTAATGCATCTTTTATCTTCAAAAAACGCTCAAACATGTAGAACGTACTGTTCCAGTGCGTCACACAATCCTGGAATACTTTAAAATGCGGTTGATTAAGTCTGTCCTGAATTTTTTCAAGTTGCTTTTGAGCAATGGTTGAATGGTTAAAATGAGTAGTAATTTTCTTACATTTTTGTTTGACGTCTTCTATGCTTTCCTGCGATCGTAAACTATGCCGAATAACAATTTGCAACTTATGAACGGTACGATCTAAATCATTTAACAATGCTAATCGCATTCCTCTTTTCATGTTAGAGCCTTCATCTCGTATCATGCAATGCACTTTTTCATTTGAAATATTCCATTCAGCAAGCATTGTGTTAAATTTTTCTGCAATGATATCACCAGTATGACGGTCATCAAAAGTCTCGCATTTTAACACAATTGACGATCGTTGAAAGTTTTCTGATACTCCGTGGCAAGTTAGGCTAAGCAAAGAAACACCTGAGCTGGGATCTGTCCAAATATCAGTAGTGAACGACATGTAATCATATTCTTCAATTAGTTCTTTAACTTTTCCAGCAAGTTTTATGTATAGCTCATTGCACACGAAATCAGTAAAAAAATTTCGTCCTCTAAAATTATATTTCGGTGCTAACTCTTGTATGACACGACGAAATCCAAGTCCCTCCATAAAGTTAAAAGGTAAATTTTGAAGCGCTATCATTTCCCCAATGAATTTGTCAATCTTTTTTGAATTAGGATTGTCAGTATCCCACTTCTTTTCTTTTTGTAGTACTTCCTCTAACGAAAGCTGTTTCTTGGCTTGTTGCAACGGAGTCACAATTGTACCTGTAAAAAAATACAACATAATATACACAAACCATCTACTAAATAAAAAAATAAGTATACTTATCAAAATTCGATGTAAAAAAAACTATAAGTAAAAAAATAAAAAAGGCCAATGTGGTGTGCGCTTTCAAATAATTAAGTGTTAAAAGGGCTGTAATTTGCTAACAATAAAGTTAAAATTGAAAAAAGACAAGCATTTAATTTTAAACATAATTTGGAACTAACTTTGGATTCTTGTTAGTGCTAAAAAAGCTTAAGAAGTGAATATTTTCACTAATACCATTTTTTTATTTTAATTTTAATATAGAAAGTAACATAAAATCATGTGACCAATAACAACAATATATTTTAGTCACACTACAATATAATAAAGTAAGGAAGGATTATAGATATTGGCCCTTTTAGCACCAAGTATAATTATCATGATTTGAAATGAAAACAGTAAATTATTAATGAAATTAAATTAATTTATCTAACCGTAACTAAGTTTGTAAAACATGATTGTAAATCCGATATTCCGATATTTTCGATACATACCTGCTTCATCATTTTTTTTCTTCAATTCCTTTTCTTTATTCGCACTTTGGAATAAACAAAACTCCTCCGGGTGTATTGATTTCAGGTGATTTTTCAAAGAAGTAGTAGTGCGTCCCTTCCGCGAGTAACTTTTATTACATATCTTACACTCCGACTTCTCCGGATCATTTTTGTCTATTGTAAAATAAGTCCAGATACTGCTTTTTATTGGTGACGACATTTCACTTCAATATTTATATCAAAATATTCATTAAACACGCAAAAAGCTATGAAGTACACAGTAAACACTCACTGTAACTATAATTTATTGACAATGAGAAAAAACACAACAAACAAAACCTGTAGGATCTTGTTACCAATGTGCGCCTTTCTATTCGTCAGTTACCGAATGAAGTTAGAAATTACCAAAACAAACGCGAAGCACGTGCCACTCTGGCTCCGCCCACTTTCTTTACATGTAGTTACTTGTTGATGTGAATCTGCATCCGTAAAAACTCCGCATTGATTGATGCGGATGTGAATGCGGATGCAGATGTCTGAATTAATGCGAATATTCCGCATTTACGGATGCGGATGCGAATATTCGTAACACCCCTGGTCGAGATATGTCGAGATTTCGAGCGCGATGTTTGGGAGCGTTTGTATGAAGATAGCATACTGTATGCTTACTTGTACTGTGCTATTTTTGTTTTTAGATACAGTTTATATCATAATATTGAATTATTTACTTATGCCACTTAATTTGCCAAAAATGCCTAGACATGACGTTTTTAGAGAAAAGTTGGAGAGATAGAAATTTTTAAATGGTTTTTCGAAATTTATTACATAAAAGAAACACAAAGCAACGTGTTACTTATCTTAGAATTAGTTATTTAAAGACCTTTGATACTCTACCAGATGACCTCAAAAAATTATTTTACTTTGTACATAAGCCGTCAAACTAACCTTCAAAGTCAAAATTTGATTTTTAAAGGTCATTTCACGAGGCACTACTTTCTACAACTATTTATTTCAGCTGTTTACGTCAATTGGTATCAGAAAATAATTATGACAGACCCAGACAATGGCGGATCTAAAAGTATTTAGTTTCTTCATTTTCGGAATGGAACATTAAAAATGACAAGAATAAGTAAAAGAAATACCTATTAATTAAAGTAGTGGTTCGTTCAACCAGTAAACCCGATTAAAAATGGATGCAATGCACACAATTTAAGTATTGAGCTCTTATAATATAGCTAGAAAGATGTTTAATTGCTTCCCAAATTGTATTCAAACGATGAGAGCAAAATAGCAGCAATGTTGCGTGACAACGTGCACCTTTTGTTGCGACAACTTACCTCATAATATTAGGGATAAGTTTTCACGCAAGACTTAAGTCGTAATTATTAAGGTTTTTATTTAATAGCTAGTTGATGGTCATAACATTTATTGAATTAATGAAGGCAAAAGAACGGACCATGTGATAAAAACATTAGAACTTGCAAAATCGTTAATATTTTTCTGTTAATGGCTATTCGTACATTTAATATGATAACTATTCCCTGTATCCCCCATTTGAACAACAAATTAATTTTATCCACTACTTTGGCAACGTCAACTAAGCTACTCGTTGACAACGGAACGATCAACCATGTGTGTTTATTTCGTTTCGTTGACATTTTGTTTCGTTAAATTAAACTAGTCGAATTTGTCAACGATTTTTTTTAACGAAGGGAAAATTTTATATGTTGACGTGTTTATCATTGAGTATGTCGTAACCAGTGGTAACTAAACTTATATTTAGTAAATACGTTAGGTATATATCGCTTATTATGCCATGTATAATATATAATTTAATACCAATTCAAGTTTAAAGAATTGAATTTAAAGAGTTGTCAGAACATAAAATCATAATCAAATTAATGCCGTCATAAAATACACGAAGAGACGTAAAAACTAAAATAGGAGAGGAGATAAAATTGTGACAGCTAGAAGGAAACGGGTCCAGCCGGGCGTATCTCGTGAATGCAACACCGCTTTTTGATTTTAATTCAAGAAAATATTACAAACTTTATATTTAAATTAAGATGGGGCTAAATGTGCCACTTTGTGCTTCGTTTTCACTATTTACCCTACAATTACAATGCCGATACGTAACGTGGACCACATTCTTAGAATAACACGAAATGAAAATATTATACAAAGGCAAATTTTATGAAACTGTAAATTCGCGCTAGCACAGATTTCGTGTACGTATTTTTTAAACATTTGAAGAAAATGTTAGTATATTTGTTAAATAATATGTTTTACTATTCTCGTTTAGCGAAAATTTTAAGCATAAAATTTCAATCTCTCAATATTCAAATCTCAATTTTTTTATAAATAGCGAAATAAACAATGCTACAGTAATACTACAGTTAATATTACTCTGAATATTCTATCGTCGAACATGTTTTGAGTTACCCTGAAATGTTATATTATAGTGTACATGTGGGAATAGCATCGATATGTGAAAACCCATTCAATGAACTTTAACATTTGGTGAATATTCTGAAATATTTGTGATACGTATCACGTACTACAAATCACAATATCCAAACAATTATCCAAATGAATGAAAATGACACAATCGTTTGCGGAATTAAATATTAAATTAAGTTACCCAAAATTAAAACTGTTCGCAATTAATGTGACCGTTTATAAACGACATAGTTACTGATAAACCATTTAGAAAAGTTTTCATTTTGTGCTTGATTATGAGTCTGACGTTTCGCTAAAGGGTGAATTTATCGAAGTTAGCCAAAATTAAAAAATATTATATTAAAATAGTACTTGAAATCTATGAAGTGATTCCTGAGTTAAGAAAAAACACAAATATTTACAATTTCAGAAGCATTTAAAACGTAACTTTTGAATTTACCAGAACGCTAGGCCGACGCAATCGCGATCCACGACTGGCGTGCCGTCTTACTTTATAATATTTGCTTCATTTTCAACGAAAGTCGTATTGCCAAGAAATTTTGCGTTCTATTTTTATAATATTACCTGCTTTTACAATGTACAGCTCGTTACGGTAAACGGTTTTTCAGCTCAATCGATTTGTGAGTAACTCCTCCAGAGAAAATAAGACAAATTGAAACATTTTAATATGCTTCAACTTTTTTAAATAATGAAATCTTCTACTACAAATAAACATCTGCTTTTAATCTTTAATTTTTGGAAAGCTATAACATTATACTATTACTTCCTAATAGTGATAAATTTACAAATTTTTATAGCCTTATTTTTGCTCTAAGTAGCCATATTTGAAAGTATTAACTGCAAAACTTTAGCACCTTTAGTCTCAATCAATCAAGAGCAGCCGCAGAAAGATCGTTTTCATGTTTGATAATGTACTCTTGTATTTAAAAACATTCGCTATTATTTAACACACGTGTGAAGAGGCCAACATAGATACGGAATGCTATCCGTCACACTTCACTTCAGATGACCTCAAATCAATGAACTATAAATCCATTGTCTAAGTTTGCACAGACAGAGCTGCTCTCTGGACTCAGAAGATTAATTTTCTTAGTTTAGATTGTGTCGTGACCCATTGTGCAAGCGATAATTGGATTTTCACGACTATCTGCGATTCTGTTACCTCTTGAACCTAACTCAGTAACAAAACTCTTAGTTACATCTAAATTATAATAATATCTACATAGGTACTAAGCCTTTAGACAAAACGATTGTTATTTATAATTTATCGCGTTCGCAATAAAAATTTGATTTTGAATTTTGTTTTACTTATTTATTTTTTTGTGCAATAAATTTGTCAACTATGGAATACAGTGTTATATTTCTGGAAAAAAGATTTCAATAATTACTGAAATCCTAAAAACTTTTTTGATAATTTATCACTAGATTTTTAATTTTTCAGAGAAAGTGGATGATAACATTAATAAAATAGTTTAATTTTACAACATCATCATCAAACAGTACTTAGTATTGTGGTACATCGTTGGAAATTATATAAAATTTCTGACGATCTCCTTCCTTAACTCAATAATTTTATGGATGAATTTATTAGATAAAGTGAAGAGGAGTTTGACGATTCAGCAAAAGCTCAAACTATAACTGTAACCAGAAATGTCAACCAACCTTTGGTTTTATTTTATAAAGATACCACAAACACAAATTAAAGTACCTACTACACCTAAGATACACCAGGATTATAAATAAATAAATAGTTATCGTAATTAACGCTACAATATGATTTATAAAAACGCTCAAAAATGCTGCAACTAATTAAAAATTATGTAAACTATAAACAAAATTTTCCTTTTTAATGACAAAATAAAATATTATATTTGAAAATGTCGTATTACAAACCAATGTATTATAATCACTGTCACTTTAAACATTAGTTCAAAGTGTCTTTGTTTAGCCGTTATGTACGTATCTATGTATATAGGTACGTCTTTTTTATTTTTTATTTCGATTTAGTTTTTTTATATTTTAACACAACTGAATCAAAATCAGTTCATCCGTTTAGGAACCTTGATGCCACAGACATACACACAGATACACACGTTAACCTTATAACACCCCTCTTTTTAAAAAAATTAAAAAATAATATATATAAAAAATTATTGAATTTGTATGCTTATTTAGTATATTTTCATTGTAGTATAATTATGCAAGTATGTATGTTTAGTAGCATTTAGTAGACAAAGCCGCAGTAATGTGTACGTATCTCAAATTTTATTTGCAGAAGCGCACTAATTTCTTTCTATTAACACGTTTACATGACAACGTATTGCTTATTAGATTTCACGTGGAGCTACTAATTTAAAACGACGCCTTCTTCGATTAGTAAGTATGCAAAATAATTAGCATTTTTACTAGTAGGTAATTAGTAAGTTCTGTCAAATCAGTATTTATAAATACCTACTATTGTTTAATAATACTGCAAGTGGATGCGGCATCTGCGGGTAATAGGACCTTGCGCGGGGTCTGTTAGGGTCACTCACTCACTACCAACATCTTACTCGCTAATCATGCCGCCAAACAGCAATGCTTGCACTGTAGCATTCCAGTGTGGAGGGCGAAACGGCCAGGACAATTTGTGGCACAAAAAGCACACAACATCTTAGTCCTCAGCAACTCCGGTCCAAGCTCCTCGAACAGGGTAGAGCGAGATTGTCTTACGGCGACTTCTTGTTGAGGCTTTTATATCACATAAATTGCATTTCAGTTTACGTTAAATAAATAATAATAACTTTTTTTTAATTGACTTTAATTGCAAAAATCAACACTATTTTATCAATACCTATTATTCACTCGAAATTAATTCACGCATTTGACATATTGGCACCCCTTGCCACCTAGCGCCTAGAGCAGCCATTCCCAAAGTGGGCGACCGCTTCTCAAATCCTGGGCAGGCGCTGGTCCTCAGGCTTCCCAACGCATTTGCATTCTTAAATGCTTTCTAGTCTTGATATTGTTAATGTCCGCGGGCCCTCAGTACACTACTTACCCTCAGGCGAAATGTTTGTCCATATGGAGTTCCCGTGGAAAAAAAATATAGGTTATTTCAAAAACTAAATGTTCAGGGAATATTATTACATTTATCGATATGGAAATATAAACTAGAAAAGTTTTGTGTGAATAAATCTTGATAAATTGATGAGATTCAGTGACGAACAGTCACAACTTAGACCATCAAAGTTTCAAAAGACAGGCTTTTAAAACAATACACTGTAAATGAAATAATTTATACAGGAAAGCTTAACTTCAAAAGAGTCTTTCACTCAAAAATAAAGCGTGTTGCAGTACCTAAACAAGGTGGAACAATGTTTTGCATAACAAAGGGGAAAAAAACACCTAAAGGAAAACATAAAGCCACACTTTATTTGCAGAATACTTATTCAAATGAGGCTGTCCCTTCTAAGTTTGTTTTCAATCAAAAACTCGCGCAGCTTTGTCCTGTTAAACTTTATAAATGAGACGATTATCCGGTACGCGGCGTCGAAGAGACCTCGTGATAGGTGTAGCCGCTGTCGCCAGTGCCAGTTGTCCGACCGCCACCCACCCGCCCTGGGCTGCGAACCGCTGATAAACCTCTGGTCACCTGCGCTGCATGAATTGCAGCGCTTTTTAACTTTCCCCCACTTATAGCCGTTTAAACTTTATCCGCTTAAATTCGCATTTATGATTAATAGGTTGACAATTACAATAAGTCCATAAGTTGACTGATAAAAAGTTGTTTTCGCTTTATTTTTGAGCCGAAATGTCATTATGCAAATAAAACTTTCTCTTCTTCGTTCGTGTTTTACCTAATCCAAAACTTTAACAAAAATCTACGGTAGGAAAACGTAAATTTTTTTTACATTGTGACTCGAGCTCAATTGTTAACTTAAATAAGTAGAAAAATTTAGGATAACATGCAAACAACAAAAACATAATACGAACATTGGAGTAGCACAGGGTATGTCAAGATTACCTCCGGGCTGCAGTCTGATTGTGTCGCAACGTAAGAAGAGAGTAGTGCCACGGCCGGCTCCGACTCCAAGAGAAACATTTTTGTATATTCCTCTTTTACAAAAGAAAATAACTTCCTTTTCTATGAAATTTGCCAATCCCAAAACTCAATAACTTGCAAATTAGATCCGTCTCCATCAAACATAGGTACACTAATAAGTTTTATATTCCATTGTCCTCTCGAAACGAGATTTACATCGGCGAGTTTTACTAAAATATTAACATTGTATCCCGATTTTCTTATGAGAATTTTTTAGAACCTGCTGAATATTCTTTTACTTTTATTTGAAGGTGTTATTATTGACGCTTGGGCTAAGAAGTCGACGCAACAAGGTGTGCCCGCATTTGTTTTATCTCAAGTAACTGTTATTATTGTGCCTCAGGCACTCAACCACTCGTGCCTTCCGCGACTCTCTACACAATTTCCAGGAAAAAGATTTTCTGTACAATTACATTGTAATATGAATATTCAATTCCTTTTTTAATATTGATTTACCACTAGAACAAACAATAATAAATGTGTTACAAGAAAAGTGTTCAACTGGCTGTTCAATACGAATAGCAAACAGTGTTACTTTTTGGGAACAATCTACGTTAAACCGAAAGGGAATGATGTGCCAGCTCTTTATACTGCAATTTTTATGTCCAAACAAAACGAATTTGCCGCGCAATCAAAGCGTGAATCCGATTGATGACATAGCGGAATAATTGTTTCGTGAAATTGAAAACATTGCGGCTCGTTTTCTGTATTATTACACCTTGTAAAAATTTTATATTCTATAAATATGTATGTAATGTGCATTACTGAATTAATGAATTTCATATTTAAAGTATATAAATATTATAACCGCTAAATTACTATTCGAATTTGCTGAATGTTCGATTAATATCGAACATTCAGCCAATATCTAATTATAACATTGACCCTTGGTATGCCTGGCGAAAAGAAATCACACAATATGCCTGGTGGGTCTGACGGACCCGTAACTAAATATCATTTGTTTATATCGTGTCCATGTTTTCTTATATTTTTAACCGACTTCAAAAAAAGAAGGAGGTTCTCAATTCGGCTGTATGTTGTTTTTTTTTGTATGTTTGTTACCTTATAACTCCGTCATTTATGAACCGATTTCGAAAATTCTTTTTTCGTTTGGTAGGTAATACTTCAGAGATGGTCTCATTTAAATTTCATCGATATTGGAGCTTGGACTTCGAAGATACACTAGATAACACGACCAGGTATATCCTTTATTTATATTGACGATTCTCTTGTATATCGTTGCGCACCGGAATTAGAATGAAGTTAATCGCAGACCTGCCCTAGATATTTATTTAGGTCAAGATCGCTCAAAAGGGAGAAATAAAAGTTTTTAATAAAAAAAATTAAACCGCCTTCAAAAAAAACACTGAAAAGTATAAAATAACTATCCTTTACTAATCAAAACTCAAGTACCATTAAAATAACTTTATAAATACGATACACATACCTATATAATTCAATTTGACAGTTATTGAAGTCGTATCGTATTTATAAAGTTATTTTAATTGTACTTGAGTTTTTATTAGTAAAGGATAGTTATTTTATACTTTTCAGTGTTTTTTTTTGAAGACGGTTTAATTTTTTTTTTAAGTTTTAATTAGGTAAAATTAAATAATAAATTTTAAATTACTGTTGACTTCTATTAATAAGTCGTCTTAGTATATGTATATTCGGCCAAAGAACTTTGTCCCTTTATTTCGAATCATGCGGTTAGTATGATCTATAGTATTTTTGACAATGTTTTTAATTTTCAGTCACAAAAAGATGAAAACATTTCAATTCAAGTCGATAGGTCTTTTATTTGACACGATGGAACCACATGGGTTCCATTGTAGACATTGTAGACAACTTCGGTACCTTAAAAATTAACTCGCCTCTAAAATATTTTGTATTAGTACGTACTTAGGCATAATCGGGTTTTTCAGACTTGCATACACTTTCCACTTTGGCATTTGAACAGGATTGCATTCGGCATTGCGGCAAGTGGCGGAAATATAACCAATATTCTAAGACCTACAGAGCTACTGAGGATCGCGGCAATTTCATGTTGAAAAATATCGTTGTTTTTAAACTATGGTGGGTCTGTCAAACCCTAACAAGCGTGCGAAGGGTTAGGAATATAATATTTTTTATTACATTCTTTAATGTAATAATTATAGATTGGCTGAATGTTCGATAATTAATATTTATTCAGTATGTTGGCCATATTTCTTCAAATTCGTATTCAACTGATTATTTGTCATTATTCGCTGAAATTCCTAAATAATTACTGAATGTGTATAATTAATTTAATTTTTCGAACTTAATTATTTATTAATTTTTCTAATTTCATTGGATTCAAAACGGTAGAAGCGAGGGGGTTAAATATCACATGATTAGACATTCATAATATATTATTTATCAATGTAAGATAGGTATTTGAATTATTTCAATATCCTACCCATATAGCAGTCATTAAATTTTTAGCTTTTAATTTTTAATCAAAAAGCTAAACGTTGAATTTCATAGTATTAACTACAAAAACATTGACACTCCCATACAAACTTTCATCCTCTGTTATACCCTCTCATAGCAAAAAAGGTTCAAAAATGTAGAAATACTACGTCCTTAACTCATTAAAATGCCCAAAGTCAACTTTTAGAGATTTATCTCAAAAATGATGAAGTTTCTTTTAAATTAATGTAATTATTTTACTCCTTTAGAGGTATGATTTCTAAAAACCTTTTTGTAGTGCACCTGTACACACCTTGAGAAACTTATCTTTAAATTAAATTTATTGCATCTGTATTCAGTGGTTTACTGTCTGTCAGTCAAAGAGTTTTATTAAGTAGATATGAAGACTATCGACTCTAGTACCTACGCCCTTAGTACTTAGTACTTACGCCCTTAACACAAGAGAATTTAAGGACGCAGAACATAATAAATAGCAAGTTGTTTGTCAGTTTTGTACATTTAAATTTGGTTTTCAACGTTCAGCGTTGTTTCAAATATCATGTAAAATTCATGCGAATAAGTTATAATTCAACATGTTCAAAAGAAACAAAAATATAGGTAGATAAGTTATATAAAACTACAGAAATCTTATAACACATGTCACAAATGCAATATAACTTTACCAATAAGCAATGTTTCATTCGGCGAAATAGTCAGAAGGGACTTCAAGCTCAAGTACCAATATATTATAAAGTGATGCCTAGTTACCTAAGTTCCAAACAGTAGTTACAGAATAATATAATTTTAACGTTTCTTAATGTTATCATTTTAATTATGGAACAGATAAAAAAGCAATACGTATGTAGGAAGTGAGTTAGATTCTGTTCTATATCAAGGAGAAGCTGTAGGATTATTTTTTTACTACGCGGGAAAGCCAAACAAGCAAACCAGAGGCCAAATGGACTGAGGCCCAAGACATTTACTGTATAAAGGCTAGAAAGGAAAGCACTCCATATTTTAAATGCATTGGTATACCTCAGGACTAATACGTAGTGTCCCTTGAGCCCGAAACTCATCGGCTGTTTTACAATCCACATCTGAAAATAGCAATGCAAGCCCTATTACTTGGCGACGGAATTAGCCAGTAAGATTTTCTTTTTTTATATCAGCGGGAACAAACGAGCAAGCGTGTCACCTCATGGAGAGTGATCATCGCCGCCCATGGACACCCGCAACGTCCAGGGAATCACGGGTGCATGAGAGTAGACTCGTTTCTTGAAGGTCCCTAAGTCGTAACGGTCCGGGTACCGCCACTATAAGTTGGTTCCATAAAATTGCCATACGTGGTAGAAAATGTAGATGGTGCCAATTAATAAATTTAATTTTTTTACATGTGAAGCTAAATTAAAAATATGTAATCATTATTAATACGCGAAGAGAAAACTTCGGATCCCTTTTTAAGAATATTGCACGCAGGGAGGAGTGTGAGATTTAGCATTTAGGAAAAGAAGTGCATAAAGCTAAAATTTTGTATGTAATGTGCGTTACAAATTTACAAATACTTTAAGGGTGGCTTACACCAACTACTTAAACTCAAATTAAGGATTTTACATCTCGCTTGCACCAACTATTAAATAATTGGTGCAAGCGAGATATGAGTTCCTTAAGTCGAGTTTATATAGTTGGTGCAAACCACCTTAAATTAAATTAAATTAGTAAGACTCACCGTCTTACGACAAGTCTTACTAAAAGATAGACACGGCGTAGACTATGCTTATATGTAAACACAAGCTGGAGCTAGTTTAACGTGTGACTAAAAGCACTGAAACGCTGTAATATATTGACACTAGCCTTTGCTAACGTCATTTTTGACATGTTTTTAAACTATGTCTATCTCTAAAACTGTGTTTACCTAAACACTTGTTAGACCAATGTTTAAAATATGTTTTGTAGTAAGACGGTCATTGTTTACGTTCATACTGCCAATGTCAAGAAGACTGTCAATGTCAAACTCATATTAGTTTGGGGTCTTACATATCCTAACGTTAATATTTACAAACTTATAACTAAACATTATATTAAATAATAAACTTCTTATCAGTTGCCACTTAGAAAGCTGTAATTACTTAGGGTACCCAGAAGACTGGAAGCATTACCTCTTTGAATATGTGCAATCTCCTTGGATCAAGCAGTCGCACATAGAAATTATCGCCAAAGAGATTATATTACACCTATATATATATTTACGGTCGAATTTCGACAACGGGACGACCTCTAGTATTAGATAATACACGAAAGGCTCACAAGAAGTCTATAGGAATCAATTACTTCATGCAGAAAAAAATAGAACGTGTCATCTTAATATATCGTTACCTGCTGTTACCTACAACTTCGTCGCTTTTGCAAGCGGAATTTTATAAAAAGTGCACTTTTCGCTCGCCACACAGCGGCTCGCGTATAAAAAGTCGATAAGACCAAGATAGTTCAACCAGATCTACAGACGACGACAAGATCTCCAGAATTGATCTCATGATGAATGAATCAGTCGATCTCCCTTCTCCTATATATACTACACGAGTATATGTAGACTGGTAATATTTTTACATAAAATCAATTGAAAATCTGCGAAGGTGAAGTCAAGATTTTTTTTTCGCGTATAATAAATGAGAAGAAGTAGCATTATTATTATTAGGCAAAGCGCGTAACTCTATATTTTAATAAAGAATAATTGGGAAGAAATCCATTGGAGTCTTCAGATTAACTAATTGTTGTTCTTTAACGATTACCTTATTTTGCGGAATTAGCGCTGATATATTTATGTGTAATGTGTGTGTAGTTCGTACATAATATTGTATGTATAATAGATTTAGCACGCACTCGCAAAGAGCACTTAAAAAAGGAAACTAGCGAAACATTTTGCTTTTTTCTTGTTTAGGTACTACGTTTCTAGGACGACAAGAACGTTGAGACATTTTAATGTAAGATACGTGGTGGCGAAAAAGAAAAACAATCATCACAATAAAATCTTTGTAATTTACTTGAATTTAGTAAATGTTTACTCTTTACAAAAACACAACGTTTTCTACATATTCACGCATATGGTTTAAATTTTACTAACATTGTAACTGTACACTTCTAAAACTGAACTGTATTTGGTGTAATGTAATTATATTGTGTAGAAGTGTAATTCTAAGTGTGTAGAAGTATATAGTAATTAACTATATTAAACATAATATTAAAAAAGAATGAGTGATGAAAGACTGACGAAGAAAATCTACAGAGCGAAAGTGAGAGGTCAAAGAAGCCAAGGAAGACCAAGGTTGACTTATGAAGATCAAATAGCCAGAGCGTTAGGAGAGCGAAATGTCAAAAGCACTCGCATACCTAGGCAAAAATGTGTGAAAAGAATTATGAGATTTAAGGAAGTGAAAGAGATATGTAAGAACGGCGACTCTTGGCGCTCCGACCTCTCTGACTACCCCGTTAGGGATACAGCGTGAATATGTTGTATGTATTAAAAATCAAATTGCACCACAATATGTGCTGCAAACAACAACCTTGCGTAACGATCTGTATTATTGCGTTATATTGATCAGGCTACTAGAAACAGATATAAACTGAATTATGAAAGTCACAAGCACAAGTACGTATAACTATATGGGATTACGGGATAGGCATTAGGAACTGTAATAGAAATCCAAAGGTAATCGCTAATAACCTACATAAGTGGCCAGTAACCAAAAATTTGGACTTCTATGTAAAAGACATTTTTCGCATTTTATTTTTCATCTTTTTCCACGTTAAACTTTTCTATGAGCTCCAGTTTTTCTTCATTTTTGCTGTTTTTTTACCATTTTCCTGACACCTATTTATTTGAAACTTATTGAGGTCAATCTGTAATAATCTGTAATCTAGCGAAATTTTTTTTATAAGAGTCCAAATTTTAGGTACCAGAAAGCCAATACGGTGGGAGAACTGAAGACGCAAGAAGCATTCGTCGTTCAGAAGCAAGACAGACAGCTAAAAGACAGCTAAAAAATGAGACAGCTAAAGAATGGATTTCCGCAAAGTTACACTTATAAATAATATACAACATAAATATTAAAGAATTACTTATTTCCAATTATTATGTCAAAATTTTAATTAACTCGCTGTCTGTCTACATGTGCCTCGTGTTCGTCACATCTGTTGTAAAATTACTCTCGACTCTCGAGTTTATACTGTTGCAGAGAATAAAGATATAAGTAACTCGTGACTGCACGTATACGTCTTAAGATTTGAGGTACAAACTTATTTTAACAAATTATCGCTTGCTTTACTCATATGCTATTACTACTCGCTTTAATATGTGACAAAACGCTTGAACTTCAGTAGCAATTTCGGACAAAGTAAAGGTTAAATTTAGAACATATACATAAGATCGGGTCAAAAATATAAATATATATAAAAAATATAATAATAATACAAAATATTAATATAAATATTAATATTTTGTTAACATTTCAAATAGGTCAGTACGTGTAAAAATTATACTATGGCATTAACGGAGAGACAGACATAGCAAAATTACAAAGGCTCCGTTTTCGCCATTTTGGCTGCTGAATATAAAGAGAATATATTGTTTACAAATATGGATTCTCGTATACTAAAAACAAAATATCTCACAGAGATCTTCATAAAAAACTCATCGCCTATTTAGGAACCCATAAGAGTAAAAATAAACCTACCAACAACTAGAAACCACTAATAAGAATTGTTTAAAGTAATATTTTTCAGTGGCAAATATTATACAAACAATACAAGTTTATAGATAATTAGGTTTTGTATTAATTTATACAATAACAAAACGACAATGACCACACAAACATAATTTCTCCTAACAAGTCATAGTTATCCATGTGCAAGTCCTATTCCATTATTAATGACTGTGTCCCTTATTTTTCAGTGTTTATTTTCTGATGCATAGGTCCTAGTATTGTCCATTTGACCCTAAAACACTCGAAAATATTTTTTTATCTTATTTGGAGCACTGCAACCCGTGCTGACTTTCGCGGAAACATGTTCATGTAAGAAGCGCCGCAAGTGCCGCGCGTGCTCGCTCTATTTTTCAATTACTCTCGGCTTGTCGGGTGATTAACGCGCATTGTTTTATGTTTTGAAGAAGTCAGTGGAACTGAGAAGCAGTAAAAAAAATATTTTCTTGGTTGGTTAGGTAAATCACCAAATAATGGGTGCTAAATTACCGTCTAATCGTCAAGTTATCGCAGTTCTATTTTTTTTTATTTAGAATATTTTTTACAGTCTGGACATTATTCTTTGTTCTTGTACACAGCATAAATAAGAAATAAGAACTATTATTATTCTTCTTCAGCGGTAACTTTGTTTTAAAATAAAGTGTTATTTACATAAACTTTGGGGCCCAATCGGCATGGATTAAGATTAACATAGGAAGTTAACACTATGTATTTAAGTAAAGATTAGTATATTAAAAAGAAATAGAAAGTATGCGTTTTCATCACTTCATTCGATTTCAATATTATGCATAATTATTTAATAGAAGATTTACGCATAAAAGAAGTATATTCACTTATTCAGTCTAAAAAGCTTCACAATGCAATAACTACTTACACAGTAACGATTACACCTACATAGTTCAAAATAATTTCTAATATCCAATAACATAATTTTATTAGAATAAGAAATAAAAAACGACAATTTTCTCAGTGTATAACTGATTCTTTTTTTTGCCAATTCATAATATTATGGAATGCTCAATAAGGTATAAAGGGAATGGAATTAAGATTTCTCTGACACTTATGTATTGTAACACTTTGTCCTAATTTATTTACTAGTTTCTGTCACTAAAGTAAATATTCCACTTAATAAATGAACTCTATCACGACCGCAACAGTAAAGTGAATAACTTACAGTAATATCTAATAATTTTAGCTCCCGTCGGATTTAATTAATGAGAATCTCTTGCAAGGTCACGAATGGCAAACAAATGTATCCTGAAGTAATCCTCTCTTTGCAACAAATTTTCTCAATTCCACCATTATTATCATTTCAATTATGAGACGTCGGAGTTGCGTCAGCGCCGTAGCAGTGATTATAGTTACACACTAAAAATAAATGAAACACAAACTTAACTAGATGGTTATTACGAGGTAACTTTTAAAATATGCAATTTTTTCTTGGATTTTTTTTAACAAAAGCCTTATCTTTAAAACCAACTCTAAAAGTCATTTTTAAATATATCTAATGTATAACATAATGTAACCAATTTGATACATACACAGATATATATCCTCACGCTGTATCCAATAAAGTAAGTGAGAGAGCAAGGAGTGCCAAGCATCGCAGTCCATAAATACTTCTTTCACCTCCTCAAATATCATCACTCTCCTGACACACGCCGAAGTACGATGACGCTTCTGACATTTCCGTCATCTAAGACTCTGGCTATTTAGTCTTCATAAATCAGCCTTGGTAGCAATGCTTCCACTCACTTTCGCATTGTAGGTCTTCGTCAATCGTTCATCACTATTCTATATGCCCGAACCATCTAAGCACTTTCGACATTTTTAAAATAGCGTTGTCATCCAGCCCTACCATACTGCGTATCTCTTTTTTAACCGACTTCAAAAAAAGGAGGAGGTTCTCAATTCGGTTGTATTTTTTTGTTTGTTAACTCACAACTCCGTCATTTATGAACCGATTTGAATTTTTTTTTTTTTGAAAGGATATCCTTCCAGATTGGTCCCGTTTAAATTTCATTGGTATTGGAACTTGAGTTTCGAAGATATACCAAATAACACGAACTGGTTATAACTTTTATTCATTTATGTTGATGATTCTCTTGTATGTCACTGCACTCCAGAATTAGAAAAGAAATAATTTGTAGACCTGCCCTAAATATTTATTTAGGGCAAGGTCACTCAAAAGGGAGAAGTAAAAAAAATTTTATACAAAAATTAAACCGATTTAAAAAATATTGAAAACTTTGGAATAGCTTTACTAATCAAAATTTAAGTACAAAAATAACTTTATTACGATACAAATACCTATATAATTAAATTTGACAGTTATTGATGTCGGTGCCGAATCAATGTACAACAATAGAAAGTCTATTAAGTCTATTAAGAGTTTAGTAGGCTTGGCACCGACTTCAATAACTGTCCAATTTCATTACATGGGTATTTGTATCGTAATAAAGTTATTTTTGTACTTAAGTTTTGATGGGTAAATGTAATTGTTGCGTACTTTAAAGTGTCATTTTTTTTAATTCAATATAATTTTTTGCTTATTTATCTTATCTTACTTTCAGACTTTTTTGGGCATATCCACGCTTCACATCATACAATAAAGTCGACACTAACGCCACATTGTCGATGGGCATTTTGGCTAATTTAAATATGTTCCTATTACTAAATAATGCGGACAGAACATCATTAACTTTGCTGCCAGCTGCTACCCGCCTTTCCACATCCAGCTCGCATGTTCCGTCCCTCGAAAACACGCTTCCCAGACATATAATTTACAAACGGACAGACAAATAGCAAACCTTTAGTTTTATTCACATTCATATTTAACCCTTTTAGTTTACGTTTTTCTTTCATTCACGTTAGAGTCTGCAATTCTGCTTCCGATGGCGCTATCTCTACAATGTCGTCAGCGTGTAAAAAACCACCACTGTGATATCTGCTTTCATACCATTCACATCACCTTTTAACGTGTGAAAGAAATTATCCAGATACAGCACAAATATTCAGACAAACTTGACGAAGCCCTTACACAGGCTCTGTGCCCACGATATAATGACCCGTATTATATCGTTACTTCACAGTTTCTTTCACACTACTTTATCAAATGCTTTTCTAGATCCTTAAAAGCACAGTCATCTGACCTATAGCCAGAAACCTTTCCACAATTAGACAGAGTGAAAAAAAACTGATCCATACAACCCCTACCTCCCACATATCTCTTACATATCAAATATCTTTCAGATATGCCTTTCATACTACCGGTCAATATTTTTGTAAAGACTTTATTTGCTAAGCCGATCATGCTGATAGTTCTATAGCAAGTACAGACTAGGTGAAAACCTTTCCCCTATAGTAAAATGGTATTACGAATACGGTGCATCAGCAATCCGAAACCTCTCCCGTCTGCCAGCAAAGATTGCACAGTATACATAACGTATCCCCGACTCGAAAACCACCATACTCGACTATTTAAGGAGTTATTTCATTGTTTCCCGCAACCTAACTTCTATATTTTAAACTAGTTTTCGATCTTTCATTATTTTTCATGTAATAATAAGAAGTGTCCATTACAGTTGCAGCCTATTCATCTCATCTTATCACAGTAGCGTTTGACACTTGATTTATGTTTACATTTAGTAAATGCAGATTTAGCTAATTATTATTCCTTTCTTGTTCCTTATGTATGCTATTATTCGGTACTACATTTCCTGACGTTACATATAATACATATACGTAATATATGTGACAGACAAGCAACTATAATACAAATAATTTCAGCGTATAAAGAAGTTATTATCTTTTCTAAATATGGAAAAATCCGAAAGCTTGAAATTGCTACTCATCACTATTCTGAAGTACGGAATGTTTGTAATTATAGTTATTTATTAATTTTGAATAGTAATACTGGTTCGGTTTTAGAACAAAGAATCAGTGCTACTATCATAGGAACAAAAAAATTTAATTTAATTGTTGGACCATACGGTGTTCTAACGAATAACAGTCAATATAATATTATGTGAAGATGGTCTGTACAAATGTAAGAAACAGGGAATGTTTTTAAATATGTGCAGCTAAAATTTTCGGGTTCTGACAAAAAAAACTTTTTGTAACCTTAAGCCTTTAAGCCATTAAGTAGGAGTATTACTATCCTACTGAAAGACAGATAAATTAAATAAATGTAGATTCGACTATGAGCGACGATTTACTGAAATCGTTATGATTTATTTTTAATAAATTATAATGATCGGTGTTATGGGAGCACATTATTTAAAAAAAATATGAGCTATGCTTCAATCAAAATTGGGTTTCTACTTTCTTTCCATTTTAAAATCCATGTTAATTAATTGCATTAAAAATGTATTTCGCATTCCAGTAAAGTCATTCGATACTGTAGTTTGTCGACCCAAAAACTTCGATTGTAGAAAGTTTGGAAAATATTCATACCAATCTACGAAACAATCAGAGACAATCGCAGCATATAAATGCTAATTTCAAACTAGGTCTGGCTATGTATACCTTCACACATTTGAAATTACAGGTCAATCATCAGACGGCTCACTTTGTTGAAACCATTAATAATGAAAAAGGTTGAAAAGGTTTTCAAATAACTTTTCTGGTATAATCACAGCAAAACAGCGGCATTAATTTCCAAACACATTAATATTATACCCGTAGGTACGAAAGATAGGTGGTGCATTATGGGTAGTATAATATGACTGGTAAAATCGAGTATACTTGTTAATTGAGCAACAGAAATTTATTCTTAAACCAGCTATTTTTCCTTCCATACATATGTCTAGGAGAGAAAGAGAAATATAGTGTGCCAGCTACTAATTTTCCCACACACGTCGTAAAAGTCGGACGAGGAATAGGACTTATTATTAGCATATTGCATAGGTAAATAAGCTATCAACTTGTCACTACATATCCATAGTTACATTGCTAGAAGTAGCATTATGTGATTTTGTTACGCTTGGATTCATTGGCCTGGATACATTGTCCACCCAATGCATTGTCAATGAGAAATAGCGTGATAATATGTAGGAACACTATTGATGTATTATCATCACCTAATAACAATTCGAACAGTTTCTTGTACTATTACTACTACTACTTCTTGAATTTACTTATATTTTCTAGTTAGATGCTATACATTTGTGTTTCGGTAGAGCGATATTATATATGCATTAACACTATTTTCCTCATATTTTACTCACGAAATAAAGATTAAAAAACTGATTAGTCTCAATCAGTGGTGTGAGACCCAAAGCATTCATTCATATTATGACGCACTAGCCGATGCCCGCGACTTCGTCCATATTTTCTATTTTTACAATCGCCTATGTCCTTCCCCAGGTTTTAATCAATCTCCATACCACATTGCAATCGGATGAACGGTGTGGCAGCCCATAAAATACAAACAAACAAACATGGATTTTTATATATTAGATAAATAGGTACTATAAAAGCAAATAGGTACTATAAAAGATACAAACAGGAATAAATTAATATTCATAAGTTTTACTAATTCATAATGTTTACACCGACTTTTTTAAATATTCTGTATATTTAACGCGACGCATTGATAATAATTTAATCCAAAATAGACCTTCTGGTCTATGCAAAAGTGCGCGCGCTAGCTTACGAAAAATATGAAAAAGTGGTTATTTTCGTTTGTTTTAAAAACTATAATTAATTTTTAAAAATCCAACTTACATTTTGAAGAATATGTTTAGATTAAAACTATACAGAAAATTTATAAGCATACGTCCATCCCGTTACTCCAAAAAATGTAAATCTCTGTTTTAAAAGAAGTTTTTTTGATATTTTTTTTGTGATACAAAAGTTAACCAATCGTGTATCGCAACTGTCAAAATAAATTCCATGAAATGAAGAATCAGGTTACCAAAATCACTTTCATTTGTTTTGTAGTCACTTAGAAAAATTGAGATTCCTGCCGTCAAAATTTCCAATGCGACGCCTTAATAATTACTTCGCAATAAAACAAAAGTACACATTAGTAACTGTGCATGCTTGCTACTTTTAGCATTCGTAACTAGCAATTTTGCATTTGTACCTCGTAGATATACGTTTTGGCGATTTTGTTCATCCATACTTCATCGCGTTTTGATGACTTTACGTTCAATAAAAATCTAGCTTTAAAATCGTTGACAGATGATAGTCTATGCTAAAAGTAGCGTGTATTAACGGCCATATGTGCAGAGTCAAGTGTTCAATAGCTGCATCGAACTTCCGAAAAGCGATTAAAATATCGATCACCAATACTAAAAATAACAAGAGTTCTAACTTCTAAGTCCCTTACTACATTATTTGCTCACTAATCTGTCTTTATAAAATTGTACACAATTTATATTTTTAATTACATTATTATTGTTCACAATTCATGTAACTACAAATTATAATACTAACGACTCACTTATAGGTAGTATTATGGAAACGATTCGCTTCGGCTTTTGCGAAATATATAGGTTTAAGAAACTTACGATTTTATACAACTAGGTACCTTGTCATCTCCTTTCTTATAACTTTATTACAACTACGCTTCTACTTAAAAAAAATTTAAGTGGTAATCAAATTCATATCAAAATCTATTCACCAGTTTTATAACTGGCGCGGTCTCATACCATAATTTATATAACGATAGGTAATTACTGTCTCGCGAGTAACCAACAAAGCGGAAAGTTACAAAGCTGATTATTGTATTCTATTATAAATTACAGTTATACAAAAGTTTATAATTATATTTAGAATAACTAGTAGAGACAACCTGCAGCCTACTCATAGCGTCGTCAATAATTCATGTGGTAGGCGCGTCGCGGCTGCCAGGCGTTCCTAATTGATTCCTGATGCGGACCGTGAGCTGATCGCATCACTGCCTCCTTATACTGCCCTCCTAGGACCCGTGCGCTTCATTACCTACTTACACACTTACCGGCTACGAGGAAAGAGCACAATCCGCCTTTATTATACATATAATAAGCATAAGTTTTACAGTTAAAAAAAAATTTCTTGATATAGGTATTTATCTTTAAATTCAAATATATGAGTAGAATATTCTATTACTTCTAAGTTTGAACTGTTGAAGCGGGTATTGTATACTGTGCATACATTAATTTCTTAAGCAAAAAAGTTATCTTATACATCTAGAATTATCGTATACCTAGGCGAAAATGTGTGAGAAGAATGATGAGATTTGAGGAGGCGAACAAAGTATGTAAGGGCCGCGAAGCTTGGCGCTCCGTCCTCTCTGACTGCTAGTCAGAGAGGATCCTGACGGTACCCCTGACAGAATACTGTCAGGGGTACCGCGTGAAGGTATGTATGTGTGTAAATAAATTACGAGGTTATAGGTGTCAAATTACGAGTACTATTTATATGGACAACTAATCTATTATGACAAACAAAATTTATTTTTCCTTGAAAATTGATATTACAATAAGTCAAAACTTTATGAAAACGATAAGCATTTCTGATCTTTTTACAAAAAGACTGAACTAGGTAGTTATTCTATATGCGCTGTTTATATCGTAAAAAAATATACTGAATAATAAACTTACTTCAATTATTACAACCAAAATTACCTACTATAAGACATTCTATAAGATATTTGGATTTTACATAAAAATTAAAACTCTGCTTATGAAAGATGGAATCATGTAAATGTTGTTTAGAAATTGCTAATTTGTTAAGGGTACTTGTAAAAATGACAAACGATATAGACGCTAAAAAGAAAGTAAGTATTGCATTCAAATAAATCTGTAAAGAAATGTAATTAGATTTATTGTCTTTTTTATCACTTTTAATATCACAATGAAAGAAAGAACAATGAAAAAAACTTCATGTCTAATTTAAATGTTGTAAACGTCTACTTCTCAAGCAGTTTTAACCCGTACAGTTGTTCAAACTAATTGTCATTCTGAACACATACATAATCCCACAAGAGGGGCCATGATCTTGAACGTAGAGTGACAGCGGGCTGCCCGCGTCCCTATTCTACTATCACGATACGCATTCGTAATCGATCCCAGGGCCGTGTTGCGTGTTCTGTGTCACTCACAATTAGCTGTTCAGTAAGTTGTGGCTCATCCAAAACTCGGTTACGTAAAATAAAATCACCGAAACAATATCTATTATTCCCATTTGAGTTAGATATAATATAAGGATTTAATAACAATTATAATTTGTGACGTTTAATTATAATTTATAATCCATAGGTAAATTACTAACAATTATAATTTGTGACGTTCAATTAAAGAACGAAGGTTAAATAACGAAGGTACCTACATAATATTGAAGGTGATTATTAAACACGAATCATATTGTTATATTTAGCCTTAAAATTAAGGTAGATAGAAAACATAAGGTCTCTTTTTTTCGTTTTAGTTATACTAAACAATCGGTAAACATTCGTAAACCTGTATCACCTGCATTTCATTGACGTGAATTATAACTACAAACACAATCTATATATATATATATATATATATATATATATATATATAAATGATTATATGTACGGGGTGGTCCCTATAAAACTATAACCCTTTTTATTTCATTAATTTAAAGATTCAAAAACTAATTTTATATGATTCTTATCGTAGATTATGATTCTAATGATTCTATGTATTATAATAGAACATTATATACAGATTATTATTAATATTGCATATTACATTAGAATAGAACTTTTTTATTTTGAAAGCAAATCTATAAGTATTTTATACCATTGTATTCAGAATGATAAGTAAAATCTAAATATTCACAAATATACAGGTTATTCCATTTAAAAAAAAATTTTTTGTTACCCCCTGTATCCATTTGAATAGTATTTAAAAATTTGACTGCAGAATCATAATCGACTATAAAAATCAATAAAATTAGTTTTTGAATCTTTAGAATATGTTTTAAATTAATTAAATAAAGGGGGTTAAAGTTTCATAGGGACCACCCTGTACCAATCACCATGAAAGCTGGCGCGTAAATGTGTTTTTTCAAGGAGAAGATTTTTATGCTACCTCCTGTGTTTTAAATCGCCACCATGCAGATGAATTCACAGGGAAAAGGTAGTATTATTATAAAGTCAAAAGTAAAACTGTCTACGTGATGTGTGTTAAAATCGTATTGAAAATTGTAATAGAAACAATATCTTTTTAGGGTCCCATAGCCAAAATGATAAAGACCTTTATAATTTCGTCATTTATGTCCGTCCTTCTATCTGTATGTCACACCTAGTGAACCGAAATTTGATTCAGGAGCTTAAATTAGTAACCCGAAATCAGAAATGAGAAATTAAAATCAATAATGGGTACTTTGGAACCATTTTCAATAATTTAGCTTTTATATGTCCTAAATTCCTATAAAACTCAAAATTAATGCGTGCTCGAAATACTCTTGGCTAATTTTTATTTCCACTTTATTTTATCGTATTATCTTAAATACTTATTTTATTAAAGTTTTATAAGGTATAATTAATTCTTTTTCGGAAAAGTATAAGAATCATTATGAACTTAAATATCAAAAAAAGTATTATAGTTTATGTTCAATATTAACCTTATACTGATTGTTTAAGGTGTCACCCTCCGTTTACAGTAAACAGAATAACTCTGCTAGTTGTCGTTCTTCCCTCGTAATGACGCCAGTACGTGACTTATGGAAATAACGGATTGCGACAGCCAAGATCACCAGCTATTACACGCTGTTATAATTCTAATTGTCGTGTTCAAGTGGTACTCCTTTGTAATGCGTGGTACATAGGGAATTAGGAATATTAAACAAGATCAAATGGTGTAGAAATATTGATTCTTCAACGTCGTTCTCAAGTTGAAATTAAAAATACGGTATGTAAATTTGATGTCAATTTAACTATGCTTATTCTTCCGAATTAGATACGCTCGTACCGACGTATGATAAAAATCTTCCTCAATTACGATCTTACAATAAAAACTACAATACTTTGCAACACTGTATTCACCTGTGAATTTTAATAGGATTGAGAAACCTTGCTTTAAAAATCGAACCTCTAAAAAGTCTATAATACTGAAAGTTATAATAGGTTTATGACCACGGTATGAACGAGATAATTATAATATACTTATATGAACATATAAAATAATAAAAAATGCAAACAAAGAACATATTTTCTAGCAGATAAATATATTTTATGTAACTTATCCATGTGAAACTTCTCTTCACCCTCATTTGTCAAAAACCTGTACAGACCTATCCAACACAGCGAAGTATACAATGAGTCCCGGTTAACCTTTTACAAGCGAAAATGTCGAATAGTAGGTCTAAAATTATCAACAAGAAACAAAAACGGACTCGATTTTACATATTTGAAATGTTAAGTTTACTTTTAAAAAGATATTTTGGGTTTTTGCCCTAACTCGCTAAATATATTATGTGTTCATATCTCTGAAAAACTTATTTCCTATAATTACACTGATCAACAAGGTTTTTGCCCAACGATAATGAGCTGTATTCTCAAGAAGTACGCTGTAATTATTCATCAACCATATATACGTTTCATAGCTGGCTTAGCTCTACGTTTTCAGGTAAATAGGTTGAAACATGTACTGGATGTGCGGCTATATTTTGTTTGCTCATAGAGCGCCCTATATTGTATGTACCTTTAAGAACAAACTAATAGAGGACTCAAACGTGTTACATCTGTTGCATCTTTAGCTATCAAGTAATTTGAGCACTGTATTAGGTGTATTTTAATCTATTTTTAATTTGGCATATTTATTTTTATCTATATTGATTTATTTGTATTTCTATATTAAAGTGATAAAATTGTCATTGTATTGTATAAAAATTGTATAAAAAAAAAATTAATTATACGAATTTGTTGGGCATACGTACTTTACTTCGGTGTCGCAGTTAAAAATGAAGATAAACCGTGGATCCTCACATAATATGCTCGAGTTGTGATAAGAGTTTATATAGAATTGACTGTATATGTACTCGTATAGTCATCGATCATTTCTTTTGCAACAGCAATGCAGTAGGAATAATAGAAGGATCATCTTATTTCACCGTGATCATGTTATTTCTCCGTAATATAAAACTGCAAGACTCAGTAACACTCTTTATAAAAGAAAATGTCATTATATTGAAACATCAACTCAAAGACATCAACCACACAATGAACATCACAGTTCCTTTAACGTATTCGGGCGATTCTGATGATGACACAGAAAGCGATGAACCCACAGAACAGGATTTCGTCATTTCCCGCTGAGCTCCGTTAAACTAGGAGATTGAGCATTAAGAAGAGAAGTTGTAGATTTGAAATATAAAAGAAAAAGCACGTCGACTCCACATGTTAAAATTATTACAATTTATTGATTTAAATCCACTATTATATTAAACGAGCAATATCTCTATATGTCGCTTTCTCGAAAACGGCTTCAGCGATTTCGATTAAATTTACATCATAGGGGTTGAAGGGGGCAATAAATCGATCTAGTTAGGTCTCAATTCTGGGAAAAATCGTTTTCTTCGTCTTTCATACACTTAAAACATTTAAACTTTTTTAATTTTGCAGCAGTTTACCTTTTCAATAGCACAATGGCGAGAGCGTAGGTTAACCACGCCGAAGTGCGCGCGTTTGAATCCTGCAATGTGGTCAGACCTTTTTTGTTTTTTTGTCTTTCAGGAGGGAAGGCAAAGGGTTATTAGTCCATACAACTGATTTCTTCAGTAATAAATAGATAACATCTTCATATTATTTCATCAAAATGTCGACGTAATACATTTTAGATGTTCTTTGGCGTTTCTAGTGACAAATATATTGAGGCAGTCTTTCTAATAAGAACCGCTGAGGCAGATTAAGCCACTAAAAAATCTCAACATCACTTTACTAAATAAGCACTTATTTCAACAATTTCACATAACAGCACAACAGCGTAGATACTTGGGATGCAAAACCATGCCAATTTATATCACAATATCCACTAAAAACCATTTGCAAATAATTAAAATAAACGCTCAACCGATCCCCATAAAATCCCCCCAAAAACTCCTTTTTGCTTTTTTTAAGAAGTTAAAATATTATGTCTAAGTTCAGTTTGCAACAAGTACCTATTAAAAATACATATCATTTTAATAATGTACTTATAATAAGAAAATAAAAGAAAAAATAATGGTAAAAGCATAGACTTCATAACTTCAGACAGCCTGTCCCGTACTACGAAGTGAGGCAAATAATATTAGATAAAATATAGGTGTGTGGGTACTGTTTTCTAACGCAATGGCGACCGATCAGCTTTTCTGATAATAAATGTGTGTCCCATGTACAGGCAAGTCAGGCTATCTGATTTAACACACCGTTGCTGTTCGGACACGGCGTCTGGCTTTGGAGTTATTTATAAAGTCTATGGCTAAAAGTCATGGAGAAAAATCTATTATTTATTTTCCTGAACAAGGAATTTAATGTTAAATTTCATAGACTTCCTTTATTTTAAGATACTATGTTATTGAAAAGAGTATTATTGTACAAGCAAAATTTGTCTAGTTATAACCGCATTTTCGAAAACGGCTCTAACCATTTCGATGAAATTTACAATATAGAGCTTTACGGTATTCAAAAATCGATCTAGCTAGGGTCCAATTCTGAGAAAACAATCTTATTTTAAAGTGTGTAAACTAAATAAAAATATAATATTGGTATAATAAATAAACTTAAATAATTAATCGGTTCTACTATAACTATTTAATACATGCATTAATAATTTTAAAAAATGTTTGCGTCGTGAAGTCTATTATTTTATTTAAATGATAAAATAGTAGCAACTTCGATGATCCAATATTGATATTCTAGTTATTTTACTAAATAAATGTAAAACTTTAAATTATCACCTTAGTGAAATTGCCAGCGAAAGCCCGAAACTACTATACAATGAACTTCCAATGAATTACATATCTTTTTGAAAAGACTTGTCGTAAAAGGGAAAACACCAATAAGTAGGAACATTGGCGGACATTCATTTTTTACGTACAAAGTATTCATATGCAAACGTATACATATAAGATAGAGCTGACAGAAAATGTTTTGCATAAAATGGTCTGCTATGCCACTAAGCCAAAATCGAATCAAAAACCAAATTTTGTATTTTAGTCATAATCTAGATAAGAATGTAATATATATTCATTATTTTAGAAGTACAATATTAATTTGAATGTAACTTTAATAAACAAAAATCGTTTCCAGTCACATCGCGTTTTATTTTAAAATATTTTCCATAAATATAACACGGAGCGCCAAACTCACAGTACTCTACTTGATGGAGACACTATTGTGTTTCTAGCGTTGCACCGTATTGTGCATTCAAGCAAGCGCAAACAAATTGCCGCCGCTCATCTCATTAGTGTCACTCATAACTGTGACGTCACGTCACGCGGAAAGCCATGTTCTTCAGCACGACACCAGGTGTAAACTCAGTATGTCAGGTGCACTATATTCGATTACATTCATTGTCAATTATAAAGTATTACACTTCATAAATTTGCTAACGCTGTAACTTAGCGATACTAAATTAATTAAGTAGAAATCATATGTTTTTAATTACATATTATGTATTATATGCATATAAGTATGTGTAGAGTGATATTTGTACAAAATTGTAATATACGGTAGCTAATATTATCATTATCACTAATCATCTACTTCTAAGTCATCGATATCGTACATAAAAAAACGTATATGTACTTGTATTTACTTCATTATCTCCCTTTATTAATATGGATAAATATAAAAGTTTTAGGAAAATTTCGTTTGTCGTATTAAGGCAAAGGAAAACAGAAAACGTGAAAAATAGGTGTTCTCATGCAGATTTTTCAGCGGAAATATTGCATATAGGGGTTTTGTGACTAGTATATCTCATAGCACGTATTTTAAGTTGATTTTGGTGGTCCAATTATAATTTCGTTAGCACTGAAAATAGCACTCAAAAGTACCTTGAAATAACAGTTATGACTTGTAACATTTTCCTGCGTGAAATCAAACTTGTTCACTGCCAAACTCGGTGTGATTATTGTTATACTTTATATCTTGACCGTGGCGATCCATTTATTCCGAACAGTAGTTAAATAAGGTATAAACATAAATGATTTATTTTGTCTGACCATTACGTCACTCTGTGCTAATTACAGGTCCATTCGCCGTCTATCCGCAAAAAAGCGCGAAAGTTCGTTAAGTAAAATGTAGGACAACCTATAAAATCGAGCTCACGCACTACTTGAAATGATTAGATGGCTCGCGTATAGACATTAAAAACGTGTTAACTGCTCAAGGTCACTTGCCTCTCTCGTCGCCTTAAGCACAAACAGTTAATAAAAGTCTAGGATTGAAAGTTTTATAAAAACATAATTATGCCTCATTAAGAAAGGTAACAATGAATCTTACAAGAAATAAATAAAAGTAAAAATAGCAAATCGAAATGAAATGTTATCTTTATAAATGAAGTAGTTCATGTATAAATGATTCCATGCGGTGTTTACGACTCAAATGACAGCGTGCGTGATCGCATCGTACCTACTCCAGTCCGGACGCTAGAAGCCGCAACAGCAAAATAAAATTGATATTGTTCCGCCGCAGGCAACTCGAGAAAAAGGATTTCGAAATAAATGACTTTTTAAATTTCATCGTTGCACACAGTTTCTCTATCAACTGTCGAGGCTCGCTACGTAACTGGATTTCGCGACGGGCATTTATTGTGTGCGACATACAAGATCGCGACTTTTATAGCGAGGACGTTGATAAATAAGAAATAAAAGAGCGTGGACCTGCATTGTGTTATTGGTCTGTCGTGTATTGCCAATCAGGCCAAGTCATGGTCGTCTTTGTTATTGAATATTACAAGCACTTAAGGTTACTAACACGTTTTTTTAACATAGAAGTCAAATATAACAGCATGAGATAAATTAAGTTAAAAAAACAGTAGTAATTTAATTATATACATGAATAATACATATAAACGTAAATCGGGGGAACTATTAAAATAACACTATGTAATATACAAAATAACTATGTGACGTACAATACAAACCTATTTGACATACTACTCTGTCAAGAAAGTACCGGGAAAAGATCAATAAAGTACGAAATGTTAGTTATTTATAAAAATTTATTTTATCACCTTCAAAGTATTCTCCTTCAGAAACGATACACTTACGCCAACGAATAATCCAATCATCAAAACATTTTTTAAACGCTTTTTCCGGAATTGAGTTCAGTGCTCGCCGCGAATTTTCCTTTATGTCTTCTACCGAAGAAAACGGGTGCCGCGAAGTGGTTATTTGAGTTTAGTAAAAAGAAAGAAGTCAGTCGGAGCCATATCTGGTGAATAAGGTGGTTGCTCGATGGTATTTGTTGAGTTTTTGGTCAAAAATTCGTTCACAATGATGGCCTTGTGCGAAGGCGCATTATCGTGGTGCAAAATCTAAGAATTTTCTTTCCACAAATCTGGCCTTTTTCATCGAATTTGCTCTCTTAAATGCCGCATAACGCCCAAATAATATTCTTTATTTACCTTTTGACCTTCCGGCAAGAATTCCGAGTGCACAACATCGCGATAGTTAAAGAAAACAGCAACATGACTATGACTTTTGATCGACTTTGGTATGGTTTTTTCGGTTTCGGTTCATTTGGAAGGCGCCACTCCGAAGCTTGTTGACTAGTTTGCAATGTCAAACTCGTAAACCCACGTCTCGTCACCAGTAACAATGCGTTTCATAAATGTTGGATCGGAATTGACTCGTTCTAGCATGTCCTCAGCGACTCTTATGCGATTGAGTTATTGGAGAAAATTCAGGTCTTTTGGGACTAGCCGAGCGGCAACATGTTTCATACCCAAGTGATTATTTAAAATGGTACGGATCGACTCGTGAGACACAGAAAGTTCGGCGGCTATCTCTCTCAAACTTGAATGAGGATTTTCAGTCACTATTTCCTTCACTTTTGCGATGTTAACTTCAGTTGTAGACGTTGATGGCCTACCAGAGCGAGGCAAATCTTCCATCACATCTCGACCGCTTTTGAACGTTTTGTACCACTCATAAGCACGTGCTTTTGATAAAGTCGATTCACCGTAAGCCTTCTGTAACATTTTCAGTGACACCGAACACGAAATTCCATTGGCGATGGAAAAATTTAAGACAAACTCTTTGTTCGATGTTTTTGTCCATTATGAAATTCGCAATATACACTAAAATGATATAACTAAAAACAGCACTGTGTAGTTTTTAGTATGCGCCGAACAATAATTTGCATCACTTAATCGAATTAACTTTTATTCACTTTATAATATACATAGTTTTTAACAGTCACACCAAAGAGTATAATGATCACAATCAAACGACGTTCACAGATAACGGTTAAAAAGTTAAATAGTGATGTGCGTGTTCTCGTCGAGTTGATTACAAGTTTAGTTCTTAAAGTTGTGAATTTAGAGTTAGATAAACCTTTTGTTAATAAATCAGCTTCCATTTCTTCTGTTTGCATTATTCAATACAAATGACTTTCCTCTGTATACATTCTCTTATGAAATGTAGTTTTATATCTATATGTTTTGATTTGCTATTTATTATAGGATTTAAGCATAGTTTTTGAGCTGCCTGGTTATCATTATATATGATGACTTTCTCCTGTTTTACACCTATATCTTCCAACAATGATTTTAAATGTATAGCTCAAAGAAACATATTCTGCTTCAGCAGTTGATAAGGCCACAGAGCGCTGCTTTCTCGATTCCCAACTGATAGAAGAGTTCGCATATTTAAAGACATAGCCTGAGTAAGACCGTCTGTCCACAGTACAGCCAGCCCAATCTGCATCTGCAAGCCCATACAAATTGTTGTTTACCTTTTTATAAATAATTCCAACGTTTTTAGTACCCTGTAAATAGCGTAAAATCCTCTTAGCATATTTAAAATGTTCTTCGCCGTAGCAATTGTTAAATTGGCTGAGGTAACTCACAGAATACATGATGTCTGGTCTGGTAGCTACAGCCAAATACATGAGTGTGCCAATTAATTTTTGGTAAGGTAAGTTTTCATCACATGTTTCTCTTTTTTCTAGTTTTAAGTAGGGTTCTATTGGTGTACTTATAGATTTACAATTTTGCGTATTAAACCTTTTTAATATTTTTTCTATATAATTTTCTTGATTTAAAGATATTTCATTATGTTTTTGTTTTATATTTACACCGATACAATATTGTGGTTGTCCCAAATCTTTCATAGAAAATTTATTCATTAGAGTTTCCTTTCTATCTTGTAATGTTTTCTCACAAAGAAAATGAAATCAACAAATCGTCTACATATATGGCAATAATGATCTTAACTCCCCCTTTCATATATATATATAAATACAAGGATTAGCTTTGGAAGGTTTGAAATTTAGTTTTCTAAGCTCTGAATCTAATTTCATGTACCACTGTCTTCCTGATTGCTTTAATCCATATAATGCCTTTTGTAATTTACATACTTTTTCACCTTTTATACTTCCAATGTCTTCTAACATTTGTTTAGCTTTATTGTATAACGATAAATCTTTATTTGAACTTTCTTCTAACATAATCTCTGTAATTTATTTTTCTAGATAATCTGGTTTTTTTATGAATATCTCTTCATCTAAATTTCCATTTAGAAAGGCAGTTGTTACATCAAGTTGATTTAATTGTAAATTTTCTTCAACAGCATTAGCGAGTAACAATCAAATAGGGCTCAGTTTTGCTACAGGAGCAAACGTCTCATTGTAGTCAATGCCAGGTCTCTGATTGAATCTTCTGGCTGCTAAACGCGCCTTTCTGCTTTCTTCGTTATTAGGACCAGTTTTAATCTTCAATACAATTTTATAATCAATTATATTTTTGTTACTTTTTCTTTCCATAATTTTCCAAGTCTCATTTTTAATATGTGCTTTTATTTCTGATTTTATAGCATCGTTCCAGTCATCGCTTTCATAAGATTGAGATTGATAAGTATCTTCATTTTCTTCTGTATAATATAATATATAATCATCTGTCCATTTTGGCATTTTTCTATTTCTTTTTGTTTTATTGTTTTCAGATTCTTCGGTGGAACATCTGTCATCAGGCACATCAACATCAATATCTTCTTCGAGGTCGGTTTTGTCACGACTTTGGTCATTATCATTGTCAGAGTCGGAATAGAGTTCCTGAAAATAAAAATTAGGTTTAGTGGAAGGACCAGGATCCTGAAAAGGTAAGGAATATTTTTCTTTTTCGTTTTCTTTAATTTCCATTTCATTTTCATCATTTTTATTTATCATTATTTCAATTTCATTATTTTCGCTATTCATCATCTGTAGTGGTGGTACTTTACTTTTACTTTTCTCACAATACATTTTATTTAGTGCTTTAATATCTCTTGTAATTTCGATTCTACGGTACTTAGGAACCCAAATTCTGTATGCTTTTGAAAATTCCGAATATCCCATGAATATACCTTCAATCCCTCTCGGTGCAAACTTCTCTTTATTTCTTTCATTATTTATTATAAAACATTTTGCACCAAAAACATGGTAAATGCCTTGCCGATGGTGTGTGACCAACCCATTTCTTAAAGGGAGTATCATGATCAAGTGTTCTAGATGGTACTCTGTTACCAAGATAATTTGCTGTATGGATAGCTTCAGCCCAAAAAGTTTCTGGTAAATTTGCATCAATTAACAAACAACGAGCTTTATCGAGTAAGGTTCTGTTTTTGCGTTCTGCAACGCCATTTTGTTGTGGTGTATATGGCGCAGATAAACGCATCTGTATACCACATTCTTTTAAATAATTATCGAATTCTTTATTTTTATATTCTGCAATACCATTATTGGTTTGTAAAAATTTTATATTTTTATTAATATAATTTTCTGCTTCATTTTTATATTCTTTAAAATATTTTAACACTTGATTTTTATGAGACATAAAATATACTCTGATATACCTTGTGAAGATGTTACAAAATATCTTGATCCGCCAGGTGATTTTGTGCGCATAGGACCACATACATCGGAAAGAACAATCCCTAATGGTTCTTTTGTTCTTTTACCAGTTACGGGGAATGGCAACCTTGAAAGTTTACCCTCAGCACAAGCTTCACAATCATCTAAATTTTCTTGCTTATTAAATTGGAGTCCTTGCAATAATTCCTTATTATTACAAAATTTTAAATCATTTTCATTTATATGACCTAGTTTTTTATGCCATATATTAATAACTTCAATATTATTGGTATGTTTACTAATTTCTTGCATGTTTGTTTGATCACATTTGTTATTATCTTTTACATAGTATAAATTATTTATTCTCTCTGCTTTTAAAATAATTTTGCCACTTGGGTGCTTAACTACAGCATACCTTTTAGAGAATATTACATTTTATCCTTTATCAGTAAATTTAGAAACAGATAACAAGTTTGTCTTTAAATTTGGAACATGGAGAGTATTCGCTAATGTAATTTCTTAGTTATTCTGTAATTTTATATTCACATTTCCTTTTCCCTTTACAGAAGCTGTTTGTGTATTGCTGGCTAACTGCAAGGATGTGTTTACGGACGTATCAAGTTGAAAAAATCTTTCCCGGTTCGAACACATATGTGAACTTGAACCACTATCAAGACACCAATTTCCTTGTTTACCTTCAATATTTGTAGACAGGCAAATGTCTTTAATTAAATATGATGCTTGAAAATTATTTTTATTTTTATTCTGAAATTTACCCTTATTAGAATTGTAAAACTCATTTTTATTTTTGTTGTACCTACAATGTGAAGTGGAATGGCCCTTTTTGTTGCATATTTTACAGAAATATTGACTTACTTTTTTACTATAAAAGGCCTCATCCTTTGATGAATTTTCAGGTTTTAATCTTGCATCATTTTCTTCAATAATTTTTATTTTTAAATTAACAGGTTTTGGTAATGTATCTCTCGATTCAATTGCGATTCTAAAATTTTCGAAGAATGGACTTAAACTGTAAAGCATCATAATGCTTAGTAGATCTTCATTTATCTCTATGTCCATTTCTTTTAATTTGTCAACGGTGTCAATGAACTTATTCAAATGTGTTCTAACATCATCGCCATTTTTCATTTTTGTTAGTACTAATTGTTTTAACAAGGTTGCCTTTCTAGCCGGCCCTTTGCTTTGATAAATACTTGATAATTTATCCCACACAACTTTCGATGTAGTACAGTTTTTTACTTGTTTTAATTCGGATGGCGAAATTAATAGCATTAGATCAGATCTTGCCTTGAGGTCATGTCTTTCCCAAGCAATTATATCGTCCTTATTTTTTGGTTTACTTTTTGAACCATTAGCATAGTCCCATAATTCATTTTTTATGAGAATAGCTTGCGCTTGCAATTTCCAGGTATCGTAATTATCACGCTTTAGCGGTTCTATTTTATAAGCCAAAGAGGTAGCCATTTTGTTGCAAAAACATACACGTAATTTTTATAACAATAATCTCTTAAAAGGAAAACTTATTGTTTCTCCAGGCCTGAGAAGGCCTGGGCCCATAACCTGTAGTTTTTAGTATGCGCCGAACAATAACTTGCATCACTTAATCGAATTAACTTTTATTCACTTTATAATATACATAGTTTTTAACAGTCACACCAAAGAGTATAATGATCACAATCAAATGACGTTCACAGATAACAGTTAAAAAGTTAAATAGTGATGTGCGTGTTATTTAACGATCATTTTCAACACACTGTACTTAATCTAAATAACAGATGCAACTCAAACTCCGAGCCAAAATGGAAAACAGTTGTGCCAATCTAACAACATCAAAAAAAAAAAACAAAAAACATGAATTTGGAACCATAAACAAATCATCCATTCCTGATACTTTCTTGACTGAATGTAGATGTATACTTATTTGACATAGATGTATTATACTCTTGTTAGTCCATATTATTTATACTAGTTGATGTTTTAAATAGAATTAGAAAGGAACTAATTTTGTGTTCAAAACAACCGAAACTAGAATTTTGGGTATTTCAGTGTATATTAAGTCTTTCTTACAGTTTATGGAAAAAATCCTAAGTCCAGTGGCGGTAGCTTCATACAAGGCCAAAAGCCCGAAAAGCCTTATTAAAAAAAGCTTAGTCAAGAATATAAAATAATAACGTGTCACAAATGAGTAATAAATATCAATTTCAAACCATATTAATCAGTTTTAAGAATTCCCGCGAATTACTTGTCAAACGACAACAATGTAGGAATCTTAGAGAAATAAAACAGGTTTTTGACCTCAAGTCGCGACCAATCAGTGCGTCGGTCAATCGACACTAACGACCTCTCAATGCATAATCAGAGCAAAAATCAGAGTAATCAATCGTCTCACTCTCACGCGGTGGCTTACAACGGAGCTTGCAGCCTCTCTTTCTCTTTAAAAGTGAAACTCGTTATAGCTGTAGCTTATTTACAAAGCCTTGTGTAGCAATTAGTATGAAGCGAAAAGCCCAGCTTTCATATTGAACTTTAATCTTAATTAAAGATACAACAAAAAATAGCCCGAGAGGTACGCATAACACTAATGAGTACCAGAACAGTTTCTTTTTTAATTTTTATCTGTCTGTATATATATTACATATACATATATAACGCATATATACTTAAGCATCTTACAATAAGTACTGCAAGAATTTAAAGATGGTATTCATAATTGCTTCTCTTAGAGTAAGGTTGCACATTAGATATGTTTTATCATGATCCGTCGTTTAGATGTCGATATCTAAAATGAGTCTCTTTAGTTAAGTTGCGTCTGCAATATTGGTTTATTTTATAGTAGTTTTTCCGTTAATCCTTAATTTTTTACCGTTAGCATACATAAGCATAGCAAAGACATCTATCTATAATTTTTTAAAACAGCAACAAAGTCTTGTCTGTACATTGACATTCTTTTTAAAAATGATTGAACCAGGCATTTTAGGCTTATCTGATTCCAAAATAAATACTTATAGAATTGTCGTTTGTGTGTTTGTATGTTTATTTCTTCAAAGCTAAGAAACTGCTATTGAATTTCTATACGAATCTCTCTGTTTGAAGAACTGGAGTCTCACTTACTCACCTAATAAAGTGCATAATATCATCACGTTCATCTTTATTACAACGGTGCAAAGTTATTTTTAATTAGTCAAGGATGTGAGTTTGAGTTTTGATTAGTAACGGATTATTATATCGAATCGTGATTAAGTAACTAGTGGTTCCTAGGTAACCGATCCTAATACTAGTAGTGCTAGACAGGTAAATATTTACCTCTATTCAATCTTTACTTTTAAAATAGTACCAATATTAAACATAATAATAATATGTAACTACGTACAATATTTGTGTGAAGGAATGTTATTGCATTTTCTTTACATGCATTTAACGCGTCGAGAACACTTAATACTAATTACAAATATTATATGTATCTATCTAGAACGAAAAAAATTTAATAACAAAAATCAAAACTTTTGATTCTGAAAAGTATACTAAAAGTAAAAAATTAAAAAAGTAAATGAAAATTATATTTTATACTGAAGTCGCTCCGTTACTCACACTACAATAATTCTACGAAAGTCGCACGCATACATGAGTGTCTGAGCGCGCCAATACCTAAATTCAAGTGCTTACGATTTGTCACAGGGCTCTTAAGTGAGTTAGTTTCTAATAAAAAATCCAATACCTTGTTGGTTGTGGGGACTTAAAGTATATACTTTAAGTATTTCTTGGATACAAGGTTTTTTCCATATTTTATAAATTTTTATTCACTTCACCGTATACAATAATATTAAATATCAATATTAATAGATATAAAAAAGTAGCATTTTCCATCTTCGATTTGAAAATGAACGTCATTTTCGTAATCAGTACCCGCAGAAACCTAGAACATGACACCCATGTAGATCTATCAAAAAATAATAATCGCCATCTTGGATTCGAAAATAAATATAATTTTCTTAATCAGCACCCCGAGAAACCTATAATGTGACACCTATATCGATTTATCCAAAAAACTCATTTTCGCCATCTTGGATTTGAAAATGAATGTCATTTTCGTAATTAGCACCCCGAGAAACCTATAATGTGACACCCATATCGATTTATCCAAAAAAGTCATTTTCGCCATCTTGGATTTGAAAATGAACGTTATTTTCGTAATTAGCACCCCGAGAAACCTAGGATATGACACCCATATCGATTTATCCAAAAAAGTAATATTCGCCATCTTGGATTTGAAAATGAAAGTCATTTTCGTAATCAGCACCCCGAAAAACCTAGAATTTGATACCCATATCGATTTATCGAAAAAAAAGTAATATTCGCCATCTTGGATTTCAAAATGAACGTTATTTTCGTAATGAGCACCCCGAGAAACCTAGAATATGATACCTATGTCGATTTATCCAAAAAAGTAATATTCGCCATCTTGGATTTCAAAATGAACATCATTTTCGTAATGAGCACCCCGAGAAACCTAAATATATACACATATATATATATTCATCATTTAAAGATGCTGTAGTGTATATATTATATACCTATATATTTTATATAGAAATAACATATAGGTATATTATATACACATAATACTTACATGCGCAAGCTGCCCCGCAGCATACCGTATGTACGTCTTAATACTCACGACTGAAAAGTGAAAGGTGCGCACAAAAAACGTAACTGTCATTCGATGAATAGATTTTACTCCTCATATTTTTTTCTAACTAATTTCGCGTGAAACAATTTTTTTTTTCATTTTATTTTACAAATAAATACATCCAGTGATAGTGATTTTGTTATCCTTGAAGAAATTACAAATACAGCGAATCAGGTTAACAATAACCTTCTACCATCAAAATCCAGACAGAAACATTTGAGACCACATAAAAATGTCTTGACATTAAGAAACGCAAAAAGTGTAGGTTGTCAGAAGTAGGATTTTTTTATGTCCGTGTATTATTGTCCTTGGTAAGCAGTAAAAAGTAGATTATGTACCTCGCAAAGTATTATTTTTCATTATTGCACTCGTTTTTGGAGTCCTCACTGTATTGGAGTTGCTAACTTAAACTTAAGCAATAATAAAACATTTTGTGTTCGGTGCAACAATATAGAATCAAACAATGACCGGACAATAATGGCAATTTTATGCCATTTTACGATAATAGTATTATCTACTTTAATAATCCACAACCCTAGATGCTACTGTTTGTGGTATTGATGGAACAAAGTGAAAACACTTGATTTCAATCATATTACTTGACGTTATTGTCTACCTATAGATACATAATAAAATAAAAAAACAAAATTAGATATTTACAATTAAAGTATATTTGTACTATATTTTTTTATTAAAGCAGCTTCAAAAATAAGTTATTCAATTATATGTCTCGCGTCTTATTTTTTGATTTGATACAGGGATAAAAAAAACTTGTGTCCTCATTTTTGTATCATGCAACGAATCCGGAAGTATCGAGATATTAAGTGCTATTGCCTCTAATATAGTAATTATTAAGGTATAATATCATAAAAACGTAATTATTTTAACGTGTAAAGGACATACACAGATAATGAGTGCCATTTACATAAGTTTCAATTGGTAAGAACTTGTTATTTTAGTTATGTAATCTACGCCGAAAGTTTTTTTTCCATAATGTTAAATGTTAATAAGTAGGTATTACTTACAGACCCGTTAAATCTCTAAAAAACGCATTACTCACTATTCGTTGCAAAATATTGAAAACACTTTAATATCGTAAATAAAAACACGTAATTAGTATGTTAAATAGTACATTTCGTATCGAGTACTAAATGAGGCTTTTATTGCGCGAAGAAGGTAGCTAGTTTCATTCTACGCTTTCATTCCTAGGATTTCATCACCAGATTCACTTTCAGAAAAATTCGCCATGTTTTCCATATATTCCCGCCAAATTTGTCTTTTATAATGACCTTGCTCCGTGGCACAGAGCGAAGTGGCCAGTATCATTCCGACAATGCGCGCCAGTCTGTGGGCCGGCGCTAATACTGGTCAGTATCATTCTGCCGGACTTTTTGGCAGGAACGGTAGGTAAGGGTGTCATTTTATTTAGATTTTCTATTTTTTACATTTTTAAGAGTTTGAAAGTACAACAGTGATAGTGTGATAGTTATATTGTGTTTTAAAATTTCGTGTAAATACAAGAATGGAGTAGATCTAAATAAACATGTGTAGCTGAAGTTCTCGCGCTCTTCCAAGAAGTCCTTTAAAACTTCAGCAAAGCCTACTATCACGTTACTGGAGGTGTTTTACGATAAGAAAAGACTAATTTGCTTGTGATTCTACTTATTAATACGTGACACTGGCAAATGCGCTAATCTGTGCGCCATGCCATAAACAAAGAAAAAAGAATCTGCCGACTACGGGGCCGCGATACAGTGTCTAGACAAGCTTAAAAAAATCTAACCGAGTGCGAAATGAAACATACAATATTTCGTACTGACCTGTGAGTCGTTTTATACCGGGGTCCAGAAAGTTAGATTTTCAAAACTAATTTCGATGAAATGGAACTTTTTATTAGTACGTAACGTAGTAGAAAAACTTATTTATTGCATTTCTTATCCATATGAAGCAGGTCTTTAATTATTTTCTTCATTCTTCTGAGAACGCCGGCCTAGCTTTAAGCTTTAGCTAATCTTAGCTTTCAAGTTTTAGAGCATTATTTTGTTGCTTAGAAAATTTTAATTTAGGAATACCCTAGGATTCTATCGCTTGATGTTTTTTCATCGTAGCTGTTTGAGATGGATAATGGACATTCACTTAGGTACACTCTAAAATATTTTTGTTAGGCGAACTAGTGAAGTTAAATTGTATTTCCCTTTAAGCTGTTCGTGGTGAGCTTAATTTCTCAATTAAACTACAAGTACGTCATGTATTTAAAACTTTATTTTATAGACAATATTTTTATCATAAAGTAGATAGAGGGATGGAAGATGTGAGTTGGATGTGGAGAGACGGGTAGCAGCTGGCAATAAAGTGAACGGTGCTCTGTCCGCATTAGTGGGTAGTGTGAATATATCTAACACTGCTAAAATGGCCATCCACAATGCGGTGTTGGTGCCAACTTTGTTGTACGGCAGTGAGGCCTGGATATGCCCGAAATCGAGTGAAAGTATGATAAATGCTGTGGAGATGCGGTCTCTCAGAAATATGTGCGGTGTCACGCTTGCGGACAGGATAAGCAATGATGAGATACGCAGTATGACAGGGTTGCACAACAGTGTTATTGTAAAAATGAAGAAAGGAATGCTTAGATGGTTCGGGCACATGGAAAGAATGAGTGATGAAAGACTGACGAAGAAAATATACAGAGCGAAAGTGAGTGGTAAAAGAAGCCAAGGAAGACCAAGGCTGACTTATGAAGATCAAATAGCCAGAGTGTTAGCAGACGGAAATGTCAAAACCACTCGCATACCTAGGCGAAAATGTGTGAGGAGAATGATGAGATTTGAGGAAGCGAAAGAGGTGTGTAAGGACCGCGACTCCTGGCGCTCCGTCCTCTCTGACTACCCCGTTGGGGATACAGCGTGAAGTTATGTTATGTTATGTTATGTTAATCTTATAGGATACTAGCGGCCCGCCCCGACTTCTCTCGGGTTAAATACGTAATATATAGCTTATATCCATCTGGAGTAACGTATGTTTCAAATAGTGAAAGAATTTTTCAAATAGATGCCTGCACATACAAACAAAATCCGCTCTCTTTTTATAACTATTCTTTATAACTATTAGCATGGATAACTAAGTTACGTTGAAAGAATAACAGTTTAGAATGTTGAACTCTATTGTATTTAGCATTGTATATCTGTATCATAAAATATTAAACATATTTTAGAAATGCAAGCAAATCAAATTCAAACTAAAGCATTCCCTGGGCTACGAAACCCATAGAAGACTATTAGCGGCGTCTTCCAGTATACCCAGACCCGAAATAATCCTGAAAAGTTCGTTTCTAAATTAACCCAACCGATAATTCAGTCCGAAACCTTTCGCGTTTTTGGATGCAATGGTTCCATTCTGCTGTTAACTTCAAGTGGTTCCTGAGAAAAAAGGATTGACAAACGGACACCGAAGTGTTTTTCCAATTTTGATACGTATCAGTTTACGCTATAAAAACATTCTACATTGTAATAATTTAAAAAATAATATTACATTTATAAGTGATTAGTTTAATATTTATGTGCGGTTTTAATCAGAAAATGTGTAAATACATTATTCTCTATTTCTACTTTTCTGAAATGACAAACCATCTTTTTTTTCGTAAAATTAAGGATATGTCGTTGTCGTTTAAAATTAAATTATAGTTTAATGATTCCTTGTCGTTAATAACTAAGTGACCGAACTAGATACAGCTCATTTATGACTTCTCATTTTAGCATTGGTTAGTGCATTCACCTTTCAAAGTCCCGGGTTCTATTCCCGGGTTCTATTCCCGACCAGATCAGTTTTAGGAAACTAATTTATCTAAATTGACTTGAAGTTTGTTATTGGACGCTCCCCCAGTTCGTTGTGCAATACCCATTCCATAGTACAAGTCTTGTGCTTACTTTGCGATCACTTTGAGGGTTTAGGGGGAGTGTAATTGTCCGAATCATTTACATTCATACATTCACGCTCTATCCCTAACGGGGTAGTCAGAGAGGACACAGCACCAAGCTTTGCGGTCCTATATAATTCTCCTCACACATTCTCGCCTAGGTATATACCAGTGCTTTTGACATTTCCGTCAGCTCAGCAACTCTAGCTATTTGATTTTCGTATTCCTTGGCTTTTGCTATCACTGAATTATTTACTTATTAAACTTTATTTTTATATTAACCACGTACTTTTGGTATTCCTTAATGTCACTAATAAATTAATGACACACATTAACACGTATCTATGTAATTAAAAATAATAATTTATTTATCGAGTTTAAAATCACGATCTGTCGTATCACCGCCCGCCGGCAAGCCCATGCTGTCACTGAAGACGACATCGCGTAGGTAGCTAATATTTTTATTTTAATCCATTTTCCTTGTTGTCCGAGATCACCGGACGTCCGTCGCCGAAGCGTGGTCAATGCAATTAAGCTTTGATCATTTAGCGACACATTTTCCAGACGTTTCCTTCGTTGAACAAATTCCATCAATAAAATTACGTTTTTTTATAATCTTTGAAAAAGACATACTTACGTACTTCATAAATACTTTATTTCCAAAAAGGGAACAATTAGAAAGAAATATTATTGTATGCGTGTATTCCTGTCACTGTAACATGAATAAAGTATTCACGATACAGTGAGCAGTTTTAAAAACTATCTATTTCCAGAAATGGAACTCATTACTATTCGGCATACTAAGATTACGTTGCAGGACGCGTCCTGCTATTCGCATATGATTCGTAAATACGTGCGCTGATAGAAGTCAAGGTCCTCACAAGGTCAACTTGTTTACCACCCACCTACTTTCTATTCTAACTGTTGCTTTCTGGAAAGTCAGAATATGGAAATAAGCGCTGGCTGTCCATCTTATGAGGTGCAATTTATATCAGATGCAAATTTTTATCTCATACTGAATTTTGAAGCGTAACTGTATTCTGATATTGTAATGGTATTTGATGCGTCAATCGATAGAATAAATGAATATTTGCATGTTCGCCTCCCGCCACCTGTTTTACGTAATCAGCAATTTTTTTTTTCACAATATACAATATCATTTTCATGAAATAACTTCCTTTGACTCGTGCTCAAACAAAAATTATTTTATATCGTACCTCATATAAAATGAAATCATCGCGAAAGCCTGAGAGCTCTGAGAGATTCAACGACTATAACATATTACCAGAAATTTACGTAATACTAACACCATTTAGGCCCGAGGCGTCTATTACCAGATATGAAAAGTAAAACGTTTATAATACGAGCGAGAATGAAGTATGGGCGGTGGAGTGAGAAAGAGAAAAGATAAGAAAATAATGCGCCCTCATATATCATCACAATCGCCATAATTCTCTAGTCGGCCGGGTTGGCCGGCCAGCGACCCTCTTCAGCTGCGTGCGAATTTCCTAAAAACATTTAACTAAGCAATAATCGCCCATATTACCATAGAAACTGACCTCTTCTTATACTAATACGCAAAATTTATCACCTATATTGAACAATGCCAGTTCAAGAAATCTTGTAATAACTTAAACCAAAAACTTACAAACATTAATCTGTATTTAAATACTATTTTCAGCGCATCAAGTAAAACGATGCTTTAGTACCTTTCAAGAACACGTCTTCGACAACTGAAATTAACTAATAGTCGATTCTTGACGTTAGAACTAGAGTGGGTTAACGAGTTCCAGTAGAATGTTTGGGCCATTTCATTTGCGTGCATTCAACAAACTAGACAAATTATTTCTGAGGAGTACTCTGTTTCGCATACTTGGGATTAGTTTGGTTTGAAAAGGAGCGACTCGGACATCAGTCGTTTACAATTTGACTGTATAACCGACACCAGTTAAATACGGATACTTGAACCTGTGAGAATGTTAGCTGAATACATTACTGTACATTAACTGCATATAGAACACCATATAAACCTAATGTCCATACTAACGAATACATTGACTGTCGTTATTATTTCTATAAAATCTGATACTGTGAAATTAATGTTATAGTAGAACATTGTTTTTGTTATTTCATTACGAGCTATAGTGACTTGCAGAAATTTACTAAGAAATAATAGAGGGCTAAAGAGCCCACACTAAGTGAAATTACATGAGACGATGACAACGCGATTTCAGTATAGGGGTAGATAAATAACACAATTAGTTAAGTGATTGATAGTTCCGCCTTATGATAACTTTGCGGAAAACAAAAGAGCTTATAAATAACTGAGTATTAATACGTACTTACCTGTATCGATTATAATAATAGCCTTATAATAGATGTTGATTCGTTTTATTATAGTAAAATCCGCGATGCGATATTGTGAGTGACACAAACTTCAATGTATTTAAAGCAAAATATAAATTACAACCTAAAAGTACATCTGTTTCGATCAGTGTACTCTTTGTTTTTAGAATTCCTTGAGCAAAATTACAAAACAGAATCTGTCCGTTTGCCTTTCTGTAAGTCACAGACGATTTGTTCCTTCATGTTTACACCTACTGAACTATAATTAGGCACGGTGACGTAAATAATAATAATTGTTGAACTAAAAACAAAGAAGAAAAACGATGAATTAAATCATATATGTTTCATGTTAATTTTTTTTATAATATTTCAATGTTAGAGATTCTAAGTTAATGCTTGTCCGATAAGCTCTTAATCAATTCTTTTAAGTCCTTCTCCCCTATTGACATACATATACATACTCAATACGTAGGTATTTTTATTTTATTTTATTTATTAACAAGAATCAACAGCAATTTTACATAAATTACATTTTTCTGTGCCTTTTGCCAATTACTGATTCTAAATGCTACTAACATATTAAATATTATGTGATGTAGGTAGTTATTATTTTCATTTATTTACAATTTTACAATTTATTATAATATAAGGTAAACAAAAATTATTAATGTCACATTGAGTCGTGTGTGTAAATGTAATTGTGAAGTATTAAATTGTGGTGACATTGTGTTTTGTGTGGATGAGTGTCTCGTTCTTTTGTTACAAATGTGTGTGTTGTAATGGTGAGTTTACATGACGTTTCTCTTGAACTCTTTTTTTTTTTTTTTTATTTGCGTTAAGAATTTAACAATTGTTTTATTACACTTTTTTTGAATTTTATTTGTATCCATTAATTACACGACAAAGTTGACTAATTGCAGTAATTGATAAATGATAACTATACATTATGAAAAACCCTGCGTTAAAATTCATATGCGTTATACTAATAATAAGTATCTAAATAAAATCGGTGTTGAAATCTCGTAATAGAGGCATTATCAAAATGAAGGAACAAAAACTTTTTGAACGCAATGCGACTGTGTAACACTCATTCATTGCGGTCAATTTGGCGTAATGTAATCAATTGCCAAACCAATAAAATAAATCAGAGGAGACAGTTTTAATTGATACCTACCATTCAGTATTAACTGCCAACCCTGGAGTAAACAATAAGGCCCGAATGAAGAAACAGGAAAACGGCTGTGTCGATGTCTCTAATTTTTAATTGTAATAGACATTATGTGATGGTTATGTTCATTATTTCAAAATATTGACACCTACAAATTAAACATATTATTAAGTACATCGAATTAAACTTTTCTGTATCTATGTACATCTTCACACTCATTCATAATATCTTCACACTCTTTCATATATTTTTTTCGGATTTGAAAGGATTTCAAATAGAATGAGAAATGACAACGTTTCCCTTCCCTTTTTAGGAAAATAGTGTAATAAAATAAATACACCAAACTTGAAAAAGCTTTTGTTAAAAATGAAAAACTATTTGAAGCGTTCAACCAAATTTTTGTATTGAATAATTTTCATGTTATTCCTTTCTTTTCATCAGATATATTTAACAAAACAAAGGTTGTAAATTTCGTAGAAATAACTGTCTAGAATTCTACTTGTACTTCTAAAAAATTACGCATATATGTAAATATGTATAATATACATATATAATACGGAAAATAAATCAAATTGAAGTAATCTTTGAAGCTTTTAAATTAAACTGCTAGAACTGAAATAATAACATTGTTTTGAACAATAAGAAAAAAATTAAATGGAATTAAAAATAGAAACACTAAAAACAACAAATGATTCCTTTACTAATCAAAACTCGAGTACAAAAATAACTTCATTAATATTGTACAAATAGCGACTCGTATATATATAAATTAATAAAATTTTACACTTACGGATATTTGTATCACACCAATAAGCAACAATAAACAACAACAGAGGTATTTGTATTGTATTTGATTTAATTGATGACTTTGATGGCGCAGTGGTTTAGGATTTTCATCTAAGTGCGGAAAGTTCCGGGTTCGATCCCCTGTCGGATCAATTTAGGAAGCGAACTTTTCTAAATTGTCTCGGGTCTGGGTGTACTAGGAGACGCCACCGGTAGTCGTCGTCTAGTTCTTATAGCATAGGGTATACCCTAGAATTGACCAGAGACCAGATAATCGATGTATATTTTCTGGCGCATTTGTTATTATTATTATTATTATTCGTATTGTATTTATGAAGTTATTCTTATACATACTATACCAATCTACTTGATTGTTAATTAATAAAAAAATATGATTTTGTAGTTTGCAATATATATATGTTTTTTATTTTAATGGTTTAAATTTATTCTTAAACATTTTTCCCGTTTATGTTCTCTTGTTCTATATAAAAATATATAAAGTAGGTTTACAACTAACTTGTTTCCAGGGGGTTATTTACAAACGTCTGAAACTTTCCGTGGCGGAAAGGGCTGATTGTCGGAAAGCATAAATTCAATTGGACCGATTGGATTTGTGAATACGACTGTATAATATAATATGATATATATAATATAAATATAATTTCGATTTCGGATTTGTGAATCACGTATAAACAAAATCATCGAAAAGTTTCCTATCGGATACGGAAAGTCCGATGTTTGTAAATAACCCCGCAGGTCTGGAACGGAACATTAAATAAAAGGGTTATCAAAATATATGAACCGCGAAGAGTACTTTTATTTAAGCAGTACTACATCATCGCATCTTAACTAAATTTCTATGAGACCGCCATGACTTGGCACCTTTTGAAATAAAAAAGGAATCGTCAAAATTGATACACAGATGGCGCAGAAATCGGTGAACATACATAAAAGAAAATGATTCCGACAAACAGCGAACCTTCTCCTTTTTTGCAATTGGTTATAAAGCTTTGAATTACTCATCTATATCTATACTATGACATTATAAAGAGAGAGAGTAGATTTTGAAAGTTTGTTTATATGCGAAGGGTATTCTCCGAAACTGCTGCACCTATTTGAAACCTTATTTGAATTATTCACCATTTAAAAGGTACATTGTTCTTGATGAACATAGGGCATATATTATGTATTCAACCCGGACGAAGTCGGGGCGGGATACTGGTTAATATTGTAAAGAGAAAGAGAAAGCAGTGTTTATAAGTTTGTTTATATGTGGAAGATAATCTCCGGAACGCTTGTTTGAAAATTCATTCACCATTTGAAAGGTACATCATTCGCGATGGCCATAGGCTATTATGTATTCGACCGTAAGTCGTTAGATATTTATAAATTAAGTATTTTCCACCTGCTGTTTACACAGGAAACACTATCTATTAAAACCTTCTTATACCTCTTCGAAACTTGTCAAAAATATCACGTCGATTTTCACATGAAACAACAAATCTCTACAGATTTGAATAAATGATATGATTATCTCGACGTTTAAATTCAAAACGAATTACGCCTTCCATTGAGAAAAAACTCAGTAATAATTCAGGATTTTAAATATTTCATATCTTATTAACATTTTACCCCATACGACTTTGTTGTAGGTTTTAAATATTTAAACTGTTATATTGATCAGAATTGCTCACGATTCAAAATTATAAAAGCTTTATGTAAAAATTGCACGTTACATATGCCTATAATAACTAATCACCAAACAACATAAAAACTAGTAAGACAAAGCAAAGTATTACGTCTATATTGATAAAACTGCTGTTTAATTACAAGTGATATTGTACAAGTCCATGCTTAACATAGAACTATCAGAAAGATTGCAAAAATTTTGTTACAAAATTTCTTTCATCTGTTTATGCATTAAATATATAACTAAATAATATTATGTAGTAATAGTAATATTATGTCGTGATATGCTCCCGGCCCTCACATCCTCACCTTACTCTAGCTCACATATTATAATTAATGACACATCGTTGGAAAATTTAATAAAATGTGAGCAGTGTTCCCAACCTCGTTTTTTTCGTGGAAATAGGGGCTTGAAGATTCATGTCGGCAGGGTACACAAACGGTGTGACACTGCCGGCATTGCTTCAGGCCCCACTTCCTTATCAGTGCCATCTCAGTCCAATAATTTGACTAATTCCTCAAACTCCAGTCACAATCACACACCTTTATGGAAATATATTGGTTCGCTCAAAAACAATGTATGCTTAATAAAGCGTATTCCACGTGGCGCACGCATCAGCGTTGCCAAATCTCTTAATTTAATAATACAAAGAATATTAAATCGAAATGACAAATGCGATTGGGAAGAACTGCTCATTTTCGGTTATAGAACATTATGTTTGGAACAAAACGATAAAGACAAAATTTCCTTAACACAAAAAATTAAACATAAGTGCTCTAACTCTTCAGTTCCGAGCATTCATGTTCGGCCCATTTATAAATCTTTCAATTCTGACAGTATTCCAAAAATAGAAACAAAAATTAGCGACGGCGATCTAAGAGGTGCCGCTCACTTGCTATTTTCCAGCGATGTTTTGGCACCGAATACGGCCGAGACTCTTTTTGCTCTCAGATCAAAGCATCCCTCTTCCTCTGTGGCTTGTTGTCTGCCAGATCCCCCACATCCAAATGATGTGTCGACTCGAGCTACGGAGGAAGATGTGCTTGCCGCAATAAATTCTTTTAAAAGCGGTTCCGCGGGAGGTCTCGATGGCTTAACGCCACAACATTATAAAGATCTGATTACAGGCTCTGTCAGTGATACCGGTAAGACACTCTTATCTAGTTTAACAGCTCTAATAAATGTTATGCTGGCTGGTAATGTGCCCCCGGAGATAACCGACATCCTGTATGGTGCCAATTTATGTGCCCTGAAAAAAAAAGACGGTGGCGTTAGGCCAATTGCCGTAGGTGCAACTATACGCCGCATTGCCTCCAAAATTTGTTGCCGTCACATTCTCTCTACCGTATCAAACTATTTTTGTCCTACACAAGTAGGTTTTGGCTCAAAGAGAGGATGTGAAGCGGCAGTGCATGCGGCGCGTGCTTTCTTGACACACGATGGAGGTGAGGTACTCCTCAAAGTAGACATAAAAAATGCATTTAATTCTGTTGATAGATCCACCTTGTCGACACAGATAAAACAGCATGTCCCGGACATATATCCCTACCTCTGGCAATCTTACAGCAGTCCTTCAAAATTAATATATAAAGATAATTTATTACATTCCGAAGTTGGCTGTCAACAAGGTGATCCTCTCGGACCAGCTATTTTTAGTCTGGCTATCCATCCTGCGATTTGTAATTTAAATTCCAAATTTAATATTTGGTACCTTGACGACGGAACAATAGGAGGTAAAGCAATTACTGTTTTAGAAGACCTTAAAACCCTCATTCAAAGGTTTAAAGATATTGGCTTAGAATTAAATTTTTCTAAATGTGAACTCTTTGTTTCCGATTCTGTTCCAACTATTACAAAAAATGAAATAATTAATAATTTTAACAATCTGGCACCAGGTATTAAAGTCCTGTCAAAAGAATCGCTGTACCTCCTAGGTGCTCCCGTCTTAGATGACTCCATACCCTGCTTTATCAATGATCAAATACAAAAATTTAGCTAGTCTTCAGACAAACTTTTCAAAATTAATTCCCACATGGCTCTCCTCATTGTCCGCTTTTGCCTTTTCGTTCCAAAACTTACATATGCTCTTCGCTGTTCTCAGCTTTTTAAATTTCAAACGCTTTTAAAATCTGTAGACAATATTCTAAAAAATACATTATCTAAAATATTAAATTGCTCCTTTGTTGATGACAGGGTCTGGAATCAAGCCTCGCTTCCCATCTGTTATGGAGGCCTGGGCATACGCAAAATCTCGAGTGTGTCACTGCCAGCTTTTCTTTCGTCAGCCTACAGCACGGAAAACCTTTTCCTATCTGTTATTCGCCCTTCCTTAGGATCGGTTGAGGTGCCGTGCTTGACTGATGCTCGAAATGCTTGGTTAAGTGTTTGTCCGAGTACTAACCTGCCTACCTCGACCTTTTCTCAAAAACACTGGGATGAGCCTCTATGCAAAAATGTTCATTTACAACTTTTAGATTCTTGTAGTACCGAAAAAGATCGGTCTCGCCTCCTAGCTGTTTCTGAGAAGGAGTCAGGACACTGGTTGAAGGTAATACCTTCAAAAAACTTAGGAACCTTAATCGACAAAACCACGCTTTCTCTCATAGTATCTCTTCGTCTGGGGGCCAGGACTAACCTTCTTCACCGTTGCCGCTGTGGTGATCTCGTCGATGTACTAGGTCACCACGGTTTATCCTGTTTACGTAGTGCGGGCCGCATGTCATGACATGCTGCCTTGAATGACGTCATTCGGCGGGCTCTTGTCGCCGCTGGCGTTCCTGCAGTCTTAGAGCCTGTAGGTATTGTGCGCAGCGACGGCAGGAGACCGGATGGTTTGACGCTCATTCCTTGGAAACTTGGAAGATCGCTGGTGTGGGATGCCACTTGTGTCGATACACTTGCTGTTTCATATTTACGCCCTTTGCAGTCGAAACTTTGGGTCCCTGGGGCCCCGAAGCCCATCGACTGGTTTCTGATATTTGTAAGAGACTGGTCGAGGCTTCGGGAGACCGCCGGGCTGGCAGCTTCTTCCGCCAACGAATCAGTTTGGCTATTCAAAGAGGCAATGCTGCCAGTCTGCTAGGTACCTTGAGCAATGACAGCTTTCTAAGCGGCAACTTTGAGGAAGTTTATTATTTAAGATAATGTGTAGTTTTAAGTTTGTAAATATTAACATATGTATGTACTTTTTATATATGTTCTATATTATATTTAATTGATTATATGCCACTAAATAATTAATGTTTGAAATACTGTTTAAATACAAAAAGATTTTAAATAACTACATAAAAAACAATGAAATGGTTAGTGTACTACACTTTGAACGCACAGTGATTGAGTGAAAAACACGGATACCTGTTTATTTACTCATCAACTCAATTAACAAACAAGCTGGCGCTCATTATCCATTCAAATCTCAATCGCAGCTCTCTCACGTTAGCTGATTTTCCGCGAAAACTCAATGAAAACTTCATAACGGTGTTGACTTTACGCTTGGAAACGGATCGCTTAATGGCCTTTGTAGAGCACAAAAAGCGACTGATCCGGCCCAGATCCACTTTGTATAGTCCGTTTGCTTTAGTCAGTTGACAACATAATTATCGACTGTTGTGTCGCTGCGACGAAATGGGCCGGTCAACGCACCGCACCCGTCGAAATAGAAACAGCCGGTGTAGCTGCAACAATACTACGTTAAGAAGAATAGGGTACGATGATTGCAAACATGGCATTTTTACTATTATTTGTAAGTGTGTTTATTGCCATAATATGTGATGGTAAATAATCCATCACATCTCAAATGCACAATAAAATGTTTCAACGTATATATATGTGCACTTTTTCCCATTATGGAAGGATAGAGCATCAATACGCAACCGTATTCCACTTTATCGTCATTTTTAGCCTATCAGCAAACTTAACAGTGACGAACAGTGGCGAACTGTGAATTAATTGTCTCTACAAAATACTTATAATAAGCCCATGCCTTCGGTCGATTTTTACTACTTGCGTGGGAAGATAAACAGCTGATACAATTTTCATTATTTTCTTTCTCAAAGCACCATGGAAGCATAATAATATGTTACAACTAAAAATTCTCTCAGAAACTCAGAATATTTATTTACTAGTAAATAATTAATTTATGACAAAAGGTAGGCATACGGGCCATAATTTGTCGGTACACGTTCTGTACCTTGTAAGGACACCTCAAAATGAAGATAGCAACATAGTATTAAAGGTATCGGATTTTTTAAATAAATTATTAAAACTTCGACATACATATCATATATTTAAAAGAATTAAAAAGAAGAATTCAAATGATTTATCATTTTACATGTACGCAAACTGCATTCACTAATTACTGAATTCATAACTAATTTATCTTCATACATAATTAATAAAATCAGTATTAGTTCATGTTTATACATTTAGAAATATTACTAAATAAGTGTTAAACTTGAAAAGTTTGTCAACTGTTTTTATCTTAAAATGATATTTAAATAAAACGCCAACTATTATTACAATATGCTCGTGTGTGTTATAATGTATTTTACAACTCGTTAAGTACCTTTAAAATATTCTAATGTATTAACTTACTTTAGCACAAATATTCAATAAAATCATTGAAATAATTTAATCCATAATTTTTTACAGCTTAAAAAATTTTATCAATTATTTTTAGTGAAATGTTAGTTTTAATATATCACTGACACTGAAAGAATTCTGAGTTTTAACATTCACTATAGTACCAATTGATTCGCTTATAAACTTCTGTGACGGCACATTTATATTACAGCATAATGAAATCGAAATGTCCATTGTACTTTCATCAATGTGTTCATATTTAATATATTTTGTGCTTTTCATCTGTTATTTAAAAACTGTAAAGATACTGCAAGTTTAGGTTCAAAATATAATTAATATATAAAAAGTCAAAGAACGTGCAGTTAAATTCAAAATGATTCTAATTCTAATAGAGTGCTCTGCAGCAGTGTTACGAAATAAGTTCAAATATTATCCCTAGATGGCAGTTTACAAAGTTCCTAATATGGGCCGCAAGAAAATTGTTTGTTACACAGAACACTTTAAGAGATGTCGCTTTCAAACATTATTACTATTTCAGTACGTAAAGTCACACTGAAGTAGTATGTACAAATTGAATGGCCGTTACATAGACGTATAGAAACAAACCATGATATTATATTAAAATAAAAAATGAATTTGAATTCATAAACATTAATTTTTTTGGCATTCCTAGGTACAATTTTAAATACTAGGTTTAAATAATAATAAAAAGTTATCAGTTACCAGTTAATAACTGTTAACCATCGATTTGTTAGTCTTAGTTAGTTAGTAATTGTCTTGTAGTGCTTGTGTATATTTGTACAATATTTTGAGAAAGAACTGGATCCGCTAGTTTGAAATCCAGGGAATTCAACTGTTTTAAAAGTTGCACTACCTTATTAAAACAAAAGTTATTATTGTTATCGATATTGTAAAAATACAACTAAGAAACTCGCGAATAACTTTAAATATCTATGTACTTATATTCCAAATAAAGACAATTAAACTAAAATAAAATGACTTTTCAAATGCAAGTTAACAATGTACAATCTTGCTTTTAAGAGATTTTTCTTTGTCTTTGTTAAAAATTCTGTTTAGAGATTAGATATTAGGTAGGAGGTATCTTAACTTTTCTTTAGGTAACTAATGTAACAATCTATGACAATTGACAATAAATTGCTATTGTTCTTTTACGTTATAATGACTTTCATGTCTAAAGGCAATAGTTATATAGATACCTATGTCACTATGTCACATGTTGATAAAAAAAAACGAACGACTCGTCATTCGTCATTGTGGCGCGCCGGACGACGCTTTCCGATGAGTAGTTGTACTCGTTAGACACATATCAATCGACACACGATTGATTATAATTAGACTCTTACTAACCGTTGTTTATAACACAGTGTAAAATAGGTAAGTTCAAGATTAAATAGACAGACATAAATAACTAAAACGAGTAAGAAAAGAATATTTTTTTCCTACTAGACAGGCATTATTAATCTTCTATTTGGGCATTGCTTTCTATCAGGTAAAAGATCTGTAGTTGAGTTTTGCGACGAAACGATTCAAAACAAGGTGCTAAATAAAACGTACCGGGATTTCATTCCCAGATGAGTGATTTAGAAAATTATTAATCATCTCCGAAGATGACCAATCGGCTTTATTAAACTGTCCACCTGTCAAGCTATAAAGCTCAAAGTATTTAATATGTTGCAAAAAATAAAAAAGATCAGATGAATGTTTCTAATCTGGAATGCCAGACCACCACATATGAGATCCCGTAAAACGTGACGTGATGGAAACCCACAATTTACCGTCAGTAATTAGGTACATAGTTTAGAAGTATAAATAATATAGGTATTAAAATTTAATGCAGATAGTAAAACAATTACACGTAAGTTTACGTAAGTTAGTAAACAGTATATTATTATGTTATAGTAAATGACTGTGTTAAGAACTATATTTTCATTTAAGTAAGTTTTTACAGTTTCAAACTAAATTAATGCTGTGGTAATTAATACCTAATTGTATTTTCTTTAATTTAATCTTAGTCGCCTACTCGGCCTACCAAAATCATTAAAATGCTACCAAACTCTATAAAACAATTTACCTTAATTATAATTCTAACATTTAATTGCTAAATGAAATAAGAAAGTTCTCTTAACAATTAAGAATCTTCAGCTTCTGAATAAATGAGCAGATAGACCCTTTGTTTCTCCCTGTTCTATCTTCACAGTGATTTCCAATTCATAAACATTATTATTACTGCTACTCCAATTACATTTTAATGTCGAAGTACCTAATACGAGTTACGTAAGGAAAAAATAATAGTATTCATCTGGATGCACAATTTTCCTTCGTTTAATCTTCGTTTAGTACCGACGCGTAACAGCTTGTTAAATATATTTTGCTAAGTGTATGTACACAGTAGCATCGCATTAATTATTTTCAAGTATACCTAGTTTTTTATAATTTCTCGCAGCAGTTACAGACAATAAACACGCCTGATTTAAGAAATAAGTGCTCCAATATTTATTTGCCCACTTATCACTAAACTCATATAGACAATTTCCTCAGTATTACATGTGTCATTAATAGAAAACATATTTGTATTCCCTACAAATTATAGACTCGGACCAAATAAATACAGAGTCAGAGTGAACAAACGTTGCGACTTTAGTGAAGACAATTTCCAATGCAATGTCTTCGTGGTTTTAACTCGTGTAAATAATGTTTCTAGTTGTTGGCAGTTTTATCCTGATTCCCAAATTTTAATCACTATACCTGTACATACTATTGAATACAAAGACTCAGTTTTACTGGCTAAGTACCACCCTCTCTGGATAGCGTTACAATAAATTATATCCATGTACTTTAAAAAATTCACATTTTCAACGTAATTAAAACTATTCCTGAAAAATATGCTAAGTCTCGCAATACTTTCTCCGAAAAAATTTTGAAGATCCCAAGAAGAGCCCAGTCAGCTTTTCCACCTGTAGGTGACCATGAAGTTAGTAAATTAGTAAATAGTTGTCTAAAACTGCACAGATAAAATAGAGAATAATTTATAAATAATATTTTATTACTGTTTGTGATGAATGACCCAATTCAGTTTTATATAAAATGTACACCTTTTAGTTTGGGCACAGATATTACACAATATTAAAGTACAAACGATTCAGTAAGGACGCAAATTTTATCAAAAACAAACACATGTTTGAAGAAACTATTTATAACTAATACGGCAGCGCGAGGTTTTAAAGTTGAAACTTTGGCAAAGTAACACGTAACATTGACGCTCACTATTTAGTAAAGCATATAAGGCACAAGACAGACAGAAGAGACGTAAGACGAGGACGAGGCGGAGACGTTGCACTTTTATAAAAAATGTAGAGTACGAACGAGAACGTAACGAAAAACATACAGTGAAGACAAGGCTGAGACGTCACATTTCGTCGTCTGCGCCTTATTGCAAAACATACAGAGGAGGCGGGACGCAAAACGGGGGTATGGGTGAGGCATATAACGTATAGTTATCACTTAAGCCCATCCACACACAATCGGAATCTTTCTGAAATTGAAATCTGAAATCATATTATGAACTCAACGCCCAGGAATGATTGACAGCTTTTTGCAGATTTTGAAATTTCCAGATCTATCTATCAGAGTGATACTAACGCGCGTTATGAATCCAGTTATTGAAGATTACGAATTCATAACTCACATCTTCTCATACATTGTACATGAATGAGCACATACACACACCGGGTTCAAATTGTGAATTATCTCCTGTTACTAAACGTCACATAAATAATTAGTACATATGTACATACAAAAAGTGTATTTTTCGTTTGTTCTAAATTTTAGAACTTTCATAGACACTTTTATTTATATTGATATTAAATAATCTTGTCTGCATTTTGGCAACTTAAATATTGTTATCACGAGACTACTGATAAATTTCAATTTAAAGGCAGGCAAGCTGTCAAATTCAGATCATGAATTTAGAAAGATATTCCGGCTATGTGAGGCCAGCCTCATATTCAGCTCGCACCCCGCCCGTACCCCGTTATAGTTTGAAGAGCCCCAACCGTGTCTCGTCTCCGCCCCGTCGGCAATGTGTCCTTTCCTTACGCTCTTCTGTCTGGCTTGCGCCTAACTCATACAGGAACGTGTGGCTTCAAACTTAGGTAACGTTAACACTCACTATTAAGTAAAGAGCTGTGGATATACCTGGGAAAGCACGTGTTAGTGTCCACACTAGACCGCAGTCGGAATAGAACTCGTCTAAGTTTTATTTTGGTTATGAATATATAATTAAAACGTCTTAAATAACGAACTTGTTTTTGTAGCTCACAGAATGAGCCTTAACCTCAATGAACCTTAGAGTTTAGTATGAATATTTAGTAAACCAACTGCAAATAAATAATTTTGTTATAATTTCATAACCAAAAAAAAGTTCATGGTTTTGGGCTTTTCGCTTTCTTTTTTTTTCTAATAATAACTACGAGTGTATCTCAAATTTCAAATTTCTAGATTTGCTAGAAGTACTTCAGAACTGACGATCAATGAGCGAGTGTGAAATGAAATAGCAAAACTTTGATGGCAGATATTTTCTAATCTATATGTATTAGGTAATAACTAGTAACTTGGAAATTGAATTAAATACATTCAGCACAATCTGTAACTTAATTTTCAGGCTCGTGCTTGCATTTTAGACCGAGATATAGAAAGTTTAAAAGTGCCTCGAATTATTCTAAAGGTTTTCGGTTGCAGCCATTTGCATGGCAGCACGACTTTAAAAAATTTTTCGTATTTTAAATACTCACTACTACATTTTCCATGATAATACAAAGTCCCCCGATATTTGGTTTTGTGTTTCAAAATAAATATTACATATTGAAATATTATTTGTTTAAAATAATTGAAATTTACTCAAAATAGGGAAAAATAATCCCGGAAGACTTCATACGTAATAACGTATACCTTCATGCATAACAACTATTCTTGCAGTATTTTACGACCCGGGGTAACATATCATTACGATTTTTTTATCTACAATAAATACGATTCGATCGTAAAGCGATCGTAGCAATTAGGCGAAACTGTATTCATATTACACTCTCAATTTAGAGTACCGAAAGTTATAACTATATTTTATATCGGTTGGAGACTGTTTATAAGTCACGCTATGATTTGAGACCGTTCAGCCACACAGAATTCTTAAATGCACTATATAACTACATCTTTTTAAGAATATGTATATAATACATAAATATGTCCGATTTGTTTTCCGGAAATTTTTACAATATTATGAAATAATGACAAAAATGTAAAATCTGGTCTGTTTTTAAATCTTAAAAATGCAAATGTAGCAGATTTGATCAAAAAAAAATTATAATGCCTGTACCTAAATGCTGTTAAGTTGATTTCTACGAAGATAATATACATATTCCGAGAACACGAAAAGAGCAATAAAATTTCATTTCGGTTGTCGAAAAAAAAATATTTAAACTGAACATGTAATCAATTTATAATTTCATACTAAAGCTGTAACAATGTGAACAATAACTTTTTCTAAATCTCTGTCGAAAGTGAGTTCAATTTTCAATGACACAACTATATGACCGATATCGTCTGAGTAAGATTTAAATCACGTAAGGAAGAAATGTTATTGAGATGTTAAAAAAACTAATTGTGTTATAATAAAAGCCTTGTTTTATTCTCTTTTTAATTTTCCACCCTTTCTCTGAGTTACTGCGACTATTGTCACTGAAATTCAAGCGTACCGTTCGCCCGCTCTAATCTTAATTGAAAATTCAATCATTTATTCATTTGATCGGAGTCGTTAAGGCTTTTTAATGGCTCGCGTGCCTTCTTACTTCATTTTTACTTCACATTAAAACGGTCAGCTAATTTTTCTCGTCTCTGAAATTGGAAGTTACCAATGAAAAGTACCCAAATGGATTTTTCTTTTATTATAAAGTAAGATTGGATCGTGAACTAAAAAGTTTTGGTTTTTTAGAGTTAAATTATGAGGTCAGTTGTCAGACCCGTCAAAATTGTCAGCTTATTTCAAGAATCTTTTTTTGTTTTGTTGTACTGAAAAGCTACTTGAAAAATATAATTGTATTATTTTACTATTATATGTAAAACAAAATCAAGACAACTCTACACAAATTTATATTTATATGTAAGTATATGTATATATCTATTATGTAGTTAAGACATTCCAGGACAGTTCATACACAATACATAATTAAATACACCTATACAGATAACTTATAAAAAAAATTTAGTAAAAGAATGTCTTGATTATACAAATTATTAAGGATCTGATGGAAATTAACATAATTAAAAGTGTCACAGATAATAATTATTAGTACAGAAGATATTTTCGTTTGATTATTTAGGCAAGTAATTAATCAAAAATTTGATCGATATTTTTGTAAATAGTATAAGTTAACTCGCTATCAGAGTAACCTTATATTAAATTATTAAACATGGTCTTATTTGTATAAACGTACAGAGAATTGTATCTCGCGATAATAATATAATAAAACTGCGCCCTACCAAGCAAATAGTCGCAATATTTATTTTACCCCGCGATAAAATAAGCAGACAACCGAGCAAAATATTCCCAACATTCGAATGAGAGAAAAACAAAAGGTAAAAGAAAAATGCATTTATTCGAGGCTTATTGAGTTTCCAATAACAAGTGATAATGAAGTGGCTGAGTTATATTGTGTTCGTGAGCCCACTGGATTCATCTGATATTCATAACGTTATTTCTATCACGCTTTAGCCAACGTTCACGTGCTCGACACAAATTTATTTATAGGGGAAGAAACCGCCTCTAATGCATGTTTGACTTGATTGACGAATAGTTTATGGATAGATTTCTCAGAAAACAATACGAAATCGTATTGAATATCATGATACGAAATATAAACCGATTTATGATAGACTACCACATTTCGCTTGTATTTTTTATTCGTACATTTCTAAACTGAACTTAGTGCAAATTGATTAACTCCGCAAACACACATTGTATTTCATGTTCTGAATTCACATAATATTTAGATTTTCCGCCCAAAATTTCAAAACCACTAGTCTAAACATGTTTCGCTTCTTAACGAAGCATCCTCAGGGTATAGAGATAAAACTTTATCAGCTAACCAACGCCGAATCATCAGCAGAAGCAGAGCCTAAAGAACAGAGAAACGGCTGAATCATGCGTTGATTCGGTGCTAGTTAGCTGAGCGAATCTGATATCTGGAATATTCTGAGGATGCTTCGTTAAGAAACTAAACGCGTGTCGATTAGTGGTCTTAGAATTTTGGGCGGATGATATAGCTAAATATTAAAAGAAGTCATCACATAAAATGAATTTCCCCAAATTAACACCTGAGTCTAAACAATACACATTTTATTTATTTTCTACTACCAAGTCTTAAAGACTCGACTATTTTATATCAGCCTAAATAAACGGTAAAAAGTGTTTGGTAATCATGAACAGAACTGGGGAAAAATATTCGAAATACAAAGAAAAATGTAGAGTTATTCGCTTTCAAACTTAAGTGAAACAGAGGAACAGGGGAGCGATAAGTTCCATCTAATATGTCACTTCAAGCACTCGGCAATAAGACTGCGAGTTCGTGACGCCACGGCACTGTAATGCCATCTCTCTCTAGCTTATCCCTACTCTGTCTCCGCTACTAAAGTTCAAAATACTTTCCAATGAATTTCAAGTAAGTCCTTTTTTTAGAACTTTATTCAAAATTTTTAAAATTAAAATGCAAGGTATGAAATATACGGTACCAATTTTCGAAACAATGAACTATATTGAACAAGTAAATTGAATTTATTACTAATACTAATAAAATTAAGGGTAGGTATTCTATTATCTACTTTAACACCAATAACTGAGCAAGTAGTATCAGAGAAAATACCAAGTAAATAATCTGTGTTCAATTTCACAACGAAGTTCTTACCTGCTTGAGTACCTAATACCTATAATTAATCGATTTATTATGAACAACGAAATATTTAGTTATTATATTATGATATAATACTTTTTATGGCTTACGTTTTAGTCGCTATTAAGTAAATTTCTGTTAAGTATTGCAAACTATTAAAAGCAATAGTTAAATTTTCAACTATTATAGAAAATATTTCTGCACCAATTTTCGTTCGATGCCGGTACTGGCTTAAAAATTCCGCGTAAATAGGTACCGACAGCTTAATGCCAAAATCTCAGTAACATCGAGCATTTCTACACGTCTTTTTCTCTTCTATGGTAAAATGAAAACGCAAGATGTTTCATTACTACGGTAAGACCTTACGATATTTTTCGCGACACGTATTCGTAGATTACTGAAGTTTTTCAGTCGCAAAACAAATAGAAAAAAACGAAACCGCAAATAAGAAGTAGTGCTGAACTTAAAGAAACTTTTAGTTTTTTAGGCAGAAATTATAGAAAAAGAACAGCCAGTACTAATTTGTTCTTTAAGACGGTTTGTTATTCAAAAACGTTTCATATCAAAGAAAAACATTTTATTCTAAAAAAGTTAAGTGTGGACTAGATTTTGTGATGTTTATTTTTCACTAGTGGTCAATGCCCAAAGTATTCCGGTTCATTTTCCAGATCTGCTGCCATTTTTTAACAATAAAAACATTCATGCTATACTAGTCTCCGAAACTTGGCTTAAGCCTTGTCTTCCCTCAATTTTATATCCCCTACCAGGATTTCGTCTCATTCGAAATGATCGTATCGGTGGAGGTGGAGCGGTTTATTTACGTAATCATTTTTCTTTTTCTGTAATTAGTGTATCAGAGCAACCACCAGCTGTCAATGCCGGCGAGCATCTTTTTATTGAAGTTCTTCTTTCTCAAACCAAAATTCTTCTGGGAGTCTATTACTATCCCATCCCTTTGTATTAATTATTTCAATTCCTTTGAAAATATATTAGAAAATCTTATGCTACCCTACAGTCATTCTATTATTATGGGTACCTTTAATCTTCTTTTCTAGTCTTTTATAAAATAATCATCGTTATTCCCATTTATTGTCTAAGTCTATTATTAATTTCAGCAACATGCACGTTCTACCCCTTAATGCTACACATCATTTTCCAAATTCTGTCTTGTCTCTTCTTGACCTCATAATCATATCATCTTTACAGTATGTTGTTAAGCACGGTCAGATATCTGTCGATGCCTTTTCCTACCATGATTTGATATATCTGTCCTATAAAATTCGTCCTCCAAAAATTAAACCCACCATCATTCTGCAGCGCAACTTTAGTGGTAATAATCAGGAATCTTTTATTGATGATGCCAAAAAGATCAATTGGACTCCTGTGACAGAGTCGGCGTCTGTAGATAACCAAGTCTATACTTTCCTTTCCACGGTAACCTCACGGTTACGACATTCATGCTCTGTTTAGACGTATTAAAATTAAACATCTTCCTGCAGCCTGGCTCTGTAACGATATCAAATCTATGTATATGCACAAAAAACTGTTGAGAGAGCCAGGTACAAACGTAATCCCAGTTATGTCAAAAACGAAAAATACGCCAAGTCTCGGAGTTGCTGCAACAATGTGTGTAGGGATGCTCAACGTCGCTATATTCACAATTCTGTCGAGAATGGGGATTCAGCTACTGTTTGGAAATTCCTAGTCTTTAGGAGTCGGTCAATTTCGTCAAGACGCAATTCCACATGGATTAGACATCAATTGTCTTAACCAACATTTAACTTTGCCTTCCAATATTAAGAACTTTGATAAAGCTATATCACTGCGAAATCTTTCTACCATTACTACTCCTGACCATCCTCAATTCTTCTTTAGTCCATTTACCGTTTGCGATGTTAAGAAAAAATATTATCCATTACCTCGAACGCAGTTAAATTTGATGGTATTAGCCGAAACATGCTGATACTTGTCCTGGATATTACACTCCTCCAGTTCTTTGCAATATATTAATTTAATTTTTCCATGTCAAATGGACCTTTTCCCTCGATATGGAAGAAAGCTCCAATTATAACCTTGCCCGAAAAGTCTAATTCTCAATCCTCTTCTAAATTTCGTCCTATATCTGTTCTTCCAATCCTCTTTAAAGTTCTTGAACGTCTTGTTCATAACCAATTTAACTAATTTCTTGTATCCCATCAGCTCCATAGTACTTTTCAGTTTGGTTTTCGACCTAGTCACAGCACATCGGCAGCACTAGTCAAAAAACCAGACGACATCCGCCTAGATATGGATCAACATTTGACCTTGCTGGCACTACTCGACTTTAGTAACGTCTGTAATGCCATCGATTTTGACATCTTCCTTGCTTTATTTCGCTCTATTAACATATCTACATTGGCAATTGACTGGTTTCATAATTACCTGTTTGGAAGTCGGTAGCATGTTCGCTTTGAAGAGTCTTTCTCTTCTTGGTGCAGCACGATTGCGGGAGTGCTGCAGGGCGGCGTTCTATCTCCACTTTTCCCAATTTTTGTTAAGTTCTATAGCTCAATGTCTTACTTCCTCTTACCACCTTTATGCAAACGATCTTCAAATCTACCCTCAAGCTCCATTTGGTCAGTTATCAATAGTCGTTGACATCTTTAATCACGACTTACGCAGTATCTCTGAGTGGAGCCAAGCAAATGGTTTAAAAATAAATACACCGAAAACACAAGTTATAAATAATTATAACTTATCTATGTATGTATCTGTGTATGTGTAATATGTTCATGGATATAGTGAGATATAAAATATTATGTTTATTCAATTCTATAATTTGCAACTCATCGCCTTCCGTATCAGCTTTCAATGCTACTATGCACCCTATGGTTGCAAGGAAGAGATCGCTCTAAGCGATGAGACCGCCTGTTGTTACACTTTTATTTTGTAAACGTTAATGTTGATTTTGTTTCCACCCTGATGTATTGGCAATAAAGAGTTATCTATCTATCTAACTCTTAATTATTCATCCGGCTACACAAAGTGACGTCGTGCACGCGCAGATAACCATTGTCATACAACGGAGTAGGTTCCAATCGAACCGGTTTGACCATGGGTCAGTTAGGCCATAGATGAAGCTTTGAGATATTTTATAATGAAATCAAACGTGTTAAAACCTTACAGGGCGCGCGACGATATCCTTTAATTTGATTAGTCACATCAAATCGCCATTTTACTGAACTAAAGAAAAGTCGCAAGTAACCTCGTAACTGTCGTCTTGGTCTAAAGTCTGTCGTCTAGGGCTATGACACCGCTGCCATTTGTGTGAGTGTATACTTTATATCGGGACGCTTGTATGAATCTTGTTCTTGTATAGAAATTTAGTCATTCTTTCAAAATGTTTGGGTTATACTTTCCTAAATCCAAAACAATCTTGAAAAAGATATTTTTGAAAGCTTTTTGCGTGTTCATCGTTTTATTTCTTACAAATTTCACTATAAAACTACTGGTACTATTCGAAAGAGTAAAGTCTCAATTACTTAATGGCGTATTATCATTACGCTGTGTTTATGATGGTTGATTGTGCCTTTGCAATCTGAAAATTTACAATCGATGTTAATAGTATATTAATCATTTTACGTACATTTCTTCACACTGTATCACGCTGAAGATATGTATGTATGTAGTTATGTATATATGTATTATTCATTTTACAGTATTCGATTCAGACGAAATTGCGGGCAAAAAGTAGTATTAATATACGATTTTTTAAAACTAATTACATTGATAACAATTAAACAGAATAAAAGTAAACCATTTAGTCAATACGTGTGGTTCGAATGTTAACCTTATTATATTCTATCGGCAAAGTATGAAGTAGTAATCACGCCAATGCACTGCTTTAACTATTTTTGTACAATGCTAACTCCAGTATGGCGAACCCAAAAATAAAATCTACCTAATGTTTCCCATGTAGCTAGGCCGAATTCAAGAACGAAGATCTATTTGCGGTACCAACTGTAGCAACAGAAGATCGATGGACCGAGTCGGTCAGTGGTTACTGGATAGTAATGCCACTTACCGTATCTGGCCATCGCTTTTAGGCTAAAAGTAGATAGGTAGGTACATATTTAATTCGTCCATTTGCTAACCTGCTAACTGTTAATGATTGAAGTTTATATTATGTCTAGTACCTACATGTATGTGTAGGATAGACACATAAATAGAAGCCTTTCGAAGCTTAAAATCTTGTTAAAGAACTAAACTTATTTGCTCGCATCTTTATTTTCGTGGAATTTAATACAATACAATATAAAACACTTTATTGCACCACAAGTAACTAAATATGAACAAAAAATAAAAATGTAGTTACAGTACAAAAGGCGGCCTTATTGCTGAACAGCAATTTCTTCCAGGCAACCTTTGGGTTACAGGACAAATTTTACGAAAACGGAAGGCGGTACCGTAGAAGTATATGTCAATTATTATAGATAAAAATTCGTGGAATTTAACTTACATATATGCGCGGTTACTTTGACCCTCTTTTTTACCCCGTTAGGGACTAATCTTTCAAAATCGGTCAAATAATGATTTATTTCAATATTCTGTAAACAAAGTTGAGTTATTGAACGCATAGATTTTCATTAAAATTTTTTTCATGAGAACTTTGACAACCATTTCAACCTCTTAGGGCAAATTGTCAAAAATCTCGTCTTAGTGGTTGCCTACACCAATTAAAAAACCTCTGTGCAATGTTTCATGTTACTAGATCCAGCGGTTTGCGCCAAAACATGTCCTTTCATATGTATGTATAAATTTTTATGCTCCTTTTTACCCCTTTATGGATTAATTTTTAATTAGTTAAATCCATGTTTCATTATTTAATTGGTATATTTTTACTTTGGAACCTACTTTGACCCCCTTTTTACACTTTTAGAAACTGATTTTTTAAAATCGGCTAAATGCAGATTTCATTCGATTTTTGTGAAATTATTCCTTTGATATTTTATTTTTTGACGCTCAATTAGACTACATCTTTTACTCATTCAGAGGTTGATTTTTGAGAATCTGCCTGACATGTGTTCAATTTATTTCATGCTTCCTTAACACAAAGATTCGTCGTATTAATAGAATTTTTAATTGTATCAATATCCACCTCGTCACATCATATTACCTCTTTAGGGGTTGATTTTATTTCAAAACAGATATTATATCAGATGTACTGCCTGCCTGTGTACCAACATACCATTTACTTTGTAGTTAGTTTACGTATGTTTATTAAAATATTGTGATAATTTATTAATATTTAAATTTTATTCTTCTTACAATAAACATTTCTATCGTTTGTCTCTCGTCGCGTGAAGTGTACTGTGAAGTGAGGCTAATAAAATCGAATAAAATAAAGATGTGTGGTTGCTGTTTTCTAAAGAAATGGCGGCCGATCAAGCTTATCTGATTCTATATGTGAAACGTATGTACATGTGAGTCAGCTTATCTGATTTGCCTCACCATTGCTTCTAGCATATGGAAGACCATGTCATAATTACATAACACAAGAGTAAGCTTATGTATTATATATTACAGAACTAGAATAATTTTAGATTAAAGCCTTCAAGCTGCAGATATCTATGAATATGTTAAGGATTTCTTAGTTACAAAATACACATTGCTACAGTGTCAACAGATGGACAAAAATAGAGATTCTTCATTCCAAAGGAAGTTGAAATTCTTTGGAAATATAATATATTGCCATTGCCATTAATGCGAGATACTACAGCTTACCATCAAGAAAAAAAATAACTAATAAGCACGTGAAAATTTTAGTTCAAAAACCTTCAGCAGTTTCGAGAAAAATATTATTTTATTCGTATTTGGGTATTTTGAGGCAATACGTTGTTTCCAAAGCACTTGCAATGCAATCATAGATTGCTGAGCTTCGATAACCGTAGCACCAAAAGCAACGCATATTTATTTCATTGCATTTCTACAAAAGAGAAGCATAAACGGAGGCTAGTACCTAATAACTTTGTTGGAAGCGTGACCCATATTACGAGTTTAGACGTAATTGTGTAATGCAAAACACGTCCAAGAAAACATTTTCGCAAATGTGAAACAATAAGTGCTATCGTAGCTTTCAAGCGAAGCCAAGAACTCAACCTTTGTGAGAATTTATTTCATTCTTATGGCACTATTATGCCGTTCTCAGCTACACAACATAAATAATAATGCGGGCCGTTATAGGGTCATTACAGTGAGAACGGGACGAGTGACGTCACAACGAAGGCTCACGTATACACCAAACAATCCTTAGATGCGGAAAACTAGGGCCATAAATAGTGTCTACATCGTATTGACAAAAATTTAAAATACAGTTAAGTTCGCATTATGAATATAGGTCTAATACAAGGCTGCATTTTTTACTTCTTTAAGGTATAAAATATGTAACCTAAATTCTTTCGCTGCGAGTAAAAGATAAAGTCAACACAATAACATTCAACAAAATGTATCAACTTGAAATCAAATGTAAGTTGAACTTTATCAAACAATGCAATTGTATAACTTGGATACATATGTACATATTATGTATACGTACTCTAAAGAAAGAAAGTGTATTTATGCCTATTTCAAATTTTTACACCTCACGACGTAATTTATTCAATCGCTGAATAATTCAGCGGTTAAGGTATTAACGAGATTTAATTTATTTTTTCTTGTAAGGTAACTATATATTTTGATGGTTCTAAAACAATACATAACAAATTTGTACATATGCACATAACATCAGCAATTTCAAAATCAGGGGATATTCAAGGTTCAACAAAATCATATCTTAATACCATTTCAAGCGATATATAAATATATATATATTTTGCAACTATTATAAACGTTGATACTATAACAATTTTATGTGGTTTTATTATTTCTAAGTCTTAGCCTTTACGTCAGCATAGTAAACGAATTTTTATGAAATTGTCTACTAAAGTGACCTCTACTAAATATCTTACATCACGTCCTTTGTAAATGGTGGAGGGCTTAAGATTTTGTTAGTGTTATTGGATTTATTCAGACATTTTCGTTCACTTTATGCTTCAGCTTATATTGTTACGATCGGGATACTATTTACACAAATGCTAACAAAAAGAAAACTATTTTAGTAGACGAAAAACAAGTATTAAATTAAAGAAAATTATGTTCTCCTTCTAATATAAAGTCTGTCTACTGTGTCTATGTGCCTTGTTTTTCTAATACGTAACTTTGATATCGAATAAATAAGTGTAATTAATGTACTTCAGAATAATGTACATACAAAACAAATGCTATTTATACTAAATAAAAATGTCAGTGTACTCCATATTTTTTATTTAATTTTATTAAATATTGGTGTTTTTAGCAAAATAATTCTCCTTTATTTACACGTGTAATCACTCTGACTGATTTACTTTAGAAATAAGCAATGACAGTGTTAGTATGGTTTATATTTTAGTAAGCATGTGTATTAGACTCGTCTTGAGACGAACTCGGCGGCCGGTGTCTGCGTGAACTCTTTGCTAGCCCATTGAGGCCGGGATGAAAGCGGGGTCATTACCTGAAACAAAGAACGAAACACTCAAACTCTACACATAAATCGCAGCTCTCTGTTTACCAACGACAGGGCTTCCTAGTACGTTAAAGAAAAGCCTAGTTTGCTTATAAAACTGTACGTTGAATGAAACAGATTTTTTTAGATTTTAACTATGTATTTAACTGAGGAAAAAAATATATTTTATCGAAAATTACTTATTGATACATTTCTATCAATACTACATCCACTTTTTCATTAATTTTTTCGTCAAAAACTCACATTCCCAAATGTATATCATATGCCAAGGGATTTATGATTTGAAAAAAAAAGAGGTACATCCCCATGTTTGTGAAGACTGTAACACTTGGCCCTCATAATCTGACAAATTTTTAGATTTTAGATATACAGTGTGAAAATAAGTGCTACATTTTGACAAAAAATAATATTACTAAACGGTAGCTATCGTCAGGTAAGTCAGGTATAATATAATTAATAAACTTTACGTAATTTTATTTTGAAAAAACATTTAAAAAACGAACAGTTCAAGTAACTTCAACTTAGAGAAAACATAGACCGTGTTACTTTACTGACTTTACTGTCGTTGATGTTGGATAATTTTTACACAGATATCTGCAAGCTATAGTTCCCAACGAAGTTGATAGAGGCTATCCTTGAAATGTATATTTTCAAATATATTAAATTTAATTTATTAATAATAATTTAGCCATTCTCAAAACCCTATTTTTCTGAAATGAAAATGTGATCAAATAATGTTGTGCACGCACATACAATGGGTATACATTATAAAATGTATGCAAGAAAAGATTTCTGTCTAATTTTCGCAATAGAGCAACCCGTATATATTTCTGGTCAGGCTATAAATGTATGCAATAAATGCAATCAATGCAACCAAAGTAAGCAAGTTATCTATTTGCTATGGCAGCTGTTTATGCTAGTCTTGCTAACAATTGAATACGGTTGTAAATCGACGAGTTAGCAAGTTACAGACTACCCCCTATGTAAATGGCAGTCGTTTCCTCCAAAAGACCATTTCAGTGTTACAATAAAATTCAGAATAGTGGAGCATGCTTATTATGCATTACAAACCGAATTATTACCAAAAAAAAGATATACTCATGAGTTAAAGTAAGAATCCAATTTTTAGTTCCATAGATACCATAATTCGAAAACTGTACGAGCACATAAAAATTCAAGTTTAAAGAAATGAAGTAAATTTTTATTGAAAAATTTTGTGAAAATTGAAAAGAAATTTAAAAGTCGACTTAGATTAATATTATACAAATGATGCCCTATTGGCCAAAACTGATACCTTATTAAGTGGCGGTGTATACATACAGTGAATCTCAATAAATATGAGAATTATCTAAATAAATAAATCGTAAATAAAGAAAAATGAAGCAACAATTTCCAATTAACGTATGTACATGCAAAAATATGATTTGGTTTTAAGACTTCGTAATTGTCAGACTAGCTAGAATTTACTGGCGAATTCATATTACAACTTAATTGATATAAATTACATGAACGTAGAATTTTATACTAAATAAATATCTGACAATATAATAAACGATTGGGTCATATTAGGTTGGATCTCTGTCTGTTTTGGAAACTAATTTTACTAAATTAGTATGAAGTCTGGGTAATACCAATATTACCCAGACTTCAAACTAGACTAGGACACTATATACTCATGTATATAGTGCCCTAGTATTTTCTGCAATACCCATAGCACAAAGCTTAGTTTAATGTTCAATTTGAGTCGTACTTACTTATATATCTTCACGCTGTATCCCTTTGGGGCCTTAGGATTAATGGATTTATCTATATGTTTGTATTATGCTATTACTATTTAATGTACATAACGAATACTGCAGACAACTATACCAATTGTGTGACCCAAAACTAAGTACTATATACTTGTACCATGAGTATCACACAACGAACTGGAGGAGTTCCCAGTAATACACAGACTCCACAACAATCAAGTTTGTTTACTAAATTGACCTGACCGGGAATCGAACCCGGGATCTCATTTGAAAATAAGAAGCCTTAGCACCACGCCAGCGAATCAGTCACTTGTTAATAGGTAATTTATTACACACTAGCTGTAGCTACGACTTTGTCCGCGTGGATAAATTTTCCGTGGTTTTCTCGGGTTAGAGGTAGTTTTTTGAAAAAAGCCTACGCCTGTCTCAGTCTCCTTTTCACTCAGTTAGATGTAGATTTTTGATAAAAAGTAACCAATGTCTTGTCTATCTCTGCACTTTTCATTATAATCGGTTCACTGGTTCAGCATTTCTCATACGAAGTTTCATACTATACTAAAAAAAGGTTTCAATGAGTATAAAACCTTTTTTATCTTTGATAAAAAAAGTAGCCTATATCTGCCCCTAGTGTCAAGTTATCATCATGCCAAATTTCATCAAAGTCAGTCTCACAGAGAAAATTATCTGGCGGTTTAGCCACGACAACGTATGAGCAGAGAGACATAAAGTACAAATATGAGTGTTATTTATGAATACATGATAATGTGTACATATTTACACCTTGATGCTACTTAAAACTTACATGATGGCGTAGAAATTGTCCCATTTCCTCTTCCTCGGAGATGGAAAACCGAAGCCCCCAGTTCGATCTCTGACCGAGCTACGAAGCTTAAGGCCAAGTTTAGGAACTAACACCCTTTAACGGTAGGATCAATTTACGCGTCTTCCAAAGCAAACTGCCTTTAAATGTGGATCCATCCATCCGAAAATAACCGTGCGTAACGTTACCTTATCTAATGATCGTATCAAACACAGAAACATTACTGCGCTACGAGCACTTTAATTACAGTATTCCAGTAATATACCTGAATTTTATTTCTAAAATACTATCTTTTCAGTAGTAAATATATTGAAGATTCAGAAGCCTTTCCTTGAGGCTATCGCGTAATGCGCACAGCGTCATACAAACACATGGTCCAATTTTTCTCTAAGATTCTGATTTAGTATGACTTTTAGGATATTACGAACTTCTAATAGCTTATTGCTTATTGAAGACTTCTACTGAACAAAACCCCCACGGTAGCCTTCGATGGTGCAAAGGTTAAAGCTTATTGATTTCCTCCTAATTTACCTTTCTAAGCTTTATTACTTTATACTACTACAACATTAGTCCAAGTGAAAATACAGATTTTAGAAAAATATTTTTGAAGCGGGTCCTTAATTTGTAGAGTACATCATAATATATTTATGTTCATTTCTTGAATAACCATTAATTGACAAAAAGGAGACAGTATACTTCACAAGGGGTATATTTGAAGGTATTTACATATGTATATATGTATATTATTACTGCCTCCGGGCTAAGCGCTTCAATCATATGTCAACCGGCCAACTAATATAGTGTTTGTGACGTCATCTCTACTCGTAGCAAATAAGACCGAGACTCATTACGTCATTTCTTGGACTTGAATATCAAATGAAAAAGATTAATTAATAAAGGAGAGAAGAGTATGTACATAATATACAAATTACAGTATATATATCATATACTAATCTATACGTAAGAATAGATACGTAACAGCGTGTATGCCTGATATGGCCTGATATAAATTTCAATGCTGGACAACAGGCGCCCTCTCAAACACAACCAATGTGGTCAGACATAATGGTTCAAATCCCATAGAGTGAGTTCAACCTTTCCGAACACTGGATGGCTCCGGCTGTGTACCGCTGGCGATTCCGAAACCTCCCGAATTGCGCCATCGAAGGCTACCGTGGGTTTTGTTCAGTGGAAGTCTGAGATAACCTGATGGGCGGTATTGCATTCCTCACGTAAAAAAGCAAAGTACCTACAGTTTGATGTAGTGACCAACCTATATATCAAAATATACGCCATATATGCCTCTGCATAAGCCGTAATCAATCCTAAGCCGTACTCGGAGTACGAAGACGTTCAATGTGGTTGCCAACTAGATCACTCATCCAGTAGGTAACAGTAGGCATATGAACTTGAGAATAGTAATCGTATCAAACTCCGAAGCACCGAAGTACGAAATCAATACGAAAAAACCGGTCAAGAGCGAGTCAGAGTGGCACGGAGGATTTCGTAATCATCGCATTACCTACTCTGTTCTTTTTAATCAGATCCGAAGTTTGTGATTACTAAAAAAAGTATGTTCTCGTATGGTAAAGGAAAATGGTGCCGCCCTGTAAAGGAAAATTGCTGAATGTGATGTCTATTGTTGAATTCTGTTTTGTCGTATATTCTTGAATAAGCGGTCTAAGGAGTGATACAATATATTCTGATGATGTTTCATTTTTTCTATTTTGAATAAAAAAGGAATGAAATAAACCTGTCTACTATAATAAACAAAAATTGCAAACTAATGGTGTAATCGTAGTATCGTATTTTAGTAGCTATCTTATCTTACACCGAAAAAAATTCTTGAAATCTTTTAGACAGGATTTTTGTTTAGGTTTTCATGTAAACTTCATTCCATAACATTATCAACATTTTTCCAGTTCAGTAATTCTGAGATAGTGGAGTAGGAAATAGATTTTGATAAAATTGATAGAAGGTGTTGTAGCATTGCGGATTTGGGGCACTCCCATTGTGCATACTATTTATTTCGTTTTTGTCCGTAATGTAAACAAATATGGCGACTATGACATTTATAACATAATTATAGATGTACTAGTTTGCAAATGATTGATTGAGTTGTCCTACTTATTAGTTATTAGTAAAACTTTTTAGGTTTTTTTTTCTGTTTGTGTGTTTGTGCTTCAATAAAAACCACCTAAAATTAAAAGAATAATGAACATCATGATGCGTGTAAAAATTAGTATTTTTAAAATAGGAGATTGTTATTGTTTGCACATAGCAAACAATAACATTCGTCCATAGCTTCGTGTATATAACAAAAAAGCAGTGTTATTAGAGTGCTGTGTAAAGCTTCGAATCAGCAAACGGTGAAAACTTAGCGAAATTGTGGTTAGTTCCTTGTTTGTTTACATTATGGACAAAAATGAAAATATAGGTTTTAGTACCATCCTTCAATGACCTAACTATTTTAATTTTAGGTTTTCATTTACAAGTACTCTGAGTGACGCCCTATATTTCATATTTTTTTCCAAATTTTAGGCTCAGTTGTTTGCATGATAAAGGGAGCGGTGGAAGGGGGACAATACTAGTTTTATTATATTTAATAGGTGCTCGTATACTGTGACCTTTGATTATTTACTTGACTAGATATCACCATGGTTGCTTAGAAACGCTCAAAAAAATTTGTACCAAAAATGGTAGACTCGCTTCTCACCTTATTCAGTGTTATGTGAAACATTACGCGTCATTGAGGTTGTGAATAATAAATAATTATGTCCGTTTATGTTGTGAAATTGTTTCGCAACTATGCAAATAATTCTTATAAGGATTCAAAGATAGGTAAGTGATAGAAATTCACGTTTTTTTTTGAGAAAAACGATTACTTATTTTCATATCTTTGATGTCAGTGGAATTAGCCTGGTAATACCACATTTTTTAATGGGAAAATCGCCGCAACTGCGGGTAATTTTGGTTTTAGGTGTGTTTAGGTAATAAACAATTATTATTACTGTAGTTTTATTACATAATGTTCTGATTAGGTTTTTTCGATCACCCTGTCTCTAGTTTGACTAATCGACAGAATAGAACAATATTTTTTTATTTGTTAGACTGTTGTAATAATTATGATTTCAAATCATCGTTTGTCGAATCAATATCAGAGTAACTACAATTTCATAAGAAATGAAAAATTTGCCAAGCACTAATATCACAAATTATTAATTTTTTTAGATTCCCTGTGGATCCTGTACTAAGAGCTGGAAATGAAAGGTGAAAATTAATGGATATGTCACAAAACTTCTGTTGTGTGATCTGTACTTTTTAATGCTTGTGATGTTTATGTTACAAACAAGAGGTTACGAAAGTTAAGGAAAGGATCTGTACCATGCAAAGTATTTATAAGATAAAAGGAAAAACATTATGGCTAAGTAATGCCTATATTAGTTGTGTATCTAAAAAATTGTGAAAATTGTAAATTAGCCTTAGGCTACTACCTAATTGACCATATTTTGCACAAGTAAAAATTTATTTTTATTTTATTAAGCGCTAATATTATTGTATATTGTTACAGCGATTGTTTTTATCAGCGATATAGATCACCAAACAAGAGATAAAAAAATATTTACAAATAGGATGCCACCGTATTTATAAATCAGACAATATAACCCACGAAATAAAATCTAAAAGTATAAAGAGTACCTATTTCCAAACGAAGTGATTTTAATTTATATTTTCATATGAGATAAATTGTATATTGTTATTTAACTTCATTATATACATGTATAAATAGTACATTTGAAGTTTGTTTCAATTCCTAGAAGTTACAGACAACAATAGGGAAATACTGCTATATATGCTCCCCAGTTACGCACATATTGTCATTTTTATGAAAATAAGTACACCGCTGCACACAACCCGCAACTTGGGCCGTTTTTGTGCACGTTGATTGTTCACAACGTTCCATCTAGACTTGTAGATTAGGAGGCAAGAGAAAATGCTCATTAACTTGCAATTATCTTAGATTTTAAACTATGCATTTCAATTATGAAAAAAAAAGGTATGTATATATATAATTCACAATAGGCTCTTTCATTTGATATGTCACAACGCATTTGACATAACTTTTTTTTTTATTTAGCCTCACTTTATTATTTACTTTTAGTCCTCAAAATCAGAATTCGTTTATTTACGCAACACGATGGCAATTTGGTCACTTAACGTAACATGTAACACGTAACGTATTATGTAACACATTTTTTTCCGTTCAGTAGATTCGGAAAGAATCGGCTGTGACAGAGGGACAGACAGGCACGTTAATGATCTGGAATCCTAAAAATTAATAAAACTAATAATTATAAAGAATAATTGCTTTTTTTCTACTTTTATGAATATTCAAGTAAAATACTGGGATCGGAGTCAAAAATCCCTATGTAGTTCTGACGAAATGTTTGAAAATAGGCCCCCAAACAAGACAGCATATTACTTATTACTATTCTCATTTGCGGCAGTACCTCACAAATCTATTATCATGATTACAATTTTTCTTCTCTTCGTCTTTTGTTTTTGTAATCAATTATCTTTTTTTGCTTTTATAATCAATCATTGTCTTTTGTTTTTACAATCAATTTTTACAAGCAAGAGCTCACCAAAATTCCTTTCACAAAGGAGTGATCAAAGACACCCAAACACCATTAGAAAATTAAGAATTAATAACACATGTTTCAATCACATTCCAATAAAACACAGTATCATATTTTTATGTCATAAATATACTTATATATATAGATGCCTACGCAAATGAACAATACTGAAAGGTGAAATAGTGTGCCTTTATGATACATATACCTAAATCAGAAATGTTAAAGGTTTTTCCGCTTTTTCGCTCTATTTGGTATTCTATTTGGCACCTATTAATTATAAAAAAATATTCATTACCAGTTTGAGACGATTACCTAAAGAGTATCTTTAGCAGCGATCGAACGTGGTAATTACATTTGATACTTAATTAATGTGACATAGGAACTAGCCGCAACTACAGTCGGTTGGGCACACGCCAGCTACGCCTTTTTGTTCCTCGCATCAACGTATTCTATGCGTATTCTATCTACTTATGACTATACCATACATTTTCTAGGAATTAGATGCCGAACAGTACTAGACGGCGACCACAAATCAGTAGCCACTTTGTTCTTTCACGGTCAAACGTATGTACGAGTATCTCTGTTGAGGAAATGTTACTGGTCTATTTTTAAAGTGATTACTACTCGTTTGTTACTTCTATTGTTTGATTTTGAGAAAAGTCAGTGACATTGACAGTCAAACATAGACTAGGTGTGTACCGTATTGTATGAAAGGACTATACCTACGGCTAATGTTAAACTAAGTACTGACTAATTACCAAGCGTTTAACATTTCGTATTGTTCGCTTGTTTAAATTTTCTCTTGCCTTTGTATTAAATCTTAAAAAATTTGCGCTTCGTCTCAGTTTGAAAATAACAGTTTCTGCACGTACATAACGTTTTACATAATATTTGTATTGTATAAGTATTTGTTTACTACTTGCTTTCGAATTTTTATTAGATTAGAATATGCATATTTTATTCACCTTTTCAAAACCGAAGTAACCTACGAATACGCCAAAGGAAAGAGGCTCCAGATTATATTGAACATGGTAAAAGGTTTCCACAAAAGATTTGCAAATCCAGAGACCTTATAGGACACCTGAATACAAACTACATCTATTATAGTAAAGGCAGTACACAATATACCACCATCCATTCGATTTCCATTTCTAAAAGCCGAATTCGATTCAGATTTACTTAGGTACATGTATTATACATAGATGTATGCATACATCTGGACAAAGATATAAGATCTGTTATATAATATGTATTTATATATGTATAAGGTCTTACAATTGCTTACTCTTCCAGCTTTATGAAAACATAATAACAGAATAGCAAAAACGAAATTAATAATAATTGTGTGGCAGTAAACACAAATCTCTTGGAATTTAATTAAGGAGAGTAACATTTGATGTAATACTGAAAATTAAAAAACCCATTGTACTTATTCTTTCAGTCCTAATTTTATTTTTTATTTATTTAACTTTAACGCTCTGTATTATTTCGTTAATTATTATAAACGTAACAATAAGTACCTAAATAAACTTTAACACTACGTACATTATATTTTAATATAGCAAATAAATTTTGAATCTATGGAACCTATCTCAATTTACAATCTTCTAACATTATTATTTCCCGTAGATATATATTCCTTACAAGCTATTTCCCACAACTTCGTCCACGTAAAAAACGAGATAATATACGCCTATGTCCACCCTAAAGGTTTATTCTAAATATTGGCGAAGGAATTTTTAAAATTCTATGAGTAGTTCCGGTGATTACCTCCTATGTCCAAACTTATAAACTTTATCTCTTTATAATATTAGTTTAGTTAAAGGAATTACTTATTTTGTGTTCCAATAGGAAGTAGTTCGCAAGACGTTTTAAAACTTATAAAGAACTGTCACTAAGCGTAAGGCCAGAACACTTCCAGTGGAAACTTGTACCATTCTCAGACGCAATAAGTGGTGCGATCACTACCCGCATTGTTCAAGAAAGTACCGCTTCATTTTATTTCTTTTTATTTTAATTCATTTTAAGAATCTTTGAAATGCTATTTTGTGTCTACAAAGCAGAGATACGATACCCTTTACAAATATAATAAAATTTTATTCATAGGCTTTCCTGTCAAAAATTGAAGTACCAAAACAAATACTACTTTTCATTTTTCTCTACGCACTGCATTGAAGCTATAACATTTCTTGTGCTATCAATAATCTATATTACCATCATTTGAGACTATTAAGAACCTTGTAGCTTTTTTTTATGGTGGAGTGGGCAAACGAGCTAGCGAGTCACCTGATGGAAAATGATCACCGCCGCCCATGAACACCCGCAACTACTACCTAGCTACCTACATTGTAAAAATTCAATACGTTAGCATAACCAATTATTACAGCCTATCGTAAAATTAACAATATTGTTGCACTGTGTTATCAGACCAGTTTTACTTTTTCAATCATATTTAATTATATCTTGAATGTTCCTGTGCTTTCATATTTAATGCACAAATATGTATTTCCAAGTTACTTCGTTTTCGTTCAATCCAGGATTAATACGTTTACATAAATTTCAATATTAGATAATATTATTTGCAATGATATTTAATATAATTAATGATATAAGCACTCGCATACCTAGGCGAAAATGTGTGAAGAGAATGATGAGTTTTGAGGAAGCGAAAGAGGTGTGTAAGGACCGCGACTCCTGGCGCTCCGTCCTCTCTGACTACCCCGTTGAGGATACAGCGTGAAGATATGTTATGTTATGTTATTTGCAATGACATGTTGCATAAAAATTGCGGCATTCAATGCAACGCAGATGATAGTACTGGGGATGCACTTTATACCAGATGTGCTAATATTTCTTTGGAAAACGTTATTGAGAACCGGGACAAACTTGTGACTGATATTGAGAACGTGTTAAGTCATGTCTCAAGTTGGGGCCGACTAACCTTAGTCCAATTCAACCCCTCTAATACACATGTTTGCACAATAATCGCAAAAAAAAGTCCCTTTGTCGTATCCCTCAGTTTTGAAGGTGTTCCCCTTGATATCAAGCCGATTATTGGAATCCTTGGCGTCGGTATCTCGAGCGAAGTTCAATTTTGCGGTCATCTGAAAGGTAAAGCTAAATTAGCTTCGAAAAAGCTGGTTGTGCTCAATAGAGCGGGACAGTATTTATAATAATATTATATGCCAGACAATACACACCAATCATCTGATCTCAAACTAGGGCATTCCCTGTGCTATGAGAACCAGATAACGACTACTAGGAGCGTTCCCAGTACACCCAGATCCAAGACAATCTAGAAAATCAAACCCGGAACCTCCCATACTTCGCCCATCGCCTTCATCGCCATTATCGGCGATCCGGTACTCTCTAATCGGCTCGACTCTCGGGCCCTGCGTAGGAACGTTGCATCCCTCAGCATATTTTACCGTATTTATCATGGGAAATGTTCTGAGGAATTGTTCAGAGTACTGTCCGCTGCTGAATTCCATTACCGTACGACACGCAATCGACTGTGCTTCCATCTCCACCACCTTGATGGAGGATGGCGGTCTACAACTGTGTTTTTTACGACATTTTCTACCACGTACGGCAATTTTATGGAACCAGCTTATAGCGGCGGTATTCCCGGACCGTTATGACTTAGGAACCTTCAAGAAACGGGCCTACCCGTTATTCCCTGGACGTCGCGGGTATCCTCGGGCGGTGGTGATCACTTTCTATCAGGTGACTCGCTTGCTCGTTTGCCCCCTCTGCCATAAAAAAAAGAAACATCCCTTCCTTGCGTCTCCCAGCTACACCAGATTATTCACCATTATTTCTGAGAATAACCAACTTTCTCCTTTATTAAAGTAGAAAGCATTATTGAATGAAAAATAAGTAGGGTTCTACAAATTGCGTTTATAATAATATCCAAAGTACAGAATAGGCCTCTTAGTAGTAGCAAACTAGCGAAGCGATAATTTGTAGGTTTTGTTTTTTAATTCAATATGTACGTTCAAAGATATTATTGCCTGTAAATCATTAATTTTATTTTTGAAACCATTTAGATATGTCAAAATGCCAGACTTACCTGAAATAAAACTACGTACTATATCACGACTTTCTATTTGTAACAAATGAATATAGCCATGTAACTCAACAAGTTAAATTAAAAAATGATGATGCGATTGTACTAAGTACACACCAAATGAAATAACAAAACATGTCAAATCAAAACACGCATGCTCATGTCCATACGCTCTGATTGCGTTACAATATATATTTATATAGACATTGACAAATAACGGAACGTCTTCGAAGTTGTGCCGGAATCCAGTAGCAGTCAGTGCAATACGCAAAGTGCTCTTATTGCCGTATGAAACAAAACTAATATATGCGCAGGCAATTGCTCGTTGAAGCGAAATTATATACAGTTGACAAATAGACCGTCCCTAGCGACATTACACAGCTATTTTACTAAATGCTACGCATAGCTTGTACTCGATAAATTTTCGTACCACTCTCTTCCCAATGGCAGGCAATAAATTCTTTAAACACTGGATAGGAATAATTACCTATGCTAACGTAGTATTTATATAATATCAAGTAAATAATAACCGGTAATGCTTTGCTTTTCTTATTCTGATGAATGTGAATGTATGTGACTGTGAATGAGTGACAGGCCCTTGACAATTTATGTATTGTTAAAACTGTTAGATACTATTATCAATGAGATTCAAGCAACATTCAAGACACGTATTGATCGTTTCAGTATATAAAAATGACATAGTAACCGAAGTGATGTATGTAAGGACCGCGACTCCTGGCTCCGTCCTCTCTGACTACCCCGTTAGAGATACAGCGTGAAGATATGTATGTATGTATGTACATAGTAACCGTAATCCTAACTATTTATAGGTTTTATAGATTTAACTTAATAATAGTCACTGATGGATTGACAGACAACACACAGTGTAAACCGATGGGTCTAGAAGCACGAAATTTTGCACAAGAGTTTCATATAATATAAGTACATTAAGAAAATAAGAAAGGATATTTGAAAATTCATCCCCTAAGTGTCTGAATAGAGGATGAAAGTTTGTATGGCAGTTCATCATTTTTCAAATTAGAGACATGGAAATTGGTATTTAGGCTTCTATTGCTCGTCGCGACCAAAAGGTAGAAACAGAGCAGGTTACCCAAAAACCCTAACATTATAAAAAATTGAATGGTTATTGCCAATGGAAAATCCCATCGGGTGCATGGCTAATTAATAATTATAAGTGCGTATATGCGTAATTGTTTATACTATATTCACGTTATGGATCATAATTACTGACAAAAGTAATGTTGTAATGTAATAAATTACTTGTAATACTTTGTACTTATAAGAACTAACCTGTATCCTAATTATACATAAAGGAAGCTTATTAAATGATATTCTAATTTTTTTCACAAATTGTTTACCGTATCTGATATTCTTTAATATATGTCTACTAAAATGTTTGAAACATTAATTACAATGTAATTCGGAAACTTTTATAGATATTTAAAAAAATCGACTTTAAAAATCTTGTATTCATTCTTAATATTTTTCCAAAATATTGATCTTGTAACTATGCTAAAATATTTCTTGGTTAAACTTTTATTTTTTCAGAGCTTCAAATTTGGCTGAAGACTTCACAAAAATCATTTCCGAAATCAATTTTTTTTAAACCAATAATAAATAATACTATTGTATTCAATCCATTTCAATCCAATTTACCAAAATGTACATAAAATGTGGTATTTCATTAGTTCAAACAACATCTGTTAAAACAAACACATATAAAAAAATATTGACATAAATTACTAGCCATAAAAATTGCATTAACCATATATAATTACCTAATTTCGTAATATTCAAATAACATAAAAAGTATAAAATGTATGATTTTACTATCGTTAATTATGTACCTATGATAGAAATAAATAATATCTGTGAAGAACACAACTTCATACATCTGCAAACATATTTCTCACGAGATTATGTCTTTGGCTAGCTTAAAATTAGTTGAAATATTATAGGTTACGCTGTTACGCTCCTAATCCAATGTGATGAGATAACTATCAATATCACTTTATGCTTTCAGAAGTGATGCATCTGTTCAAACTGTATTTATAACTATGCTATTCACATAGGATATTCTCATATGAGATTTATTATGAGATGTATACCATCGTTATTACTTTAAAATATAATACGTATTTACAAAAATAGTATAGATAATAGATATTAATTTTCGATATCGATTGCCACAGAGACTTTATTAGTTTTTCCAGACACTTATAGAATTAGAATCTTCGATCACATATAACAAGATTCACAATCTCCTATAAAATTTAAACAAATTGTTGTCCGAATTGACGTATATATTTTTAATACCGTAAAGTATTATCGGCAATATTGTGTTAATCTAAAGTAGACCTTACTGTTAAACCATAAGGTTATAAACGTTCGTAAACGATTCTTGCATGACATTGAAACGAAGTTTGTTAAATAAAATATTTAAAATGCAATCTTACGTCTCGTGCATAAAACATAATTCAAATAATCTATTTGCGTTGCTATGTTGCTACGTTGATACGTTGATTTGTTACGTGAAAGTGACAAGGATAAGACAAATATTGTCAGGCAATATTTCAAAATATGATTACGAATTTAATAAAAAAGAGCTATGTAACGTTATTACTATAATGAAATAATGAACACGTAAATAATATTATTTATTTATTAACCGAAAATAAGAACTCGCGTCTTTTTTTAGCGTTCTAGATGTGTTATTTTTGCAATTTTTGAAGGAGCACTTTGACATGTTCGCTGTTATCGTTTTCGAATACCACTAAAACAGAAGTGCGCTTAAATACTCATTTAGCGCACATTTGGTAGCGCTAGATTTTCTAAACTATTACTAAAAATGTCTAAAGTGAAGTTAATTCTTTAGTAAATGAAATGACTGAAAGAAAGATAGCAAATGGACGACATTTTTCGAGTTTGACTTATGAGTTATGACACACCTAACGTCATTGACTTTGACATTTCGGATTTTTACATCGGAAGTTACATCGACACCATCTATATACACATTTGCTTGTGAAAGAACGTGTGAACTTGTTTTTCTAGCGATTTCATTAGATCGTATGTAAATAACAACCCCTGCTGTGTTTCTGGGTGCTTTATTTCTCTATATGATTACTGTTGTCTGTATTCAACTTGACTTCTGTAGTCGTTTAGAAAATGTTGCGATATGCGTATTATTTTTTCGGTAGGCGCTTTTAATTTTTATTTTTTGTAATATTTTTAGATTGCTAGCTATTTCGCTTTAGTTTCTATATTATTTTGAAGTGCCTATAATAGACCATACAATAAAATAAATACGAATACTGGGCATGCGAATTTGTGGATGGCATTGACATTTCTCGTGAAAGAAAGCTAAATAAGGACTTACCTAATACAAAACAACTGTAACAATTTATATCTATAGATAAATTGCAACTATGCATTGTTCTCTGAAAAATGCGTTTAACAAATAACTTTTGAATTTGTTGAATAAAAATATTTAATAAGTACATCACGTCAAATATTCTTGAACAAATTAATCAAATTTCATTTCATTTCATGAAAACGAAATCGAAAAAATTCAATAAAAGCCAAAAGTATCACGATATTTTAAGTACTGCACAATTTTTATATACAATGTGTACAAAGTCGATTAAAAATTAATCACTTATTACAGAAGCAAAATAGCAGACTACCTCGACCGCATTTCAGTAACGAAAGAGTGCGGAAATAATTAGTGACGCTTTATCCAAGCAGATCGCATTCACTCTCGCGTAATAACTGAAACGTCACAGTCGCGTCACAGAGCAAAGAAAACCTCGTGACCTCGTAACTACTTGTGCTCTATTTTTACCCAACTACAGCAAAGCCAAAAAAAGGGTAATGAACTTCATCTCGACGTACACGATTAAATATTATGTAACATTGTAACAAATAATACCATGTACACACATATATTTACCTATTACCACCTACAAATTACACGCCTCAATCAATTTGACTAAATAAGGTTATCGTTAGGTAGTGGTGGTTCTGCAGAGACATAATATAATGACGTCACTTTTAATGACGTAAAACAATAAAGCGAAACACATATTTTTAGAAATTTCCTAGGTATGAATGTCAAACAATTACATAAACATTTGAGTAGTTATAAACAATACTTTGGGTTACTTTTTTTATTGGGTTACTTTACCCCAAATACAATGTGACAATAAAATCCACACTTCCATACTCCATTCTAATATTATAAACGCGAAAGTCTGTCTGTCTGTTTGTTATGATTTAACAGCGAAACCACTGGATTGATTTTGATGAAATTTGGCATGCAGATAGTTTGACACCAAGAGACGGAAGTTGGAAGTAGTATAAAAAGGGGTATGTATGAAATTTTGTATAAGAAATGGTAAACCGTTGAACCGATTACGATGAAATTTGGTACAAACATAGTTTTTTTATCAAAAAGACATAGGCTGCTTATTAACGGACTCAAAAAAATGAAGAGATTCTATGTTACGTATGTATTGTTTTTATGTATGTACCGATAACTTCGTCAATTGTGGCTCATTTTTAATAATTCTTTTTCGGTTGGGTTCAGTATAGCTCCTACGTGGTGCCATTTAAATTTCACTGATATTGGAGCTCGGACTTCGGAGATACACCGAATAACGCTTACTATTCATAAGCTTTATATATTGATGATTCTTTTGTATGTCATTCCGCTCCAGAATTAGGAAAGAAGGTAATTGTAGTTGCTATAGTACCGTAATCATTTAGTTAGGCCAAGGTTAGGCCAAAATGAGAAATAAAAACCCTTTTTAAAACATTAAACCGATTTTAAAAAACTGAAAAGTATAAATTAACTGTCCTTTACTAATCAGAACTCAAACACACAAAAAATAAGTAGAAGTCGGTGCCAAATCAATGTGGAACAACAGAAAGTCTATTAGTTTGGTAGACTTGGCACCGACTTCAGTAACAGTCAAATTTAATGATATAGTACCTATTTGTATTGTATTTATAGTCTTGAGTTTTGATTAGTACAGGTTAGTTATTTTGTACTTTTCAGTGTTTTTTTTAAGCTTCTTCGCTCGTAGTAACTTACGTAAACTTCGCCCGCATGGAACTTACCGTAATAATATACATGGGGGTCTTTGTAAATTCTGAAGGTCCATTCTAAATATTAGTGAAAGAATTTTTGAAACAGTTTGGGAGATTACCTCCTACATTTGCAACTTACAAATTTTTCCTCTACATAATATTAGTTTAGATATGTGATCACGTTCCAGTTCCACTGGTTCATCGAATTATTTACAATTATTTGTTAAATCTGTAAATGGATTTTTTACTTTTATATTATTACATATTCTTACTTTGCATTGTTATATCTCAAAATGCAAACGAACGCGACATAAGTGTAAGAAAAGTTTTCATATTGAATTCGATATTGGCAACAAAACAACGATTGTCTATACATAAATAATAGCAATATAGAAGATAGGCACCGAATAAATGAATGGTAGCAGTTATAGTCGTCTGTTATAGCTTTACAAAACAAAAACAAAAACTTCATAAATGTTGCCAAACCGCAGCACGATAAAATAGAATACGAGAAAAATAAAAATATTAAAATTTTTCAAATCGAAATCCCGGCTATCGATATCAAAGCACGTCCAATCAAAACGAGACGTGACAATGAATCAGGCCCTTTTCGATTTTGTGAATAGACCCACTAACTTATTGGCGGTTCTTTATTTGCTGATTGCTGTTTGACACCTCAGCGGGGGCGGATTCGGTTGGCATTTTTATTTAATTAACTTTTACTGTTCGCTGCGTTTGTAGGACGCGAGGGACGCGCGAATGAAATACAACACTGACTAATTTACGTGTGGTTTCAGTTGCGTTAAAGTATATGTTTTTTACGAGTAGCTCTTCTGTTTTAGAATGAGTTTTAATTATTTTTAAATCCCAAGCGTTTTTCGATTTAATAAATTAATTATCGTCATGTACGCGATTGTTAAATAAGAATAGTAATTATTTAATTGCATACGACAAAAAACTGCGGCAAACGAAAACAGTTCAATTCGCTTCTGGGTAAAGTTTAAAGATAAGACGATAATAATTCTTCGCAAAATGTCATAAAAGTTCATAGCTGATAAAAGTTGAGACGCTTTACTGAAATTTTAATAGAGATTTAATTTTCGCGAGAGTCCTAAGCTTGTTGATAACAGAACTAATATTATAACGAACGATTTAACGAATTGAGGCATAATAATTAAAGCATATTTTTGAATTATAGTGCTCATCTTTGTTTGTTTACTTACTACAAGTACTGCAGTTTACTTACTACAAGTAATTCGATTTTGTACTTAAATATTTTTTAATTTATTTGCATGCAACACAATACACATAATTACCATATACTTACTTAATCCCCGTACTTTGAAACCCTACGTCTTAGGAAAGCCTAGGGCCTAATAGTGTCACCATTGACTGTAAAAAGCAACTTGACGTTCTGGACACATTGATGTATGTAAATTAGTTATATTTTTAAAAGAGAACGGCGCAACGAATGGAGCTATGCATTACATCGATTTTCAGTAAATACAAATTATATATTCAGGCACCTGTTCTTAGATTACGAAACGAAAAAAATCTACAGGGCGAAAGTGAGTGACAATAGAAGTCAAGGAAGACCAAGGGTGACATACGAAGATCCAATAGCCAGAGTGTTAGCTGACGGAAATGTCAAAAGCACTCGCAAACCTGAACGAAAATGTGTGAGGAAAACGATGAGATTTGAGTAGGCGAAAGAAGTATGTAAGGCTGCGAAGCTTAGCGCTCCGTCGAAAATGTACCTAAGAAAAAAATATACACTATATAATTACAGAAAACTACAAAGATTTGTGCAAACGAGCTGTATCATGTACTAGTTTATAGTCCAAACAAACTAACGTATAGCGCTATTAGTTATATCGTAAACATAAATATCTGGTAAATTCGATTCCCATGGTTAAAATCTACCCGCGCCATACAAGTTTGTAATTGAAAAAGTTCACGTCGTTTTATCGTGGAAGCCTTTTTATTTGCTTTTCAATTTGTTTCACCAGCCTCTAAGTACATGCCGTATTTAGAATAAGTTTCATGCTGAAAATTTTGAAAACTTTGCTAATATGCCCTTCTCGTCATATGCGTGTAATACAATGTCATCATATGTAAATTACATTTGTTCTTGCTAGTCTTTTTTTGCTATTGACGTCAATGGATAACTTAATAATTCATCACGGAAAGAATGTTACAGCTAGAACTTACCTACAGTCAAGTATAAATCATTCATTTCGCTAGTTCTTCATACAGACTATCTTTTGCGACTGTATTCTTGTGTGGAAGCAACATACACCGAAAAATGCAACGGAAACTATTACAACCTAAAGTTTCGAAACTATAAAAGCAACATCGTTTCCGGAAACCATGTTCTTATCGTGATCAACCTACATTATATAATGTACGATATTATAACAATGGCATTATTACGATAACGCTACTAAAATGCGTGTTATCTGAAAACAAGTACTAAAATATTATAAATTAATTCTTTAATTTATGCTACAAACTTAATTATCAAAACAAATTATTAAAAGTATCATTTCTATATAATTTATTTTGAAAGTTCTACGTCTTTTGGCGCGTTAGGTAAAAAACATTAGAATGTCGTTCCAACAGGCAACGGAATTAATGTCATCGATGTAACACACCACGAAGTTAGCAACGTAAGTTGCGCGTGTCGATTTAACACAACATGAAATTAGCTACAAACACTTTTTTTTTCTTTCTTCATGGCGTGGCGCACAGACCAGCGCATTTGCCAATGTCCACGTCACAGTATTGTTATAATTCATGACGAACACAAGTAAATTAGTTTTTTCTTATCGTAAAACTCCTCCAGTAAAGTGATAAATAGGCTTTACTGAAGTTGCAAAGAACTTCTTGGAATAGTGCAAGAACTTCAGCTACAAATATTTATTGATGGTATACCTACTCCATTCTTTTCACTTATACAGAACTAGAACATAATATACTATCACAGTACGGTACTTTACTTTCTTCTAAACTTTACTTTCTTCAAAACTTCAAAAAATGTAAAAAAATAGAAAATCTAAGTAAAATGACAACCTTACTTCTCCCGTTCCTGCCAAAAAGTCCTCAAGATACTTTATATTCTTTATTTTAGTGACCAGTTTTAATTTTGATTTTGTTCATTTTAACCGGTCAGTTTTAATTTTTATTCTATTCATTTCAAGCGGCCAGTTTTAACTTTTAACACACGCGCTTTTTTTTATGACTTACGTTTTTCTTTTTCATTTAGAAATCTATTTAAAAATCTTTGGGTGTCTTGAATTTAACTTTTATAATGCTGTTAGATAAATAACAAGGTCCACATTCAGACTAGACAGAAAACTAGTCACGTATTATGTTCGAGCGTACTCCTGCCGTAAATCGCACTAGCCGAAAAAGTACGCACCCGTGTGTTGCCTCTTAATGTCACTTGTCAGTTTGCCAATAGGACAAGCGAACACCGCTTCCGATCTCTTGCATACTATTTGCAACTTTATTTAAATTGGATAGGGGTGATATTAAATTATATTTATATTAACTACCAGTTGTAAATACGCGAGTAGTTTTTCACGTAGTCCGAATTGGAGCTTAAATCCCATGTAGATCCACTGCTGTGCAAATGTTCCTTCTCACAAAGGAGGTAAGAATAAAACTAGAATTTTCATAACACTTTGAAAACTGGTAGGTAATATATGTTAGTCTGACCTAGCTTAACCACAATAATTCAGACCATCGACTTCATGCACCTTCCGAAGCTTGGAAGTTTTTCACATTGATCTATTCATGATAAGAGATCAATCAAGCATTGATCATTCATTCAATCTCAATGATCATGTAGAAAACCGAAGCACTGTCATATTACGAAAGACTACAATGTTATCAAAGAGTTTAATTATGTATATATTTTATTGAACAACCAGCACAGTTATCAATAAACGTCGGAAACCCAACTGTCCGTGTCCGACAGGAGACTTTTCTTTGATTTTATCTAAACGCTATTCACAAATCCGAAACATCACCAATACGAAACGATTTGACAGTTCATTTCGGGACGAAACCTTCGGATGCTTCCGATGACTTTTAGTGTCGAAAACGTTTCCGAGAGAACCAAATAAATAATTTTGGCAAATAATAATTGTTGATTACTACTTATTTTCGTTTAAATCTTAAGGAAAGGATAACGCTAATAAAATATGTACCGTGTTGGGGCACTGGCATCACCAAGCCTGTTCTCATATATGTATACAGTGTATAATCTATAACGTCTATCTTCAAAAATCTAAAAAAATTGCGTGTGCGTATGTAATCTTGACAAGTTTCGTGCCCTTTTTAAATACGTGCCTAAGGATTCATTTGCCTTATATTATGATAACATATTTTATTAGTTACGCAATCCATTGCTAAATATCGTTTGAGGTATTCGAGATATTTTTAGAAACACAACAACAATCAAGGATTTGTACTATTGTACTTTGTATTGTAGTTATTATTAATTTTTTCATTTTCACTAAACGACATATAATAATTTAATTTGTTTGAACTTTTGAGTTACACAGACCATAAGCACAGACTATGATTCGTATTTACAAAGTTCGTTTAGTTCTTCGAATGTAAGTACAATAATATACAAAAAAATGTTTAATCTTAAAAAAGACTAACTCATTTCTTTTTCATAATTATTATTTATGATATTTTACCGAATACATAGTGATTGTCACAATGTCATTCATTTAAACCACACTAATATTTTCTACCAAAACGATTACAATTTCTACCATTTAGTAACATGGTTCATAAATGCTTTTCTTTCGGATTCGTAAAGTCCTTTCGGATGAGATTCCGATAGAATTTGTGAAGCATTTTCCAATCCGGCGGATTGAATTTATGCTTTCCGATGATCGGCCCTTTCGGCCACGGAAAGTTTTTAATGTGTTGTGAATAACCATGGTGGACATCCAAACCATGCTAGTTAAGTCCATCCATAAACCTATGTTATGATCTATGAAAGCCCTGTGATGTAAATGTATCATATTTTTGTCGTCTAACTGTATTTTGGTTATGAGTCGGTTGGCATGGATTATAAAGTATTTTACACTTTTTTGACCTAAAGAAAACAATATCTTTATTTACATTAACAAAAAGTACATACAAATGTTAATATTTACAAACTTAAAACTACACATTATCTTAAATAATAAACTTCCTCAAAGTTGCCGCTTAGAAAGCTCTCATTGCTCAAGGTACCCAGTAGACTGGCAGCATTGCCTCTTTGAATAGCCAAACTGATTCGTTGGCGGAAGAAGCTGTCAGCCCGGCGGTCTCCTGAAGCCTCGACCAGTCTCTTACAAATATCAGAAACCAGTCGATGGGCTTCGGGGCCCCAGGGACCCAAAGTTTCGACTCCAAAGTGCGTAAATATGAAACTTTCAGAGAGAGTCGCATACTTACGCTGCTTCAAGGTCTCGGCAGTGCTGGCCGCAGCACCTGCTGACTTAGAAGTCGCCGGCACATGGGAAACAGCAAGTGTATCCACACAAGTGGCATCCCACACCAGCGATCTTCCAAGTTTCCAAGGAATGAGCGTCAAACCATCCGGTCTCCTGCCGTCGCTGCACGCAATACCTACAGGCTCTAAGACTGCAGGAACGCCAGCGGCGACAAGAGCCCGCCGAATGACGTCATTCAAGGCAGCATGTCGTGACATGTGGCCCGCACTACGTAAACAGGATAAATCGTGGTGGTAGTACATCGACGAGATCACCACAGCGGCAACGATGAGGAAGGTTAGTCCTGGCCCCCAGACGAAGGGATACTATGAGAGAAAGCGTGGTATTGTCGATTAAGGTTCCTAAGTTTTTTAAAGGTATTACCTTCGACCAGTGTCCTGACTCCTTTTCAGAAACAGCTAGGAGGCGAGACCGATCTTTTTCGGTATTACAAGAATCTAAAAGTTGTAAATGAACATTTTTGCATAGAGGCTCATCCCAGTGTTTCTGAGAAAAGGTCGAGGTAGGCAGTTACAGTTTACACTTTTAAATTTGGATTATGCACAACATGCTTGGAAACATAATGTATAAAAATACGTAACTCTGTACCCAAGATATAAAACAGGTTTTAGATAACATTACCTCAAAAATGTTCACACAAAATATATTCTTAAGAGCCCTTTGACATTTTTGTGAGACATAGTGATTTAGACGCTGTAATTCTCAGAAACCCAAGATTTTTTAATATTCTGCTGGCAGTGTATAACAAATGTATTGCGAAAATTATTTTAAAATGATTATATTTGTAAAGTGGTCATCCTAATGGAAAAAGTTTGGAAATATTTATGACTCAAAATCATAAACAACATTTTCGCGATACTACTTTAGATTTTTTTTTAGATTTAGATTTGCAATTTAATGAATAAAAGTTACTGACATACTTAATTCGAACAGACTTGGCTTTGTGAGAGATTCACTATTGACATCATTCTCTGCACCACAATATATGTAAATTGTTTATGTTCAGAAATAAAATATAAATTTTACTGTTAAAGGAATTCAAAGTAACTGACGCTGTAGCTATCATAATATGTATTTACATCGAAGCAGAATGTAGTATATTGTAATATTAAGTAAAAACACCACCTCTCGTGTCATTAAGCGAGCAAGAAAATTTATTACAAAGATCCTAATAAATTTACTAAACATCGTAGCTGTGTGCACAACATAAGGGATGCCTCATATTGAATATGATATGTAATATTTGTAAAGTACCTATTTACAAAGAATAAATGCAAAATACAAGGACTGTCGACAAAAATGTTAAAAGCAAGTGTAGACTTCTATGACAAAACAGTCGTATTAAAAACTTTAAAAAAATATTCAACTATGGAGCTTGCTTATCTTTTAAGCTATTGTAACAATATTTATTATTGTAACTACCTGAATATTGAGTACTCAACAAAATTAAAAAAATTAAAAAAAAATGTACACATCTATGAATTGTATTAATTAAACTATTTCTAATATAAAAGTAATTTATTATTTAAAATACTCAACACCTTGTTTCTTGAAGCAACTCTACACTATTCACGTTTGTTTCATAAATAATATCTACTTACCTGCATACATAATAATAGGAATACTCGTAGACTTTATTTATACGTCTATGAGCATACTCATGTTATTTGAGTTAAAACATTGTTAACGTGAAATATAGTCAAAGGTCAAGGAGAAATAGATTGTTAAATGTCTAATCACTACTAAAAAGAGATGCTTAAACCAAAATTTAAATAATTTGCATAAAAATGTACAACACGACTAAACGTCCTTACAATCTTCAAGCATCATTTTCAAGGTAAGTATTCCTATTATTATGTATGCAGTAATACATTGCTTGTAAAATAAAATCGTGGAAGATGCTAACTTAAAAACCAATTGAAACCACAAATTAATAACATTGATATAAATGGATCCGATAAACTTTATTGAACATTATAAATTCCCACGCTCTTTTATTGTTATTTTAATCGAGAAATATGAATAATAACAAACATTTCATATTTGAGCCTTATCAAATATTTTTCTAAATAAAACTAAGTCTGTCTAAGCTATTACCAATTCGATGCAGCTGTAATTGAGTCACTAATAGCAGGATAACACGAGAGGTGAAAATACTTCGAAAAGCGCAAGCGATCAGTAAATGTAATTTCCTTTCAGACTACGGTATTATATTATATTCCAGTTTATTTTGTCTCCTACTATGTTTACTCTAAGATTAACAGCCGTACTCATAAAAATCTGTTAATCAAAGTTCTAATCATTGTTTAGCTAATCAGTGTCTCAAAAGTTAAGTGATGCTTAAAATAATTTTATTCATAAGCGATTTTAAGTATTACTTAGATAAGTACACAAAAAATATTATACGCTGGCAATTTCTGTCAAATGTTACGGTGAAAGGCTCAAAAATTAGCTGTACGATGTGCCGAACTCGGTTTTAGAAAAAAAAAAAATCTTATCAGTTATCACTGCCATTATCTGAATAGATATAGTAATGTCCCCTATTCTTAAGTCGATATGTATATGAGTGTGATAATTGTTTTGATAATATTTTCTTTTAAAAATCTGATTTTTGTCTTAAATTCGTAATAGTCTTATTCAATAAGTTATTTGAACCCATTTTTGCACGATTTCGTACGCTGACGTCTGAATTTGCAATTCGGCAATATCTTGTCGAAACATACGTAAATCATCAAAATTATCTATTCCTAAAAAGCAATCATAACAATAAAGGAATGCAAATACAACCAACCAAACACAAAGGATGACAAAGCAGGTCAGCTGTTTAGACTTTGATTTTTGAACGCCATTTTGCTGTTTATTAGTTTAAAAAAGGTCCTAGGGTGGTTAAAACTGACAGCTACTTTTAAACAGATTGTGGTTAGTGCTAAATACATATGAATTTCATTTGTTTGTAAATATTGTATAAAATGTTACTTAAATATATATCTTCACGTTAATCAATGTTTACTAATAAGGTTGTAAGTATATAAATTTATATACTTATCTATTTTTTGACGTTTTATACAAATTAGAACCACATGGGTAATAGATACAAAAACTTCACATTACCGGTGTTGAAAAATAATGATGAATTTCAAAAAGGAATGGATCAAGGTTTTCCGAATGTATCATTTTTATTATTATTTAATTCAAAATAAATTCTCTTAAAGTATTCCTTCAAAAATTTTTCTTACGCTGCACATAAGTGACATTATACAAAGCTGTGTTCCTATAGTATGAAACCTATAAATCTATTCAAATTGAATACCAGATAGAGTGTAACCAGGTGGTCAGCAAAAACTACGCCAGCAAAATCAACGATATGCATTGTCCAGCAGTCGAAACGGAACGCGAGCAGTAGCGCGAATCAGCCACGAAAATGACACTCGTTTTTGGACCGAGCTACGTTGCCTGAACTTAATTGCTCTATTGTTAATTACGTAACGTTCAACGTTCACCACACTGCATTGTCAATTCGTTTTGACTGCAACATTTATGGTTATAGCTAAATTATCTGATCTGCGAACTTTTGACAGCTATTAATTAAAATGGTTACAATATTCACATAGTCTTGATAAGAATTAATAGAACTATTTTGATATACTTAACTATGAGTACTAAGTACTATTAGTAACTTTGACGAATAAATTACAGCGAAATAAATCTAAATACTTCGAATTAAATATCTATAATTTAATTCATAACAATTTTTAAAACATCCTATTTTTACATATATTTTAAAGTATCCTAGCTATACAATAAAATAATTTAAAAAAAAATGTCCTGTAGAACTAGGTATTATAAAGGAAAATCAAATACTCCATTTGTGATAAATTTTCTTGATGTCTCTCCTTCTGTCAGTTTAAATAAATTATACTTTTAATTTATAGGTATCGGGTGAAACGTAAAAAATTCGACAAATTGGAATGGGGAGCTCTTACTCACGATTAAGACTACATGGTAATTTAGCAAATTAAATTCTTAAAAAGAACAGTAATTTATGAATAATCTTAGAAATGATAATATTAATGTGATTTTGTACAATCCAAATTTGAAAACACATGTGTTTTAAAAAGAAATCTCAAGAATCAAAATACCACGGCGCGCGCACTCATAACTGAGTGACAATACTAATTTCGTTCTGTTACAAACAATTGTACTGCAAGTAAATTATTTAATTTACTAAACTTACGTATGTTAATAGAAATCACTCATATGATTTTGTCGAATGAATTCAAGTTCTATTAGGACACATTCTATATCCATCCCTCACGAATCCTATAGGAAACCTATATATATAGGAAACGAATCCTATAGGATACCTGTACAATGGTATAGGTATCCTATAGGTTACCTATACCATTTTTCTCCGTTGACACGTAATGACGTGTCAACGGAGAAAAATAAACAATGTATTTGGTGGTTAAACGGAATCTTCAGATTACACATTCAATTTAGAGTAAATACCTCAAAATGCAATTTAAAAAAGAAATAAAAATAAGTATGTAAAATATCACTTTATTAACTAATGAATTTAATTTTTTTTTCATAACAAATGAGTAGGTATTTTTAATAGGTACCTACGTACTTATCTAGTTATCTATATAATTCTATTCAACCCTAGAGTTCTGTTAAGATTTTAGTTTTTCATAATTCCGTTAACTGCAGTAATTGCCGTGATTCGAAATTTTCTTTTCTATGAAAATATGCAAATTAATAATTTTCTGTGTTACAGATACATTACAATTATATAATTGCAACATTGATATGAGAATTGCCGTCTGGAACATTATTATTCAAGCAGTCATTTGAAACGGATTTGATACATTTCAGTAAATCTTTATGTATATCTTTATTCACTTCTAAAAATATTTTTACATTTTACCATTGTGTTTAATATAACCTTTCCTGTGCTACATACAAATAAACTGAGAATGACTGTTCCTATTAACATGAAACTACCATAAAATGACATTATCCAGCTATACGTTTAATGAGTTTTAGAATAAAAAAACAATTACGCAGACTTTTTTAAATAACAGCGCTTAAAACAATTAAATAAATATCGTTAAACTACGGGCAATTATTTTATTTGCCAAATTGTATTACTCCTTATGAGTTCCAAATCGTGAACTTTACAATACGATTTTCTAAAGACCTTAAACAAAGGAATTTTCCTATACAATGTGTTTTAAACTCACGCCACATTTAACGAAATTGAAAAGTAGATTCTGCCGTCAGGGGCCATGACAAAATAATTCGTCTCAGTCCACAGTTGATTGAGAAATTACAATTACAACGTTTACTTTTAATCGAAAGCTGATCATCATCCGTTACAAAACAATTACATTACAGTTACTTAAATAGTGCAGCTGCTGATTATTTATAACGAGTAATTACGTAGGTTCAGCAACAACTATATTAGACCTCGTTTTTCTGAAATGCGTCATTCTGACGCCTTAAGTTGCGTAACGTACAATAACTTTGTCATTGATGATTACTGATTAGACATATACCAACTAATAAAAGCTTCTGTAAGCGTTATGACAAAGTTCAAAGAGAATTTTGGCAAGGAATTAACACTTTATTCTATTTAGAGTACTACTAATAATAATAAAGGTATTAGGTATTCACTGTTGAACGCAAAACGTTGCGCCTTTCAATTTAGTTCTAGCAACGTGTGATGATTGTATGCATAGTTTTTCTACATTTTTGCATACTTATTATTATACGGTATATGTATGCATAGTTTTTGAACATCCCATGGGAACTCTTCCTTTTCTCGGGGTAATAAGTATCGTAATTAATTGGGGCTCCTTATTCGATATATCCATTATTACGTAAGCCATTTCACGTGAAGCCTAGAATAATGTACTTAATTGTTTTACTAATTCCGGCAATGCTTTTATTTTCTGGAATAAAGAACATTCTAGACATAGACATTAATTGTTTTACTTATTTCGGCAATGCTTTTATTTTCCGGAATAAAGAACATTCTAGACATTGATCCAGGTTCTGATCTCATATCTCAAAAAATATCTTCATTAACGTTAAAAAAATGTCAATCGATCATTCAAAATGGATTTATCGGAACTTCTATTTCTATTTTTTAACAAAAATATGGTAAACAATACGAGAATTTGATATTAGTATTTTTATCAGGCTGTTCAGATTTAAAGATAGCAAATACGTGTAGAGGTATTATAAATATAGGTAGGAAAAAGTATGAAAATACCTTCTGATAATATGTATAATATAAGTTTGTGTACATAAATAATTGCATTTAAAGCTCCGAAAGAAACGTTACAATTTTAAAAAAAGTTGTATGTGATGAACATGAACCTTAATGCTCTTAGTTTACACGCTTAATTTCGTAATTCATTTAATGTAATTTTATAGTTTATCTAAAACTAAATGATTCAGGTCAGGTTGTACTGAACGGTCACACGATTTTCACAACTTGATACTCAATTTAATTCCTTTATAAATACACATAAAAATTACAATGTACTTTTTGTGCAAAAATTACAAAATACATAAGAAAATGCAATATTATATTCATAACATTTCAGTAGATACTAAAAATTAAATTAAATAATGAAAAAAACGTCTCAAAAGATAGAAATATTAATTGTAATCATGAGTTCAGTTCATATCGCCATAACTTATCCTTTTAGTTACATTTGAATACGAATTATTGTTAGATAAACACAAGCAATAATGATGATATGATATTTATTTAATACTACAATAACGTTACAAGTGTTCGTGAAGGGAGGACATTATTATTCCACACACGAATGAAAGCCAATATCTTACATTATTAACAACTTTTGCTGTATAAAATCAATACAGGTAGGCTACTGGTGTATTAAAATTTCATAGGAAATAAATCGAATCCCTTCTAAAATTAGCACGTAATTAGATAGATACATCAGCAATGAGTAATAACATATTGTATAGATTCAGGTGTTACTTTGCAGAAATCCATTTGATGTGATGGATTCTTATATAATTTTTAGCTAATTCTAATAAGATCCGTCTCTAGTCAGCTGACCGAGTCCTATCTCTGGAATCTCTTGAGGATACTTCGTTGGGAGGTGAAACACTTGGCGATAAATTAATTTTAAATTTAGGGTGGAAGACAGTTATAACTTATAAGAATTCATCACAAGTAAAAAGTAACATCTACATACATACATGTCTTCACGCTGTATCCCTAACGGGATAGTCAGAGAGGACATATATCATAAATAAAAATCAAATACCAAACTTATGACGGAGCATCAGTTGAGAGCGGCTCGACCGATTTGGTTGATTTCTTTTTTGTTGTATTCGTAATAGTCAGGACAAGATTTGTATGTAAGAAAATTTTTGGACATCTTACGGAAAATGTCGGAAATTTGGATGGTATTTTTGTATGAAATCCTCAATAAAAAATTTGTTGTGTTGCAAACATTCAACATCTCACCCAGGCGAAGCCGGGGCGGGTCGCTAGTTATTTATTTATATGTGAAGTTGATTTTTCTGATAAAGGAAATATGTATGAAATTATTATTTTTAAATTGTAATTTTTCCCATCTGAAATAATAGCTATTTCGGCTGCTTACCCTTAAAATTAAAAAAAATACTAAATAGAAAAACTATTTTACCTACTTAGTTTCTTAAAATACAAAATAACTATTTAAAATTTAAAAAAAAGCAGAAGGTAGCATTAATTAAGTATTTATATATGTATTAATATAGTATTAAGTATGCATCAGTTAAAAGGCTTTTAGTAACTTTAAACAATGTTTTAAAATAGAAGAAAGTTATTTACAGACATTTCTTACATTCTTTCCAACGAAGGTTTTTACTACGTTTAATATTGTAAAAAATATATCATGAAGCAACTTTGTATCACAAGTTAAAGTTAGCTTAGCGACAATGTAAAGTGTTTAATGCGTCTTTGTAATGGAACATTATTTTATCATTTGCCTACTCATAATTCTAGATTACCGGAAACACTGCTGACTTTCTTGTCACGCCACGCCAGATGTTGCTTTAGACAACAACCAGCTATTTCAAGAGATCAACATGTGCTAGTTTTGATTAATTATTCAATTAACTAGAAATACATAACATTATTATTCCCTTTGACAGTTTAATTAAAACCAAAAATGACGAGATGATTAAATATCATTCTAAAATGTTTTAGTCAGAAGGTTTTCTGTTAAACTTGTTTTTCATTTGTATTATAAAGTTTCGTATGTGTTTTAGGAATATGTACATTCAGTCAATAAAGTATCGGGAATGGATGATTTGTTTATGGTTCCAAATTCAATTTTTTGTTTTTTCATTGTTGTTAGATTGGCACAACCGTTTTCCATTTTGGCGCGGAGTTTGAGTTGCATCTGTTATTTAGATTAAATACAGTGCTTTTTTAGTTATATCATTCTAGTGCATATTGCGAATTTCATAATAGACAAAAACATCGAACAAAGAGTTTGTCTTAAATTTTGCATCGCCAATGGAATTTCGTGTTCGGAGTCACTGAAAATGTTACAGAAGGCTTACGGTGAATCGACTTTATCAACAATACGTGCTTATGAGTGGTACAAAAAGCGGTCGAGATGTGATGGAAGATTTGCCTCGCTCTGGTAGGCCATCAACGTCTGCAACTGAAGTTAACATCGCAAAAGTGAAGGAAATAGTGACTGAAAATCCTCATTCAAGTTTGAGAGAGATAGCTGCGAACTTTCTGTGTCTCACGAGTCGATCCGTACCATTTTAAATAATCACTTGGGTATGAAACATGTTGCCACTCGGCTAGTCCCAAAAGACCCGAACTTTCTCCAAAAACTCAATCGCACAAGATTCTCTGAGGACATGCTAGAACGAGTCAATTCCGATCCAACATTCATGAAACGCATTGTTACTGGTGACGAGACATAGGTTTACGAGTTTAACATGCAAACTAGTCAACAAGCTTCGGAGTGGCGCCTTCCAACTGAACCGAAACCGAAAAAAACACGCCAAAGTCGATCAAAAGTCAAAATCATGTTGACTGTTTTTTATAACTATCACGATGTTGTGCACTCGGAATTCTTGCCGGAAGGTATAACGGTAAATAAAGAATATTATTTGGGCGTTATGCGGCGTTTAAGAGAGCAAATTCGACGAAAAAGGCCATATTTGTGGAAAGAAAATTCTTGGATTTTGCACTACGATAATGCGCCTTCGCACAAGGCCATCATTGTGCACGAATTTTTGACCAAAAACTCAACAAATACCATTGAGCAACCACCTTATTCACCAGATATGGCTCCAGCCGACTTCTTTCTTTTTCCTAAACTCAAATTACCACTTCGTGGCATCCGTTTTCATTCGGTAGAAGACATAAAGGAGAATTCGCGGCGAGCACTGAACTCAATTCTGGAAAAAGCGTTTAAAAAATGTTTTGATGATTGGATTATTATTTGTTGGCGTAAGTGTATCGTTTCTGAAGGAGCATACTTTGAAGGTGACAAAATAAATTTGGATGAATAACTAACATTTCGTGTATTATTGATCTTTTGCCGGTACTTTCTTGGCAGAGTAGTATCTACTATTACGACTCCACGAAAAAGCCGGAAAGCTAGGAGTTGCAATATCAAGCTATAAACTTGCGTATTTCTGTAAACGCAACTACCTGAAAGCCTAACAAGACACTCATGTCTCAACGAAACTTTTCAACCGTACCTTGTTACCTTATTTGTCTCTTATATCGAGTTTCATAATAGAGTCCAGTTCATCAAATTAAAATAAATGCATATTGAGGTACTTACGTAATAATTATAATATATGGTGAGGACTTCTGTATTTTACAATATTTATATTCATTTTTTTTGTTCTCTTGAATCTTATTATTTAAACAACGTTAACTTTCTAAATGTCGTTCTGCAATCAGATTTTTTTTTATCTAATGGAAAAATTTATATCTTGAAATTTCCATAGAGACGGTTTTTCACTATGGGATGTAAAAGAAGATAATATATAAATTGATATTGTTCGCCGTACTTTGTGATAAAATCTTTTATACTTAGATGTAATATATATCATATTATCCCATATTACTTAGATGTAATATATATTACACCACAGACTACATATAAACATTATTTCGGTCGAACAGAGAGTTATTTTCTCCTTGAGCGAAGAGATATATGTTATAGTATGAAGGTCAATTGTGTGATATAATTTATATTTCTGAACATAATAATACAGCCGGCTTAATGTTGGTACACAGTAAGTATGCAAAAATAAATAAATAAATATAAATACTTTTTTTTACAACTTGAACTTTCTTATCAAAATTTCTTTAGGATAAGCTATATTAACTCCATACTTTGAAAACTATTGACATATTTTACAATCCTAATTAAACGGGTATATGTTGTGTTGATATTTTAAGGCTCAATATGGCAGTGTTCATTCTTACATACATACATACATATCTTCACGCTGTATCCCAAACGGGGTAGTCAGAGAGTACGGAGCGCCAAGCGTCGCAGTCCTTCATCAAATCGCAACATTTTCCTTACACATTTTTGCATAGGTATGTGAGTCCTTTTGTAATTCCATCGGCTAACACTCTGGCTATTTGATCTTCATAAGCCAGACTTGGTCTTTCTTGGTTTCTTTTACCACTCCGCCATTTTAGCTGAGTTAGATATATTCACACTGCCTACTAACGCAGACAGAGCACCGTGCACTTTATTGCCGGCTGCTACCCGTCTCTACACATCCAACTCACATCTTCCATTCCTCGAAAACGCACTCCCCAGGTATACAATTTCATTCAATTGTTCTAGACGTTTTCCATTTACCCATATTTCACAGGATTCCATGATGTTGATACGTGATATCCATCTTCCCGGTTGAAATTATGGTGTTTTTCGATTTTTATTGCCTCTCGTGTAATTCTGCAATAATAATGTTATTCGGTGGAGAAGACTTGTGACTGATGCAATTCAATTTAGTGGTTGGGTCCTGACTCCAGCAAGTGCTGGGCAATAGCTGACTCAGTTGATTGTCGTTTCCTGACAGTTGTGATATGTTCTCTGACCCTTTCTACTATTGTTCTTTTTGCCTGTCCGCTGTAGGAACTACCACAGCTGCAATCCACCTTGTGTGATGTGATGAAAGAATGTGATGACTGAGTGTGGTTAGTTGCCAGAAACCGCACACTATGAAGATGACACTCGCCCTCATCAGTCTGTCCGTGACCACGATCAGTTCAATCCGATCGAAACGTCGGGATAACAAAGGTATTTAGCCTTAAAGTATAAACACGACATAGACCCATTTAGTTAAGATTGTAAGATGTGTACAAGTCGTGAAAGTTTGAAAACATTAATATACCATATATTGCACTCAGTGCGTCAGTTGAAATTAAAATTGAACTTTCAACGGAAAGTAAATAATCACAGAAACCCATTGAACATAATATGTATGTACACACATACATATTATATGTAACAGTTTAAAAAAAAATTAAGTACATTGTAACTGTAAAGCTAGACTTCATAAAACCCATCTAACACTGAATGTTACAAACTACTTCTAATATAGGTAAAAGCGCCTATTATGAGACACTTTTTTTTAAAGATTTGTATTTTTCAAAATGTTTGTCGCTACCTACTGAAAATACCTTTAAGCTTAGAGAAATATACGCTAATTTAAGTACACAAAATAAGAATTTGATACCGTGGAGCAATCTTTGTATATAAAAGATTTCATACATAATATAATTTTAGACAATCGAATTAATGAGTTCCCAATATGAAGTAGTAGGGCATCCTAATATGCGGTAGTAACTTATGTTAGGAAATTAAAAAGAAAGTTATGTAATATGTATTAAACCCACATTTTTATTAATTAAGAAATATGGAAATATTAATTCTAGACGCCAGTCTTGTTTATTACTGAATTAGTCTAAGTTTAAAACGAAATTGTTCCAGACGCACCCATTCCCAAAGTGGGCGATAACGCCCCCACTGTGGGCGCTGCAGGCCTAAAGGGGTGCGGTAAGAGACCCAGAAAAAAAATGGGGGCGTTGTGTAGAGGCCTGGGGGGTGATTTGTAATTTCATTTAGCTAGGAGGCATCTTAGACAACGACTGCATGAGCTCTCGACTCAGTAGACAAAATAAGTTTGGGAACCTAGAATTCTAGAGTAATCAAAATAAAACATCGTCAAAATTTATATTAAAATTATATTAAATTAAAAGAAATCATACGGTACACATTAACAAAAAAGTCAAAAATTTTAACTCTCATAATATACGTAATCAATGAAAAGTCTATGTATCATGACATAAGGCACAGAAAAACTTTTGAGATTTAATTTCACCACATTGTTCGTGCATAACCCGCCTAAAGCAAACCAGACATTTTTCCTACTTCTCTTCACGTGAATCTTCTGAAAAGAATCCTCTACAGAACGAACACTGCATCATCATTTTCTTGGGCAGAAGATCCACTCGTTTGAAATGTCACCTTCATTTTCTTCGCTTGAGAATTCTACGAGAATTTTCCTTTTTATTGTTTTTCTTTGTTATTTTAACACATTTGTTGTTTTTTCTTGCTGTCTCTTTCGTGTCTTTATTTTATTTTTATATTTAAGAGAATCTTCAATCTGTTTCTTATAAGTAGTAGATGTGATTACATTGGCAAATCCAGCACGTGAAGGTTCATTGTACTTTTGTTTGATTGTGTAATTTTGTGTAAATTTGGGATTTTGTGTGTGGTTTTATTTGGAATGGTGATATATGTATTGGTTGTATTATTAATTAATTATCCATTGTTATTTCGAGAACATTCAGAGACAGGAGAATGACTGCCAGAGATATTTATGATTCCTTCAATTCTTTCAGACCTATTATTAATTGTTTTTGTCTCTTTTATTTGTCTGTCGCTGTCTTTAGAGTACTTAGGGACAAGAGCATGACTGTTAGCGACATTTACCTACATTTCCTGTACCTTTTCAGGCTTTCCTTAATTTTCCTTATCAGTTACATAGTTTTCTTTATTCTTTTCATTCCTTCTTTCATTTTCCTTTTCCTATTTTTCATTTTCTAAGTTTATAATAGGAGAGATATAACTTTTAGAACTGTCATATATTCTAAAATGTTCCTTGCCAAAGATATGGCGGTTACATGGAAATAAGCCAGTTTTTCTAAAGGTAGAAGTTTCTAACAGAAGATTCTAATTGTGCCGAGGACCATACTTGCCTTTTCTTTTCCTCCATCTAAGAAGAAATTGTTCACGATAATGATTAACACATCGACGATAATTATTAAACACAACACATGACGACAACGCGATGTCACATATTAGGAATATTAAATAGTAGAAAATTCAAAATTATGTTTTAAAAGTTAGCAAAAGAATCACAGACACACCTCACAAATATCTAATGTAGTACACCTAAGTAATAAGAAAGGCGATATTTAATAATACTACGCTAAATAAATTAAATACATACCGTTAAAGCACAACATTAATTTTTCTTCCTCCGCACGCCAGTAATTACAGGGAAGCACACGCAACGGCGCTTGCGAGAATAACCGGCTACTGACAATAAGGTCGACGTTTTGATATACCTCGCTTATGAAAAAGACGCAAATGTAAATATTTAGCACTATAGACGAAATAGCTAGTTGCCTCAAATTGAGCTCTATCATATATAAGGCGCCTTCAACAAAATAATAGTAATTAAGTTTTTGCAGATTCAGCGATTTGTTGCTTTACCAATCCAAATTTTGTTGTCTCACACATATAATACCCTACGCTAAAATTATTATGTGATTGACTTCATCGTGAAGTCTCGCAGTGAGTTACTTGTCCCATAAGAAGTCCAGGAGGACTACTTCCTCTCAATATAGCGGAGACGTGCCCGAGATGCAAAACCGCAGACCAAAGATAGACGTATGTTACCTACGACATGTCATCATCATAAATAATGTATAACGTCCCGGCTTCGTCTGAATAATTCAACGTTGACGGCCACTTTATTAAATTTGTCGTTTCATGAAAATATTCAACAACTCTGTACCTATCCACGAATACAAAATTAATATTATGAAAAATTAACATCTACAAATTAAGGCGAAAGCTTGTCAAGTTTGTTCTATAAATTGTCTATAAATCCAATGCGCGATAAAACATTTTATTGAAAAATTTATAATTACTGAAACTGAAGCGATTGTGTTTAATATTCTTTAAAAAGTTTTCGACCTATTGAAATATTTACCAAACATCAAACTTAATTTCATTAGGGATAAAATTTATTGTGCATTTGTATAAAATAACAAATATGATTTCTTTTTCACGTTATTGTACATTCGTTTATTAGCCCAGTCTAATGACGTGCTTGCTTGGAAAGTTTACCTAATCGCTCTTACCTTATTAAAAGTACCTAGCCTGTAAGAATAACAAAATACTGTTGTCAGAAAAGTTTTCGAAATCCTATAAGTAAGTACATTGTATTACAAAGAAAGAAAGAAAGAAAGAGAAGACTGCTTAATTTAAACAAAAACGTAGCATGGATATAGTGGAACTATTTATACATATATCGTATAATTCCAACACCTACTTTTCACAGTACCTTATATTCCACAAAACCGAAAGCCAAGCAACAAAATAGATGATCCAGATTCTGTACTTAGTTAAATCTAAATTAATTTATTAGTCTTGAGCCCCATAATCCTGCAGCCTTTGGTATCCATCAAAAAAATATTCGAAATGAAATATATTATACGAGCAACATATGTAGCATTTTACTTATTTGATACTGTAGAACAGGGGTTCCCAAACTTATTTTGTCTACTGCCCACTTTGAGAATAAATTATTTTTTAGCGCCCCCATTTTTTCACCTACTGAAAAACCACTATAACTTCAAATTAAATTAATTAATTATTGTGAGCTATATTAGCGGAGATTAAACATTAATTCCAAACGAGACTTTTACTATAACCCGCAAGAGTTAACTTGAAACCTGAGCGCAGTAGGTAATACACAACGGCGCCCAGGTCTCAAGTTAACTCTTACGGGCTACACCTGCCAATGAGAATGATTATTGAAACGCAACTTTATAGTATTCAAACAGAGTATCTTTTATTCAAAATAAAACAAATATAATCGATCCTAATATAAAAACTAATGTGAAGGATGAATCTGATGCTGTTTAATAAGTTTGTTGATATCAGGTTCCAATTTACTCAAGAACAGTCGCAAGTCGCCACGTTTGATAACATGCAAACGATTTCTCTTTTTAGTAAGCAGTGTTGCCACAGCACTAAATCCACGTTCACACAAATATGACGATAGGAATGCTATCAAGAATCGCTGAACGATTGACCACAATCCATGGTACAATTGCGGGATCGGTTTTTGTAGCCAAAATTCTTGGTAACCATTTTTGAACTTGATTTTTATTTCCTCGTTTGTTGTCAATTCTATACGTTCTTCTTCCAGCTGAGGTGACATTCCTGTGTTGACATTTGAAAACGGATCCAACACCCAGTCTGGTATTTCCAAGTTCAAAATGTCCTGGTATCGTTCGGTGAAGTCAATGTGGAGGTTTTCCAAATGTTGGCAGTAGGCAAACAATTCGTCGTTACTGCATGATACTGATAAATTCTGAAAGTTGTGAAACTCACGTTTGCCCATATTCTTTTTGTGTAGAAGCAGTTTGGCTGCGAAAGCAGCAACGACGTTTTTTGTTTTAATTAAATTTAGTTCATCGCCTTGCAGTTGGAGATTCATGTCGTTGAACAATTTATACAGGTCTATCATGTAAGCTATATCATTCTTTGATGTAATGGGCTTGTTGTGCAATTCTATCTTTAGTTTCCAAGAACTCTATAACAGAGTCAAACAGGTTGTAAAATCGAGTCAGACAATTGCCTCTTGATAGCCAACGAACTTCAGTATGAAACAACAAACGGTTGAAATCCTCGTCATTAGTAACACAAAGCTGATGAAATAATCTATCATTCAAAGAGCTCTTGCGGATTTTATTAACTACTTTGATGACATATTGCAGTGATTGAAATAGTCTTTCACTTAAGTTTCTAGCAACCAAATGTTGTCTATGAATAACGCAATGTACAGCAAGGACATCTGGAATTTTATTTTTTAAGTACGCTATGAAGCCTTTATGGCACACTGTCATAGCCGGAGCGCCATCCGTAGCAACTGATATAATATTTTTCAAGGGAATCTCTTTCTCATCACAAAACTTTTCCAATGTATTGAATATGGTTTCGCCTTTTGTATCGGTCTTTAAATTTCTAGCAAAGAATAGTTCTTCACATATTTTCTCATCTTTAATAAACCTCACGTAAGACAGCAACAATGCTTCATTAGTTGGTAAAGTGGACTCATCGAGCTGAATTGAGAATTGACTTGTCCTCAGGTGATCACACAATGATCCTTCAATGTTTTCAGTAATTTCATCAATTCGTCTTTGCACAGAATTATTACTCAAAAGAATTTTTCGGATAATATCTGCGGCTGGTTTATGAAGCACAGTAGTTATTACTTCCTTTATTGCTGGCAAAATTAACTCTTCTCCGATGTTATGTGGTTTGCCTTTTTGAGCAATTAACAAAGAGATATTCTACGAAGCTCGAAGTCCGTCGTCATCTTGCTTAGCAGCCGCCGAAAATAGTTTTGCTACACTTGGCTGAGTATTATGCTTCTTCTCTAGGTCTTGAAAATATGCTACATTCTTGTCTTTCTTATCTGGATGCATTTTATTCAAATGATCTTGCAGTCGTGAAGGCTTCATTGCTTCATTCGAAAATGTTTTTAGACATAGAAGACACAAAGGCGACGATGGGTTTGTCGGATTTTCAATGAATCCGAATTTAATATATTCCGCACAGTATTGCCGTCTCTTCTTTTTTACTTCCGACATTGTTTTGTTTTGAGAAATACGTAAGTAAGTGTTGAACTTAAGTACTGCTCATCTATTGCGCGCGAAACCGCAAATGAAAATAAAATAAATATTACGTTGTTTATATGGGATTGCATAAGCAGCACGCACCGACAGGAATAAAACAAACATGCATAAACTCGTTTATCTCATTCGACGCTCAATCGTACTCAACAAGTCAGAACAAGTATTCTATGAACCAGCCGATTGATACAGGAATGCACAATTCGGGTTATTTAACAAAAACTTGTTAAAACATGATTGCCCGCGGTCTATTATCTACGAAAATTACCTATCTGGGAGTACTAATAACTATTAAATTACGAAAGTGTGTCTGTTGCCTTTTTATTTGTTTGTTTGTGTCTACTTTCATTTCGAGACGGAACGACCGATTGACATGATTTTTATTTTGTATATTCAATAAAACAGGACAGATATATGAACTACGAGAGAGAAATATCGAACCGAGTTTGAGCAATCTTTTAATTAATATTAGTTGATGTTCACAAGTTGTAGTTGAGAGTCGAGAGCTCATGTAGTCGTTGCCTAAGATGCCTCCTAGCTAATGAAATGACAAATCACCCCCCAGGCCTCTACACAACGCCCCCATTTTTTTTCTGGGTCTCTTACCGCCCCCTTTCGGTCTGCAGCGCCCACAAGGGGGCGTTATCGCCCCCTATTATTGCATAATGTAATTTATAATATTATAATAAAAAAAACTCGACAGATAACAAATTTAAGTAGATATATAGGAACTATGTTGAAGTTTGCAAAGTGAATAATGATGAATTATTATGAAGCAGCGATTAAAGATGAAAGTTTGGGAGTAAGTTTTGAATCCACTTTAATGAATCCAAAAGTTTTCAATTAACTCCAATATGCAAATTCTTAGACAAATCACCCATATAGAAAGATTCGTTTGTTTACACTGTTCGCTTTCTGTTTTCGTTCTTAGACATTTAAATTTTCTTACTTTCTATGAGTTAATATGAAAACATCATAAAACAATATAATGTAATATATGTGGCCGTTATTTTCTTTACATCTTATACCCATATTTTTAATTAATGTTGAATTTTGATTTATTTGCTACAAAATATAAGTATCTTTATCGGCAATTAGATAATAGGTTGGTAATAATTTAATCAAGAACTAAATAATTCATTTTTAACTGCGATTCCAAAAGTTAAATACATACATGCAAATAAGCAAATGAAAGTGCACACTTATGTTATCTTGTGTTTCTAGTCATAATAAATTAGTTTTAACTGTAACATGTTCATAGGTATAACTTAGATATAACATACATACGTATCTTCATGCTGTATCCCTAACGCGGATGTCAGAGATGTCAGAGATAGTGTATATAAAAATATTATAAATAAAATTTTCTTAGAAACAGACAAAATATGTGAAGATTATATCGACTATTGTACAAGATTTTCAAAATATGAGTTAAGTTTAACACGTTTAATATTTATATTGCAGTAACTTATATACAGTGTAAACATACACTCTACATATTATTTTTTTACACTGCGATCAATAGATACAAATTACTTCTTTTTTTACATTCCAATTTCTAACCTACTCGTACATATTGTACTTATTGTACATATTGTACTTGTTTAGTTTTTCCTGTTAAAAAAAAATGACCTTGAATGAAATAAAACCCATTTTAAAATTACACACTACGAATATGTACATCAAACATACAAATAAAATCTTGAACGAAATCATGGTTTCTCAGCTATGATTACGACAAAAAAGAAGGATTATTACTCATTAATAAATAGCATAGTAAGTATAATTTCAATCATTGTTACAAATCATACATTTGCATTCACACTCATACAATTGCTCACACATGTACATACATTCCCACACACTCATCTACATCAACTCAACATAAATGTAACTGAAAATTTAATAAAATGCACTTATGCAAAAATGAAAGCCCAATTCACTTCAAATTAATTTAAAAAAAATAATTTACTCATAATACAATTTTTTGTTACTTTTATATGTATATACTATAATTCTTCATTTTTTCTCTCCCTGTCTTCTTGTTTATTTAATAATCATATAATTTCTTGTAGTGATTGATTTTTTTGTACTTATTATATGTTTTTGAGAGGAGCTGGGTTTCGTGATACAACTGTCCGCTAGTTTTAGGTACAGTAAATTCAACTGTTTTAAACAATACACTGTATAAATAAAGATTACTATTGTTTTAAAAAACTAGTTAATACAGTGGCGCTGTTGCATGACAGAATACATAACATAAACACACACACGCACACAAACACACACACACACACACACGCACATAAACACACAGATGTTAACTGTTCTTTTAATTTGTACAAACAAAGCTTACATACTGTAACATTATTGTACATTATATTTTACATTTATACTAGCGCATATATTTTTATTGAGAATTAACTGTTTCAATTAGTATGAAAGTCAGTGTATCTGTTTATGAGTTAATGTTTCAAATATTTTAATAAATAAATCATGAAACTTAAATAAACACAACTATTTATTATTAAAACTTTAACTCAAACTCAAAGTTGTGCCTTTGCTATGCCCAATATTTATATGTCTTACACATCTAACAGTACAAGATTGAAGAAAACTAAGCACACATAACACTACAGCGGCAAAGACTATAGCTTATCTTCGTAAATACAGATGACATCGCGAGATAGTTTTCACACTAATGACTACTTCGTTACCTTAGTGATGTTGCCTTGGCGTCGCATCGTTTCGTCCTATTTCAATTATAACGATTTTTTTTTATTTTTGGTCTCTGCATGGACATCAAATCCATGATTCTATGTAGTAGTATGTCAGTATCTACTATTACAAAAACTAATTTATAAAATAAGTAAACAACAATATTTAAAAACAAACCAAACTAGGATAAATGAATACAAAAAGTTAATTTAAACAGCAATGTACTTCGAACTTCATTAAGTCGCAATAGTTTAACTGTTAACTTTTGCGTAGTATGTATTTGAAATCGTTTTTATTTTGTTCGGCAATCACAGTATATACGATAAGATTTTAGATTTTCTGTTTATCTAAATCAAAGGAGACGCTAACGGGGTACATACCTTACATCCGCGTGATTTAATTAAATTTATATTTAGTGAAACTGGTATTTTCTCAAAGATATTAAAAGTTAGAAATATTATTTTCAAATGTAACATTAGCTTCAGACTAAAAAAAAGAAGGACGACACCACCACGAACAATAAAGCGACGTCAGCGAAACTACGCCTCGCTATGTAAATACTAAGCAACACGCACGCACATGCAACAAAACTACGCCTCGCATTATTAGTTCCAGCTAGTCTGTTATAGGAGCGTGACGTAATTTTACTGCGAAAATGCTGAATTGTATGGTTAACGGTTACAAAAACCTTCAAAAAATAATAAGCAAGATGAAGTCACGTTTCATACGTAAATAAACTTAGAACCCCACATTTTCAATCAATCAAAATAAATACTGATTGGAACATAAAACCTCAACAAGCTGTGCCATTAGTAGGTGTTCTATTTATGCTAATTCATTAACATTAAAAACATATAATAAGATTGTTACTAAGTCATGTGAAAATATATGACTAATTACAGTTGCCATTAAAAGTTTTTATTTTGTGAGATTATTCTCTATTTTGTCAAAATAACAAAGTAATAATGTACACTTGATCAATTTCCTCAACAAGTATTTGATACAAATACATTTGGTACAACAAAAAGTACAAATATTATAAACATGAATTAATTATACTTCATAGAATTTAATCGACCAATTTTCGTGAAATTGTTCTCTGCCTGTAATAAAATGTAATACTACAAAATCTGTGACAAAAATTTTACAAGGGGTACATTCGAATCATCTACACATCAAGTTACATTGTTTATACAAATGTTAGCCATGACTTACCGAACGATTAAACATTACTAATATTACTACTTATTTTTACTATTATTATATTACTGCTATACCTTTTACTAATATAACTTTTTTGGCTATGTATTATATATATAACATGGGCGAAGTCAGAACAGGCCACTAGGTAATAATATTATATTCTTACTGTTGAATTCACGTGTGACATTAGAAACCCTGCACAGGAGTATATTATCCATCCTAAATGTGTCCTAATGAGGTAAACCGATGCCACAAATAGCTGATACAAGATGTAAATTAGCCCGCATACTCCGGCTGGCCACGAAGAGACCTCGAGAGTCATTACTATTCGAAAGGATTGTTGGGGAACTGCGACGACCCGTACAATAATGTTAAACGAATTCTAATTAAATTTTTATTTTCATACAGGTATAAAACAGGTCCTGTTCACTAGGTAACATGAAAAACAAAGAACCAAAAATACGCATCTTTTATACCACAAAAGTTTTTACTACATAGACATACTACATAATATTATGTAAAAATAAAAAGATAAAACTATTAGTAATACACATAAAAAGAATCAATTACCTACTTTAACATGTTTTTCATAGAAATCTTAAAAGCACAGAATCTTTTTCAAGAATTCACATTCAAAGAGTTCTAATAAAACTTTATTGTTAAGGCTGCCCTGTTTGTCCTTGTGTCTGTAATCTGTACATTGCTAGGTTCTTAATACCAGGATATCCGAAATAGTGTATTGTGAGATAGTACTTTGATGATAAGAAGTCGACAATTCTATTGTAGCTATAAACTCATAAAAAAAAATACAAAGAAAATACTCCATTAGATACTTTATCGAATAGAGTTATCAAAAATGCTACATTTCATTAGAAAAAAAATATAAAACTTAACAGCCGAAAAAAGTTTTTGTTTTTTTGAAGCTCTCGTTTTTTTGAGCGATAACGTTTTTTTTTGGAAATTTGAACTGAATGCTATTGAATTAAAAAACTTATCGATGACATTTTTTATTAAGTTTATCATTTTCTCTAAATTAAGAAAAGCATTTTAAAAAACACATTTTTCGTCATTCTATTGTTAAAGACACGCATTCTAAATTTCAACCATATTTTCTCGCCTCTGCCGCAAGTCGTTCATTACCTTTATTATATTCAACAGTTAATTTTTAGAAAACTTTTAACACTATCTTTACAAACTTATGTTTTGTAATACGTGGGTATAGGGTTGCTTCAAAAACTATATAACACACATAGCTATAAATTTAAAGTTTCAAATGTCAAAGAAAAAAAATTATTCTACCTAATTAAAGAATTTAACCTATCACATAACCTACGCATTCATATCATTTGACGTAATGATTTGAATAAACGTTATGATAACCTTATACACAAAAAGGCGCAAACAACGTAGGTCGATGCAAACAAGTAATAAACTTATGTCATAACATGTATTCTACCATTAATCATAGGATATTTTTATACGGCCACAGAAAAAAACTATTTGGTTAAAAGAATCAATATTTCTAAAGAGGAATATGGAAATAGCATGTATTGAAATTTCGCACGGGGTACCTATTCAAAAATCACCATTTCAAGGGCGTTCTATTAAAAATTTCATATATTTGATACTTCAAAAGCCAAAAAGTCCAAATAAATTCCGAATATTTTACCTAGCGGATATTTTTAAAACTACTGTATTACAATCTGCTGGTTAAAGCTTACTTAGAAATTGTGTAATAGACACTCACGTTTTATTTTAAATACGAGCGTACGAGTACATTAAACGCATTGAACTGATAATAGAAATTTACCAAATAATACTAAGTAGTACAAAATTAAATAATACTAGACATTATTACTATAAATAAATGTTAAATAAATCTAACAATTACCATTAATTAAGAATCGATACTAACGACCATGTAAATAAAACTGACTTTTCACTACATTACAACATATCGTATCTATCTCTTCTTCTCTATAAACGGAGGTAGACATGCCCTTCGCAACTAATTCCGTGCCGTTAGGTGAGAGTTGATTAACACCAGTGAGTGCGAAACGCACGTCACATGGTTTCACAAAAAAGTGTTGTTTAAAATTAGAAAAAGGTTAAATGACTCTCTTTTACTCTCTTGTCTTCTTAAGCATTGCTTTTTAATTACACTTATGTAAATTTTGTTAAAGAGTGTGTGTACTAATATTGTCAACGTTTTAGTTCAAAGACCGCGAAAAATTTTCTTTTCTTAGAGTAGGGTATGTCTAGCTCATAGGCAATTATATGAATATTGCATCATAATCTATTTTATTACGTACTATACAATGTCCTTTTTATGTAATATAATGTACCTATCTACTCTGTTTTACATGAATTTGTAAAAAAATTACTTATACACATGGTATATAAGTAACATTTTGTGTAGAGTCAAAGTCAGATCAATTTATTCAAGTAAACCCAATTGTAAGGTTTTTTGTCCGTAAAATCTACTTTAGTTCGGTTCGAAAAGAAAACCTGGACACAGAAAAATCGACAAGAAACTCAGTGAAGTATCATTTTTGCCACAACATTCTACAAGAGTTATTTAAGAGACATGTTTCTTCTTACCTACCATACTGTTAAATATATTCAATGTTATGTTCATTAATCATAATAATAAAACAAAAGAACGTGCTCATTAACAACATTCTAACAATAACTAACTGAACGTCGCGTCGTTTAAACAGTTAAGTTTAGCATAACACAAAAGCCGTCATAAAGACAATAATACTGTGCTTGTCGTAGACAAAAGCAGTAGAGACAGCTGGTTGAGGCTCGTATCTGTCAAAGAATTTTTAAGTGCCATCGAGGACTGAACGGCTCGAGAAGACAGCCGACAGCCACTTACACACGAAGCCATTGTCGACTATAAATGCTTACTAAAACTGTTCAACCAATTTTATTACTTTGATTTTACTTCACTAGTAAATATTTTTAGAGTAATTAAAATGAAATCGGACTACTGAATCTCAACATTACGACTACATAAATGAAAAATTGTCTTCAAACTCTTAAATGTGGAAATTGGAATCATCAATCAATACAACCTCTACCAGAATTAAACAAAAAGTTTATACACCCTGACTAAATAATTATATTGTATATCATGTTACATAAATGTAGTTTTTTATAACTCATTTTTTATATCTAACATTTTAGTGAGACATTTATGGACACCCAGACATAGGGCACTAACACACAACGACATGGCACGCAGTATGTGCGTTTGTACAATAGTTTTTTAAAACAAAAATGCACTTTACCACCCGCAACTTTAGGTTTATTTTCATTTGTATCAACTAGCGCAACCACTATTTCACTTTTCAATAATTGAAAAATATAACTAATGTAACTGGCCCGTTGGCACGGTGGCAAAGCTCTGCCTTCCAAGCTGGAGCCACAGGTTTGATACCCGACCAGGCCAGTTACTAAATTGGCTTGTAATCTGGATGTTACTGGGAGCTCCTCCGGTTCGTTGTGTGGTACCCATAGTACAAACCTAGTGCTAATTTGAGGTCACATAATTTGTGTAATTGTCTGGAGTATCATCATCAATATATTAATACGTAAAGTGAAAGCTTCGGATCCCTCTTTTAAAATATTGCGCACACGGAGGAGTGTGAAATTTGGCATAGTTAAAGTTTATAAGGGGAAGAAGTGCAGAAAGTTAAAATTTTGTGTTACAAATACATTAAATTCTATTAAATAAAACATCGTTTACGTTCACAATGCCAATGTCAAAAAGACTGTCAATGTCAAATGCATAGTAGTTTGTGATCTCCATGGATCAAACAGTCTCACAAAGTAGATTGTCACCAAAGAATCTACGATCGAATTTCGACCACCGAGCGACCTCTATTATTACTATTATATAATAGATTAAAAAATATATTAAATAGATTAAGTATTAAATATTTTGAACTAAGTAGTTTTTACTTTCTTGTTAAATCTGTTACACATTGTATTTTTATATAACAAATGTGTATATTAGTCTGCGCACGCATCTCAAAAAAATAGCATAAAAAGTAGAACCTGATTTGGACGGGGTTTTTAGAAAAATTGAAGGTTTGCTTCAGCTCAATCGGAAAAGTCAAGCAATAGGTATACCCATATATGAAGTGTGAGATTTTATATAAGTATAATATACGATGCTACTAGTACCTACATATTCCTATGGTTTGTCCATATGTACTAAGTCATGGACAGTGTACGTACTCGTCATTTTTTGTGTGAAACTAAATCTGTATAGATAACAAACAAATAGCCGTTAGTTATCACGTAAAAAAGGAACAATAAACCTTTTTAACATTTCTTATTTTCATAGCAAATGCGTATTCTAATGAAAAAGTAGTTTGGAATACCTGATTCGCTACCGCCACTTATTGTCAACACCCGATCAATCTACTCTTAATTATTTGTGTCAGATGTGTGTACGTACATAGCAACAGTGAATCAATCCGTATAAGAGTCGCTAAAGTAGGTCGAGGGTGGAGGAGACTGACATCGCCTATCGGGGCAACTGTGCACTCCGCGCTGCGATCATGAGCTTCATGACATCGCTGTATCATGCTCTACAGCTGTGTCCGTTTATCAATAATAGATCACTTATTGAATTCGGTACAGATATTTTTTCTTGTATTAGTTCTATAAATGAATGTATAGGGTAACAGATATACAAACATATCTTCACGCTGTATGACGAAACCCAAGCGTCGCAGTCCTTATATATTTCTTTCACTTCCTCAAATCTCATCATTCTCCTCACACAGTTTCGCCTAAGTATGCGAATGCTTTTGACATTTCTGTCAGCTAACACTGGCTATTTGATATTTTATCCTTGGTCTTCCTTACAGACAGTAGGGAATAGATATGTAGAAACTGTATTTACTTGCGGCCTTTATTGTTTATAATCTATGCCTATACTGTTCGAAACAACAGACATTCGCTTTCAAGTATCTTCACTTTACTACGACAAAGTCAAAAAAATATCAAAAAGTATTTTCAAAAATTAGAAAATATATACAAAAATAACTAGCGTTTCCTCACTAACTTACATTAGCACTGTGTAAACAAATGTCTACGTGCATCAGTAATTGCTGACCAAGTGATAACTTTCTTCCTAACAGGGAAGGAAGTTATCACTTGGTCAACAGATACTATCTATAGGCACACTGTATACATATCATATCTGGTGCATATTATCTGTACTTACATATAGAGATATGAACTACCATCTGTAAATTAAACATAACTGACATTGTCATAAACGCAATATGATGGAGGTTCATAATAATAATCATATCGGGGTCCTACTGATATAATTATTATCAATCTGAAGAGATTGGCGAGTAGAATACAAAAATTTAGATATGCTTTATTTGATGTTTGAAACACTTTTTATAAGTACTAAAAAACAAAACTATACGAGTAACAAAATAATCCGAAAAGTATAATACCACAACGACATCTGAAAGTAAAGTCTACAAGTAAAGTGTAAGAATTTACTAATAAATTACACTATAATATGCTCAAAATTAATTGTCTGAGTCGGAGGCCTGCGTGTAATTAGCAATGAAAAGAAATACGTAGAAGAAATCGATACAAATACATACGTACTAGGTAGAAGTACTGCTCAGAAAGCCTTGATTCAGGCGATGAAGTGTGCGTAAACGTTAGTAACATTATCTTTAAAAAGCAAAAAGTAATACTCAGTAACATGAAGCAAAGTCTAAAGTATTATTTTTTACCTAGCTGCATTTTAAGTGACTACCTATACAAATACGCATATTTTTCAATCCGTTTTATAATAATAGTACCTATACTTAACGCATACTACATCAGAAAACAATATAACACCCGTTCTCCAATCTCCGATGGCAATTAAGACACGCCGGTCTGCACAGGCTGAAACGAATGAGTCTCTTCAATCAACGAATCAATCTACAATCGCGAAAGGTCGCCACTTGCCAGCGACAGCTTAACAGATTTATTGCTTCGAATGGATGGTAATTTCAAATTTCGAAGCCTGTTGATCGTTCAACGCGCAACACACTACGTGACTAAGCCGTCCGCGAATCACAAATTACCAACTTGTATAGCCATCCGTCGTGAATCACGTAGTGACAAATCTTCACTTAAATGTTGTATTAACAAGTGCACAACAATTTTAATTACATTGAATCATCGATAATTCATTTTTTTTAAACATCGATTTAACGCAATAAGTTTCTAATACGTAAATTCAACACGGAGTTGAATATTATACACGTAACAGAGTTTAAACACATAAAACGTCGTTAAAGCGGCGCTCATCGGTTCTCAGTTCACACTCATTACAAGTTTTGTCGGGACTCGGGACGTACTCGACTCTAGTTACCTCGAGCTCGCCTGGTTAAGGTGCAGTGTGATTAAGTCGAGCAGACGTTGGCCCGACTGCTTGCCAAAACCACTTCAACCAACATTGCGCGACGAGTACGTACACGTTATTATTAGTTTCGCGATAGTCACATAACTGAGTACAAGCATGTTGGTGTTTATTTTATATTTATAGTAAGAATTTCTCATGTGTTTTATATCACACGCACAAACGTTAATTAATTACGTATACTGATATGTGTAATTTCAAATAAAAAATGTTTAATAAGATTTTATGAATGTTTAATATTTGTAACAAAATATTTAAAATTATAATTAACTATTATAAGAAAATAATAGATATTTTTATATTGCCAACTAAAGGAAACTGTTATAATGTCATTGGTATTTTGTATTGGAATTCTCTGTAGATATTAAAAAAAGAACATGTACATAAAATTTGTCACTATCTAAAGCTACTGGCAAGACAAAAGAAACAAATTGCTATTACAAATGTTCATAGTAAACTACACCTATTTAACAGCGTAGTGTTTATTCTAATATCTCTACGCTATCGAAATTGTCTATTACTGCTATTAAATTAGTATCAAATTTCAGGTTCCCAAAACAAACATGTTAAATTTTAAGTCATTGCAGTCACGTTGTCGTAAAACCACGCGGCGATCCACGAATCTTGAGAAGTTTCCGCTCGTCCCCAGAGATCTCTTTTAACGATTTACCTGAAAATAAAAAGAAACAATTGCGTTAATTTATGGCGCTGGACATGAGCCAAACATTTCAACTAGTTGTCTAAGTTGGTCCTGTCGAGTAATGAATGAAAAAAGTCGACTTTTGGAGACTTGTTATGTTCCTGATCGGTTATCTAAGTGAGTTGAAAGATAGGTTTAGGTGCAAACAGACAATATAAAAGTCATTTATATACCGTCATCGTGACGCGTGAGGCGTGCCAAGGCATTTTCCAATACACTCATTTATCACACCGCGCTCTGACATAATGAGACGCATCAGAACCGAGAACAGAACATCCAAAATACTTTTAAAATTTGTAAAATACCAGATATTTACCGCGTTTAGGTTAGACTGAGTTATACTAATAGAATGTAATCGATTAGAAGATTTATTATGATTAGTAAAACACGCCAATCAAATGTAAAATAAATTAGAATTCTGTATGTAAACTAAATTTTTCGCCGAGGTCATGCTGCACGGATGTCAAACATTTTTAGAGATATATATTCATAATTCGTATTTAATAACAGTGATCAGTTTTAGACATTAGAAAATAACGAGAATTTAACAGTCACATGATGACTTCGCAACCGGCCAACTAGGCTAGCACACGATGACGCATATGTCGGGAAAAACAAACTTAAATAAACCATAACAATATGCTCTGGTGGTTTTTATTTCAAAAGATTTCTTTCTAAACAAAATCCAACAACATCACTCTTTTCAATGGCCCACAAAATTCAGTTTAAACTATTTCACATACCACAGAGAAAGCTCGTATGGGCTATTCGAATTGTTTATAAAGTTTTATGAAACCTTTGAAAGTGAGTGGGCAGGGTAACTATTTCACGTTTAACAACAAGTTTTAATTACATTACATACAAATATACCTAAAAATTTTAGATCAATAATTACAAAGTATTAAATAGTAAAATAGTGAGGAATAAGTTGGTACAGACTTGACTGGATTCAAATCTGGAACCGTATTTGGAAGGAAAACGCACTTATCTTCAAACCAACAAAATTGGAACATAAAGAATATGGGTACATAAATAACGACCCGAAGAAAGAGTAAGATGTGAAAAAGTACTATTTAAAATAACTCAATAATATGTTATGACTTATTAAATAACTCTTTGATTTCCGATTTAATTATTCAGACGAGTTTTCCTAGTTTATGTAATATGTTTTTGTACCTACATAGGTATTCGTATCAACACACAGTACCAGCATTAACATTTCGGATTTAAATTGAATTAACAAAGAACAAATATTCCTATCTCTACATCACGCAAAACATTGAATGAAAAGAATATAATTTATAACACGCCATTAATAATGACATTATCAAGTCTGCTTACATCAAACACCGGTAGTCACGCGAAGAAATTACGCGTGGAGAAGCGCGGGCGCGGCTGCGCGTAGCTCGATGACGAGAATGACGTCCGAATGACGTGGTAACCGAGTCTCATAATAAATCGTGGAATATTTCGCGACTTTCGGACCCTGTCTGTTTTGCGAGGCACGTGATATTAACTTCTTAGAAGTGTATGTATGTATTTCTAGTTTCTGTATTTACGCTACCGTTTATTTCTATCGTATATAAATCACTATCTATAAATGTTGTGTTAAAATAATTTAAAGGGATTTGTGTGATATACACTGCACTTCATATTCCACTTGCTTTTGATAACGCGATTGTTATCTTTTTCATCCAATCAATCATTTATATCTTAATTCCGTGAGCGATGATGGTAGTAAACTTCGAAAATTATGTTACTAAAAATGACACACCTAGAAAACCAACATACATATATACACATACATATTACGTACTTTATTTAAAATTCTAAAGGTGCGAGGTGTTATTTCGAAGATTAAAGCGAAAATCAAAACAAATTTCGTAAAATTTGTTAACGCACGAATAACCGAAAAGCAATATAAATTTTTAATTTAAATACAAACACAAATTCGAATATCGATATTGAAGGACAACAGCGTGTTCATTTTAGATACACACAAGAGAAAACAAAAATGTACGAAACTTTTGCATAGCATCAGACAAACAAAGAAATAACGCGCAAAAAATATAGATTTTCGATAGGTAGGTACACAGAGAATACAAAGTCATATAGAATTGTTATTGACGATCTATGTTATTGAAATGTAATCGTGTTTAACTCATTTTAATGGACTTTTTAAATGTAATACCTGTTATAATCTACATATCTAAACATACATAAAATCTTAATACCAATTTCACCAAATTTTGAGTTTTTTTGTCTACAATATGTATTAAGAATAATATTGATTACTTTCTTTATAAAAAAAAAAACTGTTAAAAATTATTGAAGTTGTAAGAGGATATTGAAACAAATTGAAGTGAAATAACTAACTAAAATTGAGGCTGCTAATGCTTTTGAAAATTGTTTTTCGAATACACCTATAGAAATAACTAATGATTTTAGATCGTCTTCGCATGCAGCAGAGACGTTTTTGAACAAAATTTTTTGGAAAATGGTTCCCTAGTTTTCAATTTAGGTACACATCTTCACTTGAGATAGAAAATTTTTCAAGAAATTAAATAAAAAGAAAAATGAAGATTTATGGAAGACTCAGTTCATATACGATAACAACTAATGTAATATCTATATTATCGTCAATTTTGGTAGAGATATTTAATAAACGTGTCTGTCTGTCAATCAAGGGGTATTTCCCAATTTAATGAAACAGTAAAATTATTCTATTATTTAAATCAGGTTGTATGTTAAATCCAACAAATTATCGCCCGGTGCCATTATTACCAGCGTTGAGTAAAATATTAGAAAAAATAAGACTCAATCAATTGCTGGTACATTTTAACATTCACGGGTGTTTCACGGTCAACAGTACGGGTTCACGAGAGGTCGGTCAACAACTCATGCGGGAGCAAGCTTGATCAAGACTGTACTTTGGGAGGGATCCCAGGATGCCATTGGTGTTTTTTTCAATCTTTTCAAGGCTTTTGATTGTGTTAGTCACGAAACTTTAAAATGTAAGTTTAAATACTATTGAATTCGTGGTAGCGCTCTCGATCTCGTGCTCTCGTATTTGTCTGGCTGGAAGCAAAAAGTGAGTGTGAATGGGGTTTTGCCTGATGGTTCGAAATTAATAATGGGCGTTCCCCAAGGATTAATTTTGAGACCTTTCCTATTTCTAGTCTACATTAATGATTTCTAATTTATGCTTAGGGACTTATGCGAAATGGTATTATTTGCTGATGACACTTCATTGTTATTTAAATTCGACAGAAAAGACCTAGATATTACCTGGGTGAACAAGATCCTAACGAGACGTCTCGAGACGGTTCGCTGTTAATAATTTACTACTGAATGCACAAAAAACCAAATATATAAAATTTTTCCTTTCTTATATATCCAGAATCCATGATAAAATAGAACTGGGTAAGAAACAAATAGAATTAGTTAAGTCTGCCAGTTTTCTTGGTTTAAGAGTAGATAGTAAACTGCAGTAGACAATTGACGGATGCGGATATGGCTAGGTTGGTATACTTCGCATATTTTCATAGCCTAATGTCCTATGGACTTTTGCTGTGGGGATCTGCGGAGCATATTAACTCCATTTTTATTTCACAAAAAAGAGCGATACGTGCCATCTACAGTATTAATGCACGAGAATCACTAAAAGATCGTTTTAAAGACATTGATGTACTTACTCACCTTGCCGTCCTTATACATCTTTGAAATTATTATGTAATTATCTATACGAGGAAAAATATAGATTTGTTTATAAAGAAAGGCGATATTGGTTGTACGAAAATCCAAGGTCGTGAAAACCAAATAAATTGGTTATTCTGATAAGTTACATAAGTCAAATGTTTAATTTTTGGGTAACTGCATTCGTTTTTATTATAAAGTTCCGCAAGAAGATTAGACAATCATACTATAAAATAAACCATTTCGTTGACGATAAAACAATAGTCTGGAAATGATCTTCTCTGCACATGCATTTACTGGCTCTCTGATTATTATATTTTAATAAACCTTTGCTAAAATGATGTTGAAAAAATTTTACCTGACTGAGTTTCTTGTCGGTACTTCTCAGTGTCCAAGTTTTCTCTTTGAACCGAGCTAAAGTAGATTCGACGTTCGAAAATACCTTGTAATTGAGTTTACTTGAATAAATAGATTTGACTTTGACTTTGACTAACTTTCCTACCCATACTTCCTACAACACGTTTTCAAGGTTCTGTACCTAAAGTGTCAATGTTTGTATATCCGTCTATGTGTCCGAGAGTTGACTTTTGCCAATATCAGTAATTAATTATTTTCAATTGATAAATCTTACAGAAAATACACGTTATTTGAATCAAATTGAAAATCTAATTGGGGGTCAACTGAGGAAGCGTGCTCGTCGCGACCCCTGCCAGCCCTTTTCAGGGCTGCAATTCCTCTTCTGTGCATACCATGCGGGACAACGGCAATTATAATGTTAGGGCGTCCCCCGGAAGCGACGTACACCGGTCTGTCCCCGCTGGTGTGTGCAGAGTGCAGTTCGGCGTTGGGGACCGCCACCCAACACGCTGTGCACCTAGCGGCGGGAAGTGGAGGGAGGAGTGCAGAGTAGCTGCGTGGAATGTGAGAGGTGGGATTGAGGAGAAGATGAATGAAGTGATTGATATTAAGGAAGAGAAAAGATTGGATGTGCTATGTTTGAGTGAAACCAAGCGAGGCGGCAGTGAACTTGCCCGGAGGAGGCATCGCTTTGTGGTCAGGGGTACCACAAGGAGATAGGGGATGCCAAGGGGTAGGCGTTTTACTGTCCTCTCGTATGGTTAATTGTATGACTGAGTATAAATGTATAAATCCCAGACTGCTCTGGGTACGCCTCAAGATTGGGTTGACAAGAATTTTTGTTTTGGCAGTATATGCCCCAGTGTCCTCTGTCGGTTTGACTGAACTAGAGCAGTTCTGGGAAAATGTTAGAGAAGTTCTAGCGACGGTTGAAGAGAACGAAAGAATTGTTGTGTGTGGAGACATGAATGGATGGGTCGGGACAGGTCGAACAGGATTTGAGTCTGTCCTAGGCAAATATGGAGATAAGAGAGTAAATGATGCTGGTAAGATTGTGCTAGGATTGTGTATGGAAAAGGATCTTTTTGTGGCTAATACCATGTTTGGGCACAAAAGGATCCATCAGTACACGTGGGAAAGAAAGGGTGCGAGAAGTATGATTGATTTATTCCTGGTGGATAGCAGACTTAAGAAGCAGGTAATGGACACAAGAGCGTATAGAGGAGCCGACCTCGGGACGGACCACTTTCTGGTGATAACCAGAATAAGGGGTCTGTTCGCAGCATGGCGACATCGCGTAGTGTCCAAACCTGCAGCGGTTAGCCGTATTAAAAGCTGGAAACTGCAGGATACGACCACCAGGATCGAATATGAAAGGGTATTATCCAGTAAGCTTGATGATAGATTGAAAATGATGAGCGAGGATGTTGAAGAATGCTGGCAGAACCTTAGAGATAGTATGGTTGAGGCTGCGAAAGAAGTGTGTGGAATGAATAAGATTGGGAACGGCAAAAAGCGTGATGTGTGGTGGGATGATAAGGTGAAAGTGGCTGTGTATAAGAAAAAGAAAGCATGGCGAGACTACCTTGCTACTAATGACTGTGGTATGAAACATTTGATGAAAGACAGGTATAAGCTGCAGAAAGCAGAAACGAAGGCACTAGTGAAAGAGAAGCGTGAAAGGTGTAGGGTGTTAGATGAAAACAAGATGTCGGACAACTTCGAGGAAAATTCCAAATTATTTTGGAAAGAAGTACGTAAGATCCGAAGTGGTCCGGCACCTTGCAGAATGAATAAAGTGCGTTCGAAAGAAAACAACCTGCTTACAAATAAAAAGGATGTTCTGCAGCGATGGAGTGAATACTATGGAGATCTGTATGAGAGTGGCGACTCCGTCTCTGATACTGAGAGCGATTCTAATGAATTGCCACACTCAGGCCAGGGACTGGAGGATGCCATTAGTATGAAAGAGATTGTGAAAGTGATAAGAAGTTTGAAATGTGGAAAGGCTGCGGGAATTGATGAGGTGACTGCTGAGATGATCAAGTATGGTGGTCCTAGGGTCTGGGATGCCTTCTGTGCACTCTGCAACCTTTGTTGGCAGAAGGGGGAGGTTCCAGAGGACTGGCGCACGGCAGTCATAGTACCTCTATATAAAGGGAAAGGTTCCTACCTAGACTGTGCGTGCTATAGGGCCATCAGCTTGGTCAGCTTAGCGAGTAAAGTCTATACTAAAGTATTGACTGAACGTATGAAAGGTGTTTCAGAAAGATATTTGTGGGAGGCGCAAGGTGGATTCAGGAACGGTAGGGGTTGTATGGATCAGATTTTCTCGCTTCGCGTTATCGTGGGAAGGTTTCTGGCTTTAGGTCAGAAAGTTTTCTGCGCTTTCGTGGATCTAGAGAAAGCATTCGATAGAGTAGTGCGGAAGAAATTGTGGAGTCTTCTGCCTGAATATGGCGTGGAGGGCTCCTTACTGCAGGCTGTGAGGTCATTATATCGAGACCACAGAGCCTGTGTAAGGATAGACGGTGACATGTCGCCCTGGTTTGAAGTCTGTTCTGGTGTCAGACAGGGCTGCGTGATGTCTGCCTGGCTATTCGTGCTGTATTTGGACAGTTGCCTCCAGAGATTGAAAGGTAATATGAGTGGTATGGGATGTGGTAACACAGTAGTAAACTGCCTATTGTACGCTGACGATGCTGTGCTAATAGCACCATCAGAAGCAGAGTTGCAGACACTAGTCACGTGCATGAAAGAAGATTGTGAAGTAAAAGGATTGAAAATGAATGTGAACAAAACTAAGGTTCTGGTGTTTGAAAGAGAAGCGGAACAAACGAAATGTGTGATCAGTGTAAATGGAAAATGTCTAGAACAGGTGAATGAAATTGTGTACCTGGGGAGTGCGTTTTCGAGGGATGGAAGATGTGAGTTGGATGTGGAGAGACGGGTAGCAGCCGGCAATAAAGTGAACGGTGCTCTGTCCGCATTAGTGGGTAGTGTGAATATATCTAACACTGCTAAAATGGCCATCCACAATGCGGTGTTGGTGCCAACTTTGTTGTACGGCAGTGAGGCCTGGATATGCCCGAAATCGAGTGAAAGTATGATAAATGCTGTGGAGATGCGGTCTCTCAGAAATATGTGCGGTGTCACGCTTGCGGACAGGATAAGCAATGATGAGATACGCAGTATGACAGGGTTGCACAACAGTGTTATTGTAAAAATGAAGAAAGGAATGCTTAGATGGTTCGGGCACATGGAAAGAATGAGTGATGAAAGACTGACGAAGAAAATATACAGAGCAAAAGTGAGTGGTAAAAGAAGCCAAGGAAGACCAAGGCTGACTTATGAAGATCAAATAGCCAGAGTGTTAGCAGACGGAAATGTCAATAGCACTCGCATACCTAGGCGAAAATGTGTGAGGAGAATGATGAGATTTGAGGAAGCGAAAGAGGTGTGTAAGGACCGCGACTCCTGGCGCTCCGTCCTCTCTGACTACCCCGTTGGGGATACAGCGTGAAGTTATGCTATGTTATGTTATGTTAAATTGAAAATCTATCTTTCAGTATCATTATGCTTTATAAAAATTAAAAGCATAATGATACTAACAATGTTGTATTTATATAGATCTATCTGTTCTGTATATGAATATAAAAATCAATGTCAATCTGTGTATCACTTATAGTCGCGAATAGCACTTGATCGATGAAGCTCTCTGCGAGTTATATTCTACAAATTTAGGAAAAGTAGGTTCACCAGACGGTTTCTCTGAAATCCACGCGAATTCGCGGACAAAAGTTAGTTCTAAATTTAAATTAATCCAAACTAATTATAAAGAGATAAAGTTCGTAAGTTTGGATGTAGAAGGTAATCTCCGAAACTGCTCATCCGATTGAAAAATTCTTTCACCAATATTTAGAATGGCCCTTTAAGGTGGACATAGGCTACTATATTATCTCCTTTTCTACGCCGAGGAAGTCGTGAGAAGCAACTAGTATTATTTATTATATAAACCAACAAATAAATGTTACATAAAATAATGATAACCGTTTCGGTATCTATAGTACAAAATATATTCGTGTGCCATGAACATTGTTCTCGAAGAAATTTGGAAATAGAAAATTGCACTTTGGCATAGTTGAAAAAATAAATTAAGGATGAAAAACAATTACATATTTTATTAAAGAATGTAATGGTCTAATCAAACATAAAGTAGATACTAAAATATAAATTTACGTTGCGAGAAGTGATTTTGACAAGTGTAATGAAAAAAAAATAGGATAAATAAATCATGAGAAGTCAATTTCAAAAATATGCAATTTGTGCACTTTATATATTGCTAAAATTTAAAGTTAAGTGCCATAAAGTTTCTCATAATTTCAAAAAACATTTATCAAAAACAATCAAAATATTTCAATCAAAAAATATCAATAGTATTTCCCTTGAGATTTATATTGACTTAAAACCGGTAACAGTAATTTATATTATAATATATTTATTTTTTATTGTAATCAATATAGGCTTTGGTTCAAGCTATAGGTACTATTCGATCGATTAAATTAAATCAATACAGAATTTCAGTACAAACAAACAGTACAAACTGCACTTAGCATTTAAAAGAAAATGAGTTCAAACATAATAAAATGATTAAATATAAAAATGACAACAATACACTATATTTTAATCGGTTATTATTATTTCGACTAGGTATTATCCCGCAGCTTCACTAGTGTAATACTCAAAAATGATAGCCCATGATAGTCACAAGGGAACACTACTGAACCCATCATACATTTGAGTACTTTTCACGAGCTTTTAGGAAAAACAATTACCTAAACTAATAAATTCACTATTCGCTTTTAGGAAAAACAATTAACTAAAGTAATAACTTTTATTACGAATGTTTTCATGTTTATAATTATTATTTTGATTAACTAAATATTTTGCACGTTTTCCCGAATTGCAAGGTCAGTTAAATATTCTACTCGTATTTCTATTACATGAACATCTACTTATTCTTATTCGTTTTAAGAAATTCCATGAATTCATATTGCTATTTCCATTGTAATTCAATTTAAATTCAAGCTAAATCTTGCTAACCTGATCTACTACTAACTGAACAAGACTTAATCTGTTCCATATTCATAAGAGTTCTTAAAAATATTCCGCTAATATCCAGTTGCAATGAAACAACCGGCGTACGCGCAAATATAAGCAGAAAAATTTTCGTTCAGAGCAACTCTAATAAAGGCTTTTGAATTGTTATACAGCCTTTTCAGGAAACAAAATGAAGCGTCGAGTTTACATATTTGTTTCATGTCGAAATGTGTGAGGAAAGAAGCAAAAATTTTCTCGTATTAACTTATCGTTGTTTCATCTAGTCATAAATAAAGCAAAAACAACAATAATATCTGGTTTTAGGTGATAGAGAATAAAGGAAACATGTAGAAAACGATCATTCTCATTACATTTCTGTAATACTCTAATTAATCTATCGAAATAGGTCATAGTATAATGATACTTCAGTGGGTGATTTACGCTAATATTATATACTATTTGTCTGTTTATATGTACGAGGTAATATTTGGAACTATTAAACCTATTCTAAAAAGTAATTGACAATGTACGTAGGGGGTAAACTCTGGAACTACGGAACCGATTCTAAAAATTCTTTTTTCGTGTCTCTTTCTGTCTCATAGAGCGTAACCAGGAGTGAAAGAGTTAGCTATAGTAAGTATGGCAACCTCGCACTGTTAGTGTATTTCGTGTCAGTTTATGAGTCGGTCACGAAATAATTATTTGCAAAATACTCGTAAATCTCAAGTGCTTTGGCTACTAGTATTCCCAAAAATAAAAATATGTCAGGCTTGGCTGTGTATCGTTGTACTGCGACCTTCCTTAGTCATACAATTTATAATTTGTTTTGATAATTATCTAATAAAAATCTAGAAACTCGGTTAACAAAAAAGGACACTTCAAGGACACGCTCTTAGAGCAAATGCTCCGTCCATTGTGATACTTGCTCCGAGTTCGAAACAAATAAAAAACAATGATTATTGATTACACTAGTACATAAAACTGAGAACGTATATTGACTGAGATTATTTCATGCAATATTATAAAAATTAATGAGTCTGTAATCCATTATAAAACAGTAATAAAGGTAATTAATTGGTAATATTTAAAATAAAATTATGAGAACATTTTTTTTAATTTTTTAAACTTTATCAAAATCAATTTGTAGAGTTATTGTGTGTATATTATTTACTCGAATATGACTAAAAAATTACGTTCGTTGCTTAAGACTAGGATTCCACTTTCTTATACCATCCTATTACAAAAGGAATAGAGCCACTGAACTATGAAGTTGGTCTTATTTTTTTTTCCGTAACCTCCACAGACAAAGTCACAAGCAAAAGCCGATATATCTACTATAAAAAATAACTACATAATATGTAAACGTATAAACTTTTTATTTTTCTTTCATCATATAAAAGTTTTATTAGGCTTCCCTAGCGTCAACGTTAATAAAAGAGGACACTTATAGTATCACTTCAGTATCTGTACGTCTATTTATGCCGCGCCCATTTTTCTCTACAATTATTTGCTATTATTTGGTCATAGAAAATAATGATCCAGTTACAGGCAGTTACAAAGTATTTAAAATTTAATTTAAAAAAAACCCTTTGGTTATATGAAATCGGACTCAAAAAAAATTTGTATTTTAAATTTTGTGTCCATTTTTTAAGAATATTTTATAACAGTAATATAATTTTTTTAAACCAAAAGCAGATCTATGTCTAATAAAAAAATAACTGTAAATGCACTTCAAAACGCTACAAAAATTTTAATTCGATTAGGACGCGATATTTTTTATCGCAAACGTACATAGCTGTTTTAATAACATTTTCGAAATATCCTAAAAAATCTATTGATAAACAAATCTTCGCCTCGTAGGTAGCCCAATGGCGTCATTGAATTTTAGACAGAAAATGTTATCAATAGGTATTATCTCTAATCTATTTCTTTAAATGTATGTATGTATTTCCTTAAAAAAATGTTTCGAACAAGTTGTATTTAAATTGTGCGAGTCCAAAACGTACTTAGCCGATTTTATTTCTTATAAATATACGTATTGTGGTAAAAAGCTTATGTAACTACAAAAAGCAACTAATCTTATATATCATACATATACATAAGTACATACTTATATCTTCACGCTGTATCACTAACGGGGTAGTCAGAGAGGATGGAGCGCCAAGCGTCGCGTATTATCATGTATATAAAGATACTAAATAAATATACGAAAATGTATAAAACTGTACACAAAAATTCACTATTATTAAAAATCACTTAATATTTCATGACATGAATTTGTAACGCTTCGATTAAAAAGTATTTATCGAATCTATGTTCGGTCAGATTGTAACGATTGTGATTTATTTGAATCGTTACGCCTATGTAAAAAGATTAAATTTGTCAGCCGCGATTCTGGGGCGGGCAAATGGCCTCAAGGGTACATCGCGCAATCGGCTTACAACCCGCGCCAAGCATCCGCACAAAACCTACATGCAAACACATTTATGTCAAATTCTCTTAAACATTTCCTGTTCCAGTATGACGCACGGCAACGCGTTATCATCACATATTTAACGTAGGTATTTTTTATCCAAAAACGTCAGTAGCGTCAAATATACTATATTTAAATTGTAATTTTAAATCCGTGATTTCTTAGTATTTTGTGTTACCGCATATGCCAGGATTTATTTAAAAATCAAATATTTTTTTAATGATTAGGCTTTAATTACGTACAAGCGCGTGTTCTTGCTGTTGAATATATCTAGTAAACATCTGTCTATAGACTCTGACATAATATTAAGTAAATCGATTCAGTTTCAATATCACTAAAATTATAGCTAATACCGCCAAGATATTTTTAGAGATGAAACACACCTACATCTTTACATACACAATTTTATTTTGTATATATACACAGCACCGGTTAATTGAATTCATTCATTTTTGCAAACATTGTTTCATCGTCATGTGTATTCATGTTATAAGTATGAAATCTGTAATATTTGTTGTATACAAACACAAATAACTTTTACATAAATAACGCTTGAAGTATTATCGACAAATATGTGTATTATATAAACAGAGATAGCCATAAGTTGTTAATAATTGTAATCGTAACAGATATTTCCATTTGTTATTTATACCTACAAAAGCGAATAACTTTTATATCGATAATGCCTAAAGTGTTATTTAAATAGCGATACCCATAAGTTATTAATAATCGTAACCAATTGCTGTCAAAGTAACCAACATTTTGATCATTTAATATTAAACCAAACTGCTTCTGTACACCATGGCGAGGGCGGACACGTGTTCAGTCACGTGACCAGTTACCACACGTGTTCACCAGCAACCAGCAACACGAAAGCTCGTTAATTGAATAAAACAAGCATAGTAATATGTAGTTTTCGACATTCATAATTGGCTCTCATTCTTTTTGTTTGAACATGTTTAAAACGTTTTATTGTAAGTAATACAATGTGCGTGCTGCATGCATACACTAACTTTTTTGTTCAACGTTTCAATTTAACTACTGCAATATTAATTTTCTAAATTGATTACTTATTCAAAGAAAAGCATAAAGCATGGATTTTAAATGACTTTAAATGAGATTTAATAGGCTTTTCTAAATTGTCCGAGCATCTACATTTTACTGAGTACTCCCCTGGCTCATTGCGCCATACCTAGAGTACAAGCCTAGTGGTTGATTGTACTTTGGAGTCGTACAATTGGTGTAATCGATGTACTTTGATATATAGTCGATATTGCGTCTTCGACATCAATTTCAAATGTTACGTCACTACTGTGAGTTATGATATGACTGCTTGCAATTTTCACTTCACTTGAAACTTATTTCAGTCGTTTTCTATAGTACATTCTATTTTAAAATATACAAATGTAATTGTCAGGTATCCGTAACGACATCTGTCGTTACAGTTTGAGTAAGTTGGTGAAGTTCATTTTAATGGAGTGGTTGAGATGGAGAATTAAAAATGCGTTTATTGTGATCACTTATGTTTTTATTCATCTTTAATACTTTAAAGTTGAGCCGTGAAAAATCTTTTCGACAAATGATCCATGTAGGTAATTCGTGCGCATAGAGCTCAAATGTCACAACAGCAGTTCATAATAATTAATCTCTTTCTGATTTGTCATAACTCGATTGGAATAAAGTATACTGATGAAATAATACACAGTTTAAAAATTACAACAACTAAAACAGTTTCTGTAGTAATTCGTATAACTCACGTTGTACATAACGTCACTCCCCTATCGGAGTTGACAGAATGTCATTTCAACTAAAACACATCTTAAAGTGACTTTTATCGATAAGTATTACAGTTTACAAACGGCAAAGTGGAACTAATTAGTGACAGGTTGCTACTCTATCGATTATACAAAACTTGGCCCTATGTCCTATTCTTTGGCCGATTTAAGAACAGCGCGGAAAGTAAACAAATTTTATATTTCTCTTTTTAGAAATAAGTATTATAAATCCAATCGCTAAAACTATTATAATAAAATGAAATGTACGAAAACTAAGTACCTATATAGATTTATAAATTATTATTTACCCTCCAGAGTTTTACGGTTAATCCCACGGACTCCCACGTCGTACCATTTTGTTATTTTAGTGACGCAGTCATCCAGAAAAAATGCTTAAATATCTGTATATAAAAACCTAAAGAAGAAACAGTGAAACCTTTCTCTCTTCTGTCTGTCAACCGTATCCCTTTTTTTTGTTTAGTAGCTATTGACGAGCTTTAGTATTATCAATAAAAAAATTTTGGAAACATATTGTATATGTGATACGTGATTAATACGTGAAAAGAAAACTTTGGTTCCCTTTTTAAGAATATTGCGGCCACGGAGCAGCGTGAGATTTGGCAAAGTTTTACGTTCATACTGCCAATGACAACAAGATCGTCTATGTCAAACTCATAATAGTTTGTGATCATATATCTATCTCCTCCTGGATCAAACAGCCACAAAGAGTAGAGATTGTCGCCAAAGAGTTTAAATTATAAGTTTATATTTATGGTCTAATTTCGACCACCGGGCGACCTCTAGTTTATATGTGTATTAGTCTTAAATTGTCGCAGTAGTTATAAAAAAAATTATCATTTTTAGGGTGTAATACGTAATGCGGTGTTGGTTCCAACATTAATGTATGGTAGTGAGGCTTGGAAATTCCCGAAATCGAGTGAAAGTAAGATAAATGCAGTAGAAATGCGATCTCTTAGAAATATGTGCAGTGTCACACTTGCGGACAAAATGAGCAATGAAGAGATACGCAGTACTGCAGTGTTGCACGACAGTGTTATTGTAAAAATGAAGAAAGGAATGCTTAGATGATTCGGTCACATAGAAAGAATGTGATGAAAAACTGACGAAGAAAATCTACAGAGCAAAAATGAGTGGTATAAGAAGCCAAGGAAGACCAAGGCTAACTTATGAAGATCAAATAGTCAGAATGTTAGCCGACGGAAATGTCAAAAGCACTCGCATACCTAGGCGAAAATGTGTGAGGAGAATGATTTGAGGAAGCGAAAGAAGTATGTAAGGACCGCGACCCTTGGCGCTCCGTCCTCTCTGACTACCCCCTTAGGGATGCAGCGTGAAGATATGTATATGTATTTTTACGGTGTTGTAACCAAAATGTTTAAAATATATTATAGTTTCATCATGTCTGCTGTCCGTTTGTCCTGTCTATCTGTCTGTCCATATACTGCGGTCTATTTATTCCATCATCGTTACAACCACTAAGCTGTGACTAGGTACAGAGTACAAACTGGTTACCCAAACCATAAGAATAATAAGTAGTAGATATGAATACAGAACTGAATCTCTCGCTAGACGTGTTCAAGGTGATGACAACAAAAAAAAACAAAAAATGCAGCCAATGCATGCGTCGCTTCGCGCTCGCCCATATGTACAGACTTAATTAAAAAAATGTAACTATTAATATTTAACAAGTGCTGGTGACAAGTGATATGATGAAAACATTGAGTATGAAACACTGTGTGAATGCTTCCTAACTAATTTTTAGACTAAACTATACATATAATATAAAAAAGCGTATTTATTATGCGCTAGAGCTTTATAGCAGAGACCTTTTGTTTCCAAAACTTTTAGTAATTTTCGGTAGTAGCGATCCATCCATTATCCTTTACGGTAGGCAAGTATAGCTAGACAAAATAACAGAGGTACTTACTAGTTACTATTTTTTATATTCATACTTTACTTACTTATATTCATGACTTACTACTTATATTTATAACATGTATGTCTGATAAACAACAACCCTATCGGGTGCTGCAGGTGAGCGCGGACGGCAGCGGCTCGTGAGGAGAAGTGGATTTTTATTTTGGCGGCATCAAAGCACAAAGGGAAGTACATTAGTTGTGCATCTATAACGTACTTCCCTTGTACGTTATAGATGCACAAACCCCAAAACCGAGAAATGAAAAATCAAGACTTAAATAATGATTGCTTTAAACCCCATTTTCTTTTCTTTTTACTATTTCTTTAACCGAAATTTCTACCAAACGCTACGTCATTGCCCGCCAATCTCTAGGCCTCTTTTTTATTCTATCTAAAATAACATTAGAATCGGTTTTGGTACCACTTATTCTTTGTGATCATTGACTTGATCAGCCTAGATAGTATTTAGGCAACGACCTTAGGAACAATAACCTAGGTCAATAACCTACATTAGTAATAATATAGTTACTATAACTGTGAATATTATTATTTAAGTGTCATGATACATTCATAAAAAAGTTCGACGTTTGATTAGAACAGAAAATTTTATCATTAAACAATTAATAAAATAACCTTTTCCTTTATCATCCAGAAAAAAATACGAAAGCAATGAAATTTTAATGAATTTAATAATTAAAAATTAATGACTTAATCAGCATAAACATTAATATTAATTAATTAATTTAAATTTTTGTTTAAAAAAGTTTAAAAAAATTAAACTGTGTTCAAAAAAAACATTGAAAAGTACAATAGTATATTGTGCAACAACTGCGGTAAGCTGTCGATTGCCCATTCGCTTGAATGGAAAGGGCAATCGACAACATCGCACGAGTTGCAGATACTATTTTTTATTACTAATCCGGAGATAATTTCGGTACAAAGAAAAATTATAGAAAGTAACAACTTTATTATTTTTTATTATTATATTAATCTAAAACCTCGAAATCAAGATTTTTTTTATCTTTCACACTGATGTCAATGTGTACTGAAATCGATTGTTCTTTTTAGATATTCATTTTACATTATTTTTTTAAATCGTGAATTCGCGTGTGCCAAGCGAAATTTACGTGCGACAAGTAAACTTGTAAAATAAATTCTTTATCTGTCAACCTCACTTTTTCAGTATTAAAATCGATTGTGTTTTTTTTAGATATTCATTTTACATTCTTTTTTTAATTTTAGCAGTTTATCGCGAATTTGCGTGTGCCAAGCAAAATTTGCTTGCAAAAAAAAAAAGGTATGACAAAATAACTACTTAACAACCGCAAAAATGTGCGCTTAGACACTGTTTATCCCGCATGAGTAATAAAAAATAATTATAAAAATTACTTTTTAAATACGATACAAATACCTATATTAGATATTTTTTTATTAATTATTTTTTTCTTAAATCGTTCTTATTTCTCTCTTTTGAGTGACCTTGGCTTAAATAAATATCTAGAGTAGGTCTACAACGAACTTGTTTTCTAAATCTGGAACGGAATGATATACAAAAGAATCATCAATATAAATAAACGCTTATGAACAGTTTGAATTATTTGGTGTATCTTCGAAGTCTGAGCTCCAATTTCAGAGAAATTTAAATGGGACCACCTTGGAGCTACATTAAACATTATGGAAAAAGAATTATTGATTGAGAAAGCGATAACAAGTCCGAAATGTGGAAAAGCTGAGGGTAATGATGATGATGAGATGATCAAGTATGGTGGTCCTAGGGTCTGGGATACATTATATACACTGCGCAGTCTTTGCTGGCGGAAGAGAGAGGTTCTGGAGGAGGAAAGTTTCCCATTTAGACTGTGCGTGCAATAGGGCCACCAGCTTGGTCAGCTTAGCAAGTAAAGTTATACCAAGTTTTGAAAGGCATTTCTTAAAGATATTTGTGGGAGGCACAAGGTGGTTTCAGGAACGGTAGGGATTGTATGCATCAAATTTTCTTGCTCCGCGGTATCGTAGGGAAGTTTCTGGCCATAGGTCTGAAAGTTTTCTGCGCTTTCGTGGATTTTGAAAAAGCATTCGATAGAGTAGTGCGAAAAGAATTATGGAGTCCTTGAAATGGCGTGGAGGGTTCCTTACTGCAGACTTTGAGGTCATTATATCGAGGCCACAGAGCCTGTGTAAGGATAGATATCGCCCTGGTTCGAAGTCTATTCAGGTGACAAACAGTACTGAGTAATGTCTGCATGACTTTTCGTGCTGTATTTGAACAGTTGCCTCCAGACATTGAAAGGTAATAGACGATATGTGATGGTACAGTGGTAAACTGCCTTTTTTGCGCTTGACGATGCTGTGCTTATAGCACAATCAGAAGCGGAGTTACAGACACTAGTTACGTGCATGAAAGAAGACTGTGAAGTGAAAAGATTAAATATGAATCTAAACTAAACGAAATTTCTAGTGTTTAAAAGCGAAGCGCAAGTGAATTTACAGACGAAGTGCGAAATATGGGTAAATAGAGAATGTCTAGAACAAGTGAACAAAATTGTTTATCTGGGGCGTGCGTTTTTGTTGGATGTGGAGAGACAGGTAGCAGCTGGCAATAAGTGAACGGTGCCCTGTCCGCATTTTTAGGCAGTGTGAATATATCTCACACTGCCAAAATGGCCATCCACAATGCGGTGTTGGTTTCAACTTTAGTATACGGCAGTGAGGCCTGGATACGCCCCAAATTGAGTGAATGTAAGATAAATTCAGTAGAAATGCGAACTCTTATAAATGTATGCGGTGTCACCCTTGCGGAATAAATAAGCAGTGAAGAGATACCCAGTATGACAGAGTTGCAAGACAGTGTTATTTTAAAAATGAAGAAAGGAACGCTTAGATGGTTCAGACACATTAAAAGAATGAGTGATGAGAGACTGACAAAGAAAATGTACAGAGCGAAAGTAGTTGTAAAAGAAGCTAAGGTTGACCAAGGCTGACTTATGAATATCAAATAGCCAGAGTGTTAGCCGACAGAAATGTCAAAAGTGCTACCTAGGCGAAAATGTGTGAGGAGAATGATGATTTAGGGAAGCGAAAGAAGTATGTAAGGACCGCGACTCTTGGCGCTTCGTCCTCGTCCTTCGTTTGGCGGCAGCATTAGCGAGTATAATGGTGGTAGCGATCCGGACGGATCGAAATGCACATGGTCCTGCCATGTGTGCATCAATTATCCACTTGTAACAATTTTATGACATTTCAATGACAAAATCGGATTTAAAGCTACTTGTTAGTGAGGCCGTATTTAAAAGTCTGACTTTAGCCGTTACAATAAGTAGTTATCAAGAAATTGTAAAGTAGCCATCAAGTTGTCGTATACGATCAGTCGAGCAAATATACTTTTGTACAGCGTAGTTCAATCTTGGTAGTCTGAATTTAAACTTTATGCCGTACCGTGCAGTTAGAAGTAAATAGTGTACAATTTTAAACTTAGGGCCGCGAACAGTTATTGCTTATAGTAAAAACTGTTTATAATAGCAGTGATAAGTTCAGTGAATGTGATAATTTTACAGGATATAAAAGGCTTATTATAAGGAACTGATAATGAACTAACGACATCTCAGATTCCTTTTTAGCATCTGTAAGCCCAAATTCCAACTACTAGAAGCGGTGTCAAAGTTTATTCCACGTTGAGGCTCTGTTTATCCTGAATGAAAATGGCTGGCCTCGTGTATTTTTTAAATATTCAGCTCAAATAGGTGTGCATTATGTGAAATAAATTTTACTCATTCATATTTAACGCTATACGAACCCATTTGAAATGAGAAAAAAATATTATAACCCTCGCGCATACCAACCATATCAACACATACGTCACCTTTCAAAAAGACATTGGACCAATAAGACTCGAAACACAACACTATGTTTGTATTCCTTCACGACTATGGAATATTTCTTGGGAGTCGAAGTAATAGTATATAGTAATAGTAGTAAGATTTTTCCTTAAGAGGGAAGGTAAAGGGGTCTTAGCCCACACAACTGTCGTCTTTAGTAATAAATAAATAAGGTCTTCATACTATTTCATCAAAATGTCGACGTAATACATTTGTTGTTTTGTTTCTTGGAGTTTCTGGCGCAAATATATTTAGGCAATCTTTCTAATACGATCCGCTGAGGCAGATTAAGCCACTATAAAAATCTCAACATCGCTCTACTAAATAAGCACTTATTTTAACAATTTCACATAACATCACAGCGTAGATACTTGGGACGCAAAACTACGCCAATTTTACAGCACAATATCCACTAGAAACCATTTGCAAATAAAACAATCGTCCAGTAACTCCCAATAAAATCCCGCCAAATAATCAGGAGTCTTATAGTTACTGACGATGTCAAACATAAAAATAAAAAGTGTCTGAAAAGAGTCTTCAATGCTAAATATGGTTTTACTTCTCTTACATGACTAGAAATATATGGATATAACAAAAAGAACGTGTTTTTTCGTTCGTATAATTGTCATGAAACTTCGTAGTAAATTGTAATTATACAAAAATATCAGTCAAAATGAAGTGACTTAATATTTAGCCACAGTCGCCAGCTCGGTCTAGCCGACGTCACATTCTACCTGTCGCTCCTGTTACTACTAAGCCATAGAAAAATTAATGTCAAGTTCTATTCTATGTAAGCCGAAACGTGGTAAAATCTGGATTATTCATCATTCGCCTTTCGTTACATTACGAAATAGTCTAACATGAGCAGTACTTCGTCATTCGTGTTATGAGATGTAGATATATCAAAAAATTGTTTAATGACACATGTCACATATGCTATCTTTATTAAGAGTATAGTTTGATTTCTAACCGTTGTGCATTTTTATTTTTCTGAAACCGTTTTTTATTCAATAGATCATGGGCCCAGTATGCTCTAGTTTTGTATAACAGATATCGTGTTAGTTCGTTACATAAAAAGAGGACAGTAAAGACAGTGTTGCGTTTTAATCGTGTTAGATTTATCAGAAATGACATCGTTTCATAAATAACGTGCCTTAATTAAAAGGCCGTGAAAACTATGATTAGTGAGCTTTTGCTGCAGAGAATTTACTCGTGCTTGAGGGCATGGTGGACTGTATCAAAACTCGGAAGGATGTAGTAGCTGCAGACGATGCAAAGGCGAAGGCCAAGTTAATTCTAACCATAGATCCTTCATTGTATGTTCACATTAAGCATGCTACTACCACAAAGGAATTGTGGACTAAGTAAATGTTCGATGATTTTGGATTCTCAAGAAGAATTACCCTGTTGCGAAATGTAATATAAATTCGTTTAGAAAACTGCGAGTTAATAACAAATTATATAACTCAAATTATTGAAACGGGTCAGAAGTTATCAGGAACAGGTTTTAATGTGAATGATGAGTAGATAGGCTGTTTACTGTTGGCGGGGCTTCCAGATAAATATTTCCCCATGATAATGGCGATAGAACATTCGGGTATCGCCATTACGGCTAACGTTATAAAATCGAAATTAATTGACATGGCGGTGGGCAGTGACAAAGACAATGAATCAGGAAGTGCATTTGTTAGTACAGGTTGTCAACGGAATGAACAATCGCGTAAGGTTGGCAGTCCTAAATATGGCAACAACTGTGGCGGCACCGGTTCTGTCAACAATGTCAACTGTAAAACGTAGTGATTACTTACTCAGTGGTCAACTGTGTCGAATGAAAGAAATGTTGAAGTTATCAAGTGTTTTCGATGTAAGCAAACGGGTCATTACAGAAATAAATGCACGAAAATATTACCGCAGAAAATAAGGAAAACAAATGCATTTAGTGCTGTGGTTCTTAGTGGACACTGTTATAAACTAGATAGGTATCTGAATTCTGGTGCAAACGTGCGTATGACGGCGGACGAAACTATGATTCGATATCTATCGAACAAGTCCAGCATAAAAGAGATTATAGCCGCAAATGACAGTGCTATGCCCGTAGTATGCTTGAGCGAAGTTAATATTATAACTGTAACAACAAAACGCAAGTACGAGGTTTGTACTTTGCACAAGTACTTTGTGTACGCAATTTCACGACGAATATAATATCAATCAGTCAGTTAATAAAGAACGGTAATAAAGTGGATTTTAGAGAGAAGTGCTGCTATATTTATAATAGATCGACGATTTAGTGGCAGTTGCTGATTTAATCGACGGAGTATATAAATTAAAATTGGAACAGGAACATTGTTTGTTGGCGGCTTCGTCTATTATCAACAGTGATGTGTGGCATCAAAGATTGGGCCATTTGAATTGTAATGGTATGAATAAAATGAGAGACGGAGCGGTCATAGGTATATCATATTCAGATAAGGCAGCAATCAATAAATATACATGCTCGGTTTGTTGTGAAGCTAAACAAGCCCAATTACGTTTCACTCATACAGGTACGAGAAGCACTGCTGTGTTGGAAATTATTCATGCAAATGCATGTGGTTCGATGGGGAAAACTTCAATTGGTGGTTCAAGGAATTTTTTAATATTTATTGATGCCTTCCATCACATGGCTTTTATTTATTTTCTTAAGGCAAAGAGTGAAGTATTTAACTGCTTCAGACAATTTAAAGCCATGGTAGAGAATCAGCAGGAGAGAAAGATAAAAGTGCTTAGAACTGATAATGGATTGGAGTTTTGCAGTAATTAATTACTTAAAATTACTTGAAACAAGTTGGTACAGTTCACTAAAAACCGAATGCATATACTCCACAACAAAATGATATGAACGAACGAATAAATAGCACCATTATGGAAAGAGCTCGTTGTTCGTCTTTTTATGCAGAGCTTGACAAAAAATTTGGGCAAAAGCAACACATACCGCTGTCTATCTTAAAAACCGATCTGCGGCTTCAGGCTTAATTGACAAAATAACATATGAAATATCGTCAAATAGGAAACCAGATTTAAAGCACATTCGATTATTTGAAAGTCAGGCGATGGTTGACATTCCGAAAGAAAAGAGAATAAATGGGACACCAAATCTAAAAAACATATTCTGGTTGGTTACGCTGATAGCATCGCACGCTGATAAAGGATATAGAATTTATGATCCCATAAAAGAAAGTGTCACCACCAGCAGGCATGTGATAATTCATGAGAATGCAGAAAATAACACCATAAAAAATTGGAGTGATTTTTCAGTGGGGGATATTTTACAAGATGCTGATATAAATCCTGATAACAAGGATAAAGAGAATATAAAGGAGAAACTCAGTTCAAATAGCTCTTTTGGTTCAGACTGTCTTGATACAGACATGAATTCTATGCTTCAGGATATAGAAGTAGATGAGAAAATTAAAAACAAGAGAGTCCAAAACCCCCCTGATCGTTAAGGATTTTCAAATATATTATGTAAGACATTATGTAATGAATCATTCATGACCCTGTCAGTATTCAAGAAGCACTGATCAGTCCAGATAAAGAGAAATGGATTACAGCTATGTAGGAGGAGCTGGAGGCATTCGAAGAAAATAATGCCTGGTTAACTGTCACAGAGGTACCTTCAAACAAAACTTTAGTGAAGTCTATGTCGGTTTTTAAACGAAAAGTCGATAGTGATAAAAGTATGCGTTGTAGAGCACGTTTAGTCGCAAAAGGTTTTACATAGAAACTAGGTGTAGATTATTATGAGACATTGTTACACTCACTTGGATGTTAAAACAGTTTTTTTGGATGGTTATCTTAAAGAGGATATATATGTGGTCAACCTAATACACATAATGATAATAACAATGTAAATAAAATTAATAAATTAAACAAGACAATTTATGCGTTAAAACAATCTTCCAGGTCTTGTTATGAAAGAATTGATAAATGTTTGCATTAGTTAGGTTCTAAGAAAAATAATTTTGACCCATGTATATGAACTAAATTAAATAATGATGTTAAAATTATTACTGCTCTCTATGTTGATGATGTTTTTGTTTATTCAAATAACAAGGCAGACACTGATAATTTAGTTTCTGTATTAGAACAAATTCAAAAATTCCTGGGCATGAGAGTAAACATTAATAAAAAAATAAATGTTATTACGTTAGACCAAGAGCAATATATTGATCAGTTATTATTAAATGTTAATATGTCAAATTGTGAGAAAGCTAGTACTCTGATGGAGCGTAGATTGGACATTAATAAAAGTGAAATTTGTGATTCTCAAATTCCTTAACAACAGTTGATTGGCAGTCATATGTATTTATCAGTGTTAACAAGGCCATAGTATTAGTTTCTTAAGTCAGTTCAATAAATGTTATTCAAATGTACATTGGATCTATGCAAAACTTGTTTTGAGATATCTAAAAAAGACTAAAAATAATTCTTTGAAATTTGAAAACGGAAAAGCTGATCTTGAAAGCTATGTTGATGCTAATTGGGCTAACAATTCTATTGATCGTAAATCCTATACAGGATATTGTTTTGTCATGTGGTTCAGCTGTGTTTCTTGGTAAAGTAGAAAACAGAGAGCAGTGGCAATTGTCTAGTATGGAGGCAGAATTTACGTCAATGGCAGAGGCATGTAAAGAGGCTATGTATTTAAGAATTTTGCAGTATAAATTAACAGGCAGTGTATATACCATTTATAATGACAGCCAAAGTGCTCAAAAGTTGGTGGCAAATCATGTCTTGCATGGAAGTAAACATATTGATATTATACATCATTTCATAAAACATGCAGTAAATGATTTTTTGTTTTATTTATTTAGAAACAAACAGTCATTTACAAACAAGAACATTATTATAAGATGCAATTACAATTAGACCTTTAGTTTCCTTAATTATAATTAAATAACAAGAACAAGAACAAGAACATTGACAATAAGATATATCAATAAGATATAAATAACAGTGTTTTACATACAATCTTATTTATTCTTTTATTATACTGTATAAATGATAAGATAATCGAAATCAAATATTTTCCAACAACCGACATGCTAGCTGATATTTTAACTAAAGCACTCAGTCCTGTAAAACATTATAATTATATCAGAAATTTAGGTTTGCAGAAATGTAAAATTGTTTTTTTTATGTAGTGGGGGGTGTTATGAAACGTAGGTGCATCAAAAAATTGGTTAATGACACATGTCACATATGTTATCTTTATAAAGAGTATTGTTTTTTATTCAATAATTCGTTATGAGGAAATTAAATGTGAAAGTGATTGTATGTTTTTGTATGTTTTTTTTTATGTAACATTATACCGTCAATGCTCCTAATCTTATTAATAGTAGACATATAGCTCAATGGTTTGGTATATCACAGAACTAACCAATCGAAAATTCCTAACGACAGATTTCAGATTCAAAAAACTCTCATTTCATTATAGGTATAGGAATACATTGTCTCTCTGTCATTTATCTCAGGTGTGGATTTGGTAAGTCTGTCAGACTTTTACAACGAAAATCTTGCCACTTAGGTAAATGTAATGTTTTATCTGAAAAAACTTTGTCTCTATCCTCTTTCAAAAGTAGTAAAGGAAAGCGTGAAAATAAAAAGATCTATTACAGCAGTACCTACCTAAAATAGTAAAAAAAATTGTCTTTTGAAAAAATGGAAAATAGAACAACAGCTTCGTATTATTAAAACAAAAAAGAACTCCTAATACAGAGAAATAACATAAGAGGATAAAATCTTTTCGCGCCTTTCGTCTAGAATTTACGATATCCAACCATTATATTAACCTGTTACATTTTATTATCGGGAAATATAAAAAACACCTGCGAGTAATTTATTGAGTGTTCACATAAATCGATCACTCTTTTAGACACGATGTTGAGATTGGGGCGGTCGATGTCGTCATTATTAATAGAAAGGATAAAGGTAAAGTCTCTTAATTAATGCAGGTGCCCCATGAATGATGAAGTCTTAGACAAGACCGCGGTCCATCACAAATGTAGTATAGTATAGTCAACGTGGAGTATGCCAAAAATATTAAGAATGCACCTATTGCCAAAATATTAAGAATCTAGATAGATTATAGTATATAGAACCGATATTGAACCATTTTTTTCCTATTCTACTTTTTTTTTATGAGCATAGAGGTTTAGTCAGAAGAATAAAATGTAGAACTGACAAGTTAGAAATTTAAAAATATTTTTTAGAAAAATGGAATTGAATTTTATGAAGGGTAGATAAAAAAAGGGGTGATGGTGGAAGGACAAGGTCTTTTTAAGAGAGGAAGAAAAATGTTAAAGAAAATCATAATGTATACCAAGTCCAAACCAAATCAGAAAATAGTAAGAATAATGTAACAAGAGCTAATACATCAGAGGATTTTGAAATAATTAACAATAACGAATGAATTTAATAAAGAAGCCTAGTTCTTAGACTTTATTTGAACGCCTGAATAAACGGGTGATTATTCAATAATTAACAAAAGGTATTTGTTAACTATTTATTTCTCCACCATACCTGGACACGACTGATAGTCCAATTCAGAGTATTTTATGAAACGAGCACAGAACTACAAATAACTTACCATAATGTGAAAATATCACTCACAAGTGAAAATCAAGTGTACAGAACAAGAATATGTAACATAAACCAGTTGATAATGTCTTTTTTATTATAACGGTAATTACAGTTTCAAGGATTATTCAAAGGTAATCACATACATTTACACAACACCACACCATCACTCCCACTTTCTTCACATTTTTTTGTTCACTATAAAATTAATCTTATACTGTTTAATATTAAAGTTTGTTATTAAATGTTTTTGATCCCAAACAGAATTTTTATTTAAAAATTTCCAAATTCTTTTAAAAATTAAATTTATTCATTCTCTTTTGTGGCATCCGGGTGAGAATGTTATACTATGCAGACTTTAGTATGCTTGGCGACCCGGATCTCGCTATCTAAGGAGACAGAATTAGAAAATCAACCTTATTGCTGCCGATACAGAGCGCGGACCTGAAGACGCATTCGCGATTCCTCGATTCATTATTTGGACTATACAATAATTAATGAGGGTACTATGTGTAATCGCTATAGAAATACATCCGTTTTCCTTTCATATAAATAGAATATACAATATCTAATGACATTCAATTAATAAATTCGATAAATTTACAACGCTGTAACTATAAGTCGTTATATGTAAAGGTAATTTTGTGCTCTATGGAGAACGCGCAACGGACTTGCCAAACGTTATAATAACACGACACAGTAGCAGACGTTACGGGGTAATAAATTTAATATTTGCATAACTACATCTTCGATAATAATTTGAGAATTTTATTTTATATAAATATTCAATGAGCAAAAATAAAATTATTGTTAATTTTCATTGGTGTGTTTATTTAAGGGTCATAAGGTCAAGAGCAGTTAAAACTATGGATTTCGTAATCTACGATAAAATTTGATCGACAGTTTCTCGATTCGATCAACTGTCATTGATCCTACGAAATAATCAAAGACAGAAGATTAAACTCTCTTCCGTTGTTTAAGCTACCATTGATCTTACAGTCCTAAGTGATTGTGATTATCTGCATAACATAAAGAGCAAAAGCGCCTTTAACCATCACCAGTTTACTTGGAGGCTACTCACAAAAATTGTACAACTACGGTGATAGTTCGGTCGACAACGATTGTTAATAAAATTATCACATACCTACCTACTTCCATAACAAAGTCTCCAGAATCGTAAAAACCAAATGGATCTTTTTTCGAGCACGTGTGAGATTTATGAATAATTAAAAGCACCAAAACGGAGTTTAAACTATTTTAGTTAGTTCTCGGTTTTCACAAAATGAAGTAAATATTATATTATTATGTTAGGTACATATTGTATGCCGCAAGTGCTAGAAAATGCTTTTGTCTATCGCAAAATTAGAATAGAAACGTGGTACCATATTCATGAAAAGGAATTTGCACCTTCAACCTCCAACCCTTTTATACTTAATTATAAAGATGTTTTTAAATATCGGAAGCTTTAAAGATGCGATAGAAGACTCTGGTATATAACTCTTAATTACATAAAATTTAACAAAAAAAAAATGTAGCGATCAACTACTTGCCAAATTGACACAAATGTTTAGTTACATCAACAGAGCAATGAAGCATTAACATACAATTTACAAATATGATTGTGTGCATAGGTAGATATAAAACAAAAGATAAGCGGTGAACTTTCAGGGTCTGAGAGAAAAATGCCCAAAACTACTGAGGTATAATTCATAACGCGCTTAGCAGTTTGGCTCACCTGACTCGTTAAACTTCGGAATTTTTAGATTAAATTTTGTATACCACCAACTCAACAAAATTACAAATTCTTAAAATACAGTAAGTATCGCAATTAATCTTTTGGTTTAATAAACATACAAAGAAAGTGGATGGAGTGGGTCGTTTATTCCTTATTAATGGGTGGGATGACGCTAAATCTTGTAATTAATGCAGGTGCTCGTCGGAGGAAACTTACCGGGAAAATCTTCGGCAATTATCGGAAACTCGCTTTCTACTACACGTTACCGAAAATTATTACAGCTACTTTTATTTAGCTAAAAGCTTTTTGGCATCGAAGGTACCTGTGTCAAATTATCATCAATCGACATAGTAACAGTACTTTACCGACGAAAAATGTATAGGTACCTATAGATACGTACATGCTTTACATGACATTCCTTTCTAAATATTAACATTTACAGCAGGTCATTTTTCATATTACCGAGACAGCTATACTGTAATATTATTCTCACATTACGTCTTTAGGAATACAGCTAAAAACTTTTTAAGCTCGATAATCGGAATCAAATACTTTTGAAAATCATTGAGACATACTGAAATATATATTACGAATGTGATTTATATATCAATGCTATATCATTTCATTACTAGAGACATTTTTTGCAGCTTCTACATGTTAAGTTCATCTTCCTTTAATCGACATGACCTAACACAACAGTTTAAAAGTACATGGGTTTTGGTGTTGTAATGTAAGCACAAGAGTAATTGTTAGAACTGAATCAGGAAACAAAAAATAGTGACTGCATTCTATTTTCTATCTTTACGAGAGTCTAAATATTACTTTAATCTGATTTTGAAATCTATTGCCCCATTAGCAACGTCAGCAACGTGGGACATCAAACGCACTTCTGGCGTGTTATTGATTTTCACCGCCCGATGGGCGGTGCCAAAATTGTGCGACAAGGATCACACTATTACTTACACATTAAATCAGAAAAGGATGACCGTTTTCTCTCGTTGTTCTTTCTAATTAAGGACGTACCCATTAACCAACTATTTAAAACAGGTAAAGTCTAGTGAAAGACATTTTCGCAAAAACATGTATCAAGTTTCAAACACTTATCTTTTACTCAATTGTTCAAGGACCATCGTATATCCCTTGTGTGATGTTATAATGTAATTTAACTAGGATCCATGTTAAGTCACTTTACTCACTAAGTCGTAACGCACAATTAAACTTTCAAGTTTGAAAGGCAATATTTCCATCGACATTGTAATTGCGACATAACCTTGACAAGAAGACTATCTTGTAAATTATGTTAATATATAACACTAAACATAGTCACACATTACACTTTCTTTAATGCTAGCGGATGTTCTACTATGCAGAGAAAAGTTGTTATCGAAATTTCTCAATTCAAGCCGTTTCAAATATTGCTCCTTTACAAAAGCAAAATAATTGGTCGGTAAGTCGACAACTTAAATGGAGTACTTGGTACGCCGAACCGAAATAGAAAAAATTATAGATACATGATGAAGACATTTTAAACTTTTTGAAAATACATTTGATTAAAATATATTCAATCTAAAACATATTAATAATAAAGACTTTATGTCACAGCTGAATTCAAACTCGAAGGGAAAAATTGTCTTGGTATCTGTCCGATGACATTTCCCGACAGAGTTCAAGGGGTCAGGGTTGTCGGGACAAAACGTAATCGTGACGCACCCCAACGGTGCGTCATGAATGACAATACATCCTGTTTAGAATCCTGTAATCGAAATTGCATTATTATTGTACCATACGAAAAGATAAATATCAAAATCAGAAAATCAAAACATGACAATCACATTTTGTGTAATCCTAAAACAGTTGATTTTATTAACTTATCTGCAATAGCATTAATTGCAAAATATATCTCTTCGCAGCTCTCAACAACGTTATTTTAAAATTGATTTCAATGGCACAAAAGCAATTTTGATCTGAAAAAAGTAAAAAGCGGCCTAACTCAGCACAATCAAGACTCTCAAGTGCAGAAACATAAATGAAGCCATTAATTATCCGCGAACCCAGTTATTCTTCCCTCTCGCCCTCTCTCCGCCGTTCTCATCCACCTCGTCTTTATATTTTTTCTTTTCCGTTAATTTGTCGAAAGTTAATTGAAGGAATATTTCTGTAAGCGTCGTCGTAAATAGCTCATGTAACTACAGTCTTACTTTCAAGATCGTGAACATTGTTTGGAAGTAACGTTTGCATCAATTTTGTCAACATTATTTTACCATCGTTTTTCATCAGTGAAAGTACGATGATTTGACTGTTTACAAGTACAATATTGTGACCCGTTGAAATATCTTGCGAGCATTCATCATTTTGGAGATTAAAATTACAACGTGAATTGCATTATATCTTCGTACACACACGTTTAATTAAAGCTTTGAAAGGCCCATTTAGCGTACATTTTTCACGTGAGAGGCAGGGTCGCGGCTCGTCGCCTGGTGAAGCGAATAACTAGAAGGATTGACGGCGCGCTCTCTGCATTGTTTACAAAAACAATGGACGACCTCTGCAGAGTCATTAACCTACCTCTGCTGTCGTCGCAATACCACTACATTCCGAACTTAACTGATTTTTAACTAAAAACGGTTAAAATATATTCTTGCCTTATTGATAGTAATAGAAAGAAACTTTAAGATGAACTATTACGTTACAAACGTTTGTGAGAAATTGACGTATCACTTACATTAGTTCAATATAAAACTATACAAATGACTACTCTTCACTATTATATGGAATATTTAAAACAAAATGTATCCACTTAAGATTAAGTAGGTTTGTATAGATTTCTATAATTATAATATTTGTTTGACAACAATAATCTTGTCATTATTTTGTTAAAGAAAACATCACTAATATTCTAATTCTTCCAACTAAGCATGCCCTCATAATCATATCTGGCCATTATCTGACAGAATTCATAGCAATAGTTCAGTAGACTATTATTAAATTCTAACTCTCTAATCAAAATAGCCACTAGAACAAAAATCATTCATGTTTATTACGACAGTTTTTATTCGATTTTCTAATAAATGAAATAGTTTCCAAGATTTCTGTAATCCGAACCCGCTTGTCCCTAGTCAAATGAACAAGCACGTGATAACTTGTCACATGACGTCAAGTGAATATGTTTAGATATTTATCCCGACAGTACCATAAATAACGCGGCTAAAAATAAATCTGCTTTATGTAATAATGTATGAGTATGTTACCGCCAAATTGAAATTGTAGAGGTGTCTATACATTAATAAATAATTCAACTAGGTAGGTACATAATGATGTTTGTATTGACGGAGTAAAAGCTTAACCGTTTAAAAACTAAGCTTGAAGGCTGACCCGTAGCCATTATGAGCGTTTTATAATACCAACCATTTGTCTAGTTGTATCTATTTTTTACCGTCATCTTCCATTCTTTTATTCATAACATACACTTTTGTATTCATAATCTTTTATTCATCTAGAGACAACAACATAACATTTTACATACCTAAGTATGTAGGTATGAGTATTTATGACTTTATAATTCTTAATTTTTACATTTGTTTTCAGTTTATGCTTAAGAAACTTAGCAGGAAACTTCAGTTTTAAAATTACAACAATACATATGTTACACAACAGTGTGCCCTTGTCTGCTTTGTTAAACACATTTGTACACCTATGTATATATGCATATATTAAAATATATAAACGTATGTATGTTGTACTACTGTAGCACATAGCCCTTATTAGTAGCACGTGAAGAGCATTACTGTAGCTGCATCCAATCGGCGACAGAAACAATGAGCAGATTGGTGTCACGTGACCGACCACCGACCATCGTCCACTGCCGGATGCCGTCACGTGGGTCGCCACATCCGACGTTATCCCAATACCTGGTTTGAAATTAAACATTGCCATGGACAATAGTCATGGCATATTTAATTTCAGAATTTTCTTTTGGCATAAATTTTATTTTTTGCAAAAACGTATCATAACTTTTTACTTTTTACGGTGAACGCTAGAATAAACTAAACTGTCTCTACCTAAATAACTATAGTTCTAAAATAATCAAATTATAGTCCTCGTTCTTTAAGATTTTATGTACGTTTTCCTATTCACTGATTCGACAAAATGCATCAATATATTCGTCTGGTAGAATGAAAAAGATTACGTATAGCAGTGCTTACATCTACATAAATAAAAATCAATGGCCGCACGTATGAAAGATCGTCACTTAGAACGGCTCGACCGATATGGTCAATTTTTTTTTATTTTGTTCGTAACTGTCAGGAAAAGGTTTGTATGAAAGAAAATTTTGAGAAAATGCACTGAAAAAGTTGGAAATTTGAATGGTATTTTTGTATGAAATGGATGTCTTGCAAACGTTCAACATCCCACCCGGACGAAGACGGGGGTGGCTAGTAATGTTGTAGTTACTTTCAATTTCACCCATTTATCGGGTTTCATGATTTACCGCACTTTCATTTCTTAAAATAATAAATATACACACCGGCACAATTAGCGGAACAGAAAAAAAAGTGAGACTATGAGATAATAACGCATATATTTGACGAAAATGTAATTAGACACAAAATAACAAATTGATTAACATCTTTTAACAACGACTTTGAAAAGTCTTCGTTATTTTTTATTGAAAAATAAAGAAATTTGAAATAAGTGAAATTTTTAGATGATTATGAACCATCACAAAAAAATAAAAAAAAGTGAGCATTAAATGATTTAACAATAAAATTAAAGCAAAATTAATAACGAGTGTTTCCCCCTCTTGCTCTGATTACGGTTTCCATTCGTCTGGGCATGCTACAGATTATGTTATCGATGATTTCTTGAGACAACCGCTCCCACTCCTCAAGTAATGCGTTTCCAAGTTCATTCAGATTGTTGGGGGGTGGCATTCTGGATTTAACCCTTCTTTTTAGCAAGTCCCAGACATGCTCTATCGGATTCATATCGGGGGAATTTGCTGGCCACTGCATCACCGGTATACCTACGTGGCTCAGATATGCCTTTACCGATTGTGCACTATGAGCACGAGCATTATCTTGCATTAGAATAAAGTCGTCACTAATAAATGGGGCAAATGGTACAACATGTTCTTCTAAAATGTCTCTGATGTATCGATCTGCTGTCATGGTCCCTCCTGTGACTATCACTAACTCCGTGCGAGCTCCCAAACATATCCCTCCCCAAACCATAATCGAGCCGCCACCATAAGCCACTGTGTGTTCAAAATTAGACTGTATGTGGCGTTCTCCTTTGCGTCTCCATATTCGCTGTCTCCCATCGATCTGTTTTAAAAGAACTCTGCACTCATCAGTAAAGAGAACCTGCTGCCATTCGTTCAAATCCCAATGACGATGTTCTCGCGCATAGCTTAATCGGTTTACGCGGTGACGTCTCTCAAGTTTTGGGCCTTTGGCAGGTATTACGACCCTAAACCAACTTCTTCAAATCTCCTGCGAACTGTACGCTCACTTACTCGTACTCCTCGAACGTCTTCCAGTTCATTTCGAGCTTGTACAGCCGTTAATCGCGTATTCCTACGAACTCCAAGTTGTAAAAAACTGTCATCTCGCCTCGATGTACATCTTTTTCTACCTTGACCCCTCCTCCTCACAAGAGAATTAGACGATCTGTACCGCTGGATGCTGCGATGAATCGTTGATACTGGTCGACGAAGCCTTGAGGCAATCGATCTGTAGGTATGGCCATTTCTTCTCATTTCATCAGCCCTAATGATTTCCAGTGATGTTAAGTCAGGCATAATAAAGAGCTTTTAATAAACAAAATTGCCTATAGAATAACAAATTTATAAAAAACCATTAAGTGCAATTTTTCAAAAAAATTACAATTACGTAGTTATTACTCGAACAAGTTGACAAAACGTATTGTTCGGGAAAATAAAACAAATGAATGAAAAAAGTGTATGTCATCTAATTTTCTATTTTCAAATTTGACAATAAATTAAAAAAATATCATAACTGGCCAGTTCCTCAAGTAAAAGATTTTAAAATCCTGCTTTTTTTGTGTTCCGCTAATTGTGCCGGTGTGTATATAATTGATAAATCTGATGAGTGATTATTAACAAATATTTCCAAATTAACGTTACTCCGTAATTACCTATATTAGTCATTAAACTTCACTGATATCTACCTACTCGGTAAATACATTTAATATAAAAAATGAATCCCGTTTTACGATGAACAGTTTGTAAGAAACAAAAGAATTTTTATGAGTCTTTTGTCTGCATGGTAGCGATACCGTTAATCCCCTCCTATACTACACTGTATTTTACGCTCCTTTAAATTACACCATTACGCTTAACACAAAAATACCTACTCATCGTTAGAGACGTATATAAATAAAACATGAAGTTGTTTCAGAAAACCTTCATGAGTATAACGTAAAATAGGTTAAGTAGTGAGTCATTCATTACACGAACAATGTAACACTACAATAATGCATATTATGACTACTGCATTATACCTACGCGTACGCTTTCATGAAGACGATGTCTAGTAAGGTAAAGTTCAAACTAAATTGGAAATGTATAATGAACAATGTTATTTATATCTGCCAGATACTATTTTCTTTAGAGAGCACACAACTTTTAAATTTTTTTTTCATAAAAGAGATTAAAAGCGTCGGTATTTCAACTTTTTAATTTTGTCGTTATCTTCTTCACATACTCCACTCATGGGGTGATGTTGAGTTTATAACTGGTCAGGTGTAAACTTCACTGAAACTATTTTACAACACGTGATTGTAAAATTCCAAATTTCTAGTTAGAATGTGTCTTTGACCACTCCTTACAAAAATATAGATATATGTATATGTCTATAACCATATGTAAACAGTGTGAGAGTTGATAAGGTTAGAAACAGTAGCTGGCTCAATAACTGACCTATCTTAACAGTTAATTTCTATATAAAAAGCTTAGAAGCTTTTTGGGTTTAGAATTACAATATGGAGTATTGGGTTTGGAGTTATAATATAGAATTGTATGTATAATTGTAATTTATAATATAACGTAATGGTAACTGTTGTTTTTGACAAAATCATTATGGCCATTTTCAAGAAAGACTTACATATAATCGTAATGTAATGTTATGTTCAAAGACCGAAAACGATCATTGAGCGAAAACAACTCACAACGCGTTGTGGTTTCTGTAAACATCTTTTCATCTTTTACATATTCTATAATATGCAGTTGCATCAACTAGAGCTCAGAACGCGTCATGGATTTCCTTCATGGCCAAAACGTGTTGTGATCGAATAGCACGATAATCACAACACGAATTTCGCTATGTGGTTACTCTGTTTTTGCCACAACGTGTCTCGCGATAAATTTCGCGATGTGGATGTTTTACACAAACCACAACGCGTTGTGAGCTGTTTTTTAGCTCAATGTGCATTTCGATCTTTGAGCCTAACATATACACACATACCTACATGTATACACATATTATGTATTATATAATATGTGTAATAATTGCTTGTTTAAATAGCTAAATGTGCCTTTTAATAAAAGACTACTTAATATAATATAAGTACATAGCGTTATCAAATAAACAATATTTAAAAATAATTAAATTGCCCTGTGTAAGCAAAGCCTTACTTGGCAACATCACTGTTCGAGCGATATTGTAACATGTTCGAGTATGACGCTGGGCCAGGCAGCTCTGTGCCAGGATTTGGCATCCGTACCGATACGGACAATTTGGGCTCAGGCCCGAACCACCTACTACGCGTTATTGGATTGTCATAATTTAACATAGCATATGAGTAGGTAATCCACCCCCCCGACTATGGAGATAAAGTTAATATTTTGAACGCCAATTTCATTATGAGTTTCCATATAACTGCTATCAGAACTTTCACGAGCAATAAATAATATTGTAATAAGTAATACAGATTTTGAAACTGATTGGGAAAAAATGTTTACCTAATACTCGTATGGTGTTCAAAGTGAGACTTGTATGGACGTTCCCCAAACCCGCTCAATTTCTATGTCAGTTACACATTTAGTTAATGTAATACACAATTACGTACATTATATCTGTAATAATTAAAATAAGTACAAAAGTATAAATAATTAAAGGTCTGTGATTAAAAGAATGAGTCGTTGGTGTGATGGTTATTGCACCTATTACAGACCATAATGAAACATCTTTTCTGATTCGTCTTGGTGTTTATATAAGGCTAATTATTTATATAAGGCGGTAGTAATGTGACACTCATGTAACTAGCTTAGTACCATTTAATCATAAACAAAGCGTTAGTGTAATTGTATGGAGATTTAGTTAAATGACCTTGTAAACAAAGTCAGTGTTAGGAAGCTGATGTTTAAAAGCCTATCAAGACCAATGAAGTATAAAATTGTAAAAGTACTTAATCTAAAAATTTCACCCCAGATACACGGGGATGTTGTAAAATTAGAGGAGAAGATGATTATCTATGCCTATAAATTACTTGAACCGTTCTAGAATAAAATAAGTCTCTATGGCTTTATTCACATTTACCTACTTTCATTATTATAAAATATTTGATCTTAAGAACATCATAGCGCTAGTAACTATAATTTAAGGATAGAACACGTATGCTCAGATATACATTACAGAAACCAAGCGAGACGTGGGAAAAACGGATGCATTGTGTAACCGTACAATATAAACGCTGTATAAAAAACGCAGTGACAATACGCGTCCTCATGCAAAACCACTAACCATACCACAGTACAAGTACCATACCTACTACTTAAATTTATGCAGAGCGAGTTAAATGAAATGACTTATACCGTGAATAGCAGTCTCCTTTTAGTTCCAAAATTATAGACTAGTTTTAAATAATTTGTGCTACTTTAAATAAGTACAATAATTACTTTTGTAATAAAATAAACCGTTGTTTAGATTATTTTTAAATTATTACGTTTATTAATTCGTTTGTCGCTAACAGTCTCTAACTATAACTTCGTCACGATTATGTTCGTAATAGTGTAACTTTCATTTTTTTTATTTTGTACACATTCATACCTGTACAAGGTTATTGTGAAAGGGGGTATAAATCCGCCGCGGTCCCAATGTGTCACTGTTTTCTGTTATATTGCAAATGTAATAATTATGGGATACGCTTATTTTGTTTTTTATAAAAAAAAAGCATTCATTTAATGAAAAAAAAATGTTCAACCCTATCATTATGCCCTATATTTCAAATGTTTGCTAGCGAAGGGAAAACGCCGATATTAGGGTTGTCTCACCTTTATTTTTGTTAATTTTGGGATTTTACACGAGAACTATTGACTTTAGACGAAGTTGTAGAACGCAAGTTTTTCGTTGTCATGAGTACTTTTATACCCTCCGCATTTGTCCATCCTTTCGCAATAACCTTGTGTATACATATATCTTTTTAAAGATCTATAACTAAATATTTACATAAAAGTATCTTTACAAAAATAACCTCAGCAAAGTTGAACAGACCATCAGTTTAATCACATTCGTTTATAGGGTTAACGAGGAAAGGTGCCATTATTACTTAAGTTAATATTATTTCACGGCTTTCAACACGCAGTGTATCTTACGTGGAAATAAACACAATTAACATACAAATGATGTCTCCGCAATCTGTCTGGCCGCGATGCACAATTTAAGCCAATGCAGCCGCCACTATTACCGACTTACCGAGCCAGGCTCAATTCCGTACGCCCATTAATTTAATAGCGCGTTTCTTTGCCACGACGGCTATTAAGCGACTCCTAACAGTCGGAGCAACTAATTCAACCCTGTGGGTTAGTGCGCTATCAACCACTGAGCCGCCGCTTACGCAGGCTTAAGTAACTGCAAATTTATACACCGAATACAACTTTAACAGCGGTTTAGTTCATTACTAAGTTGAGAGCTAAAAAATGTGTTAACACAAGAAACTCATTCAAGCACTCTACGATAATTTCGCTATCGACATTGTTGTAATAAATAAGAAAAGTGATAAATATTTATGTGGCTCTTCATAATAATATTAATTACAGCTACAATGATAAGCTTTAAAATCTGTTACAGTTTATAATTGTAGCTGTATGGATTGTGTTCATTTATTTCAATTTTAAAGTGTCTAAATCTGTTACAGCTGTTGGACACTAAAACTTGAATAAATAAACACACAATATATTAAGAAAAACTCCATCTCTGACATGTATAACTTTGTAAGTCTAATATTACAAACTTTATTCTATTACAAACTTTTTTACAAAATAATGTAACAAATGATACAGTTTTAATAAAAAAACTAATCCATGTACTTTATAACAATACGATTACAAATAAAAGTATATTTCAATGAGTGACATCGGCAATAATTAAAGGATCTATAAGATACACTCGTTTGTCAATCCTCGCTGCAGAAATAAACTCGTGCAAAGAATACAATGTTAGCTACCTCTGACTTGGAATGAAATTAAAAACTTATCTTGCAACCAGTGGAAAAGTTGAGAGCGTCCTCGGCTCACTTGTAGCGTGGAAGATTAGAGTCGACCGGGCTCCGGTTTCCACATTATCAATTTACAATTTCTCATCTAGATCTAGACGCCTAGAGCACTGTTCCAAGATAAAAATAACTTTTTGTGAAGTAGGTAAATTTATTTTGTATATTAATTGTTAGCTACACTCTGCCAAAACTTATAAATCGACATGTGTTCTACTTCTCAATGATGCGTCTTCAGGAAAATCGAGACTTGATCAATCACCTCACACCAAATAACTTGGTGTGAACTTTGGTGTAAGGTCCACTAATTTTTTTTTCGCTTATTGCATATATAAGAAACGCTCGTCTTTGTCTTTTTTAAGTAATACTAGGAAACCATCATTGTCCTAGGTACATATTTCGTTAGATTTCAGAAATAAGCACCAAGTTTTGTGTGTACATGCCGAGTTTGTGTACGTATTATACGTCGTAAAGAAATAGATATGATTATAGTTCATTAAATGACAGGTAGGTACATGAGTAGGAACGAAAACTAAATAAATGTGTAAAGTACTATCTCAAAAATACGAATAGTATAACGACTCCTACAAATATGTATCTACCACCGTGGATTACATTCTAATTGTTACAAAAGAGAAAAATAAAAATAGTTTATAAAAATAGAGCAACCCTAGAACATTTCTCGCACAATACGATTTTTTTTAAATGAGACAGACGTGTCTATATTAAGACCTTCAGGAACAAAATCTCTAAATGACATTTGAAAAAGAACAACTGCTATATTGTATTATCTGACACAGCACCTCCAAAGAGAGGATGCCTCTCTCCCTCCAAGACAAGGCAATGAATTAACATTGAGTGAACCTAACATTAGGAAGACTGGCTTGTCATGTCATAAAACATTTAAAGAAAATCTAATTTTTCAGAGTGATCGCAAGTTGATGCACACATTTTTAAAAAATAGACTTGTCTGTTGTATTTTTCTCAGCAATGTAACGTTGTACGCACCTGTAATTGATAGGTTCACGTGACTGTAATCAAAGACTTCTATATAAACTGAGGCAGTTTATACAGGAGTATTTAACTTTGTCCTTCTTAACTGAGAACTTGAATTGTATTGTGTTGATCATTCGTTGTTTTGTCCAAATAAATAAAGAAATTGTATAATAAGTTCCAGATTAAAGTATCTAACTAACATGCTTACATCACAACTACTCTACATATATTATAAATACTAAGCAGATTTATGTAGAGCAGTGATAACTTTATATCAGTTCTTAAACAATCTTTTTTAACAATGTCCTTCTTTTCTGTAGCTCATATTTTATCAACTAGAAACAATAGTAGAAAATTTCGAAATATGCAATTTTTGATATGAAATAATTAAGATGTCAATTACTTACAAGAACATAATTTTTTTAATAGAGCTAAAATAATTTTATTTTTTGTGATAGTTTTTATTTTTATTGTAAATATATCAATATTTAAATTATTGTATTAGGTAGAGTAAAAGTAACAAAAAATATTGGAAACCATTAAATTGCTACTTGAAAAAAATATGTACGAGTATTTATTCAATTAATCGTTTTAAAAACTACAAATATAAATTTATCAAAGTACAAAAGTCATATTTACAAATAGATATTCTAAATTACATGGCTTATACATATTACGTAGGTACGTATATCATGAAAGTACTTTAATCGGCTATGAAAAAATAATTATGAAGTTCGATCGAAAGCCGATCGAATAATCTCCAAGTTATATTCGATTAAAAGTGGGTAATCACCATACCTACAATTGTTTAATATTTTAATTTCGTTGTAAGACTAGTCAACAAGAACGATTTTTTTTTAAATAATGTTAAATAATTAAAACTCAAACAATTAAAGGAAAGTGTTGACTATGTCAAGGACAGTAAAACCTTTAAACGACTGTAATCAATAATCATTAACTTATTTGGTTTATTAATATTTTAATAAGAATAATTTAGGGACTGAACAACTTTTAAATATATTTCACAAAAGTAATTTCACGGAGAAGCCAATTTAAAGAACGGAAATTGCCTCGTGATTCTGTCGTGACGATGACAAAATAGGCCTTATAGCCATTTATCCATTGTTAACGTACTTAGGAACGCTCAGGTTAAGCGTTACGTTTAGGTCATTTATCCATTTTCAAATAATCTTAAACATGAAAATGGAATTACAATTTAATATTGTGAAATGAAATCGTTTAATCAAGGTGAAATTTTAAGCAATCCCCATTTGAGCACATCTAATAATAAATTATTAGGTAACTCCGTTTATTTGTTCAACGAGCATAAAATACACGATTGTATTGAGATTTGTACCGAGAAACGTCGTCAGCCCTCAAGTATTTGTTGTCTACAGAGTTTACGCACCGTGAAATTATGCTTCGCACCTCTCTGTTTGCTGTCCTTGTCCTTACTGTGCGCCATCTTTACGCGTGCTGGTTTTTCAACTTGAGTGCGCCTGAACGATTGCATACAGGATTACCCAGCAGAACTAAGAGGTTCAGTTGTCTTAGACGACACTACTACGCACTCGAGACGTATTTTACACATACGATTTATAGCAAACAAGTGCTTCGAAGTTTGTCTTGTTATTATGTTAATAGTTCGTTGTCATTCATTTATATTGTCAAACGTTACAACAATTTTAATATTATGTTAACGTAGAAAAAACCTACTTAAATTTTAGATATTATGTAGTTAGAGTCAGGGGGGACTTCGATCACGCTATCAACATAAAAATAGCAGTAATAGCAAGCCTTCATAAATCCTACTGCTAGAAACGGAACTCTTTTCACGAATAAACTGAGAAGTAAATCCATAGAGCTCGGCATAGACTGGTGAAGATTGCTAACGAAATAAAATGTATGAAAATTCAGAAGTTAGCACAGATACTGTTCCCACTACAAAAATAGAAAGAGGGATGAAAACTTCAGTATTAAGCGTAATAGTAAGCATAGTATTAAGGTATCTTTAGATAATAGGTCTTCAAAAGTGATCTACATAGGTTTGAATTTTTTTGTTTAATTAAGTCAACAATTGGGGAGATATGCGCTTCTGAAGTCACAAAAAGTGTATTCTCCGCTAACTTTTCAACTATGGCGTAGAAAATTCTGAAAAAATGTAAGGTAGTAGAACTTTAAAAATACTTTCTATAAAAATTGGTTTGGATGTGTTGTATATTTTTCGAAATGTGGTATATTCTCGGTTACATTCTATTTTGAGTTTAACGACCGCAGAACTTTGTGTTTCACAGTGTCTGTGACCAATACTATAAAACACAATCTAAAAATTAAAAATGTACATACGTAAATAATATAAATCCAACATAGTACGCAAGCAGGTAAATTGAATTTTAACCGGGAACGTTCATTCCGACTACGGATCCTTTCCCAGTGTATGGTCCGACGCGCACCTGGCCGGTTTATATTATTTTAAGTTGATCCATTATCATAAATTAAAGTCACTAAATTTTTGATTAATTTCGTTCTAGATTTACAATTCCCTTAGTATTAAACCTTAGAACGAAACTATGTCATACGTTAGTGTCAGTTATATTAAAATTAGATAATTGTAATTAAAAAAATAATATTGCTGTAGAAAAAAATTAGATAGATCGTATGAACGTTGTAATCACGTAATCACATAAGATAGTATTTTCAACATTTACTGCTAAGAGGATTACAATTTATCAATAAACAAAGCAACATTTAAGAAGAAAGTACATTGAATAATTGGCCAAAAGCGGAAGACCGGCCTATTGTTATTGTGGTATTGAATCTACCTTAAAAATTCAAAGACCCAGATTCGATTGCCGGTCAGGTCCATTTAGATAATGAACTCTTCTGAACAAGGGCGGATACAGCCTTCGAAATTACAATTAAACATTGGAAGTGCGGCGGCAAACGTATGGGGAATGCGACAAGATCAAACTTGAAATCGCGCGGACCATGTTTTAATCACAGTGACCGAACATAATATTTTTTTTTATTGACGTTACCACTATACTATATCCAAAGTTCTGCCAAACTGAATCTCGTGTTATTTAGCAGTACATTTTGCGCAACGCTGTGAAAAATGAAAATTACAACTACCTCCTTTTATTTGTAAGCAAATGTGTAACGTGTGCTATGGATGTCGTGCGCGTTATGCCGGCAGGTGTAGGTACCATTTTCATTGATGTTTAGTATTCATGCATGTAAGATTGTTTATGTTAAAAGATTTACATCGTTACATAATAAATAGCTTTTTAGTATTTTCTTCATTTACAACATAATATCATCATAATCTAAGCAACTCTTTGTTTCGTTCGTGTTTGTTTTTCTAAGTTCTATTCCACCCATCATTCAAAATATATTTATTTAAGTAAAATCAATGAAATGAAAATATTATCAGAGATCGCTAGACCCAGCCCAGGGGAGAGGTCATAAACTCCATGATCCCTCCCCCTCCTGGATCCGCCTTTGCTTCTGAATTGTCCTGTAGAATGGATATCACTGTCCACCAGTTTGTTGTGTAATATGCATGCTAAGCATGCTTAATTTAGGGTCTCACAATAGGTATAAAGTTTGAAACTTTTATTAAAAACTCGACAATTGTTTCTTTCGATTAAATTGTATCTAATTTATTCTTGTCGTTCTTACATCTCCAGTATAGTACACAGACCACGTAATACAATAGAAAGAACAATAATCATTCTAAATAAAAGCGTATCATTGTAAACTAGATATCAACCCAGTCATGTCATCTTGATTTCAGTTTTTAATTTTGTAAATTATAGAAAACAATATATTTTCATATGGAAGTATCTCGATGTGATTACTATTAAAATACTTCTCTGAGCTGATTAGCGCGTTAAAATGTCCGCCAACTGGCACCACGCCGTCTGCGCCGGCCAAACTACCCGCCTCAGCACGCCTCAATGGACCTATTACCCAATTAACTCCATTCATACATATATCCGCCCGCACTAAGAACCTTTTTCAGGCAGAATTAAATGAGTATTTGCAGTAAACGACTTTAATCTGATTTGATTAGAAGAAAAATTACATTTACCTACTGTTAGTGTGTTAGGAGATTTAAAGTAACGGTATATATTTTAAATACTAATAAAATATTAAATAAGCACAATAAATACAAAATCGCAATCACAGAAGGGATATCATGGAAATCAATATGCGAAATAAATAATGAATGAACGAAATGAACGTTTGTAACGATTGTTAGTTACACCCACATTTCATTACAATTTAAGAATGTTCATATCCTAAATTCACCTAGCCGGGAATCTAACTAGAGCAGGTATAATGTGCAATTAGTATCCCGTAGCACTGTTAGTCGGTAGCAACTGCCAATTTTGAAACAAAATCCGTCGTAAATCATCTCTTCAAGTATAAATTCTATGACGTTATATTTTTATATAGCAATTAACAGAAATTTTGTCCACATTTTCACCAATTTTGAAGACAAATGCATCCCATAAAATTAAAATCTCTTTACTGTTTTTAACTAAAGAAAAGGAGAAAATACCGACCACTGAGCAAATAAAATTATAAATATAATATACACAAAACTACAAAAAGTCCCTCGGACGAAAAGTATATGAGATGAATACATAAAACACATACAAATATTACATATATACATTGGAGTCTCTATTGTCTACAAGCGAAAAGACGACAAAGTGGGACAGTCACGGAAAGCATATAAGTTGGGAACTTGCATGACAGCTCACAGGTTACCATGAAATACATTAATCCCGAAAATATGAGAGCGGTATGATTTTTAAACCACATTGATCGGTTTCATTGTGTGCATAATTATGTAATAAAATAATTAAAATAATGTTTGAGTCTTATTTATTTACTTTTCCGTTTTTGCTACTGATAAATACCAAGATTGATATTCACAGATACAATTTTATTTTCGATTTCGTAGCACAATAAAATAAGACGCAAAAAGGGCAATATTTCCAAAAAAAATCCGACTACGATTTCGTGGAGACCTTTGTTATGATGCATTAAGCATATCCTATGAAGGATATTTAATTCTTCGGAAATACTTCGATGATAATCAATTTTTTAGGGAATTATACTATATATATATATACTATAATGTAGTTTTTGTATTAAAATAATCAACAATTTTGAAAGCAACTGTAAAAAAACTACTTTAAATTCAAAGAGAAAACGGGAGTTATTGGATTTTAAAATTTTATAAAGGGGAAAGTGTAGATATAAAATAGAGTGAGATGGCGTTACAGAACTATGACCTCATAAACTCGCAGTCACTGCCCGACACTAGGAGTAACAAAGACGGAACTTATCACGACTCTGTTCACGCTGCATTGTATTTCGAATATATTTTCGCTGTTACGTTGTTACCAATAAGGTCGTTAAAAAATAGTCAAGTAACCTATCCTTTATACTACATTTCTTTCACCCCCAAAAACACTATAGTTCAAACTCGTCACTGTTCATACAGACAATGCATTAAAAATTATAACATTTATCTACCCAGAGAGCTTATCGAATTTTCGTATTACGAGGAAAATTATTCAGATGTGCGATCACAACGTGACAAGCCCATTAGCGATGCGAGCACCGACCGAATGCATTTCAATTAATAATGGTAAGCGTGGAGTAAAATACCGATAATAAGCGAGACGACCGTATGATAACTATCATAACTCAACAGTGTTATACTCCAGCCCCTTCACTAAGTTCCTCTCGCGCAGTCGACGGAACTATAAATTTCAGTTTTTTTTTTATTTCTCTACTTCTTGAGGTCGTACAGTGAAACGACACTTATCTCACTTTACTCTTGCAAAAGTAATTGATACGATATCAAAAACTCCATTAAAAGTCCGGCTAAAATATTTTGCATCGATCGTGTACAGTTATAGCCAGTTTCGAAAATGATTTCTACTCTAGATTATTAAAGTTCGTCGCTACTATACTCGTATACTCCTGATACATTTAGCTTTTTGCTTTTTGCTATTGCTTGTGTTAAAAATACTGATTTGCATCAAGAAGTACCTATCTCAAACCGAAGTGTAAATAATACGACAGTGATAATTATTTAAATAAGCAATAACTAAAAGTTATTATTAGACGTATAGTACATATGTACATATCTTCCCGCTGTATCCCTAACGGAGTAGTCATATAGTGTTTAATAATAACAAAGAAGTAACTTTTTCTTCTTATTTTCTATTACCCCTTTTACGTGATTCCGCGTGTTGTAGACCTCTTTTCACCAATGAAAGTAATACAGAATAATAGATGAATGAACTTCTTCACGAGCGCATGTAAAAGTTTTCTAACCGTCTCCAACCTGACTATAATATGACTAATCTTTTAACGATAGTCGGAACCAGTCGGAACCAGCCACATTGACGTGCTTTCCGAAGCTCGAGCATACTTTTGATGAATGTCACCAAATCACGCCACATAGTGTTAGACATTTGAGTACCCTATTTTACAAAGATTTCAAATATTGATCACTGTATGAAATGATAAATGTTTAATTAGACAAATTTTGATTACTACTATTATTAAAGATATGTGAACTCAGTGTCTAACACTGAGGCAGATTTAATATTAGTTATTAATTAACACACCTGAAATTAGGTTAATTTTCGAATTTTCATCGAATAAATGAATGTGGAACTGAATGTGGAGAGTGTTTTCAATGTGTATTCCGTTGGAAGTTCTGCATTTAATCACATTTTTTTGCCAAAAATATCGTTTTTTTAATAGTGATTGTTAACAAATCTTTGTAACATCCTACCAAGGAGATTATTTTCCTAACAAATATAGATACCTCGCCCACGGAAGCCGCCCAAGTCGTGGCGTTGCTGAATTCAGGGCTTAGTCAACGTGTTGTGGCTGCACAATTACATTTTAGCCTCTCTGCTGTCAATAGAGTGTATCAGCGTTATTGGGAGACTGGTATGTTTACTCGCCGTCCAGGATCTGGTAGACATCGAGTCACGTCTGAACGAGATGACCGGTATATTGTGTCAGTTTATCTAAGAAATCGTCGATTTAACTCTATTCAACTGCAGCAGCGGCTCGTGAGATTCGAGGATTGACTGTGAGCGATTCTACTATTAGAAGAAGATTGGCGGAGCGTGTCCTGAAACGTCATAAACCAACTAAGGGACCAAAATTGACGATAGACCACCGAAGAGCGCGCCTTAACTTTGCACGTGAGCACTTAAATTGGTCATACCTTCAATGGAGCAAAGTTCTCTTTTCTGACGAATGTAAGATCATGCTGTATGGTAACGACGGAAGAAAGAAGGTGTATCGAAGAGAGGGAGAGCGTTTTGCACAGTGCTGCATTTAAGAAAAAGTCAGTTACGGTGGCGGTTCATGGACGATTTGGGGAGGCATAAGCGCCGATGGAAAAACCGAACTTGCTTTTGTATCTGGACCTCGCTTACCATCATTAAACGTGTCACGTTACATCGAAGTGTCTGGAGCCTCATGTGGTACCTTACGCACATTTTATTGGCGAAGAGTTCATTTTTATGCAAGACAATGCCAGGGCTCATACCGCAGGCATTATTAATGAATATCCGAACGAAGTCGGTATTACGGTTATGGGCTGGCCAGCAAAAAGCCTGGATATGAATCCCATAGAACACCTATGGGTTGAGCTGAAGAGCGAGAGATCCTGCTCTGGAGACGCTTGGCCAGCTTAAAATAACTATACGAGAAGAATGGGATAACATCCCACAACACAAGATTGCGACTGTCATCCGTACCATGAGGAACCGCATGGAAGCAGTCATTAGAGCCTGGGGAGGAAATACGAGATGCTGAATAAACTTTTTTCTAACATTTTTTTTCTTACGTCTTTGTTTCTAATATTTTACAAATTCTTCTCAAAGGGTAAAACCATACCTGTTGAACAAAACACGTTAGCTAAAGAAATTTATTTTAATTTGAAACATCAATGTTTGTTAAACGATACATTATAATATCCGCAATTAACTGGCACTATTTTTTTTTTGTTTTAGCGTAAAAAATTCATAAGACTCATTCAAAACCAAACTTCAGGAGTGTTTCGATTTTTTTGATGAGAAGTATATACATCACAAAATGAAATCACTTTGCTGTTCGTATGACAGTATGTTACGGTCGTTTTTCTCTGAGAAGTAAACAACTGAAAGATACAGTAAGTTAAGGTACGCGGTAGGCCAAAGGAAAACATAATTTATACTTCAAAAGTTCATTATTCACGTTGGATGTTCGTTTTGAGGTTTCAAAAAGAGATTTTTTTTTGTAATAATTTTCTTAAAATACTTATTCGAAAAAAACGCTTGAAAATGGCTATCCTTCCATCTTATTACCAAAAGTAATGTAATGGGCTACAGAGAATAAACTATATAAGATTGAAGGAAAATTATTAATAATTTTATTAAAATTATTAATAATGGTCAATTTACTATTATTATGATTGCATTATGTTGTTTGTACTTTTTTGACATAAAAAGCAAAACTTTTACATAGAACGGAAGAGAACATTGAAGTTTTAAATACTCTACGCATTTTGGGGTTGATTGAACTGACAGTTCGTAAGACTTTCTGCGCAAGTCTTACTTAGTACGATTGCAGTCGGTTTTAGTGTAGAATAAAATATGAACAAATATGAACATAGAAAAGTAGCTATTGAGTATCATACGATGGTTAAGCAAAATACTTAGCTCAACTCAAAATAAAAATTCTACCGAAACAGAACGAAATTCTCTTACAAAGGAAGGCACTCGGCACTACCTAATACTTACACGTCCTCGAGGCAGTAAAAGGACCGTTTACATTTTTCACCGTGCTAATTTTATTTGACTCGCCCTGAATATATTATGTTCTATTATTACGACGCCGCCCTCCGCAAGCGTTTAATGCTAACAATGAAGAATTTTTTTGCCTCTCAGTCTAGATTGTTAACATTAAATTTTGGTAAAAACGCTTAAATCTGATATCATTACGTTTTTATTGCTTATGAAGGCTTCCTTTTATATACTTTTGTGTTATTTCAATTTTTGACTTCTGTATTGCTTTTACCTAATTCTCTAATGCTAAATTGACAGAAAATTTAAATAGATACAAATTGACGAAAATAGGTTATACCTATAACACATGTACATTTACAATAATATGCGTTTGAACTAAAGAATACTAATTTTCGTAACGAAATATCCCATATGTATTTACTATTTACCCTTCTCTCTATAGGTAAGGTAAATGGCGACTAAAAAAAAATTTAATGTTCCCAAACTTCATCGCCTAAAATTACATTTCTAATATATTTTTAAACGTAACCTGTCACTAATATACTGAAGTAGATATTATGGTCTTGAAGAATGTGAATATGTACCGTATGTTGAATTCTAAAACCAACCCTTGTGGCCATAGCATTTACACATGAGCTTATTACATAATGAGAGTGGCATGATATCTACGATAGTTTTATACAAGTCGCTGCTGTATAATTTTCAATGTTTAGGCACAATATATTTAAAACAAAAGCACACTTATTTAACAATAATGAAATATCAATTAATATCGACTTACGTCTCTTCCATATATACGGAGGGAATCAAGTCAAAGAACTTCTCGTGCAATTTATTGCATAATTCTACCTGGAACAAGAAGAAAATGTATTAGTGCTGTGCAATCAGTAGACTTCAACAGTTAGTAATAAAATAAAGAGAAAGTGCTGAAGACGATTACGGAACTAACAGGTACTTTATTTAAAAAAAAACATTTTTCAATTAATCTCATCGTTGTGGAAATAAGCTCAGCTACTTTTCACTAATGAATGAGTCCCACTAATCTCGCTGGGTAGTCAGTAAACAGACGGGACATTAATATCGACACTTTCATATGACATAACTCAACTCAAACATGGGAAGACAACTGAAATTCAGAAATATTCTATCCGAAAGAGTCTAATAATAGCTTGTTTCGATCGGTACAGGTTTAACTGACCCTGTTAGCAAGTTGACCTGCCGCTTGAACAATGCAACATTAATGGAGGTATCATGACATTTATTTTAAATATAGCCGCCGCTTATAGCCTGGTCTGACTGTGACAGGTACCGAAATGTTGAATTCTCTGACTGTAATCAGGAGACATGGGTATTCCAGTCTCTGATTACAGTCAGATCTACTTATGGATTTAATTCCTCCTAAATACTTTAAATCCTTTGACTCACCTACTTATTTTCTAAAACATCAAGAGTGACTTATTAGCTTTACATACTTCACAATATATTCATCGTATGTTTATTTAAAGATATTTTTGTTGTGTCTAAAATTGACCTATACCGTTAAATAAGTATATTTTGTTGTAGTTAATCTATTAGTTTTTATATCCAATTCTGCGTTAAACGAGCACGTGGTGCCAATGACGCTGAACACACATCTGAAACCGGCCAGACTCACGTGAACAGTCCGAATCAATAAGTAACTCCTTAGAGTCTATAAGGCTTTAGAGGAATCATTATGGGATTCCTTACGCACGCTGATTCGAATCATTTGAATCCGGAGTTACTCATGTCTAGTAATCAGTTAGTTGCATAGTTAGTCCGTTTTAAGAGCTTTATGGTAAATATCGATAAATTAGTTTGTAAAACTACAAAAAGAAGCAATATTAAACATAATAATAATAATGTAGAGTGCTTCGTGTATTACAGCATCACAATCCACTTCTAAGTGCTGTGGGGCTGTGTGGTGGGTGTGTGGATATAGAAGGCTTACAGTGAGCTATCTGAAAGCGCGGCTTGGAGCACGACCATTTAACGTTATTCGCAATAGAAATAGCATTCATTTCACAGCACAATGAAAATATGGTTAAACAAAAATCTTAAGCACATTTAAACATAATAATTGTTCGTCTTAAATTAGTATAGCTTGTTTTATTTAGGACTATTATGCAACATGGGTAATAATCTTAAAACGTTATATTTCATGTAGTTTTATCAACTAGAGGTCGCCCAGTGGTTGAAATTCGACCATAAATATACCTACATATGAACTTCTGATACAAACTCTTTAGCAACAATCTCTACTCTGTGTGATAGTTCGATCCAAGGAGGTAAATATGATAACAAACTGTTATGAGTTTGACGTTGGCAGTATGAACGTAAACAATGAGTATTCGTTAATATGACTTTATTGTATTTATAACACATTTTGCCTAAAAATTTTAGCTTTCTGCACTTACTTCCCATATAAACTTTAACTATGCCAAATCCACACTCCTCCGTGCACGCAATATTTTCAAAATTTTTGCTTTACGTATTGATATCATTATATCAATGAACGATGGTTACCAAATTTTTTCAATTTCGTCGAAGTTTTCAATCACTATCATTAAAGGAGCGATTTATTCATTGCGTATCCACATATCACACTACAATATATTGGAATATGTGATTAATCTGTACTCCTTTAATAATTAGTAATGATACCTACATCACATTTTTTAATGAACAAATTGAAAAGCCTTATGAAAAAGACTACGAGTATAAGCTAGACTTTTTAGTTTTGTCCAACTACAGCTGTATTATACATATGTATGTCCAGCTTTCGTTAGGCATTTATTCACTAAATCTAAGCAACCAGATCCCAGTAATAGCTGGCAACACAGAGAGTAAATTACAGGCCTTATGTTAACGTCAAAATAAGACAATATCATTAGTGTCAATAGTGTTGTTGCTTATAGGAACTGTGAATTGAAAATATTATAACTACGCATATTTTCTGTTATTTATTAGAATAGTTAAAGTTATAGACAAATTAATAATGAGAATAATTGACCGATAACATAGCCATCTGATGATAGCCATGTTTTAGTTATAAATTTTGTTTACTTTATATATTTCAGTTTTTTTATTTTTCCATTTATTTTCGTTTTAGGTTACAACGCGGCGTTAGGAACGAGTTGAACGTTATGAACGTAAATATATTAGAAACATTTGGAGCGAAAATAACAAGTCGGTGATATCAGTTATTAATAGTGCGGGAATTAATTTTAACAGCATCTAAATATTATAAAGTTTCCAGACGGATTCTTCGACAATATCTCGTAGAAAACAGTACAAAAAACTAAAGCTAGGAAGAAACTGCCTCTTAATATCCAAATAACAAATCGTACTAGATTATTCGGTACTGAAAGCTAATCGAGGCTGAATTTCTAGGATTTTCTGAGGATGCTTCGTAAAGAAGACACTTTTCAACTAAGTCTAAAACTTTGGCGGGAGGTAGCTGAAACATAAATACAAATTGATTACATAAGATGGATTTCCATTAAGTAACATATAAATCTATATAATATAAAAAAATGTTTTCGGTTTGAAGTCAATTTGTGTTGACATTCATTAAAGTTTTGATTTGTTAAAAATACACAAATCACGATTATGTACTTAAATTACTTTTATTTTCCATATCAAAACTACCGAGAAATGTAAATTATACGATCTTTAATTTAATATCGGTAAAAAGCCCACTTAGTGGCCTTTTTTGACTACACTATCGGAGATATGGCGACTTTCTCAGTTTAAAAAAAATGACAGGATTTTCTGAATCTATTTACGTACTGTTTTTTTTATGACTATAGTAAATTATAACTAGAATAAAGTGAAATCTTAAGGAGTAATCGACTTCGATATTAGACCCAGGTACCATAAGTATTAGATTATGCTCACTTGCATATTTCAAAATGAATAGGATATTGTGATAATAAACGACATATATACGTATTTTACCTAACAGTATGAAAATTTTAATTTAATACCTCATAAAATTAAGAAACAAATCGGATACAAAATACACATTTATCCTTAATCTAATGATTAATGTACATTTCTATAAAACATTGTTTGTGATGATTTTTTTTTTCAAAACCTTATTGTATCACACTAAACATTTTTGTCAGATATGTAATTTAAATTCTGATTACCTCCGATTTAGTAACCATATGTATAAAAGGTTAGTTTTATAAAGACTATAATATTATGAATGAGAAATACAACTAAACTTCAAAGTACAGCTTTTACTCACCATGGCGAAACTTTTTATTGTAACACAATAATATTTAAATGTGTACTGGAATAAAACGACTGATACGATGAATTTGAAGACAGAATAATTTTCTGCTACTTGCATGAGCAGGTGAAAATAAGAAATTTATTTTACTGAAACGTCAGCAACCTCTCCCTATATATTTTATACTCTCAACTTTATCTTAGGAATATTATATTATATTATATACTCTCAACTTTATCTTAGGAATAAGCTGTGTATAATTTTCTATACGAGCCTGAGATTCAAAAAGAGCGCTAAAAAAATAAACAACACTTGTATCTCAACGCAGCCATCTCATTTTGGGGCTCAGGTACGAGTTACATTACTTAAAAAGCTACTTGCAGACATAAACAAAGTCTATAATGTTTTCGTTTCACATCCATCAGTTAAAAAACAGCTTGTGAAATATTGACAAGTATAGAATTGTTTTTATTTGGTTGGTTAAGTAATTATTTATTTATAGTTTCCAACGCCTTTTCATGCTATAATGACCTAGGTGAATAATATAAATAATATAGAATGGTGTGAATGTGTTATTTTCCCACGCAGGTAGTTAAAGTAGGCCAAGAAAAAAGACCTATTACGAAAACCTTTCACAGGTAATCAGCAAACAAGCTGTTACAATCAGGCTGCACTTTAACACCTAAACTCAAATACTTACCCAGGTACTGCAAAAAATGTTATCAGGTTGTGATTTCCTGCTGTTTTGCCCGCTCGTGAAATGCCATAACGTTATGTATTTGTATACCTAAACAAGTACACAAACAAATACCAGTACCTCAAGACAAATATGTAAATGAGATAATTTCTTTACAGTATTTTCAATTTAATTGATTAATTTTAAGTGTTGAAGTCGTTATATTTACAATACATTACCTCGAACCATTTTTATCATTCAAATAATTTTGTTAATTTATTATTTAGGTCGTTATTATTATCTTCATTACTTGCTATTCTATATTGTGCAAGCCATAAAACAAAATGTAAAGATAAAACTACACACTAAGATACGAAATCTCAGTTTGTCTGAGCCGAAACAATACTTCGGAGGGTGTCTAGTGTCTACGTGTCTGTTTCATTGTCAATTACCGCCTCATTACCATGTTTGCAAATGTTTAAACTCTAGAACTGAAATCTCAACGTAAAAGGCAAGCAAACCAAACGGTAAGCGTACATACTTGCATTATATAGCATACAATACGATTATTTTTGCACTGTAAATGTGTAACTTTGGACAATGATTGTCTGTAGATGCTTTTTGAAACCGCACTTTGAAATATCCATTCGTATAGCTTTCTATTGCATCTTAGATGAAAAAACATAGTAAAACTAAACTGCATCAACTCCTAATTTATAGGAACTTGTCATTATAAATGCTAAATACTTATTTTTTTTAACCTTACTTATTTTTAATAAAAGTAAAGGGGAATTGCCCACAGCTTCATAAGTTTGAAAAAAGCAATCTTTTTTCTCTCTACTACAATTTAACCATTTCTCATATTACATTTTAAAACTTTAAATTTAATAAACGCTCTACAATTTAATCATTAGATACATTCATACTTTCCGAATGATACTATAATAATCGAATTTATTTCTTTTGTCATTTGTTTTTAGTTTATATGAAAGCTACTGAATTGTTCAAACTCAACTTTCACTCAAAAATACTTTGCCTCTGGTGAAAATTTAGGTGAGTATCATGGAAGTGAAATCGGGAATAAAATCTAATATTTAAAAAAAAACATCGAACAGCGACCACCAAAAATCAATGATAGTCATTAGCACATTAATAGCTTTCCATAAGTTTTACTCGTGTACTGTACTTTTGATTTCATAATAAAGTTTCTAACTTGTATAATTACTTGAATGTCGCACATATAGAGTAATTTAAAGTTAAAAATCAAACAAGATAACGCCACAAGCTTGGCTTTGAATTTCGTATACGTAGTGTTATCACATTGTTGATAAGTACGATGCTGTTTTATGTGCATGAGCTTCTAGAGATATTAAGCAGTTCAACGTTCGGTGATGATAATGTATAAGGTACCTTCCAATGACAGTGATCGATTATCAAGAAGAATTCAGCTTAAGCAAACATCTTCGTACTCATGCTGGAATAAAAATGCGGAAACGATAAAACCATGAGCGTTGCGCGTCGCCAAGACAGATCGGAATATAATTACTGTAAGTACGTACACTTTTAACTAAGATATACATAGATATAGGACAGAGAATAAAACTTGGACTTGGATTACTTTATTCATTAATATATGTGTTGGGTACCAAAGGAACGTTTTAGCTCGTAATTTTTAGAGTCCTTTGTATTTTTATATTTTTATTATATATAAGATTTTAATGTACATCCGCTGTTACTTAAATGACACCCCCCGCCTTTTACTTTTATTTATATGCTTCATACTATATTTGAAATTGTTTATTTTTATTTGTTTATACGTCGTAATAAAACTTTTTTTTTCTATTATTCCTGAAATCGAAAAGAATTGCCTTAATTACTTTACTATCCATAAAATATATTTAAACTAAATGGTACCACGACCGCAAAGGGAACCATTTAGAAATTGGTGAAACATTTAAGCATTCTTTTTTATTCCTTGCCATTATGGTGGTTCGTTTTCCATACAAAAAGTAATCAAAATATACTACTATATTGAATAGCAAAAATTCTTAAAAATGTGCTCATTAATACTAGTTCAGGTACTTATTTACGCAAAATTAATAAAAAGTAGTAAATTTTTAATAGAAATAACATATATCAAACACCGTGTTTTACAAAATGATATGCGTGTGTGTGTGACGATTTTCGTGTAACATCACAAAATGCAAATAAGTTAGCGATGTTACCGGCCCGCACGCGCCGCCCGTACGCCATGTTGCTGTTCATGACATCTTTCCTTCAAACTTCAAAATGGATTAGATACAATAATTGCGAATTTTTAACAAGACTACAAATTATTAGTGTACACAATATATTGTAAATCAGTATCAAAAATGTAGACCTGAAATAAATTATTATTTAAAACGATATTATACAATTGTATGTTGTATATTATTTATATATTTTTATAGTTGATTACAATAACAGATATTATTTGGATATTATTATCTACATGCATATCTTCACACTGTATCCCAACAGGATAGTCAAAGGGGACGAAGTATCAAGCGTCACAGTCCTTACATACTTCTTTCGCTTTTTCAAATCTCATCATTTTCCTCACAGATTTTTGCCTAGGTAGGTATACGCTTGCTTTGGACATTTCCGTCAGCTAACACTCTAGCTATTTGATCTTCATAAGTTAGCCTTGGTCTTCCTTGGCTTCTTTTACCACTCACTTTCGCTCTGTAGATTGTTTTCGTCGGTATTACATCACTCATACTTTCTATGTGCCCGAACCATCTAAGCATTCCTTTTTTCATATTTACTATGACATTGTTGTGCAACCCTGTCATACAGCGTTTCTCTTCATTGCTTATCCTGTCCCCAAAAGTACACCGCACATATTTTTAAGAGATCGAATTTCTACTGCATTTATCTTACTTTCATTCGAATTCGGGCATATCCAGGCTTCACTACCGTACAATAAATTTGGAACCAACGCCGCATTGTAGATGGCCATTTTAGCAGTGTTATATATATTCACACTATCTAATAATGCGGACAGAGCACCGTTCACTTTATTGGCAGCCGCTGCCAGTCTCTCCACATCCAACTCACATCTTCCATCCCTCGAAAACGCGCTTCCCAGATATACAATTTCGTTCACTTGTTCTAGACATTTTCCATTTACCCATATTTCACACTTTGTCTGTCCATCTTCCCTTTTAAATACCAGAACCATAATTTTGTTCACATTCATATTCAATCCTTTCACTTCACAGTCTTCTTTTGTGCACGTAACTAGTGTCTGCAACTCCTCTTCTGATGGTGCTATATGCACAGCATCGTCAACGTATAAAAGGCAGCCACTGTACCATCACATACCGTACCACTCATACTACCTTTCAATATCTAGAGGAAATTGTCCAAAAGGCAGACATCACTCAACCCAATCTGACGCCTGAACAGAATTCGAACCAGGGCGACATATCACCATCTATTCTTACGCGGGCTCTGTGGTCTCGATATAATGACCTCACATTCTGCAGTAAGGGGTCCTCCACGCCATATTCAGGCAGAAGACTCTATAATTTCTTTCGCACTACTCTATCGAATGCTTTTTCATGATCCACGAAAGCGCAGAAAACTTTCAGACCTATGGCCAGACACTTCCCCACGACACTGCGGAGCGAGAAAATCTGATACATACAACCGCTACCGTTCTTAAAACCACCTTGTGCCTCCCACAAATATCTTTCAAAAACGCTTTTCATACGTTCAGTCAATACCTTGGTATAGGACTTTAATTGCTATGCTGACCAAGCTGATGGTCCTATAGCACGCGCAGTGTACATAGGAACCTTTCCCTGTATAGGCACCATGATTACGACGCGTCAGTCCTCCGGAACCTCTCTCTTCTACCAGCAAAGATTGCACAGTTTATACTATAATGTATTCCAGACTCTAGGACCATGATCATATCAGCAATCACCTCATCATTTGGCGCAACCTCTCCGAACTTCAGACTTCTTATCGCTTTCTCAATCTCTTTCATACTAATTCTTCTAGTTCCTTTCTAGGACTTCCTCTAGTTCCTCACCCGAGTATGACGATTCGTTAGGATCACTCTCAGAGACAGAGTCGCCACTCTCATACAGTTCTCCATAGTATTCGCTCCGTTTCTGCAGAAAAGCTTTTTTTGTCTGTTAACAGATGATTTTGTTTCGAACGCACTTTATTCATTCTGCAAGATGTCGGACCACTTCCGTATTTCCGTATTTCTTTCCAAAATAATTTGGAATTGTTTACCTCCTCAATAATATAGCACAATGAGCGTAGGTCTACTGCGCCGAAGTGCGCGAGTTATGCAATGTGGTCCTAATTTTTTTTTTTTTTAAGTTGAAACAATATGTTCAGTTCGCAACAAGTACCTAATAAAAACATCACTTCAGTGATGTACTTATAATATGGAAATAAATTGAAAAATAATGACGGACGTACATGACAGATAAACATATATGATAGATAGACAGGCAAATAAGCATAGTATTGTACAAAGTGCAAAAAATGTAAAATGTAAGGAAAATGTGAACTTATTTCTCCCGTAAAAGCACGCTAATCAATACGTATAACAAATACACTATAAAAGTCACTAATAACTCACTAAAACACTACTTACAAAGCTCACCGAATAACTCACTGAATTCTCAATAACTCACTGCATACTTATTTCGACTATATTTTAACGACTATATTTTAACTAGATTACTACCAATTTAACAGCGTAGGGTCGTTGCGCCAGTTTCTCGGCCGCCTCTAGTTTTCGACCAATTACTGCCTCTTTAATTACAAATTGAAATAATAGTGGCTGTGGTTCTTTTTATATTGTCAAATTTATACGTGGACAAACTTTAATTTTCTAGCCCTATTATAATAGAATACTAAATGTAGAAAGAATAGACACTAATAACTATTCTAAGCTTAGTTTTGAGCCCGCAACCGCACACACAAATTGTATTAGAAAGTGCATAAAAATTAGTGACGAGATCGAAATTGCACGGCAAGTTTCAAGTTGTTTCGTGAGTCGTACTTACACAAAAGTAAGTGTTACTTTTTTTAAACCCTAAAAAACATTTATACACATAATTTTTCATTAATTATTTGATGCGTATTTAAAATTCGAGATGAGCAGATACCGAAATAATATTTCCTTGGTAATTCTGGTTTTCGGCCGGGTGGTCGGATAACTAGCATAAGCAACAGAAAGTAACTTTTGATTCTATATTATTAAAGCTTAGAGTAATTTATATTCTTTTAGAGTTGTGAATTCTTTTAAATCAACTGAATTAGCTAGTTAGTTTTCGACAATTACGAATCGTAAGAAGAATAGAATTATTTTAAATAACTCTTCGAACAACAAATCACTTGCGCTAAGAAAACAAATATGGTTTTATTTTGATTCAAATATAAATCAAACATATTATACAAAGCAAAACGAGTAACTTTATTAGGAAAAATGTTGAATTTATGAAATGCATTTAACTCTATAATGTCGTTGATGTAGTCAAAGTCTCCAAAACACACACACAAACTTAATTTTCGTGTATAAAATAGCACATATTTGAAAGATTATTTTGTGTTCTGATAGGTGAAATGTAAACATGTGTGCGTGTGCGTGAATTATAGGCACCGGACAGATGTGCCTCCATGGATAAGTTATAATGTGCGTATTTTATATCGATAGATGGTATGATTGTTTAAAATAAAAAACAGCAATTGAAAAATACGAAATACGATTACGCACAAATGAAGGACGGAAGAACGGGAATGTTAGATGGCGCGATATTTAAACAATTATTGTTTAATTTTAAATAGTTTATAAAATATAAATGGTAGATATGGCAATAACTGTCATTTAAATTGTCAGGGTAGGCATTGTCTCTGTGCCTATATGGGATGCACCGCTGGGCACCTACTTATGTCTCTTTGAAGTCGAAATATGAACCGTACTAATGTGTAAAGGATAAGACGACCTCATTGACTGACGATACCAATCAACATTTAATTTTTCTAGTGTATTGGAAAACTGAATTGTAGTCATTTAATCCAAAAAATAACTTTGAAAAATCACCTTTCGTTTATGTACTAACGACACAAAAATAATTCTTTAGAACAATCCAAAATCTGAATGGTCAATTGAACTAACAAAGTTGTTTATAACTTCAAATAGCCACAACATCCTGAAACATTGTTTCTAAACAATTTCTGTAAAAATAATACAACATAATGAATTTCAATAAGCGAAATAATTTAATGGCAACAATACCTATAATTTTGTTAGCTATATTAGGTTAGTTCGTTTAACCTTTTAAATTGCATCTATGCTAATATTATAAAGAGGTAAGCCTTGTTTGTTTGTATGTAATGGATAAACGCAAATACTACTCAACCGATTTCAAAAATACTTTCACTAAGTAAGTCACATTATCAAGGAGTAAAACAGGCTGTATTTCATTTTCTAAAAATTTCTACCCGTGTGAAGCCGGAACGGGTATTTAGAGTAATAAATAATATTAATGACTACTACCATATAATAGCTTGAAACTGTGTCACAAATTCACAATAAAGCTTTGGTGTCCTAAAAGCAGTCATGGGCAAATTTTAATTGTTAAAATTATAATTAAATGTTGTAATCGTTAAATGTAATTGTGAACATTTTGTTAGGCAAGCAATTACAATTACAATTTTTTACAATTACTTTTGTCCAACACCTACAAAAATAAATATGTATTTTTTTTTGTTGTTTTATTCAAATCGAACAATTAATTTTGATTTTACATGTAAACGTTAATAACTACGGTCAGTTTTCTCGAGGTGCGTGCGTGAGGTCAAAGTACGCGACGCAATCGCTGTAATAACTGGTGACCGCTAACTCCAACTCTTAGTTTCATGCTGTATAGCGAGTGCACAAAGCGCTGCGTGAGCGTTGTAGTATCGAAATATGACGTCACAGTAACGGGCGATACGTCGTCGCTCGCTGATAATTTCAACATCTCGGTAACTAACATTTGACTTATCATTTTAGCACAGTATTTATTTCATCTTCGTTGAAATGTACCGTGAGATAAAAATGTAGTATTGTTTTTCTTCATTAAACATTTCCTGCTAAACGCAAGATAACTCGTTAATTAAAATAAAAAATAAAAGTTGCAGATATTCGTCATTGCCAGTCTTTTCCTAAGCTGAAAGGAGAATGCCCATGAAAGAATGGGTCACCACACGGAATTGCATCAAAACCAAACTTGTTTTAAATGGTTAATACCTATTTAATCAATTACTACTTCCCATTACTATTTTTGAAATCAAAACCCTGGTTTTCAAATTATTTTAGAAAACATAACATAACATAACCTCAAAATCAAAATAACCCGTCTCTAAAATTAAATTTATAGCTAGTTCTATAAATGGTGTTAGCTTAACTGACAGTACAGACGGAATGAACCAACATTTTACCTACCACATTTACTCTCATAAAGATTATAGCATTTAATCTCCAAAATACAGTCAGGGAAACAAGTATAAATGTAAAATTGGTTTCCACAAAATAAGTAGTACATATCGTAAAGACAGATAAGATTATGGTTTTTGAAGTTAGTCAACTGAATTCTTACATGAAAAACTGGTAAAATATCGGGATTGAAGTACTCTAAAGAAATCCACAATTATCATTAACCTATTTATGTCTTACTACAGCGCTGAGCACGGGACTCTCCTCGTATGGAGAGATTCATTCTAAATTTTACTTCTTACAGATTTAAATGTTATGTACTTTACGAACAAGCCCATTAAAAAAGGCTTCTTTTTGTAATCGATATCAAGTATTTAAATAAAAAATAATTGTTAGTTATCAAGTAAAAATAGATAATCAGATACGTCGTACATTGTATCCGATTATTTATCTATAGTATCATTTGTTTAGTGACACCACTTACATTTGAAGATGACAAGCGGGCTATTCACAAACGTCGGAAACTCAACTTTCCGTATCCGACAGGAAACTTTTCGATGATTTTGTCTATACGCGATTTACAAATCCGAAATCGTATTATATTTATATTATATATATATATCATATTATATATAGTCGTATTCACAAATTCAAGCCGTCGGATTGAATTATGCTTTTCGACGATGGGCCTTTCTGTCACGGAGAGTTTCTCACGTTTGTGAATAACCCCCCTGAAATTACTTTTTAGTTCCGAGGTGCGTTTAGTCGTAGAATTAAACGAAATTAAACCTTATTTTGTGTTACATAAAATTCCACGTTTAAAACATACATTTTGATGGCAAGACGATGGCGAAAATGAACTAAATAATTATAATATTATTTTGATCTCGAGGCATGAGACACATCAGTACCGCATGTATAGACATCTTTTTTATAAGCTTCCATACTAATGTTATAAAAACGAAACATGAACCGTTCTTTTGTTTGTATTTCACGCTAAAATTACTGAAATAAAGAATGTCAAATATTGCATAAAGCGAGTTTGCACTATTGACTAAAACATTTACCTATCATTTAACGGTGCATTCACGTTTAAGAATTAGGAAGTTATAAAACACATGGGTACTGTAAAAAATATACTACATCAAATAGATTTAAAAGTCTTGTTTGTGAGAGAATTTGTTTTGTTTCTGACGACAAAAATAAACTCGTTATCAACGATAACTTTTGTAACTTGCGTAATGAACCCTCGCGTATCGATTTAGTGTTATCGCATACTTAGGTAAGAAAAAGGAATTACAGTACTAATTTGCACCGTATCAGAAGTATCTAAATACTCAACATTTTACTACGGTATATTTGATTTAGATCATTCACTATTCAGTGATAAGTGATTTAAATACGCAAAATAAAATTAATATTATTATTACCGCATAAAGATTACTTATACATACATACATAGATATCTTCTCGCAGTATCCCTAACGGGGTAATCAGAGAGGACTGAGCGCCAAACGTCGCAGTCTTTACATAGAAGTATGTTCGCTTCCTCAAATCTTATCATTCTCCTCATACATTTTCGCCTAGGTATGCGAGTAATTTTGGCATTTTCGTTTACTAACACTCTGACTATTTGGTCTTCATAAGTCAGCCTTGGTCCTCCTTGACTATTTTTACCACTCACTTTCGCTCTATAGATTTTCTTCGTCAGTCTCCCATTACTCATTCTTTCTATGTGACCGAACCATCGAAGCTTTCCTTTCTTCATTTTTACAATAACACTGTCGTGCAACTCTGTCATACTGCGTATCTTTTCATTGTTTATTCTGTCCGCAAGGGTGACACACCGCATATTTCTAAGAGACCGCATTTCTACTGCATCTTTCATACTTTCACTTGATTTTGGGCATATCCAGGCCTCACTACCGTACAATGAAGTTGGAACCATCACCGCATTGTGGATGGCCATTTTGGCAGTGTTAGATATATTCACACTGCCTACTAAAGCACACACAGCACCATTCACTTTATTGCCAGTTGCTACCCGTCTCTCCACATCCTACTCACATCTTCCATCCTTCAAAAACGCATCCTCCAGATACACAATTTAATTCACTTGTAGATATTTTCCAATTAGCCAAATCTTTTCCATCCATAATCCGAAATCCAAAGATTACTTATATGTAGATGTAAACTATTGAAACAAGTACTTATAAATAATAACGACAGAATGCGAAACACTATTGAGCTGTAATGAGAATAATCAACATTAATGTATTTAATTGTTGTTGTAAATTAATACAAATTGCGTTTTATTTCATTTATAACTAGCCGTGCCTAGCGGTTTTCTCTGCTTTGAATATAGAATTCGTCAATAACTCGACTACAGCGTCACTTATCGCATCCTAACATGATATAGGAAATATGAACCATATTCTGGATAAAATAAATATATTGTGGGAATATAACCATAATAATTCAAGTCATTCAATAGTTACACGGTAACTAACAGACGCACTATCGTATAGATAAAAATGGATAATATTTGTGTTTTTCATTATGTTTTTATATTATACGTTATATTTATTACACAGTTTTAATTCATGATATCTTGAAACTTTATCCGTAAAAGTTAATTTAGCATTATTATGTGCCTCTTACCAGCAGAAGGGCAATTTTAGTGCACTGTCTCTGTAATTGTGGAATGTAGTGCAGTGCCTCGTCAATTTGACATCATTCCTACATCGCGTACTTTATGTTGGTACGTAATTCGTTTTATAAAAACAAAATTGACATTTAAAAAAACATAACTAATTTGCAGTATGTATACAAATCGTTACATTTCCGATTTTATTACAAAGGCTAAAGAATAGAACCACGGATTACAATCTGTGTATGATTGCTACGTCAATTTATGAGTTAATACATTACACAATAGCGGTATCTGGCAGGGTAATGCGCCGTTTTGTAGAGCCACATTGTTGCTTCAAGAAAGCATAGCGATCAACAAAATTGTACTATAAATTTTGTTTTCATGAATAAGGACTGCGGCAAATCTAACCGAAACTATCTTGAAATGATATTATCAATCATATTTTATGGTGTGACCACCTTATCTTGTGGTCTGCGTGAACACTGTTTCGACTTGTTGTCAATCTATTTTATGTAAATAAGAACCGAAGTAGATAACATAACGCTTAAAAAATCTCGGCGTATATGTGGTTAAATTATCGTATATTATCGGACATTCACTTCGACGTGACAATATGCGCGGTTTTATAGTACATCACGAATCCAAAATAGATACTCGTGCCTATATCACTCAAATATTTGAAATATGTTCAATCTTTTCATAGCCACATTGTGATATTTTCGATAACATATCACATTATTTTATTAACATTAATCATGTATTGATTTGGCGTATGAGGAATATAAATATTCTATGCCCATTTCCATAACTTCAATAAATACATATCACGTCACGTAGATAGCAAATTAAAATGGAGAAGCCAATTCAGATGTTGTAGATTTTTCCATAGACTTTCCATACAAAGTGAAAGTGGAATAAACGTTCAGATTTCTTCCTTTTAATTTTTACCTAATATTGATCTTAATTTCATATTTAGTGTTATAACCGAAATCTAGTCGCTAGTCGGTATTTTGCTAGGCAATATTTTTAACATTCGGTATTCGGCAATCGAAGTAGGTACCGAAGAATTTAGTTAGTCTTCTCTAAATGCCCTGTTTGCTATAGGTATGGGTAAGTGTACGCTTTTTTTAATAAAACGGAAAGAGCAATTCGATATTTCAATATGTTTGCAGATGCGTATTACAAAAAATTCAGTAAGTACCGTTCTAAACATTGTTAGGTGCTAGCGGTGTTAGGTAAACATTTATTTAAAAATTTGAAGACTTCAAATTTAGGATTTTTACAGTTATTTTGCTTAGTTAAATAATCAAACTTAGTTTGTGGTCAGAATCGTGCGTGTCTAATCAAGAGATGTCCAACATAATATGATACTTTGTCCAAGAAGCTGTCTAGCAGAAGCGAAGTGCTAACGGAAACAAATGAACTGTTGCTTGCTGAAGGCTATCTAGTGTCGTAACAACAAACAACTGTCGATCTTACGAGAAACTTAATAGAGTTCAATCTTGTATGAAAAATAAAGATAAGCAAACAGGTCTGGTTGCTTTCAACGCACTGCACTGCATTCTATTGCATCCGCAACGAGGCGGTCGGTGAGACATTTGACACGTCTCCTGTGACAATAATATGTGTGTATGTAAACCAGAGTGAAATATATATAAATACTAGTAGCGTTCACGAATGCGCACTCCACGCAATGTACGTTATATGAACAAGAGCAACAATGTAAAATTTTTGAATAAATAGAATTTGGTTCCACAGTTTTCTAACGAAATAAATTTCATAAGTTCCGTTAGACGATAACAGTGGCGCGACAAGGACCGTTAAGCACTTTCACAAATCATGAAACCCATTCGAATTCTCTTTCGCTTCGTTTATTAATTACACGGGTGAGTTGTACCCGATCGCACCAGCGTCACCCTACTTCACCCCCGTACAACCCTCACTAACGCCAATAACTTGTTTATCGCACGACTGCGGAAACTAGATCCCTAACTCAGATCGGAAAATATCCTCTGAATTTCCGTCACGCGTTTAACACGTTAATTTATACGCCCTAAACTGTCGAAGTTTGAACGAGAAGAATAATTAAGGAAATCCGCGAAGGTGTATAGATTTATTATCTAAAATTACTTTGCATCCAAGTTTCAAACTTACTTTAAAATGTTTTCAACGATTCGCAACCACATTGTGTATGGTGATCACTTCCTAAGTCTTTGAAATTAGGCACATAAATATTGAAACCTTGTCAGATATGTATCGGAACAATGGAAAACCTGGTAAAACGAAATCGAGCACTATAACAATTTATATGAATGCGAAGAGACAAATTCATAGAACCCTATACAATTGCAGCAGAGAACCCTTAAACTAAAACAATGTCACTAATATTTTTTATAAACATACGACAATTTAAATGTTATTATATTCTCCAATTATATGCTATAATCCCTGGAGGTAGGAGTCAGCGGAGTGCAATGGGTGCAGATGGGGTGAGCGGAGGCAGCTTCCGCGCCGCCACCGGAGATTGCGTCCCAGCCTCCCGCGCAATCCGCCTAACTCGAATCATCTGCGTGAAAATATCGAATAAAACTTGCTCCCGGCGACACTTTTAACCGAACACGTGGGAGGAAACGTGCCGATTCGCCATCGTAGTTTCGTTTACACAAATGAAATAAAATCCCACTTATATATTCCTGTCGCGAACGATTTGAGTATTCGACGACTGAAAGAAACTTGTCCGTTGTCATATTTCGTGTGTGACAACGAATTTCCTGTTCTAAACCAAAACTAGTAAGTCATTATAGCTCATGTGACCGCGCGCATTCGAGAGCATGACGATCCGCACTCTTTTTTCACGATGACGAGACGTCGAAAACAAGCATGCGTGCGACTGGACTAGGGTTACCGACCGTACTATTATAGTATATGTATATAGTATATGTACTATAGTATATGTACTTATATATTGTAGTATATTTCGAGTCTGTGTACTACATATTATTGAAGAAATATATAGTACGCAAAAATACTATATTTCAGTGTTCAATTTTATTTTGCAACATCGAAACTAACAACAAACAAATTCCTCACTTTTTAAATTTATGAATGCGCTTTAGGTATGATTACCTTTCGAGTATCGACTGATGCGATATCCGATGTACGTGTAACCGAACGCGCCTCTGTCTTGAAATGAGTTTTTGAGCTATATTAATTTAAAAATTGAATGCAATAAAGCATATTGTATACGAAAAATTGATAAAAAATAAAAGTGCAAAAAATACAGTGTTTTAAAAATAAATATGTAACAAATTTATCTTTGCCTTTACTTTACTCTTTCCATAACATACTATATTTTGGAAATGTGCTATACTTTTTTACAGCTTATTCTGAAAAATTCTATAATCAGCCGAAGAAATGTTGGCAACCCTAGACTGGACATCAATCAATGTATGAGAATGCACTTATTTTTAGACGATTTCCTACGACAACCATTTATTTATTCGTATACCATAGTACCTACCTAGTTTAACGTATGGTATATTCATAAAACTTCTTAACTTCATATAATGTTGCAGCTTCACCGCTATGACTTCGAAGTCTAAGTATGTACCTACCTAGGTATGTAAGGAAACTCCATCAATTGTAGGTAACTTTATCTAAGATTTCAATGATCTATTTCCTTTCTATACTACGTATTATATTAAATATTAATATTACAAAGAGAGAGAGTGATTTTTTGTAAGTTTGTTTATATGTGGAGAGTAATCTCCGGAACCACTTCGCCAATTTGGAAAATTTTTTCACTATTTGAAAGGTATATTATTCTAGATGAACATAAGCAACCCGAGCGAAGTCGGATAGGACCGCTAGTATTTTATATTAAGAACAATTTTATTTTTGGATTTACAAAATTATACTACTTGTTTTAGATTATTTCAGTAAAAATTCTATATTTAACACTAGAAAGACCGGCATTTGTACCGACATCCATTCGAACATCCATCCATCCGACATTCGACATACCTAGAAAGACCGAATTCGTCATTTTGACGCTAGGATGTCCGTTGACGTTGATATGAAATTATGGTAGGTTTGATGGAGAAAAACGTGAGTATTATTTAATAACTTTTATTTCTTTTAATCAGACATATTTAGTACAAATTATGTTTTTTTTTTTGTATGTTTTATACATTTTCCACAAATTGGTTTCTTACAAGTATTACAAAAGTAAGACGTTTTATTTCCTTTAGCTTTTATATCTCTTCATTGTTTATTTTGTCCGCGAGGGTGACACAGCACATATTTCTCAGAGATCGCACTTTTACTGCATTTATCGCGCCGCGAGCATATAGTAATGCAATAAAGGCAACAATCTCCTCTAAAGAAATACACCAAGTTTCATCGTTAGTTTGACGTCGAGCTTCCCTTTCTGTACACAATCTAATGTGTCGAAGAGTTGCTTCGTCAATGAATAAGCGCCAAGCTGTAATCACTTTACCATCTTGAACGGATCGCTTTGCGTAGGGGGTTGGACCTGAAACTTCTCGAAGCACGTTTTGATTACTACACCGACTTGTTTAGATTGTAGTCTGGGTATGTGCTACACACTTCCATTCAGTCCCATCACTTGCAATCAAAGTATCACCTGTAGTAGAAAGTGCCGATTGCCGTGAAGAAGAATGTCCATCACGCCTACCTCGTCTTCCTATACGGCTGCTTTTCGATCGGATACAGCGATGATTAGGAACCACACTAGTCTTAGACGTTACTTATATTTGAATTTCTTCACTCGAATCTGAACTGTCCGATGACGATGTGTTTCTGATCCCCGGTATATAATCCGTATCTGAGGTATCGACAATTTCAGCATCATCACTACCTTCTCCTCCTGATTCTTACTCTGAATAAGGTAAATTTTTAAGATTGTTCAATTGTTCCTCTATTTCAAAGTCTACTATTTCAAAGTCAGATATATTTTTACGAGCACTTATATCGAATTTGTTCAAAATAAAAACAGAAGGTGGCGGTACAAAACTATCCAGCTTACACCAGCTTACACACCACTGACAGTTTCAACACTAATCGAACAAGCAAACACAACGAAATATATTTCTAAGTACCCTTTAGTACCATAATTAACAGAGTTCTCTGTATTGGGTCATTTTGACGACAGTGGTCTTTGTAGGTATGATTCATTGTATTTCGAGAACAAATTAAGATAACAACTTTTTATTTCAACAGGGACTATAAAACTACAAAATATTAAAAATCAAAGATTATCAAGTTTAAACAAGGCGAAACACTAAAAATATGACCATTTTACTTTAAAAAATCGTCAATTTGACGATTCCGGTCTTTCTAGTGTTAATCATCATCATATGAAGTTAATACATTTTTAATTCTCAAAAATAACCTAATCAAGCAACAAAAATAGGCTATCTAACTATGTATATAATCAAACTATAGCTGTGACATAGAGATGCTTATGAAAACATAAAAAACTTGTTTGCGAAAATGTATTAGTTTTGCTAATCGTTGTCAGTTTTTTAAATTACATAAATAAACCATTTAGACTTCTAATGGAATTAAATCGAAATACGTCGACTGTAGTAAACTGTCACTAGTAGAATACCTACAACAAAAAATTTAAAACAGACAGGTTTGTTACGACTTCGTTCACTTGTCACAGCACCTAAGTGATTTTAGTTTTAATATTTTATTATTAATTTATTTGTATACTTAAGCACAATATTAATTTATCTGATTTGCTCATCATTGTAGTAAGAGTATTTATAAATATATACATACCGCGTTTACCGTTAATAATTTAATTAAACATTATTATGACTTTTGCTTCAATTAACTTTTCAGCTTGCTTTAAATCGCATTAGCATTAAACAAAACTCACACTAACCGCAATATGTACGTCAAAAAAACAGAAGGAACTGCATTTGTTAATATTATGTGTTATTCTTTTTATTTTCGTACTCGTTCTAAGTTAGATTAACTATTTCATAAGTATGGCTGTTTTTACCAAAGAGTTCTGTATGAACTGAGGTAGACCAGGTTTACTCCAAGAAACGAACATGTTTATGCAATCCTCCATTGACAACATTACACACAACAATATTTTGTAACCAAACCATAATTAGAAGACAATACATATGAAGACAATAAGAGTAAAAGAGAAAACATAACGACCGCCGAGGACACCATGTGATACGAAATTCCCTGTGTTTCGTCATTCGTCAAGTATTATGGTGCCAAATAGTGAAGATTACCATTACATTGGACTAGTTGGACAGTCAGTTGTACCTATATATTCTTTTAATTAATTAAAGAGAGAATTTATGTACAATTGTGGATACTTAGAATATAAATTAATACATCGTCATAAATTACGGAACTTAAACCACGCGTACGAGTTTTAGTAAGCAAAGTATGAAATTAAGCCATTTTCTAATGTTCAAAACATTTGGGACAATTTTTGAGAGCACTGGTGCTAATTAGCTTTTATGTAACGTTTCGGAATATTGTGCGTAGCGTGTGTCTACCTAAATTCATACAGTCTAGATTTTAGCCGCGGGACATTTTAAAATATCGCATACTAAGCAAAAGCAAGACACTTCAACATTGATTTATAAGAAAACACAACGTCATTTAGCAAATAACTATTCAGTCTGTACACTTTTACTACACCTTTAATATTCTGCATTATTCGTGACATAATTTTATTCTTGACTTCATCTAAATGTAAAGGGATAAAAGTACATAGTTACTTTTGACCGGAATGGTACCAAATTTCCGACACCACCTTTTTTTGCATTTTGCATTTTTGCATTTCCATTACAATACCTGAAATTAAGTAACAATTACCTACTGTAGACAAAAAATAAATACGTAAAAGAAAATGGTTCAATGGCTTCCTCAATTAACATGATGTAAAAATTTCATAAACACCACACAGTGGAATTAACACCCACCATGTCAACAACAAATTGTTTAACGATAGACAAGTTATTCTACGAAATAACGAGGTGTGTACAGATGAACAACACAAACTGCCATTAGATGCAAGGGTCAAGCTAAATGTGAGTAACATACCATCATACAAAATATTAGTGACAAATTGATTTCACCCAAATCTTAATGAAATCGCACATCGACATATAGATTGAAATAATAATGTCTGTGTGTCCACAGATATTGCTTGCCGTACTGAAAATGTGAGTCGACTATACAACTTATTAAAAACATTTTAAGAGATATCTAAAACCTCTTTACGGCATTTCAGTTATAAAAGTCTATAATAGAAGAAGATAAGTAGGTACCAAATCTCCAGACTTTGATGCTTAGCCTTTCTACAAAGACAGCGAATAATATTTCTGAGCCTTGGAACCTCGCCAAAATTTGATTTTAATGACAGTTGATATACAGTATACACATACGTCCGCATCTTTCAATGTTTATTCTGTTAAAGTACACACATTTATTTTTTGTAAAACGTGCAAATTGTCTTATTACCAGTTACTAAGTTTATACCTAATCAATTTCATATTTGATACTCAATCTAAAACACTATAATAATAATAATAATCGATTTTTAAACTTTAAAACTTTATTATTTAAATATAAATAACAAAAGAACTATTGATTAAACAATTTATCTTTGCCATAATTTTTTACAAACCATTAATATCTTGACCTATAACACAGTGGACAGCTCAAATCGTCGACCGAATATTTATAAATGTGGTAGCCAAGTCGGTAATGCGCCTCGACAGACAGTTGCTAAATTTCAATGTGCTCTATTTTGAATTTCAAGCTTCGGCTTTCACGGCGACGAAGAATATCTCGTCGGTGAATGTTTGGACGGACGGGCACCCGTTCCGCTTCAAGATTAAATCCGCTATGCCATGTCGTATAGTTTCCTAAAGACAATAATAGATAAAAAGGAAAACAGTAAATCTAACATACTGAGAAATTATTTTATTTTCTAAAAGTAATTAAGGTTTATAGGTGATAATCGGGAAAAATACATTATTAGATATCTCGAATACACAAACTATATCATATACAATTTAAAATCTTTGAAAATATCCTTAATCTTAATATGCATTGTAGAATAGACTTCTCAGCGCACTATTTCACGTTTTTGATGGAATTTGATTACCCATATTATAATGAAACATATTCCCAATAACCGAAGAAAAACGTAACTTTCGTAAGGGATGCTCTGAGAACTCCACTATATTTTACATTGTCACCAGTTTAACTTTATAAAGCTTTTCTCGAATTTATCAATACTCATTGATCCACCCTTACCTTCGTTAAAATTAAAAAGATTATTCCGTAAAATATATTGTTTGGCAAAAAGAAAAACAATTGCGTGAAATAAAACGGTCTGAATAAAGTATAAATATGTAATTGGATAGACTAACTGTAGGGGAGCCGGAGGGCAACGTAAATGGTATAGGCTTCGATCGCAGTCGACGCCGTGCCTTCGTCGAGTTTTATCTTCTGTCACTGGATATATTTTGACATTAACGGATATGCGCTGGGATTGATCGACAATCTCATTCTAGTCGGTACGCACGTACGAGTCAGTGGAAGATGTTATAAATTATATTCGTAGTTTAGGGTTGTCAAGAACCTGAAGAGCCATGTATGGCAATAAACGCAGCAATTGACATTTTATGGCTACGTACGTAAGAGTACGTTTGCGAACATGATTGCGTTTCTAGACGCTGCGACGTCGTTCCGCGTCTTTATATAGCGATTACAGCCGTTATCTGGCATTGATATTGCATCTAATTTATTCTCTCGTCCATCTACATTTGAATAAATACACGCCAGCTGCACTGACCTAATACACGAGTATCCATTTCTTTGTTAGCTTCTTAGTTGCTTGTAAGTCGTTCCATTAACATAAAGACAGCATTTATTCTTGAACTGTGCCAAGAAATGCTTTAAAATTAAAACTGAACATTCCAAATTTGATATTTGGGTAGTTCTTTCAATTACATTGAATGGTTATATTAGGCCACAGCTCAATAACAATTGTATGTATTGTCGACACGAGGTTAAATTGTGAGTATAAATTATAGGGATTTAAGTATAAATGGACAGGAATGTTACATTTGATAGATAACTATCTGTTATTTGAGATGGAGGCAATAGATATCAAGGCAGAATAAAATCACACTTTAACACTACTTTTCCACCTATGTGTAGGTATAAAGTATATGTAGTAAACTTGACCTTTGCTATAATTTACAACCAGCACAGGAAAATATTAGAAATTGAGAAACCATGGGTTACACACTCTATTTTAGAATTTCAAAGCAAATCGCGAATCTTTAGGCCACGATAAGATACTATTACTATACCTGAGCCACAATAACCAACTTTTATACACCTACCAAGGAATAATTTACAAACTCAAAAAGTATATTACAAATGCATTACAAATTACATTAATGTGTGCTTACTGTTCATTAGTCTGGAATTTCATGAATTTATTAAAATAGTTATATGTACTTTTAATAGGCGACATAAAAATTAAAATGTTTCTATTTATTTTTTGAATGAATAGCAGGTCAATTATATGATAAGTGATAACATTAAAGGATAGATCTACAATATGAAGTGATGGTAACACAAGTAAGATTGTTGCATTTACATTTGAATTTACACGTACATTTGCTACTCTTCCTGGTAATAAAATGTGCACTAAACATTAAACTGCGATGTAAAGTAATAAGGGAAATTATAGAGCGACACGTCCCTCAGCAAGACGTCCAATGTTATTTAATTTTATTATTCTCTTCTTGAATTATGATTGATGCTGTGACATTAATGTAGAGCGAACACGTTAATTTTATTTATAATCTTTATAAAATTCATAAAACGACGTTAACTAAGCGAGACAGATAATTTATGTCATAATTTTGACATGTTGCACGTGCTTCAATACGAATACATAATAGTCCTTTGTAAGAAAGTTTATTAGTAAAAAGAAACAATAAATCACGTCAATCCTTTCAGGATTCCATATCTAATGATTCCAAAAGAAAACCTATTTTAAACCTTAACTTATTATAATAACGTCTTCAATCTGTTCATTTGTTTGGAGCTAAAAAAAGTTTTCTAATTTCCAGAAAAAAAATGTTTTGTAAACAATATTTGAGATAGGTTACTGGTTAATGACCTGGTACTGGTTATTCTTTACCACAATAATTGCAAGAAATGTTTAATAATTGATTTTGAAGCAATAAAGATCAATAAAAAAATGATTTTGGCCCACATTTGAATATCACGACACCACGACAGGATTCACAGATTAATGTAAATTATTCGATTTAGATAATTTTCACTATAAACTTTTAGAACTTTTCCATGCTAATCAGTGAAAGAGATATAAAATGTGCCAACTACTTATCTTTCCGTCGAAACACAAATATAACTTGGACAACTTTTATCCTTATATAGTTATGACAAGAATAAACAACCGATATTCACTAGCTAGCTTGGCGATTCTTAATATACACCATTGTATCTTAAGATACGCTTCGAACACTCAGTTACAAATACACAGTTTAAAACCTCCTTTAAAAATTCTAAAGGTCTTTACTTAAACTTATATGTTCAAAAGACTTAGAAGTACATTACTTTTAAATCTTTCGAACATATAAGTATAGTGACAACAAAAAATATTTTCGTATTCATATTAATCTATACTAATCCATCAAAAACTAACAAAACTTAAAATATTTCGTTTTAAGATAAAATTATAATCTCAATGGTATCCTGGGGTTTGTTCACTCAGATTTTGTAGACTGGTGTCGAAATACTATTTTTATCATATAAAAAGTTCTTTTTGTAAGATAAGAATATTAAGTCGCCAGGTCGATGTGCACTACCTTATCAAAATGAAGAATCAAGATAGGTTGTTTATAAGGTTCCGTAGTAAAATAACGAACCCTTATAGTCTCGCCATGTCCGTTTGTCTATTCGTCCGGCTATCTGTCCGCGGTTTAACTCAGAGACTCTTGGTACTAAAAAACTGCAATTCGACATGATTATACAACATATTAATCACGTCTATAGAGTTATGTAATAAAATCTGGAAAAAAAGTTATTTTGTCTAGCTCCCTTACATGCAAAGCGGGGATGATTTTTTTTTACTCGTCTATTCCATTGGTTGGGTAGGCGCTGGATAAGTCTTTCAAAAATATTGCAGTAATGAGATAAACATTTATCTATTCAGGGGTCCATTTGCGAAATATTAAGCTTTAAAGTTTTATTACTATTTTTTCACTAGAGTCCACTATTTTTGTTAGTCACGAGTCCTCTCCACTAAACCGGTGTTTTTGGATACGTGAAAAGTTTTCACTATAGTAGAATATATATAACGAAGTTAAAAGGCTAAGTAGGCTCTACAAGTTAACGAGTAATAATCGACCAACTTATAAAACGAACTTGATCAAGTAATTTCGTAAAAATTATTTAGAAAATTACTAAGATGGCGTTTAGCCAATAAGTTAAAACTAAGTGCATTATAACTTTGTAATGTTATTTCACAAACTTACAGTTGCAGTTGGAGTGTACGGGAGAACGTGTCTTAAAACTGCAAAATTACGTTTGTTTTTGAATCTGACTTATATTTTTTTGATTAATACATAATGCAAATATATTATATAGTACGGAACCCTAGGTGCGTGCGTGAGCGTTTTTTAATATAGGTACCGCGTATATAAAGAGCTAGTAGGTTGACAGATGACAAAACGAAAATCTAGTCTACCAGTGAACCAAGTCTGATAAGATAAAAGGACGAGAAAAAGTTATGAAGTGTATTTGTAAGATATTATTTCAAAATCCATATGTAAATCACGAATGATAAAGTTGTTAATATTTTTATTAGAGTGAATCATAAAGCTCCATAAAGTAGGTCGTTAAAATTTGACGCATTATGGCAAAATATGTTACCTAAAATGTTTTTATAATAAATATTTTTACCTATGTAATAGCCGTTTTGTCGAATAGGCCACTTCGAATCGGTATATCGCCCTAGGTTATAGGTATGCCCCGGAATTCTAAATTAAATACGTTTTATTATTTGTGGATGATTATTCATTTTTCAAAATCATTTACATATTCGTTTTTTTTTTTTTATTACTCATACGGAATAAACAGTATCTAAACACACATTTTTGCAGTACTTTCTCATTTTACAAGTTGAGTGCGCCAAGTTTACTTGTCGCACGTAAATTCACGATTTAAAAAAAGAATGTAAAATGAATATCTAAAAAATTAAATTATCTCCGCATTAGTAATACAAAATAGTATCTGCAACTCGTGCGGTGTTATCGATTGCCTACTCAAGCGAATGACAGCACTCGCTTCGCTCGTGCGCTGTAACGCTTATGTAGCAATGATCTTTCACGTTAAAACTTGGAATGGTTCCTTTACGGAGCTGAAGCTGGAATGGTATTAATTAGAAACTGGCTAAATAAGTACCTTTTGACCTTGAACACCGAAAAAACCAAATTTCTTTGCTTCCACAAAACGATCACATCAGCTCCTAAAAACATTACTAGTACAAATATTCGGTGCTCGTTGTCTTCTTCCTGTCGAGGAAGTGCAGTGTTTTGCGGCTGTAAGAACATATTCAGCACCGACTGTGTTAAATACCTCGGAGTTATTTTAGAGTCTAGAATAACTCCGAGGTATTTATTATTAATAAGTCTAGAATCTAGACGAAAAATTGATTTTCCCAAAGCACATAGACGCTATATCAGTCAGGATGAGAAAAAATGTTCATATGAATTGTTTACTTAGAAACGCAGCTGATGAATCCATGCTCCGTACAGTCTACCTTGCATTATGCCAGTCAATTATTTCATACTGCATTCTGGTATGGGGTGGATCTGCAACTTCAACATTGCTTAAATTGGAAAGGGCGTAGCAGACGGTATTGAAGGTAATGCTCATAAAGCCATACAGATACAGTAATATCATCTTGTACAAAAATGCTCAAGTATTGAGTGGTCGCCGATTATACCTTCTGAAGATAGCAATCTACACTCATAGATCTGTTGTACCCCAGAATAAACACTGGCAAACCCGAAAAAAGAAGTACCAGACTGAAGATTCCTTGTGTTTGCACTTCCTTTGCTACAAAAACAACAAACTATACAACAAACTAAACAAAAGCTATACAACAAACTGATAAAGAAATGTAACATAAAAGACTGTAGTGACATAAAAGACTGTAGCATTCGTGAGGTTAAACGTAAAATTATCAACTTGATTCTGCAGTGGTCATATGAAGATGCAGAGTTTAATTATTAAAAGTTGAAGTTTTAGCAGTTCCCTAAGACACAGAATAGATACGTAACACATACATACAAGCACACAACACATACATACAAGCAAACAAATACATTTGTACATATATTAACACACATAAAAGTCTTACTTACCCTCGCGCATGCAAATCACCCTGTAATGTTTCTTTCTTTACTTGTTAACCAACCTTTCAAATGTGGATAATTAATACAATAATATAGTTCTAATGTTAATGTTAAGGTGTTAATTTCGATAAATATAAATTTAATTAATTAAAACCAGTTACAAAAAATTTAAAAATTTGTTATTGTTGTTATTGTTAATATGATTTTTTTTGTTATTTCAATTTGCTCTGATTTGTATTTCATGAAATTGTAAAATATGTATAATATGTGTACTTGTATACTATATTTACCGCATAGTTTAAGATAAACGTATGTTTGGGTCTCCACAGGACAGGCTTTGCCTAGTTTGGAAACCAGAGCGCAACCTAATGTAAAATTATAAAAGTGAATAAATTGAACTGATTGATTGATTGAATTTTGAGTCATATTACGTGCGATAAGAATTTTTTTTTATATTAACGAAACGAGCAAACCCTCCACCTGATGGTTAGTAGACTGAGTCCATATTTAATTAAAATATCAAAGCTAAGAAAGCGCTTCAGAATGCAAATGCGTTGGCAACCCTAAAGACTAAGGTGTTGATCCCACATGATAAAAAGTGGATCTTATATGATTTCCGTAAATGTTCATTATAAGTAGTTGGATCCAGTTGCTCAAGCCAATTAGTACCGACAAGATTAGCCAGAAGAAGCTTATTGTAACATTTTAAGAGTTTGGTGGTCAAGTGCTAATGTTATTCACTATAACTTCTTGTTATCTGCTGCCACAGTTACTGCTGACCTTTTCTGTCAATAATTAGAAGTAATGATGAGGAAGCCTGCAGTTAAACAACCGAGATTGGTAAAGTGCTCTGTGCCATTGCTCCTTCATGACTCCGCCTGGCTACATACAATACGACAGACGTTAGTAAAATTGCAAGAGTTAAAGCTGGAGATTCTTCCCCATCTATCAAGCCCCAAACCTTGATCCACGAGACATTCACTTTTTCCAGAGCTTAGATAGTGTCTTGCAAGGCAAAATTTTCAATTCTGAACAGTTAGTGAAGAATTCGTTAATTGCTGTGGATTGAGGCATCAACAAACTAAAAGATAACTGAAATAAATTTCTTGGATGAAAATTTTTGATTTGATTTTTTTCATGTAAAACGCCTGTGTTATGGGTAAAGGGCCTGATATAATGTTACGTGATATAAATTCACTGCGAAAAAAGTTTTCAGAATAGCTGAATTGGAATCTATTTCTATTATTTCTAACACCCAATCTTAAATACAGCAGTTAATTTAATTAGGGAGTTTGTCATGGATGTAAATACAAATAATAACTGTATAAGTACATATATGTTTCTTTCACTTTCAGGACCTTTATAATGAAATAAATCCCAGTGTCTTTTTAAAGATACATGTGTATCACCTAGTTTCTTCTCTCACTCAGTTTCATTTTACTGTATTCATTTGAGTACTATTATACAAATTTTTAACTTGCAAATTTTGAGAAGTATTGTATCTGGAGGAGCGCATTTAATATAAAAAAGACACTGACATTGATTAATTAATGTACGCATAAGAATTCTCAAACAAGTACTCGAATAATTATTATTTTAAATTTCCATCCAAATTTACCTAACGAATTATCCACTATCACTCTATTTAACGTAATAAAGAGTACATTGTACTAACATAACACAGTAAGTGCTGCTTTCCTGCTAAAAGTACACACGCATTTGTTAATTTAGTTGGTGCCGGTTTTGCTCTGGCTCAAACATTTTTTAAAGCTAGTTAAAACTGATTTTTACTCCATACATATTAGAAACATAATACGGAATTTTTCATCGTTTTCAGGATTATATCAATCTTATTCATAAAAGTTAAGATTTATGAAGATAAATATGGATTTTGTTGTTAATGTTTTAACAATTTGGTACTGATTTCATCTCCGAGTTCTTAAGTATGGTCGTTAGGATGACAAGCCAATCAGTTTTTCTAGGTCAAGGCGCAATTATAGATTTCCTTCTTTATTATTAATACTTACAGGATGTTGTGAATTTTAACATTGGTTATGAATTTGGCAAATGAAATTCATGTACCTACGAGCATTACATATTTAAACTAATGTATATACGTTACTTTATGTAAGAATTGAAATATACGTTTAACTTTTCATACTTTATATGTATAATTCTTTTGTACGTGTGTATGCCACTGAGCTCCTCCTAAACGGCTGGACCGATTTTAACAAAAATTTTTGTGTGATAGGTGGCGCTGCAATCGGGTTCCAATTTTGTTTTTTCTATTCTACTAGTCGAGTCAACATCCGGCAGGACAATGTTTGACGGGTCCACTAGTGTATTAAATATATATGTATATGTATATATATATATAAATTTCCAACAATGATACATTAGTAGCAGGAAATCAAAATCGATGCTTTTCTATCTTTGATGATGCTATACAAAGTACACATATCTGATGTTCATATTAAAACTTTAAGATAGAGGACACTTTTATCGCATTGTTACTGTTAAAGAGGAATTCTTGTATTATCGTGTAACACGTAACAAATGACATATAATATATATAAAGATATAATATACTACATCTACTGGCTTCCCCAAACACGGCGGACAATATAACGATTTCATCGAAAATTACTAATTATTTATCACTTTCAGCACTAGAAATTCTATCTTATAGTTTCTGAGTGCACAGTGGCTTCTTACTTCCGAACAGAACGCAGTCAATTAAGTACTAAATCAGGTATCTAAACCAGGTATAAACTAAGGTGAACCAGGTACTACAGAATTAAATCCTGTAAATATTTGTAAGTTCAATGATACGCAAAAATCACAGACATATAATATCAGGGATATCTAGTACTTTAAAACACATGTTATTACCTCTATAAGTACAGTAAATGCTTGCAATGCAAAAGGTTTGCAAAACTTAATACCATGTCTGCTATTCCCTTAATGTATGTATTTATGTACAAAAATCAATGATGAAATAATATAAAAGAGGTAGATAGGTTACGTTAGTACTAATCCAAGTAAAATATTGTCCCGGTTATGCAAACACGTAAGCCTTCACTTTGTTTATGCACATTAATAAAACGATGAAGTATAAACAAGATAGCATGACAATTACCATAAGCAAAGTGAGACAAATATACATTGCACTGAGTTTGAAATGCAATGTAAAACTTAATTGCATTTCAAACTAACAAATCACATGGCTCTCTAAAACCATTGTAATTGCTCAATTTCAATTTCTTACTGCATTTTAAGCGAATCCGTGACTAATTCATAGAATATTAGTAATTAATGCCACAGAACAGACATTTTCAAAAAATATGATTAATGCCTAATGGGTTTAGGCAGTAAAAAATTATTTGCTTTTTTTTCCGAATTTCGTTTTTCTTGAATCGTGTACATGAGAACAGATTTATTAATATAGATCTAATTTTTTTTTTATAAATTTGAAAATGATGAAAACGAAACAATTACTTTCATATAAAATGGCTATTATTTTTTATTATGAAGTAAAAATGTAGCAATTATTATTTCTAATTTCCTTCAAATAAATTTAATTCGTTTCTTTTGTCTTTTCGATATTTTTTTCCATTTCGGATTATTTTTAGGCATAGAATGAAGTCGGACATTGAATTGTAATTTTATACTATTGTTTTTAAGAAATGTAAACACTGACTAAAAATAGGTGGCTGCGTCATCACATGATCGTGTGTATTGTAAAAAACGTTTGGATTATTAAAAGATATTAGAATTCAGAATGCGCAATAGGCACTGCATGTCATTGTTGGTTCTGTAACATTACTTTTTATATTCTTTAACCAAGTTCGGGTTGGCTATTTAGCAAAATTTTGGGATGCCACTTTTCGAGCGCATGTAACTCATCTACCTCTTTTGTAAATATAACATTATTGACAAAAATAATTTCTAATTAGTCTTCTGAAAGAACTGTAGAGATTAATTCTGTTAAAAATAAAGTATGTTTTATAATCTGAAGTTTTCAGTCTTCTGTAAAATTTAATCCATATCACTTACGCGGCATTTACTAAAGTTAATTAGCTACTAGTGCACTACCTCAAAAGATAATACGTACCTATTGTACGTATTTATTCTCATAACAACTACTAAAAATATCTTATTTAAATGTCTAGAAAACTTTAATGTCATACCAGTACCTCTGAGGTCAATGAAGAAACCACACAATTATGTTACACACAATTCTTTAATAATATTATATAATTATATCTACACAATTTTTTTTTTAATAATTTCATATTTCGTTAACAGCTTTCATTAATTGATACACGCTGACCTGCATGCATTTAACAACGCTCTATTAGGCATTATCCAAGACTTTGACACACAACCTATCAAATATGAATGGTTTAAGTAAACGCGCTTAGTGCTTAACGTTTACCAATGACCCACCTCGTGAACATTAGCATTTCACGACGTAGAAGACAGTTTAATAGCGGCCAATTTATGGTTATTCTTACAATTTTATGCCTATTTCATTGAAGCACATTTTAATAATTGCTACTGCCATAAATTTTGTATTAGTCTACTTTCTCATGTGGCTGAATCATCAAAAACAATATGTCTTTGAATTTAAAAAATATTTTATTTTGGAGTATTTAATTTATTAGATTAATCAACGGTAATTTGAAACTAAGATGTAAAAATAGCTGAAAATGTGACATGTTTAATTTAACCTTTGTAGTTAATTTCTTTCTATGGTCAAAAATAATCTGTTCTAAACTGTTGATTATTTGATCACTATACCTGTGCACTTTAAAACCGTTTTAACTAAATACTACCAAGAAAACACAGACTGTATTTTTTCTTTGTCTTTCTTTTATACAGTAGTATACATAACTTCTGATATAGTTATAATATCTTAAACGACTTTCCGTTAAGGCGAGGTATTGGAAATTTTGACCGCAGGGATCTCAATTTTTCTAAATGACTACAAAACATATGAAAATTATATCTGGTAACCTGATTCTTCATTTCATATCATGGACTTTATTTTTTCAGTTGCGATACACGATTGGTTAACATTTGTAACACAAAAAAAATATAAGAGCAACCTCTTTTAAAATAGAGATTTACGGCACAGAGTAACAAGATCGATTTATGTTTTTAAATTTTCTGTATAGTTTAATCTAAACATATCCTTCAAAATGTGAGTTGCACTTTTTTAAATTAATTATAGTTTTTAAAATAAACGAAAATAACTGTTTCTTCGTATTTTTCGTAAGCTAGCGCATGCACGTTTGCATAGAGCAGAAGGTCTATTTTAGATTAAATTGTTGTTTATCAATGCGACGCCTTAATATTTCGATGGTTGACGCTTCTCTATAATTCTCTTCGAAATCGTTTCTAATTTCGTTCATTCTAGAAACTCGGTCTTACATAGACAAGAGAGTTTAACGAATGGAAAAAAAATATAAAAAATATAACAGCACTAAGAGGATAAAAGAAAATCGGTTTACCAATACATATAATTTTAATATATTTATGAATGTAATTTATGTTTATATTAAATCAATGTAAGTATTAAATCACTGTATTATTTGCAGACAAAACAGTATGCTTTCTATTACCAATATATTTTGTACATTTTGCGTGTTAAATATTTTCCTCAATCGAAATTTCTGAAATATTACATTTACATTTAAAAAAAAATCAAAATTATCTTACTTGGTTTTTTAACTTCGTTCTTTGCCTGTTTTTCTATCGAGTATTCGGATCATCTGTTTAGTATTTACTTAAAAACAATTGTCTATTTATTTTAAAACGAATGATCTACTGAATCAATCAATAACGTACTTTCCCTGGTAAAAGTATCAACGGACTGTAGTATGGCACAATTATGATAACTAAAGTATAAAGTGAACTCTACAATGCTCTTAATATTTTATCATTATTTACTGCGCAACTGTAATGACAATTTCTAAATGATTAATATGTAGATACTAATCATATCGTAGTTCATTTTTATGCACAAAAATAAATCTAATGTTCCCCTAAAATTCAGGTACCTATATTAAACATGAACGTTTAGGGTTAATAAACTTGAAAACTGTACCCTAATTAAAATAAAAGGGATTCAAAAATGTCATAATAACAAAATTAAACAATAATGTGACAGATTACAAAGGTCATGTACTTATATTTACTTAACACCGATGGAACATTTTGTCGTGTAATCCGATTAATAGGAAACCCAGAACTTTAAGTCATTTTTAGACATGGGTTTTGTACTTTTATACAGCTTTTAATGACAGCCAAGCTACGCATATTTTACAGTCATGAATACAAAAAATCTTAACCTGTAAAATAAAAGCTGATTACTCAAAACATTGCAACAGTATTTAACGTAAAATTTAATATTAATTTAAAAAGTACAAAAATAAAATAAGACTAAACTTTACTCCCACAACTTCTTTCGGGTTTTTAAATGTTCAGTTAAAAATATTTCTTTACATTTTTAGAAAATGGGAAGAGTACATAGTTATCCCTGCTGCGACATAAAATGTTTTACAATATGTTTGCTACCGTTCACACTGAAGAAAGTCAAAGTTCAAAGTTTTATTAATGAATTTGATATACAATAGGTATCACATTTTGCAGACTCTGTCTTATGTGGATTGTCACGATACTTAATAGTAGACGAATGACAATGTAATCGGAACCTCGACAAGTAGGCAAGTAACAAAAGTGACTAAAAACCACAGAGGCTCAAATAAGTACCTTTCCAGCTCCTAGTTTGCTTTGTAGACGCGCGACTAAAAGTGACTGCGCGCAGAATTTTGTTACATATAATCGGATTAGAAGTGAGCGTCGTCTGACAGCGTGTATAAATACGACGGTCGCATATAAATACGACTCAAGTCGTACTTACAAGGATTTTATTTGAAGTATTATGCAGATATGCAAGTCAACGATATAAATCGATAAACATTATATTTCATGTTCCATCATAATCAATATTCCGACAATTATTTCCACTTCCTAGGTGGTTTTAGGAACAGTAGGGGTTGTATGGAACAGATTTTCTCGCTTTGCGTTATTATGGGGAAGTTTCTGGCCATAAATCAGAAAATTTTCTGCGCTTTTATGGATTTTGTAAAAGCATTCGATAGAGAAGTGCGAAAGAAACTGTGGAGTCAACTGCCTGAATATGGCGTGGAGGGCCCCTTACTGCAGGCTGTCAGGTCATTATATCGGGCCCACAGAGCCTTTGTTAGGCGTCAGACAGGGGTGCGTGATGTCTGCCTGGTTTTTCGTGCTGTTTTTGGACAGTTGCCCAGTTTCCTATAGTATATGCAATGCAGTTCTCCAGCGATTGAAAGTTAGTATGAGTAGTATGATATATGATGATACAGTGGTAAACTGCTTATTGTACGCTGACGATGCTGTACTTATAGCACCATCAGAACCAGAGTTGCAGACACTAGTCATGTGCATGAAAGAAGAATGTGAAGTGAAAGGAGTGAATATAAATGTGAGCAAAACTTAGGTTCCGGTGTTTGAAAGGGAAGCGACACAGACGAAATGTGAAATTTGGGTACATGGAAAATGTCTAAAACAAGTGAATGAAATCGTGTATCCGGGGAGTGTGTTTTCGAGGGATGGAACATGTGAGTTGACGGGTAGCAGCTGGGAATAAAGTGAACGGTGCTGTGTGCGCATTAGTAGGCAGTGTGATTATATCTAACACTGCCAAAATGGCCATCCACAATGCGGTGTTGGTTCTAACTTTATTGTACGGTAGTGAGGCCTGGATTTGCCCGAAATCGAGTCAAAGTATGAAAGATGCAGTAGAAATGCGATCCCTTAGAAATATGTAGTGTGTCACCCTTGCGGACAGGATCAGCAACGAACAGATACGCAGTATGACGGGGTTGCACGACAGTGTTATTATAAAAATGAAGAAAGGAATACTGATCAGATGGTTCGGGTACATAGAAAGAATTAGTGATGAAAGACTGACGAAGAAAGTCTATAGAGCGAAAGTGAGAGGTAAAAGAGCCAAGGAAGACCGAGGCTGACTATGAAGATCAAATAGCCATAGTGTTAGCAGACGGAAATGTCAAAAGCACTCGCATACCTAGGCGAAAATGTGTAAGGAGAATGATGAGATTTGAGGAAGCGAAAGAGGTGTGTAAGGACCGCGACTCCTAGCGCTCCGTCCTCTCTGACTACCCCGTTGGGGATACAGCGTGAAGATATGTATTTATGTATGTACTTTGTATACACACCGGCACAATTAGCGGAACAGAAAAAAAAGTGAGACTATGAGATAATAACGCATATATTTGACGAAAATGTATTAAGACACAAAATAACAAATTGATTAACATCTTTTAACAACGACTTTGAAAAGTCTTCGTTATTTTTTATTGAAAAATAAAGAAATTTGAAATAAGTGAAATTTTTAGATGATTATGAACCATCACAAAAAATAAAAAAAGTAAGCATTAAATGATTTAACAATAAAATTAAAGCAAAATTAATAACGAGTGTTTCCCCCTCTTGCTCTGATTACGGTTTCCATTCGTCTGGGCATGCTACAGATTATGTTATCGATGATTTCTTGAGGCAACCGCTCCCACTCCTCAAGTAATGCGTTTCCAAGTTCATTCAGATTGTTGGGGGGTGGCATTCTGGATTTAACCCTTCTTTTTAGCAAGTCCCAGACATGCTCTATCGGATTCATATCGGGGGAATTTGCTGGCCACTGCATCACCGGTATATCTACGTGGCTCAGATATGCCTGTACCGATTGTGCACTATGAGCACGAGCATTATCTTGCATTAGAATAAAGTCGTCACCAATAAATGGGGCAAATGGTACAACATGTTCTTCTAAAATGTCTCTGATGTATCGATCTGCTGTCATGGTCCCTCCTGTGACTATCACTAACTCCGTGCGAGCTCCCAAACATATCCCTCCCCAAACCACAATCGAGCCGCCACCATAAGCCACTGTGTGTTCAAAATTAGACTGTACGTGGCGTTCTCCTTTGCGTCTCCATATTCGCTGTCTCCCATCGATCTGTTTTAAAAGAACTCTGCACTCATCAGTAAAGAGAACCTGCTGCCATTCGTTCAAATCCCAATGACGATGTTCTCGCACATAGCTTAATCGGTTTACGCGGTGACGTCTCTCAAGTTTTGGGCCTTTGGCAGGTATATACGACCCTAAACCAACTTCTTCAAATCTCCTGCGAACTGTACGCTCACTTACTCGTACTCCTCGAACGTCTTCCAGTTCATTTCGAGCTTGTACAGCCGTTAATCGCGTATTCCTACGAACTCCAAGTTGTAAAAAACTGTCATCTCGCCTCGATGTACATCTTTTTCTACCTTGACCCCTCCTCCTCACAAGAGAATTAGACGATCTGTACCGCTGGATGCTGCGATGAATCGTTGATACCTGGTCGCCGAAGCCTTAAGGCAATCGATCTGTAGGTATGGCCATTTCTTCTCATTTCATCAGCCCTAATGATTTCCAGTGATGTTAAGTCAGGCATAATAAAGAGCTTTTAATAAACAAAATTGCCTATAGAATAACAAATTTATAAAAAACCATTAAGTGCAATTTTTCAAAAAAATTACAATTACGTAGTTATTACTCGAACAAGTTGACAAAACGTATTGTTCGGGAAAATAAAACAAATGAATGAAAAAAGTGTATGTCATCTAATTTTCTATTTTCAAATTTGACAATAAATTAAAAATATATCATAACTGGCCAGTTCCTTAAGTAAAAGATTTTAAAATCCTGCTTTTTTTGTGTTCCGCTAATTGTGCCGGTGTGTATATATGTATGTATATATGTATGTATGTAGTATTTCCATTTTATATACCTAAAATGTTCAAACGATTTCCCATTCAAGATGAACAGAGATTCCAGAATTGGGTATTTAAAAAATAATACATAAGTTTTTACAATACGAACCAATGGAAGAAGTTTTGGGAATCCAGTCAATATAAAATTATAAAGTAATACATTATAAATAATATTTCCATAAATATAAAATAAAAGGCCACAGTTACCAACAAGTTATTAGCCTAACACCTATACCACTTCCTTTAAACCCAAACCCTCGACTGACTTTTACGAGCTCTGCGAGAAAATAAGCAGTTAGCATAATATTCTTTGTTTTCCTGTATCTCCTAGATCACAGACTAGCATGAAGAGATATAGAATAGAATAAACAAAGGAAGCTTTTTATTCTGTTCTAATTATAGAAACGACTGAAATGAAAATTTTGTACAGAGCAACTAAATTTATAGGTTGGCTGTGCTAATTGCACATACATTGCACATATGTTTTTAAACTTTCACGACTTGTACACATCTTACAATATTTACTAACGGGTCTATGTCGCGTTTATACTTTAAGGCTAGTTACCTATTTTATACCGACGTTTCGACCGGATTGCACCGATCGTGGTCACGGGCAGGCTGCTGAGGATGAATGACGTCTTCGTAGCGTGTGGTTTTTTGCAACTACCCACACTCATTCAACGCATTTCTTCATTTTTGTTATTGTCACTGTCGTTACTTCGACACACCACACTAACGACATCTACACACTGGCGATGTCCGATTTTCCGGCTCCGGACACACTCACTGATGACAGGATTCCATGATGTTGATAAGCGGTATCCATCTTCCCGGTTGAAATTATGGTATTTCTTGATTTCAACCGTCTATTCTGGAATAATAGTGTCGATCGGTGGAAAGGACCTGTGGCTGATGCAATTCAATCCAGTGATTGGGTCCTGACTTCAGCAAGTGCTCGGCAATGGCTGACCTATTTGTCTGTCGTTTTCTGACAGCTGTGATATGTTCTTTGACTCTTTCTGCTATTGTTCTTTTCGTCTGTCCGATGTAGGAACTACCACAGCTGCAATCCACCTTGTAGACACCAGGTGTCTGGAAGGGAATGACATCCTTTGGAGTACGCAGGTGCTTTGCCATTTTAGAGTGCGGCAACCGACACAGAAAATGTAAATAAAAGCTATTACGCAGCTCGTTTTAAGAAATCATGTATGTAATTTATAAAGCAATTTATATTTAGTAATACCCACTTACCTTTAAACAAAAAGTTAATTCAAAACCTAATGAATATATTCAAAAACATAAGTATTTTTAGGATAATTACAAATAATGCAAATACATACACAACATAAATATCGCCGAATCACCAAACACCCGTGGGAATCATCAAATAGAAATCGATACTATTTCACCAATATATACCTATCTAATTTTCAAGGAAGGAAGTCTATGCACTCTGTGACTGTTTTATTTTTACCCATGATCGTCGTACGATTTTTCCACATTCATTCAATTCATTAGAGACGTTCCATCAATGCAACCACGAAATGACGCGATAGAATATGTAGTCAAACCCGAAAACATACCCGTATAAACCACGTCGATTAAAAACTAAATACATATCATGATATCACAATCAGGTGCAATCTCTGCCTGTCTATATTTCAAGCTGCAACTAAGGATAATATTTTTGCGGACTCTTACTAAACTTGATTTCGATAAGTTGTTTACCGATGCGTCAAAGTTGAACTGGACGTCAATTTTTGAAGCCTAGCAATTAGATGGTTTCTTTATTAAACAAGTTGATTTTACAGCTTTTCAATGTTCATGCTCCGATTCGAGCAATAAGAGTAAAACATCCTCCAGCACCATAGATCACACACTAAGAACAGCAATCGGCGACTGGGCGGCTTTCACTCTAGCTCTGTCATTATTAATAACTCTTCCTTTTCGCTAATCGATTTAAATCATTATTTCTCGTCAACAAGTTTTGAATAGACCGGTCAAATCAAAAGCTGTCAATAATATTGGTTCCATACCTTCGCCTACTTGTTACACTTTTTCTTTTTCATCTATGAATTCGGAGATGATTCACAAAATTTTGAAGTCTGTTTGGACCAGGGCTGTCAGTCAGGATAAAGTGAGTCGAAGTATGATATTCTGGCTAATTGATTATATTCTGCCAGTACATACTCACGTATAAATTACTCATTAGCAGAAACGGTTTTTTCCGATGTCTGGCGTAATGCTTTTGTTTTATCTCTTGCTAAAACTTCCAACCCCTGCACTTTCAAAGATTTCAAGACCCATTTCCATTTTACCGTTCCTGTCCTAAACTTTAGAAGCTATAGCTCCCAAACAAGTCTTAATTTATTGATCAAAATAATATACTAAGTGTTTTCCAATTTGCCTTTCGACCTGGCAACAAGTACTGCAACAACTGGCAGCAAGTACTGCACTGCTTAAAGTAATTGTAGACATTCTAAATGGGATAGAAAACTCGTGTGTGACAGTTTTGGTTTTTGATGATGACATTCTCATCGCTATATTATCTCATTTGGGGTTTTCCTCTGAAGCTGTGGCTCGGTTCAACTATATTCGTGGCCATCCACATGCTGTTTGTGTTGATCGGATCTTATCTGACTGGTGGAAGGTAGATGTTGGAATGCCACAAGGTGACGACTTTCTCCATTTCTATTCTCTATTTTTATTAATTTCATTACAGCTGATCTGGGCTGCTCATACCCTCTGTATGCTATAAGGCTTGATGAAACCCTGAGTTGGAAGCGCTTGATGGTGGAGATCAGACGTAAAGTCACTGCCACTCTCAAAAATTTATATCGCTTTAAGAACTTTTTACCCACGAAAACCAAGACTGCTGATACAGACTCTAGTTTTACCACTGATTGACTATGCCGATATTTGTTGTACTAACATTAACCAAGATCTTCTCAACAAATTGGATCGCTTCCTTAATAAGTGCATTCGTTTCATTTTTAGGCTGCGAAAATACGATCACATATCTCAATATCGTCGACATCTCAAATGGCTAAATATACGTCAACGTCGTAACCTACAGATTATTTGCACTCTATATTCCATTTTAAAAAATCCACTAGCGCCAGAATAGCTAAAACCACGATTTCAACTTTGGAGTACATCCCATGATCGTAATCTTTGCTCATCCGACGGCCTCTTGCTCTGTGTGCCTGCTCTTCGAACTAGCTTCATGTCTAATTTGTTCGTTGTTCAGGCCACTAAACTCTAGAATGCCCTGCTCTTTGACATTATGAATGCTTCGAACAAGTCAACTTTTAAGATGAAAGCTAAAGACCATGTCAAGGTGATCACCTGATGATTTTCTGTTATATTTGTTATGTTGCTATATATTATTATGTGGTATCTTAATTTTATTCATTATATGGATGCATTTAACGGCACTTCAAAATTGGTGAACATATGTATAGAAAAAATTGCTATAAATTACTAATAAAAAATATAATGTCATACAATAAAATATTACTCCTTTATTACAACGATATTAGCTTTAAAAAGTTTTAAGATGCTGTAAAATAATTATTACCAATAAAAAAAAATAGGCAATCATTTAAATAATAGGTTGTGTTATTTAAAATAACATTCTCTATAAACTAAATAAATAAACTTGACAAACTGTAATTCTGACAATCCCGGCACATCTGGCGCAGTGAATGGAGTTAGAGGAGTATTATATTCCTTGATTGAATTAGTGCAATTGTGCAACGTCTCTTCCTAACTCCTGGAAATTAACTCAGAAATACATCTACTACTATATATAAGATTGCTATGTATACATACCAACAGCAATAGATGAAAAGAGATGGAAGGATATAGAGATGTTTCAAGATGAAATTTCTCGACTTCAACTATCTCCTTAGAGTGCGGACTCCTATTTCAATACTGCCCTTGGAAATAACTCGGAAATACACCTACTAGTACTAGTTTATATAAGATTGCTAATTTACTACCAACAGCAAAAGATGAAAAGAGATGGAGTATTGTAGAGATGTTACGAGATTAAATTTCTGGTCTTTAACTATCTCTTTAGAGTGCGGACTCCTGTTTCAATACTACAATACAATAAAATTTTGCAAAATTTTAGCCAATGTGAAACAATACAATACAAATTGTGAAAGTGAAACATCTAAATCTTAGCCTGCATTTGTCCTCACGATTTCCTCCCATGCGTTCATTGTCAGTAGCAAATTTATAGAGTAAACCGTCAATTTTAAATATTGATATATGAGTATTTGTAGATAAAATTACTAATTTTATAGCTACATTATATACCCTTTATTATACTATTTTGTTCAATGTTTTGGCACTTGGGTGTGTACTTGTATGTATACATAAATATGTATACAGGGTTTTTCATATATATATATATATTCAGGTATGTATTCAGTCAAGAAAGTATCAGGAATGGATGATTTGTTTATGGTTCCAAATTTATGTCTTTTGTCTTTTTTTTGATGTTGTTAGATTGGCACAACTGTTTTCCATTTTGGCGCGGAGTTTGAGTTGCATCTGTTATTTAGATTAAATACAGTGCTGTTTTTAGTTATATCATTCTAGTGTATATTGCGAATTTCATAATGGACAAAAACATCGAACAAAGAGTTTGTCTTAAAGTTTGCATCGCCAATGGAATTTCGTGTTCGGAGTCACTGAAAATGTTACAGAAGGCTTACGGTGAATCGACTTTATCGAAAACACGTGCTTATCAGTGGTACAAAGCGTTGAAAAGCGGTCGAGATGTGATGGAAGATTTGCCTCGCTCTGGTAGGCCATCAACGTCTGCAACTGAAGTTAACATCGCAAAAGTGAAGGAAATAGTGACTGAAAATCCTCATTCAAGTTTGAGAGAGATAGCTGCCGAACTTTCTGTGTCTCACGAGTCGATCCATACCATTTTAAATAATCACTCGGGTATGAAACATATTGCCGCTCGGCTAGTCTCAAAAGACCTGAATTTTCTCCAAAAACTCAATCGCATAAGAGTCGCTGAGGACATGCTAGAACGAGTCAATGCCGACCCAACATTCATGAAACGCATTGTTACTGGTGACGAGACGTGGGTTTACGAGTTTGACATGCAAACTAGTCAACAAGCTTCGGAGTGGCGCCTTCCAACTGAACTGAAACCGAAAAAACCACGCCAAAGTCGATCAAAAGTCAAAGTCATGTTGACTGTTTTCTTTAACTACTGCGGTGTTGTGCACTCGGAATTCTTGCTGGAAGGTCAAACGGTAAATAAAGAATATTATTTGGGCGTTATGCGGCGTTTAAGAGAGCAAATTCGACGAAAATTTGTGAAAATTTCAAAAGATTTGTGGAAAGAAAATTCTTGGATTTTGCACGACGATAATGCGCCTTCGCACAAGGCCATCATTGTGAACGAATTTTTGACCAAAAACTCAACAAATACCATCGAGCAACCACCTTATTCACCAGATATGGCTCCAGCCGACTTCTTTCTTTCTCCTAAACTCAAATTACCACTTCGTGGTACCCGTTTTCATTCGGTAGAAGACATAAAGGAGAATTCGCGGCGAGCACTGAACTCAATTCCGGAAAAAGCGTTTAAAAAAATGTTTTGGTGATTGGATTATTCGTTGACGTAAGTGTATCGTTTCTGAAGGAGCATACTTTGAAGGTGATAAAATAAATTTGGATGAATAACTAACATTTCGTGTATTATTGATCTTTTCCCGGTACTTTCTTGACAGAGTATACATATTTTTGGTATGTATATATTTATATAATATATATGTATGCGTGTATGTATGTGTATGCTTGTATATATCTATGGTATATATATCGTAATCATTTTTCTATGTTTTATTGTACCGCTACATATTTCTCTGACAGTAAATCTGAAGTTGACTGGTAGAGAATGCCATTAGGCATTAAGTCCGCCTATCGTATACATTATGTACAACGTAAAATAAATAAGTAAATAAATTTCATCCGTATTTGTAAAATCCTCCTGTTTAGGAGTAGTTTAATAATACTCTACTACACTCATGCTTACAGTTTTCTTTATATTAATAATTTATTACGAGAAAATTATTCGTTTAATTAACGGCAAATCTGATTTAAAACCTGCTTGTGTGAGACATGTAATGAAATTAAAAGAAAATATCAACAACGCTTAATAAAAATTACCCTAAATTATTTTTTCATTATTTACTTGTTATGCTTGTTTATACGAAATACAATATTATAAACAGCATGATTTATAAGGCTACATTTTTCGCAGCTCTAAGCCCTGGGTGTGGAATAAAAATGGGCAGCGACAAAACTCTTTAGCGTCGTGACATTCTCGCGAGTGTATCACGATTACGGCACGGTCATAGCGCGACTATAATACTCCCCATGTGCATAAGTTCTTATACTAGATGTATCAATCAAACCTCATTCAAAACGAAAAAAGAAATGATGTTTTTTTTATTATTATAGAAAAAGGGTTAAAGTAAGTAAAAGAACAAAATGCAACAAAGATAAGTCTCTTAAAATATCTAAAGACAGCATTCGATTCGATGATACACTAAATAGATATGTACATACAACAAGTAGTTTACAAACAAATAAATACATAAGGGCATTCACTTGATGAAATCACATTGTAATTTTACCATTGGATAAAAATAAAGTCAGTAGTGACGCGAATGATAATCGTACTTCTATTATACGGATCAGTTAGCTTCTGCTCAGGTTGACTGGCTAAAGCCCATCTTACAGCCTCCCACGTAATGGTACAGTAATAACTTTGCAACGAATATTATCAAAATATGTCGTTTGAGTATATAATATTGTGTCTATAAATGCATAGCGCATTTATATCGACTTCTAATGTAACAACATTTAACTCTTTCATTTCCTTAGATCAACTTTTCACTCTTCTGAATTGTTTCAAAATTATTTATACCCACTAAAATGTTAAAGTTACAAAAATATTCAAGATATTTCATACTATCCATGCTTAAGATAGGTACATATTACAATAACGATGTACCCTTATCTACATTATGTAAACACTCAAACGCAAAACAACGTACATAGACAAAATAAAATAATAATCGTGCTCTTATCGTAATCATGCATAGCGTGACATTGACCAAGACGCTAAACTATGTGTCTAAAAGCTCTGTGTATAGATCTCAAGCGGCTACTCTACGGTGTGAGGTATGCTTCCGGTGGTTCCCGGGAAAGATCTATTTATGCGTTATGTTCCGCACTAGTTCTGTTCGTGTCTAGAAGCTGTGTTAACAGGGCAGCGGTACAATCGACAAAATATTTCTCTCCGGAATCACGTCGGGCAGTGTATAAATGGAGTGCCTCACTTACCAAACTTCGGAAGATGGCAACTAAGGTGCTCCACCACAATTACCGCTTGCGTAACCCTGGGAAAAATATTTTCTCCGTGAATCTAACGTGTAAGTTATTCTAATTACAGTGACTGTTCTTATAATATATTAGGGTATTTATCTCAATAATTACTTCGTGAATTGCTCGGGATGTGACCTTACATCTAACATGCTGATTGTTCATGTTGCTATAAATGAGTATTTAGTGAAGAGTAAGGATTCTGATTTAAAAAATGATTTTAACTCGAAAAAGAGGACAATTCTGTTTACAAATATTTATTTACTTAAATAAAATTGAATCAAACAAGTCTACTTAAATATTTAAATTTAAAATAAAAATACTAAATACTGCTAATCGGAGCTATACAAATAATGTCTAAAAACAGTCGAAAAAGTATAATCTATACACATCTCTAACACACAATTGAAACAAATAGTAGGTAATTAGGTTAAATAAAGTAGGTAGGTAAGTAAGTAATTATTCTATACTGCATCTAACTCATGGTTAAGATTGAAAGTGTAAATTAGGAATTCTTCTTACTACAATAAAAATTAACGAAAGTTAGATAATGCTTGTAATGTGTTTTAAATATTACCACTTATGAGTTAATTCTAAGTATACGTGGTGAAACCTGGAAAAGACGGATAAAATTAGTCACGTAACAACACAGTAAACAATGTTTATAAAACTATAAGTATTATTTATGTTTTGTATGAAATATTGGACTCTCACTACTAGGTAGGTAGGCAGTAGTGAGACTACAATATAACAAAGCTCAAAGTTCTCTTTGTTAAGGCATAATTGTTCCGTGCTTAGCTGATCGGGCGTGATCTCTGGAATTTCCTGAGCATGTTTCGTTGAAAAGCGCAACACGTGACGATCAACAAGTAAGAAACATTGATCCGAAGGTAGCTAAAAAATATATGCAGATTGAACAACTAAAATGGATTTCCGCAACACATAAGTAAATCTAATTTTTTTCATCAAAATCAATGTAAGAATTTGAAACAGCGACTTTTTCGTTTTGTACGTGAGTACGAAGGTTAAAATATAATTTCGGAAAGACTAAAAGGGTTTAATTGACTATCTCAACGATTTGAGCTTCTGTTTGGTCTCACTCAAGCAATATCAAATTAACAATTAGTTATGTTATAGATTTCAATCAACAGTAACTAACTAACAATACGGTTTAAGAGTTGAATTTGAAGAATGAAATAAACACAAGACGACTTATCTTTCTGCGCCGTAAAATTGTGCTTACCTGTTATTTATATATATAAAAATGAAAAAGAAAATTATAAGGCAAACAGCTACAGCATAAAATCAAAATCCACGCCGTCTTTAGAATACTGAACAGCACATTGTATGTCAAACAAACAAGCATTGTCAAGTAGAGCGGGTGCGGCGTCCGCCAACAGAGGTCGCCCGCTCATTGAGCACTCGCCAATTGAGATAATGGCCTCAAATGCAGATGATTACTGACTATGCTGACCCATTCATTGGAAACTAACTGTTGGTACTGTACTGTGATCACGATTTATATCATTACCCAGCAATGGTCTGTTTCTATTAATTTAAGTAACACAAAGCAGACGCCTCTAAATGATATAGGCATATTACTTAAGTTTACCTAAACCATTATGATATTGGTAATGTATATGTATGTATGGTGATGATATTGGTAATGTATACGATTTATGGTGAACGGTTTTAGTTATTTCACTGCAACGATTTAATAGTCTGACGTAAATAGAATTGTTATGAACAGGTAATTTCGAACCTAATTAAAAATTTTGAGAAGTTGTTTTAGTAAGATACTACAATAAATTCGATTAAAATCACAAAGTTAATTTTTCATAAATACACATTTAAATATTCTCATGATAGATGATGAGACGGACAAATAGATAAATTCATACTATAACTAGATAGTAGGTAGGCTTAGTTTATTATACTGTAACTCAAAATTCTGAAAATTTTAATTAGGGCAGTTTGATTTTAAGGGTGCGATTTGTTTTACCAGTTTTAACGTTATTAAAATCCCTAATATATTTGATAAAACTTAACTCTGAAAGCAAGTACTCTTTAAATAGATATATTATTATTCCCGTATAACTTCTATACTTTTATTATGTGTTTTCCAAATAATTAATTAATTCGGTTATTGATAAACAATGCACGAATCTATTTGAGAATTTAACAATTCCCCATAAAATAGAAAATGAAGAATTTTAACTAAAATAAAAATTATATGTAGATATTGCTTTCGCCTCTTCTTTGTTACACTAAAATAAAACAAGCTCGCGAATGGATACGAGCTTAAATATTATATTTCTATTATTAACGATTTTGTTCCGCTTATCTTTATATTAACTCATTGTGAAGTATAGAATATACAATACGTACAAAAAGTAAAATATAGATAAAAAATATAAATCTATACGTAAAATGAAGGTATTACTTTACATTAACAGTTTGTAATTACTGTTTTTGACATTAGATTACCGTAATAATATGCATGCAATAAAACTGAATGTGCCATTAACCAGCGCATAGACTAATGATTTACACGCTAACTTTCGTCGTAACCGAGATTTACGGTGTCATACAAAACGTTTATTCTTGAAGCGAGTTCGACTGTCTCCACACTTTAATTATAGACGCACAAACAAATACTCAAATATTTAGCTTCGGTTGCCTTGAAATATTGCTCTAGTTTATGACTGTCAGTGAAAGCTTTGTAGGTCTTAAATTAAACATATTTATCAATTTAGAGAAATATTACAATTTAAACTCGTATTTAAGTTTGTATGTGTATACATAAGTTATAATATAAATATATATATTTGAAAGTGTAAAGAGAATGATGAGATTTGAGGAGACGAAAAAAGTAGGCGAAAGCCTTGATGCTTGGCACTCCATCTAATCTGACTACCCCGTCAGAGATACTGCGTGAGGATGTGTATTTATTTATGTGTGAATATATATTTTTTATATACTAAGAGACAAAAATTAAGAAAAGTTTTAACATGTAAGTAACTCGTTGGCCTTTATTTTGGCCGTGTTATGATGATTTAATGCGAGCAATTATTTTCTAGAAAAACTTACATATGACAATAAAAAGATTAATAACTATAAAAAAAATTATGTAATAGCTCTGTAGAATTTAAATTATAACGAACCTTTAACTTACAATGGTGTTGACGACCAATTAAATGTTCTTACAAATTTTTCACAGTTAACGTCTGTCACGATGCTTCAATACATACAAATCCTACAAAATTGGCACGAAACAGTACCGTAGAAATGTCAGCGCAGAGTGAATGGACTGAAGCTATTCTTTATTTATTTCTGTATATGTACATCCGCATGCATGTGCCAACAAAGCAGAGTTGAGAACGGCTTCAAAGAACGAAATTATTAACGGATATGCTGTTCCTAACAAATGATTACTTAACATTACTGAAAATAAAAAGCTTAATACTTTTTTCGATTTAAAGATCGAACAAAAATCAACATCGTCCTAGACATTTGAAAATGGCAAATGCAACTAGCAGATCCCGTGATCATTACCGATTTGAAGTGCATAAACACGAATTACGCAATGAAGTTCAATGACGTGGCACATCGTCTCGAACAGAGTTGGCGTATCAATCTGCAAGTGGATTTAGTGTACTTATACTGTCAGAACCCGATGCCCAGTGCGTATGCGTCGCGCAAAGGTCGTCCCGCATTTGTAACAGACGTACTAACTAACGCAACCACTCTCGGCTACCTGTCAATCACGAGCTACGTCGTAAACACATGCTCGGCATTATTGTAAGGACTGTCACTTGTAAGACAATACAATAAAATTAATGACAAATATTACCTACTGAAGTAACTATTTACATAGGTACTGCTCTATTTTTTTTCAAATTTTAGATATTGTTTGAATTTTAGATACAGAGTAAATGAAGACTATAAAATTAAAAGTTACTAGAGCTAAGAAACAAAGAATACAGTAATTATTATATTAATATTGCGGAATCGCTATATTAATATTACTTTCGTAATCTGTTAATAATGTTATAAGTACTTTTTACATATCTACAAAGTGAAAGTGAGTGGTAGTAGAAGCCAAGGAAGACCAAGGTTGACTTACGAAAATCAAATAACAGTGTTGGCTGACGAAAATGTCAAAAGCACTCGCGTACCTAGGCGAAAATGTGTGAAGAGAATGATGATATTTGAGGAGGTGAAAGAAGCTTATAAGGACCGCGAAGCTTGACGCTCCGTTCTCTCTGACAAATATTCTCTCTAACTTTCTGACTGAATTACTCTCTGACTACCCCGTTAGGAATACAGCGTGAAGGTATGTATGTACGTATGTATACGTAGTTTTTAACATACTTTTCTAATATTACTTTCGTTATATCGATATATCGTTTCGATTCGTTATATCGTTATATCGATACGTTTTATCAATTGCAGTAAAATTTGTTATTTAAGGCATAACATCGTTTGTTATGACTTTGCGAAAAATTCCGAATAACAACAAATTTCATTGTCCGATATGAACCTAACAATCAATAGATATAAATAGATTAACAGCACGTAATTCACGAATTGTTCTTTCCAGACTTTTCTATATTCTTTGAGTCAAAGTCGAAGCTTTACTTACTGCTTTTATAAAATCTAACGCCTGTCAATCTACTTTTTCTCTTACGATTTGACATCTGATGAAAGTGTCACAATAGGAATTTTTGCCATTTTGAAAATTCAGTAAATGTTCTGCTTTTGCGTATCGATATTTAGAATATGTAGGTAGGTACTTATGTCCTAACTAAATTATTTCAAGGATTAAAACACAACTAAGTATAACGATTCAAGAGTATGTTTATCCAAAAACGTCTATACACGTCTATACGAAATATTATTTGAAAACTGTAAATTTTACACAATTTCTTAAAGCACAGTATAATTCGATTCTTTAGAAAAAACCATTTATGGTACAAAATCACGGGTGATATCTATTTATTATTTAGACAAGACAAACACAGTTTTTAATATTTTCATATGCAATCAGCAGTAGACAGGCAATTATGTAAGTACTATGATATTATGTGAATGTTATAACATCATTACATTAAATACGTGAAGCAATAAATTCGGATCCCTTTTTATAAACATTGCGCACACGGAGGAGTGTGAGATTTGGCATAGTTAAAGTTTATATGGAGAAGAAGTGCAGAAAGCTAAGATATTTATGTAATATGTAATTTGTGTTACAAATACGTTAAAATAAATTAAATAAAACACCTCGGATTATGTGTCAAAATGGACGGAGCATTTGCAGTAAGAGCGTGTCCGTTTTTTGTTGGCCGACTTTCTAGACTTTTCCTAATGTGCGTGACTAGGAAGAGTCACAGTACGATACAACGCTGAACATGATAACGCTAAATTCTCTAAAGAAATGCAAACGCAGATATTTCGATACAGTATAATTGTATTTTGTTGAAATTACCTCCTCAAGTTAGTTCATATGCCTAAACTAACATTTACTCCTCTCTAGAAACTTGAGTAAACGACGAGTGGTCAAGCCTCAACGCCTTCAGTGTACCAACACTTGTGAAGGTAAACTTTAAATGCATTTGTAGTAATTTATTAACCTATTTATTTTATATAGATTCAAGTGTTACTTTGCGGAAATCCATCTCAACTTTATACGTTTTTAGTTAAAATATAATACCTACACAAATTGATTCCGCTTCCACCCAAATCTCCAAACTCGTTGATCGACACGTGTTTCGCTTCCCAAAGAAGCATCCTCAGGAAATTCCAGGGATTAAACTGTCTGAGCTACTGAGCACAGCACCGAAAGAAAGAATGAATAAATTCAATGAATTCACCGCTTTGAACACATTGGTATCTAGCCAAGATACCATCGATCGATGCATTATGATTAGAACTATTATAAAATATAATTGCAATATAATATTTGACAGGAAGTTTTTACATTAGGAAAGTATATTATTTTATTCAATGCTCGGTAGCTGACCGAGTCTGATCTCCTTACTGAGGATACCTCGTTAAGAAACGAAACACGTGTCGATCAACAAGTTTGGAGTTTTTGGGCGGAAGATAACTTAAATTAACTTATTTATATAATTACTCGATACTAATAATAAGTACAAATTAAATAATAATAATAACAGCTTGCGACCGTCAAATGGAATCAAGAGATTTTATTGTAATTAGAAAACAATACTTAAAAAGAAACCTTTATTTTAACCTAAAAATTATAAATTAACAAAATAAAAAACGATTAAGAGTACACCTATGTAGTCCAAGTACAACCGAATTCGTTCATTTCCCCTGCGCCCTACGGTAACAACAATAAAGTTGATTGTCGTAGTTTCGTTTGATCATATTTTAGCGCAGAGATATCTCAACATTTGATTTTGCACATAACAGGCTAGATAACTATTTCTTAACGACTTAGTTAAAACATAGGTTTAGTAATTATAAACAAGACTGTCAAAAAATATTCGAAATGTAATGAAAAACATAAGTTATTCGTTTTTAAACTTTAGCAGTGGTAATAGAGTGGGAATAAGTTCCGTCTCTGCCACTCTTAGCGCTATGCAATGTCATTGCGACTTTGTGACGTCACAACTTTGTAACGCTATCTCCCTCTAGCTCATCCTTACTCTGTTCCCACCACTGAAGTTAAAACCCTATAACTCAATTTCAGGCAATAAATGTCAACTTGTAAAAATATCTCAATCGTATTCAAAATGTTAAATTATTTTAATACAATGTATAAAATATAGCACATTTAAGAGCAGTCATCTAGCCTATTATAATTTGCAAGAAAATTTCATTGCCAATTATTAAACTGGTTTTAGAGATTTGAGATATTAGAATTACCTATACATTTTTATTAAAAATCGTTTTGAAATTCTGTAGAATTTCGGAGATGCAACTGAATCTTTATGCAAAACAGGGTTTTCTCGGGATTATTTTTTATCGAGATTTTTGTATCATATCATGTTTCCACGTTTAGGCATTTCAAGTTAAAGAGTTGAAGTTATATGTATCCAAACACCTAATTCTTTTCTTATATATCGTGATCCGGGTCACAAAACACACCAAAGTTTGCATTAACTAGTAATTTTGACGGTCATCTGTTAATTTTTATTTATTTTTATTTCTTCTTTCCCTTAACGGGAAAGCGGAACCCTAATAAGATTATTCGTGCGTCCGTCCATCCATCTGACCGTCTGTCAGTCTATCACAGTTGATTTTTTCAGAATTACGTTTTAATTCTTAGAATGTTGATGTACAAACTTTGGCATACGATATATAAGAAAAGAATTCTTTTCTTATATATCGTGATCCGGGTCACAAAACACACCAAAGTTTGCATTAACTAGTAATTTTGACGGTCATCTGTTAATTTTTATTTATTTTTATTTCTTAGGGTGACGTACCCTTAACGGGAAAGCGGAACCCTAATAAGATTATTCGTGCGTCCGTCCATCCATCTGACCGTCTGTGTCAGTCTGTCACAGTTGATTTTTTCAGAATTACTGCATTATTATTTTACAGATATTTTCAGAAGACCTGAATTTTCTTTAAAAACACAATCGCATAAGAGTCGCTGAAGACATGCTAGAACAAGTCAATTCCGATCCAACATTCATGAAATGCATTGTTACTGGTGACGAGACGTGGGTTTACGAGTTTGACATGCAAACTAGTCAACAAGCTTCGGAGTGGCGCCTTCCAACTGAACCGAAACCGAAAAAACCACGCCAAAGTCGATCAAAAGTCAAAGTCATGTTGACTGTTTTCTTTAACTATCGCGGTGTTGTGCACTAGGAATTCTTGCCGGAAGGTCAAACGGTAAATAAAGAATATTATTTGGACGTTATGCGGCGTTTAAGAGAACAAATTTGACGAAAAAGGCCAGATTTGTGGAAAGAAAATTCTTGGATTTTGCACCACGATAATGTGCCTTCGCACAAGGCTATCATTTTGAACGAATTTTTTGACCAAAAACTCAACAAATGCCATCGAGAAACCACCTTATTCACCAGATATGGCTCCAGCCGACTTCTTTCTTTTTCCTAAACTCAAATTACCACTTCGTGGCACCCATTTAGCGTTTAAAAAATGTTTTGATGATTGGATTATTATTCGTTGGCGTAAGTGTATCGTTTCTGAAGGAGCATACTTTGAAGGTGACAAAATAAATTTGGATGAATAACTAACATTTCGTGTATTATTGATCTTTTCCCGGTACTTTCTTGACAGAGTAGTATTTATAATATTTTTTTTGGTTAGGTTAGGTCTTTTTACCACAACGCGTGAACCCAGTAAGTGTAAAAAAAGCTTTTCATCTTCTGCTGTTGGTATATATAGCAATATTATATGTACCAGTAAGCGTATTTCCTAGTTATTTTTAGGAATTTGGAAGAGACGTCGTGCAATGTACCAACTCCATTCACTGCGCCGGATATGTTCGGTATTGTCAGTATGACAGCTTATCAATTTTATTTATTTAGTTTATAGAAAATGTTATTTTCCATAGCACAATCTATTATTTTAAAAAATTGCTTATTTTTTTTATTAGCAATAATTATTTTATAGCATCTTAAAATTTTTAATGAATTTAATTACATAACATTATATTATTTAAAATCAATTTTGTCTATATTTTCACCAATTTTGAAGTTCCTTTAAATGCATCCCCTTTATGAATACTGTATTTTAAATAACTATTGTAGAATGATGTTCAAAAAATGACGCTTGACTAAGTTTCTTGTCGGTTCCTCTCAGTGTCCAGCAGTGGGTCTACCATGAAAATGTTTACACAAAACTTCGGGCTCGAACGAAACAACGAAATACGACAATAAAACCTACCATGAAGTTGCGTCGGATTTGTTTCTTTCGTTCGGGAACCATCAAGTACGTTCGTGAGTGAAAGAAAGATGAGTAATTTATTTTCACTACACATTAAACTCTTTTAAAAATGAATTGATACACTTCGATTACTTTAAAAAGTTCTTTCGTTTGTATTAGAACTATGACAAATTATGAGAAACTACCAGGTTTTCTTTTCGAATCGAAGTAAAGTAGATTTGACGTTCAAAAATAAGCCTTGCAATTGGGTTTAGTTGAATAATTTATTTGATTTTTGAGATTTTTGACTTTTTTTGACAATGTATCCCTCCTGTTATTACGTAAGTGTACCGGTTATGGACACTATAAGGATGAATTGTTGCGTAAGCATTCACGAAAAAAAAAGTCGTGGTTCAATTCTTGCAATGGTTACTAATAAATGTGTACAAGGTAATGTTGTTTTTAGTATAAAATAAATTGCTATGATTAAGGTACTTTCCGTAAATAAAAATCTTAAAAGAAAGTACGCTTAAAATGATCCGATATGGGACAAGACATACGTGAGTGATGGACATCTAGTTATGAACTGTGTTCCTGTATTCAACAACTAATAATGGACACTTAATAATAAGGAAACTCAATGTTTGCCTTAGATTCGATTTTATTTTAGATTACATACTTAAACAACAATCACCTAGAAATAAATAAACAAAAGGTTGTATGGCATAGTAGTGGAAGAATCAGTGGTGGACACACCAATAATAAAGACCATGTCCATTACTAGTAACTGCCTGTACAAACCCACCACAATTATACAGTTCATTTTGCTTACAATAAAATACCTATAAAAAATAATTGAAACCTAGTAAAATAATTTCATCAGTAATGGACATAATGTCCATTACTAGAACAAGTCATAATCGTGGGTACCAATAACGAAATTACAATTCTAAAAAAACTATCGTGTTCAATAACTTTTAAGTCATTAAATTCAATGGATAAAAGGTTTACAAAAGCAGCAAACATTAAATTAAGCCACTTAATCTTTAAATTATTAAATAAAAAAACTTCCGGCTACTGTACCTCACAAACAAATACACAAGGAAATCGTACCAACGCAGATGCGATGTACTTTTTTGCCACCATCTTAAAATTAAATGATTGATAAACGCCAACTGTCATATTTTGATTACTTCAGTTCTTGTTGTTTATGATTAAGTGTTGCCAGGCACTAGAACAGGTGCGAAATTCTTATTTTCGTAGTTCAAACTAAAAATGTTCATCATTCGGACGTTGTCCAAAACCGGTACGTAATTTAAAATGTTAACTAACTAGTGCAAAATATCATCGCATGAGAGTAATTAAAAATCACGTATATGATTATGTATGAGGCACAATTTTACAGGAGAATATCGTTATTTTTAAAACTTCAAAACTACCTCACAAGGTCGTCTAACAAATGTCACCATTTACTGGCTTAAATAAGTAACATTAATTATGAGCTTTGATTAACTTAATTACGTGGTAGAGTTAAAAACTAAGCCTTCGTATAGGCACGGTTGAGATTTGGTCTCTTGCTTAGTAATCTTTATTAATCTTTAGTTAGTTGTGAACAACACGTGAGTATATTTGTGCTCTGATCAAACTTAACACCTTTTAAAAGTTTATTAACCAATTTGAAAGAAAAAAGATTTCAAAAGGGACAAACTTACCACAATATTATGTAACAACAACGATACTTATATATTATCCTAAGTAGACTCACAGGACGAAATTAAGCACTTCAAACACTGCACTTTTACAGATTTTAAAATGATAGCAAAACTACAGTGACCCGTCTTGCTGAATTTCTCGTATCAAAACGGCCGAATCAATATTTTACGACGATCTCATAATGCGCAATAGATGGCGTTAAAAGCATCTGATATGACTTCTAATTGAATTAGAATGTGAATTCGGAGTTTTTTTTGAAGTACCTGAAACAAAATGTAATTCGTTGAAATTGCGACATACGAGGTTTTCACTCTCTAGCGACGATATTTGGGTTAACAAGACGTATCGCTATGCCAAAGTTTGTACATCAACATTCTAAGAATTAAAACGTAATTCTGAAAAAATCAACTGTGACAGACTTCAGATGACATAAAATCGAGACTGATGGACGGACGCACGAATAATCTTATTAGGGTTCCGCTTTCCCGTTAAGGGAAAGAAGAAATAAAAATAAATAAAAATTAACAGATGACCGTCAAAATTACTAGTTAATGCAAACTTTGGTGTGTTTTGTGACCCGGATCACGATATATAAGAAAAGAATTAGGTGTTTGGATACATATAACTTCAACTCTTTAACTTGAAATGCCTAAACGTGGAAACATGATATGATACAAAAATCTCGATAAAAAATAATCCCGAGAAAACCCTGTTTTGCATAAAGATTCAGTTGCATCTCCGAAATACTACAGAATTTCAAAACGATTTTTAATAAAAATGTATAGGTAATTCTAATATCTCAAATCTCTAAAACCAGTTTAATAATTGGCAATGAAATTTTCTTGCAAATTATAATAGGCTAGATGACTGCTATATTTTATACATTGTATTAAAATAATTTAACATTTTGAATACGACTGAGATATTTTTACAAGTTGACATTTATTGCCTGAAATTGAGTTATAGGGTTTTAACTTCAGTGGTGGGAACAGAGTAAAGATGAGCTAGAGGGAGATAGCGTTACAAAGTTCTAACATATAATATTATGTTATAGGTCTACAAAAGATACATAGAATGAAAGCTAATTATCTACCTTATTTATTATTACAATGACAGTGTTGTATTTATTTATTTATTAGCAAATAAATTATACTTTTTCATTTACTTTATAGGTACCCATTTAGATGTTATTCTGCTTTCATCAATTATAATTTTAGTATATCATGTTTTTATGAATAAATAAAATATAGTAAGTACTGTAGCTATATTTTGTTTTACATATGTATAGTGGCATATTATAGTTTAGCAGATTCGATGTGCCATAGTACATATGAGATCTGTTTGTCATTTAGATGGTATTAGGTAATTTTATGTTACTGGAAAGCTTGCGATTTAACTATTCATCTATATTTAATCTATCTGCATCTAATGATTGCTGCAATATTTCTCATGCTAAAATGTTTTGTATATGATTATAAAATCATTTTCACCGCTATGTCCATGTAATAGTTTCAGTACTAAATACATAGCTTTAGTAAGACTTAATGGGTTAAGTAGGTGGAGAAAGTTGTAACCGCTCTTCCTTTGAAATATATTTAGAGATCCCACTCAAGCGCGACTAAAAGAAAGACGATATAACTGTATACCTATATGTGATATACTACTCTGTCAAGAAAGTATCGGGAAAAGGTCAATAATACACGAAATATTAGTTATTCATCCAAATTTATTTTATCACCTTTAAAGTATGCTCCTTCAGAAACGATACACTTACGCCAACGAATAATAATCCAATCATCAAAACATTTTTAAACGCTTTTTCCGGAATTGAGTTCAGTGCTCGCCGCGAATTCTCCTTTATGTCTTCTGCCGAATGGAAACGGGAGCCACGAAGCGGTAATTTGAGTTTAGGAAAAAGAAAGAAGTCGGCTGGAGCCATATCTGGTGAATAAGGTGGTTGCTCGATGGTATTTGTTGAGTTTTTGGTCAAAAATTCGTTCACAATGATGGCCTTGTGCGAAGGCGCATTATCGTGGTGCAAAATCCAAGAATTTTTTTTCCACAAATCTGGCCTTTTTCGTCGAATTTGCTCTCGTAAACGCCGCATAACGCCCAAATAATATTCTTTATTTACCGTTTGACCTTCCGGCAAGAATTCCTAGTGCACAACACCGCGATAGTTGAAGAAAACAGTCAACATGACTTTGACTTTTGATCGACTTTGGCGTGGTTTTTTCGGTTTCGGTTCAGTTTGAAGGCGCCACTCCGAAGCTTGTTGACTAGTTTGCATGTCAAACTCGTAAACCTACGTCTCGTCACCAGTAACAATGTGTTTCATGAATGTTGGGTCGAAATTGACTCGTTCTAGCATGTCCTCAGCGACTCATATGCGATTGTGTTTTTGAAGAAAATTCAGGTCTTTTGGGACTAGCTGAGCGGTAACATGTTTCATACCCAAGTGAATATTTAAAATGGTACGGATCGACTTCGTGAGACACAGAAAGTTCGGCGGCTATCTCTCTCAAACTTGAATGAGGATTTTCAGTCACTATTTCCTTCACTTTTGCGATGTTAACTTCAGTTGCCAGAGCGAGGCAAATCTTCCATCACATCTCGACCGCTTTTCAACGCTTTGTACCACTGATAAGCACGTGTTTTCGATAAAGTCGATTCACCGTAAGCCTTCTGTAACATTTTCAGTGACTCCGAACACGAAATTCCATTGGCGATGCAAAATTTAAGACAAACTCTTTGTTCGATGTTTTTGTCCATTATGAAATTCGCAATATACACTAGAATGATATAACTAAAAACAGCACTGTATTTAATCTAAATAACAGATGCAACTCAAACTTCGCGCCAAAATGGAAAACAGTTATGCCAATCTAACAACGATAAAAAAAACAAAAAATTGAATTTGGAACCATAAACAAATCTTTCTTGACTGAATGTATATGTTTGTGTCGTGTTAGTATAAAGTTACAAAAAAATTTGCAAAATTTTACCCAATGTGAAACAATCTACACCTTAGCCTGTATTTCTTATTATCACCATTACACCACATTAAAGTTTCAGTGATTGTAGTTGTAACCAAAATTTTATTGTGAAAACTGTTAATTTTGAAGTTTACCATTTTTTTTTATAGCAAAGACCATTAACTTAAAGAAGATGTAACTATATCAAAAGTAGCAAATTTTAGAGAAAACCATCAATTTGAAATATTGAGATTTGTAGATAAAATTACTAATTCTATAGCACCATTAGATCGAGTATATTATTACTATATATATCCCTTCATAAAGCCATTAAATGCATGTGCAGAGGGGATTATTTCCATTTTGAACTCGAACTTGGCTGGACCATTCGCAACCATCATTAAAACTACTGGACTTACTAAAATTTTGAAAATTCAGTGATTATAAAGCTTTAATTTATCGAACTTAAGAGAAGCATGCTTCCTCAATGAACTTTAGAGTGTCGGTCGACGAAGCGTACTCCTTAGACACCTGCCAGCCCTTTTCAGGGCTGCAATTCCACTTCTGTGTGCGCATGCTATATACCAAACGGAACTGTGTACATGTAATGAATTCCTAAAATCTTTAACTATTTTCCGCTCGAACTCAAAAACCAGCAGGCGACACGTGTTTCGCTTCGACGAAGCATCCTCAGGATATTCCAGAGATCACACTGGGTCAGCTAACCAGCACCGAATATTCGTCACTCAATATTCTAAAGATGCTTCATTGAGAAGCGAAACCCGTGTCGATTGGTGGTCTTTGTAGTTTGAGCGAAAAATATCTAAATATGTTAGGAAGTCATCATAGATTTCTGCAAAGTAACACCACAGTCTTTACAACTGTGTACAACGTTAGGCCCTAACCGAAGCGACGTGTGTCAGTTCGTTCCCGTTGATGTGCACAGTGTAGTTAGATGTTGCGGACCCAACCACCCAACACGCTGCGCGTGGAACGGCAAATGGAGGGAGAACTGCAGAGTGGATACGTGGAATGTAGGTGTGATTGAAGGGAAGATGAATAACTACTGTAGTACGAAATAAACTAAGTGTACTTATACATAAACTAAGAGTACCTAGAAGTAAACTAAGAAGTGATCGGAAATGGCTATTCTTAACTAAATAACAATAATTTAGAACATATTTTGTAGTCTCGCTGATTGGAACTCTTCACGGAGTATTTAGTTAAGACTACAGGAATATTAACCTAACAATACTATAAGGTAGCTTTTGTTTCTTACTGTTTCTTTCTGTATGTATCTATCTACTTATATACATATACGTTGTTGTATGTGCAATAAATTATTAATTAAAAAATAAATACTTTTTTTTTTATTATATATTTATTATAAATATGTACTAGTTTTTTACATTTACATAAAACTAGAGATGTTGTGTGCAACGTACCTACAATATTAGGTGTGAAGTATATATCATATTTCATACAATAAAATTGGACGACTTCATATTACTAAAAGAAAAAAGTTGCAAACTCATAGAGAAAGAATTTAGCCTTAGGTGGTTAATGTTGTAGTTTACTCTTCCCTAAGGGGTTGGGTATTTGTGTTCAAGTTTCTCCTGCATTACTAAAAAAAAAGGAGACCAAAGCGCAAGTAAAGAAAGTAGACAATTAAAAGTAGAGAAAGTCAATGAAATTTCTTTCACATTTATTCTGATAGTGTATTTATCACAAAACTTGATATCAAGTTCTCTAAGGAAGCGAAAGACCTCGTTATGAGCTACCCGGTCCATGGCGGCAGGTGGCAATGAAAATCCTACTGAACCGCAATGACCCCATCTAAAGGAATTATATTACGACAGTTCAAAATTGACTTGGGAATATAATAAGGAGCATATAATCTGACCTTCAAGTCTGTCTCCGTCTTGGTTCTATTATATTACCTATATTGGCTATAAAACAACAAGCTCAGGGCAATTCTTGATTGCTTCACATTATCGCTTTGTTAAGTTCGTTCTTGAATCAGTCTCGGTAGAACAGTCTTAAATATTCTTACACTAGAAACAACGGAAGTATGTACCTATTTACGCTATCAGTATTCGGTACTCCAACATTTAGCCCGTTATAAAAAATATTTGATGTGAATGGACGAAAAATCTTTAAGGAAGAACAAAGCGATAATGTGAATCAAGCCCGGCGCGTGTCTATCTCTGTCTTTTTGACTACAATGATCAGAAGTAAATCCCACTAAACGGATTCGCATGTAGTTTACACCGTTATTACTTGCATCTTTCGAGTATAGTTTATGTAATATCACTTATGATAGCAGAGCATTAACTCTAATAGTGGATCAAGTTGGGAAAAAGTTTAGCGCCAGCACGTTCTCGTGGAGTGTATCGCTGTAAAAACTAAATTTGACGCGAAGCCAGGCCTGGTAAATAGTTACTGTTGTATTAAACCTACCATAAATAAAGTGATACTGATAAAACTTTTATCTCTTAAAGATCTCAGCCGCACTGTTGTATAAATAATCTTTTCTGATTTTAAAAACCTATTGGAGTTGCGACAGAGAACAGCGAATTTATGAATTTTTGATAGTTTGAAAACTATTAGTTACATTTATATATTTTCAAATTCGGATTTTTATAAGTTTTATTTGAAACCCCATATCTTGAATTAAAAGTACATCTACCTATAGATCTTGAAAGTTGTACTGTAAAATATTAATTACATGTCATTTGTCCATAGACATCTTGTTTTTTGCTACGTTTATATTGAATGCGTTTTTATATTATATGTATCTAAATACATAAGTCATCATATATATATTTATTTGAAAATATAGACGAAGATCAAACACCTCGTGTTGTTAAGTATTGAAAAGCGTTATTTATACACTGAAAATATTTACATATCTCTACATATGTCTCTACATGTAAATAAATATTGCTATTTTTATTTATATGTCTCTACATATAAATAAATAACACTTTTACACGAGGTGTTTCTATGAACTGTGTTACCGTAATAGTAATTTGACTAGATTACCAACTCAATATCAAAATACCCACAGCGACATCATGTACGAAAACTTCATACAATGCAACAAAGTGACACAATGAAAATAAACACAATACGAATCAAATTTTATGCACACAGAAGCTACAAAAGTAACACACGTCAAACATCAACTAATAGTTTTACAAGTTACAATAAATCATGTCGAAGGTGGAGTGGATTGAATAAGCAGATTATTTTGTTACATTCGGAAATCTTATCGCGACGTCGGGACACGTGTTTTGGCTTAAGTCCAAGCACTTTATCGTAAATCACTGATCCATTGCACAAAAATGAAAGACATTCTTCAGGCATTCCTGTCCATACTTTATCAAACGTAGAACTAAACCGTAATATTTGAATGATGATTTAATTGTGTTGGAAAATGTTTCGGAATGTAACTAAAAAAATGTACGAAGTCGGGCATGGAAAGAGTTTTGGTAAGTCAAAACCCCACTTAACTCATTCCCACTACCAGAGGGCTGGGCACTAGTCTCCAAGTTTCTCTTGCTACACAAAAAAAAAAATAACATGCGACATGTCGTGACCCACGTAAGTAAACTAATCTTAAGTGTCAGTGGTTAGAATTCAGTCATTAACATTTATATTATTCTGAGACGTCATTCTGAAAGTTATCCTTCTGAAATTTTAAATAAATGTATTATTAAGCAAACATACAAAAAATAATCACACATTGTTCAGTTTCTGATTAAGAACTCATATTAAGCAAGAAGAGGGAACAAGTCACAATTTTTATTAGATACAAGGATTGAAGAAGAAGAAGAGCTCTACCGCACTTATTTAATCAGTGCTCTACCGTCATTAGTAAAACTATTCTGGTGAAAATTTGGAATATTATTTACGTATTTATATCAAATATTATTTTTATTTAATATCAATAACTGTAAATGAAGTCTGCACAAAAGTAGACATTTGCCTGAGCTTCAAGCTTAATTTTCAAATTTCGAGCACGAGTAAACTGCAATACACAACGACAAGAGATCACTTACAGAATTTATGGTTTTTGTATCAAGAAATTTATAATGACACAATTGCATGTGCATATGTCTAAATGTTATATTTATGCTTTAGCTTTTGGGTTTATAAGCTTTGAAGTCACACAAATAACTAGCATAATATCCAAAAACACACCTACCTCAAGATAATTAAAAAAAAACATTTAAATTACTGAGGATCTGAATTTGAAACCATAATTTTGAAAGTCTGATAAACTATCGCACCAAGGGCCTAATTTTTTTAATTAATTAGCTTACGTTTAACCTTAGTCTTGTCTGATGAAAAGCAACGGCAACATCGAAAAGTTAATAAACGAAATTTGAATTCCAATGCACAATTTTAAATAATCAATATTAATTTACTATATTCCACCCTTCATAACAAGCTCTATTTATTTTGACACATGGGTCATCTTTCAACGAGACATTATCAGGAATGATCAATTGGTTATACAGTTTCAAAGGATATAACATATAAATGAATGATATATGTATGTAATGTCGATCAAAGTTTATTTATTGAAATTATATTTTAGAAATTTAAGGATAGAATTTAGGTATTTTATGAAAAGAACTATGAAAATGTGTTTTTTGTATCCATCTCCCGTATAATGAATCTATAATGAACTACAGTTTGTGACTGGAATTCTTGGAATAGTTCTCCTAAAATGCATTACATTACTTAAATATTCAAAAAAAAAATATGTACATGTATAATATGTAAAATATGTACCTACCTATATGTTTTAATCTATAAGTATATCAACTTACTTTAACTTTACTATAACTTTCAAGTACGAGACAACTAAAGGGGTCCTGTGGAACTACAGACGATTCCTAGCGCTGTCGGAGCGTGCATCAACATCGACACAGCGCTTCGGTATTCAAGACATACACCACGGACTACCGCAGGAGTTTAATGGAGTCAAGAGCTCCACAATCCTAGTACATGAAACCGAAAATGTAAATGAAGAAATTATACTTAATAATTATACATACATACGTTAAATTTAATGTATTATTTGCCGATGCAAAAAATTCTCAGCGGACACGAAGGAAGTTACTTAAAACCTAATATTTTATTTTTACAAAATACTGATTATATTGACTAGACTTTAAATAAATAATAATGCGACCGAAGGGTTTGATAGTTATAATAATGACTGTGAATAATTTAGAAAAAAATGTGGAAAATTGACACACACACAACACACACACGCACATACATACATAGGTACACATACATACATATCCTCACGCTGTGTCGCTGACGGGTTAGTTACAGAGGACGGAGTCCAAAGTATCGCGATCCTTATACTCGTATACTACTTCTCCTTATGAGAAAATTAAATTATAAAGTCCATACCTAGGTCCTTTAAAAAAAAATACTTATACATATTGTATACCTACTTATAATCATGTGCAACTAATGTAAAAAATAAACCATGGACGAGACACAACGAACATGTTACGAAGCGTCGTTGTTTGCTTCATTACTAAGAAGCCTTAAAATAATTTATCTTCAAATTATAGTGGTGAAAATGACTGCAGTTTAGCAAGTGTCGCTTGTGAACAGCGAGATAATTATTCCACCCGCATCGAAACAATAAGGATTTTAATTAAATATTGCATGACACACGAACAAACTGATTAAAAGATTATTTGTCGGTTTGTTAACGTTTAAGTGATAATTATTCAATTATGATTGAGGTGGTAATATGAAAAGTAACAAATAAATGACACTAATTTCAGAATAAGTCCGCTATGGATTCTGATTTAGAATATGGCCTATTACACCTATGGGACATGGTTTCTTAATCTCTAAAATTACTTACTATGTACTTACCTATAAGAATAAATACATATTTAAGATTTTACTTCACCTTTAAATTCGAAAATTAATTCTGCATTTAATTTTTTTTTTAAACTTGCTTTAACTCGAACCGGCCAAATGTGAAAAATAATCGTCCTTTATTTCAAAATTTGTTGTGCGCCTCGCGCGAATTAGTTGTTGCATTGAGAAATTTTTTGCACTGCAAAAAACGCGGAAATCTCCGTATAGATAATTTTTTCGATATTTCTGGCAAAACACCCCCTGTTGACAGGGTGTTTCGCCCTTTTCGGTCGATAAACGAGCATGGAAATTTGTTGTGCGCCTCCCTCGAATTAGTTGTTGCATCGAAAAACTTTGTGTACTGCAAAAAACGCGGAAATCCCCGTAAAGATTATTTTTTCGACATTTCTGGCAAAACACCCCCTGTTGACGGGGTGTTTCGCCCTTTTCGGTAAAAAAATGAGCATGGGAATTTGTTGTGCGCCTCCCTCGAATAGTTGTTGCATTGCCAAATTTTTAGTAATGCAAAAAACGCGGAAATCCCCGTAAAGATCATTTTTTCGACGGGGTGTTTAAAATTGAGAGCAACAAATTTTTTTTTTCTACAACTAATTAGCAACAAATTCACTGAATTAATTAGGCATCGTCCCGATGCTGTAAATTAATTTTTATAAAAGTTTTCTGCTAACTTCAGCTGAACTCAGCAGAACACCTTATGTTTTTTTTTAAATTGAGAGCAACCATTTTTTTTTCTACAACTAATTAGCAAAAAATTCACTGAATTAATTAGGCATCGCCCCGATGCTGTAAATTTATTTTTATAAAAGTGTTCTGCTAACTTCAGCTGAACTTAGCAGAACACCTTATGTTTTTTTAAAATTGAGAGCAACAAATTTTTTTTTCTACAACTAATTAGCAACAAATTCACTGAATTAATTAGGCATCGTCCCGATGCTGTAAATTTATTTTTATAAAAGTGTTCTGCTAACTTCAGCTGAACTTAGCAGAACACCTTATGTTTTTTTAAAATTGAGAGCAACAAATTTTTTTTTTCTACAACTAATTAGCAACTATTTAGCAACAAATTATGAGCGGTCAACTTTTTGATTTGAGAAGAGTGTCTGGCTAAGTTGAGGCACATGAAAAATGGTCTTGTGGTATTAACAATTTCTGAGCATAGGACCGGGATAACGTACCACGCAATTTGTAGGACAATATGACTGTTAAATTATATTAATATTAACTAAATAAAAAAAAAATCAGCTGGTTAGTAATCATTTTTTATGACCTCATTATCGATACATGTTGGAAGGAGGGGACTCTTTGATCAAACCGTACATTTTGTAGGACAAATATTTTTTCGAATACTTTAGACAATTATCATCAGATATAACAAAAAAAAACCCAGTTAGTAATAAATTTTTGAGAATCATCAAATCAACATATTTTATCCCTGCTACCCCTATTACCTATCACAATCGAGAGTTTTCGTACAGGTGTTGGGCGTCTCATCAGAATGAAGCTACTCACGGAAAATTAGCTTGATAGTAATCAAGTGCAAAAAGGACGGTGAATCCTGGACTAATAGCAATTAGTATGAAGCGAAAAGCCCGGCTTTCATACTGAAATTTGTAGAGATTGAGAGATACGATACGAATACAAATATAATTCCACATGATTCAACGTCATTGTTTTTACCTAATATTTTTGTTTGAGCCGTTGTATGAGAGATAAGTATTTTTTTAATTTCCATCATAAGTGAGTTAATTTGTAATAAAAAATCCAATAAGTTGTTCATTGTGAGGACTTAAAGTCTAGGTATACAAGTTTTAATCGGCATAGAAAATGGAAAATCTTTGAACTGCACAGAAAAACAATTTGTTTTGTTATTGTTAAAACCTGCGCCTGATTTGTGTATTACTCGACTAGTAAATTATATAAGACAATAAATCGGTGTACAAAACTTTTTAACTCATGAATGTGACTCTCTGACTAGTAATTCGCATAAAAGACAATTTTTTAGTTTACAAAACTGATCAGATTTTTGTTTGTTCTCTCGGTTCATGAAGTTATAGGTAGGTGTTACTACTTTAAATTGTAAGTGCTGTATATTTTATTCAAATGACGAAAATATTTAGAATCGTTCTGGTTATGACGATTAAAAAACTATACTGGCACCATAAAAGACACATGAATTCACAAAAACAGATGAATACAGTGATTTCTTTTAGTAATTTGGATAAACAACGAATTGAGACACTATATATTAAGAACTGATAAACTATTTACGCCTGTACATTTTTAATAGGTAAAATATTACAAAAATTGTTTGGTTGAAAGATAACGCGGAGAGCGATCTCTTTCCTCTCTTCTTGTCCACCGGTTGTGCCAGTGATGATTAATTAGTAATCTATAATATTTTAGATTTCCATTTACTTTTACAAAAACAATGAAGAACATCTATTTCGGGCTTGCCCTATCCTGAAGTCCTAGCCATGCCTCTGCCTTAGCATAATGTTACTGCTATCACATATTAGGTAGTACGGAAAAGTAATAAACAAAAGGAGTGTTTATTATTTTCCTGCACAAAATTCAAATTTGAATATTAGATTTTATGTTCTCTTTAATTAACACTTCCGTATGGTATTATAAAATGATTACTCTCCTATTATTAATATTACAGGGTTGCACGACAGTGTTATTGTAAAAATGAAGAAAATAATACTTAGATGATTCGGGCACTTAGAAAGAATGACTAAGAAAATCTACAGAGCGAAAGTGAGAGGTAAAGAAGCCAAGGAAGACCAAGGCTAACTTATGAAGATCAAATAGCCAGAGTGTTAGCAGACGGAAATGTCAAAAGTACTCACATACCTAGGCGAAAATGGGTGAGGAGAATGATGAGACTTGAGGAAGCGAAAGAGGTATGTAAGGACCGCGACTCCTGACGCTCCGTCCTCTCTGACTACTCCGATGAGGATACAGCGTGAGGATATGTGTAAATGTATGTATGTATTACTCTCCTACTTGGCCAGTGAGTAACAATACAAGATGACTGTTCTACACAATTAATTTTGATCTGTCCGATACTCGGCTCCTAGGCTCAGACAGTTTTTTATTACTTCGATAAAAAAACATTTTCTATCTTCAATATTTTAAATAGGTATTTTCATTCCATGTCCCATAGGCGTGAGTAGGATTCCCAAATAAAACTGAATAGCCGGACAAGCCAGCCAGTTTGAGGTCGGACGCCATTAATTATAAAGGATTTTATATCTTAGTATTAATACGACAAAAAAAAAATTATGTAAAACCAGGCTTTTTACCATGAAATCTTCTTAAATTCTAATGAAATAACAATAACATTCAACGAATCAGTCTTCTTTGTAATTAACTATTCATTACTTACTACATACTGCTATTGCAATTTGCAATGGAAAGAGCAAAATTAAACAAAATGAAACTTCTTTACTAATTAACATTTTTGGTTAATTAAATTTTTGCTCGACAGACACTTAGCTGTTTTAAAAGCTCAGTTCCCTTCAAAATTGAGTTGTAAAACTCGTTACATGTGAAATGCTTGAAATTAAATTCTACAACCAACATTTGACAACCATGTGACTGACTGGTCAAATGTAAAAAGCCTAACAAAAGCCGGACAGGCCAGACACAGCCTAATTTGCCCGGACACGTATCCAAAAATTTTAACTCGGTCCGGCTTTATCCGGACGCCTGGCAACGCTAGACGTGGGTCATATTCTGTATATCTAAAATGTACTTATCCACATATCAGATTTTTCCATGAAAGAATAATACGTTTTCACAATAATAGATTTTCAAACACACGTTTTCACAATATCTGAGTAGGTAGGTACAGTAACTCTGGTATAAACATTGTATAAAATTTATTGTAAGTACGAAGTACTGAAGGTATGTTTAGTTACCTATATCAAGATTTCTTTGTACAAAAAATTCTATGGATTTCGTAGATATAAAAATTTTGTAAACAAGTTTTCTACGTAAGAGTCCTACTAGACTAGCTAGAATTTACAGGTGAATTAATATAACGACTTAATTGATATAAATAACATGAACGTAGCATTTTATACTAAATAAATAACTGTCAGTATAATAAATGATTGCGCCCGTTGTCAATCTCAAGCTTGATTAGTTTTGATAACAAACTTTACTAAATTAGTTTGAAGTCTGGGTAATACTGGGTATACTGCCCTAGCTTTTTGTGCAATGATATACATAAGTATGTAATAAATACTGCAGACAACTATACCAATTGTGTGACCCAAAACTAAGCACTATAGACTTGTACCATGAGTACCACACGAGCTGGAAGAGTTCCCAGTAATACACAGACTCCAAAACAATCAATAGTTCGTTTACTAAATTAACCTGACCGAGAATCGAACCCGGGGCCACACTTGAAAGATATGGTGGCTTACCACCACGCCAACGAGCCAGTCACTTTACAAAGATACAAAGAAATTCATTATACACTAGCTGTACCTACGACTTTGTTCGTGTGGCCAATTTTTTCGTGGCTTTCCTGCGTTACAGTTGTTTTTTTATAAAGAAAAAGCCTACGTCTGTCTCCGTCTCTTCTCATCATCTTACGGGTAGATTTTTGGTATAAAAGTAGCCTATGTATTTTTCATAAAAAGTCTATCTACGTACACACATATCTTCGCACTGTGTCCCCAAAGCGGTATAGTGAGAGAAGACAGAGCTCTAACCATCGCGGTCCTTACACGCTTCTTCCGCCTCCTCAAATCTCATCATTCTCCTTACACACTTTCGCCGAGGTATGTGAGTGCTTTTGACATTTCCGTCAGCTTACGCTCTGGTTATTTAATCTTTTTATGTGAACCTTAGTCTTCCTCGACTTCTGGTACCACTCACTACGCTCTGTAGATTTTCTTCATCAATCATCAGTCATTCTTTCTATATGCCTGAATAACCATGTAGGCATTCCTTTCTTCATTTTTACGGTTACACTGTCGTCCAACCCTGTCATACTTCGTATTTAGGTCTGTGTCTGCGCATATGTAACAGTTATTAGTATTTATTATTATTATTATTCATAAAAATTAATTAGTAAAAATTAGTCGAATAAGTACTTTATTTTTTCCATAAAAGTCGCTCAGAACAGCTATCAAAGCTCACGACTATAAAAATTCGACAATGCGTTCTTTTTATTGATGAGAGGCATTTTTTTAAGGAGCGACACCTGATGGAATAATGGTTGATGATGAAATGCTAATAGAAAAAAAATATTTTAATATGTAAATTGGTAGGTACTAGATTAGACTAGAGAGCGAAGATATATGTGTAAAAAATAAAGATGATGTCAATAAGAACTGGTTGATAAAGACTTAAGAAAAAATGCATGACTGCAAGAGATCTAAATGTATATTGGCGGTGTGGCATGAAGATAATAAATAAAAGACGAAAATTCTACTTAATTAAAGACGACAAATTTTGGATAGAAATTACGGAACCGAAATTGATTAAATTTATTTTGATTGTTTGATACCTGATCCTGTGCATCCGCACTATAACAGAAATATGCCTATAAGAGACACGGTATACGTTATCCAGAAGGATAATAGTAAAGATAAAGAAAACGCAAAGAAAATCAGAAATTGAATCAGTCGGAAAAAACGTTACTGTTTAGCGATAGAACCCACTGCTAAGCAAAAAATATATATACTATTTAAATGAAAAATTTTAGCTATTTTTAACTTCTTTCCAATAAACAAAATTTATTTTAAAGAACCTTGGAAACTAATTAAAACTTAACTTCTCCACATATTCCGAAAGAACAATTGAGTTGACGTGATGCGAGCGATGTCCGTATAGCGGTTTTACCACCAAAAGAGTTCGTATCTTTGTATTTCAATGTTTACCACACATCATACGAGATAGCCACGTCCCCTAATGCATCGATATTACTCGATGTAGCCCGGCTATGATCTATTGAAGCCTACAAAATGAAACTCCATAAGTGAAAATAACTAAACTTTACTATAATGTTCCTTTCCGTCGTCTACGTCAAATAGTATCAGAGAAAAACAGCTGTGACAGACAGACGGACACAAACACATGATTCCATGTGTTTTTTTTTCTCATCTTAACAGAACACTAAAAATTACCTCATGCTAAGTCGTTTGAAAAGGCGCCGATCTCTTAAATTGTTCAATATGACTAATACCAAGGTTAAAGCTGCTCGTGTATGGAGATGCAGACGCACTAGTGACACAGTTCAGCCGTTTAGCGCAGCAGATTTTTACATTTTACACTGCGCCTGTCGTAGGTACTTCACACATGTGACTGTATACGCACATACTTACATCACAGTTAGGCCTACTGTCCCTGGACGCGTAGCTCCGTAGACGCGTATTCGTAATTATACGCCTAGTGTACGACTGCTTCCTGCTTACACACAAAACTACGAAACTGTCCACGGAATAGCAACGTCGCGGTCGTGACGCTATATGCACGCTTCATGACGCCTGCTCTCCCGCGTGTCGTACGCTGGGGCGTACGAGTAAGCTACATCAAGCAGAGCAGACCAATGCGTTTTTATCGATATAAAAATATTGTTTTTGTAACAGTGGTGCTGTGATTTAAAATATAATCTAGTAAGTAGTTTTACTCATTCTATACAACGAATTAAATAAACTATCATCTTCTGATAATTATATGACAGCTACGAACACTACAATTGATAAATCTTTCTATGTATGGATGCGTCGAATGTAATTGTGGTCGTAGTATTAAGCCATAATGACGTCTCCATCATTCAACGGCATAATGGCAAATAAGAGAAAATTTAAGTATGCTAGCAATGCTGTGGTCAAAGTTTAGTGTATGAGGGTGCGCAAGCTGCACGGTGTATGTATTTTGAAGTGTCTATGAAGCCATAGTTCAAGAACAGTAGGCTCTATGCATTGCAATCACTACATTGTGTACAAAGACCTGTGCTGCCAGATTCTGTACCTGCACCTTTTTTTACGCCTAATCCATGGAATGTTTCAGGCTACTTATTGGATGAATAATTACCTATTCATATACGTTGGACTTGAGGATCCTTCAAGGTCAGAGATGTTCAGCTCTATAGCCCGGGTCTAAAAATAATAAGGCATCCAGCGCCGCGGCTAATCGGAGTCGGCATTCCGAGCGTGACGACAGCGCGTGTGGCCCGTGATATCGTGGCACTCAAGGGTGCAGGGGGCTGTCTACTTTAACTTATTAATTTATTAACTTAACTTAAAAAACTTAAAAATACTTTAAATGTTTGTTTAAAGTATTTTTAAGTTTACTTTAAACTTATTAATTTATTAACTTAAAAAACTTGAAAATACTTTAAACGGCAATTTCATAGGTAAAGACTATTAATTATGTTCGTGACTAAGGTGCCTGACCCAAATAAGGCCTAGTTCCCAATAAGGCCTGTCTTTTAAATATCCCACCTCGCGGGGTCAAATTGCTGCCAAAGTGCAGCATGAATTTGTCTTATAAACCTATAAATTAGGTAACGATAAAATTAAGGTAGGCCTTATTTGGTGACGTTATCTTACATCATATAAATATCACGAGATAAAAATGACCGGTTTACTAAAAAATATTGACAAGGAAAATATTAGATATACTAGGTAAGATGAAGGTTTCTATGTAGTATTCTAAACGTTTGTGATCTTACAATGTTATCAGTTTAACCCCAACTCAGTCAATGTCAGGAGACAATGCAAATTGTACAGATTCATAAATAAAAATGTAAACGAAGAAAACATGTAAGTAGTGTTGAAGTTAATATATCATAGAACTGATTGCCTAGTCTGTACTGTGACTCTGTGAGTTATGTATACTCTATGTGATTGTACTCTGTGTCTCGAATGGCTTGTTAATTGTGTAAAATGTAAGTGTTCAAGAAATACAATAAATAAATAATAAAAATGAACGTCTGCTTTCTTAGTAAATATAATAAAGAGTAAATAGTGAATATATATAATGGTAGCAGATAATAATCGGATCTCTGAAATAATTCAATTCCTAACAGCAGAGCGTGGTTCATCAAATTAAAAATGGCGAGTGGAAGTATGAATAATGCGTCGTATTTTTACCCGAAATTACATGATGGCGTAAGTTTTTCTAATTGGAAGTTCCGAGTAAAACTTTTGCTCGAGGAAAAAGGATTAGTAAAGATTTTAGAAGGAATAAAAACGGAGAAAGATGAGTTCATAGAAGATGCGAGAGCCAGAGCAGTAATTGTACAGTGCTTGTCGGATAGATATTTACAAATAGTGAAAAAATGCAATACTGCGGCCGAAATGCTTTCACAGTTAGAAAAGGTATTTGAAAGAAAAAGTATTTTTAATAAATTATACTTAAGGAAGAAACTATTATCATTAAAGTGTTCTGCGGCAGATAAGATGAGTGACCATTTTCTAAGATTTGATACTGTAATAGCGGAGTTGGAGGCCACAGGCACTCCAATGGAAGAGGCGGATAAGGTCAGTCACCTTTTATTAACTTTGCCCGATATATATGATAATGTGATCACAGCACTAGAAACAATGAGTGATGAGAAAGAACTGACTATAGATTTTATTAAGTCTCGATTGCTCGATGCTGAACTGAAGCAGAAAGGTAAAGAAAGTGAAGTACAACTAGATTCGAGCTTCATTGCCTGTTATCGCTGCGGCAAAGCAGGACATAAATCTTATCAGTGCAGCTCAGTTACAGAGCAAACAAATTGGAGATCTGGAGGAAGAACAGGAGTTAGAGGAAGAAACAGAGGAAGAAGATACTATAGAGGAAGACGAGCACCAGAGAGAGCACAGATGACAGAGATAGAAAATAAGGAAAACACGACATTCGTAGCCACTGCTCAATTATCAACAGAAAAGGAAACACATGATTCAATAATATTTGTAATAGATTCAGGTGCTACTCACCATTTTATACAGAAACATTATGAAAAGTATATGACAAACATACAAGATTTAGAAAGAGAAATACATATCAAGATTGCAAATGGACAAGTATTAGTAGCTAATAAACAGGGTTCATTGAAAGTATTATGGGAAAATAAAACTATAACGGTGGAAGGTTTGATTGTGGAAAATTTGACTCATAACTTATTATCAGTGAATAAATTAATAGAAAGAGGATTTACAGTATTATTCCAAAATGGACAACTTAAAATATATAGGAACAGGTACACTGTTTATGGTGAACGAAACGGGAAACTATATACACTAAAAATGAAATTACAAAAGGCTAATCATTACTGTGAAAATGCATATATTGATAAAAGCATATGGCATAAACGTCTTGGTCATTTAAATAGAAAAGGACTTGCTATTATGAAGCTTCCATATAGTGACGATGTATGTGAAATCTGTATGAAAAATAAAAGTACCAGACTGCCATTCTATACATTAACAAAAAGACAATCAAGGGCAGTAGGTGATCTAATACATTCCGATGTGGCAGGCCCAATGAGAACAACAACTAACGAAGGACATAGATACTTCCAAACTATCACAGATGACTATTCACATTTCTGCCAAACCTACTTATTGAAGAACAAAGCTGAAGCTGCTGGTAACTTAATAACATATGTGAATGCATTAGAGACAGAGAAAAGTACTAGAGTTAAAAGAATCAGATGCGACAATGGTGGAGAGTACTCCTCAGAATATTTTAAAAAATACTGCAGAGAAAAGGGAATAAACATTGAATATTCACTACCTTATAGTCCTCAGATGAACGGAAAAAGTGAAAGAATGAACAGAACAATTTATGAGAAAGCTCGGACTATACTTGATCAATCTAATTTACCTAGACACTTATGGGGAGAAGCGGTATTAACAGCTACCTATTTAATAAACAGATGCCCCTCTAAATCAATAAATAATAATATACCTGCAAAGATTTTTGGAAGAGATATGAATTTAGAAAGAATGATTATATTTGGCTCTAAAGGCTGGATGGTAGTAATTCCAAAAAGGGATAAATTCGATGAAAGAGCAATACCAGTAAGAATGATAGGCTATAACAAAACGAGATATAAAGTGTGGGATCCAGATACTAATAAAATTATAGCAACCCGAGATGTGAGATTTAATGAGAAAGACATAAAATTTAACAGTGAAGAACAGGAAAATCAATATGAAAATAGAAGCTATCCAATCAATGAAGAAATAGAAAAAGATAAAAGTGAGAAGAGAATGACGGAATATGAAGATAATAGTAATAATGGGAAGAAACAAAGTGTAAGAGAAAGAGAAAATACATGTGAAAATGAAACTGTAAATGAGAGAGACAATGAAGAAAATACTACATCTAGAGGCGGAAGAAATCTAAGGAAACCAGAATATTTAAACGACTACGAACTGTATGAAGCTTATTGTTTAATTAGTATAGATAAAGAACCGGAAAGTTATGGAGATGCTATTAAAAATGGATGGAAAGAAGCTATTGACAATGAATTAAATGCGCATGAAAAGATGAAAACATGGACAGAAATAGATTTACCCCCTAATAGGAAAGCAATAGACACAAAATGGATTTTTAAAATTAAAGAAAATGGATTGAAGAAAGCTAGATTAGTAGCTAAAGGGTTTCAAATTAAGGAACGGGAAGATTTTGGTAAAAATTATGCACCAGTTGCACGAATAGTGACAGTAAGAACACTCTTGGCACATGCACTACAAAATAGTTGGACACTTAGACAACTTGATGTTCCTACAGCTTTTTTAAATGGCACATTAGAATCAGAAGTTTTTATAAAAGCACCAGAAGGAGTGAAAATAGAAAACAATAGAGTATTAAAATTAAACAGAGGGTTATATGGATTAAGAGAAAGCCCAAAGTGCTGGAATCAACGTTTTGACAATTATATAACGAAGAAAGGATTCAAGAGATCTTTACATGATTTTTGTTTATATTATGGAGACAAAATAAAAGCATGGCTAGTAATATATGTAGACGATATTATTTTGACAGGTTTAGAAAAAGATGTAGAAGAAATAGTAAAAGGACTGAAAGAAGAGTTTCAAGTAAAAGATTTTGGAGAATTGAAATTATTCTTGGGAATGGAAATAGAACGGACAGAAAATACTTTAAAAATTGTTCAGAAAAGACAAATTAACAAAATGTTACAAAAGTTTGGATTGATAGATTGCAAAGGTACAAATACACCACTAGTAAAAGGATACCAAATAGATGAGAAAGAGACAGTAATAGATGTTCCATATAGACAGATTGTCGGAAGTTTAATGTTTGTTGCTACTGTATCACGTCCTGACATAGCATATGCAACTTCATATTTAAGTCAATACTTAGATAAACCAACGAAGAGTCTCTGGATTCAAGCCAAAAGAACACTACGCTATTTAAAGGATACAATGAATATAGGACTATTATACAAAACAGGACAATATGAGTGCATTGAAACATACTCGGATGCCGATTGGGCTGGAAACGTGTCAGATAGAAAAAGTATGACCGGATCAGTTTCATTATACAATAATAATACAGTGGCATGGCTATCAAGAAAACAAACATGTGTAGCTTTATCAACAGTGGAATCGGAATATGTTGCTGCTGCAACAAGTTTATGTGAACTATTATATTTAAAAGGACTGTATTATGATTTCAATGGTGTGGACAAAGAAGTGAAGTGTGTGTTATATATGGACAATAAAGGTGCAATTCAGTTGACAAAATCATTTGAGAATAGTAAACGTGCTAAACACATAGACACTAAAAATCATTTTGTGAAGGACATTATATTAAGTAAGAAAGTTGATTTGAAATATATTCCAACAGATAATAATTTAGCTGATATATGTACTAAATCGTTGTGTAATCAAAAACTTTGTTTTTTAAGAAATTTACTAAATATTGTTTAAGAAAAAATTGTATAAGATTGTAGTTTGTGTTAACTTTTTAAAAATAACAAATATTGCATCTCAAGTGTAAGTGATGTCTTTATAAAAATTGTTAAGATATATATAAACGATTTCAATTAGGTAAACTATGTTTAAATCGAGGGGTGGTGTTGAAGTTAATATATCATAGAACTGATTGCCTAGTCTGTACTGTGACTCTGTGAGTTATGTATACTCTATGTGATTGTACTCTGTGTCTCGAATGGCTTGTTAATTGTGTAAAATGTAAGTGTTCAAGAAATACAATAAATAAATAATAAAAATGAACGTCTGCTTTCTTAGTAAATATAATAAAGAGTAAATAGTGAATATATATAATGGTAGCAGATAATAATCGGATCTCTGAAATAATTCAATTCCTAACAAGTAGGTAGGTACGCCTCGTAGGAGTCGCACTATATTTAGAACGAATTCTACCAACATAATTCGAATATGTATCTATACCTACGTATCCCACATGCATTTAAAATCGCCTTCTTTCTTTCTGAGTCTATTATTAACAAACTACCTAAATCTGACTAAATCTGATTTTTAGCCAATCTCTCGGCGCCAGTTCATAATTCAAATTTTCCCCCTTACAATGTCTGGAACTCAGACCGGAAGTCAATAAAATCTCTCCCCGCTTTCCTTATTTGCTAAACTAAGTCTAAACAAAACGACGTATATATTTGAAATAAGATTTTCCCTCACTCCCCTGTATGGTAATTCGTCAACCACGGTCAGAATGCGTGAATTCTGCCAACTGTGTTCGACCCTCTGCATATTTGTAATGTTAACATTTCCGAACAGCAACAAAAAATAAAGTTCGTTTTTGTCTGTATCTACATAATATATTTAAATGATTAGAATATATTTTTATCACTTTTATCTATTTATTATTCCACTCGATATAAAATCAATAAAATATTGAAAATGAGGTCTTTACACGGTTTATCTTCTATCATAAGTCACATTATCTCTCTGAGAATGCGAACTTTGTGCTAATTTAAATCAGTATAATTATGTTTAATTTCTCGGATTAAATTAATGTTATAGTTATTATTACTTATAAAATATAATTATAAACAAATAACGAATTAAACAAATTACAGTAGCTTTGTACTTAGGTATTATAAACGAAATTAAAATTTTTGAAATTATAGCTTAAAAATAACGAAAAAATCTTTGTAGACAAATTTACCTATGCCTCTCTTCACTTAGGTAAATTCAAGTTGCAATAAGATAAAATCTTATCGCACCTTGAAATTTTTCGAGGCTTTATTGAAGAATGAAAATTGAAAGATTTCTTTTACTCGTTCCACGATAACGACTGTTGGATCCGCAAAGAACTAATAAAGACATTATAAAACGACCCTTTGCGCTCCTTAAACACCAAAAGGTTCACTGAAAAGGTTTAAAACAATTGTTATACCACAGAAATAAATATTTATTACGGATAAGTCAACGGTTAATTTCCTCCTTTCTTTGTAGACGAGATATTTTAAATTGCGTATGTTAAAATCATAACGTAGATAAAACAGTTCTATCTAGAATGACTAGCTTCCTCGTCTTTACTTACAAGAAAGAAAATTGTAAAATGATACTACAGCGACGATATCAAATATTCTGTATTATAATACAAGTATAATACATTCCTCACCTAGGAATAAGCAATGTAAATGTGTAATGTATGTAAATAACTGGCAGCAAAAAATATGAACAAAAAACAAAAATATTGAATTATTCTTTCTATAAACACATAGATCGAAAATGTATAGTAATAAAAGGAGGCCAAGGTTGACTTAGGAAAATCAGATAATAAATAGCAAGGAGCAAAATTGATATGGTTTGGGGAAGAGTTATTGCGTTAAGAATATAGTGTGAAAATATGTATGTACTCAATAGCACAATAGAAAAAATATTAAATACTACAGTTTATAGTATAGTTTATATTTTGTATAAATATTAATTACTACATATTTACCCATATATCCATATTTGAATTTCAACATACGTGTTATATGAAGAAAGAAAGAATCAATCTTTTTGAATAAAATTTAATTTCACAGTACGTAACGCTTAGAATGTGAAGTATGGAATGTTGCAATGCAAAAAAATAAAAAAGAAGAAACGACACAGGAAAAAATATATGTATAAATATTAAATAACTATTCTATTAACTCTTAGCCAAAGTAGCACAAAATTTGGTTTCATAGTAATTAAATTCACTAGAGACAATAAAAATCAGTGTTCAGAACTTGCGATAAGATCAGATCGGAATTACAAATAAAAATCATTATAATTTGGTTAATTTATCTTTGTTTTAATGTGCTGGAAATTAGTTCAGAATATGTTCAGAACGTCGCGTCGGTATGGGGGTAAGGGGGTTAAAATAAGTTCTATTAAATAAAATACTTCTACAATTTATAGGTAGTACCTATCACATTATAATTCGTGTTGCGCAATTCTTTTTTCTTATCTTTGCTATAAAAATCTTCATTTGGTTTAATACATAATAAAACCATAAATAAGCATAATTATTACCGTAAATGTTTTATCGTAATTATGTATTGAGAAAACAAATTGTCTGTTAGAATAATATAAGTTCTTAATGTTATCTTATGTTGTGACGCAACATATGCTCGAGCATAGCCGTACCTATATGACGTCTACGCGATCGAGTAAACTTTAATCATCGTACAACTAATTTATCTTATACCTACATATGGTATACGATACTCTTGCGACAAGCGTATATCATCTGTCCTGTGCTCTTACCCAGGCTACAGGGCTGTATACGGACGTACTTACTTTATCTCAGAAAGCAAATTCTACCTAACATTACTTAATACGTCGTACGATAAAGTTATTTCGTGTCCGAATGCGCTATCATCTACTAACCTCACGTAAACCAAACACATAGTACGATAACTTTAGAGTTATGTCTAAATATACTAGGTAATTTTCATAAGCGCCTCGCGCCAAATCAAAGTTTGATAAAAAAAAATTTCAAATTATTTTAAAAGAAAACTACGATGTCGGTAAATTTTTAAAAATGTCGCAACTCTTAGTGCTCGCTTCGCGCCACTGTCAATTAACATGTCGTTTGAAGTTGCGGTGTTCTCGAATATGGTATATTTGTTCACGAATAAGCTTACCGGAAATCGGAATCTGAAATATACTTTGTCGTATAGAATTTAGAGTTCATTGTATGTGAGACGGATGTGGAATTATGGCGTTTTGCGTAAGGCAAGAGGCTAGTCGGTAGCGTGAAGTCGTGTGGCGGACACATGAGTAATGACAACAACGCGGTGGCGTGCGTCGTTTGAACCGAACGTTTCCAGATGCGTCTCGATGCAGAATTGCACGAGTTATGCAACTCAAATAAATACGTAACTATAATAAATTATAACTAGTAGGTATACCTAAGTACTCATTCCACTGAACTTCAGAAAACGAATGTCTTTATCGTTTTGTAATGACTTCAGAAATAATTCTTTAGATCTAGTCAACATTTATAGTTCACCGTTCTGTCTGTTCACATTTAAAAATAAATTAATATTTTTAAATTTCAATAAAAAATGGCTTTGAAGAAAATTTTAAAGAACAACCGCTATTATCTACATTAAGTGATGCAAAAAGGGGTATTTTCAAACTGTAAAATAATGTATTTTAAAATAAAACAGCAGTTTATAAGGCTGAATACCATAGTGGTCTCGGTTGCAATAAGGTCAATCGACATTAAACGAACAAATTACCAAACGAACAAGACAACGCCAGCGACGCCGACGTCACGTACCTACCTATTACATTAACAAACGCCACGCGGTTCGTAAATTATACAAATTACAATCTTAAAACTCGGCTAGAACTTAGCTTAAAACTTAAAGTACCTATTATGGACGCCATCCACTTTCGAAGAAACACACAGATATAATATGCAGTTTCGAAAGTTTTTATTTTACGTGTGACATAAGTAGGTAATTAATAAAATCCATCAAAAACAATACGTTATCTATATTTTTATTAATTAAATCAACATACTTTCGTGCTGTATCCCTAACGAGGTAGTCGTAGAGGACGGAGCGCCAAGCATCGCGGTCCTTACATACTTCTTTACGTATTTACAACATACATACATATGTACATTTGTTGGTATTTAGATACACTAAGGTGTATCTAAATACCTATATGAAATATTTAAATAAATTAAGAATTTATCTAGATACATAAAATAAGTTGAAAAACAGAAACTATTGCTAACCCACAAACAAGGAAATGAACTCCCCTAGATGTAAAGCTAAAATAAAAATAGTTACCACCAAGGAGACGTACACATGTGTAGCGAAAATCTTCAAACACAAATTCTGGGCGACATTTTTTTATCGTCTAGTGACATCAGAGGAGCACAAAAAAACGTCATTATGGTGTCATAGATCACGAATAGTGGCGAAAGGGAGGAAAGCTATGGTGTGTGACGAGCTGCGCTTGCGATGTCAACTCACTATCAACATACGTTTTAAGAGATTTTTTAAATTCCTTGATAATAATGGATAGAAGATTTATAAAGTCTCACTGTTTATCTGAAATACAAACGTAACTACAATAAGTTCGTGTTTACGTATATAAAATCTTAGCGCAACGCTCGTTTCCCTAAGCCAGCCTTGACGCACGCTAAAAGCAAACAAAATAAACCGCAATCCTGTCGTTTATTGCCCGTTTAAAGCTACGCGGTACTCAATGATTTATTATTTTTTGCTGTCTTGATTTATTCGGGCTAAAGAAGTGTTCGCACGCGCTCTTGTCTATTTGCGGCCAGGCCAAAATAACTGGCAAAACGATACATGTATCCGCTGCTTAGTTAGCGCATGAGCTCCTGTTTTCTAGCGGGCGTCAAAAAATGATTTTGAAAAAGATTACGCGACCATTTACGGTGATGTTGTTTAGTCTCACTATTTAATTTATTTATTCCTATAAGTTTAAATGAATATAAATAATTTTGGTTGAACCCACATGAATTTAGTAATTCATTTAAAATAGGAAACTAGCACCTGAACCTTATAAGGTACCTGCGGGTAATAAGGCCTGTCGTCTAATAAGGCCTATGTGAGTAAAATCATATTTACAATGGGCGCTCCCGCTCAAGACAATACTCACAGACGCCTAACACACGAAGATATCTTTATAAGTTTACAAACGCGGATTACCCCTCTTCCCGTCTCCAGGATTGTATCATACATTGCGAGAGATGACCGCGTGGCACGAATAATAAAAATAGGTCCGAATCAGTCGTAAGTATTGATCGTCATGTTTCACTCATCTGTATAAATTTGCAGTTTAAACTTTTTAATCATTTTAAAATTTTTTATAATAAATACTTGATAACGTACTGGGATTCAAATATTTTTAATTTAATTTCTCTTACATACACAGTCGACGACTATTAAGGCCTACCTAATTTAAACATAGGTTTTGTTTTCCTCCTACATCATGAATCAATTTTTATTTGTTTCATAATGTATTTTATATAAATTTCGAGGTTTTACGAATGTAAACAAGTAGTACGTAATTTAATGTTTATTGAACAATCGTTAGGTTTTGTGTCTACGACCACGAAGAATATAGAACGACCATTTACTCAAATAAATGGTTGTTATGGGGAGAAAATTACAGATTTTTTAATAATTTTTAATGTCATTGCTGCGTTTATGCAATTATTGATCTCAAGTATTAAATGTATAACGCGTAGTTTGATTAGTTAAGTACATTAGAGCTGTAGGTTTTATTACTCTACCATAGTAAAATAAGGCCTATTGACAAGGTTTTAATAATGTTTAATTTGTTTTTGTTTATAGTAAAAAATGCAATTTTCCCTTTATATTTTATAGTAATTGAACTTTTAGACTAATTATTGTTAAAGTCTGTGGATTATATTAATTATTTTTCATTTAATTTCAAATCTTCCTTAGCTAGGCCATACCTAGCCCGCAGGTACCTTACATTGCCAATGCTTACATAATATAACTGTTCATACCCATACCTTTCATACCGTTACAATATCAAAACGACGAGAAAAACAAAAACACTTATTTTATATTTTTACTATATTTATATTACATACCCAGCGAATACTAAATAAGACAGTATGAATGAGATAGTTATTTACAATTATTTTAGAGGGGCTCAGTGAGGACATGTGTCCAAGGGCTTACAATGAAACCCAATCGTTTTCGCCTCGCACAGTCACGTCTAACTGACAATCTCTGGAAAAATGTTTTTCTCGCGTGCTGTCAAGCCCCAGCTGTGGTCTCCCAATGTGTTCTCTAGCAATTAATATTGCAAACATTTGATGTTATCTCAAATTGCCCACTCTTTTGTAACAATGTTAGTAGTTATTACGTAGGTAGGTACTACGTGTACGGACATGATTCTATTACATCCTAAACTCTTAAAAGGTTAAGGTTTTTAATTCAATTTTGAAAAGAAATGGATGTACTGGAGTATACAGTAATTTATACATACACATCTTCACGGTGTATCCCTAACGGGATATACAGGTTATCAGGATAGTCAGAGAAGACGGATCGCCGAGCGTCGCGGTCCGTACATAGAAGTATAAACGGACCGCAACACTTGGCGGTCCGTTTTCTCATCCGTCCGTCCGTCAGAATGATGAGATTTAAAGATGCGAAGGAAGTTTCACTTCTTTCTCCTCATCATTCTGCTCACGCGTTTTCGTCTAGGTATGCGAGTGCTTTTGATAATTCCGTCAGCTAACACTATTTGATCTCTTCATTTTTACAATAACACTATCATGCTACTCTGTCATACTGCGTATCTCTTCATTGCTTATATTGTTCGCAAGGGTGACACCGCACGTATTTCTAAGAGATCACATTGCCATTGTGGCCATTTTGGCTGAGTTAGATATATTCACACTGCCTACTAATGCAGACAGAGCACCGTTCACTTTATTGCCCGCCGCTACCCGTCTCTCCACATCCAACTCACATCGTCCATCCCTCGAAAACGCACTCCGCAGATACACAATTTCATTCACTTGTAATTTATGTACAGTAATTAAATATATACATTTTTGTACAGTTTACCACTAAATACATACTATTTAGTATGTAAATATTATATATCATTAGTCATTACCTATTTGAACATAGAGTCGAAATTTGTTCGGCACTAGATTTATCTATAATGAGATGTTATGACAACTCACTCACTACTCAATAAAATCAGTCTGTACCAGCTATCAAAATTATACATATGACAAACTAGAAGCAGACAATGTAGTTTCTTGGTTTTAGCTAATCACAGCCTGAACTTCGAGAGTTGACTATGCTATCAAGCGAATCTCCATCAAAGTGGAAATTAAATAAAAACAATCCACTGATTCTGCATGAGATGCTCTCCTGATGCATTATTCAAGGAATGCAAAATCCCAGTTTAATAATAGATGAAGGCGAAGATAAATTTCTAGCAACCGTGTTCGAAGGAATTGAATTGTTACCCTTTCAGCGACTGAAAGGATTTACGGGCTTGTCTTTTCAGAAATTAAGTAATAATACTGAAAGACAAATTTTCTTCATAAACAAATATTTCCACTATAACTGTTCTAACTATAACAATCAAAGAATCTTAGAATATTTTTATAGATAACAAGTAATGTAATATGATAAATACGTAAGCCTTTACACGATACATGCGTAGATACATATTATATCAGTCGCCAATAAACCGCATTAGTAATAAAGTAGTCATTACGAACAGCGACATCCCTTTATGGATTGAAAAACGATTCGCTGAGGGGTTTGCTCGGAAAGACTCGAACGAAGAATACTTATTATGTAACGAACCGTTGAACACAAGACATCGATCGGTGAGACAGTGCGCGCGAGCATGAGGCAAACAATCGTCTTTAAATAATAACCGTAACGAGTTAAGCGTCGATCCCGTTTTCATTCTACATTGTGTTGCGACCACTCGACCACGCAACGACCACAGTATCAACTTTTATGTCTAACTACGTCAAAGGAAATGGATGTTCCGATAACAAAAAGGAATATACAAAAGAACCTTAAAATAGATTACTATCCACAATGCTTTATAGTTCTCGATTGATTTCTACCAACATCTGTTAATAGATTTTTTTATTACATAATTAATTAAGAAGATCGATAAATTATTAATTATTTTGCGACAGATATTTATCATATTTAGATAACATATCAATACTATTAACAGTTAAGTAGGTATTCTTTAGTTCGACGTAGGATTACAAGTAAACAAAAATGTAAAACTTGTCTGAACTTTAACCTATAAACCATTGCATAGAATCTAATTATTACATAAAATCCAGAGATTTTATGCAAATGTCCAAATTAAACCAGATAATGGAAACTCTACCATCTTGTCTCTTAACTACTTTGTAGGTACTTAAAATAAAAGGGCTTATCAACACAACACTGAAACAGGTTTGTATTTCATCAAATATCATAAAATAACAAAATATTTCTTTATTTAAAAAATTGAGTATTTTATAGATAACATCACACTTAATAACGCCCAATCGTATTCGAACCCGTTAGGTGCCAACTTTAATTTGAAAATGTAGCGAAAATGTTAAACATCAGAAGTTTATTTTGTTGTTAAAAAGACATTAAAGTGAAGATGGTGTTGTTGCTGCAAAATAACAAGGTGTCCTTCCGTTCTCATGATATTCACTAAATTGTGCAGTAGATACACGAATCATTCAGACTTAAAAATATGAACTATGATTTTACAACAATTTAAGGTAAACTAGTTAGATATTAACAACTCAGTCGGAGTATCTTTTAACAACTTCAGAAATAAAATGAACATAATTTATGTACCTATATTTAAATAAATAAAAATTAAATGAAATGATTATGCAATTAAAAAGTAAGTACGAACTAATTACGCATAGAAAATTATGGAAATAAATAACTGGACTGAAAGCTTCCTTTTGCTTTTTACGACTTTGCTAGCTAAATATTGTTATTGGGCTGCATTGACATTGAAATTGGGCTCATACCATCATTACAGGTCTATTTCAATTCTTGCGAAATAATTACGAGAACAAAAATTATGGAAATATAGGTATATAGACTTTACCTTATAAATAACTCCAGCCACCGTGACCGAGCAGACCGAGGAGGCAAATGAGATAAGCTGTTACGCGACCGGTGACGCTGTAAAAGCCACTAGGCCTAACAGCAAAGAGAAGGATTTTTAGTCGGTTCGAGTTCGACACTACTCAGTCAACGTGGAGTCCGATTGAGGGATATACATATGACATAGGGATTTTCTCTCTTCTGAGAAAAAAAAAAGATAAGCTGACTGATCGCTAAGTATGATATTTATTATCCTAGTTATTATCAGATAAGCTGATCGGCGGCCATTTCGTTAGAAAACATGCACCCACACACGTAAATTTAATTGCCTCGGTACAGACTAGAGTTTTAAAGTCTATGGAAATATAGTTTTATTTAGCTTTTCACTTCATTATCTAACCATTGAAAAACAATTTTAGACTCCTACATCGTTTAGGGTCAATTTCAAGTTTTGCGGTAATCCATTATTTGCATAATAGCTTTACTTCTTATAGGACTAAAAATCTTAAAAAAACTTACTGACAGTTTTCACTGATTGACAAGAATTAATAACTCTTATGTTGATATAAGCTATATAATAAAAATACACTACAGCAAGTTGACAATTTTATACGAAATATGTAAGTACGTAATATAGTGAACGCATAATGTAATCAATCAACTTCCGCCATTTTTTAAGTCTGTCACAATTTTAATCGATTACATTCGAGATCCATTCAAAAATATCGAATATACCTAACATATAAAACATTTTGTGTTTTCTCTGTTAAAATATAACGATGATTGTTATTTTTGTGAAATGCTTCATAGTTACCAAAGTTTATTGCACGTGATAATGAATAAAGTGCATACTACTACAACTGTTATTATGAATGTTATCAGTCCAATTTTAATATTATTTTAATATTTTTAACATTTCAGTTTCAATAAAAGAATATAAATCAATCTTTGCATGTAGTAGCACACATAAGCCGAATAATATTTATACGTATGTTTTTGAGGATGTCGGGTGTCCAACTATCACACGATAACAGATAGAGGACCACAATACAAACATCAAAAATTATTATCTTATCGCTTAACTTGACTCCGTCAAGGTGCAAACAGTTTGAGCAAACACGTCTTATATTAAACGAGCACTTATTTTTGTAATAAAATGCGTGTGAAATATCATACACAGTGAGATAAATAGATGATTTTTTGAATAGGTACTTTTTCAAATGTAAAGAATATAGCAAATAAAAATGAATCAGTACCTTTCTATTCAATATAAATTTTCAATCTCTCGGAGTATTATCTTATCAGTTATCACTACATACCTAGGCAATCCCATACTGACTTGGCCTCTGTTCCGTCTTTATCCTACAGGCAATTCGGGCACGAAACTAGGGGCCCTCGACCTAATTGGGGGCTTCATTTGGGGCACGAAATGAAAAAAATTCATGTTCATAAGTTCCGTGCGTGAAAGAGTAATTACATCGCTTTTGTATATTTGGTTAAAGCTACATTAATCAACAATGTAATTACAACAAACATACATTTCGATGTTTTTATTAGTAACTTTTACTTAAAAAAGGGCTCCCAACACTGATGTGCCCAGCGGCCGCTGCATGGTCTAAAACGGCCCTGCTTGGCCTGGTATAGTTCTGAGCGACATGTCCCGATATATTTAGCTGCATCCTTCTCTGTTATTTATAAATAAACACACATCACGTGTAGTCATTAGTCGCAGTTAACAGGGGCTAAAATAAGTAGTATCGTATGCGTTCTCAAAATCCCAAAGTCTAAAACAGAATATCGAAGCATAATTAAGTTTCCGTTCATCTCTCGTCCAAATCAAAAAACGCTTAGATGGCGTATATGGAGGCATTTCTCATCTCCTTACAACACTGTAAGAAAATACGTGAAGGACTGTACGGGAAACTTTTGAAGATATGGGCCGCGACGATCGGTCAATGGAATTGCTCGCATCAAAATGATTGCTCTTATTGAAGAGGAAGTTTTGAGTGATTGTCGTTCAAACGGCAAGGGCTAAAATTTTCAAGTAACGGAAGTTGCAGACGACCGTCTAATTCATTGTAAAGACAAATATTTCACATACCTTTAACAAAAGAGAAGATTCATAGATGGGTTAATAGATTGGCATAAGATTCACAGATGTCATGTGTCCTTATTTTAAAGACTAATATATTGAAACATAATATTTCCATTTTATTTATAGTACCTATTTCATATTTAGACTAATTATGGATCCACTCCCATATTAGTTACTGATGTCGCTTCTTGGAAATATGAAGCTAATCGGACGGAACATCTGCGAAAGAAATCAAAATCCAAAGACTTCTTATATAAAATACCTCCATAAGATTTAGATATGGGTATAAAATGATATTAAGCATTATACTTAATTTTCTTTGTAAATGAAATTTCCTTAAACATGTGATAATATTAAAAACATAGTCATCCAAATAGATATTATCCTTATAGTTACTATGTAGGACATAATCAAAACTTAATGAAATATTAACTACTGATCCTAAAACGTTCCCGGCTAAATGCGAAATGAGGACAATCGCTTGTTTATTTACGTTTTCCGGTATTATACCTGGGTGGAAGTCGAATCGATCGATCTGATAATATCTCAAACATATTGCCGTTGCAACGCCCTAGATAATTGCAGGGAAGAACAAAGTTGGCATAGATATAAGGAGATCAAAGTGCGGTGTGGGCGAACGACCTAATACCTCATCCAGCATGCGCTTGCGTGCACGCATGCTACCCTTTGCGTAGACGCAGTGCACTCGCGTTTAATTTGTGCGTACAATAAAAGTAATTGATGGCCTTTATTAACGTTTCCGAAGGATAAACATAAATCATCATAATAAATTTTGTGTTTTGACTCTAGATAATTTTAAATTTAATTTACAAGACATAAAACGTCGTTTTGTTATTGTATTTTTTTTAACTAACATTACTATATTATTATACTAAAAGGTATAATATATTTAATACAGTATTTTTTTAATTTTGAATAATACTAAATAATTTAAGAATATGCAATGGATGTCTAGAAAATTGAAGTAAATAGTATTTACAAAAATTTTAAAATATTTAATGAAACTATGTTTACGAAATTTATAAGACTTCCTACGGTCGTGATTAATTTCAAATACGGAAAATTTTATTTCTAGGACTAAAATAATATATAATATAATAAAACAATATCTATTAGATGTTTATGTATTTAAAAAGTGTAAAATTTACATAGAACAAATACATTTTGGTCAATTAAACCAATGCAAGTTAAATGTCATAGCGATTAAAAACGCCGCCTCCGTAAAGTAGTACATACTTCAATTTGAGGTTATGTTGTGATAGGTTGTTTGGGATAAAAGCCGGTACTTTTTGACAGAAATATCCAACCACGTGCTAATATGAATAAGGATGAAAATTCCTCGCAACCGTGCAGAGAAACGAAGGCTGCGCGCGCAGCCGGTATGGCCGCCATTGCACACCTGACTCTGCCAATACATCTCCACATTGTAACTGAATTACGAGGAATTACACGCGTTCACGACCGATTCGAAGCCTTCGACGCGCACCTCACACCGGTATAATCATGTGTACTGCGTCCCTCCCACTGATATTACCATCCTTGTAACACAACTAATCAATCAGCTGATTATGAAATTTTAACCGGTGTTTATGCATCGAATTCTGTAATCTGTCACTGAAAAATATCAACGGCTTGCATCATTTCACAACTATTCGGTAAATACGATCCACGCGTTGCCAAGGCGGGCGCTCAGCCACGTCCGGTGTGGAGTCAGGTGCATTTCCGCCCTACTCGGTTGGTCAGCCCGGTCAACGGTCAATGAGCGTACCTGGACTAGTCTGCCAGCTGAGCCCTCCGACGAACATCTTCCTGTGAACACATATAGGACAGTTAGATCAGTCTTTCACGTTGTGGGAGAGGATCCGGCAACATTGAACCGTTAGACGTACCCCGGGTCGTTAGGCACTTCGGCGGGGCTGTGGGCCGCATCCTGGTTCTGGGTTTCCATGGGCTCGAGGTGGCCGGCGGCGCGGGTCGGCCGAGCGGGCGCACTACGACTACGAGCGAGCGACGACGCGGCGGGGACGGCTCCCGGAGTCGCTCGGCTGCACTACCGACTACCGGCACGAGACTGCCGCGGCCCGCGGCGCGGCGCACCCCTCCACGCACAGCGCCCGCGCCCCGCGCGCCGCGCGCCGCCCCCGCCAACGCCCGCGCCGCCCGCGGCCCGCATCGATTCATTCACTCCGTACACAATTATTCATACGGCCCGGCACGACGGACGCGAGCGGCGCGCTCGGCGCCACCACGTGAGCGCGCGGCACGTGCTCGCGCTCGCTGTCCCCCTCCCCTCCCCGCCCCACCCCTCGCCTCGCCTCCCCGCCCCGCCTCGCCCCTCCGCCGCCGCACGCGAGCACGCCCACCGTGCACCGCGCCGCGCGCCCACGCACACGCTCTCGCCACCACCGTGATCTGCACCTTCATCGACATTTGCAAAACAACAGCACATCTCGCTACCCCTAGTCAAACATTCGAAGTATCTGTCGAACCTCAGAAAATTACTATCCCTTTAGCTCTACTAAGATTGGCCGATATTATTTTTAATGCATGTATGTAATACTGTCGAATAGAGTTGATCACGTGCGATAAAATGATATTCGAATCTCAAAGTATCGGATAAACTTCAATTTTACGAACTAAAGGAAACTCAACACTAAACTACATTATCGTTGCTTTTCTTTATGATGCAATATATCAAGCCAACTTCGTCACTCGCACTTGTCAGATAGCGTGATGTAATCAAGAGAGCTATGTCGTAAACATGATTATAATCATGCTAATTGGCTATGATGTTTAGCGACGCATCATTGCGAAATAGTCATAGCATGAGGAAACCTTTACTTGCGTCACTACTCCCTCGTAGCAAATGCTACGACATAAGCTACTACGTAGTCTGTTGATTCTACATAAAACCTTCAACGTTAATTTTGTTGCGTAAACGAAACATTTGAGGTACATGTGGGTACACATATTATTAAATTCAGGTCAGAAAATAATATGTAAACCACGGAAGTAGAATAAAGCCTATTTGGAACTCAACAATACACAAAAGTAAAAGGGCTAATAAGCCCATAATATTATAATGCAATTACCTTTAATCTCCAAAAGCAAACACAATACGAATCAACTTTTTTACAATGTGTAAAAATCAAATGACACAACTTAAAGTAGTTGATAAACACACAATTTATTCAAATTTTACACAAACTCATAATGAGAAGAAATAGGCAGTGACACAACCTTTATTCTTAATAACAATATCACAAAAATAAATAAGACTGAAATACGACAAACAAATAAGTATGTAAAACATTAATGGTAATCAAACAATTTAAAACCTTAAATAATAAGCGCTATTAGGCGCTATTAGAAATGTTTAAACACAATTTCTCAATTGAGTTAATTGCACAAAATCTATCTCTCAACACTGGTGAAAAGTAGGTAAGTACAGAAAGTTAAAAATCGGTATACCAGAGGCAAACAATCTTAAGTCACATTTAGCTAATTATTCAGTATACACGTTTAAAGTCTCAGATAGAACATTATTCACGAATGTCACTAGACTAAACAATTGTGTGAATTTCCAAGCAAATTTTTTTTTGTTGTTCGAGAATAGGTTAAATGGGTAGTTTTTTATTACAAAAAGATTATCAAAAATATTACAAATTAATAAAATAATGGACTTGGAATATGTTACGTCTAAATGATTTAGATTGGTATTTTTGTTATATGTAATAACAGTATATAGGTTTTTAATTTTTTTTATTGGACTTAAAATAGTATACTAGTAAAGAGATCATAAAATGCTGATTTCAATGACATCACAAAGTGAAAATTAAAAAAAATGGACTTAGGATGGTATACCTCCGATTTACAGAAATAGAAATTCAGAAAATCTACAACTTTATTTACTTCATACTTAAAAAAATAAGTACATGCTTTAGCTAACAATACAGCAATCTATTTGACAATTCAATAGGTATCAGCTTTCAATTCTTATTTTCACAATTTATACGAATTAACAATGCTGAAATATGTTAGGTACATATATGTTAGGTACATGTATTGGTATTGGGTCATTTTGGTCTATTTTTAAATAAAGATATTTATTTATATATTTACTATAAAATCCACAACATTCATTTCTAATACTTATTACATACACAGCCATATTTATATCATAAACACATAATAGGTACTTAGGAATGATTCTAAAATTCATTGATAGAATGTAAATTGTCTCTTAAATATTATAAAGTGGACAAAAATCAGTTAATAAAAATATAACAACATAGATACACATAAAAAGCAATACATTAATGCAAAATAAAAAATCAGTCGTCTAATTGTCATCAGCGCAGTCAAAATTGAAAATGTTACAGTATAACAATATTGAAAAAATTTAAATCCCTAATTGACCTCAACGAATTGCGCAAAAAACATAAACAACTGGCAGATTCTATATTTTTCTTTCTTTCTCAGACCAACATAAAAGCATTATTATTATTATAATGACAAGACAAATAATATTTTTTTGCAATGGCAATTATGTAGATTTATCGATTATTTTTATCAACTCTGCTTTACTTGACTAGTGTAACTAATCATCATGGTAATTGTCATAAACAGTGTTTTTACAACTATTGTAATCAAAGAATTTACAATAATGTCAAAAATTAATAATTATAATAACAACTAACGTGTGACTGTGAAACAAGACGCGTATGCGTAAGAATAAAACGGGACGAAGCGTGTTAAAACTGGTCTTTGAGTTCAGTGAAACCTTGAGTTCGTGAATGGAATAAAGCAGGGGCGCTGTTTGATACAAATAGTCTAATAACAATATCCAATAATAATATTTTACGTAACAAAATATCATTATTAAAAACAGAAAAATCTTAAAACTAGAATGTATTTAATATTTCAGAAATCATGGGACCAATTTTAAAAATATTTGATTTTATGACAGAAATCAATGAAAAGAAACCAGTGACTCTCTGGGCAGTATTTGGTCAAACTTCTGTCAATGACTGTTTCATTATCTAATCATCTAATGTTACTAGTACGTATACTAATTCAAATTAAACGGTATCCTTTTTCTGCTATTATCTCAAAATATTAACTACCTTTGTCATTTAACACAGAACAGAAAAAAATGCACATTTATTATTAAATCTATTTTTTATTACATTAGCTTTGATACAATCCAGTATACATATAGCTGATATACTTTTTTAATCATAAAAATTTCTAAAAACATCTTCACAATAAATTACAATATAAGCAAAGCTATTCGACCCCAATTAGCTTATATCTATTATAGAATTATTATAATCGTAACATCATAACTCTAATGTCTTTTATAGTTTTATATTATTGCCTTCAACAAATATTTTGCGTGAAACATAGTGTTGCCGAAAGTTTAAAAGTATGTAAATAGAAAGGTTTATTTAATTGTCATATTAGTGATCTTTCTTCTATAACGCTTAAAATGTGAAATTAAAATTAGTATGCCATAAATAACGCGTAATAACAACTATTAATATCATTAGCAAATAAAATAATAAATATTAACAAGCATAATATGTGGAATTCAGCATAAATTATTGCAATACCTACTGCACATAAATAATAAAACAATTGCACAGCGAAAGCCAATATTAAAAAAATTATTGCAACAAAGCTACATAAATTATTATTATTATTGCAGCAAAAGAAAATATTTTTACTTACACATATAAAATTAAAGCTTGAAATTGTAAAACGCATGTTAAATTTCGTAAAGCGAAATAAATCCTTATATATTCTGTAAGTTAAAATAATAAGTCCACTCTTATACATCAGTAACAACAATACAGGCAGTCCTCGTTTTACGGCGTTTTGTTTTACGTCGTTTCATTTTACGTCAGTCAACATCTTGACACTATTCCTCGTTTTAATATCTCTATGATTCTTTACGTCACAATTGACGGTTGACTAGCATCGAAATTAAACAATTAACTTCAAAAAAATTAATCGCAGTGTTCACTCACATCCAAGCTGCAACGCAAATATTTGAAGCAAATGATCCTAACTTTGAAAGAAGTTTTGAAGTTAATAATAACATTTCTATCACCTATAAATGTTATAGAGAAATTTACGAAAATAGAAAGAAAGACGTAAAACAAATGCGTTTAGAAGACTTTTTTGACAAAAAGGCCTAATTATCATATTCCTGTGTATGTATGTGCATTATATTTCTTAAAAGTTATTGATATTTTGAAAATCTTGTACTATTTCGCTCACAAGAACCTAACTAATTTTGTTACATATAAATATATGTAAAAATATGGCTTGTTTTACGTCGTTTCGTTTTACGTCTCTAATTACTCGTACCTAACATGACGTAAAAACGAAGACTGCCTGTACTTGTACAGTTGTACTTATTTGTTCTTTTAAAATGATTTACGCAAGACAGAACGAAGAATACATTCATTTGAATAAAGCCCTCTAAAACAGCAAAATTCAATATAATGTGATATTTTCATTATCTCGATCGTCTCCTCTTTTGATTCTTAACAGCAATAACATAAAAAACCAAAATAACTTAATACATATTAATTTTCTTAAAAGCAACTACATACAACACAAAACCCTAACGAACATTTAATTATGAAAACGTAAAAGATGTCCACAGCTAAAACAAAAATTGTTACTTAGTCTTCGATCAAAATTAAAAACTAGATACACAATCAACGCTCCAAAAATGTCCGAACCAAATGTGCGCTCAAATAAGTATTTGAGTGCACATTAAATGAGTCACAGATTATGTGAATTATACTTTACGCACGAGACGTAAGATTGCATTTTAAATTTTTTTACAAACATCGTCTCAATGTCATGCAAGAATCGTTTACAAGCTTTTATAACCTTACGGTTTGACGGTAACGTCTACTTTAGATTAACACAATGTTACCGATAATAATATACGGTGTTAAAAAGATCGTCAATTCGGACAATAATTTGTTTTGATTTTACAGGAGATTGTGCATCTAGTTCTTTATTTGTGATCGAAGCTTACAGCATTTTATAATTTTTTTTTGTTGGTATTAGCACAAAGTCCAAGACTCATTTTGTACCGACACTGTTGGCACAGATTACTTACATGTTTCAGTCTGTTACAAAACCAATTAAGGCTAGAGGTGCATCATCTTAAAATATTAAACGCCAAGCAAAAATAAAAGGTATTTGTATTAATTTCCCGTGTGTTGGATAAAATTAATAATGCAACGCTTAAGTTCAAAATTTTAAAATTTCATATCTTCAGCACAAATATTACCGAAAGTTTTCAAAATTATGTAACATTCACTAATTTACGCTCTAAACTATATAAATTGGACTGACATTAAAATTTGACAACATTTGTCCCAGTAAAGGCCCAAGCACACTCTCTACTTTTAGTATCGGCGACTAACAATGTTGCAGTGGTATCGATTCTGCAACGCGTTTTGTCGACTGCATTCGATAGCGATTACCTACCAAAATGTTGCGTCTTAGGAGTTGCGTCAATGCTGCATCCCGTTTTAGCGACTCTGTGTTGGACGATCGCAACATCAAGTACAAACAAAAATATGCAGGGTTTAGAATTCAGTGGCTTAGATATCGCAATTGCCAAGGCTAAAAGTAGCAATTATACTTAGGTTCCAGTAAATATCATTAACATCGTACTTACAATTAAAATTATTGTAAAAATTGTAGTTAACAATATTATTATAATAACTGTATATAAACTATCGCATATTAAGATAAATGCCCTAAAATGATTGAAAATCACAATAATTTAATACTGACGGAATTGTAAAAACACAACCATTATTTTTAGTAGTATAAATTACAGTTGATCCCAGTTTAACAGCAGACATTTTAATTCAATGTATAAAAATTATTTAAAATAAAAAATAATTATTCTAAACTAAATAACGCATTACACAAAAAATCACTATATTAAATCACTTAAAATTTTCACAAAAAAAGTATAAAGGTTAACAGGAATGTTGTTTAGAAGAAAATGAAACACATTTACTGATTAACACATATAGTGTATCATATTATCTCTGACTACCCCGTTAGGGATACAGAGCAATGATATGATGTATATCACACAAAGTAAGAAGTAACTGCAACGAATATCTTTCCATAATAGCGCTTTAATTCGCTTCTTCTGAAGACCTCTTCGCTCATAGAAAATTAAAACAAACGAAGTTATATAAAGTTTTACAAAATTGAATCGAATAAAATAACACTATTATAAATGCACAAATACAGGAACAAAATGTAATATGGACACCAGTGACGTGCACAACCATTTCGAATAGGGTAGACAAAAAGAAAACTCACCAAATTCGCCACTGTATGTAACTCTTAATTGTGGTTTTTCGTTAGATTATTTATTTACCGGAACTTCTTTGAAAAATTTTCCAATGCAGCAAAATTACTACTTGTAATTTTTTAAAGGCTACGTTATAAAGCTACAACGAATTTGAAAAGTTATTTAAAGTTAAACATACAGAAAAACAGATATTCTAATTGTTTGAGCAAATAGCGGTAAGCGACGTCTATTCTTTATTGAGATCTATCTGTTAAACATTTTTTAAGCAACGATAGAAAGGACACTAAAAAAATTTAGAACGTGCTAAAATGAAACAAACAACCGCTCGCTCGTATTATTCACTCAAAGAAGTTATTTATTCAAAGAAGTTAAGTTCTAACGAATATATCAATATTTTTAATAAGACTGTATGTTTCTTTATTGAATGTGTTAAATTAAAATTTAAAATTAAATCATCATGACTAACAGTATTGTAACCAAAAAGATTCGAAATGTTGACAATTTCATTCTCAGAGATTGTGTATAAGGAGAATGTCTCTTTATTAACATGTGTGCGAGTTTTGAGCTAAGTAAATATTACAATCACTACAGTTGCACGCATGTAATTATATGAAAAACAGCATTAGGAAAGCTTTGAAAGTGTGTAAATTCAGGTCTTATTCGAATTTGTCTCTCGAGCGAGCATTCGCCACGTCGCTTTCTTGTCGCATTTTGATAAAGATCAGGAGAGCTAAGAAAATTTTTATAATATGTCTTGCAATGCAATTTATTTTTTTTAATTTGTATAATTAGCAAATTGTCAGGGTAGACGCTGTCCATTTGTCTCTATGGAATGCACACCACTGTCGGTAACGTTACTTTCGACGTTAAAATATAATAATATGGAGCTACTGTACACATTTCCTCGTTTCTTATTAATTCATCTAACAAATCAGGTGGTTAAAGAGGTAGATAATACTTTATACGCTATATTCTGCCTTAATTTACAATATTTTTTAACACTTATGATTCCAATAGAAATTAAATTAAATATATTTTCTACTACCTTGAGTAAAAAGTTCCATTTCATACTCGAAATTAATTTCGATAATCGAACTTTTCGGACCCCAGTGCGAAATGACATACACGTCAGTACGAAATATTGTATGAAATTTCATCTCCTCGGTTAGGTTTTCTTTTTTTAAGCTTGTCCAGACCATTGACCTACAACAACCGCACTTTCTGGCGGGAGAAGTGAAGTTGAGATTTTATTTAGATTTCTTACGTTTTTGGGAGTTTTAAGGTACAAAAGTGATAGTATATTGTGCGTTAGTTCTATGCGTGTTAAGAATTGGAAAGTTTAAATAACTATGGACAACTGACTGTTTTCGCGTTCTTCCAAGAAGTCCTTTTTAACTCCAGTAAAGCCTACTATCACTTTACTGGAGAGTGTTAGGGACTTAATAATAAGAAGACAGACATTTTACTTAAGAGATACACCACTTTTTACTTGAGAATGGCAGAAATGTTTCTAATAAATACGAAACAAGTTGCCAGTATATAAAACAGAAGAAGACCCACAAGACAATTGCAAACGAAAACTTTGTCACACATCATACATTACCACAGAAGACATCGCAAGTTAAATTATTGAAATAAAGCACATAAAAATATTTGTGCTTTATTTCAATAAATTAACTTATATGCAATCGTGCAATAGCACGATATAAATTCAATAAGCAATTTAATAATACACGTGTTTTAATGAAGTGTTCAAATATTTAGCTCACAAATCTGACAACCTGCTCCAATAGTTGCATGTAATCGACTAAATCAGTTGTAACCAATTGACTACTCTTTAGTTCTACACTGTCTGTCCTGTAGGTCGATGGTCCAGGCACTCAAATTTGACGAATTTTTCTGAAAGTCAATCTGATAATGAATTAATGTATCGGACTTTCAGGTAGTAGAAAAAATATAGTTCATACCGAATACAAAATGGCTTTTCTCACCACAACAATGAAAACTCCTTCCTAGGGTAGGAAAAAGGGTCATTTTGTACTCAGTACGAAATATACTATTTAGCACTTTCACACGTTTTACGCAAATATTGTTTTATTGTATTAATTTTTGTAAGTAACCTACTAAATAGGACTTTTGCCCTATTTAGTAGGTTACTTACTATTTAGTAGGTAACTTTAATTTTCGAAAACTACTGATATCGAATAAAAAAAACACATGCAAAACGATTTATCCCTTTAGGAATTGCGATACCACAGACATACTCACAGACACATACAACCCTCTTTCTCGTTGGTGTTAAAATTAAATTAAAACTGCCGAAATTTCTATTGGAATCAAAAATACAATATAACTTTCAACTTTTAAAACTTTTAGACGGTATACTGCTTATATGTATGAATACTTATTTTATTAATGTTTGGCACATAACAATTTCTAAGACAAAAGCTAGTCTTAAATTAAACCAAAAAGGGAAGATACTTCACTAGCTTCTTTTCCATGGATAGACGGAATCCAATATAATAAACTGATACAATACGTGATTAGTCGCAATTTGTAAAACGCCAACGGTAAGTCCGTACAAGTAATTTATGAATATCTTTTTTGTTGCTAAAAAGATACAATGCGCTCATACGTTTTCATCAGATGCACAAATCACAAAACAAAGCAAAATTTCAATTCTTTTATAAATGAAATTGTATTTTATTTTATATGCCAATTACAAAACTGTGACAGAAATATAATATAATAATGATAGGCAATTGCGATAAGTCATGGACCATGCCGTCCGAAGCAACGCGAACACACATTGATATGAGTATTAGTTTTATTTGTTGCTGATTCATCAGTCGATGTAAGAACGCATATCTTCAGTTTTTTGGTCTAATCTAAGCCTAAGGCTAATCTAAGGCTATACATTCATTTAATAGGAAAGTGTTATTTAGATATAGTGAGATCAAAATTCATAAGATAAGTTTTTCAGTTAGAATAAATGGAACATTTTACTTCGTATTTTGTTGAGAATTGTCACTCGACGCCAACAAAGCAGACAAAGTAGCATGCGTAGCACTTAAAGTGCCGGTTGTGGGATTTATAATGTTGGATGTAGTATTATTACCAACGTTGTTCAATATCGCTCCTCCTGCACCAGAACTGACTATAGTCACGTTAGGTGGTGGCGTAACACCGTTAGCAAATCCAGTCGACAATACTTTTTGGGTGTTGTGCATCACAAAAGACTTAGCTGCGCCGGCGCTACCTAAAGTCAACACTTTTTTCAACATAACAGACGAATTACAAGCATTATCAATCATATCTTTGGTGGTCGATATATTGTCAAAATCGCCTGAGCTTGTTACAATTGTGCTTATTTTCGGAGCAGTAGTTTGTAAAACCGGTCTTACGTTGAATGACACTCCTGACGTCACAGCCGTTAGGTTCGACCGGTTAATGATGTTCCGCGAAACAATAGCATTATGTAATATATTACCAGTGGGAAAAGATTTAGAAGAAACATTGACATACTGTGCCGGTGTTCCTATAATCGTTGCGTTACTTGTTCTGGAACCGAATCCGATGATTGTACTTGCGGTGCCTTGTGACATGACTGTACTAAATGTTCCGGTTTTCGTGCTGATTGGTATTCTACAATAAATTAAAATTATGTTAATTACATCAAATATTTATAAGTTACTCAATGAATTGAAATGGCGTTTTAAACAAACACATAAAATCAAAAATTATGTTCAACACTACAGATGTATTAAAAAAAACAATATGTATGGTACGCAGTAGTCTACACAATGAAACTACGGCTAGAACGTACACAGCTAGAACAGCTAGAACCTTTCCTTTTCTGTCCGACGTCTCCTATATTCTGCTACTATAATATTTCTAGTTTTTTTTTATTTAAAAAAAAATGCAATTTTTGTTAGTTTTTATTTTCATTTAATTCGCTTTTTAGTATTATAAATCTCCAGAAAACTAAACGAAAACAAAAAGAAAAAACATTTAAATTTTAAAATCGTAGGTTAAAAATAAAATACTACAAACTTTTTTTGGACATTAATATAAAAATTATATACTTATCTGAAAAAAAATTACAACTTTTTGATTGATTACAAAAAAAGATAAAAAAATAGAAATGGTTTTATAACGGTTTTGGAACTACTAATTCTTTATGATTCAAATTAATTAAACTGTTAACAAAACAATTCAAAAGTCAGTAGAAGCAATTATGGTAAAATTTTACGTTCTATAATTTTTACTTGGAACTTTTTTGTCTATAACATACAATTGTCTGAATAAACAGCTAAAGTTTTCCTGTTCTTCAAAGAAGTCCTCTTTAATTTCAATAAAGCCTACTATCTCTATTTACTGGAGGAGTCTTAGGGAATTAGTGATAAGAACAAAAAGAACAAATTTTACATCTAACATGTGCTTTATGGTGACAGAAGAAGAGTTTTTACATCAGACATGTGCTATGTGCTATTGGAATCCGAATAATTAACACTAGTCCAGTAAAAAGAGCATTGAACTGTGTATTTTATATAGGATGCAATTTTATTTTTTTCTGTAATAAAACACATCACCGTGAACTTAAATTTGAGTTATCGGGGTAGCGGATTGGGTACCTCGGCCGCCGCCGTTTTGAAAATAAGGGTGTGATTAGTTTTTTGTATTTATCTCGTGAACAATGAGGACTACAGATATTTTGCAAACCTTTTTATAATTTTTTCTTATAACTTTTTATTCGAACATTTATTATTAAAAAGTTATAAACAAAATTAAATGCAAAATTATGGGATGTTTTCTTTCTGAGCATTATACTTTTATTTTATTGATTCTATGAAAAATTGATATCAGAGATTTTTTATAGAGAATTTCTTAACGAAATTTTTGATCTATATATATGTTTGGGGTAATCTTTATTTATTGAAGTGTTTTAGAATCTCAAATCGGAGCAACCAGTAGATAGGTGAGGTATATAAGTGTATACAAATCTGATTTACATTGGTTTTATTTACTGGTTTAATTGATGTTATTATTGGCACAAATGAGTGCCTTTTAATGAGTGTCAGTGGAAATAATAAAAGGCACTCATTTGACTATACTATGGCAAAGCGCGACTTCCGATGACGCGCTAACGGAACGTCGGGGCCGGCGCACAGTCGGATAGACTTCGGCGGCCGGTGCGATAGCATTTCTCCGACGGTTCGTTTGCCATTATTAAATTTCCAATTACCTACGTAATAATTGTTACAGAGTTGTCTGTCGTTTGCTCATTAACTTTGTCTTAACGTTGTATTTTATGGAGTAGTTCGCCTCTTGAAAGATTAGGTACCTATTTCTCATGGCTAAGTTGCAAAAGCACGAATTGCCCCGTGTCTTTTCCGACATATATATACTAGCTGTACCCGCGACTTCGTCCGCGTGGAAAAATTTCCTTGACCTCTTTAGATTACTGAGGTTACCCGAGGTACTCATATTGTTGGTGTTAAACAAAAAAGTTATTCTCTGTAATGGAACATCCGCCATATTAGATTAATAATGACGTCACATATACAAAAACCTTCCCATGCACATTCCATTTCATTTGATACCCATATTGTTGGTGTCGAACGAAAAAATTAATTCCTATTATGGAACATCCGCCATATTGGATTTATGATGACGTCACATGTCCAGAATGTTCCCCTGCGTATTCCATTTCATTTGATACCCATATTGTTGGTGTTGAACGAAAAAGTTATTTCCTGCTATGGAACATCAGCCATATTGGATTTATGATGACGTCACATTTACAAAAACCTTCTCTTGCGTATTCCATTTCATTTGATACTCATATTGTTAGTGTTGGATAAATAAGTTATTTCATATAACGCCCCCGCAACCCCCTTTGCGGGTGAAATATCGTAAAATCCATACTTAGCTGACCTTTACTCGCCGCTATGGAACATCTGCCATATTGGATTTATGATGACGTCACATTTACAAAAACCTTCCCTTGTGTATTCCATTTCATTTGATACCCATATTGTTAGTGTTTGATAAATAAGTTATTTCATATAACGCTCCCGAAACCCCCTTTGTGGGTGGAATATCGTAAAATCCGTTCATAACTGACTTTTACTCGCCGAAAGGAATATCTCTACCAAATTTCAAGTCTCTATGTCTTATGGTTCCAGAGAAATCGTGATGAGTGAGTTCAAAATCGGGATCTCCTATATATATATATATATATACTTGTCATATATATATATATATATATATATGACAAGTCTACCTCAAAGGTGGTGTGGAATAAATAATCTCGTGCAAAGAAAAAAAGTAATAGAATAACACACACACACGAAACACTTCAACAAATAAAGATTACCCCAAACATGTATAGGTCAAAATTTGCGTTACGAAATTCTCTATAAAAAAGCTCTGATGTCAATTTTTCATAGAATCAATAAAAATAGTTATAACGCTCTGAAACAAAACATCCATTTAATTTTGTTCATAACTTTTTAATAATAAATCTTAGAACAAAAAGTTATAAGAAAAAGTTGTAGATAATATTTTTATCTAAAAAAAAGTTCGCAAAATATCTGTAGTCCTCGTAGTTCACGAGATAAATACAAAAAACTAGTCTTATTTTCAACATGGCGGCCGAGGTACACAACCCCGTAGCCCGAAAACACAAATTTAAGTTCACGGTAGTGTTTTATTAAAGAAAAAATTAAAACTGCCTCCTATATGAAATGCACAGTTGACCCTTTTTTTGGCCCCAATTTGCTGTACTACACGGAAGACATGGTTGTATTGGCATCGTTCTCTTTACCTCTTGAGAATTGAGGAAGAATATTAATAAAAAAATATAGTTTGTGGTACAACATGGTCAGTCCACTGAGGATTTTCTGGGTTTTCAGCTCAATGAGGGTTGAGGGGAGACTGCTATCCACTAAATCTTTTTTGATCGGAGGATCGAGCTGTTTGCTCCAAATGCTGGCTATGCTTTTGCGATACGTCTTTCGGCTTCTGCCACTTGGTCTTCCATGCCAAGGGTGATTTTACTCTTTGACTCTGCAAGTCGCCAATCATAGTGAGCATATCCTCGACGCTATCCGCGACCAGTGCGATATCATCCGCAAACCGCGAGTTATTCAATCTCTCACCGTTGATAATAATACCTCTGTCATTCCAATCGAATCCTCGGAAGATGTTCTCGAGGCACTGAACAATTTTGGCGACATCTTGTCGCCATGGCGCACTTCTATCTCCAGTTTGAAAGGCTCTGTAAATTTCTGTAGACTGATTGATAACGTCCCATGCTGATTGCGTTTGGAATTCTGTCTTCCTGGTAATGCTGCAAATCCTCTTTCAGCTTTTGGCGAAAATCATTAAGCAGAGCCTAGTTTTTCCGGAGTATCGGTCTGATTATCCAGCCTCATCTGATGGCATTTCTCTACGAGTTTAAGTGTGTTCTCATGTGTGTGTGCTCATCTGTTAATTTCTTGTGCTTGAAAGTTATATCATCAGGTGTCACTCTATTTAATGCTTTGATCATTACTTTTGTTAGGTGCTAATTTAGGTCGTCCATTGGCAGAGATTGCATATATTCGAAGTCTTGCAGATGATTTTCGACGTATGAATTGTATTCCTCGATATTCGGTCAGATAATATAAGGAATAAAGTAGTATGAATGAATGGCTATTATTGATCATAATTTTGCATTAGGTGCATGTTGCCCTTCTTAAGCATTCTCAACAACTACAACAACTCTAGTGTTCCTGCTCACACCCACGCAATGCATAGCATAACAGTTTAAAATGCATCACACTCGCACGCGCACTTCGGATAATATATCTTTCACCATTCGACTCGCCGAACGTACGAGTGAGGCGTGGTGCGTAATACAAACGAAAAAATAATATGTTAACGAACAACCAATGTAACGGACTAAAGTTAACGGAAGTTCAGTTTAACGGAAGTTAACAACAGCGAAAACATTTTCTGAAGGAACTTAAAAGTTAATCTGGTAATCAAATTGTTAACTTCGTTAATTAACGATTAACGGATTAACGAGTTAGTGCCCACCTTTGGCTGGAACATACAGGTATTACCTATGAATTGCATGTTCTTGTTTCTCACTATACTAACACAGTAATTATATTTAAAACTTACCCGCGAATCATCTGGGACGTAGAGCCCGGTATACTCTGTATAGTGACGGTGGCTTGTGGCAAATGGTGTATAGTTCGTTGGCCAGTGGGCTGAACAGCGGCGCTAGTATAGTAGTGCACAGTGCTGCCAGTGATTCGGGGCGGGGCCGCGATATGAGCCACTGGGACACTATGGACCATACCGCTCGTTGTTGACGCTACTGTGATGCATTTTGTTGTTTGATTGCTAGAAAACTAGAACAAAAATTTTAAAAAACACTGAAAACTTTTCTGTAAGAAAACTCAAATATAGATGATTTATTCTTAAAATATTCCCTTTAATATTCCTTACTTAGATTTTTTAAATTATCTGAACGAACAAATTGTAAAAATATCAAGAAATTACTTAAGACCTCTTAAATACCTCTTACTGGACTATTTAAACACTGCACCACAGATCTATTCTAGGACAGATCTATTCTAGGGTACTCAACGTAAAAGATTAAAAAATAACTAGTATGATAGAATTGTTTCATAGAGCCCAATAGTACTAAAAAGTATTAGGTCAAATAATAAATCCAATAGTATCAACATATATGTAATTTAAAATTTTGTGCTTCATTAATAACAACATAAATAATATTCTAGGAAGCTCAGAGTAGAAAACTACCTAGAATACAGTGGCGGTACCATCATACAAGACCAAAAGCCTGGCTTGTCTTACTAAAATGCTCAGTCAAGAACACAGAATACTAACGAAGATTCCATATCAAATGTTAAAAAAAAATTTTTTTTTTCCTATTATATATTTTTTTGTATTTCTAACGATATTGGTAATGTCATTAATTTCATTTGATAGGGTATAATAGAAATATATCATTTCTTTAATAGCGTTCGAAAGGGTCAATTACAACGACAGTAAAAATCCCTAACATACCTAACTATTTTTACCCAAGTACTCATACATATTACATAGTATACTCACTTAAAATACATCTTAGCATCAGTGGCGGTACCTTCATGCGAGCCCAAAAGCCTGGCTTGCCTTACTAAAATGCTCAGTCAAGAACACAGAATACTATCGTGTCAATAATAAATAAGAAATAAATATCGACTTCAAATCATATCGTACAGTTGTAAAATTCCCGAGAATTATTAGCCAAACGAAAACTGTACAGGAAACTTAAAGAAATAAAACATATTTTTGACCCCAAGTCGAGACCAATCAGTGCGTCGGTCGATCGATACTAACGACCTCTCAAGGTATAATCAGCGCAAAAATCAGAGTATTCGATCGTCTAAAAAACAATTGTCTCGAAAAAAAATTACCAAAAATCGAAACTTTAGATTTGGAAAGTATCAAAATTATATTTTATACTGAGTCGCTTCGTTACTCACACTGAAATAAAGCTACGAAAGTCGCACGCATGCATATAGGAGTGTCTGAGCGCGCCAATACTTAAATTCAAGTGCTTACGATTTGTCAAAGGGCTCTTAATAACTGATAAACAATGTATGCCTGTACATTTTGAATAGTAAAGTATTACAAAAATTGTTTAGTTGAAAAACAACGAGGAGAGCGATCTCTTTACTCTCTTCTTGTCCACCGATTGTGCCAGTCATGATTAATTCGTAATCTATAATATTTAGCCTTCCCTTTAGTTTTACAAAAACAATGAAGATCGTGTATGTCGGTTTTGCCCTATTCTGAAGCACTACGCATGCCACTGCTAAAATGTTGCTGCTTTCCAGAAATATATTTGTTTCATTATTACAGAACAAAATATGCCTTGGATAATTAATTCTTATGTATCTCGTGATTTATCAATTATCAATAAATTACGAATTATTAAAATTATTAAGAAACTAATACATAATTAGAAACAAAGAAATATATTTACATTGTTTGTGTTCAATGTAGTCCCCAAATCAAATTCATCCCCTACCAAAGTAATAGTATCAGGATTAGCTCCTGTCAATTTCTCAATCGTTTTCCTTGCATCTGCATCACTTTCGATATTCCCTAAATTTCTACTCAAAAACTCGATATCCGCCTCCAACAAGCCATCAACTAAATGATCCTGACTCTGATCATCTTCAGATTGCTTACAGAGAGCAAAATCATCATTTTCCAACTTTATATCTTCCACTTTTATGTCATCCACGTTTATATCATCAATATTCTCTACTTTAATGTTGTCCACATCTAAGTCTTCTACTTTAATACCATCAACTTTTATTTCATCTAAATCTTCCACTTTAATCCCATCCACTTTTATATCATCAATATCTTCTACTTTTATATCAGCAAAATCGGGATCATTTTTAATCATATCTGATACTTCTTGAAGTTCTCTATTGTTATCAGAATTGCTTATGTATTGACTCGCATTAAAGTCATTAACATGGTATGTTTCCTGTTCGGGTTCTGTTTTAATATCTCTCAATTTATCCTCATCTTGGATGCTACTAGTAGAAGGCTGTGGACTATCTGGGTTACTAATATCGCCACTAAGAGCTCTCTTCGTCACATACGCTTTTATTTTTCTCAACATAAAAGGTGGGACTTTAAAACCTGTTAATTCCCCAAGCATTGGTAAGGAACTATGTTTATAAGCCTCACTTTTAGCAAGTTCTTCAATGTCATCTAAAACCTGAAATAAAGTAAATAATATAGTTAATGACATTATATAAATATTTGATTGACATTATTTACTTCCTGAATCTGTTCTCGGGAATGCTTTAGAGAGGATGGAAGACAGCTAAAAAATATTCGAATTCACCATTTAAAATAGATTTCCACAGGGTGACACCTGTGCCTGTACAATAGGAAACTTGCATCTATTCATGTATTCATTTTTTTAGTTTATCATAAAGCTTAAGCCCTTAATAGACATTAACACAAAACAGAATAATAAAACATAGGGGGTTAATTGAGGAAGCGTGCTATTCGCGATCCTATATGCTACATGCAAGATGGCTCGGGAACAAAGAATGAGAGCGATGAAATATTGGCGAATAAAATCTACAAAGCGAAAGTGAGTGGTAGCAGAAGCCAAGAAAGGCCAAGTCTAACTTATGAAAATCAAATAGCCGGAGTGTTAGCTGCCGGAAATGTTATAAGCGCTCGCATACCTAGGCGAAAGTGTGTAAGGAGAATGAAGAGCTTTAAGGAGGAAAAAAAGTATGAAAGGACGCGATGCTTTGCTCACTAACCTCCTTGCCTACTCCGTTAGGGATACAGCGTGAGGGTATGTATGTATATACATAATAAGAAAAATAAAGTTAAAATTTACATTAACAATTTTAAAAACCTAAATTAAGACAAAAATTCGTGCCAAAAAGCGGAGGCACATAACATGACGTCACTGCATATAGTATTTTGTTCATAGCGCGAGTATTTTCCGAAAAATAGCACCTCACCATGTCTACGTCAACCTTAGGAAGGTCTATTTGCGTTATTATTAAAGGTTTTGGATGCCTTGTTATTACCTTGACGAACCCCATAGGGAAACAGTGTGAGATATATATGTATGTAACTGTGAACGGCTGAGCGATGAAGTGAAGTCACTATGCATGTATGTTGTTTAAAGTAACATTCTCTTTTACTTAGTTAAAAAGTAGCATATTTTGTAAAAAACTTAAGTTTTGAATAAATTTTTCAATATGCCGCTTTTTCCAGCTTTTACAATACCATTAAATTAAGAACAACCCTCATTATGATTTTGACGCAAGTTCCCTTCTAAATAAATATGTTACCAAATGATTTCAAACTTACCATTATGTAAGTTTTCCCACCAACAGCATTAACTAAATTGTGACTAGCAATCCACTCTTTATCTGCACTATCAGCGGGATATCTAAGTAAACCAGCGTGTCTTGTATATAAGCGTCCACGAGAATTGCCCAAACCTAATACCTGTTGAAAGATAGTACAATAGTGTAATACATGTAGTATAGCAAATAAGTCAGTTAGGAGACATTTCAGCGTCCACTGTTTCTATATAAATATTCTAAGACAATTATTATTATTATTATTCTTTTGTGGTGATCCTTTTTTTTCCGCCAATAACACAGTAAGAGATGTATATATGTTTACAAAGCTTAGCAGATATTCTAATTTTGACTGTAATGAAAAAATACAAGACAAGATTTCATCGTTTTTTTCACAATAATTAAATGTCGCATGGTTACACGAGTATTTAAATAAAAGACAGATATAGAATTAATAGACGGATTGACGACCACGATGACACAGTGGTTTAAGCGTTGCATCCAAGCGCAGAAGGTTCCGGGTTCGATTCCCGATCGGGTCAAATTAGGAAATGAACTTTTCTATATTGTCTCAGGTTTGGGTGTACAGGGAGACACCCCCAGTAGTCGTCAGCTGGTTCTCATAGCACAGGGAATGCCCTAATTTGAGACCATATGATTGGTAGGTATTGTCTCGCGCATTATTATTATTATTTGTATGTTTGTAACACAGAGCAATAAACGATAGATGATGTTTACAAGAGCAGCTGCGACTGCCCTTCGTTTAGTAATATATTACTTAAATGGCGACCACGTCCAGAGCTCTCGGCCTATCGGCCCTCGAATATTCGACGTCCATCTCAATGTGACCAATCAGATAACAGCATGCCGTCCCGCGCCCCGCAATATTTTGGCATGTTTGTTCTCATTATAAAATTACTTAGTGCCATTTATGGACTTATTAATCTGTGGTTCACAAAGAATAGAATGAAAGTCTAATTGGGGACTTTTTGGCGGGAACGGGAGAAGTGAGGTTGACATTTTGTTTAGATTTTCTATTTTTCATATTTTTAGGAGTTTTAAAGTACAACAGTGATAGTATATTATGTTTTAAAGTTCCGTGTAAGTGAATAGAATGGAGTAGATCTAAATAAACATGTGTAGCTGAAGTTTTCGCGCCCTTCCAAGACGTCCTTTAGAACTTCAGTAAAGCCTACTATCACTTTACTGGAGGAGATTTACGATAAGAAAAAACTAATTTACTTGTGATTCTACTTATTAATACGTGACATTGGCAAATGCGCTAACCTACGCGCCATGCCATGAAGGAGGAAAGAAGTCTAATTGGGAATATTCCGCATAGATGGTGGTCCAATAATTAATCTAAAAATCTAAATGACTCCTAAGTAAAAATGCAAATGCAAATAATTTTATATTACAGACACCTTTGTTGTTTTTATTTTAATAATCATAATGTCGCTAGATATATTTAGTGCCATAAAAAATGTATTGATTTCAATTAATCCCATAATTGTGAAACAAATTAAAAGAATTTCCTCACTATTTCAGATTGAATTGCACTGCATTGATTCTGTTAGACCAGAAAGAGCCCTAGACAACGCTTTGGCGGACATCTGCGATGCCGATAGTATAGTAATATCACAGATTAATTAGTTACGAACGTAAAGAAATATATTACCTAAACGGTGACCACAACCACAGCTCTCCACCTATCCACTCTTGATTATTCAACATCCGATATTGAAGTGATCAATCGCAGCCCACTATACTGCGCCCCACAAGATTTTAATGTTTGATTTCTACAAAAAAAATATTCAAAACGCCATCTATTGGCTTACTGATCTGTGACTCTCACATATACCTCTAATATCCGTGTTTTCCTTTGCAGCTACCAAATTCGCTGATTAATTTCAATATTGAAATAGATGTTTAGAATGTTTTTAAACTTTCACGACTTGCACACATCTTACAATCCGACCGGGTCTATGTCATGTTGATAATTTAAAGCTAATACCTTTTTTATCCTGTTTCCAGCGGATTGCACCAATTGTGGTCACGGGCAGACTGATGAAGATGAGCGTCGTCTTCGTAATTAGCGGTTCCTGGCAACTACCCACACTTATTCATTACATTTTGTATTATTATTGTCTTTATTACTTCAACACACCACAATAACGACATCTACAAACTGGCGACCTCTGGTTTTCTGGCTCCGATCGATGCAATCACACGATCATAATCATCACGATTGGTCCGGTCGAGGCGTCAAGATAAAAAAGACATTAGCCTTAAACTATCAACACAACATAGACCTGTTACTTGGGATTGTAAGACATTTAGAAAATAAAATTATTATTATCAAACTATATTTTTAATTCTATATAATGTAATATATAATTAAGGTAAGTTTCTCGTCGGGACCCCTGTCAGTCTGAAGTTTTAACAATGGTTGAAGGAAATGAAATAATGATTGTATGTGGATTTGGCACACAGAAATAATGAGTAAATATTTGAGGAAGAAAATGTACAGTGCGAAAACGAGTGATAAAAGAAGCCGAGGAAGACAAAGGTTTCCTTATAAACATCAAAGAGCCAGCTGACGAAATTATAAAAATTAATTTAAAGGATTAAAAAAGGAATTAGCTGACGGAAGTGTAAAAAGTACTCACGTACACCGATTTCATTGGGGAATGATGATATTGTGTAAGCGATAGAATTATGTAAGGATTGTGGAAGTTAGCACTTAGGCTGAAATTTATAGTGTATTTACACTTACTTTGGACTTTACTCTTCACGCACTTTGCTAAGTTCCTGCTTAGCTTAAACTTACCTGTCGAATTTAGTAATTTTAGTCGTAAATGAGCTAAGTAAATGCTCAACAAAAGCTTAGCTTAAGTGAAACTTTGTGTATGATCAGCTCTATAGACGTTCCATTACAAGAAACAACTGCTTTTACTTTAATTACAATTAATGAGGTTACTGTCCTATTTTAAATTACTACTTATACACTAATTACTTATTAATTTATAAAAAGAAATAAGAAATTCAAATTGGATAGCAATTCATAATGAGAAACGATTTTCTTTATTAGATAAAACCGTAGCCTAAAACGGAACGCTGTTGGCAAACGCAGAACGCAGAGTACTATTTGCATGAACGGACTACTCTTTTGTAACCTTGCTCTTTTCTACTCTCTTTCTAAGTTTTTCGTAATTCACCGATATTGACGACTTTGCCTTTGCGAGCCTTTGCTAAGCTTAACGGACGTAAGGCGTACGGACGCTTAAGGCGTACTTAACGGACTATAAATTCGATTTTTATCAAATTTCAACTTTACTGCAAAGGTAAGCCTGAGTAAAGGTAAAGTACGCTCTATAAATCTCAGCCTTAACCATCTTTGACAACTCCGCTAGGGTTACAACATGACGATATGCATGTATGTATAATTACCAAAAGAATTTCTACATACTTTATGAGCATGGGAGCCCATTATAAACAGAGTATCTTGGGTGAGTCTTCCTGGATTCCATTTCTCTGGATCTCTGATAGATGACAACGGTAAAGGAGATGAAGTACCACCACTGTCAGAATTTTCTTCTTGCTTCAATTTTTTATGTTTTAAATTCATATCAGAATCTGTTTCTGATTCTTTGCGCTTCTGTGATGGACTCTGCAACTAGTAACAGTAAAAATGTCAATTATTTATTCATTTAATCATATTAGTAAATAAGTGATACTTTAGAAATTATAATATACTAGCTTTTGCCCGCGACTTCGTCCGCGTGAAGTTCAAAGACACAATATCTTTATAAATTATAGCCTATGTGTTATTCTGATGTATAAGCTATATTACTGTTTCATCAAAGTTTCATCAAAATCCATTCAGTAGTTTTTGGGTGAAAGAGTAACATCCATACATCCTCACAAACTTTCACATTTATAATATTAGTAGGATTATGAATTTACGACACAAGAAATGAATTGACCAAAAACGACTGTGATTTATTAATTTGCTGCAGAAGTGAAATCTCTCTATAACCTACATAAACCTTGACCTATCAAGAACTACCATAAGTTCTTTATTAGAAAGAAAATACATAGCCAATTGGCAGGCTCCTACCAAATCTGGTTAGGCAGGCAGAGGAGCCCGGCAGTAAAGGTAAGTGTTGATGCACATTGTAATACGACTCCTTAAACCTACTCCTGGGTCGCAAGTCTCAGGCACTGCTCCGGGCTCCTCTCCCGGCAATGTGGTGGACCCGGTGCACTGCACAGTTAATCCATGGAATGCTCATAAATTCGTCTTAAATTATGCAAAACCATACAACCATAAATGTTCATTGTATGCACCAGTGCTTAAACAGCTAGCAACCTAAATGTAGTATTTTAAAAAATGTTAAAAACTTTAGAGCACATCTCATATAAAAAAAGGAGCTCTGATGGTTTTGATCTTGGTGTTAAAAGTACACTATAGCTTAGTTTCTCAACCTGGCGGTCGCGACCCTTGGAGGAGTCACGTTTTTTATTAAAGGGGGTCACAGTCTGTTAAAAAAAAATAAGACCAACATACAAAAGATTCGTTTATTAAAGGAATGAATTTTAGTGTAGTGTTATAAGATTAAATATGACCATGTATTAGCAACATAAAAAAAACAAACTTATAGCTTTCTTTGTCTAATTAAAATGATTAATCATGAACATAAATTAATTATTGCGACGGTTGCCTTTGTTTCTCACTTAAAAGTATTTCTATACGTGGATCATCTTTGCAAACACTCATAAGTAAATTATTTTTGGATTGATAACAGATGATTTCTGGATTTAGTTTTCGAAGCCACCATAGACAAGAAATCTTTTTCGCATAGGTAAGAAGTAGCAAAGGGTATCAATGTTTTCAAAGCGTCCGTTACTAGGCTTCCGTACTCACGTCGTCGTACAAGCCAAAATGTATCTAAATCTTGAGATAAAAATTCTAGTTGTAAAGTTTTATCAGCCAATAGTTTAGTGAGTTGATTGTGAGTCTCGAACAATATTTTAATCAAGCGGATTGAGAACCCATCTTTTTGAGAAACCATTGCTGTTATCTGGAAAATATTCCAGTAACTGAATCTTTAATGCACCTAAACGCGTTTTCGTGCTCTCCAATAGGCCGTCAGTAACTGAATTTTCTAAATTCGCATTTTTGTTAATATAATCAGAACTTGCAGTGGATGCATCAAAATTTCGTTTTTCAAGGCGTATAATCCAAATACTAAGCGTCTTGATAAAATCATTGACTTTATCTGTCATTAAAAAGTTTAAGAAGATTTTTAATTCATCTCGCAATTCAAACAGTCTTGTTAAAACTTTTCCCCGCGACAGCCATCTCACTTCAATATGGAAAGCAATGATTCTACATACGGCATAATGTCTTTTAATTTTACTATCACGCCACTTCCCCGTTATCGCTTTCGCGCCATCAGTACACACCGCAATGCATTTATTCCAGTCAAATTTTCGTTTTGTTTTGCTTCAATGAATACTTTATAAAGTCCTTTGCCAGATGCTCGACCAAGAATGGATTTGCAATAAGGATTTTTTCTTTTATAGACTCCTCGCATTAATATCGTATTAAACATAAAAATTGCGCCAAGTTCGACACGCCTGTTGACTCGTCAAACTGAATGGTAAAAAAGCATTTAATTTAACTTTTCAACCGACTCCCAAAAAAAGGAGGAGGTTCTCAATTCGGTTGTTTTTTTTTATGTTTGTTACCTCATAACTCCGTCATTTATGAAGCGATTTGGAAAATTCTTTTTTGTTTGAAAGGATATACTTCCAGATTGGTCCCATTGAAATTTCATTCACATTGAAGCTTTGGATTCGAAGATACACCAAATAACGCGATTTGGTTATAACCTTTATTCATTTATGTTGATGATTCTCTTTTATGACATTTGTTAACTATCGTTGTCCCCACATGGTATAATGGTAGTAGGGAGAAGATATAAATTGCCTGTGATATAATAAATTCAGTCAGTAGAGTCAGTCTTGTGGCGGCCAGAGAATATGACCGGTAGCTGTCGTCTTCGGATTGTAAGAATACTGCTAAGGTGTCATTATGATGCAACCTTTACACTGTTCTTTTATAACTGATTGATATTGATATGATATTGATAATGGCCACAATGGGCAATAATATCCCATGTTCGATCTGTTCGCATTTTTATTGTGAAATCCCACGGTTTATGCTCTTCAATAGAATGGAAGTTAACACATTGCGCTCCAGAATTAGAAAATAAACAAATTGTTGATCTGCCCTAGACATTTTTTTAGCCCTAGGTCACTCAAAAGGGCAAAATAAAAAAATTAAACCGACTTCAAAAATGAACACTGAAAAGTATGAAATAATTATCCTTTACTAATCAAAACTTAAGTACAAAAATAACTTTATAAATACGATACAAATACCCATATAATTAAATTTGACAATTATTAAAGTCATCCAATGCAATAAATCTATATTTTAAATATGTGTCGTTGTATAACCTGGTCTTTTTCTTCACCGTTTCACCACACGTAGAAGGCACATTTCGTTTTGTCACAAAAAAGAAGGGTCATGATCCATACAAAATTAACCCAAGCCCGGCGCAACCGAAACATATCTCAATTTTTTTCTTATTTTATGTACACAAATTATCATATATAATTTTTTTCGATTTGGCAAAATATATCCTTTTTAATTAAGTACTATATGATGGTTATATAATTTTTTAACTTCATTTCTTATAGAGGTGAACTGCTAATAGTAGAATATATATTATAACATCAGTAATGGCCAATTAACTATTTCAAAGTACGTGTGCCTGAAAAGGAGTTATTTTAATAAAACCATATTTTTATGCAAATAACTATTATTTTTAGATTTTAGATATTTGTAGATTAATACACTATCCATACCCAGCGCAGGGTGCTGAAACACATCTTGGTGTCTAGCCCACCCTAGATAATAAATCACACTTATAACATGAGCACAGCTTCCTAATGTACGCCTGCCATGATTGTATGTAAAATAATACTCGCGAATAGCACTTCGGCCTTCAATGTCCAGGTTGTACATGACATATGTGTTGTATACTTCTGATAGCTATATAGCTAGCTACAAATATAGCTATCTCGTCTTTAATGATGAGTGCGAGAAAGATAGTACTAGCGAGCCGGTGTCGCTATGCTCTTCGCTTACGCGGCGGCGGGCAGCGCGGCGGCCAGCGCGGCGGTGTTATGCTAGCCCGCTCAAGGACACCGCAGTTTGGCCGTTACAAGGGATTTTGGTCGAAAATTGCTATATATTGCAACGTAATATACTATATTAAAATGTAATGTATACTCAGAAAAAGTTTTATTACATTTTCATAGAAGAAAAAGTATCTTGCCTTAGGAAAGCAATTTAACTATGATAGCCACTGAAATCGAAAAAAAAAAGTTGTGATATATGTTCCTAAAATAACGTAATAACTGAGATATATTCCAAATGCGCCTGGCCTGGGTCATAGATGACCCTTCTTCTTTGTCCATTTTAATTTAACTTTTTTACTGTTATTTGTAAAAATTAAACACTGGGTAAGTGAGATAAGATCGTTGTTGTATGTACTAGTTTCCCTGTGCTACTTTCCTAAAAATGTAAATGACTATGAAACTGCGTCGCATCCTTTTGTTTTTATAACTAAGGCATTTAAAACGTATGAACCTGTCTAGCGCACGTGTCACGGGATGCGCAGGCGGCTTATTTCACCTCGCCTACACAGTACATAATTTTAGACCCTCAGACAGGCGGGCGCAATATATACGCGCGATTATTTATATTATTTGTAATGCGAGGTTTTGCGTTTTTATCGCCTGAAGGAGCCTTGAAAGTTTAAATTATACGTATAAATAAACAATTAATTAAAATATTATAATAATTATAATTTTTTAGTGAAGGGGTTGCAAGACTTTAGTCTTTATACTTAACTTTTTTGGCTTTTTCGTGGGTCGCGACATAAAAATAGTTGAGAAACAATGCTACATAGTATATTTTTATCAATATGACAAACAGATAATTTTTCCGGAACAATGAATAACATCACCCTTGCGGGCAAAATAAGCAAGGAAGAGGTATGCAGTATGACTGGATTGCACGACAGTGTTATTGAAAACATGAAGAAAGGAATGCTAAGATGGTTCGGGCACATGGAAAGAATGAGTGATGAAAGACTGACAAAGAAAATCTATAGAGCGAAAGTGAGTGGTAAAAGAAGCTAAGGAAGACCAAGTCTGACTTATGAAGGTCAAATAGCCATAATGTTAGCCGACGGAAATCTCAATATCACTCGCATACCTAGGCAAAAATGTGTGAAGAGAATGATGAGAATTGAGGAAGCGAAAGAAGCCCCGTCGTGTCTGACTACTCCGTTGGGGATACAGCATGAGGATATGTATGTATGCATGTAATGAATAACAAACTTTATCGAAACCAAATGAGAACTGTGTAAAGGTACATAGGCACAATACAGTCAAAAACACAGAATACTAACGCACCAAGAATGAGTAATAAATATCAACTTCAAAACTTCAAATCATATCAAGTTTAAAAATTCCTACAAATTACTTGTCAAACGAAAACAGTGTAGGAATGTTAGAGAAATAAAACAGGTTTTTGACCCCTAGTCATGACCAATCAGTGCGTCAGTCCATCGACACTAACGACCTCTCGAGGCATAATCAGAGCAAAAATCAGAATAATCAATCTTCTGACTCTTACGGGTTGGCTTGCAACAGGGCTCGCAATCTCTCTTTTTCTCTAATGGCAAAATTCGTTATAGCTGTGGCTTTTTTACTTAGGTTTATAATATAGCAATTAGTATGAGGCAAAAAGCCCGGATTTATACTGAACTTTGTACAGATTGAGATATGAATTGAGATACGATATGAATACGAATACAATTCAACTTATTGTTTTTACCTAATATTTATTTGTTAGAGCCTGTGGACAAGTGATAAGTATTCTTTTAATTTCCACCACAAGTGTTAATTTGTAAAAAAAAATTCAAAAAGTTGTTCATTGTGAGGGCTTAAACTGTATACAAGTTTTAATCTGCATAGAAAATATAAAATCTTTGAACTTTGCATAGAAAAAACTAATAATTGTTTCGTTAAACTCGACACCTTATTTGTTCATTACTCAACTAGGAAAATTAAATAAAAGACAATAAAACAGTGTACAAAACTATTTAACTCATAGAATATGTTTCTCTGACTAATAATTCACATAAAAGACAATTTAATATATCAGTTTACGAAACTGATTAAGCTTTTGTTTGTTCTCCCATCAAGTTATAGGTGTGATACTACTTATTATTATCGGTGCTGAATATTTTATTCAAATTACGAAAACATTTAGAATTGTTCTGGTTATGACAATTAAAAAACTATACTGGCATCATAAAAGACACATGAATTTACAAAAACACATGAATACAGTCATTTCTTTCAGTAATTTGGATAAACAACGAATTGAGACATATTAATATGTTAAGAACTGATAAATTATTTATGCCTGTACATTTTTAATATCAAAGTATTATAAAGATAATTGTTTCATTGAAAAATAATATGGGGAGCAATCTCTGCATTCTTTTTGTCCACTACTTATGCCGAAACCATGATTTATTAGTAATCTATAATATTTTAGCCTTCCCTATACTTTTACAAAAACAATGAAGAACATATACCTATGTCGGGCTTGCCCTATTCTGAAGCCTTAGGTACGCCACAGGCACATATACGTTTAGGCACGTTTTTATTTCTGCACCTGTAGCATATATGAAAAGAAAAAATAGCTCATGTTAACTTAGAATATGCCTATTTACTGAAGCTTTAGAAGTGAATTAACCAAACTTACATTTTGTTTAACAAATTTGGTATCTACACTACTGCTAGATTCACAATCACTTGTCTCATGTGGAGATGGCACCGGTTTGGGTGGTGTAGTGTATAACAAACGCGTAGCATCCAACATTGCACGACAGACAGCTCTGACCTACAGTAAACAACACATAATCACATGTTTTGCTGGCTGAATTCAATAGTGAATTAAACTTAATATTATTGTACTATTATCACAGATTAATTAGTTACTAACGTAAACTATTATTATCATATGTAATTCTGAAAGAAGTATGTAAATATCGCAATATTTGGCATTCTACCCTCTCGCACCACACTGTTGGGAATATGATGTGAAGATATGTACCTATGTATTATATAATCATGCAACAATAAGGGCCAATATGTGGGTAGACACTTGCAAAAACTTTAATACTACATTTCTCAAATGTAAGTAAATTATTTTCACTTAATCTTCTATCATATTCAGCAATAGTATACTTGCTTCATTTATGAAACTGACTTTTTTGAATAATTAAATAAGTAAAATAAAAATATTTCAAAATTTATGAGGAATTAGTCATGTTTAAACTAAGAATTTTAAAATAATTCTGATGTTATCATACCTGATCTTCGCTAACAGACTCATCACCTAAATTAAGTCTTATATTGTTGACTGCTGGTACAAAGAATTTCTGAAAAATATAGTTTACCTAGAATAACACATAACTTGTACTAAATTTTGAATAATGTAAATTTTTAAGCACCAAAAGTACATGACATTTTTTCTAAAAAGCAAAGTTCCACTTAGGCGTCTCCTAAATGTGTCTCCTAAATAAAACACATACTAACTTCCAGATACTTTTTAATGACTTGGTCAATTTCTCTGGTAACTGCAGATTGTATTGTCTGTCGCAGCATATCAAGTGACTTATTGGCACTGGCCCGAAATTCAGCTATAGGTCTGGAATGAGGCTGAACTGGACCTGGTAAACTAAACCGCCGGTGCATAGCAGCTAATGTATTTATAGCAATTTGCCGCGTAATCGGCTGCTTCTGAAATTCAATTAACATACATAGAATATATCACATTCATTTTATGCGTTTATTGGAAATTTATGGTCTACATTATTATTTGTATTCTAACCGTCTGCATATTGCATGAAGCGTTAGTACGAATATTCAATGTTTTTACTGGCGCTCGGAAATTCCATGTAGTGTTTGAAGAACCTTCAGCTTCAGGAACTGTATTTTGATGAGATATTTCAACATTATTCCAATTCTTTTGAACCACCATTTCGCATAACAATAGCTATTCACAATTTTCCAAAATATGTCGATGTTTCAGTCATTCCTAAACATTTTCAATTGATTTTTAAGTATACATTTACTCTTTGATACACATACTTAAACGTGAAATAGGTATATATGCATGAAATGATGACAATATAAATAAATGCATAATTGAGATAGGGATGTGAAAAAATAATCGATTTTCATTTTAATCGATTATTATTTCTTGTTAATCGATTTTTTTAAATCGATTTTTCTTAATAGTAACAATCGATTTTTAAAAATCGATTATATAAATTACACTTGTTTTTATTAAAAATATGAAGAAATGAAAAAGAAATTCAATGTTACCAAAATTACACATTTTAATTGCGACGAATGAAAAAACGCGAAGTAAGTTCACTAGCATGAACAAGTCTATAGTCTATAACAAGAAAAGACGGCGCCATCTGTATGTATGTACGTAAAACAATTTCGTATTTGTTCAACAGTTTCCTTTCTTTCGACTGTAAATAATTTAAAAAAACGTCTAACGGTAAAACACCTAAAAGCGACTGGCGGAAGTATTTTTCATGAAGAAGGATAATACCACAACATAATGCAAATATTGCCCGAAAGAATTGAAAACATGTAGTAATACTACAAATTTAAAGCAACAGCAACAAAGAAAAGCAAGCAACAAGTCCTACAGGCTAACCAGGTAGCATAAATTATTATATTTTATTATAATTATGGTCCTTATGTCAGTTATGACTAATAATATCTGTCAAGCGAGTCATGCGTTTTATAATCTCAACATTAAAATTTTTTTTTCTTTCTTCATGGAATGGCGCACAGATCAGCACATTTGCCAATGTCAAGTATTGTATTAAATCTAGAAGAATCGTTATCTAGATCGTTATCGTAAAACTCCTCCAGTAAAGTGATACTGATAGTAGACTTGACTGAAGTTTTATAGGAGTTCTTGGAAGAGGACGAGAACTTCAGCTACACATGTTTATTTAGATCAACTCAATTTTTTTCGCTTACGTAGAACTTTAAAACACAACATACTGTCACTTTTGTACTTTATAACTCCCACAAATGTAAAAAATAGAAAGTTTAAATAAAATGAAAACCTCACTTCTCCCGTTCCCGCCAAAAAGTCAACATTAAAATTAAAAGCACAGGAAGTTTTTAGTTAACCATCGAGACCATCTGCTCAAACACTTATTAACTAAAGTATTTTCTTTTCCTGAACCTTGCTTGCTTTTAGGGATAAGTATTGTATTATTTTGAAACTAACGGGTCGCAACGACTAAGCGCGTCGGAAAGTAAACGGGGATAGCGGGTTCAATTCCCGCCCCGAGTCTGGGTGTTTATGTATAATATTTATTTATTTACAAAAGCAAAGTATATAAGTAGTATATCAGTTGTCTAGTAGCCCTAACACAAGCGCTGTGCTGCTTACTTTGGGACTAGATGGCGCTGTGTGAAATGTCTGAGTTTATTATTATTATTATCTTTTAATCGTTTTTTTGCCGTAGAACTCTCGTGAAGATGATATTCAGGATATCGGCTGATGTAAATAACTCAAAACAACAAAAATGATATGCCGGGACAGTAACCTAATGTGGAAATAATTATTTTTAATTTTTTTTTATTGTTTAAACGTAGAGTTTTCAGAAAGATTCATTTTGAAACCAGGTTGTCGTTTTGGTTATTTTTCGTACTCATCATTTTACATTATTTTTATTCTGATAAATTGTTAATCCTATACTAATCTCTTAGTTTTATTACTATATAGAAAAACTGCTTTTTTTTTATTAATACTAAAAATCGATTTTTTCTCAAAAATCGATTATTTCTTGTAATTAAAATCGATTTTTCTCAAATCGATTAATACTGAAAAGAAACAATCGATTTTTAATTAATCGATTTTTTTCACTCAATGTCACATCCCAAAATTGAGATCAAAGAGAATGTAAAATTACTAAGTTAATCACAGATTATGTATTTGTAGCACGTAAATATTTTAATTCTCATTCTCTATGATTGAGATGAATACTAGCAAATAGTGTAGCAAAGAGCGTAGGACTTTTTGGCGGGAACGGGAGAAGTGAGGTTGACATTTTATTTAGATTTTCTGTTTTACATTTTTGGAAGTTTTGAAGTACAAAAGTGATAATATATTGTGTTTTAAAGTTCCGTTTAAGTGAAAAAAATGGAGTAGGTCTAAATAAACATGTATAGCTAAAATTCTTGCGCTCTTCCAAGAAGTCCTTTATAACTTCAGTAAAGCCTACTATCACTTTACTGGAGGGGTTTTATGATAAGAAAAAACTAATTTACTTTGTGATTTTACTTAGGCTTATTAGTACGTGACATTGGTAAATTTATTTATTATTTATGTTTCATGAGGCATTGGTAACAAGACCATTAGCGTAATGACGTAACTTCTAGAGAAATATGAACCTATCCCTAACACTCCTTCAGTAAAGTAATAGTAGGCTTTACTGAAGTTAAAAAGGACTTCTTGGAAGAGCGCGAAAACTTCAGCTACTCATGTTTATTTAGATGTACTCCATTCTATTCACTTACACGGAACTTTAAAACATAATATACTATCACTGTTGTACTTTAAAACTTCTAAAAATATGAAAAATAGAAAATCTAAACAAAATGTCAACCTCACTTCTCCCGTTCCCGCCAAAAAGTCCCCAATTAGACTTTCATTCTATTCTTTGCGAACCACAGATTAATAAGTCCATAAATGGCACTAAGTAATTTTATAATGAGAACAAACATGCCAAAATATTGCGGGGCGCGGGACGGCATGCTGTTATCTGATTGGTCACATTGAGATGGACGTCGAATATTCGAGGGCTCTGGACGTAGTCGCCATTTAAGTAATATATTACTAAACGAAGAGCAGTCGCAGCTGCTCTTGTAAACATCATCTATCGTTTATTGCTCTGTGTTACAAACATACAAATAATAATAATAATGCGCGAGACAATACCTACCAATCATATGGTCTCAAATTAGGGCATTCCCTGTGCTATGAGAACCAGCTGATTTTCTATTTTTTACATTTTTGGGAGTTTTAAAGTACAAAAGTGACAGTATTTTGTGTTTTAAAGTTATGTGTAAGTGAAAAGAATGGAATAGGTCTATATAAACATGTGTAGCTGAAGTTCTCGCGCTCTTCCAAGAAGTCCTTTATAATTTCAGTAAAGCCTATTATCACTTTACTGGAGGAGTTTTACGATAAGAAAAAACTAATTTACGTGTGATTCTACTTTTAATACGTGACATTGGCAAATGTGCTAAACTGTGCACAATGCCATAAAGAAAGAAAGACTAGAGCGTACTTTTTTTGTCTTACTTTATGGCATGGTGCACAGATGAAAGCATTTGCGAATGTCACGTAGTAGAATCAGAGGATATTTTGGCGGGAACGGGAGAAGTCAGGTTGACATTTTGTTTAGATTTTCTATTTTTAAAATTTTTGGGAGTTTTTAAGTACAAAATTGACACTATATTGTGTTTTAAAATTATGTATAAGTGAAAAGTATGGAATAGGTCTACATAAATATGTGTAGCTGAAGTTCTCGCGCTCTTCCAAGAAGTCCTTTATAACTTTAGTAAAGCCTACTATCACTTCACTGCAGGTGTTTTACGATAGGAATAAACTAATTTGCGTGTGATTCTATTTTCAATACGTGACATTGGCAAATGTGCTAAACTGTGCACCATGCCACAAACAAAGAAAAAAAAAGTAGAATCGGAGCAAAATCAGAGTGATGCGTCGATGACACGTCCATGGTAGAATCATAATAACAAGCAAATTGTTTACTATCACGGGGTATGTGTAGTAGTAGTGCGACCCGTGCACAGGAAAATAGGTATACTGATAAGGTAGTGGGTTAAATAAGTCAGCTGTAGTTACTTACTACAGCTGGCTTATTTAATCCACTTCCATTTAACCCACTATAGGGTGGTTTAATAGCTAGTAAATACACCACACGCCGCACAACCCGGTCCGATTAAGTTACGCGGAGTCACTGGCCCGAACGTTGAATCCAACCGCCGTACTCTGGTTTGTCCGATCAGACTCTGAAGGTTTCCACCGTCAAGCCTTTGGGCCGTCGGCTGTTCTGGAGGAGGTCTAGGGAAGAGTATAAAAGGAATGCTCCAGGTCAGCAGAAATTCCTGATCCCAGAATAAGCAATCTGGTATTTTACTGGTACTGGTAGGTAAAATATCTGGAATATCTGGAATCTTACAAGTAGAATCCTGGAAATCTAGAGTGTGTGTGTATTAGATTGGGCGTAAGTACGATGGGCAGACAGACGAGCTTTTGAAGTCCAGTGGCTTGAAAAGCAAAAATATTAACAGTGCAGTGTTTACCAAGCGTCAGAACAGCTTACAATTATTGAATTTGTAATAGATTCTTCAGCTGGACACTGAACCACTGGACAGGCTTACAAAGCAAAGGACAGCTAATTTAGTGATTGAAATTGAAGCGCCACTTCCAAAATGTTCGAGAACTCATTAATTCATTGGCATATCAATATTAGTTATCGAGAAGTTCTCGAGAACTAATATTGATATGCCAATGAATTAACTTTGACGTATACTGCATTTAGATATTTTAGTTCCATGTACTCTCGTATATGTCGACCATATGTCGACAGCGCCAAAATAGCGTAAATCAAATAGGCACAAATATAACTTGACAACCGCCACTCCAGAGGGTGCTGGGTCGGGCAACCTCCTCGTGGTGCACTCTGGGCGCCGACCGGTAACTACCCGTTCTTTAAAGAGGTGTTACCGGGCGATGGCTAAGCGCCCAACCAATGGGGTGGATAGGTAGATTCTTTTTCGGATTTGCCCAAGTCTCTAATCCACTCAAACCACATATCATCATATAACCATTGTTACATGACCATTCAACCTTAACCTAATAATGATGTGACTCCTGACTTGGGCAACCCACCAAATTCCTGTATCCTAATCAAGACTCGTGTCCTAATCACAAGGTCTCTTTACCAATTTTACTATAAATCTTTGCTCAGGCTGGAGTCACACCAACTGCTGATGCGAATCCAGACTTAGGCAAAACCCCACCGATGACCAATGTCCTTATCGAGGCACCTACCCCATTAAGTATTTAAGTTAAGTTTATTTTATAAGTTTCTAGTATGTAAGTTGATTGTTCTTTAGTACGAGAGCTGCTATTTATGTATCCGGAATAACAAAGTGAAACAAACATTTAGCATTTGTTATAGTTTTATTGCTTTTCAAAATATTCACCGTGATGATTGATGCACTTTTGCATGCGTTGGAACCAATTTTCGTAGCACTTTTTCCATTCGGATTGAGGTAACTCCAACACATGCATTTTGAACGCATCAACAGCCTCTTCACGGCTCGAAAAACGTTGACTACGTAATTTATTCTTCACGGCTGGGAATAAATAGAAGTCGTTGGGGCCCAAGTCGGTGCTGTACGGCGGATGACCCGTTAATTCGATCTTTTGATCTTCCAAATACCGAGTTGTTTCGGCCGATGTGTAGCAGCTAGCATTGTCATGATAAAGAAGGATTCTGCGTTGTCGGTTGTTCTTTTTTATATCTTCAAAGATTTCTGGCAAACAAATGGTCGTGTACCGTTCAGAATTAACCGTTTTACGATTCTCTAGTGGCACTGTAGCTACATGTCCATTTATACCAAAAAAAACAAGCGACCATTTGCTTCAAAGTGCTTTTTGATCGAATGACTTTTATTGGGTTCGACTCATCTTGGAACATCCAAACCGTTGATCATTGTTTAGTTTCAGGATCATACGCATATATCCAAGATTCATCACCTGTGTAGATATTATAGACATCTTTTGACGCAACCTGATTGTACTTTTGTAACATTTTTTCACACGAATCGACACGAGCCCGTTTTTAATCAATTCTCAAGTTGTGCGGAATCCAACGTGAACAAATTTTTTTTACAGCTAAATATTCGTGTAATATTTTATATATACTCGTCATACTTATGCCCAGAGACGCCTCTATCTCGCGATATGTAACATGACGATCTTGCATTATTAGTTCCCGCACAGCATCAATATTTTGAGGTACAACAACCGATTTAGGGCGACCTTCTTTAACTTCATCCGTGAGCACAGACCGCCCACGATTAAACTCACTAAACCAGTGATACACAGTAGTTTTCGATGGTGTTTCGTCCCCAAAAGTCGAAGTGAGTTGATCGATGCACTGTTTTTGAGTTAGCCCTCGCCGAAAATCGTAATAAATCATAGCACGAAAATTTTCATGACAAATCCACGGTGATGAAGACTCGTAATTTTCAAAATGACGCCACAAACGATAAATAAATGACAGCTACATGAAACAAATTGTATTCTTCAGCCAAAGAGTTCCATTTTTAAATGTAATAATTACTTTTTTAATATTATTCTGTAACTGGCCAGTTCCGGATACATAAATAGCAGCCCTCGTATATGAGTCAAATTATTAGTACGTATGTCAATTTAATCTTCAGTATGCATGTTTAATTGTTGCCCTACAACATATGTCGCTTACTTGCCTCCTGCAAATGACAATGTTCGTAAACCTTTTTTTTTTTTTTTGCGTCAGGAAATGCTTTATGCATCCCGTCCTGTCGTAGGGGGGTGGCAGGGGGGTATGTGGGACTCCTCGACATTAGGGTGCTAGGCCGACTCTACCCACTAAAACCTGACGGTGTTCCTCGAGAGCCTTGATGCCGGGGCAACGGGAGCGCGTTGGCATTCTGCCGCGACCCCGGCGGCTATGCCCAGCCTGAGCCGGGCCCTCCTCCGTTTGCGGGCAGTTTTACCTGCCCGCTCTCCTGGGAGGCGCGCGGGAACAACCGCGCGCACCATCCCGAGGCCATTGGTGAGGCGCCTTCCCCCGAAGGACACCCCAGGCCTCCGAAGTGGCGGCTTCCGCACCCCGCCTACACCACGGCAGGGGCGTCAGCATGCCCACCTGATTTTTACGTGTTTACTCACGGGTTTTTACAAGTTTTCCTTCTTCCCGCCTCTGATTTTAACGTGTCGTCTCACGGGTTTCATTTCGAGTTTTCCTTCTCTCCACCTCAGATTTTTACGTGTATCCTAACGGGTTTTTAAAAGTTTTCCTTCTTTCCACCTCCGGGGCCACAATACCCTTCCTGAAAGAGGGGCAAGTGACCCCGACACCTGAGGAGTGTTTATCGACTCTCCAGTCTAGATCCGCAGTGTTCAGTGGAAACAGGGTCACCTCGAGAAGAGTGTAGACATGAAGTCTACGCACTGCGGTCTTGGGGTGGCAGGCTAAGGCTCCACTTAATGGGAGCTATAAGCGCCTGTTGGTCCACCCCCTGTGGTGGGTCACCCACACCGCTCGGCCCCAATGTTCGTAAACCACTCTATGTAGTCGTAACCCACTGCAAATGTACTAAGCCCGAAACCAACCTGTGTTAATCTTAAGTTTTTTTTAAGTCTTATTTCTCTTTTTATCTATCTTGTAATAATTGTGTAATCATGTCTCGAACCCCTATCACTACTTTAAAAATATGTGTACTCCCATCTAAATTGTAGTACCTTATCATGACTCATTGTATCTCCTATCAAATTTATCAAATTGTCACCCTGTAATATAATTCTTAGCTCTAAGTTGCCTACTGCTAAAATATGTTTGAAACCTACACTATATACCCATTGTAACTCTCTGCAACGGAAGGGAGCAGATGTATTCCATTAGCGTCACTTCCTTCCAGGATCTTGTAACTATATTCATATTTAAAAAAAAACCGCCAGTCCAGTGTTGTAATATATACATGTCAGTGCTTATACATTTCATGTCATTCACATAAGAAACAGACTAACTTATCCGCATGCAACGTAGTAGAAAGTGACAAAGCCATTGTTTTTTTTTTATGTAAAAGAGAGGAAAATGAGCAAGCAAATCACTAGATGGAAATAGATCACCGCGATCCATGGACTTCCACTACGTCCGGGGAATACGGGTGCGTTACCGGTCTTTAAGGAAAAGAAGGAGGAGGAGGCAGATGCACTGCCGCCACTCTCGCTCAGCGAACTGTTATGCGGTTCGCGATCGATTTCTTTTTAAAAAAAAGAACTATATGAATAGAGACACTACTTTATTTTAGAAAATACACTTATCGAGGATTTGATTGGAACTTGACTGGACTGACTTGGACGAAAGACGGATGTGAACTGGCTGGGTGATGGGAGAGAGTCTAGGCTAACGGAAATGCTGACGGAGCGAAAACAGGGAGCGTGGTGATGCCATCAACAATAACCCTTACATGCGTGGGGTATAACAGCTTCCCCCTTTTAAACTAAACTTCGCGTTGTAAGCGAAGTTTATGTTAAATTAAACCTCACTTCTTAATCTTGGCATTGGTATTGATTCCCGAATTACTTCTTCACCTTTAGGGTTATTGCTATCAGGTAAGTTCGACGGGACTGGAGCAGTTAGGAAACGATGAACACAATATCTTCTGGTAGACTTATATAGTATAAACACACTTAAGGTAATTAGCAAACAATAAGTAAGTATAGGATAGTATGAACTATATTCTATTAATACATCTGGTTGCTGTAACATTGTATCAACATCCCTCAACATGTCTTTCGAATCGGTATCCAAAGTTTTCAATGTTTCTAAATCAATGTTATATAATTTCACGGGCTTAATATCCTTATACAGCATTTCAAATTTATTACTATTGCAACAACTATCATTTATTAGATTAAAGTCAGTATTTATAACATGAGTGCTTATTTTAACATTAAACTGAGAATACATTTCAATATTCCCACAATAGGCAGTACAATCTCGCGGTAAGTTAAGTACACCTGTACCTAATAAGTTAATTTCTGTTAGGTCTTTTCCGCACTCTACAGATAGTTTTGTTGTTTCAGATTGAACATATATCCAGCTATTTTGTTGTAATTGTTGCCATATGTTTATAGTACCGTGAATAAATTTAGTATCACACTGCTCTGGTAAGTGTGATTGTATTCCTGATATTATTCCCGTTTCGCAATTTGGGTTACTGATAGCTGAGTATATATTCAGCATATTACATATGTATACGTTATTAGGTACTTGTTTACATTTGTACAGGTTATTTAGACTGCAATATTTAGATTTATCTTTACTTATAGCTATGTAATTAGTAGATGGTATAATCATGGCATAGGATTTAGGATAACTTGAGTCATGTGGCACCGGCACGGGAATATTCTTGTACAAGTTGTATTCCATATGATGTACAAGAGGAATTTTTAGAACGAACACAATCTTATTATTACTGTAGTAAGAACTGAGCTCACTTAGATTGATGATTACATGTATATTACCGATATCTATTGGGACAGGAAACTCTCTAGACTGCATTATATAGCGCATATTGTCCACTAATGTATCATACAGTTGGCGCGGTGTCAAGATAGATGGGTGCAACACATGACTTTTTGTAAATGCTATACCATTTACTAAGTCTTCTAATCTAAATGATAATGTAAGTAAACTAGAAGATATAATATTACATATTTCGTTAAGCTTAACTCTTATATTAAGATTTTCGGATGCGTTCATAATGTGTTCAACAGCGTTATTTAAACGTGCTTCATTAATATTCAGTGTATTTATTGTTTCGTTAAAGTGGTTTAAGAAGGTTTTGGCTATTAATATATTTTCTTTAACTAACGATCCTAGTTTTTTATTATTATTTTGTAGCGTTTCAATAGCGCCGTTATACTTTATAGCATCTTCCTCATCCATTGTTCCGAAGATATATTTGAACACAGTACCTACACCAGCAAACCATGCATATCTTTTTGAGTGAAGGGGAAGTAAATGTGATAAAGTATTGTAATCTCTTATAATATCGTCGTACCGGGACACAAGCGGTTGTAAGGTGTTTTGACATTCTGTATTACTTATAATATCACTTTGTTGACAGAAAAATCGAGTAGTACCGAGAACGCCATTAATGTTATCTATATGTGGTTTTATATAGGAAATATCGACAGGTGTAACGACATGTAAATGATCAGTGACTAATTTAACGGTTCCTATTGGATCAAAGTAAATACCGGGACTCTTCGTTATCGGATCGATGAGAGCCGCTGAGGTAGAGCTGATTATAGTTATTCTGAAAACAATCATGATAATCTATGATAGATAATTCAGATCATGAAACTAACCTTATATATTACGCACATTACGTTGAATGTAACCTACTCATAATATTTATAACTAATTATTATCTATTTCGACTAATTTAATTTCGTCATAGTGGTACTTAACAAAACGACGGTTTATGGATACTGAAAGGGTGTTGTTCCCATGAATCTTTACCACTTTATAAGGTCCTTTCCATACTGCCGAAAGGGCTTTCCTTAATCTTAAATGATTTTTTACATAAACGTAATCTCCTGTTTTGTACAAGATAGGCCGTGTTTTCTTATCGTAATAAGTTTTTGAAATCCCTTTAGATTTTAGAATATTTTCTACTGCTTTGTTACGAGTATAGGTCAGACGTTGTTGAAGCATACGGACATAGTCAGAATATGTAGCATTTAAACCTGTGTCATAAATAGAATCTGGAATATAAGGTTTGTGACCATAAAGGAGTTCATATGGCGTGTAATTTGTAGTGCAATGCACTGTAGTATTATAGGCGAGCATTGATGTCTATACATATCGAGGCCAACTCGTTTGATTTTCATCAACATATGATTTCAAATATTCTTTGAGGGTCGCATGGCTTCTTTCCAAGGCACCTTGTGTTTGGGGATGATATGGACTCGACCATAACTGTTTGATTTTTAAGAGATTACATGTTTGTTTGAAAACTTCAGCTGTAAAATTAGTCCCTTGATCAGTAAGAATATATTTAGGTATGCCAAATAATGTGATAAAATGAACTAAACAATCAGAGGTCTCTTCAGCCGTAGTACTCGCAATGGGATAGGCTAAGGAAAATTTTGTTAAATCATCCTGTAGGGTTAAAATGAATTTTAATTTTCTTTCACCAGCTTCGGGCAAGGGCCCGACTATATCAAGAGCTACACGCTCAAAAGGTTGCGTAGATGTGCTCGTAATCTGCATAGGGGCTCTGTTTATGCGCCTAAGGGGTTTGTTAGTTTGACATTGGACACACTTTTTTACATATGATTCGATATCACTACGCATCCCTTTCCAATAGTACTTTTCTTGTATTCGTTTCAGCATGCGACAAGATCCCAAATGGCCAGCTATGGGAATGTTGTGGTTGTCGATTAAGATTTTAGGGATTTCAGATTGTGTGGGATAAATAATGTTATCGTGATATATATGTATTTCGATTCCGGTGTTATGGAACAAATATAAAATTATATTGTGTACTTTTATAAACGAGTGTTTATCAAATGGGTTTTTAAAGTCTGAAATAGCTAATTGTTTAATGGATTCATCTGAAAATAACAAAAGTTCGTATCTAATACTTCTTAAACTTTCGTATATATCTGCGTAAGAACAATCATCGAAATAGTGTACTTTAGTAAATAAAATAAAATACATTTTCTGGTTTATTTCAGCTTTAAGAAAACTATGGAGTGTTCTTTCTTGTTTTTCGAATTCACTGAGATTAGAATGGTTCGACAGAGTTTCTAGTATAAAGGGGTTCGATTCGTCCAAATCTATAGACGTAGGGATTATAACGTGTTTTTGCTGACATTTAGTTAAGCTCTCGTTATGTTCTATAATTAATGTATTATATGTTGCACTGGGTTTGCTGGATTTTTGAAGAAATTCACTGTATGAGTCGAAGAGGTTATCATCTATAATGGGATCACTAATATCAACAGGTAAGTCAACGCTAGGTATCTCTTGAGAATCGATAGGAGATTGTTCCTTGTTGTCACTCTGTATGGGATTGACGGGATGTCTAGATAACGCGTCTGCGGCACGATTTAATTTTCCTTTACGATAACTGATGACATAGTCGTATTCTTCTAGTTTAAGCCTCCATCTCTGGAGTTTACTACTAGGATCTGTATGGTTAAACAACCATTTTAATGGTCGATGGTCGGTCACGATTTCGAATCGCCGTCCATATACATACGGTCTGAAGGTTTTGCACCCGAACAGTACAGCTAATAGTTCCTTCTCTGTGGTGGAATAATTTTGTTCGCTTTTATTAAGAGTGCGGGATGCATATGCAATCGGTCGATCTTCACCTATTTTTCCTTGGGATAGGATTGCACCAACAGCATAGTTAGATGCGTCGCATGTTAAAATAAAGGGTTTTGAAAAATCAGGATAGATAAGAACAGGAGATGAAGTAAGTTTGAATTTAAGTTCATCGAATGCGATTTGTTGCGGGTTCTGCCAGTCGAATGTTGTGTCCTTTTTTAAAAGGGTGGTCAATGGTTTGGCTATTTTAGAAAAGTCTGGTATGAACCTACGATAGTAAGATACCAGTCCAAGGAATGATTTAATATCTTTAGCACATTTTGGCACCGGAAAATCAGATACTGCTTTTATTTTCTTAGGATCGGGTTTAACACCCTCATCAGTTATTACATGTCCTAGGTAACCAACTTCTTTGTGTAGAAATTCGCACTTATCTGGTTGTAGCTTAAGATTAAATTGGCGAAGTCTATTAAAGACAGAAGCAAGGTTTTCAACGTGCGATTTCAGATCAAACGAATAAATAACAATGTCGTCGAGATAAACAAAGCATTTTAATCCTTGTAGCCCTGATAAGGCGGAATTCATAAGCCGTTGGAAAGTCGAAGGTGCGTTTTTTAATCCAAACGGCATTCTTTTGAATTCGAAGTGTCCTTGTGGGACACTGAAAGTGGTTTTGGGACTGTCTTCTTCATTGATCAATATCTGATGGAAACCTGACGCCAGATCTAATGTTGAAAAATATTTACTGTGTCCTAATTGATCCAGTATTTCTGTTATCTGCGGAATCGGGTAAACATCACCAATAGTGATGTCGTTTAATTTACGGTAATCTATAACTATTCTCCACTTGCGTTGTCCCGAAGCATCAAGCTTCTTCGGGACTACCCAAATTGGAGAAGACCATGGGGACATAGATGGTTTGATGATTCCTTGATCTAGCATTTTATCAATCTGTGTTTGAACTTCTGCTTTATGGCATTCGGGGAATCTGTAAGACTTGGTGTAAATAGGAACAGAGGATGTGGTTTTAATTTCATGTTTAATAGCGTTGGTGTAGGAGAGTTGGTCATCAGGGAGATGAAAAATATCTGAATAATCAGTACAAATTTGAAATAAAGACTCTGTTTCTTCTTTATTTAAGTGGGTTGTTCGGAGGAGTTCTAGGACTCTCTGGGCACGCTGGTAAGTATTCTTATCCCGTTTAGCAGTTTCGACATTGGTATTTAACATTGTGAAGTTATTATCAATTGGGTCTAGTTTAAGTTTTAAATCGGACGATAAAGTAATTGGCGATTCAGAAGTATTGACTACTGAGATATTTATGCGATTGTTAGATTTAACTTTGGCTACGCAGTTTGCAATAAGCAAGGATTCGGTAGGATTTTGATCAATTATGAATCCCTCTTTAATGTCCGGGTTCATTACCGAACATTCGATTATTGTTTCGGTTCGGGGTGGAATAACATATATTGGTTCATTAAACTTTATGTTTATACTAAGATCATTTAATTTTAATATGCCTTTCGGATAATCAATGTTAGTGTTAACTTCATTAAATATATCATTCCCTATTATACCGTCGTAAGGTAAATCTATTTTGTCAATTACGTGAAAGTTAAAAATTACAAATTTATCACCTGACTTTAAGGTGATGGGTATATGTCCTATCGTTGTGATATTGGCATCTCGGGAATCAATTCCTTTTATTTTAATTTTATATTTTGTGATTATGGGCATTTTTTCTACAGCCGATGTCTTTATGAGACTTACAGCTGCGCCTGTGTCTACGAGCAGGCATAAGGGTTTAGAAGATATAGAAGTAAAAATGTTAATATATGGTAAGTATTTTTTATTTTGTTTGTCGATATTGATTTCAAATATTTTATAGTTATTTTCTTTTTCAGGTACGGAGAATGTCGTTTCGATGTCCCTTTTGGTCTTAGGGACTAATTTTAAATTACTAGCGTTAGGATTCGGATCGTCAGTTTGGGGCTGGGTACCCTGTTGGTTGATTCGATGAGATATAGAAAATGATTTGTCACGACCATGAAGTTGGGGCTGGTTACCCTGTTTGTTGGTTCGTGAGTTTGTATTTGTATTAATGGCTTTAGAAATATCAGGTCCGTATACATTTTGCGTATTTTGGTTATAGGTTATACTCGGGAATCTTACTTTATAGTAGGTGTCGGTTTTGATGTTAAGAAGGCTCGAACGACACCGATTCGAGCCGGTGTTCAGTTTAAATTATGAGGTTGTTCATTATCGTTATTATCTATTTCGTCGTATCCTTCTTGAACATCGTTTTCGATGTAATGTATTTGGTGGTCATTACGGCGCGGCTGCTGTGAGTTTTGAGGCGCTGCGAAGCGTTTATTATTGAACTCGCGTTTGCGACATTGTTCGATGGTATGCCCATTATTTTTACAATAACGACAGAATAGGGGAAACATTCTTGGTCTATTCTGAGGATTAATCTGCGGTCTAAATTCGATTGTTCTATTTTCGCCTCTGAAACGCGGCGCAAATTGAGTTTTAATGTTCTCGGGTCTGGGATTTTTTTTATGCATAAACTGTAGAATTTTCTCTTCGGACACAGCGACATTAATAGCTTCGTTCAATGTTTTTGGGGATTGAACACGAACGTTATTAGAGATACGGGGATGTAATCCCAATATAAAAGTATTTAAAGCAACGTCTGTCATTGCTGCTATGCGACCTGGAAGTTCGCTCTTCCTAGGGCAAGAAATGGTAATCTCCGTTAATAGATTTGATAAACACGTCTCCAATCGTAATGAATATTGTGATACAGTTTCATTAATTATTTGCTTACAATCTTGTAGGTCCGTCAACAAATGAGCGTAACACTTTTTCTCACCGAATTGGCCTATTAAAAAATCTTTTAATTGACTCCAACCATCGAATTCTTTGATAGCACAAGCAACCTCAGCTTTACCTTGCAGCTGACTTAAAATGTATTGAAATAAGACTAGTTTTTGATTCTCCGAAGCTAATTTGAATGCATTTGTACAGTTATTTACGAAAGGTGTTAATTGATCACGTGATCCATCAAAGGGTTTGATGAATTTTAACAGAACGCTTAAATCAATGGGTTGTTTTACGCTTTCACTGTTTTGATCTATGCTAGGTGTGCTAGCGCCTGATTTGCTTTCTGCTTTAGCCGATTTGGTATCTAATTTAACTTTTGTTTCTGCCATTTTGTTTGAATACTCTAACTAATAAAGATATGAACAATAATTATAAATTTTAATTTATATTATGTGCATCAATGTACGTATGTTAACACAATAATTAATTCCAATTGAATCAAAATGTTTAAGACACTGCACTGCAAACAATGACGTGACGATGACCTCAGTGATAAGTTCTCGGCGACAGTAGGTTCGGATTATGTTACGCTGATAACATACTCGGAGTCTCGGAGAGAATTTTAACGTAGGCGTAGATTTAATAACTTCGTTCAAATTGTATAAGTAAAGTTTTTTTTTTTTCACTTACTGGAAGTAGAACAGCAAAATTATGGTAGATGTGGTACCGTGTAGCATTTCGGCGAATGTATATATTCTTCTCGAATGCGGAAATATGCCGGTATGTCGTAGTATACACTTCTTCACTTCGCGAAACACAAAACAGATAATTCACTGATTAATGCACTGGTATTTATTATTTAACGTATATTTTACGTAGGTAATTCTTCACTTTATTCACAGGCGTCCTGGGACCTTAAGATCCCACCGCTGCCACCAAAATGTTATGCGGTTCGCGATCGATTTCTTTTTAAAAAAAAGAACTATATGAATAGAGACACTACTTTTTTTAGATTTTAGAAAATACACTTATCGAGGATTTGATTGGAACTTGACTGGACTGACTTGGACGAAAGACGGATGTGAACTGGCTGGGTGATGGGAGAGAGTCTAGGCTAACGGAAATGCTGACGGAGCGAAAACAGGGAGCGTGGTGATGCCATCAACAATAACCCTTACATGCGTGGGGTATAACAGAACGAAGCACAACAGTAATAGATGCTGTTATTTCGCACCGATATTCTCTAAGAAAGTGGTATTTCACCAAACGAGCCTGCCTAATTCATACTATAATGGAGCATGGCTCTTTTACTACACAATGTATTATTGGTATGGACCATAAAACATAATATATTCTTACCACATATTTATTGATACGGACGGCCCCGCAAAAAGACCTTGTTTGTAGTGAAAAGTAAAGTGACTCTTAATTAGAAATATCACTAGTTGTGGACGGGCTTGTGACAGTTTTAGTTCCGAACAAGTTGTATTGGTGCTGTAATCTGCCGTCTTGACTATCCACCTTAAAAGTCAATTGCTTGTCAGTGTCCTGTCAGTCTGCCTCATACTCAGACTCGGCCTACTTTTCCATTTCGATTTGAGTTTTTGTTTACCTTGTGTTTTCTTGGACTTCGTGCTTGGGTTAATCCGGAAAGGCCTGTTCTCCTTTGTTGTTTGATGTAAATAATCCCCTAAACCGCTGCGTTGCTGGTTTTTCGGTATCACTAGGATATACCTACATAAAGATATATAAAACGTATTGGTAATTCGTAATTGGTCAAAAAAGTAGACGATAGTAGCGCCAAAACTAAATACATAACAATTACGGCAAAGTCACTGTCGCAATTGTAGCTTGCTACAATCAGTTAATCTGTGGTTCAGAGCCACAAAATAGGGATGGGCAAATGGAAAGAATATATCGATATATATTGTATCGGTATAATTAGACAATATCGATATATCCGGAGCAAAAAATATCAATATTTTGATATATTATTACTTGAATATTGACGAAATGTTCGAACGTGAAAAAGATGGACACATTTTGCAGTTATATTAGATTTATTTATTGTAAAAATACATATTCAAGTATTATTAGTAGAGAAAAAACAAAATTATTAGTAAAACAAAAATAAGTGGAATACATAATCAATACATAATAGATATTAAAAAAATATCGAATTTGATACTCAGAAATAAATGTCGATGATCGATATTTTGAAATTAAATATTTTTAATCGTCAATAGATATCGTTGATATTTCGACGATAACTATCGATATTTTCTGAAAAAATATCGATATTTTGATATATCGATATTTCTTGCCTTCCCTGCCACGAAGTACTTATTCTGAACAAATTAGGAATCATGTAAGTTGTTTTATTAGTCATTTTTCTTTCTTATTATTTAAATCTTAAACTTCCGTCCTTCGTAACTCCCGATTTATTTTCACATTTAATTTTTTTACTGTCTGTTCTATGCTTACATTTTTCGAAATTCTTGATGTTACTTTAACTTTGTCCTTGATGTAGGTGTTATTTAAACAACATTCACTTTAATAGTTTACAGGAGTCACGAAGTCCATTCATTCATTTCATTAGACATTGACAACACACCAGTTAGCGCAGTCGGCTAAAAAGAACGAGACATCATCAGATTATAATACATTGCTCTTATCAGTCTTGGGCTTTTATGTAAGTTTTTTCATTTTAATAATTAAGTAGGTACTAGGTACTGACACCTGCACTCACTTTATTGTATTGTAATTTAATTAAATCTAAACGTTACTCTTCTACTAACTAGTTTGAAACGACTATGTATTGAACTTTGCACTCGCTGTTTTTTATGCATTAATTGTTATAATATACCCATATGAGTTTCGACATGAGTTAACAATGATTTAATACTTATGTTATGGTTATGTTGTACTTAGGTAATGTATTCTTTTTATCACCAAACCAAAACATTTTATAAAATATAAAATGATTTAACTTTTAAGATTTTCTGACATTAATCATCTAATACCAATAAATACTGTATGTCTGTGATTTCGAAATGATGACTTTTTCTTAACCTCATGTAGTCGCACATAAGCAAAACGTAAATTTTACATACATTTTTAGAATTTTTGTATGGCTGTTTATAAATCTCTAATGTCCGAAAGAACTAAATTGATTTTAAAGGGACTTTCATTGTTTCTTAAAAGACTTTTCAGGGAGTAATCTAATTTTCGAAAAATAGCAAAAAAAATGCAGGTGATACTACAGTGTACAGTCCAATTTCATTAAAAATTTATTAATTTTCATTGACCGTATGTACTTAGTTCATTATATATTATTTTTTTAAACGAAATAGGTAACTATTCATAATTTCAATTCTTATCTATTAACTTGTAATTTTGATGGTAATCTATCTCCATGAATAAGTACACATTTTGTCATGTAATTAAATAATAATAAACACTATTTTAATTGTATGACATTAATTTAAATTTTTTCAGAATTATCAAGATGTCGAAAATCAAGGCTGGACCCGTTGTTGATATCTTAGGCGATGAGATGACCAGAATTATCTGGGACCTAATAAAAGATAAATTGATTCTACCCTTTCTAGACATTGAGTTACATATTTATGATTTAGGTATTGAGAACCGGGATAAGACCGATGACCAGGTAACAATTGATTGTGCCAATGCTGTACTAAAATATAATGTTGGCATAAAATGTGCCACTATCACTCCTGATGAAAAGAGAGTAGAAGAGTTCAATCTGAAAAAGATGTGGAAGAGTCCGAATGGAACTATCCGTAACATTCTTGGAGGCACTGTGTTCAGGGAAGCTATTATCTGTAAGAATATTCCACGTCTTGTGACCTGCTGGGAAAAGCCTATCATCATTGGTCGTCATGCTCATGCTGATCAGTATAAAGCTACTGACTTTGTAGTGCCTGGTGAAGGCAAACTTGAGCTCATTTGGACTCCCCCATCGGGGCAACCTATTAAACATGTTGTTAATGAATTCAAAGGTGCTGGTGTGGCTCTGGGCATGTTCAACACTGATGCATCCATTATAGATTTTGCTCATTCTTCATTCAAATTTGCTTTAGAAAGAAAGTATCCTTTATATTTGAGCACCAAGAATACCATTCTTAAAAAGTATGATGGCCGTTTCAAAGACATTTTCCAAGAAATTTATGATAATCAATATAAAGCACAGTTTGAGGCATCTGGAATTTGGTATGAGCACAGGCTGATTGATGACATGGTAGCTTATGCCATGAAATCTGAAGGTGGGTTTGTTTGGGCTTGTAAAAACTATGATGGGGATGTTCAGTCTGATTCAGTCGCTCAGGGCTATGGGTCACTGGGCCTCATGACATCTGTTCTCATTTGTCCTGATGGAAAAACTGTGGAAGCAGAGGCAGCGCATGGCACAGTTACAAGACATTATCGTTTTTACCAACAAGGAAAGGAAACATCAACCAATCCGATTGCTTCCATCTTTGCCTGGACAAGAGGCTTGTTGCATCGTGCTAAATTGGACAATAATACAGAACTCCATAACTTTGCAGAAACACTTGAAAGTGTTTGCATTGAAACCATTGAGTCTGGAGTAATGACTAAGGATCTAGCAATCTGTATTAAAGGGATGAATAATGTAAAGAGAAGTGATTATTATGAAACATTTGAATTCATTGATAAGTTAGCTGAAAACCTAAAGAAGAAATTGGGAAAGTGACTACATACAACACAAAAAAGTAATCTTTGAATTTATCAGTATGTTTTGTTATTGGTTATGTGCATTTCTGTCTGAAATGGGATAAGGGTATTTTATACGTGAGGCATTTATTTATGTTTATATACATTATACATGAAAGTGTATTACACAAATATTTAAATAAAATTGTTTATTACATTTTACTTATATTTTAATTTCCATTTTTGTATATGTGCAATTTTTTTGTGAAAGCGAGTGGAAGAAAAGACGAAGATCAAAGCTGACTTATGATTTATGGGTACAGCATACCCATACATTTTATAAATCCCTATAAGGTTACTTATAGACTTTTTGGCGGGAACGGGAAAAGTGAGGTTGCCAATTTATTTAGATTTTCTATTTTTGACATTTTTGGGAGTTTTAAAGTTCAAAAGTGTTTTAATTTTAATAGTGTAAGTGAAAAGAATGGAGAAGGTCTAAATAAACATGTGTAGCTGAAGTTTTCGCGCTCTTCCAAGAAGTCCTTTATGACTTCAGTAAAGCCTACTATCACTTTACTTAGTTTTACGATAACGTTTCTACTTATTCTAATACATAACATTGGCAAACGCGCTAATCTGTACGTCATGCCATGAAGAAAGAAACATGTTCTTTTTCGTACCGTACGCGTGTCTCACAAGGTCTCACAGACAAGACCTTGATAATATGTCCCAAAATGGTCTCAAATCTCAACATATGATCAAACCATAAAAAAATGTTATCATATCCAGCTATCAACTTTGTGGTAATGTTTGATAAAACTATCTATTGATAAGACAAACACATCATGGCCATTGGAGTAGATACATAATGTATGGTATAGAACATAGATGATGCTGCAAATTTTTGTGCAAATGATAACCAACCAAATTTAGTTTCTATAAATCTATGAGATCTATCTACATCTACATACATAGATCTACGTATATAATTTATGATCGTTATAATCTTTGGTTTAAAAGTTATACTAATCTCTGTAAACTTCAATTAAGTACATAATTTCCTTAATTTTTATAGGTCCATTATTTTCAGAGGTCATCGAATAGACTATTTTGTAAATTATAAAAATATTATTTACCTACTCCATAGACTTATTAATCTATGTTTTACTCATTAGTACCTACATAACAAACATTTATTTCGTTTCTTTTATAAATCCTGAACATACTTAACGGAAATCCGTCTGATATGATGAATTCTTTTAACTTAGTTATCTTCCGCCCAAAATTTTGTTTTATTTTTTTAGTTATTGCCTGGATAGCGATTTGAACTTAACCAAGCGTGCGTAAGTTTGCCATGGAACTACACTTAAGGTAAGTTTAAATTACACTTCTCAGTTACCATGACAAATACACAATGACATAAGTGTTTTGTGCTGGAATACGTCTTTCCATTGTCGTACCAGAAGGCAATTGTGAGGGTAATACACAAAAGTAGGTACAAAAAACTAACAAAAATTTAATACCTACCTACTGAAAATAATAAGATTGCAGCAATATTATCAAAACTTTTTCGTCACATTTGACATAGCAATTTTTAATCATTAAGTGATAAAAACTTGCCTCATCATCAAACCAAGCATCCAGCAATCGTATACGCTATCTAGGTGGATATTAAATATCTTCAAATATCAACTGATAATATAATAAACTAGCCGTACCCGCGACTTTGTCTGCGCGGAATATTGTGTTCGTGGCTTTCCCGGATTAGGTTATACGAGGCATGCCTTTTAAGTTTTGTTAAGAAAAAAACAACTAGAACCTTATAGTACTTTTTATTGTTTTTCAAAGTATTCACCACGTAGCTTAATACACTTTTCCATTCGCTCAAACCAGTTATTATAACATTTATTCCACTCTAAAGTGAGGGTGTTCAAAATGGCTGACTTGAAAGCGTCGACTGCTTCTTCACCGGACTGGAACCTTTGACCACAAAGACTTTTCTTAACTTTAGGAAATGTAAAGAAATCGTAGGGCTTAGGTCAGGACTGTATGGAGGATGGTCAAGAATTTCTACTTTTTCCTGCTTCAAATACTCAATCCTTTGACGAGCGCTGTGTAAGCTTGCGTTGTCGTGGTGCAGGATGATACGTCGCTTTGAGTTAGATTTTCGAAGTTCGGCGATGACTTGTGGTAAACAAACTGGTATACCACTCTGCGTTAACCGTTCTACGATCTTCAAGTGCAATAGTCGCAACATGGCCGGTTTTTCCAACGAACGTGGTCACCATCTTCTTTGAAGTGCTTCGAGAACGAACAACTTTAGTCGGCTTTGGCTCGTCTTGAAAGACCCAGATTGTAGATTGTTGTTTGGAATTAGGATCGTAGGCATAGATCCAAGATTCGTCACTACTGATGATATCTTAGACGTGATTTGACTCTCCTCGGTTGAACCTTTGCAGAGTTTTCTTACACCATCTATCGCGGGCCGCCTTGTGATCGTGGGAAAGCAGATGCGGTATCCAACGGCAATCTAGCTTTCTCACACCAAGCTCTTCATGCAAGATCTTCTGAATGGTTGTCCCTGAGATGCCTAATAGAGCCTCTATCTCTCGATACGTCACATGACGATCTTCGAGAATAAGTTGTCTCACAGCAATGATGTTATCTTCAGTGAAGGCGGATTTTGGGCGTCCTTCGCGAGATTTGTCACTGACACAAGTATGTCCACGCTGGAATTCTAAATACCAGCGTTCGACAGTCCGCAGACATGGGGCTTCATCACTGAACACAAATGTTAGCTCTTCAAAACACTGAAGCCGTGTCAGGCCTCTTCTAAAGTTGTAGAAAATTATTGCACGAACATTTTCCTTAGAAAGATTCATTTTCGTACGAAACCTGACAGATTCCAATCGACGCTGTGACTAAACAATAGCATTAATCCTAATACTTTTAACTGTTTTGAGATTCAAAATTTAAACACATTCGAATATAGAACAGTTCCAAATTCAAAATTGCCGGGAAATATGGAAACGACAGAACTTAAAAGGCATGCCTAGTATAATCTAACATAATCCGGGAAAGCCACGCAAAAAAGTTCACATGTACATAGTATCTTTAAAGATGGTTTTTGAAAATAGTCTACGTCTAACCCAACGTCTGTCTCCGGGCACGTATTATCTCTGTACCAAACATCATAATTAGTTCGGCGGTTCAGCATTTCCCATTCAAAGTTTCATCCCCCTTTTCACCTCCTTAGGGTAGTTTTTTGATAAAAAAATAGCCGATGTCCGTTCCCAGGTGTCCACCCATGCTACGTCATAAACAGTTCTGCGGTTTAGCATTTCCCGTACTAAGTTTTGTCCCCCACTGTCCCGTCATCCCTTTTCACAGATTTTGAATAAAAAAAATAGCCATATGTATTTTTGATTAAAAAAAGGCTTATCAACGTACCAAATTTTATCATTACCAAGATTCAGCTTTTCCATACAAAGTTTCATTCCCCTTTTCACTCTCTTAGGGGTATTTTGAATTGAAAAAAAATAGCCTACGTCCGTTTTCTGATGTCAAACTATCTCCCCGCCAAATTTCATGATAATCGGTTCAGCGTTTTGCCATTTTCCATACAAAGTTACATCCCCTTTTCACCCCTTTAGGGGGAGATCTAAAAAATAAGTAGCCTATCATGAGCACAATCACATGTTTTTACAACGTACCAATTTTCATTACGATCGGTCAAGCCGTTCTTCATTTATAAAAGGTCATTATATAGACAGACAGACAAAAAATTTTTAAAAATGATAGAGTCGAAGTCATTGTCATTGAATCATAAAACGATTACATATCACAAAATTTGACAGTAAAATTATAACTACAGTCAGACGCTAGAGATTTATAGTAGTATAGCTGTATCCGCGACTTCGCTTGCGCGCAAAATTTTTCCGTGGCTTTCCCGAATTAGGCTAGATTAAATGTATGTGCATAATATCTTCAAAGATTGTTTTTAAAAAAAAATTATGTCTAGCCTACCTACGTCTGTCTCCGGGAACATACTATCTCTGTACCAATCATTATAATTGCTTTGGCGGTTCAGCATTTCCCATTCAAAGTTTCATCCCCCTTTTCACCCTCTTAGGGATATATTTTTCATAAAAAGTAGCCTATGTCCGTTCTCTGATGTCAAACTATATTCTTTCAAATTTCATGATAATCGGTTCAGCGGTTTACCATTTCCCATACAAAGTTTCATCCCCCTTTTCACCCTTTTAGGGGTAGATTTTCTAAAAAATAAGTAGCCTACATGAGCGCAATTACATGTTCTTACTACATACCGATTTTCATCAAGATCTAAAGTTATAAAAGGACATACAGACAGACAGACAAAATTTTAAAAATGATAGAATCGAAGTTAGCGATTATTGTCAAATAAGCCAAATATGGCTTAGCAGTTTTTAATAATTGAATGTGAAAATCTTGCCTCGTCACATTCAATCAAATACACAAGACACAATCAAAGAAAAATCAAGCACGCACCAACCTTATACGCTATATGGAAGATAATCTTTATACACAGTAGGTATGTAGGTAATAAGCATTATTATTATCTATTTTCGTTTTGCTTCAAAATTTCAATATAACTAGAAAGCAGACTTTTTTTCATTCAAATTGAATGTCATTGAGTGTTAGGTTAGCAATGTTAGCTAACATATAAATGTTGGCAAACACAGAAAAATAATGCAATAATTAAAAACACAATACACCACAGAGTAATAATTGTACCTTCTTACAAAAGATATGAACGCGCGTGCCAAATTGTCAATAGATGTCAATAGACTTATCCGTTGGGAATTTTTATTTTGTAGGATATCAATCTTGCGAAGTCTACATGACTTTTGTTTTTATTTATCTTTATAATCATAATACTAATAAATTATAATACTAAACTTCATTTTTGTCTATTCACAACAGATATACCTATTTAACATTTAATTCTAAATCATTTGTTTATATGTATATTATCGTTGGTGCGTCTGTTAGTTATCGTGTAACGTCTAAACACTTGACCGACTGAGGTTATATTCCCAAGATGTTACTTGTTTTATCGAGACTGGCAACGAGTGTTCATGGCTATGCTAGGAATCGATGGTAGCGCTGAAGTCGAATGGTTAACAAATTCTATATTTAAACCAGAACGAGCAGAACGACATCTGCTAGGCCAGCTAAGTATAATTTATTATAAAGTAAATTTAGTAATTATGTTTATGAGTATAACATTTAAAAGCAAAATATTGATTGACTGTATTTTTATTACCCATCATAAATCGCTGAGAAAAGAAGTTTATTTGAAGAACTCTCTCTAAATTTGGTTTTATATCGAATGCATATTCTACCCCTAAGAAGGTGAAACGCGGTGGCCAATCCCTACGCTCAGGCGCTGACAAAGAAGGGGACAAAGTACGCAAATTAGGATTGTGAGCATTACGATATAGCGCTAGATATAACCAACAACCCCAATCAATTTTCGAAAGGAACTAAAACGATTAAGAAGAAAGCTAGGGTTGGGAGGAGAATTGGTATTGGTCACTAACAAACAACGAAATGCCGGTAATTCAGTAGGGGAACTATTTTCATCCGTAGGCCATTGATTCGAGGGCAGTAACAACCAAAGTGGCTTCCACCAAAGTTGATATTCAACAAGGGCAGGTGACGCGTAAACCACATGACGCACAATCAGCTGGATTGAGCTCACATGGTACATGTCGCCAAACAGAAGGCGTTTTGGAATTATTTATTTGAGAAACGTGATTAATTTCGAAGCTTTGAAGATAGTGGAGAGGAGTTTTAAGACAGGCTAGAATGATTTTACTGTCCGTCCAAGTGTAAATAGCATTCAACACTATTGTGTTCTGCAAACAGGATACAACGTGTTGAACTAATTTTGATAGGATAGTTCCTAGCAATTCCAATTTACGAATTGTTAAATGAGTCCGAACGGGGGCAACCTTTGCTTTGGACATTGAAAGGTGGACTGACCTATCATCTGCCTGAGTTTAAGTAAGCAGATATACTACTGCGGCATAACCAGCTTCCGAAGCATCACAAAACTCATGAAGAGAAAAGGCAATAGAAGTCGGGGAGATAATGTAATGTGGAATAGATACACGATTAATATTCACAAGGGCTTTAGTGAAAGAAAGCCATTCGGCGGAAAGGTCCCGTCTAAGAGAATGATCGCACTTGAGCCCAGAAAGGCGTTAGATGAATACTTAAGCTTTAAAAATAACGGGACCTATCCAACCACTAGGGTCGAAGGTACGAGTTACTACCGACAGTATCTTTCTTTTAGTCACATTCGCTTGAGGTTCGATACAAGAAAGGTAAGTGAACGAGTCAGAGACAGGATTGAATTGAACACCTAATACTGCGACAGTTTGAGGGTGTTGGTGGTCTTGAAATGTGTAATGTGAAAATGCGAAATGTGTGAGGAAGCTGTAGGTGGTCTTTAGGTCTTTAGGAAAATCTTCAAGGAGTTTGGGATTGTTTGATAACCATTTCCTCAATTCATAACCACCAGCAGACATGAGATCCTCCAGTTCTGACTTAATTACCTGTGCCTCTTCCAGAGAAGAAACTCCCGTCAAACAGTCGTCGACATAAATGTCCGACTTAACGACCGTAGCCGCATTAGGGAAGTTACAATGCTCACGATCGCTCAATTCCAGGAGAGCACGCATGGCTATAAAGGGACTTGAACGCAAACCATACGCATTGGTGTTCAATTTATAGGTGACAAGAGGTTTCGCTGGGGACTCACGCCACAGTATGAGTTGGTATCGTCGGTCATGCCGGTGAACCCAAGTCATGCGAAACATCATGCGTATGTCTGCCATGAACACAACAGCGTGTCTACAAAAGTTAAGAAGGATGTGAGTTATTTGTTTCTGCAATTTGGGACCGCTGTGTAAACATTGATTCAGGGACACGCCGTTGGAAGTACTACAACTAGCATCAAATACAACTCGGATATTCGAGGAGTCTTTAGCCTTAAAGACATCTCAGTTTAAAAATCTCTTTTTTGCAGTATTCCAGGAATGACCACGAAGAGGACGGTCAGATAAAAAGGGTAGTCCTACAGTAAAGGTGACTTTCTGTTTCTACAGAAACAATTTCTCTCATTCTAAGTGAAGGAGATTAGGTCAAATCTTTCGACTACTTGGGATAAGGAAACACCGGTCATAGGTGGTTCACTTGGTGGTAAGTTCAGAATAGGACCAGAGATAATATAACTAAATATGGTAGAAATGGCAGTGTAAGAGGTCTTGTTTCCTTTTACATGAATCTTGTTAGAAATGATAGATCGATCTTCTTGTTCACTTGTTTATTTAATTTGTTATGTACTAGACAAAACCTTGTATCGAACTGACTCATTAATTGACATACGTTATTATATAGGCGGCATAAAGTGCTGATGCGCGCTTTCTAAATAACAATGTACTTGTACAGGCAATGAAGTCATTCTGCTGCAGTCACCGATTTAGGCAGCTCGGTCTCGGGAGTATCTCTGCAATGACTAAGGCTGAGGTGATGGTTAAAGGCTAAGAGGAATTCAAAGGTTTAAAAGTCAGATGGACACTACCGCGAACAGGAACTGTAGAGACATTTCCCATGCATAGAACAGGGAAATTAGTAAGAGAACGAGGCATATTTAAACGTGTTATGGCAAATTGCGTGGTAAGGAGACATACCTGAGCACCAGTATCACAAACAGCCCTTGCTTCTACAAAATAACCAGAGGAAGTTTTGACGTGAATAATAGCAGAAGAAGTAGGACTAAGTCAGGATCTATTACTGTAGAAGCGCGGGGAGGAGAGAGAGGAGAGGAACACTCAGATAGCTATTGTTGACTCTCACGATGAGAACAAGAATAACTCGGTGGACGACGGGCATTGCTTGAGGGTTAGTCGCGTCCTTCTCGATTAACTAGAGGGGGCGATTGCAAATTGCGTCTTACAGGAGAAGGAGAATGTCGTATTGGAGTACGTGTTTGTAAACATCGCGTAATAGAGAGTGACATTCGTCGAAGGGAATTATAGGACCTTAGTGGGGAACGTGGCGCACTATAATAATGACCCCGCCCGTGCGGCGAGATTTAGGAGACTCAAGAAGTTGGCAAAATCAGCAGGATATTCCGGGTCACGGGGATTAATAAAACATAAAAGGGAATGGTGAGTAGAACGCCGACAGCTAGCACACATGTAATCTCGTGTTTTAATATACATCGACCGATCTTTCGGGGACATATTTAAGAACTGGGAACATTGACATAAATAATGTGAAGAACTGGAACACATAGAACATTTCACTTTTCGTGTTTGGGTTTCAGTAACATGTATATGACAAAGGGAAGTGACCCGGGGGGGACAATATGGTTAGGACTGTATCTACTAAAGGGGTTTTACCGACATTGTCAAGATGACGACACTCGTCTTCCAAGAAAGTAACAAGTTGGTCGAAATTGGGTAATTCTTACGGGTTTTCTCAAATCTAAAGTTAAGGTCTGCGTCTCTCAAATCTATATTTAAGGTCCGCCGGAGGTTACCTAAAGTACCTAAACGAATGTGAACGAGCATGTAGGACCATTGTTTACTGTTTAACAGGTAGGTCTAGGCGTTCCAGACAGCGAAACGAGGTTCATAGGGGGTTTGGAAAAATAGCACGAAGCCCTGTAAATCGAGATGTTATTTCCGGCAAAGAAAGTATTTGAGCGATGTAGATATATGCTAAAACACGTACATTGTGATACCGTCTTCTTAAGAGATCGCGGGCTATCTCATAATTGCCAGCTTCTATACGCAGATGTTGTATTAAGCGGCGAAGTTCATCAGACGAAACACTCATTAAATAATGCAATTTATGCGTAGGTGATAAGTCAAGTTGAGAATCAACTACACTGTCAAACTGGTCCAAAAACGGATCCAGATGGTCTACCATTGAACATCGGTATGGAGAGGTCAGGCAATTTTTGTTTTGAGCTATCTTGTACAGTTTCACGGTTACGAAACGAGGCTTCATCTGTGTGAGTAGCAGGACTGGCCTTAGGGACCTGTAATTCGTCGCGTTTAATATGGAGGTCAATAACGTTATCCCTCATCCACCTAATCTGGTCTTGAACGTAATTGGAGAACATTCCTCGATGTCAAAGGCCGGGTGTAATCCACCAAGAAGTTGAGCGTCTGTTAGGCAGTCGACAACCAAGCGGACGGTACCTGTAGCCTACCTATAATTCGCGGAATCGGTATACAAAATCAACCTCAAGGTATTGTGATCATTATCATTTTAGGTAATGAAATGATAATTTAAAAATATAGGTATTTAATACAAAAAATATCTTCCCTATATACGCCGTTAGGATATAGCGTGAAGATATACACTCCAAATAATATCGCAAATGACAAAACACGAATCACTAGTAAGTCGTAATAATACGAGTAGCACATATAATAGCAACAACAAATGTGCTCCACAATAATATAAAAAACAAGAATCAAAAAGAATTAACCTGTCGATCACATACAAGTAAGGCACAAAATAGGAGAACACTAATTCAATAGATTCGACAAACAATTGGAATACAATGCAGCGTGCGAGAACCACGCCACGCATGCATCTAAGTTAACGTAAGGTAATGATAATGAATTGGATAAAACAGGTAACTTACAACAAAATACAGAAATTAATCAATGATATTTTAAAAAAACAGAAAGGGCAACACAACACGCAACCACACTGCTACTAAAGAGTTATGTTCGTAATTAATTCTAATGTCTTGTTGTCATGTGGAATTATGTACGTTTATGTAGGTTTGAGTTCCGCAGGAGGATTTATTCACAGAGTTCGGATCTCGGTATGCCTATAAGTTTGTGCACAGGAACACTTCCGCGATAGATGCGCAGCACACGTCCGTCCGTTATCAGTTTTTTCTTACAGACTCACAAAGGGGAGGGAGAGGGCGAGGGCGCCGGAGACAGTTAATAATTTACTAAACAATTAGTATAGATTTATCTATTTGAGACTCTGTAGTAATGCTCTTTGACTGCGACACAAATAATGAAACATGTATTCCGGCGTTTTTTATAATTCAATTTAAAATTCAAAGTAAGGAGAAAGGGTGGCAAAGTTTATATATGGGAAATAATATATATTTTTCTGGTCAAATTCATTTGAAACTTAGCAATGATGTTCGTTGTTCGTTATACGAAACACGTATTTGACGACTTTCAAAGTCACCGTATGAGGGAACGAAAAAGGATACAAAAATATGTATGAAAATAGATGAAAATATAATTTTGACAGGATAAGGAATAAGGCGGTACATATTGTACTTTGTTGATACGGATGGAATTTTTTTTTTGGTATGTAGGTACAGGCGCAGTGCGGACGGCGAAACTACAAATCTGTCAAATCCTATTAAGTTCAATACGCGAGCCAAACTGCGAGCGGAAAGCTAATACATAAAATATTAAAGTTAGTTTTATCCCTGGAAAAACGAAATTTATTATGATTGGATTTCGTTACTTGAAATTTAAAATACTCATGACTATAATGTAGTGGGAAGTATTTATGCCGCGCTGTACTGGGAGGGAGAAAAATAGAACTTGGCAGCTGCTTAAGTTCCCACGTAGGTCGTAGAAATATTAAATCTTTTATATATGCGATAGGCTCGCAAACTACATGACAATAACATTGCATTACATGTCGCTGTCGGTCCCATTTTGCCAACCGAAAGCCAAAATTTACTTTTCATGAAAAATCACTCTTCAATACTTTATGGTATTGGTGGTTTTTACCATTAGGGTATCTACTGTTATATGCAGTATTTGGGCGACCGAGCTTTGCTCGGATCAAAAAAAAAAACAAAAAAGTCTAACCACATTGCAGGATTCGAACCTTTGCCCTTCGCTGTGGTGTACTAATGAAAAGGTAAACTCTATTGTGAAATTACCAATCAATATCAATTACCAATTTTACGAGAAAACGATTTTCCCAGAGTTGAGACCTTTCAACCGATTTTCATCGAAAGTCGTTTTCAAAAACGCGAGTACAAACATACAAATATTGCTCGTGTTATAGCACCCATTCCCAAAGTGGGCGATAACGCCCCCCTGTGGGCGCTGCAGGCCTAAAGGGGTGCGGTAAGAGACCCAGAAAAAAATGGGGGCGTTGTGTAGAGGTCTGGGGGGTGATTTGCAATTTCATTTAGCTAGGAGGCATCTTAGACAACGACTGCATGAGCTCTCGACTCAGTACACAAAATAAGTTTGGGAACCTAGATGTTATAGGATAAGACAATGAGCTAAGATGAAATTGTTTATTTCAATAATATAAAATTTCGTTTAAATAAGTGAGGTAGTTTATGTGGGTAGAACCTACATTTTGCAATTACATAGTTTTTATTTGTTATTAGATACAGGTATGTAAATAGTTTCTGAGGTGACTGTGTACCTAATACAAATGCGTTTTAATTAGAGTTGTCGCGAATACTCGCTATTACTCACTATTCGTCATTATTCGCCATTTTTTTATTATTTGTCGAATAGCGAATAATTGAGTCTATTATTCGCTATCCGACGAATAATTAACAGCTCATTAATTTGGATACAAAAACTACAGATTTTTTAGAAAAATCAAACAATATTTTTTATTTCTTACTAATTATTATGAAAACACAACTATTGTATTATTATTGTAGTTTAAAATAAATCCACAACTAACAACAATTATCAATGAAATAAAGAAAATAGCTTATTAATATTCAAAATCTAGTGTATTAGAAGCAGATTTTGGTGCAGAAAATCCAATTTTTCTGCACGATCTAAGTTAAGTCTATTCCTTTTTTCTTCGTACACCAACCCTGCTTCTGAAAATAGTCTCTCCGAATATACAGAGCTCCCTGGAGTGGTTAGGTATCTATCTAGGTATAATTGTTAGATTCTCGTAAAATAGAAAAGAATGATTTATTTCATATTTACGAGAATCAATGCAATAAAGCATGCTATTATATTTATAATATAATACATATAATAATAATTTTATTATTACATTATTAATAATTTACATAATAAGTATCGTTTTCGATGTCGAATGATTTTGGCGAATAATTCGACTATTCGCAATAGGGAATGGCGAATTTTCGCTATTTGATTATTCGCCATAACTACTATTCGCAGCAACTCTAGTTTTAATACGTAGCCTAGGAAAAAGTTGATTGACCCATCTCTAATGTTAAACGTAGGTACCTATAAAATATTGCTTTGTTCGTACCAATAAAGAAAGCGGACGTGGTTTGAGTAACTCACGAAATTCAATAATGTCATAAAAACTCTATCCAGCTAAAGGAAAGTAACGCGTTTCATTGTTATTATAGTCTTCAACGTAGACGACTTATGGATATTGAAACTCTAAAGGCTATTAAGTCACGGTGTATTGTTAGTTGCCTTTGTGTATTACCTATTAATAATAAATTGTTTCATTGACAATAGTTATGTATATAATTATATGTACTTACTTACCTATGTATACGTACGTCACAGTACCTTTGTACTGTGATCTATGTGATACACGTATAAATTTAGTGCTATTTTTGAAATCGTATGCTGTTTACTAATTGCTGAAAGGTTCAGTGTTGCTCGTAAAAAAAAATTTAACGTAAAGCAATTTCTCGACTTTTAGCGATAGAAATTGATAGTTTTTGGTTCCACAAATCTTCAAGTTTAACTCTTGTCTCAAATGGATCATTGGAGTTACCTACTCTCGCGTTGTAAATCAATTAACTCTTTTTGAATTTCATTAGGCACCTATGAAATGTTAATGATGAATGGGTTGCGGATCAGTTTACTATTTTATACAATTTTTAGTATTTCGTAGTAAAACAAGGAATCCTTATATTTTCACCAAGTCCGGCTGTCTGTCCGCAGTTTAACTCTTGACAACTTGATTTGATTAGGCTCTTGGTACTAAAAAGCTGTAACTCGGCATATTTGTGCATATTAATCACGCCTACAAAACTGTGAAATAAAATCTTGAAAACAATTTTTATTTGTGTAGGTACCTCCCATACACGTAAATCGGGGATGATTTTTTTTACTCGTCTGTTCCATTGTGCGGGGTATCGTTAAATAGGTCTTAGAAATATATCATGAACATTTTTCGATTCAAGGATCGGTCTGCGAAATATTAAGCTTTAAAGTGGTCGTTTTTGTTAGAGTTAAGTACCTCCCCCCATCAGCTGAACCTTTTTTCTGATATGTGAAAAGTATTCACGATAGTAGTACACATAGACACGAAAATAATAACTATCGCAGCAAAGTAAATTCTGCAAATTAACGAGTTAGGTACTTGGATGAATTAAAATTTTCGTAAAAATTCCATAGAAAATGACTTAGATGGCGCTTATCCAATAAATTAAAACTAGGCGCATTTACCTTGCAGTTGGAGAGCATGGTAGAACGTATCCTTCATCTGCAAAGTTAAGTTTGTTTTTGAATCCGACTTATATTTTTTTGGTAAATACAAAGACATTGTATGGTGGCATGGAACTCGCACTTGGCCGGTATTTTGATATTTAAGAGACTCGCATGATGACTGCGATTTACTTCGAGTGCTTTCAGGGGCTACCAGTAAAGTAATCCGTGGACTCCCGGTTAAGAGCCATTGACATCGACTTTACGCTAGTGCTGTAATTGTAAAGTATAGCAGTAAAACGTGTATTTAATCTGGAACTGGAATATACCTATATCTCAATTTTCTATTTCAGTAATAACTTTACCGAAATAAAGCAATAGGTACATACATATCTTATCGTTAATTTACAAATTTAAAACTAAGTATTGTAGTAAATAATAGGCTTGGGCTTCCATATATTTTATGATTGACGAACTTTTGTTAGTAGCTTGGTAAAGACAGTTAAAAAACTTGAGTGGCTGTAGCATTCGAGTTTGAGGTGTGATTTTATCATTACTTTCTAATTTTACGCCCCACGAAAAGCGAATCGTATACCGGGTGCCCCACCACAGCTATGCCACACGGGGGGTAAATACTATAAATATTTTAGACAGAAATACTTCGTTATAATTCGAGAAAAAATGTAAACTGCATTTAAAAAAATTTGGAACACCATTTGCCTGAGAGAATCGAATTTTCTAAATTTAAGAAACAAAATATCCCCTGTATTTTTATGACACCGATGGAAACCATAACTAATTTACAATTTTGTTCAGGAAAATGATTTTTATCTGTGACTTTTATCATTATTTTTCCTTATTTTATTATTCTCATCATTTGAAAGTATTTAGTTGCTAAGAAGTACCTACCCACTTAAGGGTCTTCCTTATCAGAGTAAGATCTTATTATTGCTTTATTACGAGCACATGATAACAATAATAAAGTACCTAAGTAGTACTTGTTAGTTATTACAAATTGAACTTATACATGTTATAAAATACATTATTGAAAATACCATGCAAACATAAGTACCTAAGTCAACACGTCAACAGGGATCGAAATAGGCAAAGTAATTATTAACAAAAGAGCGAGATTATTTGTATTACTTACTACATAATGTATCATTTTAAGCATTTCATAAATTGATTGTAGTCAAGTAGCAGTTCAACTTACTTAATCTAAACAAATATATACATATAAATAAAATTGAAATGTCTATCTGTGATTTCAAAATAAAGGCTTTTTCGGTTATTTGCGTGTAACCAAATCCTACACTCTTTTTAACATTTTTGTCTGTCTATCTGTCTATTCATTTGTTTGTCCGGGCTAATCTCCGAAACAGCCCCACCGACTTTCATTGGAGAGTACCTAAAGAACTTTTCAGAGAGTAATCTAAGCTACGTTTTAATACGGTTTTATTTTTAACACTGTTCACCTGTAACAATGTAAAAAAATCTTGGAAGTTAAATTTAACCCACTTCCCGGTTTCTGATTGAGCTGAAATTTTGCATACACGTTTACTTTAGATGACAATGCATGGGTTAGCTAATTCACGTCATTCTAAATCCAATATGGCGCACTAGTTATTTTTTATGCACTCCCATAATATGAGTATCAAATGAAAGGGTTTGCCGAAAAGAGTACGAAAAATAAAATGACATCACACTTTATTCAATATGGCGGACGCCCCAAGACGGCGAATAAAATTTTAAATTATCTATTACACCGTTTGTCAATTTATTTAAAATCAGAAGACATGGTTGTGGTCCTATTATTGGAGTGATAGCGCCATATCTTGCTAGTTCATCTGCCTTTTCATTACCTTCGTTACTGCTATGTCCAGAAATCCAGGCTATGATCACCTTTCTTTCTTCTCCTAGCTTATTAAAGATTGTTTTATATTCCCCAACCAAGGCCGATGTAGTTGTCGATTTATCTAATGATTTGAAGGCTGCTTGACTATCAGCGTATATTATAATATTCTTTTTAACTAAGGCCATTGAGTCTACTAGTGCTGATGCACATCTCATTATCGCGTATATTTCAGCCCGAAATACGCTAGCGCACTTACCTATTGGTCTTCATATGTTTCTTTTCCAGCCGGCAATAAAAATTCCAGCCCCTGCTATTTTTAATGATTTTCTTCTAGAACCATCCGTGTAACATTTGCAGGTGTCTTTACTTATATTTAATTCCCAGTCTTCTCTGGGTTTAATATGTACTCTATATGTTTAATCAAAGATTCTTCTTTTCCTAATTAGGTAATTATTCTGTATAAGCATTCCTAGCTTATCTTCTGCTCCAATCTCTATCGTCCTTTGTCGCAGGGTTTGCCCTTCCACTCCCCATATCTCTTCATTCTGTACCATTGTTCCATGGCTTTCTTCTGAGTTCTAAGTGCATAGGGTTAAGATTTAGGATGATTTCCAGGAAGGCGGTAGGGGTAAATCTTATCGCTCCTGTCATCATCAAGCACGCTAACCTTTGTACCTTGCTTAATTCTGCGTTAATTTCCTTCATTGTTCTATGCCACCAGATTAACACTCCGTAGGTTATTCTAGGTTTGATAATAGCTGTATAAATCCAGTGTACTATTTTCGGTTTTAGGCCCCATTTGTTTCCTACAGCTTTTCAGGATTGATATAGTGCTATCGTTGCTTTTTTGCATAGTTCTTTAACATGCTTTGAAAATTTTAAAGAGTGATCTAGCCTTATAGATATTTACCTTCATTAATTGGTTTCGCTTCGAAACCTTTAATTGTGATAGGTCTCATATCCAGTAATCAGTAATTTTTTTCTGTGTGTGATAATAACTATTTGTGTTTTCAGAGGATTCAGATCAAATTCTCTTAGATTACACCACTCAAAAGCTGTCTTATTGGCCATATTTAAAACGAATCTAACGGTTTCCAGATGCTTCCCAGTTACAAGCATCACCCCATCGTCTGAGTATGATTGCATATATACTCCCATGTGATTGATGGAGTATATTAACGAGTTTATTAGTAGGCACCACAGAAGTAGCGACAGACATCCTCCTTGTGGAAAGCCTCTTTTTGCTTCAACTTTACTTACTATATTGCCTAATTATGCTATAATTACTCTGTTTCTTAGCATACATACAGTCCACTTTTTCAAAATTTCAGTTATGCCTTCTCTAGTCATTGCACTTTCTACGGCTTCAAATGTTGCTTTGTCAAAAGCTCCCTCAATATCGAAGAAGCATATCAAAGCGAATGCTTTGTTCTTAATAGCTCTTTCCAGCCTGATAGTGAGGTTATGTAAGGCCGTTTCTGTGGACTTACCCTCCATTATATGCATGTTGATTACTATGTAGTTTGTCTTTACTTTTCCTTAATTTATGTTTAATTATGATGGTCTATTATTTCTCCGAAGCTTTCACTACAAACGAAGATAAACTGATGCATCTGAATGACTTTGCTTCTTTGTAGCATTTTTTCCCTGGTTTTATTTATGGTATCCTAGTGTTACACTGCCCCTGTACAACTTAATTAGATAGTCTTTTGTTAGTTTAACTCCTTTTTGTAATAATATTGGTATTATACCGTCCAGACCTGCTGCTTTAAACAATGCAAATGACTTGATTGCCCATTCTATAATATTTGGATGTACAATCTCCATTGCTTCTTCCGAACTTTCGTTAAGTTCCCCTTCAGTATCTACCCGTTCCTCATCATACTTCTTACAATCTTAGAAGTGAGTTTTAAGCATTACTTCCAATACCTTTTCCCATTCCAAAATAGTTTCGTCATTTATCTTCAAACTATTTAATTGATAATTTTTCTCAATACTTAATATTTTTACTAAGCGTGCTTCGGGATAATTATTTATTTCCTTACAATACGTACTCTAGCTAGTTCTTTTCACTTTTAGTCTTTCTCTTGAGAATTTATTTCTCAATTTCTTATTTGTTTTCCAGCTTAGTTCATTTTTTTTTTCAAAGCTATTCTTAAAGATCGCCTTACCTTTTTCCTTTGTTTGTATAGTGAATCGTTCCACCATATCTGTCTTTTCTTTCCCTGACATATTTTCTCAGGCCATGCTTGTTTAAATGCTGTCATTATTGCAATCTTTAGGTTTTCGGAACCTACTTCTATATCTTCCTTTGTCTTTATATTCTGTGGATTGGATTTCCATCTTTCCAATTCACTTGTGAACAGTTCCCAGTTTGTTTCTTGAGGATCTCTGATTTTAATTTTCTCTGTTTAACTAACCACTTCGAACGTTATCCACCTATGATCAGAGTAACTCTCTTTTTTATCTACTTTCCATTTACAATATTTAATAATGATTCCTTTTGATAGAGTGATATCTTGCACCTCTTTCCTGCTTTTCGTTATAAAGTTTGGTTTGCATCGTATATTGAGAATCTTTAAGTCATTACTAGTTATGAAGTCTAACAGAAGTTCTCCTTTTTTATTCATGTCCGAGCTTCCCCATACCACATGATGTGAATTTGCATCGCATCCTAATATCATCATACTTTAGATCTTAATGTCAATTTTACTAATTCTTCAGAGAGTGGTTCAAAAGTAGCTTCGCTCTGTAGGTAGCATGTTGCAAGAACTACCTTCAACGCTTTAGTACCTTCCACTACAATAGTTGTTTCTATCACTACCAGGTCTCTGCTACAAAATATTTCCATACAACCCATTGCTTTAATATAGTTGCTTATGAATATAATACTTCTTGGCTTATACTCACCATTTTTGTCATAGAAGAGTGTTCCGCCAAGGGCCCCTAGACCATTAACGCGCCCGTTCCATAGGTATGGTTCTTGTAGTGGGGCCACATCAATATTGTCCCTCGTAATTGTTCTAGATAGTTCTGTCACTGCATCTTTACAATGATGAAGATTTAATTGATAGATTCTAAGCTTTTTATGTGTTTGTGTGATTCGGGGTGTTATGTGTGTTTGTGCCCATTTGTGTTATTGAATTGTTTTGTGTGGTGCAACAAAGATGGAGTCCTCTCTACCGCTTTGGACTGCGGTGTTACTGCACGTCCGTAGCCTGAAAGGTATTCTCCCCACTCGTCGATGCCTCTTCTTCCTTCTCCAGCTCCGCCTTGTTGCATGGTTTTGCTCCTGTGGCCTCGGTTGTTTTGGTGGCTCCACAACTTATGCATTTGTTGGGCTAAAGCATGAGTGTTGTAAAGTCCAATGATTAATTTTAAAATCGTGGAGCACTTTTTTGTTATGTGTATTTTTATTTAATTTAGACAAAGCGATCCACACTTTTTAAATTAGTCATTGGACAGAAAAGGAGTGATAAGCTTACTAATAACTACTACCTAGCAAATTTTTAGTGCGTGATAAAAGAGTGTTTTTTAGTTTTTTTTAAAGTGAAATATTTTTTATAACGCAAAAATATCAAATTTAACGTGGGTGAAACCACGACGTGCAGCTAGTTAAAAATGGAATGCGGTTTTAAATTTTAATATATTTTTATACTGTCTTCCTTTAATTTAAGATACTAATCTAAATGTTACTTAGAAGAAATTAATCGTTATAATTGAAATTTACGATCAGTGTCACAAATTTAGCGGCTTCGATTCCCAGCTCATGCAGATTTTTCAAAAGTTTTTAAATGTAGTTCAAATATTTTTTGAAATCAAAACGAAGTCTTGTTTGAGTAAAATTTCTTGTCTTCAGTATACAACTATGTATCAGTGAAATCAAAGTTAGGAGTGTTTATATAATATGATTAAAAAGTTATATATATTTTTTATAATATTATATAGTTTATAAGTTAATCTTATAATATATTTCAATAATATAGTTTATATTATAATATGATATGTTTATAAGATCTTAGACTTTCGTTACGAATTGCCTATAAACTGCTATTAAGACGTTTTCAGACTTTTTTAGTTTCATAGCCACAATGACAAGAAAGATACCCTTACACTTTCGTCATATGTCAAATACGTCAAATTTAAATTATTGCTAACTAGAGAAAAATATGTCTTATGAGGATGAATATAACTTTTGAGTATTTGAGAGCTCAGATCTATTAAATACTAAGGACTTTTTTAGAAAATCCACTGTTACAGAGACGGATGAATACGCGAATAATTTTTATAAGGTTTCCATTTAATGAATGAAATTCTGAACAATAATCGTAATATTTATATAGCTTCTTTTGGTATGATAACATTAATACTGGAAATAAAAAAATACCTGTCATTCTGCTCAACTAAGTACCTGTCTTTACTTTAAAAGTTTTGTAATAATATACCTAGGTATAATATTATTACAAAATTTTTAAATTAATTTTAGGAATGGCAAACAAATCGGAAGCATGAACTCTATGACGAATTCCAGAATTTCCTTAAGAATCAAAACAAAATGATTATTTGGTACATATGTTTGCTTTGAGCATAATAGAAAGATACACATGGATACTTAAACACAAAAATATTAAGAAGGTAACTAATATTAACCTGTGTAGTACCAAGCTGAACCATGTTTATCGCACTATATTATAAATGGATTCCATTTTTCTATTACGTCTCCAAAGAATCCCTATGAGGCGAGTCAGCAAATAACTTTTCTTAGTGAATTACCGGAGGCGGTTGACGCGGTTTCCCCTACAAGTGCGTCCCTCCCGCCATTTCTCCCTCCGTGGAGTGGGCCATTCAGAGACGGTTCGCGAAGCTCTCATGGCGCTTACTCCTTCAGTTTGACGGGTTTGGCCTAAGTCAGCACTCGCGGGAATTGTTAACATCTATAGATACTTATTTGGCGGGAACGTAAGCTTTCGCTCGCGAACTATTTTGACAAAATCATAACATAAAGATTGGGTCATTAGTCCTAGTTTATGTGGAAACTGTGAAAATGTCCGTAAATTCAAGCGCTTTTATGCTTTTGAGATGGCTCTTCGTAATAAATATTATTGTGGTAAGCATGTTGAATAATAATTTTGAATAGTTGTACAAATAATACCTAATATAATTGATGTATGAGTGAACCTCATGAATTCATGTATAATATTCATAGGCAAATTACAATAAGTGTAATATTTACATAAGTATGTTTTTATTTTTAAATAATAGAACGGGCTTAACCTATACACAATGTTACAGTAAAAACAATTTTTTTTTACTTATTTTTCCGGTACCTAGCTCATTAAACTGATACGTCACAAAAGTTTATTTTAATATCTGTACTAAATTGAAAACAAGAAAACTTGTGGATAGCCAAACAATTATATTGTTAAGTAATGTACAATAACAAAATGAGTAAAAAACAGTTCTCTTCCAAATTCAAAACTACTTAAGTAGATACTATCATGAAAAATATTATTACGTACCTACTTACATATGTAAAAAGGAAAGAAAACAAAAATATGTAACGAACGTAGGTATGTCTTTATTATGACAACAATGAAATACTTATATCATTTTCAAAAGAATATAAATATTTAATATAATTTAATATATTGAATATAGAAATATAGAATTTAATATAAATCTCAAATATTTGAAGTTTCAAAAACACTGTTGTTGTATGATTACATATACTTAGTTAATGTTAATATTATATACATACATTACTAATTTTATGGATGGCAATTACTTACCCAGCATTTTAGATGCTTTTAAAAGCAATAATAGCTGGAAATACATTTTTGCCTAATATTTTTAAAAATTCGTTTTTACGGTGAACTACATTTTTTAACACGCTTTTATTAGCTTCACCTATATGTTTGTATGTAACCGAATCTTTGAACGAGATTTTCACCCACTTCAAAACGTCAGATTAAACTGAAATTTTGCACACTTATCAAGGATCGATAACAATACATTATTTGATATCGAAAAGAACAATTTTGAAAAAATTTTTTGATTTGATTTGATATATTATATTCAAAAAAAAATACCCTGTGGAAGCTTGCTATTGTATTCAGTCTCAGAATATGAAGTTTGGTTTGATATTTTTAGTCAACGAAATAACAAAAATTATAGTTTAAAAAAACACGTTTTAAAGGGAAAGCGAACTAAAAAGTAAAACGTTTATCTACTTATTAAGTTTGGTTTTTACTAAGTTTAAAATAAGAATTAAGTGATTGACAAAAAATGATATTATTTCGTTGACTTATGAATAGGACCTTCATGAACTTACTATAAAAAAGCGAATCGTGGAATGTAAGCGCTCGTTCTTTTTAATAACAATATATTTATCGCCCACCTATTTGTAATTTATAGCAGAACACACGAGCGTTTAGTTCCATTACCATATGATAGCCATCGCGTCCACTAACTGTAACCATTGCAACATCGTGCATAGAAGTCTCGAATCGATCTCCGCCCAGAAGCGGCCAGTTCGATTGCCGTAACGATGAACTTGCGGATCGAAATGCCATACATATCGAAGGGCGTAGCTAGATGCATAAACCGATGTAGAGAACCGCTAGCTTGCCATATCAATTACCAGCGCCGCTTGGGTGCACCCAATTACTAGCTCTGGTTCACATGTTTCCTTTATTCATCACAGACACGAGATTGCTTGTCTGTTATAAATGTATTTTATATTACATACAAAAGTGAAATCTAACAGAAAAGGAATTCAGGTGCCGAAAAACAAATGCGTAACTATAAACACATATAGTTAGGCAGATGTTTATATTTCCACCCACGAAGATGACCTCAACTCACAATAATAAAAACTGATGTCATTTGAACAATAATTCCATCATAAATATAACAATAAATTATAAAATAAACTAAAATAATTGCGTTCAGCGTCAACAAAGGTGTAACATTTTATACAGTATATTTCCTGCATATAAATAGCCCTTATCCATACGATGTTTTCCTACTGGAATTTGGGAAATTTAACGACGAATACACCAATCTGGTCTTCGGAGCCATAATAATCGTTTGGGCAACTCAAAGAATACCGGAGGCGAAGTTTTCAATTACCGCCAGCAATGTTTTCGTTGCAATTCTCCTTACTGATGATTACAATGAAACTCAACTTTCAATATTTCAATACACGAATTCAATTTTTATAACTATGAAATATATAAGATACTGTCGATTACATATGTTAGGTTTGACTTTACATTTGCTTGTAATATTATATTTTGATATAGTTTCTACATCAGTGATTCTCAACCACTGTGCCGCGGCACTTTTGTGTGCCGCCAAATTCCGAAAGTGTGCCGCCAAATTTTAGTAATGTATATAGTAAAAATTATAATACTTTTTTTATTACTTGTAATTAGTCCCTTAATAAACGTAGGTACTGTTGTTTTTGTAGTAGGTACATATTATTTTATTTTGCATTCGAATTTATTATCATAAACTATATTATATTTCACAGTGTATTATAGGTAAGTAAACAACTTTTAAACTTATCTCTTTCTTTATGTGCCGCCAAATTTTAAAATCGTTAAGTGTGTCGCGACAAAAAAATGGTTGAGAATGACTGTTCTACATGTTCCGAGACACAAGTTTTTAGAGATTCTAAAAATATTATGATCTAGATTTCGTGAAGTACTAATATGCCTAATTTCGCAATATGTATACTAAAATTGCCTATTCGTAATTATTGAAGACTTAAAGATTACTTTTCAAGATAGTGCTCTATTACATCATGCTGTGTCGCTGTACCCTAGTGTAAGGAATTACAGGGTGGCTGAGCCAGCTCAGATGTTTATGCACTGGCCATCTACGTCTACCACTTATAAACTTATAAAGTGAAACTAAAGATTTCTGTCCGTAGACTCCAATTAATTTTATCAGATTATTTGCACTTCAGCCTGTCGAGTTCTAAAGATGCTAAAAGATAAAATCAAAAACAAATTGGAATAGAAGTTTTGAAGGAGTACTTTCAGCAGAGTAGGTTGACTCCAACTTACCACGATTCGTAATTACAAGAAGTAAGAAGTAAATCGGTACGACTCCGAAGTGAAACAATAAAGAACAACTTGGAAAAGACTATTAATTACGACGGGAAAAAAATTAGAAGTTTTAAAAACAATGCAGTAGAAACAGTATTTACGTAGATTATAAAAATAATTACTACCTACCTTTAAACTGATAAGTTTTCAAACCCTCGGCCCTGTAGCCCGGGCCAGAGAATAAGGCTATGGTGCTCAACGCCTATCGTAGAGGCGACTAGAGGGGCCCTCGAGGTCTTAGTCGATCGGAGTGGGGTCGTCCATCCATGCAACTTCGATGAGGATAACCTTTACTTGTTCCTACGAAAATAAAATAAAACGAATGATATAGGATAATAAATAGAATTGAAATTAGAAATCTGTTTAACTTTTATTTTTTTTACAAGTTTTCTTTGTTTCCTTAGATTACCTACCTGTATTTATTTGCATGACATCATTTGCATAAGAATGATACCATAGCTATTTTTTTAATTAAAGTACTCTTTTTACGTCATTGCGTCCTATTAACAGAATGTTCTAAATTAATCATTTCCGTAAGAATCACCCATGTATCTAAATATGCGTTTACTATAAATATATGTAGGTACATAGTTACATAAGGTATTGTGCGAGTGCGAGTGCAACAATTGATTAAAATCTTACTTGAGTATGACCAAACATATATATAATTAAGTTAGTTTTGACAACAATCGAATTTATTTATTGTTATTAACTTGCTCAGGCGTTAGAGAAGAAGTTGATTATTACTCAAAGCATATCATACGCTTGATGATCGCAAGGAATAAAAAATAAGCGAGAAAGTGATTTGAAAAAAGTTATATAAAAACCATATCTTGTCACATGTGCTTAACGTCTTCAAGTCAACGACCCAATCCAATTATCGTTGCATAATACTATATAGTTGTCGGTTTTTTTGGAACATTCAATTGATTTTTTCACAAGTTATCCAATTAACTATAAGCTGATAGTGTCAGCACCGATATTTGATAGATTGCGATAGGCCAGCAATCGGAACAATTTTAATTTGATTTTAACAAACAAAAAGTTCTCTTATGTTGACTTTGAACAATTTTATAGCTTTTACTGCGTTGGTATGTTACAACAGCAAACATTTGAGTTTCATTATTCAACATACAAGACATGATACTGCGCTGGTGTCTGACATAAAACCTTTGTGAAAGAAGGTCAAAAATAATGGATTCTGTCAACAAAACTAAGCCGCTTAGAATGCACTAGTAGACCTGAAATGTAGGTTGAAGACTGGAATTAACCGAGGTGTTAAAAGATATTACAACACTACAACACAGAAGGTGGTCTTAGAACTAACTACTCATGGAACTCTTGAATAAGTTAATCTTATTAAAGATTTAATCTACCAGTTCACCTTTAGAAGTACAATGAACTTCTTAATGTCAGACCAATTTCAATTTGGCACATCGATGTTAGAAAAAAAGTATTTTGCACCATAAAGCAAATTTAATCAAAACACAATTGGCTATTGTTGTTGTAACACGGCCCACGTCAGCACATCGAATTATGTGCACTGTTATCTTACCTAATTTCATTTATGACTAAGTACCGCCTAGGTATTTGCATTAACTACTCAATATTAAATATTGTACTGTATAATAGATATACTTTTAAATATAATTACGATGAATGACTCGTGATAGAAAAGTCTGTCTCTATCTAGATTTTTGTAGATATTAATTTAAGATATGTATCTGCTTTAAATAGGTCAATGAGTTAGTTGTATTTTGTACATAATACAAAATAAAACTTGTATTCTTTTTCTATAATAATACTTCAGTACTATCAATGTATAAAATCAATGCGAAAAGAAAAATACTGTCGTTTCTTACTAATTTCTTTGACATTTTTGTTTCTGTCATCTTTTGGAATCATAAATGCGCTCCACATTCGCGACGATAGGTTTCGGCGAGTACATTCGAAGAGACAGGCCGAGATCAAGAGGCGCTCTCTACATTCTCGTTCGGTGCAGTTGTGCATTTGACACTCGTACAGGGTGAACCTATGGGGGTCTGCTGCCGTAGTATTGTGTAATTTAATGTGTGTAATTACTTGTTTATTCTTGAAAAATGGTAAAAAAATGTTAACCCAGGTAATTTTGAATAATAACAATACGTCCCGTACATTCGTGATTCCATATTGACGAGTTTCAAGAAAAGTAAGTCCTAAATCATACATCCAGTTTCTAGGCATTATCGTGAATAAAATTATAGCACAACGTGCTCCGTAAACTAATAATATAATATAGGCTAACAGCGCGGTTACCACAGATCGACTGACGATCACGGGACCAAAAATAGAGATCAAGGGTCTCGCGCCAACACAAAATCACACAAGAGCTCTTGATTCGGACATAAAATGCCAAGATTGAGCGGAGATCACACATATACAGGCGAGACTTGCCGGAAACAGTTTCTACACTTTCGTATTTGTCAAGCTTCGATGAGTTGTGCCGAGAATGTAGAGCGGGCTTTACGTATATTTTAAAATAGACGTTTTCGAACATAGTTATGGTCTTACGGACAATCAGTTTAGTGTGCCGTTGGCACATCGTTGGCACGTGTGGCGTTCGACTGTGGTTCGACGGACTATATTGATTAGTATGGGTAACACTTTACGACCTAAAACTTCCTAACATTTTAGCATACCAAATTCTAAGGCATCAACACTATTCGCATTGAAAGGACGAATGGACATTAAAAGAATAGATTTTACAAACATAAACATAATACAAACGTAAATATCATAATAATGAATGTACCTAATAGGAAATAGGAACGAATACAATAAACATTATGAAAAGATGAGTTCAAAAATCTTTAAGATTAATTTACAAGCAGTAGGTATGATGAGCCATGCTGAACTCTGTAAAAAAGAATTTGTTTCTGAGTAAAATACAACTTAAAGAATGTAGTTACGTTATTATAAGAAATGACTACGAGAACGTTATACTCTGTGTGGTTATACATAACCCTTTATGAGCTGAGCCGTTAAATGTACATATATGTATGTGTGTACGGGATACGGGTAGGCCAGGCTGGTCAGTGTACCGTTGCATCTCTGATGCCATTGCATCGCCGTCAATGGCCAGGTCGCTGTTTGGCCTTATGTGCGCTATCGATCTATAAATATTGTGCATCGTACCAAATGCAATTAAGAAGACAGGTACTGGAAAGCTCCATAATTACTATAAATTCTGTATAAATTTTCTTTAAGACAGTCGTTCTCAAACGTAGAAACAATCCAAAAGAAGAACATTTTTTTTATATCTACCAGGCCTACGAGTACAGCTCGAATATTTAGAAGACAAATTAGATGACTGAGATTTTTTTTGATGCAGTGAATTAAGACTAATAATACTGTGGACAATTACACAAATAGTGTGGCCCCAAACTAAGCACTAAGCGTGTACTATGGGTACCATACAACGATTGGGGGAGCTCCCATAGATCGTGTATCAAATAGCCGGCATAATTACAAAAAAGTTTGTTAAATATCACACATTTTTTGTAAATTCGAAAACTCTATGACTAAGAACCAGCGGTACACTCAAGAACGCTCACCTCAAATTTCTTTAATTGAAGTTGTTAGGACAAAACACTGAATCATCTCGTTGATTGTCTCTTACGCTTACTCGTTTATTAAAAACGTTTTTCTCAGAAACTATGGGCATAAACATCTGACAGTTTTTACAATATAATTGTAGTAAGTAACAGCCATAAATACAAACATGAACTTTAAAAGTTGATTTTGAATGTTCTTTTCCAAAATTGGAAAAAGGAAACACTTATGGAATCATTGGTGTCCGGCTGTCTGTCTGCCTGTCTTTCACAGCCGTCTTACTCGGAGATTATTTGATGTAAACTGTTGTTTGTAACAGTTATAGTAGTGGTGGCCTAAAAGCAGACATTCATTTCAAAAGTCGAGTTTTCACTTCTGAGCGGTAGTTTTGGGGGCTTACACAGAAAGTTAAATTTTTTTTGGGGACATCATGTAGGGTATCGAAAGAATGCTCTACAAATCTGCTCGAATTCAAAAAATGTGTAACGCTTTACTTTGAGTTTCGAAAATATGTCTCAAAATTGCTAACTCCCCTCCTTATTTTCAAAAGTATAAGTCAGAAAATGTTGAAAAAAGCAATACACATTGTGATGGAATTATTAGGATTAAATTAGATACACTTTTTACTTAAAAATTCTGTCCGGAGGTTATATATATTTTTTTTATTAAGATTTACTTTAAATGCAATTACAAACCATCTGTACGATCGAAAATGTGATGTAGATTTACGTATATTTTTTTCAACATCTTTGATTACGTGGTTAGTGCTAAACATTTACATACGTGAGGCCATAAACGGGTTATGGCACTACGACAAAAAAAAATTGGTCAAGTTAAAAAAATAAATTGGTCAGAGGTGGGGTACATAATGAAAACTCTTTAAATCACGAATTCAAAAATGTATATGTACTTAACACAATTCTTTATATTACTTTTGTTTAACACTTTCATAAATATGCTAATAACTAGTAAACATATTTTAAGGTATAGAGCATTGGTTCCCAAACTTATTTTGTCTACTGAGTCGAGAGCTCATGCAGTCGTTGTCTAAGATGCCTCCTAGCTAAATGAAATTACAAATCACCCCCCAGGCCTCTACACAACGCCCCCATTTTTTTTCTGGGTCTCTTACCGCCCCCCTTGAGGCCTGCAGCGCCCACGAGGGGGCGTTATCGCCCACTTTGGGAATGGCTGGTATAGAGGGATAGCAATTATTGCTGGCACTCTTCAGCTTTTCTCTTCAGTATTGCTTAGAAATCTGAAAACATAATGAACATTACATTAGAGATTGGACAGGATTGCCTTATGTCTGATTTTAATCTATACATAAAACTTAAATTAAAAATTTGAGAAAACCCCGACTCAAAAAAAACCTCTAAAAAGTAAAAAAAAATAATACGTAAGTTGTAATATAAACAGTAGTAGTAATGGTCCCGTCGTGTCGGGGGACCGCTAATAAATTACCTATTTCTATTTATATTTCATACCTACTTTATCACTTTTAGTTCTTTCCTGGTTTTACTTTATTTACTTAGCGCTCCCCCAGCAAGACGACGTGATTACTACTACTATTTACATCACAACTTATCATAAACGTATAGGCCCAATAGGTAGGTACATATTTTTTTTCTTTTTAAAATTTTTTTTTGAGAGGAGAGATTTTTAAAATTTTAATTTAATTCTTATTTAATGCTTTTTAATCACGCTATCGACACTCTAACCCCAAAATCACACAAATACTTTACGGACACCACATGAAATCGCGACACGAGATCATGCCTTGCCGAAATTACGTATTCTGACAATAGTTGTCTGCTCCATCATCAAACCCTAACCACTATCTATATATCCATCTATAACCTATCCATTGAGTTCATTTCAATGAGCCCAAACACGATACCTTTGCAGTAAGTTGGTGAGGAGTTGTGTAGCCCGCTGATTCCAGATAATGCTGCAGCATCAGGTCAAGGTTACCATGTTATTGTAATATCATTGAAGTCACAGGATACTACATTTCGAATCGTTTAGACCAGTAAAAGTTGTTCACATCCTTTCAACAATTACAATAGAACTGATGATCTTCAAACTGCTGAACAGATTTTCTTGAACTAAGAAAATTCTCGATAAAGTCACCTTTCAAAAAAAAACTAAATCAACATCAGTTAAACCGTTTAGGAACTGCGATGTCATGGACAGACACACAGGTACACGGACACATAGATACACACGTTAAACTTATAACACCCCCCTTTTTGCGGGTTAATAAAAAAAAAATTCTGCACGATACACTTTGTTTTGCGGTTGTACAAGTACTAATTTCTTCGTAATCTAGATACAAATTAATTTCTTCATAATCTAATTACTAATATGCTACAACTTATTTCGGCTCTACACAATATTTCGCTCTTTATGTTTAAATGTTTAGTATGATAAAAGCAGTAGAAATGCGATCTCTTAGAAATATGTGCGGTGTCACCCTTGTGGACAGGATAAGCAATGAAGAGATACGCAGTATGATAAGGTTGCATGACAGTGTTATTATAAAAATGAAGAAAGGAATGCTAAGATGGTTCGGGCACATGGAAAGAATGAGTGACGAAAGACTGACGAAGAAAATCTACAGAGCGAAAGCGAGTGGTAAAAGAACCCAATGAAGACAAAGGCTGACTTATGAAAATCAAATAGCCAGAGTGTTAGCCGACGGAAATGTCAAAATCACTCGCATACCTAGGGGAAAATATGTGAAGAGAATGATGAGATTTGAGGAAGCGAAAGAAGTATGTAAGGACCGCGACGCTTGGCGTTCTGTCGTCTCTGACTACCCCGTTGGGGATACAGCGCGAAGATATGTGTGTTATGTATAAATATCGAATAACTGCAATATTTACCATCTAATTACATACTCAACATTCGCTATCACCAACGAATTCGGTAATAACAATATTGAGAAAAGATACAATAACGTGCAAGATATATTTTGTGGCTGTTTTAAATACAAGCTGATCATAACAATCGACAAGTTTTTTTTAACTCTTTTAAACATAATCGATCGATCGAAAATTGCAATTTAATTAAACGATTACGTCGATGTGCAGCGACCCAGCGGAAGACAAAACTAATAGAAACAAAAAGTTACCGCAGCCGATACCGGACGACCCGCGTCACGAACTATATCCAACAATCAGCTGACACCTTCACAAGTAATAATACCACTAATCAGGATAGCTGTAATTAATTAAAACAGTTACTTCCTATACAAAAGAATGAATTGACCACGCAAAAACTTAATTGATTATAGCAACACCGTTATCTATAGTTATTATTATAGATATATTTAGCACACCGGGCGAACTTTAGCAGTTTTCTCTCTCGTGTTTTAACAGACAGAATGACATACGCCTGAGAAAAAAGACTTGAACTCGTTTCATGTTATCGTGATCTCCATAAAAATAAAAGTGGATGTGAACGCGCTACGGGGGGCAACTCCGTGATACATCACCGAGGCGCTTTTAAAATTATTTTCTGTAGTAATTCAAGTTAAAACAATTTCTTGTATTTTTATTAACAAACACAGTATATAGGCATCTACTTAGCCAATTGCAGTACTAGTCGCGGTACGGAATATTAAAGAAGCGATCATATATGTATGTAGATATCAAGCAGTCACACACAATCTTCATCCGTCCGACAACTCAAAACTCGTTCGTCGTTTCCAGAAATCAATGTTGTTTACAATTCGTGGCCGGTGACCCTCTAGAGGGTGGCAGCCACCCCCGCTCTATAAATCACTGTCCGAATTACTACCGTTTCTATAATATTTGTAATCCGATGGTCAGTCACGCGGTTGGTGCAAGACACAATGCGACCCTATTTGGAAATTAATTGAAATTTTAGATGAATTTATTCTCGTTGAGTTGGTGATGTCTGCCTAATAAACATTTTATAGTAATTTGTTGCAAATAATCAATATTTCGTTATTTAACCGTTAATTAATCAAATACAACGTTGTTATAATTGTTCCACATAATCTACTGTACCTTTAGATACTGAAATTAAATTATTATCTTCATGTTACTTGAAACTTACATTATTATCTATGCGAAATATGTATTCTTGATTAGATATGTACTTAAATCAAAAGATTTTTCATATCATTTTTAATTCTAAGTTAACTGCTATACTTCAGTTTACGTTCAATTATTACAGAAACGTAAAAAATATTTGTGAATGTATCTAGTTCTGTTTTGAAGTGAATGACGCCAATATCCGTAATAGAAAAGCATTAACGCTAATACCCAATTATAGACTACGCATCAGATCGGCACATGAAACGGGAAAGAAGATTAGCTTTTATACCGCAATGAAATAGGGGTTGAACGGAGCTTTCGAACGACCTTTTTCGTTCTGAATTTCTTAGACATTTCTCTTATTCTATATTATTCAAGTAAATATCATCGTATAGATATGAAAAAAATGATATGTCACCAATGTTTGTAATTAATAATTTAAATAGTTAAACCAATCAGTAATAAATCATTTCTAGTATTAGATAAGTTGTTTAAAGATACATAAATGCATGATATTACAACATGATAAAAACTTATGAATAAATCTCTCTAGATACAAAATCTATATTCGTTAATTCCTATTAAAACGAATACCTACAAAAGACATAAAAAAATCGACAGATATAATCGTGAAAACAGGAAGTGAAAGCCAACAATGTTATCAAGCATCCTTTAGAAAAAACTTGTTCGTAATAGCTCTTCTATTTGCTGATATTTAAAATAAAATAACTTTATCCTCACTAGTCTAGACGGGGTCTTGAGGGTGCGTGCCCGGGGGAGATAGCAATATTGCAACGCAATAAAATCATAATATTCAATCTCTTACACAAATACGTAATAAGTTTGTAAATCTCTGTAGATAATAATTATATTTATTTTGATTGACGTTGCAGAGCAGACGTTTATGTTTAGAAGCCAAAATGATTTCGCATTTAATTATCATACATCCAAATAACACAAGTACACAACCAAAACAAGTCATATAATTGGCTTATAAAGTTTCTCTTGTCCATTATTTAGTTACTTATCATGGAATTAATATACTACTTTACTAATTCTATGGAACCTATATATACAATAAATATAAGCTTTTTTCAAATATTACCTATGGTTTAAATAAAATAAAACTTCGGTGTAGAACATAGATCACAAACTGAAAAAAGTTCTTATGTTTATATTACATGCTAGTTTATGGCATCCTTGAAGTGGCTGAATCATTTTCTGAGTTAACACGTGGTAAAGAAAAAGTCGCAATAGTTGGCAATAGTTTTCCTTGCTGAAACCAGAACTAAATGATATTTATTGGAGAAACTAAAATCATTGAAAGTTCATGGTCTAATGAGTCAAGATGAAAATGATATTCATCCTCTTTTCGTTTTGTATCTACAACAAAAAAGCAAATACGAAGAGAGAAAACGATAGTACCTATTAAAGGCAATAAACTCATAATATAAATAAAGGTTAAAGAAGCTCATATCCATTAATAAAAGGGATTAATGTTACGGTTTTGTAACTTCGCTAAAATTATCCTAACTAGCTGTCGTATGCGACTTCGTCCGCGTGGAATTCCAATTTATCTTTCTATAAAAAGCTGACTAGGAATATTACAAACATGTAAAAAAATATTCTCAAATCGGTCAGCTATTCTTCAAGCTTTGCTAAGTGCAACGAACATTTCATTTTTATTTAGATACGAAACTGTCTTTCGGTTTATAAGTATTGACAATTAGATATTTGTCTTCAAAGAGGAATGCTTGTGATACAGCCAACCAACCACCGTTGTAACTTTTTAAAAATATTTTCGCAACTTATAAGGAAAAACTAAAAACTGTAAACGGCTATAGTTACAATTTTACAAGTTACGAGTTATAAATAAAGTGTCACCCAAAGTTTACAGGAAAAATATAACGAAAGTCCTAAGTCTAAAGCACCCATTCCCGAAGTGGGCGATAACGCCCCCCCTGTGGGCGCTGCAGGCCTAAAGGGGAGCGGTAAGAGACCCAGAAAAAAAATGGGAGCGTTATGTAGAGGCCTGGGGGGTGATTTGTAATTTCATTTAGCTAGGAGGCATCTTAGACAACGACTGCATGAGCTCTCGACTCAGTAGACAAAATAAGTTTGGGAACCTAGAGTCTAAAGGAACCAAATACATTAAGCTAGAAAATTATCGCTTCATAAAAATCTTTCGGAACCTTATGTGCACCAGATGAACTCGCTCTTGATCAATTTTTTTTATAGGCATAGTATATTTGTACATGAAAATATCATTGTTTGCGCATTCTATGTCAAAATGTCTTTCAAATAGGAATAGATAATATAATATCAAAAGACAATAAAAAAAAATTATGAATCTAAAAGTCGAAAGTACGAGTTTAAATATTTATTGCGTTATATATTGGATAAATTAGTAAATTCATTCATAAGTCTAATAGTATTGAAAATAACAAAAGTGTCATCATATTACAGAACAAATCGGTGTTATTCCATTTTCCTGCTCACAGCATGAACGCTTCTTACAAACGAACGGTTATAATAAAATAATTTATCTCTTACTATTGTTGCTGTTGGCGAAATCGTGGATCCGTCTGAACGCTAACTGCACTACTTAACGGTTCAACTTTGACACACAAAATCGAGTTCACATCGAATCTCCCAACTCTAGCAAAGTCAGGTCAAAAGGCATATGCTAGACCATTGATTACTAAATTTAAAGCATACAAAAATGATTTGAACGATACGGCCGAATCAACCAAATTATTCACGCATAATTAAAATGTCTTTGTGTCCAAACAAACAAACCATTAAGTGTTTTGTTTAACACAAGAAGACGACCCGCCAAAAAAATAGAAAGTTATTTTGTTTAGTTTGCCGAAGTAATTACTTTAATCGACTATGACAAGGTAAATAAAGTAAGCATATCACTTAGAAAGTGATTTCTTTAAAATTTGCATAAAATCCGTGTTATCATAATTTCAAAATGCAAATGCATTTTTTGTAGTCTCCGTATAGACATGTCGTCCATACATGTGACATCATGAACACTTCCGAATTATATAACAAAGTAAAAATAAATTTAATTAACGGTGTAGCTAGATTATTTACTTGATATTTTTTTACCGTTCCTCAACTGTCAATTTAAATACATGTAAAGTACACGTTCCAGTATAAACATGCTGTACATGTAATTAATTATTAGTTAATGATGCAAAGAGAGTGTAATCACTACGTTGATTCGGATTTACTTTCATAAATAAGCGTTTGACAAACATAGTAGAGATACAGTGTGCTCATCGAAACGTCGGTCGCGGGAGGGCGCGTGCGCGGTCAACGACCACATCGCGTAAGTTCACTCTGCGCACGGGAAACGCATTGAACACTCAGCAGATTTGCTCAGACACACCTTGGTGCAGTTGATATCTTTAACCTTTATGGCGTAACCTGTTGCATAGAGTTCAAATGTGAGCCTTACATTTAAAAACAAATAGTAGTTTCATGAAATTTACACAACATATAATTTAAGGGTAAATGTACGATTATGTTTTCTTGGATTATATAATGTTATAACTTATATATGTATTTACTTCACGCTATAGGGTATACGTATGAACATGACAGACGTAATTATTTTCCATAGACTGAATATGAATATCAATTTTACATTTTATACTTATTAACGAGGAATATACAAAATACCTTAGACGGAAATTATTACCTACAAACTACAATAAAATTGACGAAATTTAATAGGTTTGTGTACGTACAGCGTAATCATAAAAATCTTATCAAATATAATAAAATAATAATATAATATTTACTTCGAAAAATTAATATTTTTACTTTAATACTGCATTTATGTCAGGTAACTAAACAGTGCAATACGCCACTGTCCTTCTTACAATATGTCAAATACGAAAATACAAATAGAGAATAACGAAAATCATAGCCTTGTCTAAAGCAGCCATTATCAAAGCCTGCTCCGTGGGGCTTAGAAGTGCTAATAAGTAGTATTAAACTCAATAGTAATATAGTAGTAGTATAGTAAACTAAAGCCTCTACTAGGGCTTGGCCAAAAAATACAAATCTAAAGAAAAAAAGCGTGTAAAGTGTTACATAATTAATAAAGCAACTGTATACCTCCCATTAAATAGAAACAATTTCATCAAGAAACTAGTAATACTTGTACGATTTTCATTAACGTTCATTAAAAATTAAGCTGCAGCAAGATTTAGCTTATTTTAGGGCTTCGCAAAATATTTAGAATTTTTAAAAGAATTCAGTCACCCAAAAAGTTTGAGAGACGCTGATCTAAAGTATTAAAATATCTGCGTTTCCTCTACATACATATCGCCGACTGCATCTTAAAGTAGTACAAGTTAAAAAATGTAACGAACTATCGAACAATTATTAATTAATTAATTAATTTATAAGGTACCTAAATATCTTACTGTGCACCCACATATTATATATTTATTTTACTTTAAAGTTAATTATTATAGTTATATATTTTAATGATTAGTTAAATTATTATAATTTTGTAATAGTACGACTAATAAATATATTAATACAAACTCGAACTATTCAATGTGTGATTTGTGCCGTTATTTATTTCAGTGAGCGATAGATTCAAATATAGTTCAAAAGTACAATAACACAAAAATAGCCAATTAAATAATTATACTATACTGTACCAAACAGTTAATAAACTGCTAATTCATTCAAAAGATTTGAATCAAAAATGGCGACTTAACTTAAAAATTCCGAAGAAACTGGTCCATAACTTATGTTATATTTCTATCTTCTAAAAAGCAATTTATTAGTCTCATCAAACTAGCTACATGATATTATGTTAATAGCATTCTATTACTGTACATAAGTTAATGTTTGAACTCTACAACTCTACATGCCTTAACGACATTATATTCGAACTCGAGTGTTTTACATTTAGTGCTTTACTTCTGTTATCTAATAACAGAAAGTCTAATCACTCGCGTTATCACATTAAATATGACTTATTGCATTTATCAAAGTTTTAAAACAAAATACATGAAGTTCAAACTTAATCCCTTCGTTTATAGTCTGCGATAGCTCTATTAAATTCCTAAGCGTATCTTCGCCTCAGAAACAGGTCTTAATTAGCAAACAATCAAAGTACAATACTTTACACCAAGCCATTTCTTGCATCTTAAATTATTATTAATCATTTACATGAATAGATATCTACCTGTTTCTAAATTATAAATAGCGAGTCTCTAGTCGTATCATGTAGAAAATTTTAATAGCATTAACTTATTATTGATTACTTCTTATAAATCATTGAAGAGTATACATACTCGTATGTATGTAAGTACATACATTTGTGTGGTCGAGCCATGCTGTATTGTAGCACGAATTGGTCCGGCTCGTCCGGTGAAATACCACCCTCTCAGAATATCGGCGTGAAATAACAGTATCTATTGCTGTTGTATTTCGTTCGGCGAGTGAGAGTGGCGGTGGCCCATCTCCCCCCTCCCCTCCTTTTCCTAAAGGTCAGCAACGCACCCGTGATTCCTCGGACTTTGCGGGTCCCCATGGGCGGCGGTGATCATTTTCCATCGGGTGACTTGCTTACTCGTTTGTCCCCACTTTCATAAAAAAAATACATATAGTACATATATATATGACTACCTCCGTGGCGCAACGGCTTAGCGCGTCGGAAAGTAAAAACGGGGGTTGCGGGTTCGATTCCCGTCCCGAGTCTGGGTGTTTATATATAATATGTATATATTTACAAAAGAAAAGTATATAAGTAGTATATCAGTTGTCTAGTACCCATAACACAAGCGCTATGCAGTTTAATTTGGGACTAGATGGCGCTGTGTGAAATGTCTGAGTATATTATTATTATTGTTATATATATATAGAGTATACTATGTATACGTAAAAATAGCTCAGCCCTGTTCCCGGGTCAGGGAATAAAACTACGGCATTCCTCGCTTGTCGTAATAGGCGACTTTTTACTCGCCTATTACTAGTCGTTATTAGGGTTATTAGGGGTCGCGGCCGATTGAAGTGGGATCTCTAGTTGTTCAATGTTCATCCATGCAATCCCGATCCCGAGCATGTCGTTGGGCACAGCGCGAGAGTGACTCCGGTGCGTTCCGTAATAGATCCCGCAGCCTCTTCTCAACGCACCGAGGACGACCACCACCATGACGACCACAGGAGTTGAGGTGGGTTAAACCCACACAACCCAGTCTCTCCCACAAGAGGCTGGGTATCTTTGTCTATATTGCGTAACCATAAAGAAAGTATCTGGAGTTCTGGAGTCTTAACTAGTACACTATGTTATGTCGCTTTGCTACATACGATTTTGTAAAACTAGGTATATTGATGTTAGTACACAACCTCTCATAATTTTAAAAACGAGTGATCAAAATTTGTCGAAGAGCTTTCTTTTTGTGGAAAAAATGTCTATTTTTTTATACTACGTGAAGATAAACGAGAAACAGCACCTGATGGTAGGCGGATTGAGGCTCAAGAAAATGAGACTAACAAATCAACTTCAGATTCCAAATGCGTCGGCAAACCTGAAGATCAGGTTATGCCACAAATTTCATCGACTACCTTATCTGGGAACATTAATTCCGAGTTTCGAATTTTGACCATAAATATATACACGTATATTATGTCCTATACTTACTACATTTGTTACCCCTTTTTCACCACGACACCTTACCTACTTTACCTACCTACTTTTCCAAATTTCACCGGCTACCTCACCAGACGCCAGATGCCACACGCCAGAACACGTTCCTAGCGAACCAGACGGACCCGCACACGGCCCTACTACCCGCAAATACAATGTAATCTTGATAATTTTCTTTTAATCTACACCTTATTGTCGATGTTCTTGATTTTTAGATTTTCCCTTAGTTTCCTGAGGTATACCTTTGGAGATATGGTGGGGAACAGCAATTTTTACACGTATTTTGGAAAAGTGTCAAAAAATAGTAATTTAAAATAACCTGATACACGGTTTTGAAATCATGGTGTAAAGAGCTTTTCATTTGATACCCCACCGACCCCACATGATGATTACAAAGGTTTTTTTTATTTTTTTAAATCCCAGAAGCCAACCAATAAAAGTCAAAACTCGACTTTTTAAGTTTACCATCTGTTTTTACCACAGTTTTACTATAACTTTCAGCCTCTTACAGAAAATAGTCTAAATAAAGGCTGTGACAGACAGAGAGACACGAAACCCTAAAAATAGAATACTTTCGAAAATGTGTATTGCAGTCAGGTGATCCAAATGCAGACGTTAATCGAAAATTGTATGAAGTATGATATTAACTGTTAGAATCAGCAAAAAAAATAGTAGAAAAGGTGGTGACATACATACATAACTATCTATGATAACTATCTATGTAGGTATATCTGTTTTTTTTTCAGAACGGTTTTTTTAATTAACTATTTATAAAAATTGTTTTAAAGAAAACTCGATTCAATATTATTTGTAGGTACATACCTTAAAAAATACATTCTACATTTTTTTGGTAGTTATTATCTTCCATTTTGTTTCGCTATTTTATTACTTTTTGTGTTACAAAAAATATGTGAAGACATTTTTCAAATCACCATTACATTTCAACCGTCGGTAACCACAATGTAAAATTCGAAATGTGGTTGAGACGTTCCACTCTCAGGAATGCATGTAAAATCTTACATTGCTTTCAATGCACAAAAAAAAATTATCCTATAATATGTACAACAAATTTTTAATATTTAATTGATTTTACAATCACGCGAGCAACTAAATACGCTTTTTTTTAGCTCAATATTTAATGTTATATATAATCTGGAAACAATCGATTTTATTTTTATAATAAAATGAGCCAAACGTGCTTGTGTCTAAGTAATATTTTTGCAAACTGAAGAGTAAAAGACAAACTCCGATTGACTGACTCACTGGCTCATGACTCACAATCGCTTAGCCTAAGCCATTAGGGATAGAAAAAATTTGGTGAAGATGTTTAATAAATTTATTTATTAAGGCGACGCATTGATAAACAATAATTTAATCTAAAATAGACCTTCTGTTCTATGCAAACGTGCGCGCGCTAGCTTACGATAACTACGAAAAAACAGTTATTCCGTTTAAATTACAAACTATAATTAATTAATTTTGAAAAATCATATTGTCATTTTGAAGTGTGTGTTTAGATTCATCTACATAAAAAATGTAGAGGCTTTAATCGGTCCCATTTGTCCGTAAATAGCAAATCTCTGTTTTAAAAGAGGTTTCTTTAATTTTTTTTTATGTTATAAAAGTTAACCAACCGTGTAATGCTATTGTCAAAATAAAGTCAGTGAATTGAAGATTATGGTTACCAAATATCACTTTCATATGCTTTGTAATTTCTTAGAAAAGTTGAAATACCCGACATCAAAATTTCCAATGCGTCGTCTTAACATATATACAACGTTAATATATACAAACTTAAAACCAAACATTATCTTAAATAATAGACTTCCTCAAAGTTGCCGCTTAGGAAGCCATAATTGCTTACAGTGCCCAGCAAACTGGCAGTATTACCTCTTTGAATAGCCAAACTGATTCGTTGGCGGAAGAAGCTGCCAGCCTGGCAGTCTCCTCGACCAGTCTCTTACGAGTACAAGATGTTCATTATATATTTTAAGAATTGTTTAAGAAGGGATTTCCCTGAATTCTACCACTAAGGGGGAGAAAAGGAGTAGCAGACCTAGTAAGTATGGGAAATAATATACGTGTACATATTTACGGTCAAATTTATTCGAAAATTGGAATTAATGAAATTCGACACAATTAACGAAATATGTATTTCAGTGTTATTATAGTCCAACTTCTATGGGGAGAAAAGAGATGGCAAAATTTTTATGGCCCATAATATTTTTCTACTTAAATTTATTAGAATTATTAATAATTAGGATGAATATTTTCTTGTAGGGCAGAGGGGTCAAACTTTGCTTTATGCGCAAAATTCTATAAACACAAATCGTAAGAGTATAGTGTCGATAGTTCATTTCTCACACTCTCAGATGACTAACACGAAGAATGTGTAAATGGTAATTCTGTGGTGAAATGTTTCAACTTACCTTATACCGAGGTAAGTTTAAACATGGGTAGAAGTGAGTTGAAACAGTTGATGTTTAGGTAGAATTAAGAACTGTAAAGTAGAAACGACGATATAGTTTATAGGTATTTAATAAAATAAAACATTCGAAAACGGAATCGATCTGGTAGCCCAATATTGTACTGTGTCGATATTATATAACTGATGTATCTTTAAATATCGATATATTTATCGATAATGAAAACACCTTGCATCCCTAACTGAGGGATCCCTATCTCGCAGGCGGTAGGAAGCTACAGGATTTCTAGGTATCCAGCGGCGGGATTTTGACAGTTTAAAATTCCATGAAACCAGTGTCGTTTCAAATCAGCTCTGTTTCAAAACATCTCGGTCTCTTCTAACAGCGCGGAGCGGGGCAATGCAATGCTGGATGGATTTAAAATATAAAAAACTGTACAAATATTATAGTTTAAACAAGCAAAACGGTGGAAGGATAGTCAGTTATTATATATTTGAAATACAAATATAGCTGCATGGAATTTCGTCTGCGTGAATTACGACAAAAATCTTTCATACCCAACAAAAACCAATTAAATAGCTTCAAATCATTTTGTACCACATTCATAAATTAATGACTATAAAACTACTTTCTAGAGAAACTACATTTTCCCTATAAATATTAAGTAATGCGTTATATCACATAACCTGCAGAAATTAAAATATTAGGTTTTATAATTTCAGAAGTAATTAGGCGGGAAGGTGAGGGAGAAGTCGAGTTCGAGCACTTAATTTACCCCTCTTTAAATAGGAATATTTAGTTTTGAGTGCAAAATTAGCTATTTTTTTTTTATAAAAGAGGGGGCAAACGAGCAAGCGGGTCGCCTGATGGAGCGTGACCAACCGCCCCCATGGACACCTGCATCATCTAGAGAATCACGGGTGCATTGCCGGTCTTTAGGGAAATAGGGAAAGGAGAAAAAAGAGAGGAAGGGGATGATGGGCCACCGGTACTCTTACTCACCGAACGAAACACAACAGCAACAGAAGCTATTATTTCACGCCGATATTCTGTGAGAGGGTGGTATTTCACCGGGCAAGCCGGCCATATTCATGCTGCAATGCAGCATGGCTCTACCACTCTGAAAACCACTCGGTAGCTGTAGTAATATATTTTATATACATATGTAGTAATATATTTTATATACATATATTACTACGCGAAAATTAAAGTTTTTAAGTCGCATAGTTTCTGAGAAAGTCGGCTTTGACAGACAACTAACTGACGGCTCTAAAATGACGTCACATTAAGGTTTCTTTTTTCCTGTTGTTAAAAGCACTTAAAAGGGGAAAACAAAAACAAATACCGACTACACTAAACAAGGACAAATACCGACTTGGGACTTAGTGGTAACCAGTATCATTAGCACTCTGCTCACTTCTGTTATAAAACATATCTTGACGCTGCATCCCTAATAGGGTAGTCAGAGAGGATAGAGCTCCATGCACTTCTGTTATAAATATTTTATATTATTAATTTTATGATAAATTATCACAAAATGACTAAATGAATAAATGAATGAATAAATTTTATTCTTACCGATGAAACGTGAAATTGATACCGCTTAGACATAAGATCTCGAATCTACGAATCTGAAAATGTATGGGACCAATTTGCGCACATGCACGACAGACGGCGCCTTTCTGTCACAAATTTCGTGGAGTAGGTTGTCTGTGAATTATTGCAAGTTTGCAACACATTGTTTAATTATGTACTTCTTTTATTACATCTAATACGCATATAAATTGCTGATATATGTAGTTAGTTACATAATAATGTATAAGATAATAAAAATTAAACATTTAAAACAAAAGGAAACAATATGCACTTTTTTTATCGACCGAAAATATTCATTGTAGGTAGGCACTTTTTATTATAACTATCATAAGGGATACAAATATTATTTCATATCAGAAAATATTTTTATTTTTTTTACTGCAATGATTAAGTACTTATGTGTTGAAAGCATCAAACTAATTATATTTAGTTGATCATGTTATAAGATGACAATAATCATCGAATAAATTAATAAAATATCTATACAGGGTTAATTTAAAAATATTAATAACCTTTTAGTATTTTGTTCGTAACATTATTCTCAATAGCTTTTATTCTACGGCTTTAAAAAATTCATAATTTTTTCTTTCATACAAAAATGAAAATATAGTAAATGTTTCTGAAAATGGCACCTACTCTACCTGATCGCTAAAGCGGCGCACGCACAGCGGGGCGCGGGGGAGCGGCGCGACGCTGATGTTCTTGTACTGTGGCTGAGGCCCGGTGCGCTTGCACTGTACTATTCGAAATACGTACAGAGTAATTACGTTTCAGACAGTACAACCCAACTTAACAATTGTTTTTTGAGTAACATATTAAGTTATGAGAAAAATCGTAGAAACAAATTTGTTAGGTATGATGACAGAAATTGTTCACTGAGAGGTTATTGGTATTTTTCAATTAACCTTGAATATTCCACGTATTTAAGCTCACGTCTTGCGCAAGTAACTTCACTCTGTCGAGAGTGGCCAGAGAGGAAAGGAATACGAGGGTGGGATAGTTGCAGATCGTGCGGCGGCCGCGCGGTCACCGCGCGGTTGGATAGTTACTAGAAATTTGAATGTTGTTGCCTAGTGAATAGAGTTTACATTCGCTATTAAAAATACACGAGTGTCAACCGCGCGGCCGCCCCGCGGCGGCCGCAAGAAAGTTTTCGCGTCGTCTAACTGTACCGTAACAGTAACTAATCTAACTTAAAGTATAATAAATGTAATAAAGATAGGGATATCTTTATTACATTTATTATACTTTTCAGTGACAGTTCCAGGTAAATTGACTTAACTAATCCCGAGAATAATTCAAATTAACAGACAGATAATCATTCGCGAACCTGGTACCAAGGTTTTGGTATCGTGTACATGTAATGCACATAAATGTACATGAGCTTAGAAAAAATGCAGTCGCTACTGAATCATAGAGAAACACTTCAGTTTTATTTGTAGTTATTCATATTTTAATAATAATAATAATAACTCAAGTTTTAAATTCATTAATGTATAATGTTAAGTTATCGTCAGCACATTAGTGGCTTAGGGATAGATAATACCATAAAGTTGGTATACCGATAATACATAGAAGATTTGATATATAGTAGTAAAATATTGTATAGACTCAGGTGTTACTTTGCGGAAATCCATTTCATGTGATAAATTCCTAAAATCTTTAGCTATTTTCCGCTCAAACTCCAAAAACCACCAATTGACACGTGTTTTGCTTCTCAACGAAGCATCCTCAGGATATACCAGAGATAGGATTCGGTCAGCTAACCAGTACCGAATGGATTCGGTGCTGGTTAGCTGACCGCTGAATGAACACATGTAGTAGTAATGATTGTATAGAATTGTATAGTACAGTTCAATAGTAGAACTATTGAACATTTTTATAAATTCTCGGTAAAGTCGTAAACGTTTTATGCATAACATCTGTTTATGATATTCTTGTCAGGTATGGACGTACTGATGTGTGGATAAAAACGGTGCACCCAATTTTTCGTAAGTGTGTAATAAAGTTACAGTTAGTTTTGTGTGGAGTTCAATGTCATCTTCATTATCATATAATCTCTCATATTAAACGTCGCGTCTTTCCCAAGTTGGAAGAGGCGAAGGTTTACATTTAACATAACATTTACATTTACTTGTGTGTCGCTCTCATAGGTGAGATAATGAAGCAAATTCACATTTCATTCGCTCAATAGTCTTCTCACAAGCTTATTACAGCGTAAGTTCCTGTTATAACATCACTACTCTTAATATGCATATTAATAGACAATCATTAAAAAAATGTAGGTAAGATAAATAAGTGTAATAAAACGATACGAAACAGATAAGGAGTAGTGTCTGCCTAATCTTGCATTCGACGTTGTTTTTAACGGATAAATAAATTAAGATACAGTAATAAATTATTTTATAACGTGATGAAATAAATTGTATGTAGGTACATATCAGTGTTCTTTCATCTCCTCCTAATCGTACCATACATGTTATTCATGAAGTTTTAATCAGATGTCCGTAACATAGTTACTTAATATGTACATACATTTTCGCACTGTAAACTGTTATCTCAACAATTATAATATTATCATTAATGTCAAAGTTTAACTCAATTGTATTTTAAATATAACGCTGTTTTAAAAAACAATGTATAAAATGTTTCTTCCTATAAAAAATAATGAAATCGGATGCAAATACAAAAATATTTTCTGGGAACTAAAGCAAGCTTTATAGAAAGATGCAAATACACCAGAAAACTAATAAGAAGAATGAGACAATTAAGTCCGTGAACTTACTTTCGTAGCGATAGTTTTGACAATAATCGTCGGGATTACATACAGTGGAATCAACCGCAATCCGCATGCTGCAGTAACGGAGAATTTTTTGCGATTGCTCGTTTGAATTTCGTCTATTGAGTTAAACAAGAAAGTGGTTAGGTTGAACTTAGTGGCACGGGAATCAGGTCACTATGCTCACAAAAACATAATGGGACCGTTAGTGAATCGAAATAAAAGATGTAATAACTGCTTAACTTAAATTAGAACAATAATATCATATTCTACCTTTAAAAAAAACGCCACTAAAAATGCGTTGAGGATTATTCTTTCAATAAAATCTTTAATAGCTTTACAAAATGTAGCCGTTTCATGAATTATGTAATAACTATGCGTAGGACCCTTCTTCCTTTCTGAATAATTTCGTCTTCCGGGTACTTGAATAAGTTACCTGCTCATTTCCCTGAATCGTTCATAAAATTTTAATTTCGGTCGATTGCATACATGAGGGCACGATGAAACGCCACGGTTACAATTGAACATACGAGTACTTACCAAATATAATAAATGAACAACGATGTTTCATGAATAAGACAGTTTTTAGCCACATCAGTTATCTACAAGTACAGGTTTACGTAATAGCTATTATAGCATTTTTAACAGAACAATTTGTCTTACGAGTAATGATCGCGGTGGGCGTAAAGGATATCCTAATACAAGCGAAGACAGACATCTCAGTAGCTGAGCTAGTCATATCAATTTGCAACAGTGATCTGTGACATAATACATATTGTAATACAAATAAATTGACTTCGCTATTTATCAACAGATAAAAATAAGTAAATAACACAATTTTACCTTACCTTCCTTTAAATTTTAAATTTTTACAATAAATTTAAAATTTAAAATAAAATAAGTATAAGATAAGTAGATACTAAATAACAGCCCTTAAAAGCAATAAAAAAAAATTCATTTTGCTATTATCTCTGCAAGACTGATATTTTAACAATGGCATTAGCAAATTATTATTAATGTTTATTATTATTTTATTTATTATTCATAATGCGTTGGGGACAGCAAAGATTTCTTATACCTAATATCGTTTTCTATGTGTTACAGAAGTAGATGTAATTATAAAAACCTAGTAGATATATATGTACCTACTTGCTTTTAATAATATTTTACGCTGGTCATCATCAAGTCTTTGGCTATTAATGGAGATGGATAGATGAAAGTCAAATTCGAAGTTCTTAGCAGCAATAGTGCCTAACATCCCTTCACATGAGATTCAGAGCACAACTAGACCGATTTCTAACAAACCAAAAAAATACACATACCTACCAGTAATTTTGCATGCATCTTTAATTTTTTTCGGCATGTAGGTATCACAATTTATTTGTTCTTGTACCAATTAACAATTGAAAGAAAAAATATCTGGATAAATTTACATGCAATCTTAAGAACATTCTCGAAAACTGCGACTTTCAAATAAAACTAACCGCATGTAAATCATTCATCCATTCAAGAACTACTATGGTACAGTAAAACACAAATAGACACACAAACAGACAGCGTCGCCAAACTTATATTTCTTCCTCTTTTCCTTCATGCAAATATGTGCTAAATCACCACCTTGTTTGAGAGATCTACAGTGTAGAATAGACACCCATGTTCTAAATAAAAAGTAGCATATTTATTTCAAAATAGTGCATTATAAACTAAAAAAAAGGCTTTTTTAAAACTGAAGTTCGAAGAAAAAGGCTGTATTTTAACTCTTATGTAATGAACATATCAATGTCGGCTGTCAAATAAATGTCAGTATTATGAGTTAGTGAATGGTTTGCGACCAATGATGTTATAATACAAAAGAGGTAGATAGGTTACATGCACTCGAAAAGTGGCACCCCCAAAACTTTGCTAATTAGCCAACCCGGACTTGGTCAAAGAATATGAAAAGTAATGTTTCAGAACCAACAATGTCATGCAATGCCTATTATGCATTCAAAATTTTAAAATATTTTAATAATCCAAACGTTTTTTATAATATACACGATCATGTGATGACGCAGCCACCCAGTTTTAATTATTGTTTACATTTATTAAAAGCAATAATATACGAGTATAATTCATCATTTTCAAATTTATAATTAAAAAATGTTGGCAATCTTTTTAAATAAATATGTTGTCATGTACATGATTCAAGAAAAACGAAATTCGAAAAAAAGAAAAATCCTTTTTTATTGTCTAATCCCCTTAGGTATCAATCATTTTTTTTTTTTAAATGTCTGTTCTGTGGAATTAATTACTAATATTCTATGAATTAGTCACGGATTTGCTTAAAATTTAGTAAGACATTGATATTGACCAATGACAATGATTTAGAGAGCTATGTGATTTGTTAGTTTGAAATGCAATTATGTTTTACATTGCATATCGACGCAGTGCAATGTATATTTGTCTCACTTTGTAACGTTGTAACTGGGCCAATATTTTACTTGGATTAGTACTAAGGTAACCTATCTACCTCTTTTGTATTATAATATCATTGTTTGCGACCAATTGAAATTTCGTTGGGTACGAATGTAGTATTTAATTGATATAATTTGCTACATCTCTACGAGACTACCTTTTCTATACTGCTATATTTTAATTGAAATGGGACCAGAGATATGGCAATGGCAGCTCCCGACGAATTTTCTTGGAGTAGATTTTTTTTTATTATCTTTCGTTACTTACTTTGTCGGAGGTTTTTCCAAAATTTGATGTAAGCAATCCTTTTTCGATTACAATGTTTACACTCGTTGTGGGTTTTTCCAAAATTTTTAATTTTGCTTTTTATTTCATACTTTTTAGATAATTCCTACGTTACTGTCTAAATATCTGCGTAATTTTTGTCTGTCCTTCTGTGTTTAGTGTCTTACGAAATATTATACCCCTACAGTTTACCCCCGTATCTACTGCTCCATTTTATGTTTTCTTTTTTTGTTTATTTGATTTTTATGAAAAAAAAAAGAAAAGCTCCAATATTATTTACTGGCTACGTGCTTTCTAACAGTGTCCCACGATATTCTGCTCTATCATCAGACTCTCAACAGTTCATATAAAGAAGAAAAATGTTCATAGCAGCGCCCTCTTGCGAGTTAACACCATATCAACTATCTAAGAATCATCGCCGATGAATCACAAACCTTTTACAGGAAACCGTATCTAAATCTTTACTATAAAGGCATACCTATACCTTCTCCGTCGCGTCGTGTATCAGATACCTATGAAATATAGTCGTTACCCATACAGTAAGAGAATACTCATTAATTTTTTTTTCAGAAAGTGCAAGCTGATGGAACAGAATCGCTACTTGGTTTGCATTGCCGGTCGAACATGGACTGTAACGTCGCGTACGCGTATTGCGAGAAAGGCGTATGCACTTGTCAGCCTTATTATGCACGAGTAAACAACTCCACTTGTGTAGAATGTAAGTAAACACTTATTCACTTATGTTACTTTCAAATGTAATATAATCCATTGGGAATAACATCGAGGCAGTAAATATTGCACAATATTGTTTTACGTGACAAAGTGAAGATTATTGATTCGCGAGTACCCGCAAAGTCGATTTATACAGTCTGATTCTAATAGATATACTTTTTTTCTTGATTTGTAATCTAATCATCCTTATGTAGCGAGCTTTGTAGTAAAAGCAAATTACTTTCACTTAAACGATCAGTAAGTACCTACTGATGGCAAATCATCATGAAGATAACTTTTGTGTTTCTAAAATCATGAAATCGCTTTTCAACAATTTGTGAATGCATAACCTCAATCACAGTGTTGCAGCATTCCTAGAAAGAACACTCACTTTTTGAATTCATTGTGTCTATTGAATTATAGAGTTATTTGGATGAATATTGACTGACAATAGTAATGATCTTTTAATTTCCGAGTTGCTTTCACCACAATTTTTTTTAAAAGTGGGGTAAAATTTTAATCCACTGTGCTTATGACGTATGCCACAGTACCATAATGCACGAATTAGCTTCCATTTTTTCCGAATTTACATTATATTTTTTATTTTTATGAATCAGGGTTATACAGTAAAGGATTAGGTACATCTACGCCCTAAAAGTGTTTAGGCTTTATCAAATTAAAGTCGTCCGAGCAAACATAAATGCGAGAGGTCAATTTTAAATTGAATGGAACGCGATGCGATATCATCGATACAGCCATAGACTATCATGCGACCTTTTATTTTCATCGTCCCATAATCCCACGCTTGTGTCACTTTCTTTGCCCAATTCTTTTACTTAAAAATGTGTTAACCAAATCGAGCAACTAGAATATAACGGGTCTCATGACATTTATGTTGATGATTACCCGGTTTTATGAAGGACCGGTCAATGAATTTTATCTTTTACGAGACCGCTCCGAATTTTTATCGCAAACAAAATTTAAGGCTTTTATAGACATGTTACACGATGTGTTTATTAACTTGATCGATCACGCGCTCGGAATTCACGAGCATGGTATAGGTAGGGTAGCAATTACTAGCGGATGCAGCGAGTAACATACTTAGATAACCCGCACATCTAGTCCAGCGGGAATTTAAACTAGGATCGAACTCGGACTTGTAATCCGCTAGACGAGCAATAGCAATAACTTAATAAATCCGGCCCAAACATGGTTTGTATACTATACACTGTACTAATTTATACGAGATTAAAAGAGTTTTCCATTTTTCAAGGATTATACTTCAGGAAATAATATAAAATTAAAATTATAACGCGAGAGTTAACTAACAAACGACCTATATCTTTTTTCTATTTAATTTCTATCCAATAATCTATATCAATATAACTAATTAATCTGTGCCAATATTATAAAGAGAGAGAACAAATTTTCTAACTTTGTTTAAATGTGGAGGGTAATCTGTGGAATCACAGCAACTATATGAATTATTCTTTCACTATTTGAAAGGTACATAGTCTCACATTGACATAGGCTATATAAAATATATTACTAGCAAACCCGGCCCGTTTCACTGGGCGTTAGTTGAAGTTAAAATAAATTAAACAGTTTTTATAATTATTTTGATACTGCAAAAAAAATAAAGAAAAAAAAATCTACTGATCCGATCAATACCAAACTTCACAGGATCACCCGCTCGGCCAATCTGAAGATTCCCTGAAAATTTCATCGAAATCGGTCCAGCCGTTTCGCAGTCCATAAGGAACATACATGCATTGCCTTTTATATATATATAGAATGTGTTCAACTCGGGCGAAGTCGGGACGGGCCGCCAGTTCTGTACATAGATATACCTACACGCACGCACATCTTGAAAAAATCACTATACAAGTTAAAATAGCAAAGAAGGAAAGGAGAGTAAAAACATTTGCAATTTTCAAAATTTAGACATGGGCTGTCAGTCTGTCAGTTCGAATTCGTTTTGGTTAGTATGCCAAGCGCGAGCAATCATCAACTACTTCATACAGAGAATAACAGAGACCGTACCGTTTAATGAGCTCTAACAATATGCCTAGACAGTTGCGGAAAATAATAATTGCTTTTAAATAACAGTGTACAAGACTGCAAATATAAATAATCATTAAACGTACATCAACATATCAAACTTTTAAGACATTTTAAAATTGTGTTTAATAGCCATATATCATCGCGATTCAGTAAAGGAGACGCTATATTCTGCCCCTAAGGCCTAAAGCAACAAAATTACGTGTGTAGGTATTGGTGCAAATGGTCGACTCGTTTGTGTATGTGGAACCAATTTAAATAAACTTGCTGAGATAACGAGTGTGGTCTTGCCGCAATCCATTGTCGTCTGGCCAGTATACTGCTATCCTTCTCAAGTGTTAAAGGGCTATTTAGTAAAAACTTCTGAATGGTTATTATTTAAAATTGTAATTGTATTCAAAAAACTAATTCTCATTAAATAGGGCAGAAGGTGTAAAAGTTTATAAGTAATCCATATATTAAAAGAAGATCTAATTGGGATCTTGTCTTCTAGATTGCAAAACAGATCAGAATGTGTAAACATGACATGACAAATCTCTCCCTATGGCAAATGGTAGATACATATATGTATGTCCATTAACCTAGATATACATAATGTAACAACATTCAAGTTTGCGAGAAACAGATGTATTTTATGCTGGTTGAACACTAATGATATACAAAGTTTTACTCGTACTATTTTACTTTTCGAACATGCACTTTATTTGGTTCTCTGTAATATTCACTTATGTATGTTCATAATTTAACGGCACATTCGCATTTCTTACACGTAACTCAACCCAACACAATAAATGTGACTATAATATTCTGATGATGTGTTTGTTAATTTTCATAATTATTAACTCAGAATACAAAGCCCAACAAATACGTGTGTACTAGGAAACATTTGTGGAAGGCAATTTAAAGCTCACATGATATAAACCGTTATAAAGACGGAACAATTGCGTCTGTAGGCATCTATCTGCAAAAGATTTGCACGCAGTTAACGTATGAGTTCCTGGATTTTTCTAAATATTCTAAAAATTCTTATGAAGTAACTGTAATAAAAATTAAGATGATATAGTTGCATGTGTGTGTAACTGCAGTAAATGACACGTTTTCGTGACCAGCACACCGAAATGCGGCCACCTAGTGAAGTATGGTGAATCGAATCGACCTTGACTTTGTATAACAAGATTATAATCTTCAGACGGGAAATCGAAAAGTCACGCACATCATACAGTTTCACGGCTGACCATGCTGTGCCAAATCTAATAAACGCAAGTGTACGCCTTTGTGGTCTTAATTTCGAGATCATGGTGTCAGACAGACTTAGAGATAGCGAAGTACTATAGAAAATTAAATTGTCTATCTCTAATCGAACTTATTTTGTTCTCTTTATAAAACGCTCATCATGGACAAAACAAATATAAAATAAGTGATGGTTTGTTAAGACTGAAGTGAAACTAATCAATTACATTGGAATTCGACAGAAAACATTTTCTAAACAAGAATGCAAATCATTCGGTAGGGTAATTTAATTTAACGGAAAATTAACGAGTGTCAATTGTTAAATAAAACAGTAAGTGGTTACATTAATTACGTAGACATGCGGAACTCTCGCTTAGCTATTTGTGTTGGTGGTTAATTAATCGTTTATGTTCATTCGACTGTATAAATCGATAGATATTAATCGTGTCATCGACTACCTATAGTAATTTTACAAACGTCTGTAACTCAAAAATTAATTGTTCGAAAGTGGTTTTACGTTTACTGTGGAAAACATCAAAGAAATGTTGCCTCCGTGGCAGATAATATATGATTTTCCTTGAACAAAATCGTGAATTCAAATTACTAGTTACGCTCCTTTTAGTTATTTATACATTGAAATTATTAAAAGAAAACAAATAAGGTCTCATAGATGTAACTTCGTCATGAATTGTAATATAGTTCAAATGTCCACGTTCTATCGGCATGATTTTATTTGAACAGAACAATTATCGACTACAATTCCTATTAAGGTATTTATTCATCTCTACTTTCCTTGTAGGTTACATATGACAGTAATTTTTTTTTTTCAGCAACTTTATTGGGGTCAGAATGTGTAGTCTCAGAGCAATGCACCTTAAAAGTGGCATACAGTGCGTGTTTGGATGGAGTATGTCGGTGCACGGATGGTCATCTCCAATTCAGAAAACACACTTGTTTGTCTCGTAAGTAACTTCCAACTTCTATTACAGAAATATTGATATAATGAAGTTGAAATCCAAACGAAAGGAAAAGTTGACAGCTATGAGAAGAACAGTACAATTTGTTATATTGGTCTCGTGAAGTAATTTAGATAGTTTGTTTAACAGGCGTAACTAGCATAGCTATTATCCTTAATTTGGTCATAGTCGTAATAACGTGTCGATAACTTTCGATTTCGTCGCCCATGGTCCAAACGTCGACTCATGCCAAATTGTAAGAGTCACGGGCGGAGTTACTGGACTGGATCGGACCCAGATAAGCCACCGTGTAATTTTATAAACTAGGAAGATGAAAGTTGAGATATCGATCGACGTATACAACACCCATGCACAAATGTTTTAAAGTAAAGCAAACATAATCAAGAAGCTCTAATCTTAACATTCACGTTTTCGAAATAGCAAAATTTGTAATAATGAATAATAAAATCTTGCGATCTTTGATTTTAAGTTTCCAATATTATTTATGTAACAAATAGACACCGCACCTACTTCATAAACAGTTTAGGTTGTGGTTGTTACGAGCAAGATCTTTATTTATCCCAATAAAATGGAAGTCTTCTTAATAGACGTCATTTCCTTCGTATATTGCTCGTCTGTAAGAAAAATGAGGTAATTGTTCTGTCAAACACACTGGCGCCGGAGCATCGTATATTATACACTCTTATATTTATTATGAACTTACTGTAAGAACTGTGCTGATCGTATACCATATCTATATTATCTCATTTATATTAAAAAAAATCTCAGTAAAAAAATATTCTCGTACCTGTAAGTAGTTTAAATTTTAACAATTTAATATTATTATTCCTTCTTTTATTGGAGAACCGCAATATCACACACAGCTAGAGATACAATATTATAAGACTCGCAAAATTTTATTTCCTGATCAAAATTAAATCAGAATTCGCAACTAATTCGAAAATAAGATATACTTACTTTATAAATAATTTACAATAGCATCACGTCATTAGATGCCTTGTGTTGCTATCGCTATGTATAACATAAAACTTGAATGGAATAAGAAGCAATAATAGGGTCGGCGCATACCGTAAGCAAACTACCTATGCGTGCGGAGCTTTACTGTCCTCGATTAACATATAATAGCTTATCATATTACCATTAGTAATCTTTTATTCACTGCTGTTAATCAAGTCGTTAAGAGCTATTTTTTAGCACGAGAAACGTTTGTGTGGACTGTACTAATGACATTATACATACAATATTATGTAGTTGCTTTCGTGAAAAAGTTAATGCTGGTTTATAACTAATTGTGATTTTTATTTGAATAATAAATCAGGAAAAGCTTTTAAAAAATACTTTATTTTATTACACAGCCGCACCACCTGGGCATGTATGTTACAGCAACGAACATTGTCGATTATGGGATAGAGAGAGTCATTGTGAATTTGTGATTAAAAATCTTTTCGGAAGATGTGCATGCAATTCATTCTTCAGACAATCTGGAGATAAATGCGTTCCTTCAAAATCTCCGACATATTCACCAGAAGCTGTAATAGTTGAACAGAAAATCAATGTTGTATCAAATAAAAACAATTCTTCATTTGCTACACCAATACCTTTTAAAGTGCCTAAACCAACAGTTAATGTTAAACCTGAATTTGAAGTTTCTCTTCTACCATCAAAGGTGGATATAGAAGAAGCACAACCAAGCAAATTACCAATGTTTACCAGTAATAATGATGTACTTAGCACCCAAGAAGATAGCCCTTTAATGCAAGCAGTAATGAAGGTCCCCACAGCGGAACCACTTAAGAGACAACCAGAAAATAGAAAAGAAGGTGAACCAAACGAGGTAATAATGGTTGACGAAATGACAGCTAACTTACATGCAAATGACCAACCTATTTATAGAGTCGTAACACAACCTTCCGTCGAAAAGAAGACAAACAAGAAAAGTGGTTCCTCGAAAGAACAATATGCAGCTAGTAACAAGCCACACAAAACTGGGCACCAAAAGAAATCTTCCTTGAAAGGTAAGTTTCAAACTAAATCACGTTCAAATATACATATATACCTTGAATAATTATCATTAATCACTGAAACCAAATTATTACTTTTTAGATAAACATCGTACAAAAATCGATACAACGGGCTTTGATCTTGGGCCAGCTTCGCTTGGAATGCCTTGTCTCACAGACTCGCAATGTCACTTGGTGGATCCACACACCCGATGTCTAAACAAGCGTTGCGATTGTGCATTTCGAACAAATTCTACATCCGCTTGTTCTGCTCGCAATAGAGGATGTTTACCCGGCACATTCCAAGTAAGTTTCCTGTCCATTACTATACGTGACTTAAAATGGCGATCAAATATGATTTATATTTGGAATGTCTATGTGGGATATAATTCTTATGCCGTCTATAGCTGTAACACTCTTGGATACATAAGTCTGTCTATTTGAAAATCCTTGATAGGTATAAATAAATTTTATCTTGTTTAAATACAGACATAAATCAATAACTCGACTACCTGACTCATTGAAGGATTGAGAAAACATGTATGTATATTATACCTATTAAAAGTAGGTGTCCCTAATTACTTAACGGTGCTTCGGAATGTCTCTATTAGTAAAGACATTATAATTTATACTTATATTTATAAGCGAAATAAAATAATGTGTTGCAGTGTCGATCTACCGGAACATGTATTAGTTGGTATTTCGTCTGCGATGGCCGTAAAGACTGCCCCGATGGTTCGGACGAAAAGTGCGGAGGTACTGGTAAAGGTATAATTAACTATGCACTAATTCTTTTCGTTGCACTCCACTATTTTTCTTTATTAAAAAGAATTGGGACACTGCAGTTTTCTAATTTCTTAACCGTTTTCACCTTTACTTTTATTTTACCTATAAACAATTTTTCTCTCCTTAAGGCGACGCATTGGAAATTTTGACGCCAGCGATCTTAATTTTTCTAAGTTACTACAAAACGTATGACAGTGATATTTGGTATCCTGAGTCTTCATTTCATTGACTTCATTTTGACAGTTGCGTTACGCGATCGGTTAACTTTTGTAACACAAAAAAAAATATCAAAGAAACCTCTTTTAAAACAGAGATTTACATTTTTCGGAGCAACAGGACCGATTAAATATATTCTAAATTTCCTGTACAGTTTACTTTAAACATATTCCTCAAAATGACAGTTGGATTTTTAATTATAGTTTATAAAATAAACGAAAATAACTGCTTATTCGTATTTTTCGTAAGCTAGCGCGCGCACGTTTGCATAGAACAGAAGGTCTATTTTAGATTAAATTATTGTTTATCAATGCGTCGCCTTAACTGATTTAAACGTAAATTACTATGAAACTTGCAAAAACTGGAAATATTATCGACGGGCTTGTCAAATTACTGTTTAGCAGAACCATTCCATTTTCTAAAGAAAAGAATTTTTATTGACTTCACTTTGTACTTTTATGAAATAAAATACACACATCAAAAAAGTCTAAGCAACACACATCATTTACAGAAACTGCATGTTTCATTAATTGTTAACTTATTTTTTTCTTAGAAAAGTAGATTGGTATACAATCTTTTTTGTTCTCGGAAACATATACTGGCTGATTTTAAAAATAGAACCTTTTCGGGTGTGTTTTGTTTTCATTAAAATGAAAGCTAATTATTTTTTCCCGATTTCATGTGTTTTCGTTGCTTGATAAATTTGGTATTTATCGCACTTTTATCATTTTGAGATATACAGTTTTTAAAAAAATTGAGTGGTGAGTCATTTTTTATGTTATGGAGCGACGCCATTTGACTGCTGATGAAATACAGAGAGATGTAGGAATGCTACAAGCGGGAAGAAATCAGTCTCAGGTGTCTCGGCATTTTGGTGTCAATAGGAGCGTGATTTGTCGTCTTTGGCAGCGTTACGTTAATACAGGGGATCCTGCTGAGCAGCACCCAGGACGTGGAAGGAATACAACTGCTCGACAGGACCGATACATACAACTGACTGCAAGACGTCAGCCGATGTTAACCGCCCGGGAGATAGATTTAAAGCTACAATTCTCATGCGGTGTTGTTATTAGCCACTAAATCGCGAGAAATAGGCTGCATGAATGCGGCCTACGAGCACGACGCTCAATTAGGTGCCCACTTATACGCCATGGGAATTGCGCCCGTCGAAACGAATGGTGTAGGGAACACTTGACATGGACCCAGGAGCAATGGGATAAAATTTTATTTTGGTGATGAGTCCCGGTTTGGATTTAGGTTGATACGAGAAAGGTAAAAGTGTATCGTCGTCCCGGCTGAACTGAATGCTGAACGGCTGAGATTCGTCCAAGAAGTACACCCTTACTGTGGCTCCACAGTGATGGTATGGGCGGGTATTATGAAGAACAGACGAACTGAGCTCGTTTTTGTAGATGGCAATATGAACGCTGAAAGTTACGTAGAAGATGTCCTCGGGCCTTATGTTCACCCATTTGCACAAAGTCTTAGCTCAGATTTCACGCTGATGCATGATACCAGAGAGTACTTGGCAATGGAAAACATCCGGGTATTGCCGTGGACTGCACAATCGCCAGACCTCAATGCCATCGAGCACGCATGGGACATGCTCCAGAGACGTGTTCTAGAAAACCTGGGCAGAGTGTCGACAACCCAACAACTGAAAGACTTGTTAAAATTCCATTGGGACCGATTGCCGCAGGCTCAAATATACAATCTTATAAATTCAATGAAAAATCGCTGCCGATAAGTTTTAAAGAACAGAGGCGGTCACACTTTGTATTGAATTACCAAAAAATTAAAAAAATGTCGAAATTTAATTTTGTAAAACATGAAGTTTAATTTCGTTTTAACTTTATTTTATACTAAGTATGTTTCGGCACACATATTGTTAATTACTGTGATTAAATGAACAATTGAATGAAAGATTTTGTTGGTTTAGTCACTAATGCGTCAAAAAATGCTTAGTTATTATTTATAAAACAAATATAAATATATTACAATAGCAAAAATCGTTCAAAAGTTCAAAATCGTACATGTTGCTTAGACTTTTTTGATGTGTGTAGTACATTAGCAAATTTTTTTTTTATGTAATATGTATTTAACTGTATGTAACTAAAAACATTTGTTATAAAAAGCTGTAGAAGCAGTTGATCTAAATAACATAGCGACAAATAAAGTCGCTTAAGAAGTAAACCTTTATAGTAGGTATGTATATGGTACATACGATAATGTTTATTTTATAGCCAGTTTTACATGCCCATCGTTTTCATAAGACGAATAACATAAAGTACTTAAACAAATTATGCATTTTTATCTCTAGTCTATACAATCACACCACCGCAAAAATGGAAATTGTCAACTTTAACGGGAAAAAGGAGGTTCATATTTTGATTACATGTCTTGTTTTTATGTTTTTGGTTTTAACATACTAATAGTGGTTATAATTTTTCTCACTTGTACAGTTATACATAATGTGACTAACATTATAAAGTAAGCATTCTATAAAATTCTGAAAATTAAAAATAATACATACATACATACATGATACATGTGTACATTCGTGGCATTTTACATTAGGGGTGGGCAAAACATCGATTTGCATCAAAATCGCACCACTAGTTATAAGTATTTGAGTTTAAAGACGACAAGCGAAACCAGATATTGATAGAGCATGAACTATACAAGTTCTTTAAATAAGAAAACTTTTGCTTGATTTAACCAACGTCCCCTAAGATTTAGGTAACCCGTAAAAAGTACAAGGGACCCCTACAAACATTATTTAAGAACCAGTTTATAGATTTTTCTAACCTAGTTGATACATAGGTGACAAGTTAGGAACCGTTGGTGAAATCGGACATATCGTACACTTGTAACATGGCCCGTTATTATGACACACGGGAAATACACATCTGGTACATTATATTTTTTCCTTCCTAGATCATAGAAACAAGATATAAAACTTAACTTTCCTCGTACTCGCCAGAAAAAACGAAAATTCTGATAAACGTGGAACAAGTTGCCAGTTTATAAAATACGAAGAAGACGCCTATTAAATAAGCAATTTATTACTTATTTCGCAGACGGTACAGGCGAGCGGTGTCCCATGCACGCGTTCCGATGCGGCGGGCCGGGGTCGGCGTGCGTATCGCGCGCGGTACGCTGCGACGGCAAGCCGCAGTGCCCGGGCGGCGAGGATGAGAGGAACTGTCGCGCGACGCGCCGGAGGGGGTGAGTGACCCTACCTCCAGATATCACGCACATTACAAACAAACAACGAAATTAAAATATGACCATGAACTAAAAAATAGAGGGCTGTAACTGTTACCATACAGCTACACACACACACACATAGACACAAACGACTTTTTCATCGCGGTATTCTTGATTAGCCAGGTGCTATTAAGGTAAGTTTGCCTTCTATCTCAAGACCCAGGTTTAGCTTAGTCAGGTTGGAGGACAAATTGGCTTGGAGTCGTATATGCACTATCCCAGCTCGTTGCCATAGGTGCATAAAAGATAAAAGCACGAACTATGAACGCCCGTGGATGGTAGCGCGTAGAAATAATATACTTTATGGCTGTGTAGCACACAGAATACTGGCTTTAATGTTAGTTTGAGGTCATACAGTCTCTGAGGACTCTGTAATCTATTAATTAAACTCAAATTCGAAATAATTTATTCAAGTAAGTGAACTCAATTACTAGCCTTTTTCAAGTCTTATCTACTTATTAACATACTAAGGAGCTATCAAATTCATTTTCCACGAAATCAAGAACGAAAACTGCTTTTCTTCCCGCATCTCTCGGCTGGGTTTAGTCTAAGAGATGTGTTCATGCGTACACAGCTGTTGCTTGTTGGAACTCTCACGTGATCTTCGCCCCACTGTCGCATATGGGTTATTTAGGATTTGAGAGGAGAATAAAATCCTTAAATCGCGTGTTCAACGAAAACTTCTATATCCAAAACTTTTTCATTATTTTCTTACATAAATAAAAATACCTATCCTGTTTAATTCCAAAACAATATGTTTAAGTAAATAAATGTTGTTATTTGTTCTCCAGATGTCCAAGACATACGTTCCGTTGCGGTTCTGGGGAGTGTCTACCCGAATTTGAATTTTGCAACGCCATCGTTTCATGTAAAGATGCATCGGATGAACCACCTCATTTATGCAATGAACAATCCAGGTGAGTGAGTGATTATGTGAATAATTTAATTATGAAATTAAACAAGCCCTATTATAATTAAATAGTAATAATTTTTTCAACTCAAAATACTTGTGGAAGTCGTTCTAAATTATTTTAATGTTTTCAATTAAATATCTTAATCTTTTTTTAAAGTTTTACCGTTTGTGTCCATTATACAATATAAATACGGGGATTTACAGCGTTTACCAGTTTTTAAGAGTTTCCCTGTATTTCGAACCTGTTGCAAGAACCATGATCACGTTTTAACTGGCAAAACTGCAGGTGGAAACGGCAGGTGCAGGTGGAACCCTCTTTCTGGTTCGTAATTCTCATTTTCATCTTTATTACCACAACCCACTCGGGGGGCACCTCGGCAACATGCACTGACAGTATCCTTTTTTAGAACTTGTTGGTCTTATTGTTCTTAATCCTATCATCAATTTCCACTTATTAGACAATTTAAACCCATTCCCCCGACTGAAGTTCTTATGACGAGAGATTTCAATGGCTTCCTTGACTATTCTAAGTGTGTAATCGCGTTCTGTCGAAAATATTTTGGACTTTTAAAATTGAATCCATCGACTAGGGTCTGCTTACATTATATAGTATGATTGCAATAGCGGACTGCAGTTCATTATTCTTCACCGCTCTAATATGCTGCCTGATACGGCACGAAATCGAGCGCCCGCTTTGTCCGATATAGCATGCCCCCAATTAGGTACAGTCTATCTCTTACAACCGAGATTTTCCAAAAGAAAGCAATCCTTCGGCGAACGCAGATATTGTGCGATTTTCGAAGAAGTGAAAACGGTTTTACGCCTCACTACTGAATCATTTTCAGTAGAATTACGAACAAGAAAGAGGCTAGAGTGAAATCTTTGCTCTAAAATATTTATCCGTAGTTCCACCAGTTAACTCGCTATCATGGTGAAAGGTGAATAGCATCGAAATATCAGAAAACTAATAAAAATTTATTACCGCATTAAGAACCCTTTTAATTAGCATTATAGGTTAATAGTAAGTTTTTCCTTATGATTTAACACCAAGCGCTGTAGAAATTTACTTTTCTTAGCACCTTCAGCTAAATATTTAAAACAGGCGACAAATAAAAATAAAATTAATTACACGGTTTAAACTGGTCGTCAATTCAAATACACTGCCTACTTTACCAGTGACACCTGTTTTACGACCACTTTACAAACATTATGTCGTTTCTACCAGCATTTTTACCAAAGCAACGAGTATTATTCAAAATTATAATATGCGGTCTTCGAAAACGCACCTGATAATTTAGAACGAAATATTTTCTTCTTCTATTAGGTATATTATATCGATTACTAAAGAATATTTTCACAGTTTACATTATTTTTGACTATACTATGGCAAAATAAAAAGCAATGTTGTATAGAGATTCAAAAGTATCCTTTATTGGAATCGTATTATAATTTCGTGGTCACAAAAGTGACCACGGGTGTGTGTATCTTTAACCGAGGTCTAGAATAAAAATAAAATATGGGCTTTAGGCCTATGAAAAATATTTTTTAAATTTATTATAAATTCTTAGGTGTACCATGTACCTACATAATGTTTGTTCTTGTTATTGCTTAAAAAATAACTTGCATAACTTATGTAGATTTGTATATTTCTAATCAATTACCTACTCAAAATAAAAAATTTCAATAATCAATGATTTTTTTAAATAAATGCGAATTTACGAAATTGTTTACACAGATGGCGAGCTGCGGACTTCTGTCCACTACGCTGCGGAAATGGACGTTGCAGAAGCACAGCTGTAGCATGTTCAGGAAGAGATGGCTGCGGAGACAACAGCGATGAAATAGCTTGCAGTGTTTGTAGTGAGTAGTTTTTTGATACCTACTTGGAACTAGCTGGGATGGACTTTTATCAAAATATATTAAAAAGAAAAATAAGTTTTTTCATAAAAATCTATTATTATTCGTACATATGTGTAGTACGTACTTATTACTTTATTACATAGTATATTTAAATAGCATCTCAACAGATTTTCATACTTTATCTTGTTAAAAAGAAGAAGTTCATAAACATTCCATTTCGTAGTACTACATTCTAGTACAAGAAAGTACTTATGTAAAAGTAAATATTACAAATTAAAAAAGTAAACGGTGTTTTTAATGCGTATTATCATATGCTATACGTATTGGATACAAGTGAAATGGCACAAATAAATGTGGGTCGCAGTACAAGTATTTACGTAACAAGTTAAAATGTGTAAATTAGGAAATGCAATATTAAAAATACGCATAGAACTAAAATAACTAGCAATAAAGCTTCATTAAAAGTAAACAGTAAGATAAACTACAATGGGGTCAACCAAAGTTTTGGGTGACCACCTGTCTAAACAGGCGAATAGTACCGTTGCTCACATACATTGTTGATTCGTTACGATACATTATGTTCCCGTTATTAGGACAATATGAATAAACGAGGATTGCTTGTGTGACATTTGGTACACTTATGAAATTATGTTTCTTTCACAGAATGCCCAGCTCCACCACAATCAACTTCAGACAGCGCGTCATCTTAGTGTGTGAATTCTTCTTATAAACCAATTCCATGACTGGATCTCAAAGCTGTAATGCATTTATTAACTAGAATCTATCTACTTTTGTATCGACTTGAACTTTTAGAAAGAATTGTAGGTACCATTAATTTAAACATTTCAAATACAATTTAAATAGACTTTATTTAGCATAAACTACTTTGTGTTGAAATAGTAGATGTTTAAAGTGATAATGCAATGTGCAATCCAGCCTTAGATTTTCATGCATTAACTATTTAGCAGTTGACAAAGCTTACCTACGTTTGTTGAAAACAATTTTAAATCGCTGAAATATAATAGATAGGTAACGGTGGGCCAAATAAAAAATAAATAATGATCAGCACGGACACGCCAAAATACATAATATGTTGTATGCCTGCGTTAATTATTTGTCGAAAACAGTAGTTGCATGATTGGATGGTATGGTTGTATAATTTCCAAATAATTGATTTTATTGGGGTTTAGAACTCTGCCTTTATATCACAAAGTCAAGGGAATAACTAGTTTACTTCTTTGCATTGTTTACGTCCCTTTCTTTAATAAAGCTTATTTCATAACTTCTGATTAGTTCGTATTCAGCAGATACAAAATAAAATATATAAACACGTTTCAGAATTACATAGCATAGTAACCTACTTTTATTATTGGTATTAAAAATTAAACTCGAGCAAATACTAATATTTCATAAATACATATCACATATAGTATATAAACATTATTCTCATTATTAAAAAAGCAATTTACAACTTCAGTAACATTTTTAGGATGCCTACCTACTAGTAAAATTCTTTTACTATGAATTACCAAGCAAATTAAATCGTAACATTCCGTTTGAAATATATTTTAGTATGTGACCCACTAATACAAAATATATAAAACGATAAAATTAAGTGTAAGCATAAACAGTAAGCGATAAGACTGAGGAGTGATATTCTTACAATTTTTAATTAATCCGCAATCAATATTATGCGAATATACATAAAAAAGATATTTCCGTTTATGTGAAGTTATTTTAATTATAAAATTATCATCACCATTAGATAAACTGAACGTCTACCACTACTGCGTTTAGACTTCGCTAATGAATAAAACGTTCCACGTTTTTTGATTTAAAGTTGCACCTGTAAATAAATTAAATACATTGTTTGTCATACGAATCATAATTAGGTAGGTACGTAATATCCTAAGTCACTTGCTAAGAATTAAACGATTAATTAACATACTGTAGTAAGACTAGGAATACCTTCTGTAAGTTACAAAATAATTCTATTACGTTGAGATTAACGTCAATTTGCATGTAGATAATAGGAGTAAGTATTGTGTGAAATGTGTATGTAGCTACTACTTGATAAGGACAGTTTGAAGTGTGCAGTTTACCTGACTACTGTAATAGTCAAGTCTAGGTAACATGTGTAATATAGTGTGTTTGCATGAATGTGATAATTGACAAAATATTTATTAAACTAATTGCGAAATTCGTTGTTTTTTTATAATATCCCGAAATCTTTCTGACACTATACCAATTGCCATTTCAAAACACCTCTCTTCCAATGAACCCCAACACAAATACGTTTATATCCTTGACGGAGTAGTCAGAGCGGACGGATCGGATCATTATTTGTAATTTATATATATTTAAAATACACGGTATGGTATATTTTCCATACTAATATCTCTATATTATAGGATATTTGTATTTAATACCAGTAATAATAATAATAATACTCCAGACAATTACACAGATTGTGTGACCCCAAACTGAGCAGTAAGCTTATCTACAACGAACTCTGGGGGAGTTCCCAGTAACACCCAGACTACAAGCCAATTTAGAAAAGTTTGTTTCCTAATGTAATTTGCGTATGGCTGGCAATAAATTCTAAATTCAAAAGAAATTTTATTTTAAAAATATAGAATTTTATTTTCAAATACAGGCATTTGTTTATTGATTATTGTTTTGTTTTCACTACATTTGTATCTTTTCCACCAGTATGAACACAATAAAAATACGAGTAATTACGGAATATCAGTTCCGTCGCGGTAGCAATGCGGCACAAACGGCTCACAACATTAACGACGTGTACGGAGTGAACACTACAAACGAACGCACGAACCGTTATTGGTTTGAACGCTTCCGACATGGAAATTTTGATCTGAAAAATGAACCCCGTGGTCGCCCGAAAACTAAAGTCAACAACGACGAATTAAAGGCGATAGTGGAAGCTGATGGTACTCAATCTACTGCTGAGTTAGCACCAGCTTTCGATGTTGGTATCAAAACAATATTGGTCTATTTGCGTCAAACTGGCAAGGTAAAAGGAGCTAAAACATCTTATTATGAAATGGCGTTGCCATTCGATATGTTTAGTCGCCAATATCGTGACAATGTATCGTCAAATAAAGGTTACTGATGCAGATGCTGATTTTCAACCCATTTTATGGCATAATCCAGATGACTCAAAACAAGAACCGGAACATTACAGAATATTTAGGATAGATAGATAGATAGATAATTTTATTCGCTGCACAAAATACACGTACAATTACACACATACACAGTTACATATACAGTTTAAATAACACCACATAATACATTTTTTTTTGCGTTACACGTCAATAGACCAACACTGCAGCAGCGAAATGGCTCCCAACTCAGCATAATGTCAAGTGACACGCACATGACGCTGATTTTCAGTTGGGACACAATAAATAAATAAATAAATAACATTAAAAATGAAGTACACTGTACTACACCTACCCGATACCGACATCAGTCGGTTTTAAAATAAAATGTTTGTCAATTTTCCTATGAAACTCAAAATAGATAAGATGCGAAATATCAATATCATTAGTGCCAGGAACCTTTAAAAAATGTTTATTAATTTCATCCGGATCATAAACACATTCCGGCAAAACTTCATTCTTATCACCATCACGTAAGACTGACTTTTTCAAATTTCTCCAAAGCAGTTTAGAATTTTTAATGTTAGCGTTAATAAAGTTATCAAAATAAGCTCGCTTCTCATTAGTAATTGCTCTTGCTGTCATAGACTTCAACTCTTTGTACTGAATTTCATGAGTTTGAGATCTTGTTCTACGGAATCTAGAATGGGTAGCATTACGAATCCTCATCATTAAGCGAACATTGCCAGTAAGCCAGGGCGTTGGTTTATCCTTAACATTTATTGTTCTTAAAGGGGCAAAGATATCAAACAGATTTGTCAAAGTAGAATTAAGTAAGGTGGCCATCTCATTTACATTATCTCTGCTTGAAATTGCATCTCAATCAATATTTGCAGGACTTTTGTTGAAAATATCTAAGTCAATATCACGAAGTGGTCGATATGTAATACGACGAGGACGTGCTCTATCTCTTTTTAAATTAAGAACTACACTAACTATTGTATGTCTATTTAAGTCAGGAACGTATGTAACAGTCGAACTCTTAACCCTAGCATATCAAATCAAGTAAAATGTCATTAGATTCGGTAAAATGAGTAGCCTCATTTACATGCTGAACAAGATTAAAGTAAGCCAAAAATTGTTTCAGTTTGACTAGTTTAGGGTTAGAGTCCAATGAATTCCTCCTATAGTCAATGTTAAAATGCCCCATGAGAACAATGTAATCCAACTGCACCAAACAAGAAATCGACTCCGTTAATGAATCAAAAAATTCATCAACGTCAAACCACGGAGGTCTATGTGCAGTACCAATACCCAGCCGTTTACCATTAACAGTGGTACAGACCCACATTTGCTCCGCACCAGGTGAGGAGTGAGTCAAGGTACGAGCTCGTATTTCTTGCCTGATATAAAAACCCAGACCACCTTTAACCCCCCGTATGTGGACTGGCCGCGGTATATGACGAAATCTATATCCGGGCACACTAGGCGCCTTCCGATCTTCTCCCTTACGTAACCAAGTTTCGTTAATGGCTTTTATATCAGGCGATACATTTTGTACTGCAACTATGAATTCGTCATGATTAGTACCTAATGATCCGACATTGAGTAAGCTAACTTTAAATAATTTAGGAACCATACTAGGGAATGTAAGCTATAAGATAAATTAAAAAACTATTAGGCACAACTTTGCACATAAATAAATTCCGGATGAAGCCAACAAAATGGGGTAGGTGCAGCACATATGTAACCCTATAAAAATGAAATAATTTTAATAATCTTTCCTTACACTCGACCAATCCAAAGACACCAAATATTACATTACAAACACAGTATTTATTCTTGAGTTGCAGGCCATAAAATAATAAACATAATTAACCAGTGAGCCAAGCTCAAAGACAAGAGTAGGTACATACATATAAATTATCATAGACGGATATATTTATTACAGCAGACCTACAGTGTCTTATGTCTAAGAAATTACAATAAAATGCAAAAAATGTAGCCAAACGGATTACATAACAATTGTTAACTACAACAATACTCACCAAGAAAAACACTTCAGTTAATTGATAGCTTTTGCAGTATAAACATAAGCATAAAAACCCAATCAATCCATCGTAAGTATAACTCTTTTCAAAGATGTAACAGTACGTTAAATATTCATATATCTCAATATAATCAATCAAATGAAGAGGCAAAAGTATTAAGTACATATTCAAGAAGTCGTTTGTATCCAAGTTACATGTGCAAAAAATAATATATAATAATAACATAAATATTAATATAACATTCGGCACGTCTTCTGCACCTTACTTTGCTGTTAAAACATTACAACAGGTAGCAAAAGATGAAGGTCATGCTTTTCCACTAGCTACAAAAAGTATTATGAATTATTTATATATGGATGACATGTTATCGGGTTGTGAAAATGCGAGGTTACAGCTATACAATGAATTAAATGAACTTGAAAAAAACAGATTTTAGGTACAGAAGTGGACAAGCAATGATAATGAATTGCTAAAGGAGATTCAAGAAAAGAATAATGGTACAACATGCAATTTAGAATTTGAATTATGTGAAATAATGAAGATTACAAATTACGTGGAATCATCGATCAGATGAATTTGTTGAAATGAAAAGAAATGTCATACTTGGTACATCATAATTATTTGATCCTCTCGGTTGGGTTGCTCCCACTATAATATTGGCAAAAATATTCCTTCAAAAGTTGTGGATATCTGGATTTTAATAGGATCATGAATTGTCACCTAAATTAATGAAGTAATGGTTGGAGTTTAGGAAAACTTTACCTTATCTTTCCCACAAAAAAGTTTTTCGGTAAATCAACACAAAAAAGTCTTATGTATCCAGAGAACTGCATGGTTTTTCCGACGTTTCTAACGAAGCATATGCAGCTGTCGTATATCTTCGAGTCACAGACGTACAGAGAAACACTCATGTTAATTTGGTTACATCAAAGACGAAAGTAGCTCCATTCGAGCAAATTGCTTTTCCTCGTCTTGAACTATGTGGAGCAGCTCTTCTGGCAAGAGTTTTTTAAGAAGTTACACTATACTATTCCAAATACACAGATTCATGCATGGACTGACTCGTCTATTGTTTTAGCTTGATTAAGTAGTCATCTCTCAAGATGGAAGACATTCGTGGCAAATTGTTAATAATCTTAATAATAATAATCTTAATAAAAATTATTATTAATATAGAGAACCCAGCAGATTACGCCTCTCGCAGTGTGATGCCAGACGAATTAATTAAGCTGACTTTGTGGACAGAGGGACCTGAGTGGCTGAAAAATAAGAAAATAATTAAAGAAAGAAAAATAAGTGACACAGATTTAGAAAAAAGAAAAGATAAAAATATATGTTTAGTTAATATTACACAAAGCGAAAATGAATTTGGGTCAAGATTTCCTTAAGGAAATTAGTAAGAATAATAGCTTATTGTATAAGATTTTTATATGAAAAAAATAAAATATACCATACCTCATGGTTGTCCGTATCTGAAATAAAAGAATCTTTAAATGTGTGTATGAGGGAATGTCAAAAAAAAACATTTTAAAGAAGAATTAAAGGCTGTTAGACAAGGCACAGGAAAGTAAATAAAAAAAAGTAAACTTACTTAATTTATACCATACCTCGATAAAGCTGAAATTCTAAGAATTGGTGTTCGATTGTATAAATCCAATGTTGTTGAAGATATCAAGCATCCAATACTGATTCCGAGAACGTCTTTTCTAACAAATCTCTTAATATCAGAAGCCCAGGAAAAGACATTACATGTTGGTCCTCCCTCAGATGATGGTTAATTATCTGAGAAACAAGTACTGGATTTTTGATGTAAAGAATTTACCGAAATATTTTGTATGCAAATGTAGAACTTGTATACGTTATTCTGCGAAGAGTAACCAACCAATAATGGGACAACAGCCATCTCGCAGAGTGAATTCTTGCCGTCCTTTCCAAAAAAGTGGAGTTAAATATGCAGGGCCTATAAATGTCAGAGCTACCAAGGGTCGATGTCATAAGGCCTACAAAGTTTACATTTGTTTGTTTATTTGTATAGCAACAAGAGCTATACATCTAGAAATAGTAGGCGATATGACTGCTCAGGGATTTCTAGCAGCATTCAAACGATTTACAGCCAGACGAGGACACTGTTCAGACCTTTGGAGCAATAACGGCTGTTCTTTTGTAGGTTCAGTCGCGAACTTAAACATCTCTTCACAGAAGAAAGGTCAAGCATAGCTTCGGAGATTACTGACTGCGGTATTTTCCTCCCCATCCCCCAAACTTTGGAGGATTGTGGGAAGCAGGAATAAAGTCAACCAAACGTCACCTCAAACGGGTTATTGGTGATACAACTTTAACTTTTGATGAGCTAAGCCCAGTTTTAACTCAGGTCGAAGCTTGTCTCAATTCGAGACTGATATCGCAAATAACGGATAATTCAGAGGATCCCTTACCTCTTATTCCTGGTCATTTTCTCGTAGGAGAATGGTTTTACCACCAGATTACAACTACGCAGATGCAAAAGTCAATATTCTGAATCGTTGCCATCTAACACACGGCATGGTTCAGAATTTTTAGCGTGAATGGTCAAACGAATATCTCAAACCATTTCATGCTTCGCTATAAATGGACTTATCAAACTCCTGAATCTCAAATCAGTAATACAGTTTTAGTCAAGGAGGATGATCTCCCTTCTGCCCGATGGTTGTATGTAGTCATTAAACAAAAGCACACTAGTTCCGACGACATGACGAGAGTGGTCACTTTACGGCATAAGGGTGGTTTTATTAAACGACCACTTTCCAAATTATGCATTTTACCAATTAAAATTAATCTTATATATCTATATATATAAAAGACGATGTATTTATGTATGTATGTTCCTTATGGACTCCCGAAACGGCTGGACCGATTTCGATGAAATTTTCAGGGAATCTTCAGATTGGCCTAGCGGGTGTTCCTGTAAAGTTTGGTAGCGATCGGATCAGTAGACTTCTTTTTTTTGGTTTTTTTTGCAATATCAAAATAATTATAAAAGCTGTTTAATTTATTTTAACTGTGAACCAGTGAAACGGGCCGGGATTGCTAGTTATTTATAATTTTAATTTTAACTTCTAACAATTTTTTTTTAATTTGAGTTTTCATTGGTGCCTAGTTAAAGAAATGAATTATTTTTTTGGTTTGTCATGAATATGTATATTTTATACTATATCGTTGAACTTGTATAAACTAGTGTTAAGGAAATCTGATGAAATTCAATGACGGTGTCATAACTTGTTTAGATTTGATAAGTACAAGCAAAATATTAGATTAAACACCTTCAGCTAGCAATTAAATCTGTTTGCATTGAAACCCTACTTGCAACAGCTACTCTTTTGGGAGTAGTGAACAGCTGCAATCTTATAACTTTCGTAGATATCAATTTTTTTTTGTTTTGGTACCTACTTTCGTGTATTACCACACAATTTTACCTACTGGTACTAAGATGTATAAAGTATAATTCAAACTTGTTTCAAGTTCATACATCTGCATGGCAAACCAGACGTATCGCCTAGTTCAAGTTTGAATTGCTATCTGCGTTATTGGTTTTACGTATCATAAAAATCATAGGACCTAGTACCCAAAACACGGTCTCTGGCGGGAATGAATATAATAATATGCATATCATAGAAAAGGTACTCTGGGAATATAACTAGACTTATCATACCACTTTTTATGATAGCGGTTTATTTGAAAAATGCCCTAAAACTTCTGACAGCGTAGAGTGGTGACCTCGTCTCAAAACTAAGCTAAGCTCTACACGGCTTTGTTGTCAGCTCTACCAATAATACGTTCATCTAATTATTTGTACAAACGAACAACAGATGGCGTAATACTTAAAATAATATGATTAAGTATACTAAGCATTATTATAACTAAAAAACTTGTGAGAATAAAAATAAAATAATACAAACATACATAACATGAAGAATTGCTTAACAATATAAACTAAAGAACGAGAAATATGTCACTTTTTGTTTACCATAGCTTCAGCGCATGCGTAATCAACTGATTACGCATATCGGAAAATAAAATATGGCTACATGCCTCTAGAGCCCAGCATCTGCATCTTCACATACAAAATACAATACCTGCATCCAAATGTCTGTGTGGGCACTGAACATTTATTATAAAATATAATAAATTATTTGTACTGAAGTTTCTGAAATTACATAAACCGAAAAAATATATTTGGAGCCTTTAGAGCACATAAATTAGGTAAGTGTATTATAAGCATTCGTAATAAACCAACGATAGGTACTCAGCTCCACCTACACAGGTAGGTATTTTCCTTAATTAGAGTTTAATAACAGTTAACTATCGTTTATTTCTATTTTTTTATTATTTGTCATATTCTCGACATTGAATACATCATATTATCATGCCGATGGTTGATTTTTAAGCAAATTTATAAAAAGGAATGTGTAGATTGGAATAAATTCATTATTATATTATAATAAATTATTATGCAATATTATAAATCAGACATAAATATTTACGTTCTGTTTAGTAATTGTAAATACATTTCATATACATATATAATTTAGGGATATATATGTATCATGGAGCTTTTTTAGTAATTAGTAATTTTATCTACAAATTTCTATATTTAAAATTGACGCTTTTCTCTATAACTTTACTACTTTTGATATAAATCACATCTTCTTTAAAATTAATGGTCTTTACTATTAAAAAAATGGTAAATTTCAAAATTACCATTAATTTTATTACCAATAATATACTATAATATAATAATTACCAATTTTAAGTTTTCACAATAAAATTTTGATTACGACTTCAATCACTGAAACTTTAATGTGGTGTAACGGTGATAATAAATGCTTGGGAGAAAATCGTGAGGACAAATGCAAGCTAAGGGTAAGGTTGTTTCACATTGGGTGAAATTTTGCAAATTGTTTTGTAACTTTATACAAACACGACAATATATTTATAACACTTTTTTTTTGTTAGATTAGGTTACGTTAGGTCTTTTACCACATCGCCTTCGGGCGACCATACGCTCCGCCGTTTTGCCAGCGGAGTGTCCACGAAGGATTGGGGTGACTTTCGGGGGAGGGTCACTCCTCAAATAGCCTCGAGATGGCCTCTCATTAAATTATGGGTGGGAGTTCTGTCCTCCCATCCAAAACGAGACGAGGCTGGCGGTTTAGCGCCGGCCGTTGCCCGCCGGGGTCGCGGAAGAATACGAGTCTTCCCGTTGCCCCGCTACAAAGGCTCTCGAGGAACACCGTCAGGTTTTAGTGGGTAGCCCGGCATTGCACCTTACAGCCTTGAGTCCCACATATCCCCCCGCCGCCCTCAGGCGGGACCGGAATGCATAAAGGATTTCCTGACACAAAAAAAAAAGGTCTTTTTACCACAACGCGCGAGCCGAGCGAACGAAGCGCTAGATCGGAATCTGTTTTATACATGGAGCAGTATTGAAACAGAAGTCCGCACTCTAAAGAGATAGTTGAAATCGAGAAATTTAATCTCGAAACATCTCTACAATCCTCCATCTTTTTTTTAATCTTTTACTGTTGGTATATCTGTTGGTACTGTTGGTATATATTTGCGAGTTATTTTTCGGAGCAGTATTGAAATAGAAGCAGTCCTAAGGAGCCACTCCTAAGGAGATAGTTGAACTCTAATCTTGAACCATCTCTGTATCCTTCCATCTCTTTTCATCTTTCGCTGTTGGAATATGTATATATAGCAATCTTATATATACTAGTAGGTGTATTTCAGTTATTTCCATGAGATAGGAAGAGACGTCGCGCAATTGCACCAACTCCATTCACTGCGCCGGATGTGTCGGGCATTGGCTTGTCAAGTTTATTTATTCAGTTTATAGAAAATGTTATTTTTAATAGCACAATGTATTATTTTAAATGATCGCGATTTTTTTTTTGTTGGCCACAATTATTTTAAAGCGTCTTTAAAACTTTTTCAAGCTAATATGTTTTTAATGAAGGTGTAACATTTTATTGTACAACATTATATTTTTTATTAGCAATTCATAGCAATTTTGTTCATATTTCCACCAATTTTGAAGTGCCATTAAATGCATTCTTATAATTTATAACTGATTCATAATCGCATAATAGTCACAACCACTCACTTAAAGTTGCTCTCACCGACATGAATCTCCGTCCACTCACACCTATGAAGTTTCTTCATGGTTTAGGCAGTAGTAATACGATATAATTGATTTAGAAATTAAGATCTAATCTCAGGCAAAGATTCCGTGAGGAATATTTAACGTTTCTAGTCAATCAAGACAAGGGCATAAGAATAATTAATGTACTCGTATTAGGTATTACTCGTATTTATTGCTTTTAAGGTAAAGGTAAAAGCTACCAATGGGAACCTAAGGTAGGTGTTGTAGTGCTGCCAAAAGCACATGCGAAAAGATTATTTAGTTGGTAATTAGATATTGTGAAAGAGATTTACATGGGTGGAAATGAATATACAAGAGTTGCTAAAATACAAATAGCTACAATTGAATGGGTTAGAGCGTCTTAAAGTTGATTTCAGTTAGAATTGACACTAGTAGGTGATTAAGGAATGAACAGAAAATGTCCGTTCTAGGAACATAACTGAGCTCCAAAAAAAAAAAACAAAAATTAATGAAAAAACAATAAATTATTTTGTCTTTTGACCTTTTTGGGTACTATAACACATGACAATATTTATTTATATAGTTATATATAAAAACTAATGTTTCTCTGTTTGTCTTCTATACGTTCGCACATCATTGATCAGATTACGATGAAACTGATAAGCAGTTGGTGTGTACGCCTGGGAATGTTTTTGAATTATACTGACCACACGAACGAAATTGCGGGAAACAATTAGCATGGAATAAAAAGTCTTTATGGTAAGTAATCTTGCCTGTATCAAACATTATTTCATGTATTTTAAGGTATTTTATTTAATTTAGGTAGGTAAATGAATTTAAATCTTACCGAAGTACCTTTTTGATAAATCGGTATGAAATGAGTATTAGAGATATACTAGCTGTACCCGCGACTTCGTCCACGTGGAAAACTTTTCCATGACTTTTCCGGGCTACCGAGGTTACCCGAGATACCTATATTGTTGAACGAAGTCTTGAAAAAAATTACTTTTAATCACAGAACATCCACCATATTTAACTTATGATAACGTCAAATGTACAGAAACCTTCTCTTGTGTATCCAATCTCATTTGATACCTAAATTGTTAGTCTTGAAAAAAGTTACTTGCTATCGCAGAGTAACCGCTATATTAGATTTATGATGACATCACATATACAGAAACCCATATTGTTGGAGGTCTTGACAAAAGTTACTTGCCACTACGGAGTATCCGTCATATTGGATTTATGATGACTTCACATATATAGAAACCTTCCCCTACGTATTCCATTTCATTTGATACCCATATTGTTGGTTTTGAACAAAAAAATATTTCCTGTTATGAAACATTCGCCATATTGATGATTGATGATGACGTCACGTATATAAAAAACCACGTCATTTTTTGAAAAACAAAGTAGCCTACCAAATTTCATCATAATCGGTTCAGCGATTTAGCATTTCCCCTATAAAGTTTTCCCTTAAAGTTATTCCCTTTTCACCCCTTTAGGGGTAAATTTAAAAAAAAAAGAGTAGCTTATATCCGTCCCCTGGTGTCAAACTATCTCCATGCCAAATTTCATAAAAATCTGTCCGGCGGTTCACGGTTTAGCCGTGAAAGCGTACCAAACAGACAGACAGACTTTCACATTAAAATATTAGTATGGATAGTATGGATTACATATATACTTACATGTACATACGTATGTGTGTAAACATCCCATTGATAATTTTTTTATTAAATTTTCAGCAGACAGGATACCCTTATCTAGGGAATGTGCCAATTGCAAGTTTTGTGTGATTACTGTTTAAAGATTAATATCAGTCTGTACAGATTAGATAGACAGTAAAAAAATTAATTAAGATATCCAATGAGTTCTTCGGAAGTAGATTGTTGCTTGTTCACTAATTCGGCGTATTGTACCAACATTCAATATTACGCTCGATATATAGGTATGTCCTCTGTAAGTGATTACGGGTGTAGTGTGAAAGTGTGAAGCATTCCATTGTCTTTTAGTCATCAAAGTTAAAACGATACGTCTAGAACACGATACGTAGATACAACAACACATACAACACACGTACAATTTACAAGACAACTTATCTGAAATAAAATAAGAACTCATAATTTGCTGGAAAGCCTCATGAACGATTCCGTGTTAAATTTTTAAAATATTATATTTTTTAGGTACTATTACTTTGAAAGATAGTGATACCTATAATACCTAACCGCTAATTTATTTTTGTTTCACTTCAAAGCTGACCTCAGACCTATGTGGTCTGAGGTCAGCAAATAAGCTGAAAATAGATTACAGAGTCTGGCCATAAATACTATTACAATTTAAAACAACCAATAATATTATATTTGAATTTGGAAATTTGAAGTTCTCATATGAATATTCATAGTGTTTTTTCATTTATACCATTTTTGTTAAATATTCTTTTGATATTAAAATAGAGAGGCGTGGTAAAGAAAACCGAATCGTTGTGATAGCATTACACAAAGTAGATAGGTATGGAGTCAAATGTAATTTTTGAAACTCTCCTTCCGCTTCGTGTAAGTCGAATATTTGTGTACCGGGCTATTGATAGGTATAATGAAACGTCCTCTGTTTGCGACAGATTAAGATCTGACCGTCCACATAATGTTCGTATTAAAAAGGCGATCAAAGCAGTGAAGGAAAGAATCCGAAGAAATCCTGTCCGAAAGCTTTATCTAGGGAAATGTATATAGCACACATGGGGCGTATTTTAAAAGATGATTCTGGATTTGCAGCTTATAAGAGATGCACTGCACTGGTCATTACTTAACAGATAATTTAAAAATGAATAAGGAGGTAACATCAAAACAACTTCTTAGGCGATACGCAAAGGGAGGTCACAGTAAAATTTAATTTACTGAGAGAAAATGTGTACCATCGAGCAACATTTTAGTAAGCAGAATGACCGAGTTTATACCTAGAGCTCTAGAGAAGCGTCTCAATTAGTCAATAGGGTACAACATGGACATTATCCGGCTTCAGTGATGGTTTAGTGGGGTATTAGCTATCAAGGAGTGACAGAGCCATATTTTGTGAAAAAGATGTCAAAACATCGGCCCAGGTGTATCACGATACTATTCTCGAGAAAGTAGTTAAGCCTCTTAACAACACCATGATGTTCCATAACCAAGAATGGTCCTTTCAGCAATACTTAACAACGGGTCATAAAGCTCGATGCACACAAGCGTGGCCACAAAGGAACGATTCTGACTTCATCAGAGCTGAAAACTGGCCGTCATCTAGTCATGATCTTAATCCACTAATGATTTATTGTATCTTTAGAGATTATGGCATGTTCTTAATGCCATGATAATTGGGAGTCCCTAAAACATTCCTTAAGATTAGCAGTGACGAATTTTCCCATGGAGAAAGTGCGTGTTTCAATCGATAACTGGCCACAACGTTTAAAGGATTGTAATGAGACCAATAGATATAATTTTGAATGAGCTTATTATTTTTACGCACACTGCAGTAATAAACGTTTAATGTAAATAGAAAAATAAACGACATTTTCCTTGTAACAATATTTATGGTAAGACTAGATATATACTTACTTCACAACACAGGTCCAATGAACAATTCGGATTAGTGTAGGCTATTCGAACTATTTTCAGAATTCTCAAGCCACCCCAAAGTCTCAATTTTCCACTATCACTGACACTCCAGTCTGACTTACCGACCACCGCCATTGAATAATGTAAAATTGTAAATAGAAGGGACCAATAGCTTAAGGCATCTTCTAAAATGTGGAGACCAACACTTAAACTGCAAATGTTTTTGGCGGTGATACGCAATGCGGATTATAAATACAGTAACACCGCGACTTACGCTACCCCGACTTACGCGAACCCGGAGTTACGCGATTTTCAAATCTCGTCGATTCGTCTTTTGTCTGAGCGTCACACAACTCTCGATTATCGATTATAGACTTACTGCCCTTACACTATTGCTCAGTTAAGGTACATAATAATAATAATGCGCCAGACGATACACATCAATCATCTGATCTCAAACTAGGGTATTCCCTGTGCTATGAGAACCAGACGACGACTGCTCTCCTCTCCCCAGTCTCCCAGCACACCCAGACCCAAGACAATCTAGAAAATTTCATTCCCTAAATTGACCCGACTGGGAATCGAACCCGGAACCTTTCGCGCTTGGTGCAACGTTTAAACCGCTGCGCCATCGAGGTCATGTTCGGACTTGTTGCGCGGAATCAACGCGTAGCTACAATTTATTTTGTATTGTGTACATATGTATTTATTATTTATGTACGGAGTGCATGTTTGTTATTACATTTTTATACTGTGTTTTTTATTTTATATCTATGAAGACTTGAAAAACTACTAATGTCATCCAAACGAAGTAAAACTGATTCTTCTGCATCAAATAAGAAAAGAAAAACTTTATCTTTGGAATGAAAATTACCTTTATTAAAGATTTAGATTGTATGCAGCCTTCTACATCAAAATAACTTCGGTTAGCGATTTTATATTTGTATAATCAGAGATTTTATTTAACATTTTTTTTCTAAATTATTATTTTCTTTAGTTTCTGGTCATATTTAAAAATAATTTATATGAGAAATTATACCCCGACTTACGCGAATTCGACTTACGCAGTTATCGTTCAGCCCCAACTATCGCGTAAGTTCGGGGTATTACTGTAATTATTTTACCGAGAAAATTCCGTATCGTGTGGTTAAAAGTTGCAAGAACCAGTCTTCGAAAATGAAAAAAGCATAGTGGAATCAATTCTCTAACGTAAATAAACTTAAAAACCTTTGATTTAAAAACTTATATTCTCTATAATAGGTGTTGCCATTAGTACGTGTTATAAGTATTCCGATTATTAGATATAATTTTGAATTTTTTTTTGTATAATTACTTATAATTCTCATAATTGATTATTATTATTGAGTTACGTTGTTTTTTTAATTTCATGGTGTTGAAAATGTTATAATAAAGGCTTATTATTATTAATATTGAGTCAGTTATGTACTATCGGAGTAGTTGGTAGTCGATCACCTCTAGAGCGATTACTATCTATCATCGGCCAAGCCGGGCGGTCACCGCACACTTCAACTTACCCCGCATATTACCTCAAATTGTATAAAATATTTTATACAATTTGACCAACTTCTGCTGTCTAGATTTTTTCGGAGTTTACTCCTTAAGAATAGATTTTGCGGTACGGAAATTTTATGGAGAGTAAAACCAACCGTTAACTAAAAAAGTGATATGTAACGTTTTATGTCATGTTCATGTCAGATATCATACTCTAGGTTTTGTAGGTGAATATTACTTTTTTAGATAAATCGACATGGGTATCATATTCTAGGTTTCTTGGGGTGCGGATTACAAAAATGACATTCATTTTCAAATCCCAGATGACGAATATTATTATATGATATATATACAAGTTTATTTCGAAAGGACGGGTAAATGCGAAAGGGTATTAAAGTACCCATGACAACGGAAAACTTGCAATCTACAACTGCCAAAAGTCTGTAGTTCTAGTTCTAGAGGAACATGTCAAACTTAAAAAAAAAAGTTAAAGCAACGCTAATATCAGCGTTTTTACGTCACTAGCAAACATTTGGAATATAGGGCATAATGATAAATTTGTACATTTTTTGCTGTTCAATGAATGTTTTTTTTTGTATGGAAAACAAAATAAACATATCCCGTAACTATTACATATGCAATATAACAGTCAACAGTGACACGTTGAAACCCCGGCGGATTTATAACCTCTTTCTCAATAACCTTATATATACAAAATTATTTCAAAAATATGGGTAAATACGGAAGGGTTTAAAAGTACCCATGACGACGGAAAACTTGCATTGTACAACTTCGCCAAAAGTCAATAGTTCTAGTGTAAAACCTTAAAGTTTAAACGAAAATAAAGGAAAGTCAATCCTAATATCAGCGTTTTCCCGTCGCTAGCTAACATTTGGAATAGAGGGCATAGTGATAGGGTTGTAAATTTTTTTCCATTCAATAAATGTTTTTTTTTTGTATAGAAAACAAAATAAGCATATTCCGTAATTATTAAATCTGCAATTTAATAGTCAACAGTGACACATTTTCAGAATGACACCCCGGCGGATTTATGCCCCCTTTCACTATAACCTTGTATATATGTAATACAATATATTATATGTCTATTTTCGAATATAATATCCCCTGTTGTTCACACATCGCACGCCACAAATGACGACAATCGTGTTGGCTAGACTTAAACGATATCTCGTCAAAAAATATGACGTGTGAAAAACCGAAATCCCTATTATCTCCAGCGGATTGTACTCTTTCATATTTTAGTAGATCTGTCAAAATATTGCTCTCCAGTCCGGTGCAACGCATTTCTTATCGCTCGCATTGAGCAATCAAATTGTTCTGCAAAACGTCTGGTTGGAGTAAATGGATCTATTTGATAATGAAGAACAATTTCGTTCAGTCGTTCCTATGTAATGATCTTTGGTGGGTGAGGTCGAAATCTATCGTTGAGGTTTCCTTCGCTTTTATTTCTAGCACCCAACCTCTCTGTAAAATAACACTTTTGCTAAATTTTACAATTAGAGTACATTGGGTTAATTCTGAAAATGGGTATATTCCAAAAGTTCAAAATACAGACCTTTGTCTGTATTTTGAACTTTTATCTTTACATTGACATTAAAAGACATCAATCTAGACACTCTCTTGATGATCCTCGCCGCATTTGATCGTGAGTCGCTAGTGTTAACATTACGTGCGCAGCGTCAAGTTTTCTCATACAAGTGTTTTCGGCGTTATTTTTAGTGACTCATAATAACCCAAAGTCGAATTTCGCAGAATTTTGTTATGTTATTTGAAATTTGAATATGTGTTTGTTTTTACAATAGATTATCGTTTTTTACGAATTTGTGTGACAAACACAACCTAACCTAACCTAACTGGTTTTTTAATTTTTTTTTTGAATATACTCCTCTGGGGTTATTCATATTATAATACATCAAGTATTTTATATATGATAAACGAGGGTTTATTAACATAATGTAAATATTTGATTTCTTTTTCATAGCTTTCATGCCCCGAACTTACGTAAGAAAGAAAATTAAAACGCCCTGTCTCTGGTTTTGACTAATCGACATAAAATATTATACATACACATAAAATAAAATATATTTATTTTTATTTATTAGACTGTTGTAATAATTATGATTTCAAGTCGCCGTTTGTCGAATTAATATCAGAGTAACTATAATTTACTAAAAAATAAAAAATTGTCAAGTACTAATTTCACAAATGATTTAATGTTTTAGATTCCCTGTGGATCCTGTACTAACTAAAAGCTGAATAAGTGTCATATGGTAAATGAGAGGTGAAGATTAATGGATATGTATATTTAATGCTAGTGACGTTTATGTTATAAATAAGAGGTTACGAATTACGAATGTTAAAAAAAGGTACTATTCAAGGTATTTATAAGAAAAAGGAGAAAAAAATGACTGTATTAGTCGTGTATCTAAAAAATTACGAAAATTGTGAAATTAGCCTTAAGTTTCCTAATTAACCATATTTTGCACAAGCAATAATTCATTTTTATTTTATTAAGTGCTAATATTAATTTACATTGTTACAGTGTTTGTTTTTATCACCGACGAATATAGATCACCAAGCAAGAGATAGAAAAATATTTACAAATAGGATGCCACCATATTTATAAATCAGACAATATAACTCACGAAATAAAATCCAAAAGAAGAAAGAGTACCTACTTCCAAAAGAAGAGATATAAATTTATATTTTCATATGAGATAAATTGTATAGGTATTATATTTAACTTAATTATATATATATATATATATATATATATATATGTGTAAAAAGTACATTTTAAATTTGTTTCAATTGCTAGAAGTTACTGATAACAATAGGGAAAAACTGCTATATATAGCACAGGATCGTCAGCGTACAAAAGGCAGTTTAGCACTGTGCCGTTACACACCATACCACTCATACTACCTTTCAATTTATCAAGGCAACTATCCAAATACAGCACGCATAGCCAGGAGACATCATGTAGTCCCTGTCTAACGCCTGAACAGACTTTGAATCAGAGCGACATGTCTATCCTTACAATGGCTCTGTGGCAAAATATAATGACCTCATAGCCTGCACTAAACGGCCTTCACGCCATTTTCAGGCCTAAGAGTCCACTATTTCTTTCGCACTACTCTATCAAATGCTTTGTCTAGACCCATGACGCGGGGAAGTCTCTGACTTATGGGCAGAGAGTTCCCACGTCAATGCGGAGCGAGAAAGTGTGATCCATACAATTCCCTATTGTTCCTTAAATCACCTTATGCCTCCCACAAATATGTTTCAGAAATACCGTTCATATGTTCGGTCGAAGATAATAAGATTTTGTAAACGTTGCAGAATACCCATTATTTAAAATCATTGGCGTAAAAACTTTTTTCGTCTAATTATAGCTCATTCACAAATGAGGTATAACAAAAAGAACAGAAAAAGGTTTAAATGTAAGACATTTAAAAGCGCTAATATATTAAGTAGTATTGTGTGTTTAAAAGTCATGTCATTATAACTTTATTATTTACTTGCAAGTTTAGTTATTAATCTAAGATTATTTAAAGCATTATAACAACATTTATACAAAAATCAAACGAAATATGTTTTCTAGACATATTTTTCTCAACCTTTAGAGACTTATGCGTTAACCGATAACGCATGTTCCATTCTAAGTAGTAGAATTTTAAGTAGAAGTAGAATTCCAAGTAGAATTCTGGACTATTAATAATTTCTGTTGGTTCCAAGCATTCTATGGATATTTACCATTTTAAATAATATAATATATATTAAAATAATATAAATAATATAAATTATTAGTAAATAAGTATAAAAAACTTACCGTTATATGCAGCTTTTCAGCGATTTGAGTTATATTTCGTGTGCGGTGATCGGGTTACTCCGTATTAAATAATACACGTGTGTCCAGTTCAAAGCTTGTATTAAGACTATTCAATACACAATATTTAATACACATCACACCTCACCATCGGGGTGAAATTAAAAAAAAATTATTACTAAATACATTTTTTTTTCAATCAATACAATAATATCTAAGTAGTTTAATTACAAGCATAAAAAATAAGAAAATTAATAGTTAAAATCTAATTAAGCCGTACAAGACTATTACATACAAAGTTGCATAAAAGCTACATAGCATAACAACATACGTTGAACTTCATTATCTGTGTTATGATATGGTTGTTATTGTTATAATAAGATAATACTAATGGTAGCTACCTTACGTTACTTATCGTTCGAACGATTTTATTTCTAAAGAAAAGGAACATTATAAAAAATAAACTTACAGTGTATTATTATATTTTTATATTTTTTTTTTTTTACGATTAAGTTACAAATGGCTACTAATTCTATTTTTCCTTTATTTAATATTTTAACATTAGGCTCTACTTCTTCTAGAACTGTATAGGGTCCTTTGAATAAATTATCGAGTTTCTTAGCAGTTTCATTTTTCACTAAGATTTTATCATTTTGCTTATAGGAAACAGTATTTAATTTCTTATCATAATCCAATTTACGAGAAATTTTAGTTTTTATTAAACGATCTCTTGCATCTTTTAGTGCTAATTGAATTCTATATTTTAGTTGTTGTACATAATTGTCAGGGTCATACAATGGTTGAACATGTTTTTGTAAATTAGATGGTATAATACATTGCTTTCCGAAAACTAGTTCAAATGGAGTGTAATTCGTAGAACTATGAACAGTAGTATTATAAGAGAAACACCAGAATGGTAACCACACACTCCAAGTCTGTGGGTATCCCTCACAATGAACTCTTAAGAATGCTGTTAAATGTTTGTGCATGTTTTCCAAAGAACCTATAGATTGATGGTGATATGAAGTTGAGTGTAATTTATTAATATTTAATAACTTACATACCTGTTCCATTGTTGCTGAAATAAATTCTGTTCCCCTGTCACTTGCTATAGTTTTTGGAATACCGTACCTTAAAATGAAGTTTTTGACCATTCTTTCGCAACGCTAATCGAGTCTTTATGTTTTAGCGGATAAGCTTCTATATATTTACTTAATTCGCATTGAAGAGTCAATATGTAACGATATCCTTCTTCGTCCTTATCGATTGGACCTACTGTATCTAAGAATATTTTCTCAAAAGCTGTTTTGGATGTTGTAGTTAAAATCATTGATTCGCGAATATTTTTTGAATATTTCGTAATTAGACATTTTCCGCATTTCCCGACATATTTTCTAACATCAGATTCAAGTTCAGGCCAGTAAAATTTGTTTTTTATGTTATTTATCATTCTACGTACCCCAGCATGTCCGCTTGTCGGCAGCAGATGATAATCATTCAATATAACAATTTTTTCGTCGTCGTCGATAATTCTTATAATATTTTTTAATATATTTATGCGTGGACCGGTCCACATTTCTCTACTATTTATTTCTTCACTTAAATTATTAATAAATTGTTTGTTATCGGTTTTTATTATGATGCATAATTCTTTTATTTTTACTCACAAAATTCACTTAACATGTCCGCAAATACGTCTCGCGTGAATTGCTGACTATAATCAAGATTAATATATAAAGTTGACTGACTCTTTACGTAAGTAAAACAATCTTTAATTACTTTGTCTTGTTTTTTACTTTTTACTATATCTTTTCCCGGCATTAGTTTTAATTCAGTAGGCATACGTAATATTTCTGCAACTGCTGGTTGATCAGGCCACATGTCAGCAGATATACTAGCGTTGTTTCTCATGTCACTGCTTGTTTGGTTTAGTTCATTTTCCATTTTTTTCTTTTTCGCCTATATTCGCCTATATCGCGCATATTTTGCGCATATGGACTCTATTTGTAGTCTTGTCGTTATGCAAATGACTTAATTTTAACGTATTAAGTAACTTTTTAACTCTATTTACTGATTTTTCGCATTTTTCATAGTTATAAATAGTATAATTATAGTATAATAACATGGTTAAATTTACATCTTTTTCATTAGTGTTCAAAATTCGTACAGGTATCTAACCATTATTAACTTTTACTATAGTTGCTGCCAAAAATACGTTATCTGATACCTCTTTTGAAAACACTACGTATTCATTATTTGGTTTATTATTTATTCCTGCCGGTATAAAATGTATTGATTCACTACGAGCTGGTAATGTTAGATATATGTTACTCGTGTTACATTTCGTAATCGGTAAAGTACATTCCAAGCCATTGTTGTATAATGTAAGTTGACTCGAATGTAAGTCAATAAGTGCACTGTGATTTCTAAGAAAGTCTAAACCGATTACGCCATCAGTATGACATGGTATATTATCAACTGTATGGAACTTCTGACGAAGCGGAACGTTATCTTTACATGTATAAAGTGTAAGCAATGTTATTGTTTCGCATGTAATACGTCCTCCTAAACCCTGTATTATAGTTTCCTCTTTATATAATTTACAATTTGATGATAATTTATTTTTGTGTATGACCGAAAGTGTCGCTCCTGTATCTAACAAAAATGAGTAAATTTTATTCTCGATTTTAAATTGTATTGTTTCTAAACCGTCACACGAAAATAGATAGTTATGAACGAAAAAACTGTTGGTTTTCAGATTTGAATTGTCGATCATGTTCCTGATCTGCTACATACTCGTGAATGCTATTACTACGTGTGCATTCAGGTTGTTGCTCCGATACATACATATTGTGTGGTCTGGTGCGTCCCCGACTTCCTCTATGAGTATAATAACTAGGGTTTGAAAAATATCCGCGTCCCCGTATTGTATAGTTCGATTGAAGAGTGCGTGTGCCCCTGTTATAATTATAATTCTTTTGATTATATTTATTATTATTAGGATAATAATAATTATTGCGTAAATAATTACCACGCTGTCGGTGTTGGAAATAACCACGCGCACCAATAGCACGAAAACCACGTTGGTGAAATTGTTGCTTCCTAAAGGGAGACTTACCTCTCATATTCATGATGATAGACGTGGGCGGTTGAGACGTCTCTTCGTCTTTAGCTGCTTGTATGGCATCCTTCAGCTCGGTGTAATTGCGGGCTGCAATAACTGTACTTAACCTGCGGTTCTTTAATCCGTCTGCGAATTTTTTTATCGCAAGGTTTTCATTAATTGGGCGAAGCTCGTCGCGTGCTACATTATTATCTCCTGACTGAGCTATCGTTAAGTTAATAAACAAGTCCTCAATTTTACTACCAAATTCATCAATAGATAGATTATTTTGATTAATGTTGTTAAGCTGAATTAACAACGAATTTGCTGATTTTTTGGGTAACAAATATTTTTTTATGTCATCTACCAAAATTTTTAATGAGTCGTAATTGGGTTTTAATTTTAATTTCGAAATTCTGTCGAGTCTTGTTTTGATAATAAAAGAAATCAGCAATTTCTTGTTTTCATCAATTTTAAGTATATCATCCATCGACTCTATTCCTTCTACTAATTTTTCTAAAGTTGTTTCATTCCCATCTAAAACCGGTATAATACTGGCTACCTCCTTAAGGTCAAACTTTTCCTTCGTGTCACTCATTTTGAACTGGTTTTCTCTATCAAGATTACTAGAATAAGATAAAATTAATTTGTATTCGGTCTCAATATGTTCTATAATAATAAAATCGGTCACATCAATATTTTTTAAATTTATATACTTAATTATTTCCTTATACTTACAATATAAACTTTTTGTTTGATTAATTTTATTTAAGCCTACACTGTCTTTTCTAGGTTTCGGTCCTAGCTTCCTTAGATCTATTTTTATTTTTAACAGTTTTCTAGAAATTTCTTCTAACACCTCCATGCATTATTAAAACTTACCTATCACATAGTCATATTACTTATTCTTAGCACTTATTCACTCACTCACTTAATATCTTCTTCTTCATCTTTAGGTTCTTTCCTAGTCTTACGTCCTGAAATCCTTGCGCCAATTCTTCTGAAATATTCCATTTTTATTTCGCGTTTTATGATTTTCTTTAATAATTTTTGCACAACTTCCACAGTCCTGCTATCAGTAGTACAATAATCACCAAGAGCATTGTTGATAACAGTATATTATTAGTGTAAATATGTCCATTTGTTATACCGTTGTTTGAATTCTCCGCTTGCGCGATAATTATTTCTTGTTCTTTGCTATTCGCTTTCCCCATATTTTCGGCTCACTCGTATATAGAAAAAAAAAACTTCAATATTCGGTTTCGGTGTAACGTATGTAAAAGGAATTATAAAGTTCGGTTTATTTTGTCACTTATTATACACTTCGCGAGCGTCGTACGCTTAATGTTTTGACACTATTCCTCAAGCATACGTCATTTGTTTCGATTTCCGGCATAGGAGAATTCACTTGTCTTTTTGAAATTTTTGAAGAAAATGATCCTAATTTTGAGAGAAGTTTCAACGTTAATAACAAAATTTGTGCAGCCTATCAGTGTTACCAAGATCTGTATGATAGCAAGAAGAAAGAAGCGAAGCAATCCAGAATTGAGTTGATCTTGAGTTTTACATGTAAACATATGAAAAAATATGTCTCGACTTACGTCGTTTCGATTTACGTCGCGTATTTCGAGAACCTAACATGCCGTAAGTACGAGGACTGCCTGTACTGCAGGCGGCAGTGAGACGAGCCATCGTCCCACGCCTGGCAGGGTCGCCATGCAGTGATCGGGTTACTCCGTATTAAATAATACACTTGTGTCCAGTTCAAAGCTTGTATTAAGACTATTCAATACACAATATTTAATACACATCATACCTCACGTGCTTGGCCATGTAAAACTAGAATTTGATTTCTCTCCTCTGCTTAAACTACGAGGCATTTTAAATCAAATCGAAATTCTTGCAAAGGTCGCAATGTAGCCAACCAAAATCAGTCTATTTGAGTTTGTGCGAAGGTCAATATGCTGGCTGGCAAAATCAGTCCGGTATAGCAATCGCAGGTCAAATCAATGTTATAATATTTGTAAGTAAATATAACATCATTGGATCAATTAATGAAATCGAAGTCGGATACTAAACGAAAGCAGAATGAGGAAGCCGAACACGTGAACGTTAGCAGATGCAAATTGAAACTGATTGCCAACTGATTGCAACGTAGTAATTTTACATTCTCTTTTCTGATGACAATTTGGTCAAAAAGAGACTTAGATAGATCAAACAGGAGAAAGGATAATGATTTGTGGTCATTGGCGGAAACATCAAAGGGGTGTGGCCAATAGAGGCAGTCCTAAGCGAGAAGTCGTTCATACAAATAATTTTTAAAGCGGTCGAGCGCCAACTACCGTGATAGTGCTTGCAAGGTTACATTACTATTGTTTCCTAGTTCGTATTAATATTGTTGTTTCATACATACACTTTCGCTGTATAGATTTTCTTCGTCGGTCTTTGATAATTCATTCTTTCCATCTTAGCATTCCTATCTTCATTTTTCAATAACACTGTCGTGCAACCCTGTCATACTGCGTATCTCTTTATTGCTTATTTTCTACGCAAGGGTGACACCGCATATATTTATAAGAGACCGAATTTCTACTGCATTTACCTTACTTTCACTCGATTTCGGACATATCCAGGACTCACTACCATCATACAATATAGTTGGCACCAACACCGCATTGTGTATGGCCATTTTGGCTGAATTAGATGTATTCATACTGCTTACTAATGCGGACAGAGCACCGTTTACTTTATTGCCGGCTGCTACCCGTTGTTTCATATGTATTATTAAGTAAACGTAACGTCGTATTATAAAATTACGTTAGTAATGAAATAATGTTATTATTAGAATAACGTGTACGAGGAATCCGTATGGCAACACTTGACTACGTACTACACGACTAAAAACCCAGCCTCGCTGTGTTGTTTGCTGCGTTACATCTTTCTTTTTTTATTTGGTCTGAGAATCTGAGCACACGTTCAGTAAACTAGGTGTGCAAATTTACTTAACCCCTGAAACTGAACTAAATTGGGTAATTACATTTATAATGAAATGTGCATGACTTCTTCATGACATCTTCGTCAAAGTTGAGATGTTATGTGTATCAATTCAACTTAGTCCATATATTCATCTCAGTCTTCAGTCTCATGTCTCATCCGCTGCCATAATCCATAATACGCCGTATCAATATTGACTCACGAATTACACTAGTCAATTTGTACAAGTTGCATCACAAACCTCTACAAATAAATAATAACAATTAACCACGTGGATACCGAGAAGCAATATAACCTTCAAAAGGTAGACGGGTATAGTAATCCCCACATCAAGAAATCGTGACTGACTTCAACATAAAACAATGCTATTCGTCATCAATCATCAGAAGCTTCTAACTTTTTGCTATTTACGAGCAGCTATTATGTACACCATATTTATAAGTAAATATATATAGTTCCAGTACGGGTATATTATGTAGTTATAATTTATAAGTACAACTAAAGATCGTTTATCTATATTTGTTAATCATAGAACAAGAATAGGTAAGTATTCCGTGATCTGCACTATGAGTACCTACTTATTAAGTTATTCATAAGGTACTGTAGCAACGACACACAATACTTATGTAATACGTGTTCATATAAGTACTTATGTAGCCCATTGACCTACGTAGCTATTATTTTAGTGAAAGTATTTCTAATCTTCACTTCTAATAAGTCATTGCTGGTCATGAACTAAACGTACCTTACTGTAATTATTGCAATACAAAATCATTTACAGTCATTTCAGTCATACAGTTTATGTAATTTAATCTAAAGTTTATTCATTTGATTACAAACAAACAATCACTGCATCCGAAAATGTACATTCTGTTAGTCGTCAGTAGTAAATGCGAATATCGAATAAGTTTACGTCAAATGGAAATAAAGAATAAAAAAAAATCTTTGATTTTTTGTCTAAAAATACTAAAATGCTTTCTTGCTCCGGTGTCAAGGTTAGTCAATTAAGATGTTATATAATTCTTTAATGGACTTGATGAATATAACCTCCACCTGTATTTTCCAAGTGCATAAATATACTACTAACACTCGTGATACATTAATAAATACAAATTTTAAAATGTTCATTTATTAGTGATATATAAGGTAAGTACCTACCTATATAATTAAACATCAAAATTAACGAATTTTGTCCGCTACGACTATTTTTGTATAGGTACCCCATCATCGAAGGCTGCAATAACTAATAAATTATTATAAATTATAATTATTACCATAACCCACACAATCTTCGTTGTTTCTATTAAGAACTTGATATTATTTTTTTCTAAATATTATTTAAAAATTAATTTAAAAATTAAAATTATCTAAATATTATTTTCAACAACACAAAATCCGGTCAAGCAGAACATTTACCTACATACGAGTTCTCTCATCAGAATATAAATAGGATCTACTTAGTGATATTCAAAATTGCAAGCTAATGGAAATGTAGATTTTCGGTGAAGTACCGGCAATATACCGTGAAACAAAGAAACAAAAGACTATATAAACAATGAAAATTGCATAATGTCGTACAAAACACAATACGACGAAAAATGATTCTGTCGTAACGACCTCTAAGAAAATCACGAATATTTGCTTTACTCATCTGTAACTCCCAATTACGTATTTATTTACGTATGCGCGTCTAAAATATTTAACAACGTACTTCTAAATAATCATCGTGATATAAGTATATTTTATGTGTGACAGACATTTTAACATTAAGGATTTTTTAATATAAGTGTAGGCATTTTGCGTCACTATTAAAAACAATAAAAAATAAAAAAACATAAGTTTATATTTCTACGATATTATAGCATAATTAAATAGAAATCTGTTTTTTTTTTCAGGATAAGAAAGGCAGTACGCAAACTAAACATGAAACAGTTAAAAGCAGCAGTAATTGTATTAGGAGTTAGCTCATTTTGTATAACACTCATCTTATGTTATTGGTACAAATTTACTTTCACTACCCACTTTCGATTGAAAACCATTACTAGCACTGAAGACCAAGCATACGTGTGGATCACTCCCATGCGACACATAGCACTAGATGAAATATACAAAGATTCATCCAAGGATGATTCATTTGAATTTGAATTAGAAAGTAATAAAGCAGGTAAACAGATAATCACAATTTTCACCTGCTTTTTCACGGAAGTAAAATAAAGGACTCCACGTCGCCTGTTCATTAGTAAACCCATGAGTCAATCACTGAACGTAATGATTAACTTATATGCAGTAGAAATAAAGACATTAATGACATTTGTATTATTACTTTGGCTGCTTCGGTATTGAATTACACAATACGGAGTCCTCTTCTACGTCCATATGTTCTTGTCATCTTTTATATTTTATTTTGATACAGAATCGGTGTAATTACAATTTCAGGTTACATTATAGATACACCAGGCTGTCAAATTCCTATGACCGCGATCAACTACCGAAAGTTTATAAAAAAAATTCAAAAATTCGGTTCATGTGGAAAACGTGCTGTATTCCTAAAGAAAGTTGGTGGAGACAAAGTCCAAGTTTACATAAAAATTAAAGTAATAAAACAGTATTTGAAAAACTTGAGCATGTTCGACTGTTGTTATCGATTCATACGAACGTCATCGCACTTCGACTACGAATCAAATAAAATTAAGTAAGTATATAAAATCAACAAGATACTATTCTATGATACTATTATTAAAAAAATATTACAAAATCTTAAATATTTCGGAAATACCTACTTATCAACCTTGTTTTGCCTTGTTTGATGTTAGTGTCTTATATTTCAAGAATGCCTTGTTTAGGTACTCGGATATACCTACTTATAAGTATATATAGAACTATTTACCAGTTTCTCGAAGTCACTTTCTTACGGTCAAATTTATCCATTTACCTCGTTCCATTTTGTATACTTACTATTTAAGTTATTTAAAAAAGTTTTACAGATGAGTCACTATGCGAATCTACCTGATACCCATTTCCAGAGACGTGTATTTGATCGGTTCTTCTTAGAATCGATCAAATACACATCACTTTTCCTGTTAATTGTTACCAACTTCGTCATAGAACTATCATTTTTAAAAGTCATTTAAAAAAGAAAATATCAACATGATGTAAACCCGATAACGTTTGTTTCCAATCTTCGCCTTCATCTCAATGTTCACGAATTTTTTTAACTTCACTGGGCGATAGGTAATTATGTACACGAAGTAAGGTAGAGACAGAAACGTTTCAGATTTTTTTCGAAAAAGTCGTAAAAAGAGAGTAATACAATGTAACTTGTTAGTTGTTACACGTTTTAGAATTCGTGATGTAAAGAACTTTCATTTGATATCGCACAGTATGATGGCCGATGAAACTGAGTCGACGCCCAATGTACAGTCTGTGAGCATGATTAGCATCATAATTCATAAATAGATCTACCTACAAAGATTTACACTTCTTATGTACCTTATCGCTGCAACGCCATGTTTCACGTGTTTGAGCAATAAACTGTGAATTCTACTACACGTACCTATTTATCGAAAGTGTTAAATCCACAAAGAAAAGTAGAATAATATATTGTTAGTTCCACATTAATTTTAATCACATAAATTACCCAAGTGTGATATTATGTAACATTTTAGTAACAAAAACGAGGGTAGAATGGATTTCCTGCCTGTTGTGGGGCTGCATAAAAGTCTGATTTTGGTCTTGTAAGAGTTCAGTTGTTGAGAAGTCGTCGAATAGTCAAATACATAATAGTTGTGATAAAGAATTGATAGCGTGTTCATAGTGATTGGTGCTTCTGTTACATTTCATATTTAACAATATCTATTTGTTGCTGACCATACCCACTAAAAGTAATTTCAACTTAAATTTTCAAGCTAAGTGTATTTTGATCATTAATTTTCAGAATGTCGCTTCCTTAAATTCTTTTTTTAAGTTGGTTTCGTGACAACTTTAATTTACGTCTCTTCTCTGCAAAACTATTTAGAACTATTTTCGCCATGACGTTTTCCTCGGCGAACTTATTCTTAATCCCGACGCAAAAAGAGGGGTGTTATAAGTATGTGTGTGTGTGTGTGTGTGTATATGTGTGTTGTGGCATGGTAACACCTAAACGAATAAACCTATTTTAATTTAGTTTTTTTGTTCGTAAGGTTATTTGATCGTGAGTGCTCTTAGATATAATTCAAGAATATCTATTCAGTCGTTTGAAGATCAGTAGCACTTTACTAGTTATTGAAGAAATGCGAACAACTTCTACTGGTTTAATCGATTCGAAATTTAGTATCCTGTGACTTTAAAGCTATTATAATCATATGGTAACATTAATATAATGCTGCAGGATCATCTGGAATCAGCAGTATACCCGACTCCTCACCAATTTACAGCAGGGGTTTGAGCTCATTGGAATGGTCTCAACGAATAGGTTATAGATAGATGGTGATCAAGGTCTGATGATGGAGCGATGGAAATAGTATTAGAAAAATACAACTAATGTCGCAATTTCGTGTATCGTCCTGGAAAGTATTTGTGTGAATGGGGGGATAGTGTCGATCGCAGCGCGTTTAAAAAGCATGAAATAAAACTTAAATAAAAAATTTAGAAAACACCCGCGTCAAATAAAAAACATAAAAAGTAAAAAATAATATTATGTGTACCTATTGGCCCTTTAAGCATGTGATAAGTTTAATGTGTAATAATAGTAGTAGTACGTAGTAGTAAAATATCCAAACGTTTTCGAGTCGGGGACCGCTAAGTAAATAAGGTAAAAACAGAATAGAACTAAAAATGATAAAGTAGGAAATCTCAGTGGTCCCCCGACGCGACGACGGTTGGATTGAAATAAAGGGCCAATAGGTACTACATACAATATTATTTCTTTCTATATTCTAAAGTAGACCTCAGCCATCCTAATTCTCCGCATTAGGCGTTTAAGGTGGAGCGACAAACGGCGGCCACGTTCCGGCCAATGGCGTGCGCCCGCTTGTCGCTTTGCGTTGTGGCGTTAAATTCAAATGTACTCCAGCTTAGTACGTTGTGTATTTGCGGATTTAATTACTTCAAGCTTCAAAAGTAACTAAATAAAATGTATTATATAGGCAACATAGGCAACAATAAGTATATCCTATTTTTTTTTATTTTCGTCCACAATGTAAACAAATATGGCGACTATGACATTTATAACATAACTAGAAATGGGATCGCAAATGATTGACTCAGTTGTCAAACTTATTAGTTATTAGTAATACAAACATTTTTAAAATTTTTGTCTGTTTGTGTGTTTGTACTTCAATAAAAACCGCCAAGAATTAAAAGAATAGTAAACGTCATGATAAGTGTACAAAATCGTATTGTTAAAAAACGCTTAAAAATAAAAATTAAGAGATTATTATTGTTTCCACATCGCAATCAATAATATTCTTCTGTTACTAATCTGTCTTATATACATTATATGTATATGAAGTATGAGTGGTTATGACATGTGATGTTACAGTGGTAAACTGCGATGCTGACGATGCGTACGCTGACGATGCTGTTCTTACAGCACCATCAGAAGTGGAGTTGCAGACACTAGTCTCGTGCATGAAAAAAGACTGTGAAGTGAAAGGATTGAATATGAATGGGAGCAAAACTAAGCTTCTGGTGTTTGAAAGGGAAGATGTACCGACAGTGTGAAATATGGGTAAATGGAAAACGTCTAGAACAAGTGAATGAAATTGTATATCTGGGCAGTGCCTTTACGAGGGATGGAAGATGTGTTGGATGTAGAGAGACGTGTAACAGCCGGCAATAAAGTGAACGATGCTCTGTCCGCATTAGTGGGCAGTGTGAATATATCTAACTCAGCCAAAATGTCCATACACAATACAGTGTTGGTACCGACTTTATTGTATGGTAGTGAGCCCTGGATATGCCCGAAATCGAATGAAAGTAAGATAAATGCAGTAGAAATGCGATCTCTCAAAAATATGTGCGGTGTCACCCTTGCGGACAAAATAAACAATGAAGAGCTACGCAGTACGACAGGGTTGCACGACTGTTATTGTAAAAATGAAGAAAGGAATGCTCACAAACAGATGCTTCTGGCACATAGAAAGAAGAGTGATGAAAGACTGACGAAGATAATCTACCGAGCGAAAGTGAGTGGTAAAAGAAGCCAAGGACGACTAAAGCTGACTTATGAAAACCAAATAGCCAGAGTGTAAGAAGACGGCAATATCAAAAGCACTCGCATACCTAGGCGAAAATGTGTGAGGAGAATGATGAGACTTTAGGAAGCGAGAGAAGTATGTAAGGACCGCGACGCTTGGCGCTCCGTCCTCTCTGACTACTTCGTTGGGGATACAGTGTGAAGTTATGTATGTTTTATTCTGTCTTACATTTTGAATGAATCGTATCACTCACATATTAGAGTGAACTTCTATATATAACAGAAAAACAGTAATATTAGAGTGCTACGTGCAATACGTCGGACCAGCAAACAGAGAAAACTTAGTAACAAACGAAAGAGAAATTTTGGGTAGTTTCTTGTTTGTTTTCGTTACAAACAAAAGTGAAAAAAAATAGGTTATAATTGTCGGTTGATTTGTCGTAGATTTATCGGTTGTAGATTATTTATTTGATTGGAATTGATTTTATGTGAAGTTATTCAAGTGTCCTGCCTATAATTTTAAATATCTAACCCAACATCCTAGGGTTAGCACGCAACGTAGCTGCGCCTATGACATAATTACACCTAAAAATTATCCCCTAAAAGCCAAAAGCCAACTTTTAAGTTCACATTTGTCTTTGAACCATCGTTTTAATGGAGTAATACGGGTTATGTAAGGTTTTAACCCGCCTAAAACTCCTGCGATGGTCGTTTTCGGCGAGTTGTTGAGGGTATTCAAAGTACGGAACGCACTGGAGCCCCTCTCACGTTGCGCCGAGGCGCTTCTCTTACTATACCTGTTCCATATGTCAACCTTACATTACCAACATTTATGTTAAATAGTTTACGTTATAGAAGACTGAAATCATCTCGGTGTCTGTTTGGCTGTTTGTCTTTAATAGACAGACAGCCAAACGACACCGAGATGATTCTATACGTAAACTAAAAACCAATATGTATATAAAAAATATTTTATGGGTAATAATTGTAATAACAAAACCAGTTATATGCATAATGCGGTGGCATATAAGGTTTGCAGCCCCATAATATTTACAAAAAAAAAGCAAAAATCTTCCAGTAGTGAAAAGGCAAAACAAAAGAATAAATGCCATTTACTAAATACTGGCGTCCCGTCTCGGCTTCGCATGGTTCGACATTAGTTGAAAATAAAATACAGCTCATGTTCTAAAGTTGTAAAAAGTTGTAAAGGTGAAAGAATTTTTGAAATCGGTTAACAGTTTTTGAGTTTATCCATTACATATACACAAACAAACTTTACTTCTTTATAATATTAGTATAGACTAGTATATATATAGATTTCTTACGATGCACAAATTGGTTGACAAATTCATCAATAACACTGTCTAATTAACGGATTTTGTTAAGTCAGCTTTAATATTATTAAAATTATATTAAGGATAAATTATTAATATTCCTAGATTTAATATTATTAATATTATATTATTCCTTAATATTATATTAAGGATGGCTATTTGGGATGCGGTTCCATTCGCAGCCTGCCGCATGGCTCCAATAAAAACGCCACTGGCATGATGCTTAATTTTAAAAACTATTGAATTTCTTTTAGGTATACACCATGTCTAATATTCAAAGATGGTGCCACAATTACATTAATATCCGATTTTATAAATATAAAATGTTTCGTTTACGAGAAACATAATAAATCCCGTACATTCTACGATGACATATACGGATTTAGTAAAAAGCTCCATATAGCGAAACCCAATCAAAAGAATTGTACGAAAAAATACAATGTATTAATGATAGGAATGGATTCGATGTCTTCAATCCGATTTCTTTTAACGATGCCCAGAACAACTAAATTCTTTTTGGAAAACTTTTGGCTTAACTTTCATGGATATCATAAGGTAAAATGCACAATTTTCAGTAATATTTTTTCTACAACTAAATTTGACTGTCGTGGCTAGATCTTAGAATTGATCACTTCGTGATCTGTCCGAGCATGATATGAGCAGCGGATACTTTCCATATCATGTAATACAACCATTTCATGAAATGGTAGCGCCACATCATGAAGTGATCTAAGATCTGGTCACGACATGACCATATTAAATCATTTTATTTTTTATTTAAGGTTGGCGACAATACGATTCCAAATTTAATGGCGGCTTTTACTGGAAAAAATATTTTCAATGTATCAAAAAAATGTGCCAAAAAAATGGACGAATGTAACAATCAATTAATTTGGAGTAAATTTAGAAAAAATGGCTACGTAACAGCGTATGGGGAAGATTACCTACGTTTACCAGACACGTTCAGCAAAGATTACGCATTTCGGAAAGCACCGACTGATCATTATATGAAACCAATTTTTCTCAATCGTGAAATAGAATTTAATAAGTCCGTAGTGTGTACAGGAAAAGTGCCGTCGGCGAAGCAAATTTTAGATTACGCATTAGATTTTGCAGTCACTTACAGAAACGAATCTTTTTTTGGTATCTTTTGGGTGAATTCATTCAGTCACAACACACATGACTGCCCACAAAACGTTGATAAAATGTTTGAGAATTTCTTTAATCAGTTAATGTATACTGGTGTTCAAGATAATACGTTCGTTATATTCTTTAGCGATCACGGGATTCGATTTGGTAAGCATCGTTTGCAGATAGAGTCGTACTATGACGAACGTTTACCAATGATGTACATGAACGTTCCTAGAAAATTCATGACAAGATATCCTATAGAAATTGAAACAACAAAGCTCAATCAAGTAAGACTAGTCACTCCATACGATTTGTTCAACACCCTTGAAGATATAAATCGTATATCTTCTTGCCAAAAGATATTATCAAATTACGCGGAAGGTTGTCCAAATTGCAAGAGTTTATTCGATGTAATAAGCCCCAATCGGACATGCGGAGACGTTACAATCCACGATAAGTGGTGTACTTGCCACAAATTGTTTCCTCTGGACATTAGAGACAACGAGGGAGTCAAAGGAACTTTGGTCGCAGTTTCTCATGTTAAATCACTAGCAAATTCTATTAAAACAAAACGTTGTTGGGGATGTCTACCTTTATCACTAAAATCTATTATAAGAATACATTTTTATTACGATAAAGACAAAACTACTCTTTATTACGTAGCCGCATTTTCCATGTCTCCAGGGAACATGTCTTATGAAGCAACAATAATGAGACGAGCCGAAAGTGCTGAATTGGTTGGTCCAGTAAGCGTAATATCGCCATATAGAGGTTTAGGAAAATGCACCATAAATCCCAAAGATCGTGTCTTTTGCGTCTGTCAAAAAAAAGAAAAGTGTTAGAATTGGTTAGTGTATTGTCATGTTCATGATATACCTGTTTTATAATTTACAGCATACGAACGAATAAATAACATCTCGAATTATTTTAACGACAATAGATATATAAACAATAATATGTACTTTTAATATTGTTAAGACCTAAATAAAAGAGATGAAGAGAGTAGAAAACGTAGGAAAGCAATTCTTTCCATTTTTATGATAAATGTAAAACAGATTTGAAGAAAATACTTAGGGAGTACTAATATAGTAATACTAAATCAAATTTCCACATAATTCATTATAAGCACTGTATTTCACTAGATTCTATAACACGCCATATAATTGGTGGATGGCAAGGAGTTCCCACTTCGTTAGTAATCTTCCCATTATGGAGACTATACGGAGATCCACTTTTATAGTGGTACCCTCTTAAAAATGGTCGCTATCCTCTAAAAAGTAGCACATGGCCTCTTGCAAAAGAGGTCCAATGAGGCAAAGGATGACTTTTTATCAAGGAGCTCAGAATACAGGAAACCGCCTTTTGACATGGAGATCTAGAAGACTGCAGCTCATTAAAGAAACTATCTACTGGCAGAAGACGACCTCTCGCCAATGAGACAGATGATAAAGAAATTGCCATCAAACCATTATTAAACCATACATGTGTGATTTTATCTAAACGGGTAAAATACTTTCTATCTCAATATTTGTATAGTTTTTTTGTATAAATTGCTATCTAACAATTAGTATAACTTTTGAAACATACAGTATTAGACCAAAATGAGTTTTGTCAAAATCTCAAAATTTTCTCTAACCATAAACAGTTGCTGGCAGTACTTTCAAAATTAGATTTTTTGGCATTGTTATTAAATAGTGTACAAAGAGAAAGGTAAAATAAAAGTAAAATATAAATGTGGAGAATATTAAAAGCAATATTTACCTAGATTTTAAGACATCTCCGGAACCCTAAAAATAGAATAAAATGCTTTGATTCCTTTTTTTACAAAAAATATTTTCTCCGTCAAAATACAATAAGCTTTAATTCCCTTATCACTACTTTTACTTATCTATTGTTGAAAAATCCATAACACCTAAGTACTACTCTGATTTATCTACTTAGTTTCAATTCACAATACGCAGTTCAGGGCACACTTTACTTTGTTACTTTGAAGTTTGAATTTTACTTTGAATTAGTTTTTTTTTAATGTAGGTAAGTACATACTTACCTATGTTAAAAAAAACTAATTCAAACTATATTAAAAATATTTATAGTTATGTAACTACAAATATTTTTTAATATAGGTAAGTATGTATATGCATATAACTATAAATATAAAAAAGTATAAACTATATAAAACTAATAAAATAGGTATGTAAGTATTACGGCATACTAAATACTATCTATTATTTTAAATATAGTAGGTATGCGTAATGCGTATGGTAATATTTGAAAATACGCGTAAAATTGCTATTACCTTATATCAAAAATATTACTCAGAAAAAATTATAGACATTAGAACGAGATGCAGATTGATGAAAAATTATCAACGGATAACATTACATTGGAATTAAACATTAGATACCTTATTAGACAAAAAGAGAGTTCTAGGATAACCGTTTTATAATTGGCAGTGCAGAATAGTAATCTTATACATAAAAATTCAGCTTCTGTATGCATGTCCGCGAAATTCATAAAGTAGTCATTTAGAAAAATATTTGTGGGAGGCGCAAGGTGGTTTCAGGAACGGTAGGGGCTGTATGGATCAGATTTTCTCGCTTCGCGTTATCGTGGGAAGGTTTCTGGCTATAGGCCGGAAAGTTTTCTGCGCTTTCGTGGATCTATAAAATGCATTCGATAGAGTAGTGCGGAAGAAATTGTGGAGTTTTCTGCCTGAATATGGCATGGAGGGCTCCTTACTGCAGGCTGTGAGGTCATTATATCGTGGCCACAGAGCCTGTGTAAGGATAGACGGTGACATGTCGCCCTGGTTTGAAGTCTGTTCTGGCCTGGATATGCCCGAAATCGAGTGAAAGGATGATAAATGCTGTAGAGATGCGGTCTCTCAGAAATATGTGCGGTGTCACGCTTGCGGACAGGATAAGCAGTGATGAGATACGCAGTATGACAGGGTTGCACAACAGTGTTATTGTGAAAATGAAGAAAGGAATGCTTAGATTGTTCGGGCACTTGGAAAGAATGAGTGATGAAAGACTGACGAAGAAAATCTAGTGCGAAAGTGAGTGGTAAAAGAAGCCAAGGAAGACCAAGGCTGACTTATGAAGATCAAATAGCCAAAGTGTTAGCAGACGGAAATGTCAAAAGCACTCGCATACCTAGGCGAAAATGTGTGAAGAGAATGATGAGTTTTGAGGAAGCGAAAGAGGTGTGTAAGGACCGCGACTCCTGGCGCTCCGTCTTCTCTGGCTACCCCGTTGGGGATACAGCGTGAAGATATGTTATGTTATGTTAGTCATTTAGTAGGTTTGAAAGTTTAACACAACGTTGCGTTTATTAAAAACAATTTAAAATGTTCGTTTGTTCAACGCGCGCCACAGCAACCCGTGGCTGAAACGTTAATGAGTAATAAGATAACGCAAGTATGATTTACAATTGGCCAATTTTGTATCTAAACTAAATATGTCATCTAGTGCTTTTTGCTGTAGATAGGTAAGTATACTATAATGTGCATGTAGCTATGACAGTGAAATTAGTAGATTTTGATTAAACTTTACAAATAGGTATATTCTTTATCTTCCTATTTTTTTCAAATTCAAAATACTTTACAAATAGGTATATTCTTTATCTTCCTATTTTTTTCAAATTCAAAATGCTTTATTCAATTTAGGCTTTTACAAGCGCTTATGAACGTTATTAAAACTAGGTCAACAATAAAATTCAACACATCAAGTATTACATCAAAAAATATCAAAACTATGTAAAGAATATAATTTAATATGTTAAATATCACATCAAAGGCATCACATCACATCAAAAGCATAAAAACAAAAAAAAAACAAAAAAGTCGCAAACAAAATTCAATACATTAAGTATTACATCAATAGACAAAAACATAATTCAGTGTTAATAGGACTATTCTTAATAGGAATAAAATAGGAATGTTCTTAATTAACATACAAAGTTTTGTCATAAGAATGTCGAATGTCTGTATGAAGAAACTATAGTAAGAATGAAAACATGAAAACGCCATAGCCGCTCAATTTCAGCCGCTTAATTTGAACAAGCCCTTATTTATATTCTGTAATATAGATAGATGGCTACGACAAGTTTATGTTACCTACGTTAAAATTTTCCTGCTTGTTTCATCAACCACACCTCCGCCTCGCGTGCCGTGTACACATCCTCAGTGTATACTGTGTAGTGTGTAATCTAGAGTAGTAATTGTGCTAATTTGTCCACTCACCAGTCTCACCACACCGTGACATAATAATTTTGGCATCGGATATCTCAATATTAATTGTAGGTAGATATTATATTCCAGTTCGTATAAAGACCTAGACATAAGAATTAAATGAACTGAATAATTAAGCGTCAAAAGTAAGAACCTATTACCTACCTATGAAATGTGAAGGATAACAAATTTCTTTATGTAATATGAGCAATGAGCATAGTTAAAAACCTATGCAATTTCAATTTAATAATCTATCGTTGTTATAAGAAATTGTGCACCTGAAGCACTTCAGCTTAGGACTTCTACAATAAAAACTTCATACTTCAATAAAAACGCTGTAAATGCAATAGTTACATATTATTAGTATTACGTTCGATTTTTTAATAATGAATATTTACTACAACATTTGAGTATTTGACTATCGACATGAATTTTCTAAGCCAGGGATATCAAAAAGCTAACAGACAAACGACCATTTTAAAAAAACTAATTAAAACGAATGACCGTATTATTTTCGTTACATATAATTTAATTTTTATATATAATTCTGAAAGTAAACGTAATGTAATAATGAAATAAAAAAATCCCTCTTAAAGGTATCTCGAAATAACTCTGTCCAACCTCTTTAAATGCCTCTTAGGGAGGTGTGAAGGTGTAGTTTACTGTCATGGTTTATAGCGGAATTAATGTTTCACGATTTCAGCAAACATTTCTAAACGTTATTATGCAAAACTGTTATTTAATTAAATGTAATTTACGACCAACGTAATAAACGTTGTTTTGCAGGAAAAAAGCTGTAATATTCGTACGTACCACCTATACACTTACTAAGTTGTTAAGATTTCTGTGTGAGTCTTCTTTGAATTTCGAACAAAAACTGCAGAACCGTCGGTGGTTAACTAAAAACCGAGGTCAGCCCGGTACTCTTCGAAACAGCGTCAACTAATCGCTTAGTTTAGTGGTTCCATACGACCCGCATATGCCGGACGGACGCACTATCAAACGGATATACTGTGCTGTCAATAAAAGCATTGTCTACATCATGCAGTCTATTCACCCTTTTAATAGATAAATAGTGTTAACAGTGTCATTTAATACTTCATTAGTTCCTGAAAATCCGTGTCATGGTTAGCTGATTATTTATTATTTAACTCGAATTAAATATTATTTGATAGTTTGAAACAAAACAGGGTAAGTACCTATCTACGTAAAATTTTTTCTACTAATACTAAAAGATATTTCAGTTTTATTAACCGACTTCTGAAAAAGAAATAGGTTCTCAATCGTTGTTTGTATATGGTCGGGCATAACTTAGTGAATTTTCTGTCGCTGTTTCTTGGTTTAGCACCTTGCCTATATGTAACTTTTGTCATCATCTGTCTAATTTAATTCAGTTATTTTTCTTCTTGAGTTTTGATTAAGTAAGATTGAGGAAGTAAAGGATAATATATTATTTACATTGTACTTTCCAGTATTTTTATTTCGAACTCCATTCAATTTTTTTCTTAAAAAATTATTATATCTTTATACAAAAATGATAAATAACCCAACTATAAATAAAATACATTACAGTACATTATTGTTAAAACTTTATACCTAATCGTAATTAAACTACTAGGAATCTATATATGGACTTCCAAACTTATACAAAAACAAAAGCCATTCATACGATATAGGTATATTAAAATCATTAAATACACGTAAAACGTTACTATTAATGAAACATACAATATAGGTACCTACATACATACATATTACATAACATTACGCCAGTTCCTATTCGGGATGGATATAGTATCACGAATTAATCAAATTAGAAAAGCCAGATAAAGAAAACCAGAACCAAACAGCGACAAATTGCTAGCCCATCGTTTTAAAAATACGTGTAGTTCGCTATAATTTTATATTTTGTCTGTTACCAATCATGCTAAGCAAATTCGTAACAGGGTGATGAATTCCTAAAATTTTTATATATTTTCCGCTCAAACTTCAAAAACCACCAATCGACACGTGTTTCGCTTCTCAACGAAGCATCCTCAGGATATTCCAAAGATCAGACTCGGTCAGCTACCTTGCACCGAATCGAAACCACCACATCAACCGAATTCACATAAAGTGAATTTCCACAAGGTAACAAACACCTGAGTCTATATAACATCGTAATGGGGTAGCAAAGTATTGTCAGAGAAACTGGAGTGGCAAGTAGGTACTTACCGCGGCGCAGCGGTCCATATTCATGCATATCATAGCGTATCATATACCTTTCGTTTTTCATTTTCATATTGTTCACAGTTTGGTATACTCATGGTATACATATCTCTGCGTAAAAAATAGCAAGATAATGTTTTATTATTTTGGTGAATGATCTTACCATAAGTAAAGAGATACTTCAACATGACTTGAACAATAAATCTATCACCAGTTACAAAGTAAAACCTCGAATATAAAAAAAAATGTACGAGACTTGAATTTGACTTTATTTCGTTTTGTTATTTAAGTAAACCATACCTTTCAAATTAAACTCGGGTCATGTTAAAAGTTGAGGTGAAAAGTTCTTGTCAAAGATAATCACAAAATGCGTTTTGCCCAAAATGGTTTACGAGCTTTTCACTCACCGTCGATGTTATCTACCTTATTAATATTTAGATATATTACATTATATAAATAAAAATAAAAATGTTCATTAGTTCAAAATCTTGAAACTGAAAGTTCTTCACCGATTGCTTTGTTTCGACAAAGCAATCGGTGATTTGCATTCGATATACGCGCGTTTTTATAATACCCGTGCTAATTAAATCTACTGAAACACTGCAACGCAAGGCCGAGACCCAAGTACAGCTAGTATGAAATAAATTAGCACAAACAACACGTTTCATTAATATTACAGACTAGCTATAATATACATACACACATAGTATAATTGTGGATATTATTCCGTAACCATGCCACTGTTAGTTTTTGTAGTTACGTCGTTACTATCTAGTATTTCGTTGAGTATAAAATAAAATTGAAAGGTTTAACTAAACGATATCATCTACTAAAAATTATAAAAATTTGTTTGAAGTATTATCACTATCCTCACTTCATTATCACTACATACTATACTATATAAAACAAAGTCCTCCTGCCGCGTCTGTCTGTCTATCTGAACGCGATAAACTCAAAAATTACCGAATGAATTTTCAAACGGTTTTCACCAATAGACAAAGTGATTCAAGAGAAGGGTTTATGTGTATAATTCGTTAATGTTTTGCGTAAATTGGTTGAAATATAACGATGATTGTTGAAGATGTCGGAAAAAATCAAGCCGACAAAATGTAGGCATATATGTACCATATGCTCTACTACCAAAGATATAATTTATTTGAAATACATCTATATTTAAAATGCAAAATTACAAAATGCAAAAAACATATTTTTATAAATATTGCATTTGAAATACCTATTTCAAAATGCATGTTGCATTTTATTTGAAATAATCTACATAAATATTTAGTACATATATGTAAAATGCAAAATGGTTTTGTTAATTTTTTTAATTCATATTTCGTATTTTTCATTTTTAAATTCATAATCAGTTTATGAACGCACCAGTCCTAAATGTTACCAACAATAATGCCAGCATTATTGTTGGCACAACTGTTTCTGTGCCAATGCCAATGCCAATAATATCAATACTACAATAGACCTGGAAAAATCTATTCAGTCTATTTTCGTTTGGTGGAATGATTATGAAGCCACATAGACGGAACATGAAAGATAAACTCTTCGAATAAAACTAGTGTTAAAATCAGTGAAATAAGTATTTTATTTGAAGAAAGTATTTTGAAAAAACCTATTTTGTATTTAAATACGTTCATTAAAAACCTTTTTATATTTGTATTTGAAATAAAAAAATAACGAAGCATTTGCGTTTTGTATTTAAATACTTTTAATAAACTATTTTGCACATTTCTGTCTGCGACCCGTGCGAAGCCGGGGCGGGTCGCTATTTTCTACCTCTAATTATAAATCTGTGGTATAATTACATTAACATGAAAAAATGCACTTAAACACTGTATACCACAATGTTATTACCTATACTTTATTTTACACTCATAAAACTTATTTTTGACAGAAGGCAATCAACCGGAAGTAAGCTAATCCGCGAAATGACCCTACTACGCATCTCTGTAAGTAGTCATTAAAAGAAAGACCACCGCGCGCCGTCCGGTGAAAATGTATGATCATAATCACATTCCTCGAGTATTCGCTTACACCAAATTATTACCTACACAAGTATTCCTAAGAATATGAAACATACACTAAAAATAACACTTTTCAATTACATTTTGCAACCTGAAATCAATGGGACAACCAGCTGTACGTAAGCCTTCGTTTTTTTTTCGTAAATCATATTTCCAATTAAAACTCATTGAACTTATTTTGAATTTATACCTATATGTAACCTCATCTCTCACTAACCCGTGTATATAATACATACAGCGTGGTACAGCCTACAGTGTGAAAATTACATATGAACATATGTAGGTGTGTAACCTATATACTTTTAAAATTTATGTTCTTTAAACATTCCTTTTTAGGGTGTACTTATATATGGTGAAATGGCAACAAACGGAACTTATAATTTTATTCCGTCTCTCGCAAAAAAAAAAATTATGTACACTAGGGATGTTACGGAGGTGGGTACACTATACCGGAACCGAAGTCGGAACCAGAGGTTTTAAATCTGATTTATCGAAATCAGAGTCGCAGCCGGAGTCGGAGGCGGAGTAGAATTCTACACTGCGGTATTGGTGTCAACTTCACTAAAGTAGTTCCACATAACACTTATTTCTGGCTTCATTGTTTAGTCTTTAAATAAAATTGTTGCGTCAAAAATACTAAATACATGCTAATAATTTTTATTCGCAACTCATAAATATGATGAAGTCTTGAAACGTATCTGATTCGCAAATGACAAAACAAACAATTCAACGAGTAACGCGAGTGTGAGGGGATTTCCCGGGCGAAGTCAAACTTGTAGGTAGTTACGCGTTCTGTGCCCTGTTTATTAAACGTTTGCAAGCCTTGTATTAGAAGCGTGTTCTCTTGTAAATTGGTGCATTCTTGATTTTTAGAAAACTACATGTGTAAATTACAAGCTACAATTGATATCACTAGTAATACAAGTGCTTTTTCACACTTTTATTTGTGATTTTGTTTATCGTAAATGCCTTTGTAGCTTGTAACTTGTTACGAAAAAGCTGGACAGCTTCCGTTGAATTATAATTATAAGTTTCGAATCAGATTTTGGCATTTTTGCGGTGTAATTCGAAAAGTAACAAATCAATGAATCGCGGGAAGTTTTGCCGCTATGTTACTTTTCTCCAATAAAGCTTTTAAAGTAGTCATGGGTCGTCAATATACCATTTATTTTTTTCAAAATTTTAAGTCGTGCATAAAAGATGGTTAAATTTCTAGGCATAATTCATGAAACTAATAAAATAGGTTTTACAATAGGTTATTTAGACACAATATCATATTATTTGACCAAAGTTTTATTTTTAACATTAACTTGACTTGTTATTATACCGTAATTTCTATCTTATCGACATATAATACGGTAGAAAAATCATTTTGCAATTTAGCAAAAAATAAAATCTTGCAAATTAAAAATACCAGTTTATACATTCTACAAGTCTCGTGAAATTATTTGATAAATGTAATTCGCATAAACTTGTATAAAATGTTCTTGCATCTTGTAACTTGTGAGTTTGTAGGCTAGTATTTTTGATAGACGTAATTTACAAGAACTTGTAAAACAGTTCTTGTAACATGTAACTTGTGAGCTTGTAGATTTCTAACGTTTGATAAATAGGGCACATGGTCGCGTTCGTTCGCCGCAATGCGATTTTCATTATAACCTCGGATTCAAAATTATCGGAGTCGAAGTCGAAATAGGTGTAAAATCAATCAGAAGTTCCGATCTTTCGGAGTTGGAGTCAAAGCTCAATAACATCCCTAATGTACGTTTGTGATCTATCTAAATATTATCTTCAGATAGCTTTTCAAAAATAATATACATAAATAGAGATGTCAAACCAATTAACTTTTCTACTCTTAAGAAGTGTGTCCATTCTCTAATTTTTAGACTATGAGGTATAAAATTCTGAAAAAATTTAAGGTAGCAGAACTTAAATATTATCTCATTTCATATAGTCTTGTAACAAGTGTTGCAATATATTTTCCATGTAGTTTTATTACAAGTTTTAATTATAGACTAAGTATATATAAGTATTTAGAATTCCAAATATATCGTAAATAGTTTTCACAAGGAACTATAGAAATTCTAAATTACTCTCAAGTTATTCACAAGACTTCTGGCCAATCTGCACAGTTCTTCTACGCTTTACATTACAAACTAAATTATAACAGTTTTAAAACACATTCAGGTCCTCCTTTTCTCAATTATTGTTTCAGTATCTTCTGAAAATGCCTTACATCTGTAGAGTACTTTATCACTAAATAGACTTTAAAATGTTTCTGTATCGTACTCACACGCAATACACACATCCGGGCGGGCCTCAAAATTATTTCCTATTATGATAACAATTAAAATTATGATAACAATTATAATTATTTATAAATAATGCAATTATATTAAAGTTATAGCGATAATAAAAACAGGCTAAGACCGCGTCGGACACGAATTCTTTTAGGATTCTGTGTCAATTTCGGACAGAAGTTAAATTTTGCGTTAAAATTTAAAAAAAATTAAACCAAAATGAATCTAAAGTTCACGGGTAAGGTACTTTAGATCTATTTTAGTTAGATATTTCGTTTTTTGATTTTTCTGGTTTTGGGTTATCAAAGTTTATGTTTCTGTGCCAGGATTGCCATGTAAAGATAACGGAATCTATTCCGTCATCTTTACATGGTGACCTATCACCTGTAATCTATAACCTGTCTTGATCTATCTGCTCACAGGTGATCTATCATCTGTGAACTGATAGACAGACACCCACACATAACGAAACTATATGGGTTCTGTTTATGCCATTTTAGCATGAAACTCGTCATGAAAGATTGCATGGGACTATTAATTATATTATTTCATAGTGTTACAAATACGATGATGAAATTTGAGAATGCGAAGAAGAGATAAAAACCGCAATGCTTGGTACTCCATCTTCTTTGACCATACCGCATTAGGAATACAGCGTGAGCTGTACATTACTATACCTTATTACACAAATACATTCGAGAACTGAAAACAAAAATATTTATTAAAGGATGTTATATCGATCTACTTGTAACATATCTATATTTTTTAAATAAATTTCATATTCCGAGGAAGCTTAGCCATTACCGCAGTTGCAAGAATTAGGAAATGATTCAACTAGAAACGTAATGTACAAAAAGTTTAATTACTTGACGCGGATTAAGCGTAGGCGGAACAACCTGCGGTAATAATAAGTTTAGTGTATCCATTAGTTAATAATAATATGTGTATATTATCTAAATAATAACAATAACCTGCTAAGTGTGCCCGATACCTATCCAATAACTTAGGGTTATGTAGTAATTTCTTACAAAGTAGAAGATAAATAAAAGAATCGGGTCTAAAATACTCATTATTTATATGTTGTCATTTCTGCGTTTAGGTTGCCAATTTATGTATCTGTTTTGTATTGTCATTGAGATCTCAGACCAAGATTAATAATGGACGAAACGGAACGGAGCATGTCCGTTTCTTGTTGTTCCGAGGTTCGAGACTAGTACTAATGTGCGTTACTAGGAAAGGGTCACAGTACATCAATACACAGCAAAACATGACATATTTTTATTTTTGTGAATACTCGTTGTAGTAAATATGTATTTCTCTAATTCTTATCTATTAATATATATTATAATGTATAATAATCTTTTTTTAATATATTTGCTCAAAATGTAGACTTTTCCATGTGTGTTTAGCGTGCGGAAAGTTATTCTTTCCGCACTAGTGCTTTTTGTTTTCCTCCTGCATATAACATCCAAATGCATGAAGGAGGTTTTTAATCAAGTTTTCTGTACAAAATTTTTGTATGAAATGACTATTTTACAGCGTAAATACTATTAATACAAGAATTAAATTTAAAATAAATTTATTTTTTTAATATATGCGTATAATGTAAATAAATAACTAGCGCAATTAAAATTATTTTGAATTTAGATAAATTATTTTTATTGAATTGGCTGAATGCATAGAAACCGTTGCTCTGCCCATGTCCTCTAAAAAAAAAGAAACTTACTTCCGCGAAATTACATTTCTGTATTTTTTTTATTTATTTATATTTTTTTTCGCAAATGTATTAAAAAACGTCGTTCGATGCACGTGCGGAATTTCCACTCGACCTTATTGTTGACCCGCGCCTTCGGCTTGGTCAACAAACCGGGACTCGTGAAGAAATGACATACTTTCCGCACTTGTATCGAAATGTACTATTACCTTGTCCAATATTGTGTTGTTTCTGTTTACGTTGTCACTTATTGTTTTATATCTATTTATTCTGTTTGTCATACTAAAATCTGTATATTATCATGTTTATTAAGGTACCTTTATTTTAAATTATTCGTGTAATATTTTTTATATTACTGTGTATTAAATTGTGTTTAGACTTTTATATTTGACATATTCATGCATGTTTACTTTTCATAGTATTATGCCAAAATTCTATCGATATTAAAGAAGTTTTGTACAACTCTTGATATAAAATAAGTTTGGATAATATAACTCTTTATTTACTACTGGCCGGAGTCAGTCCAAAAAAATTAGATGGAAATTTGAAATTTTGAAGAGGGAAGGCGGAGAAAAAAAAGACATGACATGTGTGAGATCTAGAGAATGGTATGAAGAAAAAAAGTATAATTTATTACGCTTCCCTTTAAAAATTAAAAATAATGGAGATATATACATAATACAACAGAATATTTTTTCTGTGAAATGCCTTAATAAAAGCAAATACAAGGCCCATCGTGAGAAGTGATACCTAGAATTTAAGCTGCCTTCCATTCGGAACTATCCAGACAACAACGCCAACAATTTTTTTTTATAAAACTTCAAGATGTACATTTTTAGAAAAATACATATTTAATATACCTAAATTTTCTTTTTTTAAATTTAATTAATGTCGTTAAATGTGTGAGGAGAATGATGAGATTTGAGGAAGCGAAAGAAGTGTGTAAGGACCGCGACTCCTGGCGCTCCGTCCTCTCTGACTACCCCGTTGGGGATACAGCGTGAAGTTATGTTATGTTATGTTAATTAAAGTCGTTACACGACATAGTAGCCAAAACACGACTTACGAGTATTTTGCAAATAATAATTATTATTTCAGTACCTACTGCAATATTTTGACCGTGTCGGGGCGGTTATGAGCTGACACGAATTACACTGACAGTGCGAGGTTTCCAAACTTACTGTAGCTGTTTTACCCGTGGTTAGGTCCAATGAAGAGACAGAGGAACACGAGAATTCGTTTGATACACAGTAATAAGAACGGCAACTCATTTTGCTCCGTCCGATACGATTCTTGGTCCGAAATTGAGATACAAACTCTCCTTTGGTATTTGTCAGCTCAATATGTTTTTTTATACCACAAAACTGACAAACAATATACGGCCCGGATGTTAAGCGGTTACCGTAGTCTATTGTCGACGCCTGCGACACTGGGGGCCAATCGCGCTATTTTGGAACGATAATACCAAAACTAAACCAAAAACGTTACGTTAAGCGCATCTCGTGTGCTAATAATTTACGTTAGTATAACGATAGATTGAGTTTTTTGTTTTTACACCTCTGAAAAATATAGTTATTTATTCTTATATCATATATAATATTTAATAATTAGAGATATATTCACACATAGTTTTTTGACAGTGATTAAAACCAAAAACGTTTCGTTGAGTATATCGTTTCCGCTGTCAATCGAACGTTTTTGATATAATTCGTGCTGTGCAATTTTCTGACAGCGTTTAAAACCAAAACCGTTTCGTCGAAAATGTCGTTTCCTCGGTCAAACGAACATTTTTGATTTAGTTCGGGCTGAGCAACTTTTATAATGTTTTGCGAGTCGTTATAAAAACAAAACTATTAAAATTATGAGGATTTATCTCAATTTGCTGGACAGTACTCATGAGGTAGACGTGGCTGAAGAGAGAGCATCAATCCACAGGCAGAATATGAATATTAGACGATCATTGTTTTCCATATCGCCAGAAAACGATGTATTTTTAACAGAGCTTTATGCCTGGTTGGTGAAGGAATGAAGTCCTCATAACTTGCCCCATCGTAATTCAATTGGATGAGATGTGGAGGCAAAAGTGTTTATGGCGCACTCTAAATTATTAGGTAATTACATCATATACTATAAGTAAATATAAATTGGTTATTACATGTTTTAGCTTTTGATAACTTTACACGACTGGGTTCATAGCACAGGTCGACTGGAGATATAAAGTATAACCCAGTCTCTTAAACAAAGGTCAAGAAAACTGCAAAAGAAGTACAATATACCTACGGTCCTGAAGAAACACGTGGCAATCCCATCTAAGACAACGATTGAGAGAATACAATAAAAAGACGGTGGAAAAGAAGTTGGAAAAGTTGAAGTCTACAAAATCCGCTAGTTTGGATATTAAATATTTGCATCTATGTCTTAGTAAAATGTGTAAAGGAAAACTTATTTATGTCCTGTGATAAATTCCTAAAATCTTTAGCTATCTTCCGCTCAAACTCTAAAAATCACAAATCGACACGTGTTTCGCCTCTCAACGAAGCATCCTCAGGATGTACCAGAGATAGAATTCGGCCACCTAACCAGCACCGAAGGATTCGGTGCTGGTCAACGCCTCTTGCGATCGGAGTCTTTCGTGGACCAAACGCCTATGCCCCTATTTGCTTCTACAAGCAGGCCGCTGAAGCTGCCGGACGTTAGAGGTTCGGCGTATTCCATCAAGTCTCTACAAAAGCACAAAGCATAACACATAATTAATTCGATTATCAACAATATTCTTTCTATATTATAAAATGCAATACTTACTCATCCGTTAGATACAATATTTATTTATTTCACTAAAAAAAACTCACGTGAATCAAAGAGAATGAGAATATTACTACATGTGAATATTGAAATCTGACATTTACTGCGACACTGCTGCCAAGCTTGATGATAGATTGAAAGTGGTGAGCGAGGATGTTGAAGAATGTTGGCAGAACCTTAGAGATAGTATGGTCGAGGCTACGAAAGAAGTGTGTGGAACGAATAAGATTGGGAACGGTAAAAAACGTGATGTGTGGTGGAATGATGAGGTGAAAGAGTCTGTGTATAACAAGAAGAAAGCATGGCAGACTACCTTGCTGCTAAAAATGAATGTGTTATGAACAACTTGATGAAAGACAGATATAATATAACATAACATATTTTCACGCTGTATCCCCAACGGGGTAGTCAGAGTGGACGGAGCGCCAGAAGTCGCAGTCCTTACACACCTCTTTCGCTTCTTCAAATCTCAACATTCTCCTCACACATTTTCGCCTAGGTATGCGAATGCTTTTGACATTTCCATCTGCTAACACTCTGGCTATTTGATCTTCACAAGTCAGCCTTGGTCTTCCTCGGCTTCTTTTACCACTCACGACTACCTTGCTGCTAAAAATGACTGTGGCATGAAGAACGTGATGAAAGACAGATATAAGCTACAGATATAAGCAGAATAGATATAAGCAGAAACGCTTACGTTTCTGCTTTCACACTAGTGAAAGAAAAGCGTAAAAGGTAGGGTGTTAGACGAAAACATGATATCAAACAACTTCGAGGAAAACTCCAAATTATTATGGAAAGAAGTACGCAAGTACCGAAGTGGTCCAGCACCTTGCAGAATGAATAAAGTGCGTTCGAAAGAAAACAACCTGCTAACAGATAAAAAAGATATAGCGATAGAGTACTATAGAGAACTGTATGAGAGTGGCGACTCCGTCTCTGATACTGAGAGCGATTCTAATGAATGGCCACACTCGGGTCAGGGACTGGAGGATCCCAATAGTATGAAAGAGATTGAGAAAGTGATAAGAAGTTTGAAATGTGTAAAAGACTGCGATAATTGATGAGATGACTGCTGAGATGATCAAGTATGGTGGTCCTAGGGTCTGGGATACCTTCTGTGCACTGTGCAACCTTTGTTGGCAGAAGGGGAGGTTCTCTATAAATGGAAAGGTTCTCGTTTAGACTGTGCGTGTTATAAAGCGTTTCTGAAAGATACTCGTATTTGTGGGAGGCACAAGGTGGTTTTAGTAACGGTAGGGGTTGTATGGATCAGATTTTCTCGCTTCACGTTATCGTGGGGATGTTTCTGGCTATAGCTCAGCAAGTTCTCTGCGCTTTCGTGGATCTAGAAAAAGCATTCGATAGAGTAGTGCGAAAGAAATTGTTGAGTCCTCTGCTTGAATATGGCGTATGGGGGTCCCTCACTGCGAGCTGAGGTCATTATATCGAGGCCACAGAGCCTGTGTAAAGATAGAAGGTGACATTTCGCCCTGGTTCGAAGTCTTTTCAGGTATCAGACCGGGCTGCGTGATATCTGCCTGGCTGTTCGTGTTGTATTTGAACAGTTGCCTCCAGAGATTAAAAGGTACTATGAGTGGTATGATATATAATGAATGCTAATTGTGCGCTGACGATGCTGTGCGTATAGCACCATCAGCAAAGTTGCAGACACTAGTCACGTACATGAAAGAAGAATGTGAAGTGAAAGGATTGAATATGAATGTGGACAAAACTAAGGTTCTGATGTTTGAAAGGGAAACGAGATTTGGGTAAATGGAAAATGTCTAGAACAAGTGCATAAAATTGTGTATCGAGTGCGTTTTCGAGGGATGGAAAATGTGTGTTGGATGTGGAGAGACGGGTACCAGCTGGTAATAAAGTGAACGGTGCTCGGTCCATATTTGTAGGCAGTATGAACGTATCTAATACTGCCAAAATTGCCATCTACAATGCGGTGTTGGTGCCAACTTTATTGTCCAGTAGTAAGCTTTAAATATGCCCGAAATCGAGTGAAAGTAAAAGTAAATGCAGTAGAAATGCGATCTCTTAGAAATATGTGTGGCGTCAGCCTTACGGACAGGATAAGCAATGAAGAGATACGCAGTATGACAGGGTTGTACGACAGTATTATTGTAAAAATGAAGAAAGGAATGCTTAGATGGTTCGGGCACTTAGAAAGATGAAAGACTGAAGAAGAAAGTCTAGAGAGCGAAAGTGAGTAGTTAAAGAGACCAAGGAAAATCAAGGCTGACTTATGCAGATCAAATAACCAGAGTGTTAGCAGACGGAAATGTTTAAAAGCGCTCGCATACCTAGGCAAAAATGTGTGAGGAGAATGATGAGATTTGAGGAAGCGAAAAAGGTATGTAATGACCGCGACGCTTGGCGCTCCGTCCTCTCTGAATACCCCGTTAAGGATACAGCGTAAAGAAATGTATGTGTGTATGTATATATAACATTCTTAAAAACATCCCCTACCAGAGGTACTTTACGGAACGCTCATCTTAAGTTATTGTAATAGAAAAAATCTTTCATTTTTGTCCTAATGTCAAAAGTTTTATCATGTTTCAGTTGCAAACCAATTTAGTTATCATAAATACTTATAAAAGAATGTATCAAAAAACTGCAGTAAGTGTAATGATGATGTCATGGTTGGTTTTATCTATAGTGTACTACAACAACGTTTACAACGTTTTTCGATCGAGTAATCTTTCCAAGTATTACAAATACTACAAGTTACCTTCACTGTCCTACAATGGTGAGTTAAATGAAACTAACATTTTAAAAATCAGTTAATTTCATACACAATACTGAATGTATCACTGTTTAGTTATTCGCATCACAAAACTTATGGTTAACATAATTTGTTCTTGGCAGAACCAAAACCATCACATTAACATGTGCTTTGTGAGTAACAGAAAATAACATTACGATGTTCATACAGTAATAAACGGTAAACATATCACAAAGGATTTATCTAATATATTATTATAAATGATGAGATTCAGTATTTTATTCGTTATAAAGTCTACGAATCCATACTCCATGCTAATGTTATGAATATTTAAATCTATCTGTTTGTTCCCCTTTCACGCCCAAACCGCTGCGCCGATTTTGATTACATTTAAAAATGCATCAAGTAGATATACATTGTTATTTCGAAAAGGTGGGTAAATACGAAAGTGTATTAAAGTACTCAGGATAACGGAAAACTTGCGTTCTACAACTTCGCCAAAAGTCAATAGTCCCAGTGTCCCTCAAGTTAAAAAAAAATAAAGGTGAGGCAACCTTAATATCAAGCGTTTTTACGTCGCTAGCAAACCTTTAGAATATAGGGCATTATGATAGAGAGTTATAAATTTTTTGTCACTGGTAACTTTTTATATTATATGGAATACTTTTATCCGGAGATAGCCAAGGAATCCACGTGGATGAAGTCGCGGATACAGCTAGTATACAATAAAAGGGAAAATTAATGAACACTGGTAAAAATAATAAACGCCCCGGACAATGGGCACCGACTGCGTGGTTCGAGTTTCACCTAGACTTTTAGAAAGTTCGACGTCTTAATTTGCCCAGCTGGCAATCGAACTCGGAACCCTTAATTTGACAGACAACCTCGGCATTAATGGGCCAGTTATACCTCATATAATGTCATCACGACATACTTTATTGGCGCTGAATCCTAAAAAAGATTATTGATACGACTCAAGTGAAAACTATTACTACATAAGTACTTACCATATATGTAATGTAATAATTATGAACCCATTTGAATAAGTCCATGATATTGCGAATTGCAATGTAATTATACGAATTCAATAATATAACTACGTACAAGTAAACGTTTGAGAAAATTTAGAAAACTTTACCTGCATTGGATTTTATTGCGACAGAGGTAGCTATAGGTACATATATAGCTATAGCTACCTCTAAAACTAAAAAGTAGACATACTTGTTTTAGATTGAAAATCGGAACAAAGTTCATGAGTACAAAAATATTAATATTTGCTGCTTATATGAAATAATTTTTCTTTTGCTTTAATAGGATCTGAAGACTTCCTTATCGACACTTCGGGATGTTACATACCAAATTATTCGAAAAGAATACAATTTCATGAGCCCAAACATATAAAACTGGATTGTGGTGAACGAGCGATATTCATAGAAAAAACAGCAAATTCTTCGATAAAATTCCTTATTGATCCAAAAAAAATTATGAAATATTACAAAGGGACGGAAGACATTGAATGTTGTTATAGATTTGCTATAAGATCTACTGTTTCTGGGAAAGAGGATTATCAAATAAAGTAAGTAGTAGATATTTATTTCTTACAATTTTCTTATATTCCTAAGCTTCATTCAATAATTTAAACCTAGTTATTTGTACATATCTAAAAAACCGACTTAAAAAAAATACATTGAAAAGTACTAAATAGGTATATAATATTTCGTACTTTTCAATGTTTTTTACTTATCAAAACACAAGTACAAAAATAGCTTTATAAATACGATACATACGAATACCTTCCTATAATAATTACATTTGACAGTTGCGGAAGTCGATGCCAAGCCTGCTAAATTAATAGACTTTCTGTTGTTGCCTTGTTCTGGCACATTGATTTGAACTTCAATAACTGTCAAATTTAATTATACCTGCCTAGTCTTGCTATAAATATTGTTACAAGGAAAACATCGTTTTTTTTTCTATTACATAAAACCATAGATTTAATATATACTAGTAGATTGGCGAAGAAGTGATTAGGGCGAGACCAAAAACGGAATACACTTGTGTGCATGTGATGCACATGTGAGTGAGGCAAATAGTGCTGCGCGTGCATGCCTCGACCTCGATTATCGATACAGATTGCACTGTATTCCTGTCTTCTGATTTGACACAGATCCACCTACAAAGGGAATATCTTTATGTTGGAATGAATAAAAATGAAACTACAAAAAAACGATTTTTATTTTCCCCCAAAGAGAATTAATTAATTTATTATAGAAATGTGGTAGGCTTTCCTTCGAACTATTTTGCAATTTTGCTTCATACTTTATTCTAATAATAAAATATGTTTCGATTATTAGTTTTAGTAATAGGTGTTTATGACTGGATAATGCTAACGAGTCATACATATGAATGTCAAGTATGTTAAAAAACGTTTTACAGGACACAAGACATTCGTTTACTAATTTTCGAAACTTATTTTTGTTTACATTTTTCCCGTTCATATGTTTTCGGAAAACTCGTTCAGATTATATACCTATCTCATAAACGTCTTGAGAAGGATAAATGAAGCCACCTACGTCCTTCATGTATGTAAGCGCACCTTCTTTAATTTCACCATAAAGTACGGTTACACATGACTCGCATTTAATTTAAAAAATAAACATGGAATGTTCCAAAAAAAAATTAATTGCCACTGCCATGATTACCAACACCCTTGTCTACATGATCTCCATGAATACCATTACCCACATCAACATATCCATGATGATTACGACCGTTAAACTCAACATGTTCACGTACAGACATTTCGTCGAACATAAGAGCGATAACCAGATCCCTTTTTTCTTCAGCTACATTTTTTATAGTTACTATGGCTTCCTTAGTGATTCCTGGTTTACAGTCTACACTTTGGTACCAGCTTCGTAGTGTTCGGGGATGCAGTAAGCACAGGTCAAATTTCGTTGTCATGTAATTGGGGCCCGAGGGCTATAAAAATGCAAAGTTAGGGCAAAAGTCTTCAGTTGTGTATCATACTCTTGCTTAATTTTTTTATTGTGATTTTTCTTAATCACCCTTTCAATGAGATGCTGCAACAAATCGTTTGAACAAGACCCCATTACAGCACTTACGTTATTTTGAAGCGACGAAAGGTTTTCAAGGTTTTTTATCACTTGAGACAAATTTATCACTTTTTCGTTATCCCTTTCTTGTGCTCTTACATTTTTCAGTTTTTCTTTATTCATATTTAAGCATCTACTAAGACCAATAGTCCAGACCAGTAGTCAATAGTTTTTTTTCATTTTTTTAATTCTCGCAGTATTTTCTAGATCAGACGGATTTGCTTTAGAACTACTGGGTACTGGCGATATCTCTGTAGCCATATGATGATACTTTGCGTATTGGCTTCAATATAACCTGCAAACAAATATAATTATTGTACCTATTTACGACTATAATAAATATGCATCATAATAGTGAATTGCAGTAAATAAATAGAAACGAAAACAAATAGTAAACTGATAGCGAGTAGTACACAGTTGAAGACATGCATAAACGTACACGTAAGTACAGTAAAATAAATAAATAAAGAAATAACGTACAGGCATGCATAATGTGGGTATGGAACCAGAACTTAGCTTTACTCTTTGTACTCCTCTATGAGAAAAACGTTTTTGTTCGAAATGTTTGCTAAATATAGTCGAATATTTTTTTTGAACCCATTTTTCTCTGCTTATCATTTTTAGCCATTTTTCTCGGTCATTAATATTTTGAGGAAATCTGAAACGTTATAAAGTTTCGATTATTTTCCTCCAAAAATTAAAAACAAATTTAAATAAATTCATAAATTTAAAATAAAATAATTTTTTAAAATATTATGACAATGAACAAAGATGCATGCAAGGCATACCTTTGCCGGTAAGAGACATATCGGTAAGATGTCAGCGATAGTCAATCTCTACAAAAACGAGGTAAGAAAATAGTAGGAATTCACGTATTTGTAACTATTTTAAATTTAATTCCTATGCATTTAAATCAACGATATGTTAAAATGTGATAGTTTTTACCATCTGTTTGTATATAAAAGTTTTGTAACAGATCTCAAACATTGCATTTAAACAGCTAAACATTTCAATCGAACTTACATGTGAAATGTATAATTATTTGGATTTTCTTCTTCTTTATACATTAATATAATTTCATTTTAAAAATATGAAGCTCATTCAAAATTATCTCCGTTGGCCTTAATTATGTACCATTCTTTAAACGTTGTGGCCAGTTATAGACCAGCAGCTAGCAACAGATTTTTTTCGATCCATCGAATCACGTATGCCCTTCAGGACTCTCATTGAGTAGCTATTGATTAACGATCGTATATTTGAGATCGTGATCGTGGGATAAGTCGCGTGATCTAATTTGAAATTGCTAAAAAAATCAGTTTTTAATGATCATTTTGATAAAAAAAATTCAGCGAAAAGCCAACAGCATACTCGTAGGGCGGGTCCCGAGGTTATGATCTACCATTACATTCAATATCAAAATCACAGCTGTAATATTTTCTGATTGACTTCAAAACAAAAAAATACTATACCTAGTTTGTGTAAAACTACACCGCAATTCGGTTCTCTTTATCACAATATTCATATGAGAATGACAGAAAATGTAATAGTATAAGTTTACGTTAGTAACTAATTAATCTGTGGTATAGCTATATCGGATTTATAAAGTTATTTTTGTACTTGAGTTTTGGTTAGTTAAGGATAGTTACTTCGTACTTTTCAGTGCTTTTTCGTTGAAGTCGGTTAAATTTTGTTATTAATTTTTTTTTATTTCTCCCTTTTGGTTGACCGTGGCCTAAATAAATATCTAGGGCATGTAGGTCTACAATTAACTTCTTGTCTAATTCTATAGTGCAATGAGATACAAGAGAATCACCAATATAAATAAAGCTTATAAACAATTCGCGTTATTTGGTGTTATTCGGTTTATCTTCGAAGTCCAAGTCCATTACCATTGAAATTTAAAAAGAACCAATATGGACGTATATCCTTTTAAATAAAAAAAGAATCTTCCAAATCGGTTTATAAATGACGGAGTTCTGAGGTAACAAACAAAGAAAAAACATACAACCGCATTGAGAACCTACTGCTTTTTTAAGCCGATTAATAAGTTCATTTTCAGATAAGTACCTAAGTCAGATTATTTTTGTCTTTATACCAATGTTTCGAAGATAATAAGGTAAGAGGTACAAACAATGTTTTCAAGGTTTTTAAGTACATTAAATTTTAGAAAACTTCGTGAAAGCAGGTTTCGTTTTACTAAGGCGTAGGTAGTACTGTTATGTATTCTGTGACCAAGGTTTAGAACACCGTCAAAATAATTCTATAAACCTGACCATGAGCAGAGGCGTCTCTAGCCCTTGTGGCGCCCGTGTGCAACCTGTACCCTGGCGCCCTCTAGTAGAAGCGGGGTCAAAATGGAATACTAACAGTTATAATTTTCAAACGGAAATTCGGGTGCAAATGGTGTCGGAAAGCAAAAACTTTTTTTTTTGGATGGAAGGGGTTACATCAAGAATAAAAAATCACAACTTTGTAGTTCTTCCAAACATATTTAATTTAAAAACTAATATAGTTACATTACAGGACGCTCGTACACACAAATATATACACAGTACACACACACAAATGTATTTATAAAAAAGTTACTTTTCGTGCTTTTGCATTAGCGAAATCTTTAACAATGTCACTAACTTCAATTTTGATTTCATGTTCAATACTTATTAACGATAAATTTGTCAGTCTACTTTGCGACAATGTTGATCTAAGATAGTTTTTAATAATTTTTAGTTAAGAAAATGACCTTTCGCTATGTGCGACCGTGACTGGTGTCAGGTATATCCTCAGTGCTGTGGACAGATTTGGAAACACTGAAATTAATTTATTCGTAAACAAGTAATTTAAAATATCCAACGGCGTAGTGGAATCATCAATAAACATCGGTAATAATTCGATTTCGTTATAGAGCTCGAACTTTTCCACATCTGAAGAACCAGCATGGCTAAGTTTATTTTCTAAATTAGAACAATGTGTTTTTTTTGTATCTGAGTCCAAATCTTTCCAGTGTTTCAATTTTTAAAGAAATGAAAAAATTACATTATTTTCATTCAAAAGTTCGAACCGTTCGTCGAACTTAGTAATTGCGGTGTCTAACAAATAGTAGTAAAAATTTACTTTGAAATGTGTTTTCGGGTCTGTTATCGGTTCATCCTCCGCCTCATAATTAAGAAACCTTTTACGAGCGCGAGGGCGTGCAGGTGTGGGAAATTCTGCTATTGCCTCGACTTCTTCCGCTACAGTTTTCGCGCTGTTAAGGAGCTCCTGAAAAGCAGACTCATTGCGGAATTCAGACAAACTTATTTTTGCATTATCAATCATTTTCACCGCTTCTGACAATACAACGTCTGACTTTTGAAGTGCCTTGCTAACTATATTTATCTTGCTTAAAATTTCAAACCAAATAAGCAGAGAGCAGATGAAGTCAAACGACTTAATTTTTGTCAGTAATGAATTTCCCATATTTCTTGACTCGGCATCTTTGCTCCTATCGGAATATATGGTAAACAAGGCATCATACACTTTTCCCAGTTCAAAACGTAGAGCTTTTACTGCTTCAACCCTGCTCTCCCATCGAGTATTTAAGAGTGGTTTTAGACTTAAAGTTGGCACTTCTTTAGCAAGTATTTGCCAACGTGCTGTTGACGCAGAAAAAAAAACATAAATTTCCTGCACAACTGAAAAGAAATTGACAATTTCTAATGAACTTTTAGCAGCGTCATTCACCACCAAATTTAGGCTGTGTGCCGCACAAGGTACGTAAAATGCGCGCGGGTTTAAATCTAAAATTCGTTTTTGTAGACCTATATTTTTCCCTTTCATGTTTGCACCTTTATCGTAACCTTGACCACGCATATCTTGTATGTCAATTTCGTTTGAGATTAAACAATCTAACAAAAATTGAGTTAAGCCCAGGCCAGTAGTGTCTGTAATAGGAAAAAAACCCAGAAAGTGTTCTTTTACTTCAGCCTTGTTGTTGCTTGCATTTAAAAGAACGTACCGTACGACAACCGATATTTGTTCTTCGTGTGCAATATCTGGAGTGCAATCTAAAATAATGGAAAAATATTTGGATTGTGTCAATTCCAAAACATTAGCTTTTTTTATTCTTTCTCCTAATAATTGTATTATTTCATTCTGAATGTTATGGCCAAGATAATGAGTTAGGCGTGACTCAGATTTTTGAATAAGAGAAATGTGTTCCGCAAGCACATTATCAAAATTAGAGGTATATTCAACCAGCTTTAAAAAATTACCGTTATCGGAATCGTAAATTTTTTGAGATCTTCCCCGAAAAGTCAGACATTGCCTCGCTAAAAAATGAATTATGTTGATTATTCGTTCGAGTACTGCAACCCAACGTTTTTTTTCCCGATCAATTTCATTTTGGTGCAAGAAATCTACCGACTTTTCATTTAAAATAACATTTTTCAACGTAATTTGTTTCTTAAGACATGATAGGTGCCCTAAGCTCTTTTCATGACGTTCTATAGCAGTAGACAAATGCTGCCAATCTTTGTAACCTATTTCACCATTAAAAGGAGTCGCATCAGCATGAAAAAGTTTACAGTAAAAACAATAAACAGAATCAGTTGACTTAGAGTAAACCAGCCAGTTTCTTAAAACGGTTTCATTATTTAACGTATTTTTAGTATAATAAGCATTTGAAAAAGATCCTTTTGAACTATTCGAAGGATATGAACCCACTTTTACCTGTACTGGCCCACGCTCCATCAAAAATATTCTCTGTTTATCGGATAACACCTGTGGCCATAACGCGAGATCATTCATTACATCTTCTCGAAGTATATTCTCCGGGGACGCTTCGGCACTAGGAGGTTCTTCGTCTTCTTCGACTACCGACGACAAAGACAGCAGCGGCGGCGGCGGCGGCGACGTTGAAGGGACGAGTTCTGCTGTACAATTATCTTGGTTTTCATATGTCTCTGTCTCCAGGTGTTCGTCCGAGGATGGACCGGGTCGAACAAAAAACTATTTAATAGAACATATATTCTTTTTCAGAGACACTTCCTTCTCCAGCTTTCTTTTTCGACTTTGTGCACCAGAAAGTTTATTTTTTCCATCGCCATCAGACATCTAAAATAAATAATAAACTAAGTATAGGCACCTAAAAGTACTATCAATGTAAATTAATATAGGCCCAGAGAAATAGTTGCAACTTGGACTAAGTATTATATATTATAATTATGAAACATATCAATCAACGTCGCGGTACCTTCATTAGGCAATCAAACAGAATAAATAAATTAAATAAAAAAGTAGTTTGTTATTCAAAGGTTAGGTAAAAGTAAGACCTAAATAAATACCTAAGTAAGTATACTAGTAGGTACAGAATATTAAAGCACTTTAACTTACCGTTGTTTGTTCCGCACTGCAGTAGGATAAACGAATGAAAAATCCTAGGTCGTGGGTATTTAACTTCGATATCACTATCTATCACTCGATAGCACCTCGATAGTTGTTTTTTTTTTTCATGGATTTCGCTGGCTATTTTTGATGACCTCTGACCTCGATGCTTGTCGCAATAATTGTGCAAGCAAATAACCAAATCTTGCCTTTTATATAATTTTTATCAAAAGAAAAGCCGATTTACTTCACATTTACATGTTTACTCAAAGATGATAGTTAATCCAATTGCATCAAGGCTTATTTCGCAAAACTACGCTGTAGCGGTAAAACAAAAAATGCGGCACGCGTACACAAGCCTTTGAAAATGACCGCCGCACGTCCCTGGGAATTTTAATTTGAAGTTTATAGCATTCCAATACAGCCGAGTTAGCAATGATAGTCGGCGTATTGTCAAACAAATCAAAACAAACAGGTGCAACGCCGGCACGCGCCTTTGGTAGCGATGCGACATTATGCCAATATAATCTTTAACTATCTGTTTTAAGGCTGATTTCACGTTGAAACAAAAGTTATTGTGTAGAGTAGGAAAAGGAGTAGCTTGTGGTGGCGCGCCTTGCTTTGCTACCGCGCGCCCGGCGTCGGCCATAAACACAGGCGCAGGGTCTTTGAGAGCGCCGGCGCCGCGAGCGACGCATCTTTGGAGGTGTCGCACTAGAGGGCGCTCGGCGCCCCCTTAGACCCGGCGCCCGTGTGCGCCGCACACCCTGCACCATAGGTAAAGACGCCTCTGACCATGAGTGATGTCTGATGACAGTCTGTTCGTGCATGTAATCCTAAATATTAACATCGAAGCGAAAACTTTGGTTCTCTTTTTAAGAAAATTGCGCGGACGGAGGAGTGTGAAAGGTATACTTAAAGATTAAATGGAGAAGTACTGGAGTAAGCTAATACTTTTATATAATATGCATTAGAAATTACATTAAGTTAAATATTTATTTAACTTAATGTAATTTCTGTAATGTAATTTAACTTAATGTAATGAGTGATTTCACTCATAATTTACATTCATATTGCCAATGTCAAAAAAAACTGTCGATATTAAACTCTTAATAGTTTGTGATCAGTGATCAGTGATCACACATACGTAACCTCCTTGGATCATACGGTAGCACACAGTAGAGATATGGTAGAGATTGTCACCAAAGAATTTATAAGTTTATATTTACGGTCGAATTTTGACCACAGTGCGACCTCTAGTTTATGCAGATAAATACTAGCTGACCTGGCGAACTTCGTACCACATCGGAATCAATAAATGTTGTATTAACGTATTAGCTGAATTAAATTCAGTTTTTTATTAAGAATACACAAAATGAATTAAGTTCAATAAAAGTACAAAATTTAAAATGAAATGTATATTTTAATTAGATTGAAATTACCTTGTCGAGGTTGAGACAAACAAAAAAATTCATCGTCTTCAGTCAATCCGTTCTCGAGATATCTCAAAAAAGCCATTCCGTACAAAATGTATGAGAAAATGAATTTTCTTCATAATTTTTTTTTTCGTGAAGGCTTGGCATAGTTTTTTTTACATTTCATCTTTTGAATACTTATTTTCACGCTGTACCACTAATCAGAAAGAATGGAATGCCTTGGCATACTTGCATCACAGTTTTTACATAAAATATTTCTTTCTAGTAGTTTGTGAGGCGAATGATGAGGTTAGAATAGCTAATCTCATCATTCGCCTCACAAACTCGCTGATATGCGAGTGTTTTTAAATTATCCTTCAGTTACCACTCGAGATATTTATATACATAACTCAGCTCGGTCTTAGTACTTAGCTTCTACTGCTCAACTACTACCGCTCACTTCCGCTCCGTAGATTTTCTTCATCTTGATTGACCTCTTCGTAGATTGACTTCGTCAATCGTTCATCACTCATTGTTTTTATATGCCTGAACCATTTAAGCATTCTTTTCTGTATTTTTATAATAACACTATCATCGAAACCTGCCACATAACGTATACCTTCATTGCTTAATTTATACGCGAAAATGATACCGCACTTAATATTTATGAGAGATCGCATTTCCACTGTACTTTCACTCGATTTCAGACATGTCCAGGCCTCACTATCGTATACAACGAAGATTGCATTAACACGGGATCGTGGCTGGCCGTTTTGGCAGATTTAGATATATTCACACTGCTAATTAATGCACCACATAGCATCATTAAATTTATTGCTAGCTGTTACCCGCCTCTCCACATCCACATCACATCTATATTCCATGTTTCGAGAACGCACACTGCCCATACATGCCAGTTTAATTCACTTTTTTTAGACATTTTCCGTTTCTTCATATTTTACGCTCTGTCTGCACATTCAATATTCATATTCAACCCTTTCGCTTGAGTCTTCTTTCATGCAAGTGACTAGTCTGCAAATTTGCTTCTGATACTGCATGGATAGCGCTATAAGTACAACATCGTTATCGTATAAAAGAGAGTTTTCCACTGTGCCGTCACATATCATACCGCCTTTCGACGTTTAAAAGCAATTGCCACCTTTCAATGTTTGAAGGTAAAACTGCAAACCAGGGCGACGTTACCGTCTATTTTAACCTACATGGACTCTGTGGCCACGGTTTAATAATTGCACAGTTCAAGCCGTATTCAGGCAGGAGACTTCACAATTTCTTTCGCTTGTTTATGCTGTATCTGATGCTTTTTCCACATCCACAAAAGCGCAGAAAACTGACATTACCTATCTGATCTATGGCTAGAAACCTTTCCACGATCATGCGGAGCGAGAAAATCCAATCTCTCACAAATACGGGAAGTTTTCAGAAATGCCTTTCATACGTTCGATCAATACTTTAGTACAGAATTTTACTTGCTGAGCTGATGGCTCTGTAACACGTACAGTCCTTTTTACAGACTTCAAAAAAGGATATTTCTATGTTCGTCTGTATGTATTTTTTTATACATGTTTACCGATAACTTTGTGAATTGTGGATCAATTTCGATTATTATTTTTCCGTTGGGTTTAGTATAATATATTGAGTATATTATATTGGGTTATAGTATATTAGGTTCAGTTAGGGGACTTTTCGTTGTTTTTTTGAAGTCGGTTTAATGTTTTTTTAAGTATTTTTCCTTAATGAAGTGGAAATATGACTGCGATGCGCGACTCTACCGGAACCTTTGACAGAAATATGATTTCCTATACCATAGAAGAAATAGCTTCTATACTGGTTTGAGAGAGAAAGTTAAATACAGAATAGTTCCAGTCGCTTATTATAAGCTGCATGCGATGGGCCATTAATTTGTCCCGCTTTGACATCGGAACCCAAATGTTCAGTGCTCTCAAAGTGTGATTTTCTTGCCTGTGCATAATATCCTGTTCCTCAGTCTATCCCAAATAGGCAATGGCGTGGAATATATGTACCTATACTAACTATATATAGAAGAGAGTATTATTGAGAAAATGATATACTTAACACAGAAAAGTCTCATTGAAATTAGGAAACGATTTGAGTGACGATGATTTTATAATATATTTATATATATATATACCTTGTATATCAAAATTTGTAACTTATTTGAAACAAACGAAAACGGGCCCGATTGAGAACCTTACCAATTCTCAATGCAGTTTTTATCCCGTACCTACTTTTAATAGATTTAGTTTTAAAATACAATAAAATAGCGTTTACCCGATTAAAATATTTATAATTTGAATTGAATCTACTTAACAGTATCCTCGATATCTTTTTCAGATATTCAACATGCGTCCCATTCCAGAATGGCTCAGTAGTAGAACTAAAACAAGAGGTCATTACTGTCATCTGTGATATCAAATCTTTAAAAACATCTAAGCGAAAACCTGTATATGAAGATGCCTATTTAGTTTTAAAAAAACTGCAGCGGAATGTGACAAAAATAAAAGACAAGCCTTGGAATGTACTCATATTAGGTATGGACACTGTGTCTCGTGCCAGGGTGTTCAACAGCATGCCTCAAACCGTTCGCTATTTACAACAACACAATTGGTTAGACTTTAGAGGATATCAAAAGGTAATTACTGCCACTAACATACCACCACTAACATGCCACTAACATGCCACAACATGATTATAACTATATAACGTTGTTTGTATCCTGTCTTCTCGCGCAGTCATCCTTGATATACTATCTGACATAGATATGATGTAAGTATATACTAAGTTCGTAGGATAGTTTTTGCACAGAACACTAATATTTTCTAGCTGAAGCTACCAGGCTAGCCATTTATTTAATTTTATCTACCTACCTACATAATACTTTGTTTTCTGTTTCATTTACAAATTAACTACATATACCTATTTCTAATAACTATATAATCAATAATTAATAGAACAAATATGGACAAAATAATTATGGCAGACTTCGATGTATGAACATTGTAGTGTAGGTGACGGGTATAGTAGGTATGTAGTGTAGTATTGAAAGTTTGTAAGATCTACTTATACATCTGCAAGAACAATAGAGTATATACAATATATATCACCCGATCTAGAATAGCAGAGTTTCTAAATTCAATATTATTTACCCTCTTGCGTAAGTAACAAGGACTTGTAAAGTAACTTGTCACCTGTAAATTTTCTACCAAAGTGGCTAGTCACGAGCAACTGCAGCCTCTAGTGCCTAGATTTAAGTGACTGCATGCGACTGATCGCCTGCGACTTGCCTATTTTACAAGCAAACAGCTTATTTTCAAAATGCACGTCGAAGATTAACATCTCTTCACCTTTTTTTTATGCCGGAGGGGACAAACGAGCAAGTGAGTCACCTGATAGAGAGTGATCACCGCCGCTCGTAGACACCCGCAACGTCCTGGGAATCACGGGTGCAATGCCGGCCTTTTTGTTGTGTGACCTTGAGTATCTGATCTGGAGCAGGAGCTTGACAGGAGGTACTGACAATGAATGGATATCAGATGAACCGCATGATGTCTGCCTGACTATTCGTGCTGATTCGGATGGTTGCCTCCACATATAGTAACCTTACTATATGTGGAGGCAACCATGAGTGAGATGGTATTTAATGGCATATCAGAAGCAGAGTTGCAGACACTAGTCACGCGCATGAAAGAAAAATGTGAAATGAAAGAACTGAATGTGCATGTGAACAAATCTAAGGTTCTGATGTTTGAAAGCGAAGATGAAGAGGCTTGGGAGGGAACACGAGATGTCATTGGCGTGTTTTGTGATCTTTCCAAAGCTTTTATTGTTTGTCACAAAACTTTAATTTACAAACCGAAATTATGGAATACGCGATTAAGCTCTCGATCTCGTGATTTCATATCTGGCTTACCCGAGAACAAAAAGTGAGTGTAAATGAGGTTACATCTGTTGGTTCTAAATTAAAGATGGGCGTTCTCCTAAGATCAATCTTAGGACCTTTCCTGTTTTTGGTTTATATTAATGATCTCTCATTTATGCTTAAAGACCTATGTGATGTAATATTATTTGCTGATAACACATCACTATTGTTTAAAGTAAACAGAAAAGACATAGATATTAGCGGACATAATAAGACCTTGGCAGATGTATCTAGATGGTTCGCTGCAATAATTTACTACTGAATGCACAAAAAACCAATTGTGTCAAGTTTTCCCTATCCAATATACCCAGAATCCATAATAAATTAGAACTGGGTGGGAAACAATTAGAATTAGCGAAATCAATGATTTTCTTGGTTTAACAGTACCTAGATAGCAAGTTACAGTGGGCGGACCATATCGGGGTTTTGGCTAATAAGGTCAGTTCGGCAATGTATGCTATTAGATGCATTAGACAGTTGACAAATGTGGCCACGGTAAGGCTGATGTACTTTTGCATATTTCCATAGCCTTAAGTCTTATGCCCTACTACTGTGGGGATCAGCGGCGCATTTGAATTCTATTTTTATTTTTCAAAAGAGGGCAATACGTCATCTACAGTATAAATGCACGAGAGTTGCCGAGAGACCGTTTTAAAGACATTGATGTACTCACCTTACCCTCGTTATACATTTATGAAAACATAATGTACACTAGAAAAAATATGGATCTATTTCAAAGGAAAGGTGTTATTAATGGTATGGAAACTCGTGGTCGTGATCAGCTAGTTACTGCTAAATTTAAATTACAAAAGTCAAGTGGGTCATTTTTGGGCAACTATGTTCGTTTTTATAATAAAATTCCTCAAGAAATTATTCAATTAACGGAAAAGCAATTTAAACTTGTTATTAAACGCACACTGATTGGAAAAGCATACTACAAACTTAGCGATTTCATTAAAGAAAAAACAATAGTCTGGAAATAATCTTCTCTGCACACGCATTTACTGGCTTCATGAATATTGCATTTTAAATAACTATTGTAGAATGATGTTGAAAAAATGATACCTGACTGAGTTTCTTGTCGGTTCTTCTCAGTGTCCAGGTTTTCTTTTCGAACTGAACTAAAGTAAATTTGACGTTTAAAAAATACCTTGCAATTGGGTTTACTTAAATAAATTGATTTGACTTTGAAGCCGAAGTCGAAGTGTGAGATATGTGTAAATGGAAAATGTCCAGAACAAGTGAATAAAATGGTATATCTGGAGAGTGCGTTTACAAGACGTGGAAGACGTGATTTGTATGTGGAGGGCCAGGTAATAGCTGGCAATAAACTGTGTGTGTGAGTGTGTGTAATTAATAGGAAGTGTGAATATATTATCTAACTCAGCCAAAATGGCCACCCACAATGCAGTGTTGGTGCCAACTTTATTGTACGATAGAAAGGTCTGGATATGCCCGAAATCAGATGAAAGTAAGATAAATGCAATAGAAAGGCGATCTCTTACGGTGTCACCTTTTTGCACAAAATAAGCAATGATGAGATACGCAGTATGATAGGGTTGCACGATAGTGTTTTGTGAAAATGGAGAAAGGAATACTTAAATGTTTCGGACACATAGAAAGAATGAGTGATGAAAGACTGACGAAGACCTTCTGTAGAGCGAAAGTGAATGGAAGCAGAAACCAAGAAAATCCAAAGCTGACTTATGAAGATCAAATAGCCAGAGTGTTAGCTAGCAGAAATGTCAAAAGCATTCGCATATTTAGGCGAAAATGTGTGAGAAAATGATGAGATTTTAGGAGGCTAAAGTAGTAAGGCTAAAGGACAGCGAGGCTTGGCGCTCCGCTATATATCTGACTACCCAGTTAGGGATACAGCATAAAGATATGTATGTTATGTTTGTTATAATACAACGCAAAAGTTTAAAAGTTTATGTAACGAAGTTTGCAAGAAACTGTCGCGTGTTGACTTAGCCGACCGTGTCTTCTAGCAAACGAGGGCCCGCGACCGCGCAATGCACCGCATTCATTTAAAACTGCCGTAGTTTATTTATTATCCGATTTCAAAAATTCAAAGTGTACATTACAGATGAAAAACAAAGCAAGATTTTATATTCGAATCATTTTTAATATAATTGGCATTTGTACCGCGTTATTTAAACAATAAAAATGAACACTTCAATTTTTGTTTTTTATTCAAGTAACTTTTTAAATATTGAGCCTGTACTTATGATTGTCAGAAGTTTTTTGTTAGGAATTTTAATGCCTTTTTCCTATGACACCTCACTCGTCCAAATATATTAAATAGTTATTGAGTTATTCGACAAAACTTAAACCAAGAATCGCCATTTTCATGACGTCATAGCTCCCCCTCCACCAATTGAGAAAGTGACAAGTGACAGTTGTCGGTATAATACTGCTCAGTCCCACGAAAATCATTATTTGACGACTTCTTTAAGTTAGCCTCCTTACTATACTTATCAAAAAGAAAACGAAAACATAGATTTTGGATTTGTTAAGAGCACTACAAAAGGTGCATTTTATTTGTTCTATAATGTGTTAAGACACGTGAATGTCGGTAAATTTCTTTTGAAGTTATGATCAGTTAATATCAAAGCTGAGGTCAATAATGACGAGTACTACAACTCAAACGAGAGAGTGCATATCTGCGCAACAAAAATTACTAGCCGTTCAGTCGCGCGCAGCTAGTCGGGCAGTGAGTATTAACCCTTATTATGTATGTGATAAATTTCTAAAATCTTTAGCTATCTTCCGCTCAAACTACTAGTTTAAGCGGAAGATAGCTAAAGATTTTAGAAATTTATCACATGCGATGGATTTCCGTAAAGTAACACCTAAATCTATACAATACCTTATTATGTAGATGTAGACGCTCAAACTACTAGTTTAAGCGGAAGATAGCTAAAGATTTTAGAAATTTATCACATGCGATGGATTTCCGCAAAGTAACACCTGAATCTATACAATAACTTATTATGTAGATGTTGAGTCGCGTGTGTTAAGTAGAGTCGCATGTTCTTTTGCATTCGCGACGATTTCCGAGTCGCGGCTGCGTCAATCGGTATAATTGTAAGACTTTTTGAATAAATAGGAATCGCGCACGGTCAGCCGTCCACAACTAGTCGCATATAGTGGAAAATAGTTCTTATAGATTAGGTAGGTACTGCAAAATAATATGACGAGATCTATGTAAAAAAGATCCAAAACGTGTTAGATATTAAGTAGTACATGTAAAATCTCATACAAATCATCTCATTTCATAGTATTTTCACCCAATTTTTTTGAACTCTGTATTACCACCTAGTACACGATGGTTAGGTAGTACCTACCATTTAAACTGCATTTTAAAAATCTGTATAGTGCATAAGGCATACCTGTATTAATGTACCAGATTTGCAATTTAAGACTCACATGAGCTCTAAATGTATTATTTTAAGGTCGAATCCAACACTTTTCCCAATGTCATGGCCTTTATGACCGGTAAAAATATATCCACTGTAAATAAATTATGTGAAAAAGGAATGCACACCTGCAACAACTTCATATTATGGAACAAGTTCAAAAGCACTGGTTATGTAACTGCTTATGGAGAGGACTTCTTACAGTTACCAGATACTTTCTCACGATTCAACGGTTTTAAAACGCCACCTACTGACCATTATACAAGACCATTCTTCCTTACTGGAGAAACAATGAGAGGAAATCTTATATGCAGCAAAAAGAAATCTTCAGCAATGCATTTACTTGATTACGCTATGCAATTCGTCAATGCCTACAAAAACAACAATTTTTTTGGAATGTTCTGGTTAAACTCTTATACTCATAATTTACAAAATTTACCTACACTTATAGATAAAGAAATAGTTGAATTTTTTAAAGAATTAAATAACATAGGGGTTTTAAATAACACATTTATAATATTTTTAAGTGATCATGGTATCAGATTCGGTGACTTCAGAATGGCTATGGAGTCATATTTTGAGGAGAGACTGCCAATGTTTTTCATGTGGGCACCGACTAAGTTTCGAAATCAGTATGCAGAGGAAAACTACAATTTACAAATAAATCAGAATAGGCTGGTTACCCCCTATGATTTGTATATGACATTATGGAACATACTTGAAATATCTAGTGATTCAGTAGCAGTTACTACATCAGAAGCTTGTCCACAATGCAGGAGTATGTTCGAAGAAAAATCGCCACACAGAAGGTGCATAGATGCAGGTGTCGATGAAAGTTGGTGCACTTGTCATAATATGACATATGTTGATCAAAATGATACATATGTTACAAACAGTTTACAATTGGCAGTAAGTTATATACAAAAAAGATCTCAATCAGTACCGACTGTGCCATGCAAAGCGTGTATAAAACTAGAACTGAAATCTGTTTTGAGAATACACTCTTACTATGATATGTATAATAACAGTACGTATTATGTAATTGCAATTGTTATGTCGCCAGAAAATATAGCATATGAAATAATTGTACTTAAAAATGGTGACGAGCACAGTGTTACTGAACCCTCACAGCAGATATTATTGACGTCAACAATATCTGGCTATAATGCAAGGGGAGATTGTGTGAAGAATCGGTATGATAGAGCATATTGTGTGTGTAAAAAAGATGACAAATGTAATAAAAAAAACAACAAATATATCAGAGTACATTTATTTCACTCCAAAATTTTTTGTTCTTAATACTAAAATTCATAGAGAATCTAACACCCTGTTCGTTTAATTTAATTTAGTTAATTAGCACACACAGTAAAGTAATAGGAACAGTAATTTCAATATAAAATAAAATATTAAATTATTTTTCTATTACCTGCTATTAAATAAATATGTAGGTATTTGTCTATTCACCCTCAAGTGGCCTGTTCCATAATAACCCTGTGCACACAGGCATTTAAAAAGCGGTATTTTAATTGTACTGCTTTAATTAACAAAACAATCATATAAATAGGTAAATGCAAGAAACTAGCATCATTATTTTAAGTTTAAGTAAATACCAGTAGCGGTACCTTCATACCCCAAGCCCATAACCCTGGCATGCCTTACTATAAAATGCTCAGTCAAGCATAAAATAATAAAATAAAAACTAATTTCAAACCGTATCAGTTTTAAAATTTCAAAATTCGCGTCGAAACGAGTGACTGCACGCAACCATGGCAACGAACACGTGAGTAACACGTGACGGCCGTATGACGGGGTTATTACCTAAAAATTTACAGACCGGTGATTAATTGTAATAAAAAATTAGTATCATGTATGACGATTGCGTATCTATTATTCTATGATCGTAAAATGCACTTTCCGCGGTAGATTTAGCGCCACTACACAAATTACATTACACAAATTCTCGTCTTGACAGCAGATATCGCGCAATATTGGCTGTCACATGCTGTCTGTAAGTTATGTAATAAGCGTGCAAGTTCAACACTCGCGACCTCTCAGGGCGCAATCAGTGTACTGCGTAACTATATAATCAGTCGTCTCGCTCTCACGCGTTGGCTTGCAATGTGGCTTTCAACCTTTCTTTCTCTCTAATGGGCAAAACTCGATAAAGCTATAGTTTGTTTACTAAGGTTTACATAACAATTAGCATGAAGCGCAAAGCCCGGCTTTCATACTGAAGTTTGCACCAATTGAGAGATACGATACAGATACGATACGAATACAATTTCACGTGATTTAACGTCATTGTTTTTACCTAAAATTTATTTGTTTGAACCGATGGATGAGTGATAAGTATTTTTTTAATTTCCATCATAAGTGTAAGTAATTTGTAATAAAAAATCCAATAAGTTGTTAATTGTAAAGATTTAAAGTGTATAGCTCTACAAGTTCTTTTCTAAAATCTTTTAACTTTGCATAGAATAAACAAATAATTGTTTTGTTATACTTATAACCTACATCTGATTTGTGTATTATTCGACTAGTAAATTGCATAAAAGACAATAAATCACTATGTATATTTATGTCAAAACTGTTTAACTCATGAATGTGTTTCTCTGACTAGTAATTGGCATAAAAGACAATTTTATCAGTTTACGAAACTCATTGGATTTTTGTTCATTCTCTTGGTTCTCCCATTAAGTTATAGGTAGGTGGTACTATTTATTATTATTAATGCTGTATATTTTATTCAAATGAAAATATTTAGAATTGTTCTGGTTATTACAATTAAAAAACTATACTGGCGCCATAAAAGACACATGAAATTACAAAAACAAATGAATACAGTAAATTCTCTTAGTAATTTGGATAAACAACGAATTGAGACACATTAATATGTTAAGAACTGATAAACTATTTACGCCTGTACATTTTTAATAGCAAAATATTATAAAAATTGTTTAGTTGAAAGATAACACGGAGAGTGATCTCTTTCCTGTGTTGTCCACCGGTTGTGCCAGTCATGATTAATTAGTGATCTTAAATATTTTAGCCTTCCCTTTACTTTTACAAAAACAATGAAGAACATGTATGTCAGGCTTGCCCTATCCTGAAGCCGCAGGCATGCCACTGGTAAATACCTACTACTTATAACAAAATAGTCTATAAAACATTTATGACAACAAAAATATGCTTATGTCAGGAAAGCAATATAAATATTAATTATTTATGAGACATTAAACTCTAGAATTAAATGAATACTTACTTTTATAAGTAGCAACAACTTAATTATCATCAAATAATGAATAAACCATTGTAATCAAGCTATGTAAGAGGCTCTCTCTACTGTATACATATGTATATTACATAAAATTATGCCAACATACTTTTAGTATAGTTTGGAGACTGTGGTGTATTTGGATAAATAAAAAATAAAGATAATTGTGCCACTGCTAAGGCACCTCCAACAAAATTTGAGATCTGAAAAAGTAAATACCTAATCAGTATATTTTAAACTACAGCTTACAAATAATTTTTAAAATATTTTAAAATTCATCTAGGTAAGTAATTTCATTGTGTTCTAATTCTATGGATGTACATAGATAAAAATCAAATCAATGTTCATTCCACACAAAGAAGTGTACCTAAACGAAGTGTAAAAACAGTAAAAAGTAATACTTAGTAAAAGTAATTCTATAAAAAGTAATGTTTCATTTTATGGAAAAAGTTATATGTGTGCAAGAACTTTAATATGAGTACTATTAATATTAATAATAAATTAATCTCTTACAACATTATCCTTTTATATATGAATATTTGAAAAAGACTGATTGAATGTAATGTACAATTTATTTTATTACAATAGTATTACAAAACACTTACTGATAAATTAGGGTCCTCCACTATTAAACCGTAAAGGAACCAAAGAGTTGAAACAAAAAATGACATAAGTATCATTGGAAATGGTAAACATTCTGTACTCTTTACTTTTATCACATGAATAAGCTTACTCATTGGAGCAGCAATTGTCAGTAAAGTAAGAGAACATGCTAAGAGACCTGGAATTCATAAATACATTATATATATAAAGACAAAATCATGGATAAATAATAAATGTTTATTATAGACTGAGTGAATCCACTATGGCTTCACTCAGGAGGCTATCAATGTGGGTTTTACATATATTTTATTACAATATTAAAGTAATTTCACAATGTTTATTATAACCTAATGTGAAACAAGATTTCCTGTAAGATCAATAAAAAATAACTACAAGTTGAATGGGCTTTATAGGCATTAGCTTAGCTAAAAAAAACTTTAGCTTAGATTTGGAAGCTATTGACAGTGGATCACGATAAAACATATTTTTTTATAAAGACTAAGTAGTGCTCTCCAACAACATTTAAAAAATGGTGCAGTAGTTTTTACAATGCAAGTGGAAACATACAAAGACAAATATTTTACATTTTTTCTTATATCAATGTACACACAATCATTTAGTTTGTTATTATGAATTATATATAGACAACTCACCTAAACGTTTCAATAGTATTTCATTGTCTTCTTCATTAAATACATATACAATAACAAAGAGTAATATAATTATTACTGCAAGAATTTCTCTCAAAACTGCAGACTTTTTAATGGTAAACATATAAAATACGATTGTATATGAAACCATTAACATTGTACCAACAGTATTCACTAGCACTATATTATCATCATGCTTTATAAGTCCATAAATAAGCCATAATCCAGCTCTGAAAACAATATAGGAATATTGATTCCTGATTTTACCACCCCTAATACTTAGCGAACCTCTAAAAAAGGATAGGGGGCCAGTGATAATATAGCATTTAATGAAACATTAGGAGCTCCTATGTAGTTAAAAGATCCCCTAAGTTTAGAAACTCCATTTTCGAATTCATAACACTAACACTATGACAGTTATGTGTATTAGTTTTTGACAATGTGGAGATTAATTTATTACATTATGTGAAAACTTAGAAGTAAAACAATAATATCTGTTTTATTGATAAACTTTTGAAAAGAAACAATCACTATGGGAAAAATAAAAAACATACTTAACTATTTCTGACATTACTAAGGAACAGATTGCTGAAAACGAATATTATCTAAGAACGATTTTAGGGGTCCTTTTAATCTAGGTGGTAGATACATAGTTATGTGACGACGTAAGTATTGGTGATACCGGACGTAAGTCTCACAGCAGTAAATAAACTTTCTTATCTTCAATGATTATACTAAACACCAAAGCACCACTACGCTACGAGATTCTCGTTATGCATTAAGATAATGTAATATATAGTTCATATTACAGACTTTTAGTGTTCCTTAGCTCCACAATGTATTTTTACTACGAATTTTAATAATATTGAATATGTGCAGTGTAATTAATTACATAACATTAATTGAAGATGGACTTCTAATAAACAATATTAATGTACAAAATATAGCTTATACTTACGAAAGAACACCACATATGAACGGCAAAGGTGAGGCCTCGGCAGTAGTTCGATTTGCTACATATTGTTTGCAAACTAAGCTGAAACAAAGTGAAATGGGCTACCTAGAGTTTCTCCAATACAACGAATTACCAAAAAATTAAATGGAATGAATAAAAATAATAAAATCAGCAATATTTATTTTAATTATAACGTAAATTATAACCACTAGTAATGACCAATACAACATACATGCCAGATAGGAATTGCAAAATTGTTGTTATTACAGCTAGACTGCTTACAAAATATTTTATATCAGATAAATACATTATATCACAATCAATACTGAAATAAAATCAATAAGAAACATACTTCAAAATTCAAAACCGCAACTAAAATCTAAAACAGACACCTTACACAAAACAAAAAACTTTTTTGCTGTTCTTTGTTGCTTTTCTTTGTTCGATTTCATTTTAAGAGAAGAGGCAAAAAGACCTATGTCCATACAGCCAACGTCTTTAGTAATTAGTAAATATATTCTGCACATTATTTCATTAAAATGTCGACGTAATAATGACATTTTAATTCTTGGGCATTCTGGCAACAAGTATATTGAGGCAGATTTAATTAGTACGATCCCCCAAGGAGCATATATTATAAGTTCAGACTTTCACAGATGGATATGAAAAAGAGATTTGTATGAAACGCTTACTAAGCTCAAGTACCAATATAAGGCAAAAATAATCATGGTCGTTTCCACACCTGTCGTACACTACTGCTAACATTACGAAATTGACAATGATTCGTCTCGGTGAAAACTTAACGTTAAAATGAGGTTTAATACGCAATAAAGTTTAATGTGCAATAATATTGTTTATTTAAAAATAAAAACTCTCAAGTGATATGATAAAGTATTTTATTTTTATTTAACGTAGGTACATTTTATTGCAGTTTTAAGAAACTGACATCTTTGTTTTGTTTCCTTCTTGTTTTTAATATAATCTATTTAAGAATATTGGCTGTTAATCTGAAAAAAGTATATGATTGTACAATAAAACGAAAAAAAAAAATACACCAAGATGAAATGCAGGTATAATTCTTACTTCATTGCGACACAGATTTTCGTAGTAATTTTTCCTTTGCCATGGTTTTCGATTTAAAGTTTAATTTATAACTTGAAGGTTAAAAAGGATTCTGTAAACAAAAGAAATATATACCTTGAATAAAAATAAGACGTACACTTCGATCACAAATAAAGAACTAGATTCACAATCTCCTGTAAAGTCTAAACAATTTATTGTCCGAATTGACGTATATATTTTTAATATCGCATAGTATTATCGGTAATGTTGTGTTAATCTAAAGTAGACCTTACTATCAAACCATAATGCCATAAAATCTCGTAAACGAATCTTACATGACATTGAACTGAAGTTTGTTAAAAACAATATTTCAAATGCAATCTTACGTCTCGTGCATAAAGTATTATTCACATAATCTATTTGCATTGCTATTTACGTCATTTTGATCAGTTACGTGAAAGTGACAAGATAAGATATATATCGTCAGGCAATGTTCAAAAATATGATTATGAATTTAATAAAAAAGAACTATGCAACGTTATTACTATAACGAAATAATGAACACTTTATTAATTAATTTAATTTATTAACCGAAAATAAGAATCTCAGTCTTTTTTTAGCGTTCTAGATGTGTTGTTTTTACACTTTTTGAAAGAGCGCTTTGACATGATCGCTGTTAGCGTTTTCGAATACTACTAAAACAGAAATTCACTCAAATACTCTTTTGGGTGCACATTTGTTTCGGACATTTTTGAAGCGTTGATTGTGTATCTAGTTTTTATTTGTAATCGAAGGAGGTACAAGATATTTTAGAAGAATCCTAATATTAAAAAGGTGAAACAGATTTTGTTTGTTCTACTTTCAAGCCTAAACAACTGAATCCATTAAACTAATATTTTATTTTAAAAAAATAGCTACGATTACGCCATAAATGTGCTGACGTAAATATTTCGATATAATATCAAAGTATTCTTTACGTCAATTACGACTTCACATATTAAAAATTATAAATGTACATCGATCAATTATGTTATAATACAAAAGAGGTAGATAGGTTACATGTACTCGAAAAGTGGCACCCCCAAAACTTCGCTAATTAGCCAACGAGAACTTGGTCAAAGAATATGAAAAGTAATGTTCATGGTGTTCAACAATGTCATGCAATGGCTATTGCACATTCAAAACTAAAATCTTTTAATAATCCAAACGTTTTTTATTATATACACGATCATGTGATGACGCAGCCGTCAGCCGTCGATAATTCGTCGTTTTCCAATTCTTACCATCTAATCGAAAAGTTCTCGCTGTCTTATTTTATAATATTCGCGAAGTCAAGCTGACTGTCTGAAGAACGCTTGCCAATTATAGTTTCATTTGACGACAAAGAACAGCTTCTTGCAGTACCAAAACTAGAGAGTTCTTCTGGTAAACATCAAGCAAAAGCCGTCTCAACTGCCTTTTTTGACTGGGACCTTATTGACAAGATACAAATAATGTGCTGTGACACCACATCTTCGAATACAGGTCGTTACAATGAAGCTTGCGCTCTTTTACAGCACGCTTTAGAAAGAGAATTGTTACTGTTCGCTTGTCGTCATCATGTTTATGAGTTGGTCCTGAAAACTGTCTTCGAAACCAAGATAAAGCACATTACTAACAGCCCAGATATTCCGATCTTCAAGAAGTTCAGAGACAGTTGGAAAAACATCGATTCAAATAAAATTGAACTATGCCTTGATTTCGTAAAAGAACATGTTGCTGAGACAAAGATTATATCTTTGATAATGTTTTATAAAGCAGACCTGGAAAAATCTTTTATAAGAAACGATAATCGTGAATTAGTTGAACTTTGCGTAGTTTTTTTGGGAGGAGATATAAAGAAAATAAAAATCAGGCTCCCTGGAGCTATGCATCAGGCACGGTGGATGGCAATAGTGATTTACTCTTTAAGAATATGTTTGCTCCAATCTCAAGTCAGAATGATTTTGAAGGACAAAAAGGCTCTACACTGTTTGCCTATTTATCGTTATATTGCATGTAAAGCCTTGGCTTGAGTGCTCAGTAGCGATTAAAGCACCTAACTAAGATTTGTACTTCTTGAAGGCTTTAAAAGAGTACGAAAAATTTGATGTTATAGTTTCTAAAGCTGCTATAAGCAAGTTTAGCCACCACCTATGGTACTTGTGTGAAGAGACAATTTCATTGATTGAGACCATTGAGGTTGAATAACCAAAACCAAAATGAAAATGATTAAAAACTTAAACAGGTCAGATGTTGGCAAACGCTATATCCCATCAAAGGAAGAAATGTCCCAAACATTTTTTGGTTAGCTAAATATATTTTTTGTGTTTTTTTTATATTTTAGGTTGTTTTCTTTTTGTTAATTAACTCGTTTTTTGATAAAACGCTGGATGATTTTGTATCGGAGAAGAGCAAACAATTTCTAACTCGACTGCAGATTGACGACAGTTTTCTTCAGGAAGATATGTTTTCTTGGGATGATAATGCTGCTTTTCTGGAAGCTAAAAGAAGGATAAGTCGATTGAAGGTTGTAAATGACACTGCTGAGAGGGCTGTCAAATTAAAGCAAGATTTTCAGGGTCACATCACGGTTGAAGAAGAACAAAAACAATATCTGTTGCGCTGTGACAATGAACATAAAAATTTGTATCCGGACTGTAAAAAAAACACACTAAAAAAAAAATTACCCTGCCTGATTGTTATTATTTTGTGTTTAAATAAAGATAATAATTTCATTTTGCCTTTTATTAATTTCATTTATTTCATTTTTATTAATTTTATAGAAGATTGAAATAATAGGACAAAACACAATTTTTGATAAAATTTGAAGTTCGGTCGGCACGGGTTGCAAATTATATAATATAATAAAGTGTCATATATATACACACCGGCACAATTAGCGGAACACAAAAAAAGCAGGATTTTAAAATCTTTTACTTGAGGAACTGGCCAGTTATGATATTTTTTTAATTTATTGTCAAATTTGAAAATAGAAAATTAGATGACATACACTTTTTTCATTCATTTGTTTTATTTTCCCGAACAATACGTTTTGTCAACTTGTTCGAGTAATAACTACGTAATTGTAATTTTTTTGAAAAATTGCACTTAATGGTTTTTTATAAATTTGTTATTCTATAGGCAATTTTGTTTATTAAAAGCTCTTTATTATGCCTGACTTAACATCACTGGAAATCATTAGGGCTGATGAAATGAGAAGAAATGGCCATACCTACAGATCGATTGCCTCAAGGCTTCGTCGACCAGTATCAACGATTCATCGCAGCATCCAGCGGTACAGATCGTCTAATTCTCTTGTGAGGAGGAGGGGTCAAGGTAGAAAAAGATGTACATCGAGGCGAGATGACAGTTTTTTACAACTTGGAGGTCGTAGGAATACGCGATTAACGGCTGTACAAGCTCGAAATGAACTGGAAGACGTTCGAGGAGTACGAGTAAGTGAGCGTACAGTTCGCAGGAGATTTGAAGAAGTTGGTTTAGGGTCGTATATACCTGCCAAAGGCCCAAAACTTGAGAGACGTCACCGCGTAAACCGATTAAGCTATGCGCGAGAACATCGTCATTGGGATTTGAACGAATGGCAGCAGGTTCTCTTTACTGATGAGTGCAGAGTTCTTTTAAAACAGGTCGATGGGAGACAGCGAATATGGAGACGCAAAGGAGAACGCCACATACAGTCTAATTTTGAACACACAGTGGCTTATGGTGGCGGCTCGATTATGGTTTGGGGAGGGATATGTTTGGGAGCTCGCACGGAGTTAGTGATAGTCACAGGAGGGACCATGACAGCAGATCGATACATCAGAGACATTTTAGAAGAACATGTTGTACCATTTGCCCCATTTATTGGTGACGACTTTATTCTAATGCAAGATAATGCTCGTGCTCATAGTGCACAATCGGTACAGGCATATCTGAGCCACGTAGGTATACCGGTGATGCAGTGGCCAGCAAATTCCCCCGATATGAATCCGATAGAGCATGTCTGGGACTTGCTAAAAAGAAGGGTTAAATCCAGAATGCCACCCCCCAACAATCTGAATGAACTTGGAAACGCATTACTTGAGGAGTGGGAGCGGTTGCCTCAAGAAATCATCGATAACATAATCTGTAGCATGCCCAGACGAATGGAAACCGTAATCAGAGCAAGAGGGGGAAACACTCGTTATTAATTTTGCTTTAATTTTATTGTTAAATCATTTAATGCTTACTTTTTTTTATTTTTTGTGATGGTTCATAATCATCTAAAAATTTCACTTATTTCAAATTTCTTTATTTTTCAATAAAAAATAACGAAGACTTTTCAAAGTCGTTGTTAAAAGATGTTAATCAATTTGTTATTTTGTGTCTAATTACATTTTCATCAAATATATGCGTTATTATCTCATAGTCTCACTTTTTTTTCTGTTCCGCTAATTGTGCCGGTGTGTATATATATACATATATACAATAATATAATTATAGACAAAAAATAATAATACGTGATCCTATATCTATAATAGTGTAATATTCCCCATAGAAAGAGTTAAAAACTGTATAAAATAAATGTAACATTAATGTGCAATTTTTATCTCGTTATAACCAAGCAAAATCAAAGCATAAACTTCTGCAAATTAGAAAGTGGCAGGCATACAAATCTAGTGACATGAGTATCCGTAAATCAAAGGCGGTCGATTTACTATTATTACATTAGAGATTTATATGTCCTGCCACTTTCTTACATCACAATATACATGCGGTTCAAGACTAGCGGCGTACCGCCGCCAGGCCCCATGTATCGAACGAACAATGTTAATATTGTATCGTAGCTATTGGGAACACTCCAAATTACGTTTTTCATGTGACAAAAACAATCTACAAAAAGAAGGAATACAATAAAGTAACAATAAATCTCTAATACTAGTTAGTATATTACTTATTTAATTTTTTAATAATTCGGGGTTTTACGTTTTATTTTTACTCAAGCTGCCAACCAAAGAGAACATAACATAACTATGCAACCGTAAATAAAGAAATCAGTATAAAAAAAAGGAATGGAATGTGCTTTTAATTTATCACGATATTTGATATATCGGATGAAGTATATCGATTGCACATATCGACGCTAGATGATCCGATAATATCGGGTTGAAACGATAAGTCACGTACTACATCGATATTTTATGAAATATCGATTTATGTCGTGTACTCCTACTTTGGCTGTCTGCTGCTGTCCCAGTTAGGGATGGGCAAATGGAAAAAATATATCGCTATGTATTGTAACGATATTTTTAGACAATATCGATATATGCAGAGCAAAAAATATCGATATTTCCATATATCAATATTTTTGCCCCAAGGCGCGATTACCTAAAAAATTGTCAAAATATTCGAACGTGAAAAAAAATGGACACATTTTGCAGTTATATTAGTTTTATATATACATACATATCCTCACGCTGTATCCCTAACGGAGTAATCAGAGAGGACGGAGCGCCAAGCGTCGCGGTTCTTAGATACCTCTTTCGCTTCCATAAATTTCATCATTCTCCTCACACATTTTCCCCTAGGTATGCAAGAGCTTTTGACTTTTCCATCCGCTAACACTGGCTATTATTACAAAAATAAGTGGAATACATAATCAATATAAAATGAAGACTCCGCGGGAAAATAATGAATGTCAAAAATTATTACTAAGAGAAAAACAACTTTTTATAGTTTGAAAGTGTATTTCTTTTATGCTCTTTTTATATAAATATTGAAACAAGTTATTACTATATAAATATATTCTTTGACTTTACTTAAAAATATGCTTTAATTTTATATTTTTGTAATTATTACAAAAAATCTGAAATTAGTGTCTAAACTCCATAGCATAAACAATCTAAGTCATTGACATTACTGGTTTTTGCATTACAATGACATTCATTATTAAGTCAATTTTTAAACTAACTTAAAAATAATCAACATGTATTCAAACAATCATCTGTTTATACACACATACTTTTTAGCTTTTTTTTAGCTTTTAGCTTTAGCTTTTGTATTCAGGGATTCAGAGAGATAATCTTGGACGATTTTTTATTACTGTAGTGAGTAGAACTTCCCTTGAAAGATTTTAGGTGCTCTTTTATTACACTCAATGTGGTATCACTTATTTTTTTGGGCCGATTTTGATGTTTGCCTCGCTTGTTTTGAGGAGCCACACGAGTCAACTTTAGATGAGTTTGTATATACTGAACTTAACTTTTAGTCATACCAAATGATGAACAGAAAGCTTTAAAACAAACGAACCTCGTGACAAACATCGTTTCTGACAATTTTTACAATGTAAGAATAGTGACAGTCGTGTTGTTTGCTTTCTTCGATGTCTTCTTTTCTCGAACGTCGTTGCTTTACAAGATACACCGTTATCATGGATGCTAGAAAGCTATTTTGTTCATTTATCGTTTCCAATTTTAATAATGACGAAGTAACAGTTTTTTTTCTGTTTCGCACACATTTTTAAAGCACTAATCGTTTGCAAAAACAATCTTCTCCGGGTTCATGACTTTGTACACGGATTTGTTTATTACATCTTTTATTCGTCCTATACGTAATTTTTTCCGCTCAGGCGACTTCACATGCGTATTTTCATCCCTGCTCGACATAGTTTTACTTTTTTACTTAAAAATATTAAAATAAATACCTACAATTCGACTGAAAAACATTGTACTCTCAGATTGCTAGGTTACGTAGTGATTACTTAGTGTATAGAGAAAATTATATATACTGACTTAGTAGCTAGGTTAGGAAAAACGCCGGCAGCACGTATGCCAATTGTCAAATTGACAAAGACCGCTTTTGACGTTCGGCGCACGGACATACCTGTTTCTTGCGATGAATGTATATATACAAATTGAACTATTACAACTGACTGCGATGGTTTTACCCAATTTTTATTATTGTATAAAAATAATACACCAAAAAGCTAACCGATGGCATTAAAAGGTCTGTTTCGCAAAAAAAGTGATATTAATTGTTTTTCCCGTGGAGTCTTCAAATATAATAAAGATTAAAAAAAATATTGAATGTGATACTCAGAAATAAATATATATAATCGATATTTTGAAATTAAAAATATCGACGATATTTATCGATTATTATCTGAAGAAATATCGATATTTTGATATATCGCTATTTTTTGTCATCCCTAGTCCCAGTTATATTAGTATTCTGTGGTCCCAGTTGTCAAGTTGTCATGTACTACCTGTTTACATTTTATAAAGAATAAATCAATCCCAATAAATACATATTTTTGCATTTAATTTACTTGTCGTTTTTTTGAAACCAATAGGTAACGTTCCACACAGAAATTATGAAGTTTCACTTCAGCTTCACTTAGGCTATTTGAAATAAATATTATTGTAAGATCATAGCAAAGGATATAGGTAGCTAAAATTCTAAAGAATGCCAAAAAATTATATGTCTACAGTCATTTTTTTAAAGTGGTTTGAATTTCCATAATTCTCTTTACTAAATAATTAGAAGTATTACAAAGTCACAATGAAATCTTTCAAGCTAATTGTGCATCAGTCCAGCTTTAGCAGTAAGTAATTTACAATAAAGGAACGACTAGTGGTTATTGTCGACTGTTATTTATTTAATCTCAAATTTTAATTTGCACTCTTCTAGCTGAAGACTTAATAATAAATCTCAAAGATTATCCAGAACTAAAAGAGAAAGATATAGTAGAAATTTATCATCCTGATAATGACTACCCCCGCTTGTTACTGCAAGTTACTAAAGTAGACTCTAGGGGACGAGGTACGTATGCAGAGTATTATATTAAGTAGGATTGTTTTAAATACTTATTACTACACAATTACTTTAAATGTAACATTAAAATCACCTTGGAATCAAAGGTGATAAGGCATTTATATTACATGATTCTATTTCTTTATGTTTGTGGTGAAATCTGAACAGAAATGTTTGAAATATTCTTTGCTGATTCATTATAGCGTATTCTTCAACATAATATATTGTAAAGAGTAAGGAGAAGAAGGGTAATAAATCTTGTCCATAACATAATATTAAAATTTGGATAAATGAACTATTTTTTGTCTTAAAATTATTTGAAAAATATAGTTACATGAATATGTATGTATGAATATACATTGAAATATATTTTTCATAAATAAAGCTAATGTCTAAACCTTTATTATGTCCAATTGACTTTTAACAATATTTCCAGTTACATTTTATTTTCATCAATTTTGTTAAAAGCTATTGGAAGAATGTAGCAAGACCTTACAACTTCTGATATTTTGATATCATAAATTTGCACATTTTAATTATGTTGGAACATGATAAATTATATTTTAATTAACATTTATTCGAGTTATATATAATATTATCTCTATATATTTATTTATTTCTTGTAGATACCATAAGCGTAGAACAAAGCATAGCTACAACATTCCAGTTGAGAACTTTTGCTGATGTGTATGTCAACATTGTTAATGTTGCTGATGTAGCCTTGGATTCTGTGGAACTCACTTTTAAAGATCAGTATATGGGCAGATCTGAAATGTGGAGATTAAAAAACCATTTGGTAAGAAGTCTTAATTTTATTGACATGTATAATATTCCATTCTATAATTAACTGTTTTGAAGTATTATTGCATTTTGATTTAAGAACAAGTACTAATAGAAGTATCTGAGGTCACTGTATTGTTAGAACGGGAACATTAATTATGTGATGCCTTAGAAAGAAGAAGGTGCCAAAATTAATTTTTTGTCCTTATCACCGTGACCGAAAATTTGCGGACACAATTGTCTATTTTAGCGCCACGCTTGGCGCTCCGTCCTCTCTGCCTACCCGTTAGGGATACAGCGTGAAGATATGAATAAATGAATGTTTTCAAGATAGTTATAATAGTAGAGAAGCTAAGGGATCAAAAAAAATATTTTCGTGGAGCTGAGGAGTATTATACCGACAACTGGTTACCGTTACCATGGTATATTCAGTAGTGTTTCCTGAGTAAGAAAAACGGTGTTGTCACTTTCTCAGTTGGTGGAGGGCGGAGCTATGACGTCATAGAGATGGCGAATTTTGGTTTAAATTTCGTTGAATAACTCAATAACTGCTTAACCTATTTGGATAAATGAGAAATCATATGAAAGGTATTAAAATGTTTAATAAAAAACGTCTGACAATTACAAATATAGGTTCAATCAATAAAAAAAGGTTCAAATAAAAAATCTTGCTTCGTTTTTCATCTGTAATGTCCACTTTGAATTTTTAATATCGGATAATGAATTAACAAACTACAACAGTTTTAAACGAACGCTGCGCATTGAGCAGATGCGGGCGATCAAATATGGTGGTCCCAGGATCTGGGATACCTTGAACGTTGCTCTGTCGGCATTAATAGGCAGTGTTAATATATCTAACTCAGCCAAAATGGCCATACACAATGCGGTGTTGGTGCCAACTTTATTGTATGGTAGTGAGTCCTGGATATGTCCAAAATCGAGTGAAAGTAAGATAAATGCAGTAGAAATGCGATCTCTTAGAAATATGTGCGGTGTCACCCTTGCGGACGAAATAAGCATTAGAAGAGATATGCAGTATGACGGGGTTGCACGACAGTGTTATTGAAAAAATGAAGAAAGGATTCCTAAGATGGTTCGGGCACACAGAAAGAATGAGTGAAGAAAGACTGCCGAAGAAAATCTATAGAGCGAAAGTGAGTGGTAAAAGAAGCCAAGGAAGACCAAGCTGACTTATGAAGATCAAATAGCTAGAGTGTTAGCCGACGGAAATGTCAAAAGCATTCGCATACCTAGGCGAAAATGTGTGAGGAGAATGATGAGATTTGAGGAAGCGAAAGAAGAAAGGAAGAAAGAAAGAATGTAAGGATCGCGATGCTTGGCGCTCCGTCCCCTCTGACTATCCCGTAAGGGATACAGTGTGAAGATATGTATGTATGGCGTAAGTGCGAGCCATATGTGAGCAGGAGCACTAAAGTTGTTGTAGAGTTGTTTATGAAGGGCAACATGCACCTAATACAAAATTATGATCAATAAGAAGTAGCTTTTTATTTATGCTACTTTATTGTTATCTATCATAGAGCTAAATAAATATGTGTTTAATTATTAATCTACATTACGAATAATAATTAATCTACCAACTTGTTTTTGTCTTATTTACCTATGTATCCCCCAGCCCAAGAGCAGTATAAGTTTTGGATGGTTAACTTTTACTCGCGTTAAATTTTCGAAAATTTAACGCTTTAACAATTATCGAAGTTAACTTTTTAATTAACTTTTAACGCGGTTACGTTTTGGATTAACTGTGCCCACCTATCATTATTATCTATATCTACCTATCATTATAGGCTGTTGGCTGTTATTTATACAGCGCATTTTGAGAAATTGCAGATTGTTTTACATGTCTTCCGGATCTATCCAGAAGGCAGCGAAATGATGATAGAAATATTTGTTGATAACACGAAGTTAACCATTATTGTAGAATACTTTAATAACACTAATCAACTCCACTAAACGTATCCTATTTGTATTTAAATATGTGCCTACCGATAAGAACCACCAATTGTTTGTTTGAAAGTCAAGTACCTTAAAACAAACAATTGGCGCTATAATTATGATATTTCAGTTTTCCATTTTTGTTATATTTAGGTTAGTACATGTGTTTATTTAAATAAAAAGATCGAATATTGTGGAGGAGCCATTAGATGCCAAGTGTATGAAATGTGGTCACAAGGAGACAGAGTGGCCTGTGGAGTTATCACAGAAGATACAAAGATCGTCTTCAGATCTTCAACGTCAATGGTCTATTTATTCATTCAAATGTCATCTGAAATGTGGGATTTCGACATACATGGTGATTTATATTTTGAAAAAGCAGTGAATGGCTTTTTAGCAGATCTTTTTGCAAAATGGAAAGTAAGTAGTCTGTTTATTTATTTTTCTATGTACTCTGAGGCTGCTAAACTTTATGGCAGTTGCCACAGTCACCGCCCCGATGCGCGCCGCACATTTGCGACCAGTTAGCGGCGTAAAAACTGTAGCACCTATTGAATTTCAATTATTGATTTTTTTAGAAAAATGGCAGTAATCATGAGGTAACCATAGTGTTATTCTCCAGAACATTCTACAAAGCAAAATCTTTAGAAGAATTCCCACAGCATATGAGAGAATGTTTGCAGAAAGACTACAGAGGCAGATTTTACGAAGATTTTTACAGGTACCAATAGCAAAAGGTTATATACTACTTGCTGCCTAAAGTAATAATTTGCTTAGTGTCTTTTTATTATGCGGACACTTTATTTTAGCAGTAGATTCATTAAATGTGGCTTATGCCCCTTTGACATTTTTGTGCGAAATAGTAATATTTTGACGCTATAATTCTCAGAAACCTTAACATTTTTTAATATTCTACTAGCAGTTTATAATAGATCCATTTCCCTTCTTGAATATCGGTGTTGCATATCTTACAATTACCATTCTACGAACTCAGTTTATAAGGAAAATTTGGACGCGCTACTTTGACGTATTAATTAACGTTGTTTCGACGAGTTCTAACAATTTCTAAAATTGTGTAATGAGATCAAATACACATTCTTATTGAATATTAAGCTGAGATTTATAGATCGTACTTACACTTACCTTGGACTTTCCTTTACACGCACTTTGCTGAGTTCCTGCTAAGCTTAAACTTACCTGTCAAATTAATAGTCGTACTCGAGCTCAAGCTCAAGTAAATGCTCAGCAAAAGCTTGGCTTATGTGAAACTTTGTCTATGATCCGATCTATAGACGTTCCATTATATGAAGTAATTGCTTTTACTTTCATTGGAGTTAATGAAGTGATTGTCCTATTTTAAAGCACAGACTATGCACCAATCACTTATTAATTATTAGACAGAAATAAGAAATTCAAATTATACAGCATTTCGTACTGAGAAACGATTTTCCACAATTATTACATGAAACCATAGCCTAAAACGGAACGCGCTGTTGTCAAACGCAGAACACAGAGTACTATCTGTAACCTTACTCTTTTCTACTATCTTTTTAGTCGGTCAATACTTAAGTTTTTCGTAAGTCACCGATATTGACGACTTAGCCTTTGCTAAGCTTAAGCTTATCGTGAAGTCGTACTTACCAGACTATAAATTCGATTTTCGTCTAAGTACAACTTTACTGCAAAGTTAAGTTTGAGTAAAGGCAAAGTACGCTCTATAAATCTCAGCCTTAGTGTTGTGGAAATGTCATAAATTGCTTCCTTTTAAAAGAAAAAAATATTTAAAAAGGCTTATTTCAAGAATAAAGTGTCGTGATTAAAAGTCGATTTAGTTCCAAAAAAAGCAATAATAAGTTATAAAAAAACGATATGAAATGAAACTTCATTTAATGTGTAATATACATGACAGTATTTTTTTTTAAATTAATCAGTGTAATAAATGTAATAAACACAATAAAATCAGTATAAAATACGCGGTGTTGTTGCGTGTTTCTCTGACCAGTTAGGTGCTTGACGAGGTAGGACTTGTACGAAAAATTTTGCGCTTTTTATAACGAGCGATCGTAAAGGCTAGTTCGGATTACGCTAGTATTTTAGTCGAGTGGCGAGTATTTTAGTAGCTAATATATTCGCTACTGACAAAAATCGTTCGGACTTCGGTCGAATACAGTTTACAAATGAGTGGTGTTTTGCAAGATAAACAGCCTGCAAAGCAATAAACTCGAATGATCTAATTAAGCTTATCGTAATGGCTATTTTAGAAGAGATGGAAGAAGAATTGTGTGATAAAGAAAAGAAAGCTATATGGATCTGAAAATGGATTGACAGAAGAGATAAACTAGGAGCTACAAAGTACTAAGTATCTTACAAGCACTCACGTTCTATAATGTTTTTCGAAACAACTTTTAAAGTGGTTTGTTCGCTCCAGTTAAACGACGTTTTTGCGCCAGCTAATGAACTCGACTAAAACGACAAGTTCGGATTCGTTTAGTCGATGAACCACTAAGCAGTGACGTGTGGTGGGGGAGCTACTTGCCGAAAAAAATTGGAACAAGATGGATTGACTCGATTAAATTGCTTACTGAACTACTTACTAAATTATCATTGTTCAGACACACATAGTTACTAAATTACTCGCCACTGGACTATATTACTGGCCTAGTGCGAACTAGGCATAAGCGAGAACATTAAATAGCAAACTGTATATGCCGACTGCCTTGTTTTGATCCACTGTTGACTTCTCTGTTCCATGAGTCTCTTATAACTTTCTGATTACCTGCATCTTTTCATAAGCATGTAAACATTGTTTTAAATATAATCACTAGTAGTAAAGTTAAATAAAGAAGTTCTAAAGTAATGCTAGCTTACAAGAAGTATTACAAGCCGGGTATCAAGATGATATCTATTACATTTATAACAATCTATAGGTACATGTAAATAAAATTCAATTGTCTGTCTATAATTTTGAAATAAAAGATTTTTCTTAAGCTTATTATTATTTGCGCGTTAACCAAACACGCGTTTTCTTAAATTTTTGACGATCTATTTATTCGGCCTAATCTTCTAAACGGCTGATTCAATAATAATCTGAGCTTCCTATATAAAAATTGGAAAAATTTACAAGTAATCTGTGAGTTGATTCGCATCTGTTAATTAAATATATATAAAAAAGATAACCCGAGAGGTACCCATAACACTAATGGGAACAAAAACATATTTTTTAGAATTTTTATCTATCTGTCTGTCTGTCTGGATATACAATATATATTTACGTAAGCATCTCACAATAAGTACTGCAAGATTTTAAAGATGGTTTTCATAATTGCATCTCTTAGAGTCAGATTGCATATTTGGTATGATTTATTGTGATCCGCCGTCTAGAAGTTGAGATCTAAAATGACCTATCTTTAGTTAAGTTACATCTGTTATGGATTTCTTTTATAGTTGTTTTTCCGTTAATCCTATATTTTATACCGTACATACATAAACATAGCAAAGATATTTTAGTATAAAACAGCAACAAAGCCATGCCTGTACATCGACGATCTTTTTAAAAATGAATTAAAAATGAACTAGGCATTTTAGGCGTTTCTGATTCCAAAATAAATACTTGTAGAATTGTTGTCTGTGTGTTTGTATGTTTATTTCTTCAAAGCTGAGAACCTGCTATGAATTTCTATATGAATCTCTCTGTTTGAATAATTGGATTCTCACTTACTTAATAAAGTGAATAATATCCTCACGTTCATCTTTATTATAACGGTGCGAAGTTATTTTTAATTAGTCAAGGATGTGAACTTGAGTTTTGATTAGTAAAAGATAATTATATCTAATCATGACTGCGTAACTTGTGGTTTATAGGTAACCGATCCTAAGACTATTAGTGCTAATACAGGCGAATATTTACCTCTATTCAATCTTTATTTTTAAAATAGTACCTATATGAAACATAATATGGAACTAAATACAATATTTGTGTTAAGGAATTGTTATTTGCGTGCATTTGACGCGTCGAGAACCCTTAATACTAATTACAAATATTATATGTATTTATCGAAAACGAAAAAAATTTAATAACAAAAATCGAAACTTTTAATTCGGAAAAGTATCAAAATTATATTTTATACTGAAGTCGCTTCATTACTCACTCTAAAATAAAGCTACAAAAGTCGCTCGCATACATGAGTGTCCGAGCACGCCAATTCCTAAATGCAAGTGCTTACGATTTGTCATAGGGCTCTTAATTGATAAATAATTAATTTATTAGGAAAATTATCAAAATTTCTTAGAAAAATATATATATATATATTTATTGATTTGACAATTTGTATACTTTTCCAATAAATGAAATAATTATACATATTTATGAATACGTGTCCTCTTATCAGTAGTGTTTGAACTTAGAACACTAAGAGTAAACATGCCGAAGTGCTCCCTCAAGAATTATCATTAGAATTAGATTAAGAATCATTATGTTTACATGTTCATTATTTCTTAATAAGAAGTACCTACGTAATGTGGCTTTCTTTATCGAATGCGTAATATTATATTTAAAAATTGCGAGAACTTTAAACAATCAAATTTATTGTCGTTGCGAGCGAGGATAGTGAGTGACACTCTACCTCTAGCGACCTGTCTCTAGTGCAGCATTCACTCCCATCTCTTCTGTAAAATTTAAAACATGGAGCACTCAACCTATAGAGAGGCAATGTCATTTATTTTGTATGAAAACAATTTACGTCTGAACAGTTGCGGTTACTGCGTTCTGTTTCATAGTTTGATTTTTTTCCTGTTTTTGCCACACCACGGAAAAGAACAATAAACCGTTACATAAATATTTAAATATCTGTCTCAATATACAGAGATGTACACATAGGTCCAGTAATGGTTATGTACTGCTTAATGCGAGCGACAGATGATATTTGTTTGTACATAGACACACATTTCTACACACTTCAAGAAAATGAAAACCATAAAGGTACTATACTGTGCATATGTTCGAAGTCACCTGGAGTGTGCATTTCAAGTATGGAATCAGCACTATGCAGTCCATTGCAACAGTATCGAGGGTATACAAAAGAAATTTATCAAATTCTTATGCTACAAATTAGACTTGACGGTACTGATTACCCAAACTTATGTTCTGATCTTCACCTGGTACCACTGCATAACCGTAGACACATAGCGGATATTTCTCTCTTTATAAACATTGCACAAGGTAATATTGACTGTCCGGAGCTCCTCAGTAAGATTGTGCTAAATACACCTAAGAAAGTGTTACGTAAAAATAATCTGCTCTGCGTTCCTTCCAACCATACTAAATACCGTAAAAATAGCTTCCTATTGCGAACTTCTAGAAGTATTAATAGTATAAATAGCGATTCTCAATTTATTTGCCGGCAGCACTAAATCTATCAAGAAAATTTTGACAGATAAACTATCTCGACAACTGTAAAAAATGTCAGTCAGTGAGGTATAGGTTCCCTATCACGATATCATGGAAGTGATGTATTGTCCGAAATTCCCAGGTATCTTTTCATTTACTTTATATTGATTATTATTTTTGGATTTTCTGAACTGTTACTAATGTCTGTGAATGCTACATAATATTTATACATTCATTAAGTATTTCAGGACGATACGTCGATTGGATACAAATTATTTTTTACACATCTGTGGTAGTTTGTTATTGGCGTTTGTTAACCATGTAAGTTACTTTATGTGTATTGACTGTAAACTACCCAAATAAATATTGTATAGATTCAGGTGTTACTTTGCGGAAATCCATCGCATGTGATAAATTCCTAAAATCTTTAGCTATCTTCCGCTCAAACTCTACAAATCACAAATCGACACGTGTTTCGCCTCTCAACGAAGCATCCTCAGGATATACCATACCGAATTACCTAACCAGCACCGATTCGGTGCTGGTTAGGTGGCCGAATTTGTTTGGTGGCCGAGTTTGAGCGGAAGATAGCTAAAGATTTTAGGAATTTATCACATACCCAAATAAAATAGTCATTGTCACTCATGAGTAGGCGGTACCATAAATGAAATTCATCATTTTCATTATTTGACGACCTCCGTGGCGCAATGGCTTAGCGCGTCGTTAAGTAAACGGGGGTTGCGGGTTCGATTCCCGTCTCGAGTCTGGGTGTTTATGTATAATATGTATTTATTTACAAAAGAAAAGTATATAAGTAGTATATCAGTTGTCTAGTACCCATAACACAAGCGCTATGCAGCTTACTTTGGGACTAGATGGCGCTGTGTGAAATGTCCGAGTATATTATTATTATTATCAATTCAGCTAGAAGAATTTTCATGTACTTATATATATATATAGACATACCTGCATATTTTTATACAATACATATATCACAGTTCACAGTCCATAGATGACGCTTTCAGTAATTTTAAAATGAAAACAATCGTGTTAAAATCTTGTGGTGTGTGCGAAGGTGTACTGTGATTTGATTGGTCACATCGATATTCGATTGTGGGATAAGCGGAGAACTACGGACGTGGTCATCGTTTAAGTAATATGTTAGTAAAATATCTGCAGTCGCTGGTGCCTATATACGCTTTGTCTAAGGCTTAGGTACTCGTCTGTGACGTGTTACACTCTGAAAATTATACTCTCCTTTGCTTGTGTAGTTGGGTAAGCACATTATTATTTTGTTATCAGAGTGGCTGTACAAAATGAAAGATATGACGATTGGTCGAATGTCCTACTACAACTGAGAAGACTTTTCACTGACTACCAGAAAATAGTCCTTCAATACCATGAACGATCCAACATGGATATACCAACAGCCATCAATTCTACTGCAGCACAAGGAAACTTCCTAGAAGTTCTTAATATGAGCTTGAATGGTTTGTAAATGATAAATTCAGAAATGCTATAAAATACCAGTACATTTTTATAAAGAAATGTAGTGATTGTAACAGTAATAACAGTCTGATGTATCATATTTAATGTATTATGAAGCGGCAATTGATAAATACTTGTGATCTGTTTCCATTTATAGCAGTAAATATGAGTACATTATACACAATAATGTTAAATTTTTATATTTATTCCAGTGTTTGAAAAACATTATCTCGATAGATGTTTTGACCGGACTGGTCAACTGAGCGTAGTAATAACACCAGGTGTAGGCGTCTTTGAAGTTGACAGAGAATTGACTAATGTTACTAAGCAGAGAATCATAGACAATGGTGTAGGCAGCGACCTCGTGTGTGTCGGTGAACAACCATTACACGCGGTACCTTTATTGAAGTTCCATAATAAAGATAACAATTTGAACTCTATTGATGATTATTCTATGCCACATTGGATCAACTTATCTTTCTATTCTACTAACAAAAAAGTAGCATACTCGAATTTCATACCGAGGATCAAACTACCTCCACGGAAGAGTCAGGAACCTTTAAAAAAAATGTATGAAGACGAAAAGAAAGGCAAACTGATGAAGGAAGATGAATACATGCACAATTCCATTTTCGATTATGATTCATATGATGGTCAAGTGTTTCAGTTACCACCAGCCCATAGCACTTGGTAAGGTTTTGTAAATGCATTTCTTTTTTATCTAGCTATGATAGTTATTTAAGTCATTAATGTATTATAAGGAATGTCTGAGGTCAATGAGAGAATAAAAAATGTAGTATGCACCAGCGGTTAGTGCTCTTGGGCCGAAAGTAAATGTCGGCTAAGGGATCAAGTTATGGAACTTAGATATAATTGATGAATTTGCGCCTTTATGTTCATTCATACGTAGATATGTATAGACGGTGGCCTAGGGACCTGCCACTATGGTTCCGCCTTGTCATCTAAATAAATAAATAATGTATAATGTGTATTAGCCAGAATACTGCCAAAAATGGTGTTAATGTTCCTTGTTCTGTTTGCCCCGAATGGGAAATGGCGCAATGTTACGCTTGTATGTCTATTTTATTATTATATTCTAGTGTGCAAAGAGTAACACGTACAAAGAAGACTTCAGTGGCAGGTTTAGAAGGGATGAGTAGAAAGAGTCCACCAGCTTCGACGCTACATCACAGGAAAATGTCAGATCCAGACATACATCATAGCCTTGGTGATATATTAAGTAATGCAAGTTAGTATTAGTTATAAATATAAAACACCTCAAAACACATATACATAAAATTAAATGCCGTAATAAAACACAGCTTTGCTGCTTGGTATCTTTAATATTCACTTTTGTAAAGATTTCTCTATGTATTATTTTATTTACAAGAAATTTAAATTGCCGTTTAATTAAACAGTAACAGTAGACTTAGCTTCGCTCGGTTGATTGTTAATAGAGCACTCAATAGAGCACTGTATCAGAGAAAATGAAAACCAATTAAGTTTTCATTGACAAAAACGGACGCATGTAGCCGCCCACTTATTTACACGATATTTAGCGACCACAGCCGTTACACAATTGCAAGTGGAATCAAGTAATAAATGCACGTTCCACGTGTTTGTATATTAATGATAAATAGAGAACATATGTACCACTACAGGTAACAAAATTATATTTTTCTATGTTTAGATAAACGTGGTGCTTACGAGTCAAATAGCGACGCGACGGACTCGCCTGTAGCGACAAACCGGCTTTCTCCTCGTAGCTCAATCTCCTCTCACAAGCCCGTGATCCGCACCGGCCGCGCTCTTATTAACCCTTTCGATCCCTCCCACGTCACCGTCAAGCTGACCAGCAACAGACGTCGCTGGACTCACATATTTCCTAAAGGTATGAGTACTGAATAAAAAATATAGCAATAAATTAACTCTCAAAGGTGAATAAGACGTAAATATAAACACACGTTTTAGGTAGTTTTCTAATGAAAACATAATAATTAAGTAATAATTTGAAATTTTCTATTGTATCAATTCGGTTCAAATAACAAAATGTAATTGTTCTGCCGCTGAGAGAATGCGTTCCTGACGTCTGTCAGTTGGTCATGATTAGTGATGGGCAGAAAGTAACACTGTTATATTATTTATTCAACCGACCCAAGAAAAGAGTAACATAAGTTTTAATACTTGTTTGTTTGGCTTCTAATTTCTGAAGGTAACTAGCGTAAAGAAATTAAAAATGCGAGAGTAACATTCTGAAATATTTAATACAAAATTAACAATAAAAATATCTTAAAAAATATTCGCGACTGACAAACGAAAAAGTTTAAACAGATTCCGATTCGCTTGTGGTAATGTATGTATTATCAATAATTGTCTTATGAATATATTAGTACATTCCATTATTATCAAATTGTTAGAAAGAATTATTGTACGGTAGTGAGGCCTGGATTTGCCCGAAATCGAGTGAAAGTAAGATAAATGCCGTAGAAATGCAATCTCTTAGAAATTAAATTAAACGGTTAAACACTTATTTCAACAATTCCACGTAATGCACAACGGCGTAGACACTAGGACGGAAAACTACGCCAATTTATACATCACAAAATCCACTAAACTATTTGCGAATAATTACAATAAACGCCCAACCGCTTCACACATTTCGTATTTTGAACTTACTACGGGACTTGTCTAAATTCTTTTTTTTTTCTCGGTTAGCTGGCCACTACAATGTAGAAATGGTCACAAAAAAAACTATAGAATTCTAAGCTTCGAATTTCAAATGAATATAGTTTATTTGTTTTTATAATGGTTGTGATAACAAAAATGTAGACTATTTGTTGCTTGCGACATCTAACCCGATTAAAAAATGACCTTAATTCGGGAATGTTTAAACTAGCTAAAAGCCTATTTTTTAATAATGAATGCCCTGCAGTTTCTTTGGAGTGGTATGGAAACAAATGCCAACGCGAGTAGTGCTCACCACCAAATCTTTTAAAGAATCGTGAAGAAGGTTGTTATTAAAGAAACAAGAGTAAGACAACTCAGCATCACAATCTAAGAATCCATACAGTCGGCGAACGGCGTGAGGAGTGCGACGCGGGTAGGACGAGCCAGAGCTGTCGACGTCGCCGTCTTAGTATATAAATATATGTACAGGTTCTTAAGTTTCATTTAAAAATAATGCAATCTTAATAAAATGTAATAATTGCAGGTCCCACAGGCGTCTTGATCCAACAACATCACTATCAGGCGCGCCCCGCCGGGGAACCCCCTTCCAGAAGCGATAGTCAGGAGAGCATCGTTAAAGAGAACGGATCTATAATGAATAATAATAATCATTCAATATACCAAGTTGACGGTCAGTATGGAATTAAAAATACTTATATACCATAGAAAACATTTGGTATTTTTGTAAATTTAATACTTTTGTTTTATTAATCTCAAAAAAAAATTTTTTTAATAATAACATGACTACAAAGAATATTATGATCTCTTATGGCATTTGGTCTGAGCTGAACAGACAAAACTATCTGAAATATATTTTTTTCGAAAAATATTATAATTTTTGAATCCAAATATTAGTAAATATAATGAAACAGTAATAATAGTAAATATCAATTTAATGTAGCCAAAATTTTGTAGGCAACATGATGAGCAATCGGAAGCGAATGATAAGTGCTTCAGGTGCGGCGGCTTACGTAGGAAACTCGTTAGGACTTCTTTCGACTACTAACAATGCTTCGCTTGCATTGTTGTGGGGCGCTACGGGTGAACAAGAGTGGACACCTGCCCTTACTACTGGTTTGTATATTCCTTTTGAATGATTATCTAAGCTTTTATTAAGGTATCATATATTAACTTCATCTCATTTGCAATTCAGGTTTGAAATTCATTATTTCTTCGTCAATCGGTTTAGAAAATATCCATACCACAGATTAATTAGTGAACCCATACATTATTATGTTAGAAATGATTATACAATTTGTTGTAATAAAAAAAATTAAATTGTATTGGTGAATATTGTAGTTCACAATAACTATTTTGTGATCTTTTTTATAACTTAAGTCCACTTAACGTTCACAACGCCACCAACAAATTATTCTGTAGTGAATCAGTTATTGAATTACAAATATCTATTGATTTCTTGTTAGTGTAGATGTTGTGAGCGTTTTCGGATTTAGTACAACATACCTCAAATGATCACTACATTTTTAATGTTTCATGATGTCGTCGCATTGAAAATAACTCAACAAACCGCATTGGAACGATTGCGGCCATAAGCGAACCGAGCCATAGGTTTGATATCTAATTCATTGGATTTGCATTGAGTAGTTATTAATTATACCCTCTTCTTAATTTTACGTGAAAAAAACTGTTGGGGGATGTTTCTTCTCTAAACAATGTAGCTTTTTGAATATATTATACTTAGCAAATCCAATATACCACACATTCATTTGTTATGTACAATATGTGTAAGCATCAAACTTAACCATGTGCTAAGACCATGCAATTAACAGGGAACTTATTTTATAGCTGGGCTTAGTAAGAAGTTTTGTTGCATGGTACACAAGTAACTCGCATGATACACAGGTTTTGATTACATTACTCAACGCTTTTGGGCATTAAGTCCTGCAAGAAGCAACAACTGCCTCACAATAATTCTGTTACAAATAAATTACTAATCCACTCAATGTGTAGGTCAGTGTTGTGTTATTCGCTTTTCGCCCAGTTTTTTACCAAACAGCTTCAGCGTAATATAGATATAGTCAATTGTATGTCACAATTTTTATTGCCGTCTCTCCAATCAATATGCTTATGAATTCTGTTTCACATAAACAGTAACTTTTAGAGCATTAATTTAACCGGAGCTAGCATTGATGGGCTTGCTCCTCTACCAAAGGTAAGAGACTGGCGGTCATACTCGTTATATAAAAGTAGTTGCGTCGCGTAGAACACTACGTGACCAAGCGTCCGAATAGATGATCAAAAATAAAATTGCCGAATAGCTGTATATTTTGACGCAAAAGAAGATCCAGGTATATCTAATTTGTAAAAAACACTTACAGGCTAATGTCTACATTACTTTCAATCTTTAAATATTTTTTTTGACAAAATATTGTCACATAATGCAATAAATGGATTGAATTAAAAAAATATTCTCAAATGAAAAGTGTTGCGTTATAATTGTGATTCTTGTGCGTTCATAGCAACATGATTTTAAAAATTCATTAGCCTCCTGCCAAAAAAGGGCGGACTTTTTTTTTGTATAGATATGCGCTTGCATGATTTCTCAAGTTGGATTAACGCTCTAAGCATAAACTATATTCATAAATATATTCTGACTTATAACAATACGTTTAATGAAGCTAAGCCGTTATGTTCATCACTAAGAGTTCATGTAAATAATGATCATTTAATTTTCTTTGCCATATTCAATAGGTTTGTAAATCTAAATATAAGTATCATTTCTCAGGTGTAGATTGGAAGTCATTAACGATACCCGCTTGTCTGCCCATCACTACGGACTACTTTCCTGACAAGCGTTCACTTCAGAACGATTACTTGGTGTCTGACTATAATTTGCTTCCGGACGACGTAAATGCAGAATTTGCACAGAACAGAGCCATTTATAAGGAACCACTGACTACTATGGAAGTCTTTAAAGAATTGGTGTCACAGAGATTAGCCCAGGTAATAAAATATGATATATGTAACATTATGTGGGACGCCTACATTCCGATGATGATTATAGTTTTAAAATTTAGAAAGAAGTGGTTTTCAGTAGAGTTATTGTGTATCAAATTTCATATGTAATGTAACTGTAATTATAGACCGACCGAAAACTTAATTTCGAAATTAGTTTCGACCACAGTTCCTTCGGTTAAAAATTGGCCGAAACTTCGATCACACCGAAACTCAGTGTTCGTGAATGACCACGCGTCGTTCGGCTAACCTCGGGTCAGTTCAGGGCTTGTGTGTGATTTTTCGGTTGAACTTGCCGGGCGGCGCGACTGTATTGAGTTGATTTTATGCGTTTGTTCTTACTTTCTGTTGAGTTATTCTGTTATATTTACTTACTTCGATTATTATTATTTATTTCATTTAACACGAGTTGACTGTACGTATATGTGTAAAAAATACACTAGGTTTTAGTGTACAATATAAATTCTAACATGTTTAAATAAGTTTCGGTTGTGACTGAAACTGAAAATGAGGCCAAAAATTCGGTTTCAGATTCAGCTGAAAATCCCGTTTTGGTCAGATACTGTCTGAAATATTAAAAACTGTTTTTATATAATAATATAAAACTTGTGATCATCAGTTCATCTGCTACTACTTTCTACTATTCTCGGCTTCCGCCGTTAGGCATACAACGTGTGAAGATATGTATTAACCAGAGTTTTTTAATCTGGTTCCGAGCTCAATAATATACCTGATATGTTTAATCAGTAGGTAAATAAACCGAGAATTGTTTTTTATTTACTTTACAGGGTTTTCAATTAATCGTGGGAGTGAATGAGAATGAAGTAATCGAAGCCCATTGTCCATCAACGCCCATCCCTCCTCCGTCCAAAGTGGCACCTCAAGGCAAACCAAACAATTCTGCGCCAACTAAGCGATATCTATTGTCTATCGGCCGCATATTCCATAAGCTAACTCTCGTTGGTTCTATGATTACAGTTACCAGGTATAGACCGAGGTAAGTTACAAATATATCTTTTTCTTTTATAATATCTCCATAATAATTCACAAATTGTAATGCCTAAAAGTAATGAATCAAGTATTCAAAAACATCCAAAGGAGCATCATGTAACCTATGTATATCGATTGGGGACACTTATACAAACAAAAAATCACTAAGGTTGCTATATCCTAAAGTGTCACGTTACAGAGTTATTTGAAAGAAATGTTCGATGTATGAGTACTTCAATAACCACCAAGAAAACTGCCAGGATAACTAATTTGAAATAGTTATTTTTGACTCTCAAAAGTGCACCATAATGTACTGCCCCATTATCTCTTCAGTGTGATACTTAACGATATGACAATAAGAATAAAAAAAATATGTTTCCGCTAGTACCATTTAGAATATACTTTAATAATACTTATTAAAATTTTTAATCTAAATCATAAAAATGTTTAATCTAAATCATAAAAATATTTAATGAGTAATGCTTTCATGATAGAAGTTTCATATATTTAGCAACTTTAGTATTTTCTTGTTAATTTATGTGTCCCCTATTTATTTAAATAGATTCTACCACGCGCCGTAATTAAAAAAAAAAGAAAATGGCGGCCGTTGATTAGGCGAACAAAAATCTTCAAACCCCTTTGAAACCAATTTGAAAAAATGGGTTAACTGAATGAATCTGTCTGTAGATTTAATCATTTTTGTATGATATTCATGTAAAGACGCAATATCAAATATTTGACTAGACATCCGTACCCCCCCTTCAACATCCACTACCGGTATCGGTTCCACGCGCCGCACCACGACACCTACGAAGTGTCCTGGGTGTCCTTCACCACTGAGAAACTCGAAAACTACAACTGGAACTACATGGACCACTACATCTGCACCAGAGGCGATACTGACTTCGCTCTCGTCGAGGTAGTTTGCCGCTCTATTTTTAATACTTTGTATTTATTTAAATATATCCACTAATATTATAACGAAGCGTTGTACATCTCTATTTCTTGCTCGAGAATACTACTGAACAAATCAACCTCAAACTCTGCATCCAAAGTGATTGTACCTCCAAAATGGAGCGAACTATTTTTCGGTATCACGCAAGCGCAACTGCGGATTTAAGTTAGTAAATAATAAACTATACTCCTTCGTTCAAAGTCGGTGATTATTATATGTCTATAAACTCTGCTCACCAATAATTTTAATCAACACTATATAAGGAGTACCTTCTTATTTCATACAATTTAATCTTATTTCATACAAATTAAAATTAGAGAGGAACAATATCTTCTTTAAAATTATCGCAAGCTAAAGCGATTCCCACCACTATTGTTAAAACCAAATGTGTCAGTGTTTGATTTTCTTTTTTCTGAAAAATACTTAGCCCACATGGTAATTTTTAATAAATGTTATTATATTTAGGCGCTGAAGTACTGGCGTTTCCGTACGCTTCTCCTACCGTTATACAACCCTGCGACTAAGCAGATACTCGAGGACGACACCACTCACTGCGATATCTACCCGACACCAACTCGCCAAGATCTAGACCAACTGACAGAGGGATTCCTCAGAATGACTGAGTTATATTTCAATAAGGTCAAAAGACCAAACAAGCAGAGGGTAAGTATCTCAATTAATTTCTCCATGAAAATAGAAGACGAGATAAATGTATGTACATATAAGAATATTTAAATGACTACTGCACTATACAACATTGTTTGGTTCTCCTATTTCGTTAATATAAACAATGTACATATATGTAAATAGTTTTAAAATATATTCTCTATATATGTATGTACATAGCTGCATATACTGCACCAATAGCATGCTAATGTATTTATAAAGTAACATATACATAGTTATTCACACTGCATGGCTCTTATATCGCACACGTATGATTTTGCACTCACAAACTTGTGTGAGATGCCTAAATGTTTTACACAAGTAATATACTTACTAATCTATGAGACACTCAAACACGAAATTTCATTTCTGCCTTGTTTTATAGTATGTGCATGATATTTGTTGAAAAAATGTATCTATTTCTGAAGAAGTTTCCAGGACTGTCAATTAGTCGGTATGATGAAAGCATATTGTCGGTAAGGGCATGATTGTTATTAGATTTTGTTTGTCAATCTTTCTCATGCTACAAAAATTGTGATTTCTTGTTTGAGTCCCAAAGCATCATAGTAAATAAATCTGTTATAGTGTTTGCATCTCCAAAGGTTTTACTTATTCTGCTACTTGACTAATTACGAACATTTTAGACATTAAATCTGTACTTGTGTCCTTCTGGGATGCTGCATTTAAAAAGCACATAATTGTTGGTTGTGGAACTGTAGGTCACTAATCCCATGGACCATTTATGGCACCTGGGACAATTAAAAATACAAACCTAGAAATACGCCTCAAAGTCGCGTTGTCTCAGTATCGTTACTGTGGCATGCGGTTAGAGGCGACAGAACGGGATGTCCGAATGTAACTGGATCAGTGTCATAATCGAAAAAGATCGAATTGGGTGTTACAATATGGGTGCTACAGATGGCGGGCGGCGTCTCCGCGGCGGAAACAACGCTCACGCAGCGGCGCCATTCGACCTCCATCCTGAACAGAAGTGCTCAGGTATCCACGCCCCTACCCGATAACGTTTATGTACAATCAGATAAACCCCATGATCCAAGATAGATATGACTATGTTGATGTCGTGTAAACTAATCGATGCTCCAAAATCCATATCTGACCATTTATCGCCATGAAGTTACTAAATGATCGTCATAGAATCTGACTTAAGTAGGTAATATAAAATACTAGTTGCATAAGAAAGTATTTTAAAATAATGAAAACCCATACCTCTGGAATTATTCATCTCCTCCCGTTCCTTTGCTCTTTTGTTCGCATGATGGCCTTTCTAAATTTTGTTTCCTGAATTTATTATTTCGTTATTTTTTATGACATGCACACGCATCGCAATAGGCTATATGAAAAGTAAGTAGTAAGTGAAACATCATGAATCTAACAATGAGTGTGGGTATTGACATAAAATACAGGAAATAGTATCTAAACAACTAATTTTAACTATTATTAACAGTTTTAACGATTATAGTTCTGAATTACTAATTGTTTAATACATAACAATGCAATTTTTCTTTTGAATTGTTAAAATCAATTATGAATTGGTTTTCTTGAGGAGCACTTGCATTCATTCACACTTCATTTTATTTACAGATCAAAAATGACCGTGGCCTTTTAAAAACAACCGCGTATAACGAAACATGCGTATATATTTGCACTGCTTGTTATGAAATTATGCATTTAACGCACGGATGCACTTTTATGTTAAAAAAATCTGGCTTTTATTTGTTTCCTATAAAAGTAATTTATTTTTCAGTTATATGTTATAGATGTGATTTGTGCTACAGTACATGGATCACTCGTAAAAGTTTTGAAGCGATATTTGTATTCAAGAACTCAAATTTTATTGATTACTGTGATGTGATTACTACTGATTACCCTACAGTTTTATGAAAATAAACTGTATTATTCTGTCTTTTTTTTTCTGTTCAATATGTAGTTTAGTCTTTATAAAACTGTGTGGGTACTGTCCTAATTATTATTTATTTGTCGCTAATAGCAACGAGGTGGTGTATGTGCCGTCCGCATTGTCAGTACAATATTGTTGTCGTCAATAGTACGTGTGCAAATTAATATCATGTCCTATATAAACATAATGTTCAAAAAGTCGGCCAATATCTGTTTCACCAAACACTTATATTTTTTGTTAAACTAACTTTTGTAGCAAATGTCATGACTACCTTTTATTATAAATAATTATGTATTACGTATATTTTCTATTTATATAATACTAGCGACTCGCCGCAGCTTCGTACGGATAGAAATTTTTTTGAAAATAAAATACACCCCATGTTACTCGCTGATAATGTAGCTGTCCATAGGTGAAAGAGTTTTTTAAATTGGTTGAGTAGTTTTTGAGTTTATCCATCACATACAAACAAAGAAAGTTTACTTCTTTATAATATTATATTATAGACAATATACAAATGTCATTAGTCGTTACGTTCCAATTTTAAATAAATATAATTTTTATTTCTTATATATTTTGCTGTGACAAATTACCAATTTTCACGTGTACTTTTCATTCTGTACTTGCGACCCAGCTTCGAGTGGATACACTTGCTCAAATTACTTCTTGAACCATACAAGTAAAGTGTCGAACGAACGTAGCATACCATTTTATCGATCCAGTGGCATTCAAGTCTATAGATAACACACAGAGTAACTTTGATTGTTATGTATATAGATTTATGTATTGATTTACAAGAATTACTTAATTATGTAATACCTAAAAAAGCCGGACGGTAACAAATTCAAGAGTAGGCGGCATCGCGCACCTTGCCTGTAAGTAAGGACAGTGGTCCCTCGACGCCGTCTTCACTTTACAATGGGCAGTTAGCAATTTTTTTTTCTGTCTTTATGGCATGGCGCACAGATTAGCGCATTTGCCAATGTCGCGTATTAATAAGTAGAATCACAAGAAAATTAGTTTCTTCTTATCGTAAAACCCCTCCAGTAAAGTGATAGTAGGCTTTTCTGAAGTTTTAAAGGACTTCTTGGAAGAGCGCGAGAACTTCAGCTACACATGTTTATTTATATCTCCATTATTGTCACTTACGCGAAACTTTAAAACACAATATACTATCATTGTTGTACTTTAAAATTCCTAAAAATGTAAAAAATAGAAAATTTAAATAAAATGACAACCTCACTTCTCCCATTCCCGCCAATAAGTCCCAGTTAGCAGTTAGTCTCCCGGCGGCATGGTATCAGTGTACCAGTGCACAGTGCACACTGCACACGTGCTGTTGGCGGCGCGTGCGCGTGCGCGTGCGCGCGAGTAGTAACGGCGGCGTGTGGTGCGACAGGGCGGCGCGGGCGGGTCCAGCTCGTCGTTCAGGGAGCGCGTGGGCAGCACGCGCCTGCCGGACCGCCCGCGGCTCCGGATTGACGCTGTGTCGGTACCGGCGCGTACATACACACACACACACACACACGCATGCAGTCACGCATACACACACACACGCATGCAGTTACGCATACACACACACACACACACGCGCATGCAGTCACGCATACACACACACACACACACACACACGAACATAACAACACGTACACACACATACACGTACACACACATTCACCCACGCGCACACATATACACACACACGTACTCATACACAATAGTAGTTACACAAGTAAACACTTGCGTATACTCACACATTATACTTTCATACGTACTTACCGTTGCACATACATATAAGCTCTTTTGACGCACATATCTCATCTCCCATACGTACGTATTACATATTATCATCGCACATGTAAACACTCGCGCTCACGCATATGCATATTGCGCTCACCCATATGCATGTCATCGCACACACACATTACACATACAACATTATTGCGGTTGCCTATACGCACGTCGTATTTTCTTATCACTACACTTGTAGATTAATGTCAAAAAATGATCCAGTTTCATATCAATACATTATATACTTTGTTTTAAAACTACATATCACTTATAACAAAGGCGTAATAACAGTTTTAGCATTTACTTAATTCTAGCTTTAAGTATTTATTTAGCCTAATAAGGATGAAAAGAAGACATATTGAATTATTTATAGTGAATAATATCGGTAGTAGTGTAAACTACATAACCAGGTAACTACCTTTTTGAAGTTTAAACTGCGATTAAAAATGGCTTAAACATTTTTTATTTTGTTTTCTGTCCGTTTTTTGCGTGTAAATCAAAGATATAGTAACAAGTTTTTTTCAACTTAAATGGGCATACGTTTGACTCCTGTCTTGTCTAATGGAAAGCAACGACCAGAATCCAACATTAATCACGCTCGCATAGAAATTGAATATTTACTTGTGTTTTCAAAGTGCTCAAGTTGCATTTGAGAGGAAAAATCGACTCCGGGAGGGTGTTCCAGACCTTAGCAGTTCGTATTTAATAAGATCACTAATCGCTTTGTGTGGACAAAAAGGATGTCAGCAACATTAGGGTGGAGACCCTCCCTGTGCCTAGATGTTCGAAAGTAGAACGGAGAACGGTAGTAAGGAGTAAATAAATTAATTGTGAATGTAAATATGCAATTTTTTTTTTCATTTTTACTGTTCGCTCTAAACATAATATGGAAGGAAAAAAGCTAATTTTTTACTAATTATTTTAAAATGACAGCAGTCGTTATATTGTTACGCGATTTTACCAACGACAACATTAAAAATGGTCTATTATGTGCACTAAAATATTCTAAAATATTGTATAATATTTCAATATGGCTCGAAGATAGCACAGGCAACGCGATATGTTATTGTAAAATATTTTCATTTCTGCATATAGTACAAGGAATTTTGATAATGCATCGCGTCTCCCGTGCTAGATATATAGTAATATTCATTGTAATATACATACTATATTCGTTGTAAAATAGCTTTGCATGGGGTGCAGATTACAACAGCATTTAATTTTCTTTTTCTTTATTAATAATATATTTCATACATCTCATTTTTATTGTATTAATATTTATACTATTAAAATTTATATTATAATACATATCATACAGATATTATTTTAATGTACTCATTTCATATATTATATTGATACATAATAGATTGGCTGTCCATATCACTTCAGATTATACTGAATTTCTTGCAGTATTTCCGTTATAGACTAATAAAAATAGTTAATTTGCTTTGCCATGATACTTCTTAACTTACAATATCTAATCAGATCTGTTGGTTGCTTGTTATTCTTATCCTTATTGAATGTTTCATTCCAGCAAGTATCACCTACTAAGTCACTAAACACTAGCCTCGGTAGCAAGTAAGTACGCCTTTCATCCATCATTCATTAACCTTCTTAATCCTTTCACCTATATTTTTTTCTTTGCTTGCTATTTGCTAGCTGTCTTGCATAGCATTCCGTAGTAAAGGAAACAAGTTGCCTACAGATGACATTTTATTTTTATAAGTTGTCATAGTTGCGAAGACTGAGAAACAAACTCGTTTCCTTACTATATGTTTCTCTTACACATATTAAATATTTTAAAGTACCGATACTTTAAGGAAGTGATCAGATTACCTAATTGATACGTCATTATTTCAGAGTGACAGGAAAATCAGTACTCGAAAGAACACAGTCTCAATCTGGAGAATGCGACGACAGTTATGATGATGGGTAATAAGTTAACTACTGATTCTTTTTTCTTTGTTATAATGGTCGATGTTACAATTTTTTTTTTTTTTTTTCAAAGTAATGTTCGTGGTGTTTCTAATTATTTAATAATTTAGTTTTATATTTAGAAATTTGTGTTACTTTGTTCACTGTCTTATGAAATTACGTAAGGGAAGGTTAATAAAATGTATGAATGTTGAAATTTGGTGCAGTTAGAGTTTTATATTTAAATCTAAAACTTTGTTAGAAGCTAAGGATCTTATTCATAAAAATTATATGTTTTGTCCTTATTTTCATATTGGTTTCGGTTTTGAAATAAAAGAGACGACATATTTTAGCTAGTGAAGGTTTAATAGGCATTTATGAATAAGGGAGTGTCTTTTCTTTTGTAGCAGCGTTTTAGAACCAAAATTAAAAGCAAATGCCACCCTGATGGAAATAATTGAACGCATGCGTCATCCAACACTCGGCGTGGGCTTCCTTCAGCAAACTGTCAGTCTACCTTCGCATGCTTTCGTCTCCATATACGCTATACATTGGCTTCAAGCTAACATGGAAGGCATAACTCCTGAAAAAGCCACTGGAGTTATGCAGGTAAGATTCCATTTTTTTATTTATTGATTTTTATTTTTCTCATATTTCATGAATTAGAGGATTAATAAGACCAATTTTATTTACAGAAACTTTTGATAGAGAAAATGATATGTCATGCATCAGGTGACACTACAAAGCGTTTTGTTGTTGGGTACTATATGTACCATATCCTACCTCAAAAGAAAGAAAAAGGTATGTTCAACCATTCTACAGTTCTGCTCTAGTACACTTTTGCGAACCTAGTATTATTGGAAACACTGGTTTTATAATGGGTCGAATGTTTTTATGAGATACAATATAATAACAATAAAAACAGTATTGTTCGTGAGTGGTATGTGCGGGAACGGTCTGAATCGCTACCGCTATATCTTCACGTTAATTCTCCCGTCCAACAACAGTGGTTTCACTCTTGTGTTCGGGTGTGGAGGGTAAAACAGCCAGTGAAATTTCTAGCCCAGGTGTTTACATCTTACAGTTACAGTTTACAGCTCATCTTATCAGAGCTTGTTAAGGCATTTGCATTCTGAAGCAGGGATGTTATGGAGCTCCGTAACCATAATCGAAATTATCGGATATCCGAAATAAATATCTATCCGAAACCGTTACCGAATCAGATATAACAGTTTTTAATAGGGCATAGGATAGGGGCAGAGTTTAAATGCGACACATGACAAGTTTTCACCGATCGAACCGACACACTAGCCGCGTCGCTTGCATTATTCAGATAGTTTTTATTATTTCTATTGCATAGTCAGTCATCCATTCTTGTGGGATTGGAAGTGGAATATAGAAGTGTTGTTTAATAATATCTGGGAAAAACGAGTCCTAATTTTAGTTTAGTTTGGACAAGAAGTGTAATATCCGTAACTGAAACGTATCCAAAACTATCGGATAAATCGAAATCATTTCATATTTGTAACCGTAACTGAAACCAGTATAATATTGTTCATATATATCCATATCCAGATCTGAAATTTTATATCCATAACATTCCTGATCTGGAGTGCTTTCTTAGTCTTGATGTTGTACCTCCATGGGCCCTCAAGTCCACGTACCATCAGGGTTATATAAGTTGAATGGCCCATTTTATAAGTTTATTTACGTTAGAAAATATTTGAGTCAATCATAACGCTTTTTTATGTATTGTATAGGGGGTCAACTGAGGAAGCGTGCTCGTCGCCACCCTTGCCAGCCCTTTTCAGGGCCGCAATTCCTATCTTGTGCACACCATGCGGGACAGTGTAGATATGAATGCTAGGGCGTCCCCCGAAAGCGACGTAAACTGGTTTGTCCCCGCTGGTGTGAGCAGAGTGCAATTCGGCGTTGGGGACCGCCACCCAACACGCTGTGCACCTAGCGGCGGGAAGTGGAGGGAGGAGTGCAGAATAGCTGCGTGGAATGTGAGAGGTGGGATTGAAGAGAAGATGAATGAAGTGATGGATATTATGGAAGAAAGAAGATTGGATGTGTTATGTTTGAGTGAAACTAAGCGAAAGGGCAGTGAAGTTGTCGACTTGCCTGGAGGGGGCATCGCCGCATCGCTTTGTGGCCAGGCGTACCACACGAAGAAAGGGGATGCCAGGGGGTAGGCATCTTACTGTCCTCTCGTTTGGTTAGCTGTGTAACTGAGTATAATTGTGTAAACCCGAGACTGCTCTGGGTGCGTCTCAAGACAGGGTTGACGAGGTTATTTGTTTGTTCTACACCACTAGGTGTATGCCCCAGTGTCCTCTGTCGGCTTGGGCGAGCTAGAGCAGTTTTGGGAGAATTTTAGGGAAGTTCTAGCGATGGTTGAAGAGAATGAGGGAGTTATAGTGTGTGGAGACATAAATGGATGGGTCTGGACAGTTCGAAAAGATTTGAGTCTGTCCTAGGCAATAAGAGAGTGAATGATGCTGGTAAGATTGTGTTAGGACTCTGTATACACAGTCACAGTTTAAGTAAATAAGATATTAGCAACAAAAAGATTCTTTTCTATAGAAAAGAATCTTTTTGTTGCTAATACCTTATTTAAGCACAAAAGGATTCATCAGTACACGTGGGAAAGGAAGAATGAAAGAAGTATGATTGATTTATTCCTGGTGGACAGCCGGCTCAAAAAGCAGGTTATGGACACGAGAGTACACAGAGGAGCCGATCTGGGAATGGACCACTTTCTAGTGGTAACTAGAAGAATGGGTCTGTTTGCGGCATGGCGACATCGCATAGTGTCCAAACCTGCAGCGATTTGTCGCTGGAAACTCCAAGATGCGACCACCAGGAATGAATATGAAAGGGTATTATCCGGTAAGTTTGATGATAGATTGAAAATGATAAGCGAGGCTGTTGAAGAATGTTGGCAGAACCTTAGAGATAGCATGATCGAGGCTGCCAAAGAAGTGTGTGGAACGAATAAGATTGGTAATGGTAAAAAGCGTGATGTGTGATGGGATGATGAGGTGAAAATGTCTGTGTATAAGGAGAAGAAAGCATGGGGGACTACCTTGCTACTCAAAATGACTGTAGTATGAAGAATTTGATAAAATAGGTTTAAGCTGCAGAAAGCAGAAACGAAGGCACTAGTGAAAGAGAAGCGTTAAAGGTGTAGGGTATTAGACGAAAACAAGATGTCGGTCAACATCGAGAAAAATTCCAAATTATTTTGGAAAGAAGTACGTAAGTACCGAAGTGATCCGGCACCTTGCAGAATGAATAAAGTGCATTCGAAAGAAAACCGCCTGCTAACAAATAAAAAAGATGTTCTGCAGCGATGGACTGAATACTATGGAGAACTGTATGAGAGTGGCGACTCCGTCTCTGATACTGAGAGCGATTCTAATGAATTGCCATACTCGTGTCAGGGACTGGAGGATGCCATTAGTATGAAAGGGATCGAAAAAGTGATAAGAAGTCTGAAATGTGGAAAGGCTGCGGGAAATGATGAGGTGACAGCTGAGATGATCAAGTATGGTGGTCCTAGGGTCTGGGATACCTTCTGTGCACTGTGCAACCTTTGTTGGCAGAAGGGAGAGATGCCAGAGGACTGGCGCACCGCAGTCATAGTGCCTCTCTATAAAGGGAAAGGTTCTCATTTGGACTGTGCGTGCTATAGGGCCATCAGCTTGGTCAGCTTCGCAAGTAAAGTCTATAACGAGGTATTGACTGAACGTATGAAAGATGTTTCTGAAAGATATTTGTGGGAAGCGCAAGGTGGTTTTAATAATGGTGGAGGTTGTATGGATCAGATTTTCTCGCTTCGCGTTATCGTGGGGAAGTTTCTTGCCGTAGGTCAGAAAGTTTTCTGCGCTTTCGTGGATCTAGAAAAAGCATTTCATAGAGTAGTGCGAAAGAAATTGTGGAGTCTTCTGCCTGAATATGGCGTGGAGGGCCCCTTACTGCAGGCTGTGAGGTCATTATATCGTGGCGACAGAACCTGTGTAAGGATAGATGGTGACATATCGCCCTGGTTCGAAGTCTGGTCAGGCGTCAGACAGGGCTGCGTGATGTCTGCCTGGCTATTCGTGCTTTATTTGGACAGTTGCCTCTAGACATTGAAAGATAGTATGAGTGGTATAATATGTGATGTTACAGTTGTAAACTGCCTATTGTACACTGACGATGCTGTGCTTATAGCACCATCAGAAGCGGAGTTGCAGACACTAGTTATGTGCATGAAAGAAGACTGTGAAGTGAAAGGATTTAATATGAATGTGAATAAAACTAAGATTCTGGTGTTTGAAAGAGAAGATGTACAGACAAAGTGTGAAATATGGGTAAATGGAAATGTTTAGAACAGGTGAACGAAATTGTATATTTGGGGAGCGCGTTTTCGAGGGATAGAAGATGTGAGTTGGATGTGGAGAGACGGGTAGCGGCCGGCAATAAAGTGAACGGTGCTCTGTCCGCTTTAGTAAGCAGCATGAATATATCTAACTCAGCCAAAATGGTCATACATAATGCGGTGTTGGTACCAACTTTATTGTATGGTAGTGAGTCCTGGATATGCCCAAAATCGAGTGAAATTAAGATAAATGCAGTAGAAATGCGATCTCTTAGAAATATGTGTGGTGTCACCGTTGCAGATAAAATAAGCAAGAAAGAGATACGCAGTATGACAGGCTTGCACGACAGTGTTATTGAAAAAATGAGGAAAGGAATGCTAAGATGGTTCGGGCACATGGAAAGAATGAGTGATGAAAGACTGACGAAGAAAATCTATAGAGCGAAAGTGAATGGTAAAAGAAGCCAAGGAAGACCAAGGCTGACTTATGAAGATCAAATAGCTAGAGTGCTAGCCGACGGAAATCTCAAAAGCACTCGCATACCTAGGCGAAAATGTGTGAGAAGAATGATGAGATTTGAAGAAGCGAAAGAAGTATGTAAGGATCGCGACGCTTGGCACTCCGTCCTCTCTGACTACCTCGTTGGGGATACGGCGTGAAGATATGTTATGTTATGTATACACAGAATACAAGCCAGGAAATTGCGTCCGTGCACCAACCGTCCAAGTGCGAGTTGAAGTCGCACACCGAGGGTTCCGTACCAGCACATAACATTAAGTCGAATTCAAAAACAAACTTAACTTTGCAGTTTTGAGACACATTCTCCCATATTCTACTACTGTAAATTTAAGTTTGTAATCACAAAAAAATTTTTTTCACGTTATGTAACTATAAATTAACAGTTTTCCGATTTTTCTCTTTACTTGTGTTATAAGCAATAGCTTCTTGCTAAATTTCATGATTTTAGGGCAACGGGAATTACCCTATAGATTTTAATTCCCTTGCGAATATCAAAGTATGCGGCATAAACGGCCGTATCTTTTGATTGCTTTGACTCAGAAGTTTGATTATATACACGGCTCCAAAGGATTGCAGAGCTGAGTATTTGATACTCTGATATTTTGATTTCAACTTGATACCTTCACGCGTTTATAAGAAAAAGGGTCTTGACCGACAGACAGACCGACAGACGCCAGCAAAATGATCCTACAAGGGTTCCTTTTTTCCTTTGAAGTACGGAACCCTAAAAAACGATAACACATTTCGCAAAACTTACAAAGTTAAAAGTTTACTGCGATGTGCATGGCCTTAGCGTGAAATACTATACACAGTAGACGTAATATGTGTGAAAAAATGTCACAATAAAACACGTACTCCCCAATGATTTACGCGCTTCGTATCCGCTATTGGTTGCTGCGTACGCGCTCTACAGTATATAAGCGAAATAGCATGAATTTCTTGTTATATTTCAAATCTAAATGTTCAGCAAAAAGGCCTATATTTCATTGATATTAAGGGTAAACTCATTAAATTCTGTGACAAAGCAAAATATTGAAAGAAAAACTTCGTTAATCAAAATCAAATTATTTATTTTAAGTAGGAACACTAATCAGACTTGTTTATCGTATTAGCATTCTTCTTGATTTAAACTTAGTCTGACTAGCAGTCATCTTAATTTAAACTTAGTAAATTTGGACTAACGTGTGTGTATTGATAAGACGCTGACATGGATAATTCTGTGACTAACGCTGTAATTTGGTAACCGCTACTTTAATTATGATATAACAAAATTAAAGAATATATTTTTTTTGTCACAGAATTAGCTTATATTATAAATAAGTAAATCAAATAATTATTTTCATAATGAATTAAAAACAAACAATATTTACGTATTTGTTAAGTCATAATATTTATATATATATATATATATATATATATATATATATATATATATATATATATATTATTATAGCCACTTTTGCAACGTGGCTTGCTCAGGCCGGCAGAGTGAGGTGTGTGTCACCTCACCGGGTGACACACACCGGTAAGGGCGCCTAGTACACCTCTGCAATCGACATCTAATGGGATATTTATAGAAAGTTTATTAATTAGACTCCAGAAAAACATCACACGAAGAAACAACATTTATTTCTTATAACTTAATCTCTATGGTGGATTCAATCAGCTCACTATGTATTTATTATAAAAGTTAGTAACAATTTAAAAAGATTAAATGCTATGGTTAAACAACATTATCCTGTTTATTATTATATATATTAAATAAGAACATCTATTATCTAACAGCACTTAAATATTAATTAGTTTACAGAATAATTCATTAATATTAAAGTTTTACAAGTATTGAGCTCAGATATTACTTGTTATAGTTACAACAACATAATTTATTTATGTTATCTTAAATTAAAGAGAAGTGTACCTAGTTATAAAGACTTAGACACCATTACCTTGTTTATGTACTGCATTTAAATTCTTAGTGTTACAGATACATAAATTCAAGTACATTTTATACCTTATTAATCAGTATTTCATTTCACAGAGAAAAATATATATTAGATACATAATACTTTTATGTGGAGCTAATATCTAACAGAGAATCATTTATTAGTTATAAGCCGAGTGTTATCAGTTTTATCACTGATCAATCTAAAGAAGGAGGTGGTCATCCACCAACTGCACCTACTCCTCAGTCTTCCCCTTTGTCGAACATCTGCTAGCATCACAGCACCCACATGCCCCGGTCCTCAAAAATTCCCTTTTAACAGGAACTGCGACCCGGCCACGCGATATAGCACCCAAGTGAAGAAGACTTCCTGATAGTCAGAGTAGTACACCAAACCATTCTAAGTACTACCTTGATTAGTTCATACTGAAGTTTAGATGAATGTTGAATAGATTTTACTACTATTCCAAAGTATTCATTACATATAGGGACAGGAGGTCCACCTGGTTTCTTTAGGTGTCCTTTGAACTCTGTAACAAGCACATGTAGACATTAGGATCCTATTCCCTAGTCCTATCATCATCAATATATATATATATATATATATATATATATATATATATATATATATTGTATATTTGTATTTGTATGTAAGTGAATCAATATTCGTTTTACCCATTTTTGAATGAAGAATTTCGATGTCGTAGTCCTTTATACGTTAATATTTCTTCCAATGACAATTGTTCTGTAGGAACAAGTTGGTCTGATAATCTGGAAAGTGCAATAGCTTGTGAGCATACAGCATTTTTATTTAAATGTTACTTTCTAGCTTTTCTAAATCCTGCTCGTATATTTGTCAGTGAAAAACTTTCTTTATAAACCGGTGTCAGAATATGAAAATCAAATCATGTCGGATCCGAAGTGAGCTTTATTTTATAGTTTTGTAACATCTCTGCTATTTCTTCTGAAAAAGATGTGGCTCGTTTAATTGTGATAATAAAATGAACTCCAATTTTTAAAATGTTTGAAATGTGCTGCTATTTCATTTGTTTTACTTTAATAATTTTTTATAACATGAATTTCACGGTTATTTTTAATAATAATGATTATAAAAAATAAATCACATGAACATCACACTTACTTCAGTTAACTCGGTGATACTGTTCGGTGAGTCGGTGAAAACATAAAAATCATAATTTTTTGGGTGAACTAAATAAGTTATTATACGAATACTATATAAAATTAACAGAAATTAATTTTAGTAGCAATTACCCAACAAACATTTTTTGGTCGAGAAGACGTTATAGTGACAACTTTATGTTATATATTATAATCGTGTAAGTGCTGTAAGGACGATTACTCGACGGCAAAAGGACCCATTTAAACTCGTAAGAGTTTAAATGGGTCCTGTTACACGAGATATATGACTGTTACACGAGACTCGTAAGAGTCTCGTGTAACAGTCATATAAAGACCTATTGGTAGCTTAGTGATTGTATAAACGTTGCCGGTTTGACTACTCGTCGTATAATAATAGCCGCTGCAATGTGTATTCGGCTTCATGTCTAGTAGTGGTGCACAATGTTATATTTATATAACATATGGTGGTTATGCTATCGTCGCATATATGTCATATAAAGTAATTACTGTTGTATAATCTTCGTTAAAATTTCACATAGTATTTTTACTTAACAGTGATGAAGTTAAACAAAAAATTATCACAAGAAGCGACAGCCATTTTCTTAATTTTTATTTAGATTTTAAAATAACCAAACAATAGCATATTAGTCAGCTGAAGTCAATTGGGAATTTAAGTTTATTGATTAATGTGGGGTAGTTTATAACTATTTTTTTATGCGCTTCCAAAATATTAAGTATTATTCCATTTTGATTACATATTTTATTCGGTAACTGTATTATATGATTTTTATATAACTTCCCGACTTATAGTCTGTTCGAAACTGATTCGCCATAACAGAATTAGGGTTTGTAGACATCTCACGGTCACAAATTTACATATTAATATTTTAATTTTCTAAATATTATATTTTATATACACACAAATCTTTTATATAAATATTTTGTATTAAAGTCAGTATAAAACTTTTGTTGAAAGAATAGGTAAAAATGAAACAACTGTCATTGTTTGTAATTTGTTAATTTTTGATGGATACGTTTTCTGTGACATTAAAAATAGGTATAATTTTATTTAGCAAATATATATCAAATAACCAATTGCTATTGATTATTATTCATTTATACCTAAACTGGTGACCCCGTACTGAACCAATAAATAAATCGAAGCGTTATTGTTTTAATACGTTGAGAATGACAGACCCGAAATTATCTGCCACATCTTCGGATTCGACTGAGATATTTAAAGTGGGCATCCGAGTACCACCATTTTGGCCGGAGGAACCGGAAATTTGGTTCGCCCAAGTGGAAGGGCAATTTGCAATTTCGGGTATTACAAATGACTCCACGAAATTCAATTATGTCATTGGCCAACTAGAACATCAGTTCTCCAAGGAAGTTAAAGATATTATTATTTCCCCGCCCACAAATGGCAAATACGAAAAGCTGAAGTCAGAGCTTATTAAACGGTTGAGCGCTTCTCATGAAAAAAAAGTTAAACAGCTCTTGATGCATGAGGAATTGGGTGACCGCAAACCATCGCAATTTTTACGGCACCTACAAAGTCTCGCCGGTCCACAGATACCAGACGATTTTTTTAAAACTATTTGGTCCAGCCGGTTGCCTAGGAATATACAAACAGTTCTAGCAGCACAGCCGTCGGGTTCTCTCGAGATATTAGCTGATCTTGTGGACAAAATTCAAGATATAGCATCACCTACACCAACAGTGGCATCAACCAGCACTAATCATAATTTATCTGGCTGCAATATGGAAACAATGGTTAAAGTGATCGCAGAATTGAATAGTCAGGTTGAAGCGTTATCAGCGCAACTGAATCGCAATTCTCGTCCGACGTCAAGGAGACCCCAGCAACCTCGATCATCATCGACGCGCTCGCAGTCTAACTACAGAAAATTCCGACTTTGCTGGTACCATTCGAAGTTCGGCGGTAAAGCGAATAAGTGCGTGCGACCTTGCGACTTCAAGTCGGAAAACTAAAACGGCAATCGGTAATGGCGATTGACGATTGCCATGTTTCGACTGGTCGCCTGTTTGTCGTAGATCGAAGATCGAAGACACAGTTTTTGGTCGATACTGGAAGCGACCTCTGCGTCTTCCCTCGCCACCTACTACAAGACCGTCGTGCGCGGACCAGTTACCAATTGTGTGCGGCTAATGGGACTATTATCGACACGTATGGCTAGGTACATTTTAATTTAGATTTAGGTTTACGTAGAGATTTCCGCTGGCGATTCGTAATGGCAAATGTTAACAAAGCTATAATTGGCGTTGATTTTCTCTCATATTTTAATTTAATTGTAGATTGTAATAAACGCTTAATTGATGCTTTAACTAATGTTTCTGCGAAAGCTACTGTTGTACGCCCAGCTGATACAGTTCATTCAGTGAAAGTAATAACTGGTGATTCTAAGTTTCATAAAATTCTTGATGATTTTCCAGAACTAACACGTCCAGCAGGTGCACACCACATAGTTAAACACAACACTGTACATTACATTCACACAACATCAGGCCCCCCAGTTTCTTGTTCTCCCAGGCGTCTCGCTCCAGACAAGCTCAAGATAGCGCGGCAAGAGTTTGAAGCCATGTTAGCTAACGGGACAGCCAGGCCATCCGAAAGTCCGTGGTCTTCACCACTGCATTTAGTTCCCAAAAAGGACAACGGTTGGCGTCCTTGCGGCGACTACAGAATGCTTAATTCACGGACCATTCCTGACAGGTATCCAATTAGGCATATTCATGACTTCGCTCATAGCATATCTGTTTGTAAAATCTTCAGCACGATAGATTTGGTGAAGGCTTACAACCAGATACCTGTCAATGCTGAGGACATAACTAAGACGGCCATCACTACACCCTTTGGACTTTTCGAATTTCCATTTATGACCTTTGGCCTTCGAAATGCAGGTCAAACTTTTCAAAGGTTTGTGGACGAAATGACTCGGGGACTGGACTTTTGTAATTGTTATTTAGACGATTTCTTGATATTTTCACAAAGTGAAGCCCAGCACATTGACCATCTTCAACAGCTTTTCACGAGAATGAAAGAATACGGCGTCCTGATCAACACGTACAAGTGTGTTTTCGGTGTCTCTGAGGTAACCTTTTTGGGATACCGTATTTCAGAACACGGCACCAAACCACTGGACACTAAAGTGCAGGCTCTCAAGGAATACCCACTTCCGAAAGACATCCGTCAACTCCGTCGGTTTTGGGGTATGATAAATTTTTATAGGCGATTTTTACCGAAAGCAGCTGAGATTCAAGCACCACTCAATGCGCTGCTGATAGGAGCTGCCAAAGGTTCAACACCTATTGACTTAACGGGTGACGTCCTTAAATCATTTCAGGACTGCAAGTTCAGTCTTTCTAACGCCGCATTACTAGCCCATCCAGAGTGTCAGGCCAAACTGGCATTGGTCACAGATGCGTCAGAAAAGGCGATAGGTGCAGTTTTACAACAGCTCAAGAATGAAACTTGGAAGCCTTTAGCATTCTTTTCTCGCAAACTAAGCCCTTCACAGCAGAAGTACTCACCTTACGACAGGGAGTTGCTCGCCATTTACGAGTCTATTAAATATTTCAGACACATGCTAAAGGCGAGGCATTTTATAATCTATACTGACCATAAGCCAATCACTTTTGCCTTTCATGAGCGAAAAAACAATTGTTCCCCAAGGCAGTATAGGTACTTAGCTTTATCTCCCAGTTCACGACTGATATAAGGCACATTTCAGGAAAAGACAATGTTGTTGCTGACCCTTTATCTCGAATTAGTGAACTTGAGACACCAGTTAGCCTGGACTCAATAGCCTTAGCACAGACTTCAGACCTCGAGTTGGCTCAGCTCCTTGCCGAGGGTTCTTCACGTCGCTTAGAGAAATTACAATTACCTGAAAGTCGTTTACTTCTGTACTGCGACATCAGTACACCGACTCCCAGGCCTTTTGTGCCTAAATCATTGCGAAAAAAGTCTTTGACAGTCTACATTCCCTGAGTCACCCTGGTGCCAACGCATCTGCCCAGCTTGTAGCTGAACGTTTTATCTGGCCTGGAATTAGGAAGGACTGCAGAAACTGGGCTAAATCTTGCCTAGCCTGCCAGCGTGCTAAAGTAAGCAGGCACGTTTCCGCTCCATTAGGCACTTTTAACTTACCACGTGTAAGGTTCAAGCAGGTACACATAGATCTGGTAGAACCACTCCCGGTGTCACAGGGATACCGCTACTGTCTTACGGCTGTCGTTCGCTTCACCAGATGGCCGGAAGTTATTCCAATTGTCGATATTACCGCAGAAACGGTAGCTAAGGCATTGTTGTCGGGGTGGATCGCTAGATTCGGTTGTCCGTCAGAAATTATTACAGATCGTGGCCGTCAATTTGAGTCGGCACTGTTTCAATTTTTGTCTAAATTTACTGGCTTTCAGCACAATAAAACGACTGCTTACCACCCTGCGTCCAATGGCTTGGTAGAACGTTTTCACAGACAACTTAAAGCATCTATAATGCGCCATGCTAATAACCACTGGACCGAATCTTTACCATGAGTTCTATTAGGTGTACGGAGCGCCTTTAAAGACGATCTGCAGGCCTCTTCTGCAGAACTTGTGTACGGGGAACCTCTAAGACTTCCAGGTGAATTCTTCGAGTCCAACGTATCAACTACCACCGACGTCACTGATTTCACCGCACGTCTGCGCTCTTTCGCTGAAATTTTACAGCCAACACCAACCACGCGGCACGGCAAGAAAAAAATATTTGTTTTTAAAGATCTAGCATCCAGTCATCATGTTTTTCTTCGTGAGGACATCTTACGTGGATCATTACAACCTGCTTATTCTGGTCCACATAAGGTCCTAGCGAGAGGTGACAAGGTTTTCAAACTGCTTATTAAAGGTAAAGAAGTCACAGTATCAATAGACCGACTCAAACCGGCCTACATACTCGCTGACACTTTCAATAACCCTGAGCACATCACTCCTTTACCACCGGTGAGTGACAAAAGTAGTTCTACGTCCCCGACATTTGACGATTCTGGAGGGAATTTAAAGACAACACGTTTTGGACGTCATGTTAGATTTCCAGATTTTTATCGCCCTTAGCTTGGTCTCTGTAGGGGAGTGATGTAGACATCTCACGGTCACAAATTTACATATTAATATTTTACTTTTCTAAATATTATATTTTATATACACACAAATCTTTTATATAAATATTTTGTATTAAAGTCAGTATAAAACTTTTGTTGAAAGAATAGGTAAAAATGAAACAACTGTCGTTGTTTGTAATTTGTTAATTTTTGATGGATACGCTTTCTGTGACATTAAAAATAGGTATAATTTTATTTAGCAAATATATATCAAATAACCAATTGCTATTGATTATTATTCATTTATACCTAAAGGTTCATAAAAAAAAATAATAAAACGATACGAAACGAACGAAACGCCACTTTTTTTATACCACAGAAGTGGCAAACAACAATATGGGCTCGCATCACGACACAAATTAAGCCCAGTACTTAATTTGTGGTGTGATTGTTAAATTGTTAGTAAATTACTTATTTGTTAAATAAAAAGATTCATATCTCAAATTTGCATTTATGTTTTTACTTTCTATGTTGTGCAGAGAAAATTTAAATTGTTAGTAAATATTAAACTCTGACTCAGATTGGACGCAAGTGGGCTGCGGAGCGCCAACACTGAAGGTGCTCCAGTCGAGCGGTGTAATGCCCATACACCGCTCGACTGGAACACGACGCTCGTGTCTCGCTGGCCGCCCACGTCGCTGTCGCCGCCGCTCGCTTGCGTCCGATAAGTAAGTTGTCGGGCCGATGTCGATTGCGGGAATTCCCCTACTCACTAAATGCGTAGTATTGTATATATTTGTATCGCAGCCTCTCGCTCGCCCACATTTGGTCAGTCAACTCGCTTGCTCAGCTATTGCGCAGCTCTCAGTTTTCAATCAAATTTTGTAGAAACCCAAAGTTACAACCAAAATAGTATGCTATAATAATATTAGGTACTACATGAATTTGAATTTTATGATAATTATATGTGTACGTAATGAACTGTTAAATTTTGTTCCGTAATAACCTAATTGCTCGTTTTTTTTAGCAAAATGCCCTTTGAGATAGTAGAGACCGTAGAAGTTAGTAAACGTCTATTAACGACTATACCAGCGCAATGGTAAAAACATGGAACATTGTATCGGCCGCAAAAGAACGAGTCCAATTTGAAAATATCTGAATATTCTGTGCCAGAAAATAATTGGAAAATAATGCAATGCATCAAGAAGCAAAGCAACACCTATTTCCAATTATGAAACTGCAGAACAGCTATATGCATTACTGGAGGGGAGGGACTAACTATATGCGTAGCATTTGCATATTTGAAACACGTTACGGAACCATTCTTTTTTACGTCAATATCAGCTTCACTGCGTGCTTTATTACTATGTGTATCAATAAAAGCAGGTGCTTGAAGCGCATGATAAGTATTTATACTTCCTTTTAAAGGCACCACTTTTGGTCTTCCATTTGTTTGGATCCATTTTACAAATAATAAAAAATGTGAAATGACAATACAGTTATTATAAAATGGTGCAAGTTATATACAAGTTTATTTCAAAACGTTTATATGATTATTCATCAAATAGCGGTCATATTACAATATGTGTGTTCCCTAAGAACGTATATAGGTTGCATTCGTAACATTTATTCGATTATTATATAATGATTTCTATTACGACGTTAAACTACCACTGTACGTTTAATAGTTATTTAGAAGGTAATTACATAACAAAACATGAAGAAGATTTAGAAGGTAATTACATAACATAACAAAATTGACACAAATGTGACTTATATACGACAATAACTCTTATACGACTAAAAAGTTACATGAGCTAGTTATATAGACATCGCCGTGACCACCACTATACATATAACTGTTTTATAAAATAGTTAAAAGAACGTCTATATGACATTATTATATCACAAGAAATTTATATAACAAATCAGATGCATAGTGCACCAGTGCATGACGAACAGTAACAAAAATTACTGTAATATAATTTTTATAAACTCAATAGTTATATAAATGTTTCGTTACATGACCAAAATGTTTGTTGGGTAGTAAATAGTTTTAGTAACTGATTCTGCCAATATTGTCAAATTAGACTACAATTTCATATTTTAAATAAATTAATTATTGGAGCGCAGTTTCATGATGCCGGCTAGAGACAAAAAATGGCGCTTAGAATAAAACATGTGATTGTTACTATTTTGCTTGCTCGATTTTAACCAAACTGTCACACACAGAAAGTAATTTTTATGCACTATGTCAGGGTTGAATTTAAAATAGTGATTGTTTTCTATTATTTCATAAAAGCTTCGAAACATCACAAAATTAAGCGAATCACATATTTATGTGAGTTTACCCTACTATCGTTTTTAGTCGCCATTTTTACACATTTCTGAGCTAACGACCGTTGACCTACAAGAATTAAAATTTGTCACTTAAAGAGTAGTCAGTTGGTTACAATTCATTTAGTCGATCACATTCACATGCAACTATGGGAACACGTTGTCTGATTTATGAGCTAAATATTTTGAACACTTCGTTAAAAACGCGTTCATTATTAAATTGCTTATTGATGTTATATCGTGCAATATTTTTATGTGCTTTATTTCAAGTATAATAATTAACATGTGATGTCTGATGTGTGACAAAGTTTTCGTTTGCAATTGCTTGTTTTGCAGTTCGATGCTAATGACAAATATTTATGTAACTTGTATTCATGGTTTTTAACCGACTTCAAAAAAAGGAGGAAGTTCTCAATGCGTTTGTATGTTGTTTTTTTTTTTACGTTTTAAAATCACTTTATAAATACGATACACGTACCTATATATATAAATTCGACGGTTATTGAAGTTGGTGCCAAATCAATGTGCAACAACAGAAAGTCTATAAGCTTTGTAGGCTTGGCACCGACTAGTAACCGTCGAATTTTATGATATAGGTATATGTATCGTATTTATAACGTTATTTTAATTGTACTTGAGTTTAGATTAGTAAAGGATAGTTATTGTATACTTTTCAGTGTTTTTTTTTGAAGGCGGTTTAATTTTTTTAATAATTTTTTTTTTTACTGTACAGAAATAACAGACTATGTTCGGCCGCTCGGCGACCTCCAAAGTTTCGAAAATGAGTGGATGGAGGTGGAAGTGCTCGGGCCGCGGTCCCCGCTGGCATCCACGGCGGGGGCCGTGTGTATCGGCGCCGCGCCCCCCGCGCCCCCCGGCCCGTGCGCGCCCGCGGGCCCCCTCCCCTCCCCCGCCGCTACCACCGCCGCCGCCGCCGTACCGGCCTACCTCTGCGACGACATCGACCCCAACTATATGCACCTGGGCAGCGACAGTGACTGTGAGTTCATACTTTGCACCTTAAGGATACTCATGCTTCGATGGTTGACTTAACCTTAATCGTCATCGATAAACTTTTTATCGATTAAGCAACGCTGCATACGGTGGTATGGTGGATATGTCACTTTAAATTGTTAGTTTTGGCTAGTGGCACATAGCCGGGACGTGCCGAGCGTCGTAACTCATAAACACCCATAGAAACGCACGCGCGCTAGCTGCTGTCAGGTCGTAAGTACACGAATAGTTATTTTCATTCAATTATTATATTAAAAACAATAATTAATAAAAAAAAAACTAACTGGCATTTTGAAGTCTGCTTTTAAAATAATCTACATTTTAGGTGTTTAAAGCGACTCCGTTTGCTTTGGTCTATAAAATGTTTTAAAAGAGGTTATTTCTATATTTTTTTTTCTGTTAAAAAATGTTAACTAATCATGTAATGCAACTGGTAGAATGAAGTCAATGAAATGGTTACAAAAGCTACCAAATATCACTTTCATATTATGTTGTGTAATCACTTAGAAAAATTGATAAATCCCTGCTGTCAAAATTTCCAATACGTCATCTTATTATTTAAATGTGGTTGACTGGTGGTAGAGGACCTATAGGTGGCTTGAAAACCTTGACTTGTAGGAAAAAAATCTTTCATATGTCACTTTAGACTATATGCTTATATAAAATTGCGATATATCAGATGTTTAATCTATGTTAAGCATCTTTCACATATCAAATCAATTTTTTAGTGTGTGGAATTCGGTTTTATTCCCTTACAAAAGACCCAGAAACAGTAACAGTTAATACCTAGTGAGAAACGAAACACCACACAGGGAGTACAAACGAGGAAGCGAGAGTCGCGGAAGAACACATGCACGCAAGTTAACGAGTGGTATACGACTGGCCTACCCCGCATCCCCCGCATCCCCCTCGTCTCCCCCTACGTATCAAGCGGCCTGCAGCCGCGAGAGCCCCGGTAGAGTAATCTAGAAGGGCGCCTTACTATAATATCAAATATATACATGTTTTAGTGCCTCTGTACAAAAACACTCATCTGGATATCGACGTGAATAACAAGAGTGACCGTATCGAATGGGGTCACGCTCGGTACCAGGCGACCTTCAGGCCGGACCAGGCATATGAGATGTGCATACAGTGGGCAGTCGCTAGCGGGAATATTGTTGCTGAATTGGTGAGACTAAATTCTTATTTATTCGGTGTGGCATTATTGGTGTGGCAGAAAGACTTTATTTTCTATTAAGAAACAGGCATAAAAAACAGTGACAGACAGTGAATAAAATTATTTATCTATCTATTTTGCATTGTATAATTCACTGTTGAAGTTTGAAGCTACCAGAACAATGTATCATAGTACGTCAATCGCTGCACCATTAATTAGCTAGATTTTCCTTCCTTATTTTTACTTGAGATCATATAGACATATGCACATAATTAAATTCAGTGCTTCACTAATAGCATAGGCGACGCGAGATTTCGCTTGTATTTGTTACGTCTATGATAAATGTTTGTAACTATTTAAAAGGAAACAATAATTTACACGGATTAAAAACTAAAACATTCCAGAGTAATATGAGTAAAATATAATAGAATAATGTAATGTATCCAAAAAAGTAACTTAAAAAACATGTGAAAACAGGTTTAAATCATAAACATGACCACTGAAAAATTTTGCGAAATACACAGATCACAGACAAATAAAACTTATTGCTTAATTATATTAATTTAACCTCCCTAACCCTAACCTTAATTTTTAACCTCTAGTAGCAGGAACTGAGTAGGCTTGTCTAGGGCAAGCGCACTATCAGTTTGTTAAGTCACGGTTCGGTAGTGTCATTACAATATCCTCTAGCTTATCTCCGCTATTGAAGACTAAAAGCCAATAAGCCAGTACCAAAATATAAATAGAAAAAAACGACTACCCTAAACTGTTTTATAATAATAGCTTTTCAGTATTCTCCATAAGGCTCAATTTACATCGAGTGGCAACGGTCGGCTGGGGCCAGCAGCGAAGTGGCGAGTACTTTCAGTACCAAAAACAAGTCCTGTTTTGCAATGCATATCAAATATTTTTTTACATTTCTGTTGATGAGTATTCCAATAGCCAATTCTAACAATGTCTAATTTTAACTAGTTTTTAATTTATTGTTTTATATCCAGATATTTGGTTGGGCGCGAAAGGCTCAGAATTGCCACCTCCAAATGGTGCCTATCCCTGCAGACCCCCTGGCTCTTCCTTTCACGTTGAAATCAGATCCATTGCGCGGACCAATTTACGTGCCACTGAATGAAGAACCACTTCTTAGGCACAAAAGTGCTTTGTTTGAAGGTAAAAAGTTCAATAATTTAATTTTATAATCTCATCTCCACAACTGTAGCAAGTATAAAGTATGAAGCATATACGCAGTACTTCCATACTGGTCTGGCAGAGAAAGAAAAATATTGACTGTGCTAACTACGTTGTAACTTCCTTCGCCCTAAAAGTTGGCCAAGGAACCTATCCCTTACAGCCGCACTTTTCGATGGTCGCCTGAGCGACTCTGCGACACTCTGTGTACTGGTGACGCACAGGCAACGCGCCAGTGGCTGTGACCAGAGAGAAATGTAAACTGAGGTAGACACGCCCTACTCTAAGAAAGAAACAATATTTCGCAGTCAATTTAAGTAAGTGTAATTGAAAAGCGATATAGAGATATATGAAGACGATAGGAGTAAAAAAAAAGATTTTAAGCTTTTAAACAACACTTTGTAAGACCTAGTGACGTGCGTTTCGCATGTCTGGTGTTAATTAAATCCTATTTAACGCTAGAGAATTTGGTGCGTGAGGCACGTCTACTCAGTTTATATAGAAGTCTTTATCTGCAAGCAATTGTAATTCGATAATGTCATCAACTTGATTTGGTCTCCCAGACTGCCTATGCTTTGGTCGCTGAGAGGCAATCCCCAGCCAAGAAGTCTTCGACGAATAGGCAGCGCGTTATGAATGGTTCTTAGTTAACCATAGCAGACTATAGTGTAAAAAAACGACTACCCTAAACTGTTTTATAATAATAGCTTTTCAGAATTATCCATAAGGCTCAATTTACATCGAGTGGTAACGGTCGGCTGGGGCCAGCAGCAAAGTGGCGAATACTTTCAGTACCAAAATTAACACAGCATTTTAAACTTTTATCTCCATTACTACATCAGAATCGCTCGATTGAGTTCGAACTGTCGTGGCAGACGCAAACAGCAGTTGCCACTCTGCGCGACCCTTTCCGGCTCGACCGAGCGAATCTATTGTTAGTAATAATGAAGATAAACATTTTAAAATGCTGTGTGAATTTTGGTACAGAAAGTGCTCTGCTCGCCGCTTCGCTGTCGATCGCTATCATTGTCGGTGTAAGCCTTATAGATATAACTAGAAGATATTTTTAATTTTCTAAGCGTATGACCGTAACTCAGAAATATGAGTAAAAATGTAATTTATAAATACATTTATGTGTATATTAGTAGGGGGCGCAATAGGGGATTTTGGAATTTACTCAAGCGCGGCAGATTAACATATGGGGGATACCTTGCAACCTGTTGAGTACCTCCACCATATCTAAGCCCTCTATATAAGGCCGCGCGTGTAGGGCAGCCGATCAGAATAGTAAAAAAAATCGATAGTCGGAAATACTCGAGCGCGTCAGATTAAGGTATGTACGCCACGAGCTGGCGTCACATCCAAATCGTGTCTTTTGAATGGGAGCTTCATTCGGATTCACTTAACATTGCTTTTGAATATCTGACGCGCTCGAGTATATATCCATGTGTCTGTTTTTTTTTACATTTTTGAAATCCTGTAGACGCTCCCTCACTTATTCATCATGTAACCTTTTTTTCTTTCTACTTACCATCTAATCTTCAAAATCCAATAGGTCCTCACGACGCTTGAGTAAATCTCCATTTATCATCGTGGCCTCCTCTATTATATGTAAGGATCGCGAAGCTTGAACCTCTCTGACTACCCCGTTAGGGATACAACGTGAAGATGTATTTATGTGTTTTCATTCTTCAAATGTAACAAATGTCGAATATTTAAGTAAATGCATGCATCCATCACATATACAATTATACATGTATATCTTTACACTATATTTCTAACGGGATAGACAAATTTAGTAGCGTTTAAGGTTCAATAGTAAAAACTCAAATACATAACCGTGTGTGAGGAGAATGACGAGATTTCAAGATTCGAAGTATGTAAGGACTGTGATAGTTGGCATTCCAACTTCTTTGATTACCCCGTTAGGGATACAGCGTGAGAATATGTATGTATGAAACTGGAATAGGTTCTTTTCAATCTGAGGTTGCGATATGTTTAATATAGGATTCCCCGAAGAGACATGGCTTGAGAGATTGTTCCTGTTCCAAGAAGCTATCGTCGGTCGATTTGGTTTCATCAAGTGTACAGTTGAGAGCACGTCCCATGAGGCCGGCGTCGGTGACCACTTGTATGTGCATGTTACCGGAAACATGTTCATACTGATACCCACCACTGTGAAGTCAGAAAATAAGTATAAATCTAAGCCAGCAAGCAAACCAGTGAACGCTAGTAGGTAGGTAATTATAGTACATATTTCTTTTAAACGCTTTGATTCGATTGAATTATATCTATATACTAATATCACAGATTAGTTACCAGCATAAATAATATTATAAAAACCAAGTCCATTTATTTTTCACACAAATACTAAAGAACAAGCAACCATAAATTAAGCGAGCGAAGCCACAGGTAGAAACTATTATTATATGAAAGAATTTAAAACTTTTTTCGTGATTTCAATAGACCGCTCATTTTAGAATTTGGAACCTATAGAGATATACCAAACATTTTATATCAAAAATATCTTTTATATACTGCAAAATATTTAACTATTCTGTAACACAGGGTATGCAGGTATAGTTATTTGAAGAACCATGTTATTATTCGAAACTATGAAGTCTAAAATTGACTTAGTTGTTTTAATGTAATAAAAAAAAAATTTTCTTCAAAGGTACCCAGTCCACTCTGACGTGGTCCCGAGTCCCCACGAGGCGTACATCACACGTCATGTCAGCGGGAAAAACAAGGACGAATACGATAACAGTCGACGGGTACGGACTTATTTATCACTGAGTAAACCACAATGACAACACAACACTATAATAATAAAAAAAGTATTCGAATATTATTGTGTAAATGTCTATGAAAAACCATAAAATTAGATTTTATGTCGTGTCATAACCCAGCTCAAAATTCACTAAGCTTTATAATTTTTTACCAAAATATTAACATGATTTTCCTTTTATATAAAATAATTATAGAGGCACAAAATTTGTTACTTTGGGCGCTGATGACACCAAGTATCCTAATGTCGGTGACCTTTTTCTGTACCTTAAAAAATTAGTTCTTTATCGATTAACATGTATGTACCTATTTATAAAATAATTTCATTAACTGGTCTATCATTTTTTTTAAGTATTATGTTTTTCCAGATGGGTTTCTTATGGTCATGGAATCACATGATTTCCAAAAAGTGGAAATCCTCTCAAATACCTGCAACGGGAGATGAAGTTATACAAACCAGAATGTTACGCGATTTTAAACAGTTCTGTTCAAATCAAGAGCAGCGATTGATTCAATTCTGGGATCAGTGTTGGGAAACTAAAGAAAGAGCTCAAGGGATTGTTTGTTGAATTAGTTTTTAAGCAATATATATATTGACTATGCACATAATAAATTATTTTGTTTTAATTCTTTTTATTTACAAATGGCTTTAATACAAAAAGTTTTAGGGTAAATTAAAAGACAACACTACACCTCGAGATTTATTGCTTGTATTATAAATTATAAAAATAAGTTTTGTTAAACATCCTTTTTTCCATCCTGTTTTGTTAACAATCCTTGCAACAAAAATCCATGAGAAGTATTTTTCTAAAATGGGCAGTTTAATATTTTACACAATACTATAACGAATGTCATGCAAGGCACAATTTTCAGTATTTATATATTTTTATATAATAGTACATGTATGTGTAACTCCTCATAAAAATGTTGATGCAAATTTTACCATATTTATTCTAATTTTAAAATCAGTCAGTTATCACAAACATCGAATGTTCCCTTCATAAAGGAAACAATTCCTAACTTAATGAGCAAGGAATACACTGTCCACACTAAATATAGTTTAAGTAAATATTTAAAATAAACACTCCATACTGAAAATGAAAATGTAAACATTGTTATGTTCAAGTAATGGCAGTGAAATTTTAAGCACCAAATAAAATGCTAATTTTTTAAGCACATTCTTTAGGTAAATAGTTAATGTTGAAATATATGGGTACAAATGTGAAATAACATGTACTAGAATTCAACTAAACAGTTTTAAACTAAAAAAACATAACAATCTTAATTGAATCTAGGTAAAAACAAATACATTACTGAAGAGGTATTTATCAGGAGTAAAAACAAAATAAATGCAAGAAAGCACAGGTCACATGCTTAAGGAGTAGAAAGTTATATTGCCTGGATATTTCAAATAAATTTTTATACAACAATGATATGTATAAATGTTGTAAAAATTGCTCATGTTAAAAAACAGTTCATATCAAATATTAAAAATAGACACCTGTTTCGTTAGCAGCTTGCTAAATATATACTAAACATGTAATTTAAAGTTTTTAACTGAATATTTATTTCATATGTAAAAAAATAAGTACTAATTCATTATAAATGAAACAGTTTGATCAATGCTTTAATCTATATGCTGATAATGAAATACAAATAAATTGAGCTTTTATTAAACTACTAAGGGATCAATAACATTATGTTATACTATGGGCTATAGTATATACTAATCAATGTATTATGATTTAAAGTACAAAAATACTGGTTAACATGTTGAATATTGTGAATGATCAGCAATTAATTTGTTCATAGTAGAACAAGTGCTATATTTCAACCATAAACATAGTATGTATATACTGGTGTATAGACACAAAGAGTGGGAGTGAAAATGTAATCTTTTGACAGCAAACGATATAGCTGCAATATCAACTATTGTAACCCGTTTTGAACAGGTCATCACACAAAGAATGCTGTTGACTTATTTAATGATTTTGTGTTATTCTTGTTCTATTTCAAAGTACTGTATTTTTCAATAATGGTTACATATTCTATATGTAATTATGTATTCCTTTGATTATTGCGATATTACATGTCACAATTTTATAGGTGACATTGACAAATTAAAAATCATAACGCATCAACAAGCTCTATGTTCATCTATATGCCAGTTTATACTTTGCCTTTCAACCTTTTTGACATTAGTGCAACAGTTGTTAAGAAAGTCATACTGGTCCGACCATGAAGTATATAAAATTATCAGGATATTCAACATGTTACATGTAATCCCAGTGGAGATCATACTTTCGTATGACTAATAAGGGGCCATCCACATATTATAACATTTGAAATTTAGGGGGAATTTGGGGTCATCTCAAAAATGACATCATTGCCTTACTCGAAAATGTTTACAACAATTAAAGTTCGTAAATTGTCAAAGAGTAGCAAACACTATACAAAAATGAATTCATTTTATGAGTAAGGGATATTCTTTTAATGATGTAAGTAATATATGGATTGACCCTAATCTCAAAGTTTAATACAGTTATATCAGAAAGATAATTTCCTATTATGCAATATCTAAAAGATAATCAAAAGCTAAAGAAAACTATCCTAATTTCTGTCAATAGGTAAACTAACAAATATAAATCTATGGCAATCATAAAAATGTGACATTATTTTTTAGTCCCAAATACAAGAAGACGTGTGAGCATACTAGTTATACATGGCACTTGTTTTTGTTGATGCATGGGCAACATGTCAGGAGTATTGGACTCATAATCAAGAGCTACTCTTTGACACACAAAAGTCAAAAGTGTTAGAATATCTCTCTCTGCTGCATAGTTTCGTAACTCTTCACAAAAAGCTTGCATAAACCATGAGCCTCGTGTAGTGTTTCTCCAAGAATAATATCCAGGAACAGTAGAATAGGCAATTAAGAAATCTGCATGTATGGGAATCCTGTAATATGCACTTGAATATCCATCAGTTTCAGTACGATTTGTGAGTGTTATTCCACCATCCAGTTTGTCTCCTTGGCAAGCTTGTATGAAGAAAAGCTTTGGCTTTCCAGCTAAGGTTGGGCACTTATCAGCAGTGAAATAGTACCACAAGTTATCAGGTTTATAATGGGTATCCTTAGCATATAACATGCCCATCTCACCGTGCGTTAATACAGCAACAACAAGACAATCATTCTCTGAGTGATCCATTTCAGCAGTCTGCTGGATATATTTATTGATGTCATCTGATTTCAAATTCTGTAAAGCGGTGACACGAAACCCTAAGCCTTTGAGAACATTGGACAAATTTGAACAATCCACATGTGTTCCAGTACGAGGCTTCAGGCTGTGAATATCAAAATGCTCGTGGTTGAAAATAATTGCCATACCTCGGTACTTATGATTCATGTTATAATACGCGGCATTTCTTTCAACAGGCATTTTCGCATAACGACGTGCTGTAGAGGCTTCACGAGCTTCCCAAGCGTCACCTTCGTCGCCGCCACCGTTTGTATTCGTTCTTTGTCCTTCCTCATTTTCATTGTTTATATGAGTTGCTTCCGACATTTTTAATGAATCTATATGAAACACTAAGTTAATATTTTCCACTTGATAGATTGGAAAAACGAAGTTTTGAAAGCACAAAACAGAGATTCTAATTTCTAAGAAACTTATACTGGACGATTAAAAAAAGTAAAAAGGAACACAACACAACTAAACAAGGAGTCAGCAGTGTTACTGGCGTAAAAAATTACGTCATACGTTTTATACTAGGCTTGTTGAAAAAGTATCGATATATCGATATTTTTAATTCGATATATCGATATTTTTAGCCGTTATATTTTGATCCGATATATCGATACAAAATATCCAATATCGAAAATTGTATTAAAAACGATATATATATTTTGTTTATTTATGTAGCTTATGTCACTAGAACTAAAACCGTAAAAGATACTTTGTGTTAAAGTTTTCGGCGACAAATTAAGTCACGTGAAAGTATTTTAAATTTCCCGCGGCTAGGAAAAATCCATTGACAAATCGCTGCGATAATAAGTAGCGACTTCATGATTGATAGCAGAATCAGAGTCAGTAAATACATCATAATTGAAAATTATAATCGGATAGATACGAGACATTTTACCCCAGTTCTTTCGAATCTGGCACTTAAATGCTTAACACCTACGGCTTCCTCTGTACCTTCAGAGAGGGTGGCTTCTGCCGTAAATCTGGCGGTTCCTAACAATAGAAGCCGACTGACAGCGAAACATGTAAAGAACAGTTTTTCTACTTTCGCTACCGGACAAATACTGATTTGGGTGATATAATAAATAGATCTTAAAAATATTAGTTACAAGATAGCTTTTTAGTTTTTGATATTTTTGTAATTTTGCCTAATAAAAAGGAATACTGATAAAAATACCTTCGATTTTATTGAAATTTTTGTTCATTAAAATAATACACATTTTGTATAAAAATTACTATTGATATTATTGAGCTAGGCTGAACTAAATATACTATTATTTTAAAACCGCTAAATTTTTTGAAAATTTGTCTGATATATCGATATTTTTTCCTCGATATATCGACGTCGATATTGATATTTTAATAAATATCGATACATCGATATTTTTTTCTCTTCCGACATCCCTATCTTATACAGGTAGTCCTAGTAAAATAGGTTATGGAAAGCCGCAGTGTTGTCAAGTTTTAATTATTATTTAAACTATCCATGATCCTCTCAATTTTACGTAGAGTATGTATTAGAGAACGTAGATCTCTGGCCACATGAGATAAAAAATGTACTACGAGTTTTTGGCGGGATTTTATTTATGGGGAGCGGTTGGGCGTTTATTTTAATTATTTGCAAATGGTTTCTAGTGGGTATTATGATGTGAAATTGGAGTAGTTTTGCGTCCAAAGTATCTACGCTCTTTGCTGTTATGTGAAATTATTGAAATAAAATTTTATTGAATAGTGATGTTGAGATTTTTTTAGTGGCTTATACTGTCTCTGTGCATCATATTAAAAAGACTCAATATACAGGACGTCCCGTAAAGAATGGATCAACCTTAAGGGAAAGGTAGAACACCTAATTACCTAAAACTTATTTGACTAGTTTTAAAAAAACCTTAGGGTTACCGAGAATTTTTTTTTCATTATTTTGAGCATTTTCTCCGCCAGGCTTCAGTTTTTTTTTTGCTGTCGTTCCAAATGATAACATTTTTTTAATCTGATTTTTGTAAAATAGGACTTAAAACAAAAAAAAAACTTTGGAAAGAAAAACAAAAAAATACAAAAAAGTATTTATTAGTAAAAAGTTACTTTGGAAAGAAAAACATTAAATTATAAAAAAATTATTTATTACTAAAAACTTACAATAGGTGTTCGAATTCCTCTTGCTAAAATACACACCCTGCATCTTTTTATGAATGAAGCCCTCACATGGCGTACGAATTTTCTACGGTTAATGGACTCCACGGCAGCGCTTATACGCTGGCTAAATTGGTCTATTGACGCGATTGAGTGTTCGTAAACCAAATTTTTAAGACATCCCCAATAAAAAAAATTCAAGAGATTTAGGTCGGGAGACCTTGGCGGCCACAAAATCGGTCCTAAGCAGCCGATCCATCTGTCAAGATGTCAGGACTCTAACTGCTGATTATTATTTGCATTTTTTACTAAATGAATTGTCCACACTGTTGCAAGATGTCCCGGAAGAAGTGACAGAAACGTTGTGGCTACAAAACGACGGATGTCCCGCACACTATGCAACGACAGTAAGGCGACATTTAAACGCAGCCTATCCTGACGCAGATAAAGGATTATAAAACATACAGTAATAAACCTGATAAACACAGTTAGACCATTTTCTTTAAATTAAAAGTTTTGGTGATGTAGTCCCTTCATCAGATTAATAGCAATAACTTTGTAATGAGGAGTACTACACGAGTTTTATACCATTTTAGAAACCTTAATAAATGCTCAAGTTTTTAAAATAAATGGGCCACTTCAGTGTGGTACATTTTTTTTACAGGAGAATTTATCTAATTTGATACCTTTCCCTTAAGGTTGATCCATTATTTACGGGACACCCTGTATTTGTCGCCAGAAACTCCAAGAGACATCTAAAATGTATTACGTCGACATTTTGATGAAACCATATGAAGAATTTATCTATTTATTACCAAAGGCGTCGGTTGTATAAACTAAGATCCTTTTACCTTCCCTCATAAGTACTACTAAATGTACTATCAAGTCGGCGATGCCAGCTTAGCAACTTCATAGCTAGATTTAGCTATTTTTTAGCGTCAAACAGCTACAATTTAATGAAACTTGTAGGTAAATTTTTTAGCTACTTTTTCTAGCAACTATTCACATGACATGAATATTTTCGAGTTCGTAGTACGGCACCGTGTCTTGAAAGCAAAACCTAAACGTGGCTGTGGCACTATGGTACGTATCGACGGTCGGAAATTTCCCATTTCATTTAAACGCTCAAACCAATGATTTGTCTGAGTTCCCTGTGTTCTGCTTTAATCGAACTTCTAAGTTGATATATTTTGACCAAGTCATAAACGTAGTGATTATATGCCTTTTGATCACTACGTTTGAGCCGGGACCTTCATACATAGATACGAAAAAGAGATTTCATGAGAGCTCAACTAGCAATGTAAAGCAAAAACAAAAGGGACGTGTTTCCACAGCTCGTACACTACTGCCAACATTACGAAAGTGATAGGGATGTCCTGTCGTTAAAATTTTTGATAAAATGCGGTTTAACTTGCAAGAAAATTATTTATTCAAAACCTCTTAGTGTTACATCGTGTTTTATATTTATTTAACATAGGTACATTTTATTGAAGCGTTTTAAGAAACAAATCATTAACTCGTTTCGTTTCTTTCTTGGTTTTAATATAATTTCTTTATGAATATTGGCTGCTAATCTGAAAAAAGTACGATTATATAATTAAACAAAAAAAATAATTACATCAAACAGGTGTAATTCTTACTTCATTGTGACACAGATTTTCTGAGTTACTTTTTCTTATTTTACTCTGTCATGGATTTCGATTTAAAGTTAAATTTATAACACGAAAGTAAAGATGGATTCTGTAAACAAGCAAAGAAATAGGTATATACCGTGAATAATAATAAGAGGTACAAGATATTTCAGTAGAATCTACTTTTAAGCCCAAACCACTGAACCCATTAAATTCATATTTTATTAAAAAATTTAAATTAAAAAAATATTTCGTTGTAATATCTAAATATACTTTACGTCGATTACTACTACACATATAGAAAATTAAAAATGTATATCGATAAGCATCAATAATAAACAGCACTATTGCACTTGGTAATAAATCAAGATATTACGAAAGGCTAAAATAAATGGCATAAAAGAAGGTATTGGGACAATACATATCATAAAAGCAAAGGATATGTAATCACCTGTCTTCGTCTAAGGGAAGTTTCGCCATAAACAAACTTTTTTGTCGTTAGTCCGGCCAGCTCCTAAACAGCTTATTTCACAGGTTTTGTAATGCATTTTTCTTAATACAACACCATGGAACACTGTATTACATTTTTCAGAAATGTGAATCCAATAATTATATACGTATATTTGAAAAAAGTTATAAATATTTCTACAGTTACAAAACAATGAAATTAATACGGATCACAGGGTACTAATGTACTGACGGAAAAGAATATATCGGGAATGGATGATTTGTTTATGGTTCCAAATTCAATTTTTTGTTTTTTTTTTGTTATTATTAGATTGGCACCACTGTTTTCCATTTAAGTGCGGAGTGAGTTTGAGTTGGATCTGTTATTTACATTTAAACACAGTGCTGTTTTCAGTTATATTATTCTAGTGTATATTGCGAATTTCATAATGGACAAAAACATCCAACAAAGAGTTTGTCTTAAATTTTGCATCGCCAATGGAATTTCGTATTCGGAGTCACTGAAAATGTTACAGAAGGCTTACGGTGAATCTACTTTATCAAAAACACGTGCTTATGAGTGATACAAAGCGTTCAAAAGCGGTCGAGATGTGATGGAAGATTTGCCTCGCTCTGGTAGGCCATCAACGTCTGCAACTGAAGTTAACATCGCAAAAGTGAAGGAAATAGTGACTGAAAATCCTCATTCAAGTTGAGAGAGATAGCCGTCGAACTTTCTGTGTCTCACGAGTCGATCCGTACCATTTTAAATAATCACTTGAGTACGAAACATGTTGCCGTTCGGCTAGTCCCAAAAGACCTGAATTTTCTTCAAAAACAATCGCATAAGTCGCTGAGGACATGCTAGAACGTGTCAATTCGGACCCAACATTCATGAAACGCATTGTTACTGGTGACGAGACGTGGGTTTACGAGTTTGACATGCAAACTAGTCAACAAGCTTCGGAGTGGCGCCTTCCAACTGAACCGAAACCGAAAAAACCACGCCAAAGTCGATCAAAAGTCAAAGTCATGTTGACTGTTTTCTTTAACTATCGCGGTGTTGTGCACTCGGAATTCTTGCCGGAAGGTCAAACGGTAAATAAAGGATATTATTTGGGGGTTATGCGGCGTTTAAGAGAGCAAATTCGAGGAAAAAGGCCAGATTTGTGGAAAGAAAATTCTTGGATTTTGCACGACGATAATGCGCCTTCGCACAAGGCATTGTAAACGAATTTTTGACCAAAAACTCAACAAATACCATCGAGCAACCACCTTATTCACCAGATATGGCTCCAGCCGACTTCTTTCTTTTCCCTAAACTCAAATTACCACTTCGTGGCACCCGTTTTCGTTCGGTAGTAGACAAAGGAGAATTCGCGGCGAGCACTGAACTCAATTCCGGAAAAAGCGTTGAAAAAATGTTTTGATGATTGGATTATTCGTTGGCGTAAGTGTATCGTTTCTGAAGGAGAATACTTTGAAGGTGATAAAATAAATTTTTATAAATAACTAACATTTCGTGTATTATTGATCTTTTCCCGCTAATTTCTTGACAGAGTGTAAATCGACAGATTGAGAAAGAGACATGTGTATGTGGTCAAAAAAGACAGAGATAGCCGTTATTAAAGTTAACACGATTCATACAAACCTGTTTTCTGTATGGAGTTTTGTTACTGGCGGCGCCTGCCGCGCAAAGAGTACCACCACCAGTAGTATAGTATCCACCTTGTAGACAGTAGATGTCTGGAAGGAAATGACATCCTTCGGAGTACGCAGGTGATTTGCCATTTTAGAGTGTGGACTATACAGTCTTAATGGAGTATTTCCTTAGTGTTGTTCCAACGCTCTGTTCACCAGCGAGAAAGTTGAATGAACTCACTGTCAAGCTCACCAGTGAACCCACTGGTGAACAGAGCGTATGACCTACGTGACCCTGAACATTTAGATAGTGAACTCACACATGTTCAGGAGGAACTAAAACAAAACGGATACCGAGGAAACATACGACGTCCGCGGAGAAGGGTGCGTCGCCCCAAGGTCGGCAGAGTGCCAGCATTCTTGCCGTATATAAAAGGAATAACGGACAAAGTTGGAAAAGCACTAAAGAAATACTCCATTAAAACTGTGTATAGTCCGCACTCTAAAATAGCAAATGCTCCGAAGTATGTTATTCTCTTCCAAACACCTGGTGTCTACAAGGTGGATTGCAGCTGTGGTAGTTCCTACATCGGACAGACGAAAATAACAGTAGCACAGAAAGAGTCAGAGAACATATCACAGCTGTGCGAAAACGACAGACAAATAGGTAAGCCATTGCCGAGCACTTGTTGGAGTCAGGACCCAATCACTGGATTAAATTGCATCAGTCACAGGTCCTTTCCACCGATCGACACTATTATTCCAGAATAGCATCAGAGGCGGTTGAAATCAAAAAATACCATAATTTCAACCGCGAAGATGGATACCGCTTATCAACATTATGGAATTCTGTCATCAGTGAGTGTGTCCGGAGCCGGAAAATCAGAAGTCGCCAGTGAGTAGATGTCGTTAGTGTAGTGTGTCGAAGTACCGACAGTGACAATAATAAAAATTAAAAAATGTGTTGAACGAGTGTGGGTACTGGGTAGTTGCAAGAAACCGCACACTATGAAGACGACATTCATCCTCATCAGTCTACCCGTGACCACCAAAGAGAATGTAAAATCACTATGTAATAGTTACCACGATCGGTGCAATACGGTCGAAATGTCGCGATAAAATAGGTATTTAGCCTCAAAGTATAAACGTGACATACACCCGTGAATAAATATTGCAAGATATGTACAAGTCGTGAAAGTTTAAACACATTAATAGTGTCGCTTGAATTAAGTTTGAACGTTCGCGCGCCTTACGCGACATGAAATGTGCACAAGATGGCCGACCAAATAAGGCCCTCTTTGCGCTACAGTTTTGTTTGCGACATTTGTATGAGAATAAGTGTTGTAACATAAAATTCTAAAGAATTTAATCTTGGATACTTACAATATCTTCACGCTGTATCCCTAACGGGGTAGTCAGAGAGGACGGATCTCAGATACATTATTGTAATAAATTGAAAATAAAAGCATTTTCTTGGAAATACGCATTTATTATTTTTCCTTCCGTACTAAAGCGGCACCTATACACATAGTACTTAAATATAGATCAATTCTATTAAACGAGGTACCTACATAACTATTTGTATAATAAAAAATATGATACGTAGGTAGGTGGTATCTGCTATAACACCTCTTGGTCCTAAAGGTGAACGCCCACTTATCCGAGCCGAACGCGTCGAACAAATCGAAGTCAGAGGACTCGTACGATTTGCAACGATTCGATGCGGGCAGGTGTGCGAGGTTTCATAGGATTTCATATAAAGAATTTTAAAATTAGTTTCGTTTGACTCGTTCTATCTGTTCGACTTGGATAAGTGTGAGTTCAACTTAAACGATGCTAAAAGTTATATACTTACCTATTAGACATGTATAGTAAATACTAAATATTATAATAATATATTTAGTATTTACTACGTATACTACGTACTACTATACGTACACTACGTTTACTACGTATTACGGTTACCATGGCAAACTAGACAAACAGTAAAACGCAGTGACTATACTTACCCAGTGAAACAGTAATGTAACGTAGTCATAGAACTCAGTGAAAGTGAATTATTTTTTCAGTTTAGATGAGTTCATTTACGATTTGAAAAGTCACAACTGCTTTATTGATTATTGTTAATTTGTTCAATATGTCTATATTCAAAGCAAAGCTGTGGTGGTCTAATGAAAAGATGAGAAATGGTGATATAGAAGTGGGTATACAAAATGGAAACTGTCTGAAAGTGGATAAATTCAAGATACACAGTGACAGTGATTGCATTGTAGTCGGGGAAGGACCGTACTTAAAAATATATAAACCAAATGTAGATAAAGATGTATCACATACAATTCTAGAATTAGAACTAAATCACATAATATTGCAAGTAGAAACTGGGAAATTCATTTTGTAAGTTTATTAACACTAAGTTTCAATAAATAAGTAATTGGTGTCGATACGTTTTTATTTATATATACGTTAATATACATTATTAGGCCACATTAGGATTATTTAGAATTTTTGGACTATCGCACTGTGTGGTTAGGTACGGAGTGAGAGATGTGGTCAAGGAAGTAATAACGTAATGACTACCCCCATTCGGTTCTTTTTCTTTTCTTGTTCGTATATATTTTTTCTGATTTTTTTATGTTCCAAAAGATGAATCTTGGGAAAAAATTATAATTATAACTTCAAAGTCATTCTTTGATGTTAATGAAGTGGAAAACGTGCTCTATTGATCAATGAGATCTGCCTACTTAGTTTTGAATTAAATACCTTTCTTTCTTAACCGCAAAATGGTAAGCAGTTTCTTACAAAAATGTGGGTTTGAAGTTATAAAAGGATTCATTTAATTATGCTTTTTTATTTTGCTGCATATCATAAAACCGACGATGGAAAAAAATGACAAGGACAACATCCTTTTCCGACGGCTGAATCCCAGCCTGACTGTGTTACAATGCAGACGACGCGAAAATTTTCTTGCGGCCGCCGCGCGGAGGCCGCGCAATTGACATTTATGTGTGTTTATTAAAAGCGAATGTAAACTCTATTCACTAGGCAACAACATTCGAATTTCAGGGAACTACCCAACTGCTTGTCGACCGCGCGGGAGCATCGCGGTCGCTCGCAGTCACCACGCGTTCTAAAACTATCCCACCCTGGCACTCCATTCCTCTCTGGTCGGAGTGACCAGAGAGGAATGAGGAAAGAGACAGTGAAGTTACTTGCGCTTGACATGAGCTTAGATATCCACTATTATATGAAACGAGCAATATTTGTATGTCTGTATTTATATAATATTTGATATCGCTTTCTCGAAAAGGGCTCTATTAGCGATTTCGATAAAATTTACAATATAGGGGTTGAGGGAGGGGGAGGAGGTCTCAATTCTGAAAAAAATCGTCTTCTCCGTCTTCCACATACTTAAAACTTCTAAACTCTTAACTTCTAAACTTTTTTAATTTTCCAACAGTTTACCTTCTCAATAGCACAATGGCTAGAGCGTAGATCTATCAAGCTGAAATAAGCGGGTTCGAATCCTGCAATGTGGTCAGACTTTTTTTGTAAGACACGGAGTAAAGTCAACACCTACTTATTGTACTATACTAATAGTATGTGTTGGTAAAGCTTGGTCTCCCAGGTACTGTAAATACACACATCAAAAGAGTCTAAGGATCGAGTACATTTTTAACTATAAAAAACGATCCAATTAATATTTATCAAATCTAGTCTTCCAGACTGGCTTCTTACTTTAATTCCTATGTTTAAGTTAACTTATCCCTATATTTTGTAAAAATTAAGAAAAATTGCAAGTTTTGCAAATTGTGGGAAATTAACCTAAGTTAATGTCGTAAATTAAAAGGCAAAAACAGGCAAAAATGAGGATTTTTTAAATTTTTATTGTAAACATAAAAAAATTAATAATCTGTGTTTCCACCATTGACACGAATCCCACAATCGCAGCGATTTGGCATGCTTAAAATCAGTTCATAAAAATAACCTTGAGGAATGGCCGCCCACGTTCTTCCTAACAAGTCAAAAAGTTGTTATGGGATATGCACGGCATCCATACTCGGCAAAGCTCTTCTTTGGGGCATATCCCATGCAAGCTCAATTGGGTTGAGATCTGGCGATTGAGCAGGCCACGGCAGAACGTTGTTGCGAGCATCGGCAAGAGTGCGTGTTATGACTCTAGTCATGTGTGGACGTGCATTGTCGTGCATTAGTGGAAACGAATCATCCAACCGGCTTCGCAAAGGGTCTGAAACAATCCTCTCCGCATAAATCTGAGCATTGAGGTTGCCCCTGATCCAAACGAGATCGGTTCTTCCACCGATCCAAATACCGGCCCAAACCATTATTGTTCCTCCTCCATATGAATGAACTTCCTGTCACAATTTCCAACGTTCTTGACGTCCAGAGGTCCTCCAAACTCGAGTACGTCTTGTATTCGGCCTCATACCGCAACGAGATTCATCGGAAAAGCAAACACAATGCCAGTCTTCTTCCTCCCCATTTCTGTGTTTGCGAGCCCATTGTAAGCGGGCCCTACGATTGCTATAGGCGGAACTCTCAGCGGCCTTCGGGAACGCAGATCCACTTCACGTAAACGATCGATGGTTTGGTCGCTTATTAGCAGGCCTCAAGGGCTGTGGAGCCTCGTAGCTAACATCATGGCGGTCATGGTATGATTCCGTGGAGCAGTATTTTGGATGTACCGGTCCCGTCCGCGAGTGGTGATGCGAGATCGCCCTCCATGTCGCTCGGCCACGCTGCCCGTAATACAATAGCCTGTCCAGAGACGGCTTATGACGCTCTGTGTAGTGCCAAGAGCGACAGCCACAGTATGTTGCCTGGAACCAGCATGTAACATTCCGACGGCTCTCATTGATCTCTTCTCGTGTCAAATGATGTCGTCGCTCCATATCGATGCAATCTTTTTCAGTTCCGATGCAGAAATTGTAATGGTTTTGTAAAAAACGGTATTACACACTTTTATAGGAATCCTGATTGACAGCTGATTTTCTATTTTTAATCAAAATTTAAAACAAATTCTTTCTTCAAATAGTGAAAATCACTAAAAAGAATCAATAACGATCCAAAAAAATTAAAATAATAATCCTCAATTGCGGCAATACTCCTAGACACTTTTGATGTGTATATATATAGTGTGTTCGCGGTTACCGCGCGCTGCAAAATAGAGCTAAAAAATATTAGATGATGGTGTTGATGTCTTATGTTACAAGTTATTATAATAATATTTAAATTTTCAGGGGATCAGAGGATCGTAAAATTTTAGTACTACATCCACAAAGCTATACAATATATGACTTACAACGAAAAGAAGGACATACTGATGCGGGTATGTTTTCATACCTATAAAGAAAATTTTGTATCTGTAGAGGCACTGAGCGACGGGCCAGCCATAAGTTTTCTATAAAGATCTCATTGAAACCATTCCTCTAAAATATTACTTAAACAAAAAAAGTTTAAAAAATTTCGAGATCCTTGCGAAGAGCCAAGTCAGCTATTCTAATAGTCTTAAAACTACACAAGTAAGTAAAATAAAGAATTAGCAAAATATTGTATGACTCTTTGTGATAATTCAAATGATACAAATGTACTTTATTTAACACTTGTAACTTTAAATCCAAACAATCACATAACATCAAGATATACCTACAGGGTTAATTGAAAAATACTAATAACCTCTTAGTGCAAAATTCCTGTCATCATACCTAACAACTTTTGTTCTACGACCTTTTTCAAAATTTAATACGTTCGCCAAAAAATATTTGTTAAGTTTTGTTGTACTGTCTGAAATGTAATTAGTAATTACATTTTAGGGCCCGGATTAATATGTAACTTATATTTTTAATTGAGACTTTTTCGATCGTAATGTCCTTTTCTTAATTAATTATGATATTTGGATCCAGAAAATACAAATTTTATTTTCCATATTTTGAGCGTAAGTACATATTTTATTAAAAAATTAAGATATTAACCCATATTTTCAACATTTTAAACCGATGCGACGGATGTTTTAAATTCGTGCCAAAAGGACGGTAGTTATCTTCACGCATTTGTTTCATTCTTTACCCCCGCCCGGCCCCCGCACCGCCCACGTATTCAAACTTTTACATCCCCCAGTCAGCCATTTTAATTGAAGAAGCTGTGTCGCATTTTTCGCAATTCAAATAATGTTAATGAATCAGATGCAGTCTGAGTAATTTTGTACCTTTTGATTGTTCGCAATAAAAATAGCTTTTTTTCTTTGATATTGTTATTTTTTACTACATATTTATCCCATATTTTTAATTTTTCAGTCCACATTATATGTACATATTTTAGAATTTTTAATACATATTTATCCGAGCCCTAGTAATTACTGTGTATATTTCCAATGGTACAGTGCAAGCGCACCGGGCCTCAGCGTCTCTCCGCCCCCCCGCGTGCCCCGCTGTACATGTGCCACTTTAGCGACCGGGTAGAGTAGGTGCCATTTTCAGAAACATTTAATGTATTTTTGTTTTTCTATGAAAGAAAACACTTACGAATTTTTAAGTCGTAGAACAAAAGTTATTGGGGATAATGCCAAGTAGCAAGTAGAAAATACTAAGAGGTTATTATTATTTTTAAATTAACCTTGTATTGTGATGAGAAATAAATTTTATTAATTTATTTATCTACTCTAATATATACATACATTCGAGTACATAATATAATCTCATGTTTCGTGAATGCTAAGTTCAAAAGGTACAAGTTTTAAATAAAATAAAATTGGTACATTTGTCACAAACTCATGAAATATTATTTACCCTGATAAATTATTCTTTATTCTACCTGTATACTTTTGAGAGAACTATCGTATAGGTTGCTAACTTAATTATAGTCAAAGGAATGGCTAACTTGGCTCTTCTTGGGAACTCAAACTGCAACGAAAGTGTTGCGAGATATGGCACAATTTCTTACACGAATGTATTTAATTGGATCTCTATAAATTTTGTGGGCAATTCTTCTTTTTTGTTTTGTTGTTATATTACTTCCATCATAGACTTCCACGATGGCTACAGATTTCCGCAAAGCCTTTGTTCGAAACTCTGGACGGTAAGTATCTACATCAGGATGATGTATAATGGAAAGCACAAGTCAAAAGATCTGAAAAAAATTAAATTAAAAATTATAGAAGCCCCCGACGAATAAAAAATCCGTAATAAAATAATTTCCGTTTTTTTTTTTATTAAATGCATACAGGCTGCGTCCCTTAATGTTGTGTACCTAATTCGAAGTCGATTATAAACGATTTCAATCGTCTATAAACTATAATCGATTTCAAATTACGTACACTGCAATATGGAACGCTGACGACAATGCGACAACCATCATCGGGTATACTCAGTCTAGATGAGCCCCACATACACTCCCCGCTGCCCCATCTATGGGGACAGCGATGCATAAAGCATTTCCTGAGGTTAAAAAAAAGGTTAACCCAATACGTAACGTAATTTTCAGGCTTTTACTTGCATTTGTAACAAAAATATAGAAAGTGTAAAAGTATATCAAGTTCAAGCTTCGAGGATAGGATTCACGTCCCAGTTCCCAATGGCGATTGTTTAAGGGACTTAGCGCTTCCACTACAGTGATCGTGACCCCTGATCTACCTACTCGTGAAATCGTTTTTAGTCGTTTAGTCGTTTTTGATACACTGAACACGAGCGAAGTAGTAGTTCGTTGAAGTAACAAGTCCAAAAACCGTACAGTATAATACGGAATACGATATTTTAAAATCCGATATAAGTATAATCTTATTCACAGAGGGTTCCGTACAATATTTTTATTTTAAACTGAACTCAATTTCTAAAGATCTAAAACTTTAGGACCTTTGTTTCATTTTTCTGTATACTTTGGCAAATTGGAAGCTTGTACGTCACTTTTCGCGAGAATCGACTGTGACAGACAGACGCATAACGAACGATAAGTGCTCCGTAAATTCTGTTATTTGGGAATAGCATTAAAAATGATTTCAAAAAAGAAAAGGACAACGTTGATTTAACGCTAATTTCAAAAAATGCTAACGAACTCAGAGTTGGAATCGTTCGTTCATTAATAGCGTGGTTTTGTGGTAATTTCAAGCTTTGCGCAGGCGAGCTATCACGACCGTATAATGATATTATTCTACGGGCGAGCTTTATTAAAATATTATTAACTAGCTATACCCGCGACTTCGGCTGAGCGGAAAATTTTTTGTGGCTTTTCCGGATATGGTTAGATTACGTGTACACGTATATATATATTTATATGTACAAAGATTGTTTTTGTAAAAAGCCTACGTCTGTCTCCGAGCACATACTCTACCAAATTTCATCATAATTGGTTAAGCGGTTTAGCATTTCCCATTCAAAGTTTAATTCCCCTTTTTACCCTGTTAGACACAGGTTTTTGATTAAAAAAAAGTAGCCTTCGTCCGTTCCCTGATGTTAAATATCTCCACGTCAAATTTAATCATAATCGGTTCAGCGGTTTAGCATTTCCTATACAAAGTTTCATCGCTCTTTTCACCTCTTTAGGGGTAGATTTTTGATAAAAAAGAAGTCTGATTTATTTACAGAAAAGATTTTTCTCGGTACCAAATATTATCTTAATCGGTTAAGCGGTGGGAAAATATATCTCATATAAAGTTTCATCCCCCTTTTCACGCCATTAGGGGTAATTTTTGAAAAAAAAAATTAGCCATTGTCCATCCCCTGGTATCAAACTATCTTTATGCCAAATTTCGTCAAAATCGGTCCGGCTGTTTAACCGTGAAAACCAAGCAGACAGATAGACAGACAGACTTACTTATTTATAATATTAATATGGATAGTAAGTACATAAATTGTACTTACATATTATGTTGCGAAAAAGTCACTTCCTACTGGCGACGTGTTGCGTTCTCAGTTTACATATATAATTTTCTCTACATTTCTCTATGTTGCGTTTGATTTCTAATTTTGAAAATTTTTTTTACCTTTTGATTGTGGGTTGATTTCGATAAAATAAACACTGTTACTCAGATAGAAGTTTTCAAAAATTAGATTCTAAATTCAATAAGTGGTATTTGAGTGATGCGCTTAGAAACAATGAGTCTACGATTTTATTATATGTATAGATAGATTTATATGTTATATTTATAATGTAGTAACCTTTTTGTGTAAAGACAAAAAATTAACATGCAGTCTATGCAGTTGCAATTTGCAAAGTAAGAAAATAATATTGTACTTACTTATAAACAATTTGCAGGTGAACAAAATTCGCTCACAGCAATGCTTAAACATTCTTTTAAGAGAAAAGCTCATAGTTTAATATGTGGTCCTTTTGGTAAAATAAACACAAGAGATTTGATATGCATACAAGCATTAGATGGAAGTTTAAGCTTCTTCGATCAGGATACATTTCTATTTATGTGTGTTTTTACCGATATTATTATACCAGGACCAGTATGTTACATAGCAAATTGCGATTCATTCGTGCTATTCAAGTCTACATGGATACTGGAAATATACAGGTAGATACTCACCTATTTAAAACAGAAATTAAGTAGGTAGGTAATCAAGTAGGTATAGTCATTATAATTTCGTTAATTTTATGTCACAGTTTCCAACAGTTAAGAGAATTCAGTGAATTGAGCCTTCATCAAAATAAGAAAAATATTCCACAATGGGCGTTCAATGCTGGAGAAGAAATTTCCAATGTTCAAGCGATTCAGGTTATTGAAGTAAAAAATATTTTTTTTTCATTATTATTTAAACTAAATAATGATTTCTTTTTCAGACAAGTAACAATTTTTCTAGTATTATCGCTTTAGGTGAAAGACACCTTTGCTGTTTTCAAGACAATGGTCTAATGAAATTTATGATCAAATTTGATTATATGCCAATCTGCTTCTATGCCTATTTGGTTGGTTGGTATTACGGTGAGTACCTTATATGGCGATTACCTCAAAAGTAACGACAATAAGAATTGAACATTCTCCTTTTACAGAGCCTGGAGCTCGTTTATTAATCGCAGTAGCATCAGATGACGCAAAATTGTATATATACGAAAATACTACTTTATTGTGGTCGTGTGACGTGTTAAATACACCAATATCAATTTCAAGATGTTTCTTAAAGTCCTTGCCAGGCGGTCTAACAACGTTGACAAATAATGGAATTGTGAACGTATTCTATTTGGGTACAGAACCCGATTTAAATGCTAATTCAGTTCCGATGATGAATGATACTGTCGATCCACAGCACATACAAAATGATTTGGAAGCTGTTGAAGAATCATTGAAAAAAGTATTGAGTAACAAAAATGGTAAAGTATACGTTGAACCAAAATTTTGATGTCTTGCACATTATCTGCGTTTAAAATACACACATCAAAAAAGTCTAAGCAACATGTACGATTTTGAACTTTTGAACGATTTTTACTATTGTAATATATATATTTTTCTTTTATAAATAATAACTAAGCATTTTTTGACGCATTAGTGATTAAAGCAACAAAATCCTTTATTCAATTGTTCATTTAATCACAGTAATTAACAATATGTGTACCGTTGTGACCGAAACATACGTGGTATAATATAACGTTAAAACGAAATTAAACTTTTCATGTTTTACAAAATTAAATAACGACATTTTTTTAATTATTTGGTAATTCAATACAAAGTGTGACCGCCTCTGTTGTTTAAAACTTGTCGGCAGCGATTTTTCATTGAATTTATAAGTTTGTTTATCTGATCCTGCGGCAAACGGTCCCAATGGAATTTTAACAAGTCTTTCAGTTGTTGGGTTGTCGACACTCCGTCCAGGGTCTCTAGAACACGTCTCTGGAGCATGTCCCATACGTGCTCAATGGGATTGAGGTCTCGCGATTGTGCAGGCCACGGCAATACCCGGATGTTTTCTATTGCCAAATACTATCTGATCCACCGAGCTGTGTGCGAACGCGGATTGTCATGCATCAGCGTGAAATCTGAGCCAAGACTTTGTGCAAATGGGAGAACATAAGGCCCGAAGCATCTTGAACGTAACTTTCAGAGTTCATATTGTCATCTACAAAAAAGAGCTCAGTTCGTCTGTTATTCTTAATAGCTTCCCATACCATCACTGTGGAGTCACTGTAAGGGTGCACTTCCTGGACGAATCTCAGCCGTTCAGCATTTTCGGGACCACGATACACTCTTACCCTTCTCGTATCAGACCTAAATCCAAACCGGGACTCATCACAAAATAAAATTTTATCCCATTGCGCCTGGGTCCATGTCAAATGTTACCTACACCATTCGTTTCGACGGGCGCGATTCCCATGGCGTATAGGTGGGCACCTAATTGTGGGTCGTGCTCGTAGGCCGTATTCATGCAGCTTATTTCTCACGGTTTGGTGGCTAACAACAACACCGCTTGAAAATTGTAGCTTTTAACCTATCTCCCGGGCGGTTAACATCGGCTGACGTCTTGCAGTCAGTTGTATGTATCGGTCCTGTCGAGCAGTTGTAGTCCTTCCACGTCCATGGTGTTGCTCAGCAGGATCCCCTGTGTATTAACGTAACGCTGCCAAAGACGACAAATCACGCTCCTATTGACACCAAAATGCCGAGACACCTGGGACTGATTTCTTCCCGCTTGTAGCATTCCTACAGCTCTCTGCATTTCATCAGCAGACAAATGGCGTCGCTCCATAACATAAAAAGTGACTCACCACTCAATTTTTTCAAAAACTGTATATCTCAAAATGATAAAAGTGCGATAAATACCAATTTTATCAAGCAACGAAAACACATGAAATCGGGAGAAATAATTAGCTTTTATCGTAATGAAAACAAAACACAACCGAAAAGGTTCCTTTTTTAAAATCAGCCAATATATGTTTCTGAGAACAAAAAAGATTGTATATCAATCTACTTTTCTAAGAAAAAAAAAATCAATGAATAAAACATGCAGTTTCTGTAAATGATGCGTGTTGCCTAGACTTGTTTGATGTGTGATCCACCTAGAAAGGAACAAATATTTATATGATCCCAATGAAACCTCCATTCGTTTTTATACAATTCATATCGCCTCACGTGCAACAGATACTTTAGGCATTGTGTAGCTTATGGTGGAGGCCAGGACAGCGCCCAGAACACACTGGATGCTCATCCAGCGTTCATCCGTTCATCAGCGGACGCTCATCCACTGCCCTGCGTGAGTTTCCGAGCAACTAAGTCCTAGTCCGCCAGATCTGGCAAGATCTGTCCCGGTCAGCAGTAGTAGTGGCTATGCTGGCAGGTAAATAGTCAAGGCTGCGTTCTCCTTCTGCGAGTTCTCGCAGAAAGAGGACGCCGAGCGGGAGCGGGACAAGGTCCATTCCTTATAACAATAACTTAACGGGTTCTTACCCCGATATTAAATATTTTTGAGTTTCCTTATATAAACGGTATATAAACCTGATATAACTTTTTAACCCGTTATTCCGTGAACATGGTGCTTGCAACAGCATCGAAATATCGGGAAACTTAAAAATATTTAATATCACGGTAAGAACCCGTTAATTTATTGATATAACGGATACAAACCGTGAGAGTCTAAAAAAGGTCCATCCTGTTTGGAGTAGACACACGACGCCGGGGCATGGTAACGTAAGTCGCTAACTGTCAGCCTTGTAGACCGGGGCAGAAAATAAGGCTACTACATATGTTGAATGTGTAAATTCTCCAACCATACCTACTTAATGTTTATTACGATTCTAGTAGGTACTATTATATATTATACTACTACAAAACTGCATATTGTGTTTGTTGTTAATTACTGTGTGTGCATGTGTTAATAATAATAGTGCAAAAATTAATACAGGTATTAATGAAGAATTAATATAATTAGTCACGACTTATGAATCCTTGTCTATAGGTAAGTATACTTACCAATAACTGTATACACATATAGGTGTTGTATGAATGCGTAAACAATGTTGTGCAACATGGACATAAGTTTTTTACATTTTCCGTGTAGCTTCAGTTTAAAATGTCGAGCCTGTTATGGAAGAACATCGTAAGCGACAAATATGAAACTTTACAGTCGAGGTTTTTTTGATTACTTTTTTTATGTTAGTCGAAGATATTTGCTTTTGTATATATTGCAAAACGTGTTGGGCTAGGTTAGGCTCTATGTATAATTAATTAAATTATTACAAAAAGAGTTAAATTATGAGTACTTTTGTCGCTTAAGATAAAAGACTTTTTGTTGAAGATAAAAGATTTGTCGCTTACGATATTATTTTTCTGTCTATATTATAATCTACTTATTTGTGTTCTTACAATTTTTATTAATTTTTATTAATTCTTACAATTTTTAGCTAAAATTCCAAAACCAATATTCAACACGTGTTTTGCTTCCCAACGTAGCATCCTCAGGATATTTCAGAGATCACACTCGGTCAGCTAACCGGCACCGAATCCTGGTGCACGGTGTTGGTTAGTGCATCTAAATAAAGTGAGAGTGATAAGCGCGGACGTGGAAGAATGTTGGCAAGACCTTAGAGATTCAGGTTGCAAAACTTTGTAGAACAAATAAGACCGGTAAAAAATGTGATGTGTGGTGGGATAGTGTATTGTAGTAAAAAATAGTTCTCGTAAGAAAGATTTGATGAAATAGAGATACAATCTTTAGAAAACTGAAACGAAAGCATTAGTGAAAAAAAAGCGTGAAAAGTGTAATTTACGACGATAACAAGATACCATACAAATTTGATGTAACCTTAAACTACTTTCTAAATACGTAATTACGTATGTACCAAATAATCCAACACCTTGTATAATGAATAAAATGCGTTCGAAATAAACAATCTGCAACGGACGAAAGCAATGAACATTATAGACAATTGTATGAAAGTGGTGCCTCTGTCTCTGATACTGAAAGTGAATTCCTACACCCAGATCAGGGACTGAAGGAAGTCATTGGATAACAAAGACTAAGAAAACCATAAAAGTCTGAAATGAGGAAAAGTTGCTAGGAATTATGGGAATAATGAGATAGCTACTCAGATGATCAAGGATGGTGGTTCTCGAATCAGAGACATCTTTTGTAAACTGTGTAAGTTTTGTTGGCATAAAAAAGAGGTTCTGAAAAAATGGCGCAAGGCAGTTTAGCATCGCTTTAAAAATGGAAAGGTTCTCATACATAGTTGGTGTGTGCCATGTAACCATCAGCTTGGTCAGCATAGCAAGTAAAACTTAAATTAATTTGTTCAAGTAAACCCAATTTGTTTTTTAACGTTAAATCTACCTTCGGTTCGAAAAGAAAAAAAAATAATTACACAATATTGAAGGTCGGTAAATACATGTGCAGTGTTCCAGACTTATTCAAATTATTTCCAGACTATTGTTTTGTGAGTAAAGTCTATAACGGAGGTGTTGACCACATGAATACATTAACGAAAGATATTTTTGGGAGGCAAAAGGCGGTTTCGGTTATGATTAATGTCATGTATCAGAACTTCTCGCTACACGCGGTTGTGGGAAGATTTTTGGCCATAGATCGGAAAGTTTTCCGCGCTTTTATGGCTCTAGAAAAAGCATATGACATTTGATAGTGCGAAAGAAATTGTAGTCATCTGCTTGAATATGGCATGAGGGGTCCCTTACTTTGCTGTGTGCGGTCATTATATCGTGGTCACAGTGCTTGTGTAAAAACACATGGTGAGGTCTTGCCCTGGTTTGAAGTACATTCAGGTATTAGACAAGGCTGCGTGAAGTCTGCCTAGTTATTATTCATGTTGTATTTGGACAGTTACCTCCATACATTGATAAGTGGTAGGCGTGGTATGATGTGCGATGGAACAGTGGTAAACTGTAAAGAGAGGATGTTCAGACGAAATATGAGTAAATGAAAATGTCTAGAACAGGTGGACGAAACTCTGTATCTGCAAGGAGTGTTTTCGAGGAATGGATTATGAAAGATATGAGTTAGATGTGGAGAGACAGGCCAGACAGACAATTGACTATAAATGAATGGAATTCTGGCCGTTGTAGTACGCAGTAATCTAATTTCGTTATAATGGCCATCCCCAATGAGGTTTTGACGCGAATTTATCGTACGGTAGTGAGACCGCAAATACTCGAAATCGAGTGAAAGTAACATAAATGCCGTATATATACGATCTCTTAGAAATATGTGCGGTGTCACCCTTACGGACCAAACAAGCAAAGAAGAGATATGCAATATGACAAGATTGTACGAAAGAATTATTATAAAAACGAAGAGAGGAATGCTTGGATGGTTCGTGCACTTAGAAAGGAGTGATGAAATACTGACATAGAAAATCTACAGAGCGAAATTGAATGGTAGCAGAAGCCAATGGAGACTAAGCTGATCAGACCAGAATGATAGCTGATCGAAATGTCAAGTGTGTGAGGAGTGATGACATTTGAGGAGGAAAAAAAAGTATGTAAGAACCAGAATGCTTGGCGCTCCAGTCTCGTAACTTTTATTAGAATTACCGCGTGAAGATATATGTATTATAAAAACACCTAATTAAATATATTTATTTCATTCCAATAAATAGGCAAACAAATATTCAGATTATAACATAGATTTTGGGTAGATCTTAAATATATGTTTCTTTCGTAAGCGACGAATGTTACTTACGATATTGTCGGTTGCGATAATTAAAATTTCCATTTTCTTTAAACTTTTACTTTTGTGTCTTGCGATAAAATTTGTTTTCGGTTATAATTTTGCCGGTTACGCACATACGACTACGAGGACCTTTGCGTTAGGATCTAAATTATTTAAGCTATACATTACAATGAAAAAGTGAAATACCTACATTTTGTCGCTTACGATGTTCTTCCATAACAGGCTCGATATGTAGTCTATTATTTTGGACTTTGAGGCTTTTTCTAAGGTAAAGTGTTTACCATTAGCTTACAATCCACATGGCAGCAATGTTATATCATTACTTCGTCTACTATTAGATATCTTCTTGCAAGTTGTAAAGCGTGCGCTTAACACATCCAGTTCTTTCAGACTACCACGCAAGTAGTCGCTCCATCTAGCTTGAGGTTGAACCATACTAGTATACTTACGCAATTTTATCTGAATGAAAGTAAACGAGATTTTTTTACCTTCTTTAATTTGATTGTAATTTACTTAACAGGATGAAATTACCCTTTCCCAAATACCAAGCAAGCTCTTAAGGATATAGAATTGTGAGTGCGTATGTAAGTACATATGTCTGACCTAAAGTAATATTTCAGATGAAGATGATTCATATTCCAACATAGACCATATTATTGAAGTAAAAGCAGACGTTGGCAAACCTATACAGAATTTATTCCAAGAATTTACTCAATACCACGATGAAGCGTTACATTTACTTATGAGTCCTGTTGTTATAATATTAACATGCAAAGATCCTAAACAAATACAAAGTATTCAAATGACTTTTGCGTGTACTCCACCTTTTGCATGTTCTGAATCTACAGTATCTTTAGATAACATTAATGGCACAGAAATAATAGAAATACAAGTTTTTTTAACTAGTGAAGCAGACGTTTCAGACACGAAAGTGACAATTTTATTTACTATCACTGATGTTTCTGGGAAAATACTAGTTTTGACTAGGAATGTCTTATTACCTCTAAGTCTTTACTGTTTACCTACAGAAGTTGTAAGTGATAATCATTATAAACTATATGTTCACTCAAATCATCAATGCGTAGATTTAATGGAAGTATTCACGGATTTCGCAAAAGAAGAATTTTCTAAACATGGAAATTCAGGAAATATTGTAACGCTTGGTTATAGAACTACGAATAAAACTACTACTCTGAAAACATCTGGCCAACAGTATTCGGTGGAAGGAAACAATTTAACAGAGATTGCGTCAATATTAGATCACTTGTTATTTAAGTTATCGGAACATTATAGTAGAATGAATGTGAAGGATTTTCGGGTCAGTATAAAATTTAACGAAGAATTATATAAAGAAATCACTCACAAGTTTTTGAAAAGTATAGATGCACACGCTAAAGAGCGAATAAAATTGAAAAAAAACGAGGTAAGTCCTAAATCCGTGGTAAGATACGCTGTTATATAATAAAATACAAATATTACTTTTAACTAATTTCATTTAATAGGAAGAACTCAATATACTTCAAAAGCAATTCATATTGATTCAAAAAAAGCTTCTTGTACAATATGGATCTCTACCTCCTGGCGATTGCGATCCTTTGGAATTTCTTATGAAAGATACTCATAAACGAATAATCAGCTATGTCCACGAAATTATAGCCTGTAGGGAAACCGTTAACAGGTAGGCAGATATAAAAAATAAAATTTTGAGATTAACGTAATGAAATAATATGTCGAATTTGGAATATCATCAGTTATTATCTTAAGCCCGTATTCGAGAACCTACATAAGTGTGAATCTATAATTGAGCACAGTTAAAAAGGGATACCGCTACATTATGCTATGAACAGCAGCATTTTCAAGCAGAGATTCGCACTTGAATAATGTTCTGGAGTACGTGTCTAAAATTATATAACATATTCTTTTTAGAAGTAGTAGTACTCTCGTTACTATTGGCCGCCTTATTATAATTATGCTAAAACAAAACGCAACAAGTACATTCAAAATACAATTGCTAGAAGAAATATTATGTTTGGGTTCACTATATGATGATTATCAGGTAATACAACATCTAAAAAAAAATAGGTAGTTGTGTAACTAGACTGTCCGTAAAATCATTACTTTTTCTTAGGAATGGGAAGAAGCAGTTACACAAGGTTTGAATTACTTTATTAAGAATGTGTTTAAAAAATCTGAGAAGGACAAAGAGAAGTTAGCTACAGTTACTGAGCAAGGAATATTATCTCATGTCAATTTAAAAAGATTTCTGAAACAAATTCGAATGACATTGGAGACAATATTTTCCGAAACAACAAGTGATGACATAGGTGAAAATGACCAGAAGGGAAAAGAAGCTATGGTTAAACGTACTGAAGAAATTGTCGAAGTATTATGAATTCGATGTAATAACATTATTATTAGAATAGATTTACTAGAAAATTGTTTTAAGTTTAAGGATACATACTCAATATTGAAATAAATTCATTTATGCCAACTTTAACAAGCTTTATTATTCGATTATTATTTGATTTATTAGATGACACAAATGGCGCACTCAACCTATAGAGCAGCAATGTCATTTATTTTGCATGAAAACAACTTAAGTCTATGGTAAACACTGTTGCAGTTACTTGCGTTCCGTTTTATAATTTGATTTTTTGCTGTTTTTGCCATACCACCGAATAGAGCAATAAGTCATTACATAAATATTTAAATATATGTCCAGTTTTGGTTATGTACTTCTTAATGCGAACGAGAGTTGATACTTGTTAGTGTAAATAAACTGAGCAGTGGTGAACAAATTGGTCCGATATTTCATCTCTATAAGGTTGAGTGCTCTATGATGACACACAATGCATAACTTACTATATATTGTAAATAAAAAACATTAAAATATTTTTAGGCGACGTGTAGTAGAGTGTACAATACCAGGTTGAGATACAATAAATGTACCAAAAGCAGAAGTACCTTGTCACGTCATTTCTTCTTAGCGTCTTTCAGACCTGCGCCCGCGTTGAATTTGAAGAAGATAACATCGCCATCTTCCACGACATAATTTCTACCTACGACATAAAATGTAGACAAATTGTTATAAGTATTCACTATTTTATACTAAAAAGGGATAAATTATCAAATTGCCATATTACTTTAATGGCTTCAGATATGAGAGACGAGTTATATATGAGTTATGGAGATACATTATAGATTTTAAAATAGAATTTACATTTTTATGGAAAAAGACAGTTTTGTTAGCTGAAAATTATAAGTATAGTAAGAAATTACCTTGTTGTCGGTATTTGCCTGCTGCTTTACAAGCAGCTTCAGAACCTTCTTCTTTAAAATCTTTGAAATGCATTACTTCAGCCATAATAAAACCTTTTTCAAAATCTGTATGAATCCTGCCTGCTGCTTGTGGCGCTTTTGTACCTTTCTGTAAAAAAAAGATAATTATTATACATTTTTGAAATATTCGTGGTACGTACTGTTCATTTAGAAAATAAATACTACATTACCTGTATAGTCCAAGCTTTAACCTCATCTGGTCCAGCAGTGAAAAAATATTCTAGCTGCAACGCCTTGTAACCTTGGACTATAATTTTATCTAACGCACTGAAAATAAAACGTACAGATTATGAATTTGAAAATTAACATATGTAACGCACTAATAAAATAATTTTAAAAAGCTTTACCTTGTAACATTATTTTCCTTTAGAAACGCTTGTCTCTCAGCTGAATCCATATCTTGTAATTTACTTTCTAAGACTCCAGAAAACGGAATGAGGGGTGCACCAGGGTCATTTTTATCAATCCATTCTTTAAGTTTTGGTAGCCATTTGTTTTTTTTTCGAATATAATCCTTTTCTGAGAGATTTACAAGATATAAAGCGGGTTTAGATGTTATAAATAGATATTTGTTCAGGACCTCTATCTGAAAGTTATTAAATAACGAGAATAACAATAACATAGGTGCATATCAACGAATTGCGTTGGTGCACATAAATATGTTATTTATTATGTAACTTACATCGGCAGCACTCCAATCTCCAAAGCGAATGTGTTTTTTTTCGTCGACTAAAATTGTTTTAACTTTCATCAACGCATCCTGTAAAGATAAGTTCGCATAGACTTGTGCAAGATAGTATTAGTTTTGGTTATAACTACTAACAACCAAAATAATGACAAAATACGGATATGCGCCTTTTGAATTTTTTTTACAATGTCGTTGTAATCGAACTTTAGTCTTTCAATAAAATATGCTTACATGTTCTGGTTTCAATTTTTTATCGCCGCCACGGTTGACTACACGCTCAAGTTTTTCTATGTTTTGCATAAGTTGTTCTTCATCCTTCAGCCGCAATTCCTCGGCAATAGTCTCCAAGTCCCGAATAGGATTTACTTCGCCGTCCACGTGTATAACTTCTTCATCATCGAAAGCACCTGTATACGTGTGTTAATACAAAATTAACCCTTAAAAATAATTGAAGTCAATTGAAAGTGAAAAATTGTAATTATATAGTTTTTCAATACGGGTCTAGCGTGTACTTCATAAGACTATAAATGTGTACTTTTTTTTATAAAAGAGGGGACAAACGAGCAAGCGGGTCACCTCATGGAGAGTGACCAACCACCGCCCATGGACACCCGCAACATCCGGAGAATCACGGGCGCGTTGCCGGCCTTTAGGGAAATAGGGAAAGGAGGAATAGGAGCGGGAGAGGGTGATGGACCATCGGCACTCTCACTCGCCGAACTATAAATAAACATAACATAACATAACTTCACGCTGTATCCCCAACGGGGTAGTCAGAGAGGACGGAGCGCCAGGAGTCGCGGTCCTTACACACCTCTTTCGCTTCCTCAAATCTCATCATTCTCCTCACACATTTTCGCCTAGGTATGCGAGTGCTTTTGACATTTCCGTCTGCTAACACTCTGGCTATAAATAACTATAAAGACTATAAATGTGTACTTACGACATAGGTGAAAGATTGCGTCACAAGCCTTTATATGCGACAAGAACGCGTTGCCGAGACCCTGGCCTTCCGCAGCCCCGCGGACTAAGCCCGCGATATCCACGACGTTCAAGAAAGCCGGCACTTTACTGAAAAATGATATCGTTGTTAGTTATAATATTGTATTATTTAACAAATATGTACAAATTAAATGTGAGTAAGTTGTAATATAAAGACTAACCTTACTGGTTTGTGGAATTCACAGAGATATTCATATCTCTCGTCAGGGACTGGAACTCTACGTGCTGAAAAAACTCTATTGTTAAAAATTCTATTCGATCATTTATTTAGATACGAAATCTAAAAGATCCGACTGCTGTTTCATAATTTAGATAAATTACGCAAAAACGAATAGGTAGGTAAATAAGTAGGTATATAAAACGCAAATAAAAACGATTGTGAATTATTATTTATTATTCCATACATAAATCAATCCGAGAAAGAGAAGTTTTCAAAATACATACGAGTATATTAAATGCTATGCTATCATAAAACAATCACAGAACTTTCACGAAGTATAATTATTAGTGAAATACATCTACTTAAATAAAGCTAACACCGACTGATCAATAGACAACGCACAGCCTAAACTGGTGTGTTTAGATGTAGTATGAAGTATGAAATTTTGCGCAGGAGTTTCTCATATGATACGAGTATAATAATATAATATAGGCGAGCAGTGAGCACTTAGAAAGAATTTTGAAAATGCATCCCGTAGGGGGTTAAATAGGTTACGTTTATATGTAATTTCGTCATGTTGAAGTTACAAATATGGGAATTGATATTTTTGTTCCTGGCCGCGACCAGAGTAAAAAAGAGGGCACGGGTACAGCAGGTGCAGCAGCAAAAACTAAAATTTTAGTAGTCGATTGGTTTCTAGAATGCTGCCGATAGGAAATCCCACAAACGTACATAAAGGCGGTGTTTAGATAGTCTGCACTACTCTTCAGGTTACGCCGAATATCCATCTTTCGTATCCTTGCCGCAAAATACTTAGTAGTTGCATGTTGGAAGATATGCCTATATATTTTCATATTGATTGATTTTATTGGCGTTTAGGACTATGCCGTTTCATGGCGTGAAGTTGTAGGCAAAAATTAAGTAGTATACGTTTGTGCATTTTTGGACTCCCTCCACATGAAATCTATAGTTACTACTGTGGTCTGCCACGGTACCCATCGGGTACACGGCTAGTTAAATATAATTACTGAGCACAAAATTCGTCCGGGAACTCCATTGATAAGGATGGTGATTTAGATAAAAAACTTGTAGGTTTTCGCACAGTTCCTGAATCGAACGGTTTTATATGTTTACAGCATTTTGGATATTTGGCAAACGGATTGTCCATAGACCTTAACAGTAATGCTGTGTTTAATATCAACTTGCACCTAGCTTCGAAAACAGTGAGCGCTTTCGAATACATAGTGGATATTGATCTCGCAATACAAGTATTATGAACTTTCAGAAACAACGCTATATAAATTATTCCTGAAATGGTGGGGTTGAGACCTGGATATTTTGGTCTCAAAACGTTAACTGAGCAACAAGCTTCTGTTAAAATATTTCCTAATGTTTGTTCTAGATATCCTATATTTGGCAAATCCTTTAATGAAAGTTGCGGAAATAAGCTTGTTTCTCTAAAAACAGCAATATCACAATACATATGGGGTTTCTCTAAAAACTTTTTGAGGCATGTGTCGCTACAAAACAAATATACATTTCCTTGGTAATTCGCGGCGAATTTATTGCATCCTCTTTTGATTTTTTGAGCAGGCAGGTTTTCGGCGTATGTTACTATACAAATGCCATTTTCATAAACAAGAGTAGCATTGATTGTCTTCACTATAGCGGGTATTTCAGGGATTTCTACGCACGGTGTAGTCAAATAAAGTTCTGGTTGTTTTAATATTGCATGCATATGATCTGTACAAATCCAATAAAATCTGTTTTTAAATTGCACAACACCTGTTTTATCAACGGGATATCCACTGTGTTTTAAAACATTGTTTCTAAGACACAACGGACACATGTTCTTAAAATTGGACATTCTATGTTGGAAGATTTCGTTGGAAATGCACATAACATCTGCAGGTACTATTGTTGTTTTTAAATGAGTAAAATAGTAATGAACCTTGGATATTATTTTATTTATAATATTTATAGCGTATTGTATACACTGCCACTGAGATTCATTTCCATTGAGAATATATAGATTTTGAATGTCATTGTCAATCCAATCCTTAATATTATAACTGAATTTGTCATATTTTAAGAATCGATGTTCTATAAATGGTGTTGAAAATGGCGGTATTCTCTTAATAATGTTAAAATTAATTTCCTGTTGCGAGTTTGATAATATTGTATCTTTGGTACTCGAACATTCAAGTATAATGAGAGGATAAAGACCTTGTTTTGATAATTCCATTGCTTCTGATGGAAATTCAGGGAACCCATCTAACACAAAACCACTTGTCATTGTGCGATGATCAATTAGGGAAGTTTCAACAGCTTTCATAATATGGTCTGTGTCAACACATTTGCCTTCAAATAATGCTTTCGACATTTTCGATGCTAATTCTGACCAATGGAATGATTCTAATATATTGCGAACCGCCATTCCTTTTGACACACATATCAATCCATATCTATTCGCAAGCTTCGCTGCTAACTTACTCTTTCCAGACTTAGGTGGTCCTATAATGCCAATTCTTAATGGATATTCAATAAATGATCTTATAATCTCACAACTGATGTATGTAAGAGGATTATGTCTAAATTTTTTTAGATTATTTTCGCCAAAAATAAAATAAATATAAGATCTATGAAGGACCGGAAAGATGTTATTTTTGCGTTTCATTACTTTATACGGATTCAAAATAGTATTTGGATTCTCAAATATGTAAACAGGACACATACGATTAAATTTGCTCAAAAAGCAAAATCCTTCCACTAGTAATAATTCAGCAATATCACAATTAATTACAAAAGTTTGTTCGAAAAATGATTCGGATCTATTTTTTAAATTGTTTAATTTCAATAATATAGTTCTTATAACTTTATCTAGAGCATTATTTGCATTGATTGAAACTATTTTTATCTTCTGTTCTGATAAAATATCCTTTAATGTTTGAATGTTTTCGTCATCTGTCTCGTATAAGCTTTCTAGTCTAGCATCTATTCTCTCACGAACGTCTTCTCCTTTTTCCCATTCACTTTCATCCGTTGGTTCAGGATATTCTTGTACCATTTCATTGTATTTATTAAATAGATTTACATCCACATTGGTAGATCCGAATGGATTGGCATCTATGATTGCACTTCCTACTTCAGATGGTTCGTTGCTAAGTACGTTAAGAGAATGAAATGTATCTTCCAAAATATCGTCAACGATTAATTTTGCAACTACATTCTTTGTAATGAACTCGTTCCAAATTTGCTTTTCAGTATAAAACTTTTCTTTAGCCTTATTTTTTGCTTCGTTCTGCTGCATTTTCCACGTTCTAAACATTTTAAGTGACAACCGATTTAAAGTATTTTCTGCACTACTCACTAATTCTATTACTAAATCAGGAATACAAAAACATGCCAACATGTCTTCTACATCAGAGGGTAATCTCGGATAACCATCTATAACGAATCCAGTCACGCAGAAGGGATCTTGGAACCATAACCTCTTAATCAATTTTTGCATTAACAAAGACAATATCGGTGCTCCTTTTTCTAAATAATTATACACAATGCGTCTTAATTCTGTTTCGTTAGACATGATATCAGCTTCAAAATTTTGGTTTTCCTCGCCAATTTGAAACTCTATTACAGCTTCATCATCTATTGGTACATCGGTAAAACTGTTTTCATATTGTCGCCCAACCTTTTTAAAATGTCTTGGAATCAAATAATCATTGAGAATTTCAGCAAAATCTACGTGCATTAACCCAAGTTCTTTTGCTATTTGTTTAGATATCGTTGATTTTCCGCTGCCAGTACAACCGATAACACATATTTTCAAAGAAGGTAACTTTTTATAGGGTTTATTATACGACTGATATTTGGTAAAATCTTTTTGAAATAACTCTAAGCACTCTTGCTTTGAGAAATAATACATTTTATTGTTAAATTTAATGCAGAATTCTGATTTGCCTTTCCATAAAATTCCATAATCGTAATAAGCGATGGGACAATAAACATTACTATCACATAAATACTTCGAATCATTATGTGATAAAATATCCTTAGGAAATTCATCTTCATCGTCTTGATCTTCAACGCCTTCATCTTCAATTAGTGTGCAAGGTACACAATAACTTTGACGTAATTTTAAAAGTACTTCTTCAATAACTTGAATATCAGATTTATCGCCAAGTTCAACCTCGATAAAAGATTTGAAACTTTCTTCTAATTTTATCTTGACACTATCCCAACCTTCACGGAATTTATCTATTGACTCATTAAAAGATGTTATTAACTCCTCATGACTCTTTAGTGTACCTTCATAGTCTTCAGGTAGAAACACGGTATTAATTGCGGAATTCATTGACTCATTAATAATCATTTCTACATCCAGAACATTAGGATCACAAACTTGTTTTCTTTGTAGCTGAATTTTGATCAGAGGATCATTAGCAATTAGATACCTTTCTTGATAGTTTTTAAAAGATTTTTCTATTTTTGTATAATATGTTATCAAATCGGAGTCAATTTCTCTATTTTCTAATACAACTATTGTATAATCAGGTAATAACTTAGAATCTCCAAGATATTCCCAATATTCTGGATCAGCCGGAAATCCATCAATTATCCATTTACCGTATATTGTTTCGTAGTCTGTACATTTTTGCGTTTCAGTGTCAATGGTCGTCAATAATGTTATAATTTCTTTCATTAGTTCTTCAGAAGTTACCTCGATCTCTTTTTGCAATTCATTGGCCATAATATAATCAGATATGGCTTTTGTAACGTCTTCGTCACCTAACACTGGCAATGCAGGCTTTTTTGTAATGTTGATTAACTCTGAGGGTGCATGTTGGATCAGAAAACTTTTGTCCTTTAAAGCTTCATTACATTTTCCTAAATCATTCAGAAACGGCAAAAAAAGTAATTGGTTTTTCATATCTTCAAAGCGTTGTAAAAATTCCGTATCTGGTGCTTGAACTTCTTCGTCTTCGTTTTGTATTAGTTCAATAAATTTCAAATTCTCTTCAAGAAGAAGAATATATTTATTAAGCTTAATCAAAACCTTGCTATGCCATGTATCTAAATTAGATAATCTTACCATTTCTGCGTTCTGCCATTCTTTGAATCTATTGTCTTCTATAGTGGCTATAATTTCTGATAAAATTGTTTTTGCAAAGCTGTTATATTTCTTCTGCTTTTCCTCCTCTAAAAACTTACTGAAACATATAACAGGACAATCAAAAATCCACGATAAGCATTGAGAAATCATTGTTTTTCCAGAAGATTTAGTTCCCATAACAATTGTTCTACAGGTAGGTTCCAAATATTCAAATTTTAAGTATGGTCTCGGATTTCTACAGAACGAAATCATAGCATTTAATGATGATAATAGATATACGTGTTTCAAAAATGTAACTGCATATTTAGGATTGCCTTTGACAGATTGTCGGTTTTTAAGTACAACTGGGCATCTGTTGTACCAAAGTGAAGCACATCTATTGAAATTGACTACCCCATTTTGAATAACATTTAACTCCTCAACAGATTTCCAAAATTCCTCCATATCATCTGGCGGTTCCTCAAGATACAAAGGTTCTGGTATAATTACAGGATTTATTGGTAGAATTACTAATCTTTCCATGATAAGGTTCAGCATTTGATGGTTAGATGTACGACCGTCTAATTTAATAATAAAATTAGGATCGAACTCTTTTCTAGATTGTATATAAGGAACTACAAAATTTCTAAAGTTACATAATTGAGTTGTAGAATTATTTTTAAAATTTAGGGGGTGTTTACAATTGTATTTAGGATTAAAAACAGAATTGTCATAAGGACTAATATAATCAGTCAACAAATACTTAGCAGGCCATCGAATTTCTGCTTCAATTTTAGAAACAAACATGTCAAAAGTATTTAAATTGTTTAAATAATTTAAATACTTATGACTTCTTTTCGTGACAGTATCTGTATCAGGACATGTGATATAAAATATAATGTCTGGAGTCATCTTTAAAAGCTCATGAAGTTGTTTCAATAAAATTGTCTTCTTCGTGTCCATATAAGGCTTTTCAAAAAAAAAAATTCCTGAACAAATTTGTAATATATGTTTTGGTAATTCAGCTGCTTGTTCTTCTTCTTCTTCACCATGTTCTGGTTCTTGCTCCTCCTCCTCTTCTTCTTCAGCAAGCTCTTCTATTACACTATCATTTGGTGATTCACGTTCTTCCGTTAGCCTCTTTTTGGGTTTTCTTCTTTTTAAATTACATAACATATCAAATATTAATTCTTCTACAACTAATACAGCTTCTTCAGAATATAAAGAGTAAAAAAGCTCAAAATCTTTTTGACTTGAAGTGATTAATGGGAGTCCAGATATAACATAGCCTCTGTGTTTTACAGCTGGTGATTCTAATTTTTTTTTAATTATCTCTAGTATTCTATCAAATTTACACACAATATTATGTTTCATATTAAAATCTACGCATTTTCCTGAAGTGCTCTGTTGTTCAATTTCATCAATTATTACATTTCTCGGACATAGATGAACGCAGTTTAACTTCTTAGAAACTGCTTCACCAAGAGAATAAGCACCCAATCCTGGCTTACCTAAGATTAAATAACATGTTGGCTTGGAATTCAAATACAGTTCTTGAGTATCTACATCTGTCCATACAGAGGAAACCTGTGTATTGTGATGAAAAGGAGCTGCTATATTATTCACGCCAATTAATGCTGCTGCGAGAGGAAGATTATAATCTTCATTTTCTACACTTTTGGTTTTGCCGATAATATCAATATCACCCCTATACACAACTTTCTTATTCACATTGATATTATTTACATGAAATTTGTCTGTAACATCCATATTATTTTTATATACCACAAATTCAATCATTTTTATTATTGTTATAACAAAATCACTGTTGTCATCTTGTCATTTGTCAAATGCTACAACAAAGTTATGATTCTATACTATATTTGAAAACAGACCAAGGAGATTCAATGCATTTTTCATCTTTTTTCACTTTTCATTTGATTTGATACACTTTTTTTATATGTACCTACTACCTACATATACAAATAGATATCAGTTATTAAAACTTATCTTTTAATGATTTTAAGCAATTTCTACTGAGAGCTCTATTATACACTATCATTGACATATTATAGTAATAATAATACTTCAAATAATTACACAAATCGCGACTTCCAAACTATAAACATAGTGGGTTCAATTAGAGGTATTTTTTCCAAAATTAAAGAAATATGTACATAAAATAAATTTTATTGTGTTTTTTTTAATATCACACAAAAGAACCATTCTTTACATTTGTTTTTTAAAGATTATTCATTTGTTTGAAATGTTGGCCGTAACTGCGGCTAACATGGTCCATTCCGAGGTTCCATTTTTCGATAATTTGTATGTAAACAATATTTACATTTATTATGGTTTAATAATATTTGTTTTTTTTTTAATTTTAGGTACTTATATATCAAAATTAATACAAAAGAGCAACGAATAAATGATTGGCTCCAGGAATCTGACGAGGAAAAAGAGGACGTTTTAGAAGATCTGGAGAATAGTGAAGATGAGGAGGAACCGGTAACATCACACTTAACAACTTTACAAACAAATACACTGTTGGAAAGTTCAGATAAAGAGATGCCTCATTAGCACATTTATGAACTTATAAAGCAGCAATATCAGGTTTTGAGTGGAAGTCCACAACTTTCATAACTAGCGTTTGTGCTCAAGCCTCCAATATCCGGACACGGACGGATCCGGACCAAAAAATGAAGCTGTAAACTTTGAAATGTTGTTTTGATCTATTTATTAGTGTTAGCAGACGGAAATGTCAAAAACACTCGCATACCTAGGCGAAAATATGTGAAGAGAATGATGAAATTTGAGGAAGCGAAAGTGGTGTGTAAGGACCGCGACTCCTGGCGCTCTGTCTTTTCTGATTACCCCGTTGGGGATACAGCGTGAAGATATGTTATGTTTATGTTACGTTTATCTATTTATTAATGAAGAAATTATAGATATTATAATGCATTGTACTAATATATACATAGACAAGATAAAGACGAAATATCAACGACAGAGAGATGCAAAGAATACTGATACTACTGAAATTAGAGCTTTGATAGAAATTTTTAAAATGATGGTTAAAAAATGGTGGAAGAAGAATAATAAGACTTTTGGGATCACTTGTCTCAAAATAGATTCATATTCTTGCTAAAATGCTTATGCTTTGATGATGTCAACACCAGAGATAGGTGAAAAGAAACTGATAAACTTGTGCCCATCAGAGAAATATTTGATATCTTTGTAATCAATTTACAAAAGTATTATACACCCAGTGAGTATCTAACTCTAGATTCTAGGTTCCCAAACTTATTTTGTCTACTGAGTCGAGAGCTCATGCAGTCGTTGTCTAAGATACCTCCTAGCTAAATGAAATTACAAATCACCCCCCAGGCCTCTACACAACGCCCCCATTTTTTTCTGGGTCTCTTGCCGCCCCCGTTTAGGCCTGCAGCGCCCACAGTGGGGCGTTATCGCCCACTTTGGGAATGGGTGCTCTAGATGAACAATTTGTTGATTTTAGAGGTTGAGCAATTTCCGTATGTTTATACCTAACAAACCAGACAAATATGGTCTTAAAACTGTTTGCCTCGGTTGACGTTCAATTTTCTTTTGCATATAATCTGGAAATTTATGCTGGCTATCTCCAGGACCTTTTCAAAAGTCAAATAAATTATCAGATACTGTTCAAAGGATGTTAAAACGGACAATGGACAATTGGTTCACGAGTATACCATTGTTACTAGAACTAGTAAAAAAGACGATAACGGCCATAAGTACATTGAAATCAAACAAATCTGAAATTCCAAAAAAATTTAAAACATCTTCTGACAGACTCATTAATGACTCGTTATTTGGTTTTCACAAGAAATGCTGTTTAGTGTCATATGTACCAAACCCAAAAAAAGTTCTTTTAGTAGCATCGACATTTTAGATAAAATATACAAGCATTGCAATGCAGCACGGAACAGCCGGCGTTGACCATTGACATTATTTTTTAACATGGTAAACAGGAATAAATGTTTTGATTATTGATACTATGGTTAATCATAATTACAAACAAACACCATGCTGTGATTACTTGCGCTCAGTTGCCATGAAAAACATAAGACCACAAATGCAACAAAGGCTTTTCTAAAACAAAAATATATCTAGAAATATATAGGAACAAAGTATGCTATTTCAGGGTACAAATCAAAATGATTTGACATCTCAAGACAATGAGATACCACGAAAGAGAACCAAGTCGGCCAGATGTCATGACTATGGACGAGCGAAAGATCGATCAACCAGAACTGTATGCCAGAAATGTCATAAGCCTGTATGCAATGATCACAAATACAGTGTATGTGTGCAATGTTATAACCAATATGATTATATATCAATAAGTCATCTAAAAATAACAGCTAAAATCTATTGTTTTCTTGTTCCTGTTTTTTAATAGTTTTTTAAGGTTATGGAAAAGTTTATTTATTTTTTGTTTACATTAAGAGTAGACTTACTTTTTGTTTCCAATATAAGCTTAAATAAAATCTAATTATTACCATATGTTTAATTTTTTAATCTACATCAATAACAAATAATCTGTCAATTACTTAAGGGCAGGGTAGCGCCCCGTGCATGTAATTATGTTATTATTTGTGGCGCGTGTAAGAGAGTGTTAAGCACGAAGCGTAACATTGAATTTTAAAGATTTTATTTTTAACAAACTGTTTCTATCCAATGAAAGTATCTTTTACGAGTTTTTACAACCTTATGCTTTGACGGTATGATCTACTTTAGATTAACACAATGTTACCAATACTACTACACAATATTAAAAATATATATATCAAATTGGACGATAATTTGTTTAGATTTTACAGAAGGTTGTGAATCTAGTTCTTTATTTGTGATCGAAGCATGACTCACAAAATTTTAATGTTAATAAGAGAAAAATAAATGGATACTTATTTTCATTTGGATCGATGGTACAGAAAGGAAAGTTTTCTGCAGCCGCCTGACTTTTAGTTAGTACATTAAAAAACGTTGATTTGCCAACATTCGGTACACCAACAATGCCCACTTTCAGATTAGTTCCCACGCGTCCTATAAGAGGTTTTTTCTCCGGCTCTTCCACTTTCTTAGGCGGCATTTCTGCAAATGACAATAATAAAATAATAAAAGCAAATAACAATAATAAATTCATTGCCCAAGGAAGGCCAAGAAAGATAAAGGCTGACTTATGAAGATCAAATAGCCAGTGTTAGCCGACGGAAATGTCAAAAGGACTGGCATACCTAGGCGAAAATGTGTGAGGAGAATGATGAGATTTGAGGAAGCGAAAGAAGTAGATAAGGACCGTGACGCTTGGCGCTCCGTCCTCTCTGACTACCCTATTAGGTACACAGCGTGAAGATATTATGAACAAATTTACGAAAATTATGAACAATCTCGGAACAATGTACTAGTACTTGGGCAATACATAACCTCCACATCGCTTACATATTTCTTACCTGAAGCAGTATGATTATAGAACGCAATCAAAATAGCTAACACTGTAACAATCAAAAGTTAAGTTATATTTTAAAATATAGAAGCATAAACAGCATTAAATTTTTCTGAAATAGTACTACATACCGCACCGCGTTAGTAAATGACATAATGACATTGACAGACATAGAGTAACCTATTTATAATGGAATAGAGACGTCAATCGTTTTACCTGCTAGCGACATCTAGTGCGGTATGTTCGAGTCACGTCGTGTGTAAATACATAATAACACGTATATGAAATACGTACACATTTGTAAATACGTATACATATAGCCTAACTATGCAGGCGCTAGGTACTTAATGCAAGTTTGATTTTCTAACTGTGATTTACATGATAGACCACTGGCAAAATAAATAATCACATAAATCACATTTTAGCAAATTAAACTCATAAAAATAATAAAATTAGTGAAATAAAACAATGTAATATCTTTTACTCCTTTTATAAAAGTACTATATTGACATACAAGTGACAAACAATATGGCGATTGGCACATTCAGAAATAAATCACAGCACAGAAATTTTTCAAAACGACACTTGAAATAATATAAATAAAAAATTATTTTACGGGAAGTTGCTACTATTTCTTTTAAGTTATTTTTTCAGTTTTTGTGTGATAGTTGTTTCATTTAACTTATCGAAATTGGTAGTAGTAATAACAATGGGTGGTACAAATATAATTTTAATTTCTGAACACACTTTATACACTAGCAGCATCTATTGGGAAATGTTCTAACTAAATGTACCGACTAAACTTCCTGCAAAAAAATATGTACCGTTTGAATTTATGTTTATTGGTAGCAGAGCGTGGTTAAAGCTAAAGACAACTGATGCAGAGTTTATAATACTATTCTTGCAATAAGTAAAAGACAATCACATTCAGTTCGTATTGTGTAATAAATTTCTATGACAATCAACAACATATCAAAACCATAGTAACCAATTCTACATTTAAAATATAAAAAATGCTTTCATTATTTTTTAATCTCATGCTATATGAAACCTCCTTTAACATCTTCTCTCAACATGAGACCTAATGACTTTATTATTTTAAGTAGCCTAGGTCTTGCTAAAGGTTTTGTTAGTACGTCGGCTAGTTGCAGTTCACTAGAAACCTTTTTTACTTGGAGATCCTCGTTGGCCACAAGTTCTCTGACAAAGAAATGCCGAATCCGTATATGCTTAGTGCGGCGTTGGAATTCTGGGTTTTCAGCCAATCTCACGGCAGCTTCATTATCGACCTGTAATTATGGTATTCTTTCTAAAACACCTAGAGCCTTTAATAAATGTGACAGCCATATGCACTCCCTGGAAGCTTCACTGGCTGCTATTAATTCAGCTTCGGTAGTTGAGATAGCAACACTTTGCTGCCTTTGACTTAGCCAAGTAATAGCACCACCAGAATATAAACATAAGACTCCGGAGGTAGACCTGCCCGTTCTTATGTCTCCACCATGGTCGGCATCACTGTAGCTTTCCAAGATACCTTTCTTGTAATTCTTCCTATAAAGAATTCCTAAGTCTGGACAACATTGCAAATACCGCAGTATTCGTTTCAATTTCACAGTCCAATTGTGTGGGATTTTCCAAACATCTTAATACTACGCTCACTGCATATGCTACATCTGGTCTAGTTCCAACCATAAGATAAGCCAAAGCACCTACAATCTGACTGTAGTTGCTTAAAATATTAGTCATATCACAGTTCTCTGAGTGTTGACACTGTCCATCTTTTAGAATTGGTGTCATTACTGGTCTGGAAAACTCCATATTATATTTGCGTAGCAACTTTTTCGCATAAGAAGCTTGACTTATCATTACACCGTCTTCTCTGATTTCAATCTCTATACCGAGATAATAACACGCTTCCTTAGTGGTAATGCTAAATCTAGTTTTCAACTCATTTAAGAAATCTTCAACCAATTTCTTATTTGTTCCAGCAACTAATCCATCGTCTACATACACTCTGTCAAGAAAGTACCGGGAAAAGATCAATAATATACGAAATGTTAGTTATTCATCCAAATTTATTTTATCACCTTCAAAGTTTGTTCCTTCAGAAACGATACATTTACGCCAACGAATAATCCAATCATCAAAACATTTTTTAAACGCTTTTTACGGAATTGAGTTCAGTGCTCGCCACGAATTCTCCTTTATGTCTTCTACCGAATGAAAACGGGTGCCACGAAGTGGTAATTTGAGTTTAGGAAAAAGAAATAAGTCGGCTGGAGCCATATCTGGTGAATAAGCGAGCAACCGCTCGATGGTATTTGTTGAGTTTTTGGTCAAAAATTCGTTCACAATAATGGCCTTGTGCGAAGGCGCATTATCATGGTGCAAAATCCAAGAATTTTCTTTCCACAAATCTGGCCTTTTTCGTCGAATTTGCTCTCTTAAACGCCGCATAACGCCCAAATAATATTCTTTATTTACCGTTTGACCTTCCGGCAAGAATTCCGACTGCACAACACCGCGATAGTTAAAGAAAACAGTCAACATGACTTTGACTTTTGATCGACTTTGGCGTGATTTTTTCGGTTTCGGTTCAGTTGGAAGGCGCCACTCCGAAGCTTGTTGACTAGTTTGCATGTCAAACTCGTAAACCCAGGTCTCGTCATCAGTAACAATGCGTTTCATGCATGTTGGATCGGAATTGACTCGTTCTAGCATGTCCTCAGCGACTCTTATGCGATTGAGTTTTTGGAGAAAATTCAGGTCTTTTGGGACAAGCCGTTCGGCAACATATTTCATACCCAAGTGATTATTTAAAATGGTACGGATCGACTCGTGAGACACAGAAAGTTTGGCGGCTATCTCTCTCAAACTTGAATGAGGATTTTCAGTCACTATTTCCTACACTTTTGCGATGTTAACTTCAGTTGCAAACGTTGATAGCCTACCAGAGCGAGGAAAATCTTCCATCACATCTCGACCGCTTTCGAACGCTTTGTACCATTCATAGGCACGTGCTTTTGATAAAGTCGATTCACCGTAAGCCTTCTGTAATATTTTCAGTGACTCCGAACACGAAATTCCATTGGCGATGCAAAGTTTAAGACAAACTCTTTGTTCGCTGTTTTTGTCAATTATGAAATTCGCAACATACACTGGAATGATATAACTAAAAACAGCACTGTATTTAATCTAAATAACAGATGCAACTCAAACTCCGCGCCAAAATGGAAAACAGTTGTGCCAATCTAACAACAACAAAAAAAATAATATTGAATTTGGAACCATAAACAAATCATCCATTCCCGATACTTTCTTGACAGAATGTATAATGTTATTATTAATTTTTTACCGTCTTTTTATTTAATAAACAAGCAAGGATCAGCTTCACTGGCCTTGAATCCTAATTTCCTTAAAAAAATCTGTAATATGTTTATTCCAGCAACGTGGAGCCTGCTTTAAACCATACAAACTCTTTTTTAATAAACAAACCCGACCAGAGCCATCATTATAACCTTCAGGTTGTCTCATAAATATTTCCTCTTCTAAAGTCCCATATAAAAATGCTGTAGTCACATCAAACTGCATCAAATACATTTGCTCATTTGCAGCTACACTTAGAACAGATCGAATTGTTCCCATTTTTGCCACTGGACTAAATGTCTGGTCATAATCAATACCTTTCCTTTGAATATCACCTTTTACAACTAATCTAGCCTTGTACTTGTCAACTGATCCATCTGCTTTTAATTTAATTCGATAATTCCACTTACATGGTATTGCCTTTCTGTTCTTCGGTAGCATTACCATTGTCTTAGTTTTATTTTCTTTTAGTGAATTCATTTCACTCTCCATTGCTTTTACCCACATTTCACTTTCTGGACATCGAACAGCTTCTGCGTAGCAACTTGGTTCGAAAAATTCTCCAGATTTTGTGTTCAGAACACAGTCATTGAATTTCACTGGTGCTTGTAATCGAGATCGATTTCGCAAAATTCTCTCTCCTTGATCACTTATCTCTCGTTCAGACAAATCCTGCTCAACTTCGATTTCACCTTCTATTTCTCTCTCTAATTCAAGTGACTGTTCAGACGAACAACTCACTGCATCACTGAATTCATCATCATTAATGGTAGAATCTTCGTTATCTTTAGATGACTTTTCAGCATTATTGTTGTTCTGTAGGACGACGTCGAAGGGGACTTCACAAATATTTTTATCTTCTGATGGTTCAACAATACTTCTACTATTGTTATTGATGGTTTCCACCACTTCTTCATTAAAGATAACATCTCGAGAACGAACCAGAGAATTTTTTTCTTATTCCAGAATCTGTATCCATCATCATTATCATAGCCTATTAGGATACACTTTACGGCCTTTCTCTCTAATTTCTTTCTTCCTTGCTTTGGAACATGTGCGTAGCAAGTCGAACCTATGATGCGCAGATGTGTAATTCTTGGTTTTTTACCAAACCATAATTCATGAGGTGATTCGTTCTCTACCATTGTAGATCCTGTCCTATTTAAAATGTAAACAGCTGTGTTCACCAGCTCAGCCCACAACTTTAGTGGAATTTCATCATGCGCGTACATCAAAGATCTAGCACATTCAACAATTGTGCGATTTTCACGTTCGCTAACACCATTTTATTCAGGTGTGTATGGCATAACCAGCCTCTGTTTGATTCCGCGAACACTTAAAATCTTTCTAACTGTTTCGTTGTCAAATTCGTTCCCATTGTCGCTAAGTAACTCTTTTACTCTGCGTTTAGCAATTTCCGCTTCAGCTAACACTTGTTTCAACTTCTCATATACTTCTGATTTATTACGTAGAAAGTATACAAATCGATAGCGTGTATAGTCATCCTTAACCCTAGAAAGATAATCTTATTTTATAGTACGGGAAAGATAATCATACGTCGTTTAGACGTGTGCTCTAGTTATTAATAAATATTTAAGATCATCATGTAAATTTAGTATTTTTATGAATAGTACTTATTGTTCATGATGTTTTTATGTAAATAAAATAAAAACATGGTTTGCATTTTAGAACTTTAATAAAAAAATTGAATTATAAAAATTGTAAACTTTTTTAACCAAACAAATATGAACTTAAATTGAGATCTTTTCTTTAGACTAATTATTCGAAATTATGGCTCAAATAATCAACTTTTTATAATGTCTTTACTTATTTTATAATAACAAAATAAAAGAACTAGTCATACTTTATTTTAAATGCATTTAGAACAAACATTATTTTTATGTTCTCCATATATAGGATTTTTGCACTTATCACAGAGAAATTTTGACATCCTTCTAAGTTTTGAAGCACAAAATGCGCAATACTTCCTCTTTTTTGGCATAGGCACATCATCTTCTTGTTCAGAAGACTCAGTTGCCCTCTTTGTTAGAATATTGCTGATTTTGTCTTTCAGATTCGTAGACAAAGTGGATATATTCTGCCGTGTCAACATCCAAGAAGCTGTAAGGCTATTGCTGAGGTTTTTCATAAAATTGCGGCGACTCAATGGATTTTCTTGCTGGCGCAAAATGTTGTGGCAGTAAATAACGTAGGCATTTACATGTAGCTTTAGTATCTGCCCAAATCTGACCATTCTTGCCTCTTAGCCTTTGTCTTTGTGACCTATAAATAGGATCATTCGTAGCTGAAGACGCGGGTTGCTCTGTTGTATTTTCAAGTTCTAAAGGACTGTCATCAGCATGAGATAGATTCACCTCTTCATCTTCAGTATTACCGCAAACTTCATTTTCTTGTAAATTATTCTCAATCTCAATATCAGATTCTCTCACCTCTTCTTCGCTAAATTTTTGCAATAATCGTCATATTCGCTCGTCATTTAACATATTTTGTGACGTCATGACGTTATGCTAACTTTCACCTAAGACACAAAAAAATACATGCAAAAATTACCCGTATAAACGTAATAAAAACATGTTCAGAAAAGACACGAAAGTAACGTAAAAGATAATCGTACGTCGCTTAGACATACGATAGGTTAATATCTACGAAAATAGCGCACTTACTCGAACAACGAGTGTGTGTCCTGCGAGCTGTTGGGGACCACTGAGTTGATCAAAAAGATAGTCGCCGTGTCGCGAGTCGCGTACGAGTAAAACGGATTTAACAAAATGGCACACGTCGATTAGACGTAGAGTATCTTTCTAGGGTTAAACAAAACAAAGTAACGATATTTTGAATGAGACATTGTAAAAGGACCACAGACATCAGTGTGCATAAGTTCTCCTGGTACAGAGGCTCTTTCTCGAACACCGAACTTTAATTTGTGTGTTTTTCCATAGTACAACCTTCGCATGTTTCATTGCTGATTGTTACATGACGTTTATTCTGATGACCCATACGCTCATGATATAACTGAAGTTCATCTACTTTCTCAACTAGACTTACTGAAACCTTAGGTGGAATTGTTCGAATGTCAAACATGTACAAACCTCCATACTTTTGTCTTGTACCTGTTACAGCAATCTTTCCATCAATCCTCACCGAACAAGTCTTAACCCTCGATTCAAAGATACTATTTGGATTTCTATCCTGTGTTGATAATACAGAGAATAAATTCTTGCTAATTTTTGGCACATACCACACATATTTCAAATGAAAACATTCAGTTCTGCCGTTAACATCCGCTGTAGCATTTATAGTGCCTTTACCAACAGCCTGAATAACGTTACCGTCAGTAGTTGTAACTGTATGAAACACCAAAATGCTCGAAATCTTGAAATAAATCATTTCTCATAGTAACATGATTCGTAGCTCCGTTATCAACGTACCAATTTTCACGATCGGTCTGAGCATTTAAAAAGTTAACGAACAGTAACATCATGTTGATTCCGTTACTTTTATTTTCATCATCACAAGACTTGGTTTTATTTGGACAATCTTTTTTAACATGACCAATCTCTTTACAAGCAAAACATTTTTTTTTAAAACCTCTGTTTACTTTTTTAACACCAAATTTATTTTCTGTTAACTGCAGGAGCTTCTCCACTTTCGTTAGATTCGCCTTCTCTAGAAGCGAGCGCCCTTTCATGTGCACAAAGTTGACTAGTAATACTCTCTATCATCCCATCCTTTTTTTGACATTAACATCCAACTCGATTTAAAAGAAAAATACGATTCTGGTAATGTATCAAGTATTTTACATATTATTAATAGCTCAGGTAATTCCATACCTTCTTCCGCTTTTATTAATTCGAGTTTTAACTTGTACCACAAATTTTTCACCTTCGAAATGTGTGTCACCATGTCATATGTAGGATCCTTTTTGTATCTGAAGAATTCTAAATATAGGTCATATACCCTGTCATCATTCATGCCATCGTATATCCTATGGAGTTCATCCCATACTTCTTTCGGTGTAGAGAATCTTATTACTTTGTCTAGTGCATCATCACTAATGTTGTTCGTTATCACTAGTAATGCCATACTCTCTGAACTCCTAGTCTTTCAAACTTTTGTTATATTCAGCCATAGCCATATCTCTATTCTTAAGAGCATCCGCTGATTCTCCGGGTTCAATCTCAGGCTTTACTGGCTTTTGTCTTATACCCTCTACGATATCCATAAGTCCATCCATATCTCTTAACAGGGTATTTATACGATACTTCCATGAAACTCAGTTGTGATTCTAGCTTTGGTATTTGAATTTTTTTGATAACTCCATTTTACAGCATTGACTGGGCCCATAACCCGTTAGAATTTATGTTTATTGGTAGCAGAGCGTGGTTAAAGCTAAAGACAATTGATGTAGAGTTTATAATACTATTCTTGCAATAAGTAAAAGACAATCACACTCAGTTCGTATTGTATAATAAATTTCTATCTGAAATTTCTATGACAATCAACAACATATCAAAACCATAGTAACCAATTCTACATTTAAAATATAAAAAACGCTTTAATTATTTTTTAGTCTCATGCTGTATGAAACATCCTTTATCATCTACTAAGCAGCGGCTAGACACTTCATACATTCATACTTTCTGACAATGTTTCATTGCATAGCCACAGTGAAATGTAGCCAACTTTTACAAAAAAAAATTATTTCATTACGTTGCCTGCTTTAACTGTCATTCTTTTATTTGACAAATTTTCAAATTCAATTTAGTTTAAAAATTTTCGTTTCGTGTTTTTGTTGCTATCATATGTTATTAAAGTGATACAAAGTAAACAAACAAAGGATTGATACATAGTTTAGTAAAAAGGTCCACTTGTCGAAGTTTAGTACAGTGAGTAAAAACGACAACATAATGAAGTAAAAAATTAAAATTAAATATTTTTATTTTATTTTTATAAATCAGCAGTGGTGCATGCTAAATGTCGTATCGGCAGCGAATTTGAAATGATTAATTGCTTGTGTTTCTACGAGTTCAATGACTATGTTGCAGTTTAAGTATGAAATTAAACTTTTAATGAAATATTCAATAATTTGAAAACTTTTAAGACTACAATATGGTTTAATTAATAATTACCTTAGAAATGTTACAGAAAACTTATTAAATGATTTGCGGGTCTGCTGGAAAATATTTCTATTAGAAATTCGCTGTACCCTTTACTCAAATTTTCTGTATGTAGCTTTCTTTTTGTGTATGCAATAAATATTCAAATAAATAAATAAATAAAATGAAGATTTGTTAGCTACATTACACTCTAATATAATAATAACAAAAATACATAATAAATGTAAGTATTTAAGAACTAAGAAAATAACAAGACCAGATTATTTTTATTATTATTCGAACAAAACAATGAATCATTACAGATTACATAAAAGGTACCAGTAGCTATAGTTACGCATAGAAATTGTTCTAGCTGGGAATCTTACTTAGATCTAACTTACGTTTTGGACAAAAATAAATTCCTCCTAGTACCTGATTTCTATGACCAACTTGTTTGCAATACGAAAATGTAATTAAAACATGGTATTAAAACGTATTTTATTCCAAATATTTAGACATGCTAACCACTGGAACCTTTAACTAAACTTTTCTTTTATAAAATTTGCTATTTAGAAACATCATATAAAGTCATTTACTATATGAACTTGTACATAATTGAGTTGATTGATATTATGACATTAATTCATAATCAATTAAAATCGCGAAATGTTACTTTTCACTACAAAACTGCGTACCTATATCTCCGAAACTAAATGTCGACCACTTGACCCTTTTTGCTTGGACGCCGACATATAATATCTTCAAGCTGTATTCCTAATGGGAAAGTCAGTCATGTTTATGTATATAAATGTGTTTTTGTAAATATTAATACATATGTACTAGAAATAATATCTCTTTTTGAAATAAATATTACCGTACAAAGGTGTGTTTTATTTAATTTCAAAATTACTATGAAATAATTTGAGATGTTTATAATTATCGATACCTTTTTTTAATTCTATCGACTTTTCGCGTCACTTTACATCGATAGCACGCTCTATGTTTCTGTACATCACTGTCTCATTTGCTTATGTTGGTATTACGGTTCTTACGTAGTCATTAATTTTGTGAGGTTGGTTATAGGAGCCTTTTTAGTACGAAAGCTTCAAGCCGTCTTCCTGAGTGCCGTCTCTTAAAACGTAGTGATTACTTACTCAGTGGTACTAAGTAAATAGGCCCTGTTGACAGACCACTGAGCACAGAATAATAATATACTTGCGTACTGAGTAAGTAATCACTTTGGGGATCCTTCGGTTTGTCTTGGTTGAGACGCACGTGCAATTTGGCATTATTAACCTTTTTGTTATTAATATTTCTTTTGAGCTCCTATAACTGTGTTGTGTGTTTTGGTGAAGGATGTTGTAGCGCTTTTTTTTCGTAGATATATACTTACGGTTAATTACATACAAATTACAATCGATGACAAATTTCATTTGCATTCCACAGTAATATTTGTGGTTAGTGTGTGACAGATGACAATTGTCTACGATGCAATGATTAATAGGTAACGCGTTCAGAAAGTTGTTCGCAATCGAGTACGTAGTACTACTTCATTTCTTCTCAGGTAAAATCAATAAATATTGCACTTTAAGTGTATATTATTTAAACCAGAACATAATATACTAAACTTTTAATTATTTAGTTGTTTCATTATAATGTTTATTGGTACTTTCGTTAAGATCTACATTTACTTACGTTACGTTCAGTAATAACATTGAATGTTTGGAAACATCGATAGTAATAAGTATCGTGGTAATAAATCGATAATCGATTTTCTTTTGTATAAAAATGTAGTTTTGTTATAAACAAAATAAAACAATTTGTGGATGATAATACTTTTATTAGATATTAATATAATTTGTCCAGGTTTGCTTTCCCATTTTGACGATGAGATAAATAAATTGTTGTAAAAATTTAAATACGAGTAATTCCTATTAATCGATTGTATTCGATAAGAGAGAGACGAGTGTTGATATATATCTGTTTCACAAATCAAGTAAAATGGAATGTTCGAGCAAATGGGCATTGCTTCCGTCTTGTTTTTCAGTGGCTACTTTTATCTAGATCTTTCTAATTCTATTGTGGATCTGTCAATCTGACATTTTGAGGTTGTCACTTACAAATTTTCAGACACTTCCTATTGGTCGATGTTTTTTCAGAGACTTGCTGTCTCTTTCTTATGTCGGAAACCTCAGACTGAAATCTGAGTAGTTTTCAGTTACATTAATAATGACGTTAGAGGGTACAAATTTTGTCGAGGTGTAGTATCAGTCATGGAAGGAGCCATCCACTTTTGGTGGTGGTTAAGTGGCAGACAAAAATGCCCATATAGAAATAGAATAGACATGCCTATATATTTAGGATGTTTCTAGTAGTGTTAAGAAGTTTTTTTTATTATATTTAATATGTAAAAGTCCCATGATAGACCTCATGGTAAGTAGAATGTAGAAGTTGTAGTTTTCTTTTTAAAAGGATTTTCCTTGAATAATCTAGTGTATTAACCCTAGGAATTTTGTTACAGGGTTCCAGGCTAAGTGCCATATCTAAATTCCAAGCTAAGTTCCATGTTTAAATTCCCGACTAAATGCCATATCTTATTTACATAAATACCGTGGATTAGCGGATTGATGGTATATTTTACTTTCATACTTAATTCCAAGTTTAATTCTATAAACACCAGGTATAATAAACCCAGTGGACTAATGTTATCTACTTAATCTCATAAACACCGTGGAATGACGGTGTACTCCACATAGATACATGATCAGATGGATTACTTTCTCGGATCATTTGTTTGTGCATTGCAGTATGAGGTTGGATTACCTTAACACATATTTAATCTCTTTTCTTTGAGATTTATTTGTGAGTTACGAGTATAGTGGACTTCATGGAAATTTTTTGAGACCATTGGAGGGACAACTCGGCTTGCAGAAGACCTACCTTAATTGTGCAGTCACTAAGGGTTTAGTGAACACCGTGGATATTCTCTATGGACCATTGGTGGGACAACTCGACTGGCTATATATACATGGTTATCTCCTTAGATGGTAATGTACAAGCATATATAAAAATTATTAACATTCAAGAATAAATCTACATAACTAACCTTATATTTTTTTATTGTAGTTCATCTTAATGTTTTAGTTATACCAAATATTAAGAAACAGTTATACTTATTATTGGTTACCATACTCATTTTTGTAATTTCCAATACAGATGTAATTTGTTTGTTTTGTATGTAAAATCCCATTTAAAATTCTTCAGATTTCATTTAGTGAGCTCATGAGATCTATATTTAGGGATAATTATAATTCTTTAATAAATTGGTGAAGGTTGTATTAAGTGTGTATTTATTTCACAACTGAAATCGATTGTAGCAATACAGGGAAGGCGCCCTTATAAAAATTTACTCTGTATTACTCTCCAGGGTGGCCCTAAAGAAACCCAATATCCTGAGTAGTTCATGCCTACCAATAATAGAACATTCAAAGGTAACATCACCAAAGACGCGTTACAATGTCTATGTTTATTGAGTAAGTAATTTTCCTTTTACGTGTTTAAATGTTGAGTTCAGATGACGATCCGCCTGATTGGGGTGGAGGGCCTCCTCCTCAAAGGTTAGACTCATTAAATTGCGAAAATGTTCCTGTGGACGTAGAAATAGCTGAAAATAGATTAAAAAAGCGCCGAAGTAACTGTCCACTGGATCCATCCGTGGATTTATCAAAAAAAAATATACCACCGTCCGCGTCAGTTCAGCATGTTTACGTGAGTCCAAGTTTTGATACAGAGAATGGTTTCAACTACAGCGCATTAGACACGTGGCCTTTTATAGTTCACATTACAAGATCAGAACCCGATCAGTCCGCTGACTCAACCATCCGTTTACTTAAGTTTGCCCAATTTCTACACAAATATCGTTTTCCTGGTATTGCTACTAATGGTATTAAGCAGAAAGGCCGCAATAGAGCGATAGTGGAATTTAAAGCAGCTGACCAAGCTAACGATTTAAAAAAAATCCTCTGTTAGCAGATAATAAATATTCTGCTAAAATACCCCGGTTCCAAATCTCGCGTATGGGAATTGTTAAATATATCCCTTTAGACTGGTCAATGGAAGAGTTAGTATCTGGTTTAGAGTGCCGTAATGGCTGCGGCCCAATAATTAAAGCACGTAGACTCAATAGAAAGACAATCAAAGATGGCGTTGTAGAATGGGTCCCAACCCAGACCGTAGTTATTACATTTAAAGGTCAGTTTCTTCCCAATAAAATATATTGCTACAACACAGCAATCAATGTTGAAGTTTATCAATTGCCAGTCATTCAGTGTTACGATTGTTGCCGCTATGGTCATGTCAAAGCTCAGTGCCGTTCCAAGCCCCGTTGCTATAAATGTGCTCAACCTCACACAGGAGATAGTTGCTCTACTGCTTAAACTGATTCCTCTTGTTTGTTTTGCAATGCAACCCATTTCGCTACAAATAAAAGATGTCCTGAATATTCAAGATAGAAATCAATTAAAATTTTAATGGCTGAAGACAATATTTCATTCACTGAAGCAGCAGTAAGGTACCCCCCGGTAAGGCGTATGACCTACGCAGATACTATTTTGGGCACCCAATCTGACACAAATCCCCTTACCCCATTAGCAAGCAATCATAAATCCCAATCTAATAATTTCCTGCCACTCCACAGATCCACTAGGAAAACTGTTTTTGTCGAGCATTACCCTAAATCATCGCTTTACAAGTCCTATGAGGTACAAGCTCATAGCTCTATTATCACTCACCACCTTCAGTTTTGCCAAATGGCTGCGTAATGTCACACTCCGTTAACTCATCCTCTAATGATAATTTGATTGAACTTCTTGTTTCTACATTAGTAAACATTACATCTAAAAACGATGTCTTACCGAACAATGTCACAGAGCTACTGCACCCACTCTTTTCTATCATCAATAGTAATGGATCAAGTTTGCCATATTCTTCAAAGGAATGCTAGAAGCATTCGCAATAAAAAACATGAAATTACTCATCTTATTAATAATTATAAACCTGTTGTCTTCATCGTGGAGACGTGGCTTAAACCGGGCTCTCATTTTAGAGTGTCCGGATATTCATATCTCCGCGATGATAGAGAAGATGGGAAGACTGGACGTGCCCTTTATATCGAAAGATCTTTTACTTATTCTCAAATTTCACTTCCGTCACGTTCTCCTGGTATTCAGGCTGTGGCTGCTAAGTCATTAAACATCACGTTTGTCTCTGTCTATATTCCCCATCTTGATATCAGCATTCTTTCAGAACTTGACTCTATTCTCTCTGCCCTACAAGGGCCGCTCATAATCATGGGTGATTTTAATTGTCGACACACTCTTTGGGGTTCCCATAACACTGACTCTCTATCTTATCATTTACTTGAAGTTGCTGATAAGTTTGACCTATGTCTGTTAAATGATGGTTGGCCTACCCGTAAAGTTTCCCCAACTCAACATCCAGGTGTTTTAGATCTAACATTTTCATCCTCTAATTTAGCTCCGCGTCTTACATGGAAAACTCTTTCCCATTCCTATGGTAGTGACCATATTCCCATTTAGTCAGCCTTCTGCATCACACCCCTCAGAAGTTAAAGGTTCCTCCTTTGTTAAAATACAGATTATCTGCAGGTAACTGGAACGAATTTGTAACAATCGTCAATAATAAAATTCATCTATTACCTACTGTCACTACTGAAAATTTTCTAAATGCATATTCTGAGTATACTAAAATCCTAATAGAGGCTGCTAATTCTAGTTTTCCTTTAAAAAACTCATCGCGTAATGGAATTTGCTCTCCTCCTTGGTGGGATGCAGAATGCTCTTCTAGCATCCGTGAGCGTAAAGAGGCGGAGATTCAGTACTCTCTTAATCTAGACATGGATGCCTATTTGCAATACCGACAAGCTTGTGCCCGTACTAGAAAACTTCTGTCTCAAAAAAAACGACAGAGCTGGCAATCTTTTTGTAAACCCCATTCTCCTCGTTCTTCTTCATCTACAGTTTGGAAAAATATAAGAAAATTCCATGGTATCCATTCAGATCCTCATAATGTGTCCTCCAATGATGCCCTCATTTTGGCTTAATGAATTTGTTAATAGATTCGCCCCACCTGATGTACCTTCTGAAGATTGTTTTCCATCTGTTTCTTTTCTGATTCGATCATCGGATGCTATGGATGACCCCTTTTCTTTTGCAGAATTAGAGTGCATATTAGATCATTTATATGACTCCTCCCCTGCTATTGATGGTATCCCATATTATTTTTTTAAGAGATCTATGGAAGCTTCCAAAATATATTTCCTAAATATCATTAATCTTATTTTTGAAACTAGCTTAACTCCTTACTGCATGGGTTTTTTTATTTCAACGAAAAAAATATATGATGTAATATTGACTCTAGAGAGTCTATATAAAATAGGAAAAAAATCTATTTGCGCTATTTATGTAACAAATTTATAAAAACTGTGCCTGTCAAATATGGCATTGTATGCATATAAAGGTGTAATATCCAATTTTCCAAATAAGGCATTGCATGCAGAAATAACTGGCCAATTATCATGGACTAAATGCAGTAGTAGATATTTTGAGTATGTAATTTTCGATTTTGACTTTAAACTGAGTAGATAAGTACTCAATTATCAAAAATAATCATGAAATAGGCATACATTTAGGAAAATTTTAATGCTCAATTTCTCGAAATTTATATTTTTTAACTTGTGTTACTATTCTGTTCAGTCCGCAGCATATAAGTAATATGACAAATTAATCAACTAAATAAAGATCACAATCAAATTGGAGTGTAAGTAAATAGTAGTCAGCACACTTTATATAATGATTCACTCTTTATATCTATTCGGATTCTTATATGCAACAAAAAAGATCGTTGATTTGACAGAGGTACTGCTACAAAACAGAGGTCAAGAGAACTGTTCATTAACAAAAAACTGATCCGACGAGTGTCGGAGTGTAGGAGTGTCCTCGACGATCATCGAGGACTACGAAATTAGAAATTTCTAACATAAAACTAAGCGGGTATCTAGTATATGAAGAAAGTTTGGCAAGAGAATTGATATGCCCGCGTTCATTGATCATTTTCTGCTGAAGCTAATTCTCTAGCTATGGGGGCTTAAAATAATACGCTTATCTATTTAATTAAAAACGTGTTTACTTAAATGTTGAAATGAATTCAACAATTATGGGAACTAGTGACAACAACTGCTACAGGGAATATGATGTGTCTTAAGATACATGATATTCCATGTAGCAGTTCCTATTTTTATTTAAGCATAAATGAGCTTTACATTTTAAGCACCAGATGTACGATTTCCCTTTACATCCAACATTTTTACAGGCTTGGCGTTCATTTGTCCATTCTGGGAAGTGGTGAACGCCATCTTCAACGACTTCTCGTGATGGCATGTCTAAGCATTTTCTGCTTTTCTTTGGCTTTTGTTCCTCAGCAGAGAGTGCTGGTCTGCCTCTTGTAGTTGGAGTATAAATGTGCGAACCTTTTTGAGTCAGTACTTCTGCCGCCAGTAACTTATAATCCAAAAGCGGCATGTAAGTTTCTTGGTTTAAACGCCTCCACACGAGCCAAGAATTGACTGAAATTAGATCAACAACATGAAAATAAACTCTCATATACCACTTCTTAGATCTTACTTTAATACGGTAATAACCCAACATGGAGTCAAGCGTATCCACGCCTCCCATGTGACGATTGTATAGTACAACCGCTCTCGGACAAGTGATCTCATCGTAACGTTTCAGTTTTCTATTAAACCTTTTGACAATGGCGGTGGAGTGAATGCCGACATAAGTCGAGCACATGTTGACAACTTTGTTGTCAAGCCAACTCACAATAGTGACTACTCGTTCATCTACTGTTGTTTCTATTTCCACTGCAGATCCTTTTCCTTTCTTTTTAAGCTCCGATTTTGTTGGCAACTTAGCTCCTGGTAATCTATTGGCTTTGACAGTTCCTAATGGCAAGATACCTTTTTTATCCATTTCAACCATCAAATCCAAACTTGTGAACCAGTTATCAAAGAATACTTTGTAATTGAGATGTTCTGGAATTGTTTGTGTCAGTCTCAAAACTACATTGCTACTAGTTCCAATATTTCGTTTACCATCTGGGATGACGTCAGATTGTTTGCCTGCATATAAATCAAAGTCGTGAAAATTCCGATACACCGCTCAGTACATGAACTTTATACCCCCATTTATGAGGCTTCTTGGGATTGTATTGCTTTAAGCTACTTTCGCGGGTTTTCGTTGGTATAATTTGTTCATCAACCGCAAGAAATTCTTCTTTTGGAACCTTAAGTAATCTAACTCTAACTAGGGACAGTAGTGGTCTTATTTTTTGAAATTTGTCATAGTGTGGATTGCCTGGAAAGAGATTCGACGAATTGTCGACAAAATGAGTGAACCTCTTGATCTCTTCAAACCTATTGCAAGTCATAGTTTTAGCAATAGGCTCAAATTCCATCCCTGTCTTCCAGTAATGACGAGTTGTGGGATACTGAACCACAGACATATAAATAAGGATACCTACAAATTGTCGAAATTCCAGTTCTGAAATATTAGCCTCTTTTCCTTTGTTATTAGAATACCGATTAGATTCAGTAGCAATATGTGTGATTATTTCTGATATAAAAAAGTAATCAAACAGTTGTGATGGTGTCTTCAAAGTTTTTATTTCAGCCGTGAGGCTGATGTCCCCGCAAAATCATTTTCGTTATATTTCCGATGACCTGTGACCCATTTATACATCTTCCTAGGATTTTTGTCTCTGCTTGTTGGTGGCTGGGCCCTTTGTTTCTTCCATTTCAACATCTGACAGTCAATTTACGTCACTATCTTCATTGGACTCATAGTCGGACAAAATCAACGGATCCCTTTCCCGATTTGGTCTCCATTCGTCATCTTCATCAGAAAGATCTTCATCTTCACTTCCATTTGGAATGTCTGTCACATAAACTACTTTACGTTTCGGCATAGCTATTCACAACCTGTTAGGGTAAAAAAGGGAGTCGGATATTAAAGCGCAGTCAAACCTTATGCATCAATTTACAGATCTCTTATAATTTATATAATGTAGAAAAATCAGTTAGTACAGTTATCGTAGCTATACTTGATTTCCAAAAAATTTGACGCACTTGCATATTATGTCAAATATGGATTTTTGTTTTGTATTTTCATTCTGCATACAAGCCCATATCTGTCACACTATTCTGTTCTGTGACTGCATACTATCCCATATCTGGCAACTCAACTCAATAACAGAAATATTTGCAATCATACAAGCGAATCGTAATATTCTTTGTCTGTTAGTTGTCAATAAACTGTCCTCTAATATAAAATAAATGTCATACTTATTTACTGCAGAAAATTATACAAAAACACCTAGAAAACTGGAACAAATTAACTTTCTGTGATCGTTGGTATTTGAACTAATTTAATTTTTTTCTAATAGTCCTGGGACACTATTTGTGTTTACAAATCTCAAAATATATTATCGGTCTTTTATATTAGTGTTGCAAAAGGAGAAAAATATGTCTCATATTTAAATAATGTTTCAAAAATCTTTGATGCCCGATATGGCATGCTATGCAGAAAGGGGTTAATACCTGAATCTTGGAAAAACCATATCATCATTCCTATTCTGAAACCAACCAAAAATCCTTCCGATCCCCCTTCTTATCGCCCAATTGCTCTCTTCTCATGCTTGTGTAAGATCCTTGAGCACCTGCTCAAGAATAGACTGGAATGGATGTTGGAAAATAGAGATATCTTTTTTAAGTCTCAATTTGGTTTTAGAAAGAGAAAGGGACAGAACGGTGAAGGGAGAAAGGGAAAGAGAAAGAGAAAGGGGGATGGACAGTGGAAGCATTTTAACGTCTGACATGCGACTCGCGTTTTCCCGCGAGGAACATGTTATTGGTGCTTTTCTGGATGTCACTTCTGCTTACGACAACGTCCATCTTTCACTACTCAGGCAGAAAATGCTTCAGCTGAGTATTCCTGTGAGGTTGGTAAACGTCATTTGCAGTATTCTCATGTGCCGTACTATCACTGTCCGTACTCAGAATGCCATAATCCCCCCTAAAAATGTCTGGAAGGGTTTACCACAGGGCTCTGTCTTGAGTCCTCTCTTGTACAGCTTATATACTCAGATGTCAAATTTTGGCGGGAACGGGAGAAGTGAGGTTGTCATTTTATTTAGATTTTCTATTTTTTACATTGTTGGGAGTTTTAAAGTACAAAAATGATAGTATATTGTGTTTTAAAGTTCTGTATAAGTGAAAAAAATGGAGTAGGTCTAAATAAACATGTGTAGCTGAAGTTTTTGCGCTTTTCCAAGAACTCCTTTATAACTTCAGTAAAGCCTACTATCACTTTACTGGAGGAGTTTTACGATAAGAAAGAACTAATTTACTTGTGATTCTACATGGATTCTACTTATTCTGTGTCTGTATACTAGTTTGTGTTAATGCGTGACATTGGCAAATGCGCTAATCATCTACTGAATGATTTTCTCGCTTTACTTGACGTTGGCAATGTACTCACGTACGGTGCCATTAAAAAAAAAAAATAGGTGACATTGACAAATTTAAAATTGTCACACGGTAATACGCAAAGTGCTCGCTTCTTGACACACACACCAGGGTGGCGTAGATATCTGTGCGAGGCAGAGGTGCGTTACATTTCAATATAGTTTAACACTAACTTGTATAATCGAGAAAAACATACAAGTAGGAAACATTTTATTATACTAACGAAATGTAAATATTAGATTAGAAAGCATTTATTATAGAAACATAAAAGATTATTGATATTTTGAATGTTAACATTTATAAACATAAAACTGAGTATTTTTATCCATTCGTGTTCGGAACAAATAATAAACTTCATCAAAGTCGCCGCTTAAAGTTGTTTTTGCTCAGGGTATTTACTAGACCAGTAGCAATACCCCTTTGAAAAGCCAAGCTAATTCGCTGGCAGAAAAAGTTGCCAAGCCCAAAGGTCTTCCGTAAAAGTCTCGACTAGTCGCTTACAAATTTCGAAAACCAGTCGATGGGCTTCAGGATAGCAAGTTCTCAAAGTCTAGATTGTAAAGGTGCAAATATGAAACTTTCGGGGAAAGTTGCTATTTATGCCGTTTCAAATCCTCCGCAGTGCTGGCTGTAGCACCCTCTCACTTGAAAGCTAGACAGCTAGTTTTGCCATCAATGCATTGCGCGGGAAACGCGTGCGTTATCAAGTACTTTAACCACTTCATTTTTACGTATTTACACTATAATATTATGGCTCCGTCCATTACGTTTTTTTGTCTGAGTAAAGAACAGATTTTCTGAAAATTAACCCCTAAGAGGGTGAAAAGGGGTGGGGCAAAGTTCATATGGGAAACGATTCTTTATTTGTTCACTTTAAATTTAGCGCTTATAATTTTTATACGCGTGCCGCGGTGTAGCGGGCGCAGAGTGCACTTTTTGTAAGATTCTATTCGCAAAGAGATTAAATTTCGTACAAAACTTATACACAGGCCATGGTATAGCGGGCGGGGAGTGCACTTTTTTGACAATAGCAATGTTGTGCATGCAACCCTGACATACTGCGTATCTCTTCATGTGCTCTTCGTTGCTTATGTTTTATTCACAAGGGTCACCTGATTTCAGGCATATGCAGGCCCTCTCTACCGTACAATAGAGTTGGTACCAACACCGTATTGCGGATGGCCATTTTTACTGATACATCCGCACTTCACACTGCCTACTAATGCGGGCAAAGCACCGTTTATTGCCTGCTGCTACCCGTCTAGGTAGGTTACATCTTCTCTTTCAAACACCGGAACCTTAATTTTGTTCACATTCATTAGTTTTTGACTTTTTTGAAAGTCGTTGAAAGCCATGTTTCCTTCTGCGAGGTTCTAACGGTGGAGGACACCGAGCGGGAAGTATAGGACGACCCCGTTTACAGCGACTACGCTCATTCCAGGGCGGTAGAAACGTACGCTCCGAACTGTCAAGTCTTTCCCATTACCTCCGAGAAGTGTTTCGGCACAGTGCGTGAGAGGGGCTCTGGTGTCTTAAAGGAAACCGTAGCCCCTCGACAACGTGTCGAAGACGACCACTGCAGGAGTTAGTGGGTAACAGGCTAACATAACCCAGTCTAAAACCTCCAGGGGCCTGGGAACTTCTACGTTACCAACAAAAAAAAAAACGATTGGGCGACAGTATTATTTTAAAAATACAGAAATCAAGTGAATATAAAATGTGATCTCGCGGATTTTTGTGCCGTGTCACCTTTGCGTAAAACAGATACGCAATATGGTGTGGTGGAAGACTGTGTTACTGTAAAAACCAAGATCCGAATGCTGACGATTTGGCTGATGTGCATAGAAATAATGAGTGGTGAATAATTAACGAAGAAAATATAGAAAACGAAAGTAAGTGATAGCAGAATCCAGGAAAGACCAAGGCTGACTTATGAACATACAAAATGACGATATGCCTGGAATATGAACAAATTATAAGGAAAACGACAGCGATTGTTTACGACAGTATTTGGGAAAGGGCAACTAATCAAATAGACCTAGATGATACATATTGTAACAAATCACAAATGTGTAATAATTGATAAAATTTTGGAAATAAATTAAAAATAATTTATTTTAAGTTTTACTAAAACAGTTTAATAAACAATAAAATGTTATGTTGTTAGTGCAGCCCATGGTGGTGACATTGGTGCTGGATTTTGAAGATACGACATGACTACAGCAGATATTGACAGCATGAACGAGCTCACAATCTGAAAATAAAAATAATACAATTAACTAGATATATTCGTAATAATAATAATGCGACAGACAATATACATCAAAAATCTCAAACTAGGGTATTTCCTGTGCTATGAGAACCAGACGATGACTACTGGGGGTGTCTCCCAATTGCTCCCGATACACCCAGACCTGAGACAACCCAGAAAAGTTAACTTTCTTAAATTGACCCGACCGGTATGTATGTATGTATACTTATATGTATGTAAAGACAATATTGCAATCGGATATTGCCTATCAATTTGAAAAAAAAATTAATTTGAAATCAACTTTTCAATTATTCTTGAAAAATTCTTGAAAATAACTAGTCTCAAATCTCAATATAATTACACAAACATACATATCTTCACGCTGTATACCTAACGGGCAGTGGCGTGCCTAGGGAAGGGAAGGATACACACATCAAAAAGTCTAAGCAACATGTACGATTTTGAACTTTTGAACGATTTTTACTATTGTAATATATTTATATTTCTTATATAAATAATAACTAAGCATTTTTTTGAATCATTAGTGACTAAAGCAACAAAATCCTTCATTCAATTGTTCATTTAATCACAATAATTAACAATATGTGTACCGTAACATACGTAGAATAAAATAAAGATAAAATGAAAGTAAACTTTTCATGTTTTACAAAATTGAATAACGACATTTTTTTAATTATTTGGTAATTCAATACAAAGTGTGACCGCCTCTGTAGTTTAAAACTTGTCGGCAGCGATTTTTCATTGATTTTATAAGTTTGTTTATCTGATCCTGCGGCAAACGGTCGCAATGGAATTTTAACAAGTCTTTCAGTTGTTGGGTTGTCGACACTCCGTCCAGGGTCTCTAGAACACGTCTCTGGAGCACGTCCCATACGTGCTCGATGGGATTGAGGTCTGGCGATTGTGCAGGCCACGGCAATACCCGGATGTTTTCTATTGCCAAATACTCTCTGGTCCACCGAGCTGTGTGCGAACGCGCATTGTCATGCATTAGCGTGAAATCTGAGCCAAAACTTTGTGCAAATGGGTGAACATAAGGCCCGAAGCATCTTCATCAACTTTTCAGAGTTCATATTGTCATCTACAAAAAAGAGCTCAGTTCGTCTGTTATTCTTAATAGCCGCCCATACCATCACTGTGGAGTCACTGTAAGGATGCACTTCCTGGACGAATCTCAGCCGTTCAGCATTTTCGGGACCACGATACACTGTTACCCTTCTCGTATCAGGGCTAAATCCAAACCGGGACTCATCAAAAATAAAATGTTATCCCATTGCTCCTGGGTCCATGTCAAATGTTCCCTACACCATTCGTTTCGATGGGCGCGATTTCCATGGTGTATACGTGGGTACCTAATTGGGCGTCGTGCTCGTAGGCCGTATTCATGCAGCCAATTTCTCACGGTTTGGTGGCTAACAACAACACCGCTTGAGAATTGTAGCTTTAAACCTATCTCCCGAGCGGTTAACATCGGCTGACGTCTTGCAGTCAGTTGTATGTATCGGTCCTGTCGAGCAGTTGTACTCCTTCCACGTCCTGGGTGCTGCTCAGCAGGATCCCCTGTATTAACGTAACGCTGCCAAAGATGACAAATCACGCTCCTATTGACACCAAAATGCCGAGACAACTGGGACCGATTTCTTCCCGCTTGTAGCATTCCTACAGCTCTCTGCATTTCATCAGCAGTCAAATGGCGTCGCTCCATAACATAAAAAGTGACTCACCACTCAATTTTTTCAAAAACTGTATATCTTAAAATGATAAGTGCTATAAATACCAAATTTATCAAGCAACGAAAACACATGAAATTGGGAGAAATAATTAGCTTTTATCGTAATGAAAACAAAACACAACCGAAAAGGTTCCATTTTTAAAATCAGCCAATATGTTTCTGAGAACAAAAAAGATTGTATATCAATCTACTTTTCTAAGAAAAAAATAAAGTATCAATTAATAAAACATGCAGTTTCTGTAAATGATGCGTGTTGCTTAGACTTTTTTGAAGCGTGTATATAATACATATAATAGATTACTAATTAATCATGACTATGGCACAACCGGTGGATAAGAAGAGGAAAGAGATGGCTCCCCGCGTTATCTTTCAACAAAAAAAAAATTATAATATTTTGCTTTTAAAAATGTACAAGCGTAAATAGTTTATCAGTTCTTAACATACTAATGTCTCAATTCGTTGTTTATCCAAATTACTAAAAGAAATCACTGTATTCATGTGTTTTTTGTGAATTTATGTGTCTTTTATGGCGCCAGTATAGTTTTTTAATCGTCATAACTAGAACGATTGTAAATATCTATATTCCTCATTTGAATAAAATATACAGCACTAATGATAATAAGTAGAACCACCAAGGGCGTCGCCAGCTTATGACTAAGGGGGGGGCAAGGGGGCAATATCATGGAGGATAAAAAATATGAACGCCGAGAGCATGAAGCGTTACACTTTGGAAGTCTTTGCCTCGATGACGATTGTAATAAGAACGGTTCTAATATCAATGTATAAAACTTCACAAGCCCTCGACAGCACAATAACTAAATCAAACTTTTAAACACAGTAATAATTATTTATTTTAACAAAATTAATATTTAATTAAAACATAACCTGCGGGGATTTTTTGTAAAACTTTCAACCACTTTATCATTAAAATTATTTAGGTTTTTATTTATTATAGCTCTGTGTACACTCATCATGGCCAGACCATTAAGGCGATCTTCTGCCATGGTGCTTCTTAGCCATGTTTTTAGTCTTCTGAGGCTGCTAAAGGATCGCACTACTGTACAGGTCGTGCATGGCAAAGCGATTTTCAATGCTTTTTCCGTTTCGGGAAAGAAGGAATTTGTTTCTTTTAGGACATCAACAACTGTTAGATTTGTTAGATTAAGCCTATCGTGCCACAATTGCTGCCAAAGTTCGATATCATTCTTTAATAATACAATACATATATTAATAGGGCAATAGATTCACAAGTTTGTTTCAGATTTTCAGTTGTCATCTTTTGCATCTGCGCCGGGTGTAACTTAGATAATGCGAATGATGGCGTGTTTTCTTCAGCAAAACGTACTTCAAGGGAGGTGATAATTGAATCCAAGTATGGTATTACTAAAGACCTCTTCCAGTATTCTGAAGAGCTTTCTGCTGGATGATTGTTTCTATGACGTTGTTTCCCCGTAATACGCGGCATTGATGTAATGTCCTCCTCCAGTCCGACTTTCTCCGCAACAGCAGTAGCTTCCTTTATAATTTCGTCTGTCACTTTTTCCGGATTTTCACGGTGGTTTTTAATTAAAAGTAAAATCCTTTTAACGTGTTCCGAGGCTTTGACCACGTCCAAAGCTACAGATTGGAGTACGTTGACAACGGGTTCCATCAAAGCCGAGTATTTGGCTACCAACATAATCCCGAGAATGAAAGAAATTCTGGAAGTAGTCGCATGCAGTTGGAAGGCACTATTCCGAGTTGCACTATTCCCTTCCTGAGATAATGTTTGTAAGGCTTCCAGAATTACTGGAAGATTTTCTTTGAAAACTCTGATGGTTTTGTGTTTCTCACTCCATCTTGTCTCGCAAAGTCTGGAAATATTACGTTCCTCCTCAAAACTGATTCCCGAAAAAAGTTTATAGTATCTTTGGTGGTTCCCATGGCATTTCTAATTTCAGGAAGTGAATTTAGATCATTGATAACTAGATTCAGTTTGTGGGACGAGCAATGAAAGTAGAGGGCTTTGGTGTATTTTTTGCGTAAGATCGCTTGTACCCCTCCGTCTTTTCCTGACATCGTTAAACAACCCTCAAAACCAAAACCAACGCATTTATTTATACTCAGATCTTCTTTTGTCAAAAACTCATCTATGCTATGTGCAATCGATTTCGCATCCAAATCTTTTAGCTCAATGAATCCGACAAACATTTCTTGGACTTCCTGTGTTTCTTCATCAAAATATCGCATCCCAATCGATAGTTGTTCAGTGCCAGGAATATCAGCTGTTTCGTCTGCTAGCACACTATATGCTGCTGCTTCTTTCACTTTTTTCATAATATCAGCCTTAATAACGCTTTCACAAATACCAATAATTTCATTTTAAATATCCACTGAACGGTAGCTTGCATTCTTTTTCCCTTGCTTAATGCGTTTCTTTAAAATCAAATCTCCCGCGTTAATTCGCAGCCTGTGCAGCGCATCCTCGAGAATACCTTCACCATAATGTTTACCAGTGCTAAGTCGTGTGACCCGCAAAACGTAATGCAGGAAATAATAAATTTTATAATTTTGCGATTTTCTTCAATAATTCCCTGGGAATATTTGTTCAGTTGCAAATCGACAGGCACACCTTCGAGAAAAGATTTAGCAGCTTTCAATGCCTCCTTATGGAAGTGGGTTTCAAAGTGCTTTTTGCACTGCTCGTGAATATCTTTGAACTTACGAAAGGGCCTTATAGTAAATGATCCCAATATGCCTCTAAATGAATTTGGATTTGGTGGAAACAACGTACAATATTTACAAAATGCTCCTTTTTGGCGCCTGGAATATACCAACCATGGAGAGTATGTTTCCAACCAAGAATAATTAAATTTTCTCTTTAAATGTTTTGCATCTTCCGCAAAGTTATAGGTCGCGGAAGGGGACCAACAGTTTTCAATCAATTCCTTCTTCTTTTCGGTTGATAACATGTGTGCCCGTCCAACATATCGTCCGATATCATTTTCATTGCAGTCATCCATCAATGAATCAGGATTCGGCGCCAGATATCTAGAGGAACTTGGTCTAGGTAGTTCCTGCGGCTGAATATAACCTGTTGTGGTTGTGGTGACCGATGAAGACACATGCGATATTGTCGTTACTTTGTCCTGTTCATCGCTGTCGCTACTTGATCCATTAGTATTTTTTTCGTTTCAAAATTCCTGCAAAACAAAACGCTTTGATAAAACTTTATGTAATTAATTAAATTTTTACGGGAGAGCAGTTTTGTTCAATTACTTATAAATATTAAAATAAATACTCAGTTGTATTTTTTAGCTTTATTTATATCAAGGATCTGTTTTAATTTGTATTTAATTAAACCACAAATATAATTTATGTTTTGTTTTCATAATTAATTACTGAAAACGTTCCTCTAGATATCTGGAGCCGAATCCTGATTCATTGATGGATGACTGCAATGAAAATGATATCGGACGATATGTTGGACGGGCACACATGTTATCAAACCACTGTTTAGTTAACGTTAAATTCATAGAGATTGAATCAATAAACTCGTTTTTAATAAAATAATAGTTTTTCTTAACATTTCCCTTCCACATAATCGATCCTTTCTTTCCACATCAAAAATATGCCAGATAAAATTAAAAATGATATTCTTAACGATTATTATACGTCTCTAGCTAGTATATCCGTTACCAAAGCTATTAGCTAAGAGAAATAAAATAAAAATACTAGATCCAAGTCCAAGATTAAAGCAGTACATAACTTACCAAAAAACTTTCTTATGTCCATTTTGATAAGATGATGAATGGAGACACACTCAGAAACTTCACAACTCAACACTGAGATCTTATTATTTAATAAATATAAATCAATATTGACTAACACAGGCAAGCCGGTAGTCTTATATTCGCTTTCCAATTCGCTTGTTTAGCTTGTTTCGTTGATCGCTTCCAATTAAAAAGTGACTCGCTCGCAGCGGCTCACGTCTTTATATACCCAAACGAACATCATACTAGAATGTACGGTAACATTCTACCAGCGGGGTTATTCACAAACGTCGGAAACTCAACTTTCCGTATCCGACAGGAAACTTTTCGATGATTTTGTCTATACGCGATTCACAAATTCGAAAACGTATTATATTTATATTATATATATATCATATTATATACAGTCGTATTCACAAATCCAAGCCGTCGGATTGAATTTATGCTTTTTGACGATCGGCCTTTCCGCCACGGAAAGTTTCCGACGTTTGTGAATAACCCCCCTGGTCTAGTAACTGCTACCAAATTCCAGAGTTCATTGAACAAGCGCCATCTAGCGTCAAGTAGCAATACTAGGTTTTACAAGGATGAAAGATGGCGTCGATTTTAAAAACGGATATCAAAATCTTAATGTTATTCTGAATATTTCAATACTTTCTACAATACACATTAAACTGAAGAAGAAGAAGTCAATTGCTCGCACTTTGGTCGCTTTGCGGCTAGCTACATTTGATCTCTAGGAGGGGGGGGGGGGGGGGGGGGGGGGGAGGGTGTCAAGTGCCCCCCCCCCCTCGGCGACGCCTTTGAGAACCACCTAACTATAACTTGATGGGAGAACCGGGAGAATAAACAAAAATCCAATTAGTTTCGCAAACTGATATATTAAATTGTCTTTTATGTGAATTCCTACTCAGAGAAACACATTCATGAATGAAATAGTTTTGTACAGCGATTTATTGACTTTTATGCAATTTACTACTCAAATAATACACAAATCAGGCGTAGGTTTTAACAAAACAATTAGGTATTAGTCTTTCTATACAAAGTTCTACATGCCGATTAAAACTTGTATACACTTGTAAGTCCTGACAATGAACAACTTATTGGATTTTTTGTTACAAATTAACTCACTTATGATGAAAATTAAAAAAATACTTATCACTCGTCCACCGGCTCAAACAAATTGATATGAAAGCCGGGCTTTTCGCTTCATACTAATTGCTATATAAACCTTATAGACGAAGATACCATGGACTTTTTGGCTGAATGAAAAATAACAAGCCGACACTTACACGGAGTACGACGGCAACCCGGATAGCGTGGTTTTTCAAAACCGTTTGTACGCCGTTTAAGGGGGGAGAGTTGAAAAGTGTGTTATATGATAACACAAAACGTAATTTTTGCTAACAAGCCGAAAATGCGATATTTGTAAAGATATCTAAAAGTTTTGTTCTGAAGGTGCAAGTTTCGGCCGGTTTGAAAGTGTGGCTGAGGCTGTAGGTTGAATTTAGCATGCCACCTGAAACTTGATATTTTCTAACATCTAACAAGCAGGCTTGTTAGAAAATATCAAGTTTGATACTTGAATACGTGAATGTGGTGATAGACTGTAGATCGTAGTGTTTAAAAAGCATGAAATAAACCTTAAATTAAAAATGTACAAAACCCCCGACGCAAAAAAAACCTCCAAAAAGTAAAAAAATTATATGTACCTTAAAATTTGTGATAAGTTTCAATATAAATAGTAGTAGTAATATATCCAAGCGTCGTCACGTCGGGGGACCGCTAAGTAAATAAAGTAATAAAAAGAGAATAAAACTAAAAATGATACAGTATCTACGAAATTTAAATACAAGTAAACTTACTACTATTTATTTTGAAACTTATCACAAATTTAAAGGGCTATGAGGTACATATTATTTTGCTGCATGCCGCGTGGCAGTTTACAATGCAGCTTAAGCTCCGCGTGTGTAGAGCTACGTGATCGAGCTTCTAAACGTGAGACCCTACGGGTATCGCGGGGGTCGTCCTCGCCTCCGCCGGTGGGGGCGGTGCGGTCGTAGTATGTAAGTTGGCATGTTCGAGTTCGAACGTGTAATGTCGTCGTCACTGTCGCCTAACACATGTCTAGGTCTACAATAGCGTTTGCGGACGCGGGGTTTGGGGGTGTACGATGACGCTCTGACGACTAGGGGGTTTAGGTGTAAAGAGGAACGGTGAAAGAAGCGTTGGGACGCCTCTTTTAGATATTGAGTTATTGAGGGCCATTCTAGATCGTAGTGCAGGCTACGTTACGCACGTAAGGAGGGGCACCGGTGGCCCTGCGCATGAATCGATTCTGAATAACTTGGAGGGAGTTGATATGAGTGCGCGCAGCGTGAGCGAATACTACGCTGACGTACGTCATGACAGGCCTTCTTGTATAATAGGCTTGTATATAGGATAGGCACGTATTGTATAAAGTAACTTTATGTCTGAGGGACATTTTACTTTTCGCACAAATGAGCATATTGAGACAACCGAGGACGAACGCGGCGCGGTCGCGGACCGTTTTGATGTGTTGGCCGAAGGTCATGGCACTGTCAAGGGTGACTCCTAAGTATTTGACTTGCCTAGTCCAAGGGATATCCTGGCCGAAAAGTGTGATAGTACGGAGTGTTGGCATGGCGGGCGCGGCTGGTCGTCGTGCCCCTAGAGAAATACACGGCGGCGCTTTTCTCGGGGTTGACTTCGATTATCCAAAGACGGAACTACTCGCCTAGGCTCGTGACCGCGACTTGGGAGGAGCTGGGAGACTCTGAGGCGACTACGGTCTGATGTGAAAAGTGCGGTATCGTCCGCGAATAGGGCGACCTCTACACCGGGGGTTTTGGGGCGTTGTTCGTGTAGAGCGAGTAGAGCGTGAGTGATAAAATGCAGCCCTGTGGGACGCCTGCCCTGATGGGGCGGGGAGAGGAGAGCATCCCTTCGACTTTATAGCGGAATGAGCGGTCCGACAAAAAGTCCCGTACTATGTGTACGAGATCGTCAGGAACGCCGAGCCGGCGCAGCTTGTACACCAGCCCGGCGTGCCAGACTTTGTCGAACACCTTCGCTACATCGAAGAAGAGGGCCCCCGTGCCTATGTAGGGACTCGGACGGTTAAGGCCCTCCAGGATGTGTTCCGTGAGGCAGTGCACTTGTTGTATGCACGAGTATTTGGCTCGAAAGCCAAATTGCTCATCTATGAAGAGACCGGAAGTGTCTAAATGGGCTTTGAGACGAGCCAGAAGGACCCGTTCGTAAATTTTCCCCAGCACGCTAAGGAGAGGTGGTGCACACTGGTTCCCCGCCTACTACAGTACCAAACGATGTGTCCGCAACTAGCGGATATTGTAGCTATATCGAGTCGGGTTGTACGGCCAGTTGTTCTATCCTTTCTTATTGACTATATCTATGTCTGTGTGGCCGGGCGCTCCGCATTGCGGACACTTGTGATTGGTCGCCTGGTGGGCATGGGAATTCAGCGTGCAGATGGTTAAGTGTGGTGAGTTTGTGTGAAGTGTAAATGTCTGTATGTGTGTTGGCTGTCTTAATTCAATCTTTTATCTATATCTATTACATTATTTCCTATGATTGTACTATGCTATGACTATTCTATGCTATATCTCTAACTATACCTATATCTATTTATTACTATACGTCTAGCTCTATTTCCTAAGTATTAACTCTATCCTAATTTACAACTTTATTTATAATTATTACATGCTATCTTACTAACATGCATCCTCTATTCTCTATGTACTATTTGCTGTTACTATCATTCTATACTGTCGAACTATCGCTATTAATTTTCTCTGTTTTCTCTATTTCTATGTCTGTCTATTTATTATAATATATCTATTAACTCTATTCTAACTTATGTGTGCTAAATTTTATATCTATTTAACTATGTTGTTACATACTATCTTTATCTCTAATCTATTTATCACTCATTATATCATTATCTGTCTTTTACCATCACACACACTGACTTTGCACTTCATTCATTATTTCGCACATATTGCGAGCACTAATTATTTACTATTACGTACACACTACAACACTCATGTACATGAACACAGACCAGCTGCCCCTCTGGAATTGACAAAACTTAGAAAAAATTTCTTTTATCAAAAAAGTATTAGACTGGAAACCATTAAAATATTGAAAACTTAAACTTTAGTTTCAAAATTAAAAACATTTCATATTTCTAGTTTTCCTTGAATTAAAATAGTTTTAACTTTTAACCTATTGTATATATAATGAATATTTCTTCCTCATGATCTCTGTCCTCATTAAGTGTACCTTTGGCTTATTGGCTGGCGAGACCCTTGTTGTTACATTATTACAGAGTACATATCAAACAACTTTATAAGTGAGTGAAACAAGCATTCTTTCATGTCCTGTGATACATAATGATAATGTATCAATCTTATAATCTAAAAAACTACTATTACTACTGCAGACTGTAAGAAAAAAATATCAATTTCTACTTTCACTATATAACTCAACAATATAATATCATTATCTTGTTTTTCTGTGAACAAATAAGAAAGTTTTGTTATTTATTTCTACTAGCCCCATTGGTGGAATAGTTTAATATATTTTGAATGCTGAGGCTTAAGGTTTAATACCCAGCAGGTCAATTTAGGAAACAAATTTTAAATTGTCTAGAACAGTGGTTCCTAAAGTTGCCTGGACCGCGACCCATCTAACAAAAAAAATCCAAATTCGGGACTCGCATCACAGATTTCATGAAAAAAAAAGGACAACTATATGAATGAAGGACTTCAAATACGAAAAAAAAACATTTGGTTATAATCTAAAATTTTAACACGTATTTACATACATAAGAAGTACTAATTTCAATGAGGATGTATTTGTTTTTTATTTTTTTTGTTATGACAGCTTTAGCATCGACTTAAATTTTTGTAATTATTCATAATCATTATTTTTCAGGGCCCATTCAATATTTGCTCGCGACCCACCAGTGGCTCGCAACCCATGGTTTGGGAAATGCTGGTCTAGAAGTCAGGGTGATAGTGGATGATTCCCTAGTTGATTTTGTAGTGGTACCACAAGATTAGTTTTTAGTTGGATATTCTTTAATTTAAAATAATGTAGAGTTATACAATAACACTAAACTATTACAAAATCATTAGTGCCAATGTCACTTTTACAAACAAAAGTTTACCTGCTTTGTATCGTCAGATATTCGAGAATTAGCAAAACTGATGCTAGAGCAGAATACTGCAGTCCAAGCACACCACTTCAATCGCATCATAAGTCCGCACATAGAAAACACCATGCCTGTAAATATGAAATATATTTTAGATTTTAGTTTAGATTTTCTTAAATAGTGGTTACTTCTCTTACAATTCTTATATCTCAAATTAAGAGTAGAGTTCTTTGTTGTAACTACATCATAAATATTTTTAGTGTTTTAATAACAAATACGTTAAAAAAGTATGTAATTAGTTTGCTGCTTATTTTTACCAAGAATATTCATGTAATCAGTGGTGAGATCTTCAGCTGGTGCAGATGTAGGTGGTGGGGGTTTATACCGACGTTCACGATCAGCTCGCCGTGGATCAGATGTTAATTGCATCTGTACATAAATAATGCAAATAAAGAAAATATTTATTTGGGTACCTACGGATTTGCTGGCGACTTTACCATTATTGCAATAGCGTAAATAACAACAAAATATTTTTACCTTTTGCGTCTTTAAAACTGGCCCGCAAATAATTGAAACCTATTTAATACGGGTATGTCTAGAAAGTAATGAACTTCTGTAATTACTAAGAAGTATTTAAAATAGCGTAAACAATATTGCTACGAAAAACTTACAACAAAGAGAATACAATGGTCAGGGCACAGAACAGGCCAGGGTCATTTTACTATGATTTCACTGCAAACCTAAATTTTTCCAATGAATTCTTGACTTTGGTAGTAGTGTAGTCTAGCATAGTTAGATGTCACCACTAGCTTTTTATGTCAAGTATTGAATTTTTGCGTCGTTATATTAAAAGTAGTGATAAGCTTAGCTTCATTCGACGTTGCATTGTATAAAGAGCTCGTATAACATTCAAAGTTCAAATCTTGATGATAATTGATAACCGAGAAAAAATTCTAATTAATTGTTATTATTACTTCATTATTATTTTATTTCATATTATTATTCGTTGTTATTAATCTAGTAATAACATTTTTATGTGGTTTTGTTGTGTGTATGAAAATTACTTGACAGTTTGTCTAATGTTACTAGATGGCGCTAGATGGAGAATTTCGCCGGATACCTCTATTTCCATATTAATAATGTAGGTATGATAATCACTACGTTTTCTTTACAATAGATATTAGATATAGATACTTAGATAGTTTATAGGAAGTTTGTGTGTCTGCTGTGTACTAGTGACTAGGTTATTATTCTAATAAAGTCGGTCCACACAACAACGACTTATGTCTGCGCCGCGTGTTTGCACGGTTGCACAAACTTTTTGTTATAAGATACAAAGCAGTACGATTAATCTCAGTGCAACGAAGGTGAAGGTGGCTTTTGACTTTTTCGTTGGCTAACACTAACTATTTGATCTTCGTAAGTCAGCCTTGGTCTTCCTTGACTTCTTTTACCACTCACTTTTGCTCTTTAGATTTTCTTCGTCAGTCTTTCATCACTCGTTCTTTCCATGTGCCCGAACCATCTTAGCATTCCTTTCTTCATTTTTACAATGTCGTGCAACCCTGTCATACTGCGTATCTCTTCATTGCTTATTTAAGTATGAACAGACTTTATGAGTTGTATGACGAAAAATCATATACATCGGATGAAAACTTTCATAGCTATGTCCGCAATTACTCAAAAATATTTAAAAAGGTATCAAAGCACACGAAATCAATTCATATCGTCAATAAAATGAGTAAGGTAGTAACACAGTAAAAGCGATATGGAACACTATTAACACAGAAGTAGGCAAACAAAATAACAAAAATGAAGACCTCTCAATATACATTAATAATAAAATCGTTACTAATAAAAAACAGGTTGCTAATGGTTTTGTTAAATTTTTTTCAAATCCACCTGTACAAATTACTAGTGGTCTAGCATCCTCTGCACATACAGCACGGGCACTATTAAGCCAAAATATAGGAAAGTGGTTCCCTAGTTTTCAGTTCAGGCACACGTTTTCATTTGAGATAGAGAAAACTTTCAAAGAATTAAAAAAAAAGTGAAGATTTGTGGGGATTATCAGTTCATGTACTGGCTAATATAATGCCAATAGTAAAACACCGATTTCAGTAAATATATTTAATAAATGTGTTGATCAAGGTGTGTTTCCCGATTTGATGAAGCACAGTAAAATTATACCAATATTTAAATCGGGTTGTAAGTCAGATCCTACAAACTACCGCCTAGTATCGATATTGCCAGCGTTGAATAAAATATTCGAAAAAATAATGCTCAATCAAATGCTGACACATTTTAACATTTGCAGGATATTTCATGGTCAACAGTACGGTTTCACGAGAGGGTGGTCAACAACACGTGCAAGAGCAAGCTTGATCAAAACTGTGTTAGAGGATTGGGAGGGGTCACGAGATGCCATTGGTGTGTTTAGTGATCTTTCCAAGGCTTTTGATTGTGTTTGTCACAAAACTTTAAATTACAAGTTGAAATGCTATGTAATACGTGATAATGCTCTCGATCTCGTGATTTCATATCTGGCTGACCGAGAACAAAAAGTGAGTGTAAATGGGGTTACATCTGTCGGTTCTAAATTAAAGATGGGCGTTCCCCAAGTATCAATTTTGGGACCCTTCCTATTTTTAGTTTACATTAATGATCTTCCATTTATGCTTAAAGACCTATGTGAAATAATATTATTTGCTGATGACACATCATTACCATTTAAAGTAAACAGAAACGACATAGATATTAGCGGACAGAATAGGACCTTGGCGGATATCTCGAGATGGTTTGCTGCTAATAATTTACTACTGAATGCACAAAAAACCAATTGTGTCAAGTTATCCCTATCCAATGTACCCATAAACCATAATAGACTAGAACTGGATGGAAAACAATTAGAACTAACGAAATCAGTTACTTTTCTTGGTTTAACAGTAGACAATAAGTTACAGTGGGCGGACCATATTGGGACTTTAGCTAATAAGCTCAGTTCGGCAATAAATGCTATTAGGCATATTAGACAGTTGACAGATGTGGCTAGTATTTCGCATATTTCCATAGCCTTATGTCTTATGGTCTGCTACTGTGGTGATCAGCGGCGCACATGAAATCTATCTTTATTTTACAAAAAAGGGCAATACATACCATTTACAGTATGAACGCACGATCGCTGAGAGATCATTTTAAAGACATTGATGTACTCACCTTACCCTCGTTATACATCTATGAAAACATAATGTATACTCGAAAAAATTTAGATTTATTTCAAAAGAAAGGCGTTATTAATGGTGTGGAAACTCGTGGTCGTGATCAGATAGTTATTCCTAAATTTAAATTACAAAAGTCAAGTGGTTCATTTTTGGGTAATTGTGTTCGTTTTTATAATAAAATTCCTCCAGAAATTACTCAATTCATGGAAACAAGATTTAAAATTGTTATGAAACGCACACTGATTTGAAAAGCATACTACAAAATTAGCAATTTCATTGAAGACACAATAATAGACTGGAAGTGATCCTCTGCACATTATACCATTCCCACCCGGATGCCACAAAAAGGGAATGGATAAAGTAAATTTTGAAATTTATTGGAAATCTTTTTAAATAAAATTCTATTTTAAGAAGAAAATTGTAATATAATTTGAAACAAATAAACCAGAATTAATTTTGTAAATAAAATAGAAACAGAAAGATATCAAAGTGGTTGTGATGGTGTGGTGTAGTTTACAAAAATCAGATATAAATACCTTTCACCTTATAATTTACACATTATGATAAAAAAACACAAACCACTGGCTTAAATTAGGTTGTATTGTCCCATACTCCACTCTCGAATGTTATCTCCCAAAATTATAAGTCGACTTTGTAAAATTCTGCAATCAGCATCGTCATTGTAAATATAACTTCTATAAACTCGTATGAAACTGGTGCGCCACCATGATTAATGTGCTCTTTATCCGATTGAAACCATTGCTCCTCTTATTCTTGTCGAGGGGTCCATTTGCCTTGGAAGTTTGGGCGATATCAGTTTTCTGGTTCGAGCCTCTTTCTTTTTCACTTTGCCAACATCTTCTTTAATATTCTTAACAGATTTTACTTTTACAAAGAAATCAAATATCTTCTTTTTTGAGGAGAAAAATAATCTCCTTTTTACTCCATCACAACCATTATTGTTCTGTCTAAAAAAACACCTCGCTCTCTTTTTTTTCTCAATTTTCAAATCCTGTTCTATTCTCCCAAAAAAAAACATATTTAAATTTTTAACTTGCCAGTTCTATAATTATTTTCTCTGACAACCTTTAAGCTCTTAAAAAGAAGGTACAATAGTGAAAAAATGTTACAACATGCATTTACTGGCTTTATCGATATTGTATTTTTAAATAACTATTGGAGAATGATGTTGAAAAAATGATACCTGACTGAGTTTCTTGTCGGTTCTTCTCAATATCCAGGTTTTCTTTTCGAACCGAACTAAACTAGATTTTACGTTCAAAAATACCTTGCATTTGGGTTTACTTGAATAAATTGATTTGACTTTATTTTGTCCGCAATGGTGACACCACACATACTTCTAAGAGATCGCATTTCTACTGCATTTATCTTACTTTCACTCGATTTCGGGCATATCCAGGCCAGGTCACAGGTTATTTTGGCTGAGTTAGGTATATTTATACTGCCTACCAATACGGACAGAGCACCGTTCACTTTATTGCTGGCTGCTACCCGTCTCTCCACATCCAGCTTACATCTTCCATCCCTCGAAAACACACTCCCCAGATATACAATTTCGTTCACTTGTTCTAGACATTTTCCATTTACCCATATATCACTTCACACTTCTGTGTTTCAGTATGTAATAAAGTACTTTGGAAAGACTTTTTGGCGGGAACGGGAGAAGTGAGGTTGCCATTTAGATTTTCTATTTTTTACATTTTTGGGAGTTTTAAAGTACAAAAGTGATACCTAGTATATTGTGTTTTAAAGTTCTGTGTAAGTGAAAAGAATGGAGTAGGTCTAAATAAACATGTGTAGCTGAAGTTCTCGCTCTCTTCCAAGAAGTCGTATAAAACTTCAGTACAGTCTATTATCACTTTACTGGAGGAGTTTTACGACAATGATTCCATATAATAATATAATACGTGACATTGGCAAATGCGATAATCTGTGCGCCATGCCATGAAAAAAATAAAGAAAAAGCATTTTGTGATATAAAAGTGCACAGACATTGGCGCAAACTTCAAACTTGACGTCCACATATTCCATTTGCACCAAAATAAGTCCTTATTGTGTGGACCGACCTTAAGGTAGTAGTAATACGATTCACGATTCTCCCTTGGAAGGTAAAGGAATCTTAGCCCATACGCCGACGACGCCTTCAGTAATAAATAGACAAATTCATAATATTTCATCAAAATGTCTACTTAATACATTTAAGATGTTTCTTGGAGTTTCTGACAACAAATATGTCGAGGTGGTCGTTCTAATAGGATCTGCTGAGGCAGACTGAGCAACTAAAAAAATTCCAACATCACATTACTAAATAAGCACTTATTTCAACAATTTTACATAACAGCACAACAGCGTAGATACTTGGGGCGCAAAACTACGCCAATCTTACATCACAATATCCACTAGAAACAAATAATCATTTAAATAATTAAAATAATCAGCCTTCCGCTTCCAATAAAAACCGTTAAAAACTCTTTCATTTCTTGTTTAAAAAATTCAATAACCTTGAGAGGAAGGCGAAGAGATCTATGCCCATAAAGCCGATGTCTTCAATACCTAATAATTTCTGTTGTCACTATTCTCTTATAACTAGTCCTTAAAAATAACTAATTTCTCGTATTATCACATATTATTGTCCATGGGTGGGGCAGAAATTGGCATTGTCCTTTTCGCGCTTTTCTCCTGTAAAACCAACTATTACTTTAATGCAGAAGTATTAATTAAATAATTATCATGTAATTTTTATCTGAGTTCACCGTGGGAAAATAAATTATTTGTATTTTGTAGGATTTTTATTGACATTTGGTTAATATCGTCCATAATAACGTACGTATTATTAAGAGTAAACTTCTCAGTCCATATTTCGTGTTAGTGTATTTTAACTTCTTCTGAGAAAATTACGTTAAATAAAACTTGTTTTATTTAGATTTATATTTAGCGAATTGTTATATTTAGCGAAACATCAAAAAATTAATTAACGATAGAACGACTCGCCGCCGCACTCATCGAGGCGGCGCTAGTACCTATCTCTGTCGATTTTAGAGAATACACCAATGAATATGCCAGTTCCCGGTCGGCAATCTCATCACAGATTCAGAAGTGAATTCAAGTATTTTGCGTTAGAGAATCGCACTGCTGGTTTTATATACAACTTCATTAAGCGAAAGGGATAAAATACCTAGGTGCCTTTCGCATAGCTAAAGATCACGAATTTTTGACCGTTTATCCATATATTTAATTAAAATTGCGTACTCCCTATATATGTAATCTCCTTGGTCCTGTCCTCCTACGAGATGGTTTGAGAATAGCACGGAAGTTCCGTTTTACAAAAAGAAAATGTCATTTTAATTAATGTTATACTATTGAATACTAGATGGCGACTCACTGTATCTGAACTTCGTTTTATTATTATTACCTACAACAATCAGAAGTAATTTGGTTAAATGCTATGTATTGTAACTATAAATTCATATATACATGACTAAGGCATAAGTATGGAACAATTTTTATTGAGAGTTTCTAGTAATGTTATATTACATTTTCTGTATTTGAAACAATGTCAGATGCGCTCTTAGCCAGTTTTTTAAAAAAAATATTGACCACTTGCTGTTGCTGAATTCGGAAGTAAATAATAATTAAAGGACATAATCGACAGGGTCCTACCTCGAATACTATTAGGTAGGTACACTTGCCCTGTGCGCCATTCAAAGGAAGGGTTCAAAATTCGCAAATTTTAAACATTTCAATGCTAATTTGACTGGTTTAGCGCAGTTGTGATTTTTGAACGTCTCTCCGATTTACTTACATCTTACGATTGAAATATCTATCACAAACTGTAAGCGATCTTGTCAGCAAATAAAAAGAATATTTACGTATCTGAGCGCTACAATAATTATATCAGTCAAATTGGTCCAAAATTGTTAAAGTTACGTAAATTTTTTTGACTTATCGTACTTTTATTTAGTGTAGATGTAGAGCGAGACGAAACCAAAGAAAATATTTCAAAAATGTTATAAATAAAATATTTCCGGTGCAGAAGGCGAAGAAGGTGCAATTTAAGTAATAACTATTAAAGGCGCACCTAATTTGCGAACAAATTTTAGTTCTAAAAGACAGAATACATTTTTTTTGTAACATTTATGACTTTTATTTAATGTATCCGTTTACTTTATATTTAGATAATTTACAAAGGGGCACAAGTTCCGTGCTTGCCCTAGGCGCCATTTCCAATTGATACACCCCTGGGTACACTGTACAAATAATCAATTAGTAGATACTGCTCGAAAGAGTATATAAGAAAATATCTAGTTCTTGGAGGTCGTAAAGGGGGTTTCTCTAGGTTTCTCTGTTTATCATAGACTGTTTACGAGTTAGGTACAATACCTTTGCAAACTGTTAGTTATTTAAGGGGCGTATTTAGATATTGAAAAAAAAGGATTGTAAAAGTGTACGAAAAAATTAATTAAGTACTTCTTTGGGCTGTAATTCATACATTTTTACTAAAATTATACGTAATAGGTCATTTAAATGCCGATTTCATTAGATATGACCATAACAAATTAAAAAAAACTAAAATTTATTACGTTTATATTCATTAAAAACGTGATATTTTGTTATGTGTATGAATGAAATGTTTAAAATATTGTGATAGATAAATAATAGCTAGGTATATAAATCTTGAGGCATTTTGAGGTAATGGTAAAAATATGCTAATAGGTCGCATTAGTGTACCTAAACTGCTATGGTAAAAAGGTAAATTTCAGTGTCTCGTGTTTCGTGTTCCAGTCGTTTGTTGGCTGGCGATTGGTGGACTGACCGACGTACGCCCACCGCCCGGGGCCGGCGAGTATGTATGGCCTTACACAATTGTAAAATATAAAATGCCATGGATACCACATAAAATTTCTTTTATGAAAACAGTAGGTACTATTGCGAGTGGTCAAGCCGCTCTTAATGATAAATTACATTTTACCTACCTACCTACATTTGGTAGATTACTTTCTCAGATCAAAAAAAATCTGAGGAATAGGTAGGTATTTTAGTTGGGAGTTTGAAAGGAAAGTTTAGTTGCTGCATTATCCAGCTTAAATAAGTAACTTTTATAAAAATTTGGCGATTCTCCCAATCTGTCTACGCCGTTAGCAACTGCAATCAATTTTACAAGTTCACTAAATTGAACCTATAAGTATGAAAGTAAGCATAATTTAAACATTTTTCACTCTCGATGACTACCAGCGTTGCCCTTGAGTAAAGAAAGCGGGGTTCTTTCGTCGAAAGCGGGATATAATAAAATACGTTTTCTATTATTTATCCCTTCAAATTAAATTTACAATGATGATAGATAGCCATAAAAAATGTTTTTGATGAAAATACTGGTTTACACTGTAAGCTGGTTAAATCATCAGAGGAATATAAGTAAGTAATACATTACCTACTTAATGTATTGCTTATACATAACTTACTTATTTAGATTTAACTTATAGTCCCTTGAATATTTAACTTCTTTTAAACTTTCCTCTTATTTTTAAAATATTTGAGGAGCTCAGCGCTTACATATTGTAACAAAACTAATTCTTCTAAGCTCTTCAACTATATTAAAAATATATCCTCGTACATATTACGTACGGACCTATATGAATACCTATGTGTGTATGTATAAGTTTATACGAATGTGTGTTATGTGTGTTAAGGTTATTTCGAAAGAATGGGTAAATACGAAAGGGTATTATAGTACCTATGACAACCTGTGTGTGTGTGTACATGCGTGCGTGCGTGCATGTGTATGTGTGTGTGCGTGCGTGCGTGCGTGCGTGTGTGTGTGTGTAAAAATGTTAAACCCATGTAAAAATGTCTTGACTATAACCAAGAGTTGCAATTTTATTTAGGTACATTATATTAGTATTCTACTAATGAAGGTTTTGTGGCAGCAGAAGCCAAGGAAGACCAAGGCTGATTTCTGAAGATCGAATACCAAAAGTGTTAGCTGACGGAAATGTTAAAAGTTTAAAACCTACCTGCATACCCAGGCGAAAATGTATGAGGAGAATGATAGTATTTAAGGAGGCGAAAGAAGTATGTAAAGACCACAACACTTGGCGCTCTGTCCTTTCTGACTACCTCATTAGGGAAACAGTGTGAAGATATGTATGTCATCCTTGAAGATAAAAAAAGCAATGCAGAGATATGTAATATGACAGGGTTGGACGACAGTGTTACTGTAAAAATGAAGAAGGAATGTTTAGAATTTATGATGAAAGCTTTGATAAAAGATTAACGAAGAAAATCTACATTTACTATTTTATATGAACATTAGACATAATGTGACGGTATCTTAATAACTGAAGATTTGAAATTGTGTTAAATGTAATTTTTCTCCTTATGGTTTTATTAGGTAGGTACCCACCGTTGCTTAATAATAACTTGGTTAAGTCAATAACAAACTTTTGGACGTTGACGTCATTAAGAAAGTTAATCATAAAAGTTATTTTTAGCAAGATAATAAACTAGAAGCTCAGATCATATTTGATTTCAGTCTTAAATATACAGTGAAATAATAGAAACTCCAGAATACAGAATCATTCCGACTATAGAAATTGACATACTTCGATATTATGTTCCATTATTTTTCGAAAATGGTCATAGCGAAGGGAGCAGGGAAAGTGTTTGTCATAGAAATTGTATATATTATATTTAGGTGATTCAAGATGTTTTTGAATATTGATATTTATGATTTCACCATGCTTTTAGCTTCACTTCGCAGAAATAAATTTAAAATACGATGGGAGGTAGAAATGATAGATGTTGACCTATTAGATACAAACTTCTTATATTTGATAAAACTTATATTATTTGATACCTATTAATAAAACTGTAGGTAGGTGGCTACTTATTGATATTGAAAATAGACACTAATGAGTGACGACTGTTGAACACATGAGACTGCTGAACAATAAGAATGCTGCTTGCTTGAATGCTGAATGCTGATTTCGGACTATTAATCAAAAATGCTTTAAAATTATGAAATAGGTATGTATCTATATTTACCACTGTACGTACTCTACCAAGTTTTAAAAGATACTAAAACAATACATAAAGGCAAAAAGAGCTGTAATTATTCGAGCGCGAGCGGTCGAGCGCGGGAATAATTAACTAATATGGCGGATTAATTAGTAGTCTCTCTGTTAGCGCTCTACATTATCTATTTATCCGACCACCGCTGAATTAGCATCAATTCGACAAGTCTATGTTGTTTTTCAGTTAGATATTAATACTTCGAATTATTTACATATCAATTTTTCTAAATATCTACCAGCAAGTTATAGAACTTGTGATCGGCAGCTAGCACAATCAATTTCTTCTTTCACAACATAGATATACAAAAACCCTAAATTTCATGAATCGTAACTATGAAATAGAATATGAACTATGAAATGGAAAATAAATACTATAGAAATGCGATCTCTGAGAAATATGTGCGGTGACACCCTTGCAGACAAAGTAAGCATTGAAGAGATACGCAGTATGACAGAGTTGCACGACAGTGGTATAGTAAAAATGAAGAAAAAATACTTAGATGGTTCAGGAAAATAGAAAGAATGAGTGATGAAAAACGGATGAAGAAAATCTACAGAGCTGACTTACGAAGATCAAAATATAGTCTTAAGATCAAAGAATCTTAGCTGACAGAAATGTCAAAAGCTTGTACATTCTTAGGCGAAAATGTGTGAGGAGAATGATGAGGATTAAATGAAAGAAATATGTAAGGACCGCGACGCTTGGCAATCCATCCTCTCAGACTACGCCGTTTGGGATACAGCGTGTATGTATGTAAATAGAAAATTGAAAAAACATACATAATATATTATCTGGAGTAATTTCCAAACATTCACAAAAAGTGCAAAAAGAAAATCGGTTTTGTTCGCAAGAGCTACCAACACGACTGGCTACGATGCCACAGAAAAACATACAAGTAGAATAGCTCTGTGAAGATAGGTAAAGAGACGGCCATAGACAATGGCGTTAAACTTATATCATCTCTCTTTTCTGTTGGAGACTGAAAATTGTAGTTCTTTATTATCGTTATCTATCATAGAGCTGCATAGAGTACATAGAGCTAGGTAAGTATTCATTTGTTTACATAAAATTAAACATTTAAATATGCACCTACACACTATAGTGACTTTGTTTCAGGGATATCGACGATTGTGCCGCTACAACGAAATTCTAATATTTTATAACGAACTTTTTTTATTAAATTAATATTGGATAATTTTATATGGCATTACTAAGAATAATTTAGCACAGCCCATTTATTTCTTTCCAACAAAAACAACATTGGAAATATTATAATAAATATGTAAAATACAAAACAATACCCCTAGACGACTTTTACTACATTGGCAAAATTAAGGAAAATTATGTGGCAGACTTAATTTTATTAGCGATGCGAGTTAATATGGGTCATTACGACGAGATCATCGAAAAGGTAAAACAATGGCCCAGCGTTATTTTGATATTTATTATTTAAATCAGCGGCGGGCAGCTACAAGCGTTAAGTATAAGGCGAGGTTGTTGGTATGTTGGTAATTTGGTAATCAGTGGTTGCAAGTTTATGGTTGGACAAGGTCATCGGTCGGCTCAACAAGATAATTTTAGTCTAAATTTCGACGGCGCCGGTGGCGGCGCGTCTCAATGACGAGCCAAACAAATCCTAGTCGTAGATGTAGAGTCCACCGATACATTTTTAGAATACAAGAGCCCTCTGTTACACAAATCAGCACTTAGTAGGCATATGTGTGCAGGTAACATAATTGAAAGTTACATTTCGAAGTGTCGGCTCCTTGAATAATCTCTTATAGATGCTACGTGAAAAACAGTGATTTTCACGTACCTTACTATGATTTCTGCGTGCTATAAATATGTATATTTATAAGAAAGTAGTATCTACGTACTTATAGGTCTATGCGTAAAATAAGTAGATATAAAATTCAGTCTAGGCACCTTAGAGATTTGGGTGTTAACCCTGTAGTCTTGGGCCAGAAAACAAGACTACGGTGTACCCGTAGTCTTCCCGCCTGTCATAAGAGACGAGTAAAGGGCTTCGAAGGAAGCCCTCCTTCGGAGTCGTAGCTGATTGAAACGAGGGTTCCGGTCGGTTGTCCATAGGCACATACATGCGACTTCGATGAGGACGACAGCGTGTGTGATCTCTGGTCCGCGACGTCGTGGTACTGCGAGGGATGCAGTTGGGGCTCTGTCTTAATTGCAAATCTCCACGTGCATATATGTACATGCAAAAAGGAGTTGTAATTACTTACTATCGTTAAATAAAACTTAAATTATGTAACTAGATTAAAAAATACGAGGACCACTGGAAAGTGGTCCTGATATACCAGTACGAGGAAATATGAATTTCTTTAATGTAATTTATTTTATAGATCGACGATCGATCGATCGATCGAACTGTTGTCGACGATCGATCGACAACAGTTTAGTCGTAAGTAGGTATTTACTTAATTTATTTTATCCATTCCCATAAAAGTTCTCAGTAGGATAAGCGTGCAGCAGTTTACTTATTTATTTGTATGCAGATACATGTATCTCATAGTATGTATATATATATATTAAACTTCAAATACCTTGAGTGTAATTTTCTACAGTCGAATACTGTCAATACTGCCAAGTCTTTATGTTCGTATTGCATATAGGTTTGTACGTATATAAATACACACAGTTATACATCACAGTAAGCCAATTGGCCGTAATTTCGCCATAGAAGAAATCACTCACACGTCTTTATTTCTATTGTACTACATACATTCATACATATCCTCACGCTGTATCCCTAACGGAGTAGTCAAAGAGGTCGGAGCGCCAAGCTACGCGGTCCTTACGTACTTCTTTCGCCTCTTCGATCCTCATCATTCTTCTTACAAACTTTCGCCTAGGTTTGCGAGTGACTTTGATATTTCCGTCAGCTAACACTCTGGCTATTTGATTTTAATAAGTCACCCTTGGTCTTCTTTGGCTTTTGATACCATTTTTTCGCTCTGTAGATTTTCTTCGTCAGTGTTTTATCACTCATTCTTTCTTTGTGCCCGAACTATCTAAACAATCTTTCTTCATTGTATTGTACTGTACAGTTAATAGTGTTCATCTCACTGCTTTACTAATAAAATAGTTAACGCAGACGGAATCTTTTTATGTCCAATTCTATTACATGTATTTTATAAATCTGTTATGATTTATGATTCTTTGGCAATTGTAATCTATATAGGATTAAAGTTAAACAACATACGATAACCAGCGTATAGTACTAGTTTATCTGAATTTCTTATTAGTAATAGGTACTACCTAATATCTTATTAAAACCCTAGTGTTCCTTTAAACTAAATGTAAGTATGTGAACTTTACAAAAATGTGTCACGTGCTGACTTTTGGCGTTAAAGTAAAGCAGGGCGGAGTCCTTAACGGAACAATGCTAGTCCTGCAGAGTCTAAGGATCCTTAATTTCAGGGTGAGGATTCGACTTCCGGACCCTGCTGCTCGCCAAATTGCCGAAGAAAGGGTGCCAGAGAGCGCTATTGTCAACCGATTCCAACGTATAAAACATTGTTAACAACGTGTAGCCGATCGGCTCTTTGTGAAGTTGCGCACTCCTTAATTATCTGGAACAGTGAAAGGGTCATATTTTCTATTAAATTTGTATAGCGGCGTTATAAAGGATGTCTTTTCATGGTGTACCCAGGACATAGGTAAAGACGTTATTTTAACTTATTTATATTTTTAAGTTCTGTTGTAAGTTCTGTTGTAAGTTCTGTTTTTGTCCATTGTATAAAAATTATTTTTGTCAGGAGATAAACGGTAAGTAATAAGGATATTTTTCTTAAATAAACTATGCTTTCGATTGTACTTTGGATTATGTTAAAAACAGACGCGCAGTTAATAAATGATTTTTGTCTTAGATAAACTAAGTAATAAATGAGTGGTAGTGATAGTAGTAATAAATGATATACCCACCTATTTAATAAAAAAGTACCTGGGCGACCGAGCTTTACTCTTTGTCTTACAAAAAAAATAACAAAAAAAAATTTGACCACATTGCAGGATTCTAACCCGCGTATTTCAGCTTGGTAGATCTACGCTCTAGCCACTGTACTACTGAGAAGGTAAACTTTGTTGTGAAACCAGAAGACTTTTGGAGTTTAGAAATTTAATTTTTAAGTGTGTGAAAACATAGAGAAAACGGATTTTCTCAGAGTAGGATCTTAGCCAGATCGATTTTTGACCACTGTAAAGCTCTATATTGTAAATTTAATCGAAATCGTTAGAGTCGTTTTCGAGAACGCTATTATAAATATACAAATGTTGCTTGTATAACACTACTTTTTTAAATAACATAGTATCTTAAATTAAAGGAAGCCCTTGAAATTTAACATTTAATTCACTGTTCAGGAAAATAAATAAGTCTTTTCTCCGTGACTTTTAACCGTGGACTTTATAAATAACTACAGAGCCAGACGCCGTGTCCGAGCAGTAATGGTGAGCTAAACCAGATAATCTGACTCACCTGTACATACGACACACATTTATTATCAGATAAGCTGTACGGTCGACATTTCGTTAGAAAACAGCACCCACGCATCTACATATTGCCTCTCTTCGTAATAAGGGACAGGCTGTCTGAAGTTAAGAAGTCTATGCTTTTATCGTTATTTTACATTATATTTCCTTATTATGGCCGATATGGCCGACATATGGGCCGATGTGACAAAGCGCAGAATCATAGACGCAGAACACTCTCATAGACTTCTTACGACAGCGAGCGGGGTCACATGTTAAAGCTGTGGTAGCTGTTTAATACTAAATCATTTTTGTAATATACTTAGATTATAAAAATATTCAACTGTTTATGTTTTAATCTTTGAGAGATTCTGAATCATCTTTTTCAATGATATTTTAAGTTATGTTGCCGCAGCTCGCAGGTTATATAAACAGGCATTTGTTAAACATACATTGCGAAGACACTGAAGTGATTTCTTTAGTGTTCCATTTTTTAATTTTAGTTGGGAAGTTCAAAAATTTGTTTGTTTTAAAACGGTTGTTTTCACGTAAAAATCAGCCTGTAGAATGGGAACTCCGTCGGGTGCATGTGGTGGCTCGAGTGCACCGCCATTGTTCGCTTATGAGTATATTACTATAATCATTGTGGACGTAATGTGGTAAATGATAAGGTGTGCACTAGCGCTCAAAACATATGCTTTTGTAACTCATTCGTTCCAGTAGGCAACTCTCGCTTCCCTATAGAGTTGACCTCGTTTAGTCGCAATACTTGAATTGAGTTTCCTCAATTCAAGTATTTAAGTAAGTAATTCCTAATTTAGCTAACTATTTTATTATATTTTTATCATTTTCTAGCGGTTTTCCATTTTTCAGGTAGGAGACAACGTAGTAGTCTGATGCTGTATTTAGTTACTAGCCGCGTCAGATGTAGCTTGGATCAATGCAATCAGCTCATTATGCAGACTCGCTGAGAGCCGCCGCGGTCTGTCATTACTGCAAATGGAGGCAAATTGCGCACATCTAACGCACTGCCGTCGCGCCGCCGCTACTAATGCCCACAGATGGTAAAAGCGTGAACACGAATCGTTTCATTCGTGAAGTGTATGCTAATGAAAATTCAGGATACCTTGATATAATGTTGCTATGGACTAGTAATTTCACGATGTAGCTATTGTTTAGTGTTTCAGAATCTTATAATTCATACATATCCTCACACTGTATATAAGTATAAAATAATAATATTAGTTTACTGGCGCGGGGGTACAACCAGCGTTGCTAGAAGGGAAAACCGAAATATCTGAACAGAATTTTAAAATGTCATTACATTCGATTTTATTTAAAATTTTTAAATAAAGGAGATATTAGAGTTGTTGTCGGCGGAAACGAATATTGTAGATATATGAATTTCAATGAAGATCCTACATTCATTAGTCTTAAAATCGACAACTTTTAACAAACAAATATCATCATTTTTGTAGTTTGCTATAGATTACTTAATGTTATTATGATATTCTAATACGAGTACACTTAATACCTGCTTGAAGGTACATGCGTAAATGATAAGACAACGGATTAGAATATATTTAATTAAGTAATTATAAGAAAGTATTAATCTACCTATTTAAACTTACATAAATAAGTATGAAACATCATAAGAAAACAGGTAAAGGAAACAAATTATTAAATATGGTAATAGAATAAATATAATTATTATTATGACAATAATTATTTTAAATGTTGTCATTACATATGTATGTAAATCAAGACATTAAGTTTATTACACAGAACTCCAATACCTAGGCGATAACGTGTGAGGAGAATGATAAGATTTGAGGTGAATGAAGTATGTAAGGACCGCGATATTTGGCGCTCCGTCCTCTCTGACTACTCGATTAGGGGTACAGCGTAAGGATTTGAGTGTAGGTATAATGTATAAAGAACTATGATAGATAGGCCCGCATGTATAGGCTAGCCATCTGCTATTAATATATAGGTCTACTCACTAAACCATCAAGCGAAGAACTTTTTAGAGTTGTCTCTCTCATGTGTCTGTATGATGTCTGTCCGTCTGTCTGTTAATCTGACTGTCCATCTTTCACACTCGATTTTTTTAGAAATTGTTGTACACATAAAAATATGATTATTCTGCTCTAATTAACAATTTTGACATATTTACTGGAAGATTAAAGAAGGAGTTAATTGGGTACTTGGACTCGCTATGACCGTTTCCCCTCTCTGAAAATTTCAATACCTCAAGCTTACAGGAAAATATAACGAACGTTATAGATTTCAGAAATCGAGTTTAATAATTTACCATTTTATCAATGTCGTATGGAGTCCTAGTACCTACTTACGGAAATCTCTGTGAGCAAGTCGAACTATTTTTTAAATTATTCTTCCACGCGACTCTCAGTTAATATTAGTACATACTTATGCAAAACAAAATTGTAAATTATATCGAAAATAATTACGATTAACACAGATAAGAATTGAATTAAATATGAAATAAATAACTAAATATTACAACAGAGATATATTACGTAGGTATATCTCTGTGAAAAATGTATGGAATAACAATTATTTTTTGGTTAAATATTTTTTATATTAAATACAAATAGCTTATAAGTAGGTTTGCAGGATGTTATGTAGGTGAACGGAAGATTACCCACAATTCATATTCATTAAAGAACGTCATCTAATTGTCGTGAGTCTGTTATTTATAGTTATTTGCGTAATTACTGCTTAATGCTTGTGCAAGGTAAATGCTACTCATTCGCATATTATGTACATATGTGTAGGTATATTATAATTGCACTAGCTGTTGTGCCCGCTACTTCGTCTGCTGGGAGTTTAATTTTTGAACTGTTTTTACTCCCAATTCCCCAACGGATTTTATGAAACAAGCGTGTACATATATAATTATTATTTATTTCACAGATTCGTTACACAAAGTTTTGGATTAAGAAACGGATTTTAATTTTTTTCCGTAGGTACTAAATGTGACAACTTGACTTTTCAACCTCTTATGGGTTAAATTCCCAAAAATTCCCTCTTAGTGTTTCTACATCACTAATGGTTCGGTTCATTTCAAGTTTTTAAAAAGCCAGAAAAAAGAAAAATGTCACTCCGTCAGTTTTTTATACGTAGGTACAGAAGATTGTCAGATGATACGGACATACCTGTATCGGTATCCCAGCTTTTCCTTACATAAATAATATGGTTTCATACAGAGCCTTAGTCGAAAAACAAACACAGATCCTGTTAGACAAGCACAAGATAGGCTTATATTAGTATACAAGACATTCCAGGTCAAGAACATTCTAAGGTGCTCATCAAAGCGTATAATCGCAAGGTGCATGACGTCGTTTGATGGAATGAGCCGAAATAATTTGCAAGGTTTAGTAAGAGCTCGTATATACCTACTCGACATTGCTCCTTAAGCACATGATGTAGGTACAATATGGAAACGGAACGGAACGTAGAGAGGAAAACGGGTACGGCCAAGAGGAGGAGGAAATATGTTTACCTAAACCTAAACCTACCTTTGCGTATGCACGTTCAGTACGATTGTGGACCACTAACGTATATTTCAACCAGTATTTTGTCTGGAGGAGGAACACTCCAAGGAAAATCTTACTGTTCATGGATACAGTAGGACTTTATAATACCTAATACTACATATAAAAAATGAAATAAATTCGCTTTCGTGAAAACTCGAACGTATAAACTATAATATTCTACTTCACCATGTAAATTTTCAGAAATAGATTTTGTAAAACTGGGACTTAATTCACTATGACAATATAGATTTCGCCCATATGTCTTACCACGCGTAAACCATTTCAATATCGTGTCTTCTTTAAACCATGTCGCGGCAAGGAATCGAGTACTTTGTATTCTGTATGCCCCAAGACAAATTGTCTATAGTACATTATAAATTCACTAGTACGTTCTGAACATAACTTTTGTAGTATTTGATCTTAAATATTTTTAATCGAAATTTTATTTTTTTAAATGAACAATGTTACTAATAGCTGTAACATTACGTGCTATTTATTATTTTAAAGATTAAAACCATAGGAATGCCTATAAATGTAACATATTTGATAAACAATTCACCGACAGTATGACAGAAGTACCTAATCATAAATGACATGCTTTTGAACATTTTTATACAATGATGTTATATTTACAAAAGAGGTTTTTCTATCAAACTTTACGCAGTATCATCTCCTTAGTTTGTGATTTTACCAAAGTGATGTTGAGAATATTATTTTATAACCAAATAATTCTTAATCAATGACTGAAAGAATTGTAACAAAAAACGTGAATAGTAAACAGTTTTTATTGGAAATTTAATCGTAATATAATGATATGTGATGATAAGTGTATACACCTAGTATCACTTTTTAGCTGTAGGTATTCAAACAAAACAAGAGAGAAAAATTATTTTTAATTAATGTTTTTCATTATACCTACTTATTTAACAGTATATTAGTCTCATCTAGGGCTGCCAACTATTTTTGGGGAAATGTAGAATAAGTAACATAATTTGTTAAAAATGGTTAAAAAAAAGTATATATGGTTTGCTTAAACATCTTTATTAATAAGATTACATGCTTTAAAAACAGCAATATTTGTTTGCATTTTGCGTTTTCTTTATTCATTTGTATTCATAACTAAAGTAAGTAGGTAGATATCATTCATTTTACCTATTACAATGATGTTGTAAATTAATGTAAACAAGAAGCACTATGGAGAGAAAATAGTCTTTCCATGAACGCTAAAATATGGAACAGACATGAAATTAGACTTATATGTTTAAACTGAGGTAAACGCGCCCTACGTTCTGAAAACGTTAAATAAAAAGCGTTATGAAGCGTTAAATAGGAGCCAATGAGAATCAGTGCGCCCAGTTCCAACTGAAATGCCGTTATCGCTTTACATCACGCGGTCTTACAAAAGTTACAAATAGCTTAAATTATATTTTTTTTTATAAAAGGGGGGACAGACGAGCAAGCTGATCACCAGATGGAGAGTGACCACTGACCAACCGCCGCCCATATGGACACCCGCAACGGCCAGGAATCACACGGGTGCGTTACCGGCCTTTAGGGAAATAGAAAAAGGAGGGAGAGGAAGGGATGGGTGTGATAGGCCATCGGCACTCTCAGTCACAGAAATACGACAGCAACAGATGCTGTTATTTTACGCCGATATTCTGTGAGAGGGTAGTATTACACCGGGTGAGCTGGCCCATTTCGTTCTGCAATGCAGCATGGCTCTACTACTCTTAATCATACACGTGGTTTAATTTTAGTAGTTTACAACGACGTACTAATTTATTTCGTATGAATCGATAAACTTACTGTTATAACACTAAATTATATACGCCTGAGAATTTCACTCGTCTAATGTAAAGGCGATTATCGCTTTTTAACACTATAATACTTGAAATATAATTTCTTGTGATTTCTTGTGGTTTCGTGGTTTCCTCGGCGGCGGTTGTGCTTTTTCTTTTACTCTTGTTGTTTTTATATTATCTATATAACGTTCTAGTTAGATTTCCATAAATATTTTGCAATGTTGTCAATGTTTAAGTTCGATCAGTTGGAGGAATGCATAAAAATGTTCGTTTCTTTGTATGAAACACTATTAAATAAAATTAATAAATTATTTAGTGTTTTTAAAAAATGTACTGTCTTTAAATTGTAAGATCCAATTGAAATACAATACGATACAAATAATACCTAGTTATAGAAACGATTAGCAGCCCTAGTGACATTGCTGTAAAACTATTGCGTTGCACCAACCATAAATGATATGAAATGATGTCGTTGAAGGTCGCACATATATTCAGTGGTTTGTGTGTACTGAAATGTAAGATGACCCTCTTCCTAAATAACACAACAATCTGGATCTGAAACAGTGCCGAATGCGTGTAACCCAAAATAGGGCTAAGTGACGTACTTTAGAAGAAGCCTATACTACCAGCAGTAAATATTTTAGAATAATGTGGTTATGTGATTCTAAAAACAATTTATTAATAGCAAATGATGTATATAGTTTAGATTAGACAAACAGGATTAAGTACTTACTGGTTTTAGGTATGTGCGTATTTCGCATAACAGAAGAATTAATCGCACCATGGCCTACAGTAATAAGCGAAATGACATCAAACATGAAAATTATTTTTAATTCGCATCCAATTGTCGTACGGCATGACGACGACGGTAACCACCGTAACCACCAGCTCGGTGCTAGCCAAGCGTGACTTTAATTAAATGGTGGCTTTGCAACGGCTGTACTGCTGTTGTGTTGGACCATGAACAATTGAGTTAACTGTACGTAGATAGTAGATACAAACATACTTTCATAGCTATTGATTACAGAAATCTTTAATTTAATTTGAAACGGTCCTATACGTACTACTACATCTTGCATGTTAAAGAAAATACTAATTTACTACATAGATGCCAGTGATATAGCTTCTAAATTCCAGATCGTTAGTATATGTTAGTTGAGTACAAAGGTCAAGTGAAATTTTTTTGGAAAACATTTTTAAATTTTTTGAAATTGTTCCTCAAGAAGTTACTCAACTAACAAATAAGTTTAAATAATCCGTCTACTGTAAATTCAATATTCCGTTGAAGATGGAAATATGATACTCGTATTCGTATAGCCTGGGATTCGTATAGCATCTAATTTTGTTTTCAATGCGGTCTTTAACTTAAGAAATGTAATTTCAAGATCTAATGTAAGATACTGTTGGAAAAAATGAATACTTCACCTAGGTATCACAATGTCTTTTTTTGCCATTTCTTTCTAACATATTAAATACAGCAGACAGTCGGCCCCAATAGGAAATTTAATAGGGTGTCCTCCAATAAATTACCTACCCAAGTTATAGACATGCAAACGGAATTGTAATAGGAAGCTTTTAGCAAGTAGGTTCAATAGTTTATCATATGCTAAGTACATACATTTTATAGCCCTTCTATTGTTTATTTATAATAAGGACTTAGTATTACACATATTTTTGCAATACAATTCATAAGAGAAAAGTTGATTGCTATAATTATTGCCATCTCATAGATTATAGCTGTGCTACTTTTACTATTGCTACGTAATACCTACTGAAAAATTTCAGTTCGTTTACAGTAATTTTGTGCATTAAGCCACTATCGACTCCGTAATTACCGGTGAAACAATACGAAATAATAAATGCGAATCGAGCATAGGCCATTTGCATTTCCGTCGGTGAGGACGCGCACTATTCTTTTCTAACACAACTTTAAAGCAGAAGTTAGAAAGAGATAAAAGTACACCAACCGTCACGCTGAATATTTTTGCACGCTTCAAACAGAAATGATTATTTTGATTACATTTAATTTGCATAAAGTCGATGCACTAGCCCGCGGGGCAGCGCCGCCCGACGTCGTAACGACCCCTGTATTTTCTGTAATATTTTCGCCATTTTCAACAAAATTCCATACAAATCATATAATTTGAGGGTTTATCATGGTTATTACGAAGAAGCGCTCGTAGCTCTCCTGCTTTAATAGTCGATGTTCAAAATTCTTGATAACTACGAGTAATCAACATAGAACCTGCCTCGGCAGGCTTAATAACCCCATATCTTCAATTATTGGTAATATCGGACTCTTAAACGTTCGTTGGAAGCTGACTTACGGGTTGGATGAAATAATGATGACTGATTATTTATACGAAGGTCTCGCACATTTTGTCCGTTTTCAAGCAATGAAATGTAGCAAATGTGAAATACATTTTCAATATATAAACATTGTCTTCTTGATAAATAATAGGCAAGTAGGTACGGCGAAAAGTTCAATTTTTAATTTAATAGACGTTACTGTGAACAATCAGTTCTATTTAATACGTATACATGTTGTGGATAGAATTGATTACTTCGTTCGTTTAACGTAGAGGTATCTATTAATAAATAGATAATAACCAAAATAAACTTCGTAAAGGCGCATAGATACAAGGAATCGGGATATTTTACTATTTACCTAATGTCAGTAATTCGGTTCAGAATATTATAATATTTGCCAATAGATTTCACTTCATATAATATAAATAGGGAATATGATATGTAATGAAATGCAGAGAATATTGTCCAGTAGCTACTGTCAGGCGCACGCGCATTGGCGCCGCTCTGCCCAATAGGCGGACGGCGACACGCCCACGCCCAATACACTTCAAGCCTGGATTGCTTCATACAAAATTTAGTAACGAAATTATATATAAATTATGAAAAGATTTTTTATTTTTGGAGTAGTTGCATAATATGAACTAAATAACTAGATAATACGCGAAGTTCTACAAGATCAAAGAGGTTACATGATGCTAACTGCTTTTACTATAGAAAAAAACAATAATAACAACAACATAAAAATATAATGGTAATAGGTAATATCAATAATACTTTCATTATATCTACTTAGACACCTATTTTGAAATATGTAGGTATCTAAATATTTTCTTTAGATAGTGTGTACTAGCTACTATAATTTGCCACTAAGTCAACATACGTAGGGACATAGCATATGTAATATGTAGTGTCTATATATATTTTTCTAAATATTATTATTAAGTACCTATTAGGGAATTTGTATCCATTACTTATTTGAGTTTACGTACCTATTTGATAAAGCGAAACCACGTGTAATATCTGGGTACTTAATAGGTTGTAAGCCGATCGCCTATAGGTACCTTTTCCATAATATACCTAGGTAATAAGCTCTATCCTTTGATAGATTTTCACAACCTGTGTGGGAAGAACAGATGAACAGAAGAACAGCACGTCCTATACTTTCGTTTTTCCCCGACAAACCTGAAATCATATAAATAATTTACTTTATCTGGTCTAATTAATTTCTCTTCGTCTTAACCATTTAGGTAGGTATATAATAATAAGTAATTATATACGTACTTTATTATTTAAATTAACAATATAAACTGAAATAAAATTACATTTTGTCTATATTTTATTCAACCAATTTCCTTATCAAATCATATTTTAGTTACCAACAGTGTTAGTCAAAAATAAATATAATATTTATAGTTTTCAAGTTTCGTCGACTGACATCATTATAACGAAAGGCGTTTTATATTTATACACAGGAGTGCTTATCAGGAGTACGTACCAGGAATGCTTAGAGTGTAGGTACTGAAGAAAGCTTTCAGATAATTTTATAGACTTGGCCAATATGCCGTCAGCAACAAATCAATTTGCTGTAGTCGCCAGCCGCTGTCCGCGCCACTCGCCGCTGTCGCGTAACAACTATAATCGAGCAATAAAGCGAGCGGGCCGCGAGGCGCGATTATGTCATTACGGCTCTCAGAATGTCCCGGATATTGTAGCGTCGTTGAAAAGCTCAATCGAACTATAGCCGATAGCTATCGCGTCCCCAATCGTCTCCAATGATACGTTTACGCCATTATAATATATCTAAAAATTATTGTCAGTGGTCAACGATCGTGAAATTCTTCAGACAATTTTATTGCCTTCTGTAACTCATTTCCTCCAATTTTGAGTAATTTATTCAAGTGAACTTTATTTTAGTTTCATTCCACAATTACAAACAAGAAACACTCACGGCATCATCTGCTTGTCCGCCTGTCTGTCAGTCTGCCGCAGCAGTTTCTTTCTTTTTGAGACTATTTGGCGTAAACAGCAGTTCGGGACAGTTATACCTATTTAAATGGTAGTTCAAAGATGGACATGCGGGATATTCACAAACGTCGGAAACTCAACTTTCCGACAGGGATACTTTTCGATGATTTTGTCTATACGCGATTCACAAATCCGAAATCGTATTGTATTTATACCTATTATATATATATCATATTATATATAGTCGTATACACAAATCCAAGCCGTCGGCTTGAATTTATGCTTTCTGACGATCGGCCTTTCCGCCACAGAAAGTTTCCGACATTTGTAAATGACCCTCATGAACTCTAAAGATTGAATTTTCATATTTGGTGGCTAGTTTTAGGAGTTTAAATGGAAAGTAATAGTAACGGGTACCTAAGCGTGTAGTGGATGTCAAATAAAAGTTCTGTTAGCCGTGAATGAAAAATATGTAACATACAAAAAGTTAATCAGATAGGTACCGCAGTACCACTTTTTCAATATCAGTTCTTTCAACAAATTTCAGTTCCTACCTGCACTGTTTTTGCAAGACCCGTACCTATCAAATTTGTATATCTTTCTCTAGATATAGGAGTATTATGCCATAAACGTAATTATTACGTCTATCTACTAGATAAGCTTACAAAATCAGTATTTCTAAAAACGTATATTCTTCCCTTTAGCTTTTTCTTTATAGAAAACTGTAGCAGTGTAACGTAAACTAGTAATTTTATAATACCTGTGGTTTTAATTTATAATGAGTACTTAATTTACAATTACTTGATTAACTTAGTCAATAAAAACTTGTAAACAAGATGAAAAAACTACAATTTCTCGGATTTATTACCAGAGAAAATTTATGTTGAAGGCCATAAGCAAGGGAAGCTGTAAAAAATGTATAAAAAGGATATAAATATATGTGGTTGTATATAGGATGTCCCAAGAAGTTGGATAAAGAGGAGCAGGGTCTTAGCGAAGTTCATTTTGTACACCCATACCTATACTTTACGTTAGTAAACTAATTAATCTGTGCCTATACTACCTACACTACCTACTTAATTAACATTTTAAAATATTCATAGGAGAAAATAAGTAAAAAAGGAACAAATTTGGCACTCGAAATCAACTTGAACATTCTCACCCTATCTTAAAAATTATAGGACCTAGAATTTTAAAAATTTCAGGGAATATAAAGCTTTACTTGAAATTTACGGGAAAATTGTAAAGAAAATCCTAGGTGTTACAGATTATTAAAAATTAAGTTTAGTTTATGAAAGAAGTACGTAAGAACCGCGACGCTTGGCACTCCGTCCTCTCTGACTACCCCGTTAGGGATGCAGCGTGAGGATATGTATATATGTAAGTTTAGTTTATCATTTTGCCCTCTAAGTGTAACTGGAGCTCGCTCTTGACCATTTTTTCAATAACGTGCATATTGTTACATGAAAATGTATATTATACAGTGTTTTTAAGACGAGCGTTCCCGAGAGTAGCTCTGGTACGAGTACAAGTATTTTTAAAAATGCTGTAATCACAAATCACACGAGATTTCAAATTTATAAAAAATATATGACTAGGTAGGTATGTTGTACAACAATATTTATTGTAATTAGGCTCGCCATTTGATACATGATCTGTTTTAATTCACAGCATTGAAATAATATTTCAAACCTCGAACCGAGAATCAAAATGGATGGAGCATTTGCTCTAAGAGTGTCCGTTTTTTGTTGATCTAGTTTCTAGACTTTTACTAATGTATGTAGGCAAGGGCACAGTAAAACAATACTCAGTTGAACATGACATATTTAACTTAAGATTTACGAGTATATTGCAAATAATTATTTCAGTATTGTACGTGAAGTCGATCATGAGGTGATATGAATTACGTCGACAATTTTGGTTGTCATACTTGCTATAGCTAACTGTTTTACTCGTGGTTATGCTCAATGCGGTAAAAAGAAAGACGAAAATTCGTTTGACACACGGTGACAAGAGCGGTAAATTATTATATGTTTCTTGGTCCGAGTTTCAAACAGTTATTATCTAATTTGAAATCTATATAGGTATCATACCATTCGAGTTGTGCTTGGTTGTGGGTATTAAAAAAAAAATTAAACTGCCTTCAAAAGAAAAACACTAAAAAGTACAAAATAACAATCCTTTACTAATCGAAACTCAAGAACAATTAAAATAACTTCTTAAATACGATACACATACCTATATAATTAAATTTGACAGTTACTGAAGTCGGTGCCAAGCCACTAAACTAATAGGCTTTCTGTTGTTGCACATTGATTTGGCACCGACTTCGACTACTGTCAAATTTAATTGTATAGGTATGTGTATCGTATTAAGAAGTTATTTCAATTGTACTTGAGTTTCGATTAGTAAAGGATAGTTATTTTGTACTTTTTAGTGTTTTTTTTCGAAGGCGGGTAAATTTTTATTTCATACAAATATTTTATTTCTCCCTTTTGAGTGATCTTGACCTAAATAATATTTAACGCAGGTCTGCAATTAACTTCTTTCTAATTCCGGAACGTAACAATATACAAGAGAATCATCAATATAAATAAACGTTATAACCAGGTCGTGTTATCTGGTGTATCTTCGAAGTTCAAACTCTAATACCAGTGAAATTTAAATGAGACCACCTCTGAAGTATTATCTACGTAAGAATGAAAGAATTTTTAAAATCGGTTCCTAAATGACGAAGTTATAAGGTAACACACATACAAAAAAAACAACATACAGTCGAAATGAGAACCTCCTCCTGTTTTTGAAGTCGGTTAAAAATGAAATAAAATACTTAATTGTCATTGAATATGTGAGGCATTTCAGCTTTCGAAATTGTTTTAATTGAAAATATACACATATTTCTTCAATTTGTAATATCTACAATCAATGTATGCGAAGCCTATGCGTCGTTTTTCACATCCTCAGATTGTTTCTATGTTTGGGAACGTTCGCTATAATTTGTATTCTGCTACATTGCTATTACTTAAACGTGCACAGCTATCTTGCGTCACAGTTATCACTCTATAAAACTGCTCACAAAATAAATATTAATCGGATTCATTGCAAAATTACATACACTGATTATTATATTATGAGCAGCGTGTAGGTATAAGATATATCTCATAAAGATATCTAAACTAACTTACGTAATAGCAAATGTATCGCCTTTGATTTTGTACACAGAATGGCGGGAGTACTTATCGTCCTAACGTGTGTTTTCTGTACATAATAGAAGGCTCTACCTAGATTATAGAGTAGGTATTTGTAATAATACCCGTTTCCGTGGGATTACTGTAAAGGGGACATTATAACAAAAGACAATTTAATAACGATTGCTTGCCTACTAACTTTCTGCTAGAAAATAACAGATACATTTTTACACTGCCTTTTTTGAAGTACTTAAAGTATACATATAGGTATATATTTATGTATGTATATATATATAATACTTAAACATAAACTCACTTATGAAGGTCAAAGAGACAAAGTTTTAGCTGATGGAAGTGCTAAAAGCACTCGCACACTTAGGCGCAAGTGTGTGAGGAGAATGATGAGATTTAAGGAGGCGAAAGATGTATGTAATGATCGCGATGCTTGGCACACCATTCTTTCTGAATGCCTCATTAAAAAACAAAATTAGAGGGATATGAATATGATGAAAATGCGATAGACGAGAAATAGTAACCATTGAGCTGTTTGGAATGAGTCCCTTAGTATGATAATTACATGTTATAGGGACCGCATCAAAGTAAATGCGACATAAAACTTTATTTTATTACTCTAAATTGACTCAAATTTGACAAAGATTGTTTCATAATTAATGTGTTTTAGGAATAAAACAGTCGTTATTGCAATGTGTTCAAATAGCAGGTAGAGCGCTACGCACCTGTGTTTCGTTGACAAGCTATTGTACTTATTTAGTTGTACAAGAAACATCGTTTGTGATAGCTTTTAATAAGTCATTATCGAATAGTATACAGTATAAAAGTATAATTAAAAAGAACTAGACAATGTTATGATGCCGACAATTTTATTTTGGCCTTCGCTACGATCATAAAAATTTTAAGGAAAATGAACGCTTTTAGATTTTCGTGACTGTTTTTCGAGACATTTATGCAAGGAAAAAAAAACAACAAGACTAAATTATTAAAAAAAAAAAACAAAAAACCCGACTGCATTTCACAATTTTCATTAGCTGTTATATATTTGGAATTGGCTATTTATTACCTTTCATTTGATACCCATATTGTTATACTTTTTCCTCTCTACTTTCTTTTTCTCGGGCGCCATATTAAAATTTTACCCTACCCTATGTAAATCCCACAATTAAGACGAATCTAATGACATCTCGTATGTTAAAATCCGTCAAACCATTTATATAACAGAGACGTACACACATACATACATACACTCGAAAACATAACCCTCCTTCTGCACTCGGGTAAAAATCACCATTTTTCAAACACTTTAAAATAAAAAACCGATCCAAATAAAGGGCACTTCTCGTAACATGTTCAGGACATCAATACAAAAATCTGCACAACATTTCCAAATTGGTTGGGTTTTTTAATAGACTTCGAAAAAAGGAGGAGGTTCTATGCTCGTCTGTATGTATGTATGTTTTTTTCATGAATGTTCACCGATAACTTCGTTAATTGTGGACCGATTTCGAAAATTTTTTGTTTGAATGCATAAACTTTTACGTTGTATTATAACAAACATACATATCTTTACGCTGTGTCCCTAACTGGGTAGTCAGATATATAATATTCGCTTCGCGGTCCTTATATACTTATTTAGCCTCCTAAAATCACATTTTCGGCTAGGTATACGAATGCTTTTGACGTTTTCGCCAGCAAACACTCTGGCTGTTTGATCTTCGTAAGTCAACTTTGGTTTTCTTTGGCTACTGCTACCACTCACTTTCGCTCTGTAGATTTTCGTCGTCAGTCTTACATCACTCATTCTTTCTATACGTTCGAACCATTTAAGTATTCCTTTCTTTATTTTTACAATAACACTGTCATGCAAACCTGTCATACTGCGTATCTTATCATAGCTTATGCTCGCTACACACGATCAAGTATGCTTGATCAAGACCGTCTAATTGGCATAAAGCGTTCTTTGGCATGACGCCCCCAGAATGCCACGCACGATCAAATTTACTTGATGCGACCTTCGCTTGATAATTAGTCGGGCTTGAACATGCATACTTGATAGTGTGTGGCCGATATTGTCCAAAAGGGTGACACCGCACACATTTCTAAAAGTACGCATTTCTACTGCATTTTTTTATTTTTTTTTATTTGGTACACAACAGGCAACAGCCACAATAGATTCATAGTACAATAATGGACAAACATGACACAACCAGACTGAAACCCAAAAACGTGTAAATACATAAAAACATTACAATTAATAAAAAGAAATAAACAGTAAAATAATAAAGGTTTTCGGAACGGTAGGAGTTGTATGCATCAGATTTTCTCGCTCCGCGGTACCGTGGGGAAGTTTCTGGCCATAAGTCGGAAAGTTTTCTGCGCTTCCGTGGATCTTCAAAAAGTATTCGATAGAGTAGTGCGAAAGAAATTGTGCAGTCTTCTGCCTGGATATGGCGTGGAGGGTTCTGTTACCGGGCGGGTCCTGAAGAACTTTTTAAAAAAGAAAATGTTCTCTTGAGAAAGACGTAATTTATTTCAATCTTATAATTGTACAAGAATTTTAGTATGTGTCCGTCGCGAAGTTCAAAACCAGACTTGTAAATATGAAATCATAATTATGAGGAAATGTTAAAGCGTTACGTCAATTGCAATTGGAACTTGAATGCAACGTCATCGAAATAGTTTGTATGCAATTGCAAAGTACTCGCTATTATAACAGTTCCTTACTGCAGGCTGTGAGGTCATTATATCGAGGCCATAGAGCCTGTGTAAGGATTGATGGTGACTTGTCGCTCTGCATCGAAGTCTGTTCAAGCGTCAAACAGGGCTGCGCCATATCTACCTGGCTATTCGTGCTGTATTTGGACAGTTATTGTGGACAGAAGAAAATGAAATGACCAATTGATTTATACAATCTATGGCAGTAGTTGGGCGAGTGCTATTTGAGTATGATTTTGATTTTTGATTTGAAAGGATTTAATCAGGATTTTATCAAAAATGTCCATGTGCTTGTGATCCGAGACCAAACTGTTGTATTGACGGCACATTCGCATAATTGGGTTATAATATGATGTATTGTTTCTAAAAGTTTGTAATACGAAGAGCTTAGGGTCTTCACAAATGTACTTCAAATAAAAATTTAGACAATCGAGTAAGGTAGGACGGTCAAAATGAGAATGAATTAAGTTATGAAAAATAAATATGTTACTCTGTGTACGGCTTAAGTGGAATAACTTTGAATTGAACTAATCTATGCTCATATCCTGAAAGCTTTCGCGCAAGTCCGCGTCTGGAACTAAGTATTTTTAATTTTTTTTTCTTAACAGCTGTGTTATAAACTTTTAAATTTTCGCGTTGCATTATAAAATATTTAAAACAAAAGAAATTAACGCGATTACCTTTTATTTTCGCTTGACGTTTCGGCCGAGTGCATTGGCCGTGGTCTCAAGTAAACTGTCACAGCAAGCTTGACTTCGTATCCGAGGCAGATTTTGTTTCATATACCTCCGATATTTGTAAACAATGATAAGGGTTCCTACACACAACACTCACGGTCTCCATACATTTAACCAGATGTGAAAAACTAGGTTTTGTTACTTGAATCACAGGATTCCATGCTGTTGATAAATTGTGTCCGTTTCCCGATTGAAATTTTTGTGTCTCTTGATTTCAATTGCTTCAGGCACGACTCTTGGATAAAAGTGGCAATCGGGGGAAAGGACTAGTGGACAATGAAATTCTATCCAATTCACTATTGCTGACAGGATTAAGGAACACATTGCAGCTGTAAAAAACCAGCAAACAACCAAATCAACGATAGCGGAACATCTCCAACCGGATACGAATCATTGGATAGAATTTCATTGCCCACAAGTCCACAAGCTCTACATTTTTCACGCTTCTCTTTCACTTGTTTTTTCGTTTCAGCTTTCATCAATTTATATCTCTCTTTTACCAAACCTTTCGTACCACATCTATTTTCGATAGCAAGGTTATATTGCCATACTTTCTTTATCTAGAAAAAGAGAAATTAACGCGATTACCTTTTGTTTTGTATTGACGTTTCGGCTGAGTTGTACCGGTCGTGGTCTCGACTAAATTGTTGCAGGAAGCTTCACTCCGTGTCCGAAGCAATTTTTTTTATCATCTACTTCCGATATTAGGCCTAGTAATTAATTTTTATTAGTCCTTCTAGACACCGCACTCAAGGTGTCCATACATTTAACCGAACATGCTTTGCAAGAACGTTAGTGGGAAATGCAATTTGACTTACGATAGGATACAAAGGCTCGATAGATTTGTGTATCTGTCATAAGCCAGTTGTAACGGCACTAAAGAACAGAGCGTAGGATTTGCGTGAGCTTGAACATCTGGAGAGCTCGACAGGAGGTACTGACAAGGAAAGGATATCAGATGAACCGACGAATGAGGCGGTCTAAAAAGAAGTACAGACATCCGGAGGTGCGCAGACAACCTACCTACATGCCCTAGTGAAGGTGTTATGGATAAAATTGGTTGGATTTTGAAAAAGTACTTCGTCCGCACTATGTACACTGGGAAATAAGGTGAACAAAATATTGTACACATCGAAGGATGTTTTGCTGTTGCTGACACCAGGTGTTTAAAAAAATAGATTGCAGCTGCGGTAGTTCATACATTGGCTAAAAGAAACGGCCTATAGCTGAAAGGATTAAGGAATACATACATCACAGCTGTAATAAACTCACAAACAACCAAATCAGCACTAGTGGAACAGTTCTCCAATTAGATTCCAATCATTGGATTGAACTTCATCGCCCGCAAGACTTCCCGCCGAATACCACTTTAATCCAAGTCGTGCGTAAAATAATAGAAATCAAGAGGCGCAAAACTTTTGACCGGAAAAACTGATACAATTTATCAACCGTGAAATCCAGTGTTTCAAGTAACAAAACCTCGTTTTTCGCATCGGGTTAAATGTGTAACTGTAACTGTGTAACTCAGAGTAAATGTGTAAATATGGCGTAACTGTGAGTGCGATGTGTAGGAGGGCCAGTAAAAGTTATTTACGAAGGTTTGGGGTAGATGCTAAAAAATCTGGCTTGGACTGTTTCACTCCGTAAGCATGCTGTGACAGTTTGCTCGAGACCACGGCCGATGAAACCGGCCGAAACGTAGAGCCGAAATAAATGATAATCGTTTAATTTTCCGTTTTTAGATATTTTATAAAACAACGCGAAAGTTTAAAAGTTTATATAACTCAGTTTGCAAGATACTGTCGCGTGTAGGCTTGGCTCTGACTCGGCCGACCGTGTCTAGCAAACGAACGCACGCGCCCGCGCAATGCGCCGCGTTCGTTTAAAACTGTCGTAGTTTATGTATTATCCGATTTTAAAAATTCAGTGTACATTACAGACAAAAAACGAAGGAAGACTTTTTATTTAAACCATTTTTAATGTAATTAGCATTTTTACCTTGTTATTTAAACTATAAAGAATTAACACTTTTAAATTTTTGTTTTTGTTCAAATAACTTTTTAAATGTTGAAGTTAATGCTTATGATTGCCAGACGTTTTTTGTTAGGCGTTTTAATTCACTCGTCCAAATATATTAAGTAGTTATAGAGTTATTTGGCAAAATTTAACTCAAGAATCGCAGTTTTTGTGAAAACCAATTGAAAAAGTGACAACACCGTTTTTCTTACTCAAGAAACACTACCAAATACGACGCTACCAGTTATCGGTGTAATACTGCTCAGTCGCATGAAAATATTTTTTTAATCGCTTAGGCTCTACTGTTTTTTGTTTGTAATTATTTCAAAGTTTATTGATAGAAAGGTATTTTGCTAATGAATTTCCTTATTACATTTATAGGGTTCTGCATATCTGTTGAATTTAAAAAACTTAGTAGGCAATATAATGATTTCTGGAACTCGCAGAATCCTCTCCATTTATGCAAGTCCGACTCGCACTTGACAGGTTTCTTTTATTGCATACCAAACCAAGAGACGCAAAGGTAAAAAGTAAAAAGGTAAATAAGGTAAAAACTACAATAAAAGAAGTGCTTTTATTCAAGAAAAAGAATTTCAATTTCATTAGTAAATAAATAATTATTAATCCGTAATTCAGCATTCAAAATTTATCCGTTTAGATTCTCTCTACTCACAAAAAGATGGCGCAACTCTAAATAAAGTTTTTATAATTTTTGACAGATGGCGTAACTAACAGCGGTTACAGAAAGCTAAAGTACACAGAAACTAAATCAAGTAAAGAAAATAATAGTTATCTGTATTTTTTACTGTATAAATCATAACTTAAAGACATTTACTTCATGAATATAAATAGTTTCAAAATAATGTTCGTTTACCTACATTTTCATAAATATCATATCTGCATGCTGTATCCTTAACGGGGTATAAATATCATTTTGATAAAACCACAAATTAATATTATCACAAGTGTTCACATAGAACATTAAAGACAATCAAGAAAAATAAAGTACTGAAAAATACTTAAATAGGGCATTTTACACTATAATATTTATATGGTCTTATCTCGTACCTAGATAGTATCCTATAAATATGATAGTAGGTAGTTGACACTATGACTGAATTACACTCTCATTAAAATAAAATCCTATCGTATAATTTTATCCTTCTTACTAGACGAGAAAAAAAGGAATGTCGTCATAGATAGTATCTTATAATATCAGCGAATGCAGGTAATACCGCACATGATCTTAGATGTTCATATCTGGAGAATGGAGACCGAAGCAAGTAGTTACTGCAGCTACATATGATTCAATAACATTACTTTTTACTTAAATATGAGGAAGAAGAAAAAGAACAAAAAAAGAACAGAACAGAAAAAATAATTTTGGATTTTGGCCCGTTGGTGGGTCGCACGACGACCATTGTTCGAAGCAGAAGGCACGGGATTACAGAATCGTGGATACTAACCACAGACTGTGTAAACAACGTTTTTATGATCCTATTTCACAACACGCTGTCAAATATGATCGTAATCGGGCAATTGCGAGTCTGATTCGCACGGAGAAGGTTGCGCATCATCAGTTTTACTACATGTTATCACGCTGTATCCCTAAAGGGGTAGTCAAATTCATCGGATGTAAAAAATTCTAAACTATCATAGCGATAGGAGTCATACATTTACAATTCTATATACATATATTTACAGTGTAATATCCCCCATATTCAGGAAATCGTATTGTGATCTCCGTACAACCCCGTAAATCACCTTATGCTTTCAAGGCTAACTAAACTAATCTAGCCATTTTTAATGTTATCTGCAAAGTATATAACACAATACAATGTTCATCTCAACTAGATCTTTTAGAACTAAAACTTTTGTTAGTTTTATACTCCGCCCATTTGGTATAGGTATTTATATTCATTGTCGATTGTTGTATTGCAGTGGAATCTAATTGTGGTGGGTCATGCAACGGATGAACCAGCAACAATGGAAACCAGGGAAATTATAGAAATAATACTTACCTACCGTAATTCACTTGTATTCTATTATATTGTTACATTCCTTTGTATTACCTATATTATCATCATAAAATAATAAAATTGTATACCTGTCTAATTTATATCAAGATCAGACAATTATTAGTATTTTTTGTTTTGGTTCCTCTAATTATAACTTAGGTAGAAGTACCTATTTTACTTTGTGTAGGTACACCTATCCACAGGCCCAATAGGTGAATAAATGTTTAGAAGAATTTATTGGTCTACATTACATAAATAGTCTCATGGTAATGCGAAAAAATCGGGCAATTGCGAGTCTGACTCGCATGGAGAGGGATGCGCATCATCATTTTTACTACATGCTATCACGCTGTATCCTTAAAGGGGTAGTCAAATTCATCGGATGAATAAAATTATAAAAATGTCTAGCAAAAAAATCGTTAACTAAATACTTTTCTAACAATAATTTTTGATGTTATGATAAGCAAAAATACATACCTACTAATGTTGTCGTCGAAGCAATGTATTTTATTATACCCATTCCTAATAAATATCGAAATAAGATTCTAAGAATTTTTCACGTAGATTTTCGTAGGTTTCGTAGGTTTTCAGACAAAAGTTTTGTTTTTTAATTTTCTAATTAACTCCAAACCGGAATTCGTATATTTACGGCACACGTTCGTCAAGTCACCTAATTTTTGATCTGAGACCTTATTGTATATAAGTAGGTATGTAAGTACCAAATTCCAATATTTTCTATTCAGTGCATAGGCTGTAACACACAGGCACACGAGTGATTCTATTAGGATTTCGTTTTTTCATTAACGAACCCTAAAAATGAACAAATGTTTTTTACTTTCTGCCAAAAATGCAACGAGGAACTCCTCTAATACCCGTATCTTCTTGCGACAAAAATATAGAGTGTAATTGGTACAAAAATATTTACCGAATTTGTAGACGTAGATGTGGTACGGTATTTTGAGGCGACTTAAAAAGAGATTTTTAATTCGTTTTTAAGTTTGTCCATTAAAGTATTTTTACAGAATTGACGTGTAGGTTATACGCAGCACGCGTTCGCTCGCAGAGTGTGGCAGCTGAGTGGGCGTTCAGGGCGGCGTCGACCCGCCTCGGTGATTGTTGACGAGAATAAAGAACAGTAACAACCCCGTAGAAATCCATTTAGTTATGCTATTTAATAACTAATGGGAACCGGCAGACACGTTGGTAGCTACGTAAAACAATCAAAAATACATACGTTAATACTTTTGAATTAATGAAAGTTGTAATCAGAGAAAATCGAGTTAAATCACTATTTTATGTTTCAGAGTAAGTATTTATAGAATGTATTTTGTTTGAAAATGTGTTGTCATATTTCTTGTTGCATTTTTGCATTTTGCATTAAAAATTACATAAAACTAATACCATACCTATCGAAAAATTAATAGTGTGTATGTACCTTCACATCTTCATAGTATCTAAGTAAGATACCTATCTAATAATAATTCATATATCATTTAATTTTCGTTAGTAAGTATGACATTGTAAGTGCTTATAATAAATGAATACTTACTCTAGACAATTACATCAAATGTGTGAGAAAGCTTTAGGCTTTATTCTGGATACCACATAATGAATTGAGAGAGCCATTTCAGTCATTCAAACTCGCAAGACAATTAAGAAAAAAATATTATCTTATTGGACCTGGCCCATAATCGGACCCGGGGCCTCGGCTTGGAAGGCATATACATTATAACCACCGCACCAACACCCTCTAAAATATTGTATAAATAAAGTCCGTGCTCGTAATGCTATAATAGTATACATACACATACTGTAATATTAAAATATTTGTAAACGAGATAGAAATTACCAATTACAATACCTACTCATAATCATTTCTAAGTTTTCATCTGTGTTAGAATTAGACAAATGGTTGTTTATATCATTACCAACTAAGTACGTATATTATTTGCCACCGTCCTCTATTTAAGTTGAATATAGTTATACATACAATATACTTATGTAATGACGTGTAAGTTATTTACGAATACATGAACTTCACGTGTACTGCCTGACGCACAATCGGTCGTAAGTCGACGAACAACAAAGTGGAGTGCGGCGCGACGTCATCGTGTAATACACGGTGTTCAATCGTTCCCGCAATAAAACCGTGGATTTTACAACGCTCCATAAATAATGGTCAATATGTCGAGCGGTATTGTCGATGCAGACAAATTGCCCCTCTCGTTCGCCGCCGCATTGTTGGCTACTGAACCCGCGAGCATCTTTGTCCCTTCCCTGCACAATGCCCTTCGATCTCTTCAATGACTTTTGTCGACTATCATTTTCACTTCTATCAATTTCGATGTTGCAAATCGATTTTATTGTGAAGCTCCTCTTGCTGGTTGCGAAGGCGTCCTCGGTTTTTAATTTTATAGTATGATAAATGGTATTTCTATTTTGCTTTGTGTGATATTGGCTTGTAGTCAATATAATTTACAACTGAATGTTTGGTTTGGGTATTGTGTAAGGCGCGCGGTGATGTTTCAAAGATGTAAAGCAAACAAAAATGGAATCGCCAAAAAAATGGTGTCGTAGGTAAGCAAACAAAAAAAAGCATAGTTGAAAGTTAATTTTTACAACTCTTAGTCGCGATTTCTTTGTAAGTAAACATGGCTGTACATAGTAATATTCTCATGTTATATTGTGTCTTCACTTAAGTGTGCACTTGCAGTGCACTTGATTCTCTAACGTAAATTAGTTGAATTCGCTTCTGAATCCGCGGGGAGATTGTGAACTGCAGTGCGATTCTCTAACACAAATTAGTCAAATTCACTTCTGAGTGCGCAGTGTGATTGTTAACTGTGAACAGCCGTGCGATTCCCTACAGCGAATTAGTCGAATTCACTTCTGAATCCGCGGTGAGATTGACAACTGTGGACTGGTATTCTCTAAAGTCGACAGAGATACTAACCGCCTCGATGGGGCGGCAGCGAGTCATACCATCGTTAATGAATTTATTGACGTTTCGCTAAATATGACAATCTAATCTAAAAAAAAACAAGTTTTATTTAACGTAATTATCTCTGAGAAGTTAAAATACACTAAGACGAAATATCGACTGAGATGTTTACTGTTATAGCAATATCCGATAAATTCGCATCTAAAATCACTTCACTTCGGTCCTAGAATGTTTGGATTAGAGAATTCCATTTGAAGGTCAAGTGAGTTCGAATGCGAAGTGGGGTGAATTGTCGAGCGAGTCTCGATTGGGTGATTCGAGTTTTTACAGAATTGCATGGCTGGTATTCTTTAGTCTACAAAGATACTAGCGCTGCCTCGATGAATGCAGCGGCGAGTCGTACTATCTTAAATTAATTTCTTGATGTTTCGCTAAACATATGACAATCTAATCTAAATAATAAAAGTTTTACTTAACATAATTATCTCAGAAGAAATTAAAATAAATTAAGACGAAATATCGACCTAGATGTTTACTCTTAAAGCAATCCCTAACAAACTCGCATTCAAGATAACTTCACTTCGCTCCTAGTAGGTTTGTTGGGTTTAAAGAATTCCATTTGAAGGACGAGTGAGTTCGAATGCGAAATGAGGTGACTTGTCGAGCGAGTCTTGCTGGAGCGATTTAAGTTATACAGAATTGAATGGGATGTCAGAGAATAAGACTACAGTATTTCAGGGCTGTTATAAGAGGCAACTAAAGGGTCCTTTGGGATCGCGGCCGACTGGAGTGTGGGTCATCCGTATGAACTTAAGAAGGACCATGCTTGCGGTCCGCGCTTTCGTGGTTCTGAGAGAGTGCAGGAGGACTCTGTCAATGTTCTGTCATTACTCCCTCAAGAAATGCTTAGGCATAGTGCGAGAGGGGCTCCGGGCCGTTTCGTAGGAGATCGTAGAGTTCGCCGGGGACGACCACCGCCGGAAGAAGTTATAGTGGGTAGTAACCTTGTAGCTATAGCCTAGTACATAATCTTGTCTCTCTCCCAGAGTTATGAGGACATATGTGTAGGTTTCTCTTGCGATACTAAAAAAATGGTAATAAAAAAGGTTCATAAGCACGAATAATCAAACTCACAGTTGTGTCTATTACATTGAGGGGAGTGTGGAATGTGGCGTGAAATTCAAGGGAGCAATCTGATTGTGAAGCGCGTAAAACACTATCAATAATTAAGTATAAGTACTTACTAAATCGAGGAATCTATTTGCTTGTCTCATAATTAGATAAGTACTAATTTTAAGATTCTATTTACTTGTCTATTTATGTGTTTGCTTATAATTTAAAATCTACCGAACGATTTCGATGGTATATGACGATTAAGGACTTCCTACCTTAGTACATATAAAATTTAATCCTTTCAGATTTTCAAGTAGAATATTTTTCTTTGATTGCGAACAACTGTTCCTTTAGGTTCAATTTATATTTAAATAAGTTATAAGCCTATTTACTAATAACATAACATAACATAACTTCACGCTGTATCCCCAACGGGGTAGTCAGAGAGGACGGAGCGCCAGGAGTCGCGGTCCTTACACACCTCTTTCGCTTCTTCAAATCTCATCATTCTCCTCACACATTTTTTATTATTTTAATTTTTTTTTTAATTTATTTTATTTTATAAATTTTAATTTAATTAATTAATACATTTATTAATAATAGAATAAAAATGTTTTTAAGATCTACTTATGTTATTGTTTTAATACCTACTTGTCATTTATACAGAGGGTGTCGAGCGTGTCTCCGGCACTCCCTCCAAACTTAAATATATTTGATCTAAAATCAAACTACACAATAACATTATTGTCCCTTAACAAAAGTAAATTACTGTGAAAATAAAATAAAAACCCTCTCTTCATCCCCTACTATTACGAGATGATGTAGCGATACTTTGCGCGGACGCAACTGCAAAGTATTTTGCTCTTCGCTACATTTTCTACAACCGAAATCCATAACTAACATTTGTATCATAAAGTTTAAAATATAATAAATCTATCGATTATGGAGTTTTACTTTAGTGAAATACAATCTAAAGTAACCGTGACGGGTGAATAGAGCATAAAAAACACATAAATCAAAGTCAAAAAGGCATAGAGAATGGTTGGAGCGGTCGCGAGTAGTTTGTCACCAGCTGTTGTGTTAGGCTGCCGCTGACTGCGACAAAGCATTATTCTCTTTCCCATCAATAATGAGGGTAATTTTCGGCATTTTGTCATATTAGATGTATCAAACTACGTATTGTTAATCTTTACTTACATTTTTAAATCAATAAAACCATAAAAGTATCGTAGTAGAGTCGATCATATTTTGTACTGTCGAATATCTTATAACATTTGAAATTTATTAAAACTAGAAGTTTTATGTCACTAACACATCCTTATCATAAAAGTAGCACATGAATGGCCAACCGACCCCATTTCCTGAGTATTCCAGTTGTTGCTGACTTTGGTCTTTTCTCTTCTATATCCTCTACAAAAATTCCAGTTTTCCTATAAAACTTAAGGACATTCCTACGTTTGGTTTACCCAGTAATCATCCATGAAAATGTTTGAATTAAGTTATGTTTCATTTACGGCGTTTTAAATAGTGCAAGCATTGCATAATACAATCCATCACATAACTAAATATATTAATGTGCTAGGCTCACAACGTTTGTAGTGCTTTTGTGGTCATATAGGTTGATCGTTCGCCATCTGGCGATGCCTAATTACTTCCTATACTTTTCAACCTGACTATACCGCCACGGGCTTTTGTTATTCCGGCATTTAATTTTTTAAAAGCCAATTACATAAGGATAAAGAAATAAGAAAGTACACCGCACAAAAGTTTCTAAGGAAACAGATAGAAAGTTCCGTTTGGTTGCATGTTGTCGTGTTTAAAATGGCGTAAAATTGATAGTTTGCTTTTAACCACAAATGGTTTACTTGTGTGATGACTCAAAAATTGACTTATGTCATTCAAATTAAACTGCCAATCGCTTCAATTATATGTTTGCTACTTTTACTTATGACTAGCAGTGCCTAGCAGTTTTTTTTTACTATTTTTCGTGGTAAAAAATGGAGCCTACATTACTTTCTGAAAAGTGCTCTGCTTACCAATGAGACTCCCGTCAATTTCGGTTCAGCCATTTTAGAGATCTGTCTAGATAAACATACAGATAGACAGACAGACAAAAAGCTTAAGAGAAGCCTTTGTTTCGACATCACACACAGGCATTTCTAATTTATTTATTCGTAGGTATAGAACTATAGATATAATAATGTACATATATACACGTACCACGATAGTTAGCACTCCATCGTCTCTATGTATGGTGGGCTAGGGTCTGGGATACATTCTATAAACTGTACTATCTTTTCTGGCAGAAGAGAGAGGTTCCGGAGGACTGGCGCGCCACATTCATTGTGCCTCTCTATAAAGGGAAAGGTTCTCATTTAGACTGCGCGTGCTATAGGGCCATTAGCTTGGTCAGCTTAGCAAATAAAGTCTATACTAAGATATTGACTGAACGTATGAAAAGCATTTCTGAAAGATATTTGTGGCATGTACAAGGTGGTTTTAGGAACGGTAGGGGCTGTATCGATCAGATTTTCTCGTTCCGCGGTATCGTGCGGAAGTTTCTGGCCATAGTTCGGAAAATATTCTGCGCTTTCGTGGACCTTGAAAAGGCATTGGATAGAGTAGTGCGTAAGAAATTAAGGAGTCTTCTGCCTGAATATGGAGGGAGGGCCCCTTACTGCAGGCTGTGAGGTCATTATATCGCGGTAACAGAACCTGTGATGTGTGATGGTACAGTGGTAAACTGCCTTTTGTACGCTGACGATGCTGTGCTTATAGCACCATCAAAAGAGGAGTTGCAGACACTTGTTATGTGCATGAAAGAAGAATGTGAAGTGAAAGGATTGAATATGAATGTGAATAAAACTAAGCTTCTGGTGTTTGAAAGGGATGATTTATCGACAAAGTGTGAAATATGGGTAAATGAAAAATGTCTAGAACAAGTGAACGAAATTGTATATCTGGGGAGTGCGTTTTCAAGGGATGCAAGGTATGAGTTGGATGCGGAGAGACGAGTAGCAGCTGGCAATAAAGTAAACGGTGCTCTGTCAGCATTAGTAAGCAGTGTGAATATATCTACCTCAGCCGAAATGGGCATACACATTGTGGTGTTGGTTCCAACTTTATATTATGGTAGTGAGGCCTGGATATGTCCGAAATGAAGTGAAAGTAAGGTAAATGCAGTAGAAATGCGATCTCTTAGAAATATGTGTGGTGTCACCTTGTGGACAAAATAAGCGATGAAGAGATACGCAGTATGACAGGGTTGCACGACAGTGTTATTGTAAAAATAAAGAAAGGAATGTTCAGAAAAAGATGGTTCGGGCACATAGAAAGAATGAGTGATGAAAGACTGACGAAGAAAATCTACAGAGCGAAAGCGAGTGGTAAAAGCCAAGGCAGATCAAGGCTGGATTATGAAGATCAAATAGCCAGTCTTAGCCGAAGGAAATGTCAAAAGCACTCGCATACCTAGGCAAAAATGTGTGAGGAGAATGATGAGATTTGAGAAAGCGAAAGAAGTGTGTAAGAACCGCGACGCTTGGCGCTCCGTCCTCTCTGACTATCTGATACAGCGTGAAGATATGTATGTATGTGTCTACTTATGTCTAACAATAACTCTAGATATTCATGTAGGTAATATGTAGTGTGTAATATACATATATTAGACAACTTTTAAAGTCCGAAAATAACAATGTCATGATACTCTGTATGTATGTATGTATACATATTAGGTAACTGATTGCAAGGTTTGCTTATTACACTAGATGTGTAATATGTAATGTGTTTGGATTCAATTCCATCTATAATAAATACTTTTACAAAAAATGCACGTCTTCTCATATCTACCGCTATTATTTAAACATTTTACAACTAGTTAGTACATATATAAATTGTTTGTATGGTTTATACTTATATCATATGTAATAATTATATTGAACATGTTAATTCTACTAAAGTTAATTTTATTTTAAAACGTACTTAGTTTCAATTTACTACTCGTCGCAAGAGGGCGCTAGTTACGTACAACTATGCAGTTATGTAGGTGAGTCAGCCAAGCGTTAGAGGAAAGGCAAACATTTAAATATCTTGATGTAATTGCGAGAAGAGAATGACGAAGTTTGAGGAGACGAAAGAAGAATACAAGATAGATAAGGAATGCTTGACGCTTCATCTACCACTACCACTTTAGGGTTAGAGCGAGAAGATATATTGTACGAATATGTTATCTAAAAGTACCTAAGTACTGCAACATTTAGGTACGTTAATTTTATTTTAAAGTTTTTACGTTTTTTACGAAAAAGCGTCCTTCATTTTTTGATCGAAACTTAGGGTCTTTATTCATAAAAAAATATTTATTTATTTTTGTTTTAAAATAAAAGACAAAATATGTCAATCACTTATGAATAAAGACAGTTTTTTTATGCATTTTTATTAAATTGTCGCTGAAAATGTAAATTAAATTCCAATGTGTTCCAATCTTTCAAAAATTTTACAACAGGACGTAAGTACTGTGGAAATTCATTTAATTAAATATTACATTACCTTTTTCTTTACTGATAATATTTTATTACAAACTAGCGACACGCACTGGCTTCGCACGGGTGTATTTACTAATTTTTGTACTGAAAACATATTTTTAGCAAAATGAAACATATACTAGGTATATTAGATACGTATAATGTAGCTTCCTATATTCGGAAGCGTTTTTGAAAACTGTTCAGTGGTTCCAGAGTTTACCTCCAACATGCAAACAAACACATAATTTGACCTCCTTATAATATTAATATAGATGTAGATATCGAATTAGGTATAAGAATTTATGAAATAGGGCAGCTTATACGTTAAGTAACATACGAGTACGTATCAAATCTCTTTATCACATATTTTCCTGTTGAAGTTAGAAGTTGAAGGGATTCATCAGTAATAATCTGAAGACGGAATGGACCTCCCAATGCTACTAAAAATACTCACATAAAATGGAATAACACACAGTTACCTACTCAATGAAGAAAAAGGTGACGAACTACAGCGACATGACTGACATGACTCATACGATAATGGCTCGATATCGACTGATCATCAGTTTATTTCGTAGAATAAACGACTCATCGAGTTGGTAAAGTATACTTTTTAATAAACACGTATCCATTATTTATCTTAAAATTCTGTACTTAATAAATCGTTGTAGCAAGTGCTACTTACCTTTAAATAAAATAAACAAGGTTTAAAATTGTTCATACAAAAAAATATTAAACACGCGTTCGCATGTATACCTACCTACTTACTAGTGCAGTCCTAATTCTTAAGTGTGATATGAAATGACTTTTGTATGTTTTATTCAGCCACAATAAGGGTATTGCGTATTTTTTTATAATTCTTTATTAAAAATTAATTAAATCATTAAATTATTGCAAGCGGCTTCATTTCAAAAGTCTTATAATTATTTATATGTCCAAACATTTTAAACAACCGACGTGTCGACTCAACTCGAGCGATATAATTCAATTAATTTATTTCAACCACCAATTACCAGAACAACGGCGAAGCGATCGAGCGTAGAAAACGAACAAAATACGATGAAAATACGACTATTTATTATTTGTGCATTGTGTCGTCGGTACAGGAACGAGACCAGAATAAGCCTGGGCGGCGCTTCGAGCACAATGGACCCTCCATTATATCCCGATAAAACAATAAGCTCTTTATTAAAAACACATTCGATAATTTATTTTATTCATATTTTATTCGCACTGAACGGTTTTAACTTCAAATAAAAATATTCAATAACCACGAGACAAATAACGCTGTACCTACCTTTCTGCGCTTCAACTCCTGCACCAAATAGCTTTTTATTGTCTTTTTGTTTAATACAATTTTCTAAATATACCTACTTAGGTATCTTCTATGCTTGACGCCAACTCAGTGGTTCAAAAGTAATCACGTAATGAGTCATATTTTAAAAGTAGTTAATTTTTACGCAGTGCTAGGTTTTACCTGCGATTTCGTCCGCAAGGGATTAATGGGATATTAATTTCTATGTGAGAAATAAATAAAAAAGAATATAAAAAAAACCTAGATCTTGACAACAGCGCCACCTACCGGGTCTAACTATAGCTAAGAACAATCCAGGTGCCTTATAAGCACAAAAAAATTCCGGTGCTGAGTCTTGCTAAAAGGACCGTTCTTGGTTTTGGAACTTTGTGTTGTTAAAAGGCTTAACTACCTTTTCAAGAATCGTATTTTGATACATCTGGGCCGACGTTTTGATACCTTTTTAAAAAAAAATGGCTCAATCACTTCTTGATAGCTAACTCCCCATCAAACCATCACTGAAGCCGGACAATGTCCACATTGTACCCTACTGACTAATTGAGAAGTTTCTTTAGAGCTTATGCTCTAATCGTTCTGCTTATTAAAATGTTGTTCGATGGTAAAAATTTTTTCGTCTGTAAATAAAAATTTTCTGTAGCCTCCCTTTGTACCGCCTAAGAAATTGTTTTGATTTTACGACCCTATTCGTTTTTAAATTATCGGATAAGTAATGACCAGTGCGTCTCTTATAAGCTGCAAGTCCTGAATCATCTTTTAAAATACGCGACGTGGTTCTGGGTGCTATATTCATTTCCCTAGGATAAAATCTTTTGCTTTCGGACAGAATTTCTTCGGATTCTTTCCTTCACTGCTTTGATGATCTTTTTAGTACGAATACTACGTGGACAGCCAGATCTTTTTCTGTCACAAATAGAGGACGTTGCATTGTACCTGTCAATAGGTCGGCACACAAACATTCGACTAATCCCAAGCGGATGGAGAGTTTCAAAAATTGCATTTGGATCTATACCTACTTTGTGTAATGCTATCACAGCAATTCGGTTCTCTTCGTAACCCCACTCCATTTTAATATCACAAGAATATTTAACGAAGATTGGCGTGATAATGAAAAAACACTATGAATATTCTTATGAGAACGACAGGTTCCAAATTCAAATGTAATATTACTGTTATTTTTTATTGTAACAGTATTTATGGCCAGTCTGTGTAAAAAGATATAAGAGGATTAAAATTTTACATAACCATAAGAATGGTCAACAATTTTAAAACTTTTTAACTAATTGTTAATGTATGAGGTAAAAAAATAGAAGGGGGCGAACCACACAAACGGCAGAACTATTCATGGAATGTTTCAACAATTCAGGACTCGCGCCATCTGCCTGGAATGAATTGAGAAATTTTTGCAAAATAGCGCCGTAATTACACACTTCCGTATCCGGCTGCGCGTGCGTAGTCGTTACCCACGCCCACAAAATTTTTGGGTTTTATGAAATTTTACACTTTAACACGTTAAGTTGGTATAATAATAATAGGCAGACACTTAGAAAATGCATGGTACGATAAAAAATTATGTGACATTTAAAGTATGTATTATCAAATATCTGCCATGAGTATAAATATGTTTTTGAACTTATAATTCTTTTAACATGTTAAGTAAATAAGATCAGTGTAATTTCAGCAGACAACGGAAGTATTGCACGCTGATATAACATAATATTATGAATTAATAACGGAAGTTGCATGTGTATGTGTAACACATCATAAAGTTGGTACTGATAGCAGTAGTAGTACGATAGGATCTCAGCCCATACAACCGACGTCTTCAGTAATAAATAGCTAATTTCTTCATTTATTTCATCAAAATGTCGACGTAATACATTTTAGATGTTTCTTGGAGTTTCTAGCGACAAATACATTGAAGCAGTATTTTAAATAGGATCCGTTAAGGCAGACTAAGCCACTAAAAAAAACCTCAACATCACTCTACTATATACACAAGCACTTATTTCAACAATTTCACATAACACTACACAACAGCGTCGACACTTGGGATGCAAAACTACGCCAATTTTACATCACGAAATCCACTAAAAACCATTTATAAATAACTAAAATAAACACACAACCGCTTCCCATAAAATCCCGCCAAAAACTCCCCCATAAAGTTGGTTTTTAAAAAGAGTTTTGAATTGGTTTTTAAAAACATTTTTTTATGTGTGGCCAGTTTTAACTTTTATTTATGCCAAAGAAGTATAACTTCTTACGTGCGAACGAAATACACACACGCTTTTTTATTTATCTGCTATGTTAAATGATTACCGGCTAAGTTACTGGGAGATTAGTTACTGTAGATTTTTGTGTATTGCATAGGTTTTACGCAGACTTAATGTCAGGCATATACATGAGTTATATAAATAAAGGACAGACAATGTGAGTTATGACAGGAATGCACATTGTAAAAGTTTAATGGTTGTGCCACTGGAACATTTAAGACATGGAATTTTAAGTTTTTTCGCCGCCACACGACACTCATTAATGACTAAATACGGATTTTAGGGTAAAATGGAACACGACCAAAATTTACTTCCATATTGAATTAAGGGCGTATGTGTTAATGACATTCTTCTTCTAAATTTTTCTCTTCATAATTTTCTTCATTTCATAATAGTGTTTTATTTTATTACTCATGAGTATTCGACAACAATGACAACTTCGACTTCAAATGGTATTAGGATTATAAGCAAGATAATGAGACTTAAGATTCGGACTCCTGTGTTACTTTTAAAAATGGATTAGGTAAATTAATAAATTCGAATAATTCCACATGTCCTACATTTACCATATTGAAAGACTAGAAAGACTGTTTGAAAATGACCTTTTCCATTACTCCAGAAAAGGCATGAAGACTGAAGATATTTTTAAATAAGTATACATAACTTATGAATTATGACGTTTATTCCAAATTAAATAGATAAGTCTCTTAAATACATATTATTATTAATCTATGATATATTTGTAAGTTTACAAAAATGTAGAAACTAGTAAATTTTCTCTTGGAAGTGGAGATTGTGTTAATGTATAGCCATTAGTACTTACACACTATCTGATTGGCAATGCTTGCCGTCTTGCCGACAAAGCACACATTTGCATCCACTTTGTCATTCAAGTCGTACACTCGACCTCATTCTTATTCCGCGCTTACACACCCGCCGAATGTAAGCTATGGTAATGAGATTCAGACGTTTCCGACTTTCTTTTAAAGCTTAATGATGTGTGCATATTTACGATTATTGGAATCCATGATCACAGTGCATTTATTATATATTATTATAAATATATGAATTTACTGCTTTTATTGATATTATAATATTATTTTACAATATTAACTAAAATATGTGCTATTGCTATGTATATGTTATATGTGCTATATAACAGAGTTATAATGAAATTGAAAAATCTCGTAAAATTGGAAAAATAAAATGAGAAATAAAATAGTATTTGATATAATGATAATCAATTATAAATTTATTTAAATGAGTATTGCCGGTGGTCAAGATTAGATCGATTATGTCTGTAAGCAACTCCTTGAGCCGAGGCCCTTGAGGTGTTACAGATGCCTCAAGATTGGGCACGTGCGGATCTCCTGCACGTCAGAGGTGGACCGCAGCGGACAGTGCTACCGCTGCGGTCAAGAGGGTCACAAGGCCGGCGGGTGCAATGCGGCGCCCAACTGCACGCTGTGCGCCGACATCGGCCAGCCGGCCAATCATCTAACGGGGGGTAAGGCCTGCGCGGGGGCAAAGCCCAAAAAGGGCGAAAGGGTGGCTTTTGCCGCCGCCCGTGTGGCTCCGCCAGGCCGGGAGTTGAGGGGATGGCCACGGACTAGTACCCATGTGACAAACGCCTCTGGCGTGCGTTTCCTCCGCCGCCGACAGTAGCGGCGGAGAGCCCACTGAGGCTTGGGGTGGCATTCGGGGGAATGCCACCCCTCAGATAGCCTCGAGATGGCGCGCGCGGTGTTCCCGCGCGCCTCTCAAGCACTTAGGGTGGGAGTTCTGCCCTCCCACCCAAAACGAGACGAGGCTGGCGGTTTAGCGCCGGCCGTTGCCCGCCGGGGCCGCGGAGGAATGCTAACGCACTCCCGTTGCCCCGGTACCAAGGATCTCGAGGAACACCGTCAGGTTTTAGTGGGTAGCCCGGCATTGCACCTCACAGCCGTGGAGTCCCACATATCCCCCTGCCATTCCCCATGGCAGGACGGAATGCATAAAGCATTTCCTGACGCAAAAAAAAAAAAAAAAAATGTCTGTAAAGTAACGTAATTCATCTTTGATAAAACTACTTAATTGGGTATTTATTTAGAAAAAGAATTACTTATGGATTTGTAGTACCTTATTTTACCTTTTTTTGTTGACGCTGGAAAAACTGGAGGACGAGTACATAGTCTCCTGAGGGAGAGACTCGTTATGTGGGGCTTTTATCCACTGAAATGTCTGTGGTAGTCATCCTCAACGCGTTGTTGATGGTCTCTGGGATCGAGGAACGCACCGAAACTCCTCTCATCAGTGAGAGAGCTACTGTACACCCTCGCAATGACACGATAGCACGGACTACTTGCGCTGTCGCTCTTCTCGTGATCTCTAGAATTAACTTGCAGACAGCATGCGACAGCCAATATCGCGCGATTTCTGCTGTCAAAACGAGAACTTGTGTAATGTAATTGGTATAGCGGCGCTAAATCTACCGCGAGAAGTGCATTTTACGGTCGTAGAATAATAGATACGCAATCGTCATATATGATACTAATTTTTTAATACAATTAATCACCGGTCGCGCAGTGATCGCTTGGCTGTCGCTATCTGCAAATTTTTATTTTTAGGTATTAACCCCGCGGAACCCCCCAATCCGACCGGCCTCGACCTCAAAGGCCCCTTTAATCATCTCTTACGACAGCGGGGAACATGGTAGCCTTATTCTTTGGCCCGGTAATAATAAAAAGGTAAGTAGTTTAAGTAACTAAGTTCTTTAAAATATACCTACAACCTACATGTTTAGTAGAAAAATATTAAGTATTTTTATACTCGCAGAATAAAGTTACTATTTAGGTACATAATTATCTTAAGCCCAGGTAATGAACGAGTTAATTATCTCAAGGCTAGGTATTCCTAGGTAATGAAAGAGTTGAGAGGGTGAGGCAGAGGAAATGGGGTTGAGATTTGTAAAAATTGAAAAATGTGTTTTTAATTTTTTTTGTTAATTTAGAGAATATGATAAACTTAATAAAAATTTAATCGATAAATCCTTTAATTCAATAGTATTCAGTTCATATTTCCAAAAAAAAAGTGTGGTTATGGCTTAAATAAACGAGAACTTCGAAACGAAACTTTTTTCAGTTGTGAAATTACATATTTTATTTCTAACTAAATATATTGTTTCTGTAAATTCTCTTACAAAATAAAATAGTCTAACAAAACTCTGTAATCATATGTTAGACCTGTCCATATTATAATTTTTGTTCTGTGGGAAGATTTTTTTTTTTTATATCAGAGGGGGCAAACGAGCAAGCGCATCATCCGATGGAAAATGATCATCGCCGCCCATGGACACAAGCAACGTCCAGGGAGTCACGGGTGCGTTGCCGGCCTTTAAGGAAAGAGTAGGCTCGTTTCTTGAAGGTCCCTAAGTCGTAACGGTCCGGGAATACCGCCGCTATAAGTTGGTTCCACAAAATTGTCGTACGTGGTAAAATATGTCGTAAAAATCGCACAGTTGTAGACCGCCATCCATCAAGGTGGTGAGGATGAAAGGACAGTCGATTGCGTGACGTACGATAACGGAATTCAGCAGCAGGCAGTACTCCGAACAATTCCTCAGAACATTCCCCATGATAGATCCGGTAAAATATGCTTAGGGACGCAACGTCCCTCCTCATGGCCAGAGAATCGAGCCGATCAGAGAGTACCGGATCGCCGATAACCCGAACCGCTCTACATTGTATGCGGTCAAAAGGAAGGAGTTGATACTGGGGCGCTCCAGCCCAGAGATGGGAACAGTATTCCATGTGAGGCCTAATCTGTGCCTTGTAAAGTTGTAGGCGATGGGTCGGCGTGAAATACTGTCCCGCTCTACCGAGCACACCCAGCTTTTCCTGAACTGAACGTCGCTCGAGACATCGACGCCAAGGACTCCAATAGTAGGCTTGGCATCAAGGGAAGTACCTTCAAAACTGAGGGATACGACAAAGGGACGTCTTTTTGCGGTTAACGTGTAAACTTGTGTCTTAGAGGGGTTAATTTGGACTAAGTTTAGTCGGCTCCAACTTGAGACATGACTTAACATGTTTTCAATATTAGATACAAGCTTGTTCCGGTTCTCAATAACGTTTTCCAACGAGAAATTAGCACGTCCGGTATAAAGTGCATCCCCAGTACTGTCATCCGCATAGCAATGAATGGCGCTATTGTTATGCAGCGTGTCATTGATATGCAGAAGAAAAAGAGTCGGAGAAAGCACACACCCTTGCGGGACACCAGCGTTCACAGGCTTCAAGTCAGAGCACATACCGTCTACTACGACTTTTATGCTACGCCCAGAGAGGAAGCTGGCAACCCACGCGTATAACTTCTCGGGAAGCCCGTAAGATAGAAGTTTGGAAAGTAAAGCCCCGTGCCACACCCTATCCAAGGGTTTCGCTATGTCCAGACTTACTGCCAGAGCCTCCCCCTTACTCTCGACTGCCTCCGCCCAGCGATGCGTTAGGTATACTAAAAGATCACCAGCTGAGCGACCTCGGCGGAAACCGTACTGGCGATCACTGATCAGCTGGTGCTCCTCTAGGTACCCGAGGAGCTGACAGTTTATGATGGATTCCATTACTTGGGAGAGTAAAGAGGTAATGGCAATGGGCCTATAGTTGGACGGATCAGAGCGATCGCCCTTTTTAGGGATTGGGTGCACAAAGGCCGTCCTCCAAGAACTCGGGACAACGCCAATGGTATAAGAGAGCCGGAAAAGGCGCGTTAGAACCGGTGCCAACTCTGGAGCACACGTCCTTAACACAATTGCGGGGACTCCGTCTGGCCCACTCGACTTATGAATATCAAGGGAAAAAAGAGCCTTACGAACTGAACTCTGTAGGAACCGAACGTTTGGCATAGAGCTCGCACAATGCGGTATGGTTGGTGGTAAATTTCCCCCGTCATCCAGTGTCGAGTTTGATGCAAAGAGAGTGCCCAGAAGATCGGCTTTCTCCTTTGCAGTGTGGGCCAGGGAGTCATCGGTCTTATGCAATGATGGAAGAGACGGCTGACAGAAATTACCAAGGACAGCTTTGGCGAGAGACCAAAATGCGCGTGTCCCCGAAGGAAGACGAACTAGTCTCTCGCCAATTTTGCCTATGAACGAGGACTTCGCTTTAGCAATATCTCTCTTAAAGGACCTGGTGGCATAGTTGTACTCCTTTCTGAACGCGCTGGTGTTTGGTTCCTTAGATGCCACCGCCTTTGCCCAGGCTCGGTAGCGCACACGCCTCTGGCGGGACGTCAATTTGCATGAGCGACCAAACCAGGGCCGAGATCCGCCACCAATGGGAACCACAGAGCTTGGAATAAAAAGTTCCATTCCCTGCAGTATAACATCAGTGACGGAGTCGGCGGAAACATCAGGATCATCCAGCGAAAAGCAAACACGCCACCATGGGTAGGATGCAAAGAAACTTCGCATTCCGTCCCAGTCCGCTGACCTGTAATGCCAGACCCGACAACTAGCCGCAGGTTGCGATCTCAAAGTTCTAGTGAGAGGCACGGTGCTCCGAATTAGACAATGGTCTGAAGAGCCTAGCGGTGCATCGACATAGACTTGATAGCCATCGGGGTGCGAGGTCAACAGCAGATCCAGTAAGGAGGGTGAATGGCTATCCATATCTGGAATCCGCGTGGGCGCGGTGACCAGTTGGGATAAACCATAGGCCAAAGCGAAGTCATGGACGGACCTTCCCACGTGGTCAGTTATACGTGACCCAAGCCATTCGATGTGGTGGGCATTGAAGTCACCCAAAACCACAATTTCGACAAAGGGGATCTATCGGAGGAGAGAGTCTGTCGCCGTTTAGACACCCCGGGTATATTATACCCCGGGTAGCGCAAGTAGGATATGTCAGAAGGAGGGGATATCTGCGTCTCGGTAAGGAAAAGTAAGGCCGGCTTTTCCGTCTCAAGATGATGATGGACGGCATTTAGATTGGACTGGATGCCCCTGACATTGCAAAAGTCAACGCGAAGCGTAGGAGGGAGTGCCGAAAGTTTTGCCTTTCTCCTGCCTCTGGCATAATGTTTCTCGAGCGGATTTTTGCCCTCCCCAGAACACGCAGGGCAGCCTGAGCGCAGGCACTCAGGGGGGGATTCTCCTACACAGGATGTGTCGGTACCCCCTGGGGTAATTTCAAATTAAAAACTGCTGCCATGCCAAGAGAGGGGGGGGGGGAATGGCCTACCGAAACTCTTAACTCACCGAACGAAACACAACAGCAATACTGTTATTTCACATCAATATTCTGTGAGAGGGTGGTATTTCACCGGGCGAGCTAGCCCAATTCGTGCTGCGATGCAGTATGGTTCTACCACACACCATGAATGATATGAATTAATATACGTTGTACATTCATACGTTGTATATATTTAAATTTCACATACCTAGTTAAAAAAAACACTAATTAAGTATATGTTGCAGTGCAAAACAAACAAAGATTCTCACTCATACAAAGTTTGGCGATTACTTTTCAAACATCAAAAGGACAAAATAAAGCAGAAACTAATAAAGTGTCGCAATAAGAGATTGCTTTAATGTTTAAAGTCCCCAAACGAGGGTTGATTGAAAGCTCCCCTATCGCCAGCAAATGAGAGAGTTGAGTCTTCATTTTAACTGAATAGATGCGCTAATTTGCATCATCTTTTTGTGCGGATGTTCTAAATTAGGTGTTCATATATTGTAGGTAGGTATATATGTACGTATGTATCTTTATTTCTTTAGAATATTTTTGCATGCTTAATAAGCATTTGTCACATGAAGCTGTTGCTACATTTAATACTTTATTTGATTAGATTCGATAATATTGGACAATGGACATTTTGAAACTGTACGCTAATCACAATGCTAGTTAAGGCCTGTGACAACAATATTTTGTCATCCGTAAAATTTAACAACTATAGTGAAAATTGCTATACTTAATATGTTGTTGGAATCCTGAGGCATTTGGAGGTTTTTATAGTAATTTTTTGTAATCTGCTATTAGGTACGTACTATTTCTTAAGCAAAATAATTCGAATTTTTAATATCGCTTTTGTTTTCATCTTTATAGCCATTGTATTTCGAACAAGGCTTGTATTAATTATTGCTTGATATTTAAATATATATTGTATATATCATTTGTTAATCGTGGTTAATAGATAGGTAAGAACATACAATTTCATTAGTGGTTTCTTTACTGTTATTAGTTCATTTTCAATTCGAATTAAAATATATTATCCTACATCGATGTTGATATAACGGATTTTTAAAACGTTTTATGTGGTTGTCAAAAATGGAAATACTAGATACTATTGCTATCTATTTACTGTTAATTAAAACACAGATTTGAAAAAAAATATTGATATTTATTGTTTGATCTAACTATTTATTTCGTACGGTATGAATAATAGTATAACCTATTCAAGGATAACAAACAATGGAACCGTGGTAGCAATTTGTCGTCATTATTTTATCACGTCACAAAAAGCAGAGTCGGGTTGGCGACGTATTTACAAATTTTAAATTCGACGGCATGCGTGAGCCCTACGCCCCTTGGATATATTGGCGTCGGCGTCGCTGGAGCTTTATTAACTGCTGTTTGATGTTCGTTTGACGCACACGGAAATAGACAAATTGTTTGTTTTCCCGGCACGTCAATCGCGTCAGCATCTCCGTAATCGGGGGCTCTTTACTAACAAATCCTCTAACTATACAGATGTTTATTTGTATTCTTAAATAAACACTGTCGGCGCGTCGCTTTTTTGTAAATGTTTTAATCATTGAACTTGAAAAAGTTACAATATAGTGCGACTCATTTCTAAATATATTTTAAAGAACCTCATTTAAGCAGAACATTAAATGTAAACGAGTCAAAGGGTTGTTTTCATTTCCGTGATTAGTGCCGCCGGGCTTAGTTGAAATTTATCACCTCTCGGAACGCGGTGAGTGTCAAATGGCGCGGCGGATGGCGGATATGCCCGCGTGTGACGAACTGCCGCGGTAAATTAAAACATTTTAACTTGACAGTTTGTGACAGACTGTATTGGATGCGTTTTAACATTAGGAATCTACTTTTTTGAGAATACAGATGTTCATGGAATATTTTCTTCTAAAACTGTGACTTAAAATTTTATCTACCTACCTATTAGGTCAGTGGCGTGTACTCCATAGAACCAAATAGGCATTGTCTATACTGACAATTTGTTAATTAAATAAAGTAAAAAAAATACATTGCAACCAAAAATATGATTTCAAAATTCGCAACTCTTCGCTCGAGAGAAAAATTCAAATCGCGGTTCGACTTACACACATTCAAAACTTTTCTAACACTGTGTTTCGTATTAATTATTACACATTTATTTTTATTACACGTTTCGTATATTACATCTGTAATAGTAGTGAATGTTTACTTAGCTCATAACACGCACACAAGTTAATAAAGAGACAGAACCTCCAGCCAATAACAGCACCGTAAAAAGAAATTGTCAACGGTTTGAATCCTATTTAGTTATAGATTAATTTAACCAATTAAAAAAATAACATATTAACTTCATAAAAAATATTAACTTGTTCATTAAATGTTATAACTTTTTTGAATTAATAATAGTAACAATTTTATTTCTTATTATATTATTTTCTTATTTTAGCGCCCTCTGAACGTTTTTAATGATGTTCTTGATTAAACGGTGAGAATTTAATTATAATGTATAATAATTTGCATAGCCATTGATGGCGAAATATTGTCATACATGCAGATACCAATTTTTTATTACAATTAGTCAGCGGCAGCGGTCGCGTAATGATCGCGTGGCTGTCGCTGTCTGCAAAATTTTTAAGTAATAACTGATAACCCCGCCGGTATACTTACTTAGTTGCTGTCATATGTCATAGGAAAAGAAAACTGTGTACAGTGTACATTGAACATATTTTTGGATAAATAATTGATTAGAAGCATTAAACGTTCAATACAAATATACTATTTAGATTTTTTTGTCTTATATTTTTCGAAAATATATTATTAAAAAAGTACTAAATAGATTTCCATTGTAGATCACTACATATCCTTTAGACTAGGGTCCCAATTACTTTATAAGGATACAAACGTTTATTGTGAATAGATATACCTCCTTAAAAACTTTTTAAGAAAGAAATTAAACAGACTTCAAAAAAGAGCACAAAAAGTACAAAATAACTACCTAATAAATAATTATACTGAACACTGAAGTACAAAAATAGCTTTATAAATACGATACAAATACCTTTATAAATAAATTTGACAGTTACTGCAGAAATCAGTGCCAGGCTTACCAAAGTAGTAGACTTTCTGTTGTTGCACATTGATTTGGTATCGACTTCAATAACTATCTTTAATTGTATAAGATATACTGGTATCGTATTTATAAAGTTATTTTTATGTTTGTACTTCAGTTTTAAATAGTACGTACCTAAAGGATAGTTATTTTGTACTCTTCAGTGTTCTTTTTTCAAGTCGGTTTTACATTTTTTTAAAAGGTTTTTATTTCTCTCTTTTGAATGACCTTGGCCTAAATAAATACCCAGGGTCAGTCTACAATTAACTTCTATTTTAATTTTGGAGTGCAATGATATACAAAAAAATCATCACCATAAATTAAGCTTATGAACAGTTAGGGCTATTTGGTATATCTTCGAAGTCGAAGCTCAAATTTAAATTAGATCACCTCAGAACTTCACTGAATCCAACGCAAAAAGAATCATTGAAATCGATCGATAATGATAATGTCATTAGTTAACATACATAAAAAAATTCATATAGATGAATATAGAACCTCCTCCTATTTTGAAGTCGGTTAAAAATAAAAGCAACGTAATAATATATTATGTGAAATATCTATACATAAGTATATTGATTCTGAAAGCGTAAGACTGATCATAATAGGATTAGATATTTTTCTATATGCATACCAAATCATGACTAAAAATTATAAGTAATAATCAGTCCATTTTTAAAAATAAAATGATAGCAATTAATATTTCTAAAAATTAAGATTTTATGTCGTACCTGCTTTACTTTACAAAAAATAATGAACAGCCCTTTTATAATTTAGGTCTGTTGTCCTTGAAAAGTATAATGGAGAATCTGGAAACTAGTTTAATTAACAGTGAAAATTTATATTGTCATCTACTCTAAATAGCTCTCTGTTCAAGCAGTAATATGTCACTGCAGCCGCAACGCAACAGGAGCTTCTGTTTTATGAAGCTTGTTGACAGTTCCTATAGTTGTGTCGCCTCCTACATAAAAAGGAATAAACGATTGCGTTGGTGCATGTCTTTTGTGTTATTGGTACTAAGTATTTACATATATAAAATTATCGAGATATACGATTTTTAAGGCGATTTTGAAAAGCTTTAATATGTTATAAATTAATACATTGTCGCCATCAACAGGATAGGAAATATAATAGAATATAATTAAATAGCCACCTTATGAATTAAACCCAGAATAACTTCTTTTCCTTTCTAACATTTTATTGGTTTGGCCATTGCCATTGGTTGTTACAATATTTGAGTTAGCTAAAAATGAGCATGCTTTGCGACTCGACGTTTCCTTTTGCGTATTGAAGTATGGCAGATTAATGTGAGTTCGAAGAAGTCGATATTACTTCTGAAGGGGGTCTAAAACATGTGATTTACTACAACCGGGCTAAGCAGTTAAAAAGTTGTAACTGTCTGTGTTTCCGTCGTTGTTTGCAACAATGTTTAATATTTTGCCTTTTAGTAATTTCCGATGCTTAAATTTTATATGCGAATAATATAATTAACATAATTAGAAAACCCAAAAGAGAACAATTTTTACGATATTACTGTAATATCTACATCACTAAAAAATACGATTTTATGAGTATCATAGTATTGTATGTACGATACCTAAGGTCCGTACTGTAGATCTGAATAAAGCTTATGGTTCAGATGGTATACCTGCTGTTTGCTGTAGTACTACGAAACTGGGCACCAAAGTTGTCTCCTGTCCTTAGAGGCCTATTTCGTCTTTCTCGGAGCGTCGGTGTCGTTCTCCGTTCGTGGAAACTTGCAAACGTACAGTCGATACTTAAAAAGAGTAATTGTAGTAATCCTTACATACCAATTGCTATCACCTTGTTACGTGCAAAATCATGCAATGTCTCGGCTAAGCTCTCGGCATATAGGGTTGTTGATGGCTCGTGCGGCTAGGCTCGGCTATCAGATTTTCTGACTGAACGATCCGTAATAGGCGTGGTTGCCAAAACATTATTCTTGCTAGTATTAATGATCTGCTTTCTTCTGGAATCTTTAGGCACGCCGATAACACTGTTTCTGAGAGACAGATTGCGAGCGTGCAAGCTGCGGCATCTAGGTTCGTTATCTCAGAGACCATGGTTAAACATATGAATTTAACATTATGCGAAGTGTCTAAATGGGCTGACGCCAACCGTGTCGGATTCAACGCTAAAAAAACACACGCCAGACTGTTCACTAATAAAAGGAACGCTTTTAATCTGACTCAAATATTTCAGAATGTATCTTTCCTGATCACTAACCACCTGGAATTTCGAGCGGTTTGTCAAGTCTGAAGCAAAAGCAGCTACTAAAAAACTCAGCATGTTCTCTAAGATTAGGCGGTGTTTCTCAACTGAGCAGCTCTTAACTTTGTACGAAACACAAGTCCGGAATGCATGCATGCAATGGATGCATGGAATACTTCTGCCATCTTCGGGACGGCTCTGCTAAGTACCAGTTACCTCAGTCGTACAACTTCGACATTTTCAAGGGAAGAGTGGAAAGCTACCTTCTGGGTAAGCCTGATTAAATTTTGACCTCGTAATTACTTTCCGTCAGGCGATACTAACATTAAGATTAAGCGAATGCTTATTGTATCATAGTTAAAAAAAAAATCTTTATTATAAGTATTTAATTATAAGATAGGACAAGCAATAATTATTGTTATAACAATATCAGTGAAATTACTTTCTCAGATTATCTCGAACTAACAAATCAATTTGTTATTATATGGTATATTATTATTAATTATACATCTCTATATATTATTACTTTTTCATTAAATAGAGGAATTACATCGAAATATTATGAAAAGAGTATATCTTATTTTAAGATACGATCAGATTTATTTTCAATTGTTAAACAAAACGCACTTATGACAGGAAGCTAATAATATGAGTAGTGCCTCTCTACAATTTACAATTCGCATATCGCTGGCGGTTTAGTTCTCGGAAGGTGTCCGCGACACGTGTGGCTGCGGCGTCCCTTTGACCTGCCTCCAAAGACACAACGATTTATGATCTCTTATTAATCATATTTTTAATTAGAAACACATTGTTAGGATGTTAGAATATTTATAGCAGTGTTTGTTTAGGTATTGTTCATGCTAAATGTGTATCTATTACCTATGCTCTAGAACATTGTCATTATTGTCTCGGTGAATTTCTCCAGCTCCATACATGATCCAGTCCTTACACTTTGGGTTGTAACGGATTTTGAACCGGATGGAACGGGATAAGTAATTCCCCAAAGATCGTTTCGTAGAAAGTGAATGAGAAAGAGCGACAGGCGCGCCGACAGAACATGGTCGAGGTCGTCGAGGTGGTTTTTATTACTCCGTATCTCCTTCACGCGGCATCCACTTGTTCTCGTTCTCACCTCGTTATATGTGCAGCAATCTACATTTTATGAAATTACGTATACTGAAGAAAACATATGGTTTTTTTAAACAGATAAAAATAAATTTCCTCTTAAAATAGATACGTCTGTACAGTATATTTATAGTATAGCGATTGTGTTACTGCTGAAGCTCAAACATAAACACACATAATTTTCTCTAGTGTAATTTTTAGGATGTGGATGCAAAGTGTATAGGAATAGTTTATTTATTCAATATTAGATGAGGCCTGCCGTTCCCATGCCATTTTTTTTTAAATTGCTCAAACTACTTTCTAAATCTTTCTAGTAATGTTTTGAATTTAACCCATTAATCAATCTATAAGGCAGTATTCGAGTTTATACCTAAGTGATACACAGACTAACATATGTTTATGTACGTTTATGCATATTATATAGATTAATTTCTGTACCAAAAGTACCCACTTCGCAAAAATTAATGAAGTGACTGCTTTTAAGAGACGAGCAAATTCACGAGAGTTAAATGGCTGAGGTATGTAGAATAAACTTGGCTACGATATCCAATATCCATACAGTGATCCAAAGTATATGCTATGAATTTAATACGATTCGGTAATCATGCGGCTAAGAAAGCCTAACGATTTCATATACCACAAGCTTTTTTGATATTGTTACTACCTACAATGTTTTAAGATATTTCAATTGTACATAGGTACAAAGGTGTGAATATTTGTGCCCTCTGTGTTGTGAATTCCCGGGTTCGCGTTCTGCAATTAAAAACGAACTTTTTCGCTGTCACCTTCCTCTTTATTATCTGTAAGTAATATATAAGTAATTATTGTAGCGTAAAACTATGATAATGCTTGCGTTGCCGCGTTAAGAGGGAAATGGCAAGACATTACATTTATAAGGTACCTTTCAATCTAATTCGACAACATGGTAAATAATCTTCTTGATTCTTTATAGATGAAACGTTTGCTAGCAGTGACATTTATATTATGATGTAAAACTTATTGCAAAATGTCTCTACGGTTAGTATTTTATGTCAAAAAATATTTTATGTATTTTAATATTTTATTTCAATAAATTGAATACTAAATCTTATTTATCTTTTTGGCAAATTGAAATGAAACGAACTTTATGATATGCCAATCTTAAGTCTTCTTCTTAGATGTGAAGCAAAACCCTTTTAAAGAACATCATAGTAGGTGGTAAAATATTATAAGCAGTGTATCTACCTAGTACCTATACATATAACGTTTTCTTACCTTTGAAGTCAGTGTTCCAGTGGAAATGAAGCAATGAGCGGTAGCTAACTACCTCACGGTACATAAACTAACATCAACTACCTACTCGTATTTAGAACGATCAAAGACTTTTACCAATGTATGTTAAGGATTATCTATATTGCATCCAATGACGAACGTCACAGTCCGAAGGAACGAATGGAAAGCACTGGTCCCTAGTTCTCAAGGTCAAAATAACTCGCGCGCTTTATTTATAAAATGCGTGACAGATGGTAGCCTAACGGGAGACATCGATCAATCCAAATTTATGAAAAATATAATAAGTAGTAACTGCTATGACTCTTTACGCCGTAATTATTAATTTGTAAATTTTGACTCTTTTGTAACGTTTTGTCACATCAAGTAGTGCAGAGGGACACACTATTTTTGTATGCTCGTATAAAAGAGATGTATTTCCTGTGTCACGCTTTTTGAGTAGGTATTTTGAGTAGGTAGGTATCTACTATGTCAACTAAGATATTATAATCATAATATTGTTGTAATAATAATGTACGAGTTAAAAATAAAAAAACTTTAAAAAACAAATCGAACCGAATTAAAAAAAAGCACTAGAAAGTAGAAAATAAGTATTCTTTATTAATAAAAACTCAAGTACATAAATAACTTTATAAATACGACACTAATACTTATTTTAATTTCTAATTACTAAAGTTGATGCCAAGCCTACCAAACTACTTGTTGCACATTGATTTGATTTTGTTTTGCGAGGTTTTTTATTTCTTCCTTTTGAGTGACCTTGGTCTAAATAAATATCTATGGTAGGTCTACAATTAACTTCTTTTCCGGAGCAGAGTGATACACATAAGAACCATCCATGTAAATATAGCAGCAGTTAGCGTTGTTTGGTGTATCTTCGAAGTCTAAGCTCCATTATCAGTGAAATTTAAATGGGAAGCTTTACTAAACCCAAAGGATAAAGAATCATTGAAATCGATCCACAATTGACGAAGTTATTGGTGTCCATACACAAAAAAAAACATACATGCAGACAAACATGGAACTTTCTCTTTTTTTGTAGTCGGTTAAAGACATACACCGATGAACGTAGAACCTTCTCCTTTTTTGAAGTCGGTTAAAAATACTTACTGAAAAAGAAGACAATTTAGACAGAAACAATTAATTTTTTTGAGGGGCAAATCATTATTGGCAAAGAACTTCTATGCCTAATGTCATTATTGTATTTCTAATATTCCATCGGTTAGGGGAATACTTTTTTATGAAATCATAGCAATAACATAGAATATTGCCACTTTAAATTGCAACCTAGCAGACAAGTTAGAACTGACTAGAATGTAAAGTTAACATAACCTCCCTCATGGGTCCCTCATCTCACGCACAATCAGTTTAGAGTAATTCGTTTAGGGGTGATAAATCTCTGTTTAGTTACGGGAAACGGGATTCAATTTGATTACGGTAGGACCGCTTCGATAATGGCTTTTATGTGATTATGGAGGTTAAGTTAAGAGTAATTATGTAATATGTAACTCTGATTGAATTGTGAATTAAAACTGTGATAATGTTTAAACTCACGTTTATGTTATATATTCGATAATCAATTTATATCAATAGATAGTAACTTATTAGTACTGACTTAACATGTAGTGTGGTAACTACTATGTAAAATATCACTGCCTAGACCTATATATTATTTTTTCTTAATGCGAAGACAACTGCTTAAATTCTTTATTTTTTACAACGATTCAAAATAGTTAAGGTAAAATAATATTGGTGGTTATTTCTATACAATAATTATGTACATATTATACAAGTATATAGATATAATAATAATGAATGAAACGCACCGATCATCTAATCTCAAACTAAGGCACACTTGGGGCGTCACCCAGTATATTCCGACCCGAGACAATCTAGACAAGTTAGTTTCCTAAACAGACCCGACCAGTAATGCTAGAATCTTCTGGGCTCGGGTGCACCAACTAAACCACTGTGCCATCGAGATATATGGTTAGGTTATATGTGGTTAGGTATCAGAAATTGATTGAATTTAAGAAAATAAACTACGTAATTATAAAAAAATTGTGTAAAATACAGCTGTGGTGTGTTCAATGGTGCAGATCATTGACACTTAGTCATTAATAAAATGAAGATTAAACTAGGCCATGAGTGTAATGGACTCTGTTCTTGAAGATGAGTCGGGGCTTTAGATGAGGTCGATTTTTACGGCACGAGTGACCACCCACTGAGATGACACTCGCTTCCCCTCCTTATTATTTGTGGTTTCAATTCACTTTTTACAATCAAACTCGCCCTCTTTGCTGTTCCTAAATTATTTGGACTTTAACAATAAAGTTATTAGTAGGAAATATATGCGGTGTCACACTTGCGGACAGGATAAGCAATGATGAGATACGCAGTATGACAGGGTTGCACAACAGTGTTATTGTAAAAATGAAGAAAGGAATGCTTAGATGATTCGGGCACTTGGAAAGAATGAGTGATGAAAGACTGACGAAGAAAATCTACAGAGCGAAAGTGAGTGGTAAAAGAAGCCAAGGAAGACCAAGGCTGACTTATGAAGATCAAATAGCCAGAGTGTTAGTAGACGGAAATGTCAAAAGCACTCGCATACCTAGACGAAAATGTGTAAGAGAATGATGAGTTTTGAGGAAGCGAAAGAGGTGTGTAAGGATCGCGACTCCTGGCGCTCCGTCCTCTCTGACTACCCCGTTGGAGATACAGCGTGAAGATATGTTATGTTATGTTATAAGTAGATACCTAACCATCAATGTAACATTCAAAAGTAAATTTTATCGAGTTATCCTTAAGTCTGATTTAAACTGTTATAATTTTAACAGTTATGATCAACGAGATCAATGTCTAATCTAGTACGATTGAGTGTTCGAAACATGCGCTATGTTCCACTCATCTGAGGCTCGGGGACCACACCTAGCTCACTTTCAATTCGACGTTTGAGCAGTGAACAACACTGTAATACTTTTATAATAATGAAAAAGTTAATGCCCTGTTTAATATTAGACAGAAAAATGTACATTTAAAATGGATTTTAAAAATTGAATTTATTTTATGATACGTAAAATTAAAACGTCGTAAACAGAAATGTGATTCTCTAACGTAAATTAGTCGAATTCACTTTGAATCCGCGGTGTGATTGTGAACTGTGAACTGGTATTCTCTAAAGTTGACAGGGATACTAGCGCCACCTCAATGAGTGCGGCGCACTATGGGGAGATCGAGTCATTTTCGTGTCATAAATTACATATAGGTAGATATAATAATAATGAATAGGTACACACCGATTATCTAATTAGTTCCGCTTTAGTAAAACTTCTTTGTTTTTCAAGATATTGAGATTTTTTTTCTAAAACTTAATTAAATATCAATATATTTAAATTTAAATATATAATTACATATCAGTCTTAAATATCACAGATGAGTGTATAATTTGGTTGAGTAGACACGTATTTCTGTCACAGTTAATTTATACGTACTTATTTTTTCTGAGGTTGCAAACATTTTTTTTTCTTTTTGTCTTAATTTTTTTTTGCAACTATGTTTAGTAGTCAATGTGTGACCTGTAAAGAAGTTGTTGGGCATGGTCCTGAATGTTCAGTGTGTAAATTCAAATATCATTTCAAGTGTGGGGGTATAACTGAGCGAGTGTTCGATAAACTTGGGTCCGGTAGGAGTAAATGGATGTGTAATAACTCCTGTCGTTATGCGGATGCTTCTCAACCTAATATTGCAGCGGAGGGGTCTAATATCGCCAGTATTACTACGGTTTCCTCGGGTCTTTCTTTAGAGAGGTCCGGTTCTACTCCAAATCCTAAGCAATCGTCCCAAATTCGGCCAGAGCTATCACATGGAGATGTTTTCAAATATTTCGTGTTCAGTGCTCTGTACTGAACCTATTTCTATTCCCGAGGATGCTCATCAAACATTTCTTTGTATTAATTGTCAATGTTATACGTTCGATGATAAATTGCAGGTTCCATCGCGTATTGTCCGTCGTTTTCTCGCAGTGAACTATGATCATATTAATACTGAATTGGCCAAGATAAACTGAAAGTCACTCTTTGTCGGTAGTGATATCAAGCAGGCTGTCAATATCTCCTACTCTACTATAGATAAAATTATTAATGATTTTGTCCCAATAAAATTAATATCTAATGATGGGAAGTTTTCGATGTGGTATACTCGACCTTTAATTCGATTATTACATAGAAAACTATTACTGATTTGATCAATATTTTTTTCAATCACTTTTTGAAATCAATGTAAGCTGAACATCTCACGCACCTACTGATAAGTCTCAACATAATGTTATTGGTAACGTTCAGTTTTCAAGAGCTAGAGTAGAAGAGCATTTGGATGCTGCTAAGGGTAGTGGCCCTGATGGACTGCATCCTTTGTTTTTGAAGAGGTGCTTTAAACAACTAGCTGGCCCTATTTGTCATCTTTTTAGGATGTCGTTTTCTTGTGGTGTAATGCCTAATATATGGAAGCGTTCTCTGGGTGTTCCAATATATAAGAATGGAGATAAGCATGATATTCGTAATTATCAAGGCATCTCCAAACTTTCGGTAATCTCTAAGTTTTTTGGGAAAATTGTTTATGACTCGTTATTTCCGGCTTTTACGACCTTTCCTGATAAATGAACAACATAGCTTCGTTGATAGATGCTCAACGGAGTCAAACTAAGGTGATTTCTTGGATTTGGTACTGGAAGCTACGTATAATGGTTTTCAGGTAGATGTCGTGTATGCCAATTACTCCAAAGCTTTTGATAAAATTTCCCATTCATTATTGTACCATAAGCTGGATTATATGGGTATACGCGGTGATTTGTTGAGATGGCTTGAGTCGTACTTGTATAATCGAATTCAAGCGGTAACGGTAAAAGGCTACACATCTAGTTTTATACCTATCACGTCTGATGTTCCCCAGGGATCTCATCTTGGACCTCTACTTTTTAACGTCTTTATTAACAATGTCGTACAGTGTTGTCATCATTCTAAAATATTATTATACGTTGATGACACGAAGATTTTTAATATCGTAAAATGTAAGCTAGACTGAAAATTTACAAACATTATTAGAGCAACCCTCTGCATCATTATTAGAGCACCATCCTCCGTGGCATTTCAGTCTAATGATATCGGCTTCGGAATTCGCTTGTAATGTTGCAGAGGTTCTTCTAAATCTGTGACCGGTAAAGGAGTGCAGAATAGCTGCGTGGAATGTGAGAGGTGGGATTGAAGAGAAGATGAATGAAATGATGGATATTATAAATGAAAAAAGATTGGATGTATTATGTTTGAGTGAAACCAAGCTAAAGGGCAATGAACTTGCCGACTTGCCAGAGGGGGCATCGCTCTGTGGTCAGGTGTGCCACATGGAGACCGGGGATGCCAGGGGGTGGGCGTTTTGCTGTCCTCTCGTTTGGTTAATTGTATGGCTGAGCATAAATGTGTAAATACTAGACTGCTCTGGGTGCGCCTCAAGATGAGGTTGACGAAAATATTTATTTTAGCGGTGTATGCCCCAGTGTCCTCTGTCGGTTAGGGTGAATTAGAGCAGTTTTGGTATAATGTTGGAGAAGTTCTAGCGACGGTTGAAGAGAATGAGAGAATTGTTGTGTGTGGGGACATGAATGGATAGGGCAGGACAGCTCGAACTGGATTTGAGACTGTTCTAGGCAAATATGGAGATAGGAGAGTGAATGATGCTGGTAGGATTCTGTTAGGAGTGTGTATGGAAAAGGATCTTTTTGTTGCTAATACCGTATTTAAGCGCCATCAGTACACTTGGGAAAGAAAGGATGAGAGAAGTATGATTGATTTATTCCTGGTGGATAACAGGCTCAAGAAGCAGGTTATAGACACAAGAGCGCACAGAGGAGCCGAACTGGGAACGGACCACTTTTTGCCGATAACCAGAATAAGAGGTCTGTTTGCAGTATGGCGACATCGCGTAGTGTCCAAACCTGCAGCGGTTTGTCGCATCAATAGCTGCAAACTGCAAGATGGGACCACCAGAAATGAATATGAAAGGGTAGTATCCGGTAAGCTTGATGAAAGATTGAAAGTGATGAGCGAGGATGTTGAAGAATGTTGGCAGAACCTTTTTTTTTAATTTATTTACTGCTTCCTCTGACATGTGTAAGGTGAGGGTCCATATTATTCTATTTATTTTGTCCTTCTTCATTCAATTCTTCCTCTGGGTTCATAACATTCTTTATTCAATCCCACTATTTCCTATCTACCTTCTTTTATCTTACTATTTAACAATTTAATACATTTGTCTTACTTGTCTATAACATTTTTTATTGCTTCCAATACAATTTTTCTTAATCCAGTATTACATTCATCTACGCCTATACAATCTATCTTTATGCCTACTTATGCCAATATCACATTTGTTCACTTAAACTAATATCACATTTATTCCTAATCCATCTAATATCACAGTTTTACACTTTTATTCTATATTCAACCATTGAAATTCTTTATGCTCCAATCTTATATTCTCTCAAAAGCTATTTATTCCTTTTAGTTACCTTTTGCGTGATCTTTTTACAATATTTTAAAAATTTATGTCTATTATTATCTTCGGCCATGATTGAGTGTATTGTCTCTTCTTTTATTTTACTTCCTATCTCACTTTCTGCTTTTAACCTTTCATACTCATACATTGGGCACTCTGCCAAGACATGAATCACACTCTCGTCCCTACCCATTTCACATGGGCACATTGGGTTCTCCTTGCGTCTGAAACGATATAGATACTCGCAGAACCCTCCGTGCCCCGTCAGGATCTGGACGAGAATCCATGTCTATCTTCCTCACTACCGGGGCTCACTTCGCTCGCTCGGCTCGCGCGTTGTGTTTTATACACTTACCTAACCTAACCTACCCAAAGAGAATGTTTTCATAAGGCGGATTCCATTCTGTATTAAATTCACTAACAATGTAAAAGACATTGGCTGTAAAAGTATATAGTTCCTTCGCCTCCCAAAAATTAGACATTCATAAAAATAATGTCTATGATTAAAAAATTAATATTATATCGAAAAAAATTGTCAGTTACAAAAGTTTACGAACTTAATATCTTAAAATATTAAATCCCGTAATGTAAAACTTTAAAATCGAGTGTCGTCCCCGTTCCTTATAATAGGAAACCATGAACAATATGTGTATGCAAGTGATAAAACACGTAATAGTTGCAACTTGATATAGAAATTACAAAATTATTATCTTAAAAAATGTTATCGTGTAAAGCGATGCGTTAAATCTTAAATACTTATAATGATCGTCTTGTGCTATGAATACATCATCATTATATTTTATTTTAAAAAGAAATTTACAACAAATTTAAACCTTAGCCCTTTTCTTTCTTTTAAACCTTTTTGTAGACACTTACATACTTATATGCTATAATAGTTTAGGAAATGCTTAATTTAGTAAGTAGGTACCTATATTTGATAGTTAATTTGGTCCTTTACCTATACAGAACTACATAAAGAATACTTAAATTACTTGTATTTTATTACAGACTATATTAACTTTTGGTATATTTGGGCGTGCAGACGACAAGAATTAGCCACCATAAATGTGAGCGATATCGAAAACCATGGGGACTTATTGTTTGTCAAGATACCAGACACAAAAACCAAAATCCCTCGTACATTCATCATACATGGTGAGTTTTACGCAATGGTCGAGAAGTATGAAGCTCTAAGAATTACAAACGCAAAGAGTAACAAATTCGTTCAGAAGTACCAAAACGGTAAATGCAAGCGGCAAGTCGTTGGCGTTAACAAAATCGTTAGTATACTAAAAGAAATAGCCATGTTCTTGAAATTGGAAAAACCGGCTAGTTATAGCGGTCACAGCTTTAGAAGAACCTCTGCAACATTACTAGCGAATTCCGGAGCCGATATAAATACACTGAAACGCCACGGAGGATGGTGCTCTAATAATGTTGCAGAGGGTTATATTGAAGTCTCGGTGAAAAATAAAATTGAAATAGGTGACAAGATATCGAAGTCTATAATATAAATAATATATATAAATAATGCTGTGGAACCGCACCGTTCTACCTTACACGAAAACGTCGAGCCACCGCCGCAGCCACCACCGCCTGCAAGCTCCGCCGCCATCGCCTTCACCGCCTTCGTCGTCGACGTTTACACCACATTCTCCCGTTCAACATAATGCGTGTGAAATTAATAATGTCAGTCAGTTAAGCTTCCAAAGCAGCAAATTTCACTGATTTTCAATAATTGTTCAAATTTTACTATTAATTTCCAAGAGTAGTGACCTATCTGTACAACTTCTTATTTGGTATTAAAAATAGTCTAATGAAATAGTTTGTTTCATTGCCTATTGTACTGTTTTCTTGCAAATGTGTTGAAAAACGTTGTATGATACACGTGCGGAAATTGGTATTTACAAACTCGTGACTGTGGTAATGTTACATTCGTCTACTCGTTTGTAAAAACGAACTTACCCCACTAGCATCATAAACAAAGAAAGTAAAATATTTAAAACTGCATAGAAGTTATTACCGAAATTATTATTAATATACAAATTAGAGTTAAATATTGATTTTTGGTCTTAGTTTAGAGCAATATAGGGTTGCTATAAGTCTTAGAATAAAAAAAAATCGAAAAAAAATTTCTTTGAGAATATCGTGTTAGTTAAGAACTCAAATTTATAAAACTCTAAATGTATTAAGAATATTTTTTAACAGTTATTCAAAAAACATAAAATTAATTACTAAATATGTATGTTGAAATCAGTTGCAAATTCTTAATCATCGAAATTAACTGGAATTTCATGTTATCTAAAAGTTACAATTAACTAGAAGGTTCTTAACTCTCCTTTGTTCAATAAAAAACGTCTAATAAAGAGACAGACACACGGACAAAAAAGCGAGTAATTCAATTGCCATGTTGTTTGTTCGTGAATAAATATCGTGATCTAAAATGTGATATACCTGTTAAAAGCTTAATTGTTTTGTAATTTTAGTTATTTTATGCTGTATGAATAAATTAAAAATAAATAATAAAACGAATATCCACTCGGAAAAATATATTTAATTTTTATAAAATCAATTTCAGGCAATTTTATTCGCACGATTTTGTACAATATACATTACAATTTTATAAGTTATATCTTTTATACTAACAAATAGCATTAAGTAGGTATACAATATAAATAATTTCGATTTCAGAAACAAGGCGCGTTTTTTAAGTCAGGTGATACTGAAAATATCAAAAAAATGTTTTCTCTTATAAATACTGAAACATAATCGCCTTGTAAAAATTAACGTCACTTTCAATTATTATAGGTAATAATATGACAATAAATTATGAGCTGTAATTTTCGACTAAACATTATTGTGATTCTACTTATCCTAATTGCATACAATTTCTAGCTAATATAAAGTGTATTATAATATCTATACTGTACAATACTTTAAGTCTCACAATAAAATACATACACAACGGTTTCGTATCGTACCGTAATGTCTATATTACAGATCCACGTCGCTATATACAGGCTGATATGTGGTATGTACAGGTGCGGCGGCGGAGGCATCACAGGTATCACAGGAGCGTGGCGTGGTGCGGCGGGGAGAGCGCCGCGCGCCCCCGTCACACGAGCGTGCCGGGCTTCACGTCTAGTGATTCTGGCGACCGCGAGCCCGTTCCGCCTTCACCCTGACTGTTCTCTTCAGAGTCCGAACACGACTCCGAACTACCCTTCTTGCCACCGTTGTGCGTCTTCACATGCTTCGCTAAGTGATCCGACCGCATAAACCTTTTATTACAAACTGGACACGCAAACCTTTTCTCACCTGTATGCGTGCGCAAATGTCTCTGTAGTTCGTCAGATCGCGTGAATCTTTTACCACAGAACAGCCAATTACAAACGAAGGGTCGTTCTCCTGTGTGCCAGCGCAGATGCGCTTTTAAATGCGATGTTTTACCGTACACTTTCCCGCAGCCGGGAATATGACAACTGTGAATGTTTTTCTTTCGTAGATGAGCTCCTGCTGGCCCAAGACGTTCTGCTTCCTGACAGTTGGGACAATCGCATGTGGCTCGACCAGCGTAACGTCGTTGTGATCTAGGCGAAGGTGCTTGCGTGGGTGGCGCCGGCGATCCAGGTCCGTGTAAGCCAAATGAGCCTTGTGTTGGTAGTACGGATTTGTAAGCATCTTGTAGAAGGTGCGGTGCAGGTGGAAGTAAATGCGCTCCACCAGAAAGAGAATGTGTTAACTGAGAATATTCTTGCCCAGCATAATTTGCCATTTGACCTCCGACGTCGAGCCAGCCGCTGTGTACATCCCACCAGGTACCACCGACTGCGCCCACTCCACTCATTTCAGCGGCTTTTAAAGCTCCGCTGCCACCTCCACCTCCAACGTTAAATGGCCATGATTCGTAGGGATGCCGCGAGTACATGGAGCCGAGGCTCGCGCTTGATTCACTCTTTCCTAGCAATTGGTCTCCAGAAGACGGGAAGTATAGGTCATTGCCGTAGGAAGGTGCAGCAGCACAAGAGGTAGGCCCTCTTGCGTACGGTGTGCAGGTGGGGGGTTGAGATCGAGGTGCAGATCCTGTGCCAGGCGGCGAATGCGCGCCTGGACTCTTCTTCCACGGGTGAAAGCCCTTGCCCACGGCAGCGTCCGCGAGTGGCGGCGGCGACTTGCTCGATAACTTATTACACTGCGCCGCTAGCATCGCCAGAGGCGTGCCGCGTAAGCTGGGATGTTCCTGGAAAGACCGACAACAAAGAGTTAATTATTTTGATTTAAAATAGAATAATTTTTATTCTAGTTTAATTAAAAATTCTTGAGAACGGTTCGAGTGTCGGTTTAGATTTATAGCCTAATTTATATGAGAACTAATGCAGTGGTGTTCGCTTTATGCCCGGGGCACTGAAAAATATTTAAATAAATTATGTACAGGCTGTACCGTATTTACAATTAGGTGGTGCGGTGACAGCTCCCGGCTGCTACCGGTCGACAGCCGACCGGCGACGTCGTAATTAATAAACACTGTCTGATGTTTAAGGTTTACTTGTTTGTATTTACTTAAGATAAAACCTAAGATGAGTAAGTACCGTTCATGAAACAAGAATCAAAGGAATTATATTCTTGGTTTGTTATCTACATTACTTATAAGTACTTACGTAATTTATTTAACTAAAACAATAATATGACTCACTTCAAGGCCAAGGGAAATTTATTTTGAAATTAAATATATTATGTAATGTATATTTTAAAAATGAAAAAATAAATAAGCAAAAAAAGGCAGTACAAAAACAGAAACCATAATCCTTTCGCCGATGTTCATTTAAAGATTCAAACAAAGGTAAGCATCGAACGAACATCCGACCGGATATTTCACCCTACCATGAGACACAATGGCTCGATAAAAAAGTCCCATTGTACCCAATAATATAATCCGAGGGATCACAGCGAGGGGTGCGAGGGGTGCGGGTTCAACCACGCCCTTTACATTGTGATTGGCGCAGCTGTCGCGCTGCAGTATGCCGCAATTCCAGGTTTGCTGACTCGGTTCTAAATCTTTAAGAATAAGTTGATCCGAAATGGGTATTCTGAATTACCTAGATCCATTATTTAGAACATTTACTTCTAATCAATATATATTATATCTAAAAGAGGAAATTCCTATATGCATTTCTGAATACCTCTTAAATGAATTCTGAATGAATTTCATTATGACAGACGGTATTTTTATTAAACGTATGAGTTTAGGTACATATAAATCAATATATTTATTACAGTTATTGGAAAAAATACAACGAAAGTTGCGTTACAATTTTCAGAAACTTAAATCGTGAAGCTAAAACATTTTTACAGGAACATTTAAACGACTCTGTAGTTTGTAAGTTATGAAGTTATAAAGTATCCGAAATATCATTTCCGTTTCCTAATTTTTTACTATCACGTTTATTCAAAGCAGTGGAAATCAGTTCTAATTACTATTTCTAACAAATCAGTTTATAATTGCTACAGATTTATAAAAAATTAAAATGATCAATAACAGTTACAACAGTTACAATGAACAATAACTACAAGTCTGAAACTATTTATTTAAACAACATATGTATTACATATTAATATAAAAGTAGATATATTGAAGTTTTCAAAGTAGGACGAAGAGACAATTACTCAATAAAGAAAATCATAAAAATGGAGGCGACCCAAAGACAAGATCTACAAAGAGCAGTAAATAATGGCTGCGTCCTCAATTAACCTGTGAGCAGATATAATTGCAGTAACCATAATAAAACTGAGTCAAAGGACGTCGAATGTCGCTTAAGGGCGAGGGTAGTAAAATAAAATATATGCGACAGAAATGGCAGAAATGTTTTTCAGCATGATTTTCAGTTAAAGTAATTAAGTAGGTTACTTGGGGTAAATTTTATGTTGGTACTACTTTACACCATGATTTAACTTTCGAATATTATCATATATTAATACGTGAAGCGAAATCTTTGGTTCCCCTGTTAAAAAAATTGCATGGACGGAGGAGTGTGAAATTTGGTTCACTTACAAGTTTATATGGAGAAGGATAGAAGAAAGCTAATATTATTACATAATATGCATTAGACTTTGCATTAGAAATTCTACTTACATTAAATTAAATAAATCACTCATTGTTTACGTTCATACTGCCAATGTAAAAAAAACGATTTTAAACTCATAATCTAAGAACAAGTGGTAGATCTGTGCTCATAATAGTTTGTGATCATATATACGTAACCTCCTTGGATCAAACAGTCACACAGAGTAGAGATTGTCGCTAAAGAGTTTATACTATAAGTTTATACGGTCTAATTTCGATCACAAGACGACCTCTAGTATTATCTAGTTGATTCTAAATTCTTAATTTCTTCATAAGATAAAGAACTTATCGAGAAGAGTTTGAGTTAAGTCTAAAGTCGAATTTAGTCGAATTTGCTCCTACGGCGGTAAATTAGACCCTTTATAGTAAATACGTAGTTCTCTAATTCTTATCTGTTAATAATATTATTACTTTACGTTAGTAAACTAATTAATCTGTGGTATTACAATGTATCTTTACCTTGTCTAATATTGTGTTGAGTTTCCGTTTACTTTGTCACTTATTGTTTTATTATAGGCTTACATCTGTTTATTCTGTTTGTCATTCTAAAATCTATATTATTATCCTGTTCATTATCGAAAACTGATACTATATATTGTGAACCATTAGTTGGTGTGTCTAAATAAATAAATTAATTAATATACCTTTATTTTAAATTATTTGTATAATACAATTTAAATTATGTGGAAATATCTCAATAAAAGTAAATACTAGAATTATTGTGAGGAGTCCAATAACAAATATTACGTATCGTGATATCGAATATTCAAGCGGCTTCCATATTCCATCAAGTTACCGTTTCCTATTGAGTTCGGGACTATCCAGACATCATCGCCGTTAAGTAATAATAGTAGTTATGTTTATTTATAAAAAAAAATTCAAATTGTACATTTTTGAAATACATATTTAATACCTATATCTAAATTTTCTTTTTAAAATTTAATTATTGTCGCTACACGACACCATATATAGAGAAAGGAGCGAACTTGCTTGTACTGCATACCTATTATTATTTCGCTTTCATATACAATTTATAAGCAATATGACAATATCGTATAGGGCAGAGATTAGGTGTGTACTGTACTTGACCTTATTATTTTTGAGACGTTCAGAATATCTGACTAAGAAGTATCAAAATCCTGCCAGCGGGGTTATTCACAAACGACGGAAACTCAGCTTTCTGTACTCGACAGGAAACTTTTCGGTGATTTTGTCTATACGCGATTCACAAATCCGAAATTGTATTATATTTATATTATAAATATATCATATTATATATAGTCGTATTCACAAATCCAAGTCATCGGATTGAATTTATGCTTTTCGACGATCGGCTTTTCCGCCACGGAAAGCTTCCGACGTTTGTGAATAACCCCCGGACAAGATTTTCGAATATCGGCCGAATTCTTATTTAAACATGCTGAGTGCCTTACTGAGTAAGAATTAAGAAATAAATAAGTATTAGTGAATAAGCAATTTTTACGTAGGCGCAAGTACCTACAATTTTCATTATCCTCATAATAAATTCAGATGTAAGTATACCTATTTGTTTTCTTGTAAATCTACTATTGTACTGTACTCATTCTTTGACCGTGTTTTCACATCTTTTCATCATCAGCAACAGCCTAGCCAATCGTAAATCGCTTAAGACTTTTACAATCTTTGCATTAATAATTATTTAAAACGGTTATATCCTTTGGTATTTTCTACATATACTCCGAACGCTGATATTAGGGCTGCCTCATCTTTATTTTTTTTTAACTTTGAAGTGTTACATAGGTACTTTAATATCCTTTCGTATTTACTCATCCTTTCAAAATAACCTTGCAGTACCCATATTTAATCTCAAGGACTAAAAAACATTTCATCCGACCTGACCGTCTCATATCATAGGTCAAATTCAGGCCATTTCAAAAATATATTAGTATATATAATTACAGGCCATTTGGCAAAAACATGTACGAAATAATATCTTACATATTTAAAAATTAAAATAATAGTTATAGAACTAAAGTTGGACTAATACAAACTTGCCTCAAGCAAAAGAACAAGTGCTCAGCCCTCTGGGGTTGGGTCTAGGTTATCTGGGGTTTACCACCAAAACTGCAGTGGTCATCCTCGGCGCGTTGTCAAAAGGCTTTGGGATCTCCTACAGAACACACCGGGCGTCTTCTTATACTGCGCCGAACTGTTACTTTTTGGAAGACAGTTATAGAGTCCCCTCTGCACTCTCACAGTGCCATGTCAGCACCGACCACATGTGCCGTCATCCTCCTGGGAGTCGGATTGATGGACGAACGGAACCATTTGTTCGACCTCTTTAGTCGCCTTTTATGATAGGCGTGATACACCGTAAACTTACTCTCTAGGGCGGACTACAGGGTTGAAGGGAAAGCATCTATATCTACGCCTCCGACTAAGCAAAGAGTTCAAGAAATTATAGTTACTTATTTCATATAAATTATAATTTTTTATTAATCGGGTTTTAGTTTCGCAATTTTAACTTTAAGGGTTTCGCACTTTAAAAAAAAAAGAACCTTAATAGGATCACTTCGTTGTCCGTCTGTCTGTCAAGACCCTTCTTCTCAAGCACACGCGAGGTATCAAATTGAAATTAATAGCGATTACTTATGTTTGCAGAACCTTGGAGCTGTAAAAAAATCAAGCTTTTAAGTCAACACAATAAAAAAATACAGCCGTTTATGACACTCACAAGTAAACCAAAACCTATAGGATACTTCCCATTGACCTAGAATCACGAAATTTGGCAATGAGCATGGTCTCATAGCATAAAATCACTGGTTCCCAAACTTATTTTGTCTACTGAGTCGAGAGCTCATGCAGTCGTTGTCTAAGATGCCTCCTAGCTAAATGAAATTACAAATCACCCCCCAGGCCTCTACACAACGCCCCCATTTTTTTTCTGGGTCTCTTACCGCCCCCCTTTAGGCCTGCAGCGCCCACAAGGGGGTGTTATTGCCCACTTTGGGAATGGCTGGCATAAATAAAGGAAAAAATCCGGAAATCGTTAATTTGTAGTTATATCACATGAAAAGATTTTTTTTTGGGTTTACGAACTTATACTTGCAGTTGGAGAATTGACTGTGACTTAACTGTGCCGTATATCGATGTAAGGGCGAACGTTTTACGGAACCCTAGGTGCGCGAGTCAGCCTTACACTTGTTCCGGTTTTTTTGCAAGGAATGACTGTCAGCTATCTCGCACAGAACTCGGCTCTATTTTTATAATTATGATTTAAATTTCTGTACTTACCGGATATTTACCTATGATATCTTAAGCTTTTTATTATAGATGTTACGCTACGAAGCTACGAAGTATGACGTATTAATTAAAATAATGTAGTGCAAAATAAAAACTAATAGAATATCAATTAAGTAACGTTAAATTAATGTATATCTTTGTCGCGAACTTCATGTAAATTTCAACCCTTCGAATCCTTTTCAATGGACCAACACTTTGATTGCAATTTAAATCTCTATTTTCACGTACAATATTTTTCCTTCCTTACTATTTTGTAAGTAATTTAAAGATAATATTAGGAAATGAGTGTGGTAAAATGAATGTGAGACGGGTCGAGGCGACGGGTGAAGTCATAATTACCCTAGGCATTATGCTCCATTTGGGCGCATCCCGAAACCGAGTGATATTGGTAATTGGTCAACTTTCGGCTCGGTCAAGATTGAATCAAGGCGCAGATGGCGCCGTTGAGTCGGCTCTAAGGCGCCATCAAACGTATTACAAAGTTGATGGTCTTTTCCATGTCAAAAATGACGAAGATCTTTTATCATAAAAAATGCGGGATGAAACAAAACGAGATTAGACGCCTTATGCGAACAAAACTCTTTCGATATGAAACTACAGTACGTGTACCTACTGTATATTTATGCAGTTATGATTAGCAGAATATAATAGTTCTAAAATTTTTATATTTCACAAGCCTAATTAGCATTTTGACAATTTTTGATTGCTGTAAATAACAATACAACTTCAATATGACTCGAAATTCGATGTAGAGGTTAAAATATTAGTATTCGAAATTTTTGTCTGTCTGAACACACACATTACGTGAAATTACTATATAGTTTTCGATAAAATATCTCATTTCGATAGTTTATATCAACATTTAGGATATTTTTATTCTGTAAATAAAAACGATCCTAAAAAATAACAAAAAATGTCCTCTCTAACTCAAAATCAACGAGACGAAGTATTGGAATTATAAATGTTTACACATCTATATAATTTGTAAAGTTGTGATGAAGAAAAATAATATATTGCCCACCACTAGGTGGGTAATATATTATTTTTATATGTGGGTAATATATGGCTTTTATCTGGTACGTACTAGGTACCTGATAAAAACCTGCCTAAAGAAGGTGTCTAATAACTACATATATCTAGGTGCAGTTACATGGTACATATTACAAGTTCATATTTTATAAATAACTTGTTTGTGTTTACGAGCTCTATATTAATTGAGGAATAATTACTTCATTAGCGGTAATTTTTCCTTAAAAAATGAAATGATGAATTTATATTAATGACAAATAAGATCCTACCAAATATCATACTTTTATTGTGTGACCCTACTGAGCTCTCTCTCTCTCTCTCTCTCTCTGGAGTCGGTTCCTCATGTCTGAGGATCGTGGTCAACATCGGAGTTGCATCTGGAGTGGATAATTTGGCTCCACCGATTTCTGTCCATTGCGTCTCCTACAACTGCGTAAAATTTTGAGGACGACGAGTCTTTTATTTGATCAATCCATTTTGTTGGTGAACGACCGCACGATCTTTTGCCTTCAGTGTTTTCAACCACTATCAGTTCTAGACTGAGCTCTGGACTTGTGCTACTACTACCACACAACGAACTGAAGGAATCTGTTCGCTGCATCGCTGTTTTCTAGTCGACGTGCCTATTTGATGTTATTTGTTCATTTAATGTCTATGCTTATCTGCTTATTTGAGTAGAACGTAGGACTGAAAACCTATCGAAAACGCAGCGTAGACAATCATGTAGACAACGCCATATATTCCACCACAAGAAAGTCACTCAAAAAAGAGACTAACTTCTGCTCATGCAACATAGAGAAAAGTGACAAAGTGATATTAATTTCTATTTTTCAACGCGTTTCGGTTTTTTCAGTCATCACAGTACCGTACTATACAACTTTGTTCGTATTGGGGCTACCAGCTTTTATTACCATTTTCCTCCATCCAGCGGACGGTGAATATGCTTATTTGATGTACATAAATTTCCTACCTCAACTCATTTTAGTTGCTTTACTTTAGAAGCATGCGACGCGGTTTTTTTTATATGTCACTCATTAGCAGAGATCGGAAATTAGGGAGTATAAATACCTAAACTTCATTTGAGTTGCTAAAATAGGACCCTAAAACGGATTTACGGGAGCCTCGAATTGATTTCTTGATATTGTAAACGTGATGTTGCCAATAAATTCTCTTAAATATACAAATAGGAACTGTCTTTATAAATTTTGCGATTACATTTGAGATTTCTATGACATTTGTCGGAAAACGTTTCGAGTGCTTAGAATGAAGAAAAAAATTATAAAATACAAATATTTTGGCAACAATTATCGAATATTTTATATACAATGAATATTACAAATGTTAACACAGTGCGACATAATATGCAAAATATTTAAAATTTGTACGTCACATGGTTTCTGAGAAAATCAACTGTGACAGACGGATGCACAGACGGATGGGTGCATGAGCGATCTTATAAGGATTTAGTTTTACGGCGCAGTTAGACGACGCGAAAATTATCTTGTGGTCGCGCGGTTGAAATTCTCGTCTATTTATAAATAGCGAATGTAAACTCTACTTGTTAGGAAATTCAAATTTCTGGGAACGCCCCAAACGCGCGGGCGTCGCACGTTCGCCGCGCGTTCTACGCGCGGTCGTTCTCCATATCCGTGCGTTTTTAAACCCTCGCATTCCATTCCTTTCTGGCCACTCCACATAGAGTAAAGTTACTTGCGCGTGACATGAGCTTAGATATGTAAATGTATATATTTATGTATTTAGTACTTATTACTTTATTTTGCGGCGGCCGCGCGGCGGCCGCGTGCCGACCGCGTTGTGTTGGCGCGAAGAAATTCGTGTCGAATAAGCGCGCCCTTAAGGTAATGCAGTGATAAGTAATAATTAATCTAAAATAGAGTTTCTGCGCTGATACGCGCACTAGCTTCCGAAAAATATGAAAAAACGGTTATTTTAATTTGTATTGAAAACTATAAATAATTTTAAAAAATCCAACTGGCACTTTGAAGTGTGTTTAGAATAATTTACACACAAAGTTTAGAGACATAAATCGGTCTCGTTAGTCCGAAAAATGTAAATCTTTGTTTTAAAAAAAGTTTCTTTGATTTTTGTTTTCTGTTTAAAAATTAACTGATCGTGTAAAGCAACTCGTAAAATAGTCAAGGAAATGAAGAATCAGGTTACCAAATGTCACTTTCATACGTTGAATTCATTATTTAAAAAATTGAGATCCCTGCCGTCAAAATGTTCAAGGTACGGAACCTTAAAATGTAATTACAATATGGATAAACTGAGAATAACTTTTTCGTTTTATGACGTAGGCAAATTATTATATCATATTAATACTGACTAATAGCAATTTATCCCGATAGCGATTAACTATATATAGATTACTGTAATATAAAAAAAGAAAATGGTAATCCCAATCTGGATAGATTGTTATTAAATTTTTCTTTCGAATTATTTTTTCTTTTTTTTTATCGTGCAGATATATAGATAGACATCGCCGACAACTAATACAAAAATCACGATACTTAAGTTGTTTGAACTGATTTCTAACAAAACGGTTTAAATTAAATAAACTGTTATATTACATGTGGTATTAGGGAGTTATAAGAGTAAATTACAGAAGTGAATTGAAAGGGGACCGGATGTTCCAATAGCAAAGCATATCGTACTACATAATTGCAATGAGCTATTTCATTTTAGTAGGTCGACATATTGACAGCCTGTAATTTGTGCTATGTTTTATTTTTAGTTTAATTCATGAGATTGCTTAAATAACCCTCTATGTAAAGATTATTGAAATCTGTGATGGGTTGTCGTGGAATTTAAGCTAGTCGACTGTTCTTGAAATTGGTATATTTTACAAATCGTATTAAAATAATTAAAAATTTTGAATGAATTGTGAAAAAACCTACTTCGAAATCATTGACAAAATAGGAGTTATTGGGTTCTAAACTTCAATAGTGGGAACAGAGTGGGAATAAGCTAGAGGGAAATGGCTTTACAGAACTATGGTGTCATAAACTTGCAGTGTCATTGCTCAGATTCCCATTGCTTGAGTTTAAAAGCGACTCTTAATTTTTCATTTCGAAAATTTCGTATTTTGAAAATCTTTCGAAGTTTTCTTCTCAATTAATAAACCTAACCTTTAATTAGGTGGCTAAGAAATAGTTAAGTAGCTTATTAAATATATATTAAATATAATATATTCAATATATTATGTGTGTAATTACAAATCGTAGGCACTAGTAATCAAATCTACAAATGTACAATAAAATATAGGTACATCCCTTTGTTGTTCATTAAGATACTTATTTTAAGATTTATGTTTAGGTATGTATCTGTGCCTTCATCATTGCCACAGATATGTACCTACTAGCATAAACGAGATACTTGAAGTATTACGAGATTTCGTTACAATATATTATTTATACTTAAGAACTGAAAACATACTTAACGATCTTATAAATGCACGCGCTTTGAATAGAAAAAGTAATAATTACAATAATTAATAACAATTTTATGCCCGTATATAGCATTAAACAATCTACAATAAATGTTATAAAAAGATTAAATATTTATAAAATTAAATTAATATCTGTGAGAAGCAATAAATAGCAGCACAGTTCAACTTATCTACTTTTAAAACTCGACCGACTTGGAGGCTCCACACAGATTGGATAATTTTAAATTATCTACCAAAATTATGATGAGCCGGAATGAATATTCAAGCGAAACGTTTAGCCGTCGACGTGTTATTAAGATGATCGTGAAGTCGTTACCGACGGAATTGTATTTCATAAAACTCATAACTATACTTATTATGAGCTAATATTTTTCGACAACACATTATTGGAAATTATGGAACATGTCATATTCATTATGTTTATGTTTTTATGTAGATATCTACTTTGCAACCATGCAACAAGTGTAGTGAAAGTAGCCCGGCTTCTTTTACATTCTTACAATCATCCATGAAAATAAGGTAAACGAATTATAACCGCTTATATATCTATGTAGAAGTCAGATTTAGTGAGATTAACAGAAATACGGAATATTCATAATAAAAAGTAATTTACTGTTATTTAGATTTCAGTTGATTTTAAGGTACATATATTTACAGTCCAATTTATAATATTGAATCTGGATAAGTAGAAAGAAAATGTATGTATATACAATTGTTTTTGACTATTGGTTCAAAATATCCATTTTCTGATTATTTAGAACGTTGCCAACAAATCTTTTACAACGTATTACATTGTATTTATAGACGTAGGTACTGTCAACTCTAAATTTGGGAACAAATTACCAAAGCGTAATTGCACAATTAGAGTATTATCAAGTTAATTCCGGGTGAAACTGTACGCCTGCCGACGACGTCGCGTCGCATGGCACCCTTCCTCTCCTATTCTAATGCAAACTAACTTGTGAATCTACAATTTATGACATATTGTTGGTTTTAATGTTCTATAATACAAGTCAGTATAATTTTAAGTGGGTACTGTTTGAAAATAATTCAAAAATGTTTACGCACAAAATATCATATTAGTAAAATACGAGTAATTGTAGGTAGGTACTTATATGGAGAACGGGAAAAGTTCAAAAATTCTGTATAATTTATTAGTAAATTTCATAAATTATATTAAGTACTCACGACTGCAGATTCATTCCACTTAATTTTATAATTCAGCCAGTGTTTTCCAGGGTTAAAATTGGTTATAACATAATATAATTAGTTTCTGTGTGATATACATTTCAATCAAAGAAAGAACCAATAATATCTTATTTACAATAAAGATACGGCACACATAATACTAAAAAAATCTGAAACTAAGTTATTGAAATACATTCTTTCATCTTACTATCAGTTAACTTCCTGATCCCAATTAGTAGTAGAGGCGACAAGGTATCACATTACGGTATAATTCGCAACGGCTGTGGTAGCTAGTGCGTAGCTAATTATCGACTAGAACATTTGCAGTGAAGCAAGGGTTTGCCGCCGCTTGTCATTTGACGCTACTGAGGGGAAATATCGATTATTTCCTCACAAAATATGGCCTCAACGATTTTAGGTGACGGACGCGTAATATTCCAAGAAAGTCCACCAATGATTGGTGTCATACGTAATTTGTCGTAAGGAGGTGGATTAAGTAAAAGATAATGATCGCAAGTCTCGAACGCATTATTTTCACATTAAGGGTTGTCCTGTCCACACGCGAACAGTTGAGAAATAAAAAGAGGCCCACATCTTTTCATAGTCAGTTGCAACTTTCGTGTTTAAATAATAATAATATTAATTTATTCAGATATAGTAAGTTCAATATAGAAATATATTATATTTACCTTTACATAATTCGAGCAAAACCGAGGGCCTTGAACTCCTAACTAGGTAAAAACCTGTGTTTGGTCGCATATAAATGTGTAGTTAATAATGTAGTTGTGTGTGTCGGTACGTGCGTGCTTGCGTGTGTGCCTATTTATGCGTGTGCATGTGTGTTTGCGTATGTTTATGTGTGTGTATTTATGTGTGTTTATGCTGATGGCTGTAAATGTGAATTCCTTATTATTTAATAAAATCTTCAGTACTTTCGTATCTAAAGACGAAAAGTTGATCAAAAGACAATATAAAGGAATTATAATACAGTGCATACATCTACTACCGCATTATGTTTTAATTAAGTATTTAGTTAGTTTTAATTATGAAGTACTAACAGAAGCAATAAAAAACCTTGTCCGAAATCTTTTGTGGTTTGGGCCCCACTTTTACAATATTGTAATGCATACTATTGGCTAGTGTTAGATGTGTATATTAATAACTGTTGTCCGCGATTTCGTACGTGTGGGATTAAAAAATGTAGCCTATGTCCTTCCGCAGGGCTTCATCTGTCTCCATTCTTCAAAGTACCAAAATCGGTCCAGCGGTTTAGCCGTGATAACATCATGGACAAACAGAGTCACTTTTACATTCAAATATTAGTATGAAAGAATAGATATAAGGTTTCTAACTCCTGTTGTGCGCATGGAACTTTAATATGAAACTTGAAGTCATACTGTATCACAAATGATAGTACGTGTTCTCTTTTTTATTTGCGAGTGTAAAACGATAACGTTGAAGGTGTCCAGAATACTCTTTTGTCTTCTTGCGTCCAAGGCACCTACTCGTGGTTGACGATGGTAAGAAATAAAACGATGCTAGTTGTCTGGCTAAGACCCTATCCGCCCGTACCGAGGGATGTTGTGCACACATAGTAATGGTCATTTGGTTTTGCTAAGCATCAAGAAAACGTCTCAAGCCATCAAACTAACAAAGAGAAAACATTTTCGTAACGTTTGTCACCTCCGACCTACAATGAAAAGTCAATTTCTAACGAACTTTGATTAACTATATACGAACTGTACTTATTATACTATGCCTTATGATGCACACATGCATATACGTTAAAATATTTTTTTGTTGTTGTTATACTCAGATATAGTACCATATATAGCTATTTAAACCACTGGGGACCCAGTTCGGGACAAGATTCTTAATATTTTGAATTAAGAAAATATCAAGAAATATAAATAATGATAAAATATTATTTGAAATGTCTACGAAAACGTGTCTGAATACATATAGAAGGATACGATTTTTTAATGTTTGTCTTATGTGTATCAAGGTTTTAGTATAATTACTTTACCAATTATTTTATCCGCTCATTAATAACAAGCAAGTTTCTGTATTTGGCAAAGTCGTAGAAACGTTTTAGAAAACTTCAAATTTCGAATAACAGTGCAACCCTCGGTTTGTGAAGGCGTGAAACCGCGCTAGTTACTGGCCATTAGAACGCTTCACGGCACCACATGGCGATCACCTCAAATTGAGCCGAAACAAATTATTTATTTAAATGGAAATCGGTCGCCGCAGTCCAGCGCCTTTGACGCGCATGTGTGTTTAATTCCGACGACATATGTATATTTGCTTGTGGTAAGTAGTATTATGAAACTTAAAACTTTTTTATCGACAAAAATGAATTCATTAGGTAAAAATATTGGTTTTGTCTCTCTTTAACATTAAATAAATAGTATTATTATGGAACAAGTAATTCACATGTTTTAAAAATTGATTTTGGATGTTGCATGTGTTATTATAGTTACAAAGTACACACAGAGGGTGGTATTGCTAGATACATTTTGAAAATTAATTTTTAGAGATTTATAATATCTACAACTTTCGTTAAAGTTTTCTTATTAATTTCGAGTAAAATTTCTCGATTTCTTTAAATTGGAGATGACATCATTTTGAAACAAAGAGAGTTTGGTTGTGTCTACCTAATTCAAGTAGGTACCTATTCGGTTTGTTTCTCTGTAGTTTATATTATGGAAAAAATTACTTATACATTATGTGGGTTATTTCGAGTTTCTGCATCGTATGATTTCTGAGAAAATTAACGGTAACAGACAAACAGACAAGCTGGTTTGTGAGTGGTTCTCATAAGGATTATTCATGTTTTCCTTTTGAGGTATGAAACACTTAGTCATTGTTAAATATTTACATTTCATTTATTCCGTCATAGGAATCGTGTTAAAAAATAGACAATACATAGGTATAATTGTCGAATTTAACTTGACTAACTAGGTAGGTACTGAAAGTGAAGGTTTGTTTAAAATAAAAGCAAATTAAATTAATAAAAATTAGCAGTAAATTATTACAACTGTAGCAACTATGGAAAATAAATTGTAGCATCCGAGCTCTAAACTAATTTAGAACAGTTTCTCAAATTGACCTGGCCGTGAACTGAACCAAGGACCGATAGATTAATAGGTTGTTAGATGTACCAATGACCTTTGCTCAAACAGGCGATTTCTATTGTTAGTACCTACGTTATCTATTGTTGAAGATTTCGGAGTTTTGAAGGAATCGACTTCACAAAGATCAAATCACATTCGAGTTTACATTATAACTTTAGTAATTTGGCTTTTTAAATTCGATAAATCGATAAAATTGTGTGGTAATGTGTTGGCCAGGGCCGCCTTCTCTTGCTGCCAGAACATAGCCTCAGGCTGGCTAAGATTCAGAACACCAGACCGCTATTGAAATACATACGTGGGTAGTAATTGACTTAATACATACATATATATTAAGTTCACAGACAGAAAATAATGGTACCTAAGTGCATCATGGCTATTTACTTATATTATTACAAATTAGTTCCTAATTCAAAATTAAATTTTTGAAGTTAATTTAAAGTCAACTGTCTATCACTTGAAATATTTTCCAATATGCACATTTATTAAAAATTTATTAATTAAAACGGTATATATAAAAATGTTATCGATTTCTGGTGAAAGCATAAATTATACTACACCTGAGTACTTATGTATCACGTAGACAATATATTGGTATTATTGTTATATATGTATATACGGTAGGTACATACCGATCATATTTTATAGTAACGACTTACCTTGCATTTTCACATTTGTCAACTTTTTTTCTCGTGCCTATTTCTCATGTTTCTTAGTGTCCTAGAGCTTTGTCACCACTCTGTGTCATTTTCAAGTTTCTATATAGTCTATAACTTGACCCAGATCATGTCTGCTATCTATTGGAGACTCTTTTAGGTTGCTTTCATATATTGTTTTATGTTCATAATAGTTCTCATCATATGTTCGTCAGCGCGTCTCGCGGCATGCCCATACTAGTGCAAGCAATGTTCTCGGATTCTTTAACGTTTTAAATGTTCGTAACGCCCTAATTTCTGTGACGTGGAACTGTTGTTCGTTAGACTTTTACACAGTCCAGCATTCAGAATCCTAAACACCCAACTATACAACTACTACTACTTACTGGTAGGTAGTCAAAAACCTTACCTTGGCCAAAAAATGAATGTCATACTTGTTTTAAAATCTCATTTAGTCCCATAAAGTTTGAATTTTGAAAAATGCTTAAGTTCCTACATATTTATTGCAAAAAGTACATATGCCAAGTTTGAAGCATCAAAGATCAAATGAATTCTTTTACCATACAAACTTTTTCCTTCTCATTACTATTTTCAAAATGTAGTGAAACTTTGAGTCTAAATGCAATTTTTCACATCTGCAAGTTGGAAGCGTTCGAATTTTATACCATTAGAGTAGCTTTCCGAAAATCTACAATAATTTTACCAGCAGCAGTTTAGCTCATTGATGATGAATCATCATTTTCATATGTATATCTATAGATTGCACGTATATGTTATTGTCACATGATTTTAATTATATGAAACCAATATTCGGTAAGAATATAAGATGCTTAACGTTGTCCGTCTGTTTAAAAAATCTTTGACGTAAAAATTATATCTCAATATTTTGCGTGTTGGAATTTACTCCACAAATTTTGAAGTGTCGGCCGACCTTCACCGTCCGGGTCCAGATAATAGGAGTAATAATTTAAGAAACCTGTTCCAGTTCCATAAAAAATAATCGTCGAACGAATGGAAACCAGGGACACCCTTCTCTTTCAGCCTCTCTTTTGTTTCACTGTAATACTGACTGTCAAGGCACTGTAACTCATTATACATAATAATGAGTTAATTTACATATACATAAGTAATTGGTATCAATATATTACTACATATATAATATCGAAACAGATATTTATTTAATATACTCTCTCACACATATTTTAAGTCACAGTATTTACATACATAATGTCATGTGATTCCCCATTTGGAATAAACAGAGCATAATTCATAATAAAATCATTCTTGCCACCACTTTTGACACTTTAAGTATTTGGGCGTGCTGGGAAGTTAGGGTGTAGGTATGTAAGCAGCGCAGTGGTGAAATGGCACAAACGGCTAGAAGATTCGAGAAGCTCGCGTCGATGCGTTGTCGGTGTGGTCTTGCTTAATCTCAAAGCCTGGCTTCAGAGACCATAACACGTCATCTACCAACTAAGGCTTACGACTGAGGCTTAAGACTGCGTCGGTGGGCTTTCGAGCGCCAAATTCTAGTCCTCCAGATCGGGCAAGATCTGTCCCTGCTAGTAACGACTTGGTGACGACGACGCCGGGGCGATAGCGACATACGCCCCGCACGCTTATTACGTAACTTGCAATTAGCACGCGACAGCCAATATCGCGCGACATCTGCTGTCAAAACGAGAATTTGTGAAATGTAATTTGTATAGTGGCGCTAAATCTACCGCGAAAAGTGCATTTTACGGTCATAGAATAATAGATACGCAATTTTTATAGATGATAACAATTTTTTATTACAATTCGTCATCGGTCGCACAGTGATCGCGTACTGTCGTAGTCTGCAAATTTTTCGCCAATAACCCCGCCGGATTGTCAGCTAGGCCAGAGAAGGCTATGGTGTTCTCAGCCCGTCTTAAGAGGCGACTAAAGGGATCTTCTAAAGAACTAGGTAACTAAGAAGTGTTTCTACACTACGCGAGAGATGCTCCAGTGCGTACCGTTGGAGATCCTAGAGCCCATTGACAACCATTGACGCCGAGAATGACCACCTCAGAAGTTTTAGTGAGTAAAAGTCTCTTATGACCCATTCTCACCCCCAAAGGGCTGGATGTCTGTGTTCAGGTTTTTCTTGAGTTACCAAAAAAAAGGTAAGTACCTGAAAATAGTGCCATCTGTGTAATCTATATATTTTAATACGTGAAGCCAAAACTTTGGTTCCCTTTTTGAGAATATTGCAAGGACGAGTGTGTTTGGTACACTTAAAGTTTATATGGAGAAGGACAGGAGAAAGCTAATATTTTTACATAATGTACATTAGAAATACATTAAATTACATAAATAACTCATTGTTTACGTTCATACTATCAATGTTAAAAAGACTTGTCAATTTCATACTCATAATATTTTAAGACTTTTATTCAAACAGAAATCGATATTTATAACAATAAATTAATCAATTATGTATTCGCCATTGCTATTTACGATCTCCTCCCACCTCTCGACCAATTTGTCGATCCCGCTCCGCCAAAAATCGCCTGGTCTGGTATCGAAGAAGTTGTTGACCCAGTTTATAAGGTCCTCTTCATTGTCAAAGGTAACGCCCCTCATATGGTTCGACAGGGAGCGGAAAAGATGGCAATCCGTCGGTGCAAGTTTCGGAGAATACGGCGGATGCTGAAGGAGCTCCCATTCGAGCTCTTGGATTGCGGCTTTGACGACTTGTGCAACATCCCCATGGCGTTGTCGTGAAGGAGTATAGTTTGGCCTTGTCAATGGGGTCTTTTCAGTCGAATGGTCTCTTTCACGCAGTGTAGCTGGGCTATGTAGGGCTCCTTGTTGACCGTGACATTCCTTTCGTGGGCTCGATAAAAAGCGAAGAAGAGCAGGTGTCGAAAATGTTGGTTTTTACCTCCTGTATATTCCATGTCTAAGCCTCAAAGGTAATAAAAAAATAAATTAATCAACAAGACGATTAGCACAATTTTGTACAGCAGAAAAAGCTCTATCGATTGAATATTATACACTTTATCAAAAGCAAAAAATTCGTTGTAAAACAAAAGAAAATATGAAAACGCTACGAACTTATTCCCCAACCCAATAGTTTGAGATCACATATGCGTAACCTCCTTGGATCAAACAGTCGCACAGAGTAGAGATTGTCACTAAAGAGTTTATATTATAAGTTTATATTTACGGTCGAATTTCGACCACAGAGCGACTTCTAGTGCGTTTAGTTATATTGCTTTGCGTTTAGTTAGTGGTGGGAACATTTCTGCTTCTGCAGCACCTTCTTCAATAACTCCAACACTTTTTCTAGCAATTTTAATAATACTTATGGAACAGTAAATTTTCAAACACAACAAATACCTAATTAAATGGTGTTCTTATCGCAAGTTCATATTCTAAGAAAGCAATAGCGAAATTTGTCTTTAGATATAAGTAACTTTATACTACAAGACAAGAATGAAACGGCCATAATCTTCCTTTTATTAAGATATTTATCTAAATGTAGGTATATGGACTTAAAACTGATAATGTTATTATTATGTAGTTACCAAGTTCAAGGCCATAGTATAGGTATACTGTTTGCAGAGTTGCGTGTCTCTCATATCGCCGTCGGCTTATTCCCTCGCCGACAGTTCTCAGAAAACGTCGTTAAACTCACGTATTTTTGGTAGCAAGATAATGCCAGTTATTTCCAAAGAAATCATTATAATTAGGCCCATTTATAATATAGTAACAAACAAATAAAATGGTCGGAGCATAAAGCCGGCGGGCAAGAGTCGGTCACTTTATGTCATTATAGTTAAATCTGATGTTTGTGAACTGATTTTTTGGTCAAAAACTATATTAAATACATCTCTGAGAAACTAACTTGACGTTAATATTTCTGCCTATAACAACACCTGTCTGTCACCGTGTAGTTTAATTTAGCTATTTATAAACCTAAACATTTACACACATTAAACTTTTATCGCTACATGTAGTGCCGAGTAGTAGAGACTTTGTTGCACCTGGATACAGTGTCCACTCTGAATGGAAAATGGCTTGAATCGTGAAACTATATATTATGTGTCTTCTAACTTCCTATTTTACCCTGAAATTTTTTAAGAAAACACGAATATTTTTGTATTACTATTGCGGGCAGTGCGTGACATCCTTATATTTTTTATTTAGTGTAACATGGGTGGCAAAAAATTAAATTTTTTGTAAAAAAAATTAAAAAAAAAAATGCAACACATGTCGGATGCCACTACAATGTCTCAGTGCAATTAGTTGACATTTTAAACCCATACACTAGGCTTTATAATAACGTAGAACTGCTATGAGTGAATGTGGCTTCGTAATTTTCTTTAACTACTGTTTCACATTTTTTTACATTTAGCTAATTGAACTAACTGCGTTGGATATTAATTGCTGAGAAAATTACCGGCGCACAGGCCCCCAGGCCCTAAACCACAAAGAGCTCACAGCAACGTCCCAGCAGTCATAAAAACGAACAATTATTATGAACTCAAGTCTTTATTTCTTTCCAATTATACCTAACTCGTATTATAGTTTCTATGATATTTTTTACTTAAAAATATTTTAATTTCTCCTTCATCAAGTTGTTCCAAACAATACATCCGAAGTTTAACCTGCACAAAGATTAAATGATAACCGAAAAATTTTCTAACATTGTAGACGCTATACGAAATACTGGTGGTAGTATAACTTCTAACAATAAGAACAATTAGGTAATAAAACAAAACACTATAATTTCACGTCATGGATAAGATTGGCGCGGAACAATCGCTCCAGAGATAGTGATGCGATTACAAGGCGCTGAGTGTTCATTCGTCACGTAGTTATGCCACGGCGAAAGAACAAAGCGAAGGCATTAAACAATTGAATGACCACAGAAAGTCCCATAATTCAATTTGCATCCCGCTAGACAAATGTAGTCGACGGTAAGAACTGTGGGTGCGATTACGAGCTCCGCCGCGAGCGTCGATGTCTGAGAACGCTTTCGCCGCTTTTCAACACTTCTGCGAATCGATTATAGGTTGGTTTCTTTCTGTGATTTTACCTATGACCGGTTATGACATGGTTTACATTCAACATTTTCCTGTTACAAGTCAATAGCAACAGCTATTGTTTTGTTGTAGTCATTCTATGTGTGGGATAATAGTCTGTTAGCAGGAATAAAAACATGCGCATTCATTTTTCTATAGCACCACGAACGATGCTTACTGGCATATCAATATCAATGTGTGTTACTACAAAAAATATATTCATCGGTTTTGTATCGGATATTGGTCGCGGTGCGTGTCGACAGTGAGAGGTGACTCGTGCATTATTATGATAATGCAGGCGGAGTCGATGGTATCGCGGCTATCCGCTCTCGTAACACAATTGAATTAGCATAGCACAGTGTCGGCCTCAGCGGGCGGTCTCAGCCACGCGACCACCTAAGCACCTCATCTCAGATTCCATTTGGAAAGACTTATCGGGACACCGTTATGTACAATATCTTCAATTTATATCACATTGTCTTTCTAGGGTAAGAAGTCTTAAACCAGATATAGAAAGTGTTTATTAATGTAAGATACTGTCTATTGACATGATCGCCTTCAAAGCAGTAAAAAAATATGTTGTGTTTTGTAATGTGTAAAACAGTACATTCCGAACAAAGCAATATAATATTTGTTATAAAGAAAGTGTACATAAAAGAAGGCAAGTAAACTTAAACGCTTTCACAGGTTCATTGGGTAGGTAGTAGAATGTTCAAATTATGAATGAGCGGAGGCAGCTTGAATGGCGTGACCACAACCACAATCCACAAGGCGCGGGTCATCAGCGGGATTGTGTTAGTTAGATATACAAAAGTAAAGGTAATTACTCCAAGCTAATGATGAGTATAGTTGAAATAGCTGATCCATTTTATTCTACTGCACTGTAACGAGAGATTAACTTTTTGGTTTTCTTTTATTCATGCAATCTGTAATCTACGTATTGATGAAGTGATGTTCATTTGAATATCTCAGAATGCAATTGATTGAGTTATGTGAAACTTACTAATATGTTTATTACGTTTCTCAGTGTAAATACACTTGTGAACAAAAAATTTAATTAAAAGTTGTTCAAAAATGCGGAGAGTAAACAATTCGTGTATCCCCTTGAACAGTTAACAACATTGACTACCCCTATATCCCATCAGTGGCAGGCGCGGTTTTAAGTACTTGACTCGAGAGTATTCATGGACGTTCGTCGCGATCTGAGAGGTCGTGAAATATGGTCGTCGGAGGGGACTAATGGAGCCGAACAACCCTCAGACAGATTCCTAAGTATGTATGTAATAATATAATATATAATAGAGAGAAAGCGGGATATAAAATGTTTGCAAACCTCATATCTAGAATCTAGGTGATTTAGTTTCTGTTTTTCACTTGTTTATTATTTTAATGAATGTATGTATTTAGATCGTTAGATGTACTTAACTCGTTTTAAAATACAATTATAATTATCATTTCTTTTACAATTTATTTGTCAGAAAAGAGTCAATTTTTTAATTTAATAATAAATTTTGGTAGTAATTTTAGCTAGTAATAAATTTTGTAATATTTTTTTTTGGATAATAGTATATATTTATCGACATAAATTAGTACTTACATACATATTTTAACGTTAATATTTACAAACTTAAAACTAAACATTATTTTAAATAATAGACTTCCTCGAAGTTGCCGCTTAGAAATCTCTCGTCGTTTAGGGTGCCCAGCAGACTGGCAGCATTACCTATTTGAATAATCAAACATTCGTTGGCGGAAAAAGCTGCCATCCCGACGGTCTCCCGAAGCCTCGACTAGTCTCTTACAAATATCAGAAACCAGTCGATGGGCTTTGGGGCCCCAGGCTCCCTAAGTTACGAATGCAAAGGGCGTAAAAAAAAAATAAGTAATAAAATGGTAGATAAAATTTCGTAAAAATAAAAATATAATGAAGTAGTAACGGAAGATTCATTTTAGAGGGGCTATGTACATTGGAAAACACTGTTGCATTTATTGTGTTTCTTATCAAAGTAATCCCCGCAGTTTAAACATATCCACGCGATATATTGCAAACGGAAAATTTACAGTTAAAAGCCGGATGGTGCAGCAAATAGTTGCAATTTCCGACAATTCTTATAATGGGATATGTGTGCAATGGTTTTATGGTTTGGTGATGCTGTTAGATATATGCGTCCTTCTCGCGACGATGGTTTTTATTACTGACGCGTGCTCTTGGAACATTGAAATAGGAAAAATGAATTGCATATTTAGGTAGATATACATTTTTAGATATAATATTTATGTACCTATGTTTATAAATAGTTACCTACCTATTTATTGTAGTTTAGATATTAAATTACGTAACTGTATTTGTTTTCTTTGGAATGCTTAGAAAACATACTTACCTACATAACGTGTTCTATGTGTAGGTATCTATATATATGACACTTTGTAATATTGTATAATTTAGTATTCTTTAATTTATTTTACAAATTAATGAACATAATAGCACAAAAAAAATTTGAAAGGTTAAGGGAAAAAGTGTGTACCTGTTTCCAGACTCCAATCACTATTTCTTACTAGTATTATAATAACATTAAAATTATGAAGAAACATGTGTTATAATTTTATGTAGTTAGTAAATAATTTTAACACAATTTTCGTACTTTTGTTATTGGCATTGTTTCACAATATAGCAAGAAACGTTTCTTAAAGTTCCTTAAAATAGAAACGTTTCTTAAAGTTACTATTCCTGTGATATTGCAATATTGTGAAACAATGTCAATAACAAAAGTACGAAAATTGTGTTAAAATTATTTACTAAGTATATAAAATTAATAATCCTTTGCTATATTCATTCTACATTACAACCTTAAATCATCGTTAAATCTAAAACTTATCAGTATCATCTTTTTATTAATTATTAAAGTTATTTAAAATAAAATACAAATATAAATACCCTGCTAAGACGTGACAGCATAGACCATGGATCAGATCCATGATCTGTCCATGACAGGCATTTAAATACGAAAGTCTCTTACTAAACAGTTTGTTAATATGGTGATGTGATAACCGAGAATCAATCCATGAATGGCGCTATCGATGTCGGTATCAATTAGGACTCAGTAGGCGCCATGGGGAGGCGAAGGGCACCGCGGGGCACACATCAGGGGGTCACCGGCAAAACCTATCTCCTTTTGTACCTCCACTTACGTGTTAAATTAATTGTTGACCACAAAACATTTTACACGTGTGTATTTTATCCATAGCACTGGTTATTAAGACTCCAACATCAGATAAATTTCTTATCTGACTGTCATATTCCGCTACTATTATAGCAATAGAATCCTCGTTAAACCAAATATGTACGCGAGAATACTTGACAATAGGACAATGCAGTCACCGCTTCTTGTTCAACTTTTTTCGAGAAGCCATTAATTAGTGGTGCTCCATCTTCGAAAATAACCTTCTCTGTTGTCGGTCCGTCACATATTGACAGGACGCGATGACGGCGCTGACGGGCGGTTGCGGCGCCTCTGCCCCCATGACTTGCACCTCGCGTTCATTACGCGCCTCCGAGCCAAGCGGTCCGCTCTAACAAGCCAGGTTAATGCAATGAATTGCAAAATCTCCGCCTATCATCGTACGATTATAATTTCTGAACGATCTCTAAAAGCGCCAGATAAGGTTGAAAATGCGTTATCAAATTTTTAGTCAAAGCTTATCGAGATATTCCAGAAGCTGAATAAGACGATTCCGATGACATTAATGACTCCTAAATCGGACCGGACTTTTAAATTTTCGAGGGCGCTTTGATAGTTTCCTGTGCTAGGCGTACGGTGAGCGATCTCCATTAGCAAAGGGCGGTAACAACAAAGAAGGTTGGCTACAAAGGAGCCCTTCGAGCAATCATTGACGGTGATTGTGGCGGCGATCTGTGAGATACTGCAACGAATCTGTTTTCGGATAGTTTGTTTTGGAATGATTGAATGTATGATCGATTTTTCGAGGGGCTTTTTTGAAATTTTTGGTAATATGACTGATACAACTAAAGTTTTTAAGTACAAGACAGTTCATTTTATTATTTTTTTTTATTATTATTATTAACATTAATCACAATAAACCACGCAGTTACTATTGATTAGAAAAAACTCAGTAAATTATTGTTCGTAAAATTAAATGCCCACTCGATATATCTAATAATAATGTGAATGATTACATAAAATTTTACTCACAAATCTTAGTCTAAAACTTATTTAATGTGATGAAAATAATACTTAGAACAAGTTTCGAGGGTTGACTTAGATTCAATATTTAGCGCTTTTAAACGCATTATTACAACCACCTTGTAACGGTACCTCGAGCGTATTAACAGTACTAACGAGCAGTATTAAAAGGTCATTTGCGGTTGCGACAGGAAACAGCGCAGTTGGCCTGCGGTAGAGACGTTTTTACAGGGAGCGATGTGTGGCCAATGTACTCGGTACTGTGCTAACGTTAATAAAACACACCGGCGGACATGACAGGACAGCAGTTGTGAGTAAACACTTTAAAATAAGTCTTATTCAGTACTTATAGAAGAGCTAACCGTTGCGAAATGGATATTAAGTCTCTGGGTGTGAAAGAAAAACAATAAAGTTAAAAATATAAATAAATAGTGTAGTTTATAGCCGCCTACGGAATGTAATTTTATTTAAAACAGTAGGTAAAAGTGCTACGCATGTTGAACATACTATAATGTCGCAGCTGTTATTCGAACATATCAACTACAATGTCTTCAATGCCGGTGCAGTTTTTTATAGATCTCTTATGATATGGATACGGAGCTTAACAAAAAAGTTCTTTAATTGGAAAGAATTGTAGTTTCATACAAAAACATGTTAGCTGCCAGTATCGAAGCAGTAAATTATATTTAAATAGTTTCTCATTATACGCATTTCCATTAAGTTACATTCTCAGATCAAGTGTCACAATAGGCGCAGCACAAAGCGTGTCCTGAAAGTGTCCTTTGTTTGACCGACTTTCTAGACTTTTGGAAGGTCTCAGCTGAACATGACATATTTTTATTTTTGTGAATACTTGTATCGAAAACACTTTATTTGTATTTGTGATTTACGAGTATTTCGCAAATAATAATTTCATGACCGACTCATAAACTGACACGAGATACACTGATAGTGCGAGGTTGCCATACTTGCTATAGCTAACTATTTTACCCGTGGTTACGCTCAATGAGGTAGAAAGAGACAGGAAATTCGTTTGACACACAGTGGTGAGAGCGACAACTTATTATGACTCCATCCATTATTTTTCTTGGCCCAAGGTTACATTAGTGGGTTTTTTTTTTCTCTTTGTTTTGGCTTCGCAGATTGCATTTAGCCATTGACCAAGTAAATATGAGTCGAAAGTTAGGGAAACGAAGTTTCGCGCTCTTTTTCTTTTCTTCTTCTTCCTTTATGGCACGGCGCACAGTTCAGCGTATTTGCCAATTTCACGTATTAATAAGTAATCCATAGTGTAGAATCACAAGTAAATTAGTTTTTTCTTATCATAAAACTATAAAACTCCTCCAGTAAAGTGATAGTAGGCTTTACTGAAGTTATAAAGGACTTCTTGGAAGAGCGCGAATACTTCAGCTAAACATGTTTATTTAGATCTCCTCCATTCTGGTCACTTACACAAAACTTTAAAACACAATATACTATCACTGTTGTACTTTAATACTCCTAAAAATATAAAAAATAGAAAATCTAAATAAAATCACAACCTCACTTCTTCCGTTCCCGCCAAGAAGTCCCATTAGTGGGTTATTAATAAAGTTTTTGAATGACAGCTGCAGTATTCCATAAAAACACATGACAGTTGAAATTACACAGTATAAATAAAATTAATAATTCATAAGCGGTTATAAATTACACAGATTAATTACGACGTAACTGACCCGCTAAAGTCGAGTAAAGCTCGAAATTGACTCTACATAAAACAATTCAATACAATAAATCTACAGCAAGTTTAAACGACAGATTCGCACATCATTAACGATAATGTTTTTAAAAATAAAACATGCCCATGGTATATTTAGGTACTCGTCGGAGTGTAAAGCAAGTATTGTTAAATTTGTCACAGTGAAGACGTTGCGTTGACGGATGTCCGCATAAATAACTCGTAGAGACAACTTAATGAACATACGTTGTTATCGCCATAATATCTATCTAACATATTCGAGACTTTTAGGTATTGTGGATTACAAAATACTTCTTTTCTGCTAAAATTATTAAAGATACTTTGCTTTTGATTAGTATTAGATTACTATTTGCCTATTACGTTTAAATAATCTGTTATGTTACAGGGTAGTATGTTAAAATTTAAATTAAAACTAGTAAAGGCAAGAAAATCAAGGATGAGTTCCATTTCCGAACAGGTTTTTTTTTTCACTGGGAATGAACATGTACGTACATATACATGAACTGAAAATATGTATAGTATAATATTACATGTCCTATAATTAATAGATACAGAAATTCCATAATATTGTTATACTTCGCAATAAAATGTATGCTAAGTACAAACAAAGTCATTCCATAACATATCGTAAGAATATCTACACTGCACACCGCTTAACGGGAATTTCGTGTACACAAATGCAGTAAATATTATTTCCTTGACAGCTTCATTTAAATACCTTTTGTCAGTGAACGGGTTAAACACGTCGTGGAGTAGTGATAAAAAAGAGTTATGGAGTGCGCTACTGGCATTGGAACATTAGGTGTACCCAATTAGTGCATGCGACAAATATTTTAATTAAGACATTTCTACACATTTATTTTTAAATTTGGTGTTGACACTATTGCTTCATTTTATAACATATTCAAAAAAACACCTCAGATCTATCTTTGTTACTTGTGTTATATTCAAAATAAAATTAATATCTAACTAAATAGTGAAAAATTAAACACTTATCTTTACTGTTAAATAAACATTTCAAACTGTAAGTGGTCCTATCCAAACTTTACTGGCTAATCCGCCGTGTAAACTTTGCAAAAGTGTTGCTATCGAAAATGACAGATCTCAAGAGAGCATTGTGCGGTGCATCGGGTAATACCATTTCCTCTCAAAAGCGGTGATAATATTTAGTGATCGAAATAGAGGATTTGTCGATTTTGCGACGACAATGACAAAGCACGACTTTAATCCCTACAACAGCCATTTAGGGCTATTACAAATAAAAGTTTGTCCGTTGCCGTCGGTCGGCTCAATGCCACAATGGGAACTGAGGCGACTTCACGCTGCGCCCGCTGTGAATGGGCCAGCGCCAAAAAAAACTATTAGACACGCATAATGGGTTCGATGTATTGAAGTGTAGATGAGATGCGAGTTTCAGATTGACAGAACAACGCAGAATTTGCTGAATACATGGCCAATACCATATTATCGTAATAAAATTAACAAAAGTATAATGTACCTTCCTTTTATATTTAGATTTGGACATTTTACAAACTTTGATTCGCATAAATAGTGCTTTTTTATGTGGATTCTATATTATAATGTCAACACTTGAGATCAATATCAATAACTGTGATAAGACGTGTGATAATACTACAAAATGAGTCCGTGTGAGAACAAAAAATATTATTTCGATGGAACTCCATGTAGAACAATAGGTATGTCATTGTTCCCCGTCTCGCGCTTCACAAATTAAATAACCGACGATCAAACGGATAGAGGGAGTATTGAATTGTTCACTTCGCTCGTTTCCTGAATTTATTTTCGATGACAGATATTCCGTCGATAGAGATGGATGACGAAGAAACAATGGCATTTTGGTGGCATCGGTCGAAATTAATTTGAATACCACCACATAATATTTTTAACTCATTTTTGTCTTACACATAACACATCCATAATTTCAGTGTTATCAAACTTAATAAAAAGCATTTAGGTAAAATCATGAGGAAGAGTGCTACAGTTAGACGAATTTAAAAAAAAAGGTCAATTTTCTATGAGATGCATTACCTACAATGCTTTGTCTTGGACATAGGTATCAAAATACTGTGAAAAATTGGAAATTTTGAAGAAAATTTTAAAATAAGTCTCTTCAGAAAAGTTGATGAACTTAGGTATAGATATTTGTACATATTACGAACAATGAAAAAATGTATGCTTATAGGCACATCTAAAGGTTACAATATTTCACAGTAAAATAGGTAAGAAGAGTATTTTTTTATTTTGCATTATTATGGTAGAGTACTATCTACTAAGTTACGTATTTCTAGTTCTTTTCCACACAATCACAGATCCGTCGGTAACACGTTTAAATCTTATCTTTAATTTTATAGAGGAATTGTATAAGGGTTATAATTAAAGTTATTTATAGTAAATATGAATCATATCATATTAAGTTGTTCTCAAAACGAGTAGATAGAACTACTTGTTATTAGCTATTACGTAGGTATTACATATGGTAGCCATATTATAAGTTGTCTCACGGATTTATTTGCTTAATATTTAAAATTCCGTGAATTGGAAATATACAAAAAAAAAATAAAACCAGAATTGGTATCCTTAAATGTCTTAAAATTATTTCTTTTACTATAACGGAATATTTTCCCGCAAAAAATGTGTCTATCACTTTTTTCGTTTTTATTGATATTTGAAACAATAACGTGTAGATAGACTTAATTTATAGAGACGAACCAGTTATGAAAATCCGTCCATTAAATAAGGAAAATCTAGATATATTAAATAATTAACTAAATTTGACATTAGAAATTCTACTTACTATAAATAATAATTGTAGACTTTTAAATTACGAACTACAAAAACAACTTACGATGCTCTTATTAGGCGGCGGCGCCGGCAGCGGCGCGTACATGTCAGTGATCATAGTTCAGCACCACCAACAAACACTAACAAACGAAACACATTTTGCACGAAAACGAACAGTCTAACAAAGCTACTATTACAACGTCGATATCGTTCGTCACTTGGTGTGGTTAGAGGCGGTTGCGCACATACGTGACGTTTTGTTGTCAGTGGCGCGTTGACTTCAACTCGCACGTCCAGCCGACGTGAGGACAGGCGCGGGTGTGGGCGCGGCGCAGTGCGGGGTGGAGTGGTGGGCGGGGCTAACCAATCCCAACCTCTTACCTCGCCCCGCCCACCCGTGGCCCGCCCGCAAGGTCGCGAAGCGGGCGTATCGATCGCACGCGCTCACGATGAGACTCCATTTTATTTCGGTCCCTCAATTTGCATAAACTTTTTTGTTTCAAATTGTTGCTTAGTTAGCGCTCTCCTATGTGACTTGTCTACTTTTTGGGGAAATAACGTTATAAACCACATTGTACCTTACCCACCAACATGTATACGCTATATGTAGCCATCTATATCCTAATCCAAAATTTCTCTTTAATTAACATATAGGTATAGCGATTGTGTACACAAATTTATTTCTAAAAAGAAAATGTCATTTATTTAATTCATGTCTAATTTATTTATTTCATGTGTAATTTGAATTATTCGTACCAAACCTACTAACCTATTCAAAACTTGTGTGACAATCGGAAGTTATGCGTCTACCTAAGTCAGCGAATCCTAAAGTGGGTTCCGCAGAACCCAAGAGTTTCGTATAAAAGACACTAGGATTCCGCGAGTGTTATATTGGTCGTTGAATCGTTGGAATATTTTGGCTACCTTATTTTGTGGCAACATTATTTTTTGCGCACTTGAACTAAGCATACATGACCATACAAACACTGAACGATTTTTATTCTATATAGTACATCCTACACAACAAAATGCTCAACTTCATACCTACTAATAGTTTAAATGAAGCAGTGAAATAATTTCATTCATCACGAAGATTAATATTTTTATTTCTAGTAGTTACTTGTACTGTGCTATTAGGTACTTGTAATAAAGGATTTTTACTCTCATTTTAAATTACAGTTAGAATCTTTTATGTGTTATAGTTTGCTATGGGGTTCCATAAATGAAAAGGTAGGTATTTATTGAGTGTTCCATGGCCTTAAAAATTTAGGAACCACTGATCTAGGTAGGTAATTGTTTCCAGACAGATTATTAAGGATCTCGAATTTCTAATGAATTTTATACATACGCACATATGTGTATAAGTACATACAGCATTGTGTAAGGACCGCGATGCTAGGCGCTCCGTCCTCTCCGACTACCCCGTTAGGGATACAGCGTGAAGATACGTATAAATTTTATAATGGTGTTAAATAAGTTAAAAAGGTGAAGGCACATTTTTTTGAGTGAGAATATAGATACAATCCATTTGTTCGACTGTTGGACACAAGCTTCTCTTAGGTAAATACGGTGAGAAAGAAATCTTATTGGGTTACGGTTATTGGGTTACCTACGACAAGTGGGTTCAGTTTGGGTTATTGTATGTATGGACTAGTCCCAGCCGAGCCTGTTGTCAGAATTTCCGAGCATGGATGCACGACACAAAATACATGGGACTAAAGGTTTAGCTTGCCTTTCGAAGGCATCATACGAACGCCACTGGAACATCCATCTAGGAGATCAATCGTAGCTTATTTAACTTCTACAAGTACATAATATGTGGATTGCATATGGTATATACCTATACCAAATCAGTTATTATTATCAGTTATTATCTTTAAAAGTAAGAAATAAAACTTTCAACAGGTTAGATTTTAATTAAAACCAAGTATATGTTCAGGTAACAGGAGTAACAGGTATATGTTCTTTAGTAAAAAGTAGTTTCAAAATTTGTATACAAATTAATTATTAATAATGGTTGATTACCACATATATATGATAAACAGGAAGATACATTGTACTACATATTTTTATTCGTTAAAATATATCTTAGATATTCCTTGTAATAATTATTAAATAGAGCTACAAATAAGATGTCAAAGTATCAATATGAAAAGTATCCTGAACACAACGAGGTGATAAAGATAATAAAGGCATGAGTATACTCAAAAAAATGCTATAAATGCTATCAAATAATACGTAATGGAACATAAAAACACCGTAAAGGTATAAATAAAATATGCGTGAAAAAATTTGATGGCGCCCTTCCGCACCCCGGCCGAGAGCTGAGACCGAAACATTCTCAAAATATGGTAACGTCGTCGCTTTAAGAATAGCTTAAGCGGCTAATAGTTTTATGACACGCATAACACGAGTAAAATGTTTCTTCGATTACTGTACACAATATTGTTCCTTTACACGTTCCAATAGGGCTGAATATCGCACCTGCGGAACAACGGAAATGACAGTCGCGAGGCATTACAGCGACATTAGACAGGGGTGCCGTGGGGTTCATAAAATAGTGAAATTGTTAGGTGAGCAAGGGTGAGGAGAGGTGAGGCGGAGAGGCACTGGGCGTGTCTCGGATAACAAAATAAAAATGCTGGAGGCCTCATGTTCGACCGTGCGAACTCAGCTTAACGCAATAAACATTTTAATTTGGACACGAAACTCACGCTGAGATGTAAAATTACGGCATGAGAGGGCGGCGTGTGCAAACGAAATCAAATTACATGAAAATAATTTCAGGAGAAGCCACACTGAAAAGAATGGAAATAATATTGTTGTAGTGTACTAGACATTTTGTAATTTATCTGCATATCAACTTAGTATATAATACCATGTATTGTAGTACGTAAAAATGTATTGTGCACTGTGTATGAATAAGAAATAAGTTTCTGTATGATTTCCATGTAGGTACAGTATTCTTCAGGCAAACACATCATATGAGACAAACAAAGTTTGTACTGATTGTCACACAACGTACTAAGGGTATGAAAGCATATATTATACCCAGTAATATTTAAACTACGACCGACCGGTTCATCGGATAACTTCCATATTTAAAAATTGAATCAATTTGAATATGAATTAAAAGTCCTAAATCGGGTATAGCCGTGAAAACTTATCAGATAGACAGACACTTTCGTATTCATAATATTAGTACAGAACTACATATATTTCGAACGATCGTCTCGTAACGGTCAGATAACCGCCGGAAATAAACGGAAGTTAGCGACGCCGGATTGTATCATCGCCTACACTCAATCGAGACAGGGTAAACGATTTATTAAGTACGGTACACTCTAATGGATACAGTACATACAAACTCAGTAGATGTTATCGCTGCTGAATTTCTATTCCTATTCAATGTGGACGGAGCATTGAGGCGTATTAAAACCACGCATTGACATCACTTCTAACTTTGTGACAATTTTATAACAATAAGAAGATGTATTTAGTAATCACAAATAATACTACGGAAAAATATTCAAATTATACACTGAAATACATAAGATACATTTAAATACATACGCTTTTGAACACAAGTAGTGAAAACACAGAACAGAATGGAGACAAATGCCGTCGCGATCACTCTTAGCGCTGGGTAATGAAAATGCAAGTTTGTGAAGACACTGCTCTGCAACTCTTATGGCCATAATATGTACACAAGTTTAACACAAAATAACTACTATTTTTATCAATAAATTTAAAGTACTTTTTTCACAATTGTACCTATTTAATGTGATGGATTCCTATAACATTTAACTATTTTCCGCCCAAAATTCCAAAACTAATCGACACGTGTTTCGTCTCTCAATGAAGCGATCTCAGGATATTCCAGAGATCAGACTCGGCCAGGTAACCTGCACCGAATTAGCGAATGAGTCAGCTGTTTTAATATTTAATTTAGTTCCATATTTTTATTTATTTTAATACAACGCACGAAATATACCGGTTTTAAGAGCAGTAACGCAATAACTAATGCAATAAAGGTTCAGCCAAACCTGCGCGACCAAAGCGACTGCGAAGTGGAGCGTCAGTCGCGCTGCTCGCGTTTTTTATGGCGCCTTGCACACCTACGCGACCGTAACGCGGGAACACCGCGTCGGCAGAGCGGGACTCATACGTCTTGTGGTCAGACGTCTGTACGGATATGTATCTTATTATTTTAACCTGCGATTGTAACTCCACGACGACAGAAGATACTACAAAGATGTTTACAAAAAGAGTGAGAGAACATCCTTTTTTGCACGATATGAAAATCCAGGAATTATGAGAATTTACGAAAAAAGGATAAAATACGGGATTATGGGAATAAACGGTTTTGTTCATCAGAGTCAGACTCTGATGTTAATTAGGAGACTGACATAACACAACAATTTAGGTGTTAAACTAAACTATAAACGTGCGGTCTCAGTGACGATTCACTAAACAAATGAAGTTCGCGGTTCGCGCTGTAGTCGCGCAGGTGACGTCTAGTTTCGCGTTGTAGACGCTGCCGCTTTGCAACCCGCGTTCTGTATACTTGACGCGCAGGTTTGGCGAAACCCTAACAGGGATTACAAATAGCTGTAAATAACAAAGTGCTAGTTGATACAAGTTCCGGAAATAAGTTCTACTCATTGGCTGATTTGCCTGCGCTAAAAGATAACGAACTGGTATTTATATTTTACTTACATTTTTTCTATATCTATCTACTGATAATAGGTACAAAAAATATTATTTGTATTTCAAGTTATCTATCGAGAAAAACTGTTGGGCTGGTCAAAACCTACAAGAAGTAATAGATTCGCAAAAAAAAGAAGAAAAGTTTCGATTACTTCATACGTTGATTTTGATTACAATAATTATAGTTTATAATATAGCTCTTATCTTAAATAAATATGGAGTTGATGGAAAGAATTAAAACTTTGTTGTCAATTAAACTTTGTCAAAGCGAAACCACAAACTTTTCCATGTGGCTACACAGTAACTTTTTAGTTCGAGCCGTTCCAATCAGTGTAATGACAACCTATCATTCGCTAACCGAACAAAGTTCTTAAAGTCAGTTCACTTAGCCTTAAATAATAGTTTTGTAAGTATAGATATGAATCAGCTGTTTTCATACAATACTTTAGTGACGATTTCAAACGACAATTAGGTTCAAATTTTTAGGTCTAATTTGCGCATAGTCTTTAAGTAGCTGTCGTAATATGTATGGTATATGGATGCTATACCTATGGTAACTACTGTAAAATGAAATACTAACGTTATGGCCGTATCTTAGAATATGTATATAAAATAAATAAGTCCACCTAAAAATAAAATATCAACCATTATACAATACATTAATTTATTTAAAGGAACAATAAATTGACATGTTGTTTTGTAAATTATAGACAGACAAAGTCTGATTTCGGACGTCACTAGGTATCTACAACAGCATAAGGCATAGTAGCTGTGCTCCGACTTTATTCATGTAGATTATATTTTTTCGTTCGGATCGAATAAGAAATACGTAATGACATAAATTGTTATCCAGTCACTCAGTCAATCAATCGGTTAATTTTTAATCAATTAGTGCGCAGACAGACGCCGCAAAAATTTTCTTTTTGCGCGGTTGAATGTAAACTCGTGAATTCACTAGGTAAAAACGTTCGAATTTTTGTAAACTACCCAACCGCGCATCGACCGCGTTCCATAGCTGAATTACACGTCGATACGTCTGACATGAAATTCAAATGTGGACCACTTTTTTTAGCATACAAAAGGTTTTGTCACTTTGAATGAGTTGTTTCCAAGTAAATTGACTATGATTTAAAACATTGAGTTCATCAATTGCACGAAAAAATTTTCATTAAATTTGACTAACTTCTGCTGACCAGATTTTTTTCCTCCGATAGAATGAAATGATGCTTACATAAAACTGAGTCGATCCGCGTTAAAAAAATTTTTACCGATTCAACTAATTTTTATAGAAATCTCACACGACCAAAAAATTGAAAATGTCAAAATTGTTATCACAAAAAAGACCAAATGGTTTCTTTTTATTATATTCTGTTTCCCCTGACATGTGTAAGGTGAGGGTCTTTATTCATCTTTTGCATTCCCATCATTCTATTATTTCTCCTAGATTCATTCCTCCTTCCATACTTTCGTATCCTTATGTCTTTATTTCTGACCTATTATTATCTTTATTATTTAAAACTCTTGTCCTATTATATTGCAATCTATATCTAATTCTGTTATATTCCTTATCTAGTACATGTCTATTTTCTTCTCCACTTTAATTATCATTTCCCTATTCTATACATTCTATTACTTATTTCTAATTACATCTATTATCACAGTCACTATCTAATTTACAGTCTTACACTATTATCACGGTTTACAATATTACACTTACTAGTCTATTTTTAGTCTTTTACATTGAAAGTTGCATGTTATTACTAATCTTTGTATTATATTTCTATTTATTTATTCCTTTTTGATGTGCCAAATGGTTCCTTAGACAGTTCCACTGTATCTCTTATAGAGTCGGACCGCGACCGACCGCGTTAGCCTTAGCGACCATAGCGACCACGCGGCAACCGCGCGCCGACCGCGTTGTTTCGGCGCGAAGAAATTCGTATCGAATAAACGCGCCCTTAATCCATAGCCCACAGAACTATCAAGCAGGAATTGCCTCAATTCCAATTTAACTTACAGTGGGTATATAATTAAAAATAAATGGGTGACCGCATCAAAAGTGCTAAAAATAAGCTCAAATAAAAGCTCATTCCTCAAATTCTTTTTATGCATCTCTTGTTTTGTGTGTTGTTTACGCAATAAATATGTAAACATTAAAAAAGAAATTACGATGATTTCTGTAAGATATATGTGGCAACTAGAGTTGAAATGTATCGTGAATATCAACTAAAACAATGTAAAATTTCATTAAATTTATTGCATTAGTCCGGAAAGTTTTGCGTGATGATTTCAAGAGGACTTCATAATTTCAAATCTACTGTAGTTAATTTTGTCGTTTTTAAAACCTCCAAAAAGTTTTTTTTAAATTATCGATGTCTACACAATTGTGTTATATGCGTATAGAATTATTTCTTGTAATATTGAAAGTATATAACATGAACAAACGTGACCTTTCCTTCTTTTAACTAATTTAATATTCATTGTTATGTATAAGTAATAGACAATCTTCTCATACAATTTGGCCACACACAAAGCTTCGTTAGAATAGCCTGCAGCGTTACTTGTATTTCGAAACGTATGAATGCACATTGTATGCACTCGCAATTATTTATCGATCGCAATTCAATTGTGCATTTGAATGTTGGCTTAAAACGGAGATTGTGTTGAAACAAATACATTTCTAGAAAATCCTCTTACGGTCAACCGAGAAATATTAATTCTACTCATATCATTAGTACAATAAACGCTTGCATGAATACATGTTAATAAAATAGCTTCAGATCAGCGTGTTATATACTCTGCTTTTGGTTACTTCACTTTTACATAAGTAAGTACATTTAGTTCACCAAGTATCATTTAGTTCATCACATTGTTTGCTACTGATTGTAGTATTCTCATAAGATTTCACTTGCGCCCTCAAATACTCTAACATCTGTTTTTATTTAATTATTTTAACAAAACAAACATACAAACTTTTAAACATTCGCGTTGCATTACAAAATATCTAAAAAACGGGAAATTAACTCATTTACGATTATTTTGACGTTTCGTCGAGTTGCATCGGTCGTGGTCTCATATAAACTGTATAGGACAGTTTGCTAAAAATAAAAGTTAATCGCGTTAATTTTCCGTTTTTTAGATATACCAAAAACACATTCGAATCGATTTTGATAATAAATGAATTATGAACTAGTGACGCGTAGGGCTGATATTATAAAGGAGTCGTATCTGCGATATGAATTCAGCTCCACGGACCTTCATATGTGCAGCGATATCTTATCTGCGAGGCTGTAATATGGGACGGACTACAGAGTATTTTATTCATGGCGTACGCTTTACGTATTTTATTTTAATTCGCACGCATTTCACTATCTTAATCCGGTTGCATATCAGACAAATTTGCACTTGACTGTACATCTATCAGTACCGCATACCGATATTAAACCGTGGACTAATCCGGACCTGTCCAGCTCTATCAAGAACACTTCTAATTAATTATTTATTGTACAAGAAAGCTACGTCAGCAACACTGTCAGCGAAGAAAGGCGACAAGTAGCGGTGTCAGTGTCAGTGTGACAGAGGATCGACACCCGCGGCGCGGACGCATGACAGATGATGATGCGTGGAGAATTTTTAACGCCTCGGGGTTATATAAAAAATTACGTTGAACGTTCGACTACTTTGAAATGTTTACACGTGAAAGTTTGTATTCTTCTTTAATATTGTGTGTATCATTATCACAATTACTGCAATTTTTTTTGTTTTTTTTTTGTGTTTTTTTAGGGTTCATTTCCTGAAAAGAAAAATGGAACCCTTATGAGATCGGTCTGTCACAGTCAATATGTTCAGGATCCCAGAACCATGTAACGCACGAACTTGAAAGCCATAGTGATACATCTTGCCCACGAATTTCTGGAAGCTGCCCCAGTTCGCTGTGTGATAAGCCTAGTGCTTAGTTTGGGGTCACGCAATTTGTATAATTGTCTGGATTATTATTATTATGTTTTGATTATAAATTAAACAAGTATCGAAATAATTTAATACAATAAAAAAAAATTATAAAATGTATGTTATGTTACCTAGTTAACATCGCTGTACATTATTTGTTTTTTGTCGGTACACCATATATCCCTTAATATTTCATCGAAATTAATGATCGTGAGATCATTTTGAAGATTATGTTTCCCGCTAATGACTAAAAATAAACGAGAAGTTTAAAATTGATGTTTTCTTTACTAAACTTTACTTTTTTCATCTATCTATCACCAACCTACCATCAAATATTTGCACGGGTTGGCTAGTTGCGAAATATGTATTTATAGGAGGAAGAATGAAGGGACTAAATTAGTGTTCGAAGTCAATTTGATCATTTCCCCCTATCGTCGAAATTAGACCTAGAATTTTGACAATTTGAGAGAATGTAAAACCGTGCCCGATATTTAAAAAAATGTATAACAAAAGTCCTAGGTCTTATAGACCTCCAGTAATTAACTTAAGAAATTTATAATATTATAAACATCGCACGGAACCCTCAGTGCGTGACTCGAACACGCACTTCACTAATTTTTTTTATTTGGAATATTCTACAGATAACCAACACAAATAGTACTCACAGTATAATAATGGACAAATATAACTTTGTTGACTTTATTTTACTGCAATAAAACGAAGCAATTACTGCTTCATTTATTTGTACACCTTTCTATAAATTTTATACACATATTTTTTATAAATGTATATAACTTTTATCACAATGCTTGTCACTTCATCCTCTCTGACTACTACATTAGGAGTAGAGCGTGAGGATATGTATGTACCTATGTATGTATGAATATAATCCTTTTTACATATATTTACTTATACTCATTTAATTAGACTGAACTTAGACTTAGACTGAAATAAGTCTAGAAACTAAACTCAAATATTTGACCGATGTGTGAAAGGTATTCAAATAAATTTTTATTTGAATACTTTAAGTTTGGTTTAGTTTAATTAAATTAATATTAAGTTAGTAAGATTAATGCAGCTGAAATGCGATCTCTTAGAAGTATATGCGGTGTCACCCTTGGAGACAGGATAAGCTATGAAAAGATACCTACGCAGTATGACAGGGTTGCACAACAGTGTTATTGTAAAAATAAAGAAAGGAATGCTTAGATGGTTCGGGCACATGGAAAGAATGAATGACGTGAGTGAATGAGACTGATGAAGAAAATCTACAGAGCGAAGATGAGTGGTAAAAGAAGAAGAAACAAAACTAAATGAGAAGAAGACCAAGGCTGAGTTATGAAAATCAAATAGCCAGAGTGTTAACAGACGGAAATGTGAAAAGCACTCCCATACCTAGGCGAAAATGTGTGAAGAGAATGATGATATGAGCAAGCGAAAGAAGTAAGTATGAGGGCCGCGAAGCTTAGCGCTCCGTCCTCTCTACTACCCCGTTAGGGATACAGTGTAAATATATGTATGAATATACGTTCTAAGTTTATCTAGAATAGATATTATTCCTTTGCAAACTCGGAAGATGCCAAACGAAACTCAGTTGCCCACGTATTTGTTATTAAATGACAGCTCTCTGAACAAATTGATAAATGTATACGTTTTTCTGTGTTCCTTTTTTAGATACTATGTATTTCGAAAACACATAGTGTCTTAATCTGGTTGTCTGTTACATTTTCGCGGCAGAACTGCTGGAATCAATTTTGATGAAAGGATAGAGATAGATTAAGTTTCAGGAAAGGACATAGGCTACTTCTTTTTTATTCACACACACAGAATTGCACACAACAAAGAAATTTCGACAAACTTTTGTTGGCGGTGAGTAACAACTGTACGAATACTAATTAATTATAGATTCACAAGTTTTTTTATTTATTTGTCGCCATTTTATCAGCGTTGCTTGGAGATATTATAATTTGTCTTGCTTGGATATTGCTCTTATTTTCGATGGGGTAACATTAAACCGTCTTATGTAATAAGTAATACTGTAAATTAAAAAATATTAAGAGTCCTTCATAATATAACCATTGCGTCACGTGCCACTATCGCTCATCCGTGTCAAGCGCGTATCGAATGCATTACACGCACCTCTCAGAACAATTGGACCGCCTTCACCCATTTCACGTCATCTATCGAATCATCGACAAATCACGGATCACCAATTTTACAGATTGTCATTATCGTTATTCGTTCCGATACAATTTGTCGAGTTCGTGTCGATAAATCGCAATGGCCGCTTCGATTTACCGTTCAAGAATATCACTATTAAATAATTGTGAATAATGAATTGAAATTATGTGCAATTTATCAGATACGTTAGTCGCTGACTACGTGTTATACTAGGTTTTAAAGGAATCGTATATTAAGAGCAAAAACAGACCAGAAGAAAATCATATTGAGATCACTCGTGCGTCCGATCATCTCTCTCCATGTGTCGCGGTCAAACTTCTGAGAAATTACGTAATTTAAAGGCATGATAAATAGTTCTTGTTCAATAACATAATTATTAGTATGCATTGTAGTCGACATTTCGAAATATTCAAATGAGAATTAAACTAGGCTCTGCGTTTGGGTTGAGTTCCAGATACAAGTGTCGTGTTATTTTGGTAGTTTTTTTTCCTTTTGAAAGTGTTCTGTTGACTTGCTTTAACTTCTTATTTGTCTTACATCCTTGTGTTCGTCCAATAGTAAGTGTTTGTGCTGTTTTAATTGTAATGATTCCCTCCCGATTCCGGGGGAAGTCCTTGGAACCACACTCTCTCTTCCTTAATTCTCTCAAGCCCATCCCTCAAATGTTGACCAAACTATTGGCAGTAGGAAACGCGCTCAAATAGATATAACACTAAATACACAACCCACGAAAAAAACTCACTAACCCTACTGACTATCACTAACCCCCTCCATTCAGACAACCTATATTCACCCAGATTACATTAATCAAAAAACCAAATACTCGAAATCTGACTCTTCTCCTTTTTTAGTTCATATTAGCAAACATATGAGTGAACCTACATTTGGAACAACACTACGGACCTGTAGCGACACAATTTGTTGACTGGGCAATTTTGTAAACAGCCGAGTGTGACTCGCGGGCCAGATAGTCGACGCTCCTTTTTCCTCTCTTACAAATGGTTGACTGTCCCATGATAACCTTTTTGAGCTACTGCTGTCTACCTTAATTCAAAGTCAAATTAATTTATTCAGGTAAACCCAATTACAAGGTATTTTTGAACGTCAAATCTACTTTAGTTCCGTTCAAAGAGAAATTAATAAGATAATCCGCTTTAATGAAACTGAATTTAAACTTACTTTCTGTCAGTAGTAAAGTCTCCAACAATAATAATTCTCCAATGGAATTGTAGGAGTATCAGACATAAAAAAATGAACTTATTTTCCTTTTCAATATATTTCAACCTGCCATTCTTGCTGTCCAGGAGATGTGGCCTAGACCTGGGTCTCATTTTAGTCTCGGGCTATCCGTGTCTCCGAGACGACAGAAGTGATCATGCAGGTGCTTCCATCTTAGTTTCCAGGTCTATTACATTCTCTCAAATTCCTCTTACTCCGCATAATAACTCTTTCAATGCAGTTGCAGTAAGAGCTTTGAATATTTCATTTATTTCTATTTATATCTCTTATCCAAACATTTTAATTTTGTCTGACCTTATATCTACAATAATCTTCCCTCCCTTCTATTATCATTTTAGAAGATTTTAATAATCATTATACCGCAAGGGGATCCCATTTCTGTGACTCCCTCTCTTATCCATTTTTAGACCTCATAGATGACTTTCCTTTCTGCATTCTGAATGATGATTGCACTAGACGTGTTCCTTCATCTCAGAACATTAAGAGTGAAGACAGTCAATTTTATTTCAAACTTTCTTTCTGTTAGATCAATCTTAATTAACTCTCGAAATTCGCGTCTCCCACCTAGACTTGTATGGAAAGGACTTCCACAATGTTCGGTCTTAAATCCCCTTTTGTACAGCATATACACATATGACTTGGAATTGTACGTAAATTGCTTCTGCAATGTCCTACAGTATCCAAATGATTTAGCTTTATATGTATCTGTTAGCAATATACCTGCTGCCGCTTCACAACTCAGTTCTTCCCATTTTTATTTACAAAACTGGCTTTCAGATCACGGACCATCCCTTTCGGTTACTAAAAGCAATGTCGTTACATTTTCCTGCCATAGAACTATTACTATTCCCGATTGTATCATTTCTCATGAGAATCAAATTTTACCTACCCAGGACAGGGTAAAATTCTTAGGAATTTTTCTCGTCTCTAAATTATCTGGGGTCCATCACATTAACCATATTATAAAAAAATGTGAAAGGAACATGAATATTCTTCGCTCGCTTTCTGGAGTATGGTGGGGCTCGCATCTATACTCACAGAAGTTATTATACAATGCCATCGTACGTAGTCACTTGGATTAAGGTTGTTTCTTTTTAGAACCCTGTAACATGACTGCTCTCACTCTATTAGATAAAATACTATCGAAATGTCTTCGAATTATTACAGGAGCTATGAAATCATCCCCTATTAACGCACTACAAGTGGAATGTACTAATGCTCCACTGACTTTAAGGAGACAATATTTATCCGATAGATTTTTATACTCGTATAAAGCTTTCCATTTCTGTTCTCATCCTCTTATCCCTGAATTAAATCTTCTTTCTGAATTTATATCTTATTGTGATTACTGTTCTCATGAAGACCCCCCTGTTTATTCTATAGTTTTGTTAGTTTCCTGCATCTTTCATGTCCTGTATTTCAATGTAATATTTGTTCATTATTAATATTAGTTATTTTTTCTTTGTTCGATATTCCATACGAAGCAATCGTTTACCAACTAAATGTAATTTTTGACCTTGACATTGGAAAAAATTCTCTTAAAGCTTCAACTAAATTAAAAGCTGAAATAGACTGCTTTTGGAAACTTTGGCTAACTATTTATACTGATGCTTCTAAAACTTTAAATAATTTTCATTTAGGGGCTGCAGTCTGGATTCCTAAATATAAAATTACATTAAATTACAAGTGCCCCTCTTACAACTCAATTTTTTCTGCAGAACCTACTGCAATACTTGAACGTTTGTTGTATGTGGAGGCTCTTATCTTAATAAATCAGTTATCTTCTCGGACGTCAAAAGCTGTCTACAAGCTATTTTGTCTTTTGTGCTTTTGGTTTGTGATTTAAGTTCTCACTGATCTTCAAAATTAATCATTCCCATATTCAATGTCATCTAAGAGGAATTCAAGTTTGTCTCGTTTAGATACCGGGACATAGCGGTATTGAAAGAAATGAGGCAGTTGATCCCCTTGCTAAAGACGACATTCATGAAGGATGTAGTTCCCAGTTCATAACGTATTTACATCATTTAATGGCTTTTGCTAAAGTGAAATTACTCTCTTCTTGGGATGAGGTCTGGAAAAAATCACGGCACTCTAAGAGTCAACTTTATGCCTCTATCCAAAATCATTTACCAACTACACTCTGGTATTTTAAGTACCGTGATATCAATAAAAGAGGAACTTCCATTAACTGCCGTCTTAAATTAGGACATGCTCGCACCCATATACGTTAAGCTAAGATCAGGATTAGAGACAGTTTACTCTTTGTAAATGTGGTATAGACGAAGGAACTCCTGATCATATTTTCTTTAACTGCTCTAAAATATCATCGTCCCTTTATCATCTCCTTCCCCCCACTATTTCTAGGCCTATTAACTTAAACTCCCTGTTGCCGTATGTAAACTCGCATATAGTGTATAATCTAACTCACTAACATACATTTTAACATTCTGTTTATCGTTTGTTTTAGGTAATTCGACATCTAATTATTGTGAAAAATTTCCTGTGAAAGGTTTCACAGGAAATTTTTCACAATAATTAGCTCTTGTATTTTCGTTACACCAGTTTCATAGCAGAGTCTATATACTTACATATCTGCTAAGCTTTATAAACTTATTTACGTTTCTCACTTTGTTATTGGCGGAAACAGTAGCATCGCCACAAAAGAAGAATAATAATAATAATTAAATTAGGAGCAAATTAGATATTCAAACACAACTCGACTTTCTCTCCATATCTCTAAAGCTAGCACCTTTGCAAAGATCTTGACACACATCTGAGACCAACATTATACTATATTATAAAAATAAAAAAAACATAACAAAAAAAATCGCTTTACTGAATAGAAAGGGTAATTCTCAAAACCAAACTTATGTTTCGCGAGAAAATTACTGTCTCTACTCCGACTTTTCCATTATTACACATAATGTAAATATGTATTTAAAATACTAATTAAATAAATAACAATGAGTAATAAGTGCACGTAACTATAGTTTGATAATTTTATACCTACTAAAGTTACGAGAATATATAAATATACATAATATCAAGGTACTTACTAAAATCTTCATGTCCTTGTGATCTGCGGACACGGAGTCGATACTAACCTGGAAAGAAATATTAGGAGTCAAAACTAGCTTTGAACGATGTTAACTTTACTCAAATCGAAAACAAATCGAAAGCATTTGGTTCCGTAGCAATGTCGGGCAAAGTAGTGGTTTAATTTAATAAATTAAGCAATCGGTTAAGTTTAGGTGAACCTGATTTGTGAAATTGTAATGTGAGTGAGAATAGCTAATTAGCGGTATATAAAAAACTACCTGTATTAAGTTTAAGATCGTTAAGAATAAATCATATAATAAATAATATAAAAAAGTGCGTGTTCGACTCCACGTGCAAAGGATCCGTAAGATATTCATAAAGTTGTAAATTTCTGAGCTTGATTTCTGAAAATCTATTTAATTTAGAACTTTCTTTATATTTTTATGTGAAGTAAGCTTTAAGCAAGGATTTCCATTTGCTAAAATTTTTAAAGTACTAAATCCTGTAATTTTGAATTTAAAGGGTGGGCGTGTGGGGAATGAACGGTCTAGTCAATTTCGATACAAATTTTTGCTACGGAACCCTAAAAAGGGCTATAGCTTATTTTATATTACTGCTCTACTATCAATCCCTTCTCAATCCAGCCTCATTTTGGTTAAATATTGTTCATTTTCAATTTCGTATCAATAAAAACTGATGGTCCGAGAGCTGTTAAACATTTTACGTTACGTGTTTTTGAACCACCGTAACATTTGTGTAACATTTCTTTTGTGATGTAATGTGATGAATACAAAATCGGAGACCTAGCTAATAAGTCGCAGGGTCTTTTTTTGGTTACGCAAGAGAAGCCCGCACACAGGTACGCAACGCCCTGACGGTGGAACTGGGTTATATGGGGGCTTTTACCCACTGAAACAGTAGCGGTGGTCGTCCTCGGTGCGTTGACGAGAAGCTCCGGGATCTTCTACGGAACGCACTGGGGCCTCTCTTGCACTATGAAAATGTACCTCAGGGGTAGAAGGCAGTTGTAAAACCCCCTGTACCCTCACAATGTCACGACAGCACAGATCACACGCGCTGTTGTCCTCTTCGAGGTTCTAATAGACGACTGGAGCTCGCACTCCAATCGGCTGTGACCCCTAAGCATTTAATTGCTTTTTACGACAGGCGAGGAACACCGTAGCCTCTCTGGCCCGGGCTACAGAACTGAGGATAGTGGGGTCCTAGCCAACTTTTGAATTTTAAACATTGCACATAAAATTTTTGATAAATTTTATGTGCAAAAATAAAATCCTTGAAGCTTTTTGTAATTTTAAAGTACTCAAAAGCATTTCTTAAGCGGGATTAAAAATAAAAAAGCAACGTTATCAAACATATTTTTTGTTCATGTTATTCCTTGTGCAACAGTATTTTGTTGGAGTGAGAGTGAATAGAGAGCGGAGTAACAATGGAAATCAAATTTACACCATTGTACATGACATCATTTAGAATTGTGCAACTGACATCACAACAATTACTAATTGATATTACTTAATAAAAATATTTAACGTAACACATTAATCATTTTTCTCACTCAAAACCAAAAAAAGGTTTCGAAAATAAATATTAACATGATATAGACCCGGTTTATATTTGTAAGATTATACATGTTGTACTGTATAAACCGTTTAGCTTCAGGTTAAGAACCTCGTGTCGCAACAGACAACTAAATCGAACCTCGTAAGTATAAGTGTCGTAAGCAAGAAGTAAAGGATTTCAAGCAACATTTATTGAACCATGTCATAGGTTACTTTTGATGTGCTTGCAACCTTTCACGCTTTTACATATTCATCCTAGTATATTTTGATTAAACATGAAAATAAACCTGATGTCTAATTTAGCTAAGTTTTTGACCACGGTCTCTTGAATATACCGCTGGAGATATGTGAAATACGTGGAAATCACACAATGAACAGTTTGAATTTAAAATAAAGTTATTTATGTATACCAGAGAATTCTTAAAAAGTCTATGAAACCAGAATCCTATTTCCCCATCAATTTAGACACAAAAACAAAAACTAATTAGAAAGTTCCCAAAAAGTTAATATCATAAACCGACGTACGTACACACGAGCGAATTTAATTTGGAACGTTTTTAATTATGGCGGCAGGAGATTCGGGCTGGTTTCGGCGCCGCGCGGCCGGGGCCTGTAATTATGGGCCCCGTAATTGCGGGACCCGAGGCCCCGCACCTCATGCCCTACTATTGTAGTAACCGCCGAAACTAGAATAAATTTTAATCCAGAGTAAAAAGTGAGAGAATTAACGATATTAATGTATGTGCACGTATAATACCTAACCTTAAAAAAGCGCATAAAGTTTTTTAAAACGTAAAAATTATATGTTTATATGTAAACACATCTGTTGTTGTTGTTTTATATACTTATATATATATTTAAATATATATGAAATGTGGTTAAGTAGTTGCAAAATCGTTTTAAGAGTTTTAATATGTCAGCTCGGATTCAGAGATTAAAAAATTTAAAAGTATACAACATTCTAATTATCTAATACATGTAAATATTTTTTAACCCAATAATAAGTCGCAATGACTCTATCGAGCTAATAAATATATATTGTAATGGTGCTACCAATAATAAAATTGTAATTAGGCCAGTTTCGAACACTTTGCCACTGCTTATTGTTAAAAAAGGATTATTTAATTATGATGACTGGCTCGTTGTGAAATGAAGAAATGTTTTAGAACACATTATAATAATTATACACTCGGCCTATGAAGAAATGCTCTTACTGTGTAAGTATGATATAAGTCATTTCATTTTTTAAGTTAAAATTTATTCCGTTAATAGAACATAGTGAATCTTTAACATGAATAAAAGCTGTTTTTGACTTGTAATATTTTTTTTATCTACTTCATATTTTTGTAAATGAATTTAGCAACTGTTTAGATCAGTGATTTGGAAGTAGGAAGAAAATGAAAAAAAATGTACTAACTACGAGGTTCTCAACAAAATTTAGTGAATAAAATCTTAGTTATTGTTGAACCACTTTTTATTATTTCATTTTAAGTTTCAATTTCCCGTTGATGTCTTTTGTAGGAAATTGTTTGATTTTTCATTAACAACCTTTTTTTAAATTTATTTTAAAAACTTTAACTAATGTTATTTTATATTTTATAGTACGCAAATATATACGTTTGTGAAATGTACCATAACCAGTAATGTTATTTTCTAACCTAATATTAAATTAAGAATTATCCACTTAAATATTTTCAGTTAAAAAATATTATTTGTAATTTATTCGTGTACCATCGTATGCTATGTTTGATTCATAGTAAGTATACATTTTTTGTACTTGTTTTTCTATAGGTAAATAAAATTGGTTTTGTACAGTTAGGTATTGTACATAATAAATTTAACATTACTTCTATTAAGACAATACCAATTTGAATACATTATTTTCATACGGATACTAATTGTAGGTACCCAATGCAAGTGATTGACTACAATGTTGTCTGTTTAAATTAAATAGGAAATGTAACTAGAAAGGTATCACACTGCGATGACTTCAAAGATAAAGCGACGTGTGTAACATCGCATAAATACAGCACTCGACATTTTTAACACCTCCGCCACCAACATTGTTTACAATTTTCTCATTATCAGTTACATTAAGACTTAACTGTGCATTCACCTACACGAAAGTAAGCACAATAACAAATATCGGTATTTTTCTATAAGAAACACAATAAAATATATTTACTCTACAAAACGTACTACCTATTACATAGTTTATTACATATTTTTCGGAATTGTTCTTACGTAAAACGTTTATTGTTATTATTTACCTGTCTTAAAGTTAACAAAAACAATTTAATTTCATATTGAAGTACACGAGTACGAGTTGCATACTTGAACGAGATAACGTTTTATAAAGATGTTTTAAATGCAGGTTTGTATCATTTTAATGTAATCGAAGAATTATTACGATGTAACTAAATTTATATTTACATAGTTGAAAAATAATGTAACTTGTAAAGCAATTGTTGCAACAGCTATAATTCTATAATGAAATGAAATTAATATTTATAAATGGCTTAAATGTTTAGTTTCATTATTTCTCTTGTATAGAAATCGGAAACAAATTAAATCAAACAAACGTATCACCTTTCAATAGAATAACTAGCATTATGAGCAAAGAAAGTCGACAATGGGAGAAATACTTTACACTGCTTATTGTGAGCCACGGGAGGTGTTTGTGTGATAATCATGACCGTAATCACGCCAATTAAATATTTCCATTCCCATTGTACCTTTTGTCCGCGATGTGTGCTTTTGTTGAGTCATGTTATTGAACGTCTTTTATTCGCAAGCGTTACGAGGCGGTCACTTGTGTTTTTTTTTTATAAAATATGAGATGAATAATTGGAATTAAATATTTTTAGCGACAGTTGGATAAGTTGAATAAAATTGGAAGAAAACTTTGAAGTTTTTAGATTATTAATGTCCTAACATTTTTAAACATAATTAAAGGACGGTTTCCTAGAGAAACCACGCAAAACTTTGATCTAAGTACATAAAATATATTTTTCTTTTGTCTTAAAGTTGTTTTAACAATTTGGGTGCAGTGATACACGTATCTAATTTTTTCCTCTTAATCCAATATTTGAATCATTAGACAATTTACACAATACATATTTTGAGTACATTATTTCCTCACTAATAATGAATTAAATAGTATAATATAATAGTAAATTCAGTAATGAGAATTCCTCGTTAATAATTTTAAATATGTGATGAACAAATAGTAACAAATTAAAGAATGGATTTCTTTAGACGTGATTTGACCTGTCTATAAATTACTTAATTGAAATTGCCATTAATGTTTCTTATTTTTTACGCAAACCTAATTGTGATACAGAAAGTTTAAAAAATATTGAATTTTAAGAAATAGCTTATTTAAATTGCACAATTTTTGAAATTTCAATACGCAAAAAATGTTACCTCGTTGAAGTAATTGTTAGTGACATTGTGCGGGGCGGGGTGCGAGCCCCCGTGCTGTTGGTAGTACGCGCAGTTCATTTCAGGCCATCTGTTATTTAAATGTTATACACTAAAATAAATGTCACTAGAGTATTAAGCACACGCGGGGAAAATTTTTCATGAAATTTTCTTCGGAGCAATTATCTCGTAACGAATCGATGCGACGAACGAATCTCGCCTACTAATTGTAGGGTTCGAGGTTAGTCGACGCGTGACGCGGTCCCTTTCGCACGTCGGCTGTCTCTGTCTGGCGTCGTGTTTGTTTATACACGGGGCGGCGCGAGACCCAACAGGCAGGCACCGTAGGGCGGGCACTTATATCGCACACGCAAAACTAATATAAATTGATGAAATACTGGTAATCACAAAGAATGCAACCAGATAAATATTTAATTGATAAACTTTTTGATGTCTTTATGTAATAAATATGATATCTCTTAGTTAATAAAAAGGAGAAGCCCAAACTAAGATTTAAAATTAAAATTAATCAAAGTAGAACAACATTTCCAAATGTATAATTACATATAAGTCCTAGTCGGATCACTAAAACAACTAAATCGTGGTTGACATTGAAAGTTTTGCTTTCTATATTGCAGATTTGTACATATTTTATCTATTACATGGTCATATGCAGGTCTTAATAAGTACAAATTAGTAACTAAGTAAGTAGGTAGATTTTTTTTTCTCCGACCGAAAGTAATAAATGTTTCCGGTTTGTAATAAAGAGCATTGGGATCGTTACCCCCGACTATTATAAAAATTGTTCCATTTTTTACGGAACCAATCTGTGCGAGGGCGGATACGGGTCCTATGACAGGATACACTTTCGTTTTACTATTGATATCACGCAAAATCAAATCACGTGATAGTGTAACAGATGTTTCCATAGATTTCTAATGTGTATTTTTTTTAGGAACGAGAAAAACGAAACCTGACCCCTTTTAATACATACACATTTACGCATATAGATACATCTTTGCGCTATATCAGCAGTGCAGTGATCGGAAAGGATAGACCGCGGTACATAGGTTTTCATTTCAATTTTCCATTCTTTCCATTTCTCACATTTATAATAAGTAAGTTTTAATAAATAATAAGAATACTACGGACAATTACACAAATTGTATGACCCCAAACTAAACAGTAAGCTTGTAATATGGATGGATACCACACAACGAACTCCTAGTAATACCTGGACTCCAAGCCAGTTTAAAAAAGTTCGTTTTCTAAATTGACTTGGCCGGGAATCGAACGCGAGTCCCCGGCTTGGAAGGCAGGCTTTGCCACTGCGCCAACGGGCCAGTCCAATTTACTTCGAGAGCTATTATTTTGGCGTATCTACTTGTTAGATGACACTTGGGATATCATACAATTGTTTAAATTGTAGATTAACATAACTAAATTAAAAAATACATATAACAAAAATATTTAAAAAAAAATGTTTTTTAAACGTTTAGTGTTAAACATAGTAATTCCTGAGATCGTGTTAGCACAATATCATAACGCAGATGTCATTTTTAATATGCCGAGAGTTTTGTATGGAATATAGAATACATGCGCAAATCATAGTGATTAGAGTGCGACCGGGGCGCGGCGCGTGCGCGCGTAATTATTGTAATCTTAACGCACGCTGTGCAGGCGACGCTCCCGCGTCAGTACCGTACGAATAGTTTCTTCTTCGTAACTAACGTTATCAGGGATTGTCACATAGGCCGTTGACGCCACAGGTAGTTGAGAAAAATTTAGGTCAAGGTTTTTGTAAACGAACATTATCTCCTAAGTTCTTGTTAAATAGTTATATCTATACAAATATGTATGTATCTATATAAATTTCGATGAAATAAAAATAATGTGAAAAGTATTACCTACCTATTTATGCTCTAAAATTTGCATAATTTTTTTGCATTAAAATTTGCTTAATAATTTCTTGGTAAATATTTCGTATCATTTCGTGCGGTTTGCTATGTACATATATTTAGTTATATTGTAGTTAGTATAAAGAGATTACAATGTTATTTTAATTTATGATGTTAAAATTTGGATGTCTTGATCAATCTGACTACTTATAATATTATTTGAAAATCACGTATTTCTACTCAATTATGAATTTTCTAGATAAGATTAAAATAGCTTATACACAAATAATTCAGTTTCGAATTTCATCCAGTTACTTTTACACTAGTAAATATGACCTATAATTATTCAGAAGTATATTCCACGTGCTTTAAGTAATGCGCACAATGCGTCGCACGCGCATCTGGCGATTTACCCGCCCCCGGTCCGCCCAGTTCGCCCTAGACTACAGTGTACGCTGTGTATCAAGTTGCAGTGACAAAAAAAAACAAAAATAATATTACTTTTCTTTTATTATGACGAAAAGGTAGAATAAAACAGAGGAGAAAAGGTGTATGCCATAACGCATAGCATGTGGTAACTTTTCAAGGAACCTACATAACAACATCCTATTCTACATAGTATTAATTACACTAACAATATTTACGAATTTCTAATATTCGATACGTATAATACGTATTACGCTAGTACTTACTAGTGACGGGCTGAATATGTATTCTACCGAATACGAATATTCGGCGGATTGTTTGGTTAAACATGTATGGAATCAAACATTCTGATTATAGACGAAAATTTGATCAAATACCAGTTCTACTAACGCCTAGTACGATGTTCAAAATTGCAATTTTTTCCATCGTTGAAATTGCTGTCTTCCTCCTAACATATCCCCAAAACTCATATTTTGATTTGCTCTAGGTTCTAGGCAGTATATTTTATATGAAGAAAACGCTCTACAACAAACTTTGTTTTGTGGTTGGAGGTTGGTAACAATTAAATCAACATCCGAAACACTAATTGCGCAAGCGCAATTTACACTTGGCCCGTTATCCCTTTTGAAATGCGTTTCGACCGAGTTGCATCGGCCGTGGTCTCAAGGAAACTCAAGCTCACCGAGTTGCATCACGGCCGATGCAACTCGGTCGAAACGTCAAGCTAGAATAAAAAGGTAATCGCGTTGAATTTCCCGTTTTAGATATAGGTAGGTATGGGCCAAATGTATTATTATGTAATACATATGTATGTAATAATAACTAATTATATTAATAACATGCACATACATGTCTACTCGTAATCATGTGATATTTAACACCTAATTTCTGCCATTTTTGGATGATCTTGAAAAATATCCTAAAAACAGTAAGTTTTTAAAATACAATATCTACAAACTTAATAAAGTTAGGAAGATGGCTGCAGAAATAAATTTTAAAAATTAAAATTATTTACTAAATATTTATGAATTAATTTCACATGTTAGATTCACAATATTTGGTATATAATTATTTGACTATTTAACCGCATATTAGGCCGAATACGAAAATTGAAAAATATGCAGAACATGCCAAGCACCGAATAATTACCAAACATTTGGCCCATCTCTAGTGCCTATACACATTAAAGTGTGGAGAGCTCCATTCATTACGGCTCTTACATAATTTGACTTCCTTAAACCTTATTATTCATCTTTAAATTATACACATATCACACTTAAAGTAAAGTATTATATTCGAACGAAATTCGAATAGTAGTATATTCGAACCCGCGTATTTCAGCTACGTAGACGCTCTAGCCACTGTATTACTGAGAAGGTAAACTCTGTTGTGAAATCAGAAGAGTTAAGAGTTTAGAAGTTTTAAGTGTTTTATGTGTGTAAAAACATAGAAAAACGAATTTTCTCGGAATTGGACTCTAGCTAGATCGATTTTTGACCATCGTAAAGCTCTATATGGTAAATTTCATCGAAATAAATACAGCCGTTTTCGAGAACGCAATTATTAATATACTAATATTGCTTGTACAATACTACTCTTTTAAATAACATATTATCTTAAAATAAAGGAAATCCATGCAATTTAACATTAAATTAATTGTTTAGGAAAATAAGTAATACATTTTTCTCCATGACTTTTAGCCATAGACTTAATAAATAACTCCAGAGCCAGACGCTGTGTCCGAGCAGCAACGGTGAGCTAAATCAGATAACCTGACTCACCTGTACATACGACACACATTTATTATCAGATAAGCTGATCGGTCGCCATTTCGTTAGAAAACAGCATCCACACATTTATATTGTATCTGATGTCATTTGCCTCACTTCGTAGTACAGAACAGGCTGTCTGAAGTTATGAAGTCTATGCTTTTATCATCATTTTTCATTTTATTTCCTTGTATAAGTACATTATTAAAGTGATATGTGTTTTTAATAGGTACTTGTTGCAAACTCAACTTCGACATACTATTTCAATTTAATAAAAAAAACAAAAAAGTTCTGACCACAGTGCAGGATTCGAACCCGCGCACGTCGGCGTGGTAGACCTACGCTCTAGCCATTGTGCTATTGAGAAGGTAAACTCTGCTGCAAAATTAAAAAAGTTTAGAAGTTTAGAGCTTAGAAGTTTTAAGTGTGTGAAAGACGAAAAAAACGATTTTTCCCAGAATTGAGACCTAGTTAGATCGATTTCTCGTCGCCCTCAATCCCTGTATTGTAAATTTCATCGAAATCGCTAGAGCCGTTTTCGAGAAAGCGATATCAAATATATATATAATAGCCGATTATGAAGTAAATAAAAAACGAGAAACTTTCATTACCTAAAAAAATCCATTTTTGCCGTTTCATTTCAACTATGTTCAAACTCGGTTAAGGATGTACGGAATTTTTCACAAATTCTTAGCGTATTTTGCACTGATTTACATATTTTTTTTGTCTCATTTCTGTCTGACGAAAATATGCAACGCAAAGGAGTGATATATTAGCAAGATATAGATATAGACATACCTACAAGTTAAAGTGCAGTAAGTTCAAGCCGTATTGTGCGTTACGAGTGTAACTTCCTATAGAAGGGTGAAATAGATCCGGTTGCAATCTTACACCGACTTCCGTTAAGTTGTCGTATGTCTGTAGAAATTGTATTGCAGTAACAGTTGACGTTGTTAACGAACAATGTTCTACGACCGCGCCTGTTATTACTATTATATCGTATTGGATTGCGTAAGTTGCTAATAGTAACATGTCGATTGCCTTGATATAGCCACAAGTAATTTATAACCGGCCCGTTGGCGTTGATGAAATAATAGTACATCTTCCTTTCGAGTAGAAGGTATTGGTTTTGATTCACGGCTAAGTTATAGAAAATGGATTTTTCTAAATGATCTTGGAATCTGGGTATTCCTCGGTACTCCCTTAGTTCGTTGTGTGGTGTAGTATACCTATAACCATAGTGCCTACAAGCCTAGGGCGTTTAGGGTCGCGAAATTAATTTTTCTGGAGTATTCCCTTATTTATAAACTTTTAAACTTTCGCGTTGCATTATAAAATATTTAAAAACACGGGAAATTAACGCGATTGCCTTTTATTTTCGCTTCTCGTTTCAGCCGAGTTGCATATTTTATTCCCTTATTTGTTTATTGTTCGGAGCTTGGCGAACTTCTCAATATAATATAGTTAGATATTTTATAGAAATACTAGCCCCAGTTTCCCACGGGTAGCAGAGCATATATGCCTACATTTTTTTCATGTTGTATATAGTGTCGTATCAGTTTATTGCGTCGAGCATGTGGATTAGATATAAATGTAACATTATGTTCATCCTAACCGGGAATACTTTTAATGTATTTTATTTCCAATCCCGCATATATTTAAAAAAGTAAAGAATATATACATAAAAACAAACTAAAATATTTCTTTGTATACAACTTGATAACTCGACCACGGGCGCGTGGCGGCGCGGATTGCGTCTCGCGTGTCGCATCGGTGTGGGGCCACTTGAATTTATTTTGTCGCGCGATAGTTTCAATTTTGCGACAACTCCTAAAATATTAACTAAAATTGTCTGGTGTGAAGGGCAAATATCATGTACATGAAATGCTTAAGGTAACTAATGTAGATAATTTGATAAGGATTAATGTCGTATCCGTCTAAATAGCTTTCCACTTACCCCAATATATGTGATCATTTTTTTAAACATTAAAATGGCTACATAGCAAACTATCTTTGAAAAATAGACGTATGCCATCCCGGACTTTTCTATAGACCTATAAGAGGAACAATCTACCATATATTATTTTGTTATATCTCACAGGGATTAGGCTGCGTTTTCGATGAAAGCTCCCAGTCGGTTTGATTTTCTCCGACATGTTCAACAATTATTGTCATATTTCAACCAAATAATGATTATGCAGATTATGTAACATAGAAAGTACGATTGATGAAAGATTGTCAAAAAAAAATTACAGAGTAAGTGAGAGTTAGCGGAAGCCAAAAAAGACCAAGGCTGACGAAGATCAAATATCCAAAGTGTTAGCTGACGGAAATGTCGAAAGCACTCACATACCTAAGCAAAAATGTGTGTGGATGATGATAAGATTTGAGGAGGCGAAAAAAGTATGAAAAGAGTAAGGCGCTCCTTCCTCTCTGACCACCCCATTAGCAATACAGCGTGAAGAAATGTATGCTTCTATGTATTATGTAGGTACTCCAAAGATTCTATTTAGCCTAGCTAATTTAATGTTATTGTTATGACCACGATATATTTTGGTATTGTTGAACATAAGCAATCACTGTGTTATAGTTACCAATGAACGTTGTTTTGTATATTAACTACAATAAAATTTTAGCAAAATAAAATATTTACATACAAATAAAAATTAATCTCGTCAACACTGATATCACAAGAGAATAGCATTACAAACAGTAACATAATTTTCATATTGGGAGTAACTAAATTTATTTTTCTATTTTATTCGTATGGAAATCTTACAGCTTTAAATTATAACATAATTTTTTACTTATAAGTTTAGAATAAGACCAATTACAAGACAAAACCATGTTACTGTTTGTTTTATATTATTCTCTTGCCATACCACTATTGATAAGATTTATTTTACTTCCGTAAAAACAATATTGTTTAATAAATATTTTTTTGAGAGCGACTGACTTCAGACCATGAATAAATGTTGATATTAATCTAAATCTAAGTAAAGTAAATAAGTGTTATATACAAATCCTGTACCTATATGTATTGTGTGTCACAAAAAATATATAGGTACCTAACTACAAATAATATCCGTAAGTATACCTAAAATGTTTAAATTTTGTCTACAAAGTTTACGCATAATACTTTATTAATATACCTCGTAATAAAAATTGGCAACTGTATTACAGAGAATTCGTTCAGAACTTTGCTTTTATTTATAATTCCAAAATATCCAAATTAATGTTAGAATCACATTCGCAACACGTGTGATTCCCTTTAGATACGGGCGTATTGTTGATATAGTCCGCTTGACGCATTCATTCACAACCTTTCAACGTAATATTCTATGGGATTGCCCGACATTTGACGACCGTTTCCTATGCAAAATCCCGTGTAATCCCGGAATAAAGATATTCAAATGAATGTTTCCGTCGAAGTGCACTCTCTATGGGGAATATTCACAAATGCGGGACACAATAGAGGTGACGGTGAGATGTTCACTTGACGCGACATTGAGATGTCATCCTCGACAGTGTTTACAAGTATAATAGGATTACCGTTGGACTGAGAATTGTGTTTTGAAATATTGAAATGTTATATGTCTTTCACATGATCACTGATCAAAAATTGATATATGAAATTTGAGAATATTGTAGTAGAACTTATTCCTATTTCTATTGGAATCCCCATATTTTTTTCTTTCATTTAGTACATATGCACGTACTTTCCATAATGTAGATTAAGATCTACATAAATACTAATATATTGAGCGTTTAGGCAAATCAGAAAAATATTAAAATATGAGATTTTTCATAGACGGTATTTCGTCGTATCGCGTTCACGGTAAAGTGCATCGCTGCCTCTGACAGTAGGCGATGGCTCGACGCACTGCGATGTGCCAAACAACAAAATAAACGCCAAACCCGTGTAATAATGGTGTTTCCACCCTGTAACAATAACTACATAATAGTCGACAGATTTTACGAGCTTTTGTGAGCTTGTCGAAGCTTCCACTTGCCGCTTTTTTGTTATGGACGCTGCGAGTTGCGCCGCCTCATACTTTACGACAGAGAATATTTTATTGAATACTTACTCGGCTTTAAGTATTAAACATCGACTTGAAAGACAGACTTAAATCCGTTTACTGCTTGTGCCTTCATCGTATACTCGGCTGAATGAAATACTTTCCTTTGCAATTCATACAAATCATTGCGTTTATACTTAGGTATCATGAAACAACTTTGGACAATCTACGTAATATTGTCTGTTACTCTAAGATTTTATATTAATGAAGTACATAGGAAAATAACTCAGTCGAAGTTTTGGGTACTGTATTTTCATTTAATTATCATGAGTAATAAATAAAAATATTGTATTTATTCACTACAAAATATGTCTTCAGTACATGATGAAAATTGCTACATTGAAGTCAGATATTTATCGAAAAGAAGAGATATATAAAAACGCGTCACGGCGCAAGCGCAAGTCTTCGTCGTCGTTTAGATAAAATTAATAGATGCTATTAAACCGCAAAACACTCGGAAGACTTCATTAATTCACCGCAACGATACGCCTCTAAACGCTGAGATCGTCCGAGGATAGATTTATTAATTATTAAACTATACTGTTAATAGCAATTTCCTCAGCCTGCAATAACATGCATTTCATATTATAAAGCAAGTTTAACAATTTATAGTAATTTCAAAATGAATAGAATAGATTACATAGCAGTTTTGTATATAATTTGTTTCATTTTTGAATATAAAGGTACAATTACGCCTTACAGAGATATTCAATAAGTAGATTCCAGCTGTAGTTAAGTTAATAAATAACGATGAAGCTTATAACTGCTAACGGTGCTGCTAATGTTATAAGCAGGCAATATACCTAAACATTTTCCCTAAATCTCTATTATATAATTCTCGACCTCACCTGGATTCGTTAATCCAGGTGAGTTCGAAAATTACGAGGGAAGAAAGGTTTGTGGAGGGAGGGGGATGCTTGACCGCCACCATAAATCAAGATATTATCTACGTGCAAGCATTATAGCCTCGATACTAAAAGGGTAAGTCACCGGCCCTCGGCAAATATCTGGAGTTTATGTCAGGTTCGAGCGAGTAAACATAGGTAACTGCTATGTAATGTGTGTACATGCATACAGGTGGTATGCTTTATATTTCGAGATAAAAATCATTCTGTGCTCATAAAATAACTTATACTGAAATGGCTAAACTATGAAATAACAGAAATAATGAAATACATATTTCAATATTATCCAAACCAACCTCTAAGAGACTTAAAATAGGGATTTGAAGTTCGTATGGCGAAAATAAATTTATTGGTAGTTTCACACTTAATGAAAGATTATTATTTCTATGAAATTATGAAATTTGTGTGCACATGACACCGAGCAAAAGCTAGTGGAAGATAATGAAACAATTTGTTTGTACTACAGTCGTGCCAATGTTATAAGTCTAATTACTAACCTTTAACTTTGAGTACAATTTAATTAATGAATTATTATTAGTTTTACAGTTGATGAAGGACTGCTTCTATCAAATTACGAATACTATGCGAACAAAACCCCGTAAAAAGCCGGTGTAACATAATGAAACAATTTGTTTGATCCGACAATCACACTAACCGTATGAGTTCAAAGTAATTACTAAACTTATACTTCGAATACAGTATAATTAATTATTATTAGTTTTATTTCTATCAAATTACGAAATCTATGCGAACAAACCAGCAGTCAAAAACTAGCCAAAAACAGAAACAACTTCTTATCATATGTTTTGACAATTATACCAATAATATTGTGTGAGTCAAAACTAATTACTGAGCTTATACTTTGAGTACAATGTAATTAATTATTATTTTTAAAAACATAATTCATTACTTACTAAGAAAACTCATAAAATTTTGTTCCCAAAATAGACATGGCCCAGTCGAACTCAATATACTCAGCTTAGAAGATATAGGGCTGCAGCGTGTACTGCAGCCCTATAGCCCAGGCCAGAGAATAAAGCTAATTGTGTTCCCCGCCTGCCGTAAGAGACGATTAAAGGAGTCTTCAGGGATGCGACCGAAATGGGGGCTCCGGTCGTCCGTCCACGCCAACACGAGGTCGTTTTTTTTATGATGATGATGTCACATGATGGAAAGTGATCACCGCCGCCCATTGACACCCGCAACGTCCAGGGTGAATCATGGGTGAGTTGCCGGTCTTTAAAGAAAGAGCAGGCTCGTTTCTTGAAGGTCCCTAAGACGTAACGGTCCGGGAATACCGCCGCTATAAGCTGGTTCCATAAAATTGCCATACGTGGTAGAAAATGTCGCAAAAACGGTTGCGGTCCGTGCCATTTTGGTACTACAAAGATGCAGAGAGAGCTTAGTCACTGCCCGCCCTGAGAAGTGCTTAAGGGCAATGCAAAATAGCCATAAATAATCCAATTTCACCTTCTGGAAGTTGGATACCTTTGCTCAGGTTTCTCCTGCATCACCAAATAAAAAGGTACCCATACAAAGACACTACTCACAGTGTTACATTAGTGAGCAAAGTATTATATGTCAGTGGCAAAAGAAATAGAATGACGTATGTAACAGACTGTAGCAAGAATTCGAGTTTCCGATTATTTCTATTTTATTCCGTATTACATTATGAGCTTTCCCCTCAATTTAAGAATTTCATGCCGTATCTTCTTTTTTGTTGATATCAATGCATATAATTGTGTGAAGCAATTAAAATCCAATTTAGAAAGATAATATTAGAATGGTTTTACCCTTCAACATCCCAACAAAACTTTGTGGCTTAACAAAATTTATATCAAACGGCCGACATAAATTAAAAAAACGTGCTATTTTAAAAGCAATAATCAATGATGCTACAAAGTATAATTATACACTGAAATATATAATTTTAAAGCCATTCATTAAAATTCAACTAAAGATGAAAACAAAGTTCTCGAAGAATCACAAATCAAACGCAACTCAGTGATCGCCGCCGGCCCATAAATCAGGGGCGCGCTTAGGCCTTCTTAGCTTTTCTAGATAGAGATTTATCCCGTAATAACACGTTGTTTTTCACTAAATCAACCACCGAATTATCCGGTAGAATAGCAATGATTAATCGGTAAGCCGCTGATATATAATAACGGGAGAATAGCGATGCATGCGAAGCTACCCTCTAGCAAGTAACAGGGCTTCACAAGTTCCTTCAACGATTATAAATAAAGCAAATACATCAGCAAATACACTTTGCTGATAATAAACAGTTGATCGAAATGAAACGGCAAACATCAACACAGAATTTGCAAGTATAATGTAGTATATTTTTGATTATACAAGGGAAAAGAATTAATTTAAATCATGAAACAATGAAAATACGTTATAAAAATAATTTCTAATTGACTATATAGCGATATTAACTTAGTCGAGAACTAAATTAATCGCGGTTGTAACAAATTATAGAGAACAGGAAATTTGATGAGACTATCGTTACAGTTACAGTATAAGGATAGTGTCTAAAGATAATTTAGACACCTCTTATCATAACATAATAAGTACAATATTTAGATACTGAACAAAATAGAACACTGTGTTATTGGCGGAAACAGCATGATCGCCACAAAAGAAGAATGACTAAAAAAAATACATACGTATCCTCACGCTGTATTCCCAACGGGGTAGTCAGGGAGGACGGAGCGCCAAGTGTCGCGGTCCTTACATATTTCTTCTAAAAAAAAATTATTAAAAATAAACAGAAAACTATTAATTCGACGTAGAAATAAGTTTGAGAAACGATTAACAATATATTACAAATATGTATAAGAGAAAAATTAGCAGCAAAATCACAAATCGTTTATAAAAATATTCTTATTAAAAAGGGCTTTTGTTTATTTGAGTTCACATTCATCGTCCCAGTCATTCTTGACTGTTCCGTGATCAACTTTAATTAAACGTTCTCTTCAATTAAACTCACATGTACCGGACGATATTTCATAAAAATAAAATACGTTCGTAGTGGACCTAGGAAGTCTTTATTAAGATTGCGACTGGAAAGAGGCGGAGCAACTCACTTGTTTAGAATTTGAATAATCGAGCATTACATGTTAACATGATTATACGCTATAATAAAATATACTATGATTTTAACGTGTAATTACAGAAATCTGATTAGAACTGCAGAACAAACGTTAGCTCTATTACTGCTAAAACATGAAATTACTAACAAGTACATGCAATGTTAACATCTCTACCATAAAAGTCAGTAGAAGAACTTCGAACTTATAAAAATCAAGATATATCCGTTGTCCTTTTATTACATTGAGAAAAGCAATGTACGAAAATAAATCTAATTTCGTCTCTAAGTTTCAAAAGCAATTCCTTCTAAAAAATAATACGATCAAAAACTTACTTTTACTTTACCTAATAATTATATCTACCTATGTATGAGTTCACTGGTAAAAAGAATATAAATTTATAATATGTATAGGAATAAGCTTCTATTAAATCAGTATCGTGTTATTATTTATATATTTCTTATTATAATTGCCTATCAAGTTCAATTGTTGAGAATTAATACTATCAATTTCGTGTTCTTAGAATTCTATAAAAAAGTGCGATTGGAAGATATTTTTTGTGATTTGCATTAATATAAGACCTAATATTTTAGCGTAATTCTCTCAATTTGCATACAACGAGACGTATCGGTCATATTTCAACAAATGATAACAGTGAGCGTGATAATAATTGTTATTACTACGATCTACATCTGCTATTATTTTATAATTGAGGGCTTTTGGGTTAAACCCTGCAATTATAAGGAGAGCCTCAAGCAACTACAAGAAACATGCAACGAGGTGCACGCGTTTTTTCTTCGTTCACAAAATTATGATATATAATCCTAAATGCGTGCGAGCTCCGGATCTTTGAAAGGATCTCTGTACAAGAATAAACTTGTGCATAAAAAATCTAAATTTGTTTTATTTTCAACAATGGTAACGTGTAATTTAGAAAACTACTGTGCAAAGTTTCCCGTCAATAATTTTCATTAGGTAGATACATAACAAAATAAAATCAACTCAAAAAAACCATAACTTAACCGTTAACATTTTGTAAGAGTGAATCCAGTAACATTTTATCGCGACTGTTCGACTAACCCTCCAAATATTAATCGGCTAAAAATCTACATCGTAATCCTTCTGAAGTCCTGAGAAAAGAGAATTCATTATTTATTATGAATATTAGTCAATTTTTATGAAGTCAAAAAAGCGGCGAACGACGGCGGCGGGACGAGCGGCCGACTGCAATTAACTGAGCCAACCCTGTAATTATGGACAGTAAATTTCTGGACGCGTCCCGGCCAAGTCCGCGGCTATATTGTTCTATCTGAACTTTTGAGGATTAGCTTATACAAAGCTGATCTCACAAATAATTTCGTCTGTAAAACAATATAAAAAATAACTCATTATGCTTGTATGGTATGTAGTCATAACACATATACCATATAGGTTTATAATTCATAACTAATCAAAAATCAAATGATGTTCGTAATGCTATGCATTATAAGCACTTATGTTAGAAAAAAAATATATATGCTATTTTTATTTGTTAATGCAATATCCTACAAAGTACACATGAAAATCTATGAATTAATAATTCAGTCTCATTTTTAAATATATATTAATATTTAAGTGACTCCCCCATTGTAACGTAACCGTTAAAATGTCGAAAACTTCTTTCAACGAAAGTAGACAAGGGCACGACGAAAAAAGTTCTAACTCAAGTTAATTATATGTGGGCTCTATCTGCGGTCGGAATCGCCGCACTCACTCGTAATTGAGTTTCCTATTTAAATAATTTAGGCCGGCGACTTGTAACTATCTGATAAATAATAAAATATATGTTAATTATACATATTTATTCGAATTATCCACGTAAATTCTCTGACATTGTCACGTTTTGGTCTTTTAACGTCGGTTTTGTAAGCTACAATTTGAGCTTTAAACAAACAGGTGTAGTCTGTCATTTTGTCAAATCTTATGTATAATGTAACTATCTATACCTATAACAGGAAATTAATATTAAACTGAGGCATGTCGATCTCTGACCCCCCATTCATTCACAATTAGTCTCGTGTCGTGACACAGTGCCGTGTGGTTGTCGTGTTCCGTGATTTCGAGACACAATGGCATTCCCGCCATGACGAGGCGGAATGTGGAGCCATTCATGCTCTTCACGCCAGCACACACGCGCCTATAACAAACCTTAACTAGCATAGCAATATACACGGTCACGCCTATATACATTAGATGAGAGCTCGCGTCTTGCAAATTTTGGGCTGAACTTTAAACAACAAACTTGTTTGCCTTTCTATTCATAAGCTGATTTCGATACACTGCCTTAGACATGTAGATTATGGATATGTTATATGTATGTCGTTTACGTATATATTGCAATAAATAATAAATATTTTAGTGGGTTATCTATTTATAAAAATAATATTATGATAAAATAATATTATAATGTTAAAAGAGTAACCTATCATATTATGAGTATAAACATTGGTTCCTAAAAATCGCAAAATTAGACGATAATAATAACCCGTGTGTGTCATCAGTTCAAGTTATGATTGCTTAAAAGATGAGTGATGGGTCCCAGATATTTAAAAGTAAAAAAGCAGAATCATCTCGGCTAGTCAAGCGCGCGCGAACGGTGACCTGCGACCTGCTATTTGCATACAATGCGCGAGTGCGTGGGCGACGCGCATTCTCTGTGCGCACGCGCGCCTTCGACTTACATAATCCAACTACAGTGAACAAAAGGACATGTTGCAAGTACATATATATTTACTAATTGCTTGTATACTAATTTAAAAGGATTCTTTACAAATATATATTTTATAAATAGCATGACATTATGTTATATATTGATCTTTAGAATGAAATTAACCTAATTCAAAATTTCAGAATTTTTAGTACGATAATAACCTTAACCTACCTACTATTTAGATATAGAATGAATCTATCTGCCCACCCTATTTGCTATATATCGTAAAAATATTTTAACATATATTTTTGTAAAAAATCCATTTTATTGCTAGTCGTAACTGGCCAAAACAAAATCTCAACATTCATATTTAGGTCAGTTGAAATCTAAAGGCGCGATATATACGAGTATTTTTAAAACGCAATGCCTGAATTGATTACATTATTTAAAAGTTCACATGAAAAGCACTCACTGTGTAGGTGTAATCTGAATCGCATGTTCGTTTCGATAGACAATTTTTCAGCCTGTATGTGCTGCAATGCAGTTGCCAGAAAGATTTATAGCCGTAGAGAGGAGCTCTCCCTCGTCGCGTCGCTTCGTATCAAGCACAGTTGATTAATGTTGCCACCAGTTTGCTTGATCTATTTACTAGTTGTACTCAAACTATTCCTATCATGTAGGTTATTTCAACCACCAGCAGTAGCAAAAGTAAAAAAATTAACAAGAATATTAAGTAGCTTCTTAAGTACTTAGTGAATTATGTAAAAATATCTTAATAAATTATGTAGTTATGTCTTAATGAATAAAATAGTAAAGCTAAAATCTTGCAATCATAGTACAGTTACTTTAAATTTAAGAATTATTACATACAACGATATAATTTTTTAATTTTAGAACGGCTTAATATTACTTGTAACATTATGTTCTGTAAATCGTAGCATTTCTGTACGAAATGCAGGTGTAATGCTTTTAGACGCATGTCGTACCTAAACATAATAATATTTTTCGGACCACTGACAAAGGTTAGTATAGGGCGAACAATCTTAAAAGCGGTAAAAAAATTATGAAGAAGATCAAATTAATTGTATAATGTATAAATACACGACCCAATAAACCAAAACAACAAATATCAGGATTATCATTAAATAGCTTATAGAATTTTAGCTAAAAGATCATGAGATTTAACTCTAACTAAGAGTAACGAAACGTCGACAATTTCCCATGACACTCTGGTTCTCATGTTAGGCGGAATGCAATGGGGTGCGCAAGTTGACCGCATTACGAGCGCGCCGAAGCGGGGTGCGCCCCGGGGACTATTTATCAAATGATCATTTGATTTTCTTGTGTTTGATCACTGAACACATTAGAATTTGCAACAGCAACGTGAGTGCAAATTAGATAGCTTTACTCTTTATGTTTATTCTATTGTAATGTTCATAATATTTTCAATACAAAATACCTCACCTAATTTTGAAGTGATTTGAATTGCTTTGCTTGCTCTTTTTAAGTTTTCTTATGTACTTATGTAATCGTTACGTACACACGTACATAATCATTATATATATACATATGTACATACGCATGTACATAATTGCATGACTTAAAAATTTTAATTTAGTAATTGTTTGCTACTATTAGAATTTATTATTGACATCAGATCTTATCGTATTGAGCTTTGATAATAATAGGTATGCCATGGATAAACTTACTGTTCCTTTAAAATGCACATTCTTTCCTTACTTTTTCTAAAATACATAAATTTACCAAGAATTGAAGCCCGCTACTGATGCGCCGTTACTCACTGAACTCAAAAGATATTGCACCCTCTCCCTCTGCGAGGATACGTCTTATAAAATACGATCTGTTTTGATTGTGGCCTGGGGCACAAATCAATTAGGACCCCCCACGACCCCCTGCGGCGCCTGCACCGCGACACCCGAACCAGTGGCTCGTTTTATGACACATCTCACAACCAAATTCATTAACATTCACGAACTTTATTACAAGCAATTGATGAGAACCGATTTATGATTGACGATATTATAATCTCTGATCATTTAATGTGTATATTAATTAATTTCTTTAATTATTCTTGAAAGAATTCTGTATACCTGTAGAAGTCCAGATATACCTACCTAAAACCTTGTATGAAATATATAACAAATATCATCACGGTCACGGTTTTAATTCTGTTTCTGGCTTTTTTCTCAATAAAAACAATAATATCTTATATTATCTCATAATGTAAACAGACAAGAACTGACGATTTCATTTTAGCCTCATCGTTGTACAAACAGAGCGTACAACATTCCTCGTTAATTACAAATCTTGTACCGATCGTTGTATAGTTTAATACGAGTTCATCATTGACCGTATCGATTTACTATTAATCTTCTATTTAATGTGAAATCTAATATAGAAAATGACGTAATAGAGGCCGCCGGCGACAGGGTCGTTTCCCACGCCGCCGTGGAGTGTTTTAATATTTTTTAAATATGAAAATAAATTAAATTTGGTAATCGGGCAGCGTTCGATTCCTGACCTGCTTCCTCGCAATATTTCTAAAAGCTATTACAAATACATTCATATAACCATACAAAAAAGCTCTCGAGCAATTTTCGCCACATAATGAGGCCATTATGGGGAATTTTGTTTTACCAACATAATAACACCGGCTTTTATACTACGATCCCGTCCGTCAAAGGACTTCGTGTTTAAAAGGACAACGCTGTCGAAGTTGATGAGATTTTCGTGCTAAAATTTTAAGATTAAATTGGAGTCATTATGTATTTAACGTGAGGATTAAGAATGCCTAGGTCGAACAGGTCAATCATCTCAAAACTCATTATTTAAATAATGTCTAAATGTGTATAAATTTTTTAACAATATCTTCTCTTACTATGTGACACTTTTTAGTTTGTTGATTTTAATATGCATTCATTTTATAAGTCCCTGAATAAAAACATGTCATTGTTATAAAATAAGTGGCTAAAGATGGAAAATATTAAGAGTGTGCTGTGGGTATGAATAAGATGGGCGAACTAACTTTGAAGGATATTTATCACGAGATCTCAAAAATAGTAACACAAATATTTGCGCTGCTAGGTCTAGGATTTTATATAATTTGTTATCATATTTATAAATAGATGAAATAATATATGTATATAGACAGGTAAAAGATACGTAACTAATAAAATACGTAAGTTAGTACGTATTAATAGTTGTGATCATGTGTAAGTTGAGCAGCTGGTCTGTAATAGTTCATTCGTGAGCTGTCCATTATGCCGTCACTACTGCACCCGACCTGCAGCATCTTAGACCACGCTCCAAATACACTTGAATAGCTACTAATCTAGTCTGTCTGCGGCATTATGGTTTAGAATATCTACTAATAGAGATTATTAAGACACTAACTCACGTACGTTTGCTAAAAAGCTATTACCTTTGTTTTTAGTCTATAGATATATATATATATATATTTTAAACATTTTAAACATTTTAAAGTTATTAACAAGAAAAATAAACGAACAAGAAGAGCAGGAATATTTTATATAGAAGCGGCTAGTCTTTATTTTTATTACGTATAACATATATATATAGTACTTGAGATAGATTGTTCATCGTTTTAAAAGATATAATTATATTTTTTATTTACACTAACGAGAAGGATTAAGGTTTATTTTTTATTTAGGAAAAGTACTTTTATAAGGAATATTTAGTTGTTCTATTCTGAAACAGGAACTTTTAAAATGCGTGTACGATAATATTTTATTGTGTTTTCATGCTAAAAGCGCAGTGTGTGTACAGGCGACGTGCGCCAGCGCAGCTCCACTGCCAGCATTATCTTTGTAATTGGCGATTTTGTGCAATTTATGGCGATTCGCGCAATTTACAACCAGCGGACAAGTGGGCGACGCGCAGAGCTCTTTCTCGTGAAATTGACTCTGGATTTCAATTAAAATTTTATATTTCACAAATTACCTGCCAATTATATCCCATTAGGTAATATAACGACAAGGACATTTAAACCATATTCATACTATAATTCTGACCTATAGCAGTGTACGCAGCGTTAGACATGCCAGGATGCGAATTATTCATACCTAGTCTCTACTTAGGCTATTCATCAAAAGAGATACGTATTAACGACCTTTAGTTTTGGCGGTTTATCGTTTTACAACGAACTTTAGCGGAAATGTGACTTTTTAACGACATTGTAACCGGTCACATAATTCGCCCCTGATTTACTAAAACTTAAACAATTCTATATACGCAGCGTCGACGCATGAGACACATGTGGCAATTCAATCCACTATATATGCTCGGAATTTAATTCTTACTAGATTGTTGATATCTTAGAACAAATTGTTTGTGATATTTTATGTACCTTTTATGTATTTGTTATATACCTACTACAAAAAAGAACTTCAAAAGAGATATCATTAAAATAACTTCGTTTTAAATTAAACTTAAGTCATGACGTGATCATGTTTACCCTTACCTTTATTAAAAACCCTCTTAATCATGTGTTTGCAGTTAATTCTTCTTTTTTTTTCTCTTCTATTATCTCACAACGTAAAGTACTAACATTTTAAGTAGGTACATGCTTTATATACAAGATAAAAGCCTGCTCACTGTTATTAGTTCAATTGTAAAAAGTGTTGTGGCGTATTTATTGAAATTATAATACACATTTTTTACATATTGTTATAGCTGTAGTTTTCCAATAAATAAATAAAATAAACCCTAAAGATAATAAATTAAAGCGTTATGCTGTGGCTATCATTGAATCCATCATTTGAGGAATGGTAATGTACCGGAAGTTAAACATTTAAAGAATTACTGAAATCACTTAGTTTAAATTCAATTCGCATCAGCGAATGAGTTTACATGAGGACTTTAAAGTTATGCTACTGATGAGACTTTTGACAGTCATAATGGTTTTAATTAAATAATTATTCATAGATTATTATAAGATAATTTACTTGCCCTCGAGCAATAAATTGCACGTAATTGAAGTGAGTGGATGAAGATTGGCGTACAACGCCGGTACGCATGCGCCGATGATAAATATTGCATACGTAATGTGGACCAATGTGACGATCTCATCAGCCATATAGCCAAGAAAGCAAGCAGTGGCTAATTATGTAATTATATATTTTGCAATTATTACACTTGTATATGTATAACTCACAAGTAAATGTGAAAAGTCTTGTTTATCACAAGAATAGCTTCATTCTCCTTTACGTCTACTAGATACATTATAATGGGTGCTTTTCCAGTTCAGTATGCTAATAGAGTAATACCCATATATTCACGTGTAAACAACAATAAAAATAAGAACTCGGTATGTGCGATATTACTGTAAGGGATTCGTGTTCCGTAGTCCGTAGCAGTACCTAAACTATACGATGACTGTTCATTGATTGATTTAATTTGCTGATTTTTAGATTTAGGTAGATTTTGAAAATATATTTATAATATAGCAAAACGAATTTACAAGTTTGTACGAAACGAACGGGTACTACCTCAAAAGGCATGCATACGACGTCCAAATACTATAAATAGAATAGATGACTATTTATTAATGATCTAATTAAAAGACGCATTTAGTAAACTAAAAATATTCGAATTACAATGAATAATATAAGTCACTTTCAAAGTAGTGAGAACGGAGTAGGGATAAGTTCCGTCTCTCTCACTCTTAGCGCTGATGTCACTGTGACTTTGTGACGCTACACCTTTGTAACGCTATCTCTACTAGTTTATTTCCGGTCCATTCTCAACTCAATTTCATTGAATGAGTTTCAAGCAGCTTTTTTTACAATTGTATTAAACATTTTCCATTATTTTGATACGATGCATAAAATGTCATTCTAAAAGCAGTCATCTAGACTATTTTGCAATAGTGTTTATCAAAATTGATACAGAACTCTAAGAGTCGTAAGTGCTTTTCTGTTGATGCAAAATCTAATACCGTACAGACTGGCTGACGTTGCGACGGGACACGCCGTTCGAAGGCGTCCAAAATAGCCCGGGCAGATATCCGCCGCTCTTATGACAGCGAGGCCGATATTTATGTCGCGCGGCTCCGCCCACCGCCGCGGCACCATTCAGCCTGTTTGTATTTATTTCGTGCCTATTTATTTGTATTTGCCTTCGCTTTTGAATAATGCATGAGCGGAGCGTTTCCGTCGTGCGTAGGCAGCGTGACGCCAGAGAAACCCTCGCCTCGACGGCACTTTTCGGCTTTGACCACAAACTTTGTGACAAACATCTAAAAGCAAGCCGAATGCTTCATCAGGTGTTTCTATTTATTTTTGCTATTAAAGTTACTAATTTTTTTTTGGAAATTATTTCTCACGAAGTTATAACAGTTTTTGATATTGAATTATAAAATTTTTGATAGATAAAATATTCGATGTTGTTATTTTGTGAGTAAATCACGACTATCGGAGTGTATATCGATTAGACACGCCCCCGCAGCGATTCACTGAGGCTTGCGTCAACCGGGCCCGTGATATCACGCTTTGTCTCTATGACATGCCAATATGTATATTCAATGGGACACGATGAATATTCAAAACCATGTATAACTCGTACAATGTTCAATTTGATAAAATGAGTTTTAGAAAAATCTCTTGGGTAAGAACTCTATTCAGTTTTCAAATGTAATATGCAAATGAATGAAATCGAAGTGTTTGTCGATAAATTTTGAATTCACATATTACCAAAACCAAAACACGCGTTTATTAAAATTTTCTATCTATTTCTCTATCCTTCTGTGGTCCGGCCTAATCTCCAAAACGGCTGCACCTATTCTGATGTGTCTTTAACTGACAGGTAGAGGACTTTCTTGAGAGCAATTTAGGCTACTTTCAACGACATTTAGATGTATATTAAATGCTTCCCGGTTAAATGAGACAGGTTGTTAGCTCATTCCTTAAACAATTTCCTTAGGTAGGATATATAATGAGCTTTTTCCCTTGGGCGATTTTATCGGCCAGCATGAGAAGATGTACAGCAGCGAGCAAGCAATATAAGACCAGCACTGACATATCAAAGAAAATGTAAAAGAAAAAACCTTTCAAAAAATGTAAATAATAATTATTCATAATCAGTGTCGAACGTTTTAAACCATAAATCAAAAAGCAGCACGCAATGCGATTGTAAATGTTGAATGTCGAATATATCTATAGAGAAAAATAGAAGTACTCGTACCTTATAAATACTAGCGTACTAATATTTGCGTCTAATTTTTCATTACAGCGCACACATGAATATAGTGATTTCTTTTAGTAATTTGGATAAACAACGAATTCAGACACATTAATAATGTTAAGAACTGATAAACTACTTACCAGGCGTAAATAGTTTATTTTAATAGCAAAATATTATAAAAATTGTTTTGTTGAAAGATAACACGGGGAGCGATCTCTTTCCTCTCTTCTTATCCACCGATTGTGCCAAAGTCATGTTTAATTAGTAATCTATAATAATGTAAACAATGAAGAACATGCATGTCGGGCTTGCCCTATCCTGAAGCCCTAGGAATGCCACTGAATAATATCTATATGGAATAGACGACAGTTCATCAGTAATCTTACGTTTTTTGCTTTAGAGGCAAGTAAAACTTAGATTTCATAGCTTTCAATTTATATTCAAGTATTTATCTCAGTTACTCCTCTTGCCTAATATCATACCAATTATAGACAATAGCAACATTTAAACGTAGCTAAGATTGTTGCCATTTGACAGTATAATTGGCGCAACAAAAAGCAACACGTGCTCGTCACATCGCATGACGCCGCTCATCAGCGAGGCTCTCGGCCCGCTTCTGACTGTCTTATTGATTGTTCTTTAAAATAAGAAATGAAAAACACCGTCTTGCATGACTTCGTTACTCATTACTAGAATCTAACGAGCCAAAACAACATAATTATAAAGATTTAGAACAAAGTTTTACGAATAGCAGTTTCCGAAATGGTTAATCATCGTGATTTCTTATGAAATTTAAGGTATGATACTAAAGTTACATTAGGTAATCTCATAGTTAAAAGTTAACACCTATTACCATCGTGTAATATGCATGTAACTACTTATATAATTTGATAGTTAAAGTCGTATCCGTATAAATAGAACCTGGTAGATAACAGTCGTTTTCTGTAAAGTCCTATAAAGTGAAGTAAACTATGCACATGATAACTTTTAAATATTAATAACGCGCGTTCATAAAATGCGCTACAAATAACACACTATACCTAATTGTGAATAGTATGAAAAGTAGGGTATACTGGATTGCTCACTAAATTACCTTTTACTTTAATTTATAAACTTGTTATACCTTCTTCGCTGCACATACGACTAACTTCGTTGTATTATCAATGTTCTTGTTATGGTATTCTATTTAAGAAACAGTTTTGTGATCTCTAATGTTTTAAGTTAGTAAACTATGCCAAGAGTATAAGGTATACATGTAAGTATATACCTAAGTCAACCGATAGATAAAAAAATTTCGTTGAATGCAAAACTTATCAAAAAAATATTAGTCAGTAATCAAGAAAAAAGCAGTCAAGTGTGAGTCGAACTTGCACACTGAGGATTCCATACCACCACAACAATACATAATTGTTATTTATTTACCTAAAAAGTCGCGTTTTCTTTCATTCAATTTAGGATACTTAGCACAAGTCCAACTCACACCTGGCCGGTTTACATTATATGTTGTTTTTATTTGGAGTTTGTTTGCACTATAGTCACAAAAAGTTTGACGCTTGTACGTATTGCTGTTTATACGATAGAGCCAAAAAAAATAACTGTAAGCGGTTAGGTAGATAATCTACTTTCAGCAACATATTTCATGTGTTTCATGGCCTCTTGCTCCATGTGCCTGCTCATCGAACTAGCTTCATGTCTGATTCGTTTGTTGATCAACCTATCAGAATCTGGAATGCCCTTCCGTTGGACATCATGAATGCTCCGAGCAAGTCAACTTTTAAAATGAAAGTTAAAGACCATCTGCTCAAACTGATCAGCTGATGATTATTATCTGTTATATTTGTTATATTACATTGTTATGTTGTATCCTAATCTTATTTAATATACTATCTTTTTCAATTTCGTTGCGGTTGGGTGTGTACTTGGGTGCGTACTTGTAATACATAAATATGTATTTAGGGTTTGTTGTGTATATGTGTATGTGTATGTATGTATATATGTGTGTATATGTGCGTATATACATTCAGTCAAAAAAGTATCGGGAATGGATGATTTGTTTATGGTTCCAAATTCAATTTTTTGTTTTCTTTCTTGTTGTTAGATTGGCACAACTGTTTTCCATATTGGCGCGGAGTTGAATTGCATCTGTTATTTAGATTAAATACAGTGCTGTTTTTAGTTATATCATATCTAGTGTGTATTGCGAATTTCATAATGGACAAAAACATCGAATAAAGAGTTTGTCTTAAATTTTGCATCGCCAATGGGATTTCGTGTTCCGAGTCACTGAAAATGTTACAGAAGGCTTACGGTGAATCGACTTTATCAAAAATACGTGGTTATGAGTGATACAAAGCATTCAAAAGCGGTCGAGATGTGATGGAAGATTTGCCTCGCTCTGGTAGAGGCCATCAACGTCTGCAACTGAAGTTAACATCGCAAAAGTGAAGGAAATAGTGACTGAAAATCCTCATTCAAGTTTGAGACAGATAGCCGCCAAACTTTCTGTGTCTCACGAGTCGATCCGTACCATTTTAAATAATCACTTGGGTACGAAACATGTTGCCGCTCGGCTAGTCCCAAAAGACCTGAATTTTCTCCAAAAACTCATGACATGAAACCCATTGTTACTGGTGACGAGACGTGGGTTTACGAGTTTGACATGCAAACTAGTCAACAAGCTTCGGAGTGCGCCTTCCAACTGAACCGCAAAAAAAACCGAAAAAACCACTCCAAAGTCGATCAAAAGTCAAAATCATGTTGACCGTTTTCTTTTACTATCGCGGTGTTGTGCACTCGAAATTCTTGCCGGAAGGTCAAACGGTAAATAAAGAATAATATTTGAGCGTTATGCGGCGTTTATGGGAGCAAATTCGACGAAACAGGCCAGATTTGTGAAAAGAAAATTCTTGGATTTTGCACCACGATAATGTACCTTCGCACAAGGCCATCTTTGTGAACCAATTTTTGACCAAAAACTCAACAAATGCCATCGAGCAACCACCTTATTCACCAGATATGGCTCCAGCCGATTTCTTTCTTTTTCCTAAACTCAAATTACCACTTCGTAGCACCCGTTTTCATTCGGTAGAAGACATAAAGGAAAATTCGCGGCGAGAACCGAACTCAATTCCGGAAAAAGCGTTTAAAAAATGTTTTGATGATTGAATTATTCGTTCGCGTAAGTGTATCGTTTCTGAAGGAGTATACTTTGAAGGTGATAAAATAAATTTGGATGAATAACTAACATTTTGTATATTATTAAACTTTTCCCGGCACTTTCTTGACAGAGTAGTATGTGTGTATGCTTATCTATATGTATGGTATATACATATTGTAGTTATTTTTCAATGACTTTATTGTACCGCCACTTGTTTCTCTGACAGTAAAGCTCAGGTTGACTGGTAGAGAATTCCATTAGGCATTAAGTCCGCCTAGTGTATACATTATGTACAATGAAGAATAAATAAATAAATAAAGACTTACTAAAATTCATAAATTGTAGGTAAGGTATGCACCGAACACTACTCAAGCGAAAATGTAAGATGGATTGAAAGACAAACTTAACTTTGTAGTGGAAAAAAATGTTTTCTCGTACATCGGTCTACATCACGGTCAGTGCTCTAACTGCAAATGTAAGTTTGAAACTATAAATTAATGATGTTTGGATTTTTTTTTAACTTAAGTCGTAAAATAATATTTTTTTCCACATTTCATTATTCTAGGGCTAAGTCAACGGGACAATCAAAATATGTGACATAAATGGCCGACTTTTTTACGTTTCCAAAGGATTGTAAACTTATTATAGTATTTAATATTAATTGTAACTTGATTCCTGAACGCATTCCTGAGAAAAAGAATCTTGGCGAGCAGACACAAAATGTTATCCCATAAGGCTTTTGCTTATTCTTTTGTAGTACTTACTCTTAAAATGCTAATATTGTAGTTAAACACTGTTAGTATATAGTCAATTCGTAAAACACGAAAGTGTGATTGTTTGTGATTTGATGGATGTGAAAACGTACCCGTAAATGTAAATCAGTATAATATTGGTATTGTTTTTATCAAAACAAAAGTTTTATAGATGAGAAATAATATATTATTTATAGATATTGATAACAATTAATTTCTCATTTATGATAAGAAACACTTTTATACTAAACACATGTTGTTATTTAAACGTACCAAGTACCGATAGACTAAACAATAAAATATACACTGCAATATAATATTTTGAAAACTATGAGTTATTTATCTGTTTCTAAACACAGCTACTTGTTCTGTCGTCATGGCAACGGGAAAGACAACTCCCTCCGGTCAATACCTTCACCTCTCCAGTTTATGTGTTCATTAAGTGCGCCCAGGTTATTTATATCCCCACAGGCCATTGTTACGAAGGAGAAAATTAGGTACCGCTTTGTCTATCGCTGACTTTGCCCTCTCTTAAGGGAAAAGCCAAATGTTTTCCCGAAAAAGCAGAGTTGTTATTTGTTTGTACATAGGTATCTATTTTAGAAATATACCATTTTTTTAATTATGGCTATTGGATTGCGATCAATAATTTTATTGTTTTTGTAGAAGTATAGGTTATATAATTAACTTAAGATATTAGAACCGCGAGAGATAATGTTAAAAATTATCTAAATTGATTGGAACGAGTGTCTTAACCAAGTTTTATTTCTTATGGCATATGATTTAGTCGTGTTTAAATAGAATTTCAGTTTGTAAATAAATAGACTCGGTGAAATAATGCTTGTATTTTAGTGCAAAGGAAATTACAAATTTTTAAGCATGACATGACAAATAGAAGAGCTGAGTATTTTTTTTAAGTCTTCGCGACGACATCTTTCGGAATGTAACTGTCACGGATGTATGATTAACGTTTTATGCCGTTCGCATTCCTTGGCAGCGGCCGCCCGTTACAAGTTCATCCCATTTAAATTTAGCGCGGCGCGTGCCGTTCTCGGGTGTTGGGCGCGGGGGAGGGGGTGAGGTGTTGTGGGCGGGACATTCTACCATCACTCAAGTGACGAAAATTGACGGAAAATGGGCGGACACCGCTTGCCCGCGACGTCATCAATTACCGCGTCCCGACGGTCACCTTCGAGCATCGACTGCAATACACAGTGTCGTTTCTAAATTTGAAGTGTGATGTTAATAGCACGCTTTATTTCCATTTTCAGCTATTGATAGCTCATTTTCAGCTTTAATAAATGGAGTAATTATATTAGTTTTAATGTACCCATTCCATTTATATCGTTCGAAAATACTACAGAATGTGTAGTCTTGCCATAAATATTGTTACAAGGAAAACATCGTTTTTTCTATTACATAAAACGTTTATTTCTGCAGTGTGCGTTAGTTCATACATTAATATAATAGCATTTTAAAAATATGAAGCTCATGCAAATGATCTCCATTTGCCTCAATACAATCCTTTAAACGTTGTAGTCAGTTATCGCTTGAAACATACACTTTCTTCGTGGGAAAATTATCCACAGCCAATCTTATGGAATGTTTTAGGGACTCTAAACTATCATGGCGTATAGAGCATGCCGTACTTACTAAAAGAGACCATACATCATAATCAAGTGGATTAAATTTGGGACATGATGACGGCCTGTTTACCTCTGATGCAAATCAGAAACTTTCCTTTCCAGCCGCGCTTGTGTGGATCGAGCTTTATGACACGGAGTTGTCTTGCTGAAAGGACCATTCTTGGTTATGGAACATGGTGTTGTTAAAAGGTTAAACTACCTTCTCAAGAATCATATCTTGATACACCTGGGCCGATGTTTTGATACCCTTTTGCAAAAATATGGCTCAGTCACTCCTTGATAACTAACACCCCATCGAACTATCACTGCAGCCGGATAATGCTCACGTTGTACTCTAATAACTAATAGAGAAACTTCTCTAGAGCTTTGAACATAAATTCGGTCATTCTGCTTATTAAAATTTTGCTCGTTAGTAAAAATTTTCTTGTCGATTATTAAGTGTTGTCAACAGAGAAACACTTAAAAATGAAATATTTGTTTATTTAATAGAATTACAATGATTTATAATATTAAAATATTATTTGACAAATTATACGAGAATAAACTTAAAACTAACAAGTGTGCCTTATTTATATTATATTTACGTACGTTGCAATTGCTGAAATACCTAAAGTTGCATATTGCTGCCTAAGCGCGATCGTACATTTATGCTTCTATAACTCAATAAATAAAAATTTTCTGTGACTTCCATCAGTGGCGTGCATAGAGTTTTTCAATAGGGTTAGCAGTCAAAATAACAAATGTGGAAAAAATATAACAATTTTAATACATAATTATACTTACTAATACAGCAATACTGACGAGTGAGAACGTGACCGTTACTTTAATTTTTCGTAGTGGTTGTTATTTGTTATTATGTAATTAATGCAAAGAAAATAAAATAAACTATTAGTATGTACACATCCTGTCAGCCAGTTAAATGTTTCATAATATTTAGAATTAAAATTTCGAGTCACATTACTTGACTTTTGATATAAATGCAACTCTGGAACACACCTGCCTTGAGCTATAGTTCGTAATTTTTCACTATATGAAAATTTCGAAAATGCGGCTTGTTTTAGTTTTTGGAAACACACACTGCCAACACAATTATCACAGCACAACATAATTATCAAAACATTCCATTCTTTAAAATACTACTGAAATTATCTATTATAAACCGATATATTATTTTAAAATACGATTCGTTAGAATAGAATTTTTTTAAATAACTTAGAACAACAAATCAATTGAACGAAGAAAACAAATATGAAATTTTGTTTTGATTCAAGCAAACAAAGCAGACAAAGCAAAAACGTGTAATTTTAGTTGGAAAAGTGCGGAATTTATAAAATACATTTAACTCTATAATGTCGTTGATGTAGTCAATGTCTCCAAAACACGCACACAAATTTAACTTTCGAGTATAAAATTGCACACATTTGAAAGATTTTTTTGTGTACTGATAGGTGAAATGTAAATATGCGTACGTGAATTGTAGGCACCAGACCGACGCGCGTCATGCCTCTGTGGATAACTTAAAAAAGGCGTACTTTTTATCGACAGATGGCATGATTATAAAAAATAAAATACAGCAATGTAGAAATACAAAATACGATTACGAACAGATGAAGGACGGAAGAAAGGGAATGTAAGATGGTGCTATTTTTAAACAATTGTTGTTTAATTTTAAATTGTCTATAAAATATAAATGGTAGATATTGAAATAACTTTTAATTAATTTGTCAGGGTAGGCAGTGTCTCTGTGTCTATATGGAATGCACGCCACTGACCTCCCTTAGCTTAGCGCCTAAGAAGTTGTTTTGATTTTACCACCCTATTCGTTTTTATCTTATCGGTTAAGTAATGACCAGTGCGTGCTATCGCTGCCTGTGCCTGTGATGTCTCTTACAAGCTGCATGTCCTAAGTCATCTTTTAAAATACGTGACATGATTTTGAGTGCTATATTCATTTCCCTAGATAAAATCAGATGAGATTAATACTACGTGGACGGCCAAATCTTTTTCTGTCACAAACAGAGGTTTCAATATATCTATCAATAGCCTGGTACTCAAATATTCAACTAATACCAAGCGGACAGAGAGTTTCAGAAAATGCATTTGGCGCGAAAATGACAAAAACTATGAATATTCATGAGAATGAGAGGTTTCAAATTCAAATGTTATATTATCGTTTTTCCTATTGTAACAGTATTTGTGGCCAGACCGTATATATACATATATATGTATATATTTTCAATCTTCAAGACGAAGAAGTATACTTGTATGCAGAAGTACCAATATATATTATCGAACGATATTTATGTTTCATTTTATTTTATATCTGAGGATTTTATTTAATAAAATCCCGGAAGACTTGAATGGTAGAAGTGCGCTCGCGCAATTCGAGACTACAAATATTATAGAGATACGATCTACGAACTATCGATCGACGGATAATGCGCTCTAACTGCGCGCATTGTTGCGCAACCGCTCATCAGATCAATCCACATTGATGATACCTTTATTAAATGGTAGCTAACTTGCACCACTACTTTATATAGTTCGATATACTTTAACCGATAGATATAAGAAATCGTTAATAGAAAAACTTATTTAAAAAATGTTAGTACCTAATCAAGAAAACCGCCCAAGTGCGAGTCGGACTTGCACACCGAGGGTTCCGCACCACCGCAACAATAAATAGTTGACAATTTCCACATTCCCGTTTGTACTCGTATATACAAAAAAGATGGGCCAAATGCGTGTCGGGACCCGCATAGCGAGGGTTCCGTAATCGGAATGTACAATATTAATTTAATTGGCAGCAAAAATAGGTTTTTTATTTCATAGTGTTCCCAACGACTAAAAAAATAAAATATGAAAATACCCCATATCTGAAAAATTACACATCTCCTTCAAACCAATTTTCAAGTTCCGTTGAAATTGTTTCATTTAATTCAGGTCGCAACCTTTAGCGCAACCCAAACCTACACTTAGCCGGTTTCTTTTATTTGTTGTTGTTTTATTTTAGGTCAAGCAACCCGTCTCTTCTTCGCTCGAGTTGAATACATAATATTATATATATAGCCTAGTCCATCTGGAATAGTGTACCTTACAAATCATGAAAAAATTGTTCAAATGGGTAGGTACAGTGGTTCTGAAGATTACCCTCCATATATAAACAAACTTATACAAAATCCGCTCTCTCTCTTTATTAGTACAGATTTACAATATTTACATCATTGCACTATTACTATTTGCAGTTGATTTAAAAGTTTGAATTTGTTACACCTCCAAGGGCCCATAGATTTTAGTGTTTGATATTACTTCCAAAGAAAACCGATCTTGATGGACGAATAGACAGACAACAAATTGATTTTGTACGGAACCTTAAAAACCGTATAAAGGCAATTCAATACTTGCACTTTTCTCTTTTTATAAAAAATTCTGTTAATCGCAAAATTTGCCGTGGAGCTCTCTTTTTATTTAAAAAGAAATTTGGGTATCGAAACTATGATGTAATTTTGTTAACTTTCCAGCAATGTATGCCTTATTCTCAATATTTATGTTTTTCTAAATCTTTCTGTGTTTCTTTAGGTGATAAGGTGAGGAAACAACAATTATGACATGTATTTTCAAAAAAAAAGAAACAATGGAACAAAAGCAAATCAGAGTAATGTGGTGTGGTACATATTTTTAAATTCGTCGTTTAAAAAGCTTAAGACCTCACACGATGACCCCAAAAATATTTTTTACCCTATTCAAGTCTTCAAAAATGAACTCTTAAAATGAAAACTAAATTTCTCAAATTAAAGTTTGTTTTTGGGCCACCACTTACTACAAATGTATTTTTTAGCTATTCACGTTTAGTAGTTTTTGAGAGATAAGTTGTGACAGAAAAACACCGAGTGATTCTATGAGTGTTTCTTTTTTCACCCTTTACCTTCACCCTTTTTCACATCAGTATAACGAAGTAATACTTCATTTACATTTATCTATGTACTTGAAAGGCTCTGTAAATACATACACAGTTGCAACATAAAAAGTTAAGCTCTTTCGCTTCCTTGAAAACAAGCTAATGCAGGAAGCTACAAGCAGAGCAAAAGCTCGACGATCGATTTTGAAAATTGCCCATAATTAGCATGTATCTCACTCTGCACGACGACTCAGCGTTTAAAACTGGGAACGAGACCACAGACTACATATTCCAGTAGCATTTACCGAATAACGGCAAACGAAGGCGACGGACACAAATTGCCGGAGGAGCTGCCACTGCGCAAATTGTAGCCCCTCGAAGTTCTCGATCAATTGTTCCCCCTACAAACATCACCTTATTGCTGTAAATTCAAGACAGGGTAACAGTTTGCTCGGTCTTTACACGTAATTGTTAGATACAATGTGTCTTACACAGCGTATAATAAAGAGAAACTGTTATGTCCGAATGAGAATATTTATAGAAAAACAGAACTTTAATTTTATTAATATTTCATAAAAAATTGAATTGTTTTTACATTCATAGAAACTTCAGACCAAATTAAAATAATACAATGTCGCTGCGAACGACGCGGCGAGGCCGGAAAAACTACGCCTCGCCGTCGCCATGTCATCTCCATACAAAACAACACGCCCACACATGGAACCAAACTACGCTTCACATTATTAGTTTCAGGTAGTCTGCTGCTAGCTAGTGAAAATGCTGAATTGTGTGGTAAAAGGGTGCAGGAACTAGTCTTCGAAAAATAAAAAGCAGAATGAAATCACGTTTTAAACGTAAGTAAACTTAGAAACCCATACTTTCAATTAATCAAAATAAAAACTACTTGGAACATAAAACTTTAACGAGTATCGCCATTACTAGGTGTTATAATTATTCTGATCATTGAGTGAGTAACGTTACATACAAGGCAACGTTACTTGCTTCCTTATTTATTCGAAAACATAGTAGGCAAATTGTTCCAAGGTTCAACCAAATAAGTTAATCACGGCGAGTATCTAATACTATCTTTACTATGTACAATACGCAATGGCGTATTATAAACATACGTTATTAATATAATAACGTTATTAGTGATAACGATTATAGTCATCGAGTAGAAATCAATATGGCAACACTGGTCAACGTACCGCACAACTAAAAACCCGGCCTCACTGTGTTGTTCACAACGTTAAGTCTTTCTTTTTTTATTTGGTCTGGGATGGAAACTTTTAAATTATACCAATTCGCATACAAAAAATAAAATTTATAATTTTCCACAATGCTAGAAAAGATAACATATGTTCACGCTGTATCCCTAATTGGTATAATTTAATCCTTTAACCCACTCATTATTCCTAATGAAAATATTTTATTATGTACCTATCTGTGCCTGTATTGTATGTGGATTTTAATTGTGATGTCGATTGCTAGACTTTAAAGGTATATTAAAATATTGGTGAGTATTTACCGACTACTATTAATTTATCGTAATCTTTAATTCAGGTCAAAGTCCTTATGAATGATTTGAAAGCTCTGACGGTTGAGTACTAAACCTTTTATTCGAATGTGTACTAGACACTTGCGGTAGTGTGATCCATCTCCTTCTCATTTCATTTGTGGGAAACAAGAGAGAAGAAACGTGAACTTGGCAGTGGGTCGTATATAAGCTGTTACTATTATTATGTGAACTGGTTTCTATCGGTTGAACAGGGCGACTTTAGCGTTATACTCAGTGTTCCAGTAAAACTTGCTATTCGTAAACCTATATAGAGACAATGTGTTGAACTTACCTATAACCTACTTTATAACCTACTTACCTATATTTCCAAGATCATTCTCCTTCAACTTAAAATTTCGTAACTCGAACAGGTTTGATAATGATTTCTTTAAGAAAAGATGCGTTTTGTTTACAATGAGCTTAGAACCTCATACTACAAATGTCTTTAAGTCTGTATGTAAGACCAGTCAAGTTACAATAAAATAAATATACCTACACTACTCTTGACAAAATATCTAGCAAATGATACGCGCGATCAAAAAATATGAAGAACAACGCATCGGATACGCCTACATATCTTTGTACACCGTTATTTATGGGGCACTATTCAATGTGATTATCGAGCTCGACACCTTTGAAGATAGTCGATAATAATCAAATTGTTCTTTGAATCCAATCTATATTTTAGATATGAATGTCCATATTATTTTTCGATAGCAACAAAAATAAGTTAAAATACTGAGGAAAAATGTAGTTTTATGTCAGACATACTCTTTTGGGCTTGAAATTAATAAAGTAAGCGCTCAGTGGCTGTGCAATAATTTATTTCGATTCTAGATAATAATATTGGTCACGTCTGAGGCATTTGATCGAGTAACTAGAAGTGCTGTGTTTGAGTAGGCAACGAGTCAGTATAATAGTAGTATAATTACGCAGGAATTATCGTATGACCTCATATTGCGGTTTGCCGAACGGTAGACTCGAGTGGTTAGCCGCAGGGCTGAGGTTTAGTGTGAAACAAATAAATGACTAAACTTGCATGTAAGTCTGATGGTACGTCTACACGCTTGCCAAGCCTCAACAAGCTTTCGCAAATTCGAATATGTACATTGAACGTTTAGGTATAGGCTTGTGTAGACTCGCTGGCGCTTGCTACCGATCGGGTCCATGTCGATCCTTTGCGCACAAATCGAGGCATCCACACGTTGGTACTTACAGCTTCCGAATTCTCCACGAACTATAACGCCAGTTTTATACGATTTTTATGAATCTAATCATCCACTGCCTTTTCTTTTACCTAACCTATAACTTACTGTTAACAAATCCATAATTTCGTGTTGAGCAGCACAGCGCGTCACGAGACAACACGCTGGTAAGCAGACTCGTTTATTCTCTTACTCGCCGAGTTAAAGCTGAGCCAAAGTACGCTAACTACGCTAAAAGCCAGCGGGCGCGAGGTGCAGGCGACGTGCGCTTTGTAATTCTCTCAGCAGCGTAACATTTTGCTGCACCATGGCGCGATTTTTATTTAATCTAAAGCCAGGACGTAGTGATCTGTCTGCACGTGAGTTACTGAGTTGACACAAGTAATTTAGCTGCGTGTTGTTACATACTAACGCGCTGACAACTTATCAAGCGTGTGGATGTCGACGTTTGGCTTGCCTACACTTGCTAATAAGGGTTTGCACAAGCGGCTTGTAACAAGCCTGTATAGGTACCATAACATAACAGTCGAAACCTTCGTATTGACTCGATTGATATGGAAATGATACATGAACTCTTTTGACTTATCTATACAATAAATAATAGTTATATTGCTACGCTCAATTTTGTGCTTAGTTTAATAGACAGTCATGGGATTTTCCTAAAATAATCATATGCATGTTTTATACGTATACAAGAACCATTCTGTTTATATTTTTATTGATGTGACAATAGATGTTTATTGTAACGTATTATTAGGTAGATACGTAAGGTATTGATCTCCAAAACAAACTGACATAAATTAACTAACTATAGCTACAGACTGCATACTTACAAAGAATTGAAAACGACCTTTCTGTCTCGGGACGGTGTCTTTGATGTCTCCATTAGTAACGAGAGCGGGTAATTGTGGCGAAAATTAATTCGCGCTCAGCTGTGCTTCAGAGGGGACGAGTATCGGGACGAAATAATGACATAGAGTTGAACAGTAAACAATATGTTTGTGTACTTGTATGCAATTAAATATTATTTTCCCATTAAAGACTAATGTTATTTAGTCTGTTACCGCTTTTAAGTAGTTTTGTATTGACCTAAAACATGCAATATTTTTCTAAATTTTTTTTTTCGGCATATTTTTTTTATTAATAACAAAAAAGTACATACATATGTAATATTTACAAACTTGAAACTACACATTATCTTAAATAATAAACTTCCTCAAAGTTGCCGATTAGAAAGCTGTCATTGCTTAAGGTACCCAGCAGACTGGCAGCACTGCCTCTTTGAATAGCCAAACTGATTCGTTGGCGGAAGAAGCTGCCAGCCCGGCGGTCTCCCGAAGCCTCAACCAGTCTCTTACAAATATCAGAAACCAGTTGATGGGCTTCGGGGCCCCAGGGACCCAAAGTTTCGACTGCAAAGGGCGTAAATATGAAACTCTCAGCTCTCAGAGAGAGTCGCATACTTACGCCGCTTCAAGTTCTCGGTAGTGCTGGCCGCCGCACCTGCTGACTTGGAAGTCGCCGGCACATGGGAAACAGCAAGTGTATCGACACAAGTGGCATCCCACACCAGCCATCTTCCAAGTTTCCAAGGAATGAGCGTCAAACCATCCGGTCTCCTGCCGTCGCTGCGCACAATACCTACAAGCTCTAAGACTGCAGGAACGCCAGCGGCGATAAGAGCCCGCCGAATGACGTCATTCAAGGCAGCATGTCGTGACATGCGGCCCGCACTACGTAAACAGGATAAACCGTGGTGACCTAGTACATCGACGACATCACCACAGCGGCAACGGTGAGGAAGGTTAGTCCTGGCCCCCAGACGAAGGGATGCTATGAGAGAAAGCGTGGTATTGGCAATTAATGTTCCTAAGTTTTTTGAAGGTATTACCTTCAACCAGTGTCCTGACTCCTTCTCAGAAACAGTCAGGAGGCGAGACCGATCTTTTTCGGTACTACAAGAATCTAAAAGTTGTAAATGAAAATTTTTGCGTAGAGGCTCATCCCAGTGTTTCTGAGAAAAGGTCGAGGTAGGCAGGTTAGTACTCGGACAAACACTTAACCAAGCATTTCGAGCATCAGTCAAGCACGGCACCTCAACCGATCCTAAGGAAGGGCGAATAACAGATAGGAAAAGGTTTTCCGTGCTGTAGGCTGACGAAAGAAAAGCAGGCAGTGACACACTCGAGATTTTGCGTATGCCCAGGCCTCCATAACAGATAGGAAGCAAGGCTTGATTCCAAACCCTGTCATCAACAAAGAAGCAATTTAATATTTTATATAGTGTATTTTTTAGAATATTGTCTACGGATTTTAAAAGCGTTAGAAATTTAAAAAGCTGAGAACAGCGAATATAATATAATATTTAATATATATAATATTTTTTTAAATTGATTTAATTTCATAAAGACTGAACATATAGGTATTTTAAAATTATCAGAACAATAACAAACCTTTACGTAGTTATTTGTTCGTACATATGTGTCTATTCCATGTTGATTCCATGTAGATATTTCTTTAATAATTTCCATAGCTACCTCTATTGACACAGCTACTGTAATAAACACATTTCGTACTATAGACAAAAGTATACCGGAAGTGGCTTTGCGTTTATAATGTGTAATTCTTTTCACACCAAAGAATATTCGAAGAGGAGTCTTAATAAACCAATTACGGTTCATTACCTAATGCAGACCGGAAGATAAATATTACTCGCTCATCATTACAAAAACCGCAAACTCCCCTTTGTGTAAAATATTGCCTTTCACATGTTTGTTAAAAAAAGTAGCAGTGGCAATGTTAACGGCTTTATCACGAAGGGTGTAAGAACGTCAGTTTTTTTAAACTATGCGTTGTGAAAATGAAAACACTGAGCTATTTGCGGCGAAATGATGAATGATGGCGGTCATTTCCCGTCCCTTGGTTTCCATCACATTTGTCACAGCATATGGCAAGTGTAGTTGTGTATGTACAGAAGATTTGTAGTTTGTTTTGTCTTATGTCGAAATAAAGATTTCATTTCAAAATGGAAAGTTAAAGAAGTACTTAAAAAGAAATATTCTACAACGCCGAGTATTGCTAACAAAAATATTAAAAGTGTTCGTATATGATTTGCGAAGTGTGTGGTAAGAACGATGAGTGTGTGACGAGGAAGCTAAAGAGTTATATATGGAACGTGATATACTTGGCGTACAACCTCTGTCTACTTAATTAAGGATATGGTACAGTAACGCGAAGATATGTACGTATGTCAAAATGTAAATCCATAATAAATATAAGATTTTCTCGTTATGTTTTGCACTGAAAAGGAGTCGTTCACAATGTCATAAAGTCGGTTACGGTCGCTCTGTTTTCAAAGGAGCTGAAACATTTCGTTTGCACTGCAAAGAGAGGGGAACCTCACACAATGAAGCTGGAAGTGGAATGCAATAAAAGTCACATTAAGTCAAGAGCAAAGATGCTGGCGACGCGTCTCAAAGACGAATGGATTGAATTTGTCTGCGACGTGAACACACTCCATGGCTTCAATTCGAGATGTAACTATAAACATTTTTTTGCAAAAAAACATTCCTAACTAAGAACTATAATAGTTAGAATCGATTGCTATTTAATAACACTTTTCTTCTTATTAGAATAGTATTATGATTTATGACATAGCAATGTGTACTCTAAGCACTACAAGTATAACTTTTTATAGTATTCTTGTAATTTTTTAACAGGTTATTCCATTCTTATCCATAGCTTCAGGCAATAAAATGTTATTTACCCTACTCTTAGTTAATAAATGAATAGGCTAATGCTATTAGCTATACATGTAGTAATTACCTTTCATATAATTACAGATTTTTAATCACTAGGCTATTAGAGTGCGATTCATGTCTCATGAAGCTTATTTCAGGTGTTATTTGATTAAAAATTTAAACCGTCTCACAATTAAATTTCCACTTTTCCAACTAGAAAATAATTTTCGGTGTTCACATATTCAGTATAGAACGGTCGAAGGACGGACTTTAAAGACGTCGAAGTCTATAATCATATTGAAATAATTGCAATGGAACAAATAGGGAAAGGACATAATTACACGTCTAGTAAAATTTAATTAAAACTGTTATCAGAAAGGTGTCTGTTTTCACGCGTATAATGAGAGCATCAGGAATCTTAGAGCTTTAATTGAGATTCTATACTTTGTTCCTGTGTAATTACTTTAGTTGAACACTGAGCTAGTAAACTAAATACATATTCTTTGTCTAAATAGGTACTTGTAAACCTGTTATTAAATAAATACAGCGTTTTAACTTCGAACATAGTTGTATGTAATTTCATCACAACAAGCGAAAACAAGATATTTTTTTAATTAGTATTATTTTCTCATTACCTCTTATAAAATTACATAAAAAAATTAGTCAGATACTCACCAAATAATTTAATACAAAAACAATTCATTTCGTTTTCAAAATTTACTATACTTATAGATTATATGGAAGTTGTGAAGAAAGCATTAAATGTTTTAAATTTTTTCATGTTTTTTTCATAAATCATCAACATTTGAGTCTACAATAAATCACAAAGTGCAGGTTGTAATTAAAAGCACGAATACAGGTAATATTTGGGAGCCTAGTGTATAATTAATTTTTCGTTTCTTTAGATGAATCACCAGCACCAATGATTAGATGCGTGGTGCGGCCTAAGGATTTTCGTGACCACGTGTGTAAAGTAGACGCAGATGTCTATGTTGTAATATTATTGCTCGCGTCTTATGATCTCTTTATAATTAAGTTCCATTAGAAAAAAATTTGTACGTGACTTGTTACCGTTTCGCTCTATATAATATTAATAAATATTAATACTAAGTAAATTCTAAGAGAAAGAATCTGACTCTATATGACTATTAAAAAATTGCTTACGAGAATTAGACACATAATTGTGTATTTATATATAACACATAATTTAGTGTAATTGATGCAATGAAATGTTTAACGTCACGCCTTTTACCTATCGGGTTGGACAGAGCATCAATTTGCTACAAATTCACACCTTGACGTTACTTTTAGCGACTAGGCTTATTAGAGTTAAAAATAGAATGAGATAGCGACAGTTGCTACCTATCGCTAAGTGATAGTTTCTTTTAAGCCCACTGTTCCTTGGCGGACTTACAACCTGCGCGGCGAGATATATAATTGGCACACTATATTTTTTTTTCTCTGCCAGAGCCAGACTAACAAAAAAAGTTCATGCAACGTTGTATAAAACCTTATAAAACTAAAATATTTTATATGCGCCGACATTAGGCATTAATCAAAATCGATAGTAATAAATCAATGCGAGTTGTTCCTTAAAATTGTTTATTCGCACATTCTTTTATGTTCACGATTATATGAAAATTATAATAATTGTGAGCGGCGTAATTACGTGATGTAGGTAATATAAGCCCAGCGATATATATTATATAGTGGTCAATTTGAATTTATGTAAAATATCACGCAATAAATTTACATTTTATACGTTACCCTTGCCGACATGGGCGCGATATCTCAGTTAAGTATCAGGACTTGGTATCTGTAAATTGCGGAGATTGATCTACTGTCGACCTGCTTATTCAAAATATATAAGTACAATAAAAAGTTCATATTCAATATACTTTCACACTAACCTTTTTAACTCCTAAAGCAGATTATGCAGGTTTATTTATATATGTTTCTCGGATCTCGGAAAGAATCTAATTTTACTGTAACTTTTACATTTGCAAGAAAATATTGTAGAGAAAGTATAGGCCTACATAGCCGTAATTTATTGTATTTATCATTTCATGTCAAGTTTCCAGTTATTGATTTTTTATTTACTTATATCTAATTCTTTTTTTGCGTAAAATACAAATGTTAGATGATGTGTCAAAAAAATTACCTAAGAATTTCCCAGTTTTATCAAACAATACAGTATTGTATAAACTCAGGTGTTACTTTGCGGAAATCCATTTCATGTGATAAATTCCTAAAATCTTTAGCTATTTTCCGCTCAAACTCCAAAAACCACCAATCGACATGTGTTTCGCTTATCAACGAAGCATCCTCAGGATATACCAGAGATAGGATTCGGTCAGCTAACCAGCACCGAATATAATTGAATTGATTCGGTGCTGGTTAGCTGACCGAATCCTATCTCTGGTATATCCTGAGGATGCTTCGTTGAGAAGAGGAACACATGTCTATTGGTGGGTTTTGGAGTTTGAGCGCAAAATAGCTAAAGATTTTAGGAATTTATCAGAAACAATACAGTGATCTTACAGGTAGTTTTGAAGAACTAGATACTTGTGGCGGCGTTACACGAAGCGTGGCCTTTTTCCAGTGAGAAAGAAAATGTTAAATTAAATGTGCTGAATTGTACACTAATAATAATTATACGCTATTTTTATAAGTATACTACTACATTCATACACGGAAATAATAAAGGATAACTAAATATCTACATTTTTAACAACTCGAAAAACTTTTTTCGAGGCCTCCACAGGTGCAAGGCCGTCAGTGGTCGCCGACGACGCCGACCCCTAACGTCGCCACTGCTAAGTACTTAATACATATTAATATTGTTTGTAAGATTTGATATCATCGATGTTATCACACTGCCAAAACTTATACAGGGATATTCCACGAACACATACATACATAGTTCAGAGGTCGGAATTATTACATTATTTTTATCCGCGAAAAAAAATCTTGTAGTAAGTATGATAATCGTTAATTCTTGACATATATAATGCGGGCCTGCGGCTATCTGACCGACACTATGTCTAATAAATTTATGGACGTTCATTTTCAAGATGATCGGCGTTCGAAATTATAATCGTCGTGCTTGGGGCATGATGCGTGAGCCGCGCGTAGCGCTCACGTACTGCTCGCACAGCAAACAAAGCTCTTTGTAGACATTCAAATTTAACGCTTTTTAATGGTTTTCCTATATAACAAGCAGTGATAAACTGTTCCAAATTATCTATACTTGATAAATACATACATAAATATCTTCACGCTGTATCTCTAATGGGGTAGTCAGAGAGGACGGAGCGCCAAGCTTCGCGGTCCTTACATACTTCTTTCGCTTCCTCAAATTTCATCATTCTCCTTACACATTTTCGCCTAGGTATGCGAGTGCTTTTGACATTTCCATCAGCTAACACTCCGGCTATTCGATCTTCATCAGTCAGCCTTGGTCTTACTTGGCCTCTTTTACCACTCGTTTTTGCTCTGTAAATTTCCTTCGTCAGTCTTTCATCACTCATTCTTTCTGTGTCCGAACCATCTAAGCATCCCTTTCTTCATTTTTACAATACCACTGTCATGCAACCCTGCCATACTGCGTATCTCTTAATTACTTATTTTGTCCGCAAGGATGACATCGCACATATTTCTAAGAGATCGCATTTCTACTGCATTTATCTTACTTTCACTTGATTTCGGACATATCGAGCCCTCACTACCGTACAATAAAGTTGAAACCAACACCGCATTGTGTATGGCCATTTGGACAATGTGGACAGAGTACCGTTTGTATACTTGATTATCGACTAAAAGTGTAATAAGTCACTTTGCGCATTCTCAAATGTATAAACAAAACTCGCCTTTCTCTCATACGAATTCAAATTCAATTGAAGTGAAGGTTGACTTACTAAGGTCATAATATTATTGAGAAAATAATACTTATTAAAAATAAGTATGCAGGGATCGTAAGACTTGGCTCTGCGTCCATCGTCTTATTGTTTTCTCCATTTGCGCAAAAGCGAAAATCGTGTATGTATGTGTGTTAAATAACATATATACTGAAGGTAACGAGCTTAAAAAAGCACCACATGCCAGATGCCAATTCTAAAAGTTTCAACATGGTATAGTTAAAAGTATCAGGTGTATGAACATATTACAATATGATATTTAATAACAGTTTCAACTTTAGGTATATGTCACTTGTTAATTTGAAAATATGTGTACCTAATGTCCATACCTAGTATTTTTACGTTTTGTATCGTTTATTTCAGATTAAAAACTGCTGGGAACGAGCTTTGTTCTTAGCGAATAGTGAATAAATAAAAAATGCACAAATGTCAAGCAAAAGTACAAGTACGGAAACGACATGCAATGTTTAATGACGTAGAAATATCCGAGAAGTGGGGCCCTAGTGAGAAAACCCGCGTTCGGTCAATATTTAGTCAGGGGTGTAAGAGTTACTTATTGACGTGTCAGTTATCAGTTATTATCCGCATCTCCGCTTGGTTCATGCTGAGGTTATTGTGTACGTTGTAGTCTGCACAAGGAGCGTGCATAGCTTCGTAAATGACCATGTCGCAGAATAAAAAATAGTGCCATTTATTATGCTTTAAAAAGGACATATAATTGCTTTTTAAAACGCAGGAATTAGACAAATATTTGTTTTATAGAAATACTAATATACATACATATCTTCACGCAGTATATCCAACGGGGTATTTAGAGAGGACGGAGCGCCAAGCGTTGCGGTCCTTACATACTTCTTTCGCTTCCTCAAATCTCATCATTCTCCTCCCACATTTTCGCCTAGGCATGCGAGTGCTTTGACACTTCCGTCGGCTAACACCCTGTTTATTTGATCTTCATAAATCAGCTTTGGTCTTCCTTGGCTTCTTTCACTTTATTGCCAGCTGCTACCCGTCTTTCCACATCCAACTCACATCTTCCATCCCTCGAAAACACACTTTCCAACACCAGAACCTTAATTTTGTTCACATTCATATTCAATCCTTTCACTTTACAATCTTCTTTCATGCACGTGACTAGTGTCAATTCTGCTTCTGATGGTACTGTAAGCACAGCATCGTCAGCGTACAGTAAGCAGTTTACCATCACTTATCATACCACTAATACTACCTTTCAATGTCTGGAGGCAACTGTCCAAATACAGCACGAATAGCCATGCAGACATCACGCAGCCCTGTCTGACGCCAGAACAAACTTCGATCCAGGGCTACATGTCACCATCTATCCGTACACAGGCTCTGTGGCTTCGATAAAATGACCTCACAGCCTGCAATAAGAGGTCCTCCACGCCATATTAAGGCAGAAGACTCCACAGTTTCTTTCGCACTACTCTATCGAATGCTTTTTCAAAATCCACGAAACGCTGAAAACTTTCTGACCTATGGCCAGAAACTTCTCCACGATAACGCAAAGCGAAAAAATCTGATCCATACAACTCCTACCGTTCCTAAAATCACATTGCGCTTCCCACAAATGTCTTTCAGAAACACCTTTCATACGTGCAGTCAATACCTTGGTATAGACTTTACTTACTAAGCTAACCAAGCTGATGACTCTATAGTCTAAATGACAACTTTTCCCTTTAGGTACCCTAGAGGTGCCTCCCCTAAAGGTACTATGACTGCGGTGTGTCAGTCCCCTGGCACCTCCCCGTTCTGCTAACAAAGGTTGCATAGTGCACAGAAGGTATCCCAGACCCTAGGACCACCATACTTGATCATCTCAGCAGTCATCTCATTTTGCACTTTCTCGATCTCTTTCATACTAATGACTTTCTCTAGTTCTTGACCCGAGTGTGGCGATTCGTTAGGATCGCTCTCAGTGTCAGAGACAGAGTCCTCACTCTCATACAGTTCTCTGTAATAATCACTCCATCGCTGCAGATCATCTTTTTTGTCTGTTAGCAGATGATGTTTTTTCGAACTCACTTTATTCATTGTGCAAGGTTCCATTCCATTCATTCCACATTTCAGACTTCTTATCACTTTTTTAATCTCTTTACTAATATATTCTTATATAGTATAAAATAATGCTAAAGTGTGTGGTTTATATATTATTTATATGTATATTTCAGCATTATATTATACTATGTAACATGTTTTTAAATATAATGTAGTTCCAATACAATATTTTTAAATTAATGTGTATAGCGACGATGTAGTTCACCTTGAATAACGTTGTTTCGGAGTGGTAAGCCCATATATAATACACTGATTATTTTTTAGATTTGTGACTGGGAGATAGTTTGACGTAATATTCAGCACGATATTAAAATTAACAATAACCATTGCCACTCCGTCTCCTCTGACTACCCCGTTAGGGATATGGCGTGAAGATATGTATGTATGTATTTTATATAGATTTTTTTATATTGATACGCTATTAAATTTCACTGGTTATATAAATTGTACAAAATTTCTCTTCAACTACTTGTCTAATTTATACGTAGACGAATCCTTAAATATGTGCTACCGAGTACCTACAAATAATAATTAATCATATTGTTTTTGTGGTAACAATATTTATTGATATGATTCCTAAAAGTATTACTAAAATCGAAAGTGTTAGCAAATACCAAAGTAAATAACAAAAAAAATAAATATAACAGTGGTCTTTAGATCTATGTATAAATAAAATTATATCAGTGTGTGATTTCGAAATGAGCTCGAATTTTGCAATGAGCTCTCTCTTACTTAAACAATAATAATTCTTATATTATTTTTATTTCTTTGTTTGTCAGACCTCATATCAGAAATGGATAAATCGATATGAAAGGAATTTTCACAGGAAAGCAAAGTACTTTTTCAATGAATACATACAAATTTTTGGGATTACTCAAGGAAATATCGTAGGAGTTTGTAACTTCCGCATCACATCCATCCAGAATAAAGCGGAAGTATTCTTGAAGTATTGGTGCGTAATATAAATATGTAATGATAATGTTCTACAAGAAAAAGTAATTTGTATTTCCATTTCAATAGCTGTCCCATAGAATCCACAAAATATTTAAAAAATGTCATATTTACAAATTCTACAAGAACAAAATCGCACAACAGTAGATAAATAATAATAGTAAATTCTACAAAATACTTCAGTGCCTCTAGGCACATGACGTTGAAGAAAATAATAACTTATAATTATAAATCAATTTAGGCGTCTATTTGAAATACCATGCAATGAAGTAATTAATATGAGCTATTTGTTAAAAGTTACCAAGTTTATCATAAAAAATAAATATTACTCATTGCTTTAAGCGTTTCATCTTCGGAAACATCACGCTGACAGGCACGTGGCAATTCTACACCGACAGCAGATGGGGTCGAAAAAAGCAAACGACAGTTTTATGTAAATAACTCCATTTATCCAGGAAAATATGCTCAACGACAAAGCGACTTGTTCAGGAAATGGAACACTTTAACCGTATGTAGATTTATCTCTTTCGAAATTCTGCTACATAATTTCTCTAAGGTTGTACATTGGCTAAACTTAAACCCATATAACCAACAAACGCTAGAGCTGCGAAATGCGTGATTTATTTTTTATTACTTAAGTTAGTGTGTCGTAGGAAGAGAGAAAGACGTATTTTTTGAATTAAGAACTTTTATGCTAGGTCCCAGTTTCATAAGAGATTCAAAGACACATAATATTTTACTTTGATAACTTTAACCCAAGTTCTCATGGTTTTAATATAAAAAAGAACATTACGTTTTGATACACAATCCGAAATGGAATCGAGTTCAGAGAATAACAAGCTGTATTTTCTAAATTAATTCTAGTCTGGAGGTGATGTAAATCAGTGGTATAGGCTGATCATTTGTTATACTGAAAGATCAAGTGGTCAAATGATTTTCGTAATCTATGTAATCGTAAGGCTAAATTGGATACGTTAAATTATGGTACAAAAATTACCTGTGGCAAGTGTTTTAATTCATTCAAGGGCGTCGTCATTGTCATGTATTATATACAATATAATATTGTTAAAGTTCACCGGGCTTTTATATATTTTCTTAAGGGACAGTCTTGTACAATGTCGTAAATTGTTTGAGCCTCAAATACCACAGTAGCTCGGAGTAAAATCTGTCCAACCGCCAAAGAATCCGTAAGGACACATCGACCAGGCCAGTGCGTAATTCTTAGGGCTCCTCTACACGAGCGCCCATCGTGAAGCCCTTTCACGATGGCACGTCGTGGTAGCCAACATTGTGCCATCATGCACACGATGGCTGTGTTCATTCATCGTATTACTGATCGTGAAAATGGGTGTTAAGTCAATCGCAGCCGCAGCAATTTATTCGTTTACTACATACAAATACAACTTCAGTGCGCAGCGAAATAAAGTTAAAAAAGAATGGTAGCTGCTAACAATCCACCGAATTAACGTCAACAAGCAATGCGCGTTATCACAGGCCATCGTAGCCGTCACAACGCCCTTTACACAATGGACCATCATGATGGAGTTCATGATGGTCGTGTTCGTGTAGAAGAGGCATTAGTGGTGAGGCGTATTTATCGTAACACATAAAACAAACAGATACCTACAATGCATTTAACAGATAACACCTTTTTCTGCTAATATTAAATACCTGTTCTTACAAATAACATAGATACTGGAACACAATAACCATATGTACTCGTATGTACTCTATGTAGTACATTCTACCCATTACCTATGTCAAGTTAGTACGTACTCTACCCATATATGCGCATGTACGCATATATGCGTATTCTACTCATAATATCAATTAATTTATCTATTGTAACTAATAATTCTGTGTTCGTGATATAAAGCTATTGAAAAATAATAAAAAAATTTGGTTTAACAGGTAACGTCCTCTACTCCGTTGGCGATACAGTGCGAAGATATGTATGTATGTATAAAATAGTCGGCCAGGGAATAAGGTTTTTAATACATACATATAACACATGCATACATATCTTCACGCTGTTTCTTTAACGGGGTAGACGACGGAACGCCAAGGTTCGCGGTCCTTACATACTTCTTTCGGCTCCTTGAATCTCATGATTCTCACCACACAATTTCGCCTAGGTATGTATGTACTTTTGACATTTCCGTTAGCTAACACTCAGGCTATTTGATAAGGATTTTTATTAACGCTTTTAATGAGGAATTTATATAATATCCTATATGTTGTTATTATCAGATTTTTTGTTATCATCTGTTAGTCCAAATACTTATCGCTAGAAGAGCTATCAATGTGAAATTTGATTTGTATTGTTTACTCCTGTTAAGTTGTTCATGTATGTAAATACATACAAGAATCTCATTATATTAAGTATGTGCTATTATACACAACTTATACATGCTGTCTGTAGTTATATATATATAAGTTAAATAAAAATAATGGTGAGATATTAAAAATTAATGAAAGCAATAACGTAAGTTAATGTTCATTATATCTACCCATAAAACTTATTTAGAGTTGCAGATGCTGTGTATATTTCAAAAATATTACCTTAAACACTATCTGATATTACGATCTGGAATTTAATGTGGAAATTAATTGGTTTGTTACCGGTCATTGCCGTTGTAAGTAATTATTGAACGGGTTTCAGGATTACGGACTCCATTCCTAGTCAAAATATATACTGTGATAAATTTTAAAAGTACCGTGACTTAACTTTGCCACCTAAATATTTTGTGATTTATATATGTAAATCATCTCATATTTCATTGCATAAAGTGCAAATTTGCAAAGAAGCTAAACGATCTTAAGGAATCTTTTTATACAAAATGAATATTATAAAATAAAGCAACGTTATTAAGAAATAAAATTTAAATTCAAATCATTAAATTTTAAATGTGTGAGGAGAATGATGAGATTTGAGGAAGCGAAAGAGGTGTGTAAGGACCGCGACTCCTGGCGCTCCGTCCTCTCTGACTACCCCGTTGGGGATACAGCGTGAAGTTATGTTATGTTATTAAATTTTAATGTCTTTGGTTTAAGTTAATGAAACATTTTCAATTTTATTTGCCTTTTTAGCAAATTGGATGAACTTTGGATGGGTGGATCGGATGGCAGCTCTGCTACCGCACCAATGACGGACCAGTTTATTCAATATAATAATCTATCTGTTTCGTAGGATAGTCACAAAAATCGGTATTTTGCGATATCCCCAGACCGATTGCAAAGGACCCGATAATTGTATTCTGAAGTCAAAATCAAATGAATAGTTTGAAGTAAACCCAATTGCAAGTTTCTTTTAAAACACATCTTCTATATTTTCTTTGTACCTATATACATTATAATTCCAAAGATGTATGAGGAAGGTAGGGTGAGCACATCAACGTCTTTAAAACGATCTCTCAACGAATCTTTGTGTTTTCATATTCTAACATTAGAAATTAGAATCTTATTTTTATTGGGTATTTAATACCTTAAAAAGAAAAATAATATCTACAGAACATAACTCAAAGAACGGATTCTTTTGGTACAGTCGATTTCCTTAGAAACTTTGCATTGTGCAACATACAAACTTGAAGAGTATAGTAATACATCTTGTTATGGATAACAATACAATAAATATGTGGGATCCCACATATTTTTTACTAGTTAACGCTTTGAAATATTCATAGGAGAATTCAAGAGAAGGAAAATTGAGTACTTTTAATCACTTGATCATTCCTCTCTCCTTATCTCTGAAAATATTGGACATATAATCTTGAAAATCTTATTAAAATAGGGCCTCATCGTCATCCACTGTTACGTCTACATACACACTTACCAAGCCTCGACAAGCGTTCACAAATTTGAACATATGTATTGGTACGATTAGCTTGGGTTGCGTTGACTTGTAAGCGTTTGCTACCAATCGAGTCCGTATCGGTCTTTTGTGCACAAGTCGATGAAAGCTTGTGGCAAGCGTTTTCGAGGCATCCACACGTACACAGTACATGCGGTACAGCTTCCGAATTTTCGACGGCTTAATGCCGTTTTATACTATTTCTATAAATTCTAATCATTGAATATCTTTTTCTAATGATTCTGTTGTTATTCTTTGACTTTATAACAAAAACAAATTAACACACGTAATAACCGTGTTAAGCCATGGTAAGCGTATACAAGTTGACATTTGGCTTGCCTGCATTTGCCAAGTTTATGGCAAAAAAGCTTGATAAGTGGGTGCCGCGTGAAATGACTGATCGCCAGCGCGACGAACGTGTTGATGCCTTGCGTTGCTTAATAGACACAGAAACGAAGGAATTTTGAACCGCATTGTCACTTGAGATGAAAAATGGATTCTTTATGACAATCGTAAGCGGTCATCATGTTGGTTAGACCCTGGTTCAGCACCTAGACAATGCCCCAAACGAAAACTTACCCCCAGAAAAGTGATGGTTGCTGTTTGGTGTACTAGTGCTAATATAATTCATCACAGCTTCTCACCAAATGGCACGATCATTACTGCGAATGTGTACTATGAGGAACTGGATACAATGATGGAGAAGCTCACAAATCTCCGGCCAGCCTTGATTAATCATTCGTCCCCGCTGCTCCTGCACGACAACGCTAGACCTCACACGGCACAACAGATGGTCTCCAAGCTACAAGAGCTAGAGTGGGAAGTTTTGCGTCATCCACCGTACTCACCAGATCTTGCGCGGACAGACTTCTATTTTTTCCAAAATTTGGACAACTTCTTGACAGGAAAAAAGTTCTGTACCCGAAAGGCAGTACAAAATGCCTTTGAAGAGTTTGTTGCCTCCCGTACACCAGACTTCTTCAAGAAGGGCATTGAAAAATTACCACTGCGCTGGTAGAGATGCTTTGTAAGCATAGGTGCACACTTTGAGTAATAGAAATAAAAAAATATAATATAAAAAAAAATTTAACTTTTCAACGGCAATTTCATAGGTAAAGACATAATATAATAATAACTTGACATCACTTGTGACAGAATTGCACGTTTATTTGGACTTGCAGATGAGATAGCGGTGATGTACCTATAGTGACTCATAGTATTGCTTATAATAATGTATAAAAATGCGTAGTTGCTAGCCCATCATATACATACCTGCATATATGTATACAAATTGGTTGTAAATAATACTCTTTTATTTACTTTCTTAGCGGGAATACAGCAACTGACACATTGGATATTTAGATAACAAATATCTTAGAATTAAGTACGTATAGTTGAGATTCAAAAAGAAAAATAATGTCTATGTTAATAACACTAACATTTAAACCACGTAATTTACATAGGTTGGACATTGGTTATTATACATATAAGACATGTTATGTACAAGGTTCTTAAATAACAACAACTAATTAAATTATAGATACGTTTTTGGTTTGAAACTGACTTCTACCTTACTCTACAATTAAACCTTTACTAGTCCTGTCATACACTGAATAAATAGTCGATGTAGTAAACTCGAATTAGTTGAATAGTAATTGTAATAAGTAAGTCTAGTCCGCCCAACGTTGTCTGTAAAATGTCAATGGTGCCTCCAGCGGAATGCGCACGCACACCTCTCAATGTGTACGCTATTAATGCGAAATTACTATAATTTGGAGCTCGGCGTTTGGCGTTCGTAACCGCTGGTGGTGGAAAGCGACGGAAGCCTGTCACAGCCGCAATTACTGTACCGAGAATCGGCATTAGTTGCTGAACTATTTATGTAAAATAAGACCAACTGAGCAACTGGATCTCTCGTACGGGGAAACGGATTGCACGCATCTCTCATTAAGCACTTTAGAGCAATTTGAAGAGAGGAGAAAAAGTACATCGCGTGGTCAATTAAAATGTTGCACGGCTGCCGTAGTGGCGGTACACGCCATGTCTACACGCGCAACCAACGGTATTTTCGCATACGTCTTAAGTAACACCCAGCATTTTGAATTAATTGTATCCTGCGCAATGTGATAATGTACATAAACATATACATTGTATTTATGTATATTACATACGGGTGTTGAAAAACATAAACAATGGTTTCGATAATTTATTATTTATGTCAAAGTTTAGTTTTGTAAGTTCATGTCATTTCCCGCTAGGGCTGGATAGAGCATCAAGGTGCATCAAAATCGTACCAAGGTACAGATTATAAATACTTCATGAATGAATGATCGGACTAATTCTAACAAAAAATTTTTGGCTTATCAATAAATTAAAGAGAAATCAGATAGTGAAGGATCGTTAGCCTATCACCTACATAAGTTCACAACATATCGACTTTACGACCTGCGCAATTTGTTAAGCTAACTTTTACGAGTAACGGACGAAGATAAGCGACTGGCATATAATAGGTACTATGTTGTCGAATCTAAAAAAAATAAACAAGCTTAAATATAGGATTGCAGTCAAAAAATATGAACGTATACAAGAAAAGAGAAAAATGTATGCATACACTGCGATCTGCTATGCTATTTAATAAAATACAATGATGACGCTTTTAATAACAACTTATGTATGCTTGCATCACATAAGAAAAATGGGAAAAATTTAAGACAAAAATATTTATGGTAAGATATTGATATCAAGAACCATTTTGTTAGTTTTTCAATAATAAATATTTTAATTACATTTTTCTTTTTGACGTAGCATTCGGTGCAACATTCAGCTTTACTCTTAAATTTTAAGCTCTGCAGATGAAGATTTTGAACAAAGCTTTTACCTGTTCATTGTTTGAATCGAAATCATCTTGGTAGCATTACAAAACAAATGTTCGTGCGGTGGTCCATTACACCTGAACCAGCAATGGCAGCGTGACTTGTAATATGCGCGCAACGGGTTGAAGACTGCGCCTACGCATCGCCACTGAGTCCGTGTCAGTTCCGGTGGAACACGTTTTGAACTCTTTCAAAATTTAAATTTCACTTACACAAAGCGCTTTTCTGATATTATGAATAACAAATTGATTATCTATATGCTATATGTACGATATATTTAAAGTTCATATATGTGATATAAATAGTACATATCAAATCATAAGCTGATATATAAAACATGAATTAAAGGCATTACCAAATATAACTACCGGTATAGATACTACTGAGGATATGTTCAATAAGTCCGAAATATGTAAACAATATTTTAAAGAAAATAACCTATTGTATAAGTCCGTAATCACTAATCAGTAATCATTACCTACTTTATTTTATCGAATTCTCATAGATATGACTGCGGCTATAACTATTAATTGTTATTATGGCTAATATTTGGACTATATTTGATATAAATTAGTTTTTTTCCTGAATTATTATATGTATAATCTGTTTAAGTTAGATACTTTTTACTACGAAAATACTAATTTTTGAATAGCTCTTTAAATAACAATAGCTGCACTGCATGTTGCTATGGAAAAAGCATAAAAATTCTACCAAGTTAAAATAAATTCTTAATAAAAAGAAATGAACGATAATCAGCTCACAGCACGCGAATCTCTGATATTATTCACGGCGTATGAATGTGAACAAAGGCATTATGGAATAAATAAAAATGTAGGGCAATATCTTTGTTCCTGCTCGGACTAATTGAAGCGATCTCAAGACATCAATCACAAGGCCGACGCTACAACGAAAACACTGTTAGTTTTGCCGCCGAATTATTAATTACATTCTCACAAAAAACTCACACACGACGCCGAAACGCATAAATTTCTTCCTTTTTCACTCACAAAGGAGCCGTGGATACAATGACGCCAAAAAGTTAAAAAGATTAACCGACCGACACGGCCGTCAGGAATAATTTTTGGCGCCAGTAGTCCTGCCTTTAGATTAAACTAATATGAAAAGGAAATTGAGTAGAAAATGGACGAAGGCTCTATGTGTCATTAAGGATTGGCCACGCTCTCGACAGCGCCGACCGACCTTTATTTATTTATTTGCTTTCACTTAATTGAATTAACATTTCAGTAGTTTTTATGAACTGCCAGTAATGTTTATAATTAACAATAAAGGGCACTTATTAGATAATAACAATAAGGTTTATTGTGACGGATATTGCTTTAAAAACCAATAAATATTGTTCCGCCTTTTGAAAAATAAAAACGCAGCCAAACATCAAATATTATTCACTTCTAGTCATAGAGAAATACTTACTGTGATGTGGTTTCCCGTTTATGTAAATAGATTTTATTTATTACTATCAAATATTTATCACGAATTATAAAAAAATATTACATTAAAATGCGAAATATTTTTTCATTATTTATTTACAATTACATTAATATCAAACACAAAAGTTAACAATACAAGTATTTTTGATAATTTTGGTTAAAATTAGTATTATTGACGTCGGAGTATTACGATAACTTATACTTTTATTTTTAAATTCTAAAGTAATAAATGTTACATTGTAATTTTCTCATAAATAATGTATGAAAAGCATCAAGTAATTTCCAATAAATTTATTATTAATAGGCCACTACGATTTTCATTATTCAAAGCTATAGAAATATGTACCAACATCTACACAATGTTTCCGCAGGACAAAACTAATGTTTGAATCGAGACTTGGAACCACTCGAGTCAAGGAGGGGCGGTCGTCATGAATAGTAATAGAGGTTAGACCAAGACTCGAGGGATTCGGTCGCAGCGCCCTCAATCTTCCATAATACGCCGCTTATGGTGCGTGCTAAATCGACAATACCCAAGGGTGATCTCGGTGTAACATCATTTTATGAATTCGCTCGTTTTGGATCAACGTTTACTCTAAAAATTAAAACATATGATCCGTGACGTATTCACGGTTACAATGATTTATTTATTATATAGATAGACATAACTACTTCAGCCTATAATAAAGAAATTTTAGAAGGTAATGGTATCATAACGAATATATTTAATAGCGAACTCGACGTAACAGGTAAACTGTTATATTTTCGCTGACGTTCTGTAATTGAGGAACTATAAAGCCTGTTATGAGTTAACAGAACCATATTACTTGATAGTCGACGGGTAGCATCTCTATAGACAGCCAGTCAGTCATGTGAACTCACATTCATGAGCAGGTCCGGTGAGGAGGAGCCCTTGCCGCTCATGGCGCCGGCGGAGGCGCATGTCACACACTCACAGTAAGTGTACAGAACACTCCCGAGGAGGCGCAAGCGGCGCGGGCGGTCTGCGTGCGCCGAGCGACCGCGACTGCCGCGCGATAGCCCCCACTCGCTCGCCCCACCGCTACCGGCTGCCTCATTTCTCACTATAATTTGCGTGCTGCTCATTTTTTACCATTATTACTCCCTCGTTTTGTTTTACGTATTATCGAGTGCATCCCGCTCGCACCAGCCGCCATGCGCGTCGAGGTGCCGCCCAGATAATAGCTACGTGCAATTACAGTGAAGCCGCGCTCCAATGCCGCTAGCCGTGAATGGCGTGCGAATGTGTGTCAGCTAACGCCATCTAGTGTCGAATGGTCATATTAGAATGCAAGAGTAAACTATCTGAGAACCATATCAATTGCAAATTTTTTTTTAATTAATTTGTCTGTAATCGAATCCCTTAACTAAATTTAAATTCAATATGGACAAAATATACTACGTAAACTTCATGATATCGTATCTTAAAAACAATTTAAACGTTTCGTAGCAATGCCGTAGCACGGCGTAGCAAACACGTAGCAAGTACTTAAAACTTAAAAGAAGACAACATTACTCCAATTACAAGTTTTTTAATTTTTATATCTCGTAACATAGACCTGTATAATTATTATTAGTGTGAGTAGTATTACTAAAAATGTATGAAATGTTATAATGAAAAAGATTAATTGGCACGATAGATATTTATGTCGTATTGTCGTATGGTATATTTTTCATTACTTTGTCAAAAAATTGATTGTGTGGTTACTGAAACTATTGCAATGTACTTTGTATATCCGTTTATTATATTGATGATTTTACTGTTAATTATAATTTAATATGCATTGACTAGTTACTACACATACATAATGTGTATTGCATTATGTGTAAGTAATGTTTATGTAGTTTTTATTGACTCGTTTACTAAATATCATTTCATTTATTTATTTACCTATTTATCTTACAGTAGTTGAAAGAAACATTAATTTATTTGGTTTATTATTATTTATTTTAAAATAAAAGTTATGGCACAAACCAAATACACCGAGGCACATTTTATCTGCTATAAATTTAATTACATTGAGACACATTACAAATATTGTGGTAACTTAGCGATAATATGCAACAAAATTAGCAGAATCAATTCAACAATTATATTACATTTATACAAAAATAAATGATTAAGAAAAAATCCGTCACTGCCCTAATGCTACAGGAGGTTGTAAATTATAATGTCCTTGAAACACTGAATAATTGTCTTTCGAAGCACACTGATAGGTGCTAAATGGCGTAGCATATTGTTGATACATTCTGTAGTCCTTAGCCGGTGCTGAATAAAAAGCATTCTGTCTGACGTCAGGGTTCCAACCACTACCGAAAACACTATTACTGAAGCCATTTGTAAAACTACTCGGAGTTGACACATTCGTAGACACTGGATAATTAAAACACATTTGCTTTGAACCGTCGGCGATGACGGTTCCTGAAGTTGTACCACAATTGGTACTGCCTACTCGAACCGGATCTGTGATGCCACTTTGCGGCACTTTTGGTCGGTCGTTTTTCTCGATTGAATTCTTAGTTGATTCTTCTTTATCATCTTCTTTAGCTTTCTTTTTCCTGGATATGTTGGCGTGTGTCTTTACATGCTTGGCGAGATGATCCGATCTCATGAACCGTTTACTGCACAGTTGACATGCGAATCTCTTCTCGCCTGTGTGCGTTCGTAAATGTCTTTGAAGTTCGTCGGAACGAGTGAAACGTTTTCCACAAAACAGCCAATTGCAGACAAATGGTCTCTCTCCAGTGTGCCAGCGGAGATGAGCTTTCAAATGAGACGTTTTTCCGTAAACTTTTCCGCAACCTGGCACGTGACAAACATGTTCTCTTTTCGCACCGTCTTTCCCGTAATTAGGTCCTAAACCAGCTGCTTCTGTTAAACAGTTAGGACAACGGCACTTTGCACACCTGCGTTGAAGTTCTTTAGCTTCTTCAACCACTGCACTCGTTGGTGGCCAATATGCAGGGTACTGTGAAGGATATGGTGGGAATTCTCGCCAAGTTGTCGATCCACTCCAAATACCCGAAGACGCGCTGCTGCATGACGATAAATCAGATGCGGGAGATATTGTATCACCGCGACCATATCCACAACCATATCCTGTCATCACGTTCATCATCTGAAACAAATTATTAAACTAGGTATTAAAATAATGATAATAAATTCGTTTAGCTATTCTCATTCATTAGTTAAGGAAGCGATGTTAAATACTCGTACGTACAATTATTCAAATCAATAATAAATTTTAAACATTAAAATTGATCGTGTAGTTATTTTTGTAAACCAATTTTCTAACGAAAATACTGTTCACTTGACATTGACAAAAAAATTGAATCATATTACTTGACGCAAACGACAACCAGTTATTAAAAATCACAACAAAACATTATTTTTGTTTGAAAAACTGTCAAAACTGTTTATAAATAGCGAGTAAAGGCGTGGGCGGCCTGACCTGTTGCGCAGGCGGTTCCACGTACTGCATTTCCGGTGTGACAACGTAGCGACGAAAGCCTTCAACTGGATAATTACAGGGCGGCGCACCACTCGCGCCGAGACGTTTTTAATAACTGGCTTAAGATAGAGCTAACGAGCGGTTGTCACCTCCCCCCGCCCGCGCCCCGCGCCGCCCCGAGGGTGCCCGCGGGCACACTCGCACCCCGCGCCTGCGCAGCCTCCGGTATCCCCACCCTATACGTGAATTATGAGCTCACAAGTTTGGTTCTTGTGGGAATCAACTAAGAGAGAACTCGACACAAAGGTTTTGTTTACATTTGACCGCCTTAAAAGTAAAAGGTGCTTACTATATGCAATTGTTAATTGATGTTTGTTTCAGTGGTTTGCTTTAACAGTTAACTATACATACGTTTCATTTTTCTCACTTACTTATCTGCTTGATTTCACAAATGTTGTTTTAATAAAAACCACATTTTCATCGACTAAAATCATCTATAACAAGGAAAATTCTTTTCTTCCTTTAGTTTTAAAAGTTCATTAGTAATACCAATGTTAAGACAGACAGACGACCTTCAATTGACGTCAATACAAAAACAATACTTCTAGTTTGACAATTAGGTATTGTTATAGGCACCTCGAAAATAGATAACTTTACCTAATGTTTGAGTAACAAAATAATCTGAACTTGTAAAAATTATTTTTATATTTTTTTACATGTAGATTGGTTTTGGAAATAAGTGCCAGCGACCATTCATTTCTTTTTGATGTTATTATTAGAGAATTTAATTTAGTTATTATTGATTAGTTATATAAATCCATAAAAAACTATTTTAACTTTTTTCAAATCATTTATATCATTAGTAGACAATAATTAACAGAGTAGTAAATAAACTCATTAAAATCTTGAACCCGTGCATTACCTATTATGTATTTTAAAACAAAGTTACCTAAGCACTTGCATATTTCTATTTGAAATACATAAGTAGGCACATATGTCATCTATGTCATTTAAAAAAAATTAGAAGCAACTAAGTTTAGTTGCTTATGATAAAGACAGTCGGGCAGTCACAAAAAGATAGTTATTGTCAGCTGTAGTGACAGCTGAGACGTTTGTGAATAAAACTTTTAATTTACCAATTAAAATGTATGTAGGTATATATGAGTACCAGGTACAGAAATTCATTTTGTTGGCATGTTGTCAAAATGTAGCTTGGAAGATACTATTCATGACTATGATATGTAGCAAATGGTAGATTTCGTGTCCTTGTCTTTTGACTGAAGAAAGAACCCCAGAATGTAGCTAGATATTAGCAAAGCTTCAGTTCTTAAATAGTCAGCTACTATTATACGGGCTGGCCTACAAATCGCAAATACATATTGGAGAAATGGAAACATTATCATAAATTGAAAAGTGAGATTGAGATGTTTAATCAGTTCTTGTATTTTTTGTTAATGATAAAATAATTACACCATAAAATAGTTAGTACCTAATATATACAAGCCTCGTCGCGTCGGGGGATCGCGCGCTAAGTAAATAAAGTAAAAGTAAAGTAATAGAATACAACTAAAAACGATAAATTAGGAAAATTTAGCTGTCCCCGGACGCGACGACGCTTGGATATACCTATTACTATATATCACAATCACAAGGTGTATTCTTTGCTCTGTCCAACTCGAATGAGAATGTTAGAAGTTAAGCACCACTAGTCCTTGTAACTCACATACGTATAATAATTTATAACGTTAAGACAGTCTTATGGTCTGCTACTGTGGGGATCAGCGGCGCATATGAAATCTATCTTTATTTTACAAAAGAGGGCAATACGTACCGTCTACAGTATGAACGCACGTGAGTCGCTGAGAGAGCATTTTAAAGACATTGATGTACTCACCTTACCCTCGTTATACATCTATGAAAACATAATGTACACTAAAAAAAATTTAGATCTATTTCAAAAGAAAGGCGTTGTTAGTGGTGTGGAAACTCGTGGTCGTGATCAGCTAGTTATTCCTAAATTTAAATTACAAAAGTCAAGTGGTTCATTTTTGGGTAACTGTGTTCGTTTTTATAATAAAATTCCTCAAGAAATTACTCAATTAACGGAAAACAGATTTAAACTTGTCATTAAACGCACACTGATTGGAAAAGCATACTACAAAATTAGCGATTTCATTGAAGATACAACAATAAACTGGAAGTGATCCTCTCTGCGTATGCATTTACTGGCTTTATAGATATTGTATTTTTAAATATCTATTGTACAATGATGGTGAAAAAATGATACCTGACTGAGTTTCTTGTCGGTTCTTCTCAGTATTCAGGTTTTCTTTTCGAACCGAACTAAAGTAGATTTGACGTTCAAAAATACCTTGCATTTGGGTTTACTTGAATAAATTGATTTGACTTTGACTTTGACTTTGACAGTATTATGAACTACCTAAATACATTTGAAAAAAATAACTTCTTATTTCATATAATCGTATCATTGCGCTTACGTACATTAATAATAACCATATAACTCTGGAACATTTATTTCTCCATCTGAGGTGTTTGGTCAAACCGATAACCATCAACGTAATATAATTTTTCTGTTTCGAACTCCAAGGCACTTAATGTTTTTAATTTTTTCTCTATTTCGGTCGGCAGTTCGCGGCAGACGCATGATTTATGCATATATCCGAGCGGAGCCAAACCTTTAATTACACGTTGTTAAAATATGGCAGTTTGTTAAATCGTTCCCAGTGCTTTTGTTTTACTAAACACCGCGCTCTCTAGCATACTACATTTCATTTTCATCGTCGCGGCGAGCGATTTTTAATATATTTTTTTATTTTTGGGGTTCCGTACCTCAAAAGGATAAAAGGAACCGTTAAAGCATCATTTCGTTGTCCGTTTGTCTGTCTGTCAAGACAATATTTCTCAGGAATGCGTGGAAGTATCAAAATGTAATTAATATCAAATACGTATGTCTAGTCGCTTGGAGCTTTAAAAAAATCAAACTTCTAATTCAACGCAATCGAAAAACACGGTCATTTATTTATACCTTATATTTTGCACTCACAAGTAAATCGAAACCTATAGGGTTCTTCCCATTGAACTGGGATCATGAAATTGGGCAAAAAGTAAGGCCTCACAGCACGAGTAGAGGAAAAAATTTCAAAAATTGTTAATTTTTCGTTATTTGCCATTACAAATTTACATTTGCAGTTGGTGAGACTTCCATATATTTTATCAGTAAATACAAATACATTGTATGGTGGTATGGAACCCTCGATGTACGAGCTCTTGGCCAGTTTTTTAATTGCCGGAATTCGACTGACAAATGCCAGATATACGTAAAGTATGATTGTAGGTATATAATATAAGAAGACGTTATTGTGTTTAGGTACACCTACTTAATCGTATTAATTTTAAACAAGTACAATTTTGTTTTTAATGTTGTTAAATTATTTGTGCTTGAGTAGATCAATGAGAATTAAATAACACCTATTTATTGTGAAAACTCATTCAATCATTGCCTAAATTCAATAAATTCGTTACTAAAATTATTATACAATTCAGTTTTATTTACATAGACCAAGTACTGTAGTAATAACCTAATACGTATACTTAATGTAGGTACCACACCTAAAATTTAATCCCGAAGTCAAAATAGTTCTGATTCAATTATTTGTTTCAAAATTGCAGCAACTGTAAAGTAGGTAGGTAGGTAAACTTATGTAGTTTAATTTCAAGGCTGCTAAAAATAGTACGACGTTACAGCTCTACATATGTACATAACATCAATTTTTACTCGTATTATTACTGATCACAATGATTGTAAAGATCAAACGAGCTTCGCTAGCAGTCGGAACTTTTTGAGTTTGTATTCGTACAAAAACACAGTAGCCTACAAGATTTATGGCGTGAGGAGAGCGATCACAGCGCATTAGTAGCTCGTATTGTCCACTGCATGTGGGCTTTGTGGTGTTCGGACACCGACTAGGAGACAGTAGCTATACCGATACTGTCAACTCCTGAGGGACAAAACTCTTTGTTCTATACTGTCGTAAACATGTCGACAGGTTACTACAAAGACAGTTAATTTAATACGTTGACAATATGAACGTTAAAAAATTAACAGTACCTAATTTCTCAGTAGGTACATGTTTATGAAAATTAAAGTCACTATGTAAGTCTATTGCTACAGTAATAAGCTGCACTTTTTAAAATAAAATAGAAACGCTTTATATTGATTTTTATTTCCTGATATAAAACAGTCAATGAATTAAAGCATGAATTTTAACATTTTGTTACAATTTTAACGCAATTTTAACAATCAACGTGAATACAGTAATTACATAAATCTATACATTTTACATTTTCTGCAGCTCATATTGGCTTTATTAAAAAAAGATACTTATTAGTACATTTTGACACGTGAAATGATTTTATATGAAATTCAATTGATTGTCCAAACATCTGAATTTCGAATCAACAAAATCAGCAGTTTCCGTTCGTTCTGCGGATAGTTTACGTTAATTGCAGGTTTCTTATATCATGGGCGGATAATTGGTTCTATCGCACGTTGTCGTACACTTCCTGTCTTTTGGCGGATCGCCCGTAAATGGGGAAGGCGCTTTATGAGTAGTTCACAAAGTACCGATGCAGTGGTATCAAGTTGCGTCTTTTGTGGAACAGCAGTTAGTCGGCACCCACACTGCATTATTTTGGTTTTGGACGCGCTTTATACTGAGGAAGGCGAATATTCTCTACGTTGGAAAGATAGGTTATGAAATCGCTTCACAATTAACGTTGTAAAAATCTATGTTATTTATTATTATAACTAAAGCCTAGAAGTAAAAGTACAATCTTTTCACTGGTCTGTATTCAGACGTGATATTACGATTTTTTTTTTTTTTTTGTAAATATAGTGGCAACTACCCGTAGATAATTTTTGCCAACGTCTTGTTTGGATTAGACACTGTGCGGAATGCTAAAAATGATATATAATTTTGGCCAAGTGACGATTCAGTTGAGGACCTAAAAACAGACAACACAAACATTGAACAAGGACAACACAAATTAGTTAGCATTCTACATGAAATTAGATATATTGTGTTAATTACAAATACATAAAATGCGACACAAAAGGGAGTAAGAGTTATTAAATTAAAGGTGAATTTTGTTTTCAGCAATAAACTTTGAAAGGGTTTCAATAAATGGGATGTCAATATATGTAAGAAGGGAGTTGAAAGTCGTGGGCAAAGGAATAAAACGGGGAAGAACGCTATATAGGGAATACTTTAGGTTTGGACAATTGAAGAAAATATGGTCAACCGTGCCGTCCTCTAGTCCACACTCACACAAGGAGTGATCTCGAACCCGAATTTTAGATAATTAGGATTTATATAGCTTCATATTATTTAGAATTTATAGACATATTGACAACATTACAAAAAAAATTAGACAACATGTAGTAAAGGTAAGTACTAATATGTAGTACTTACTTATATTATGTAGTAACACTACTAACTAGTAATATGTAGTAGTACTATTAACATGTAGTAATTGTAAGTACATAATTCACTGAATACCTAAATTGAGTGGGCCAGAACCGAAGACCTCTGATCCTCGGATTAGAACGCACTAACGCACACTAAACTCCACCTCAAGGGACCTTCAGTTATTATTACTACAATTAATTGATGAATTCTATATTTCACCACTGCTTTAGTACCCACCTATACTTATTATGTATATGGACGTATACATTTACATTCTATAATCGAAATTTAATTTTTGTAACATTGGTAATCTGTATAAGTTTATACATTCCATTGTTATCTAAATGCATGCAAGTGGTACTTTTTTTATTTCACGAAACTTGATCTTTACGCATCACAAAGAACTTAAAAAGCTCGAATTTTATTAATCGCAAATAAGTTTTATATTGCAATTGTATCACAACGGATACGAGTGTTATCTGATCGGAATTCCGCTCAATCTATTTTATTTTTAAAGCTGTAAAGGAGTGAACGTCACTATTGTATTTTTGGTAAAATGTAACGAGATCACCGTACCTGTTCCATACATATGTAGGTACAATGCAAGCAGCACAGGTTCGCACTAATGTACCCTTGTTAATTTATAACAAAAAAAGTGTTGCGTAATGCTATTGAAAAAAAGTTTATCAATTTAAAAAGAAATGTAGGTAGATATATATATACCGTCTGAATTTTTTTATTTAATATTATTTTTATTACGAAAGAATAAATATAAATGAAAGTTGTGTATATAACGTAGTTAAAAATCATTTTAATAGGTAGGTATGTAATTCAAATATTTGAGATAGATGAAGTGTGATAGATATTAGGGCAAATAAAGATGACAGTCATAGGACAGTCTGTTATAGTAAAAAAATCAAAATTAAAAATTTTGAAAAATCCCATGTCGGATGATTAAACATAATCAAAAAAGGACTAAATAATTTTTTTTAAAGTCCCTCGACTAGTAGCTTGACATTTCAGCCGAGTTGCATCGGCCGTGGTGTCAAGTAAACTACCGTAAGTAAACGTTTACGTGGGATTTTTCAAAATTTTTCATTTTGCTTTTTATTTTAATTTTTTAGAGAGTACATTAAGTATCTACATCCCACTAATATTACGTATAAATGCCAAAATTATTTTTTATTAAAAACCCCTCAAGCGCCGACTATCCTGGCTGCTGCAGCGCCCCCTAATGATCCACAGCCGTAAAACTTGTTTAAGAACCTCCTCTGAAATGATACCGTCTAAATGCAAAAAACTGCATCGAAATTGTTCCAGTAGTTTTCCCCAAACCCCAAACGCATATACCGCCTCCATTCCGTTCCGTCCGTCGTAGGTAAAAATTGGGAAGATTACGATGTGTTTGGGTATTTCGTGAAACACCACCATTACATGAAAACACCCAACTGATACTCGCCATATCGTAATGCAAATCATTTGACAATCGCCTAACTATAGGGCACATCCATTTCTGTAGGATCTCAAAAATATTAGTAAATAATGAAGTGCAGTTGTGTGAACTGCATAAAATTTATAACTTCTAATTATAGCTTCATTAACTTGCACTTTTTTCGTCTAATTACTTTATTAAGCACTATATTTATTTGTTTTAACTCAGCCATCTTGGGCAATTGTAAACCAATCGGAGATAACAGCGTCACCAGCAGCATCACATACAAACTGTTTTCCATTATTACGCCCAGACAGACTACGACATGACGAAGCATTTAAGCTTGGAATATAGACTAAATTAAATTTTCTTATTGATCCGCCACATTTTTAATTGGTATGATGGCTAAACGATAGGTCATTTATTGAAATGGTAGCATTTCACTAAATGCTCACACATGATCTACCCAATTCTACATTCTATTATATTCTACATCGACATAATATAGAACAAGTGAGTTTATATATATGTGAATTATGTTTCAAGATGTGTCAGTTTAAATGGAATAGAGAAACGTGTAGTGATTGACAATAGTGCCTTGCAAAGATATTAATTAGCAATCAGGAAACGCACGAACTTTATTGTATGGCTGAGGGGATCTCAGCCATACAATAAAGTTCGTGTAATACTTGCTCATTCTTTGCACTTTTTTGGAATTGCGTGAAACTAAGTACAATAAAATGAAAATGTAATTAATTTACAAGGGGTCAAAGTATTAACACGTACTAAGCTTACAATAGAGGCCAGTGATTGGATCATGGGATTTCCACTCATAGATACCCACTACTAAAAAGTATATTTTTTTTACCGGCATAGCGACGACATACATACCTGTAAGACAATTCGGAATCTCGGATTCAAATGCAAGACTTGTATTCTGAAGACCGTTCTAAGTTTGAATTTTAAGAAATTGTTTTTGAATCTGAACCCGATCGAGAATCGAACCTAACCCTTTAAGATTTCTTTCTTAATTATTGCAATCCAGAGGTAAAGTTAATAAAAGTACGTAGTATAATCAATATTTGGTATTACATACCTGCGTATAAAATTAATAACAATAACTGTAGAAATAAACCAGACATATTAAGAAGTACCTACCTAACTTTAAAAAAAATTGAAATCAATGATAGTAAAAACTCGACACTCTACGGATAGGAACGACAAAAAAAAATTATGAAGGCAAAGGAATTCTGCGGAGAGAAGGCACCCTGCGGCGCCCGCGGTCGCATTCAAACGACGCTGCTCTCTGACCGGTGACAGCCGAAATTGCTCTACATGAGTAAAGTGTAGCAAAAACATCATTTCCAACACAGTTTGTTTAGCACAACAAGCAGTTTTGAGCTCTTATGACGACGGTTGACACACATTTGACACCGCTATATAGCTCATTAAGACCGAACTATTTTTTGCCTTTTTTTGTCTACTACAAGTCTACATTATTAAATTGAGTGGACATCACTAGACTCTCATTTTTATAAGATTGCTGAGTTTTAAATTAACACTCATTGAATTGATTTTAAGTCCTTGTGTCGTATGCTTTTACTTATTTTTATAAAAGTTTCAGCTCATTTTACCTTTATAAACAATATTATAATAAGTAATTAATAATACAATGCTAACGCCTAGTGTTCTATCCATATTATTAACAACAATATATACGGTGATTGGTGATGGTAAATGTTTGTTTTCTCTTTTTTTGAAAGATATAGTTTGACATATACGTAATAGCTTTTACAATTTCTTTTAAATATTTACCTAAGTGTATCTCTGATGAATAACTTGACATTGACAGAGTTCGTATATACGAGAATGTAGTAAACAGTAATATTAAAGAGAAGGCGATGATAGTTTTGTTAATTTGAATGTATTCTACATAAAAGTGGACCCTGTCGGCCCCTAGGGAGTCACTATCTCGTTATACATTCTGTCAAGAAAGTATCGGGAATGGATGATTTGTTTATGGTTCCAAATTCAATTTTTTGTTTTTTTTTGTTGTTGTTAGATTGGCACAACTGTTGTCCATTTTGGCGCGGAGTTTGAGTTACATCTGTTATTTAGATTAAATGCAGTGCTGTTTTTAGTTATATCATTCTGGTGTATATTGCGAATTTCATAATGGACAAAAACATCAAACAAAGAGTTTGTCTTAAATTTTGCATCGCCAATGGAATTTCATGTTCGGAGTCACTGAAAATGTTACAGAAGGCTTACGGTGAATCGACTTTATCAAAAACACGTGCTTATGAGTGGTACAAAGCGTTCAAAAGCGGTCGAGATGTGATGGAAGATTTGCCTCGCTCTGGTAGGCCATCAACGTCTGCAACTGAAGTTGCAGACCGCACCGCAAAAGTGAAGGAAATAGTGACTGAAAATCCTCATTCAAGTTTGAGAGAGATAGCCGCCGAACTTTCTGGGTCTCATGAGTCGATCCGTACCATTTTAAGTAATCGCTTGGGTATGAAACATGTTGCCGCTCGGCTAGTCCCAAAAGACATACATTTTCTCCAAAAACTCAATCGCTTAAGAGTCGCTGAGGACATGCTAGAACGAGTCAATTCCGATCCAACATTCATGAAACGCATTGTTACTGGTGACGAGACGTGGGTTTACGAGATTGACATGCAAACTAGTCAACAAGCTTCGGAGTGGCGCCTTCCAACTGAACCGAAACCGAAAAAACCACGCCAAAATCGATCAAAAGTCAAAGTCATGTTGACTGTTTTCTTTAACTATCGCGGTGTTGTGCACTCGGAATTCTTGCCGGAAGGTCAAACGGTAAATAAAGAATATTATTTGGGCGTTATGCGGCATTTAAGAGCAAATTCGACGAAAAAGGCTAGATTTGTGGAAAGAAAATTCTTGGATTTTGCACCACGATAATGCGTCTTCGCACAAGGCCATCATTGTGAACGAATTTTTGACCAAAAATTCAACAAATACCATCGAGCAACCACCTTATTCACCAGATATGGCTCCAGCCGACTTCTTTCTTTTTCCTAAACTCAAATTACCACTTCGTGGCACCCGTTTTCATTAGGTAGAAGACATAAAGGAGAATTCGCGGCGAGCACTGAACTCAATTCCGGAAAAAGCGTTTTAAAAATGTTTTGACGATTGGATTATTCGTTGGCGTAAGTGTATCGTTTCTGAAGGAGCATACTTTGAAGGTAATAAAATAAATTTGGATGAATAACTAACATTTCGTGTATTATTGATCTTTTCCCGGTACTTTCTTGACAGTGTATATCGTTAAATCAAAGTCAATCTCATACATTCCCACATTAATTTTCTATTAACGAAAACTATAATTTTTAGTATAGTGGCTCATAGAACCGTGTCGAGATTACGTAACTAAGCTCCAACGAAGAGTAGGTTATCATGGCCTGTTTTGCACATTCTTATAAAAACAATCAAGGCTCAAAAATTTTATTAATAATCACACGTCACAAAACATACATTTTGTACAATCACTTCACATTAAAGTACTGACTACTTTATTTTTAGATCAAGGAATGCAAATACTTCATTGTATCTTAAACTGTATGTCATCACTTTTAATATAATGACCGAAAAACAAAGTGAGTGTTAGAAAAATTAATATAAATAAAATAAATCAGTAGACAATTCTTTTACTTTTGGCCATTGCTATTGTCGACGAAGTTTCAAGCTATTTTATATTCTACTGACAAATAACATGATCTCTTATAACAGAATACATAGAAAGCACAATTAAATACTTAACATTTTTTCTGCAATTAATATTACGTAGGATTTTATATAAAACTATATAAAGTTATAAATTTACATCTTTTATTTCCATAAATTAATTTAAAATTAAACAATTCAGTAACAATCGATTGCAATAAAAAACAATAAATTAATGTCATATGACATGATGACGTCATAAAAACTTGATGTAGGTATTTTATTTGTGCACAGTTAATAAACTATAATTATTATGAATTAAAATAAAAAACGAAAGAATAAGGGTCACAATATATTTTATAGATGCAGTATTTTGATATATTCCATATTTATTTTAAACAACACGATGACAGTTTGAAATTCTAACTGGGCAATAACTGGCTTTTATTTATCACTGACAGTTTGAAATTCTGACTAACTGGGCAATAACTGCTTTCACTTATTATTATCCACTGGTTGCAATATAAAACAAAACGTATGAGTAAAAACCAAAAGAAAACAAAACTATGGTATCATTTCGAATACGTTTCATTTACTTTCATTTACACAATATGCTAAAAATTAAAATCAATTTCACTATCACGTATTTTAACGTCGTTACAAATAATTCTAAGAAAAAAAACGGGAGAATTTTTGATAATTTTATAACATGTAAAACATTTCATCGTATATTAATAATGTAACTTCGAATATACGAACAGTCGAATCATTTTGCGAATATTTTCAACATTTGGAAACAAATAAATTGGTTTCATTACGTACATTTACTTTTTGTTCACCATCTAACTGCCAAAAATATGTATATTACCTGTGTAGCTTCACAAACGAAATAAATATAGAAGATGGAAGATATATTCTATACAAATAATCTTCTGTTTGACAACTAAAACTACATTTTAATATTCCTAAGCGTAATAACCTTATAATTCATCTCTGAGCAGTGTGTATCTGTTTTTGGAGGGCGCTAGTTTCTTGAATGTTGACTCGGGAGGTGTCGTAACTTTAACTTCGGCATTCAAGACCACAGTAGCGGGATCGGGCCCATAATGGAATTCTCTGAAAAGAAACAATAGCATATACAATAAAAATAAAAACTGAAATCGTTACTATTTATAATGTACTATAGCTGGTTCGGCAAACGTCGTTCTGCTCTTTCCGGTAGGTGGCGCGATGTGTTTGATTTCGAATCACAGATCTACAACTATAAATACTCACTCATTTTCGAGAATCATTATTATGTTGTGAGTTCAAATCTCGACTCGGTCGCTCCACATTTTATATATTGGGTCCTTACATATGAAATTGGCGTTTTGTACGGGAGGAATATAAAGTCAATTTTTTTTTTTTGTAAAATATATTTAATTAATCAAAGTATGTACCGTTGTTATCTATGCAATTTTGCCATCTCATAGGTAGTTCATTGATCCCTTTATTAAAAAAACCATGGGGGCGAGAATCAATAAATTCTTTGAAGGCGGTTTGGACTGCCGCATCGGAGTTGAATTTTTTTCCTTGTAAGAAGTTGTCCAAATTCCCGAAAAAATGGTAATCTGTTGGAGCAAGGTCCGGGGAGTACGGTGGATGTCGCAGACATTCCAATTGTAGCTCATCTAACTAAGTGGTTGTTTGTTGTGCAGTGTGTGGTCTTGGGTTGTCGTGAAGCAGCAGTGGCCTACAGCGATTGACCAATCTCGGTTGTTTAGCAGCTAGTTCTTCCTTCATGGTTTGCAGTTGCTGACAATAGATATCTGCCGTAATCGTTTGGCCAGATTTTAGAAAGCTGTAGTGAACGACACCGGCGCTAGTCCACCAAACACTCACAAGTAACTTTTTCTGAGTCAATTTTCGTTTAGGGCAAGATTTGGCTGGGTGTCCAGAGTTCAGCCATTGTGACGAGCGCTTCCGATTATCGTACAGTATCCACTTTTCATCACAAGTAATGATTCGATTTAAAATCCCTTCATTATTGTGTCGGTTGAGCAAAGTAACACAGCAGTCGACGCGTGTTTGCAAGTTCGATTCACTCAATTCATGAGGTACCCATCGTTCAAGTTTTTTTACTTTCCGATTTGCTTCAAGTGGATTAATACAGTTTTGTCACTTACCCCGAAGCCTGCAGCTATCTCTGAAGTGCTTTGTGATGGATCCGCTTCCACAATAGCCTTTAATTCTTCATTTTCCACTTTGGTCTCCGGCTGTCCACGGGGTTGGTTCTGAAGGTCGAAATTTCCAGAACGAAAACGTTGAAACCAAAAACGTACCGTGCTTTCTTTTGCGACACCAGCGCCGTACACATCATTAATCCTTCGAGCTGTTTCTGCAGCACTGGTGCCACGGTAGAACTCGTACTCATAAATATACCGATATTTCATTTTTTCCATTGTGCGGTAATAAGCGACGCCAAAGAAAAAAATAATGAGGAAAAAAACAAATGAATGACTGTTTTCAAAACTCAAATGTACCAGCTAAATGAATTTATAAATTTGAATTTGGAATTCTTAACCAAAGAGGAGATATTTCAGATCAAAGTGATCAGTACGACAAAACGCTAATTTCATATGTAAGAACCCAATATATATATATATATTAATATTGTCAATATTATATTGATATTTAATATTATTGTATACAGTGAAGTCAATAAAAGTATATAAAATATGGAAAAAACCAGTAAACTCCAGTCGCGTGCGTCGGAGCTGACACATACACTTTTTTTTTTAATACTAGTAGCCAAAACACTTAAGATTTAAGAGTATTGCAAATTGAAAATATTATAATTATTTCAGTAATGTCTGTGGAAGTCGGTCATGAGTACACACAAATTACACTACCGTGCGAGGTTGCCATACTATAGCTGACTGTTTTACTCGTGATTACGCTCAACACGAAAATTCGTTTGACACCCAGTGATGAGAGCGGCAACTTATTATAGCTCCGGCCCATTGTGTTTCTTGGTCCAAAACGATATTTCGTTGATGTGGCCATTACAGTCTTTTTCGCTTTGATAACCTGTGTTTGTAAAACCGGCCTTTGCAGCCTTCTACCATCACACACAAGTCTCTATTTCACATATATTTACATTTTTTTTTATATTCATTTCTCATTTGCAAAGTTAAAAAATAATTAAAAACTTAAAAGTATTAACGAACGAAGATTTGTTTGGTTCTTATGTCTGTCAAATGCAACAGCTTGTGGTCTTAAAATATTGAGCATACCGATAAGACGAAATATGGGTATTCCCATCCCTATTATAGGCTTACGCCACATACTTCTTTCAGTCTAACGATTCATGAAGTGTGAAAGGCGATATCTATTAGTGGTAAATCTGTGTTTGGGATTAGGTAGTCTTAGCTAGATTACCTATCATAGCTATAAACTATTGTCTCAATAAAACAGATATATATATTGTGGGAATATGATCTCAACCAGTAGTCACCAACAGATGCAACAATCATTATTTAAATAAAAAATGTACTATGATATTTAACAAGGGTTGTGTCATCTATAAATCGTTGTTGTAACTCAATAAGCAGGATGCAAAATAATAACAATGGTACTACAGACTACACTTCTTACTTATTGCAGTAGCTACTAATATGGACAGAGCAACTCTAACTTTATTGCCAGCTGCTACCAGTCTCTTCACCACCAGCTCTAATGTCTCCTCCATCTTTCGAGAACGCACTACTCAAATATACGGTTTCAGTGGCTATTTCCTATGTTGTGATTTCGTATCACACACTTTGGTATTATATGGAAAATACATTATAATAGGTATCATCATACAGTAAACGTTTAAAAAAATATAATTAGTTTACAAGTTTGTAAATATTAACATATGTATGTACTTTTTATTAATAAAATTAGTTTACAGAACATGTTATTTTACATAGCACAATATATTATTTTAAATGATTGCTTATTTTTTTTTATTGGCAATATTTATTTTATAACGTCTAAAATTTTTTTAAGGCTAATGTCGATTTAATGAAGGTAAAAAGGTGAAAAAAGTTCTTTCTAAAATCTGACACTATGCAAGTTTAATTTTAAATTGGTCAGTGCGTTAAAACGGCAATTTCATATTGTGATACTGTTACTGGGAACTCCCTCAGAGTTCGTTGTGTGGTATCCATAGTACAAGGTTACTACTTAGTTTGGTGTCACACAATCTGTGAAATTGTCTGAAGTATTATTATTATATTATTATTATTATACTTAAATCCCTATTATATACTGAAAAATAAATATTTAAATTGTTAGTCATAAAACATATTATTGTTTCTATTGTCCCTCGATACCACGAGATGACGCTAGTTGTCCCGCCAGCGCCGTTTAATTTATTATTTTTTGGTATGTGGTTAATTTTGTGTCTGAATTGATGTTGTAATGAAGAAGTCTTAAAAAGGCGTCGGTCGCTTTGTGATAAGAAAAAGGGAAAGTTTTTGGAATATTGGTTGTAAGTTTCAATTATTGTTTTTGTTTTGAAACTAAAATAAATTCTGCCATGTCGTGTTTACATGTTATGTTGTGTTCGCCGTCTGGAACCGGTATTTAATTGTTTTGTATTATATTGTTACTATATAATTCTTGAAGTGGTAGGCAAAGAGGTTAGGAAGGTGGATCTATCATCCGTTTTGTGACTTTACGGTGCCGGAAGCCACCTCCGACTTCCACCACCCTGAAGACAATTTTGTTTATTAGCGCAGCGTATCGCGGTCGATGTCGGCGCAGTTTCCGGCACGTTATTACCCTGCCGAAATTATAAAGGGCCCAGCACGCCCAGTGGTCGTGCATGGAGCTGTACCGCACATAAATATTCAAAAAAATAAAGAATTTTTGAAGATTGTAGTTTTGATATTGTGATAAAGATTGTATTTCTGAATCAAATTTAATACAAAATATTCAAATCAACATTTTGGAATTATTATAATCATTAGTTATTTTCTTATACATACATTTCATATAACATCGTGACCATAAACGCTAATGCTACCAACAATAGGTAGCTTTAATTTTATCTAATTTTATTTTAACGTAAAAACAATTTACTGAACTACGTAAATAAATAGGTAGTTTAGGTTAGGTGGGTAGGTTTACTGCATTGAATTTTACCTTACTTGAGTTAAATAGTAAAACAAAATTCTGATCTAAAAAGTACGTAAAAATATTTACATATTTAAACTAACATTGATAGAGAAGTATTATATTTTATGTATAATTGCCAGTAAGTATTTGATAGACAATTACCACGAATAATTTACAATATACCTGCACAATATTTTTTTTCAGTTTTTAGGTTAGAGTCTTGGTTACCACTTCCTGTTTAATTGGTGTGGTATCTCGGAAACAGCTCTAATGATTGGGGTATAATTCCTATATGATTTTATATTTTTTTTATCGAATACCGATATTTATCGTTTTTTCAAAATGGACCAATAATCGATAAATAACCGATTATCGGTTTGCATGCCCTGATTTTCACCAATTTTGAAATGCCGTTAAATGCATCCCAATTCTAGAGTTAATTATAGTTCATTGTATATATATCAGTTTTAAAGCGATTAATATCTACACTTTCCGTTATTCTTTTGACTACAAACCTGTGCGTCACTCTTTATCAGTGCTAATTGTATTTCTTCTTACGTCACACACATAAATGCTATTCTGTGATAACATTGTTTGCCGACTTGAACATTTAAGATACCGTAATAAGTACATCTCTATTAAATTGATAAACAGATTCGGATCAAATTTACGACTTCCACTTATTTTTTTAAATGTATTTCCAAATTACGTAATTGACATTTATTTATTAATCATATTACTTAGCAACCACATTATGCTGTTAGCTCTAAAATTGTATTTAAGTGCTTTTAACCACAATGTGTCTTGTATTTGCATTTAGTGTAAGATTCCTGATATAACAATAAGTAAGTGCCACTTCACATCCTCAGTAACTCCAAGCCAATTTAGTATAGCTCATTTTCTTAAATTGATTTGGCCAATTCTAAGGCTCTTAAAAGGCTGTCAGAGCCACACTATTCAAAATACCCACAAGATTCACTTATGTTTACTGGGAATATAATTTATTAAATCTCTTTCGTCACACTGCTGGGCACAGGTGTTTCACATCATAAAAGAGAAGGCATGGATTTTTTTTGTTTCTAAGAAGGGAAAATATTCCCTATAATCACCTAACCGTCCCTCACGCTTCGGGACAGAACACGACGACCGACAAGGTAGCATCGGGCTTCGTAATGACCCGTGACCCTACAGGCTGTCACAGCGAATCGGACGCGTTGGGGGGAAAAAAGGCGACAAAGCCCAAGCGCCTCTCTATCCAGTGTGTACCCGGGGAGCAAGACGAAACTTCGGCTCGGGTTGTTGCCGAAAAAATATGAATCTGCATACCGATGGTAAATCTACACAGATATGGACCAATCCCAGAATGGTTATTACCTGCCAGAGGAATGATCGGCTGAAGGCCCATAATGGAGAGTGTTTATCGAAGCACGGGTGTAGAGCCTGCGCTAAAGCGTAATTAGCGGATGTTACAAACAGATTATGTTAACCTACAAAAGAGACTTAGAATCAACGAGCGGGATGTTTGACGCCTGCTCTAAGGTGAACGGTGTCTCGGTGAATTTTTATTTACACTTCATGGAAAACAAACACAAATTCTTTTGTAATAAGATGATGATGTGAGGTGGTCGTTATTACAACAGTAGATAACATAATGCATTATTTTGACGTAATAAATAATGCATTATTTAACACTGTTATCCTGTTATCGCTATTAACTGTTGTCAAGTTGTGTACTATTGCCTCATTATAAACTGTTGTCGAGCAGCGTGCTATTGCACTTTGTTAATTGTCAAGTTGTCAGTACAGTTGCAGAAGGGCAAGAGCAAATACGTAATAGACAGTCGGCAATAGATGTGTAAGAGGATAGCGCTACGCATGTGCCACCTCTTGATTCATAAATTACTTGTTCATTTTAGAATTTTAATCTTTCATTGAACGAAATGAAGTTCCTTTTTATACAAATATCTTGTCGTCTTGTAGATTATTTTACTGTCACAAATCACACATTTCAATTTACGATTTCGTACTATTTACTTTTGAAGTAACGTCCGTTTTAATTATTGAATGCGACAGCCAGTAATGAAAATTTAATAATACATAACTAGTATGGTATTTCATTCATTATCATCACACACTATCAAAAGAGCAATATCACAGTATAATAATAGATAATAATAATAGACAATAGACAACTGTTTAAAATAACAGTTATTTCAAAATAACACAACACTGTAATTCATTATTGAAAAACAGCCGTTATTACCATCTTTAACTAATAAGTAGTTTAAAAATAAAAATGCTTATTAACTCACCTGTGTAATTTACCCGAATAAAGATCTTGTAGGAACTGTTTTAATGCACCTGGTTTATCTATATCACTATAGCTAGGGAACAGATACATATGTCGGAAGGAGTCGATAGCAATCAATGGTAAGTCTGACATAGACTTGCCCAGGTGATGTAAAGGATGTTCAAAACGCACGCCATCCGCAGTCAAAAAATTTATGTTCTCTGAAAATCGATAGCGCATTTTAATAACAAATAGTATTTACTAGTTTTGCTTTAATATAAAATTTTATTTTATACTAATTTTTTTTTAGTTTTTTTTTTAACTGGGACAGTATGGAGAAATCCGAATCTATAAGAGATATAGGGAAACTGTATTAGGAACTATGTGATCTTTTTTTGTGAAAACAATGTTGGCATTATCAATTTTTTAGTCAAGCGTAAGATGCCTATAAAAATTTGCAAAATTGTCAAAAAAATATTTTAATGCGGATCGACTCAGTTTCGTGTAAGCATCATTTGATTGTATCGATGGAAAAAAATGGACAGCAAAAGTTAGTCAAATTTAATAAAATATTTATTCATCCAATACAGTATGGGGAAATCCGACCCCATAGGAGATACAAAGGAACCGTCTTGAGGATCAATCGGTCCCTTTTGTGAAAACAATTTGGCATTATAAATTTTTTGATCAAGCGTGAGTTGTCCATAAAAATTTGTAAAATTGACTCTCTGTTTTTTAACGCAGATAGTCTCGGTTTCACGTAAGCATCATTTTATTGTATCGGACAATAAAATCTGGACAGCAGAAGTTGGTCAAATGTTATGAAAAATTTTTTCATGTAACGGAAGAATACAATGTACTAAATCGTAGTCGACTTACTTGGAAACAATTCATTCAGTGTTTCAAAACTGAATTTTGTGTCGATGCGTCTTACACTAAATTCAAATATGGAACCCTTTTTTGCACACGAAAGTGTTTGTCGGTTTGAATGAATTGTTTTTGAGTAAATCGACTGTAATTTAGTACATTGAATATTCGTCTATTGCATGAAAAATTTTTCATTAAATTTGACCAACTTCTGCTATTCGGAATTTTTTCGTCCGACACAATAAAATGACGCTTACGTGAAACTGAGTAGATCTGCATTAAGAAAAAGAAAGAGTCAATAATACTCATTTTTATGAGCTACTCACGATTGAAGAAAAAATTGATAATGACAAAATTTTTTTCACAAAAGGGACCGAATGGTACCTAAGACGATTCCTTTGTATATCCTATAGATTCGGATTTCCCCATATTGTTTTGTATGAAAAAATATTTTAAACTTGACCAACCTCTATTGTCCAGATTTTTTTCCTCTGATATAATAAAATAATACTTACATGAAACGAAGTCGATCCGCATTAAAAAAAATCTTTAGCAATTTTACTAATTTTTATAGACATGTCACGCTTGACCAAAATATTGATAAAGCCAAAATTGTTATGACAAAAAAAGACCAAATGGTTCCTAAGACAGTTCTCTTGTATCTCTTATAGATTCGGATTTACCATACTGTCCAGTTAAAAAAACACTGTATGTACTTATGTGTTACATAAAAGCAGTGGTGACCACATAATTAAAGACAACATCTAATTAGCTACATACTACTTTATTGATAGTATTATCAATAGTGAAGATAAGTTCCTACTGTAATTACTATTAATCATTACTACACTGACACCATATTATTGAAATGAAGACAATGAAGACTTGCATTGAGCAATAGTTGAGACCTTATTCGTTTTTAAAATAAATAACAAACTTTTTTAATAGGCTTCTTAATTTAAAATTTAAAAAAGCAGCCCCCTTATTTTATCCATTTTGGCGGGAATTATCAGGAAACGCGCCTATAGCAAAAACTACCTTAACTTTATCTCAAAATTAATATTATTCTCATCATTTTCAATTAGCTACTACAGGAAATAATAAAAGTTAAAGAAAAACAACTCCGCGAGAAGAAAAATGGTATTGTTATCCGAAACAGAACCTTTCGAATGATCAGAGCTTATTCGTTTAGGAGTTTTGCCGGAGGGTCGAGAGGTGTGTCGGCAAGAACAACTAGGAAGGATAAAAAGGATTATGTGAGGAGAATTTATAAAGAAAGCAAATATCAAAGCTAGATTAGAGTTTGTTTGAAAATATGAAAACGTAGACTGAATGTGAGTGGAAAAATATACTATTTTCGTATGAAACAAAAATCAATATGATTAATTGGAAAACAATATGTAAGACGTCTTCCGAATAAAAAAAAGGATCCAAAGTATATGAAGAATAACAAATAACAGTAAAAACAAGGAGAAAGAAATATCGAAGTTTGGGGGTGCTTTTCCAGACATGGTGTTGAACCTTTCGAAAAAATTGCAGGCAATATGTGCAAATTCTACTACAAGAATATTTTAGAGGAAACTATGTTACTCTATGAAGAGGAAAATTTGCCAGTGGTTTATACTTTCCAACAAAACAATGATCCAAAATCCACAGCAACAGTGGTTAAAGACTTTCTACGAAGCCAATCAGTAACAGTCTTACATTGGTCTCCATACAGTCTCAAGGTTAACCCTAATGAAAATTTGTGGTACCATGTGCAGAAAATGGTGGCTACAAAATGTACCACTAATGTTCATCAACTTTCTATGGCTTTGAAACAAACATGGGAGCAAATTCCAATATCAACTTGCAAAAAATTGATCTCTTCAATACCAAAGGGATGTTGGGTTATTATTGTCGCTGAAGGGCATGCGACAAAATAAAGATGACTTACCTATAATTTCATTTTAATATTTATGATATTCCTTGTTCTTAGCTACTAAGTGTGTCTTTAATTAATTGGCCATACCTTTGTTCAATTCATACAGCTTGAAATATACATACTTAAACCCGAATAAGAATGTAGGACATCTAAACTTTATCGAAAATATTGAATTTTAACATCTCACTAGGCCTATACAAATGATTTAAATATCGTTGCAAGTTCCTATTGTATTGAAGTAAAAAATAAATTATCAAAAATCTGTTAACATAATATCCACCGAGTGTCTTTAATTATATGACATTTAATTATTGTACAGCATGTATGATTGTAATTACTATCTATCCAGCAGATAAATTTGAAAATAGAAAAGTTTTGGAATGGAAAGACACATTCAAACTTATTTGGATATTGGAACAGGCTCCTAATATATACATATAAATAAAATTGAGGTCTGTCTGTGATTTCATAATAAAGGCTTTTTTATGCTTATGTAATTTTTTACACGTAATCAAAACTCAAATAGGTTTTTTTAATTTTTGTCTGTCTATCTGTCCATTTGTTTGTCCGGGCTAATCTCCGGAACAGCTAAACCAATTTTGACAGGACTTTCATTGGCGGGTAGAGGGCTTTCAGAGAGTATTCTAGGAGACTTGTTATAGACTTGAAACTGCAAGGCACAGCTAGAATTAAGTATAAATTGCATTAAAATATTTAAATAATATTAATATTTGCAATTGTATTATAACTATAATTTTTTTTATTTTTGCTGTACATTGGATGATACTAATTTACACACTCAAAATAAATTAAAATCAAAATAAATTATAAGATATTGATTATTTTAACTTTTTTTTAGTGTTCTATTCCACAACTGAGGAAACGGAACACTTATGAAATCACCTGGTGTGTCAGTCTGATACAACCGTTTTTCTCGGAGACTATTAAACATAATCAGTCATTTGAAACAAATATAGTATGGGGTGGCCTAAAGGACACATGTTAGTCACAGTACTTAAATTTTCACTTTTGGGGGTTATTTTGGTACCTTAAATATAGGAAAAAAAAAATTATTTTGGCATTATCATGTGGAATATCATATGAAACCTTTTTAAACCATAAATCCTAAAATGTGAAACTCATTACTTAGTTACTTCTGTTAAACTTTCGAAAATTGGTAAAAACAGACAACATTTTGCACCTTATGTTATAAATATATGGGTAACCTAATGACGTTTACATCATGCACATAACCAATTAAGTCTCCAATACATACGTTTTTCAGATTCCAACTCTTGTTTAACGATCTCTTTGTATTTCTTCACACTCTCAGTGTCATCTGGATGATGAAAAAGAATTAGAAAGGGTAGACCTTCCTCAGTCAGCTCCTCAGCATTTTCAAATACAATTTCACGAACTAGAGGGATGCATTTTTCCTGCACCCAACTGTAAAGTTCTTCAAAACTTGTTAATGAACCCTTATAAGTCTCATCAGGTTCTATCGATGTTTTTCTGTCAGTTCTGAACACTACAATAGGCTGACCTGGAACATTTAAATTGAGTATTAAATAACCAAACTCTGATGAAACATAATTTTTATTTAATGTAAAATGGAATTGTCCTAAGAACTTAGCAACCAACTAAGAGCATCTAAAAAGTAACATTTTGATCTCCAAATGTCATTTTAACAATCAATAGGTAATACACCTCGGTATAATTTGCAATACAGTTCAGTAAAAATACGATTTCAAAAAAATAATACATAACAAGACATTTCGTTTTACAATAATTAAATAAATATGTAATTTTAAGATACTATATTTATGAATTCACCCAGATATAACGCCGCATTTAAAAACGTATATTTATGCATTCAATTACAACAATTTATTTGGAGGATGTACAGTTTAATCTCTTGATGAAAAAAAACTGTGGACAACTGATAAAGGCATTTTTTATTTATGTGCAGTAAATTTATAAAGCTAAAAAAAAAAATTTTTCAAATTTAAATGAGTTTTTTAAAACGTATTCAATTTCGAAATATTGGTTGATTTAATGTATATGTAAAAGAGAAAATATATTTTAACAAACTAAAAACTATTCAATTGTTATGGTAACATACTATTTTGTAAATGCATGTATTCAATTTATAATGTTTTCATGTATTTTTTAAGTGGATTCAGTAAATATTTAGTAATAACAAATTTCATCTTCCAATTAAAACAATACAGTAGCTAATAAAGAATTTTTGCATTTCCATTCAAAATATAGCTTTACCGTAGTAACTAATTAATCTGTGATATAGCTAAGAAGTCTGAGATGATTGTTCATAATTGAAATACATTAAGTTGTAAAATTATTTGCTAACTTAGTAGTTATAGATGATAATAAGCAAAATGATAAGTTGCAATCATTTTTATTCTTCATCATTTGACATTTTATTAATAATGATCTCTTAAATTTATGAAGAATGTGAATTCTTTCATTAAATTTTAAGTGTATACATCATATAAGTACTGTTTCAAAACGTGCATGAAAATAAAAGAAAAAGTATAGTTATTATTATTACTTATTATTGGTTTTCATAAGAAATTAAGGATAAACAACATCACAGACTGTTAAGTACATGTGTCATGTAAATGAAAAAGGGGTTTTTATACTTTTATTACACTGAGGATATTTTACCTGGGGGGTGCATGGCTTGTGAAGCATCTCCGAAACCAGCATGGAATAAGCATTCATCTTTAAGGCTAGCAGCAACTTTCCTTATCACCTCATATTCTGGCTGATCTCTCCTATCCAAGTAGGCAATAATGTGACGTTTATCTTCACTAAGTTCATGTAGCTCCTTGAGAGACCCAAAGGTTATCACAGGGTCTGTCAACTGCTTCTTAATAAATTCAGCAAATGCCTCAACGGAGCGTTGACCTAGAAACAAAGTCAAAGTCAAATCACTTTGTTCAAGTAAACCCAATTGCAAGGTATTTTTGAACATCAAATCTACTTTAGTTTGGTTCGAAAAGAAAACCGGAACACAGAAGAACCGAGATTAACTCTTGTCAGGTAATATTTTGTTAACATCATTCTACAATAGTTATTTAAAATACAATATTCATAAAGCCAGTAAATGCATGTGAAGAGAGGACTATTTCCAGACTATTGCTTTTTCTTCAATGAAATCTTTAATTTTGTGTGCAGTCTAAAGGTATTTTGTAGGGCTTCTTGGGAAGAAAATTTCTTTCCGTGGAAAAAATTTTCTAAAAAGTAGGCGAGGCGAGGTTCGGTGGGTATGGAGGCTGACGGATGGTTTTTAACTGATGGTCTTGTAGTATTACAATTGTTTGTCTAGCAGTATGGAGTCTTGAGTCATGAAAACCACAATGGCGAAGATCGATTGACGAGTCGAGGCTGTTTTGCTGCGAGTTTCGCCATCATTGTTTCGAAGCTCTGCGCGGTAGACATCATTCCTTCTTGTGATAAGTTCCTAAAATCTTTAGCTATTTTCTGCTCGAACTCCGAAAAACCACCAATAGGCACGTGTTTCGCCTCTCAACGAAGCATCCTCAGGATATACCAGAGATAACATTCGGTCAGCTAATCAGCACCGAATCAACAACTGACAGGAGGTCCTTCTCACGGCTGTTGGGGGCCGTGGAGAGTCCACTTCCAGGCCTCTGCCTCTTTTTGGAAGTCTTCAATCGCCTCCCGCCTCCGCGGGAGGGTCACAGGGGGATGACTTCCTATTGGTCGTCGGTGACGTCATCTTGCCGTTGGTGGCATGTTGAAAACTCAATTTATTCGTCTCTGCACGGCCAGCTCCTGCCCCACTCCGTTGGACTATCTTAATGACTGCCAGGCAGTGCGTGGGAGAGCCAGGCCCGGAGGACCCCTGTTACTTCAGGGTTGTTAGAAGCGCCCCTAATCTGGTAATTCTTCTAAGGATCGCCGGAGGCGGGTTCTTCTCGGTTAGCGTGGCTTCTAATATTTCTTTCAGGACTTCCAAAGCGGTCCTGAGTACTTCATGCGTTACACTTTCCTGGCCGTCAGTGGTCGGGTGGGGGCTCAAGTGACTCTCCCTTGTGGCCTCTAGGGGAGCTACTAATGTCGGGGGCTCAGGGGAGAGGAGTAATGTCCTCTCTCCTGGCTCTTCAGAGGGTGCTTTCTTCTTCTTTCTCCTTCTTGGCCTCGTCCTCTTTTTGGCTTAAGTGAAGAATGCAGGCCCGCTTCTTTTTGGCACGGCTGCGTTGGCGGGGGCCATTAACGAGGCCTCCGCGTTCTCCACGCATTCCTGCTGCTGAGGGATCAGCTGCTGTTGGAATCTTCTTTGTTGGGTTGCTGGTGCGGTCCCCGCCTTTTTGTTGCGGAGCTCCTGGCGTCGTATCGAACAGGTGGGGCTGTTGGAGGTATGGACCTCCCCGCAATTGGCGCAGGTCGGCGGCTCTTCACGGGGGCGGGGGCATTCTCTCGCCAAATGAGGGCCCCCACAACGGACGCATGCGAGTTTGCGGTGGCATTCAACAACTGAATCAGCTGCACAACTATTTAAACCAATTGCTCCCCTACCCACACCAAAGAGTGAGTGACCAATAAGAGGTTACCACTAATGGCCCCCCCTACTTAATTTGGCCGTCAGTATTTATGTTGAAATTAAACTTAATTTTTTTTTTCCTATTTTCTTGACTATCTGCGATCAGTGCTGACGCTATAAGCAGATTGTTCGCGACGTAGAAAATTAGATTATAGATAATAACGCAAATGTAAATAAAAAGTAATATATAAAGAAATAGTAATAATAGGTACAGATAGTTAATTAAGTATAGACCTATGTTGAGAGTAAGATAGTGAAATAGATGTTAATAATAAAGAAATAGATAGATATATGTGTTAATATAGACATATTGTAAAAGGGAAAGAGAATTATATAGTATTATTAGTTAATAGTTAGATATAGAAATAGATATATAGAAATGTAATAGTATTAAGGGAACATTAATAAAGACAGCTTATACACACATTCACACACTTACACATCACACAAACTCACCACCACACTGGCTTCCCTTGCCCAACAAGTAACCAATCAGAGGTGTCCGCAGCGCGGAACGCCCGGTCAGATAGAGATAGATACAGTCCATAGATAGAGATAGAGCTACTGACCGGGCGCCCGAATCGATATCGCTACAGACCGCGCTAGTTGCGGACACATCGTTTGGTACTTTAGTAGGCAGGGAACCAGTGAGCGGCCCCTGCGCCCGCGCGCGCTCTACCGGCCCGAGAGACCATAGCGCCGACGCCAGCACAACAACCGCGGCGTAAGGGGCCCGCGCCTCAAACGCGTCCAGCGGCGCCGGCTCCTTCAGCGCCGGCGTCCGATCTCCTCGGCGACATCCGAATGCTCGCCGACCTCGTTAAGGAAATCAACCTTAACGAAATTAAATTAGTCGCGCGTAAAATCCGCGACTGTAGCGACGGGATGGGACGGCTCATCATACTTGCCGAACACGCGTCCCTTCTGGACAGCCTAAGCCGCTTCACGGCGCCCCCTCGTAGGTTATAAAACCGGGCACCCACGAGACAACTCCCTCCGCGCGCATCAAACCGCGCGGGCTCTCAATCTCATTTTTTAACGCGGACGGACTCCGCAGGCAACGCGATCTTCTTCACGAGTTTACGCGAGACCACCAAATAGATATAATGCTAGTGCAGGAAACCTTTTTGAAACCTAGAAATCGCGACCCCGGCCTCTCCGGGCTTAACATCGTGCGAAACGATAGGGTGCCCGCCCCCAAAGGCGGCACTGTTATCTACTACAGAAGGTCCCTGCACTGCATTCCGATCGATACGCCCGCCCTCACCAACATAGAGGCGTCGGTGTGCCGGGTGGCCCTCACGGGGCACGCGCCTGTCACACTCGCGTCAGTTTATCTCCCTCCCGGTAAAGCGCTAATTAGAAGCGATCTAGAGGCCCTCCTAAATTTAGACGACTCTGTCATACTCGCCGGCGACCTCAACGCTAAACATCGTCGCTGGAATTCGCACACCACCTCGCGAAATGGCAGAGCTTTAGACGAACTAACCGATGTCCTTAACTTTGACGTTATCGCCCCCATGACGCCCACCCACTATCCCAGAGTTACAACACACAGACCGGACGTACTCGACATAGCGCTTCTAAAGAACGTAGCTCTAACGCTGCACTCAATAGAGGCGTTACACGAGTTAGACTCTGACCATAGGCCGGTATTACTCAAACTAGGACCTATGATAGACACTAGGACGCTCACAAAAACCGTGACGGATTGGCAGAGTTTAGACGAAACGCTAAACGCTGAGAATTCGCCGCGGCTTAACGCGATACCGGACGTTATCCGTTCCGCCGAGGACGCGACCGCGGCGATAGACGCGCTCACCGCCCACATCCGCGAATCGGTCTCCGCGTGCTCCCGTGAGGTCCCGGCGGCGAACGACCGCCGTTGGGAGCTCCCCGGAGACATCCGTCGGCTGATCAGAGCCAAGAACGCCGCGACCCGCGCTTACGACTCGTTTCCCTCAGAAACGAATAAACGCAACTTACGCGCCCTCCAACGCGAAGTCAAATACCGAATTTCCGAACTTAGGGATAACAGGTGGAGCGATCTCATGCGAGAGATCGAGCCGACGCACCAGGCTTACTGGAAGTTGGCCCGATCTCTCAAATCGGACACGTTCCAAACAATGCCGCCCCTGACGAAACCGAACGGACAGACAGCTTTCGACGATGTAGATAAAGCCGAACTCTTGGCCGACACTCTGGAGGCCCAATGCTCACCTAGCTCTCAGCCTGTAGATCAGAATCATTTAGACATGGTCAATCGCGAAGTAGGCTCCCTACCGCCCGCGACCGCCCCCTGCCAACTCAGACCCGCGACGGTTGACGAAGTTCAGGACATTGTCAAGGCTCTCAAACCTAGAAAAGCCCCCGGTAGAGACGGCATCTCCAACCGAGTAGTCAAAATTTTCTCGATGCGCCTTCTCGCGCTCTTAGCAGCAATTATCAATGCCGCCATGGCGAACCGCGTCTTTCCAGCCGCCTGGAAGGAAGCGATCGTCATCGGAATCCCGAAACCGGGTAAACCCCGCAGTAGCCCCAATAGCTATCGCCCAATCAGTCTCCTTAGCGTGCTAGGGAAAATTTACGAACGGGTCCTTCTGACTCGTCTCAAAGCCCACTTAGACACCTCCGGTCTCCTCATAGACGAGCAATTTGGCTTTCGAGCCAAACACTCGTGCATACAACAAGTGCACCGCCTCACGGAACACATCCTGGAGGGCCTTAACCGCCCGAGTCGCACTATAGGCACGGGGGCCCTCTTCTTCGATGTAGCGAAGGCGTTCGACAAAGTCTGGCACGCCGGGCTGGTGTACAAGCTACGCCGGCTCGGCGTGCCTGACGATCTCGTACGCATAGTACGGGACTTTTTGGCAGACCGCTCCTTCCGCTATAGAGTCGAAGGGGTGCTCTCCTCTCCCCGCCCCATCAGGGCAGGCGTCCCACAGGGCTCCGTTTTATCGCCCACGCTCTACTCGCTCTACACGAACGACGTCCCCAAAACCCCCGGTGTAGAGCTCGCCCTATTCGCGGACGATACCGCTCTGTTCACATCAGACCGGAGTCGCCTCAGAGTCTCCCAACTCCTCCAAGTCGCGGTCACGAGCCTAGGCGAGTGGTTCCGTCTTTGGAGAATCGAAGTCAACCCCGAGAAAAGCGCCGCCGTGTATTTCTCGAGGGGAACGACGACCAGCCGCGCCCGCCGCGCTAACACTCTCAGAACGATCACACTTTTCGGCCAGGATATCCCTTGGACTAGGAAAGTCAAATACTTAGGAGTCACCCTTGACAGTGCCATGACCTTCGGCCAACACATCAAAACGGTCCGCGACCGCGCCGCGTTCGTCCTCGGTCGTCTCAACATGCTCATTTGCGCTAAAAGCAAAATGTCCCTCAGACATAAAGTTACCTTATATAAGACGTGCGTCAGGCCTATCATGACGTACGCCAGTGTAGCATTCGCTCACGCTGCGCGCTCTCACATCAACTCCCTCCAAGTTATTCAGAATAGGTTCATGCGCAGGGCTACCGGTGCCCCTCCTTACGTGCGCAACGTAGATCTGCACTACGACCTAGAATTACCCTCTATAACTCAACATCTAAAAGAGGCGTCCCAACGCTTCTTTCACCGTTCCTCCTTACACCCGAATCCTTTAGTGGTCAGGGCGTCATCGTACACCCCCGAACGCCGCGTCCGCAAACGCTATCGTAGACCTAGACATGTGTTAGGCGACAGCGACGACGACATTACACGTTCGAACTCGAACATGCCAACCTACACACTTCGACCGCACCGCCCCCACCGGCGGAGGCGAGGACGACCCCCGCGACACCCGTAGGGTCTCACGTTTAGAAGCTCGATCACTTAGCTCTACACGCACACACGCGGGCCTTAAGCCACATTGTAAACTGCCACACGGAACACTAGGCACACTAACCGGCCCTCAGCCGTCTCGCCGGCCGGGTCCGCTAGAGGCCCGGCCCTCACCCGAATAGGAAGCCCGTTAAGATGCACGCAGGTGCGGAAAGCTCCCCTGGCGACGCCTTGAGCCCGAGGTCCGCCCTCCATACGAGGCATCCCTCGGCTGGAGGAACCCTCAGGCGGTCGACCATCTGGCAGGGCGCCTTCAGCGCTCGCCCCAACGCGACCTGTGACGCTGTAAAAGCCACTAGGGCTAACAGCAAAGAGGGGTTTTGTTTAGTCGGTTCGAGTCCGACACTCCCCAGTCGGCGTAGAGTCCGGCTGGGTAGCCCGCGGGGGTTTCATTTCGCCTCTCAGAAACCAAAAAAAAAAAAAAAAAAGAGCGGCCCCTGCGGACGGACTCCGCAGGCAACGCGATCTTCTTCACGAGTTTACGCGAGACCACCAAATAGATATAATGCTAGTGCAGGAAACCTTTTTGAAACCTAGAAATCGCGACCCCGGCCTCTCCGGGCTTAACATCGTGCGAAACGATAGGGTGCCCGCCCCCAAAGGCGGCACTGTTATCTACTATAGAAGGTCCCTGCACTGCATTCCGATCGATACGCCCTCACCAACATAGAGGCGTCGGTGTGCCGGGTGGCCCTCACGGGGCACGCGCCTGTCACACTCGCGTCAGTTTATCTTCCTCCCGGTAAAGCGCTAATTAGAAGCGATCTAGAGGCCCTCCTAAACTTAGACGACTCTGTCATACTCGCCGGCGACCTCAACGCTAAACATCGTCGCTGGAATTCGCACACCACCTCGCGAAATGGCAGAGCTTTAGACGAACTAACCGATGTCCTTAACTTTGACGTTATCGCCCCCATGACACCCACCCACTATCCCAGAGTTACAACACACAGACCGGACGTACTCGACATAGCGCTTCTAAAGAACGTAGCTCTAACGCTGCACTCAATAGAGGCGTTACACGAGTTAGACTCTGACCATAGGCCGGTATTACTCAAACTAGGACCTATGATAGACACTAGGACGCTCACAAAAACCGTGACGGATTGGCAGAGTTTAGACGAAACGCTAAACTCTGAGAATTCGCCGCGGCTTAACGCGATACCGGACGTTATCCGTTCCGCCGAGGACGCGACCGCGGCGATAGACGCGCTCACCGCCCACATCCGCGAATCGGTCTCCTCGTGCTCCCGTGAGGTTCCGGCGGCGAACGACCGCCGTTGGGAGCTCCCTGGAGACATCCGTCGGCTGATCAGAGCCAAGAACGCCGCGACCCGCGCTTACGACTCGTTTCCCTCAGAAACGAATAAACGAAACTTACGCGCCCTCGAACGCGAAGTCAAATACCGAATTTCCGAACTTAGGGATAACAGGTGGAGCGATCTCATGCGAGAGATCGAGCCGACGCACCAGGCTTACTGGAAGTTGGCCCGATCTCTCAAATCGGACACGTTCCAAACAATGCCGCCCCTGACGAAACCGAACGGACAGACAGCTTTCGACGATGTAGATAAAGCCGAACTCTTGGCCGACACTCTGGAGGCCCAATGCTCACCTAGCTCTCAGCCTGTAGATCAGAATCATTTAGACATGGTCAATCGCGAAGTAGGCCCCCTACCGCCCGCGACCGCCCCCTGCCAACTCAGACCCGCGACGGTTGACGAAGTTCAGGACATTGTCAAGGCTCTCAAACCTAGAAAAGCCCCCGGTAGAGACGGCATCTCCAACCGAGGAGTCAAAATTTTCTCGATGCGCCTTCTCGCGCTCTTAGCAGCCATTATCAATGCCGCCATGGCGAACCGCGTCTTTCCAGCCGCCTGGAAGGAAGCGATCGTCATCGGAATCCCGAAACCGGGTAAACCCCGCAGTAGCCCCAATAGCTATCGCCCAATCAGTCTCCTTAGCGTGCTAGGGAAAATTTACGAACGGGTCATTCTGGCTCGTCTCAAAGCCCACTTAGACACCTCCGGTCTCCTCATAGACGAGCAATTTGGCTTTCGAGCCAAACACTCATGCATACAACAAGTGCACCGCCTCACGGAACACATCCTGGAGGGCCTTAACCGCCCGAGTCGCACTATAGGCACGGGGGCCCTCTTCTTCGATGTAGCGAAGGCGTTCGACAAAGTCTGGCACGCCGGGCTGGTGTACAAGCTGCGCCGGCTCGGCGTGCCTGACGATCTCGTACACATAGTACGGGACTTTTTGTCAGACCGCTCCTTCCGCTATAGAGTCGAAGGGGTGCTCTCCTCTCCCCGCCCCATCAGGGCAGGCGTCCCACAGGGCTCCGTTTTATCGCCCACGCTCTTACCGGTGCCCCTCCTTACGTGCGCAACGTAGATCTGCACTACGACCTAGAATTACCCTCTATAACTCAATATCTAAAAGAGGCGTCCCAACGCTTCTTTCACCGTTCCTCCTTACACCCGAATCCCTTAGTGGTCAGGGCGTCATCGTACACCCCCGAACGCCGCGTCCGCAAACGCTATCGTAGACCTAGACATGTGTTAGGCGACAGCGACGACGACATTACACGTTCGAACTCGAACATGCCAACCTACACACTACGACCGCACCGCCCCCACCGGCGGAGGCGAGGACGACCCCCGCGACACCCGTAGGGTCTCACGTTTAGAAGCTCGATCACTCAGCTCTACACGCACACACGCGGGCCTTAAGCCACATTGTAAACTGCCACACGGAACACTAGGCACACTAACCGGCCCTCAGCCGTCTCGCCGGCCGGGTCCGCTAGAGGCCCGGCCCTCACCCGAATAGGAAGCCCGTTAAGATGCACGCAGGTGCGGAAAGCTCCCCTGGCGACGCCTTGAGCCCGAGGTCCGCCCTCCATACGAGGCATCCCTCGGCTGGAGGAACCCTCAGGCGGTCGACCATCTGGCAGGGCGCCTTCAGCGCTCGCCCCAACGCGACCTGTGACGCTGTAAAAGCCACTAGGGCTAACAGCAAAGAGGGGTTTTGTTTAGTCGGTTCGAGTCCGACACTCCCCAGTCGGCGTAGAGTCCGGCTGGGTAGCCCGCGGGGGTTTAATTTCGCCTCTCAGAAAGCAAAAAAAAAAAGAGCGGCCCCTGCTCCGCCACCGCACTCTCTTCTGCTACGCCAACTACCACGCCACAAGAACACTAGAAGCTCATCATAGAAAAACAATAGAAGAGTCTCATTTTCACCAACCCACTCTGCTCCTCTCATCGAGTTGCAGTTAGCGGACTGGCGTACACGCGGTTCAGTTCGGGTTTGCATAGTGGCCTCGAGGCTATCGGGGATCGTATCCCAGCCGGGTCACGCACACAGATGTTTTGTTGGTTGTTGGTGTTTTGCAGAGATAATCCCCCAGTGAGGATATTTCTCTCTCTTAAGTCCTCGCAACATCCAGGTCCCAGATGTGATGCCTCTTGAGTCTCTTTGCATCATTGCTTTGGTTGATCAGAGAAACAGCCAGCCGATTGACGTGTTTTGAGAGTCGAGACTTATACCGCTTAGAAGCTTCGGCAATTTCCTCCTTAACGGTCGACATTTCCAGGTATTGATGGATTTCTGATGATTTTGTGAACCACGTATATTTGTAATAGTTTTAAATATGTTGTTTTGATATCTTTGTAGAATTTCCACATTAGAGTTGCTAGCTGTTCCCCATAATTCAATTCCATAAGTCCACACAGGTTTCAGCGTTGCTTTGTAGATCAGGAGCTTATTGTTTAATGATAGTCTTGTATGCCTTCCCATGAGCCAAGATAGTGTTCTGAAGCGAGAGTTCAATTCATCTCTTTTCTTCTGGATGTGAGTGCGCCAAGTTTGGGATCTGTCCAGGTACATACCCAAGTATTTGGATTCTCTAGCTTGTGGGATAAGATTTTCTCCTGGTTTTACTTGTGGGCAGTCGCCGCGACGTAATGTATAGGTAACATGAACAGATTTATTGGCACTGGCTTTGATTCGCCATTTTTCCATCCATGTGTCTATTTTGTTCAATTGTTGTTGTAGTCGCTCAGATGCCACGGTAGGGTTGGAGTCACTACTTAGAGCAGCAGTGTCGTCCGCAAACGTTGCTGACAATACATCGGGCGTGCAGTGCAGTATATAGGGCGGGCGGGTCTGCAGTGTACAATGTATATAATACTGGGCCCAACACTGATCCTTGGGGTACACCTGCTTTTATATCATAAAAGTTAGATTGGCTATCATTTAGGATAACTTGGAAAATTCTTTCTTCTAAATAAGATTTCAGGAGGGAGTAGTAGTTGTGTGGTAAAGTTTTCTTAAGTTTGAAGAGTAAGCCCTTGTGCCAAACCTTGTCAAAGGCTTGTTGTACATCCAAAAAAGTAGCTAAACAATACTGACGTCTTTCAAGGCTTTGGCGTATCTTGTGTACTACCCTATGTACTTGCTCTATTGTTGAATGTTGAGTGCGAAAACCAAACTGGTGGTCAGGCATTAGTTGCTCAATAATTATTTTTAATCGTTTCAGAATTAGCTTTTCAAATAATTTTGATATTGTCGGTAACAAACTTATGGGTCGATAAAAGGAAACCAAGAAGGGATCTTTTCCTGGCTTATGTACCATAATTATCTGTGACACTTTCCACAGTAAGGGGTAGTAGGATGTTTTCAATATTGCATTGAACAGAGATGTCATGTAGACTATAGCGTGTCTTGGAAGTTCCCTGAGCACCTCCGCCGTGATAAGGTCGTAGCCTGGAGCCTTGTGTAGGTCCAGCAGTTTAATTACACTCCAAATTTCGCGTGGAGTTAATGGTTTTATGGGTGGACTTAGTTGTAGATCACTGGCAAGGTACTCTAGGCTAAGGTAACTTAATTTTAAGAAGTAAATATGTTTAAAAATTAAGTTTAATTTCAACACAAATATTGACTCGTCCAAATTAAGTGGGCGGGGCCATTAGTGGTAAGCTCTTATTGGTCATTCACGCTTTGGTGTGGGTAGGAGGCAATCAGTTTAAATAGTTGAAATGAAACTTAATTTTAAGAAGTAAATATGTTTAAAAATGATTTTTTTCATCTTATAAATAAACATGCATTCTATCCATGTTATATAAGAAACTACATCTTTGCCTTATTCTGAACTATTTAACCAGATGGATAGGTATTTACATGCACCCAATTGAACACTAAATATGTCGATCCCAGAATATCGAGATTTATTACACAAAAATACACTCCATATTAACAAACTTCAGATTACTAAGCATTCCATTTTATTATCATACCAGAACACGATTTGTCAATCCTGGAATCCTGGTACAAAAATGCTTTCCATATTAGCCAACTTCACAACTTTAGGTAAATATGCATCGGACTATCCCATCACTAATTATGATGCTTAGATGGTTCAGGCCCATAGAAAGAATAAGTGATGAAAGACTGACGAAGAAAGTCTACAGAGTGACAGTGAGTGGTAAAAGAAGCCAAGCAAGACCAAGATTAACTTAAGAAGATCAAATAAGAGTGTAAGTCGATGGAAACATCAAAAGCACTCACATACCTAGACGAAAATGTGTGAAGAGAATGAGATTTGAGGAAACGAAAGAAGTATGTAAATGGAAGGACCACAATACTTGGCACTCTGTCCTCTTCAACTACCCCATTAAGGATACGGCATGACAATATGTATATATTTATACAAATGTCTCTCTATGATGAAACCACAAAACTACATTATGTACACTTCACTTATATTCTCCTTAATCTAGTACTTTTATTATGACTGACTCACTGACCTCTGATGTATATTACTTGCAATTTCTTATGATGCTAAAATTGCGATTATGGCATTTACATAATGAAATAAAATTAATTAATGGCTATAATTACCTCTGTATTCCTTCTTGGCTGGTAAACCATTACGGAAAAGCTTCAGAGTAGGATATTTAGTAATGTGAAATCTTGTTGCGATTGAGCCCTCCTTGTCACAGTCAACTTTACCCATTACTACTTTACCAGGATCATATCCAGCTTTCGATACCACATCGGCTGCATCATCAAATATTGGCATTAACATATTACTGAATCTACACCATTCTGCATAAAAATTTATAAACACAACCTCATTGGAAGCTGAAAAAAAATGAAATCATTAATTACAAGCTAATTTAACTCCAACCTGTCAAACATAAACAAAACCTGATATTTTATATCAAATTTTACACTATCAATTATTAAATGAAAGTTGTATTTATTCATGGAGAATCGATCACTTGCGGCATTGCCACGGTGTCTACACCTTACCTAAAACCATATCTAAATTGTTCTGGGTAATTTGAACAGCACCACTATCAGTCGGGTTGTAAAAACAGTGGCATAACTGAAACAACAAATTTTCAACGATCGTAAAATCATTAATAAATTTAATAAACCATAAAATTACCACTCAACTACGTGTGCAGAAATCCCGAGTAAAAACAAAAACCAAAAATGATAATTTCCTGACTTACTAAAATAAACACTGATGCCACCCGTCTGTAACTGAACAAATATGGAGCATTGGTATTCATTTTCTGCAGTAATGTAATAATAATTCACAGAAATATAATAAATTTTTAATTTAAAATAAAAAATGAAACATACACTGACAATTCATCAGGATATCTACCACAGATTACATGTGGTGTTCTTTTTCTTCTTCTCTTTTATATACTGGCAACTCGTTTGACATTTATTAGAAACATTTTTGCCATTCTCGTTTATAGAGTAGGTGTATCTCTAACTTTAATATCTGCCTTCTTGTTATTTATTAGTCCCTAACACTCCAGTAAAGTGATAGTAGGTTTTGCTTAGTAGAAATAACTATTTAAAAGAATGCGAAAACTTCAGTAGCACATATTTATTAAAACTTTCAAATTCTTAACATTTGTACAGAACTTTAACGCACAATATACTATTACTTTTGTACCATAAAACTTCCAAAATTATAAAATTTAAATAAAATGTGAACTTCGGATTACTTCTCCCGTTCCCGCCAAAATGTGTATATCTTGTTTTGTATGTGATTGATTGCACTTCTCTTTTTTTATATACCGGCAACTCTGGCAATACAGAAACATTTCTGCCGACTTTTTGGCGGGAACGGGAGAAGTGAGGTTGTCATTTTATTTAGATTGTCTATTTTTTACATTTTTGGGAGTTTTGAAGTACGAAAGTGATATTATATTGTGTTTTAAAGCTCAATATAACAGAAAAGAATGAAGTAGATCTAAATAAACATGTGTAGCTGAAGATCTCACGCTCTTCTAAGAAGTCGTAAAGTCAGTAAAGTCTACCGTCACTTTACTGGAGGTGTTTTACGATAACGATTATACTTTATTAATACAATACGTGATATTGGCAAATGCGCTAATCTGTGCGCCATGCCATGAAGAAAGATAATAAAACATTTCTGCCATCAACCTCTCGTCAACCAGCAATCATAAATCATAATTTCATGTATTGCATGTAGTGTTCCTCGTCTGGTCGTCCGAGTAATGAACGGTATATTTCTTACGTAAAATGTTTGTGTTCTTATTTCTAAAATGTCTTTCAGACGTTATGGTTTGTCGGCAACAACTTATTGTGACAAGTTGGAGGCAATAAATTGCCTATGCGTAAAGTCACTTCCAATTTTTTATCAGAAATAGCTGATCCCTTGAACTAGACGAACGTCTATATTCGCAATGTCACGATACCTCCAAACCATTAAAAAACTCAAAAATTAGCATAACCATTAGCATATTAGCTTTTAACTATACCTAGTCGTGCCATTAATACAGTAACAAGGGAAAAACATTTTTTTCTGTTACATAAAACGTTTATGCATTAATATAATAGAATTTTTAAAACATGAATCTAATTCAAAATGATCTCCATTGGCCTAAATACAATCCTTTAAACGTCGTGGCCAATTATTAATTGTAACACGCACTTTTTCCATGGGAATATTCGCCACTACCAATCTCATGAAATGTTTTAGGGACTCCAAATTATCATGGCGTTTAGAGCATGCCATACTCCTCTAAAAGAGACCTTAAATCATTATCGATTGGATTAAGATCGGGACTAGATGATTGCCAGTCATCGTTCTGTTGAAGCCAAAAACATTCCTCTCCAGCCTCGCTTGTATGGATCGAGCTTTGTGACCCGGTACTGAATCTTACTGAAAAGACCATTCTTGGTTATAGAACATGGTGTTGTGCATCTGCTTTTTACTAAATGAGATAATTATGACAATTTACATTATATTACAGTAAATGAGTCACAATATGTGATGAAATTCTAATACCTGTAGCTATTTTCCGCTCAAACTCTAAAAGTTACCAATCGATACGTGTTTCGCCTCTCAATGAAGCATCCTCAGAATATTCCAGAGATCACACTCGGTCAGCTAACCAGCCACGAATCAACAATTTTTTTTCTTTTTTAGTTTCTGAAAGGCAAAATGAAATCCCCACGGACACTCGACCGGACGCCGACTGAGTAGTGACGGACTCGAACCGACTAAACAAAACCCGTTTCCGTTCCATAATGACTACCCCGTTAGGATATATATGTATCTATATAAATTATTTCAGTAAAACGAAAATTCATTGAAAACATCACATAATCGATTTAAGAATCGAATTTTTTTGGAAATGATCTTTATCCCGACTACAAATTATTACGAAATATAGAAAATACGAAATTACAAACGTATTATTTCATAGGTCAAAGCAATATTTTTTCCTGTTACATAAGTAAGTTGAGGGCCTGGTTGCCAATGGCTCAAGAAATATGCACAAAACAAATTCTTTTTTTTCTTTCTTCGTGACATGGCGCACAGATTAGCGCATTTGTCAATGTCACGCATTGTATTTATTAATTGTTATCATAAAACTCCTCTAGCAGTGATAGCAGACTACTGAACTTTTATAGGACTTCTTGGAGGAGCTTAAGAACTTCAGCTACACATGTTTATTAAGACCTACTCCATTGTTTTCTCTTACACAGAACTTTAAAACACAATATACTATTACTTTTGTACTTTAAAACTTTAAAATGTAAAAAATAGAAAATCTAAATAAAATGACAACCTCACTTCTCTCGTTCCCGCCAAAAAGTTCAAAACCAATTCTAATATATCGGAATCACAGATTAAAAATATTTTCACAGTCTCATTTCGTTTTTCAATGAACACACCAATGACTAAGGAAACTAAAGGACATGGCATGTTGATCTATAGCAACATTTAGTTATATATATTCTAACGCATGACATTCAAACGTAGTGTTGTCTCTTTTTGACTTACGGCTTCTTGCGTGTGTAAGAGAAAACAACAGTACTTTTCTCAAAGAGTAATTTTTTATGTGACATCGCTGTAATGTCAAAACGTGCCGGTCCGCCATTTATTGCGACACGCTGACAAGTACACGAAGTGTCAAAACATATCAATGAATTTAATATTTTTTATGTTTCTGTGATTTTGTGCTGGATATTGGATCTGTTTTGATAAAGGAGAAGCTAGCATAATGCCACAATAATTTCTAAATGTATTGTGTTAGGATGCGGCTCGAGGAAAAGCAATAATCAACGAAATCTATAATTGCACTGATACGTAACAGAAATTCATTAATTTAGTCTGATGTCGTATATATTTCCATTGTAATTACTGTGTTTCTTAGTTTACTGTATTATAGTCATGTATATTATTAGTTATTAGCAGTTTTTATTCATATAATACAGTAAATTACTTCGTATTAATTTTTGTTGTTATTGCAGTTAGGGCTGTCCATGTACCTATATTAAAAAGATATCGATAAATACAGGTATCATGTTTATATGTCGTAATTATCTTGTTTCAGATTACCATAATGTATTATTAGAGGAAAAGAGCGGCTTGACGTAATCGGAAAAGAAAATTGAAACCTCTGTAAAAATTACATACATGTATATGATATATACATACATATCTTCACGCTGTATCCCCAACGGGGTATTCATGATATATATTTATGTTATTTGCATTTCGAAGCAGCTTCTTTCAATAGAACATTAAGAAAATAATTTTACGGCATGATGCTTTACCCTCGCAAAGATTATTGGGAATCAGAGACAATATTTACAGTGGTAATTAATTATTTTTTAATTTCCTGACTATGTAAATCCTCTATTGAGAAAAAGTAACAGGAAAATATTAATTGTTTACAGAATGTGGCTGGACTTTGTTTTGATGTTTCTGAGAGAGAAAAATCTGCGCATAGTTCTAAATATCTGCTTCGGAATGATGTGAATCAAGACCACGCCGAGTTATTTTTGCGACAAATAAGAGCTTGTAGAGGTTTTACTAATAACCCAGATGTGGTACAATTTAAAGAATCTTTTAAAAACTTAAAGAGCAGAATTAAGAGACGAACGTGTCAGAAACTATTTTATTCTTTTCTTGACGTACAAAAAACTACAGCGACATGATGAGTACAATGACTGCTTAAATTCAAATCTCAGTATTCAAAACTTTCATCCAGAAATTATTTAATAAAAAATGTGCTATTTAGTTAGCTATATTTATTTATTTTGTAATTATGTTATTAAAAACTTAATGTACTTAATATAATTATTATTTTACCAACAATAATATTAACAAACAGTTCTATTTTTCAAACCCAGTAAAAATATGTTGCTATAGTACATTAGATATGACTAGTCTAACATTGGTCACCCTTGTAGTGCCTAGCAATTTACTATCTTAACTTTTAAAAGATTTATTCCAAAGGCTGGTATGTTGTGGATTTTCTACGCTAGATAATATTATAAACTATAATATTACCTACTTATTTCTTCACAATGTAAAGAAATAAAATTTGATTGTTTGTATGTACGGGGTATCCTCTGGAAGTACTTAACTGAATTTGAGAATTCTTCAACTACTAGAAGTCCACAGTGTTCTATTCCTAATTGAAATATTATTCCCAATTACTGTGTGATAAGGCCACTAATTTTTAGTAAAATTAATTATTCTAGTATTTAGTTTACTACAGTACGCCATGGCTATAGATTTAGTCGGTCCGTATGTATGTTTCTCATAGCACTTATTTTAATTTCACCATCACCTTTAGACGAAGTAACGTTATGCATGTAAAGAAAAGAAAAGCATTAAAAGGACTGCTGTTCTTCGACTACTGTGACCTATGTTCATTGATCTTCAACATTTATCAAAGCGCTTCATAAAAATACGGGTTTCTTTTAAAAAGCAATTTTATTTCTGTAATAATCATGGACGTACTATTAAGTATTACAAAAAGAGATACCTAAGTAATTTGTTTGTATGTAGGGTTCATTTAAAGGTCCATACAAAAATGATCGAAGGACAGAAAGAGGCTATACTTGAAGATGCCCGTTGATATCGTTGCTAATAACACCTTAAAATCGCCTTAAGCGCAGATTCTAATTATATGCCGACATCATCGAAGTACGCTGACTGCTATTTTCAGTTTGAACAATATTTCAATACTTTTGTATAAATCTATAACACAAAAAAAGCCCTCCCATTTTGTGAAGATATCATACAAATTAATTTTTATTTCAATACTGATGCTGCAACAAAACTCATTTCAACAACTGACTTAACGACATCTACATAGTAGATATTTGGGACATCACTAATTAGCAGCCATTGTTTGCGACACTCGAAGTGGCACGATTATTTTGAACTTGTTGCATGTCCTTTAGTTTCCTTAGTCATTGGAACATACCAGCCCGTGACACAGATCACAGATTACTAATATCACAGCAAGGGGGGCAACACAGCAACACTTCGAATGTTATTGAATGAATTTTCATAGAACACCAGCGCTACTGGTGATCGAAAAAGAAACTAAAATTAAAAAAAAAACAGCCACCTTGATCTATCTCTTAAAGTCACATTATTTTTTAGTAGGTAGATATCTGTGGTCACATTGTCAAATGACAAATACCAATTGCTTTCATACGTTTCTGTACATTTTTGCGATTCTTTTCGTTGTTTTTATTTAAATTTATTATTGTTGTTGTTTCTCTAAATCATAAAGAAAATATAATATAAATTTTTGTTGACAAGTGTTAATATAATTATTTATACCTAGCAGGTTTGCGGATCAATAAATAGAATAACCGAAGGTGAATTAAATACAATGGTGAAAATATTACAAAAAAGGCAACTCAGATTTACGTCAATAAATATAAATCATTTCGCGTAAATCTTTGCTTAACTAACTCTTTTGTGTAACTAAGTACTTAATAGTAATATAATATTTCCGAAATATATTGTAAATTTTTTCTGAACTTCATGTTTTTTTTTATTCTATGAACTCTACCCAACGAATCACTTAATAAGTTGTCCTGGTTTTCAGTTTCAGTTAAGTCAAAACCAAGTCAAGACACACTAATCGATGGCGGTCGACGATTTGCCTGTACAAAATTCTGTTTGCATAGACAAGCCGTTGGTGACCATCATTGAGTATCTTGTCTTGAATGTGTAAGATATATACTAGGATCGACATATATATATATATATTAGTAGGTATACCTATATATGTATGTAATATACATATGTATAACGACTTTAGTTCAGTTAGTTAGTGTCGAACGCTAGATGGCATCACATTCCATACATGCCAATTTAACAATCGAGTTGCCACTCTTTTCCCTTTTAAATAATTACTCTTTGTATGATTGTGTCACAGACTGTCTGGACTTTTTGGCGGGAACGGGAGAAGTGAGATTGTCATTTTATTTAGATTTTCTATTTTTTATATTTTTAGGAGTTTTAAAGTACAACGGCGATAGTATATTGTGTTTTAAAGTTCTGTGTAAGTGAAAAGGATGGAGAAGATCTAAATAAACATGTGTAGTTGAAGTTTTCACGCTTTTCCTAAAAGTCCTTTTTTAACTTCAGTAAAGCCCACTATCACTTTACTGGAGGAGTGTTGGGGACAGTTAATGTTTCTAGAAGTTTCATCAATAGGCTGATGGTCCTGTTACCAATGCCTTAAGACATATAAATAAAAAATCACAGACTGTCTCTGTCTGACACATGACACCTGGGCGTGTTTATTATTATTAAAATTATGTTTACTTAGTTTCTGTTTCGAAGGTGCGGTTTAAGAAAAAATAGTTCCAATATTCCATCGTGGTAATCCAAGATCTATTAGATTTTGTTAAAATTACCATAAGACTATTAAATAAGTAAATTGAACAATGAATAACTTTTGTGGAGTTTTAATATTTACTTCTTTCCTTTTATTTGGAAAAGGTACTTATGTATATATTACAATAAGATGTAAAAATATAAAAAAGATTGAAAATAGTACTGTAGTATATAGTAGTAATATAGTATCTTTTAATATGTACTATAGTATCTATACGCTTTTCCAGTTTTCGGTTTGGAATGCTACGTGTGTGACAATCAAGAAGACAATAATGAAAAATGTGTAAAAAGTATCATGACTTGTGATTACAGTCAAGATGTTTGTTTGACTCAAATTAAATGGGGTAGCACTCCTTACTGGTCTCAAGGTGCAAAGAAGCAATATTACATATCAAAACGATGTTCAAATAAAACAGAATGTGCAACCACAAGACAATATTATATGCCATACTGTACACATATTTGGTATTTAGATTGGGTTTGTTCAGACTGCTGCCAGGGTGATCGCTGTAATTACTATGTTATTGTAAGTACAAAGTCATATTATAAATTTAGTATCTAATGATCTAGCCATTTTATTTCTGTTTGCAGTCGTTATACAGAAAATATAGAATGTAATGAATGTAAGAGTTTATACAAGGTGGCTGAGGAATCAGTCATGGTTCTGTTTTGTCAAATGTGACCCCAACTACCATACTTACTGCCAATTGGTGTTATCTGCACTCATTTCAGCCCTGTAGCCCAGACCTGAGAGTGAGGCTGCAGTGAACCCCACCTTTTATTTATTGTGGGGAAAGCATCAGGCATAACATCCCATGTTGGGGGACACAAGACAGTTATATCAAACTCCGGGCCTTTGATGATGTACTCGGTTTTTGGTGACGTTGAACTTCACTCAATGACTCACTGATGGTCACAGCGGAGTGGGTACACACCCCAATATCCTTCTCATATTAATTATGTGAATTACTGGAGCCTCTACTATGACTGCCCCTTCGACTCTGAACGTGGCGGGGTATCAATTGCCATGCCCTGCGTGGCCGCCTTCGAGCTACCTTACAGGGCATTACTATTTGCACAAACAACACTATTGTCCTCTAGGAGTTCTGATTTGCTAACTACTAACACAGCCACAGCTGTGGATGTTAGGGAGAGATTTTGTCGAACCTAGTTGACCAAAACTTGACGCTCAGAATGCCACTTAGGGCACTCCTCTAGGGTATACTGAGCGGAATTCTGATTCCACGATTCCATTCTCTGTCCCGAAATGGACTAAAATCTTGTATTTTTTTTTAAATGGCTTCTAATGTGTAAAATCTTGTAGTTTTATTAGTTTGTGACTAATTGAAATTTGCATATGTAAATAATTGTAGTCTTTAATTAATATAAATTGCTGCAGGGAAGAGAGATGGCAATGGCAGCCCCTGACAATTTTCTTGAGTTTGTCATTATATTATTATTATCTGTTGTTGCTTGCTTCCTTTAAGGCAAGAATTTTTCAAAAATGTTATTTAATCCTTTTTTGATTATGTTTACACTCCTGTAGTGGGGTGTCTCAACATTTTCAATGTTGCCTTTTATTTTTTACTTGATTTTTGATTATATTTATATGTGGGATTTAAGTCTATGATAGAGATAAAACCACTGAAACATACTATCTTCCTGTTCCAAAAAAAAACCACAGACTACGAGTGTAAAAGTGCCATAGTTTAAACAAATTCATTACTGTTCCAAAGATTATGTAGGCCAGTGGAAGGTTAAACTATCCAGTATTTATAATTAATAGTAATTGTTAGTTGTCATATGTTATGTAAACCTCAACTGTATCTGTTCTTTCCAGAGTGGGAGCACAAATATTGGACATCATATCAGTATGTTGGCAGGAATCGTAGTTATGTTAGGAGCAGTTTTGTAGAAATATTAATTTTTTTTAACCATGATATAGTTTGTGACTTTGTATGTGTAAAATATGAGGAATCAATTCCGTCCAGTGTTGAAACTATTAGTAATAGTTTTATACTTTTATATTAATGAAATATTTTCTCATTATTTTAATGTAAATTAATGGTAGGTATAAAATGAAGATATGGGCGCTGGCGGGGAGTGTTAATGTAGCCACTGACGAAACAACCATTCAGAATTCATCCAAAACATGAATCCAAAAGAACACACTGTAATTATTGGGACGAGTGATTGTCACTTGTTTATTTGTTTACATAGCACAAACGGCTCTTGCGGTGGCCAGCACAGAAATAAATGTATGCTCTTTTTTCAATTTTGAAACGAAAGAACAAAACATTAAAAATATGGATGTCTTTGAAACAAAGCACTATAAAGGTTGATGTAGATTTACATATTCACGAAGCACTTGTTTTCGATTGGTGACATGCATATTTTTGCCAAATACAATCAATCTAAATGGACTACGCCAATACTTCTAACTGGAATGGCATACTGTAGTTACATTTATTTGAGACTCCAGGTTAAAGATGCCGCCCAAATATCAACATATGTTTCAGTTTACACATTTACAGGCAGATTTTAGAATGCAAATAGTTCATTTGGGCTTGGATGGCTTTTGACAGTGGCTATTTATTAGTACATAATAATATTTACGTCATTTTCCTAATGGGTTAGACAGATAGGATGGAACACCATAGAATTCAGTGCCTATGTAGTTCTTTGGCTTCCTCAAATGCTTTGAAATATATTTTTGTAATAAATATAAAGTGCGTTACAGACATAGCTATAATTTATATTAAAACAAACATTACGATATGTTATTCATTTTTTATATTATCAGCAAATTTTTAAACACCGTACATCATTGTAAATTTCCATTTAGTACCTATCAAAATTACAACATATTATAATTTGGTATAACAATAGAGTACATTTTATAGTTGCTGTTGTAACGCACTTCATTTTATAATCTGTAACAAATGCACTCCCCGTTAAATATTTTATCTGTGCTCTTGAAGGAAGAGTAATATTAATATAATAATTTATAAGTAATGTAAGCCATATTCTGAAATCCATTTCATGTGATGAATTCCTAAAATATTTAGCTATTTTCCACTCAATCTCCAAAAACCACCAATCGACAAGTGTTTCGCCTCTCAACGAAACATAGGACTCGGTCAGCTAACCAGCACCGAGTCTATTCTATTACAAACCGAGAGTTTCTATTACAAAACAACTTAACACTACTCCACTCAGTCTTCAGGAAAAAACCCAAAAATAAATGGACCTGGATATCCCCCGATAGAAGGTACAAAAACGAAATCGATTACATTATAACGAGCAAAATTAAGTATTTTAGAGAAACGCACATTATACAAAATCTCAATTTCAACACTTGACCACCGTATGGTTCGCTGTCGTCTAAATATGTCTCAAACAAAAAGATCTAGGAAAACTGAAACAAATACTTTGGTGTTGTCCTCTGAACAATAAAAATATTTATTCGTTTAGTATTAAACCATTGATAGAAATAGTTAACTCCGACGTTAGCGTAGTAGAAAAAAAAAAGATCGACTATATAAGAAACACAAATGAATAAAGTTAATCCTGATAAGAATACAAATAAATCCAGCCAAAAAATGATAAAAAAAGTAGTAAGAAAGTCAAAACAGAATAGCTGACCTTAGCAAACAGATACGGGAGAGCATGAGAAACGACAGAAAAGTAAAAAGAATGAAAAAATTGGAAGAAGAAATTAAAAAAACAAAAAAAGCTTATAAAGAATTAAGAGAACATGGAAAAGAATGGGTCTCGAAATTAAAAAAACAACCAACCAGGTCTAGTGACAAGGCGCACAGAAATTCAGAACTTAGCTACAAATTACTACAGAACGCATTATTCTAATAAAAACGCTGACCAAGAAACGGATATCTTCAAAAAGTCAACAAACAAAGAATGACGTACCACCAATAATTACAACAGAAGTACAGAAAGCCATCAATTCACAAAAATTAGATAGAGCTCCAGGTCCCGACAATGATTCAAATGAACTAATGAGGAGTACAGTTGAAGTACTAAGCCCATTTCTAACAAAGCTATTTAACGATATACTCAGCACAGGTATAATTCCATGACAGTGAGAAGAATTACATATCATTCTTCTGCACAAAAAAGGAGATAAAGATGATATTGACAACTACAGACCAATAAGTCTTATATCAAACATCTACAAGGTATTTGCAAAAGTAATTTTAAATAGAATAACAAAAACATTAGATGAAAACCAACCTTTTGAACTGGCAGGATTTAGAAAGAACTACAGTACAATTGATCATATCCACACCTTGAAACAAATTTTGGAAAAATATAATGAATATCAGAAACTCATATACATCGCTTTTGTCGATTATTATAAAGCATTCGACAGTTTGAACCATAACCACATCTGGTCAAGCCTAAGACAACAAGAAGTAGACAATGCCTATATCGACATATTTAAAAACATTTATTTATTTTATTCTTTATCGTACACCTTATTCCTAATACAGATAAAAAAACATACAAGAAAATAACAAAAATTCAATTTTGGCAGTACAATTGGCGGTCTAATCGCTCTCGGCGAATTCTTCCAGACAACCTCATCATGGAAAACGCGCAAGAAAGAATAAAAATTAGGTAATATGTGCTATAATGATAAATATCGTCATAAATATACTTAATATGTAAAAATAATGTATACTAAAATATATAATGCACTATATCTACAGTAAGAGTCAAAGTCGCATACAATTAGAATCACTAAGTGAACTATTTCCCATAAATAGAGGGGTAAGACAAGGAGACCCGTTGTCCCCCAAACTGTTTATTGCTGTACTGGAAAATATGTTCAGAAAAATAGATTGGGAAAATTACGGCATTAACATAAATGGTAGCCGCCTAAATCATCTAAGATTCGCTGATGACTTATTCTTACTGGAAGAAGATCCTAAGATATTACAAGTTATGATGAAGGGTTGGACAGGACATATGCTATGCTGCAATGCAAATAAATGGAGCAGATAGGTCACACTGTGGTTCCCGAGACATTGCACTAGGAGACAGGGACAGCCGACTAGAAGATGGGAAGATGAAATTCGTCTGACCTTGGAACCACAGTGGACAAGGGTTGCTGCTGACAGAGACCAATGGACTCAGTTGCCAAAGAGGCCTATGCCAAAAGGCACATCAAATTGAGCGATATTCTATAACAAAATTTTATTATTTTTTGTATCAGAATCTCGATTTTCAGAAATGAGCTATTGTTATTATTATAAACTTTGTTTCATATTAAAATTGTGGAAACCACGGTAAAAAGACGCTTTACAGAAGGTGTTATATTGAAAATACTCATTGTTCTGTATTTTATTACTAAATCAAGTACATACCAAGTTCTCATTCTCTTGTTTCTGAGGTCATAATAATATAAAAGGCTAGATAAAGAACTTCATTTATGTATTCATGCGCCGAGCGCGATGACAACTCAACTAGCGGAGGGCGGAATATTACATTGCTGACAAAACTTAGATAAAACATCATGAGGTAGATATTTTAGACGATTCATTAGAATTTACTTATTTATTTCAAGTAAAATTACATGGAAATGGTTCACTTGAAATGAAATGGCCCCTGCAGTTTTATTTTTATCCAAATTTTTACCACACGCCGTTGAACGCTGCAATATTATTGGTTTTCCTCTCCGTTGACTTCACACCCCTCACATTAGTATTGTCCCTCCATGATGAATCAACAAAAAATTATACTATTATAAATATAATAATACCAACCTGCTACTACCTACGTATTATAGAGGTTGTATACAAGGTTATTTCGAAAGCATGTGTAAATGCGAAAGGGTATTAAAATATCCATGACAACGGAAAATTTGCATTCTACAACTTCGCCAAAAGTCAATAGTTCTAGTGTAACACTTCAAAGTTTAAAAAAAAATAAAGGCGAAGCAACCCTAATATCAGCGTTTTTACGTCGCTAACAAACATTTGGAATGTGAAGGGCATAACGATAGGGTTGTACATTTTTTTCTATTATATTTTTTGTATGGACAACAAAATAAACGTATTCTGTAATTATTATATCTGCAATATAGCCTTCGATCACAAATATATAACTAGATTCACAATCCTTTATAAAATTGGAACAAATTATTGTCTGAATTGACATTTCTAATGACAATTGAACTAATTGACATTTCTAATATCGTATAGTATTATCTCAGTATTGTGTTAATTTAAAGTAAACTTTACTGTCAATGCATATAAAGGTTGTAAAAGCTTGTAAAAGATTCTCCCATGGCATTGAAACGACGTTTGTTAACAAAAATATATTTAAAATTCAATCTTACGCTTCAAGCTTAAAGTGTAATTCACGTAATTTATTTGTTTCGCTATTTACGTCATTATAATTTGTTAGATGAAAGTGACAAGGATAAGACACATAGAAATTATAATTTAGACAAGGGATAAGATTTTGCATGTCAGGCAATGACATATTCAGACGTAATGTAAGAATACAAAAAGGGAGGAAGCAGCATTGTTATTAATATTTTTTTATTTTTGGTTCTTCGATCACAAATAATAATTCACAATTTTCTTTAAAATCTAAATACATAATTACTGTCCTAATTGACATATACATTTTGAACATCTTACAGTATTATTGGTAATATTCTTTTAATTTAAAGTAGACCTTAAAGGTATAAAGTTGTAAAAGCTCGTTTAAATCCTTGTAAGGCATTGAAACGAAGTTTGTCAAAAAAAACTTACGTTTCGTGCTTAAAGTATAATTCACGTAATATATTTCCATCGCTGTTTACATCATTTTGGTTTGTTACGTAGAACTGACAAGGATAAGACATAATATTTAGATTAGGCGAGACAAGGAAAAAATGTTGGATATCAGGCAATGACGTAATCTAGGAATACAGAGTGAAGTCGCAATAAAGTGCTGATATTTTTTTAATTTTTCAATGAGAAACCGTCTGCTAGTCATTCTTAATATATACATACATATTAACTCGCCATATCCCTAACGGGGTAATCAGAGAAATATGTCATGGCTAGAAATCTTAACTTTGATAAAAAACAATTAAAAGACCTAAAATCTTAGTTTTAAACGATTTAGTGGCAACATTAATCTTCTAATAATGCCACAATACAAATAATAACACTGTCAAATAGAAATGCAGTGCAGGTTTAAGTAGATACGTAATATTGTGTAGCCTTTTTAAGCCTTTCGCTGTGACTATTCGTCACTTTCTAAAAAGTGATCAGAGCAAACTACGCTTCGTTCATTTAGTATGAAGTATTCATCGCATTTTTGGCGTGCTACTATAGAAGTCTATTTTTCACATCGAATAGGATCTCGAGGAAAGCTATATATTTTTTTATATGTTCGAGAAAAATATTGCAATAACTTGCAGTGTTTATAAAAGAATACATAATTACATAAATTACATTAAAATTTATAAATAGCAGCAAATCTTATACTACAGTCATAATCGAAATTTCAACACCAAAAATATATTTAAAAAAATAAAAATGTAAGACTAAAAACTCCATTCTATAATTTTAGAACAGAGATAAAAGTATAATCCGAATAAATGAAATCTGAATGCGGTAGTATGGTTCTCAATATCTTATTCACGATCGTATAATTAATTGTATTATATAGCTGTCATTTGAAAAATATTATTATGAATTTAATAAAAAAGAGCTATAATATATCGTTATTATTATAACGAAATAATGAACACGTAAATAAAATAATCCTAATTACTTACCGAAAGTAAGTCACTCCATCTTTTTCTAACGTTCTAGACGTGTCATTTTTACAATTTTTGAAGGAGCACTTTGTCATGATTCCTTTAGTGTTCGCAAATTACTACTAAGACCGAGTGCGCTAAAATCCTCATTTCAGCGCACATTTGGTTCGGACGTTTTTGGAACGCTGATTGTGTATCTTGTTATATATTTGTGATCGAAGAATATAGCGGCCAACATTGACACGTTGATACCCTGGCCGATTTATAGCCCCTTTCACAATAAACCTTGTATATAGAAAATCTCATAGAATTAAGAAACGTGACATTATAAATAAACATTATAATAGATTAAAATTGCTTTTTTATTTATCATACTTCGTTCACTAATTATCTCAATATGCAGCGGGTGTCTCGAAACTCAACGTCAAGCCGATGGAGACGAGACCAAGGAACATATTTAAAAAGATCAGAGTCCTATTACGATGATTTTTTTATTAATTGCAATTCCACCCTTCCTTCTGTAAAAGAATGTAGGTAGTACTAAGTACTCACACTTGGCAAGTATTTTTAAAAGATGACCCATTTAGTCGAGATTTCGAATTGGTAGAACATTTACCACTTTTCAAAAAAATATTATTGCTTATTTTTTCCAAAAGGAGGCGATGTAAAAAACATTCAACAATAAACACTTCTTAATTTAAAAGATACTCTGTCGGGACTTGCCACAGATTTACCATTGCGTACTAGCGATTTGTATATTGGTATACATTCAGGGCACAGATCTATCAGTAGGGGAGCATGGGGATCAGTGGATCCTTTTTTTTTGTAAGTCCTGTAACTTTACTTTTTGCATCTTAAATCGGGCAGTGTTTTGACAAAATCCTAAAAGATACATTTAAGTTTGAAACTACATAACAATAACAGCCTTACAAAGACTTTGTTGTAAAATAATCCTGTTTTGTTTTTAGAGGGCAAAGTATCCTCTGTGACCCATGAATGGGTCACAGTGAATACAGATGTTGGGTTACAATGGATCGCATGGGGCACACTGGATAATGACTATTTACACAATCAATTAAAATGTATTTATTATTTGTATCGTTTATTTTCAATCAAAACACATTAATTCGTACTTGGATGAAATTAGTCTCAAAATCATCTGTTTGTTTTATAAGCTATAGATAATTTAATATATATTATTATTACTAATATAGTATGTTCTAAATTACTTCTAAACAGTCTTAAAAAAAGCTCCAGTCTTCAAATCATAATGTTATAGGCACATTATTTATTATATTTTATTAAAAATAAGGAACACAAGCTTCTCACTGTCCTTTCAATACTAAGTTTTAAAAACTTTAGCTTACTCTTTTCTTAATTAAAATATCAACTTTTAATGAAAACAACACATCTGCTGTCCAATAACATAATAAAAGAATGTAACATAAACTTCTAACAAAAAATCTAGATTTTTATCACCGATAACCTTAGCGATATAATATATTTTCTTTTGTTTCACCTCAAACTACTAATATAAAATTTCCTTCTTTTGGTCTAGTCTAAAGAGGACGGAAATATTTAGGGTCTACCTAGGTAACCTCATCTTCTTCTTCATCAACCATCAGCTCTTCTTCTGAATATAAACTCATCGTTTCATCTTCTTCACTGTCACTTTTTAAAACTTTCCTTTTTGCAGTTTTTGCAGACTCCTTCCTCTTTATCTGTTTATTTTTTTCTGTCGTCCTTTGCTCGATTTCGTTCTTATTAGGTGTATCAGTTGCTATCATGCTTTTACCTTTCCTCCTTTCTAATCTTCCACGTTTTCTTGGTCCAGCTTTTGGTAATCCACGGAACTCGATTGGGCTCATAAATTGTTTTGGCGTTTTAGTACTGTTTCTGGGATTAGAAGGTGTAACTAAAAGCTTTGCAGTCGATATTTTTGGCGGTTCTACTATGGATGTTGACAGTGTATTGTCTACTGACTTTAGGATTGATTTTTTTGACGTTTGTTGTCTGTTTTGGAACAGACAACATCTGGAAAGCAAGCTCAGATAACCGAGGTAGCTCAACCGAAGACGACGGTTTTGCTGGTGTATTACTTGACCCAGATGCCAACGGCTCGTTTTGGACGTCTGTCACAATTGCCCATACGAGATCTTCATTGGGGCGACCTGGCGACTTTATTAACAAGTCAATTTCAGGCGATACATGGACAGACGGGAGTAAAACCGATGGTGATGGAGTTCTCGTTCTATCGCTGCCCTCGTTGTCAACGTTGTGAGTGTGACTGCGATTTTTAGACCCATTTTCCGGGAGCTCATTTTCTGGTTGTCGATCGGTAACATCACTGGGGGCGAAGTCATCATCGGTAAAAATATCCCTATTAAAGGGGAAAATACCTGTCGCCTTGAAGGCACTGCAAATATTGTTTGGTGTCATTGTCTTCATGTGCGCTTCTTTAACACATCCAGCCACGTCGTAAATCGAGAAGGTTTTACCAGGGTTGCGCATCATCCAACTATCAACTGACTTATTATATGCCGCTTTAAACGGGCCAAAAACGCCAACATCTAATGGCTGCAATTTCGCAGTCGAATGTGGTGGAACCGTGAGAACAGTCACACCGTTGTCTTTCGCTAAATTCAATGCCTGGATACATACGTGAGACTCGTGATTATCTAAAATCAAAAAACTGGGATTATCTTTGCGGCTGTTAGTGTGTTTTATGAAATGTTGCATAGTCTGAACAAATAACTCTCCGTTCATCCATCCACTTTGTGTTGCTAGACCTAAAGTTCCAGTTGGAGCCCCATTTATCATATGGCTTTTGAAATGGACTCTAGGAAATATCATGACTGGCGGTAACGTGTTTCCCAAGGCGTTCACAATATAGCACGTGGTCACGAGAGTCCCTCTTTCCGCACTGGTAACTTTAGAGACTTGCTTTTGCCCCTTGACTGCCAATACCTTAGCCGATTTTTGAACGGTCATGGTATTTGTCTCATCTAGATTATACACCCTAGTTCCGTTGCCGAACGCATCATGTCTAGACATAACATCTTCTAAATTATCATAGAACATCGCCACATTGTGGCGATTGAAGGACGTGGCACGACTTAAACTACATCCCTCAGGTGTTCTCAAGCTGAGTGTAGGGTATCTCTTTCTAAAACTGTGCAACCATTCGAGCCCTGCCAGCTTAATTTCATGCCATTTTTGTGGCACTGTAATGTTGTTTATGACTGCCATTTCGCAGGCTAATTTGCGGGTATCTAGTAATGTAAGACCATAAAACATATTGCTGCATCTCGTTAAATAATCGACCAAGTTCTTCTCTTGTGCATCCGTGAAAATTCTTCGCACTGAGTAATTTGGTGTTAGTCTTTCTGTATTAATAGGGTCAGCAGCTAACGACTTTTTAATTTTTTCGTTATATCTGTGCAGAGTTGTGTATGGAATATTCATCGATTTAGCTACAGCTTTTATTTTTTGCCCATCAGATATTTTTATTAAAGCAGCCCGTATTTCGTCTTCGGTATGCTGACCGATATTGGTCTTCCTTTTTCTATCTCGTGGCATTTTCCCTACAAAAATAAGTTTCTTTTAACAATGCTTTCAAAATTAATATCTACGGGGTACAGTGGATCTTTATCCACTGTACCCCAAATAAAAACGAACCACTGTACCCCACTGATACTTATCTTATTTAAGAAATCCTAACAAATTTTTTATTCGTTAAATAAACAAATTAGAGTGATAAAATCTTTCTATATTAACTATAGATCATGACAGATTGTCAAAACTTGCAAATTCATAGTATACGGAATGGCAAAATGTTTTACAAAAACACGAAAAAAAATAAATTGTGGCTTACTTGTTGACCGGTGCGCTGCGCTACGACCTCCCGCTCCGAAACTAACATGACGACTAGTTTGGACGCGGGAGAGGTGTAAGAACGGCAACGTAGCAAACGCTCAAGTGTGTATGTGCCATACATGTAAAGCTATAACGATCTATCCACTGTGACCCTCGATCCACTGTATCCCACGTTCCCCTACTTGTTGTTTTGTTCTTAGATTCAGGAATACAGTGCCACAAACTTCTTGGCCAGTGTTGCCAACAGGTGAACGAGCTGTCCACCAGATTCGACTTCTAAAACCACCAGAAAACCACTAACCAAAAACAACCAAAGTTAAAAATCCACTAAATTTGTCACTAAATCTTTTTTATTGTTAATATGAAAGAAAAATAAGCAGGGATATATGAAAAACGTTTATTACGAAAATGAAACATATTAAAATTATTACAAATCGTCATCAGATGTGTCTATTTCACCGCCACCATCATCATCAATTTCCAAGGAACGATATGATTCATTGGTGCCAATTTTTTTTATAACGTGTATTGGAATTTCATAGTCATTGCAGCATTTACCTATCACCCTCATACCGCAGCGTACTCTTAATATGGCACATAAAAGATTCAACTTCATACGATTCCTCTGTTTATTTTTTATAATGTTCATGCTGCTAAACAATCTTTCGACGTCGGCATTGGAGTGTGGTAATATTAAAAGAGAAATTGCAAAATTCGCTAAATCTTGAAATCTAGCTTCTCCTTGAGCGTCTTTAAAATGCAACACTTCGATCCAAAACTTTTTTGTGTCTTTGGTTTCACTCCATTTCATTAAATGTATTTGTCGCCACTGATCATCAACTTTTGCAATGAAGTCTGTTTTTTTATTTAATTGAGACATTATGTCGATTAGATCTTCTTTGTTGTGATTTAGTGCTTGTTGAACACTTACTCGAGAAATCTTTTTCATCAAAGTCACATTTTCCGGCAGCCTGTTTTTAATTTCTTCAATCAGACTAACTATAAACTGTATACACCGATTCCGTATTGATACTTCCTCTGCTGCTGGTAATCCTTTTTCTCTCATCTCTTGTATTTGTTTTTCAAATCGGAATCCCAAATAACATCTTTGATCCAAAAAATCACGAATATTTTGAGTGAAAATATTAACTTTATTTATAGGTAACGTGACTTTGCTGACAAGCATATCTATCAGGTTGATCAACTCATCGCAAAATTTGGTATGGTCTGTATCTTTTGACTCAAACATTTTGTTGACTCTGTTTATCTCAATTAATATTGGATATAAAAATGAAATATATGCGTAATTCATCTCGTTCGCATACATAGAGTGCAATAATTCTGCTGTGTGACACCTTTCGTGGATCTTGGCTATAGAAAAATGAGTTTTTAGCTCTAGCCATTGCGTATATATTCTCGAGACTGCTGATTCTATTGACAACCATCGTGTCTGACATGCTTGAACGATTTTAAGTGGTTTATGGCCATCATTCATTGCTTTGTATAGCTCCTTATAAACACTTTGTCTAGAAGAAGAGCGAGCAAACCAATCATAGGTCTCCCTAATTAAAAATTCTAAATTCCTCGGCAAAAATTGCTTTGCAGCAGCAGAAACAGCCAGTTGCAAGGAATGACATAAACAACGCACTAGAATCAAATGTGGTACCTCTGCTTTCAACTGCGCAAAAACTCCATTATTTACTCCAACCATTACGGAAGCGTTGTCTGTACCAATGCCCATAAAGTTCTCTAGTTTCAAATCGAATCGTTTAAGTGTCTTTTTTATAGCGGAGACAATACCCTCAGCGTTGCATTCATCATTGCAATATGTAGATACTATTTTTTGGTGTGCTTTACTATAATAAATTATAACCAAACCCAAATATTTCTGAACAGCAATATCTGTTGATTCATCAATCAATAAACTGTATGATTGATCCTTAATATCTTGTTTTAAAACCTCAATGAAATGTGATGCTAATACATTTTTTATGACCGCGGTGCACTTCGTTCGGTGTAGTTGTACTTTATCTATTTCCCTTTGATGGCTATGATTGATTACCTCACCTAAATGGTCAACTACTCGTATACTCGTATGCATGGCTGTAAACAAAGCAAGCCTGGCCTCTTCCTTTTTTTGACTTCCAATGGGTTCTGGTTTAAATGGTAATTTGGGTTGCTCAGTGATAATCTGCAACAATTTACAATAATGTAATAAGTTTAAAAAATAAATTTAAAAAAAAACACGACAGCTATCTCCAAAAAAAAAATATAGCCTATGTCACTCGGGATAAGAATGTAAGGATTCCAACGATACCCTAATTTTTTTTAAACTCTAAACAAATTACACTCCTTTTTTTGGGCAGTCGTGTAAAAAATAAATGCACTCTGTCTACTATGCTAACACTCATCAAACTTGGTAGGCGAGGCGGATTTATGAACACTACAATGCAAAATGTTGCATTCACGGGAAGCACTGCTGCCATTTTCACATCCCTCAGACACGTATTACGACACCCTCAGGAAGATAATATGAGGTAATGCTAAATGCGGTACCACATGGACACATTATTGACCATGCTTTACCGTAATAAAATAGTCGTGTTAGCTTACCTTTGCATTTTGTTGATGTTTCTTCGACATTCCATGTGATTTTAAGTCTCCATAATGGCTCCTTAAAGTGGTACCACAAAATTTGCACTGGCCAGTAGTACTTTCAATCATCTGAAGCCAATCTTTTAAAGCAGGGTCTTGCAGCCAAGAATCCCGAAACTTTTGAGAATACTGAGGTTTCGGCATATTTTTCATTAAGTGACCTATCCCTCGCGAACAAACTTCAGACAGTGAATAAGACCAATTTGAGAAAGAAGAAAGTTTAGAATATAAAAAATATTTTGCTGGAAATCACCGCTTCACCTGACAGAAAACTGCTATAAACAACATATTTTAAGGGAAATCCCCGTGTTACTTGACAACAGAGATTTAGTGTTGCTCACATAGTAAAGTAAATACCCCTAAAATAAATTAGAAATATTATGAACTGCAACGTCCAAACTTTATACTGGCGTGATTATGTACTAAATAAAAAAAAAATAGGAAAAATTCTATTCCACTAAACCACCAGAAAAATCACCAGCCACTAAACGCAATATTTCCCCCACTAAAAGGGGGTTCAAACCACCAGATTTAGTGGAAAATCCACTAAGTCGGCAACACTGTTCTTGGCCGGTAAGAGCGTCGGAGCGTCGCTGTCATCGATATTCGTATTGCCAGTAAATGAAAATTAACCATTATAGGGGGTAAAATTCAGTCGAAATTTTTAAATTTTAATACAATAATTGTGATAAATACAATAATTGTGTAATTAATACTTGACCACTGTAATGACTAATGCAAGGAATAAAAATAAAAACATTTAAGTCGAATTTTTTATATTTTAATACCATAATTGTGATCTATCTCATGCTCTAGGCAGCCATTCCCAAAGTGGGCCATAACGCCCCCTTGTGGGCGCTGCAGGCCTAAAGGGGGGCGGTAAGAGACCCAGATAAAAAAGGGGGGCGTTGTGTAGAGGCCTGGGGGGTGATTTGTAATTTCATTTAGCTAGGAGGCATCTTAGACAACGACTGCATGAGCTCTCGACTCAGTAGACAAAATAAGTTTGGGAACCAGTGTTCTAGAGGACGAATCAATCAATCAATCTTTTCAGTAATGGCTTCTAATGTGACAAGCACATTAATTCTGCCAATGTCACGTATTGCGAAAGACACTATAAAGGGGTTGGGATAATACGGAAAAAAAAAATTTGATTTGCTGTTGTTCAGACAAATGTAGGTACCTGAAACAAATAAGATTATGTAAGTTGTAAACACAACTGGTTATAATATAATAGTATTAGTTATATATAATGTACAGCTAGTAATAATATAGTGGTATATAAATTATAGCACAAACTTCACATTATAATTTGATGTCATTATCACATAAAAATTTATCCAACACCTTAACAAAAGGAGTATTTACCAAAGACATAACAAATTTACAATTTACAGGACGAGGAATAGAGGGGGGAAGAATATCATACAGAGAATATTTTAGTTTCGGGCAGCAAAAAAATAAATGATCCAGGGTACCTTCATCGATACCACACTCACATAAAGAGTTATCTCTAACGTGTATTTTAGCCAAATGTACAGGTGTACACGCATGACCCAATCTCAAACGACAGAGTATAGAGGTATTTCGTTTACTGAGACTACGGTGGACGAAAAACCAAGGCCTACGAGGGACTTCTGGTTGGATGGAGGCATAGTGTTTACCCTTAATCGATCTAAATATCTGCCAGGCGTCACTACAAAACTCATGAAGCTTATGTTTAGCCATAGAACATAAATCGTGGGAATGAATGACATAATGTGAAGGAATTCCTGAACTTACAGCTTTTTTAGCCCAAGAGTCAACAATTTCATTATCTAAAATCCCACTTTGTCCAGGAATCCAAGCTAATACAATATTGAAATTTAATTGATGACACTGATATAACTCCTCTCTAATGGAAAGGATGACAGGAAATTTGTTTTTAGATTTGAAAGGGTTTTCTTTAATGGCGTGTAAGCAACTAAGAGCATCAGTAAAGATTATAGTGCCATTCAAATTGTGAGATTTAGCATAACGAATGGCTTATAACAATGCTATAGCTTCGCCTGTGAATACGGAAGAATAAGATGGGCATTTGAAACTAAGGACAATTTTAAATTTAGCGATCCAAATTGCAGCTCCTACATCTACATAGAATATGAAAATTTGAATGCGTCAGTAAAAACGGTGACCCAGTTATTCCAATCTTTATTAAGAATACTACGAAATAATGCATTGGACAATATAGAGTTCTTTTTAATGCCAAAATTCAAAAGTATTGAGGGCTCGAAAATTAGAGCATTGTAATTAATAGTGAAAAGAGGATGAGAAGGTAACTGAAAAATAGGGTGAGGGAGTTGGCAGAATTGAATATAACTTCTTAAAAGGCAGGGTAGTTGAAAAACAGAATCATATCCAGAAGAGTTAACTATATCATGAAGTTGGTGAAGTTTATCTAAAAGGGAGTGGGAAGAACGTTGTAATAGTTTATATAGGAATTTATCACAAAGAAACTGACTGCGCAAACGAAGAGGAGAATCGGCACACTCTACTTGAAGAGCGTTAATGGGGGAAGATTTCATTGCACCAGTGATTATTCGTAAGCATCTTGACTGGATTCTCTTCAATTTATCGAAGACATTTTTATTGCAAGGATCTAAAATGAAACATCCATAATCGAAATGGCTTCGAACGATTGCATTGTAGACTAGTTTTTGTGTGTAGGGGTGAGATCCCCACCAAACTCCTGACAAAGACCTAAGAATGTTAACACCTTTCTCACATTTTTGATGTATATAATTGTAATGAGTGATACCGGACAGTCTAGAATCTAGATAAATACCCAAAAACTTAACATTACTAACAACAGATATTAATTTATCTTCAAAGATTAAATTTAGGTTTGGAATGTTACGTTTTCTGGTAAAAATTACAGATTTACTTTTAGAAATTGAGAGAGTTAAGCCATGGTCTGTAAGCCAATCTCCCAAGTAATAAAGAGCTGAATTAAGTCGGCTGTTAATTTCTGTTATAGACTTAGATGAAACATACAGAGCAATATCATTAGCATATTGCAATATATTGCAAAAACAACCCACGGATCCTTCCAGGTCGTAAGTGTAAATACTGTATAATAAGGGACTGAGCACTGATCCTTGAGGTAGTCCACGCCAGATAGATCTTGGAGAAGTTTGTGAATTAGGGCAGCGAATTATAACAGTTCTTTCCATAAAGAGATTCCATATGAAGCGAGTCATCTTGTCAGGAATACTCAGATAAAGCATCTTCTGCCTGAGTAAAGGAAGAAGAACGCTATCATAAGCAGAGGCGATGTCTAAGAAGACACCGGCAAGGAACTCTTTATTTTGGAAACCTATATGGATGTCCGTAGTTAAAATGGATAAGCTGTCGATCGTGCTCATGCCTTTTCTAAAACCGAATAGAGTTTTGGCTAGTAAATTATTTTTTTCCAAGTACCATTCTAATCGATTTTTTACAAGATGTTCCATAGTCTTAGAAAGAGTGGAAAAGAGTGCGACGGGTCTACGTGATTTAGGATCAGAGGGGTCCTTACCAGGTTTTAAAAGAGGAATAATAATTTGTGAGTGCCAAGACTTAGGTGTAACACCATAATCAAAGAAAAAATTTAATAGATTCAAAAAAAATATTTTTGATTTATTATTTGCGTGAACTAGAAAAGAATAAGGGAGGCCATCGATTCCTGGAGAAGTGTCCTTTAAGTCTGATAAAACACAATTCAATTCTGACAAAGAGACAGCAGAATCGAAATCATTTAAAGAGGGAAGAAAGGCGGATGGCGCAGAGAATGAGTCACAATTAGGGGCGGAACTAGGTGCTATTATATTAGCAAATGATTCTATCTATGTGCAAGGGTCGTTAGAATAAAGATTTTCATAATTCAGAGCACAGCGATATCTTTTAATATTTTTAAAAGAAGGAGGAGGTTTCAGAAGGAGGGGTTCTGGGGGAGAGTGCTTCACAAAACCCAATCCAACCTTGTTTTTTCTTTTTGGACAAGGTCCTTCTAGTACGAGCTGCAATTTGTTGGTAAGCCAAATAATTGTCCAATGTCATGGAAGTATTGTAGGTGTCTTCTGCTTTTATCCTCTGCTTGATAAGAGTAGTGCATTCAGAGTCCCACCAAGGAGGGGACTCTTTGCGAATAAAGGGTTGTTTTTTTGGCAAATGATAATCTGCAGAAGAGGTTAGAGCTTCAACAAATGAAGAGTAATTATTGAGAAGGTTGTCAGGAGTTGTCTGTGGGATGGAACCAATTTTCAGATCAAGGGTGAACGAAAAATCAAATCAGTTTGCCTTATTTAATTTGTATTTTAAGAGAGGGGTGAGATTATTAGGAGTAGGGGAGTTGTAAGGGATAGAAAGGATGATAGGAAAGTGATCGCTGCTAGAATTGTGAGGAAGGGTTTTCCAAGAGAGAAGACATGCCAAGGATGGAGAACATAAACTCAAGTCAACAGCTGATTTTGGATTTTGATGAGGAAGGACACGCCGTGTTGGGGAACCGTCATTTAGTACACATAAATTTACATCGTCGAATATCTCTATGAGGTTGCAAGCGAAAGAATCATTGTAGTGGCTTCCCCACAATTGATGGTGGGCATTGAAATCCCCCATGATGATGACTGAAGGAGGAAGAGAAGAAATAATGGATTTTATACTATCAATAATAGAATTGTTAGAATGTGGAATATAAATTGAGAGGATAGAAGTATTAAGAACTCTGACAGCCACTGCATTATAATAATGATGAGAAGAAAGAGGTATATGATGGTATGGAAGGATAATTTAATAAGTATAGCACAATCTGCATAACCGTCATCTCTATCGTCTCGAAGACACGAAAAACCCGCAACCCGAAAATGGGAATTACGGGTCAACCACGTCTCCGAAACGGCAATGACGGCAGGAGAAAATTTATTGATTAAAATAGTAAGTTCGTGTTTTTTTCTGCGGATACTTTTACTGTTCCATCGTAACAGGTGAATCGGGAAGTGATTTGGGGACTGATCCATTATTAGTTAATAAGGAAATTTCATTGACAGTTTGGGCACCGTTGGGCGGTATACAATCACTATATTTAGAAATGACATTGAAGAATAAAGAAGTAAGGAGTTCCAGGAAGTTCTCGTTAGGAGTAATATCCAAGTCTTTGTTTGAGAGAGCACAACCATTGGAAAGAGAGGATGGGACATTACTAATAATAGATTGGTGAGCCTGTTTATCATAGCCTTTGGCTACAGAGATTCTTGATTGAGGTTTATGTAGTATCGACTTTCTATATGAAATAGTTTGTGGGGATAATGAAGGTTGGGAATTGAGATTTTGGTGAGAAGAAGAGGAGGGAAGATTAGTTGTTTCTGCACAGTGGCGTGCACAGAGATTTCAGACAAGGTATGCACGGCTAAAAACTTACCAATTACAGCATTGTTCAGGTGGCCTACCGCCAGTAGGTGCGTACCTGACTGCCTCTTACTTACCGCACGGCGACCGGCGCGACGGCGGCGCCATTGGCTTCGCTCTAGGCTAGAGCATTAATTTGCTGATATTTGTTTGCGACCACCATGAATACCTTAATAAGTGATCGATGATAACAGATCACTTATGTGATATCCAAAGTGGCCTTTAAAAAGGCCGTAAAAGGTTAAGTTTGTTTTCTTTGCGCAAATTAATTAAAATAAAAAAAATTATATCTACTTCACGTATCAACTGATTATTTTTTACAAGTTAATGTTTATAAATCAAATCGACGCGCCTATCTTTTTTCAGATAGTTCTGCAAAACGTCGTCGTAAAAACTACTAGATCTTTTTAAAATTATCAGAAGTTCTTTTTCAATTGCAATCATAGACAAATCTGTGTCTTTTTTGGCCACAGGGCCAAAACAGACACAGATTTGTCAGACACAGACACAGACACATTTATTTAATTTCTCACAAATTTTACATGGAGTTTGCTCTTCGTTTTCACTATTAATTTTTAAGTTTCCATATTTTCTTTTAGATAAAAAGCTTTTTTTATTTACCATGTGTTTCGTATTAAGTATGATTTCTTTTTAAACAAGAAAATGATCGTTCGCAGTTAAGCAGTTCAGATGTTTTTCTGAAGAATCGAGCTTAGCTGCCGCTTTGTGAAAATTATTTAAATCTGTATATCCGATATAACCCCAAACATTATTTTCATCTTGGTTCGAAAATGATATGCAAGGAAGACAATATAATTTGTTTGTGTGTACACAACCTGTTAGCCAGTTATAAGTATTATAAAACTTTATGAAAAGAACGAGTAGTATTCTCTTTTTTTTGCGTTAAATCTAACTCGAGTACACACCTTCCCTTTGCAATCAATTTAACTTTATCCTCAAAAGATAACGTTGAAAAAGCGGTAGATTTTAATTTATTTAAACATCCTTCACCAGCACAGGTCTCACAGGTATATTTTTCAATTTTTTACAGTAAATTAACTAAACAATTAATTAATTACAACCAAACGCGTCAAGAAAAGCAATCAAAACAAAATGGCAACAAATTCAACAAAACTTCGCAATTAGTACGAATAAATAAAATAGTAGATCATTTCATTCCGACTAAAACAAGTCGAACCTCTGCAATCAACAACTATGCAATGCTTTGACCGTTTCTCAATTCGGACGGGTTGCATTTGCATATTGCATTAAAAGCACTGCCTCTTAAAGGTAAACACGCGCATACATTTTCACGCACACACACGCATTTTTGACACGGGTCGACACGAGATGTTTTGTATGAAAAATAAGCTCGGCGTAGTACTGCCTCCACACACGGAAACCGCGAAGCGCTGCGGTCAATCAAATTGGCACTCTTGTTCGTAGTTTGCCGCTAAACAAGTTCCAAAAAGCACATAAGAGATGGCGCGCACGTATATCGCGTAATAAACACAGAAAGCCAAAGCGCTGTGCGGTCAGATGGCGCGCAAGTAAATCGCGTAATAAACACGGAAAGCCAAAGCGCTATGCAGTGAGATGGCGAACAAGTTAGATTAATTAATACCATAATTTTTAACGAATTATAGTTATCATTTAGGGGCATGTATGTATAGGACTGCAGGGTATGCAGAGCTTATTTGCATATATGAAGTGCACGCCACTGTTTCTGCATAGGATCTACGCACATTTGGGAATCTGGTTGAAGCTTCGGCATACGAGACACTCTTGAGACATCACTATCTTTATTGATTTTTGCCTAGACTGCTCCGGGCAGACTTTGTCTGAAGCAAAGTGTCTACCGGAACAATAAAGGCAAGTGGCCCTATTCCCAGTCACTTCACAGGAGTTACCTGTGTGCGACTGAGCACACCTATAACAGCGTGGCTGAGAACGACATTGAGCGCTAATATGTCCAAATCTACAACAATTGAGACATTGAATAGTAGGGAATTGGTAGGGTTCTACAGGCAGCGAAGTGCAAAAAGAATAAACATGTTTAGGTAGGACTTGTCCACGAAACGTCAAGACTACAGTCTGGGTAGGGACCCAAGAGGTTTTCCCTTCAATTATCTTCTTGCGATTAAGCCTCCTGGCTTTTAATACAATGCCACATCCATTAGGAATAATTAGAGAATCAGCTAATTCTTCCATTGACCAATGGACCGGGATGCCCCTAACACACCCCATGCGTGTAATACCATATGTAGGAATGGGGGCTCTGTATTTACATGTTGTCAAAAGATTATTTTTTAAGAAATTGTTAGCTTCTGTAGCACAGCTAAATTCGACAGATATTCTATTCCTACCTACATGTTTGATACCATCTGTGACTATGTTTTTGATATTGTTCTTAAACAAAAATTGACCAAACTTTATAGGCCTAATGGTTAGGCCAGCTGCAAGATCTGGCTCGATTCGGGACACATGTATGATGAATGGACCCGGATCAGAAATAGTGTAGGCATTCGTTTCTTGTAAGAGACTAGGATGCGTATACAATGATTGTACGGAAGCAGAGGCGAGTGATAAATCAGTGATGACCTTCTTTGAAGAGTCATCAACAGAGCTAGTTGATAATACGCGTTTCCTATTGTTCAAAGATTGTGAGAACAATGGAGGGGAAGTATCCATGTTAATCCCATCAGGAGCTTCTGGATCCGGAAGATCATTCATAGTTATACCGACAAAAAACTAAATAAACTCTATTTTAATGATATAAATATATGCATGCAATGATATAATAAAATATATACCTATTACACTTACCCGGATAAACCAACAACACAAACATATAATAGTACTTATCTAGAAAACAGATAAATGGAAAAATAAACCAGAATAAGAGAAAATAAAGTTAATAAACAATAATAACCCCACAAGCACGTGTATTAGGCAACAACCGTGAAAGCAGAATCCAGAGGACGAACTCCATCAATTATTGAATTGCTAGAACTGTCAAAATCTTCATTGTCAGAGTCACTGCTTTCGCTTTCACTGTCGCTAGCCAAACTAATAATGAGCGGTTCATCTAAATACGCATCTTTTACTCTGTATTCGTTTTCAATTTTTTTTACATGATCGCAATGTTTTTTCCATTCTGTGACCGATATTCTGTCGAAGGCTTCTGTAATCATCTGGGACATTTCAGTACTTGATTTTTCAATGTTCTTCTCTGCTACATTCCGTTTCATTGAGCTCTAAATCATTTCAATTGGGTTAAGATCACAGTGATAAGGTGGCAATCTTATCACCGTGTAACCACTATCTTTCATCAATTTATCAATTTCGTATTCTGGCGCCGGGTTGTGCTTTTTGATAAGTTCGTAAAGCTGTGGTTTTGTAAAACTTTCGTGGAATCCCACTTTCTTTTCAGTAAGCCATTGTTGCATTTCCGCTTTTCTAGAATTTGAATTTGGACACTTGTTCGTGCAAATACGGAAATGATATGGAGCATTATCTATTATGATTAATGACTTCTGATCCAAATTTAGGAGTAACTTGCCAGTTACCCATTTTTTAAAATTGATGGTACTCATCTCGTTATGATAATCACCGCTTTTTGTGTTTGATTTGAAAACGAGTAAAGCATTATGGAAAAAACCTGCTTCTCCTCCTGCATTGACGATTATATATCTATTTCCTTTACAAACTGGGTTCAGAACACCATGATCCTCATTACTTTGCCAACATTGTCCAGCTGTGTGCGATGTGTGAATATATGTTTCGTCCAAATAAACTACAGGTTTCTTTTTGTCACTGCATTCATTTTCCTTAATTTTTTGCAAATAAGTCGCCTTCCATGATATATTATTACGTTCAATAAGAACTTTTTTATTAGAGTGGGTCTTCTTGTAACGAAATCCTGTTTCATGTAATATTTTGCGTAGGATCTCTCGGCTCCCTTTAAAATCAATTTCTTCTCGAAGAACATTGAGTAACTTCGGTATAGAAGGATTTTGTTTTCTAACTGAGTAGAATTCGTGAATTTTTCTTCTTATAACATTTAGATCAAAGTCGTCAACTTCTATCTTTCCTTTTGTTCTTTTTCTTTTTTTCCCAGGAGTAGAAACTTTTGTCCTTGTTTCATCGGCCCGTTTCTTTTCATTTATCATTCTTCGCACCGACCTTTCACTGACACCTGTAATCAAAAACATAAACGAGTATAGCTTTCGTTTAATATTTGTGACAATGCTGACCTATAAATCTGGCATCTACAAACTGAGTGACCGATAGATCTTTCCACTAGATTTTTTACTTTCATTAACTGATATCTTGTATCTTATTTTGAATAAATAATTTGAATTTGAACTACATGAAGTCAAGTCAATACGTAGAAAAAAAAAATTTTACTGGGTTAGGAAAACCATCGTGTAATGAACTGTTTTTTTTACATACGCTGGTATAACCATAGATGCACCCGATTCACGGATTCAAATATAAGAACTCTATTGTAGTGGCAGGAAAACAATGATACAATTTAAAAACAAAATTATTTTAGTTTTAAATTATTGTAAACAAAAAACATTTTTTTTCCCTATCCATTCATGTCCCACTGCTGTTTGTTTGTTCAAAACATTATTTTGAAATAGCTTTCAACTTTTTTTTACTATTTTATTTATTTATTTATTGGGTTTATTTTAGACCCGGCAATCGGGTGTTATCTCTATATAAGCTGGTAATACTAACCTGTAGCGGCAGCAACTTGTTCATATGCTTTTTCGAATGGTATTATTGACGCTGCTGGCGTTTTTCTTCATTCATAAAAGAAAGAACTAATAAAACAATGTTTCTGGCATCGCTTTTTAATGCTCCAGGCATGATATATGTTGATAAAAACCACAAAACACAAATAAAACACAAAGGAAATCCGCAGGGGTGTACACTTCGGGCAGCGCGGGCACGCACCGCACGATTGCTCTATGCCAGGGACTCCCAAACTATTTTGGGCAAGAGACCCCTTTTCCAAAATGAACTGATACCTACCTCAGACCCCATAGCCAAATTACTTTAAAAATCCTATCTCTAGTTTTTTCCTATTGAAACAAAATACTTGCCAATTAAAAAACTTTGCGGTTGGTTGAGTAAACTTGACATCATTTTCTCATCAAAATTTAACAAAATAAATAGACATAAAATTCAGTAAATATCAAGTGTAATTAATAATTATTAATACAAATTACGTAAAAATACTTAAGTAGGTAGTTATTTTTTGAAAAAAACATTGAAATCGCAAAGTAGAGATAAAAAAAATAAAAAAATCAGCATGATGGATGTACCTGGTGACTTTCTACCTATCTAGCTAAATCCGGTTCCATATTGATGATTTGCAGCCTTAAATCTCCGCGTTCGTTGATTTTCAACCGGTTTCTTTGTTTTGTCGAAATGTTTGTAATCACACTGAAGTCTTTTTAGACTAGGTATGATGATGGAAAAGCGATAAGACATTTTTCAGTAACGTTCCACCATGCAGGATACTGTGTTCAATGTTGCGTTGCAACCAGAACTTCTGATAGCCTTGGTTGAACTTCTGCTTAAGCTCCTCGTCAGTGCTGATGGTAATCAATTCTTCTTGCATTATCACATTGACTTCTTCCGTGGCTGTGATATTGTAGGGATTTATTATCCATTGAGGAATTTGTAAATTTAAGAGATCCTCAAACCTCTAGTTCTTCTTTAAGTGCTTGAAAGAATGACAAGGGTTTACTTTTTTTGTCAGCATGTACTCTTGATAAGTGGTCCTCCATTTTTGAAGGCTTAATGGCATCGTTACTGAATACTTTTTTAAAAGATTTAACCTTCCGGCCGACCTTGTACTATCATCGGGATGTTCATCAAAATGATTAAGAATGAGATCGCGGATGCCTTGGTTAGCATTGCCGCCGGCATCTGTATTGCGCGGTGTAAAACTGCCATAATGCCTTAACCGTTGCACCACTCGCGTCAGTATTCTACCACTCGAAGGCACGTGCTCATCATTACGATGTCCAAAATGGTCCAAATACAAACACAAAGCTTCACTAGAATTACCACTAGCCATACCATAAGCCAAAACCATATCGGTGTATTGCAGATTACTATACAGATAAAACGGCATGATTTAAACAAGAAAATAATTCGTAAGTAGTTAAAAACGAATTGACGATGTACACAATGAATACGTCTAACAGAGATCGTAACCCGAATGCAACTGAATAAATTTAATTTGAACAGCTGTTCAATATGGCGGATTGGCGGTGTTACATCAAAGAAAGCCACCGTAAATCACACGGCAAAGTCAAAGGCAGAAAGTATTTTAGTGACGTCACAAAGATGCCGACAAAATGTAAAGGTGTGTACATACGAAGTACGAATACACCGATATGGTTTTGGCTTATGGTATGGCTAGTGGTAATTCTAGTGAAGCTTGTGTTTGTATTTGGACCATTTTGGACATCGTAATGATGAGCACGTGCCTTCGAGTGGTAGAATACTGACGCGAGTGGTGCAACGGTTAAGGGATTATGGCAGCTTTACACCGCGCAATACAGATTCCGGCGGCAATGCTAACCAAGGCATCCGCGATCTCATTCTTAATCATTTTGATGAACATCCGATGATACGAACCGATGATAGTACAAGGTCGGCCGGAAGGTTACTACAGGTGCCCTGCAGTACGGTCCATAAAGTGCTGAAGGAAGACCTGCGCCATCCTTTTAACCTAATCTGATACAGAAAAGGTCATGAAGCACAAAATCATCGATGCCTTTAATAAATTACAACGAGAAACGTCAAACGTATTTCATCGTGTGCATAGTGAGATAGCGCGGCGTGCACATGCATGCATAGAAGCGCAAGGTCGCAATTTTGAACATTTACGTTTGTGAACTTGTGAATGTGTAATTACTACGGACCTCAATACATATGGAAAAAAAAAGTGATGTGAAAAAGTATCAAATTGTAGTAGTGTTATCGTGCGATATTTTGTGATTTACCCACATTGGTAATTTGCAGCCTGAATACAAGGTCAGAGTCTATCTTTTGTTTTTTTATCGATTTCTTTCATAACCATTTGTACGTCCGCAGTGAGAGGTCAGAATCATTGCGACGAGAACGTGGCGACAAAGGCACACTACCTACCTATCATTCTAATCTAATTTAAAAATACGTTTTTTCCACATACACAGGAATATCAACCTTATTGTTACATAAATAAAAGAGGTTCTGTGGATTTGTGAAATTAGGTAAAAATTAAATTTCGGTGTCTTTTACTTGTGTTAAGGGGAAGCACAAGTGAAATAAATTGTGTTTTAACCTGTATCTTTGTTATTATTGCATAATAATACTTTATTAAATCGTAATCAAGATGAATTCTCGATATACTATAGCATATTCAAAAATATGTCCCGTTTGTATGTACATCCTGTATATACTGAGAAAATAAGAGATCTGAACAATTGTAAAACAGATATTTATTACTTGACTGATATCTTTGGCATGTTGAACAAAGTTAATTTGCAGCTGTAGGGTGACGATCTCAACTTGATTAAAACAAAATCAGCCTTTGACCTTTGTAGGAAAGCTCATTCTTTATAAACAAAATTTAAGCAGAAAAGAATATTCACAGTTTACGCATTTGTCAAAATTATTTGAAATTAAAATTATAATTCTGTTACCTTTGTAAGTTTCAATTGCAAAAGTGTAAAGAGGTCAGTTGACAGTGTAAAGGAGTTACACTGATATAATTGCACATCTGATATAATTGCCCTACAAGGGACATGGCTGTTACCGGACGAGACACCCTATCTGAGTACGATTAGCACCGAGTAGCCACGTAGCGCGTGCGTCATCGATGAGCGCGCGCGCGTCTATTATTGACCACCTGTTGGAGAGCATGAAATCGCATTTAGGTGAATTCAAGATTCAATTACTACAATATTTTCCAGACGACAACGATTTCTCGAAAAGATGAGTTCTCAATTCGTTTGGTGAAAATATTGTTGCAGCTGTCAAGTTACGAACACTGACTCACAGTCAACTTATTGAACTGTCGGCTGATAAAACTTTACAACTACAATTTTTATCTCTAGATTTAGATAAATTTTGACTTGCACGACGACGTGAGTACGGAAGCCTAGTAACGGAGGCTTTGAAAACATTGATACCCTTTGCTACTTCTTGTCTCTGCGAAAAAGGTTTTTTGTCTATGGTGGTTTTGAAAATTAAATACAGAAATCGTCTGTTATTACTCGAAAATAATTTACTTATGAGTGTTTTCAAAGATGATCAACGTATAAAAATACTTTTAAGTGAGAAACAAAGCGAACCATCACATTAATTAATTAATGTTCGTGATTAATCATATTATTAAAATGAAGTAAGATATAAGTTTATTTTTTCATGTTGTTATTACATGGTAATATTTAATTTAATAACACTACACTAAAACTCATTCCTATATTTCATTTTAATAAACGAATCTATCATAAATAGGTCTAATTTTTTTTAACAGACTGCGACCTTCTTTAATAACGAATTCGGCACCAACCCCCAAACCATAAAAAAAAATTAAGTACTTTTTTTTGAGACTTGTTGACGGGAGAAGTGAGGTTGTCATTTTATTTAGATTGTCTGTTTTTTACATTTTTGGGAGTTTAAAGGCAAGAAAGTGATAGTTTATTTGAATATATTGTGTTTAAAAGTTCTGTATAAGTGAAAAGAATGAAGTGAGTCTAAATAAACATCTGTAGCAAAGTTCTCGCGCTTTTCCAAGAAAACCTATTCGATGTTAGTATATTCATTACACAAACAAGTATGACATCTGTCGTCTCGGCTAAGCACTACGTGGGTGGCGCAGAGAGGGCAGTCGTGTACTGTCAGACGCGGAGTGAAGACGTAGTGCATAGTGACGAGCCGATACTTGTGTACGTGCACAATATATATATATTGTTGTGTGTGGAGACATGAATGGATGGGTCGGGACAGCTCGAACAGGATTTCAGTCTGTCCTAGGCAAATATGGAGATAAGAGAGTGAATGATGCTGGTAAGATTGTGTTAGGACTGTGTATGGAAAAGGATCTTTTTGTGGCTAATACCATGTTTAGACACAAAGGGATCCATCAGTACACGTGGGAAAGAAAGGGTGCGAGAAGCATGATTGATTTATTCCTGGTGGATAGCAGACTTAAGAAGCAGGTAATGGACACAAGAGCGTATAGAGGAGCCGATCTCGGGACGGACCACTTTCTGGTGATAACCAGAATAAGGGGTCTGTTTGCAGCATGGCGACATCGCGTAGTGTCCAAACCTGCAGCGGTTATCCGGATTAAAAGCTGGAGACTGCAGGATGCGGCCACCAGGAATGAATATGAAAGGGTATTATCTAGTAAGCTTGATGATAGATTGAAAGTGATGAGCGAGGATGTTGAAAAATGTTGGCAGAACCTTAGAGATAGTATGATTGAGGCTGCGAAAGAAGTGTGTGGAATGAATAAGATTGGGAACGGCAAAAAGCGTGATGTGTGGTGGGATGATGAGGTGAAAGTGGCTGTGTATAAGAAAAAGAAAGCATGGCGAGACTACCATGCTACTAATGACTGTGGTATGAAAAATTTGATGAAAGACAGGTATAAGCTGCAGAAAGCAGAAACGAAGGCACTAGTGAAAGAGAAGCGTGAAAGGTGTAGGGTGTTAGATGAAAACAAGATGTCGGACAACTTCGAGGAAAATTCCAAATTATTTTGGAAAGAAGTACGTAAGTACCGAAGTGGTCCGGCACCTTGCAGAATGAATAAAGTGCGTTCGAAAGAAAACAAACTGCTTACAAATAAAAAGGATGTTTTGCAGCGATGGAGTGAATACTTTGGAGAACTGTATGAGAGTGGCGACTCCGTCTCTGATACTGAGAGCGATTCTAATGAATTGCCACACTCGGGCCAGAGACTGGAGGATGCCATTAGTATGAAAGAGATTGAGAAAGTGATAAGAAGTTTGAAATGTGGAAAGGCTGCGGGAAATGATGAGGTGACTGCTGAGATGATCAAGTATGGTGGTCCTAGGGTCTGGGATGCCTTCTGTGCACTCTGCAACCTTTGTTGGCAGAAGGGGGAGGTTCCAGAGGACTGGCGCACGGCAGTCATAGTACCTCTATATAAAGGGAAAGGTTCCTACCTAGACTGTGCGTGCTATAGGGCCATCAGCTTGGTCAGCTTAGCGAGTAAAGTCTATACTAAAGTATTGACTGAACGTATGAAAGGCGTTTCAGAAAGATATTTGTGGGAGGCGCAAGGTGGATTCAGGAACGGTAAGGGGTTGTATGGATCAGATTTTCTCGCTCCGCGTTATCGTGGGAAGGTTTCTGGCTTTAGGTCGGAAAGTTTTCTGCGCTTTCGTGGATCTAGAGAAAGCATTTGATAGAGTAGTGCGGAAGAAATTGTGGAGTCTTCTGCCTGAATATGGCGTGGAGGGCTCCTTATTGCAGGCTGTGAGGTCATTATATAGAGACCACAGAGCCTGTGTAAGGATAGACGGGCACATGTCGCCCTGGTTTGAAGTCTGTTCTGGTGTCAGACAGGGCTGCGTGATGTCTGCCTGGCTATTCGTGCTGTATTTGGACAGTTGCCTCCAGAGATTGAAAGGTAATATGAGTGGTATGGGATGTGGTGACACAGTGGTAAACTGCCTATTGTACGCTGACGATGCTGTGCTAATAGCACCATCAGAAGCAGAGTTGCAGACACTAGTCACGTGCATGAAAGAAGATTGTGAAGTAAAAGGATTAAAAATGAATGTGAACAAAACTAAGGTTCTGGTGTTTGAAAGAGAAGCGGTACAAACGAGATGTGTGATTTGTGTAAATGGAAAATGTCTAGAACAGGTGAATGAAATTGTGTACCTGGGGAGTGCGTTTTCGAGGGATGGAAGATGTGAGTTGGATGTGGAGAGACGGGTAGCAGCTGGCAATAAAGTGAACGGTGCTCTGTCCGCATTAGTGGGTAGTGTGAATATATCTAACACTGCTAAAATGGCCATCCACAATGCGGTGTTGGTGCCAACTTTGTTGTACGGTAGTGAGGCCTGGATATGCCCAAAATCGAGTGAAAGTATGTTAATGCTGTGGAGATGCGGTCTCTCAGAAATATGTGCGGTGTCACGCTTGCTGACAGGATAAGCAATGATGAGATACGCAGTATGACAGGGTCGCACAACAGTGTTATTGTAAAAATGAACGAAGGAATGCTTAGATGGTTCGGGCACATGGAAAGAATGAGTGATGAAAGACTGACGAAGAAAATATACAGAGCGAAAGTGAGTGGTAAAAGAAGCCAAGGAAGACCAAGGCTGACTTATGAAGATCAAATAGCCAGAGTGTTAGCAGACGGAAATGTCAAAAGCAGTCGCATACCTAGGCGAAAATGTGTGAGGAGAATGATGAGATTTGAGGAAGCGAAAGAGGTGTGTACGGACCGCGACTCCTGGCGCTCCGTCCTCTCTGACTACCCCGTTGGGGATACAGCGTTATGTTATGTTATGTTATATATATATTGTACACGTACACTATATATATATATATATATATACTGGGGGATACACTACATTTGGCGACGAGAGTGACACAATAATGTCTGTAACTCAAAATACGCTAGAAAAATTTGAATGTGAGGGCGAGACCAGTTCTGTTGCCGTTAGATGGGGAAAATGGAAGAGGAGTCTCAAAATTTATTTGCTAGCGGCTGGAATTGAAGAGGATACGAAGAAAAAAGCGTGTCTCTTATATTACGGAGGGCCGGAACTACAGGAAATCTTTTATAACATCCCAGAGACAGAAGAAAACACAGCTGACGAAAATAACACGTTCGATGCTGCGATAACGAAGTTGGATTAGTACTTCGCGCCTAAACAAAGTAAAGTAAATGAACGACACTTATTTCGTTTCCTCAAGCAAGAACCAGAAGAGAAATTTGAAAAATTCCTTGTAAGGCTCAGACAACAAGCCGCTAAATGTGACTTCGCGCGTCCAGACGAAGATATTCTTGATCAAATTACCGAAAAATGTTTATCGAATTATTTACGAAAGAAAATCTTAAAACACGGCGATATGATGGCTCTCAATGAAGTTATTAAAGAAGCAAACGCGTTAGAAATGATCAATCGTCAGTTAGACTATTTTTCTGGGAATATCAAAGATTCACAAGGGGTGAATCGAATAACGTCCCAAAACAACCTGGATGTAAACAGGAAACGAATACAATCGGCAGGCTGTAGCAGGTGCAGGAGTATGAAACACTTTGTTCATGGTCCTAGTTGCCCGGCTAGAGATAAATCATGTTTAAAATGTGGGGCAATGGGACATTTCCGAAGACAATACATATCAAAGAAAAGAAAAATAGAAGGAAAAAATGAAATGGAAAAGAATAAACACGAGAGTGAGGCAAAGAAACTTAAAAGAGTAAATAATGTTGGAGAAACAATAGTTACAGCCTCGACTAGCAAAATGACTGATTACATATTCAATGTTAACAGTGCTACTTCTATCACTTGTAAAGTAGGGGGGTTGAGATAGATAGGTTAGTAGATTCGGGATGTAACGATAACCTAATAATGGACAAAACCTGGAAAACGATGAAGGAAAATAATGTAGTGGTAAAAAACTAAGATGCTAATCCCCAACAAAGGTTTATGGCTTACGGAACTGATGAACCTCTGAAATTATTGGGGTCGTTTCAAGCATATGTACAAGTTGGCGATCGAAGAGGAAACGCAAAGTTCTATGTGATAAAGAATGGCACGCGCGATTTATTAGGTCATCTGACTGCAACTTCATTAGTTCTTCATATCAACATCGATGTCAACTTAATCGACTTCCAAGCATTTCCAAAATTTAACGGAGTGTGATTAGGATTCCCATGGACAGATCCATACCAGCTGTTAGTCAACCGTACAGAAGAATCCCGATACCATTGGAGGAGAAAGTTAATAAAAAAATAGAAAAATTGCTTCAAGAGGACATTATTGAGGAAGTGACAAGTGCTCCTAATTGGGTATCACCAATCGTACCAGTTTTGAAAGATAATGGTGATGTCCGTCTCTATGTAGACATGAGACGGGCAAACATGGCAATCAAACGAGAAAACCATCCACTACTCACTATGGACCAACTATTCCCCAAAGTCAAAGATGCCAGAGTATTCAGTAAACTCGATATAAAAGACGCTTTCCATCACATACAATACACCCCAATCCTAGAGATATTACAACCTTCATCTCAAATAAGAGATTGTTCAGGTACAAGAGAAAAATGTTCGGCATAAGCTGCGCGCCCGAAATTTTCCAAAAAACCTTGGAACGAATTCTGATAGAGCGCCAAGGGGTTATTAGTTTTATTGATGATATTCTCATATACGGAAAGAACATACAAGAACACCATGAAAGACTCAAGAAAGTCATAAAGGTCCTACCAGAACATCACGTGGCCCTCAGGCAAGAAAAATGCATATACCGGGTAAGTAAAATACACTTTTTAAGTCATGAGCAAACTGAAAATGGAGTAAAACCCTTGGAAAAGTACAGCGTGGCGATTACAGAATTCAGACCGCCATCAAACATCGCCAAACTACAAAGCTTTTGGGTCTTGTGAACTATGTTGGCAAATGGATTCCCCATTTAGCAACCACAACAGAACCCTTAAAAGTGCTCCTTAGACAAAAACGCGGAAGAAACTCGGACATAAAAGATATCTGGGGCGAGGCTCAACACACAGCCTTTAATAATTAAAGGCTGCACTAGTGGATGTGTCACATTTGGGATACTATGATTCCCAACATAAAACCGTAGTTCTCGCAGACGCGAGCCCAGTCGCTCTAAGAGCTGTACTTGTACAGATTGATGACAGGGGTCCTCGTATAATTGTGTTTGGAAACAAAACATTAAGTGATTGCGAGCGCTGATATTGCCAGACAGAAAAAGAGGCTTTGGCCTTAATCTGAGCAGTGGAATATTTTAATATGTTCCTTTATGGCAAAGAGTTTGATCTCATAACCGACCGTAAACCTCATGAAGTGATCTTTGGTCCTAAGTCAAAGCCATGTGCTCGTGTCGAAAGATGGATCCTGCGACTACAATCTTACAAGTTTAGAGTCAAATATAGCCCTGGCAAAAATAACATCGCCGATCCCTTATCAAGGTTGTGTAGGTTAATAGAAACATCACCGGCATTACACGGGGATCATGTTCAGAATATCGTAGATCAAACGAGGCTAGTTGCTATACCATTGGAAGTGATTATGGAACATTCTCGCAACGACCCCGAAATTCAAAGCGAAAAAAACGGGCTATACAATGACAAATATACTGTACGAATATAAGACGATACTGTACGAAGTATAAAATATTTAAAAATGGGCTGTGTTTCTACGAAGACATTCTGTTGCGGGGAACTAGAATAGTTATTCCAGAGAAACTACGAGAAAACATTGAAAATAGCTCATGAAGGGCACCCAGGGATAGTAGGCATGAAATCAAGACTGCGAACCAAAGTTTGGTGGCCCAAGTGCGACAGAGACGCTGAAATCACATGTAAAGCATGTAAAGAGTGTACTTTGGTCTTAGCCTTAACCCCCCAAACCCATTAAAGAGGCGAGAATTGCCTACTGAACCTTGGGTGGACATAGCCATAGATCTGATGGGTCCATTACCCAGCAACGACTACATCCTGGTAGTAGTGGATTACTATACTAGATACAAAGAAGTGAAGATATTCAGATCAATAAGGAGCACAGAAATCATCGGACACTTAAAAGACATTTTCATTCGGTTAGGAAATCCAATATCTCTTACAGCAGATAATGGTAAACAATTCACTAGCACTGAATTTAAAGCATTTTGCGCTGAAAGTAATATAAAAATATTTAATACCGTCCCCTATACACCACAACAAAATGGCGAAGTTGAACGGCAAAATCGAAGCATACTAACGTGCCTAAGAATTGCGCAAGTTGAAAAAATAAACTGGAAGGAGGCTTTATATAAATATTTAAGTATGTATAACAGTACACCACATACTGTCACGGGGAAAACACCCGCAGAACTCTTCTTCCGTAGGCTATTCCGAGACAAATTGCCAATGATCCAAAACGTAACCTACAAACCTGATGACCTAGAGATTAGAGATAAAGATAAAGAAAATAAAGGAAAAGAGTACGCTGACAGGAACAGAAGAGCAGTTAATTTTGATTTAACTATTGGAGACAAAGTCTACATAAAAAATATGAATAAAACTAACAAGCTCAGCCTAAACTTTGAACCAATATAACACATGGTTGAATCAGTTAAAGATGGAGACATACAGCTTGGAAATGACGAGACAGGAAAACAAGTAAGACGTAATATTACACATAAAGAAAATAGAGGGTCAGTGGAGAGTGGTCGGAAATGATTCTAATGAAACCGATGTGAATGATGCCCCAAATGAGAAAACTGTAAATGATGAGGAAACTGATACGTGATATTAACAATAATACGGATACAATGTAACAAAATTAAGTTAAAACCATATTTAAATAATGTCAATAAAAATCAGAAGCTATGAATTAATGTCGATTAAAATGAAAATGATCTTAAATGTAATACTCTATATGTCAGTAAGAAATAAAACGAATGAATTAAGATTGATTATCAATGACATCTAACGTAGTATTTTATTTTAGTCATTATTGTAACCAATAATAATCGTAATTTAGTTTTAAGTACAGATATTCAAGTGTTAGACATAAATAAAAGAACTATAAAAACGAGGAACGGATGTAGTATATTCGATGTTAGTATATTCATTACACAAACAAGTATGACATCTGTCGTCTCGGCTAAGCACTACGCGGGTGGCGCAGAGAGGGCAGTCGTGTACTGTCAGGCGCGGAGTGAAGACGTAGTGCATAGTGACGAGCCGATACTTGTGTACGTGCACAATATTATACAAATATATATACTGGGGGATACATTACACTTTGCAAAGTGCAAAACTTTGCAAATGCTTGATGAATATACGAGGTGTTAGCAGGGTTTAGCATTATGAAGTTCCCGTATAAAATTTCATCCTCTTTTTCACCCCTTTAGGGGTAGATTTTTGATAAAATAGAAAACTATGTTTTTACAATAGAAAAGGTATATTTCTGTACCAAATTACATCATCTCAGTCGGTTCAGCGGTTAAAAATTTCCCATACAAAGTTTCATCCCCCTTTTCACCACTATAGGGGTAGATTTCGTCTTAATCGGTTCAGAGGTTTAGTATTTCGCCTATAAAGTTTCATCCCCTTTTGGGTAGATTTTTGATAAAAAAAGAAAATTATGTTTTTTTAATAGAAAAGATGTATCTCTGTACCAAATTACATCTTAATCAGATCAGCGGTTAAAAATTTCGCATACAAAGTTTCATCCCCCTTTTTACCCCTTTAGGGGTAGGTTTTGAAATATAAAGTAGCCTATGTTCGCCTCCTGCTGTCAAACTATCTCCAAGCCAAATTTTATCTAAATCGGTCTGGCGGATTAGCCGTGACAACCCAGCAGACAGACAAACAGAGAGAATTTCGCATTTATAATATGAGTATGGGTCCCCTATAAAGTTTCATCCCCCTTTTTACTCCTTTAGGGGTAGATTTAAAAAAAAAGAAGTATGTTTTTAATAGAAAAGGTTTTACCTATGTATTAAATTTCATCTTAATCGGTACAGCGGTTTAGCATTTCCCCTATAAAGTTTCATCCCCTTTTTCACGCTTTTAGGGGTAGATTTTTGAAAAAAGAAAACTATGTTTTTTTAATTGAAAAGGTGTCTCTGTACCAAATTACATCTTAATCGGTTCATCGGTTAAAAATTTCCCATACAAAGTTTCATCCTCCTTTTCACCCCTTTAGTGTAGATTTTTGAAAAATAAAGTAGCCTATGTTCACCCCCTGGTATCAAACTATATCCGTGCGAAATTTTAGCAAAATGGGTCCAGCGGTTTAGCCGTGAAAACCAAGCAGACAGACAGACAGACAGATAGATAGACAGAGACTTTCGCATTTATAATATTAGTATGGATAGTGTGGATGGATTATTATGGATATGGATTACTGAAGACGACGGTTGTATGGACTAAGATCCCTTTACCTCTCCTTCTAAGGGAGAACCGTACTACTACGTTCCTTGACTACTACACTTTAGTAACTATATTACTACCAAAGAGAATATAATCACTAAATCACTACGTTTTAAGAGACGGCACTTAGGGCAACAATTTCTGCTAGTTATGTTAGACAGCAAATAAATACTACAACGAAAAAAAAACAAGTTCATCGAAAACAAAAAATGTAAAAAAGTCGTCTCGCAATGCAGTTTTTCCACTACAAAAAGTTGTGAGATTTCATCTAAAACCAAGTCGGTTATTTTAGTTAGTGTTTATGGAAGCACATATTCCACAACTTTGCTATAAATTGTTAGGTAATCAATTACCTATCAACATTTATAGTCATCGTCATTTATAGTTAATATATAATGACATGGCAATCGCACGGCAATAAAATACCATAAAAAGAACCTTCTATTTAAACAACTCCTATCGAACATAGCGCTAGCAGGCTTAATATATGCAATATGTAAACAAGCGCTAAGCGCTCAGTTGTCTAATATTAGGCAGTTGTTATTATTATTTACTATTATTATTATTATATTTTATTTATTTATTTAGTATTTATCAATGGTGTGGCCACAATAGTATGGTTCTTAATATAAATACATACATCATATCAAATTTACTAGACGCAGAAATACGCAAAGTCGTAGTTATTATATTGATTTGACACTAATATCAGAAGTCAAGGTCATACGCGACCTGGGTGTCATTATGGACGGTTCACTCAATTTTAGAAGCCACGTTGACTGGATCTGTAATAGGGCTTCTCGGTTGGCTGGTTTTGTGTCAAGGCAGATGAAAGTTTTCAGTGAGCCAACCATCTACATTGTAGTATTCACCTGCCTAGTTCGCAGTATAGTGGAATATTGCTCTATCGTCTGAAACCCTGGCTACCAGGTACACTGATAGGATCGAACGAATTCAAAAGCATTTTCTGTACCACCTGGCATATAATGACAACAAATGTAGACAACTTCTCTCATATCTTTTCTCTCTCACGGCTCTCCCACTATAAGATGTCCTCCTTGCACTTACGACGTAAGGTACTTGATATTATGTTTTTGTTTAAGCTATTCCACTATTTAATTATGTACCTGACGTACTTGAGCGTTTGAATTTTACGGTACCTCGCTCGGGTAGTCGCTTACATAACCGCAAAAGCTTTGCTCCTCCCTTATGTAGATCCAGGCTTGGTCATCACTCCCCATTGAATCGCATGTGCTCCTCTTATAATGCTGTAAGATCAGATTTTAATTTATTTTTTGGTTTTGCAGCCTCCGCAAAAAAGTCACTGTTTAGAAGCTTTAGTTGAAATGCGTTCATTTTTGTAGAGATTACGCGTAGCGTGAGAAATATCCGTTTGTTCTCATATAAAAAAAAATTGTTGATCTCCTATTGTTGTGTTCACATATAGTAGGATACATTCTATTGTAACACACAATTCACTTAAAGATATGTATCCAGTTTTGTGAACCTTAATAAAAAAAAATTATTAAACAAATTCAATTGCCAAAATATGGAAGTAAACAATATATTGATTATGATCATAGACTTCTATGTAATATATGGAAACAGCAAATTGAGTTGATTACGTACGCAACACAACATGAAAATTTATTTTAATTATGCTTTTGTGCAGTTGGTGTTAAAATGCGGTCCCAACAAAATTATTTTAGCAGCTGTTGTAACCTGTATTGCAAACATCTAAAATCGTTTTTATTTTGCGTTCGCTTTTTAAAAATTTGTAATTTTACAAAATTTCAATTTTTTAACGCAGTGTCCGTTACTCACCACTTAGTGATTACTTGCTATAGTCAGTAGCTCAGTGCTCAATACTCACCTACTCCACTGACTAGTACTACTTGACTACGACAAAAATAATATTTATATTACATACATGTGTTTAATATTTAAAAACAAATAACACTGAAATATCCGCTAACCTGTGATTATAAGATTGTTGGTGACAGATTATGCTTTTTTATTATCTTAATTTCCTGTCGTTGTTTTACGTTTATTACATATATACCACAGATAACTTTGTAGTTTCTGAACATTTTATATATTTCTCGCGATGATTTTCCATTTTTTCTAACTTTTACCGCTTTTATTAACTAATTATATGTGAATGAATAATAATTTTATTGACTTTTATGTGTGTATTGCAGGATCTTACAAATTACAAGGTTCTAGTTAGAATCGGCGGGAAAGACTATTTATTTACAGTAAAATCAGAAAACTCATTAAAAATGAATAAAAGAAAACAATTCCAAAAAGATCCTCCCCCAAAAAGGTTTAAATCATTTGAAGATGGTGACGAAGAGGAACCTATATGCAGTTTCGAAGACCAACTGGCAGGAATGGAATGTGAGTTTGACAGTCAAGATGAAGGGGTTATTGGTGAAGGCCCAGAATATCAAAGTACAAATATGAGGTGGTCACGACCTCCACCACCAACATTAGATCCCAAAAAAAATACATTAATATTTCAACAAATAGATGTTGATCATTATAATGGTCAACCAATGAAAGGTATGCCTGGATCACAACTGGGTCCTGTGCCTATAATGAGAATGTTCGGTATAACTATGAATGAGAATTCTGTATGCTGTCATGTACATGGATTTACACCATATCTTTATGTCACAATTCCATTAAATTTCACTGATGAATCATGCCAATTATTAAAAGGAAATCTGAACAAAGCTATTCTAGAGGATTTAAGATCTAATAAAGATGGTATTAAAGAACCAGTTTTAGAAGTGCATTTGCTAAAGGCACGTTCTCTTATGTTTTATAAAGGTGATAGTGATATTACTTTCGCTAAAATATCTGTAGCATTACCAAAATTAATTGCTACATCCAAACGCCTTATTGAAAATCAACCAACATCATTTGGCTTAATGGATCCTGTATTTTATGAAACAAATATTGATTTCGATATACGTTTTATGGTGGATACTACTGTTGTCGGATGCAGCTGGATTGAATTGCCAGCAGGAAAATGGTCCATGAGGTCTAAAGATGGTCCTATTAAACCTGAAACAAGATGTCAAGTGGAAGTTGATGTTGCTTGGAATTCATTTACTGCTCATCAACCAGAAGGAGAATGGTCTAAGGTAGCACCGTTTAGAATTTTAAGTTTTGATATTGAATGTGCTGGCAGAAAAGGTATTTTTCCAGAACCGAATCATGATCCTGTAATTCAAATTGCTTCTATGGTTATAAGACAAGGTGAAACAGAACCTTATTTAAGAAATGTATTTGCACTGAACACATGTGCACCTATCGTAGGTTCTCAAGTTTTAAGTTTTCAGTCTGAATCTGAAATGCTGGATAAATGGTCAAACTTTTTCCGAGAATTAGATCCAGATATAATAACGGGTTATAATATTAATAATTTTGATTGGCCATATCTCATAAACCGTGCAAAACATTTAAAGGTCACTAATTTTGACTACTTGGGTCGAATAAAAAATATCAGGTCAGTCATCAAAGATTCAGTATTACAATCAAAACAAATGGGTCGCCGTGAAAATAAAAATATTAATTTTGAAGGAAGAGTACCCTTTGATTTACTTCTTGTTCTTGTCCGTGATTACAAATTGAGATCATATACTCTAAATGCTGTCAGTTACCATTTCTTACAAATGCAAAAAGAGGATGTTCATCACAGTATAATTTCTGACTTACAAAATGAAAATGAGCAAACTAGAAGGAGGTTAGCTATGTATTGTTTAAAAGATGCATATTTGCCAATAAAATTGTTGAATAAATTGATGTGTATTGTGAATTACATGGAAATGGCTAGAGTTACAGGTGTACCCTTGCTATGTCTGCTCACAAGGGGACAACAAATAAAAGTTGTGAGTCAGTTACTCAGAAAGGCTAAAGAAGCAGGATATTTGATGCCTGCTTATCATGGTCAGGGTTCTGATGATCAATTTGAGGGCGCAACTGTAATTGAACCAAAAAGAGGATATTATGCAGATCCCATATCAACTTTAGATTTTGCTTCTCTGTATCCTAGTATAATGATGGCCCATAACTTGTGTTACACTACTTTATTACCTCCCAATATCCAAAAAGAACTAAACTTAAATGCCGAAGACATAACAACAACACCATCCAAAAACATGTTTGTAAAAGCAAATATAAGGAAAGGATTGCTGCCCGAAATTTTAGAATCATTACTTGCTGCAAGAAAAAAAGCAAAAGCAGAATTAAAAGAAGAAAAAGATCCATTTAAAATATCTGTGTTAGATGGCCGACAATTAGCTTTAAAAATCAGTGCAAATTCTGTCTATGGCTTCACGGGAGCGCAAGTTGGAAAACTACCTTGCCTAGAAATTTCTGGCAGTGTAACTGCATATGGTCGAACTATGATTGAATTTACAAAATCAGAAGTAGAGAAAAAATATACAAAAGCAAATGGATATAAAGAAGATGCTATTGTTATTTATGGTGACACTGATTCTGTTATGGTTAAATTTGGTGTAAAAACCCTTGAAGAAAGTATGGAATTAGGCAGAGAAGCAGCAGAATATGTTACATCTAAGTTTGTGAAACCAATTAAGTTAGAATTTGAAAAAGTATATTTCCCATACCTGCTAATTAATAAAAAAAGATATGCAGGTCTCTATTTCACAAAACCTGATAAATATGATAAAATGGACTGCAAAGGTATTGAAACTGTAAGGAGAGATAATTGTCCCCTTGTTTCAAATATGATGAGTACATGCTTGCAAAAATTGCTAATAGACAGAGATCCTGAGGGTGCTGTAAATTATGCAAAACAAATTATATCTGACTTGTTGTGCAATCGCATAGATATATCACAGCTAGTTATAACAAAAGAATTAACAAAGAATGACTATGCTGCTAAACAAGCTCATGTAGAATTAGCAAATAAAATGAAGAAACGTGACCCAGGTACAGCTCCAAAACTTGGTGATAGAGTGCCTTATGTTTTATGTTGTGCCACCAAAAACACACCCGCTTATATGAAAGCTGAAGATCCAATTTACGTATTGGAAAACAGTATACCCATTGATTTTAACTACTATCTAGAAAACCAATTAGCCAAGCCATTGTTAAGAATTTTTGAACCTATTCTAGGCGAAAAAGCTGAATCTCTTCTTCTCAAAGGAGAACATACAAGAACTAAGGCTATGGTAACATCTAAAGTTGGTGCATTGGCTGCTTTCACAAGGAAGAAAGAGAAATGTATAGGTTGTAAAACTGTTATGCCAGATAATTCAAAGAAAGCTTTATGTAACCATTGCATGACAAAAGAAGGGCAGTTATACATTAGTGAAATATTTAAATTGAGACAGCTTCAAGACAAATTTTCGAAACTTTGGACTGAATGTCAAAGATGTCAAGAAAGTTTACATGAAGAAGTGCTATGCACTAATAGAGATTGCACTATTTTTTATATGAGAAAAAAAATGGGAATAGAGCTTGATATACAAGAGAAAACAGTTTTGAGATTTGGCGAACCAACATGGTAATTCATTAATTGCAATAATATTAAGTTCTTTATAAACTGCATTCTGTTTGTTTTGTATAGAATACAAATAATAAGCATCTAAATCTTAAATGTCTTTTATTACTTTAAATTAAATGAAATCAAATGAAATACTAGAAGTGTAAACATCTGTCTTGTAGCCCAAAGGTACACTTTTTAGGATATAACTAATAATAACTAAAAAATAATACCATAATAATAGGAATGCAACTTTTTACACAAACAAGGATAGGTATTACAATTCTCAATTGACAGATTTTGTAATTAGATTAAAGAATAAAAACTACAATGTAATATTACTACTTTAAAATTTTTAAATTACATTACAATTTCATATCACAGCAATGTTTTAATCATAAAGAATAGTATAAATATATTATGGTGTTTATATAATAAGTAATAACATATAATTTTTTAAATGCTAAAATCAATAATAATATATTAATACAGAATAATGAGATTCCACACGATAGGTTGAAATACCTGATTTTTTAAAGCAAAGCAGTAACTGTATCATTTATTTTAATAGCTATACTTTACATTAATAACTAATTAATCTGTGGTTATAACTTAATTGTTCATTATGATATTTTTTTATCTACTACATTTTATACACATTTGCTTTTCAACAATTTCCTCAATATACACCTATAACATAAAGTTCCATTATTTTTTTATGTTATTCTGAAATAGACATTTCACCTGTTTTCTTGAGATAAAGACCTATTTAAAGTCTGTTTAGTCTTGTTATTTGTTTGAGATTTGCTGTGACTATTGTTTTTTGGCATGGTGATACTTGTAGTTGGTATATCATAAGAGGGTGCAGATCCAATATTACTTGTAAATTTCATTATGTCTTCAAGAGTTCTAATGAAAGTGTCACAAGTTGCTGTTAAGAGACTTGATGCATCATCCATTTTCTGAAAAAAAAGGAAACCCCTATTAAATAATGGAATTAATGAGTTTCCTTTTTAGTTTAATCATGAAAACATAATTGGGTATGATTCTATAGGTGTCCAAAGTAAATAAAATTTAACTCTTATAACTTCTACTCATAGTTTCACTGAAAAGTAAGACACTGAAAAATCTAGCCACTATGGTAACCGATTAGTTCAAGTAATGGCATTAGACATTATAGCATACCTGTATATCAGGTTCATCTTCGCCAGTTGCAGCACTCTTGACAGCATGTACTTGTTGCATCATGAGATCACAATATAATCGTAATTCAGATTTCTTATGGCCTAAGGAATTTGGATCAAAACCTGTAACTAATTAGTAAAAAAATAATTACTATTAAAATCAATGTTCATAGCATTTAACACATAATAAAAGACTTACTGAACATTGAATGTCTAACCTTTAAGATCACCTATTGAATCCACGCAAGCCTTAGCACTACCTAAAGCAACCAGCCATTTCTGTCGATCTTGTGGTGATGGAGCTCTCAAATACATGTGCTGTTGGCCAGGTATGACTAGATCAAGTCGAGTATTGTCAATAGTATTAACTGAAAATTAGAGTAATGACTGAAGTTATTATCTAACAACCTTTATTTGCAAACGAAAAATCAAAGCTAAGGACGTAATATATACATTTACCATTTATTTGACATACAGATACTTTTACAGATCCTTTACATCCTTGACTTACTTCTTCTTGAGATTTATAGTAAGATAAAATCCCATTTTCTAAAACAAACCACCTGGTTTGCCAACCTGTAACAGTTACATCAGATTTTAGCGTATTCAGTAAGGAATTCAATAAAGATCCAAGCAATATGAATGGAATCGTAGGGAACAGTAAAATTACCGTTCCAGTAATTAGTCCATTTCCATAATACACCTTCCATAGCTACTTTATATTATGAATACTTTTAAAAATTTTGTTTTCAATGTGAAATATATAATTTGCAGAAAACCTCAAACACAGATTGTGACACAGAACACATTGACGGGTTGGCAGACTAAGGAGCAGTGTAGGGATGGGCAAAACATATCGATATATCAAAATATCGATATTTTTCAGAAAATAATCGATAAATATAGTCGATATTTTTAATTTCAAATATCGATTATCGATATTTATTTCTGAGTATCAAATTCGATATTTTTTTAAAATCCTTATTATGTTTGAAGACTCCACGGAAAAAACAATGAATGTTACTTTTTTGTGAAATAGACCTTTTAATGCCATCTGTTAGCTTTTTGGTGTATTATTTTTATACTATAATCAAAATTGGGTAAAACCATCGCAGTCAGCTGTAATAGTTCAATTTGTATATGTTCATTCATCGCAAGAAACAGGAATGTCCATGCGCCGAACGTCAAAAACGGTCGTTGTCAATTTGACAGTTGGCATACGTGCTGCCGGCTTTTTTCCTAACCTAGCCACTAAGTATATATAATTTTCTCTATGCACTAAGTAATCACTACGTAACTTAGCAATCTGAGAGTACAATGTTTTTCAGTTGTATTGTAGATATTTATTTTAATATTTTTAAGTAAAAAAGTAAAACAATGTCGAGCAGTGATGAAAATACGCACGTTAAGTCGCCTGAATGGAAAAAATTACGTATAGGACGAATAAAAGATGTAATAAACGAATCAGTGTACAAAGTCATGAACCCGGAGAAGATTGTTTTTGCAAACGATAAGTGCTTTAAAAATGTGTGCGAAACAGAAAAAAGGTGTTACTTCGTCGTTTTAATCAATTACAAACGATAAATGAACAAAATAGCTTTCTAGCATCCATGATAACGGTGAATCTTGTAAAGCAACAACACTTGAGAAAGGAAGACATCGAAGAAAGCAAACAACACGACTGTCACTATTCTTACATTGTATTGCCAGAAACGATGTTTGTCACGAGGTTCAAGTTTGTTTTAAAGCTTTCTGTTCATCATTTGAAGGGTACAGGGGCAAAACAAGAAATGTCACAAAAAATTGAACATGTTTTTATTATGATAACACAGGTTTTCCCGCGTACTTTTAGGTAGCATTAAATAAAAAGTGTAAAACAATAACAGTCCTTCATAACATCAATATTCTAAAACCCTGTACAAGTGTAAAACTGGGAAGGTCCATAGTGTAACGGAACGTAACAAGGAATATCCAACTGTCAGTATCTTTGAACTTTGAGGTTATGTTGTGATTGCATCTTGATGATCTTGATTGCATAAAGCCCATTCTGTGATAAAGCCGGCATTGTTTGGAAGCTATTTCTATCGATTTGTATTGAAAATGAATGAAAGTGACGAGGATATTAATCAAAATTTAGTGAATGAGACGAAAAAGCGAAAAAAAACAGGAAGAATACGTGATGTAATGAAAAAAATGAGGCTATGTACACATGAGCCTGGCAAAGATTGTAGATGTAAAAGACTAAAGTGTTTTGATAGAATTTCGGCAGAAAACCGTGTTAAATTATTGAGAGAATTTAATAACATGAAGTCTATGGATGAGCAAAATATATTCTTATGTGGATTGATAAATGTATGTCCAGTAATGAGAAGGGGTAGTAGAAAAAATGAACTGGATACCAATTTTCATCAAACCCATTTCACCTACAAGGTAAGAATAAAAGAAGACGAACATATACAAGAAATACTCATATGCTACAAGGCTTTTTTATCTATTTTTGGTGTTACGAAAGGAAAACTGGAACAACTGCAAAAATCATTGAAAGATACAGGTACCGCACCAAATGATAAAAGGGGAAAGTCATATTCGCACAAGAAATTGGATAATAATATCAAACAATTGATATGTATGCACATTAAATCCTTTAAAGGAAGGCAAAGTCACTACAGTATGAAAGATACCAAAAAAGAATATTTACCTGAAGATCTCAATATAAAAAAAATGCATAACTTATATTTAGATGTTTAACCTGAGAATATTGTTTCCTATGAAACTTACAGGAACATTTTTAACAGAATTTAACATATCTTTTGGGTATTCGCGCATACATGTAGTGCCTGTGATGAATTCACAATAAAGACAAAGTCATTGGTCACTGAAGGAAACTAGGATGAGTTAAAAAGATTAACTGTTCTTAATAATTTACACAAGAGAAAAGCTCAAATCTTTTATGATAGAAAGAAGAATGCCAGAATTAAGAGTAAGACAAATATTGAATTTCAAGTTGTTGCTATGGATTACCAAAAAAATGTGTCATTGCCAAACATTACAACCAATTATGTTTATTACAAACGACAGTTATCAATGTACTCATTTAATTTGCATGTGCTAAGTAATGCTAGTTTCTATTTCTACACTTACCCCGAAACTTGTGGTCACAAGGGTTCTGACGAAGTGGTTTCATTTTTATTTCATTATTTGACAAATCATTTGGATCCACGTGTGAAGCATTTGGAAATATTTTGTGACTCGGCAGGTGGACAGAACAAGAATTATACTGTGACAAGGTTCATTCACTTTGTTGTTCATGTAATGAAAATTTTGGATTCAATTAAAATAACTTATCCAATAAGGGGACATTCATACTTAGAATATGACAAGAATATGGGTCTGGTGAATTTAAAAACATCCATGGAAATTTCATTCCAATGGTATGATCTATTGAAAATAAGTCGCCAAAGGCCGAGATCTTTTGATGTTATTGAAGTGGGAAAAGGAGAAATTATTAGAAAACTTTAAGTTTTTTTTTCAAAATTGGTAGATGAAAAAGTGCTCTTTTTCCAATCCAATCCCAAAGAGAAATTATGAGTGTGAGGGAACATCCAAGGTTTATTCTACATCGAAGCAATTACAATGGTTCATGGGAGAAATCACCTGTATTGAATAAACGAAAAACAAATAATTCAGAATGTGACACTGAATTTCAATTGCCAGGTTTTGTCTACCAAGAATATTTGCCCATTAGTGCAGAAAAGCACAAAGATCTCACGGATCTAAAAAAATTTTGTTCTACTAGTGCTCAAGCCTATTTTGATAGCATTATCCATGAGTAGGCCTTGGTTTAGACATTCCTTGTGTAAGTTATAAAGGACATTCCTTTTTCTTGCACTTAGTGTATGATAGTGACTTTAGATTTTTTTACATTTTTATAATTTTCCATACATTTTTTAATTTTTTTTGCACCTAAAGCTGATCTCTATAAGCCAAACTTATGTTCCTATTAGCAATTTCTAAGAAAAATAGTAATAAAAAAAGTTATATACTTTGAAACATTAAAATATTAATTACTCAGTCTTGTTTTTGTGACATTCCTTGTTTTACCCCTGTACCCTTCATTTGGTATGACTAAAAGTAAAGTTCAGTATATACAAACTCATCTAAAGTTGACTGGTGTGGCTCCTCAAAACAAGCGAGGCAAACATCAAAATCGGCCCAAAAAAATAAGTGATACCACATTGAGTGTAATAAAAGAATACCTAAAATCTTTCAAGGGAAGTTCTAGTCACTACAGTAATAAAAAGTCTTCCAAGATTATCTCCCTGAATCCCTGAATACAAAAGCTAAAGCCAAAAGCTAAAAAAAAGCTAAAAAGTATGTGTGTATAAACAGATGATTGTTTCAATACATGTTAATTATTTTTAAGTTAGTTTAAAAATGTACTTAATAATGAATGTAATTGTAATGCAAAAACCAGTAATGACTTAGATTATTTATGCTATGGAGTTTAGATACTAATTTCAGACTTTTTGTAATGATTACAAAAACATAAAATTAAAGCACATTTTTAACCAAAGTCAAAGAATACATTTATATAGTAATAATTTGTTTCAATATTTATATAAAAAGAGCGTAAAAGAAATACACTTTCAAACTATAAAAAGTTGTTTTTCTCTTACGAATAATTTTTTGACATTCATTGTTTTTCCCGTGGAGTTTTCATTTTATATTGATTATGTATTCCACTTATTTTGGTAATAATAGCCAGTGTTAGCGGATGGAAATGTCAAAAGCTCTCGCATACCTAGGGGAAAATGTGTGAGATTTAAGGAAGCGAAAGAAGTATGTAAGAACCGCCACGCTTGGCGCTCCGTCCTCTCTGACTACTCCATTAGGGATACAGCGTGAGGATATGTATGTATGGGTAAAACTAATATAACTGCAAAATGTGTCCATTTTTTTCACGTTCGAATATTTTGACAATTTTTTAAGTAATCACGCCTTAGGGCAAAAAATAATATATCGATTTCGATGTATCGAAGTATCGATACTTTTTGCTCTGCATATATCGATATTGTCTAAAAATATCGATATAATATATATCGATATATTTTTTCCATTTGCTTATCCCTAGAGCAGTAGTTGGTAGGCTTGTTGAAAAAGTATCGATATATCAATATTTTTAATTCGAAATATCGACATTTTTAGCGGATATATTTTGATCCGATATATCGATACAAAATATCCAGTATCGAAAATTGTATTAAAAACGATATGTATATTTTATTTATTTATGTAACAAGTCACTAGAACCAAAACCGTAAAAGATAGGAACGGACGAAAAAAAATAACTGTATTGTCTATGACTATTGACTAGTACGTTTTGATTGCGTTGCGTGTATGTGTGTGCGGCAGTCGTCCGTCACTTTTATTCGTGAGTTCTTTTGAAGATACTTTGTGCTAAAGTACGGCCACATGCAGTCGCTCGTCGCTCGTTTTCGGCGACGAATTAAGTCACGTGAAAGTATTTTAAATTTCCCGCCGCTTGAAAAAATCCATTGACAAATCGCTGCGATAATAAATAGCGACTTCATGATTGATAGCAAAAATCAGCGTCAGTAAATACATCATAATCAAAAATTATAATCGGATAGACACGAGACATTTTACCCCAGTTCTTTCGAATCTGGCACTTAAATACTTGACACCTACGGCTTCCTCTGTACCTTCAGAGAGGGTGACTTCTGCCGTAAATCTGGGGGATCCTAACAATAGAAGCCGGCTAACAGCAGAGCATGTAAAGAGCAGAGTTTTCTACTCTCGCTACCGGACAAATACTGATTTGCCTGATATAATAAATAGATCTTAAAAATATTACTTACAAGATAGCTTTTTAGTTTTTGATATTTTTGTAATTTTGCCTAATAAAAAAAAAAATACTGATATATACCTTCGTTTTTATTGACATTTTTGTACTTCAAAATAATATACATTTTGTATAAAAATTACTATTGATATTATCGAGCTAAGTTGAACTAAATATATTATTATTTGAAAATCGCAATTTTTTTTTGAAAATTTGTCCGATATATCAATATTTTTTCCTCGATATATCGACGTCGATATTGATATTTTAATAAATATCGATACAATGATATATCGATATTTTTGTTCTCTTCCTACATCCCTCGTGGCTGGACACTTCATACCACAGACTTCTTCATACATTCATACATTCTGACAGTCTTTCACTCATACGTCAGGATACGTAGTATGCCTTAGTAGTCTGTGCTTTCACTGCATAGCTATAGTGAAATGTAACCAACTTTTACAAAAAGAATTATTTTACGTTGTGTTAGGATTCAACTATTGTTTCGTATGAATGGCAATACTATGTGAGTAGTCTTATCTGTAGTGTTGATATAGAAGTAGTCTGTGAGTCTGTGTTATGCTATGTTGATAAAATGTAAGTGAAATATATATGTACAAGATTATTAAAATAAATGAATATCAAGAAATATAAGATGTATTAATTAGAAATACAAAAATAACCTTAAGACGTTGCCTGCTTTAAATGTCATTATTTGTCAAATTTTCAAATTCAATTTAACTTGAAAATTTTTGAGTCGTGTTTTTGTTCACTTTTTGTTGCTATCATGTTATTCAAGTGAATCGTTTTAGGTATTGCTTGTGTTTAATGATGTGATTGTGATCTATACCTATGATTTATACGTCGGTGCGTTAACAAATACATAGTAATAAATACCTAATTGCATACTTCATATTTATTTTATGGGGGTGAAGTCACCACTGAGCTCAGCTCAGCTATAGTACATAATAATTTTGTGGATTTGTTTTTGTTGGTATTTGTGTTGTAAATGTATAATGTTTTTTTAATATTAACACTATTTTATTTCAGGTTTGTAAAATACCCGATACTGAGTGTAATTTATACTCAATATGAGTACAATTTATACTCAATATGAGTACCCGATCATCAAATAAATGTACCATTTGTAATAAACGGAGAACCTCTAATTCTGGCGTATTTTTAGCTCGTTTGCCGATTGAACCTAAAGGTATTTTTGTTTGTTTTTTATTAATTAATTACTATCTACGCACATTATTGACACTTGTGAGAATAATGATTGAGATATATATATATATAGTTAGTGATAGTTTGATATGTCTCAGGCTGCCTGAGTTTGATTCCTGCCCGGGTCATGTATTTAACGATATTTTTTTAAGACATACTTTATGAATGCTTTAAAATAAATGTGACATCTCCACTTCAGACATGCTGCTATGGTGGCATCTAAGTCGCCTCATTCTCCTGGTGTCTCTTGATAGGAATGTATAAGACAGATTATGATTATAATTACTTTCAACAATATTTGTTAACTAAATGCCTCTTTTACAGATGTAAATTGTGCGTACAAGCAATTGGACAAAAGGACTTGGTGTATTTGTCAATTGAAAAGTTACATGAGTTGAAGTTTGTCTGTGCACTTCATTTTACTCATTCTGATTTTAATAAAAAAGGAAATCAACTATTCAAGTTTGCTGTACCATCATTGTTATTGCCATTCCACCTCTACGAGAAGAACTATTTAAAGAGTTCCCTTTACATGTCGGATATAAAAGAAAGCAACTGGGCCATGTAAACAGGTATTCAAATCAATTTATTAAAGTAAACCTAATTTCAAGATGTTTTTGAACATTAAATCTACCTTACTTCAGTTCAAAAGAAAACCTGCACACTGAGAAGAACCAACCAACAAAAAGTTTATTTTCGATAATCTCTGTCATGTATCGTTTTTCAACATTAATTTACCCTAGGTATATTAAAATACCATACACAAATAAATGCACACAATACTTACGAAGTGTTCTCTATTATTATTATTTCAGAGCTCAATGTTGCTGAAGTATCTGATATACTGATACAGCTGCTGAAGCATCAACAGCAGCAATAGAGGTCTGTGCAAGCACAAGCACAGGCACAAGCAATGATGAAATTCTCGTGAGCAGCTATAAAAGACAGAGGAAGTCTTACAATGTCCCTGGTTTGTACAACAGTTTGACTTAACTTGATACAAATACTTGTTTTGTAGTTTATATTTATTTTTACACACTTTTATTAGCTTCACCTTTAACTTATATATAAAAAAAATTTTTGGATGTTAAATTTGACCCACTTCCCGGTTTGAAATTAAAAGCTTTAAAAATGTAGTTAAGAAATGAAATAAAAAATATATATGAACCATGTCCAGAGATTAGTAATAGATTTTTTTCTGTTATTACTTAGTACAGTATCTTTATTATTGTTATTATCATTTTTAATTTTTTAAATTTCAGTTATACGAGACTTGTCTCCAAGAGAAAAAAATTATTGAAAAAGCTTGCACATGCTAAGTGTTCATTGAAAACCTTAGTAAAGTGCAAATACATCCCTAAATGTGGGCAAGTTAGAGTCGCCAGTTTTGAAAAACATCATGTTGAATACTGTTAAAAATTTTAAAAAAGACATGGGAAACACTGAGACATGCGGAATAAAATTTCAGCATTGGCAATCTATAAAAAGATCTCCCAGGACATATAGATACTTGCAAAAAGTTCTGCCACTGTCTAGTGAAAAAACTCTTCAAAGGCTGTTAAAAAGAATTCACATGGACCCAGGATTAAATATGAAAATTATGAACAGTCTTAAAAACAAGTGTTCTAAACTGATTTCTAAGGATAGACTGTGTGGCTTGTTGTTTGACGAAATTTGTTTAATTATATTAAATAACGGCACCATTAAAGTGGACATATATGTATATACACATATATGTGGACGTCCAAGCAAAAAGGGTCCAGTCGTGGGGTATTGAATTAAGACTAGATTCAGAATTTGGAATAGTCAATTGATAATAAGGACTAAAAAAATATTCAAAAGCTGCTATATATTTCTTTAATATTTAAAATATAACTTTGAATAAGCATGTTTTGAGAAAAAGCTTTATTAAAGTTCGATTGACAAAAAAAACACTTCTACTTGTTTGTTACGTAGATTTTGATTTATTAATGTAGATCAAGATATTCTGCATGAAATCAACTTCTAATTATATTTGTAACATTATAGAATAAACAATAACAATCTAAACAAAGGATTGATACATAGTTTAGTAAAAAGGTCCACTTGTCGGAGTTTAGTACAAAGTGAGTAAATACGACAACATAATGCAGTAAAAAATTAAAATTAAGTATTTTTACTCTATTTAAGAACTAAGAAAATAACAAGACCAGATTATTTTTATTATTATTTGAACAAAACAGTGAATCATAACAGATTACATAAAAGGTACCAATAGCTAAAGTTAAGCATAGAAATTGTTCTAGCTGGGAATCTTACTTAGATCTAACTTACGTTTTGGACCTAAAAATAAATTCCTCCCAGTACTTGATTCCTATGACCAACATGTTTGCAATACGAATATTTAATTAAAACATGGTATTAAAATGTATTTTATTCCAAATATTTAGACATGCTAACCACTGGTACCTTTTTACTGCTTTCCTTTTTTAAAATTTATTACTTAGAAACATCATATAAAGTCATTTACTATACGAACTCGTAGATAATTGAGAAATAATTGATAAAATCAATTAAAATCGTGTAATGTCACTGTTCACTTTACAAAACTGCGTATATCTCCGAAACTAAATGTCGACTACTTTACACTTGTTGCTTAGATGCCGACATATAATATCTTCAAGCTGTATTCCTAATGGGAAAGTCAGTCATGTTTATGTATATAAATGTGTTTTTGTAAATATTAATACATATACTAGAAATAATATCTCTTTTTGAAATAAATATTATCGTACAAAGGTGTGTTTCATTTAATTTCAAAATTACTATGAACATAATTTAGTATGTTTATAATTATCGATACCTTTTTTTAATTCTATCGACTTTCCGTCACTATTTCATCGATAGCACGGTCTTTGTTTCTGTACATCACTGTCTCATTTGCTTATGTTGGTATTACGGTAGTCATTAATTGTGTGAGGTTGGTTGTAGGAACCTTCCGATTCCGAATTCCGATACACTAGAATTTATTATTTACATACTTCTTGGCATTGGCAACCAGCCCATCATCTTAATCACGTAAATATATAAAATATTGCTATGACCTATGATTAATACGTTCGTAATTTTGTATTATCTATTTTTGGTATTAATTTGTAATAAGGGTGGAGATTATTCTCCAAAAAATTCATTTTTTGAATCGATCCGAATCTAGTCCAAGAAATCGATCACAAAAAATCAATTGTCCAAAAGATGGATTACTCAAGAATCTATCTACGATTTTTTAAATTCTGCATGGGAAGAAACAAAAGCTAGATAGCTCAAAAATTTAGTATAGTATATAGTAGATAGTATTTTGTGTTTTAAAGTTCTGTATAAGTGAAAAGAATGGAGTAGGTCTAAATAAACATGTGTAGTTGATGTTCTCGCGCTCTTCCAAGAAGTCCTTTATAACTTCCTTTATAACGTCCTCAAGACTACTATCACTTTACTGGAGGAGTTTTACCTTTACTTCGAACGTGATTAATACATGACATTGGCAAATGCGCTAATCTCTGCGTCATGGCATGAAGAAAAAAAAAATTTAATGTTTCTGTGAGTATACCACAAAGAAATAGAATAATAATATAATATCCAGTGTGTACTTGGTTCATCTAAGTTACCTACACAATATCCTGGCATGTCGTATTTATTCTTTTATTTAATTAAAGGTTTTTAATATAAATAGTTATAGCTTATACAGACGTACATACCTGCTATTGCTATATTTTATCCCTTTTATTACATAAAACTTAGGTGAGTATGTAAGATTCTTCGGTTTAAAATGGCACGTTGGTGAATATCTACTTCTGTTGTAAATGTGCCTAATTCATGCAGTTGGTAGATCTACATGCCTACTAATTCCAAGAAGCGTGTGATATGGTGGCGTCTGTCAGACGGGGGCTTTCAATGAGTTTCCATTACGCTGACGATTCCTCGTCTATTAATATACCAGACATGACAAACACATTAACACATCGATTCATTCATTATCCAAATTAATTAATAGAGTTGGTTTATATTTTCTGCGTTAGTTTTAGGTACTAGATACCTACTCATCTTTAATAAGGGGTAAGTACCTATCTAAAACCAAAAAATCTGAAAGATGTCTGAACTTACAATACAAATTCGCTGTCAAGAAGAGATTTTTTATATGTAGTAGGTACATAATAATATGATACTTCTATCATGTAAATGCTTGAATCAGTTTAATATTGGCAGGAGCATGAGCGGTAATGGCCCCTGCAGGCTGTAGAATACCGGGGTTCTCCAGAAAAGTGCGATTTAATGTACCTAATCAAAAAAACAAGTATTTATTTATTGGAAATCCATAAAAATATTAAAAGAATACATACCATAATTTCACTAAATAAGCAACAACAATATTCTCATTTGAATTAATTATTATTATTATATACTAAGTATTATGTAAAATGTAAAAACTTTTATGTTCTAGTTAAAGAAATATAAGTACTTCAAATAAAAATATTTTACATAGTAAGAGAAGAGGAAAAAAAAGTAACTGCGAAGACAATTAAGAGGGTTTGTAAAGAAAGGTTTTCAAAAACGATTTTCTACGATTAAAAAAAAATATTTTTTTTATTTAATTATTTTAATTAACTCTTTTATGAAGTTCACTTTCTTGTATCCGGTGTGTCGACGCAGTGTATAGATTTGTTTAAGTTTTAGTAAATCAGGGTTGTTGACGTGACCATTTACAATATCGTATAAAAGCATGCATGTCCGTTAAAATTTGCCTTATATCTAGGGTTAGTTTTATATCTATATTTCGACTTTAGCGACTTTCCACATGTTATTCCAGAAGTGCGTCGGTTCTCTAGTTTATAAAGAACAATGGCAGGAGTTTCGCTGATTATTTTAGCGAGCGTCTTAGAATATGATATACAAATTTAATCATTTAATTTATTTGTTTTTTTTTTTATACGAAATTAATATTCCTTGTAGAAGCCGAGAAAAATTTGTATATTATATTGGACTAATGCACCTATTCCCAAAGTGGGCGATAACGCCCCACTGTGGGCGCTGCAGGCCTAAAGGGGGGCGGTAAGAGACCCAGAAAAAAAATGGGGGCGTTGTGTAGAGGCCTGGGGGGTAATTTGTAATTTCATTTAGCTAGGAGGCATCTTAGACACCGACTGCATGAGCTCTCGACTCAGTAGACAAAATAAGTTTGGGAACCTAGAGACTAATGGAATGGATGAATTCCATTTTTATTTTTGGAAATCTCGTGGGAATACATTCAGTGTTGCCACTGATATGTAGTATACTTTCCGCTATATTTGTTTTTATCGGACCATGGACTAAACACATTCATCTAATTCTAAATCGTTAAAATATATAATATATTTAATGAATAAAATAGTTTAGCTCCCACATTGGGCTTTGAAATTGATTACTTTTTTTTCAAAAGACTAGAAACTGTGTTCTAATGTCTTTGTAATGTAATGGCAAAATATATAATACAATATATTTTGCCCATCGCCGACTGAGAATTTTTTTAGCCTTCCAAATTTTTTTTGTTTGCCATCTGTCGCGAGTATATGTATTCTGGCTGTCGCGAATCTGAAACAGCTATTGCCACGATTATATTTAAACGTGTATAATATAGTCGTAAGGTAGAATATGACCCCTATCCTATTTTTGAGTTTAAAGAAGAATGTTTCAATCAGAACGATTACTTAATACTTAATTACATTGAGAAGTATTATTATTAACCTTCAAAAGACATTAAATTTGTAACTTATCTAATCAGAAGGTTGAATTTGATGTACTTTATGAAGTTTGTTAATATCGGGCTCGATTTTACTAAAAAACAATCGTAAGTTGCCGTCTTCAGTATCATGGAGCCGATTTCTCCTTTTAGTTACCAACGTTGCTACAGCACTAAATCCACGTTCAGCTAAATAGGACGATGAGAATGGTATCAGAAATCGTTGAATAATCGACTATAAGCCTGGGTACAACTGCGAAATCGGCTTTTGCAGCCAAAATTCTTGGTAGTCATTCTTAAATTTAATTTTTAATTCCTTATTTGTCGTCATTTCTATTTGAAAAAGAACATTTGAAAAAGGTTCCAAAACTCAGTCTGGTATGTCCATGTTTAAAATGTCCTGGAAGAATCGTTCCTTGAAATCACTATGGAGGTTTTCCAAGTGTAGACAGTAAAAAAGCAAGTCGTCGTTCGTGAATGATACTGCTGATAAGTTTGAGAAGTTATTAAATTGCCGTCTGCCGATATTTCTTTTGTGTAATAGCAGTTCAGATGCGAAAGCAGCAACGTTTTTTTTGTCTTCAATCAAGTTTAAGTCGTCAGCTTGAAGTTTGAGATTGTCATCATGAAACAATTTATACAGGTCTGTCAAGTACGCAATATCGATCTTGATGAGGAGGTCGTCGCCCTACTCTGTGTCTTTGTTTTCTAGGAACTCTATCACAGACCCAAACAGATTGTAAAGTCGGGTCAAATAAGTACCCTTTGACAGTCAGCACACCTCTGTAGGAGACAGCAATCGGTTGAAATCATTGGCAATGCAAAGCTGTCAAAATAATCTGTCATTCAACGAGTTACTTCCGATATTGTATAGACTCAGGTGTTACTTTGCGGAAATCCATTTCATGTGATAAATTCCCAAAATCTGTAGCTATTTTCCGCTAAAACCCCAAAAACCACCAATTGACACGAGATAGGACTCGGTCAGCTAACCAGCACCGAATCAATTGATTCGGTGCTGGTTAGCTGACCGAGTCCTATCTCTGGCATATCCTGAAGATGCTCCGTTGAGGGGCGAAACACGTGTCGATTGGTGGTTTTTGGACTTTTAGCGGAAAATAGCTACAGATTTTGGGAATTTATCACATGAGTTACTTCCGATTTTATTAACTGCTCTGATAACATATTGCAGTGATGTATGGAGACGTTCACTCAGATTTTTCGCAACCAAATATCTGCATCTGGTTTATGGAGCACAGTGGTTATTACTTTTTTTACTGCTGGTAAAATTAAATCTTCCCCAATAGTATGTGGTTTTCCTGTTTTAGCTTTTAGTTTTTGCCTGTTTTAATCAATAATGAGATATTGTATGAAGCTCGAAGTTCGTCATCGTCTTACTTAAAAGCTGATGAAAAAGTTTTGAAACAGTTGGCCGAATTTCGTACTTTTTTTTCATGTCTTGAAAATAGGTCTTAGAATCTATCTAGATCTATCTATGGAATTATCTATCGATCTATCTATCGATCGATCTATCGCATTGCGAGCGATAATGCTAATGAAAATAAAATGAACAATCACGGCCTTTTTGGAGACATCACACGCATCGACAGGAATAAGATAAACATGCAGTGACTCGTTTATAACACCCGGCGCGAAAGTAAATCGCGGGCGCCGCGCGGGGGCATGGGCGACGCGGGAGCAGAGTGGGGGTCGGGGGCTGCCGGGCTCAGTCCTGTCGTCGCATGTGTGCTCACCCGCTGACTCCCGAATGCTCCGAAGACACAGCAAGTTAGAACAAGCACAGATAATACTGTCAATTCTTGCAGAATTGCAAAAATCGTGGTATTTAACAAATACTTGTGGTATTTAAAAAAAACTTTAATGGCTACAAATATATTTTTTGCTATTTTTAACCGACTTCCAAAAAAGGAAGAGGTTCATTTTTTTTTTTAATTTTATGTTTGTTACCTAATAATTCCGTCATTTATGAACTGATTTACAAAATTCTTTTTTTGTTTGAAAGGATACAATTCTAGATTAGTTTCATTGCAATGTCATTGATATTGGAGCTTTGGTTTTGAAGATATGCCAAATAACACGATTTGGTTTTAACCTTTATTCATTTATATTGATTATTCTTTTGTATGCTATTTGTTAACTATCTTTATCCCCACATGGTATAATGGTAGTTGGGAGAAGATATAAATTGCCTGTGATATAATAAATTCAGTCAGTAGAGTCAGTCTTGTGGCGGACAGAGAATACATCTGGTGGGTGTCGTCCTCGGATTGTAAGAATACTACTAGGGTGTAATTATGATGTAACCTTTACACTGTTCTTTTATAACTGATTGATATTGATATGATATCATATTGATGATATTTGTGGGGACTGAGCTGAGCTAAGCAGAAATGCAATGCGTCATCCGCTCGCACCGCAGTCGCCGCCCGGGTGTTATATAGAATAGATTGATACTGTATTTAAATTTATTTCTCGGGATTAATAAATCGCTTAGTAAAATAATGTTTGGACTCAATTACTCTAATAGTGAATATCCCAGGCCGGATACAGTTGAGCAATTAAGACGTTTCATGGGCATGATTAACTTTTACAGGTCTCACCTACCTAACGCAGTCGTGTGTCAAGTGAAATTCAATAAATTTTTACATAACACTAAAAAGAAAGATCAAACACAAATCGTTTGGGACGAGGAAAGTATAAAGGCAGCAGTGCAAAGAGAGCTTAAAAAACGCCGCTGTACTGTCGCACTCAAGAGCAGATGCACCTCTAGGTCTCATGACAGACACGTCAGACACGTGCTTTGAAGCCGTATTACAACAAAAAATCAAACGAGACTGGTTACCTGTAGGATATTTTTCGAAAAAATTATCGGATTCTCAGCGAAAGTACAGTACGTATGATAAGGAGCTGACTGCCATTTATTTAGCTATTACACATTTCAGGAGTTTGATTGAGGGTCGACAGTTTATAGTTTTTACAGATCATAAACCACTCACTTTTGCTTTCACTAAAATAGGAACGGATAAAGAAATTTCCAGAAGAGCCCGGCAATTGATATATATCAGCGAGCTCATCAGCGATATACGACACGTAAGTGGCTCAGAAAAGTGGCGCAGTGGCGGATGCGCTATCTCGTGTTGACTCCATGACTCGGAAGGAAACTGCCTGTTATTGACATTTGACAGGTTTAGTATTATATGTTCCTACAGACCGCCTTGTTTTTCAAACTTGACCAAATATCTAGACTCGGTGCTAAAAATATTATTTTCACGGGCGATATCAATATTGATTATTACCGGACCGAATCACAAATCAGTCATCTGATTATGTAAATCTAATGGCTACACACGGACTCATTCAAGGAATAAATATTCCAACGCGAGTAAATATTTGTATCGATCATTTTATGGTAAAGACGGAGCACTCATGGCAAACAATGGTATTTCCTGAACTAACCGATAACTCGCCTGCGTTACTTATTATTGACAATTTAAAATTTAATAGAATACATGAGAAACGCGATTGCTGTGCTATAAATTACAAAAATCTTGCTACGTATTTCACGGAATATAACTGGGACAACTTTTATTCAATAGCAGACGCCAACCACGCAACAGAGGAATTAGTCACTATTATACAGGATGCCATTGCTGACAATACATTTGTAAAAAATATATCTAGACGTAAAAACCGCTTAAACCATAGAATACCCCTGGAGTGATAAGGTCGATACGTAAAAGGGACAAATTACATCATAGTGTTAAAAAATCAGGTAATGACGAGAATCTAAGAAAGAAATATAAGAAGTACAAAAATACTTGTAATGATATAATTAAAATGTTAAAAAGGCAGTATTATCAGGGAGAACTCGACAAGAATAAAGGAAATATTAGGCAGACATGGAATATTGTCAAAGAAGTCTGCAACATAGAAAAGATAAAAGTCTCGCCTACAGACCTATTGAGTGCATCGGATTCCGCTATTACTGCGCTAAATGCAGTTAATGATTATTTTACATCTATGGGAAGGAATTTAGCAAACGCTACGCTAAATAAACTAGGATTAACAGAGAGTGAATTGGCTAAAAAATCCTTTATTGAAGACCATTTACAATCAATGTCGTTATTTCTTACCGACCCATGGGAAATAAAAGAAATTATCCATACCTTGAAAGGAAATTCTGCGCCTGCTTGGGATAGTATTTCTAGCAGCATTATAAAAACATCCTGTAATGAATTGGCAAGGCCAATATCCCACATCTGCAATTTAAGTTTTGAAACTGGAGTATTCCCATTGATATTTAAAAAAGCAATAATAATCCCAATATATAAGTCGGGAGACAAAATTTTACCGAACAACTACAGATCTATATCTTTATTATGCTCCTTATCAAAGGTGATTGAGAAAACTGTCAATAAAAGACTTACTGTTTATTTGGAATCAAATAACCTACTAGCAAACAATCAATTTGGTTTTAGGGCGGGCCGTTCTACTGAGGATGCGGTTTTAAACCTAACATCTCAAATAACTACCCTTTTAGATACAGGTGAAAAATGTGTAGGTATATCTCTGGATCTCCAGAAGGCATTTGATACGGTGTCCATCCCTATTCTGCTGGTACGTTTGGAGGCGATGGGTGTGAGGGCGATTGCTTTGAATTGGTTTCGAGACTATCTGACGATGCGTAGTCAACGTGTACGGATAGGACATGTCAAAAGCGACGAGGCTTCTTGTACTTATGGCATTTCACAGGGCAGTACGCTTGGTGCAACCCTGTTTCTAATTTACGTTAACTCTTTGTGTAGAATTACGCTGGAAGCATGTGACATTTTAATGTTTGCAGATGACACAGTTCTACTGTTTCACGGGAAGTCATGGACCAAAGTCAGAGCATTGGCTGAAATAGGACTCAGTAAGATAACAGCATGGCTTGGAAATAGTTTGTTAACGTTAAACGTGTCAAAGACAAAATATATTTGCTTCAGCATGACTAAAGTAGGAAGGCCTTTTGATAACTTTGCCATAACTTCACATGTATACCCGTGTAATAGAGGCCTGATCGGGCGAGCGGAGTGTCTATGTGACGTCTTAATGAGAGTTCACAACATCAAATATCTGGGTGTCTATATTGATGAAAATCTGAAATGGAACGTCCATATTATGTGAACGTGTAATTAATTATTGTGTTACTGCATGGGGTGGTACGCATAAAGTATACATGATGAGAATGGAACGGGCGCAGCGCGCAGTATTGAAGGTAATGATGTGCTACTCATTTCGTCATCCTACAGTGGACTTGTATGATAGGTGTAATGTGCTCACTGTACGTAAATTTTATATTTATCAGTCTCCGTAGAATACATAAATCTAGTTCTGGCTTATCTTCCGTCTCCGGTAGAAGAATTAAACATCCAGTACCCTTTACACATAGTTCTTTTGCACAGTGGCATTATAGTTTTCAGGCTCCACGTTTGTATAACACATTTATTAAAGTTTTCAATTCTGTAAACTACTGACACCAACACTGCATTGTGGATGGCTATTTTAGTAGTGTTAGATATATTCACACTGCCTACTAATGCGGACAGAGCACGCACTTTATTCATTCTGCTAGGTGCCGGACTACTTCGGTACTTACGTACTTCTTTCCAAAGAATTTGGAATTTTCCTCGAATTTGTCTGACATCTTGTTTTCGTCTAACACCCTACATCTTTCACACCCCTTCTTCTTTCATTAGTGCTTTTGTTTCTGCTTTTTGCAGCTTATATCTGTCTTTCATCAAATTCTTCATACCACATTAATTTTTAGTAGCAAGGTAATCTCGCCATGCTTTCTTCTTCTTATACACAGACTACTTCACCTCATCACCCCACCACACATCATGCTTTTTACAGTTCCTAATTTTATTCGTTCTACACACTTCTTTCGCAGCCTCGATCATACTATCTCAAAGCTTCTGCCAACATTCTTCAACATCCTCGTTCATCACTTTCAATCTATCATCAAGCTTACTACCCTTTCATAATCATTCCTGGTGGTCGCATTTTGCAGTTTTCAGCTTTTAATGCGACAAACCGCTGCAGGTTTGGACACTACGCGATGTTGCCATGCTGCAAGCAGATCCCTTATTCTGGTTATCACCAGAAAGTGGTCCGATCCCAGATCGGCTCCTCTATACTGTACTGTAGTGTACTGATGGATCCTTTTGTGCTTAAATACGGTATTAGGAACAAAAAGATCCTTTTCCATACACAGTCCTAACACAATCCTACCAGCATCATTCACTCTCTTATCTCCATATTTGCCTACGACAGTCTCAAATCCTGTTCGAGCTGTCCCGACCCTTCTATTCATGTCTCACACACAACAATTCTCTCATTCTTTTCAACAGTCGCTAGAACTTCTCTAACATTTTCTCAAAACTGTTCTAGTTCACCCAAACCGACAGAGGACACTGCCTACACCGCCAAAATAAAAATTCTCGTCAACCCCATCTTGAGCCGCATTCAGAGCATTCCGGGATTCACACATTTATATTCAGTCATACAATTAACCATCCTGGCATCCCGTCTCCATGCGGTACCCCTGAGCACAAAGCAATGCCTTCTCTGGGCAAGTCAGCAAGTTCACTGCTCCTTCGCTTGGTTTCACTCAAACATAACACATCCAATCTTTTCTCTACCATAATATCAATCAATCAATTCATCTTCTCTTCAATCTCACCTTTCACATTCCACGCAGCTATTCTGCACTCCTCCTTCCACTTCCATCTTTAACGCTAGTGCACTCTGTGCACCGTCGCGAGGTGCACAGCGTGTTGGGTGGCGGTTCCCAACGCCGAACTGCACGCTACACACACCAGCGGGGACAGACCGGTGTACGTCGCTTTCGGGGGATACTCTAAATGTATCACAATGATTGTCCCGCATGGCATGCACAGGCGAGGAATTGCAGCCCTGAAAAGGGCTGGCAGGGTTCGCGACGAGCACACTTCTTCAGTTGACACAGTTGATCAAAACTTAAGTACAAAAATAACTTTAAAAATACGACACAAATACCCATGTAATTTAATTTGACAGTTATTGAAGTCGGTGCCAAATAAATGTTCCGCAACAGAAAGTCTATTAGTTTAGTAGGCTTTGCACTGACTTCAGTAACTGTTAAGTTTAATTGCATGGGTATTTGTGTCGTATTTATAAAGTTATTTTACCCATTTTCAATTTCGCATTTGTTTCACCAAGGACAAGCGCTGGGGGGCCGTGACAGTCTGTAACCGGAAACGTGAAGATCTTTTCTCTCATATCACGATTCGTGTGAGTAGTCGGGTTTAACAATAGTACGTGATTCACCGATGTCCAGTGTGAAACAGCATGGATTTCCGTTCAGCTTTCCTTCTACGATCAGGCAGTTCCCATCACGCGTCCCCAGACGACGTTTTCCTAGTCCTTTTACTAGAACAATTGCTACGAAGATGTCCTCTCTCGCCGCATTTGTAACATGGGCCCTCTTTGAGATCTTACTTGCATTGTAATTTCGCATACATGGTGAGTTCGATTGTCATGACGCACTGCTACCTCCACCTCAAGTGCGTGCGCCAGGGCTGCGCCCTTGAGAGTCTGGTGATGTTTCAGACGGACCGCAGGTCTAACTTCTTTTTAATTTTTTTTATTTTGTAATGAACATGAGTGAGCAAGTGGGGCACCTGAAGGACAGTAACCAACCGCCGCCCATGGATACCCGCAACGTCCAGAGAATCACGGGCGCTTTGCCGGCCTTTAAGGAAATAGGGAAAAGAGGGAAAGGAGGGGGAGGGGTGATGGGCCACCGGTACTCTCACTCACCGAACGAAACACAACAGCAATAAATGCTGTTATTTCACGCCGATATTCTGTGAGAGAGTAGCATTTCACCGGGTGAGCCGGCCCTATTCGTGCTGCAATGCATTATGGCTTTACCACCTTTAAGAGTTCTATCGATAAGCGCCGGTGTAGGTGTGTAGGCTCGTCGTACCATACACTCAACTGCCATGGCCCACTGCTGCAAACTTCTACTCGTCCTATCTATACAATTTTTATTTTTCTAATAATTTTTTTTTATTTTTATCTTTTCCTGTTAGGTCCTCCCTGTTGTTCCTGAGCGTCTGTAAACTTATCTCTCCGCGTCGACCACGTTGCCTCCACCAATTCTCCTTTCTCTCGTCTATGCCTTCGGTTTCTTCTGTTAGCTGTTTGTTGCAGCCTTCTCTAGAAGGCTCCCCCTAGCTAAGACTGTAACTAGCAGCTGGAGCCAAGCGCCTTTATTTAGCCCACATATTCTAGGTTAGGTAAGGTTATTCTAGGTAACATACTCTAGATTTATCCCGACAAACCTATTACCGATCACCTAGAATTCCCGCACCCCACCGCACGCCCACCCGCACCGCAGCACCCCGGTGCTGATGATGAGAATACTGTTCGTTTTCAAATCTAAGATGGCGGATATTATTTTTTGATAAATTGACATAGGTGTCTATTTTAGGTTTCTCGGAGTGCTAATAATGAAAATGATGTTCGTATTCAAATAAAATATGGCTAATATTACTTTTTTAGATAAATTGACATGGGTGTCATTTTCTAGGTTTCTCGGGGTTCTGTTTTAGAAAATGACGTTCATTTTCAAATCCAAGATTACGAATGTTATTTTATTGGAGGACTTTACATGGTTGGATTCGAATTGGATTTTAAATTGATTGTCATTTTCGTAATCAGCATCTCGAGAAACTGAAAGTATGACACCCGTATAAATTTAACCAAAAAATTATTATTCGCCATATTAGATTTGAAAATGAACGCCGTTTTCGTAGTCAGCACCCAGAGAAACCTAGAATGTCATATCCATGCCAATTTATCCAAAAAATGAATATCCACCTTCTTAGATTTGAAAATAAACGTAATGTTCGTAATCAGCAAATCGGGAGTACTCCAGAATATGACGCCCGTATCGTTTAAAAAATAATTAATACTCACCGATTATCTTGGATTAAAAATTAATGTCACTTTCTTAATCAGCACCTCGAGAAATTTAAGATATGACACACATGTCGATTTATCGAATAAAGTAATATTCACCATTTTAATTTAGAAACAAACGTCGTTTTCGTAATCAGCACCCCGAAAAATCTAGAATGTGACACCCGCGTCAATTTATCCGAAGAAGTTATATGCGCCATCTTAGATTTTGAAATGAACGTCATCTTCTAATCAGCAGCCTGAGAAACCAGAATATGAAACCGATGTCAATTTGTTTAAAAAATTAAAGTCCGCTATTTTCGATTTCAAAATGATAATAGCTTTTTTGCAATTTACACGAAGAATGACGTCGGTTTTGTAATCGGTACCACAGAAACCCATCTAATTTTATTCAAAAAATTAGAATCCGCCGTCTTGAATTTAAAATGGGCGTCATTGTCATAATTAGCGTCTCTCGAAATTGCAAAAATAAAACATTTTATTCAAAAAAATTACATAATTTCCCTCTTGATTAAATGGGCGGGCGGGCTTTATGGCTAACAGCTGTTATTTTTTCAATGCATTTTATACCACCAGGCTCTATCTGGACAGTAATCAATAAATAATAAATGACTATCCCGTAACTTGAAATAGAAGTGAATTTAAGAATAACATCTAGTTTCATGTTCCATTCAGTAGTCAGTTTTATTATAGATAATTATTTGTTAGACGTTTCGTTTTAATCGGAAACAGGACCTGCCTCTGCCAATATATTGATAACGATCTAGATGTCTAACTTTCAAGTCAGCGAGTGCTGTAACCAGCACTGCTGAAAACTTGAAGCAGCGCAAATAGCTACTCTCTCCGAAAATTTAATATGTTTTTGCACCCTTTGCAGTCGCAGCTTTGAGACTTTGGATTCCCGAAGCTCATTGACCGGTTTTTAAATTTGTAAGCGACTAGTCGAGGCTTTTACGGATGACATTCGAACTAGTAACTTTTTCCGCCAACGAATTAGCTCGACTACTCAAAGAGGTAATGCTACTATTTACTAAACACCCTAAGCGAAAATAACTTTTTAAACGGTGACTGAAGAAGTTTATTATTTGCTCAGAACATGAAAGGATAAAATAATACTTAGTTTCATGTTTATAAATATTAACATTCAAAAATATCAATAACCGTTTTTAATAAATGTTTTTTCAAATCTAAAATTTGCATTTCGTTACTATAGGAAAACGTTTCTTTCTTGTATGTTTTTCTCAATTATACAAGTTAGTGTAAACGAAGTGAAATGTAACGAATCCCTGCCATGCAGCTTTGTGCGTCAAGAAGCGAGGACTTTGCACGCAAACGCATCACCGCTGCGCAATGTTCGTTATTTACCTAAACTCGAGTTACTAATTTTTGTTAGAGCGCTCTTAAAGTATTATTTTGAAATTTTATTGCAAATAAATGTGTAGTCAAAAATAAGATATAAAAATTGTATTTGGTAGATAAAAACCTTAAATATTAAAATATTTGAAATTTAGTGTTATTATCAATATTTAAACGCATGATTTTGCGCATGGTTTTGAGTATGCGTTTATCGGGTTTATGCAGCCAGGAACACATTTTATTAAAGTATTAATTCAATAAATATTACGATAAATTTCTTTGTACCTACATACAGAAAGACTGTGCCCAATGTGTACGATTTTTCTCAGGTTGTTATTCGTTACTAGTTAGCTGTTAGAAAAACTGAAAAACAGATGTTTCGTGATTACGTGAAAACGCATGTTTGATTTTTTTTTCTAATTTATGTTGAGTTTTTATCGAAATTAAGACTTTTCAGTTTATTCGATAAATAGTTGACGTACAGCTGTGCGTTAAGAAAATGCCAGAATTTCGCGTGGTTATAAAGAAATTTGACCTGAATAAGTAATATTTACTGATTTTTGATCGCGAAATTGATAGGGGCTCTTAACCAAGGGTCTGTTGTCAGCTAAACATTATAATTTTATGAAGATGATAGGAATTATGGCTAAGGAATAATTTTTATTTTGCATAGAATCTTGCATTTATTTTGTTAAGTGGGGATATTAGTTTATTTTTTAAATAGGATAACAAAATATGATGTAAGTAGCGCCACCTATGTACTATAGATAATATCTTCAATAGAAAAAGAAATTAGTCGATTTGTGAATTGTGAAAGTCAACGAGGTTTATTATAAATTATGTATATTGTTCAAGTAGGTACACATCCATATTTCATTTGCATAATGTATGGCACAACTCATTCACAGAAGCACATTTATAAATTGAGATCATGTCCATTAGACAGGAGCATTGTTCTTCTAAACGGTCAGTAAATCACTCGTCGTATTTCACATCAGCGACATCGACTCACTGTATCGGTAATTGAATAAACTCATTCATTATCGTAAAGTAATAAAACTGGCCATACAACCAAACCGATTGTGGAGTTTTACGAGTCCGCCAGCTGCATTTCTTGCCTATCTTTATTAGATGTGCATACGTATGACCTGAGGACGTCAAGAATATCACTCGTCATAAGTATTGGTTTTACCTATAATGAATTATTCATGACCTTACTTAATATCGATCAATCGATCAATATAAATCAATCGTATATCAATCGTTTAGGACCTATGTATATATCACTAATTATTATCTAGATACTTTACAATGCGTTTTAAATATATAGACAGAGTGAAACAAAAGAACAGATATCAAAAATAGAAAGCTCATATTTATTAGAAAAGTTTTCGTACTTTTAGTGGTCTAAAGAAAGAACAATAACGTCAAGATCAATGCTACGACAAAGCAGTAACAGTCGTGTTTGTACTCTATAGGTAGGTACGAGTAGGTACGTAGATTAAGATATTTGTGTTTTGATCCAATACTGGAAAAACGGAGCACATAATACTTATGATACTGTCCTAGGGTCTGTCTGTCATGTTCGTGTTCTTTACGGATTATTTGATATAAATAGCTGAGAATCAAATTATAATAACTGGTAGCTCAAGCACAGAGACAAATTGAAAAGTTGAGTATTGACTTGAAAATTTTCAGAGGTACCGTGGGGGGTACCAATGAAAAACTATTTAAATTATGAGTTCAAAATAACGAATTCGAAATACTTTGTTTCCAATTTGTATAATACGTTACTTTTTCCACAACACTTTAAAAAAAATGCTTATCTCGAAAAGCTAACACTCAGAAAAAACTAATAAATATAGAAACAAGTAATAAATATCATAAACGTTGAGAATAAGGCATATATTGCTTGAATACTATCGCGATTGCAATAGATTAGATTGTTTTTTTCATAGAAAAAAAGTGCAACGGCAAATTGTTTCAGTGAAAACTAAAAACTTATGGCGGGTCGGTTTTTTAAATAATTGGCTTAACAAGCTTTTTAGGCTTTTATGAGTTCTAACAATGAATATCTCTGTGATATTTATTCGATTGTCTGTTTGTGTTCGGGCGTCAATGAAAAACTATTAAATGAATTTCCAATACATTATTTGAAGGACTGATCAATTACCTATTAGGATATACAATGTAATGCAATTTTAATATGAGAAAAGCAGAGGTACCAATATAATCTGAAAGTTTGGATTATTTTTCTTTAAAAAAGATACGGACGAAGTCATGTGCAAACGTTAATAATTTCTAGGACGACGAAAAATATTTAAAAGTAAAAATAAAAAAGTTGATTACTTAGAAATTAAGTGATTTTTTTCAAATGATTGAAATTTAGCAAACAATGTATATTCGACTATATATAATTCCTATTAGCAACTAAACGTGTTATTTATAACAAGAGAGCTTTCAAGAGGAAGTCATGTTAGGTATACACATAGACAGAATTTAGAGGTGACTGAGCGGATTGCAATGCGTTCAATAAGCCTTTTATCTTATCTAGAGAATGCGCCACCCTCATAACGCGCTGTGGGTTGCCACTTAGCGCTACGTTTCAAAGGGATGATGAAATTATTGAGCTTCAAATTCTTTATCTTCTTACCTTATTTTCTGCACTTGACAGTTTCATAGATACTATTGCAAAAAAACAATAAGATAAAAAATATGCCACTATTCGAAAAAAATTTATTATTTCTAGTAGGTAAAATATTTATGAATCATGTAAGTGGTCGGAATATTTAGTGTTACCGCAACCATTTTTACGTTGCTTAAACAGGTACTTTTTATGCTATCATTGACATCGCTTCTGACAATTTATGTTTTGTGTGAAAATACGTATTCTTCACGCGCGTTATCTAATTAAAAGAGCTTCACACATCCATCACGATTAAGTACTATAAATTTTTCCTTACCTGAATATTAAATGTCAATATGCTACCCATCCAACGTACCTAAAGTGTTATTTTAATTAATAGGCGCAAGTAGGTTTTATCGTGAGTTTATTAATCTTTATAGGAAAAAAGTAAAAAATGACGAGAACTCACATTAATATATTCTATTGTCTATTACTTTATTACCTAGAACGACATTTACAGTCATAGATCAAAAATGTTCTCAATATCTAAAAAATACGAGATAATGTATAAATATATACTGAAACTAATCTCAATCATTATATTATAAATTTGTGATAAGGGCAATGTCCTTTAAAAACTGAAAGTCTTAAGTTTGTACAATACTATTATATCTGCATATGCCTACCACACGCTTCTCTTTCGTGGGTATAAAATACAAACACATTCAATATTTATAATCAATAATATTTCATTATAATGAGCAATGACTCGCATCGAGGGCAATGCACCTACTGCAGTAAAACGACTTGTGTTTTCTCTTCAAAATGCTTCACTTGTTTTCAAGTGCACTATCGGTTTAAATTCTTAATAATATTATGACTCGGTAAAAAGCTTTTCTTATTGCTAGAAAATAACTGTCTCTAAAGATGAATTCATTCTGATGTTACCTATATACCTATATACATCACGCCATCTTCCAATTGGAGTAGACAAAGTATTTAGGCGCAACAAAATCATACTTTGACGGTTCATCTAGCATTTATTTTTTATTTAAATATATTATATATATATACATCCAATAAAAAAAAAAATGTGTAAAAAAAAATTAACCTATTTGTTATTCAAAATTATTATATCTATTTTATAAGAAAAAAAAAATTACGATATTCTTTGCACCGAAATATCTACGTGTTACTTTATATGTGACAAGGAAAAAATTTCAAAAATGTGCCCAATTCCTCCAGAGTAGACATTGAGTTACCTAAGTGAGACCAAGGAGAATATAATCACTACCAGTGGGACCTCTGTCAAGTAACTACCACGGTGTTTGTCCTCGGTGCATATTAAGGATTTCAAGGAGCCCCGAAGTGCTGTACCCGCCACAGATCCTTCGCAATATTGCGAGTGGCAAAGCATAGTTATATTATTATGGTAACTGGTTGTTACTTCACCGTATATAGTATATATGTGGGACGTTCTTGTTTTTAATCGACAATGACTTGTCTCTTTCAAAAAAGTAGTCATTATTACATACATACATAACTGCACGCCGTATTCCCAACGGGGTAGTCAGAGAGGATGAAATTGATCATTACTCATTCGAAATATTAAATTTCTCAGCCTTTTATTTCTGAAAAATTCTTATAACTTGATTATAATAACTTGATTAACTTGATGTTCGAAAATTTGGTAAGTTCCAACTACTAATGAAGTCAAAAGAGGAAGGTGCGATTATTACAAATTAAAACAGCCAATTAGGCGAAGAGTGATTAGACTGATTTTATCTCTACCAAAGAATGGTTTTACAAACAGAAAAGACTTAAAATTATATTTCAAGAGACATTTTGTTTTGTTGTCATCTTATTAACTTTAAAAATGTTAAAAAGTTAAGTTACGTCCGATTCTAATAAGTGCTATCATTATGTTACTTTATTAAGTCACTGTCACAAATTTGTCTCCAATATAAATAAACATTAAAGTGGCGTATCATTTCATTTCCATTCCAAACATTCAATAAAGTAACGTATTCATCTATTAAATACCTACTAAATAAAGAAGATATCAACCAATGGTTTGTGATAATTTTATTAATACCCTTCACGATATTTTAAAATTTGTTGTCTTAACAAGAAATAGTGTGGTAATAAGTAACACATTGGACTTTTTGGCGGGAACGGGAGAAGTGAGGTTGTCATTTCATTTAGATTTTCTATTTTTTACATTTTTAGGAGTTTTAAAGTACAACAGTGATAGTATATTGTGTTTTAAAGTTCTGTGTAAGTGACAAGAATGGAGGAGATCTAAATAAACATGTGTAGCTGAAGTTTTCGCGCTCTTCCAAGAAGTCCTTTATAACTTCAGTAAAGCCTACTATCACTTTACTGGAGGAGTTTCACTATAAGAAAGAACTGATTTACTTGTAATTCTACATGGATTCTACTTATTCTGTGACTGTATACTAGTTTGTGTTAATGCGTGACATTGGCAAACGCGCTAATCATCTACTGAATTGTTTTCTCGCTTTACTTGACGTTGGCAATGTACTCACGTACGGTGCCATTTAAAAAAAAAAAAAAAGTAACACATTGGACTTTTTGGCGGGAACGGGAGAAGTGAGGTTGTCATTTTATTTAGATTTTCTATTTTTTACATTTTTAGTTTTAAAGTACAACAGTGATAGTATATTGTGTTTTAAATTTCCGTGTAAGTGGAAGGAATGAAGTAGATCTAAATAAACATGTGTAGCTGAAGTTCTCGCACTCTTTCAAGAAGTCCTTTGAAACTTCAGTAAAGCTTACTATCACTTTACTGGAGGGGTTTTACTATAGGAAAAAACGAATTTACTTGTGATTCTACTTATTGATACGTGACATTGGCAAATGCGCTGGTCTACGCGCCATGCTATGAAGAAAGAAAGAAGAAGAACATTGTTTCTTGAAAAAAGGGCGGGAAACTTCGTTTCCCTTACTTTCGACTCATATTACTTGGTCAATGGCTAATTTCAATCTGCGAAGCCAAAATAAAGAGAAAAAAAAAGTAACACATTTTTAAGTTTATAATAAGAATTCCGCCGTAATGGGCTAGATAAAACTAAGCGTTTGTATTATCTAGCTAAGCGTAGGAACAATAAAACGAAGATTTGATTTCGCGTAACAATAAATTATAACATTTTTGTGACGAAAGTGTGTATTGTTTGTTACCATTCCGACAAAATGAATTGACAATTCGAAAAAATTACAAGTAATACTTCGATGTACAAATTCGTTTCTGAAATCTACGAAAATTAAGCAATAATTCAAAACACATTTCAGTAAAGAAAAGATAGGTGTTTTTTTAAATAAATCTAAATTACAACCTGTTTGGCAAGACAGCTGGCATAATCCATCTCAGATTAATATGAAAAAATTATTTAACAATAGGTACGTTAATACACACTTTATGTATGTATTATTATTTTCACTAAATCAATATTTCTTTATTGGCTCACGAAATATATTATATTAATATCAAAGTTCAGCGGCTAGTGCCTCAAATCTGCTTTTTTATCGAGGGTGCTGGGTTCGATTCTCAGGGAGGTCGACGAGGTAGGAAATGAGCTTTTCTAATTTGTATTACAGTGAGTGTTATTTGGTTCCCCAGGTGTTCTATGGTACCCAGTTATTGATAATATGGTACCGACTCTTATGAGTACAATTATCTTCTGTATATTCATTGACAATTGGTCAGTATATAAAGATGTACTTATTTTAAATTTTATATTTTAAATTTTCTTAAAGAAATACCTATTACCTACCTACAACAAATACTTGGTATCTAATTTTTTAGTGTTCTAGGTGCATTCCAGAATAGAAACATTTAGATTAAAATGAATAAATTTTCAAAGCAAAAGAGCTTTCTGGCTGAGTGGTAAAAGAAGCCAAGAAAGTCCAAGGCTGACTTATGAAGATAAAATAGCTAGTGTTAGCCAACGGAAATATCAAAAGCACTCGCATACCTAGGCGAAATTTGTGAGGAGAATGATGAGATTTGAGCGAAAAAGATATGTAAGTACCGCGACGCTTGGCGCTCCGTCCTCTCTGACTACTCCGTTAGGGATATGGCGTGAATGTGTGTATGTATGTGTGTCATCGCATTCATTAGACAGGTGAAATAGTTTTAAGATTTATGGATACATTGTTCTTCTAACATTAATTATTAGATTAGATCATTAAACAGTACCTAAATTTAACTAATTATAACTAGAACAAATTCAATAATATAATTAGGCCGGTACATAAAATAGGCTAAACGTTAAGTTGTTGCATCACTAATCCCTTTAAAGATTGTGAAACCCAAAAAGATACCTGTCAACTTATAATGGTAAATGGAATTTGTATGCATCTACATATTCATTTATGGCCTTATATATACACATATATGTATATTATATTACATTTGACTTTGATTCATTCATAACTTTTCGTAATTGTTGATAATAAATTGACATCACTGACCGCTGAGATTTGATAAAAGACGGTTGTTCAACGATGTCGCTTTACGTACTTTGATTAAAGTAGGTAAATAATCAGTCATTTATTATTATTATAAAACTAATGTGTGGTAGGTATAAATATATTGATATAAAAATTAGCAGAATGTAACAATAGAATAAAAATATTAACACAGAGTAACACATCACGAAAGATTAAAACATGTTATTCAATATGTTTGCTATTATTTAACCGGTGTTCGATGAAGATGTTGTTTGGTGATGTTTTTAAAACTATTTTTCTATTATTATATGTGTCTATTTAATCAAGCTTCTACATATATGCATTTCCTTATTTTAATGCTTATTATATATCACATAATAATAAGCCCTACTTTCTTGTGTTTTGAATTATAGACCGAAGTGGTGGCAAAGGTCTCGATAAGAAGTTTAATGTTTGGTGCGTTTGATAGTCTCTGGCAATTTGCCGGATGTATCTATATATTTATTGAACTACAATAAGTAAATAATAGACTAAAATAGTCAAATGATACATTCAAAACAATATTTCACAATTGTAATACAATTTTAATCTACTTCTATCAAGTTACCTACTGTTTTCTTCTCATGCGTATTCATCATGCTTATACATAATCTCTCCAAAAGCCTGCCTCAGATTGTTATTGATTATTTATTGTCAGACATCTTTTTGTCACTAATTTCTTCAATATTACTTTCAGCCTATTTAAATACCAGAATGAGTTTTATTAAAATTCAAATACACTAGTAGTTACCGAGCGGCGTATAGTTTTCCGAATTTTCGTTCACTATATAATCGGGTGACATATTATTATAATCTGGAATTACCATGTTTCAATGTCTATATATTATCGATGTCATATAATCTAAAAATAAAATGAGTATGACGTTACATGTACGTTTAACAGGGAGATAGTGTAATTCTGAAGTGGAATGAGTGAGAGAACGTGGGCGAAATTACCAGTGGCTATAATTACTGCATGTAGTTATGATATTGCGTCAATTGGCTTTTGGTAAAGCGTCACTACCCTGTGCAAAGATTGTTTTGTGAAGTCATCACTTCACATTAGTTAATGCACTATCTAGGTAAGTTCTTTACCTTGCTAATATTCGAAACAAATACTTATAATTAATAAATTGATAATAATAATAAAATATATCGCTTAAAGTATATCTAAAAGAAATTTCGAAAAGGAGGGCCAGTTAACTATGGTAAGCTCCGAATCACAAAAAAAAACTTTTTGTAACAATAGGTATAATTATGTTTTTACGTCAATAAATCTTCGACAATATTCCACTGATTGCTTTATACGGTAATACGGTTAACGCTCAGGGATGCCAATTACAGGTTTTCAATAACTTAAAAGTATAATTTGCGGCACAAATTGATTGACTATTGTACTGTGATTTTAATGGCAAGTAGTTAAGTTGTTAGTGACCATCTAAGTACTTACATAAAAGACCTTAAACTAATTTTACAGGATATCAATTTTCTAACAAAAACCTTATTTTTTAAAGGAAAAATAATGTAACTTTTATAATAACTTTAAGTGGTTCACATTGAGACATTAACTTATTTTTAAATGGACTCACGAATATTTTGACGCTATAGGCGAAGTGAAATATACGTTTTCTTTAATTTCATATTTTTGTTTCTGTTCTGAGTTGGAAAGTAAAACAATGATAATTAAGTATCTACATGGTATGTTTAAGTTTAATATAATATACGTATAAATGTATAGAAATGTGAATATTAACTGTTATAAACTACAATAATCGCAGTTTTACAATATTTTCAAGGACTCTGGTATAGTCAAAACTTCTATCACCATAGCGCAGAATTGATTGAATTATTAAAATTTAATTACTGAAAATTGATTAAGAAAAATTAGAAAAGCAAATATTAACGTGAGCGTTCCCAAGCCTATAGAAACAATCTGAGGGGGTGAAGAAAAGGACGTCGCATTGACTAACGAGCGTCGTTTGTAGATATACCTACTTATAGAATGGAAGAAATGTATTTTCTATTAATTTAAAAAAAATTGTTTGGTGAACTAACTCATCCATTCAGTGACAACTACTTTAGTATATTTTTTAATACCTATAATCAAGTTTTGCTCGAATAATATGATATTTAGATTACAAAGGCAACTGTTTGAGATATTTTTTCGATACAGTGAATTAAAATAGATCGTGTATCATTATGACCGACATAATTACAAGGAAGATTGTTAAACAACATATATTTTTTATAGATTTGAAATCCCTACAATTTGAGAATAAATATTCTTAAAAAGCATCCTATAACAGGAGTATTTTCGGGAATTTTTTATAATTGGTACCTATATTAATATTATCGACAAAAGCAATGAATGTTCAATACGATCGCCAAAATGCATGTAACAATACAATAATATAAGTTATTTGCAGTCGGTATATCATACGATAGATTATATTTCGAAATCGAACAAAAAACATTTTTTTAATTAAGCCGCAATGTTTCAATCACATAAAATTTTCTGCGCGCTATTGATATTGAAAGCGAAATATAAGAACTTCGTTTACTATTACATAACATATATACTTTACTGATTTATTTTTCCTCTTCAGTGTATTTAATCCTGATTATACAGATTCATTCTGCTTGATTAAGCTATCGTACGCCTACGTAATCTGCAAAAGAGGAACATAAATCACGAACTGCCCACGAAGGAAATAATATTATGCTTCCCGGAGACAGCGCAGTCTTACGTTTTTATAATTTACTAGCGACTCGTCCCGGGTTTGTTCGGGCGGGATCTATTGTAATATACGATACAAAAACCTTGCAGAAGAAATTCTCTAAATGACGGTAAAAATCGCATGAAAATCTGTTAAATATTTTAAAAGAACTGATCATATGAACAGACAGACAGAAATAGTGATTTCGTTTTATATACTTAAAAAAAATACTTAAAAAAATTTGGTCTGAGAATTAAAAAAATATGTGGATCTCTACAATAGCGTTACCTACTAGGTCCACCTATAGGGAATCATCCAGGTGATCCTATAAAAACAAAAAAAAGGTAATCAATATCGGTCAAGCCGTTTAAGAGGAGAAGAATTACGAACTCACACGCACCGGAATTTTATATATAAGGATGGCACTTTGGTAAATGGATTGGTCTACAAAAATAATATTTTTCTTTGTTTTTTTTTTTAATTAATACGTTCGAATTATAGATTTGTACACACGTAATATGTTCTTGTATGTATAGATAAGTAAATAAATACATACTGTAGAAAGTCACACTGATCATTTGTGTAACTTTATACTGTGTATTCACTCTACTATGGGTATCACAAAACGAACTGGAGGAGCCTTCAGCAACGCTTAAAATTCAAGACAATTTCCAAAAGTTCGTTTTCCGAAGATTTCCCGATCGGGAATTGAATCCAGGATCTTCGGTTTGGAAGAAAGATGCATTAATTAAGAAGACGCATGAGCATACATAATATCTTCACATTGCATTCCTAACGGGATAGACAGCATGAACTGCCAACCACAACGTGTTTACACTTTTAAAATTTTAAAATCTATAAATACTTTTAAAATTTTCACCCCTTGATACCTACTTTGCCTTTCAGTTTTGGTGTTATGTTTTTCATACTCGCGTTCGTTTCTTTTATAAAAAAGAAATACTAATACAATACTTTACAAACAACTAGACTGTCTTTATTTCTACTACAAAATGTTTATTGCGTTCTTTGCCAGTGTGTATGATTTCATTGACAAATAGTATTGTGACCGTTACGGTGGCACCGCATATTTTTGTAACAGATCGCATTACACTGCATTCATTTATTACATAGTTTTATGGTGCTCTTATAAGATCACTCTACGTCTTTCGGTTCATCCGTCTGTAAATCTATCACAGTCGACGGTCAAGTTTTTCAGAAAATATCTTCCGACCAAACATGAAATTTGGCATAGTGATACATCTTGTTTTTTTTACTGGACCCCGAATTTAAAAAACTTTAAGGCCTTTTACCTAAAATATACAGGAAAGAATAACGAAAATTTTATCTAGAAATCAATGTATAAATATTGTACAGATTTCTTTGTTTGCGTTTCATACTTGCATTTGAGCGATTTTTATATTGTATGTATTGGGTCCTTACATATGAAATTAGCGTTTTGTCGTACTGACCACTTTGATCTGAAATATCTCCTCTTTGGTTAAGAATTCCAAATTCAAATTTATAAATTCATTTAGTTTAGCTGGTACATTTGAGTTTTGAAAACAGTCATTCATTTGTTTTTCTCCTCATTATTTTTTTCTTTGGCGTCGCTTATTACCGCACAATGGAAAACATGAAATATCGGTATATTTACGAGTACGAGTTCTACCGTGGCACCAGTGCTGCAGAAACAGCTCGAAGGATTAATGATGTGTACGGTGCTGGTGTCGCAAAAGAAAGCTCGGTACGTTTTTGGTTTCAACGGATTCGTCCTGGAAATTTCGACCTTCAGAACCAACCCCGTGGACGGCCGGAGACCAAAGTGGAAAATGAAGAATTAAAGGCTATTGTGGAAGCGGATCCATCACAAAGCACTTCAGAGATAGCTGCAGGCTTCGGTGTAAGTGACAAAACTGTATTAATCCACTTGAAGCAAATCGGGAAAGTAAAAAAACTTGAACGATGGGTACCTCATGAATTGAGTGAATCGAACTTGCAAACACGCGTCGACTGCTGTGTTACTTTGCTCATCCGACACAATAATGAAGGGATTTTAAATCGAATCATTACTTGTGATGAAATTGGATACTGTACGATAATCGGAAGCGCTCGTCGCAATGGCTGAACCCTGGAGACCCAGCCAAATACTGCCCTAAACGAAAATTGACTCTGAAAAAGTTACTTGTGAGTGTTTGGTGGACTAGCGCCGGTGTCGTTCACTACAGCTTTCTAAAATCTGGCCAAACGATTACGGCAGATATCTATTGTCAGCAACTGCAAACCATGAAGGACGAACTAGCTGCTAAACAACCGAGATTGGTCAATCGCTCTAGCCCATTGCTGCTTCACGACAACGCAAGACCACACACTGCACAACAAACAACCACTAAGTTAGATGAGCTACAATTGGAATGTCTGCGACATCCACCGTACTCCCCGGACCTTGCTCCAACGGATTACCATTTTTTCCAGAATTTGGACAACATCTTACAAGGAAAAAAATTCAACTCCGATGCGGCAGTCTAAACCGCCTTCAAAGAGTTTATTGATTCTCGCCCCCATGGTTTTTTTAGTAAAGGGATCAATGAACTACCTATGAGATGGCAAAAGTGCATAGGTAACAACGGTGCATACTTTGATTAATTAAATATATTTTACAAAAAAAAATTCACTTTATATTCCTCCCGTACAAAACGCCAATTTCATATGTAAGGACCCAATATTATAGTTTTTACAAACCTTTTTCTGTAACATTTTTGATTATTTTAAAGATAACGATTTCAATTTTTTCTTTGGAGTGGTAAGAAAACTAATAAAAATGAGTGTACATACACAAGACATATTGCAAGATATTTATTTAAACAACTTTAAGATTGGTGGATGAGCTGCATGACTATATGATAGAAATTCCTTATACCTAATTTATTGTCGATTTATCTGCGTGAATAAGCCTTTAGCCGTTATAATTTTGTTGCGTACTGACTTTACGCTTCAGCGATTGACAACATTCCTCACGCTTTTGCATCTTGCATAACGTCTAACTTCTGCAATAGGTATAACAAATCGCAATTATTATTAGATTATTGTTACATAAAATAATTAATAGTTATGTATGATACTAGTGCGGTAAGTTGGTTTGTACAAACGAGTAGACGAATGTAAGCCCGAGACGAAGTCGAGGGCTTACCATAGTCACGAGTTTGTAAATACCAATTTCCGCACGCGTGTCATACAAAGTTTTTCAACACATTTGCGAAAAAACAGTGCAATAGGTAATGAAACAAACTTTTTTGTTAGACTATTTTTAATAAGAAGTTATACAGGTAGGTCACTACTCTTGGAAATTAATAGTAACATTTGAACAATTATTGAAATTCGGTGAAATTTGCTGCTTTGGAAGTGTTCAGTTCCGAACATATAAATGCTGGTTATTATTATTTTTTTATTTATTGTCTTATTCTATGTTTAAAATTTATTCTATGTTTAAAATTTATGCATTACTATTTTGTTATTGTTTCTATTGTTTTTCTTCATTCGTTTCACTTTCGTCGCATGGTGTGGGCTATAGCCACACCTTAATTGTATTTATTTATAATATGTGGGCCATAGCCACAAGTATTATAACTATGTTATTTGTACAGATACAAGGTTATGTTGAAATCATTTATTAAATTTCATCTGAATACAGTCCACTATAATTATTCATGTGCTTGTTTCATTTATAAAAACATTCGGGAACCAGCGCCGCACAGGAAGCTTAACTGACTGACAGACATTATTAATTTCACATGTATTATGTTAAATGGGAGAATGTGGCGTAAACGTCGGCGACGACGGCGGTGACGGGGCGGTGGCGGCGGAGCTTGCAGCGGAGGCGGCGGTGGCTGGACGTTTTAGCGTGAGGTAGATGAGCTCGGTTTTATTGTGCACTGAATCCACAATATAATCCTCTGCAACATTATTAGAGTGCCATCCTCCGTGGCGTTTCAATGATATCGGCTCCGGAATTCGCTAGTAATGTTGCAGAGGTTCTTCTAAAACTGTGACCGGTATAACTAGCCGAATTTTACAATTTCAAGAACGTGGCTATTTCTTTTGGTAGGTACACTACCAATTTTGTTAACGCCAACGACTTGCCGCTTGTATTTACCGTTTTCGTACTTCTGAAAGAATGTGTTACTCTTTGCGTTTGTAATTCTTATAGCTTGATACTTCTTGACAATTGCGTAAAACTCACCATGTATGGTGAATGTACAAAGGATTTTGGTTTTGTGTCTGGTATCTTGACAAACAGTAAGTCCCCATGGTTTTCGATATCGCTGACATTTATGTTGACTAATTCCTGTCGTCTAAACGTCCCAGATATACCAAAAATTAATATAGCCTGTAATAAAATACAAGTAATTTAAGTATGCTTTGTGTAGTTCTATACAGGTAAATGAACAAATTAACAATCAAGTCTAGGTACCTACTATCTACCTACTAAATTAAACTGCCTAAATTATTATAGCAAATAAGTATGTAAATGTCTACAAAAAGGTTTAAAGTAAAGAAAAGTTTTAAAAACGTACCTTACTTACTAAATATTTTTCATCTGGCGCGTCAATAAGGAATTTTTCTACGTTAGCTGCAGTGAATACTTTTGATTTTTTGCTCTTATAGCCATAATGACTGTCGTTTCAAAAATACATGTAATTTGATTTTGTAATATGTATTTTGTTAAATCGATGTCATTATTGGTTTTTACTAAAAACCAATAATGACTTTTTAGAGTAGGTATTTTTTAACATCGAATATATTGACCACATTGAGGACGGCTTATACTTCACACGTAATTCATTGAAATAAGTCATCAAAACATTTTCAGAGAATAATTGAGTATTTCTTCGAGTCTTCCATGATATAAAATTAGTGTAAATCATTAAATAGCGCTCTCGCGATTTTGGCGGCAAGAGACCATTTACTACAATTTCTGCCTCATTCAAGATATCAAGTGGAGTAGATTCCATATTAATATCGGATTCCTCGCTTGAACTCATATTGTTATTTTGCTTATAAATATCAGTCTGAAAGTTGCAACAATATTTGACGTTTCTAATATGAAAATGGCACGCATTTGCAAATGGCGTCACGTGCGCGTGGTGAAAATTAGAACTACATCTTTCGTCTCATTTTCTCTTTAGTATTAAAGTAAGACATACGTATTGAGCAAAAGCGCTTCCAAGGTGGTTGGTTCGATCATTCGGTCTATTTATTCCCGTAATGTGAAACTCCTTGGTGGAATTCTTATATATTTTTTATGAAAATTAAAAAAAAAACCGTGAAATATACGCACGGCGCTATACAACGGAGTATACGGTAAAACGGGTACTTAGGTGAGAGTACCTATTTTACCGCACATTCCGTTGTATGGTGCGTAATTTTTAACTTTCGAACAATGTATACAGGCTTCGTAAATGCATTTTTGAGCAAATGTGTTGAAAACACCTTTACGTGTGATTTTTCATATTATTTCATACAATTGAAATTATGATAAAGACTATTTCTTGGATCGACTTGCAATTTGTGACGTGGAATATGATATTGAACAATTTAAATGCATCAAGGCTTTTCATTTATAAATTGACTGACAGTGGTTCAAAGGTTAATAGGCTGTATAGGGCCAATCAGCCCTTCAATTTGGTGCGTTGATTAAATGAATGGTTACATTCGTCTTCACTTAATTTTCTCCGTCCAGACGCTCTGACACGTTTCAATCAATTAACTTGATATTATTGGCTCAGTAAGAGCCCTATTACGTATATTTAGTGCTAAGTAGTCATTTGATGTTGGTAATCGTTAATGTAGTATACATTGTACGTTATTCATTTTAATAATTTATTAGTGTTAATATTCATGGCACATAGAAATAATATAATATAGCTAGAGTGTTAGCTGACGGAAACATGAAAAACACTCGCACCGCGTACCTAGGCGAAAATGTGTGAGAAGGTTGATGAGATTTGAGGATTTGAGGAAGCGAAAGAAGTATATAAGAACCGTGAAGCTTGGCGCTCCGTCCTCTTTGACTACCCCGTTAGGGATATGGCGTGAAGATATGTATGTATGTATATATGTACAAATCAAACCTCGGAATCTTTTTTATTTGTTAGCAGGTAGTTTTCTTTCTAACGCACTTTATTCATTTTGCAAGGTGCCGGAACACCTCGGTACTTACGTACTTCTTTCCAAAATAATTTGGAATTTTCCTCGAAGTTGTCCGACATCTTGTTTTCATCTAACACCCTACCTACACCTTTCACGCTTCTCTTTCGCTATTGCCCTCGTTTCTTCTTTCTGCAGCTTAGATTTTTCATCAAATTTTTCATACCACAGTCCTTTTTAGTAGCAAAGTAGTCTCGCCATGCTTTCTTCTTATTATACACAGACACTTTTACCTCATCATCCCACCACACAAAAGCGTAACTTTTTACCGTTCCCAATCTTATTCGTTCCGCATGTTTCTGTCGCAGCCTCGATCATGCTATCCCTAAGGTTCTGCCAACGTTCTCCAACATTCTTGCTCATCACTTTCAATATATTATCAAGCTTACCGGAGACTACTCTTTCATATTAATTCCTGGTGGTCGCGTCTTGCAGTTTCCAGCTCTTGATGCGACAGACCGCTGCAGGTTTGGACGCCACGCGACATTGCTACGCTGCAAACAGACCTCTTGTTCTAGTTACCACTAGAAAGTGGTTTGTTTCCAGATCGGCTCCTCTGTGTGCTCTTGTATCCATAACCTGCTTTTTGAGCTTTTTGAGGTTGATTTGTGCTTTCGTAAAACCAACAGAAGTTCAATAAATTATTGATTGTTTTTCATAAATGTTCTATTTACAAAATGAAAAAGATTGAAGTTACGCCCTCTAACTACAATAAAATTTACAAAATTTTACGTAAAATTTACTAAAGATTTTAGTTTTTATTTGATTTTGCTATTAGCCGCAGTGAGGAGTTGCAGCGAGGGTGTACCGTGATCAAGACCAGGGCCGGGCCAGTGTTGGACAAAATGTAATAAAATTGTAAAAACAAAAACCTACAAAACGTTTTTACAATTACGTTTTACAATTACAATTTTTTACTGTAATTGTTTTTACAGTTATACTCGTATTTTTCCCGACACTGCCCCGGTGGCAAAAATTTGCAGACAGCGACAGCCACGCGATCACTGCGCGACCGGTGAGTAATTGTAATAAAAAATTATCTAGTATCATGTATGGCGTTTGCATATCTATTATTGTACGACCGTAAAATGCACTTTTCGCGGTAGATTTAGCGCCACTATACAAATTACATTACACAAATTCGCGTTTTGACAGCAGATATCGCGCGATATTGGCTGTCGCATGCTGTCTGCAAGTTACGTAATAAGCATGCAGGCTGGCCTTAACCGTTGCACTGTGTTTAGAACTTGCTAGTCTGTGACTATCACAAATAGGGGTTCGTTCATAGGTGTAGTTTTTGGTACTTGAGACTTGCGTTCTGCACAGTAAACTCAAATATAAAAGTAAAATATGAAAAGTAAAATATAAAAGTAAAATATGAAAGTAAAAAATGCTAAATAGGATAATGTCTCGTACATATCCAAAAGTGCACTAATTTTAGAAGAATAATTTCCTTCGTTATACAGAATTTAGGTAATTTAGAGAAAACATGAAACATATGAATAGGTTCTGCAAAATAATTTTGTATAATTTACTAAACTGGTAAAGTATAACGAAGAATTTCCTTTAGTTGATAATACTTAACAAATTTGTTAACTATACAAAACAGTTTTGTAAATATTTCAACATCTTAAATTTAGTAAAATCAACAATTTCAAGGTTTGAGCTTATATTAATCCACGAGTAAGAAGTACATGTAAGAACCGCGACGTTTGGCGCTCCGTCCTCTCTGACTACCCCGTTAGGGATACAGTGTGAGGATATATATGTAATTATGTATGTATATATTAACCCGCGAGTTTAGCAAAACTTTCGTATAGAAAAACTAAATAAATTTCATGGACGTGAGTAATGTCTGCAACTCTGCTTCTGATGGTGCTATAAGCACAGCATCGTCAGCGTACAATTGGCAGTTTACCACGGTGTCGTCGTATATCATACCACTCATACTACCTTTCATTCTGTGGAGGTAATTGACAAATTACAGTATGAACAGCCAGGCAGACATCACGCAGCCTTATCTGACGCCTGAACAGACTTCGAACCAGGTCGACATGTCACCATCTTTAGGAGATAGGCTCTGTGGCCGCGATATAATGACCTCACAGCCTGCAGTAAGGGGCCCTCTACGTCATATATCATAGGCAGAAGACACCACAATTTCTGTCGCACTACTCTATCGAATGCCTTTTCACAACCACGAAAGCGCAGAAAACTTTTTGGCCTAGGTATATAAAATAATATTGCAAAAAATTTTTAGTGCAATAATACAGAAACTAATTAATCTGTCGTAATAATATACTAATGTGAAATAACTTATATATTATTATAAATATGATAATCATGTCGCTACTAAAAGTATACGAACTTACTATACTTGCATTTATACTTATACCAAATGGCATAACATAATTACTTATTATTAGACTAACTTATTAGAATATAAAATAATACATACGCACATACATACATGTCTTCACCCTAACCTAAGGGGGTAGTCAGAGGATGGAGCGCCAAGCGTCGCGGTCCTTACATACTTTTTTCGTTTCCTCAAATCTCATCATTTTCCTCACACATTTTTGCCTAGGTATCCGAGTGCTTTTGACATTTCCGTCAGCTAACACTGGCTATTTGATCTTCGTAAGTCAGACTTGTTCTTCCTTGGCTTCTTTACCACTCACTTCTGCTGTGTAGATTTTCTTCGTCAATCTTTCATCACTCATTCTATGTGCCCGAACCATCTAAGCATTTATTTTACAACAACGCTCGTGCGGTGTTGGTGCCTTTACTTTACTGTATGGTAGTCAGGCGTGGATGTGCGTGAAACCGAGTGAAAGTCCTTACTTAAACGCAGAAGAAATGCGATCTCTTAGAAATATGTGCGGTGTCATCCTTGCGGACAAAATAAGCAATGAAGAGATACGCAGTATGACATGGTTGCATGACAGTGTTGTTATTGTAATAATAAAGTAGTAATCATTTCGAAAATGAAGTTAATCCGCATTGTAGAGTAAGGAATTGGTTTTTAACATGGTTATACATAACATGGGTATATATGTATAGCACACATCTACTATTTTAAAATTAGTAATTTATTTCCAGAAAATAATACATATATTTTTTTTTTATGTAACAGAGGGCAAACGAGCAAGTGGGTCACCTGGTGGAAAGTGATCACCGCCCATGGATACTCGCAACGTTCACGGGTCACGGGTGTGTTGCCGGCTTTTAGGGAAAGTGGGAAAGGAGAGAAAGGAGGGAAAGGAGGGAGACGGGGTGGGCTACCGGTACTCACACTCACCAAACGAAATACAACAGCAATAGATGTTGTTATTTTACGCTGATATTTTGTAAGGGGGCAGTATTTCACCGGGCTAGCCGGCCCAATTGGTGTTGCAATGCTGCATGGTTCTACCCCACGTAAAAAAAAATTGTCTCAGTAAAGTATAAGTAGTCGTGTTGGCGGTTCGGTTTACAAGTTTTTAACGTTGATCATTTTTATTATTATTAGTATTGTGATATCGCACTAAAAAAGCGAAGCCTCAACAAGGATTCATAACATATTTATTCTGTTCTGTATTAAGTTCTGTATTTATGTTAGCCAGATAAACAACATAGGAGCTTTTAGATAGGATTAAATTAACGAATTAATAATAATAAATGACAAACGAAGAATGAAAATAAATGATTTGAAACGCTAGGAATATTATGTAGGCATATCATGTTTATTACTTTTGTACATATGTATGTACACATGCTTAACGTTCATATTTCTTGTTGTTGCAATTGTTTCGCATTGGTGAAACCGTCATTATATTTCAGTAAAAAATAGCATTACAGACGTGGGAAACGCTTTGGTATTCAAGTTTCGTGAGTAATGTAAAAAATGAACTCATTGGTGATGCCGCTATGATCTTCGCTGAGAGAGTTCATAGCGCGCGTTCGCCTTGCGTTACCATTTTTTGATGAATAATATATAGTAATACAGCTAGAATGCAATTAGAAAAGAGGGCATTATTATTGTTATTATTGTTTACATGATTTTGTTTGGTTTTTTTTTAAATGTTTATTTTTTTAATTGTTATTTAAATTTACTGATTGGAATTTCATGTAATTGTAAAATCTTTATTAATGTATAATATGTGTATTTGCAAACTATATTTCCCGCATAGTTAAGATAAACATATGTTTGGGTCCCCATAGGACAGGCTTTGCCCAGTTTGGGGACCATAGCGCAACCGAATGTAAAATTATACAAGTGAATTGAATTGAATGTTCATTATACATACAGCTGAGCCTTTCACAATTTTTTCTTATATATTTTTGTAATCTAAGCGAATTAAAATAGTTTTTTACATATTACCGTTGTCAATATTCTCATTACTTTTTTAAATTTGGACTTATCTGTGTTTGGAATAAATATTTAATATGTTGCCATTTAATTACCTTTTAATTGACGTACGTTGATGTTTCTCAGGCCTGCAGACTTACTGCATAATATATGATATTGTTATAATATGACATCATTACTTTGTATGATATCTAAAAAAATCACGACAAACAACGAAAGATTGCACGTTTTTTTTCAGGTTACAAAAAAACAACGACGTCGAGTAGAATTAATTTCGTGCAATCTGTTTATACGACGGATAAAACTTTCACTATATATCTACTACTTTACTCATGTAAATGTGAAATATTATTAGGTATCTATGTATCCTCAAATTGTGAATATTAGCCTTCAAAACTTGATATGATGATATGTTACATATACGATTAACTTCAGTATTATTTTGTAGTCACGATATGTTGTACGTAGAATATTCGATTCAGTTTAAGTACATAGATATTAATATTGTATTTTACGATAAATTTAGTGTTTATTATTGTGATCAAATATCAGCGTTGTTGTAAGCGTACGTTTATTTTCATGTTCACGTAAACCGATACAAGAAAGCAATAAAAATGCCTTTGTAGGACGTTTTACTGCGAATTTGATATCAGATATTCTGGAGCAGTAAGATTTAATACTGGTAAAGTACTTGCATTGTTTAATTGCTGTAATTAGTGAGTGGATGGAGGGCTTAGAGACAGTTCGACTATGAACACGTTTGTGTCATCCGGTGCACGTCCCCTCGAACGCAAACAGAATAACTTATAAAAATAATGTATAAATAATTATAATTATTCCAACAGTTCGCTAAATGTTTTGTACGAAGTTTTCTTTCAAATGATCTATCTCGACTCGAACATATGTACGTTGTTCCCTTCTCATTAAGTGTACGTCTACCACGCGCTTAACGAAACTGATAACCCAATAATTGATTTATTGTTGACATTTCGACCAATCGTTACGTTTAATAATAAATAATTTCACTAGATAGGTACCTAACAATTATAATTCCTCTTCTTCTCTTACTGTGAATTTATGTAGTCCAGGTACAGTATAGAGAAGATTCGATTGCGGATAGTTTTCAAGTCACTGATTTTATAAGTGTCGTAAAAATGGATTTTATATTTTTGTTAGTAACTTATGATTAATTTGCGGTTATCTCGTTCCTAAGGTCTCTCTAAAATATTTGAAGTAAATCTCTTGTAATATACTATATTTGAAGAAAATCTTGTTATTTCACGTTGTCACAAGTTCGGAGCTGACATAAACGTGGTCTGTTATGACTTCTGACTCGGTAGTGACAAGATGAATACATAAGTATGCACAGATAGGTACATTGTATTATGTACTTACCTCTATAGAAATTAAAATGAATTTTCATAAAAAACGATATTATCAGAATGTTATCTACTAGTTTTTTAAATAATTTTATTTTGACTAATATTATAGTACTTAATAAATAACTTAACTAATAACATAAACAAAGGAAAAAATATTTAATTAAAAAATTACATAGTCTTGAACCCTATAAAGTTGGCATAAGTTTGGACAATGTACATAAAGAAACTATTTGCTAAGAAATCTTTATTATACAATGTATGTAACTTATAGATATTGTCCAACTAATTTTATAACTTTCAATGGTTTTCTTTTTTTCTTACTTCTTCTTACCAATATGGTAGATACCCAATGTACGGTAATTTAAAGAGAAACCTGAAAATATTTCTGCTTTTAAATTTTGATATAGTGCGGTTGTTTCGCATAGCTATGAGACATAATATGGACCCGAGTAACTAAATCTGATAACATCCACTTAATTTAATGTTATTGAGATTTATTGATTAATTGGAACAGGTCCACGGACTGTCTGCTGTAATAGTGATAACCTCCTTATTAATTGTCAGCTGAAGACGGTTATTTATTCTATATGTAATTTTCCGATACAAATAAGGCTCAATAATAAACAAGTTTACAAACGAACATCTTTTTAATTTCCTAAAAAACGAGTTCGAAATAACTATTTTTGGTTTAGTTTTAGTTTAATTTGTTTTATATTATGATTACGATAATTTACCTTTCAATAATACAGTGTTGAGCAAAGTAATTGTTTGCCTAACAAAATGTGTTCACAATTAAATTTTGCGATTACAATTTTTAATTGTAATTGTTTTCACAATTACATTTGCCCGACATTGCAATAAGCTACCAACACGTAGTGGAGCATCTCGCGACACTTCCAATTTGACTGCGGAATTGTAAATAGAAAACTTTTCTATTCGAAAACGACTTCTGTGACTAGACTGATGCTAGTTATTTTTTAATATTCGAAATTAAAAAAATCATAATTTTTGATGCTACGCTGGGGTGGCTGCTGGAGTTTTGAATACAGTATTAACTTATAGCAACCTGTGTTACTAACTGTAAGTGTTGACTTGGTGTTGAAACATGTTCTATGTAGATGGCACTGTCAAGCCATATTTTTGAAGCGAGACTAACCGATGACTGGAATATATTACAATGCTAACCTCAGTAAATTATTGCACTGTTCAAATATTTCAAATTAAGTAACACATTTCATTCTTCACTTTTTAAAGGACGACAAAATAATACATATGCATTATAGTATAGTGAACTCTATTTAAGATTATATGAAAATAATAAGTAAGTATAAGTACAGTGAATAGAAGGACGGCTATTACATTTTCCATATATGGAGAAATCCCATCGTCACGCATAGAATTCAACAGGTGACATTGTGCGGCACGGATAGATATATGCTGTTTATTAGGTACTATGTATGTTAGACACGCACTAAATTGCTACACCCACAATTTTGTGAACATGGCATATATATAAATCTCTATTATATCGCAGGCAGACAATCTGCGTAGGTACTTGTACATGTCAACCAAATTAGTTAGTGATTTTTTTATTTTTTGTAGAGTCAAAAAAGTTTGAAGTGATTACGTATGGAATTACGATTAACTTTGATTTATTATTGAAGATGAGCACTGAGCAGTTGACGTATTTGTAAAAATTCAGTATTATGTACAAAAATATGTCGATGACAAAACAGAACAGTAAAACTCAAAGTGCTGTGTAAACTGTAACAGATAGAACATATTATAAATGCATTGTACAATTACATACCATCACTAATCATCTTAGTTTGTTCATCAGTATTTCTTTAATGGTATCTTATTACAATATTACGTTTAAATCTAAAAATTTCACGTTTAAATGTAAATGTTTCTATTAATAATTGTCGCGATTTATCGTTTGTGGTGAAGAAATTGTAATTGTCGTTTCGTAGTAAACGATTTGCTACGTGTATTTTTAGTTTTAAAAACATTACTTATTCATTGTGATAACATTTTAAATTTTCTATAACTACAAGTAAGTACAAATTATGTGTGAGAGAAAACATTTAATTAAGAGTAACAGAAGGAATAAAAGTACTGAAGTAATCATTATTATGAGGGTAATTAGTAATTATGAGGGCATATTTTATGCACATCTTAAGTAATAATTATTATGAAGGTAATTAGTAATTATGAAGTCATATTTTATGCATATCATGTGCACACGTTCACTGCCTTCGGTATTTTTATTGATTGATCCGTACGATAATCAGGATTGGTTCAATCATTTATAAGCTCTGTGTGTAGCTGTGAAATTACTTGTTATTGGATTGTAATTATCCATTGAAATATTATCATAAATTTTCTTTACTGGAAGCCGCCAACGCTGGCGCCACCCGTGTCGCGCCGCTCCTATTACATCTCAGGAAATTACATAGTCGTTCAGATATGTACTAGTTAATATACATAACTCTCTGCTGTACAAGTAGTGATCAATTACACTGAAATCATCAATGTCAACATATCACATGTTTAACATGCATTATGGGCGTGTTCGAATATTTCTTAAGGGATAATCATAATATAAATTATAAGTTATTAACAATTCACTGTGGATTCGCTGTGAAGCTACTTAGTAGTTACGCACTCGTTAATAAATAGTTCAAATGATCCCTTAAATAATAGCACATAATCACGTAATTTTAAATAAGTATTAGATGTACTAATATTACTGACATAGCTAATGTTCTCTTTTAATCTATTTCATATTTAGAGTCCTTTCTATACCACGAAAGTTACAAGCAAGCTTGCGGTCTGCCTGATGGCTGATGTTAAGTAGCTATCATAATCAATGGACTCCTGCTATACCAGGAGCAGGAATAAAGTGTGCGTGAAATTTTTCACGCCCTTTGTGAAGAACCCTGTGCCGTAGTGTCTTTGAAAAACCTCAACGCTGATATTTTTTACACCCTGAGTGTTCGCGAAAGGAACTTAATTTGAAACCGCGCAGTGTGCTATAATTTCAGTCCCAAAGTGCCGAATGAACTACCTGTCGGCGCCGATGTGCGTTGCGTCGTCGTTGGTTGGTTTTTATTGAGAGCTCTAACAATAAGACTTGAAAAACTATGCAATTCCTTATGTATATTTATTACATTATTAATATGTTTTATTATGTCACCGGATTAGTGGAATAAGTCATTATTTATAACTCATAAATTAATATTATTGTCTGTATTTTATATTATTATTTTCATTATACGTATAAAATGTGCACCTATGTCATAATTTTTTTATTTTATGTATGTAAATAAAGTTATTAATATTGAAACACTATATATTTAAAAAGTTAAATAATAAATGTAAGGAAAACAAGCAGATAAGAAATATTTATGAAAATGTTTACTTTATGTTACATATTACAAAATGAATCGTCAATTAAGTGCGAGTGTTCGATTCTCGTACGGAGGGCTTCCAAGCAAATTTCTAAACTTGATTTCACAGCATTTGTAAGGCCTATTACTTTCGTTATATTTTTCTTGTTTTTAGGTAAGCCTTAATATTCCCTTCAATTTTTATGTTCCAAATATGTCCAATAGTTACTGAGATAGGATGGGAGGGAATGGTCAATTTAAGTTTGATTACTCTGCACTTTCTTCAATGGACCTATAAAATGTTTAATATCATCTTATGCTACCTAAACGTAACTAACTTAGCACAGCAATGTGAGTTAACAAGATGTTAATATATATACATAACTCACATTACATACAACCTTCGCATGACTAATTTCATAGAGGTTTTTTCTTCCTTTTTCAGTTACGGAACCTTAAGAACCTAGACTAGTGCATATACCTCATTTGCGCAAGTATTGAAACTACTGTACCTAGTACCTAGAAATCAAAACATTTCAGGAAATTTAAAGCCTTACCTAAATTTTACAGGAAAAGTATAAAGAAAGTCTGGGTCTTTTAAATTTTTTAGAAATCAAGATTAGTTTACCATTTTTTAAATATTGTACAAAATCCTCTTTGTGCGAGTAATACTAGTACTTGACAGATTTTTAGGATTAATTTGGCTCGTTTCTTGTTCAATACTTTAAATATATAACTTTAATTTATTAAATGAAACAGATGTTTATTTTGTGGGAAATCGCTACGGGACCTTATATTGATTTTAGACAATTCTTCAATTCTTTTAAAATATAACTTTAATTTATTAAATGAAACAGATGTTTATTTTGTGGTAAATTACTACGGGACCTTATATTGATTTTAAACACACTCTTAGTCGATTTTTGAATTTACGAGACAATACAATCAAAATAACTAACATATAACCACGAAGCACATAACACTATTTAAAAGTAACGCTATATGTCCCGATTCAATGTACAGTCACAACATCATGCTAGTATTTGACATTTTCTACTAGATAATGACAAAAACAAAATCTATCTAATTGTAACATTAGAGACAATAACTAAATATAGTAATTACGTATGAAGAAGTTATAGAGCTTAGCATCTGCTTTCCAAGCTAGGGTCTCGGGTTCGATCCCCGATCAGGTCAATTTAGGAAACGAACTTTTCTCAATTGGCTTGGAGTCTGGGTGTTACTGGGAACTCCCCCAGATTTCGTTGTGTGGTACCCATAGTACAAGCTTACTGCTTAGTTTGAGGTCAAGCAATCTGTGTAATTGTCTGGAGTATTATTATTATATATTATTATTATTACTATCATTTTTTGTAGAGTAATAAAAACGTGTAAAACAAATGCATGTATGGATTTTATGTGGTATAGACCTTACTTTTATTTATCTAGATAAAGTACAAGGTACTGCAATCAACTTGTTTCTTAAGTGGCATTTATGTGTCATTATTTGAACATTTATTAAAATTAAAGCCTATTAAATTGCAAGATAATTAGCTAAGGACCTAAGCATTGGTTTCAAACAGAGATAATTAGCTTAACGACCTTTAGACACCCATGTCATGTCAAAGCTTGTTATTACAGTGCCATTATCACTTTAATATCGTTAATCACGCCGATCGATAATGTCAGATAACGATCTATGTATGTCTTACAGGCCATCAAGTTTGAATTGCAAAACCACAATCTTTACTGACTCGCGTAATTGTAGTATAAGTAAACAAATAATACGCAATTTATTCACAATGAAAATAAATCGATGAACCCGAATATTTAAAAGCGCTTAATTTTAAACTACGTAATTGATCTGTTGAAGTAATCTGACAGTCATTCATGAATTACATTAATTGTAGTATTCAAATAATTAATTTTTATGTTTGACATTTTCAAAATTTAAATGTATAATCTAATGAAATATTTGCATGCTATATAGTTACTAGAATATGCAGAGTTAATTTTATTTTCGTGTATTATATCAACTGTGATGCTCATGTTCATGCAAATAAAATTATGATTATTGTTATTATTACTTAAGGCGACGGCTTAGAAATTTTGGCGCCAGGGGTAACCTGATTCTTCATATCATTGACTTTATTTTGCGTTAAACGATTGGTTAACTTTTGTAAAAGAAAAAAAAATATCAAAGAAACTTCTTTTAAAAACAGAGAATTACTTTTTTCGGACTAACGGAACTGATTTATGCTTCTAAATTTTCTGTGTAGATTAATCTAAATTCTAAACACACTAAAACGCATATTACAGAATGCCAGTTGGATTTTTAAAATTAACTATAATTTTTAATATAAACGAAAATAACTGTCTTTTCGTATTTTTCGTAAGCTAGCACGCGCACGTTTGTATTGTGCAGAATGTCTATTTTAATTTAAATTATTTATTTTTTATCAGTGTTTCACCATAAGTGTATAATTTGAGGAAGGTCAGACTATTGGCAAAAAAATATTGTACAGAAATAAGTATGCATAGGGAAATTGTTAATTATTCCTATTATTTATACACACAGATATATTGCACAACATAACACAACTCTTATCACATAGTATTACCTTTTAAATAGGTACATATAATACTACTAATTTAGAACAAACACCCTTCGTCGGAAGTTCTAAAATAAAATTTGTTTTGATATTTATTATTCAATGTACTTTTAATCATAGCATTATATTCATTTCGACATCCGATTACGAAAATAAATCGAATATTACATACATACATAAATACATATCCTCACGAGGTTTCCCTAACGGGGTAGTCAGAGAGGATAGAGCGCCAAGCATCGCGGTCCTTACTTATTGCGTCTCCTCAAATTTCCATCATTCTCCTTACACATTTTCGCCTAGGTATGTTGGCCAGGTAAATCGATAAATGTTAATTAAAAAAGTATTACCATGTTATATTTTATCACTTAGGGTCTCATGTAGGCATTACATCTGAACATAGTGTGTAAGGCTACAAATTACTTATTATTTTTGTAAATATTGTATGAACGATTCGCTGTACTTTATTCCGTGTCCCCTTCTGCGCCCCAATTCTCAGTATCACCTACGCGCTGTAGCATTTTACGCAGTATTAACAGTATCGTGATTTGTTTGAAATAGAGCAATTTATAAAGCGAAATGTATAATTTCTATTTTTTAATTCAAATATTTTTTTTATTATCTGCAATTGAGCATAGCTGGCCAGAATCTGATGGCAGCTCTTCATTGGACTTCTTAATTTATGGTGACACTCCAATGAGCGTTATAACCATAGTTTTACTAGTTTTTGCTACAGTCTCTAATCCATATTAAGCAATTGCCAACGTTCTCTCCTTATTGCCTCGTCATTATTATAAATAATCTGTCTGAAATACGTTTTTGTTTCAATTTGAATAATTTTGTTTTTTTTTTTGCTTTTACGTTATAAGATATTTATGTTGAAAAGTATTCGATGATTTATTGCAGTTTCAGAGAAATTAAACTACTCCGAATTCTTTAAATAATACTAATTCGAAAAGCGTATTTTGTATTTTATATTTAAAACAATATTACAAATCATAAGTCAATGGTTTATTTATGGTTTAATGATTTGGATTTGCTATGATTTTGGTAATAGGTAACATTCAGTAGTGATCATTTTTTATTCAGTGCTTTGTAACACTGTAATAATTTATTCAATACTACATTTTTCTGTCATTGTAAATTAATTGTTCTATTCTTTTTGGAGTTTGTATAATTTTATTCATTGAAATTATTATTATCATTATCTCAATATATCGAATATTTTACATTAGAAATGAAAAATAAAATATTGTTTTTATATTTTACATTCGAGTTAATTAACAATTTTTTACTTCTTTATGATGATGATGACGATGGATCTTCACTAAATATCTACCTAGCTGCGTAGCTTTTGCAGGTACAGTATTTCTTAATTGATAATGAATAACTGAACATAGTTTCATGTAATAACAGATGCAATATTTGATAAGAACATGAAGAAACGGCATTACACGTGAACTTCAGTATTCGTTAATTTGTTATTGGTTTTTGTTATAGGTTCTATAATAACGATACCGTTTTATTAACATAAGCATTAATAGGTACATCAAGTCTTACCTGTTGACTTGATAGTGCCGCAAAGGAGATGTCGATGTGTATTTATGTTATTATTAATTGCCGTTGTTCGCTGCAAAACTGTGATTGTATTAATTTATTATCTGTCTAAGCAACCAAATAAGGCAACGCGATGTTAATTTGTATGAAGTTGTTCACTATGACGGATGACAGCATGACAAAATTAAATGATATAATTTATTTTAATAAAAAAATAGTTACTACGTTTTTAAAATGGACTAAAATTTATAGAATAACTTTTCGAAAGTGATCGTTTAGAATTTTAGAAATATTTTTATAGCCAGTAATAATTCTCTATCCCTTTTTAGGAGACATTATTTTATACTTTCTAGTTAAAACCATGGCAATTTAATATATTTTAATTAAGTGATTATTTTTTGCTTTTTAGTCTTTCTAATTAAATACAAATTCACAGTTTCAAATTCTGAACCAATCTGTACTTCATAGGTATCTGTACTTCATCATTCATTCTTAAATAAATATTATTTTCGATGTTCTATGTGTAGTGAATAAAAATAATGTAGAATTAGAATAAACAAATGCATGTGTGGCCCGCGTTCGTTGATAAGCTGTGCATCACAGCATCGGTGTTCGGTGTTGCATTTGTATGTTGCAACGTCGTAGAGGGCAGCGGGCGGGAGGCTGCGCGGAACAGGTCCAGCGCACGCGCGGGCCGAGTCGCGCGCGGTCGGCCCGCGCCACCGGCCACCGAGAGCCGAGAGCCGAGAGCGACCGCCAGCCGCCACTCAGTGCTAGCGCTGCCTCGCCGCCGCCAGTCTGCGTGGCCTGCACCACGCGGACACCACTTCGCGTATCCGACGACGGCTCAGCGTACTTCACTGTACTATATTGCACTCACTCCTTTAAAAAAAAATTAATATACGTATCCAAAAAAATTTTTAAGAAATTTTTACACACGTGTTTTTCATAACGAGGTGCCATTGTTTACTTTTCGAGGTGCAATTTTTTTTGTTATTATTTAACGGGTATTTTCGTCCACTGTGTCGCGAGTGAAGTTAATTTTTGAACGATATTGGTGGCATAAACGAACTGAATTTTAAGGTAAGTTTTTAATTAAAAGTTTTACAAGTAGTAATTTGCAAACATGACACAAATACGAAATATATTTAATATTATACTCCGTGAATATTTCTAAGCTATTATGAGAAAGTTACTTGAGTAATGAAGTGACTAAACAAGTTTAATATACTCTTATTCGTACTAGCATAAGTAGTCAAGTTGATGTAACCTCGCGATGTGGTAAGTTAAATAAATTTTTGAATTGTCAAATATTAAATTTACATATTTTTGTATGTTCATAATGAGGTTCGTAAAGTTAGAAATCAAACATTTTCCTTATTACTTGTATCACTTGAGTACAGTACATATATTTTTTGCAAAATTTGAACAAGTCACAAGTTCAAAATTATAGATTCATCCTACTGATTACGAAACAGTAATAACTCTATACTATTGGGACAATAATAATGTAATATATTCGTAGTTATGTTATATGAGTGTATATAATTATATTCTACACAGCGACTATCACTATTACTACGTTAACAAGAATCTAAACCAGTTAATGATGTCGTAATTCCAATATGATATTCATCCAGTACACGACACACGTATTGCCTTAGTTCTACGAATGCCTACTTATCATACTAGTCACATAAATTATTTAGAAAGTTCCAACATAAATAAACACGAATTCCAATTTTAGACATATTTTTTTTAATCAATTGTTATAATAATTACCAAGTTTACATAACTTCAGGAGCAACGTTAAACTGCGAATGAAATGTGTATTGTATAACAAATAATATTCTAATAATATCTGGCACAAAACTTTTTTGTTACGTAGTAGCTATGCAGAGTAATAAAATATATGTTATTTACTGGATGCATAAAACAAAGATAAGTACATAATAGTAATAACTGGTAATATTAGATTTCACATATAATGTTTTATCGACAGTGTAAGGTTTTCATAAGCACCAAGTTTTTATTCATTTTTTATTAAAATAGCTAAATAGATAATTTATCTGAAAACATTTGTTTATAGAATATACTAGGTGATTAAACATTCTGTGTTATGGCGACGCTTTAAATTAATGATTATGATGACAATTTTGGTTTCGTATTCAGTGACCCCATGAACTGTGTATTATAAATATATCTACATAAATCTACGCAAGTGCTGTGTGTATTTTTTAAGGCAATATTTAAGAAATACGTAATATTTTACCGCTTAATCTTAAAAATAATGAATTGATTTTTAGATGATTGGCTTTCAGATGATTTTTACCTGTTTATTCAAAAACCAAAAAGGTGATTGGTTACAGTATTGATGTTTATGTTGTATAGATTTAGGTGTTACTCATTTTGCGGAAATCCATTTCGTTTGATGAAGTCTTTATCTATTACTAATTAGCACCGATGCTAGTTAGCCGACCGAATTTGATCTCTGGATTTTCCTGAGGATGCTTCGTTGAGAAGCGAAACACGTGTTGATTAACAAGTTTGAAATGTTGGGAGGAAGATAGCTAAAAAATATGAGATTTCATCACGGTATGTTTAGTCAAATAGAAAAAATAATACTGCAACACAACAAGGGTTAATTATGTGCCAAACATTAATTCGGTTGTAAAGTATAAAATATTAATTTTTGTACGTATAGTATGATGCACGCAAACTAAAGACATCAACGCGCGCCGAATTTATTTCCTAGTTATTAAGTTCTATTTATTTAAAAAAACAACCAGTATCGAATTTTTTAATGTTAATAAAAGTTTAAAGCATTATTCTTTGAGTAAGTCGTTTATAATGAATATTCCATTCATCTCATCTGTTCCATTTGTGTTTTTTTTTGCAACCCTAGCGAAATAAAATCTAAAAGAAAAGTTTTAGATTTTTTTTGGAAAGATAATAGCAACTAAACCCACTTAATACCCGGTTATAGAAATACGGGAAACGCCTGTCTGAATGACTGTTGGTGCTGACTCACTTCTTCGAAAACCATGAAACATTCAATGTCTGTCGTCGTCTGGTGACGTTAAGTTCTTGCCGGGACTAAATAAATACGTTTAAATAATTATGTTTACGGTTTCGGTCGTACATAATAGGGTTGTCAGTTAGCGAGTATTTTGGATGCAATAATCACTCTTCACTTTTTTATATTAAGTTATTATTATATATTCTCTTGTGGGGAATCCTGTGAGGGAAGGTAAAAAGATATTTCTTTATCGTTTTATTTTTATCTATCACGCAGGCTTATTCACGTATGTACCTACACATGCCTGTAAAACACATGAAAATGAAACATGATTACAATTTAGTTTTCCCAAGTTCTTTGTTTTACGTTAATAGATAGCGTTTTAGTTAATAGATACTTAGTACTTTATCTAATACGTAGTAAAATATGTTTTGCGTTTTAATTTAAGGGAACGTCGTATTGAATTCCATATTCAACAATTATAGAATTTTGTATCTTAAAAGGCAAACGGAACCATTATAAGGTCACTTATACGTCAGTCAGTCTGTTATAAAGAAAGTCTTAGGTTTCATAGACTTCCGGAAATTAATTTTAGAAAGGTATATCTTTATGAACACTGTACAGAACCACTGTGCGCAAGGTTAACTCGCTGTTGGCCAATTTTTTTTTATTTTTGAATTGTGAAATGAATTGATGTGCAAAATTATTCTTTTTAAATTTTTAATTAACAACCCTGGGATTTTATTTGACGAATGGGAATGGGTTATTTTAAATCTAAATTGATTTATTTGTCTCGACTATGTTGCTTGTCTACGTGTGTCGACATGTTTCAGAGTTTTCAATGAAACTATGAGTCAGTAACCTTTCAGCCGTATTGCGCGCTTATCTTTTCTTAGATACAAAGATATTAAATTGTGTCAGGAAATGTATGTCGGTAATGACAATATCAATAGATAGATTTCCTTTGATCAAAATACTTAGTCATATTTCTATTTTCAAAAATACATGTAATCCAACTTCAATTAGTTAAACAGGAACTTCATTTATGAGGAAGGAATTTTTTTTCTGAAAAAAATGCTATATCGTTTATAAATAAAATTCCTACGACGAAACATAATACTTCTTTTATAAATATTATTTTATATTGTGTTTCACAATTCATGAAATATTTAATATGAAATAATTACCAAAAGCCACTTAATACCTCTAAAATGACAGAAATGTTGAAGCAGTTTATAAAAATACGTAATATATACACAACCATACACACCATACACAACGTATGATGATACTTTTTTGTAGGAGAAAAAATTTGCCTTATATATACATAATATAGATCTATTATATATACAAATATAATTTTTTCCATTTAGGATGACAGAGCGTAAAGCTACAACAAAATCACACCTTGACGCTACTTTTCGTAATATGTAAGTGGATTTACAGATGGCAAAGCGAAACCTCGTAGTAACAGATTGTTAGTCCATTGTCTAAACAAATTCTTTTTTGTATCTAATCCCTGCATTTACGTAAGCGATTTTACATCACATTTATTTACTTCCTTTGAATCTAAATACCTAATCTATGTCTAAAGAAATGTAGGTAAAACATTTGTGTAAACACGAGATTACCTTTAAGCCTAAAGATAAAGTCTGGCTAGTTATGTACAAATTTTATGGTAAATGGTGCTATTTCTCACGAGTTTATAGAAGTCGCTGCTAATTATAATTAAAATGACCACATTATGCTATTGAGTGACTGTTTTCAAATACTAACTGAGATTGTTGGTAGGCAATTAGTAGCTACGGTAAATTAGTAATTTACGAGATTTAGTAATCATTTAAATTTATCAACGTGTTCACACAACCGATTTCTGTAAGATGTTCGGTACATTTTAGGTATATCAAAGTTTTTGAATGTTCTCTCTTCAAACTTTTAGCAATAGAGTACTTGTTACGCTGAAGAACTGAATAATTTTTATGAAAACTTGAGGTTTGTAGAACATAGTCGTTTTTAATATCTTTATACTTATATTATAGTTGTTTTGTGTCCTTTTAAATATGATTTAATAACCATGTAGCTTTTAAAATTTTCGATAAAATTTGATACTTAAATAATTTTCAGTTGCTCTATAGTAATTTTCTTTTTTATCCTTATCCTTAAAATTATAAACTTTAAAAGGATTGTCATTTATCCTATTTATGTAATATAACTTTTTAAGTTATAAATTATTATCATATTACCTATTTATCTCTCCTCACCGTAAATTTTTTAACGTCAGTTACATTTTTTGCTATACATTTCTTCTACTTCTCACGATTTATATGTAGTAGATATTTATGAATAATTGGTGTCACACGGTCAAACAATAAATAATAATATCATAAATGATCTGAATATATCGTCAATGTATCAATTTTATAATAAAATAATTTTCGTTAAAAAATTATCTACTTTCTCGATGTATTCTACTAATACATTACATTGACTGGCCCGTTGGCGCGATAGTAGAGTATCTGCGTTCCAAGTCGAGGTCTCGAGTTCGATTCCCGGTCAGGTCAACTTAGGAAAACGTATTTTTCTAAATTGCTCTGTAGTCTGCGTGTTAGTGGGAGGTCCCTCAGTTCGTTGTGTGATGTTCATAGAACAGACTTAAGCTTAGTGCTTAGTTTGGGGTTACATGAGTTTTATAAATGTCTGGACTATTGTTATTATTGCATCAGCTTGACACTTCGCTACAACGCTAACTATTGTATACAATGGTACATGAGTAATTTCACTTTCTTATATTTAATTTCACATTATTTCGCAATAATTTGTAATTATTTAGTTACTCATTTGAAATATTGTGTTATATTACTGAAGTACAGAAGCAAAACATTTAAGTAATTGCATAGTACATCAACTAGAAAAATGCTACATTAAAAATCAGATACGTACATTGAAAAATATAATTATAAATAGTTTATACAAATAAGAAAGAAATATCCGAATAGATATTGTTCTTTTATTAGAGCAAAATGTTACTTAACAATAGATTTCTTTTGTTTTATTTTAAATAGGACCGATATGATATCATGTAAATTCCATATGACGTCGATTTTCTTTATCAACAAACGTGTCATCAATAGATTTTCAGCCGGTGATATGACGCAATTTATCAGGATATTATCTTGTAACTATTGAAACGATTGTCTAACCTTATAAAGAGAAAACCTGTTCGGTTATTTATTTAATATTCAAATAATTCTGTAATGAAGTAGCTACTGTGTAATATGGCATTTGAAAAGTGTGTGAAATTAAAGTTGTCATCAAAGGGAATAGAAAGTCTTCGTTATCAGACTAAAAAGTGCAAGCAGACCAAACGTCACTCTAAACTATATACTGTCTTTATTTTTTAGTTTGTGTATTTATCTATTCCTGTATGGTTCACAATCATAACTTTATACGAAGTAAAATCTTAGTCCTCTGTATTGGTTAATATAGTGTAATTGAAATCTTGTTACAAACGCATATGTAGTGGCTTTACATCTGTATTAATTAAGTACTTGATATCTCTTTGTTCTTTTTATTTGCTCTTTGATGCTAATATATCTATCTACTCCTAGATTTTCTGAGCTAAGTTTGATATTGGGTGTTACTGGGTACCCTTTTTATTTTATTGGTTACCTACACGCAGATATGTGACTGTGATTATGTTTCTGTATCAGCTCAGTGGGCATTAAAAAAACGTAATAAAAGGGTTATGACATATATAACAGACGAACAGACAGGCAGATATACTATAAAAATTCGTTTTTGTTCTAGCCACTTTGGCTACGGTACCCTAAAGTCCCATAAAAATTAGTTGCTACGTTCGAAAGCTATGGGTGCTACAGAAAAACACACGTACAGACTGACAGATAACGGCTATTAACTTATAACATCTCTCTTTATTGTCGAGGATTAAAACAATTTTCATTTTGTACGTACCTATCTCAGTGGTTTTCTATTTGCAATGGTACGTTTGGAAAGTCATAAACAACATCTAAACTAGAACGTATTAAAAAAAATATATCGACGCTATGGTTGTATCTGAAACTGTTTTTAAAAATATCTTAATTGTGTATTGATTGTTATCGTCGCATACCGTTTAATTTTATTTAGTATCAAGTAAACCAGTAGTGACGTAATTAGATAACGATGTTTTCTGGGAGACGTGATACTTGTTAGTGTTGTATTAGCAGGTAACAAAAGGCACAATTTTTTTAGATTCTTCAGAACATTTGAACTAATACCTTTTAAACCGATAGTGCCTATGTTGTATTGAGATGAAAAAATAGTAGTACCTAGATAATCAATGATTTAGAATATTATGTAGATAATCAAATTGTGGAAGCCTAAAGAAATACATAATAGAATATCCTGAAAAATGTGACATAAGTATATGTATATGAACGGTCCTTCTTTTCGAGTTTTTTTTTTAATGAGTGTTATGAAATTAGGCAACTTAATTTACGTCAATAACAATTTTATCTATTCTAAAATGTTCATTTAATGAAATATGAATATTGTAATTATAACTTTTGACCAATTGGATCGAAGCAGACTATACTTGATGTCACGCAATTTGCCATTAGGGGTGGCTAAAGTATTTTTAGCAATGTGTTTGGGCTTACCGATTTTAAAGCATAACCCCACATTGTGTCGGTTCGTTGGGCTATCGCTTATTATAACTTGTGTTACCATCACAACAATAATAATCGATCTCAAAGACGAACCAATGTAATTTATTTAAGTAAACCTATAAACATCTTTTCGGAAAGAAAACCTGCATTGAGAAAAATCGACATGAAACCCGGAATAAACCTTTTTAATATCATTTTACAATGTACATACGAGTACATATATTATAATACAGTATTCAGAAAGCCATTAAAATTAATTTGTAGAGAAGATTATTTCCAGATCATACTTTTATTTTTAATGGAATCGTTAATTTTATAGTAATGTCAATTAACCAGCGAAGATAATTTTTAAACCTTTTAGTAACAAAAGTGGAGATGAAATGGGTTGCCTTCATGTTAATGGGGCTGTATATAAGGGCCTTAACTTTAGTCGTTGCTTAAGTGATAGTCGTTTAAGAGCTATACTGTAAAGATAGTCATTTAAAATGTACTATAGTGCCTATGAGTAGTTGTGTATTGAACATCGAGCAAGTTTTGTCATGTATAGTATTAGTATATGTATAGTATCTACTTTATTGACATTAATCAGTACATATGTCTTAATGTTAATATTTACAAACTTAAAATCAAGTATTATCCTAAATAATAGACTTTCTCAAAGTTGTCGTTTAGAAAGCTGTCATTGATAGTCTAATGTAATTAAATGAAGGTAGTCAGAGATAATTTAATCTGACTGTCGCTATGTGCTGTCAGATAGAATTAGTCTAACAGTGCATTTAGTATAGCTTTACTGTAGCCGCGAAGGGTTATTGGCTGTAGCATAAATTAATAGCGAGATAAGTGATGAGTCTAATATATGGTTTTACTTTTCTTCGTGGAAGGAAGAATAGGCCTAGTAACCTACGGATTAAAACCCCTCTTTCTGTCATTCGATCATTCTTCTCGGTACCGCAGCTCTGTATTCCATCGAGAGTATGCTTTTACTTTAACTTATAAAGCGTTACACTACGAAAATGTATTTGTTTTGTTTCTTAATTGCCTAACTGGTAACTCATAAAAATATTCATACTATTTAAAAGTTAAATGAATAGATAGCTTCTCGTTATCAATAGGGGATTCGAGTATTGTTTATAAAGTGACGTTACTACAGTAGGTATTATTACAAGTATTTGTTGACAAATAAATTGAATAAACAGACCTGTTAAAGTCCTCTCAAAAATAAATAATGTTAAATATGAAATCACTGATCACTATGAACACGCTTCAATTCTGCATCACAACTATTATGTACTTGACTATTTGACGGTTTCTCAACAACTGAACTCTTACGAGTACAAGACCAAAATCAGACTACTTTTATGCAGCCCCACTACACGCAGGAAATACATTCTACCCTCGTTCTTCTTACTAAAATGTTACAAAATATCACATATGGGTCATTTATGTAATTAAAATTAATGTGAAACTAACAGTAAGTAATATAAATTATTATTATTTTTCTTAAATGTCTGAAATTATATCTAAATTTAAATACTTTTTTTTACGCATTTTCGAGTTTATTAAAACTAGAAATCGCCCTGAGGTCGAAATTTGACCGTAAATATAAACATATACTATAAACTCTTTGGCGACAATCTCTATTCTGTGCGACTGTTTGATCCAAGGAGGTTACATATATGTGAGTTTATTATGAGTTTGAAATTGACAGTCTTTTTGACATTGACAGTATGAACGTAAACACTGAGTGATTTATTTAATTTTATGTATTGCTAACGCATATTACATAGAAATATTAGCTTACTCCATTCCTTCTCCATATAAACTTTAAGTGTACCAAATTTCACACTCCTCTGTCCGTGCAATTTTTTTAAAAAGGGAACCAGAGTTTTCGCTTCACGTATTAATATACCTATAGATTGTGTGAAATTTCGTTGTGTGGTTACTTAGTTTAATTTTGAATGCTTTACACACTTATACAATGTTACATTCCACGCCATTTTCCACCGAACGTTGACAGTATTATTGACAAAAAAACAAAATGGCAAAACAGAATCCTAATAGTTTCGTCATGAAACTAACTATATAGTATCTGTCCATAATCACAGTCGATTTAATCTGCAATTTTAGACACTGAGCTTTTGGTACGAAGACGTAAATTCGTTTTACAAACCTAGAAATGTAAAAAAGGTTAAATGGTGGGTATTTCGCCCTCATTTCTTTCAAAACTTATTTTTCCAAGATTACTATTCAAGTTCAAGTTAATGTGTGTTCAACATGCTACTAGACTGTGCTATTAGCCGGTATTTTTTTGATGTTATTGATAACAACGTTTTATTTCAAACTGTTATAATGTTGTTGTATCAAAGTGTATTGTGTTTATTGTTTTTCCGTTATTGATTTCAATATGACAATGAGTTATATTTATATTGATATACAATTATTTGTTTATAACTGACAAAATGCAAAGGTGCTTCTACTTACGTTGTTGTGTCCTATAAAAATATTTCAATCAACAATTGAACTACAGTAAATGAAAAATAGAATTCTAAAAATACTACTTAGTACGTTTTTAGTATGTTAATATGCAGTAGTAGTACCTATGCTACTGCAAAAAAGCAGTAGCATTGCGATCTCTTAGAAATATGTGCGGTGTTACCCTTGCGGACAAAATAAGTAATTAAAGACAAGTGATACGCAGATGAGATACGCAGTATGACAGGGTAGCACGACAGTGTCATTGTAAAAATGAAGAATACTTGGATGGTTTAGGGCGTTCGGGCACATATAAAGAATGAGTGAAGAAAGATTGACAAAGAAAATCTACACAGCGAAAGTGAGTGGTAGCAAAAGCGAAGGAAGACCAAGGCTGACTTATGAAGATCAAATAACCAGAGTGTTATCAGACGGAAATGTCAAAAGCACTCGCATACCTAGGCGAAAGTGCGTAAGGAGAATCATGAGATTCGAGCAGGCGAAAGAAGTATGTAAGGACCGCGATACTTGGAGCTCCGTCCTCTCTGAATGTTACTTTGGAAATGCACCGTGAATTATTTATATTTTATAGTTCCATAACAATTTTGCAATTTTGAATTTCCATTATAGTATTCAAAATTGCAAAATTGTTGAAAATACTTCAGCTGTTGGATTTTTATAGATCAGCTTTGATTTTTGTCAGTTACTACTCGAACGTAGGTTATTTTACTTTTTTTTATAATTAGTAATTACAGGTCTTATGTGAAAACGCAGTATATTTTTTTATTATAGTATTGAAGAATTTTATATGAGAGTGGTATCTTGCATCTTGCATTTAAATAAAGCACATACTACACTTAAGTATTACAATTTAGAAATCTTATAAAAACTCAAAAAGGTTTTTCATTTTATCTTCCTGTCAATAGAATTTACAACAATAGAGGATTTTCAAGCAGTTTTTAGGTTTTATTTTTTATTTGCATCTAGAACCAATCTTTAAAAAAAATGAACTGAAAATGAAAAAATGAAAACTTTTAAATTTATATTTCTATTTTATCGGTTCACCAAACATCTTAAAAATAACAAAATAAGAGTGTCGTTACTTAAAGGTGAATGAACAGACGAATATAGGATTTTTTAATGGCTGTAACTAAATAGTAAATAATATATTTATAGATTATTATCCGAACTCTTTTTATGTAAAAATATTTTGTTATTTTTATTGTTCGTTAATAAAGAATAAACGAATAATGTTTATAAAACTTTCAAAGGTTTTATTTATTACATACGTATAATCATATATTATAGGTATATTCACCTTCAAGCTATATTTTTAAAGTTTATTACCTTTGTAATAATTTTTTAAGAATATAAACTTTCTACAACTCACCTAATGATATTTTAATATGTTTATAAAAGTACCTATAAACGAAAATTATAATTATTAAAATGTAGATTATGACAGAAATTAACGAATATGTGGGCATGTTATTGAAACAGCTAAATATTTTAAACAAACATTAAAAATTTTAAATACATGCGGAATTCCACTGTGTCAAGGTTTCTATTGGTACAATCTCAAAATAGCTCATTAAGCAGATCGATTAAGAGACAGATGGAAATACAAAAAAATACTGTTTCGTTTCTTTTTAATTTGACAGAATTTCTAGAATATATAATACAATCTAAGACAGATTTAGTATTATTTTATACTAGCAAACCGGGCCCGTTTCACTGGGCGTTAGTTTCACTGGGCGTAAAAAACAAAACAAAAAAAAAATTCTACTGATCCGATCGCTACCAAACTTTACGAGATCACCCGCTAGGCCAATCTGAAGATTCCCTGAAAAATTTCATCGAAATCGGTCCAGCCGTTCGGAGTCCATAAGGAACATACATACATACATTGTCTTTTATATATATAGATTACTCGGAATTTCTTTAACACCTACAATGGTATTAAAGGTTCAGTGTTTTTTAATAAATTTTACTAAGAAAAATTATTTTCTTATTGAACCTAAAAAGTATTATTAATTATTGTAAACTTTATTATACGGTAGTGAGATATGGATATGCCTGCAATCGAGTGAAAATAAGATGAATGCACTGGAAATTCAATGTATTAGAAATATTATGTGCGGTATCACCCTCGTGGTCAAAAAAGGCAATGAAGAGATACACGGTATGGTAAGTTTGGATGACACATACCTGTAGCCTAAACCAAGGAATAAAGACTACTTACGGTGTTTCCCACCAGTCGTAAAAGGCGAATATAGGTGCTTTGTAATAAATAAAACGAAGTGGGATCCTGAAAACTAACGTGTTTAAAAACGCAATGCAAAATCATGCGTAAAAACACATACATAATACATTGTTCATATGAGTACTCACGTGTGCATCGCTAACTATAATGCTTAACTGATTTATAATTGAATTTATATTATATTTGCCAAAGGATTTTTGTTCTTGTGCCTTTGTATTTAGGTTACGCATGGTGTGTTTGTGATTGCAAAAAAGTTGGTTTCGGTACGTTGGCGACAATCAGGCTGCGTGGGCACTATCGGCTGGCGAGGTCGCGCCGCTCACCCCGCTATCTCGATCGCGCTCTGCCTCATTAGCTCTATTAATAATTCATCTCGTATCTCAACCCTATTGTTATGCGAGATCGTTTTCCACTCATTAAATTATATGTACCTCTGATAACTCTGTCACATGGTTACACTTTGCTGATGATATACATATAGATGTGTATGTTCTAGTTACAAAATAAGTAAATTACGTGTACCTTAGTACGAACTGAAACGGTTTTGTAAGTTCTTATTTTTATACAGGTTAATGCACAATCTTTTATATACCTATGTAATCTGTACATTCTACTATAACAGAAAATTTTTATTGACTAAAAATCTTCTAAATTTTGTTTGTATGGCTCCAAAAATAACCTCCAAAAGTCAAAACTTGGCTTTGAAAGCTGTTCTTCGGCTGTTTGCGTCTGTGAGAATAACAGCTGTGATAGACGCACAGACGGATGGAAGCCGAGGTAATTCTTTAAATGTTCTTATTTCCAATTTCGGAACAGATTGCATTGATGCATCCATTTAACAGATTTCGTTGAAGTTCGAACATACAAATGACAAATCGACAGAAAAAATTGAAAAATATTTGTTTAGAAAATCCTAGAAAGTCTATATAGGTACTACTATATTTCTCATAAATATCTTCAATGTACAGATATTTATACAGAGATATATACTGTTACTTTTTTATAGTAGTAAAGCATAAATATGAGTGGTGCGATTTCATCAACGTTATCCGATTTTGACATTTTGTCTGAACTTTTTCTTATTATGTGCTTACTTTGAATATGTTACGTTGTATGTATTTATTTCATATTTAGATTTTATAATACATAATATATAAATGGGGGGAGGCGTGAACAAGAGAGAGGGTGTGACCTGGACCTCTTTACAAAGTACGAAGTATGGTACAATATAGATCCAGTGAGACAGATTCAAAGTTTGAGAAGTGAACGTTTGCTTTGTTTTGAAAATGGAATTAGGTATCACTTGCTCTGTACGGTCTATAAAGATTTTGGTTTTTAATAAATTAAATCCTCGTGAATAGTTAGTTCATTATTCATTTAGTTTACACACAATAGCTTACTTTGTAGTTAGTAATTTATTAATATTACGATTACGAATCCGTTTAATAACGTAGGTCTTGTATTGAGCACGGTTAAGGAGTTAGTGTTTAAATTCCTCTATTGTTGGGAATTCAACTTCCCACAGATCTAAACTAACAATTGAAACGAGACGCTTTGGCGGCGGGTTTGCCGTACGTGTCTCTTGTCGTGTTTGCCGCAAGTTAATGGACATGTTGTGTATTAACCCGTTAATTGAATTAGTAAGTAGTCAATGCTATTCATTGTTTTCACGCTACAACGAAGTGTTTAAATAATCCAGACGGTAAAGATTTTTCTAAGACTTTATGTGTTTAGTATGATGAAAAACTGTGTACTTACTCTAAATATATTTTACAATGTACCAATTTTATTGAAGTTTTTATGTATGCTGATTGTTAAGGCATTTTTAGTTCTAAAAATATAAATAACATAAAAAAATTAACGGTACGGTTATACCAACAACAAGCGTAATGAAAGTATTGGACTGTAACTACTGCGCTAGTATCTAGTGTGTGACTTCATTTGATTTAGAACAATCGGCTTTTAGATGTATAATTGTTTAAATATAATAAGTGATGACATGATGTTTGTATGCGGTAATCATAACATAGTTACAAATTATATGTATTTATTATTAGGTAATAATCGATTATATAGATAACCATGATATCTGCGATGCATTTACTGTCATACTTAGGTCTAAGTAAAACTGGAATCTCTGTTTGAGGCATTAAGATCAAATTTTCAAAACCGCTTTTTCTATGTTTATATATTATTACGTATATTATACATACATATGAACACATCTTCACGCTGTATCACTTAAGGGGTCGTCAGAGAGGATGTAGTGCCTAGCATCGAGATCCGACATATTTTTTTCGCCTTCACGAAACTCATTATTCTCCTCACACACTTTCAGCGAAGTATGCGAGTGCTTTTGACATTTCCGTCAGCTAAAACTCTGCCTATTTGATCCTCATACGTCAGCCTTGGTCTCCTTAGAGCCTTGGTCTTCCTAGACCCACTCAATTTCGCTCTGTAGTTTTTATTTGTCGATTGTTCGTCTAATCATATATAAGCATTTTACCTGCGTATTTATAATAATTCTTTCCAAACCTGCTACGCTTATTTATTCCGCGAGGGTGGAACCACACAAGTTTCTCATCACATTACCACTGCATTCATTTAGATGAAGATTATATAAGTATAATCTTACTTTTACTCGATTTTTGTCATATTCAGGTCGGACCACCGTACAATAAAGTTGGCACTAACATCTCATTAGTTACTTTGACAGATTGAGACTCTCATTACTGACTAATGCAGGCAGAGTACACTTACTTTATTGCCAGCTATTACTCGCCTCTCTAGATCCAGCTCACATCGTCTACCCCTCGAAACCAGACTCCCTGGTTATACGGTTTCATTCATTTCCATTTATTCATATTTTACACTTTGTTTTCACATCTTCCCTTCTTGTTTTTCAAACACCGGAAACTCAGTTTTGTTCACATCCATAAGCAACCCTTTCGCATCACAGTATTTTTTAATGCAAATGACTAAAATCTGCGATTCTTCTTCTGTCATTTTGATGGCTGTAAGTATAACACCGTCAGCGTATAAAAGACAATTTACCACTGTGCCACCACCATATCATACCACTCATACATTCGTACTATTTCATACATAGGTATAAGCAAAATATATGTAAAAAGGTAGAATTGCGCAGCGGCACCATTTTGACTATGACCAAACATGATGAAGAGTATGACTTGCTATCTCGTTTTACTCGCTTCTCTCGCTTACGTACATGGGTAACCAGGGTCTATTTTCCAATTCTACTTAGGAAATATTTATCGTATAGGGTAGTATATGGTTCATACAATTTCTGCAAAATGTGTGCCGTAAAGGTGGTTTCAAAAAGATATTTATGGGACGTGATGGTTTTAGGAACGGTAGGGGTTGTATGGATCAGAGTTTCTCACTTCCCATTGTCATGGGGAGCTTTCTGGCCATAAGCCAGAAATTTTTCTGCGCTTTCGTGGATCTAGAAAAAGCACAGGGGAGCGAGGAATAATCATCTAGCCTAACACGACAATGAAATATAATTGTATTTATTAGTGACTGCCGAAGAAAATCTACAGAGCGCAAGTGAGTGGTAAAAGAAGCCAAGGAAAACGAATGCTGACTTATGAAAATCAAATAGCTAGAATGTTAGTCGACGGAAATGTCAAAAGCACTCGCATAGCTAGGTGAAAATGTGCGGCGAAAAAGCAGCCCACGTCTTTTCTCAGGGTTTAAACTATTCCATACTAAATTACATCAAAATCGGTTCAGTGGTTTAGCTGTCAAATCAAACGAGAGATAGAGACACTTTCGTGTTTATTAGTATGGACAAAAAATATTTTGTTACAGTAAAAAATATGATCTCTTACTTAGTTTTCAGTCTAGCGTTCTATAAATTAGCCCTAAAAGCTTCCGTTTAACTTCTACATAGCTGTATGAAAAATGAATTTAATTATATTCAATTCATTAACGATAATAAATCAAAATAAGTATTAGACACATTTTTGTTAAGAAAAATTCTTTCGTATTCAACTAGGCCTGATCCAAATCGGTCGTCTGGTCTGGTTATCTCTGTAAACAAAGAGTAATAACGTATTCACATCCAGTATTTGCTGAAGATAAATGGTGGTACAGTGGCACAACGATTATCGCTATATTAATCACTTATAAGATAATATCTGTGTACAAACGCGTGTGTAGAAACGTACTTTGTGATATCAGGGTTATACATTTGTTAATTAGCGTAAGATGCAGGTACATTTCTTCACTATAAGGTTAAGAAAAAGGTATTTCGGTTCTATTTTACAGTTATTCTAGTAATATTAAAAATTTATTAGGAGTTATTGTTCTCATGAAGCCATAGATACCATCTTGTTTTTCTATGCTGTGAGTTCATTTTATTTACCAAGTAAGCCAACTATGTGTATACTGATATGTGATGGATTTTTCCATAAATTTAATACCAGTTTATTAATTCAGAGTAAAATGTCTCGCATCGCCAATACAAGCTTAGTACAAATATCAGCATTGTACATCGTATCTATGTATCTACTTTTGAAACGTTTGTTGCTTTAGCAGTACATCAAGTGCATGTACAAAGTAACGGTACATGTACATGTGAAATTTTTTCAAAGTTTGGCTCAACTCTGTCCCTTCTGATCATCTTTACTGAGAAGAAACCTGTATCTTGTTTCTCTGTTACATACGTACAAGGTACAGTTACTCGGGGGGGATCATTAAGTAATCTGACCCGAGTGCGACGAAGCGACGAGATAATGTTGCGCACGCGTGAAATATATCCGAGCGTTTTTATTGCGACCGCGTTCCGCTCCGGGACTGGTATGCGCGTGTGTCTGCGTCGATGAATTTCGGTCGACGAGTGGTTTGCCTCATGGCGACCTTGTCGCGTTGCGCCTACTGCTTCCATCCACCGGCCACGCGCGCCCGCTCCTCCATTGCTGCGTGAAAGTAGGTGACGTCGTCGCGGTAGCACATGTCTTCACACCATGTACTCTGGGCTGTAATACTCGACTATAAACTCTGCTTTCTAAGCATATACTTTTCTATGGAATGGTTTTACAACTTTAGATAAATATTGTCTTTAGTCTTTACATAAATATTGACATTTTTCACTACTATTTTGGTGTTCGATGATGCTTGTCGTTCCGTTTCTCTGTCTACCTCGTTAAGGGTACAGCGTGGAAATATGTATGTATGTATTATTTATTTTATACTACTTTAGTATACGTATTATTATGATAACACTTTAAATAAATAAATTTTGTATTTTTATAGTATTTACGGTATTTGTATGTTTTGTTCGAAGGCGTGGTGAGTTAATTTAACGAATCAAAATTGTTATTCTTGTTATTAATAATAGTATTAGCACAGATTAATTAGTTTACTAACGTAAAGTATTAGGGCTTAAATGTTTATTTTAAATTTTATTCAAATTATTTTATAGCTAGGAATATTATGTAAATAACGATTAACGAATTTGAATGCTCCAAATGTATATGTAATTAAATATCATCACAGATTTCATCAGCAAGAACGAGTTTTCCGTTAATGTTTGTATCACGAACTTTTTACAAATTGTAATTTTTATTTATCGACACACTACTACGCATATGATATAGTATATAATGGTTAACATAATTAGTGGTCTTTTTCCGTTCAAAAGTGTTCATGAATTACAGATGTAATTAACTAATACATCTAAGTCTTATTCGTTAAAGAAACGTGTAATGAATAAAAAAACCTTTGATTAGCCAGTATTCATTGAATTAGCATTTTCTTTAATTAACGAAGATCACACACACAGTTAATTATTTTTATTTGGTGTCTTCAACATTTCTTTGTATATATTAATGGATATTTTTGCTTCACATACCTAATTAATATGTTAGTCCTTTACATTTCATTTTTAAGTACATTAACTTGTTCTTGTTTTCATTTTAATTAGCACCTACTTTCTCAGTGCAGTTTTTTAAATTTGATGATATGCTATTTCTTTTGTTATTTATCAATAGCTTACTCAATGTATTCGGAGAAGTGATTGTATGTATTGTATTAACAGACACGTTATATCAAATGCTTAGTAAAGACTTCCAGGATCGTCAGGGTCCATTCATTCGTGCTATGTAGAACTTACTGGTTGTTTTCTGACTATATTATTTAACTAGTGATTTTAGTATTGCGTGAAAAAAGTTATTTTTATATTTTTACTCCATAACTGTGTTATGTGCATTGATATTAGTAAATTATATGTATGTGTATATTTTCATTTTAATCGCAATTAATGTTGTGACGAGTGTAATCCATCACGTGTCTAGGTAAGAAATGCCGGTCAAAATCCGTCCCTGATAGCAGTAAATATTTATATTTAATAGCAGTAATATTATAATAAAGAATTTGTATTGTAAATGATTGATGTGAATTCAATTGTGAGCCGTCAATAAATGACAAAGCAAAGGCCGTGATAACATTACATAACTTAGCTAATAATGTTTTTTGTTAGGTATCACTTTAAGAGTTTTTATGGCTTCTATTGTCCAATCGGTATTCTATAGATTAATAACTGGCTAACCGACGTGTGGGACAAAAAATAAAACAATACCGATAGCGGGTGAGTTGCTACCGTCGGCCATCTGACAAAAGCAATAAGTAGCTACAAGTCTCTGCCTCTCCTATTGTCTGTTGCTATTTAAGTATTGCATACATAATAATTGTTAGCATACCAGCTATAATTAGGATTTGATCGAAAAAAATGCCAATTGGAGCCAATTATTACTTCAATTATTTACAGTACAATTAACTTTACAACTTTGATAGTACGATTTTTCAATTAGAACGTTTTGCACTTTATTTCCGTAAATGTAGAACATTTGTTAAAAAAAGATGGAATTGTAACTGAATGAAAGTTTTATAATATAATATGTAAAAACTTTTCGATGCATTATTTTGTAAATTGTCTTTAGCTATAAACACATGACGTTTTGCTTTTGAAATATGCTTATAGTGCATAACTTGAGATATTTTTCATTTTTGTGTGGCTTTCAGTTAGCACGTTTTATCAAGAAGGATCTGAAACCGGAACTAGAGTAATAGATAATATACGATTGACGAGATTCTCTGCGACTGTGGCGTGGCGGCGGGTTCGATCTACGTGTAAACGCACTTAATATGAATCACTTTTTGCTCCACTCTGTTATTATTAATGAATAAATGCTATATGTCCGAGTACTCGAGGTCAATGATCGCGTGGAATGTTGTAAAAAATGCGCTAAGGACGTCAGTTAGGAATCAACTATAGAACCGACGTTCTACGCAGCCTGGGGTCATTAATTCTCTGATTAGCTTTGAATAATTAATTAAACCATGATTCGTTAGTGTGTTTATTAAAGTTATCCCATTAACTCTGTTATGCCATACAGTTATTTGGATTTTCCTATAAATATATGACTAAACGATAATATTTTGTTAAATTCTTTCCAGTTTTCAAATAATACTCGTTTTACTAAGATGTCACAGTTGTTGATTAAAAACCGATAAATGTAATATTTCAGTTAAGCGATCTGTGCTAAAGACAAGATAGACATTAAGAGATTTATGATTTCGTACAATGTTTCGAATTATTATTGCTACCCGGATCCATGTATTATTACTTCGTCGTAACTGTCTTATACCGTTGCAACGCATATTTGCGTCATCTGTGACGGGCGTGAGCATTTGACTCGTCGAGGGTCAGCTCTAGTCTTTTGCAAATGCAAAACGCACTCGGAAGTGAGCTAAATAGCTCACTTCCGAGTGCGTTCAGTATCGCGGTTATTTGATGAACTAGTTTGCTCTTCAAGTTCGTTAGTATTTGGCTTGGTAGTGGTTTTAGTAGTAACTATGTAGTTCGTTTATGAACTCCCAACAAACTGTCGCTAGCGGGACAGCGGATTGGTGTGAACGTCCGCTACCATATCACCACTTTTACCATATTATGCTAAGCTACTTTGAAGTAAAGAACTAAGAAAGGGATGATTCTATGCAGATTAGTTTGCTTAGTAGTACCTACAAAAGACTATTTAGTTGAGAAACTGTATTCATAGTTTCAAGTACACTGAATATGTTTCAAGCACACGAGACACGATCGACGACGGCGAGGTTCGGTGTGATGGATAACACGTTCCCGCTTCCTGCTCTATCAATCACATGCGATTGTGTCGTATCTGGGTCGTCCATGCAAAAAACATTCGCAATAATAGTTTATCACTTTGGTACTTGCGATAATTTGGAGTTCAATGACTTCGTCACGTCACATTCGTATTTCTGACGTTGAATGCTTTTTGTTGGATTAGAAATTGTTCAGATTATTTTGTGATATAAATCGTGTCCTCTTCTATAATGCAATCTATCTAAAAAAATCTCATTAAATTGATAAGTTGAATGCTATCTGACAGCTTTTGTTGAGCTTTTATCATAATCGAGCATTTGCGTCGTTAATATGAGAGGTGGCAAGGCCGGCCTTTGCTTTAGTGATCTTTGATCTCTGTCTGCAATGCCCTGTAACTAATTCTAGCAGTTATTGGGATTTTATAAAAGTCTTCATTTTGATATTGTATAGACTCAGGTGTTACTTTGCGGAGATCCATTTCATGTGATAAATTCCCTAAATCTTTAGCTATTTTCCGCTCAAACTCCAAAAACCACCAATCGACACGTGTTTCGCCTCTCAACGAAGCATCCTCAGGATATACCAGAGATAGGATTCGGTCAGCTAACCAGCACCGAATCCGGTTCCGTTGACGTTGAGCGTGTTAAAATAAATTAAAAAAAAAAAAGATTTAATTTATGTCGTTTTTAGCACTTTTTGGGAATTATTCTGTAAATTTCTGTCCCTCCACATTATCACCACAAGAACCACAGAAAAATATTTGAAAAAACAATAAATATTAAAAACGAGGTGCAGGCTGTAGGTTGAAAAAAAGTTATTAGGCCTGTATTATATTATCTTTATATAGGTATATAAAAATGAATGTTTCTTTGTATGTCTGTCCTCTATGCCTTCCTAAACCATTCATGCGATTGTGATGAAACTTCGGTGAATTGTTTTGCGTACGCCCGAAAAGGTTTCTGAATTATTTTATTTAGTAAATGAAAGAATACGCGAATGAAATCGCGGGCAACAACTAGTATGTTAGATAAATCAAAGTTCTACGACAAATTTTGTTTTAATGTTGGCAGTTGATAATACCACAGATTAATTAGTTATAATACGTAACAAAGCACAGTGTGGAAAATTCGTTGAGCTTTGAGCAAGTATATACTTGGCCGGTTTACGGGGACTGTAGCCAAAATGAAAAAGACAGAAACCATATAGTTTCATCATGTCTACTCTGTAATGAAAGGGGGATTCGTCATCTTTCCACTTACTGAGTTGAAATTTGGCTCAAAGACGTAAATTGGTGACAAAAATAAGAAACCAGAAATGAGAAACGAAAAATTACGTAATGAGTATTTCGAACCCTTTTTCTTCACGTTCATAAATTAAACTTCGACGGACACTCATATTACGTAGCGTATAGATTTGTTCCTCTGTGACATGTACGGATTTACCTCTAATAATCATCGTAAGTTACAACAATCCATGCGAAAGACAATATGGAACGAATGAAAGAGATAGTTATCTCTCAAAACTTAAGCTTGAAATATGCACGTCATCTGTCTCCTTTGCACTGCATTTACTAACATTGTTCTCTCATTTCCTCTACTTAAAATATTCAATTACTTTTTGTAATTATGTAATTGAGGAATGAAATAAAAATATTGTGACGATTTTTTATGTACTTTACGTAAGGTATGTAACTCCTTCATCCTTTTTTTATCTTTGAACCGTAATTTTTACACTTCCTGAATACAGACCTCAGCATTTTAAAAATATGAACCATGTGAGAAGAGCGTTCAGTCACTCACGGTTATTATGCGACTAAATCAAATTACAACAAACGTCTTAAATTAAATGCCTGATGAAAAATGAAAATCTTCTTTTTGTGATATAGTAAAATTTTTAACAAAGGTACTTAATAGTATGAAAAAAGACATTATAAACTCAATAATAAAGGTATACTTAGGCGGTGACACTTGGTTATGTGGCTTTTACTCACTAAACTCCTGCGGTGGTCTCCCTCGGCGGGTTGTAAAGGGGCTAACACACTTTCTTGTACTGTGTTCAAACACGTAGCAGATGATACAAAGCCCCCTCCCTGCACCCACAGTACTATAACGACGCGGACAACACTCGCTATCGTCCTCCTCGCAGCGCATGGCTGGACGACGGGATTCCTCACTCCAATCGGCTGCAACTCCGAAGGCCCTTAGTCGTTTCTTGCTACAAGTGGGGAACACCGTAGCTCTATTATCTATATCTATAAAATCAATTGCCTCGCAAAAACTCGAAAATGGCTCGACCGATTTTGATGAAATTTTTTGTGTATTTCAGTGAATCCCTGGATGGATTAGATTCACAACTGGACGCGGTAGGTGGCGCTGCAATCGGGTTACAGGTTTTTTTCTATTTCGCACAGGACAGCGTCTGTCCGGTCCGCTAGTATTATATATATAGTACCTGGGCGACCGAGCTTTGCTCGGGTATATAAAAATAAAACAACAAAAAAATTCTGACCACCACATTGTAGGATTCGAACCCACGCAGTTATGCGTGGTAGACTTACACTTTAGCCACTGTACTATTGAGAAGGTAAACTCTGTTGCGTTTAAAGAGTTTAGAAGTTTTAAGTGTGTGAAAACAGAAGGAAATTATTTTTCTCAGAACTGAGACCGATTTTTCGCCTCGCTCAACCCCTATATTGCAAACATCAATATGGTTAGAGCCGATATCCAGAACGTAATTGCAAACATACGTATATACAAATATTGCTCGTTTAATATTACGGTGGACTAGATTTTGCACGGGAAATAGGTTATTGGAGGTTTTTAACAGTTTTTTTGTTTGTCACAGGCGTCTGCGAGTGGGGTGGCGCAGGAGTGTGATGCGCGGGGAGCGGCGCGGGGCGCGCCGGCGCGAGTAGCCGCCATGCCGGGGCCGCGCGCCGCAGCCGCCGCCGCCGCCCTACTCCTGCTCGTCCTCTTCATCGACAATACTTACGCTGCCACCGGCGTAATTAGTAAGTCACTGAATTAATTACTATTTACTCTTGTAATATGTATAATTATTTAACCAAAACAATAACCGTGTCCCTATACGCCGCTGGCAGAACGGGGCGCGGGAACTGCCGCTTCGAAGTAAAAGCGAGACAGTGCTATCGTGTTGTCGCTCCGAATGGGCAAGACGTGCTTACGAAATTTTAATTTTACGTATAATGAAATAATTTTAATTTATTAAAAATCCATATTAAATGTATACTTTGCAGTCTAATAATAATCTGAGCTTTTTTAATTATTTATTATGAAAGCATTATATAAATGCTTTAAATATGAAATGATGTAAGATACGCTCGCTACCTTGTTCACTGCACAAGTGTCCAATTGAGAGTGAGCTAGGTGTGGTCCCTGGAGCCTCAGTTCAGCGGAACATAACGATTGTTTCGAACACTGTCTAGTACTTACATAGATATCGTTGATATAGGCATTGTTTAGTTTTGTTTCACTAATATTCAAACCTAATAATTAATAAGTTAGAAGAAGAGATACGCAAAGATGCGATATAACAGGTCGAATGACTGTTATTTATAAAAATGAAACATGGAATACTTAGATGGTCCGAACAGGTATTAGCAAGAATGAATGATACACGATTAACGAAGAAAAACTACAGAGGGTGCTACCTCATTAGAAATACAGCATGAGGATAATTTATATGTATCTATTAATCGGTACGCGTAGTTCATTGATTGCTGGACAGGACTAGTAACTTGTCATTGCTTGCCATTGCTGGTGTTTCCAATAAGTTGAGCGCCGCTTACTGGCTACAGTTAAGAAATAATAGTGAGGTAGATTTATTGCTATTTTTAACAAAAGTACAGTACACAGGGAGCAAACTGTACCATATAGTGACAGCTTGTTTTTCCAACTACGTATTATGTTGTTTATATCAAGCCCTATCCAGACTGTAACAACTTGTGCGGGAAGAGAAACTGGCACTTACTCCTTTTTTTTCCTCCCATACCGGGCTGCAAGTGAAGGTGCTAAGTATAATACCTGCATACTATAATTCCTGTGTCGAATAATACCTGTTCAAGATATATAAACTACAACGTATATTTATTGTTATTGTTGTGTGGCTATTATTACTGCATTTGTACATGTATGAGGTATACCAGACGAAGAGCGGTGTGAAGGAGTTACGTAGCACCATCGATCACTCTTTTTAGATGAACATAATGTACGTAATTTCACCATCTCTCGTTCAAGATGGACATAATATGAAGGCATAACGAAATGAGACTTGACAACACTTTTAGGAATACGAGTACGTATAAATATTAGAACTTACAAGGCAAAGCAGAATCAGATAAGGACATGTTGTTAATTTCTTACGTGTTCAAACTCCTTATCTTGATTCTTCTTCTTTCTTCTTTCACTTCTTCATTTTTTAAGACTCACCCATTTCCTTGGAATAAGAGGAACATGTGATCGCCATGATGCATGGTCATAGGCTACTGTGATTACTTATACTTATATAAAAATATATTATATAAAGATGTGTTTACTTGGCTTATTCATTAGATTACAGAGGCAATATAATGACATACGTAGATACCTCTATTAATATTCACAAATGCATGTATATGAAGTAATTGAATTGAAAATGGTAATGTATTTTAAGTTTTTATTAAGGTATGTATTAGTGAATAATCACACGCGATTTGTGATTTTAAAGTGTAAGTAATACGTTAGATGACTGCTCTTAAATGTTATATATTTTAGACATCGTATTAAAATAGTACCTGCGCGACAGAGCTTCGCTCGGTGTCTTTTACGTTTGGTTGTATAAAAAATAAAAATAAAAAAGAAGTCTAATTGCATTGTATAATACGAACCCGCGCACTTCGGCGTGGTAGATCTATGCGCTCTAGCCACTGTACTATTGAGAAGATGATAAACTTTGTTGCGAAATTACCAATCCTATTTCGTGGGCAAGTTTCAAGCGTCTGAAAACACGGAGAAAACGATTTTTCCCAGAATGACACCTAGCTACATCGATTTTTTGGCTCAGTAAACCCCTATATCTAATTGAAATCGTTAGGACTGTTTTTGAGAACGCGATTACAAATTTACAAATATTGCTCGTACAATACTATAGGATTTACCATTTTGAGTGCGATTGAGAAGAAATTAATTGATATTCATTGACAAAAACTATGTTATTGGGTTATACATTTCAGTAGTGGGAAAGGAGTGGGGATGAGTTAGAGAGAGATAGCGTTACATAGCTGTGGCGTCACAAAGTATGCGGGATTCCTCTAACTGATACCCGTTAAAACCTGACGATGGTCGTCATCGGCGCGTCGGCGAGGGCTCCGGGATCTTCTACGGAACGCAACCAGAGCCCCTCTGTTGTGCCGAAACACCCTTCACGGGGGAGGCAGTTACAGAGTCCCCCCGGCACTCGCGGACCACACGCGCTATCGTTCTGCTCGGGGTCGCGTGGAAGGACAATCGGAGCCTCCACTCCGATCAGCCGTGACCTCGTAGGCCCGTTTAGTCGCCTCATACGACAGGCGAAGAAAACCGTAGTCTTATTCTTGGGTCCAGGCTACAGGGCTGGGAGAAATAATCATCTAGTCTAACACGACAATGAAATAATATTAGTGACTGACGAAGAAAATCTACAGAGCGAAAGTGAGTGGTAAAAGAAGCCAAAGAATACCAGGCGAAAATGTGTGAGGAGAAAAGGCGTGAGATTTGAGGAAGCGAAGAAGTATGTAAGGACCGCGACGCTTGGCGCTCCGTCCTCTGTGACTACTGCGTTAGGGATACAGCGTGAAGATATGTATGACGTATTTATTAGTGTTTTTACAATGTATTTGCACTCTAGTGTAACCAAAAAAATAATTTGTTGCATGTAAATAGTAATTAACATAAAAAACATGAAAATAAATATTTGTAGTTATTTTTCGTAACGGATCATGTAAAATTAAACTATAAAGATTATTTTGTACGAACTGTAAAGTTCTATTAACGCTTACGCAATACGCAACGCACCTATAGATTATAATATGACTATACACGTAGGTTTGTGATTTATGTCTCTATAGGGAATTGCTTGAATTTTACAACTTTCAGTGACTTTTTATTTGGAAATGAACATATACACGGAAAGAAACTATACTTAAGTATACAGTTAGAAAGACGTTGCAAAAATGTTTAACGCGAGAGATTTTCGAATTGCATTGTTTTGAAGACCAGAAGCAATGAACTGTAATTTTACTTTAATCGATAGCTGATTCAAGTTATAAGTATTTGTACTATTACGGCGAACTTTTACATATCTACAATGCCTTCTCGTTACTGTTATATTGAAACAACATGAACGCTGTTGAGATGCAATGTACATATACATACAATAACGTGTTCAACCTTACCGCTTGCACAAGCGCTTGACGACAATCCCTCGATTGCGAAACTGAGACAGAAGTGCTCATAGATCACCCGTTTACACACGACATTGTCAATCTTTAACTACAAAGTATTATAATAAGATATTGTTTTTGTAAGTTCTTTTGTTTGGCTATCTACGAGTATATTTATATCGTTGCCACATTGTATAACTGCATTAAAAATACCAATGACCTTATAATAAATATTGTATTTATGATATAGTGAAGATAAGTAGTAGGATTTAAAAAATTTTTATTCTCACAATCGAATAATAAAAGGATTTCGGGAATTTTCACATCAATTTTTTTAATGAATAGAATTGATACGGTTTATTAACCGACTTCAAAAAAAGGAGGAGGTACTCGATTCGTCTGTACGTATTATTTTTACGTAGGTTCTGGCGTAACTTCATTGTTCGTTACCGATTTCAATGGTTCTTTTCCGTTAGGTTCAACATAGCTCCAAGGTAGTCCCATTTAAATGTCACTAATATTGGTGCTTGGATTTCAAAGATACATCAAATAATCCTAACGACTTGTAAGAGTTTTTTTATATTTTTGATTCTTTTATATATCATTCCGTTCCAGAACTAGACAAGTAGTAAAATATTCTCGCAAAATTAGATCATTATTTTAGCTGTGAAGGTGTTCGAAAACAAACCCATAAAAGATATAAACATATAGGATTATCAGACGACAGGAAATTTCCTGCCGTTTCTGCAATTTGGCTCCCTGTCAAGGGAATAGGGAAAAACTGTAAATGTCAGGATTTTTTAAAATTGAAAAAAGAAAATACCACCGCACCGAACGCCGACCGCACGCGGCACGTGTACGAAATTCACATTGAAGTTTATAATGCGGTCGAGCGCACGCGTGGCGCGCGACATTTTACGCGCCTAATTTAAAATTAGGCGCGCGGTGTATATTTTGAAAATCTTGTTGCCTTTACGTCGCATACCACATACATACAATATTTAGACAAAATATTAGAAAAATTGAAAAGTTAAGAACATTGACAGGAAATTTCATTATTCGATCTGGTGAGCTGGAGTTTACGCATATTGTAAGCTCGAAAAAGCAAAAACACATGACCGACGATGACAACTTTTTTTTAAATTGTACCTGCAATGTACCTAGTACAGTACCTATTGTATTATTATAAAAAAATAATATTGTATCGTATTAATGAAAAAGACGAAATCTCAGAACAAAAACTCAGAAGTTGGATGGACATTCTTGATTAAACCTACGGACTTGACAAGACATCTGCAACTTCCCAGTACCATCGTAGCTTACATTTTAAGTGTGATTAACATTACAGTATATTCTCATAAATATATAATTAGGTTGACCCTGTATTTAGAATGTGTCCTTTATAAAGGCTATCTTACGACTTAAGTAGTTACTTCTTGACATTACGCTTACTATTGTTTGGATTTTTTTTTTAATTTGAAACCATAAGTATTTCTAATTAAAATATACTTAATTGTAATGATCTCTAATTATGTTGTAAATATATAATCGTAATACACACTCGAGATAAATCTTAGGCTTTCCTGTTTAAGTAAAATAAAACCAAAAGCTTTTTTCTGGAGTTGTTTTAATTATTATTCTTTTAAATCACATTCTATAATTACTACTACAAAGATATGTCGTATTATCTCTATTAATACCAAAACTGAGTATAAATACTGTAATGTTCTACATTTACATATGGAACAAGAAATAATATGTGATCACTTGTTGGAATTATGTGATTTAACGGTTAATGAATATTAATTCAATAATCGAGTAATCCGGTAGCCGTTTATGGTCGCCTTAGGTTTGTCAATCTTGGAGACCTCAAATGATGACCAGTAATAAAACCATTCAATAGTTTCATGAAAAAACCGGCCCAGTGCGACTCGGACTCGCATGGAGTGGCGCAAATCATCGCGTTAGCTACTGTATTTTTTCGAATCTGACCAGTCTAAGAATTGTAAGACAGGATTTTCATTTAGGTTTTCTTATAAGATAATAAAGAGGGGGAATGATCGATTTTATTTTATCTAATACTTTTAAATTATGCAATTTAAAATTATTAAAAAAATGTATTTGTATTCCTTAAAAGGATCACATTTATTTCATATTTCACGTGATGGACTCGACAGAAGTTTTAACTTTATAATTTACCCTATAACATTAACCTCGAAAATCAGAGTTTTCATTTATTTACGCTAAATGTTGGCAAATGGTTCACCTAACTACATTATTTACCAAACAGCATTTCCCGTCCAGTAGATTCGGAGAAAATAGGCTGTAACAGACGTATAGACAGGCAGACACACGAATGTTCCTATAAAGGTTCCATTCTTGCAGCGGATGTATGGACATTTAAAAATATACATAAAGCTGTAGGAGTAATAAATCTTACTGACGAATTTAGTAGGTCTATTGTGATTACGAAACAATATGTGCCTACATAACTTCCTATTAAGATGATGTAGGACTCAGATGTCAGTTTTATGTTTTATTAAGTGTAATACGATCACTTTGGGAAAAGCTATGGAGGTATTCGAATTCTCGCTGAATTGATACTATTTTGCTATTGAAGATCAATGTTAATTATTCACATTGACATTGATGTATGATAAAATTGCTTATCTATTAGTGTCAATCGCTATCTGCCTCACTCTTTGGTAGGTGAAGAACAGTGATGACCGATTGTAGTGATCAGTAAACATTTTTCTGACACACGGAGACTGTCAATGAGACACAACGGGTAACATCCATTACCTTATCAATAAAAATGTAAAATTATTTCTGGATAGTGACAGAAATTACAATGTTATATAATATTATTACCTAATTTATCTATTTCTTATTCATAGAATAATTTTATATTCGTTTACCTTGAGATCTGCTCGTTGCTATGGGATTAAAAAACTATTATGAAATGTAAATAGTAAAGTTGACAAACAGACATAATGTGGGCCATCGTGACTTAAAAACAAAATGTTATTTCTTTCTTAGTTGTTTATGATATCTTTTAGCAATATTGACATTGTTTAATTGTTATTAATGAAACAATGCTCAATACTTTAGCTTTATGTGGAAACGATTAAGATAATGTATCTTGATTTTTCAATTGTACATAATTTACAGAATTACGAAGTGCAAAAAGTGTCACTTATACGACAGTATCGGAATGTCTATTGACACATTATTGCTCATAGCTTACGTAACGTTAGCTCAATAAGTAAACAATATTGGAATGTTTTCGTAAAGCATTTTGGTGGCGAGCACACATTAATTACCAAAATATTTACGCAGGACAGTGGACCGGTGGCGCCTGCGATGACTTCGTACTACGTAATAAGAATGCGGATCCGTAGATCTAAATCAAGGTGAATGTGTGTAGTCGACCACGCCACTGGGACCAAATCACTATGTCATATTTACGAAACTGGTGCTACATACATACATACAAATATATAGTTGTACACACACATGTGTGGTGTAGTCTACATATGCCATGATGATGCGTTTGGCGACATACGTAAATAGCAATAAATACAAAGTATCTGCAATATGCACCTTTCAATTTTCAATACTGAATTTTCATTATTTTTTTATATTTTCACTGACTTTTGTAGCATTTAATGAACGGAAATAGGATCGATTTCTTGTAAAAGAAGTTATAAAAACATATTTTTAACTTTTAGCAACTCTGAATACCTATATCACTTTATTCAAAGATTAGACTTCATTAGACCAAATAACTGTAAGAAAATCAAGGAAAGTTATTCTTATTTTTCACACAAGATGACTCAATAGTATGGATGTATCCTGCCGCTGTATTTTCAAACCGTATAACATTTTTATTACTTACGATTTCTTATTTTAGTGACAGTATTCTAATAATTATAACTAAGCGAAGCACATAGAAGACAACAAACCGCAATAGTGAAACGTTCGGCATTAACGTTTGGTATTCATCGAGCTTACAGAAACAAATCTATACAAATGTTAAGCTTATCTTTTGTGAAAGAAGGTTAATAGTCTAAAGATTTCATTCTTTTGAAATACTAAGCAGTCTTTTTGTTTCAGTCATAGGAAACAAAAGTAATATTGTATCAAGACAAATATATTATAAGAGCTTGTATTAAATTTGATATGTGCTTATAGATATAAATGAGCCGTTTATTTCGTGTTGCAGAAGGACAGCGCGCTCCTTGCTCCAACGAAGGCGAGCCCGTGCGCCTTCAAGACGCGAAACTGGAACACGATTGGAGTAGTTGTTTTCGCTGTATTTGTAAGGTATGTGACACATGTGTTACAGAATGAGAATTAGAACGTCAGCACAGCGCTCATAAACCATGTTCTATGTATACATATATCCACTAGTATAAGAATTAAAGATCACTGGGCATTCTATGGATATAGATAATATAATTATAGTAGAGATTATTCCTTAATCCATTTGCATAATAAAAAACCAGGACAAGTGCAAATAGTGTTATTTGTGTAATAACTGTTTTGTACTAATTGTGCGTATCTTCTAGGGCTGGTGAAGTTTGATAAGTTTCGTGGAACATTTAAACACTTAGTGCACACTGATTTTATTTAATTTTATTTCGCACTGTACAAATATCGTGGCGGGCGGATGAGCATCACACCGAAGAGAGAGAGATATAGGTACATTAGAACGAGCTAGATAGCACGCCTTTCAAAATTGCCATACACATAAATAATTTTATAATTATAATTGTTTGTTGGAGATTCCAACACTAACTGCCAACCGCTAAACAGTCGTAGATCTTTATTTTGATGTATTAAATCTAACATAATGCAATCTTTATACTTAATTTCCTTCATTGTACACCTTATTCTCAATATTCAAGAATTTGTCAGTTCGATTTGAGCAATTTTTGAATTTGTAATAAACAAAAGTTTTTATTTGATACTCCACACGATGACCCCAAAAAAAATTTTTCATTTTAATTTTTTATGTAAGCCCTCAATACTAAACTCCAGAGTCAGAACTCAGCTTTTAAAATTCTCTTCTGTATTTGGGTCAGTCGTTACTTACCATAACTGCCCCATTTAGCTGTTTACGTCAAGTAATCGCGACTGTGACAGACAGACAACGAGGTAATTCCACGAGTGTCCTTCATAAAAGAGTCTTTACAATTTTGAAACGGAACAGTACAAAGATTAGTATTGATATATGTAATCCAAAATTTATTTTTCTTATTTTTTTTCTTATTGAAGAGAAATTTATGAGGGTACCGGGGAATATACTATAATTCAAAGTCGATAATATGTATTTTAAATCATTTTGTTTGATTTCAAGTTATAACCACATAAAGCATATCAAGTGATGAATTTGTATGTGTCATAGTTTTCTTCCTCTCAAAGTCTTAAAGTTGTTGATTAACATGTGTTTCGTTTCTCGATAAAGCGGTTTCAGAAAATTCTAGAGAACTTTAGTTTAAGAGCTTTAGTTAGCTGAATAAAAGAATGATTTAGATGCACGCATTACATTGTTTATTGCATCTTTCATTTAGTGCTGGGTAGCTGACCGAATCTTATCTCTGGATTTCCTGAAGATAGTCCATCGAGAAGCGAAATTTATGTCGATAAAAAAGTTTGAAAGTTGAGGTGGAAGAACCTAAAAACCATACGAATTGATTACTTGAGATGGATTTCTGCAAAGTAGCAAATTCTGTAAAATAATTTAAAACCTTATTTTAAGTTATTGTATAGTCGGTCAAGAAATTAGTAGAGCACCTTAAGAATGACTATCGTTTACGCGTCATAAAACTACGAGGACTATTTTAGCTCGCCATCATATTACGACATTTGTGACGTCTTGGTTTCAATTTGAGTGCAGAATGGTAAATTATAAAATCTACAAACAAAATCGTATTTTCATTTTTACAGAATTGTCACAATTTTATCGACCGAGTCACCAATAGAATTTTCTTTTGTCATCCATTTATAATGGTGAATTAGATAGAAGCAAAGAAGGAAGCAAGAGATGGAAGTAGTGATGCCACTGTTAACAAAAAGAGACTCGAAATTTAGGTGTTTGGTAAATTACATTACATTATTACATTGCAAAAATCCTGCTAGATCTCCTTGATGCATATTGTGTAGATCGTACACTACAGACGAGCCGTGATAACTGCAGCACAATGCAAGCATTTTATTTATTAACTAGCTGTACTCGCGACTTCGTCTGCGCGGAAAAATTTTTCGTGGCTTTCCCGGATTAGGTTAAATTATATGTAAATATGCATAGCATGTTTAAACATTGTTTCTAAAAAAAAGTCTACCTTTAAGGTTACGTCTGTCTCTGGACCCATACTATCTCTGTACCAAACATCATAATTGGTTCGGCGGTTTAGCATTTCTCATTCAAAATTTTATCCCCCTTTTCACCCCCTTAGGGATAGTATTTTGATAAAATGTCCCTTCCCATGTGTCAAACTATATCCATGCTACATCACAATCAGTTCAGTGGTTTAGCATTTCCCGTACACAGTTTCATCCCCCTCCCGCCCGTCCCCCTTTTCACAGATTTTTATAAAAAAAGTCTTATTACCGCACTAAATTTTATCATTACCAAGATTTAGTGTTTTCCATATAAAGTTTTGTCCCCCTTTTTACCCTCCTCGGGGTAAATTTTTGATAAAAAAAGTCTTATCACCTCACCAAATTTTATCATTACCAAGATTTAGCGTTTCCCATACAAAGTTTCATCCCCTTTTCACCCCCTTAGGGGTAAGTTTTTGATTAAAATAAGTAACCTATGTCCGTTCTCTGATGTCATACTATATCCCTGCCAAATTTCATTGTAATCGGTTCAGCAGTTTACCATTTCTTATACAAAGTTTCATCGCCCTTTTCACTCTTTTAGGGGTAGATTTTGTAAAAAGATAAGTAGTCTATCATGAGCGCATTCACATTTTCGTACTACGCACCGATTTTTATCAAGATCAGTCAAGCCATTCTTCAGTTATAAAAGGACATACAAATAGACGGACAGTCTAAAATTTTAAAAATGGTGGAATCGAAGTCATTGTGTCATAAAATGAGTATTTATCACAAAATTTGACAGTAAAATTATATCATTACCAAGATTTAGCGTTTCCCACACAAAGTTTCATCGCCATTTTCATCATCATCATATGGGTAAATTTTTGTTAAAAAAACAGTAGCTCATGTCATGTCCCTTTTTCTGATGTCAAACTATCTTCCTGCTAAATTTGATCGTAATCGGTTCAGCGGTTTACCATTTCCCATACAGTTTCATTTCCCTTTTCACCCCTTTAAGGCTAGTTTAGCCTATGTGTTCCCAGGTGTCAAACTATATCCATACATACATACGTACATACATCTTCACGCTGTATCCCTAACGGAGATCAGTGAGGACGGAGCGCTAAGCGTCGCGGTCCTTACATACCTGTTTCACTTCCTCAAATCTCATCATTGTCCTCACACATTTTCGCCTAGATAAATGCTTTTTACATTTCCGTCGGCTAACACTCTGGCTCTTTGATCTTCATAAGTCAGCCTTGATCTTCCTTGACTTCTTTTACCACTCACTTTTGCACTGTAAATTTTCTTTGTCAGTCTTTCATCACTCGTTCTTTCTATATGCCCGAACCATCCAAGCATTCCTTTCTTCATTTTTACAATAACACTAACTATAACCATAACTTATAATAACAATAACTATATTCATGCTACATCATAATCAGTTCAGCGGTTTAGCATTTCCCGTACAAAGTTTCGTCCCCCTCCCTCCCGTTCCCCTTTTCACAGGTTTTTGATAAAAAAGTAGCCTATGTATTGTTGATAAAAAAAAGTCTTATTGCCGCACCTCTCACTATCAAGATTTAGCGTTTCCCATGCAACGTTTCATCCCCGTTTTCACCATCTTAGGCATGAGTTTTTGATAAAAAAAAAATTCTATGTCCATTCAGTAATGTTAAACTATCTCCATGCCAAATTTCATCATAACAGGTTCAGCGGTTTACCTTTTCCCACACCGAGTTTCATCCCCCTTTTTACCCTTTTAGGGATAGAGTTTCTACAAAATAAGTAGTCTATCATGAGCGCATTCAGATATTCTTACTACGTACCGATTTTCATTAAGATTGGTCAGGTCGTTCTTTAGTTATAAAAGGACATACAGTCAGACAGTCAGACAGACAGACAAAAATTTAAAAATGGTAGAATCGAAGTCAGTGAGTCATAAAATGACTATCTATCACAAAATTTGACAATAAAATTATAATTACAGGCAGACGCTAGAGATTTATATAGTAGTATAGATAGATAATAGAAAGATTGTTTTTGAAAAAGAGCCTACGTATGGCCTACGGCTGCCCCCGGGCACGTACTATCTCTGAACAAAACATCATTTATCATATATCACCATAGTCAGTGGTTTAGCATTTCCCATTTAAAGTTTCATTCCCCTTTTCACCCCCTTAAGGGTAGGTTTTTGATAAAAAAAAGTAGCCCATGCCCGTTCTCTGATGTCAAACTATCTCTTTGCCAAATTTCATTATAATCGGTTTAGCGGTTTACCATTTCTCGTACAAAGTTTCATCCCCCTTTTCACCCCCTTAGGAGTTAGTTTTTAAAAAAAAAGGTAGCCTATGTCCAGTCCCAGGTGTCAAAAAACTATATCCATGCTACACCATAGTCAGTTCAGCGGTTTAGCATTTCCCGTACAAAGTTTCGTCCCCCTCCCTCCCGTCCCCCTTTTCACAGATTCTTGATAAAAAAGTAGCCTATGTATTTTTGTTAAAAAAAGTCTTACCACCAAATTTTATCATTACTAAGATTTAGCGTTTCCCATACAAAGTTTCATCCCCCTTTTCGCCCCTTAAGGGCAGGTTTTTGATAAAAAAAAGTAGCCTATGTCCGTTCTCTGATGTCAAACTATCTCAGTGCTAAATTTCATTATAATCGGTTCAGAGGTTTACCATTTCCCATACAAAGTTTCATCTCCCTTTTTCTAAAAAATAAGTAGCCTATCATGAGCGCAATCACGTGTTCTTACGACGTACCGATTGCTATTAAGATCAGTCAAACCGTTCTTTAGTTATAAAAGGACATACAGACAGACAGACAGACAGACAGACAAAAATTTAAAAAATGGTAGAATCGAAATCAGTAAGTAATAAAACGACTATCTATCGCAAAATTTGACAAAAAATCCGAAATTACAGACAGACGCAAAAGATTTATATAGTAGTATGGATGAAGTCAAAATTGTGATGCACTGCGGCGAGGTACGCCTCTAATATGGGCTGTTGCAATTTTGCAGAGCGTTGCAATGCGCCTCACCACGCTTTTGGTGTGCAATCTTAAAAGGACGATAATTAAACGAATTTATTATATTTAATTACTGTAAAATATAATAAATTAATATCGAGTATGTCCACCATTAGCTTGAATACGCTGTGACCGTCGGCGCCTCATGGATCCAACAAGTCGTGAACAAATATCCGTACCCCGCATGGCATGCCGTACCTCAATGCAATGACTTTCAATTGCTTCACGTGTTATTAAAGTTAGTCCATCGTTGCATCAATAGTCCCCAGAGGTTTTCTATGGGGTTCAAATCAGGAGATCTTGAAGGCCATGGAATCAGTCGAATATATTGATGTCGTTGAAACCAATTGCGGGTCACCCTAGCAGTATGTAAACTACAGTTGTCATGTAAAAAATTAAATTCGGGCAGTTCTTTTTCCGGGTAGACAATTCTGATAGATGAACATTAAGTTTTCGAAGTTATCAATAAAATTTAGAGCGGTTGCTCGTGGAGGTAATATTGAGAGATCGCCGACTCCGTCTGCCGATATCCAGCCCCATATGTTAAGACAAATTTTACCAGATTCCATGTTTGAAACTAAATGAGTTTCATCGTATCTTGTGTTATTGTAACGCTATAGACTTAACCGGCCATGTTGGCTGGATTTAAACGTCTCATACTGATAAGACGTTTAAATCAACGATCAAACAAAATTTAAAAATTCTCTAGCAAAATTCAAACGAGCTGCTTTATGGCTATTCGTCAAATGAACCTCTTTAGAATGATGTTTTTTTTTTATTAATTATTCTCGTTCCCCTAACTTAAGGTCAAGGCCAGTTTTTGCATTTTCTTTAATTATCATTATTTATTCTTATCTACCGCTTACTTTATTTATTAATTTACTACATTATATCTTATTTACTTCTTATCTTATATAACATACTTCTAATACATTTCTTATTTCTATATCTAGTATTTATTTAACATCTACTCACTAGAACTATCACATTCAATTTCCGTTCAGCTCTTATCTACAGCTTATACACAGAGGGCTATCCTGCTATGTCAACACTACCCTTAATTATATTTCTTTACTAAGTCCATCTTATTACGTATTAACATTTTTATTACTTCCCAATTTTCTTTCTTAAACTATGTTTCATATCCACTACTGTTGTACACATTTCTTATCTAACTACATCTTCTCATTTTTAATTCTCTATCTCTTATTATAGCTACATACATTTTTAACTATTCTGGTACAGTAGTTTAGAAATGTTTGTCTAACAAACTTATTTTTCAGTATATCCTTTAAAGTTTCAACACTGATTTCCACATCTATTTCTTGTTCCAGCTCTATTCTTGCTTTAGTGAGTCCCGGACATTCCACAATCAGATGTATAATGCCCTCATCTTTATCGTTGTCACACGGACACGACAGGCTCTCCTTGCGCAGAAAAAAGTGAAGGTATTCCGAAAACCCGCTGTGCCCGGTGTACACCTGAGTTAACCAATAATCTATCTCAATTCCTCTCACAACAGGATATGCTGCCACCGCACTAGGAAAGAAAATCTTGGTAACTTTCACTACTTCATCTTTCACATATCTTTCGTTCCAACTCTCAATGCTGTAAGTCCTTATTTCCCTCTTCACATACGATGCCGGACAACTCTCATAGCTCGGCTTGGTTTTCACTTTCAAAACTGCCTCTTTCGCGAGCTCATCCACTCGTTCGTACCCTCTCACCCCCGCGTAAGCCTTTACCCAGTACAACTTTATTTGGTAGCCGGCTTTTAATATCTTGGCAATGTTGTCCTCTGGTCCTGACCACGAGGGGGTGGAGAGACCTTCCTCCCACAATAGCTTCCAAAGCCAAATAAGAGTCAGAGAATATAGCGCAGCGAGGCTTCGTGCTCCGTAGAGCTCTATCCGTCGCCTTGGCCAACGCCAGGAGCTCCACCTGAAAGACAGTGGTTTCGAGTGGCAATTTCCGCTCCGCACTCCCAAACGGATAGTGCGGCGCCGACTTTGCCTTCAATTCGGCTGCCATTTGTATAGATGGCAAGCCTCTGCTCTTCCTGGTCGGCTGCCTCCCCATCCCCCAGACATTCAAACTCCAGCGCCGGCCTCAGCGCCGGATGTGGCATTTTCTGAAAATCGGTCGGCCTCTACATTTCCCGGTCACCCAGCAACATCTGGGAATAACCCTTGCAAACCTCGTAAAACAGGGCCGCTTCACGGATCCTAAGGTCCAGGGGAAAAATCCCGGACAGCACCAGGGCGGAGTTCAGAGAGACCGTCCTGTATGCCTTTGGAATGATGATGTTTGTAATGCAATCCTATACCGTGCAAGTGCTGCCGTGTAGTTTTAGTACTTACATCAAATTCTTCCGCAAAATCAGACGTAGTTGTAAAACCATTTTCTTCATAGGCACGTCTCATCGTTTCCCTATTCATATTAGTTATGCTAGGCCTACGACCATTTTTTCTATGATCTTGAAGGTTACCTTCTTCATCTTTGCGCGAAATCCAAAGGGAAAAGGTGTTTCGCTGAAATTATATGATTATAACCGAGACATTAATATTATTGCATTTTGTATACTAAACCGATTACAAACAAAAAGATAACATTCAGACAATCATACTTATAGATATATTTAAATTTCTTGAAATTTTACTGTTATTTTGACCATTTATATGAAATGGTATGATTTATTTCCTTTCAGCTAAATATAAATTACGAGGCGTTATGTTTTATTAATTTTAGGTAAATTATAACAGTTATATATATTTTTTTTAGTACGGTTCTCCCTTAGGAGGGAAGGCAAAGGGTTCTTTCTGTGTCCATATAACCGTTGTCTTCAGTAGTAAATAGATAAATTCTTCATATTATTTCATTAAAACGTCGACGTAATACATTTTAATTTCTCTTAGAGTTTCTGGCGACAAATATATTAAGGCAGTCTTTGTAGTAGGTTCCACTGAGGGAGACTAGGCCACTATGAAAGTCTCAACGTCACGCTACTAAATTAGCACTTATTTCAACAATTCCACAATAATGTACAATAGTGTAGATATTGGAACGCAAAACTACGCCAATTTTAAATCACAATATCTGCCAGTAATTATTTTCAAATAATTAAAATAAACGCCCAACCGCTCCCCATAAAATCCCGCCAAAAACTCTGTACAACAGTTATATATTTTATATATTTTCAATGAACCGCTATCAAAAGAAAGGTTATCAAAAACTTTTTTAAATTTAACTTTAGCAAGTATGAAGGTAGTGAATCTAGCAAAACTTTATTATAACATTTGATGGTTTCCTTTGACATATTAGATTGCTTGAAGAAAATTAGGTTTAATGCTGGTTAATACAGATTAAAATAGTATGCACCTTTACTTATGCCTTTTGATTGGATGCTAGTCAGCCAATCATGTTAATACTTGTAAATTTCCAATATCTAAGTCTAAGCAATATTTTCATTAGTTAGAACAATATTTCAAAAGCGCTCAACCATTTTCTTGGCCGAGTGTACATACACATGTATATTGTTTTAGGTAAAACATTGAAAACATAGATATGGATCAGATATCTTAATAATAGTAAAACCATATCCTTCTTCTTGGTAATCAGGTAAAAATACAATGTAAGCAATAGCAAGTCGATACCTACGTACCTACATAGTAATAAACGTGTTTGATTTTTTGACAGTTTGGTTCAATAGTCTTGATTCTGTATTATGTATTTAATATGTATATAGTACTTATATGGTATTTTGAAACAATGTTCCACGTTTGGGGAAGGATAAAATTACTAAGTAAATATTTATAAATAATACTACAAAGTGCTAATTTTTAACACAATCACTTGACGTTTTCGTGCCTGTATTAGGGGACAATACAAGAATAACCGGTTATGTCTTGGTATCAAGCAGCTTTTATAAGTATTTTTATAAGTATATGTAATGGCATATAATTATAAGGCACCTTTAACTGAAACAAATGATGTATTTCAGTTACCTATCTCTGTTAAGAGATAGGTAAAAAAGACTGCTCCAGGATTGAATTTCTCGTTACAGACTTTCAGCAATTGTTACAGGAAACGTATGCAATCGCAGCATACAAAACGTCAGTTACTGACGAATGACTTTTTGTTTAATGGCTAGCTATAGTAATTGACTTTATGTTAAGTTGATCGCGTGCCGTGACGTGAGCTTGCGCTACGCGGCGCCCACGTCGAGCAAAAACCTCAATGCGGAACACTTAGGAACCGCCAGTCCAGGAATCCAACGCAACTGTTCCTAGCATTCTTTTATTATTTATCCCTCGTCGCATTTTTAAACATAGACTTTTTATACTCGTACCGAGCGAGCTACACATACATTTTTCTCGGTAATTAATTTAACATAGCCTAGAGTATAATTAGAAGATAAAATTTTTATGCTTGGCCACTGCATAGTTGGCAGTGACACGACGTCAGCATGAACGTAAGTAAGATAGTGTATGGTACGTATGTAGGTACATATACGTGAGTGGTATTTCCCAGCCGATCTCACCTCGTCGGATGACTTGCGCGGAATTCGAAAGCCCATCGCGAGATTTATCGCTTATTCTGTATTAAAATATACATTTGCTTAATGGGCTTTTTTGTCACGTGCCACATAACGTCGATGGGATACCGTCCCGTGGTTAGCGGAATTTTTATGATGTATCAATTTTTCTGCTTAGACAGTTAATATACGAACGAAGTGGGTTAGAGGATATGTTTTCTTGATTAATTTGCATGTTAGCTAAATTCGTACAAAATGTAGGTAGAGAAGGCGGTGGCAGGTGCGCGACGCCACACGGAGCATCGGCTTGACCCAGGGTTGCCATTAGCCTTTTATACAGTCACAAGTAGCCGGTCGATAACATCTCAGAGCACCCGCGCTTACTTTAATGAGCTGTGTTATTTATCGAGGCGAGGTTTTACAACTCTCTACTTCAGTCGTAACCACAAGTTAAAGTTACATTTTGAGTTTGGCAAACATTACTCGTATTTTAAAAGAATTATATTCGATGGCCACTAAGCTGAAGCTCTTCCTATTAATGTTACACCGTTTAATTTTTTTTTTGACTGCAAAGTAGTTATGATGTGTTCTTGTTTTATTAGTACTATGTCTCTTTATCACAATAAAATAGTATTCTATTCCAATAGCTGCTAAACTTTAATTTTTTAGAAATACAAAATTACAATCGTAAAAACGATGTTTATCTTTTTCTATATAAATTGTCTCTCTTCTTCGCCACTGTAATAATAATTCTCAGAATCTTACAAGACAATGTAATAGAATCAAATATTGTAGGTAGGTACCAATGCTAGATCAGTTAGATTGGTTGTTGATAATTAAATAGTATTACTGGAGTAGCTTTTGTCGTAACATTACCCTGTAGCAAAGAATATGCCTGCAGTGTATTAATAACTCATAAATTGTATTTTATAGTTACTCATAAAAGTAGGTATACTGTCAAGTGAAGATTGTAGATAATGTATTGAGCTTGAATATATCTGAGGAGAACCTAAAGAGACCAAGAGAAAATATTTACGAAATATAGTTGTTGCCCACGACTCCGTCCACGTGAAGTTTAAAAATTAAGTAAGTAGTCTATATCCTTTCCTAGGGCTTAATCTTTCTTTATTCATAATTTCGTTAATATCGGCAAAGCTGTTTTGGTCATGAAAACGTAACAGACAAACAGATAGAGACACTCCCATTTATAATATTAGAATTCTGATTATGAGTACGATAGGTTAAATTTAAATTAAAGAAATACAATTTGTCGATTGACAAGTAAGATAGGAGCTAAAATCCAGTATAAATAATGGAAGAATGTTCTATATCTCCTGTCCACCTACAGGCAAAAAGCTAAAACACTTCAGACTCATTGATAAATGGTTGTAATTATTATTATTAAATCATGTAGACGGAACTTAAAAATGATAACATGGATTTCGGAATACTAGAATGAGCTATTTTAGAATTATTTCTTAAGAATGTATTTGCAATATAATAATATAGTCTATGTTTTGTAAAACAACTGTATACTCATTCTATTCAACTGAACTGTTTATTAGGCAAAATACCTATATGTACCTACCACCTCATTACACACATTTAATTGAACATGGTTCAGAAGTGTCATCGAACCATCAGGGATGGTATTCGGCTGCATGATAATCGCTAGTGTGTGTATAAGTCGAGTCCAAATGTGAAAGTGGGTGAGTGCCGAGTGCGCGCGGGTTGCTCTCAGGCAGGTGCCGACGAGGCCTTGCCGCGAGCGCACGGCATGTGGTAACACCGGTTAAACTAGCAACGTGTGTTTTTATACACCACACATCATCTACATTGTTGTAGTGTTTTGCTATGATGCAAAAAATTAGCTACAGATTCGGCTTGTACATTCTGAAACCGTTATCACATACTTAAAGGTTATTCCATCTTGCATCGATTTGCAATCGATGTTTGAAGTTGTTATTTACGTCTGTTGTAACATGACTGATATTATTAGTTAAAGAACAGTTAATCGTTAAATCGATATGATGCTTCATAGACGAAAAGCTTTTGGGTTTCAATCGATTGCATATTCTTAGAATAATAAACACTGCGAACTTATGATTCAACAACATATGATTCACCGAAATTACTGTTTTTTCAGCTGCTGAAATACAGGAACATTTTCATGGAACTTTCAGGAGAGTTTTGTTGTGGCGAAACGATAGTCAAATGTTATATGCATTGTACATAATAGGATATATTAAATGTAGGATATATTACCAATATGTAGTGAAATTACATTTAATATCTACTATCTACGTACTATGTTAAATCTGACACATACATAGTAAATTCTAGTCTAGACGTAGGGTTTCTTTTTCTGTTGTAAGCACTGGTATGTGACATTAGTTTTTTTTTACAATTACTACACACCAACCGGTTTTAACGACGCAATAGTAACTAACTTGTTAATTATACGATTACAATAAAATAACCAGACCATTACGAAGATCACGCGTGACTTGCATAAAAACGTGGTTAGACCGAAGTTAAGGCGCCAGTGTGACCATACACCATATAAACGTAGTTAGGGTGAGAAACTGGGGAGCTAATAGGTAAAAAAACTAAATACGTAAATAATAAATCCAAGACGAACTTTTTGATATTTAAATACTACGGTAGACTGCAGACTCTACTCAAGTGCATGAAAGAAGAGTATGAAGTGAAAAGATTAAATATAAATGTGAACAAAACTTCTAGTTTTTGAAAGAGAAGAGACAGACGAAGTCACCACATTACTTTCCATCGGGTGACTCACTCGTTCGTTTGCCCTCTCCGCCATAATAAAAAGTGTGATACATGAGTAAATTGAAAATATCAAGATCAATTGAATAAAATTATATATCGGGGGAGTGTGTTTTTGAGAGATGGAAGGTGTGAGTTGGATGTGATCAGACGGGAAGCAGCTGGCAATAAAGTGAACGGTGCTCTGTCCGCATTAGTAGGCAGTATGACTATAACTAACTTAGTCAAAATGGTCATCCACAATGCGATGTTGGCGTCAACTTTATTGTACGATAGTGAGGCCTGGATATGCCCGACATCGAGTGAAAGTAAGATAAATGCTGTTGAAATGCGATTTCTTAGGAATATGTGCGGTGTCACCCTTGCGGACAAAATGAGCAAAGAAGAGATACGCAGTACGTGTGACTAGGTCTGATGAAAGTGTTATTGTGTGTGGGTGTGTATAGTGTATTATATAAAAATGAAGAAAGAAATGCTTAGATAGTTCGGACACATAGAAAGAATAAGTGACGAAAGACTGACGAAGAAAATTTACAGAGCGATAGTGAGTGGTCGCAGAAGCCAAGCAAGACTAAGGCTGACTTATGCAGATCAAGACTTATGTACATATTTATGTCAATACCAGTTTTGCGCCGCCTACCGTAAATGTACTCCGAGGTCTAGCATTCCGTTACCAAAAGGTTGCCTGGAAGAGATCGCTTTAGCGATAAGGTCGCCCAAATTGTACTATCTTTAGTTTATACGTATATTTATAATATACTTTTACTGATGCAATAAATAGTATAGTATTGTATTGTAAGATCAAATAGCCAGAGTGTTAGCTGACGGACATGTCAAAAGCACTCAGGCAAAAGTGTGTAAGGAGAATGATGAGTTTTGAGGAAGCTAAAGAAGTATGTAATGATTGCGATGCTTGGCGCTTCATCCTCTCTGACTACCCCTTTGAGGATATATCGTGACGGTATGTATGCATATAATGTAAGATATGTACGTAAATAAATGAACCACTATTAAAAACACTTTTTACTACGGAAAGTTCTGTAAGAAAGTATAGGAAAAATATAGCAAAAATCCTGAATACGTTCATATAACCCACACACTCGGCCTTGCGCTGTCGCTGGCCCGGGATCGTTTACTTGCCTAGATACAATTACAACTAGTAGGTAAGTACATACTTATTTAATGTTATACAATTAACACGTAAGAATAATTTGAACAACGTTAGTGAACTAAATAATCAAGGGCTTTTTCATCATTAACTTAACGTAAATAGAGATATTAGTACCTACCGTTCCTGCAATAAGTAACTTAAGTTATTTTGAAAAGTAGTGTTAAAATGATATTTGATGAAACACGAGTACAACTAGTACGCAAAGAGTTCCGTGACATAAAGCCTATCTATGATTGAATGTTATATTTTTAGATTAATAAAAATCTTTCTGTAACCCCAAATAAAAAAAATACATAGATTAAGCCTTCTATTATAGGACGATTTAAACAATTGGTCCGGCTTCCATACAAGGCTAGTGAAGACAACAAATTGAAAGAGGAGAAGCAGGGTTGCATTTATGCAGAATATTCTGCACGATGTTATGTAAATAGTCAGTGTCAGTTGATGGAAATGTCAAAAGCACTCGCATACATTGGCGCTTCGTCCGCTCTGACAACACCGTTAGGGATACAGCGTGAAAATATGTATGTATGTGAAAGAAGTCTGAAGTCACATACAGACTTCTTTCGCAGCTCTTTGATCATACCATCCCTAAGGTTCTGTCAACATTCTTGTACATCTTCGCTCATCACTTTCAACCTATCATTAATCTCACTGGATATTTCTCTTTTATATTTATTCCTGGTGGTCGCATCTTGCAGTCTTCAGCTCTTGATGCGGGAGGCTGCTGCAGGCTTGGACACCACACGACATCACCATGCTGCGAAAAGACCCCTAATTCTAGTTATCACCAGAAAGTAGTCCGTTCCCAGATCGGCTCTTCAGTGTGCTCTTGTGTCCATAACTTGCTTTTTGAGCCGGTTATCCACCAGGAATAAATCAGTCTTACTTCTCTCATCGTTTCTTTCTCGCGTATGTTAATAGATCCTTTTGTGCCCAAATATGGTATTAGCAACAAAAAAATCCTTTTCCATACATACTCGTATCACAATCCCTCCTACATCATTGACTCTCTTATCTCCATACTTGTCTAGGACAGACAAGAATCCTGTTCGAAGTGTGCCGATTCATCCATTCGTATCTCCGCCAACTACAATTATTTCATTCTCAGCTGCCGTCGCTAGAACTTCCCTAAAATTCTTCCAAAACTGCTTTAGTTTGCCCAAATTTACAAAGGACACCGAAAGCATATACCACCAAAATAAAAATTTTCGTCGACCCCATCTCGAGCAGTCTGAGATTTCAGTCACACGGTTAACCAAACGAGACGACAGTAAAACGCCTACCCTTTGGCATCCCCTGTTTTCTTGTGATACCACTGACCACAAAGCGATGCCCCCACCAAGCAAGTCGACGAGTTTACTGTACTTTTGCTTGGGTTCACTCAAACGTAACTTTCGCCTTACCAACTTGTAGATGTCTGTGAATACATCAATATCAACCTGTGCAAGAAGTCCTTTTGCATTATGTGGAGAACGCCAGAGAAAAGAATTTTGATGGTAATTATTTTTTATTAATGGCATTGTGAACAAATAATTTTTCCTAGAATAATAAGTCGGTATTTTAAAGCCTACTTAAGACAAAACTTCTGGACAATCAATGTCAGCTCTAATAATTTTCAAGATATAAATAAAATCAGTAATATTTCGCCTTACACTCAAAAGCAAAAACTTAAACCTTCTGCATAGCTTTGCGTAACTATCGCTAGAATACTCCATTGAACAGCTAGATTTCAGTTGGAAGTATTTAATATATTTTCTTTGTATAACCTCTATACGATTAACATAATCGTAATGTGGATACCATACTTGTGAGCAATATTCAAGAGTACTTCGAACAATAACTACAGTACAATATTTTTAGAGTCTTGCAAAGACCACGATGTTTGGCACACCATCTTCCCTGACCACCCCGTTAGGAATACAATATGAGTATATATTATATTATTTATGTATGTACATATATATGTGTTCTATTATGTGTAATGTATTCACTTCATTCTTGTAGGCATACAAATAAATGTGAATTAGGTTGTCACAGCAGTTATACAAACATAGCATTTGTACGATTTATGTTCTGTAGGTGGGTATAAAAATAATCTATATTAAAATAAGAACGGGTCTCTAATTTTGCCCTGAGTGATATTGCACTCTCCTTTAGAGATGTATATACCTAATCTTTAATATACATACCTTTATTTTTACCTTTCCTTTATTTTTACCGGCATCTGGCTTTTGAAAATTTCTTTTAGGCTCCAAAACTTTTTTCATGTCCCTTTTACCCTTCTTCCGATTTCTTAATCGTTACTTTGCTTTTCGAAAGAGACTTGTTTGCATAGCAAAATGTAGGAATCGATATTTCTATTGATACATTGTCTATTTTCATTTAATTTTTAGCCGCATATTTCATCACTTTTGTTTTACTGAAATTGATCTCTAGGTCTGTCGGCTTATTTTTGTAGTGTGTCTATCATGTGTTCTAACTCCTTACTATTTTCATTTGATACCCATATTGTTAGTGTTGAACAAAAAAGTTATTTTCTGTTATGGAGCATCCGCTATATTGGATTTATGATAATGTTACATGCACAGAAACATTCCCCAGCGTATTCCATTTGATACCCGTACTGTTGGTAGCCTACGTTTGTATTCGGTCACATGCTATCTCTACCAAATTTCGTCATAATCGGTTCAGCGGTTTAGCGTTTTCCCTATAAAGTTTCATCCCTCTTTTCACCCCTTTAGGGGTAGTTTTTTGATAAAATAGAAGTCTATGTTTTTTGAATAGAAAAGGTTTATCTTTGTACCAAATGTCATCTTAATCGGTTCAGCGGTTTAGCATTTTCCATACAGTTTCATCCCCTTTTTTACCTTTTTAGAGGTAGGTTTTTGAAAAAAAGTGACCTATGTCCATCCCCTGGTCTCAAACTATCTCCACACCAAATTTCATAAAAATCGGTCCGGCGGTTTAGCCGTGAAAACGTACCAAACAGACAGACTTTCGCATTTATAATATTATATAGTATATAGTGTAATACATATAATATACTATATAGTATAGTATGGAGTATGGATTAGTAAGTATGGATAGTATGGAATAGGCCATTTTCACGTGTCGGTTGGCCTATTCTGGCGTTAAAATCACCCATAATTACAACTTTTTCTCCAGATAGTTTTAAAGCCTTGTCGATGGTGTTGTAGAAAGCCTCCATTTCATCGTCGTGGGCCCCATTAGTAAGTACATATATCTGTATAAAGCTTATTTTATATTTGTTTATATTAAGTGTCAAAAGCGCCACTCGCTCTGATAGGCCAATAAAACTTTAGAAACTATTTTTTAGGTACTTCTTCACAACAAATCCTACTCTATATAGTCCTAATGTTTCTCCTATGTAGTAGAATATTATGTTTTGATGCTCTTCTATTGTATTTTTTATTATATTTTTTGCTCTTCTATTGTATTTTTTATTATATTTTTTGCTCTTCTATAGATCTCCAGAAATTAAGTTTAGAAAGAAGTGTGAAGATTTTTGGCATACTCTTTAGCCGCCATTTTAGTTTTTTCGAAAATGGGAACTTCAATTACCATGAAAAAATGCTAAAAAACCAGGATAAATTAAATTAAAATAGTTATTTTAGGATCTTAAAAGTACAGCCAGCCCAGATGAATATGAATTGCCAGTATTTATCGCGTTCTTCATAGTACTGCCCATTATCTTTTCACCGTGATAACTAACGACATAACAATGAGGTAAAAAAAATATGTAGCCGCTAGTATCATTTAGAATATATTACTACTTACAGTGAAAACTTTAATCTATCTAGGATTTGCTATTTGAAAACAATATAATTAGTAATATTTTCATGTGTATACTTATATCGAAGTCTTCGTACATCGATATTTTCTTGCTAATAACTCTGTAAAGTGACACTTCAAGATACAGTAATTTTTTTTTCATTTAAGTGTCCCCAATCGAATTTTATAAATTATTTATCGCGCGCTGTAATTAAAAAAAAATAAAATGGCGGCCGTTGAGTCTGCCAGGCTTCGATCAAAAATCTTCAAACCTCTTTACTATTACCTGTATAAATATCATATGGAACTTGGCCAATTTCTTTTCATAATTTATAAAGTTAATGCGTGTCCGGCACGCTCTTTACTGGGCAATGGCAATTTTTTTTTCTCTTTGTTTTGGCTTCGCAGATTGCATTTAGCCATTGACCATGTAAATATGACTCGAAAGTTAGGGAAACGAAGTTTGCCGCTCTTTTTCTTTTCTTCTTCTTCCTTTATGGCACGGCGCACAGTTCAGCGTATTTGCCAATTTCACGTATTAATAAGTAATCCATAGTGTAGAATCACAAGTAAACCAGCTTTTTTCCATCATAAAACTCCTCCAGTAAAGTGATAGTAAGCTTTACTGAAGTTATAAAGGACTTCTTGGAAGAGTGCGAATACTTCAGCTAAACATGTTTATTTAGATCTCCTCCATTCTTGTCACTTACATAGAACTTTAAAACACAATATACTATCACTGTTGTACTTTAAAACTCCTAAAAATGTAAAAAATAGAAAATCTAAATAAAATGACAACCTCACTTCTCCCGTTCCCGCCAAAAAGTCTCCAGTGGCAATTTTGATTTGGTTTTTTCTATTCCGAAGAAAAAACATAAAATATATTCTTAACAACATTATTTTTGAACATTAGACTGGTCCGTTGGCATATTGGCAGAGCGACTGCGTTGCAAGCCTGACTCCCGGGTTCGACTCCAGTCAGCTCGATCAGGAAACGAACTTTTCTAAATTGGTTTGGAGTCGGGGTGTCGCTAAGAGCTCCCTCAGTTTGTTGTGTGGTAGGTGCCCATAGTACAAGCTTACTGCTTAGTTAGGGGTCACGCAATTTGTGAAATTATCTGGAGTATTATTGTAAAAAAACAACGATCGTGTATATAGCACAACATAATGTAGTAACAATTTAATACACACAACACAAATTTTTACAATGATTATTTTTGTAGTTTTTTATGTCATGAGCAGTTTTCTTATTTTAGTGTATCGCAGTATATGGTCTGTGCACATCTTTAGTGTAAAAACACTGTTCGCGAATTTTCAAAAATTAAATAACGATATTTTTGTACATTTAAAGATTAATAATAATACATAATATTATTATATTTATTACATAATGATAAAAAAAAATTAAGTGCACAATGCTTTCGTATTCGTGAATTCTCGTAGTAGAGCTCTGTAAAGTTAATTTACATCGATATTTATATCTACTTCTCCTTTAAGAGCGACTTGCATCAAATATTTAAACTCGATTTAAGGATTTGATATCTCGCTGCACCAACTATAAAATAATTGGTGTAAGCGAGATGTCAAATCATTAAATCGAGTTTAAATAGTTGGTGCAAGCTACCCCAAGAATTAAAATTTCGTTCCGTGTTATTACGAAGCTACCTATTTGTAGCTGATATCAATATTATAAAATACGTTACGTTACGTTTGTATAAAATAAGTATGATTCGAATTGTAAATATTTTGACAATAATGTGAGGAAAATTTATCTTCGCAACTGTTTATAAGAAGATAATGGCTGGTAGGTCGTTATTTAGTTTTATTGGCAAAGTACGTTACGTTTCCATGGAAACGGTAGGTAAGTGACATTTCCCTGAGCAGTCTGCGCCGGTAACATTGCGTAAATGGAGAGATAACGGAGGCAACTACTTCTGCTTTTTTTCGTAACTAAAAACAATATCACTACTCTCTTACATCAAAACATCGCGGGTATATTAAATAAAATTGACATGTTCGAATTGACATTACAAGAATTGACTGAAAGAAAAATTAATATTGACATAATTTGTTTGACAGAAACTTTCATAAAAAGTGGTTCTGAATGTAATTTGAATTTTAATAATTACAATCATGTGACTTATTTCTCTAGACCAAATCAACGCAGAGGGGGTACTTCTATTTTAATAAAGAAAGAGTACGAATCTATTTCATTATCTAAACTTGTCACAGAAATAGAGCCTTTCACTTCGAGTATTGCGCTGCTGAAATTATTAGTCAAAACTTAATTATTGTTTGCTTATATAGAACACCGAATTGTGATATAAATGTATTTTTTCAAAAGTTGAATGACTTATTACGTAAAATTACTTTCAAACGTAACAAAAAAATTGTAATATGTGGCGATTGGAATATTGATGTCATTAAAAACAATAAGTTTTCTCGTGAACTTAGTTCCATTCTTGCTAATTATAGTTTGATAAACCATATTTATAAACCCACACGTAAATTGTCTTGTATAGACTTAATAACGAGCAATATAAATGATTGCCAATCTGACGTAATATATTTGGGTCTTTCGGATCATGAATCTGGTCAAACAGTTTCATTTGAAAAGAAAATAATTAACGGAAATCCTAAAAAATCTGTCTTGTTTGAAAAAAAAGGGATTACTGCGAAGAGAATATAAATAAATTCTGTGAATGTATGTCTGCTTTATCATTTACCGACGTACTCTCTAAATCTGATGTTAACATTGCGTTCAATACATTTCATGACATTTTGACCTTATTTTATGATCTATGTTTCCCTATAATTACAATTAAAATAACAAACAAACAAATTAAAAATAAGTGGATTACGAAGGGATTGCGAAGATGCTGTATTAACAAAAGGATTCTTTATTTAAAATATCGGTTTTCTCCGACTAAGAAGTTCATACATAAATCAAAATATATTAAATATTCGAAAATACTAAGAAAATGTATACGGACGTCTCAGGCTAAAACACACAATAACTGCATATTATATTCCAAAAATCCATGTAAAGCGGCTTGGAATGTAATTAATTCCAATATAAATAAAAAAAGAGAGTCTACTGAAATTAAAACGCTGAATATTGGTCCAAATCTTACATACACAGATCCTATACAAATAGCAGAATCTTTCAATCAATTTTTTATTAACATTAGCAATGAAATAACTAACAATTCTGCATATAATATTAATCTAGAACAATTAAAAAGTAATAACAATGTAAATACCATATTCTTAAATCCTGTTAATAAAGAAGACGTTTATAGGATCATAAAAACACTAAAAAGCACAAATTCTACAGGCTACGATGATATTAACACAAAAATGATAAAAAAATGTGCAGCCCAACTATCAATTCCTCTCAGTTATATAATTAATTTAACTTTCGAAAACGGAATATTTCAGAAAAGCTGAAAATATCGATAGTGAAACCATTATACAAAAAAGGAAACAGATGTGATATGAATAACTATCGTCCTGTAACTCTTATTCCAGTTTTATCTAAAATACTAAAAAAAATAATGCATTACAAACTTTGTTCTTTCTTGAATTTGTTTAAAGTTCTAAAACCTCAACAATATGGATTCAGGAAGGGAAGTAGCACAACTTTAGCTAGTTTCTCATTATTAAAAACAATTACAAGTAGTTTAAATGATAGATCTCCAGTAGTTTCAATTTTCCTTGCCATGAGTAAGGCTTTCGATTTGGTATGCTACAAAATATTACTTAAAAAACTAGAATATTGTGGAATAAGAGGAAAAGCACTGGAATGGATCACTAGCTATTTAACTGGCAGGAAGCAATGTGTTGAAATATTATAAAAGAACAATAATTATATTAAGAAATATCGATGTAAGTTTAACATACTAAACCCTTATGGCGTCCCACAAGGTAGCGTTCTAGGACCATTGCTCTTTTTATTATACATAAATGACCTTACGGATAATATAACACAGTGTGATAGCATTCTTTTTGCGGATGATGTGACCATTACAATTAAGCCTGCTAAAAATGTTACTTTTGAAAATGACATAAATATGACTCTGTGCAACGTCATTGATTGGCTAGAGAGAAATAACCTAAAAATAAACATGGAAAAAACTAAGTACATGCTATTCAAAACACGAAACTGTGCCCCGTTAAATCTCAAAATTAATTATAAAAATTTTAATGTTGAAAAAGTTCAACACACTACATTTCTAGGCATAGAAATTGATGAGCACTGTAACTGGAAAATACATATTAACTCTGTTTGCAAAAAATTAGACAGATTTATCTATGTACTGAACCGCTTAAAATTAGGAGTTAGTAAAAAAGCTGCAATTACCGCCTATCACGCGTACGTGTCTTCAATATTGAGATATGGTTTAATTTATGGGGAAACTCGGTTGCAGCAAATGTCGTTTTTAAAGTACAAAAAAAATGCATAAGAGCAATATGCGGAGCTTACAAACTCGACAGCTGCAAACCCCTTTTCAAGAACAACAATATTTTGCCACTGCCTTGTTTATACATATACGAGACGTTAATATTCGTCAAGAAGCACATGTCGCTGTTCAAAATATCAACAGGAGTAGGTCGACGAAAGGGAAAACTATGTGTTCCTATTAAAAGGTTAGAAGTTTATGCCAGAAACTCGTATTATATGGCAATCACTATATATAATAAATTGTCGGAATGTTATACATCTGAGAGACTGCCACTGTTTAGAAAAAGAATCTTTTTATTGCTAAAAGAAAAATGTTATTACAATATTCATGAATTTATTGATGACAATATAAAGTAAGTTATGCTATTTAACAAAGCCAATTTTGTCATGCCAAATTTTTTAGCTTCTTTTTTTGTTCTTGCTTTTAACTATGTCCATTTGTTTATGCTTGTGTAAGTACATGACATTCAATGGTTAATTTTTTTCTTTTTTAATTTTTTCTTTTTTATGTTTGACATGTTTATTTGACGCTTATTTGACATTTTATAACTTATTTGTAATTATAATTTTGATTATCGATAACATTTTATAAAAATTGATAATTAAATATTTGCATGCTATGTTGTTAGCAGAATGTGAAGAGCTTTATATTTATGTGTAAAATATCAACATCAATGTTATACTCATATTCACGCAAATAAATATTATTATTATTATTATTATAAACATTTCATATTAAATGCTAATTTTCATGCATAACATACATTAACACTGTAACGTTTGTTCATGTTATATGTACATAATTTTGTTCTTGAACCCTTTAAATTATATATAAATACTACACAAGGAAAAGCGTTTTTCTTCTGAACAGTTCTTCCAAAATCGATTTGGGTGTGCATTTATTCAAAAGAAAGTTGAAAGAGATTTCATATGCGACTACGGCGATTAATTTCGTTAGTTTCATTTCAGATTCGCCGTAGTCGCTTATGACATTTCTTTCATATGTGAATAAATATACACTTTACGCCTAACTGAAATATGTATGCAATATACATATATATGTATGTATATTTCAGTTAGGCGTAAAGTGTATATTTTTGTGTTCTGTACGTCTCGCGTCAGGTTTTGTTTATAAGTGAGTCCAAAATACCTGAAGGCAAATTCTGACACGATAGAGAAAATATCACTAATAGATATTTCTATAAACGTTTAAACTTTCGCGTTGCATTATAAAATATCTAAAAACACGGGAAGTTAACGTGATTACCTTTTATTTTCACTTGACGTTTCGGCCGAGTTGCATCGGCCGTGGTCTTAAGTAAACTGAAGACATATTTCTATCCAAAATTAATGCATGTAATAATATCATGTCAAAGGAAAAATATCTATCGATAACTAAACTTCAATTCTCGCGCACAATAGACATAAATATCGCACAAGACTATGCATATCTCGACTATGACTCGACTATGAGACTGAGTGCGTGTCGATAATATCAGCGATTTCAAGGACATTGCAAATATGTTTAGATGTCACTTTCAGGTGGAATCTGCTCTTAAAAATGCAAAGAGAAATGATGTTAAGGCCACGGTATCAGCGGTGCCGGAACGTGTTACAGCAAAACATATTGCTCTAATAATAAAAGGCATGACAAGGGGCAAATCGCCCAGACACGAAGGTCTCAGCATCGAACACTTTTAGCACGCAGGACCGTACCTCACGAGACTATTAGGGTTGTTATTCACACTTTGACACTCTTATTTGCCAAATAAGCTGATAAAAGCGGTCGTGGTGCCCATAATTAAAAATGCCTTTCTTGATCTCTCTAGGGCATTTGACATGGTTAGGTACGATATTCTTTGGACTAAGTTAAAATAACGGTAAGAGTACCAAACTAACCGTGTCAGGTGGCTGAGTGAGTTTTCGGATGAATATATGTTGGAGTGTGGAGTGAGACAGGGGGGAGTTGACTTCTCCTTTGCTCTTTAGTCTGTATGTGAACCGGTTGATTGTTGAGCTAGGCGGCGCGGGTCTCGGCTGCAATGGACACAGTGTCCATTAATCAATGGACACTGTGTCAACAGCATTACTTATGCAAACGACATGGTGTTGCTTAGCCCATCGATTGTGGCGCTTAGAAAATTAATTAGAGTATGCGAAGGGTATTCTAACTCGCATGGACTTGTATACAAGACAAAAAAAAAGCGAAATTTTGATCTTTCAATCTAAACTTCGCGGGCTGGCGAGTATGGCAACTGTGTTGCTCAATAGAGTCACTGTTCAGAGTCAGGGTGAAAGAGTTCAAGTACCTAGGTCATGTTGAGACTAAGGACTTGAATGACGATAGTGATATCGAAAGAGAGAGGAGAGCAGTGGCGATTCGCGGTAATATGTTGGCTCGCAGATTTACATGATGTAGCGCTGAGGTAAAGCCAACTCTTTTTAAAGCCTTCTGTCAAACCTTATGCACGTGTAATTTGTATGTCAATTATATATAATTCTTTTTTAAAAAGTATTTCTTCAATAATGAAAAACGAAAAACCCGAAAACCTCAAAAAACAAAGATCCGGTTATCTTCATTGATTTGTTGGTTGCGGACTCTGAACTGAGGACGTTAAAGTTCTCGGCATCTTTCACCAAAAATCCATTAGTAACAATCTCGATATTCAAACATTATTATATATTAATGTGATTAACGAAAAATGCCTATACATACCACCTTACTATTGTCGACTTAGTTGCTCACCTTCGTTTTTAAATTTATATCCTTTTGGGTTATAAAGGTCAAATCTATCGTAAATTCTTTACTTAGGTGAAACATTAATCTAATCTCAACTTCAGTCAGCTCAAAAGGATCTGAAATATTTCTTTGAATACAGCTAGAATGTCTTGAACCTGAAGAAGTGGCAGCTGTCGTCTTTTGAAGAGTTTCAATAACATAGACAGCCACCAAATCATCCATTGCAGTTGTATTTACTTTAAGTACCTATAATGTATTACAATTTAAAAAAATAATGATGTCCAATAATATCTATTGAGATGAAAAACGTTTAGCCAAACTTTCTGTCACTTTCGTTTGCAGAGCGATATCTACCGTGCAGTAATAGAAATAAATTATCGAATGATAGAGACCAGTCGATGTAAGTCGAACGACGTTCCTTCGACAAATCTTACGTGGTATTCTGAGAATAGACAAATAAGCTTTCCCTAGATAAATTATCGATTTTCGATAGATATCATATCGATTTTCGCTATATATCTATTATAGATAAAATATCTATCGTTCGAGAATTGGCACTCTCGTTAGATACTATAGAAGTAACTGCTGTGTACGCTTACACTTCCCAAAGCTGAAAATCAAAATAAAAATGTCTTTACTGTAATCTGAACTTGTACCTTTTACAATTAAATTTTGTCAAACAACTTTTGCGAGAAATTGTATTTGTTACAATTGAAACTTGAAATGTGTCTGATAGATGGACATTGGACAGTAAGTACTCGCGGTTAGGTTTTAATAACATCGGTACGGAGCATTCGAAGGTTCTTTTGTCTGACTGTTTATTAATAATTCATAACATAGATGTGTTTAAGTGATTTGGAAATCATGAGTTCGTGTTAATCTACAAGCAAAGATTGCCAATTGCGCAAGTAACCAGGAAGCATTCAGGATATTCGGTGGTAATGTCGTGTTATCAGTAGAGCAGGAAGTGGCGTGGCGGTCACCCAAAAACAGCGATATCATGTTCTAGTATTTTAGATCGTTAGTATTTGTAGAACAAAATAGATCCAAGTGGCTTATTTAATTAAGAAGATAGTTGTTAAAATTGTATAACATTAAAAAATGCGGCTTACATATTTTATGTACTATATGTAGTGTATGTTGTTATATTCTTAATAAGTCAACAAACATTACAACAACAACAAACATTGTCTTTTGGGTTATAAAATCACAGTAAACGTATAAATTTGAGTTATAATTAACACACACACACTTCTATATGTAATATTACGTAAAAATCTTGCAAACTACAGTTCATTGTGATGGACAAGTCCTGTTCGGAATTAGTGAGTTAATTTTGAATTTCCATTACACTGAGATAACTTCAAATTTATGCGTCACACTCATTGATAAACGTCAATCAAAAAAAGTTTTAAAAAGGAAAAGATGGAATGAATAATATTAATAATACTACAGTTATTGTCACAAATTGTGTGACCCCAAACTAAGCACTAGGCTCGTACTGTGGGTACCACACAACGAACTGGGGGAGCTCCCAGTAACACCCACACTTCAAGCCAATTTGGAAAGGTTCGTTTCCTAAACTGACCTGATCGGGGCTCGAACCAGGGACTCCGGCTTGAAAGGCAGATGCTTTGCGATCACGCCAACGGATCAGTCTAATGAACTACATATCCATTTCCAATGGATTGAATTTATATAATTGGTCTGAGAATAGACTCAGAAGACTACAGATTAGCGGCGAAAATTTTTAGATGGATGGATGATAAGCATCTATAAATTAGTTCAAAAATATTCAGTAGTTTTATAACTTTTAATTTAATAAAATTCAAAGATAAAACGAATTCCTCTTCAATTTTTCCATAAAACAATATCGAATATATGTACTTACTTAATTAATAGCACTAATGGGTAATTATTGAAACTAGACATTGCTCGTTAACATTATTTTAAAGAGTTGATAATTTTGAATTAGACCGTTTGGTAATAGAAAAAAAAATTATGTTTTTCTGATTCTGATAATTTCATGTTAAAAAAATTAAGTACTGAGATGTACAAATGCTTTACTATTGAGTTGATAATGCGTTAGATTAAATATTTTATTAACAGTTACAAGTTTAAATCTTAAAGAAGTGAATTGCATATTATGGTTAAACATTGTTTTATTAATTACCTGAGTCCATTACTTATTGTATAATATCGTGAATTCCTCCAGATAAAACATTTTTATGCCTGTATTTTTTAAGTACCAAAATTTTAATCTTGAATTTTTTTACAGGTAGGTAATAGGGTAATTATTGAAACTAGACATTGCTCGTTAACATTATTTTAAAGAGTTGATAATTTTGAATTAGACCGTTTGGTAATAGAAAAAAAAATTATGTTTTTCTGATTCTGATAATTTCATGTTAAAAAAATTAAGTACTGAGATGTACAAATGCTTTACTATTGAGTTGATAATGCGTTAGATTAAATATTTTATTAACAGTTACAAGTTTAAATCTTAAAGAAGTGAATTGCATATTATGGTTAAACATTGTTTTATTAATTACCTGAGTCCATTACTTATTGTATAATATCGTGAATTCCTCCAGATAAAACATTTTTATGCCTGTATTTTTTAAGTACCAAAATTTTAATCTTGAATTTTTTTACAGGTAGGTAATAGGTACCTAGTATCATTTTTTATTACAAGTATACTCAATGAATATGAGGGAACCAGTGGAAGGTGACTGTAGGGTGCATTATATACTATGCATTATGTATTCAATGTTTTGTTGTAATAGTTCCGTGAAAACAGTACTCAGTGTTGAAGAAAATAAATCTATGCATTAATTAAAAGTCAATAACCTTTCTGCCGATAACTTCGACACGTTATTGTCACCAAGTGATATAAATTAATCAGCGTACTCGATATCGTGTTCTTTGCACTGGACATTTTGTTTAATGAATTTAAAATAGTTACGTTATCACTCTTTCTGATTTATAATTTTTTTAATTAAAAACAACATTTTTTTAAACTAGGCATTGACCGGCTCTTGTTCATGTTAATATGTACATACATGTGACTACCTTAGTATACATAACTTCAGAAATTCGTATATTATGTTTTTCATATATTATTATTCGTATATTGTTCCCATATTCGTATGTTATTCGTATATCGTATATTACTGAAATGTAGCGTCTAGGTGTTAAGTTGGCTCAGTTTTGTCTATCGTAGCTACATGTACTAATATAATCTCTGTTCTATTTTATTTGCGGTACAGATTATAGCAAGTAATGGCCAGTCGACAGACTTACAGTTATTTTTATCTGACGACGTGTAGTGTAAATATTTCACTATTTGAGGGTTAGTTCAAAGAGCCACTCGTGAAATTCGGCCGAAGTAATGAAAAACAATAAACAGTGGGCGGGACGACCTCGGGTTTAAACATTATTCTTCTTAAAAGTCGAGAAGGTACCTCTTTCATGTTGTATAAGTACTTGCTTCTAGTTCGGTGAATTATTGATTACACGCAGACGATACAAAGAAGCAACGTGATTTATGAGTTAGATTTTCATTCGCGACATATAAATACAGTTTTAACTTTATCTAGTTGTTTAATCAATAGGGTCATTACGATGCTAGTAGAAGTAGTAACACGCTATAAAATCACGCTACTTGTCACAACTTGCACCTCCGCCGGAGGCCGGGGCCACATACAAATTAGGATGAAGATATGCTTGGTGTTAACATTTTAAGTGCAAATTGTGCAAATATTGGACACATATGTTGACTATTTCTGCCATAATACAGATGTCATCAGCGTGCTAAGTTCTTGGTTAATTAAACATTATATACATTTTCTCGGGTAAGAAGTTTAGATATGATAATTGCATTTTTTTGTTTCAGTACTATGGTGTGTAATAATATCATTTATCATTATTAGTTTTCTTACCTAATTTAATAAAATGCTTTTTTAGAGAAAAAGTCATTGATATAATTTGAGCATTGTTCAAAAAGTGGTTTAAAATATACGAAGAAGACAAATTAAAAATAGTCGTTTCTTTTAATATTTGAGAATAATGATGTTAGTAACCGGACCTCACCATGGCTCTATTTTGTTTTCCTTCTTATTAAATATCTAAGTACCAACACGTAATTAGTTATATTATTGAGTTATTAACGAACTTTATCTTTCATCATGTTGTTATAATGGAAGCGTTTTATTAGAGGAAATGTCACTTACCATCTGTCGGTATCTAACTACATAATACATCCCTGTTATGATATCAGAAAATGTCATAAGTTGTTTTTTATTCAGTTAATTCCTATGTGCAACTTATACATAAATAGAATTGCTAATTACAGATTAGTTAAAAATTAAAAAATGTTCGTAAGGACGAGTTATGTTTAGTGAAGATATTATGTAAATGCATAAATTAATAAAAGAATTGGTAGGTAAGTATTTATTCCTCTCTTGTAATAGTAATAATATGATTAGTTTCTTGCCTATCTCTGTCTTGCCTTTTCTGAATAAACTTGTAGTCATTTAAATAGCTTTGAAAACAAAGAGTCATTACGAACGTATTAAATACATGAATGGGTTGAAGTTATTGTAAACTGAAATTGCACATATATTTTTTTGTTATTATCTCACATTTTGCAACGATTACGTACAATTAATTAAGTGAAGCACTACCGTTGATTTGTGGTTTTCATGTTTAGTATTCTTGCTCGACTACGGCGAAACCATTACAAAATAATGAAGTATAGCGGAATATTTGTTATTGTACATAGGTATATTCTTAACATGTACTTGGGATTGTATGTTACCTATAGCCTAAACGCTGCGGCTGATTTGATTAAATGAGGTATTTCCGGAAGCAGTAGGTAACAGTATGTATGACGTCATTATAAATCCAACATGGCGTACGTAACAAAATGAGTTTAAGAGACTCCTAATGATGATATATATGAATTATATGTAGAACGTAATGTATTTATTAACAAATATAATTACGGTAAAACTAAAATTAAGAATTTTTAAAATCACCGACTCAAAAAAACCTCTAAAAAGTAAAAAAAAAAAGTATCTATTAGCCCTTTAAGATTATGATAAGTTATAATAGTAATAGTTTACGGTAGTAAACTAATTAATCTGTGGTAATAGTAATATATCCAAGCGTCGTCGCTTAGGGAGACCACTAAGTAACTTGTATTTGTAATAAATTTTATATCTGCTTTATAATTTTTAGTTGTATTCTGTTTTTTGAAAATTTGTATCATATATAACGATTGCGTGTCTATTGTGCCATGACCGTAATATGCATTTTCGCGGTATATTTAGCGCCTCTATGCATATTACATTATACAAATTCTCGTTTTGACAGCAGATATCGCGCGATATGTTACTATGTTATTGTAATGTCATTGAAGTTACAGGTTAATTAATTTTGAGTCAATTAGACTCGTATAAGTTCCTCACATCCCTTCAACGACTAGACTTAAGAGCTGGTGATATTCAAACGGCTGAACAGATTTTTTAAATCATAGCTAAGCACACTCTCAATCAAGTCACGTTCCAAACAAAAAAAAACTAAATCAAAATCGGTTCATCCGTTTAGGAACTACGATGCCACAGACAGACACACAAATACGCAGGGACACAGATACGCAGATACACACATTAAACTTATAACACCCCTGGAAATCCTGGCTGACATCAGATTTAATAATTTGCAAGGAATGTGATAGGTAGACCTTGCAGTATATTACATCATTAAAATCTGAAACCTGTCACTTTGTTGATGAACATTTTCTTTACCAAATGAAAAAGAAAATGTTCAAAATCTACAAGCTAAAAAAACGAACTAATCTTATTAGGCCTTTCTACTCCAAAATCTATGTACAAAATTTCTCGCAAATTATTAATTCTGTAGCCGGCTAGATTTTCCGTTTTTGGTTTTATTTTAGAGTAAAACTAAATTTTTGTTTCATTAGATACGTAAAAAGTCTAGAAATCTTACACTATTTCTTAACATTTCTACGTATATCATACATATATGACATATATACAGATTCTTAGTGTTATGTTATAAAGTGTAAGTAGGTTAGTCATATTTTTTATTGTTGCTAATAGATACTTAGACTTATTGTTGAAATGAATCACAAGTACTCATTAACATTAAATGACCACAATTATAACGCTGAGTAACGAACTGATTATACAAACTGTATGAATATGTACTCATTTGAAAATGAAATAAATTTATAGTTTCCTTGAATCATATCTGTGGTTAAAAGTAATTTCTACTAAACAGCGATAGCGAATTAATTTGAGTTTATTACTGGTAGTGTCAAAGACACGATATATCATAATTAACGTGGCAGCAAGCTGCTCTTGTCTGCGACAATGTTGCCTTACAAATGGATTAATTAATACGGCCATAGCGGAGCGGCCGGCGCGGCGCATGCATTCATTGAGTATACAGATTATGCGAACGCCATTCCGCACATCTGTTGCATACAGATACATACGTCTGCAATGAAAATTAATAAATAAAACGAGAACAAGGAAAAATTGTACGAGAACAGTCTCTTGTCGATATTAAAACCACAATCGTGTTGTTAAATTGCGTAGGCATAATTGGCACATTATTTTATTTGTAATGAAAAATAAAAAGACTAGTTTTCTTTTGTTATGAAATATTGTGGACGTTCTTTATGTTTCCATAAGTTTAAAAATACCTAAATGTCGTTTGGTGTCCATTTCCTAGATAAATAGATATAACAGGAAAGATATAAAATGTGCTAGCTGCTTATCTTTCCGGGTAAGCCGTAAAATCAGTCAAAGGATAGGGTTTTTTTTTATTAGGTACCAGTATTTAAAGGTCATGAGCTGGTAAACCATCATTATCTGGTTTCATTTGACTGGTGATTTTGTTGCGTTTTGATAACCTCTCCGCCGAGAATAAAAAATGGCATGAAACTCACGTGTAGTTATATTATGTAAGTTTTCAAAAATAGAATACACTGGCGCTTTAATTTATGACTAAATAAATGGAAATTAATAGGTAAATTAATGCAAGATATATATGTCTTTTTATAGAACGGTTTCGTAGAGTGTCGCAGTGGAGTCGAGGAGTGCACCCAAATGGATGACTGCGCAGTGCTGATGCCACGTGAAGGTTGCTGCGCGAAATGTAAAGGCTGCTGGTATAACAGCACTGAGCACCCATCACACACGGAGTGGGGGGAGGACGGAAAGGTACTGCGATGCGAGGCTGGGGTGGTTACAATATCACGGCCAGAGTGCTATGCGCCCTGTGCCAGACCCAAGCACCAAAGGCACACGCACTACAACTGTCCTGTTTGTGATGGTAAGATGCTTCAATACTACCTACAATATTTTTGGTTTATTTTTACAAATAAATTAGTAGAAATATTAGGGTCAATAATCTAGGCGAAAATAAGACAAATAATATTGATCATTGTTACACCTTTCGTTATGGGGTACGAAAATAATGAAATCATTCATAATAAAGTCATTCAAAAGTATAATGACCCAAAGGAATTCCGATTTCACGGTGCAACTTTTTCTCAATAAACACATATAGATGCACACAAGTTTATTTTCAACGATTATAATTGCCGAGCGGCGCGCAGCTCTGGCGCAGCCGTGTCTCGGAGAGCGCCCACCCAGACGCGCCATCGTTAAAAAACAACAATGATGCACCGTAGCAATCCCTCACAAAAACAAACAACCGCCGACACGAGAACTTAATAAAACGAGAAATGCTAGCAATTTACTTCCACATCCAATCCAAACCTTAACAAGTTTATTAATTCCATAACAAATAATCGTTGATAATTTAAAAGATGACGTCGAAAAATTTTCTTTTGAGCGTTGCCGACGCATTCCGAACTATAATTTTATTGACCATGTTTACGTTTTAATAATTACCACACAAGTCAAAATCAAATGGAATCATTTAATTTTATGTAAGACCTCGTTTCATATTTTATTATTATATTCTGTAGTTTACAGTTGCTCCGTCTGGAACGTTATGTACATATAAAATATATAAACTGTACACAAATTCGTTTCAGTAATCCACTTGTAGATCTATAGTAATATTTCAAGTGTCAAGTGAGGAAGACTGCGAGGTGGCTCCGTCGCCCACACGCCCACGTCATTGACAATGGCTTCGCAGTGTTGCGCAGTAGCTTGCCACCAGACAATAGACCGCACCATAATAAAATAACTTGATTTACTTACTAAAGCTGGCGATGACTATTATCCAACGAGATGATTTATTTGTATGTCCATTATTATGAGATGTATCACATTACTGAAGGTTAAATTAATAAAAACATCAATTCAATTGTTCGATGTATTTCATCTTTTCTACATATAATATGGTGTGTATAGGCATCTAGTCCAAACGTTCCATTGGTTTTCCAAGTATCGCATAAAAGCTTGAAATAATAGCGGCGCTAAAAGTAATGACGTACTGAATAAATAACAAAGCAATAAATATTTGACGATGCGTAAAGAAAGGGGTTTACAATCTACAAGACTACAAAAGTTTGATTGACAGAGGTCTGCTAATAAAATTAAAATAATTAAAAGAAAATGCTTGTATTTTGTAATAAAAATTGGAATACATACTTGAAGGTGTTTCGTAAAGGTTATTATCGTTTTATTTTGTGGAAAATAGACCACCCAAGGGTGGTATTCTTCAGTTCTGACTACTGCAAGTAAAGATACAGGAAAGAGTTCAAACTAAATTGAAATGAGTTCACAGTTAATATTATATTATTCTGGTGGTTGAAATCTCCCACAGTCTTACGTCTCTATTATTGACCATAAATCAAAAAGTTAACAACCTACTTAAAAGGTATAGCCGAGAAGGTTTTTGTCTGACAGTCAAAGCGGCCGACGTCGGCGCTGGTACGGGAACCAGAGGTGTGCCGCGTATATTTGTTTAAGATCCCAACGGTGCATTAAGTTTTTTTGGATGGTTCTTATTATTTCCTCACCAATTTCATCTTATCAACGCGATAAAAGTTTTTTGAGTAAATGAGGATGACGAAATGCATTTCAGTTTCAATATCCGAATGTACCACCATACTTAGTTATCGTATAGTAACTATCACATAGTCAGTAGCTGTCAATACATAAGACTTATTAAAACAAAGTCCTACGAAAAAGTGTTTCGACCACGGCAATAAAACCCAACTCATCTAAATTCTCGATGTGTTTTAGGAGTCGTTATTATTGGAATTTATTAGGTATGCCTGCGCTGACGACTAAGAAATTGAAATAATTAGCGTGTGATAGACGCAGACTGCGTGTCGTGAATTCTATATAAAGTTTTACAACTTTGTAACGTATTACATAAGGTTGGCCTAAGCACTTAACAGAATTAAAGCGTTTCGCATTAAAAATAATAGGCGTTAGTAACAGTAAATTTTCCAACGGCTATCTAAATGATGTACATATAGTTTGAGTATAAGTCCTTTGTTTCGACGAGTCACATCGTTCATATGAACGGCGCGTACTAGTGATGAATATTTAATTGCTTGCCCACATAAGGACAGCCCACTTTATGTAGTCTCTAGTTTTACGACAGACACTTCTCTGTCTTCATTGTCACATATGCGCCGTCGGCGGTCCGTTGAGCACGCGCATTTAGTTGCGAGTCCGTCCATGAGTATTGAAGCCCACATCTACCTATTCATTAACAATTTATTGAACAAACAAGTTCATGTATATACACTTAACGCCCCATTAAATCACAAAGCTACAGTACATTATAATATGTAAACATTTGATGCTGTCGTAGTTGGAAAACGTAGCTTTTGAATTACGAATACAAATACAAGATTGCATTACATATCCTCGTAATGCGTATTTTACAATTTTTAAATTAATGTATTACATAGTTTAATACAAAACATTCAAAGAACAGATACAGAGCTATCTGCAGGTGGTCATACCTCAGTGGTGGCCTTCGTGTGGGGTCTTGTCATTAGTCCCTGATACATTCATTCTCGAACAGCACTAATTTATGGAGTTTGCGCTTTGTCACAACACCGACAAGCTTTTCATTTTGTTTCGCTGAACAATGGGTGCTATTGTGTTGAAGTTTTAATGAGTGCTTGACTCTAATTTATTAGAATTTTTAGAATACCTAGCTAAACTTGATAATATTTAATTAAAAAGCTTTTGAACGACAGCAATTGATTTCAAAAATTAGAAAGGCTTTTATTATACCATTCAAAATAGTCTTACCATACTTTAATCTTATTTTCATTTTTATAAGAAAGTTGTTAAATATGAGTTGAGAATACAAGTACTTATAATAAAGAAAATAATGCCCGTAGGTGTCGGCAGGTTCATATTATTATGCTTTTGTAATTTTTAAAACAGTCAATGAACACGTCATACTTTTTTGCTGTAACATTTTGGTAGGCACTTCCACTTAATGAAATAATATCATTGGATTTATATGATTTATAGTTTGTTACTCAGAAACTGAGCATAATAATTATAATACCTATACATAGTTTTTAAAATGTCTGTTTACAGAATGCGTGATCAATGGTCAGCGAGTATGGGAAGGGCGTGATGTCCGTATTCAAGAGGAACCATGTCTATCGTGTCGATGCGTCCACGGCTCGCTCTCGTGCGCCAAACGTGCATGTTCTGTGCTGCCATGTCCACGTGCACATCAGTACACACCGCTGGGAGAGTGTTGTCCAAGATGCAGTCATCCTACTGCTGATAAAATACTCCCAAGTATGTCGTATTATAATTGTTTATTTATATATAGCAATTTAAACATGAAACAGGCTTGCATCAAGTTTGCCATCGGTTGTATACAATTTAGGCAAGTCAAAATTAGACTTCCTAGTTATGCCCGACTATTATATAATGTTGACAAAACAAGCAGTGCTGGAGTTATTCTGTACGATACTCCATGGTCGCACCTAAAGTCTTAAATTAAATACACAAAAGTAGGTACCAAAATATAAACAACTTGATATCTAGGTAACAAAACATAATGAGATCGTAGCAATATTGTCATAGACTTTGATGTCATATTTGAGACAGTAGTTTTTAATCATTAAATGCCAATAACTTGCTTCGTCATGTTTGACTTAGCAATTTACAATAAAAAAATCAAACATGCAGCAACCCTATCTGGGTACGTATCACAAAGAAATTTTATAGGTGAAAGGCTAGCAATCTGTTACTATCTACTTTCTCTATGCCATTTTTAAGCCGAAATCCTTATTACTAAGAGCTGCGTTCGTATAATCAGCGTTGTCGTAGCATTGCGAGAGTTCAGGTCTCTGCTTTCCCCGATAAGTGTGTGTACCGAGCGTGAGAGGAGCTCCGGCGCGTTTTCGGAGTCCGCGGGAGTTTTAGTGGGTAAAAGCCCCACATTACCTAGACTCTCCTCCAAGGGGCTGGGTACCTGCGTTCAAATACAAATAATTCAAATGAATAAAAAAGGTCCTATGATTTTGTTGCGACTTGATGTTCTGTACGCCTTGAGAAGGAAATGGCGTCAAGATATGTGTATGTGTTATAATTTAGAGTACCTAATAATTATTATTCATGTGCTGTTTTCAATTTTTGTTACTGTACAATTTATTATATGGTAACATATTTCACTACTTTACTTACATAAAAAGTTAACCTGCAGATCAGGGTGCACAGCAGTGTTACCACCAACTTGAGCCAATACGATCGTACACACGTTTCTCAAAACAAGTCGGCACTTTGGTGCCTCCCATATTTTTGTCATGCATGACAGTAAAGTCGAAAATTTTTTTGTCGAGAGTACTTTTGTGTATATCTAAAACCCTTATCTACTGGTTTCTATCTTTTATAGTTAATAAAATATCCACAATCTAAGTAATTTTATCACTGATTTACCGGTCTTCAAATTACCGCGCCCCACCCTGAAGAATATTTTGTGACTTAGCAAACACGTGGCTACTGGATTACTAATGTTTTAAAATGTAATTAATTATTTACTGGTATATAAAGAAATAAATGTTTATAAATTATATATGTACGAATTACGTATGAATGTGACGTCATTTTACTGAGTAACTGTCAAGCCACAAAATATTCTTCATAAATAAGGACTCAAGGATAGCAAAGGTGTTAGACTTGGTTCTATCTGAAATCTGATAACTTTTTACACTGTTTTTGACGTTTTGTTTTTTGTATTTAGGAATTCCAAAACTTAAGTATCCGTTTTAACAATTACTCTTGTCTGCTGTGTAAATAAGAATCATTGTAATATGTATAGACATAATATATACCTATTTGTATGCTATACAGGGTTAATTGAAAAAATACTAATAACCTCTTAGTGCAAAATTCTTGTCATTATACCTAACTACTTTTGTTCTACGACTTTTTTCAAAACTCAATACGTTCTTCAAAAAATATTTATTAAGTTTTGTTGTACTGTCTGAAACGTAATTACTCTATACGTATTTCCAATGGTACAGTGCAAGCGCACCGAGCATCAGACCCGTGCCGCCGCCCCGCGCCCCGCTGTGCGTGTGGCGCTTTAGCGACCGGGTAGAGTAGGTGCCACTTTCAGAAACATTCAATATATTTTTATTTTTCTATGAAAGAAAAAGTTATAAATTTTCAAAAGTCGTAGAACAATAGCTATTGGGGATAATGTTAAGTACAAAATACTAAGAAGTTATTAGTATTTTTAAACGAATCCTGTATATCCCTAACAGATCAGACAGAAAGGATAGAGCGCCTAGAATATCGGTTTTTACTTAGGTACTTTTCACTTCAACCTTATTGTTATCCTCATCAAACATTTTCGTCGAGGTACATAGGTACGGTCATGTTGTCTTTATTGGTCTTTGTACACAAACTTACTTACAAAGTAAGTAAAGTGTTACTTACTTTGTACATAACGAGTAAAGACCCGTAACTTTACCATTTACTTTTGTTTTTCAAATTTTATTCTTTAGTCGTTTTTCATTCATTATTTACATATGGTAAGTACGACCGAATTATCTCAGTAATTCCTTTCTATACATTGACTATAACATTTTCACTCAGTTCTGCCATACTTCGTAACTCTTCATTGCATATTTTTGGAAAGTACTCATCTACACATTCTAATTCTATCATTATAATTCAACATTTTAAAACTTAAATAAAATTTCGAAGCCGTAAACACAAAAAAAACTGAAGTTAACTACATTTATAAGTAATTATGCTTTTTTCTGCAGTTTCAGGTCACACTCTGACAAAACCTTGTATAATCGGTAAAGAATATCACGCACATCTCAGTCCATTTCGAGTAGACCCGTGCACGGATTGCACTTGTATGAATGGCACAGCGGTATGCACTCGACACACTTGCCCTGTGCTCACGTGTGGAGCAAGGGCATTGCCGCCGGCACCGGGCAAGTGCTGCCCTGAGTGTCCACAGATAGAAGAAGCAAAAGCCGCGTGCATAGTCGCAGGAAAGACTTACCAGGTGTGACTGAGTTATTAATATGTTTCAGTTGTTTAATTTTAGCATATTAATATGCTTGTAATATTTTTTTATTCATTTTCTTAGAACACCAATTTCAATGATTGTCTATAATTATATCTAGATATATTATTAATTTATAAAACAATAACAGACAGTCAATGTGTCCGTGCATAAAGAAATTTTTGAAAAGTTATAGGTGAAAATAAATGTTTGTGTTTATTACATTTTTAGTGTAATCGCTGGAAAAAGCTGGGGTAGTATGAATTATGCACATCTATGATATATAATTAAAAATCAATTCTCACATGTATGAAGGAGCATCAGTTGAGAACGGCTCTACCGATTTGACTCTTTTTTTTTGTGTTCGTAATTGTCAGGCATATGAGCACTCAACCTATAGAGTGGTAATGTCATCTATTTTGTATGAAAACAATTTACGTTTAAACACTGTTGCGGTGACTGCGTTTTGTTTTAGAGTTTGATTTTCTTGCTGTTTTTGCCACACCACCAAATAGAACAACAAGCCATTACAAAATATTTAAATATCTGTCGGAACATACAGAGATGTACACACAGGTCCAGTATTGGTTGTGTTGTTGAGAGTTGATATTTGTTAGTGTAAATAAACTGAGCAGTGGTTAATAAGATGGTGCGATACTTTGTCTCTATAGTTTGAGTGCTACATCTCAGGAGAAAGTTTTTATGAAAGAAAATTTTTGGAAAATCCACGGAATAAGTCGTAAATTTGGATGGGATTTTTGTATGAAAATCTCAATAACAAAATCGTTGTGTTACAAACATTCAACATCCCACTCGGGCGAAGTCGGGGCGAGTCGTTAGTCATTAATATAACTCAAATTATGATGCCTATTTAAGTTTTTATCTTATGGTAAGTTAAAATCATTGCAGGATGGAGAATCATGGCAGTTAGATGCTTGCAAGTCTTGTGAATGTCATGGAGGTGAACCACGATGCGCCATGGAACGATGTCCACCGTTGACTTGTCCTCCTGATCAAACAATCAGACGAGTGCCCGGACAGTGCTGTCCAAAATGCGTCGATATCGATGGAATTTGTACTGTATTCGGAGATCCACATTATAAAACTTTTGACGGAAAGTTTTACAGTTTTCAAGGCTCGTGCAAATATCAGCTAGTATCTGATTGTGCTAATAACACATTTTCTATTAGAATATCTAATGACGCAAGAAATACTACCCATTCTTCTTGGACACGTACGGCTACTCTTCGTATTGGTTCGATTAAAATCAATATGGGCAAGAAAATGCGCATTAAAATAAACGGACGGAGAATCTCTTTGCCTCATAAATTGAATGGTATTGCTGAAATTACTCGAAGTAATGGGTCTGTTTTATTAAAGTCGGATATCGGTGTACAAATGCTTTGGGATGGGGACGGTTTCTTAGAGGTGACGATGTCGAGTATTTACAAGGGTAAATTGTGTGGTTTGTGTGGAAATTTCAATTCGGTCGCTAGAGATGACATGAGAACTCGCGACGGTAAACTGTCAAATGACACTTGGAGGTTTGGCTCATCGTGGCGGGTAGGAGGAAAGCGCGCATGTACACGACGTTTAGAAAGACCAGGAATATCCCGGTGTCGAGCATCAAAAATGACAAAAGCACGTCGCTTGTGTCGGGGCTTCGAAAGAGAAGCTTTTACTGACTGTCTTGGGAAAGTGAATCCGCATAATTATAGGGAGGCTTGTGTTCTAGACGCGTGCAGTTGCTCGGGGATACGTTGTCATTGTGCAGCATATAGAGCATATGCAAGAGAATGTACGCGATTGGGTGCGGAACCTCATCAATGGGCAAAGGCAGCATGGTGCGAGGGACCTTCGCCTTCATGGCTGACACGAACAAGAAAAGGTGTCGGTCGCGCTGCAAAACATAAAGAGCCGGATCTATTAGAAATCAGTGCCATACCTAAACCGAGCAATCGCTCTCGACCGCCACCGCCCATTCTTCATTAGCAATTTGTGCGGCAACATTTTTACTAGTCAAACCTGCCAGTGTGGCATTGTGAGGTAAATATTTTATTAATTTTTAATTTACCGTACATGACTATTACTTATTTGGTTTTTTGCATCCATTTAATTCTGGAAAAAATACGCCGAGTCTCAGATTATCACATTTATACAGTCATGATTTTAATAAAAACTGACCACTAATAATTTTTAAAGCACGTCTAAAATAACGAATTTGTTTATACTGAATGAATGAAAAAATGGATATGTATGAATATATATATATACCTTACATGTAAATAACAATTAAAATAAGTTTGGTCTATTCGGGTCTACCGTCTAACAAAATATCAATTTCATTCATACAGCTTTAAGTATAAGTATTAAAAGTTTTCATACTTTTTGGTGGGTCCCTCTTCGGCAGTTTTGAACCAATAAAAATAAAGATAGTTAAAAGAATTTCCCGCCAAATATTTTCTGCAAAATATTTTTTAGATATTTGTACTTTTTTGTGGATGGAGAAATGGAGAATGATGAGACCAGCCATATAATTCTTAAGATTTTAATTACTAAACGAATAATAATCATTATATAACGTTGCTTGTTGCTTCTCTACATTTTTATTAGGTTTCCAATTTGTCAAATTACATTTTGATATCCAAAGAATGAAACAGCAAAAAATGTACTTTTAGTACTAGTAGCAAAAATAGCATATTTTGACTTTTATACTTTTTTTTTTCCAGAGAATTACGAGCGTGCTTATAGGAACTGGATCGAATGTTTCCTACATAAGTTGGAGCCGACTTTGCTAGCATTGCAAGACGAATGAACGGAGATCTATGTATCTATTCAAACAGTATTCATATAAAATGCATAGGGTACTTAAAATTGATAATACAAGTACATAAGACACCACCTATTTTTATACATATAGATGCATATGCCTCACGGATTCCGACCAGAATTAAATTCAAGCGTATACTTTATTTATAGCTTTAATATCAATAATTAAATCTTAACTGTTTATAAGCATGCCTACACATACTTATTATTTGTAGTTTATAGTCTTTTCATGTCCGTGTGATTCGTTTTTGTTGGTGGTTGTAGATTTAAAGGTTTTCTGTTTTCGCTAAACGTGATAATATTTAGATCTTTTAATTTATTGCCTGCATTGTAGTTCTTCTGCTAAAGTTTGAATATAATATGTGTTAAGTAATTAGTTTGAATGTTAATCCCAGATAGGAGAAAAAATGTTCCAAATCATAGTTCAAATTGAGATCTCATCTAGTATATGAAAACTTAGATATTGTGACTAGCTATCCCAAGCCAAGAAGCTATGTAATATGTGTGAGAGAAGGACATGTAATATATATAACTTACGAAATATGAAAACATGTAGTTCACTGGACTTTCCTAATACTTATATATAAATAAATACGTATAGCGACTTGTAGTTGTAATAATTTTAACGAAGACTTGTTTTAGTTACTAATGCGTTACCAATGATTTTTACTATTGAATTGGAGGTAGTAACAAGCATTAGCTAGCGAATTAAATATAGCGACGTATTGAATAAGTACCTATACACATAATATTGAGAATTAATTAGAGACTCATTTTAGAGGCAATGTTCAATTAGCTCATTTTTTAAAATCTATTTCTCGAGAATAGCTTGTAATCTGACATGCCTAGTTAATATTTAATAAATATTTAAGAAATACATATAACTGTATAGGTGTATTATACTCATAATAATGTATGAACTTACATTGTTTTGAAGTGGATTTATACCATTATTAAGTGCCATTAACAGCGGCTATACTGACAATATTGTGATAGTTTTGTGCTTCACTGCTATAAAGATTTCGTTCTTTATGTTCTATAACGTCACTATACTATTTGTATAAATAATATTTTGTTATAAAATATGACATGAAGCGTATATAAATATTTCAAAGTTTAATCTCATTTGTGACTAGTTTCTACGACTTTCTGGATGAAAATCACAGAACTAAGCAGTCGAATGTCGACTTATTTTAAATACCTATCAATTTTCTTTATTTATTAAGTATATTTTTCCCATCTTAAGTAAGATTATTTTGTATTATTAGATTAGACTGGGTCTACGTTTTAAGTAGACCTTAAATTATTAATGTGTTACTAAGAATTCAATTGAATGTTAGTAACTATATACTGTTACGCTAATAATTTATGTCATCATATTAAATAAATAATAATTAATGTATTATACAGATAATGAATGGAACATGTACAACCATGGAGGTGCAAAAAATTATTTATTTTGATTATCAACGAACGACGTATTTATATAACGTTCTACATACACGTTATATGTAGGTAGAGGCATTTATACCTATATCGCTTCTGTTATAAAGTAGTTATCCTGAAAATTACTGTATTTTACCTATAATAATTTGTGCACCTATTTGCAGAACTATTCGAACAAAGAATATTATAATAAATGATAATAATTCAAAGACGTTTTTAATTTACTGCCCAAAATCATTGAAACCGTTAGCACAAAAGCAACATGAGGTAACTTCACTAATTAATTAATCAGCTCAAAATACAAACTAATCCGCAAATACGGATTCGGAAAAAAATTTGTTGTAAAAAGATCAATTTTGGAATCTCCTTGTCTTCTAGTACAATAAAAAAAGACATAAATTTATACATACACTTATCGATTAGATTACACTTTTATTTCGATATTTTTTTTAAAACTGAATAAGGAGTTCTCGGTGTTCTAAATAGGTATCTGCATAATTTTAATTATCTATTTGATAATTACAAATTTACTTTAAAATTCAATATTATCATTCTTATAATTTTAATAAAACCATCGCTGATAATAATTCTAAAATATAGCTTCTAATAATATCTAACGGTATTATTAGAAGTTTCGGTGAAAGTTACTTCTACCACAGATTAATTAATTACTAACGTAAACTTATACCTTAGATTCACCGATGATGCGGCAAAAGCGCTTTTCAGAAGTGTGTAGGTACCTACACACTTTACATTTATATTTGACAAAAGTATTTCTGTCAAATAAATGTAAATTCATTCATTCGAAATGTGAGACAGAATAACAACAGAAGAATATTATTATTGTCTGTTACGTGCAAACAATAATAATTTCTTATTCTTTATTTTTAAGTGTTTTTTAAAATACTAATTTTCACACTTATGGTGACGTTTATTATTTTTTTAATTGTTGATGGTTTTTATTGAAGCGCAAACACACAAACGGACAAAAATTTTAAAGATGTTTGTTTTACTAATAACTAATAATTATGACAACTGAATCAATCATTTGCGAACTTAACCCGTCTTCTAGTTATGCTATAAATATCAAAGTTGCCACATTTGTTTACATTAGAAACAAACATGAAAAAATAAGTTATAGGTATATATTTATATAGCGCAAAGTTGATGAAAACATTAGTGACTGTGAACAAGGAATCCTATCGTGTGTGAGAAGGTATTATTTTCTTTTGAGTTTTTATTCAATTTTTCTCTTTTATAGAAGTTTCTTATATCCTTATTTTGTAACTACTTATGTTGTTGTTACGTTTCATTATTATTTAAGAGAACTTCTGAAAAGTTTTTATGAATGTTTATTCTTAACTATACCTGCAAAAATAAATTATTTACATAATACTTATTTACATAAATAATTATTTCTTTTATTGCTGAAATTTTAAACATTAAAATGACATTTCAAACAGATCCATTAGGTAGGTACTTGTTACTGGCCATGGGCCAATTCACTAAATTTTATGTCATCAAAAATTATCTAGGACAATTTGGCGCCCACTTTGAAAACAGAGTTCATTATTTTTATTCTGAAAAGAAATCTGTATGGAATAAGAATAATTAAATAAAAATACTACTTTTATAATATATTTAAACACTACACGTTATGTCGGTGGCGACAAGTTCTTATTGACATAGTTCGTATTGAAAATTAAAGGACCACGACGTTCCAATTTATAATAAGAAGTAGAATAAAAGTTTTATTAATATAAACATTACGCAGTCACACACATCAATTAAACAAGAACAAATATTATTTTGTACAATACATACATAATACTTTCATGTTAAAAGGTGTTACATTTTTGTTGTACTCTCAGTGTTAAAGACCTCTTGTCCAATGTTCCGTTGATGCAAAAGGTTGACGAAGTACCGAAATATGATAGCGATGCCTTATGATTAGGCTAATAGTAAAAGAGCGGAAACAGCTTATTATTCTCCGGTCATCATCTCCATAAATTCTGGAAATATAAGAAAAAACCGTTACTAACATAAATATGTTATTATATATTAGTACGCTTGGGATATGAGCAGAACATAATCTGTGTAAATACTTATATTGTAGTACATATATGAGTAGGAACTTAAGGCCTAAGGATAGACAGTAAACGAAAATTATTTTCACCGTTGGTACAGGAATATAAAATATACCAAAAATACTTATGTCATACATTTTCATTAATTAAAGAAATATGTATTTAATGCATACGTTGTTTCTTTAATGTGTTATATATATAATACATACCTTCATATTTTTGCTCTAGTTTAAACCGACCTAGGTATCTAGAAATATGAGTCAGAGACATAAAAAAATAAAATTACCATCGAAATCAACTGTACCGCTGCCGTCCGTATCGATTTCTTGGATGAGTCCGTCAAGCTCATCGTCTGTCAACTGCTCGTCCAGTTCCCGCAGGATCTCTCGCAAGCTCGTCGTGGGAATGTAACCGTTACCTACAATAACAATTATTACTTTTACAAAATCTATTTATAAGTAGGTATGTAGATAATCATTTTAGTATACGTATTTCACTTTATTCCAATAATTACTTTTCCGAAATATAAGTACCTATAGAATAATTTTAGCATTAATTTCACTATATTACGACAGGAGTCAACAACAACATTGCTATTTTGGCTTTTCTGTTATTAAATAATTTCTGAGCAGAGACTTCAATAGGTTTTTCTATTTAAGGTGATAGTTCCTCATATTTCGTATTTTTACACACAATATAATATTTGTAATTCTTCTGTACGCGTGTATGTCACTGAACTCTTTCTAAACGGCTGGACCGATTTTGATGAAAGTTTTATGTGTGTTTGAGTTGGGTCCCAAGATGGTTTACATTCAAAATCAGACTCGGTGGGTGGCGCTGCAGTCAGGTTCTAGGATTTTTTTTAATTTCGGGCAGGACAACGTCTGTAGGGTCCGCTGGTTAAACTATAATATTATATTACTAAGTGATGATTTGAAACTTTGTTACAATGGTGCTTATTTCTAGAAAGACATCCGTAGTCTTCTATTGAAACAGATTTGATTGTTGAATGTATGTGACTACGACGACGACGACTAATGTTATAGGTAGTAACTTCAATTTCGCTTGTTGGGTGACATCACAGAACGACACATCGCACCATAACACGTTTATAGTTCGCGCTGTACTTATAGGAGGCGCACAACGGCTGCGCGGGCGTTGTGCTATAACGTGACCGTAGCTAGTGCTACGCACTTCGATCACAGTTTTTTATTTGTGATCGAGCTTTAATAAATACGATATCACAGAGTACAATATTTTGATAACCATTTATTTGACGTACCAACCTATCGTAATAACGTTACCATAGTATTTTTTAGTTTAGATTAAAAAAAAGAACGTGAAATATAAAATTGTTATTATTCTTCTTTTCTAATAGCAACAATGCAATGACAATTATAAAATGAAGTGTGTAAATACATCTGTTTTTTTAATCTTACATTTATTTTTAAATTTCAAACTAAAATATATTATACCAAAGTGTATCGTAAATAGATAATAAAAAAAAAACGACGAGAAAATTATGTAAATGTCTGGTCGCATTTTTACAAAATGTGTAATCGCATCGTTACTTCGCTATAGCAAAAAAATACAACACAAAATGTCTGTCTTTGACAATAAAACACTAAATAGACAATAGTCACCGTTATATTTTCCACTGCGAATATTATTGGCGTGCATACAGTACGCGATTACTTACATATCATTGTATGTCGTAGTTTGATCGTAGTTGTAATTAATTAGATTTACTAAACAATAAAACGAAAAGGACCCACCTTCCTTGTCATACAATCTGAACGCTTCCCTGAGCTCTTTTTGCATGGCTTCAGCATCTTCTTCAACGATGAATTTAGCGGCTAGGGTAACGAACTCGGGGAATTCAAGGCGTCCAGACTCTGAAAAATTAGAAATTTTATGTAGTCTATCAATCCACTAATAAATCCTCTTTGCGTTATGAACTTTTAAAGTGCAACACGTCGAGTAAACAGCAACTTTAATTGTATTTTGTCTTTTCTATTAACATCGTTTTTAATGTTATGTTATAAATTAATAAAAATATTAAAAACTTTTTTTTTCAGAGTAGATAAATATATAGGTATAAAGATGCATAATCTGTAATAAATAAATTTTAATATTTTCGTATTTAAAGCGAAGTTTTAATGGAGGTGTACATACTGTCAGCATCGACCTCTTCGATTAGTTCTTCAAGAATTTTTTTATTAAAAGGCTGCCCCATCATCCGAAGAATGTCCGCGACAAAGTCGCACGGGATGCTGCCTGAGCGGTTGTGGTCGAAGCCATCGAATGCCTTACGAAGAACTGAAACAAACACTTATTATGCACAACTGTTATAATTACGTAACTTTCAGAGGGACAACTTGGAAACAGAGTCGTACCCTCGTAAGTTTGTTTGCTTATTTGGTGATGCATGCCGCTTGCGGGAGGTTTCATTAATTTTGATATTTTATACTTATAACTCGTTTAAAATATAACACAGATACCAATTATTGCAGAGATGCAGTTACAGTGTCGCGTTGGCAATAAAAAGATTCAAACTGATCGTTCAGTGAGCTATGGTTAGATTAGAACAGCAGTTCAATGCTCCGAGTTATAGTGCGAATCAGTTGTGCAATGCGGCTATTTCGGTGCAACGACGCAGTGTGATGCATCTCCTACGTCTTGAGCGGTACGTGGCGTAACGCACGCATGTATGTAGGCCGCTAATAAATAACAAACTACAACTCCAAATGAGCGGCACAGGTACATAAATTTTAAGTGTACGTAGTACTAGATTTCTAACATTTTCTGAGAAAATTATTCCTAAGTATTTGGATTTTCACATTGTAATATTTTCGTTTCGTATAGCCGGTACAATAAGTTTCACTGTAGCATTTATTTTATTGTGGTATAGAGGTAATATACCTGAGGTAACTGTGTCTTACGTTTATGATACGTTTTCGCGGCTAAATTGCTGAGCGGATTTTGATGAAATTAGGTACGGAGACAGCTCCAATTCTGGGAAAGGATATAGGCTATTATTAAACAAAGTTCGAGCCGATCATAAGTCGTAGGCAACAACTACTATTTAATGTTATTGGAACGATATTTTTAGTTCGTGTTTGAAGCATAATATTTATCGTTGGTTATAATTTAAAAAAGTTTTACTGCCTAGTCAATTGCCCGTCTGCGTAATCTATGTAAAAATAAATACCAATATACATCACTGTGTATATTGGTATTTATTACTGACTACTGTGAAGGAAAATAATATTCTAATATCAATGTAAACGTATTGAAAATATAATTTGCAATGCATTGTATAGCATAACAGAAAGAAGCATAAACTCTTTTGTTTGGAATCATTAAATAATCGCATTTCTACTGCATTTATCATACTTTCACTCGATTTCGGGCATATCTAGGCCTCACTGCCGTACAATAAAGTTGGAACCAACATCGCATTGTGGGTGGCCATTTTGGCTGTTTTAGATATTTTCACACTGCGTACTAATGTGGATAGAGCACCGTTCACTTTTTTGCCAGCTAGTAGCCGTCTCTCCACATCGAACTCACATCTTTCATCTCTCGAAAATGCACTTCCCAGATACACAATTTCATTCACATGTTCTAGACATTTTCCATGTGCCCAAATCTCACATTTTGTCTGTACCGCTTCCCTTTCAAACACCAGAACCTTAGTTTTGTTCCTATTCATTTTCAATCTTTTCTCTTCACATTCTTCTTTCATGCACGTGACTAGTGTCTGCAACTCCGCTTCTGATGGTGCTATAAGCACAGCATTGTCAGCGTACGATAGGCAATTTACCAACTGTATCATCACATTTCATACACCTCATACTACCTTTCAATGTCTGGAGGCCACTGTCCAAATACAGCACGAAAAGCCAGGCAGACATCACGCAGCCTGTCTGACGCTTGAACAGACTTCGAACCAGGGCGACATGTCACCATCTATCCTTACACAAGCTCTGTGGCCTCGATATAATGTCCTCCCAGCCTTCAGTAAGTGGCCGTCCACGACATGTTCAGGCATAAGACTCCACAGTTTCTTTCGCACTACTCTATCGAATGCTTTTTCTAGATCCACAAAAGCACAGAAAACTTTCTGGCCTATGGCAAGAAACATCCCCACGATAACGCGAAACGAGAAAATCTGATCCATACAACCCTTACTATTCCTAAAACCACATTGCACCTCCTACAAATATCTTTCAGAAACGTCTTTTATACGTTCAGTCAATACTTTGGTATAGACTTCACTTGCTAAGCTGATCAAGCTGATGGCCCTATAGTACGCACAGTCTAAATGAAAACCTTTCCCTTTATAGAGAGGTACTATGACTGCGGTGCGCCGGTCTTCTGGCACCTCTCTCTTCTGCCAACAAAGATTGCACAGTGCTCAGAAGGTATCCCAGAGCCTAGGACGACCACACTTGATCATCTTAGCAGTCACCTCATCATTTCCCGCAGCCTTTCCACATTTCAGATTTCTTATCACTTTATCAATCTCTTTCATACTAATGGAATTCTTCAGTCCCTGACCCGAGTGTGGCAATTCATTAGAATCGCTCTCAGTTCCAGAGACGCAGTCGCGACTGTCATACTGTTATCCATATTATTCACTCCATCGCTGAGAATTTTGATACTTGAAATTAGTAATAACGATATTTAGATGAGACTGTAAGATGGACATAATATTATGCACTAAACATCATATTTGACGTCACACTATTTCGTTAAATTAATTAACAAAATCACGTTCTGGCTTTTCTAGCAATAAGTATAATTGAGCTCAAAAATGGTAAAGTGACACATGACATATTGTACCTATATTTTTATTTCTCTCCACGAGTATAGATGCATTAACGACAAGACGTATGACGAACACAGTTATTATAGATAATATCTCCTATTTTAATGCATTATCTTTATTAAGATTTTTAGCAATTTCATTGATTTACTTTAGAATCTTATAGTCCTGTAATTTCATGCTTAAACCTATTTTTTTCTAGCAGCCGGTGTATGTAAATATCAGAACAAAGTAATGAATTCACTAACAACCACTTTAAATCCAGTGTTTTATAACATTTTTCTCTATGAGAACACATATATATATAAGTCTTAGGTAACCACATGTAACCGTTTATTAATTTGACTGTAATAAAATTTTCATCGTTTCGAATTAAGTTTCTTGATACAAAGTAATGCGTGAGCGTCATAATTGCATATAAATAAGAAAGTGTGTCATATACCTACATATCCAGCTAACAAAAATAAACACTAACCGTTTTAATAACGTGCGTGAATGACAAATTGCTGAGGCATTTTTCATTATTTCTCTCCTCATGACAACAGTTTTTATGCATTGTTTCATTCATGACATTTAACAATGGCTTTGTGGCAATTATTTATTTCGAAAAATTGTTACCCATTCGAAAACATTGTGTTTATGCTGTACAAAACTAATCAATTATGGCTAATAGACCAGACATATGTTTTATAAATTATTAAAGAAAAAGAATAATATTTTTGAGACTACGTCGAACAATTCCGAATGTACTAAGTTCTGAGCCTCAGTTCACAGCGAAAACAAATCAAAGATCATTGTTGGTAATTATCTTGTTATGTTTTTTTTACAGTTATACGTTTGTTTTAGTTATTGTTTTGTTTTAAATGTCGATATTTTAGTTGTGGTAATAAGCTTTGTTTCAGCAATTCATTTTTGCTATTTTCGCTTTCAGTCATCAATATTCAGTAAATAGAATTGACCTAGTAACATTCTGACAAAAAATTAAATAAAAGGCATGGCATCGCCAACAGCGGCGGTCACAATAGATCAATTTTGGTCGCAGTGATGCATAGCCACTTACATAAAATAAAAAAATGGCATCGCCAACCTCCTGCCACTCTATGGACCTAAGGCCGGTGATATCGGTGTGTTCTCTGTGGTCACATTCAAGAGCCTCGCAATAAAATTGTAAGCTAAAAACTAGGGGTTAATTTTGAAAATATTCAAAAATAATGTTGTTAATAAGAAAAAACAGTTCTCCATTACAATTTATGTGTTAGTAGTTTGACTATTTAATTATTTTTACGGAAGACCGACAGCTATACAATAATATTAACAATAATAAAAAAAAAAATAACAAAACTGCGAGCCAATAAATGGTCCACACTAATAAAAGCAGTATATAAAACTGAAGTATAGCATGCTACACTAAAGTTCAAATATAATGTGGTAAAAGAATACAGATAATATAAGACGCTATGTGAATAGTTCGATTATTGAAATAATTAATTATCAACATATTGCCAACACTTGCACACTGATAAAAAAGTCATTACTGAGCTATCTTCTCGCAGAGGTAACACTCGTACTAAAAAGATCTAAATTGAATATCCTGGCCAAATTGTTGAAATTATTATAGACCAGTGTCGATAATTTTTGAAACCGAAAAAAATAATAGTAGGATGAAACCCATTGGAAAAGGAAGAGAATATAACAAAAATGAAAGGAAAAATGATTTACAGGCGATCTGAGGTCGGGAAGTGGATGGGGGTGAGTTTTTAAGGGTAAAAAACGGTTTATCTCGATTTCCGGCAAAACTACAAGTCCTATGGATAAAAGTTAAATGGCAAAGTTGTAGGTAGTAAAAAGATCTACAACGTTTGTGTTCACACTTTTTTCACATAACCTCAAAATTTATGTGAAAAATTCAAATAACCAAGTTTTTGGTTTTTTATTTTTATCTTTTACAAAAACATTTTTTTTTCACGAAATTTGGTGAAAAGTTAACTTTTTATGTCCCAAACACACTGTAATTTTTTTTATTTAAAATATTTATTTTTTCACCTTATTTTCACAACCTTAATTTTCAATCGACAATTCTCACGTCAAAATATCTGCTTTTTTTAAAAAGTCGGTGGGCTTTTTGTTCGTTGAAATCTCTACTTTCTGACGGTGTAAAAAAAAATATACATTACTATGTTAAATATTCTCAGAATCCTTAAACAAATTTTCTCTAATAATTCCGGGCAGTCCATTAGAAGTACTAGACATTTCTAAATTAATCAATTCAAAATCGGCTCTGTTAAAAAGAAATTTAGTACTTAAAGTTAGTTTCAAGACTTCCACTTCGACAAAACTACTCACCCCTCTCCCTCACTGTTGACCCTCAGGTCAATGGGAACAATTGGATCAAATCACTTTAAAACACTAACAATATCATTGGAAAGGACGAGGTCGAAAATTTCACCATATTTATTTAAAACACTGTTGAATTGTTAAGATCAGTGTACGTAAATCATCTATCAAAATAATTTCATTGTGACTGGTTGCACTTGACGGATGCAACCGATGTGACTCATCAACGGACCATGTGAACCCACTCAAATTGAAGTCACCAAACACTAGAAATTTGTCAAATGACTTTTCCAGAACGACATAATACAGTTTCGATAAAAAATTAAATAGTTGTTGAGAAAAAGACAAACGCTTGTGTTGGTTATAAGATTAACATAAATATGCAAATTAGTGCAAGACGTGGACTTAGCCTTTTTAACTTTGAGTGAATCCACGAATCTTCAACTGTGCTACGTAAATACGAAATTACGGTGTATTCTTTCTTGACCGCTATAAGCACGCCACCACCTCTGGTCTGACCTGTTAATGAATAGTCCCTATCACGTCGCCATATTAGGTAACAGTTATCAAAGAGTTTACTGTCAGACACCCCCTCGTTCAACCATGTTTCCATTAATGCAATCACATCTTAGTTATTGAGAGAAAGGTTTCGATTAAATGCTTCGCACTTCGACCGCAAGCGCCGTACGTTTTGATAATAAATATTTAAATTGTTAGAAGAAGAATTAGATGTAATTTTTAGTTGCTACAAAATACAAGATTAATAAAACATAATGAACATACAAACCACGTTAATCCAAAATGAAATTAATGCGAAAATGCAGTAAGATAAATTTAAAAATAATATATAGTGGGTACTTATAATAAATATTTATGAGGCAATAGTGAATTGAGTAAGCAACCGAGCTGCAAGCGGGTAGGCAAAGAAAGATTGTTAAAAAATATGTAATTAGAAGCATTGAGTGAGCATAGCAACAGTGGTAACAACCTGAGTTAGCCGAGTGACTCTTTTACAAGGCAGAGATGCTCAACATTTTGCGACAGTACTTTAAAAGCTAAAAATACTTTTAAAGCTACTTTAAAGTGTGAACTAGTGAAATGTTGTAAATGCGGAATAATGATAATTCGTTAAAACACTATATGTTAAGAAAAGGTACATTTACATACATAAACAGATAATAGTGATAACAACAATGGTCAAATATTCATGTTTGAAACAAACTAAAAGATTTTATTTAAATCGTTTTCCGTTTTGACAATTAAAACCGGTGAGTTATTATTTTTACGAACGTGAATCTTAGCATGTTTAACCCACTCATACAAGTAATTTTTACTTTTTGCTAAAGATTTCGTTCTGTTCAGCAATTTTTTCATATTTGCACTTAGATGGTGATTGACGAAAATATGCTTCTAAGAAATCTCGAAATTTCAACTCACTAGCCCTAAGCGACTTAGTATTTCTTGCGGCAGCTACGAACCCTTCCCTTATATATCTGTTAATGAAACCCACCACAATAGATTTATCACCAGAAATGTAAGTAGGAATTATAATATGTAAGTATAATATACGAGTATAATGTATAAGTAAGTAGGATATTAGTAATAAGAAAAAAGATCTTCACTTTTCGAATGAGGTACTCCCTTGATCTCCACATTGTTGAGGCGATGTCTCTGCTCCTCGACCGCAAATTCACGGTGAAAGCGCACAAAATCTTTCTGCAAATGGTTCAGTGCATCGATCCTAGTTTCAAGCGAGGTCATTCTTCTTGAATGTTCTTCTACTTTGTTTCCGGCGAAGTCGTAAGACATCTTTAATTCAGTCAACTCCGATTTAATACACTTTATATGTTATCGATCAACGACAGCAATGTACTCAGTTGCTTCTTCAGGTCTCGAATTTCACTTACGATGACCTCTAACGTAGTTGGATCCGTAGAATCGGGCGTACCTAAACAGGTTCTTTCCGGCCCAGGTGACAGATTTCTACATTGCAAGCATTTCAACATATCTATTTTTCTTCTCCAAGATTTCTCATTAACACCGGCACAATTAAAATCTAGATATTTTTTGCAGCTCTTGCATTTAACACTCATTGAAATCCATGTTACATGCGCCACACCTCATTATAAATAATATAGCAATTACTATTAGAGTTAAATGAAATCAACAAAAAATTAAAAGGTTGACGATGTATGTAAGTATTCTCGATAACAGTACCGTGTAATTTATCAGTGCACACAGTGTATTACACAGACGAGCGATGGCATACAATTGTATATAACGCATTAGCAATGATATATTTCATATATTGATACCTAGTATGTAAAGACATAATTATAATTCATTTGACCTATTCTTTGGCAAATTAAAGAGACCTCCCAGAAATTGATATCACTGACGTCTAAAAGATCCAGCACCGTCCCTGAGGAGTATGCGTTATGAGTTGATAGGTACAGTGAACATTCTTATTAAAAGTTCCATGGTAGATTGTTCATTTTACTTTAATTTCGAATTTATTGGTGAACATAACATAACATAACTTCACGCTGTAGCCAGAGAGGACGGAGCGCCAGGAGTCGCGGTCCTTACACACCTCTTTCGCTTCCTCAAATCTCATCATTCTCCTCACACATTTTCGCCTAGGTATGCGAGTGCTTTTGACATTTCCGTCTGCTAACACTCTGGCTATTTGATCTTCATAAGTCAGCCTTGGTCTTCCTTGGCTTCTTTTACCACTCACTTTCGCTCTGTATATTTTCTTCGTCAGTATATATTGGTGAACGTGTATAAAAAAAACCTGTGTCAGAATAAAAATACTTTGTGAATGTACTCATATCAGTGTCAAAACTAACTTTCTCTTTAAACTATGATGTGCACATGTCTCACATTTCGGTATGCATCTAAACAATTTAATTTAAAATTAACGTCAAATACTGCTAATAACATTATGACAAATGTAATGGATCTATACAAAACCATTGTACTGTAAAGAGGTAATGAGTGTTTTTAGAATAAAACTTGTCAAAAAACATATAATTGAGAAGAGGTCGGTCTGTAAAAAAATATTATGTTTTCAGCTATCAAACGCATATCTGGCGAGCACAGTACCTGAGAAGTTTGAACGTTCGAACCGTTCGAACGGTAAAACCGTTACGAATTAGCGCGATTGGCCCCCTGATATACTATATGTTCTGAAAACGTAACTTTTGATTTTTTAAATAACTAAGAATTAAATTGATAACGTAGTTTGATAAGTGTGCAAGGGGAAAGTGTGTAAGAAGAATGATCAGGATTGAGGAGACAAATTGTAAGGATCGCGATACTTGCCGCTTCGTCCTCTCTAACTACCCCGTTAAGGATACAGCGTGAAGATAGATGTGTATGTATTTTGATAAATGAAGCTTGTGTTTTCGTAAGAGATAAGTTGTACTGTAATAATATTTAATCATAATATTTACCATACTCATTGAATATACACAAGGATTTTTTAAATCTTTGTAAAATAAGCATGGGTAAGGTTCGAATTCTTTGAATGTTGAAAAAAGCTTATTTATTGCAAATTACTAGTGTATAATATTTTTAATATGTAATCATTTAATAAGGCACGAAATGTTTCTATTTCATAAAACGTACCAAGAGATATCGCGTGCCAGATATCAGACAGGTTTAATATTTTGTTTTATGATGTAAATGTCACTTTACTTCTTATATCTAATTATTTTAGCGCCTGTCCGTACACTGCTTTTACTTAGTAAATAATATACGTATTTATAAATATATGCCGCAATAATGTTTAGGTACAAGATTCGTAATGTGTATTCAATTTGTAAGTGTATCTTTTGTAGAGAAGTGACTTCGGCAAATCAACGTTTTTTGTTATTTAGCTCGTAATAGTAATAGTTTCGTTATTATTGTCTAGAACAAGTGAAGCGTAGTTTATGACATGGAATAGTTTGATTAATATGATTTCCCTAATTAGGTACATTGTTTTTAGTCACTAGTTTCTGTTGCTGTGGCTTGTCTCAGTTGAGAGACTTGGAAATAATTCGCCCTCATTCGCCTCCATGTATTCTGAGTCAAGGACAAGAAAACGCATGGATTTATTAAACAAAAACTGATATGCATCTAGAAAAATATTTTTCTTAATTCCGAGTATCAGATAAAGTCACAGAAACAACTGTGGTCAGTCTGCAAGCAGCTGTCAGGCAATATTTTGGCAACAAAATAGTTTTAAAAAAACAATTTTTATTTTCGCGTAGTGTTACGTTGTTAATTTTAATCGTCAAGATGTCTTGGCAGTTGTCTCAAAGACCAGGGTTTTATTGCTATTTTTCATGGATTTCAGGAGTTTATTAATTACCCGCTGGACGGTGGTCCGCTTTCGAAATGAGCGCAACGTCAACATTAGTTATAGTTTTATAGTTAACGCGGCGTGGTTTTGGCTTTGGATTAGTTATTTAATTTTTCATCAATTTTATGAAAATAACAGATGCGTTATTTTTATAAAATTAATGAAAAAATGAGGAAAGTACGTGATATATGACAAACCTAATTAAAGACTGTGTCATTTTAACGTTATTTACTGTTTTATTATATACATGTTTTATATACGTTAAAATGTAGGTACTTAAAATGTACAATAATTTCTAGTAACTAAATAAAGTGCTCTATAGCTATGTTAAGTACGTAATTAGTATAAATGTTAAAGGGCGACAACGAACACGTCATCACTTAACTGTATAATGTTCATGTAAAGAATTTTAAGACCAGATTCTAATTAATATTGTAGAAGAAATATATAAAGTAAATAAATATTGACGAGTATACTTACTCACCTAAACTTAAGAGATAAATATCGGCATTGTAACTTATATTTCATGAAACGAAATCAGTAATTTACATAGTCACTGACTACTATTAGCCCAATTATTTTACGAGTTTGCCTTGCCTAGTTTAGAGTATTTGGCATTGCGACAAACAAATTGAGACACGATTTTGTTTTCATATTAATTTGTTTTTCTTATAATTATGTAACATATTATACCTAGGTACCTAAAAAAAGTTGTTAAAATGCCTTCTTTATTACATTGCCTCGTTATGAAAAGTAATTATTATTAGCGCAATATTTTTCATATTAGCTTTCGCGATATATAACCAAAGTTAGATTATGTATCAAAAACATATACTGTCTACAACATCGTTACGGTTACGGTTAATTGCGCATGGAACATGTTATGGTTAATTGGTTATACGTCCTTGCGCGCTTTACGTGAGTAGGTAGGTATGTGGTAGATATATATTTTATTTCCAATTAGCTACAGATATATGTGTAGAGTTTGTTTAGAAAAGCTTAAATCTGAATACAGCTGTTCTAAATAACTCTCATCGTATTTATTTCTCTAAGTGTATTTCTAAAAGCTGAAACATATCACGATGACGTTTACAAAATTAAACGACTGCATATTTATTTTAAAAGACAATATTATGAATATTTATATTAATGTGTAGTTCAATTGTCCTCTTATTAGTTATTATAGAGGAAAATGCACCTGCTTTTCAAACCAATGTTTGTCATTTTGATTGCTGGACCCATCCTTTTATGATAGTTTTTTGCACTTAGCTTACTTATTTTTTTATTTTAGGGCCGTATAATTCTAGTGTCATTATTCTAATGATTTATTTTCATTAGATAATTTATACTAATGCTACTTAGTTCACATGTAAGTATTTGAATATACATTCGGTATTTTCTGAATAATGAAGGTTGTGTCTATTCATAACAAGAAATATATGTATTATGTTTGCAACTATATACAATTATGTTTGTATTAGTTCTTTCGCTCAGCTATGCACATTATAATTACATAAATGTGATTTTTATAAATTTTTAGACGCCGGGTTTAAGGGCTTGTTTGAAAATACCAATTAAATCTCAAGAAGATTTGTCCATTAAATCTCAAGTTCCCACTCCCCAGTTTTGATATTACAATTGTATTATCAGTATTGTCTAGCAACACCACGGTGTTTAAGGTGACGCAGTGATCTATGCTAATATTATAAAGGGAAACAATTTGGTTGCTTGTTTGTAATGGATAAATTCAAAAACTACTAGACCGACTTCAAAAATTCTTTCACCAGTAGAAAGTTACGTATTGTATTTAAAAAACAAATCTACCTAGTCGTCGCTAGTAAACAAAAATATATCTGCACCGTACAAACGTGCGCGCGCTAGCTTACGAAAAAACAGTTGATTTCGTTTATGTTAAAACCATAATTAATTTTAAAAAATCCGCCTGTATTTTGAAGTGTGTTTAAATTGTGTAATCTAAATAGAAAATTTAGAAGCGTAAATCGGCTCTTGTTGGTCCGAAATATGTAAATCTCTGTTTTAAAAGAGGTTTCCTTGATATTTTTTTTCAGTTGCAGAAGTTAACCAAACATGTAACGCAACTGGCAAAATGAAGTAAATTAAATGATGAAACAAGTTACCAAATATTATTTTCACACATTTTATGATCACTTAGAAAAATTGAGATCCCTGCCGTTAAAATTTCCAATTCGTCGCCTTAAGATTTTGTTCCGTTTAAACTGCTGATGCTGCAGGAGTGCTGCCTACCTAAGCCACGGGGTTTAAGGGTTTGTTCGCTTTAATTAAATGTTTCAAATATCAAGCAAAGACTTTTCCATTTTTTGAGTTCTCATTTTTTAGTCCTGATGTTGCAAGAACACTGTCTTAAACCGCGGGATTTAAGAGTTTATTAATTTTAGTGTTGAAGATAACAAGTAAAGACTTTTCCACTGAACTCTAAGTTCTAACTGTTCAGTCATGAAGCTGCAAAGAAGTTTTTATATAAACGGCGAGATTTGGCGGTCTGTGGATTTTAAATTAGTCTATGTTGTACACATTAAGTAGATTATTTCACAAAATTTCGGATTTATCATTTTAATGTTTACATTGTAAGGTGGTACGGAACTTGGGCTACAAATATTTTTAACCAGTTTATGAATTAGCTACGAATTTAGATACCTGATGAAGCCTCCGACTGCGTGTTAAGTTGGCTAATTTTTTTAAGCCTACACATCTTATTTTTTTTGCGCCTTCTGAGGTTTAAAAATAAATACATAGTAAGAATGGATCTTAAAAAGTTGATTATAAACGAATCTTGTTTACAGTTTTGTAAATTTTTTTCAGTTCTTTTTTATAAATAGGCAATGTAGTTTTTTTTTGTGTTCCGTTCTAAATTTGGAAAAAAGTCTTCCTGTCGTAATCGTTTTTATCGGGAGGCCGTTTTATCTACTGAATGCAACAAAGGCACAACTCGAAATTTAAAATTCTGTAAATTGAAATTTTACCCAGTTTCGAACAAACAATGCATAAAATACTACCTGCAATAAAGGCGCCTATTACAGTTCTTCTGTTTTAGGTAGAGAAGCCATAATATTGGGTCCTTACATATGAAATTGGCGTTTTGTACGGGAGGAATATAAGGTCAATTTTTTTTTGTAAAATATATTTAATTAATCACAGTATGCACCGTTGTTATCTATGCACTTTTGCCATCTCATGTGTAGTTCATTGATCCCTTTACTAAAAAAACCATGGGGGTGAGAATCAATAAACTCTTTGAAGGCGGTTTGGACTGCCGCATCGGAGTTGAATTTTTTTCCTTGTAAGAAGTTGTCCAAATTCCAGAAAAAATGGTAATCTGTTGGAGCAAAGTCCGGGGAGTACGGTGGATGTCGCAGACATTCCAATTGTAGCTCATCTAACTTAGTGGTTGTTTGTTGTGCAGTGTGTGGTCTTGCGTTGTCGTGAAGCAGCAGTGGCCTAGAGCGATTGACCAATCTCGGTTGTTTAGCAGCTAGTTCTTCCTTCATGGTTTGCAGTTGCTGACAATAGATATCTGCCGTAATCGTTTGGCCAGATTTTAGAAAGCTGTAGTGAACGACACCGGCGCTAGTCCACCAAACACTCACAAGTAACTTTTTCTGAGTCAATTTTCGTTTAGGGCAGGATTTTGCTGGGTCTCCAGGGTTCAGCCATTGCGACGAGCGCTTCCGATTATCGTACAGTATCCACTTTTCATCACAAGTAATGATTCGATTTAAAATCCCTTCACTATTGTGTCAGTTGAGCAAAGTAACACAGCAGTTGACGCGTGTTTGCAAGTTCGATTCACTCAATTCATGTTCAAGTTTTTTTACTTTCCCGATTTGCTTCAAGTGGATTAATACAGTTTCGTCACTTACTCCGAAGCCTGCAGCTATCTCTGAAGTGCTTTGTGATGGATACGCTTCCACAATAGCCTTTAATTCTTCATTTTCCACTTTGGTCTCCGGCCGTCCACGGGGTTGGTTCTGAAGGTCGAAATTTCCAGAACGAAAACGTTGAAACCAAAAACGTACCGTGATTTCTTTTGCGACACCAGCGCCGTACACGTCATTAATCCTTCGAGCTGTTTCTGCAGCACTGGTGCCACGGTAGAACTCGTACTCGTAAATATACCGATATTTCATGTTTTCCATTGTGCGGTAATAAACGACGCCAAAGAAAAAAATAATGAGGAAAAAACAAATGAATGACTGTTTTCAAAACTCAAATATACCAGCTAAATGAATTTATAAATTTGAATTTGGAATTATTAACCAAAGAGGAGATATTTCAGATCAAAGTGGTCAGTACGACAAAACGCTAATTTCATATGTAAGGACCCAATATATCATTACGTATTTTCCGGTGCACTATTAGACCGTTAGTAAAGTTTTCTCTGAATCATCTTGTCAAGTTATACCATTGTTATGATGTTATAATAAACATATTACTTGTTCCATTTACAACTCCATTAAATTTTAATTCGTCATAAAATTTAAAAATTCGGGTATTCATTTATTTTGGGTTCACCAGTAGTTGTAACAGTTCAAGGCAGTACAATATTTAGCAATAAATTGTAAATTAAACGTATACCCTGAAGTAAACACCGCATGCAAAAAGAAAACAGGAAATAAAAAACCTAGAGTATTTTCTTTATTATAATATTCTTTTATAATTTTCTTCACATCATTAACGCAAATATTGTTTTTTTAGTTAATTGTCAATATTTCAACAGAAACATGAATGGTTCACATGAGTAACGTATAAATAATAACATTCAAACTTCTTTTTCATAGTTCCAGTAAGTATTCCAGTAATATTTCGTTACTAGTTAAATCAGAGCTAACGACGACGCTTACGGTGTAATCGTTTTGATTTTTACGGGATATTGGCGGGTTTCCAAACGTGTTGCCGCGCACTGCCCCGCCCTATACCTATGCAATAACATGCGTAGATGTAGCAATGACTATCATAATTTCAATACAAAATATGAAATTAATAGATAAAATGATAATAGTTGGTGAAAAACACAGTAATAAAAACTTCTAAGGAAGTATTATATTAGGTATATGTTATGTAGTTATATTGAAAAGATAAATAATGGTGAAAACCGGCCAAGCGCGAGTCGGACTCGCTTGGATAGGGTTGTGCGTTATTCATCATCATGATGTTAACAACTATGTTTTTTAAATTTGAGCCAAATTTGTTTGTGGTAATCTAACTAAAAAAGTATGTACCGCACTGTAAAGGAAATATGCCGAATATGTCATCTATTGCTAATTTTTATGTTAAGGATTTTATGTTTTGTCGAATATTCTTGCAAATGTAAACTAAGATAGTGTGAATAAATACCAGATATTTCATTTTAATACCGAAAAAAAACTCGAATAACCTTCGAGACAGTATTTACGAATAGGTTTTCCTAATATGTTGATAAAAAATAGTCTGTAGTTTCAGAGATGAGAAAGCGATATTTCATTTTTCTTACTGTTAACAATTGTAGATGGCTTGATGTAGAATTTGTAATATTCCTATGATTTCGATTAATTTTGTTTAGAGATGGTGCACGCGATTTGTGATTGCTGTATAAAGATAAAGATTTCTTTGATCTACTCTTGGAGATATATCATGGAACGGTTGTTTTAAAAAACAATAAAATGAACTTTGATATTGCGATAAATAAACAATATAAACTTATGTGTTAATCACAACATTCCTATATTAGTAAATATGGAATAAAATAACATTGTAAAAAATTTTTAGAATGGGATTTTCTTTTAGGTTTACATGTAAAGTATCTAATAGTTAAGTCCTACATTTCACACTTATGTTTTAATTTCGTTTTAATTTTCCGCGTGATCTCCGATATTACTGAATTTCGGAGATAAGGGAGAAAGCTGAACACTTGATTTTTATACATTTTCCTTAACATCTTTTAAACCGCGCATTTCAAAATTAATAAAATATAAACTATGTTTGCACCTCACAGTCATGACTCATTTCATTTTATATGTTACGTGATGCACTTGACCAAAGTCTTTCAAAACTAACCTCCAAATTCAGAATTCGTTCATTTATGCCACACGTCTGTGATTCGATCACCTAACTTATACGTACCACAATTTTTTATGTCCAATAGGTTTGGAGAACTTAGGTTGCGACAGACATTGACAGTGACACGTGAGTGATCTTGCGAGAGTTCCGTTTTTTCATCGAGTGTTAGAAACCTCAAAAAATACATATCAACAAGTATGAATTGGATATTTTTAATTGAAATACACAAATCTGTTCAATTTCATAAAAGATTACATATTTTTTCTGTCAGCCAACTGGTGTCGACTTGACAGTTGTATTGTCAACGCCTTCGAAAAATTCGGACGTGAGAATTAAGTTTCTTATGTTTTTTTACGCTTTTTCAACTATTACTTGGCATCGAAACAGAAGAATGATTAACGATTCTTTAAATATTATACTTTTTATGCAATGGGTGAGTTTACTTTGACAAATCATGACTAAAGTAAGGTAATATCGAATTTGAGATTGAGGCTTCCCTTGAGGCCATTGTCCTCTCATTTCACATCAGATATTTATTTTTAAAATCTGAAACGCAATATTCCAGAATAGATTTTTTTAAAGGCGACGCCCTCTGATCTCTATTTTATGGTTATTTTCGGCTAGCTAATGAAACCCACACGCGAATTTTGGAAGAATGGATATATTATCCGTGGCCAGCACCTGTTAAATTTATGAAGTCAGCTTCCATTGTGTATTTGGCAACAAGCCAAAAGTGAGCTTGCGATTTTTTCTCATCCGTGTAAACATTAAAAATTTATTTAGCGTGTCTTAACTAATAATTATAAAATGTATGTAAATTAGGTAACAGAAATAGAAAATCTCCGAATGTTACGTATTTTACGAATGTCGATTACGACTGTGGTAATCAGTAATAACGAGATGTTTTTGTTGTTACTGCAATAATGGACTGGCCAGTTGGCGCTGTGGCATATGCATCTGCTTTTCAAGCTAGGGCCCCGGGTTCGATCCCCGGTCAGGTCAATTTAGGAAACGAACTTTTCCAAATTGGTTTGGAGTCTGGGTGTTACTGGGAGCTCCCCCAGAGTTCGTTGTGTGGTACCCATAGTACAAGCTTACTGCTTAGTTTGGGGTCACACAATCTGTGTAATTGTCTGGAGTATTATTATTATTATTATTAATGAGCTCTACTTACCGGCAATTTGTTCTGGAGGGAGTTCATCAGCCTGAAACAATAAAACAGTTTGATAATATTGTTAAAAATCATTTTTTGCGATAATTCTATTTAAGTCCGTCATAATGATGTAATGTATTAATAAATATTTCAAATGATTTTCATTCGATTTCAAATAACTAATTGTGAATCCTGTCTATCGACCACATCACTTTACGTACCGGCACGCACTTTGCATGTTTTTTAAATTTACGAGTAGATCTAGTACGTTATGTGATAGCGTGAGAGAAAGAGTGAAATCGAGTTCAACTACTCAGTTCATACCCATTTTGATACTTATATGAACACTTTAAGTAGCGATAATTACAGCGGAATGTGTGTACAAGATGTATTACTTTACGCTAGTAACTAATGAATCTGTGGTTTCACTATCAAAAATTCCATGTCTATGCGTTGTAGTTTCAGAGAAAATAGTCTGTAACAGACGAACAAATGGGCGGATGTGTGGTCAATACAGACTCCTTTTAAATACAAAACCCTAAAAACTAACAAAAAATATTAAAATTGTAATTTTATTCTGCATTAGGCATTTTATACGATGTCTACGAAATAGGTAACTTGCTACGAAATTTGAATCTTAAGAAAAATAATTCATATTATTTGAATAACAGAATTATGTAATATATTATTATGAATATACACATTTATATTTATGTTCATAATTATCAGAGACTACATCCAAAGTGAGCCTGGTAAATTTTATTTTACCAAATTGCTCTATTCCTTGTCATCTGTATCCATCCCTTCAGTGCAACAACTTTGGCTTCCTTCGGTGCAACTATATAGAGAACTTACAAGTATTCTATGATATGGTTTTTCATTCGCCTTACATGTCTCGCCCGTATTACCAGACTCAGTGTTATGATTTTGGTCATATTTGGCTCATTTTATATTACTTATTCCTCAAATTACAACCTTCACTGGCTTGTTACCTACTCCGTTATGGATATAGCGTGAGGATATGTATGTACAAATATGATAAGCGAATATTACGCAGTTATAGGATAGTCAGCATTTAGTATTTAAATTGGTAATGTAGAATAACACGTTTTTAGTTGAAGCATTAGAAAATTAATATTTGTATCTATGCAACTGAAACCGAAATAGATTAAGGAATCTATTCGAATTCGAAATTCGAATTATCGAAAATTGTTCAGGAGCGTGTACAACTAAGGAGTTATTCAATTTTCCTGAACAATTTTCGAATTACGTACAAACATTGGAAACTATATTTATGTACGTACATAATATATATTATACTTCGTAATAACAAAATAACTCTGTGTTAACGCTCAGTATTGTATATAATATCTAAAAATTTGTCTATCATTTATTAATAACTAGTGATCTGCCCCGGCTTTGTACGGGTAGAAATTTTTTTGAAAATGAAATATAAAACATGTTATTCACTGATAATGTAGCTTTCTACAGGTGAAAGAATTTTTGAAATCGGTTGAGCAGTTTTTGAGTTTATCCATTACAAACAAACAATATTTTTTTTTAAATTTATAATATTAGTATAGATTATGAATCGTGTAATGTCATGTCTCTATACTGCTAGTTTACGCAAGTAACTAATTAATCCGTGTTGCAAGTATTGTAATGTCTGTAAATCTGTCTATAATTTTTTAATCACGAACCTAAAATATCATTTGGCAATATTATTACGAAAGTAATAAAAAAATAGTTCCGCTGTTTCATTATCACTTGCTTAAAATATTATACTTGAAATTTCAAATTATACTTCATACTGAGAGATAAACAGTAATGTGGAGTATATAACGAAAATCGAGTCCTTTTCAGGACGATGTACTTCTTTATTCAATTTTAGGTATCTTTTAAACCAGTTAGTTTCGATGTAAGCAATTAGTGCATTAAATCCCATGTGTTTGGGCCCATTCGAATGAAAAAATGTTACATGTAAATAGCAATATATTTAAAAAAATTGGGTTAGATGGTAGAAAGAATGAGTGATGAACGATTGATGAAGAAAATCTACAAAGCGAAATTGAGTGGAAGCAAATACCAAAGAAAACCAAGGCTGACTTTGAAGTAAAGCCAAGGAGACTAAGGTTGACGTATGAGTATCAAATAGCTAGTGTTAGCTGACGGCAATGTCAAAAGCACTCGCATACCTAGGCGAAAGTGTATGAGAAGAATTATGAGATTTGAAGACGCAAAAGTGGTATGCGATTACTGCGATGCTCGGCACTCCGTCTTCTCCGACTACTCCGTCAGGGATACAGCGTGAGGATATTATATATGTATGTATAATAGGAATATATTATATGTAATAAGAATACCTATATAATATATAATAAAAATATATTAAAATATTTGTTTTTTGATAATAATTTGCCTACTTACATAACATTAAAATTGCGAAAAAATAGTTACCGATTATTAAAGCCGACTAAAAGAAAGGGTTAGTTTTAAAATGGAAATTTTTTTGTTTATTTTGTTATTCATTATAAATGAGAAAACTATATGTGTATATTAAACATCATGGTTTTCATTTAAATATATTATAAGCTTATAAAATAACGCCTCTTATATTATGTTGTTACATTCTACAATAAATAGATGCGCGAGTGTACAACTTTTATTGGCATTCATTCATTCACTTCACGGTATTTATATCGGTAGTCGAATATAAGACTTTTTAAAGGTTTTAAATATAATATTTCTTGGAACTTAAAAGGGATCGTAACGTCCTTTAGAAATTAATGCTACCTACCCAGTCTTCTGTATCCAGAACCATGTTTGATGTCACTAGTTAACACTGTGAGACGCACAACACGACTGGACGCGAGTTTGTGGCTTCCAGCGTTTAGGGTTATTTTCTGCTGCTCCACAAGTTTGTCTGGCCTTTCGGATACTTTCATATATAATGGGCGGTATGCGGGGGCTGAGGGGGATCGGTGGCCCCTCTGCTCGAGTCCTCCCCGACTTCCTGCGCCTGCGCCGGCCAATCGCGTGAGCCTCAAACGGCAGGATGCTGACGTATTTTTAGTCGGAAACGTGGTCAAGAAAACGTAAACAAGAAGATTGTGTGCAGTGCTCGAGAAAGTGTATGTACATAAAATATGTACTAACGATCGATCGCTTTACCGCCCGCCCTTGCCCGCCTGTTGAAACATTTGATTTGTCATAATGTTTATTAATAAACAATATAAACAACAATTCACTTTAATTACATTGTTTTTGTGTAATGCAAATGGAATGTTACTAACGTTATAGAACTTTGTTACAGTAGTTTATATTCTAACAGCTGCTTAGTGTTTATATACGAACAAAAATACCAAGTTATTTTAATTCCACAGTTGTAAACATACAAATATTTTAGCAATTTACCGAACTAAAACATTGTTTAAATTTTTATTTACGGTCGATTATTATCAATAATTTGCATCTATTATTGATAAATTACTTAATTAGTAAAGATTAGTAGGATACATTAGTTTATAGTAGGATGACAACAGTTCTTACACAGTAGGTACCACTACCACGCAACTAGTTTCTTCTAGTCCGAGAGCTAATAACAAATTATTTATCATAACACATTTTAGGCCAAGTGAATGCATGAAGAATGTATATTTTAATATAGAAAGTCAGGTCAGTCGTCAAACATTTTTTTTTATTTCATTCTTTATAAATGTAATATGTTGCCCTGTTGCAAAATAACTGTGTACTACTAATATTAAAATATACGTTTTTCGTATCGTACGTATTTATACGTTTTTTTTGTGTACCTAAAATATATTATGAAAATTCGTTATCAGCACTTGAACTATGCATTACTACGTTTTTTTCTTACCTTGTAACCTAAAGGTGGTCTGGAAGACATTTCTATTCAGCAATAAGGCCGCCTTTTGTACTGTAACGATACTTTTATTTTTACTTTGTATCTGCATATTCGTGATACCATAAAGTGTTTTGTATCGTATTGCACTAGGCAAGAAAATATATTTACGCTTCTTTTTCCCAATGAAATTACCGCGGTGGTCGTTCTCGCGGAGCATGGTAGAGGACATGTCAGCCAAAATGGCCATACACAATGCGGTGTTGGTGCCATCTTTATTGTATGGTAGTGAGTGATGAAAGTAAGATATGTAAGGCAGTAGAAATGCGATCTCTTAGAAATATGTGCGGTGTCACCCTTGCGGACAAAATAAGTAATGAAGAGATACGCTGTATGACAGGGTTGCATGACAGTGTTATTGAAAAAATGAAGAAAGGAATGCTAAGATGGTTCAGGCATATGAAAAGAATGAGTGATGATACTGACTAAGAAAATCTATAGAGCGAAAGTTAGTAGTAAAAGAAGCCAAAAAAGACCAAGGCTAACTTATGAAAATCAAGTAGCTAGTGTTAGTAGACGGAAATGTCAAAAGCACTCGCATACCTAGGCGAAAGTGTGTGAGGAGTGCGATAAGATTTGAGGTGAAAGAAGTATATAAGGATTGCGACGCTTGGCGCTCCATGTTATGTTACGTTACGCTACGTTACGTTGCGTTACGTTATGTTGTTATGTTATGTTACCTTAGCTTACGTTACGTTACGTTATGTTATGTTATGTTGTTATGTTATGTTATGTTAGAGGACTATAGATTTCTTGTGAAACGCACCGGAGCCCTCCATGTGCCGCGCCGAGGGCCTGGGGCACAACACGTGGAGGCTCAGCGGCTCTTCCCAGCTCCCCCGCGATATCGGCAGCTGTGGTTTCGACATTACAGAAAAATTATAGTTCACTCTGCCTCTGCCTCCTATTTCGCATTAAGTGCTAAACATCTACATAGTGATTAATAAATCTTGAGGATGTAACGTCGCAATATAATTAGTGGTTAAACGAACTTACCTTAAGTGATGTTTAACCATAATTATATGAGACGTTACATCCGAATAGATTTATTACCCTCCCACCCTACGACTTAAAGTCATTTCCCTACTCTCCTTGCGAAATAGGCCCTGCTCTGAAAATAATGATGAGAACAACGGCGCAAGCGCAGGGCCGCGCAATAAGCAGGGAGGGGGTAGTCGTTTCATTACTTATTTTAATATCTAGATCTAAAATTGTGTGAGATGCCTAGTACATTAGGAAGTGGACTACATAGTGATTAATAAATTTCTTCGGATGTAACGTCTCATATAATTATAGTCAAACATCACTTCAGGTAAGTTCGTTTAACCACTAATTACTAAATACTAATAAAAATAAATATTTTCAGGGATTATTTATAATAAATTAATAGTAATCGTTGTATGTGCACACATGAAGGTACATATCAGACACATGTTACGCATTGAGATGATGTAATTATGGGAACAGGAGCCTTGTTGCCGAAATGGGTTCACAATGATGGCCTTGTGCGAAGGTGCATCATCATGGTGCAAAATCAAAGAATTTCCTTTTCACAAATCTGGCCTTTTTCGTCGAATTCGCTCTCTTAAACGCCGCATAACGCTCAAATATTATTTTTTATTTACCGTTTGACCTTCCGGCAAGAATTTCGAGTGCACAACACCGCGATAGTAAAAGAAAACAGTCAACATGACTTTGACTTTTGATCGACATTGGCATGGTTTTTTCGGTTTCGGTTCAGTTGGAAGGCGCCACTCCGAAGCTTGTTGACTAGTTTGCATGTCAAACTCGTAAACCCACGTCTCATCACCAGTAACAATGTGTTTCATGAATGTTGGGTCGGAATTGACTCGTTCTAGCATGTCCTCAGCGACTCTTATGCGATTGAGTTTTTGGAGAAAATTCAAGTCTTTTGGGACTAGCCGAGCGGCAACATGTTTCATACCCAAGTGATTATTTAAAATGGTGCGTATCGACTCGTGAGACACAGAAAGTTGGCGGTTTCTCTCTCAAACTTGAATGAGGATTTTCAGTCACTATTTCCTTCACTTTTGCGATGTTAACTTCAGTTGCAGACGTTGATGGCCTACCAGAGCGAGGCAAATCTTCCATCACATCTCGACTGCTTTTGAACGCTTTGTACCACTCATAAGCACGTATTTTTGATAAAGTCGATTCACCGTAAGCCTTTTGTAACATTTTCAGTGACTCGGAACATGAAATTCCATTGGCGATGCAAAATTTAAGACACTCTTTATTCGATGTTTTTGTCCATTATGAAATTCGCAATACACACTAGATATGATATAACTAAAAACAGCACTGTATTTAATCTAAATAACAGATGCAACTCAAACTCCGCGCCAAAATGGTAAACAGTTGTGCCAATCTAACAACAAGAAAGAAAACAAAAAACTGAATTTGGAACCATAAACAAATCATTCATTCCCGATACTACTTTTTTAACTGAATATATGTATATGAATGCTATGTATATGTATTCCTGCGTTACCATTTTTATAATAAAAAAAAATCTATTAAAAAAACCGTGTTTAACGTTCTTCAAGGTGAGGAATGTCAAATTGATATTGATATTTAGATATTGTTTAAACTATTTACCTAATTACATTTACGATATGAAGAATTTAGAAAGGGAACGATATAGCCACAGGGGCTATGAATTCATCTAACATGGAAACTTTATTGGCGTTTTGCCTGCGAACTTTCATTCATCGGACAAACGTTTCACCAAAATCGATTTAATTTGGAATGCCAAAAAAAATATACGCAAGTTTTCTTTGAAATCTCAATTTTATAACACAAAAACATCGTGACCGAAATCTTTAATTGTCCGTGCATGTAAAACTTTACTTCTTTTCTGAGAAATGAAGACTCGTATCAATCTGTCATCACGGCATATCATACACGTTGCGATGCTCCTTCTGAAAAATTGATGGATATGAAATATACTCGTATGTAATATGTAGTATAGGTATATTATATCGAATTTATAACAATTATCTACATGTATCGATGTCGTTTAAATTTGAGTGTAGTCCGATGACCTCCGTTGTATCTTATATTCTGTTCAAAAGCAACGCAACGTCAGTTATTTCATTGAATTATGATTTTTTTCTTTCAACTGTGGGGAAAATAGAAACTTCCGACAACGATTTTATACATTTTCCATTTCGCCATGTTATGACATTTGCGTATGCTTTCAAAATAATGTTTCTCCCTAGATTCTCAAAGTAAAAGGTGACCAACGAACTGATTCCCTGTATTTTTAATTTTTTCAAATGCTAGTAAATTATTATCGTTTGACGAAACTATTTCTAAGAAAAACGAAAGAAAATTCTCGTTTTGTACTAAATTAGTAAAATTCATGTTTGCGCAAGGCGCAAGTAGTTTTTTTTAAATAGTGTTGCATTCTATTCTAACAGTTAATTTTTAAATCTTCAGTTTTAAATTTGAAACTTACTATAACTTCCTTGTCAGGTTCCCATAACACTTACAAAAAAAAAAGAAATATTTGTGATTAGTTTGATCGAAACAATGCAGCAAATAATATGAATACCTACGCTGATTTTTAATATGAGCAGAAATGTCGATACTTTGTATTAGCTTAATATGAAAATAATGATGAAATTAACACGTACGTAGTTGAGAAAAATGTTTACTCTTTTCAGTTTCTACAACTCCTCAAAGATTTTAACTTGCTCTACAGTTATTTTCTATTTTTAAAAATCCTCGACTCTCTTATTTATCTTTACTTTTTCAATTTACCTTTACAAGTCATGCAGAAATAAAAATACCTGGGAGGACGGCAGTTCTCCCGCCAAGTCGAGCAAAAGGAAACAAACAAAAGCACAGAAGTACCATCCTTTTCTCGAAACCACTCAGGCCACTTTTGACCCGTAACTTCGTTGTGGATAAAGCTAAAAGCCTAAATTTTCAGTGACCAAAAGAACATGTTGATTGATTGATTGAACATTTGCAAATTACCTATTATTTATACTTTATAGTTAACAAACCACTGCCAGTCGAAGTTCTTTAATTTTGTCACTGACACACTCACCGATCGTCAAAATTCTAAAGTACTTCTAGGAGACACACAAACTTCGAATTTTGAATTCAGTTAGTGTTCAGCCTATAAAGGACTACTGTAGTAACTGTAGTCTGTGATGTTATTTACAAAATTACAAATAGTTTTACAACACAGATTTTTCAACATATTTACGAGAACCATTTTCCTTTGATTATTTCTGTTTTCCTTTTAATTCGTAGAAATGTTTTTCTCGTAATTTCTTATAATTTGTAACTATTAGGTACCTGGATGACTTAGATTCACAATTAAACCCGGTAGTTGGCGTTGCATCGGGTTCTAGGATTTTTTTTTAGTTCGGGAACTACTACTACCTACTACTTGAAATACGAGGGTAGGTGCTGTGAGAACACGCGAATTTAGTGTGCTCTTGATTTAATTAATTTAAATATTTAATTTAGTCCTTTCTTTACTTTTTAAATTAAGTAATTATCTGACTAACCTACCTCTGCTCACTATTTCCCATTTATTCACCTGTACTCTGTAGCGCATTAATTAATTCACTCAATTTACTTGGTGACGCTATTGTTTGTTATGAATATCAAACTTGCCAATAACTTGGAATAACTGGAACAGCTGTTCGGTTCCCGCATGCGTGATTATAAACAGAAACTACAGAAGATCGCTAGCCGAGCTGTTGTGAGCGAAATTCTTCTATTGCAACAGTGAGAGATGGATTGCTCAGAAGGCAATTGACATCAAGTTTTGTTAGTTTTTGATATATTGTACGTATACGATTAACTTAAATACTATAATTATATTTTATTACATACCTACATATTTGTTTTAAGTATATATATATTTTTAGTAACATTATTTATTAACATTTTATTACAAAATATTTCATATCTATTTTTGTTCTTAAGTATTTATTATTATTATTATCATTATAGTTTAGTTCTTTTTGTTGTTAAAATTATTGTTTATGTTATGGATAATGTTTTTGACATTGATGATAGTTACTTCTAAGCACATCTTTGTCGTGCAGTTTCGTCAGTATAGATAGTGAATTATCTCCCTCTCTAATTTTATTTGACCAGATCACGTCCTTTTCATCCAACTATCCTAACAACCTCAACATCGCGCACATTAATGCTCAAAGTATTCCCGCTCACTACTCCGATCTTCAGGCATCCACTAACAGTGCTCATCTTGACGCCTTGCTAGTTTCTGAGTCTTTTCTTAAGCCTATCTCCTTTCTACCCCGATCGCATTCTCTGAAGTTGTCTTGATTCGAAATGATAGAATCGGCAAAGGCTGTGGTGGTGTAGCTATAAACCTGCGTGCTGATATACCTTATAAGGTTATTAGTGTATCTCCGTCTCATTATTCTGGATCAGCTGAATATATCCTTCTTGAAATTATATTATATCATACCAATATTTTACTGGCAGTTTTCTACGGTCCCAATCTAAGTATCAACTATTTTGATTCCCTGGATATTATTCTTAATGATTTTGTCCCTTTTATAATCATATTATCTTAATGGGTGATTTTAACACTTATTTATTTAAAAATGATTCTTGCACTCAGAAGCTTCAGTCTTTATTGTCGCCCTTTGATCTATATATCTTACCTCTTTCAGCTACTCATCACTTTCCTAATTGTGTACCTTCTCAACTAGATTTGATGATAGTTTTATCTCCTGATCATGTTTCTACTCATGGACAAATTACTGCTTCCTCTTCCTATCACGACCTTATTTATTTGTCCTATCGTGTACGCCCCCTAAACGTAATAAATCTCAATTTCTTCTAAACGTAATAAACGAAATTTTGACATTCTTCTTGGCATCCTCGAATCTATTAATTTCTCTTCATCTGCCATATCTGGTTTAACTCCTGTCTTCGAAGCCGCTCGCAGTGTGTTCGCCTCGATGAGAACTTCTCTGATCGGTATGACCTCAGTGCGGATATGCCTCAAGGTGGCGTCATTCTCCATTACTTTTTTCTATTTTTATTAAATTTGTCACTAATATAATCTCTTCCAAATTCCATCTCTATGCAGACGATTTGCAGCTTTATCGTCAGTTTATAGCGTCTGATGCTGATATAGCTATTGCTGCTATGAACAGAAATTTAAAAAAGTTAGCTTAATGGGCTGAATCTTTTTGTCTTCTTTTGAATCCTAATAAGTCTTAGGCTATGGTTATTGGTAATAAAATTATTCGTAGTTCATTAGATTTTACTTCTCTCCTATCTGTGATTCTTAATGATATTGTGATTCCTTGTACTGATACTGTAAAGAATCTGGGTGTAATATTTGATTCTACGCTTTCATTAAATGCGCATATCAGTGACGTCAGTCGTAAAATCCACTTCTCTCTTCATTCGCTGAAATGCCCCCAAAGTTTCTTGCCTCTAAAAATTAAGATTTCTCTTACCCAATCTCATATTCTACCAATTTAGATTGTGCTTATGCATGCTATTTGGATGCCTCAGAGGAGCTATAGATAGGAAGAATGGGGTACATATTATAATCGTGGTTATTTATCACCTTTGTTTTTACTTCGTGGTTATAACAATACTCTGTTACTATCTCAAATATGTACAATTGTACAAACATCTACGTATTTATGAACTATTCATCACTTTTAAAAAATTGCCTTACAATTTATAAATTAAGGTACCTACTGTTTAGTTACTAAATATCTTCTCACAGACCTACTACATTACTTTATTATTATTAATGGAATTAAATGTATGAGTGAGTGCCAATACAGATGTAGGCAGGACTGCTGTACAATAAATCAATCACATTTTTATGGAGGACTCGAGAGAAGCTATTTTCAGATACAGTTATGAACTCAACAGTTCGTAAAGCCACGCTGCTGCAACTTGATTTCGGTACAAGGATTTAAATATTTTATTACTGCGCACGTTATAATCTTCTAGTTATAACGATATGTTGACTTGGTTTCTATAGAAATATCTGCTGTGTTGCTACTGTACTGAATATACGAAATCACAAAATATTATTAAAAAAAGCGGTTGAAATTTAAGTAGTGTTTTTTACTATATGAGTTATCAGTCATCACTGTAATTTTTGCATATATTTGTTTATTTCCTTTCAATATTTTGTTTATAGTCATGAGAATTGCAATAATATTGGTTCAAATAATACTGATAGGTACGTACTTAGATTTTATTTTGCTACTGCATACACATATGTGCTTGTGTATATATACGTATTTATAGGCGCTGAACTGTTTTTAATAAAACGTGTTTTAAGTGGAGCGAACATTATAAAGATTAGACAGCACGAGCATTAGCTGAAGGGAATGCCAAAAGAGTTTGGTTTGCGTACCTTGGAAAATATGTGTAATAGGGAATAATTACTTTTGCTTGATGATGAGATGGACGCTTGGTGCATCTTTTCTCTAAGAAATTTAGCGTGAGGACAAAAAATTAATAAACGAAAAATTAAGTTTCTAGACATTAGTTACCCAGATACGTTTAACAAAAACAAATAGAGCAAGTCTCGCGACTCTTTCGTTTTAAAAAAATACCGCATAATGGTAAGTATAAGTTTCATTTTCTATTACATTTGATTCATTATTTTTTAAGTTACGAGGTGACTATTATTTTACCACGTGGATCTAAAACAGCGCGTATGTCGTCGAGGGCTCCACGATCTCCTATAGAACGCATCGGAGCCCTTATTGCACTTGCGCGAAGTAGACGTCGTCCTCCCCATAACCCTCGCAGTGCTACAACAACGCGCGCTGTCGTCCTCCTCGAAGTCGTATGGATGGATGAATGGAATCTTTATTCCGATCGGCCGTGAGCCGTGATCCCGAAGGCAACCTTTTAATCGTCTCGTACGACAGGCGGGGGATACCGTGTGGGAGCCTATGTCCGTCTTCTGTGAGAGCGTAATAAACAAGAAGGAGGACGCCGAGCGGGAACTGGAGAGGTCCACCCCGCTCGGACACGACGACGCTGAGAGAGTGGCAACGTACGCCCCGGACCGTCAGCCCTATAGCCCGGGCCAAAGAATAAGGTTACGGTGTTCTCCGCCTGTCGTAAGAGGTGACTAAAGGGGTTTTCGGGGTCGCAGCCAATCGGAGCGGGGGGCTCAGGTCGTCCATCCATGCCACCCCGAGAAGGACGATAGCACGTGCGGTCGTGGCACTGTGAGAGTACCGGGGTGCTCTGTTGTTGACCCTTTCGAGGGGTGATTCGGCACAGCGCGAGAAGGGCTCCGGTGCATTCCGTAGGAGATCCAGAACCCTTCAACAACGCGCTGAGGACGAAAGCTCCACGTAAACCAGTCTCTCCCCCCAGGGGGCTGGGTATCTGTGTGCAGATTTGTGCAACCAAAATAAAATGCGAGGATATCGTAGTCTTATTTTCTGACCCGGCTAAGGGCTCATAATAAAATAGTACCTACCAAATTTTAACGTTATATTAAGTTGGGTACTTTTTCACATACATATAAAAATTATAACTAAGTAGGTAAAAGTTTTTCAAACTGCGAACATAAAAAATAGTTTGTTATTATAAAAAATGTGCGAGTTACTAAATCCCTAATGTATACATACACCCACGTTCTGTCTCGTTTGTTTATAGAATTGTGCACGGCTGCGGAATAAATGTTTTAGCGTGAAATAATGCTCTTACAACCGAAGCTATGGTTGGTTGGTGTTTTATTGTGTGTATGCGATTCCGAGCTTTATTTCATATAGTTGGTTGCCGTATAATCGGATATAAATAGCTGATAGACAACAAAACGTTCAAATTTCGTTCGGATGCCGATGTTGATGTCTTGCGGTCGGTTTTGCTTATTTTATGATCGTTATTTTACGACTATCCCATTGCTATAACCTATACGTTTGCATTACGTAAACAAATTATTTTTTGGCAAGTAATGCCTGTTTCTGTCCTGTTATTCCATGTTTTAAGTTTATTACTTAGGGTTCTGTGATTCAAAAGGAATAACGAAACCTTTGTAAGATCTCGACATTTGTCCGTGTCATAATCAATGTTATTAGAAACCGTGCGACAACGAAACCGTGTTGATGTAGTAAGACATCCTATTAACTCGCATATTTAGCAGTAGTTAACACTAAAACATTCGGGTAATATTTATGTAGTATTCATGTAACATTTATGTTTTCATGTTCACTTCCATAAAATAAAAACAATTTGAAACTACGAATTAACTGCACAATAGTAACTGATATTAGAGGGCAAAAGATCTGAACAAGTGTCAGTTGAACTCACATGTAAGGGGTTCCAAAACTACAATATCTACGAAATGATAATTTATAAAAAAATTCCCTGAATTCTATTTATAAGACCTACAATTTGCTTTATATTGATCCTGTTCATTTCGAATGAGATTTTATACATATTTACATAGGTACATAGATATCTCACGCTGTGCCCTAACGGGGTAGTCAAGCAGAATGGAGTGCTAAGCAACGCGGAGAGCTTGTCTCACAAGGATGACATTGTCTTGAAATGTTAGTAAACGGTCCTCAATATCGGTGCGAAAACCATCTATGTCCGAAGCTGAGATTCTCGGCTGCACATCGAGAATGAGATCCATATCTTCCCTTCACACACCTTTGCCTAGGTATGCGAGAGCTTTTGACATTTCATTTTTAATCGACTTCAAAAAAAGACTCATAACTCCGTCATCTATGAATCGATTTTAAAAATTCTTTTTCTGTGTAGTAAATAATGCTTCAAAGGTGGTCCCATCGTTGCGGAATCAGAAAGAAGTTAATTGCAGACCTGCCTTAGATATTTATTTAGGTCAAGATCACTAAAAAGGAAGAAAAAAAAAATTTTTATGTAAAAAATTAAACTGCCTTCAAAAAAAAAACTCAAAAGTACAAAATAACTATCCTTTACTAATCGAAACTCAAGTACAATTAAGATAACTTCTTAAATACGATACACATACCTATATAATTAAATTGGACAGTTATTGAAGTTTGACGAGGCAAGTGTTCGACATTATTCCTGCAATCTTATTATTTTATTGGGTAACAAGTTCCTGTTTATATTTTGGTACCTAATTTAAAGGTTATAAATTCTATTAACTAACCCGTAGAAAATTCGTATGTATTTATGAATTCAAAGTAAAACAATTAAAATGAGTGCGAATAGGTGTAAATGATGCGAGGCATACCATATGAAGGAAACATACATACATATCTTCACACCGTATCCCCAATGCAGTTGCGGTAGCAAACGAAGCGGACCATTGCTGACAGGATTAAGGAACACACTGTAGCTGTAAAAACCAGCAAACAAGCAAATAAGCGATAGCGGAACATCTTCTCCAATCGGATACGAACCATTAGATAGAATTTCATCGCCCACAAGTCCTTTCCACCGATCGCCACTTTTATCCAAGAGTCGTGTGTGAAGCAATTGAAATCAAGAGACAAAAATTTCAATCGGGAAAACGGATGCAATTTATCAACAGCGTGGAATCCTGTGATTCAAATGACAAAATCTTGTTTTTCACATCCGGTTAAGTGTGTGGATACCGTGAGTGTTGTGTGTAGGAACCCTAATAATTTTTTACAAGTATCGGGGATAGATAAAATAAAATCTGCCTCACGGAATGAAACTTGCTGCGACAGTTTACTTGAGACCACGGCCGATGCGACTCGGCCGAAACGTCAAGCGAAAATAAAAGATGATTATCTTTTAATTTAATTTTCCGTTAATTTTCCGTGTTTTTAATGGTTTCGTTATACTTTATAAACTTCGTAAAATAATATGTAATGTATAGTATAATAAATATTGTAAGCTGTTATTCTGAAAAAAAGAAATATGGAAAACAAAAATAGTATCTATTGACGCCAAGGTTGTGGCAACACTATAACCAGCCATCCTTCCATTAGTCAGCCATTTTGTAATCAGCACGAATTCTGACGCCGTTAGTGCCTTCTATACGCTTCCATTCGCTTTTGTTATTTTTGGATACAGAATGCCGAAAAGAACGAAAAACAGTTTTGAACAGCGAATGCCGCGAATTTGTGATTCGTTGGCGAGATTATTTTGAAAGTGAGTATCAAAGTAGCGGAACGTTGTTGCCTATAATCCAAGTTAGCAACAGAATTGCGGATGCTCTTGTTATTAGACGAGCTTCGGTGTTTCGAATAACACAAGAAAGACATAGTTTTTACCAGCGGTAAGCACCGTATCAGGCCGATTTTGTGTGATTCGCAGTGAACGTGTTAAAATGACAATCGGATATTTTAAAATTAATTAATAAAATAAATAAAGTTTTTAAAATAAATGAAAATAACTACTTTTTCGTATTTTTCGTAAGCTAGCGCGCGCACTTTTGCATAAACCAGAAGGTCTAGTTTGGATTAAATTATTGTTTATCAATGCGTCACCTTAACGATTAGCAAATGTTCTATGATTTTCCATAGTGCGCCGCCCCACCGTGCCAGGCTGTGTGTGTGCCGCTTTAGCGACCGGATAGAGTATGTGCCATTTTCAGAAATATTTAATGTATTTTTATTTTTGTATAAAAGAAAAAACTTATGAATTTTTAAAAGTCGTAAAACAAAAGTTATTGGAGATAATGTGAAGACAAAATACTAAGAGGTTATTAATATTTTTAAATTGACCCTGTATAAAAAAATATATACTTACGCGCCGACTTGCGAACCATGACATAAATATTTTTTGACTATCATCTCACTTTGCTTGTATATTTTAATTACAGATGGTGACGGATAGATAAAACCACCGATGTCCTAGTTGTAAAAATGACCTTCTATCACGGGAGCATCCGCCATATTCAGTTTATGGTGACGTCAAACGTACAGAAACCTCCCGTGTATCCCATTTCATTTGATACCTATATTATTGGTTTGGAAAAAAGTTAATTCCTATTATGGAATATCCGCCACATTGTATTTATGATGACGTCACATGTACAGAAACCTTACTCTGCGTATTCCATTTTATTTAACACCCATATTGTTGGAGTCGAACAAAAAAGTTATTTCCTATTGTGGAACATCCTCCATATTGGATTTATGATGAGGTCACGTATATAAAAAACCACATGCCATTGTTTAGAAAACAAAGTAGCTAGATTTGTTTTCTAGCACATACTATAGGGCAGGGGTTCCCAAACTTATTTTGTCTACTGCCCACTTTGAGAATAAATTATTTTTTAGCGCCCCCATTTTTTCACCTACTGAAAAACCACTATAACTTCAAATTAAATTAATTAATTATTGTGAGCTATATTAGCGGAGATTAAACATTAATTCCAAACGAGACTTTTACTATAACCCGCAAGAGTTAACTTAAACCTGAGCGCAGTAGGTAATACACAACGGCGCTCAGGTCTCAAGTTAACTCTTACGGGCTACACCTGCCAATGAGAATGATTATTGAAACGCAACTTTATAGTATTCAAACAGAGTATCTTTTATTCAAAATAAAACAAATATAATCGATCCTTATATAAAAACTAATGTGAAGGATGAATCTGATGCTGTTTAATAAGTTTGTTGATATCAGGTTCCAATTTACTCAAGAACAGTCGCAAGTCGCCACGTTTGGTAACATGCAAACGATTTCTCTTTTTATTAAGCAGTGTTGCCACAGAACTAAATCCACGTTCACACAAATATGACGATGGGAATGCTATCAAGAATCGCTGAACGATTGACCACAATCCAGGGTACAATTGCGGGATCGATTTTTGTAGCCAATATTCTTGGTAACCATTTTTGAACTTGATATTTATTTCCTCGTTTGTTGTCAATTCTATAAGTTCTTCTTCCAGCTGAGGTGACATTGCTGTGTTGACATTTGAAAACGGATCCAACACCCAGTCTGGTATTCGTCGTTACTGCATAATACTGATAAATTCGGAAAATTGTGAAACTCACGTCTGCTCATATTTTTTTTGTGTAGAAGCAGTTTGGTTGCAAAAACAGCAACGTTTTCTGTTTTAATTAAATTTAGTTCATCGCCTTGCAGTTGGAGATTCATGTCGTTGAACAATTTATACAGGTCTGTCATGTAAGCTATATCATTCTTTGATGTAATGAGCTTGTTGTGCAATTCTGTATCTTTAGTTTCCAAGAACTCTATAACAGAGTCAAACAGGTTGTAAAATCGAGTCAGACAATTGCCTCTTGATAGCCAACGAACTTCAGTATGAAACAACAAACGGTTGAAATCCTCGTCATTAGTAACACAAAGCTGATGAAATAATCCATCATTCAAAGAGCTGTTGCGGATTTTACTGACTGCTTTGATGACATATTGCAGTGATTGAAATAGTCGTTCACTTAAGTTTCTAGCAACCAAATGTTGTCTATGAATAACGCAATGTACAGCAAGGACATCTGGAATTTTATTTTTTAAGTACGCTATGAAGCCTTTATGGCACCCTGTCATAGCCGGAGCGCCATCCGTAGCAACTGATATAATATTTTTCAAGGGAATCTCTTTCTCATCACAAAACTTTTCCAATGTATTGAATATGGTTTCGCCTTTTGTATCGGTCTCTAATTTCTAGCAAAGAATAGTTCTTCACATATTTTCTCATCTTTAACAAACCTCACGTAAGACAGCAACAATGCTGCATTAGTTGGTAAAGTGGACTCATCGAGCTGAATTAAGAATTGACTTGTCCTCAGGTGATCATACAATGATCCTTCAATGTTTTCAGCCATTTCATCAATTCGTCTTTGCACAGAATTATTACTCAAAGGAATTTTTCGGATAATATCTGCGGCTGGTTTATGAAGCACAGTAGTTATTACTTCCTTTATTGCTGGCAAAATTAACTCGTCTCCGATGTTATGTGGTTTGCCTTTTTGAGCAATTAACAAAGAGATATTGTACGAAGCTCGAAGTTCGTCGTCATCTTGCTTAGCAGCCGCCGAAAATAGTTTTGCTATACTTGGCTGAGTATTATGCTTCTTCTCTAGGTCTTAAAAATATGCTACATTCTTGTCTTTCTTATCTGGATGCATTTTATTCAAATGATCTTGCAGTCTTGAAGGCTTCATTGCTTCATTCGAAAATGTTTTTAGACATAGAAGACACAAAGGCGACGATGGGTTTGTCGGATTTTCAATGAATCCGAATTTAATATATTCCGCACAGTATTGCCGTCTCTTCTTTTTTACTTCCGACATTGTTTTCTTTTGAGAAATACGTAAGTAAGTGTTGAACTTAAGTACTGCTCATCTATTGCGCGCAAAACCACAAATGAAAATAAAATAAATATTACGTTGTTTATATAGAATTGCATAAGCAGCACGCACCGACAGGAATAAAACAAACATGCATAAACTCGTTTATCTCATTCGACGCTCAATCGTACTCAACAAGTCAGAACAAGTATTCTATGAACAAGCCGATTGATACAGGAATGCATAATTCGGGTTATTTAACAAAAACTTGTTAAAACATGATTGCCCGCGGTCTATTATCTACGAAAATTACCTATCTGGGAGTACTAATAACTATTAAAATGCGAAAGTGTGTCTGTTGCCTTTTTATTTGTTTGTTTATGTCTACTTTCATTTCGAAACGGAACGACCGATTGACATGATTTTTATTTTGTATATTCAATAAAACAGGACAGATATATGAACTACGCGGAGAGAAATATCGAACCGAGTTTGAGCAATCTTTTAATTAATATTAGTTGATGTTCACAAGTTGTAGTTGAGAGTCGAGAGCTCATGCAGCCGTTGTCTAAGATGCCTCCTAGCTAAATGAAATTACAAATCACCCCCCAGGCCTCTACACAACGCCCCCATTTTTTTTCTGGGTCTCTTACCGCCCCCCTTTAGGCCTGCAGCGCCCACAAGGGGGCGTTATCGCCCACTTTGGGAAAGGCTGCTATAGGGTAACTCCGGGAGTGTTGCCCCAGTGGGAGAGATGACTCGATTTTAACATAGGTACCTTGCGCGTGGATGATCGAAAAAATGATTTTTATATTTGAGCCGTACCCTCCACACGTTTCATTCGACAGCAAACAATCGCAGACAAGGACCTCGTCTTATTGTCAGAGCGCTCCATTTTTGTGCCTCGTAAAAAAATGGCCTTAGAATTTAAAACGCGCGGGAAAAAGTGACTAGTGATTTTTATATTGAGGGCAAGTTTGTTTAAATTTAGTTTTGTTTTATGAATGAATTTATGAAGTCTTCGGAACATATTTTGTGTGATTTTAGACTGAAATAATGTACACAGTACAATAGTATGCTAGCTAATTTTCCTCCTACTAAAAGGATAGATGACTCGATTTTGTCTGGGATAGGTGCCCTTAGGGGCATATATCCCATGACAATTGCGTAAATTATTCTCTTTCAGGACATGTATCTCACACTATATTTTGACACTGACACAAAAAGAAATATGTTATAAGTTTGACGCCTGTGTTCTTGTTATTAACATGTAAGTGATAATTAATTTAGTTGCAGTTTGAACATACGCTGCAAATATAAATGGAATGCAGTAACGTCATATTAGCTGGAATGAAAAACAGTTCACCGCTGCCATTGAAGAAATGAAAAAAAAACAAAAGGTGTCAATGAAATAGCAAGACAATTTGACACACTACGTCGTACACTACAAAGACGTTTTGTTGCGGGGAATACCCAAATACAAACTTTAGGTCAGACCTAATTTATTTGTTAGATAGTATTTCTTATTTACTAAGTGATTGGAGTATTTTTATTTCATGTGACATAACTTTTATTTTTACAGGAAATCATCCTACACTGGAAATCCGAAACGAGAAAAGATTAGTAGATAATGTTGTTAGATCCGGTGTCTCAAATTTCGAGATAAAAAGTAAAAGTAATCGGGACTTTGGGTTTCAAATTGGGACATCTACAATGACTAAAAAAAGTTTTGTGAATCATTAATTATATTACCATTTCTTAGTACAAGAAACGAAACAAATGTCATTTAAACTAGATAAACTACTCAAACAGCTTTGACTAATTAAATCAAATCATAATCATCTTAACTAATTTATAATTTTTGGAATCATTTGCAATGATTTTTTTAAGTTGTTTCGTATTTGTATATATACTTACATACGTTACATTTCACTGCTTTCGATAGGCCGAGTTTGGTGAGAAAATATGAAAATATCAAAGCAAAAATGTTTTTATGTAGTAACAGTTTACAGATTAATTCGTTTTTCCTGTCAAAATTATCGAACAAAGTACAGACTAAGTAGGTTAGTGGAAAATAGGGACATTTAGCATTCAGATCAAGGGTAAATCAACAGAACACCTGGCAACGCTATTAGTAAACCATATGAAGTAACTTGCAGACACCGGTTTTCCTGCTTCCAGGCAAAATATACAAGCTTTAGCTTATCAATTTGCTGACCAAATAATTAAAAGATTGTTAATTAATAAAAAGATACAGAAATTAATTTATTTTATTCTTAAGGGCATCTATCCCACTAGCAATTTTGACACCGGGGGGTCTGCCCCGTACCATAGGCATCTATCCCAAAAACAGGGTCTATGGCGGATGTTCCGTAATAGAAAATAACTGTTTTGATCAACACCAATAATATGGGTATCAAATGAAATGGAATACGCTGGGAAAGGTTTCTGTATAATATGTGACGTCATCATAAATCCAATGTGGTGGATGTTCCATATCAAGATTTTTTTTTAACACCAGCAATATGGGTATCAAATGAAATAGAATACGCAGGAGAAGGTTTCTGTATTCGTGATATCATTAAAATCCAATATGGCGGATGTTCCATTATAAAATGAATATCAAATGAAATAGAATACGCAGGGGATGGTTTCTGCATGTGTGACGTCATCGTAAATCCGATATGGCAGATGCTCCGCTGAAGGAAATAATTTTTTACAAGACCTCCAACAATATGGGTATTAAATGAAATGAGATACACAGGTGAGGGTTTTTGTAGTTTTGACGTCATCATGAATTCAGATTTTGGTGTGTTTGGTGACCTGGATCTCGATATCTAAGAACGAAGAGTTAGATATTTGGATACATACAACTTCCACTCTTTTTCTTGAAATACTTAAACATAGAAACATGATTGGATAAAAAATTCCAGAAAAAACCTGTCTTGCACAAAAATTCATTTGCAACTCCGAAATTCTACAGAATTTTAAAATGATTTTTACTGAAATGGATAGGTAATCATAATATCTCAAATTTCTAAAACCCGTTTTTTAATTGGTGACTTAGTTTTCTTGAAAATTACAATTATGTACAAAACCAAATATTAAGTAGTAGCGGCATATTTTAGCGCGGAGTAGTCTCCGCGCTAAAATATGATCAAACTGCAACTGCGAAAACCAACTTTATTGTCATCGCCATAAGGCGCGGGGATAATGTACGAATTCGGTTCCATTGGGCTGGATAGGCGGACTTAATGAATATGGTATAAGGGACCCACAGGCTCCTCTAGGTGTGTAGGTCTATAAATTCTTGGTATTATTTTCTGTAACATGCAGTACGTTAACTATATTTTTCATTTTTTTCATGTGTGCAAAAATGTGCAAAAAACAAACAAAAACTAAAAGATATAACAAAAATAGAACTAGTGGCAGGTGGAATCCAGCCAAAGTAAAATTAACAAAAAGGTAGGATAAGATCACTTCTAGCAATCATAATGCCTCCTGTAAGTTTTTAGTCGATTGTAAAACATAACATGTTAATTTATTTATAGATTTCATAACGGTTCTATTTGTTTGTTAAAGAGATAAGAGAGAACAGAAAGCAATCAAATTATCAATTTTAAAACTCTTGTTGTGACTGTTAGTACGTTATGGAACACATCTTTGATAGTTACTTTTTGATTTTATAAATAATTGATAAATAATTGATGAATATTTATAATTAATAATAATTGCATAAGAAAAAGAAAGCATGGCGAGACTACCTTGCTACTAATGACTGTGGTGTGAAAAATTTGATGAAAGACAGGTATAAGCTGCAGAAAGCAGAAACGAAGGCACTAGTGAAAGAGAAGCGTGAAAGGTGTAGGGTGTTAGATGAAAACAAGATGTCGGAGAACTTCGAGGAAAATTCCAAATTATTTTGGAAAGAAGTACGTAAGTACCGAAGTGGTCCAGCACCTTGCAGCGATGGAGTGAATACTATGGAGAACTGTATGAGAGTGGCGACTCCGTCTCTGATACTGAGAGCGATTCTAATGAATTGCCACACTCGGGTCAGGGACTGGAGGATGCCATTAGTATGAAAGAGATTGAGAAAGTGATAAGAAGTTTGAAATGTGGAAAGGCTGCGGGAATTGATGAGGTGACTGCTGAGATGATCAAGTATGGTGGTCCTAGGGTCTGGGATGCCTTCTGTGCACTCTGCAACCTTTGTTGGCAGAAGGGGAAGGTTCCAGAGGACTGGCGACTGTGCGTGCTATAGCTATCAGCTTGGTCAGCTTAGCGAGTAAAGTCTATACTAAAGTATTGACTGAACGTATGAAAGGCGTTTCAGAAAGATATTTGTGGGAGGCGTAAGGTGGATTCAGGAACGGTAGGGGTTGTATGGATCAGATTTTCTCGCTTCGCGTTATCGTGGGGAGGTTTCTGGCTTTAGGTCGGAAAGTTTTCTGCGCTTTCGTGGATCTAGAAAAAGCATTCGATAGAGTAGTGCGGAAGAAATTGTGGAGTCTTCTGCCTGAATATGGTGTGGAGGGCTCCTTACTGCAGGCTGTGAGGTCATTATATCGAGACCACAGAGCCTGTGTAAGGATAGACGGGGACATGTCGCCCTGGTTTGAAGTTTGTTCTGGTGTCAGACAGGGCTGCGTGATGTCTGCCTGGCTATTCGTGCTGTATTTGGACAGTTGGCTCCAGAGATTGAAAGGTAATATGAGTGGTATGGGATGTGGTGACACAGTGGTAAACTGCCTATTGTACGCTGACGATGCTGTGCTAATAGCACCATCAGAAGCAGAGTTGCAGACACTAGTCACGTGCATGAAAGAAGATTGTGAAGTAAAAGGATTGAAAATGAATGTGAACAAAACTAAGGTTCTGGTGTTTGAAAGAGAAGCGGTACAAACGAAATGTGTGATTTGTGTAAATGGAAAATGTCTAGAACAGGTGAATGAAATTGTGTACCTGGGGAGTGCGTTTTCGAGGGATGGAAGATGTGAGTTGGATGTGGAGAGACGGGTAGCAGCTGGCAATAAAGTGAAAGGTGCTCTGTCCGCATTAGTGGGTAGTGTGAATATATCTAAGACTGCTAAAATGGCCATCCACAATGCGGTGTTGGTGCCAACTTTGTTGTACGGTAGTGAGGCCTGGATATGCCCAAAATCGAGTGAAAGTATGTTAAATGCTGTGGAGATGCGGTCTCTTAGAAATATGTGCGGTGTCACGCTTGCTAACAGGATAAGCAATGATGAGATACGCAGTATGACAGGGTTGCACAACAGTGTTATTGTAAAAATGAAGAAAGGAATGCTTAGATGGTTCGGGCACATGGAAAGAATGAGTGATGAAAGACTGACGAAGAAAATATACAGAGCGAAAGTGACTGGTAAAAGAAGCCAAGGAAGACCAAGGCTGACTTATGAAGATCAAATAGCCAGAGTGTTAGCAGACGGAAATGTCAAAAGCACTCGCATACCTAGGCGAAAAATGTGTGAGGAGAATGATGAGATTTGAGGAAGCGAAAGAGGTGTGTAAGGACCGCGACTCCTGGCGCTCCGTCCTCTCTGACTACCCCGTTGGGGATACAGCGTGAAGTTATGTTATGTTATGTTATGTTAATAATAATTGTATTTATTACCTTTTACACATTTTTTTACAGGTTGTGTCCGCGAAAACATGACGAACAAATGAAAGCAACAATGTCCGTGAAGACTAAAGATAGGACACAATCACTCTCCATGATGAGTCTACTTTGCTCTGGTTTCGTGTAAGCAGGTTTTATAGTAATGTGAATGTCGGTGATGATAATACGAACTTAGCTCTGATTTTATTTTAGTGATTACTATAAGGCTTTTTAGATTAAACTAAAGCAAAGTTAATCACTCATATTAATATTACCATAACGGCATGTATTTGAGGTTTCTTCTGGGATAATAATATATGTGATTAACCTTGTTCTGGTTTCATATAAGACTGTTTACGTGAAATCAGAGCAAATTTAATCACATTTATCAATATTCCGGAAGAAACCTCAAATGCTTGCCGTTATTTAGTTGTGGCAATATTGCATCATGTTTGTAATATAAGTCATCATGCAAGTTTGTCAATCGACATTTGTTTGTTTGATATTCGGTGACTAGAAAGTTTAATTTTAATGGGCATCAAGTACTGAAATGCTTGCCTTATGGTTGCCAAACACACTTAGTGCAACCTTATTTTTGATACGTCAAACCTACAGCGCGCCTGGTTCAAGCTTAAATTGCTGTCTGGAAATGGTTTAAAAATTCAATAATATCTCCTTCCTCATCTTGCAGTAAGTAAGTTAGACGCAAATGGGCAAGTGTGTAGGAATTGGAGTCTAAATAAACATGTCCTGCAAGTGTAACTGAAGTGCGAAAGTAGATGAATCGGAAAATACAAATAAACATGTACAATTGTGCAACTGAAGTTTTCTGAAGTGTTCTGCAGTTGTAGTTTTATTATCGGTACCCACGATTATGACTTGTTCTAGTAATGGACATTATGTCCATTACTGGTGAAATTATTTTACCAGGTTTCAATTATGTTACTAGGTATTTTATTGAAAGCAAAATGAACTGTATATTGTGGTGGATTTCTATAGGCAGTTACTTGTAATGAACATGGTGTTTATTATTGATGTATCCACCACTGGTTCACTCCATTACTATGCTATACAACCCTTTGCTTATTTATTTCTAAATGATTGTTGTTTAAGTAACATATATCTAATCCGAAATAAAAACGAATTTAAAGTAAACTTTGAATTTCCGTAATATTAAGTGTCTAGTATTAGTTGTTCAGTACAGGAACACAGTTCATAACTGTCCATCACTTATTTATGTCTTGTCCAATTTCGGATCATTTTAAGTGTACTTTCTTTTAATATTTTTATTTATACGGAAAGTAACATAATCATATCAAATTATTTTATATTAAAAACTTCATTATCTTATACACATTTATTAGTAACCATTTTTCGTAAATTTTTACGTGATAAATCGTCCTTATAGTGTCCATAATCGGTACACTTACGTTATAAGGGCATAGTTCCTTTTGCCTCCCGAGAATTGTGCTATATTAATATAAAAAAAGAAAGAGCTCTGGCGGAATTTTATGGAGACCAGTGTTGAACGTTTTTTTTAATTTCTTGAGAATTGTTAGTAGTAAAAATTGTGATGTAAAATTAGCGTACTTTAACGTTCCCAAGTGCTTACGCTATTGTGCAATTTGTGGAATTGTTAAAACAAGGGTTTATTAGTGTGATGATGTGATTTTTTAGTGGCTTAGTCTGCCTTAGAGAATTCTACTAGAAAACTCCAAGAAACGTTTAAATGTATTCAATATTTTAATGAAATGATACGAAGAATTTATTTTCTATTTGTTATTGAAGACGTCGGCTGTATGGGCATAGATGTTGTTGCCTTTCCTCTCAAGAGAGAATCGCAAAACAACATTTGTCACTTGAACCACCACAATTAGATATTCCCATAATATTTCACTCCTAGATCACTATAGTCTTTTTCTTTTAGACAGCCTGTGTTGTCATATAATCATTATAAGTTATAATTCAACTTTTGGGTACTTAGTGTTTCTCAAAGTTACGTCATTAGACTGATGGTCTTGTTACCAATGCCTTAAGAAATATAAAAAAATGACATCTTGACAATGACATTTGACACAAATGTAAAAAAAAAACCAAAACAAAATAAATAACCTATTCCTTGTACATTTTTCTGAGTGTCCTAAGCTATTTCGACTTTATATACATACATACATATCCTCACGCTGTATCCATAACGGGGTAGTCAGAGACGACTATTTCGACTTTAATCTTAATAAGCTTACATTACATACTTAGCTTATATTTACCAGATAACCTATTAATAAGAGAATATTCAAAGCTGTTAATTGTTATTTTTTGTTATATAAAACTTTATAAAATGGAAGATTACGTTGTTATATCATTCATTGGCGAAGGATCATTTGGAAGAGTTTTTAAAGCAAGGACTAAAGATACTGACGCAGTCGTTGCTCTCAAAGTTATAAGGAAGGTTTGTAAAAAGATAACTATGCAATTTGTTATTTACATTCACAGATAGTATATGTAACTGTTCACTTATTTTTATTACAGAAAGGCCGATCGTCAAAAGATTTAAAAAACTTGAAACAAGAATGTGATATTCAAAGACAGTTGAATCATCCAAATATAATCCGTATGATTGATAGTTTTGATACCGAAACAGAATTAGTTGTAGTCACAGAATATGCAGAAAAAGAGTTACACAGTATATTAGCTAAAGAAGGGTGCCTAGATGAGGAACAAGTAAAGAAAATAACATGGGATTTAGTTTCAGCTCTTTATTACTTACATTCACATAGGGTCCTCCACAGGTATTTGCAATTTAGGCAAAAAAAATATTTGACCGTAACCTGATATGAAACATCTACCATCGCACTTGATATTTAATTGAGCTCAGAGAATATCAGTCAATATAACATAAGATTTGTGCTTTATGTGCCATTACAAAACACCGTTAGTTAACATTACCTATTCAATCTGTAATTGATTTTTATACAAAACTAAAGTTATGTTTAATGAAGTGGTTTTTGTTATGTATTTATCTGTCCTACTTACATTGGATACTAGATTACTATTGTCTTGCTCAATATTAGAAAAATGGGTAAACACTATTTTCTCGTAACTAGATGTCTGTTGCATGTGTTATGATTTTTTATAGTATATATTTGTAATATAAGCAGATTAATATATGAGTCAATTGATTCCTTTAATATTACACTTTTTTAGGGACTTAAAACCTCAGAATGTTTTATTGGATGGTAATGGTTGTGCTAAGTTATGTGATTTTGGTTTAGCCAGAATAATGACGAATGCTACTCATATTCTAACCTCCATCAAAGGAACCCCATTATATATGGCTCCAGAGCTGATTGATGAAAAACCATATGACCATCAAGTATGTACTTAATAGAATTACTTAATTCTACAAGGAAATATTTTTTTGTGACTATTATTTTTGTTATTTTACAGGCCGATCTATGGTCTCTAGGCTGTATAGTGTATGAGTTGATTGCTGGTCAACCTCCATTTTGCACCATGTCTATTTGGCAACTTGTGAGAATGATTAGACATAGGCCTGTACAATGGCCTAGTTTTATCAGTGCAGAAGCTCGTTCATTTTTACAGGTAGATATCCTTTTTTTGTTTTTTTTGCTCACAATTTTCGATCTGTTGTTCCATATTTTCATTTGTATGGGATTAATTACTAGGACACTGTATACCTTTTACTGTAGAAAAGCTTAAAGGTGCAGATTTACCTGCTTCTGCAGTTGTTTATGAAATGCAAATTTTACTCGACTCTAATCTCATACAAGGAAGCAAAACAAATGTAAGTACTAACAACAAATCAGAATAAATTGCTCATTCTTGCAAAACAGCTTTTGAGGCCCATTTTGAAATTTTAAGTGAAGATTTGTCAGAAATATCTATTTTCTAAAGGAGGAGAACTGCATGCTTTTGCTGTTCCTTGCAAAATGATAATTATGCTCAACTTTAGAACCAAGGAAGGCCAACAGGGAATAACTTTTATAAAGATCAAATAGTGAGAATGTTTTTTGCCTGGATTCTCAAAAAGCATTTGCATAATTCAGTAAATATGTGTAACGAGAACTTCAATCACAAATAAAAAACTAGATACACAATCAACACTCCAAAAACGTCAGACCCAAATGTGCATTCAAATGAGTATTTGAGTGCACATTGTTTTTATTAAGTCCCGAATTAATTAAAACACATTTGTATTAGAAATCGTATAATGAGCTAGGTAGCCATTGCAAAGGAAAACAAAGAGTGTCATCAGTACATTAACCTACCTACATTATCTAACATTATTATAAAACAAAGTGGAAAAGTACCCTACTCAAATTAATGTGACAATCTTCCAATACTGACATATGACAGTTTTAGTAATATTTGAAAAAGATAACAGCAAACATGTCAAACTGCTCCTTCAAAAATTGTAAAAACACGTCTAGAATGCTAAAAGAAGCCTGACATTCTTATTTTTGACAAATAATTAATATTGATGTGTTCGTTATTTATATATTATAATGAAGATTTATTGATGTGTTCGTTATACAAACATACATACATATCTTCACGCTGTTATCCCTAATGGGGTAGTCAGAGAGGACGGAGCGCCAAGCGTTGCAATCCTTACACACTTCGTTATACCTTATAGTCCTTTTTAACTGACTTCAAAAATAGGAGAAGGTTCTCAATTCGTCTGTATGAAATTTTTTTTTTTTTGTATGTTTGTTACCTCATAACCCCGTCATTTATGAACTGATTTCGAAAATTCTTTTTATGTATGGTAGGCAATACTTCAGAGGTGGTCCCTTTAAATTTCACCGATATTGGAACTTGGACTTCGAAGATACATTAGATAACACGACCTGGTTATATAACCTTTATTTATATTGATGATTCTCTTGTATATCGTTACGCTCCGGAATTAGAATGCAATTAATTACAGACCTGCCCTAGATATTTATTTAGGTCAAGACCACTCAAAAAGGAGAAATAAAAAATTTTTATTAAAAAAAATTAAACCATCTTCAAAAAAAACACTGAAAAGTATAAAATAACTATCCTTTATTAATTAAACTAAAGTACAATTAAAATAACTTTATAAATACGATACACATACCTATATAATTAAATTTGATAGTTATTGAAGTCGGTGCCAAATCAATGTGCAACAACATAAAGTCTATTAGTTTCGTGGGCTTGGCACCGACTTCAGTAACTGACAAATTTAATTATATAGGTATGTGTATCGTATTTATAAAGTTATTTTAATCGTACTTGAGTTTTGATTAGTATAGTTATTTTATATTTTTCAGTGTTTTTTTTGAAGGCGGTTTAATATTTTTTAATAAAAATTTTTTTTTAAGTCGGTTAAAAAATATAACTTTCCTCAACTAACCGTAATTTCATTTAAATACAAACCCAAAACCCCGGCTCGCCTTACTGAAATGCCCAGTAAAGAATAAATGATGAATTGGTATCAACTTTAAAGCTTATCAGACGGTTTTAAAAATTCTCGTGAATTACCTACTTGTCAAACGAAAATAACAGAAAAAAACAGGTACTTAACCCCAAGTCGCGACAAATCAGTAACAACAACCAGCCAACAGACACTAACCTTTCAAGTCGTAATCAGAGTAATCAGATGTCTCTCTCTCACATGCTGGCTTGTAGCCAAGCTTTGAAAGCTGGTTTAAAAATCCGCCTTTCGTACTACACTTCGTACAGATTCATAGTAAAATGCACACAGTATATAAGAATGAAATGTGAATAGCATTCAATACAATTCAAATTTATTCTTCAATATTTATACAAAACAAATAAATATTTGTTTTGTCTACATTATATTTATATATTTATTTGTTTAATTTCATTGAAGGATTTTTATAAATACTAAACATACACGAAACGGTTGTACCTCGTTTGTCTGCGTCTTTCTATCACATTAGATAATGAACTAAAACCAAAACCTTTTTAAATAATGATTTTAGATCTTTTAATTCTTATTCATCAAAGTTATGCTTTCTAGACAATCATGATATATTGAATAACAATTCGGTTAGAATTTCCCATTCGAAAATAAAAAAATATCAATAATTGTATAATAATACAACTCCCAAATTTTCTCTATTTCTAGATTGCGTCTGAATACGTTATTGCCTGACGTGCAACATTTTGTTCTTTGTCTAGCATTGTATTCTATATATGTTTTATCCTTGTCACGTTCACACAACAAATCAAAATGGCGTAAATAGCGATTCAAATGTATTACAGAAATTATACTATAAGTACGAAGCATAAGATTGAATTTTAAATATTTTATTTTTAACAAACTTCGCTTCTATGTCATGCTATAATTTCTTACGAGCTTTTACAGCCTTATGCTCTGACGGTGTGGTCTACTTTAGATTAACACAATATTACCGATAGTACTATACAATATTAAAAATATATATGTCAATTCGGACAATAATTTGTTAAGATTTTACAGAAGATTGTGAATCTAATTCTTTATTTGTGATCGAAGAAAGAGAATGATGATTATATTTCCTTTTCTTTTCCAAATGAATCGATTTCGATTCAATTCATTTCCTCAATTAAATTTTAAAAGTTGGTCCTACTTTCTAGTAGAATGATTGTTTATATTGGTTTAGTATAAAAATTACAATGCGGTGTTGGTGTCATTGTATAGTAAGGCATGGATATGCCCAAATTCGAATGAAATTAAGATATATGAAGTAGAAATGCGATCTCTTAGGAGCTCTATGTGTGGTGTCACCCTTGTGGACAAAATAAGCAACGAAGATATGAAAAAAGAGAAGAAGTGAATGGTACCAGAAGCCAAGGAAGGCCAAGGCTGACTTACGGAAATCAATTAGCCAAAGAAACAGAAACAGAAACACACATTTATTCGACACACTATTAAAAATTAGAACATTCGAAAAAAAAAATACACATGTACATTCAGTTATGAAACATATTAGACTTATACAATAAAAAATTAACAAACATAAAAGCAACCGATTCATAAAAATTAATATAGGCCCAGTGCATCGAAAAGGCCTCAACTCAGCATATGCTGCAGACATATACACGTACATGCATACAATCATATGACCACAGCGTTGATTTTCAGCTGAGGCCTATCAGGTCAAAGTGATAGCTGACGAAAATGTCATAACCAATCGTATACCTAGGCGAAAAAGAGTGAGGTGGATAGTGAGATTCGAAGGAGCAAAAGAAGTATGTAAGGACCGCGAAGCTTGGCGCTTCGTCCTCTCTAACTAACCCTAGTAGGGAAACAGTGTGAAGATATGTGTGCTGCGTTGCTGAATTTTGTATAACATTGACATTTTTGAGTAAAACTTTTACAGTAATTGCTTAACTTTGGAACTGGCATATTGAAATTATAAAAATTTTATCCTACTAATATTATAAATGCGAATGTTGTGAGGATGGATGTATGGATGTTTGTTACTCTTTCACGCAAAAACCACTAAACGGATTTTGATGATTTATACATCAACTTACACATCAGAATAACACATAGTCTATAATTTATACGCGAACGAAGTCGCGGGCAAAATCTAGTAAATTATAAAAGAATGTCTGAGTAAGAATGCGTTTGCACGAGATCTAAAAAGAGCCTTGTGTAAAAAACGTCCACAACATTGTACATTTAACTGCTTCGGTCTACAACATTTATACAAGCGATCACAAAATCACTAGTTTTAATATTTCACTAGAAATAGACGCGCGATTAATATATCTGAAACTCCTCTATTAGCTGTTTGTATATTGTCTCTTCAGCTTTTATAATCTATCCTAACGTCCATGATAAATGTGTTCGCACACGGGAAAAGTCAGTCTATCCAAAACGTTAAAAATACATCACACTATAACGTCGAAAAAGCTCTCGTGCGAACGTAATACCTACTTAATATTGTCATTGAATACTGCTTATTTTCAAACTGTCAAAAAGTAATGAATGAAATAGTAACTATAATTATTGTATATGCGTTATGTACACTGTATATGTTGTGTGCGAGTTTCTGTGAATTTGGGAAAATTAAGTAAAGTTAGATACATTGAGAAGCTTACGCTACCTCACCGTTTTTGCTTCCATTTTGAACTTTAAACAGATGTACGTATGGCTGTCCGCTTCCCTCGAGTGGTGCCATTCAACCCTGTTGCCTGGGTGGAGTTCCAGTTACCGTTGGTCTGATGGTCCTCCCTCCTTAATTACTAAATGGATCTGGGTCCTTAAATTATGGTTTTCCTGTAGTTTATTATTCTGATAAAATTTTTCCTTTCGTGTTTATTTGCAAACACAGTTGCAAATATTCAAAAATTTTTCACAGTATTCCACAGTTGTAAATATTTTGTATTTTTGATGCGAGATTTACAGGCCCTTCACTTAAAAACTATAAAAATCATATAAAAATAACAATTCAACATTATCCTTTTAATTGTGTGTTGTATTTAATGATTGTTCCTAGGGTCTACTTCATAAGGATCCAATGAAAAGAATGTCATGGCCAGAAATTTTAGAACATCCTTTCGTAGTTGAGCATGTTCTTATATTACCAGAAGATGTGCAAAGTCAGTCGCCATTCACTAAACCATTAACACACAGTCAACAGGAAGCTAAACAGTTGCAGAGAGAGATAGTTAGTAATACAGCGCGGTAAGTTAGTGAATATATGTAGTATTTTGTTTTCATGTGATCTTATTATGTTGTATTCATATACTATAAAAATTAAAGCAATGTTAACAATATAATATTTTTATAGAATTATGAAAACTGAAAGTCAATCTTCGAAAGCTGTAGATAGGAGAGAACATGATTTGCGCAATGTTCGTTGTGTAGCGCAAGCTATGGAGTGTGTACCTATGTCAGATGACGATAGTGTTAGAGCGACCAGTGCTTTTAGTGTCAGAGACAGTTTGAAAACTGATGATGAAGACCAGTCTCAACCTATTACAGTTGCTAACGCAAAACTGTTACGACATGAGTACAATGTAATGAACAATACTAATTTAGTGGTATGCAACTTAGAAAATAATATGGCTCAGCTAATGGCTGGTAATAAAAAACAAAATGATGTAAATAATGTTATGAAAATGGATAAAATTGATGAAGAAAAACAAAACATTGAAAAAGCTCTAGTAGATTATAAAATTGATGAAAAAGAAAAACTTGGTGAAGTAAAAATGAAAGTAAAACCTGCAGATACAGCTTCACAAAGTTTGGAAAATCCTAAAAGTTCAACTAAAAGTAGTGAAGTCAGTTCTGGACTCAGTAAAAGTGTTCCACCTTCTTATAAGCAAAAGTTGTTACAGTTCTCTAGAGACAAATTGAAATTTGCTAGTGGAGGAAATTTGTTAAGAAGAAGTCTCAAAAGATCATTCCATTTTAGTAGAAGTTGGGATAAGAATAAATCTGATGGCCAGAGACGTACTAGTGAGCCTGCTGTAGAATTGTCTAGTATTGACGTTGACAAGAAGAAGTGTTCTAAAGAAGAAAAAGATGAAGATGTTGAGAAACGTGAAGTAATTGAAGAGACTTCAGATGACAAAGAAATTGCTAATAATGACCATATTCTTAAACCTGAAGAAAAGCATGAAGGTAAGATTATGTGTTGTATTAGATCTGTATATCATAGTTTTCCTCGGGGTTCTATACTTGGTCCGTTGCTCTTTATAATTTATAGTGCCGACATAACAAAAGCTATTAGTAATAACTCTAAATATCACTTGTATACAGATGATGTTCAAATATACATGTCGGCTCAACCTCGTAATTTTAAGGATGTGATCTATGAGATGAAAGACCTCAGTAGTGTTGCTGCCTGGGCAAGTAAAAACTATCTCGTGCGCAATCCCAATAAATTGAAATTTATGATTCTTGGCTCAAAGCACCAAATAGCAAAAATTTCATGTAGCGATCCAAAAATCAGCATTTGTGGCCAAAATGTAGAATGTGTAGAGGAGGTGAAGAACATTGGTGTCGTCATGGATAGTCGTCTGCATTTCGAAAGTCACGTGGCGAATTTGGTAAAATCTTGTTTTTATCGCCTAAAATTATTATATCACATACGTAATCTTATCTCCGAAAGAATGCGTATTATACTCTGTGAGTCTTTGGTTCTATCGAAGCTTAATTATGGTGGCTTGGTTTATGGGCCGCGACAGTCCACAGTCCGCGACTCGTCGTCTTGTCCATGGTGTCCAGAATGCTTGTTGTCGGTTTTGTTTCGCTATCCCACCATAGATGTTACATCAAACCGTATTTAAATAAAGCTTCAGTGCTAAACATGTCATCACGTATGCATCTACACCTAACAGGGTTATTATTCGACGTCTCAAAGTGTAAAAAACCTATGTACCTTTACTAAAAGCTGAAATATCCTCCTTCCATAATAGATATGGCAGCCGAACTTCTCGATGTGTTCTGGAAAACCACCCTCACCAAACTGTGGCATTCACCGGTAGTTTCCGCTACCTTGCTAATTGCTACCACATGTTGGAATAACATTCCTCCATCGTAGACATTTTTAGTGTCCAAATGCTCTTTTAAAAAACAATTAAGGTTTTTCTTTTAGCCAAGCAAACTGCAGGTATACCACATGGTTGCTCGTTGGTGGATTTTGTTGTGTAGGGAGGTACTTACATTGCTGGTATTACTTTTTTCTTTTACAATATCACGTATATACTTCTTACAATATGACGTAAGTACATAACTTTTGCAAGATACTTAATTTTTTACATAACCTCATTTCGTTTTAATAGTTTAACTTTACATTAGTAATTAATTAATCTGTGGTTAAACTCTTTGCCTGTTCTTTGATCGCGCACTTGCAGGAACACTTGAATAGTTGACCATAAAAGTTACACAGTTCTCATTTTGAATATCTATAGTTTGTTTATTATGGTTTTATTTTTCTTCGCATAAGCAATATAAATCGCTTATCGGTTTCTAGGTTGTGGTAGAATATTAGAGTTTTGCTCCTATGGGCAAAGCTATACTCTGAGCCATCACTTTTTCGTACAGCTGCAACACACACATATTGTGCAATTTTACTGTATTTAAGTTTAACGTTTTTTTATTTTATTTAATACTGTGCTTCTTTACGGTAGTACCTAAGTAATCTGTGCTATAGGTATGTGTATGATTATAATGGCATGTGTGTGAATCTATGAATAAAAGTTTTATCTGTCTATCTAATGGCAGTAGTAGTAACAGTCAATGTATTAGTTTATCTATTTTCAATTCTAAAAATTGTATACATGAAGTTGTTAAATTTCAGTTAAGGAGCCATCCAGCATAGAATTAGAAGAATGGGAAGCATTTCTCAATTCCAATATTAGTGAAGTCATGGATGGTGATGTGGAATCTCTTACACAACTCAATATGGTGTGTTTTCTACATTTTCTTTGTTGTCAATCTTCCATACCAATCTAATATTTATTACCCAAATACAATGAATTGATGATAAAGTAATGATAAAGTAGAAAGAAGGCCACGAGCAACAGAAAGATCTCATTTGATTTTTGAGTTTGTGATCCTCTTTTTGTGATATTTTTATACATTTCTATATATTTACAAAGAGTGGTAGAGCCATGCTGCATTGTAGCACAAATTGGGCCGTCTCGCCCGGTGAAATACCACCCTCTCAAAGAATATCGGCATGAAATAACACACTGCTGTTGTGTTTCGTTTGGTGAATGAGAGCGCTGGTGGTCCATCATCCTTCCCCCTCCTTTCCCTCCATTCCCTATTTTCCTAAAGGGCGGCAACGCACCCATGATTCCCCTGACACTGTGGGTGTCCATGGGTGGCTGTGGTCACTCTCCATCAGGTGATCCGTGAGCTCGTTTGCCCCTCTGTTATAAAAAAAAAAATATTGTTGTAGGTGAGTATGGTCATTGGAGTGGTGGATAGTGCAGCGAAAAGCGCTCGCGGGGCGCGTGTTTGCGGTGCAGTAGCTGCCTTGCTGGCACTGCCTGCAGTCGCGCCTGCATTGCCCAGACATACTTTACTGAATATACAAGATGTAAGTCTTTATATTGGTTTCAGTATAATTCAAATTTTTAAAAGACGTTAATCGGTGTCGTTGGGAAAGAAAATAGTATTTTTTATCTTTACGCATTTTTTATCGGGATCGCATAGAGGTGATGTCTAGAGAAATACCAGATCGTCACCAGGTAATTTGAAATATCCACTTTTAACAAAGTTATTCTCATTTACTGAAGAAAACAAATGGTCAGCTTATTGTAGATTAGGATAGATTTGAGACAATTGTTTGATTAACTTAAATTAATATGTCATAATACTTCCAGGTATACCTTGAAGCAAAAGTTGTATTTAATTTCGTTGCTGCAATCAATACTTTAATGAAAAGCAGTAAAAATACGGATGAAGAAGCCGAGGACAGGTAAGAGGGATACTCACAGAATAGAAATATCAATGAAGTAATTACATATTTGTAAATTGAAGATTTATAAACTTTTAAACTTTCGCGTTGCATTATAAAATATTTGAAACGGGAAATTAAGGCAATTACTTTTTATTTTGGCTTTACGTTTCGACCGAGTTGCATCGGCCGTGGTCTCAAGCAAACTGAAACCACGACCGATGCAAGTCGGACGAAACGTCAGTCCAAAATCAAAGGTAATCGCGTTAATTCCCCGTTTTAATTAAATTGAAGACTTTTTTTCGTCAAATTTATTTACTGCTTTATGGACATCTCTTTTAACTTTCTTTTGACTTTTGCTAGAAGGCAGTAGTAATTCTGAAGTCAGTTTGGACAGTTCTAAAACTAACCAGGAAATAATTGTGGTTTACACTCTACTCTTTTACCTGTCATGTAACATGTATGTATAGTTGCTAGTAAATTAGCCCAAAGGGCTTTAAAAATAGGGTTTAGGATTATTAATTTTAAGAATGATTGAATGAGTAGTTTTAGTTTTATACGTGATTATTATCTCTATTTTTGTTATTTGTTTTACATTAACGTCCTGCTCTCGTCGGTTCTCGATCCGATCTAGCTTCGGAAGACTATTCTTGGGAGGTCAATGCTGAAACGTTTCCCTAATAGTACAAGATGCAGCAGCTGATTCCTGCAGGTATCTTTTTTTAATGAAACTTATTCAAATGACATTGTAATTATATTACTGCTGGATAGCTTATCAAAAATTAGCCACAGTTACCTTTAATGAAATATATCGTAATTAATACATTCTAATGAATACCAATTTTATGTTTTGTAAATGAAATAAACGCCATTAGAAAGAAAATTACGTGAAGAGTGTAAAAAAAATTGGTTACCAGATCTCAGTAAGCTGCAATCGCTAGGTGTTCATTTCAATTGTAAGTAATAATAATTCAATTTAATATAAAATTTTCTTGGAAAATAATAAAAACATGATGAGCCGAACTCCTTTACGCCTGGCAGTTTAGATATTAATAATAATAATACTCTATACAATTACACAAATTGTGTGAACCCAAACTAAGCACTAGGCTTGTACTGTGGGTACCACACAACAAACTGGGAGAGCTCCCAGTGACATCCAGACTACAAGTCAAAAAGTTCATTTCCTAAATTGATCTGACCAGGATTGAACCCGGGGTCTCGGCTTGGAAGACAGTTGTTCTGTCACAGAGCCAACAAACCAGTCAAATATTAGTAGTAAGTATTGTAGTAGTAATATTGTCAATATTAGTAGTAAGTATTGTAGTAGTAATATTGTCCATATTAGTAGTAAGTATTGTAGTAGTAATATTGTCAAAATTAGTAGATTACGGCTGACAGAGCTGGCAACTATTTTTTCACATTATTCACATTATTTTCTTTCAAACGACATACCTACGAATATATTTTACTTAAAAATAGGTAAAAAAACTTCAAAGTTAAAGGTTTTATTTTATTATCAGGCTGCTCTAAAAACTAGAAAATAACTAGGCTCAAACCTGGACATTCTTGAGATTCTGCGTCTTGTAGGAAATCGTGCAATACTAGGAGTGCTGTCTTCTTATGTCGGATGCCAAGGAACATTGGACATTGTGTCGCTGCGTCAGCCGAATAAGTACTCGTAATAATCTCGTATTTTTAACAGAAATAAAAACGTGGGCGCATTTGAAATATTTTTTTGATGGGCTTTTCAAGGCGTATCTTTGGCGGATGGATAATTAACATTATTCTAGACAGGTCGTTCTTATTTAATTATATAGTCATTATACAGGTTTTTATGCGCCCCACGTTTTTATTTTAGTCAGTTAAAAGCCCTTGTGCTTGTCTCTGTGTGCTGTCGTGTCCAAAACCTGCTTTTTGAGCCGGCTGTCCACCAGGAATAAATCAATCCTACTTCTTTCATCCTTCTTTTATCCTTCTTTTTCCACATGCACTGATGAATCCTTTTGTGCTTAAATAAGGTGTTAGAAACAAAAAGATCCTTTTTCATACACAGTCCTAACACAATCCTACCAGCATCAACTCTCTTATCTCAAAACTTGCCTAGGATAGACTCAAATCCTGCACGAGTTATCACGGCCCATCCATTCATGTCTCCACACACTATAATTCTCTCATGCTCTTTAACCGTCGCTAGAACTTCACTAATATTCCCCCAAAACTGCTCTAGCTCGTCTAAACCGACAGAGGACACTGGGGCATACACCACCAAAACAAATGTCCTCGTCAACCCTGTCTTGAGACGCACCCGGAGCAGTCTCAGGTTTGCACGCTTATACTCGGTTACGCAATTAACCAAACGAGAAGACAGTAAGACGTCTATCCCTTGGAATCCCCTCTTCTTGTGTTACCCCTGACCACAAAGTGATGCCCCCTCCAGGCAAGTCTGCAAGTCGGCAAGTTCACTGGCCTTTCGCTTGGTTTCACTGAAACATAACACATCCAATCTTCTTTCTTCCATAATATCAATCACTTCATTCTTCTTCTCTTCAATGCCACCTTTTACATTCCACGCAGCTATTCCGCACTCCTCCCTTCACTTTCAGCCGCGAGATGCACAGCGTGTTGGGAGACGGCCCCTAACGCCGAACTGCACTCTGCTCACACCAGCGGGAACAAACCGGTGTATGTCGCTTTCGGGGGACGCCCCATCTCTCATATCTACATTGTCCCACATAGTGTGCACAGGAGAAGAATTGTAGCCCTGAAAAGGGCTGGCAGGGGTCGCGACGAGCACGCTTCCTCAATTGACTATATTTAATTACAAGTAATCGTGACTAATGTTTGATAGGCTACCCAATAATCGACTGGACCGTTGGCGCAGTGGCATATGCGTCTGCTTTCCAAGCTAGGGTCCCGGGTTCGATCTCCGGTCAGGTCAATTTAGGAAACGAACTTTTATAAATTGGCTTGGAGTCTGGGTGTTAATGGGAACTCCCCCAGGGGTGGTTGTGTAGTACCCATAGTACAAGCTTACTGCTTAGTTTGGGGTCACACCATCTGTGTAATTGTCTGGAGTATTATTATTATTATAATATATTACATTGCCATTAAGTAATCACACATTTGAATGAAGTTACATTAAAAAAAACAGATACTTGCAGGAATCAGCTGCCGGATCTTTATCTATAAATACTCTTAAGTTTTTAAGGTTTTCGTACGAAGATATATTACCAGTGGAGAATTGACAATGAGCAAATCGATAACAGTAATTGCCAAGTGTGTTTACTAAGTTGTAACCGGTGGACAGGTTACAAGGTGCGGGCCGTATGGTGGAAGTTTGCGCGTGGCTGTGTGTCCGCTCGTGTCGCGCCGTGCGCCAACTCGCCTCTGCCCTTGCTGCTCACACTGCTTACTCTGTCTTCACTGGTCTGCTTACACTATGTAAGGTATATTTTACGACTAGGCGTGCTCGCAACTACGCGTGAATTTTAATTTTTCCTAGGTCGCGATATTGAATTATAATGTATCCTGCGGAAATTTCATAACGCTTCGAGTGGAACTATCTTAAATAAATGCTTCAGAATTTAATTTAATTTCAGACATTACCCAAGCGCCGGAAGGTTCCGGGTTCGATTCCCGGTCGGGTCAATGTAGAAAAGATGACTTTTCTAGGTTGTTTCGAGTCTGGGTGTATGGGCAGAGACGCCCCGAGTTTCGTCATCTGGTTTTCATGGCACAGGGAAATCCTAGTTTGAGATCAGATGATTGGTGTGATTGGTTTGGCGCATTATTATTATTATTTAAACTGTAAAGTAAAGTGAAGTATACCTACTAGACATATACTTAGAGTGGCTTGCACCAACTATTTAAACTCGATTTAAGTATTTTGACATCTCGCTTGTACCAACCATTAGATCGTTGGTGCAAGCGAGATGTCGAATCCTTAAATCGCGGTTAAATAGTTGGTACGAGCCATCCTTTGTTGTATTTGCGTGATGAGACAAACATTAACAATATATGAATACATTATACAATGTGGTTTTAGCGTTGCCATATGCTTTTATTTAATTTTTTTTTGTACAAATAAGTAAAGGAAAGTACTATCAATATAATCTAGCCCTTGGGTTCGAGCTGTAACAATGGAATGATTAAAAAAGAGAATTGTTTAAGTTTCGCTCAACGTAATACACAAATATTTCGTGTTATTATTTATTATTTAGGATAGCTTGCACCAACGATTTAAGCTCGATTTAAGGAACTGACATCTCGCTTGCACCTACTATTTAATAGTTGATGCAAGCGAGAAGCAAGTTCCTTAAATCGAGCTTAAATAGTTGATACAACCTACCATTTAATAATGTTTTTTTAAATTTTTTTGCAGATTCTAAAACACCTCGTATAGTGTTAAATGTTGTGGGCTTACTCATAACCATCTTACAAGATCTACCGGAACATGCCGACGTAGTGGAGAAGATATTATTCGACAATGACAGCTTCAATTTCTTGTGTCTTCTAGAACAACCAAGCGACGCTCTCCGAATGCGAGTCTGTATACTTATTAGCTTATTGTGTACATTTTCGTGTACGGCATTTTCAGCAGCCATGGAAACTAAGTGGAATAAGAAGAGTAGTGATTGTTTAGAGGCGTTACAAACTCATTGCAATGTGACTTTGAACAGAGCTGCTAGACTAGCCACAAAGGAATTAAATAATATGCCGTTTTATACAAATTAAGTTATTGCCTGGTCCGTTGGTATTATATTTAATATGTGGCACTTTTAAGCTGAGGGTTTCAAATTCCAATTCCGGCCGTCAGTTTAGAAAACAAGAATTTTTAAATTGACTTGGAGTCTTAGAATTGCCACCGGAGGACCAGAGTCACCAATTCGTTGTATGACGTCCATAGTGCAAACTTGCAGCTTATTTTAGTACCAAAAAACATGTATCCGTCTGAAGAAAATATGATATTGTTTATCATTTTCATACTCTGTATATAAAAATTAAATAAGGAAGAAATGAAAAAAAAATGTATGCTAGAGAGATGTGGAATGAACATTTAATAAATAGATAGTATGTAATATCTTTAGAATGAAAGTGACCTAATTCAAAATTTTTATTTATAATAATAAACTTAACCTACGTACTTTCTAGACATAGTATGAATTTTTCTATTTGTCCGCCCCATTATCCCCATATCGTGAGAATATTTTGTGAACATGTATTTGTGAGAAATCTATTTTCTTATCTATTATTAAAAATTAGATCATTAATTTAAATTAGCTCAGCTTCATTTTAAAAGTGCAAACTATAGGTTCAAACCTATACAACGTGTAACAGACTTAACTAGAGAGCTCATACACATACTAAATAATCGATGTCTATAATTTTAATATAGAATTAATAAGCGGTAACTTTTAATAAACTTAGTGTTGGATATTTCTTAAAAATTGTCATTTAAATAAGATATTTTATTTACGAACCCGGTAATAATGCGCGCACTACATAATTACATACATTTCTACAATAGGTTATTGGAACAAAAATGCGCCGTGATATGAGCACTTCGTAAGGTGTATTTTTATTTGTATTGACGTGTAATTAATTTTAATGAATTTGATGTAAATATTAAATAATAGAATAGAGATGTATTGAAACCAATATAGATTCTTTTAATGTTTCTATACAAAGCAGATTAATAGTAAACGAAACAAGACGAAAACATCTTACTCTCACTTTGTCACTGTCAGGTTTATTGCAATTCTTTGAAAATTTTACTTTATTCTTCATAATAATATCACAACACACATTTTTCATGTATATTGATTACCTATCGTAAACTGTACTTACGCTGTATTTATTATAATTTATAAACACAGTTGAGTACCCCACCACCGCTGGTACCCTGATTCTTCTTCGATATCTTTGTTTTTGCATATAAGTTCGGAATTACAAACTCTTAATTGGTAAATATAACATTAAAATTCTTATTTACTTATAACGTGCATAATATCTTGTTCAAAATTATACAGTTTTTATCAATGAATGTATTTGATGAGACCGCTGCAGTGCGCCTGTGAAGAATAGTATGTAACTTCGTCATAAGACTGCACAAATTATGTTTGCCGTAGTATCGACGCAGGCATTTGGTCGCTATCGATGACTTTTTCCTTTAATGCGTTTATGTTATTCTTTGTTAAAAAATACTTCGGCATTTTATTATTGTAAATGAAATATTGTTTTCTAATGTTAGATTACAACTAAAACTTTGCTGTCTAGTTTAATAATCTGGTAATTCACGCCAATGAAACAAATTTCTTTTTTTTTAATTTCATTTATTTTGTTTTTGATATCTATCATTACCTGTTTACGACAAAAGGCGAAAAGGAGGGTTATTTTTAAGTCTGCATTGTATTATGTAAATATATGTATGGTATACTAGAGTAAGAGCTAGCAATGGCCAGACTTACGGTATTGTATAAAGCTTAAGACTGTTTGTGAGTATACAAACTATAGCATAATAGGTAACTACGTTTGGGAACTATGAACTTTTAGTGGTGATGGCTTTAAAAGATATCAGGCTATAAAGGTGCTCGAAAATGAGAGGCTAATATAGATTATTAGGATTTATTTTTTATAATTTCATGGGACTGCGGTACAAGCTCGAATCACCGATGCAACCTTCACGGTGCATTCCTTCCGCTACACACTATGAAAACCCAAAAAGATCGAATGCTTTTACGTCATAGTATAATAGCTGAAAATATTATGTTATTCAAATCGTTATTCAAACAGACACCTTCGATGGGTCCAACATCCTGCCAGATAGGGTAGAAAGTCCGATGACATAGTGCGGTTACTTTCGTACATAACATAAAATTAGGTGCATAATATTATATAACTTAGCTTTTTTGTTACATGGTTACATAATTTTTCACACTTCTGTTTATAATAACGTAATTAATTTTCACATAAGCCAATATATCTATCAGAATTGTTTAGCCACCTTCAAGGCTTCAAAACTTTTTTTTTGATAACGCAGGAGAAACCCGACCACAAGTACCCAGCCTTTTGGGCGAGAGGTTTGCGGCGGCTTTTCTGGCAATAGCTAATTGGAGCTTTTACCACTGTCACCTTAAACATATGAAACCATTCGCTTTTATACATAAATGTGCTGACGCCTCATTGTCAGCTGCTATTATTCAAAGATCGTAACCTCCAAACGTCCTTACCTACTATACTATATACCCACATAAAGTTTTAAGCTTCATATTATGACCGAAGTCTGGTCGTTTCTATCCCTTAGTCCAATACATATAAATATTTATGTACGTAGATGTGTACGTAATGTCCAGTAATCTGTAAGAATCTTATTAGAGATTTTGCATAATGATAACATTTTCTTTATATAATTAATATAATAAGAAAGCTTTCATAAAACGACTGTAAAATATAAGACTGAATTATTTTGTTGCATCTTAATTTTGTACATAATGTATATATAAGATGTTTATTCTTATTATCTCATTATTTGCTCTGTTTCTCTCATGGTTTTGAAGTATTTTTAATATACAGGTGAATGAAAAAATATTTCTAATAACTCCTCAATTCGGAATGTTTGAACTTGTGACTATGAAAGGATAAGGCAGCTTATGTTTATAAATAAAACCCTTTTGTTGTCGCAGTGCCCTATGCGATATCTCCATAATCTCTCTCGCTGAATGTCGAATCTGCTGTCCAGGTAGGTAACTTGACGAATGTCGTAGCTCTGGAAACAATACCTACTAGAATTTGAATTGCAGTGCATACAAAAGGGTTTCAATCGACTGTAATAATTTCCAATATATATACCTGTATATGTGTAAGTATATACATAATTATTAATTATGTATAGGTAATTCTATGTAATTATTAAGAAATAAATATATACATGTGGCTCCAAGCCAATTTGGAATATGTATGAAATATCTATTGACAGATTTATTACATAGCTCTACTTAATAAATACGACTGTTTACTGACTGTTACACTGTAGAATGTAAAACTAACTTTAGAAAATGTATAAATTCCTGAAGAAATTAATACATTCCACATTGTTATTTACTTATAACCGAAGTTGTCCATGAAATATGTCATACTATATGAGGTAGGCAAAGGTGGATATTAACTCGTTAATCCGTTAATAGTTAATTAACAAAGTTAAAAATTTGCTTACCGGATTAATTTTTAAGTTAACTTAAACAAATGTTAACGCTCTTGTTAACTTCCGTTGAATTGAACTTCCGTTAATTCGAGCCCGTTACATTCGTTGCTTGTTGACATGTTATTATTTTTTTTTGTTTGATCTACGCGTCATGCGACACTCGTAAGTTCGGCGAGTCGAATGGTACATACATACATACATATATCCTCACGCTGTATCCCTAGCGGGGTAGTCAGAGAGGACGGAGCGCCAAGAGTCGCGGTTCTTACATACTTCTTTCGCTTCCTCAAATCTCATCGTCGAATGGTATATTATGATAACTGCGTTTGCGAGTGTGATGCATTTAAAACTGTTATTTTTTATGTTAGGCAATGCGTGGGCGTGAGCAGGAACACCAGAGTTGTTGAGAACGTATATGAAGAGCAACATGCACCTAATGCAAAATTACGATCAATAATAGCTATTTATTCATACTACTTCATTCCTTATATTATCAGACCGATTACCGAAGAATACAACTCATACGTCGAAAATCATCTGCAAGACTTCGTACAAATGAGATCTCTACCAATGGACGACTTAAATTAGCACCTAACAATAGTAATGATCGAAGTATTGAATAGAGTGACACCTGCCGATATAGAAGTTTTTACAAGACACTACAAAAGTAAAGTACCATCCTCTGGATCGCAGAGCGAGATATGAGGCCACCTGTTACTAATGTCGGTTCCAAGGAAATTCCCGACGTGACTGTAGAAGAGATACAGCTAGCGCTGAGCCAAATAAAAAACTCGAGTGGTAGAGCCATACCGCACTGCAGCACGAATTGGGCGCCGGCTTGCACGGTGAAATACCACCCTCTCACAGAATATCGGCGTGAAAGAGCAGCATCTATTGTTGTGTTTCGTTCGGTGAGTGAGAGTGCCGGCCCATCACCCCCTCCCCCTCCTTTCCCTCCTTTTTCTGCTTTCTCTTTTTTCCCTAAAAGCCGGCAACACACCTGTGATTCTTCGGACGTTACGGGTGTCCATGGGCGGCGATGGTTACTCTTTATCAGGCAACGACCCACTTGCTCGTTTGAACTCTCTTTTCATAAAAAAACCCCGGATGTTGAAACTAGGGTCAGAGGCGCTATGGAGAGCTGTAGCACTGCTGTTTGCAAACTGCATATTAAACAGCAGAAAGGGGACATTTGAAAGCTGCATAAGTATCGCCTTATTAGTGTCTTGTCCCATATTTATAAATTATTTACTAGAGTTGTCCTAAATGGACTAGCTAATAAATTCGACGATTATCAGTCGAAAGAGCAGGCCCGTTTCTGATCTGAATACGGCACAAATGACCACCTGCAAATCTTGCTGCAAAAATTGAAAACACTAATCGCAGTGCCATGAATACCGAAAGCCAATCATCACCTTCGTTGACCATTAGAGGGCGTTTAACTCGATGGAGACTTGGGCAGTTGAGAGGGCTCTATAGACTGCAGTGTTGACGAAAGAGGCATCAAGCTTATGAAACATCTACAGCAGCCATGTGACGTCATCGGTCAATCTGCACAAACTTACAAAGCCGTTCAAACTGGAGCCAGAAGTACGCCAAAGCGACACGATTTTGCCAAAATTGTTCAATGCTGCTCTCGAGAACTATTCTGAGGACTCGATTGAAGTGAGGTAGGCATTATTATCGACGTAGAGAGACCGAATAACTTTCGGTTTGCGGATGATATCGCACTGGTCACGGATAGCGTTGAGGATATGCTCACTATGATCGGCGACCTGCAGAGTCAGTCAGTCGAAATAGGATCGAAAAAACTAAAATAATGACGATCATTCCAGAGGCGAAAAATCACCAACTGCCTGTAGGTGTCGTCGACCATTATATTTACTTGGGCCATAAAATCACCCTTGGCATGGTAGACCACAGTGGCAGAAGCCAAAATATGTAGCGCACAAGCATAGTCGGCCTTTGGAGCAAACAGCTCGATCTTCCGATCAAAAAAGATTCCCCAACACCTAACACAAAAATGTTTAATCAGTGTGTCCTGCCAGTTTTCACGTATGGAATAGAGACAGCAACTCTCACCGGAAGATCTGCTGAGAAAATCCGAGTTGCACAGAGGGCGATGGGCTGCTGATGCTTGGAATAACGCTCATACATCATAAAAAGAATCAGTGAATCAGGCAGAAGGCGAAAGTTAGAGACGTGGTAGAGGAGATTGAGTGTCAGAAGTGGAGATGGCCAGGGCGCATTGCCAGCGTGGACTGGGATCGATGGGCGAAAAAGACTTTGGAGACCCCGAGCTAATACCCGCATGAAAACGATTCGTTCTTCTAAGATGTCGACATGGATAAAAACGTAGAATATATTGAGATATAATTAAAAGACGTTTCTTCGCTAGCTTGCGTTTTTTTCGACTGACTTATTTTTCGACATTCAAAAATAGCCTATTATTATTAAGTAGCAATTAAGATTGTAAGGCCCGTATTAATAAATCGAGCTTAAGACTGCTCTCAAGTGCGATCTCAGCTGAGTCGCAGTCAAGTTGTAATCACGCGCTTAAGATCGTCACTAATTACACTGGTCTGCAACGAAATCCTCCTTCAAAAAATTATGCCATGAACATGAAGATTTTGATACTCTGAATCTATTCCCGTTGGCCGATTTTTTCTATAACGTCTAGATTTTTCGATATGATTTTTTTTTAATTTCATAAAAAATTTTTTTTAATTTTTTTTGTGCGTCAACATCAAAACTAGTGTATATACATACAAAATAAGTTTGAGCGAGTTATAAGAGAAAGAAGGAAAGTGTTGAAAGTGATTTCTATGGTAGTACATATGCGTATGCGCAGTATTCGCTGTGACTGTACAACAGTTAGTTGAAAACCGGTCTTTCAATTGTTGACATTCTGTATCGAATATTTTGGTAAGTTTTGCATAAAGTTCGTATTCTTTATATTTTTGTTAAGTATTTTATGTGTAGTTTATGGACTTTTTTAAGAACATTCAATAATTAAAAAACAAAAATTTGAAAATTTTACTACAAGAAATTTAATTTAATTTAAGGTTATAAGAATGCCGCGAACTTGTAAAAATTCTACAGACTGTTTTTGCTACATTTGTGGTGAGTTTACTCTAAAAGTACAGCGAAATGCCATAACAGATCTTGGCAAAACAGCTTATCAGCTATATTTTAGATTTTCTATCGATGAGAGGGACAAAAGTTGGCTCCCAGAAATATGCTGTAATAGTTGTTCAAGAACATTAAGAGGTTGGCTTGAAGGAAGTCACAAGTCTATGCCTTTTACAAAGCCAATGATTTGGAGTGAACCTCAGAAGCATGAAAATGATTGTTATTTCTGCATGACATCAACACGAGGATTCTCGATCGAGAAAATGAAATTGTATATCCGAACATCGCATCTGCAAAGAGATCAATTCTTCGTGGTGAAGGCATTTTATCTCCAGTTCTACCTAAAAATAACGAGATGGAAAATAGAAATTCTTCTGGTCTACAGCCTCAATCGAGTTTTATTTCTACTAGTAGATCTTGATCTTCATAGACTTTATCTGGATCGTCATGTCCATCAAAAGAACCTTAAGCAATGTGATTTAAATGATCTTGTTAGAGACTTGGGGCTTTCAAAATCTAAGGCACAATTACTCGGATCAAGATTAAAACAGTGGAATTTGTTGGATAAAAATACCAGCGTCTCATATTTTCGCACAAGACAAGAAGATTTTACGAGTTATGTACTTCACCAAAGAAGATGATTTGGTATATTGTAATGATGCTGCCAGGGCAGGGCAGGAAACGATGAAAAGAAAAACAACTACAAAGTAAATTGAATTTTATGACCATGATGAGATAATTTACTGATATTTTTAGAACTTGTGACTGTACAATTATCATTTTTCACTGTAAAACTTGGACCGTAATGTTTTTTCACCTTTTTATAATTTTGGTAACTTTAATAATATCGTTTTTTGATTAAATTGATTTTATATTGAAAATCTATGTGCTGTATTCATTTGCATGTTAAATTCCTTGCTTAGAGCACAAAATATGATGAACTCATGCATAAAAACAATAAGGAGAAAAAAAAAATTTTTTTTTGCAGACCAGTGTTATTAAACCATCAGCGACGTATCACTTGAGATCGATCTCAAGAGCGCGATCTCAAGTAAACGTAATTTTTGAGTGAATGATTAGGAATGGATTGACGAAATGGGTAAACGTTTCCCTGAAGCTGATTCCCTGAACTTAAGAATGTGTTCAAGTACGATCTATTAATTAGCACAGCGTCTTAAGTGTGCACTCAAGATTGATCTCAGACGTAAGAGCGATTTATAAATACGGGCCTAGGAGTTAATCATGAATTTTGACAATAGCTAACACGCGGAAAAGATATACCATCTCCGAGATGGGTGGATGGCATCTGACGGGCATGAACTGGAAGAAAGAAAGAAAAAAAGGAAAGAAAGAGATGTCCAAAGACGGGCGCATCAAGGGCTGATATAGATAGAGATTCATATTACTTTATTGTTATCTATCTTAGAGCTAAATAAATGTGTATTGAATTGTTCATACATACATTACGTGTAATAATTAATATACCCATTTATTTGTGTCTTATTTACCTATGCATTCCAGCCCGCCCAACCAGTTTTGGATCGTTAACTTTTAACGGTTATCTTTAACCTTTGTTACATTTTAACGCTTTAACGATTATCGAAGTTAACTGTTTAATTAACGAATTAACGATTAACGAAGTTAATTTTTGGATTAACTATGCCCACCTATGGGGGTAGGGAGATAATGTCACACAGTTGAGGAAGATAGTCATAACTTTTTGTCATTATAAGGTGTGAGGTATATGTATAAGGTAAAAATGTTTTGTCTCCCTTTTTGCAGAATTATGGAAGACATGTACACTTGTACAGTATGTAGTTTGGCATGTTCGCGATGGCGTTTATGATTGCTTTTACGTGACTCTCTTATAAATAACTTGAAACTGGCAGAACTCGTATATATATACTAGATGCCACTATGGTGGTGCTGGATGCTGCTTATAAGCACTATCAGGAGCAGAGTTGCAGATACTAGTCTCATGCAAGAAAGAATAATTCGAAGTTTAATGGTTGAATATGAATGTGAACAAAACTAAGGTTCTGGTGTTTGAAAGGAAAGGTGTACAGACGAAATGTGAGATTTGGGTACATTAAAAATGTCTGGAACAAGTGAATAAAATTGTGTATCTGCGTTTTCGAGGGATGGAAGATGTGAGTTGGATGTAGACGAGAGATGGGTAGCAGCTAGCAATAAAGTGAACGGTGCTCTGTCCGCATTAGTAGGCAGTGTGAATATATCTAACTCAGTCAAAATGGCCATCGGCAATGCGGTGTTGGTACCAACTTACATATTTACAGTGTATAGTGAGGCCTGGATATGCCCGAAATCGAGTGAAAGTAAGATAAACACAGTAGAAATGCGATCTTTTAAAATATGACAGGGTTACACGACAGTGTTATTATTAAAACGAGGAAATGAATACTTACATATATGGTTCGGGCACTTTGAAAGAATGAGTGCTGCAAGGCTGACGAAGAAAATCTACAGAGCGAAAGCGAGTGGTAAAAGAAGCCAAGGTTGACTTACGAACGCTAGGTAACGGAAATGTCAGAAGCACTCGCATACCTAGGCGATAATGTGTGAGGAGAATGATGAGATTTGAGAAAGCGAAATAAGTATGTGAGGACCGCGAAGCTCGGCGCTCCGTCCTCTCCGACTACCCCTTTAGGGATACAGCGTGAAGATATGTATGTATGTGGAAGCCACTAATACTAAAAAGAAGAATAACATTTACAATATATACATCAACGAAAACCATAGTTTATAGAAACAATTACATTGGCATTACCGATGCGGAACAGGATTTAAAATAGTAGCAGAAGTCAAAGTAATAGCAGTGTTGTTTTAAATTTTAGTCTACACTTTACATTAAAAGTTTACATAAAAAGTATATGACGTCACAAAACAGAAGTAGGTTATTACCTGTTATTACGACTGTGTCAACTTGTGACAAAGGGGAAGGGGTTAAAAATCACAATGTTTGCGTCGCATAATTTTTAGATGAACCCCTTTCTCCCTATTGATGGACTATTAAATGTGAAGTAATTTCAATGTTTACTTAGAGAAAGTATGCAGAACTTTCTGTTCCGCATTCAATTTCTAGCAATTTTATAAATATACTTTACTACGAGTACTATTATGAATTATATAAGTGCCTACAACAGTGTAGGTTATTTACTTACAACATATCCGATTACGATTTAATTTTTCAAATAGCTATTAAGTAGGTAAGTATATATTTTGTAGTTCGAATTAATAAAAAAAACATTTTTTTTACAAAATAGGCCAAACGAGCAAGCAAGTCGCCTGGTAGAATGTGATCGCCGCCCATGGACACCCGCAACATCCGGGGAATCACGGGTGCGTTGCGGCCTTTAAGGAAAGAGGGAAAGAAGGGGGTGGGGGAGGGAGATGGGCCATCAGCACTCACTCACCGAACGAGACACAACAGCAATAGATGCTGTTATTTCACGTCGATGTTCTGCGAGAGGGTGGTATTTCACCTGGGCGAACCGGCCCAATTCGTGCTGCTATAGAGCATGAGTCTACCACACTCGATCGATCGATGAAGATGATGGAGTGATACTAGAAGAATTGATAAATCTTTATTATTTACAATATTGAGATTAAATATGAAAAAGTAACTAACGTCAATACCTTTCTTTCGATACAAGTAATGAGTGAAAAGATCTTTTGTAGTAGCGATTTATCTCTAATCGCAACTATGAGCTCTGCTATAGCTGAGGCTATAAAAGTTAAATTAAGAATTTAACCCAAACCAAAATTTTGTTTTGCAGTTGCCAAAACCAAATTTCTTAAAGAGCACGTTTCGGACATCATGTTTTTAGTTTTTCCATTACACAACATTACATTACAAAAAAATTAAATGTTTCCTTCACATGATGAATTAAAATGCACTAATTTTTTGTCGAGAAAAAAGAAAATACCAGTAAAAAAATGTATTACTTATCTTTAGTTTTTACGATACATAGGGGAGAAGGAGGGCATAGTGGGGTATCTAAGGTTTGAAATGTTTTAGTCCTGACAATAAATATATTTTGTTTGTTGCTTGAACCTTAATTGGTAGTTTGGTATATGATGCAAGATTTAATACATTAATTTTTATTATTATTTTTATTACATTAGCTATAGCAACAACTTATATTTACTTACATTATAAGTTTGTCCCGCTTTGCCCCATGTACTGGGGTACCATGAGAACTATTAATTGCGGGGTTTTTTTTGTAAATTAAAAAAGCCGATATTTACGAATTAAAGTCTCATTAATTTAATATTTTTTGAATTTAGTTAAAGAAATAAACTAAATCATTATATTTAATTCATAACACCAGCTTAGGAGTTAATCTCCACCACAATGTCTGCATAAGTGAATGACTTCATCACCTTTATTCTCTTCTGCGCAAGAACAGCGTGCCCAATAAGTGTACTTTATTGATTTTGTCCACTCCTCAGTTGATTAAGACTATAAATAACCACAATAAAGACATTTGACATCTTCATTACATTCTTCATCGAAGAAGTGTTTTGTAAATTTCTCTGTGATTTTTCTTTGATTTTTGTTGTTTTTTTGTTTCGTATTTTGTTCGAAATTATAAAATCAATTTATGGTACCTTTTCTGTTTCTAGTCTGCATTAATGATCTCCCATTTACGCTCAGGGACTTATGCGAAATAGTATTATTTGCTGATGACACTTCATTGTTGTTTAAACTGGGCAGAAAGGATTTAGATATTACCTGGATGAACAGGATCCTAACAGACGTCTCGAGATGGTCAAAAAACCAAATGTAGGTACCTATTAAATTTTCCCTTTCTAATGTTTCGTAATATAGATGGCACGTATCGCTCTTTTTTGTACAATAAAAATGGAGTTATTATGCGCTCATCTCCACAGCAAAAGGTCAAAGGACAAAAAACAAAACCTAGAATCCATGATAAAATAGAACTGGGTGGGAAGCAATTAGAATTAGATAAGTCTGCCAGTAGTCTTGGTTTAAGGGTAGATAATAAATTACAGTGGGCGGATCATATCGGGGCATTGGCTAGTAAGCTCGGTCCCGCGATATATGTCTTTAGACGCATTAGGCAATTGACGGAAGCGGATACGGCTAGGTTGGTGTTCTTTGCAAATTTTCATAGCCTAATGTCCTTTGGCTTTTTGCTGTGGAGATGAGCGGCGCGTATTAACTCCATTTTTATTCTACAAAAAAGAGCGATACGTGCCATCTATATTACGAATGCACGAGAATCACTAAGAGATCGTTTTAAAGACATTGATGTACTCACATTGCCGTCCTTATAAGGTACCTGCGGGTAATAGTGCCTAGCTAAGGAATATTGAAATTAATATATATTCTTTATTGCACATGAATTTTACAAATTTAATTAATAAAGGAATAGATGTTCACAAAGGTGGACTTATCCCGAGAAGAGATCTCTTCCAGCCAACCCATGGTAGTGAGATAGTGGCATATTCACGGGCTGTAATAGCACGACAAGTACAATAAAAAAAATCGATACAAAAAATAATATAACAGTATAAAATCATAATATATATAAAAAATATAATATAAAAATATAATTAGACAAATTATCTCAAAATAATATAAATATGTACATACAAAGGTAATGTATATATAAATATATATGCACATGCATATATACAAACATTTCAGCTACGATAAAGTGAGCTGTGATAGAAAATGCTCTTTAAGCTTTTTTTTAAAGGAACCAATTGAGGGACTTTCCTGAATTGCCTTTGGAAGCTTATTCCAAAGTCGGGCAGCGTATACAGAAAAGGAGTCATATAAGAACTTGGTATTACTTCTAGGTTCAACAAGCATCGAAGTAATACAGGGACGCCTGGATCGTGTGGGAGAAGGAAGCAGATTAAAGCGGGAACGAAGGTAGGGAGGACAATTTAAATCATTCAGGATGTTGTAAAGAACAGAGAGGATGTGCATATCTCGACGAAGGCGAATAGGAAGCCACTTAAGTTGAGCACGAAAATTAGATACGTGGTCATACTTACGAAGACCAAAAATAAAGCGTATGGCGAGGATTCTGGAGACGCTCAAGTTTATTAAGCAGTTCCTCTGTTTCATCCAAATAGCAAACGTCGGCGTAGTCGAGGATAGGTAAGAGAAGAGTTTGCGCAAGCATAATTTTAGTACAGTAAGGGAGAAAAAATTGGAGGCGCTTGAGAGAGTGAAAGGTGTAATGCATGCGTCTACTAATCTCGTTGATATGTGGCACCCAAGTCATGTTGCAATCCATAATTAGACCGAGGTTTCTCACCTTGTCACAATAGGGTATATGTGTGCCCGCATACTCGAGTACAGGTACAGAACTCCAGTCCAACCTCCCTCGCAACCTACTACTACCAATAATTATGGCTTGAGATTTGATAGGGTTAACTAGTAGTCCATAGGAATCAGCCCAAGCCTTGACAGAAACCAAATCTCCATTTAAAGCGTTAATAGCCTCGGGCATCTCATTTAACTGAAAATGTCGGTACAGTTGCAAATCATCCGCATAGAGGTGAAAGGGAGAGGATATAACTTGAGCTATATTATTAATAAAAAGGGAGAAAAGTAATGGTGAGAGGACGCCGCCTTGCGGAACACCAGAAGTGAGATCAGCCCAGTCTGACGAGGCATTATCATACCTCACACACTGCCGGCGGCCGCAGAGATAGGAGCGAAACCAGTCAATAACGGAAGAAGGAATGTTAACTGCAGTAAGAGAGCCAAGGAGAATGTCAAAATCAACAGAGCAGAAGGCGCTGCTGAAGTCCAAGAGGGCCATGACTGTGAGCTTGGTGTCCTCCATAGCCATTCGAATGTCCTCCGTTATATTCAGCAGCGCACTCACAGTGCTGTGAGAGGGACGAAAGCCAGATTGGAAAGGACATAATAAATTGTAGGAGGCAAGATAGGAGTACAATTGTCTGTGAACTACTGTTTCTAACACTTTCGAAAGGAGAGGTAGGACAGATATGGGACGATAGTCAGAGAACGAAGTGGGATTTGAAGTTTTAGGCAAAGGTATAACTAAAGCCCTCCTCCACGAAGCCGGAAAGATATTGCGTGTGAGTGAGAAATTAATAATGTGAGTGATCACGGGTGCGATATCTTCCAGCACAGGAAGGATCATGTCCAGGCTCAAACCATCGGTACCAATAGCCTTGGTTGAAATGGAACGAATACACTTCTTGACGTGATCTGCGGAGACAGTTTCGAAAGAAAAAGAAGGAAAGTCTGCAGAGGCAAGATTAGAAAGGTGGGAAAGAGTAGCTGACTTTGAAAGGGGATCCAAAACGACAAGTGGAGTGGAGAAGTGAATATTTAGAGCATTCAAATCCAAGGCACTTTGAGAGGTAACCGTAGTTCTGCCCACACCCAATCTCCGTAAGAATCTCCAAACTTCAGCTTGGCCGAGATCCTGAAGGGTGGAATGAATATAGCGGCGTTTTGCATCCCTACACATTTTGTCGCAAATGTTTCGCAACTTTTTGTACGACTCGAGATGTTCACGAGACGGATATTTTTTGTGTCGAGCTTTGGCTCTATCACGTTTTGCCATGGCAGTTCTGATCCTAGATGACAACCAAGGAGCAGGAGCGTGCCTTATCCGCACGGGTCGCACTGGAGCATGGATGTCGTAAATCGAAATCAGTTTAGCAGTAAATAAGTCCACCTTGTCATCTATGCTGTCCGAAGACAAAATCGACGACCAGTCGATTAAATGAAAAATAACCAATATAATCAACAGACTTTAATAATAATTAGTCTAAAAGTTCAATTACTATAAAATATAAAGGGAAAATGACATTTTTTACCCTAAACAAAAACAAAATGAGACATTATTGAAAACCTTGTCAGTAGGCTTTATTTTACTATGGTAGGTTAACAAAGCCTATAAAGCTCTAATAAACTTAAATAAATAATCAAACTACGCGTTATACATTCGATACTTGAGATCAATAATTGTACAAACGCAGAAATAACATTAAAAATTATTATCTATAATTTTACCCACATAACAACCAACTATTTGAGTAAATGCTCATTCGATAGGCATCGTGGTCGTAGACACTAAAACTAACAATTGTTTAATCAGCATTAAATTACTACCTACTTGTTTACATTCGTAAAACCTCGAAAGTTATATAAAATATATCATGGAACAAATAAAATTTGATTCATGATGTAGGAGGAAAACAAAACCTATGTTTAAATTTGGTAGGCCTTAACTTAATAGATGACTATGTATGTAAGACGACCATGTATGTAAGAGAAACAAAATTAAAAATATTTGAATCACAGTATTTTATTCAAGTATTATAAGAAAAAATTTACACAGGTAACATGACAATCAATACTTGCGACTGATTCGGACCGATTTTTATTATTCGTACCGCGCGGTCATCTCTCGCAATGTATAAATACAACCCTGGAGAGGTGTATTCCGCGTTTGTAAACTCATAAAGATATCTTCACGTGTTAGGCGTCTGTGAGTGTTGTCTTGAGCGGGAGCACCCATTGTAAATACTATTTTACTCACATAGGCCTTATTTGACGACAGGCCTTATTACCCGCAGGTACTCTACATCTTTGAAATTATTAGGTATACGAGAAAAAATATAGATCTGTTTATAAAAAAAGGCAATATTGGTGGTATGGAAACCCAAAGTCGTGATAAATTGGCAATTCCAAAATTTTAATTACATAAGTCATATGTTTCATTTTTGGGTAACTGCATTCGTTTTTATAATAAAGTTCCTCAAGAAGTCACACAACAGAAAGTAGATTTAAATTAGTTATAAAACGTACATTGATTAGACAATCATATCTACTATAAAATAAACGATTTCGTTGAAGATAAAACAATAGTCTGGAAATGATCTTCTCTGCACATGCACTTACTGGCTCTCTGAATATTGTATTTTAATAAACATTTTGTAAAATGATGTTGAAAAAATGATACCTGACTGAGTTTATTGTCGGTTCATCTCAGTGTCCAGGTTTTCTCTTTGAACCGAGCTAAAGTAGATTTGACGTTCAAAAATACCTTGTAATTGGGTTTACTTGAATAAATTGATTTGACTCTGACACTACAATTTTGGGGAAAAAAGTCAAGATATGAGTGGAGAAAATAGACTAAACGATAGGTATGTTGCATCGGAGTTGATTTCCATAAGTTCTTTTACCAACTAAATATAGTCATCATCTTTTCTGTCGTCTAAAAATCCATGAATTACCCCCTTAGAAGCTAAAAAGCTTCCTTTTGTTTTACCATTATAAATTGATCAAAAACAGAATAAGTCACAATTTCTCGGATTTTGGTCCAACATAGACTTCTTAACCTTTGTTGCTTCACCTAATTTAGAATATTTGCCTCTCAAGTACTTAAAAACCTATCCTTCTCGATCCATAGCTTTCATAATATTTTCATTAATCCTAGCGTTATTTATTATGCTATCCTGGCTTAATCCTAGCATTGACAAGACAACAAAAGAAGAACATCTCTTGGATACACAAGACGGTCGTAAACGACATTTTTTCGCTAGGTTTAAGACGTCTCGCAGGCCTATCTTAATACAATGTGATTTATAATATCCCTACATAAAATCATCAGTACTTAGTGTATTCCAGCTGCATTCCTAAGAGTACAGCGACGACTTTCTGATCGCCGCAAAGCCACTTGTGTTCTACACATTTGATGAAGTCGAGAAGGGCTTTCATGTTTGCATAAGTCTAAAGACAGTAGACTTACAGAGACAAGACTCACAGTCACAAAAACATAAATTATGTTTATAAAGTGTTTATTACAAATAACTTACTAACATTAAAACTTAAAAACATCTAAACAGGTGATAGGATGACGTTTTAGTGGTGGGCTAACTGCCAAAAAAGGAAATTTTTCCACGAAAAAAAAGTTACTGTATCTCGCAAACAAGTGCTAATCAGTAATTTTTAAGATGATTTTTATTTTCAGCAGGTGCAAATACATAAAAAAACAGCTATTATGGAAACATTTTCATTGCTGTGCAGTATTATTTAAGTGGATATAATGTCCAATGAAGCTAAACGTTAAGCGATGACCTTATGGTTATATAAGCGTAAGCTATTTAAATTGTATTCTTTGACTAAGTTAGGGCCGGCTCGTCCATATAGGCAAACTAGGCGATGGCATAAGGCGCTCGAATTTAGGAGCAGCGCGCGGCGTGGTACGAGAGGGTACGTAGTGAAATAAAAAAAATTATATTCTTTATCCTCTCTATCAAGTACTGGCCACTCGTCTCATATTAGAAACCTTTCTGCCATTTTCATGTAAGTATTAAATAGTCGTATCTCTAACGTACCTAAAATGTCTGTCTTCTTATAACTAACACTCCAGTAAAGTAATAGTGGGCTCTACTGGAATTAAAAAGAATTTCTTGGGACAACGAGAAAACTTCAATTGCACATATTTATTTAAACTTTGCAATTCTTACCACTTGCACAGAATACTTTAACGCACTATATTACTATCAATTATGTACCTTCAAACTCCTAAAAACGCAAAAATTAGGAAATTAAAAAAAAATGCCAACATCTCCCGTTCCCGATTCGTTATACGATTTGTGCTTTTTGATAGATTGAAAAAGACAGAAACGTCCGTTTGACGAATTTTCTTTACCATTTTAATCCCGTTTTTTGTTTTATTTAGTTTTGTGTAACAAAAATTATTTTAAATTCACTGATATAAGTTTGTCATAGTAAAACTTTCCGTTATATAAGTACTTCGAATCCAATGCTTAGAAGTTACATAGGTACCTAAATGCCAAGAAAATTGACCCGCCCTTTTCATTGGATTTTGTATTGGATTCTATTGTCTGTCTTTCTTGGCTTGAATTATGAAAGTAAATTATTTGACTCAAACATTCTTGTTTTGGAGTTATGTTTAATTTTGTAGCAAATTTTTTTTTTTCAAGAGGCGCTATTAAACTTATTTTCTTAAGGCGCTGAATTACCATAAAGCCGGCGTTGTATTTAGTGTATGTTTGACTCAAGACTCAGTAATATATAGTTATCCATTGAATTTATATAATCATTTGTTATTAATGTGTAATTTGTGTTTTGTATCATAGCGCATTTTTTACTTTTCTCACCATATTCTCTGATAATTCTCTGTTTACGACTAAGTAATTCTCATTGTCTCTAACTTTAATTATTCTTTTAATTGTTATTGTAATATTCTTATTAGTTATGCTACGAATATCAGAAAAAAAAAATACTTACAGAATCAAATAAGTATTATTTACTACATAAAATAAGATATTGAATTTTTCTGTATCATCTGCCCATTTCCCCGTATATCTGGAAACGAAAAATTCGACGAACGTAATATGAGATATGCAATTATCAATCTAACGCAGCGATTCCAATTGCTACATTCGCATTAAGATCAAAGACTTGTCTATTAACTCTAATGTTTATTCGTTTTAAACCTGGTCATTGCACTGAATAGTTGTTACATAAGGAGGTGATCGGCCGGCCTCGTATTGATCGCCGCCGCGTGCGTTGAACATCCGACATGCACGCACATTGCTATTTACAGCTGTGTTTACAAGTAAGTAAGTATGCATTGTCAAGGGCGGGTGGCGTTGCAATCGCTTGCAACTGCCTTGATGTAAAGCACTGGTTCCTGACGGTGGCGATAACACCCTCAACAAGAGCCAGTAACATCTAATAGGACATAGGCAATCTATGGGTACATGTTAAGTTACCATTTGGAATTAGCTATTAAATATTGTACCCATGTATTATTTTATCGCAGGCTACCACTAATCGAATCATTCTCTGACAAAATCGGTAACATGTGAGTCGGTATTTTCACAAATAGGTACCTATAGCATTCCGTAATGTTACTTATCCGTAACCGCAGAACAAGTTTCTCGTAGAGCTTCCTTTTTGTCTAAACAAGCTAACATAATATTTCGGTCATAATTTTCCATCAATATCCGTACACTCAATGTTCGTATTTTTTTCCAGCGGTTCTTTTAGAGATAAAGTGACAAAAAATAACACGAAATATCATGTTATACCTGCATAATACAGTTTTGACTTCCCGATTTAAGACTATTTATTACATTAGTATATCATAAATGTTCTCAAAACTTTTTTTTTACTGTGACAGAGATACCAAGATGATTTTGTAATTGTTCTGATTTTCGTACGGAACACTAATTTTGCTTACTACAGTACCGTCTAACTGTTTGTCCGTCTGTGCACTCATAACTCTAGAACACAAAATACATTTTTACATACATCGAGACCTGATGACGTCCATAACTATTGACAAACAATAATGAAAGTTAGATTTGGATCAGTGGTTCTCGAATCATAAGTGCACAAACGTATAGCCGGACAGGGAGATATTGTATTTTATAATATGATGTTGTATTGTATAATAATATAGATCATTTAAAATTTGCGAATTATGTTAAATTTTCTGTTTTTCATGATTAATTGTATAAGCAAGTTTTTATGTACTTACTTTCATATGTAAGAATAATATGTCCTGATTTACACATAGGTATTTTCTTGTGGATGACATTACTACCTATCTAAATAATACATTTGCATGTATGTGGGAGACAAGGATAAATGGCCGCGGCTGGATTCTGACGACGACATCTTTTGTTTATTCTAATGTAAGTAACATTTATAATATTAATATTAAATATTAAGAATTTAATTATTTCAGGAGCTTCAAGCACACGTTAGCCACTAGGCAATACTGTACTTTGCAACTATTGTTTATAGCACTTTATTATGTTACACTCAGATTATATAATGGATTTACCACTGGCTCGCTTTCGATAAGGAATCTCATTGTTCCTTTAACGCTCCTTGTGTGGCCACGCCGAGACTGTCTAAACAGGACTTAGCAGGTGTCATTTAATATTTTAAAGTATCCATAGCGGCAAGTGATGACCATTCCAACATACGATTCTTTTATGTAAATCCACTATCTTAAGACTTTGTGGTCAGAGGATCATTTTTGGCAAAACAAATGATTTTGAGTACATGAATAAATAAACAATTTAAGTAGAAGTGTATTAATAGTACCTATAAGTGTTATATATGTAGTTATATACTTTTAATAAACAACACCAACATCGATTAAAATCGCATCTTTCTCATTATCTGATTTATTAAAAATGTATCAACTTGATTGCAAATATCTACGTAATAACTTTTTTATTTATTTTTCTTAGCGCTAACTCTACGTACCAGCATAAAATAATATTTTGATGGAAAAGACCATAACAATGACGGAAAATTTACAGTAATGACGTAAAGGAAAACAGCAAATTACATTACCTGGGCTAGTACAGTCAGAAATAAAAATATAATGACCATATTTATTATGTATTTAGTATTTAATATATTTTATTTGTCTACACTATCGCCGTAAATCATCCATTTATTCAGAAACCGGTTCAAAACCGCAGCTTATGATCTGCATTATGTCAACCAGTAACTCTTATCTGTACTAGTGTTATAATGTTATACTAAACATTATACATCTTCAAATAATGTAATGATGGTTTTAGTATGTTATGGTAGATGAAAATGGTTAGAGCTGCAACCTGTTCATGTATTTAGAAAAATACGCACGCATGCATGATTTCAATAATTGTATAATTGAAAATGATAGCATCATAGAACAGTTATTACAATAATTCTATTTTTCGGTTACTTTCGTATACAGGCAGTCCTCGACTTACGTCGTTTCGATTTACGTCGCGTATTTCGAGAACCTAACATGCCGTAAGTACGAGGACTGCCTGTACTACAGACCATATTTCACGTCGTCGAACATCGATCGTTCGATCTATCTCGATTCAGCCAAGCATCAACTTACTAAACTCTCTGTTGTAGGTATATTGTACGTAGATGATGTTCGCTTCATGGGCCGATTCAGTGGATTCTTTCCAGATTTATGTGAGCTCTCTACATACTCCGTGTTGTAAGATTGGCCTGTCGTTATTGTAATTAAAACTCAAATTATGAACCAGCCACCGGGAGCGTGTGTAGCTTACCACACCAGTGTAACACTGGATAACAAAGTTCTGGAAAAAGTATCGCACTTTAAGCATGTGGGAACCCAAATATAAAAGGATAATAACCTATGGGTGGCTTACACCAACTATTTAAGCTCGGTTTAAGGATTATGGTTTCATAAAGTTGCTGTCGCCGGATACGATGAGGAGGATCATCATCATCGTTACTTCATGTCATGGGTGTTCCAAAGATTCCATAAACTCACGCTCGCGTTTTAATACTCTTTAATATATTACAGTTGTATATACATGTTTATTACTTTACGTTAGTAAACTAATTAATCTGTGGTATTACTATTCAAATTTCGCAGATTTAGGTAGCAACTATGTAATAAAAGTAAGAAATAAAAAGTTATAGATTTCATTGATAGGAAACATGAGGAGAAATTAAAATTGATTAACTAGTACTTTGCCTACCTGCATAAATAAAATAGACAAATTGCCGAAAAGTTCATTGTAGCTATTAAAAATTTGTTATGTCTATCTATACCTTTACGATTTATAAGTGTTTTTTTTGTAACCATACTCTGGACAAACAATATCGTTACTAATATTTACATTCTATTTACACAGTCCATATGAATCACAACATATAGATTGTACAATATACATGCCATCAACCTCAGTGTACTAATATTTCATTTTACTTAACAGTGACGTCAAAAATACATAATGTATTCACTTCTGAATAACTAGCACCCATATTTTTATCCAGTAGTCCTACATCCGTTGTTTCTCCTTGTAACATACATTATATTACAACTATTAAATATTATGTATCTATAAAAATGCAATTTATAATATCAGATTTAATTGAAATGAGAACATTAAAATATTGAAAAAACGTTTACAAAGTCGAAAAAGCTTTATCTGTTAAAGTAATAAAGTAGTTTTAATTTGTAAAATAAAATCTGCATACACATTTTATTCTAGTTTTATTATCTGAATACACTATCTTATAGAAACGCTCGTGGATCGAATCGTCTTTCAAATATGCGGGTAGATATTATATCAATACCTTTGTAAGTATTAGATTAGTAAAAGAATAGATAAATTATTTATGTAATCCTTAGGCGCCGTTATGAAAGTAATAATGGCAAAACAACAACATAAGTTTCATTTAGAAACTAAAGTTTAAGTTTTGAAATATGTTATGTTTAATCCTGTAGGTACAGAAGAAAATAAGGAAAAATTGGCTAAAGGCGTGTAGGACACGCACTAAGTTGGATACCTTAGAATTTCATAGCATTTTGGATAAAATACATTAAAGTAAATTAAATTAAAAAAAATATAAAGTAAATTAAATTTAAAAAAAATGGGTTCAAATTCCTTTTATTAAAATTTTTGTTTTTCGTGTCTGGGTTTGGGTTACCAATTTAAGTAACTCTACCTTCGGCTCATTAGGTGTAAAAATGACATACAGACAGACGGACAGACAGACGTGACGAAATTATTTTAGCCATTTACTTAAGTTTGGAAAGCCTAAAAAAGGTCTAAGTACTATTTAACTAAAACGAATGTCTAAATATATCGTCTAGTATCAAATAAGTTTTCTTTTTCTTTTTTTATCAGAGGGGACAAACGAGCGAGCGTGTCACGTTCTTTTTTTCCAGCAACTCTGATCTATTGTGATAACCACTATTCCCAAACAACTAAGAACCGCAAGATATACGTAGTTAGATGACGTGCTCTTCATCTCAGGAAATAGTAAACAATGGCCGAAATACATACTCGTAGGTTCGACAATTATCCACGCGTTACCGATCTGCAATCACACAATACGTACAAAGTATTCCTTCCGCCTTATAAATGTGATATTAATAAGAGTAATATACTCAAACAGATATCCAAAAGAATCTATTTTATGGATTTAAGGAGTTAAGACCCTTTCCATTTTTCAACCGACTTCCAAAAAAGGAGGAGGTTCTCAATTCGGTTGTATGTTTTTTTTTACGTTTGTTACCTCATAACTCCGTCATTTATGAACCGATTTGGAAAATTCTTTTTTTGTTCGAAAGGATACACTTCCAGATTAGTCCCATTGAAATTTCACTGGTATTGCAGCTTTGGTTTCGAAGATACACCAAGTAACGCGACTTGGTTATTTATATTGACGATTCTCTTGTATGTCATTTGTTAACTATCGTTGTCCCCACATGGTATAATGGTAGTATGGTATAATGGTAAAGTAGGGAGAAGATATAAATTCGCTGTGATATAATAAATTCCGTCAGTAGAGTCAGTCTTGTGGCGGACAGAGAATACGGCTGGTGGTTGTCGTCTTCGGATTGTAAGAATACTGCTAGGGTGTAATTATGATGCAACCTTTACACTATTTTTTTATAACTGATTGATATTGATATGATATTATATTGATGATATTGATAATGGCCATAATTGGCAATAATATCCCATGTTCGATCTGTTCGCATCCTTTATTGTGAAAGCTCACGGTTTGTGCTCCTCAATAGAATGGAAGTTAACACATTGCGCTCCAGAATTAGAAAATAAACTAATTGTAGACCTGCTCTAGAAATTTAATTAGGCCAAGGTCACTCAAAAGGGAGAAATAAAAAAACTTTTATAAAAAAATTAAACCGACTTCAAAAAAGAATACTGAAAAGTATGAAATAATTATCCCTTACGGATCGAAACTTAAGTACAAAAATAACTTTATAAAAATACGATACAAATACCCATATAATGAAATTTGACAGTTACTGAAGTCGGCGTCAAGCCTACTAAACTAATAGACTTTCCGTTGTCGAACATTGATTTGGCACCGACTTCAATAACTGTCAAATTTAATTATATGGGTATTTGCATCGTATTTTTATAAAGTTATTTTTGTACTTAAGTTTCGATCCATAAGGGATAATTATTTCATACTTTTCAGTATTCTTTTTTAAAGTCGGTTTAATTTTAAAAGTTTTTTTTTATTTTCATATTCGCTACCACATTATAAGTAATCTTTATCTTTGCACGAACACATTTGTAAACTTTATTGCGTATACATTAATGTGTTTAATAAAACCTTGAAGTCGAACTAAAATAAACTAAACTCAAAAGTAAACTTAAAGAAGAAATTAAAAAAAAAATTTGATGTTCATGGGTACCACAAAATACCTAATATACGTACGTATTTAATTAGCTCGCGTTGAAGTCTTTTCTTCTTCATTTTGGAATTGCCTAATTTTTATCACAGAAACATAATTTTAGGTATGTTTAATTATTGATAAAACATTTTAAAGTGCTTTTAATCTAGAAGTGTTTAATCAATTGTAGTCGGATTAGCCTATATTGACGTGTTACATAATCTAATTAAAAGGATATTTTAAATTGCCAATCGCACGGGTGAGGTAGAAATAATCTCGAGGTTACGGTATATACGACCGATAGTGCAGTTTCGTATCGTAATTCGACTAAGTACTCCGATCACGTTTGTATTTGCGCGATCACATCGAGTTCGTCGACCTCTCGTATTCACTGTACCAATGGGTCATGAGTATTTTGACAACGCTGCGCGGAAATTATCTAATCGGCACGCGGCCGCGAGGACGCGGGGTCGATGACACCAGACCTTTCATTGCGGAGTTTTGTACGGACTCAACGAAAGTGAAATGTGAAATACCACCATGTCAGATGACCGAATTTGTTTATAAGCTAATGTAGTTATTAAGTTACTTCAGAATACTTCCACAATATATATAGGTATAATATATAGGTATAATATATAGGTATAATAGATATAGAGGTATATAATTATGGGGAACAATTAATAAAACTATACCTACAGAAGTATTAACGTTGAGCAAATAATGTAAATGATGTTTGTTCCAAATATGTATGTATTTACTATTAAGTTATGTAGTGAAGATACAATGTGACGTAATTGTATATGTACATAATACCAAAGTAATTACGATAGTGGTTTAATAAATTAGTTGTTAATATTAGACGCAATATTTTGCTATATTACTAAATCACCGGTCACATGTTACGATATCAATGACCTAATGTGTAAATGAAGTCAATGACCGCTTAATTTTTCTTCAATAAATTAGCTTACTAGTACATACAATAATCAATACAGGCTAGAATATTTGCGAACACCTATATTAACTACGAATTATACGAGACATAAAAATGTTGTAGATGCGTTATAATTTTTAATTTACTATGTTTTCTGTGGAATAATGAGAAAGAATACACACTCAGTTTATAAAATCTAAATCATGACATTAAAACACAATAATTATAATAACACAATTATGTGTAAGTATGGTATAAGTCAGAACTGAAATGTTCGAGCACAACTTTTTTGCTATTGAATAAATTATGTTAAATGCACATTTAAAACCCTTCCGGCTTCCAGAGACAAGTGTGTCGAGTACGTCACTACGCGTTATGCATACATATGTAATCAATAAAAATCTATAAAATAGTATGTTTCACCTCCGAGCATCTGAGCAATTGAACACACAGGTTTCATGAATATTGTTTCAAGACAGTAATTGGTCCAGTTTCAGTCCAGTGACCGATCGACTTTGGTACCTTAACAAATTGAAAACAAAGATTGATATATAAACTGTACAGTTTTTTTTGTTTATTAGAAAACATTTTAGCTTTTAAGCGATTATTGTCTTTTACTGAATTGGAGTTGTATTAATTATAATTATTTACTAATATGTTATTATTATATGATTTTCTCCATGAAATATTCGGACTTTTAGACCTAGGAGCGTGTTAGATACACATTGCCTTAAGATTCAGTACTATGTAATTTTGAACAAAGTAGAAGAAAAAATAAGTTCAAAATAATTAATATGTAATGTTTTGATTCTCGTTTTTTTAAGTTAGTATATAGATGTAAAAAAGCGCGGATTAAATCAGCTGCGACATATGGGCAGTTGGACAGAAAGGCACACAGACATGAAATAACACTGTTATATTTTAAATTAATTAATAAATTTTTTGTACTTTTATTACAAAAAATCAAAGGTTTGGAAATAAAGTATTGAATACTTAAGTTTTATTATATTCCATATAGGAATTTTCAATAATGAACAAAACATTATACATAAAGCACTCTCCGTAAAATGTTTACAAATTACGTATATATTTACTTTTCTTTATAGTACATACGATACAATTGTACCTGTCATAATTATAATAATGATTATATTTTTATTATTTGTATTAATTACCAAAGGTCAAAAACCTTTTATCTTCGAAATACGTTTTCGGTTAGTAATAACTTCAACGATTTAAAATTAAAGTAAATAACTATCACGTTGTATCCATGCAAATATCTTTTTATAATTAATATGTTACAACAACATGTTGCATAATTATCTCGCTTCTTTCATTTAATGGCAGATAAACTATTTTTTTATAAACAGTACAGTCACATTGCATTTATTTCATTCCCTTAAACCTTTTTCATAGTTATAATAATCCTGAGTATATTTAGACATGTATGTAGGTATTATACTATCTTATATTATCCATCTACTCATTACATACATAGGTGTAGAGGGAGAACGGGGAACTGAACAGTATTTACTTCCTAATTAAATATCGTACAAGACAAAAAAAATTACATTGCTTTTTTGTTTCATGACTCTCTTATGTATTATAAAATATACGTATGTTGAAATTTTTTATAACATATTACTTATACATCATTATTGTGTATTTATATATTTTGCAAGCATATTAAAATCTTACTGATATATTGGATAAATAGACTGACCCTTGTGCTCTAGGGGAGAACGAAGAATATAAATATATACCTGCCTGTGTCTACGATTACAATCATTATTTTATTCCTGCCATTGTTTTGTAATCATCAGAGATCGGAAATTAGGGAGCATAAATACCTAAACGTCGTTTGCACAATGGTATAGAATTGCTAAAACGGGTCCCTAAAACTAATTTACGAGGGCCCCAGTTTTATTGGAGAATAGAATAGAATGGAGTGGAATAGAATATCACCACTCCAAGTGTGTTCATTTCTCTCAAAGCGTGGTACATACATTTGGTCAAATTTCACAAGTTACCTTAATCTAGCACGTAAAGTACTTATAAAACAAAAGGTTGAAATATTTGTGAATCAAATTATTTTTACATTTTTGTTATTCGTAAATTGAAATTTTTAGGTTTAGGTTTTGAATTTTTTAAATATCTGCGAAAACGGAAATTCAATCGCATAAATTTAAAATAATAATTTTAATGCGTTTAATAATCGCTTCTACAACTTTTTAATATCAAAACTAAGAAATATAATATTTAAATATAAATAGGGCCTCTCGGGCCCTGGCTACCTACTGTATGAAATGTTAAAAAATAACATAAAAACCTGATATGTACATTTAGAGACTAAAATAATTGTATTTTAGAATTTTGTTCTTCATTCTGAGCACTCGAAACGTTTTCCGTTAAATGTTATCGAAATCTCAAATTTCAATCTCTTTAGCTTATAGACAGTTTCTATTTGTATATTTATGAGAATTTATTGGCAACATTACATTTACAATAACTAGAAATTAAATTGGGGCCCCCGTAAATCCGTTTCAGGGACCCGTATTAGCAACTCAATATCATTTCGCAAATGAAGGTATTTATGCTCCCTAATTTCCGATCTCTGGCAATCATAATATTCTTAGAATGAATCAATTTAAATTATTATATTCTCTGAATTCATTACATAGTTGGGTTTATTACTCTGAATGTCATTTATATTGGTATAATGTAATTGTGAGTACGATGACCGATAGTTTACCTAATTACTATGGTAGTAAAATTACTATAATGGCGCCTTCTGCGGAGTCAACGCGGACTTATGCGAAATAGCTTGCATTAGTAAGTGAACAAGAGTTATATTCTAATATCAACATTAGCACGTGGTTTATCAATATGTTTCCAATATAATCTGCTCAGCAAAATACGTCAACGATCGCGATTGAACGACCGTCCTTGCGCAGTCGTTGAACCCGGAACACGTACACATCGTAAGAACAACAGTGCTCCGTCCGATAACAGTAGATAATGACACAATATCTTACCCACTGATCATTAGTTATGTAAAAGTGATACCTGAATGACCTTCGAGGTCATTACCCGTTTTGTAAAGGGTTAATGACATTTTCACCCGTATTTTATCTTGCTATTACATATTATTATCTATCAAATAGAAATTATTACATAACTACCTGCGCGATATATTACATAAAGCTTGTCCATAAAGCATAAATTAAAAATGTATGTTTATTGTCTTGATGAGCAAACTAAAATATTTCAAAAATTAGTATTTATATCATTATTAGATGTATTATATAAGATGGGTACTCATTTACTATTTAAAAAATTACAATTTTTTTTAAAAACTAAAATACACTGGTTTATACTGGTTCGAGTCCAATTATGCGACTCATACTTTTCCGATTAATTGCATGTAAATTCGAATAATTGGGGCAATAACAAGAAAATTCGAGATATTTTAGCGAAACGCCTTCTACACATTACTATTACATTACTAGTCTTCTTAAAATCGTGTCTATAAAGATTTATCAATTTGTTTAATACGTTGTAGGTACATTTAAACATTAGTAAAATTTACATACCCTTATTTATATAATGTAGACCTTTGCGATTTAAGGTAGAACAATATTTGTGCGATCTTGTTTCTTTGTGTACCTTTCGTTTATATGTGATTGGAGGTATCAAAAAATCGTTAGTCACTTTTAGGGCACAGCGTCGTACGCTGCATCAAGCAAACTTATGTGTTTATTTAATGTGAAAAGAATTTATAACTATACAAAACTGATACTATTTTAATCTATACATATATTGTAGTAATTTGATTTCACGTCTGATGTTGTAATAAGATTATTAAATTTTTCGGTGGCGCCGGCTCTGAAAATAATCGGAAAAATCTCCGATAACACACTAGTGTCGCGAGTTAGCTATATAAATTCGACGTTAATCAACAGTGTCTTGCATATATCGTTTAACCTGTTAAGATTTAGATATATTTTGAAACGCCGTCTTTTATTGCATTGACAAAGCTAGAAGCGTATTAAAATGTTTGTCGATGTCTATGAGTTTACTTCATTATTTATACCTGAAGAGTATTACCGTTTCTTCAGTGTAATTACAATTGCACTAATATGTTATTTAATTTGGATATGTTGTGATTATTTAGAGAAAAAAGTGAAATATTACAAACGTCTTCCACCTGGTAAGTGAATAACGAAAATTAAGCCATCATTTTATTCTACCTACACATACACAGTTATATGTTATTTGATGAGAAGAAAAAATTTAATCCATAAGTATAATATATTTGTGTATTTACGCTAATCCACTATTACTAATGAATTGCGGTTTTGGAAATTTAAGTGCATTGTAATAATACGTAAGGATTATTACAATGCATATTCAGGCAAAAGACTCCACAGGCCTTGCGCTTCCCACAAATATCTTTCAGAAACATCTTTCATACGTTAAGTCAATACCTTGGTATAGACTTTACTTGCTAAGCTGACCAAGCTGATGGCCCTAATGAGAACCTTTCTCTTTATAGAGACGTAATTACGTAAAGACCGCGACGCTTGGCGCTCCGTCCTCTCTTGACTACCCCGTTAGGGATACGGCGTGAAGATATGTATGTATGTAATAATACCTAATTCGATTAATTCGTGTACCTATAATACCAGTATGATAACTTTCCGCCTTTCTCATTTAAAGTGCATAAGCATCAAATCGCAATGAAATCAACTTTGACGCCACTTCTAGCAACAATGTAAGCTGCATTTTAGCTTATAGATAGTAAGGCGGAACCGGGTGCTGACTGTTCATCATAATGTACTAATTCTTAGTATTCCCCTAATTGACTCAACTGCTCGAACAAAGATATGAGCAGCTGAAACCTTCTGTATATCTCTTTTTACTTTAAAGTATTGTGGAATAATTGAAAATAAAAAAAATTCCTTCAAAAAAGATTAAAATGTGGGTAATCTTAATTACGAGTTTTCTTATTAATTTCAATATCAAAGTAGTAAGGATTTGAGGTTGAATCACGTTCCTCCAATTTTAACGACAACCTCTCTTGTCGAGTATGATATTAACCGAACATTAATTTAAAAGTACCTTCATTCAAACTCATTCTATTTTAATATTATTACAGGACCATGGGGAGTGCCGTATCTAGGTTGCCTTCCAGAGATATGTTCTGGATCTCCCCATGAATGGTATTTGATGCTAGCTAATCATTACGGTGATATATTCTCCGTAAAATTAGGACAAAACCTAGTTGCATGCATCGGATCAGCAAAGTTGTTGAGAGAGTTATTCAACAGGCTAGATTCAACAGGCCGTCCTCATACACCGTTTCACTCATTACTACAAGGCTTTGGTAAATATATAAACAAATTAAGATTATTTATGTGGCATATAAAATATTACATTGTCTGAGAATTTAACAAAATAATTTACCTGGTTTTAAGGATTTCCGTATCATTTTTAATCTGTCTTCGTCTTACACATAAAAATAAATTTATCTTTGAATGTTTGTCCTCTGTGCATTTCTAAACCATTCATCCCATTGTGATGAGACTTTGATGAGCCGTTCTGCTTACACCTGAGAAGGTTTCTGAATTATTTGAGTTAGTAAAAAAAACACAAAGTCGCGGGCATAAATAACTACGAAAACTTTTGAAACGAATTATTATTACTTTAATCGATTATTTAATAACTGTTGATTAAACCAACCACTACCGTCTAAACGTTACGTACGTACCTATGTACGTAGTGCATACCTTTAACCTTTCAACAAAATGGTTTATATATAACATGATTTTTATACATATGCATCACACATAAACATAAATTAAATTTTTTGTTATTCGAAAATAAAAAAATATTAAATAAATTTTATAAAATAGCACTACCTATTTGATTTGAGATTTGAGGATGCGAAAGAAGTATGTAGGGACCGCGAAAATGTACTCTCTGTCCTCTCTAACTACCCTGTTACAGATACAGCGTGAGGATATGTATGTACCTTTTTATTACCCACCTATTTAATTATAGAAAAATGGTTACGACTTGTTTTTTATTATTTATGTATTATTAAATTTCTAAAAATTTCTTTTAATATATTCTCATACATTGTATACATATTATGTGTATGCAATATGTGCATGTTACAATTTAATTATCTATTTTTAGGAATCATTACAAGTGAAGGTGTTTTATGGAGACGTCAGCGTCAATTCCTTACCGAAAAGTTTAGGAGCTTAGGAGTGAAACTTTGGGCCAACCAACGTTTCGAACAATTTATTTTGGTAAGAATTGAAATATATTATATATATATTATAATTATATCTACGTTCTCACTATTTTTTATTGCATGTAATAAATACATCATGTTGTACTGTGCTTAATAGAAAATTCTACGTATGTGTATCTGACTTATATAACATAAAAGAAATGTAGTTTCAAATAAATAAAAATAACTTGTCATTTTGGGATACCCGCCATATTGGATTTATTATATTGTCATTCTATGTTACCCGCGGGGCTTTCACGAATATTCACGATTTTAATACCTCTTTTCTAATCGGTTGAAGCTTTTAAGTTGTAGGTAGATCGTAATGTAATAAACCACATATACATAATATACGTACCAACATTCAGACCGATGAAATACATTATCTTCTTTCTCTTTGACTTTGCTATAGTTGGGTGGTAAAAGCTATAAACAAATAAATACAGTTGTTGATGTCTAGTATACGTATGTATGTTACTTGTTACATTTAATTACGATTCCACAGTCAAAATGACAAAAACTAAACCCTTATAATTTCGTCGTATCTGACTGTCGTGTATATCACAGATTACTTATTCTCTTATCTTACACCTACTGAGCTGTTTGATACAAAGGTGTAAATTGGTAAGCTTCAATTGAAATGAGAAAAAAGTTCGTGTGATCGAGACTTGTCTGGTGCTTCCTGTTGAATATCCATTCCTTAATACTTATTTTAATTTAGTTTGTGTATATTAAAAGAAGATAGTTTTACTTTTTAATCTTTATTCTTCTTTAGTTTAGATTGCACATAATGTAGATGTTTATTTGTTTTATAAACATTGCAATAGTTAAATAATTAAATAATGAAATCTAGAACATCCTGTAAGAAATTTTTGAGGTAAAAACTTGCACAAAATTTAAATAAGGGATAATTTTGCAAAGATGCATCAGCAGTTTTGTATGCAAGCGAGAAGTATGCGAACGTCGATGGCAGTTACTGCGTACTAAGCGAACGGTATGAACATGATCATTATTGGGGTTCAATCCGGAAAATAAATGAGTACGGAACCACCAAATATCGTTCCTTTATCTCTGCCAGTAATTACCAGTGCAACTCACATGAACAAGTATAACCTAAAATGTTAACAACCCACTTTGAACTTAAATTTTTTAATTTAAAGTTATTTTACTAAATTATATTTCTTGCGCCCAATTGAAAGAGCCTTAATTAATGCGTGCGAACTGTGCTCTATCCGGTTTATTTGTTAGTTAAAGTCATTTTAATACATTTTTTCAGATGGAAATTGAAGAGCTTCAAAAAAAACTTGAATCATTAGGGAACACTCCTTCGGACCCTGTTTTAACACTAGGTCGACATGTACACAATGTGATATGTCAGCTTATGATGAGTTTTCGTTTCAAGGAAGATGATCCGCATTTTAAATTATTTAACGAATCTGTAACTGAAGGCATGAAAATGTATGGAGAAATTCACATTGGAGAACATTTGCCTTGGTATATGGTAAGTAACGACTTAATATTGTTTAACGTTCATTTATTAATTGACGACCTCCGTGGCGCAAGGGCTTAGCGCGTCGGAAAGTAAACGGGGGTTGCGGGTTCGATTCCCGTCTCGAGTCTGGGTGTTTATGTATAATATGTATTTATTTACAAAAGAAAAGTATATAAGTAGTATATCAGTTGTCTAGTACCCATAACACAAGCGCTGTGCTGCTTACTTTGGAACTAGATGGCGCTGTGTGAAATGTCTGAGTTTATTATTATTATTAAATATTGACGTACAAATTCTGTCATAGAGGTATGTATGAGTATGTATGTATAAAAGTCTTTTCTTTTTTAATATTATAACTTTATAACTAATCCTCTATGGTTTGATTGATGTATAATAATAAATTACCTCTAGACAATTAGAGTAACTATGTGGTGCTTACTTCAACTGAGCGCAAAAATTATAAGACGTGTTACCATCGAACTACAACAATGAACTGGAGAAACACCCAAACTTCATGACAAATTAGAAAAGTTCGTTTTTTAAAAAATTCATACCGGGAATCGAACCCTGGACGAATGTAATGGACCAGTCAGTTATTGTTAGAGTATACCGTAGCTTAGTTTCATGTCTTTGTGTCCGTTTTTGCGTAAGTCATGGTCTATTAATGCCGTCATTTTTACACCTACTGAGCAGAGAAGAAACAAATTAATAGCTCAAACCCAAAAATGAAAGTACGAAAATTAAATATTGGATATTTTACAGTCATTATTTTATATTCGACTTCAACTTTATCTGAAATTGCTATGAAATCTTAAGTGAATGTGACCAATTCTTAGTTGACTCATTAAATATTTATGCTAAGTTATTAAAAGAAAATGCAATAAATTAATAATAATTTAATTAAATAATTTATCGTATTATTATCATTTCTACAGAATTTACCTGGGAAAAGGCAAATACTCGATCTTCTTTATGACAATTACCTAACAATCAGTCATTTCCACGCTAGACACATCAGAGACCGTCGCTTCGAACGGGAACAAGGAATTTACAAACGTCAAGATTTATTAGATTATTATTTGGACGAAATTGAGAGTAATAAACCTAATGACATTTTTTCAGGAGTAAATCCAGGTAATTATCTTCGGTCTTTATAAAAATAATTACAATGGATTACACTTTATGTCTGTTTGCTATAATGTCCATCATACTGGTCTAGGATGAAAAGAAAAAATATAGTTTAAGCCACCTAAGCCCATAACTTCGCGCAAACGGTAGAAATGGGAACATAGCACTATTAGTGTTTAGTGGGGTCAAGCCATTTTGAAAATGGCGTATAATGATTTCTTGTATTATCTGAAGACGTAAAAGTACCCGCGCTAAATAAAATCTAAAGGCGCCGCCGCGCTTTACAGTAGCTGAAGCCACTATTACCTTTATGTGACTTATGTTTCTAACATTTCCAGTATATAGAGATATTTAAAACCTAAACAGAACCCGAGCCCATAGGTATCGCGGTCTTATTTCTTTTGCTAACTGAGTTTGTACGCCTGAAATAATACGTACATTCGTCAGTCATTTACTCGTTCATTAAAAAAAATAATATAACTTCCAATAATACTACAACAGTATAAGAAATGAAATTATTCTAAACTAAGTAGTTTGAATTTAAAATCAAATCGAATATACCGTATTACAAAATAACATGACTAAAATGTTAATATTTTCAATTGCCTACAAGAAAATAACAATTTATAAATAATTTCACAATGTATTTTCTACAGAAATTAGTATATAAATTGTCTAGCACTAGCATGCAGAACAATTTATTTCGAATTAAAACTTTAGTATTTTTCAACAGATAGACAAATTATTCAAGTAATGAACGACCTCTTTTCTGCTGGAATGGAAACTGTGCGTAACACTCTCGTATGGGCATTAGTAATCATGTTACGGGAACCTGAAGTGGCTGCGAAAGTTAGAAGAGAACTAGCGAAGGTGGTGAATCCAGGAGAGATAGTTATGTTGGAACATCGACTTTATGTGCCCTACGTAGAAGCTGTATTGTTTGAAGTACTGCGAAGAGTATCCGTCGTACCTTTCGGCACTACACATGTTAATACTACGTAAGTGTGTTCATTTGTTAGCCAAGTGTTCATACACAGAAATGTAAATATTACCCAAAAGCCATCTTTTGATCACAAACGATGTGTATTACTATATTGTATATATACTTTTTGTTAAATAGCTTTTCGTGTAAAAGAAATAAAATAAAATAATAGGTAGGTTTCCAAATTCAAAATAATTTATTTCTACTTATTCCCAAAAATCAATTTTTGTATTGTTTTTAGACCGTGGCACGTTAATGGATACTTGATTCCTGCTGGTACTCAAATAATTCCGTTGCTGGAGAAGATCAATATGGATCCTGAGTTATATCCTGAACCTGAAAAAATAATTCCAGAAAGATTTCTTAACAACGACAAAATTAAATTACCAGAACATTTTTTACCATTCGGTGTTGGACGCCGTATATGTTTAGGAGAACAACTGGCTAGAATGGAATTGTTCCTCTTTTTCGCGAATATCATGAACAGCTTCGAGTTCCATTTGCCAGAAGGAGAAACAATGCCGGAATTGGAAGGTGTTTATGGAACAACCCACTCAGCCTTGCCATATAATTTAATTTTTAAGAAAATAGACCACAATATCCCACATCGTGGTTAGGTTTATTGTTAAGCGATTGCTATCGAAAAGTACAATAACATATACTCGTAATATTAGTTTGACTGTAAAGTAACATGTAGAATAAATATAAGTAAAATAATATGTAATCAAATGTAATGAAATTTATTTATTGTAGGTATATCTTAAGTAATGTATTGATAATATTCTAGAAATTAACTTTAAGCACAGTGGGGGAGTCAAATGGAACTTATACGAAATATTTCAATATAATGTACACAGACGTACAGTTAGTGCTACGACGTGTATTATATATTTTAGAAATACTCTTTACAAACCAACGAAATGTAATAAGTAGGTACTAGAAATACGTTTTTGCGCTAACTGTATGTGAATTTTTACTTTATGTTTCATTCATTCACTTCATCATTTATTTTTGTCTCCATTTACCAATTGTTGTGCTGAAAGCCGCCTAATGTTTTTGTGTCTTACAAATTTTACTGACTTTGTAATTGTATGATAAAATAACTATAGTTCATTATAGTATAGTTCATTACATACTATTGACTTACTACAATTGTTTTAGGTAGGTGTATTTTGTTAGTTGTTATTGTACGCAAATTTGTACTTATTGTATTTTTAGATGATGACTTTGATATGTGATAATTAATTAAAAAAATATTGAATGACATTTAGCCGTAAAAATAAAACAACATGATGTAATTAAATATACGATTATAAAAGTAATGTTTCAGGTCAAGTAACAAATACAAGTCTTGTACTTATTATGTACTTGCTACTATGAATAAGATATCTAAGAAACAATGTACTATTTACACGTACGATGTGTCGTACTTTTATTATTATGTAATGTGACTTTTATTATTGATTCTACTTTCTAAATAAAAAAATCATACATTAATGTGATAATAGAAAAATAAAATGATAACTAATTAATTTATGTATTTCATTGAAATGAAAATGAGAGAATAGTAATGATGGGGTATTCTACCACTAGAGACAGGGTGGATGTAAAACATCGCTAAAAGAACTTCCACAATCACCTTATAATTGAACTAGTAGACTAATATTGTCTAGGTTTTCTTCATACAAAGCTCGGCAATATAAGAATGAATAATAATTAGTAATGGATAACAACGAACTTCGTTTTGATAAAAAAACTGTGTGCAACATATATGCACCCTCAGTGCTCCGTATCGAAAATAACTTCAACTTGTTTTTTATGTAAAAAAAATTACATATAAAAATAGTAATTTAAAAAAATTAAAAATAGTAAGTAATTTAATGCAATCCTAATAGTTTCCCTTAATTCTAACCTTATTCTCAATGACTATTTTATAAGATTTTTCGGAATAAAACTTTTGGACATAGAGAAGGAAACAGCAAAATTTACGTGTACCTACCTACATTTGAAAAATGCGACTAAGTAATGTGTTGTGCACTTTTGAATTCGTAAAATAAAATTTTTCGATACTCAATTATATTTTTTATTACATTCTGTTCAAGACTCGAAAAATCTACCAACAGAATTTAAAACTTGACTTTAAAGGCCAGCGCACGCGCAGCGCAGCCGCGAGGGTCTATTGTCTAACATCTAGGTTCCCAAACTTATTTTGTCTACTGAGTCGAGAGCTCATGCAGTCGTTGTCTAAGATGCCTCCTAGCTAAATGAAATTACAAATCACCCCCCAGGCCTCTACACAACGCCCCCATTTTTTTTCCGGGGATCTTACCGCCCCCCTTTAGGGCTGCAGCGCCCACAGGGGGGCGTTATCGCCCACTTTGGGAATGGGTGGTCTAACAAGAAACTGAAGGACAAAGTTCGCCAAGCGTGGAAAAAATGTCCACCGACATTTGTCACGGACTCGACGCACCCGGTGTACAATCATTTATTTGGTGGAAATTCAGAGTTTATATATAATGGAGCAATAGAATTAATAATTCTGGCTACAACTCACAATTAGCAAGACTATCAAAAGGATAAACTGCTGTTATTTGTTGCTATTTATCCTACAGCTTGGGAAACTAATATAAATAATCTTTGACGTAGTGGTAGTATATACATATACACCGTGTGGGTATATTATTTCTAAAATATTAAAATATGATGACACAATAAGATGGTATAGTCAAATAATATATTCTAGAAAATTATGAAGTTACCCCATTAGGTACTTACTACTTAGATAAGTAGCGTGCTGTGCATCTCGACTTGAACACTCGCATACGTGGCCATCTTACTTCGCAATCTTTCTTTTTTTATTCATAAATACTTGTAAAAAGATTTAACAATCAATTATAAATATTTCCCCTAAGCAGTAGTGTAGCAGTTGTTAGGTAACTCACGATAACTAACATTGTGTTGTAATATAATTATTTAAATTAAATTTACTGAGCCATTGGCGTGAAGCCGGACTCTTGAGTACGATTTCCGGTCAGGTCAATTTAGGAAATGAACTTGGCTTCTAAATTGGCTTGGACCTTGGGAATTACTGGGACAGCTTCTCCAGCTCCTTTTTTCATGTGGTAGGTACTCATAGTACAAACCTAGTGCTTATTTTGGGGTTATACAATTTATTTAGTTGTTTGGAGTATTATTTACTGTTAATTATGAAATAATGATATTTTATTTAACAAGAACAAAATTCCTTTCTTTCGTAGTATAGCAATAAACATTAGACATACATATCCCTCCTAGATTGTTTTTTTACATTTAAGTTTTTTTTTAATTAAGGTAATGTTCAACACAAAATTAGCCATTTTTAACCGACTTTAAAAAAAGGAGAGGTTCTCAATTCGGTTGTATTTTTTTTATGTTTTTTACCTCAGAACTCCTTCATTTATGAGCCGATTTGGAAAATTCGTTTTTTATTTAAAAGGATACACTGCCAGATTGGTGGCATTTAACTTTCACTCGTATTCTAGCTTGAGTTTCGAAGACACACGCGAACTGGTTACAACCCCTATTTACACATATTGATGATTCTCTTGTAGGTTATTGCGCTCTAGAATTAGAAAAGAAGTTAATTGTAGACCTGCCTTAGATATTTATTTAAGTCAAGGTCACTCAAAAAGGAGGAATAAAAAAAATTACATAAAAAAATTATATGGACTTCAAAAAACACTTAAAAGTACTAAATAACTATGTATAAGTTATATTATAATATTTTAATTCCAAATTACAATTATTTAACTTCACGAGACAACCAGGCCGTTTTTTTGATCGTTCGGCAGTCTCTTCTAAAGTTGAACATAATTTTTTTTTAATACCTCGATAAACTTATTGAGAGCCTCTTACTCTTTATTCATTGTTGCAATAAATAAATTCAAGAAAATACACTTTCGAAACAAGCTACAATTGTTTATAGCCTTTGTGTCAACTATCGTTCACCACATGCAATGACGCGATGCCATTTGCCATTAGCGGCAAAATAGCAATTTTAGCGTTATTTTGCCGACAACGGTAAATTAGCGAAGTTCGCTAGTGGCATACTAGATACTGCCTTTTATTTTTCATAGCACAATCTAATATTTTAAATAATCACGTATTTTTTTTATGATTAATTAACAGCATCTATAAATTTTTGTAACGAAACATTTGTAACGAAAGAAAGAAGAAAGAAAGATGGAGTAACACTTAATTGTATGTTGTTACATTTTTTTATAGCAATTTTGTCTATATTTTTATGAAATTTGAGCACAAGTTTAATGTATACCGAAATTTAGTGACACGCGTGCTATATAGAAAGGAATATTTTGAGGTAGCGTTGTGTTGTAATGTATTTAAAGTTTAGGAAGAAGAAAAGAAGTTTTGAAAGATAATACTGAATCCATTCTCTCACATTCAAAGAATCCATCCCCATACATCTATATAACAAACTTCTGTCATACTGTTTTGTTGACGTATAATATGAGGGAGTTCTTTTTGAACTTCGATAATTAGTATTTTTGGATTGATCTCAAAAGTCACGGTGTTCAGGTATGTCGCTCTCAAATGCACAATACGGACTAAAATCTGCTGTGTGTTGATGCGTTTTGGCACTTTATGATGGCTCTATTCTTTGGGGGATTCCCACGTACTTTTGTGCGGGCTGGTCTGATGGTCTCTTAATGTCCGCAGTTGTTTGAGGCACTTTTAAGAGTCCGCCTATGTAGCTAAGCGCAACCGAATTCGTTCATTACCCTTGCGCCCTATAGCGACAATAATAAAGTTGGTTTTCACAGTTGTGGTTTGATCATATTTTAGCGCGGAGAAATCTCAACCTTTGTTTTTGCACATAGTTGTAAGAAAACTATATTACCAATTGAAAAAGTGGTTTAAGAGATTTGAGACATTATTATTAAATATCCATTTTAGTAAAAATTATTTTAAATTCGGTAGAATTTCGGAGATGCAACTGAATCTTCGTGTAAAACAGGGTTTTTAACGAATTTTTTTTTGTCGAGATTTTTTAGCTTTTTTCGTTTAAGACCAATAACAGTCAGATCATGATCTTTTGGACGACCCCGGCGTTTTCGGCGTTGTAATTAAATTTGACAGTTATTGAAGTCAGTAACTAAATAAATGTGCAACAACAGAATATCTATTAGTTTAGTAAGCTTGGTACCGTACTTGGTACTTCAGTAACTGTCAAATTTAATTATATGGGCTAATTGGAGTGCATTTGTAAAATTAATTTTGTTCTTAAGTTACTTAATTAGTTATTTCGTACTTTTAGGTGTTTTGTTTCGAAGTCGGTTTAATTTTTTTATTAAATTTTGTATCAGTTATTTTTTTGAAGTCGGTTTAATATTTTATGAATTTTTTTTTTACTTTCTATATTTATAGCAAACAACATCCTTTTTCATTTATTTTTGGACAAGTCATGAAGATATTAGAAAGAGCAGTCAATGACCTTGTTTGTACTCATATTGTACTCTTAAGCTGTTCAGAAACACAATAAATAAAATATACTCTTCTGTGCTGAACTTGTTTTTTATACTATGTATAATTTGTAAAAGAGTAGGGAGAGCTTTTTCAATGTTATATAAACGTTGTGACCTTATATGAAATGTTCAAGGTTTTAGGGCCTGGTTTCAAACAAAATATAGCATTTGATTATTTTCTCGATTAATTTAAAAAAATATTTTTTTATGAAACATTTCTTGAAATATGTGTATATTAAACAAAATACAAGGTGGCGCAAAAATTGTCAATCGATGTTTTATGGCTGTAATTTTTTTTATGAATTAAACACACTGGTTCTGGTTTTGGATTGTGTTTATAAGATGTCTTAATTTTTTCTCCATTAAGTTGAATGAATGATATCGGCCAAGTGGCCGCCGCCGTAACTGATGACCATACGGGCCCTATTTATGGCATTTTCCATCACTCTTGTCAGAACTTCCGGCGATAAGTTCTCGCATTCTTGACAGATATTCTCTCTGATAGCTTCAAGAGTTGGCTTGTATCAACAAATTATCTAGTTGACATAGATTCGTGAAATTAAGAAACCTCACAAAAAGAAGTCTGGAACTGTTAAATCGTCGATCTTGCCGGCCAGTGCAAATCACCAAAACGAGAGATTAGGTGACCTGGAAATGCAGCCCTCAGAATTTCGGTTGTGGCTCGTGCAGTATGCGCCGTTGCTCCATCCTGTTGGAACAACGTGCTATCCAGTACCCATTCATCCAACCGAGAAAGGAGAAAGTCGTTGAGCATGACTCTGTAGAGCTCGCCGTAGTTCTTTGGGCAGCGGCGTTTTTTAAAAAATAAGGCAATGATTACGTGTTCTTGATGAGTATAGCGATTCATGACTTGTTGACGTGTATTTTGTATCTATTTCATTAATAAATATCAAAGCAGAACTGACATTTGTCGCATCTTCCGATAGGGTGATGACTTTTGCCACCTATTACATATGGAAATAACGGCGAAGAATCGAAAATAATAACTTTTAAACATATTTCTTATCTAAGTAAGTATATTATTTAGTTTAAATTATATCAATCCTTTCGATGAAATTACAACTGTACCTACTTGACAGGATTGTGCATTGTACTCCTAAGTTTCGACATAATGTGTGACCTGTATATTGTAATAATACTGTATGTAATAATTATTTTTTTTAATTTGATAATAGCAGACAGTTTGCTGAAGAACAAAATTGTCACTTGTCATACAAAAGGATTCAGGAATAAACTGGGAAGAAATAAATATCTCTAACGAATAAAACAGAATTTTTCATCTCCCTTGTGGGATTCTGTTAAGGTAGGCGAGTAATATAATAAATGTTATTTTGCAATGTTATTTTTTTTAAAACAAGTTAAATCACATAATTTAATTGATTATTCATGACTCATGAGTGGTGAGTCATGAATGTGCAGCTACTATTACATCTTGAAACTGAACCTTAATTTGCCACGTGTGGCTAAGTTATCACTTGAATTAAAATTTCAAGGTTAAAAACTGAAAGCACTTGTCCCTTATTCATGATTTCTCAATCTAACAATGAATGAAATAAACTGTATTTTTTTAGGAACAGTAGATGTTGTATGGATCAGATTTTCTTGCTTCGCTTTACCGTAGGGAAGTTTCTGGCCAAAGGTCAGAAAGTTTTCTGCGTTTTCGTGGATCTAGAAAAAGCATTTGATAGAGTAGTGTGAATTCTTTCACTGTGGAGTCTTTTGCTGAATATGGCGTGGAGCGTCCCTTACTGCAGGCTGTGAGGTATTTATATCGAGACCACAGAGCCTGTGTAAGGATAGATGGTGATATATTGCCCTGTTTCGAAGTCTGTTCAGGCGTCAGACAGGGCTGCGTTTTGTCTGCCTGGCTATTCATACTTTATTTGAACAGTTGCCTCCAAACATTGAAATGTAGTATGAGTTGTGTGATATGTGATGGCACAGTGGTAAACTGCCTATTGAACGCTGACGATGCTGTGCTTATAGCACCATCAGAAGCGGAATTGCAGACACTATAGTTACGTGCATGAAAGAAGACTGAAGTGAAAGGATTGAATGTGAATGTGAATAAAACTAAGGTTCTGTTGTTTGAAAGAGAAGATGTACAGACAAAGTGTGAAATATGGGTAAATAGAAAATGTCTGGAACAAGTGAACGAAATTGTATATCTGGGGAGTGCGTTTTCGAGGGATGGAAGATGTGAGTTGGATGTGGAGAGACGGCAATAAAGTGAACTGTGGTCTGTCCGCATTAGTAGGCAGTGTGAATATATCTAACTCAGCCAAAATGGCCATACACAATGCATTGTTAGTGCCAACTTTATTGTATGGTAGTGAACTCAGGATATGCCCGTAGTCGAGTAAAAGTAAGATAAATGCAGGATAAATGCGTTTTCTTAGAAATATGTGCGGTGTCACCCTTGTGGACAAAATAAGTAATGAAGAGGTACGCAGTATGACAGGGTTGCACGACAGTGTTATTGAAAAAATGAAGAAAGGAATGCTAAGATGGTTCGGGTACATGGAAAGAATCAGTGATAAAAGACTGACGAAGAAAATTTATAGAGCGAAAGTGAGTGGTAAAAGAAGCCATATCAATCAAATAGCTAGAGTGTTAGCCGACGGAAGTATCAAAAGCACTCGCATACCTAGGCGAAAATGTGTGAGGAGTATGATGATATTTGAGGAAGCGAAAGAAGTATGTAAGGATCGCGACGCTTGGCGCTCCGTCCTCTCTGACTACCCCGTTCTCTCTGACTACCCCGTTAGGGATACAGCGTGAAGATATGTATGAATGTAATTTTTTTTTAATTCATTAGAAAACATTTTATCTTTTAAGTGATTAGTATCTTTAATGACTTGGTGTTGTACTAATTGCACTTATTTACTAATATATTATTATTACATGATATTCTTCATGAAACATTCGGATTTTTCTACAACCCGACTTGAAAAGTAAAATCTCTTAATAAAAACCACCTAAGAACGTGTTAGACACGCATTGCCTTAGGATTCAGTACTATGTAATTTCGAACAAAGTAGAAGATAAAAATGGGTTCACAATAACCAGTAATAAATTTTTTGTTTCTCTTTTCTTTTTAAGTTAGTTAATAGATGTAAAAATCGCGGATTGAAATCAGCTGTGATATACGGACAGTCGTATAGAAAGACACTCATTTAATTTTTTTTTTACTTGCATTACAAAAATCAAATATGTGGAAATAAGGTAATATTATATCCTTAAGTTTAATTATGTTCACATAGAAATTTTCAATAATACTAATAGATAAATTCAAGCACTCTTCGTAAAATATTTTCAATTTACGTATATACTTACTTTACACATATTAGTACATACAGATACAATTGTACCCGTTATAATTATAATAACGATTATATTTTTATTTGTATTAATTACCACAGGTCAAAAACCTTTCACCTTCGAAATAAGTTTTCGGTTAGTAACAACTTCAACGATTTGAAATTAAAGTAAATAACTTTCACGTTGTACCTATGCAAATATCTTATCATAATTAACTAGCTGTACCCGAGACTTCGCCTGCGTGGAAAATTTTTCCGTTATTTTTAATAATAATAATATACTCAGACATTTTACACAGCGCCATCTAGTCCCAATGTAAGCAGCACAACACTTGTGTTATGGGTACTAGACAACTGATATACTACTTATATATTTTTCTTTTGTAAATAAATACATATTATACATAAACACCCAGACTCGGGACGGGAATCGAACCCGCAACCCCCGTTTACTTTCTAACGCGCTAAGCCGTTGCGCCACGAAGGTCGTCAAAAGTTACGGTTTAATATTTTCTTTTCACCTCCTTATAGTTAGATTTTAAAAGCAGCCTTTGTCTTTTTTTTTATAAGGTACACTGTACTAAACGTCATAATCGTTTTACCGATTTAATAATTCTCATACAAAGTTTTATCCCCTTTTCCATCTACTCGAACTCTAAGCTTCTTTAGCTTAGAGTTCCACCACGATACTTCTTTTTAGTCTTAATAGGCATTTTTAATGCCTTTCGTGATCATGTTCACTGCTAAATCCTCCTCTCATTCCTCTTACAAGGTTTGTTAGCAGTTTGTGCGTCATCGCCCCTGGTTCGTCACCAGTTGTGATCCGGAGTTACCAGCCACACTCTGGCTCGTCCCAGCCCTAGACGAAGAAGTACTGGTCGTTTGGGTGGCCATGGGCTCACCTTTCGTCCCAGCGTTTTGCGGTTGCTCTCCTTCAAATTTCTCTAAAGGAGATCTAAAAGACATTTATTTCATTCTTTTAAACATTCTCCGTGCATTATAACAATCATAGGCATAATCAGACATATGTGGGTACGTATTATACTGTATTATATTATCCACGTACCTATTACAACCATAGGTATAGAGGGAGAACGGAGAACTGAACAGTATTCACTTCCTAATTAAATATTGTACAAGTAAAAAAAAAACAAAATGGCATCGCTGTTTAGCTAAATGATTTTCTTGTGTAGTGTACAAAATACTATGTAAAATGATAATTTTTATAATATGTTACCTATACATCACTATTATTTATTTATATATTTTAAAGGCATATAATCTTAATGATATATAGGTAAAATAGAGCGACTCTACTGCTTTAGGGGAGATGGACGAATATATATTTATTTATGTTCATGATTACAATTTTATATTACTCGACATAATGTAATAACTGTAATAGTGAGTACAATGACCGATAGTTTACCTAATTATTATGATAGTAAAATTACTACAATGGCGCCTTTTGCAGAGTTAAGGCGGACTTATGAAAAATAGCTTGCATTAGTAAGTGAATAAAAGTTATATTCTAATATCGGCATTAGCACGTGGTTTATCACTATGTTTTCAATATCTAAGTTTTCAATATAATCTGCTCAGCAAAATATGTTAACAATCGCGATCGAATGACCGTCCTTGCGCAGTCGTTGAATCGACACGCTTATTGCGTAACTTGCAGACAGCATGTGACAATCAATATCGCGCGATATCTGCTGTCAAAACGAGAATTTGTGTAATGTAATTTGTATAGTTGCGCTAAATCAATCGCGAAAAATGTATTTTATGGTCATGGAATAATAAATACGCAATCGTCATACATGATACCAATTTTTTATTACAATTAATCACCGGTCGCGTAGTGATCGCGTGGCTGTCGCTATCTGCAAATTTTTAGGTAATAACCCCGCGGGAACACGTACACATCGTAAGAATAACGTAGTGCTCCGATAAGAGTAGATTATGATACAATATCTTACGTGACGTGACGTAACGTGTTACCTGAATTACCTTCGAGGTCATTACTCTTTGTGTAAGGAGTTAATGACAGTTCACATATCTTGCTATTGCATATTATCTATCAAATATGAATTATTAGAGAACTACCTGCGTGATAGATTACGTAAAGCTTGTGCATAAAGTATGTATTAAAAATGTATCTCTTTATTGTTTTGATGTGCAAGCTAAAGTATTTCAAAAATTAGCATTCATATCGTCATTAGATTTATTGTATTACATAGGTATCCATTTACTGTTTAATAAATTATTATATTTTAAAAAACTTTAAAATACAACTAAAGAAAGTTTGTTTAAACGGGCGCAATTAGAAAACGGGATCACACTAGTTCGAGTTCATTTACGTGTCTTATACTATACTTTTCCGAATAATTGCATGTAAATTTGAATAATTGGGGAAACAACGGGAAAATTTGAAATATTATAGTTTCGCTATAATATCTCAAATTTTTTCTTTATTTCCCCAATTATTCAAATTTACAGACTAAATTATAAAGACTAAAGTAATGGGTTACTATAGTCTTCTTAAACACCTTGTCTATAAAGATTATTCAATTTATTTAATAAGTTGTAGGTACATTTAAACAATAGTAAAATTTACATACCCTTATTTATATAATACAGACTTTTGCGATTTAAGGTAGAATAATATTTGTGCAGTCTCGTTTCTTTGCGTACGGTATATATAATATACATATATGCGATTGGAGGTATCAAAAAATCGTTAGTAATATTTAGGGCACAGCGTTGTACGCATCAAACAAATAAACGTGTTTATTTAATGTGAGAAGAATTAAATAATTACAAAACTGATACTATTTTAATCTATACATATATTGTAGTAATTTCACGTCTGATGTTGTAATAAGATTATTAAGTTTTTCGGTGGCGCCGGCTCTGAAAATATTTATCGGAAAAAATCTCCGACAACACACTAGCATCGCGAGTTAGCTATAGAAATTCAACGTTAATCAACAGTGTTTTTCATATATCATTCAACCTGCTAAGATTCAGACACATTTTGAAACGCCGTCTTTTATTGCATTGACAAAGCTAGAAGCGTATTAAAATGTTTGTCGATGTCTATGAGTTTACTTCATTATATATACCTGAAGAGTATTACCGTTTCATCAGTGTAATTACAATTGCACTAACATGTTATTTAACTTGGGTATGTTGCGATTATTTAGAGAAAACAATGAAATATTACAAACGTCTTCCACCTGGTAAGTGAATAACGAAAATTAAGCTTTCCGTTTATTCTATCTACACATACACAGCTATATGTTATTTGTTGAGGAAAAAAAATGTCATAAATATAATACATTTGTGTATTTACGATATTCCACTATTACTGATGAATTGTGGTTTTGAAAATTTAACTGCATTGTAATAACACCTAATTCAATTAACTCGTATTCCTATAATACCGCCTTTTTCATTTAAGGTGGACAAAGCATCAAATCGCAATAAAATCAACTTTGACGCCACTTCTAGCAATAATGTAAGCTGTATTTCAGCTTATAGACAGTAAGGCGGAACCGGGTGCTGACTGTTCGTCACAATATACTAGTCCTTAGTCGCTTAACAGACTCGACTGTTTGCGCAAAAATATGAGCAGCTGAAACTTTCTGTATTTTTTTTCCCCTTAAAGTAGTTTGGAATTATTGAAAATAAAAAAAAATCCTTCGAAAAAGATTAAAATGTGGGTAATCATAATTATGAGTTTTCTTCTTAATTCTAATATCTAGGTAGTGAAGATTTGAAGCTTGATCACGTTCCTACAATTTTAACGTCGACCACTCTCGTCGAGTATGATGTCAACCGAACTTTAATTTCAAAATTACCTTCATTCAAACTCATTCTGTTAATATTAATATTATTACAGGACCATGGGGAGTGCCGTATCTAGGTTGCCTTCCAGAGATGTGTTCTGGATCTCTCCATGAATGGTATTTGAAGCTAGCTAATCATTACGGTGATATATTCTCCGTAAAATTAGGACAAAACCTAGTTGCATGCATCGGATCAGCAAAGTTGTTGAGAGAGTTATTCAACAGGCTAGATTCAACAGGCCGTCCTCATACACCGTTTCACTCATTACTACAAGGCTTTGGTAAATATATAAACAAATTAAGATTATTTATGTGGCATGTAAAATACTACATTGTCTGAGAATTTAACAAAATAATTTACCTGGTATTAAGGATTTCCGTATCATTTTTAATCCGTCTTCTTCTTACACATAAAAATGATTCGATATTTGTGTTTGTCCTCGGTGCATTTCTAAACCATTCATCCGATTGTGATGAAATGTGAATGAGCCGTTCTGCTTACGCCCGAGAAGATTTCTGAATTATTTGTTTTAGTAAAAAAATGCAAAGTCTTAGTACTTATTAAATGTTAGAAACCAATTACTATTAATTCAATTAATTAATTAATAACTTTTAATGAAAACAAATACTACTGTTTAAACGGTTTAACACAAACGTACACATATAAGTGGTATATATTTTAAACTTTGAACAAAGTAACTTATACAGAAACAAAATCATGAGAATTTTACATGTTTTTTGTATGATTTTTTATATACATTTGCACATGAACAGAAATATATTTTTTATTCGGAAATAAAAAAAAGCTATATAAATTTTGTAAAATACTACTACCTATTTAGTTTAAGATTTGAGGAGGCGAAAGAAGTATGTAGGGACAGCGAAGCTTTACGCTCCTTTCTCTCTGATTACCTCTGACTGACTTTTTAATACCCACCTATTTAATTATAGAAAAATGATTCTGACCTGTTTTCTAAAGTGTTATCTATTATAAAATTGGAAAATTTCCTTTTAATATAATCTCATATGGTACTGCAGTGCATCAGGAATGTTTGCGGAGGCACATGTAGACGACTTTTATCGTATTTTGGGTAAAAATATCGCCTCCCTGATGTGCAATATCAGTGGCATTTCCAACAGTCTTCTATGTGTATTACGTGACAAAGTGGATAATCCAATGTAAAGACACTGGGAGACTGCCTGACTAAAGAGACTAAAAAATAATTATTTTTATTATAATGGTACCAATTCCTGTAAAAAATATACTTTTTTACTAACACTAGGCTAAGACATTGTTACTAACACCTACGGATGGTAGTCCGAAATAAAAATTATTATTATTATTATTGTGTACATATGTATGCATGTTACAATTTAATTATCTGTTTTTAGGAATCATTACAAGTGAAGGTGTTTTATGGAGACGTCAGCGTCAATTCCTTACCGAAAAGTTTCGGAGCTTAGGAGTGAAACTTTTTGCCAACCAACGTTTTGAACAATTTATCTTGGTGAGAATTGAAATATATTATATCTACAATATAATTATATCTTCATTCTCGCAATTTTTTATCGCATGTAATACATCATGTTGTACTGTGCTTAATGGCTTTTGGGATACCCACCATATTGTATTTATAATGATGTTCTATGTTACCCGCAGGGCTTTCACGAATATTCACGGTTTTAATACCTCGTTTCTAAGGTACGAAGCTTTAAGTTTAAGGTAGATCGTATGGTAATAAACAACATATATATGATAAACATACCCACATTCAGACCGATGAAGTACATAATCTTCCTCCGTTTTAGGTGGCTTTGCTGCACTTGAGTAGTAAAAGCTAAGGAAAAATAAACACACAGTTATTGATGACTAGTATAGCTGTGAAATTTGTTACATTTAATTACGGTTTCACAGTCAGCAAAAACCAAACCCTTATAATTTTATCATATCTGTCTGTATGCCGTATATCACAGTCTACTTTCTCTCATCTTACACCTACTGAGCTGTTTGTCACAAAGTTATAAGTTGGGAACCCTCAAATTGAAATGAGAAAAACATTCGTGTGATCGAGACTGACTGGTGCTTCCAGTTGAATCGATTCCTTAATAATCATTTTAATTTAGTTTGTGTATATTAAAATAAGACAGTTTACAAACTTAAAACTACACATTATCTTAAATAATAAACTTCCTCAAAGTTGCCGCTTAGAAAGCTGTCATTGCTCAAGGTACCTAGCAGACTGGCAGCATTGCCTCTTTGAATAGCCAAACTGATTCGTTGGCGGAAGAAGCTGCCAGCCCGGCGGTCTCCCGAAGCCTCGACCAGTCTTTTACAAATATCAGAAACCAGTCGATGGGCTTCGGGGCCCCAGGGACCCAAAGTTTCGACTGCAAAGGGCGTAAATATGAAACTCTCAGAGAGAGTCGCATACTTACGCCGCTTCAAGTTCTCGGCAGTGCTGGCCGCGGCACCTGCTGACTTGGAAGTCACCGGCACATGGGAAACAGCAAGTGTATCGACACAAGTGGCATCCCACACCAGCGATCTTCCAAGTTTCCAAGGAATGAGCGTCAAACCATCCGGTCTCCTGCCGTCGCTGCGCACAATACCTACAGGCTCTAAGACTGCAGGAACGCCAGCGGCGACAAGAGTCCGCCGAATGACGTCATTCAAGGCAGCATGTCGTGACATGCGGCCCGCACTACGTAAACAGGATAAACCGTGGTGACCTATTACATCGACGAGATCACCACAGCGGCAACGGTGAAGAAGGTTAGTCCTGGCCCCCAGACGAAGGGATACTATGAGAGAAAGCGTGGTATTGTCGATTAAGGTTCCTAAGTTTTTTGAAGGTATTACCTTCAACCAGTGTCCTGACTCCTTCTCAGAAACAGCTAGGAGGCGAGACCGATCTTTTTCGGTACTACAAGAATCTAAAAGTTGTAAATGAACATTTTTGCATAGAGGCTCATCCCAGTGTTTTTGGGAAAAGGTCGAGGTAGGCAGGTTAGTACTCGGACAAACACTTAACCAAGCATTTCGAGCATCAGTCAAGCACGGCACCTCAACCGATCCTAAGGAAGGGCGAATAACAGATAGGAAAAGGTTTTCCGTGCTGTAGGTTGACGAAAGAAAAGCTGGCAATGACACACTCGAGATTTTGCGTATGCCCAGGCCTCCATAACAGATGGGAAGCGAGGCTTGATTCCAGACCCTGTCATCAACAAAGGAGCAATTTAATATTTTAGATAATGTATTTTTTAGAATATTGTCTACAGATTTTAAAAGCGTTTGAAATTTAAAAAGCTGAGAACAGCGAAGAGCATATGTAAGTTTTGGAACGAAAAGGCAAAAGCGGACAATGAGGAGAGCCATGTGGGAATTAATTTTGAAAAGTTTGTCTGAAGACTGGCTAAATTTTTGTATTTGATCATTGATAAAGCAGGGTATGGAGCGATTCTTTTGACAAGACTTTAATACCTGGTGCCAGATTGTTAAATTTATTAATTATTTCATTTTATGTAATAGTTGGAACAGAATCGGAAACAAAGAGTTCACATTTAGAAAAATTTTATTCTAAGCCAATATCTTTAAACCTTTGAATGAGGGTTTTAAGGTCTTCTAAAACAGTAATTGCTTTACCTCCTATTGTTCCGTCGTCAAGGTACCAAATATTAAATTTGGAATTTAAATTACAAATCGCAGGATGGATAGCCAGACTAAAAATAGCTGGTCCGAGAGGATCACCTTGTTGACAGCCAACTTCGGAATGTAATAAATTATCTTTATACTATATTAATTTTGAAGGACTGCTGTAAGATTGCCAAAGGTAGGGATATATGTCCGGAACATGCTGTTTTATCTGTGTCAACTAGGTGGATCTATCAACAGAATTAAATGCATTTTTTATGTCTACTTTGAGGAGTACCTCACCTCCATCATGTGTCAAGAAAGCACGCGCCGCATGCACTGCCGCTTCACATCCTCTCTTTGAGCCAAAACCTACTTGTGTAGGATAAAAATAGTTTGATACGGTAGAGAGAATGTGACGGCAACAAATTTTGGAGGCAATGCGGCTTATAGTTACACCTACGGCAATTGGCCTAACGCCACCGTCTTTTTTTTTCAGGGCACATAAATTGGCACCATACAGGATGTCGGTTATCTCCGGGGGCACCTTACCAGCCAGCATAACGTTTATTAGAACTGTTAAACTACATAAGAGTGTCTTACCGGTATCACCGACAGAGCCTGTAATCAGATCTTTATAATGTTGTGGCGTTAAGCCATCGAGACCTCCCGCGGAACCGCTTTTAAAAGAATTTATTGCGGCAAGCACATCTTCCTCCGTAGCTCGAGTCGACACATCATTTGGATGTGGGGGATCTGGCAGACAACAAGCCACAGAGGAAGAGGGATGCTTTGATCTGAGAGCAAAAAGAGTCTCGGCCGTATTCGGTGCCAAAACATCGCTGGAAAATAGCAAGTGGGCGGCACCTCTTAGATCGCCGTCGCTAATTTTTGTTTCTATTTTTGGAATACTGTCAGAATTGAAAGATTTATAAATGGGCCGAACATGAATGCTCGGAACTGAAGAGTTAGAGCACTTATGTTTAATTTTTTATGTTAAGGAAATTTTTTCTTTATCGTTTTGTTCCAAACATAATGTTCTATAACCGAAAATGAGCAGTTCTTCCCAATCGCATTTGTCATTTCGGTTTAATATTCTTTGTATTATTAAATTAAGAGATTTGGCAACGCTGATGCGTGCGCCACGTGGAATACGCTTTATTAAGCATACATTGTTTTTGAGCGAACCAATATATTTCCAAAAAGGTGTGCGATTGTGATTGGAATTTGAGGAATTAGTCAAATTATTGGACTGAGATGGCACTGATAACGAAGTGGGGCCTGAAGCAATGCCGGCAGTGTCACACCGTTTGTGTACCCTGCCGACATGAATCTTCAAGCCCCTATTTCCACGAAAAAAACGAGGTTGGGAACACTGCTCACATTTTATTAAATTTTCCAACGATGTGTCATTAATTATAATATGTGAGCTACAGGAAGGTGAGGATGTGAGGGCCGGGAGCATATCACGACATAATATTACGAAAAAGTACAAAAAAACTACAGTGAAAAATAAGCTATAAGCGCTAAAATCTCTAAGCAACCGTTCTTGTTGACGTTGCTATGGCAGAACTGTCACACCCGGCCGGATGAGAAAAACCCAGCAATATGTGGACTGCAGCTGCGTCCACCACCTGAAACAAAAACACCACTGTGAGAACCAGATATGGGGAAAATGATGGTAATGAAATTTGACCAAAAAAAGGCGAAAGGACTTTAAAATAATTTTAAGAAAGAAGAGCCAAACAGTTGTCAATGATGACAATTTGACAAATTTTTGCCAGTCTGCTAGGTACCTTGAGCAATGACAGCTTTCTAAGCGGCAACTTTGAGGAAGTTTATTATTTAAGATAATGTGTAGTTTTAAGTTTGTAAATATTAACATATGTATGTACTTTTTGTTAATAAAAAAAAATAAGACAGTTTTAATCTTTATTTCTTCTTTAGGTTGGATTGTACAATAGTATAGATGTTTATTTATTTTATAAATATTGCAATAAACAAATAATTAAATAAAGAAATCGAGAACATGCTGTAAGAAATTTTTTGAGTATTAACTTGTACAAAATTTAAATATTGGATAATTTGGACCTATTTCGAATTTAATTTTTATAATTTAATGTTGATTTACTGAATTATATTTCTTGTGCAAATTTACAGAGACTTAAGTTAACGCGTGCGAAATGTGCTCTTAGCCGGTTTGTTTGTTAATTAAAGTGATTTGAATATGTTTTTTCAGATGGAAATTGATGAGCTTCAAAAAAAACTCGAAATATCGGGGAACATTCCCTCAGACCCTGTTTTATTACTAGGTCGACATGTACACAATGTGATATGTCAGCTTACGATGAGTTTTCGTTTCGAGGAAGATGATCCGCATTTTGAATTATTTAACGAATTTGTAACCGACGGCATGAAAATGTATGGAGAAATTCATATTGGAGAACATTTGCCTTGGTATATGGTAAGTAAAGAGTTAACTGTTAAGTAGGTATATATATTATATTAAACATTGAGATACAAATTCTGTCACAGAGGTATGTATGTATAAAACTGATTTATTATATTTATAATACTATAGCTAATCTTTTACGGTTTGATTGAATGCTGTTTCAAAATTGCCTCCAGACGATTACAGCAACTATAGGGTGCTTACTTCAAACCGAGTGTTAAAATTATATGAGGTGTTTCCATCGAACTTCAAGACAATTTGAAAAGTTCGTTTCTTAAAATGTTCTAACCGGAAATCGAACCCTGGACGGATATAACGGTCCAGTCAATTATTGTTAGAGTTCCTTAGCTTAATTTTGATGTATGTCTGTCCGTTTATCCGTAAATCATGGTCGATTTATGCCATTATTTTTACAAGCTATTATTTAACTTTGACTTGTATTAGTATGTGTAGGTCAAATATTGGAAGCTAAATTAGAATCACTTCTTAACGTTCGATTAGGCTCAAATTTGGTATTATGCGTATATTTGAAGATAATGTAATAATATGGTACCATGGAGCTGGTCTGATGATGGAGTCGGAGGTGGCCATAGGAACTCCTGAACTAAACATGAAAAACCCATTGAGTTTCGGCGTATTTGTTTTGTCCTGGCTAACACTCTGGTGCTACTTGATATCCAGGGTCTGAAGATGGAGACAATAGGTGGTCACAGGAACTTCTGAACTAAACAAGATAGACTCGTTGTGTTTGGGCTCGCTGATTTGTCCATATTCAGGACCTGAAGATGGAGCCGGAAGGTGGCCAAAGGAACTCTGTAATAAAACCACGCATCCCTTTCAAGTTTTGGGTTATTTGTTTTGTCTTGGCAAACACTCTGGTCCTAACTGATATCTGGGTTTTGAGTGAAGCACGCCGTCGTGTATTTGGGCCCTTTTTTTTTTTTTTTTTTTTTTTTTTTTGCGTCAGGAAATGCTTTATGCATCCCGTCCTGCCGTAGGGGGGTGGCAGGGGGGTATGTGGGACTCCTCGACATTAGGGTGCTAGGCCGAGTCTACCCACTAAAACCTGACGGTGTTCCTCGAGAGCCTTGATGCCGGGGCAACGGGAGCGCGTTGGCATTCTTCCGCGACCCCGGCGGCTATGCCCAGCCTGAGCCGAGCCCTCCTCCGTTTGCGGGCAGTTTGACCTGCCCGCTCTCCTGGGAGGCGCGCGGGAACACCGCGCGCACCATCCCGAGGCCATTGGTGAGGCGCCTTCCCCCGAAGGACACCCCAGGCCTCCGAAGTGGCGGCTTCCGCACCCCGCCTACACCACGGCAGGGGCGTCAGCACGCCCACCTGATTTTTACGTGTTTACTCACGGGTTTTAACAAGTTTTCCTTCTTCCCACCTCTGATTTTAACGTGTTGTCTCACGGGTTTCATTTCGAGTTTTCCTTCTCTCCACCTTTGATTTTAACGTGTTTTCTCACGGGTTTCATTTCGAGTTTTCCTTCTCTCCACCTCTGATTTTTACGTGTTTCCTCACGGGTTTTTAAAAGTTTTCCTTCTTTCCACCTCTTGTGACCCGCGTCCTCCGCGAAGGACGCCGGAACCAACACTTAGCCAACAATACCCCTCTCAAAGGAGAGGGGCAAGTGGAAAGACGACCCACACGGCAGACCCCCGCCCTCACGCAGAGGACGGGGAACACAAACTTATCCCCCCCGGGTCCAGGCCGGGTCCTTTCGGCTCCACCTCCTACTCGGTCCCAGCCCGGTCCCACCCCTGATTTTAACGTGTTTACTCACGGGTTTTAATAAGTTTTCCATCTTACCACCTCGGGGCCGAAGGCCCCACACGCCGTACCCCCACCCTCATTATGAGGACGGGGAACACGACCCCCTCCCCCCCGGTCCGGGCCGGGTCCTTTCGGCTCCACTACCTACTCGGTCCCAACCCGGTACTGAGGGCATCGCCGAAGCGACACCCTCAGGAGTGTTTATCGACTCTCCAGTCTAGATCCGCAGTGTTCAGTGGAAACAGGGTCACCTCGAGAAGGATGTAGACATGAAGTCTACGCACTGCGGTCTTGGGATGGCAGGCTAAGGCTCCACTTAATGGGAGCTATAAGCGCCTGTTAGTCCACCCCCTGTGGCGGGTTACCCACACCACTCGGGTCGTGTATTTGGGCCCTAAGTTTTTCGCCGCTGGGCAAGCTTATGTTGCCCTTAGTTGAATAAAATCTTTAGAAGCGCTCCTCATCGAAGAATTAGATAGTTCAAAATTAACTGGAAAAATACCTTGCAATAATGATACATTACTAGATATGCACAGATTAAGACAAAATTAAAAAGATGAAAATAAAATTATTAATTAAAAAAAAACATTTTTAAAAACAATCTTTCATTCATAAATTCAGTTGTACTAAAACGAAAATGATGATTTTATGTAAGGGTTGTGCTCATGAATGTTATTAATACACATTAATATAATAAAATAGATCGATTGAAATCCTGCATAAAACTATCTACTTATATATTCTATTACATCAAATAATTTCAAAAACTTGTGTCGCGAAAGAAATTACATTTATTTTATATTTTTATATATTTTTCAAGCTTTTGAAATTATTTGATGTAATAAAATATTAGCTACAATTATAGATATGTATTTTCTCAGTGGTTATCCTAACATCGTGCCTATATAAGTAGATAGTTTTATGCCGGATTTCGATCTATATATTTCTATCTAAGAAGTATCTACTTGAGGTGAAATGTTTTCATCTCTTTACGACTGAAAATTAAAAACTTATCAAGGGTACCATACTAAGCCCATGATTTGAAGTAAGGTGCAAAGTTCTTTGACTGAATATGCATATTCTAAGAAGATTGATTTATAAGAGCCGAAAGTAATTTAAATTTTATTATTAAATTGTTCGTAAACATGAAAAATATTAGAAACATGAGCACGTTATGAACACATGATATTTAGTTACGCGTCCGTAGGTCCACCAGGCCTGTCGTGTGACATCTTTTCACCAAGCACACCAAGAGTAAAGTCAATGTGACAAACTCTTAGTTGATTTGTTAAATATTTTTGTTAAGTTATTGAAAGAAAGTGCAATAAATTAATAATAATTCAATGAAATAATTTATTGTATTATTATCATTTCAACAGAGTTTACCTGGGAAACGGACAACACTCGATTCTCTTTATGACAATTACCTAACAATCAGTCACTTCCACGCTAGACACATCAGAGACCGTCGCTTTGAACGGGAACACGGAATTTACCAGCGTGAAGATTTATTGGATTATTATTTGGACGAAATTGAGAGTAATAAACCTAATGACATTTTTTCAGGAGTAAATCCAGGTAAATGATTTTTTTGATTTTATAATGTATTTCGTACTAGTCTCGGATGGAAAGAAAAAAAGTAGTTTTAGCCTAAGCTTATAAGCTCATTACTACGCGCAGGAAGTAGAAAGGGGTCATGACACGTTAATGTTTAGGTGGGTCAAGCCATTTGAAAATGGCGCTTAATTATTTATTGTATTATTTGACACCAAAAAAGTACTCGCAGTACCCGCGTCAAATAAAATTATTTGCGCCGCCGCGCTTTACAGTAGCTGAAGCCACTATCACCTTTATGTGACTTATATTTGTAAGATAGGGGGTCAACTGAGGAAGCGTGCTCGTCGCGACCCCTGCCAGCCCTTTTCAGGGCTGCAATTCCTCTTCTGTGCATACCATGCGGGACAACGGCAATTATAATGTTAGGGCGTCCCCCGGAAGCGACGTACACCGGTCTGTCCCCGCTGGTGTGTGCAGAGTGCAGTTCGGCGTTGGGGACCGCCACCCAACACGCTGTGCACCTAGCGGCGGGAAGTGGAGGGAGGAGTGCAGAGTAGCTGCGTGGAATGTGAGAGGTGGGATTGAGGAGAAGATGAATGAAGTGATTGATATTATGGAAGAGAAAAGATTGGATGTGCTATGTTTGAGTGAAACCAAGCGAGGCGGCAGTGAACTTGCCGACTTGCCCGGAGGAGGCATCGCTTTGTGGTCAGGGGTACCACAAGGAGATAGGGGATGCCAAGGGGTAGGCGTTTTACTGTCCTCTCGTATGGTTAATTGTATGACTGAGTATGAATGTATAAATCCCAGACTGCTCTGGGTACGCCTCAAGATTGGGTTGACAAGAATTTTTGTTTTGGCAGTATATGCCCCAGTGTCCTCTGTCGGTTTGGCTGAACTAGAGCAGTTCTGGGAAAATGTTAGAGAAGTTCTAGCGACGGTTGAAGAGAACGAAAGAATTGTTGTGTGTGGAGACATGAATGGATGGGTCGGGACAGCTCGAACAGGATTTGAGTCTGTCCTAGGCAAATATGGAGATAAGAGAGTAAATGATGCTGGTAAGATTGTGCTAGGACTGTGTATGGAAAAGGATCTTTTTGTGGCTAATACCATGTTTGGGCACAAAAGGATCCATCAGTACACGTGGGAAAGAAAGGGTGCGAGAAGTATGATTGATTTATTCCTGGTGGATAGCAGACTTAAGAAGCAAGTAATGGACACAAGAGCGTATAGAGGAGCCGATCTCGGGACGGACCACTTTTTGGTGATAACCAGAATAAGAGGTCTGTTCGCAGCATGGCGACATCGCGTAGTGTCCAAACCTGCAGCGGTTAGCCGTATTAAAAGCTGGAAACTGCAGGATGCGACCACTAGGAATGAATATGAAAGGGTATTATCCAGTAAGCTTGATGATAGATTGAAAGTGTTGAGCGAGGATGTTGAAGAATGCTGGCAGAACCTTAGAGATAGTATGGTTGAGGCTGCGAAAGAAGTGTGTGGAATGAATAAGATTGGGAACGGCAAAAAGCGTGATGTGTGGTGGGATGATGAGGTGAAAGTGGCTGTGTATAAGAAAAAGAAAGCATGGCGAGACTACCTTGCTACTAATGACTGTGGTATGAAAAATTTGATGAAAGACAGGTATAAGCTGCAGAAAGCAGAAACGAAGGCACTAGTGAAAGAGAAGCGTGAAAGGTGTAGGGTGTTAGATGAAAACAAGATGTCGGACAACTTCGAGGAAAATTCCAAATTATTTTGGAAAGAAGTACGTAAGATCCGAAGTGGTCCGGCACCTTGCAGAATGAATAAAGTGCGTTCGAAAGAAAACAACCTGCTTACAAATAAAAAGGATGTTCTGCAGCGATGGAGTGAATACTATGGAGAACTGTATGAGAGTGGCGACTCCGTCTCTGATACTGAGAGCGATTCTAATGAATTGCCACACTCGGGCCAGGGACTGGAGGATGCCATTAGTATGAAAGAGATTGAGAAAGTGATAAGAAGTTTGAAATGTGGAAAGGCTGCGGGAATTGATGAGGTGACTGCTGAGATGATCAAGTATGGTGGTCCTAGGGTCTGGGATGCCTTCTGTGCACTCTGCAACCTTTGTTGGCAGAAGGGGGAGGTTCCAGAGGACTGGCGCACGGCAGTCATAGTACCTCTATATAAAGGGAAAGGTTCCTACCTAGACTGTGCGTGCTATAGGGCCATCAGCTTGGTCAGCTTAGCGAGTAAAGTCTATACTAAAGTATTGACTGAACGTATGAAAGGTGTTTCAGAAAGATATTTGTGGGAGGCGTAAGGTGGATTCAGGAACGGTAGGGGTTGTATGGATCAGATTTTCTCGCTTCGCGTTATCGTGGGAAGGTTTCTGGCTTTAGGTCAGAAAGTTTTCTGCGCTTTCGTGGATCTAGAGAAAGCATTCGATAGAGTAGTGCGGAAGAAATTGTGGAGTCTTCTGCCTGAATATGGCGTGGAGGGCTCCTTACTGCAGGCTGTGAGGTCATTATATCGAGACCACAGAGCCTGTGTAAGGATAGACGGTGACATGTCGCCCTGGTTTGAAGTCTGTTCTGGTGTCAGACAGGGCTGCGTGATGTCTGCCTGGCTATTCGTGCTGTATTTGGACAGTTGCCTCCAGAGATTGAAAGGTAATATGAGTGGTATGGGATGTGGTGACACAGTGGTAAACTGCCTATTGTACGCTGACGATGCTGTGCTAATAGCACCATCAGAAGCAGAGTTGCAGACACTAGTCACGTGCATGAAAGAAGATTGTGAAGTAAAAGGATTGAAAATGAATGTGAACAAAACTAAGGTTCTGGTGTTTGAAAGAGAAGCGGAACAAACGAAATGTGTGATTAGTGTAAATGGAAAATGTCTAGAACAGGTGAATGAAATTGTGTACCTGGGGAGTGCGTTTTCGAGGGATGGAAGATGTGAGTTGGATGTGGAGAGACGGGTAGCAGCTGGCAATAAAGTGAACGGTGCTCTGTCCGCATAGTGGGTAGTGTGAATATATCTAACACTGCTAAAATGGCCATCCACAATGCGGTGTTGGTGCCAACTTTGTTGTACGGCAGTGAGGCCTGGATATGCCCGAAATCGAGTGAAAGTATGATAAATGCTGTGGAGATGCGGTCTCTCAGAAATATGTGCGGTGTCACGCTTGCGGACAGGATAAGCTATGATGAGATACGCAGTACGACAGGGTTGCACAATAGTGTTATTGTAAAAATGAAGAAAGGAATGCTTAGATGGTTCGGGCACATGGAAAGAATGAGTGATGAAAGACTGACGAAGAAAATATACAGAGCGAAAGTGAGTGGTAAAAGAAGTCAAGGAAGACCAAGGCTGACTTATGAAGATCAAATAGCCAGAGTGTTAGCAGACGGAAATGTCAAAAGCACTCGCATACCTAGGCGAAAATGTGTGAGGAGAATGATGAGATTTGAGGAAGCGAAAGAGGTGTGTAAGGACCGCGACTCCTGGCGCTCCGTCCTCTCTGACTACCCCGTTGGGGATACAGCGTGAAGTTATGTTATGTTATGTTATGTTATGTTGTTATTTGTAAGATTTACATCATAGAGATATTTGAAACCTAAACAGAATCCGATCCCGTATCCGTTAGTTTTCACGGTCTTATTTCTTTTACTAACTGAATTTGTACACCTGAAATAATACGTACATTCGTTAGTCACTTACTCGTTCATTAAAAAAATAATATAACTCTTCCAATATACATTAATAAATAATATAATTCCTACAACAGTATAAGAAATGAAATTATTTTAAACTATGTCTACTTTAAATTTAAAATCAAATCGAATATACCGTATTAGAAAATAACATAACTAAAATTTTAATATTTTTAAATGCCTACAAGCTTATTTGTAAATTATTTCGCAATGTATTTTCTATCCATAAATTAGTATATAAATAATTGTTGAAATTAAAACTTTAATATTTTCCAACAGATAGACAAATTATTCAAGTAATGAACGATCTTTTTTCTGCTGGAATGGAAACTGTGCGTAACACTCTTGTGTGGGCTTTAGTAATCATGTTACGGGAACCTGAAGTGGCTGCGAAAGTTAGAAGAGAACTAGCGAAGGTGGTGAATCCAGGAGAGATAGTTATGTTGGAACATCGACTTTATGTGCCCTACGTAGAAGCTGTATTGTTTGAAGTACTGCGAAGAGTATCCGTCGTACCTTTCGGCACTACACATGTTAATACTACGTAAGTGTGTTCATTTGTTAGCCAAATATTTTTACACAGAAACGTAAATATTACCCAAAAGCCATCTTTTGATCACAAACGATGTGTATTACTATATTGTATATATACTTTTTGTTAAATAGCTTTTCGTGTAAAAGAAATAAAATAAAATAATAGGTAGGTTTCCAAATTCAAAATAATTTATTTCTACTTATTCCCAAAAATCAATTTTTGTATTGTTTTTAGGCCGTGGCACGTTAATGGATACTTGATTCCTGCTGGTACTCAAATAATTCCGTTGCTCGAAATTATTAATATGGATCCTGAGTTATATCCTGAACCTGAAAAAATAATTCCAGAAAGATTTCTTAACAACGACAAAATTAAATTACCAGAACATTTTTTACCATTCGGTGTTGGACGCCGTATATGTTTAGGAGAACAACTGGCTAGAATGGAATTGTTCCTCTTTTTCGCGAATATCATGAACAGCTTCGAGTTCCATTTGCCAGAAGGAGAAACAATGCCGGAATTGGAAGGTGTTTATGGAACAACCCACTCAGCCTTGCCATATAATTTAATTTTTAAGAAAATAGACCACAATATCCCACATCGTGGTTAGGTTTATTGTTAAGCGATTGCTATCGAAAAGTACAATAACATATACTCGTAATATTAGTTTGACTGTAAAGTAACATGTAGAATAAATATAAGTAAAATAATATGTAATCAAATGTAATGAAATTTATTTATTGTAGGTATATCTTAAGTAACGTATTGATAATATTCTAGAAATTAACTTTAAGCACAGTGGTGGAGTCAAATGGAACTTATACGAAATATTTCAATATAATGTACACAGACGTACAGTTAGTGCTACGACGTGTATTATATATTTTAGAAATACTCTTTACAAACCAACGAAATGTAATAAGTAGGTACTAGAAATACGTTTTTGCGCTAACTGTATGTGAATTTTTACTTTATGTTTCATTCATTCACTTCATCATTTATTTTTGTCTCCATTTACCAACTGCTGTGCTGAAAGCCGCCTAATGTTTTTGTATGTCTTACAAATTTTACTGATCTTGTAATTGTATAACAAAATGACTATAGTTCATTATAGTATAGTTTATTGTATATAGTTCATTATAGTATATATTAATATTACTATTGACTTATTACAGTTCTTTTTAGGTAAATGTATTTTGTTAGTTGTTATTGTACGCCAATTTGTACTTATTGTATTTTTAGAAATTAAATATACGATTATAAAAGCAATGTAATAATTATACGTGTTGTAATTATGTACTTGCTAAAACATATGGATAAGATACCTCAGAAACAATGCACTGTTTATACGTACGATGTATTGTACGTTTTTATGTAATGTGACTTTTATTATTGATTGTACTTTTTAATTACAAAAATCATACATTCTTTTGGTAATAAAAAAATAAAATGATAACTAATTAATTCATGTATTTCATTGAAATGAAAATGAGGACGGGAGAGTAGTAACGTGTATTCTAGGTACAAATAGAAAACATAACCAACATAAGTTGGTCGTCAATTATAAAATTGAGGGCTAAATTGTCTAAGCTTTCTTCATAAAAATTCAGCAAAATGAAAATGAATAATGTTTAGTACTGTAGAGCAACGAACTTCATTTTAATAAAGAAAGCTATGTGCAAGTCATACACATGTATGACTTTCACATAGCGTATAAATTGATATTTATGTACCCTATATGTAATTATATATAGACCTTGTACTTAATAACCATATTTTCGGTATATGCAGAATAAGACTTCTTCTTCTTTAATTGAATGGCACTGTCGCGATTGTAAATATTGCCAATGTCCCATAATAACGTATATCACTAAAACACGATAATTATGGCAAAAATTTTAAGAAGATTCCAGCACTTGAAGTAGAAAAAAAGCGAAGCGGATCACATAAAATCTTTATTTCTTTTACAATTTGGAGAGTTGTGCAGATATACACACCTAAAAAGGAAAGAAAACAACATATTATAAAATATAGACGAATCACAGGACAACACATTTTATAGACAAATAAATACAATGACATCCGCATACACCATAATATTACCTACTGAGTTAAAACAATAATACATAGATACATAAATGTACCATACATTACAATAAATATTACAACAAAATTACAATTTCATGTTATTTACAGAGATAAAATTAAAGAGGACTTTAACGAATGGAGAATGAACTAAAAACAATAAGTGATTTAGGTTGGCTTGCACCAACTATTTAAATGCGGACTAAACATTTTCGGAGCTCAAATTTTTTTGTCGTCGAAATTGACTCTGCTATGCATTATTAAAAACTTCGTAATACATTTACATGTATTAAAAGTTAACACTTTTCATAATTAGTTAATATATATAAAGTAAAAAAGAAACTTTGTGCTCCGAAAATGTTTCGCCCGCCCCCTCGGTGATAAGGGTTGACGATAGTTCAAAAGTTGTCAGAAGCAAAGTTGTAGCGCTTGAAACACCCTCTACGCTCGTGTCTTTTTTATTGCCGTACGATGAAAAACGGCTGATACAAGATTTTCACTGGTTCGCCTCGAAAGCAGAAAAAATTTAGAAAAATGTTGATTTAGTGTTTCCAGGGGGCCCTAAAACAGCATGCAAAAATTGAGCGAGGTAGGTGAACTTGTAATTAAAAGATAGGTAAATGCTCTCTTACGCCTGAACTATTTATTGGTGCAAGCCACCCTTAGAAGTTAATAAAGAAAAAGAGGGAGACAGCAAGTTTTAGGTGTGCGTACCTATTTTTTAAAAAGTGACTCTAAGTAACGTATTAGAAAATTCGTGATGTAAAATTTTGCGATATCCCATATAATAATATTTCTTGCCATTCTCTGTTCAAGCCTCAAAAAACCAACAAACATAATTCAAAACTTGACTATAAGGGCCAGCGCAGACGAGGAACGATTATTCATGGAGGACAATGTTAAGAAGCGTCGATAAAATGTCCGCCGACTCTTGTCAAAGACAACCCAAGCAATTAAATATGTGTGACTCAATGTAATAAAATTATCGTCGTTCTTTTGATAACATTAATATATTCATGAAGATTGACATCTTTTGAGAAAGATGTGATATTTTCACAAGACTACCGAAATTGAGAAGCTTCAGGACTGAAATAAAAATTAAAAAAACAATAATTTTGAAACGAAAAAATGACAAATAATAATAATATTTCAAAATGATCGGAGTCGACGTAGTTAGTATCTAAATAACACTGAGACATGATGGAATGACGGGCCCTTTAAATTGCGCGTCAGCGTCAGCCCTTTGTTAGATAAGAACAATAAATTATTTTTGTATCTTGCTCTTATCCTGAAATCGCAGTTCATTTCGTAACCAAAGATTAAGGGTGGCTTGCGCCAACTATTTAAACTCGATTTAAGGATTTAACGTCTCGCTTGCCCCAACGATTTAATAGTTAGTGCAAGCGAGATGTCAAACCACCCTAAACCTTTGTTCGTAACTCCTTTGACATCTGAATGTCTGCTACTACGCAGATTCAATTTCCTGCCAACCTTTATTACGCTATTTTGCCTTTTATATTTATAACGAAACAACGGCTTTTTTTCATGTCTTTTTGGGCAAGTCACGAAGATAATAGAAAGAGCAGTTGAATACCATATGTCCTTGATTGTACCCGTATTATAGCCCTAAGCTGGTCGAAAATACAAAAAATAAAATCTGCCCTTCTGTGTTGATCTCGTTTTTCATATCATGTATAAGTTGTAAAGCAATTAGGGAGAGCTTATTCAATGTTATTTTATCGTGGTGACCTCATATGACAAGTTCAAGGGTTTAAGGGCTGGTTTCAAAAGAAATATAGCATTTGATTATTTTCTCAATTACGTACATAGCTTAATTTAAAAAGAATACATTTTTACAAAAAATTTTTTAACAAATGTATGTGACCAAACATTGAACAAGATACATTTATATAAGAGAACGCAAAGAATCGAAAATAATACAGAAATATTAAATTACTTATCTTTTGTTTTTTTAATTTGTACCTCAGTAACTTTTGTTTTTGTGTTTCGTTTTTTTTTATATTGTACCTTTTTAAAACATTCTTTTATTTTAGTAAGTTTATAATTTAATAAATGATATAATTTAAAAATGTCAGTTAGTTCGATGCCGAACATAGTTATCAGATGTCACACGAGGATTCAGAAATAAATTGGGAAGAAATGGAAGATAACTTTTTCATCTCCATTGTGGGAAAGTTAGTACAAAATCATATAACTTAATTAATTACTCATGACTCATGAGTCATGAACGTGCAACTACTATAACATCTTGAAACTGAACCTTAACTTGCCACGTGTAAGTCATCACTTGAATTAAAATTTCAAGGTTGAAAGACTGAAAGCGCTTGTCCCTTATTCATAATAGGCATTCATACAGTATGACCTCGATATTTGGGCTGAATATAAATAATGAACTGCTAGTTAAGCAGTACCTACGTATACATAAATATATTTGGTGACATAACTAGTTACATTGTAACTAAGTTTGATTTGAAAAAATATCATAGTTTTTGTATGAAGACATCTGTCAGATATATTCATATTCGGAACTTACTTAGACATTGTGAAACAGGCCCCTATAAACATAGTTTCCACGTTTCCCGCCTCTTTGTTTAAAATATTAAGAAATATTTGTTTTTATGTCCGTTGGTATGTACGGTGATACGGTTATTTATATTGATGTATCTGCTATCAAAACTGGAAGTACCTACCATATTCGATTTATCTGTTATTAGCAAAATATTTTGAGCCTGAGTATCATTATAGTTACACTTTCTTTTAAGGTCAGTTTAGGGTCACACATACATCACGATTTATTATACTAGACAGTCTGGCCACAAATACTGTTATAAGAAAAAAACAATAATATTACATTTGAATTTGGAATCTGCCATTCTCATATGAATTGTCATAGTGTTTTCTCATTGTCGCGCCAATCTTTGTTAAATAATCTCGTGACATTAAAATAAAGTTGGGTGATAAACAGAATCGAATTGCTGTGATAGCATTATACAAAATAGGTATGCATGCATAGGTAATGCAATTTTTGGAAAAGCTCCATCAGCTTGATATTAGTCGAATTTTTGTGTAACGGGCTATTGATAGGCATAATGAAACGTCCTCTGTTCATGACAGAAAAAGATCTGGCCGTCCACGTAGTATTCGTACTAAAAAGGCAATGTAGTATTCATACTAAAAAGGATCGATCGACAGGAAAGATCAAAGTAGTGAGTGAAAGAATCCGAAGAAATCCTGTCCGTATGCAAAAAATTTTATCTAGGGAAATTATTATAGCATCCAGAACCATGTCGCGTATTTTAAAGGATGACTTAGGACTAGCAACTTATAAGAGACGCACTGGGGGCCTAGACAAGTGGCTCAATTGTCGTAAACGCTAGTAGAATAGAATGACAAATACCACGTAATATAGCGTAACGAATTTTAAATTGGTAGTCAAAAGTTATTAACTTTCTATTAAATCAAACGAACAGAAAAGTTGTGTGAAAACTGTCGAATAAAACGTAGCTAAATGGCACTTTTGACGAGCAATAACGTTAGGCAAGCGTTTCAATTTTACGAAACTTTTGCCACTTGTTTATCCGCTCTGGTCATTACTAAATCGATAATTTAAAAATGAATAAGGTGGTAAAATCAATTAAATCACAGAAAATTTTTATTTAAAGACAAAAACTACTGTTTACTATCGAGCTTATGTTAAGTAGAATGACCGAGTTTATGCTTAAAGCTCTAAAGAAACATCAATTAGTCAGTAAGGTACAACGTGGGTATTATCCGGCTTCAGTGATAGTTTGGTGGGCCGTTAACTATCAAAGAGTGACAGAGCCATATTTTTGTGAAAAAGATATCGAAACATCGGCCCAGGTGTATCCAGATACGATTCTTGGGAAGGAAGTTAAGCCTCTTCAACACCATGTTCAATAACGATGAATGGTCCTTTCATTAAAACTCAGCACCGGATCATAATGCTCGATCCACACAAGCGCGACTGGAAAGAAACGTTTCTGACGTCATCAGAGTTGAAGACTAAGAAGAAGCCGTCATCTAGTTACGATCTTAATCCACTTAATTATGATTTATGGACTCTAAATGCTATGATAATTTCTGGCAGTGGCAAATTTTTCCATGGAATAAGTACCTGTTTCAGTCGATATGGGGCCACAACGTTTAAAGGATTGTATTAAGGCCAATGGAGACCATTTTGAATGACCTTTATATTTTTAAAATGCATTGTGTATAAACTAACACACTGCAGTAATAATCGTTTTACGTAATAAAAAAAAACGTTTTCCCTGTAACAATATTTATAGCAATACTAAATATAGTAGTGACTTGATTACGAAACAAATATGGCAATGTGTTATAAATACGACCTTTCTCATTATATGATCTAAGTAATGGTGAAAACCGCATTGAAATCCACTCATAAGTTAAAAAGTTACAAGCGAACGCAAATTGACACTTCTTTTTACAATATTTACTTTGATTACTATCTGATAACAGAATTGGGAGTTGAGATTCAATATCCTAGGTATTTTTTAGATAAGTTTAAACATAGGGTTTAAATGCTTTGAAGTTAATTTATTATTTAATAATGTTAAATAATTGTTAAATGTTAAATGGTAATTTAATAAATTTAATAATTAGTTGTTCTAATTACCGCCATTTACTTTTTATTTTCATAGATCTAAAGTGTTGCAGTAATTTTGTCTAAAAGGAGAGGTTACGCCCTGTAGATTTGAATTGGCCAATTGTACTTACTGGTAGGGATTGCAAACCCGAAAACCGGACCCGGTAATCCGTCTGATCAGGCATCCTTAGATGTCTACCAGATCCGGCACCGAATTACTGGATCCGATCCCGGATCCTTTAAATTGAAAGAAATGCATGAAACTGATTTTTTTAAAATCTCGCGTTGCATGTAAATAAATAGACATTGTCATTCTTCAATTGATATAATATTACTATTATGTCTATGTTGCATTTATGGGAATGTTATAAGCACCTAGATAAAATATAGACTTAGAAGTTGTAACGATCGTAACGATCCATATTACTGATTTTTCTATATTACATGACTTTCTTCATATACAGCGATGACCTAACGTTTTAAATTGAAAGTATGTACTTATTTATATTGCATTGCAGGTACTAGTCCAAAATTCTATAACGAGCATATCAAATAAACACATTCGCTTGATCATCTTTTATATAGAGATTGTCCAGTGGCAGATTTCGAAATTTGAATGTATTAAACCGCAGCGTTTGGGCTATTAACGACGTCATATCCGCTCCTCGCACTTGTCTCGTTCAGAAATAAAATTTTAATTCCTGATTTTGCAGTAGCCTAGAACAGTAGAACAGTAAATAAGATTTTTTTAGTTTATCGAAGGGAAAATATACTTCATTTACGTTGCCAAAAAATCTCTTTAGTCGGAAAGTTTTGCAGCAAATCTTTGCTGTTTGTTCTCTGGATGAATGAAATTTTTCAATATTCCTTGGCGTTTGTGCTATTATCATTGCTGTAATAAAGATTTACTATTAAGAAAGCAAAACAAAAAAACAATTACAGGTGTACGAAAAATGTTGACGAATAAATATTTTCTTGATAATTACTTAAGAGAGAAAAAATATCTAAAAGAAAAATAAATACAGTTTGCCACGATAGCTATCGTAAGATCTAATTTTTGATCTTGAACAAGTGATAAGAAAGAGATTCACTTTGAAGAGAAAAGTCTCTCTTATTTCTCGAGTTATGCACGCTAAGGCTTTGGGATTGAGGGTATATCGCACTAGTATCTCTAAGTACACAAAGACTCAGCTAAATCGGTGACTCACAGGCATGAGCTCTCCAGTCCTTTAAGCTGAAATAAATGTACACATCTGGACTGAAAATAGCGTCGCTGCATTTAATAAGTATCTTATTACAATACTATTAATAACTTAAAAAGTATTTTATGAAATAGACATGATAGAATTTACTCCATCCAATCTTGTAAAACATAATACGTAATGAATGGTCCGTCGTCCTTACATGTTATAAAATCAAATATTACGAAATCCGTAAAATGAAAAGATGATAGTGACCTTACGCACTGCCTGCAATCATTTCGTAAGGAACAACGCACTCCACGTGCCATTTCACAACCGTCCAAAAGGTTTTAACAGTCCGTCCGTCTAACGTAATTTGATTATTTCAGTAACGAACATTCATATTCAGTCGGAGTTTGCGATACGTGGACTCGCGGTGTCGGCGCCAGTATTTTTGTAATCTTTCTACATAATATGTATGTAACTCGCTCACTTTCAGAATTTACTGCTGTGAAATATCTATAGTAATATTGTGACCTTCGAAACATATGTAGGCGGTATAAGAAATTACCATTGATATTAAGAATAATATTAGATAGCATTAGGATAGGATAGGAAGGACACCTACTTATATTTATGTAATGTAAATTTAAACTTATTTATTTAGTATCCATATTACAAATATCATAGCTTACAACGCGTAGGTACTATCATCATTTTTCATTTCAAGATACGTAACACAAAGTTTTATAACTGAATTAGATATATATTTTAATGTAATTTGTATAGACATGTAATAATGTAATAATTGTAGATAAACCGTAACAAATAAAATAATAAAATACTTTTGTTAAGCATTACTGTTAGATTAATAAATGTCTCATAAAAATGAGCACAATATATTACAATATGAAAACAACATAACAACAACGATGAGAATTTACAGAGCGAAAGTGAGTGTGGTAGCAGAGACCAAAGAAGACCAAGACTGACTTACGAAAATCAAATAGCCAGAGCGTTAGTTGACATAACATCAAAATCATCCGAATACCTAGGCGAAAATGTGTGAGGAGAATGGCGAGTTTTGAGGAGGCGAAAGAAGTGTGAAAGGACCCCGAAGTTTGCCACTACATCCTCTGTCAATATACCCCATTACGAGTAAAACGTGAAGATATGTATGTAAAATAATTTAATTACACAGATAATAAGTAAAAATATTACTAATGCAAATAATATACGTAAGTACATTTTTTATTAAAAAAAATTAAGTATGTAGGGTCAGAGGGGGTACAGTTAAGGCTGCCACCCCTCCGGGCTTAACCCGGAGTCTCCGAGGTTGAAAGGTTGTTATCCGAGCTGCAGGTTTAACATTGATATATCTGGGCGGGGGACGATGAAAAAATGTAAGACAATTTCTTTCAAATAAAAATTATAGTTTTAAAAATCTAGTTGGCCCCAGTCTGGGACTCAACTCAAATAGAGTTGCTATGCTGGGACTCCCAGCACTTGTATCTACTTATTTAATTTCAATAAATAATGATAATTATAGGTAAAAGCCTTTAATTTCCAAACATCGAAACAAATAAAACAGAAAAAAAATGAAAATTATAAAATTTATGCCGGTCTCGGGACTTTCGGGTCAATACCTAACTCGGTCATTATGTAAATAATACATACCTCAAAAACATTGTATTATTGAACGAAAACAAATAAATCCTTACCCCGTTAGGGATACAGCGTGAAGATATTTATGTATGTAAAATAGCGATTTTTCTGAAATCTCCGAGTCTGATCTTTTTGAAAGCCCTAAGTAGAATGCAATAAGGGGCACAGTGCAACAGTAGTGATATTTTCACTTATTTTTAATAATTATCCTAACTTTTTTTTTTTTAAATATTGGTGAGCTTGAGCCGTCATCTAACGGCACTTATTGTTTGGCGATACGAGTGCGCGCGACATTTTTATTTCAATGTTATTGAACTTTAATGATATTTTGGCAAAAAATACAGTGAATTGTTTTCTTTTTCATTTTAACGTTTACGGTACTTGGTGAATAAATGATTATTTTTATAATTACATGTTTATTAAACAATTCTAACTGCAGTCATTCACTGGTAATTTATAGACACTGGTAATATATAGACAGATTGATAACCCTATGTTTTAATTTCCTTTTCATAATGTGAGAAGTGACATTGGGGCACAGTGCAACGGGGCACACCGCAACATGTTTCACTGTGCCATGTTTATAGTTAGAATTGTTTGTACTGCTTTATTGCATTACAAAATTTTGTTTTTCAACAATAATAAATCATGATGGATAGAGCAGAAAAAATACATTCGATATAGATCTACACAGGACAGGAATATATTTTCTGACGATGGATACATTCCGAATGAGGTGACCAATCGCATTATTCCAACAGTCTTTTACAAGTCAAATGAATCAGTCAGATTCCTAGAAAATGTTGCAACGGGAACGGTAACATTAGACATTATATTCTTATCGAACGCTGAACCTGACTCGGCTCATGTTGAATGAGAATAAGGAAAAAAGTTGACCGATGAAAATATATTAAAAAGTCCAATCGAATGCCGAGATTATCCAAAAACTTAAGCTTGAGTTGTTTCGGCAACAATAAGGAAAAGAGGAACACTCGTAATGCGATAGATACTCCAATTAAACTAGAAATCAAGCAACAAACTAAATTGTCAGATGGTAGTAAAAATAAAGCGAAAGCCAAAGCTACTAACAAAACCTAAGAAAAGGAAGAAAAAGTGTTGAAAGTCCTATTTACAAATTCCACGGAGGATTCTAAAGATTCAATTCTATTGCTTCGTCATCAAGGTCCACTGATGTCCCTTTGTTCTGTTTTAAGACTCCAAAACAAGACGTTTTCGTCGTAGTCAGATTCAGTATAGACAGTACAGATAAACGAGAGAAATATTTCATATGCTGGTTATCTGACTTGGATGAAATGAATATGATGTCGGATACCTCAGAAAGAGCCACGAATCACATGGTTTTGTTCTCCTTTGGAGCCAGATCAGCAGTCGTTGCAAAACATGATAATTATAATTAACTTATTTGGCACCAAAGGGCACCAAAAAATAAACATCAAAGAAATATTTTTATTATTTATCTTCCTGAAAACATAAATCCTAAAAACATACAGGTTTACTTATTTTGTCGATTCTATGAAGAATTATAGTGGTGTTACATTGTACCCCAGTTTGTGCAGTGTGTCTCTATGGGTGTTTTCCTGTACCCCAACCCTAGGGCAAGTGCAACAAAAAAATTGTTTTTGGAAAATGTAAATTGCCGTGATGTGTAACGTTGTTCCTTTGATATTTAATTACCATCTCGTAAAACAAAGACTGCTTAATGCATAAGTACAAAAATTATCATTACTTAACTAATACTTTTTTTCTAATATTCAAAAATATTTTTTCGTTTCTCTGTGTCCCGCTTGACCCTACTATAATTTGCCCCTGCTGACTGTAACTACCCGCAAAGCGTCACAAGGACATTTGATTCAGGCCAATAGCAAAGAACGTAAAGCTTACAAAATTAGGCATTGACCACTGTACATAACATTAGCCTTGATCGACTCAGTATGTGCCCGATAATCGTAATTCGTTCCAACTGCTTTAATAAGATTTACACAATGAAACCATTACGTAACTGCGTAAATTGAAATTGCTTATATGACATGTGGGACTTTGTACAACAGTGTAACGTATTACTAATCACTACCCTCGTTTAGTACAATTATGTAAACATAGCAGATTCAATAGTTTAAAAATTAGAGCTTAAAAATATGGAGCGGACATGATCAGAATTAGTAATATCCACAATACAAACAAGAAGTCAAAAAGCAAAACAATCAGAAAATGTAGTCTCTCATATTGTAATTTCACACATATTGATACAATTTATGAAAAATATAACGCATGTTATTTAAATAGAATGTACATCATTTCTTGAGACTCTTGGAGCTTGAGCTTTTGAAAGAAATTGGAACAACATTGCTTATAACCATACATTTTATGTAGACACCACAGTATCCTAATGTGATCTCGTCCATAAATCAGATTCAAACTTTAAGCACGACATTGTGTGCGAATATTATTAAATAGCTACTAGATAACACTGAAACTTAGGTCACAGCCGTGTAATTCCGTAAACTGAACTTTACTCATGTTTCAATGAATGAATCTATAAGGAATCTATAAGGTATACCTATAAGATTAAAACTTAGGAAAAAGTATTAGCATTGAAAAGGAAAGTTAAAAAATACAGTTTAAAATATGTATTCACATATGCATTTATTTAGAGCATTGTAAAGAAGATTCGGTATTTAATTACAATAAAAATTAGTAAGCAAATTAATGATAACGAATGACTAACTGTTTTCTATACATATTAATTCATAGTTACACCATTAAACAATATTATGGTCACAGTACTTACATGTTTGCAGTCATAAAATGAACATAAAATATTTGCATCATGCAAGACGACCCCGGCCTTCAAGCAATGATAAGGAAAACAGTATTACTGCACTCAGTATTACATCATAGATAGGTACGATGATAATATCTCTAGAGCAGTGGTTATTACAATTCATTGTAGAGCTGCTTTCATTTTTAATCTACTAGGTACACCAACGCGACTCATAAGAACACACATTTTACAACCGGAAATATTGCCGGAAACTCGCATTCAACGGTGACACTCAAATTGTTGATTGTTGCAGTTCGTCGGGTTGTCCAATCGGACAAAATCAGTTAGAGTCGTGAAATTTCGTTTCATTCTTTTTTTATCACATCGTGCATGACGTCAGAGACATGTAATTAGTCTATATTATAGCTTGATATCTGTGAAAGCTGTCATGTTTACGAATTTCTAAGCCATCTATTCTGTCAAGGTCAAAGGACTGGGACGTAAGCGGGCGGGCGGCGCGGTATCTAGCGTCGTGTACTAGAGGAAAAAAGATTACTTAATATGGCTGTCGATATTGTATAATATATCAATAAGTCATGCGTACGAGAATTCTCATATTTCTAAAAAAAAATTATTGTAATCAAAATTATTTATTTTGAAATAGAAACATGTACGAATTTAGTCTAAATCATGAGGAGCCCCTATCAATTTCGTGATTAAAAATGAGTAAATACTGCTTTTTTTCAGGTCAAATTTCTCAATAACAACGCGATATTCTGGCATTTTCTTCTGTACGTCGACTATTTATCGAATAAGGTGAAAAGAGTTCATTTCGATAAAAACTCAATATAAATTAGAAATAAAAAAAGAAATCAAACATGCGTTTTCACGTAATCACGAAACATCTGGTTTTTCAGTTCTTCTAACAGTTAACTGGTATCGAATAATAACCTGAGAAAATCGTACACATTGGGCACATAGTCTTTTTGTATGTACAAAGATATTTATCGTAATATTTGTTGAATTAATACTTTAATAAAATGTGTTCCTAGCATATACTCGATAAACTCGTAGCCAAAACTGTGCGCGAAATCGTTGTTTAAATAATGATAATAACAATAAATTTTAAATATTTTAAAATTTGAGGTATTTATCTATCAAATACAAATTTTAGTATTTATTTTGAACTACACATTTATTTGCAGTAAAATTTCAAAATAATGCTTTAAAAGTCGATGCGCGAACTCAGTCTGGGCCGAGGGTTCTTCAAGTAGGGACATGTGTCGGTTCGATCTCTGCCACTCCTTACGTAAATCACAATATACAATACAATAAAGCATGCTTTTATACTACGCATAAACAGTTTTGATTACTGTAACTGTAATTATTTATTTTTTGAATTATGCGATATGTAGGTATATGTGTTCTATTTTGTGTGGGATTTGTCTGTTATCCACATTAATGTTTTTATAGATACATATCCCCACTCTGTATTTTTAACACGGTAGTCAGCGAGGCTCGCGGACAGATGGTTTTGACAACCATATTTATTAGATATATATAGTGAGGATATGTATGTATTGACTGTATGTCTATCACGTTTGTTTCTCTGTCTGTCTGTCTATCACGTAAGTATGTCTGTCCCTCAGTCACGTATGTAGTATGTCTCTCAGTCATGTTTGTCTATCTGTCTGTCATGTATGTAGCATGTCTCTCTGTCATGTATGTCTGTCTGTAATGTATGTGTCTATCTGTTATCTATGTCTGCTTGTGTGTATGTTTATATACATATGTCTGCCTTTAATTTATTGCACTTGTTCGTAGTCATTCCATGTAAAAATATGTTTAAAAGGGTGCATTTTGTGTGCTTTTATTATAAAGTTTATTTGTAAATTATTTAAGTTTTTAGTGGGCAATATAAAATTATTCGTAATTCACAGCTAACAAAGATTACTTATGTGGGTTTAATTAAAATTAATGATAATGACATCTATTTTCAAATCCAAGATGGCGGATTCTAATATTAAGAATAAAATGAAAAAACCTCGTAAATCTCCAACCTCCAACCAGGATGTCAGTTTTTCACGGTTTCACGTCGATTTTTATATCCAAGATGGTGAATGTTACTTTTTTGGATAAATTGAACAGGGGTGTCAAATTTTAGGTTTCTCCGTGTGCTGATTACGAAAATGAAGTTCATTTTCAAATCAAAGATAGCGAATATTATTTTTTTGGATAAATTGACATGGGTGTCATATTCGCTGTTTCTCGGTGTGCCAATTATAAAAATGACTTCAATGTATAAATGTAAGATGGCAGACCTCAATTTTTTAATGAATCGATTCGGTTATTATTTTCTAGATTTTAGATTTGAAAATGATCACCATTTTACAAAGTGAACGTCATTTTCACAATCAGCACCCCGAGAAACTTAAAATATGACACCTGTGTCAATATTATCTAAACAATTAATATTCGCCAACTTGGATTTAAAAATTAATGTCGTTTCTGTAATCTGCATACTGAACAACTTCTAAAATGACACCCAAGTCATTGAATTTGAATTTCAATATGAACGTTATTTTTACAATCTTGCGTCTGCGGGAGATCTTCGAGCTGGCAAATTTTACCGCCAGCGAATTAGTTTGCCTATTTAAAGGGGTAGTGCTGCCAGTCTTCTAAGCACCCGAAGCAACCCGAAGGACCGAGGTCCTGGAGAGAAACGTATCTCGTGATCTATTAAATTCGAACCGGCGTAAATCCTCTTTCTGCGAGCTTTCGGTTAGAACTGACGATACATAAAACCACGACCACATCGCGCTCAAAATAATAAAAATATTTCCAAAAATGCGTGCATTGGGTGATCCTAGTCCTCCGTGAACGATGTTAAGGGTTAAGTTTGTACTTACCGAAGAAACGCGATATTGTCTTTTCTGAAACTATTTTTACGAATGTTACTACCACACTACTTTACAGCAAAATTTGGCATTGTTTACGAATATTATCCTATATTTTTTGATACCGCTTAAACACAGGTTACGTATCTGCTTCCTGGTTACTACTAAACGAGCACGCGTTTGTGTTTGAACTTATATGAGCATTTGTGCTGATGGATGGCAGAATACGGTGCCTTTCTATTTCAAGTCTAGTAGGCTAGGTTGTCTGTGGTCTCGTCCTTGTGTCGTCAATAATTTCAATTATTATTTATATATTTCACGTTCTAAAAATTTAGATATTAGCTATGTCGTACCGTGATCATTCGAAGATAAATTTGTTGATCGGCTACTTTGTAGACATGTTTTCTTTCATTTAGGTAATGCGTGTTGACCAATTTGAAATAAATGAACACAATGTACCTACACGAAATTGGTCTACACGCATTACCTAAATGAAAGAAAACATGTCGACATGTTATTTCAAATTGTGTGATTTTTAGAACTTTTAGAAAATTGTGTAAATTTTTAGAACGTGAAATATATAAATAATAATTGAAATTATTGATGATTACGTTTTGACGTAGTGTTTTATATAACGATGTTAATCAAATAATAATGACAAAAGGTTGGTTTTTTTTAAAATGACATACACTATGATATGATAGGTGATAAAATAGTAACTACAGTTCATGAAATATAGCTGGACCACTGATATTATTTTTAGTTATTTAAAGGAAGTTTATTTTTTCAGAGTCAAATATTGAGAATGTGAAATATGTAATTATAACTATTGAAATCATTGACGAAACGTTACTTTAAATTTTGTTGTCTGATTTGATGTCAGCTTTCGCGGATATCAAGTTATATTATGTACTAAATGTCTCGATGTCATTCACAATATGATAAAGATAGAATGACGCGAAATTATACGACTGTAATCAATTTTGCTCGATTTTACAACCCGACGAAATTACATAACTACAATGAACTGCAACTACAGGCAACTACTTACAACTGTCGACAATTTGAAACTGTTAACGTCAAATGAGTCTTTTCCGGCAATATTTCCGGTTAACCTTTAATTTTACAACGAATTTTTTGTCATACATCAATTTCGAGAAAACAAAATTAAGTAAATATCAAAACATAGCGTGCTTTATGAATTCTATTTTGCCGCATCACTAAAGAATGGCTGCTTGGGTGAAGTCATCAGTACTGTCCAACTTAGTTATATTGTTTTTCATTCTTTTGAGCTAATGAAATGGCAATATTTTGTGGATGACAGTGTAATGGCGATTAAATAAAAGGTATGTTACAAAATTGTACATTCTAAAGAAAGATGAACCAAATACATATACAGAGACACTACTCACAGTATCATATCAATAAGCTAATATTATGTATATGTAAGCAGAACAAAGAAACGGTAGCGAGTGTGAGACAAATTGTTGTTATTCTTAAAGTTTTGGGTCGTTTCGCCTCCTCGGTGCTACCTACTCCATATAACGTTAAGAGTTTTCTAGTCAATTTCAGGTCCATTTGCCATGCGCTCTTGCCATATCATCCTTCCTTTTTGTCAATGGTTAATCGATAGTACGAAAAGTGATTTCAGTAAGACTACAGCTACTGTCAGGGTAGTTAAGGAAGTGCACCAGAGTACTCCTGCAAGCTTTTCTATTAGAGACACGATTACCTGTAAAATATTATCTGTAAAGTAACAGCTTAAAAGTACTGCCAAAAATTGGCATTCATAAAGTTACGTAAAAAAGCGTTAGTGTGCCTCCTTCAATCGTGCTGCAATACTTTGCCACACTGACTTTTATCGTTTATTTTTGGGATGTTAATGTACCCTATCGAGTAACAGCTTAAGTTGTATTTGCGATTAAATGAAAACGTATACCATTTTCTATTAGAGATTACATGTGTGCCACGTCAATGCCTGTTGAAAGTATCTGGCACACCATTTATTTTTCCTGAAAGTACGGTTCAATAACTGATATCATACCGTTACAGTTGGACATTATGTCAAAAAAATAAAGTCAATTATAAAATGACAAGTGACACCCAACTTTTAGAACTTCCCATTGTTAACATTTAGTTGTAGGTACTATTGATTAGTATCGATAGAATTCTAAATCAGCCAAGTATGAGTCGAGGTCTACGCACTGAGGATTCCTTAACATCATACAATATATTTGTGTTATGTATTTACCAAAAAAATATAAGTATGATTTAATAACAAGTTTAACTTTGCAGTTGAAAGACACGTTCCATAGTCTTCAATTGCAGGTATTAATTTGTAATGGCGAAATAAAAATTGTATAACTACAAATTCACAATTTGTGATATTTTCTTTTTGTTGTTCTATGAGACGTTGCTCCTTGCCAAATTTCATGATTCCAAGTCAATGGAAAGTACCCTATAGGTTTTATTTTCTTGCGAGTGTCAAAATATAAGGCAAAAATGGCCGTATTTTTTGACTGTGTTGACTTAGGAGCTTGATTTCTTATAGCTCCAAAGAATCGCAGACATAGGTGTTTGGTAATCATACAACTAAATGCTAATAATGCGAAGCTCTAAAAGTTGCGTTTTTCACTTGACATACGGTCCGACTGTAACAGTATGATATCAGTAATTGAACTCTACTTTCAGGAAAACGAAATAGTGTGCCAGATACTTTCAACAGGCATTGACGTGGCACACGTGCACTTTCTTATAGAAAAAAGTATACACTTACATTTAATCATAATTTGAAGCTTTTACTCGATAGGTACATTAATGTCCCAAAAAATAGACAATAAAAGTTTCTGCGCCTAAGTATTGCAGTAAGATTGAATCAGACACACCAACGTTTTTTTATATAACTTTATGAATGCTAATTTTTGGCAGTAATTAGCCTATAAATAAGCTATAATAGAATGGGACGGGAATACACATACTCGTATTTCGTGTCTATCGGTGTGCTTAATTGCATTTGACAGACCAATGAACAAAATAAATCTTTGCTCGTCAGTACTTTTGAGTTTTTTAATTATTTTTGAACTTTACAAGTTAAAAATTAATATAAAAATGTTTGTATATACAGGGTGTATATGAAAACGGGACAGTTACTTTAATGGATGAAAGGGCATAACTTTAGTATGTAGTTACAAAAAGAATTATCGAAAAAAACGTATCCGTTTAAGAGTTACGACCGCTTTAATTTTCAAGTGTTATCCCCACCATTTCTCGTAAAATTGGGTTGATCGTGTACAGTTACAGATTTTAAATCTTATGTTTTTTTTTATTTTGTAATAATTTCACCCGTTACTGAAATACAGCCTGAAAACCATTTTCGAAAATAATGCGTATACCCCAATGGGGTGGGCTGTATATGTGAGAAAGAAACTCTTTTGGGCGTGATGGTGGAATGCAGTATTTTAGGCTGCAAAGGCCAGTTTGACAAACAAAAGTCGTCAAAGCGAGAAAGACTATAGTGGCCACATCAATGCAATGTCTATTAGTAGTAGATCTGTGATCATAATAGTCCTCGTGACAGTGTCACGTGGACAGCGACACGTCGACATCGTTACGCGATTTACGTTCGTAGCCTTTTATTTTACATATTTACTCATACACTGACAATTTTTAATCAGAGTTTACGCTATCGATAACAAACATGTTTCTCCATTGTTTATGTATACGACTCGCAATGAGGTCAATGTCGCATACTTATTCATAGCAAAGAAGCTCGTGTCCGGCCTGTTTCAGGGTTTCTTCTCTCTCTATTTACTTAAATGTATCAAAAGATAATAGCGTTAGTTAATTTACTGTAATTTAATAATTTACAACTGATACTACGATTAGTAAGTTGCACTGACGTCAACCATAGCAAGAATCGCAAAACTAAAACTAACAATACACATTCAAAATTAGTACATACCTAGTTGAGAGTCTAATAAATGTAAATATAAACTTAGTAAAAAAGTATTTAAAACTTGTAGCACATCAGTGCAGTATCTATTATTTGTCATTCTCTAAAAATGTCTTTAAACGAGTGACACCACTTTGACTTTCAAATTAAAATTTAATTTATTATTTAGTACCTGTGCCGCGCAAAATTACAAATTTAGTATCTATTTTTCAGATATAAAAAAAATTAAATTACTTTCTGAAAAGTCCTCTAGCTGACATTAAAAGTACCGTTAAAATCGGTCCAGTCCTTTAGAGATTAACCCTGAGAGACTAACAGACAGACACAGCGAGAAAATTTTTAAAATGCGCGTAGGGATTTTGGTAGCATGCAAATAATCATGAGCTTAACCGAAAGCCTTTATTTTGAATTCACACACAGACATTTTAATTTTATTTATTTGTATAGAATATATGTAGATGATAGATATAATAGCTTCTTGTTGAACAAACCCCGTCAGATACTTAAATATATCGTATACCTACTGATTTTGTAAAAAAAAATCAAAATAATGGTTTATTGTCAAGGAAATATTGAACCCTTTAATTTCAAGTTTTCAAATATATTATTTGTGTTACGTATTTAAATCTATAACCAATTTCTTGACATTTGTCATCAAAGAATAAATAACTTATTTAAATTTTCGTACAACACATAATATAATTAATTATGTATTCTATATTTTTAATTATTTGAAATTATGTAGGTATTAAATTTCGTTTAAAACGGTTAACTAATTATAAAATACCTATTTTAGTCATTTCCAATATCATACTCAAGTAAAAACATCTCCTTTGTTTTCAATTATGGAATGTCCAGTTAATGTTACTTATCTTGACAATGAATAAAATATTTTATTGATCATCAGTAATCACCTCTAATCTTTAAATCACTCAACTGTAAACAACAGACCTTCGTGTAAGAACAAGGTTTAAACTATTAACATAATAAAAAATAGAATCCGGGTCGCGAGTTTAAAAACTGAAGCAAACTTTGCTGGCTTATAATATGACATACCTTTAGATAAACCAAAATAAACCGGTCAGTCGTCATTTCACTAGAAAATAGTCATTCCATCAGATTTATGTATTTGTAGCCCTAGTTCGTAGTGCTATTTTGCAGTCGAATTGTAATCTTACGACTTATTTGATGAAAAATGTGTGTCGTATTTATAGCAGTGGTAATACGACACAGTGACGCTATTTATTTCAAATTCATGATTCTCATACTAGCAATAGTTGTATTGTTATTACAAAATATTTTTAAAATACGCTCTATTGGTCAACTGCTAGCATTTAATTGAATTTTTTAAGACGTGTCTTCACTCCTCTAATGAATGATTTACCAAAGTAAACAGAAAAGCTTTTGCATTTCTTTCTAAAAAGCATTTGTACTTATTTAATTGTTTAATTGTAGTTAAGTGCTCAAATTACGTTTTCCCGATTTCAATGTATTAACCGCTGATAATAAATCATCAGTAGAGGGAATTGTGTTTCATTTTATGTACACAAAGTTGATATCTATTACATCGAAGAATCACGTGTTGGAGACACGTGACTGGATAGCGGATAAATTCGCATTGCATCGGATGGGGCCGATATCGATTGTTAATCACGCATTTATTCACTGGTATTTATTTGGATAACAAGTTTACCTACTAGAATAGTACTATGAACTTTAATTATGTCATCGATACAATCAATGCCATTTGCAGTCATAACATAGCTGTACAAGGCTAAAATATTATTTTAAAATACGTGACAAAATTCTCATAATTGCTTATGTCTGTTACCGGCCAAGTCCAATTTCAGGAGAACCTAGTTTCGCCTGGGGCGAACCTGCTTCTTCTTTACGCGATAGGATAAACCGGTATAAACTAGGCCGAACTAGTTCGTCCTAAATCCGATAGAAGAAACCAGCTTAGCATAGTATAAACTGATACAGCCCAATTCGACTAATTTTGTTTAGCCGAAATGATTAAGCGAGCGACACGCCCGCCCGCCTTGCACGCCCTCTGCTGCTCTACGCTCGGCAAGTTCGTTGATTCGAATATTCATTTCTTTTTTTCTTTCTTCATAGCATAGCGCAGAGATTAGCGCATTTGCCAATGTCACGTATTAATAAGTAGAATCGTTATCGTAAAACTCCTCCAGTAAAGTGATAGTAGACTATATATAGAATGTGTAGGCTCTTCTTGGAAGAGTGCGAGAATGTCAGCTACACGTGTTTATTTCAACCTACTCCTCTTTTCACTTACACAGAACTTTTAAACACAATTACTATCACTTTTGTAGTTTAAAACTCCAAAAAATGTAAAAAATTGAAAATCTAAATAAAATGACAACCTCAATTCTCCCGTTCCCGCCAATAAGTCGAACGCTCATTTTCCGTCGAATTCTACGCGTGTTTAATAGTTGATTGTGTTCTAAAGTAAAAGTATTACTTATTCGAATACGTTATTAAGTTTTGTTGTATTTAATTATGGGTGAGCTTACGTCGAGTAAATAAACAGATTAAAAATAGCGTATAGAAAAGTTACATTCCATACCAGTTCCATAAAGACTATGTAAAATTAGTTCAAACTGAGGTATACAAGTTTATCTTATAATGTGCATATTTATACTAGGGTTAATTTGGTCTATCTAAATTTGGCCTAGGCTATACTGGTTACCCTGTCGGACGAGGCAATGGCCCGGGATGGAGTATTAATGGCGGTGTCGCTCGACATCGCCAATGCATTCAATTCGCTCCCCTGGGCCTGTATTAGAGAGGCACTGAGATACCATAATGTGCCTCCCTATCTGTGCCGTATTGTTGGGTCCTACCTCGACGAAAGATACGTAGTGTATACTGGCCGAAATGGCGGGCAACATCGGCGGAGACAGTCACGCGGTGTTCCGCAGGGGTCGGTCCTAGGACCCCTTCTATGGAACATCGGTTATGACTATCGGTGTTGCGAGGGTTAATGCTTCTAGGCGCATCCGTAACGTGCTACGCGGACGATACACTCGTCACTGCCCGGGGCACTTGCTCTGTCGCTCAAGTGGTGACGCGCATTAGAATGCTGGGGCTTGAGGTGGCGCTCGGCAAGTCCGAGGCCATCTGCTTCCATAGGCCTCGAAATGCGCCACCTGCTAGCTTCAGCATCATTGTTGGTGGCACCCGTATAGGGGTATAGGGATTACCCTATATGAAGTATTTGGGGCTTATCCTCGATACTAAATGGAGCTTCCGCGAGCATTTCGCACGTCTGGTCCCTTGGCTGATGAAGGCATCAGCTGCGCTCAAACGGCTGATGCCCAATATCGGGAGTCCCAGTGCGAAAGTCCTGCCTTCACATGGGAGTGGTGCGATCAATGGCGCTCTACAGAGCGCCGATTTGGGCGGCAATATCGGCGGCCAAAAGAAATATCGCTCTTTTGCGAAAGCCACAAAGGGTGATGGCCGTCGGGGTGATAAGGGGTTATCGCACCATCTCCTTCGAGGCGGCTTGCCTGTTGGTGGGCTCCTCTCCGTGGAGTTAGAGGCGGTAGCGCACGCCGAATTCTACGAGTGGCGTGCGCAACTCCACCTCAGAGGTTCTCCGCCTACGCCTGGGAGGAGGCAAAGCGAGAGCTCCTGGCCCGACGGTCAGTGATGACGGCCTGGGAAGCAAGACTGGCTGTACCTACGGCCGGCCGTTGGACCGTCGAGGCAATCCGCCCTGTTCTTCGCGAATGGGCGGACAGAAGGGTAGGCGCGTTGTCCTACAGGATGGTGCAGATACTGTCGGGACACGGATGCTTCGGCAGATATCTGCACCGGATCGCCGGACGAGAGACAACACCTAGGTGCCACTATTGCGACGGGGATGAGGACACCGCGCATCACACGCTCGCTGAGTGCCCGGAATGGGCTGAGCAGCGCCGTGCCCTCACCTTGCTCGTGGGGAACGACCTCTCCTTGCCTGCTGTGGTAAACTCCATGGTGGATGACGAGAGGTCGTGGCAAGGGGTTCTCACCTTCTGCGAAGAGGTTATTTCGCAGAAGGAGGCGGCAGAGAGAAGGAACAGGAGCAACAGAGAAGGAAGAGGCAGGGGAATCTCCACTCTCTTGCCTCTGCTCCGGAAAGATCCTGGTTTAGGCCGGGTATCGCCTGTCGCGGTCCGCGTGATGAATGCTAATGCGCACCTGCGACCGCGACAAACACCGTCGGGTTTTAGTGGGTAACTTGCATTATTGCGTGGAGTCCCACATATCCCTCTCGCCACCCCCCTTGCGCGGGAACGGAATGCATAAAGCATTTCCTGATGTAAAAAAAAGGCTATACTGGTTAATCTTATCACGTATAGGAAGGACTACTTTGGCCTTGGCAAAACCAGTTAGTTTTAAAATCGAGCTTCGCCGCTAAGATGTTATACCTTTTTATAGTATATATACATATGTTTTTACAAGTTAAAAATAAATAACTTCGGATATTAATAACCGATGTCTAATCGATATTCAGTTCCTCATTTATCTCTCAAAAGTCAACAACAACACAATTTGTCCTACATTTAAAGTTACATTGCGTATTTGCACGTTTTATAATCGTTACATGTGTTTTATAATCTTTGTATAGCGAAGAACAAAGTAATATATTATGTAAAGGTAATTTCATGCTTCGTTTAACGAATATATAATAATTAGCAAACGATGTTTTACTTGCAGCGCCATCAGAGATATGCCAGAGTTCGATGAGAGCATTATTGTAAAAATGCAGAACAGAACGCATAGATGGTTAAAGCATGTAGAAATAATGAGAGATGCGACGAAAAATAATTAAAGAGCGAAAATGAATGCTAGCAGAAGCCTATGAATACCAAGGCTGACTCATGAATGTCAATAGCACTAGCACTGTTCAGAAAACCGAAATGCTTGACACTCCATCCTCTTTGACTATCCTGTTAGGGGTATAGCAAGAGAGTATAATAATTGTATATAATAATGAATGGCTTTTAACATCAATGTAGCAAGCGCGTATGTTGAGGAATACGACTACGAGCGGCAAACAACACATACATATTAGAAAATATGTACAAAATCTTTCGAAACTAAAACGATAACGTAGATATTTAGTGTTCTAATGTCTGTAAATATATTTAATTTTCCAATATTCTCAACATTTCAGCATTTCCAATCATTTTGAAAATATTGAAAACATTTTCAACGCTTTCAATATTTTCAAACACGAGGGTGACAAAGGTATTAGTTGAGAGTTTTATGTATAAAATAATAATCCATAACACCATTTAGATGAAATACAAAGAATTTTGTGGCAGTGTAATTAAAAGGAAGAAGTTAACAATTTTAGGAACACAAATGTTTTAGTATCTTTATTTGTTTGTAGTTTATGCCAGGTTACGTAATAGAGATGACGTCACTAGGATAAAAGCGTTCACCTTGACCTTAGACTAATGTCAGCTTGGCGCCGATGCGCTGCGCGTGCCTCTGTTACATAACGAACTACAGAGAATAATAAGTCTTGCCTAGGAAATGCAATTCACACAACTGGATTCGCAACGACTTAGGTATATTTAGATAAAGATAATAAGGCCTTTTTACTTACCGTAAATGTTATAAAAATTTAAGAAAACCTTACGCAAAAAATAAGCAGGTATGTTTGAAAAAATTATAAACACCAAAGTATACCTAAAATCTTTTCAAAACAAAGTTTCAGAGCTTAAAATATTGAGTATGAGAGCACCGATTTCCGAGAGTTTTCTTCCTGAAAATTGCAGCTTTCCAAGAAAATATAACCGCATGTAAATCAGTTCACCCATTTAAGGATGCCATAGGCAGGCAGATAGACAACGGCGTCGAAACCATCGAAACACCCCTTATTTCTGTTAACAACATTAAGACCAACAAAGATAAAGAAAACGAAATGTTAGAAACAATACGTATATACAATACGGATAGTAAGCTCATTTTATCATTGTTTTTTAATTGACTCTTAGAATAATATCGTTACACTTTCAATCGTTACACTTTGCATAATAAATAAGAGAATTTTAAATTTAGTTCAAAGGCAAAACAATTCAAACGTAACGAAGTAACCCATTCGCAGTAAATAAGTAAATACTATGTATTACTTAGTACATATTCTTTACTAAAGCAGCTGTTGGCAGTAGTAAAAAAAAATACACAGCAATCGTCTGGTCTCTAACTAGAGCATTTCCTGTGCTTTGAGAACGAGATGACGACTACTATTGGCGTCTCTTCCAGTACACCCAGACCCAAAACAATCTAGAAACGTTTGTTTCCTAAATTGACCCAACCGGGAATCGAACCCGGAACCTTCCGCGCTTGGATGCAAACTTAAGCCACGGCGCCATGAGGTCGTCAGTAAAATATGATATTTTTTTACAACTTTATTTATCTAAGATATACTTAGTTTCCTGTAAAGAGAACACGAAGCACCTATTATTATTAGTATCGCAAAGGTGTAATGTTGAAATGTTTGCTTATACCTATGTATTATACTATATACTTACATACATATAATAATAATAATAATGCCTTTTTTATTTCCTTAATATAAACAATTTACAATTAAATCATTCATGCAATTTCGAGGAAGTCTATTATTTATATGACTGTTAACAACATTAAGACCAACAAACATAAAGAAAACCAAATGTTAGAAAAAGATCTGTGGAGCCTCATAGCCAACATCATGGCGGTCATAGTACAATTCCGTCGAGCAATATTTTGGATGTACTGGTCCTGTCGGCGAGTGGTGATGCGAGATCGTCCTCTATGTCGCTCGGCCACGCTGCCTGTGATACGATAGCGTGTATTCGGCTTATGACGCTCTGTGTAGTGCCAAGAGCGACAGCCACAGTACGTTGCCTGGAACCAAATTGCAACATTCCGACGGGTATCATGATCTCTTCTCGTGTCAAATGATGTCGTCGATCCATATCGATGCAATTTTTTTTCAGTTCCGATGCAAAAATTGTAATGGTTTTGTAAAAACGCTATTACACACAAAATCAATAACGATCCAAAAAAGTTAAAATAATAATCCCCAATTGCGGCGATACTCTAAAATCTAGGTTCCCAAACTTATTTTGTCTACTGCCCACTTTGAGTCATGCAGTCGTTGTCTAAGATGCCTCCTAGCTAAATGAAATTACAAATCACCCCCCAGGCCTCTACTCCCCATTTTTTTCTGGGTCTCTTACCGCCCCCCTTTAGGCCTGCAGTGCCCACAAGGGGGCGTTATCGCCCACTTTGGGAAAGGCTGCCTAAAACGTACTTGATCCCTAGACACTTGATGAGTGTAAATGAAATCTGTAATTAAGTAATTAGTAAGTTTACGCTACAATGCTGGCTACTTTTCCTCCCGCGCTATTAGCCTTATCATCAATTAGCCCTAAGAAACGATAATGCCTTTTTAAGGCTTGGGTGAACAGTATCCTTGATAAGTATAGGCAGTGGATTAGTGATTCGTCAATGTCTGGTTCCACTCGTAGGTACTTTCACTTGTGACTCCAAATACGTCATTATTTCTAAAAATGGCGTTAAGTTGTGAATTTGTTTCAACTCAGTGCTCTGTTCACCTCGATATAAGTGGAAAACAGCGTGAAGCTATTTAATATGAGTTATAAACTTTCCTTCATTAAAGGAAATGAAAAAGTGTAATTTGTTATGTATGTAGATAGTATGTTTAACTTTCAATTTAAAGATCACTAAAAATGCTAAAGTAGGTACTTCCCCAATCGTTTCCAAGATTTCTTATCTCTTTCTGTTCTTCTCCACGAATTTAATTGTCGTTGTAAGTTGTAATTGTAAGGATTAATAAATAATTTCAGAAATCATATTTCATACAATTTATAACTAATTATTATTATCTTTCATGTTCATAAAAAAAGAACTTGAGTAAATAAAGTATATGAGGGCATCCCCATTAGCTATCATGTAATATATCGCGTAGCTCTCAGCGACATTAAATTACGTAGACAAATAGATGGCCTTGACAGTCGCCCACCTGCACCACACGAGCTACCCACTAGTTTAAGAACATTGTAGGAAGTACACTGTTACATTGTAACACTTCCTGAATGTAATATTTTGCTAACCTACATTACGATAATGTAGTCATCATCATTTTTAAAACAGAATACTTAGTACTTTTTATTTTGCAATACTTAGTACCTATCTATGTAGATATATTTTTAAATGAATAATGGGTTGAATATTAGGTAAAACTGTTTGAATGTGCACATTACAAACATACATACATATCTTCACGATGTAAAACTAACGGGGTAGTCGTCAATTAGCCCTTATTAGTCCTTAGCCCAATGTGCATATTCTTATAAAAATTTCGAAAATAGATAAATCAAACAAATATAAGTACGCTACCTTACTTTTGAATGTTTTAAATAATTATGTATATAAATTAAAATTGACACATCCAAGAAATAATTTCATAACTCTATGATTACTTATATTGTCTAGAACGCTGCTGGCAGATGGCCTTGCATCTCAGCTAGACACTAGGAAGCGAAGACCGTAATTGTATTTATTTGAAGGCAGAACAATATATACAAATGTAAAACATACGAATATACAGATTCATGTAATGTATATGTAAACAAACAAGAAAGTAATCAAAATCCCACTAACACTTAGTGAGATTTTGATTACTTTCTTGTTTGTTTACATTCTGGACAAAAATTAAAAAACAGGATATAACAGATTCCACGTAACAGTTACACGATAAGACTTACTTCTTTTGATGAAAAGAAATCCTGAAACGAAACCTGAAACTAGCCTAAAAACGAAAGGGAATTCTGTTTTGACAATGATTTTTCAAATTATTATACTAAGTGTGCGGTACAGCTCCAGGCACGACCTCTGCGCGTGCTGGGCCGTTAATAATTTCGGTAGGGTTACAAATGTGCTGGGAACTGCGCCGACATTGACCGCGATACGCGGCGCTAATACACAAAATTGTACAATGAATAGAGACTAAATACCTTTACTGTCACTGTTAGTCTTCAGGGTGGTGAAAGTCGTATCACCTTCCTAACCTCTTTGCCTACCACTTCAAGTATTTTTTTATTATTATTGAACGTCCTCCCGATTGTTATTTCTCGCGGATCTTGTAAATTGCAACCTTTAACCAAGCATTAATTCCGTTTATTATTCATTAGAATGTCAAGAATATTAATTTCAATAAATTGTATGATTTAAACTTAAATTTAAAAATAAAATAAATTTGAAAAATAATAGTACTGTAATAGATCGTATTAATATAACCGCTCACAACTGCATGTATAGGATTGTATAATTTTTTTTAAAAGTAAAAATTCATATATTGTGGGTCATATATTGTGGTCCGTTGCACCATCTCCCTTTCCTTTATTTATTTATTTTCTTTTATTCGTTTATTAATTTTTTATTTTTAAAGATTTTGTTTTGTACTTTAAATTTCCATTATTCCAAATTAATGAATAATAATTCTTTAGCTTTTTTACTTTAATTTTTTTTCTTTATCCTCCTCATTTCCTCCTTCTGTCTTTTTTTCCTTTCCTCTTTCTCTTCTCTCTCACCAATAACATATTTTTTAGGCGTTCATATACTGCCGACAATTGAATTATGTCCCATGGCAACTGCCTTCATTATTTCGGCGCAGAATTTGGCAAATTTAGGTCCCGATCGTTTACCCGCAATTAGGGAGCTCCAGTTCGCAGTTGTAACTCTGTCATCAACCTCGCACTCGAGCTTCAATCTAGCTGCTCCAAATAGGGGGCATTCATTTAGGACGTGTTCAATATTCTGCATAACATTAGGGGAACACACACAGCTAGGATCATCGCGGCGCTTAAAACGGTGAAGATACGCAGCGTTTCCTCCATATCTAGTCCTCTCTTGAGTCTTCCGGTATGATATGCCAACTCAATCTAAGGCTCGGTACGCCTGGCGGATATCCGGAAAGAAGCACTTTGTGATCGCTCCTTCCCTGGACTTAGTGTATTCATCCTGCCATGCATCCAGAGTTCGTTGACGTATCATCCACTTAGCAAATGACAGAGGGAACTTGTCATAATCTGCAACCATCTTTTTAAAGAGGACAGTGTCTTTAGCTATTTCGTCGGCACGCTCATTTCTGGAATTGCCCATATGAGCGCGAATCCACCATAGACTGACTTTGTCGCCCTCATCGCCCGCCCGTGACATACCCTCCCTAATGCTGTTTGCTAGGGGCTCTGTGGACCGAGGGTTCGCTATCGATTCCAGGGAGGAGCGTGAGTCGCACAGGATGTCACACTGCCTGTTGCAGGATCCTCCACCGATAGCCTTACCGTACCGCGTGGCGCAGTGCGAGAAGCTCCGCTTGGTATACGGTACAAAAATCCTCCACGCAGTACTTCCTATTGAAAACTTTAACTCCGTCTTTCCAACAAGTTATGGCGCAGCCCACATTACCTTCGATCTTACTGCCGTCTGCATATATACTGACGGGGGCGGATGGTTTTACTTCGGGTGCGTCGTTGTCGAGGAGATCCAGTACTATATATCGCAGCTCTTTCCTAAGCGCGACATGTGGTATAAAAAGGCGTTCTCGCTTCCAATTTACACTCCCTCGCCTCAGGGAGGGGCTTCCCGCGTTTTACTACATATAGTTCGGCCGCCTCACACGCCCGTAGTTGCGCGCCACTTCAAGTATTATATAGTAACAATATAATGCAAAGCAATTAAATACCAATTCTAGTCGGCGTACACAACATAACATGTAAACACGACACGGCAGAATTTCTTTTAGCTTCAAAACTAAAAACATAATTGAGATTTTCAACCAATATTCCAAAAACTTTCCCCTTTTCTTACCACAAAGCGACCGTCTCTTTTTTTAGACTTCTCCATTACAACTCAATTCACACACTAAATTACCCACATTCCAATAAAATAAACTAAACCGGCGCTGACGAGACAACCAGCGCCATCTCTTGGTATCGGAATGAATTAATGGTGAATTCTTTGAAAATATTACCCTTTTTAGTATCGCATGCATCTATTTATTTAAATACACCCTAGTTATTTCAAAATTTCAGTTTATCCTTATTTCCTACGTGCATTTCTGCCTATATCACGTAATTATTTTACATTCTCTTTGACCTATAAAGGCATATAATTCTAGAGTTACGGCAATGAGCCAGAGCAACTTGGGTATCTTGGTTAGAGCACTTTCTGGGCATTGTTGACTTAATAAGCACATGTCTACAATGGAGCTCTCCGACACAAGAATGTGAAACTGACACGAAGCGGGTGAAATGCCTATGCACATTCTGTGTGACTGTGGACCCGGGGGGTTATTCACAAACGTCGGAAACTTTCCGTGTCGGAAAGGCCGATCGTCGAAAAATATAAATTCAATCCGACGGCTTGGATTTTTGAATACGACTAGGTATACGTAATATGACTAGGTATACGTAATATATATACTCAAATCATCGAAAAGTATCCTGTCGGATACGGAAAGTTTCCGACGTTTGTGAATAACCGCCTGGATGCGTATTTGTTGATCCTACCTCAAGTTCAGTATGTCACTTTAAGGAATATCGTGCAATTCTTAACAGCGGTGGGTCATGGAAGTGTTGTGTAACATAGTGGCGATCACGGTAGATCAATTTTGGTCGCAGTGATACAGGTCTGGTGTGATCTGCATTTTGCCACTTTACATGAAATAAAAAAAATGATAAATGAAACATCAGTATGATATTATGTATTAAGAGATATGGCATGCCGCATCCAGCCTGCTTACTCAAACTTTATGACGCTGTGTATCTATTAACAATGTTAAAAAAATAATTTATTTTTCTTGGGTATGGGTTAGAACAAAAGTTTATTAATTATTTTAAATTCCAAAATCACCAAGAAGTAAAGATGTGCAAATGATGTAACTAAACTGTAAATAGCAATAATTTAGCTCGTATTATTGATAAAGAGGTATGTATACGCAGTGGCGTGCATCCCATATAGGCAAAATATTGTCTGATAATATTGTCTGATCAAGTCATGTGACTAAAAATTTTAATTTTAAATATTATGAAAAATTTAAGTAGCCGACAGGTTGTGCACATACTAATAGTTTATTTTGTTTTCCTTGCGTTAACTACCTACGTAATAACAAATAACAACTACTACGAAAAATTAAAGTAACGGTAACATTCTCGCTCGTCAATATTGCTGCTTTAGACAGTATAATTATGTATTAAAATTGTTATTTTTTTTGTATATTTGTTATTTTGACTGCCTACCCTGTTGAAAAACCCTGTGCACGCCACTGTGTATACGTATGAAAGAGGTATGGTAAAAAGCAATAGTAGTTACTTGTTACAGTTACTGCGAAACATAAAAAATACCACTTTCCCCCTCGTCTTCAAAGTTGATAGAGGTTTATGTAAATATTACAAGAATAATAAAACGTCATCTCTAACTAGCACAGTTTTTCAGAAATTAGCAAAAATCTTTTAGTACAAACGAACTTAATCATGTGATCCCATTAAAACAACGCTCCAACTTTTTTATTTTGTATGTGTAGCGCACTGACTCTTTCAGAGTACATTCACTGTTTCGAATTGAACACCGCTTGAGTATCCTCCCACCCTACACGTATTTTCGTGTATTTAGAGTTCAGCTACGGCAGCGCTATTTGTTAAAACTTCGCGCTACGAGATTTGCAGATGCTGTTTTCTAAATTTTGGTAAATTGTCTTGTGGCACAGTACAAGTAAGCATACAGTATGCTATCTCGGCAGTGTCCTAGAGATAATTACCTACGGTCGTTTGGTACGTAAACGCGCAATAGGGCTACCGACTTGGACTGAATGTTTTTCTTGGGTTACTTATTTGATAATAGGTACTATATTAAATTGTCATATTATCTTTTCATTTTATATTATTGCAAATTTAATACGTTTTTATTTATATAATTTTACTAGTATTTTATATCTAGTTTCAAAAGTTTGTGAGTTAGTATGGTGGAAATGGACAAATAAAATGCTTTTTTATGTGCAGTATAATTAAAAATCAGCAATAAATTAACTAGATCACTATGATAATATATTTCCTACAAATTAGCAACAGAGAAATATTTCTGGATTCGATATAGATGTATTCAAACATCCATACACTGAACATTGTGCTCGTAAACTTGATTGACATAATATTTAGTCAATAAATGAGCAGGAGCGTCTCATACCGTCCGACGACAACCGCGGCGCGCTTGCGACTGTCGTATGTCGAGATATGTCGAGATTTCGAGCGCGTTGTTTGGGAGCGTTTGTATGAAGATAGGATACTGTGCTTGTGGTATGAAGCCAAAGCATTACTAATGCTAATAAAAATATGTAGCCATAGCAAAAAACGAATATAAATTACGATGTTGCTTTCGCGTTCTTTATATTAGTTTTACACTTGTATTGGTCTAAGGCTTCAAAATATTGTGTTAGAAAAGTAACAAGAATTTGATCATCAAAATATCATTATTATTCTAACTGATTTTTAACTGATTTTTGTCGAAACTACAGAAAGTGGGCATCATAATCCTCTTTTGAACTCCAGAAACTGCTAGACTTTTTTATGTTTATTTCGTGTTTGTTTTTGATACCTTGGTAAACAAATGACGTCAAGCAATGAAATCGGACATAAAAATTAAAGAGCAGAATACTAAAGGCAATTAATGTTAAATATTTGTAAAAAGTAGTGTAATCCATAACAACATGAAAATACCTAAAGAAAAATTATTTCAAAGAAAACTTAAGAATGCAAATAGAATTTCATAATTTCAGTCATTTGCCGTCCTTTTATTATTTTTTATATTAAACATTCAATACTATGAAATGCTAGTCTCTATGATATCATCCGATTGCATTGTCGACATAATGATATATTACGATGACGGGGATGAATATATTATAAATTTAACAAATCATTATTAATAATTTAAAATTTAAAAAACATTCCCGATATCCATATAGCAATTTCAATAATGCATTTCAAATATATTAATTACTCCATAATACAAGGCATACTTACGAATGTGTACCTAAGATCATAGATTTCGTTTCTTTTTTGTAGTTTAATGAGTAATGACAGATTGTTAGGTATATCCATACTGTTATTATGTACGTATCACATAAGCACAGTTTAGCGTATAGGTACATATTATAATGAATTATATTGTTTATCATAAATGTAATGACATTCCTTTCTATTGTAATAAAAATGTAATGACTCATTTTTGGAAAAATATTGACTGAAAATGAGTACTTAGGTACATAATTTTGACTAAACTGGAGAAAGTTTTTACTATTAAATTCACAACGGGTTCGTCAATAATCGACGAGGTCAAGGTTGTATCACAAACGTCACAAAAAAGTGGTTTGGTACCTCGAGTGGAATATAGACGGACTTAACCAAATAAATATGTTTATAACAATAAACTTCTAATACGATGACATTATGAGTATTTTAATGTTTATTCTCTTTTTAAAATATTGACTGAAAATGAGTACTTAGGTACATAATTTTGACTAAACTGGAGAAAGTTTTTACTATTAAATTCACAACGGGTTCGTCAATAATCGACGAGGTCAAGGTTGTATCACAAACGTCACAAAAAAGTGGTTTGGTACCTCGAGTGGAATATAGACGGACTTAACCAAATAAATATGTTTATAACAATAAACTTCTAATACGATGACATTATGAGTATTTTAATGTTTATTCTCTAAAAACATTTTTAATTTATGATATAAAATTCGATGCTTCCATACAGGTGTTCATTTACATGTTTACGAGAAATATGCCGATATTGATATCCGTAATTCGGGATGTTCTGAGAATATAGTGTTTTTTAACGACGGCACTTTAATCCCCAGATGATAGGTCACTACTCTTGTTATTTTTTATACTATCTATTCTAAAATTCCATAATATTATGTAGGTAAAAAAAGTTTCTCCATAAGTTTCAAAAGGAGTTCATTTGCATTGAATATGCGTAGGTAAGACTTTATTGCCAAAAATCAGGCAGGCTGTTTCCACCCTTGACCTGCACTGTTGCGCAACTTTCGCACCCGAACGCGCAGTAGACTCAGCCAAGGTTGACTCCACACGAATTGTTCATCTTTATCCTCGCTTTACTAACGTAAACTTACTTATTATTCTTAAAATAGGTGCGTCATTGAATTGGTTGAATTTTTACAGATCGTATATGGAACGCAGGTATAACATAAAATAAACGACAGGTTGTCGAAGTTAGTGACTAATATGACTAGGGATTATTACTAGAAAGCATTAACATGTAGTTTTTAGTTTTTTTTAATACTAAAACACTATGCAGCTAGTATGTGTCATGAGTGTGACGTCGTCTTGCAGAGAATGTTTAAAATGCCAATATAAACGGCACGTTAAAGTTGAACTATTTCAAAATAATACATACCTAAAGGATGGAAACTATTAAGTAACTATGCTTATAAATCGTAGTCTCAAGCAGAAAATATGAACATGAAGAAGCCCATTAAATTGTTTTTCAATCATGAATACCCCGTATTAAACAAGCTTTCAATGCGAAAATCATAATTTAATAATTATTGCATTTATTAATAATTATTATACTGAATTTGTACCAGCCAAGTGCATGTCGGACCACACACAGTGAAGGGTTCCTAGTTGGTATGAATGCTCACGGTTATATAAGTACCTGGGCGACCGGGCTTCGCTCAATAGCTTTCGAATTGTTTATCTAGTATTTAAACCATCAGTTGTTAAATAGCTTCACTATTTCAGCCTACTGTACCTCAATATTATCTTAATAATATCACAATATTTAATGAAATGGCATTAGAAACCATATTTTAGACAAAAAAATGTTTGAGAAAAGGTATTACAGGGATAACACTTATTCTAAATAAACTCTGAAATAAAACATTATCTAACAATAACTATAAAAAATCATCTGTTGTCCTTAAATATCTTCAATATTTCAGCCTATTGCATATCTCAATAGTATCTTACTAATATCACAATATTAAATGAAATGGCACTAGAAACAACATTTTGGAAAAAAGTTTTTCAGAGATAACATCTATTCTAAATAAACTCGGAAATAAAACATTATCTAACAATAAATATAAAATTTCATCCAAGTGGTTTCAGTTGTTGCCGAGAAATAGGAAATATACGAAGTTATTCAGTGGTCGTTTAGCATGTAACTGAAAATATCACATATCTCAAAAATTACATAAGTACATAATGTGTATGTTAGAATACACCTACCTCTCCAAAGTAAAATGGCTTTAACATACAGAAAAGACGAAAAAGGATTTCATTTTATCGCCGTTTCTGTTGCACGGAATCCTAAAGATTCTTTATTATTATTTTTTAATCATGCCTACATCATTTGTCAATATATATTAATATAATTCTTCAAAGTAATATACCTACTATGTAACTAATTAATTACACAGTCAATGTTATTATGTAGGTGGTTCATGCGGTATTTCATAATATACCTACGTCGCTATTAATTTTAGTCAATAATGAATGACGTAAGCTCGAGTAAGTACGTCATCCAATAGTTGCACACACGCTTTAATAATAAATTGTATTTTCGTAGTAATAAATATAAATATTTGTAATATAAACATCTGTGCACAAAAAACTTTACTGCTATACTGAATACATAAGAAGTAAATGCTTCGCCGTAATCTACAGTTACACGTTGATAAATCGAATTTAAAAGAGGAGAACATCCACCAAAGGTGATCCTCGCTCGGGGTGCACTGTGACAGCCATAAACTTAGTGTATACGCCAGTATATACTAAATTTATGGTGACAATAATTACTGTAGAAATAGTTAAGAAAGTAAAAAAAAACGCTTGAGGATGAAAAAGTATCTGCGCGGCGTTGAGTACCTAGAATGCTTACCGACATACAGAAACAAATCAGATTTAATATTTCCCGAGACGCCCTTTAAACCTGTTGCAATAGATCCTGATCGTTTTTTGGCTCGGTTTATAACAATGGACGAAATGTGACTTCCCCATTACGACGGTGAAACCAAATTACAGTCTATGGACTTGGAAAAGACCTACATCTTCATCGACTCTTAAGCAATTCAAGGTGAATCGTGGAGTGGTTACGAGCACTTCATATGCAGACCAAATTAAAAAATTGCGCGACGAATTTTGTAAAGATTGTTTTGTTTCATCAAGAGAGCGCCCTGGCTCACAAATTCGCTGTTGCGTATGACTACAATCCGAGACGCTAACTTTGAATCGCTTGAGCGTCCTTCATAACTCATATTCACCAAACCTTGTTCCTGATGAACTCTATCGGAAGTAGATGTCATATATGTACATAAGAGAACAGCGATTTGAAGATGATGAAGCAGTAGTCGCTGCAGTAAAGGAATTTCTGTTTAAATTATTATCAGCATGAAGATATGAAGAGTTCTTTAGGAAGGGAGTTTTCAGCAAAGAAAAGGTATTCCAAGTGTACTGCACTGAAAGGTGATTATGTTGAAAAATAAATTAACATTTAATGTAAGTACAATCCAAATAAAATAAGATACCTAACATCAATGGAAAGTTAATATTGGGTCCTTACATATGAAATTGGCGTTTTGTACGGGAGGAATATAAAGTCAATTTTTTTTTTGTAAAATATATTTAATTAATCAAAGTATGCATCGTTGTTATCTATGCTCTTTTGCCATCTCATAGGTAGTTCATTGATCCCTTTACTAAAAAAACTATGGGGGCGAGAATCAATAAACTCTTTGAAGGCGGTTTGGACTGCCGCATCGGAGTTGAATTTTTTTCCTTGTAAGAGGTTGTCCAAATTCCGGAAAAAATGGTAATCTGTTGGAGCAAGGTCCGGAGAGTACGGTGGATGTCGCAGACATTCCAATTGTAGCTCATCTAACTTAGTGGTTGTTTGTTGTGCAGTGTGTGGTCTTGCGTTGTCCTGAAGCAGCAGTGGCCTAGAGCGTCTGACCAATCTCGGTTGTTTAGCAGCTAGTTCTTCCTTCATAGTTTACAGTTGCTAACAATAGATATCTGCCGTAATCGTTTGGCCAGATTTTAGAAAGCTGTAGTGAACGACACCGGCGCTAGTCCACCAAACACTCACAAGTAACTTTTTCTGAGTCTATTTTCGTTTAGGGCAGGATTTGGCCGGGTCTCCAGGGTTCAGCCATTGCGACGAGCGCTTCCGATTATCGTACAGTATCCACTTTTCATCACAAGTAATGATTCGATTTAAAATCCCTTCATTATTGTGTCAGTTGAGCCAAGTAACACAGCAGTCGACGCGTGTTTGCAAGTTCGATTCACTCAATTCATGAGGTACCCATCGTTCAAGTTTTTTTACTTTCCAGATTTGCTTCAAGTGGATTAATGCAGTTTTGTCACTTACCCCGAAGCCTGCAGCTATCTCGGAAGTGGTTTGTGATGGATCCGCTTCCACAATAGCCTTTAATTCTTCATTTTCCACTTTGGTCTCCGGCCGTCCACAGGGTTGGTTCTGAAGGTCGAAATTTCCAGAACGAAAACGTTGAAACCAAAAACGTACCGTGCTTTCTTTTGCGACATCAGCGCCGTACACATCATTAATCCTTCGAGCTGTTTCTGCAGCACTGGTGCCACGGTAGAACTCGTACTCGTAAATATACCGATTTTCATGTTTTCCATTATGCGGTAATAAGCTACACCAAAGAAAAAAATAATGAGGAAAAAAACAAATGAATGACTGTTTTCAAAACTCAAATGTACCAGCTAAATGAATTTATAAATTTGAATTTGGAATTCTTAACCAAAGAGGAGATATTTCAGATCAAAGTGGTCAGTACGACAAAACGCTAATTTCATATGTAAGGACCCAATATACAAAATCATATACATATATTATGTAAGATTTATAATAAACTAGGGACCCGCCCCGGCTTTGCACGATTGTACAGTGTTTGTGATGTAGGTCGTATAACTATAGATTAAAAATGTTTCTTCCGTACCTAAAATATTTTTCCTTCGTTTCTATATAATTTGAAATCCATGATATATTCTAAGGTATTCGTTTTAATGATATGCCGCACAGGGCAATTTTGATCTACATTAAATGCACAACGTATCTAACGTATTTAATTGGATAAGTATTAATATTTATTGTGTGACATAGTTTCGTAAATAACCCATTATTTTTAAGTAACACGTAGAAGTTAAAAATGGCTACTGTGGGTTATCCTTAGAGATACACATATACTATCAGGAACTTTTTTGTAGACCTTTTTAAGATATACAATTCCGTAGTATGTTATTTTGATCTATCTCGTAAGGTTTAGCCAGCATTAGCAATGTAAACTCCCAAAAATATGTTTTTACGACATCATTACAAATTATTGAAATTCTCGGTTATTCTCTACTATAATGTGCATGTATTATACATATAAAGCTTGCAGAAAAGATTATCTAAATGATAGCAAAAACCCGTATCAAAATCCGTTGCGTGGTTTAGAAGTTAGCGGAGAAACAGACAAACGAAAACAGCGACTGCTTTATACTATTTAGACAATAAAGATGTATATATTCTTTATCTACATTCCGCCAAAATTTCATATGCACTTGAATGGTTAAATTGTTTTCATTATATTCATACATAAACAGGTAATGCAATAATATGTGATTTTTTCCTTACACTAACGATTATTATAACAGTGCAAAAAACGTTCGGGGATTGTAAGCGAATGGTAGTAAATTATCGAACTTCGAAATTTTTTGGCACCTATTTAAATATTCAAATTAAACAAGTTTGAATCGGGTTCAAACTGGTTTTATTTTGTTTACCCTAAACGAACAAAAGTTAGGATTGTTCTGTGTAACATAACTTTCAAAATCGAAATAGCTTTACCTAAGATTAACACAAAAGTAATACGGACCCTGTAATTATAAGCACTCTGACACACAATTGCAACAACGCAAGTAAATACAGCCTTGAAGGCCATTGATCACACTGATAACGTTTTCGGACAGCTTTTATTATTATTTGAAGCTGAAGTCCGATTGTGCATGGAATACTACTGTCACCTTTGAGGTAGCTCTGCTTAGTATCAATTAGTTGTACTGGAGTCTACAGACCGTCGAACCAGGAGTCTCTTAGGCAACGCTAAACTCGTCGACTGCAAGCTTCAGAGTCTGGACCGTTGCATCGACGTACAGATGCTTGCCTTTCGGTATTTCATAGAATATATGCTTTGGAGAGTGTGGGTTTGGACTACATGATCTGATTCCACCATGTCTATCCTTGCTTTGAGCAACCAGGTGCAGGGACTGTCTGTATTTTTATGCTGTGGACATCCCTTTTGTTCGCTCGTTTGTTCGTCGTGTTTAATACTAACTGCCTAAGGTCTGGGACACAATACCGGCGTCGATTATTCCTCATACTTATTCCTTTCCATTTATCAACTTGAGCTCTTTCAAAACAAGAGTGAATAGGCATCTTCTGGGCAAGCGTGATTGTTGATAGGCCTCGTCGTTGTTTTCCGTTCGCTCATTGATTAACTTCAAGGAGCGTACGTTTGGCTTCATCCACATAATTCATTTTTATCTAATTACGCATAATATGCAAAGGCAAATAAAAGTTTAAGAGAGACAGCTGCATTTCTGTGGAACAGAAACTGTCTCCCTTGAATTTCGGGGTCAACTGTAAACAAACAATAATAATGACAATTATAATATGTAAGAAATGGTTTTCTTATCATACATGTTGATTAATGAAGTCTAAAAAAATTTCCTGAAGATCGATAGTAGATAATTTTCTATTTTGATAAAAAAATACTTAATGTGAACCTATATCACTAATTTTCTGTCCTCCCAAAGTAAATTGTAGTGGAATTGTAGTGGAAATATTTAGAGATTAAACTGATTGATAACGCGCGCGTTTCCCTTACCAGAGCTAGAACTGATTAACATCCCGATTCCACGTAGTCTGACACGCTCCTACACCTAAAGTGTTTATTTATATATACCGAAAGCGCGAAGGGTGAGGCCGTAAGGCCATCCACGCTCGTAGGTAGCCAAGCAAACCAAAGCGGCCGAGACTGGCTGATTGCTTTTAATGCGTTAAATTCATTTTTTTTATGGCGGAGGGGGCAAACGAGCAAGCGTGTCACCTGATGGAAAGTGATCACCGCCACCCATGGACACAACCAACGATTGGGGAATCACGGGTGCTTTGCCAGTCTTTAAGGAAAATGAATATCAGAAAATATTTTGAAATAATAATAAAATATAATATACAAATTATTCTCTCATAGTATCCCTTCGTCTGGGGCCAGGACTAACCTTCCTCACCGTTGCCGCTGTGGTGATCTCGTCGATGTACTAGGTCACCACGGTTTATCCTATTTACGTAGTGCGGGCCGCATGTCGCGACATGCTGCCGCGAATGACGTCATTTGGTGGGCTCTTGTCGCCGCTGGCGTTCCTGAAGTCTTAGAGCCTGTAGGTATTGCGCGCAGCGACGGCAGGAGACCGGATGGTTTGACGCTTATTCCTTGGAAACTTGGAAGATCGCTGGTGTGGGATGCCACTTGTCGATTCACTTGCTGTTTCCCATGTGCCGGCGACTTCCAAGTTAGCAGGTGCCGCGGCTAGCACTGCCGAGAACTTGAAGCTGCGTAAGTATGCGACTCTCTCTGAGAGTTTCATATTTACGCACTTTGCAGTCGAAATTTTGGGTTCCTGGGGTCCCGAAGCCCATTGACTAGTTTTTGATATTTGTAAGACTGGTCGAGGCTTCGGGAGACCGCCGGCCGGGCTGGCAGCTTCTTCTTAGGGCTTCAGCTCAGAGGCAATGCTGCGAGTCTGCTGGGTACCTTCAGCAATGACAGTTTTCTAAGCGGCAACTTTGAGGAAGTCTATTATTTAAGATAATATGTAGTTTTCAGTTTGTAAATATTAACGAGTGTACTTTTTGTTAATATAAATAAAGATATTATAGTATGATATATTACGTATAATAATAATAACATAATAAATATATAAAAAATCTTAAAAAAAGAACATTTATAAAAAAAGATCTTTGCTTTTTTTCTAGATTATAGCAGACGTCCCAGTATTTCTGGGGTAATTAATAAAATTATTTTATTGTCCTTGATGGTACTTATGAAAAATGTATGGAAAACCATTAGCGTTTATTAAAAAATGGGCTTTTCTAAAATTAATTACCTATTATGAACATGATTCTATTAACATATCGTAGACAATTGCGAATTTTAAAGACGAAGAGAAAAATTTTACTATGTATTATTATGTTATATGTATACATAAAGATCAGTTCGATATTTTTTTAAATTATAATTAAGCCACTTAAATGAATTAGATTAAAAAATATATCATTTTGTAACAACAATGTGTGAGATGAGTGAACGTAGAGAGCGTGTCGCCACCTAGCACTACTACCGCATTTGTCGTCCGTCCATAATCCATATGATTAGGCTAATGGTCTATTAATTAATGTTTTAATAATTAAGAAAAACTTATTAACTGCGTTATAGTTATACGTTATGGTTATAATATATTTTCAAATTATAATTCTTTAAAAAGTCTTAAATATTCATGGATAAAATTTTGAACTTTGAGAATTTATATTGAGTTCTTTTATTACTGTGTTACGAGTATCTTATTGTCAATTAGCACTTAATCCAAAATGGTAATAATTCTAGTAGTACCTAATTCCATATTTTACAAAAATATTTCAATACAATATAAACTTTCGTAAGATGTCCGCCTTACCAGAAGGGTAATTACGATTGGGATGCATTTAATGGCACTTCAAAATTGGTGCAAATATAGGCAAAATTGCTATGAATTGCTAATAAAAAATATAATATTGTACAATAAAATATTACTCCTTTATCAAAAAGATATCAGATTTAAAAAATTTAAGAGGCTATAAAATAATTATTGCTAATAAAAAATCGTTTAAAATAATAGATTGTAACATTTTCTATAAACTAAATAAATAAACTTGACAAGCTGTCATTCTGACAATGCCGACACATTCGGCGTAGTGAATGCAGTCGATGCAATTGCGTGACGTCTCTTCCTAACTCCTCAAAATAACTCAGAAATACACCTACTAGTATATATAACATTGCTATATGTAGATGACAGCAACATGATGACAACAGCAAAAGATAAAAAGAGATGGAGGATAACAGAGATTTTTCGAGATGAAATTTCTCGGTTTCAACTATCTCTTTAATGCGGACTCCTATTTCAATACTGTTCCATGTTCAAAGCGGATTCCGATCTGGCGCTTCGCCGGCCGCTACTGCGGCACGCTCGCTCCGTTCGCTCGGCTCGCGCGTTGTGGTAAAAAGACCAAACCTAATTTAACCAAAAAAAGTGTTATGAATATAATATCGTCGTGTTTGCATAAAATTCCAAAAAAATTTGCTAAATTTTACCCAATATGAAACGATTTCCTCCCACGCATTTGTTATCACCATTACCACATTAAAATTTCAGCGATTGAAGTTGTAACCAAAATTTTATTGTAAAAACTATTAATTTTGAAGTTCACCATTTTTTATTGCAAAGACCATAAGTTTTAAAGAAGATGTGATTTATATCGAAAGTAGCAAATTTATAGAGAAAACCGTCAATTTTAAATATTGAGATTTGTAGATAAAATCACTAATTCTATAGCTAGCTCCATTATATATATCCCGTTACAATTGCTATACTCATCTCAAATCACTTTCTCAATTCTGTCTCAGATACATTTTTTATGTTCATGGTTCTTAACTAAGCTTAGATATTCGCGTCGTTTTTTCCGCTCTCATCATTCTGATGCAATTACACTCAACTGGAAATAAACACTTGAAACCGACCTTGGTCTAAATAAGAATCTACTAAGTATATAAACATGATTGCGTAATGTGATGATTTTTGTTCCGCATTGTCTCGTTTCTTGTTTACAAGTATCATAGATAATGCCGGGTTGAAGTACCGACCGTGAACGTTGATGTGTGATTAATAAAAAAAAGGCATATGCCCAATAGTATTAACATATGCGCCCTTGAATCTATTATGTTATTGACGATAAGTAGGCACAACGTGCCTACGTGAGTACATTATTATACTTTATTTATCACACGCATTTAAAGTTTAGCCAAAGTACAAAAATATGAATTCAAAGTCACATAAACAGACTTGTTTTGTACTCGTATTTACTATCTATTGAATGTAGGGTGAGTAGCTAAACAGTGAGTCAGTTCGAGACAGTAAACCTTTGTTGTTTTAACAAACGTAACGTTGCTTTTTTTTTCGAACATCTCAATGCGTGAAATGTGATGAACCCTCCCATGGCTCACCTCAATTAAAAATATCAGCGTAATTCGGTTTGCAGCGTAAGCGAAATGATGAAAATAACCAACGGAAGAGCAGACAACAAGCCACCTTATGGGACACCGGCAGTCGTATGATACCAGGCAGAAAATTAGTCATCTTTTGATTTCATTATTGTTTCGAGCGTATGTCTTTTTACACTGAACCAGGTAAATAAGGTGTAGATTGAACTACGGCTCACTGTTTAATTTTATGTGTTTTTTTATTATAAGATATCTTTATCTATACAGAAAAGAACGCAAAATGGCAAGCAACCAAAAGAACAAGACATCAGCATTATGGTCGGTATAGAAATGTTTATCGATATAATGCAGTCCAAATCACGGATGAAAATGTATTACTACTTCACTAGTGCCTAAATACAATTTCTTCTTCCGTTCATATATCTACATACATCTATATAAATAAAAATCAATTGCTGCATGTATGACGGAGCATCACTTGAGAACGGCTGAACCGATTTGGCTGATTTCTTTTTTGTTGTCACAAGGTTCGTATGAAAGAAATTTTTTGGAAAATCCATGGAAAAATATGGATAAATTGGAATATCCCAATAAAAAAAAATTGGTATGTTGTAAACATTCAACATCCCACCGGGGTGAAGCCGGGGCGGGTCCTTAGTATTACAATAAATATGTAGAATCCGTGTCTATTATACACTGAATATGCGCTGTGACTATTCGCCCGATTCACGGGTCTACGAGAAGCTCTTCCGTCACTGACTCGTAGATGAAACTTACATTAACGTAGATGGCGCAGATGAAATTGTTCTGAACTGTTTCTCAATAAAAGAGTTAAAATACTTTCAAATAAATAAAAAATAACTACCACCAGATGCTTGGTAAAAAGAATTTCTTCACAAAATGTGTTCAGACTTTTTATCATAAAACTAAAATAAATGGATTACACAATAGTGAAAATCTCATAACTATAGACCTCCACAATGGCAAGTAATAGATCTCAGGAAAAAGAGTGATTCGCAGTTCAACAATGTACACTATACATACATAAAAACACATTTTATATTCAATCTATATACAATTAAAAAACGTCATAGATTTCTCGTTTGTCAAATAGGTAAATATGAAACAACTAAATGAATCATATTCTCAAGCAAACACATTATGTGAATTTCTTTTCCTTTCACAACAGCATTATTAAAATCATCGTGTTATAATTATAAACATTATCTGACAAATTAAATTTGAATACGAATGAATATAAGTGTGATCAAAACTGAAGTTCTGGTGTTTGAAAGAGAAGATGTACAGATGAAGTGTGAAATATGGGTAAATGGAAAATGTCTAGAACATACATACATATGAATAACAGTGGCTATATTCCACTCAACGGAGGCTCGTGAATCACACCTAGCTCGCTTGATTCGACGATTTTGTGCAATGAACAACGTAGCGCATTTTACTTCATTTCACTTTTCAAGCGCTTGTGTAATGCTTTCACAATACGTAATTAAGAAATGTATCCTCACCTTAAGATTAGACTGCAGAACACATTTAAAATAGATTTTTAAATATAATTCCATAAAGAAAACTGAAGGTATAATAATCTATTTGCTGTTGTTAAACTATAGTTTCTTTGTAAGCTGTTACATATTGCGGTTTTCACGCTGACAACGGTATAACAAAGTAAAATACAGTCAATCTGTTTTGATATCAAATATGTTTATGAATTTGTTTTGTTATATCGATAGCAATTTCGCTGTAGAAAGTGTGAATCACAGAAAGTCTTTAGAGATCATTAAATGAATAAAACTATATGACAATTATTCATACGCAATTACCCTTGAACTTTCCGATAAATAATAGTATGAATCACAAAGATGTAATGAACCGGCTTCCCTCTAGATTACGTTTTGGGTAAATACACGTCCACAACTCTAGAGTCGTCAATAAACAATGCCACTTCTATCTTTGTCAACAGTAATTACATTCTCTTGTGATGGATCTTGAATTCTCAGTAAAATGGAAACTTTTGGTTATCGTCTTTCGTGAAACAGAACTGGGGAATGTAAGTGTGTAATTAGTTGTCGTAACTGGTTTTTTGTTTAACTGTCTTTAGTATTAACATACCACGTAGGTGCGAAAACGATAACAATCCCATGCTAATCTGGACGATTCGATTTCGAATGAGATGCATTTCAAGTCTAAGTAAAGTAGAAAGTAGAAAGTAAGTGGTGAAAGAAGCCAAGAAAGACCAAGGTTGACTTATGAAAATCAAATAGCCAGAATGTTAGCTGACGGAAATGTCAAAAGCACTCGCATACCTAGTCGAAAATGTGTGAAGAGAATGATGAGATTTGAGGAAGCGAAAGAAGTATGTAAAGACAGCGACGCTTGGCGCTCCGTCCTCTCTGTCTACCCGGTTAGGGATACAGAGTGAAAATATGTATAAATTTTATGTATTTCAAAGATGTTGTCATCGTAAAAAAATATTTACTTGCTACAATGTTGCGAATGAGATACATTTCAAGTCTGTTGGTCATAGGGACGTCTAGGTAAAAAAATAAAATAAAAGATAAAACACGATTTTCCTGGAATACCCCATACATTTCAAGGATCTCATTATAGCACAAAATTATCAACTTGCTACGATGTATCGAATGAGATACATTTCAAGTCTGTTGCTCAGAGCGCGATGTTCCCATTATCATTTTGTACTAAACAACATATATTCATATTTTCGAATCGTCAACAGAGAGAACAATGTTTACTAAATTTGTTTCTTCGTTAGTAAAGACAGTCAGTGTCAAACTAATAATAGTAACTAAAGCGACGGCCCCAACCGGCAAGCTCAGACATAGCGCAAGCCACTGGCGCGGTCCGCAGCAGCCGCGTGGGCGTCTGAGGTGGTAGCGACGGCGGTGCAACCACATATGGCGCGGTCGCGTGATTAGGTGCTATGGCGGTGCGCACATCCCGGCGGCCGGAAGCACAGGTTCCGAAGTTAAAACTTCCACAAAAAGTTTTGAACCTGTCTAACACGTTCTATTGATTCGTCGATAGTCTGATCGGAGTCCCGTGTTATTCGTTTACGGATGCTTCGGCTTAATAATCCGTAACTGATGTCCACTTGTATCGTTTCATCAGGCGTGTACGATAACCCAACGAGAGCCGCTCATAGACAAGTGACATACACCTCAGAACGGTCGTGTCCTTGCTCACCACTGAAAACACCGTGGAATATCTTATAGGGAGATCGAATCGCCCGTACATAGCGCGTAACTGACTAATGGCTTCTGTCCATGACGTGACAGCAGCCGTGAGCCCTCTAAACCAGATAACCGCTTTTTCTCGTAGTAGCGTAGGTAATCCACGACGGGCGTGTTTATCGCTGACATTCGTTCATACCCTTTGTATAACTCGACGAAGTCTATGAATGCCTCTACCACTTGGGGATTGTATGAATCTTCACCGTTGAAACGCGTCGTGCAGTTTGCGAAATTTCCAAAAGACGGCGGAGTAGCGAGTAGCAGCATTGGCGCCGATGACCTATTGAAGTGCCGCTGTTGCTGTCCTCGTTAGGGCTTCGCGAATTTATTGAGATGGCTGATATCAACTTCTTTTTGGACTCAGCCTAAGCTTTATCGAACGCGGCGAACATTGATTTTATACGCGAATCTATCACCTCAACACCATTACTATCGACTTCATCGTTATGCATGCTTCTTCTACGTGGCATTATTACATATCCAAAATGCAATTCACAATAAAATCAACAGTCATCAAATCATAAAATTTCCTCACAATATTTTCGATAAAATAAAAACCATCCCGTAGGTATATATTGAGTCCTTACATATGAAATTACCGTTTTGTCGTACTGACCACTTTGATCTGAAATATCTCCTCTTTGGTTAAGAATTCCAAATTCAAATTTATAAATTCATTTAGCTTGGTACATTTGAGTTTTGAAAACAGTCATTCATTTGTTTTTTTCCTCATTATTTTTTTCTTTGGCGTCGCTTATTACCGCACAATGGAAAACATGAAATATCGGTATATTTACGAGAACGAGTTCTACCGTGGCACCATTGCTGCAGAAACAGCTCGAAGGATTAATGATGTGTACGGCGCTGATGTCGCAAAAGAAAGCACGGTACGTTTTTGGTTTCAACGTTTTCGGTCTGGAAATTTCGACTTTCAGAACCAACCCCGTGGACGGCCGGAGACCAAAGTGGAAAATGAAGAATTAAAGGCTATTGTGAAAGTGGATCCATCACAAAGCACTTCAGAGATAGCTGCAGGCTTCGGGGTAAGTGACAAAACTGTATTAATCCACTTGAAGCAAATCGGGAAAGTAAAAAAACTTGAACGATGGGTACCTCATGAATTGAGTGAATCGAACTTGCAAACACGCGTCGACTGTTGTGTTACTTTGCTCAACCGACACAATAATGAAGGGATTTTAAATCGAATCATTACTTGTGATGAAAAGTGGATACTGTACGATAATCGGAAGCGCTCGTCGCAATGGCTGAACCCTGGAGACCTAGCCAAATCCTGCCCTAAACGAAAATTGACTCAGAAAAAGTTACTTGTGAGTGTTTGGTGGACTAGCGCCGGTGTCGTTCACTATAGCTTTCTAAAATCTGGCCAAACGATTACGGCAGATATCTATTGTTAGCAACTGCAAACTATGAAGGAAGAACTAGCTGCTAAACAACCGAGATTGGTCAATCGCTCTAGGCCACTGCTGCTTCACGACAACGCAAGACCACACACTGCACAACAAACAACCACTAAGTTAGATGAGCTACAATTGGAATCTCTGCGACATCCACCGTACTCCCCGGACCTTGCTCCAACAGATTACCATTTTTTCCGGAATTTGGACAACTTCTTACAAGGAAAAAGATTCAACTCCGATGCGGCAGTCCAAACCGCCTTCAAAGAGTTTATTGATTCTCGCCCCCATGGTTTTTTTAGTAAAGGGATCAATGAACTACCTATGAGATGGCAAAAGTGCATAGATAACAACGGTGCATACTTTGATTAATTCAATATATTTTACAAAAAAAAAATTGACTTTATAGTCCTCCCGTACAAAACGCCAATTTCATTTGTAAGGACTCAATATTATGACAAGGCAGTTCAGGTGCACCGGCTAGTAAAATCTTAAAGCCTTATAGATTGTTAGAACTAAATATGTTGAATCATATTGTTGTTGATGTTTTAAGTGTTCGTCAATGTCAAAATTATATTTTTTTTGTAAAGGATGTTAAGCAAGGTTTCGTTTTTATTTATGCTCTAGTCAGTTCGAGAGGATATCTGGCGCCCTTTACAAATGTTCATGTTCCTCCTCCAGGACGCACGAACAAATTGTCTCACAACCCTAGGCTCTAGCTCTGCCCCAGCCGAAATTGTTACAAAATTATTTCAAAAATATCAGTGAGGAATCACGGAAAAATAACCCTAACTGCATTTACGTATACTATATAAGTACCTAGGCGACCGAGCTTTACTCGGTGTCTTAAAAAAAAATAACAAATTAGGTGTGACCACATTGCAGAATTCGTACCCGTATATTTCAGATTGGTAGATCTACGCTCTAGCCACTGTACTACTGAGAAGGTAAACTTTGTTGTAAAAGCAAAAAAGTTTTGAGTTTAGGAGTTTTAAGTGTGTCAAAACCTAGAGAAAACGAATTTTCTCAGAATTGGCCCCTAGCTAGATCGATTGTTGACCACCGTAAATTTCTGTATTGTAAATTTCACCGAAATCGTTCGAGCCGTTTTCAAGAATGCGATTATAAATATACAAATATTGCTTGTATAATACTACTGTTTTAAATAACATTAACATACCATAAACATAGTACCTTAAAAGAAAGTAAGTCCATGAAATTCAACATTAAATTCTGTGCTCAGGAAAATAAATAATAGATTTTTCTCCGTGACTTTTAGCTATAGACTTTATAAATAACTCCAAAGCCAGACGCCATGTCCGAGCAGCATCGGTGATCTAAATGAGATAACCTGACTCACCTGTACATACGACACACATTTATTATCAGACAAGCTGATCGGTTGCCATTTTGGTAGAAAACAGCACATATACACCTATATTTTATCTGCTGTTACTTGACTCACTTCGTAATACGGAACAAGCTGTCTGAAGTAATGAAGTCTATGCATTTATCATTATTTTTCATTTTATTTCCTTATTATAAGTACATTATTAAAATGATATGTGTTTTAAAAGGTAACATAACATAACATAACATAACTTCACGCTGTATCCCCAACGGGGTAGTCAGAGAGGACGGAGCGCCAGGAGTCGCGGTCCTTACACACCTCTTTCGCTTCCTCAAATCTCATCATTCTCCTCACACATTTTCGCCTAGGTATGCGAGTGCTTTTGACATTTCCGTCTGCTAACACTCTGGCTATTTGATCTTCATAAGTCAGCCTTGGTCTTCCTTGGCTTCTTTTACCACTCACTTTCGCTCTGTATATTTTCTTCGTCAGTCTTTCATCACTCATTCTTTCCATGTGCCCGAACCATCTAAGCATTCCTTTCTTCATTTTTACAATAACACTGTTGTGCAACCCTGTCATACTGCGTATCTCATCATTGCTTATCCTGTCCGCAAGCGTGACACCGCACATATTTCTGAGAGACCGCATCTCCACAGCATTTATCATACTTTCACTCGATTTCGGGCATATCCATGCCTCGCTGCCGTACAACAAAGTCGGCACCAACACCGCATTGTGGATGGCCATTTTAGCAGTGTTAGATATATTCACACTACCCACTAATGCGGACAGAGCACCGTTCACTTTATTGCCAGCTGCTACCCGTCTCTCCACATCCAACTCACATCTTCCATCCCTCGAAAACGCACTCCCCAGGTACACAATTTCATTCACCTGTTCTAGACATTTTCCATTTACACTAATCACACATTTCGTTTGTTCCGCTTCTCTTTCAAATACCAGAACCTTAGTTTTGTTCACATTCATTTTCAATCCTTTTACTTCACAATCTTCTTTCATGCACGTGACTAGTGTCTGCAACTCTGCTTCTGATGGTGCTATTAGCACAGCATCGTCAGCGTACAATAGGCAGTTTACCACTGTGTCACCACATCCCATACCACTCATATTACCTTTCAATCTCTGGAGGCAACTGTCCAAATACAGCACGAATAGCCAGGCAGACATCACGCAGCCCTGTCTGACACCAGAACAGACTTCAAACCAGGGCGACATGTCACCGTCTATCCTTACACAGGCTCTGTGGTCTCGATATAATGACCTCACAGCCTGCAGTAAGGAGCCCTCCACGCCATATTCAGGCAGAAGACTCCACAATTTCTTCCGCACTACTCTATCGAATGCTTTCTCTAGATCCACGAAAGCGCAGAAAACTTTCTGACCTAAAGCCAGAAACCCTCCCACGATAACGCGAAGCGAGAAAATCTGATCCATACAACCCCTACCGTTCCTGAATCCACCTTGCGCCTCCCACAAATATCTTTCTGAAACACCTTTCATACGTTCAGTCAATACTTTAGTATAGACTTTACTCGCTAAGCTGACCAAGCTGATGGCCCTATAGCACGCACAGTCTAGGTAGGAACCTTTCCCTTTATATAGAGGTACTATGACTGCCGTGCGCCAGTCCTCTGGAACCTCCCCCTTCTGCCAACAAAGGTTGCAGAGTGCACAGAAGGCATCCCAGACCCTAGGACCACCATACTTGATCATCTCAGCAGTCACCTCATCAATTCCCGCAGCCTTTCCACATTTCAAACTTCTTATCACTTTCTCAATCTCTTTCATACTAATGGCATCCTCCAGTCCCTGGCCCGAGTGTGGCAATTCATTAGAATCGCTCTCAGTATCAGAGACGGAGTCGCCACTCTCATACAGTTCTCCATAGTATTCACTCCATCGCTGCAGAACATCCTTTTTATATGTAAGCAGGTTGTTTTCTTTCGAACGCACTTTATTCATTCTGCAAGGTGCCGGACCACTTCGGATCTTACGTACTTCTTTCCAAAATAATTTGGAATTTTCCTCGAAGTTGTCCGACATCTTGTTTTCATCTAACACCCTACACCTTTCACGCTTCTCTTTCACTAGTGCCTTCGTTTCTGCTTTCTGCAGCTTATACCTGTCTTTCATCAAATTTTTCATACCACAGTCATTAGTAGCAAGGTAGTCTCGCCATGCTTTCTTTTTCTTATACACAGCCACTTTCACCTCATCATCCCACCACACATCACGCTTTTTGCCGTTCCCAATCTTATTCATTCCACACATTTCTTTCGCAGCCTCAACCATACTATCCCTAAGGTTCTGCCAGCATTCTTCAACATCCTCGCTCAACACTTTCAATCTATCATCAAGCTTACTGGATAATACCCTTTCATATTCATTCCTGGTGGTCGCATCCTGCAGTTTCCAGCTTTTAATGCGGCTAACCGCTGCAGGTTTGGACACTACGCGATGTCGCCATGCTGCGAACAGACCCCTTATTCTGGTTATCACCAGAAAGTGGTCCGTCCCGAGATCGGCTCCTCTATACGCTCTTGTGTCCATTACCTGCTTCTTAAGTCTGCTATCCACCAGGAATAAATCAATCATACTTCTCGCACCCTTTCTTTCCCACGTGTACTGATGGATCCCTTTGTGCCCAAACATGGTATTAGCCACAAAAAGATCCTTTTCCATACACAGTCCTAGCACAATCTTACCAGCATCATTTACTCTCTTATCTCCATATTTGCCTAGGACAGACTCAAATCCTGTTCGAGCTGTCCCGACCCATCCATTCATGTCTCCACACACAACAATTCTTTCGTTCTCTTCAACCGTCGCTAGAACTTCTCTAACATTTTCCCAGAACTGCTCTAGTTCAGCCAAACCGACAGAGGACACTGGGGCATATACTGCCAAAACAAAAATTCTTGTCAACCCCATCTTGAGGCGTACCCAAAGCAGTCTGGGATTTATACATTCATACTCAGTCATACAATTAACCATACGAGAGGACAGTAAAACGCCTACCCCTTGGCATCCCCTATCTCCTTGTGGTACCCCTGACCACAAAGCGATGCCTCCTCCGGGCAAGTCGGCAAGTTCACTGCCTCCTCGCTTGGTTTCACTCAAACATAGCACATCCAATCTTTTCTCTTCCATAATATCAATCACTTCATTCATCTTCTCCTCAATCCCACCTCTCACATTCCACGCAGCTACTCTGCACTCCTCCCTCCACTTCCCGCCGCTAGGTGCACAGCGTGTTGGGTGGCGGTCCCCAACGCCGAACTGCACTCTGCACACACCAGCGGGGACAGACCGGTGTACGTCGCTTCCGGGGGACGCCCTAACATTATAATAGCCGTTGTCCCGCATGGTATGCACAGAAGAGGAATTGCAGCCCTGAAAAGGGCTGGCAGGGGTCGCGACGAGCACGCTTCCTCAGTTGACCCATTCCAGAACCCATGGGTTCTGGAACAATTTGAGACAAAGCAGGAGCTAAATTAAAAAATAATTAAAGAAATTGGGTCCATAATATATAAGTCCACGCGATAGTAGTGATAGTAGTGTTTTAAAAGGTCCTTGTTGCAAACTAAACTTACACATATTATTCAACTTATTAAAAAAAAATAGGTCTGACCACATTGCAGGATTTAAACCCGCGCACTACGGCGTGGTAGACCTGCACTCAGGCATTGTGCTGTTAAGAAGGTAAACCCTGCTTCGAAATTAAAAATGTTTTGTAGTTTATAGATGAAAAGTTTTAAGTGTGTGAAAGACTGAGAAAACAATTTTCCCAGAATTGAGAGATCGATTTTTCACCCCCTTCAACCGCTATATTGTAAATTTCATCGAAATTGCTCGAGCCGTTTTAGAGAAAGCGATAGTAAATAACATAACATAACATATCTTCACGCTGTATTCCCAACGGGGTAGTCAGAGAGAACGGAGCGCCAGGAGTCGCGGTCCTTTTAGCAAATATATATAAAAATATTGCTCGTTTAATATAATAGTGGATAAACACGCTAATTTCCTATAATCTTCAATGTCTAATTGATCAGCTATCAATAAAACTAGTTAAAGATTTTCGTGCACATACTTATATTACATATTCCACCCATACAACTTGACAGAATGTTGCTTCTTGTAAGTATAAAAACTTGTTTTCGATCTCTATTGACTTTCCGCTCTCACGTCAGGTACCCCTCGAAAGCCATAAAACGACGTAGACAGCATTCTCACCACGTGCTTATTCATAATGTCTCTACTACAAACGAAGAACGACGCACGTGTTAGTCGAAGCTGTATAATAATTTGCGAATAAAACATGCAGCGATTCCGTTTGTCCCTGAACCCTAGGAAATCGCTTCATTGACCGTTACGAGCAATTGTTATAGGGTACCGGTCTGATTGGTAACAAAACAAATTGCTTCTTGGAATAGCAAGGAGACAATAACTATACTAACTTAAGCACAAAGCACTGCTGCCAACTCTAAAGCGAACAAAGCGAAAACGTGACGAGTAAGAGCTTATCGGACACGCATTAGTTTAGGGTTCTGGAACAATTTGAGACAAAGCAGGAGCTAAATTAAAAAATAATTAAAGAAATTGGGTCCATAATATATAAGTCCACGCTAATCTCTGACAGCGAGTTTTATATAGCTGTAACAGAGTGCGATAAACGCAGCTGAACTGAATTCAACGTAACTTTCGTAGGTAGGCAGAGGACTTTTTGGTACTTATTTCTGGGTTTAAGTTATCAATGGACTGTAATCGTCTTAGTGGTTATAAGTAGCTATGACAATAAATCGACTATAATATACTGACAAACGGATAATCAAAGTCAAAGCGAAATCAATAATTTAAGTAAATCCAACTGTAAGGTGTTTCTGATCGTCAAATCTACCGTCGCTTCAAAAAGAAAACCTGCAGAGTAAGAAGAACCGACAAGAAACTCAGCTCGGTATATTATTTTTTATATACGGCCATAACGAAACAGAAGAAACGAAAGACGTAATAAGAGCATAATGAAAACTCTGACAAGGGCTCCGTTTTACCGATTTTGGCCAAGGAATCGAAAAAAGTGAAAGCGCTAAACGTTATTATTAAAAAAAAAACTTATCACCTAATAATGTGATTACTTGAGAAAGGATTTCGCTAAACACGGAGACTAATAACTAAAGTCTAAGTGAATAAAAATTGAAAGGGAAAACGTTTAAGTGTTCAGTAACTAATAAACAAATGCGAAATAATGAGAATCTAGAACTTAGACTAAGTACTTCGGTAATCGTCAGATAATCGTACATTAAATTCATTATCGTATATATGTACGTTTATGTATAGATTTCCTCAATATGTGATGCTTAGACATGATGGTGAAATAACAGAGAAAAGTGCATATCAAGACGTGTATGTGTAGAATTTACAAGAGTTTTATTGTATCGAAATCTGTTCAACCACATTTAACATGTACGGAAACTTTTACATTTACAATATTAGTAAACATCAAATCTATAAATTGAAACGAATAAATAAAATCGAAGTGTTTGTCTGCAGTTTCGAGATAAAGACTTCTTCTGAAGCTCGTTATCAAAATTCAAGCACTCATTTTTTTTATCTGTCTGTCTATTTCTTTGTCCAGGCTAATCTCTGACAGCTAGTTTTATATACCTATAACAAAGCGGTGAATGCAGTTGAACTGAATTTAACGTAACTTTCATTTCATTCAGAGACTTTTCAAAGAATAATCTAGACTTCCATTTACCCTGGAAAACACCAAATTTGACGCATACATATTTTCTTCTAATCAGGGGAAAATAGGTATAGGGACCCAGGTACACCATTTCTACAATCGCACTACGATACATGCAATGAATCTTCAATACTTCACTTTCTTCTTGATTTGTTTCCCGTGCTATGACAATCTATTTGGCGAACAATAAGCCTCTCCTGTATTTGATTCACTATAAATCTGGCGTTGGTATCTATTTTGAGAGTTTTATATTATTAGGATATTCTAATGAACTCTCTTAATGACTTAGAAAGTCTAGTACTCATCCGAAAGATGTCATTTTAGTAGTAAAAGAAAAACTTGCGCTGGCACTGACCGGAGAAGGTGGCCTTCACTATAGAAGACTGAAGACTCTTTAGTCTTCAGTCAGGTCAGTCAGGTCAGTGCCAGCGCAAGTTCTGTGCTGTGATAGTTTCCTTTGGAATTTTACACTGTCATTAGCTATTCTTTGTTTGACCGTCCTCATGTCAAGATCAAGATATATATACTGTATACATTTATTGCTAATGCATTGTGTAATATTATACATCGTTCTAAGTGTTTTGTTCTGGAGTATTTCTGGTTTTTCAATGTATTATTATATTGGTGGCTGAGCCCCATTATTGTATGCCAATAATGCCCATTATTGTAGCTTCGATACTTCAGTGATTCGATATTTATATCACCTTTGAAAAGTGCTTAACGAGTTATATATAAATATACGAGTATAACATAGTTTGTATAACATAGTTTGTACATCACAACTTCACAAGGTCATACCAGATTCAATGTAAGTATAATAACTCAAAGAGTTGTTTACAAATAATAAATAAAATAATAGTCATAAATGTCACAGGAAGCTTCAAAACTGGTTTTAAAAACCCGCTAAATTATTTTTCTGTGCACAATATACTGGTATCAAATTGTAATTGCATATTCATAACTTAGAAAAACTTACCCTTATGGGAAATTCAATAGTACTTATATGAGCTCGGGGCCTAGACAAGAGGCTCAATTGTCGTTAACTCGAGTGGAAAAGAATGACAAATACCACGTGACCTAGCGTAACGAATTTTAAATTGGTAGTCAAACGTTATTACCTTTCTATTAAATCAAACGAAAAGTAAAGTCGTATGAAAACCGCCGTATAAAACGTAGCCAAATGGCACTTTTGACCAGCAATAACGCCAACAAGCGTTTCAATTGAACGAAACGTTTGCCGCTTACCTAGTGAAAACTATTCGTTCTTCTAGGATGTTCACTTGGATGGAAACGTAGGATGAGGAGATATAATTAAAAGACGTGCTTTCGCTAACTCGTGAACTTCTCAACTGACTTATTTTCTTACATTCAAAAATACCACGTTATTATGAAAGTAGCAACACTTTAAAAAAAACAATGTTGCCATTTGTTAACGATTAATCGAGAATATTGATAATAGCTAACACTAGCCACTCTGCGGCTCTAGACAAGTGGCAAACATTTCGTACAATCGAAGCGCTTGCTAGCGTTATTGCTCGTCAAAAGTGCCCCTTGGGTACGTTTTAACGGCGGTTTTCACACGCCTTTACTTTTTATTTGATATTTAAGAAAGTTAATAACGTTTGACTACCAATTTAAAATTCGTTACACTGAGTTACGTGGTATTTGTCAAATCAAAAAGACAGCCTCACATCTGTTACTCGAGTGCGGAAGTGTGGCCAAGGAAAGGGCAGAATATCTGAACAACCCAGAAACCATGTCCAACGCATGCGGCAACCTGGTGAACTTAACAAAGTTCATCAGTGTAGTGGGTTGGCTACAATAACAAATATCCAGCCCCTCGCACAAAGGGCCGCAAATAAGCGGCCTAATTGCGAGCAAAAGCTTGCAAGTCAAGAGTCAAGAGTGGTATTTGTCATTCTATTCTACTAGCGTTTACTACAATCGAGAAGTGGCTCTTTTGATTCGCACACACAGCTTATCCGGCCGCTACGAAAATCCGAATTCTAATGTTAAATTAAAATTAAGCCGACTTTAAAATAAGAACACTGGAAATTTGTAATTATCCTTTATTCATCTCCGTTACAAAACACAAGTACAAAAATAACTTTATAAATACGTTACAAATACCTAATTTGACAGTATTCAAACTGTCTTAACTTTTAACTTTCGTAAACTTCAATAATTAGACTTCAATATGAAATCGAATTATTTGTCGAAGTTGATCTGTTTTTTTGAAAACTTGTTTATTTTTCCTCTTTGAGTGACCTTGGCCTAAATAAATATTTAGGGTAGGTCTGCAACTAATTTTCTTCTAATTTTAAAACGGAACGTTAAATAAAATGATAATCCCAATATATGAACCGTTGAGGGTTTTTTTTGTGTATGCAGTATTGCAGTACTGCATAAGATCTAATGATACATTTTAACTACTTTTTGATGGAAACACTCTGGCCATATACCCTTTCAAATAAAAAAAGATCATCTAAATCGGATTTATACTGTAAAAAGGGACGTCGCTTCGGAAATTCGATTACTGTAGATACCTCGGGAACGTACACCACACATTAATCCTTTTAATATAATCAGTCCGATAAGCTCAATGCAGACCTGCGTAAGATTCCGCTACCATTACGAGAGCCACTTTGCGGTCTGTTAAGTTTAAATAGGAATTGTTTGGAACTCTCTGCACCTCGAGTGGGAAACGGCGCTAAGTTATGTAAGTAATGTGAATGTGAAATAAGTAATGTAATGTTAATTTTTTTAAGTTAAAGCAGGCTGAGCAAGGGAGCTTTTATTTCCACTATTTTTTCATTAACGACACGACAATTCTACTTCATAGATATTAGACAGTTTTATTACAGTTTGTCACAATACTTTCACGACCTTTTGTCATACTGATAGCTTGTTAAAAACCTAAAGTTATCATGTTTGCGTTACATGTTACGTTTGTCTAGAAATATTTACATGAAAATGAAAGTGTTTTCGTGAAAACAATGAAAAAAAAACGCTAACCCAAAAAAAAACTTGCGAATGTGTTGACATTTCTTTTGACATTATTGTTCACGGTATTTCAATACTTAGTTACTATACTAGATACAAAAGTTAATTTGCATTAATTGCAAATATTGCTAATAGTTCGTTAAAAGTTAAATTTATTTGTACTTGTTTAGGGCATAGAAACACAGCATTAAAATGTTGGCACTTTTCATTATTTTGTTACCTTATACGAATGTATCATAAGAACAGTGGAAAAGAATATCAAACCAAAACGTCTTTTTTATCATGCTGATTGTCTTTTATCTTATTGCAAAGGGAATTATGTCCCAATGTGATTACCATTACTCATTTTTATGTTAGTTATTATTATCAGCAATATTAGTTATTAAATCCTTTTAAAATGTTACGCAGCGCAGCGTATAAGAACACCACCAAAAGCGAATGAAATTGTGGGATAGGGCTGTTATTAATAATTGTATTGCATTTACCTACTCTTCTCCTCAGTGTAGACATCCAAAAATATCTTGTAAAAATAATTAGAAAATTTATTTTAAAAATTACTAAAATACTCTTACAATGTGTTAAAAGAATTAATTGAAGAAAATTAATAATTCGTGAAAACAATTTACAATATCACATAAAAAAATTAAATGAATCTACAGAATGAAAGTGAGAGGTAAAAGAAACCAAGGAAGACCGAAGCTGACTTATGAAGATCAAATAGCCAGAATGTTAGCCGACAGAAATGACAAAATCACTCGCATACCTAGGCGAAAATGTGTAAGAAGAATGAGGAAGCGAAAGACTAAGTAAGGGCCGCGACGCTTGGCGCTTCGTCCTCTCTGACTACCCCGTTGGGTATACAGCGTGAAGATATCTATGTATGTATAATAAAATTAAAAAATTAAGTGATATAAAAAATAACAAATTAATTTCCATTATTTAAAAGCACGTCTAGAATAGAAAAGAAGTTTATTCAAAGAACATAATTTGTTATTTTCACAATCACGAACTGCGAAGGAGAATAAAATGCAAAGCTCGAATACAAAGAAGCGTCTAACCTTCTTGAATTCTCACGTTAATAAAAACAATAATAATATTTTGTTCCTGTCTCAAATTCTTGTTTCGTATTCATTACTATTATTATTTTACACACTAGACGTAATTTAAGCTGCTGGTTTTAGTTTGCAAAATCTAATTTAATTCAAGAATTATGTATTAATATTGTGTACTATGTTAAATATTCACATAACGATATATTGTATTTTGTCTTTTATTTCGAGATACACGGGTGCGTTGCCGGTCTTTAGGGAAAGAGGGAAAGGAAGGGAAAGGGGCTGGGCTACAGATACTCTCACTCACCAAACGAAACACAACAGCAATAGATGCTGTTATTTCACACCGATATTATAGGCGGTAGGGTGGTATGTCAGCGGGCGAGCCGGCCCAATTTGTGCTGCAATGCAGCTTGTAACGTATCACACCTCCTCCTCATAAACCTCTTATTTCCCAAACAAGTCATTGGCAAAATTATCTACGGATTTGTCATTAATATAAAAAAAATGTATTAGTATTATATAGAAAAATATGATACAATATAGGTACCAAGTAGGTTATGTACCTATTTGTCTCTTTACTATTCTGGTCTATTTGGTTGGACAACTTTTTGTAGTTACCTACTGTTTCCAAGACAATGTGACGAAAAGCGGCTGTAATTCATAAGTGAATTACTTAATACTTAATTAATAGTTGCTGAAATACAAATCACTCTACGAACTGTCCTCTTGGTAATAAGGTTAGTCGCATTGTAAATTAAAAGGCTTAATTTCGATCCCGAACAGGATCATTTTAGGGAACAAAATTCTCTAAATTGTCATAATTCATTAAATATGAGTGTTAGTGGGTACATAAGTACTCCCGCAGATGTGACAATCATAGTGTAGTATAATCGCCTGAATATTATTACTATTTTATTGTTACATAAATATCATCTTATGTAACAAAAAACCAACAAACAAAATCCTAAAATAGAACTTAACATAATATAAAAAGCAAAATTCCTTGTCTAAAATATAATATTACAAAGTTTTGAAGGTATATTTTTTATTACACGATATCTGTAAATAAACCATTGTTGAGATTTCATAATATTTTTACGCAGTGAACTGGCTTCTATTAGATATATAGGTTATCAGTTGACCCACACAGTGCGTCTTATAATTTTGTAACGACGTCATAGATTTCACGCTGATTATTATTATAACAAGGATCAAACATTGTAACTATGTTTTAATGACAGTAACTTTATCATTATTCAAATAGTTTGTTTTGAAATAATCGTACAGAAAAATAAAAAAATTACTGACGAATTACTGACGACATATTTTTAGTGTAAAAAAAAAATTTTTTTTGATATTTTTACGTGATCGGATGCTGTAGTAAATAATGCCGAAAATCTTGAGCGTTATTCTCACAATTTGTTACGGCCTGGTCTAGAATACTATAATAGGAAGACAAAAATATTAATCAAGCAGTTAGTAGTACCCTTAGGAGGGCGTGTAGCGCTTACGCAATTCCCTTATCGATTGGTTGCGCCTGCGTAACACTCGCCGCTCTAAACAGTTCGTTCACCCCGACCATTCACGCAAAACAGATTTGGAAATATCATAGACCACTGGCCAGCTGCATGGGAATTACCATTTTTATAATGACACAAGGGACATTTAGCCTCTTACCGTTCTTGATATATATAGGTACATAATGTTCATTGAAATTGGAAACTGGAATTTCATATTATATTGAAAAACCTAACTTTACCATGTGACGAATTTCTTTACACGATGTATACATTACTTTTAGAAACTGTTTAGGTTATAGCCTATAGATACATTACAATTTTGCTATAAATCTGTTTTTTTTTTGGCGGCAAGAAGGAATAGAATTCTAAAACCTTGTTTAATTACATCAGTGAAAAAAAAACATTCAGTGGAAACAGAGAACCTTTCTTTTATTTGAAATTGGTTAATAGCTTGCCTTCACTACCGCCTTGCCACAGTACCATATATCAACCTCAGCCTTGCCTTCGCCGTAATAAGAGGCGACTCTTCTTAATGTCTGTATATCATTATGTATCACAATTTAGAGGCTACCATGCTGGCCTGGGAAAAAAGAAAATAATATAAAGTCTTAACTGCTTATGGTATGTTGCTGCGCGTCATAGAAGTCGTTCCAAGAGTATATTATATGGAACTTGTATATGCGATAAGCTAGCATGCTGTCACTATAGGGTTCGCCTTTCCATTTATAAGCCCAAGAGACGGCAAAGTGTCGTTTTATTGTGCCTAGAAGCTCTGTCCCTCTTATATGAGAAATGGCGTGAAGTTATGTATGTAACCTTCAAAATTAAATTTGCATAAAATACTAAAGTCAAAACACACACATACATACTTACAATAGCTTAAGACACGTACTGTAGATATACTTAATTTACTCATATTTTCCTTACAAATCGATATTGTTATTATAGTACTTATATTTTAATAATGTATTATCAGTATTCATACTAAACGTTTTGCGAATTACACCGTAGTATGTAACGCGAGAAGAGTATCAGATTGTGTAAATATAGCAGTCCCGGGAAGACATTACAATTTCGACACGCTACCACCGGGGTACACTTCCACGTAAGAAATGTGAATCCATATATTTTTGCGTTCAATGTTCAAGAAACAGATGGAAAGGTAGAATCAAATCAAATGAATTCTCGTCATAAGGAAAATGAACGTATTAATTTATTATAGCTGACACTTTACGTAATTCAATCAGGATTTGTACGAAGTTATAATATTACCACAACTTAATCGTGGAAATAAATCGCATCGACCGGATTTACACATTACAACTCTATTAACAACTCAAATGTGTTCTAATGTTGTCAGCAATTTCATGATTCTAAGTATACATATCCTAATTTCATTTGTCAGTTAACTAAGAATTGTTTAGGCAGGTAATATTAACAATACTTACATATACATATCCATTCAAGATTTAACTCCTACATGTCAACCGATTATTATTTGTAAATAAATAGTGTGTTACATCAAATTCAAGAGTTGTTCGTAAACCGGATTAGTAATACAAACGTTTTGAAATACATTGAATTAAAATGTATGATATCGGTAATAATTAATAAATTTGAGGGAATAAAAATAATTCTAGGCATTTACTGAAGTGCTGGCAGCACAGGCGACACAGCTCAGCATAACACGGAGTGTATATTTACTATACGTCTAGGTTGCATGTGCTTGGAGTGTGCCCTATAGTGTACACATACGCTCATCACTCATATTATGTCATATTGTGTCATCTATGTGCCTGCTCATCGAACTAGCTTCATGTCTGATTCATTTGTTGTTCAAGCTATCAGAATCTGGAATGCCCTTCCCCTTGACATCATGAATACTCCGAGCAAGTCAACTTTTAAGATGAAAGTTAAAGACCATCTGCTCAAACTGATCAGCTGATAATTATTATCTGTTATATTTGTTATGTTGTATTCTAATCTTGTTTATTATACTTTTATCTTTTTCAATTTTTTTGCACTTGGGTGTGTATTTGTATGTCATACATAAATAGATATGGAGGGTTTGTTGTGTATATGTGTATGCATATAATATATATGCATATAATGTATATGTATGTGTGTATGTATGCGTATATGTATGTGTATGTTTGTCTATATGTATGGTATATACATATTGTAGTTATTTTCGGTGACTTTATTGTATCGCTACTTGTTTCTCTGACAGTAAAGCTCAGGTTGACTTGTAGAGAATGCCATTAGGCATTAAGTCTGCCTATTGTATACATTATGTACAATGAAGAATAAATAAATAAATAAATATTATGTAATAAAGAATCATTGAGATTATTATAAACAAAAATCTATCATGCTGAGCTGTGTCGCCTGTACGGCCTGCGTCTCCACACACCGTTATTTGGTGACGCAGCAGAAATCTGGACACAGGCTTATTGGCAACGTAGTTACAAAATTAAAGAACCTATACCAATGGTCACGGGCTGCTTGCGACCCGATTCAAAGATTCTTGTGTAAGTTGTAGAAGTAGATAGAACTATCAAAATATAAGTAGGTGACGTCAAAACCAGTGACGTGAATTTGTCTGATGTTTAAGGTTCTGTGACATAATAAATTATAGTACTATGTAGAAAAGTCTTACTCCAAACGGGTACGGATTACGGCAAAAACATACCTATCTACAAAATATATTGGAGTATGTAAGTACATTAAGTTTTGGTGATGAGACCTAACAACATGAAAAATTTAAGGGTTTACACAGAATTTATTTTAACACTTTTCCTTCAGTATGCCTAATGTGCAGCTTCATTTAAAAAATAAATAACTTAGTAAGAAATAAATATCGTAGGCGTAGGCTATAACGCAATGAGGTCTACATGCAGCATAAAAGACGCAAACATGAATTAGTTAAAAAAGTACAACACCATAACACATTAAAATTAGTTTTATATCATAATTTAAGTGAAAATCCAGAATATACCTAACTGTATTTTTTATTTACTCATTAACGTACTACACCTACCGTGTAAGTGAAAAATATTATCAAAGCTACATTTAGGAGGATAGAAAGTGATTAATTTATAAAATATACGGCCCGGGGGGTCCACCCTACATTGTCTCTATTGCCCTTAATCTTTTTTGGTCAAGGGGCACCTTGACCAAAAAAGTTTGACGATCATAGCCCTATTTTATCTGAGGCGTAAGAATTGTTTATGAATAATAATGCGATAAAACTAAGACACAACTAATGGAATATTATCAATATTATGTTCATTTGAAATCAATTTGTTCGGTTGCTGCGCTTTATCTAAGTACATAAAGATGTTATTGCCTACTACGACGTTTTCGTTGAATATTCGAAATAAACAATAATCTCTTTTATAAAATGAAATACATGATATCACGTACATGTAATATGAAAACGTGATAAAATAAAATAACTTTCATATTTACAACTCATTTAATTAAAATCTACTTTTAAACATAAATCAGAACAAGTTATAATAAAATACAAGGCACACACTCTCTGACTGACTCTCGGACAGCTGTCATGCAAAAGTTATCATTCTACGACATTTCACGATAAAAACTTCGATAATAACCATGGGTGAACAGCTTAATAATTGTGTCACCTACTTTATAATCTGAAGGTCAATTTATTACTAATTACTTTCTGTGATGTTTTTTGTTCCCATAGATTCTTTTAGATATCAACTACGCGACTCTAGTTTGCATCGTAAATTAATAAAGTTTGATTTATGTGCCACTAATGTCATGGACATTATGATAACTGATAATGACCGCCCCAGACATCAATTAAAAATATTGAATGAAAAATATATTTACTCTAAGTGTTGTCAAACATAGTTTTGATATAGACTTAGTAAAGATTTTAATAAATATATAAAGTTATTAATTATATATTATACAAATTATTATGTAATGTTAAAAACACCCGCATATCTAGGCGAAAGTGCATGCGGAGAATGATGAGATTCGAAAAGACGAAAGAAGTATATATATTTATGTAACGACCGCGAAGCTTGGCGCTCCGTCCTCTTCGACTACCCCGTTAGGGATACAGCGCGAAGATATGTATGTATTATGTAATGATTTTATGAAAATTATTTTAAACATTATCTTGATTGAAAAATAAATTTACATAAACTATAATGTACAAAGTATATTTACTTTTCTTTATATTTTTTTTGACTAACATCTCGAGATCCCAAATGACTGTGACGTCATCATAAATTATTAAAATGACTACCGAACTGCATAGTTCATGTTATGTACTTACAATTGCACACAATGCATATATTACCTACTCTTTGATGTGACCGAAATCGGGTAATAATAAATGATTACTCTTTTAAATAAAAGTTTACTTAACAACATACTTAGAAAGTGCTTACACAATTGTATTATTTAGACAGGTGGGAGTAGAGTGGGAAATAATGCATCAATTCCAACAATGCTAAAAGCGATTACGGTCTACTTCAAGAACATACATGCATGTCCTCACGCTGTATCCTTAACTGTGTAGTCCTACAGGGTGGAGATACAAGTACTGCGGCTGACCACGGCCGTTACATTTTTTGTAACTATAGCTTTTGAAATATTTATCTTCTGTTTTTTTGATATTGTTACAGACAATTCGGATTTAGACAGAACTGATCCACGGAAGATGTTACCTCACTTTTAGTTAACCTTATTTCCTCTTATTTAGACAGTAATTCAAGGTGTACAGGCTTTTTCTTAGATCTGGCGAAGGCTTTCGACACTATGTCGACCGCAATTCTACTTCAAGAACTGCAAAATCAAGGCATCCGAGATGTTCCGTTGCTGTGGTTTAAAGTTTATCTCTCTGGGAGGTCACAACTCGTTAAGGTGGGTTCATACAAAGTGCCATAAAACAAATAAAATTTGGCATACCGCAGGGTAGTATTCTTGACCCCACCGTCTTCAAAATCTATATGAACGATATCATGAACCTTCAAATTCAAAATGCTGAAATCATCTGTTATGCCGATGACATAGTGATTCTTTTTAAGAGCAAAAACTGGGAAAGTATAGTCGATATAAAAGAAATTAGTATGAAAATGGCATCAGCCTGGTTTTGTGCTAATCTATTGATCCTTAACAGTAAAAAAAACTAAATTTCTCTGTTTCCATAAAACCGCAACGTCGAAACCATCCTTTAATCCCGTTATAAGAATTTATTCCTGTAAAAACTATCCTACCAATCCCTGTAACTGTGACACCACTCAGCGCACTGACGTAATCAGGTATCTTAGTTTGCTGGTTGACGATAAATTACATTCACAAGCTCTCTACGAGAGTTCGAAAATCCATTTTTATTTTCAAAAAACTGCAACTGTGCTGATAGCTGAGAGATAGCTGTGCTATATATATTTGCACAGTTGCAGTTTTTTGAAAATAAAAATATATATATCTATATATATACTTGTATGTATGTATTGTCAAGTTTTTGAGTTTCATTCGTATAACGTTTTGTTAAGGTTTCTTTTGTTCTGTTTTGTTTTCTGTACTATTGTCTCTTACTCTCTTTATTGTAATGTATCTACGTAACTTTGTAAATTCTGCGGAGTAATTTTTCCTCTGGTTCCTCGCGATACAGGCGAAGCCTAGTGCGGGGACCCCTGGTAATTCTGTTACAAATTGTGATACCAAATAAACGATTATCTTATCTGATCTTATCTTATCTACTATAAATAATATTTCTTATGTTCTAAAATAAATAAAGCAAATAATTTTAAACATTTTTTTTAAATACTTAACATTTTGCCCCAGTGTTCCCTGCAACTTGTACAATTGTTTACGTTTAGGAAGTTCGCTGTAGTGGCGCTTTCTTGTAGTGATGATAAATTTTATTTTTTTACTGTTGAAATCACGTAGGTAATTTTGACATGAAAGGAGGACGCTCACGTGTTTTAACTAATTTCACTACTTTTTTGCATTTGATACATTAACAGGATATGTCCGTAGACCGAAATGACAATTTTATTCAATTCTTAAAATTGTACTTATATATGCTAAGAAAATTATGTTCGGAGGTAAATTATAAATGATATAAAAACAATAATAACAAGTTGTTATACATAAGTGCTATACATATGTATATAGTTTTTAAACATTTATTATTGAACTTCAGGAAACAAAATTAAGATTTTCGTTTACTTTTGCCTTTCTATTCTACAAAAAGTGATATTTAAGAATCCCGAGTTTAATTTCTAATAGCATCTATGTATGTACACAGTTTGACGTATAATGTTTCAAATATACCTATTTGTTATGGTCTGGGAGACAAAGAGATATATAAAACGTAGTTTCATTTGGTGATGGATTAGCAATTTGTTATCTTTCGACTTAACCATCTGTAAGCCTAATGGTACCCAAAGTGGCGTTGAAGTATGACTTTTTTGTATCTTAATGCTCTGTACACTCCAAATCGAAGTGTGTTGTTCTGTAGGTATACGTACGAGTTTGTATGTACTATAACAACTTCAAGGAATGCAATCTCATTCGACTATCAAATTAGTTGAACTCATCAAATTAGTTGATGATCAAATTAGGACGCGTAGTAATTTTACGTTCTTTGCTAGAACATTTATTTCAACCCCATCACCAACTCCACTATGCCTATGAAATTATACCAGGTATAGTAGACGTTATTTTCAAAAAGCAGCTTCATCCCAGAATGATGAACTAGTCGAAGAACGAGAAAAAAAAGTGAAACCTTACTATACTTTTCCTGCAGGATAGATAGATCTGACAATAGGGTATATAAATATAATAGAAACATTGAGATAACTGCTGTAACTTTTAATCAATACACTAACTACAAATGATTTTCTCTAATTTTACGCTTTATTTTAACTGAGAATTGCGGAAAAGCATCGATATATTAGCAGACATTGGCCAACAGTCTTGCAGATATCAATGTTCAATAAAGTCAAGCTGTATGGGAGCAAAACCTTGACAAAGTTAGATTTTGACGTAAGCCCTGAATACTATTTTAGTGCAGAAGAATGTATGTTGGTACGATTTTAACAAGATTATTATTGTAGTGTTATATTGTCGGGACTTTGATTTGATTACCACAGAAAATGCTTTGCGATTTGTGATCTATAAACTAGAAGAACTCAAGTTACCACTAGCGGAAAAATTGGATAGCTCGTTGAAATACTGGATTTTTCAGCTTTGTTCAACTAATTTGACAGCAGCCAAATATGACGAAAATGTATAAAAGTTTGCTGAAACCAAATCTTACATTTATTGCCCAAAAAAAGTACCATACAAAAAAACATAAGAGAGAGATTTGGCCCAGTACAGTTACTATACATCGTCAAATTCATTAGTTACTGGCACGCTTTCTTCGTTGCTGCTGCTAGTGATATTATACGCCAAAATATTTGAAACTACATTTTTATTTTTCTCTCAACAGCTTAAAATATACATACATAAACACATATCTTCACGCTGTATCCCCAACGGGGTAGTCAGAGAGGACGGAGCGCCAGGAGTCGCGGTCCTTACACACCTCTTTCGCTTCCTCAAATCTCATCATTCTCCTCACACATTTTCGCCTAGGTATGCGAGTGCTTTTGACATTTCCGTCTACTAACACTATGGCTATTTGATCTTCATAAGTCAGCCTCGGTCTTCCTTGGCTCTTTTACCTCTCACTTTCGCTCTATAGACTTTCTTCGTCAGTCTTTCATCACTCATTCTTTCTAAGTGCCCGAAACATCAAAGCATACCTTTCTTCATTTAAAGAAAAATTCAAATAATTAATTTAATTAATAATAATAGTAATATTAATAATTTTAAATTTAATTTTGAATCTTAAAATATGTAGTTAGTGTAGTCGAATTTAAAGTAATACCTCAATCTCGTGGTTCCTAAGCTCACAAGATCTTAGTTTCACTAAAATCTCTCATTCCTTAGAATTCTTTATACTTTGCAAATTCTTAAAAGAAACAGCATGCGTAATGAAGTATTCTGCTTTTTTAGTAATATTAGAAATAATAATATGACAAAAGCAATAATTTACAAATTCGCTTTTATTAGGTCGATATTTATTGGGTAGTCTAGTCAGAGAGGACAGAGCGCCAAGTTTGGCGATCCTTAATACTTCTTTTGCTTCCTATGACCATGACTATGACCCCCGATAGGAATACAGCGTGAAGATATGTATTTATGTATATTTATAGGGGTGTCGAAATTTGCAAACAATTCACACTTAGATTCATGTCAAGGAATAAGTAAACGAGGATAAATAAACAGACCGCACACCTGTCCATTGACGTACAATAATATTTTAAATGTGTGACTATTGTTTGCAGCAAGAGCAACGACCCAATTCATTCAAATTCATTTTACAAACGTAGTTTAAAGTAAGAAGGCAAACAATTTTACGTAATCGCTATATTTATTTTTTATTAACCGACTATTTGTTTTTTCTCCTGACGTTATAACTTTTATCTTCTACTGACGTCTCTTACAATTCTATTCAGAATAAATTGTATTAAACATCTCGACTTCTTAAATAATACTAACAATACTAAGCGAGTGGTAGCATAAGCCAAGGAAGACCAAGGCTGATTTATGAAGATTAAATAGCCAGAGTATTAGCTGACTGAAATGTCAAAAGCACTCGTATAATATGTCAAAATGTGTGAGGAGAATGATGAGATTTGAGGAGTCGAAAAAGGTATGTAAGGATTGCAAAGCTTGGCACGCTGCCCTCTCTGACTACCCCGTTAGTGATACAGCGTGAATGTATGTATGAATGTATGAATGTACTACTTAAATATATAAACATACATACACATCTTTACGCCGTATCCCCAACGAGGTAAATATATATAAATCCATAAAATAAAACTGGATGTCGCACATATTTGTAGTTGTTTAGTATATTGATCTACTTTTATGTTTCTGTACGTTACAAATATTCATCATATAGTTCATAGATATACACCTATTATTTGCAAGGTTTTGTGAAAAAAAGACTTGAAAATATCATATGGTTATTTTTATTCTCTTCTCTACATAACCAAGCAACTTTTATATTTTCTGAAATTACTCTTAAGTACCTACTACAAATCAATAAGTGCCCTATAATTAACTCATTACTTAAACACGATTTTCATGAAGGTTCATATAATACAGAGATATTTTACATTACGTCTGTTTATGATCATACTTACATACGTATAGCTAGAAGTATGCAATACAAACATTTTGTACATATTTATAAATATCTCCTGACGGAGCACGTGGTTTGCTTACATTGCAAAGGGTGTTTTACAACCCATGATGGTAATGAAACTATATCATTTCAAGGTGAAAATCTACGTAAAGCTAATCAGTACTTCAATAGTTGCAGTGTTTATTTCGCGTTTATTCATAAACACAAAATACAGTTTACGTCAAGGTTTTATATTCATGACGTTCTTCGTATTAACTCATGTATTTTTTGATGAAGACTATACTGAAAATAGGTAGGTCTGTACTGCGCTCAACGAATAATTGTGATAATTTGTGAAAAATAATGTTTGTGTTTATATTTCTGGAATATTGTTTTAAAATTATATAACATATAATATTCCATTAGTTAAAAATTAAATAAAGTTAATCATATAAATTCGAGAATCTAAAAATTAAGTTCTCTGCGTAATTAATATTTTTAACAAATAATAATTAACGTCATAAATCAGTACAGTGAGCCTTGAATACATTTAGCGACATTTAAATAAATAATAGAACAGGAAGCGATTTAACAGTTCGATGTATCTAGATTACATACGTAATGAGGTCATTGAAATTAAGTATTATGTTATCTTTAACAACCTAAGCAAACAGTTGAAAAGTATGTACAATGTAACTTCGACGTAATATATTATGATACAATTACGCACAATGCATTTGGTATAAAATATTCTTTATTATTTTCAATTTAGATCACGATAAGCTATTTTTCCTACTACAATCATTGCATTGAACATCGACTGAACTAGTGGCTAATCGTTCGATGTTGTTCCAGGAAATACTAAGATGATAATGAGAATAATGAATCGGTGCAAAAGGGAGGGTCATTGACATTTTGACCGAGTGCGCTCACATTACGTGCCTCGAAACTTATCTAACAGCTGCCTAAAACCAATTAGTGTTCTTGTTACTGTTAGTTCTTATCAAACAATTATTACACGCGGTTAATTCATATTTTACATTTAACTATAAACATGGGTCTGAGAGAACTTTAATCGTTTCCAAATTCAAAGAATTTTACATTTTCTCGTTCTTCCGTCACATAAGCTTCAATCTTAGCTGGTAATCACATAATCAAGAGAAAACGCTACTCTAACAAGCATTCGGCAAATAAGTAATATATTAAGCTATATCAACTACCTAGTAGTACCTAGCAGTATCTAGTGTCTATGATGTCAATTTAATGTAATTTAAGCTAATTAATAAACATTGATTTAAATTAAAATCCATGGAAGTGTTACAAAAATATCACGTCCGCAGTTAAAGGTTATTTGTCTGCGGTGTAAATTATATTTATAGTAATCGCTACATGTACGCTAAGGGCGCAAGAGTACCAAGTAGCAAATAAAACCGTGACAGAATTCAAAAGCACATAATACTAATAGGTAATATAGTTATTCATACAACAAGAATGGAAGTTGTACAGAGTTCTCCAATTCATGTATCATATTTATTAATTGTAAGGTATGAATCTCATATAATGAATTATTATTATTCGTACAAAATCGCTATCGAACTAACATAATAGGTAAAATAATATTATAAAAACAGTGACATAGGAATTAACATAAAAGAATGATATTATATTTCCCTCAATCGCTATGAGAGGAATGCATATTATAATTTTTATAATGTTGTCACGTCGTAATCATTAATATACAGATTCATTTAAATGATAAATTAATAAAAGACTTACGCAACATTCGTTCTGATATTACCAACTTCTGAAAAAATGCGCACCAATGATTTTAAATCACGAGACTGCATTTATTAAATGTTTAAATAAAACACAAAAAATTTATACATATAAATAAATATTAAATACTGACATTTAATCTAAAATAGCTTCTATGAGTTAAAGTTATTTTCGTAGCATATAAACAAAAAATGATGAATTTACGTCATTATCATATTTTTAAAGGAAAAACTAAAAACAAATTTTTAACAAACAAAACTTGATTGTTTCATAACGACTTTATTTGCAGGTCTGAGAGAACTTCCCGAGGTACTTATAATACAGTCATATCTCGTTATTGTATAAACAAAGCTGAAACTTTGTTTTTGAATAACTTATTTTTAATTTTTGAATAAGAAAACAAAGAGAATATAAAGAGAAAAAATATCTAGATACATATTTAATAAAGGAAATATCTATTTGTCCATAAAATATGTAATAGTATCTATTTCAAGTATGTCGACAGACAGGGTTGTGGGAATATGGTGGGAATATTGTACTTACATGTTTTTATTCAAAACTAAGCCTTAAATATCCTGAACAATAAATAATATAGAGGGTCCAAAAATGGAGCTGAATAAATAGATGTCAAGTATTTTAAAATGATCTAAAAAATAGCCAGAGTATTAGCTGATGGAAATGTCAAAAGCACTCGCTCTTATCTTGGCGAAAGTATGTGAGGAGAATGAGGAGATTCGAGGAGACCAAAGAAGTATATAAGCGATAACAGCTATATAGCGTGAGGATATTATATAAGTACTTATGTAAACATACAAAGTAATAACTTTGTAAAGGTGTAAGGTATTATTTATAAAGGTTATATACTATATGTATAGTTTTCCTCAACTGACTCAAATTTAAGTATAATGTAATAAAGCTATCCTAACCATAATAACCAATAAATTGACTATTAATGTAAACTCAGCAGTACCTACCAAGCAACATCAATGATGGCTGTTACTAGTTACTTATTAAACCCATTATATTTATATTATTTTACAATTATATTTATTTCTATAACGGCTAATATGAATGTTATTGCTGTGGATACAGGATACATAGTTATTATTAAAAGTTATTACGACGCTACTTTAGCTATTAAAGTTTTGGTATTTGTATTAAAAGTACATAAATTTAACAAACATATAATATTTTATGTGATACTATTTGAGTGTGTCTTAGAGGTCGAATGGCGTAGAACTTCGCTCAAGGCTTTTGAGCAGAAGTCGTCGACCCGCCGTCACCTTGCCTCGCGCCAAATTACGCAATTCGTTAATCTTATCGTCTGCATGCACACCAGCACGACCTCGAGCCCCTCTCACCCCTCGCCGAATTTCGTCGCCGGCATATGCATTCTGACTAATACAAGAATAAACTGAGGTCATTTACAAAGTCAACAGCTACTTTAAATTCACTTAGTTACCTATGCGCAACGAATTATAACGACTTGTAACAATTTTTGTTTTTGTCTTCTTTGACAGAACACTTCGAAAATATGCAAAAAAATAAGTAGCCTTCTCATTGAAAGAATGTTTAAAAATGAAAGCGTTCTACGGCAATGCTACGTTCGTAGCACGCCGGCCGGCAAGCGGTGGAAAAGCGGCGGAGAGAGGGGCGCCGGTGGGACGAGCCTGCGCGTGCGCCACCCCGCGTGTATTTATTCGCAAGGCCACGCCAGCGACGCGCCAGTGCGCTCACGTCGGTCATATGCGACGTACAATCACGACGTTCACAGCGTCATTAACTCGCGATCAAAACTTCGCGCACTAGTGTTGTGTTTAGCTACGTTTAAAAACTAATATCTTCTGATTTGTTTTAAAACATTACATTACATAAACCAATAAAAATGTTTGAAATGTTATCTAATTCTAAACTGCTGTGGGGAATATGGCAAGTTGTGAGCTACGCAGCTGCACGTACATCACTGCCGCTTCTCGTGGTAGCCGGTGCGGCGCTCCTAACGATGCGGCTCATGACTCTACTGAAAGAGATGCGCAAGTTGCCACCAGGTCCGTGGGGACCACCAGTAGTTGGTTATCTGCCTTTCCTCGGCGTTCGGCACAAAAAATTCCTCGAGCTAGCTCGCAGCTACGGTGGACTATTCTCAGCACGACTCGGCACTCAGTTGACTGTAGTACTTAGCGACTATCGTCTCATCAGAGAAGCTTTCCGTCGAGAGGAATTTACTGGTCGCCCGAGCTCCCCATTGATGGACACTTTGGATGGTGTCGGTATGTATATCACAGTGAATACTAAAGAATTATCACATAAGCTACAAATTAAATTCATTCTAAGTACAGATTTGTGATTATTTAGTATCCGCCATTTATAGGAAACGATCAAAAAATTATTTTACAAAAAGCCGGTATCGTGTGCACACGTGCCTATAGGGCAAGTAGGCGGCCCAGCTGACGGCCGTCCCGCTGCGTATGCACCGCCCACATGACCGTCTCTTGCTAAACGCCTCTTTACTCTACAGGTATTATCAACAGCGAGGGTCGTCTATGGAAAAATCAGCGCCGATTCCTTCATGAGAAACTGCGTGAATTTGGCATGACTTACATGGGAAACGGCAAGAAAATTATGGAAGTCAGGATTAAGGTATGAATATTTAATTTACTAAAAAGTGTTAAAATTTACTGTTTTTCACCCATGTTTACATAACGCAAACAGCAATAATAAAAATCGATATATTTTCTTTTAGAATGAAGTATACGACCTATTATCAAACTTGAGACGTTCTGAAGGTGCTCCAATAGATGCTAATCCTTTATTCGCTTTGAGTGTATCCAATGTTATCTGTGGCATCATGATGTCTGTGCGATTCAGTCTTGGAGACAAACGTCTTGAAAGATTAAATTTTTTGGTAGAGGAAGGCATGCGGTTGTTTGGGGAAATACATTATGGAGAATACGTACCGCTTTATAACGTAAGTATAAGCAAACCTTCAAAACGTTCGTTATTTCTTCAAATCATGTTTTCACAGTACGTATTGTAATAAGTATAACATTTATTTATCATTACAGTATTTACCGGGTAAAGCTCTAGCTCAGGAAAAAGTATCGAGAAATCGAGGCGAAATGTTTACATTTTATCAAACGGTAATCAATGAGCATAGTGAAAGCATAGACATGAGCAAGCCGAGAGACTTAATTGATGTTTATTTAATTGAGATTGAAAAGGCCAAGACCGATGGCACTATCGGAGAATTGTTTGAAGGCAGAGATCATGGTAAGTTATTGTTACCCACTCTTATTATATTGCACATAAAAAAAATTCAAATAATTAATAACATTTTAAAATGAAATGCTTTTTATACCGCATGTAAAAAGAACTAATATTTTTTGCAGAAACTCATATGAAGCAAATACTTGGGGACCTTTTCTCAGCTGGTATGGAAACAATTAAGTCTTCTCTTTTGTGGATGGTTGTGTTTATGTTGAGGAACCCTGATGTTAAGAAACGTGTTCAAGAAGAATTAGATAGAGTAGTAGGCCAAGAGCGATTGCCAAGCATTGAAGATATGCCTAATCTACCGTATACTGAAACCACAATTCTGGAAACCTTACGCATGTCTAACGTTGTTCCTTTAGCTACACCACACTCTCCTACGAAGTAAGTAATGCATACGTAAAAAAAGATAAATTGTAAAACATAGTTTTAGATGCTACAAGTGATTCTCTTATTTTGTTAGGTATCTAACTAGTGTTTTTTTTTTGTTTTCAGGGACGTTATTCTAAATGGCTACAGAATCCCAGCAGGATCACAAGTATTTCCTCTTATTAATGGCGTTCACATGGACCCTAACCTTTGGGATGAACCCGAAAAATTTAATCCCAGTCGCTTCATCGACGAAAATGGCAAGATCAGACGACCGGAATACTTTATGCCTTTTGGAGTAGGACGGCGTATGTGTTTGGGTGATGTGCTCGCACGCATGGAAATGTTCATTTTCTTCTCTTGTATTATGCATCAGTTCGACCTCCAAAATGACGGAGATACTCCTCCATCGACTGAAGGAACCGTCGGTGCCACAATAATGCCGTTATCTTACCGTGTCAGGTTCGTTCCCCGCGCACCTCCCGTGCCGGTCCCTTCGCCACCCTCTCCCATGCCAGACCACATGCACCTGCGCCATGTCGGAGCGCATTAATCACGCACCCACTTGTTTTGCCCCACACACCCCACCAGTATTCACTGATCACTCGTTTTAGAGCGCATCTACAACCATTTATTTAAGTTTCATTAATTTTATAAGAGACGTTGTCGCCGTAGCGGTGGACGAGGCTGTGCATAAAGTGTTCAATTTAGTAATAATAACTGTTACATAGAGTACTGAAGATTCCCATCGTTGAGATTATAAAATTATGTTCGTGGATTATAAGTATTATTCTAGATATAGATGACATAGTTTAATTAAAGGTGAGCGATGGTTTGAACTAATTAAGCTCTAGTATACCAAATTCATTACGTATTTATTAGGTACAACTGTGTGAATATTGTCTGCTGAGAGAGATCTTTGTTTGATGATGAGTGAATAGTATAGAATACGTTTCATGATTTAAAAGTGTTCATTAAAATAAGATTAATAAAAATTTCGTCCAGAGTAATAAAGTAACATTCCATTACTCTAGAATTTTCGTATACTAGTCTATCTGTAAGCGTAAGCGCCGTTGTGTAACAGTTTATTAATGAAATTGTAGATTTATAACAATCTCATAAGTGTAAACGAAAACAGCAGGAATAGTTGTTCATATAATGTACACCACCTTAATAAATTCGTTGTAAATACATATAACATACAATATATTTAGTATTAGTTACATATATAGTGTACCTAGTTGACAAATAAAGGAAACATTTTAAATAAATTGTTCTATGTTATTGACCTTCCTTTACCACTAATTTGTAATAACAAGATATTTAGTATCTCCATATAAATCATATTAAAGATAATCTTAATTAACATTATATCTGAAATTAATCGAAAATAGAAATGTTTCATTAAAAAAAAATGTTTTAAAAAGAGCTAACATAAAAGGAGACATAATGGTGATCGATGTAAAAGCTAATAAAACATTTTATTATCGTTTACGACTTTATTACTTAATTACGTAAAGCTGCGTTTATTCCAAACACATACAAAAAGTTCAAAACAAATATTTGTAACGCAAAAAGTAAAAGTGTGAAAATTGAACTACGTAAATGCACATTCAGCTACAGACCTTACAAGGGATCGCAGTAATATTCTACATGTGGTGGTGTCAGAGTGATACCAACGGTTCCTTGCAAAGCTTTGGGAGAAGGTAATTCTGAAGCCAGCCGGATACGCATACGGCGAAATAATCGAGTTATTACTCCGCTTGTTAGCATTCGCGACAGCTCGTCACCGGGGCACATACGCTTTCCTGGTGAAAAAATATGTTCGACTAAACAAAACTAGATCCACACTTCAAATCTCAGTAAAAGGACGTTATAATAATATACAATGTTAATGTAATATACAATATGAATCTTTTAATTGTAAACAAAAATGTTCTTTTTTAGCTTCATTTTAGCTTAATTCTAATAGTGCTCTCCACTCGATCTGAGTTAACTCGTACTATATTTATATATTTTATTAAACTTAAACTGGTTTTAGGACGTTTTAATCCTTTAATTACTGAGATGTTTATATGAAAATGGATTTCTTATTTACATCATAAAAAGAAAATATTAAAAAGCACATCTATGCAAAAATAAAATGCATTTTTAAAGAAATAATAATGGGGCAAATTTTACCTATATTCTTATTTCTTACCGGTTTGAAAAGGTATGAACTCTTGTGGCTTCAATAAACTACCATCTGGAGCAAGGAATCGACTAGGTTTGAATTCATCGGGACTTTCCCAGATATCTGGATCCATATGTACAGCCCATTGAAGAGGTATAACCATAGCTCCCTTAGGAATTTTGTAGTTGCTCAAGCAAGTCTCCTAAGATCATACAATGAGATCATTTATAATGGAGCTTAAGAGAATCTCTACAATACTATGACAAAAATAACAGCACAGAAACTTACTTCCACACATCCATGAGGAATACCCACAGGCACTATAGACCGAATACGTTGAGTCTCGCAAATCGCAGCCATTAAATGTGACAACCTTGAATAATCAACTTCTTCTTTTTCTTCAGGGTAAACTGATAGAATTTCTTCACGAATGATTTCCTGCGATGGATTTTCGACATTTAGAAAAAAATTGTTATGAAATTTCATAGATATATATGTATTTAGTTTGCTTTTAATGTACAATAATGAAAGAATATACCTGTTCTTTTGGGTAGAGAACCATATATAACAGGAACCAGGCGAGTGTAACTGAGGTAGTGTCAAGGCCAGCACCGAACATGTCTGCCAGAAGATAGAGCAATTGTTCGTCTTTCATGTAACACGCAGATTCCTCACCACTTTCAAATCTTCGTTTCTGTTCTATAAGAAAGCTATCCAGGATACATTCACCATCTGTTTTAATTAACATTTGCGGACTAAAATAATGTTCTTCTGTATCATTAGTGTGCTTGCTGTATTTTATACATTTAATTTGCCCATTAGAGTAATCGTCGAATAAACCAGCATGTAAAGGATATTCTGCTCCGTCAGGAACTTCCAAACCCAGCATTTTACGACGTCTAGCTATAATACTGGCGTACAGTCTATGTGATTGAGCTTGACCACGAACTAACATTTTAATTGTGTTTTGTAAATTTGGCGAAAAGAACCTGAAATGTAATAGTTTCGTTATCTGCCGCAATGTATCGTCGTATAAAAGTATTGTGTTAATAAGACACTAAATAACAAGCATTTACCGTACAAATGGCAAGAAATTAACCACACCAGCAACGCCCATTTCATGACATCCTTCTTCCTGTACTTGGCGTAACCAATGCCATGTTTTATTATGTGGAGGAAATTTGAAACCAAATATGATTTCATTAACAACATTACCAAGAGAATTGGACAGCATGTAGCTGAGATTCATTGGAGATTTTCCGGCTTTTTCAATATCCTAAAATTTATGTGATCTCTTAATATAGATATATATTTTTTAGATTAAAAAATTAAAAACAAGTTTTATAAATAATTCCAAAATATAAAACAAAAACAAAAGTAGAAAATAAAGTCTTTGCTGTCCCATTTTGGACAACATTTATCAATGACACGAAAGGTCACCTTTTAAGAAACGCTTAGGTATAAGCGTGGGTTTTTGCAACTACATAATGAGAACTTTGATTCGTTAAGTGTTCTCGGGCACCTTCACAGTTGAAATGTTATTGAAATGGTCCTGAATGGATTAATCGTAAATAAAACAAAAATATTGTATCACTGCGGGAAATGTTTAAATTATTTTACTAAAATTTAGTAAATTTAATCTTTTACGTACTTCAAGTAATTCATAAACACCCGAAGCGATCCGTTTCTCCAATTTTTCTCTCGTTATGCTGTGCTTACTCATTCCAAAACTTTTAAGCCATGTCGTAATCGACTTCCTCTGATCTTTCCACAATCCACCTTCCGCGCATATAATACCTAAAAACATTGTTTGTTAAGAAAAGGTCATATGTCTGTATTGGGTACGTAAAGCATTAAATCACTTAAATATAATGTTTTCTATACGAACACAGCTTAAAACGTTCCATGTATTAATAATTTATTCGTAATCTAAAACTTACCATTTCCTTGCATGATGCCATGAGTTAAATAGAGTGGAGCTCTTCCAGAGATACTCTCTTTAGAAAATGCCTCTCTAATTAACCTATGATCTGATAAGACTACAGCATAGACACTGCCCATTGATATGCTATAAATAGGACCATATCGTTTAGAAAGATTTGTTAAAGTAATGTGGGGTTGGTGCCGATCAATAAAAGGCAAGTATCCGAGGATTGGTAAGCCCCAAGGTCCTGGTGATAAATTCTGCCACTCTTTAAATTTTTTAAGTATCCAGTATCCAAAAACGAGAGAAAATAACCATAAAAGAATAAAATCCATTGTGCTCTGAAAATAAGCGTCTGTTTAGTAAATACATACGTACAATATATTCAGCTTCTATGTATATCATGTCAAGTGTGTGAAAGAAAGTTATAAAAACAAAACTTTCTTTATTATTTGTAGAGAAGAGAACGTAGAGTAAAATAAATGTAGGGTTTACTTGTGAAGTACTCTAATGGTTCCATCTTCTAGAATAATTTGTTATTGACATAAAGCAAGTGAAACACACGTTTAAATAGCATACCTACCAACTGAAATTCGATCTAATGTGCAACAACAACAATATATTTCGACACACAAGTTTTTACTAGTTAAATTCCTATGTTAATGTTAGTAAATAAAAATATTTAATAAAATCGTCGTATGACTAATTGTTTAAAAACTCAGACGATGTTATTATAACCGTAATGAATATAATACTATATTTTATTATCTATATTTTGATAACTCTTGATAATTCGCATTAATATGTATATGTACGTTACAGAGTGGTACATAAACACATACAAATATGTATATACCTTACGTATATTACATTTACATACGTATTATACTTCAAGTATATTACAGAGATAGAAAAATGACATACATACCTATAAACAATAATAATCTACTAAAAGGAAACTAGAAGCGATGTTTCATAGTGTAGTTTATCATTTTACGTTATTTATTCGATGCCTATATCATACTGGCAACAATGCTGCCAACAGAAAAATATAAAAGCGCGTGACGAATGTCTCAAGTGTACTTCGGACTATTTCGTAAAGAATAAATATTGCCTCTATATACATACATATCTACAGGAGATATTATGTGTATTCAAAAGTCGAAAAGCTAGTTAATAGACGTTACGAAGGTTTCTTAAAGTTATAAATAGACTCACCTGTTTATTTCTTACTGGCAGTAAAAGTGCTCTTGAAATTTTATAACTACGAAGTGACCTGTATTGGAGACGCCACTTAGCTCTATCAATAAAGACCACTAGTCACGTGCCCTAACACCAGCCGACTGCTATACTGTAGAGGACCAAATTTATTTGAATTCTGCTTTGTTATTCGAATTGATAAATTTGATTTTAAAATTCTGTTTAATATTTATATCGTATCGTTCCAGAACAGTATGATGTCCATTCCTTTCGGAGATCAGGTAAGCTCATTTGCGTAAACTTATTTTAAAACATTCCCTTTTCATACCAGGTATACTGGCTGTTATAAAAAAAATTTGTATGTGAATACAGCTACAATATTTTTGTACATCTTTTCTTAAACGTGTCAGTAACTGTAGTAATAGTTTATTTAACCAAAAAAAGTTCAGTGATTATATTTTTAATTCAGCTTACATTTAAATTTACAGAATCAACTTTTATTCCTTTCCTTGTCGCAAGCTTTTTTCGTAAAGACTGTTGACACAAATTTACACTTTAATTAGTTTTGGGTGGATAAATTATAGAAAATTAAAAAAAATCTTTGGCGTTATCACATGATTTTAAATAAATACAACATGTTACTTCGAATTATTTTAAACACTTTCGAAAATAAGCGTCAAAATTGTACCGCGTTTTTCTCTAAACGTACCGCCTTTTGGAAAACCAAGAACATTGAACATTTAAGGTACTTCGAATATTATCGAATATATTTTTTTAACATTAAAAGAAACTCCGCAACAGATTTTGTTTTGCAGCTGACAGTATTTTTCTACAGAAAGAGAAAGCTCTACGCCAATCTTTGTTTTGGGGTTGGTGATTGGTAACTGCGGTTGGTGATTGGTAAGTGTGAGAGTATGGAGAACTAATTACGGTCGATGATCGGTAATTGGTGTTGATGATCGATAAGTATGACAGTACAGAGTTTTATTGCGCAACGACTTGCACTTGGCCGGTGTGTTAATTACTGGAATCTATCTTAACAACACAATACAACAAGCTTTAGTCAATTCACGACGAAGCGGAAAATGTTTGTACCTGCATTAAATAACATTAGAAATAAGGCTAGACCGAATTTAATATCGCAAAATTCTATTGCATTCTTTACCCTAAGTTGCACAATAAAAGCGCCTAAACTGTATTTTCTTTATTATTTTTACCGACTTCAAAAAAAAGGAGATTCTCAATTCGACCCGTATGTATGTAATATTGTCAGAATTGCACGATTTTTGTATATGTTAGTCTATACCAGCTTCTAAATATATCAGCTACCCAATTTCATAAGTACATGTATATTTGTATGCTTGCCGCACATATCTCAAAAACTATAAGTCGGATTGCAAAAATTAATTTATTAGTTAGAATGGATATAGTCCCACTTAGGGAATCTGCAAATTTCATCAAAATCGGTTCAGTAGTTTTTGAGATAGAGAGTTAAGTGTGTATCAGTCACTAGGAAAACATGTCGTTGGCTTCACAGCGTAATTCTAAAACATTGCACTACGCATGTTGTTTTTTTCATCGTTTGCATGCAGTTAACTGAATAAAAAAATGAAGAAATAAAAAAGTAATTTAAAAAAATTAAACCGCCCTCAAAAAAATACACAAAAGTACAAAATAACTATCCTTTACTAATCAAAACTCAAGTACAATTAAAATAATTTTTTAAATACGATACACATCTATATAATTAAGGCGACGCATTGATAAACAATAATATAATCCAAACTAGAACTTCTGATCTATGCAAAAGTGCGCGCACTATCTTACGCAAAATACGAAAAAGTAGTTAGCTTGGTTTATTTTAAAAACTATAAATAATTTAAAAAAATCCAACTGGCATTTTGAGGAACATGTTTAGATGAAAACTATCATAACATAACCACAGGAAATTTAGAAACATAAATCAGTCCCGTTACTCTTAAAAATGTAAATCTCTGTTTTAAAAGAGGTTTCTTTAATACATTTTTTTGTGTTACAAAAGTTCACGAATCGTGTATCGCAACTGTCAAAATAAAGCCAATAAAATGAGAAATTAGGTTGCCCAATATTACTTTCATACGTTTTGTAGTCACTTAGAAAAATTAAGATCCCTGCCGTTAAAATTTCAAAATTTCCAAATTTCCAAAGCCTTAAATTTGATAGTTATTGAAGTCGGTGCCAAATCAATCAATGTGCAACAACAGAAAGTCTATGGTAGGCTTGGCACCGACTTCAGTAACTGTCAAGTTTAATTATACAGATATGTGTATCGTATATAAAAAGTTATTTTAATTGTACTTGAGTTTTGATTATTAAAGGATAGTTATTTTGTAGTTTCAGTGTTTTTTTTGAAGGTGGTTTAATTTTGTAAATTACTTTCTCTCATTTTCGTATTTCTTTATTGGTATTATTGGTTCAATAAAATAATTTACCTAGGTAGGTATATCAATTAATTTTGTTGTTAATTTTTTTGATTTTGAGATTACTACATTTTTCAGGTCGTTTTTAGGTTTTAAAAATTGTTTATCTTTATAAAATGTCATTGTGAATAAAGTGTAACTTTAAAATCATTTAACAATGCTGTGACTAATGGCGTATAGTGCTTTTTTCTGTATATTGTAAATACATATCTTCACGCTATGTCCCCAACGGGATAGTGAGTGAGGATGGAGCGTCAAGCGTCGCGGTCCTTTCATATACTTCTTTCGCTTCCTAAAATCTCATTATTGTAATATACAGAAAAAAACACTATACCCCATTAAGTCACAGCATTGTCACACGTATTCTGGTAACTGGTGCAGTAAAACGTATTATACTGCACACATCATTACGGTATCATTATTGTAGGGCGGGTTAGGGGATTACCCACCCTACAATTCAATACACTGAACGTATATGTGATTGTAATAGATTAAACATTTTTAACCCCATCAGAGGAACTGCTGGCAAAAGATGTACAGACAGCAATAATAATAAATACCTCATAAATACTTCCTGTTGCTTACTTTGTTTCAAGCCAGTTTTATTAAGCTTTTATTATGTTTATATTTCACATAAGATATAAAACAACGAGAAAATATTCTTAATACATACAAACGTACACGCTGTATCTTAGTACTAGTCAGAAAGGATGGAGTGATGAATATTTTAATAATTATTCACAAATCACGTATGACTATAAGATCTACATTTATTATTGAAATTAGTATAATAATGTATGATAATGTTAGTAATTAACATTATAAAGACACTATATATGCAGTTATGTTCATAAAAGGCTGTTCTGTGTTCGGATGGACTGGCGAGGTCAGAAGCAAGCGCGGTCGCATGCGGCTAAAGTGTGAAGGCCGGTCAGCGTCCGAACTGTTATCGAACCAATTATAACGATATGTCCCTACTGCCTAACATAATACTGATTTGATAGATTAGTCACTATCGGCACAAGGAATAAATAAAGCAAAACAATTGTTTTAACCAACTACGCCACATACCAAAAACAGAAAGTGTTCACTTTACCAGGATATAAATGGAGATATGTGTAATATGTTATTGTGAAAATCGTCATACATTATACTACTACAGTGTATGAAGATTTTGTTAATTTCGATATCTCCATTTTGAGTGAAATTATAATTAAAACTGTACCTGTTACGCCCGCACAAGCAGAAGTTCTGAATGGTTCTGGATAGGTATAAAGTAACAAATTGTTACAATTAATTAAAATCATACATAGATAAAAATTGCTTATTAATCACAATAAGTAATACAATCAGCAATACCTACTAGGTTATCAATAACATACACACATGCAGCTAACAATACTACCATTGGTTTTTGGATTTAAAAAACAAGAGAGTTAACAATCTCATAATATAATTGTTAATCGAGTTAATCGTCTTCGTGATGTGAATATTAATATTCATCGATGTATGTCCCATTCAAAAAGATTAACTAAACAATTTCGAACTTACATCATCAAAATTGATGATTGTTGACATATGGTACACCGGACATCTTGAGATCTATTATTGTGAATTAAAATCACTCAATTACGATGTGTACAGTGTATGTACACATAATCATTCACATTTACCACGTAACGTGAGGAACATGATATTGTTGTCTATATCCTATTTTTTTTGTCTTTAATGTAAACAAATGTAGCGACTATGACATTTATAACATAACTAGATATGGGCTAGTTGGCAAATGATTGATTCAGTTGTCATACTTATTAGTTAGTAAAACAAACACGTTTAGAATTTTTGTCCGTTTGTGTGTTTATGCTTCAAGAAAAACCACCAAAAAATAAAAGAATAATAAGCGTCACGATAAGTGTAAAAATTTGTATTTTTAAAAACACTTAAAAATAAAGAATAGGAGATTATTATTGTTTGCAGATGACAAACAATAATATTCGTCTGTTATTATTCTGTTTCAATTTGGAATGAATTGTGTCACACATATTAGAATGAACTGATTTATGAAACTATAGTCCATTAAAATGTTACATTTATTTGGGCTTAGCGTGCAAAAGTCAGAGCACGCAATTTTATTTTTTGGATGTCAAGAGCGAGTTAGTGTAAAGTTAAATCCGTGTTTGTGAGGTCACAACCCTTGTCCCGCGGCCGCCATCTTGTAAACAGGGCTGTGAATGGTTTTTATGCTATATCGGGAAAACTATTCGTTGCACAGAAAATTTGCGAAAACATTTTTTGTTGCAAATTAAATTCTCTATAACTTTGGTTCCGTAACTTTTAGTCGTAGAACCAAAAATAACAAAGTTATTAACGAAAATAGATATATAGATATATATAGATAGATAGAGCCTATGTTCCTATATCAAATTATTGAACATGAAGCTACGAATCAGGTTAAGAAACGCTACCGCACGCAAAATGAAAAGCTTATCATTGCTTAGTAAGCCCGTATCGCAACATATAATTGAGAGGTCACGAGATCAATATGGATTGACGAGGCCCTGCCTACTAATCGGATCTGTCAATCGGCACCTCAGCATCACGTGCCGGAACATATACAAGTCAGAAAAGTAAATGAACTTCTCGCACCTAAGACGCAGCTGAGAAAGCAGAAAATCAAAGTGAGACCAGGACACGTGTCCATGATTTTTATGTTGTAGTGCTGCAACTCTTAGCGGTGTAAACTTTTCCTGCAAATTTTGTCACTGGCAACCATTAGGTGCTGATGCCGAGCTACTCTAGAGCTGCTTCTTGACAGCATTTACTATAATATGGCCCTATGGCTCACTGAAGAGCGAGCAACTCTGTATTTTATTGTGTTTTGATTACATCATCTGTAGCCCTGTAACTAGTGTCAACCTGTGTTTAGTGTCAACAATTGCAACTTACGTTTTGTTGCGTGGTAACAGCGTCCGCAACTTCGTATTAAGTACACCCAGCTTTCAACATATCAGCAACTTTAAGTATTTAGTTATAGTCGCAAAAAATGCGAAAAACCAGCTTAATTGTTTTCCACAAAATAAAAAGAGAACTCTCAACTATTTCATATGAAAATGTACGCCCGTTTTCTTAAATTTTTCTTAATGCGAAAGTGAGTTCGTTTGTTTGTTTGTTACGCTTTCACGCCTAAACTGCTGAATCGATTACGATGAATTTTGGTATAGAGATAGATGAGACTCTGGAGACGGTTTAGGTTACTTTTTCTTGCAAAGAACTTTTAGGGGGTGGAGCGAGGGGAGGCGAGGGGTAATTTTTGTATGAAATTTTTTATTGCATCGTCCGATTTGCTTCAAACTTTGCAGAATTCTTTTTTATAATTAATAATCAAAGTATGTATATTTGTTTTTTTCAAACTATTCTTAAAAAGGGGTGAAATGGGGTTGTTCAATTCGCGGCGAGGCAGAACCTTTTCTTTCTTTTCGTAACTATTTAACCTCTAACTTTATCGACCAACAACCAGAATAGGATGACAAAAGCAACATTAACGCGAGCGAAGCCGCGGGTAAAAGCTACTGTTTAATAATATTATTTAACAGAGTATTTAATTATTTAACCCTTAACTGTAGTTGTGGATACGCTGGACCATCGTTCAATCTTTAAACGCAAACTTTTGGAACAGAAGATTAACAACATGATGAAATTATATAATTACGAAGTGTGTAGTTATTAGTTTCGTTTGCAATTTAACTTATTGTTGAACAGTGACATTTTAAATAAAACTTTCATTTTATAGTTTGAAATGAAATATTTATATGTTTCTAAAGTAACACGGAATTGTTATACAAGTGAAATCATATATATTATAATTGTCATACAAATAGATTGTTATTATGTATTTCAGATTACATTATTTTTTAATTTGTTTATTCTCATTTCTTATAAAAATATGAAGAATCTTACCTAATTTCACTACTCAATTCTTTAAATGTTTAATAGTTTTGATGTCGAATAATATGTATTTAGCGTAAAAAAAAATACACGTAATAAGTAAAAAATATATGATATTTCAACATAGTATCTAGAGCATAGCTATTATTTAACCCATAACTACCCAGCACACTATTGAATCGTAACTGGCTGAATTTGAAAATAGAGATACGTAGATTAAGCTATAAAAAAACTATAGGTTACTTTTTTAAATTCCACGCGAAGTCGCGGGCAACAGCTAGTTATAATATAAGTTGAACATATCGGTTCCTTGAATCAAATTTAATTCAAGTAATGGTTTTTGGAAAAATACTCAGGACTAGAAAACTGTTTATACTTGATCTAGATATGAGTACATTCGAATGGCGTAACAACATTTTTTTTCTTTTTTACGGGAGGTTTCGATGACTGAACTGTAACTGTATACTGTATACTTTGTGCATTCTGTCGCTTGTAACTGAGTTGATCTAGCTACACCTCAAAAAGCTGCCAAATTATACTTTATCAGTCTTATCCAACTTTTTTTTATAGGAGAAGCGTAACTGTCGCAATTCAAGATTTTGTCTAAAACAGTTTTTTCTGGGATTTATTTTCAAACAATGATACTGACTTCATGGCAATTTTCTTCCACATAACTACTTATACAGTACATACCCGCATGCTATGTCCTTAATGGGGTAGTCACAGAAGATGAAACAACGTGGTCTTTACATATTTCATCATTCTTTAGGATGATGTATAGTGGATAACAAGACAAAAGCACGGTTAATTTTCAGTATATACGATGATAAAGAAAGGTACTTATGACACTAATATTACATTCATAGAAAAATCAAAACCATTGGATTGCAAGAAGGTAAGTACGTCGTGAAATTATTGAAAACTTTGAGGTAAACAAGCATTATTTTTTATCATAATTTCGACTACTTTGAGATCATTGTTTAGACAAAAGATGTTCCATCTTCAACACTTGTATAATAGATGCTTATAAAGTAACTTCTCAAACAATAAAGTATATCGGATGCACGAATATTATACTCAAAAATGTTTTTGGCACTGTCATGTTGCACTTCGCACTAATGAGAAATAAATAATTATGAGTACAAGTAAGTACCTTTGAACATTGACGATTTGTGCTGTGTTTAATGGACACTTGTGAATTGTGTCACACATAACTATAATCCATCAACACTGACAAAAATTATATTAATCGCTTTTAGTAAAATATAGAAAGTAGATTAGATAAAACGATTTTGGGTATAAATATTTATTTACAGTTTTATATGCAAGAAAAGTTTTATAGTGTCCATGATACACTTGTGGATAATTAAGGGTTACACCTGTATTATTTTAGTGAACAAAATGTGTTTTATAACTACAGCTATCTCTGATTATTTATTATTTAATACTTATAAATACCATAGGTATCGATAAATAAGATTGATAAAAACCTATGTTATCATTAAGCACAGATATTAAACTCGATAAACGTAGATAGTAAGTACACATTTCATCTATTAACCTTATAATGAATAGTAAGTAAATATTTTATTTTAACAGAAATTTAATTTGATCAATTCATGTGATTTACAAAGTGGCTAAATTATAGTAATTTACAAAGTTAGTTACAATTTGTAATTTTTTTCTTTTTCTAAAGTAAAGGAAAGAGTACCTATCCCTTCGATTTTGCTATTTCCATTCAGCCGCCGTACAGTTATCCCGCGGCCAGTGTTACTGACACAATGCAAGGTTAATATGAGGTAGACGCCCGAGCAACTGGCCCCGTAATACTTATAAGGACATTTACGTTTTATCGAATCCAACGGATCAAACAGGACCTAGCTAGCAACTAGCCGAAATCCGTTTTCAAGTCATTGTCTTGTGCGAATAAGATCTTTAAGTGTTTCCCAGAATTTAAATAATACCTACGATTGAATAGTTTTATTTTCATAAAAAGTCGATAAGCCTTGTATTTATAGAAAGAATTTTATTTTTAATGTCATGACCGTTTACGATATAATTTGCATATTAATGTAGATACATATATAAACACGTACAAGTTACTCATTTCAACGTAAATTGTTTTTAATAAATTAATTGAATCTAAGTATAACCATGAAAACTTATTAAGTTTAATATCGATCTCGCGTTCAATATCGTGGCTGTTTAAATTAAACGACTTCATAGTGGGGAGCGTATCGTTTAGGCTAGTAAATGAATTTTCTAATGAGAAGCTCGTGCCAATGAGTGAAACGAGTCGGATTTTGATCGAGGCGAGTGTATTATACTTTACTTTCAATTGCCCATAGCAATCCGATTAAAGCGACCAAGAGCGCTGCCTCCGGTTGTCTACTCCAGCTTCAGGTTACTGAACGGATAGAATCCTCATATTCCTTTTTGAACCTTTATACAAGCATAGGATACTTGTAGCTATCTTGATTTATAAATATGTGTATGCCTTCCTTCTTTATTTTTAGTTCGAGTGAAAAAGGTGGTCGACCAGTCGGCGACGAGGGTCAATGTATTCGAGGCGTTTACCCCTTGTCGAGCAACTGTTGCACAATTGTCGAGAAGATTCCTAGAATAATGGACGCATAGATAATTGAATTATATATAGCTGAGTAAGAGTGATCAGGAACTTAATTAAATACACACATCAAAAGTGTCTAAGGATCAAGTACATTAACATAAATTACGTACATTAACTATAAAAAATTATCCAATTAATATTGATCAAATCTAGTCTTCCAGACTGTCTTACAGACTTCTTACTTTAATTCCTATGTTTAAGTTAACAACTTTTTTTAAATTATTTTGTAAAAATTAAGAAAAATTACAATTGTTGCAAATTGTGCGAAATTAACCAAGTTAATGTGGCCAATTAAATGGCAAAAAAGGCAAAAATGAGAGTTTTTAAAATTCTTATTGTAAAGATAAAAAAATTATTAGATTTCCACCATTGACACAATTACACAATCACAGCGATTTGGCATGCTTAAAATCAGTTCATCGAGGTTCATCATCATTGAGGAGGCCACGGCAGAACATTGATGCGAGCGTCGGCAAAAGCGCGTGTTACGACTCTAGCCGTGTGTGGACGTGCATTGTCGTGCATTAGTCGAAACGAATCATCCAACCGGCTTCGCAGAGGGATGATCACGTCTGAAACAATCCTCTCCGCATAAATCTGAGCATTGAGGTTGCCCCTGATCAAAATGAGATCGGTTCTTGCACCGATCCAAATACCGGCCCAAACCATTATTGTTCCCCCTCCGTATGAATTAACTTCCTGACAAAATTTCAAATGTTCTTGACGTCCAGAGGTCCTCCAAACTCGAGTACCGTCTTGTATCCGCCCTCATACCGAAACGAGATTCATCGGAAAAGCAAACACAACGCCAGTCTTCTTCCTCCCAATTTCTGTGTTCGCGAGCCCATTGTAAACGGGCCCTACGATTGCAGGGTGCTATAGGCAGAGTTCTTAGCGGCCTTTGGGAACGCACTCACTTCACGTAAATGATTTCGGATGGTTTGGTCGCTTATCAGCAAGCCTAAAGAGCTATGGAGCCTCGTAGCCAACATCATGGCGGTCATAGTACGATTCCGTCGAGCAATATTTTGGATGTACCGGTCACTGTCTGAGATCGTCCTTTATGTCGCTCAGCCACGCTGCCCGTGATACGATAGCGTGTCCAGATACGGCTTATGACGTTCTGTGTAGTGCCAAGAGTGACAGCCACAGTACATTGCCTGGAACCAGCTTGCAACCTTCCGACGGCTCTCTTGATCTCTTCTCGTGTCAAATGATGTCGTCGCTCCATATTGATGCAATTTTTTTTCAGTTCCGATGCAGAAATTGTAATGGTTTTGTAAAAACGCTACTACTACGCCCCACACTTTTATAGGAATCCTGATTGACAGTTCATTTTCTACTTTTAATCAAAATTTAAAGAAAATTCTTTATTCAAATAGTGATAATCAATAAAAAGAATCAATAACGATCCAAAAAAGTTGAAATAATAATCCTCAATTGCGGCGATACTCTAAAACGTACTTGATCCCTAGACACTTTTGATGAGTGTATTTGTAGCAGATTATCATAGCATGCATTTAGGTATTATAAATAGATTAAACAATATCGGGAAATCATAAGAAATGCAATGTTTACCTATGTACATACATACATAATGGCATTTCTCATTCAGGGTGGTCAAAGGATCAAGGTGCATAAAATTACAATTTAATGCTATTTCTAACAATAATTATTAACCTTACTGTTAGAAAAAGGACGTATACAGATATACATATATCTGTAGGTATACGAATACAGCAAAGCGGGACCACGATTATTAGTCCTTTGGCTTGTACCGTTCCTTAGAATAAGCCCTATCTCTTGGTCACTTTTACGAGTTTTACGTGAAATATGTTTTTACTTATTATATTTATTTATTTCATACACATAATGCATTTTTAAATTAATTAACTAAAATACAGCTTTGTACTTTATTTACATTCCCAGACCAGCATGAAAATTAACTTTAAAAATGTATGTAATTTTTCGTTAAACGTGGATGAAAACTTCGGTCTTTCCAAGTAAATTCGTCATTCGGCAAAGCGTTGATGTGTCGTTGATTTCATTGCGTAACATAACAAAACAGTTATGCATTTAAGTTGAGTTATGAATTATCATATTCAATTCTTTGACGTCAATGTATTTGGAAAAACAGAAGATAGTCATTAAAATCGATTTTTTATAATCGTGCACCTATGCAAAATACCAAACCAAATCGTGAGATGAAAAATCAGAATAAGGCCAGACCACAAAAGAGGAGTGGAACATGGACATTTTTTAACACTTTTGCTAGGTTTAGACGTAGACTAGAGAAAAAATAATATCGATTACTTATCTGTCTTTTTGGGGAACAATGTCGCTAAACTAATACTAGAGGGTCCCCTTTCCCCCATGCAGTTACCTACGCTTCGTAATTCTATGTCTTTTTATCTGATTGAATGTAATTAAATTTAGAATCATTACAAATTTTGCATTCGCAAAAATAAGTAGCTTGTGAATAAAATAGTATTTATTTAATATTATAATATCTAAAGCATAGACGTCTATAGTCTAAACCATATCTCATTAAATATTAATAACACATAACTTTAGTATTACTCAATTGTTTCTTATTACGCGCCTTAAATAGTACCACAAACAGGCCTAATTTCGGTAAATTTTTAGCACAAACCACGCAATCAAAGCTGTTGAAAAAAATATATGTGAATCTACATCATATTTATAATCAACCAAAAATTCAAAATGGCGTTTAAAGTAAATTTTTTTGATAAAAAAAATCCTAAAGTAACCTCTGAACAGAATTTATGGGGAAAAAAATCTGTTTTCGTCATAAACATTTTTTTTTTAATTCGGCAAGTATATGTCTTTTATCAAAATAAACGATTTGGACGATTCAAACTTTCGATTAGACCAATAGTTTATAAAAAAAGACATGGTTTATTGTTTTTTTCTTAAGCCATTTTATTTTAAGCAATGTCGCGTTGTTCCTGCTCTTTCACTCATATGCAACTCGACAGTGATCGCTGAGGAGTGTTGCTAAATGGAATTGTGTCATTTGTTCCTCTTGAATTTCGAAATTATAATTGTCTTTTGTATTAAAACTAACCTCTCTCATGCACCTTTGGGACAGCACCTTACTCATAAAATTAAAACGCAACCACATTGTGTAATATTACGTAGACATCACGTATTGTTGTTCGTAGCGCTTTAAATTCAAGATTTTGGCCTGTGACGTCTACGTGTCTTTGCCTCAATTGACAACGATTCTCGTTTCTTTTCGAGAATCATTCTTATGATATGAGCTGAAATCTCGACTCGGTCGGACACATTTTATTTTTCAATTTTAATTCCAAGACAATTTATTTTACCGGCCGTTGATAATGTTCTAAATATACAATATGTCTGTATAATAATATATTACTATATATTGAAATCGTTTCATAATAATTGAATTTTTGAAACAATGCGTACCTAAAAACTTCGCCTTTTCGGAAGTCCCGCTTGATGCAAGGACTCGTTGTAGTGGTGTTGTAGTCGTTTTGTGTAAAAACCTACCGAAAGTTATGGTACATTTGAAAGAACTTTCAAATTGGTGGAAATAGCGATAAAAAATGCTATTTATCGCTATATATGGTCCGTGTCTAATGTAATCCACTACAATACGATATTTCTAATTCATTAAAAATACAATAACTTAAAAAAATATAATACATACATCCATATCATCACGCTGTATCCCAAACGAGGTGGTCAGAGAGGGTGGAGCGTCCAGCATCGCAGTCCTGATGCTGCCGCTGATAAAATTTGTTTTTCGATCGACGACTTTCGAACAGTTTAATAATAACCTAACGATAAAGCCAAGATAAGATTAGAATATGAGTGGAATAATATTTCTATCTACAATTACAGCAGCCAAGTTCTAACACTCAAGACACTCGTTAAGATTGACTAAAGTTAAAAACAAAATTCTAATATAAAAATTGTTAATTTTAAATATTATCGACTTTACAGATCAATTTAATGCGGAAATTATTAATTTTGAAGTACGGTGATTGAAACAAGAAATAGCAAATTCATAGCGAAAACTATTACTTTTAAATATGATAAATTGTAGACTGAATTGGTAATTCTGTTACTTATTTATGTATTGCATACCTTTATATTATTATTGTTTCAACTATTTTTTATCCACCTAAAAAAAAATATTATACTTAATTAGATAATAGGTACATACATATCTTCACGCTATATTCCTAACGGGATAATCTGGAAAGACAGAGCACCAAGTGTCGCGGTCCTTACATACTTCCTTCGCTACCTCAAATCTCATCATTCTCCTCACACATTTTCACCTAGGTGTGCTAGTTTAATATTTAGATAATACTTCATTAGAAATACACTATCTTGAAGAAATTTAACAATTAATGAAATAATAATAAGCTATAAGAAATATTGAAAGAATATTAAAATAATAATTTGTAAGTACCATTAAAATACAAAACCATATTATATAATTTTTTGCATCATAATTTCTTGTCATCCTAGGAATGACCTTGCATCCTGTTGTTATTGATAAGTGGAAAAAATTGTTAAAATTCTTAATTATAAAGTTTTCATTAGATAGTTAATGGTAAATATTATACAATTTTGTGGAAACCATTATTTTCATATTGCACGTGGTTAAAATTAGAAATATTAAATTTACAGCGGAAACTATTAACTTTAAGTATATTAAGTCGCAGTTTGAATAACTGACTCCGATGCTAATTTGAATATTTGTCTTTTATATTGTTTCAATTTATCTTCACAGTTTACAACTATTTTGGAGGTTCATTATATGTTTTTGTGTTAGCTGACCGAAATGTCAAAATCATTCGCATACTTAGGCGAAGGTGCGTAAGGAAAAAAATTAAATAAATAATTGAAATGAGGTGGGAGTAATATGTAAGGACTGCGATGCCCACCTTCTCTGACCACCTCGTTTGGAATACAACGTGACGATATGTATTTATGTGTGTATGTATCATACACTCTGTCAAGAAAGTACCGGGAAAAGATCATTAATACACGAAATGTTAGTTATTCATCCAAATTTATTTTATCACCTTCAAAATATGCTCCTTCAGAAACGATACACTTACGCCAACGAATAATCCAACCATCAAAACATTTTTTAAACGCTTTTTCCGGAATTGAGTTCAGTGCTCGCCGCGAATTCTCCTTTATGTCTTCTACCGAATGAAAACGGGTAACACGAAGTGGTAATTTGAGTTTAGGAAAAAGAAAGAAGTCGGCTGGAGCCATATCCGATGAATAAGGTGGTTGCTCGATGGTATTTGTTGAGTTTTTGGTCAAAAATTCGTTCACAATGATGGCCTTGTGCGAAGGCGCCTTTTTAATAATATTCTTTATTTACCGTTTGACCTTCTGGCAAGAATTCCGAGTGCACACAACACCGCGATAGTTAAAGAAAACAGTCAACATGACTTTGACTTTTGATCGACTTTGGCGTGGTTTTTTCGGTTTCGGTTCAGTTGGAAGGCGCCACTCCGAAGCTTGTTGACTAGTTTGCATGTCAAACTCGTAAACCCACGTCTCGTCACCAGTAACAATGCGTTTCATGAATGTTGGGTCGGAATTGACTCGTTCTAGCATGTCCTCAGCGACTCTTATGCGATTGTGTTTTTGAAGAAAATTCAGGTCTTGGGACTAGCCGAGCGGCAACATGTTTCATACACAAGGGATTATTTAAAATTGTACGGATCGACTTGTGAGACACAGAAAGTTCGGCGGCTATCTCTCTCAAACTTGAATGAGAATTTTCAGTCACTATTTCCTTCACTTTTGCGATGTTAACTTTAGTTGCAGACATTGATAGCCTACCAGAGCGAGGCAAATCTTCCAAGCAAATCATCTTCCTTTTTGATAAAGTCGATTCACCGTAAGGCTTCTGTAACATTTTCAGTGACGCCGAACACGAAATTCCATGGGCGATGCAAAATTTAAGACAAACTCTTTGTTCGATGTTTTTGTCCGTTATGAAATTCGCGATATACACTAGAATGATATAACTAAAAACCGCATTGTATTTAATTTAAATAACAGATGCAACTCAAACTCCGCGCCAAAGTGGAAAACAGTACCAATCTAACAACAACAAAAAAAAAAAACAAAAAATTAAATTTGGAACCATAAACAAATCATCCATTCCCCGATACTTTCTTGACTGAATGTATTTTTTAAACTAGTGTATTTTTAATGAATTGAAAATATCGTATTGTAGTGGATTATATTAGGTATGGACCATATATAGCGATAAATAACATTTTAATTGCTATTTCCACCAATTTTCTGTGCTGTGCTTTCGCATTATGTATCATACCTTTCAGTAGGTATTTACACAAAAGGACTACAATACCACTACAACTAGATCTTGCAACAGGCGGGATTTCTGACAAAGGTGAAGTTTCTTTTTCTTAGGTACACATTGTTTCAGAAATTAAATTATTATTAAACGATTTTAATATATCTTGTAGTATATTATTATCCAGACATATTATATATTTAGAACATTATCAACGGCCGATAAAATAATCGTCTCGAAATAAAAATTGAAAAATGAAATGTGTGGAGCGACCGAGTCGAGATTTGATCTCACAACATAACAATGATTCTTGAAAAGAACAAGAACAGTTGTCAATTGAGCCATGCTGACGCCACATGCTAAAATCTTCTATTTAAAGCACTACGAGCGACAATACGCAATGTCTGCATAATATTATATAATTCAGTTGCGTTTTAATTTTATGAGTAACGTTCCCTGTGATGATATGTGAATGTATGGAGCCGAGGTTTAAACGCACGATATGTCGTGGATTTAAAACTGTTTAAAATGGTTCTTACCAAGCCACAAATAGTATTTTTTTATCAATTGTAAAATAATATTTATAAATGCATCCCTTATTAAATATGTTTTGTTTTATTCGTATTTAACAAATAATATTTATTTGTATTAGACAACTAATATTAATATGATGAATTTCTCAAATCCTAATTTTATGAATCTTTTAAATTGTAAGGGTGAATGTCAAAAATTGCCGTTAGGCGGCGGATTATGCACGCGCTGTTTTATTGCGGGGTATCGCGTCGCGGATGTCGTGGCGAAAAACGTTTGACCACACCCCTAAGGCCCGATGCTCAAGGTCGTTGAGGACTGCAAGCGCCTTAAAGTACATTTTATATTCAAAACAGCATATATTATTATATAGTATAGTTATATATTATTTCCTTGTACATGAAATCAACTTCAATTTCACACTCATAGATTACCATTAGTCAATAGATACATTTTTTATAATGCGAATACCATTTCACGCCAGAATGAATAAACTTAATGTCCATTTCCCGTGAAATGAAAGCTACAAAATACCCCACTGGCAAGCATTTAAAAAGTATAAACCTAATTTATAAGCTCTTAATCGTTTATTGAAGTAGATAAGTACAGTTACAATGATGCAATAAATTATATAATTAGTCATTTTAAATTAACTACATATATGAAGGTGCAACATATTATATTGGCTCCAAGAATCGATATTTTTAGCATCACACACGACTTATGCGGAGTTGCAGCAATCGAACGTTTAACCTCGTATGTTTAATAAGTAAAGACATGATTGTAAAAGATCAATATAGTTCCCATAAAATATTATTTTTTCGAGCACCAGTATGAATTGATGACCGGTATAGTATAATTATCCATTCAGCAGCACTATAGACTTAGGTTCAATTAATAATCCAAAAACAGTTATTATAATTACCACGACTGAACGCTCAGTCATCAAAATACAATGTAGCATTAAATCACCGATAAGATCGATAGCAATGATATTGAGGTTAACCAAAATTATTTTGTCTTATTAAAATTAAACATAAATGGAGGTAAATCGATTTATTAAACAGATATTTTTATTTTTCAAATAGAATGTAGATAATATACAAGCATGGGAGCATCCGGACCACACGTTTATTTGGGGGGATGTAGCAAAACGCTTTTACTTTTAGAAGAATTACGTAACATTAATAAAAATAATAACAAAATATGTATTATAAAAAAAAAACTGTTCTTCGGCAAATTTATTAATTGTAGTTTTCAAGAAGATTAAATCTGCTTTCAATCACAACAAAATCTAAACTCTATATAAGCGGACTTCATCTGAATGCATCCGTGTATACAGAATACAGATACTAACAGCGATAGGCAACCCAAGCAATACACAAATGTTACAGTTAGTAGAAAATGCATAGGTAAACAAATACAAAGTAATATGAAGTATGTAGGTATGCATAATAATAAATTTAAAAAAACAGCGACCAACTAATAGTTAAAATGAATCGCTCCGTTCATCTTTACACAAGGACAAGAATAAATCTCAGTCAAATAAACGCAACTTTCAACATTCCTCTCGTTTGTCTGAGAGTAATGATTACTGAAGTAAAAAATGACAATTACACATCCATTATACATCCTTATTAGTGCAAAAGCCTAAAGCATCCGTTTTGTAATTTTCTTTAGTCGCAGAATATTTATTAAAATAAAGTTTTATAAGTTAACACTTTAAAGTACCTACTTGTTGATATTCAACAAAACAAGATATAAAGTTGAAACGCCTAAAAGGTTATTTCGAAATATTTATTTAAGGTGGTTAAAGATCACGCAACTGAGTGTATCAGCAGGCGGGCAGCCACGGTTCAACAGTCGTTCCATCGGAAGAAGTGGCCTTGCATACTGCAAAGGAATACATATATAAATGGTACCGGTTCATTGACCCTTGACAATGTGAAGGGATTAACTCTGAACTATAGGCGCGGCAGACTTACCAACGAAATCAGTGAGATCCACTCTTAGACAACAGATGTTTGAAAAATCTATAAAATGTGAAAGAAAGTAAAAACTAGAGAAGGGAATCACGGGCCTGACCTCGAAACTGTGAACCGCGTACGGTCACCCTTGCGCTTGCTAGGGTTGCTAAGATGGTTGAAATTGAAAGGTATAGCTTATTTATGTAGATAGTTATTTTTAACAATCTAGGTATTTGACGCAGTCGACATTATATTATCTTATACTTTACGCTTTATTTTGAGTTTCGAAGAAATGTATTTTTTATTACTCATGAGGAATAAACAGTATCTGAACACACATTTTTGCGATTGATAAGTAACTATTTTCTCATTTTACAATGTCAGTGCGGCTAATTTACTTGTCGTACGCAAATTTTGCTTGGCACACGCAAATTCACGAATTAAAAAAAGAATGTAAAATTAATATCTAAAAAAAAAACACTATTGATTTTAGCACCCATTGACATTAGTGTGAAAGATATAGAAAATCTTGATAAGTTAATAATAAATAATAGTATAAAGTTATTACTTTCTATAATTTTTCTTTGTGCCGAAATTATCTCCGCATTAGGAATAAAAATAGTATCTGCAAGTCGTGCGATGTTGTCGATTGCCCACTCGAGCGAAGGAGCGCATTCGCTTCGCTCGTACGCTCAACTTCGTTCGATTGGGCTATCGATAACTTACCGCACTTGTTGCACAATATACTATTATACGTCACTGTTTAATGTGATTAATAAGTTATTATGTATAGGTCATATCATAAGACTCCACAAATATTAATAATGTAACACTTTGGTTGGTTATTATATACGTAATCTTTATTTTTGTTGTTTAATAATGCACAAACGGAAAGATTTTTATTTGAATGAAAACAAGAACTTCAGTTATGTTATCTATTCACATAATGACATTGCTGTTATTCATCAGTCTTTGGCAGTTTCATTCCATTAGTTTTCTTTTAAGCAGTGAAAACAACTGAACGTAATTCCCATTCTTTTTTATACTTTTTAAGTATTTTTTCCGTTTCATTCCGGTACTTTTACTTCAGTTGTCAGTCATTTTCATAGCAATTGAATGTCGTAAAATTCTTAACTCAACTGGAGCAGACGAGTGCATGCGACTAATTGAGCCGAAACGACAAAAACGAATAACGAATGACGTACCTAAACAATTTGACAGACAACTCGTACAATCTTGTTTTTCTCGTAAGAACTTTCTCTCGTATACTCATCTGACATTGCACTCTATTCTGAGGTATTTCAGTCCAATTTGCTTATGCATAGCGTAAGACCGTGTGAGGAGTTTTGAGAATCCCACGTACCTATTGTTTTTGTGCTACCAGATTTTTTCGGTTTTGCCGTTTTTTTTATTCCGTTTCCAAAGTTAGTTTAGTTTGGATTAAATCGGAAGACAAAAACCAAAATTAGTAAATCTCCGATAAATCGGAAACTTTTCACTACTGTGACCGCTACGGTCGTTAAGGGCCTACAAGAGCATAAAGCGAAATCTATTTATTTGTAAATAAATAGATCTCGCTTTGTGTTCTTATTTACATCTGTTAGAAATTTATTTTCTTTAATTATAAAAGAAAAACACAATTAGATTAACTTTTATCTATGGAATTTTGTAACAAAGTTAATTTACTTTTGATTTCGCTTAGTATTTCGAAATGGGAATAGCTTGATGTAGGTATAATTTTTTGCTTAGTGCAACATTACAAACATTAGAAACTTTTAATAAAATGAAAAATTATTCTGTTCATTCGGTTTTGTTATAGCCATTTTATTCTTTGGCGATTAGATACGCTGCATAAAATAATAATGCTTCGCATACGTCTGTTTTGTGTTTACAGCTACAAGTAACTAAATTTTCCATCACTGGTTTTTATTTTCTCTAGTGTCACTTCGTACTTAAAATTTGATTTGCTTCACGGGTATGTCGAACCAGAATTGTCATGTGAGTACATATGATGTATTGAGGTCAGTCTGTGCGCTGTTTATTTATGCACGAAGCGACGCTAAAACAATAAGATGCAATGTTTGGACATCTAAATGTATTTAAGTAGAAAATATTTTGCAAATATATTTGTAAATATAACACCATTGTATGTTTTACGTGACAGCATTTTAGTTCACTTAGCATTGAGTATTTTGAATTAACACAACTATAACATTGTATGTACCTAGTTACATTGTAAACAAAAACATAATAAGCTTTGCACTTATAGCTATATGAACACGACCCCTTTTACACACAATAACGAATGTGAAAGTTGTAATACAGCCACAATCTAAAAGATTATAACTACAAAATATATGGGTAATAAATTCTTCGTGTGATAAAATAAGTTTTCTCTAATTCAATAAGTCTCTACCAATAAATGTTATTCCCAATTACGAGCAATAAGACCTATTTTTACATCGCTGCATTTACTAAGAGTAGAGGGCGGCGGCCATGTTTACAAACAAAGAGATCAACGCACGGCAAGTAGGTTACCGCTGCGCCGCGTGCGCTTGCGCCGTCTATTGCGCGGGTCGTGGTCTGCTCACCGATCGCCGAATAATATCGGCTATATTTAGATCAAATTTAAAGATTGTCCACACGACAGGTACCTAATTTTCATTTAAAATAGTAGGAAGTAGTTAAACTAACCGAACCATTTTTTTATATTTTCTTATCGGATAATTATGATTAAATATACATATATGTCCGTGTTAACCAAAAGAACATGGGACTAAATCATTGTAATAAATAATCACAACCGTAATAAATCTTAATCTGACTTCTGAATTTTTTAGGTAACTATTTATTATTTTTAGCAGTTAATGAGTAATGAGTAACATTATTTACTTAACTACATAAGTAATAATATTATAGTATTTTTATTAATAATGTTTCATATCTACATATTATATATTAGTTTAGTAGTAATTAGTAGGCACTTACGAGAGTTATTTTAAGCAATACTATGTATTACAATGTTCATATACTTATAAAATATAATATGTATAATAAAAATAATCATGACAGTTCTTTAAGATTCCGGACATCACATAACATTACAATAGTAAAAGTGAACTGTCTGTTGTGAATGTCCATGGATATAATTTTCTCGTACATATGAAACACATAAAAAAAGGATCATTGGTTCGGTGAAACTTATTCAACAACCTTTCACAACCGCAAGAAGAAAGTTCCTGTTGTCTATAAAGTGAACGAGGAGCAAAGCGATCCCGCACGAAGCGATGGCCCATATAGACATAGTTATTGTCATGGACCCATTTCCGTGGGCGCATGACTACCGCCACCGTGCCCCGCCTAGCCCGCCGCGCTCCGACACACTTCTCTCACTCCGAAAGTTTCACCGATAGAGAAACTTACAATATCTAATAGCACCGACATCCGTCTATGCAGATTTCCAGAGCAAGCCTCCGAGAGGGCAACCTAAATAAGAACATTACAAAGCGAATAACAACAGAGAGAGGCAGTACATTTTGTATGTCAACATTATCTCTCATCTTTTTAACTGTGTCGACATAAAGTGCAGAGTCATAGACATATAGATACTCTTGCTAGTTCATTCAACTCCGACAGAAATGAAATAAATGAACGTCAGTGACAACATCAATTCGTTTTCATTGAAATGTCGAAGTGGTAAGAAAAACTTACACTGTTGTATAGAAAGCGTAGGCATTTCGCCATAAAACCTAGAAAGTGAACACAGGAAGAAAGTGAAGAAATAGGAGAAAAAATGCAATACAAGTGCAGCGCAGCGAGGCGCGGGAACGAGGTGCCAAGAGAAACAGCACTTGTTTTAAATTTGTAAATTTTCCAGTTCGATCACAATCACTTTTTCCCCTAGATGAAACCGTTCCGTTCTCTTGTACGCCTTTCGCGCACATGTCGCCTAGTTCTTATATTATATCTATGTGCTCATTTTTACTTTCTTTTCCGTTCGCTCTTGCTTATTTGTTCTTCACGCGCATTTGTCTCAAGTAGAAAAGAGTGAATCTGCAACAAAAACGTGTGCACTTTTATTCAATTATGACGCCGAATTGTCTAGAATACAATTTATAGCACGATACTTTCGACTTTCGTCGTTTATAAATAAATCTACATATTTGCGTGTAACATTCAAATTTCTTTATTATTATACTTATATGTAATACCTTAATATCTATTATACACTTAGAAAACTAATATTTTTTATGTACCTATTCAACGTATTTATGCATATGCATGCACAATGTATTTATTTAAAGTTACAAAAAAAACGTCCATAGGTATATCTAAAAATAAGTGAGTACCAATATTTTTCTCTTAATATTGAACCATAGATATTAAATAGTATTATAACTCTATCTATAAAACATCGCCCCCTTCTTTTGTCTTTTTGTTGGTACAAATTATATTATAATCAAAATCTAGTTTTTTGAATATACAGTATCTATTTATGTTGTAGTTTCTTCCGTACATCTCAAATGAAACAAACTAATACGTGGTGATTAGAAAGAGAGATGTTACAAGAACTTCAGAAAAGAACATTCCTGTGTTATTTGATATTACAATGACAGTTTCTTACATGTCAGTTCTGTTGAATAGTTCGGATAGATGCATGCAAACTTGTATACAAGAGAAAATTATCACGATACATTCTGTGCGTATAGTCTGTCGTTGATGTTATTAAACAATGATTTTAACTGTTAAACTATTTCTTAAAGGAAATTACTTTAAAGGAGTTTACTTTAGTTATAGGGATGCTGAAAATTACAGCCGCGAATAATTATTTTATAATGCCTCATGTAAAAGCGCAGTACGGCTTCGATGTCGGCCGATGGGAAAGCCGTCGCAAGCGACATCGAGAGAAAGAGTGTGAAGGAGAGAGATGGGCATTTCACCGCACGGGGTCAACGCGCTCGCTATACTGTCGCTGATTGTGCCCCAATTGCAATATGTGGGTCTAGGCCGGCGTTCGACGACCCGCGTGACACACTTACTGCGCCTGCGCACGGCACTGTGCTTTCACGCCCCAAGCGCAGGGGTGGGGGCAACACAGCATGGAAAGTTGAGAAAACATAATACATATACGTGGGCGGGAACAAGCTTTTTATTGAAACGTTATTAGTGAGAATTTATTGCAGTAATTTGTCAATTTTTATATATATAGAGTAATAGAAAAAAACTATAAAAATCTTTGTTTTAATATCACAAAAATCCCAAGAGCCTGTAGGTACCAATTTACATAAATGTCTTCAAGTCACAGATACTTACGTCTTTTTCGTTATTTTGTAATTATAGATATCCATAAATATCTAGTGAGTATAAATTTATAACGACTGTATTTTATAAATTAAGTTCGAACAAAGTATATTCCTATATATACCTTCTTATTATTTGTTAGTAAGTTCATACTTAATTATCTCTTCCTTTTTTGTAATTTTTAGGAACTTAATTATTGTGTATTCCTAGAAGTTAGGGGTGGGCGTTGTCAATTGCAACACAGTCTGTTGACTAGTGCAGTTGTCATCATTACATCTGATATTGTGTAATGTATACTTAGTTCCTTTAAAATAAATAAATAAAAAAATATATTAATATTGTCATTCTTAATATCAGTTTCAACTAAATAATCGATTAATTTTTATCACAGCTTGCTTTTTGTTGTCACATAAAATTATTTTTGTACATACCCATTTTTTCTTGATTTTTAAGTTTTTACTATTTTTCGAACATTATATACCTACAACTTAAAAACATGCAGGCATTAAATGCGTAAAATAATTTAATGTTTTATATCATATTTTAGAATATTTAATAACTACCTACTATAATTCTTGAATACCCTCAATCATTCTTTCTCGGAGAACTTGTCACATTTTTTGTACAATTATGTACAGATTTAAGTGGTTCATCCTGTCTCTTTGTAAGGATGTGCATCGGTCATTTTAAGTCGCAACATCATTGCTTATAATGCCTGGACAGTCGTGTCAGACAAGTTTAATTTAAATGTCGATGATTTTTATTGTAATATTTTTGTTTATTTATGATTAAAAATTTTAATAACTCTGTGTAATTTAATTTTTAAAAATCTATGTACAAACCATACACTGAACATAAAAACAAATAACACTATGTGTATATAAATAGTTTTAAACTATTACGATCGGGACAGTACATTGAGTTTGATGTTCCCCAAATTGTAATTTAATTGTCGAAAAGCTGTAACATCATTCCGTCTATTCAAAAATGAGACGTAGGTTAATGACGGACACAACTTTTTATATCTGTGCTCATCGTTTAAGGTTATTTATATTGTCTTTTGTTACCAAGTAGTTCTTATCCGCGGCTTAGCTCATTTGGCGTAAAATACCTACTGAGACGCTACTATTAATTGATTAAAAACCATTAGAATTACTTATTTTAGTTAGAATGGTTATGGGATGGATGGGAATGGGATATGGTTATGTTAGAAATGCCACTGTAGTATGGTACCTACACTTGTATCTTTAAAATATAAAAAAATGCGACGAAATATTTACGTTCCTTTTGATAATAAATACAAATAAAAATGCGCATACAAGACGTGATATTATAAGTGATCTGAATAAGTATTTTAATAACTTATCGAGTTCGATTATATTCAGAATAATAAAACGCTTTTACATGAGAAGAGGCTTTGATTTTTAAACACGAGGAAGCAACACGGTCTGAGAATATCTCACTCACAGAACGAAACTGTCCTAGTTTCAAAATCTTTGATTACAATATCTAATATATGTAGGTAATCTGTGCTGGGAAGCACTTCTGTTTTACTGAACTCCATGACAAACGATATGAAGACTGGCTTTATGGTGAACCAAACATATCAATTAGGAACCTAAAAATACTACCTAAAACAAAAATTATAATATGAATCTGTCTGTCTGTCAACATCAAGAATCTTGTGTGAATTTTCAGATATGTGTCTATCTAGTAAATTTAAAATTTTAAGGGTACCGAGTTTAGATGATACTAAATATATAAAATTCTAAGCAAAATAAATACCACTCGCTGCTCTGTTTAGTTTAACGTAAATAAAAAAAATTACTGTAATATTTTACAGTGACGACAGAAAAAAATCGTGAATTTTGGAACGCAGCCGCCAAACAACTTCCTATGCTATTGTGATCGCTAGGCCCCTCCTTCAATCGCCCGCGAGCTGCCAAAGTGAAAGGTTGCGTCTCTTCATTTCGAATATTCAGTTTGTGTTCAAATACAAAAATTCACTGTAGTGTTACTGCTGGTTTTAATAGGTACTTTCGATGAAAAGCGATAAGATAACCAAAACCATTACAAACAAGATAGAAAGCCCTTTGCCTTTGATTATTTATTGGAGTTAACTCGTCAAGAATTGATTTTCATATATTACAGCCCGCGGTAAGAAAATTTTATAGAAAATAAAATCAAGCGTTAACAAAAAGTAAAGGCTTTACGTCAGTTTCTAATCCAAGAAGGCGAATATTACTTTTTTGAATAAATCGATATGGGTGTCATATATAAGGTTTCTCGGGGTGCTGACTACGAGAATAACGTTCATTTTCAAATCCAACATGGTTAATATTACTTTTTTTTAATAAATCGATATGGACGTCAAATTCTAGGTATCTCGGGGTGCTGATTACGAAAATGACGTTCATTTTCAAAGCCACGACGGTGAATATTATTCTTTTGGATAAATCCACATGGGTATCATGTTATAGGTTTCTCGGGGTGCTGATTAAGAAATTGACGTCGATTTTCAAATCCAAAATGACGAATATTAATTTTTTGGGTAAATCGATATGGGTGTAATATTTTAGGTTTCTAGGGGTGCAGATTACGACAATGACGTTCATTTTCAAATCCAAGATGGCGAATATTACTTTTCGGATAAATCGACATGTTTGTCATATTCTAGGTTTCTCGGAGTGCTGATTACGAAAATGATGTTTATTTTTAAATCCAAGATGGCAAATGTTAAAGATGTTTCATATCAAAAGCAAAGAAGTTCATACTATACTCAAATTTTTACACATTATTTTATAATATATTGTACAGACTCAGGTGTTACCTTGCGGAAATCCATTTCATGTGATAAATTCCTAAAATCAATAGCTATTTTCCGCTCAAACTCCAAAAACCACCAATGGACACGTGTTTCGCTTCTCAACGAAGCATCCTCAGGATATACCAGAGATAGGATTCGGTCAGCTAACCAGCATCGAATCTTCGTAGATTCGGTGCTTATAGTTACTATATGGTTGTTCATAGTTTATCCATTCACAAGTATAAGTATATTCTGTGTATTACTTGACTAAAATGTATGAGCATAAAAAAAATTATTATTGTATTAACAACCGGAGCTAAAAACATTCTCACCGATAAAAGTAGGTGATGAGAAAAATTCTGTAAAATACCCAAAGCATTTTTGATCATTGATTCAAATGAATGTGAATTGAAAAACAAGGTCAAATCAGCAAACAATACCTTGTACAAATGCCGTAAAGTCCCTAAGGGAATGTCTTACACGCACTCAGTCAAATACAGTTAATAGAACATTAGATAAGCATGTGCTCATTAGTTTCTAGAGAACAAGGTCGCGGGATGTAGAGCAAGGTCAAAACAGACGAAGTCTTGAAGTGATAGCGTGACCTTTGCGTTCATTATCGCCTACCGAGTACTGATGATGCTTTGAAGCTTATAGCATTTATTTCTAATGCAGTATACCTAGGATTATATACTGCATTATTCGACTGAAGAAACAAGAGTACTTATCTAATAAATATACAACTTACGCAACTACTCTACGACTTAATAAGGAACATACAATACATAATAAATATTCATAATATAAACGACATTACGAATTTTTTCTCAGTGTTCTTAAACAAAACAAATAACATACCTTTATTACAAGGTATGTACCTAAACTTGAATAAAATAGTGAATTAAGTAGGGGAAGAGGAGGGCAAGACCCCCGTCTTGCCTGTCTTAAATCAGAAACCAATTGACCAATTAGGTAATTTTTTGTGAGCGAAGTCACTGGGTGACGACACTGCGGTTTTTATTTATAAAATGGAAAAATCTGTTTTTGGTGATTTCATTAGAGGTTTTTCACTTTATTTGGAACGTGTTTGTTCTATAAATAATTGCAATTCAAAATACAATTAAAGTTATTTATACGTGTTAACGTTTACGCTTGCAGGTAAGCTCTTGTTATTTGTGTGTGGGATCATTGTTTACTGAGGCTATTTTTTTAATTCAATTGGCCATGAGAGAGCAAGACGGGGTGTGGGGTACCCCATCTTGCCTGCACTAAAATGGTTTTAAAATTTGTTGCTATGTCAGTAAAAGTGTAATGATTTGTTAGATATTATTAGTGTTTTTTTCGTCGTTGTAGAATGGTGAAAACTTATAAAAGAAAAACAAATAGAGTAGATTGGTCAGGAGAGAGCATGAGAAATGCGGTGTACTCTGTGGTACAAGGCAAAATAGGTTACTATCTAGTAGCGAAGACTTTTGGTATCCTTTAAACTACTGTAAAAAGAAAAGTGATGGTGGTTTGTGTAAGCTATAAGGAAAATGCTCCAGCTACAATAAAAATGACGGTTCAGTTAGGCTCTAAAACAACATTTTTTACTTATAAACATATATCTTCACGCTGTATCCCTAACGAGGTAGTCAGTTTTTACTTATGATAAAGAGAAAAGGTTATGCAATTATATATTAAATAATTATGTAGAGCAGGCTTTACGGGCTAACTACTAAAGATCTCAGAGGCTTAGTTTACAGGCTAGCAATTAAAAATAATAAAACACAACAGCGATACTGATGTTGAAAATACGCCCGTTGTATTGTAATGGTTGTTATTTGGAATCAAATGCAGGCTAGGCTGCATGTTCTGCATGCAGAAAATGAGCTCAATGCAGCTGTGCTGGTATTGATGACGAAGATGAAGCTGCGACGTTTTTTGTCAACAAAAACAAACTGATTTTTGCAAAGCCCATCTTGCCCCTTACGGGTGGGGTACCCGTAATGGTAATAAATGCTTGGGAGGCATTTGTGAAAACAAATACACGCTAAAGTTTGGATTGCTTTACGTTGGGTATTTAGCAAAATTCTTTTGTATAATATGATTGTATATTTATAACACAAGGCAATCTATATAAGTATTCAAGATTTAAAGTGCCACTTTATAGGTTGAAATTTTATACGATACCTATTAATTTTGTAATTTCTATATGAACACTCTTTTTGGTTAGGTTAGGTAGGTAGGTAGCCGAGCGAGCTAAGCGAGCGTCCGCGGTAGCGGCCGGCGAAGCGCCATATCAGAATCCGCTTTATACATAGAGCGGTATTTAAATGCTTGGCCGCACCATAAGGAGGTAAAGTCGCGAAATTTAATCTTGTAATATCTCTATTCCCTTGCATCTTTTTTCATCATTTGCTGTTGATATAGCTTACATATACTAGTAGATGTATTTCAGAATTATATCCAAGAGTTAGAAAGAGACAGAAATGAAATGTTAGTGATCAGAGGTTAGCTGGATACCCAGATAAGTCCAAAGATTCTTAGCGACAGCCAAATTCGAACTGTCGCATCAAATTGAGTCGCACATATTTTATTTTTTATTTTTTTTTATTGGCGCTAAGATTTTTGATATTGTATAGACTCAGGTGTTACTTTGCGGAAATCCATTTCATGTGATAAATTCCCAAAATCTTCAGCTATTTTCCGCTCAAACTCGAAAAACCACCAATCGACACGTGTTTCGCCCTTCAACGAAGCATCCTCAGGATATACCAGAGATAGGACTCGGTCAACTAACCAGCACTGAATTCGGTGCTGGTTAGTTGATTTGTTGTCGAGTTGAACACGTGTCGATTGGTGGTTTTTGGAGTTTGAGCGGAAAATAGCTGAAGTTTTTGGGAATTTATCACATGCTAAGATTTTTTTACAGCGTCTTTAAATTTTTTAAGGATAATATATTTTTGATGAAGGAGTAGCATTTAATTGCATGATGTTATATTTTTATAACATTAGCAGTTTTGTCTACGTTTTCACCAATTTTTAAGACAGTATAAATGCATCTCTTACTTCCTTATTTCACTCCCAACTGATTTAGGAAGTAGTCTCAGATAAAGATCCAACCAGAAACTCATTCGCATGTAACTTAGTGTGTATATTCTAAATACTTATGTTAATGATAAATTAATATATTAAAATAACGTTTACCTGCCGCTTCGCCACAGCTTCACCCCTGTTTTCGCGTATTACTGACAAAAGATAACTTATGTCGCGATCTGAGCTGAGATATAAACTGACGAAAATTCTTTTAAATGCAAAATTTAACATCGATTTGTTTAAATTTTCGCGTGAAGGAATATAACATACGGGCTTTTTATACATAATAGGAATAGAGACTAATATCCAGAACTTCATAGGCATATAAATTGAAAATCAACTATTAAAAATATAAACTGAATAACTAATAAATAGAACTTTAATATCGCCTCTGTTCTACCAAAGATTTTGTTCCAGCACCGTGTCATTAGTCATATCCAATGAGAGAAGTGGAAACAAAAAGTTCTATCACGGTAATTGATGGACTCATTCGTTACACGGTCACAGTTAAATGCTGGTCCAATAAGAACAGGTGCGCAAAAAAAATTCTTGGAAACGAGAGAGCGTTCTGAGAACCAGTTGTACTTGTCTTTAGACAACAAATGCATTTTGCGTCTGCAGCATTGCTGCGTGACGTCATTCAGGATATTGAACAAAGCGCTCATTCCACTAAGAATTAGCTTTTTAATTTCTTTTATATTGAATAGTATTCATATTATTCTACAATATTGGACTTCGAACATTTTATTACATACATATATCGATTTTGAAATTTTAAACGAAGGGTAACTTACAAAAAGCGCTCTACTTATTTTCTAAGAGTGAACACGAGTTACGCGTAGCTGATATGTAATTGATTAAATTTACAAACGAAATATGCATATAATTTCTGTTTGATCTAGAAATTCTAGAAGCTTTCCAAATTAGTATATTAATGAAAAAGAAATAAATTTGGAAGTAATTTTATTGCGACATTAATTATTCTTCTTAAATATTTTTTACGTTTTTCTCTACCCATACTTAATTTGAAATTCAGAATAGCTTTACCTCATATCTCAGGAAAGCGTCATTGGCTTTAAGCGTGAGTGTGACGTCATTAGAAGGCAAAAAGTCATATATTTTTCTGAAAAACGTAATGAGCAAACTTCAGTCTTAACGATGCTTGATGTAGTTGCGTCATTCTATAAAAACAACAATTTGCTACAGACACGTAACGAGTTCCAATATCTGTAAACTTTTTATAGCCATATGAAATAATGTTGCTTTAAATCAATTCTCTGTTGTATTGTTATTCAAATGTGGTAACGCTTATAATAAGGATAATCTTGAGACTCATTACACACACCTACGTACGTATCACTTTAACACTGATAATATGCCAAATACTTGCCTGTTCAGGATCTTTATCTCCCATTCAACCCCTGGAACGTCTGCCACGTCAGCCATTCGGTATGCATGAGTCAGGCTTATTTATAGATAGTTGACTGTTTCTCGTAGCGCCACATAGCAACACTTTCAATTATCTTTTTTGGTTTTATTTCCTTAACCGATTATAATAAAGTTATTCGTAAATGCACCAAGCACTTAAAAAATATTTTGGTAATCCTTTTTTAAAAATAAATCATATCCATTTATGAAGTAAAAAAGAAAATTTTAAAAAAATCAGTATATCTACATGTACATTTTAAAAGCGGTAAAAAGACGATAAAAGAATAAATTTTAACTTTTAATAAATACACGAATATATACTAAACTTCACGGCATTTCCCATTTGGGGTGGAAAAGCAAGCTCAACAAAACAACTTGTATCAATAATTTGGGATTAGATGGCAAAATGGAATAACAAGTGATAATTTTTTTTTTGGTTGACTCCACAGTATGAAATTCTTATATTGCTTATTGAATATTTATATAATTATGGAATTAAGTATACACTTATTTCTGAGTTGCAAAGTTTTTAATTTAATTTGCTTAGATACTATGTATATAAAATGTTTACATGTATAATTTATGTATATATTACATGATATTATATTATAATGAAATCGTATTATATATTTTTATAAAATTATACATAACCTAATATCTATGTGTATATATGTATACACATAGATATTACATAATACATTACATAAGATATCAAATATCAATTTCATTACCAGCTCTATATAATAAGCGCTACGGATCGCAACCTTGCGCTGTAATACCAACATAATATCATACTAGAGTCGCCCTGTGGTCGAAATTCGACTGTCAGTATAAACTTATAATGTAAACTCTATACCACTGTTTGTTCCAAGGAGGTTACCTATATGTGATCACAAACTATTATGAGTTTGAAATTGACAGTCTTTTTAACATTGGCAGTATGAACGTAAACAATCAGTGATTTATTTAATTTAATGTATTTGCATAATGCATATTATAAAAAAGTATTAGCTTTCTCCTGTCCTTCTCTATATAAACTTTAAGTGTACCAAATTTCACTCTCCTCCGTCTGAGCAATTTTCTTAAAAAGGGAACCAAAGTTTTCGCTTCACGTATTAATATATGTATAGATACGTGGTTTCGTTTTCTCATCTGTTGCTCCAATTACGGCTCAATGTGCTGTCAGTGAGATTTATATTTACCTTGAATACTGTCTGCCTCTAATAGGAAATGGCGTGACATTGTATATCTATATGCAATAAAAGATATTATTCTCGTTCACCTTGATTCCATGTCTGTTATAAATGAAAATTGCATTATGATTGTAATAGCTCTTTTTATAACAAAGATTTATTTTCACTTTGTTACGCTTTAACGTGTTGTTTTTAATATAAATATGATCTCGATACAGGAGAAAAAATTTAAGGACTTCATAAATATTATAATGTCCATATTGGTAGTTATTATTATACATTTATTAATTAAGCATTAATGTGGTTTGTTTTTAATGGTATAATACATAAATAAGTTAAGTTGAACATACATACATACTGTATATCTTGACGCTGTATCCCGAATAGGGTACTCAGAAAGGATGGAACGCCATTAGTTAAGTAGAACATATTTTATACAAATACCTGTTTGATTATTTTAATTTAGTATAAAAGGTTGGAAAGCTTGTACAGTAAGTTGAATAGTTTCCTTACTAATTATGTACGTAGACGGCTATACACAGACAACAGCGTGCTTGGCACAGTGAATCAGCGATAAAATTTCTACAACTTGCTCCTATATATCAAACAGCGCCCTAACCAACTTCAGAACACTGTACCGAACGCATATAACAACGCTCATAGCAGAAAAGCTCATATATTATGTGTCTATGCTGGACGGCGTAAATACGTTCACGATCCATCTCCCGTGGAAACTGTGCCACGTCGTGCAATCAGTAAAAGTACTTTCTTTAGACCGATTCGGAAGCTTGTCTCGATGCAATTTTCTCACTAAGATAGGTAACCTTGTTTGATGTAACATAAGGTGTTTATCTGTGTATACTATAATTAGTTACCTCGCATTGACAATACTATATAAGCCGTTCAGAGAAGTAGTGAAATAACAATCGATAACTAGCAAGCCGCACCTCGACAATATCATGTGAAATTCGTATCACAAACCATTTAGACATGGTTTCTGTTGGACAGATTAGAATACAATGGAATTTAAAGAACTTTGTGTAACCATGGGTATGCCAAAACATTGGCAGCGTTTTAATTAATCTTTTATACAAAAGTAGTCATGAAATAGGTAAAAGATCTTATTCTTTCAGAAAAATGTTTCGAATATTACTGGCGATGTGTAATTGCGTTGTATATCTACTTTTTTTTAATGGTCAATGTGTGTTATGTTTGTATAAGTAATAATAAGACTTTTTGGCGGGAACGGGAGAAGTGAGGTTGTCATTTTATTTAGATTTTCTATTTTTTACATTTTTAGGAGTTTTAAAGTACAATAGTGATAGTATATTGTGTTTTAAAGTTCTGTGTAAGTGACAAGAATGGAGGTGATCTAAATAAACATGTGTAGCTGAACTATTCACGCTCTTCCAAGAAGTCCTTTATAACTTCAGTAAAGCCTACTATCACTTTACTGGAGGAGTTTTACGCTAAGAAAAAACAGATTTACTTGTGATTCTACACTATGGATTCTACTTATTAATACGTGACATTGGCAAATACGCTAAACTGTGCGCCATGCCATAAAGGAAGAAGAAGAAAAGAAAAAGGGCGGGAAACTTCGTTTCCCTCTTTGACTCATATTTACTTCATCAATGGCTAAATACATTCTGCGAAGCCAAAACAAAGAGAAAAAAAAAAAAATAATAAATAGGACTTTTTGGCGGGAACGGGAGAAGTGAGGTTGTCATTTTATTTAGATTTTCTATTTTTTACATTTTTGGGGGTTTTAAAGTACACAAGTGATTGTATATTGTGTTTTAAAGTTCTGTCTACGTGAAAAGCATGGAGTAGGTCGAAATAAACATGTGTAGCTGAAATTCTCGCGCTCTTTCAAGAAGTCCTTTATAACTTCAGTAAAGCCTACTATTACTTTACTGGAGGAGCATTACGATAAGAAAAAAGTAATTTACTTGTAATTCTACTTATTAATATGTGACATTGGCAAATGCGCTAAACTGTGCGCCATGCCATAAAGAAAGAAAAAAATAAAAAATAAAAGTAGCATTGTTATTTTGCAAGCACGACATTCAAATAAGGTACGTAATTATGACAATGTTAATCTAATTATTCTCAATTTATTAGCCAACGAGGTACTTAATCACTAGATAGTAGTTAAAGTTGAATTAAAAAAACTGTACAAAATCATGATATTTCAATTTAGTATATAAAGATACGAAACGGGATGCATTTAAACTGTCTTCGAAATTGGAGAAAATGTGGATAAAACTGCTATAAATTGATATAGGTATAAAAATATAACGTCATACAAATAAATGTTACTCCTTCATTAAAAATAAATTATCTTTGATAAATGTACAAACGCTATTAAATAATCTCAGACCAAGTATCACAATGAACATTTGCTCTAAGCCTTAAAGTATCCTTTTTTTTGTTGACCGACTTTTTGATTTTTATCAATGATCAGATTTGTACTTTAAGGAGAAAAATAAAAAAGAATTACATCAAATTTAAGCGTTATATGAGTCAAACACATCGGCTATATGGGCACAGTTTCCTTTGTCTGCCAAGAATTAGGGAATTATGTTTATGTGGGAATTATAAAAAAAAAAAGTAAACACACCGAGGCACTAAGCTAAAGTTGTAACTCTCCAGTAAAGCTTACTGTCGCTTTATTGGAGAAGTGTTAACAACTTAAAAATAGGTATCATCTTCAACTTTGGCATTCAGTTAAATATTTATTAGTTTTTATATGAATGTCTCAAGCAGGAATCTATTTATGCCTTTTATTGGTGATTACAATAAAACCTAACACGCGGGGTATGGCCAAGAACTTTTAGAATTTGCTCGAATTCTCAAGCTCACTTTACTTGCTCCAATTTAAGGTGTCTGTTGGGTGTGTCCTTCAGTATGTGTATTAAAAAAAAAGTAGGAACATAGTAATAAAATAATAAAAATGATATAAATCTGTATAATGAAATCTGTATTTGGGAAGCGCTTTAGTGTATGTACATCCTTCGTAAGAGAGGATTAAGGGAGTGTATGGAGATGGGAAAAGAAGTGAATAACATTCTGGCAAGGGGCCAATTACGAAAGTTTATATAATTGTAAGTTAGCAAATTTATTATAAGTGTTCTTGTAGAGTGGATTCTGATCTGGCACTTCGCTGGCCGCTATCGCGGCACGCTTGCTTCGCTCGCTCGGCTCGCGCGTTGTGGTGGTAATACTGACCTAACATAACCTAACCAAAGAGTGTTCATATATAAATTACAAAATTAATGTCTGTTATAAATATATCGAATTTTACCCAATGTGAAGCAATCTAAACCGTAGCCTGTATTTGTCCTTACAAATGCCTTCCAAGCATTTATTATTACCATTACGTCACATTGACGTTTCGGCGAGGTTACCCTGGCCACTTTGAGGTAATGGGGTTCCTATGACTATGACATAGGACTATTTTATTAAAACAGGCAAAAGGAGTAGATATCAAATTCTAGATTAAATGTAGAAATGAAAATTTGAATACTTTTTACAGTCACATTAAACGAATAGGTAATTATAATGTAATCCGGAAAAGTACCTCTTTTACATACAAACTGATTCCTTGCGTAGAGCAAGAAGATTCTGAAGTTCAATGTTGTTTATTATTTGATTACATTTACAGAAGCTCATGGTGTAAAATATTATATTTTGGTAAATTTTCAATTACTTCTTTCTGATGTGCAGCTTTTTTCCTTTATTCAAATCCACCAGGATATAATCTTCACGGCATTTTTAATATTAACAGTTGCGAACGTAAAACAATACAGGTGAATGACGATTTAATTCCGAATCAGCGCCAGAGTTGCCAGTGCTAAGTCCCATTGCTCATTAAAACACCAAAGAAGCTTAAAAGTAAGTAGGTATAATAACCAGTAATTATCGTTTGATTTTCGGAAAATAAATATATTTCTCTGTAATTTCGGTTATCGGTTGGTGACCTGGCAGGAACTAGAAGGCCCCATCAGTCGCGAGGCCCTGGGCACTTGCCCAGAGTGGGCATGGAGAAGAGGGGCTTGTATATCTCATATGAAATTGTAACACTATAACGTTACATTTCAAAGTTTACAAGTCTATCTGTGGTTGTACAATGGTTACCAACGCACTTACTAACCTTAGCACGCTACTGTTTCTAGACAGTAGACATTCATCGAAGTTGATGTTATTGATTTGGGTCGAGCGTTTGTTCACAACCGCCGAGTCAATGTTTCATACGGAAATCAAAACATGTCAAGCGCCGTGCTGTGTCGAGCGGTTATGTCCTGCTTAGTAACAATAACAGCAAACTGCTTTGTCGGTATCGTATATTTCTCTGGATTTATAATTTCACTAACACAAATAGAAGCAAGGGCGTCTTCGTTCTTGTCAACGCGGCAATATGTACATATCCGTTTATGTACCTACCACAGGTAGTACTCGAAAGACTCGTATTTTGTTTTAGAAATTATAAACAAAACGGAAAAATATCTATTATGTAACACTTTGGGGTAAAAAAGACAAATGAACAGTACATTACTTAATTGAAATAATAATAGGTTCTGATGCAGTGTTTTTTTAGTTATGTTATACAGTGTTAGGGCAGCAGGATGACCAAAGGTCAATTATTGCTAATGAAACTATACTATACCACATTCTACCTGATACATTTCAGGCCTGATTAAAAGACAACAGCTTTGTCCATTTAAAAAGGAATAGTCTGTGACAAACTCTAGTCCTAAAACTTCGAAATGTCGCTGAGGTAGGTATATATGATTTTACAAATATAGCTACATTGTACAAATTCATTCTTAATAACGTTCTTATCATTAAACATTGAACGCATTAACGAAAGTAATTTTTTTTATTTTTCTGGATAATTCTAACCAGACATTCTGCTTATTGGTTAAAAAAAACGGCAACTTATTGATTTTATTTGCGTCCTGTACAAAAAAGCCCGTTATTTGCAAGGCCATATATTTGCCGTCGAATTTCAGCACTTTATGTGTCTGGAGCGGACAAAGAAACATTTAACTGTTTCGAAAGCCAGTAAAACATTTCTCCATTTTGTCACGTAACATTAAGTTCGCACACGTGTCAAAATAGGTCAAATATTGGACATGAGAAATCTTTTCCGAGAATTATCGCATATGATGTAGGTACGTTGATGTTGTACAGTGTAAGGGAGTTATCGTAGGTATATACATATGTATAATATATTCTTGCGCTATTCTTTTGATAATGAATTTAAGAAATGTGATATTAAAACAACACTCAGCACATAACAGTGATATAAACAGAACTGTCCTCTTATCCGTTACGTTTATTATTGTTATCAGTATATATTATTATATTTTATACTGTGATTATAATACATCGATAAGTAGTATAAAAACATTGATAAGATGATTATACAACACATCGTTAAGGTTGCAAGTTTTTAGGGTTCTGCAGTCAACGAAGCGGTACGTCCGTCCGTCCGTCCCTGTGTCCCTCCATATCTCGTTTATATTCTGACTAGCTATTAACCGCGAATCGGAGCAGCTATTGTAGCCTTCAAAATCAATCCATACCGAATTTTATCGGAATCGGTTCAGTAGTTCAGCCGTGAAAACGTAACATACAAACAGAGAGACTATCGCTTTTATTATATAAATATGCATTAAGATATTTGGTACTCAGGTACTAATAACGAAGAGCAAAAACAAAGGAATAAAAAAAATTAGATCTTTATGTGAAAAATTAACCAAAAAAAAAAAATGTAGTGCCATAAGTATAACGTCGTATGACCTTTTGAAAGGTCTTCTAAAATAAGAATAAAAACCAGTAGGAACTTATGGGTAATTTTAATTCCGTAATCATAAAGTGTTCATATACATACCTAATTAAACATTCATTTTCGGTATCTGTACAATATTTCAACATACCTGTAACAAAATAATTTCTAAACTAGGTACATATGCCAGCTAACACAATAAATTTCAACTGTAGATGTTAATTTGTGCTTTCTACAACGAAAGTTAACTGCGGTAAAGGTACCTAATTTCTGAAAAATTTTTAATGCTGCCAAATTTTACAATCAACGGTTAATTTCCATAGAAGTATCGTAGTTAAGCGGCCGTTCATACTACTATGCTATATAATTCATAATTAAACTTTGTGAACATACTGTAGGTAAGTTATGTATATTTATGCACATATCTATCCTTAACATGTATAACCTTGTGATAAGAACATTAATTATCTAATTACTTATTTATAATATAATGTTGAGATTGTGTTTCTATTTACCTACCACTTTCTCGACTTCGTCTTAAATATACACATAATATTATGTAAGTACCGATGTATGTATGCACATGTATGTGCGCAAATATGTTAATAAGAAGAGAAAGAGATACTATACATACAACTAAAAAATGAAAAGATTCGAAATGCTCTACTAGTGGTTACCGGTGTCAGCGTCTGCGTGCGTAGACGCAAACAATAATATGTTGGCGCGGAACGCAAACTCTCGACTCTGCGGCGAAATTCGCCGCTCTCGCCCACTGATCTACATTTCACCTCCAATATGGGTCAATAACTGCCCACGCGCAGCTCCACCAGTGCGGACATTCACCTCGCCACTCAAATCATTGTTCGCCAAACGTAAAACGTAGCCGGTCGACGACCTCGATGGTGAGGCGGTTGTTTTCAGCGACTCTTCTTCGAACGATACTCGAAACGCTGACATTGGTAAATATAAACATCCTCTATAGTTAAAAACCTAGAGGCGTAAATAAATAGTTATGTTAATCACTCTATAATTATATTAATCACTCAATAATCACATTATAATAATGTTAATCACTCAAGTAACAGCTATATAGGTAGCTGTATTCTTGATCTCGTCCGAGTTAAAGTATCCACTTAGAAGATGACGAGTATGCACTTAGAAGTAATTAATTACAGAGAAATTAGTTCTAATGGTATGTAATCAAGAATAAAATAATCAGAACCAATACTAACTCAAGTGAAATTATATAATGCATAGGTACCTAATAAGTGAAACAGTAAATAAACAAATAGGTAAATTCAATAGCTACGCTACACTAGTCTTGAGGTACTCAAGCGGTGCCACGGATTGAGATGGATAGTAAATTGTTAAATGCTGAACGCATTCGATCACAGCATATTATATTCGGACAGAGATTTGGAAAGTTGTAGACAAGTTTTCTTAAGGAAAAAAATATTAGGTTAAAAATTTCCATCAAAATATTTATTTATTTATTTTTCTTAAAACCTACAACTATCTTTATATGTTAAAACCCAATACAATAGTGTAGCACATTATCTCGATTTTTACATATTTGTATAATTATTATAATCAATTTATTCTATTTTGCCTTATAACTAATAACATATAAAGAAACTTTCGTGAAGTCACTCAGAGCACACGAGAAAAGATCTAATTGCAATGATATATCATTAAGGGTACGGATCGCCCGAGATAGTGGAGCCTCTTTAAGTAAATTAGTGCGGGATTTAGGGACTGACAGCAGCTGTGGTTTGCTTCTCCTACATACATACCGATCCGGTACATTAAAATTTACCATTTTTAATATTTCTGCGTTATCGCCTTTTCCCCTAATTAGTTTAAATATATATAATGCTAGGGCTGCTTCTCTTCTAACTTTTAACTCATTGTATCCAACCATACCCAAAACAAATAAGGTTGGATACATAAGCGGGTAAAAAGGATATACCCCGTAAAGCTTCAAGTCTCAACTTCAATTTCATTTACTTCAACTTAAATTTTAAAAATTGGTACTTTATTTTAAAATATTCTATTTTATTTCTCTATTAAAATTTAAATCATTGTACCTGTACATTTGCATAACCATTGTACCTACAATTTATTTCTCTCATCTATTTAATTTTTTTTTAATTTCCAATTATTTTAGCTACCTGTATCTACAATTCTTATTATTTCTCCCGTCCTCTCTCGCCCTTCTTGCATGACATTGTACCTTTTTATCTGAAATTTTTATAAGTTAAGACAATGAATTAAATGACATTATATATGTGAAACACATTACAACACATCAGAATATGTGCTTTGGTTAGCAACAACATAGTTATACCATAAACTAACCAAATGTTGTACAGCAAGGCAAGTGGCGCACTGAACGGACGAGCTCGCCGCGCACACGAAGTGTCACGTTGAACTCTTACATAAGGATTCGCCGTGCTTTCGAAAACATAATCACAGATTTCTGCCATTTCTCGACCATACAATAGCATTGTTGCCGAAAATGGCGATGACAGAAGAAAGTAGCTTGTTATGTGTGTATTTATCTGAATCGTGTCCATTTAAGTAAACATTTTGGTTAAAAAAAACAACTTTAATTGTGTATTTTCATTTCCATAATTTATGTAAATATGTAATATAATAACATCGAAATAAACAAACATTAATTTCTCGTCGTTACTTTATATAGTTGCAATCAGCACGATATACTTCATACCTAGTTGTTATTACTACTTTTTTAAATTGTTTGAGTAAACCGGCTTCGTATTTTGGCTCGGGGCAGCTGTGGCACATGGTAGACAGGTTGTCGAAGGCCTAAGGAAAACACTCCGGTGATCCACATTCAGCGAGTTCGAAGCCGATGACTCCTCGTGACCGCGTCCTCCTTAGCTCACTGCTTTATCTCGCCGAATTTCTCTCTTCTGTTCCGCATCATCACGAACAAAAAGTTGAGACCCGTTCGGAGGCGCGGCCTAGTTGCTACGGCCTACCCACATAGCGCTGTTCAATTCAACAACTTGACAGAAACGCCAAATATCAATGTATAAATAAGCACTTTCGCACCAGTTAAGTGTTAATTGTCTTTAAAGAGGACATAACCACATCGAAAGAACATTCTGAAACCGGCCTATACGATACAATAGTTCTGGTAAAAAACATTTATAGCAAACACAATATTAGTGCAATAATAGATAATATTTTTGTCGATAAAGGAAATAAATATTAATAGGTACCTAGTATACCTACTTAAGCATTATAAGTAATTGTGCCGTCTCTTTTAATTCGATCTGATTTCAGCGAATAGCAGTTATAATTGTTTTTATCGTAAGTAGTCTGTAAAACCATTACTACAATCAGTTATCACGTGACCAATCGATTCAATTGTACACCGGTACACCTCTCGCTATAGCTTCACGGCGTCATCAAATAATCCAATTTGGCTACTACCGTACGACAGGCACCTACTGACCAACTAAATGATTCACGCGTCTTTATATTTATTTATTGTTTTTTCACTTTCCGGCATCTCAGCTCAAAACTTATTGACAATTAACATTAGTTATAATATGTAGTTGCGAAACGCTTTAGTGGTTTCCATTCTATAGAATAATAATTCTTAAACACATAATTTCTTTACTTAAGAGTATATTTTTAACCCCAGATGCAAAAAGAGGAGTAATATAAGTTTAACATCTGTGTATCTGTCTGTGGCATCGTAGCGCCTAAACGGATGAACAGATTTAGATTTTGTTTTTGTTGTTTGAAAGATTACTTGATCGAGAGTGTTCTTAGGTGCGATTCAAGAAAATCTGTTCAGCTGTTAAAAGATCATCAGCTCTTTTCTTGTTGTTGAAGGGATATGAGCAAAATCTGCTAGTCTGCTCGATTTGAAATTTAGTATACTGTGACCTCAATGATATTACAATAATAAGGTACCCTTGAACTGATGTTGCAGCATCATTTGGAATCACCAGGATGCCCAACTCCTCGTCAACTTACACTAGAGATATAGCGTTTGGATTTTTTGGAATGGTCTCAATGAATAGGTTATAAATAGATAAATAGATGGTAATAAGGGTCTGAACTTCGTGTCGTTCCCGGAAATCCCGGAAAAAATCGTCCCGGAAAGTATTTGTGTGAATGTGGGGTTAGTGTTGATCGTAGCGTGTTTAAAGCTTGAAATAAAACTTAAACTAAAAATGTAAAAAAGCCCCGATTCCAAAAAAACGTCTAAAAAGTAAGAAAATAGTATGTACCTATTGGTCCTTTAAGTTTATGATAAGTTGTATTATAAATAGTTGTAGTAATATAGCCAAGCGTCGTTGCGTCGGGGGACCGCTAAGTAAATAAAGTAAAAACAGAATACAACTAAAACGATACAAACGTACATATCTCCACGCTATATTCTAACAGTGTAGTCTAAAAATGATAAAGTAGGAAAACTTAGCGGTCCCTCGACGTGACGACGCTTGAATGTAATACTCGTAATATTTTTATATTACAAAAATTTTATATTATTGTAGGTCTACACCCGATTATCCGATCTCTACTCATAACTTAAAAGTATTTATTTGTCTGTATCTCCAGACTTTAAAAATTTATTTTTTTACATTAAAGTTTGGAGAATAAAATATATATTATTTACACTTATTTTTGTTTGTATTATAACATAATGTTGAGGTCTATTTTTGCCTTTCTCCTTCACTCGCTTGTTAAATTTTAACAGAATCTCAGTAAGTTTAAATGCGAACGAGTGAATCCACATCCTTATTATCTAACTTGCAGTCAGCATGCGACAGCCAAATATCGGGCGATATCTGCTGTCAAAATGAGAATTTTTATAATGTAATCCATATAGTGGCGCTATATCTACCGCAAAAAATGCATTTTACGGTCATGGCGCAATAGACATGCAATCGTTATACATGATTTCAATTTATTACCAATTTATTGTTAGTTGATCAGTCGAGCAATGATCGCGTGGCTGTCGCTGTCTGTAAATTTTTAGATAATAACCCCGCAGATTAGAGAACAAACAAGCCCTAATCTACTGCATGTACATACATTCAATCGTAAACGATATTTCGATTACAGTCTTAGGTTCTGTCTCCGTTCATGCAGGGACACGACGACTGACCATATTATTTTTTTAATAATAATTAGAACTGTAGATACATTTCTTATTATTGTAGATAGATACCTACTCGATTTTTATATTTCGCATGAAGATTATAAAATAGTTTAGTATCCGTGTCGGCCCTGAGCCGACCACCGAAGTTAAACAACTTTTTTATGGCTATGACTCGGAGATTACTTTTTGTAGCTAAGCGTTTTATTATTTTACGTTAAATAATAAATAGCCTCCGAGAAAAATATTTTATAAACAGATAAACAATAAAAAGTAAGTTTTCAAAAATTATCTTTCATCGTGATCTCCAAGATAATATATATCCTCATTGCTTAATTATTATTATCCATTATCTAATCATTTTAATGACATTTTAAAAATAGGTAAATATACCGTACATCTTTTCTAGAGTCTTTTTCAAAAACTCTGTTAAACATAGAAATAAAACGAGTTTTATAAGTATTCTACACGTTTGATTATTTAATTGCATTTAAAAATAATTACATTGCTCGAAACATAATTATCTACAGTTACTTAAAACAATACAATAAAACGTTACTTTCAATAAGGTGGAAACGCATGTAATTTTTTCTTACGTTACAGAAAAGAAAATAATTTGATATTAAAAATAATGGCTACCGCAACGGGATATCGTAATAAAAGTAATACATTTGATAAATTAAAATATTAAGTTTAAATTCTAAACCAAGGATTAAGTACCTACTGAAAGTAATGAATGATTGTTATTAGAATAATGTATTTTTCATTTTTCTCTTACGCCTATACGTTATGAGTGTGCTTTGATCGGTGTGCAATACAAGCGCAAGCGCATGACCAGCAGCGGGCGCGTCCACACTACGCAGGTAAATGTCGCGTGGCCTCGTACAAACAAACGGCCTTTGCAGTTTGGCGCGGTCGACGACCCAACCGGGGTCATTCACCGCCCGCATGGTTTTCACTTTCGTTCAATAAGGATAACTGTACCACATATGTATGTACGTCACTTGCATACCCACAATTTATCCAAAATCAACTTAGCAGTCCCTAGTGCACACAAAGAATATGCAATTACGACGGTTCCTCCTACATTTTGAAAGCAGCTTCGCATAATTAACCTTTGACATACATAGTATATTATTATTATATTAAATTAATCATCATTGCTCACCTCTCACAATTTTGTTCCATTCTTGATGTCATCAATTACGCAAGTTAATCGAATCTTAATTTCATCAAACTTATAATATAAAATTATTGAGATTAAATATCAATCAAATTAAGTGTATAAGTCCGTCATTTAGCTGGATATACAAGAAGGTTGTTGTACTTATGATTGCCTGTGTCGTAACTTGGGCGATGTATCGTTGTCCTTTTGGTGCATTTCGGGTACAATTAGGTAATTTTGGACGGTAGTGGGGTGGAAGTGTTTTTGCGGGGAGCGGTGCGTGGGGTTGTAGGTTGCGCAAACGGCGGTCGTCGACTCGGTTATGTCAGAAGCTTACGTAAGCGTCACCTCGCAACGCTCTCGGACCAGGCGCCAATTGTAGCTCCGCGACCGTTTCGCACTTCGCGAACTATTTGCGAACGAATGATGCTCGTTAGCGCCGTGCGCCACTTGACCGACTCAACGCATTGTTTGCTATAACCCTGCACTGGGTGTTAACGAACTTAGTTAGTACAAGTTGCACACAAGCTGCACATTTTAAGTTACATGTTTTAATACAGATAAAGACCGTAATTTGTATATATGATACTAAAACATTACTTACCTTCGACTTTTATCACCTGTATCACAAAGAGTTACAGATGAATCTTGGCATCGTTCGTTGTGTAAAACAAAACAATCACCTATTAATTTCAACCTTTCGTGAATCGATTAGCGCTCACATCACAATTGTTCATTGTGGTCTCTCTTTAGACCAGATTTGCCCTAAAGGAGTAATTATGCGATACGACTGCGGTTGGAGAAGGGGCTGGAATTGCGTCAGCAGAGAGCGGGGCTCAATGCACAAGGTTGAAGAGGTTCAATGCTCTAGAAATACGATACCCGACCCCGAGCAACCGCATGCGCTAGCGTCGACGCAGGGCTGGACCTGTGGACGCTAGTGCGTGAGTGCGTGCTTCGTAGACTACGTCAAGATTACATTTCGTGGACCTCAAAAACGAAAGTCGACTTGATCTATGTAAATAATAACGACATACTCGTATATAAGTTTCATTGCTCTTGAATCAATACGAACAATGGTTTTAATGATTTTTAAAAATCGCTTAAATCAGCTTCTATATTTGGAAAGTTATATAGAAGATATGTTTTTTATATGTAAAGACATTTAAATAAAGGCTACTTACGCACGGACTACGTATACACATACACATAATTTTCAGTAAGTTTCATGCCTAACGGAAACTTTTTCTTCTTCGATACAGTTACAATGTACCTAGTCCATTGTTAAGCAGTTCTCCCAAACGATGACAGTTTTGTTTTAACGGTACACGCACAACTTCGCTTTGCTGTAACCTTCAGAAGAGAGAACGTTCGTCGTAAGCACGTCCAATGAGCCAACTCAGTTTTTATGTTGATGTTTCGCAATTTATTTTTTAAATTAATTTTGCCTCCGACCTTTGTGCAGTGCCGAATTCAACCCGATTGATATTCCTGAAACGACTAATGTATACTTTTCGTAACGCGCTATACGACGTTGGTCGCAACGTGTGAGCCTTACCGTGACCAACATACAAGTTAACAAATTGAACAGCTGATGTATAGATATAGTATAATTAAAATGCGACGTTATCAGCTAAAAGACGAGATCTTTGAAATTTTGAATTAACAGGATTTCATAAGAATCTTAGCGACTCAAATTCTTTATGATAGTTACCTTCGCCTGACTACTGTTCGAGGCCAATAAAAGCTTCAAAAAACTCTGGAGGACCACCCGGTAACAATATGACTCTCAACACAATTTAGAAAAGTCGGTACCAATCCCAAATTGACCAAACCGGAAACGGAAACTAAGTCCCTTAGTTTTGCCCGATTCGGCTCGAGTCATCAATTCTATAAAACAGTATTAAAATTATAAATGTCAAATTGCATCTATCACTTATCAATTTTTTTATTTCAAATCACTTTTTAACCGACTTCCAAAAAGAAGGAGATTCTCAATTCAATTATATGTTTTTATTTTATGTTTGTTACTTCATAACTCCGTCATTTATGAACCGATTTGAAATATTCTTTTTTTATTTGAAAGGATGCATTTCAATGTTAGACCCATTTAAATTTCACTGGTGTTGTAGTTTGAATTTCGAAGATACACTAAATAACGCGAACGGGTTATAATCTTTATTTTAATCTTAATCTTTATTACAAAGATAACTTCATAAATACAATAAATATACCCATATCATTAAATTTGACAGTTATTGAAGTCGGTGCCAAATCAATGTGCAACAACAGAAAGCTTATTAGTTTAGTAGCCTTGGCACCAACTTCAGTAACTATCAAATTTAGTGATATGGGTATTTGTATCATATTTATGAAGTTATTTTTGTATTTAAATTTTGATTAGTAAAGGATAATTATTTCGTACTTTTCAGTGCTTTTTTTGAAGTCGATTTAATTATTTTTTTCAATTTTTTTTTATGATTATATCAGTTTTCAATTTCAATCGATCAATGATTAAGATTTCTCAACATCTCTCACATAATTTATCTGCTCACATTTACACAAATACACACATTAGTTTCGTGTTAAAGCTGTGGCATTTCATTTAGTTTTCATTAAAAATAGATAAAAGTATTTTATCCTGACCTAATTGAGAACGGCGTCGGGTCGCACAGTAGTCCCAAATTCTGATTTCCTGGCTAAAACATAAAATGCGTTACATAAAATCCTTGTTTATTTTTTTTTCGGAACACGGTAAGTACATAGGAATTTTTATTTAGAATTAGGATCGCCTATACGAATCTGAAGTCAACTTCTTCGAAAACGATATGGCGAATTCAAGATGGCCGACCACTTCATATAAAAATGATTATGTTTAAAAAAAAAAAAACTCCGTATACAGGGGTTTTAGAGATCGCTAATTACGAATTTGAAATTAACTTGTCCAAAACCAAAATGGTAAATCCAAAATAGCCGACCACTTTATTCATTCCTTCAAAAATTGGAGACAGTTGAATTTTGTTAAGATTCGTTTAAATAAAAAATAAACAGTTATTTCGTTCTATCATTTATATATTCTTAAAGTACTTACATTCGGCTTCGAAGTCATATTAGAATATTGTTTTGTATGAAAAATTAATAAATGGCGTACTACCATTAAACGATGCCGTATTTCACTGAACAACCTTTTCGGAGCACGCGCTACGGTCAAAATGAATGCTTTGTCAGTGCCAGTGCTGGTCAAAAGTATTTCGTCTGTTTTAAATCATCATTTCCAGTTGTCCAAGGACGAACTTACAGATCTGAAAACTTAAAAATCTGCATTTAGAAACTTCAATTTGAAAAATGTTGCTACGAAAACGAGATTTCGAACCACTGTGCGTCGTCACAAACCTTAATCATGTTACATGAAATGCAACAGTCCAGATACGGATTTAGCACTTAAAGTGCGTTATATAAATTAATTCTTAATAAATGTAACAAACAACTTTCGCTTTTGTGGCAGCACATAAAAAAGTTATTGTACCTTAGATTAAAAGAAATCAGAAAATTTTATAAAATGCATCATCCTTACTGTGTTTTCCTTGCAAACAAATAGAATTAACGTCAGAATTCGTATACTAGCTTGTCATATATATAACTAGAATATTAAGGAGGTATAATGCAGATTTTGTGGTTTTAGCAATATTTCACTTGTTTTTGAATAAGCAATTATCGTTATTGTAAAAAGATTTAACGTTACCTTATACATATGTATTTATTGCTAAACTTGACTAAGCATGAAATCCTTAGTTACCTATTTATTTTCAATGTAGTACCTACTTAGCGCAGAAAAACTTTATAAATAGTAGGTAAATACATTTCATTTAAAACACTACATATGATATAAAACTATCAACTTATTAGTTAGTAATATCTTGTCTAATGTCTAATAAATAATCTATATTGATAGAAACTCTATGTAGGTAGGTACCTATCGTAGTTAAAAGAAATTGGAATACAATCTTAGATATAATATAGGTAATGAAATGTTACAGACAACGAATGTTACAAATATCAATAAAGTGATACAATTTTAGTATAGTTGTTCTCTTTAACGGCTGACATTCAGGTGAACATTAAAGCGAAGATTGTGCCTATTTAAGCATGTTAATGTTACTTTTCGATCCATAAGGTTTCCAAAAAGTAGGTAGACATTTTGTTGTACCCAGTATTTCTCGTTTTATTGTTTCCTTTTTTACAGAAAGAACCGTTAACGTTGACAATTTCTCCGTTCACTTCTTTGCTTATTCCAATTACAAGAAGCCGTAGAAAGCGTCACATCACAGTGCTTATACAACTCTTTAACAGCGCACGTGAGAGGCGACTCCAGGGTACGAGTTACCGAAACTCTACTGATTCGCAATTGCCACTACTTTACCTCGAGTTCACCGACCCCACTGGCCCGCTCTAGCGAGATGCTCACATTTCTGAACCGGCGCCAACGTTCCACAACAATAATGTCTGTTAAGGTATAACTACGTTGCGCTCTACTGGTGTCCTCGTATATCACTATTGGTTCGTAAATCTTGCCATATTGTCATTGAAGACGATGACTTAAGAGATATTCAAACGACATAACAAGGTGGATTGGCAGGAAGACAGGTAGTACAGGCATCGTCGGATATTTCCGGAACAATAAAGCCTTTCACGCACTTAATTCGGCAGGTAGTACCCCTTCTGCCGCACCTACCTCACCTCAACACAGAGAGAAAGTAGCTAGCCTACGCAATGCTAGGGTCGACGACCGAACTCGAAAAATCTTACTTCTCACAAAAAGTGACACACTAACAGCATGCATTTCATATTCAGTATGTGTGGTCAGTGTCTTGCACGTATATTGAATGGTCGATGCTATTGTCGAGCCTGGCAATTCGCTATTGTTCCTGCAAAATGTGATGGGAAGGCACGTCGCTCTATCCATGGTTGCTGGGCCTATCACTATGAAATATACGGTCTTTGTTTGACGCATTACATATTGTTACGTATATCTACCTACTCTAGCTGCATAGCTACAGGTAGACACTGGCTCTTATCTTTCAAGGCTTAGTGTAAAAAATTTGTCAAATTCAGTTCAATAAAATGGAACCGATCGTTCACGTTTACGTAAACTTTTCTGAGTAAAACATTACAGCTCACTTTTGTTACCTTAATCGATTTAAAATAATCTTACCTACTTATAAACTTTTAGGTACACAAACGAAAGTAGGAACTTTTGGTTGACTTATGAAAGAGAAAGATAAAAATTTTTGTTTATAATAAAAACTTGGTGTAAAAACCGAAGGGTCACGCTTTGGAATTTATCATAAATAAAAAATAACCGTATTAAAAATGTAACAGAATAGTGCTCTACTAGTAGGTCTACTAGTCTCTAGAATAGTGCTCTACTAAGTAGGCAAGCGAGTGAAACGCGAGGCTCTATCGAATTATGCATGTAGATTGAAACAGATAAGGACTATTATTTCTGTTGTAAACTTTAGAAGTTATAATAAGTACTTGTAAATAATAAGCGTTCGATTCTGATCACAAACTGACCTTGTTTCCAATCGTCTTCTATTGTTGGATATTGTTATTCTTTTATGACCGTATTTTTTACTTGATATCTTGTTAAATATAAAAACTGTGACAAAAACTATGTATTAAAGGTAAGTTATTTGTCAGTATTAAATATTTCTAGTGCTTACAATAACATAAAAATTGGCTCTTTATAATTTGTCTGTTATATTTTTATTTTTTAATAGCACTAATATCGATTAAACTTGGGTTTGATAAAAAAAAATTGTATTTCTCTAGTATCTTGTAAAACAAAATTAAAATACTTTAAAATTCCCGTGTAGCTTAAGACTACCCACTAATTTTACAATTTACTTGCAATTTTTATATCCTGCAGACCCTGCAGGAACCGAACGCGACGGATAGACATAAAATGTAAGTATGCCATAAAGTAAGTAAGTAAGATAAAGTAAAATAAAATTTTGCATATACAAGTACATATAATATACTACATCGATTTCATCAAAATTTATTTGCTCGTTTTTGAGAGATGACAGACAGACAAATAAACAAAAACACAGAGGGACAAAAAAATACGAAAACGATATTTTCAATTTTATTTATTTCAAATAGTCCTCCAATATATCCAGTTTTCAATATTCAGTGACCTCTTCGATTACTATGATTTGTAGGTATAGATCGCATAGGGTAAACATTTATCTATATAAAAACTTTTCAGATGTTGGTTCTGAACCACAGCGACAATTATTTCTGAAGAACAATTCGTACATCTTTTATGTACCTACATTGTATACATGAGTTATAAATGTATATGGAAAATTATATTAATTTCAAGGGACTTGAGTCGATGTTTACGGTCCATATATGATTTGCATGAGGAACGATATATTTAGAAGCCACGTGAAGTAAAGTACGACAAGCACGTGCCAGGCGAGGTTCCTCCATGGAAAATCACAGAAAACAAGGACACGATGCAATAGTTCATTCAACCGGACGTTATTATTCAGCGAACGCACAGTGATGAAACTACACAGATCTTCATTATTATAAACAAAGCCCAACCTTACGAAATGCTGGACCACGTAACATACGTAGGACACGTAGCCCTATCTTATACCCAAAATACAACACTCGAAAACCACATAAAATATCGCAATCTGTTATGTCATACTCCAGAAATATGCCTATAAATTTCTTCTCGAGCATTTTTATAAATGCTAGAAATTATATCGTACATAGGTACCATTAGACAGTGTCCATAAAAGAGCTTTGCTTTCTATAAGAACCTTTTGACTCATTCAAAATCCATATATGAAACAGGAAACTTAATTTTGCTTAATTGTAAGATATGTAATTCCGGTGTGCGTGTGTTCATAATTCTTCTCCTCCTAAACGGCTTGACCGATTTTAATGAAATTTTGAATAGAGATTACAAGCCCCGGGAATTTTCATTTTAACACTATCGATCTACTTATAGGTCTACTGTAACAGCCTAAAGTGCATTAGATAGGCGTAGCATAAATACAGCTGATGGACATATCACGGTATATTTTTCAATTCGGTACTAGTAAATCGGAAATCTTTAAATGACCACGCACGGCTTAATATACATTTCCATTTAGTATTGAGCTGACATTTGGAGCAACATTAACATATTAATAATACATATTATTATAGTTGTGTGTATATGAAACTATATATAATGCATTAAGCTTAATGTACTTATATTCCAAAGCCAGGCGTAGACCACTTGTTACAAAAGAGATAGGAAAGAAAGACACGTACCACACTCCACCACACTGAATTATTGCGGATTGGTGAAAGTGAGTTAGTGTTCTGGCAAAGTGGGAAAAACCTTAACACGGGCAGGTACCCTGGGGCTGAGTCCCTGCCTGTGCCATGCAGGATGAAAACGAGATGTTTACGGACTATTATCCACTAAAGCTCCTGCGATTGTTGTCCTCGGCGCGTTGTGTAAAGGTTCCGGTATCTCCTTTGAAACACAGAGGTCATCTTGCGCTAAGGTACGTAGCCAACATACTTTTCAAGCAACTTCAAAACGTCAGACATAACGTGGCCACCGAAGCACGGAAAGATCAATGTCGATGCCAATAGGTCAGCCATTTAGTAGTTGACCGCGCAACCTTACTTAATCTCACTGATCTTATCAAACACCGAAGCACCGAATCGTCTAACGATTTGCATTGAACAACTTGACGGGTATTTCCTAGATATACACTTTATAAAGTAAATAGTAGATACCATTTCTCGATATGTTCGGGCATACCATGATCTTCTCAATTTAACGTTCGTATAACGACAGTTGCAAGTTCCTGTGATTCATCTTCAATTTTAGTTTAGAAAATATTATGTAGGTACCGTTTTGGTAGCCATTCGGTGCTGAGTGCAGCTTCCCGTTCGCACCATTCGTTTCTGGGTACAATTCGGTCCTGGGAGTTGACAGAATGTGTTCTTTTGATTTTCCTGAAGATGTTTTAGTTAATAACCGTGTCTACGTGTCGATTAACGAGTTCGAAACTTTAACCGGAAGACAGTTAACAACTAAATTAATAGGTAGTTTATAAAAGGACTAAAAAGACACGATATAGACGCGACTGCACTAATAAGTAAAAAATAAAAGCACCCCCCGCTTTTACACTCGAATATCGTACCTAAAAAAGCCTGTTTTTTAGTTTTTTTTACTATTAATTAATTTTTAAGCCCTGTAATTAAAGAGATAATTTTGGTATCTTCGAGGTTTATACCCTGCAAGCTATTAATGATATGAGTGCATCTTAAGACAATTCCAACACGTCCAAACAAAACTAGGACATGTTGTTCCATAATAGAGTTGCAGTTTCTACCTTCCGGCTCCATCATCAAAACTTGGAAAACAATCATGATCAAAGTGCATCTCAAGACAATTCCAGCAAGCTCAAACACGGCTAGGATATATTGTTCCTTTCTGGAGTTCCAGTGCCTACCTTCCAGGTCCATCAGATCATTTCGATAGTACCATAAAGTGTCATCAGAACCACACACAATTTTCAATTTTATTTAGAATAATTAGAAGTGGATAAAATTATTTCCCTTAGATTCCATGACGACGTTATATATAGGACGACCTAATGAAAGCTTCTTAAAAATCTATACTTACTAATATAAAGAGATAAACTTTGTTTGTTTGTATGTATTGAATAAACGCAAAAACTACTCAACCGACTTCAAAAATTCTTTCACTTATAGAAAGTTACATTATCAGCGAGTAACATTAACTATATTTTATTTACGAAAAAAATTCTACCCGTGTGAATCCGGGGCGGGTTGCTATATAAGTATAAAGGTAAAAATTTATCACTTGAGATAAATTTCCGCAAAGTAACAATTCAGTCTATTCAATATATTTTTTAGTAGATTTTTATAATGCATAACACATTTCGAAATCATTTATGTTGAGTTACCATTAACCACTAAGTCGAAAATTTGGACTCGTAACGTGACGCAGTCCGTGACGATGGATTATTCGCAGGAAGTTCGCAGGCTATTCACAGGAGTCGGTCGTTGTCCCAGTGAACGCAGCGCTTTCGCTTTTATAGGCGAACGAACCCGGCCCATTACTACCGCACTCACGAGGTTACACCATCACGCAGTTCTGTTTTGGCTGCGTTTGTCGCTTCGACATGCATACTAATCGTACTTTTATTTTGAGTTGTTATTTAGATTTCTCCGCTATACAAATTACAGATATACCGTTCATTCAAGAATTTTTCTAGTTGTAGTTATATATATGCACCTACATGCTACATAATATGTTTAGTTACTATAGACAATAAACAACATATTTCCAACAGATGGTTCTTAGGGGAAAGCATAGGGAGTGCCATTCATTAAAAGGAAAACGTATCTATTTTTTAAATATTTTGGTTCGTAAAGGCATGAAAAGATAACTACGATTTAACTATTCAGTAATCAACGTTTTGACAGAAAGTGTATAATAATCTGTGATTTAATCTTTAAAAAGTTTGAGGGCCATTGCTCTTGACTATAGATAATACATAATATCCTAACAAGTAATACCGCTTAGGTAAAGGGGTAATAACATTCAAACATTTCGTTTCGTTAGAATAAAACATCCAAAATTAAAGTTAAATCCATACGTTTTAATTAAAAAAAGAGAGATCAACCTTATTCAACTAAATTGAAGTGTAAAATCAGAAATACATAATATATTCTTCTGCAGATTCAGTTGCAGAGCACATGATATGAGCTGGCATATGGTGCGCCGTTAGGTACGTTTCATTATTTTTCCAAATACAGGCAGTCCTCGACTTACGTCGTTTCGATTTACGTCGTTTCAAGTTACGTCGAACAATGTTTTGACACTATTCCTTAAGCATACGTCATTTGTTTCGATTTCCGGCATAGGAGAATTCACTTGTCTTGTTGAAATTTTTGAAGAAAATGATCCTAATTTTGAGAGAAGTTTCAACGTTAATAACAAAATTTGTGCAGCCTATCAGTGTTACCAAGATCTGTATGATAGCAAGAAGAAAGAAGCGAAGCAATCTAGAATTGATAGTTTCTTTAAGCCAAAAGTTTAATTTACATATTATTTTTCATTACATATTTTGATTACATATTAAAGATTTATAATTATTATTAAAATTAATAACACACAAATACCAAAAATAACTAGCAATTTCATAAGTGCATACATAATTATTTTAAGAACTTACTTTTGATAATAAAGTATGTATATCCTTTGTTATAAATGCAGTTTTTTTTTTAATTTCGAGTCCGTGTGGATCCTAACCCTTGAGTTTTACATGTAAAGATATGAAAAAATATGTCTCGACTTACGTCGTTTCGATTTACGTCGCGTATTTCGAGAACCTAACATGCCGTAAGTACGAGGACTGCCTGTATGCATTTGTTGTCGTTTCCGTCGACCACGTCCATTTCATCAAATTTTGATTTTCGCAACAACTGCCTTATAAAACCTTTCATGTTTTTGTAATTACATACATTTTCTTGTTGTGGGGGTCAACTGAGGAAGCGTGCTCGTCGCGACCCCTGCCAGCCCTTTTCATGGCTGCAATTCCTATACTGTGCACCCATGCGGAACAACGTAGATTCGAAAGCTAGGGCGTCCCCCGAAAGCGACGTACACCAGTTTGTCCCCGCTGGTGTGAGTAGAGTGCAGTTCGGCGTTGGGAACCGCCACCCCACACGCTGTGCACCTCGCGGCGGGAAGTGGAGGGACGAGGAGTGCAGAATAGCTGCGTGGAATGTGAGAGGTGGGATTGAAGAGAAGATGAATGAAGTGATGGATGTCATGCAAGAGAAAAGATTGGATGTGTTATGTTTGAGTGAAACCAAGCGAAAGGACAGTGAACTTGCCGACTTGCCCGGAGGAGGCATCGCTCTGTGGTCAGGGGTACCACATGGAGATAAAGGATGCCAGGGAGTGGGCGTTTTGCTGTCCTCTCGTTTGGTTAATTGTATGACTGAGTATAAATGTGTAAATCCTAGACTGCTCTGGGTGCGTTTCAAGATGGGGTTGATGGGAGTTTTTATTTTGGCGGTGTATGCTCCAGTGTCCTCTGTCGGTTTGGGTGAGCTAGAGCAGTTTTGGGAGAATGTTAGAGAAGTTCTAGCGACGGTTGAAGAGAATGAGAGAATTGTTGTATATGGAGACATAAATGGATGGGTCGGGACAGTTCGAACTGGATTTGAGACTGTCCTAGGCAAATATGGAAATAGGAGAGTGAATGATAGGTAGGCTGGTAGGATTCTGTTAGGAGTGTGTATGAAAAAGGGTATTTTTGTTGCTAATACTGTATTTAAGCACAAAGGGATCCATCAATACACTTGAGAAAGAAAGGATGAGAGAAGTATAATTGATTTATTCCTGGTGGATAACAGGCTCAAGAAGCAGGTTATGGACGCAAGAGCACATAGAATAGCCGATCTGGGAACGGATCACTTTCTGGTGATAACCAGAATAAGGGATATGTTTGCAGCATGGCGACATCGCATAGTATCCAAACATGCAGCAGTTTGTCGCATCAAAAGCTGGAAACTGCAAGATGCGACCACCAGGAATAAATATGAAAGGGTGGTATCCGGTAAGCTTGATGATAGATTTAAAATGATAATCGAGGATGTTGAAGAATGTCGGCAGAACCTTAGGGATAGTATGATCGAGGCAGCGAAAACAGTGTGTGGAACGAATAAGATTGGGAACGGTAAAAAGCGTTATGTGTGGTGGGATGATGAAGTGAAAGAGTCTGTGTATAAGAAGAAGAAAGCTTGGTGAGACTACCTTGCTACTAAAAATGACTGTGGTATGAAGAATTTGATGAAAGACAGATATAAGATGCAGAAAGCAGAAACGAAAGCACTAGTAAAAGAGAAGCGTAAAAGGTAACGTAAGCGTGGAACGTAAGTGCCGAAGTGGTCCGGCACCTTGCAGAATGAATAAAGTGCGTTCGAAAGAAAACAACCGGCTAACAGATAAAAAGGATGTTCTGCAGCGATGGAGTGAATACTATGTATGAGAGTGGCGACTCCGTCTCTGATACTGAGAGCGATTCTAATGAATTTCCACACTCAGATCAGTGACTAGAGGATGCCATTAGTATGAAAGAGATTGAGAAAGTGATAAGAAGTCCGAAATGTGGAAAGGCTGCGGGATTTGAATAAGGGACTGCTGAAATGATCAAGTATGATGGTCCTAGGGTCTGGGATACCTTCTGTACACTCGCAATCTTTGTTTACAGAAGGGGGAGGTTCCAGAGGACTGGCGTACCGCAGTCACAGTACCTCTCTATAAAGGGAAAGGTTCTCATTTAGACTGCGCGTGCTACAGGGCCCTCAGCTTGGTCAGCTTAACAAGTAAAGTCTATTCAAGTCCAAGTCCAAGTCAAGTCCAAGGTATTCTAGTGGCTATATTTTAATTTTATATTTTAGTGGCTATCTGCAAGGTTTTATATAGCAATTAGATATGGTAGGTAATTTCAATTATTTTTAATCTTATTTCTTTCTGATTTTCTTTCTGACAACTGTTTGGTTCTGATCCTATATATATAGACATGGTTTTCTAGTGATTAATTTTTTTGATTAAAATATAGAGATATAGGTAAAATAATGAATTATGGTTTTTACAGTCTTATGAGTAAATTTTTAAATATAATAGATTTCTTTTTATGATGTGCTTGTGGTCTAAAATTTTTGTTTATACTCATAGTAGAAGTATATACAATATATGATAGCTATGTTTGTCTGCATATCATGGTTTTAGAAATTTAGTGTTTTGCAGACGATATAGACAAAGCAAGAAAAAAATTGAAGTTAGCTGAGGTCACCTCAGACAGAAGAAGAAACCGAAGTTCTTGAGAAACGTAAGCACATTAGGACAACCAGATATATTTCAAGTGATGACGAAAGTGAAAGTGATCACCATAGACTCCCACCACCATTAAAGAAACAATTTACTGATTGTAAGTATTTTTGGTATGCCTTAGAGATATTGGAAACAATTTATGTCTCCAAAAATATGCTAATACATATTTAATTGTTTGGAAATGGCAAAAACTCTTTGACTGAAACTTAAATGAAATAACATACTGGTAATAACAGATCTTTCTCTCTTTACAGTATTACCAACTCAAGATCAACATAGACCGCATTCATCAACACCAGCAAGTGAGTTGACACTTAATATTTTATGCATTAACATATTAAAGTATAGTGAAATTATTTTCTTTCCATAGTACCCTAACATTACAATAGTACCCTGCCCTACCCTATTACAAGAGCAACTAAAATTAAATTTTCTGTGTCTACAGATACTAGCAGAGGAACAGATAATTGCTATAATTATTCTCAGATAAATATTTCACCTTTTCCAGAGTTGCCGTCCTATTCTGCAAAGTTATTCTCTTCCTTGTTATATTGATTTTATTATTAAGGAAAATAGTCCTTTTAATTATCATTGTATATTTGCAGATTCCGAACGAGATCTTTTAAATACTAAAGTGGATCAAAGGCTCAACTTAGAAAGGGATTGTAGGTTAACAGGTATATTGCCTATTGTTGAACTTGATAAGGTCACCCAATATACCTCTCCAACAAATTATTAAAAGTTTAATAGAAATGGAATCGACTGGCCCGTTGGCGCAGTGGCATATGCATCTGCTTTCCAAGCTAGGGTCCCGGGTTCGATCCCCGGTCAGGTCAATTTAGGAAACGAACTTTTCTAAATTGGCTTGGAGTCTGGGTGATACTGGGAGCTCCCCCAGAGTTCGTTGTGTGGTACCCATAGTACAAGCTTACTGTTTAGTTTGGGGTCACACAATCTGTGTGATTGTCTTTTAAAATAAAAAATATAAAATAAATCTTCACAGTTTGTGGGTGCCTTATTGTCTAGTGATGAAACTGTTTCTTACTCATATTATGCAGGACCTGATACAAACACATATGAATGCTTTAAGAAAGTAATTTTAAAAAGGTTTGAATTCTGTGTTGAGGCATATCGTAAAGCAGATTGTTTTGTCTTACCAAAAACTAAAAAAGTTTTTAAAATATATAACATACTAAAAATCCTAATGGAAACCTGTAGTTCTATGGTCGTGAATTTCTATGTTATGAACCTTTATTTGATTATCCCTTTAGTTCCACTACTTTGATATTGTAAATGTTAAAAAAACATCTGATTTTAATATTTTGGCTGTAGATGCTGTTTTGACTAAATGTGTTGTAATTCGATATAACAATGATCCTAGCTATGTAAGTATTCCCATGATTTGTGCTTATTATTATTATAGATAGAGTTATCTAATGTACGTAATGTGTAATGTGGAGGCTTTTTGTCTTTAGAATTAAATTAGAAATTAGAATTTTTTTATGTTTTTTCTACCTGAATACACGGCCTATTTGTTTTTTAGAAGTGTGCGACAGTTTTCGTCGCAATGTATAATATCATTTGTCACCGGCCCACTATTGTAGTAAAAATGGTGTATTATATGCAGGGCTTTTTTTGTGGGAGCACGTGGGGGCACGCAGTGCCCCCAAAGGAAATTTCGAAAATATTGAAAAATTGCCATAAAAACTGAAAAAAATGAAAGAATTTGAAAAAAAATTAAAAAAAATCAATTTTGGTAAACTTTACAAAAAATTTTTGGATTTTTTTTTAATACGGTTAATAATCACGTTTTATTTCCAAAGATATTATGTTTTTAAATATTAAAAAAATAATTTACTTCGATTTTTTCCTCAAAACACAGTGGCAAGGGGTGGGGAGGGGGATACAAAAAATTATGGACTTACAACTTTCGAGAATTAGCGTGCCCCCAAAAAAGAAGTGACAAAAAAAGGCCTGATTATATGTATATCTTTAATGTGTATAAATTTAAGTTTTCAATGTGTATGAATATCGCGTATCCTTCTTGTCCTAACTCGTAGGTAATACTCGTATAATAGATACACATGTGTTACACGTGAGAGATATATGATACTTCAAAATCAGAGCCGGACCGTGAGTTTAGGGGGCCCTGGGCTACTAACTCTGCTACTAACTCCAGAGTATCCATAAAATTACCATTATGTACCAAACTTCCTCGGTACCTCTAAATCCTAAGCCCCTTATACTTAAAAATTTTACGACTGCAATGACTCGTTTTAAGACATTGTTATAATATTCAGTTTCTTTCCTTAATTGCTCCTGAAGTTGCTTGTCTAAAACAGATTTATTTTCTTTTCGTGTCAACCACACCAACATTGAATTTTTATGTTCGAGGATACGCAGGGCTGCAAACCTTACGATCTGTTTAATTTAATAAAATTATGGATTTTTTCACATTATCGTCTATTTTTGACTTTGACTTGACTTAGCTGGGGGCCCCTTGAATCCACGGGGCCCTGGGCTGAAGCCTAAAAAGCCATATGGTAGATCCGGCCCTGTTCAAAATGGTAAATATTAGCGTGCAGCTTAATGAATTTTTTGTTATTTGTGTACTACATAAGAAGTGTAATGATGCCATTAAATACTGATTTTATTATCTTTGTATGTTTTTTTTGTTAAATCATATATTGAGTCCTTACATATGAAATTAGCGTTTTGTCGTACTGACCACTTTGATCTGAAATATCTCCTCTTTGGTTAAGAATTCCAAATTCAAATTTATAAATTCATTTAGCTGGTACATTTGAGTTTTGAAAACAGTCATTCATTTGTTTTTTCCACATTATTTTTTTCTTTGGCGTCGCTTATTACCGCACAATGGAAAACATGAAATATCGGTATATTTACGAGTACGAGTTCTACCGTGGCACCAGTGCTGCAGAAACAGCTCGAAGGATTAATGATGTGTACGGCGCTGGTGTCGCAAAAGAAAGCACGGTACGTTTTTGGTTTAAACGTTTTCGTTCTGGAAATTTCGACCTTCAGAACCAACCCTGTGGACGGCCGGAGACCAAAGTGGAAAATGAAGAATTAAAGGCTATTGTGGAAGCGGATCCATCACAAAGAACTTCAGAGATAGCTGCAAGCTTCCGGGTAAGTGACAAAACTGTATTAATCCACTTGAAGCAAATCGGGAAAGTAAAAAAACTTGAACGATGGGTACCTCATGAATTGAGTGAATCGAACTTGCAAACACGCGTCGACTGCTGTGTTACTTTGCTCAACCGACACAATAATGAAGGGATTTTAAATCGAATCGAAACTTGTGATAAAAAGTGGATACTGTACGATAATCGGAAGCGCTCGTCGCAATGGCTGAACCCTGGAGACCCAGCCAAATCCAGCCCTAAACGAAAATTGACTCAGAAAAAGTTACTTGTGAGTGTTTGGTGGACTAGCGCCGGTGTCGTTCACTACAGCTTTCTAAAATCTGGCCAAACGATTACGGCAGATATCTATTGTCAGCAACTGTAAACCATGAAGGAAGAACTAGCTGCTAAACAACCGAGATTGGTCAATCGCTCTAGGTCACTGCTGCTTCACGACAACGCAAGACCACACACTGCACAACAAACAACCACTAAGTTAGATGAGGTACAATTGGAATGTCTGCGACATCCACCGTACTCCTCGGACCTTGCTCCAACAGATTACCATTTTTTCCGGAATTTGCGCAACTTCTTATAAGGAAAAGAATTCAACTCCGATGCGGCAGTCCAAACCGCCTTCAAAGAGTTTATTGATTCTCGACCCCATGGTTTTTTTAGTAAAGGGATCAATGAACTACCTATGAGATGGCAAAAGTGCATAGATAACAACGGTGCATACTTTGATTAATTAAATATATTTTACAAAAAAAAAATGACTTTATATTCCTCCCGTACAAAACGCCAATTTCATATGTAAGGACCCAATATTAAAGTCTACAATAGGAAAGGCCAAAAACTACAACTAGATTCCTTGATAATATAACAATATGAGGCTTACTTTATATTGGTATACCTCAAATCGCTCGTCTTCATTATATATTTTTAATTTGCTCAAAGTATAGATCGCAAATTATGAAATGTGTTAAATAAAAAATTAAAAAATGGTCCCATAGGCTTCTATTAGTTTTTAGGAATTTTTTTAGTTACAAGCAGGACGTCTTTTTAGGACGTGTCTACTGTAGCAAAATCCTTATAGTCTATTCGACAAGTTCATAATGTTGTTAATTCTTGATAAATGTCTTAAAAATATGTGCGATAGCTTTTTTAAATTTTTTTTGAATTAGCACTTAAAACAAATTTTTTTTCAATTTTTGCAATTTTTTATGTGCTGTAAAATCCTTAAAATACATTTTTCTTGACGTCATTCCGCATGCAATGAGCTATCGTTGCACATATTTTTAGGACCTTTATCAAGAATTAACACCATTTTGAACTTGTCCAACAGACTATAAGGTTTTTGCTACAGTAGACACGTCCTAAAAAGACGTCCTGCTTTCGTCTTAAAAAGACGTCCTGCTTTCGTCTTAAAAAGACGTCACTCTTTCGTCTTAAGAAGACGTCAAGCTTTCGTCGTAATAAAACGTTACGTTTTCGTCCCGATATGACGTCTTAAAAATGTGACAAATTGACGTACCCAGCGAGCTCAATCCGACGTCATTCAGTCATCAGTCGTCAGTGCGTCAGAAAATGACTGTAATGAGACGTCAAAGTGACGAAAAATTGCTACCTGGGACTATAGTGTGCAGTACGTCTTCTACACTCCTTTGATGATTTCTTGGCACATCTGCAAAAAAAACTAAAACATTACTAAGGAAGGGGTGATTGTGTTCACTTAAACGACATAACCCCAAACGATCGTTTTATATAAGACTTAAACTTAAAAACATACAGATACAACTGTTCGAAAATATTTGTTTTATAGATAAATAGAACGTTTTAATATCCCGAGTAATGAAACCAACAATAAATAAATACTATAAATATGGTCTTATCTGTAAAAACCACCGACCGAAAATTAAGTCAGTCCGTCCGTAATCAAACACACGCACCTCACACACCGCACGTTCTACGATCGGACTGACGTAACTTGCCGCTGCCTGCTCCTGCGTCACTCTGCCCGCACTTCAACTCACGCGACTTGTTCATTGTGCACCTATTGGGGTGAGCACTGGACGTCATTACCTGCTGAGCGCCATTCACTCTTACGCCCCTAAATCTGACATTCAATTTCGTATACAGTTGCAACTGTTGTAAAAAAATAAAAGTAAGTAAAAAACCAATCAAAACAGCGAATCTATAATTGTGTCGTGGTGCTATCGTATAATTGGGTAGATTATGATGTATATGATGTATACCTGATTATTACGTCAAACACCACAATTTCATGAAATGACCTATTATTGTCTAGCCGTCATACTATGTGTCTATGTCTAGATGTCACTATGATTGATGTACACAATAAAAAATCGGACGGATTGATGAGAATCGGACAGACTGATATTCCGACTTTCCGAGCTTCAAATGCTTTGCCACATCATGATTTGGCTCCACAATCTGGCTTGGCTTTATATAACGTAAACATTAAAACAGCTGAATTTCACGCCGCTATTGGTGCTATGTACGCGCTCTGCGATTGGTTGACAAAATCAAAAAAAATGTAATACCTAGGTATTTTATCTAAGAATACTTAATGTACCAAAAACGTAACGCGAAACATGAAAACGTGAAACTGTAAGAGTTGAGAGTAAACCCTAAAAATGGTAATAGCTTATTACGAGCTATTTTTTTTAATCGTATTTTTACTGGGCTATTTATGCAAGTGGCAGAAGGGCACTTATTTTGTATTTACTGATCGTATGATATGAATATTTGTAATTTGCGTATTACCGCATCATCCACTACTTATAGTAATATAATCATAAACTATTCAACGCACTCTTCAACTCTTAAACGCCTTAGCATTTGAAATAGCTATGTTATTTAACGTTCGAAATCGTTGCATAAAGTACAATAGGCACTGAACGAATTGCATTAATTGTATCTATATACTTAATCGCTTTTACAACACATGATAACATATAGGTAACGTTGGTCAAATTCATAATTCAAATTCAAAATATTTTTATTCACATAAACAGGAAGTCACATTTAACTATAATTTTTTTCTAATATCATAATCATAACTTATAAATTGTAATTATAAGCAGTGTCTCCATATCTAATCATTGTCTAATGTATTTTATGCAGATAGAAAAATAGATACTCCGTGACGTATAGCAAAGCAATACACGTGACGTCTTGCAATGTTTTGTATCCTTCGCGCACAGATGACTAGTCGCGAATCTACCTGTCTGGTAAAAAGCAATCGTTATCGTCTCACCGGTCTGCATCGCTAAGCATGCGCAGACCGTTCGGTCGAGCATTCAGCCTATTTGGAAGTGAGGAGGAACGGCGCCGCACGCCGACGAGTTGACGCCAAACCTCCGCCGCGTTACTCCGCCCGCACCCGCAGTCCTCCCGCCGCGCCGGCTCTGTTCACTCCACGCTGCTAACCGCATCATGGTGAGTCATTGCTATTACGTGCAAAACTATTCATTTACATCGACCTTTAAAATTTCACTGCACTATATGTAAATAGAAATGAAGTTGATGGCTTCCATTAACTTAACTAAAATGTTTCTATCTGTAGAATCACATTATACTGGAAACTAACAACCTAAATTAAATCATGTCTGACGTAGCACTTATAAACCAATTACTGTTGAATGAAGTAACTGAACAAGGGTAAAAAAGCAATCGAGGCTGCGCATAAAAATGAAGGTCAACTGTTTTATCGTAATAATATGCTTTATTATTATGCTTTAGTTATCGGAATATTGTTTTTCAGGTAATGGACAACCGGACAAACGAGGAAAACAAAAACGATCATAACTCTTCCATATTCATTACCAATTTTCAAAATGGAGACAACGTGAATTATTCACTTGTATTGATCAAAGGTATAATAACAAGAGGAAACTCCAATAATCAAGAAAAAATACTATGCACAGTCACAAATGAAGGAATTAAAAGAATCAAAAAATCAGAATGGAGTGTTTATAATGGAGAATTCAAACTTATAGTCGAATTACAAAGGGGTGAAAATATAATTGATTTGGAATACACCCCACAGCAACGAAAAACATTGTTGTTAGATTATACACCAAGAAAAACAAATCTTAGAGTAACACCAGTGTACATAATATGCCAGGGTCATGATGGATGTTTTCAATGTCCTCCTGAAGTGGAAAGTTCTATACAAAGTGCTTGTTTTAGAATAGCAATAGGAGCCAAGCTTATTCAATGTATAACAGCTGAAAAGTTATTCGAAAGCGGATTTGGACGAAAGACTTTCCAACTTGAACATGAAGTCAATACTAAAACACCAGAATGCATAGTATTTAAAAGCAATCTAAATGTAAACAAGGCTAGAAAAATGAAACAAACGGAATTGTGGTCATATTTTGGAAGGGAACTTATGCTTTCCGATTTGAGTAGCAATGAAAGAAAGTTTTTAGTTTTCATATCATGTACAAGATATAAAGGAACTGATTTAGACAAACCGATGACACATGATGAAATTGTTTCATTAACTGAAGCGTATGCTGCTTTGGGAGGAGGTGGTTTAGCATTATTTGGAACGGCATGCTTGTTTACTTGGCCAACTAGCGTAGATGAAATAGTGGAAAAGTTTTTAGACTCAACTCCTGTAAATACACGCAGATTTATGGATGACAGTGGATATCGTAGTACATTGGGAGGATGTTTCGCAACCACATTAGGATCAGTACTTCATGAGCTAGGACATACATTTGATCTCGGTCATACTAAAGACGGTATAATGGGTAGAGGTTTCGATAATATTGATCGAGTGTTTATCGTTGGAGAAAAAAGGTCAGCAATAGTGAAAGATAACATGAATAACTACAGCGGAAAGCCAGTGCAACATTCAACAGTCTCTCTTCAACGTAACATAAGTGTTACAATGAATGTGGCAGAGCCATTACGAATTCTAGGACCAAGGAGCAAGACTACATTGGGTAATTTTGCTTCGATGTCTAAATCGGACATTGTAAGACGAAGTCTAAATATTACGCCAATAACCAGACCTTCTAGTGTTTATTCGACAATAACAAACAGACTCTCGGATTCTAAAAGAAATATACACAGAACAAATGGAAATGATTCAATTTATTGGACCCGAAATTGCGCAGTTCTGTTAACTTATCACAGATGGTTCAATAATGAATACGGTAGAGAACGACAGGCTATAACAAGATATTTAAAATTTGATTCCAACAAAATGATGATTATTTCTACTGCTGGGATTAGAATTGTTGAAGTTAGAGACGAGACAAATGGAATGGTATTGGACTCGTATGAATTTACAGACCTCGTACCAGAAAAAAGATTTTTGGTGCCATTTACTTTTTGCCCTAAAAGTAAAGTTTTAACAATAGTTGTAGAAGATGATTTAGGAAATGTATTAAAACAAACATTTTCTTATTGATCTGAAACGGTGGTAATAAACTTGACTTGACAATAAAGTGGAAAGAGTATCATAACTGTTACGTAGTGGACGCAGAATTGTAAATAATAATGACAGATTGGATTAATAAAAAACAATTTGTATATTTTTAATAATCATTCTATATAAAAATATGTTATCATAATATATAACAAAAATTATAAGAAATGTAATATAAATGTAGCATTGATTGGAAAAGGGTGGGCAACTAAATAAAAATGTCACTGTCACATCACAACAATACAACTCGGTACTACCTACTGTGAAATGTCATCATAGTGTTTGTTTTCAGAATTTTATTAACAACCTCGACAGACTTTATAATGACAAAATACATTGTTAAAAAATAATGTAAGTGAGACCGTTTTATTCGTAAACTGTGAGAATTATAGACACTGCAGGAATTTCTATTTTAAAATTGTAAACTAGTGGATATGGCCAGCACCTCTACGGAATTAGAAGACACCTATTTTTTCGAAAACATCAAGCATTTTCCATCTGTAATCAATGGAAGAATAAACATAGTACAATTTCTTGAGGCCTCATCTGATTTAATTATTGTACTCGGCAAGTGTATACATTGAATCAAAAGACATTTTTTAAACAACATTGGTGTAATGGTAGTCTAATTGTAGTATTTAAATGTATTTGCAGAACGCCTCGGCAAAGTATTTGCACCTGTTAAATATGACATGCAGGGGAATATTGAGGTAGTTATCATTGTGCACAAAATTATTATATATTTAGCACAATATGTAATATCTAGTAACAAAATCCGTTATTTAACCTTTTACCTAAAATATATAGATGAAACATTTCTTTTTCAGAAAATAAAAAAGCATTATAGATATGACGAAAATTCTTGCTTACTGGAATTAATGATAGATGAAACAAATAAAGGCAAACATGTTGTTGCAGAAGGCATAATGTGGTTAAATAGGTATGTATTTTAATTCTATGTACATTTCAAGTACAGTTATGTATGAAATTATGTACCTGACTGCTACCTGTAACAGCTAGGTTTCATGTTAATATGCATTATATTTATTTTTAATATTTATGTACTTACCTATTTTACATAGAGGCAAACTACAAATAATTTTGGAAAGAAGTAAGTAGGTACCAAAGTGGTCCAACTATTTGCAGATTGAATAGTGTTGTAAAGAAAACAGTCTGCTAACAGGCAAATGTTGGATGTTCTGTAACGATAGAGTGAATGTTATAGAGTACTGTATGAGAGTGGCAACTGTTTCTAATATTAAAAGCAATCCTAATGAATTGCCACACTCTGGTCCAGGACTGAAGGAAGTCATTAGTATGTAACAAATTAACAAGTTGGAAATGTAAAAAGGCTGCAGATATTGATAAAGTAATTGCTAAAATGATCACATATGGGTGTCGTGGAGTCTGATATACCTTTTGTAAACTGAATAATATTTGTTGGTGGAAGGATGTTTTGGAGGACCGGCTCACCTTAGTCATAGTGTGACATTATAAAAGGAATGGTTCTCACTAGGAGTGCATGCTGTAGAGCTATCAGTTCGATCAACTTAGCAAGTAAAGTCTATATCAAGATATTGACCAAATGCATAAAAGGTATTTCTGAAAGGTAACTGTGGGAGGCATAAGGTTTTAGAAATTATTCTCGAAAGTGTGTAAAGAGAATGATGAGAATACACACTCCATCCTTTTCGACTGCCGTGATAGGAATATGGCATGAAAATATGAATCTACATATATTTATGTATTGCACATATACACATGAATTTACAATGTACACTATGGGGACTGACTGGCAGTAGGTTTTCAATATTGGTTATGTCATTGATACACAATATAATACCATAAAAATTGGAGTTTTTGCTTATTTATGTATAGTACTATATATGACTTTGTTATTATTCATTTAATCAATAGTAGTAAATATTTTTAATTAAAAGAAATACTATCTGCCACCACACCATTATGCACATTTTGTCAATTTGTTATATTTGATAGGTAAAATCAATAAAATTCAATTGCAGGGTTCCATTTAACAATATTAACGTGGATATAAAAATTCCCTAAATTTTACAATTTGAAAAATGTATGTAGTTGTAGGCTAATAATATACAAGTTTGAACATATTAACAAATGTTGATGTATTATATTTCATTTTTAGGGCATTGCTTTTTTTTGAGATCGTTTTTCAACAAATTTTGGATTGTCTTCTAACAAAGAATTATGATATCAGCATGAAAAATATTTTTACATTAGCTTATGAAGGATCAGTCAAGAAATATCACAGCTGGCTTACTCAACAAATTTTCATAGTGAGTTGATAACTTGATGTGTATTATCACCACAGTTTTAACAGGTAAATAAGGTACAATATAGTTTTCTGAACTATTTATTTTATTTTCAGCTCATTTGTAAAATGTCTCCTACACTGCCACAGATCATGAAGTCCTTTGAAGTAGATCACAATATAAAATCATTTGAAACAAAATTAACAAATTTTAACATTACTCTGCATTTGGTTAGATGTAAAATTGATGAATTCTTTAAAGATAATAATTTATTTTATGACACTAACAAATTATATTAACAAAAATATGATAAGTACTGTTTTAGGAAAATTTAGTCATGGAGTGATATAAGTGATAACTACTAATATGTATGAAATGCTAATTAGTCATTTTAGTGCAAGAAAAGGCTAACTGTAGTGATATAACCTATTTATTTTTTGTCAGGTTCAGGTTCATATTGAACAATAATGTTTGACAGTTGAATATTATTTCTACTTGTTTTTTCTATTTATTGTAGCTTATTCTTTGATTTTAATAGTTATCTATTCTATATGTCCTCCCTATCTACACAAAAGGACAAAAGGTCTTTTTTAATTGATTGGCACTGGTATTAACAAAATTATATCTACACTTTCGAAAATATTATTTTAATACTAATCATAATTAAACACCAAAAAAGTTATAAATAAGCACAGTTTGTAGTTAACATGGCATCTTTGCTTATCAATTTCCAATATATTGTAAATTAATTAATTATTATAGGCTATAAGATTTTGCACCTGAAGGTTCCTATTTGCCACTATTCACAATGTAGATGTGACAAATGAGATTAGACAACATTATTTTATCTCTGCATTTTATAACCAGTGCCTTGGTAGCAGGAGTGCAAGAAAATTTGTTAGAACTGTCCTTTGTTAAATTTGTTTAATACAATGTATTATCAAGAGAGTATATTTGATACCAAAGGTTTTCCCTCAATAGGACTAAATGAGGTGCTGTAAATATTTTAAATACTTAATGTGTTGATGTATTATATTGATTCTTAGTATAATGGATATTTACTTCAAAAGTTGAACATATTAATTTTATTTAAAGTAAGAAATCAATGTGTGTACTGTGTACTAAAAACAGGCAAGCAGTTTGCATTATAAAAATGTTGACTAAAATTTTTAAATGTGCCTAAAAATATCATGCTTAAAAAATTATTGTGTGAATGACAATTTAATTTTTAAGTTAAAAATTTGCAATCTATGCAAAAATTACTTATGTACTTATTTGTCAAATTTTAACCAATGTGAGTGAGCTCTAAATGTGTTATGTTGTAACACAATATAATAAATTATTTCAAGGTATTAATGTTGCTTTATTTGTTATTGTACATCTTACCTAGTTTTTGAATGATTTAAATAAACACTTTTAGCAAATGAAGATGCCTTCTTTAGAGCAAAAAAACTAAATATAACTTCTGCAAAAGTGATTATCCAGAGTATACTATGAAGAGCAACTTCTGTCGGAGTACTTAATAAATATGGATTAAATAAAAAAAAAGTAACAAGTGGCATCTGCATCAATATGGTCAACATAAGAAATCCTGCCAGTTCAGGTACCTGCAAAAGATAGTAATAAAAGTTTGTCATACTCTATGGTTTGTAACGTAATGGTAGATTGACATTCCTTAATTCACACAGGATCAGTACCTGTGTGAATTAAAGACCATCCATCTCATCACATTTATGGCAAGACAGTGTGCCCAGCAGTGCGAGATCTCTACAAATTTTTTATTGCATTAGCTAGATTGTTATTTTTTTCATGTCAGCATTAAACTCAAAATTTATTACTTGCCCTATATGATAAATTCCCATAATGACCAAGATATAATCTCACAAATTCAATCACAATTAATAAAGTAAAAACAGTCACTGCTAAATATTTAGTCAGATGGCCGAGCAAATGTAGCTGAAACAATAAATATTCATATATTTCAAACAATGTCACTGTTAATTATTTAATAAAATGAATATACTGCATTACCTTTACATAAAGAAAAAACGCAATTACAGTAATCCAAAGCACAGAGAAATATGCATTTAAATATAAAAATTTCTGAAGTAAAAGCATAATCTTGTAATGCATTCCAATTACATTAAAACGTTACAACAGGATTATAACCCATTACAACGTTATAGATACTTAGTACTTTCGCAAAGAATATATTCCTTTGCAAAATATTTCACATATTAAGTACTTAATATTATCATTGAGTAGGAATTAAAACAATAAAAAGAAATAATAATCATTATTTCTTATTAATAATATTCAAAGTATAAATGTACTATTTACGCCCCGAATATTTCTCACTTAATTGTTTAAAATGCACTGTAATACTACTTTTAATTCATTAACCATAATAACAAGAAGCAAATAATTTGAATTTGACGTTTCCTGGGTAACCACCACAGAATAGTAACCACAAGCTACGGTAGAGGGGGAGGGCTGGGGTCCACTGAACTGTCAACCTCGCAGGGACGCTCAACGACGTTTTTTAGCGTGTAGACAGAGAAACCTATAGACAATGCCATACAGTCAATCTCATTCACACAAGAAAGAGACTAACTTATCCGTTTGCAACGTAGATGAAAGTGTCAAAGGTATAGTATTTTCTGTCCGTCAGCGCGTCCCGGTTTTTTCAAGGTTGCGCGAAGATTGTACTAAACAACATAGAGTTTAAAGCTAAATTATCTCTTTCGTGTTCGGGCTACCAGCTTTTTAATACCACTTTTCTCCATATAATATAACAACTGAAGAAAAAATACAGTGGAAAATTATTTCTTTAATTCATTTGACTTAATTTTCCGCGGCATTTCATTACATCAAAATTTTTCACCTTAAAGCTTCTTCAGAATTCTATTCTGAAATATTAATATATTAAATAGATTCATTAATTTGATAAAAATCTGATTTTTTTTAAAATTTCATTTGCCGATGAAACAAAATAGTTTTAACTTTTACACAAATTTTGATTCAAAACCTTGCTCTCAATTTGTTATACAAATGCTACTTTTAGTTTCTGATTTACAAACAAAATTGCAGTAAAATGATTACGCAGTAACATAATACTCAGAATTATATGACAGACATTTTTTATGCTCGGACCGAGAATATAATGGACGGAACCATAATAAGTTGCCGCGCTTACCACCATGCGACAAAAGAGTTTTCGTATCTCTTTCTATCTCATTGCGCATAACCACGAGTAAAACAGCTATAGTAAGTATGGCAACCCGGCACTATGAGTATAATTGGTTAATGAGTCGGTCATGAAATAATTATTTGCAAAATACTCGTGAATCTTAGGTGTTTTGGCTACTAGTATTCACGATAATAAAAATATGTCATGTTCAGCTGTAATATCGTTGTACTGCGACCTTCCCTGGTATGCGCGTATAATGCGCGTGGCATTAGTGAAAATCTATAAAATCTGTCAACAAAAAAAGGCATTTAAAGGACCCACTTTTTTGAGAATTTGTGTTTAGAAAAACATGTATGTAAATATATCTCACCACAGACTTCTAAGAAAATAGCAGACTGAACATATTCTACTAATGTAACCGTAACGTAAACGTATGTCGTTATACGTCTATTTCACTCATGTTAAAGACGTTCTGTATAACAATTTCCCTATGTTATGACGTATCAGCAACACGCAACTCCACTTACAAATTGTAGCACGTAGTCGTTTTACGCCGAAACACAAAAGCAAACACAATTTAGATAATTTTTATTAAAACCTGTTTTTATGGCTTTGCAAGGCAATCCATTTCAATTAAAAATAGTGAAATTAAGTGTGAAAGTGAAAAGTATAAAATTACACCTGAGATAACTTCATCGGTAAATATCGAATTTGTTTAACTAACGCACTTATTTCTTTTGATTTTATGTATGTAGTGCTCGTAACTAAATCGAATATTGATAAAGTTTCCTATATATTTACTGAGAGAACCTGGCAAACGATCATTAAGCTAATTTTTGTTCCATATTTCTATAAAAATAGCCATATTTGACATGACCACGTACTTAGTCTCTAGAGGGGGTCGGATTGAGTAGAACTTGACTAATTTGTGATTCCTTTTAACAATGCACAGACTTATTTTTTTGTATGTTTTCGTGATTTCGTGCTAAATTTTTACACAATTTTGTTTTCGTTTTAATTTTCCCAAGGACAAAATGTTACGGGATATGTGGTTAGCCAACATGATGCTTCCTAACTGGAAATCTGATCGTTGTTGTATTTTGAGCTGCGCCGCAGATATTTTAAAAATTATCGGATAGATTTAAGTCGATTTCGAACACAGCTTCCTCATGGTGCAAATTCAACAATATTTGATGCGCTATTTCCTCCAGCTCTAGTAAGTGCATAAGTAACTGCATACATTATTGAGTATATTTACTCTATAACTTTTTATTATGAGTTTTCAGTTTACGAAGGTATCTAATAACTCGAATAATATACAATTACTTATTACACAGAAAGCTATTTCAGTAAGTATCGACAAGCTTAAATTTAAACCTTTTGTCCTGCCGATAACCGATATTCGAATGTGCTCGGTCCCTGGCTACACTTTAATACATGAACCCCGAGCTGGGCGCGGTGGTAGACTGAGGGCATATATAACGTCAAATCTGCGTGAACGGCAACTTGCCCGGTCGGGTCCACTAGAGGCCCGGCCCTCACCCGAGTAGGAAGCCTCTTAAAATGCACGCAGATGAGGAAAGCTCCTTTGGCGACGCCTTAAGCTCGAGGTCCGCCCTCCATATGAGGTAGAGGAACTCCTCGGCTAGAGGAACCCTCCGGTGGTCGACCATCTGGAAGGGCGCCTTTAGCGCTCGCTCTAACGCGACCGCTGACGCTGTAAAAACCACTAGGGCTAACAGCAAAGAGGGGTTTTTTTTTAATCGGTTTGAGTCCGACACTACTCAGTCGGCGTAGAGTCCGGCTGAGTGTCCGTGGGGATTTTTTTTGGGGAGAAAAAAAAGGGCTTATGAGCACTAAACCAATTCTCATTGGAACAGTTTATCGCCCGGAGTTGGTCAGTCAAGGTGTTGCCTTAAACTGTATGAATGACGCATTGGCAGTGCTTGCGCACCAATATGAAATCATTTTTGAACAGATGACTGTTGGTTAATATTGGTGAAAATGGTAAAATAAAGTTGCCTAGGTATATATCTTCCTTGATTGAATAAACTGCTGTACTTCCTACTTCACCCCACAGCTCTTTTCCTAAATCTTTTGCTTGTAACATTGTACGTCCCGCTTCAACGATTCTTCTCATTTCCCTTTTACTCGTCCACATTCCGCTCTGTTGAATATATATAAATGGAGGAAGTGTTCGATAGCTATATACATATACGGTCACCCGATAACTACAAACGGACGCCCGATTGCTACTGACAGACACATACGGACGCCAAATAACGACCTAACGACATAGGTGACTTTCAATATGACTTTCTAATTCATGGCTTTTTGTGATAAAACTATCTATTTTTACAAGTTTTTATTTAAGAGTCCACCTATGCAGACTAGTGTTTGGTGACCTGGTTTGTTGATATCTAAGATGAATGAGAGTAAGATATTTGGGTACATACACTTCAGCTCTATCTTGGAATCCTTAAACATCGAAACCTGATTGGAGAAAAAAATTTCCATAAAAAAATTCCAGAAAAATCTTTGTTTTGTACAAAGATCCAGTGGTATCTCCGAAATTCTACAAAACCTTAAAATAGTTTTACTAAACTGAATAGGTAATTATAATATCTCAAATCTCTAAAACCAATTTTTAACTGGTAATATAGTTTTCTTGCAAATTACAATTACGTGCAAAAACAATTGTTGAGATTTTGCTGCACTGAAATATGATCAAACTGCAACTGCGAAAATTGACTTTATTGTTATCGACGTAGGGCGCGGGGGTAATGAACGAATTCAGTTGAAATGGGCTGTGTAGGCGTACTCTTAACTTGCAATGTTTTTGTATTAATTTGTTTGTTTAGGCCAAACCTCGCAGGCTCAATTGTCTTGTCGTGTAATTTCCTAAACCTACCCCTTTCAATAAAACTTTACGCGAAGAACATGAACATACTGATTATTATAGATAGTACGTGTCTATTTATCATACTTTTGTGGTTACACTTCTATGGAGCAGCCATATTCTACCATTTTGTAGGTTTGGGGTTTACACGTTATTGTGAGTTTTATGAACTCCTTGGTTTATTTTTTATTTTTGGTGCATTTTAATAAAAGTTATTTGAAAAAATATTTTTTACACATTATTGACAAATACATTTTTTCTAACTTAGTCCATCTCCTTTTTAGTCAAGGCCATCCCATGTCCCTCAATATATCTCGGTACCTTGACATCTCTATCTAATACTTTTTACCTACCTCACATCAATAAATTGCACATGTTAGAAGGATTTAGATAAATTAACAAAAGTTTGATAGTTATATACAGACGACCGATAGCTATATGTATATGGACGTCTGAAAGCTATATACGGACGTCCAATAGGCAAATACGGACGCCAAATAACAATATAGATACAGACTTTCATCACATCTAATAATTTTAGCTACTTCGTATCAATAAACTGCACATGCAGATTTAGGTTAATTGAGTAAAAGTTCGATAGCTACGTACGGACAACTAATAGCCATATATGGAAGTTCGATAGATATACACGGACGTCTGTTTATTAGGTTAAAAATAATCAATAATTAAGAGTTCAATTGTTTTTTATGATCGAACAATCGTCAATAGTGGTCGAACAAACGATAATTAATCAAAACTTATCAATTTGAGCGACAAAAGTAAAGATCTCTAATAAGGAGGGCCAACTTAAGGGTAAACATTTGTTTAATTAATTATAAATAAACAAAAAAAAACGAACAAACAGTTTTTACATTCGAACAATAACGAATAAATGAAGAACAAATAATTAAAAATAAAAAAAGTTCAAAAATCACCAAAAGTGGGGCCAAATTCAATGAGCCGAAAGAAACATATGTAGGGGAGAAGGAGGCACATTAGCACATTTTTCATATTTGGACTCATAAAAAATCAACTGTAAAGAGAAATTGAAAAGACATATTTTTCTTAGCTTACTTACTCCTTTTTTAATATAAAAATGATGAAATGTTTGAATTTGTTGAAAACGTTAAAGAGAAAAATGTGTTTTTTTAAAACTAAAATTTGTTCAAATCTGCCTCCCCATGAATGGGTTAAAAACCAGAAAAAAGAGAGGATAGAGTAATAATTTGTCTTTATTGTAATGATATTTATTGTTATTAAAATATAAAATAAACTTATACGAAACTTCTAAAGTTAAATCTTGCATTACAGTAAAAAAAATAAAAATTAGTTTTTAATTGTGTCTGACTTCCTCCTTGTTAACAAAAATAATCATGTTGCACAATCATTTTAAAGTAATCATCTTAGGTAGGTTCTGTCCTACCTATCCCATATGAAAAAAAGAAAAATTGAAATTAAAAGTAAACCTTCCTGCAGTTCTGGACGTGCCAGGAGCATTATTAGGTGCTGGCAGTTTTGTTACTATATCCAAAATTGTAACAGACCATCTATCAATTTTTTCAGGAAAGTAAAATACATCTCCTATTCTCTTCAAGTAATTCACAATAAAGGTATTTAAGTCCTTTTCTTCAATTCTACCAACGAAAGCCAAAGATGCAATTCGTTTTTCTGAAGGGCATTGAACTAGTACAAAGTCCCCAACATTCAGGCTTTGACTAGTGAAAGGAGTACTGTCAGCTTGTTCCAGCAGTTCTTCATCTTCATTATGACTGTTACTCGCATCAGTCGCATCTAAGTCTGAGTCGTCATTCACAGAGATGTTATCGTCATTATCGTCCGACTCAGAGCTTGATGTGAATATGGATCTCTGTTTTGATTTAGATTTGGGTTTAGGAAGCTGTTTGCCGTTAAGAAGTTGCTTGCCTTTTGCAGCTTGCTTCACTGTGGTCATGGCTTCTCTTTTCTGGTACGTGAACGAATAGCAGACTTTTCTAAGTTTTTCATCCGAATTAAGTGTGCTGCTTCTTTTGCATTTTTCTCCGGGGTGTCAGTTAAGATCCGCGAACTTCCTTTTTTTCGTCCTCTTGCGCCATCTTTACGTGGAGGAGCTTTAGGATACGGTTGTATCATTTCTGGAGTGACGAGATCAGGAACTGCCTCTGGACTGCCTCTCTGAACAGTTTCTTCTGTTCCAGGAGATACAATCTGTAGCATATGTGAAGCTACTATGGGCTGATCAATACCAGGTGCAGGGCTTTCAAGTATACTTGGACTGCCTCTCTGATCAGTTTCCTCTGGTGCGAGAGATGTAGTTTGTGGCATATGTAAACCAGTGATAACATTTGCAATCACGGGCCCCTCATTTCCGGCAAATATATCAGGTTGAAGACGATTCGTGACTTCTGCACATTGGAAATCATCGTCCGTAAATGCATTACGGTTAAATGGATATATTCCTGGTCGTGTAAAGCCTGATAATATATTTTTAGGCGTATGAGATGCATTGTACGCTGGAGTCACAATGGCTGGCAGATCATGTATCGTTATAGTTCTACCAGGATGTTCGAGCAACCAATCATTTTGTGCTACTGAAATTTTTTGCATCTGGTGTGTGCAATGGGGAAGGAATGTGACAACAACAATACCATTATCTCGACAGTAATTAATTGCATCGAACGTACAGTGGCTTTCATGGTTGTCAAATAATAACAGTATTCTGTCATCTTTGCTACATCTTGTGAATTTTTTATGTGTTGCAGTACCTTAAGAAATAAAGGGCTGCTCATCCATCTGCTCTTTGAGCTATTTGCATAAGCAACGCTTCCTGGTGGTGCACCATTAATCATAGCTTCATGAAATCGTGCCCTTGGAAATATGAAAACAGGTGGAACGGTATTACCTGTTGCATTGACTATGGCGCACATTGTTATAAGTTGGCCTCTCTCTGCTGACACACATTGATTTATCTGTTTTATACCGGTGTGAGCAATCACGTTAGGTGCTTGCACCACCGTCATGATATTGGTCTCATCCAAATTAAAAATTCGGTCTGGAGTAAAGTGGGTCTTCTGCAGAGCCCTTTCGTAATTATCGTAAAACATTGACACATTATATTTGTTGAAACTTGTGGATCTTGAAAGACTCGTGTTGTCAGGCTTTCGCAAAGATAAGCTTTTGTGCCTCTTCATAAATCCTTTCATCCACTCTATGCCTGCCAGTTTGTTTTCAATCCATTTTGCAGGACATTTATTAAGAGCTGTTGCATATTCAAAAGCTAATGATCTTGCACTTTTATAGGTAAGGCCATAGTTCATTTTTGATGTTGTCAAGAAATAACTTTGAAGCATTTTTTCCTCGTCATTGGTAAATACCTGAGCAACAGTGTATTTACTTGAAAATAGTTCACTTCTTGGAGCTATGTTTTCTTTATATTTTTTAACTCGATAGAAGAGTACTCGGCGTCAGTCCTTATGCATCTGCAGCTCTTCTAAGTTTTATAGTTCCGTTGATGACGCATAAAACAGCATTTTGGACATCATCTTCATTAATTGTACTTTCCCGCTTCTTTTTGTATGTTCTAACCATTCTATAAATAATGAATTACAGTTAGTGATGCATTTAATTACAATTAAGTATTACATTTAGAATACATGTATTAGAAAACATTTGAAGTTTGCATTTAAGCCGGGGGCGGGGCACATTTGAACCTCCCGTTCAAATCAGCCCCGTTTGTTTTGATCAAATCTGCCCCATGGTCACTTGGAAGATAAAATATTACAAAAAAAATAATGCGAAATAACTGGCAAGCAAAAACTACAAGGTGGATTGAAAACTAATAAGTACTACACAATTTTGTGATAGAATTAGTTGGAAACCTTTACTCACGTGATTGTAAATCCCTTACACCATTTATTTTTATTTTTTACTTTGCCGGTACAAATACGACGACAGGTTATAATTTTTTTTTTAATATATAGAATATAAGCTTTATTAATAAAAAGTACATACATATGTTAATATTTACAAACTTAAAACTACACATTATCTTAAATAATAAACTTCCTCAAAGTTGCCGCTTAGAAAGCTGTCATTGCTCAAGGTACCTAGCAGACTGGCAGCATTGCCTCTTTGAATAGCCAAACTGATTCGTTGGCGGAAGAAGCTGCCAGCCCGGCGGTCTCCCGAAGCCTCGACCAGTCTCTTACAAATATCAGAAACCAGTCGATGGGCTTCGGGGCCCCAGGGACCCAAAATTTCGACTGCAAAGGGCGTAAATATGAAACTCTCAGAGAGAGTCGCATACTTACGCCGCTTCAAGTTCTCGGCAGTGCTGGCCGCGGCACCTGCTGACTTGGAAGTCGCCGGCACATGGGAAACAGCAAGTGTATCGACACAAGTGGCATCCCACACCAGCGATCTTCCAAGTTTCCAAGGAATGAGCGTCAAACCATCCGGTCTCCTGCCGTCGCTGCGCACAATACCTACAGGCTCTAAGACTGCAGGAACGCCAGCGGCGACAAGAGCCCGCCGAATGACGTCATTCAAGGCAGCATGTCGTGACATGCGGCCCGCACTACGTAAACAGGATAAACCGTGGTGACCTAGTACATCGACGAGATCACCACAGCGGCAACGGTGAAGAAGGTTAGTCCTGGCCCCCAGACGAAGGGATACTATGAGAGAAAGCGTGGTATTGTCGATTAAGGTTCCTAAGTTTTTTGAAGGTATTACCTTCAACCAGTGTCCTGACTCCTTCTCAGAAACAGCTAGGAGGCGAGACCGATCTTTTTCGGTACTACAAGAATCTAAAAGTTGTAAATGAACATTTTTGCATAGAGGCTCATCCCAGTGTTTTTGAGAAAAGGTCGAGGTAGGCAGGTTAGTACTCGGACAAACACTTAACCAAGCATTTCGAGCATCAGTCAAGCACGGCACCTCAACGGATCCTAAGGAAGGGCGAATAACAGATAGGAAAAGGTTTTCCGTGCTGTAGGCTGACGAAAGAAAAGCTGGCAGTGACACACTCGAGATTTTGCGTATGCCCAGGCCTCCATAACAGATGGGAACAAAGGAGCAATTTAATATTTTAGATAATGTATTTTTTAGAATATTGTCTACAGATTTTAAAAGCGTTTGAAATTTAAAAAGCTGAGAACAGCGAAGAGTATATGTAAGTTTTGGAACGAAAAGGCAAAAGCGGACAATGAGGAGAGCCATGTGGGAATTAATTTTGAAAAGTTTGTCTGAAGACTGGCTAAATTTTTGTATTTGATCATTGATAAAGCAGGGTATGGAGTCATCTAAGACGGGAGCACCTAGGAGGTATAGCGATTCTTTTGACAAGACTTTAATACCTGGTGCCAGATTGTTAAATTTATTAATTATTTCATTTTTTGTAATAGTTGGAACAGAATCGGAAACAAAGAATTCACATTTAGAAAAATTTAATTCTAAGCCAATATCTTTAAACCTTTGAATGAGGGTTTTAAGGTCTTCTAAAACAGTAATTGCTTTACCTCCTATTGTTCCGTCGTCAAGGTACCAAATATTAAATTTGGAATTTAAATTACAAATCGCAGGATGGATAGCCAGACTAAAAATAGCTGGTCCGAGAGGATCACCTTGTTGACAGCCAACTTCGGAATGTAATAAATTATCTTTATATATTAATTTTGAAGGACTGCTGTAAGATTGCCAGAGGTAGGGATATATGTCCGGAACATGCTGTTTTATCTGTATCAACAAGGTGGATCTATCAACAGAATTAAATGTATTTTTTATGTCTACTTTGAGGAGTACCTCACCTCCATCGTGTGTCAAGAAAGCACGCGCCGCATGCACTGCCGCTTCACATCCTCTCTTTGAGCCAAAACCTACTTGTGTATGACAAAAATAGTTTGATACGGTAGAGAGAATGTGACGGCAACAAATTTTGGAGGCAATGCGGCGTATAGTTGCACCTATGGCAATTGGCCTAACGCCACCGTCTTTTTTTTTCAGGGCACATAAATTGGCACCATACAGGATGTCGGTTATCTCCGGGGGCACCTTACCAGCCAGCATAACATTTATTAGAGCTGTTAAACTAGATAAGAATGTCTTACCGGTATCACCGACAGAGCCTGTAATCAGATCTTTATAATGTTGTGGCGTTAAGCCATCGAGACCTCCCGCGGAACCGCTTTTAAAAGAATTTATTGCGGCAAGCACATCTTCCTCCGTAGCTCGAGTCGACACATCATTTGGATGTGGGGGATCTGGCAGACAACAAGCCACAGAGGAAGAGGGATGCTTTGATCTGAGAGCAAAAAGAGTCTCGGCCGTATTCGGTGCCAAAACATCGCTGGAAAATAGCAAGTGAGCGGCACCTCTTAGATCGCCGTCGCTAATTTTTGTTTCTATTTTTGGAATACTGTCAGAATTGAAAGATTTATAAATGGGCCGAACATGAATGTTCGGAACTGAAGAGTTAGAGCACTTATGTTTAATTTTTAATGTTAAGGAAATTTTGTCTTTATCGTTTTGTTCCAAACATAATGTTCTATAACCGAAAATGAGCAGTTCTTCCTAATCGCATTTGTCATTTCGGTTTAATATTCTTTGTATTATTAAATTAAGAGATTTGGCAACGCTGATGCGTGCGCCACGTGGAATGCGCTTTATTAAGCATACATTGTTTTTGAGCGAACCAATATATTTCCAAAAAGGTGTGCGATTGTGATTGGAATTTGAGGAATTAGTCAAATTGTTGGACTGAGATGGCACTGATAAGGAAGTGGGGCCTGAAGCAATGCCGGTAGTGTCACACCGTTTGTGTACCCTGCCGACATGAATCTTCAAGCCCCTATTTCCACGAAAAAAACGAGGTTGGGAACACTGCTCACATTTTATTAAATTTTCCAACGATGTGTCATTAATTATAATATGTGAGCTAGAGGAAGGTGAGGATGTGAGGGCCGGGAGCATATCACGACATAATATTACGAAAAATTACAAAAAAACTTATTTTATAATTTATTTATTTATATTTCTTAAGGCATTGGTAACAAGACCATCAGCCTAATGACGAAACTTCTGAAGAAACATGAACTGTCCCTAACACTCCTCCAGTAAAGTGATAGTAGGCTTTAATGAAGTTAAAAAAGGACTTCTTGGAAGAGCGGGAAAACTTCAGCTACACATGTTTATTTAGATCTCCTCCATTCTTTTCACTTACATAGAACTTTAAAACACAATATACTATCACTGTTGTACTTTAAAACTCCTAAAAATGTAAAAAATAGAAAATCTAAATAAAATGACAACCTCACGTCTCCCGTTCCCGCCAAAAAGTCCCGACAGGTTATAACTTTTTGACAACGAAACATGCGCGTGTAATATAAAATACAACTCAAAAAAATACTGAAAACATAAAATGCATTCCGTATATAACAAAATTAAATTATAATAATTAGAAACATGAATTTGTAATGTACACTTAGATATATACGTGTAGAATAAATTTAAAAATAAGAAACTTGTATTAAAATTCGTAACTTCCGGTAACATTAAATTGTGTGGAGATTTGATCATTGAGGGTAAAATAAAACATAATGTCATTTTGTGAAGTAATGGCGGTGAAAAGATCACGATCTGGGTATGAGAGGACTGCAGGGTCACTCTTGGTATACCAGTGGCCGCGGCAACACCACAAACGAGCTAAGTAATTTATTTTAATATATATTAGTTATTATTTTCGATGTTAATATTGTTGTATTTTTATTATAATCTTATTATGTATTTGGCTTGTGCTTAAATTGCTAGAAATCACTTATTGACTAGTAATTTAGATAGTTCGCAATGTTGATTTCATAAATACTGTGTAGAACGATTAGAATGGTATTGGTACCGTATTTAGATATGTCAATACAACTTTGTGTTTGGGTCATAACGACAATTAAGCTGTATCGTTTGTATATGATAGATGTTAACAGTGATGTAGTTTAATAAACTATAAATTATGTACTACGTAATTAAACTGGATGCATAAGAGAATTGGTTTATTATTTACTATAATTACATTCAGTTTTCATGATAAATGTGGGTACATCTTAGAAAATGGGGAATCTTTTATTTAATTAATAATTAGCACACTCTCGGTGGTCGAGGGTTTTTATTTTTTTGCTTTAGTGTACGTAAATTCTAACATCAGAAGTGGGATTGAGATTTCTTTGTTTTTACAATTTTTTTTTTCTCTGTATCTGCAGAATATACGAAATCGATATGGATCCTGCCACGCTGGAGAGCCTGCTCACTGCCATCCGTGACGCGGTTTCAACAAATCGACGGCAAGATGACGTCGCCTTACCACTGTTCGATCCGGCGACCAGCGATAGCGGAGCAGAAACATGGTGCAGCAATATTGAAGTGCTCGGCAGAGAGTTTGAGTGGAGTAGCATATCCATGGTAGCAAAGGCAGGTAAGGCCCTTAGGGGCTCTGCTTTAATGTGGTTCGAGTCTTGGGAGCCTAAGAATGGAAGGTCTTGGGAGAACTTCCGCACAGAGATTGTTGATTTATATCCAGAAAAGAAAAATTTAACCGAAAAATTGTATAAAGTTACTATCTATACGTCCGACTCCGCTGATTCTTATTGCGAATATGCTAGGGAAAAGATTAGATTATTAAAAAACACCAAGATATCTTTTACAGAGGCGCAATTGATAGAATTGGTCTGCGGTAGCATTAAGGACGTAAATGTTAGGATGGCATCTTTTAACAACAATGTTAAAACTACCTCCGAATTAATTAGTCTGTTCACCACTTACGTAAAAACGAAGAAGCGACCATTAGATTCTTTTTTTGATAATACTGCTAACATTAAACGTCCTAAGGCTGATGTCAAGTCAAGTGAGTCTTGCCACAATAAAATTTGCTTTTTATGTGGCAAACAGGGACACGTTAAATCACAATGTTATAAGAAAAATATCAAACAGGACAATAGACCAATTGACACTGTGATACATGATCAATCAACTTCGAAGCCTGTAAAATCCTGTTCGTTTTGTAAAAAAAATAGGCCACGATGAATTAACCTGTTTCTATAAACGTGAAAGCGCCAGTAATTCTTCCGCGTCAAAAAACTTTTAACGTTCCGATTTAGTGATCGTGTTGCTAAATCGGATTTAAAATTAACTAAAGTATCTATTAACAATATGATAGTAGATTCCTTGATTGATACAGGAGCAAATTGCAGCGTTATAAAGGAATCTGTTGCGCGACGCATTAACTGTTCTTTTTTTCCATATTCTGCATATATCAATGGAATAGGAAACTGTAGTGTAAATGTGTTTGCTATGATTACGGTTCCTTTAACGTTTGAAGATATTTATATTGAATTAGATGTTCATGTGGCACGTGATGTTGATTTATATTACGATTTCATTATTGGTAGAAATATTTTGCAGCATTCAGATATTGAGATTGTGGTAGATTCTAACGGTTGTAAATTATTTCGTAAAAGTTTGACACAATGTAATGTGAGCACAGTCATGGGTAATAATTCTGATGAGTTTGTCGAACTGTTAAGCAAAATTGAACACTTGGACGATAAGTTGCAAAATAATATTTTAAACATTTTCAGAAAATATCCTTTAGTTCTACCTACACCCAGTAATATTAGCACCGTTAATACGGGTGAACTAAAAATAAAATTGAAAAAGAATAACGTTATAAATTATCGGCCCTACCGCTTAGCACCCATCGAGAGACAGAAAGTTAGCGATATAGTTAACGATTTACTTAATAAAAATGTAATTCGCGAAAGTGACTCTTCTTTTGCCAGTCCGGTTCTTTTAGTAAAGAAAAAGGATGGGAACGATAGATTATGTGTCGATTTTAGAGCCTTAAACAAAAACATAGAAAAAGAGAGGTATCCGCTTCCCCTAATTGAAGACCAAATAGATAAACTAGGGAAAGCTATGTATTTTATATGTATCGATATGAAAAATGGATTCTATCAGATACCGATTGCTAGTGACTCTATTAAGTATACAGCTTTTGTTACGCCCGACGGCCATTACGAATTCCTAAAGATGCCATTTGGTATCTGTAATGGTCCTTCAGTGTTTCAAAGGGCAATCAGTAAGGCCGTAAATCATTTAAAATTTCTTCTAGTTTACATCGATGACCTGTTAATTCCTTTAGTAACCATTGAAGAGGGACTTCAATATTTAGAGCAAACTATTGCAGCGCTTAGCGCATCGGGATTTACAATTAACCCTAGGAAGTGCCGTTTTTTTGTTAGTACTATAGAATACTTGGGAAGACATATTTCGAGAGAAGGAGTTCGACCAAGTGATAATAAAGTTTCAGCTTTAGTTAGTTCCCCTAAGCCTCAAACTGTTAAGCAGGTCTGCCAATTCATGGGTCTCGCGAGCTATTTTCGAAAATTTATCCCCGAATTTGCTTCCCGCACCGCTTCCATAACCAAATTAACTAAGAACGATCAGAGATGGGTATGGGGTCCCGAACAGGATGAAGCTAGAGACTATGTAATACAACATTTAGTGTCCAAACCGTTGTTGAGTATTTACGATCCAACTTTACCAACCGAAATTTATACTGATGCTAGTTCTGTAGGGTACGGAGCTATATTAATACAAAGAATAAATAACGAAAAAAGAGTAGTGGCTTACTTTAGTAAAAGAACTTCTCAAGCAGAGTCTAAATACAGTTCTTACGATCTAGAAACACTAGCCATATACAATGCATTGAAACACCTTCGGGTATATCTTTTGGGTACAAAATTTAAAATATATACAGACTGCAATGCTATAAAATCCACAGCAAATAAAAAGGATTTATCACCTCGTGTCGCCAGATGGTGGACGTATCTACAAGATTTTGAATTTGAGATTATTTATAAGAAGGGAAAATATATTAGTCATGTTGATTATCTTAGCCGTAACCCTGTTCAATCGTCAGAATTACCGGCTATCGCAAACTGCATAAATAACGACTGTAGTAGTGCTAGATCTTGGTTAGAAATAGCTCAACGAAATGATCCCGAAACTCAAAATTTAATGCAACGAATTCAATCTGGTGAAATAGATACTAACCGTTATATTCAAAAAAATAATTTACTTCATTATAGGACTGACTCCGGTTCACAACCTAAATTGTTCATTCCAAAGGGTTCTAGATTAAGCATTTTAAGATTATATCATGATGAGAATTGTCACGTAGGTTTTGATAAAACAATAGACAAGGTTCGTGAACATTTTTGGTTTCCATCCATGACAGCATTTGTAAAAAAATATTTATCTCATTGTTTAATATGTGTTGAACGTAAAGGACCTACCGGTCCAAAACAAGGGTTACTGCACCCAATTCAAAAATTTGCAATCCCATTTCACACGCTTCACTTAGACTGTGCTGGACCTTTCACACCGTCAACTGAAGGTTTCAAGCATGTGCTTATTATAGTTGACGGGTTCACAAAATTTTGCCTATTGAAGAAACTTAAAACTTTAGGAGCTCAGGAATTGGTGCCTATAATTCGTGACACTGTAACATTATTTGGTACCCCATCGTTAATTATAACCGATCGTGGAACTAATTTTAGCTCCAGTCAAATACAATCTTTATTCAGAGAATTACAAGTTAAACATCACATGATAGCCACAGGAACGCCCCGTGCTAATGGTCAAGTTGAGAGGTGTGTAAGGACCGTTATTAATATGTTAACCACAGCATGTAATAATTCGTCAGATTGGCCGAACGTTTTGTGGAAAGTTCAACAAACCATGAACACCACAGTACAAAAATCGACAGGCTTTTCTCCAATTCGTTTATTAATCGGTAGTAATGCAAATATACCTTGTGTTCAAGCTCGTTTAAACGATGTACTTGACAACGAATCTTTAGATAAAACTTTCGACATTCGATCCGACCGAGAAATTGCTTATAGACGGTTGTTGGACGTAGCACAAAAGTTTAAAGAACGTTTTGATGCAGTACGTCGAGATAATGTAAATTACAATCTTGGTGATTTAGTTTATGTTTGTCAGGATCATAGACGACATGATAAATTGAAACCGAAGTATAAAGGACCATATGAAATTATTAGTATATTAGAAAACGATCGTTATCAAGTGCGTAGTGGTGACAACAGAAATATTACAGTAGCTAAAGATAAACTAAAGTATTGGCCGGGTGAATGGATAGATGAGAATATTGTTGTTGAAGATGCTTTCTAATTTATTGATCGACGTACTTTATGTAATTTCTGCTGGTCAGTCAGGGGTTTGGTGTCAGCCTGTCCTCACAAGCAGCAGGTGTTGGGGCTGACATGTCAAAACCCTTGGCCATTAAAATGATTCATCTGCTGGTCTGTCCCTTATCTGGTGTTAGTCGGTCCACACGTGCAGCAGGTGTTGGGGCTAACATGTCAGGATAAGCGGTTGCATAATTACTGCTGGTCGATTGTTTATCTGATGTAAGTCTGGCTTCACATGCAGCAGGTGATGGGACTTTCATGCCAGGGTAAACAGTCATGGTAGATTGTTGTTAAAACAGTATTTCGAATTGAAGGATCATGTGAACATGATTTAAACTATTTAGTCAAATACTATATTAATAATGATGTTAGATTAATATGTTGTACTAACTTATAATGAACACAAATTTTGTTTTACTGATGATCACCTATTGGTTAAAACAATAAACACACTAAATGTAGTTGTTTGGTGTCGTAACTATAATTACTTGTTGATTGAAATGTAATTTATACTAAATGCATTTTTGTTATTTACGTGATTCGAGAACGAATCACTGTTCAGAATGGCCGTGTAATATATAATACAACTCAAAAAAATACTGAAAACATAAAATGCATTCCGTATATAACAAAATTAAATTATAATAATTAGAAACATGAATTTGTAATGTACACTTAGATATATACGTGTAGAATAAATTTAAAAATAAGAAACTTGTATTAAAATTCGTAACTTCCGGTAACATTAAATTGTGTGGAGATTTGATCATTGAGGGTAAAATAAAACATAATGTCATTTTGTGAAGTAATGGCGGTGAAAAGATCACGATATGGGTATGAGAGGACTGCAGGGTCACTCTTGGTATACCAGTGGCCGCGGCAACACCACAAACGAGCTAAGTAATTTATTTTAATATATATTAGTTATTATTTTCGATGTTAATATTGTTGTATTTTTATTATAATCTTATTATGTATTTGGCTTGTGCTTAAATTGCTAGAAATCACTTATTGACTAGTAATTTAGATAGTTCGCAATGTTGATTTCATAAATACTGTGTAGAACGATTAGAATGGTATTGGTACCGTATTTAGATATGTCAATACAACTTTGTGTTTGGGTCATAACGACAATTAAGCTGTATCGTTTGTATATGATAGATGTTAACAGTGATGTAGTTTAATAAACTATAAATTATGTACTACGTAATTAAACTGGATGCATAAGAGAATTGGTTTATTATTTACTATAATTACATTCAGTTTTCATGATAAATGTGGGTACATCTTAGAAAATGGGGAATCTTTTATTTAATTAATAATTAGCACACTCTCGGTGGTCGAGGGTTTTTATTTTTTTGCTTTAGTGTACGTAAATTCTAACACGCGCTTTGTGACTTGACGTTTGTCACAGCCAGTGTTGCCAATATTAAAATGGATTTGCGGCATAGATTATCTCCCGTAGCTGAACTATTAGCATTATTCCAAGAAATACTTTTTAACTTCGGCAAAGCCAAAAGCCAACAACTATCACTTTACTGGAGGAGTGTTAGGGACTAGGGAGTTGTAAGATGAAACAACGATTTTATATTATATATGTGCTCCAAGTGTTCATAATGAATTTTAATAATCAATACTGTGACGTGTTAAAATTTATTTATAAAAAGTGTTTCTTCAAAAGTTACGTGTTTAGGCTGATGGCCTTGTTGCCAATGCCTTAAGAGTTATTAAATATTGTTACTGTGTCACAGAAATTAGCAGTGATAATATGTATTAGGGATGGCCATCTGAGATCGATTAATCGAAGAATCGATTATTTCGACGAAATAAATCACAGACTTTTAAATGGAAGCAGACTATACCCATCGATACAAAATGCGTGGCAAATTCACACTAACAAATATTACTCACACACATGCAGAACTCAGGCCCGGATTAAGGAGTGGCAGCTTATACTGCGTATTATCTTCGAGCGGGAGTATTTGGGACACCCCAAATTATATTTTTTATGTGATAAAATAAAAATTAAATTAACTAAGTAATGTACTAGTACTAGTATTAGAGATTATTACTTTATTATATTCCTTCTTTTTGTAGATTGTTTTTGGAAGGATGTAATTTGGAGTGTTTCCAATAGCTCCACGATACAATATTATGATTGTTCGTTCGATACATGAGGCCTGACGGCTGTGCGCTGCTGGTCTTGGGCCGCATGCACATTGTGATGACCTTGCTTGCGGTTCGATTTATGTGGGTGCATGAAGCTTAATGACATAAACGATATATTTTTAAGTCGGAAAAGTTGATAATCAGGCAAGTGAAAATTTTGAATTTAGACTTTTTGGCGCAAACAAAAGAAGCGTGGTTCGCATTTTATTCAAAATTTAGATTTGTTATTTTTTGTGCTTTTGGGAGTTTTAAGTGTTAAAATTATAGTATATTGTGCGTTAAAGTTGAGTGCGAGTGAGAGGAATTGGAGGAATTTCGTTTAACAGTCCTTTGTACCTCCAGTGAAGTCTACTTACCATTGCTTTACTGTAAGTGTTAGAGACTTGGTTATGAGAAAATAGAACAAGTTTTATATCAGACGAGTGTTATCGTTTACTATTTTTCTAAGGAGATAAGCGTCAGTGAAAGTTTTATAAAAACATTAAATAACTCTTCATCGCTATAATTTGTCTTTTGATTATTATTTTTTCTAAACTACGCATAAAACTCAAAAATTAAAAGAAATCGGGAGATAGTCGATGGGTGATCGATCACATCGAGAATAAAGACTAAAATAGCTTACACAATAAAACATAGAATGTTTTCAGTCTTTTATTTATTAATTAGATTGTTTTCTTATTACATTATCTAAAAACTCATTATAGATGTGCATCAAACACATCATTTCACTGTTTTTCAATGTGTGCCAGAAGTAACTAGTGCAGAATGTCAAATATGCTAAGGATTACCATTGCAAGTAATCGTGGCTATTATTTGTCATTATTCGCCTCGCGATATCCATATTTGTTTTCACCACTTTTACATGTGAACACACAATTTATGCATAATAAAGTCCATCTTCGATTACCTGAAGCAAAAGAGTTGTATTATTTTACAAATAAATTAAAAATTATTTTGTAATTATGAAGTATGGCTTCCAGAACTGGCTTTTTTCTAAACAACACTGGACCAGGTTCAGCTTAGCATAGCGACAAGAGATTAATTTAGTGATAGCATGTTCATTTTTAATAGGTATGTTAAATTTCATGGTCAAATAACAATAGGGTTTTACAGGTATCTCTTTAACATAATAAATGGAGTTAAAATGTTTTGAGTACAAAACACCGCCAGAATTGGGCTGCCAGTTTGTTCTATGTAGCCTTTCTTATCTAGTTTTTTAACCAAAAAATTTGAAGATTTTCATCCTTTAGAAACCCGACATTAACAAGGTATACATCAAAATCAAAAGATACCTGCAAAAAATAGATAGTTGCTTAACCTTAGGTATCTGCCCGTTAATATTTAATTTTATTACGAAACTCAGTTTTCTCTGAATTCGGCCCTCTTTAAGGTAAAAGTACTAATAATGTCAAAATTGGTTAGGTACTTGGTACAAAACAATAAAAAACCTATGAAAAAAACCTTATACAATATAAGGAAACTTTAATTTTAATAGTTTGCAACATATTTAAGTGTCCGAGCCGGAAATCCAAAAATATCAGCTAACTGAATGCAGTAATCAAACAATTTGCAACATCAGATTTACTTACCGATGGAGCGTGATTTTCGGGGCTTTTCTGTATGAGGCGTTGCAACTATTGGGGGTACAACACTTTTGTACCATATTTTGCACTATAAACAACCAAAATAATATTTATACACCAAGAAATATATGATAATCGGACATGTGACGTACGACACAAGTAAACAGACGCCATACTCCGCTTATTTTGAATTAAGCGGAAGATGGCGGATGCCACGTTTTCGGATTTGTCTGTGTGCCATTGTGTTGCAACGTATAAAAGAAATGGATAAACATATACAACTTTAAACTACAATGAAAGTGACAGTGTTATTACTTACACGGTATCTATGTGTGAGTGAATTATGTTTGATCTGCTTCCGTTTATAAATCTGTGAAATAAATTGATTTTTTAATCGATATTTTGTAGTGAACCGATCCCATGAATCGATATTTTACCCTTGAAAATCGAGATTCGATTATTTTATTTCATGATAAGAAATATAAACTGTTTAGAATGAGTTGAATGTGGGAACTGTGAATTTTATAATTTTTTAATTTAAATGTTATAATTTTTTTTTTTTTTTTTTTTTATTTTAAGTAGAGGTTCTTATACATGTAACATTTAAATACAGTTGTAATTGTTTAATTCATTAAAAATGATTAGATTGATTATTTTAGCGTCTTTCCAGTTTTCTATAATTACATTCATATGTGTCAGAAATAGAAACTTATACAAGGTGTTACACGAGTTCGGGTAATGCTTAAAGCGCGATAGAATGTTACAAACACTGAAACGAAAAGTGCGATTATTTTTGTTTTAACTGTTAGGATTTCTGAAATAATTACTATCGAAGTTTTACAAAACAATCGACATAATTTCTTAAGAATCCCATCCCTAGTGATCAGCTGTTCATCAAGTTCAAGGTCATCAACCTCAAAATCATAGATTATATTTTTTCAGACTGGGGACATTTGTAAGTAATTTCTGCCTAAGCTTTCGTGTGCAAGATGTAATTGCGCTATTTGTATTGAACAAACTATTTTGACTTTTTTAGTGTCTGTATGTGATGTTATGTCTGTGTCTTTTGCGTTGCAAGGCCAATAAACGAACACCTAACACTAAAAGATCTAATTAATTTTTTCGGCAAATTATCTTAATTAGATTTAGAAAATGAAAATAAAAGTACGGATTGTTACGCTTCGACCTTTAACGATACCGCACTTATTCCATAGGAACGCGTTTCGTTTATCTAGCTGTTTCACACAGACCCATCTCCTGTAGTTTAATCTTTGTAAATACCAGGCAATTAGAATTTGGCGCTATTTTTTCAAAGCTTTTTATTTTTTCTACATGGGTTCCGTATAATAACTAAAATATGATACAATGGTTTGCTTAACTCCGCCTCGATGCTGGGTTTTCTGGATGGGGCGAATTATGTCTCAACCAAAAACCCCAGTATGGTGCCGGTCCCAAGCCCGGATAAAGGAGGAGGGCACAGGGGATGATATCGGAATTTCGGCTTCAGATATTATCCTCACAGCTGTGCATCACATGCGGAGGAAAACCCGTATGTAATGTACAAATCCCCCTCCCTAGCACCTTCCTTAATCCAATCCAAACCATCCTACCACATCCTCATCCTGTCCCTACATCCGCCACTAAAGCGAGGAGGTGGTGGATGTGTAATCCAACATCCCCGCACCCCCTGGGGTCACGGTTGGAGAGCTCGTGCCAACGATCCCGCGGCTCGAGAGCTGGCCTATCCAGCTCACGAGCCGTTTCGTAGACGGGGGTCGTGAGTGCTGGATTCGTCAACGGGGATGGGAAGCGACTCGGAGGGAGACATCTGGAGAAAGGTGGGGAAAGTAGAGGAGGCCATAAGAGGTATTACTTATCCGGTACCTACTGATTATCCAGAGAGTCAAACTCGCCGAGTAACTTTCCAGACCCGGGGAGGAACCCAGCACTCATAACGTCTGCGTCGTACGAGCCTGAGTACAGGGGAGCGGCGCCCCCTGTATCCGCGAAAATGTAGCTGGCACCTGGGCAAGGGAGCTCTGCCGGGGTGCCTTACTTTATTTCTCACCATTAAAAAACCCAATTGTATGGATAATTTAAATAAAAACGATATAATGGAGAGGAAGCCCGAAGGTAACACTGAGGGAGTACCTCCTAAAGAACTGACAGAATTAAAGCCAAGTACAGTTGAGGTTGAGGATGCACTTTCCCTTGCCAATCTGCACTTAGAAGAGGAGACACTTCTGAAAAGCCCCATTTCCACAGGTAACACTATGGAGGAGGGAGAATCTTTCAGTCGAGTTCCCACCAAGGAGGAAAAGAAAATGGAGAAGGCACGGCGTCGGAGGAAGGTACGAGCCGAAAGGAACAGAGATGTGGAGCTAACAGCACCATCATGTTCCTCTGCCCCCCAGAGACCTATTAAGATGAAAAGACAGAGCACGGACCCGGAGCTGAGGCCACCGCCGAAGCGAGTAAACTGGGGAGCTGCCGAGAACGATGACGGACCGCGCGGCCTATCGCGAAGACAGACGGGACTCGCCATCGCAATAGGAAGGACAGACGGGAAACCAGTAGATGAAGCCCTGGCCTCTATCATACGACAAAAACTCGGCGAAATGATAGAGAAGGCGGTGGAGGAAGAGGATGCAGACACGACGAGGGTCTCATTTGCCACCTCGGGGTTGGTGTCAGAAGGTCATTACCTTGTGACACCAATGAACGAGGGGGCGAGGGACTGGCTCTTGGCATGCTCCTTCGGAGACCACGACGGCGTCTCTATCATTGCGCGGAGAGTCGATAGGGCCAAGGCTATGGTGTGGATACCAGGTCCAAAAGAACACCTCCCCAAGGACCCATTCAGGCTCTTGGTGAGACAGAACAGACACCTGACAGATACGAGGACATGCGACTGGACTGAGATCTCAAAGGAGCTACTGCCTTTGGGAACTCGAGTCATAGTGGGTATTCCTCACGAAGATGCAGAAAGCTGGAAGGACTACCATCGTTGGCTTAGCTTTCAGGCAACCCAAGTCCAGGTGAGACTACTCAGGTCAAGCCTGAGAGGAGGTGAGCTTCCGGCGGCCAAAGGTGTAGTAGTCAAGAAGGCAGGATGCAAATGCTGTACATGCGTATGCAAGTGCGTGCACGGGTGCGCGCCCTCAAATGTGGGTGAGACATCTATGAGTGGGGGTGAGCACCAGTTCACGCGGGTGCAGGAAGATGTCAGCATCAGGACCTTAAGTACTCCGACTGGACCGAGACAGGCGGACAAAGGACAGAGGAAACCGGCGGGGAGTGGGGGCTTCTCTGGGGGTGCTGGCCGTGCCAAGACTGGCGGAGGCAGTGCGTCTGGGGGGGGTCCGACTTCTAGGACGGTACCAAAAATGAAAAACAAAAATGGACAAACACGCAAACAGTAACACTACGCATACACATAACACACAGAATAGCACACACAACACACAGTATAGCACACAGAACACACAACCCACGACACGCAATACACAACACAAAACACAAAGATCAATAAGAATATGTCAAATAAATCTTCACCATTGCAAAGAGGCGATGCACGACCTCTGCAAAACCATCATCGAGAAGAAAATTGACATAGCTCTCTTACAAGAACCATACACGTACAACAACCGGGTAGTGGGAGTCGGTTCTCTGGGGGGTGAAATCATCTACCACACGGAAGGTGAGCTCCCTCCCAGAGCATGTATATATATTGGTAAGAACATAAAGAACGTAGGCTATACGGCCATTATGTGTTACAGAGATCTAGTGGCTGTAGAAGTCCCTACGAAAACTGAAGAAGGCAGAACCATGAGCATTGGCGTAGCCTCAAGTTACACTCCTAGTGAAAGAGACTTCGACCCACCCGCAGCGAAGGTACAAGAACTGATCAACAGATGCAAAGGTAAGAATGTTCCTATTCTAGTAGGGTGCGATGCTAATGCTCATAACACTGTTTGGGGTAGCACAGACACAAACTGGAAAGGCGAGAGATATTTAGACTTCATTTTAGTTAATGAATTAGACGTCCTAAACATTGGCAACGAACCTACCTTCGTTACCAAAAACAGAAAAGAAGTACTAGACATTACCTATAGCTCAAAACAGATTAGTTCACTTGTGAAGGGATGGAAAGTGGACACAAACTATGCCTTCTCAGACCATAGAAGAATCTTTTTTGAGTTAGATAGTAAAGTAGAAATAAAGAAAATAAGAATCCCCAAAAAAACGGACTGGGATAAATTTGATTCAATCATCAACGGTTGGATACCCAAGACCACAGGATTTGGGAGTATTCAGGACCTTGAAAGAGAAGCTGAGGAACTTAAAGAACTACTAAAGCAAGCCTATCACGAATCATGTCCACTACGAGAAATTAAAGTAGGGAAAGGACAACCATGGTGGACAAAAGAACTTAGCAAGCTAAGGAAGAAAACGCGAAAAGCTCTGAGGATAGCCCTTCATAAAGGTGACGAAAACAGCTGGAGCGTATATAGGAATGAAAGAAACAGTTTTAAAAAGAAATGCTCAGAAGAAAGTAGGAGAGGATGGAGGACATATTGCGAGAGCATCTCCACACACTCTGAAGCCTCTAGAATAATGAAAATGCTAGCGGGCAACACAGCATGCACATTAAGCAGCATTAAGGATGGCGACCGTCTTATCACGGAACCAAAAGAAGTTCTAAAGAAAATGATTGAAACACATTTCCCAGATAGTGCAGAATACACTGCCGAAGGAACAGTGTGTGAACAGTATGAAGAACCAGCAGCGGCAGTAGCAGAGGAGATGATTACAGAACAAGGGATAGAATGGGCAGTGATGTCGTTCATGCCATTCAAAGCGGCAGGACCAGACGAAATTTTCCCCAAAATTCTACAGAGAAGCTTGAAGAAAATTATGCCCATACTAAAGAACCTATACACACAAAGTATAGCATTGAGACACATTCCAGCTACATGGAGACAAGGGAGAGTTGTCTTCATTCCGAAACCTGGAAAAAAGACATATCAAGAAGCGAAAGCGTATAGATGTATCAGTCTATCATCTTTTGTGTTAAAAACACTAGAAAAAATAATAGACAATCACATTAGAACACTACTTGAAGCATGCAACTTCCCAATTCACAAGCATCAACATGCTTACATGACTGGGAAATCAACAGAAACAGCACTGCACAGTCTAACTGTAAAAATAGACAGAGCAATAAGTAACGACAAAGAATATGCAGTAGCATGCTTTTTCGATATTGAGGGAGCTTTTGATAGAGCAACCTTTGAATCGATTGGAAGATCGATGAAGAGGAAAGGCATACCGGACTGCATAGCAGAATGGATAATAAAAATGATTAAAAACAGAATAATCACCGCACAGTTAGGAAACACGACATATATTGCGGAGGCAAGGAGAGGTTTCCCGCAGGGAGGATGTCTGTCTCCACTACTATGGTGCTTACTGCTAGACTCACTGGTGAAAAAGATTAACGAGATGCACATATATATGCAAGCATACTCGGATGACGGAGTAATACTAGTGACGGGAAAATCTCTGAACGGTATTAGAGAAGTAATAACGGAAGGAATAAAAACTATTCTAGAATGGTCCCTGGATAAGGGTCTGGGGATACACCCGGACAAAACCAAACTGGTAGTATTTACGAAGAAAAGGAAAATAATGATAATGCCAGACATAGTGCTATCAGGAAAAGAACTAGAAATAGTCAAAGAAATTAAATACTTAGGTATAAATCTAGACGACAAGCTAAGATTCTGCAGTCATATTAAAGAAGTAAGTACTAGAGCTAAAACAGCCCTAATACAATGTCAAAGAGCGGTGGGTAAAAGCTGGGGTATAAAGCTTCACATGACACACTGGATATACAGAACCATAATACTACCAAGACTAACCTATGGCGCGGTGGTATGGTGGCACAAAGCACAGATCAAGAGCAATAAGAAGGAACTAGATAGAATACAGAGAATGGCCTGCCTGATGATGACAGGAGCGCTAAGGTCGACACCAACGGCAGCTCTTGAAATTATCCTAGGCATGAATCCACTCGAAATAGAAATTAAAAAGAAAGCAATAGAACAATGGTATGTCATGAAAACATATAAGGAATGGAAAGCAAATCATCTAGATAAAGGACATACACAAATAGATACCATATATGCAGGAAAACTGTCAATGGTATTACAAAACAATGACCTAATAAAGAAACTAAGAATTTTTGACAAGAAATACAGAGTACACATCGGCGAGAGAGACGATTGGGAAATAAGAAACAATACAAGAACATGTATAGGGTATACAGATGGATCTCGCAGAGAGAGCACAAAACTCTCGGGAGCGGGCATTTACACGCCCAAATCAAAACAAAAGGAAATGAGCATATCGTTAGGTCTATATACTAGCGTGTTCCAAGCTGAGGTATACGCAGTATTGACATGTGCTCAAAAGATGCTAGAAGAAGACAATAGCATGTACACAGATGTGGTAATCTACACGGATAGTCAAGCCACATTAAAGGCATTGAATAGACCTAGCACCAAATCAGCCTTGGTACTAGAATGTAAAAGAACGTTAAATCGGTTAGCATCCTCGATAGAAACAACCATTGCCTGGATCCCAGGTCACCAAGGGAATGAGGGCAATGAGAAGGCGGACGAACTTGCAAGAGAGGGAGCGGAAAGGAGGTTCACCGGACCTGAACCAGTTCTCCCAATATCAGAAAGAATAATAAAAGGAATCATCAGAACCATAGCTATGAAAGAAACAATCAAAGCATGGAAGAATAAAGTAGGCTGTAGACAGTCAAAGATGTTCCTAAAGGAAATAGATAAGAAGAAGGTACAAAAGATCCTAAGAATGAGCAAAACAAACATTAGGACGATCACAGGAATAATAACAGGACACAACTTACTAAATAGACACAAGGCTCTAATCAGTAAGGGAAGTGAAAGTGCACAGTGCCCGCACTGTGACAAAGAGGAAACTAGCAAACACTTCATAGCGGAATGTGTAACGTATTCGAGGATAAGATGGGAGATTTTCGGAACAGACCTACTTGGGGAGGAGGAACTGAAGTCTCTCAGCTACGAGGACATAATAGAATTTTGTAGGCGTACAAGAAGGTTTGATGGGGAACGTTTTCTAGGCCATCAGTAGACCATACTCCATGTAAGGGAAATGGGTGAAATGGTCCAAAAGAGGACTGATCACCCGTCTGGGCCTGGCAGACGTCCCTCATCAACAATAATAATAATAATAATGGTTTGCTTGATATGGAACTTCGTTCACTAGACCGGAAGATGTTTACCAGGAACGACCTTTACAGTTTACTAAGAACAAAATAAACAATGCAAATAAGTAATTGAACTTTCTTTGCTCAGCAACATCAATTAGGCATCCAAGTTACATTACAGGATACTTTGTGACATTTTTAAATTTCACTTTCATATCAATCAAACGCATCAATATCGAATTTCGGAAGACAATAGTTTTCATTTCATTTCGGTTAAAATATTTAACGTATCTTATTAGCTTACGATAGAAATACCGCTGTTGTAGTTGTTTTCTTGAATGTGAGTAGAGTAGTGAATAGTGAATACCAAACGCAGTAACGCAGTCATTTTTCGACAGACGAGGTTGTGCGTAAAAGACAAAGGACGACACTTTGAACCTCTCCTCCAATTTTGAATTACTTAGAAATGTACCTACCGTTTTTGGTGTAGGTGGTTTGTCTGTTTATGTAGTGACTTAAAACTTTCCTTCATTGATTTTCGAAAGTAATCAATAATACAAAGCAATTATCTTCTTTTTTTAATATCCCTTACTTTACTGTTTTAAAATTAATAAATTCATTTCGCATTAAAATTATTTTGGAAACGGGACCCTAATAGTATTATGGAGGGTTCGATATTCCGGCCTCTCAACAGCTAAATTGCACAATTTCACAATTGCACAACCCACAGAGCACAGCTAACTTGCATGCTCTCCTGGTATTTGGTATTATTAGCTTACGATAGAAATACCGTTGTTGTAGCTGTTTTCTTGAATGTGAGTAGAGTAGTGAATAGTAAATACCTACCAAACGCAGCAACGCAGCCATGTTTCGACAGGCGAGGTTGTGCGTAAAAGACAAAGGACGACACTTTGAACCTCTCCTTTAATTTTTAATTACTTAGAAATGTACCTACCGTTTTTGGCGTAGGTGGTTTATCTGTTTATGTAGTGACTTAAAACTTTCCTTAATTGATTTTCGAAAGTACTCAATAATACAAAGCAATTATCTTCTTTTTTACATATCCCTTACTTTACTGTTTTAAAATTAATAAATTCATTTCGCTTTAAAATTATTTTGAAAACGGGACCCTAATAGTATTATGGAGGATTCAATATTCCAGCCTCTCAACAGCTAAATTGCACAATTGCGCAACCCACAGAGCGCAGCTAAATTGCACAATTGCACAACCCACAGAGCACAGCTAAATTGCATGCTCTCCTGGTATTTGGCTTCCTAAATTAATTTTAAGGGTTCCGTACTTTTGCATAATTTTTAATAAGTATTGTTCATTTAGTTTCGTATCGTAATTACCCGGATAATCACATTTTCAAAATAATACTACAAAGTAATGTTGATTTTATACATTATTTATTTCTAATATTTTCATTTCATTTTGGTTAAAATATTTATCGTATCTTATTAGCTTACGATAGAAATACCGTTGTTGTAGCTGTTATACCGTTTTTGGTGTAGGTGGTTTGTCTGTACATGTAGTGACTTAAAACTTTCCTTCATTGATTTTCGAAAGTAATCAATAATACAAAGTAATTATCTTCTTTTTTACATATCCCTTACTTTACTGTTTTGAAATTAATAAATTCATTTTGCATTAAAATTATTTTGAAAACGGGACCCTAATAGTATTATGGAGGGTTCGACATTCCGGCCTCTCAACAGCTAAATTGCACAATTGCACAACCCACAGAGCACAGCTAAATTGCATGCAATCCTGGTATTTGGCTTCCTAAATTAATTTTAAGGGTTCCGTACTTTTGTATGATTATAAGTATTGTTCATTTAGTTTCGAATCGTAATTATCCGGATAATCAAATTTTCAAAATAATACTACAAAGTAATGTTGATTTTATACATTATTTATTTCTAATATATTCATTTCATTTTGGTTAAAATATTTATCGTATCTTATTAGCTTACGATAGAAATACCGTTGTTGTAGCTGTTATACCGTTTTTGGTGTAGGTGGTTTGTCTGTACATGTAGTGACTTAAAACTTTCCTTCATTGATTTTCGAAAGTAATCAATAATACAAAGTAATTATCTTCTTTTTTACATATCCCTTACTTTACTGTTTTGAAATTAATAAATTCATTTTGCATTAAAATTATTTTGAAAACGGGACCCTAATAGTATTATGGAGGGTTCGACATTCCGGCCTCTCAACAGCTAAATTGCACAATTGCACAACCCACAGAGCACAGCTAAATTGCATGCAATCCTGGTATTTGGCTTCCTAAATTAATTTTAAGGGTTCCGTACTTTTGTATGATTATAAGTATTGTTCATTTAGTTTCGAATCGTAATTATCCGGATAATCAAATTTTCAAAATAGTACTACAAAGTAATGTTGATTTTATACATTATTTATTTCTAATATTTACTTACGATTTCTTTTCGTTACTTTTATTTACAATTAAAAAGACGTACAATTTTTTCTTTCATAGATGACTGTTTATTCATGGCTATTATTTATTTCTAATATTTACTTATGATTTGTTCTCGTCGCTTTTATTTACATCTAGCGACCCGCCCCGGCTTTGCAAGGGTAAAATTAAAAAAAAAATACAGCCCATGTTACTCGCTGATAATGTAGCCTTCTAAGGTGAAACAATTTTTGAAATCGGTTTAGTAGTTTTTGAGTTTATCCATTAACATACAAATAAACAAAGTTAACGTCTTTATAATATTAGTGTACATTAAAAAGACGTACAATGGTTGCTTTCAAATAAAAAAAAAATGAAGCACTCGATACGAAATATGAGTTTAAATCTTTGAAGATTCTATTTTTTTTTAAAATATTGTGTCGAGTTTTTTAGTATTCGAGTTTTTTAGGTACTGTATCGTATTTAAAAAATCAGTTTCTTAACTCTAATACGGCAAAAATTTTGTTTTTCCAAAAGATTTTTAAAATGTGTAGTTCCATTGTTAATACGGTTATAACGGGGTGATGGTACTCATCGTGTTAATTTTACATTACTGTTTTTAATCGTTGAAATTCTAGTTCCGAACGCCTACTACGAAATCGAATATAATTAAATTATAAAAATTTAAAACGGGACCCTAAAAATGATTAGTTCTCCCCTTTCTTATAGTACATAAAAACTATAATACCAAATTCCACACAAAATGTGCAATAATTTCATTGGTTTGCTTCGACCAATTGCAACTGTTTGTCGGCACCTTTGACTGCCGGTAGGCGGAACTTATTATTTTAGTCAGAGCTCTGAGCTGTTTACGTAAACATCTAATTTTTATTTATTTTAATTGTGAGTGAAAATGTGATAGTACTAAAGGAGACTACTATGACATGATGCTGTGCTCGGAGCCATTAATGGAAACTTGTGTGCCGCTTGTCGAATTTACGAATATCGGTTTTGCCTCAACAAATCAGAAGCAGAAGGGAGGCTGCTTCTGTTTTTGGAAATGTTTCGCAAGATGACACAACGTTTGCATACCGCTGATAGTGTTCTCAGTTCTACTAGAGAAGGACTTTCTGTCACACAAATGTAGACTTCGAAGAACAGATAGATATTAGAACACTACAATTGAGCCCAGAAGTAATAAACGAAGCGCTGCCGCCATCCTCAGCACGAATCACATGACCGTATGGCGGATTCCAAACATTGGTGGCCAGTACCATCAAAGTACCATTTCTGTTTTCAATATATCGGAGCGAACCGCTTTGTTTTGAACGGCGAGAGAGACAGCTTTTGTGACTTAAAGAGTGCGTGTATTATAGTTTGTGTAGTGCGATTAATCGAACGGCAACTTACGTGTTCTTTCGAAAGGATGCCTAATTCCCTTGGATGGGTTCAAAGCGGCTGCATTGTGAGTCATCAAACTTTCAGTATGTATTTCGCATTATTAACTATGTACCTTTAGCGATAGGTTAGTGCGCGTTATAATTGCAAGCAATAGGTAGGCATGTATAGCAGGCCGCGGCGTACCGTCGCGTCGGCAAGCAGCACAGATTGCGAGAGCTACTAGACACGCATCTGTACAATATTTTAAGGCCTATTATTTATTAAGTAGCTTTTATTTATTGTATTCGCGCGATAAAATACCTAAACAGTAGGTACATATGTACTTTGTAACGGGCGTGAGCCACTTGCCGTCGGGACGTAGCACAACTTCCGAGAGCTAACAGATACGCATATCATTTCATTTCAACACGTATTTTTATTAACTAGCTTTTATTTATTTATTAACTAACACATATCTGTACAGTATAACCACACCTATTATTTATTAAGTAGGTTTTGCACATACATATCTTCACGCTGTTTCCCTAACGGGGTGGTCAGAGAGGACGGAGCGCCAAGCTTTTCGATTGTTACATACTTCTTTCGCTTCCTCTAATCTCATCATTCTCCTCACACATTTTCCCTTAGGTATGCGCATACCTCGGCGAAGTAGCTTTTATTTTTTTTTGTTTGGTAAGTAACGTGCGATTTAATTGCTTACAGTAGGCCTAAATGTAGCGGCCGCGAGTCGCTTGCCGACGGTACATTGCATTTAACAATAGATATAGCTATCCCTATCTAACTGTGGGCGTGGTCCGCTGATAGCCTGGTAGATGCCTAGCAAAGGAGGTAGTTAGCTGGTAATTCACTACTCCCTGGGGTTGTATATGGGTCATGAACTCAAAATAGTGATGCCGGCAGTTTAGTTGATATTTTCATTTATCATTAAAATTATTCAAATTTTATCAAAATAAAAATATCACAGGAGGACTTTTGTAACCTCATATGTGGACTCTCTACTTGACATGCTACAATACCTTTCAGGGATTTGGTGGACTCGTGTAACACCTTGTATAGTAAGTCGAGAAAAAATCGATTTTTAGCCTGATTTTTCTGTGATTCGTTTTTTCATACTTCGATTCGTATCGAGTCGAAGATCGATCTTTTTTCGAGAGAATCGCCATCCCTAATATGTATAAATATGCTATAGTCCGTGAGATTTATTAGGTCGGATTTGACATCTGTCACATGGCTGTGACTAGTTATGGGACCAAACAAATATGTCTCGATTCCTTTTCGATTCTAACGAAAATCGATATCATTGTTTGATGTTCATAATAACATCATAACAATTCACTTATGATTATTAGTTTGTTAGCTACATAGTACATTTGTTGAGAATTGGTATTTGTTACAGTAAAACATATTTAAGTATATGAATAAACTTAATTCGATATATTTATTTTTTGGGACTAATGTATAAACAATTTCATTATTTAAGACTATAATGAGCACACTACGTATTTGTAGTGAATAAAGGCAGACCGTAATAAAAAATATTGGTGAAAAATAAATATTTAATCATTTTTGTCACTATCTTCGTCGCCGATGCTCGACGAAAAAAGTAAAAGAATAAAACTTGAAAATCATTCAACATTAATTCTGATGTTATTATTGTGGTTTATTTTTAAACGAAAGATCAATAATCGATTTTACTTGATTTCAAAAATGTCTGTCCTTGAATTTCTATATCTACATTTTAATAAAACGCAAACACAAAAAAAGAATACAGAATAAAATTATTTAAAAAATATAATGATATCTTAATTTTAAAATATTCGATTATTATGACATTTCATTCGATTATCTATTTCGTCTGGTAACGAAACGATTGCAAATGGTAGCAGTACTAGAGCAATACGCCTCGTGACATTGTAACAACGTCCATTTAAAAAATTCCTTTGAAGATATTTAAGGAAATATCTGTGTTTTTAACTAAAAGAAATCAAAGTTAGTAGTTTTGTGTAATGATCAGTCGTGGGCAAAATAACTAAATTTTTTTTTTTCAGTATTTACTTAATTAAATTTGTATTAGGTATCAGGAACGTTGATACAAAGTTATAGCGACATGAAAATTGAGAAACGTCAAATCTGACCTATTATATCTCACGGACTATAGTATATTAAACTTTTTGTCGGGAATGGGAGAAGTGAGTTTGTCATTTTATTTAGATTTTCTATTTTTTACATTTTTAGGAGTTTTGAAGTAAAATAGTGATAGTATATTGTGTTTTAAAGTTCTGTGTAAGTGAAAAGAATGGAGGAGATCTAAATAAACATGTGTAGCTGAAGTTTTCGCGCTCTTCCAAGAAGTCCTTTTTAACTTCAGTAAAGCCTACTATCACTTTACTGGAGGAGTGTTAAGAACAGTTAATGTTTCTCCAAAAGTTACGTCATTAGGCTGATGGTCTTGTTATCAATGCCTTAAGAAATATAAATAAAAAACTATAGTATATTAGTATTCTGTCTTTTTGGCGGGAACGAGAATAAAGAGGTAGTCATTTTACTTACATTTTCAATTCTTACATTTTTGGAAGTTTAAAAGTGCAACAGTGATATTATATTGTGTTATAAGGTTTTGTGTAAGTGAAAAGAATGAAAGAAATCTAAATAAGCATGCATAGCTGAAGTTTTCGCCTTCTTCCAAGAAGTCTATTTTAATTTCAGTAAAGCCTACTATCACTTTACTGGAGGAGTGTTAGGGACTTAGTTGTAAGATGAAGAAACAATTTGATTTTAAATATGTGCGCCATGTGTTCGTCATGAACAATACTGTTACGTGATTGCAATTTATAATTCTGTATACCGGAGGCGAACAATCTTAAGTCACATTAGTTAATTATTCAGTATACACGTTTAAAGTCTCAGATAGAACATTATTCACGAATGTCACTAGACTAAACAATTGTGTGAATTTCCAAGCAAAATTTTTTTTGTTGTTCGAGAATAGGTTAATGGGTAGTTTTTTATTACAAAAAGATATTATTAAAAATATTTTAAATTAATATATATAATAATATATATATTATATAATAATATACATATTCCAAGTCCATTATTTTTAATAAGATATTATTAAAAATAATGGACTTGGAATATGTTACGTCTAAATGATTTAGATTGGTATTTTTGCTAAATGTAATAACAGTATATAAGTTTTTTATTTTTTTTTATTGGACTTAAAATAGTATACTACTAAAGAGATCATAAAATGCTGATTTCAATGACATCACAAAGTGAAAATTAAAAAAAAATGGACTTAGGATGGTATACCTCCGGTATACAGAATTTTAACAAGTGTTTCTTCAGAAGTTACGTTATTAGGCTGATGCCCTTGTTGTCAATGCCTTAAGGAATATTTAAAAGAAATAATTGTGATTTGATTATTTATGGATTCTAAAAGGATATTTTATATTTTTTCTTAAGCAAATTTTTCTAAATTTTAATAATAAACAACTAAATATGTCATTGCGGTCGACGATTCATCTCTCATTAGGTAAAATATGTCAGTTATTATTTTTACATTTTGTATCTAACAATGTACTATTAGTAAACTTTAAATAAAAAAAAACAATTTTTAGAGTTTTTGCAACGCAGAGGAATCCAATTAACGTGTGCAGCTGGAATAAAATACTTTCCTCCTCCAAAAAATTACGATGGTAAATATCTGTCACATAATAATTTTTTGGAACATTTCTTCGCATGAATCAAAAAAATTGTTTCGTTTTAGATATTGAAATACCTGAACGACAAAGATTACGTGTGTATGATAAGGTACCACAATATCCACCAAATTTAAAACCACCGAAGATGCAGAAACGCCTTCGATATATGAGAGGGCCTGAACTGTTGCACAATACATTGCAGCTGAAACAATATGGTATTATTGTAAGTTATTAGACAAAAGTTATTAAATTTCTCACTCATGCACATTAGTACAAAATGTAACGAGAACTTATTTTCAGGCTACGGGAGGTGGTCGATTGCGACATGAACATTTTGAGATGGCCCGTTTAGTTATAGCTCGCCATCTTGATTTGAAAAGAATGTATGCTATTTGGAGAGTAGACCCTCCTTGGCAGCCTGTAACTAAAAAAGGTCAAGGACAGCGTATGGGTGGTGGTAAAGGAGCTATTGATCATTATGTAACACCTATAAAATCTGGTAGAGTCATTATTGAGGTTGCTGGCAAGTGTGAATATGCAGAGGTATGTTGCTTTTGCAGACAGCCTAGCTTATGAGACTTGGAAATAGAAAGGCACTGTATTCTAGATCCATTTGCACAAATGCTCATAGTTCTAACAAACGTTCACCTGTTTTTAGTAGTATCCAGTAAACAGATACGTAACCTGTGTCTAAGCGGTATCAAAAAATATAGAATAATATACTTAATCAATGACAAATTGCACTGTAAAGTGGTGTAGTAGCGACAGTCATAAAAATAGTTTCAACAAAAGACAATATCCCATTTCAGTACAAAATTAGTAATTACAACAGAAGTGGACACACATTTTCGCATACCTAGGCGAAAAGTAGTTTAACATCCCTTAGCAAATCATTTAATTATTCTTGGGTAAAAGGTTTTGGCTCTGTAGACGCTATTTCTTTGAAATCACTGTTGCTACTCGCTTTATTAAAGATTTCTTGAAATGATTCACGGATAGGACAAAATACTGAAACAGGCACTTCCTCTGAATTGGTAAGGGTCTTTTAGCCGATTCTAAGTCTGGATAAATCATATTATTTATTATATTTTTTATTTTATTTACTTTATTTAGGCACAAACGCGTACAAATTACGAACACAAAATAATAATCTTAAACATAGTACAGAAACCAGCAAAGCTGCCACATATAAAACTAACAAAATTTGTGTACTCACAATACAGATAACAGTAAGTTCTTAATTATCAATATGGCAGTAAATACCCACTGCTTTTTTAAATTTATAATTTGACAAGGAAAATATATCCATATCTAAATTAAATTAAAGTTATTGTTGTAATATTTACATGTTCTAATAATAAATAAGTTTAACATATATTAACATTAACACCATGCAAATTAAAGCAACAGAAGTAACAGTCATCAACGTCATTCATTTTTTTGTTCCTTCCATTGCATAGGCACTCCGAACCTCGTACGGCTTCTTTAACCACTGAATCACTGTGTCATGTGTTCATAGCATATTTTACAAACAATTTGGGGTATCCACGGCTTGCATACATCCACAATTTCTAAAGAAAAATAAGCACTTTTTATGAAATCTGTTCTAGGTTTTCTGAACTTTTTAACTGTGTATTCACCACAAATGTAACAAAACACATTTGGCTCATTAAAACAACTTCTTCACTATGAAGACAAGATATTAAAATCACTTGATTTATAGAAATGTACCGATAAGATAGCAAACCGCACACACGAAAGTACTGATTACACCCAATATTCAAAACTGAGGGTAGATCCAAAACTATACCTAGAAAAAAAAAGGAAAAATATTTTTTGTGTTGGCAATGCACATTTAATATTAAACTCGACACCAAAAATTTTTTTTTTATTTGTTGACCTGTAATAGAAACAATCTTACTTCTTACTATACTTTTTCTTATTTTAGCGCCTTCTAAACGTTTTTTAGTAATGTTCTCTTCCTTCTTCCTTACCTATGGAATTTTTAATAGAGACGTATAAAAACAACAGATAACGCTTACCATACTTTTTCTTATTTTAGCGCCTTCTAAACGTTTTTTAGTAATGTTCTCTTCCTTCTTCCTTACCTGTGGAATTTTTAATAGAGACGTATAAAAACAACAGATAACGCTTACCGGCATTCCATTTTGAAAAAAATTACGTTTGAAGTCAAAGTCAAATAAATTTATTCAATTAACCCTATTACAAGGTATTTTTGATTTAGTTTGGTTCAAATAGAAAACCTGGACACTGAGAAGAACCGACAAGAAACTCAGTCAGTTATCATTTTTTCAACTTCATTTACAAAAGGTTTATTAAAATACAATATTTTCATGAAGCCAGTAAATGCATGTGCAGAGAAGATCATTTCCAGACTATTGTTTTATCTTGAATGAAATCGTTTATTTTATACATTAGATACATTGATAATAGATATGATTATCTATTATTATCAATGTACGTTTTATAACCAATCTAAATTTATTCTTAGTTAAATGAGTAATTTCCAGAGGAACTGTTATAAATACGAATGCAGTTACATTTAATTTTAATTTTGGAATAACCAATTTATCACTACCTCGGGTTTCCATACCATTAGTATAGCCATTCTTTTTAAACAGATCTATATTTTTCCTTGTATGTATACATAATAAATTCAAAGATGTATAAAGACGACAAGGTGAGGACATCAATGTCTATAAAACGATCTTTAAGTAATTCTCCTGCATTCATACCGTAGATGGCACATATTGCTCTTTTTTGTAAAATAAAAATGTAGTTCACAGCAGAAGGACATTATACTGTGAAAATATGCAAAGTACACCAGCCTTGCCATATCCACATCCGTTATTTGCCAATTGCGTCTAATTGCATATACCGCGGAACCGAGCTTACTAGCCAATGCCCAGATATGGTCCGCCCACTGTAACTTGTTGTCTACTGTTAAACCAAGAAAACTAGCTGACTTAACTAATTCTAATTGTTTCCCACCCAGTTCTATTTTAACATGGATTCTAGGTACTTAGAAAGGGAAAATTTAATACATTTGGTTTTTTGTGCATTCAGTAGTAAATTATTGGCAGCGAACCATTTTGAGACATCTGTTAGGATCCTGTTTACCCAAGTAATATCTAGATCTTTTCTGTCTAGTTTAAATAACAATGAGGTGTCATCAGCAAATAATCAGCATCAAAAATCGTTAATATAAACCAAAAACAGGAAAGGTCCCAAAATTGATCCTTGAAGAACAGCCATTTTTAACTTCGAATCAACAGACAAAACTCCATTAATACTCACATTTAGCTCCCGGTCAGACAAATAGAAGATCACGAGCTCGAGAGCATTACCACGTATTCCATAGTATTTAAGCTTGCAAATTAAAGTTTCATGATTAACACAATTAAAAGCTTTGAAAAGATCACAAAAAACACCAATAGCATCCTGGGACCCCTTCTGTCCTGCACAGCCAATGATATTATAATAGAAAAGAGGTAGATAGGTTACCTTAGTACTAATCAAGTAAAATATTGTCCCAGTTACAACATTACAAAGTGAGACAAATATACATTGCACTGCGTCGCTATGCAATGTAAAACATAATTGCATTTCAAACTAACAAATCACATAGCTCTCTAAATCATTGTGATTGGTCAATTTAAATTTCTTACTACATTTTAAGCGAATCCGTGACTAATTCATAGAATATTAGTAACTAATGCCACAGAACAGACATTTAAAAAAAATATGATTGATACCTAATGGAATTAGACAGTAAAAAATTATGTTTAATTTTTTTTTGAATTTCGTTTTTCTTGAATCATGTACATGAGAACATATTTATTTAAAAAGATCGCCAACATTTTTTAATTATAAATTTGAAAATGATGAATTATATGTTATTGCTTTTAATAAATGTAAACGATGATTAAAACTGGGTGGCTTCGTCATCACATGATCGTGTATATTATAAAAAATGTTTGGATTATTAAAAGATTTTAGAATTTTGAATGCGCAATAGGTATTGCATGATGTTATTGGTTCTGTAACATTACTTTTCATATTCTTTAACCAAGTCCGGGTTGGCTTATTAGCAAAGTTTTGGGGTGCCACTTCTCGAGTGCATGTAACCTATCTACCTCTTTTCTATTATAACGTCATTGTTCGCAGCACAATCCTGATCAAGCTTACTCCCGCATGAGCTGTTGACTGCCCTTTCGTGAACAGTATTGTTGACCATGAAATACCCCGTGAATCTTAAAATGTGCCAGCTTTTGTTTGAATATTATTTTTTCTAAGATTTTACTCAACGCTGGCAATATTGACACGGGGCGAAATTAGTTGGATTTAACATACAGCCCTATTTAAATAGTGGAATAATTTTACTGTTTCATTAAACTGGGAAATGTTACCAATATACCTATTGGTGTCAAAATATACTAATTTGTCACTATGACATAGTGTCACCCTATTCATAATATTATTTAAATTTTGAATATAATTATTACAATTCTTTGGCAACCATTACGAATAGGGGAACGCACATACTATAATTTTGTTTACATTTTTTACACTAGCCAAAGTATTCAAACTATCAGCTAATTGCTGCTTCGATACATTTGATGAATTTCCCAATAAAAGTACCAAGGTGGTATTTACATCAAACTTTTTATATAAAATTAATTTAAATATTTGTGAAATCGATGGCTCTGGGAAACAATAATTTGTGACTGACTGGTTGACACTGTTGTTAATTAGACTGCCCAAACCTGCTCCCAGTCTATCAGAAAATATTACAATATTATTTTTAATACATTTGCTCAAAAAGTAGACTTTTCCATGTGTGTTTAGCATGCGAAAAGTTACTCTTTTCCACACTAGTGCTTTTTGTTTTCCTCCTGTATATAACATCCAAATGCATATCGAAATGTACTATTTTATTATTACTACAGTCAGTTTGTTTTCACCAATTTGTGTACTAAACCTAGAAAGTTGAGGTGATATTGGTGTATTTATTCGAGTACTTTTACATAATGATATATCACTCTCGTATTTGTTTTAATATAAGCCTAAGTTTATTACATTCTTTTTGAACTAGGTTGTACTTATAACTGATATCTGATATGTTTTCTTTTAATTTATCTATGACACCATGCAGCTCTGGTCTCCACATCATATTTTTGCCTGCTCTCTTGTTATTTGTAAGTACAGATTTCCATTTGGTCTCCGGAGCAGGATCCCTTGCTCTTACTCGTCTATATCCGGGCTATTTGCTGGCCAGCCCATAACCGTAATACCGACTTCGTTCAGGTATTCATTTACAATGCCTGCGGTATGAGCCCTGGCATTGTCCTGCATAAAAATGAACTTTTCGCCAATAAAATGTGCGTAAGGTACCACATGAGGCTCCAGACACTCTTCGATGTAACTTGATCTAATGATTTAATGATGGTAAGCGAGGTCCAGATACAAAAGCAAGTTCGGTTTTTACATCGGCGCTTATGCCTCCCCAAACCCTCCATGAATCGCCACTGTAACTGACCCTTTCTTCGATGCAGCACTGTGCAAAACGCTCTCCCTTTCTTCGATACGCCTTTCTTCCATCGTTACCATACAGCATAATCTTACATTCGTCAGATAAGAGAAATTTGCTCCATTGAAGGTATGACCAATTTAAGTGCTCACGTGCAAAGTTAAGGCGCGCTGTTCGTTGGTCTACCGTCACTTTTGGGCCATTAGCTGGTTTATGACGTGTCAGTCCACTTTTCGCCAATCTTGTTCGAATGGTAGACTCGCTCACAGTCAAACCTCGAATCTCACGGAGCCGCTGCTGCAGTTAAATAAGAGTTAAATCGACGATTTCTTAGAGAAACTGACACAATATGCCGGTCATCTCGTTCAGACGTGACTCGATGTCTACAAGATCCTGGACGGCGAGTAAACATACCACTCTCCCGATAACGCTGATACACTCTATTGACAGCAGAGAGGCTAAGATGTAATTATGCAGCCACAACACATTGACTTGGGTGGCTTCCGTGGGCGAGGTATCCATATTTGTTAGGAAAATAATCTCCTTGGTAGGATGTTACAAAGCTTTGTTAACAATCACAATTAAAAAAACGATATTTTTTGCCAAAAAAATGTTGTTAAATGCAGAAATTCCGACGGAATACACATTGAAAGCAATCTCCACATTGAGCTTCACATTCATTTATTCGAAGAAAATTCGAAAATTTAAATTCAAATTTGGAATTGTGGTACACCATTGTGTAGACTAAACTCCCAGCTATTTATTGGAGTATTTTTTTAATGATATCAAACGTCTTTTTTATTTAAATGCCGCCTGAATAGCACTTGCAGTAGTATTTCCATTTTTTTGATGAGAAGTTTATTTGCGTAATTTATTTCTGCTTTTAATGTGCTTTTAATGTTTTAACTAATAAGTAACGTTAATATAGTTATGTGTTAATTTTAATTTAATGTATAAAGTGCGTTCGAAATAAAACAACCTGCAAACAGATAAAAAAGATGTTCTGCAGCGATGGAGTGAATGCTATGGAGAACTGTATGAGAGTTCGATACTGAGGGTGATTGTAATGAATTGCCACTCGCTCCAGGGACTGAAGGATGCCATTAGTATGAAAGAGATTTAGAAAGTGATAAGGAGTCTGAAATGTGGAAAGGCTGCGGGAATTGATGAGGTGACTGCTGAGATGATCAAATATGGTGGTTCTAGGCTATGGTATACCTTCTGTGCACTGTGCAACCTTTGTTTGCAGAAGAGGGAAGTTCCAAACTACTGGCGCACCGCAGTCATAGTACCTCTATAAATTTATAAAAGAAAAGGTTCTCATTTAGACTGTGCGTGCTATAGAGCCATCAGCTCGGTCAGCTTAGCAAGTAAAGTCTATACCAAGTGTGGACGAGTCCCCTCGAAAACCCGCCGCACAACCTCAATATGTTGTAGGTAGGTGTTTAAGCCAGAATGAAAAGGCGAATTTTCTATTTTTGTCTCTTCAGTTGTTGTTGCTCGGTCCGGAAGCGGAAGCGGAATGCGTTCTCGGCCGTTAGGTGTTACAATTATTAGTCGCGAACACAAAGTGTATACAAAGGGAATCTGAACCACGCTCTGCTACCAGAAATAATGTATACGAAGGGAAAATAAAAAATATTTTAAATGAAAATTATCGTCTGTCTAGGTATGTACCAGAATTATATGATAGTACGTACGATTCTGGGGAATCTCCTTCAGCGCTTCTTCCAGAGGGACAAAAGACAACACAGGTAGTAGGCACGACGCCCTTCACAATATATGACACAATTAATTGGGTCCACGGAAGGGTTCGAATTCGTCGCACGCGCAGTGGTACAACACCCGTCTGTCCGTCCTATGTCACGGTAAAATTGCAACTGAGTGGTTAAATACAGTCCCGTTGTCCCGTTACAGGTGTTATACATATACATAGGTCACACATTCGTATTTAACTGAACACCAATCTATAGACTGAACGTATAAAAGGTGGTGTTAGGAACGGTAGGGGTTGTAGAGGTCAGATTTTTTCGTTCCGCAGCATCATGACAGATTATAATTAATCTGTGTGTGTTCGTGAGAAAGTTTTTGGCCATAGGTCAGAAAGTTTGCTGCGCTATCGTGGATCTGGAAAAGGCTATTCGATAAGAGTAGTGCGAAAAAAGTTGTGGAGTCTTCTGCCTGAATATAGCGTGGAGGGTACTGCAGGCTGTGAGGTTATTTATTATATTGAGCCCATAGAGCATATGTAAAAATAGATGGTGACATGATGCTCTGGTGTCTGCGTGATGTCTGCCTTGCTATTCGTGCTGTACTAGGACAGTTGCTTCCAGACATTGAAAGGTAATATGAGTGGTATGATATGTGATGATATAGTCATATACTGCCTTTCGTACGCTGACGATGCTGTGCCTATAGCACCATTAGAAGCAGAGTTGAGTAGCTGATAGTACTCACGTGCATGAAAGAAGAATGTGAAATGAAAGAATTGAATATAAATGTGAACAAAACTAAGTTTCTGGTGTTTGAAGGGGAAGAGGTACACATGTTAGATATGAGTACATGGAAAATGTCTAGAACAATTAAATTGTTTATCCGGAGAGTGCATTTTCTAGGGATGGAAGATGTGAGTTGGATGTGGAGAGATGGGTAGCAGCTGGCAATAAAACCAGACGACGTCACATGTCCAGAAACCTTCCCCTGGGTATTCCATTTCATTTGATACCCATATTGTTGGTGTTGAACAAAAAAGTTATTTCCTATTATGGAACATCCGCCATATTGAATTTATGATGACGTCACATACATAGAAACCTTTTCCTGCGTATTCCATTTCATTTGATACCCATATTAATGGTGTTGAACGAAAAAGTTAGCTCCTACTATGGACCATCCGCCATATTGGATTTATGATGACGTCACGTATACAGAAACCTTCCCCTGCGTATTCCATTTCATTTGATACCCTTATTGTTGGTGTCGAACAAAAAAGTTATTTCCTATTATGGAACATCCGCCATATTCGATTTATGATGATGTCACATGTCCAGAAACCTTCCTCTGCGTATTCCATTTCATTTGATACCTGTATTGTTGGTGTTGAACGAAAAAGTTATTTCCTGCTAAGGAACATCCGCCATATTCGATTTATGATGACATTACGTATTCAGAAACTTTCCCCTGCGTATTCCATTTCACTTGATACCCATATTGTTAGTGTTGAATAAAAGTTATTACCTGTTATGGAACATCCGCCATATTCGAATTATGATGACGTCACATGTCCAGAAACCTTCCTCTGGGTATTCCATTTCATTTGATACCTATATTGTTAGTATCGAATAAAAAAGATATTTCCTGTTATGGAACATCCGCCATATTGGATTTATGGTGACGTCACATATGTATCTACCTTCCCCTGCTTATTCCATTTCATTTGATACCCATATTGTTAGGGTTTAGCGTTATCAAGTTCCCCTATAAAGTTTCATCTCCTTTTTCACCTCTTTAGGAGTAGATTTTTATGAAAAAGAAAACTATGTTATTTTAATAGAAAAGGTGTATCTCTGTACCAAATTACATCTCAATCGGTTCAGCGGTTAAAAATTTCCCATACAAAGTTTCATCCCCCTTTTCACCCCTATAGGGGTATATTTTTGGAAAAAAAGAAGTATGTTTTTTAATAGAAAAGGTTTTATTTATATACTAAATTTCATTTTATTCGGTTCAGCGGTTTAGCATTTCCCCTATAAAGTTTCATCCCCTTTTTCATCCCTTTAGGGGTAGATTTTCGATAAAAAAAAGAAAACTATGTTTTTTAATAGAAAAGGTGTAGCTCTGTACCAAATTACATCTTAATCGGTTCAGCGGTTAAAAATTTCCCATACAAACTTTCATCCCCCTTTTCACCCCATTGCCATAGCCCATGTTCACCCCCTGGTGTCAAACTATCTCCATGCCAAATTTTATCAAAATCGGTTTAGCTGTGAAAACCAAGCAGTCTCAGACAGACAGACAGACTTTCGCATTTATAATATTAATATATATATATACACACCGGCACAATTAGCGGAACAGAAAAAAAAGTGAGACTATGAGATAATAACGCATATATTTGACGAAAATGTAATTAGACACAAAATAACAAATTGATTAACATCTTTTAACAATGACTTTGAAAAGTCTTCGTTATTTTTTATTGAAAAATAAAGAAATTTGAAATAAGTGAAATTTTTAGATGATTATGAACCATCACAAAAAATAAAAAAAGTAAGCATTAAATGATTTAACAATAAAATTAAAGCAAAATTAATAACGAGTGTTTCCCCCTCTTGCTCTGATTACGGTTTCCATTCGTCTGGGCATGCTACAGATTATGTTATCGATGATTTCTTGAGGCAACCGCTCCCACTCCTCAAGTAATGCGTTTCCAAGTTCATTCAGATTGTTGGGGGGTGGCATTCTGGATTTAACCCTTCTTTTTAGCAAGTCCCAGACATGCTCTATCGGATTCATATCGGGGGAATTTGCTGGCCACTGCATCACTGGTATACCTACGTGGCTCAGATATGCCTGTACCGATTGTGCACTATGAGCACGAGCATTATCTTGCATTAGAATAAAGTCGTCACCAATAAATGGGGCAAATGGTACAACATGTTCTTCTAAAATGTCTCTGATGTATCGATCTGCTGTCATGGTCCCTCCTGTGACTATCACTAACTCCGTGCGAGCTCCCAAACATATCCCTCCCCAAACCATAATCGAGCCGCCACCATAAGCCACTGTGTGTTCAAAATTAGACTGTATGTGGCGTTCTCCTTTGCGTCTCCATATTCGCTGTCTCCCATCGATCTGTTTTAAAAGAACTCTGCACTCATCAGTAAAGAGAACCTGCTGCCATTCGTTCAAATCCCAATGACGATGTTCTCGCGCATAGCTTAATCGGTTTACGCGGTGACGTCTCTCAAGTTTTGGGCCTTTGGCAGGTATATACGACCCTAAACCAACTTCTTCAAATCTCCTGCGAACTGTACGCTCACTTACTCGTACTCCTCGAACGTCTTCCAGTTCATTTCGAGCTTGTACAGCCGTTAATCGCGTATTCCTACGAACTCCAAGTTGTAAAAAACTGTCATCTCGCCTCGATGTACATCTTTTTCTACCTTGACCCCTCCTCCTCACAAGAGAATTAGACGATCTGTACCGCTGGATGCTGCGATGAATCGTTGATACTGGTCGACGAAGCCTTGAGGCAATCGATCTGTAGGTATGGCCATTTCTTCTCATTTCATCAGCCCTAATGATTTCCAGTGATGTTAAGTCAAGCATAATAAAGAGCTTTTAATAAACAAAATTGCCTATAGAATAACAAATTTATAAAAAACCATTAAGTGCAATTTTTCAAAAAAATTACAATTACGTAGTTATTACTCGAACAAGTTGACAAAACGTATTGTTCGGGAAAATAAAACAAATGAATGAAAAAAGTGTATGTCATCTAATTTTCTATTTTCAAATTTGACAATAAATTAAAAAAATATCATAACTGGCCAGTTCCTCAAGTAAAAGATTTTAAAATCCTGCTTTTTTTGTGTTCCGCTAATTGTGCCGGTGTGTATATATAGTATGGATTAGTATTGATTTCAAAATAAATTATTTTGTTTTGTTTATAGAATAGAATGATTCAGAATAGCTTTTCTTTTTTTAGAAACATGAAAATAATTTTCGTACGCATGACATCGATATAATACGAGTATACAACACAGTACAAGTAAGCATACAGTATTCTATCTCGGCAGTGTCCTAGAGATAATTACCTACGGTCGTTTGGTACGTAAACACGCAATAGGGCTACTGACTTGGACTGAATGTTTTTTTGGGTTACGTATTTGATATAAGGTACTACATTCAATTGTCGTATTATCTTTTCACTATATATTATTGCAAATTTAATACGTTTTTATTTATATAATTTTACTAGTATTTTATATCTAGTTTCAAAAGTTTGTGAGTTAGTATGGTGGAAATGGACAAAAAAAATGCTTTTTTATGTGCAGTATAATTAAAAATCAGCAATAAATTAACTAAATCATTATGATAATATATTTCCTACAAATTAGCAACAGAGAAATATTTCTGGTTTGGATATAGATGTATTCAAACATCCATACAATGAACATTGTGCTCGTAAACTTGATTCACATAATATTTAGTCAGTAAATGCGCGAGAGCGTCTCAAACCGTACGACGGCAACCGCGGCGCGCTCGCAACTGTCGTATGTCGAGATATGCTGAGATTTCGAGCGCGTCGTTTGGGAGCGTTTGTATCAAGATAGAATACTGTATGCTTACTTGTACTGTGTATACAATATCGACATCACGACATGCATAATCTGTTTTTCCTCTAGTACGAGGGCTGCTATTTATGTATCCGGAATAACAAAGTGAAACAAACATATAGCATTTATTATAGTTTTATTGCTTTTCAAAATATTTACCATGATGATTGATGCACTTTTGCATGCGTTGGAAAAAATTTTCGTAGCACTTTTTCCATTCGGATTGAGGTATCTCCAAAACGTGCATTTTGAACGCATCAACAGCTCTTCAGGGCTCGAAAAACGTTATTTATTCTTCACGGTTGGGAATAAATAGAAGTCGTTGCGGGCCAAGTTGTGGTTGTACGGCGGATGACCCGTTAATTCGATCTTTTGATCTTCCAAATACCGAGTTCTTTCGGCCGATGTGTGGCAGCTAGCATTGTCATAATGAAGAAGGATTCTGCGTTATCGGTTGTTCTTTCTTATTTCTTTAAAGACTTCTGGCAAACAAATGGTCGTGTACCATTTAGAATTAACCATTTTACGATTCTCTAGTGGCATTGTAGCTACATGTCCATTTATACCAAAAAAACAAGCGACCATTTGCTTCAAAGTGCTTTTTGAACAAATGACTTTTGTTAGATTCGGCTCATCTTGGAACACCCAAACCGTTGATTATTGTTTAGTTTCAGGATCATACGCATATATCCAAGATTCATCACCTGTGTAAATATTATAGACAGCTTTTGACGCACCCTGATTGTACTTTTGTAACATTTTTTCACACCGATCGACACGAGCCCGTTTTTGGGCATTCCTCAAGTTGTGCGGAATCCAACGTGAACAAATTTTTTTTACAGCTAAATGTTCGTGTAATATTATATATATACTCGTCATACTTATGCCCAGAGACGCCTCTATCTCGCGATATGTAACATGGCGATCTTGCATTATTAGTTCCCGCACAGCATCAATATTTTGAGGTACAACAACCGATTTAGGGCGACGTTCTTTAACTTCGTCCGTGAGCACAGACTGCCCACGATTAAACTCACTAAACCAGTGATACACAGTAGTTTTCGATGGTGCTTCGTCCCCAAAAGTCGAAGTGAGTTGCTCGATGCACTATTTTTGAGTTAGCCCTCGCAGAAAATCGTAATAAATCATAGCATGAAAATTTTCACGACTTAAATCCATGGTGATAAAGACTCGCAATTTTCAAAATGACGCCACAAAGATTAAACGAATGACAGCTACATGACACAAATTGTATTCTTCAGCCAAAGAGTTCCATTTTTAAATGTTATAATTACTTTTTTAATATTGTTCTGTAACTGGTCAGTTCCGGATACATAAATAGCAGCCTTCGTATATGACGCTACCCGTGCCACCTGCTTATATCTCAGATTTTCCAGTCCTTGACCTTGCCAGAATAGTTTACTTACAAATTCGTAAACATTTCAGGTCTCGTAGGCTAGGTTGTCAGTGGTTAGATTGCTATTCTACTATAGTTTGATGTCACGGCACCTGTTTGTTGGAAAGCGCTTTAGATTAACTACCGCTTACATGTTTTGACAATGCAGTTTACTAAGTCAAAGTCAAATCAATTTATTCAAGTAAACCCAATTACAAGGTGTTTTTGAACGTCAAATTTACTTTAGTTCGGTTCAAAGAGAAGAGAAAAGAAAATCTGGACACTGAGAAGAACCGACGAGAAACTCGGCCAGGTATCATTTTTTCAACATCATTTTACAAAAGGTTTATTAAAATACAATATTCAGAAAGCCAGTTAATGAATATGCAGAAAAGATAATTTCCAGACCAGAATGATTAGCTGTACCCGCGACTTCGTCCGCGTGGAAAAATTTTCCTTGACTTTAGGTTACTAAGGTTACTCGAGGTACTCATATTGTTGGTGTTAAACAAAAAAGTTATTCTCTGTAATGGAACATCCGCCATTAGATTTATGATGACGTCACATATACAAAAACCTTCCCATGCACATTCCATTTCATTTGATACCCATATTGTTGGTGCTGAATGAAAAAGTTATTTTCTGCTATCGAACATCCGCCATATTGGATTTACGATGACATCACATATACAGAAACCTTCCCCTGCGTATGCCATTTCATTTGATACCCATATTGTTAGTGTTAGATAAAAAAGTTATTTCCAATTATGGAACATCCGCCATGTGGGATTTATGATGACGTCACATACATAGAAACCTTCCCCTGCGTATTCCATTTCATTTGATACCCATATTGTTGGTGTTGAACGAAAAAGTTATTTTCTACTATGGAACATCCGCCATATTGGATTTATAATGACGTTACATATACAGAAACCTTCCCCTGCGTATGTCATTTCATTTGATACCCATATTGTTAGTATTGGATATAAAAGTTATTTCCAATTATGAAACATCCGCCATATTAGATTTATGATGTCATCATATTCATAGGAACCTTCCCCTGCGTATTCCATTACATTTGATACCCATATTGTTGGTGTTGAACGAAAAAGTTATTTGCTGCTATGGAACATCCGCCATATTGGATTTATGATGATGTCACATATACAAAAACCTTCCCCTGCGTATTCCATTTCATTTGATACCCATATTGTTGGTATTGAACAATAAAGTTATTTCCTATTATGAAACATCCGCCATATTGGATTTATGGTGACGTCACATATGTATCTACCTTCTCCTGCGCATTCCATTTCCATTTGATACTCATGTTGTTAGGGTTTAGCATTATCAAGTTCCCCTATAAAGTTTCATCCCTTTTTTCATCCCTTTAGGGGTAGATTTTTGATAAAAGAGAAAACTATGTTTTTTTAATAGAAAGATATATGTATCTCTTTACCAAATAACATCTCAATCGATTCAACGGTTAAAAATTTCCCATTTAAAGTTTCATCCCCCTTTTCACCCCTATAGGGGTAGATTTTTGGAAAAAAAGAAGTTTAAAAAAAGAAGTCTACTTTCTTTAATAGAAAAGGTTTTATCTATGTACTAAATTTCGTCTGAATCGGCTCAGCGGTTTAGCATTTCCTCTGTAAAGTTTCATCCCCTTTTTCATCCCTTTAGGGGTAGATTTTTGATAAAAAAGAAAACTATGTTTTTTTAATAGAAAAGGTGTATCTCTGTACCAAATAACATCTTAATCGGTTCAGCGGTTAAAAATTCCCCATACAAAGTTTATTCCTCATTTTCACTTCTTTCTTTCACCCCCTGGTGTCTCCATGCCAAATTTTATCAAAATCGGTCTGGCGGTTTAGCCGTGAAAACCAAGCAGACTGACAGACGGAGATTTTTGCATTTATAATATTAGTATGGATTGTATAATCAATGTAAATTTTATAAGTAATCTAAATCTATTTTCTGTTAATTGAGTGACTTCTCGAGGAACTTTATTATAAAAACGAATGCAGTTACCGAAAAATGAAATATTTGACTTATGTAATTTAAATTTTGGAATAACTAATTTATCACGACCTCGGGTTTTCATACCATCAATATCGCCTTTCTTTATAAATAGCTCTATATTTTTCCTCGTATACATAATAATTTCAAAAATGTACAAGGACGGCATATGAGTACATCAGTGTCTTTAAAACGATCCCTTAGTGATTCTCATACATTAATAATGTAGATGGCACGTATCGCTTTTTTCTCAAATAAAAATGGAGTTAATATGCTCCGCAGATCCCCACAACAAAAGTCCATATGGATAGGACGTTACTATGAAAATATGCGAAGTACACCAACCTAGTCGTATCCGCATCTGTCAATTACCTAATGCGTCTAATGGCATATATCGCGGAACTGAGCTTACTAGCCAATGGTCCGATATGGTCCGGCCACTGCAATTTACTATATACTGTTAAACCAAGAAAACTGGCAGACTTCACTAATTCTAATTGTTTCCCACCCACTTCTGTTTTATCATGTATTCTGGCTACATACATTAGAAAGGGAAATTTTAATACATTTGGTTAGTGCATTCAGTAGTAAATTATTAACAGCGAACCATCTCGAAACGGCTGTTATCTCGTTCACCTCGGTAATATCTAGGTTCTTTCTATCCTGTTTAAATAATAATGAAGTGTCATCAGCAAATAATACTATTTCGCATACATTCCTGAGCATAAATGGGAGATCGTTAATGTAGACCAGAAACAGGAAAGGTCCCAAAATTGATCCTTGGGGAATGCCCCTTTTTAACTTCGAACCAACAGACAAAACCCCATTCACACTCACTTTTAGCTCCCGGCCAGATGAATACGAGATCGAGAGCGTTACCACGAATTCTATAGTATTTAAGCTTGCAAATTAAAGTTTCGATCAAAAGCCTTGGAAAGATCACAGAAAACGCCAATGGCATCCTGGGATCCCTCCCACGCCTGAAATACAGTCTTGACTAAGCTTGCTCCCGCATGAGTTATTGACCGCGCTCTCGTGAACCCGTACTGTTGACCGTGTAACACTCCGCGAATTCTAAAATGTGCTAGCATTTGATTGGGTATTATTTTTTCGAATATTTTACGCAACGCTGGTAATATTGACACCGGGCGATAATTTGTTGCATTTATAACATACAACCTGACTTAAATAAATGAATAATTTTACTGTGTTTCATTAAATTGGGAAATACCCCTTTATCGACACATTTTAAATATCTCTACCAAAATTGGCGATAATATATGTATTACACCTGGGAGCCAATTCTCGCGTAATAGACATTTTATCTGTGATAGATATATATCGAAAATCGATATTTTATCTATGGAAAGCTTATTTGTCTATTCTCGGAATATCACTTGCGATATATGTCGAAGGAACGTCGTTCGACTTACATCGACTGGTCTCTAACATTCGATATAATTAATTTCTATTGCTACACGGTAGATATCGGTCTTTGAGTGACAAAAAATTTGGTATTATTGGACATATTATTATTTTTTTTGAATTGTAATACATATAAGTATATAAAGAAAAATCAAATACAATTGCAATAGATGATTTGGTGGCTGCCTATATTAATGGAACTCTTGAAGAGGCGACAACTGCCGCTTCTTCAGTTTCAAGACATGCTAGCTCTATTGGAAGAAATGCGTCAGATCCTTTTGAGTTGACTGAAGTTGAGTTCAAGAAAATGTTTCGCCTAAATAAAGAGTTAACAATAGACAATTATCGCGGTCTCTTCTCTCGTTTTTGCTTTGACGTGAAAAGTTACGTTTCATTACAACATTAACGAATCATTTTAAAATAAATAATAACTGTTTTAATTGTACAACTACTTTGTTTCCAAACTATTCGTTATTCATAGAAATACGAAAATTAAAGATAGTACTTAGTTTTATGAATTTAAAAATAGATATTAATAATGACTGAAACCGTAATTTAAGATCTCGAATTTATGTTGTCACAGTCGAGAAAAATGGAACGTAAAAACTCCTTGAGTTGGTAGTATTGTGATAGATATGCGTAGTCTCCTGCGATATATATGTCTATTGTGTGCGAGAATTGAATTTTAGTTATCAATAGATTTTATCCTTCGAAATGATATTTTTACATGCGATAATTTTGGATAGAAATATATCTATTCGTGATATTTTATCTATCGTGTCAGAATTAGCCTCCTGTCATTACATTGATAGTCCACATAAATCTTCACTTTTCTTTTTATTTAATTGCTTGAAAATTGTTTCTATCTCAAGTGAAGATGTGTACCTAATTTGAAAATTAGGGAACCATTTTCCAACATTTTTACTCAAAAACGTCTCTGCTGTTTGCGAAGACGTTCCTAAACCATTAGTTATTTCTATAGAAATGTATTCGAAAAATAATTTTCAAAACCATTAGCAACCTCAATTTTATTAGTAACAATTTTGTTACCAATGATAACTAAATACTGGCTAAGGCGTATTTTATTATATGAATTAATATTCCAGTTATAATGATATACACTCTGTCAAGAAAGTACTGGGAAAAGTTCAATAATATACGAAATGTTAGTTATTCATACAAATTTATTTTATCACCTTCAAAATATGCTCCTTCGGAAACGATACACTTACGCCAAGGAATAATCCAATCATCAAAACATTTTTTAAACGTTTTTTCCGGAATTGAGTTCAGTGCTCGCTGCGAATTCTCCTTTATGTCTTCTACCAAATGAAAACGGGTGCCCCGAAGTGGTAATTTGAGTTTAGGAAAAAGAAAGAAGTCGACTGGAGCCATATCTGGTGAATAAGGTGGTTGCTCGATGGTATTTGTTGAGTTTTTAGTCAAAAATTCGTTCACAGTGATGGCCTTGTGCGAAGGCGCATTATCGTGGTGCAAAATCCAAGAATTTTCTTTCCACAAATCTGGCCTTTTTCGTCGAATTTGCTCTCTTAAACGCCGCATAACGCCCAAATAATTTTCTTTATTTACCGTTTGACCTTCCGGCAAGAATTCCGAGTGCACAACACCGCGATAGTTAAAGAAAACAGTCAACATGATTTTGACTTTTGATCGACTTTGGCGTGGTTTTTTCGGTTTCGGTTCAGTTGGAAGGCGCCACTCTGAAGCTTGTTGACTAGTTTGTATGTCAAACTCGTAAACTCACGTCTCGTCACCAGTAACAATGCGTTTCATGAATGTTGGATCGGAATTGACTCATTCTAGCATGTCCTCAGCGACTCTTATGCGATTGAGTTTTTGGAGAAAATTCAGGTCTTTTGGGACTAGCCGAGCGGCAACATGTTTCATACACAAGTGATTATTTAAAATGGTACGGATCGACTCGTGAGACACAGAAAGTTCGGCGGCTATCTCTCTCAAACTTGAATGAGGATTTTCAGTCACTATTTCCTTCACTTTGCGATGTTAACTTCAGTTGCAGACGTTGATGGCCTACTCAAATCTTCCATCACATCTCGACCGCTTTTGAATGCTTTGTACCACTCATAAGCACGTGTTTTTGATAAAGTCGATTCACCGTAAGCCTTCTGTAACATTTTCAGTGACTCCAGACACGAAATTCCATTGGCGATGCAAAATTTAAGACAAACTCTTTGTTCGATGTTTTTGTCCATTATGAAATTCGCAATATACACTAGAATGATATAACTAAAAATAGCACTGTATTTAATCTAAATAACAGATGCAACTCAAACTCCTCGCCAAAATGGACAACAGTTGTGCCAATCTAACAACAACAAAAAAAAAACAAAAAATTGAATTTGGAACCATAATCGAATCATCCATTCCCTATACTTTCTTGACAGAATGTATGTCGTGTTCGGGTGGCGGAGTTTGAGGGTGGAACCTACGCAAGAAATTTTTTGGGAGTTCTCTTAACATAATAAACTTCCTATAACTTTGTGGGCTTTTGTAAGGGAGGAGAATGATCAGATTCAAAGAGGCGAAAGAAGGTATTTACTTACTTCGACCTCTCTGAATACCATGTTGGGGATGCAGTGTGAAGGTATGTATAAACATATTATGAAGGTAATATTTTTGTTTTCAGGTACATAAAATGTTAAGGATTGTAGCTGAAAGATTACCATTTAAAGCAGAGCCTGTATCACAAGAAATAATGGAAGAAAAAGCGGCTAAAGAGAAGTGGGAAGAGGAAAACAACCAGAATGCTTATACTATGAAATATATAATACAAAATAATATGGGTGGTTGCCACAGATTTTTGTCACCATTTGATCATAAATGGTATGGAAAATATTTGTAATTGTTACATTAGAGCTATCTTATGAAAACTCAAATCGTTCTTGAAATAATAAAATATTAGAAAAACAATTAAAATGTCGTTATATTATATATATATATACACTATATATACACACATATACATAAATATGCCATTTTCATTTGGGGTACCTACAGACAGGGTACAAATTAAAATGCTCTTGCAGTTATAAGATACATGAAATAATGAAGTATCTACTTACCTATTATCATCAAATAACATTATTGGCTTTTTAAAAAACCATCTTATTTTAAATATGTTGTTTTCCATATTACTGTTTAAAAAAATTATTGTGACTGCCTGGATTACTTAAATATTTAATAATATTCATATTACATTTTTATTAATTTGTAAAATACCTCAATAATAGTCATTTTTGAAAACAATAAATTACACTTTTTTAAAGTTTATAAAAAATAGTAGTAATGTAGGTATTTCAAAGTTACTCATTTCATTTTGATTTGTTCATCCAACAGTATTTTATTATTCCTCCATTGGATTGTTTTACAGCTTGGACTTCATACAAATGTAAATTGATAGCAATAAGCCAATGCTATGGTGTAATTTTCGTATACATATGGATATTAGAAACTACAAATATGAACATTACTGTGTTTGTTTGCAATGTATTAGTTTGTTTGTTAGCAATGTATAAGTATATTTTCTGAAAATCCAGATTTCAAATGGCTAGCTAGTCCACAATAGACAGTATCCCTAACTAGTGTAGTTTGAATGGTATTGTACGGTGGCCAGTGTACAATTGTACGCACATAATAATGGCTGTCAAGCCCAAAAATACGGCTCCATATTTTTTGGACACATTAGATCTGAGTATTGAGTTAATTTCATTCAAAATGGAGAAAAGTAATATTTATTTTTGTCGTTGTATAGGTACTTATTAAATATAATTTTTTTCTCTAAAACAATGAAAAAAAAATTGAAATGAGCTATCACTGTTTATAAAATATCATAAGAAACGAAAAATGTTTAACATAAAATATTAATGGTGAAAATGAACCGAATATCTATTTATCTATTTGCGAACCACGCGATGTCCACTCGTTGACCACGTGACGTTCACTGGTTGACAACGAGGCGTTACAACCGCGGACCACCTGACGTTTACTCGTTGACAACATGGCGTTCACCCTCCCGACAGCGATGAGCGGTGCTGGTTGGGTGCCGGGTGGTTCTAATAACCTATGACCCTTGCTCAGTATGCGTCAGCCCTTTTATTCTTGAAATGTCAATTTCAGTACTTTACATAAATCGTTTTAAATACCGTATCGTGTGACTACACACGTCTGTGACGATTCATAAGGTTTGCCGAGTGACAACTCCATCAGTAAAACATGAAATTCACACGTCTGCTTTATTTTGTTAGGGTAATGCACCGTAATTGGTACCAATAATCAACACTTTTAGGGGGTTGTGTTTGTTTGAAATGTTTTTATTACGGTTTGAGTGAAAATAGTAAAATGTATCCCTAAAATTTGTTAACACTGTTTTATTTTTCATGAAAAACAGGTTAACACTGAAACACAAATAGTCACAATTGTTTAAAGTCTCCAATAGCCGACAATATGATTCCTGTAATCAACACTTAGTTATCGACATTAACCAGTAATCATCACTTAATTATTCTCGATAATCATTACTTTGTAAATTACCTAGTGATCGTAACGACTGGCAGAGTGAATGTACCGATGAAGATTGTTAATTTATAATATAACTAGGGACCCGCTCCGGCTTCGCACGGGTGCAATGTAGATACTAATGTGGTGTCAGTGTGGAGTGATTAATAATATTACTATTATGGTTATACGTCTTCGAAAAAAAAAGGTTTTAATCTTCTTAATTAGATAACGTTCTGAAAGTCCCACTAAAATAAGTGCAGTTTTATAGTGTGGCGCTGAAAAGCACGTTTTTATTTTTTTTTACCTTGCTTTAGAGCTCCGACAAACGCATGTAATCGCAGCAAATCGTAGAATATAAACTAATTAATCTGTGGTAGAATGCTTAGGGCGAGGCGCGGTCTTCGATGCGCTATTTAGTTTTGTTGGGCGATAGTTTTAATTCTACGATATTTCATAAGATATCAATTTAAATTGCGTGGCGTAAACGGCAATTATTATGTACATGAAATGCTTAAGGTAACTAAAGTATAGTAAGTACTCCATCGTATCCGTCTAAATAGCTTTCAAACTCCACATAATTTGTATAAATTTTTTTAAACAATAAAATGATTATAGAAAGCTATCCGTATAATATAGACATATGTCATCCGTGACTTTTTTGTAGTCCTAATAAAGAGGAACAATTCCATCATATATTGTTTTATTATATTTCAAAAGAATAAGACCGCATTTTTGATGAAAGTTCTGTCGGCTTGATTTTTTCCTACATCTTGAACTATTATCGCCATATTTCAACAAATTAACACAAAACAATATCAAACTATACGTATAAACCTTCCTCTTGAATCACTCTATCTATTGATGAAAACCGCATTAAAATCCGTTGCGTAGTTTAAAAGATCTAAGCGTACATACAGAGGCACAGACGGCGGGAAGCGACTTTGTTTTATACTATGTATAGATTATGAAGCTACGATGTTCCCGCCTTTATTATTATTATTGTTTATGAAGGACGTCTGCCAGGCCCAGACGGGTGATCAGTCCTTTTTTGGACCATTTCACCCATTTCCCTTACGTGGAGTATGGTCTACTGATGGCCTAGAAAACGTTCCCCATCAAACCTTGTACGCCTACAAAATTCTATTATGTCCTCGTAGCTGAGAGATTTCAGTTCCTCCTTCCCAAGTAGATCCGTTCCGAAAATCTCCCATCTTATCCTTGAATACGTTACACATTCCGCTATGAAGTGTTTGCTAGTTTCCTCTTTGTCACAGTGCGGACACTGTGCACTTTCACTTCCCTTACTAATTAGAGCCTTGTGCCTATTTAGTAAGTTGTGTCCAGTTATTATTCCTGTGATCGTCCTAATGTTTGTTTTGCTCATACTTAGGATCTTTTGTACCTTCTTCTTATCTATTTCCTTTAGGAACATCCTTGACTGTCTACAGCCTACTTTATTCTTCCATGCTTTGATTGTTTCTTTCATAGCCTATGGTTCTGATGATTCCTTTTATTATTCTTTCTGATATTGGGAGAACCGGTTCAGGTCCGGTGAACCTCCTTTCCGCTCCCTCTTGCAAGTTCGTCCGCCTTCTCATTGCTCTCATTCCTTTGGTGTCCTGGGATCCAGGCAATGGTTGCTTCTATTGAGGATGCTAACCGATTTAACGTTATTTTACATTCTAGTACCAAAGCTGATTTGGTGCTAGGTCTATCCAATGCTTTTAATGTGGCTTGACTATCCGTGTAGATTACCACATCTGTGTACATACTATTGTCTTCTTCTAGCATCTTTTGAGCACATGTCAATACTGCGTATACGTCAGCTTGGAACACGCTGGTATATAGACCTAGCGATATGCTCATTTCCTTTTGTTCTGACTTGGGTGGCACTATGTTTGACATTATCATTATTTTCCTTTTCTTGGTGAATACTACCAGTTTGGTTTTGTCCGGGTGTATCCCGAGACCCTTATCCAGGCACCATTCTAGAATAGTTTTTATTCCTTCCGTTATTACTTCTTTAATACCGTTCAGAGATTTTCCCGTCACTAGTATTACTCCGTCATCCGAGTATGCTTGCATATATATGTGCATCTCGTTTATCTTTTTCACCAGTGTCTAGCAGTAAGCACCATAGTAGTGGAGACAGACATCCTCCCTGCGGGAAACCTCTCCTCGCCTCCGCAGTATATGTCGTGTTTCCTAACTGTGCGGTGATTATTCTGTTTTTAATCATTTTTATTGTCCATTCTGCTATGCAGTCCGGTATGCCTTTCCTATTCATCGATCCAATCGATTCAAAGGTTGCTCTATCAAAAGCTCCCTCAATATCGAAAAAGCATGCTACTGCATATTCTTTGTCGTTACTTATTGCTCTGTCTATTTTTACAGTTAGACTATGCAGTGCTGTTACTGTTGATTTCCCAGTCATGTAAGCATGTTGATGCTTGTGAATTGGGAAGTTGCTTGTTTCAAGTAGTGTTCTAATGTGATTGTCTATTATTTTTTCTAGTGTTTTTAACACAAAAGAAGATAGACTGATACATCTGTACGCTTTCACTTCTTGATATGTCTTTTTTCCAGGTTTCGGAATGAAGACAACTCTCACTTGTCTCCATGTAGCTGGAATGTATCTCAATGCTATACTTTGTGTGTATAGGTTCTTTAGTATGGGCATAATTTTCTTCAAGCTTCTCTGTAGAATTTTGAGGAAAATTTCGTCTGGTCCTGCCGCTTTGAATGGCATGAACGACGTTACTGCCCAATCTATCCGTTGTTCTGTAATTATCTCCTCTGCTACTGCCCATGATGGTTCTTTATACTGTTCACACATGATTCCTTCGGCAGTGTATTCTCCACTATCCGAGAAATGTGTTTCAATCATTTTCTTTAGAACTTCTTTTGGTTCCGTGATAAGACGGTTACCATCCTTAATGCTGCTCAGTGTGCAGGCTGTGTTGCCCGCTAGCATTTTCATTATTCTAGAGGCTTCAGAATGTGTGGAGATGCTCTCGCAATATGCTCTCCATCCTCTCCTACTTCCTTCTGAGCATTTCTTTTAAAACTGTTTCTTTCATTCCTGTATACGCTCCAGCTGTTTTCGTCACCCTTATGAAGGGCTATCTTCAGAGCTTTCGCGTTTTTTTCCTTAGCTTGCTATGTTCTTTTGTCCACCATGGTTGTCCTTTCCCTACTTTAATTTCTCGTAGTGGACATGATTCGTGATAGGCTTGCTTTAGTAGTTCTTTAACTTCCTCAGCTCCTCTTTCAAGGTCCTGAATACTCCCAAATCCTGCATTCTTGAGTATCCAATCGTTGATGATTGAGTCAAATTTATCCCAGTCCGTTTTTTTGCGGATTCTTATTTTCTTTATTTCTACTTTACTATCTAACTCCAAAAAGATTCTTCTATGGTCTGAGAAGGCATAGTTTGTATCCACTTTCCATCCCTTCACAAATGAACTAATCTGTTTTGAGCTATATGTAATGCCTAGTACTTCTCTCCTGTTTTTGGTAACGAAGGTAGGTTCGTTGCCAATGTTTAGGACGTCTAATTCATTAACTAAAATGAAGTCTAAATATCTCTCGCCTTTCCAGTTTGTGTCTGTGCTACCCCAAACAGTGTTATGAGCATTAGCATCGCACCCTACCAGAATAGGAACATTCTTACCTTTGCATCTGTTGATCAGTTCTTGTACCTTCGCCGCAGGTGGGTCGAAGTCTCTTTCACTAGGAGTGTAACTTGAGGCTACGCCGATGCTCATCCTCGGTTTTCGTAGGGACTTCTACAGCCACTAGATCTCTGTAACACATAATGGCCGTATAGCCTACGTTCTTTATGTTCTTACCAATATATATACATGCTCTGGGAGGGAGCTCACCTTCCGTGTGGTAGATGATTTCACCCCCCAGAGAACCGACTCCTACTACCCGGTTGTTGTACGTGTATGGTTCTTGTAAGAGAGCTATGTCAATTTTCTTCTCGATGATGGTTTTGCAGAGGTCGTGCATTGCCTCTTTGCAATGGTGAAGATTTATTTGACATATTCTTATTGATCTTTGTGTTCTGTGTCGTGTATTGCGTGTCGTGGGTTGTGTGTTCTGTGTGCTATACTGTGGGTTGTGTGTGCTATTCTGTGTGTTATGTGTGTGTGTAGTGTTACTGTTTGCGTGTTTGTCCATTTTTGTTCTTCGTTTTTAGTCCCGTCCTAGAAGCCGGACCCCCTCCCAGACGTACTGCCCCCGCCAGTCTTGGCACGGCCAGCGCCCCCAGAGAAGCACCCACTCCCCGCCGGTTTCCTCTGTCCTTTGTCCGCCTGTCTCGGTCCAGTCGGAGTACTTAGAGTCCTGATGCTGTCATCCTCCTGCACCTGTGCACGCACTTGCATACGCATGTACAGCATTTGCATCCTGCCTTCTTGACCACTACACCTTTGGCCGCCGGAAGCTCACCTCCTCTCAGACTTGACCTGAGTAGTCTCACCTGGACTTGGGTTGCCTGAAAGCTAAGCCAACGATGGTAGTCCTTCCAGCTTTCTGCATCTTCGTGAGGAATACCTACTATGAGTCGAGTTCCTAAAGGCAGTAGCTCCTTTGAGATCTCCGTCCAGTCGCATGTCCTCGTATCTGTCAGGTGTCTGTTCTGTCTCACCAAGAGCCTGAATGGGTCCTTGGGGAGGTGTTCTTTTAGACCCGGTATCCACACCATAGCCTTGGCCCTATCGACTCTCCGCGCAATGAGAGAGACGCCGTCGTGGTCTCCGAAGGAGCATGCCAAGAGCCAGTCCCTCGCCCCCTCGTTCATTGGTGTCACAAGGTAATGACCTTCTGACACCAACCCCGAGGTGGCAAAGGAGACCCTCGTCGTGTCTGCATCGTCTTCTTCCACCGCCTTCTCAATAATTTCGCCGAGTTTTTGTCGTATGACAGAGGCCAAGGCTTCGTCTACCGGTTTCCCATCTGTCCTTCCTATTGCGATGGCGAGTCCCGTCTGTCTTCGCGAAAGGCCGCGCGGTCCGTCATCGTTCTCGGCAGCTCCCCAGTTAACGCGCTTCGGCGGTGGCCTCAGCTCCGGGTCCGTGCTCTGTCTTTTCATCTTCATAGGTCTCTGGGGGGCAGAGGAATTGATGGTGCTGTTTGCTCCGCATCTCTGCTCCTTTCGGCTCGTACCTTCCTCCGACGCCGTGCCTTCTCCATTTTCTTTTCCTCCTTGGTGGGAACTCAACTGAAAGGTTCCCCCTCCTCCATAGTGTTTACCTAGTTACCTGTGGGAATGGGGCTTTTCAGAAATGTTTCCTCTTCTAAGTGCAGATTGGCAAGGGAAAGTGCATCCTCAACCTCAACTGTACTTGGCTTTGATTCTATTAGTTCTTTAGGAGGTACTCCCTCAGTGTTACCTTCGGGCTTCCTCTCCATCATAATATTTTTATTTAAATTATCCATACAATTTGGGTTTTTAATGGTGAGAAAGTAAGGCACCCCGGCAGAGCTCCCTTGCCCAGGTGCCAGCTACATTTCGCGGATACAGGGGGCGCCGCTCCCCTGTACTCAGGCTCGTACGACGCAGACGTTATGAGTGCTGGGTTCGTCCTCGGGTCTGGAAAATTACTCGGCGAGTTTGACTCTCTGGATAATCAGTAGGTACCGGATGAGTAATACCTCTTATGGCCTCCTCTACTTTCCCTACCTTTCTCCAGATGTCTCCCTCCGAGTCGCTTCCCATCCCCGTTGACGAATCCAGCACTCACGACCCCCGTCTACGAAACGGCTCGTGAGCTGGATAGGCCAGCTCTCGAGCCGCAGGATCGTTGGTACGAGCTCTCCAACCGTGACCCCAGGGCGTGCGAGGATGTTGGGATTACACATCCGCCACCTCCTCGCTTTAGTGGCGGGTGTGGGGACAGGATGAGAATGTGGTAGGATGGTTTGGATTGGATTCAGGAAGGTGCTAGGGAGGGGGATTTTGTACATTACATACGGGTTTTCCTCCGCATGTGATGCACAGCTGTGAGGATAATATCTGAAGCCGAAATTCCGATATCATCCCCCTGTGCCCTCCTCCTTTATCCGAGCTTGGGACCGGCACCATACTGGGGTTTTTGGCTGAGACATAATTCGTCCCATCCAGAAAACCCAGCATCGAGGCGATGTTACCGCCTTTAGTAAGAAGCTGTTCTTCGGGATAACGTGAGAAGGGCTCCGGTGCGTTCCATAGATCATATCCCGGAGCCCGTCGACAACGAGTCTCCCCAAGCGGTTAGGTATCTGTGTGTAGATTTCACCTGCTGCAAAGAAGGGGTTTTGGGTTTAAGGAGTGGAAATTATTTTAAAGAATTTCGAGTGAATGAAAACATATTATAATCGAAGATTATTATACTTAATGGAAAAGTAGTAGATACTTAGCTATATAGACATACATATTATTATAGTTCAGAAAATACGAGAAGTTGCGATTCGTTTTATTTATTAACATCTTTTCATTTATTGCTAGCCGGAACTTTAAGATGAATGGTTACTAAGATCTGACGATGGAATAGATGGTAAGTTATAAGAACTGCTTGATGGCGTATAGTAATCTCATCGAGATTGGGCCTCGATGACCTTTTTAGTAACAACGGATGGTTACCAACACATGATGTGGTTGAGAGATGACTATAGGAAACGTGTGCTGTCACATAACAGACCCTTTTCACGTATGTGAAAATGTATTTAGTATTTAGTTTCATTAATTAAGTTTTCATCAAGACCGATGTTTGGATGAAAACTTAATTAATTATTTAATCCTATCGAGTTTAGATTTCTTTGCTCAGTTTTGATAAGTTTTTTTTTATAAAATCGGTCGTTACCAACATTATCTGAAGATGAAATCGAGAGATGATTACAGGAATTACGTGCTGTCTGATAACACACCGTTCTAATTTGTGTACTTATTTGACCGACCTCAATGAGTAGGTGCCTATTTTGATGAACAGTAACGTCAGTGCCGGATTAAGCAAGCACGGGGCCCGTAGCAAATTATATCGAGGGGCTCGTGATTTGCTATGGGTTCTTAACTATTAAGTGGTAAAAAAAATTCAATACTCAATACGTTTATTTATAGGTTACAATTTTGTTGGTGTTTAATAGTACAGTAGATCACTATAGGCCCTGTTGGGCGCTGACAAATACAAATAGCCAGAGATGAGGTTGCCCTGGTAATTTAGAATAATAGGCATGTTGACGGTACCGAAGAATCAAATAATAAATGGTTTTAGAGAATAATACATGTTGAAATAATTCTAAATAACGACTCAGTTTTAATTTAGAGATTAAGATTAATAATATTTTTAATAAAATAAAAGCATAAAATACTGCAATCGTCCATGTTAACTGAAACACCAATCAGAGTGAATGACGTCACGCCTAGGTAAATATTACTTGTATTCTATCTAATTTGTAAATGTAACCCCAATAACGTAATGCAGAACAATATTTACCTAGACGTGACGTCACGTTGCGGGTGTCCATGGGCGGCGACGATCATTTTCCGTCAGGTGACACGCTTGCTCATTTGCCCCCTCTGATATAAAAAAAAAAGCGGACGCCATGACATCTACTAGCGTTTTCGCACTTAATTCAAATTACGCAGAAAAAATTCCAATAATTAAAGGTTATTAGTTAAAACTTAGTTTATGCTGAAATGTTTTCTTCGAAAATAGTAGACATGTACCTACGTTATAAAAGTGGATTTCAAAATTGTCATCATGCCTATTTTGATGAGAAACTAACAATTTCAAACTAACGATAATACACGTAAACATAGAGTTCTCCATAGTTTTCACTCCAACGCTGCAGAACATCTTTTTTATCTGTTAGCAAGTTGTTTTCTTTCGAGCGCATTTTATTCATTCTCCAAGGTACCAGACCACTTCGGTACTTACGTACTTCTTTCCAAAATAATTTGAAATTTTCCTCTAGTTGTCCGACATCTTGTTTTCGTCTAACACGCTACACCTTTCACGGTTCTCTTACACCAGCGCTTTCGTTTCTGCTTTCTGCAGCTTATATCTGTCTTTCATCAAATTCTTCATACCACATTCATTTTTGGTAGCAAGGTAGCCTCGCCATGCTTTGTTCTTATTGTGCACAGACTCTTTCACCTTGTCATCCCATCACACATCACGCTTTTACCGTTCCCAATCTTATTCATTCCACACACTTTTTTCGCAGCCTCAATCATACTATCCCTAAGGTTCAGATCGGCTTCTCTATGCGCTCTTGTGTCCATAACCTTCTTCTTGAGCCTGTTATCCACCAGGAATAAATCAATCATACTTCTCTCATCGTTTCTTTCCCAAGTGTACTGATGAATCCTTTTGTGCTTAAATACGGTATTAGTAACAAAATTATCCTTTTCCATACACACTCCTAACAGAATCCTACCAGCATCATTCACTCTCCTATCTCCATATTTGCCTAGGACAGTCTCAAATCCAGTTCGAGCTGGCCCGACCCATTAATTCATGTCTCCACACACAACAAATCTCTCATTCTCTTCAAGCGTCGCTAGAACTTCTCTAACATTCTCCCAAATCTGCTATAGCTCACCCAAACCGATAGAAGACACTGGAGCATATACCGCCAAATTAAAAATTTTCGTCAACCCCATTTTGAGGCGCACCCAGAGCATTCTAGGGTTTACACATTTATACTCAAGTCATATAATTAACCAAACGAGAGGACAGCAAAACGCCCACCCACTGGCATCCTCTACCTCCATGTGGTACTCCTGACCACAGAGCGATGCCCCCTCCGGGCAATTCGGCAAGTTCACTGGACTTTCGCTTGGTTTCACTCAAACATCCAATATTTTCTCATCCATAATATTTTCACTTCATTCAACTTCTATTCAATCCCACCTCTCACATTCCACGCAGCTATTCTGCACTCCTCCCTCCACTTTCCGCTAGGTGCACTGCGTTTTGGGTGGCAGTCCCCAACGCCGAACTGCACTCTGCTTACACCAGCGGGGACATGCTGGTGTCCGTCGCTTTCGGGGGACGCCCTAGCTTTCGAATCTGCGTTTTCCCGCATGGTGTGCACAGTAGAGCAATTGCAGCCTTTAAAAGGGCTGGCAGTCGCGACGAGAACGCTTCATCAGTTCCTCGGTTTTTTTGTTTTGAAACTAAAAGAAATTCTGCCCTGAAGACTAACGGACATTAATACTCTCTTATTTATACAATTTTGTTTATTAGCGTCGCGTATCGCGGTCGATTTCGGCGCAGTTCCCGGCACGTTTGTTACCCTGCCGAAATTAGAAAGGGCCCAACACGCGCAGTGGTCGTGCCTGGAGCTGTACCACACAGTACTATTACATATATTCCCCTCCATGCCTCAAAAGTAAGGCGTTTATCTTTACATTCCTCTATGGTTTTATACCTCGTCAGTACGGGCTTTGATTCTATTAAAGATATTAGTAGTTCCTAGTCAATGTCCATATTGTTCAGTCCACACCGGTGGAACACACGCCACAAGATTACACCACAACAAACTAGTTGAAATATTTTTTTAAAGATGCATACCGCTTATCAACATCATGGAATCCTGTCATCAGTGAGTGTGTCCGGAGCCGGAAAACCGGAAGTGGCCAGTGTTAGTGTAGTGTGTCGAAGTACCGAGTGACAATAATAAAAATTAAAAAATGCGTTGAATGAGTGTGGGTAGTTGCAAGAAACCGCACACTACAAAGACGACATTCATCCTCATCAGTCTGCCCGTGACCACGATCGGTGCAATCCGCACGCTTATTACGTAACTTACAGACAGCATGCGACAGCCAATATCGCGTGATATCTGCTGTCAAAATGAGAATTTATGCAATGTAATTTGTATAGCGCAGCTAAATCTACCGCGAAAAGTGCATTACGGTGACACAATAATAGATACGCAATCGTCTTACATGATACTAATTTTCTATTGCAATTAGTTACCGATCGCGCAGTGATTGAGTGGCTGTCGCTGTCTGCAAATTTTTAGGTAGTAACCCCGCCGGTCGAAACGTCAGGATAAAATAGGTAAACGCGACGTAGAGCCGTGAACAAACATTGTAAGATGTGTGAAGTCGTGAAAGTTTAAAAACATTAAAGCTACTTGGACTTCATCTTTCATCAATACCTTTCAAATATTTTAAATAAACAATATTTCAAATAAATCAATCAATGAAATAAACATAAGGATTGTTATAAGTATCTAGGTGACGTGATAAATATGTCGTCACACATAAAATACAAAGACATCATCAGAAACTTTTACAAAACTTCAGTCTAGTCTTTCTTGAGTCGATAAAGCAGAGTTGTACCATGACAGGTCAATGTTTGAAAACCTAACATTTTTTAGTTGTCTGCTCCGTGTGATATACCCCTACAGGTATTATTAGGTACAGATAGAATAAGAAAACAAGTTCAAGAGAACAATAAATTTAAATTTTGGATAAAAAGCTTTTTGGATAAATATTCCCCAAAAGATAAAAATAAATCAGGAATGGTCATGGACTGCTATTAAAATTTGGCAGTACCTATATATACCTAGCTAAGATAAGCGAACATTGATTGTCCAAAATTAGTATTAAGTAAAATAAGCTATAAGATATTGACGAATTATTCTTCTAGATAGAATTCTTTGTTATTTACACTTGCATTCATCTTACATTAGCATAATGTAGCTACCGTCAAAATTCGTTTTCCTGGCGTAACTGTTCACGCAAGGCAAGTACAATAACTAATAATGTCCCGCCCGCGCTTTTAACTTCAAAAACTAAGTTGAAATATACTTACGCATAAAACTGCTGTGTATGGCAATAAAACTAATTTATTATTTAATAATGGTTTATTAAATTTGACATTTTATGAAAGGATTTTCGTGACAAGCTTCAGTTTGCATAAATACTTGTAAGTATATAAACCTTGTAGCAATAATTTATAAATTTCTTTCATTAAATATTATGGAAAAAACTCAACAAAAACAAATGCATTATGTAACAAATATTACAGTAAAATATTTAGTATCCCGTGACTCGTCTCTTAACCTAACGTCAAAAGCCAAACAACACACTATTCTATATTTCCGAGTATGAGTTGGTAGGTATGTAACTAAACACCGCAAACCGAACAGCAAGTCAATACAATATTCTATTTACTCAGCCTGACAGCTAAAATAATGTTAAAATTTGTTGATATTTTTCCTTTCATCTATTTTATTAGATCTCATTAATACACAATTACAAGATAAAAACATTTACTATTTAGTGTACAACTGTAACAGACATGAAACACTTCATCGTAGTTTTTGTGTGCATTTCTACTCTGTCCGTATATTAAGCGACTCTACCACATTTATTTCCTATTTATATTTGCATTGTCATCTCAACATAAGTACCTATAAATTATATAACGTCATAACAATATTTACAAAGCCTAAGGAACTAACTTACAGTTAAAATGCAATTTACATTTTTAATAAATATATAGGTAGTAGTGTTTACAATATCATACAAGCGCTAGATTTCGTATAATGATATGGCTTTTTTATTTATAAGACCAACTGCATAGGTAATAATGGAAACCAACTCCTAGCATTTAATTTATCACAAGTTGATCAAATTGTGATCAATTTTATTAATTGAATGACAAATGATAAATTTTATAAATCGTTGTACTTATAATAATTATGTTACCTACATACATAATAAACATGTATGTTTAAATGACATTTATTATTATTCCATAATATTTAGTCAAGATATCTTTTTAATAAGGGATGTACGATTTTATTTATAAATGCCAATCCTTCCAAAGTCTTATATGCTAGCAATGCCGGTGGTAATAAAGGAACGTCAAGCCTAACATTAAAAATCGATAGAGGGCTTGAGCAAGGTATTAGCTTCCAGTTACATTTGACTAGTTTTTTTTTCTTATTCTATCCTTAAATTTACTAATTCATGACTTAACACTGGCATTTTGCAGTCTTAAAATCTATTATACTTCATTGTTGAACGTAATTTTCATATAACTAATTTTAATGGAACTAAGCCGTTATAACAGCGACACATAAGTTAAATATTAAATAAAATAAATAAAAGTTTACTGTTTGTAGGCTAACAATATACACAGTTACTAGTTAAGCTATAGATAAACATGAGGTAGCATTATTACTTCTAATGGAAAAATGTGTACAGACCAAGAAAATATGCAATTGTTTTGTATTTTTTGCTACAAAAGAATTATAGTGGCGACAACTATAAAGCTTATTCGAGTGACAGGCAATGTACAATTTAGGTACATATATAGAAAACCCGATTTATCTTATTTAGCCCGTACAATGAAAGATACATTTCAGTAAACAATATCATATTATAAATCTAACATAATTTATTAAATATAGGTTTGAGTATAAACTACATGCACACAATTATTATATTATGTGGATAGGTACTTATTTATGTATATATGTGCAGCTTTTGTAGATGACTAGAGTAAATATTTTTAACGATAGTATAAAACAATTACATTAATATATTTTTGTTTTCGATCACTGCAAGGATCCACTTTTAGACACATATTGTATTCACTGAGGATAATACATTGACCATTAACAGCACATTCTTTTACTCATAAGCTTCGCTCAAGCGTTCCAACAAGAACGTCAGTTGTCGTTTCATGAAATTGTTTTTGTGAGCGATTGACTCACAAAGCATTTTCGTGGGTGCGACGACGTTACCGTTGTTAAAGTTTTCATAAATGTGTGCATCATTAGCTGAACACTTGTTGTTGTGTGTGTCAATGATACTACCCTCGAAGCCGGTTAGCCCGGACATATCAGTGGGAGCATTGTATAGGTCGATTGTAGGAGCTTTGACGATATGCTGATATTTAAACGTAGACAATATCTGCCGGATCTTTGCAATGATCTGCTCTACTCAGGCGTTTGATTCCTGTGAAAAATTTGAAAATACATTTAAGTCAGAATTTTTAGCGAAACTATTTAGTACAGTATTGGTGTTGAGGCTGTACATTTTTAGACTAAGATCCGGTAGCTGATTGCTATAGTAGACAAAGGTGATAATCAGTGATGCATAATAACGTTACAGTGAAAAAATCACTGATCATCCGCCTAAGACAGTTACAGTAACTTGTATCTAATGTTATCGACGCACGTGGCAATATCAAGGTGATTTTTCAATGTGATTATTATGTAACTGGAACAATAGTCACAGTGACATTTATTTCAAATTTATGATTAATGGAATGTAATAATTTTTACTGCCAGCTGCTAGGCTGCCTATTTAGCCAGAATTATCTTTAATTTAAATACATTGTAATTAATTTATTCTAATAAATTCCAAACAACGTTTAAACTTTAATATCCTTCTCCAATCGTTTTACGTCGTAATCGTGCTTATCGTAATCATGCTTTGGATTCCAATAGCACTTTATTGATGAAAAAATTATACATCTTTCACCATAAACCACATGTCTGACGTAAATTTTATTATTATTTATTTTATCACTAGGTCCCTAACGCTCCTCCAATAAAGTAATAATAGATAAGTCGACAATAGGCATTTTATGAACATCGATAGGAAAATCGTGCCAATGGGAAGCACAGCCGTATACCGCTTATTCCCCAACACCTTTCACGTCAAAGAAGTATTCAAAACCGTGCCAGTAGGAGGCACAGCCGTCTACCACCGATTATGGAAAGGCGCCTCCGACGTCCTCCGAATCAAGGAAAGTTTCATCACACGACCCCGGTCCAATGATCACTCAACGGCCTGAGCCTGGAGATTGTTTTCACAAAGTACGGCATTTTTTATACGAAGTAGGTACGGCAATGGATAGGAAGCTCTCAGCCGAGTCAAAATATGGCCGGTACATATAGGAGGCAATGTGTAAGTTGTAACATTAAGAGAACGAGTCCCTTTAGATGAGACTTTTTAACATTACTGGTTGAAGCGGAAGTATAAATCAGTGAGCGGAAGCAATAGTTAACGCAAGCCCGTTAACCTATGTGATCGTCAGATTTTAAAAATAACGTTATCATTGATGACGCTATTCTACTACTAACATTATTTTATTAGTAACATATTTATATAATAAGACATTGCGTCATTGACCATGCGTATTGTACAGATTACAGATACGTCCCCGTACAGTTTCGTAATAGCACAGATTAATTAGTTTACTACTAGCTTAGATTTTTTTGAATAATAACACTAATGGCAACACCTGTTGAGGTTGGTTTTGTCTTCCAAGTAGTTTTTATTTCAATTTATTGAAATTATGAGATTCTAAGCTTATTTCCGTAAGAAACGTGATTTAATTCTGCTTTTTATTTTTCGAAGACTGGTTCTTGCACCCTTTAACCATACAATTCGATATTTACGCGGTAAACTAATGTAATTGTATTGTAATTTATAATTCGTCACGCTCCTATGGAAAACTAGCTGAAACTAATAATGCGAGGCACAGTTTAACTGCATAATGTAACTAATGTACCTAAATAAAGTTCCTAAAATAAGTTTACACTTTTGAACAGATTTAAACGATCTGTTAAATAATAATTAACAGTAGGATAACTTTTTACATCTGGCAACCTAGAGATTGCACTGACTACGAGCTGGCAACAATTTTTCTATATTATTTCTAATCTGTGTTCTCACATCATTTCCTTTCAAATGACTTGTATTTCACTAAACTTCCAAAATAGGTAGGTAGTTGGAATTTATTAGAAGAAATAATTACAATATACTTAATTAAAAGTCATCGTGGCTAATTTTTGAATTAAGTTTTACATTCGAATTAAGTTTACTTGAAAAAACAGATACCTGCATGCTCAGACCAAATAAAAAAACAAATACATAGCGCTGGGAACGGTAACGTCGGGTTTTTAGTTATATGATATGTAGAGCAGTGTTAACATATTAATTCCTAGTAACCCAGTCATTACAGAAATAACGTCATTGATAAAGTAATTCTACTTATAACATTATTTTATAACTAACTTACTTTTATATTATAATATGACGTTACTAATATCATAAATTATGTTAGCAAAGCGTAACGTTGCTTACATGAATTCCTTTTCTTAAAAATTTGTTTTTAATAACACGCTGCGATAACTCTGTGACCACTCATTGAGGCCCTTACTGCCGATATGGCACCTGCCAATTGAAGACGTATCTTTAAGTGGCAGGTAGCTATGTATCATAATGGTACTATAATGTATGTTTGTATGGCAACCAGTAGTTATTGTATACTAGCCTTTGCTTGTGACTGCCCGCGCAATAACCCCGATTACAAATGTATTTTTTATCGATTTTACTTTATTTAAATAAAATGTAACTTACATTTTAAGTAGGAATCTAAGCTATGAAACATCATTCTATCCTGCTTTTTATTTTTCGAAAACTGGTTCTTGCAACCTTAAACCACACAATTCAGCATTTTCGAGGCAAAAAAATGTAATTTAGCTACGTTACGCTATGCTATAATAACTTACGTTATGCTCCTATAACGCACTAGCTCAAACTAATAACGCGAGGCGTATTTTAGTCGTATGTGTTTGCGTGTGCTTTGTATGTACATTACGACGCGTATTTTTGCCCGGTCTCACTTCACTGTATTGTTCACGGCGTTATATTTTTCTTTTTTAATTTGGCTTGGGCCTGCAGGAATCAGATGCCGGATCTTGTACTAATTCTACATAGTTCAATGTTTGTGAATGTATTATATAGATAGCTGTCAGCTAGCTTTCTACTTCGATGAAAATCTAATGAAGGTACCAACCTACTATGTAGTTTATAATATTAACATATTATGTGAGTGACATGTCATGTGGCTACAGGTACACTTAATTACAAAATTGCTGCAGAGCTGTGACGATATGAATAGATATTAGATACTCTTATCAAACGAGTCTTATTCTTTATAAATAATACTGCATGGTATATATAATTTGTATAAAACGTAGAATAAGTATTCATACAAAATACTATGCTAGGTGTCCTTTTAAATGCGTCAATAATTAGGCTCTATCATTCATAAGAAATTACAGTGAACATCGAGACACAATAATACTATGTTATAACCACAGTCGGTGACTTATCGATGCAAGCGACAGCAACATCTAGACTAAGAAAGCGTGGTGGGACGGTTTGTGGCGGTTTATACCTTGAGGTTGTGGAAATAGTGCATGATCTGGTCGTAGTCCATGTGAAGGTCGTCCAGGTCGAGCCCCTCGGGCGCGTCGGCCGCCGCCCCGGCCCCGGGCCCCGCGCCCGCCCCCGCCCCCGCCCCCGTCAAAGGCCCACGGCAGCACATTGGGTTGCCCACGATGGTCGCGCGCTTCACCTCCGGGGAGCTGCTCTCTGACACCACACACCACAGTAATGGTTTCAATACAGAACCATCAACCAACCGTACTTTCAAAGTGAAGCAACCTTAGTAATAAATAAACCGGCCCGTCTGAAAATATATTCCAAGAGACGGCGTACTTTTGGTAACTGACACCAGAAAGGCTGATTCAGTAGTATTAGCTGGGTGTCGGGTTTGCAACTGTTGGCTATGAAAGTAGTAACTTCACCACTAATTCATTACTATGTGCAGCACTTAACAGTATAACTTATTTCGTATGATCTGCTTTAGAGATAATTCTGCCTTGTCAATATAATATTATTTAGGACTTTGGGAAATTTACCTTTTTTCTGGTTCGTTGTCTCTATGAAGTCTCCTTTAGGATTATGATCTTTGTTTGACCTTTTATGCCTCATTTGTACTTCCGGTAAGCCTGTAAATATATTGGAACTGATAAAACCTTTTTCGAGCTATATAAAGGGATTATGGACAATGTAAATTCGATTTATTAGTTAAATACCTATTCCAGAATCATGCATGTAGTCGGGGCTTTGTGGTTTAGCGAAGGTACGCCGTGAATCGTCAGTGCCTCTGTTCAGTCCAACAATTTCTCTATAATCCTTATTTTCCATGATTAAAGGTGCATCGTTGTCGAATTCAAAAAGTCGTGCACAATCTTCTTTGTTAGTGAGTTTTTCCACAACGTTGTCCTCGATGTTGTTTCGGATAAGGTTCGAATCGCGTTTGTAATGATCTTTTATGTCTCGACTAGATACGTATGGTGTGTCAGTTTTATTTAAATCAATAATTCTGTAAAAAAATAAAGTTATACGTTTGAAAAATATTTTATACGAATAACGCACGAACGGTTCCTATTTATTTATTTATTCATTAAACACAAAATACAGTACGCAGTCACTATACATCGTAAAAATAAAATATAATACAATACATAAGTATAACAAAAAAAAAGAAAAAGAACACAAGATAAAGAAAATAAACTTAATAAAAAAAAAATAAAAAACAAAGATAATTAATTTATACAAACCCTAAATATTCATTTGGAAATAAAAAGCCTTTAATTTTGATGCAAAAGTTCTTGGTACGTTATTGAAAATATCAATGTCAACAGACAACTGGTGAAGAAATTCATTATACAGGCGACACATTCGACTGACTTGGTTGAAGTAAGAGGTGTTATTTTTGAAAGCATTAAGTGTAAATGAAGTTTTATTAAAAGTTATTTTTGAATGAATTAAGTGAATTGGTTCAGATTGAATTGGTTTTAGATAATGTTGCTGTAGAAGTGTAGATTATCGTTTATGCTTCAGCTCCAATATTTTACGATGTACGTAACATTATTGTAATGTTATTATGTTATTGCAGACAATAACGCGAATATTTATTTCGTCGATACATTATTCACATATTAGTGTAACAATGAAATGAAATCCAGATATGTTTTAAAGGTAAGTTTATTCTCGCTCGTCTGTGCCATCAATTGAAAATTCATGTTAAAGCATTGTAATACAACATAATCAGAGGATAAAATAGTGCATTTCGATACAAGTGTGGAAAGTATGTCATTACTTCGCGAGTCCCGGTTTGTTGACCCAGGCCGAAAGCGCTGGTCAACAATAGGGACGAGTGGAAATGACAATTCTGCACGTGCATCGAATGACGTTTTTTAATGTATTTGCGAAAAAAATGCAGAAATGTAATTTCGCGGGAGTAAATTTCTTTTTTTTTTAGAGGGCATGGCAGGGCAACGGTTTCTATGCATTCAGCCAATTCTATGACAATAATTTATCTAAAGTCAAAATAATTTTAATTGCGTTATTTATTTATTTATATTATACGTATATATTAAAATAATGAATTTATTTTAAATTTAATTTATGCAAAATAGTCATTTCATACAAAAATTTTGTTCAGAAAACATTCTGATTAAAAACCTCCTTCATGCATTTGGATGTTATATGCAGGAGGAAAACAAAAAGCATTAGTGTGGAAAAGAATAATTTTCCGCACGCTAAACACATGGAAAAATCTACTTTTTGAGCAAATGTATTAAACAAAGTTTTACCTGTCTGAGCGACGGCCGTTTTCAGGAGATCGTTTGGAAGACTCGTAATCCCGTTCATGTTTTTTGTGATGATTGCGCGAGTGGCTCCGCTTAGTGGGCGGCATGACCGTTTCCGGCAAAATCTAAGGAATCATACCATAACCCTTTAATAAGTTTCTATATATAATAAAAATTAAAACAAATAGATATTTAATATATCTTACTTTGCTTGGGTTTCGGAGTGGGATAGGAATTTGGGGCTGCGGAATTGTTGAGGAATTCCTGTGGGGCGGCACAGGTGGCCGATAGTCGTCTTGGTTATTTGCATCCATCCTGCAGACCGATAGGATTTAAAATTTAATTAGGTATAAAATTCATTATTATCCATTTTGTAAAGTTTCAAGGAAGAACATAGTAGGACATAATTATGTAGCATATGTGACTAGTTTTTTCTGTACGAATTTTGATTTCTCTACTTACGAGATTTCTTAAAAATAAATTTATGCTATGGGCTGTCACAAATGGATGTCATTGAGATTTATTCAATCATAATGTATTAAAAAATACCTTCGGGTATAGTCTTGAAGACAGCGATATGGGAAAATTACGTATTTGCGCACCTCAGTACTACTCTCATTAAAAAACTAATGATCGATGTAAATAGGTTCAGATTGTTTTTAAAGATTGCTTCATTGTTATCGAGTTTATTTGTTGAAAAAAAATAAGTACTTATTGTCCAAGAGAGGTATGTACGATGTATACGAACTGCTTTAATACTTATTTGCAAGACTTTTTTGATATGTCGTGTTTTACGTAGTTTCTAATTATTTTTCAAAGCATTGCTACTTACTGCCAATGTCCATCTCCAGAATAGTGTCGAGTGTGCTTTGATGGCTTTTTGCAATAAGTCGTTGAATCAATAACCTTTTCTCGTTTGTCATTCTGTGAAGGTAACTCAATAGAATTAGGGTTGTCGAAGCTCGTAACCATGACATTTCCATTGTCCTTAATAGCGTCATCCGGGTCCACGTAGTTGTAGTTGAGCGGGTTGGTGGTAATCCTCATCTCGTGGTTGCCGTTGCTGTTGTCGGCAGGCTGTGTAGAACTGCGATTAGCTGATTGACGGTTACCATTTCTTTCAATTGTCGCTCGTCCTAAACATCACAGAGAATGGATAAATATAGGTACATAACCTCATGCCATTTCTTATCCTGAATGTGCAGATCATTAATAATCGCATTAAATCATAACTTGCAACTATATCTAGCAAGAAGTATCTCTTGGACGACTGTGGAAGTCGTCTATTATCATGTTTAGGTAATTAACTAATAATTGTAATGTTTAGTCCATTTTTTTTGGTTTATTTAGGTATGATGAAGTATTAATCTTTTACGAATGTATCAATAAGGGACGATTCCTAGTTTAATTTGCAATAAGTTGTCAATAAATCATTATTAATACCTAAATAAGTCATTATAAATAGTCCGTCCAACTACCCTGAGTGATCCTAAACTAGCTTTGGCACCTAGCTTGTACTATGGATACTACACAAGCTGGGGGAGCTTCTAATAACACTCAGACTCCATACCAATTAAGGCTAACTTAACCAGGACAAAACCGGGAATCGTATTCAAGCCCCCCTTTGTGAGGCATTGCCCTAAGCGTCAACGGGGCCAAATAATATTAGATACTGTAATAACGAACCTCATAAAAAAGTAAATGCAAAAAAAAAACACGCATGTACTGTATACCATAAAGTATACACAAAAAAAGATAGGTACATACTTATTTTAGGCGTAAATAGTAAATTAAAACGGGTCGCTTGAAATAATTTAAATAAAAATTAAAACTGGTCGCATGTAAAGAAAACTAAAACTGGCCACTCGAAATGAATTGCGCAACAAGTGCGGTAAGTTGTCGATTGCCCACTCGAACGAAGTTGAGAACACGAGCGAAGCGAGTGCGCTCATTCGCTCGAGTGTTCGCTCAGTGCGCTCATTCGCTCAAGTGGTCAATCGACAACACCGCACGAGTTGCAGATACTATTTTTTATTACTAATGCTGAGATAATTTCGGTACAAAGAAAAATTATAGAAAGTAATAATTTTGTTATTATTTATTATTATATTAATCTAAAACTTCGAAATCAAGATTTTCCTTATCTTTCAAACTGATGTCAATGGGTACTAAAATCGATTGTTTTTTTAGATATTCATTTTACATTCTTTTTTAAATCGCGAATTTGCGTGTGCCAAGCAAAATTTGCGTGCAACAAGTAAACTTGCGCACTCAAATTGTAAAATAAGAAAATAGCTACTTATCAACCGCAAAAATGTGCGTTTATGAGGAATATTTCTATCAATAGCTTCGTAATTGATCGAAGATCTATAGACATACATATATCTATCTAAGACATTAGCTGTTATGGGCGTAGATCCCTTTCCCTTCCCTCTTAAGAGAAAATGTACAAAAAAATTTAAAAATTAACTCTCTTCGTTGTTAACTTCATGTTATGTTAGATCAACGCGCGCAACTTTCGTTACTAACTTCATGGTGTGTTCCATCGATGACGTAACTTCTACTGCCTGCTGAGATTTCGCTCCGATCTTTTCCACTTAACTCGCTAAAAGAAGTAATTATAAACAAAAAAAATCAAAAGAAGGACTTATAAAGTTAGAGCTCACCTAACCACACCCAATCATGGGCGTTAGTAGTCGACTCCCTCGACGGCTTGTCCTTGGCGAGCCCGAGAGTGGTCCCGACCAGGCCGGGCGCCTGCCGCCGCCCGCCCTCGGCCGAGGCCGCCGCTACTACCTCACCGCCCGCCGGCTTCAGTCGAGACGCGTACACTACGCACGACACTACGAAGATCTGGAAACAATATGGTGGGCTGAATTCTTATGATTTTTAGCTATCATCCACTCAAAATTCCAAAAATCGATACGTGTTTCGCCTCTTAACGAAGCACGCTCAGGATATATATATATTTATTTTATAAAAGAGGGGGCGAACGGGCAATCGGATCAAGTGATGAAAAGTGGCTACCGTCGGCCATGGACACCCGCAACGTCCGGAGAATCACGGGTGCGTTGCCGGCCTTTAGGAAAAGGAGGGAAAGAAATTGGGGGATGGGCCACCGGCACTCTCACTCACCGAACGAAAACAACAGCGATAGATGCTGTTATATCACAGCGATATTCTGTGAGAGAGCGGTATTGCACCGGGCGAGCCGACCCAATTCGTGCTGCAGTGCGGCATGTCTCTACCACACATATGTATATTCCATAGATAAAAAAATTAAACATTATAAGAATTTATCACATGAAATGGATTTCAGTAAAGAAACACCTGAATCTATACAATACTAGCTGTACCCGCGACTTTGTCTGCTCAGAATATTTTTTCGTGGCTTTCCCGGATTAGGTTAGATTACATGTATTACGAGTAAATGTATTTATTATGATACGTACAAAGATTGATTTTGAAAAAAGCCTAGCCTACATCTGTCTCTGGGTACATACTCTCTTTGTACCAAATTTTATCATAATTGATCCAGCGCTTTAGCGTTTTCAATTCAAAGTTTCATCCCTCTTTTCACTCCCTTAAGGCTAGGTTTTTTATATTATACAAAAGCTGCCTATGCTCATTCTCAGGTGTCAAACTATCTCCATGCCACATTGTAATCAGTTCAGCGGTTCAGCATGTCCCATACAAAGTTTCATCCCCTTTTTCACCTCGTTAAGGGTAGGTTTTTTAAATTATACAAAAGTAACCTATGCCCATTCCCAGGTGTCAAACTATCTGCATGCCACATCATAATCAGTTCAGCGGTTTAGCATGTCCCATACAAAGTTTCATCCCCATAAGGGTAGATTTCTGATAAAAAAAATAGCCTATGTCTTTTGGCAAAAAAAAGTCTATTATCGCACCAATTTTTATCATAACCGAGGTTTAGTATTTCCCATTAGAAGTTGCATGCCTTTTTCACCTTGGTAGGGGTAGATTTTTGATAAAAACGTAGCCTATGTCCGTTTTCAGATATCAAACTATCTCTATGCCAAATTTCATCATAATCGGTTCAGCGGTTAAGCATTTTCCATACAAAGTTTATTCCCCTTTTCACCCCTTTAGGTGTACATTTTCGAAAAGAATCACATGTTCTTACTACATACTAATTTTCATCAAGATCGGTCAAGCCGTTCTTTAGTTATAAAAGGACATACAGATAGGACAGACAAAAATTTTAAAAATGGTAGAATCGAAATCAGTGAGTCATAAAATAACATTCTATCACAAAATTTGACAGTAAAATTGTAATTACAGACAGACAAAAGAGATTTATATTAGTATAGATACAGGATAGATATAGAAAAAGATGTAGATTAGTATAGATAGAAGATAGATAATATAGTGGGATATACGCACTACACTACGAAGTAAAGACACATTTATTAAATCTTTTGAAGGAAAAAAGATTTATAAATAATTTCGTTAAGAAGATGTAAGAAGTAAATCACCCTTACAAGTTTGAATCACAGCATTTTCTTCAATGTCTTCACTTCAATATAAATCTTATTCATCAATATCTTTACCACAGACATCTTCACTTGATTGATTTGAGCAGAAGACGCACACAAACACTTCACACATGCGCAAATTTTTCCAATCAATCTCTGTCTCTTTTTCAACCGACTTCCAAAAAAGGAGGAGGTTCTCAATTCGTTTGTATTTTTTTTTTTATGTTTGTTACCTCATAACTCCGTCATTTATGAACCGATTTGAAAAATTCTTTTTTTGTTCGAAAGAATACACTTCCAGATTGGTCCCAATGAAATTTCACTGGCATTGAAGCTTTGGTTTCGAAGATACACCAAATAACGTGACCTGGTTATTTATATTGACGATTCTCTTGTATGTTATTTCTTAACTATCGTTGTCCCCACATGGTATAATGGTAGTATGGTATAATGTGTCACATTTTTTCGCTATTGTACCTTCTTTTTAAGAGCTTAGAGGTTCTCAGAGAAAATAATTGTAGAACTGGCAAGTTAAAAATTTAAATATGTTTTTTTTTTGGAAGAATAGAACAAGATTTGAAAAATGAGAAAAAAAAGAGAGCAAGGTCGTTTTTAAGAGAGAACAAACAAGGTTGTGATGGAGTAAAGAGATTATTTTTCTCCTCAAAAAGAAGATATTTGATTTCTTTGTAAAAGTAAAATCTGTTAAGAATATTAAAGAAGATGTTGGCAAAGTGAAAAAGAAAGATGCTCGAACCAGAAAACTGATGTCGCCCAAACTTCCAAGGCAAATGGATCCCTCGACATGAATAAGGGGGAGCAATGGCTTCAATCTGATAAAGAGCACATTAATCAAGGTGACGCACCAGTTTCATACGAGTTTATAGAACTTATATTTACAATGACGATGCTGATTGCAGAATTATATAAAGTCGACTTATAATTTTGGAGATAACATTCGAGAGTGAAGTATGGGACAATACAATCTAATTTAAGCCAGTGGTTTGTGTTTTTTATCATAATGTGTAAATTATAAGGTGAAAGGTATTTATATCTGATTTTTGTAAACTACACCACACCATCACAACCACTATGATATCTTCTTGTTTCTCTTTTATTTACAAAATTAGTATTGGTTTATTTGTGTCAAATTATATTACAATTTTCCTTTTAAAATAGAATTTAATTTAAAAAGATTTCCAATGAATTTCAAAATTTACTTTATCCATTCCCTTTTTGTGGCATCCGGGTGGGAATGGTATAAATGGTAAAGTAGGGAGAAGATATAAATTGGCTGTGACATAATAAATTCAGTCGGTAGAGTCAGTCTTGTGGGGGACAGAGAATACGGCTGGTGGCTGTCGTCTTCGGATTGTAAGAATACTGCTAGGGTGTAATCATGATGCAACCTTTACACTGTTCTTTTATAACTGATTGATATTGATATGATATTGATGATATTGATAACGGCCATAATGAGCAATAATATCCCATGTTCGATCTGTTCGCATCCTTTATTGTGAAAGCCCACGGTTTGTGCTCCTCAATGGAATGGAAGTTAGCACATTGCGCTCCAGAATTAGAAAATAATCTAATTGTAGACCTGCTCTAGATATTTATTTAGGCCAAGGTCACTCAAAAGGGAGAAATAGAAAAACTTTTATAAAAAAATGAAACCGACTTCAAAAAAGAACACTGAAAAGTATGAAATAACTATTCCTTACGGATCGAAACTTAAGTACAAAAATAACTTTATAAATACGATACAAATACCCATAGAGTTAAATTTGATAGTTATTGAAGTCGGTGCCAAATCAATGTTCGACAACGGAAAGTCTATTAGTTTAGTAGGATTGGCTTTTGGCTACTTATGGTACACATATTACGATGAAGACCATAAGCCGAAGATATGAAAACAAATACCTAGGTCCATACGCATGTTAGTATAAAGATCTACAAACAAAGTTATGACTTATAATATATACTAGCTGTACTCCGCGACTTCGTCCGCGTGGAAAAATGTTCCTTGACCTCTTTAGGTTATATTGTTTAGTCTTTTATTTATTGTCTTTAGGTTATATATATTGTTGGTGTTAAAAAAAAGTTATTCTCTATAATGAAACATCTGCCATATTAGATTTATGATGACGTCACATATACAAAAACCTGCGTATTCCATTCCATTCGATACCCATATTGTTAGTTTTGAACGAAAAAGTTATTTCCTATTATGGAACATTCCCCATATTCGATTTATGATGACGGCACATATATACAGAAACCATTCCATTTCATTTAATGCCCATATTGCTGGTGTCGAACAAAAAGTTATTTCCCGCCATCCGCCATATTGGATTTATGATGCCATCACATACATAGAGACCTTCCCCTGTGTATTCTATTTCATTTGATACCCATATTGTTGGATGTTGAACTAAAAAGTTATTTCCTGCTATGGAACATCCGCCATATTGGATTTATGATGACGTCACATGTACAAAAGCTTTCCCCTGCGTATTCCGTATCATTTGATACCCATATTGTTGGTGTCGAACGAAAAAATTATTTCCTACTATGGAACATCGGCCATATTGGATTTATGGTGACGTCACATATGTATCTACCTTCTGCATATTCCATTACATTTGATACCCATATTGTTAGTGTTGGATAAAAAAGTAATTTCTAATTATGTAACATCCGCCATATTGGATTTATGATGACGTCACATACATAGAAACCTTCCCCTGCGTATTCCATTTCATTTGATACCCATATTGTTGATGTTGAACGAAAAAGTTATTTCCTGCTATGGAACATCCGCCATATTGGATTTATGATGACGTCACATGTCCAGAAACGATCCCCTGTGTATTTCATTTCATTTGATACCCATATTGTTGGTGTCGAACGAAAAACTTATTTCCTATTATAGAACATCCGCCATATTGGACTTATGATGACGTCGCATGTCCCGGAACCTTCCCCTGTGTATTCCATTTCATTTGATACCCATATTGTTGGTGTTGAACGAAAAAGTTATTTCCTATTATGGAACATCCGCCATATTGGATTTATGATAACGTCACATAAACCTTCGTCTGCGTATTCCACTTCATTTGATACCCATATTATTGGTATTGATCAATACCTCCAGAAACCTAGAACATGACACCCATGTAGCTCTATCAAAAAAAAATAATATTCGCCATCTTGGATTACAAAATGAACGTTATTTTCGTAATCAGCACCCCGAGGTACTTAGAATTTGGCACCCATATCGATTTATCCAAAAAAGTAATATTCGCCATCTTGGATTTGAAAATGAAAGTCATTTTCGTAACCAGCACCCCGAAAAACCTAGAATTTGATACCCATATCGATTTATCCAAAAAAAGTAATATTCGCCATCTTGGATTTGAAAATGAACGTCATTTTTGTAATCAGCACCCCGAGAAACCTAGAACATGACACCCATGTAGATTTTTAAAAAATAATAATATTCGCTACTTTGGATTACAAAATGAACGTCATTTTCGTAATCGGCACCCCGAGATACTTAGAATTTGACACCCATATCGATTTATCCAAAAAAGTAATATTCGCCATCTTGGATTTGAAAATGATAGTCATTTTCGTAATGAGCACCCGAAAAACCTAGAATTTGATACCCATATCGATTTATCCAAAAAAAAGTAATATTTGCCATCTTGGATTTGAAAATGAACATCATTTTCGTAATTAGCACCCCGAGAAACTTCGAATATGATACCCGTATCGATTTATCCAAAAAAAGTAATATTCGCCATCTTGGATTTGAAAATGAATATCAATCATAACATTCGCCATATTGAATTTATGGTGACGTCACATATGTATCTACCTTCCCCTGCGTATTCTATTTCATTTGATACCTTGATATTTGGGGTAGATTTTTGAAAAATAAAGTAGCCTATGTTCACCCCCTGGTGCCAAACTATCTCCATGCCAAATTTTATCGGAATCAGTCCGGCGGTTTAGCCTTAAAAACAAAGCAGACAGACAGGCAGACAAACAGAGAGACTCGCATTTATAACATTAGTATCCCCTATAAAGTTTCATCCCCCTTTTCACTCCTTTAGGGGTAGATTTTTGGAAAAAAATAAGTTATATTTTTTAACAGAAAAGGTTTTATCTATGTACTAAATTTCGTCTTAATCAGTTCAGCGGTTAAGCATTTCCCCTATAAAGTTTCATCCCCCTTTTCACCCGTTTAGGGGTAGATTTTTAATAAAAACAGAAAACTATTTTTTTTTAATAGAAAAGGTGTATCTCTGTACCAAATTACATCTTAATCTGTTCAGCGGTTAAAAATTTCCCACACAAAGTTTCATCCCCCTTTTTACCCCTTTTGGGGTAGATTTTTGAAAAATAAAGTAGCCTATGTTCACCCCCTGGTGTCAAACTATCTCTATGAAAAATTTTATCAAAATCGGTCGGGCGGTTTAGCCGTGAAAACGGAACAGACAGACAGACAGACAGACAGAGAGACTTTCGCATTTATAATATTAGTATGGATGACAGACAATCTGGAATGTGTTATAATCTATATAAATATAGATAACTATTTAATTATACTATAATAAATAGTATAATAATAATAATCTCTAAATAGCATAAAGCAAATTCGCTGTTTTCGTCTGTCTGTTTCTCAGCTAACTTCTTCTAAACCACGCAACGGATTTTGATACCGTTTTCGCTATCGTTTAGAGAATTTTTCGCGAAAGGTTTATATGTATAATACTAGCATATTATAATAGAGAAAAGTCAAGCTTTCAATTATTTGTAATGATGTTGTAAAAAATATACTTTTGGGAGCTTACATTGGTAATATTGGCTAAATCTTACGAGATAGATCAAAATAATATACTACGGAATTGTATATCATAAAAAGATCTACAGATAAGTTTCCGATGGTATATGTGTATCTCTAAGGATAACCCACAGTAGCCGTTTTTATCTTTTACGTGTTACTTAAAAATAATGGGTTATTTACGAAGCTATTCTAAACAATAAGTATTATTCCTTAAAATCTTTATCCAATTAAATACGTTAGATACGTTGTGCATTTAACGTAGATCAAAATTGCCCTTCACAACATATCATTAAAATGAATATCTTGGAAGATGTTACAGATTTAAAATTATTAATCGATCACAGCGAAACGGGCGTTCGGCCGGCACTCTCTGTTGACGTCAACACCGCGGCGACAACGGCGTATAATTATTTAAAAGATTGCTATTTCCAGTAAAACTATCCTTTTCAATGAACATTAATACATCACAGGGTCTAACATTCAATGTTGCAGGTTTAGATTTAAGCGTTGAGTGTTTTTCACATGGACAACTATAATATGCTAGTCCTTTCGCGCGTTACATCTAACCAAAGTCAGTTTGTGTTGTCTAATGAAAAAACAGCTCTAAACATTGTATATAAAGACATTCTACAGTTATACGACCTACGTCACACACACCGTACAACCGTGCGAAGCCGGGGTGGGTCGCTAGTTATACTATAATACAAACATATATTATAGGTACGTGATATATACTTACCACAATCGCAAAACAGAACGCTCCTAGAAGAACGTACATTCCTGGAAAACAATATTTTAGACATTATTATTATAATTATGATAATTGTAGAGGTACGTCAAAAAATACTTCTAATTATTATTAGAGAAGTTGATGTAGTTTGGGGAAAGAGAAATATCTAAAGACCCCAACATTTACCTAGTGCTTCATCTTCTCTGTTAAATGCTTTGTAGTGTGAAGATATAATATTTGTAATATTATTATTATTTACTTCTAAAATGAAGTTGATATTTCTATAATTACAAGGCGTATAATTTATTATACCTCGATGGCGCAGTATTTTAGGTGTTATTCCAGACGCAGAAGGTTCCGGATTCGATCCCGGCCGAGTCAATTTAGGAAACGAACTTTCCTAGATTGTCTCGACTGATTGGATCTGGGTGTACTGGGAGACGGGCCTAGTAGTTCTCATCTAGTTCTCATAATACAGGGAATGCCCTGTATGGAACACAGTAGTTATTACTTCTTTTACTGCTGGTAGAATTGAATCTTCCCCAATAGTATGTGGTTTGCCTGTTTTAGCAATCAATAATGAGATATTGTACGATGCTCGAAGTCCGTGTTGCTCAGAAGCTAATGAAAAAAGTTTTGAAACGGCTAACTTTCGTACCTAATTCTTTTTCATGTCTTGAAAATAGGTCACGTCTTTGTCTTTCTTATCCGGGTGTATTTTATTAATTTATTATTATTTGAAATTATCATTTGAAATTGTTTTTTGACAAATAAGGCACATTGGCGACGATGGATTTGTGGGATTTTCGATAAATCCGTATTTAATATAAATCCACACTATACTGTCATCTCTTCTTTTTTGCTTCCGACATAGTTTTACATTACAGATGATAAGTGAGTAAAAGATCAACTTTCAAAACCTTGTTATCAATTGCGCGCGATAATGCTAATGAAAATAAAATAAACAATGACGGCCATTTTGGAGACATATAATACGCATCGACAGGAATAAGATAAACATGCAATGACTCGTATATAAAACCTGGCGCGGAAATAAAGCGCAAGCGCCGCTCGGGGGCAAGGGCGACGCGAGAGCAGAGTGCGGGTCGGAGGCTGCAGGGCTCAGTCCTGTCGTCGCATGTATGTTCACTCGCTGATTACCAAATGCCCCGAAGACACGGAGCAAGTTAGAACAAGCACAGATAATAATGTCAATTCTTGCAGGATTTCAAAAATCATGGTATTTAAGAAAAACTTGTTATAGGTAACTTAATTCCCACAAACATATTTTTTTGTTATTTTTATTTTAACAGGCTTTTCTTAAGTTCACTTATATTTATATATGAAAAATTTCACGTGAATATGGACGGTTTGTAAATTTTTTTATTCAAATGAAAAATTAAAATTTTTATATCATCCAATTTAATATAGATCTGAATGTAATTCAATTTTTCAGTTCAGTTTTCATCCCACTTCCCAAACTGCCGAAATATGTGAATTTTAGCACACGTGATAAAAATTATTACAATACTTATGTATTATAACAAAAAATAATCAACATTTAAAGTTTACTTTACTTTAGTACGTGATTAGCGTGTTTTTTTTTTGTCTTTTTTAGACTATATTTTTTTTAATCTGGCCACGCGCCCTCTGTGCCATCTCGACGCCCTTTAATTATCTCTGCGTCTTCTACTGCCCCCTGAAAGTCTCAAAGGGGTCGTTATCGCCCACGTTGAGAACCTAGGATCTAGATAAAGACATGTGAACTTGTATTCTTTAAACTTTCTAAATAACACATCTGTTTACCTCATGCTCGTTTTTGTTTTGGTTTAGCTTAAAATGACTTTATTATCAGTTAACACTCAAGAGTCAGAATTAATTTGGCCAGCTAACGATCATCATCATGAGTCGTGAGTATCAACGGAAATTGAAAACTCTGCATAATGTGAAACGCTTTAAAAAATATACTTAGAAATTGTGCATTAAGTCGAAATGTTTGACATTTCCCTTGAAATTCACGTTATCCCATTTCCATTATAGTATGTGAATTATGGAAATAACTTCTAATCACATTTTATTATAGATACCTACATATAATTACGCTAAATATAGCAGTCTATTTCATAAGGAATACCTAATGAGGTGACTGCTAGGATGCAATATCGTGGTCTTTACACACTGATATTTTTTTTAAATCTATTAATGACTATGTTAATGCATTTTACGTTTATGCAAGCATTTGTAAGTAGATACCTACACTTGAGTGTAATTACAAAATGTAGCTGGAAAGTTGTTCAGAAAGTATGATGTGCGCCAATTAATTGAATAAAATAGGTACTAACCGATTTCAACTGGAGTCATAGACGGAGGCGGATGTCGGGGATGCAGAGCGGAGTTACTGCGAAATATCGAGCCGTATTGTTGCGCCTGCACTGTGGGTTCGTGGTTATTCTCGTCTTTAAAGGGTGAAAATCCTGAAAAATATGGCATAACAGATTTATAGTCAACATTAATCTCTACTACTCTACTATCTCTCTGTAATTTAAAGATACAAATGTCTTACTTCAATCTATACTATCTTAATATTATTATAAAGAGAGACAGTGATTGTGAAGTTTGTTTATATGTGGAGGGTAATGTCCGGAACCACTGCAGACTGCACACTGCATCTATTCGAAAAGGGTCCTTTATTCCAGACGGACATAGGCTATAATATCATGTATTCAACCCGGGCGAAGTTGGGACGGTCCTCTAGCAATGAATACACTTAGGTTTATTTTACTATTGTACATGAGCAAGCACATTACGCAGCCTTTCATTAGACTATTCTAATCTTACATAATTTTTTTTATATCTCGTTAAGGTTCGGATAATCGGAATGGGTTTCATACGACGGACCTGTCGAATACTGCCAGATTCGCACGAACGTTCGGACTTCGGAGTCAATATCTCTTCGTATTTGATAAGAATTAGAAAAAATCATTAAGCGATTCGACTCCGTGTGCGATATCGATTCATTTCAATATTTGAATCCGGTGTTACAAATATCTAAACAGCGCAGTCTCTAGACTAGATTAACCACCCTAGGTTACGACTAATAGATATAACTTTTCATGCGTCACGAATTAGAGAGCATTCAAATATTACGTAACACAATTTGGGGGGGGGGGGGGGGTCCTTGACAGCCCACGGGTGTTTGAAGGGCCTAGCGTTCACGATAGCATAGGACGTTGGCGGCTGCATGCCCATACTAATTTGTATGAAAAAATCATGCATAAAAATGCGGTATATTTGATAACCTATTTCAAGAAAACTGTGAATTATATTGGAAAAGAGATTTAATTACGTTGTTGCTTGATATTTTACTATCAATTTGATGTACTTTTTGTTGTTTTTATTACTCTTATTAAATCACGGTACTCGGAACGCGACAATGTTATTCTAGAGTTATGCATGAAATTCATATTTTTTTTCTGTTTTCACTAAAATATTATTGTAATTCTTTTTATTTATGTTATGCTCCATTTCACAGAGCAGCGGGTGGTATTTATTTTGCTCAGAAATTTATATATTTACTATCATCTAAACTCGGAATGCCAAACCTCGTCGGGCGCGATTTAAGTGTGCCGACCCTTAATAAACTCAGTTTGAAACATTAATTCGTATTGTTTTTTCAATTACCCGAATATCTTCTTATACGTAGACGTATCCACGTAAAACTTACGGCTGTATAAAGGATACAGCCAACCAGGAATTTTTATTCTATTTTTACATATCACATCATTTACTTTTCTAAGCGTGTCGAATTCTATTTTCAGGTGGTATTCCACACCTACATACCAACAGACATTCGTTAAAGCAACAATTTTACAGTTGTTTTTGAAACATACCTTTAAGTACATCGCCCAGATCAGCCATGCCGGTTCTGACTCCACCTCTTGCCATGATATCGTCGTTCTGTGGCGTATCTGGTCTTTGAGGGGTATCTCCTCCACTGAAATCTACGTCAACGCTGGCAGCAGCGCTGGCGAGGGCTCCAGGTATATTCTTTATATTTGCCGGAGTTTTTGTGTCACCTTTGCCGGGAAGCGCTACCCTTCGTAGAGGCCCAGAACGGCATTGCTCCGGAGTTAAAAGAGTGACACGAAGCAGTTCGCCACTACCTGTAGATAAAAAGCACCATAAAATAATAAAGCTAAGTAGTTTAAATATTACTGTCTATGAATTCACTAGGTATTGTATTTTGTATTTGTAGATTAAGGCCTTGGAGGAAAAATATGCTAAAGAATAACAAAAAATAATGTAGAAACGTGTAATTACAGACGCTATTAGAGATGAAATTTCGACTTTAATACATATGAAGGTAAATAAAATTCGAGTTTAAACTGCGGAATATATTATGAATCCACTCAGATCCAGATGGGTTCATATTTAATTGCAGGAATTGGCATTCATAGTATCTCGTGTCAACATTCTTTAATATGCAAGTATGCTTATCATTTCGACATGAGATAGAATTACTTCTGTTTAGGCTAACACAGCAATTAAAAGAGAAGTTTTATGTGAATAAAGAACTTACCCTCGCCAACTGCGATAACCCGAGGATGCCTCGAAGCTAACATTGGTGCGAATGCGACAACTTCAGGGTCAAGACTCTCCACTAGCAAGTAGTAATCTGACACAGCTACATCTCGCAGGGCCGTGCGACTGCCGTCAGAAAACTCTATGTCTATGTCCAGTAGACCTTCCTGCAAGAAATAAAGACTAATTAAACTAAAATATAAAATTCGGTTTGCTTTCTATCGTGTCACATTTTGCTAGTAAAGTTTGATCATTATTTCAGTGCCTCAGAACCTACTACGCACGGGTATAAGCTTTAAACCTTACCGTGCAAAAAAAACTATCCTTTCGTTCCCTATTGCACCATCTCAAAAGTTGATAAAAAAAAACGATAAAACGATATCCAATAAAGTAAACAAGTCTAAATGCGAATTTTTACGACTGTTTACTGCTCGTGACCTTTAGCGATTTCGGCTTAGTGATACTGAAACACTCAGGACTGAAGTCGGAGCATGTTTTGCCATAAATACAGATTATTATTAATTATTAAGTTACGTCGTTAAAATATATAAGTACCTACGGAAACAAATTAAGATAAAATTAAAAATACTTGCCTGATATTGTGCTGTAAGACGCCTAGTAACAGTAGTTTCAGACACGTATCCATTTTCAATTGCAGTATCAGGAGAAATATTCAATTGAAGTCCAGAAATAACGCGCACCAAGAGACGAGAAATGGACACTTTATCGTTGACCACGCGTACTTCGCGAAGACCTATTACACGACCTGAAAAAAAGATCAATATTTCGTTTAATATTTGGAAGTTTTATTAGTTTTATTGTGCTGAAACAAAAAATCAAATGTAACACAAAATAGGATCTTGACTTCGGTTAAAGTCCAAAAAGCTATAACTTAGTGCAAAAACAACATTAGGTTTATTACCTTATAGGCAAAATATATGACATTGATGTTAGGAAAGTTGGCATTCTCACTGAACTACGAGTAATTTCTTTGAAGAATTTTCAAGAATAAAAATGACACTGTATTAAGATATTATTTTCGTTTTGATCCCAAAATCAGCGGCACGTTAAGAATTAGAAAATACTCAGAATTTCCTGACAACATAAAAGCAACAAAATACTTACATGAAGAAAATTGATCATAACAATTACCAGTGATCGGCGACAGTACTTGAACTTCAGTGCGACCCGTGCTTCGACCCTGTAGTACTCGGCCACGGAGTGAGGCTATACGCGGATCTGACACACGCATTAGAGACAACACTAGTTCTGTTACTTTGAGCCAAGTACGCCGAGATACGAAGTATGAAACTCGGCCAGAGTCATGGTCTTTAGCTAAGAAACGAGCGTACACCTATAAAAAACATTACAGCTTGTAATTAAATATCAACAAATATTTTTCAGCAAAATCACAAATCAAATATGACTTAGATTGATCACGTTTCGTGTTACGCTAGTGTATCATGTAACAATAACCCTAACCACTAAGTCCGCATTCTCAACCATTTTTATGTCGCGACCCATGAAAAGCCAAAAAGTTAAGTATAGTCTTGCGACCCCTTCACTATAAAATTATAATTATGATAATATTTTAATTACCTAATAGTTTATTTATACGTTTAATTTAAATTTTCAAGGCAGGGAGCCCCAGGCGATAAAAACGCAAAACCGCGCATTACAAATATAAATTATCGCGCGTGTAAATCGCGCCCGCCTGTCTAAGGGCCTAAAATTACTGTCTGGGCGAGGTTTCAACCTGCGTTGTACTTGCACGAACTTGTCAAATAAGTCGCTCGTGCATCCCGTGACACGTGCGCTAGACAGGCTCGTACATGTTAAATGCCTTAGTTATAAAAACAAAAGGACACGAGGCAGAGCTTCATTGTCATTTACAACTTTTGGGAAGTAGCACAGAGAAGCAAGTGCATACAACAACGAGCTTATCTCACTCACCCAGTGTTTAATTTTTATAACAGTAAAAACTTAAATTAAAATGTACAAATTTGTGACAAAACGAAATGTGCCCTCTACATCTGGTGAAACGGTGAAGAGAAAAAGACCAGATTATACAACGACACATATGTATTTAAAATATGGATTTATGCATGGATGACAAGCCACAATGTGTTGTTTGTTTTCAAGTCCTATCCGCGGAAAGCAAGAAGCCTTCAAAGCATCTGGAAACAAGACACCCGTCTTTACAAAGCAAACTGTTAGAATTCTTCGAGTGTCACTTGTTTTGAAAAATCAACAAATTGCTATAAAACCAGAGATAGGATTCGGTCAGCTAATTCGTGATTCGGTGCTGGTTAGCTGACCGAATCCTATCTCTGATATATCCTGAGGATGCTTCGTTGAGAGGCGAAACATGTGTCGATTGATGGTTTTTGGAGTTTGAGCGGAACATAGCTAAAGATTTTTAGCAATTTTTATGTTTTGTCAGATATGAATGCGAGGAGTCTATTAAAGAAAAGTACCTGGGCGACCGAGCCTTACTCGGTGTCTTACAAAAAACTTTTAGAGATTTAAACTCGCGTATTTCAGCTTGGTAGTTCTACACTCTAGCCACTGTACTACTGAGAACGTAAACTCTGTTGTGATATCAGGAGAACGTTATGAAATCAGAAGAATTTAGGGTTTATAAGTTCTAAGTGTGTGAAAACGTAGGGAAAACGATTTTTCCCAGAATTGAGACCAAGCTAGATCAATTTCTCGCCCCCCTCATCCCCTATATTGTGATTATTACTCATTTAATATAATAGTGGATATGATTTTTTAATATAATAATAGATATGCTTTTTTGCAAATCAATTCCTGGTCGAGCATCGAGCGAAGGACTTTTTAACGTATTCATTGAAGCAACACAAAACGAAAACTTGGACTGGAATGAATGCATTGCGGTGTGTACTGATGACGCGAAAGCGATAACGGGGAAAAACAGTGCCGTGATAGTAAAATTATAAGACATTATGCAGCATGTGAAATGAACGCACTGCTTTCTCCACAGACATGCGCTTGCCGCGAAAAAGATGAAAAACAATTGTTAATTTTATTAAAAGAACTAGATTGCTTTCCACACTCTGCGAAGAAATGGGTGTCAAGAACAATTCATTGCTTTTCCATATCGAAGTGAGATGGCTGTAGTTAGGAAAAGTTTTAACAAAGCTTTTAGAATTGCGAGACGAATTAAAAATCTTTTTACAGATAAAAACAGTTTATTTTTACAAGATAAAGAGTCTTTATTACTGTTGATTTACTTGAGTGACATATTTTCAGATTTGAATGACTTGAATACGAGTTTACAAAAACATTTTACTTATATCAGATAAAGTCAATGGCTTTATCAAGAAGCTTAGTATTAACTAAAACTTCTGATTATATTAACAAAAATGCGAATTTAGAAAATTTTGTCATTGACCGCCTGTTGGAGAGCATGAAATCTAGATATGAGCGTAGCGCCGGCACGCCACCGCGCTGTCGCCGTGAATTCTCCTCGGCGCGCCGCCGTCGAAGGGAACACCCGGCGCGCCATTGCGATGTGGCTCCACTCAAAGCACACAGCAAATCGCTAGCTATTCGACGCACGAGGGGTACGTGGGCGAGGAGTGCGGCGTCCGCTAGAGTTGGGCAGCAAACGATTTAAAAATGAGTACCTATCGTGCGAGGGTCTCTTTTTGCAAACATGCTAGTACGATATGTTAGCACATTTGTACTGTCTGGAGAGGAGGTCTATTGAATGCACGTCATACTGACACACTGTACATGAGGGAAAGACTCGCCAGTAGCAAGAACAGTCAAAAGAGGAAAATAAATTTTATACGCCCCTTCGCTCGCACGCAATAATTACTAAAGAAATGTATATATTATTTAAGTATACCTACATTCACCAGCTTAAATTATCTTTTTTTTTTCTTAGCGGTGATGGGGAAAATCCTCATGGAGACTAGACTAATCTCATTAACCAAGTAGTGTTACAGACCAACCGACTAAAAATCCCCCTCCCTTTTCTCCAATCACAGCGGGATCGCCTTTCGTCGTTGCTTCACTGTTTGTTGGTGTTCGATTGCTTCCAATCTCCTTTCTTATTCTTTGCCGTCGCTTTTCTTCTGTTTTTTTTCTTTCATAATTCCAGAAACGAATTCCATTATTTCTTTCCAATTTCCCTCATCTCTTGTCATTGTGTCTACAAAATTTTCCTCCGTGATTTTAGTGTCCAACTTGATGTTTATCATAACTCTTCGTTCTTCCGATCTAATGCACTCAAATATCGTGTGTCTAGAGGTATCTCCTTTGCGACAGTAAAAATATTTGTCACTTTATACTTTTCCGATCCTTTTCAAATGCCACTGAAAACACCCATGGCCAGTTAGCAATTGAGTCAGATGGTAACTCACCTCATCGAATTGCCTTAATATCCACTTTCTTATGTCTGGACTTAAAGTTTTTGTCCAAATTTCACTTTCCTCTTCCATACTCATTTCCCATTCCCACTGCCATTCATTTGATGTAATCATTCTTATTTCCTTCTTTTCAACTTCAGTTTTTCCTATTGTTCTACATCGTTCCTTCGCTAGTGAGTCTTACTAGCGTAGCATAAGCGTATTACCATACTCTTTTTTTGAGATATTGTTCTGTGCCCTTTACATATTCGAATTGCAAGCCTTCTTTGCTCTGACAAAAGGGTTAAAAATTTCTTGTATTGTATGCCTCTTATCCACACTGGTGCAGCATACATAATTATACTACTAGCCACAAATGCCGAAGTTCTTCTTCTATTTTCTCCAGTCTCTCTTACTCTGTGCATTAACCTGTATGGTGCACTGGTTACCCTTGCGGCTTTTTCTGTTGTCCACTTAATGTGTTCTCAGAAGGAAAATTATTGTCTATCGACAAGCCCAGATATTTTATTTTTCTCTGTAGTTTGACAGTAGCTCCCTGAACTTGGAAATTAATATCTCTTCTCACCTTGTTACTTCCTTTCAAAAGTGCAACTTCTGTCTTATGATGTGCAAGTTCCAGGTCATTTTCTTTTGTCCATCGTGCCACTTTTTCAAGAGACGCATTCGCTTTTCTCATAAAATCTTTGCGCCGCCCGCACTTTTTCATATCGCATACTGTAGATAGCTTGCTCAATCAGACAGAGTTTTTCATCAGTGAACGTTTAGGTATTTGTTTCATTGTATACTTAAAATGCAATTAAGATAGATTCATGTACAGATTTATTTTGGACACAACACCATGGTAGTGACATCGACTGCATTTGATGCTTATAAGCCAAAATAAAAGATAAGTAAATGAAACTTTTGTAAAATCTAACAACAAAACAAAAAATTTGAACACTAAATGTTTTCTAAGGCCACGCCATCGACGCCGCCGCCGCCGTAAAAAATTTTGAACAACGCCGCCGCTGTCGCAATGGCCATCGGCGCTCATATCTAATGAAAACGTATTTAGGTGAATTAAAGATTCAGTTACTACAATATTTTCCTGATGACAACAATGATTTCTCGAAAAGATGAGTTCTCAATCCATTTGATGAAAATATTGTTGCAGCTGCCAAGTTACGAGACTCACAATCACCTCATTGAACTATCGGCTGATAAACTTTGGAACAGGAATTTTTATCTCAAGATTTAGAAAAATTTTGGCTTGCACGACGATGTGAGTACGGAAGCCTAGTAACGGAAGCTTTGATAATATTGATACCCTTTGCTACTTACCTGTGCGAAAAAGGTTTCTCGTCTATGGTGGCTTTGAAAACTAAATACAGAAATCGTCTGTTATCACTCGAAAATAATTTACTTATGAGTGTTTGCAAAGATGATCCACGTATAGAATTACATAAACAAAGTAAGCTACAATATAAGTGTATTTTTTCATGTTGTATTACATTGTAATATTAAATTTATAATACTACACTAAAAGTCATTCCTTTAATAAACGAATCTTTTGTATGTAGGTCTTATTTTTTTAACAGACTCCGACCCCCTTTAGTAACAAACGCGACTCCCCCAAAGGTCGCGACCCCCAGGTTGAGAAACTAGGCGCTAAGGTAACACTTATATAGGATCGAATTTATGGCCCTGCCAAATCTGGTTCTACAATAACAACGAAGAGATTTTTACCTCTACATTACTCTGTTGATATCTCAATCGGCATGAACGTTGGTCAGTCAAAGAGTTTGTTGCGTCTGGCCTCACACCTCCCCATCCTCGCGCAGACAATGATCTTTTCATTCTATCTTTTATATTTGAATCATCTGATACTTTCCAACCTATTTTAAATAAATGACAGATGATTAGAAAATTATAATGACGAGTAGGTTGAATAATTAGATAAAAATTTCGATTTATAAAAATATACACTAAAAAAAGTAAAATATGTGCTTACGTAGACACATACGTACCTACGTACATATTTTTCATTACATAATTAGATTTTTTAAATATATCAAAGTACTAAATAATGAAAAAAAATTTTTTACGTTATTAATATTTATATAACACGAAGTTAGCATTTTCTTTCCTTTTCGAAAAAAAACTGAAAGAAAGCTGAAAGAATATCAATAAGCAAGTGCATTTTGATTTTTTATTTTTCATAGATTTTGATTTTTGCGCAATTTTGATTTTTCATTGATGCTTTTAAAATTACTCATAACACAAAAAATAATTAAATAGCTAATATACAATACGTAGAAAAACTGTTATTAAACACTAATACCTTAATTTACCTTTAATTTGTGATAGTCGATTGTCATCAACGTCGATTTCTAATGGATACTCAGGCATCCATACAGTAAAACGCGCAAGTCCCGTATAAGTTCCATATTTAACTATCACAGAAGCATTAGAAGAGCCTCTGATCTCGGAGCCATCGACGTATACAGAACTGCACGATGACGACACCTAATATTAGGAAATTAAAATCTGATGTCATTCGATCCTCTATACAACATAGAAATATATAACATAGGTATATATTTAACTCAAACTAGTTACGGCCGAGTTGTCTTCAAATCATTTCTATTCTTGAGTAAGCTATCAATATAATATTATATCATATCAGCTGTAGACACTGATCTTTAAACACTGATCTACATTCACTTACTTTATACTTAAAATTACCTATATACAAATCAAATAATATAATAATAATAATATTCTAAGACATTTCTCACAGCGCCATCTAGTTCCAAAGTAAACAGCACACGCTTGTGTTATGGGTACTAGACAACTGATATACTACTTATATACATTTCTTTTGTAAATAAATACATATAATACATAGACACCCAGACTTGGGGCGAGAATCGAACCCGCAACCCCCGTTTTACTTTCCGACGCGCTTAACCGTTGCGCTACGGAGGTCGTCGTCGTCGAAATATACGTAGGTACATAAAATAATAATTCTATACTTACAAAAAAAAAATTATGTTTCTTGGTAAACGCATCGCTAGAGAACGGCTGAACCGATATGAATCGTTCAAATCAGTCAAAGAATACAAATCCAAAGAAGAATTGGAAAAGTTGCCCGGAAAATTGGAAAATTCAAGAATTGAAAGTGCTTTTATGGGATTTTTATAATCACAGATTTATTTAAATTTTGTCTGGACAACGTCTGTCGGTTATAAAAATATATAAAAATCTTGTGTGTTAGTGATCGTAGAACTTTCGAACGACTCATCATCATATTTCATATAACCAGGATCCGACAGGTGGCTCTGTCGTCTAGTAATAAATTCTATATTTAACGCGGGTGAAACTACGAGGCACAACTAGTCATATATAAAGGTTTCTTAAAATAAGGTCCACTCCTTGGTCGTCTTTTACCAGCTTTTATGATCTTCGGAGAAGCGCCTTTAAAATTACATTTGATTTTACATTTTAAAAACGTAGACATTTTCATATTCAACCAAATTACTATTTTGGAAGAACATTACATGCATATTATAACAACATATACATAAAATATAGGCATATGTGTATTATTACATAAGTGTAAGATATAGTCACCTTCAAAACACTTTCGTCTTCCGAATGGCAGGAACTTTGTAATGTGACATCGGCAACTTGCCCCGCTTGGGAAACGATCAGCACTTTCATAGCTTGTGAAACTTGACGTCCCGTCAGCACGGCTGTATTCAACACTTCCCAATTCTAAACAAATTACAAATAATATCACTACTTACTACTTACACCATATTTTCTTATTTAGATAAGTCATATGGTTCACCGAAGTTCGTTTGTTGTTGAGGAAAAAGTCCACATATAAAACTGTGACATATGGATTTCTAGTCAAAGTAACCCTTTATTCGTAATTTTACTAAGAATCGTTAACGGTTCGAAGACAACAGTGAACATGTTGCCGTATGATCGTAGAATTGGACAGATAACGATGTGCCTGGGCATTTTTCGAAACGCTACCATTTCACAAAATAGTCAACTAATACCTTTTGTGCTCCTCCCTCCTGCATCTTCGCCGTGCCACGACAACGTGGACCACACGCGCTATCGTCCTCACCGGAGTTGCATGGATAAACAACTGGAGCCCCCTCTTATATCGACTGCGACCCCACAGACCCCTTTAGTCGCCTCCGACGACAGGCGAGGTACACTGTAGTCTTATTCTCGGGCTCGGATTACAAGGCTGACTTAATACCTACCATATCGTTAATGGAAATCGTTGGACGATTCGTTCAGCCCTAGCTATGCATATCGATTTTGTTGGGTGTTGTAAGTAGTAATGTATCTGCTTGTCAACAAATACTACTAACCTCTAAAATATGTTCAGGGGTATATGTTTTCATATTGCGCACAGATTTTATGTGACTTACATAAAAGAATACTATTGTAGCTTCCGCTCAAAGCTAGGTACATTAAAATGCAGATTTCTCGTCAATTACTTTAATACAATCAAACCTGGAAAAGCCATGGGGCCAGACTCAGTTAGAGAGCATGGAAACAGTACAGTTTTACGTCAGGCTCAGCCAGATCATGACGATAAGAAGCATTCAGCTTGGAATATTGACAAACGTATTGTTCTCTTAAATTTGCAAATATTTTTTTCCTGTATCTTTTTGCTTGTTAATTGACGACAGAATAATACTGCGAGATCTTTAGTAGTTTATTTATTGGTACTGTTTCGTTTACATCTTATGCCTATTTAATTTTACAAACTATTTATACTATGTACGTGATATTACAATAATCTCATTGCAGCGACGCGGACAATTATTTTGCCAATACTTATATATGTATTATTAAAAGTTATGCAATGAGATCAAGGAAATGTGTCAAAATTTAACTGGCACGTATATCATTGGGCATATCATGGGCATATCATTACGATGACTAGACAATAGGTAATGTGATGAAATGGCGGCGTATGACCGGAATGGCCAGCCACATTATGATCTTCCCAATTGCACGATCGGACGACGACACGTATACTGTATATTACGTTTGAACTTATAAATTTTATAAGAATTGGAAATTTAATATTGTAGATTTAACGATAATATCAATAAATACTTAACTAGGTATAGTTATTTAATCTAATTTTGTGGTAGGTACTACTATATGCAAATAAATACAAAGGTCAGAGATATACAATATACTACTTATATAATATACTGATCTACAAAGAAATAGAAAATACAAAAATACAGACAAAGTAAACATATGTACCTACAGCTACAAATAGATCTTTTAACAACACGTATAAATATACATAATATAAGTAGTGGCTACGTAAAATATATACACATAATATGTATACGTATAATCAGATTTCAAAGATTCATAAATCTTTGCCACCCGGTATAAATTTTAATAGTCATATGTAATAAGTAGGTACCTAAAATATAGTATCATATATATGTAGTTAGATAAAAAATTATTAAAAAGTATTTTTTTTTATATAAATACATACAAAACGAGTGAAGACAACAAAACGAGAAGGGGTCACAATTAAAATAAAATATTTTGCACAATTAGATAAGCTTAATAATATTTCTCGCAATCATATTAAAATCCCAAATTGTGTGCAAGACGCCTGGTATCCCTAAAATCAATGTGGGAGTATTGCAATACCAATTCGTTTACACGAAATGAGGGGTAACTTGATAAGATGATTTGTTATTAAATATTTGTTTTAAATTAGGGATTTAGAGTTAAATTTACTGTTGTGTGTTAACCGTTTATATATACAATGTTTAACCTTTTTCTTACCTTCTTATTTCTAACAAATCGACGGCCCCTGCGTAAATCATCGAAACTTAAAATCATCGATTTTTTTAATCGTTAAATTGGCCTTTAACAAGGTATATTTTACACCCAGCTTAAGAAACAAAGTCGATTTAACAACAATCGACTTTGTTTCTTTAGCAACAACCGACTTTGTTTCTTAAGCAGGGTGTAAAATATACCCTCTTAATGTTAGCAACACCGACAGATAAACATAAACGGGATCACTGGCGCCCTCTAGAAGTGCGCGACGGTGTTCGCGACGTCATAGAAAATAACGACTGACTGCTTGTTCCTCACTACCGCTCGAGATTATATAAGTCAAAACTCGAGCGCTCCACTCACTCTATTGCTTTTTACCTTCACGACTGCAGCACGAAATGTTCGAATACAAATTAATTAATTATTAATTGATTTTAAATATGAATATTAATCGATTACTCGATAACTTATAAGTTAAGTTTGGGGTGTTCCATTGCTATCAGTATCTAACTTACTATTTAATTTTGTCGTAGCTAACATTAAAGCCAATTTTATGATTTAAAAAAAATCGATGACTTTAAGTTTCGATGATTTACGCAGGGGCCGTCGAAATATGAATTAAGTTGTCATACCAACTATATCAGTTCAGTTGTTGCTACTGTAAGTTCAGTGTCTTTTTCTCCTCTATTTGTCAACTGATTTTTTTTTGTTTAGTAGCTATTGACGAGCTTTAGTGTTATCAGTAAAAAAAGTTTTGGAAACAATTATATTAATACGTGAAGCAAAAAATTCAGATATCTTTTTAGGAATATTGCGCACACGGAGGAGTTTGAGATTTGGCTTACTTTTAAGTTCATACTGTCATTGTCAAAAAGACTGTCAATGTCAAATTTGTAATAGTTTGTGATCGTAAAATATATGTAAACTTGAATTAATCTCGGATCAATCAAACAATCGCGCAGAATAGAAATTGTCGTTAAATAGTTTATATTATAAATTTATATTTATGCTCGAATTTCGACCACTGGGCGACCTCTAGTAACAATATAACAGTTCTACAAGTGTTTAGTTGGTATTCTATTGATGGGTTTAAAAAATCCTGTAAGATATGGACAATGCTAGAATTTTGTTGTTTTCAACAATAGCAATAAATTAGGCAATAGCCCACCAATAGAATAGCGACTAAACATTTGTAGGACTGTTATATTATTACCTACTAGTGGTTGCCTGGTGGTCGAAATTCGAGTATAAATATAAATTTATAATATAAACTCTAATATTAGAGACTTAACATTTTATGCGATATCATTTGATGACGAAGAATCACACCTCTACTGCAGCTATAAACTCCGAAAAATGTTTCGTTTCGAAGTTCTCCTTAATATGTTAATCAGTGTCGGCTCTAGGCTATGAAACCCCCGGATACAAACAATGCCCTAACGCCCTCTAGTATATATGCGCGCGATCAAAATGGAATACTTACAGTTATATTTTCATCAGTGATCGGAAATTCAGGTGCAAATGGTGCACTTATAAATGAAGTTGGGAAGCAATAGCCCGTTTACATCGCTTGAGGTACGCCTACGTGGACCCGCGGGATAGACTCGGGAGCAACAATTATTTTTTATAAAGCGAAGCCTTACAAGAATAAAAAAGCACAACTTTGTCGTTAATTCAAAAATATTTCATTTAAAAGCTAAATGTTTATAACAGGACAAAGTAGGTAATAGGTATGGATATTTCGCAGACAGAGTTCACAGAAACTTTTGTTAGCTTAGCTTAAGGGTAACCATAGGTAACTTAATTAGATTTAATCAGGTCTTTTCTAAAAAGACGCAAAATATACATAATTACTTTTTATATAGATTCGCGATCTCTATAGGTTACAGGAAGTTTATTATCGAAAATTAAAACTATAAACTTAAGAAGATCCCCTGGACAAACTAAATTCTACTGCCGCCGACATTGGCTATAACACGAGCGTAGTCTTTGCATGAGCGCGTCTTGAGCGACGCAGGCTATTCGGAGACCCTGCACCCTGCACCATAGGTAAATCGAGCACTGTTTTTAATCTAAGGATATATATTACAGTCGCGATACAGTACAAGTAAGCAAACAGTATTCTATCTTCATACAAACGCTCCCAAACGACGCTCCTCGAAATCTCGGCATTTCTCGGCATACAACAGTCGTGAGTGCGCCGCGGTTGCCGTCGGACGGTGTGAGACGCTCCCGCGCATTTACTGACGAAATATTATGGCATCAAGTTTTCGAGCATATTCTTCAGTGTATAGAAATATTTCTTTGTTGCTCATTTGTAGGAAATATATTATCATAATGATCTATTTACTTTGTTGCTGATTTTTAATTATACTGCACACAAAAAAACATAAAATGTATTTTTTTGTTCATTTCCACCATATTAACTCACAAACTTTTGAAACTAAAAATAAAATACTAGTAGAATTATAAATAAAAACTTACGAAATTTACAATGATATAAAATGAAAAGATAATATGACAATTTAATGTAGTACCTATTATCAAATACGTAACCCAAGAAAAACAGTCAGCCCCAGTCGGCAGCCCTATTGAGTTTTTACGTACCGAGCGACCGTAGGTAATTATCTCAAGGACACTGCCGAGATATAATACTGCTAGCTTACCGGTACTGTGGTCACGATATAAGTGTATGCGCTTACGTAGGAGTTAATAGTAAATAAAAATAAGTAATTATGTCCTACCTACCAACTGTCTTATAATTTCTAAAGTACATTAACATTACGTACTAAGGAATATCAAGAGGTAGTTATTTTAGGTAGGTACATATTTTCACGTTAATCTGTGTATGAAAATGTTATGCTCATTGCATACCTTTGCATATTACTATGTAATAGTATGTAGTTATAATATACATTATCATAGGTATCTAACAAAGCACTCGCATACCTAGGCGAAAATGTGTGAGGAGAATGATGAGATTTGAGGAAGCGAAAGAGGTGTGTAAGGACCGCGACTCCTGGCGCTCCGTCCTCTCTGACTACCCCGTTGGGGATACAGCGTGAAGTTATGTTATGTTATGTTATCTAACAAATGTTTTCAATAAGATAAGTAGGTATAATGTAATAAGAGATCTTCAATCACAAATGAAAGATGTGATTGTGAATGCGTCTTTCAATTGCATATTTCGTCTATAGAAATACATTACATCGTGTAAGTAATATATTATCTATAGAAACTAAGAAAACTATTCAATATGAAAAAGTAATTACATAGACAATGCTCCTTGGCAATTCATCATTTAGGTACGTTCGATTAATTTACTTTAATCATCGCCATGTAGTTGAACGGTCGACAAGCAGCCATTCATAACGTCAGTCTACTTATTACTCGACAGATATGAATTCTGTTCTCGACACAACGTAAGGATATGTAATATTACGTTATTAGTTTCCTTTACAAAACTGTATTTATAAAGTTAAATAACAAACACATATTAATGTAAATTTAAACACGAAATTGATTAGCTGCACGAAAAACGCAGTAAAATGAACTACGGAATAATTTACATATTCATTGGTTTGTCACTCATTTTTTCGGAAATTATTTGCCTGTGGCAAATAACGTAAGGCGAATTTTTATGTCCCTATAGTATTATATATCGAGATATACTGTTGCAGGTAAAAATCTAATGAAATGTAGTTTTATAAATTATAATTAATGTAAAAATATCAAAATTTATAAGATAATACTAAACATTGGAGATACGTATTTGTGCGTTGTCTTATAACAGCGAGGTGGGCGGTGCCGATCTCTCTCAACCTTCATTACCTCGCGATAAAGCTCCCATTAGAGCACTTCATTCATACTAAGAGCACACCATTAAATGTTAATCTCGACGATTTGTTACCATCACTTCCATACCAAAGATAATGTTTGAGAAATATTTTAAAGCAATAAACTTAAATTAATAAGGGTTCCTTTGGGAATTCTTATATTAATTAGTCAGACAGCATTTTAAGGTGAAGGTAATTTGCAATTATGGTTCGAGCACTATCCAAGATGTCGTTATCTATAGCAATAAAAGAAGCTCCCTTCGTTCCATTTATTACTAAGACAACACTTCATGGACAATTCATAGTTCAACGACGTCGCAGTAAATTGCTTCTTTTAGGCATTCGTGCCATTATTTAGCAATTTTATATCTTAAGTTTCAGAGAATAGATACCTAAAAATTTAAAAGACTATCATTCCAATTAGTAAATATGTCCCAATTATTCTTATTTATAATATTTAATATCAAGGTGTGAATTGAAAGTTTGAAAGTTGAACAAGATTGACGTGGCTACGTCATATTTTGTTTTCATACAATCAATTTTATTTAATAAAATAATAAAACAAAATTATAAGAGGAAAAAAATTAGTCGTTTAATTTTGATGTCGTTTTTGTTAGAAGTTAATATTGTAGACAAGATGTAACTACGATGAAACGCAAAATTTAATTTTAAAACTTGCTGAAATTTTATGGCGCTTTTATTTGACACGAATTTCTTCGCACCGATACAACGCGATCGCCGGCCACCGCACTATGACCGCTTTCTAGAATCCGCGCTGTACAGCAAAATATGCTCTATTTATTTAACAATTGCATTTCAAATTAAATGAGCAATGAAAAACAACTTCACTCCACCACTGCTAGCCGTTTTCGAATCATGGAAAATATCACAAAAATAATTGAAAAATATTAAAAATTTCAATGATCCATTATTACGTCTGTGTAACCGAAGCCGCCTCTGTCTTGAAATGAGCTTTTGATCAACATTATTTTAAAAATTGAATGCGATAAATAAATATGACATTTTCATTGTACATAAAATGTTGTTAAAAAATACAAGAAGTGCAAAGAAATATATTTTTATAAAAATAAATAAGTAACTATATCTTTGTCTATTTTTTAAAAGTTCTATAATTTTTTAAAGTATTTAAAATAATCAGCCGACGAAATTTTGGCCACCCTTATTAGAACACACTGGCGGGGTAAGTTGACATTCTCGTATATTTATTGAAAGCGAATGTAAATTCAATTAGAATAGAGTTTACATTCGCTTTTAATTCGCCGCAAGACAGTTTTCGCATCGTGTGTCTGCGTTGTTAAGTTGGAGTTAAGAGTGTTGTAATTTAATACAATTTTACTACAAACTCCAGAATAATGTATCGTACTTATCGTAATAATTGAAACTTACCTTAGAAATCGGTAACACAGCTTGTATGTCGTCTTTTTCAATATCAAGTCTAGTATTGACTCTATGTTCATGAGGAGGTTCTTCCGTAGTAGCCGTAATAGTAGGTGCTGTGGACATTTTGGCTGACCAACTAAGCCTTGCTGTTCCGCGTCCAGATTCACCCTCGGAACCTTCAGTGTCACCTTCACCTTCTGCTCCGACTTCTACCAACCATGTCAGAACTTCTTCCCATCCAGGTCCTCCAGCACCACTACTTTCTTCCATATCTCTATTAAAAACATGAGAAAAGATGAGTCATACACTTAGTACAATTTATACATAGATACGTCGTATATTTCGAACACAATATATTTCAAATATAGTTCATTGCTGTAAACCAGCCTTTCCCAAAGTGGGCGATAACGCCCCCTTGTGGGCGCTGCAGGCCTAAAGGGAGGCGGTAAGAGACCCAGAAAAAAAATGGGGGCGTTGTGTAGAGGCCTGGGGGGTGATTTGTAATTTCATTTAGCTAGAAGGCATCTTAGACAACGACTGCATGAGCTCTCGACTCTCAACTACAACTTGTGAACATCAACTAATATTAATTAAAAGATTGCTCAAACTCGGTTCGATATTTCTCTCCGCGTAGTTCATATATCTGTCCTGTTTTATTAAATATACAAAATAAAAATCATTTCAATCGGTCGTTCCGTTTCTAAATGAAAGTAGACACAAACAAACAAATAAAAAGGCAACAGACACAATTTCGCATTTTAATAGTTATTAGTACTCCCAGATAGGTAATTTTCGTAGATAATAGACCGCGGGCAATCATGTTTTAACAAGTTTTTGTTAAATAACCCGAATTGTGCATTCCTGTGTCAATCGCCTGGTTCATAGAATACTTGTTCTGACTTGTTGAGTACGATTGAGCGTCGAATGAGATAAACGAGTTTATGCATGTTTGTTTTATTCCTGTCGGTGCGTGCTGTTTATGCAATCCTATATAAACAACGTAATATTTATTTTATTTTAATTTGTGGTTTCGCGCGCAATAGATGAGCAGTACTTAAGTTCAACACTTACTTACGTATTTCTCAAAACAAAACAATGTAGGAAGTAAAAAAGAAGAGACGGCAATACTGTGCGGAATATATTAAATTTGGATTCATTGAAAATCCGACAAACCCATCGTCGCCTTTGTGTCTTCTATGTCTAAAAACATTTTCGAATGAAGCAATGAAGCCTTCGAGACTGCAAAATCATTTGAATAAAATGCATCCAGATAAGAAAGACAAAAATGTAGCATTTTTTTAAGACCTAGAGAAGAAGCATAATACTCAGCCAAGTATAGCAAAACTCTTTTTGGCGGCTGCTAAGCAAGATGACGACGGACTTCGAGCTTCGTACAATATCTCTTTGTTAATTGCTCAAAAAGGCAAACCAAATAACATCGGAGAAGAGTTAATTTTGCCAGCAATAAAGGAAGTAGTAACTACTGTGCTTCATAAACCAGCCGCAGATATTATCCGAAAAATTCCTTTGAGTAATAATTCTGTGCAAAGGCGAATTGATGAAATGGCTGAAAACATTGAAGGATCATTGTGTATCACCTGAGGACAAGTCAATTCTCAATTCAGCTCGATGAGTCCACTTTACCAACTAATGAAGCATTGTTGCTGTCTTACGTGAGGTTTATTAAAGATGAGAAAATATGTGAAGAACTATTCTTTGCTAGAAATTTAGAGACCGATACAAAAGGCGAAACCATATTCAATACATTGGAAAAGTTTTGTGATGAGAAAGAGATTCCCTTGAAAAATATTATATCAGTTGCTACGGATGGCGCTCCGGCTATGACAGGGTGCCATAAAGGCTTCATAGCGTACTTAAAAAATAAAATTCCAGATGTCCTTGCTGTACATTGCGTTATTCATAGACAACATTTGGTTGCTAGAAACTTAAGTGAACGATCACTGCAATTTCACTGCAATATGTCATCAAAGCAGTCAATAAAATCCGCAACAGCTCTTTGAATGATAGATTATTTCATCAGCTTTGTGTTACTAATGACGAGGATTTCAACCGTTTGTTGTTTCATACTGAAGTTCGTTGGCTATCAAGAGGCAATTGTCTGACTCGATTTTACAACCTGTTTGACTCTGTTATAGAGTTCTTGGAAACTAAAGATACAGAATTGCACAACAAGCTCATTACATCAAAGAATGATATAGCTTACATGACAGACCTGTATAAATTGTTCAACGACATGAATTTCCAACTGCAAGGCGATGAACTAAATTTAATTAAAACAAAAAACGTCGTTGCTGCTTTCGCAGCCAAACTGCTTCTGCGCAAAAAGAATATGGGCAGACGTGAGTTTCACAATTTTCCGAATTTATCAGTATCATGCAGTAACGACGAATTGTTTGCCTACTACCAACATTTGGAAAACCTCCACATTAACTTCACCGAACGATACCAGGACATTTTGAACTTGGAAATACCAGACTGGGTGTTGGATCCGTTTTCAAATCTCAACACAGCAATGTCACCTCAGCTGGAAGAAGAACTTATAGAATTGACAACAAACGAGGAAATAAAAATCAAGTTCAAAAATGGTTACCAAGAATTTTGGCTACATAAACCGATCCCGCAATTGTACCCTGGATTGTGGTCAATCGTTCAGCGTTTCTTGATAGCATTCCCATCGTCATATTTGTGTGAACGTGGATTTAGTGCTGTGGCAACACTGCTTACTAAAAAGATAAATCGTTTGCATGTTACCAAACGTGGCGACTTGCGACTGTTCTTGAGTAAATTGGAACCTGATATCAACAAACTTATTAAACAGCATCAGATTCATCCTTCACATTAGTTTTTATATAAGGATCGATTATATTTGTTTTATTTTGAATAAAAGATACTTTGTTTGAATACTATAAAGTTGCGTTTCAATAATCATTCTCATTGGCAGGTGTAGCCCATAAGAGTTAACTTGAGACCTGAGCGCCGTTGTGTATTACCTACTGCGCTCAGGTTTCAAGTTAACTCTTGCGGGTTAAAGTAAAAGTCTCGTTTGGAATTAATGTTTAATCTCCGCTAATATAGCTCACAATAATTAATTAATTTAATTTGAAGTTATAGTGGTTTTTCAGTAGGTGAAAAAATGGGGGCGCTAAAAAATAATTTATTCTCAAAGTGGGCAGTAAACAAACAAACAAAAGTTTGGGAACCCCTGCTGTAAACGTTTTCCTTGGAGAGATTTAAACGTTCATTAGTTCTTAGCAAGTTTTTTAATTTTTATCACTAGTAACTTATATGTAAAAGAAATGACACAGCATTAGCTTAAGTAAAATTTATTACATATCAAAACCCATTTATTTTCCTCCACGAAAATAGAATATTTATTTATTGAATTCGCCTAGGTAGATATACTATTTAATTTCCAAACAATTACGCCAATTCTATGGCGCTAAACTAAGCACTCAGTAACACCAAGACTACAATTTACATTAGAAAAATTTGTTTTTGTATCTTTTCACCACAGACAAACTCTTTTCACAAAGAATTACGCAGGACATTCGATTTGAAAGCTTAATGCATGTGATCTTCACATTATCAGACGATTAAATTATAATAAGTACCTAATATCTGTCATCTATATCTATCTATACTACTATGTATATAAATCTCTTGCGTCTGTCTGTAATTTCAGTTTTTTTGACTAATTTTGCGATAGATAGTCGTTTTATGACTCACTGATTTCGATTCTACTGTTTTTAAATTTTTTGTCTGTCTGTCTGTCTGTATGGATATTTATAACTAAAGAATGGCTTGACTGATCTTGATGAAAATCGGCACGCAGTAAGAACACGTGATTGCGCTCATGATAGGCTACTTATTTTTTAGAAAAACTACTCCTAAAGGGATGAAAAGGGGGATGGAACTCCGTATGGGAAATGGTAAACCCCTGAACCGATTATTATAAAATTTGGCAGGGAGAAAGTTTGACATCAGAGAACGGACATAAGTTACTTTTTTTTTTAATTTACCCCCTAAGAGGGTGAAATGGGGGATGAAACTTTGTACGGGAAATGCTAAATTTTGGTAATGACAAAATTTGGTGAGGTGATAAGACTTATTTTATCAAAAAGACATACTTTTTTAATCAAAAATCTGTGAAAAGGGGGCCGGGAGGAGGACGAAACTTTGTACGGGAAATGTTAAACCGCTGAACTGACTATGGTATAGCATGGATATTATAATTTGACACCTGGGAATGGACATAGGCTACTTTTTTCTCAAAAAAGTACCCCTAAGGGGGTGAAAAGGGGGGTGAAACTTTGTATGGAAATGGTAAACCGCTGAACCGAACGGAGATAGTTTGACATGAGAGAACGGGCATAGGCTACTTTTTTTTTTCAAAAACCTACCCTTAAAGGGGTGAAAAGGAGAATGAAACTTTAAATCGGAAATGCTAAAACCGCTGACTATGGTGATATGGGATTAATGATATTTTGTTCAGAGATAGTATGTGCCGGGGGCAGACGTAAGCTATACGTAGGCTACGTAGGCTCTTTTTCAAAAATAATCTTTTTATTATACATATTTATATGTACATGTAATCTAACCTAATCCGGGAAAGCCAGGGAAAAATTTTCCGCACAGATCAAGTCACTGGTACAGCGGGACACAAGTTACTTTTTTATTAACAGTCTACACCTAAAGGAACGAAAACGGGAATGAAACGTTATATGGGAATTAATATACCGCCGAACTGATTACGATGTGGCATGGAGATAGTTTAATACCTCGGAACGAACGTAGGCTACTTTTTTGTCAAAAACCCATCCCTAATGGGATGAAAAGAGGGACAAATCTTTTAATGAGAAATGCCAAATCACTGACGATCCAATTATGATGAAAATTAGTACAGAAAATAGTATGTGCCCGGAGACTAGACGTAGACTTTTTTCAACAACAATCTTTGTAAATATTTACATGCACATGTAAGTATTTACAAGTTACTATTCCGGGAAAGCCACAAAAAAAATTTCCGGGTACAACTAGTAATAACTAAAAACTTGCACAGATTCAATTATATATGACATTTTTAGACGACACAAACTTCATGAAATTACCTTAACAATTGCAATTTTCAAAGTCGTGACGTAGACTTTCATTACGTAGAACAAGCGTCGTCGACTTATAGCTCCACGAATGCAACGTCCTTTCCTGCGAGCCCTAAGTAAAATTGCAAACAAAGCCCGTCGAGGAAATGAGAACCGGCTTTATTTCATTATAAAAATACGCTGAATAAGAAATTATGTTTTTATTTTCACACAGACTTGACACTAAGTTCCGTGATAAAGCTAGATATAATACTACTATATAAATCTCTAGCGTCTGTCTGTAATTACAATTTTACTGTCAAATTTTTATTCGTTTTATGACTAACTGACTTCGATTCTACCATTTTTTAAATGTTTGTCTGTCTGTATGTCCTTTTATAACTGATGAACGGCTTGACCGATCTTGATGAAAATCCGTACATATTAAGAACATGTGATTGCGCTTATGATATGCTACTTAATTTTTAGAAAATCTACCCCTAAAGGGGTGAAAAGGGGGATGAAATTTTGTATGGGAAATGGTAAACCGTTGAACAGATTATCATAAAATTTGGCAGAAAGATAGTTTGACATCAAAAAATGGACATGAGTTACTTTTTTTTATAAAAATCTACCCCTAAGAAGATGAAAAGGGGATGAAACATTGTATGGGAAAATCTTGGTAATGATAAAATCTAACCTAATCCGGGAAAGCCATTAAAAAATTTTCCGCGCTGACGAAGTCGCGGGTACAGCTAGTAGTATATATATTGCGTACCCATACGACAGTTTATAGTTCAGCAACAATAATTACACGTAAGTACGGATCATAGATAAGAAACTGTAATATATCCTTTTTTAGTTTCTCATAAGTCGTAAATTCGTAGACGTGGTTTTATCGTAGTACTTGACCTACTTTACTATAACTACGTAGAACTCGAATATCTTTCAAAGTGAAGGATGTGAAAATACAAGCGAAATTGAATTCTTTCAATCCAAATAACAATGGCTCCATCTGATTCGAAGTCTTGAAATGCAACAAGAAACTATTGATTTTTTTATACCATATGAGTTAAAAGTTAAAACAACTCTTTTATGTTATGTCAGTAGCAACCAGATCTTTCAAAATAATTGATTCTTTATAGGTCAACATTGAGCATGGATGTAATAAATAATTCAGCATCGGAATAATGACTACTACCAATGATGGTATAATAACATCATTTACTACTACTATTATTTCATTTAAAGAAGTCGTTCCTTAGTTGGAGATAGCAGACTGACTTTTGCTGCGAGATTGATTATTATTAACATTATTCTTCTCTAAAAAAATAATAATCTAAAGATCAGACTCATACCAGCCAGTAATTTATATTCATCTAAATGGAACCTATTGAAATGTATGTTGTAACTATTGGAACCTCCAGAAAAGTACTGAAATAGGTACTGTAAATACAAGGGTGAAGATAAAAAAAATCCCATTTAAATAATAGAAGAAAGCGCAGTATAATAAGCTATGTATATGTCTTGTATTCTGAGATGCAAAATTTGTAAACTATACCGATGTATCTATGTATGATATATATATTAAACACTCACGTGTCGAGTCCGTCGTCATCGTCTCGCAGTGGTTGTTCCAGTCGCGTCGCTGTGACAGTGGCAGCCCGTGGTTTTACCTCCGACGTGACTGCCCAACGTGAGTTAGCAGCAGTAACACTCACCAAACGCAATCCAGATTTCACCTTCATCCTAGTTATAGAAATGTTTACAGAAAAGCTTAGCATAAATGTATAAATCAGGTGTTTCTTTGAATTTCTTTTAAAGTAAATAATTGTTATAAAGGTAACTAATTATTATTTGCGTCAGTATACTATTATCGCCGAGAAATTCCATTTTATCTTTATCATAAATTTTGACTTAGATGCTAAACCGAAGTGGTTATAAATTTCCATTTAAGCGTATACCCGTGCGGCCGCGCTGCTCGTAATTCAAAAGTAGGAACAGATGCATGAAGTTTTGGGACAGGTGGTGGGAGGAATATAGGAAACGTTTCTCACGTACTTTGGAATAACATTGATTTTACATTAGTTTTGTAATACGTCGTTTCCTATTTATTATAAATTATTACAATACACATAGACCGCTGCATGAATTACTTGTTATACAGTAAAATGTAATAATTTTTACCCTTAGATATACACAACATATAACAAATCAGTAGAGACGACATCCTCTGTACCGATGCATATTAAAAAGTAATTGAAGCAACCGTATAACATAAAAAATTTTTTCAGATATTGCGCTAGGTAGAAGATAAGATAAATTTCATATTTTAAAAAATGTTCTTCTTAAGTTATACTTCCATAATCCAAATTGGTGAAAATATATCTGGACGCCATGGAGATAGATATAGACGCCATAGCGTGTTATGAATAAGTTATTATTGCCTAATTAAGCGGACCGATATTCTTTGGCAAGTCTACATTAATATAATAGTATACCAGTGAAACTAACTGTAATCCACTAGCATATAATGTGCTAGCGTATAATCTAATAAATTTAATTTGACATAAATTGATAACATTAAAAAATAATACAACACCTAATATACGCATGTAGCCAAAGAAAGCAGGCAAAATGTTGTTGTAATTTGGAGAAACCTCCAAATTCCCTTTTAGATTTAAGCAGTAAAATCTGCGTATATTATAAGTTTCTAAAATTGTAATCTTTGTTAGTTTGTAGTTCAGCGTTAAGATAATCAAGGTTTATGAATATCATAGGTGTTAGTCGTTAAAACGTTATAAGTGTCTTTTTATATTTATTATTATTATGAAAAAATGTACTTCCGCCAAAAATAAAGTAATGTATGCGACCTGCAGTAAATAGTCCCAGTTAGGTAGCAAAGCAACTACAACAATACATGCTTAACTGACATAATAGAGAGACGGACGACAAGTTGTTCGAGAGAGCGTCGTCGTTAAAGTGAAGTGTCTCTTGCAATGACTGCCTACTGTCCGATTTGGGCACTGGAGTTCATCGCTACTTGGATGGCGTCAAATCAACGATGACGGTTGCTTAATTCTACGATTGATTTCAATAACATGACATCTATTAAAATTCATTAAACGCGGCTACTATGAATGTACATATGTATTTCGTTTTATTATGGGTGTTACGTTATATATATTAAATGAAATGGTGGAAAACTCACCTGATAACAACATGTCCAATGGAATGACTAGTATCGCGGCGTATCACAAATGGTAAATGTAGTCGAGAGTGAGGATACAGTGGAGCACGAGGCAGTAGTAATGCAGCATCACCTGCCCTAGCTTCTCGATATCCAGCACGTGCTCCCGCTAGTGTTACGGATCCCAAAGGCCATGCTGGCTGCACAGATACACGGCCACATGCACCTTCTCCTGATTCGCCACTACTGGCTTCTGATGCACTATAAGCTAGTCTCACAGTCCGTGGTGGTCGTTTGCCTTTTCCATCTGCTGGCCACCATGCAGCTGGTACAGTAAGCTCAGCCAAACAAGCTCCTTCTTCGCCTTCAGGTCCACAGGTAGCAGTTAATGTGCGTGAGCCGAAAGTTGCGTGTAGTGTTATGCATACTCGACGTGGCCGTGTAGCCGCACGCCTCGCGCCTCCTTCCCCTCCTGTATGGAATAATACACGTAACACGGGCGCATCTCGCGGTAATTCTCTAAATACCAAATGAGCAGAAACGTCAAGTCTGTGAGCCGTTGCTTCTTGCAATTCTACTAACGTAGCATTCCTTCGAGGTGGTTCTAACGGATCAGGAACTGCATACCTCGCGGGTACAGTTTGTTTAGTTGAAAATGGTCCATATGTTGCGCGAACTGAAGCTGGTGCTGATCCTTGTAGTACGGTGAAGCGATCGAGAGATAATAGTGCACCAGGCAAAGCAGTGCCCATTGGCTCTGGCGGTGGTCCTGCACCACTCCATCTTGCTGTGTGCTTCAGAAAGAATCCACTGTCTTTGTTCTCGAAGTGCACTTCCACAGCTAACACCGTTCCTGAAAATAAAATAAAGTCATAAAAGAATATGTACAATATATTTAATTCCAATGCTTAGGTAACGCTGTTACATGTGTGAACTGTTAAATACCTAATTCTTTTATTTCATTGACAATTGTCAAAATAACTGACGTGAAGTCCTGGCGCAGTTCCAAATGCATTTATGTCCTGCAGTGCGACGTCAGCTCGTTCCTATTCAATGTTTACAAACAATAGATATTTTTACAAACCTATATATAAAATTGTATTTTTGTTAGGCATATTTTAGTTCGTTAGCGTTATTTAAATCTACATTTTTGTCATATTGTAGTTAACTCCTTCCTGTCTACAGCCTTGGTCATAGTACCTACATAACTACACAAATAACAGTAATCCGTACAGATATTAATTTTATACAATGTACGTATTATTTAAAAATAGCAATTATATAGCATATTATACCTGTGTAGGTAAATATACTCGTGTTACGTATATGCATGTAGGCATATTAAATCCAATAGTCTTCGTAGGTACACATAAAATGGTTTAAAAGAGAGATAACAATGATACGTAAAAATTATTACTGAGTTCATAAGGTTATGAGAGAATGCGAGAGTGGATGCTCTTGTTACTATGACGGATGGACTGTCACGTCACGTCACGTCACGTCACGTCACGTCACGCAACAGCGGTACGACCTCGTCTCGTCACTCGTCTCATGTATTGAGCCAGGATTGACGTCACGTTGCCGCTGTACCATCGCTCTTCACGGAATTCATTATGCTCCTATTTATGATTCTCCGCGGTTGCGTCGCCATATAAAATATTTTGTCACGTTCATAATTAAGTAATTTGGCAGTAAGAGTGCGCTTCACTGTGGCGTATAATTTTTCGTTATCTCAAAATTAAGTTTATTGTTGGTGTTTTTAAGTCTATTTCGTTTTCACTTTAATTAATTATAACATAATTTCTAAGACTCATTAATGAAGCGTATTCCATTACTAATTCTAAGTTACCTCACTATCAAATTTTTTTCAATGGAACACGTTACATTACTATGTTACAGTGAAGTAGAGTTATTATTATTATTAGTGTATAATAGTTATACGTAACCTATGTCGAATTTTTAAAATACAAAAGTAAACTATGGCTCCATTTAGAAAGAAAAAGTAGTTTTCCGGGGTACATACAATATAAAGCGTAGCGCGCCTAAGAAAAAGACTTCAGTAGGTATAATAAAGAGCTTTAGTACGTGATGCTCTTAGAACAAAGAGAAATTTACAATTCCTCATGCCCGTCCCAAAAATATGTAACATACGGCAGTTATTGCCAAAAAAAGTTTGCTAATATGAAATACACCTGTTCTACTTAAAATATCGATTTCAGCAAAAGTAAGTTATAAAAATTCTTTTTTCTACTGTTAGTAATCATGACTGTCATCTTTGAATTTAAACTTTTATCATTCACAACGTATTATAACATAATATGCAAAAGCAGTAAATAATAATCTAACCTCTGCGTATTGTCATCCCATTTAAACATATACCTATATATCTTAGTAGCTTATATTCCCTTGTCTTTTAAATATTTGCTTCAATGGGCAAGGCAATTGCGAAACGCTTGCGAAACGTGACTTTTATATGGTTTAAATTCGTAAAACACGTACATTTATTCATTTCAAAAGATGAATTTTTGTATTTTTAGTAAATACAGGATAATGAAAAAGTACAGATAGGTAATTATATAGCATCTGGATTTTGTCATTATTCTCCCTTTAGTATGGTATTGCTAAACGCTAAACTATCAGTATTAATTAAAACGGTTACAAGCATAGCCCTCGTCCCAAGGTCCATGAGGCGATGGAGGCATTTTTGACGGCCACTAATCCCCAGCTCTACGGACTGAATACAGTCTATACTTATTTGTATAAAATAATCCTATTGAAACATAATGAAGATTTTCTGAAGACAGCGCAATCAATATACATGACAGAAATGTTATGCAGAGGGTGCAACTTAATGTCGTTGTTTTATAAATATTATACTTTCTTTCAACGTCAAGCTTTCCAAGAAACATCACAATCAGGCAATGTGACAAGAAACACGAAAGCTTATGAAATAAACAAAAAAGGAAATGTGAAAAACAGCAATCTCAGTGAGTGCGGCAAAACGACGTGTCGTTTATGTTGAATAGCAACGTACTATTTAACTTTTCTTTTATTATACTCATGATAAATTTTCATTAAGTACTTCTATTTCGAATAAAGAATTTTAAATTTTAAATAATTAATTTTAAAATAAGAAAGTACTTAAGAATATAATATGTAATATCGCTGACCTAAATACTATGATGTGCATAGTAACAGTAAATCAACAAAAGTGAAATTATGAAAATTAACGTATATGAAAGATGCCAAAGTGACGACCGATTCGCAACACACCATGACAAATCGAATAATATTTACTGGTTAATGGTGTCCTCAGCACATTACATATGGATTATTTCCGGTCCATTCAACGTTGATGTATCATAATATGTTAAACTTCGAATGTCGTATACAAATGACTTAAGCAAAATTATTCTCGTCTCTGCCACCCACTACGCTGCCATGATAATTATCTATAGTATTAAAATCTTTCTTAATTGGTAACAATTTTATATATATTATAATATAAATAGTATTAAAATCTTTCTTAATTGGTAACAATTTTACAAACATATCATTTTGTTAATATGGCACGAAACCGTTAACGCGTGATAACTCAGATTTAATAAAAAATTTTAGATAATAATTTACTATTTAAAATAAGTGGTGGGGGTGGTAAGACCAAGTGGTGAGAATCGTACTCGTACATTGAATCAATACAAATTTACCAAAAACAAAATACATATATTATAATACATTCACCTAAATCACATTCAGAATACCTACAAGTATTCACAAGATACGAGGTGTAAACCACGTGTAAACACATTAAAACTTTTTTCCAGTTAAATTATGTTTACCATATTACGTACTTTACTCTCTATCATTTTGTGATCTACCGAAGGAAATATACGGGGTACGTATAGATAACAACTAATTCGCAACGTATTGTTAGCATTCTTCAAAGGTCTCTTTGATAAGATAGGTATTGGGCAATGGCTCCACTCTGACCCGTATCTGTGGATTAGTTGTGTGGTAGTTATTACACCCCCTAGCACTCCCTCTCTCCCTACAGACCCCAGCCAATCGCAATCGAGAGAATGATAGGAAAACGCGATATCAATTCGCTAAACTTCCTTTTTTGGAAAACGTCGGCGATAGAGAGGAAATTAAAGTGTAGTTGGCGTGTTCGTGTATTTTTGAAGTATTTATTACTTGATAGAGATTGGAGTAGGGATTGACGATATCGTAACAAGCCAAATGGGATATAATATATATATAAGTATCGATCTGGAATCACAGACAGCCTACGAGACTTGAAATGTTTACGCATTTCTAAGCAAACTATTCTATCAAGGTCAAAGATATGGGGTCATAAGCAGGCGGCACGGGTAACGCCCGCGTAGCGTACTAGAAAAAAAAAGAGATTATTGTATATTGTCGACAAGTCATAATACAAGAATTCTTTGATTTTATGTTTTTCTTAAAAAAGAAGAAAAATTATAATAATCAAAACACAATTATTTATATTGGAATAGAAATGTGTACGAATTTACTAATTTAAATCATTAAATTTTCAATTTAAAAACAATTATTGAAATCAAAAATGTACGTAATAAATATAGATTAAATAAAAGATTGTAACAGCAGCAAGGAAACAAGATAGTTTGGAACTATGTATATAATTTCAAAGAACAATAGTCATTATAAATTTCCAAAATTAATTGAAACAATATTGACATAATATCGATACGTTTTTTCGTATCTGTACTTACACGTGCCATCTACGTAAGAGTGAGACGCAACATGTAATTACAGCGTGTTAAACAAGGACAAACGCTGACTCGAAGCTTAGTATCAACCAGTATCATTAGAACTCTGCTCACTTTTATTATAAATTTCTATTATTAAATTTTGTACTTACCGACGAAACGTGATATTATCTTTTTTGAAACTATTTTAAGTAATTGTCACTACAACTACAGTGCAATTTGCCAGTGTTTACGTATTTGATTCTACATTTTTTTATACCGCTTAGATACAGATTACGTATCTGCTCTGGTTTTACTAAACGAGAGCGGGTTTGTGTTTGAATTTATATGTGCAATTTCACAGATGGACGACAGACGACGGTGCCTTTCTATTTAGTCTCGTAGGCTACGTTATCTGTGCCTGGAGTAATGATTGGTCAGTCGGCACATGGGTGTAATTGTTTGTAGTATTTATAATTATTTTATTTATCTCATTGTTTAAAATATTTAAATTCAATATCATTGCTTGTTCTTTCCTTAAAAATAATACGAGGGCGATGGTTTTTGGTAAATTGCATAATATTGCTTATTTGAAAATATTTAACATTTTATGCCTTTTTTTGTACATTTCAAAAACTGTCACGTATTTTTTACCTTTTAAAATTGCCGATTTATTGCCGACCACAGCTTTTAGCACGTCACGATCACTAAGCAATTACTTTTTAACTTTCTACAATAAGTTTCCAAGTAAAATATCTATGACAGATAAATAAACACCACAATAATCTTCAGAACATAGACTTTATAACTCCAAATAGTCTGTTGTACTACGAAGTGAGGCAAATAAATTCAAATAAAATGTACATGTGTAGGTGCTGTTTTCTAACAAGATGGCAGCCGATCAGCTTACTTAACAATAAATGTGTATCGTATGTCCAGGTCCGTACAGATGAGTCAGCTTATCTGATATGCCTCCAGTTTCTGCACGGGACATGGCGTCTGGAGCTATTTTAAAGTCAATGCTTGTAAACTTGAGTTTCGCAAATTTCCATAAAAACATGCTTTATTCAGTATACTTCGCTCTCATTTGCGTAATAGAATTCACGTATAGGTCAACCCAAGAAAACTCGTTTCGTCTTAATATTATTTAGGTGAGTAGACGATTTAGGAAAATGTAGCAAGTTAAATAACAATATCTGTTAGGAATATGTTAAGAATAACCGAATCCAGACACCTAAATTTTTTATAAAACGACAATAGACAAAAAAAATTGAGGTAAAACAACGCCGCGTAAAAAATAATGGGCCTCCCTTTGAGGGCCGCGGAGGGAGGACTGCTAAATAAATTGTTTGCCTTTTTCAATTTTACACAGCGAAGCCACAGCGGGTAGAGGTACAGACAATTGTTACGTTGAACCGAAAATATTTATTCGCCTTTCAATTACATTCACAAATGAAAATGAGATAGTAATAGATTATATTATTTATTAACCTAACTATAACACCTCATCGTAATGAGCCCTATCTCCTATAGTAAGGATGACGAAACTTTATTAATTTACGTGCCATTTTTTTAAAGGAATATTTAACAAGGCAATGACGTGCCATCAAACATTTTGAATTTGCGATTAATGAAAAAAAAAACAACAAATGTACATGAAAAAATAAATAGTTTCGATTAGATACCTAAATCCTTTCATTACAGCCGTGACTCAATTATTTTGTCACGTGCCATCAATGGCACGCTTGCCATTGCTTAAAAACTAAAGCTATATTAATATTATTATCACTGTTATAATGTAATCATTATATTGTTATTATTACTACTGTTATAATAAAAAAAAAGCATGTGTGTACTCACGTACGCACGTAAGAATACTTCTTCGCCGTTTTTAGGCAAAACTGGCCACATATAAAAAAATAAACTGGCCGCTTGAAACGAATGAAATGAAAAGTAATAAATTATGTGTCACACTTGTGTTACATCGATGACGTAACTTCCGCTACATGCTGAAATTACACTTTCATTTGTTTTTCCAAACACGCTAAAACAAGTAGAACTTCAAAAAATGAATAACAGTAGTCATAATAACAATGTAGCTTCAGATAATGTTTATATAACATAAAAACATTTTCCTTGTGCGACATACTTTCGTGTAGGATCTGGGTGCAGGCGACAGCGAGGAGTCTCATTATGACCCGTCAATAACTCTACATCGAATTTGAGAGCTCTCAGACGACGAATACTCGTGCTCGCGGCTTTACAACCCCGTATGGAATACAATGTCTTAATATCATATTCCTCTTTCACGCGTAAAGGTAATATTACCTCTATATTTGTCTGGCTTGTTGGCGCGGTGGCAGAGCACCTATCTTCCAAGGTGGAATCTCAGGTTCGATCGGATCGATTCAGAAAATGAGTTTTTCTAAATTTTCTTGTAGTCTGGATGTACCTGGAAGCTCCCCCAGTTCGTTGTACCCATAGTACGAGCCTAGTACTTAGTTTGGGATCACACAAATTTAGTGTAGTTGTTATGGGTATTATTATTATTATTATTATATATTACTTCATAAATAATCGTATTTAGACATACGTATATAATTAAATTTGACAGTTATTGAAGTCGGTGCCAAATCAATGTGCAACAACAGAAAATCTATTAGTTTGGTGAGCTTGGCACCGACTTCAGTAACTGTCAAATTTAATTATATAGGTATGTGTAAATACGATTATTTATGAAGTTATTTTAATTGTACTTGAGTTTTGATTACTAAAGGATAGTTATTTTATATTTTTCAGTGTTTTTTATTAAGGCGGTTTAATTTTTTTTAATAAAAATTTTTTTCAGTACACCTTAGTCTCAATACCTACTCATACTATTTTTCTTTTTTTATTACGTAATACTTTTGGAGATAACTAGTGGATAACACTAGTTAATTTTTCCAAAAAGTCTTTAAAAAAGTAATACGTAATATATATATATATATATATCTTTAATTAGTCGTTTAAAATTTCATTTGATTATCTTTGATGATTTTTACCCTTTGATTGATTACCCCACACGGTGATTCGCAAAACATTTTTTACCTTTCTACTTATATCCCCAACATTGACCCCCAAGTAAAAACTGAACTTTTGAAATCACGTATACTATATGTTTGGGCCACTACTTCTTCCAATTGTTTCGTATCTTTAATTCTGCAATGGAACACTGAAAATATCTGAATTTATAAACATTGCTTCCAAGCTGAAACCTAAGTAAGTTCCAGTGAGACTGGCATTGAATGGCAATGGACGTAATACTAGTGAAAGTCAAAGTCGAATAAACTGCAAGATGTTTTTAAACGTCAATTCTACCTTCGGTTCAAAAAGAAAATCTACAGACTACATCGAGAAGAACTTAGACAAGCTATTTCAGTCAGGTATAGTTTTTCCGACATCATTTTTCAATAGATATAAAAGCCATTAAATGCATGTACAGAGAACATTATTTCCAGACTATTGTCTTGTTTTCGATAAAATTGTTTATCTTGTAGTAAAATTTTCCAATCAGTGTACGTTTAATAATATTTCTTTCGTGAACGAATGAGGCGGTCTAAAAAGAGGCACAGACATCCAGAGGTGAGCAAACAACCTGCCTATTGTACATGCCAACGGAGTGACGGACAAAATAGGATCGATCTTAAAAAGTACTCCATCTGTACCGTGTACACATCGGGAACAAAGGTGAACAAAAGAGTGGGCACACCGAAGAATCTTTTGCGCCGTAAGGTCGTAAATTGGCCAAACGAAGCTGACTATTGCTGAAAGGATTAAGGAACACGTTACAGCTGTAAAAAACCAGCAAACAACCAAATCAGCGATTACAGAACATGTTCTCCAATCGGATACTAATCATAGGATAGAAATTCATCGGCCACAATTCATTTTCAAATGACCGACACTTTTATTCAAGAGTCGTGAGTGATGCAATTGAAATCTAGACACAAAAATTTCAATCGGGAAAACGGATACAATTTTTCAACAGCATGGAATCTTGGGATCCAAATAATAAAACCTCATTTTTCACGTCCGGTTAAATGTGTAGTCACTAAGTATAGTGTATAGAAACCCTAACAATTATTTACAGATATAGGGGGTAGATGACATAAAATCTACCTCGGACAGGGAATGAAGTTTGCTGCTACAGTTTACCTATTTGAGATCACGGCCGATACAATTCGGCCGAAACGTTAAGCCAAATAAAAGACAATCGCGTTAATTTCCCCCGTGTTCAGATATTTTATGATGCGACGCGAAATTTAAAGTTTGTAATAGGTAACAGATCTATCTGTCACAGACCTTTTTCTTACAGGCTTCAGAAGCGATTGTAGTATGTGCTAATACAGATATGAATTTGTAAATTTCTGTTCCGTTAATTAAAGACTTCTTGAGCAACCTGATAAAACGAACGCAGTAGTTCATACACCATACATTCCAAAGCGCGGTAGCGACGTTCCTATTGTAAAAAAGTACCTATACATAAAACGTATTACATAATATATAGAAAAGTGATAAAGTTGATCAATGAGTCAAAAACGTCAAACTGATTTTCGTTTCCATTCCGCGGAGGTTATATGGACGGTAAGACCAAAATATAGAATAGCATTGAGCAAGTTGCTTGCGCGGGTAACCATTCGACGAAGGCTTAATGTCTTCGACATTAACTTGTACGCCTTTTTTTTATATATTTTAAATTTACGTTATTATTCCTTTTTTAACTTCTATTCTGTCGTATTATAGATTTCAATTATTATTTTTTCACTTGTATATAAGATTTCAATACAATAAGACATATTCAGTCCTGTCAGTCATATACGCAGGACTTTACAGATAAGATTTGAAATGAGAAACCAATATAGACGATCGGCCAGCAACCTGTCTACAGTTTAATTTTGTCGTCTGTAATCTAAATAAATTATATTTATCATATATAACCTTATAGGTAGGTTATATATATTGTACATTACCTTAGGTTATACTTATATACTCGTAATATTAGAAGTTATGAGATTTGGGGAGGTAAAGAAGTATGTAAGCACAGATTAATTAGTTACTAATGTGAATGTAAGGACCGCGAAGTGCGCGAAGTTTGGCGCTCTGTCCTGTCTAACTTTTTCGTTAGGGCATCCAATTAGTAGATACTTACAGATAGTTAAAGGAGAAGTATTTACTAAAATAACAATATTCTATTTCAATAATGAAATAAGTTAAATCATTATTCATGTAGAAAACGAATTAGCCATTATTGGAGCCTGTCTGTCTGTGCCTGCAGTAGCAAAATACTGAAACAGCCAAACTGGTGGGCGGGTCAACTCATTAATCAACCTGAATGCCGGCCCAAGATCGGCAGTTTGAGGGGCTCAACTCAAAAACGAGTATTTCTTCCATAGGAGAATCCATTGCGCAGTACACACTATGTATTTTATTACTTTTATCGTGAAACAGGCTTTTTCTTTGTTATACCCGTAAATCTAATTTATGATTTATGACTGCGTACATGTGTGTCTACCATGTACATTATTTAACTGTACAGCGTAAAATGTTATAAAATTGTCTGAAAACACAATGAAATGAGTTAGTATTTAGGACTAAACATCATATATAGGACAAACATATAACAATTTTTTAAAGAATTGAAGTTGAGATTTCAGTTGACATTAATGGAACGAAAAATATCAATGAAAGCTACATCTGTGTTCTTATTGTTACCTACACCTACGTAGAGCTCTCTCTTTTTTTTTATTTATTTTGTTTATTCAGGTAATCAACAGCCATTTCATTAATAATAATATACAGAAGCAAGTAATACACAAAAGGCCAATAACAGATTACCCTAACTTAGTTAATTTGTGGAAATTACAGTATTCTTTTTATTATTATTATTATCTCTTCCCTTCTTATTATTCATCCATCCATTTTCCATCGTAATCAACTTAATGGATGGCGGTCCACAACTGTTAACATTGACTACCCCTATTTTCCATTAAAATACGCCTAACCTGCCATCGAAAGCAACGCCTTGTGGATTGAAATGGATCTGCTTCAACAAATGATTCATTATAGGTGTGTGCAATGCGAGTCAAGGTTTCATTCTTTGTGTAGTTTGTACCTCTTAGAGGGACATACAGCAGCTTCGTATGACGTGTACGCCTCCGCGGAGCACAAACTGCTAGTTCGGCCACCAAGTCAGGACAGTCAATCTCAGCGCGCACTATGTCATACAAAAGCGACATATCGAGAAATGTTCTTCTATTTTTGAGGGTCATTAAGTTTTGATCTAGACACCCATTCTCGTATGACAAGTGGGAATGCGATAAGCGATAGTTTAAGTATCTGATAAATTTTCTTTGAATTTGTTCAACACGCTGAATCTGACCGCCATAACACGGAGACCAAACACAAGAACCATATTCCAATACACTTCGTACGAACGCTACGTACACATTCTTTATGCAATTGGCATTTGTGAATACGGAACATGTACGCATGACGAACCCGAGGTTTTTCAATGACCTAGAAACAATTATGTCAATATGTGGACTAAAAGAAAATTTACTATCGTAATGGATACCCAAATCTCGTATCATTTCAGTACGTGTTATAATATTGTTCCCGATAACATAATTACATGCAATGGGATGACGCCGTCTTGTAAGGGAAATTAACTGACATTTATCAATATTTACGGAGATTCTATTACGATTATAGTATTCAGTGAGACGATTTAGGTCAAGCTGAAGTAATCTAACATCGTCTACGTTTCGGATCTCTTTAAATATTTTTGTGTCATCAGCATACATCAAAAACTCGGAATGCCGAAAACACGTATATACATCATACAAATAAACACTGTAAAATAACGGACCCAGATGAGATCCCTGCGGTACATCGGAACTAATGTCTATAAAACTAGATCTGCATCCACCTATAACTACAGCTTGACAACGGTTAGTGAGGTAAGATTCCACCCACCGCAGCAAATCGCCGTGAATCCCCAGGTTGTACAACTTGGATAAAAGAATAACGTGGTCGACGCGGTCAAATGCCTTTTCGAAGTCGGTATAAATCACATCGACTTGTCCACCAGACTCAATGCGATTCAATATAAATCTAGAGAAAGAGACTAAGTTCGTGGTAGAAGACCTTTTCCTTAGAAACCCGTGTTGTTGCTTAGGGATACAGTGTGAAATGGAGGGGTATATAGTATTATAAACAATTTTTTCAAACACTTTACTAAATATATTCAAAATAGATATTGGTCTGTAGTTTTCGATTTTACTAACTGATCCCTTTTTATGAACAGGAACAATACGTGCTTCCTTCCATTTGGCTGGAAAGACACCACCACTTATAGATTTGTTAAAAATTAGGTATAAAGGATAAGCGAGCGAGGCGGCACCATTGACTATAAAAGACGAGGGAATACCATCGCTCCCAGAGCCCTTAGTTACATCGAGATTGTGTAAAATGGAGAAAACTATTTCTTTAGAAGTATGTATGGAGCTTATGTAGTCAATCACTCCATCTTGTGGAGGCGAAAAGCATAAATTGTGATAAAACGGGGCCTTTGGAATAAACATTTTATAAAAAAAGTCGTTAAAGCCTTCCACAATATCTTCCGTGTTAGATAGAAGTTGATCTTTATAAGTGAAAGTTGCAGGATAATTAGCATTTCTCCTTTTAGATTTTACAAAGGTCCAAAAGAGTTTAGGATTACTAGTTATTAATTTTTGTGATAGGGATATGTAATTTTTGTAACTTATTGACTGTAATTTGTGCTGACGTGCACGAAGAAGTGAAAACTCATAATAGTCGCGTTTATTATTAAATCTTTTCCACCGCCTATGAGCTCTATTCTTCTCCTGAATAACTCGAAGTAAGGATTGAGAATACCATACGGGATATTTGCCTCTTTCATAGACAGTTTTCTTTGGCACATATTTATCAATACACGCTTCAATGCGTTTATAAAGGTAACAAACACATTCATCAGTGTTTCTCTCGGCAAATTCAGTATCCCAATCAATGTTATTAAGAAACGTATTGATGGAGTTGTAATCCGCTAGACTGAATTGAAGTTTTTTATACGAAGTTCGCTTTGGGGGTGATAGAATAATATTAGAGGCATCAATGTGCAGTGAAGGATGAAATACATCTTCTTTCACTAATGGAAAATCACTTTTGGTTACCTCGATCTCAAAAGTACTAAATAACAAATCTAAAATGTTATCGTATTTATTAGACAATAGATTGTACTGGGAGAAACCATGCAATTGAAGCAGATCAATTAGTTCCCTAGCAATTACTTGAGTCGCCAGGGAACCTCCGCTGCCGTAAGTTAATCCTCCATGCAACCAATTCACAAACGGCAAATTAAAATCTCCTGCTATTAAATAGTTATCTAACGAGGTAGACGGGATAATAGATGTAAATAAATCAAAGAAACGTTTTAAGTCTAAGTGCTGATTCAGGCCACCAGGAATATAGGTTACTATAATATGAAGATCATTATTCAACCCGAGAGTTTTATAAGGAATAGTTACTGTCAAGGTTTCAGTAGGCGAGCACGACCACTCACTCCAAATAGTTGCACCGAACTCGCGTTTCACGCATACCAAAACCCCACCACCGATGGATTTACCAGTAGCCATAAAATCCCTGTCTAAGCGAAAAACATCATATCGGTCGTCACAAAATTCAGTATTGAGTATTCCCTCGCACAACCAAGTCTCCACGATAATAATTATGTCATAATTATTAGCTAATATATTTTGATAAAATACGTGTGTTTTAGTTCGTAAACCACGAATATTTTGAAAATATATTTGTAGTTTATCCATCATGAATATGTAATAAAATAAACAAGCTTAATAAATGAAATCAAAAAAATTTTTTCTTTTTTTTTTTTTTTTTTTAAATCCATTATGCATACACAAGCTGCATTGGTACTAGCATACACAAATGAAAACACACTTACGTACAGAAATTTATACCTCCACAAACATTCGTACTCATTCATATAAGCTCTCAGTAGCGTAACTATTTTGTTTGACCTTTTCTAACTGTAAGGTGTAAGATAATGTCAAATCGGCACAGCCTACGTTTCTGTTTTAGAATTAACAAACGGCCCGGCTTCGCTCGGGTACAATTTAAGTATATACAATGATACACTAAATGTATAGTATTTTTTATAGACGTTTTTTTGTAACTATGATATTTTTATTTAATTTTACGCTGCAAGAGCGCCGCTAGTTAGTGAATGCTCCCATAAACGAAAAAAAAAACATTTTTAATAGACCTATTTGGGTATAGTCGGATTAATATAGGAAATCTGCCCTTGCGGCTTTTTTGACTCGCATTGGGGGGATCGTTTTGGTATCAAATAAAAATAATTCAGGCAAATTTTCAGCTCTTTATCTTAAACAGTTTTCGAGTTTTTTAAAGAAACTTCTTTTTTCGTTTTTTTTTAATACTTAAATTCAAAATTAATAAATGATCCAATTCCATCCATTCCAATTCCAATCCTTAGGAGCAAGAGACATAAAAAAACACTTTTGTAATGAAAAGCCGATTTTTAGCGGAAGAAATTAAATTTTAAATCTTTTTTTTACTCCTTTTTGAAAAGTGACACACTTACCAAGTTTTGTCAGAAAGTGTTTTTTTTTGTCTTTTGTAATTGTATTAATTTGCATTTAGCTCATGTATTAAGTCAGTACATTTATATTGAGACTATTTCTATTTTTCACAATTAAATAACGTTGCAGATTTATTGTTGTTATTTCTTCTCTCATCATTATATGAGATTACACTTTAGCATTAAATTGTGTTATGGTTAATTACTTTCATTGAAGTAAGTGATGTCTGTATACTTCTATATATTTAAATAAAGAATTCTGCAATTTTAATACATACTTTAACTCATGATTTCATATTGGATACTGATAAAAAGTGCATTAATTGTAGTATTTATCTGCGCAAAACGGCTTTAAAAAAGTAATTACGCCAATCGATGGAGCTAATATTGAGACAAAAAAAATTTGGAAAAAGAGTTTATTAATGATATATTTTTGTAATAAATGTCGACAAATTTTAACAAGACCAACCAAAAATATGAATACTGACGATTTACCTGCGGAACAAGTGAGTATTGAGAGCCAACCAATTTTTTCTCTATCGTCTTCAACTACTATTTTATCTATATCATCAACTGAAGATCCTACATTTTTTTGGAGGAAAAAATGGAAGAAGAATTAGAATTTGTGGAATTGGATTTTCCTCGAATCATTTCCACTCATGGATATTGTTGCATCTGTGGATCATCAACAAATATTTATTACCTTAGTTTCATTCGAAGCTCGCAAACAAGTATTTATAAAAAAACTAATCTTTATTCATATTCATATATTCATAAAGATCATATCATAAAACAGCGATTCTATGATGAAGATATCAATAATTTTCGAATTTATTCAAATACCAATGTATTTGAAGTTTGTGACTTAGAAAAATTACTTGGGCAGTTGACTGTTGGTAGTGATTCGTTCATAATTGATAAAATTGGAGATCACTCGTTTTCAGAAAAACGCGAGGTATTTACTGGTCTTACATGGGAAAAACTGATAAAACTCCGTGAAATGTTAACGTCGATGAAAAATTCCATAAATCGTAATGTCACCTAAGTTCTTGTCATTTTTTTATTTAAATTACGAACCGGAAATTCAAATGCAATAATATCCTCAGTTTTTGGTTTAGCTCGTGAATAAATGGTATCTGACTCCTGGGATAAAGTGATATCCTATCCTCGTTTGAAAAAGATATTTTTCCTCGGTATTTCGGAATAGATACCATCAGCAGAGAAACATTACTCACCAATACGTAAATATAGCTAGGAAATTATATCAAGTAAAAGATGACCAATTAATGTTTATTTGTGATGGTACACATATATTCGCCATCAATAAATGCAAATAATTCATATCAGAGAAAATCATATTCTGGTAAAAAAAAAGTGTCTGTGCAAACCATTCACGATATGACCATATACAACAGCAAATATAAATGATGCTGAAATTATGAGAATCTTCTTTAATAATCCGTTAGGATCTACCTCTATTACCATTAGGATTACCATTAAGATCTTCAGTAACTTTAATTAGACCATTAGGTCTAATATAATATAAAAATATGATATTATTGTAGTTGATCGACAGTTTCGTGATGGGATAGAATATTTTGAACAATTAGGATTCAAAGCGTTAATGCCTGCTCCCAAAGGAAAACGAAATCAGCTGACTGCAGATGAGTCAAATGAATTCCGTTTCGTCACCAAAATTCGTTCGGTTGTTGAAGCAGTGCATGGTAATATTAAATAGAAGTTTAAGCTTTTACATGATAAACTGGACAACAAATTATTTCCTAAAACTAATTTTTTTTTTCCCGAATCGCTCGATTCCTACATAATGAATTTGGTACAAGACTTGTTTTTGGTACAAGAATCAAGTCTTGATTCTGATCTTGATCTTTCTGAGAAAATTATTACCGCCATGAATTCGATAAAAGATCAAGATAATGCCTAGCTTCGGAAGTAGAGACTAATCACTAGGCAAGACGAAAAGTTCCATTTAAAACAATAACTTCAAATCAATTAACTAATTTTCCGGAGTTAATGGAGCAAGAACTCAAAAATGTTTTTACAGGATCGTATCAAATGTCTCAAGCTGTATCGTATTTAGCTGAGATGATGAATGAAGACGGAACAATCACACTCCATTATGTAAGAACTACGCCTAATATTATAAAACTTGATGTGAGATCTCGACATATTAATTGAAAAACGTATCGTTGTTTTGTTGATTATCAGCCAAGAATGACATTTCTGGAATCAATCGATATTGTTGTGATTGTGCTAATGGTAGGCACACTGTCGGATGCTGCTCACACATTGCAGCTATCATATATTATCTGTCTCACGCTCGATATTTAAAAATATCGAGCTAAAATAAGTTAAAAAGCTAGCTAAAATAAGAGCTAAAATATTAAGTTGTCTGTTTATTTATGAAAAGGTTAATGTAATAAATGAAGAGAGTGATGAGGACTAACCTGACTCAAAACAGTCTTTTCAATCTATTTTGTATGAAATTATTACATTTAATGTCAATAATTTATGATAATTTTGTTAAACAATATCAATATTATAATATAATAACTTTTATAATTGAAATTTTTGTTTGTATTGTACTAAAACTGAAGAATAATTTCCAATAGCATGGAAAAATTATATAATCTTTAAGTGTAATTTACCATGGAAACAAGATTTGTTTAACGTCTCTTTAAACATTTTTCACATTCTTAATTATTTTAAGTAGGATATGTGTTAATTTTCTACGTATTTCTCTATGTTTTTTTCTCTAATGAGAATGTATTCTCGATAAAAAAATAATTTTCATACATTTTTTTAACATTAAAAAAATATAAGTTTATTTAAACGCAAGCTAACAGAAAAAAAAATACTTTTTAACTTTTTTCATATTGTTCACTACTCCAAAAAAATTAAAAAAAATCCTGAATATAAAGGATTATAAAAGACATTTTCTGACAAAATTTGGTGAGAGACACTTTTCAAAAAGGCGTTAAAAAAAAAGATTTGAATTTAATTTTTTTCGTCAAAAATCGGCTTTTCGTTTGAAAATCATTACAAAAGTGTTTTTATGTCTTTTGCACCTAAGAAATCACCATTCATTAATTTTTAATTTTACAAAAAAAGACAATAAAATTGAAAACAGATTTCTTTAAAAAACTCGAAAGCCGTTTAACATAAAGAGCTGAAAATATGGCTGAATTATTTTTATTTGATACCAAAAGTATTAATTAAGTTTAAGCGTGACCGTGGCTTTGTATAAATCGATTAGTTTTTAGTGACGTTATTATTTACTTACTTATATTTTGATATGGGGTTACAAATATTGGGGTAACAGGTACAGCATTAAAAATATTTAATTCCTACCTTGAGAACCGCCAACAAACAGTTAGAATAGGAACGTTTACTAGCGATGCTACTCCTATAAATTGTGGTGTGCCCCAAGGATCTATATTGGGGCCACTCTTATTGTTGATTTACATCAATGATATTAACAACTTAGGGTTAAAAGGTGATGTTACACTGTATGCAGACGACACAAGTATGTTTTACTATAGTGACACTATTGATTCAATAAGATGCACAAAACGATTTAAACTGCTTAAGTAACTGGTTAAAAACTAATTTACTTACTATTAATACCGAAAAAACAAATTATACCATTTTCGCGCCCAAAAACAAGAAAATATGTGATTTTATACCTCTCACCATTTTTGGAAGCAATATAAGTAGAACAAATATTCAAAAATACCTTGGTGTTTTACTAGATAGTCGTTTAACGTGGAAGCCACACATTGACATTATTAAGTCCAAACTATCTTCTATACTTGGAGTACTGCGCGGCAGTGTACGTTGCTTCCCAAAGTCAGTCCGAATCACTATATATAATATTATGGTAAAGCCACATATAGACTACTTGATAGAACTATGGGGCGCTGCAGCGCCTACTAATCGTTATAAAATACAAATAATGCAAAATAAATTACTAAAGACACTTTTCTATTACGATTATTTGACTCCAATTGGAAAACTGTACAGAGATACCAAATTTATGAATATAAATCAGATATTCGTTTACAATACCTTAATTTTAATATACAAAGTTATTAACAAACTAATTCATATAAATATATTATTTACACAAAAACCGGATACAAAATATTCGCTAAGGAAGGTGGATCAACTATGTTTAATACAACCAAGGACTAATTACGGAAAATTTAATATAATGTATCAAGGCGCACAAATATTTAATAAATTGCCATCCAGTATAAGAGAAATAAAACCTTTTCACAAATTTAAAAAACTCCTAAAAGAGCATATAATTAAAAACATACCTATAAAATAGTAAAATAAAACACATATGTGGAATCATGTATGTGTATATGTATATATGTGTGTGTATGTATATATATATATGTGTGGGATTCAATATATTGCAATATAATGAATTATTACTTTTATATAAGTAATATAAAAATTAATAGAATAAATATTCACAAAATATTAAAAAGTCACAATCTGTTTATATCTGTGAACGCGTGTCTGGGTAATTACTGCTATTCATTAGTCACACAATTCCTGTTGTAACATCGATGCGATCTACTTGCATTTTTGTAAAAAATATTGTACTACTATTACTTTTCTTGTTATCTTTTTTACACTAAATTAAAAAGTTAATACTTTAATATTGGTGGACAGACTAATATTTTTATTTTATATAACTTAATTTCTAATGTTTAATAACACGATGTACACAACTAACCCATCTAATATTTTAAGTTTCTCAGTAAGTGAATGTAGTTCTTTTGAGAAATAAAATATCTTTAAACCGAACTAGTCCTGTGAATGTAAAATAAGTATTGGTTTAGGTAAGTACTTATGTATCTAATAAATAGATGTGCTGCAATGTAAAGGGAGCAAAGCACATTAATAACAACAGCGGCAAGCATAGACCAAGAATGCGCGACATGACAGCGGTAGCAGTTACTTATTGGCTAATAGGAGTTTCTTGGAACATCGCTCCTGACTCACAGAATGGAATGAATCCATAATTCAGCACAAACTAAAATATAATCAAAATAGAATTGAACTAACGATTGGAATTTATCAAGTAACTGAATATAATTTTATTTACGTTAATAGGTACATTGAATGTCACACCATATCCTATCCGAGGTGGACAGAGCATCAGGCAGCAGGCACAACAAAATCAATGCCTCGACGACTTTCGACGAGGAAAAAACCGAACCAAATGTTGACACGTTGTTAGGACATCGCCTTTACTGGTTCATTTAATAATACATATTTCGATACTTTTCTTTCTCTCCATTAACATTAGAATTAAATTATCAGGACACAAAATTATGTAACTATATGTATATTCACTAGAAATTACTTATAAAAGTCATAACATGTTAATCTCGTGTGAGAGACACAAATAAGCAAATGGCAATGTACGATATTCCATTCATATACCTACCAGGATTAGTTTTTAGATCAAAGTAAACTTGGAATGTTAAAGATTTCATCGCCATATAACACTTCAAAAGCGGTTGGCTCATGGTATTCCAAACATTACCTACTGAATATGTGTTTAACGACTGTCGAAATAGTAGATTTCAGAAATGAGTCGAGATAATAAAGCATAGAGCTTCGTGGAAACGATGTTTTCTTTTCTACGTTCCAATAGGTAATACATAGGTATACCTGCCTACGTAGTACATTGTACTATTTTTTTTTGTGGTCTTATGATAACTTTTGATCACAAGATTTAGAGTAAGAGTTTCTAGATTTGAGGAACGCTATCGGTATTGTACTATAATTATTAAGCTTTTGAAGTTATGATTGTTATATAACAGATCGAGTTTCTGTCATATGACTATGACCATTTAACTTGTAACGAGGGATAGTGAGTCAAATAAACTTAGCAGTGTTTATGTGAAAACCTATCAAACCTATCAAAAGCAATAAATATAAAAAAATAGGAAGCTCAATCTCGTGATTCTTTCACCGTAAAGAGTTGTAATATTTCATGTCGAATCAAGTCTAGTGTTCTTATTACTTTATGACTATAAATCTCAATGTATTAAGAATAGTTTGTGGGTTGGCAATCACAATCAGTCGGCACAACGAAACGAACTATAGGTACATTCTATCAGAGAAGACCTGATTAGTTCTTAAAACCTCTGAGAACATACATACATAACTTCACACTGTATGTATCTGAGAACATATTCTCATTAAATGTCAATACCAGTAAACAAGTATTTTAAAATGGTGTCCAATAAGCTCATTCAGTAATTAGTTAAATGGAAAGTAGTTTAAAAAAAACATTTGACTTGACTCCATGAAATGTCCAATTTTATATCTATAAATTATATATATAAAATTGGCAATTTTAAAGCTCCGTACCACAAAAGGAAAAAGAGAACCCTTTCATGATCACTTATGTCACTTGCGACGTAGTAACATGCTTGCAAGCAAATTACAATGTGTTTGAGAAAATCAGGTAATACATCGTACTATTCTGAAATAACGTAACGTAAAATTCTGGGTCGACTGAGTAAATTCCTGAAATTTTCCCAGTCGACACGTCAACTAATATAAAGGTTTTATAATTCATTGAGACATTTAAAATTTAAAATTCTAAAAAAAATTAATCCTTTGCCTCTACTACTTTGTCTCTGTTGAAGTGTATGTTGACTTTTGAAGAGATATTTTATATTTTGGTTGTTATAGAGCAAGTAGTACTAGTATTATCCACATATTTATTATCTCGCTTGACTAGCGAACGTGGGGCGTCGCGTCACGGGATGTGGAGCGCAGTAATTTTGATAATCGGTGAGTCAGTGAAAAAATTACGGAGCTTTAAAGATAATGTACTTTGTAAACTATAAAAGATATTTCTAAAGAGTTCAAGAAATAGCAATGGTCGCAGAAATTGCAGGCTTTTCTATCATTCATTCCTGACAAAGTTACTTACTTTTATTTACTTTATTATTTTCTAATTTATAATTTAATAATAAAAAACAGAAAGAAATTATAAAAAAATTGTTCTGAAGACATGTACCTCTAATTTTTAAAGGAGACATAAGCAATTTAGAAATTGTTATTGTATATTCAGAGAACATACAGGAAATCAAAATTATTTAATATAAATAGAAGTCTCTAGGATATCCGTACCTCACTACACCGTATTCTTCGTCAAATGGATTAAGTTCAATTAGCAACGGGAACCATTTCACGGTCTATTACACAACAGTAACTAATCGCTGTCTATCCTTCAAGAAGAATCGCCCCCGCAAATTCCTGCTTTATTTACACAACCACTATTCGTCTTTGTGGTGATGTCGTGTCCCGTATGATCGGACGGCTAGTGCGCTTTCCTACTGCATTGTTGCATCGTGCGTAGGCCCTTAGATCCGAGGTTAGCCACACTTGTCGCTAACGACTAACGGTATTCCTATCGAGTGTTTGATGACAGAGATTTACAACCGACAAACTGTTTGGATATGATGTGCTACATCTGTTTTTGTTTGATGACCGCGTGAGAGTCGTGAAAGCTTTTTATCGTTTAGTTGTCTTACCGGTTATTGAACATTACTGCATTAGTGCATAATTTATTGTAACAGTTATTTTATTTATCGGTATCCGTTAAATAAGAAAATACGTTTAATACGAGGTTAATTCAAGTTCATCGTTTGTTTTGTTAATAGATCGCGTCAACAATTAGTCGGGTGTTGTGGCAGACGCGGCGTGGCGATTGTGAGACAACAACAGTGACGTCGTTTCCACTCGGCATTGTGACGCTAAACAATAACCTGTCGCGCCTATCTAAATGCAAATAGGTGCTGCGAATACGCCCCCTGACCTTTGTATTCGCATCCCTCATTTGTCGACTTGCGAAATAAGGATTTAAGCATGACTTACTGTCGTGTTAAATAACAAAGAGAAGAATCCGAAAACATACTCCCTTAAAGTTCTTACTAAAAAAATATATCGAAATGCGAAAAAGAAAAGGTTATTAAAGTACTTAATAGCTCGCAAACGTGGTGTTAGAAGAAGAAATATAGCTTTTATAGTTATAATATGTTTAACTAATCCCAAGAACTAAATTCTAAAGAATTTGATTCGTGACGTTCATGATTTGAAGCATGACGAGTTTTCGCATCGTCAAGGAACTTAAAATAAGATTAAACAGGATAAGAAGGTACAGCGTGAGCGGCCGTGGGCCTTTGCTAATGAAAATGTAAATTGCACGTATCTATTACTTACCTACATTATAGGAACAAGCTATGTAGCCGCAGCGCACGCCACGTAAATCTTGTTAGTGACAAAGCAATTTCATTTGAGTTACGTAAAGCTGATGTCATGTCAATACGTAGGTAGGTACATACACATTTAAAACTCAAACTCAATGATATCAATGATTTAGTAGCAGAGAAATAAGAACATCACAGTCAATACGAGTATAATTAATTTATTTACATATGTAAAAAAGGCAACTTTTCAAAATGTTTTTAATTTTGATCACAATATTAACAAATTGTCTATAATAGCCACAAAATTAGGGTCCTACAGAAGTAAAATTAAAGAAGTAATATTGGTTAGGTATACTACCTACATTAATACCTACATTCTCCTTCCAATTATACTTCTTTGACCACAAATATCAATATTTTTAATTCTTATAAGAGAATGACAAATGGAATAAAAATCTTTAAATATTTCAGAGACATATTATGAACTAGAGATTTTTCGGTCAGTAATATCATAGTAAATACTATAATCGTGACCAATTGCACTTTGTAAGGTGGACCCCCGCAGCGCGCATGGCCTTACCGCAGCGGGGAAGCACAAAAGTATGTTACAGTACGCTTGCTACGATGAAACAAAAACAGGTTGTTTACGAATATGATTATTCATGATCACGACTGTTTTAATACACTAAAGAGATAATGTAATGTGATAACGCAAATGTACTATTACGATTTCTATGATCATGGTCTAGAACTCTAGAACATTGTTTCTCAACCATTTTCATGTCGCGACCCACGAAAAAGTCAAAAAGTGAAGTATAAAGTCTTGTGACCCCTGCGCTATAAAATTATAATTATAATAATATTTCAATTAATAGTTTATCTATACGTTTAATTTAAATTTCATGGTTAATCATTTTAATTAAACAAAGTAAGCTATAAGTTTATTTTTCCATGTTGTGATTACATGGTAGTATTTAATTTCCTTTAATAAACGAATCTTTTGTATATAGGTCTTATTTTTTTTAACAGACTGCGACTCCCTTAAGTAACAAACGCGACCCCCAGGTTGGGAAACTAGTCTATAATAATGATTTAAACTTTTAAAGTTAAACAATCTAAGCGCTACGAAAAGGGCATCAATTCTCGAGTATTTGGACAATACACGTTTTAGGCGATATCGATAGGCTGGAATCATATAATTAAGTTATAAAACTTGACTGTAATTGTACAAAATCGTTATCATTTTTCATTAAATTTTTTTTCAACGAGCTTTTATTTAACTTGCCATGTTAATATGTTTGTGTGGGTCAAATCTTGGAAGCTAAATTGGAACCACTTCCTAACATTCGGTTGGGCTCGAATTTGGTATACTTGCGTATTTTCGGTGACAATGCAATAATATGGTACCTTGGAGCTGGTCTGATGATGGAGTCGGAAGGTGGCCATAGGAACTCCTAAACTAAACAAGATAAACCCATCGAGTTTGGACTCGTTTGTTTTGTTTTTTAGCAAACACTAGTACTACATGATATCCAGGGTCTAAAGATGGAGACGGAAAGTAAACATAAGAACTTCTGAAGTACACAAAGACAGATCCGTACTGTTTAGGCTCGTTTGATTTGGCTTGGCAAGTACGCGGGACTTTCCTGGGTCTGATGATGGAGCTGGAAGGTAGTCAAAGCAACTCTGTTATAAAAAATTGCAACCCTATAGAGTTTGGGCTCGTTTGTGATTGCAGAGATCGGTGAGATGGGTGTTGTTAGCATCGGTCTGCCGCCTATCTAGGAGAAGGAAAACTCCAAGATCAAATTTGGACAACCTTGCAATAATGAAGTATTACTGGAAATGCACAGTTTAAGAAAACTTTTTTAAAAACAAGCTTTTATTCAAAAATTCAGTTGTACTAATTCACAGTCCAAATTTTATACCAATTGTTCTTTATTACCTAGCGATACTTCGGCAGGCTTATGTACATTTTCTGTTGGAACCACATTGACAAATCTATATATTGCATACATGAAGATTTTTTAATAGGTTGAAAAACATGTTAACCTCTAAACTTTCTACCGTTGTAAAACAGTAACAGAGCATGTTTATATATTATATATATTGAAGATATTAATTATGAAAAAATGATTGGAATAGACTTGTTGGCTTCTCTGTTTCGAAAACAAGCATTTATAGAATTTATAGAAATATAGTGTCCTACAAAATTAAGACGCCAAATAAACAAATTTTTCGCATTCCAATTATTCTTTCAAACTCGTGGACGTTACCACATCATGTTATACACCTCATTATTATACACTGTATAATAGTCTCCCCAGGGGCTCTAAACCATTTCCATTCTTTCGACTTTCTCCTCTAACAACACGGCTGCTCCATTTCAAAACGTAGCAAATGCTTCAGAGAAAATTTTACAAGAGAACGCATGAACAACAGTCTTTTTAAAATTCAAATTTCGATGTAAAATAATTTGTGTTTTACATAGAGTACTAATCAACACAAATACATAACACCATAGGTACTTACAAAAATACACATTTTGTTTTAGGGTAAAAAAAAACGAAAATTTGGTTTTGTTATTAGTAGTTTTGTTATGGGTTTTGATATGGAGCAGCTTTCTTAAGGTTTTACATAATTTTATACACGAAATAGACATTATAACGTGTTAATGTAAAATGCATTACGACTTCTATATTGGCTTAAACGAACATACAAAGCTATTCATGTAGGTATATTAAAAAAAATGTAAACATGGTAATTTATGAAAGAAATGTAAAATAGATTTACGATATAATAAATAATCCAATAGAGAAAGGCGTATTTTTACTCGTGTGACGATTTCGTCCATATGTACCTAAAGGTATTTACATAACACGAAACCTTAGCAAGTAGTACCCAACAAAAAATAAAATGCTAACAAAGGAACTGTTCACATGAACAAGAACGTGCTATTTATATAAATTCTGTGGATTTAAGGGAACAACGAAAATCCTCAGAAAATCTCCCTTTCGCCGCTCTATAACGCACAACTCGTTATGTGAAGGGTCTATTTTATCCGAAAATTTTGTGTGAAACGGATTTTGTAGGTATAATCTAGAATCACACCATTATCCGTTGAAGATTTGCCTATGATTGGGAACAGACCAGAAGACTTTGGAAGAATTGTTTTTACAACATAAAACACGGGACTTACGCCATTTTCCATTATGAATGTGTAGAGTATCGAGGCTAAACAATTACACACCTTGATGCTACTTCTAACAATAATAATTTAGATTTATTTACATATGTATATTTATTTGCGATCACATCTATACTTCTATACTACTCAGTCTGTAAATACAATATTTTTGTTAAATTTTGTAATAAATATTCGTTTTATGACTCGCTGACTTTCTATTCTACATTTTTTAAATTTTTGTCTGTCTGTCTATCAGTCTGTCTGTCTGTATGTCCTTTTATAAATCAAGAACGGCTTGACCGATCTTGATGAAAATCTTATACCACTGTACATATAAATCTGTAGCGTCTGTCTGTCAATACAATTTTTTGGTCAAATTTTGTGATAAATATTCGTTTTATGACTCACTGACTTCAATTCTACCATTTTTTCAATTTTTGTCTGTCTGTCTGTCTGTATGTCGTCTTATAACACAAGAACGGCTTGACCGATCTTGATGAAAATTGATATATAGTAAGAACATGTGATTGTGACTAGTGGCTAAGGCCATTTTTTTGAAAATATACCCTTAAAGGGTTAAAAAGGGAATGAAACTTCGTATGAGAAATACTAAACCGCTGAACCGATTATGATTAAATTTGACATGGAAATAGTTTGATAACAGGGAACGAACATACACTACTTTATCAAAAATCTACTCCTAAGTAGGTAAAAAGGGAGATGAAACTATGTAGGGGAAAAAGTAAACCGCTGAAAGCATTATGATGAAACTTGGTGCGGCTATAGACTTTTTTTATCAAAAAGACATTGGCTACTTTTTTATTAAAAATCTACCCCTATGAGGGTGAAAAGGGGGATGGAACTTTGTACGAGAAATGCTAAACCGCTGAGCCGATTACCATATGGCTCGTTCCATAATCGTTGGTACAGAGGCAGTAATATATGCTCGGAGACAGACGTAGGCTACTTTTTCATTAAAAAAACTACCTCTAACCCGGGTAAGTCACGGAAAAATTTTCAACGCCGACGAATTCACGGGTATAATAATAATAAAAGTATTAAATATAAGAATTCTCTTCACTTTTTAACCAAACATTTCGCTGAAAAAGTAAACGCCTTTTTAGTTTTACATTAACCAAAAAACAATGTTTCACTATGGTTATTGGGTTCTAAGTAATAAGCAATTCCAAAAAGTTAGCCACACGAGTGTTACCCTATGTTCTTTGACATCGAATATATCATAACGATAAGTAGGCTACATTTTCGAATTAAAAAATTCAGAAATTTGTCAAACGACTTTTATCTACTTTATAATATAACAAATCAATCAATATACATATATTTAACGCTATTATAGTAGAAATGCTTATTTTTCGCCAAAAACTCGCCACTTGATTTTAGAGCTAGATTTATGGGTGTTACAATGGGGCGAGGTGTGAGCCGTTACACATAATTAAACTATTTCAATGTTATTTTCCTTGGCTTAGAACTCGTGTTTCAAAAACTTTTTTATTTTTTTATTTATTTTAATATCTCACGGCTTACAAATTTATATTACATTTAATATTTAATTTTACATGCCAATTTGAGAGATATCTGCATTATATACGAACAGGGCTTTTTTTGTGGGGGCACGCGTGTCCCTAAAGGAAATTTCGAAAATATCGAAAAATTGCCATAAAAACTGAAAAAAATGAAAAAATTTGAAAAGAAATGAAAAACTTGAAAACAAACCAATTTTGGTAAACTACAAAAATTTTTGGATTTTTTTTTAATACGTTTAATAATCACGTTTTATTTCCAAAGATATTATGTTTTTAAACAATAAAAAAAAAATTTACTTCGATTTTTCCCTCAAAACACAGTGCCAAGGGGTGGAGAGGGGGTACAAAAAATTATGGACTTACAACTTTCGAGAATTAGCGTGCCCCCAAAAAAGAAGTGACAAAAAAAGGCCTGTACACGAACATTACATAATATAATTCCATCAGCATAACAAAGCGACATTGCGTTCCCGACATAAGATGTAACTGTAGGTTGTTATTTTGAAGTAGGTACTACTTTCAATCTACGAAACCACATGGCTTTGTTGGCCACGACGCATGTTGCAATCTCTACAGTCTACATGCTTTCAGATAGATTGCTGTTTATTTTGAATAAGACTTGTTTAAGGAGATTTTCAAATTTTACTATTAGGTCAATTACCAGCAATATCTTACTAGGTAAGAATATTACTATTTAGACATACTAATATTATAAAGACAAAAGTCTGTCTTTCTGTCTGTAATGTTCTCACAGCTAAATTAAACGGACATAGGCTACTTTTTTATCATGAATTTACTGCTAAGGAGGTGAAAAGGAGGACGAAACTTAAATGAGAAGTATTAAACCGCTGAATCGATTATGATCAAATTTGGTACAGAGGCAGTAAGATGTGCTCGGAGACAGATGTAGGTACTTTTTTTCTAGAAACTACTTCTAACCTCTAACCCGGGTAAGCCACGGAAAAATTTTCCAGTCGACGAAGTCGTGGATATAGTTATATTGATAATAAACATTTTAATTTTTTATTTAGTGGCCATACGCCCATATAGTGTTAGTAGGTAACAATCACTTATAAATCCATTGTAACTATAAACTTTTAATTAAATGAAACGCTAATTGCGGGCCGTGTGTCGCAACCAACGCGACCAACCAACCAACCAACCAACCAACCAATCCCAACTATTAGTAAACCTTAGTAGCTATACTAATTCGTCCGTCCGTTTAATTAGTAAACCTTAGTAGCTATACTAAGGTTTACTAGTAGGTGGGATTTATTAGCTAGTAATTAATACGTCTTTTTATTTTTTAACTTTAAAATTAATCTGAATTAAAAAAAAAAATGACATCTTGGTATCGTTATATAAATCATGTTTTTACTATTATTAGCATAATAATATACGTGAACATAGGCAAAGTTTTATATTACATCATGCCTGTATATTATAAAGAAACAATATAGTACATATGCCGAATGCCAATATGGTGTATGGCATTCGGCATATGTACTATATGGATGGGTCGTTACTTTCTAGGCTCGTACTTTAAGCTATGTACAGATAACTTAGAAAATCCATTTATCGATTTGACAGAGAAGGAATAACAATGAAGTTTTTGCTTACCCTTACGAATACACTTGAATCTATCCCTGGATTTAAAAGTGATTAACTGATTGAATTGTTAGTAGGTAATAAATGAGTTTTCTACTTTTCTACCATGGTCAAAGTTTCTAAAACGGGAAATTTAACGCGATTACCTTTTTATTTTGGCTTGACGTTTCGACCGAGTTCCATCGGTCGTGATCTCAAACAAACTCACTACGTTAAAATTCCCGTTTTAGATATTTTATAAACCAACGCGAAAGTTTCAAAGTTTACATGGTTAAAGTTCTTGGTACAGAAAACAGTCACAAAATTTTGAAGTAATAGATAGGTATGATAGGTAATAAGTATACCTAATTCATAACATACAAAATAAGTATGTAATAAAATAGGTAGATAGTATATATACATACATACATACATATCCTCACGCTGTATCCCTAACGGGGTAATCAGAGAGGACGGAGCGCCAAGTGTCGCGGTTCTTACATACTTCTTTCGCTTCCTTAAATCTCATCATTCTCCTCACACATTTTCGCCTAGGTATGCGAGAGTTTTCGACACTTCCCTCCGCTAACACTCTGGCTATTTGATCTTCATAAATCAGCCTTCCTTGGCTTCTTTTATCACTCACTTTCGCTCTGTATATTTTCTTCGTCAGTCTTTCATCACTCATTCTTTCCATGTGCCCGAACCATCTAAGCATTCCTTTTATTCATTTTTACAATAACACTGTCGTGCGACCCTGTCATACTGCGTATCTCTTCATTGCTTATCCTTGCTGTCCGTAATGGTGACACCGCACATCTTTCTAAGAGATCGCTTTTCTACTGCATTTATTATACTTTCACTCGATTTCATTGAGGCATATCCAGGCCTCACTCCCGTACAATAAAGTTGGCACCAACACCGCATTGTGGATGGCCATTTTGGCAGTGTTAGATATATTCACACTATCTACTAATGCGGACAGAGCACCGTTTACTTTATTGCCAACTGCTACCCGTCTCTCCACATCGAACTCACATTTTCCATCCCTCGAAAACACACTCCCCAGATACATAATTTCATTCACTTCTTCTAGACATTTTCCATTTACCCAAACCTCGCATTTCGTTTGTACCACTTCTCTTTCAAACACCAGAACCTTAGTTTTGTCCACATTCATATGCAATCCTTTCACTTCACATTCTTCTTCATGCACGTGACTAGTGTCTGCAGCTCTGCTTCTGATGGTGCTATAAGCACAGCATCGTCAACGTACAATGGACAGTTTACCACCGTGTCAACACATATCATACCACTCATACTACCTTTCATTTTCTGGAGGCAACTGTTCAAATACAGCACGAACAGCCAGGCAGACATCACGCAGCCCTGTCTGACGCCTGAACAGACTTCGAACCAGGTCGACATGTCACCTTATATCCTTACACAGGCTCTGTGGCCGCTATATAATTACCTCACAGCCTGCAGTGAAGAGCCCCCCACGCCATACTCAGACAGAAGACTCCACAATTTCTTTCGCACTACTCTATCAAAAGCTTTTTCTAGATCCACGAAAGCGCAGAAAACTTTCTGATCTATAGCCAGAAACTTCCCCACGATAACGCGCAGCGCGGAAATCTGATCCATACAATCCCTACTATTCCTAAAACCACCTTGCGCCTCCCACAAATATCTTTCAGAAACACTTTTCATACGTTAGGTCAATACATTGGTATAGACTTTACTTGCTAAGCTGACCGAGCTGATGGCCCTGTAGCACGCGCAGTCAAACACATTTCAAACTTCTAATAACTTTTTCAATCTCTTTTATACTAATGGCATCCTCCAGTCCCTGACCCAAATGTGGCAATTCATTAGGATCGCTCTCAGTATCAGAGACTGAGTCGCCACTCTCAAACAGTTCTCCATAGTATTTACTCCATCGCTGCAGAACATCTTTTTTATCTGTTAGCAAGTTGTTTTCTTTCGAGCGCACTTTATTCATTCTGCAAGCTGCCGGACCACTTCAGTACTTACGTACTTCCAAAATAATTTGAAATTTTCCTCGAAGTTGTCCGAACTCTTGTTTTCGTCTAACATCCTACACCTTTCACACTTCTTTTTCACTAGTGCTTTAGTTTCTGCTTTCTGCAGCTTATATCTGTCTTTCATCAAACTCTTCACACCATAGTTCATTTTTGGTAGCAAGGTAGTCTCGCCATGCTTTCTTCTTCTTGTACACAGAGTCTTTCACCTCATCATCCCACTACACATCACGCTTTTTACCGAATGCCTAATCTTATTCGTTCCACACACTTCTTTCGCAGCCTCGATCATACTATCCCTAAGGTTCTACCACCATTCTTCAACATCCTCGCTCATCACTTTCAATCTATCATCAAGCTTACCGGATACTACCCTTCCATATTTATTTCTAGTGGTCACATCATGCCGTTTCCAACTTTTGATGCGACAAACCGCTGCAGATTTGGACACTACGCGATGTCGCCATGTTGCAGACCCCTTATTCTGGTTATCACCAGAAAGTGGTCCGTTCCCGGATCGGCTCCTATATGCGCTCTTGTGTCCATAACCTGCTTCTTGAGCCTGTTATCCACCAGGAATAAATCAATCATACTTCTCTCATCCTTTCTTTCCCAAGTGTACTGATGGATCCTTTTGTGCTTAAATACGGTATTAGGAACAAAAAGATCCTTTTCCATACACACTCCTAACAAAATCCTACCAGCATCATTCACTCTCTTATCTCCATACTTGCCTAGGACAGTCTGAAATCCAGTTGGAGCTGTCCCGACCCATCCATTCATGTCTTCACACACAACAATTCTCTCATTCCCTTCAACCATCGCTAGAACTTTTCTAATATATTCCCAAAACTGCTCTAGCTCACCCAAACCGACACAAGACACTGGAGCGTACACCGTCAAAATAAAAATTCTCGTCAACCCCATCTTGAGGCGCACCTAGAGCAGTCTAGAGTTTACACAACGCCGAAATGCACTCTGCTTACACCAGCAGGAATATACTGGTGTCCGTCGCTTTCGGGGGACGTCCTAGCTCTCAAATCTACGTTGTCCCGCATGGTAAGCCTCCCGCATAGTATATATACTTATTTCATTTTAATCATAGATTATAAGTGAAAATTCTGGTAACATAAAATCAGCTATCCAGTGGATTTGAGACTTCGGACCTCAGAAACTTAGTAAGAATTCTATACCCATTTCGTATAAGTATGACTACAATATTAAGCGAGATCCTGACACTTCATAATAATCTAAAAATAGAAACAGGGTTTTGCTTTTAGCTAGCTAACATCGTTGGACATATTGATATACATTTTGTGTAGGTGTCACGTCCCACATCGCGAACCTCAGTATAATATTATACGAGTATATAAAACACTGTAACAAGTTCGAAAACTTTTTCTTTTTTTGCGAAATGGTACTCAGTTATGTAGGTATTGTACCTATTTACATCTATGTAAAAAAAAAATCAATAGCCACACGTATGACGGAGCATCACTTGTTCTTCAACCGATTTGGCTGATTCCTTTTTTGTTGTGTTCGTAATTAACAGGACAAGGTTATCACAAATTCCTTATCTATCTATAGTTCTATACCAAGAACGTAGCGTGAATATATTTACATTGAAAATCCAAATTTTATTATTTTAGGTAGATTCCTAGATTCCTCAGTATCGTAACTCAAAATCGAATACATTTTAACGTTGTATTAGATTAGTTTTATTCTGTGTATGTCAAAATTTTCTTTATTGGGGTAATTGTATATTATATACTCCTAAATTATGTAAGAGAATACAAAATATAAAGTGACCGTATAACAAATAACAGCTACTTGTATGTAAGTATATTGAAATTCATTATTTCTTACTATTTACTATTATTAATTAATACTATATACTATTATTATTTCTTACTGGCTGTGTATTTTCATCATATAATAGATGATAAAGTTTAACTAACTTAAGCAACTGTTTATAAAGAACTTCTGATCCTCTTATAATGTCAGCGACAATTTCCAAAAACAATATTCATGGACCGACAGAATGACAAGGTCTATTTTTTGTTTTTTACTAGTACCTATAGGTACTAGTAAAAAACCAAAATACTCTGTAAAGGAGTTCAAAGAATCGTTGTTCCTATCATGAAGATTTTCTAACGTAACGTAACATGGTAGCTCTATGTGAACAAACATCGATGCACTAACTCGTCCCTAGTACATATTTTAGTTCTTTAATTAAAGCGAGTGCACATTAGAGACTCCGAAAAGGTAAAAGAGAACTTCCTATCACCAACGAAGATGCTGCTCTTAAGGAACTTAATTTGCTTTTATTTGAATGAAGGAAAATTTAAACCACTTCTTCCGTAAACACTAGAGCGATCCTCTTATTGTGAAGAGCAGAACAGATGTTCTTGACACGATTAATTATACTTTAGAATTAAAACAATGTAAGTAACAAATACTTTCTTGAAGTTTTTGTCTCATTAATTGAACTCAGACAGAACTAAGCTTAATTTCTCCGGTAATTAAGGGAATTACCAGTACCAAAGCATAAATTTATATTTAAGGGATAATATTAATATGTATGTATATATGGTAGTAAGCCCTGGATATGCCCGAAATCGAGTGAAAGTAAGATAAATGCAGTAGAAATGCGATCTCTTAGAAATATGTGCAGTGTCACCCTTGCGGACAAAATAAGCAATGTAGAGATACGCAGTATGACAGGGTTGCACGACAGTGTTATTGTAAAAATGAAGAAAGCAATGCTAATATGGTTCGGGCACATGGAAAGAATGAGTGATGAAAGACTGACGAAGAAAGTCTATAGAGCGAAAGTGAGTGATAAAAGAAGCCAAGGAAGACCAAGACTGACTTATGAAGATCAAATAGCTAGTGTTAGCCGACGGAAATGTCAAAAGGCCTTGCATACCTAGGCGCAAATGTGTGAAGAGAATGATGAAATTTGAGGAAGCGAAAGAAGTATGTAAGGATCGCGACACTTGGCGCTCCGTCTTCTCTGACTACCTCGTTAGGGATACGGCGTGAAGATATGTTATATTAATATAATTGCTTTGCTATGCTTTCAAAAACCTAGTAAGTACATATTAACAAGGATAATACATATGTATATATATGATCGACCTCTATCTGAGATTGGATTTGAGGACGTCAAGAATAAACAATAAATATATAAATAATAAAGACATTCTAAAAGTTTTATTTCGAAATTGCTGAGTTTTATCAACAAAACAAAGCAGGACTTCGGGGAAGCGTTTGTTTAATATCTATGTCTCTCTCCACGAAAGTATCTCCATCCTCCACATTGTTTATTCTATAAAGCGGACAAGCAGCGGCAATACAACACTATCATTGTCAGATAATATAATCATCTGTTATCATAAGGTTATGTAATCCAGTTTCCGCACTGAAAGCTCCCCGGTTTCAGATTAATTAACAGTATTTAAGTTTCCAGGGCTGTAACGTCATTAGTTTGTACATTTACGCATATGAGGTGGATACACATTATGTATTATTATATTTGTTTGATGTATTTACGTAGGTATATATTATAGATTACAGTAAGAACAAGATTATAGAAGATTAACGCAAATCCTACTTGTACCAAATAGTACAAACATAGAATTATTATAAACCGTTATTGTAAAGTATGTAAGTTATAATTATACGATATGCATGCCTATTATATACCTATACATTACATATATAATATATCGTATTCATGCTTATACTATATAAAGAAAACTTTTAATTATTAAATACGAAGATTGATTCTCTCAGTATCTTAACATTTACCAAGTTACAAGTATGGTAGTTCATTCTAAATCTTAGAATATTGATAGAGAATGTGATAGTGAACTGTATGTTCAAATTGGTTTTGATAACTTAAAACAACTAATTATCTTGTTAAATAACTTCTATGATTGTACTGTTTCTTTTCAGTACAAAATAGGTATCGAATCTTTTATAAATAAATGAATTTGCCGTAGGTCGGAGCGACCTACTATTTCGACAGGGAATTTAAGACTATTGAAATTATTGTATTCATTTCATTTAAGATTGTTTAAAGTCTGCCGACTAAAATTCATTAGCATCGATAACCTTATATTTCCCTATACCAACTTGTTTTAAATTAACGTAATTTATATAGGCAATATTTTATACACAGCTGTAATAAAATAATGAGAAGTATGAATTTTTCTTTGATTCGTTGTTGTAATAAATAATATGTATTATTATTATTCTCCTTCTTTTGTAGCGATCCTGCTGTTTCCGCCAATAACACGGTAAGAAACATAATTAAGTTTATAAAGCTTAGTAGATATTTGCGTACTTACCTATATAGACTCTGCAATGAAACTGGTGTAATGAAAATAAAAGAGAAGGTTCCACCGGAAATTTTTCACAATAATTAACTGTTGAATTACTTAAAACAAACGATAAACACAAAGTTAAAATATATGTTAGTAAGTTAGAATAGACAGACAATCTGAAGATTAATATTGTTGGAATTAATAAAGTCACAAGAATATGTACGACAGGGGAGTTTACATAAGTCAACAGGTAGTTTAAGTTAATAGACCTAGGAATAGTGGGGGGAAGGAGATCATAAAGGGACGATGGTATTTTAGGACTTAAAGAAAATATGATCAGGAGTTCCTTCATCTATACCACATTCACAAAGAGAACAGTCTCTGATCCTGATCTTAGCTAAATGTACATGGGTGCAACCATGTCCCAATCTAAGACGGCAGATAATGGAAGTTGCTCTTTTATTGATATCATGGTACCAGGTAAAATAGTAAAGGTGGTAAAATACCAGGGTTTAGTTGGTAAATGATTTTGGATAGAGGCATATTGTTTAACCCTTATAGTTCCGTACTTTTTTCCAGACTTCATCCCAAAAAGAGAGTAATTTCACCGTAATTTCCGTAGCAAAAGCCATTAAATCATGTGAATATGTTATGAACTGGGAACTACTATTCTTTGAATGGCTTTATCGAGGTGATAACTGCCTCATTTTCTTCAATACCGCTATGTCCCGATAAATAATGTGTACTGTGTGTGACATGTACGTACAACCGAAATTATAGAAATAAAATAAGTACCTGCAAATAACAACTGTAGATTAATCAGGACGTCTGTTTACAGGGACAGAAATTATATGAATTTTGAAATTGACTACTTATAATATTTCCAAACAAAGGAAATAAAATAAAAATATTGTTTATAGGCCAATGATAAAGGAGGCACGTGTGAGATGGATTGAACGTGTTCAAGTACGGAAGCAAATAGCATAGCGTGCAAAGTCGCTAGCGAACCAACATGGGACTCATTTGCATAACCGGACGTGTCACGAATAAAATGAAAATGACCCGGCGCATTCGAAGAACGCTGCAGTGAACCTCGATAACGCCAATATAGCTTCAATTTAAAATCAACTTATTTAAAATACGTAAATGAGACCTATTAGATCCCTAGGATGTTAATAGGTACACATGTACGTATGTGTCATATGTATGTGTAAATTATAAATTTCAATAAATTTCAAAATTAATACATTTTTATAGTTAATTGCTTTCTGAGGTTTTTCTTGTCCCAACCACTAATCCCGTTTCACATTACAATTAAATACCTTACAAAATATCTGTTCTCAGTTTCCGAGTAGGTAATTTCTACTGAAATTCAGACTCTAAGATGCGTATTGTTTATTTTCTTCTATTAACGACTTACTGGAAAAAACATATAAGGCAGATCTGACAGCATAATTTCAATTAATTATCTCCTACCCTTGTGTTGGCAGATAAATGAGTCCCGAGGGCGCAGTATGAGCCAAAAACACGAAACTTTGAGGCACATCCTCACTCCCGCCCGCCCACCGGCTGCTGAGGACCCTCAACTCTTGAATTATGTATCCTTTCAACTTTTTAGACGATTCGACAATGCCATATAAATTCGAAAAGTTATCACAGTTCTCGAACTTTTATATAAAATTGCTTCATTGTTTTTACCTTATCTGCTAAAAATGACAAATTTAATTAAATTCATGTCTAAAGACATTTAATGTTAAACAAAAATTATTATTTATTACAAAATGAATAATAATGTATTAACTAAGTATATCAACAAATACGTTCGATATCGATTACGTTACCGCCTAATGCGAGTGGCAGACACTTCCTGAAGCGAACTACAGTGACTTTAACGGCAAGTCGTATACTCAATTTCACGCGTGATTTCTACTTTTATTTCATTTCCACTCCGAATGAACGACTGTCGGAACAAGCTGAAATCACATTTCTACAAAGCGCGTTAGATATCCAAGCGTATTTACTTGCTTTGTAAATAAGTCACTTATTCATCAATCTATCTATGATAATATTAAAAGGAAATGCTTTAAAGAAATTGTTTACAGATTTATAACATTTTCATAACTATTTTTTTGCTTAAGTTACCTACACTGAGACCTATAGATAAATTTTGTCAAGTATTATCTATTGCAGATGTCATTTATAGCTGTCACATTTTCGCTTTTCATGAGAGCAAAACGTAATGGCGTCGTGTAACTTAACAAACAGCGAGCCGTGTAACAACAGTTTCGCTGAGGAGTGAGCCGACAGGTTGATATATTGTACTTCTTTGTGAGAAGGCCTGCTGGCAAACAGACGCAACCCGAGCACCCGCACCCGCACCGGCAAGATAACACTCGTCCCTTCTACACAGTGCACTAAATTATTTTTTATCTCACACTTGCACGATTTGCTCACACTTATCTGATTATCATACAAACTGTGGGTCTACTAAGTTGGCATAATAAGATAATCATTTTGTGTTCAATAATATTTCTTTGTTAGTCACATATGCATACTTATCAAATAACGTAAAATAAAACAATGTAATTATGATTAAACATTTGCAAAATAACAAATATTGAAACTATACATATATCTACGATTGAAACAATGTATTTTAAATTACACACAGATGTAGGAAACCCTGCAGGCGGAAAAGCTTTTATAATTTTAAGAGTCGATAGACAAACCGAAGCACTGAACTTTATGATTAAAGAACAATATATATGTACCTATTGCTAGCAACCTACTTATAGATAACTATGTAGGTATTTCGAAAAAGGCAAGAAGGCGATAAAAACTCCATTGCCGACATCAGGTTCGCTTATAGCTATGAAAATGAGAGGAGGAACACGAGGAAGTGCGATAAAAACTGTAAGCTAGTCTGGGTGCTAGGAAAAACGACAAAGAAATGGAGCATTTGGCCGAGACGTCGACAAGCGTGAAATTTGATTGTCGTTTGTGGGTTGTGGTTGTGAAATATGTAAGGTGTCACACACGCTAGTTTGTCTAAATTAAGAAAATATTTCTAAGTATGTACGTAAAAAACACAAGTATGTGATAATATTACATAAATTAACATAACATAAATGTTTATTATCTTATCGTGTTTATGTATAGTAATAATATACATATATAATACATCCCCAGCAATGCAATCTATTCATAAAATAAGTAAACTCCATGATTCTTTTTCTTTATACAACATTGCTTTGGTCAACAAGGGAATTTCTTGTTTCATTTACAAATTCCTCGCCTGAAGAAATGGCTAACAGTACACGAAAATTGCTTAAGGCAAACAAGCAACAAACAACAAATGGGAATATCGGCCTAATTTATTAACTTTAATTTTAAATCTTATATTGAGCTATTATATTCACAAACCTGTAAACAAAGACGATGTTTAGATCCATGTTATACACATAATTTCAATAATAAATGTAAATTAATTTAGATATGTAATTACACAATTACAACGTAATGTAATTACTCGCATCCCTCTATAATAAGGTTTTTAAACATCGTAGAATAGAGTACTTTCAACACTAATCTACTAAATCAGATTTTTTGTTTTATTGTAAATGTCTGTGTAGATCCCGCTGCTAGACATGGACCCAGGTCTTTTCTCGCAAACTGTAAAGGGGACAGGCCATACTGGTGCTTGTGAGAATGGTGTAGAATGGCTGAGGTGATCTGGGGGCCTAGACAAGTGGATCAATTGTCGTAAACGCTAGGAGAATAGAATGACAAATACCACGTAATATAGCGTAACGAATTTTAAATTGGTAGTCATAAATTATTAACTTTTTATTAAATTAAACGAACAGTAAAGTCGTGTGAAATTTTCCGAATAAAACGTAGCTAAATGGCACTTTTGACGAGCAATAACGTTAGCCAAGCGTTTCTATTGTACGAAACGTTTGCCACTTGTCTAGCCGCTCTGGATGGTAACCGCCAGTTTCATATCACGTCAAAGCCATCTGTACTGCTTTAACGATTAACAACATAAAGAACCACCAAGTTTACAAAAAAAGGCTCGTTAAGTCACCACTTATTACTTGATTACCGAGCTGCTTCAACTTACTGTGAATTACTTGATTACGAAGTTGCTTCGACTTACTTTGAATTACTTGATTACTGAGCTGCTGCGACTTACTGTAAATTACTTAAACTCGGTGACGAACACCTCCGATAATTCATCACATTCAATGATTTTTTAAACACTATAAAATAGCGTAGAATGTGACTGCCAAGGGCGCCTGATTCGATTACCAGCCAAGTCAATTCGAGTAATGAATTTTTCTACATAATCTTGGAGTCTAAGTGTAACTCGGTACTCTTCCAATACGTAGTATCGTACCCGTAGTACAAACCTAGTCTAGTTTTAGGGTCATCGAATAAGCGAAAGTAAATAGATAATTTTATATCTACACGCCGAATCCCTAACGGCGTAGTCAGAGAGGACGGAGCGCCAAGCGTCGCAATCCTTAGATACTTCTTTCGCTTCCTCAAATCTCATCATTATCCTCACACATTTTCGGGATGTATGTATGTTATTCGTACATACATACATATCCTCACGCTGTGTCCCTAACGGGGTAGTCAGAGGCATTTATTCGTGTTCTATATTAACTTCAAAATACTTTATTATCTTTACATAAGATAAGCAACTGGATTTAACGCTAACAAAAAGCGCCTTCGGATCGTATGTTACAAGCTTTTGTTTGAAAACTAGGTTAATTTGAAATCGGTCAATCCGTCGCGTGACTAAACAAAGGGTCCGACAGTTTCGTGTGTTTTAGCTACCCGCAGTGGTAACGTTTCACGACGTATCATTTTATAAATGTGAAATAGTTTGAAAAGGTCGTTTTGCCGTTTAACTCGCAAACGTTCGATTTGTCAGTTACTTGCATGTTCCGCCATAAGGGCGTTGTCTAGTCCATTATGCAAATGGAAGGTTCTGCCGACAGCGGACGGATTTAACCGATCTATTCCTAGATTCGCCAAGCTCGTTCCGGCATGCGGCAGGATTGAAGCTACAGGCTTAATCAGCTAACCATTATACTCGCCGTTTGTAAATAAATTAGTACCTACTCTACCTACACGTTAGTACTTCGATTAACTAGCAGAAACTAAACAGAATTGCAAAAATCATACACATGCATCATATTTTAATTTAATATAATACGACCTCGATGGCACAGTGGTTTAGACGTTGCACCCAAGCGCGGAAGGTTCTGGATTCGATTCTCGGTCGGGTCAATTTAGGAAATGAACTTTTCTAGATTGTCTCGGGTCTGGGTGTACTGGGAGACGCCCCCAGTAGTCGTCATCTGGTTTTCCTAGCACAGGGAATACCCTAATTTGAGATCAGATGATTGGTGTGCATCGTCTGGCGCATTTTATTATTGGCGCATTATTATTTCGTATTAATTACGTAATAATAAAATTAAAAACCATTATGTAGGTAAAAAACTATTCAACATATTGTTGTGATTTCTGATCAATATGCGAATAAATATTTCGGCACACCCACACTAATAAGCTTGGCGTCAATATAACCTATTTTTTTCAGTAAATAAACATTATTGTAATTTGAAAACGAAAATGTTATTTACAAGAGAGACGTTTGTTTTTATCCTTTTCATAGTCATTCGCTTACCTATATTATAGGGGAAATACAATAATTACAATCAACAAAAGCTAACAGATGAAGCATTCTTATGGAGCGCCTGTCCCTCACTTTATAATGCGGGGTGGTGACACGTTCATCGACAAATATTCCGATGCCTATCACTTAATGTGTTCGCCATAATCGATACCATCATAGAAATGGAATTTTCCCTTTACAAGGCATAAAATATCGAGAGCAAGATAGAAATATGTCATTGACGTTATTTAGAACATTTTCTTTGATTTTCTATCTTATTTTTGCTTGGGATTTCTACAATGTTTGAAGTTTCTACAAAAAAAAACATTTCATTCACGAAATGCAATTCGTAAGGAAGGCAAAATTAAAATATAGGTAATAGTAAGTAAATAGTAAATTAAATAACATTCCCTTAGGTAAGTATATTATTGTAATGTGTTAATTGCCGCACTGTTAAAACAGATATTATCGAATGATATTCCCACGATCTATCCTATCTCAACTAACCCTTGTCCGGATGTTTTGAATATAAACACATATGCCCTTCAGTTTACTGAAACCAATCCTTTGTGTACATATATGTATGTATACGCAGTTATTATAAAATAGGAGGTCTTGATAACCAAAATTCATGTAGATTACATTTAAACTTTCATGTGCAAAACGAAAATACGCAACAAATACTTATAGGCTTTTTTTCAGTTTCTCGGTAAGTTGAATCCCGCCAAAACGTATTTCCTAAATAGTTTACAAGGGTACTCCCAACGGGCGCAACACTCGTGTACCGTTTATGTGTATGTGCAGTAGATATTAACGTTTCAGGTTCTTTTGTTTCCGACATTATAAGAAACACCTGGTGGCACGCCAATGTCGTATTAAGAATAAATAAAAAGATTGAGAGGTTAAATAAACGTTCGTAACCATATATACTAACAAAAAAAATATATATAAGAAAATAATGCTTAATAAGATTATAATTTCATCCGCAGCATCGCTCACATTGATGTAAATGTGTTATAAAATAAATTGAAAAGTTACAGGAATATATTATTATGTAAATTACTGATAAGAACAATATTTTTCTTTAAATTTTCCAGCAACAGTAGGTATATAAAGAATAAATGGACATGACTGTACTTACATTACACATACATAGATTTACTGTTTTTACTTCTAGACGTAGTAACATTTATACACTTATCACAGCTACATAATACATTACCGCTACTGTAAGATAATAGTTTTCAAAATAAGTAGATATAAAAAAATTTATGCCATTAAATTACCTATATATGTAGCCCAAGTTATAACTACAGGGTTATTAACTGGGTTTATACAAAAGTAATAAACAATTGAGCCCAACTTGCAGCAACTGTAGATACTATCAACACAAGGTACCGTCGGAAGTTTTTACTGCTTGGAGGTGTTGAGGAGAAACCTAAAGAAGATGTCCGCAGCGTTGCCATAGACATACTGGTAAAACATTTAAAGATACAGAATTGTACTTCTAATTCGGTTCCTGTATTTCATCGCCTTGGTGCTGTTAGCTAGTAACAGCACCAAGGCGATAAAAACTTAATCAGAATAAGCCGCTGTCGTCCAGTTTCGCTAGGAAACTGGACGACAGCGGCTTATTCTGATTAAGTTTAATGACCTCTACATTCGGCGGCAGGTTTGGAGTAGTAAAACCCTTCTTAAGAGCAGTCCGTATGTTTTATCGGAATATCTGACGCGTGCTCGTCAACAGATATTTTTTCAAGCCAGGAAGCACTTTGGCGCCAGGTGTGTTTGGTCGCTGGACAACGTAATAAATGTCAAGCTGTCGGACGGCTCGTGCATCAAGGTATACATTTCTGAGGAACTTGATTCACTTATTGAGGAGCACAAGGATGTGGGGGAAGCTCCGCAGCTGAAAGCCGGAGTCTCGATTGCAACTTCGAAGCCGGGGCTCTCCAGCAAACTGACACGTTGTGGAATTACAAAAAAGTGATGTATTTTTTATATTTTTGTTTTTTAATTGTATTTATTTTTTGATTATTTTTCTCGTCGTTGTCAGTCCGAGGATTATCTTAAATAAGCGCGCGTCCATTTTGCGTTAGTATTGACGCATTTTACGATTTCTTTTTCTTTTCATTGTGGATATGTTTTCTTGGCAGTGTATTGTTTATTTATGCGGTAGGTACTAAAATTCCCGCACATTTCTGTTAGGAAATTTAAATATTTGGAATATTTACCCCAACTTAATTATTATTTACAATTTTACACAATTGTTACAATTCGCAAGTTTCTTTTGTTGTGATGTTTTTGAATACTTTGACATGTATTGCTGTTAGTCTTTTACTGTCACCGTAATTGTCATGTGTATGACATTGCAATTGTCTTTTTTTTGTATTAGTAGTGTTAGTATTGTGGCTTTCCTCGTTGCGAAAATTTTGTAATGTTTATTTCAGTAAGTTCATTTGTGAACGGTTGACCGGCAGGTGTGATGGATAGTAAGTTAAGAGCCCTATGACACATCATAAACACTTGTATTGGCGCGCTCGGACACTCATGTATGCGTGCGTCTTTCGTAGCTATGGTAGTGTGAGTAACGAAGCGACTTCAGCATTAAATATAATTTTGATACTTTTCCGAATCGAAAGTTTCGATTTTTGTTATTTTTTTTCTTTTCAGATAAATACATGTAATATTTGAAATTAAAATTAAGTAATCTCGACACGTTAAATTCATGTAAAAGAAATACAATAACATTCCTTAACACAAATATTTAGTTACATATTATGTTTAACATAGGTACTATTTTAAAAGTAAAGATTAACTAGAGTTAAGTATTTGCCTGTCTAACACTACTAGTATTAGGATAAGTTAACTAGAAACTACTAGTTACGTAGTCATGATTAGATATCATTATCTTTTACTAATCAAAACTCAAGTTAAATAAATAATAATAAATAACTCGAGGCGGGAATCGAACCCGCAACCCGCGTTTACTTTCCGAGGCGTTAAGCCGTTGCGCCACGGAGGTCCAAAGTAGTGATGTGCCGATTCGATTATTTTACAAATCGATTAATCGATTATACTTATAACAGTGATCGATTTGTAATCGATTATTGATCGATTAAAGTCGATTATGATTTATGAAGGTAGTTCTTTCTCATTTTTGTGGAAAAAGGAAAGATGTTTTTAAGAAACTACCTAAAACGATCTTCGTAAATCGTAATTCTCACTAAATAAAGATATTGACGTTTTAGACAGTTCTTTAAAAAAATAAGTCATAAATCTTAAGATTTATTTATTCCACAAATGTACCAATATGTTATTGGTTCAGTCATTTTAAATACAATCTAATTTAATACCTAATTCCAAACCAATCTAATTTAGGTACAATACACTGCACTGCCGTCTCGTTATAATCTGAACATAAAATGACAAGTGACAACTCTCCCTTAAAATATGAATTTCTTTAACGAACTGTTTTCATTTCTTTAATTTTAAATGACGGGAAATTACCTACGAATAAAAGTTCGTGGGTTAGTAATAAAGTGAAGAGGTTCATAGATAATAACAAGGGAATCCTCTTTTTCCAATGACAGGGTTGCCATACAAAACCCCGACAATCAACAAAAGTAGAAATTGGTAGTGTGGTAGAATTTTTTCATAATCAATCAATTTATAATCGATTTAAATTATAATCGATATCAGTCGATTATTTTAACAATCGATTAATCGATTATTGATAATCGATTTAACACGTCGTTAGTCCAAAGTTATTTTATTTAGTAAAAGATGTCAACAAGCAGTTCACATCTTTTACTAAAAAAATAACTTTGCACCGTTTTAATAAAGGTGAACGTGATGATATGCACTTTATTAAGTACGTGAGACTCCAGTTCTTCAGACAGAGACATTCATATTGAAATTCAATGGCAGTTTCTTAGCTTTGAAGAAATAAATATACAAACACACATACCACAATTATATTTAAATGAAGATAATTAAGTACCATAAATGCCTCATTAGTATTCATATTTATTGAAATGTGTTGTATTATTTTGTATATGGTTTATATTTGTATATTATTGTATTTGTTTATTATTATATTTGTATGTTATTGTATTAGTATATTATTGTATGTATGTGTATAGTATATACTATATACCTATGTATGAACATGTAATTTCGTTCTTAGCAGTAGGTTCCCTGCCCACATACTTTCTCATTTCACCCAATGGTTGAATGGTAGAGAATGTCACTTGGCATTCAGTTCGCCATATGTACTAAATCTTTAATGCAGAAAGAATAAATAAATAAACAACAAATGCTTCAGTTTTTTTTATGATTATTATTTAGTTGTTATAAATATGCATATTTCTTGTATCTATTTCATGTAAGATACTCGTATTCAGTTTTCTTCTCTATATATTTTTTAAGTGATTAATATCTAGGAAGATATTTAGTTCACATGACCATATTACCATAAAATAACTTATTATTTCGAATTTTTATATTATACAAACCTACATTCTCAGCAGACATGTGATTTATTTGAAATAGGTACATCTATTTAAAATGCGAATACAAAATGCAAAATACCTATTTTTATTTTGCATTTCAAATACTTTTTTTTAAAATGCATTTTGTATTTTATTTGATATAATCTACATAATTATTTAGTGTTTGTAAAATGCAAAATGGTTTTGCTAATTTTTTTCATTCATATTTTTCATTCTTAAAATCAAAACTACTTTATTTAAGAATGCACCCTTCCTAAATGTTGCCAACAATAATGCCAACATTGCAAGTCAAACTGTTTCTGTGCCAATGCCAATGCCATTATGTCAATACTACAATAGACCTGGAAACACTTCCAGGTCTATTTTCGTTTGGTGGAATGATTATAAGGCCACATAGACGGAACAAGAAAAATGAACTCTTCGAACAAAACTAGTGTTAAAATCAGTGAAATAAGTATTTTATTTGAAGAAAGTATTTTGAAAATACCTATTTTGTATTTTATATTTAAATACTTTAATTGAAAACCATTTTGTATTTGTATTTGAAATAAAAAAATAACTAAGCATTTGCGTTTTGTATTTAAGTACTTTTAATAAACTATTTTGGACATCACTGATTCTCAGGCTCTTTCCATAACGAGGCAGTCAGAGAGGCCGGAGCCAAGTATCACGGCCTTTACATCTTTCGCCTCCTTAAATTTCACCATTCTTCTTACACATTTCCGTTAGTTTACACTATTTTCATATTATCCATAATTTAATTTTAAGGGGCCACTAGAGGCCGAAACACGTAAAAGTCAATTTAGTTTTGGGTTCGCGCCAATAAAATGCAGATATCATTATTACATTAAACTATGACATAAATTTGTACTAAAGTTAATGATGTAAAAGAATTAAAAAAATGGTTAAAATCCTTAATTCTCAAATTCGAAACGACTACTAAAACATGAATTCTGCACCATCTGTATAGCGAACGACTCACCTCCCTAATACCGGCTTGAGAGAGCTTTATACGAATGAACGGGGTCAAATGAAAAACCACAACGGCTGCTGCACTAACATAAGTTTCTCGTTGACTATGTTAATTGGTCGGCTAATCTGCCCACAAACTAGGAAATCTTCGTTAAAACCAGGGTTAAAACAGTTACGTTTAATAAGAAATTTTAAATTAATATTCATACGCATATAAATTGTAGTAAAAAGCTATAAAAGGCTTAAAAGACGAAGCATCTTATAACTTATATATTCTTTTATAGATTTTTCCTAAATATGCACTTAGGTATATTGTACATAGGAATAATTTACTGATATAAGCATACGAGTAAAAATTACTACTAATGCAGGAAACTATTTGCGTTCGAGAGATCTTTTTAACGATAATAATTAGATTATAATTAGCAAATGTACAAAATAGTTTACAAAAAGTATTTAAATACAAAACGTATATAGTTTCTTAATTTACTATTTCAAATGCAAAATACGAAATAATTTTGCTTTTTGTATTTTAAATACAAAATAGATATTTTCAAAATATTTTATTGAATTAAAACACTTTTAGCTGAAATTGTTCTTTATTTATTTGAGATTTTAACATTACAAGTTGTTCAAAAAGACCATTAGACATGTTGCGCCTGTGTGGACGCATGATCATACCACCATATGAAAAGAATCTTTCCACTGGTACAGAACTCCAATATCCGCTAGTCACAATTTGCAAATAATTAAGATAAACGCCCAACCGGTCCCCATAAAATGCCGCAAAAACTCCTGGTGTTAAATAAGGCGTCATGTTCCACAGATAGCGTTCGTTTTGTCACTTCACTAGGTAAACTCGCAAGGCTTGCAGCGCCTCTAGTGGCTATTTGTCGAGTCGCCGACCCATTACATGAAAATATGAGTAGTAATATTGGCGAAACTTAGTTGTAAAATATTTTGCAATTTACAAATAAAAAATACGTCTCGAAAAGTATTTGAAATCAAATACGAAATGCTTTTTTTAAAAAGGCATTTTAATGCAAAATATAAAATAGATATTTTGCATTTAGTATATTTGCATTTTAAATACAAGTATTTTAAATAAATGGAAACTGATAATTAGTATATACTAGGTACGTTCCTATTTACTAAAATAAATTGTAATAACATTGAAATAAAATCGGTACTAGTTGAATTGTGATCTACTATTTTAAGGCTCTTAAAATAATAATATAAAGCGTGTAATAAGATATGAATTATCAAAACGAATTAAAATAAAAAATACGACGACGCTGTCCGAAAAGGTGAATTTTACTTTTTTTGAAAGTCAACTTTAAAAGGAATAAATGTCATACAGCTATGTTATAAAGATTCATACTTTTGAAAGCACATTATTGAGTGCTAAAAATACACAATACTTTATTTAGCCTGTAGTTTTGCAACGATCGCAGACAAACACAGAAATATATATTTAATGTGCATTTAATAATAGGTACATATATAATGTACATGTATGCGTGTAAATACTTATTTACCATGAGTTTCGAACGCTAACTATACTGTTTGCTAACGACTACAGTCAAGGGCTTTTCAGCCTAGATTTTTTAGTGTTTCATTCATGATTTACATTTGTCATACAAATCCATTTATTTTAGTTGTTGTCACTAGCGAGCATAGTGCACGCAACTCCTGGTTAGGGTTGCCACCCTTACTCTATAATAAAATATTGTACGTTATTTCGGAGAAACGTACTTTATACTTCGTGAGCTCAATAAAGTACGTGAAAATATGTCATTTTACTGTAGTGCCTTTTTAACGTTTTATTTTATTGTTTACTATAATAAAAGAAAAAAAGTGTTAAGCGATTTTTGCGTGTACGGTATGGAGCGCTGATTTCGTTTTTGAACGCTACCTAAAACGTCAATTGTATCAATAAAGTGACAAAAAAAATTTCAAAGTAGCAACTTCGATCACAAATAAATTGTGATCTTGGAGTAGCAACAAAAATACATATTTACGGGTTGCAGGAAAAATGTAGCGTCCGACAAAGTAACTTATTTTATTTACATACGTTGTACTTTATTTTTTTACCTCAGAAAAGTCAGTATACTTTCATTAGCTCAATGAAAAAGGTCGCCTACTGAAATAAATTAAAAGAAAGAAATACCGTTAGTTAAGAATACTGTTATTTAAGAAGAATTGGTATTGCAAGAAATTATTTAATAGTTTTTAATAGGTATTTATTTATTAAACGTTATAGTAGATGTAGAGCAATCGTATTAATTTAATTAGTACTATCCAAAATAATTAATATCAGTTTAATTCATACTATCCAAAATACAGGTATTATTTTTAGGAATATGGATGAAGGATTGAAAGAATCGTGACTCAAAAGCTTCGCCGTCAGGGACGCGAAAAGAAAAGCGTTGCGAAGTTTAATTGGAAATGTCTCCGAAAATTGATAGCGAGTTCCAAAGTTTAGTTAATTTGCTCTGCGAATTTGAAAATGACTTTCCGTGAGTCCTAATTTCCGCGAAGTTAGATTCTGAAATAATACCTATTCTTAATCTACTTAATGAGATTATTTTCTATATTTCTATTTGATCATTTATATATTAGAAGTCTATTTTTGAAACAAATACGAATATTATGTTATTACAAATAATGCCGCATTGTTTGAATTACAATAGAATTGCAATACAATGTAAGAAATACCAGTAACTATTTAAAGGTCAACTGATTGACCAAACACCTAATATTAAATGCTATTCATTCCATTATCCACGACGATGTTGTACCATAAATAAAATGTCTATGAGTCACAATTTATTTGTTTTGTAGTACAATTTATCAACCTATTTCCATGAGCTTTACTGAAAAATTAGCTTATTCATTCTAAATACATTTAAAAAGCAATATTTCATAATGTTGTTCGATTATTAAGACTAGCTCCATCAATTGAGTGACCATGTGCATCGGTGTGGAGAAGTGGTGCTCCGAAACGCATTACTGACTCGCCTTGTGAAACTTGAGTAGGTACACATGACGTTATGCTAGAACGAGAAATGAGATACAGACTCTAATATTGACACTGCACTCAACGAACACAAAATAAATAATAGTCATACACAACTTACATGATTACTTCATAATATAGACCTTTGTGATGTAATTTATAAGAAAACAAGATCCTCAGTTCAATGTTTGACCAGTGAGCTAATTTATCCAATCTAATTTGCACTAAAAATGAACCTCAGTTAACCATTTCACTTGTTTCCTGTGTTCTTGCAGAAGGTATTTACCATATAGGTATAAGAAGAACTTCTGTCGCCTGCTCAAATCTCACCATTTTCTCCACATACTTATACCGAATCATTCATCTCCTCACATGCTTTTGTAAATTATCTAATTTTCATATTTAACTATGTTCTAATATAACAAAAAATTGTTTAAAGAATGATCTACTAAGTGGAAGCGGAAATGAGTATTTGACATAGCTTCCGAAAATTACGGAACAATTATTTTGTACTACTTGTACCCGGCCACGCGTTACTGTAGCTCAGTAGGCATTATTATTCGCAAGTTATAGTCTTGACCTCATACAGAAATCCCATAGAAAAATATACTTTCAGTTTTTCCCCAATTTTCATATTTTACGGGAAACTTTTCCAATTTTTATTTCCATGAAAACCTTACTCGGACTATTATGAACATGCCAAAAAAAATGTGCCAAGAAAATTGCCAAATCGGCTCAGCCGTTCTTAAGTTTGACGCAACGACGTTTCATTCTTATTTAAATAGTAAATAGTTTTGGTTACTAGGTTCAGGGCCCGATCGAAAGGCGGGCAAATGTCCAGAGCGGTAAAAAAAAGGGGTGGCAAAATTGAGGGCGGTCCCGCGGTGAAAAAATCTTATAAAAATACAAGGAAATTTCCCGAATTTTTACCGATTTTTCTGAACTGTCAATGCTTTTCGTTTCATTTATGTTTCACGGGGGATTCCCTACCCACGTTGAGAGAAGTAGTTATTTCCGATAGTTTGTATGTAGATAAGTAATATAATATTTTTTGAGGTGTAATTTTTCTCCTCAAGACGTTTTAAAATATATAACAGATTTAAGATTTGGTACAAATATCAGTATTGCTCTCAGAATTATTTTGACTTTACTGTAACAGTTCAAGTGGTGAAAGAAACTTCTAAATAAAAAATAATAAAAAATTGTCTGCTGCCAACTATGACACAAAAAAGATTATCTGGATTGGCTATGATTTCAATAGAAAATTAGGTTTGTGACAATATAAATTTATCAAAAATTATTAAGGAACAAAAGGTGCAAAGAAAATTATTTTAGTCACTAGATAGAAGTTTAATATTCTCAGAAAAAAGTGTGTCAATTTAATTTGTTTATTTTTTAAGAATGTCTAATTCGTTTTGAGTGATTTTGGTCTAAGTAAATATCTAGGGTAGGTTTACAATTAACTTCTTTTCTCATTCTTGGAGCGGAATAATTAATAAATAAAGATGAAGCTTATTGAACAGGGTCATTTCGTGTATCTTCGAAGTCCAAGCTCCAAAATCAGTGAAATTTAAATGGGACCACCTTGGAGCTATACTGAACCCCACGAAAAAAGAATAATTGAAATCGATCCACAATTGACTAAGTTATCAGGCAACATACAAAAAAAAACATACATATGTACAACCTTTTTCTGAAGTCGGTTAATAAACGATTTCTTGTTTTTTTTTCATTCAATCTATATAAATTTATATTATATATAAATTGCAGGGAAAACATGTCTGACATTAACAAGTTGATGTAACAGAAATTACATAAGTATAAAAACCCACTTCATGTAACATCTTGGTCCATATCTTTTAAACTTCTGAACCGATTTTGATGAAAAACGCTCAGTCCCCAAGTTGAAAGATACATATGTAAATCGATAAAATAGAATCATTTCAATCCAATCAGTAGTTTCTGAGTTATTCTTGGACAAACATAGACATATACACTCATGAAATTTGGTAAATCTATTCAAAAGGCGTATATCTGGACGGACTGAAAAAAAGTCAGACAGATCATAACCTAAGAAAGTAAACTAAAATGTACAAACTTATATCTGCAGTTGGCGAGTAGGGGAGAAGGTGTCTTCAACTGCAAAGTTAAGTTTGTTTTTGAATCCGACATATTTTTTTGTTAAATACATAACACAAATACATTATGTAGGCTGACGAGGAACCCTCGAGAGTCCGACTTGCATTTGCCAGTTTTTAATTCTATCGATACCAATAAATAATACTTACAATTTAATTTTAACAATGCGAAGCTCTAAATTCTAAATGTTGTGTGTCATGCCATTACTGACTTTAAACTCTCTTCTACATAAGGTCCAACTGTAACAGTATGACATCAGTTATTAAACTAGTTTCGTGAAAACAAATTGGTGTGCTAGGTACTTGTAACATGCATTGATGTGGCACACAAAAATACATTTTCTTATAGAAAGAGTATACATTTTCTTTTAGTCATAATTTTGTGCTGTTACTATATCCGGTAAATGATCGTGCCAAAAAATTGACAATAAAAGCTGGTGTGCCAAAACATTGCGGTAAGATTGAATGAGGCACACCAACGTTTTTTTTTAACATTATGAATGCTATCATAATTTTTGCCAGTAATTTTAAACTGTTACTTTATAAGTAGGTATAATAACGGTACCAAAAACCGCGCCGGAAGTAAGGGTATAAAAAATTATGCATACAGTTCAGTGCCGACACGATGTTATTTTTATCATTAACTCTTATCACTAACACTTTAAATCCATTTTGACCTATTACTCGATAGGCTGGCGTTAAACCTCTATATTACATACATACGTGTCGAAGTGTAACCTCATTTTTTTAAGTTGGTTAAATGTTGCACCGACCCTTCTCTGGAATAACATGCTTATGGTTATGACTTATGAGGTCTATAGGGCGACAACTATTATTTTTGCCCGGAACGGCTAAAATAGCTTGATCAAGCTCTGACTAGGTTACGAATATTTTTTAAATTTGGATATCCCATAGTTTCGGTTACAGTTACGAAGCTCCATAACATCCCTAAGCAATCATATTAATCAGAGATCAGTTTAACTTTCTGTTTTATATTATTTACGCGCTAGAAGTTCTTGAAATAAATGGGAACATCGTTCTCGTCTAAAATCTATTCGACAATCAAACAAACAATCATAACAAAACAGACTACAGCAAAATCGTAATAATCCTACACATACGTCTTCATTTTTGTCATAGCCACCAAGTTAATGAAAGTTGAAAGTCGGTCAAGAAAATAAAGCTCGAACCAAAACAGGGTGCGCACGTCGCATACCGATCCTGGAAGATAACTTTTATTACATTCCCAACACAAGGGAAGAAATTACAGAGTACGTGCGTGGTCAAATATTGCCTTTTTCTTGTTCAATTCATGACAATGCCCTATTAGGAAGACAATATTACATGTAACCCGAACAAAAAAATGTTTGTATTTAGATTGAGGAAATCATTTTGCCTCTTTAACGTCTCTGAAACATCTGTACCTTCCATAATTTTTAATCGATTTAAAATACTTCCGAAAGACAGCACGTAGTTTTACGCCCTGTGGTTTAGTTTTTATGTGCAAAAATTATGATTACTGATGTTGTTTAATATCTGTGTTAAATTATCAGCACACATGTATTTCATGTAGGTACTTAGTTAAGACTGAGAGAACAATGAGAGAACAAGTATGAAATTAATGTATTATAAACCAATTATTTCCTGTCCAAGTTAATATTGCAACTTTGATGGATCGCTATTTTGATTTATGATGAACTTGAAATGGTAATTTCTTTGAGGTAGAAATTAATAGCGATCAACTTTGGATAAAAAAATGGTTTTCATTTCCTCTTATACAACGTTTAAGTTCAAAACAGGTAAATACTGTAAAGGTACAATATCGTCTATTTATTCATGCATAATATACAAGGGATCATAAGGCACAAACCTCATAATGCTGACCCTATATGCTGTCCCGTATAAATCGAGGCGCTTTTGAAGGAATGTTCCATTAATATTTATGACTGGAAAATTATCATTAAAATGTATTTTGACCGACCGTAATATTATCGATATACGTCCCATTCAATATGCTTGTACATGTACATTCTACAACGACTCGCTTATTTTTTATTCTTCTACTAGCGACGCGACCCGCCTCGGCTTCGGCTAGGGTGGAATGCTGAATGTTTGCAACACACCTTTTTTTTACTGACATTTTCATACAAAAATGCCACAAATTTCCAATTTTTCCGATAGATTTTCCTGAAATTTTATTTTATAGAAACCTTGTCTTGACAATTACGAACACAAAAAAAGATCAGACAAATCCTTCGAGCCGTTCTCAAGTGATGATATTTTACACATTCGGCAATTGATTTTTTGATTTATACATACCTATATATAGATTTTCAGAGTGTTATTTAGTTACATTATATCTTACAAAATTGTTATTGTTAATTTTTAGGGTTTTAGAAAAAGCGAAGTCATATAAGACCACTTATTCGTTCGTCCGTCTATCCATCTGTCGCAGTCGATTTTCTCAGAAATCATGTGATCTATAAACTTGTCATAGTGGGACATCCTGTTAACCCACATTTGCTGCTTAATATTTAAAAAAAGCATATTGAAACATTCATGGGACAAATAAAGAACTGACAAATTAAGTACTCGAATTCAACTTCACCATACCAGCATGCTATCTTTGAAACTACTACTCCAAAAATCTTTAAGACTACAGAACATATAAAGCGTTACCTATTGTTTACAAAAAAATATATATATCAAATGTCCTTAGTCTTATAAATCTCAGCAAATTAAATTTTGAAATTTATTTTATAAATAACGTGCGGAACCGTATTTTAGAAACTACTACTAGCTAACTGCAGTTGCTCGTGACTTCGTTCGCGTCGTCTTCAATTCCTTTGCGGGCGTACGGAGAACAAATCACCAAAGTTTCATCACGATCGTAGGAATGGTTTAGGAACGCAATGTGGACAAACATACATTCATTTTTATTTATATAGAAATTGCATACAATCTGTTATTGATGATAAAAAATTGATGATTAAATATAAGGAATTTATCAAGTCGAGATACTTTTATATTATATATATTATATTAAAAAACCTTTTTTAAAAAACAAGCGTTCGTTAAAATGTACAAAAAGATAAAATAAACCGAGCAGTTCATAAAACACATAAGTAATGTTGTGTAAACTCCAAATCCATAGAAAGGTTAAATATGGTTGCTCTGTAGAAGTGTCATCAGCAAAAGTATGTTTATGTTCTTTATGCGATATATAAGCTTGTCGCGTAATTTTTAATTTTAAGGGCCTACCTAAGGATTTATGCATTTCGAGTAACGCATGATTATTGCGAGGTTGATTTTGGAATTTTCCTTCTCCTAGCAAGGATGCAGAGCAATGCTGTCGACGCCAATCACGCCAAATTACATACGGTATACATGACATATTTTATTTTACAAAGTTTCAAGCCCATACTACTAATCGTTGAGGAGCTTCCTCATGAGGAGATAATCTTCTCTGCAGTATCAGTTTATGGTGAAATTCATGTTTAGTTATCAAAATTAAATCTATCTGCAAAATTTCGTCAATCGGACGATCAATCTCTACTACTAATCGTCGAGGAGTATCCTTATGAGGAGACAATCTTGGCTACAGTATCAGTTCATGGTGAAGATTTGTTTAGCTATCAAAATTAAATGTATTTGCAGTTTTGTGTTCGTGCTAATAACCGTTGAGGAACGCTCTCGTGAGGAGACAATCTTGGCTGCAGTACCAGGTTTTTTGTATCATTTTAGTGACCAAGCATGCAAAATTTCAAAGTCGTAAGTTTAGAAAAAGTAATTCAAATTTGGCTTGCAAGATTTGACCCACACGTACTAACAAAGCAAGTTAAATAAAGCTTGTAATAAAAACAATAATCCCAAACTCGATAGGGATGCGTAGTTTTACTACAGAGTTCCCGTGACCACCTTCCGGCTCCATCTTCAAACCCTGGATATCATGGAGCACCAGTGTTTGCCAAGACAAAACAAATGAGCCCATACTCGATGGATTTATCTTGTTTAGTTTAGGAGTTCCAATGGCGGCCACCTTCCGAGTCCATTATTAGACCAGCTTCATGGTACCATATTATTGCATTGTCACCGAAGATACGCATGTATACCAAATTTGAACCCAATCGAACGTTAGGAAGTGGTTCTAATTTAGCTTCCAAGATTTGACACACGCAAACATACATACCTACTAGGACGGCAAGTTAAATAAAAGCTTGTAAAAAGTACACGCATTACATTTGAATTACATGAACTGTATTGGGGACATTCAAACATTTAAAACAGAATCCTTATGATAAACTAATCTACATTGTACTGCCAGACCTCATCGTAATCAATTTGCTAAGCATATGTATTAAGTGTTGAAATTCAAATATTTATCGTCGGTTCTCAGGCGCAAGCGCATGGCGACCGTTGACCCTTAAAAGGCCGCGCCTGTGCGTCCATGTAGCCCGAGAATGCGTTTACTCCTATATCAACTGGAGAGGCCCATGTAAAGTAAGATATGTAAGAAGTACTACTGCCAGTTCTTATATTAAACACTACAAGTTCTTAGAGCCATTAATTAGCACGCATATCTCGTCATTGGTGAACAAAATAATTCAACAAAAGGTGAATTTATATCAACTTTGTCGTCATTTACTTGTTATGAATGTGCCTGTCACACACTACCAAATTAAATATTTACCTGTAACATAATACAATTAAATAAGTACGTATGTGTTTCATCGTGCACGTGCAAACAAATGCACGTAATATATTTATTTATACATTTATAACTATAATTTATTTGCGTTGCACAAAATCGAATTTAACAATAACACAACCACAAGTGTGTGTGGATACTACGTATAAACATATAATGTACAATATACTTGTACATATACAGGTATACACGTACTTACATGTGAGTACAGACTGCAGAAACACAATACCTAACAAATTTAATTTACACCTCGTAACAGGAAGCTGCTGCCAACAATAACCTGTTTATTATTCTTAACAATAAACACAACGAAAAATTTTACCAATATGAGCTGCGAAGCGAGATCTTATTTAAAACGTCTATTTTTACTTAGGTTTTAAATATCAACCTCTAAAAATTAATGTGTATCAATGCTCTTTTTTATATATTACAAAGTAATTGTATAATATTTATTTAACAAAAACAATACCTAACATACAACAAAAATAAGAAAAATCAAAATGAATATCGCTACATTATTTATAGCTGCTATACCAAAAAAATACCATAAAGAATGGCAACGAGTCATTAAAACCCTTTAAACGAATGAATCTGTTACTTAAGTGACACAATGAATTAAACGATGTCATTGCCTTCGAAACGATCGATTAAAAAAATGTATCAATTGGAAAACGCGTCATAAATCAAACTGAGAATGTGAAACTATAAAATCTGCAATGTAATATGCTTAATCGTTACCACGAAAAGGTTAATTGTTCTTAATGACGGTTTGCGAACCGTTTTCATGAATTTTGATGATAAGCCATAAATTACATCACAGTGGTTAATGAAGAAAGTAAAAATATTATAAATATATACAACGACACGTACAAGTGTAACGTTCGGTTATCATTTATGCATCGTTTGAGTAATGATTTGGAACGACTGAAAAGAGCTTTCAAATTACGATTACAGATTTCGATAATACCTACTATTACAAAATATATTGTCATGTTTTTAATTGTAATTGTTCACATTTATAATTATTCGGTTAATTACTGTAAAGCACTTGTTTTTGCTAGGTATATACGTTGTATCAATATATTTTAAAATTAAAATGATCGTACAACATATTACTTTCATGCTGATACAGATGAGAAAGAATAAATATTATAAAATGTAGCAGTTGCTTATCGCGCAGGCCTTAAAAGTCCACCCAATTCGGATAATTATATTATATCACAGGCGATGAACGGGCTAACAGCCCATTACTATCACTTTGCAATATTTCAGCTTATAGATACTACTTCGCTATGACAGGGTTATACTACAGTATTATTGTTTAAATCGTCCTAAGTATTATCGTAAAAATGAAGAAAGGAATGCTTAGATGGTTCGGGGACATAGAAAGAATGAGTGATGAAAGACTGAGGAAGAAAATCTATAAAGCGAAAGTGAGTAATAGCAGAAGCAAAGGAAGACCAAGGCTGACAAGACTTATGAAGATCAAATAACCAGTGTTAGTTGACAGAAATTTCGAAGGCATTGGTGTGTTTGAGGAGAATGATGAGATTTAAAAAGGCGAAAGAAGTAAGGACCGCGACGCTTGGCGCTCCGTTTTCTCCGACTACCCCGTTAGGAATGCGGAGTGAAGATATGTATACATAAATACTTCTTGCTAGAAATGGCGTCAAGTTGTTCTTTTTTAAGCTTTGATGCTCTGCCCACCTCGAATGTGAATTTCTGTAAAATTACGTATACCATATATGTATGTACTAAAATGTCTTTCAAAATAGCCTAGTAGTTGCGCTTATGTTACATGCCATCTTTGTCATAGCCATTGTCGTACGTCATTTTCTTTTAAAAGTAGTCTGTATTTTATACGCTTAAAAGATTACGGTGTACAATTAGGCTTCTTAGCTTGAGATAATCAAATACCAAGTTCGAAGCCTCGTCAGGTCAACGATTTGTACTAGACATAATTCAACTCAATTAAATGTCAACGCGGACGATGCACTATGCCGAAAGCTCTGAATGCAGCAAATTAATATCTAAACTCTATAGGTATTTGCTCGGAAGCTACAACTTGCTTTAAAGGCCGGATTCCATTCGCTGAATACACATAAAACACAAACACGTGTTCTAATAGCTATATAATATGTATGGTTAGGTGACTACATCGGCATGTCACATTGGAATTTAAATTTCTCTTAGCGCCAACGCACACATATGTGAGTAGTTACATTAACATGCAGTTTATTCGATTAACTGCACAGACAGTTTTTACTACTAATCTGTTCGTAAATCTTCTCCTCTTAAATGGCTTGACCGTTTTGATGAAATAAATTTTTGTACTTATGGGGTCACCTGGATGGTTAGTTTAGTTATAGGACCCGGTAGATGTTACTGTTGTCGAGAACAAATTTTTTTTAAGTTTCCTAAAAAATTTTTTTTATATGCCTATTATATTTTTGTAATTTCTCACATAAAAAAAACACAATCCCATTAATTCCACGCAGACCAAGTCACAGACAAAAGCTAGTTGAATAATAAAATCATAAAAAGTTGACAAGCTTACTTGAAAATTGTTTTTTAAACTTCACTCCAGTTATGCCCTCAAGGGTCTTTATTCATATACAAATGTAATTACAGAATTAAGGACTTCTGTTATTAATATCGAGTTAAAGAGTGCTTTACCTGGAGAGTTCTCGCCGCCATGCCATTAGGCCGCGGTTCCCATTATGGACTGGTCTATAATGGAGGCGCCTTATGTTACGACGTTTGCTCCCGTGCTAATGGCCGCCAGACCTTTAATATTGTTACGTCTCTTAATTAAGACTAAGTAACTTGTATAATATTATTACTTGGACATAAAGATAAACAATATGGCTTATTGGAAAGAAACGAAGGAAATAAAAATGTTGTACTGGTAAGTGCACAATTTTTGAGACGTTAGATTAAATTGTATATGAATTAGGCAGTGTAATGTCTGTAGCTTCAAAACAATTTTAATCACATCGATTAGTCACCTATGATAATTTTGTAAAATTTCAGTAACTATGAATATACACATATATAAATGGCCTATACATAAATATAGTTTTGGCTATATTTGTATACATTTATTTATATTGACCGAAGCTGGCTGGCCAGCCGACTGATTTCGTTTATTGTTAGTCGCTACCAAGAGCTTTTTAAAAAACTATAAAACAAGTGTTTTGTGCAAAACCGCAATATAATATGCACAAGGATCTATCTATATACTTATCACTTCATAGACAATAGCCATTAAAAACTAAGTATAATTTGAAATAGAACTGGTTGATCAAACTAGTAATCAAAATGATGACAGAAAAATAAGTTGACAATGCTTAGGCATGTATTAAAGACTGCTCCCGGGTTTTTCCGTGAATTTTAATTATTTTCGATACCAGGAAAGTAAATCCATTTCCCCGTGAATGCCGATACTTACTACAATAGGCGATGCAACGACGTTCAGATCGAGCGCGTTCTATTGGAACTTGGATGCATCTGTCATGCAATATTTATTCAACTTATTTCTCTGTATTAGAGATTATATCGTTTCGAAACACGTTTTACTTATTTTGTGATCTTCAACTTGCTAATTATTTCAACTTTAGTGAATTACCATATAGTGTAATTCAGTGATTTACGTGTGAATAAATCCTTTTAGATATATTTCCGACGTTTCATTTCCCCTGGGCCTGGTACAGTATATAGACTAGTACCTCCAGTACTAGTACTGCAAACCCTAATAATTATCCTCCACCACAACTTCATTGTTCTTAAGAATATTGCTATAATAATATATTACTTCATCTCACTTACTGATAACATTGCACAGTCACTATGAAATTTTTTAAAGAAACGTAGAATAGTTTTTAGATAGTTAAAATAGATCTTATTACTCGCTAAGTATTGTTACTTTCCTATAAAAATAACTCAATTATGAGTAGATTTTTTTCTCTCTTCTTAATGAGTAATTTAGAATAGAAAATAGGATGCTATAAATATCTCAACTTCGGGTATAGAACTTTTTTCATGCCAAGAAGTTGTCCAAATTTTGGAAAACGTAGAAGTCTGTCGGCGCAAGGTCTGGTGAGTCCGGTGGATGACGCGTAACTTCCAACCGTAGCTCTTGTAGTTTAGAGACCGTCTGTTGTGCCGTGTGAGGTCGAGCGCTGTCGTGCAGGAGCAGCGGGGACGAGCGATTAACCAAGGCTGGTTGGCCGGAGATTTGCGAGCGTCTCCACCATTGTGTCCAGTACACATCCGCAATAATGCTCGTGCCATTTGATAAGAAGCTGTGATGTATTACACCGGCACTAGACTACCAAACAGTAACTATCACTTTTCTAGGGGTAAGTTTTTGTTTGGGGCATTGCCTAGGTGCTGAACTAGGGTCTAATCAACATGATAACCGCTTACGATTGTCAAAAAGAATCCATTTTCCATAGCAAGTGACGAAGCAGTTCAAAATCCCTTCGTTTCTGTGTCTATTGAGCAACACAAGGCATATAACAACGCGTTCGTCGCGCTGGCGATCGTTCAATTCATGCGGCACCCATTTATCAAGCTTTTTAACCTTGCCAATTTGACGCAAATGGACCAATATTGTTTTGATGCTAACATCGAAAGCTGCTGTTAACTCAGCAGTAGATTGAGTATCGTTAGCTTCCACTGTCACCTTTAATTCTTCGTTGTTGACTTTATTGTAGAACGGCAACTTCATAGGTTATATTATTATAAATGAAAAAGTTGGAAAAACGTGCAAGTTTAAATGATACATGATTGAAATATTAATAATGGTGTATACATAAATTACGGCAGTAAGCAATCAATCAATCGGCCCATTATAATATTATCCGTAAACTCGGAATTTCCATGGAAATTCAAAAACTCAGCAGTTTTTCGCTCTTTTCATTCCTTCAGTAGATTTTCAAAAATGGATATTATAGAATTAGTAATTTTATCTACAACTCTCAATATTTAAAATTGATGGTTTTCTCTATAAATTTGCTACTTTTGATATAAATCACATCTTCTTTAGAATGAATGGTCTTTGCTATAAAAAAAAATGGTAAACTTCAAAATTAACAGTTTCCACAATCAAATTTTGGTTACGACTTCTGAAACTTTAATGTGGTGTAAAGATAATAATAATGCTTGATAGGAAATCTTGAGGACAAATGCAGGTAAGGTTTAGATTGTTTCACATTGGGTAAAATTTTGCAAATTTTATGTAACTTTAAATACGACGATATAATTATAATACTTATTAGGTTAGGTTAGGTCTTTTCACGCCAGCGCCAGATCGGAATCCGCTTCATACATGGAACAGTATTGACACAGGAGTCCGCACTCTAAAGATAGTTGAAATCGAGAAATTTACTCTCGAAACATCTCTATGAGATGAGAGATGGAATCTTCCATCTCTTTTCATCTTTTGCTATTGGTATATCTATATATAGCAATCTTATATAAACTAGTAGGTGTATTTATGAGTTATTTCCAAGAGCAGTATTGAAACAGGAGTCCGCCACTCTAAAGAGATAGTCGGAGTCGAGAAATTTCATCTCGTAACATCTCTGTAATCCTTCATCTCTTCATCTTTTGCTGTTGGTATATGTATATATAGCAATCTTATATAAACTAGTAGGTGTATTTACGAGTTATTTCCAGTAGCAGTATTGAAATAGGAGTCCGCACTCTAAGGAGATAGTTGAAGTCGAGAAATTTAATCTTGGAATATCTCTATAATCTTCCATCTCTTTTCATCTTTTCCTGTTGGTATATGTATATATAGCAATCTTATATATACTAGTTGGTGTATTTCCGAGTTAATTCCAGGAGTTATGAAGAGACGTCGCGCAATTTCACCAACTCCATTCACTGCGCCGGATGTGTCGGCATTGTCAGGATGACACCTTGTCAAGTTTATTTATTTAGTTTCTAGAAAATATTATTTTTCGTAGCACAATCTATTATTTTAAATGATTGCTTATTTTTTTTATTGGCAATAATTATTTTATAGCGTCTTAAAATGTTTTAAAGCTAATAATAATTATGAAGGAGTAACATTTTATTGTATAACATTATATTTTTTTATTAGCAATTCACAGCAATTTTGTCCATATTTTTGCCTATTTTGAAGTGCCATTAAATGCATCCCTTTCAAAAATCCTTTACAAAGTTCTGTGGTCAATGGCTAAAACAGAACAGTTACAGTTTTCTCAATGCTGTCTGACCATTTTTTTGCTTTTTGTCTCGAAGAACGTGTCTTTCAATTGCAAAGTTATTTTTGTTTCTAAATTAGAATTACATTTTATCGGTAAACACATAATACAAATACATTGTATGGTGGTATGGAGCACTCGGACTCGCACTTGGCCGGTTTTTAATTTATCTTCCACTGTGCACTAAATTGCTACAGAACCGTAATTTAATGCGTGCCCAACACGCTCTTGGTTGCGTTTTTTTAATGGCCGGTTACGTCAGAAAAGAACCTATTAAAATTTATGTAACACGCTGGAAATTAATAAAAGGTAATCGCATTAATTTTCCGTGTTGTTAGGCAATTTTTACAATGATACATACAAATATACATATCTTGACACTGTATCACCAACGGGGTAGTCAGAGAGGACGTTACATTCATTTTACAATGATGCAACGCGAAAATGTTTAAAGTTTATAAAGAACTTATACCCGATTTCATTAGAGTCACCTAATACCCGCGAATCCTTAAAAAAGGATAGGGGTCTGATAGCGATGATTTTTCATGATTAGAGGACTCCAATCCTCGAACGATGAAAACTTATCCGCTGTCCGCTAACGATGAAAAATCATATCGTTAGCGGAGCCCTATCCTTTTTTAGGGGTTTGCTAAGTTTAGTGTTAGGGACTATGGTGAAATCGGGCATTGTTGTCCGAATTTCATAGTTCTAACTGGTTTCGACACCGATTATGAATCAAACAAAATATTAATTACAATTTAGGACAATTATTTTGTAAGTATAAAATATAAATAAATAAGTAAATATAGATTTGCATATCTATAGTAGCGTAGATTATTATTACAACAGACGTCTATTGTTTCTTAGATTAGTTAATAATCTTTTACAAATATGTAGAACAGTTTACTATCTCCCCAAAGTGCTCATAAAAGATTGAAAGTGTAAAATGCTGTAATCTAGGTTGTAACATATAACAGTATCTTTTGTATAGAAAGTCCACATATAGTTACGTGTGAACTATGTATACCTAAATATGAAAAAAACTAAATTTAAAAAAATAACTGCAATTATTTACAGATAATATGATTACAACATGTACATTTAAAGTAGGTAATATAACTCGCTATGAAAATTATTCCAGACACGAATAAATTACAAAGACGGAACGACGTGAAACTAAGTAGAGCAAAGACTCTGATGAGTTCCGCCATTGGTGTACATACATATACTTTATACGTATAAAGGAATACATCCAGTACTAACAAATTTCAAAGTTGGTACTGCAGCACTCCCAGGCATTTCCAGCACAGGCACATTTACTTAAGAGAAGAAATTTCAAAATTGTTCTAACCTTATTTGCAAAATGTTTTCACAGAGAATATTTCTTCTAAAAAATAAGTACTTACTCAAATCTCTATATGCAAAAATGTTTCGATATACTTTCAACTTAAAGAGACGAAAACGTCCAATTATTCGTAACAATTAGATAATTGTTACGAACTTGTAATTAATCAAATCCATGCTTCTAACATTCACTTTTATTCAATCTGATTTACTAACTAAACGATAAATTATGCTTTTATACGCAGTTTGAATTACATTCTTAAGAAATTAAGCGGCTCTTCTTCAAGTAAATGGTTTTATTAAAACATCATTAGGTAAGTGAACGACGTTAAAGTGGGCTACTTATATCGATAGATAAGTTTATCGAGGGTTTCATTATAGGAACATTAGTCCTTTTGCTCACAACCCGTTAATTAATTCAACTTTGGAAATGCTGTGAAATACTTCTTAGTTATATATATAATAGATACGTATAATATGTACGGTATATGGACGCTATAGTAATTAAATTGGTATATTATACACCTAGTACGTTGTTTTTAAGCTGTATGATTAAATAATATAATTCTTACTCCTTCAATTGTAAAGCGTATAAATATTGAAACGAAATCAATAACGGTTACGAATTAGCTAATTAAAATACAGTTTCAAATGTAATCTGTAAGAACATCATTAATTCAAGCTTAACAGTACTGCTTAGCTATTATTGGAAGCCGTGAATCCTTTAGCCAGCTCATTACCTCACTATGTGGGAAGATCACTTACAAGTTGACTGAGCAACCGATCAACAAAGTTGTCTAATCCAAATTAATAAACTTCTACACTTCTCTATAATAGGTATTTAGCATATTAATGTATCGTTTGATTAATATTAGGAAGGTCGGCAACTGTCTGTTAGATATATAATCTATTATATATAGTATTTCACAAACAAAACAGTAAAAGAGAAAATGTTCTTTTGAAAACTTTTCCAATGTTGGTCGCTAAAACTTTTAAGAAACTAATTATCTCTTCTTATTACTCAAGTCTCTACGTGGTTTTGTGAACGTGCTTATTAATAATACTGAATGTGCAATCGATAAACAAAAACTAATTAAATGAGAGACATATTCACTAAAGGAGTTGTACCTACTTTGGGAAAATAGATTTTAACTCGTTTTTGTTATAACTGAATTTAAAATAATTCTGGTAAGAGTGTAAATTTGGTTCAATAAAACAATAGGCAAGGAAATAGGCATAAAATGTATTTTCGGAAAACAATAATGTAGTATTATTAAAAATTTATTAAATCATATTAATGATAATAAAGTATTAATAATAAACTCTAAATACAATATTAAAAATTGTATAACTACGTTAAAGTGTCAAACACAAAAAAAAAACAAGTTCACCAAACTATTACAGAGGAATTGTCGCAAATGACAATCTATGTACATTTTGAGCTTTTAATCCTTTCTTGCTCGCTAACTAATCTTAATCGGTATCGATATCCTTGTAATTATATTTGTTCTACTTTTATAGTTCTTTTTTTTAGGATTTTTCCTTTTATTATGAAAATAGTTTTCGAAAGTCGCAAATACTTTTTGTTATTACCCACTTGTCGTTTAAATATGTACAGAACATGTCAAAGTAATATTAAAAACATAGCAATTTCATATGTGACTTTTTAAATATTCTTACTCTCCATAAAAAAACACAACTTATTAAAAGTCATAATATAAATATCGAACCAACGAATTCGGAAATTATAAAACCTCTTTAAGGTTTTCGGTCAAAGATAGGGGAAATGAGGGCAAGGTGGAAGGAACAGGTAGACGGATAAAGCCTATAAACTCGAATCACATGACACAGCGACTGAGTACTTACTAATCACTACACATTAAGATACATGCGGTCATCTTGAATTCAAGTTTTGCGCTATAGCCCATTAAAAATACAATTTGAAAAAAGTTCTTAATAAGACATGTCTTTTCATTATTGTTAAATATATGTAATTTTAAGATAGTATATTTAAAAATCCATCTAGATATACGGCCGCATGTTTAAAAAACCTGTATTTATGCAATTACAATTATTAATATGGCGAATTCACAATATAATCTTATAAAAAAGGACTATAAACAACTGATAAAGATTTTAAGCTATTGCCATTTTTTGTTAATACGCGGTAAGTTTTATAAGTTAAATTAGAAAATAAAATTATAAAGTTAAACACATATTAAAGAAAAAATCTATTTTCACAGGTTAAAATATTCAATTGACATAGGTACTAACTTTTCTTTATAACTGTTACAAATTAAAGTATGTTAATTAATTTAATCTATATACAGGGTGTATATGAAAACGGGACAGTTACTTTAATGGATGAAAGGGCATAACTTTAGTATGTAGTTACAAAAAGAATTATCGAAAAAAACGTATCCGTTTAAGAGTTATGACCGTTTTAATTTTCAAGTGTTATCCCCACCATTTCTCGTAAAATTGGGTTCATCGTGTACAGTTACAGATTTTAAATCTTACGTTTTTTTTAATTTTGTAATAATTTCATCCGTTACTGAAATACAGCCTGAAAACCCCCATTGGGGTATACGCATTATTTTCGAAAATGGTTTTCAGGCTGTATTTCAGTAACGGATGAAATTATTACAAAATAAAAAAATTCGTAAGATTTAAAATCTGTAACTGTACACGATCAACCCAATTTTACGAGAAATGGTGGGGATAACACTTGAAAATTAAAACGGTCATAACTCTTAAACGGATACGTTTTTTTCGATAATTCTTTTTGTAACTACATACTAAAGTTATGCCCTTTCATCCATTAAAGTAATTGTCCCGTTTTCATATACACTCTGTATATTCAAATTAATTCCCACATGTATGACAGAGCATCACTTGAGAACGGTTCGACCGATTTAGCTGATTTCCTTTTTATTGTGTTCATAATTGTCAGGAATAGGTTTGTATGAAAAAACATTTTTGTAAAATCTGTAAATAGATTTTTGTATTAAAATCTCGATTAAAAAAATTTGGTATGTTGCATTCAACATCACACCGGTGCCAAGCAGAAGCGGGTCGCTAGTTTAAAATATATTTAGTGACAACTAATTTGATACATACATACATATCTTCACGCTGTATCCCCAACGGGGTAGTCGGAGAGTACGGAGCGCCAAGCGTCACGGTTCTTACATACTTCTTTCGCCTCCTCAAATCTCATCATTCTTCTTACACATTTTCATCCAGGTATGCGAGTGCTTTTGACATTTCCGTCGGTTAATACTCTGGCTATTCGATCTTCATAAGTTAGCCTTGGTCTTCCTTGGCTTCTTTTACCACTCACTTTCGCTCGGAAGATTTTCTTCGTCAGTCTTTCATCACTCATTCTTTCTATGTGCCCGAACCATTTAATCTAATCTAACTAATTTGATATTTCAATTAAAGTAATAAATTAGCTATTGTAAAAGTTTTGCATTTCATGATATGTGTATAACGATGTAGTGACTTTACTGGGCTACAGACTAGATAACGTAACAGGTGATCTGTTTATTTAGATGTTTATTTTTACGAAAATATGAAGTTTCAGAAGTGTTATTGTTTGTAAAAGGTAAGTAGAAATAGTTTATTCATATTATTATAATTCGATTTATTTATATTATTATATTTCGATGCTATATGTGGCGCGTGACTTCATTCGCGTAGAATTAAAAGAAGGCAGCCTATATCCTTTCCAGAGCTTAATCTGTTTCTATTCTAAATTACATCAAGGTTTTGCAGTTAAGCCGTGAAAATGTAACGACAAACGGAGATACTTTCATATTTATAATATTAATTTAGATATTAGCTGTTATTCCGCGACTTGACTGGAGGTCGATGTTTATATTTATATATTTTAACAATATATACCAGAATGTGTGAAATGGCGAAATTCGAAAATTTTAATCAGTTCTTGTTTTCACAATCGAAAAACAATGTATTAAAAAATAAAACTAAGTTAGACCTTTAGAAAGGCAAAAAATAAAATAAAAAATACGTGTTTAAAGGAAAGGGGAAATAAAAAGGCAAAGGAAAAAAAGCTTTATTGCTTTTTTTTTCAATGCAAATATTGCATTTTGATAATTTTGTGGGGAACGATGTGACGACCCACCTAAAAAAAATTGGGTAATATGTACAATTGTGCTGTGATTGGGTACATGAAATATATTATAGCAATATAAAAAATGGTCGTTTTTTATGTAACATTTCCGAAACATAAACATTTTATATTGTTCTTACGAGTTTTCCGTTTTGCCTTCAAAGTAAGAGCAAGATGAATTATTCATGTCTTTACTTAATATCTCATCACTGCTTTTTTATTAGAGACTTTTTAATTATTCGATGCAGAATTCAGTGTTATAAAGATAGATCTCTTTAAAACTGATTAAAATAAAACGATGTGATCATATTGTTTTATTTTTAACATTATCATAAAGTAATATCTTCCATCTTGCCCTCTCTTCTCCTTTGAAAAAATAATTTCATGTTAAGTATATGAATCTTCAAACCACTTATTTAATTAATAAATAACTGAGAAACCCTAGATAGATAACCTATAAAGATTACAGACTGAGACAGCGTAACCACAAAATAAATAATAATATTAGTATTACATTAAGTATGTGGATTCCAATTTCTAAAACATTTGTCATTAAAACAGGAACATTACATAAAAACTAATGATGGGAGGAATCAGAAATACGAGCAAAGTAAAGAATAGTGTTACAGAAGAGTGGAAGCAACCTATGCTAAAGAGGCGACTGATCCACTTATCAATGTCAAAAGGTTCGTAATATATGGCCTCAAGGATTTGTATAAATACCTCTTGACAAATAAGAATAATATGAATATGTACATTTTGTTGTAATACGTTATATCTTTTTTGTGCATGCACTCCGTACGATATATAAACCATAAATTTAATATACATACTCGCCAGTATATACTAAGCTTATGATATAAACTTATAAGCAGTGATCGGAATCATGGGTCTGATCACTATCGAAAGTATGAATATGACCCAGATTACCGGGATGACCCGGGATTCAGTACTTTAGTAACAGATGTAATTACATCACTAAGATTCCGAACGAGAATAATTCTAATGCTAATATACAAAATATTTCTCTATCAAAAATTAAGTTACACTTATAAAAATTAACGACAGAAAAATAGTTAAGTACCAAAATAAGTAAATAAAACAATTATTATGATACACACTTTTTCTTAAAAATAACAGCTTTTACTAAATAATCAAATAAAAAGTTATTGTATACACTTAATTTACATAAAATTTTTGGTCATATCCATACGTTTGATAGTAATCACACCCATGATTCCGATCATGGAAAGGAAAATATTTAGCGTCACAGTCATTTGTGTTATTTATTTACATATAATATATTTTGGAATAGCAAGTAAAGTCTATACCAAGGTATTGACTGAACGTATGAAAGGTGTTTCTGAAAGATATTTTGTTTCTGAAGGCCCAAGGTGCTTTTAGGAGCGGTAGGGGTTGTATGGATCAGATTTTCTTGCTTCGCATTATCTAGGGGAAGTTTCTGACCATAGGCCAGAAACTTTTCTACGCTTTCGTGGATCTTGAAAAAGCATTCGATAGAGTAGTGCGAAAAAAACTGTCTTCTGCCTGAATATGGCGTGCGTTTTCGAAGTATGGAAAATGTGAGTTGGATGAGGAGAGACGGGTAGCAGCCGGCAATAAAGTGAACGGTACTCTGTCCGCATTAGTAGGCAATGTGAATATATCTAACACAGCCAAAATGGCCATCCACAATGCGGTGTTGAGTCCAACTTTATTGTATGGTGGAAAGGCCTGGATATTACCCAAAATCGAGTGAAAGAATAATAAATGCAGTAGAAATGCGATCTCTTACAAATATGTGCGGTGTCGCCCTTGCGGATAGGATATGCAATGAAGAGATACGCAGTATGAGGGTTGCACGACAGTGTTATTATAAAAATGAAGAAAGGAATGCTAAGATGGTTCGGGCACATAGAAACAATGAGTGATGAAAGACTGACGAAGAAAATCTACAGAGCGAAAGTGAGTGGTAAAAGAAGGTAAGGAAGACTAAGGCTGACTTATGAAAATCAAATAGCCAGAGTGTTAGCCGACCGAAATGTCAAAAGCACTCGCATACCTAGGTGAAAATGTGTGAAGAGATTTGAGGAAGCGAAAGAAGTATATAAACCACGAAGCTTAGCGCTCCGTCCTCTCTAACTACCCCGTTAGAGATACAGCGTGAATGTAGGTAGTATGTATATATTTTTAAACTATATGTATAATATATATTTATATTACATACAATTAAATTTCAATTTATTTAATTTTAATTGCGGGAAGTTCAGATTTCCGAAACATAATGTCTACTATTTTCTTACTATTTGTAAAAAATAGTACAATCAATCAAATATCTGATGACCTACTTAACCATTTGACAAAATGTGCAATGTAAAGATACAACCGGTAACAAGTAACTGGATTTGTTAGTTGTTACATATAAACCTAAAGTTTTATTTTTATGTACAATATATAGGTAACTACAATTTGTTGTGTTACAGTTTTTAATATGTCTAATTTGTAACCTCATTCGTCGTGTCCCATTCATAGTGGATCATCAAGTCACAACGAAATCACACGTTAACACCATTTTTGTCTTTACTTAAGTATTTGGACTTACCTACATATCATACGACAAGTAGAATCACACAGTAATTGATTTTTAGGTGCTCGCACATAACCTTCACAAGTTCCATAACATAGCAAATCCTATGAATGACCATTGGAGGTTTTTGCGAATTGCAGAGAAAAAGAAGCAACTTGTACCTACATTAAATTATATTTTACTAGACCAATATAGAAGCCAATATACAGCAAGTAATATATCTACTAAACATTATATTTTGAATACTAAGTGGTGCCTAACTGAATTTAACATGTAATTTTATTACAATAATAAAAGATCCGCATTCAATAAATTTTATACCTACACAATGTATAAAGCGAACAACATCATAAAATTTAACTTCCATGTCTTCAAAATGAAATATAGGCTATTTGACTACATACCAGTTTCTATGTTGATACAACAGGCGTATTTCACATAGAAAATCGGAGTTTTAGTACAGTTTTGCTTACGTAAATTTTTAATCAGGACGAGTCGTTCTGATTAAAAAGAAAATGATAATTAGCTCTATTTCTATTCTATTCTTTATATCTATATGCTTAGAATAGGAAAAAAAGTGAGTAGAAATAATCGATTTGCAACAATTGCAACATTTTTATTTGAAAAAAAATCGTGACGTCATGACGTAGGTATGAGATATGAAAATATCTGAAAAAGAGAATGTTAAAAAATCCCCCAGTAAAATAACACCGCTATGTTCTACTCTCCGCAGACGTTACCCCCATGCGTCTCGACGGCGTCGATGAATGGCTAGACGGCGCGGATCCTAGTTCTCAGGACCACAAACAATATACCGCTTCGTTACTTAAATGAGTTCCACGCGATACACCATTGCCTTAATTTTCAGTGAAACACGGGTTTTTCGTTTAACTCGTGCAAATCTGTATATAACAATTATAAACAATGTACCAGGAAAAGCAGTAATAATGAAATAAACACTAATTATATTAATAATTTTTATAATTAATAATCACTAATTATATTAAATAATAATTATGAGCATTATTATGACATGTTTAAAGAATATTATGTAAATATTAATTTATTTATTAAAACTAAAGGAAAGATCATAATACAACTGTTAAACTGATTCATGCTGGTGTGAAAAAAAAGACAAACAGAATGTGCAGAAATCAGCCCAAAGACGGGATTTATTATATGGAACTGGAATCTAACACTAGTTTTGTTTGACACCTATTTGTCCCAACACTTCAACATTTTAACAACACTTGCCATCTCTAATTTTTTATTTATATGTAAAATACATATAAAATCTGTTCAAAAGAAAGCCTAAAATTTTGAAATACGTGCATCTATATCATAAGCAGAAGTTATATTTACTTGCGATGTACACCAATGTATAGATAATTTTAGGACATAAGGATCCATCATTTAGTTTTTTTAAAAGAACGTTTCAATTCGTAGACCAGAGATCTAATTGTGTAATTTCTATTGACTGGAAATGAACATGAACATAATCATTAATCAATTCCGGCTCATTTTTACCGACCTTAAAAAAAGAAGGAGGTTCTCAATTCGGTTGTATTTTTTTTTAGTGTTTGTTACCTCATAACTCCGACAGTTATGGACCGATTTGGAAAATTATTTTTTATTTGAAAGGTTACACTTGCAGATTGGTCCCAATTACATTTCACTGGTATTGGAGCTTGGGTTTCGGAGATACACTAAATAACACCAAATAACGCGAAATGGTTATAACCTTTATTTATATTCATGATTCTCTTGTATGTCATCTGTCAACTATTGTTATACCCACATGGTATAATGGTGGTAGGGAGAAGGTATAAATTGCCTGAGATATAATAAATTCGAGTCAGTCTTATGGCGGGCAGAGAATACGGCTGTTGGCTGTCGTATTCGGATTGTAAGAATACTGCTAGAGTGTAATTATGATGTAACCTTTTCACTGTTCTTTTATAACTGATTGGTATTGATGATATTGGTATTGATAATGTGTAATAATATCCTATGTTCGATCTGTTCGCATCATTTATTGTGATAGTCCACGGTTTGTGCTCTTTAATAGAATGGAAGATAACACATTGCGCTCCAGAATTAGAAAAAAAATTATTATTTCTATTTTTGATATTTATTTAGGTCAAGGTCACTCAAAATAGAGAAATAAAAAAAATTAAAAAAAAAATTAAACCGACTTCAAAACAAAACACTGAAAAGTATGAAATAATTAAGTTTCGATTAGTAACTATCCTTTGCTAATCAAAAGTACAAAAATTATATTATAAATATGATACAAAAACCCATATAATTAAATTTGATACCTAGTTATTGAAACTCTGGAACACAACCTGCCTTTAGCTATAGTTTGTATTTTTTCACTATACCTATAAAAAATTTCGAAAACGCGACATGTTTTAAATTTTGTAAATACACACTGCCAATACAATTATCACAACTAAAACATTCTATTCTTTAAAATACAACTGAAATTATCTATTGTAAACCTATACTTTACTTCAAATACGAATTGTAAGAAGAATATAATTTTTTTAAATAACTCTTACAACGACAAATCACTCGTACGAAGAAAACAAAATATGGTGTTTTATTTTGATTCAAGACAATTCAAGTATAAATCAGTGAACCATAAATAGCGAAGTGTTGAATTTATCAAATGCATTTAACCCTATAATTTCATTGACGTATTCTGTGTCTCCAAAACACGCACATAAACTTAATTTTCATGTATAAAATAGCACACATTTGAAAGATTAATTCGTGTACTGACAGGTGAAGCATAAACATGTGTGTGTGAATTGTAGACACCAGACCAGCGTGCCTACGAGGATAAGTTATATGGCGTGAATTTTTTTTTCGATAGGTGTGATTCTTAGAAATAAAATACAGTAATGTAAAAATACGAAATACGATTACAAACAGATGAGGACGTAAGAACCAGGAAGGATGGTAGATGGCGCTATTTAAAAAAAATTCTTGCTTCATTTTAAATTGTATATAAATGGTAAATATTGATATAACTTTCATTTAATTTGTCAGGGTAGGCAGTGTCTCTGTGCCTATATGGGACGCACGCCACTGATCACAAATGAAATAATATTTTCGAATGAACTCAGTATCCATAGTAAACAAGAACTGGGCGGTAACAACTAGAATAAGTGAAATCGGCTACTTTTCTTGGTTTGACAATCGATGCCCATTTACAAGGGGTGGATATTTCGAAACTTGCTGTAAAGCTTAGTTCGTGGGAATACATGCAGTTAAATGCACTAGACAGTTGACAGATGTAGAAACAGCTAGGTTGGTGTACTTCGCGTACTTCCATTACTCCATAGCCTAATGTCTTACGCCATTCTGCTGTGGACCTGCTACGCGGATCGGCGGTGCCGGTGCTTTAACATGCAATAACAGAGTAAAACATAGAAATCAAATCATTGATTGATGCGATGTCTTCACTTTTGAAGAGGTGGGTACGCGACAATGAATCTATCTTTTTGTTATGTCTATGAGTAAAACTTCTGAGAATATCTTGTTATGTTAAGGTGTTCCGCTGTATTTATATTTACTAATAACTTTATATATTTTGTTGTATTTAATGTTCTAATGTTCTACAAAATGATATGATACAGCGATACAACATACTTTATTTACGTATTTTGTATATAATGTCATCAGCAACCATCACAAAACAAATTTTATACTCATTTGTGTAGTAGTTTATAAAGAAAAATACATATATATTTTACCATTTATATAACCAAAATTAAATATTTCTCGAATACTCTTATACTAGAACTGAGAACTTTTATACCTACCTTGCGGTTGACATAATAGTCGCCGTTCATTTTAATCGCTCAACAATTTACAAAAGATTTTGATCAATGCCGCAGCACGTAGGTACCCTTCCCATTAAACCTTCTCGTTGAATTTCTTTACTACTATGCAGTTATTGTCATCAATAATAACATTAATTTTATATGCCAATTATACAAAGACTTATATTCATCCCACATTTCCTTACCGCATATGTAATTATAATGCCGAAACTCCTGCCTTTGTACAATAATATTTGCTATTGTTGTCCTAGTCAGCAGCAATATTTTTTTATTGATTAAAATAATACTCATCAATTATATCGAACTAGATATTTTAATAGAAGTTGTGAAAGTAAAGTGTCATAAACATACCTATGTGTATAATTCACAGAACTCGTAGGTAATCGCATTTTTAGCTTTAGCATTTTGAGAGTTGTTTCTGTCTTCTTGCACAAAAACATTCGTTGTGAGGTGATTACAGCAGCTGGAGCGTCGACCTTAAGTTTCTCAACTAACATTATTCAAGAGAAAGAGCAACTTCTGTACACCCCACAAAACTTTGTGCCATCTGCCACACACACACAAGCACATGCAAAATGAAGTACGTTGTACGTTTAATTGGTTAAAGAGAAGCTTTGCTACAACGAATGAAATAAGTTTAGGTCTTCGTAAAGGGAATTCAAAACCTAATGCCGGGTAGGTATACTTACTCATTTGAGTGGGCATACCACATTCCCATTAGTACGTCTTTAAAAGCAAACGTACCTACTTTCTATCTTTATCGCTGAAAACGATTTCATTGGACATATTCACTAAGTACTTAATAAGCGAGTACTTACTAGCCGAAGTATGAATTTTATTTAGAATTCGCGCAACAAGCTTTTTAAAATAAAAAATACATAACAAAGTACTTGTAATTTAAAGAATAAGAGTAATTACACGAGTATTTAGCAATTAAAAGATTTTTTAGGAAAGCCTTTAAACGTCACGTCTTTGAAAGCTTTTAAAGTCAGCTGTTCTTCGAAGTTTAAGCTCATTTTTCGCCTAAAAACAACTTGGAAACAGAGCGTGTCCCGAATGGTGGGCAAACTGTTAACTTGAACGCGGTTATAAATCTCACGAATGACCGCTTTATCGGCGTCAGCTAGTCTCCCACTGATGTTTCAAAGTAATATTGAAGGAGATTTTCAATTCTTAACAGATTAACGAATACAAATAATGTGATATACCTACTATAAGCACATATTGAGGCTTGCACTTGATAGAAAAAGTTAAAAACAAATTTTATTTACAAAACTAACTTTTTACTTGATCAACAATACCTACCTTAGATTTTGATCGCTATTTAATTCACTATATCTATATAATACGAGTATTATTATAAAACTGTACCTAACAGCGTTGGGTATATACTATACTACGTTATCAGCGTAAAAATAATATGAACGTAAAATTATCTCCACAATACTCCACATAAACAGGAACCATTAAATTATTCGATAAGTACCGACCTAATATCTATTACATTTAAACACGAAAATCCTTCGAATTTGGATATTTAAACTTTTTGCAATACTTTTTTTAATGTCTTTAACATTACTGGACATAACTAATGTATCACTTTATAAATTACGTACCTAGTCCAGTAAGAATTTACTACCAACTGCGGTATGGTACTATTACTATTGGAAATAGTTTCATTTCACTATTTGGAATAGTAATTCGAAATATTAAAATGGAACAGAGTTGTATTTTATTTACATTGATCTAAAATAAAGTGATTGGTAAAAAAATTATTTCAGAAACTAAGAATTGACTAATTTTGCTACATTTAAAAATCATACACTCATAATCGTCAGCGACACTCATTTAGATTAATTTTGGCACATTTGGTTGGTTAAAATTGACCGTTTTGTTAATTAAAGTGCCTCCCAGCGAACCCGAGCACACAATAAAATTGCGCGAAGCGACGCGCGATTACTGTCAAGAGCCCCTCGAGAATTATGGAAATATATAAACTATTTGTAATTTTACACAATGAATCAATGTAATATTAACGAGAAACATATATCATAATAAGTGAGCCCGAAAAACTCTGAAGTTATTATGAAATGAAATGAAAGTATTTTTATTTGCAATTACATTTCTCATTAAAAGTACAAAAAACTAAGATCTACAACTGTAATAAAAATACTAAAAACTAAAGAAGCACTCAATAACAGAAAATGTATTGCAAAACGGACCCAACTCAGCATGAGCTAGCTTTACAGCCAGCACTGATCTTCCGTTGGACCGTTTGGTGACGTCTCTGAATAAAGATACTAATACCATACATAAGTAGGTACATAGCTATCCCATCCTATCAATCAATAAAAAATACTGATGTGAAAAGTGATATACTCACACAAACATACATAAATATAGATGCACAAACATATACAGGCAGTCCTCGACTTACGTCGTTTCGATTTACGTCGTTTCAAGTTACGTCGGACAATGTTTTGACACTATTCCTCAAGCATACGTCATTTGTTTCGATTTCCGGCATAGGAGAATTCACTTGTCTTGTTGAAATTTTTGAAGAAAATGATCCTAATTTTGAGAGAAATTTCAACGTTAATAACAAAATTTGTGCAGCCTATCAGTGTTACCAAGATCTGTATGACAGCAAGAAGAAAGAAGCGAAACAATCTAGAATTGATAGTTTCTTTAAGCCAAAAGTTTAATTTATTATTTTTCATTACATATTTTGATTACATATTAAAGTTTTATAATTATTATTAAAATTAATAACACACAAATACCAAAAATAACTAGCAAATTCATAAGTGCATATATAATTATTTTAAGAACTTACTTTTGATAATAAAGTATGTATATCCTTTGTTATAAATGCAGTTTTTTTTTTAATTTCGAGTCCGTGTGGATCCTAACCCTTGAGTTTTACATGTAAACATATGAAAAAATATGTCTCGACTTTACGTCGTTTCGATTTACGTAGCGTATTTCGAGAACCTAACATGCCGTAAGTACGAGGACTGCCTGTACTCAAACACATGCACATACACGTACATTTATACACATACATATATTTATTTATATACACACATGCACATATATACATTACATACATATTACTGTTAAATATATTTTAACATTTATACTAATAATAGAAATTAGCAATATAATATTTATTAGCAGACATTGGGTATGTCCCTTACATAGCACTTGTGTTATGTTTCTGAGTTTCCTCATTCCTCTGGTGTTCGCACAGATATTTCTTCAATTTATTTCTAAATTGTTGAACACATTACATATGTTTTTGACGAAATTTTTATTATTCACCGTGCTGGATCCACATTGATAAAACAATATGCACTAAGACACTTGCGTGTTGTTAAGGCGATTCACAAGAAATAAGTCATTTGGGGGTAACCGTGCGCGGTGGGCGAGTGTGTGCAATGACCATCTATATCTCAGTAATAACGCGTTAAGGGGGAAGGGCGGTTTGTTTTGGTCGATTTTATTGGCAATTCAGTAACGACCATAGTTCACACCTGTCCGCTTTACCACGTGAAATTTTTAAATGCTTATTGTAAAAATTTTACGATTAACGTTAGTGGACGAATATCAAATGTATGATGAATTCAGTAAAAGGAAATTATAGGTCGCAGAACCTAATTACAGAACTTCCATTGGCTAAAAATTAAAAATAGTTCATTTATTTCAGCGTTCTCGCCCATTGTAAAAATGCGTCTGATTAACGTCCATCGATGAGTATAATATAGTATGTAGTATGAGTATAATAGAACTTAAGTAGGTATACTTTTTGCTAATCGTAGTTGCGCAAAAACATATTTTATACTTATATGTTGTTGTTGGTAGTTTACTCGTAAAAACGTTTCATTAATTTAGACCAGGGGTTCCCAAACTTATTTTGTCTACTGCCCACTTTGAGAATAAATTATTTTTTAGCGCCCCCATTTTTTCACCTACTGAAAAACCACTATAACTTCAAATTAAATTAATTAATTATTGTGAGCTACATTAGCGGAGATTAAACATTAATTCCAAACGAGACTTACTATAACCCGCAAGAGTTAACTTGAAACCTGAGCGCAGTAGGTAATACACAACGGCGCTCAGGTCTCAAGTTAACTCTTACGGGCTACACCTGCCAATGAGAATGATTATTGAAACGCAACTTTATAGTATTCAAACAGAGTATCTTTTATTCAAAATAAAACAAATATAATCGATCCTTATATAAAAACTAATGTAAAGGATGAATCTGATGCTGTTTAATAAGTTTGTTGATATCAGGTTCCAATTTACTCAAGAACAGTCGCAAGTCGCCACGTTTGGTAACATGCAAACGATTTCTCTTTTTAGTAAGCAGTGTTGCCACAGCACTAAATCCACGTTCACGCAAATATGACGATAGGAATGCTATCAAGAAAAGCTGAACGATTGACCACAATCCAGGGTACAATTGCGGGATCGGTTTTTGTAGCCAAAATTCTTGGTAACCATTTTTGAACTTGATTTTTATTTCCTCGTTTGTTGTCAATTCTATAAGTTCTTCTTCCAGCTGAGGTGACATTGCTGTGTTGAGATTTGAAAAAGGATCCAACACCCAGTCTGGTATTTCCAAGTTCAAAATGTCCTGGTATCGTTCGGTGAAGTCAATGTGGAGGTTTTCCAAATGTTGGCAGTAGGCAAACAATTCGTCGTTACTGCATGATACTGATAACTTCGGAAAATTGTGAAACTCACGTCTGCCCATATTCTTTTTGTGTAGAAGCAGTTTGGCTGCGAAAGCAGCAACGACGTTTTTTGTTTTAATTAAATTTAGTTCATCGCCTTGCAGTTGGAGATTCATGTCGTTGAACAATTTATACAGGTCTGTCATGTAAGCTATATCATTCTTTGATGTAATGAGCTTGTTGTGCAATTCTGTATCTTTAGTTTCCAAGAACTCTATAACAGAGTCAAACAGGTTGTAAAATCGAGTCAGACAATTGCCTCTTGATAGCCAACGAACTTCAGTATGAAACAACAAACGGTTGAAATCCTCGTCATTAGTAACACAAAGCTGATGAAATAATCTATCATTCAAAGAGCTGTTGCGGATTTTATTGACTGCTTTGATGACATATTGCAGTGATTGAAATAGTCGTTCACTTAAGTTTCTAGCAACCAAATGTTGTCTATGAATAACGCAATGTACAGCAAGGACATCTGGAATTTTATTTTTTAAGTAGGTACGCCATGAAGCCTTTATGGCACCCTATCATAGCCGGAGCGCCATCCGTAGCAACTGATATAATATTTTTCAAGGGAATCTCTTTCTCAGCACAAAACTTTTCCAATGTATTGAATATGGTTTCGCCTTTTGTATCGGTCTCTAAATTTCTAGCAAAGAATAGTTCTTCACATATTTTCTCATCTTTAATAAACCTCACGTAAGACAGCAACAATGCTTCATTAGTTGGTAAAGTGGACTCATCGAGCTGAATTGAGAATTGACTTGTCCTCAGGTGATCACACAATGTTCCTTCAATGTTTTCAGCCATTTCATCAATTCGTCTTTGCACAGAATTATTACTCAAAGGAATTTTTCGGATAATATCTGCGGCTGGTTTATGAAGCACAGTAGTTATTACTTCCTTTATTGCTGGCAAAATTAACTCTTCTCCGATGTTATGTGGTTTGCCTTTTTGAGCAATTAACAAAGAGATATTGTACGAAGCTCGAAGTACGTCGTCATCTTGCTTAGCAGCCGCCGAAAATAGTTTTGCTACACTTGGCTGAGTATTATGCTTCTTCTCTAGGTCTTGAAAATATGCTACATTCTTGTCTTTCTTATCTGGATGCATTTTATTCAAATGATCTTGCAGTCTTGAGGGCTTCATTGCTTCATTCGAAAATGTTTTTAGACATAGAAGACAAAAAGGCGACGATGGGTTTGTCGGATTTTCAATGAATCCAAATTTAATATATTCCGCACAGTATTGCCGTCTCTTCCTTTTTACATCTGACATTGTTTTGTTTTGAGAAATACGTAAGTAAGTGTTGAACTTAAGTACTGCTCATCTATTGCGCGGGAAACCGCAAATGAAAATAAAATAAATATTACGTTGTTTATATAGGATTGCATAAGCAGCACGCACCGACAGGAATAAAAAAAACATGCATAAACTCGTTTATCTCATTCGACGCTCAATCGTACTCAACAAGTCAGAACAAGTATTCTATGAACCAGGCGATTGATACAGGAATGCACAATTCGGGTTATTTAACAAAAACTTATTAAAACATGATTGCCCGCGGTCTATTATCTACGAAAATTACCTATCTGGGAGTACTAATAACTATTAAAATGCGAAAGTGTGTCTGTTGCCTTTTTATTTGTTTGTTTGTGTCTACTTTCATTTCGAAACGGAACGACCGATTGAAATGATTTTAATTTTGTATATTTAATAAAACAGGACAGATATATGAACTACGTGGAGAGAAATATCGAACCGAGTTTGAGCAATCTTTTAATTAATATTAGTTGATGTTCACAAGTTGTAGTTAGGGGTTGAGAGCTCATGCAGTCGTTGTCTAAGATGCCTCCTAGCTAAATGAAATTACAAATCACCCCCCAGGCCTCTACACAACGCCCCCATTTTTTTTCTGGGTCTCTTACCGCCCCCCTTTAGGCCTGCAGCGCCCACAAGGGAGCGTTATCGCCCACTTTGGGAAAGGCTGATTTAGACGCTTCACGAGAACATAATATACCTATCTATACTCATATACTGCTAAAATTACTACCTCCTCTTTGATTCTACTATCATGAGATAATAAATTGAGTGCGTGCACTACAAGATAATGTTAATTGATTTTTGTAAAATTTTGTTCATTCCCATGTTAATAACTTCGCATGTACCTAAGCCTACAATTCCTTCTTTATTTTTATTTATTGTATACCTACTATGGATGTACACATTACTATGTTTTTTATTGGTTATTCCCAGCCCCTGGAGGAGAGACAAGTTTTTATGTGGAGATTTTACCCACTAAAACTCCTGCGATGGTCGTCTTCGGTACGTTGTTGAGGTGCTCCAGGATCTCCTACGGAACAGGCCGGAGCCCCATCCTGCCCTGAACCAAAGCATTTCTCAGGAGGCAATTACAAAGCCCACTGCACCTTTGCAGTGCAATGACAACTCTCAACACATGTACTGTCATCTTCCTCGGTAGATGGACGACCGGAGCCCCTAATAACCCCTAAAAGCCCGATATGGATTAAGAGTTAGCTCCCAAAAACAGTTTCTTGCTTACACTCCGCCCTCACACTCCGCCACCTGAACGCGACATTTATCGTTATAACTGGAATATTAATCATATAATAAAATATCCTTTAGGCAGTATTTAGTAAACTGTATCGTCTTCCTATTAGCCGCAATTTTATGTAACTTACTCTAAAAATTTAGGACAAATATTTATTAATCTCTCAAAAAGACATCACATTGCAGAAAAAAAAATATCGAACGAAAATACATAAATGTGTGCCCACCTCAGCAAACTTATATAAAGACGCTAAAAATTTTGCCAGCTGGGTCTTAATACCTACCTAAATCCAGCGTACTAGGATGTTTGAGTATTTTTTAATACTAAGTAGCTATTTAGATAACAATGGTTTTTCTTTTATTTAAAGCGTTTCATTAGTTCTTTGATTTCATCTGTACCAACGTAGTGCCTATACATGTCTACAAATTTAATAAGTATGTATATATACAAATAGAGTTTATGTCAGATAAATGTAATTCCCTTAAGCAGTGTCATAATACTGGGATTACTGTTAGCAAATTAAACAAATTCGTTATGACTTTGGTAGATCGATAGCCAAGTGAATAAAATAGGGGACAACCCCTGTTTAGCTTGTATTTAAAGACACAGATGCCCATACATCGTCTGCGCCATTTTAACTTATCACGATCTGTGAAATTGTTCCCGCATATGTAGATAGATAATCTACTCAAAATTAGCACATATATACTACACAGGAAAACAATCAATCAATAAGGCCATTGATGGTAAAATTCAATATCAATTCAAAATAAAATAATAAAATAAATACAATAAAATCCTATAAAAGCGGATAATGGCTTCAGTACCGAAGAATACAGAAACTTTACAAATAGTTGCAAAACAAAATCAGATATAGATTCTTTTATTTACAGTTTTGTGCCATAGGTATTTAATATAAATAGTTCCAATAGATATCATTATATGTTTCTTTTTGGGAGAGGCTACGATGCTCGAAAAATGCTATACTCAAGAGTCATCTATGGAGACATATCCAGCCCAATATATACACATTGGCTTATTGTACATAGGGACGGGAACCGGAAATGACACAGTATGACAATGATACAATATGACATTTTAGAATTACAAATTATTGTGTAACCTTTACAATAATATTATTATCGTGATTGTGTCTTTACTTTATTTTATTTCATTCTATTTTAATATTTTGTATTAATATGGGTGCATAACCTGAAAATAAATGATTATTATTATTATATTCTTTGATTATTTACTTGTCTAAATAATCAAAGATTATATTATTTAAAATCAGAAGGTTGGTTCGCTAAATAAGACATTATTCTATCTCCTAATAAAAATAATAAGAAGTTTTTAAAAAACAAGTTTTTACTACATTGTACTGTCCACCAGTCCTCACCAGACCTAAAAGTGTATCGATGCGAAATTTCAGCTCAATTAGTTGAGTGGAACTACCTCTATATAAAATTAAGTCACAAAATTCTCACACGTAGTAATAAGTAGAGTTCAATAATAGCTTGTAAAATAGACACATAGAAAGTGTAACAATACTTTATACTATTTGTCCAAACTCCAAACCTTCCTAGAAAAACTTACTATTAATAGTGAAAATCGTAAACTGCTAAGTAAAAAGGATAATACGTACAAACAGCATCATATAGTACAGAAAATATATAAAATAGTTTCAAATGCACAAATAATAAGTAGTTTAAAAGTTACGTTTTCAAGTTTCTATTTGTATAGTTTTTTTTCAGGTACTTCCATGTTAAGTAGTAGGTACATACATATAAAAAAAATACATTTATGAGTACATAGTCGAGTTTAAGGATGACCTTTAAAAAGATTCATACAAAGTAACCATGAAAACAGAAAATATACGTAAACATGTGTTTACGTATATTTTCTATGTTTTCATGGATCATAGTACAAAACTACAAACCGTTTCTTAAAATCGTATAGAAATAGGTTGTACGACAATGTTATTGTAAAAATGAGAAAGGAATGCTTAGATGATGAGAGATTACCGAATAAAATCTACTGAGCGAAAGCGAGTGGTAAATGAAGTCAAGGAAGAGCAACGCTGTCTAATGAAGATCAAATAGCCAGAGTGTTAGCCGTTGGAAATGTCAAAAGCATTCCCATATCTAAGAGAAAATGTGTAAGGAGAATGATGAGATTTGAAAAAGTGAAAGAAGTATGTAAGGGCCACGACGCTTGGCGCTCCGTCCTCTCTTACTACCCCGTTAGGGATACAGCGTGAAGATATATATGTGTGTATGTATAAGCCTTTACATAAGTAGTATGTTTATATACAATATACATATTAAGAAAAACATCAAAGTGTAAAAAAATCTAAACTAAACATTCCCTTTCTAGAAATAAGTAAATAATTTAGGGCTAATCCCCCCACGTTGTGGCGCCGTGCGATTTCATGTCGCGACAATGTGGGGCAGATGCCGACACCCTTAGCCTCTTTCACCGAGTTGTATCGACATTCTAGTAGTTACTGTCAAGCCAATAACTCAATAAAATATCGTGAAGCTTCAGGTAACCACATTTTAGTAATGGCATAAAATAAATCAATAAAATATTTGGAAGCTTTCAGGAAGCAAATTTGAGTAATAGCTGAAATTTAACTTCCAGCTAAATTATTTTCTTTCAATGTACTTATATTATTTTATCAATACGTGCGACATTATTGTGTTGTAATTTGGATTCTACATAATATTGTGACTGACCTAACTTTATCTAAGTATTACCTGTCTACCGTATTATGTGGCTTCTTGAGACACCGTGAAGCCGCAAGGAACATTGGCTTAAAGTCGCATTCATTAATTCATCTGTAGAAAACATTATGGTACATCCCTATTCTATTTCATAGTCGTATTTATTAGATACTATAAGTCGCCCTGTGGTCGAAATTTTACCGTAAATATAAACTTATGAACTCTTTGGCGACAATCTCTTCTCTGTGCGACTGTTTGTTCCAAGGAGGTTACGTATATGTGATCAGTTGATCACAAACTATTATGAGTTTGAAATTGACAGTCTTTTTGAAATTGCCAGTATCAACGTAAACAATGAGTGATTTATTTAAATAAATGTATTTGTGATACATATTATATAAAAATATTAGCTTTCTCCAATTCTTCTCGATATAATAATAATAATAATATACTCTGACATTTAAGTGTATCAAATTTCACACTCCTCCGTCCGCGCAATTTTCTTAAAAAGGGAACCAGTTTTCGCTTCACGTATTAATATAGATACTTAATCCTAAAAAATCTCAACAAATTATAAGACAGCTAAGTACATGTATTGACAAACGACTTTATGATGATGGCAGTATTAATTGCAGCCCGACGCTTGACTTTATAAGTTATATAACAGCAGCAGATCAATAAGTCGATCCTAAAATAAATGGGACAATAGACGCAACCATATTAGGACTCGCTTAAAATGCTTTCCATGTTCTGACACGTCCGGCGGTGACCGCACAGCCAGTCCGGAAGTAAGAAGTGGAGCTTTTAATCACTTCCCTTTATCTACGTCTAAATATTTCAACCTATTATGAAAAATAAACGGCGTGTCAAAAGTCATTAATTTCACTTGGAAACAGGAAGTGAGTCCTGTTAGGTCAATACACATGATTACATTGCGATAAGTGATTTTACTCGTATTACGGTTTGTATTTGTAGATATTTGTTTCAGAATTTCTTAGCGACAGAAAACAGAAATAAAGAGATAAAAACATTAGTTTATTGATAATCCATCGACCACTTGACACATGTTTAAAATATATAACTACTTAACCCCTCATGTAAGTCATTAAATGTCCTCTTAAACAACCAAAATTGTTCCGAGACAATACAGCTCTAACTAGACATTCGTAAAATATTGGCCTTGCGCAAACACCACTCCCGTCCCTCTTCATATTAACAATATCTACTGTCAATACGAGTACAAATAGGAAAAAATCCCAGATGAAGCTTTTAATAGCAAAACTACTTTTTTCTGAAACATTTTTATTATTACTGTTTTTCCTTAAGATTAAGCGAATTTCTCTTTTATTTGGAAATACATAATATATTTCGTATCGTAACATTTTGAGAAGCACATTAAAAGAGTTGCGCCCAAAAAGTGAGCATGACTCGACAAATTGTAGGTAACTAATGGATCTCTCGAAGATGACTCACGAGTCCCATATGTCACAAATAAGCTAGAGGCTGCTTTTACAGTGACGCGGGTTCCGAACATGGGTATTTTAAGCCAAAACCCAAAAATAGGGCTAATACTTGACAATAAAAAGCTATTTATTTACAATTAAACCATAAATGTTACAACATAATATTATGGTTAAATAATATATAGTATAGTCTAAAATTATTTATTGTTTAGTTTAGTAAACAAACTGCTAGATTTCGAAAATATACGGAACGGTATGGAAATTAGACAAAGCCAATAAATAATAGATTTCTACATAAAAATTAAAGAGCTAATCGTTTCAAAATTGACGACAAAAATATTTAAATATTATATCAATAAAAATATAAAAATGTATTATTGATGTATCTATTTACTAAATTCATGTAAACATGCAAGCATACAATTAAGGTGAATTTTTAGCTAGTGAATTGGCAGTGAACCACAAATATAGTAAACAGTGACTAAATACTTTGTCTCTAAAAGAATGCTTGCATTCGAGGATAATCTATCTATATATATAAAAGGCGATGTATGTATGTATGCTCCTTATGGACTCCGAAACGGCTGGGCCGATTTCAATGAAATTTTCAGGGAATCTTCAGATTGACCTAGCGGGTGTTCCTGTAAAGTTTGGTAGCGATCGGATCAGTAGAATTTTTTTTTGTTTTTTTTTTGCAGTAGGTATCAAAATAATTATAAAAACTGTTTAATTTATTTTAACTTCAACTAACGCCCAGTGAAACGGGCCGGGTTTGCTAGTCAAGTATAAATTTTCTATTTTTATAATTAGGTATTATTTCCTTGATATACTTGATGTACACAGATATACGTTCATATCGCACTGATAATATAAATTAACGATAATAATCAATGTTGTTAGTTCTTGTTAAATTGCAAACGAAAATAATTGATCTGAATTAACCAAACCGAACCGAACATTTGGACGTTAATTAACTCAATGAACGAAATGTTTGTCAGTTCTGAGAATCTGAATAGTTTGAGAATGGGAATTACAGAACAGTGACACGAGTTCTATAATTAAGGACACTACGGAACTAAATATTTAATTAAAATTTTGAAGATGTTATTTGATGTTAATGAGTTAATAAGATGTTGTGTGATATCTGTATTTGCTACTATCATTATGTATTTCAGTAACACTTAAGCAGTTAATGTTGTACATAAATATACATCTCATCGTTATTATCATCCAATTTCATAAAGATTACGTAGTTATATTTCAAAGTGTAAATTCCATTGCGTAAAAGCAATTCAATCTCCGACCTAAGCACACATGCGGACTTCATAAATCTCATGTCAGATGGGTAGAAGCGAACTGTGTGTCATAAATACAACGGGTATGTATGTCAAAACATGGGGGATTTGGGCGCTGTCTTTACCGGCGACGGGACCAAGCGACGCGACACGAGATAATGAAAAAAAAAGATTTATGATCAACTCTAATCAAATTTTATTACAATTCTTACGATCCCTTACCCCTATGCTACTATACTACGAACGTTGACGTTTTATTATGAAATCAAATTCGTAGCTAACCAAATCGTGTATTTGAAAAATATTGCAGAACCAAAATTTACGGTAATTTATAATAATAATAGCCAGACGATACACACCAATCATCTGATCTCAAACTAGGGTATTCCCTGTGCTATGAGAACCAGACGACGACTACTGGGGGCGTCTCCCAGTACACCCAGACCCGAGACAATCTAGAAAAGTTCTTTTTCTAATTTGACCCGACCGGGAATCGAACCCGGAACCTTCCGCGCATGGATGAACGTCTAAACCACTGTGCCAACACAGGTCGTCAATTTGAAGAATATGTAGTTAAAAACACTTAAGATGAAGAAGTAAAACGAAGGCAACTTCCTTTGCCAAAGAGGTCGTGAGTCGCATTTCCATAAAGTTTCCAGTGCAGAATGTAGTGTTGTAATAATATCGCGGGCAATATAGCCATTCGTACGCAATGTAGAATAACGCTGACACCCTCCCCCTCCTACCATGGGGATACGTTTTCCGCCTCTTTGACCCAATTATATGTAACATATTTTTTAACCCGTACACATCCGAATAACACGTTATAAGTACAAAGTATTCATAATCTATAGGTATTCTATGAAGTTCAAACAATCGCATCGAACATAACTTGAAATTGAAACATATTTCACTTCGATCAGTATAAGAATACATGATAATACTTACATATCCCCATAGGTATGTGTATATTATATGTACAACATAATATTTTACAGTCTATGCGCTGAACTTACTATATAATTATATTATTATTATATTATTATAATGTCAATAACAGTTGAGCATGTCCGTGTAACAACACTGACATGCTCAAGTATAGTAATGTTAACTATACTCATAGGTTTACGTGGTTAAAATATTCCAATACCAAATTAACCATAATTTGTAAGTACATTTTAACAAAATGTTGATAATTTTTATTGAATTTAGTTTATTCTCAATGTTATAATTTTATTAGGTTTTTTTGGGTAACTAACAATGTAAGTAGAAAAAAAGTAAGTGTTATACATTTTTGCATTTTCATTTTCACATTACGACCTTAAACATTTATTTCATCTACTTTCTTTAAAGCCGCAGAAACACACCCCAAACATTCAAAACTTAACTTTTGAAATTCACGTTTGTGTGTTCGGGTTATTCGGTTTTTATTTACTATAACAAATCCAAACAGATGTTTACGTCAAGTAAATAGTGTGTCAGAAAAATGACCGTGACAGACAGACAAAACACCCAGATGATCCCATAAATATCCCGTTAACCCAGTTTCCGAACACCAAAAACATTTCTTCGCTATTACAATAAATGTAAAAACACACAGACTTAATTAGTTGTAGTCTTTATTATTAATCTAATTCATACGTACACGTGAAAGTCGTAATCACGTATCTAATAGCATGGCCACCAACCACTGACACACGCTTCTATGTTATCTCTGGTATACTATGAATTGCGAAGATATATTGAAACTCAAAGACATACATTTCTGCGAAATCGACCCAATGAATGAAAAGACCTGACCTACTATTGATAACAGAATGGCAATTCATACGTACCCTATATAAGCAAACGATCATCGATCGTAGGTAGGTACCTATAACTCGTATCCTACCGCTGTATGAAGTACAAATATATGTAAAGTATTTTGCTCAGTGTAACAAGAACCAACACAAGGTAACCTTTTGACTTTTACCTCAGATGACCTTTAAAGTCAATACAAATAATTAATTAATAAAACTTCTGTTTACTTGGAACTTAATAACTGTAGCTGTATATTATAAATGCATATGAACTCTAAAAGATCTTTTTTGTTGCATTATCTGCTTACATTTTTACGATAAAAACGATCAGAAACACGCATTATCGAAAGTCGAAATTAGCCATAATTTTTCTCGTAGGGGCAAGGGATGCCGCGAAAGGGCTGTTACTGAGAATAAAGCGCAATGCCTTGAATTAGTTATTCAGTTGATTATTGGAACAATTCCCCTATGGCTACTCCATCATTACATTTTACTTATAACGCGTGCCGTGATAGCAACCCTCATGCTCTTCAAGGTCGATAATTATAGACAATGAAGCCTATTTTCTATCTACTGTACCCTTCTGTTTATTTTATTCAAAGAATAAATAAATGTTATTATGTAAGTACAATAATACAGTTTAAATATAATTGTTTCAACTAGACTAGCAAATTGTTCTACATCAAAACTATAAACATATAAGTACTATGTCATAATACAGAACCCATAGATAGCATAATTAGTCTGTTCGACAAGTTCAAAATGGTGTTAATTCTTGATAAAAGTGATAAAAATATGTGCTATAGCTCATTGGATTCGGAATGACGTCTAGAAAAATGTATTTGTAGGATTTTACAGCACTTAAAAAATTGCAAAAGTTATTAACAAATTAAGATTTAAAAAAAAGCATTTAGTTTTTTGCCTATAATTCAAAAACTATTTCAGAATTTAAAAAAATGTTCTTAAAGAGGAGGAAATTTCCTAAAAAAAAGTTCTACATTCCAGAACTCTACTTCTACTACTACTACTAAATTCAAAGAAAATGTTCTTAAAGAGGACGCAATTTCCTAAAAAAGTTCTACATCCCAGAACTCTACTTCCATTATTTATAATTTTAATTTAACGCTGAAAATAGGGCTCCGCGCGGCCGATACGGCACGGATGCACCGCCGCTGAAGAGAGTATACCACGTAAAATTATTTTTTACAGTATTAAATATCAATATTAAAATTTGAAAAAATTATGGTGTCATCAGAACAAGAATAAAACCGCGCTGGAAAAAAAATTATGTTGGTTTTTCAAGAAGTTATACAATTGTTAACTAAGTAATTTTTCGCGAACTTCCGTTTTCACTAAAGGCGACATAAACGTTTAAAAGTTCAAATAAATAAATAAAAAGAATTTTTACGTCACTTATTGATACATTTTGTATAAACGCATAAACAAGTTTACTGTTTTTAACAATTTTAACAGCCGGGTCGGGGCCGATGAGGCTGTAGTGCCGAAAGGGCCCGGCCCGGACAGAGAGGGGGAATCCGTCCTTTCAGAGGACTGGAGTCGTGATCGTCACTTTACCCCTCTGCTTTCAGAGGGGAATGGTTGTCGCGCGCGTTTTGCGCATTGTTTTTGCGTCCTCTGCGGAGGACGCAAAGTCAAGGTGGAACGCGCCCGGCGGCACATACCCTGTCGCTGAGTGGCGTGTGGAGGGTGGACCGGCACCAGCTGCCCTCCCCGGGACCCCGCGCAGTCACTTCAACGACCCCCGTGTCGGTGCTAAGGGGGTACATCGTGGCTGCGTGGACCGACGACGGGCTTGCCTTCATTGGCCGGCCCAAGAGAAGGAAAACTTGAAACAAACCCGTGAGTCAACACGTAAAAACCTGTGGGTACCTGGGGACCCCCACAGTATATACCCTAGCCCTCGGAATGAGCGTCACCCGGGGGTGGTCATTTAGTTCATCTCATAACCCATGTCCCCTAGTGGGACGATTATGATATGAGTAAAACCAAACCAAATAAAAAAGACGTGGAACAGGTGGTTGAGGAGAAGGAGCAGGAACCGGAGGTGATTTTCATGTCGGACTCTCGTAGTGGTAGTGTCGAGAGTTTAGACTCACGCGGATCGAGGACACCTAGAGCGGGCTTGAAACACACTACTTCGTGGGAGCGCATGGTCGATGAATCGTCGGATGATGAGGAGATGACTCAGAGGCGAATTTTCTTGGTTTCAGGACCTCTTGGAGGATAGAGCAAGGAAGAAGGCGAAAATAGCCAAAAATTCGGCTAAGAGAGGCAGGGGCCGGCCACCGACTACTGGCCAATACGTGGGCTTGGCGAAGGCCAAACAAGACCTCTTGGACGCCGAGAAGAGAGAGATGGAGCTGCGTGCCAAGCAGAGCATGGAGGATACGAACCCAGAGCTCATCAGCGCTAGGGCAACGCGTCGTAAAGGGTCGTCATCGGCTAATCGAGGTGACGAAAGTCGGGCTGCGGACCTTCAAGAAATCATGGCGAAGGATTTGGCCGCCATCGAAAAGGTGACCAAAACATCTAAGAATCTTAAGGGACCATACATAAAGGCCCTCAACGATGCCGTCGCCTCCATCAAGGCGACCACCGAGGCTCTGAGTGCCAGATCCTCAACTGAGGAGACTCGCCGGTTGCAGGAGGAAAACAGGCGCCTGTGAGCAGAATTGGGGGAGCTTCGTTCCCAACTAGCGGAGTTAAAAAATGAGATGTTCGAATTCATGAACCGCCCAGGACTGTCTTCGTCTGCGGCAGTGAAGGAATCCGTGGTGCCCACACAGGAGGAGATGACGCGAACAATTATCGCGCAAGTGGGTGCCATGGTGAATGCCAGGTTTGAAGCCCTAAAAGATCGGCTGCTACCGGAGAAAAGGTTCCGACCATCATCTCTGCCGGAAAATATGGCAGGCGTGGAGCCGAAACTCGTCGCTCCGCTTCCAACGTAGAGCATGTCGGGGAGTGGCAAATTTGCTACTCCCAAGTCCAGCGTTGTGTCTTCCGTGTCCGGCGTTGTTGGGAAGGGAAAAAAGGGGGGACTGACGAAGGAAAGAGTTTCGGCGTCGTCTGGGGTGAGGGTACCTACAAGGCCCTGTCCGCTGCCTCCAGCTCCGGCCTCCACCGAGGAGGCATATAGCGTCGTCGCCCGAAGGGGCAAGAAGAAAGCTCCGGGGAGGACTTCTGCCGGAGTTCAGACCCTCGAGCCGAGACCACTCAGATGTTATAAATGTCTGCAGATTGGCCACGTACGGGTAAGCTGCACGTCGGAGGTGGACCGCAGCGGGCAGTGCTACCGCTGCGGTAAGGAGGGGCCATAAGGCCGGCATATGCAACGCGCCGCCCCATTGTACGTTGTGCGCTGCCAGCAATCTGCCGGCCAATCATTTAGTAGGAGGCAAGGTTTGCGAAGGGGCCAAGCCCAAAAAGATGCGAAAGGCGGTAACGGCTGCCGCTACTCCGGTAGCGAAGAAGAGCGGATGGACACTAGTGTCCTCCGCAATGAGTGACGCCTTCTGGCGAGCAGATTTTCCGCCTTACCCAGGGCGGAACGCCCACGGAGGCTTGGGGTGACTTTCGGGGGATGGTCACCCCTCTAATAGCCTCGAGATGGCGCGCACGGTGTTCCCGCGCGCCTCTCCAGAAGTCGGGCAGGCAAGGCCTGCCCAAACACCAGACGAGGCCGGCATTTTAGCGCTGGCCGTTGCCGCCGGAGTCGCGGAAGAATGCCAACGCACTCCCGTTGCCCCGGCATCAAGGCTCTCGAGGAACACCGTCAGGTTTTAGTGGGTAGCCCGGCATTGCACCTTACAGCCGTGGAGTCCCATATATCCCCCCGCCACCCCCAGGCGGGATCGGAATGCATAAAGCATTTCCTGACGCAAAAAAAAAAGGTTACAATAAAATTATTGACAAAAAAAAGGATTTTATAATGATTAGTGGTTTAAGTAAAATTAAATGAAAGAGTCCTTGTACAAGAAAAAGAAAGCTAAGCGATTTGCTGCAATTGATAGCTTTCGGGAAAACTAAATTATTTTTGGAAACATAATATGTACGTAAGTACCGAAATGGTCCGAAAGCTTGCAGAATTAATATAACACCTAAAACTAACAAAAAAAACGTTCTGTAGCAGTGGCGACTGTGGCGAGAACATTACAAAATGTATGAGTAACTGTATGAGAGTTACTACTCTGACTCTGATACTGAGAACAATCCTAGTGAATTGCCATACTTGAGTCAGGGACTGGAGAATGTCATTAGCATAAAAGAGATTGAGAAAGCAATAAAAAGTTGAAAATGTGGAAAATGATGAGGTAACTGTTGAGATGATCAAGTATGGCGCTTCGAAAATCTAAAATAACTCTAGTAAATTGTGCGAGTTTTGCTACCAGAAAGAAGATTCCGGAGGACTTGTACACCGCAGTCGTATTACGACTTTATAAAGTGAAAGATTCTCACCTATACTCAATCTCAAAGTCAAATAATTTATTCAAGTAAACCCAATTGCAAAGATTCCGGAGGACTTGTACACCGCAGTCGTATTACGACTTTATAAAGTATACTATACTCAATCTCAAAGTCAAATAATTTATTCAAGTAAACCCAATTGCAAGGTATTTTTGAACGTCAAATCTACATTAGTTCGGATCGAAAAGAAAACCTGAACACTGAGAAGAACCGACAAGAAACTCAGTCAGGTATCATTTTTTCAACTTCATTCTACAACAGTTATTTAAAATACAATATTCATAAAGCCAGTAAATGCGTGTGCAGAAGATTATTTCCAGACTATTGCTTTTTCTTCAGTGAAATCGCTAACTTTGCAGTACGCTTTTATCGATTTATCGATTTGCGTTTAATAACAAGTTTAATTTGCTTTTCCGTTAATTGAGTCAAAGTCAAATCAATTTATTCAAGTAAACCCAATTAGAAGGTATTTTTGAACGTCAAATCCACTTTAGTAATTTCTTGAGGAACTTTATTATAAAAACGAACACAGTTGCGATATGGCCCGCCTACTGTAACTATTATCTACTGTTAAACCAAGAAAAATAGTTGATTTCGCTAATTCTAATTGTTTCCCACCCAGTTCCAATCTATTATGAATTCTGGGTACATTTGATAGGGAAAATTTGACACAATTGGTTTTTTGTCCATTCAGTAATAAATTATTAGCAGCGACCATCTCGAGACATCTGTCAAGGTCCTATTATGTCCGCTAATATCTATGTTTTTTCTATTTACTTTAAACAATAGTGATGTGTCATCAGCAAATAATATTATATCACATAGGTCTTAAAGCACAAATGGGAGATCATTAATATAAACCAAAAACAGCAATGGTCCTAAGATTGACCCTTGAGGAACGCCCATCTTTAGAACCGACAGATGTAACCCCATTTACACTCACTTTTTGTTGTTGGTCAGTCAGATATGAAATAACGAGATTGAGAGCTTTATCGCATATTCCATAATATTTCAACTTGTATATTAAAGTTTTGTGACAAACACAATCAAAAGCTTTTGAAAGATTACAAAATACGCTAATAGCATCCCGTGACCTCTCCCAAGCGTCTAGTACATTTTTGATCAAGCTTACTCCTGCATGTGTTCTTAACCGCCCTCTCGTGAAACCGTACTGTTGACCATGAAATATCCTGTAAATGTTAAAATGTGCCAGCATTTTGTTGAGCATAATTTTTTCGAATATTTTGCAACCCGATTTCGTGCTGTCATCAGTTTTCTGACACCAGTAAAAGTCTATACCAATCTGTTGAAAGAACATATATGAGTAAAAGGCATTTTTGAATGATATTTGTGGGAGAAATCAGGCGGTTTTAGGAACGGTAGGGTTTGCATGGTCAGATTTTCGCATTCAGCGTAATAGTGGGAAGATTTCTTGCCAAAGTTCAGAAAGTTTTCTGCGCTTTTGTGTATTTAGAAAAACCATCTGATAAAGTAAACAGAAACTATGGAGGCTTCTGCCTGAATATGGTGTACAATGCCCTTATTATTGCGTTATTAAATCATTTCTGAAGTATGTAATGACCGCGACGCTTGGCGCTCCCTCCTCTCTGACTACCTCCTTAGGGATACAGTGTGAAGAAATATATGTATTAAATAATTAAATCGCGGCCACGGAGCCTGTGTAAAGGTTAGATGGTGCTTAATCGAATGATGTTTGCCTCGCTATTCGTGCTGTATTTGGACAGTTGTCTTCAAACATTGAAAGATGGTACGAAGAGTCAGATGTTATAGTACTTGGGCGACCGAGCTTTACTCGGTGTCTAACAAAAAAATAACAAAAAAAGTCTAACCACATTGCAGGATTCGAACCCGCGTATTTCAGCTTGGTAGATCTACGCTCTAGCCACTGTACTACTAAGAAGGTACCACTCTGTTGTGAAATCAGAAGAGTTTAGAAGTTTTAAATGTGTGAAAATATAGAGAAAACAATTTTCTCAGAATTGGACCCTAGTTAGATCGTTTTTTGACCACCATAAAGCTCTGTATTGTAGATTTCATCGAAATTGTTAGAGCCGTTTTCGAGAACGCGATTATAAATATAAAGATAACAAATATTGTTTGTATAATACTATTCTTTTAAATAACATAGTATCTTAAAATAAAGGAAGTCCATGAAATTTCACATTAAATTCATTGTTCAGGAAAATAAATAATAGATTTTCCTCCATGACTCAAAAGTCATCAAAGCCAGGTTCAGATTAAAGAATAAAGATAATTAAAAATTAGACTTACGATATGAGTTGTTGAAATTGTGTTACGGATTTATTAAAAGCGGAATTATCTCATCAGAAAAATCTCATTAAACATTTGGTACCGAACCTAATAGGAAGGTATGAAATAATTGGGACAGTCTTGTACTCTTCAGGGAAATTCACAGGATAAATAACTAGGTATTATACAGACCTATGAAATTAAATACTCTTGGGAAATTAATTCTTAGAAGTTGGTTTCGCGAATTAAGGTGAACATCATTGGACTAAGGCACACAAGATGAAATAATAACAAAAGTTAGAAAATAGTGCAAATATTTCTAACTTCAGTGTGGTCTAATGTCCTTGATACAATGTGTTTCGTGCAATATCTTCTTCGCGAAACATCGAAGTGAATGCAAATTTTAATTTCATGAAATGTATGAATTATTTTAAATAATTAGTAGTTTTGTTCATCAACTTATATTTCTGTTATTTTTGATATAATGTATTCCTTCAGCCCAGGCAATGCATTACTACGCTTTGCAATACTGAAATTACGATGCGATAGTCTTAACACGTTTCCAACCAACCTTGAACAGGAAGCAATACTGAAAACACCAAACATCGCTGAAACAATTACTTAAAAAGGCAAGACATACGCTTTCTTCCCTTGCATGTCAGTTGTAGTAGGTACAATTGTAGTGGGGCCGAGTGGTGTGGGTGACCCGCCACAGGGGGTGGACCAACAGGCGCTTATAGCTCCCATTAAGTGGAGCCTTAGCCTGCGATCCCAAGACCGCAGTGCGTAGACTTCATGTCTACATCCTTATCGAGGTGACCCTGTTTCCACTGAACACTGCGGATCTAGACTGGAGAGTCGATAAACATTCCTGAGGGTGTCGCTTCGGCGATGCTCTCAGTATCGGGTTGGGACCGAGTAGGTAGTGGAGCCGAAAGGACCCGGTTCGGACCGGGGGGGAGGGTGTCGTATTCCCCGTCCTCATAATGAGGATGGGGGTCCGGCGTGTGGGGCCTTCGGCCCCGAGGTGGTAAGACGGAAAACTTATTAAAACCCGTGAGTAAACACGTTAAAATCAGGGGTGGGACCAGGCTGGGACCGAGTAGGAGGTGGAGCCGAAAGGACCCGGGCTGGACCCGGGGGGGATAAGTTTGTGTTCCCCGTACTCTGCGTGAGGGCGGGGGTCTGTCGTGTGGGTCGTCTTTCCACTTGCCCCTCTCCTTTGAGAGGGGTATTGTTGGTTAAGTGTTTGGTTCCGGCGTCCTTCACGGAGGACGTGGGTCAAGAGGTGGAAAAAAGGACGTTAAAATCAAAGGTGGAGAGAAGGAAAACTCGAAATGAAACCCGTGAGAAAACACGTTAAAATCAGAGGTGGGAAGAAGGAAAACTTGTAAAAACCCGTGAGTAAACACATAAAAATCAGGTGGGCGTGCTGACGCCCCTGCCGTGGTGTAGGCGGGGTGCGGAAGCCGCCACTTCGGAGGCCTGGGGTGTCCTTCGGGGGAAGGCGCCTCACCAATGGCCTCGGGATGGTGCGCGCGGTGATCCCGCGCGCCTCCCAGGAGAGCGGGCAGGTCAAACTGCCCGCGAACGGAGGAGGGCGCGGCTCAGGCTGGGCATAGCCGCCGGGGTCGTGGCAGAATGTCAACGCGCTCCCGTTGTCCCAGCATCAAGGCTCTCGAGGAATACCGTCAGGTTTCAGTGGGTAGACTCGGCCTAGCACCCTAATGTCGAGGAGTCCCACATACCCCCCTGCCACCCCCCTACGGCAGGACGGAATGCATAAAGCATTTCCTGACGCAAAAAAAAAAGGTACAATTGTAGTATATCACTGTAACAGTTATCTATGTACCAGTCGTAATATAAAATACGAAATCAACCCAACGATATCAAAACACCATTCTATTAAACGCTATTTATTCATCGTAAGAATGCACACATTTACTTAAAAATTTAGTAAATATTAAATTCTTAAGTTTAACATCATACTCTCATACCTACGTCACGAATTCAAGGAGTGACATTATGAAGCAAATCTATACCCCTTTAGTTAGAAGAAATAATAATAACATTAGTACATACATACATATCTTCACGGTGTGTCCCTAACGGGCAGTGGCGTGCATTCCATAGAGACAAATAGATGCTGTCTACCCTGACAATTTACTAATTAAATTAAGTAAAAAACAATAAATCGCAACCAAAAACATGTTTTCAAAATTCCTGCGCTCGCCCTTATCTTTATCAAAATGCGACAAGAAAGCGTCACGGCAACCGTTCGCTCGAAAGCAAATTAAAATCGTGGCTCGATTTACACACATTCAAATCTTTTCTAACACTGTGTTTCGTATAATTACACGCGTGCATCTGTAGTGATTGTGAATGTTTACTTAGCTCAAATCACGCACACAAGTTAATTAGGAGACTGCGTCTCTAGCCAATAACAGCACTGGAAAAAGAAATTGTCAACGGTTTGAATCTTAATACATAGTCATAATGTTGTTAGTCATGATGAAGATAAACGATTAATTTAAACTATTAGGAAAAATAACATAATTACCTTTATAAAAATATTACAAGTTTGTTAAATGTTATAACTTTTTTAATTAATAATACGTAAGAACAAAAGATTTTTACTTATTGAGCGCCCTCTAAAGGTTTAATATTGACGTTCTCTTCCTTACCTATGGAAATTTTAAGGCGATGCATTGGAAATTTTGACGCCAGGGATCTCAATTTTTCCAAGTGACTACAAAACGTATGACAGTGATATTTGGTATCCTGATTCATTGACTTCATTTTACAAGTTGCGAAATAAAAATAAAAAACCTCTTTTAAAACAGAGATTTACATTTTTCGGACCAACGGGACCGATTTATATTTCTAAATTTTCTGTATAGTTTACTTTAAATATATTCCTCAAAACGACAGTTGGATTTTTTAAAGTTAATTATACTTTTTAAAATAAACGAAAATAACTGTTTTTTCGTATTTTTCGTAAGCTAGCGCGTGCACGTTTGCATAACACAGGTCTATTTTAGATTAAATTATTGTTTATCAATGCGTCGCCTTAGTAGATACGTTTAAAAGAGCAATAGATGGCGCTCACCGGTATTCGTTTCGAACAAAATTATATTTAACGTTAACATAACGTTAGACGCTTGGCGCTCCGTCCTCTCTGACTATCCTGTTGGGGATACGCCGTGAGGATATGTATGTATATGTATAACGTTAGAGTAAAATGTATTATAATATGTATTAGGTATAGTTAGAGTAACGTTAATGTAGGTATGTGTTAACTTTAATTGATTTTCTTTGTCGTTGTATTCGAAATGACATCAGTTAGTATCTCGTATTAGATAATAAGTAATTAGAAAAAATAAAGACTTAACATAAATCTTGCGTGAAAGTCACGCACGAGCTCGACCCTTGCATAGCACTGCGCAGACGCCGTTATGTGACTGTCGTAAACACACGCAAGGATAAGATGAAAGCCGGCGCCGGCCACTTATCGACTCCTGCATTGATTATGCGTTCGCTGTCAACGCCCCAAAATAGACATAAACTACGGAATCTCAAATTCATTTGTGTAACGTGTACAATAGTTACTTTGTAAAAATAAGAATTGTTTATTTTAACCTTATATTCCACTCATTTCAACATTCGTTCAATTAATATTATTTCTGTGAGCAAATCTTGAGTAGATATTTAAAAAACAAAAATATGGAAGTTGTAAGTCGTTATGTTCTAACAAGTAGCTGCAAGTCATGCCCGTGAATAACCGCAATTCGTTAAAGTTTTTGAACAGGCTCTTTTATAGTCGATAGATGTTTAATAACGAGCCCTTGTTGAGGTAAGTACTAAAGGGATACACCGATTTTATACTCGCATAGTGGCGCTATCAATCTAAATCTTTATTAATAGTATTTAATTTCGTTAATAAAAAAAACAGCTATCAACGTTTTCTTAGCCGTGGATCCTAGTTTATTAAATATGTTTAACTGCATCCTTTGGGGAATCGCAACTGAAATACTAAAAATAACATTGATTTATTACATAAAAGTTGAGAAAAAATTGAGAATCAACAATTTATAACTGAGGTTTAATTTTTAACTACACCATTCCACTCACTATTCCTTTATAAACTTCAGTGAGCCGGAAATGTGTAGGTGAATAATAAAGTTAAAGTACATAATTACCTCTTTATTACTAATTCCTTTATGTAATTCGGTCATCATAATGAACATTGAAAAAATTTAAACCATGACGACAAATTTTAAAAATATCGTGCAACATTATTGAGTACGAAAGCAGAGTCAACCTTTGATATTATCAGTTTCAACAATGCAACCTATGGCGAATTCGATAAGGGTACATAAAGAGACCTTTAATTACTTCCAACTCCGTGTACTTCTAAGAAAAAAAACTTCGTGTAATCTGTAAGATGAGATTATAAATTAATTGTACAAAAATTTGACTTTATGTATATGTATCACTATTATGAATGAATTAAATAACAACAAAAATATATAGGTGTATAACATTAATACAGTTTTTGAGAGGTTACTATGAAAGTAATGTGAAAACTTTGCATCTCTAGTAGAGATGTAAATGAGGCCGCCATTTTACATGGTCTATACGTGTAGGGGAGACCGGGGTTAAAAGTAGCACGAGGCAGTAGTACCAACGGCTATAACTCATAAAATACAATATCTAAAAGCGCGAAGACTTGATCAACTAGGCGTCTAACAAGTTCCAAGCCGCGTAATGCGGATCGATGTCGACGTCACAGTGGATCTTTTTTATTTTGTCGCTCTAAAGTAAATACTATTTATCATATTTTCTCTTCATTTATGTTTTTCCTGTGTTTATTGAAAACAAATTGCAATTTTTAACATGAATAATCACAGTTCTGAGATGCTGTTGTACAGGTATTAATAAGTTTACATTCACGAGAACAGTTTTTATTTTAATAATTAATTCAAACGGGCCGCTTGGGGACAATAGTAACAAATTTTACGGATAAGATTGTAGCGTTACAATTGACCCTTGGTTGCTAATGACCCCAAACTTACTATGATCTATACCCGGTTTTATTTGTATCATTTAGCATTTTTATTTGTTTCTTTTTAATGTTGCCGATTAGGTATATTAGGTACACAATGTAATTGCCAACATTAAAAAATTCAAAGAATTAACGATTCAATGATGCGTACTTGATGTGTAATACTTAGTACGCATGTAGAGATTTTTAATTAAACACAATTCTACTAAAAATAAAGGTTTTTTGAGTTTGTTGTTCGTAACACCAATAAAACCCAGTTTTTCTATTTTCGGCAAATTTCAACCTTCACATATCAATATCTGCAGTAAAGTTATAAATTTGTGCCATAATGTTGATTGTTACTTCATGTAAGCACAAATATGAATTTAGGGGTCAGTTGTACCATAGGGTCAATAGTACCACCTTACTTTTCATACAAATTCTTTTCCTTTTATTTCTCTTCTTTTTTAGTTGATCTACTTGAACCACGTACCACAATAATATTATTTATACTTACTTCAATTTCCCGATATAATTGCAAAACCGTTATATAGACAATTAGTTTTGTCACGGTTATAAGTCAGACAAAATGTGTCGTATACTTAATTATTTCTATATGAGGCTTGTATAAGTTACAAAAATGTAAGTTCGTATGGTATGTAGAAATATAATACAGTAATGAATAATAACAAAGATGCATATTAATAGTTTTATTTATTTTTATTACATGGTAAAATGGAACACGGGTAGTAGTCGATTATACCAACTTTTCCTCATCGATATCGATGAAAATTGTGGCTTTCCTATTCGTTATTGACATCCAAATATAGAATTCATTTATACCCAAATAATTATTCTTTTGATCTGTATAATTACTTCTCTTTATTAATCTGCTTTTCCAGAAATATAGCGCCGAATAAAAACTGTAAGTTTTAACCCTGATCTCCCCTACTTCCTTACTCTATTTAGAAATATTTGTTTAAACAACGCAAATTATTATTTATGTTCAGTAAGATTTTTTAATGGACTACATAGATAATAATACTATTTTTATATTGAGACGGATTCAGTTAAACATTACGTAATATTATCTTATTAAACTTAAATGATTTAAGTGTTTATTATTATTACAAAAGTGATATCATCACATCAGTCTAACTAGTGACTTCTTTATTACTTGTTTATATTATCTATATTGTTATGGTCATTGATAAACGGTGATAGTTGATCCGTTCGTGAATTCGATCTACCTAACTGAGCCGTTTGTTTATTTTACGTTACTTGATGATATACTGTATATTGAGGGAATCATTTCGATCCCGTTCCTCAAAGTAACTCCGTAATTCAAGTCCATCATTCACAGAGAGCGCTCCTGAAAAAAAGCAATCCTAACCGCTCTTTATATAGTAACTCTGTATAGCTCATCGTTCACATAGGGAGCTGTTCCGAAGGAAGAGCGCAATAGATCCGACCGAACAACCGACCTATCGTTATATATCACATTGCTTGCAGTAGTAAAGTACTTATTTACTACTTTTAAAGTTCGGTCCGTTATACGGCTTATGGAAAAAATCACTTATAATAAAATTAATATAACAAAAAATTAGAACTGGGAATAATTATTCTCGTGAACAATCGCGACGGGAAGCAGAGAAGGACTGATGAGTCGAGGTGCGAAAAGAATATAATAGGAATGCTGATCTGGGAGTTTTAGGATGATGGGTGTTCTTATACATTCAGGGTGTGCTTATAACAGAACGGTACTGCATGGAATCAAAGATAGTAATTAAGTATTTTCTAATCGTTATTGGAGACTATAGCGACATAATTGAACAATTTCACATGTCATTGAATCAATTATTATATCATTACGAGATTTAGTGATTTTATTAGCTGAAAATGAGAGCAAATGTCTTTATTAGCTCATTAACTTCTGCTGGAAAAGAGAGGTTTTATAAATTTGACGCCGTTATCTATCTATGACATCTGAGCTCTTGGACGGCTGAACCGATGTACATATATTTTTTTACGTTTGAAAGCTGCTTTTTTTGAAGAATGTTCTTATTTATATTTGGTTAAAATTGGGCCAGACACTTTTTCGTATCGTGAGTTTTTAATTTTATAATTTTAGTGTTGTTACGGTAGTTTATTCAATAATATTTGAAGAACAAGTGAAGTGTGTAAACGACCTAGTTCATCACGTGTGAACGAGTAAGCTCAAATCAAATTTGTTTCGTTCTGTTATTGTTTCTTTACACCCAACTACAGCGAAGATACATGGTTTTTTGATTTTGTTATACATGCCTATTCTTATAATAGGTAGGCCATTGTAATCATGAGTAAACTTGAACACAAGAAAAAGCTACATTATCAGCGAGTAACATGGGCTGTATTTTATTTTCAAAAATTTCTACTCGTGCGAAGTCGGGTCGCCAGTAAATTACAGTTATAAGTTAAGTATTAAAATGCGTAAGAACTTAATTGAATATTTTTGAAGATTTTTTAATGTCTGGGCCAGTTTTCAGATGTTGTTTAAACTTGTATTCTACGTGATCGATACATATATTATTATTCAATACAGACTACCCCGTTAGGGATACTGCGTGAAGATATGTATGCATGTATTTATTACAGATAGTAGATATACAGATTTTGTAGTTACCTTCTATCTGTAATGATATTTAATGTATGTAACATAACTATACAAGTTCCTACATTATGAACTGCTTCCGCAGTTGATTTTGTCGGCAAGCATCTGCGTTCGAAGTTTTGAATAAAGCAACCCAATAAGGGACCGATATCCAAATGCCTACCTGCATTGAACACCTGTCGCTAGTTCTTATAAATACGTATAACTTCGTTTTAGTTTTTTTTATTTACCAGTTCATTCGTGTTGCTAAATTGTAATTTTTAGGGCGACGAATATTGAGATGATTGCAATGCTTGCGACTACCCCGTTAGGGATTCGGCGTGAGGTTATAATTTGTATGTATGAATATTGAGAGCTGATAGACCTTCAATTCAAACAATTTACTCATACTTACATTTAAACTGATTTAGTAAACATATTGCGCTAAGTATTTATTGTGTCAAAAAATTGTATTTTTGTATTTACAGCTAATTCTGCTGTCATTGAGTCTTAACTATCAGTATTAAAATATTGTACTTAATTTCCCTTAAACGATAACAAATAGGAACCGAGAAAAAAAAACAACAACAGATCTATTTGTACAATATCTGTTCTCTCAACAATAGCCATCTCTTACTAGAAACTCTCATTTCATGTAGAGCTAGTACCTACCTAATTATTCAAAAGAAAGATCTGCATCATAATCAAGGTATGATTTTTAAGAGATATATTACATAAATGATTTTATTTTCTCGATCATAATAATTATTATAAGTATGCCTATACGTATTTTGAATAGGTAGACGTAGAAATAATGTTACACGTTGGTAGGACGATGAAGAACTGTTAAAATTTGAAATCTTTTAAAGTAATAACTTTAGAAAGAAAATACATACATCATGCGAATTAGATAAAAAGAAGCTTAATAATAATCGCGATAAATAATAAAATAAGCTTCATAAAAATGAGTTCAACGCACGCAAAAAATTGCTTTTTCTCTAACAGTGCCATTTGTTCCCTGAACCGCCAGAACGAGGGCTTTTGGCAGTCTTATAACTTATTTCTCACAAGTCATGATAAATAGACTGACATGAGGATATTATGACCGTTTTTATTGAAGTGAGCGGGTACTGACGAATATATATATATATCCTTAGGTTATCTAGTAAACTATGTATTTACTAGAAAATTGAAATTACGGTTATGGAAGGGTCTTTGTTAGCATGATGTTATCAGCTATAACTTAGCTTTCATCCCATCTCTTTCAACATGATTTTTAATGCTTCGGCATCTAAGTAACTATGTAGTCAAGTTCTAATCAGGGGTTCTAATCTAGTTAAATAGATGATTTACGGAGAAAAATAAACATAGGTGTAAGCAGGTACATTTATGTACAGTACCTAATGATGTCAATACGATTAGACATGCGGCATGCTTAGGTGTCTTAATGTATCAATACTCAGAGCAAAACAAATGTCTATTAAGATTCAAGCATTATAAAGTTAAAAAATGCTGGAATACCAAGAAATAATTACTTAATACAATATATATCTTATATGAAATATAAATAAATAACTTACCTGTCAATAACAGAAGTATTAGACGCCGCATATCGAAATCTCGTAGAGAATCAGTACGATAAAATTTAAGCAGGGGATATCTGAGGAGTCATCGTCTTTAGCCCAGTCAATTTAACAAACTAAAGCCTGTTTACGCGCCCAGCTGCTAATGTTTTCGTCTTATATGTTCGCCAATTAACCACACACTCGCGCACCGCGGGATCCGCGCGCTGCAATGTCAGCGACCATGAGCTCACGTAAAAAACTTGACACTCGGCGAAAGCGATCCTTCTGCAAGTAGCTCGGAACTCCGCACTTGGTCAATTACAATTCGACCAACCATTCATTCCTATTGCAAAACACGGAGTATGGAGACTACTTGACAGCTCTTCTCTGTGATGAAAACATCACACATGGTTTGAGCAACGAGGAAAGCTCTATCACGCGCGATCGTAACGAACGGCGGCTGACTCGCGAGTTGCGTGAGTTGAGTGGGCTGGCGGCCGGCGACCGGGGGCAGAGGGGCGCAACCACGCCTGCGCACCGCGCCCGCTCCGCAATACCTCCAGTATTGACCGACGACGCCTCTTTCCTACATATCACATACTTAGCTAGATACCACGTTTCTTTCCTTCAAAAAGCCCCCTAATTTCTCTACCCACTTTCGATTTAGATAGTCCACGTTTGTAAGATCACAGAAATATTTACTTCGGATAAAAATGTTAAATTGTTAAAGGGGTTTTTTAAGGGATTTTTTCTTCTTTGAAAACTTAAATGAACTGAATTATGTTTTTCACTAAAAAAAACGTAAATTATATTTAGTATAACCTAAAATATAAGTTAGCTTTTTATTGAATACGTTTATGCTCGTAAATACGGCATAATGTAATAAAAAAAATATATCTAAGTTCTTCGATTACATAATACCGGCTCGACCTTTTTATTGTGACCTATAAAAGACAGTCTCCAAGTCTATCATTGATCTAGTCTAACCTAATGAAGCTGGAGTCTATATAAGCATTTATGACGTCAAACAAGTTGGCAACGACATAGTCGCAAATCCTCGGACCGATAAACATAATCGTCAACGCAAAACTAATTACTTGAAGTGCAGTAAATGAAAGAGGTTCGGAATAGGTATATATAATCACAAAACATCCCAGATATTCTGAAATATAAGCAGCAGAAAATAATACGTAACACGAATTAAAACTGATATATATTCTTCGTTTTTTAAACCAAGGCGCCATTTGAAAAAAGCTATAGAGAAACAACGCCATCTCGTGAGTAATTTCAGCATTAGGCAATAAGTAGGTACTCTGTTACTTTTTTGATTAGAGCCACAAATTAATTAGTTACTAGCTATAGCGATTTCAGGCATATTACCGGATAAATACATACTTAGCTCCAGTAACGTCTAGACTCTGAAGGGCAAATTCTAATGATTTGAAAAATACAGAGAAATATCGATATAATTTATTACGATAAATCCTCAGTCCCTTTCCAACCGGCATTAAAAAAGGAGGTGGTTTTATGTACGTCTATATATATTTCTTTAACCGCATTCAAAACAAGAAGGAGGTTCTATGTTCGTCTGTATGTAAGGTAAGGTGAGGTAAGACTAACATAGTTTCCTGTTACACGGTATAAATTGGATTTTGTGACCAAGTTTTTGTCCTATAGAGTTAATAATGACACTAATACAAAGAAATTATAAGCTTTAATAAAATTATGAGTATATTTCCGTCAATATGTTCAGAATAGTAATAATTAATAAAATGGTAAACAATTAAAACTGTTAGTCTTCCCCATCAAACGGGGTAACATTTATTATATAACAGTATAACTATATACAATATATACATAACAGTATAACTATAACAGTAACGACATTTAATATAAAACATATACCGTCTTACTACAAAAAAGATAGACACGGCGTAGACTATGTTTATATGTAAACACAAGCTGGAGCTAGTTTAACGTGTGACTAAAAGCACTGAAACGCTGTAATATATTGACACTAGCCTTTGCTAACGTCATTTTTACATGTTTTTAAACTATGTCTATTTCTAAAACTGTGTTTACCTAAACACGTGTTAGACCAATGTTTAAAATATGTTTTGTAGTAAGATGGTTGGTTACTTTTTAAAATTTCTGAATTAAAATCATAGACGTCAAATCTACTAAAATATAAATTAAACTTTATTGTAAAGCACTGAGGTTTATTTTTGCAGCAATGTTTGTATGAAATAATTTTGGGCAAGACCAACATACAATCGTAATCAGAGGTACAGAACACTTGATTTGAATTGATAGGATTGTTAGGTTAATTTTAATAATTATGAAATAATATATAAATAAATAACCAGAATTTAAAATACATTATTGAACTTATTTAAAATTAAAAAGTCAACTTTTTATTTAGTACCTACTGTTTTGCTTACTATCTATCGTATGGTACGGTACGACACATACCTACGTATTTAAAGTATGGCAATAAATATTACCACTATATAGTTACCACTATATAGTTCTTAAAAGTATTTTGTATTTTTCAGTGCCTTTTTTGAAGGCGGTTTAATTTTTTTCTTAATTTTTTTTTATATATGTTCATCGAGAACTTCTTGATTAGTGGATCCATTTCAATTATTCTTTTTCCGTTGGGTTCAGAATAGCTCCAAGGTCCAAGTTATATTTAAATTTCACTGATAATGGAGCTTGGACTTCGAAGATACACCAAATAACGCTTACTGGACTTACTACTGGTTATATGCTTTATTTATATTGATGATACTTTTATGTATCATTCCACTCCAGAATTAGAAAAGAAGTCAATTGTAGATATGCTCTAGATATTTATTTAGGTCAAGGTCACTCGAAAGGGAGTAATAAAAATTTACCTAAAAAAAATAAACCGACAAAAAAACACTGAAAAGTACTACGAATCAAAATTCAAGTACAAAAATAACTTTATAAATACGATACAAATACCTAGATATAATTAAATTTGACAATTACTGAAGTTGATTCCAAATCAATGTGCAGTGCAACAACAGAAAGTCTACTAGTATGGTAGGCTTGGCAGATCTCTGTCTACAATTCCCAACACAGTGTCGATTCGATCCGAGTCTATTATTATTGGTACTTTTGTAGGTTATTCACAAACGTCGGAAACTCGACTTTCCGTATCCGATAAGAAACTTTTAGATGATTTTGTCTAAACGCTATTCACAAATACGAAGCCTTTCCGAAACGAAACGATTTGACAGTTCGTTAAGGGACGAAACCTTCGGATGCTTCTTTTAACTACTTTTCAGTGTCGGAAACGTCTTCGAGACAACAAAATTAAAATTTTGGCTAATAATATTGTTGATTATTACTTAGATTACGTTTAAATCATATTTTGGATAATAATTTAATAAGGAAAGGATAATGCTAAGAATTTGTACCGTATCGGAGCACTTGCCAGGTGGCCGGGAAATCCGGAATTGTCCCGGAATTATGTGTCTTGTCCCGTGTCCAGGAATTACACTTATTTATCCCGGATTTCGGTTACTACTTTTTTTCACAAAGTTACGACTAGCTAAGATAGGCTGCGTACCGTTCGCCGTCTGTGCTTCACGTTTTTTGTTAGATAATATGTGGGCGTCCAAGCAAATAGGGTCCAGTAGTGGGGTATTGAGTTAAGACTAGATTCGGAATTGAGAATAGTCAATTAATAATAAGGATTAAAAAATATTCAAAAACTGGCATACATTTTTTTTTAGACATTTAAAGTTGAAACTATGAAAAAGCTTGTTTTAAGAAAAAGCATTATTAAAGTTTGATTAAAAAAAACACTTCTACATGTTTGTTTCTACTTAGGGTTATTGGTAATTCGACGTATTCCCGTTAGGAGGTGATAGGGGTGACTATTTGCGATAATTTTAATCCCCATATGCATTATCCAAAAGTGAACCATTTTTGAGTTATCATGTTTTTTAGCTTCAAGTAAAATAAGTCAAAAATGCAACATCAAAAATTTATTTAAAAAAAACTATCAATTTAAATCTCATTTTTTCTTCTGATTTATAAAAACGATTAAACACTGGTTATTTATCAATATTAAAACAACAATTATCGGTCCAAATTTAAAAATGCGAGACGAAAAACGATATTAGTTCAAAATTTTTTTAGATTTGTTTCCACTACATTGCCTTAAAACCAAATAAAACGTTATAAAACTGGGTTTGCAAATTATTTTAAAAACATAACCGTTTTCTTAGCTCTCCACCAATGCTTAACAATTAGGAATTTATTTCAAAGAATCTGAAAAAAAAAAGATCACAAAGGAAGCAGGCAGGAATTCGTATTCGAACTAAACTTAAGGTCGTTCTTTAAAATTTCATAAAATTAATTAAAAACAATACCCAATGTAAATAAAACAAATAATACAAATTCAAAATAAAATGTAGAACCAGTAACAGTTTAGTAGTAATAACAAGTAACAATTAATAATAAGTAACAAATAAGACACTTTGTAATTTAGCCAATTAAAGTTCTTGCTCGAAGTGACTTCCCCTATTGCGTACGAAAAGTCGCATTCTTTTTCTGAGTTGTGACTTAACTACCGAAGTAGTCAAATTATTCCGCATCGCATTTGCTGCGTTTATAATTCTAGATTTGAGTTCTTCTGCGGATGACACTGGCGAGACGTCGTAAACTAGGGATTTCATGTGACCCCAGACATAGAAATCAACCGGCGTTAAGTCCGGACTCCTCGCAGGCCACGGAATGGGTCCTCCTTGCCCTATCCAACGATTCGGAAAATGGCTTTCTAACCATCGCCTAACATTGACACCAAAATGTGCATGCAAAATGCTGCAGCTTACGAACATTTTTTGACAAATGAAATGTTTAACCTCCTAGAAGACGTGCCTTTGGCTACAAGGCAAAACATGATATACCAGCAAGACGGATGTCCTGTACATTTACGCACATTTATGTTACGCGTATAAAACTCGCTACAGACCTGCGCCTTGCAGTCTGTCAACAAGATGCTACTTAACGTACTTTCATCAAGTCGTCACAAATTACGCGTATAGCACTCGCTACAGATATGCACCACACCCCAGCGTATGCAACCAACGCGCATATAGCACGAGGCAGGCCAGCGGCTTGCAAGCCAGTCAACGAGATGCTACATAACGTACCTCCAACATCTCACCGCCGAATGGTCCCACGACCATCGCGTCACTCTTGGGGTCCTTCTCGCCCACAGACTCTTCTCTCGTCAACGACACCATAGCCGACGCGAACTCGTTTTACTCTAAAGCAGACTACATAGTGATTTCATCGTCACCATGAGTCCTTCATTCCCTTTAGGTACCTTATGCAAACTTGTTGGGTACACGATACTTCAAATTCTTAAATTTTACCCTTGAACACTCATCGTACACCTCATTCGCTTAGTAAGTTGTAAATCCGAATTTCCAGCTCCAACTAAGTCAGTCATCCTAATCCACTCAAGCAAACCCAGCCACAAGGCGTTCCCGAACGCCAGATCCACTCCGGCTCGAATCTAAAAGAAAACTCAGATACCGTGAAGAACCGACAAGAAACTCAGCCAGGCACCACTCTTTCAACATCATTCCACAACAGGCCTACCAAAATGCAACTTTCAGGCCAGTGACTCCCTCGTAACTATATAAGACGTAGTTGTGCGGCGTATTGAGAATTGTTTGGATAATAAACCCAACTGCCTACCTAATATAACTAGTTTATTACACCTACACCCCTAGTCTATAGTTTACCTATCTGTTCACGGGGTACCTAACCTACCTACCTACACGCTTCTTCGTGACAACGGAATGAACCTACAGTGATGTCACGCAAGGACATTTTTGCCAAGGATGTCAGACAACCGAAAACGAATGATCGCTGCCACATACAATAACTCTGTCCACGCGGCCGCCATATTAATTGACTCGTTTTCACAAACTACTAGCATTATGCAGCAGATTTTAACAATGACGGTAACATAAAAAAATCAATTCGATTATAAATTCTCGCTAATTATCGCTCGCTACTACATAGCCATACAGACGTATCACACGACTTCATGTGTTCCCGTGAACATAACAAAATTCAACTGCAGTTTGAGGTTATTACAGGTTTGGCCTACCTGACGCACGTTGCAATAATTAATCCGAATTAGGAGAAAAAAAGGAGAAAACAATCAAGCCCATTTGCTATCAGAAACGTAGTGACATGTTACCCAGGTCATCGTCACATTACCAGCCGCCCAACGCGCCCTGGATAATAATTCAGAGCGCAGTTACGACTACGTTTAGTGTGTGTATCGGGGCGAAAGTAGCCATGGTATAACATAACCTCCACCACTCTCATTAACATCGCACGAATCTAACTCTGTGAGAACTTTACCTCGTAACATTTTACGAAAACGTTCATGAGCGTAGATACTTGTAGATCCGAGTACTAGTCAAAGATTTCAAAACTTAACGGTAACCTTCAAGCAACTAACTTTAAATGGACTCCCGAATTGAATATTGTGTTAGATTTGATTACTTTCGTCGTTATTTTTCAACACAAAACCACAGACTTTAAATTTAATTAATTTTGATTCATTGCTATCAAATCTAATGTAGCGTTCAGCGTTCTCTTTAATATTCGTTACCACGTGTTCCATCGCATTTGTAACATCGGCTCATTCCCTATCCGTACTCAGTTTCAAAAACTTCGCTTCGCAATGCTTAAACTTGTTTTGGCCATAGTGTCAACAAGGTTTTAGAGTTTCACGGTTATTAATTAGATCACATCTTCACAATCGTCGGGTTCGACATGAAACAAAATTTTCACACCACTAACTTTAATTATAACCTCCCACGATATTTGCTCGGTACTACTATACACTCCTAAATCACCAATGCCAGTAATACTAAAACTAGAATCAACACACAGAACATCGGACACTAGAATCAGAATAAAATGGCTACGACTCACCGGGCTGTAGTTTCAGTTGTTAACGTAATCCTTGCATCCACATGTCGATCAGTAGCCGAATTCTTCTTTTACAAAAGACCGTGGATGCGACGAGTAAGGGCGTTAACAATGTGGCTAGACTTTAGCATTTTGTTCACTCGCGATTACACCTCAATCAGACTCACTGGTCCCGTAATCCCACTTCTGATGTCGGAAAAGACACGGGGCAATTCGTGCTTTTGCAACTCAGCCATGAAAAATAGGTACCTAATCTTACAAGAGGCGAACTACTCCATAAAATACAACGTTAAGACAAAGTTAGTGTGCAAACAACAGAAAACTCTTCATAACAATTATTACGTAGGTAATTGGAAATTTAATAATGGCAAACGATCCGTCGGAGAAATGCTATCACAACGGCCGTCGTAGTCTACCAGACTCAGCGCCGGCCCCGACGTTCCGTTAGCGTGTCATCGGAAGTAGTGCTTTGCCATGGTATAGTCAAATGAGTGCCTTTTATTATTTCCACCGACATATATACATAATGAAAGTTTTTTTTTCTTTGACCGCGATAAACTTGAAAACTACTGGACCGATCGGCATGGGACCATGACCATTCGACGCGGAATTAGTTGTAGATGGTGATAGGCGACTTATTTTTTGAACTCCATAGACCCTTCACCATTTTTCTAACAAAAATGTACTATTACGTACAAAATTTTCACTTACGCCCAGCGAAGCGGACGGAAAACGGATTGTATCATATAAAATCATTTACTATGTGAGCTTGTAAATAATTGAGCATTAATTAATAATCAAATAAAACCGCGAAATGCCATTTTTTCACCCAACTTTACAAAACTGCGTATATCTCGGAAACTGAATGCCGACCAAAGGACCCTTTTTGCTTGTATGCCCACATATTATAATCTGGCGTTGATTTTACCAAAGTTTAAATGAATAAGAAAAACGAGGTGCGGTGCTCAATTTTTGTTTTAAGTTTTCTTTCTACAATTATTTAAAATACACTTTGTTGTATTGTATGTATGTGTATTGTGTGCAGTTGACATAGTAGGTAACATAGTTTTTACCTTACGTATAATAGTATGTTTGCAAAATATCACAAGTAAATCTATTATAGCGATAAACAAAAATAATTATTTATTTTCATATACTTACCGACCGTATCCGACCATACCGACCATATCCGCAACCCTCGAATTGTCCTGGAAATGAAAAGCCTGTATCTGGCAACCCTACGGAGCACTAGTATCACCTAGACGTCGGGTCTCATATATTTACCTAGGTATATAGTGTAGGTATAATCTATGTCTGTCGTCACAAATCAAAAAAAATTGCGTGTGCGTCTAGACAATCCAGACAAATTTCGTTCCCTTTTTAAAAACGTGGATTAATTTGCCTTATATTTTGATTACATATTTTATTAGTTACGCAATCCATAGCTAAACATTGTTTAAGGTATTGGAGGTATTTTTATAAACAAAACACAAGAACAATCAAGAATAAAAATGCTATTGTACTTTCTATTGTAGTTATTATTTATTTTTTCATTTTCACTAAACGACATCTAAAATAATTTGTTCGAACTTTTTAAATGCACAGACCACAAGCACAGATCAAGGCAGACACATGGGCAGACAGTATGATTCCTATTTACAAAGCTCGTTTAGTTCTACTAATGCCTAGTTTCTCAATCTGGGGCTGGGGTCGTGTTTGTTATTATAGGGAGTTGCAGTCTGGTAAAAAAAAATAAGACCTATATACAAAAGATTTGTTTATTAAAGGAATGAATTTTAATTTAGCGTTATAAAATTAAATATTACCATGCAATAACAACATGAAAAAATAAAGTTATAGCTTACTTTGTTTAATTAAAATGATTAATCATGAACATTAATTAATTATAGCCATGGTTGGCTTTGTTTCTCACTTAAAAGTATTTCTATACGTGGATCATCTTTGCAAACACTCTTAAGTAAATTATTTTCGAGTGATAACAGACGATTTCTGTATTTAGTTTTCAAAGTGACCATAGACGAGAAATCTTTTTCGCACAGGTAAGAAGTACCAAAGGGTATCAATATTTTCAACGCTTCCGTCACTAGGCTTCCGTACTCATGTTGTCGTGTAAGCCAAAATTTATCTAAATCTTGAGAAAAAATTTCCAGTTGTAAAGTTTTATCAGCCGATAGTTCAATGAGTTGATTGTAAGTGTCAGTTCGTAACTTGGCAGCTGCAATAATATTTTCATCAAACGGATTGACAACCCATCTTTTTAAGAAATCATTGTTGTCATCTGGAAAATATTCCAGTAACTGAATCTATAATTCACCTAAATGCGTTTTCAGGATCTCCAACAGGCGGTCAATAACTGAATTTTCTAAATTCGCATTTTTGTTAACATAGTCAGAAGTTGCAGTAAACGTATCAGAATTTCGTTTTTCAAGGCGTGTAAACCAAATAGCTTCTTGATAAAGGCATTGACTTATTCTGTCATAAATAAATGTTTTTGTTACGGCCTTGTAAACTCGTAATCAAGTCATTCAAATGTGAAAATATGTCACTCAAGTAAGCCAACAGTAATAAAGATTCTTTATCTATCAAACATTTTAAAATGAACTGTTTTTATCTGTAAAAAATATTTTTAATTCATCTCGCAATTCAAAAAGCCTTGTTAAAACTTTTCCTCGCGACAGCCATCTCACTTCAGTATGGAAAAGCATTAAATTGTTCTTGACAACCATTTCTTCTCGGTGTGGAAAGCAATCTAGTTTGCAACGGTCGGCTTTCAATTAAATTAACAATTTTAACAGCTTGTGATAAAACATTTTGTAAATTGTTAGGCATCTTTTTTGCAACAAGCGCATGTCTGTGAAGAAAGCAGTGCGTCCATTCCACATGCGGCATAATGTCTTTTAATTTTGTTATCATGCCACTGTTCTTCCCCGTTATCGCTTTCGCGCCGTCAGTACATACCGCAATGCATTTATTCCAGTCCAAGTTTTTGTTTTGTGTTGCTTCAATGAATACGTTAAAAAGTCCTTCGCCAGATGCTCGACCAGAAATTGATTTGAAAAAAAAGCATATTTTCTTTAATAGACTCCTCGCATTCATGTAGGACAAAATATAAAAATTGCGCCAAGTTCGACACGTCTGTTGCTTCATCAAATTGAATGGCAAAAAATTCACTTAATTTAACGTTTTCAATTATTTGGTTGGGAATATAGACGGCCATTTCATTAATATGTCTCGACATTGTATCATTTGAAAGGGGTATAGTTTTTAATTTTTTAGATTCTTGCGGACTTATCATCATATTAACCATATCAAAAACAATGGGTAAAAAGAGCCTTTCCGCAATAGTATAGGGCTTAGATTCCCTCGTGACTTGCAGTGCTACTAAGTAGGAAGCACGAAGTGCTGCAGTGTCACTACGGCTGGATTTTTTTTATAGCAATTTATTGAATTTTTAAATCAAGTGACTTACGGTCGAAGGATTCTAACGGTTTGTTTGTTTTTGAAGGCTTCATGCTATCCGCGGATAGGACTTGAAAACAAACAACACATTGTGGCTTGTAGTCCAATGCAATAAATCCATATTTTAAATATGTGTCGTTAACCTGGTCTTTTTCTTCTCCATTTCACCGGACGTAGAAGGCACATTTGATTTTGTCACAAGTTTGCCCATTTTTATTTAACTTTTTTACTGTTATTTATGAAATTAAACACTGGGTGAGTGAAATAAGATCGTTATTGTATGATCTAGCTTCCCTAAAAATGTAAATGACAATGAAACTCCCTCGCGTCCTTTTGTTTTTATAACTAAGGTATTTAACATGTACGAACCTGTCGAGCGCACGTGTCACGGGATGCGCGGGCTGCTTATTTGACAAGTTTGTGCAAATGCAACTCAAGTTAAAACCTTGCCTAGACAGTAATTTAGATCCTCAGACAGGCGGGCGCGATTTACACGCGCGATAAATTATATTTGTAATGCGCGGTTTTGCGTTTTTATCACTTGAGGGAGCCTTGAAAATTTAAATTAAAAGTATTAAATAAACTATTAATTAAAATATTATTATAATTTTATAGTGAAGGGGTCGTAAGACTTTATACAGTAACACCCCGAACTTACGCGATAGGTGGGACCGAGCGATAACCGCGTAAGTCGAATTCGCGTAAGTCGAGGTATAATTTCGCATATAAATACTTATAAATTATTTTTAATTGGGATCGGAAGCTAAAGAAAATAATAATTTAAACAAAAAATGTTTAATAAAATCTTAGATTACGTTAAGTTTACATTCCAAAGATAAAGTTTTTCTTTTTTTGTTTGATGCAGACGAATCAGTTTTACTTCGTTTGAATGACATTCAAGTCTTCGTACATATAAAAAAAAACACGGTATAAAAATATAATAATAAACACGCACTCCGTAGATAAGAAATAAATATTATGTACATAATATAAAATAAATTGTAGCTATGCGTTGATTCTGCGCGACAAGTCAGAACATTATGTACATTAACTGAGCAATAGTGTGGGGGCAGTAAGTCTATAATCGATAATCGAGAGTTGTGTGACGCTCATACAAAAGACGAATCGACGAGATTTGAAAATCGCGTAACTCCGAGTTCGCGTAAGTCGGGGTAGCGTAAGTCGAGGTATTACTGTACTTAACTTTTTGACTGTTTTGTGGGTCGCGAGATAAAAATCGTTGAGAAACAATGTTCTATTGTAAGTAAAATAATTATCGACGAAAAATGTTTTATCATAAAATGAAACCAAGTGCATTTCTTTTTAAAAATTATTATTTATGATATTTTATGAGTGTCCATCTGTTTTCTTTCCATCTGTCATCTTTCTTCCATTACTTCTTCTAGGTACGTCCATCCTCTTTCGTTTTCCCTACTCTTCATTTCCTATCCATTTTCTTTACCTATACTTATTATAATCATTCTCCATTTTTCTCATCTATTACAACCTTATTCCTATTACAATTTTCGCTTACATTTATTTGCTAACTTATACACCCTAATTATGCCCACTTATTCTATTGTCTCTTATTTTTACACTATCATAGTTGTTTACATTTTTAGCTTATATCTGATATCACATTTATTTCCTTTATACTATTAATATTTTTCTAATTTCTTTATATACCTTTATTTATTCTTGCTTATAATTTTGTCCGCTATGTATTTACAATAATTGAAGAACTTGTCCTTATTTTCTTTCTTTGCGATAATTGAATCCATATTGTTGCTTTCTATTTTCTCTCCTATTTCCTTTTCTATTTTTAATCGTTCGTAACTGTATAGAGGGCATTCTACTAGGACATGGGTCACGCTCTCGTCCTTCCCCGTCTCACAGGGGCACGTCGGGTTCTCCTTGCATCTGAATCTACATAGATACTCAAAGAACCCTCCGTGCCCTGTCAGGATCTGGACCAGAACGTGGTCCATTTCCATTTTTCTAACAATAGGGTAGGTGCTGGCGGCATCAGGGAAAAATATCTTGGTAATCGAGGCTGTTTTCTCACTTTTGTATCTTCTGTTCCATTCGTCAATCGACTCCACTCTAATTTGTCGCTTGACGAATGAAACATGCGTCGTATTCTTGCCTCGTTTTCTTTCCCTGTGCCGCCACTTTCGCCAGTTCGTCGGCTCTCTCATTACTCTCCATCCCCACATGTGCCTTTATCCAAAACAAAAAACCTTTTGCTTTGCTCATTGATCTCATAGATCTTGGTTCTTATCTCTATGGCTAGGGGATGGACGGAATTTCCCTTAACCACCGCCTCCAGTGCTGCCTTCGAATTACAGTATACTCCGCAGCTGAATGTGGCGTATCTGAAGACGTGCCTCACTACCTTAGAGAGTGCCAAGAGTTCTGCCTGAAAGACGATGCAACAGCCATCTAATTTTAGTTTTTTTTTTATTTCTTTATTGCCTTCCCATACTGTGTAAGCTAGCCCCACCTCACCGTCCACCTTACTACCGTCTGTATACACACGAAGTTCCAGGTTGGGGACGCTATCCAATGCCGCACCGTCCTTCAGGCATTCATACCTTAATTCTGCCAGCATTCTTGCCGTATATAAAAGGAGTAAAGGACACAGTTGGAACAGCACTAAAGAAATACTCCATTAAGACTATGTTTAGTCCACACTCTAAAATGGCAAATCACCTACGTACTATAAAGGATGTCATTCCCTTCCAGACACCTGGTGTCTACAAGGTGGATTGCAGCTGTGGTAGTTCAAAAGAACAATAGCAGAACGACTCAAAGAATATATCACAGCTTTCACAAAACAACATACAAATAGGTCGGCCATTGCCGAGCCTTTGCTGGAATCAGGACCCAATCACTATATTAAATTGCATCAGCCACAGGTCCTTTTCACCGATCGACACTATTATTCCGAATAGCACGAGAGGCGGTTGATATCAAGAAATACCATAATTTCAACCGGGAATTGAAGTATTTATTGAATTGAAGTATATAGAATTTTTTTCTTCGAAATTTGTTGAGGGGTTCATGAAAAATGTCTACATCATCTGGATACAAATCAGTATAGGTACGCATAGTCCTATCCAAAGAAAAGTATTATCTAAGGTATTTGAAAAATAATTAGTGATAGGGTAACACAGGATAGTTCGCGGAATTTTGAAGTTTGTTTTGCTTAACAAATCGGGTGCGTCCAATAAACCATTTACAATTTTATGTAGAAATGTAGTCAGTAGCTTGTCGGCGCTTCTCAAGAGTATCCAACCGGAAATATAATAAACGTGCTGAATAATCAGAACGACAAGGACAGCCCTGACACTTATAAACCAAAAAGTTTCTTATATTGTTTTGGATTTTTTCGATTCTGTCACTACGGAGTTTATATCATGGATTCATAGACAAAACTTGCTACTCCAAATTGCTTCCAATAAGACTGTTATACAATAAAATTATGGTTTAAGCATTTTTTAAATCTTTGCAAATCCTTTTTATGAAGCCAGTCATTTTCCAAGCCTTTGTCACCATACTGTCAATGTGACTTGCAAATGTTAATGATCTATCCAAGACAACACCGAAATCACATAACTGATCACTCCTTTATACCAACATCCCCTAGCAGATATTTAGGAGCGATGATAACTTTTTTTTTTGTGAAATGACACTTATCTGCATTCAGTGTCATTTTATTCTGAATTAGGGCATGCAACCCGGTTAACCGGATAACCGAAAAAACCGGATAACCGACACAATTCGAAACTCGGTTTTTCCTAGTTACCAATCCGGATTTTTCTACTATTTTATTTAACTCGCACAGAAATATGCTTCATCAGTCAAAAACACAAAAAAATAAATAAATGAAATAAAATGTCATGTCACGAATGTCTATGTAATTATTTAATTTAAAAAAAATGTTTCATTTAACATCAAAGAGCAACTTGGTCAAGAAATAAAGAGAACTCTTATGGTGCTCCCACAGGCAAACAGGCTAACGTATAGAGGTATAGAGCCTCTCATTCTAGAATTCGTAAAATTTTTTAGTAATCTAGTAATTATTGGTTACGAAAGAAGTTTCTTTTGAAAAAAATTAAGTGGTCAAGTTTCATATCATAAAATTATCTATACATTGGTGTATATCGCAATTAAATAAAACTTTTACTTATGAAGTAGATGCACGTATTTCAAATTTTTAGGCTCTCTTTTAAATACAGATTTTATATGTATTTTATATATAAATGAAAATTACGAAATGGCATGTGTTGTTAAAATATTTTTATTATTTTCTATATTTTCTCAAATAACGAAAAGATATCCTCTAAAACTTGCAAAATAACAGAATTTGACTAGAGCAAGCGCCTTAAACAACATACAACACAAACAACTGGCTCAAATCTCCGGCTGAAATCAGAAGAAAGAATGATTGAAAAACTTGCCACTTTACGATAGTGAGGGAATTATAGGAAATCACTTGTCGAAAGTATATGAAGCCTTAAAATCTATACCCCCAACAATTGTTGAACGCGAAAGAGCTTTCTGCTCAGCGGGACTAATGTCTAATAAAATCTGCAGTTCACTTAGTGATGACTAATGACTCCATCATGTCAACATGTTCTTGTACTGCACAGACCAGATTTTGCCTTTATCATAGTGTAGAGCAGTATCTTTCAACTTTCTCGAATACGCGACCTCTTTGCTAGTAAAAAAGCTCTTGCGACACCCCAGGATTGTTATAAAACTGGTGATTACAAAGATGACGTATTAAATTTTTATTCGATTGAGACTACACTGATCAAGAAATCTAGTGCACTGTGCAAATTAGTCGCGGGCGCTTTATAGGCAGTGATACATAATATAATGGTATTCTATGTTACGGGAAGCAACAAATTATTAAGAAAGCAGAATATCGTGATTGACTTTGTCGAATACACTACTGAAGTGAATTGGAAAGATTACAGGTCAAAAACTTTTTGAAAATGTACATGTAAATTATTGTAAATGTGTATTGAAATAAGGCGGTAATTTTTGATGTTAGATTTATCACCTTTTTTGCGGATAGGGACTACAATGGCTATCTTCCATTTAGACGGAAAAACAGATGTGTGAAGGGATCGTTCGAATTTAATTTTTTAAGGTAAATATAATTTTTTAAGGTTTATTAACATCATGCCGCAAGACGGCGTGTTTTCTGTCTTTTATTTTAGTTATAGGTTTACGAATAGTTTTAATTTTATTGTTTATTATTGTATAGAAATAAAAGTAAAATAGATATAGAAATAGCGATAAATATAAATATTATCACTTTGGTCGTCGCTAGTTGTGTACGAACGGGCGACCAATCAAAGAGCTTGATTCAATAAAGAGGATCTGGTAGGGGCGTTGTTGCTCGCGAGTTGGAGCGCTCTCTTGAAATATAAATATAGCCGCCTAACGGCCGTGAACGCATTCAGTCTGCTCTCGGCCGCCGTACGAGACGCACGCGTCGCTCACTCGCTCGCTTCGCCTCGCCTCTCAGTGCTCAGTGCCGTTTCCGCGCGCCCGCGTTGCGCTGCCATCGCTCTACTCGCTGCGCATCGTGCGTAGCGAATTAGTGTGTTTGTGTCGCGTCGCGCCTGCGCTCCCCGTAGCGCCGACCGGTTTATCGCGTCGCGCCTGCGCTCCTCGTAGCGCTGACCGGGTTATCGCGTCGCGGCCGCGCCAACTCGAATCGTTGCGATTTCTCCGCGCGCCCGCGTGCGCTGCCATCGCTGTACTCACTGCGCATCGTGCGTAGTGACTAATAGTGTGCTCGCGTCGCGTCGCGCCCGCGCTCCCTGCAGCGCCGACCGGCCTACCGCGTCGCGTCGCGGCCGCGCTCGTATCGCTAAGTGTTAGTGTTAAGTTAGTGAAGTTTATATAAGACCTAGGTGTTAGGTACACATCTGTGCACAATAAGACAGGCACAGTACGACCAGGGCTACAAAGTAGGCACTCTCCTCCCTGCCTATCCCCGGTAGGGAGGTCCTCTCTTACAACTTGGCGGCTCTACCAGCGCCATGGACACGCTGACGGACACCCAATTCCGCGCGTTCGTGATGGCTCAACTCGAGACATCACACTCCCATATTCGCGACCTGTGGGACCACCGGGTCTCACCCGCGCCCCGCGCCCCCACCCCCGCGTCTTACGCGGCCGTTGTTTCCGCCGCCGCTACAGTCGCGAAGCCCCCGCCGCGCAAACCAACCAAGCCGGCCCCCGTTAGCGATTCGCCCGCTTCCCCTGACCCGACGGAGGCTTCGGACTCCGAAGAGGAAATGGACATAGCGCTTCCCTCCTCTTCGGAGGACGAGGCTACTGAGAGCGCCGATTGGCGCTTAGTGGTCAAGAGGAAGCGGGCGAATTCCCCGAGGGAAGGCGACACGCCCAGGCCGCCCCCCAAAACGACGAAGGCGGCCCCTCAGGCCTCCGGAGCTCCCGCGGCCCCTCTGGCCGAACAAAAAGCGCCTGCCTCACAGGCCATCCAGGCCCCTCAGGCCGACAAAATCAAAACACCGCCGCCGGTGTTTATTCAAGAAAAAGCGTCGTGGGATAGGGTCTCTCGGGCCTTAGACGCGCGCCGCATTAAATTTGTTTCCGCCTGCAACACTGCACAGGGCATTAAGGTGCAGGTCCCCACCCCGGCTGACCATCGAGAGCTCACAGCGCTCCTACGCTCGGAGCGCATAGGTTTCCACACTTATGCGCTCCCGGAGGAGCGCCAGCTTCGCGTGGTCATCCGCGGCCTCCCCAAGGAGCTCCCGGAAGAGCTCATCCTCGGCGACCTTAAGTCGCAAAACCTCCCGGCGCGTGAAGTCCACCGCCTTTACAAGCCTCGCTCGAAGGAGGCCTTCGACCTCGTGTTGGTCGTACTCGACCTCTCCCCCGAGGGAAAGGCCGTTTTCCACATAAAATCCGTGTGTAGGATTTCCGGCCTCTCCGTAGAGGCCCCGCACAAGCGCGGCACGGTGGGTCAATGCCACTGCTGCCAATTGTACGGGCACTCGGCCCGCAACTGCTTCGCACGGCCTAGGTGCGTCAAGTGCCACGGAGACCACGGCACCCCCGAGTGCTCCCGCACGCCGGAGACGTCTGACCCTCCCGGTTGCGTACTGTGCGGAGAGCTCGGACATCCCGCGAACTATCGCGGATGCCCGAGAGCTCCGCGCCGTCGCCGCCGCGGGGGTAAGTCGCGCCGAGCCGGCGGAGCACATCAGGGCCAACGCCGCGGCCCCCCTGCGCACCCAGCCCAACCTAAGGCCGCCCCTACCGCGACCTCCGCACCCACACGGCCCGCGCCCTCTGCGCCAGCCAAACCCGCGCCCTCAGCGCCGTCACAACTGGCGCCCTCTGCGCCGCCACAACCCGCGCCCTCCGCGCCAACTCAACCTGCGCCCTCAGCGCCGAACAAACCCGCGCCCTCAGCGTCGACCAAATCCGCGCCCGCGCGCGCTCTACCGGCCCGAGAGACCATAGCGCCGACGCCAGCACAACAACCGCGGCGTAAGGGGCCCGCGCCTCAAACGCGTCCAGCGGCGCCGGCTCCTTCAGCGCCGGCGTCCGATCTCCTCGGCGACATCCGAATGCTCGCCGACCTCGTTAAGGAAATCAACCTTAACGAAATTAAATTAGTCGCGCGTAAAATCCGCGACTGTAGCGACGGGATGGGACGGCTCATCATACTTGCCGAACACGCGTCCCTTCTGGACAGCCTAAGCCGCTTCACGGGGCCCCCTCGTAGGTTATAAAACCGGGCACCCACGAGACAACTCCCTCCGCGCGCATCAAACCGCGCGGGCTCTCAATCTCATTTTTTAACGCGGACGGACTCCGCAGGCAACGCGATCTTCTTCACGAGTTTACGCGAGACCACCAAATAGATATAATGCTAGTGCAGGAAACCTTTTTGAAACCTAGAAATCGCGACCCCGGCCTCTCCGGGCTTAACATCGTGCGAAACGATAGGGTGCCCGCCCCCAAAGGCGGCACTGTTATCTACTACAGAAGGTCCCTGCACTGCATTCCGATCGATACGCCCGCCCTCACCAACATAGAGGCGTCGGTGTGCCGGGTGGCCCTCACGGGGCACGCGCCTGTCACACTCGCGTCAGTTTATCTCCCTCCCGGTAAAGCGCTAATTAGAAGCGATCTAGAGGCCCTCCTAAATTTAGACGACTCTGTCATACTCGCCGGCGACCTCAACGCTAAACATCGTCGCTGGAATTCGCACACCACCTCGCGAAATGGCAGAGCTTTAGACGAACTAACCGATGTCCTTAACTTTGACGTTATCGCCCCCATGACGCCCACCCACTATCCCAGAGTTACAACACACAGACCGGACGTACTCGACATAGCGCTTCTAAAGAACGTAGCTCTAACGCTGCACTCAATAGAGGCGTTACACGAGTTAGACTCTGACCATAGGCCGGTATTACTAAAACTAGGACCTATGATAGACACTAGGACGCTCACAAAAACCGTGACGGATTGGCAGAGTTTAGACGAAACGCTAAACTCTGAGAATTCGCCGCGGTTTAACGCGATACCGGACGTTATCCGTTCCGCCGAGGACGCGACCGCGGCGATAGACGCGCTCACCGCCCACATCCGAGAATCGGTCTCCTCGTGCTCCCGTGAGGTCCCGGCGGCGAACGACCGCCGTTGGGAGCCCTGGAGACATCCGTCGGCTGATCAGAGCCAAGAACGCCGCGACCCGCGCTTACGACTCGTTTCCCTCAGAAACGAATAAACGCAACTTACGCGCCCTCCAACGCGAAGTCAAATACCGAATTTCCGAACTTAGGGATAACAGGTGGAGCGATCTCATGCGAGAGATCGAGCCGACGCACCAGGCTTACTGGAAGTTGGCCCGATCTCTCAAATCGGACACGTTCCAAACAATGCCGCCCCTGACGAAACCGAACGGACAGACAGCTTTCGACGATGTAGATAAAGCCGAACTCTTGGCCGACACTCTGGAGGCCCAATGCTCACCTAGCTCTCAACCTGTAGATCAGAATCATTTAGACATGGTCAATCGCGAAGTAGGCTCCCTACCGCCCGCGACCGTCCCCTGCCAACTCAGACCCGCGACGGTTGACGAAGTTCAGGACATTGTCAAGGCTCTCAAACCTAGAAAAGCCCCCGGTAGAGACGGCATCTCCAACAGAGTAGTAAAAATTTTCTCGATGCGCCTTCTCGCGCTCTTAGCAGCCATTATCAATGCCGCCATGGCAAACCGCGTCTTTCCAGCCGCCTGGAAGGAAGCGATCGTCATCGGAATCCCGAAACCGGGTAAACCCCGCAGTAGCCCCAATAGCTATCGCCCAATCAGTCTCCTTAGCGTGCTAGGGAAAATTTACGAACGGGTCCTTCTGGCTCGTCTCAAAGCCCACTTAGACACCTCCGGTCTCCTCATAGACGAGCAATTTGGCTTTCGAGCCAAACACTCGTGCATACAACAAGTGCACCGCCTCACGGAACACATCCTGGAGAGCCTTAACCGCCCGAGTCGCACTATAGGCACGGGGGCCCTCTTCTTCGATGTAGCGAAGGCGTTCGACAAAGTCTGGCACGCCGGGCTGGTGTACAAGCTGCGCCGGCTCGGCGTGCCTGACGATCTCGTACGCATAGTACGGGACTTTTTGTCAGACCGCTCCTTCCGCTATAGAGTCGTAGGGGTGCTCTCCTCTCCCCGCCCCATCAGGGCAGGCGTCCCACAGGGCTCCGTTTTATCGCCCACGCTCTACTCGCTCTACACGAACGACGTCCCCAAAACCCCCGGTGTAGAGCTCGCCCTATTCGCGGACGATACCGCTCTGTTCACATCAGACCGGAGTCGCCTCAGAGTCTCCCAACTCCTCCAAGTCGCGGTCACGAGCCTAGGCGAGTGGTTCCGTCTTTGGAGAATCGAAGTCAACCCCGAGAAAAGCGCCGCCGTGTATTTCTCGAGGGGAACGACGACCAGCCGCGCCCGCCGCGCTAACACTCTCAGAACAATCACACTTTTCGGCCAGGATATCCCTTGGACTAGGAAAGTCAAATACTTAGGAGTCACCCTTGACAGTGCCATGACCTTCGGCCAACACATCAAAACGGTCCGCGACCGCGCCGCGTTCGTCCTCGGTCGTCTCAACATGCTCATTTGCGCTAAAAGCAAAATGTCCCTCAGACATAAAGTTACCTTATATAAGACGTGCGTCAGGCCTATCATGACGTACGCCAGTGTAGCATTCGCTCACGCTGCGCGCTCTCACATCAACTCCCTCCAAGTTATTCAGAATAGGTTCATGCGCAGGGCTACCGGTGCCCCTCCTTACGTGCGCAACGTAGCTCTGCACTACGACCTAGAATTACCCTCTATAACTCAATATCTAAAAGAGGCGTCCCAACGCTTCTTTCACCGTTCCTCCTTACACCCGAATCCCTTAGTGGTCAGGGCGTCATCGTACACCCCCGAACGCCGCGTCCGCAAACGCTATCGTAGACCTAGACATGTGTTAGGCGACAGCGACGACGACATTACACGTTCGAACTCGAACATGCCAACCTACACACTACGACCGCACCGCCCCCACCGGCGGAGGCGAGGACGACCCCCGCGACACCCGTAGGGTCTCACGTTTAGAAGCTCGATCACTTAGCTCTACACGCACACACGCGGGCCTTAAGCCACATTGTAAACTGCCACGCGGAACACTAGGCACACTAACCGGCCCTCAGCCGTCTCGCCGGTCGGGTCCGCTAGAGGCCCGGCCCTCACCCGAATAGGAAGCCCGTTAAGATGCACGCAGGTGCGGAAAGCTCCCCTGGCGACGCCTTGAGCCCGAGGTCCGCCCTCCATACGAGGCATCCCTCGGCTGGAGGAACCCTCAGGCGGTCGACCATCTGGCAGGGCGCCTTCAGCGCTCGCCCCAACGCGACCTGTGACGCTGTAAAAGCCACTAGGGCTAACAGCAAAGAGGGGTTTTGTTTAGTCGGTTCGAGTCCGACACTCCCCAGTCGGCGTAGAGTCCGGCTGGGTAGCCCGCGGGGGTTTCATTTCGCCTCTCAGAAACCAAAAAAAAAAAAAAAGTGAACGCATTCCGCTTCCGCCTCCGGACCCAGCAACAACAACTGGAGAGAGAGAAAAATAGAAGATTCGCTTTTTCATTCCGGCTTGAATACCTACCTATAACATACTGAGGGTGTGCGGCGGGTTTTCGAGGGTACCCGTCCACAATATTATAATGGCATATCTTACTCGGGAATAAACATACAGGCATTTTAGCCTCATCATCCCACCACACATCACGTTTTTTACCGTTCCTAATCTTATTAATTCCACACACTTCTTTCGCAACCTCAATCATACTATCCCTAAGGTTCTGCCAACATTATACAACATCCTCGCTCATCACTTTCAATCTGTCATCAAGCTTATCGGATACTACCCTTTCATACTCATTCCTGGTGGTCGCGTCTTGCAGTTTCCAGCTCTTGATGCGACAAACCGTTGCAGGTTTGGACGATACGCGATATCGCCACGCTGCTAGCAGACCCCGTATTCTAGTTACCACTAGAAAGTGGTCTGTTCCCAGATCGACTCCTCTGTGTGCTCTCATGTCCATAATCTGCTTTTTGAGCCGGCTGTCCACCAAGAATAAATCAATCATACTCCTTTCATCCTTCCTTTCCTACGTGTACTGATGAATCCTTTTGAGCTTAAATATGGTATTAGCAACAAAAAGATCATTTTCCATACACAGTCCTAATACAATCCTACCAGCATCATTCAGTCTTTTATCTCCATACTTGCCTAGGACAGACTCAAAACCTGTTCGATCTGTTCCGACCCAACTATTAATATCTCCACAACTATAATTCTCTCATTCTCTTCAACCGTCGCAAGAACTACCTTACATTCTCCCAAAACTGCTCTAGCTCGCCCAATCCGACAGTAAACACTGGGGCATACACTACCAAAACAAATATTCTCGCCAATCCTGTCTTGAGACGCACCCAGATCAGTCGCGGGTTTGCAGACTTATACTTTTTATACACAAGATAATTTTCGCACATTCTGGCTGCGGGACCCGGTTACCTTCTTAGTTATGCAGACCTATGAGTACTTACTGACTTTACCGTAACCGGCTATCGTTTTACAAGTGAACTTTCAATTAACATATTAAAACCGTTACAAAATCTATACTGTCTTAGTATTGTAACTAAATAAATCAAGAAAAATCAAACTTCGAATTGGGACTCAACCAAACAATTTATTACGGAAACGACTTACCGATTTATGCACACCTGGTATTCACGAGCTTTGTAATTTGGACATTACCGATTAAAATACAGATTGTTAAAACAACACAAACTGAAAACGGTCACTGAATAAAAGTCCTAATGTCAGTCAAACGCACTCCACCGCACAATCAGAAAAATGTACTTATTCAGGAATTATCAACTCCTTTATCAAATCTCCAAGAAACAAAGGAAAAAAGTGACTCAACTGCTCGTTCAGGCCATAATACCATTGATTCGGAATCTGATGCAGCCCTAACGGACGAAGCGGCAAGTAATATAACAACCAGATCCTACAAACGCCGTGCTCTCCAAACCCCTCCACGTGCAGAAACTGGTCCGCACATGGATAAATTCATGAACGAGATGCGCACTCTATTCAATAATCTGTCAGTTCGCCAAGAACAAAGATTCGAAGAAATGAGAACTGCAATTAGCAATCAAAATTCGGAAATAAAGGACAGCATTCAGTTTTTATCAGAAAGATATGTGTTGATAGCGGAAATAATAGCATTAAAGAAAGAAAAAAGTGAAGATAAAAAATGTATAAAACACCTAGAAGGAAGAATCGAGCAACCGGAGAAACAAATAAGAAACTCAAGTTTAGAATTGAGGAATATCCCTGTCAAAGCAAGTGAAACAAAACAAGATTTGATGAAGATTGTAGTGGACTTGAGTCAGAAATTGGCCACGCCTATTCAACAACAATATATTTCGCATCAATGCTGCAAATACCAGTAAACCTATAATTGCTGATTACTACAGTTATAGCAAAAGATATTTTAATTACCGCTTTCAAGACATACAACAGGGAGCAACCAGAGAAACTCAACACATCAAACTTAAATATAGGTGGGTCTAAAATACCTATCTATTTGTATGAAAGTCTAATTTCCAAAACAAAGAGACTTTTCTATTTGTCACGAAGCTTAGCAGCTCAAAATGGCTATAGATTCTGCTGGACTACACATGAACGAGTGTTTCTACACCAGAATGAGGGAACGCCAAAGATTTATATTGATAACGAGAGTGCCTTAGTTACCTTAACTAAAAAGGACTGACTAGAAGTGTTCATCACTCTCCACTGCGCTGCCTCTGTTTTCTGCCATGATTTTTTGTGTATTTTGATACCTATTGCAAATTTTCTTCTTCTGTTTAAATTACCTACTAACTGTACTAACAAGATCTCAAGTCAATCACACTTATACACTCACACTAAAACAAACATACACAATTTCAATATATACAAATCTTCAATGAAATATATGTTACTCATAGTTTACATTATATTAATTACCGATAGTATAAAAATAGTCCCATGCCTTTGTTCTTGTTCCTTTACAACAATTAAATAACATTCAATTTTTTAGATAATGATATTATTAAGGACATTGACACTGAAAATAATAATAAACCCTGTATCAAATTAAATAATCCCACTCAATATTCAAATGAACTTACAATTGGTTCTGATGTACAAAGAAAAATACTGTCCATACTCACGGTAAATATCTGTAGTATAAACGCTAACTTTGATATATTTGCAGCCTTCTCAGCAACTTTAGCAATCGATATTGATATATTTATTCTTACTGAATGCTGGACCAATAATAATTTTACCCCCCCAATTGTCAGCAATTACAATATGTTCTATACTAAAAACTATATTAACCAAAATGACGGGGTAGTGGCATATGTCAAATCTGATATTAATGTCACAGTATCGGAACCAAATTACGAAGATGGAAACTTTCTAATTCTTAATATTAACAACAATGAACTCAATATAATATGCACTTATCGTCCTCCTCAGTATAATAAATTACCTACTAAATATCTTGATTCCCTAGATGCTGTCCTGCGGAGTATACATTCGAAAGATATAATTCTAACAGGAGACCTAAATTTCGACATCCTACCTAACAATCTTAACGGGCATACCTGTGAATATTTATGCATAACTTCGTCCTTTGGGCTTTTACCAGAGATAAATATACCCACAAGAGGTTCCTCCTGTCTGGATCACTTTATGATCAAAACCAAAAATAAATGACGCACCTTTGTATTCAACAGTTTAACCGATCACTCCCCTATATTACTGTTAATACAAAATGGAAATGTTAAATACAGACCTACATCTCAAACGAAAAATATAAAATTAAACTATGATGCGATAAATAAAAATCTATCTGAACTTGACTGGCAGGATTTCTACTACACTAACTCAAAAAATCTTAACGCAACTGTAAAATGGCTCACAAACAATTTAAAAAACGTAATTCTCAAAAATTCGTTGACTCAGATGATTCCCAATAGAAATATTCCATTGAAGCCTTGGAATACAGCAGGTGTGATCAAAATTTTACGAAAACGTGATCGAATTCATGAGACAAAAACAACAACCGAATGATGACAGTGCACGTAAGCAATATGTAACAGAAACTGGTGCAGCAAGATTGTAAAAACATTGAAAAGAAACTACTATCAAAATAAATAAAGACTACACTCGAAGAACCCGCGCGACACTTGGAAGATTATTAAGGAAATATGCAAGACACAACCCAGCAAAATAAATACTAAGGATCTGCTAAATATCAAAGACTCCCCAAAAACCTCTCTAGACGAAACTAATTTATTCTTTGTATCTGTAGGACAAAAATTAGCTTATGAAACACTTACAAAATTAAATACTACTGATATTGAACTAGCTCAAAAAGTTCGTTCAAATAATATCCCTCTGCATTCTATGACGTTGTTACCGACTGACATACCAGAGATGCTGAAAATTATAACAGAACTAAAACCAAGCAATTCTGTAGGAGATGATGGTCTATCTACAACTACCTTAAACAAGATCAAATATAGTATAGCCGAATCTATTTCACATCTGTGTAACCTCAGCTACGAATCCGGCATCTTCCCAGAAGTTTTTAAAAAGGCTTTAGTTACACCCATATATAAAACTGGAGACAAAAAACTACCCACAAACTATCGTCCAATTTCAATTCTACCCACATTATCGAAAGTACTAGAAAAAACCGTAAATAAAAGATTATATAACTACATAGAAAGTAACAAATTTTTAGCAGAAAATCAATATGGCTTTCGAACTGGCCGGTCCACAGAAGACGCAGTTCTGAAATTGACATCATTAATTACGACATATCTTGATAATGGCGAAAAATGTATAGGAGTGTTTCTAGATTTGCAAAAAGCATTTGATACCGTGTCAATACCAATCCTCCTGACACGGCTAGAAAACATAGCTATAAGAGGGAACCAGCCAAGTTGGTTCAGAAACTATCTATCCAAACGTGTACAGTCAGTGAGGCTTGAGTCTTATGTCAGTGCAGAAAAAACGTGTTGGTATGGGATTCCACAAGGGAGTACGCTTGGATCCACATTATTTCTACTCTGTATTAACGAGCTTTGCAAGATAACATTAGAAAAAGCCGAGGTCATTATGTTTGCAGATGATACGGTCATACTTTTCCATGGCAGTACCTGGGAGGAAACGCGATCTCTCACTGAGAATGGGATGACACTTGTAACACACTGGTTGGAGAATAACCTACTATCCCTGAATACGTCAAAGACAAAATATCTATGTTTTGGCAAAACTGCAGCTCTATGTCCTGACACTAATCTAAAGGTGAAACTACACACTTACCCTTGTAATGGGCTCTCTGTGGAAACCCGTTCCCAATGCTCTTGCATAAATTTAATCAGAACAACATCAATTAGATATCTAGGAGTTCACGTAGATCAGAATCTACGGTGGCACTCTCAAATTTCTATGGTTTCATCCAGAGTAAGACGGCTTATACATGTATTTAAAAACCTCAGACATGTAACTGAAACTGAACTACTCTTAAGGGTATACGGAGCTCTTTGCGAATCAATCACCATGTACTGTATTTGCTCTTGGGGAGGTGCTGTCAAATCATTATTAATAGAAGCAGAAAGAGCGCAGAGAGCTAGCTGTTTTGAAGGTTTTGCTAAAGTTACCATATAAATTTCCAACTAACGAACTGTACAAAATTTCCAACACTCTTAGTGTAAGAAAGTTATTTATCTACCAGTGCTTACGTCGATTTCACAAACATATTATACATAAATTTGAGACAACTAACAAAAGACGCAATTTTCGTCCAGTTCCATTCGCTAAGAGTACCTTTGTACCTACCTATGTAACACCACGTATCTATAATACACTAAATAAAAAGATAAAAAACTTAAGTACCTATACCTCTCATCAATTTAAAGAAAAAATTAAGAATACTTTACGTTCATACGACTATGAAGGCACGGAAAACCTATTGCAAATTATAAAATAACCAAAAAAGTTAAACTTATACATACAGTGTATTATATAATGGCTTACTACAAAATTAAATGCTATAGTACGCTATACACTTACTTAAAACATTTCAATACCCATCGTACCCACACATATACAAACACACACGCATTGTACACACACGCGCACACATACACGTACACGCGCGCACACACACACGCACACGCGCGCACACACACACACACATACACGCACACATACACACACACTGCTTACACTACTAACTTGTTCTACTGATTTTACTTATTTTATTAGACTACCTTTCTTTCACGTCACTTAACAAAATATAATCTACACAATCCTAAGGGGGGGGAGCCTGGTGCTCTGTAATACAGGTTATGCCTAGTATAGACACCAGACTCTCACAAAGATAACATGTTACAACCATTGAAACCGTGTATTTGTTAAATGATTATTGTTTAATTTGTGAGAGTAATAAAGTAAATTTTATTATTATTATTATTATACTCAGTTGCAAAATTAACCAAACGGGAAGGCAGTAAAACGCCTACCCCTTTCTTCTTGTGGTACCCCTGACCACAAAGAGAGGCCCCTTCCAAGCAAGTCAGCAAGTTCACTGCCCTTTCGCTTGGTTTCACTCAAACATAACACATCCAATCTTCTTTCTTCTATAATACCAATCACTTCATTCATCTTCTCTTCAATCCCACCTCTCACATTCCACGCAGCTATTCTGCACTCCTCTCTGGACTTCCCGCCGAGAGGTGTACAGCAACCAGCAGCAGCATTTAATAGCAATTTTGTCCACATTTTCACCAATTTTGAAGACAGTTTAAATGTATCCCATACAAAAATAACTTGAAATATCCGTCGAATCACAAAACAGCGTATCTGACAATTCATCGATTTTGAGTTAGTTCTACCATTGTATTGCAATAGGCATGTTTTATTGTGTCACAAAAGGGCATAACCAAAATCTTAGTAGAACGTGAAGTATAGGTAATTTGAAAGAGGGGTAACTTATTCTTTTTAAACTTAAATTTTATGTAAAGGCGTACCTACCTCAAGCACGTAGAAAGTCTTAGAACGTCTTTTCACGGCATCATTTTTTCGCCAAAAAATGCATTTTATTAAGTGTACCGACAAAATTCAAGCCTGTCGAAACCTGCCGTTTGGCAGTTCAGTTTGAATTGTAAAGTTTATTTATGAAAGCGAAATTAATTAATTAATTGATATAGCAGTCAGAAAAGGCGAGAAGATTGCACTTGATGTTGAGGTAAAAATGTACTATACAAAATGTAAATGGTGGTAAGTCAAGGTAACAATTTTAGGAGCAGATGAGTCCTTTTAGTCAAAAGATGAACCGCTTTCATGGTATGCTACTACGAACTGTATAAAAATTTGCTGAGAGTATATTAATTGTCATAATTCTGTCTCGATCACTTGTACTCAATATAGGTACTCGTTTGTAGTGCTCAAACATTATCAAGAAGGGGCATCTTATTTAATTTTTTAGTCTGTATTTTTTGTAGTCATGACTTTCTGATGTTGGTAGCGCATTAATAAAATATAATTAATGCGCTACTAACATAAGAAAGTCACGACTACAAAAAAAACACAATATTCTCTCATGACGATGCACAGACGGTAATACGGGAGACGCCCCCTGTAATCGTCTGGTTCTCATAGCACAGGGAATACCCTAGTTTGAGATCAGATGATTGGTATATATTGTCTGGCGCATTATTGACTGACTTATTGAGCGTAAATTAATTATTAATCATTTAAGCATATTATAAGGAGACGTATGCAGACAATAAATATAAACGTAAACTAAAATAAAAATACACATAAAAATAGTTAATTGGTATTTTCAATGATGCTTCTTTAAACTCTGTAAAAACTTTAGACTATACTAAACTTTTCTAAAACTTTAGACTATACTAAGTTAAGACGATAAATCACATTTTGTAAATCACTGTCTGTACTGTTCACTGTGTAAAATAAGTAAAATAGAGATACGCCGAATTTATTTTAAAACAAAAAATTATTAAATATATTTTTGGAAAAAAATATAAAAACTTTTATTTAAGCAGTAATAGTAAGAGTAAAGTTATCATACCTAGGCAACGCTAATTTCAAAGCTAGTGCTGTCCCTATATCGCACGCCGCGCGTATTCCCCTCGTAAGACGCGTAATTACTTTTTATTTACAAAATAGACTCTGTTCCGTAGTGTTTTCAGAGGATGCGATCACAAAGTAGTTGGAATGCGACCTTTAAATGTGATACAAGCAATAATATTGACTACACTAATTTTGCTGGAAGTATTTTTTTTTCTTATTATTAGTATTTTCTTAGAGTTCCATAGGTCGCAACCGGTTGCAAATTTAAAATTAAGTATAATAATCTAATACAAGAGTCCGATGAGTTCGCAACTAGTAGCAAAAATTTTGCCTAGGAGAAAACACACTTTTTTTAGTTTAGACTAAACTAATTAATCTGTGGTTTAGATATGTTCTGTATTTCGCAACCGCTCCAAATTTCTCGAATAGGTAGGTATTTGTTCTCCAAACACGTAGTACTCTCGCAACCAGTACCACAATTTTTATTTTGGAATTATTCCAAAATCAAATATTTTCTCAATTTTCACCATTTTTCCGTACTTCTAAATCAGTTGCGAATTTAAGGTAACAGGCATAACTCTATCGATCTGTCAAAAATCATTAGTACCACAATTAATGCAAAATCATGCTTTAATTTGGGCTAATTCTACTGGACTATTCTTTCAGTTTAAAAATCTGTGATTGTCAGTATTGTAACGTCTGTAAACAATTCGAAGACTCTGACCATCAGATTAGTATGTGCGATTATTAACTACTGCGTTAATTTGCGTAATTCTATCTCGTATACATATTGTTCATAAATTCTACGCCTCAAAAAACCTTGATATTATATAAATATTTGCTTTTAGCTATCCGTTATAGGTGTCGCGGAGTAGCATCGTCTGTTGCTACAATAACTAACACCATATCTAAATATCAAGTTAATGCTTGTAATAGATTTTGCCAAATGGCAACACCGTCGATTTTACGTTCCGATAAAGGTATAGTTCGAGAAACGGATTGTGCTGCGAGACCATTTCGGTATCCGTTTTGATCAGACTGATTGTTAAAATTTATCTTGTTTGTGATTTAAGAGGCTAAATTAAATGCTGAATTGTCGATTCATGTTTTTGATTTTGAATATATATGTATGTGCATACAAAAACCAAATCATATACAATAAATTAAAATACAATCAATAATTGTTTATTTTTATTATTACTAACAATTTATGTAGCCTGTGCAACCTGGAGTTTTTCCTTTTTGTTCGCCAAAGCTTTCAGCAGGTGTTTTCTTATTTCGAAAGCAATAACAGCTGTAGCCATTCCTGTATTCAGACTGTCGACACCTTTTTGAAGAGGTATGTTCAACCTTAAACCATTTTTACTTGCTGCAAACCTAAAAGAACAAAATGTTGATATTATATTAATGTTAATAAAAAATATTACATTCGTCATAAAATTGAACAGATTACAACACTGACTACATATTCAAATATATGTGGTGGATTTAAAATGAATAATATTATATATAACATTTGATGCACTTGTAAATCGTTACTGTACTTTCCATTCCGCTTCTATCCCTTTCCTACAATGCACACTGTCCGTGTATATATTATAATACGCGAGTGCTATATGTGTGAGCCGCCAATCTTGAACTTGAACTCATCAAGTTAACTCATGTAAAATTAACTACCGCTCCACTATCAACGACAGCATGTGCTACATGACTTTAGTATTTTGTGTAAACTGTTTTTTTAATCGCAAGTGACTACGTTCAAGTTATACATTATATAGAACTGCAGCCAATTGAGCCTGACCGAGGACTTGATCACAAAGGCTGCAAGCACCGGATTACGAATAGGTAAGTGTGCATTACTTTCATCTTTACAGAACTGTTTTTCCTTCCTAAATATTAGCCCCTTTGCAGTTCTATTTCCATGCCTGTGCAGCTATAAGTAATTTACAAGTGCTCGGAGAGAGTTTTTATATTATCTATTAAGCACCTATGGTTTTTTAAGTTCACCGCAAAAAATACAGTCCACTTATTATCTCGAGATATCGAAACCTTTATTAAAGAACGAGCAGAATATAATCGCACTCCACCAACATATATAGTATGTTTTAATACAGTAACGTACCTCAGTTCCAAAGTGTAATTATTGAAAAACTGTTAACAATAAGAAATAGTTTAATTCTAAAATAAAACAACTTATTTATTTACACTAAAAAATAAGAAAGTGACAAATGAAGAAATCTACTTAGCAGTTTAATTACTAATGGACTTGTGCGTTTTTGTCATTTTCCCATTATTAAATCCATACTACTTTTCAGACTTATTATATTTCGGAGCTAAGGTATTGATTAAAGGTACTGAGGTACAGTCTTGGAAATACATTAGATATATTACGCATATGACATCACATTATTTGTATACCTATGGACAAAAAGTTTGCAGTAAGAATCTACACATTGTTGTTATTGAGAATATCAAATATGTTTGTGAAAAAAACACAAACCAAATGCCTCTTTACCTATAACTTTCTTCACTAATTCCTTCAGTTTCTCCTCCTAGTATAATAGTGATGTTGTTAAAAGTAGAAAACTCGACACTATAATATGGTAAAACTGGTAATTGGTTGCCAAATAATTTTTCTTGTCTAATTTCCTCATCTTCATCTATGTATTTTGCATTACTATCGGCAATAAATATTGATGTATCCTCTTGTAAAAATTTTGGCATATCTTCCCAATCTATTGAATGATGTATTGGTAATCTAAAGTGAGCTCCTGAAGCACTTCTTATTACTTTTGGATCCCAAACATCAACGCAGCCTGAAAACATGATAAATATTTGCATACAAATAAGGTATAACAAAAAGGATTAAAATTATATAATATTGTATAACTTATTTCAACAAGTACTACAATATAAATAAGTGTTGTAAAAAAGTTTGGTTGTTTTAAAGAAATTAAATTGAAAAACTAACAATTATAACGACATAAAATAAGATTAGCGAAATAATTGGATAAGAAAGGTAATACAATGGTACCCATGGGATAGCAAAGAAATAAAGAACGACACTTTAAATGTCGGAGTAGCCACAGTAGCCACGTAATAACTATTTTCGACTTTTCAGATTAATAAATTTCTTTTCATGTAACTATAACATAGGTACACGAAAAGAAAGACCGTTTCAAGTTAAAAATTAACGAAAATGTTTTATTTTCTATGATTTGTAAGACGTAGAATGCTATATCTGTTAAAATAAAACGACATACATTATTGTATCATCTTTGGTAACAGTTCTCGACGCGCGGGGGACAGGGTTACATTCCATCCTTCCAGAGTGTAGTCTTACTGTGTGTCTGTCGCAGTGTCATAGAAACTATGTGACATACAAATTCTTACAATATTTACAAACGGGTCTATGTCGCGTTTATACTTTAAGGCTAAATACCTATTTTATCCCGACGTTTAGCCTTAAAGTATAAACGCGACATAGACTCCTTACTAAATATTGTAAGATGTGTACAAATCGTGAAAGTTTAAAAACATTAACATACGAATTCGTTTGTCATAGTGATACGCCTTGTTAACCTACATACTATTTCAAAATATAACTAAAAAGTAACGTTTTAAAATATTCAAACGGAATTTACAGAATGAGAAATCCGTATTCTGACAATGACTCAACTGAAATATCCTCCCTTATCTCCAAAGCTACTGGACCTACAATTTTAAAAATGTGTAACTACATGCAAAATATGTGAGCCTACTACTTCTTTACTGGAAGGGTATAAAAGTATGACGGAAAACTTGCGTTTTTCAAATTCGCCAAAAAGCAATAGTTCGTGTAAAACTTCGAAGTTTAAACAAAAATAAAGGTGAAACAATCATAATATCAGTGTTTTCCGCTAGCAAACATTTGGAATATAGGGCATAATGATAGGGTTTTACATTTTTTTCCATTGAAACATGATACATGAAGTAATTCATATTCGACCGGGCCGAGTCTGTGCCACGGCCGGGGCATGGTCGGAGAACGGCATTAAAAACTCCATACAAAAGTATGTTATAGATATTTCACCCTGTCCCGCCCCTGGCACGGCCCGGCCCCGATACGGTGTAATGTGAATCATGCTTAAATGAATGTTTTGCACAGAAAACAAAATAAACGTATCCCATAATTACGACATCTACATTGTAACAATCAACAGTGACACCTTGGGACCCGGCGGATTTATACCCCCTTTTACAATAATCTTGTTTAAATAACAGAGAAATAAAATTAGTAAATTTTGCTACAAGTCCCAGTATTTCAAATTAATGGTTTTGTCTATAAATTTGCTATTTTTCATATACATCGCGTCTTCTTCAAAATTAACGGTCTTTGCAATTAAAACAGTAAATTTCAAAATTAATAGGTTTCACGATAAAACTTTTGTTACAAGCTCAATTACTGAAACTTTAATATGGTGTAATACATACAATATCTTCACGCTGTTGTATCCCTAACGGGGTAGTCAGAGAGGACGAAGCGCCAAGAGTAATGGTGATAATAAATACTTGAGAGGAAATCGTGATGACAAATGCAGGCTGTTTAGGTTTTTTCACATTGAGTAAAATTATGCAAATTTTTTGTAACTTTATACAAACACTACGATATAATTTATAACACAAGGTATTCCCAATAAGTATTCAAGATATTAATTTTTGTAATTTCTACATGAACAGTTTTTTGGTTAATTTAGGTTAGGTCTTTTTTCCACAACGCGCGATCCGAGCGAGTGAAGCCAGCGTGCCGCGACAGCGGCCAGCGACGGCAATATTGAGTTAACTCAAAGTGCTGACGCAAGTGAGATAAGTGAGATGCGATGCGTCTGATTTACTGATTTGGCACAAGGCATTTGCTGTTTATAGAAAATGTTATTATTCATAGCAGAATCTATTATTTTAAATGATTATTTTTTCTATGGTTATAATTATTTTATAGTGTAGTAAAATTTTTTAAAGCTAATATTTTTTTAATGAAGGAGTAACATTGAATTGTACAACGTTATATTTTTATATAGCAATTTTGTTCACATTTTCACCAATTTTGAAGACTGTTTAAATGTATCCCGTACTTAATCTACGGAGTGGAAATATTTTATTTTGTTTGAAAACTACATACTACTGCAGTTACTGCATGCCGATTGGTCAGCCGAAAATCAAACAAAACTTGTGTACACATGCATATGAGTAGACTGAGATAACGTTATAGAGGTTACATTTGCACTAAGGTTAAATGAGACACATAGATACACATTATCAAGGATGTCAATTGATAGTCCAGTTTAACTTGACTCATGATAAAATAAATTGTAATGTGTGTAAATAAATTGTGTGAAAGTTGTGTATTTATTGTTAGTTACCAATGAAATGAGATTGTGTCTGTGTTATAGTTTGATTTTTTGCTGTTTTTCAAGCATCCTTAAACATAATCTATATCTATTTACTACATTTAAAGCTCAGATAATAATAGAAGTTTAAACATACATCTCATTTGGGGGTGGACAGAGTTTCCAAACACATGTTAGACTTTTCACGCAAGTTCTAGCAATAAATATTTCAGCTTACAGATAGCAAAGCCGAACTAAAAAGTGTCAGTTTGTTAGCTTACTGCATTGTCTATGTCGGTTCCTTATAAGGGTAACCTATGGCATAGGTACACTATAAGCTGACATATTTTATATTATTCTTTCCTAGACCAGAATGAAAGCATATTTTTATACATTCATCAAAATTGTTATGATTTTTATATTTACCCTTTGTCAATAATATTTTTTCACAGCCTACTCCAACTGCTGCTCGCAAAATGGCGCCCAAATTGCCCGGATCACGAATATTATCACAAATAAAAACAAGTGGTAAAGACTGTAATGAGCTCTTCACATTGTCTGGTGTTGGTATCTCAAATATACCTGTAATGTATTAGTCAAGAGACATTTTAAATAGTACTATTGAATTAAAAAATATGATTAATGGTTAAAAAAATTAATAAAATAACACATACCAAATATACCAGGAGACGTCTCTACATTAGACCACAGCTCCATCTCTTTATAAGGCATCTTAAAAATCTTTACACCCACTTTAGGTAAAAAAGGCCTTAAATTATTTAAATCTTCTACTTTACTGAATATTAGGTAATTGAGTGGGCACATAGCTTCCAGTCCATCTACTATCAATCTCCAACCTTCCACCAAAATCTGTCCAGAACGTAATCTTTCCTTTTTTGATTTGAGTTTTACAATTAATGAACTGTAATATAAAAATTTAAAATTATGATGGATAAACATCTGACACTTCTTAATTACTAATTTTTAAACTGAAATATTTAGAAGGTACCTAATTCTTCCATCATTTGCATTTAATTTTTCATAAATAATTTCATTATTTTCATCAAATACTTTATTCTGGCTAAGATAAAATTTTCTTTTCTGGACTTTAAGCTCCCGTTTTGCCTTAATTTCTTTAGATTTTTGAGGAGACATTATTATTTCCGTTTTTTTGTTGTCTTCTGCTTTTTCTGTGATATCATCTTTGTGCTCTGTACTTTCAGTTTTTCCACATTTTGCATTTAACAATTTTGGATCTAAACTTATAATCTTCTGCTTTTTCAAGTCGACATTTGACTTAGGTTCGAAAGGTAACAATACCTTAGCCGGTGTTCTGTGCATCCACCTACCATATAACCTCACAGGGATACATGTTGATTTTCTATGATGTTGTAAAAGTAAACGGTAAAAATTCTTATAAGACATCACAAGTGGAACTTTTATCTTTTATTGTTATTAGCTGAAGGGCTATTTATATTAAGGTCTGTAGCTGAAGCAATAATGTTATATCTATTTACCTCTTTTGTATTCTAAAATCATTCAGCTGAAGTATATTTTCATAGATAATACATATGTATTTTTTTTTTCTCTTTGTTTTGGCTTCGCAGATTGCATTTAGCCATTGACCAAGTAATATGAGTCGAAAGTAAGGGAAACGAAGTTTCCCGCCCTTTTTTCAAGAAACAATGTTCTTCTTCTTTCTTTCTTCATAGCATGGCGCGTAGACCAGCGCATTTGCCAATGTCACGTATCAATAAGTAGAATCACAAGTAAATTCGTTTTTTCCTATAGTAAAACCCCTCCAGTAAAGTGATAGTAAGCTTTACTGAAGTTTCAAAGGACTTCTTGAAAGAGCGCGAGAACTTCAGCTACACATGTCATGTTTATTTAGGTCTACTCCATTCCTTCCACTTACACGGAAATTTAAAACACAATATACTATCACTGTTGTACTTTAAAACTCCTAAAAATATAAAAAATAGAAAATCTAAATAAAATGACAACCTCACTTCTCCCGTTCCCGCCAAAAAGTCAATACGTATGTATATTTCACAATAATATCACAGATAACATTCAAACATAGCGTTGTCTCTTTTTGACTTACGGCTTCTTGTGTGTGTAAGAGAAAACAACAGTACTTTTCTCAAAGAGTAATTTTTTTATGTGACATCATTGTAATGTCAAAATGTGTCGGTCTGCCATTTTTGCGACACGCTGACAAGAACACGAAGTGTCAAAACATATCAATGAATTTAATATTTTTTAATGTTTCTGTGATTTTGTGCTGGATATTGGGACCGTTTTGTTAAAGGAGAAGCTAGCATAATGCCACAATAATTTCTAAGTGTACTGTGTTAGGATGCGGCTCGAGGAAAATTAATAATCAATGAAATCTATAACTGCACTGGTACGTAACAGAAATTCATTAATTTAGTCTGATGTCGCATATATTTCCATCGTAATTACTGTGTTTCCTAGTTTACTGTAATATAGTCATGTATATTTTTAGTTATTAGCAGTTTTTATTCATACCTATAATACAATAAATTAGTTCATATCAATTTTTGTTGTTATTGCAGTTAGGGCTGTCCATGTACCTATATTAAAAAATATCGATAAATACATGTATCATGTTTATATGTCATAATTATCTCGTTTCAGATTACCATCGTGTATTATTAAGAGGAAAAGAGTGGCTTGACGTAATCGTAAAAGAAAATTGAAACCCCTATGTAAAAATTATATACATGTATATGATATATACATACATATCTTCACGTTGTATCCGTAACGGGGTAATTATGATATATATATTTATGTTATTTGCATTTCGAAGAATCTTCTTTCAATAGAATATTAAGAAAATAATTTTACGGTGTGAAGCATTACCCTCGCTAAGATAATTGGGAATCGGGAAAAATATTTGGTAGTAATTAATTACTTTTTAATTTCATGACCATGTAAATCCTCTATTGAGAAATAGTAACAGGAAAATATAAATTGTTTACAGAATGTGGCTGAACTTTGATTTGATATTTCCGATAGAGAAAAATTTGCTCATAGTTCTAAGTATCTGCTTCTGAATGATGTGAATCAAGACCACGCCGAGTTATTTTTGCGGCCGAAAGAGTTTGTATTGATTTTATTAATAACCCAGATGCGGTACAATTTAAAGAAATAAGAGACAAAGGTGTCGGAAACTCTATTCCTATTGAACAAATAAGTTTTAATTCCCTGTATTAGGATGGATCTGCGAAAACGATACATAATTTAACAGAAAGGAGTTCTTTTTTTGACGTACAAAAAAACGACAACGATATCATGAGTACAATGACTGCTTAAATTCAAATATCAGTATCAAAAGTTTCATTCAGAAATTATTTAATAAAGATTGTGCTATTTAGTTGGCTAGATGTATTTATTTTGTGAATATATTATTAAAAATTGTATGTACTTAATATGATTATTATTTTACAAACAGTAATATTAACAAACAGTCCTATTTTTCAAACTCAGTAGAAATATGTTACTATAAGTACATTAGATATGACTAGTCTGACATTGGACACCCTTATAGTGCCTAGCAATTTACTATGTTAATTTAAAAAAAAATTATTCAAAAGGCCGGTCTGTTGTGGATTTTAGATAATATTGTAAACTGTATAATATTACTTATTTCTTCATAATGTAAAGAAATAAAATTTGTTTGTTTGTATGTACGGGGTAATCTCTGGAAATACTTAACTGAATTTGAGAAATCTTTGAGTAATAGAAGTCCACAGTGTTCTATTCCTAATTGAAATGTTATTTCCAATTACCGTTTTACTAATTTTTAGTAAAATTAATTATTCTAGTATTTAGTTTGTCAAATTGCTACAGTACGCTATAGCTAGAGATTTCGTCGGTTCGTATGTATGTTTCTTATATCACTTAATTTAATTTCACCATCGTCACCCATAAGAGAGGTAACGTTCTGCATGTAAAGAAAAGAAAAGCATTAAGAGGACTGTGTACTATTCCTCAACTACTTTGACCAGTGGCGTAGCGTGCCTTAGACCCGCCCTGTATCAAAATTAGTAGGGCAAATGAAGGGTAAAGATTTCTTACAAAAAAAAAAGTTATCACTTCCTCCTAGAAATTGAGCTAGCCAAACAATTCAAATTAAATATACACTTTTCTTGCCTTTTTTTCGGCAAATTGATTTATTAAATCATCTATAGCTGAAGACGATTTCAGTTTTTCTAAAATTTCTGCCTCTATTGACAATAGTGACAAGTCTGATAGCCATTCCTGTCCCATCGAAGTCCATAGGTAATTTTTATCAGTTTTACGCTACTGGTAGATAAATAGGTAGTACTTACCATTGCAATCTAAACCACTCACAGAAGCTGATTGCTGAAAAAATGAAGACATTTTGTGCATTTTTTTAACCTCCTCCCTTTTCTGTTTACTTTTTCTTTTCATAGCTCCACTGGGTTAATCTCTTTTCCTTTCACTCATTCTTTTCACAAATCAAACTAATTAACTAAGTAATAAATAATCAGAAGAACAAAATTGTATTGTATTACAATGTGATAACGTTTAAACCAGAATGAAATAAAACGCGTAAATATTACTCTCCATGGTTTGTCATTGTACATAGGTTATTGCGGGATTTAAGTGAATGACTTCAAAAGGGGGAATCCCGCAATAACCGATGTAGAATGTTGCCAACTTTTGGGCGCACGCTTAACCCAGGAAAAAAAGAGATTGCTTTTTTTGACTTTTGTCATTTCTGAAGTGAAAACTCTATAGGCATGTATGACAGTTTTTTTATGTTTTTTTCCCGGGAAGCACGAGATTAAATGACATTGTGGATAACATTTTACTAATTTTTGCTTACACACGTTAGGGGCCTCTGTAGCCCGGGGGCCCCGTATCATTGATACGGCTGATACGGCGGTAGCTATGCCCCTGACTTTGACCTACGTTCATTGACCTTCAACATTTGTCAAAGCGTATCATAAAAATATGGGTTTCTTTTAAAAAACGATTTTATTTCTGAAATAATTATGGACGTACTATTAAGTATTACAAAAAGAGGTACCTAAGTAATTTGTTTGTACGTAGGGTTTATTCAAGGTTCCATACAAAAATGATCGAACCCCATTCTATCCTTGAAGGCGCTTGTTGCTATTGTTACTAATAACACCTTAAAATCGCCTTAAGCGCAGATTCTAATTATATGCCGACAGCATAGAACTACTCTGACTACTATTTTCAGTTTGAACAATATTTCAGTTCTTTTGTATAAACCTATGACATACAATCGAAAAAGCCCTCCATTTTTGTGAAAATATCATGCAAAGTGATTTTTATTTCAATACACTTTTCGATACTGATACTGAAACAAAACTTCTTTCAACAACTGACTTAACGACATCTACATAGTAGATATTTGGGACATCACTAATCGGCAGCCATTGCTTGCGACAGTCGAAGTTTAGGCAGCACATTTATTTTGTACTTGGTTCATGTCCTTTACTTTCTTTAGTCATTGGGTAAAAACAAAAACCCCACCTATCACATCTATGTTTAATGTACTCTATGATTCGTACTTATATTTTTTTTTAATTTATATTTCTTATGGCTTGGTAACAAGACCATCAACGTAATGACGTAACTTCTGGAGAAACGCTTAGTCCCTAACACTTCTCCAGTAAAGTGATAGTAGGTTTTACCGGAGTTGAAAAGGACTTCTTGGAAGAGCGCGAAAACTTCAGCTACACATGTTTATTTAGATCTCCTTCATTCTTTTCACTTACGCAGAACTTTAAAACACAATATACTATCACTGTTGTACTTTGAAACTCCTAAGAACATAAAAAATAGGAAATCTAAATAAAATGACACTTATTTCTTTCGTTCCCGGCAAAAAGCCCCTGTGATTCGTAGTTCATACACCTCCAGACGGCACATAATAACGGCAACCCGGATCGCGTGATTTTTCAAAACCGTTTGTACGCCGTTTTAGAGGGGGGGAGAGTTGAAAAGTGTGTTAAATGATAACACAAAACGTACTTTTTGCTAACAAGCCGAAAATGCGATATTCGTAAAGATATCAAAAAGTTTTGTTCTGAAGATGCAAGTTTTGGCCGGTTTGGAAGTATGACTGAGGCTGTAGGTTGAATTTAGCATGCCGCTTGAAACTTGATATTTTCTAACAAGCCGAAATTTATTCTAATGTCATGCTCTTGTAACAAGACACCTATAAAAAAAAGATCGGCTGAATTTAACGTGGGGAACAGTGTGTACCGACCGATTGTTAGACAATTTTAAGTCCCTGCTGTAGCCCTAAATTCGTCGGTACGTTGCGTTTTGTGTTATCATATAACACACTTTTCAACTCTCCCCCCTTAAACGGCGTACAAACGATTTTGAAAAATCACGCGATCCGGGTTGCCTTCGCACACCGTGTAAGTGTCGGCTTGTTATTTTTCATTCATTCAAAAAGTCCATGGGCTCTGTCTATTAGTCTATGTAGTATGTATATCCAAAAGAAGCTATGTGACGCGATTGTACTTTAATTTTTTAATTTGTGATTTATACATATGCAAATATAGAACAGCGTAAATACTTGGGACGCAAAATTATGTCAATTTTACCATCACAAAACCCACTAGAAACAATTTGCGAATAATTAAAATAAACGCCCAACTGCTCCCCCCATAATATTCTGCCAAAAACCCTATTCATTTAACTTTATATTTTTTTTAATACGGTTCTCCCTTAGGAGGGAAAGTAAGAAGTTCTTTCTGTGACCATATAACCGATGACTTTAATAGTAAATAAATAAATTCTTCATATTATTTCATTAAAACGTCGACTTAATACATTTTAATGTCTCGTTAGTTTCTGGCGACAAATATATTGAGGCAGTTTTTCTATTAGGTTCCACTGAGCCCAACTAGGCCACTATAAGTCTCAACGTCACCTTCTGAATTAACATTTATTTCAACAATTAATGCACAACAGTGTAGACCAGGGGTTACCAAACTTATTTTGTCTACTGCCCACTTTGAGAATAAATTATTTTTTAGCGCCCCCATTTTTACACCTACTGAAAAACCAGTATAACTTCAAATTAAATTAATTAATTATTGTGAGCTATATTAGCGGACATTAAACATTAATTCCAAACAAGACTTTTACTACAACCCGCAAGAGTTAACTTGAAACCTGAGCGCAGTAGGTAATACACAACGGCGCTCAGGTCTCAAGTTAACTCTTACGGGCTACACCTGCCAATGAGAATGATTATTGAAACGCAACTTTATAGTATTCAAACAGAGTATCTTTTATTCAAAATAAAACAAATATAATCGATCCTTATATAAAAACTAATGTGAAGGATGAATCTGATGCTGTTTAATAAGTTTGTTGATATCAGGTTCCAGTTTACTCAGTCACTATTTGTACATTCCTAGTCTTACAACATTTAGTAAAATGGTTTCTTTTGTTACAAATTTTACATGCTTTTCTGAATGCTGGACATGCTCGTATTCCATGCTTTGTATTGCATCGACCACACAGAAATGTTTCATTCTGTAATTGTTTGTCCGCAGACCTGTTTTCAACTTTTGTTTCTTTTCTTTTATTACAGGTGACAGTTTCTACCACTGCAGTGCTTTGCTTCATTGTATTTATTTGCATCTTTACTTGCTCTGCAGCACGGCAGATGTCTATCGTTTTTTGGAGGGTTAAGTTGTAGTCTGCCAGTAATTTTTCTCTTGTAGAGTCACTTTTAGTTTCAACAATAATACGATCTCTCAATATGCTGTCCTCTAGATCACCAAATCCACAGTTTTTTACTTTGCTTTTTAAATTAGTGAGGAAATCGTCAAACATCTGTGCTTCTTTTTGAATTATTTGGTTGAACATATATCTCTCATAAGTTTCATTAATTTTTGGTGTAAAATGACTAGTGAATCGTTCTTTTATTGTGTTTAATTCTTGCGACTCTGTTTTTGACAACTTGAATGTGTTGTACAAGATGGCAGCGTCTGGCCATAAACGACACGACATAAACACAGCTACTTGAACTTCCGCCCTCTTTTTTGCCAGCTCCGTAGCCGTAACATACCATTCAAACTGTTGTAGCCACAGTTTCCAAGCGACTGCAACATTACTTTCTGCTATCGGTGTAAAATATTTGGGTGGTTTCACGTTCAGGGGACGGCTCCATTATTTTTTCTGTGGTATTCATACTAACCAACTTAAACCGGGTAATTCAGCACCATGTACGTTTACTAACACTCTTGTTACAAGTACAATGTTATATTTATTTCCAATAAGGCTATACACAATGTTTTACATTATTAATCAACATCACAGATATATATGTTCACTATAAATAACAGTGACTACAGAGCACATAAAGAATAACTACAGAATACACTTCACAAATTAATACTAACTTTATTATCAGCCCTGACATCACAGACAAACTACCCTAGAGAAATATTTACGAATTTCTAAGCGAACTATTCTGTCAAAGTTAGAGGAATGAGACGTAAGCGGGCGGCAAGGTAACGTCACGTACTAAACGAAATAGTGATGTACTCGTAGATATTGTATATATCGATAAATACAAGAATTATTTTTATAAGCTTATTTTAAAAATAGAAATAATAAAATATGTATATATAATCAAAACAAGATTCTTTATTTCGAAACAAAAAAATCAAAAATTTGGAATAGAAATGCAAATCAAATTCGTTTGGGTAGTACGTGTTTCTCCTAATGTAAAACTTTTTAACAAAAAATTAAATTGACAAAAAACGAAACTGAAAATCTTTGGTAGTAGAACCACCCAACCTTTTCGTCTGTATGTATTTTTTAACCAACTTTAAAAAGAGGGAGATTCTATGTGCGTCTGTATGTTTTTTATGTATGTTCACCGATAACCTCATGAATTGCGTACAGATTTAAAATTTTTTGTTTGTTTGTTATACTTCCGAGGTGGTCCCATTTAAATTGCACTGGTATTGAGCTTGGCCTTTGAAGATACACGAAATGATAATTACTAATTATAAGCTTTATTTATATTGATGATACATTTTTATATCATTTCGTTCTATAATTAGAAAAGTAGTTAGTTGTAGACCCATGCTATATATTTATTTGGACCAAGTTCACTCAAATGGGAGAAATAAAAAAAATTAAGAAAAAATGTAAACCTACTAGAAATAAACACTGAAAAGTATAAAATAACTATCCCTTACTAACTACAACTCAAATATAAAAAAAAAAATACTTTATACATACGATATAAATATGTATATAATTAAATTTGCTAGAGTGTTAGCCGACGGAAATGTCAAAACCACTCGCATACCTAGGCAAAAATGTGTGAGGAGAATGATGAGATTTGAAGAAGCGAAAGAAGTATGTAAGGACCGCGACGCTTGGCGCTCCGTTCCTCTGACTACCCCGTTAGGGATATGGTGTGAAGATTGTATGTATGTATGTACATAATTAAAGGAGTATGGCGAAATTGGGCCTATAATGATTTGAATGCCTAAAAATTAAATACAGCTTAAAAAAAAAGGTTTTTTTTGTGATTATAATATAGAAATATTGAATTATTTGACAATGGGAAATTGAAGAAATGGAATAAAATATATTTTAATTTGATCGTTTATAACGATATTTGAAAACGCACCTCTTCTGACTTAGCCATAGATATAATAGAACGGTATTATAAGTTTAGGTGATATCGATTACAGAGAAATCTATTTAAGTATTTAATTCCTTTAGTTTTAGTAATTACTACCATTACCCGGAAATAAATATCGGAAATCGATATATCCTCATTAAAAATGTTATCACGACGTCATGATCACGTCTATCGATTATATTTAAAAATAAAATGGTGAATTGATTAAAAAATATCGATATATTATGCGTATCAATATTTTAACCCAATCCTAGATATTAGTGATCTGTGATTTTGTGATAGTATTCTGTGTTAATTGTGTTTAGTTCCTGTGGTTTGGTTCTGTTTCGTATTTCGCCTCTGCTCTACGAACAGTAAGTTGTTGCGCTCATTTTATGTCGGTAATATGGTACCTCCATCCAAGAAAATATAGCACCCCCTGCACAGTTCCTTGATGATATTTTGATTGTATGTGATGATGTAGAGGAATAATAAAGGGATTATTATTATAAAAAATGTATTATTTTTATTTACACACTTCAATGTTCAATCACATATTTTACACAAGATAAATATCTACATATTATGTCTATTAAATAGAAGTGATTCTTGACATTTGCCTCTGAAATCGAAATGAAATTCTATATTTATTATAGAGTAAGAGTTCGTATCATCAAACTTCATATATCTTTTTTCTCCCATTGGCAATTAAATTTAATTTAACAGATGTTTATTTGTTTCCATTATACATCTCTTTTAAGACCATTCTCATTCTTAGTCATGTTTGGCCCAAAGTACTATGGGATTTTGCCAGTCTCCTTTGACGGTTATTAAAGTGGGTTCCAAATTAATGTGCCACAACAGAAAGTCTATTAGTTTGGGAGGCATGCATCGATTTCTGTAACTGTCGAATTTAGGTATTTGTATCGTATGTATAAAGTATCTTTTTTGTATTTGAGTTTTGATTAGTAAAGAATAATTATTTTGTACTTTTCAGTGTTTTTTTTAAGTCGGTTAAATTGTAGGATTCTTAAATTATTTCCCAATTAAATTGAACCCAAAACTCGAGATATATTCTATCCAATAAAAGAAAATCATCAATATCAGACTACTCTGTAAAAAGCCTCCATCATTTTTTCGTCGGTTGAAAAAAGAACGGTGACATCTTTTTAATGATCTGTGTTTTTTTAATAGAAAAGGTGTATCTCTGTACCAAATTACATCTTAATCCGTTCAGCGGTTAAAAATTTCCCATACAAAGTTTCACCCCCTTTTCACTCCTTTAGGGGTAGATTTTTGGGAAAAAGAAGTATGATTTTAATAGAAAAGGTTTTATCTATGTACTATACTAAATTTCGTCTTAATCCGTTCACGGATTAAAAATTTCCCATACAAAGTTTCATCCCCTTATTCACACCTTTCGGGGTAGATTTTTGAAAAATAAAGCAGCATATGTTCACCTCCTGGTGTCAAACTATGTCCATGCTAAATTTTATTAAAATCGGTACGGCGGTTTAGCCGTGAAAAGCAAGCAGACAGACGGACAGACAGACAGAGAGACTCGCATTTATAATATTAGTATGGATGTGGAATAGTATGGATATGGATTATACAATTATATTAATATCATATAATTGAAGCATTGAGTGCAACAAGGGCGTTCGGTACCCAAAGCCCTTTTTGATGTTATAATATCAAAACATAGAGGACTCCATCTAGTATCTTGTGACAAAAACTTATTTCAATCTATCGTTTCTAGATAGTGTGAGAACCAATAATAGTAAGGTGGCGCTGCGCCCTTGTTGCATAGATTACTTATATGCGTTTGAATTTCAAACACGTCACGACTTGCTGTTTTCAAAAACTTATTTTAATGTAAAAAAATGTCTGAATCAAGTGATTTAAGTGAATTTAGTGCAGATGATGACCAGTGAGTATATTCCTCCAAAAAAAAAGGGAAGAAAGAAGATAAAGAATGAAGACGTTTAGAAGAGAAACGTACGAAAGGCAAAGAGAAGTTTGGGCGAAGAGTACACATCAGCTCGCGGTAAGAAGGTACCTAAGAAGATTTTTCAATATCTCACTAAGTGTTGTTTCAAAAAGTGTTGTAATAATTTAGACAAAAATACACAGAACAAGATATTTTCTGAATTTTGGTGTACAGGTGTCAAAGTGCAGCAAGGTACCCTCTTATTGTCGAGTTTAGAAAATGTTTCAAAGTTAAGAGAGAATGTTGGACCTAACAAGATAAAATGAGATAATCAATGGAAATATTTTTTTTCTGTGCAGGGTTTAAAGATACAAATTTGTAGAAAATTATTACTTTCGCTATTGCAAATATCGGAAAAACGACTGAGAATAGTCCAAAAATTGAAATTGTCAGGAGAACCAGTCCGTGTTAGGAGAGGAAAACACGACAATCGGCCCAACAAAATATCTCAGGATGTGTATAATATCACAGATTAATAAGTTTACTACCATAAAATAATATGATAAAAGAACACTGGACCAAATTTCCCAGCAAGAAATCACACTATGGTCGAACCAGTGAAAGGAGATATTTTGAAAACCCTGATTTATCAGTTTTGAAACTATACAGATTCTTTCAACAGTTTTATTTCAAACAAAAAAATACTGTTTTATAAATGAAGTACAACACTTATCACAGATATTTTCGAGAAAACAGCATTTACTCATTCAGACAACCTAGACCAGATGTGCACAAAATGTAAAGTTCTATTAGATGTTAACCCTGCAGACCCATGTAAAATTCAATACCAGTTGCATCTTAAAAAAATTGAATCATATAATGCGCTCAAAAAAATGCTTCTGGAGTCAGTTCAGAATAATCCTGACGCAGAGACACTTGTATTGGAGTTTGATTATGCTCGAAATTTGCCCATACCAAAACTTAACATAACTTCACAGTTTTACAAGAGATTATTATGGCTTTTCAACTTCAACATTCACTGGCATAATGATGGATCAAGTTCTTTCTATTGTTTCCTGGAAATTGATTCTAAAAAAGGACCCAACACTGTTTGTTCTTTCTTATATCATTTTGTTACAGAAAAGTTGCAGGATTTGGTTAATATTAAGAAGATAGTACTTTTCTCTGATGCTTGTGGAGGTAAAAATAAAAATATAACAATGCTAATGTTTTCCAAGTGGTTGGCTAAGAGCTTAAATATGCCCATTGAACATGTATTTCCAGTAAGAGGTCACTCTTATAACCAGTGTGATAGAAACTTTGGAAGATATGGGATATTGTTAAAATACTTGGAAACTATTGAAACAGCTGAACAATATTTGAATCTGATGTCATCAGCAAGGAGTCATCCAAGCCCATTCAAGGTACTGATGGCTAGTTACCTTATTGAAAATTGCAACAAAGGTTTTCAGTCCTTTTTGTTTAAGACACCTACAGGTAAAAACAATCGTTTTGCTATACAGCAATATGTGAAACTAGAGTTTAGTCCTGAAGGAATCATAACAACCTCAAGGTTTTATTCAGCTTCAGATCAGAAGTATGTATTCAAAAAAAATGATTTACCAGCTAACAAAAATGATTTAAATTTGCAGCCAGCAGAAAAAGCTGGACTGAAAGACGTCAAGATTAAGGACGTTTTATCATTGACGCCTTATATGAAACCCGAAAATGATGAATGGCTTAAACAGGTCCTGACCTTCGAAGAGCAAGACCCTGCTCTTGATCATCAACCGAGACCATCAAGAGGGCCAATGATACTTGCTGAAGATGAGGACTCTGATGCTTCATTTCGTTCCAGTGAATTTTTATCTGATTAAAAATACCACTCGAACTTTGTTCATAATCGTTGATAATTACTTTCAATTAAACCTGATTCACATATTTATGTATCTAAAGTTATTTCTTTCTTTTAAAAACAATAATAAAATGAACGTCCAATTTATTTACCGGTTGGGTACAACAAGGGCGTATAACATAAGTTAAAAAAAATTATGTTAAATGTTTGTAATTATTATGTTACAATAATAATAATATCTGGATCTTTTATTTAAATCATGGGACCAATAAATAATAAAGCATATAGGAGTGATATTTTAAATATTAAAAAGATATAAAGCGATCAAACCTTTATTTTCATTTTTCTAGAAAGTCACTTTTTCGAGATACGCCCTTGTTGCACCCAGTGCTTTAATTATATATATTATATTATATATTAATATATTATATAATATAATTATATGTTATATATATTATATTATTATATAGTATGGGTAGTATGGATGGAACTAGGTATATAATTTCAAAGAGTGGTAATCATTATAAATTCTTAAAATTAAAGGAAAATATATTGATATATCGATACGTTTTTCGCGTCCCTACTTACACGTGCCATCTTACAGAGTGAGGACGCAACATATAATTATAGCTTGCTAGACAAGGACAAACGTTGACTCAAAGCTACCAGCGACCAGTATAGTGAGAGCTCTGCATTTTTTGATATAAATTTTTATTATTAATTTTATACTTACCGATGAAACGTGATATTATCCTTTTTGAAACTATTTTTACGACTGTCACTACCACACCACTTTACAGCGCAATTTAGCATTGTTTACGTAATTTATACTATATTTTTTAAAACAATTAGACACAGGTCAAGGATCGGCTTTCTGGTTAATACTAAAGGAGCGCGCGTTTGTGTTTGAAGTTATATGAGCGTTTGTGCGCATCGATGGTAGAAAACGGTGCCCTTTCATTTCCTGTCTTTAGGCTAATTTGTCTGTGCCTGACATGAAAGATGAATTGATGCTGTTTAATAAGTTTGTTGATATCAGGTTCCAATTTACTCAAGAATATTCGCAAGTCACCACGTTTGGTAACATGCAAACGATTTCTCTTTTTAGTAAGCAGTGTTGCCACAGCACTAAATCCACTTTCACACAAATATGACGATGGAAATGCTATCAAGAATCGCTGAACGATTGACCACAATCCAGGGTACAATTGCGGGGTCGGTTTTTGTGGCCAAAATTCTTGGTAACCATTTTTGAACTTGATTTTTATTTCCTCGTTTGTTGTCAATTCTATAAGTTCTTCTTCCAGCTGAGGTGACATTGCTGTGTTGACATTTGAAAACGGATCCAACACCCAGTCTGGTATTTCCAAGTTCAAAATGTCCTGGTATCGTTCGGTGAAGTCAATGTGGAGATTTTCCAAATGTTGGCAGTAGGCAAACAATTCGTCGTTACTGCATGATACTGATAAATTCGGAAAATTGTGAAAATCACGTTTGCCCGTATTCTTTTTGTGTAGAAGCAGTTTGGCTGCGAAAGCAGCAACGACGTTTTTTGTTTTAATTTAATTTAGTTCATCGCCTTGCAGTTGGAGATTCATGTCGGTGAACAATTTATACAGGTCTGTCATGTAAGCTATATCATTCTTTGATGTAATGAGCTTGTTGTGCAATTCTGTATCTTTAGTTTCCAAGAACTCTATAACAGACTCAAACAGGTTGTAAAATCGAGTCAGACAATTGCCTCTTGATAGCCAACGAACTTCAGTATGAAACAACAAACGGTTGAAATCCTCGTCATTAGTAACACAAAGCTGATGAAATAATCTATCATTCAAAGAGCTGTTGCGGATTTTATTGACTGCTTTGATGACATATTGCAGTGATTGAAATAGTCGTTCACTTAAGTTTCTAGCAACCAAATGTTGTCTATGAATAACGCAATGTACAGCAAGGACATCTGGAATTTTATTTTTTAAGTACGCTATGAAGCCTTTATGGCACCCTGTCATAGCCGGAGCGCCATCCGTAGCAACTGATATAATATTTTTCAAGGGAATCTCTTTCTCATCACAAAACTTTTCCAATGTATTGAATATGGTTTCGCCTTTTGTATCGGTCTCTAAATTTCTAGCAAAGAATAGTTCTTCACATATATTCTCATCGTTAATAAACCTCACGTAAGACAGCTACAATGCTTCATTAGTTCGTAAAGTGGACTCATCGAGCTGAATTGAGAATTGACTTGTCCTTAGGTGATCACGCAAAGATCCTTCAATGTTTTCAGCCATTTCATCAATTCGTCTTTGCACAGAATTATTACTGAAAGGAATTTTTCGGATAATATCTGCGGCTGGTTTATGAAGCACAGTAGTTATTACTTCCTTTATTGCTGGCAAAATTACTCTTCTCCGATGTTATGTGGTTTGCCTTTTTGAGCAATTAACAAAGATCTCTTTGTTAATTGCATTGTTAATGATATTGTACGAAGCTCGAAGTCCGTCGTCATCTTGCTTAGCAACCGCCGAAAATAGTTTTGCTACACTTGGCTGAGTATTATACTTCTTCTCGAGGTCTTGAAAATATGCTACATTCTTGTCTTTCTTATCTGGATGCATTTTATTCAAATGATCTTGCAGTCTTGAAGGCTTCATTGCTTCATTCGAAAATGTTTTTAGACATAGTCGGATTTTCAATGAATCCGAATTTAATATATTCCGCACAGTATTGCCGTCTCTTCTTTTTTACTTCTGACATTGTTTTGTTTTGAGAAATACGTAAGTAAGTGTTGAACTTAAGTACTGCTCATCTAGTGCGCGGGACACCGCAAATGAAAATAAAATAAATATTACGTTGTTTATATAGGATTGCATAAGCAGCACGCACCGACAGGAATAAAACAAACATGCATAAACTCGTTTATCTCATTCGACGCTCAATCGTACTCAACAAGTCAGAACAAGTATTCTATGAACCAGGCGATTGATACAGGAATGCACAATTCGGGTTATTTAACAAAAACTTGTGAAAACATGATTGCCCGCGGTCTATTATCTACGAAAATCACCTATCTGGGAGTACTAATAACTATTAAAATGCGAAAGTGTGTCTGTTGCCTTTTTATTTGTTTGTTTGTGTCTACTTTCATTTCGAAACGGAACGAACGATTGAAATGATTTTTATTTTGTATATTCAATAAAACACGACAGATATATGAACTACGCGGAGAGAAATATCGAACCGAGTTTGAGCAATCTTTTAATTAATATTAGTTGATGTTCACAAGTTGTAGTTGAGAGTCGAGAACTCATGCAGTCGTTGTCTAAGGTGCCTCCTAGCTAAATGAAATTACAAATCACCCCCCTGGCCTCAACACAACGCCCCCATTTTTTTTCTAGGTCTCTTACCGCCTCCCTTTAGGCCTGCAGCGCCCACAAGGGGGCGTTATCGCCCACTTTGGGAAAGGCTGGTGTAGGCTGTAGTCAGTGTTGCCGACTTAGTGGATTTTCCACTAAATCTGGTGGTTTGAACCCCCTTTTAGTGGGGGAAATATTGCGTTTAGTGGCTGGTGATTTTTCTGGTGGTTTAGTGGAATAGAATTTTTCCTATTTTTTTTTTATTTAGTACATAATCACGCCAGTATAAAGTTTGGACGTTGCAGTTCATAATATTTCTAATTTATTTTAGGGGTATTTACTTTACTATGTGAGCAACACTAAATCTCTGTTGTCAAGTAACACGGGGATTTCCCTTAAAATATGTTGTTTATAGCAGTTTTCTGTCAGGTGAAGCGGGGATTTCCAGCAAAATATTTTTTATATTCTAAACTTTCTTCTTTCTCAAATTGGTCTTATTCACTGTCTGAAGTTTGTTCGCGAGGGATAGGTCACTTAATGAAAAATATGCCGAAACCTCAGTATTCTCAAAAGTTTCGGGATTCTTGGCTGCAAGACCCTGCTTTAAAAGATTGGCTTCAGATGATTGAAAGTACTACTGGCCAAGTAGCGAAGTGCAAATTTTGTGGTACCACTTTAAGGAGCCATTATGGAGACTTAAAATCACATGGAATGTCGAAGAAACATCAACAAAATGCAAAGGTAAGCTAACACGACTATTTTATTACGGTAAGGCATGGTCAATAATGTGTCCATGTGGTACCGCATTTAGCATTACCTCATATTAAGCAGATATAATGTAAGACCATCACGACCATTACTAGCTGCACATCTTCATAAAACTGTTGCTTTCAAGGGTAGTTTTCGCTACCAAGCAACAAAATGCTGGAACAACATCCCGCCCCCGTTAAGACTTCTTCAGTCAAAATTTATTTTTAAGAAAAAACTTAAAGAATATTTACTAGACCAACAACAATCTGGAGTTCCAGCCAGCTCTTTGACAACAGCAGCTTCAATATCATAGTGAGATAAATCTATTAATTTCAATTTTATTTATTAATTTTATGTGAAATAATTTTGGTATACAGTTTAAACCAATCAAATTTGAGTTTGTGTAGATAGTGCAATTCATTGTTGTTAATATCTTTTATTTTATCATTGTTTCATGTCTTCATCTTCATTATTCTGATTATATCTGGAATGGACATTACATTGTCTGGACACTATACAGTTACTTTATTGAGCAAACACCGCACACAAAACAAACACGACATGAAGCACACGAACACACACGTAGCAAATATTTATATTAACTTTTTGCTTTCCCTTTTCTTTTTAGCTCGCAAATGCTCCTAGGCTATAGCAGAATAACAGAGTTTTGTTCTTGTTAGAGTAATGTTATACTCTGAGCTATGACCTTTTGCAGTGCTGCAACACACCTGGGCTTTTGCTTATACTTAATCACCTGTCCATGGTCCATGCAGTTCATCATGCATGGGACATGCATTGATATTTATGTCGTTGTAACATTGTTTGTGTATCTTTAGCTACTTTTAAGATTGTTACTATTATTATTATTATTTTTTATTGTGTACTTTGTTTTAATAATGTTTATGTCTGTAAAGGTACCTACCTTGTGTGTTGTAGTACTGTAATAAACTGTTTATCTATCTATCTATCTATCTATATTATCTTCCTGAGGGTGTCGTAATACGTGTCTGAAGGATGTGAAAATGGCAGCAGTGCTTCCCGTGAATGCAACATTTTGCATTGTAGTGTTCATAAATTCGCCTCGCCTACCAAGTTTGATGAGTGTTAGCATAGTAGACAGAGTGCATTTATTTTTTACACGACTGCCCAAAAAAAGGAGTGTAATTTGTTTAGAGTTTAAAAAAAATTAGGGTATCGTTGGAATCCTTACATTCTTATCCCGAGTGACATAGGCTATATTTTTTTTTGGAGATAGCTGTCGTGTTTTTTTTTTAAATTTATTTTTTAAACTTATTACATTATTGTAAATTGTTGCAGATTATCACTGAGCAACCCAAATTACCATTTAAACCAGAACCCATTGGAAGTCAAAAAAAGAAAGAGGCCAGGCTTGCTTTGTTTACAGCCATGCATACGAGTATACGAGTAGTTGACCATTTAGGTCAGGTAATCAATCATAGCCATTAAAGGGAAATAGATAAAGTACAACTACACCGAACGAAGTGCACCGCGGTCATAAAAAATGTATTAGCATCACATTTCATTGAGGTTTTAAAACAAGATATTAAGGATCAATCATACAGTTTATTGATTGATGAATCAACAGATATTGCTGTTCAGAAATATTTGGGTTTGGTTATAATTTATTATAGTAAAGCACACCAAAAAATAGTATCTACATATTTAGACCTTGCAGAGCTGCATGAATGCAACGCTGAGGGTATTGTCTCCGCTATACAAAAGACACTTAAACGATTCGATTTGAAACTAGAGAACTTTATGGGCATTAGTACAGACAACGCTTCCGTAATGGTTGGAGTAAATAATGGAGTTTTTGCGCAGTTGAAAGCAGAGGTACCACATTTGATTCTAGTGCGTTGTTTATGTCATTCCTTGCAACTGGCTGTTTCTGCTGCTGCAAAGCAATTTTTGCCGAGGAATTTAGAATTTTTAATTAGGGAGACCTATGATTGGTTTGCTCGCTCTTCTTCTAGACAAAGTGTTTATAAGGAGCTATACAAAGCAATGAATGATGGCCATAAACCACTTAAAATCGTTCAAGCATGTCAGACACGATGGTTGTCAATAGAATCAGCAGTCTCGAGAATATATACGCAATGGCTAGAGCTAAAAACTCATTTTTCTATAGCCAAGATCCACGAAAGGTGTCACACAGCAGAATTATTGCACTCTATGTATGCGAACGAGATGAATTACGCATATATTTCATTTTTATATCCAATATTAATTGAGATAAACAGAGTCAACAAAATGTTTGAGTCAAAAGATACAGACCATACCAAATTGTGCGATGAGTTGATCAACCTGATAGATATGCTTGTCAGCAAAGTCACGTTACCTATAAATAAAGTTAATATTTTCACTCAAAATATTCGTGATTTTTTGGATCAAAGATGTTATTTGGGATTCCGATTTGAAAAACAAATACAAGAGATGAGAGAAAAAGGATTACCAGCAGCAGAGGAAGTATCAATACGGAATCGGTGTATACAGTTTATAGTTAGTCTGATTGAAGAAATTAAAAACAGGCTGCCGGAAAATGTGACTTTGATGAAAAAGATTTCTCGAGTAAGTGTTCAACAAGCACTAAATCACAACAAAGAAGATCTAATCGACATAATGTCTCAATTAAATAAAAAAACAGACTTCATTGCAAAAGTTGATGATCAGTGGCGACAAATACATTTAATGAAATGGAGTGAAACCAAAGACACAAAAAAGTTTTGGATCGAAGTGTTGCATTTTAAAGACGCTCAAGGAGAAGCTAGATTTCAAGATTTAGCGAATTTTGCAATTTCTCTTTTAATATTACCACACTCCAATGCCGACGTCGAAAGATTGTTTAGCAGCATGAACATTATAAAAAATAAACAGAGGAATCGTATGAAGTTGAATCTTTTATGTGCCATATTAAGAGTACGCTGCGGTATGAGGGTGATAGGTAAATGCTGCAATGACTATGAAATTCCAATACACGTTATAAAAAAAATTGGCACCAATGAATCATATCGTTCCTTGGAAATTGATGATGATGGTGGCGGTGAAATAGACACATCTGATGACGATTTGTAATAATTTTAATATGTTTCATTTTCGTAATAAACGTTTTTCATATATCCCTGCTTATTTTTCTTTCATATTAACAATAAAAAAGATTTAGTGACAAATTTAGTGGCTTTTTAACTTTGGTTGTTTTTGGTTAGTGGTTTTCTGGTGGTTTTAGAAGTCGAATCTGGTGAACAGCTCGTTCACCTGTTGGCAACACTGGCTGTAGTCACTGGGACGAAAACTACGTCAATTTCCCATTACAATATCCACTTGTAACAATTTGCAAATAATTAAAATAAACGCCCAACCGCTCCCCCATAATCTATCGTTATATTTAATTGCGTAATTGATTCGAATGACTTTTTTTTTTGGATCCAGAAACTATTAACTTCGTGATTAAAATTTTTGTATGGCGTACTTTAATTTTCAGACCTGCGCTATAATTTTACAGCCCATATCAATATATGAGGAAGAAATAAGCGGTTTATTCATTTTAACTATTTCCTGTTGTCTGCATACTCGACGGATTCTGTGGGAAGGCCACACGAAGATTTCACCAATGTTTGTTTATCTTCCACCAGAGTATGATCACATAATTATTTTTTTTTAAATCTAGGAACCATGTTTATACATCATACCATAGAGAAAAATATACATCATACTTCATACCACAGACTATTTGTAGTGTCATTTGTAATGATCTGTGATTTACGAATACTTTAGCTACCGACTTTTTGGCGGGAATGGGAGAAGTGAGGTTGTCATTTTATTTAGATTTTTTGTTTTTTACATTTTTAGGAGTTTTAAACTACAACAGTGATAGTATATTGTGTTTTAAAGTTCTGTGTAAGTAAAAAGAATGGAGGAGATCTAAATAAACATGTGTAGCTGAAGTTTTCGCGCTCTTCCAAGAAGTCCTTTTTAACTTCACTAAAGCCTACCTTCACTTTACTGGAGGAGTGTTAGGGACAGTTAATGTTTCTCCAGAAGTACGTCATTAGGCTGATGGTCTTGTAACCAATGCCTTAAGAAATATAAATAAAAATAAAAAAAACTATAGCTACCTACGCAATTTACAATCGTCTGCTCTATATTAAATGCTTATATTTTGTGTTTATTTTTATCTAGTATAAATATAAACGCACAAAAAATGGCAACAGGAGTAAAACCTCGTGATGAAGAAATGTCGTTTACTCGTTCTGATCTTGAAGCTATACAAGATGCAATGAAAAGTAAGAAATTTCGAGATCTATTTGCGGCATACTGTGAAGAAGTACGTGACCCGGTGAACCAGGCACTATATCAGAAAGAAATGACCCAATTGGAAAAGGAACGTGGTTACGACATTACTTTCATCAACCCCAAAGGGGGTTATGTTATTAAAACTAGTGTCGCAGGCGACAGGAAAGCATTTATAAACATCTGTAGCAATGAAAATGTCGGTAAACCATCTTACTCAGTTACGGAAGAAAATGGACAAAAAGGTATGAGTTGGCAAATCCCTTACTCTTTGATACCGCCGAGAGAAGATTTTGACCAAAAGAGACAACGCTGTATCATATACGATGTTGTTTTTCATCCTGACACTTTGCGCATGGCAGAGGTTAATCAACGGTTTCGTGATTTGGTTAATAAAACTGCATTTGATGCATTACAAAAATCTTATGGTATTAATTTGGATACTAATAATGTAAGATACCCGAAATCACATTACAAAGGATTAACTACACCTGCTGTTATAAGAAAAGAAGATCCTAATTACAAACCATCACTTGGAGAAGAAACAAGTGATCTTTCACCAGAAGTATTAAGTAAACTGTATCCGCAACATGTATATCCAAAGAAGATGCTGGAATCAAAACCAGAACCTAGTAGTATTGAACAACAAGAAAAGATAGAAGAAAGACATAAAAAAGAATTTCACCATGCAAATGATAATGGTTACACAGTACCAAAGTATTCATTAAAACAACAAAAAAATGTTGATTTGCAAGAATTTACATTACATAAAGATAGCAGACAGTACTCTGCTATACCTAGTCAACTAATAATTGAAATAAATCTTCCACTTTTATCATCCACAAAGGAATGCATTTTAGATGTTAAAGAGAAATCATTAACTTTATTGTCCGAAAAACCAGCCAAATACAAACTTAATATTAGCCTGCCATATTCAGTAAATCATGAATGTGGTAATGCAAAATTTGATAAAACAAAACACTTATTAATAGTGAGTCTGCCAGTGATTAAAAAAAATTTAGTCAGTGATAATAAAAATTCATTGAAAATTGATAGTGGTGTAGAAAGTGAAGAAAATTCTAGTTCCTGTGAAGATGAATGTGTTAAAGGGAATTTGGTTAAAGAGTTGTCTTCCACATCTTGCGAATCAACATTAGTACAATCTAAAGATAAACCTATGGTGGAAAAAGAAGTTTTCTTTGATTTCTCCTTAGCGTATTTACTGCCTTCTTATACTCATAATATATTGGACAATACAATAGCGTTTACATTTCATGTTAAAAATACTGAGCCAGATTCAGTGAAGGTAAAAAAAGATGGGGACAAGGTATACATTAAATTCACATCTGTTGGTTCAGGTTTTGTGCCAATACATTATGCAGCTGTTATTGCATTTGATGATGATGTCAAATTTGATGATGTAAATGGAGAAGCTTGGGACAATAATGTAATCTTGCAGTTAGAGATGTCTAACGAAGTGCCCCAAAAATTTTTGATTGGCTTGAGAGACAATAATTTAGTTTGTGAATATTTCGATGTACCACATGTCAAGCAAAGTGGGAGCATGGAAGCTGATGAAAAAACAACTCATTCACAACAAACACAAGAGGAAATTCCAGCAGCTATAGTAGAAGTAACCAATTGTGGTTCTCAGACTAATATTGTTGTTTCATCAAAACTCACAGAAAATGATGAAGATGACTTTGAGTCTCCAGTATCTCTTAAAGAGGAGGAAATCATGTGGAAAGACTCTAACTGTGAAAATGGTGCAAAAAGCATACTTCGCAAGCCAGTGTCTATGATGCGCAGCTTTTCTGAATCCAGTGTTGGAGATGTTGCATCGTCTATGGACTACATTAGTTCAGACTGCATTCCAGAAGAATCTAGTTTCAAGAAGACAGTAAGATTTAATGATGTCATTGCTAGGCAGTTTTATAGGTGAGTTTAATAATTTGCAATGAAATTACAAAAAATTGTATTTTAAAACAAAATGTTATACATAAAAAAAATGAATGTCTTATCAATAAAATAAATACTCATATTACTTTTACATAGGAGTATAGTTATGATTATGATTTATGACGCATTAGATACTCTATCTCGTTGTTTTGAAATATTGTTATATCAGATAAAGATAACATAAACCAACTTAAATTGCATTGCTGTATTTTTACAGGTATAACTCATCGATTGAAGGACAAAAAAAGAAAAATCAGCGCAAGAAAAATAAGAAAAGAAATCAAGAAATGCGTAAGAGTGAGAGTGAAGCGGAAGATGAAAATGTTAATGTGCCTAAGGTAATGAAAATATGTTATGGAAGAACACTGTAAGCGACAAATATGAAATTTTACAGGAGAGATCTTTTTTGGATCACTATTTTTATGTTAGTCAAAGATATCCAGCTTTTGTTTATATTGCAATACATGTTAGGCTTTATGTATAATGAATTAGATTATTACCAGTTAAATAATGTCGCTTTTGTCACTTAAGATAAAAGATTTGTTGCTTACGATACTATTTTTTCTGTCTATATAATCTACTTATTTGTGTAAAACTATTACATACGTACTTATAATTCCGGTTCCGGTGAAGTAACATGAAAGACAGTGTAATAAGTGCTACACATACACACATACACATCTTCACGCTGCATCCCTAACGGGGTAGTCAGCGAGGATGAAGCGCCAAGTGTCGTGGTCCTTACATATTTCTTTCGCTTCCTCAAATCTCATCATTCTCCTCACACATGTTCACCTAGGTATGCGAGTACTTTTGATATTTCCGTCGGCTAACACTCCGCTATTTGATCTTCATAAGTCAGCCTTGGTCTTCCTTGGCTTCTTTTTCCACTTGCTTTCGCTCTGTAGATTTTCTTCGTCAGTCTTTCATCACTCATTCTTTCTATGTGCACGAACCATCTAAGTATTCCTTTCTTTATTTTTACAATAACACTGTCATGCAACCCTGTCATACTGCATATTTCTTTATTGCTTATCCTGTCCGCAAGGGTGACACCGCACATATTTCTACTGCATTTATCATACTCTCTCTCGATTTCGGGCATATCCAGGCCTCACTACCGTACAATAAAGTTGGAACCAACACCACATTGTGGATGGCCATTTTGGCTGTGCTCGATGTATTCATAGTGCCTACTAATGAGGACAGAGCACCGTTCATTTTATTGCCAGCTGCTACCCGTCGCTCTACATGTAACTCATCATTTGTCCTTTGAAAACGCACTCCCCAGATACATAATTTAATTCACTTGTTCTAGACATTTTCCACGTATCCAAATCTCACATTTCGTCTCTACCGCTTCGCTTTCAAACACCATAACCTTAGTTTTGTTCACATTCATATTCAATCTTTCACATTCGCCTTTCGTGCACGTGACTAGTGTCTGCAACTCTGCCTCTGATGGAGCTATAAGCACAGCATCGTCAGTATACAATAGGCAGTTTACCACTGTATCATTACATATCATACTGCTCATCTACCTTTCAATGTCTGGAGCAAAATGTCCAAATACAGCACGAAAAGCCTGGCAGACATCACATAGCCCTGTCCGACTCCTGAACAGACTTCGAACCAGGGCGACATGTCACCAGTACGCCATAAACATAATATTTATACATGTAAAATTTTGTCCTTTTCATTATTATTTAAATTATTACAAGAATATTTAGTGTTTGGGTTAGAATTGCAATTGATATTTAATTATTATATTTTAATTTGTTCTGAAAAAATTAGTAAATCATATTATTATATTATAATTTATAACATAATATTGAGACAACATCTTCATATTTATGAACATTATTTATCATTTTAACATTCGATAGCAATTGTATTTTATTTTTTACAGATGTCTAAGCCAAGGTCTGTTCTAAAGCAGAGGCGCGATAGTGGCCTTGCGGATACTTCTGATGCAGAAACAGAATGCAGAAATAATACTTTGATGAAATTAAAATGTCGCGAAGAAGGTGATAATGAAAAAGATGATAATAATACAATTAATGAAATTGCTAGACATACATCCATATTAAAAATAGTAGACAACAATGGCAACTTCAACGAAGAATCAGAACCAGTTATTTGGGAGTCTCATAATAAATTATCTAATGATACTTCTGAGTCGACCAATCTGCAAGACACCAAAAAGACGGCTCCAATCACCTGTGATAACATTAAACATAACACTGATCTCTATAATCCAGATAATTTGAATAAAGGTCAATACCTTGAAGTATCCTTTAAAAACGATCTCATATTTGATTTGGATATGTGAAAATTGCCATTATTACGTTCTTTTCAAAAGAATTTATTTTATTTTATCTATCCAGTGAGTACTTTCAGTAAATTAATGTCTTATTTAATTTTACATTTAATGTAACTTAATGATAGATTTATTCAAACATTTTTGCTGTAGATTTGTGGAGTTTTAATTACAAGTTTTTTTGTATTTGCTAAGTTTATGGCAATGGTTTACACTGATTGCTCATATTTTAAACATTAATTTTAATCTCAATTTATTCCAAATCATGTCAATTATCATATTTACTCGGTCTGTTTGATTAGTTATTATTCTTGAAATAATTTTAAAAGCAAGAAATATAACTGTTTTGTATTCAAAATTTTATTGAAATACTGGAAGAAGTGCTTTATATTTAACTTTTATGCTCACTTTAGACAATATTTTCCTAATGAATGCATTTGAATGGTACAAATTAGTTACTGTCAGTAATTGTTAGAAATAAGTAGCTACTGTAATAAAAAACCTGTAATTAGTATTATTTAATAATAGTAATTTTAGATTTATTATGCACTCTATAGTAAGTAGATATACACTGAATTTTTATGTATAGATACTTTGTTTTAGACATAGTGAATACAATATAATTTTATTGAATTTATAAAATTATGGCTATAGTGCCTTAGGATTTTAATTGAACTATATTTATTAAATCTAACAACAATGTCTTCGTAATTACATATTTACAAAAACATTAATATAATTTTAAAACCAACTATTGTCATAAACTGTGCATTTTCTATAGTTATTAATAAATTAATAAAATGTTACGTTTTCTCTGAATTTTAATATTCGTGAGCCTTCCAAAACAAAATAGAAATGTTCATAGGAGAAGCAAAGAAGGAAACTACACTCGAGCGCAGCTTTCTACCTCCTCTCCTTTCCCAGTTCTAAAAATTACACAGAATAATGTTAGTAAAGCTTTTCCTAAACGTACATTTTTGTTGCCAATGGTTGTTGATCATATAACAACATTGTAATATCGTTTTAGTGCAGTAAGGATCCGATAATTTTTTATAATTACAATTTTTTACTCTAATATGTATGAAAATTACCTGATAAATTTATGGACTGTTGCCAATCTATACATTGTAAACAATACATCTGTACGTTGTCAAGGGCCTCCTACGGAACGCACCAAGAGGCCCTCTCGCGCTGTACCGAAGCACTTATCGGGAGATCAATTACAGAGCCCATCTCTCACTCGCAGTTTACAAAGGTACTCTGTGCTCGCAACCACATCTCATAACGCAGTGCCACGACAGCGCAGACCACATGCGCCTTCGTCCTCTTCGAGGTCTCATGAATGCAGACCGGAATCCCTTCTCTAACCGGCTGCGACTACAAAGACTTACAACAGGCGAAGGCGAGGAACATAGAAACCCGGGCCAACTGTTACAGAAATTGAAATAATTTGACTTTTATATTACATTTTCAAAAAACCATTTATTCAAATTGTATTTCAATGAAGTGTGAGGACTGAGAATACAAAGGAAAATATTTTTCGTTTTGGTCTACGCTGACGCTTATTGAGTTTTCTTACCATAACAATTATAAATACCTACATAATACGATAAACGAGTACATAATTATTTATTATTGTAATATATATTTACGTACGAGGTAGCAGAGAATACGTATAAAAGAAATCCGACTCCCGTCTCTCGCGTAATGAATTGCCTACTCTCGGCCACACGTAGGGTTGTGCGTTGGACATACTCTGTCAAGAAAGTACCGGAAAAGATCAATAATACACGAAATGTTAGTTATTCATCCAAATTTATTTTATCACCTTCAAAGTATGCTCCTTCAGAAACGATATACTTACGCTAACGAATAATCCAATCATCAAAACATTTTTTAAATGCTTTTTCAAGAATTGGGTTCATTGCTCGCCGCGAATTCTCCTTTATCTCTTCTACCGAATGAAAACGAGTGCCACGAAGTGGTAATTTGAGTTTAGGAAAAAGAAAGAAGTCGGCTGGAGCCATATCTGGTGAATAAGGTGGTTGCTCGATAGTATTTGTTGAGTTTTTGGTAAAAAATCGTTCACAATGATGGCCCTGTGTGAAGGCGTATTATCGTGGCTCATGGCACAAAATCTAAGAATTTTCTTTCCATAAATCTGGCCTTTTTCGTCTTTTCGTTTTCGTTTTCGCGGTGTTGTACCGCGATAGTTAAAGAAAACAGTCAACATGACTTTGACTTTTGATCGACTTTGGCGTGGTTTTTTCGGTTTCGGTTCAGTTGGAAGGCGCCACTCCGAAGCTTGTTCACTAGTTTGCATGTCAAACTCGTAAACCCACGTCTCGTCACCAGTAACAATGCGTTTCATGAATGTTGGGTCGGAATTGACTCGTTCTAGCATGTCCTCAGCGACTCTTATGCGATTGTGTTGTTGAAGAAAATTCAGGTCTTTTGAGACTAGCCGAGCAGCAACATGTTTCATACCCAAGAGAATTTTTAAAATGGTACGGATCGACTCGTGAGACAGAAAGTTCGGCGGCTATCTCTCTCAAACTTGAATGAGCATTTTCAGTCACTATTTCCTTTACTTTTGCGATGTTAACTTCAGTTGCAGACGTTGATAGCCTACCAGAGCGAGGCAAATCTTCCATCACATCTCGACCGCTTTCGAACGCTTTGTACCACTCATAAGAACCTGTTTTTGATAAAGTCGATTCACCGTAAGCCTTCTGTAACATTTTCAGTGACGCCGAATACGAAATTCCATTGGCGATGCAAAATTTAAGACAAACTCTTTGTTCGATGTTTTTGTCCATTATGAAATTCGCAATATACACTAGAATGATATAACTAAAAACAACATTGTATTTTTTATCCAAATAACAGATGCAACTCAAAACTCCGCGCCAAAATGGAAAACAGTGGTGCCAATCTAACAACAACAAATAAAACAAAAAATTGAATTTGGAACAATAAACAAATCATCCATTCCCGATACTTTCTTGACTGAATGTATAGTACATATTACAAGGAAACTCCATAAGGTGTTATTAAAAAAGAATAATATGAGACACTGAATAATAAATTACTAGTCATAATTACAGGTTCTAATCATTACAAATCACAAAATACTACTATTGATGCTCAGAATAAGTACTAAAGACATACTCTTAGCAACAATCGACAATAATTAAGTGCCTTCATACTCGGCTTGTAGCTACTTATTTTTATTGCACGTCGTATTGATGACGTTATTTCCGCGAGAAGTGGCGGGGTGCAACTAACAATAATTATGTAATAAATAAATAAAATAATAATGCACACAGATACGTTTTTCATGTTCATTAAATTTAATTTCTTGTACTTACATGTCGAAGAACAATAATTATGGATTCTAGTAATGAAAATTATTTAGACATCCGAGGTTACAATACATTCGTTTATGCGATTTGCACATTTGTACTCATAACCACAGTACAAGTAAGCATACAGTATGCTATCTTCATACAAACGCTCCCAAACAACGCGCTCGAAATCTCGACATATCTCGACATACGACAGTCGCGAGCGCGCCGCGGTTGTCGTCGGATGGTATGAGACGCTCCAGCGCATTTATTGACTAAATATTATGTCAATCAAGTTTACGAGCACAATGTTCAGTGTATGGATGTTTGAATACATCTATATCGAAACCAGAAATATTTCTCTGTTGCTAATTTGTAGGAAATATATTATCATAATGATCTAGTTAATTCGTTGCTGATTTTTAATTATACTGCACATAAAAAAGCATTTTTTTTGTCCATTTCCACCATACTAACTCACAAACTTTTGAAACTAGATATAAAATACTAGTAAAATTATATAAATAAAAACGTATTAAATTTGCAATAATATAAAATGAAAATATAATATGACAATTTAATATAGTACCTATTATCAAATAAGTAACCCAAGAAAAACATTCAGTCCAAGTCGGTAGCCCTATTGCGCATTTACGTACCAAACGACCGTAGGTAATTATCTCTAGGACACTGCCGAGATAGCATACTGTATGCTTACTTGTACTGTGTTATAACGATGTGAAGACAAAGGCCGCTTTTATAATTTTACGTTGAACGTTTTTATCGTTTTGTATGGAGACGAAATATAAAAATTTCCTTGCACGATAACGTCATTCCGTAGACGTTGAAAAAGCATCTTTATCGCCGACATAATAGGGAAGCATTTTGCTTACCTATTGTATTTTGGACGGTAAAAACGCGACGATAAAAACGTTCAACGGTAAATTATAAAAGCGTCCAAACGGTCCTAACGTTTCGTGTTTGTGTCGTGCATCCCTACAGTAATTACCCTTGTGTGTGCGTGCTACAACGCGTGCGTATTAACATCCACACATACAAACCGTGTACGCTATCTTTCTATAAAGACAACTTACTGTTATGTGTGTACTGTGGTTGTAAGCTCACTGAATACCTACGTATGTATACTCGTATCACGTTTATATTATATGTATATACATGAATATAATATGCATATTTTATATTAGTAACTATGCAAGCCAATATATATAGTCTGTATCACTTTGGCTAACTCTAGGTCTATTCTGAAAATTGTGTAAATTGATAACTTCAAAAGTAACGAAAAGATTCTAATTCTTCTAAAATGCTACGATGCAATATCTTCAGTTTAACATTGAAAAAATAATGTAACTATTCAGTCGAAAGAAGTTCGTTTCTAAAATATGTATTGCTAGCTGTTGCCCATGCATTTGTTAGACCTACCCGACGTAGGTATGCGTTGCGCAGGAACGTGTGAAATTAATATCGGATGATGAAATAATTTTGCAGCCGGGAGTACCTAAATAAAATTGTTTTATCATGTAGTGATACGGCACACGAACTTATTTCAATGCATCCATCGCGGAGCATAACAAACTCGCTTCTGAATGTATTATTCCCCAGTGCCAGACTGAAGTTTTAGATGGTAAGGCTGTTATAAATATTGTAAATATTAGCAATAAAAATGTTCGGGCGGAATGCCATTCGCTGCTCCCACACTTTGTCCGGTCCGCTGCGACGGCTTCTAGTTATGTAGCGAGGGAGGGTCGTTTTAGTCGGTTCGAGCTCAACACTACCCGGTCGGTCCTAATGTACTCTCGTGAGGCGTCAGGAGTGGCTGGGTACTCGTACAGTTTTTTCCCCCCTTCCGATACACAAAAAAGAAAATGTTGCCTTGAGGCATAGTCAGTGCGTGGCACGTGCTACAATTACAGACTGAAATATACACTATAGGCGAAAATTTAGATCCCAATGTTGTCGTGAAGCTCGAAAGCATTCTAAGTGAATATTCTGATTACCGCCTATCAAACTAATAAGACTTTCTATTGTTAGATTGTTACACATTGATTTGGCACAGACTTCAATAACTGTCAAAAAGTTATTTTAATTGTACTTGAGGTTTGATTAGTAAAGGATAGTTATTTAATACTTTTCAGTGTTTATTTTTGAAGGTGGTTTAATTTTTTAAATTACTTTCTTATTTCTTCATTTTTTTAATTTTAGTTTTAATTAAAACTAACTAATAAATCATTTTTTTTATTATGTTGCCATCTAACGATTACACGATTACTTTTTAACATGCTAAGCCACTTTTTGAAATTTTCATCGAGATTGTTTAGCTAGAGCCTAACTGCATGGAAACTATGAAAAAAAAAATGAAAAAAACAACATGCATAACGACATGTTTTAGAGTTACGCTGTTAATCAACGACACGTTTTCCTAGTGATTGACACACTTAACTCTGTATCTCAAAAACTACCGAACCGATTTTTATGAAACTTGCAGTGTTCCCTAAGTTCGACTATACCTAGTCCAACTAAAAAATAACTTTTGCAATTCGACTTATAGTTTTTGAGATATGCGTGGACAAACATACAAGCGTACATACACATGAATTTGGCACAAATGTTTAGAAGCTGGTATACACTAACATATACAAAAACTGTGCAATTCTGACAATATTACATACATTCGGGTCTTGATAACCTACTTTTTTTGAAGTCTGTAAAAAGGAGAGGTATCAGCTACCACTCATTCAAGATCAACTAAACAACGCGTATTCTCTTGTCTTGACATTATGTCTGCCTATCATTGTATTCATATCAATTATGATAGTAAACAGTATACTGCGTTTATAATGCCGGATGGGCACTACAAGTATACGCGAATGAGTTTTGGCCTAGCTAATGTTCCTTCCGTATTTCAAAGAGCTATGGACGATGTTTTAGGTCCTCTTAGACTTCAGTGTGCCACGGCTTATCTCGATGCTATCCTCGTTTATGCCGAATGAGTGACTAAAGGCTGTGTATACTGCAGAAAACTAGAGATGCTAATACGACACTTAGGCTTGGTAAATGCTCATTTCTCGTGTCCAAGATAGAATATTTAGGTCATGAAGTTCAAAACGGTGAAATTAGACCTTCGAAATATAGGTTAAATGCTAATAAAGTGAGGCAATTCTTAGGTCTAGCTTATTATTTTAGAAAATACGTTCCTAACTTTGCTGTACTTGCCCGTCCGATAACTATACTTACCAAGAAGACCCAGCCTTGGGTATGTAGTGCAGATCAATTAAAAGCTTTAGAACAAATAAAATCTTTATTAGTGAGCCAGACGGTATTGACCTTATTCAATTTAGATTACGAGACACAGATACATACGGACGCTTCGAAAATAGGGCTAGGCGGAATACTCTTGTAAAAGCAACGAGACGGCACGTGGAAACCAGTTGCGTACGCTAGTAGGCAGACAACGCTTGCTGAACAAAAGTGTCACAGTTTTAAGCTTGAGACCTTAGCATGAGTTTACGGAAATTTAAATTAAAGTCCATGCATCTGGTCTCAGGTTTGTCATTGTAACCGACTGCAATGCGTTGCGTTGGACATGGTCAAAACGTGATTTGTCTCCGCGTATTGCTCGCTGGTGGTCGGAAGTGCAGGGTTACGACTTTGACGTAGAGTATCGCACGAGGCGGTCGATGGCACATGTGGATGCGTTGAGTCGTAACCCCGTAAATCAATAATGTGTTGTGTGGATAAGGACATGATTGAAAGTTCACAGAGTAGTGATGAATCGTTGTGTTCAATCATTAACCAATTAAATGATGAATTGTCTAAAGCTAACGCTAAAGGTTTGGCAACTGATTACGCAATTGACAACAGCGCGTTATTTAAGAAGGTAAATGGAAGTCTTAAAGTAGTAGTCCCACGAGTGTCACGTTGGCCCCTAGTACAAAGTTTTCATGACAATAATTTATGGTTGAAATAATTTACCTTAAGTGAATTTCAGCCCGAATTATACGAGATGTTACATCCGAAGAGATTTAACTATAACCATGTAGTCCGTTCTTCCATGTACTGCATCGACACACTATTTAGAGTTTAGATATAAAAAACAACTCACTCATTTCCACCCCTACCTGTTACCTTTCGTCGTGTAGACTCGTCATTTGTTTCAGAGTTAACTTTATTCTGCGATGTTAGGGTTTGTTGAACAGGCCAGTCTCCACCTACCTGTTTCACTGGGTTGAGTGGGAAATTAAATCTCTTCAGATGTAACATCTCGTATAATTCTGGCTGAAATTCACTTAAGATAAGTTCTTTCAATCATAAATTATACTTCGATGTTACATTCTCGAGATTTAACTAAAACTATGTAGATGTTTAGCGTTTTGCAGAATAAAGTCGGTACTCGATTACAATTTTGTTGTTTATTTGTAATAGTTACATAATACAAAAGGTAGGTACATATTAATATTACAATATAATAACACATTGATAATTGATTAGTTCTTATTATTAATAATGGCCTCAGCAAAAGAATTATTTCGCACGAGTCAATCAGAGGTTGATTATAAAATTTTGTAAAACTTAGAGAATTATCAGTCCAACCTGCAGTCTTTTTTATCAAATCTATGGACACATTAGATCTGTTTGCGGCAGAAGTTGACGCATGCCGTGTGCTGTGAGCAGTGAATACATTTACATCTATTCCGCTCGCACTCAGTGTTTGTTTAATCCAACGGCTAATACTTTGTGAACTGACGTTATGAATTGGCTTTTCAACCGACTTCCAAAAAAGGAGGTTCTCCATTCGGTTGTTTTTTTTTATGTTTATTACCTCCGTCATTTATGAACCGATTTCAAAAATTATTTTTTTGTTTGAAAGGATACACTTCCAGATTGATTCCATTGAAATTTCACTAGTATTGACGCTTCGGTTTCGAAGATACACCCAATAACGCGACCTGGTTATAACCTTTATTCATTTATATTGACGATTCAATTGTATGTCATTTGCTAACTAACGTTGTCCCCACATGGTATAATGGTAGTAGGGAGAAGATATAAATTGGCTGTGATATAATAAATTCAGTCAGTAGAGTCAGTCTTGTGGCGGACAGAGAATACGGCTGGTGGCTGTCGTCTTCGGATTGTAAGAATACTATTAAGCGGTAATTATGATGTAACCTTTACACTGTTCTTTTATAACTGATTGATATAAATATGATATTATATTGATGATATTGATAATGGCCATAATAGGCTATAATATCCCATGTTCGATCTGATCGCATCTTTTATTGTGAAAGCCCACGGTTTGTGCTCCTCAATAGAATGAAAGTTAACACATTGCGCTCCAGAATTAGACAATAAACTAATTGTAGACCTGCCAAAAGGGAGAAATAAAAAAAAATGTATAAAAAAATTAAACCGACTTCAAAAAAGAACACTGAAAAGTATGAAATAACTATCCCTTACTAACCAAAACTTAAGTACAAAAATAACTTTATAAATACGATACAAATACCCATATAATTAAATTTGACAGTTATTGAAGTCGGTGCCAAATTAATGTTCGACAACAGAAAGTCTATTAGTTTAGTAGGCTTGGCGTGTTTTTTTGACCACTTTTCTGATTTTGTTAACTTTTTCGGAAGGTAATTGTAAAATCATTTCACACGAGTTAATTTCGAATCCAAGGAATTTACAAACTTGTTTCGAAGTTATTTCGCTTTTTTCGAAATTGATAATAAAGCCTAGGTTTTGCAGGCTATGGATTACCGTATTAACAGTTTTTTGACACATTTTATAATCATTGCCTATACATAAAATATCGTCTAAGTATATTACTAGTGTATGCCCTTAACTTCTTAATGAGGTAATTAAAGGTTTTAATAATTTAGTAAAAACAAATGGAGCTGTACTAAGACCATAAGGTAAACAGTTAAATTCGTATAAACCATGAGATCTAAATCTAAGAAATTTCCTGTAAGCATGATGAATTGGCACTAAAAAATATGCTTCTTTAAGATCTATTGTTGCCATGTAAGCGTTTCTAAAAATTAAATTTGACGCTGTACGAATGTCTTCCATTTTAAAATGGCAACTACTAACAAATTTGTTGTTTCTTTAAATTCAGTATAAATCTGAACTCTCCGTTATTTTTAGGTATTAAAAACACAGGAGAAATAAATTGATTTTGCACATCCTTACATTGTGAGATTGCACCTAATTTAATAAGTTTAGCAATGGCAATTTCCATTTTCTTTTTCGAAAACGGTGTGCTGATAGGTTCAGTATTTCGGGACATTTGTTTTTTAAACGGTATTTTATATCCTTGTACATAAGATAGCATAACAGAGTCATTAGTGATCTGTAGCCAGTTATGTAGAAAAATTGTACACGACTAGCATGAGGTACCTCTACCTGCATCTCCTGTCGTTGTACTTGTTGGGAGGAGCAGGTCGCCCGCGACGTTGAGTGGTAGTCCTCCTCATCGTGTTGGTCGCTTGTGCGTCATGGTATCTGCTCGCCGCTGCTGACATTGCCCTTGTATTATTCTGCTGACGAGCACCGACGAGCACAAGTGTTGTAATTCTTCGCCGAGGCTGTATTTGTAAAGGAGCAGATTTTTTTATCTGTAAGTTGGATTTTTTAGTCTTTTAAACATTTTATGTTCTCACCGAGATTATCACCAAATAAGAATGTTTCTCTTTTAACACCCTGGACTGTACTCCAAAATTTTTTATCAAGAAGTGGAGTTATTAATTTTTTCCTATTAACTGTTTCTTCATAATGTAGATTCAGTAATATTTGGCTCACTTCTGAAATTTTTTTGATGATTTCAATTTTATTCAGATCTGATATTATCAGATCTTTTGTTATGTTAGTAAGCCCAGCCAGGGCATAGCCCAGTTGATTCTGACCATTTTCTAATCTTTTGTCGCGGTTTCTTGCAGTATCAGACAGGATTGCTTACACTTCAGGATTTAGCTTTGACGCTCGAGCTAATGTAAAATTTTCTGGAATTAACATTTTCTCCATAAATGTTTCTTTCTGATCCTTACTTAGACCATCCACTACTATTTTCCCCCAACGTTCAGAGATTTCGCTGGGTATTTTTTCGCCCAGCGGTTGTTCCAATTTTTTTGCTTCTCAGAGTATATTTAATATCTCTAGTGGAACATCCGGAGGTTGACTCTGTTCAACCATGACCGGCGTTTGTTCATCTAGTGGCAGTCCTGTGTTGACCCGGGGGTTTTAGTCTGTCACCAGTTCTCGTGAAGTACTAGGTATAGGTTGGTTTCGTAGTATAGAGTTCGTTGTCTGATGCTCAGGAGTTATCGTCACTGATTGCGTTAACTTTTGTACAACAGATGGCAACCTCACGGATGATTCTTCGTCTATATGATCACCATCAGAAATGTCATCATGCTCAGTAAAGACATCTCCTTCAGGTAAACCTTTCTCATTTGTACAGTCTTCAACAGACAGTATGTCGACCTCCGACTATTCCTGAGCGGAAGAAAACGAGGATGTTTCTAATCTTCGACACTGGTCTATTTAAACAAGAAAGGCAAAAAAGTTGCTTTCAGTGTGGCATCACGTACCATCACATCAAGAAAGTAAAGTACCTACATTAGTATATTATATTATGTTCCTGGGTAATATCATGTATCACCACTCTAAGGAACAATGAATTTACCATCAGGGCAATATCATGTATCACCACTTTTTATAGTAAAAGTTATTATTCACTCCGTATTAAGCGTGCTATTTATTTACATTTTGTTATGTGGGTACTTTTATATTGTACTAACCTTTATAGTAACTCCTGTTATCCTCCAAACGTTTCTCTAAACGTTGAATCTTGCGACGAATATGTTTTTCACTTTCTTTAATTTTTCTTTTGCCCATTTTGCAGCTAATTAAAGAATACGTGTTATCGATGCTACACACAAAAAACGAATGACGAGTCTACACGACGAGAGGTAACAGGTAGGGGTGGATATGAGTGAGTTGTTTTTTATATCTAAACTCTAAATAGTGTGTCGATGCAGTACATGGAAGAACGGACCACATAGTTATATTTAAATCTCGAGGATGTAACATCGAAGTATAATGGTCATGTAAATTGCCATAAGTCATATGAAGCATTGAAAGCTAAATATTGGTTTAGCGACATGCGTCGATTCGTACAGAAATATGTGAAAGCATGCATTTCATGTCAATACGCCAAGAAACCCACAGGACGACAGGTAGCTCTTTTACACCCTATAGAGAGAATAACTGTACCCTTTCATACTATCCATGTTGGACCATTTGGATCCATTCTGTAAAAGTCTCCCTCTGGTAAAATGTACATTCTTGCCATCGTAGATTCATTTACTCGTTTCACATGGGTTGACGCCGTACGCGATGTTAGTTGCAAGTATGTATTGCAGGTATTTGATAATTTAACTAAGACATTTGGCGTACCTAGTCGTATTATTAGTGATCGAGGTAAAGCTTTCAACTATAAAGATTTCAAAGAGTACTGTCTTCGGAGACAAATTAAGCACGTTATGACAGCCGTTGCAAGCTCGAAGGCGAATGGTCTGGTTGAGCGATTCAACTGAACTATTTTAGATGCTTTAGTTGCATGTGGGAAATGACCAGAACGATCGAGAACGCTAATTGCCCAAGGTTCAGTTGGGGTTAAACTCCAATGTTTAATGCAAGTACAGGCAAGTCACCCTTACAATTACTCTATGGGTTCCGACCCAGATTGATAGGTGACATTGTTACACCTGCAATAGTCTCCCAATCGGATATTATCAGTAATAGGGAGGAGGCTCTTGTACGTACACGTGACTTGTCTGAACAAGCAAAACGTAATTTTGACAAAAAAAGACGTAACGAAAGTCCGCTAAAAGTTGGAGACTTGGTTCTTGTGGAAAGAAAAATTATTCGCAGGGGGTTACGTAGCGGTGTGGTAGCGGTATACTCATGCCGGCTTTTGATGAATCGTACAAAATAACGAAGGTCTTGCCTCATGACCGGTATGTGTACACGTACCAGGGGTCATATTTATGAAAATGTCCTGGCCAGAGACAAATTGAAACCCTATATATCAACCTAATATTGCAATTACGGATACAAGTGATTCTGAAAACTCATAATGAATTTGCTTAATTATATATTATTTCTTAAAGTAGGTAGTATATTTTATTTAAAATATCTAGTATTTTTTAATTTTGTTTCCCTTTTTCTTATGAAGTTATGGAATATTTAATTTATTTTATACTATGTATTGTCTTATTTTATTATATTTTATTGATTGAATGGAAGTAATAACTATTGTTTTATTGACGAGAATAAACTATGGTACCTTAGTTTGTTTGATTGTTGTTGCGCCAACTTTAAGGTGTGGTTTTTGGTGAGCCTCTAGGTCATAAGAGACCGATGAAGACTTGATGCAAAAGGCTCTTGTTCCGAATTATACATGCTGTTCCTTAAGAGGAGTTTATAATCTTAGGAGATGATGTGTGTCGCGACACTGAAAAGCATATAACGAGTAATAGCCATCTTAAGAAGTGGACTACATACATGACTACGAGTGGTTGTAACCCTTAAGAGGGAAAACGCCTGGCAGTGATTGAAGTATCGTATGTTGCCATTTGGTCGAACATGCTCAAGTACACTGCCTTCGAAGGCAGATGTAAATTGCAAATTTTACAAACAAGCCTTCAGAGGCTTCGGAGTTGAGAGGCAGGAATTGAGAACACCTGTTCTAATTTCGACGTAGACCTTGAGAGGTGGACCGTCGATTTCAATTCAGCTTGTAAAGTTGAGAGGCAGGTATTAAGAACACCTGTCCTAACTTTTGATGAGCATCTTGAGAGGAGGGTGTGAGAGATTCCAGGTGCTACGCGGGGCGCGCAGCAGTTCAGGAAGGCCGACTGTAAGATATCGCGGAGTGGCAACCTCGCCGACAAATTATTACCAAGAATGTAGGTAAAACAAGACTACTCCTGTTGAGAATTGTCTGCTACGTGCTCGTCGTGGAAGCCTACATATTCTAGACGCAGATTAATAAATACCTACGTGCCTTGGTGGCGTTAACATCTCTTAAAATTTTCATTCTAATGCAATGAAAATTCTAATGTAAAAGTGGTGAATATATATTTTGTTTTTTCATTATATTTATATTAGTGTTTCTTTTAATACATAGTATTAAATCTATCTATAACAGACGAACACTGTCGCATTTATAAAATTATTTAATAATATAGGACATATATTATATAAAATATAATATATTATTTAAATACTAATTGTTATCTACAGTTTATTTCATCATCATAATCGTCAGCCCGTGTTCGTCCACTGCTGGACATAAGCCTTTACAATATTGTGCCACCATATCCGGTTTATTTCGTGCTAGTTAATTAAACGAAATGCTAGCGAGAACCTATTCAGATTACAGATCCAATAGTATTTTGTCATGGAAATAACAGGTATTTTTATCTAGGTACGTATAATACAATAACAAAAATAAAAATAAAATTCATTAGATGCCTCCGTCATCTTTGGTCCAGTCAGTGGGCTCTAAAAAGACCTCATTCGGTTGTATTTAAAAAAGAATGAGTGTTAAAAGACTGACTAAGAAAATTTACAGAACGAAAGTGAGAGATAAAAAAGCCAAGAAAGACCAAGGCTGACTTGTGAAGATCAAATAGAGTGTTAGCAGACAGAAATGTCAAAAGCACTCGCATACCTAGACGAAAACGTGTGAGGAGAATAATGAGATTTGAGGAAGCAAAGGAGGTATGTAAGGACCGCGACGCTTGCGCTCCATTCCCTCTTACTATACCCCGTTAGGGATACAGCGTGAAGATATGTATGTATAGTTTGTCGTGCAATCCTGTCATACTGCTAAATAGTGTCACACTTTTCAAATAAGTGTTCAATTATACTTACTTGTAGTGCCGAGATAAGTTTCTGATGTTTTGTCCAAACTACAAGCGCGGCCAATGGAATTGTTCCCAAGGCGACACGATGATTACGGTCGCAAAGTTAGAAATCAATTAATAATCGAAGTTGTGAAACTTTAATAACAGAACTTCACTTAAATTTGAAGCTTCAATTTACAATATAGGTACCTAAAGTTTCAAATAAAATGTACAGGTAGTTAAACCTACTAAACAGGCGGATATTTAAACATCTTAGTTAATTTATTTACTGCGTCAATTCAGTTACCTAACTTTATATAAGTCTACTAAGTACTTACATGAGATTGTACCTATACTTGGTCTTCTTAATTATGCGTCGAATAAATTAGTTATGCGTCGCAGTTTCACCCGCGTTTAGTATTATTAGTTAGCCTAGATTACTCTCTAAAAAGTCCTCTACCTGTCAATTAAATTCCCGTCAAAATTGGTTGAGATGTTACGGAGATTAGCACGGACAAACAAACAGACAGTCAGATGTCAGACGGGCAAAAATTAAAAAAAGCGTGTTTGGTTATGTGGAAATAACACTGTAAGCTTAAGAAAAAAGCCTTTATTTCGAATTTCTAAACCGATCGAACAGAAAATACTTTTAATTGTATTTATAATTATGTATAGGATGGATAAATGGAATAAACTTGACTACAAACATTAAAAAAGTAATAATTGAATGGATTCGAGGCACATACCTACTGATTAGTAGGTACTGTCTGATACTGTGGACGGGGTATTCACTATTCACTCCGTCCACAGTACCAGACAGTACTTATAAGTTGTTTGTTAAACTTGAATGTTAGGGCTATTTGACACTGATGATTTGCGAACGTAGAACGTTTGCGAGCGTGTTTCTATATAGACTTTCTCGCAGTGAACTTTCCCCGTGTGCTTGTGTTATATTAGCGTAAAAATCTGGGTTTAGAGAAAAAACACAATATGCCGTATTATTTTAGTATTTCAATATTCAGTCATTATTTGCAGTACAATTTGTAATTTACGAATATCGGAATTACAATAACTGATATATAATATTTTTTTAATTATAAATTCAGTAATGAAATTCAGCGTAGGTAACTAACTAGGTACACCCATACGAACAAGTGAGAAAAGCAATCGAGTAAGATGTACTTTTTAAATGATTACTTGAATAGTCAAAAAATAATTTTTAAACCTTAAAAAATTTCCCTCTGTTCTGTAATAAATAATATTACGGAAAACTTCTATCACGAACATAGAATAGCCAAAAGAAAACATAGAAAATAGCTAATTAAAACGAGCGAGGAGGTACATCGCTACAATATTATAGTTGCAGTTGATAAAGCTCTTGTAGTCCAATTAATAAAGTGTAAAATATAGAGTAATTTGTACGTTGAAACCAATTAAGTTTGAGTAATTAAGAAGAGAAATGGCGAGAAGCCTACGGACAGCCATATTTGTATAGCTTAGCTTCGCTTCTAGGGTTGACGCCGATAATATATCCTTTGAACTTTCACTAATTATTTATTATCAAGTTTTCGCTCGATTTACCTGTTACTATGTCGTGTAAACTATTTATTCACAAAATATTATCTGTACTTTCTTTATGTAGGTACACACATTATATCTAGGTACTTAGGTAGACACCTAAGATAACTTTTACTAGAAAACCTATATTTTGACACATTTTTTATTCGGTAATATGCTATGGAGCAGGTGAACTCTATTGCAAAATTACCAACCATATTTCGCGAGCAGGCTTCAAGTTATAATAAAGTGTGTAAAAACACGGAGAAATAGAATTTTCCCAGAATCGAGATTTCTCACCCCGTATGGTGTATGTCGTAAATTTGATCGAAATCGTTCCAGCCGTTTTCTAGAACACGTTTATAAAAATACAAATATTGCTTGTATAGGATATTTGCATTGTTATATTTATAAAAACATCAGGTCGGTCTGCGATTTTTCCACAATATCACATATCTTCACGCCGTAGCCCTAACGGGGTAGTCAGACAGGACGAAGCGCCAAGCACGTACTTCCTTCGCTTCCTCAGATTATAACGATTAAACAATTAACAATAAAAATTATAACGATACTAAAGTAAATAATCAAAGGGTACTAAGCTACCTGAGCTAAAATATTTGTTTTATAGCATAGCAAACATTTTCAGGGTTTCGATACCTAAAATATTAAAAAGGGACCCTTATGGCCTTCGGTGTCTGTACGTGTGTATTTTAGATTTTTTCATCATTATATTTTATAAATTTAGAGATTTTATCATTTCCCAATTTACAGAGATTTGAAAGACAATTGTAAAAGTCACTTTGCCCTATTGATTTCAATAATGTTCAATGACAGAAGCTTAGATTTTTTTTAAATTAAAACTAATTAAGGGCAAGTTGTGAAATCGAAAATTTTATTGTATCGCGTTCATGTAGGCATTACTCCCTTCATTCGAAAGAGCTTGTCGTGAAGAATGCAAAAATATAAATAATATGTATAAAATATTGTTTTACAGACCAGACGAGATCAATGAACTACAAATACAAGCAAAAATGGTAAATATTATGAAGCCGTAGTTGTCTGCTTTCATGCCATTTTATTCATTACTAGTTCTCCTCTCCTCCTTGTTAAAATAACATACCTACATATTAACTATATTTTTATTTACTAATCATCCCAATAGTTTAGACAAAGAGGACGAGAGACCAAGCATCTCGGTCGTTACGTCAATGGCAGTACCTCCTACTTACTTAAAGTAAAAAGTAAAAGTAGTTTTTTTTTCTTTGTAATGTCATGTCTTAATAAGTAGAATCACAAGTAAATTAGTTTTTTCTTATCGTAAAGCTTCTCCAATAAAGTGATAGTAGACTTTACTGAAGTTATAAAAGACTTCTTGGAAGAGCGCGAGAACTTCAGCTACACACACAGAACACATATACTCCAAGGAGAAGAACTACAACTCCATACAAAAAAAGTGTAGACTATGCGCCATCTGGTAATGCTTCCATAAACTAAAATGACAGGGATTTAAACCGTACTCTGAGCGTATTTACTTAGATGACTAAACTAAATTAAAATTAGCTAAAACTACAAAGATTTCGCTTATTTTTTTTTAGTTAAGCGGATAACAAGGCAATGTAATTTGGAAAGTTAATAAAACCAACAGAATTAGTGATAATTTTTTTATTTTAAATCACGAGTTCTGATTACAATTAAAAGTGGATATAATAACAACAATTTCTAATTATTTATTATGGAGAACACAAGTCTACCTTTCCTGTCCTCTCGCCTGTCTTGATCCACAAGTCTCAACCACACCGATTCGAGTTTCCCCAAGCGATCAGGGGGAGAATAGCTCGTGCGAAACAGAAAAGCTAAAAACAAATAGAAAAACTAATCGACGGTTATGAAGAAAATTTTTCGATTTGTAGTTTTTGACATTTCATCAAACAGGGTTGCTATATTATTGAATTCAATTAGTAGTTTATTCGATTGTTAATATCGATAACAAAATGTGTTATTTTTGTTCAAATTATTTAGAAATATTTTTGTTCAATGAAGTAAAATATTTTATTATTGTCGTTTTTGTATGTAGTACTCAAATAATTATAATAAATTAACGAAATAAATGAAATTTCAGTACCAATAATAGAATCAGTACATTGATAAATAATATCAATAAATTATATTTTGTAATGATATCCCTGGTATTTTCTATCTTCTTTCTTTCTACATCTCTTGTCACTTTCATTTTGTTTCCATATAAAGTCTGCAATAGCTCCATACAAAGTTGACAACACCTGGCTACACATGTGTATTTAGACCTATTCCATTCTTTTCACTTACACAGAACTTTAAAACACAATATACTATCACTTTTGTACTTTAAAACTCCCAAAAATAGAAAATCTAAATAAAATGACAACCTGACTTCAAAAAGTAAAGTTTATTAATATTCACAGTACATATTTTTCAATTACATTGTTTTAGTTAACATGAAACAAAATTACATATTACGAGGCAGTGCCAACTGCACTAGTCATTTACTGACTGTATCGCAGCTGTCAATGCCATCCATCCCCTAATAAGTATCTACATTAACAATTAAAAAGTGTGTGTGAATGTGTGTACGTGTCATTTACTGAAGAGTATAAGTGCATGAGTGTATGATATGTGTGTATAATGTGTGAGCGTGTGCGTGTAAGTGTAACATTTACATACATACAAAATATAGATAGGACTGCATGTTTTAGAGTAGGTATATCTAAAAGTACGTGTGCCCATTTACCGATGTGCCAGGGTGTATATATTAATAATATATGTATATTATAAATGCGATGACATATAGGTACAATGTTGTATTTATGTACTATATAACTATAATACGTAATTACTTTGCTACGATAAACCCAGAAGAAATGCTTCGATGTCATTATAATTATAATCGTTTAGCCATAACATTATTTTGTTTTTAAAATTATAGATACTGTATTTTTTACTTTTATTATCTGATTAATTTTGTTATAGAAGTGTGGAGCTAAATGATTGTAAACCATTTACCGAATGTGCTACAAGTCTTAGGAATAGGACATTTGTCTAGTCTTCCTGTATAAAGAGTAGCGTTTGAATGGTGATTCGGTATATCTCAATAAACATTGTTTAATAACGTTTTCTAACACTCAATATAATTGTATCCTCATAAATACAAGTAGTGGGTTAACGAAAAGGCAAGCTTAATAAGACTTTTAATACGGCACGTTGTGGCCGCTCAATTTTCAACATATTAGTTTTACTAGCTCCACCCCAAGAAGTGATGCAATATGTAATAATATATTCGCGAAGAGCTTTATACGTTTGTATCAAGATGGGTCTACTAGCAATAGAGCGAAACGTCCTAAAAACGTGTATAAGTTTCCTAACTCGTGTTACTGTCTTAGTGATATGAGGTCCCAAATTTAGCTTCTCATCTCCTACTCTGTGCAATTCCACACAATCGCATCCATTGAACGGCCGAAAGGCACTTCTATTACACGGATAAGTATGGATGGTTATCGTAAAGTTGTCCGGTCGGGAAGTGGCGCTTTTACTAAAGCAAATATATTTAGTTTTGGAGATATTGAGAGACAACAAGCTATCCTCAAGCCTTTCAGTAGCTTTTTGCAATCCTTGCTCTTCACTTGTACTTCGGACCAATCAGAACCATGAAATATAATAACAGTATAATCAGCAAACATTACAAGTTCACTATTATTTAATGAGATACTACATAGAAGATTCACATAGACCAAAAACAAAGTTGGTTCTAATGTACTTCCTTGGGGCACACCCTATGAATAAGGTTGTTTGTGACTCAAGTAACTGTGAACACGAACATTTTGTATTCTGCTGCTCAAGTAGTCCCTAAACCAGTCAAGTACTAGACCTCTAACACCGAGAGCTTCTAACCGACTCAAGAGAATGGGCAAAAATATTGTGTCGAAAGCCTTTTGAAGATCTAGAAACACTGCAAAACATCTCCTACCATCGTCTAAATGTGTTGTTATTAATTTTAAAACAGCTTCTTCGGTTTTCGTCCAGATCTGAAACCATACTGATTTGGCGCCAGCATGTTGTTTGCTTCAAGGAACGTTACTAGTCTTTGGTTTGCTAGTTTCTCAAGAACTTTTGACATGGTGCTTAAAAGAGAGATTAGTCTGTAATTACTGGGTGATTATTTGCCTCCTGATTTGTATACGGGGCATATGATAGCCTTTTTAAATAAAGCAGGAACAGTTCCAGTAGAAAAACTAGCGTTACATAAGTATGCAATGGGGTTAGCTATCATATGAACATACGCCTTCAAAATTTTAACAGGACTGAGCAATTATGGCCGAAATGCGAGCCGCTAAATTGTTCACTACGGAGGCTTTTCGTCACTGTCTAGTTAGGTGATCATAATATGTACATTTACTACACTGGACAATTTTATTTAAAATATTTTTATTTAAAACGAGAAACAACATTGTAAATGATAGGATCTCTTGAACTTTTTGGTTATAATCTGTCTGTTGTTTCTGTATGTCTTATGTCAATGTTGTCTGTCATTTCATGCACATGTTCACAACATAATACATAAGTAAATGTATTATCTAGGTAATTTTTGGACTATGGAACCTGTAGCTCGTCTGTTTATTTCTCGACTGCGAAATTAAATAAAAAAAGTTTTAAAAATTTAATGTAAATCAAAAGTTCGTAAATAAGAATTTTTCTTAATTTCTGACGATGTAACGTATTTAGCAGCAAATATAATCACTAAATACATAGAAGTATCCACTCCAGGACTAGAATGGAATTACTTGAGCCAAAAGCTTGACAGCAAAGGCTCAAAAGTGTGAATCGGATTTAGGTTTTTTTAAAAAGATAAACCTACCCCGCAGCGCTCCCACAATATAGTTAACAAAAACGACGCCTCATTTATTGAAAACTATTAGGTCGTTTAATACACTAAAAAGATGGATACACTTACTGTATAATAGGTATATATCTAATAAATAAACTAGGTGTACATATATATATTATATATAATATAAATAAATTAGGTATCTATTTAGGCAATTCTACGTTTATTCTACGCTTCTATAATCTGCTTTTTTGTTATTGTCTAATAAGTAATAATTACATTGTAACTATAAGTTGTAACTATTGGGACTTAAAGTAGTCTGTGAAATGAAATTAATTCATCAATATTATTGTTCTCTGAAATAAAATAAAGTGAAAATAAAATTGAAAATATATCAGTGGAAAAACGGACGGTAATGCATCGGCTTATATCAATTGTCGAAAATTAGCAGCATAAACATTTTTTCGTCTGAAGTGGAGGGTACATACGACGGAGTTAACAATTACTTTTTGCGATACCGGAACAACGTTCAATCACATTCGCCGTCTTATTATATTCTTCGGAAAACTTTTATCAAATCAAAACACGGAGGGTTAAATATTTTTCTTTTAGCTATTAGATAGATTAGATACACAAAACACAAGATTTACGTTTACGTCGTATTTACCATGGACGTATTTCATTAGTACATCCAATGATGTTATAATACAAAAGAGGTAGATAGGTTATATGCACTCGAAAAGTGGCACCCTCAAAACTTTGCTAATTAGCCAACCCGGACTTGGTCAAAGAATATGAAAAGTAATGTTACAGAACCAACAATGTCATGCAATGCCTATTGCGCATTCAAAATTCTAAAATATTTTAATAATCCAAACGTTTTTTATAATATACACGATCATGTGATGACGCAGCCACCCAATTTTAATCATCGTTTACATTTATTAAAAGAAATAATATATAATTCATCATTTCCAAATTTATAATTAAAAAATGTTGGCCATCTTTTCAAATAAATATGTTCTCATGTACATGATTCAAGAAAAACGAAATTCGAAAAAAAGCAAACATTTTTTACTGTCTAATCCCATTAGGTATAAATCATATTTTTTTTTAAATTTGTTCGTTTAAAATTCGTTTAAGATTCGTTTAAAATGTAGTAAGACAATGAAATTGACCAATCACAATGATTTAGAGAGCTATGTGATTTGTTAATTTGAAATGCAATTATGTTTTACATTGCATAGCGAAGTAGTGCAATGTATATTTGTCTCACTTTTTAACGTTGTAACTGGGACAATTTTTTACTTGGATTAGTACTAAGGTAACCTATCTACCTCTTTGTATTATAATATCATTGAGTACATCCATCGTTTACCGATCCTATGGTCACCCTTTTTATGAAATTCAAAACTAGCACATTTTAGCTTACCGGTGAAAGGATATACCACAACCACCACACGATTCACTTTTAAAGGCTTCTACGCAGCACTTATTCACCATTTTATAATAAAATGAATAATGAAATACAATTATTTAAATTTTAAATGACAAATTGACAGGGTTACCAGAGTAACTATGAAGAATATAACTACACAGTTTCAAATAGTTTTACCGTCCTCACGTAAACAAACTTATGAAATTCGCTCTCTCCTGTATATAATATTGAAGTGTAAATTCCGTTTATCTTCCGAAGTTGATTTATTTTTCTTTAAGTTACTTTTTTATTTCCTCGTTTTTTTAGGTAGGTAGGTATTTTATAAGTGCTTTTTAAGTTGATGGGTATTTATAAGTAATTAAGTTCCGTGTTTTTCTTGTTTGCTTAGGTTTTAGCTATCGTTAAGATTTTTATAATACTTAGTTAATGTTCATTCATTTCCAACGACAATGTGGTTTTCCAGTGATTGGTACACATTTAAAAGTCCATATCCATATCTTGAAAACTTTGATTGTAATAAAATTTGCACTGTTCCTTAAATTAAAAGTTATAACTATTGCAATTCGATTTCTAGTTTCTGAGAAATATGTGAACAAAAATACATGATATGTAATACATACATACCTACACTTACGAAAGGCACACCTGTTTAGAAGAAGCCCACATAGACTAACATCACAGAATCAACATGTGAATATTGTGCAATTCCAACAATATTACATACACATGGATGGAATTGATAAGGAACCTTATTTTTTTGAAGTTGGTTAAAAAGTAAAATAGTGATTGCGACGTTCCCACCTAAGTATCTATAGGTTATGAGTTGTATTACTGTTATATTTTTACTTTGACGCTCTGTCCACCCCATGTGGGAAATGGTGTGAAGGCATGTTATATTTACGTATAAAACACTATAAGTAAAGGAAATACATAGTCGTTCTAAAATGTTTCGTTTCATTACAAAATTAAATACTAAATTACATCTGCTACCAGACTGAATGAAGCAGGCTAAAAATGAAGCTTTACGTGAATCTACATATGTAATCACGGCCCACGTAAAACACATACAAGTCACATTCGCCACGGCCGGTTAGGTACGTGCGGCAACGTACCATTAATCATTGCATTGTTGCCATGTCGGCCCACAATAGCAACGGGTCGGCATCCCAGGGATTATTTCCTTCTCTAGAATTGATACAGTAAAATAGCATTTTCTTACCCTGTTCTAACGGAAAGGCGCTGCGTGAAATTCAGCCAACACAATGCAAACAAGAGACAATGAGATTTGAGCCCATTCTTTTATTTATACAATAAGCTTTCTTATCTCGGAGTTTGTACTAATATGTTAAAAATAACTATAATAATACCTATATAGTAACATCTTCACTTAATCAAACTACTATGTAATTTAACACAGGCTTGATATTGTTCCTATTATTAACTAGAAATTTTTAGAACAACAAAAATGAAATAAAATAACTTCATGCCATATCTCACTCGGAAGAACAGGTCAACGAGGGGCAATAAAATCATACCTTCACGTTAAGTCTACTTATTTGAGCTTACATATGACTACATAAGGCACAAGTGAAAAAAAAATAGAAAATCAGAAACCAGTAGGTATTATCAATATTTGATTTTAATTTTTGGCTACGAGTATGTCTGTGAATAGCAAATATTTTAACATTTAACACTGTTTTTCAAATGAAAAAACTGTGTCCAAAGGTAGTGGACACCCTTTCTGAGATAGGTAATGCGGTGCCAGTTTTAGTGACTGTTTAGTGCACAGAGACAACCTACCCCACGAGACTTGTAAAATGGAAATCAGCCGTTCTTTGTCGTATACAAATGCGCGTTCCTTTAATAGTAAGCAGCGAGCAAAAACATAACCTTTGTCTAAAAGATTTATAAAATTATAATAAAATACATAAACAATGTCGAATTTCGTTGTAAAGTGGTGGAAAGCGACAGTCATAAAAATACTTTCGAATAGCATAATAATACCTTTCATCTATAAGTACGAGTAGCTACAAATTTAATAATATAAAATAATAGAAATGAACACAGTTCTAGAGATACTGGGTTATGCCAAGTCTCAGAATAGTATTCGTCCTTGTTTCGTATGCTACAATCACGCAGTGACAGAGTCCAGAATCAGAATAACTATAAAAATATCGAAAAAGAATCCTGAAAACAGAGAATTATCTGAAGAAAATGTGCTGTAAACTCCCTGTCAGGTATAATATAGTAGTTATGCACATCGATATTTTACTGAATTTGTTTTATTATTCGTAGCATTGTCGTAGTCATACTAAAACCACCCAGTAGCATTACGCCACCATAAGTTAAAAAAATTTAAGACAAAATTAAACTGCCTTCAAAAAAAACACTAGTAAATTTAATAAAATAAATTTGTCAGTTACTGAAGGTTTAAATTGTATAGGTATATGTATCGTACCTACTTATAAATTTATTTTTAATATACTTGAGTTTTGATAAGTAAAATATAGTTATTTTGTACTTTTCAGTGTTTTTTTAAAGCAGTTTAGTTTTTTTTCTTAAATTTTTTTTTATTTCTCTCTTTTGAGTGACCTTGGCCTAAATAAATATCTAGGGTAGGTCTATAATTAACTTCTTTCTAATTCTGCAGCGTAACGATATACAAGAGAATCATCTATATATCTAAATGCAGATTATAATCAGGTCGCGTTATTTGGTGTATCTTCGAAGTCCAAGCTCTAATACCGGTGAAATTTAAATGAGATGACCTCAGACGTACCTATACCCTTTCAAACATACAAACAAAAAATTTCGAAATTGGTCCACAATTAACAAAGTTATCGGAGAACCTCCTCCTTTTTTTGAAGTCGATTAAAAATAAAATCGGCTCTATATTAAAATAAAAGCGTCTCGGAGAGGTTTCTTAGCATTTTTGGACAAATTATAAGTCAACATAAATAATCGCAATAGCAATCTAAACTAATATCACAAAGAGATAAAGTTTGTAAGTTTGGATATAGGAGGATATTATTATTTTTTTTTTTTTATTTCATGTAAGTGGCTATGCAGGTCCTACCAGACCCGTATCACTGCGACCAACTTGATCTATTGTGATCGCCACTGTATTACAAAACACTGCCAAGTCCCACCGCAGTCAAAAACCGCAAGGTATTCCTTGGAGTGATATGCTGAACCTCCTCCGGACTCAGAAAATACTGGCCGAGGTAGGATCGACGAGTGCGCATCAATGGTCCGCAGTCACACAAAATGTGCATAGGCGTCTCATCCGCCTCCCGGCAGTACCGGCACAATCTTGTGTTGGAGAGCCCCATACTAAACATGAGCTTATTTAGGCAACAGTGCCCAGTAAGTGCCCTAACCAAGATACGCAAGTTGCTCCGGCTCATTGCCGTGACACTAGAAGCCACCTTGCGATTATATGGCTTTATTAGGGCTTTGGAATGCTCCTGGCCCGGTATATTCTTCCAATACTCGCAAGACGCTTTGAAGCAGGATTTCCACAAAATCAGTTGAGCCTGGCTTTTGGGGATACCACAAAAAGGTTCTGGACCAATAAATGTGATTTTGGTGCCGGCTCTTGCGAGTTCGTCGGCATCTTCATTGCCTACGATGCCCGCATGGCCAGGGACCCATCTTAGAATCACTCTGTTTTTATTTCCCAGAGTGTTTAAAGTAGTCACGCAGTTATTAACTAGCCTCGATGTGATTACATTCGAGGCCAATGCCAAGAGAGCTGCCTGACTATCAGAGTGTATGTATATAGTTTGGTTTACGTAGTGCTTTTTAATGTTGATGTCCGCACATTCAATAATGGCGAACATTTCAGCCTGGAAAATGGAGGCGTACCTCCCAAGATTCAGGCTCCTCTTGAAATTTGGGCGCACTCCAAAAATTCCACATCCTACGTCGTTATCCGATTTTGAGCCATCGGTGTACCAAAGTAGACCGCCAGGTTTCCAGGTCATTCTTCCTTCAATCCAGTCATCCCTGGAAGGCATCTCCAATATAAAATGTTTTTCGAAGGTACACCGCGGGAGCATAACGTCAGTGGGCATACTCAGAATCGGAATATTCGTTACTGAGTCTTAAAAAGATCTCAGTTTCTGCGATAGCCATTTCGTTCCGTCCTGGGCGGATAGTTTGTGAATACTGCTCCTCGCCTCCTTTAACACATACAAGTGAAGGGGCGGTAGGTTCAGCAAAGCATTTAACGCCGCACCCGGCGAGGTCGACATGGCTCCGGTTGCTAATAGACAGGCGGTTCTCTGCAAGCCACCTAGCCTATCTATCACAGTCTTCTGGTGGGCTTTCTCGTACCAGACCACAGAGGCATAACTAATTGTCGGCCTCACAATGGCTGTATACAGCCACAGAACGACTTTTGGGCTCAGACCCCAGTTGTTCCCTGCCATCCGACTGCAAGTACCTAAGGCAATTTTTGCCTTTTGCAAGGTACTTATGATATGACTGTTCCACGTCAGTTTTTGGTCAATTATAACGCCCAAATACTTAACTTCAGTGGAAAAAGGTATCGATTTACCGTTTAGTCGTGGAGCTACCAACCTATCCAGGCATCGCTTCCTCGTAAACGGCACAATTACTGTTTTATCAGCATTGATCGATAACTCGTTCTCTCTACACCATTCAGTGATGGTGTCGAGGCCTCGTTGCATAACACAAGAAATAGTGTTTAGGCTGAAACCTCGGACTATAACTACCAGGTCATCTGCATATCCGTGAGTGTCAATCCTAAGGTCAGCCATTGTATGCAAGAGCTGGTCCACTGCGAGGGTCCATAGAAGGGGTGATAGAACGCCACCTTGAGGACATCCTCTCATTGTGGAAAATGTCGAGGCTGTTTGACAGAGTGCTAGTTTGGCTCCTCTGTTAGAGCGCATCGAGCGTACCCATCTAGTAGTTGTAGGGTCAACCATCTTGGATTCGAGACCCCTAACTAATGTACTGATGGGGGTATTATCGAAAGCTCCCTCTATGTCTAAGAAGGCACAAAGTGCTACTTCTTTATCTTCAACTGCCTTTTCTACTCTGTCAATGAGACTGAGCAGAGCAGTTACTGTAGACTTACCTCTACTATAGGCATGTTGAGTATGATGAATAGGTATTGTAGCCAATGGCCCATCCCTAATAAATCTGTCTAAAACCTTTTCCATGGTCTTTAACAGAAACGAGCTAAGGCTAATGGGCCTAAAGGACTTTGGTAGTCCGTAGTCCCTTTTCCCCGCTTTAGGTATAAATATTACCTTTACTGTAGACCATGAATCAGGTATGTACCCCCAGGCATAGCTAGCTCTGAAGATATTAATAAGGTGCGGCAGGAGGACATCAGTCCCTTTTTGTAGGTGTATGGGACGTACACCATCCTCTCCGCAAGTTTTATGTGGTTTGAAAGAGTTTATAGGAGGATAAGTTTGTAAGTTAAGATCTTCATAACTACTCTTCCGTTTTCAAAAATTCTTTCACCAATGTTTAGAATGGACTTTCAGGGTGGAAATAGGCTGTATATTATCTTGTTAAATTCCACGTGAGTGTAGTCACGGGCAACAGTTAATACATATTGTACCATTTTTTCCTATTCTACCTTGTTATGAGCATAGAGGTTTAGTCAGAAAAATAAAATGGAGGACTGGCAAGTGAGAAATTTGTAAATAATTATTTGGGAAGAATGGAATAGAATTTTTAAGAAAGGAAGAAAGAGAAGAAATCGTGTGATGGTGGAAGGACAACGCACATAGTAATTTTACATTATCTTTGGGATGATGTCTTTTTAAGAGAGGAAGAAAAATTAAATAAAAAATCATGATGTATAGGTACCCACCAAGTCCAAACGAAATTAAAAAAAGTAAGGATAATATAACAAGAGCTAACACATCAAAGGATTTTGAAATAATTACCAAAAACGAATAAATTTAATAATGAAGCCTGATTCCCTATAAAGTTTATTTGAATACCTGAATAAACAACTGATTATTCAATAGTTAACAAAAGGTATTTGTTAACTATTTATTTCTCCACCTTGCCTGGACACGACTGATAATCCAATGCAGAATATTTCATGAAACAAGCAAAGAACTACAAGAAACTTGCCTAAATGTGAAGATATCATTTACAAGAGAAATTCGTGTGGATACATACATACATATCTTCACGCTGTATCCCTAACGGGATAGTCACAGAGGACGGAGCGCCAAGAGTCGCGGTCCTTACATACCTCTTTCGTTTTCTCGAATCTCATCATTCTCTTCACACATTTTCGCCTAGGTATGACATTCCCGTCTGCTAACACTGGCTATTTGATCTTCATAATTATGTATAGAACAGTAATATAGCATAAGCCAGTTGATAGTCTTCTATTATTATCACGTTAATTATAATTTCAAAGATTGTTTAAAGATACATTTACACAACACCACACCATCACTACCACCTTCTCCGCATTTTTTTGTTTACTTTATGACTAATCTTTTATTGTTTAACATTAAATTTTGTTGTTATGTTTTGGATTCCAAACAGTTTTTTTTATTTAAAAATTTTTAAATTTTACAAAAATTTAATTTATCGATTCTTTTTTTGTGGCATCCGGATAAGAATGGTTATAATATATAAGTTTTGCAAGGTGTGTTGTTGTTTCTTTTTTTCTTGGAGAGATAACGAAATAAATCGGCTGTTACATATGTACAGACAGACAGACGGAGATATAGGGACAGACAGACGGTTGGACAGAAGACAAATATGACGCAACTTATGGGTTTCGTTTTTGCTATTCCGTCTAAAAACAAGCCTGATGAAAACAATGAAGAAACTATAGGATGGTAACCTGGTACAATATGTACAATAAAGATTTATTTAAATAACAAATAGTCTTCTATGCAAGTTTAGAAAAGCTAAAAGGGTAATCAAAATCATAGTTTAAGCATAAGCATAGTAAAAATAGCAACATATTTTATCAGCATAGGTCGTAAAAATCGGCTAAGGGAAAGGGCTCAGTTTAAAATATCAATAAGTATTTATGTACCTTGTTGCTAAAAAATATAAAACCGTAATCCTCAATCATGTATTCGACTTACTCATGGAGATTGCTTCGGCCGCGTTTCTAGCCGAGAAAGACATCAATCACTAACAGTCGAGATTTGAACGACGAACTGTATCGAATACTATTACGTGCTGTCACTATCTCTATGTTAAGGCGAGCGTTCCCGACCGCAGCAACAATGTCCGCAGCAACAAATAATACATAACCATATAACAAATAATACATTACATAACCATATAACATATAATACACCATATAACATATAATAACCATGTAACAAATAATACATAAAACCATATAACAAATAATACATAACTATGAAACATATAATATGTAACAATGTAACAAATAATACATAATAATATAACAAATAATATGTAACAATATAACAAATAATACATAACAATATAGTAAGTAATACATAACAATATAACAAATAATACATAACCACATAACATATAATACATAACAATATAACAAATAATATATAACCATATAACAAATAATACATAACATTGTAATAATAATTATTACAATGTTATGTATTACAATACAATAAATAATTATACGTAACACATACATAACACATAATTATACATAACACATAATACATAATAATGAGATTTAAGGAAGCGAAAGACGTATGTAAGGAACGCGTCACTTGACTCTCCGTTCTCTCTGACTACCCCAATTACGTAACCATATAACAATACATAACCATATAAAAATAATACATAACCATATAACAAATAGTACATTATTATGTATTATTTTTTCAAACACATTGGTCGAATCGGGGGCAAATTGGCTTTTTACCCGTCCGGTAGTAAAGCATTTTGGTCCCTCGCCAAATCAGTTGAAGCTAATTTCTGTCGCCCATCACTTCCTCCCTTGCTGAAAGCTGATGGTTCACTAGCTCACACTGCGGAGGAGAAGGCCAATTTATTTGTGTTTTTCTTCGCCGAGAATTCCTATCTTGATTCTACAGGTGCGCTTCCGCCCTGTTTACCTCACTGCGATGCCAAAATGCGTAAAATAATCATTAAGCAGAAAGAGGTACTGAAGGCTATGCGGAGCCTGGACATCAACGAAGCTAGTGGACATGACGGCATACCAGCAATAGTACTTAAAAATTGCGCCCCTGAGTTGTCTCCTGTCTTGACACGCCTGTTTCGCCTTTCTATGGAAACTGATTCAGTCCCAAAGCTCTGGAAAATGGCCAATGTACAACCTGTACCAAAAAAGGGAAGCCGAGCCGACCCTGCCAATTATCGACCTATTGCAATCACCTCCATACTCTGCAAGATTATGGAGCGCGTATTGAACACCAAACTCGTGGCACACCTCGAGGATAATGAGCTCCTCAGCGATCGCCAACACGGCTTCCGCCAAAATCGGTCCACTGGGGATCTTCTGGTGTATGCCACACATATATGGAGTGAGGCTATCGAGAAGCACGGCCAGGCTCTCGCCGTATCCCTCGATATTTCGAAAGCATTTGACAGGGTTTGGCACGCTAGTCTCTTGGCCAAGCTTCCAGCCTATGGGCTTCCAGCTGGTCTGTGCTCTTGGATCTCTGACTTCCTGAGTGAGCGGTCGATAAGAATAGTCATTGATGGCTGCTCTTCGAAAGTACATGGCATCAACGCCGGAGTTCCTCAGGGGTCTGTCCTTTCTGCTACACTCTTTCTGCTGCATATTAATGATCTGCTTAAGCCCGGTACTATTGGGTATGCAGATGACAGCACAGTAACAGAAAGATACTTATCTAATGCACGGGCCAGCTGCACTGATATCGGTCTTCATAGAGAGGAAATGGTCAAGCGTCTTGATCTGTCCCTGAAGGCAGTCTCCGAGTGGGGAGATGCCAACTTGGTCAGGTTTAACGCCACCAAAACACAGGCGTGTCTATTTACCGCTAAACGGAGTCCCTTCACCATGACTCCGACTTTCCGTAATGTATCCGTGCCGACAGCTGACCACCTTAATCTCCTAGGAATGGATCTAACATCTGACCTCAATTTTGGTCGCTCCATTGAGTCTAAGGCTAGTACAGCAGCAAAAAAGCTGAGCATCCTGTTTAAAGTCAAGCGTTACTTCACACCTGAACAGCTCTTAAAACTTTATCAAGCACAAGTTCGATCGTGTATGGAGTATTGCTGTCATCTTTGGGATGGTGCAGCAAAGTACCAACTTGCCGCCCTTGATTCGGTGGAGAAACGAGCTAAAAGATTGATAGGTAACGAAGAATTGGTCAACAGTAAATTGCAAAGCTTGCAACACCGAAGAAATGTCGCTTGCCTCTCAGTCTTCTACAGGATACATTTCGGAGAGTGTGCATCGGAATCGCATGACTTGATTCCGCCGTCCCCTTTTTATCACCGGACAAGCAGACATAGGCGGGGTTTCCATCCCTATATTGTGGATGTACCACCCACTCGCACTAAGCGTTTTGCCTCAATTTTAATACTCATTTTTAATACGCACGGCTAAGGAGTGGAACGCCCTGCCGGCGTCTGTGTTTCCTGACGAGTATAACCTAAAAGTTTTTAAGGCCAGAGTGAATAGGCACTTACTAGATCCACGTGCTACATCTTAGGCTCCACTGCTACTTAAAATCAGGTGCAGTAGGAGTCAAACGTGGACCTAGTTATCATAATAAAAAAAACAACCATATAACAAATAATACATAACCATATAACATATAATACACAACAATATAACAAACAATACATAACAATATAACAAATAATACATAACCATGAACTAACTAATACATAACCATATACTAACATAACCATATACATAACATAACCACAACACATAATTATACAACACATAATATATTATTATACATAACACATAATTATACGTAACACATAATACATAAATTATACATCACATAATACACAATAATGAGATTTGACGAAGCGAAAGACTTCCTCAAATCTCATTATTCGTATATCGAATACGTATTACGAATATGTATTCATAATACGTATTCGAATTCTTTATCTTGTCGCACTGACGGTATTCTTGGTCAGGATTTTCTTATAAAATATGAGAGCATTATAAACTTTGAACTTTGTACTCTCACATTACGTATTAATGAACATAAAGTTCGTTTACCACTGGACTTACAAAACAAAGACAGCTTCTTTTTAACAATTTCACCTAGAATATCTTTACTCACACCTTTTAATTCTTCTGAACTGATTAGTATCCTAAATAACGCGTCTGCAGTCACGTTATCTTTTCCTTTTATATATTGTTAGTTCCACATTAATTTGAATCACTTAAAGTATCCACGTGTGATATTTTGTAACATTTTAGTAACTAGAACGAGGGTAGAATGGATTTCCTACGTGTAGTGGGGCTGCATAAAAGCCTGATTTTGGTCTTGTAAGAGTTGTTGAGAAATCGTCGAATAGTCAAGTACATAATAGTTGTGATGGAGAATTGATAACGTGTTCATAGTGATCAGTGCTCCTGTTACATTTCTTATTCAACAATATTTAACCGTGAAATCGTATTCCTCTAGTAATAAGTGAAATTTAAGAAGTCGGCTAGTTGGATTATTCATTCTGAAAAGAAAAATAAGGGGTTTATGGTCTGTAAGAATTTTAAATGGTCTACCGAATAAATAAGGTCTGCAATATTTGATTCCCCAAACAATAGCTAACAATTCTTTTTCAATTACGGGGTAATTTAATTCAGCTTTATTTAAAGAGCGACTTGCGTATGCAACTGGTTTATCATTGTTATTACAAAGTACCGCCCCTAACGCAGTATTAATTATATATAACGCATAATGCGTCAGTATTATGCGTTATGTATAATTATACACTTATTATATATTATATAATTATATGTAAAGTAATTATAGTGTTGTGTATACATACAATGCCTTTTAATCAATAAAAACATTTATTAATTATGTGTTGTGTATAATTATGTGTTGTGGTTGTGTTATGTATTATTTGTTATATGGTTATGTATTATTTGTTATATGGTTATGGTTATGTATTATTTATTACATAATTATATATTATTTGTTATATTGTTACATATTATGTTATATAGTTATTTATTATTTGTTATATGGTTATGTATTATTTGTTATATTCTTATGTATTATTTGTTATATGGTTATGCATTATTTGTTATATGGTTATGCATTATTTGTTATATGGTTATGTATTATTTGTTATATTGTTATGTATTATATGTCATATGGTTATGTAATATTTGTAAGGTAAGGATGATACTTGGGAGCGGGTGAATGAGACAACTGTTGACTTATGACTAACTATATTTGATGTAAACTCTTGTTACATTATTACATATATGTTAAAGGTTCGACACACACTACATTTCCCTCCTTAGAATTAAGAATTTATGAGTAACATTACGAATAATTTCTGTTAAAATACAATAATATGTTTTAATAATAACCTTAGAATAATGTAAGTTAAGATATATAATATACTTTATTGTATATAAAGCTTAGATCTATTTTATGTATTATATCTACTTTGTTATGTTTTAGAATTTTAACATTAGTACCTAAATTATCGATAACTTTATATGGACCTGAGTAAATTTAATTGAGTTTGCTGCCCGTTTCATTTCGAATTAGTATTAAATCATTTTTATTGTACATAACTATTAATAATTAATATTTTTATCGTATCTAATTTTTCTAATGTCCTTACTTTTTGTTAAGTTGTCATAAACTTCTTTTTGGGACTTCTGAAGTCTATATTTTAACCCTAAAGGATAATTGTCATAATTGTAAATTGGATCTGTATTGCATTAGATAAATTATTAGGTAAAATACATCTTTTGCCGAAAACTAGTTCACAAGGAGTGAATTTCGTTTCCGAATGCACGGAATGATTGTAGGAAAAGCATCAAAATGGTAGCCAATCGCTCCATGTATCTGAATAATTGTTAGTTTGAATTCTTAAATAATTACCTAAAGCTTTGTGAGAATTTTCTATGGCACCTAAAGTTTCATGATGATAAGCGGTTGACGTTAGTTTCGTTATATTCAAAATGTCACATAGTTCTTTCATTGTTTGAGAAATAAATTCTGTACCTCTATCTGTGGCAATAACACTTGGTAATCCATATCTAAGTTTAAAATTATTAACTAAAGTACGAGCTACTGTTACTGAATCCTTAGATTGCAAAGGGTAAGCCTCTACGAATTTTGACAACTCACATTGCAGTGTCAAGATATATACGTTATTATGATTGTCACGTTCTAATGGACCTACTATGTCCAGAAATATCTTCTCAAAAGCTGTGTTAGCAGTAGATGTTGTCTCCATAGGCTGCTTGGTGTAAACAGAATGTTTCGCGTAACGTTAAATTCGTCTCGCGTAATATGTGATCGACAATTAGGATTTATAAAGATATTTTTAAGCGAACTAACTGTAGGAAAAGTACCAAAATGGTAGCCAATCGCTGCATGTATCTGAATAAGCTTAGTTAGTATGTACTTGAAGACAGACGTAGGCTAGACGTAGGTTTTTTCAAAAACAACCTTTGTACATATACATACATATACATGTAACCTAACCTATCCGGTAAAGCCGCGCAAAAATTTTTCACGCGGACGTAGGGGTCGCCGATGCAGCTGGTTACATTACGTTACATATCTTCACGCTGTATCCCTGACGGGGTAGTCAACTAGTCATGATATGTGAAAATGTTGAACAATACAAATTAGTTACAAATTTATAAGGAAGAAATATTTGTAAAGATTATATTTACAAAATAGAATTACACGACAACACAAAATAAAATTGTTCAATAAAATAAATTAATGATATCGATCTGCGCACATTGCAAAATTTGACACACGTCTAAGATCCAATACGTTCCGCTCGGGACTGCGGGAGGGTGGAATCTAGGGCATCCAAACCGATAATTGATAATCGTTTATTTATCGATAATCGGTCCATTTTGAAAAACGATAAATATTGAAAGAAAAATCGATAAATATCGGTATTCGATAAAAAAATATAAAATCATATTAGAATTATTTCCCAATCATTAGAGCTGATTCCGAAATAAAACACCGATTATTCGGGAAGTGTTAAAAAAGACTAACCTAAAAACTGAAAAAATAACATTGCGTACTTAATGTGTAAATAGTTCGTATTATTTGTGTATCAAATTCTATTCTATTTTTCTATAAATCTAAGTTTTTACATATTTTTGTGTACTTTTAGTTCAGTAAATTGTTTTTACGTTAAAATAAAATTAGATAAAATTAAAACTACCTAATGGTGGTACCTTGTGATCACGATATTATATAAATATAAAATGTATGTATAAGAAAATAACTAATGATTATAATAATTCCAAAATGTTGATTTCAATATTTTGTATTTAATTTAATACAGAAATACAATCGTTCATTTAATAATAATAATTATAATAATAATATTTATTTCAATGGCACAACACAGTACATGACAAATTTATATAGTAAATGCAATGAATGAATGAATGAAATAACGCTGTCACGCACTGTGCTACATCCCCTGAAAATGGTGAACACGCAGCATGATGCGGCGCTGATTTTCAGTGCCACCACAGTAAAATTACTATAATTTTAAATTTAAAAAAATACTATATTTTTTAAATATTTAAATATTTATTTTTCAGTATGTAATAGGGATTAAAGTATGAAATTGCCGTTTTAACGCACTGTCCACTTTGAATTAAAATTAAACCTGCGTAGTGTCAGAGATTTCAGAGTAACTTTTTTTACACGAAAACTATAACATTTTAATTTTTTTTAAATCATGACATTTGACTGTTCAGACTTTCAATTGTTTTTACATTCAGCTTTTAAGAAGATGGACACAGCGAAAACCAGAGTAATTTTCGAATACGAGTTCCGACGTGGGACTAACGTAGCAGAAACTAACTCGTTACATCAATGCTGTGTTGGGAGAAGATATGGCTAACGAACGCATCGTGCGTTTTTGGTTTAACCGCTTTAGCAGTGGAAATTTCGACTTGAAGAATGAACCACGAGGAAGACCAGCCACTAAGGTAAACAACGTTGAACTAAGGGTTATGGTGGAAGCCGATCCGTATCAACCTACCAAGGAATCAGCGGCATCGTTTGACGTTAACATACTCACAATATTGACCCATTTGCAGCCAATCGGTAAAATTAAAAACCTTGGAAAATGGGTGCCTCATGATTTGACTGATCTGCAAAGAGCAGCGCGCATTGATGCTTGCCTGCTTTGAACTTGTTAAGCCGGTACAGAAATGAAGGGGTTTTGGAACGAATTACGACGTGTGACGAAACTAGGAGTTTTACGATAATCGCGAGAAAACAACGTAATGGCTGACTCCGAGTCAAACGCCACACCAACGCCTTAAAGCGAAGTTTATCTATGGAAAGGTGATGGTAACTGTTTGGTGGTCACTTCATGGTGTAAATCACTACAGCTTCCACCGATCCGGTCAAGCAATAACAGCAAATATCTACTGTGCAGAACTCTGAACAACGATGGCGATACTCGCAGCAAAACAGCCCCGACTCGTCAATTGATCTTCACCATTATTGCTCCATGATAACGCAAGACCTCACACTCCTCGAAAAGCAGTTTTAACACTACAGAACCTGCAGTTAGAAACCATCTGTCATCCATCCTCCGTGACTACCATTTTTTCGCGATTTAGACAATATTTTGTACGGAAAATATTTTCTTCCCAGGAAGCAGTACCAAATGCTCTTCCACAGTTTGTGGATTCCAGTTCCCCAGAGTTCTATCGCAAAGGTTTAAATGAACTTTGGATTAGATGGCAAAAATGTATAGACAACGAGGGGTAATTACTTTGATTAAATTAAATAAATATATCTCGTCCTACAAAAAAAATTGTTTAATTTTTAATATTATGGTTCATTTTAGGTAATTGTATAGTTAACTTACATGTGAAAAAACAACTTTTCGTAAAATATTATAAAAACCGGTAATTATCGGAAAAAAAACGATAATTTCTTTTTATCGATTATCGGAACATTTCGATAATTGCATGCCCTAGTGGAATCCGACTGCTTGGTTAGGGCGCGGGCGTCGATTGTAGACATTGTAGAATTACAGGAATGCATTTTCGATTAACAAAATTACGATTTTTGAAATGTCTTACGCATTCAATGACGATTATTTTGGTATATTTCTTACAACAAACAATCAAGTATAACTCGAATGATACGATTTTTAGATTACAAATTACGACGTCTGTTTAAGATTTTTTTCTTTGCGTCTCCGCCTTAGCATCTATAAGGTCACATATACTAATTACGAAAAGTGCTGACAAGATGTAGTTTCGTTGTGCTTTTTTGTTCTTTCCACACTGAATGAAATATAGCGTGAAGTTACAACGAGTATCATATGTGGGTATGTTACAGTGAAATAAGTATAATAAATGTAAAATATATAAATGAAAGATAAAAATAAAGTATTTATTATTTCTGACCAATTTGAATTGCTTACGAATGAAAGAACGCAGTTATTTAACGAATTTTCTTTCACACAGTCATTTAATACTTTAATTATTTCATTACTTTAATTAAAAAACTTAATACTTATTTCACTGCCGTAGGAATCTACCTTTCGTTATTATGCTCATTTAAAAAAAAATCATCTTCACATTTAAATAATTTTCATAAAAATAGTTAAATAAACAAAATGATTATACCTCTGTACTTCTTATCTATGTACATAAAATGTACCATATTATGTACCTAAATGAAAGTAAAGTATCTGCGATTTGGACATAACTTTCTTTAGCTGAAGTGCTGAATTATATTTCTGTCTAAAATTATCTGTTGACAGCAAATTAGTTTTTTATTAACAGTTTCTCTATTTTTTTAGTCTAAATAAACATGGGAGTACCTAAATTGTTTGATGTACCTATTACTGTAGGGTAGAATTTTATGGGGAGGCACTTAGGATACTTTTAGGATTAATATATTCCAGCGGGAATCTCGTTTACAAATTCCACGCGGACGAAATTGGATGCGACCACTTCTGATAGGTAGGTACTGAAAGAAATTCCATTGAAACGAAAAAGTATACAATAGCTAATGTTATCACTACTCTTCTTTGGCTTTACCTAACTTAGGTAATAAAAAGTAATATAAATAGATACTGTAAAGGTTTTATAATACAATACCCTCTACTAATTAGTATCTACATCACTATGTATTCGTCTCGCATTGTACTTAATTCAAATATTCATTTTTTGAGTCTGGTCATTTTCGTTGTACTTAAAATTATATGTGTTTATATGTAATTGAAATATAATATCGATTATTATTATTACCAATCGTTTAGAAATTGATTGATATATTAAGGGTTGATTTTTCAAAATATTTTTTTATTTTGAAAAATCAACCCTTAAAGGAGCGAAAAAGAGTATAAATTTTGACATGAAATAAATTAATAAGTTTATGTGAAGAAACTATCAAATAATTAAACACGTTTTCGGCCCCTAAAGAAATAAAAAGGGGATATACTACTCTGTCAAGAAAGTACCGGGAAAAGATCAATAATACAAGAAATGTTAGTTATTCATCCAAATTTATTTTATCACCTTCAAAGTATGCTCCTTCAGAAACGATACACTTACGCCAACGAACAATCCAATCATCAAAACATTTTTTAAACGCTTTTTCCGGAATTGAGTTCAGTGCTCTCCGCGAATTCTCCTTTATGTCTTCTACCGAATGAAAACGGGTGCCACGAAGTGGTAATTTGAGTTTAGGAAAAAGAAAGAAGTCGGCTGGAGCTACATCTGGTGAATAAGGTGGCTGCTCGATGGTATTTGTTGAGTTTTTGGTCAAACATTCGTTCACAATGATGGCCTTGTGCGAAGGCGCATTATCGTGGTGCAAAATCGAAGAATTTTCTTTTCACAAATTTGGCCTTTTTCGTCGAATTTGCTCTCTTAAACGCCGCATAACGCTCAAATAATATGCTTTATTTAACGTTTGACCTTCCGGCAAGAATTCCGAGTGCACAACACCGCGAAAGTTAAAGAAAACAGTCAACATGACTTTACTTTTGATCTACTTTGGCGTAGTTTTTTCGGTTTCGGTTCAGTTGGAAGGCGCCACTCCGAAGCTTGTTGACGAGTTTGCAATTCATACTAGATTATTCTCCTCAATATTTTTTTATTAATTTCTATTCATTTTGCTACATAATATTAAAAGTACATTAAATATACTGTATGTATTTGCTAAAACATTATAATTTTATTCTTTAAAATGTTGTATTTCTTAAACTGTCGTTATCATTTCTCGAGGGCACGTAATTACCGAACTTTACCCCAATAGTTATAACATCCCTCACACGCCAGACCATCTGTCTGTCACCGCTGATTTTATTTGACGCCATCGCGCTCCTTACGTACTTCTTATCTTCTCTTCAAAACTCGTCATTCTCTTCACACATTTTTGCCAAGTTATGAGAGCGCTTTTGACATTCTGTCAGCTAATCTTCATACAAGCCTTATATAAGCCTTCTTCATGTAAGCCTTGGTCTTCCTTGGCTTCTGCTATCACTCATTCCTTTTTGTAGATTTTCTTCGTTTGTCAATCGCTCATCACTCATTCTTTCTATGTGCCCGCAATATCTGAGCATTTCTACTAATGTAATACTAATCATCGATACTTATAAAATGTGTTAAGAATACGAGATAGCGTAAGCGAACATTTTTGAGCAGTTCGTGGCATAAGAAAACGTTTGTAACTCCTTGAATATATTACATGGGGTTAATATAACTTTCGACTGAATCTCAAAGTCAAAGTCAAATCAATTTATTCAAGTTAACCCAATATCAAGGTGTTTTTTGACGTCAAATCTACTTCAGTTTGGTTCGAAATGAAAACCTGGATACTGAGAAGAAAAATTCGACTGATGTTCTTGCTTGTAAAATGATGTTAAAAAAATGATACCCGACTACATATTTGACTACCCCGTTAGGGATAATGCGTGAAGATATGTATGTATTTATGTAGTTTACAATAGGTTTATTAAACTCCAATGTTCAGAAAACCAGTAAATGCATTTGCAGAGAAGATTATTTCCAGACTATTGTTTTGTCTTCAAAGAAATCGTTTATTTTATAATACGACTAGCGGACCCGATACACGTTGTCCTGCGCGAACGTAGAAATAAAAAAAAAATCCTAGAACCCGATTATGGCGCCACCGACCGGGTCCAATTTGTAGACCTAAACTATGCAGTGTACTCCAACATATACAAAAAAAATTCATCAAAATCGACCTTCCGTTTTTATGTAAAGATTGTCTAATCAACGTACATTTTATAACAAATCTAAATCTAACTTTATTATTTACAAGGAACTTTTTTATAAAAACGCAAAATGCACTTTAAATTTTGGTATAACCCATTTATTGTGACCTCGGGTTTCCATACCATTATATCTCAAATGAGTTTAATAATTGGTAACGTTTTTCTATACTAAAATACCACAGATAAATGTACAACATTGACGAAATCTTTTTTTTTCTTCATGTAAATTGGCGATACACACGATTTCGAACTCAAACTGTCCTTACTCCTCTTCCGCCCTCTTTAATCCTCGTATACCGCCTTTAGACAATACTTAAAAATATATATAATCTAAGTAATTAATAAGATATTCAGGAAAATTTAGGAAATAGACCTTCACTTACCCAAGAATAATTACGGTCCTAAATAGATAAGGGTGGGTATGAAAAGCTAGTTTTCTGAATTTTTCTATATAATAATTCTTTTTATTTGTTCAAGTAAGTCAATCATTTCTTAATTTATTAATATGTATGTTTTATCTTATTTTCATTTTATATTCAGATGTTCACATTTTCAATTAGCAACTCTGGATAACATTGCACTTCCATCGTCCTGCCATCCTTAACTTAAGCACCATTTCCCATTCGAAGTGGACAGAGATCAAAGAGTTACAAAATTACACCTTGTTGCCATATAAAGCAATAATAATATGAACTTGTGGTAGCAAATAAGAACCATGCTAGTTTATAGCTCATTCTCATGGCCGACTTGTATGAGCTGCGCGGGAATATAAGCAATCGGTCCTTTGCAGTGCCTCACAGACCAGCGAAAACTTATTTCCAGTACACAATATCATATATATTCAATCCAAATGCTATGCTTTAAACATATATATATTAGTTTAAAAAAACTAGCCATTTACACTACGAAGAAGAATTGGAGTATATGAGTTTACAAAAATACAATTTTTTGATCACATACCGCTTCATATTTGTTATTTCTCTTCAATAATTTACACTGCCCCTGCTTTATCCTTCTCCAATTTCAAGGAATCGCATGGTATGTGCACACGATACATTTCATAGCGTGTACACTGCGTACTGATTTTCTTAAGACCTTCAAAAACTATCGCAGAATAACACTAAAAAGTGTACCAAACAAACACGTAGATCTCCTTCTTACTCGTCGCCACGTCGTCGCGTCGTCGGGCCGTTTCGTTTGTGCTACAATAAGAATAATTTTTACCGGAAAAAAATAAAACTACAAATAAAAAAAATAAAAAAATGTTTTTATAAATTTATTTATTGAATTAAAAAATTAATAAATAATCCTTACATATCAAATTTTTTTAAAATTCTGTGTTTATATAAGTTTTATATAAGTATACGTACTGCCTGCGCTTTTAATCAGTGAGCAGGAATGAGGTTCTTCTGTAGCTTTACTATTTAACGTTATTCACTAAATAAAATTTTCTTATTCTTTAAAGGTTCAGTAGTTCATACATAATAGCTAGTTTTCAAAAAGCTCATTTTATTTATTTTTCTGCCTTCAAAAAAGGAGGAGGTTCTCAATCTGATTGATTTTTTTTGTGTGTATGTTACGTATTTCAATGATTACCTCCCTACCTACCATCTCCCGGCTCTATCCCGATATATATGGAGAAGTCTCCATCATGAGACTACGTCCATAGTACTATATTATTGCATTGTCAACTAAGTTACATATGTGTTCAAAATTTCAGCTCAATACGTTGGCAGGAACTGATATATTTAGTTGCAAGATTTGACGACATACTAAAAAGTGAAGTTAAAGCCTATAAGACTTATAAAAAAAATGTAAATAGTTGAACTTGTTCTCTAGACTCTAAAGTACCTACAAATTAGAGAAATAATTCAAAATGTTGATAAAACGGACATTTCAAGTCCGTTAGTCCTTCGATTTTGTTTGCCGTATCTTTCAAATCCTACGCCAGTCTTCGACAGTATGCCTGTGACAAATAAAGTAATTTCGTTTTCAAGAAACACTCGTATGGAAAGCAAATTGTGCTATAAAAAATTTATTCTGATAGTAACGTCGTCGCTGAGTATACTGAAGAGTTATTACCATTTTAGTACAGTCTTCGTCGGCGACATTATTTATTGAGAAACAACTCAATAAATGTTGCTAAAGAAGAAAGTAGCGTTCTGATCGTTTGATGTAACATTTCGTGTTCAATTTATAAAAGCGTAAATTATACTTTATAAGTACCGATTTATGTTCCTATATCAAATATTTACCTACAATATTTTATTGATTTATTAATACGAAGTTGAAATTATTTTCATGGTAATTTTAAGATAGTAGATAGATTACATCTCTGTCAAGGACGCGATCGCATTCGTTTTTGTTTTACACGTTACATATTTCGAAATCTCTATAAATTCTTTGCTTTATTCGGCTTTTAGATACAACAGAGGTTTAGCAAATCGCATTAATGTTCTTTATCGAATGGACATTGGGTCCGTTACGATGTTTTCCTAATGGAAATCGATACGTCCACAATCTTGTGAAAGGCCTTTATCGATAAGAAAGGCATCATTGTAAACATTCTCGTGATGACGAAGCTTGTGAGAGAATACTAGCGAAATAAATAATAATAACATTATGGCTATCGCTTATCGCACTATTAAATAAGTACTAAAATTGATCTATTGCATTTTACGCAATTGTACCTACTTGAATTAATAATAAGTACTCCAAATAATTACAAGAATTATATGATATCAATACAAGCATTAGACTTTTACAACGATTTACGGGTATCAAACCAAGGGAGCACCAAATTACAACCAGTTCCAAAGTTACTGATAGCACTGATAGCGCATAAGCGTAGTTGCGTCAGTCACCAAATACATTAAAGGCCTTACTCACAGTGCAATCTGACTAGCAATTTGTTGTTGCAATCTGTTGTAAGGCAACTGATTGCATTGTGAATGAGCAGGTTGCAGGTCGCATGGAACTTATCTTGATGCCTTGCAATAGATTGCAGTAACAAATTGCTAGTCAGATTGCATCGTGAGTATGGCCTTTTACTGTTACTGTACATCACAGATTAAATATTTGTAGCCAGCTACAAATGTGAAAGTCACTTTGCTGTAATTGTTATATATTTCGTTTTGGCGCTACTATTGCCTACTTTTTTGACAATCTTTATGTATATCGTAGTCATTCCGAAAAACCACCAACGCAGCGCTTTAGAGGATTATTTACATCAAACAACTGACGAGAATAAGCGTTTCAAGGTTCTCAACTCAAGAATGAAAGCAAAGAAAACAAAAGATAAACCGAAACAATTCAAAATAAAAAAGTAACCAGAGTCGGAATATGAGTCAGACTGACAGCACACTGACAAGCGATTGGCTTATATGGCGGATAGCCAAGACTGCAAAGCGATTGCAGCGCCAATACAACTTATCCGGAACTAAAACTGTCACAGGCCTGCCACACACGATTACTGGATCTAATGGCGGGATGTCAACATCTTGTTCGTAGACACTAAACCGATATTTAAATGGTAATTTGTCTTTTTTAACTGATTTCATAAAAAGAAGTCCTACATACGACTTGCCTCTACGGAAGTGTTACATCGCGGGTTTTTATATCGATAGATGGCGTGATTGTTAAAAATAAAATACGGCAATGAAAAAATATACGTTTAGCTCTTCGAATTTAAGCAAAATAATTTACAAAAAATGTTTAATCTTAAAAAAGACTAAGTAATTTCTTTTTCATAGTTATTATTTATGAATTATGATATTTTACCGAATACATTGTGATTGTCAAAACGTCATACGTTTAAACCACACTGATATTTTCTACGAAAACGAATACAATTTCTGTCATTTTGTTTCTTTCTGCATTTTCTTTCGGATTCGTAAAATCCTCTCCGATGAGATTCCGATTTTCTGATAGTTTATGAATAGCGTTTTCCAATTTGTCGGATTGAAGTTATGCTTTCTGACGATCGGGCCTTTCCGCCATGGAAACTTTTTGCATGTTTTTGGATATTTTCAATTACTTATTTGTTTATATTTAATGACACATTTCTGATAGAATTGTTGTGGATACTATAATTGTAATGAGTTCGTACTGCGGGTATGCCCAAATAAACGTTCAAATGAAATAACCCTGTCGACGAATGAATTGTATTGTCGTACGCTATTATTGCGTATTTCATTAGGTTGTTTGGTTCATCTGTATTGTAATTCGTTGTATACGAATCATTTCTGCCAACGTAGAATGTATACGTTCTATGGGCAAGTTAGAGTTGGGGTTATATGGTGTAGTGAAGTGGATATTAATATTATGCGTGGTGCATATCTCAGAGATAAGATCATTATAGAACTTTGTGTCAAAATCTTTTGTGATTTTACTGGATATAATATAGAGATCTGTAATATGGTTCAGCTATATGAATACTCGTTACAGCGGATAATGGTATGCCTTTGAAAATTTGAGAAGTTACCTATAAGCATGAGAAATGTTACTCCACCTATAATATAGAGATCTATAAACATATTATGTTCCATGGATTTATATCGTTGTTATGACGTTATGGCGTTTCTGTTAGTGTAAAAAATCATTTCACGTTAAGTTTTTAACTGTTTTTTTTTCTTTCTTTTTCCATATATTTATATTACATGCATTTAGAATTATTTCGTTCTACAAATTACATACATTCAGTCAAGAAAGTATCAGGAATGGATAATTTGTTCATGGTTCCAAATTCAATTTTTTGTTTTTTTTTTGTTGTTAGATTAGCACAACTGTTTTCCATTTTGGCGCAGAGTTTGAGTTGCATCTGTTATTTAGATTAAATACAGTGCTGTTTTTATTTATATCATTCTAGTGTATATTGCGAAATTCATAATGAACAAAAACATCGAACAAAGTGTTTGTCTTAAATTTTGCATCACCCATGGAATTTCGTGTTCGGAGTCACTGAAAATGTTACAGAAGCCTTACGGTGACTCGATTTTATCAAAAACACGTGCTTATGAGTGGTAGAAAGCGTTCAAAAGCGGTCGAGATGTGATGGAAGATTTGCCTCGCTCTGGTAGGCCATCAACGTCTGCAACTGAAGTTAACATCGCAAAAGTAAAGGAAATAGTGACTGAAAATGCTCATTCAAGTTTGAGAGAGATAGCCGCCGTACTTTCTGTGTCTCACGAGTGGATCTGTACCATTTTAAATAATCACTTAGGTATGAAACATGTTGCCGCTCGGCTAGTCACAAAAGGCCTGAATTTTCTTCAAAAACACAATCGCATAAGAGTCGCTGAGGACATGCTAGAACGAGTCAATTCCGACCCAACATTCATGAAACGCATTGTTACTGGTGACGAGACGTGGGTTTACGAGTTTGACATGCAAACTAGTCAACAAGCTTCGGAGTGGCGCCTTCCAACTGAACCGAAACCGAAAAAACCACGCCAAAGTCGATCAAAAGTCAAAGTCATGTTGACTGTTTTCTTTAACTATCGCGGTGTTGTGCACTCGGAATTCTTGCCGAAAGGTCAAACGGTAAATAAAGAATATTATTTGACCGTAATGCGGCGTTTAAGAGAGCAAATTCGACGAAAAAGGCCAGATTTGTAGAAAGAAAATTCTTGGATTTTCACCACGATAATGCTTCTTCGCACAAGGCCATCATTGTGAACGATTTTTTTACCAAAAACTCAATAAATACCATCGAGCAACCACCTTATTCACCAGATATGGCTCCAGCCGACTTCTTTCTTTTTCCTAAACTCGAATTACCACTTCGTGGCACCCGTTTTCATTCGGTAGAAGACATAAAGGAGAATTCGCGGCGAGCACTGAACTTCGGAAAAAGCGTTTAAAAAATGTTTTGATGATTGGATTATTCGTTGGCGTAAGTGTATCGTTTCTGAAGGAGCATACTTTGAAGGTGATAAAATAAATTTGTATGAATAACTAACATTTCTTGTATTATTAATCTTTTCCCGGTACTTTCTTGACAGAGTAGTACACAAAAATAGGTTAGTTGCGAACATGGCCCCCGACAGTGTGAACGCACAACAACTAAGCAGCAACGTACAATTGAGCCAATTTCCTCACAGGGCGACGCAGCACACCCTCTTTCGTCACCACATCTGCCACTCTCCCAACACCAGGAACCTTTTTTAGCAAATGTTGCTATTATATGTCCTCTAGGTCAGCATCTTCTTGGTAGAGTCCCGTCCGTGATATGTATAAGGTCACCGACTTTCAATACTGGTGCTTCATGAATTGAAGCTCGGGGAGGAACTAAATTTAGCAAGTATTTCGCCTCAATCTCTGCCAAAAATGATCGGCTAACCGTTGGGCCTTCCTCCATTGAGCTCTGCCAGAAAGTTCAGTTTCGTCACTGCTGCGTTGGAATTAGAACGTTAGATGATGTGCCAATTAGAAATGCGAATGGCGTCAGCGCTGCCTTTGACTATGGATCGACGCGCACTTGAGTCAGTGGTCTAGAGTTAACGATATAAAATTTTTACTTATTACTAGGTACTGTCTTTCGAACCAAATATCTAAACAGCAATAGGCTTTCAATCTAAAAATCTACGAGGTACTCTGAAACCCTACCGAGTCCAGTGATCGCTGAAGATGGCCAAGATCCACCACTTACCGGAATATTAGGGGTCTCGTCCGAATTTTGAGGTCTTTCCCTCTCCAGAGCACAGCTTCAGCTGGAGAACAGCTCCTTGTCTCTCGGCCACGCGTCAACGCCCTCTGCCGACAATACCAGCGGGTACAGTCGTTGGCACACTCTTATCTTCTCGCCAGTCACTGTCTGAAGTCGAGCTACTCTAGTGTGCCCATCAATGCCTGGAACCAATTCTTTTATTACACTTAACGTTTCTAGAGCTAGTAAATAACTAGATAATTTGTCATATAAGTTTTTTATGCTTTATGTGAGGTTTTTTGGGACATGACTAATGTTAATAACTTACATTCGTAAACCTGAATTAATGTTTCTTCTTTAACAAATCTTGCCTTCAGCTCCTCTATGGCCTTGTTGTAGCTCTCCTCCGATGGTGGAAAGTTCTGCACGAGTGACCTGGCGCTTGATCCTTCCTTTAAGTTTTGTAGGAGAAACTGGAACTTATCCTCCGGGCACATTGTTGTATCTTGGTGTATCTTCTTAAATTGTTCCCAGAATTTCAACCAGTTTCTTGGATCATTAAACTTTTGCACCTCTAATTTGGGAAATTGTTTGTTGCGTTTGCTGTCTTTTTTATTATCCGCGTTCATCTTGAGTTTGGTCTGAAGGAGTGATTCGACTTTAAATTTAATTTCCAGGAACTTTCTTTAGAAATTTGATGCCTCATCTATTTCTTTGGTAAAAAATTCCTCATCGTAATCTTCGAGCATATGGTATTGTATAAGGTCATCCTACGTGGCCATGCGTGTGTATGTTTCTTTTAGGTAATCGAATTCTATTAATGATTTCGCCGACTCGTTTTCCTCTATGTGTTTGTCCATTTCTTACGCACTACTCTATCGAATCCTGTTTCTGGATCCACGGAAGCGCAGAAAACTTTACGACCTATGGTCAGAAACATCTCCACGATACGATATGATTTGTAACACATTATATAGAATATATTATGTCTTTCTTTATAGCTTCGCCATATAAACTTTAACTATTCCAAATCTCACACTATTTGCATACTAATAAATAAATACTTGCACTACCAATACGAGATAATGTACCTAACAAAGACATAATTTCAAAAACTTTTTACGTACTCTACTAATGAAATAAAATGTATGAAATTGAAATTAATATACAAATTGTGCAAGGGTACAATCATTGTACAATTTATTTTATTAAATTCCATAGCCCGTGCTCACTTTACACTTACATACATAATATGAAGACCTGCCTTGCAAAATAGCTTAATTAATTAGCGCAACATCTATTCTAGTACCTAAACAAGATCAGATGATAAAGCATCTGGTGACATGCATCCAATTTTTATAACTTTGAGGGTTTTGATGTTGATAAGTAACATTACAGTCTCTTAGAAGTTCCATGATGTTCAAATTGTAAATAGGAAACATTTTAATTGTACATTTCTACTATTTTTGTAAGTTAATCTATATCTAAAGGTTTAATGAAGTTTTTTAAATACGCACAATTTTAAAACAGGTACATTTCCATTTGTCTCTCTAGTAAAGTACATTATAAACTTTATAATACGAAATAATGTATAGAAAAATAAGAGTCGAATTCATTTAATCGGTATATAATATTCCTTAAAGATTGTTATTATACCTCTATAAAATAAATACTCCTGTAATATACCTATCTAGTTAAATTGTAACTGTACAGCGACGTAAACAAAGCCCACTCTCCGCGCCTCTTAACACTGAATACCTACTTTATTCGACCTCCTAATTCAGTTATCTTGCTCGCTACGTTCATTGTTCGTCATAAATTGAAAATTTTATTTTCAAAATCTCATACTTTTTGTAAAAAACTGCATGAGAATAATAATAATAGCCTTTATTCCCAAAATAGACAAACAAATAAAAAATAGTCGTTAGCGATTTTTTTTTTAAATTAGTTGTCGTTATTAAAATTATCGTATCATTTCATAAAATCCACAATATGCAATGTGAAATACATTGCAGTTTTTCTGCATGCGATATGCAGAAAAACTACATCAGAATATCTTATTGAAATAGCAAACGAATTACTGGTCACTGTCTCTTCACGTAATCTCAGGAATTGTTATTAGACATTCACTAACTGAATCCAAAATTTAACCCCAAAATGGCGAAATACTGAAATATTGATTGTGTGGAGTAAAATTGTGTAATAATTCAATTTAAGAGCCCTATGACAAATCGTAATCACTTGAATTTAGGTATTGGCGCGCTCGGACACTCATGTATGAGTGCGACATTCGTAGCTTGATTGTAGTGTGTGTACCGAAGTGAGTTCAGTATATAACATAATTTTAATATTTTTCCGAATCAAAAGAAACTGACTTCGTAGAATGCTTATTGTAAAATATATCATAAATAATAATATATAATAATATACTCAGACATTTCACACAGCGCCATCTATTCCCAAAGTAAGCAGCACAGCGCTTGTGTTATGGGTACTAGACAACTGATATACTACTTATATACTTTTCTTTTGTAAATAAATACATGTTATACATAAACACTCAGATTCGGGGCGGGAATCGAACTCGCAATCCCCATCTACTTTCCAACGCACTTAGCCGTTGCGCCGCGGAGGTCGTCTTATAAAATAAATATGAAAATATGCAAAACCGAAATTCAAGAAGGGAAATGGATGTATTATAAACTGCCAGCAGAATATTAAATAATCTTAAAAGGTTTCCGAGAACTAGATCGTCAAAATATCACTATTTCGCACAAAAATGTCAAGGGGCTCTTAATTGAATGGAATTATTAATATTTTCTTTTATGAGTAAGTATACTCAAAAAAAACCTACTTTCGGTAATAAAATATTAGAATTTGATTAAACACGTGTTTTCTTTAAACCTGGGGATGAACATATGAGGTGTCGAATAACAACTTTGCAAACCAACGAATTCGCGGATTACCTAAATAGCTATTTTTTTAGCATTAATGGAAATACAAGTAAGGTTACCAGATGGAAAATTGAAAAGTCCTGACAAAACGCCTGGTTTGCATAGAAAAGTTCTAAAATTTTTTCGTAAATGTAATTAAGTTCCTTTATGAACGGCGACTGACGAGAAATTACGCAAGTGGATACTATTTACACTCGTACGCGAAAAAAAAGGGAAAGCATTTAAGCAACAAGATTTCGATTTGTAATGTTTCAAAAAGCAAAAAAATCCTACATTTCGAAGCACTAAGTGAAAGTTTGTAAAGACGGGATCGACTTTGGTAAAGAATGCCATCAAGAATTTTTTCCTTTTACCAGAATATACACCGTACAATCAAAATTTATATTTTAAACAATTTAATTTCTTGCATATCTACAATTGTCATATGACAAATAAATAGATTTCGCTTTTTTGCTCTTTGCTCTTGTAACCTCATAACAGCTGTGAAAAAAAAGTATCAATTATTGGTTTTTTGCACTGGGAGCAACTGGGTGTTATAAACGCGGCACCAAATACCAAAGAGCTAAGAAAAAAACAATCACAACCACCCACCCACAGACTACAAACAGAACTAAAAACTAAAGAGCAACACAGATTTACTACTAACAGACTATACCTCCGGACAGCCTGACCCGTAATACGAAAAGCAGTAAATAAAATCAAATAAATGTAGATGGGTGAGCGCTGTTTTCTAACGACGTGGTGGCCGATTTGTGATCGAAGTGGCTGATCAACTTATCTGATAATAAATATGTGTCGTGTGAATAGGCGAGTCAGCTTATCTGATTTGCTGCACCGTTACTGCTCGGATGCGGCGTCTGGAGTTATTTATGAAATCTATGATTTTTAATTAGATGTATGTTGATTTAATTGACTTTAAATAAATTTATAATAATAATACTAACCAAAGAAATTTATATTTCTGTTTATGTTGATTGTTCGTATGATTATAAGTTCCTAGTTAAAATAAATTTTAAAAAACCTATATAATATACCTACTGCATTATATTTAAAAATCGAAAAATACTGTCATTTCTAAAATCCGGCCGCAGTTCTGACAAGAACCTAAAAATCCTGACATGTCAGGACAAACCTTAGATGAAGTAATAATAATAATAATGCGCCAGACAATACACACCAATCATCTGATCTCAAACTAGGGTATTCCCTGTGCTATGAGAACCAGAAGACGACTACTGGGGGCGCCTGCCAGTACACCCAGACCCGATACAATCTAGAAAAGTTCGTTTCCTAAATTGACCCGACTGGGAATCGAACCCGGGAATCTTTCGTGCTTGGGTGCAACGTCTAAGCCACTGCGCCATCTAGGTCGTCAAGTAGTAATTCACATTATGTTATTCAAGGTTTAGAAATTCGTTCCATCAAAACAATTGATGTAAAACCGTAGAAAAGACTAAAGAAAATATCCTTCGGCTGAAACTTCCAAGGACGTACAAAGCGATGGTTCTAAAGCTTTATTGTATCCTTTTGTCATTGAATTTCGTCTGTACCTACGTACAGCGAACCCTCACCTAAGTTACGAACAAATATTCTCAATAAATTTTACTTATGTGACCCTGATTTTCATACACTCACCTAAATTTGTATAACATAATAAATGTCATGAAGGTCTTAAAGCATTATCGACATAAATAGAAGTTTTTTGACATTGGGATCGTGAAAGAAATTCGACACACAATTTTTGGACGGAACGGCCCTTGTCCTTGTTATTAGTTTGAAAAGTCCTTCTATGAGATGTACTCGTAAATGGTGTATTAGAAAATAATATCGTAAAAAGAAATTGGTATAAGAAACATACAAAAGTTATACTTACCTACAATTTCTTTTTTATGATGCCTTGAAAATAAACCAAAACCTTCTTTTTACATACAATGTATGTACATAGTAATTTTACATATATGATTTGCATCTTTCGGCCAAAAATATGGACTCGCTCGTTTGCACTTTTGCAGTATACAATCGCTTTAACGAATACTTTTCGATCAACTATCACCGCGAGCGAGAAGAAGAAAGAAGACGGTGAAAGAAAAAAATAAATGAAAAATAAAATCGTTTACTACTAATTGCTGTATGCCAATATCCCACACAAGACAGTTAGATGTCTTGTATTGTCTTGCACTATCTTGCATTCGGTTCAGTGGATCACAGTTCTGGATTTTACTCAATTGTACCGAAACCAAGAACTTGAAACGAATATCCGTTTATATACTTCTCCAGGTTGTTTATGCGTACTTATGTATTATATAAACATTACCACCACTACCACAGGCTATACGTATGCCTTAACCGATTACTGTAAATGAGACACGATAGTCCGGCGGGTAACTGGATATCCGACGTCATTATAAATAATGTGGCGGAAGCCCAAGGATGTTGAATTACTCTTTTCTTTGGGATTCGCCTTAAGATGGTTAACTTGATAAGCAAAAATATCAATAATATCTACAAAATACATTTTTGTATTCTGCTTATCAAGTTAGCTTAGCAAAAAAGTTCGTTTAGAAATGTGCCCATGATTTGTAAAAAAAACCTTACCAAAAACAGTAATAATAAGGATTTATGATAGAAACAAAATAGATTTATAAAGAAATTCACACAGCAGAATGTTACCAAAACTAAGGAAAATAATATTTCTTTTATTGCTTATTAATAACTGTTATAAATAAAATAATATTATAATGGTGAGACTGGGTAATCAAGAGCCCCGGTGCAAAAAATAAAATTGGGCCCTATGTAATCTGGATTTTTTTTTTAATTTACAATTCTAGTTCCCCTAACGAATTCCTGTCAGAGACTTTTTTAGCCTTCTTATCTAAGTACTTAGTTATATCTACTCTTACTACGCTATTTATTGATTTATTTTATTTTTTTATTTATTAGGTTCTCCAACAATTGCTTACCTAAAACATTTACAGGAATAAAAGTAAAAGTATATGAATTAAGTGTAACAATCACTTATAGGTGAACTCAGCATGCGCTAATAATAAGAAAATTATTGTCTATTTTTAAACATACAAAATACAATAGATAGGAAGAAACCCAAAAAGTATATCTTAGTACAGTACTTATACCTGAATATAAAGTAAACAGTAAATATATGATTATATGATTTACAGTTCAGTGATACAAAACAGTATAAAACTTCTCAATAATATCAAAGTGTATGTCAAACTGATCACTGTTTTTATTTATGAGCTTACATAGCCGTGGAATAGGCGAGTTAGCACCCAAAACCGTTCGTCTCAAGGGAGGGCTTAGAGGAGTAATTGCTTTACGAGGAGGTTTATAAGGTACGCGAAACCTTAGGTGGCTTAGTATTTGCGAGCAATCGATTTGGTTTCTGAGAAGCTTGAAAACGAATAGCAAATCTAACAGATCCCCTACGTTGTGACAAAGAAAGTATTCTAAAGTGGCGCAATCTGCTTTCATAAGATGGTAGAAGCTTTACTTTGCTAACTGAGAAGGATAAATGCCATAGAAACCGTTTCTGTAGACGTTCCAATCTTAACGTGTGTGTCGCGTAATGCGGTCTCCAGACTACACTGCAATACTCCAGAACACTACGTACAAGGCTATTGTATATTAAAATTTTAGTTCTGCCACTGCGAAAATGCTTACAATTTCTTAGGACAAACCCCAAAGTGTTTTTTATGGTTTTTTTATGGTTTTTTCTATATGAGGTAAGAAGGTGCTTTTTTATCAAATTCTACGCCCAAATCTCGTATGTTATTGACTTCCACTATTTTGTTTTCGCCAATGTGATAATCATAATTTATTACATGGGAGTTACGAGTACATTTTAAATGCGAACATTTGCTGTGATTTAAATACATGTGATTTTGATCACACCACTTTACGAGTCTATTTAAATCCTCCTGTAGCGTTGCACAATCCTCTGCGGTTTCAATTGTTCTAGCAAACTTTAATTCATCAGCGTATAAAAAGATTTCAGAGGAGTGGAAACAGTGAAAAATGTCGTTAATAAATAGGTTAAATAGTACTGGCCCCAAATGTGAACCCTGTGGGAAGCCAGACGTCACATTATGGACAGTAGATTGAAAGGCATTAACGACTACATAGAGAGTTCTCTCGTCTAGGTTTTGATTTTAACCAATTCAGTGTAGAGCCAGTGAAACCGCAAATGGATAATTTGTTTGTTAATATTTTATTGCATACTTTGTCAAAGGCTTTACTAAAGTGTATATTTCGTCAAATTGCTTGCCAGAATCAATTACCTTTATCAGGGACTCAGTGAAAGATAGTAGGTTAGTGGAAGTGGATCTGGAGGAAATGAATCCATGCTGATGAATATTCAAATACAGTTTTAGATGGTTTTGGATGTGTGGGCAAATTATGGACTCAAATATCTTCGCAAAGGTTGAAAGAATAGAAATGGGTCTTTAGTTAGATATGTTTTCCGAATTCTCCGATTTGGGTATAGGAACTACTTTCGAAGTTTTCCACAGCGAGGGAAATATATTTTTTTATACTATATCTACTTTTCATCTTCTTATTCCTAATACCTCCTTACTCTACAGCTACTTACATCTTGAGAATGGAGAAATTGATATTATTTGTACTATTCTTGTCTAGTTTAATTTAGTTTACATACATATACTTAATCCCAACTGCGAATATTTTTATTATAAACCTTACATTGAAAAATTTAAGTCCGTTTTCATTGTGATCAAATAATATGTCAGCTTCTTGGCTGAACTGACGAGCAATTATTTATTAGGGATTTGCCGTGACGGCTAAAGTATTCAGAAAAATTATTGTTATTCATTTACCTAATATATTTTCCGCTGTAGGTATGTTGGCTTTCATTTATTGCTAATCTAAACTCGATCTCATCATGACTCAAAAAATTCAGTAATTTGACCGTAACACTAATCAATTTAGATTAGTATATTAGTAATAATATGATAAACAAGTCTTCCAAACTAATAGTATTCCTGTTGTAGCACATTGATTTGGCACCGACTTCAATAACTAATATTTAATTATATAGGTATTTGTATCATATATATAAAGTTATTTCTGTACTTGAGTTTTGATTAGTAAAGGATAGTTAATTTGTATTTTTCAGTGTATTTTTTTGATACCTTGGCCTAAATAAATATCTAGGGCAGATCTACAATTATGTAGTTTATTTTCTATTTCTGGAGCGCAATGTGTTAACTTCCATTCTTTTGAAGAGCACAAACCGTGGACTTTCACAATAAAAGATGCGAACAGTTCGAACATGAGATATTATTTCCCATTATGGCCATTATCAATATCATCAATATCCTATATCATATCAATGTCAATCAGTGATAAAAGAACAGTATAAAGGTTGCATCATAATTACACCTTAGCAGTGTTCTTACAATCCGAAGACAACCACCAGCCATATTCTCTGTCCGCCACAAGACTTACTCTACTGACTGAATTCATTATATCACAGGCAATTTATATTTTCTCCCTACTACCATTATACCACGTGGGGACAACGATAGTTAATAAATGACACAAGAGAATCATCAATATAAATGAATAAAGGTTATAACCAGGTCATGTTATTTGGTATATCTTCGAAACCAAAGCTTCAATATCAGTGAAATTTCAATGGGACCAATCTGGGTGTGTATACAAAAAATTTTTCAAATCGGTTCATAAATGACGGAGTTATGAGATAACAAACATAAAAAAACCTCCTCCTTTTTTGGAAGTCGGTTGAAAATGCTTTAAAGATGCAAAGTTACTTTATTATCAGCTTTTTATCGCCCACTGCAGGGCATAACAAAGCAAAGCTATTTACTTTAAGTCTGTGTAACGTAGTGCATATTCTTTTTGGGTAGGTTAGGTTAGAATGTTTACAGCACGCGCGAGCCGAGCGAGCAAAGCGAGCGTGCCGCGGCAGCAGCCGGCGAAGCGCCAAACAGAATCCTCCCAATAAGAACTTTGTTTAAATTTTAATTCACTCAAATCGCTCGTAGGTAACTCCATTATTTATGACTCCTAAATAACACTGGGAACTTATTTTGATTATTTTAAAAAATTTGAGTTTGAATTTAAAATTGTATCACGACAAAACCACTCTCGGCGATCAAAAATCACCAACTGTAGACGCCATCTTGTAAACAAAACGAAACTAGCGCAGCGGTGGCAGAGAAATGTAAGTACTGACTCAATGTTACGGAGGCTTTTAAGGTAGCCGTGATGTTGAACGTTTTAAACGCGTTAATGATTCAACTACAAAACTAAGCGAGTGGTTAAATGGCGTTGTTCAATGAAAGGGCTGCATGGCCGTGCAATTAGACGGCTATTTTAATTAGTTTGCTGCGACATATATATACTCAATGACGGCAATGTTGTTGACAAAAACGTACTAACGACTCAGGTCAAGCGATGAGAAAAATCCTGCGAACCCATGATTTTTTAATTTTTTTTACAATTTTAAGTATCTTGAAAAATTATCGACATTTTCTAAACTCTTCACAGATTGAAGTCAAATTTTTTAAAGTTATTGAAGTGTATATGTAAGTTGTTGTAACAAAAAAAAAGTTTGGTATGAGTTTGGTGCAGTGGCGTTATAAGGTGACCTCATGAACAATACTCTTGGTAGAGGATGCACTCCTAGAGAAAGCACTCGTTATAATATTTATTATGTTTTGAAAGTGGTAGCAGGGCCGGACCGTGAGCTTAGGGGGCCCTGGGCTAATACTACTTAGGGGTCCACCTAATTACTCAAAGTATAAGAAAAAAATAAGACAATAAAATATTTGATTTATATTATAATATATTATGCCTTAGGATCCTTAGGACCTTACGATCTGTTTAATTTAATAAAGTTATGGATTTTTTCGCATTATTGTCTGTTTTTGACTTTGACTTGACTTAGCTGGCTTAGAATCCACGGGGCCCTGGGCTGACGCCTAAAAAGCCATATGGTAGATCCGGCCCTGGATGGTAGAAATGTTTGCAAGGACTGTTCGACATTTGCTGGCCAGGGCCAAGGGACCCCCTGATCTTGGCGCCCTTCGCCTCTGGAAAATACTCGAATACCTGTCGTGGAAGTCGCTAGCCAAAGACTCATTATACGCAAAGAAAAAATGAAAATGTATTTTGTAGTACTTATTCCAGCAATATATTTGTAACTAGTTAACGAGATAAATATAATTTCGTTAACTTCTCATGTTCATGTTCTCTTTGTTGATATGTGAGACAAAAGTAAGATGATTCGTTTTATATAAATATTACGTTAGCAGAAAGAAGACCAACTGATGTGGCATCGAAAGTCGTTACCGTTGCCGTAGCCAGCACCGACTTGGGAGTCGATAATGAGGATGTAAATTGGGGTGTACGGTGTACGGTGTCCGGAGGGTGAGGAGTGGTCGGTGAGAGGCCGGGTTCCCGGGCCGCCCAACCTGTGGCGTATCTGTTGCGCCCGCCCGCGCCGGCCCAGCGCGGCCCGGCCGCAGTCTGTGTCGCCGCGCCGCGCTGTGCGCCATTGTTACACACCTTGTGCTCGTTGTGTCCGCACGCAAAACGGTGCACTTTTCTGCTCGAAAGCACACGTGAAATATCTGATCTCGCACTTAAAAAACAGTCCCGCGCGATAAATACAATTTTGCATTTAATAATAAGAAAAAATTATTTTGCGTTCTTAGTTCGAAAACACATGCAATAGAAAAGTTTTAATGGAGTTCCAGTTATTGGATTCATTAATTTGTATGCCTTTGTACCACAAAGAATGAGTCTCTAGATGGTGACGACTTAAGGGTAAGAGAACAGATATTATTTAGTAACATTAATAAAGTTTAAGTACGTAATGTTAAAAATATGTCCTGATTATTGTTGTTTCTATGCACACCCACAAAGGTTTTTATTTTCTCTTGAAGAATTATTCACATTTACTTATATATAATCCGCTTTTCTTATCAGGAGCACATTTTCCATGACTATTTAAAAGATATAAATTTCCACTACGTCTTTAAAAGACAAAGTAATAACAATACTTGAAATCGGTTATTACTGTAAAATATGCAATATAATATTATTAAAGGAAAACTAGGGATAGCATCTATCCACATAATATGTAAATATTTGCTATTAACTTTACCACTATTTATCGGGCATTGTTGCGGTTGTGGCAACAGTTAGTGTTTATTTATGAAGTCTTTAATAATTATAATAACATCGTAATAATAACCATTTTTAACTAATTATCTGAAAGATATTTTTATACCGTAATGTTTACGCGTTCAAAAATGTATTTCAAAAATATAAAACCTTTGTTCGTTATTTTTATAAAATCTTTCTATCTTCTATCTTTCCCTTATTATACGTTATTATCTATGTAGAGGATTTAATTTAGATTTATCCTTTCCCTTATTATAGGTTATTAAATTTGTAGAGGATGGAATCATGAGATGCCATCAACTCTGTGTATTTTTCTCAATCGCTTACCAATAGAGACCCCATAACTTTCATTATTTCCTTTCCATCATCAGTAGCAACAGCTGGTTTCATATCTGAAAATGTGTCCGTGTGTTAGAGAAGTTTTTCAGATGCGACCCTGTGTATCCAGTTAATACGACACCTTCAACAGAAGCACATTAACCTTACATCTTAAAAAACGCCTCAAGACAGCTATTGTTTTAGGTTAGGTTAAGGTCAATGTGTCCAAGTGTGTGATCATAGGCCATACGAAAATATCACTGCAATAACATTCTGAGCTTTATGATAGTGATGACAAAGAGATACGGCTCTTACAATACGATACGAATGACGAATACGTCGTAATTCGTATTATGATTACGAATAACGATATAAGAATGAACGCTTCACGAATTTTATTTAGATGTTGCCCGCGAGTTCGTTTGAAACCTTTGCGGGCGTACGCAGAACTTTAAGAACGCATAGAGGACAAACATACAAAGAAACATTCTTTTTCATGTATAAGAAAGAAGATAAAAGTATGTATCGTAATTAATCTTAGTAAATACTACGAGAAAAAAAAGCTCTCGCATACCTAGGTGAAAATGAGTGAGGAGAATGATGAGATTTGAGGAAGCGAAAGAACTATACGTAAGAACCGCGACGCTTGGCGCTCCGTTCTCACTGACTACCCCTTTAGGGATACAGCGTGAGGATTTGTATGTATGTATGAATGTAATTTTTTTTTTATTTATAATAAACTCAGACATTTCACACAGCGCCATCTAGTCCCAAAGTAAGCAGCACAGCGCTTGTGTTATGGGTACAAGACAACTGATATACTACTTATATACTTTATTTTGTAAATAAATATATGTTATACATAAACAACCAGACTCGGGGCGAGAATCGAACCCGCAACCCCCGTTTAATTTACGACACGTTTAGCCGTTGCGTCACGGAGGTCGTCAAAAATACTACGATATCGTAGTGATGTAATAATATTCGGCGATACACGATTATCACACTCCTATTCGTTGCATAACTGAATTGTGTTTATTTAAGACAACACAATACTCCAATTTTACTGCATTGTGACTTATTTATTTTACGTGTAACATGTTTTTACCACAAATTTTGTACATTTTGAATATTGGAGATGTTGCAAAATATTTGTGTACGTTAACGGCAAAGCTGTTATCGTTATTATTCAACCTATTCGACCTCAAATCCACCTGTGAAGCAACTGTAGCCTCTCATCCAACTCTTAAGGCTCGTTAATCACTGTAAGAGTGAAATATCTTTGTCTATGTAGGTCAATGCTTCAGGGGACTCGGTTGTCATATTTCTTATACTCGTAAGATTTAGCAAAGGGAACCGTACTTGTCCTCCGCATTCAGCATTTATGTTCACACAATGGTTATCCTTCCGGTTGGACCCAAGGGACATTGTATGTTGATGTGAATGATCTCACCTCTTCTGACATTTGAACATAAATTCAGTGTGTAATACTCAATATAAAATACTCAGTTTATTTATTTACAGACATATCAAATGTAAATCACGCACGACGTATGATTAATATCTAAAAACAACTGATAACTAAACATTTAGTTTAAATACAACCTTCCATTTACATAAAATATCCATGAAAGAACTGTACCTACCATTATTTGTGGAATACAAGGTAAGTGGTGTTTAATAATTCACGATTACGCAGAGCAGAGTATTGTACAAGAATCCTCAAAAGAGGTCTACCACCTAGCTTTTACGCTATTGTCATTCCAAGTAAATCCGTTATCACAGTCCCAAATGGAATAATCGATACAATATCTGAAACCTTTAATGTTTAGTTGTTATCAGCAGATACCGACGGACTATTTATCTATTTTCTAATATAAATCGATACCGCAAGCAATATTATATCGCGAAATGCAAACATATGTTACGAAATCATAATGTTATGCACTGTTATTACATTTGCCAAAATAATAAAATAAAAAATCTGTACATTACTTTAATGACATATATATAATTATACCTCTTCATATTTTCAGCAATAGCAGCTTGTAAGATTGTACAATAAGTCGTTCTTTTTAAACGTAACGTTTCAAAAGAACGACTTATTGTATTAGTGATTATAAAACATGAAAGTTTGATCACTTGAAGTGTGTTATAGAAAAGTGCAGTACATGTCCAACATTAGCAGTGTCCTGATAACCGGTGCATCTAGGCGACGCTAGATCGATCCCGTCAGCGTCACACCGGCGCGCGTCCGTGAGTGCACACCATGGAGCACTTAACCTATAGAGCCGAAACATCGAGTCATTCTACTCGGCACTGCTCAGTTTTTTGACACACACACACACATCTTAACGCCGTATCTCCAACGAGGTAGTCAGAGAGGACGGAGCGCCAAGCGTCAGTTTTTGACACTAGTAAATATTAATTTTTGCTCGCATTAAAACAGTACATAACCAATACTGGACATGTGTGTACATCTCTGTATATTCCAAAAGATATTTAGGTATTTATATAATGGCTGACTGTTCCTTGGGTGGTGTGGCAAAAATAGCCAAAATCAAACTACATATAAAACACACGCAGTCTCCTTTCATCGGTAAGTAACAGTAAATATACAATTAAATTTCAAATTAACATTCATTTTATCACAAGTCAAGTTAAACTGGACAACCAATTGAAGTGCTCGATGACGTGTCTATGCGTCTCGCTTTCACCGGTGCTCACCTCTTATGTTATCTCAGTCAATTAATATGCACGTTTCTTTGCCCCGACACAACACGGTCGCCGCGCGGTCGTTAAGCAGACACCGCAAAACAGTGCAAAATACACTATATGCATTTATATATCTAAGCTCATGTCAAGCGCAAGTACCTTCACTCTGCCTGGAGTGGCCAGAGATTAATGGAATGCGAGGGTGGGATAGTTTTAGAACGCGCGGTGACAGCGAACGACCGTGCGGTTGGGTAGTTTCCAGAAATTTCAATGTTGTTGCCATGTGAATAGAGTTTACATTCGCTATTAATAAACACATGAGAAAGACAACCGCTCATGCGGCCGCCAGAAGGCAGTCGCAAGAAAATTTTCGCGTCGTTTAACTGCGTCGTCATAGTTTCGTAAATAGGTTTCGTTTGATTTCGTGCTAACTATTCGAAGCGCAGTAACCGTAGCAGTATTTAGACGTCAATTGATTTCAAACAAAATAAATGACGTTGCCACTCTATAGGTTAAGTGCTCCATGGTGCACACTGAACATTCTCGTGCATGTGCTCTGCTTTTCATCTAGATACCGAAGCGCAACAAATTCTCATTTCTCATTATCTCTCTAATTCAAGAAAATTTTAACTCCGGAAGATATTTCTCATTACCTTCAAGTTACGACAACGACATGAAATTATAACGTAATTTGTAATATACGCAGATAGGCAGCCATGTCTCACAATATTATGAACTTATTTGATTAAAAAGTTAGTACAATATCTGCTCCAAGTTTTTTAATATGATAATACATTATATTTATTATTATATACTTATTTACAACATTTATAGAAATAATAAAAAAGTATGGTAAATTTTGTGTCGCGCATGTTTTTAGTATGTTTTTGAGCTGGTCCGCTTATAAATACAACACGCATTTATATCGAATAACTCAATCTACTGCTAATTCGCCATAAGCTTGCAACAGCTGTTTTAACACTCTATTTTCTGGCGAAATGACGGCCAATATTTGATAAACTATGTGAACGTGTGTCGTATTTTAGGCCAGCCGGCTTATTTTGTTTGCTTCTCTTTTGAAATATAGGACGCCGAGTTCATCTTTTTAATGTCTTTAATATTATAGACCTATAAAAAGATTAAGTAGGTATAATATTATTTTAAACACATAAGTAATGTGGACTTATGAATGGACAGTAAAGCACCAAGTAGGTAATTTCATTTAAAATTATTTATAAGTAACATTATGATAGTTTTTATTTGTTTTTGATTAAATTTATCGATTCTCTGATATCAAAGGGAAGGGAACTTGGTAAAAGATTAGATTTGGAACAAATTTTGTCGACCGAAGTATTTTAACGGATTTTGATACTTCTGAAACTTTATACATTAAGCACGTTTTACGTAAAGTTTATTTATAAGTACGTACATATTTCTCACGAATGGCGTCCTCTGTTTTTCTATAATCAACGGAAAAGTACATCATATAAATTAATGAAATTTGTTTGAGTGCACAGAAGCGTTACCGACACAAAAATACTTTCACCAAAATACCACAATCATAAACCAGCATGGCCGGCAATATTTATTTACACTATACTACACGTTTTGTAAAAATATTTACAGTATGATAGGACTAAGGGAGATAAATCATATTTTAATGGAGATTACAAGGCCTGGGACAGTGTAGATTTAGGTTTACAGGGTCATACAAAGGTTTTATAAATGTTTGTTTTAAAATATTACGCGTAAATAACGGGCAATTAGTATAGCGAGATAAAATGTTTACCTAATAATATTATAATTTAATGTATTTAACATTAAATTGAATAAATCACTCATTGTCATTACTGCCAATGTAATGTCAAAAAGACTGTCAATTTCAAACTCATAATAGTTTGTGATCACATAAACGTAACCTCCTTGTATTTTACGGTCGAATTTCGACCACAGGCCGACCTCTAGTGTTAATAAATAAAAAAGCTCTAAACTATTTCGTTGTTCTGTGATCTCAGAAATTATTTAGCCATTATGAACATTCCATTACTATGTATTTGAACTAACTACTCGCTACTACTACTCATTCATAATATACGCCTTTGAACATATATATACATGAAAATCGATCGAGCTTTAATTAAACAGTTTAATTAAACAGATTTAAGTAAACGTTAACAGAATTGAAGCGACCTATTTGATGCCATAATCCCACCTTTTCTGTAGCCCACCTCTCCTTCTTATACTTTCTCTTGGGTGCCACTGAGTCACTGACCCTCAGATGCATTTATCTCTTCCTCTTATCATACTATGGCTCGACAATTTCCATTTGAGCTTTATAAATTTATAGTCCATATTTTTAGGGTTTTTCCTGGACCTTGATCTAATACCTAATGTTGTTTCTGTCAACTTTTTTGGCTCTTATCACTCTTGCTTTTACCGCGTGTTGACGTATGCTATGTTTATGTTTAACTAGAGTAGGTACACTAAGATCTAAGGTATTAATCAGTTTACTTTTTGTTGATATATGATGGTTTTGTCTTTCATCATCTCGTTCAGGCTCCATTATTTCTTTCAGTTGTTTGGTATTCTTCTCTCGATTTATGTATTTATGGTCTTTTGATGTCATGAGCTAGATATATGTATATTCTTCCACATAACTGATTTTTGTTTCGCCTTTTCATGGTGCATTTAACAATAAATATAATCTATAAACACCTTAGATAGTTGAAAAACAATAATTTTGTATATATGTTTTTAATACAAACGAGAATGCTATTTATGTTCACAGTACAATCTCATACTGTGGAAAGGAACTGGATTATTTCGTAAGCGATATCACCCAACTTTAAAACGAATTTTTATTGCCTCCAAAAAGTAAACCAATTAATGACGAATGATTCAAGGCGACCGCCATTGTTTTTTAGATTTTGGCAAGGTGCCTGACCACGCAGCCATCGATTCTAATTGATAGATCTGAGTTCTAACTCTGTTTAATTCTAGAATTAGCTATTATTACACCGTATTTGTAGGAATTGTTATTTCACTGACGAATGAATTTCATTAACTGCTCTATTATTTATGTTGTCACCTTTACAATCTATATACATACTTATTACATAGATCTGTAGAGTTCTGCACGTTTATTTTCTCATATCTAATTAAGTACCCGTAAGATAAGATGATTATTTTATAAGCATTTAAGATACTCTAGTTTAGAACATAGGCCTTGCAAAGCGGGCGAGTAACCTACTGCTAGCATGTAGGTATATTATAAATAACGTCATACAATAAGAATTTAAATATAATATTACGCTCTAAATCAACATCAGCAATATCTACACTATATAATAACACTATTTCTAAACTTAATATAAAAATCCACCGCACGTATGTACAATGTAGGTTACATGTTTGTAGAATGGCACAGAAGCGCAGACGCAAGTGTTCAATTGATAGGTAGATACATGCGATCGTGAATTGACGCCACCGATGCCCCAGATTACCTCATTGCTAATATCCAATCACCAAAATACAGAGCGGTCGATACATGTTAATTTTTGGTTAGCCTAAATTAACAGCTATTTATAATAGCACATATATCACACGTATATGTACTAAAAGAGTCACATTGTAAATAAAATTTTATACGGAACAAAACGAGCAAAGATAAGTGATTATAAACCTTTTATTACATTTAGAAAATATATTTATCTTTAATAACTGGTGTGTTTGTAAAAGAATTGGAATTACGCCAAATGCTCAAAAGACACTTCATTTTAAATGCTCGTCATACATCACTATCAATTTGTTTTAAGTTTATATAAGTTTATTCACCTGATATCTAATAATAGTCTTATAATCATTACAACTATTAGATACATCGCATATTAGTGTTAACATGCCGTTTATTTAAAATCGTACTGAATGATTTCCGATCCTAATAAATTTTTTCGTATAGGTAAACTATTATATGTCTATTGCGTTTGTTTTTAACAGATGTTACCCGTTCCACATTTTTTATAAATAGCTTAGCAGTATTTAACGAGGTTTCTATCAGCTGAATGTGAACCTCTAGTGACTCGAAATTTAAAGATTCATTTTGTTAACCCTCTCGCTCGTTATCATAAATCATCAAGCGGTGACGCCGCAAAATTTTTTCATTCAGCGAACGGCTGTTACAGGCATGCCTGATATGTTTTATGTAGACCACAAGGTATATTTAACTTAATTACTACGTAAATAAAGAGTGAGTTGTGATACTATACCCTCTTAAAGTGGCCCTCTTAATGGCAAACATTAAAATTAAATACATTACTAAAAATACTCAACCCGTACAATCCGAACGCTGACTTTGTCATGTGTTACTGAAGGATTATCTGACTGACCTTTTTACTCTCATCGCGTTAACAGAATTAATTGCTATTATTGGCAGGTAAGAGTTCTTGCCTTTTTCACCCGTCTCAAATTTTTTGTTTTATTCAGTCTATAATTTTTCTAAATACTTTTCTTTCTAAAGCCCTTTTAAATATGAATTAAACGAGGATTACTAATATATGTATACATTATTAATTCAGAAAAGCACTGACAATTAAATGAAATATATATCTAATTGCTGTTACCAACACAAGGCCAATATTATTTTACCACACACGATGCAAAAGTCGGATCTATTTTATACTTTAGTGAGGACATTTTAAAGCAAAATAAAATGTTTAACGCTAATACACACAGCAATAACGAATCACAATTGAACACCTCGTATTCAGATCACTTCAGAATTAAATGTACGCATATTTAAAAAACTTGACGTGTTTGAATTATGTGACATGTAATTTTGTGATGAGAGGGTTAATAGAAAATAAATCAGTATTATATATTTGTGTAAAAGATTATTTTTGTAAAATAGTGTAACTTACCTAGACTTTTTCACTTAAAGCACACCATTAAACATTTAAATCGCAATCATTACTTTGTATTTTTATATCAAGTATTATGAAATAGTAATTTAGTTACAAAAGGCCAGTGTCGGTTCGGCTGTCAGGCTACCCGACGGTTCTTCGTTATTGTTTATTTATTAGTTACATATTAACAAACGTTTAACAAAGGATTGTGTGAGTACGTACTACGTACCTACACAAGTTTTTAACACACGAACGTAATACATCAGTGTCATTTAAATACATTTATTTATGATATTATTTATTTATATACCGTAGATAATTCCATGACAAGGTGAATTTTTAATTACTCTTATTTTGTCAATTTTGATAAGAATATTTCGACAACAGTGTCTGGAGAAAAATATTTATTTTGGATTTATTAAATTGTAAGGATTTTGTAGGAAATTAAAATCATTTCAGCAAGTAAACAGTTCCACCTAAGTAGATAGGCCTTTTTACTCACTGAAAGTAGATTTGCGGTTTTAAATCGCAATGTAGTAAAAAAGTGAGAACGTGGTGTAAACTTATTGGAAGTTGAAGAAGTAAATACTGTTAGATACCATGAAAAAATAAACTTATTTATAAAATAAAAAAATAAAATATAATTATTTTTATCTTTTGTTTTTTAAAAATGAGAATCAATTAATTGATGTTTGTTGTAATGTGTTGGCGAAAATGGAAAAAATTGGACTACATGCGGCTTACTATGGAACACGAATAAGTCAATCAAGAGTAATGAGATACATTATGTGTAAATGCTTCGCCGAACTCCGCAGTGTCACGTTGGTGCGTCAATTTGAGACGTGAAAGGACATCTCGTGACAACGGTTACCGTAGAAATAGATAAAAAGTTGAAAAAATTATTTTACCAGATTGTCATGACACGGTCTATTGTCTATATATCTATTATTTTATTGCTGAAGAAACGAAGATTTCGACAGGTAGTGTGTATACACTTACGTGACATTTTACGTAAACGCTTGGGAATGAAAAAAACCGAACGTCGGGTACTTAGAATGCTTGCCGATGTGGAAAACAAATCAGAATGAATATGTCTTGATGCTTCTTGGAACAATTGCACCAAAATGCTGATCGTTTTTTGTCTCGATTAATAACAATTGACGTAACGTCGTCTCATCATTATGATTCCGAATTGAAATTACAATGTATGACTTTGTGAAGATCGTCATCTCCAACTCTTAAAATAAATTCAAGGTAAATTCTTCCGCTGGTAATATTATCATATTTTCTGGGTAGTCAAGGGGCAGTAATGATTGAATATGTGGATCATGGAGCTATGCTTTTGTACACGTATATAGAATAATTAAAAAATTGTGCAGGGAAATCCGTGAAAAACGGTAGGGCAAACTCGCCATAAGATTGGATTGTTTCAGTGAGATAACGCGGCTCACAAGTCCGCCATTGCGGTTTCTCAATCCGAGATGTCGGTTTGAAATTGTTGAGCACCCTCTATATTCACCAGGCTTTGCTTCTAGTGATTTCTATCTATTCTGAGGTTGAAGAAGTATCTGAGAGGACAGCGAATTGAAGTTGACGAAGTAGTAGTCGCTGCAGTACGCACAGGAATTTCCAGGTACTCAACGTGAACAGTTCTTCAGTAAGGGAGTTTTAAGCTAAAAAAGATATTCCAAATGTAACTAAGGTGACTACGTGAAAAATAAAATGACATTTAATAAGTCATGTTCAGTTTTTGTTGAAAGCCCCTAGCACTTATACGTAGTACAGATTATAATATTTTACTACTTTTGTAATTTTAAGTAAAATTAAGAATTAAAAAACTCTCAACACAAATGTAATAAGCACGTACCCTTAAAGCCGATAAGTAAATGATTATATTTAACTGTTCATTGCCCTCTTATATTATAATAGTGGAATTAGAAAATTAGCAAATGCTTTAGAGACCGCTATGTGGTCCTATAAGAAAACAATAACTATTATAAGAAATCTCAGCGTCCTCTAAAAGGTTAATTTAGTGAAATATCTCTGTCTAATTATAGCTAATTATTTCTCGTATCGGGATTTTCTTTTTAATTTCACTTTTATTTGTCATTTTTTAAAGTTAAATAATAGAAAACTTAATACTATCTTTATTTAATAATATACTTTAATGCCAGTCATCATCAAACTGTCGGCTGCTAACAGAGATTAAACTCGTAGTTTTCAGCTGTAATAGTGGTTAACATTTCTTCACACATGTAATTTTCAGAGCTGAATGGCTGAACAGATTTCCATCAAACATACGTAAAACAATCGCGAAAACCGCAGCTTGGAAGCAAAAAAACTGCATGCAAATCAATCCGATTGTTTGAGAACTATAATGCCACAGAGAAAACCGACGGACGGCAGCGTTAAACTTATAACACACATATAACTTTTACGTTCGAGGTTAAAGATATTTCAAATTTGTATAGAACACCAATAAATATTCACTTATGTACAGTGTATCTGTGCAAAGAAAATTTAGGAAATACATTTAATGTACAACTGGAAAACTTCTCAGACAAGCTGTTTGAAATTACATGTTCGTGTCCGGATGATAGATTTATTGTGTTAGGTGACTTTAATTTAAGTAATGTGGATTGGTATTCCTCACTACACCATCAGGAACCTACAGGGATGTCAGGGACAATTCAGACAAACTTTTTCGATATGCTGGTCCAATGTAACCTAAACCAATACAATAATGTACGGAATGTTAATAACCGGATATTAGATTTAATATATTCTAACGAGACGTTAACTGTAACATCGTGCGACAACCCTCTTACACCTGAAGACCCTCATCATAAATCTCTGTGCATTGAACTTTTACTAAGAATTTTTTCTGCATTAGAAGAAAATTGTAGAACCATATACTTTTATGAAAGCGGTTATTATAATTCCCTTTGTGAGGAATTTAATAATATTAATTGGCATAACAAATTAAACGAGGATACCATCGAAGCTTCAGTATCTTTTTTCTATAATACTTTATACAGTTTTCGTGACAAATACATAAAGAAAAAATTAATATATCCCGGTTCATATCCTCCTTGGTATAGTCGCGCTTTGGTAAAGGTATTAAAAGAGAAATATAAATTCTTTAAAAGATTTAAAAAGTATGGCAACTATGGTGACTATATATCATTTTCTTTTTTGCGTGAGCGGTCGAAATATTTAGAAACTATCTGTTACGATTTATATATTGACAAAATTGAAGAATCAATACGACACAATCCAAAGGTTTTTTGGTCTCATGCTAAATCCCTTAATAAATCTGCTTTTGCAATTCCTACAAAAATGGTTTACAATGATACCTCGGGTAACACGGGTCAGTCGATATGTGATTTGTTCGCTCTTTATTTTCAATCAACTTTTTCATCACTCTCTAATGATCATGACTGCTCTAATAATTTTGATAAATCTTATGTAGATGGTGTGGATATTGGTGATATACATATAACCATTGAAGAAATCCTAAAAGAACTTTCTAACCTTGACGTAAATAAAGGTGCAGGTCCTGATAACATCCCTCCAATATTAATAACCAGGTGTGCAAAAAGTCTAGTTTTACCGTTATCAATATTATTCAGACGATCCTTAAGTGAAGGCTTAGTTCCAAGTATATGGAAAACAGCTTTTGTCACTCCCGTGCATAAAAGCGGCGATAAATCAGATGTCAAGAATTATAGGCCTATCTCTAAATTATGCATATTTGCGAAGGTATTCGAAAGAATAGTTTATAATCAACTTTATTCTTCTTTTTCATCTTACTTCATAGCAGAACAGCACGGCTTTCTTAAATGTAAATCTACTGTGTCAAATTTGATACTTTTTAATGACTATACTACTTATAGTATGGATACTGGTAATCAAGTTGATACAGTTTTTACTGATTTTAGTAAAGCGTTTGATCGCATTGACCATCGTCTATTACTTCAAAAACTTTATTACGCTGGTGTTCATGGAAATCTCTTCAGATGGCTAACATCATATATTGTAAACAGGTCACAAGCGGTCTTACTAAATGGTTTTACTTCTAATTGGATATCAGTGCCCTCTGGAGTCCCGCAAGGTTCAATTTTAGGTCCATTACTGTTCATAATTTTCATAAATGATATTAGCTCTTGTTTTAAAAATTCTAATTTTCTAATGTTTGCCGATGATATGAAAATTTACAAAACCATTCATAGCATAGAAGATTGTCTTAATCTGCAACTTGATTTAAGTAGTTTAGAACAATATTGTACTATTAACAGATTAGACCTTAACGTATCAAAGTGTTTTGTAATCACGTTCTCTAGGAAAAATAAAACAATAGATTACAGTTACACCATATTAAATCAAACTTTAGACAGAGTGAATCAAATCAGAGACCTAGGCCTGATTCAAGATTCTAAATTAATATTTGATTCCCACATTAACAGCATAATTAAAAAAGCGTCAAAGAAGCTTGGTTTTATAGTAAGGTCGACCAGCTCTTTTAAAAATCTTAAACCTCTAAAGATCTTATATTGTTCATATGTACGCAGCATCTTAGAGTATGCTTCTCAAGTGTGGAACCCGCAGTATATGACGTACATTGCCCGGATAGAATCAATACAAAAGCGATTTCTCAGATACTTACAATTTAAATGTAAAGATCAAAATCATGGTTATGTAAATAGATGCTTAAAATATCATTTCTTGCCGCTCGAAAAGAGAAGATACATGGCTGATTTAACATACTTATTCAAAATTGCACAGTCAAAAGTGGATAGTCCTGACCTATTAAATAGAATTCAAATACGAGTGCCTACGTTAATTTTTAGAAACAAACAACTATTAAATATTAATCCAGTAAAAACAAATTACCGCCAGAATTCCTATTTCATTAGAATTAGTAGAAGTATCAATGAATTGATCAGCAGACACCCAGCGATAGACTTATTTAATTCCAGCCCATTTACGATCAAGCGCGTAATTGCCAAGTCTTTCTTTGGTTGTTGACAATAATCAACAAATTGCAGATATTATATAATCATTTTATATACTATTTCGTTCTCTAATTTTTGCTTTTATACATATTATATATATACTTATTGTAAACTACAACTATATCCTCATCATTGTATAATATAAGCGAATACCTGTAATTAGCACATAATAATTTATTGTATTGAAATTTTATGTGTTGCTCTATTTTTCTTGTGCTGTTGGTGTTCCAAAGAAATAAAAATAAAAAATAAAATAAAAATAAAATTACTGAAACGAAATTGTAAAAGTATTGCCAATTAATATTCAGTGATATTGTCTGAATAAAGAAAACGACGGGTACAATGGTTATAATTAAGCAAAGTGTAAGGTATGCCCGTCGTTATCTCGGAGGGCCAGTCGTTTGTCGAGCTTGTCCTCGTACAACTCACGTCTACCATGATTAAGTCTGCTTAGCTGGGATTTTCGTTATAATTTCGGGTTTTTTGAGTGACAAATCGAAAATGTATTAGTATTCTATCAAATTCATTGCCCTTTACAAGTTTAGCTAGGTTGTATACCTAAGTACGTGTATTACTAAATAGATTCCGAAGAAAAGTGATTAATGCGAATTTCATGTGCACTATTTAAAATTTATTTGGATTTAATATTTTGATTATATGCCTTCGATTTCGTTTGCTTTTAGAGATAAAACGTGTCTGTTTAAATGATGAAAATGGCTTTTGTTATTTAGTACTAATCGCGCTTAATCGCGTGATCGATGTACGTTCGTATATACTTAGTACATTTTTCTAAATTATTTCGAATTTCTCTACTTTAGCCAGAGGATATAGAATATAGTATTTTCGAATTCGTTGTAGGACACCTTTAATGTGAAAGAGTCTCGTCTGAAATACGAAAAGGCTATACAGAAAATGATGGGGTAACTACTATGATTGAGGATAATAGTCTCAGGGCCTAGACGTAGATAAACTTAGATGGCTTGATATTTTATTATGCGATCTGTACTAATTAATAGAGAAAGTTCTGTAAATGGACGTTCCGCACTTAAAATGCCATTGCATAAAAGGAAGGATTCCTTAAACTATGGCTGTTATCTGTAAAACATTAGCCATCAACTTGATCAATTTATAACTAAAGTAAGTAAATTTGAAAATTCTGTTAGGTTTGTATGTAAGGGATAAAGCGGTTCCAGGAAAGAAATCACATAAATTTACAATTTTCATTCATCAATACAGTGCTATGTAAAGTAAGTATCTACTTTACGGGAGATATGCAGTTATTTTTTATCTGGTTTTCATTAAAGTTCGTTAAAGAATTGACACGAAACCAGGTTTTGATTATTTTGGGAATCCGTAAAATATTTAAATCTTTCAAAAGGGTTGTGTGGCCAAAAAGTTTGAGTAGAGGTAGCAATAGTTCAGGTGGTTCGTGACACGTTAGCGACTTTTGAGTCGCAAACTGATTAAAAAAGTGTAAAAGAAAATTGACTGAGTGAAAGTGTATGGTAACAGAAGCTAGGAAGGCTAAGCCTGCATTTCGAAAATCAAATAACTCGAGTATTACTTGCCGAATACGTTACTCCGCACATGCATTGTATCTACTCAATTACATACATATCTAACACGAAGACATAATGTGGCAGTAAGATGACCATTTCTCTCGAGTGACAAGTACTTAAAACAGCTTTTCTCTCCTCTTGTGAAATTACAGAAAATTAAACCCAAACGAATCTTCGTTATAAGTTGTTGAACATAAAGTACAATAATATTCCGTATGAAGAGTAGGCACTATAAAATAAACCGACATCAAAGATAAGAGTTATAAGAATATTTCTTATGTAATCTCACAAGTAACATTGATGAAAAAAACAGATAGCATTATTAAAACAGATAAGGCTGCTTAATGTATATATTTACTTAACAGTAATAACCTACTCGTATGTATATGTGCCCTTGATTTCTGGTAAGGTAACAGTAAAAGAAATTTTACAGGTACTGTCGACAGCTAGGTTTAACCTTTTTTGACCCTACTTGATATTTAAACTGAAATTAATTCATTACGTTTTTTTTAACTTGAGAGAAGAGAACCTTAAGTACCTACCTTTTAAGGTATCCCTAGAGCGCTATGAGATGAGAATTCAATCATGTTAGATCATATAACTTTTTACTTAAATTTGAATAATTCTACTCGTGTTAAAGCTAAGAAGAAAAGGTTGGATTTTCGAAAGAAAAAATACTTGTTAAAAAGGTCTCCAAAGCACGTAGTTTATCTCGTTAGAAACAAAATATTTCACTCACATTTCAGATGCCTAACCATGACAAATATTGAATTACTTGGATTTGTATGAGGATAAGTGATACATTTTAGGATAGGATTCAATTTATACAAAAATACTGATTATTTACAAAATGCATCATACCAGTTAACTATTAAACTGTAACATCTTGCAGAGAAAACTATGACATGCCATGCTGTACTTATGTTAAAAAAAAGTCTAAATATAATGTAACGAGTAAAACGATCAGGAACCGAAAATTGTATTACAAAAATTACATTACTTTGTTTCTTTGCAGGTAAGTGATTAAATACTTCCATTAGATGCTCTTCATCAATATTCTTCTACATTTACCTTTTAATCAAGCAGTGACAAAGCATATTTATAAAGAAGCGTTGTAGGTATATGGTAATACAGTACAAAATATTTCTACTAATTCGTACTAGTTAGTAGTTCGTAATTCTATAATTTTATAAAAACGGAAAATTTTCTTTTACGTAGTGAATACTTTGATCACATCTGAAAAACAGTGAATACATAAAATAGTAATTATTAGTAATTATTACATATTTTTGTAAGATATGTAATAAAAACAAATGAGTTTTAAATCCGAATTTCAATATTACTTCAAATCATCTATAAATCAATCACAGCTACCTCGCAGTTGTGAATATTATTTTTCTAGTGACCTTACAGCAATCTGAAACGAAACATCACAATATCAATGTCCACGTTAGTATAAATAAATCCTTATTTTGTGTCTCAAGCCATGATTATTTATTTGTTATAATAGTAAATGTTCCGTTACAATAATATGTTCATATTTACCTCGACATAATGTTATGATGAAGACCTATGACAAGCAGAGGGATTATTACTGGACAAATATATGATATAATATTAATAATACACCTATTTACTTGTTTATTTACTTATAACAGTAAGACCTATGTTAATAATTTATGTTCACAGTGCCTCAGACTAACCATAGTGCAATAGAAATTGAGATGTTTAAATTAAAATATTCATTTATTTAACTTAATAGTTCTTTTTTAGAAGTTTTAATTCTATATTTTAGCTTTACGAGAGGAGTTTCGATAATATAGCATCTGTCTAAAATAATTATAAGTTTCAATTCAGTAACAAGGACTAATTCACAGAAGAGAACAACAAACATTGTAATGATAAATTGTTTTTCGTGAAGTCTGGTAGCAATTCGATTATGTTAGATTATGTATAGCTACATAGTATTTATCTAGTGACTCTCCAACACTTCAGGCTTCAGATTCCATATAATATCTTGATTCTACTAAGTAAGAACAAGACTGGCTGTTTTTCGTTAGTTGCTGAATTTAATATTTTATTTCACGCTCACACTTTTAAAAAATGTGGCATAACTAATTAATTACACAAGCATTTTTATTAAAGTTTTGTTTGTAGGTTTTTATGTATCTATTTGCTTGCAATACAATCTGATATTTATGCCAACCATACATAAATAAAAAGCATGAAGAAATCAAACTTGCAAAAATTGGTTCCCATACCTACATAATATTCCCTTACAAAAAACAAATAATGTTTTCGTCCACGAGAAATACGAGTAGCAGGTAGGTAATTTAACTTTGCAATGTATGGTTACATTGCTATTTTTCCGTAAGAAAAGCAGTCAGAATTTCATAATCATACTTTACCAAACAAAAATAGACATCTCGATATTAATTACGCGGTGATAAATAAGTACTTGTCCTTTTATTTAACATTCGTTTTATTTAAGATTTTAATAAAGAAAAGATTGGCTTGTTGGTGAGGTGAAATAGCGTCTATTTCCAAGCCGGGGTCGGGTTTGATCCCCGGTCAGAAACGAACTTAACTAAATTAGCTCGGAGTCTGGACACTGGGGTAGCTGCTCCAGTTCTTTGAGTGGTACTCAGTTTGGGTCACACAATTTTTATAACTGTCTGGAGTATCATTGCATATAAATAATATATTCCATAATATGAACTTTATAAGAACGAATGGATAGTTATCATTTATTTAAAATCGACGTAATGAATGTACACGAATATGTACATTGTACTTGTATTAGGTACCTACATAACAAACACATGCAGTACCAACGGCAGTACAAGAGTAGTAAGTTACTAAAATTACAAATATAAATATCCCTTTTTTAAATTCCTTGCTTTTCATTTTAAGGCCCTGCATGAGGACTTAAATACATATCCACGAACCATGCTCTTTTCTCATTGCGTACTAAGTATTTATACTCGTTTGTGAAAAAAGAGAAAGCATTAGAGAATGTGCGCTTATTTTAAGCAACTTAAGCGCCAAATAATGAAAGGACCAGCAAATGAAACAGAATGATCGAAATATTTTTTTGTTTTACTAGATTTTGTTAACGTTTAGTGTTATAATAAGCAAATATATATATATATATATATATGTAATATAATAAGCAAAAGTCTAATTTAGTAAAAAATCTGTCGGGAAAATTTTATCTAAATGGGTTTTCCTTTCATAAGAATATACTTTAAGATAAAAATGTATAAAATAAATTTCTGGTACGCATATCTGCAATTGTCATTCAAGAAATGAATAAATCTCGCCTTTTTGCTCTTGTAGCCTCTTAATTACTGTTGCCTAATAATAACTTTTGAAAATATTGAAGTTAACGTTGATGAGCTTATTAACTATAGACTGAATATTCCGCGTACTACCTATTTCCTGCCATGATTAAAATTGCGGATATCTAAAATTATTGATAGACAGTAATGACCCGGTAAGCTGGGTATAAATAATTTAGAGTGACCTTTACGGTAAATGTATATTGGCATACCACATATACTACACAATTGAATAAAAGTAAAAGGTTGCAGCAACTAACGAATTACTCTCTGTTTGTCGTGTTCGTTTTTACCCATTTCGAACTAGCTAACTTTGCTAACTAGCCTTTGTATTTCAGTCGAGAACACATCAATAATCGAACATAGATAGATACCTACATATTTTGTGGTGTGTTCATGTATAACTTTCTACTACGGCAATACTATTAGGAAAGTACGATTAGGAAAGTGTGTAGCAGTACTGTGATAGTATACTTATTATTGTACGTTTTTATCCGTAGTTAAAATATACATTTCTGTGCTGGTCTAGAAGAGTAACTGTCATTGCCCACCGTGATGTGATTCGTCACAGCGCGAGAGGGGCACCAATGCAGTTCGTAGGAAATCTCGAAACCCTCGAACCCCAACCCTCGGACGACCAACACAGGGATTTTAGTGGGTAAAAGTTCCACTCAAATCAGTTCCAGAGAGTTAGATACCTGTGTGTGCAGTGTTCCTCCGTATTGGAGAAAAAAGTAGAGAAAAGTAGAGAAATGTGGCAGCTGCTAAGGAACGACATATAATAATAACTACATATATATATATATATATATATATATATATATATATATATATATATATATATATATATATATTCATATGTTTTGTTATATATATACACCTATAGCTTATATAACCTAGAAGTAAACGAAACTGGATGACTACCCATTGCTATTCTGTAAATTAAAATATTTATATCTGTTGCAGAAGTGCTGTCTGTCAAGGCGTAATTTTGTTGCATCTTGATGCTTTGTCCAGTCCAAATAGAAATGGCGTGAAGTTCCGTATCACAAAATTTGGACGAACGTATGCGTCAGACACGAAGTACACAAAAGCATTGTACATATTTATTATGTTTACGCAATATACACGTCGTCCACGATTAGGTATGTGTACACAGGTTATCAATAACGTTCATCCAGTATGGCGTGCGAGTAAAAATTTTGCTCTCGTCTTGTGGTTGTAACGATTTATGTAAGTACTAGCTGTACCCGCGACTTCGTCTGCGCGGAAAATGTTATTGTGGCTTTCCTGGATTAGGCTAGATTATATGTACAATTGTACATGTACCCTGTACATAGTATGTTTAAAGATTGTTTTTGAAAAAAGTCTACGTCTAGCCTACGTCTGTCTCCGGGTACATATCTCTATCTCTGTATCAAACATCGTAATTGGTTCGGCGGTTCAGCATTTCCCATTCAAAGTTTCATTCCCCTTTTCACCCCCTTAGGGGTAGTTTTTCGATAAAAAAAGTAGCCTGTGTCTGTTCCCAGGTGTCCAACTTTATCCATGCTACATCATAATCGTTCAGCAGTACAGTTCAGCGGTTTAGCATTTCCCGTACAAAGTTTGGTCCCCCTTCCTCCCGTCCCCCTTTTCACAGATTTTTGATTAAAAAAAGTAGCCTATGTATTTTTGATAAAAAAGTTTTAACACGGCACCAAATTTTATCATTACCAAGTTTTAGCGTTTCCTGTACAAAGTTCCCCTTTCTTGATCATCCCCCTTTTCACCCTCCTAGAGGTAGGTTTTTTTATAAAAAGTAGCCTATCTCTATTCCCAGGTGTCAAACTATGTCCATGCTACATCATAATCAGTTCATTGGTTTAGCATTTCCCGTACAAAGATTTGTACTCAGTCCCTCATTTTACAGATTTTTGTTAAAAAAAGTAGTCTATGTATCTTTGATAAATAACGTCTTATCACCGCACCAAATTTTATCATTTATCGCAAAATTTTACAAAAAAGCTGAAATTACAGACAGACGCAAAAGATTTGTACATATAGTAGTATAGATTAAGTATAAACAAATTGTTTCGACTATTGTGTCAGACTATTCATTACAATATTTGTTTACTTAAAAGTTAAAGTCACTATTTAATTAATTATTATTATTCATATGTTATTATATTTCGCCTTTTACTTTACCTTATATAAAAAGGTATTTCACATTATTCCTTCAATAGTAAAGAAACTGGCTAAGAGCAAATCGTCCATACGCTATTATTGTTCCGTACGGTCAGTTATTATTGACCGCCAACTGTTAAACAAAGTTCGTTGTGGAGCTTTCTATATATATATAAAAATACACACAGAGGCTTTATCTCCCTAAATGTATAGAATGCTACTATATATTGTAATAATTTTTTTATAAGAGTTCAACACATTGTGTGATTATACATAGTGATTTTCGAGACATTCCAATAGCTTAAGTAATTTTGATTCAAACTGTTAAACAAAGTTCGTTGTGGAGCTTTCTATATATATAAAAATACACACAGAGGCTTTATCTCCTTAAATGTATAGAATGCTACTATATATTGTAATAATTTTGTTATAAGAGTTCAACACATTGTGTGATTATACATAGTGATTTTCGAGACATTCCAATAGCTTAAGTAATTTTGATTCAGAGAACTTAAAGCTTGAAGTAAAAGTCTTATCATACAGTGCCTATTTTCATGTTGGAGTCGAAGGGAATGATATTATTGATCATTTAGTTAAACAAGCTGTACAGAATGGGTTAGTGTTCAATTGGTCACCTTTTTTAAGGAAATTATTTGTAAAGTTAAGTTAGAATATCACAAAATATAGTCGTCACATTTCCACAAATAAATTGACATAGATATGTGGTGGGAAGAATACTAATTCCTGATTGCGATCTATGTGGTGTAATTGGGGACGTTCTTCATCTCGTGGATGAGTGTGTCCAGAACGAAGTAGAAAGATCATTTGTTGGTACTACATTTAATTTCAGTGTATGAAACATTATCCTCGCATCTCCCTTATCGGTGAATGCGAAAATATTTAACTATATTAGTTTAAAAGTTATTTTATGAGAAAAAAAATACTATAATATATTAATGTAGCCACTGTAGAGGTGGCATATTCTCTTCATGAAAAAACCTTCTTAAAATAAAGGGGGAAAAATTTAAAAATAAACGTAATATATTATATAATGCTGTCCTGATAATTTTCCTCCAATTATACCTTATTGTCAATGTTAATGATTATTTCAAATTTATCTGTATCTCCTTTAGAGATAAAATGGAGTAACGGCGTTTTCGACGCATATTTTTGACCCAAGTACAAGCGGAGCCACGATCAATGAAGGGTACCGTAGTCGAGATGCTCGATATTTCTATTTTATAGCGGATAACGTTTATCAATAACACGGAAAAAATGTTATTTCTGCTATCGCTGAGCGTGTAACCGAAAATACCCTGTCCTCAATAAACTACATGACATATCTTATTCAAATCAATTTTCTTTGAAAGCACTATTTAAATTCTACTATCTTAAATTTTTTTCAGAATTTTCCACCCCTTATTTGAAAAGTAGGAGGGTGGACACACTTTTTACGACTTTAGAAGATCATGTCTTACCATCTCCTGAGTTGAATATAAAAGTTACTTTGAAACCTCTATCGTTTTTAAGACCTATCTAAAGACTATTCTATGTATTTTTCATCCCTCAGGCCTCGGTTGAATATATGGCGTGCCGCCGACCGTTGATTTCATTTTTTTTCTAAATTTCACTACGCCATCGTATAATATAACGGTTCATAGGACTTTTTGGAGGGAACGGGAGAAGCGAGGTCGTCATTTTATTTAGATTTTCTATTTTATACATTTTTGAGAGTTTTAAAGTACAAAAATGATAGTATATTGTGTTTTAAAGTTATATATAAGTGAAAAGAATGGAGTAGGTCTAAATAAACATGTGTTAGCTGAACTTCTCGCGCTCTTCCAAGAAGTCCTTTATAACTTCAGTAAAGCCTACTATCACTTTACTAGACAAGTTTTACTATATATATTTACTATATATATAAGAAAAAACTAATTTACTTGTGATTCGACTTATTTATAAGTGACATTGACAAATGCGCTAACCTGAGCGCCATGACATAAAAAGAAAAAAAACGATTCATAGAATATACCTACCTTCCAAACACCAACATAGTGCCAATAGTCTCGGAATAAAATGGCTGTGACATACGGACAGGACGAAACATTTGTCCACGAAATCCTAACAAAGTGACTTAAATAACGTGTTATTATACATTTTTAAATTCAAGATTACAAGAGCTCTTATTTGACTCCCCAAACGATGACCCCAAAAGAAAACTGTTAACTTTCTATCGAAGTCCTTAAAACTAACTCCCTTAACCGAAAACTCGGCTTAGAATTCAACGCCCGTCTTCGGGTCACAACTTAGCTCTGTTCACACTTCGCTTCAGCTGCTTATGAGTCTGTGACAAAAAGTCGAACAAACGGCTACCGAGGTGATTCTATAAGGGTTATTTTTTCCAGTTTTGGAACGGAATTATTAAAAAGATTTTAAAAATTTCGTATATATATTTTGCTCCGCCAGTTTTTCCTCTGTGATCTATAACGTTGTAGATTACGTATATTGGATATATTGGATAGGTACAGCATAAATAACAATCAAAATAAGTATAATTGATGAAGAAAATTTTAATTCAATAATTTAGTAACTTCATATGATATTCTTATGACTTCGGATAACTTCATTTGACTTCATAAGATATTTAAAGGTCTATTATTCATTAACATCTTATGATAATAATTAATTCAATAGCCGAGTATGCTGAATCCTTGATTTTATTGAACAATCATCATTCATTTAAATAACTTCAAGCACGTCCCTGACAAAATATCCTGAATTTAGTTAATTACTTACGTAATATTTAGGTCGCTATAATAGGTATCTTATAAAGAAACTTGAATTCTGTCAAGGACATTTAAATAAGATGCCCAGATTTAAAAGTTTTGTTGTTTAATTACATTATTAGAATTCATATTCATTTATATTTTTGAAACCTTATTATGTTACACATTACAATGAGAAAAAAATCTAAAATATCGGTTGTATCTAATTCTACAATAGTTTCTCAAACTGACTTTCTAACAGTACGGTTTATTGACGTGGACTTTATTTTAAAACTAACCCTTTATGTAGGTACCTAACTAATGAATTTTCAATTTAACCTACATATAAGAGTATTCGATGACGGAGGGTCCGGTGCGGTCAGATCTCTGGTTATACATTTGTATAAATTGAAGCTAAATATCGTGTGACGCTAGGAAATGTTTTAGCGCCAAATAAACAACATGTATTTTATACTTATAATATATTTGCAATAAATTTGCTGAGCCAGGCCTTCACAAGAGTCGTAAACTCTGAATAATAATCGTTGCCTACTTGGTGAAAACAGCTTACAAAAGCGAGCAGTGACAACTGCTTGATCGCTTGTTCGTGCAAAATCCACAAATTTTAACAATATCAGGCTATGTGAAACATTATCTAAAGTATGCAAGGAACAGCTTAAGGAAAGTCCTAAGCCTAATAGATTTTCAGAAAGTTTAGAAAGTTACCATCTTAAAAAATATCATACAAAACCTGCGCGCAAGTGGAACTCGCACTTGCCCGAATTTTTAATTTTAAGTAGATATATTGCTAATTTCAAGCAAATAACGTGATATTAAGTAGTGTTGGTGTTGTAACTTGTTAGGTGTATTCGCATTGCAATTATGAAGTTGTAAACTTTTTTAAGGCGATCATCAATAGTTCCCTAATTTCCTTGATAATTCTTTTAACTTTACTGTCGTATATTCCCGTTCCTAAACTAAAGTTCACTTCTTAGAATATATTTGTAGAAATGTATATACTTATTTATACACAAACTTATTCATTGTACAGAATATTAGGTATTGTAATAATAAAATGAACGGGTTCTGACCGCGATATTAAATATTTGAGTTTCCCGGATATTTCGATACTGTTGCAAGCACCATGATCATGAGTTAACTCTGTTAACACGAGATCAGTTAACCCGTGATCATGGTGCTTGCAACAGCATCGAAATATCCTGGAAACTCAAAAGTATTTAATATTGCTGTAAGATTTATTATATTATATTATTTTATTGTTACAATGGATACAAACCGTGAGAGTCTAAAAAAGTATATTAGGTATTTTCTATTGATTTATAAAAGATCTGCCTTTTATTACTTAATTGTGCCGTTAATATTTCTGTTATAATAATGCCCACGATTACGATTGTAAGGTTCCCAGAACTCTTTTCGAGACAGATAAACATTTTCATAAATAGTAATGTACGAGTACTCGTACCTCATTTCATTTTGTGTGTGATCAACCGAATGTTGGCTTTACTTACGTAAAGCTCCTTTTACAACTCGCTTAAGTATTTATTAAACCTTTGTATGAACATAATCATGTAACTTCGTTAATAAATATAACAGAAATATGTTCAATACATATTTTGTTATTAACCATAATGTGATACGTTAATATTTAATAAGCAATCGCATATGAAGACATCAAGTATTTTATGATAATCTTCACTGATATTGTTTATTATACATAATATTTTGTGCGGGTAATATTAACTACAAGAGACAGTAAGATCTCTTTTTTGATTTGTTTGACTATGTATAATTTATTAATATAAATTGTTTAATGACTGAATTCTACTTTAGTTAATCTGATTACTGTTTTAACTAAGTCGTTATCTACCTATCTAATTTATTTATTTATGATTACTTCACAACAAATATACAGACGTATGTATTACAAGAAACCTATATTTTATCAAAATTAGTCCGATTCTTGTCCGATCGAATTAGTTGAAAAGCTCCCATTTTTTTGCAAAATTAAAATATCCATGTAAAAATTTTTTTGCTGAATTTGTAGTAGATAAGATTTTTGAAACTTTCTCTTTGAAATAAAATGAGAGAAAATGGTAAAACATGGTAAAAACCGCTTTTTTACATAGATATTTAAATAAAGTTCAAAAATGCGTAATAAGAGACTAAAAAATGAGTCTCGATTTAACCTGATCACGCCAGCGTGCAGCAGCTGTTCCGAAGTAAATTACAAAAAACCGTATTTTCAACCGACTTTCAAAAAAGGAGGAAGTTCTCAATTCGGTTGTATGTTTTTTTTTATGTTTGTTACCTTATAACTCCGTCATTTATGAACCGATTTGAAAAATTCTTTTTTTGTTCGAAAGGATACACTGCCAGATTGGTCCCATTGAAATTTCACTGGAATTGAAGCTTTGGTTTCGAAGATACACCAAATAACGCGACCTGGTTATTTATATTGACGATTCTCTTGTATGTCATTTGTTAACTATCGTTGTCCCCACATGGTATAATGGTAGTATGATATAATGGTAAAGTAGGGAGAAGATATAAATTGGCTGTGATATAATAAATTCAGTCAGTAGAGTCAGTCTTGTGCAGGCGGACAGAGAATACGGCTGGTGGCTGTCGTCTTCGGATTGTAAGAATACTGCTAGGGTGTAATTATGATGCAACCTTTACACTGTTCTTTTATAACTGATTGTTATTGATATGATATTATATTGATGATATTGATAATGGCCATAATGGGCAATAATATCCCATGTTCGATCTGTTCGCATCCTTTATTGTGAAAGCTCACGGTTTGTGCTCCTCAATACAATGGAAGTTAACACATAGCGCTCCAGAATTAGAAAATAAACTAATTGTAGACTTGCTCTAGATATTTATTTAGGCCAAGGTCACTCAAAAGGGAGAAATAAAAAAACTTTTATAAAAAAAATTAAATCGACTTCATAAAAGAACACTGAAAAGTATGAAATAACTATCCCTTACGGATCGAAACTTAAGTACAAAAATAACTTTATAAAAATACGATACACCCATACCCATATAATTAAATTTGACAGTTATTGAAGTCGGTGTCAAATCAATGCTCGACAACGGAAAGTCTATTAGTTTAGTAGGCTTGGCACCGACTTCAGTAACTGTCAAATTTAATTATATGGGTATTTGTATCGTATTTTTATAAAGTTATTTTTGTACTTAAGTTTCGATCCGTAAGGGATAGTTATTTCATACTTTTCAGTGTTCTTTTTTGAAGTCGGTTTAATTTTTTTATAAAAGTTTTTTTTTGCACTGTACTTCAAGAGCACTCGCATGCCTAGGCGAAAATGTGTGAGGAGAATGATGAGATTTGAGGAAGCGAAAGAGGTATGTAAGGATCGCGACGCTTGGCGCTCCGTCGTCTGACTACCTCGTTGGGGATACGGCGTGAAGATATGTATGTATGTACTTTATAAATTCAACTCCTCAGTCTTCATAATTTTGACTCTTATTTTGTATTTGTTTTTATGTTTCAAAATATATATTTATTTTGCTCAAACTCAAATAAGTTGTAACTTTTATGGACCAAATATTTAAAATACATAGTTTTGTAATTTGTTTTTGTGTTTTTGCGATTATCGCGAAAATGATACTTTTGTAAAACGTCCCTAATATTTTCCGGCTCGATTTTATAAACGCATTTCTATTCTTCAAAATTCGATTATTAACTACGTTTCGTCAAACCAAGAACCTGTGGAACCGTTAACAAGTATTGAAAAAGTTCTTTCTATGCGGCTCAGAATCTTTCGAGCGACGAGTTTCGAATTGGAACAGGGCGCTACGCGGCGCACGAAAAAACATCTACATATATATCATAAAATTACATTTTTTGGGGTAGATTTCGAATGTTACGATTACGCTCACAAATGATCCGCCTAAAACAACAGAAGTTGGTGTAAAATGCCGACTGCGTTATTGTAAATTAATTGCATCTTTTTTCCTACATTGTGGTGTTTCGCTGTTTGGTTTTAAAAGTCAAGTAAAAAATATAAAATAATAGTAGATTATGAGCAGATAATATAATCAATCATAAAAATATTGTTCACATGACTGACACTAGGCATTGAATAATAGTAATGCGTGTATAAAAGATAAAAATCAAGCTCCAAATCGTATACATACCTTTTTTCCAAAAGTTGACGGTTTGCAAAAACGAATAGATAAAGCCATTTGAAATCACTACGTACTGGGCCACGAAAACTGTCATATAACTTGTCCCAGTTTGAACACTTCAAATCAATTAAAACTATACGGTTTCTTTGAAGTCTGCGGATTTATTGCCATTTGCAGCGGAATCGCTTTGAGGCGCTCGACGAGGTTCATTTTTTCATCTTTTTTTTGCACTTAATACCTGTATGTTTTTCGCGTTGAACTTTTAATATTTTAACTCAACGTTGAACGTTCTACATGCTAAAGTTTCTTTTCTAGACTCAAAAAAATCGCTTCATAACATGTTTGCCATTTATTGACCTGACCATGTTCCTGACACTATCATGCGTTTAAAACCATTTATAGTATTATAATCTAGTGTAGGAACTTTATATATGGAATATAAACTTTTAAACTTTCGCGTTGCATTATGGAATGTATCTAAAACAGGAAATTTAACGCGATTACCAGGAAGCCCGAATTCTGAAGGTGAGAAAGCTAAATCCATCGGACAATATTTTATGATTATATGTACCTACACTTATAATTAGAACATTACATAAATATTTTCTGTTATTTCTGTAATGGATCAATACAAAATATGCAAATAACTCCAAAGCTTTATGTGGAAAGTCTGGAAACTTAGGTATTAAGAAACTTTTTCGATAACCCGTGATGGATATTTTTCAAGTAGACTTCCAAACATGAATTCAATTTTGTAAAATATGTTAAATAGAATATCCTTAACGTGAAAAAATATTATTCCAGTTCTACGTAATGTTATAATATAAATACAACTAAAGCGACAAATATCACTTTATTTGATCAACCGATTGGAATACTTTAATAAGTAAATAAATATTTTGAATTTACGAGTAATTTGTCACTTTGTTGTGTACGTGAATTGTATTTGGATCCGGAAAATGTAACTTTTATTTTCTATATTTTTTATTTTACTATGTTTCCATGTTTAAGCCATATTTCTGAACAACAAACACAATTATCCATATTTTCATTGTTTCATAAAGAATAGAATATAAAGAAATGTATTCCAACATTCCGTTACTGCCAGAAGAACCTGTGCCGACACGTTGAAGTACATAGCTGAAGACAGTTGAGTACTACAATGAGGATCTTTGAAAAGGATAACAAATCCTTTAGTATTATTATTTCTAACGCGAGAGAACTTTTTGAAGATAATACTTTGCAGATCGTTTTACATAGTATACATATAAACCAAATGTTGTTTTTTATCTTGTCAGATTTATTGGAAAATTTATCTACAGCGTAAAATAATATTAATATGAAAATAATCGAAGAAATAAAAATAAAAATTAGTAATTGCAAAATTGTACAAGTTTGCTTCAGTCACATCATGTAATATTGAAATATCTTTCAGCCAATATAAAGTGATGGTACCTTCAAACAATGTTTTAATTTTTAAAACATAAAATCATGAGATTATGAAACAATATCGTAAAAAAAATAAAGTTAGAGACTGATACGGATTAAATTGTTTTGATTTTTAATTGCATTAATTCTATGTATTAGTCTATGTTAAATTATAGTTTTACTTAATATTCATATTTTATTATTTCATGCCCAATTTTCATATTATATTTACATATTTAGTAGTTTTAGTGCATATTTACCCGGGGCCTAGTTGTTGTATGTAGTATGTTAAATACACTCACAACTGATTCAAATCACTCGTTATCTAATAGTATAAAGCACACACCTACACACATTATGTAGAATATGTACGAATTTGTACGTAGTATATGGACATGTAGCTATATACGAATAGATTATACTATAACTATAGCGTATTGTACATAATGCTCCATTTCAGAAAGATTTATGATAATGATCCTAGGCTATGACAGAATATCGGCGTTGTCAGTAACACAGTTATGTTAATTCTACTAATATTATGTAGGTACACGAAAGTTTGTGAGGATGGATGGATGTTTGTTACTCTTTCACACAAAAACTACTGAACGGTATTTGATAAAATTTTATAGCTTATACTTCAGAATTTAAATGAATATCGTGTGTTTTTGAACTTCGCGTGAAAGAAGTCGCAGGCAAAAGCTGGTATTTAATAATAATATTTCTGTTTTATATAAAATTCTCTATTTCGTATAAAAATTGCACTGATAATATGCACTTTTATTACTTTATTCATTAGATCGTGAGACGTGAGCTCTTTTTTCAACTTATTTTTAGATATTATTTCAAAGAAAGCTCTGACCTCACTTTGATGCGGACCGCACCCCGATCACCGTGTACTTTCTTTTTATTTATATATACATATATACATAATACTACGAGGTACTATGTAGCTTCATTTGTTACTTGCTCACTTAAGTTCTCAGAATTTTATTTGAAAGGGAAAAGAAAGAAAAAGCTTATCTAAATGTTTATCCACCATCTTTTTATTACTTTTTGTTTTTACTTCTGAGCATCTGTTCAATCAGAAGTATTGCGATCGTCCAAAAAATCTAACTAGAGATTTTTATAACAAATGAGAACCTTAAAATTTATACTCAAAAAAAGATGAGTGTAATATCTTAAATACGTACATTTTTTTGCATGTGTATGTACATATAATACTAGCAAACCCGGCCCGTTTCACTGGGCGTTAGTTGAAGTTAAAATAAATTAAACAGTTTTTATAATTATTTTGATACTGAAAAAAAAAAACAAAAAAAAATTCTACTGATCCGATCGCTACCAAACTTTAGGAGGATTACTCGCTAGGCCAATTTGAAGATTCCCTGAAAATTTCATTGAAATCGGTCTAGCCGTTTCGGAGTCCATAAGGAACATACATACATACATTGCCTTTTATATTGGGTCCTTACATATGAAATTAGCGTTTTGTCGTACTGACCACTTTGATCTGAAATATCTCCTCTTTGGTTAAGAATTCCAAATTCAAATTTATAAATTCATTTAGCTGGTACATTTGAGTTTTGAAAACAGTCATTCATTTGTTTTTTTCCTCATTATTTTTTTCTTTGGCGTCGCTTATTACCGCACAATGGAAAACATGAAATATCGGTATATTTACGAGTACGAGTTCTACCGTGGCACCAGTGCTGTAGAAACAGCTCGAAGGATTAATGATGTGTACGGCGCTGGTGTCGCGTAAGAAAGCACGGTACGTTTTTGGTTTCAACGTTTTCGTTCTGGAAATTTCGACCTTCAGAACCAACCCCGTGGACGGCCGGAGACCAAAGTGGAAAATGAAGAATTAAAGGCTATTGTGGAAGCGGATCCATCACAAAGCACTTCAGAGATAGCTGCAGGCTTCGGGGTAAGTGACAAAACTGAATTAATCCACTTGAAACAAATCAGGAAAGTAAAAAAACTTGAACGATGGGTACCTCATGAATTGAGTGAATCGAACTTGCAAACACGCGTCGACTGCTGTGTTACTTTGCTCAACCGACACAATAATGAAGGGATTTTAAATCGAATCATTACTTATGATGAAAAGTGGATACTGTACGATAATCGGAAGCGCTCGTCGCAATGGCTGAACCCTGGAGACCCAGCCAAATCCTGCCCTAAACGAAAATTGACTCAGAAAAAGTTACTTGTGAGTGTTTGGTGGACTAGCGCCGATGTCGTTCACAACAGCTTTCTAAAATCTGGCCAAACGATTACGGCAGATATCTATTGTCAACAACTGCAAACCACGAAGGAAGAACTAGCTGCTAAACAACCGAGATTGGTCAATCGCTCTAGGCCACTGCTGCTTCACGACAACGCAAGACCACACACTGCACAACAAACAACCACTAAGTTAGATGAGCTACAATTGGAATGTCTGCGACATCCACCGTACTCCCCGGACCTTGCTCCAACAGATTACCATTTTTTCCGGAATTTGGACAACTTCTTACAAGGAAAAAAATTCAACTCCGATGCGGCAGTCCAAACCGCCTTCAAAGAGTTTATTGATTCTCACCCCCATGGTTTTTTTAGTAAAGGGATCAATGAACTACACATGAGATGGCATAATTGCATAGATAACAACGGTGCATACTGTGATTAATTAAATATATTTTACAAAAAAAAATTGACCTTATATTCCTCCCGTACAAAACGCCAATTTCATATGTAAGGACCCAATAATATGGCTTCTCTACCTAAAACAGAAGAACTGTAATAGGCGCCTTTATTGCAGGTAGTATTTTATGCATTGTTTGTTCGAAACTGGGTAAAATTTCAATTTACAGAATTTTAAATTTCGAGTTGTGCCTTTGTTGCATTCAGTAGATAAAACGGCCTCCCGATAAAAACGATTACGACAGGAAGACTTTTTTCCAAATTTAGAACGGAACACAAAAAAAACTACATTGCCTATTTATAAAAAAGAACTGAAAAAAATTTACAAAACTGTAAACAAGATTCGTTTATAATCAACTTTTTAAGATCCATTCTTACTATGTATTTATTTTTAAACCTCAGAAGGCGCAAAAAAAATAAGATGTGTAGGCTTAAAAAAATTAACCAACTTAACACGCAGTCGGAGGCTTCATCAGGTATCTAAATTCGTAGCTAATTCATAAACTGGTTAAAAATATTTGTGGCCCAAGTCCGTACCACCTCACAATGTAAACATTAAAATGATAAATCCGAAATTTTGTGAAATAATCTACTTAATGTGTACAACATAGACTAATTTAAAATCCACAGACCGCCAAATCTCGCCGTTTATATAAAAACTTCTTTGCAGCTTCATGTCTGAAGAGTTAGAACTTAGAGTTCAGTGGAAAAGTCTTTACTTGTTATCTTCAACACTAAATTAAAATTAATAAACGTAAAATAAAAGTGTTCTTGCAACATCAGGACTAAAAAATGAGAACTCAAAAAATGGAAAAGTCTTTGCTTGATATTTGAAACATTTAATTAAAGCGAACAAACCCTTAAACCCCGTGGCTTAGGTAGGCAGCACTCTTGCAGCATCAGCAGTTTAAACGGAACAAAATCTTAAGGCGACGAATTGGAAATTTTGACGGCAGGGATCTCAATTTTTCTAAGTGATCATAAAATGTGTGAAAATAATATTTGGTAACTTGTTTCATCATTTAATTTACGTCATTTTGCCAGTTGCGTTACATGTTTGGTTAACTTCTGTAACTGAAAAAAAATATCAAGGAAACCTCTTTTAAAACAGAGATTTACATATTTCGGACCAACAAGAGCCGATTTACGCTTCTAAATTTTCTATTTAAATTACACAATTTAAACACACTTCAAAATACAGGCGGATTTTTTAAAATTAATTGTGGTTTTAACATAAACGAAATCAACTGTTTTTTCGTAAGCTAGCGCGCGCACGTTTGTACGGTGCAGATATATTTTTGTTTACTAGCGACGACTAGGTTGATTTTTTTTTTTAAAATAAAATACGTAACTTTCTACTGGTGAAAGATTTTTCTTACAAGAAAAAAAATTCAACTCCGATGCGGCAGTCCAAACCGCCTTCAAAGAGTTTATTGATTCTCGCCCCCATGGTTTTTTTAGTAAAGGGATCAATGAACTACCTATGAGATGGCAAATGTGCATAGATAACAACGGTGCATACTTTGATTAATTAAATATATTTTACAAAAATAAAAATTGACTTTATGTTCCTCCCGTACAAAACGCCAATTTCATGTGTAAGGACCCAATATATATAGATACATATTTTATACTTATGTATAAGTTTTAGATTATATGTTCTTAATGCCTTTCTTTGGTGACGTAGGGGAAACCTGAACACAGTTACCCCGCCCTGTGGGGGTGAGACTAGATTATGTGGGGCTATTACTCACCAAACCTCGGCAGTGGTCATCTTGGAGGGGCTTCGTCCGGGTTATCACGTGAAGAACGATAGCTGCGCCGCAGTCACGCGACGATTGTTTTAAATTGGTAATTACGCTGCCATGCGCTAAAATGACTTTTCGTAGCATAAATAGGGTCGCTAGAAATAGTTTTTAGTTCACTGATTAATCAACAGAGGCAGCAATAGCGATTCGCGACATAATGTCATGCTCTATTTAACAACATATCGCGTTCGATCGCCTAAGATTCGGCTATCGCTTACTGGTTAAGCTAAACTTAGCAATTAGAATTTTTTTATAATTCTCTTAAGGTTTCTAATGGTTTTAATTTCATTTTGACTTAAATTAACGTAAAATAAAATTAAAAAGATTTATAGTAGGTAACAGTATGTTTTTAGGTTATTCAGTTTAGGCGTAACTTTATTACTCTAACCCATCCCGTAGTACGAAGCGAAGTAAATAAAAACAAATATAATTTAGACGTGTACGAAATGGCGGCTGATCAGCGAAGTAAATAAAACAAATATAATGTAGATGTGCCGGGCACTGTTTTCAGACGAAATGGCGGCTTATCTGACATCAAATATGTGTACAAATGAGTCAGCTTGTCTGATTTGGCTCATCCCGTTGCTGCTTTGCTGCTGGGTCATAGCGCCTGGAGTTATTGTTCAATAAAGTCTAAGCATATTATACGTATTTCATATTGAGCATCTTAAGTTGTTCAACCGTTCGCCCTATCTATTACAAAAGAGAAATGGTGTGAAAATAGGTTTGTTTTTTCAGGTTTAAAGAAAAGCGCTTAACAGAACAGAAAAAAGAATTATACTTAGTAATAACATTTAATAAAATGTCGGTCAAATTTCAATAATTTTTCTTAGATTATTAATAAATAATCTAAGAAAAATTATTGAAATTCGACCAATACGAAATTGAACGTTAAAAAGGTTTTCATTGTGTTTATTATATAATAATTAAAATATAACAAAAAAATATAGATAAAAGGGCCGTACCGTGTCTAAATTTAACCACCACCAGTCAGTCTTAGGAACTCGATTCTGGCTTTTGCAGTTTTTAGTAAGTGAACATTTCTATACTGTAATAAAATTAAATTAATCTTAAAACTATTACTTAACGATATGTCATCAATTACGTTATAAAACAGACAAATTTTTTGTATCGTTTTCTGTGGCTTGATATATTTTTTATGTAGCTTGATAGCTATTATACCTATTTATGTACATATGTATAAATAAACAGCAATTTTACCCACGCTCAGAATCCAAAACCCTGAAACTGTCAATTCAATTTACTTGTGAAATATTTACACCGATTTAGTAGGACGCTCGCCACTTTCAGGCCTCTCCATAAATATTCTCCACATAAATCATTTAACTAAATAGCGAATTTGGAGTTTTAATGAAACGAATTTACATTTCCATCTCAGTAAAATTATTTAAAAAGATGGAACTAATCAGCACAGAACTTGTTATATAAAATAACTACAAAAAATCTTCTTGACAACTTCAGTTACAAAATGAATAAAATATACTTTTCTAAAACTCCTCCGTAACTTTTGACAAACTCTGACTACATAATTTTCGCTTGACTAGTACGAGTACTTAAAATTTTTCCTAGAAATATTAGGTAATGTAATAATATTAATAATACAATTACACAGATTGTGTGACCCCGACCTAAGCAGTAAGCTTGTACTATGGGTACCACACAACGAACTCTGGGGGAGTTACCAGTAACACCCAGACTTCAAGCCAATTTAGAAAAGTTCGTTTCCTAAATTGACCTGACCGGGGCTCGAACCCGGGACCCTAACTCGGAAATCAGATGCATATGCCACTGCGCCAACAGGCCAGTCAAGTAATGTATATAGTCAAGGAATGTATATATTCGACAATACAACAAAAAATTTTTGTGAAACAATAAAAAATGTCTTAATTCTTTACATTCTCTAAATATATATTATAAACACGTATTTATAATTTACACAGAACGGTAAGGAAATAATTAATTTATTACTGTTTGAAGATACTCAAAAAGTTATCAGCTTTATAGATTTATTCATATAAATTATACATACCTAAATATTACAACATTTACAAACTTAAAACTAAACCTCCTCAAAGTTGCCGCTTAGGAAGCTGTCATCCTATAAATAATGACCTTTTTAAATTTTAGAATTTTTCGAAATGAATTACTGTTTCATTATTATTAATATTATAAAGAGAGATAGCGTATTTTGTAAGTTTGTTTATACGAATATGTGAAAGGTAATAAGGTAAATAGATTTTACATCAATTAGAAATGGATATTCTTTGTACTATTCTTGTCAGTTATATAATTTATCCTGTACATACACATACTTAATTCCAACTGCGAATATTTTTATTATAAACCTTACATTGAAAAATTTAAGTTCGCTTTCATTGTGATCAAATAATATGTCAGCTTTTTGGCTGAACTGACGAGCAATCATTAGGCGTTTGCCGTGACGGCTAAAGTATTCAGAAAAATATTGTAATTAATTTACCTGATATATTTTCCGCTGTAGGTATATTGGCTTTCATTTATTGCTTAGCGAAACTCGATCTCATCATGACTCTCAAAAAATTCAGTATTTTGACCATAACACTAATCAATTTAGATAAGTAAATTAGTAATAATATGATAAACAACTCTGTCGAACTAATAGTATTCCTGTTGTAGCACATTGATTTGGCACCGACTTCAATAACTGTAATATTTAATTATATAGGTATTTGTAACATATATATGAAGTTATTTCTGTACTTGAGTTTTGATTAGTAAAGGATAGTTAATTTGTATTTTTCAGTGTATTTTTTTGATACCGTTTAATTTTTTTTCTTAAAACGTTTTTATTCTTCCCTTTTGAGTGACCTTGGCCTAAATAAATATCTAGGGCAGATCTACAATTAACTTCTTTTCTAATTCTGGAACGCAATGACATACAAGAGAATCATCAATAGATATAAATAAAGCTTACAGGCAGTTAGCGTTATTTGGTGTTATTTGATGTATCTTCGAAGTCCAAGCTCCAATACCAGTGAAATTTAAATGGGACCGCCTCGGAAGTATACTCTTTCAAATAAAAAAATAGTTTTAGAAATCGATCCACGATTGCCGAAGTTGTAGATGAACATGCATAAAAAGAAAGAAATACATATAGACGAATGTAAAACCTCTTTTTTTTGAGTCGGGTAAAAATATGATGCTTATGTTAAAATTTGATATTTTATTAATATTTTTTTCAAAACCTATAACCTCATAGTGAAGGGATCGGTTCGAGCTAAAGAATTCAGTTTCAGAGCACGACGACTCGGCTCCTTTCAGTTCCAAAAAATACGTCAATCTTGCCACTCTCCTCATATTAGGTTGCTTGTGATTAGTGACTGATCACTAAGAAAACGTGCCCTGTGTAGCTACGCGTAGAGGGACTGTGCTGAGGCAATATGATTATAAAAATATAAAAAGATAAGGATTGATGACTGTAATAGACCCGAATTTAGATAAAATAATATGCATCAAAAAACACTATCATATTACTGGACCAGTCTCATGTTTTCATCAAAAGACTGGATGTGCTAAGGGATAAAGTCGAATATCTATTCTGTTAAAAACCTGAACTTTCATCATAATTTCGCAACATATAATGTATATTTCAGAGAATTATAATGAAAGTGATCACTTGGCATTTTTTCAAACTATTGTTAATTACTTTTCCATTAAACATGTTCAACATAATCCTCATAGAAATTTTTATCAATAGAGACAATAGAAATACCTACGACAATTCTGTACATAAACAAGGTCGTTCTCATTTTGTAGGAGTCACAATGAAGCCATCAAGAGAACAGTTGTGTTTGCTAATTGTAGGTTTTGTTTCGTTAACAAGTTTGCGCGCTGGAAATGATTCGTATTTATTATTTGCTACGTATACCTACAAATTTTCTTTTCGTATTTTATACTTATGGTATTTAAAATAATTGAATTAGGCCCGATTTAGGCTCATCATTCTAAGTTATATTAGAGACCAACAGAGAATAGAATTGGATTTCGCACTCAAAATTGATTTGAAAATTATTTTTCAAATTTACCCGTAGAAATTATTAGTGATCTAAGATCGTCTTTGCATACAGCAGAGACGTTTTCGAGCAAAAATATTGAAAAATTGTTTCCTAGTTTTCAATTTAGGTACACATCTTCAGTTGAGATAGTAAGGGCTTTCGGGCTATTAAAGTCGCTGCCAAGGCTACTAAACTAATAGACTTTCCGTTGTCGAGCATTGATTTGGCGCCAACTTCAATAACTGTCAAATTTAATTATATGGGTATTTGTATCATATTTTTATAAAGTTATTTTTGTATTTAAGTTTCGATCCGTAAGGGATAGTTATTTCATACTTTTCAGTGTTCTTTTTTGAAAGCGGTTTAATTTTTTTATAAACGTTTTTTTATTTCTCCCTTTTGAGTGACCTTGGCCTAAATCAATATCTAGAGCAAGTCTACAATTAGTTTATTTTCTAATTCTGGAGCGCAATGTGTTAACTTCCATTCTATTGAGGAGCACAAACCGTGCGCTTTTACAATAAAGGATGCGAACAGATTGAACATGGGATATTATTGCCCATTATGGCCATTGTCAATATCATCAATATAATATCATATCAATAACGATCAGTTATAAAAGAACAGTGTAAAGGTTGCATCATAATTACACCCTAGCAGTTTCCGCCACAAGACTGACTACTGACTGAATTTATTATATCACAGCCAATTTATATCTCCTCCCTACTTTACCATTATACCATACTACCATTATACCATGTGGGAACAACGATAGTTAACTAATGACATACAAGAGAATCGTCAATATAAATAACCAGGTCGCGTTATTTGGTGTATCTTCGAAACCAAAGCTTCAATATCAGTGAAATTTCAATGGGACCAATCTGGAAGTGTATCCTTTCGAACAAAAAAAAGAATTTTCCAAATCGGTTCATAAATGACGGAATTATGAGGTAACAAACATAAAAAAAAAAAAACAACCGAATTGACCTCCTCGGAACCTCGGAAGTCGGTTAATAAAATAAAAGTGAGGATTCATGGCGACTATCAGTTCATGTAATAACTAATGTAATATTTATTTTTATCGCCAAATAAATCAAGATGTATTCCCAATTTAATGAATCAAATAATACTCAAACAAATGCTGGCACATTTTAACATTCACGGTGTATTTCATGATCAACAATACGGGTTAGGAGAGGACGGTCAACGACTCATGCGGGAGCAAGCTTGATCAGGACTGTACTTCAGGCTTGGGGAGGATCCCAGGATGCTATTGTGTTTTGTTTCTTGTGATCTTTTCGAAGCATTTGATTGTGTTAGTCATGAAACTAATTTGCAAGCTTAAATACTATGGAATACGTGGTAAAGCTCTCGATCTCGTCATCTCGTATTTGGCTGACCGGGAGCAAAAAGTGAGTGTTAATGGGGTTTTGTATGTTGGTTAAAAATAAAAAATGGGCGAACCCCAAGGATCAGTTTTAGGACTTTCCTATTTTTGGTTTATATTCATGATTTCCCATTTATGCTCAGGGACTTATGCGAAACAGTATTATTTGCGGATGACACCTCATTGTTTTCTACTCACCTTGCCGTCCTTATACATCTTTGAAATTATTATGTATACGAGGTAAAATATACAACTGTTTAAAAAGAAAGGCGATATTAATGGTATGGAAACCCGACGTGGTGATAAATTGGTCATTCCAAAATTTAAATTACATAAGTCAAATGTTTCATTTTTGGGTAACTGCATTCGTTTTTAAAACAAAGTTCCTCAGGAAGTTACTTAATTAACAGAGAATAAATTTAGATTGGTTATAAAACGCACATTGATTAGACAATCATACTACAAAATAAATGGTTTCATGGAAGCTAAAACAATAGTCTGGAAATGATCTTCTCTGCACATGCATTTACTGGTTTAATTAATATTGTATTTTAATAAAATGAAGTTGAAAAAATGATACCTAACTGAGTTTCGTGTCGGTTCTTCTCAGTGTCCAGGTTTTCTATGTGAACCGAACTTAAGTAGATTTGACGTTCAAAAATACCTTGTAATTGGGTTTACTTGAATAAATTGATTTGACTTTGACTTTAAAAATAAATATTCAAATATTATTGTCAAACATTTTTGACATATTTAAATCACATTGTTACATAAAAGATATTTTGATAGAAATGGGTTCAATTTAAACGCTTAATAAACCGAAAATTAAACATATATACGATGTGCGTGTGCTAATGTATAAGCGTACCTATTATGTTCTTAAATCATTGTCGCACAATTTTGAAAGTAGCTAATTCAAAATATATTACTAATTTTGTTCTATATTACTATTACTAACAGAATTTTACTTATATTGTACTCATAGTAGCTCTGTGAAAAGTCAAACCCGTATAACTCTTTTTTTCGTGAAATAGCTGATTTGGTACTATACGAATATGTGCTCTTTGTATATTATTTACAATTTTCTGTTTTAAATTGGCCGATTGTCATTTCATAAATAATGGGTAAGAGTGTAATTGTATTTTCTTAAAGCCCTGATATAGACAATTAAAATAAGGAGACCTTAGTACTTCAAAAATTTTTCTCTAAGTATTTTAGCCACTATATCCGTTATAGGTTATTTCCCTTAAAATAGTAATTAAAAGTCACATTAATAAATTGCAAGGTTTATAGTGGATATATGAATTAGACATCTTGATAAGCATTTTGAAAGAAAATTTCTCATAATTAGAGAATGAAAATTATAATAGGTTCCATGCTTCCATGTAATTACATTTTTTTGTCATAAAATGTTTTAAAGTGTTAACGGGTACAAGGTATATAAATTACTACGATGTAATATAAGCTTGGAACCCTGAGAAGATCAAATACTTAGGTATACGTACGAAATGAGTTCCCATTAATAACGTTAAATGTAAAAAAAAATTTAAGAAAAAATTAAACTGTCTTCAAAAAAAGAACACTGAAAATTACAAAATAACTATCCTTTACTAATCAAAACTCAAGTACAAAAATAACTTTATAAATACTATACAAATACCTATAATATAATTAATGTTAACAGTTACGGAAGTCGGTGCCAAGCCTACCAAACAAGTAGACTTTTTGTTGTTGACTTGTTGCAGTAACTTAAATATAGTATAGTAACTTTAATATAGGTATTTGTATCGTATTTATAAAGTTATTTCTATTTCGATTAGTAAAAGATAGTTATTTTGTGTTTTCAGTGTTTTTAGTAGGTTTAATTTTTTTTAATGTTTTGTTTTTGCCTTTTGAATGACCTTGACCTAAATAAATATCTAGGGTAGGTATACCAATAACTTCTTTTCTAATTCTTTTCTAATAAAACTTATAAGCAGTAATCGTTATTTGGTGTATTATCGAAGTCCTACCTCCATTAATGAAATCTAAATGGGATCACCTCGGAGCTATAGTTAACCCGACGGAAAATTAATCATTGAAATCGATCCACAATTACAGACGAACATAGAACCTCTTCCTTGTTTTAAATTCGATTAAAAACACGATATTTCGATTCTTGCTGGCAGTGGTCCTAGTTGCCAGTTTTTATATATTTTCTAAGTCGCATACTTTCTGTTATGGGTCTCAAAGAGTGAGCTCGTAATAGAGTAAAAAAAACTATAGGTCTGTACTATAGACTCCGCGTTCTGTAATAAAAACTGATGCAAATGAAATAAAAAGTAATAAAATGGAGTAAAACGGTACAAAATAAAATGAAAATGAATGAATTAGAATGAAATAAAATAAAATGTAGATGTGTGAGTAATTTGAGGAATACTCTAACTCTACTCTAAGAATAATTTAAGATCAGGCAAAGCACAGACATAGACATTTTCAGGATGGTAGACAAAAAGAAAAGTCACCAATATCGCCACCTATGGTTTGTATGTAATAAATGTGAATGTGATTTTACGTTACTTATACATTATTTCATCGGAACTTTTTTGAAAAACTTTCAAGAGTGGCAAAATTACCTACTAGTTATTTTTGTAAAAGACTATCTTAAGAAGCTACAACTAATTCGAAAAGTTTTTTAATTATAAAATTATTTTGTTCAGAACCGAATGGTGGTAAGCGCCTACTGTTTTTATTTAATATAATATAGAGGTAAATGCGCCAGACAATAAACACCGATCATCTGGTCTAGAAATAGGGCATTCCCTAGTTCTAGACCTATGAGAATCTAGATCTGAATCTGAGACAATCTAGAAAATAAGTTCGTTTCCTAAATTGACCCAGCGCCGGGATTCGAATCTGGAACCTACCGCGCTTAGACACGGTTTAGGTAGCCTAAACCACTGCGCCATCGAAGAATCTGATGAACACTATATAAGTAAGGAAGGGAAGATGATTAGAAAGTTTTAAGGGCACTAAAATAAAATAAAAAACAAATGCTGGCTCGTATTATTAAATCAAAAAGTTATTACGAGTATACTTAACTTTTCACTTGCAACTTTTTTAATGTGTTTTGTCGTTTCAATTGAACTTTTAATCATCATGACTAACAGTATAATAACCAATAAGATTCAACCTGCCGACTATTTATTTTTCCGGTGCTGAAATTGGCTAAGACAGTGTCTCTTTAATTAGTTGTGTGCGTGCTTTGTGCTAAGTAAACATCCGTCACTATTACAAATGCTCGCATTACAATAGCTTTGAATGTGTGTTAAATCAGCTCTTTTTTGATTCGTCTCTCAGGCAATGGCATGCATTCCATAGAGACAAATAGACACTGTCTACCCTGGCAATTTGCTAATTATATTTTGTCACAGGACACGCGGCGTTCACAGCTTAGCTCAGCTGAAACATGGAAACGGCACTTATTAAACGCCAATGATAGAAATCATAACTTTATGCGCCATAGCGTATCTTTACCTATCTATATGTGTCGTATCTTTACACATTTTATAACAGAAACGCATAAAGAAATGTTCATTGGTATTTAAAATCATCATTAGATAACGACAGTCTCTACTATCTAGCTTGCTCCTTACGTCTCTTTTTTCTCTTAGTTCTTCAACACGACGTCCTGATGAAAAAGGGAAATGTTTAAATAGATTATAGCTGCAGAGAAAACTAAAAATATGGAATTATTTATAGGTAACTTTTTAACTCAACGTCAAACATTTTACTTCTTACTAATCGAGTGAAGCAGCAAGCAAAACTTGGTATTAGCATAATACAACACATAATATGTAGGTGCCTTAGGCTCAGCTTAGCCCAAACGGAATTATCCTTACGCGAGCTTATGCTTTAACCCGACGATAGGCCATGTCGGCATAGCTAGTTTGCAGTGAACGTTATCGCTATTAAACATGCTCAATGAGGACTGGGACATCACTATTGCGCTTTTGGTAGAAGAAGAACATATTAAACTTTACGGCAACTGAAATGACGCGTGACCACGCTTTGGTTCTCGCCGTTTAAGCTACGCGAGCACGCCCACGATGTCTCGTGAACGCGCGAGCTAACGGCGTCGATGTACAAACATTTTTGTACTTTATGTGCACGGCTATAAAATCAATTTTTCAATTATATCAGTAAATCCTCTTCACTGCGCAGCTCTCGGTCTGCGCAGAGCCTTATGCTCACCGCATGTTATTTAACGTCGATGCACTAAAATAGCACTGTAATTATACAGTAGCGATAAATGTTTCGCATTGTTTCTTGTGCACTGCAGATTTACTCGCACGTATAAATGTTTCTGCCACGTCACGACATGAGATTCAAGAAACTTATGACGCAAATGTTTCCCTACACACCCTTGCTATTTCTAACACTAACAGCCTATACATACTTTAATTACCAAACTACGTAGTGAGTATCTATTATAATTCAATTACATCTACTTACAAAAAAAATCGAACTATTTACCACATTATTTTATTTTTTTGTACTTGTTACACTGGTGAGAACGAAATATAGAATGAGTAAGTATTAATTCGATATTTATTATCGACATATTAACATATAATAAACAGTTTTATTTACATACATACTTACGGGACAATCTAAGAATTCATTTTTTCTACACTATGCTGATAGACTAAGAGCTATCAATGGCCAGACTTGTGACATCCATATCAAGCATCACCGTGCTTCGGAATGCACATCAAGCCTGTCTATTGCTATAATAATATGGTGAATGATAAGTAATCGATAAGTCCAGCGCAAGGAAGCCACCGCGAAAGGTGTACTACTCTCCACTCGAATAAAAAAAAATAATTGTCTTTGTACTATGACGTGTTAGGCCCATGTTAGCCCTTGACTTTTGAGCACCTTTACAAACTGATGCAAATGAAATAAAAAGTAATAAAATGGAGTAAAACGGTATAAAATAAAATGAAAATGAATGAATTAGAATGAAATAAAATAAAATGTAGATGTGTGAGTAATTTGAGGAATACTCTAACTCTACTCTAAGAATAATTTAAGATCAGGCAAAGCACAGACATAGACATTTTCAGGATGGTAGACAAAAAGAAAAGTCACCAATATCGCCACCTATGGTTTGTATGTAATAAATGTGAATGTGATTTTACGTTACTTATACATTATTTCATCGGAACTTTTTTGAAAAACTTTCAAGAGTGGCAAAATTACCTACTAGTTATTTTTGTAAAAGACTATCTTAAGAAGCTACAACTAATTCGAAAAGTTTTTTAATTATAAAATTATTTTGTTCAGAACCGAATGGTGGTAAGCGCCTACTGTTTTTATTTAATATAATATAGAGGTAAATGCGCCAGACAATAAACACCGATCATCTGGTCTAGAAATAGGGCATTCCCTAGTTCTAGACCTATGAGAATCTAGATCTGAATCTGAGACAATCTAGAAAATAAGTTCGTTTCCTAAATTGACCCAGCGCCGGGATTCGAATCTGGAACCTACCGCGCTTAGACACGGTTTAGGTAGCCTAAACCACTGCGCCATCGAAGAATCTGATGAACACTATATAAGTAAGGAAGGGAAGATGATTAGAAAGTTTTAAGGGCACTAAAATAAAATAAAAAACAAATGCTGGCTCGTATTATTAAATCAAAAAGTTATTACGAGTATACTTAACTTTTCACTTGCAACTTTTTTAATGTGTTTTGTCGTTTCAATTGAACTTTTAATCATCATGACTAACAGTATAATAACCAATAAGATTCAACCTGCCGACTATTTATTTTTCCGGTGCTGAAATTGGCTAAGACAGTGTCTCTTTAATTAGTTGTGTGCGTGCTTTGTGCTAAGTAAACATCCGTCACTATTACAAATGCTCGCATTACAATAGCTTTGAATGTGTGTTAAATCAGCTCTTTTTTGATTCGTCTCTCAGGCAATGGCATGCATTCCATAGAGACAAATAGACACTGTCTACCCTGGCAATTTGCTAATTATATTTTGTCACAGGACACGCGGCGTTCACAGCTTAGCTCAGCTGAAACATGGAAACGGCACTTATTAAACGCCAATGATAGAAATCATAACTTTATGCGCCATAGCGTATCTTTACCTATCTATATGTGTCGTATCTTTACACATTTTATAACAGAAACGCATAAAGAAATGTTCATTGGTATTTAAAATCATCATTAGATAACGACAGTCTCTACTATCTAGCTTGCTCCTTACGTCTCTTTTTTCTCTTAGTTCTTCAACACGACGTCCTGATGAAAAAGGGAAATGTTTAAATAGATTATAGCTGCAGAGAAAACTAAAAATATGGAATTATTTATAGGTAACTTTTTAACTCAACGTCAAACATTTTACTTCTTACTAATCGAGTGAAGCAGCAAGCAAAACTTGGTATTAGCATAATACAACACATAATATGTAGGTGCCTTAGGCTCAGCTTAGCCCAAACGGAATTATCCTTACGCGAGCTTATGCTTTAACCCGACGATAGGCCATGTCGGCATAGCTAGTTTGCAGTGAACGTTATCGCTATTAAACATGCTCAATGAGGACTGGGACATCACTATTGCGCTTTTGGTAGAAGAAGAACATATTAAACTTTACGGCAACTGAAATGACGCGTGACCACGCTTTGGTTCTCGCCGTTTAAGCTACGCGAGCACGCCCACGATGTCTCGTGAACGCGCGAGCTAACGGCGTCGATGTACAAACATTTTTGTACTTTATGTGCACGGCTATAAAATCAATTTTTCAATTATATCAGTAAATCCTCTTCACTGCGCAGCTCTCGGTCTGCGCAGAGCCTTATGCTCACCGCATGTTATTTAACGTCGATGCACTAAAATAGCACTGTAATTATACAGTAGCGATAAATGTTTCGCATTGTTTCTTGTGCACTGCAGATTTACTCGCACGTATAAATGTTTCTGCCACGTCACGACATGAGATTCAAGAAACTTATGACGCAAATGTTTCCCTACACACCCTTGCTATTTCTAACACTAACAGCCTATACATACTTTAATTACCAAACTACGTAGTGAGTATCTATTATAATTCAATTACATCTACTTACAAAAAAAATCGAACTATTTACCACATTATTTTATTTTTTTGTACTTGTTACACTGGTGAGAACGAAATATAGAATGAGTAAGTATTAATTCGATATTTATTATCGACATATTAACATATAATAAACAGTTTTATTTACATACATACTTACGGGACAATCTAAGAATTCATTTTTTCTACACTATGCTGATAGACTAAGAGCTATCAATGGCCAGACTTGTGACATCCATATCAAGCATCACCGTGCTTCGGAATGCACATCAAGCCTGTCTATTGCTATAATAATATGGTGAATGATAAGTAATCGATAAGTCCAGCGCAAGGAAGCCACCGCGAAAGGTGTACTACTCTCCACTCGAATAAAAAAAAATAATTGTCTTTGTACTATGACGTGTTAGGCCCATGTTAGCCCTTGACTTTTGAGCACCTTTACAAACGGATGTTTTCCAAAGCCACCACGCTACTCCAGGGTCATAATCTACAAACGTTCTCATCTAATATAGTGTGAATACCCACAAATAAGTCTTAAGCTTCGTAATATGTCGTTATACTCGTCGTTGCTAGCTGTTCCCTATTACATAAATACATAATATCATACCATCTCCCAATTGGACAGACGGTCAATAAAATTACACTACTCTTGTAGGCAATAGCAACCCAACTTGTGTATATGTTGCCGGCCAAACTCGATTTCAGGCCAAACTATAGTTTGTACTAGGCCAAAACGATTCATCCTAAGTGTGTCAGGATATACTAGCTTAGTCAGGATGTATAAGTTTAGCCCAGGACAATCTAGTTTGACCTAAATATTTTAGACTTAACTAGTTTGGGCTAGGCCGAATAGATTCTGAATTATTATTTAAGTAAAGTATGCTTACAATTAAAAGGCATTTTTGAGTAGGTTAGATTAGTATGTAGACCACAACGCGCGAGCAGAGCTTGCAAACCGAGCGTGCCGCGGCAGCGGCCGGCAAAGCGCTAGAACAGAATCAGCTCTATAAGAACACTCTTTTGGGGTAGGTTAGGTTAGTATGTTGACCATAACGCCCGTTCCGAGCGAGCGAAGCGAGAGTGCCGCGGCAACGGCCGGCGGCAATAAATGTGACTCCTACATTACGCCTCTCAAAGGTGCTATAAGCAGAGGGACAAAAAGAAAAAACATACCTGTTTTCTCGCTGAGGCGCGGGAGGGGAATCTCCGCGTTAACAGGTTCCAACGTGGTTATTTTGTTACTTGTAACGATTCAATCAGTTCGGTCTAGGTCAAACTAATTAAACCTAAAATATTTAGGCTTAATTAGTTTGTCCTGGGCTAAAATATCCTGACACACTTAGGATGAACCAGTTTGACCTAGGACAAACTAGTTTGGTCTGAAATCGGGTTTGGCCGGCAACATATATACAAGTTCCTTATAATAGGTCTGAATATAACTAGTTAATTCAGGCTATAGTTTCTGTTGTGCGTTTTGTGCCGATTTACGCGATTTACGAATAATAATTTAGAGAATACATTTATTTTTAAAGCAAAATCTTATTTTACACTTATTATTTTGAAGGCAGAATCTCTCAAATGTAACTAATACATACTCATCCCATTGAAATACGGTTATCATAAAACATGAATCATATCGCATAGGTACATTTCTTTGTACAGTTACCTACTACAATTTAGCCCCTATTCTTTTAAATGTTATCTGCTACTATTTTTTTTGTGAGATACTCATACGTCTATCATTATTTGGAACAAGAGTAATCACCATCAAGTACTACAAACTTTTAGGAAAGCCGTAGAATCTGAACTAATTTATGTAACGTAAGCTACTTCTTAAATACCGCTTCAGATTATTGTATCTATTTATATAAAAACTCCCGATTTAAGCAACCTCTTCTGAAAACGTTTTTCGGTTCACTGCCTACAGGAACAGTTTAGTTACGCGTAATCCGCAATTTCACGTTTGTCTACACAACATGAAATTGATACAGCAGTGAACATCGAACTAATAAAATGTATGTCAATTGTAATTTTAATAGGAGAATTAATCCTTGTAAAAATCGTATAATAATTAAACAATTGACTATTCGGTTCATTATTAGACATTACAGTTTAAAGGTTAATAATAAAAATAACAAGAAACACTGAATAACAAATTATAAATCACAGTTATAATTCCAAATCATTACAAATCGTAAAACATTACTATCGAAGTCATACTCTTAGCTACAATATTAAAGTGCCTTCATAGCAGTAGTAGTCATATCGCTCCTCACGGGGACTGTGAAACCGTTCCAGAGCAATGGCCGCTTGCCGGTGGGAGCACTCGCTGGTTGCTAAAACGACCAGGTCTCTGAGTTGCCAGTTGCAGTTGCTGCAGTTGTTGCCAGGTAGTCTTGTCAGGGGTGGGCTACCTGAGAGATCCTTAGCTCGCCTGGTTAGTACCTGGCGAGCGGCCTACATGCAGGTAGGTGGCGTGTCATGTTCTAGGGTCTGCCGCGACTTCTACCAAGTCTCGCGGCAGAAACCTGTAGAACTCTGGGGTATTATCCGGTTGCCGCGCGTGATACGGTGGTACCCTTCGGATTTGCAAAAAGAGTGACGCATCCGCGCGTGCGCACATTTTCGTGGCCAGATGTTTGATGGAATCGTTCAGGTTCTCTATTTCCAAACCCTCTCTGGATGGTGGCATTACGCACATAGCGTGAGGCGCCTACAATGATGTGGAGGGAGAGCGACTGCTATGCCCACTATCACAGATCGCTGACCACTACCAACACGAACCACGCTGGAGCTGCATAAGTGACTTATATAGGCACGTTGTCTTAATGACGTCATTTCCGCGAGAAGTGGCGGAATTCGGTAACAATACTATTATCGTAAAAAAATAAGTCAATAAGTCTTCAGTTTTATCGTATTTTACTTTCATTTCATTCTGCAAAGTTGTACATTTTAATATGAAAAGACTTTACCGTCATTATAGACACAGTACTAATATCGTCTAACTTGACCAACTAATATTTTCGTAGAAGCTATCAGATACCTTTGGTTTAATAACTAAATTACTAAAAATGTTTTGAGATATTATTATTCACATATAAATTAATTAATGTATTAGTATACATTAAAAGTATTTTCGGCTTTTATTTTAACATTGACTTATTGCTAGTTAACTTAAAGGTAAATATATATTTTTTGGCTAACTTCGGCCCAAATGTGTTTCACTTCTCAACAAAGCATCTTCAGGAAATTCAGTCAACTACCCAACATCAATCAATACTGAGTAAAGCTAAAAATGTAGCTAAAAAATATACTTACAATAAATTATTCTCTGTTATTACTGAGGTAATTTTCCGCCTGAATATACGCCTGAGCCTGTACAAAATTACCTAGTAACTAAACACTTCAGACAATTACACTAATTGTGAGATCCCAAACTAAGCATTAGGCTTGTACAAAAGATACCACAAAGTGAAGTGGAGAGCAGTAACCCCAGTAACACCCAGACTCCAAATGAATTTAGAAAATATTGTTTCCTGAATTGACCTGGCCGTTATTCGAATCCAGGATCCTCAGCTTGGAAGGCAAATGTATACGCTGGCCACTGGAACGGAATTTCATTGTTATGTTCTTGTTTTATTTAATTAATGCACCAGGTGTTAATCATTACTTTATTATTTAAGTCTCACACACCGGTTCTACATATTGTTGCATCACCCATCTTAACATAGACTTTTTATTTATTTATATTTCTTAAGGCATCGGTAACAAGACCATCAGCCTAATGACGAAACTTCTGGAGAAACCTAACTGTCCCTAACACTCCTCCAGTAAAGTGATAGTAGGCATTACTGAAGTTAAAAAGGACTTCTTGGAAGAGCGCGAAAACTTCAGCTATACATGTTTATTTAGATCTCCTCAATTCTTTTCACTTACACAGAACTTTAAAACACAATATACTATCACTGTTGTACTTTAAAACTCCTAAAAATGTAAAAAATAGAAAATCAAAATAAAATGACAACCTCACTTCTCCCGTTCCCGCCAAAAAGTGTTAACATAGACTACTTTTACACAGATCATACACAACTAATACCATATACAACATTTATAGTGAAAACAAACGTATCACAATGTTGCGGGGCAGGAGACGATGTTGCTGTGATCTGATTGTTCCCTAAACATCAAACGTTGAATAATCGAGAACGGATAGGTGGAGAACTGTGGTCGTGGTCACCGTTTAAATAATGTATCACTTAACTGTGGGCAGTCGCAGGTGCCCTAATAAGCGTCTTCTAGAGCAGCAGTTCCCAAACTTTTAAGGCCATGGAACACTCAATAAATTCTTTTTATTTTATGGAACTCCTTAGTTGAAATATAAAAATAAAAGAAACCTATCGCTGTTAAGAATAAGAGTAAAAATCTTTCATTACAAATATTTGAAATAAAAATTGTTATGAATGAAACTATTTCTCTGCTTCCTAAAAAAAGCTATTAATAGGTCTAAAATAGATGCTTTTTATTGTGTAGAACCTACCATGGAATGAAATTGGTTCAGTGATTATCAATATACATATGTTTAAATCAAATTCCACGCGAAAAATAATGTTGCCTTAGATGACGGTAGGCTAAATATTCCAACGATTCTACGACAAATGCATAGAAATAACTCGTATCCGGCCAAAAATAAATTTAAAAAAAAATACATTTTCGCTTTGACAGCCGTGTTTGTCAAACCGGCTTTTGTAACCTAAAATACTGCAATCCACCATCAAGCCCAAAAGAACCTCGACCTCACACATATTTACTAAAATATTTATGTTAATTTTTCACTTCTAAAGGTCAAAAATAATGAAAAACCTTAAGAGCACTAACGAACAAAGATTTATTTGGTTCTTATGTCTGTGAAATGCGATAACTTGAACAGTCTTAAAACATTCAGCATACCGATAGAGACGAAATATCCGTTTTCCCATCCCTTTCTATTACGGGCTTACGCCATATAAATATTTATTTCAGTCTAACGATTCATAACGTGAAAAGCGATATCAAGTGGTAAATCTGTGGACAAAGGTAACACACGCCGCACCCTAGCGTCTTTTACATGAAACCCTCGGACTCCACGGAACCCACTTCAGGAATTGCAGGTCTAGAGCTTACTGGTCCGTGCCCAAATAGTATAAACCGTATAATGATAATGTCTTATATGATTATATAATCTGTGTAATTTATAATAGACTGAGAAATCACAGAAACTCCAGTTTCGTCTTCAAGTTTCACACAACATGTTCTAACACAGTCGATTAAGGTCGACCCTCACCCTCAAGTTTCCGAACCTACTACTTGCCACTTGTTGATGGTGACCTTTTTGTAGTGAGGATTCTATATGTTCGCCTCTACCCCTTGGGATTATTGTAGCAAAGTTTATTGAAACTTTAAGCTTTTAGAAATAAATTAGGGAATAAAACATTGAAAAACCGAGGTGATTGCACAAGTGTCCGTTTTTCAAATTTGCAACGGAATGCTAAAAATAGGTCACATCTTATTTCTAGAAATATGAACTAAATTGAAGTTGAACGCAAAGTTCATTATTACTGATATAACTAAACATAACAAAATTATATTAGAATAAAAATAATAACGCACTAAAAACAAAATTTAAAAGACTATTACTCCGTATGTATTTAGAAAGATGCAAAATGAAATAACTAGGCTAGGCCTATTCACTGATTATTATAATTTCCCTTATTAATGGTCTCCTATTCCGACACTAAATTAAAAAATAACATGCATCTTTTACGTAGTCGGAATTGAAAATGAAAAATATCGCTTTGTATCACATTTTTCCCATATGATTGTATATTTTCTCTTGAACTTGATACCCATCATGATAAGGTCCGATGACTTTTTTAATTTTTTTTAATCCTTGACTTTGTGATGTACTATAGAAGCTATAAGTAATTGAGACGAATCCAATTACACTCATGCGTTGAAACCGCTTAAGAATTTTACGATCTGTGAGAAAACAGATGTACATACATACACATTACATACATATGCTACTAAATTCATAGCCCTCCTTGTTGCTCCAGCGTAGTCAGGTAATGAATTCTTTCTTTTATTCACTTATTATATTAGAAAGAATATTCATTTCCGAAAAGATTAATACCAGTAGACGATTTTATGAAAAATTTTCTTTTTCCAACAAACGATTGTCTGGCTTTAAAGTGATGCTTTGAAATTAAAGTGGCACGGAAATATGAACTTTTGCTAAAATAAGTTGTGCAATTCATGCAAATTCTAAAGAAGCACGACGTAGATGATTTATAGCAAGCTTGCCTTTAAAATTACTTCCATTTATAACTATCTTCAAAAAAAGGAGGTTTTCAATTCATCTGTACATATCTATATTTTTTATGCATTTACGAATATAACTTCTTTGTTTGTGAACCGATTTCAATTATTTTTCTTGATGAGTTTGGACTTCAAAGATACACCAGATAATGTTAACGGTTTATAAACTTTATTTATAAAGAAGTTGGGTGTAGACCTACCCTAGATGTTTATTTAGGCCAAGTTCACTCAAAAGAGAGAATTAAAAAACATTTTTAACAAAAAAATTAAACAGAGCTCAAAAAAAAACACTGAAAAGCGCAAAATAACTATCCTTTACTAATTAAAAGTAAAGTACAAAAATAATTATAAAAATACGATACAAATACGGATATATTTAAATTTGACAGTTATTCAATAGCAAGTTTAGTAGGTATTCAGAAAGGATGGAGCACCAAGCATCGCGATCCTTTCCTACCTACCACTTTCGCTTCCTCAAATTTTATTATTCTCCTTACACACTTTTGCCTATGTTTGCGAGTACTTTTAACATTTCCGTTAGCTAGCACTTCGGCTATTTGATCTTCGTAAGTCAACCTTGGTCTTCCTTGGTATCTGCTATCGCTCACTTTCGCTCTGTAGATTTTATTCGTCAATCTGTCACTGTTGCGCAACCCTGTCGTACTGCGTATCTCTTCATTGCTTGTTTTGTCCCCTAGGGTGACACCGCACATATTTCTAAAAGATCACATTTCTACCGCATTTATCGTACTTTCATTTCATAATTTCATTAACTTACACAGATCATTTAATTTATTAGAAAAAGAAAATGTAGTAATTTAATTATTTATCATTAATTTATTATAGGTCATGTAACTTGAAACTTGTTTAATTTTCTCAGTTCAATCTATTAGTATAATCAATCTATTAAACAATTTTTAAATTTTGAAAAATATCTGATTACGTCATATAAATAAATGAACGGGTTTTTTTATAACAGTCGTTCTCAGAGATTTTTCGACGTAAAAGTGTCGGCCTAAATACAGTCTTGTTTTTAGGGATCAGTTTGAGCGCGTAAATAGAAATTTAAAATTTGAAGAAAACTTGCTAAATTATCTTTGCAAAATTTACCTGTACGCTGTCCGTATCTAATTTATTTCTAAGCTAGTATTAGAAGCATTTATATTTGCTTTAGTGACTTCCCTAAACATGTAGTTTTCAGCCGGTATTTTTGTTTTTGTTAGCACCTACCGTTATTAGAAGCTGGCGCAGGTGATGTAATAATAATGTGGGAGAATCATGCTTCATAAGGGTTAAAAGAAACTAAACGCAGTAATCTATAGACGGACAGAAATGGCGACTTTGTTTTATATATTTACTAACGATCCGCCCCAACTTTACCCGGGTGGGATATTGAATGTTTAAGACACACCAATTTTTTTTATTAAGATTTTCATACAAAAATACTATCTAAATTTCCGAATTTTCCGGTGGAATTTCCTAAAATTTTCTTTTATATAAACCTTGTCCTGACAATTACGAACACAAAAAACAAAAAAAATGAGTCAAATCGGTGGAGCTGTTCCCAAGTGGTGGTTTTTCATACATACGACAGTTGATTTTTATTTTATACTAGCGACCCGCCCCGGCTTCGCCCGGGTGGAATGTTGAATGTTTACAATACGCCAAATTTTTTATTTTGAAATTTTCATACAGAAATATCATCCAAATTTTCTACGTTTTCCGTGGATTTTCATTCATACAAACCTTGTCCTAACAATAACGGATACAACAAAATAGAAATAAACCAAATCGGTCAAGCTGTTCTTAAGTGATGCTCTGTCATACATGTGGCAATTGATTTTTTTTTATATGTAATAATAATATAGATAGATATAGATATATAGATAGAAGATAGATAAATAGAAAGAATAGATCAACCGCCCGCTACAAAACCACTTGCCGGTTAAGATCAAGCTCCCAAAAAAAAGTTCCTTGCGCCACCCGAACGCGACATATATCGTTATAACATGAGTATTAATTCATATAATAAAATATCCTTTAGCCAGTATTTAGTAAACTGTATTGTCTTCTTGTTAGCCGCAATTTTATGTAACTTACTTCAGTAATTTAGGAGAAATACTTAAAAATCTCTCAAAAAGGCATCACATTGCAGAAAAGAAAGTATCGAACAAAAATACATAAATTGCGTTATGATGTTAGGTAGTCGCTGGACAAATGTATGAGAATTATATATTTAAATTTCGCATTGATTAACCGTGTGCCCGCCTCAGCATACTTATTTAAAAACGCTCAAAATGTTGTCAGCCAGGTCTTAATAATTAATAATTACTTTTACTATCCCAGTCCAACTTGCACTTGGCTGACTTTTTTATAATATTATGAGGACATTATGTTTATTTTTGTCAGTAGAGATTCGTTTCCGCATCCATTTCTTTGTAATGGTATCATACACGATCCATGAGCTCAGGAAGGACAAACCTGTGGGATATATTAAGATCCAAATCGATTTTCATATAAGTGCTATAAATGAGAGGATTCAGTGAAAAATTACTGTTGTTTTACCCAACTACGGTGAAGTCAAAACGAAGGTAAACGCACTTTAACGGAATATATATTTGAACATAATATGTCTAAGGATAATATGAATATCTAAGAAAAGGTAACCGATACATAACTACCTATAGACAGAACACCTCGACTTGAACGCGTAAGTGTAAAGCAGAGAATAATAGCTTTGCAAATAACTTAAAATAAATATTACCCATTTTTTACAAAAAGAAATGTAAAACATCGAGGCTAAGTTTACAATTGATTTATCCACATTTAGCACGTGTATTTGCAAATATGTGTGTTACAACCCTAATTATCTATTATTATTTATTATCCCCGAACTATACTATTTCCGGCCTGTAGGTACCTACGTCACAGTAATTACTAATGATTTTAATCATTTATTACTTTGAATCGCTTCTGTAACAAATATGTAGTTAAGCAATGAATTGGTTCTTCTTTATCTCGGACTTACAGATCAACAAAAATTTGCATTTTAACAAAGTATTACGCATTTACCGTGAATAAATTTTAATTTAGGGTATATTTCGCGGAAATTGCGTCTATTGCGGGGATTTTACTAATGAAATTTCAGAAGGTAGGTAGGTTTATGGATTGTCATTATAGTTCCCAGTCGCTGAAGACTCGAGGTATAATGAAATGCAGAGATAATTAAAATTAGATTATAACATCCATACTATCCATACTTCCATACTAATATTATAAATGCGAAAGTCTCTCTGTCTGTCTGTCTGTTTGTCTGTCTGTTCCGTTTTCACGGCTAAACCGCCGGACAGATTTTGATAAAATTTGGCATGGAGATAGTTTGACACCAGGGGGAGAACATAGGCTACTTTATTTTTTAAAAATCTACCCTTAAAGGGGTGATAAGGGGGATGAAACTTTGTATGGGAAACTTTTAACCGCTGAACCGATTAAGATGTAATTTGGTACAGAGATACACCTTTTCTATTAAAAAAAAATAGTTTTCTTTTTTTTATCAAAAATCTACCTTCAAAGGGGTGAAAAGGGGGATGAAACTTTATAGGGGAAATGCTAAACCGCTGAACCGATTAAGACGAAATTTAGTACATAGATAAAACCTTTTCTGTTAAAAAACATAGATTTCTTTTTTTTCCAAAAATCTACCCTTAAAGGAGTGAAAAGGGGGATGAAACTTTATAGAGGAAATGCTAAACCGCTGAACCGATTAAGACGAAATTTAGTACATAGATAAAACCTTTTCTGTTAAAATACATGCTTCTTTTGCTTTTCTTTCTTTATTTACTAATGTTATAAATGCGAAAGTCTCTGTTTGTCTGCCTGTCTGTCTGTTCGCAGCATGGCGACATCGCGTAGTGTCCAAACCTGCAGCGGTTAGTCGCATTAAAAGCTGGAAACTGCAGGAAGCGACCACCAGGAATGAATATGAAAGGGTATTATCCAGTAAGCTTGATGATAGATTGAAAGTGATGAGCGATGATGTTGAAGAATGCTGGCAGAACCTTAGAGATAGTATGATTGTGGCTGCGAAAGAAGTGTGTGGAATGAATAAGATTGGGAACGGCAAAAAGCGTGATGTGTGGTGGGATGATGAGGTGAAAGTGGCTGTGTATAAGAAAAAGAAAGCATGGCGAGACTACCTTGCTACTAATGACTGTGGTATGAAAAATTTGATGAAAGACAGGTATAAGCTGCAGAAAGCAGAAACGAAGGCACTAGTGAAAGAAAAGCGTGAAAGGTGTAGGGTGTTAGATGAAAACAAGATGTCGGACAACTTCAAGGAAAATTCCAAATTATTTTGGAAAGAAGTACGTAAGTACCGAAGTGGTCCGGCACCTTGCAGAATGAATAAAGTGCGTTCGAAAGAAAACAACCTGCTTACAAATAAAAAGGATGTTCTGCAGCGATGGAGTGAATACTATGGACTGTATGAGAGTGGCGACTCCGTCTCTGATACTGAGAGCGATTCTAATGAATTGCCACACTCGGGCCAGGGACTGGAGGATGCCATTAGTATGAAAGAGATTGAGAAAGTGATAAGAAGTTTGAAATGTGGAAAGGCTGCGGGAATTGATGAGGTGACTGCTGAGATGATCAAGTATGGTGGTCCTAGGGTCTGGGATGCCTTCTGTGCACTCTGCAACTTTTGTTGGCAGAAGGGGGAGGTTCCAGAGGACTGGCGCACGGCAGTCATAGTACCTCTATATAAAGGGAAAGGTTCCTACCTAGACTGTGCGTGCTATAGGGCCATCAGCTTGGTCAGCTTAGCGAGTAAAGTCTATACTAAAGTATTGACTGAACGTATGAAAGGCGTTTCAGAAAGATATTTGTGGGAGGCGCAAGGTGGATTCAGGAACGGTAGGGGTTGTATGGATCAGATTTTCTCGCTTCGCGTTATCGTGGGGAGGTTTCTGGCTTTAGGTCGGATAGTTTTCTGCGCTTTCGTGGATCTAGAGAAAGCATTTGATAGAGTAGTCCGGAAGAAATTGTGGAGTCTTCTGCCTGAATATGGCGTGGAGGGCTCCTTACTGCAGGCTGTGAGGTCATTATATCGAGACCACAGAGCCTGTGTAAGGATAGACGGGGACATGTCGCCCTGGTTTGAAGTCTGTTCTGGTGTCAGACAGGGCTGCGTGATGTCTGCCTGGCTATTCGTGCTGTATTTGGACAGTTGCCTCCAGAGATTGAAAGGTAATATGAATGGTATGGGATGTGGTGACACAGTGGTAAACTGCCTATTGTACGCTGACGATGCTGTGCTAATAGCACCATCAGAAGCAAAGTTGCAGACACTAGTCACGTGCATGAAAGAAGATTGTGAAGTAAAAGGATTGAAAATGAATGTGAACAAAACTAAGGTTCTGGTGTTTGAGAGAGAACCGGTACAAACGAAATGTGTGATTTGTGTAAATGGAAAATGTCTAGAACAGGTGAATGAAATTGTGTACCTGGGGAGTGCGTTTTCGAGGGATGGAAGATGTGAGTTGGATGTGGAGAGACGGGTAGCAGCTGGCAATAAAGTGAACGGTGCTCTGTCCGCATTAGTGGGTAGTGTGAATATATCTAACACTGCTAAAATGGCCATCCACAATGCGGTGTTGGTGCCAACTTTGTTGTACGGTAGTGAGGCCTGGATATGCCCAAAATCGAGTGAAAGTATGTTAAATGCTGTGGAGATGCGGTCTCTCAGAAATATGTGCGGTGTCACGCTTGCTGACAGGATAAGCAATGATGAGATACGCAGTATGACAGGGTTGCACAACAGTGTTATTGTAAAAATGAAGAAAGGAATGCTTAGATGGTTCGGGCACATGGAAAGAATGAGTGATGAAAGACTGACGAAGAAAATATACAGAGCGAAAGTGAGTCATAAAAGAAGCCAAGGAAGACCAAGGCTGACTTATGAAGATCAAATAGCCAGAGTATTAGCAGACGGAAATGTCAAAAGCACTCGCATACCTAGGCGAAAATGTGTGAGGAGAATGATGAGATTTGAGGAAGCGAAAGAGGTGTGTAAGGACCGCGACTCCTGGCGCTCCGTCCTCTCTGACTACCTCGTTGGGGATACAGCGTGAAGTTATGTTATGTTATGTTTATGTACGTAAAAACTACTTAAGATAGTTACATAATTAAAGAAATTTAATAACCAGTACGGAACTAGAGTCAACCCTTACATACTACCTAAGATAATAAATGATCTACCAGTTCAATTAGCAAATAAATATATAGCCAATCGGCACTACTATAATAAACTTAAAAAATACTTTCTTGATAATATAAAAGATATAATTGTTAATTTCAAACTCAATAATACTAACTAAATAAAATAAAATAAAATAAAATGAATAAAAAAGCCTTATATTTCATTACAGATTTCAAAGGAGAAAAACTTAAATTCTATGTTAGTATTATAAATTTTGTTAGTAAATCAAGTTTAGTTCTTAAATTTAAGTTGTTAGTTTATTTTTAACATAAATTTAATTAATCTTATTTTAAATTATATTGTATTTTTTTTTGTATCATTTAGTTATCTGCATAAACCCCTCTACAGGTAAAGGCCTCCTCCAAAGATAGCCAGTCTTCTCTAGATTGGGCTACTTGAATCCAGTTGGGGCCGGCTGTTTTTTTGAGCTCATCTTGCCAACAAGCTACAGGTCTGCCTCTCCTTCTTTTTCCTTGTGGACCTGCCCATGTGGTCACTCTTTTGGTCCATCTCTGGTCTTGTATGCGAGCCACATGTCCGGCCCACTTCCATTTTAATGACTGAGCGTGTACCAATCCATCCCTTGCCTTAGTGATTTGTCTTATTTTTGTATGTCTTATTTTTTGGATTTTTTTAACATTCATCATACTGCGCTCTATTCCTCGTTGGCACGAAATTATTTCATCCTTTGTTTTGTTGTCGAATTTTCACGTTTGGCTAACATATGTTAGGCACGATAATAGGCAAGAGTTTAAAACCTTAGTTTTAATTTTAATTGGCATGTTGCTTTTAGATATGCCCTGCAGTGCCCAGTATTTGTTCCACGTTAATTGTGTCCTGCGCTCCACTTCTTGATTGTTAGTTTTCTGGTCAAAGCTAATTTGTTTACAGGTATATCTATTTGTCTGTATACTTGAGAGGCTCACAGCCAACATTTATTATTCTTTTTGTGCTGTTAGTCATCAACATTGTTTTGGATAGGTTCATTTCTAAGCCTACTATTTTACTGGCTTCGTTGAGTGATTCTATCATATATTGCATTTCTGATCCTGTTTCTGTTAAGAGGACTAAGTCATCTGCAAATCTTAGGTGACTTAGATAGGCTTTTTTGATCTTAATACTCCGACCTTTCCAATTGAGTTCGCTGATAATCGACTCCAATATTGCTATAAACAGCAGCGGTGAGAGAGGGTCGCCTTGTCTTACTCCTCTTTTGACCGGAAACCAAGGCCCAGCTGTATCTAGTTTTACTCTACCCTTACTGTTATTGTATATACTCTTGATTACATAAATGTATTCTTTTTTGACCCCTTGTGTTATTAGAGTGTCCCAAATGATTTTATGTGATACGCAGTCAAATGCTTTTTGGTAATCAATGTATGCAATGTAGAATGGTCTATTTTTCTCGCGGTATTTTTCAATAAGAAGTTCTATTGTGTGTATGTGATCAATCGTTGAGTATCCCTTTCTAAATCCTGCTTGCTCTACAGGTTGGCACGTTTCTAGTGTAGAGTTTATTCTCTTATTTATTATTGAGGAGAAGAGCTTGTAGATAGTAGGTAGCAGGCTTATTGGTCTGTAGTTCCCTATGTCATTTGGGCCACCTTTTTTGTAAATAAGAATAATGTCAGATTCAGACCATTGGGTGGGTGTGTCCCCAGTTTCAATAATGAGATTGAACAGTTCAGTTAGGTGGGTAGTAGAGTTATTGAACAAGCTTTTAGTGTTTCATTTGTGATCCCATCAGAACCTGGGCTTTTCTCTGACTTTAGAGCTTTTATTGCTCTTGTTACTTCGCTTATTTGAATCTGAGGTACAGGTGAATTGCTGTCGCTGTAGCTTGCGTATTGATCTCTACTATCTATACTAATCGTTTCTCTAGTGCTGTATAGATTCTTATAAAAGTGTGTTGCTATGGTGATGATGTCGTTACGGTTGTTGAGTATGTTTTCGCCCTGTTTCAATCCTTGGATCCACGTTTTATTTGTTCTCAGCTCTTTGTAAGCTTTCCTTGTACCTCTCGTTTGATTTATATGTTTTTCAATAGTGTTATACCTGTAATTTGTGTAATCCTTTTTTATGTACTTACTTATGAGCTTGTAAAGGGCAGATATATCATTTTTCAATGCTCTATCTTTGTTTTTTGTCCTCTGAAGTTCTTTTCTTCTCTTCATTAACTGAAGTGTGCGCTCTGACAGAATTTTATGGGATTTTTGTTCTTTGTTTTCGTTTAGGATCTCTTGCTTGCTCCTGGTTATGGCTTTAATAATATTGTCGTAATAGTTTTGGACTGATTTATTTAACTGTGACTTCAATATCTTACTTATATACTCGTTGAATTTAGAAATATCGTCTTCGTTAGTTATTGTTTTCTTCTGATGGTTATTGTATTTTGTTCGACTTTTCTTTGATTGTGTATGTGTCATCGTTGCTCTAACTGGTCTGTGGTCCGAAGGGTAGTTTATATTCAGCTTTTGAAATATATGGGGACGATTTGACAGGACGAAATCAATTTCGTTTTTGTATTTTTTATCCGGAGATATCCATGTCCATCTGTTTTTTAATTTTTTCTTATAAAATGTATTTAAAATTGATAACTTGTTTTCAGTAGCAAATTCTATAAATCTCTGTCCCCTCTCATTTCTTTCGCCGTAGCCGTACGATTTCATGACTAGATATTCTTCTTTTTTTGGTTTACCAATTTTTGCATTCCAGTCTCCCATCAGTATGAAGTCTTTATATGATATTTCGATCGCTTTGTTGACATGAAATTGTCAATTTCGTCTTGGTGTGCTTTTTCCGTAGGGGCATAGACTTCTATAATTGATAGCCGAGTATCGTCAAATACCAAGTTTAGGATTACAACTCTTTCTGTTAAACCAATGTAGCTTTCTATATTATTTTTGTGGCATTTTTTTAATATAAAGCCTACACCGTATAAGCCAGGCGTTTGTCCCGTGTAGCATAGTATAAAATCGTCATACTCTTCTATTTTCTTTTCCATACGCCTCGTTTCAGCCAGTCCGATTATATCGTATTTAATGTCTGATAGAGACTCATTTAATTCTATTAAGCGTTCGTATGTTGAGTGTTTTGACATTGTATGTTAAAATGTAGAGCTTTCCTTGTGTATTCGTAGTAGTGGTGGTAGTATTAGATGTTGTAGATATTTTTGTTGATATTCTTGTTGATAATTTTGTTTGATACTTTGGAGGGTTGTGGTCATACTCTTCCTCGGTGACCAACCGGCTTGGAAGATAATACTAACTAAGTAAACTTAATTTTGTTGCTAAAATGTATACATATATGTAAATAGTTGTAAAGACAGCGAAGCTGTCGCTCGCATAAAAACCTACCCTCATGGTTTCAGCGAGTGTCTTATTTATGTAAGAATTATAAAAAAAAATCATGAACAATAAATTAAAAAAAAACCTGCAAATTCTATTAAACGTAGTAAATATAAAATTAAAAAAAAATAAGAGTGAATAAGGCAAAAATGCGGCAGCAGATATCTCCTTACCCTTACTAACCCATTTTTACGTTCAATAAGGATAACAACTACTTTGTTATTATCCTTATTGAACAAGATGGTATCTTTGTTTTTCCGTATTTCGTAACAAATACTGCGAAAGAAAAAGTAACAATAATTATTTTATTCTATAATGTATGATATACGTGGTTAATGTGGTCGTATCTAGCTTAAAAGAGAGGCTACTTTTTATCATTATTTATACTCATACGTATATTACATATTTTCTAAGTTTTTAAGTGCCTTGAAAAATGGTTGGGTTGAAGTTTGATGTTATGTAAATTATAAATAAAATATTTGTTAATGTAATAACACTACATATGTAGTATATTATGTACATAAATGTATGTATTTATTTATTTATTATAAGTACAACCACATCATATATTTATATCACACTAACGACCCGCCCCGGCTTCGCACGGGTGCAATGTAGATACTACATAATTCCTGGTATCCGTCTAAATAGTTTTCCAAACTCCACTCATTGACATTGCCACTCTATAGGTTGCATGCTCGATGTAATCATGTAGTTGAAATTTTTCAAGAAAAATTCTTGAAATTTTTCATATTTTTCAATCATTTTTCCGATATTTTTCCATATTTGAAAAATTTCGAAATATTTTGAAATTTGAAATTTTTTCCGTTTTGGAAAATTTCAAATTTTCGAACTATATCAAAAGTCAATCAGCCGTTTGTCATTTTTTGTTAATTCCTCTATCTACCTGTTTCTAGGAATAATCTCCGAAACGTTTGAATCGATTTGAAGTGGATCACTAGACGTTTTGTAAGGAATGACGTAAAAGCTGTTAGTCTTAAAATTGTCTCAGGATATCCGACAAAACATTGAAATTTTCTCATTTACCAACTCGATGAAAATTAAGTCGTAAAGGATTGTCAATATAAGAATACAAAACAAAATCTGAATATATAAAAATGGATATATGTATTATATGTAATCGTTAAACTTCAACACCATTTCACCGATCACCATCCACCCTGAAAGTTGGCACGTAAGTATTTACGTATAGGTTTCGTTTCATGAAGGTTATTATGCTATCCCCTTTGATGGTAGTCGACACCACGTGAATTTGCGGGCAAAAGCTAGGAATAATATAAAATACCAGGCTGAGTTAAAACTACTGTAGTTAAATAAATAAGTCAACGTAAAACTCAATACAGTTAGACAAGTATAAAGGAAAAGAGCTTCAACAAAATTTTCATAACATACCTACCATAATATGTGTTTTAGAGAAACGAAGGTATGAAAAAAGTATAATATTTCGTTGTAAGTTAAATAAAGAGTGGAAACGATGAGGGAAGGAGGAGACGCTGTAATGAGACGGGCTCAATCTGTAGAAAAAGGGGCTCAGCTTTAAAGCGTAGGAGTGTATCAACTACACGTATGGCAGTTCGATCCTTACAGTCGCGCGTATTATTTTACAATAAAAAAAGGTTCTCAGCGACCGTACAATAGAAAAATTAAGTGCCGTGAGGTTTGTTGCAAGTCGGATGGATGCTATGATACTAACATGATACTACAAAAATATCACATTTCAGGTGTAAGTATCAATTTATACAATATTAAATCGAAAGTTCTAGAAAGTTTTCTTGTTCGTGTAGTTTTTACTATTCGTTGACAGATGTCAACTTTATCGCCCCTTAAAACCTGGTGTCACCTGGTGTCTCGGTATATGTCGCAAACAGCTATAGAACAGTTATAGGAATTTTTATTTGGCTTTACAAGAGAAACTTCAAAATTAACGAATTCATTGAAAACAAAACAAGTCTGGGTATAAATCCTCTCTGCACCTGTATTTATTGGCTTACGAATATTGTATTTTAAAATAATATTATTGTAGAATGATGTTGAAAAAACGATATCTGACCGAATTTTTTGTTGGTTCTTCTCAGTGTGCAAGTTTTCTTTTTGAACCGAACGAAAGTAGATTCGATGTTCAAAAATAGGTACCTTGCATTTGGTTTATTTGAATTAATTAATTTGACTTTGACTTTAAAATCTGCTCATCTGTCATCTGACGGCGGTAGGGTCCTCGGTTCGGCGTGTTATCGAAGAGGTCCGATTTTTCCTACGAAACGCAACTAAGTCCTACTCGCGTTGCGCCGAAGCAGTTCAAGCAGCCGAAGCAAAAGAGCAGTGACTGCGAGATCAAAGGGGATACACGAGTTGTCGTTCTCCTCAGGGTCGCATAGACGGACGACCAGGGTGCGACCAGGACCACTCTGAATGGCCGTGATCCCGAAAGCCGAAGGTCCCTTTAGTCGCCACGACAGACCACCACAGGGAACAACGCATAGGCTTATTTTCTGGCACAAACTATAGAACTGAGAAATAGTGGCCTAAACACAGACGTGGACTTCAAAGGTTGTTTTTACTTTCGAGTTAATCTTGAGAGCTTCGGTATAAAGTGAAATAATTATTTGGCTATATCATTGTTCGTGCTGTGGATATTAAATGAACAGCTCTTACAGTGATAATTCAAAAAAGTGCGATATCTACGTTGTTATTATTATTATAACTTTAGTATATCGGCCGAAGTACATAGTTTTACAACATATTTAACACTATTTATATATGTCAAGACACTTTTGTTAACCACTTGTATGGACTTTTAGTTGGGGTCTGTGATAAACTTGTTTGTGCTTTCAAATTTGTTTCCTGACAAAGGTCTCCCCCTGCGATCTCCAAAAATGTCATGGGCCGATCTCAGCCAGTTCACTCCAATAATTTCGTTACTTCGTGTTAACATTTTAACACTTTTTTTAAAACCGTGTAAAAATTGCTAACCTTCATTTTATATCCTAAAGCATCACACACGAATATCTAGAAATAATCCTGAACATTGAGAATAAGTATACGTGGTAGAAATATTATTATTGTATTATTTCAGATATTTTTTATTACACGAAGAGAAAGCTCTATCACAAACTTTGTTTTGCGGTGTGGTTGATGGTCGGTAACAACTGATAGTACACGACACATATTGCACATATACGTCTTCTATTTGGACGACTTTTGTTAATGTTTTTATCAGAAGATATTCGGGGTTTTGATTTAGTATGTACCTACGCGCACGTACTAATGTTTATACTAACTGATGAATCAGTCAAACAGAAAATATTAGATTACATTACATCAAAAAGTATTTTAAAGAAAACCAAGTAACTATGGTAAGTAGTGGTCGTTGCCGTGCCGAAATAATCACTTCCCTCGTTAAATACTGTAAAAAAAAATTCTAATATTATGTTTTACTTTTATAATTTTCAGGTATGATTTTGTTTTTCCCACTTTTCCTCAAAACTTTTTCAAAAATATTTCAAAAACACTGAGAAAAGCCGTATGTTTTAGTCATTTTGCAAAAAAGGTACAAAATATTTAATTATTATGAAATGCGCCACGCCTTCGGAAAACACGCAATTGCAAAACAATTTCGCCATCGAAACTTGTTTATCAATTTTATTTCTTTGTGATTAGCGAACATTCTGAAATAATGTAATGAAATAATATTTCGTGACTGAAAATATCTTTTAGCCTAAAAGAGATTAGGAACACGGTTCGAAAGTTCGAGAATTGGAGTTACGTTAGTACATATTAGTCTCATTATCTCGTTAAAAGTAATTATAGTTTTTGCTTCTCGAAAACGAAACGTTAAACCAAGTTTTTATTCAAACAGTTTTTAGCATTTCCGAAAAAGAGTAAACTAACATAAATATATCAATTGTTAATATCCTACACTTAGCTAGTTGCTTACATAGCAACTCTCTATAAATTATTATTGCGGTCAAACAACACCCAGCGGGCGGTAAAAGACGACATGAGTTACCGTAAAGTACGAATACGGATACTTCGTAAAGAGATCTAGATTGCTATTTATGTAACAACCACGAAACTGTAACTGTTTTTATCACGCAAATGTGTTTTCTTCTCAAACTCAAGCGTGCTTTGTTCAAGTGCAATTTAACGGTGACAATAACTACATTAAATATTCCATGAAGGGCGTTAGTGGCCCTTACGTCTTTACGTAACTTTTTCGCCGACTTGATCATTATTACCATTCTTTTAAACTTTCGTCCAGAACTGCAGATCATAACAGTGAAAACTTAATCCAAATTCGGTCAGTGGTTTATAAGTGCAGTCATACAGATGGAAACTTCCTTTTGTACTATGCTATAGTATAGTGGTGATGATCATGAATTATTAACTTGAGTAACGGAATGCAGCTAAAATTATTTACGTTAGTAATATGTAAAAAGGTTGCGAAGGAGGTTGTATGTGGCAACAATTCGGTTAAATCAAATCTCGTTCCCACAACTATGTGGGAACTTTAGCAAGATGGATACCAAAACGTCGTGAGTTATAACGTTATAAGCCTAGGACGATGTAACCAATTATAGTCATATTAGATTAGGTAGATTTTTTCGTATTATTCTTTTGCAACGATAGCATAACATGGATACGCCCAAATAGGCTTGGTTGTTTCCAGAATCAGGAAAAACGAAATTATGTATATATTTTTAAAATATGGTGTATTTGCTTGCACCTCTAATTCCAAAGTAGTGGATCACGCTAATCATATCTCGAATGTTTAAATGAAAAAAAACTTCATAAATCAAAAGCAGGCAAAATAAATGATTTCTATTTTAAAACGTACACAAAAGTAGAAAACAGCGGCAGAAACGATAAGAGATAAAAACATTTTCAAGTTTGCATTGTATAACTGCGCTTCGCCACTAAAAGGTAAAAGCCTCATTGAGGTTTGGTGACGGTGATTTGGGTCTCTGCATGAACTGGTCCGCAATAAAGATAGTAACATTAACGTAAAATAATTGCGACATTAGTAACTTAAGCACTTCTAAACATCAAACTGGTAGTAGAATAAACATGAACATTTTGTCTTACGTTCCGCATACCAGAAACTTATCTATTCGATTGATAGCATTATGACGTAAGTACAAGATAACATCTACCTATTCTGATCTTAACAAACAAGAGCAAAAATATTTTTAAAATTTATCGAAACCTTGTTGAATGCGATTCCATAATTAGAGAATTTATAAATATGTATGTATTAGAATGAGAGACAATAGCATATGACAGAGGAATGGAAATGGCCATAGGAAAAAGTTTCAATCATCATATTAAAATCAATTTGTTTCGTAGTAGATGTATGTATAATACGTATAACAGTTACACCGTAGTGTGATCTTTGATCTGTGCATTGTACGTAGTAGTAGTTGTAGTGTACGTAGGTACATATTATATGTATATATACGTTCAAGGCGATATAGCAATTGTACCTTTCTGATATAAATTAGCATCATTAATTATTAGGTTAAAAATATTAACAAAGTAAATATTATTATTAATTATATTGGCAACCATCGCGATAGACAGATTTTTTTTATGCATTTTTTTATTTATTGTATTATGTACATCTATAAATTAATACATATTATCAGAATAATTACGATTAATTAAAATCTTCTTTCTTTATGTGTAGGTAGCAAGTTCAACGAAGTTCAAGGTTACTTTGCACAAGAATAGAAAACATGAGCTCTAAATGTAACAAAATTTTTCTCGCTAACATCTAATACCTAACACGTAATTTCATTATATTTTGTATAAATGTACGTAAATGTAATATGTTGTAGCTTTACTTTTTGCCCGAAGGAGGTTTTAGCTCTTAGCACCAAGTTTATGAAGTGTTATTTTTATTACTCATCAGTTTTTTCACAGCCTTTATGTATTATCTATATTATTTATCTACCAACAAAGTAACTTATCCGTTAAACTTAAGCATAGTTATTACGTTTTATGTACTATTATTTAATGTCTGATGATTTTATGCTGCACGCTATGTATATTATATATGCAAACATAAAATTCAGAAATATCAGTGCATGTATAAGCACACTAAATACTCTGTATAAAGCCCATTAGAACATCATGTACTAAAATAGCTCTCTGAACACTACTTTTGACTTACTAAAAATACCACGTTTAGAAACTCACTATAAGTAAAACGTTTTGAATTTACGACAATACCACGTTCAGAGGTTTAGAAAAAACCATATTTAATTATATTTTAGTACAAGACACACATTTGCCTATAATATTTAAATAATGACTATTCGTGGATACAGCTGAAGATACTATACTAATTCTGATTGCACTAGACTACTTCTATCTGACCACCCATAGCGGTGTTTAGAATCAATGACTACTTCTATTCGAATATACTGTACACTACAACTCGGCGCGTATTTCATAACTACTTCACAAAGACTAAAGTCAGACTTTTATATACAGCCTCATTAACATATAGACAACCTTTTTTAAGTCAGGAAATACTTTATGCATCTCTGTCAGAGTCATGAATCACATGATCCCTGCGTAAAGGCGGCGAACCTCCTCTTCCGGTCCTCCGAGATTGGGCGGCAAAAAGTGAATGGTACCAGCTGCCTTTTCGATCTGGGATACCAAGCGGGCGAAGTGCCGTTCCAAGCCCTAGTGACTGTCCAGGGTGAGCCGCAGGTACTTCGTGTATCGCCCCACCTTGACTGGCATGTCATCGACGAGAAACGTCGAGCCAGGCGGCTCACTCCCTCATGGAAGTCTGTGAAACCTTAGCAGCTCACTTTTCTGAGGCGCTATCCTAACGTCCTGCTCTGCAATTACCGGTGGGAAGTTCGACCTGCAGAATTTCGTCGTATGCGATGTTTTACAAGAATGGTCTTAGGACAGACTCCTGCAGAACCCCGCACGCAATATTCCTCTGAAGCACTTCTCCTTCTCGACCCACGTATCGAATGCGCCTCGGTCGAAGATACACCCCTATTTTAACCATGAGCCCCTATTTTAACCATGACAAGCAATTGCAAACGAAAACTTTGTCACACATCAGACATCACAAGTTAATTATCGTACTTGAAATAAAGCACATATATTATGGTAACAAAAAAAAAAATCCCCGCGTGATAGGGCCCGCCGACTTAAAAGATGAAAAAATTGACGAAACGTTTAGTCGCCAACTGAAAAACCTATCGTTGGATAAGGAATATTATTCAACAAATGAATATTTAAATTTTTGACATTTGTAAAATACGTATTTGTATATCTATAATTGATATTTTATTTTTCATATTTTTGACATTTATGATATTTATTATTTTACATTTGAATTAAAATTTGTTTTACTTTTTTAATATTATGTTCCTATTACTATTATTTCTGACGATTGTTATGCTTAGACATTTTATAACATTTGTAAAACTGACATTGATAATATGAAATAAATATACCTAATCTAATCTAATATCTATAAATATTGCACGGTATAACTTCAATAAGCAATTTAATAATAAACGCGTTTTAATGAAGTGTTCAAATATTTAGCTCACAAATCAGGCAACCTATAGTTGCATGTGAGTTGTTGTAACCAATTGACTACTCTTTAGGTGACAAATTTTTAGTTACAATTCTACATTGCCAGTCTTGTAGGTCGATGATTTTAACCCCCCATTAAAATGTTACAAAAATATCACACATGGTTGAGTAATGTCATTAAAATTGTAGTAAAGCTAACATATGTATGGGTATAATTTGGTAAGTACATGTTATAGGAAACGACTGTCACCTATTTTTGCTTTTTTTATTACCTATTTTGTATATACTATAATATATTAGCTACATTGCCCGAAAAGTGACCGAAAAATAAAATGCATACATTTAATTTAATTAACTTAAACGTCCCTATCAAATTTTCGATAAAAATTAGTAAATACTACTTTTTCAGGTCAAACTTCTCAATAACCCCACAATATTCTAGTATTTTCTTAACACACACTTACACAAATAAATACTGCTTTTGACAACCATCACTAAAACACTGGTTTCCAAAGCCATGAATCCGATTTAAAAAAAGACGGAAAAAATAAAATACTGTCTTTCTATCTACCTATACTGTTTATTTTCTTTCCTCGATATTATTACACTATATTTTTTTAATTAAAATTTAGCAATTCGAGATGATAGATGTTCAAGTCGAGTTGGAGTAATCAATTCGTCTTCACTTTAATTCTGCAACGAATATTTTATAGCATTACCTATTACAAAACATGTAGATCGATAAAATGTATCACTGAAAAAAAAATTGATTTTGTACTTTGAATAGTTTCTGAGAATATCGACTGTGATAGATGTACACACAGACGGACACAAGTGATCTTATAAGCGTTGTGTTTTCCCTTTTGAGATAGGGAATACTTTTTTCTAATTGTATAGATACATTTCTACAGTTAAACCTCATTCAGCAATATGACAAAATTCACACATTAAAACATTTAAAAACACAAACTGAAAAAGATTTAATGACTGAACTGTCTTTTAAGTAAGATGAATTACCTAAAACAGTAAAATAAGCACAGATTTCAATCGTAAAGAATGATAACAATCTGACGCCATAATGAGCTTCAAATTCAAATTCCAAACTTCATTTAATTGTAAGATTTTAAAGATAATTAGCTAAAGGAGCCCTATTTCTGATCTTTCCCGTTATTAAAGAGTCACAAATGTATACCCAATTACTGGAAAATATGTTCCTTTATAAAGATGCCATTACTCTTATTTGATTATAACTTGAGACTGAAATTCAAGCAGCTATTTATCATATTTAAATCCAAATTCTAAATTAGACATTGAGTTTATCCACCGCCCGGAAAAAATTTAATAAGTTAATAGACTCCTTTATCCAAATCTTTTTAATAAAATATTCTTTGACTTATAGAAATACATATAGCTGAACCCGCGACTTCGTCTGCGCGGAACATTATTTTTTCGTGGCTGTCTCGGATTAGGTTAGATTATATGTGTACATAGTATGTTTAAAGCTTGTTTTTGAAAAAAAATCTACGTCCAGCCTTCGTCTGTCTCCGGTCATATACTATCTCTGTACCAAACATCATAATTGGTTCGGCGGTTCAGCATTTCCCATTCAGTTTCATCCCCATTTTCAATCCATTAGGGGTAGTTTTTTGACAAAAAAGTAGCCTATGTCCGTCCCCAGGTTTCAAACTATATCCATGCTACATCATAAGTTAGTCATGTACATCAGAGTTCAGAGCATTAGCATTTCCAGTATAAAGTTTCGTCCCCCGACCTCCTGTTCCCCTTTTCACAGATTTTTGATAAAAAAAGTAGCCTGTGTTTTTGATAAAAAAATTCTTATCGCCTCACCAAACTTTATCATTACCAAGATTTAGCGTTTCTCATACAAAATTTCATCCCCCTTTTCACCCTTTTAAGGGTAGATTTTTACTAGAAAAAGTAGCCCATGTCCGTTTTCTAATGTCAAACTATCTCCCTGTCAAATTTCATCATATTTTAGCAGTTTAGCATTCCTTATTCAAAGTTTCATCCCCATTTCAACCCCTTAAGGATAGGTTTTTGATAAAAAACAACCTATGCCCGTTCTCAGGTGTCAAACTATCTTCATGCCATATCATAATCAGTAACAGTGGTTTAGCATGTACCATACAAAGTTGCAATCCCCCTTTTCACCCCTCTAGGGGGAGATTTTTGATAAAAAAGTAGTCTATGTTTTTTGATGAAAAATGTCTATCACTGCACCAAATTTTATCATAACCGAAGTTTAGCATTTCCCATACAAAGTTTCACCCCCCTTTTCACCCCTTTAAGGGTAATTTTTCGATAAAAAAGTATCCTATGTCCATTCCCAGGTATCAAACTATAATCCACGCTACATCATAGTCAGTTCAGCGGTTTAGCATTTCCCGTACAAAGTTACGTCCCCCTCCCTCTCGTCCCGCTTTTCAAAGATTTTTAATAGAAAAAGTAGCCTATATATTTTTATAAAATAAGTCTTATCACCTCACCAAATTGTATCATTACCAAGATTTAGCGTTTCCCATATAAAGTATCATCCCCCTTTTGACCCCCTTAGGGGTAAATTTTTAATAAAAAAGTAGCTTATGCTCGTTCTCTGATGTCAAACTATCTCCTTGCCAAATTTTATCATAATCGGTTCAGGGGTTTACCATTTCCCATACAAAGCTTTATCCCCCTTTTCACCCCTTTATTAGTAAATTTTCTAAAAAAATAAGTAGCCTACATGAGCGCAATCACGTGTTCTTATTACGTACCGATTTTCATTAAGATCAGTCAAGCCGTTCTTTAATTATAAAAGAACATACAGACAGACAGACAAACAGACAGACAAAAATTTTAAAAATAGTAGAATCGAAATCAGTGAGTCATAAAACAACTATCTATTGCAAAATTTGTCAAAAAAACTAAAATTACAGACAGACGCAAGAGATTTATATAGTAGTATAGATTATATATTTTTATCGACAGCATCCGTCTCTTTGTCATTGAGAGTTATAAAAGAATCTTTAGTACTGTCGTTCATATATTAGACCTATAAAAATTTAGGTATAAATCAAACAAAGCTTTATTACTATTAAGTATGTAGATAGATACCTTTTTCTCAAAAAAATATTAACAGCGACGTCGGTAAATGTGCTGTGAGAATTAGTTTAGAAACCACACTTACCCTAATAACATCTCATGAAGGGATAAACTGAGACTATTAAATAACATCGACTTCTGGGTTTAAATAGTACTTTAACGTAACAGATTAACGTGTTTTATGACACAGGTATTGAAAGCTAAAATATTCAAATCAATTAGTTTTCTCACATATATAAAATCACAGTAATATCGAAGTGGGGTCAAGTCGGTGTCAAAAGATTACAATCCGCACACACAATCAATTGAAAAGTAGCCGCCTTAAGGCGACGCATTGGAAATGTTGACGGCAGGGATCTCAATTTTTCTAAGTGACCACAAAACGTATGAAAGTGATATTTGGTAATCTGATTCTTCATTTTATTGAATTTATTTTGCCAGTTACGATACACGATTGATTAACTTTATTAACACAAAAAAAATATCTAAGAACCCTCTTTTAAAACAGAGATTTACATTTTCCGGAGTAACAGAACCGATTTATGTTTTTAAATTTTCTATATAGTTTAATTTAAACATATTCTTCAAAATGTCAGTTGAATTTTTTAAAACTAATTATAATTTTTAAAATAAACAGAATTAACTGCTTTTTTGTACATTTCGTAAGCTAGCGCGCGCACGTTTGCATAGAGCAGGTCTGTTTTAGATTAAATTATTGTTTATCAATGCATCGCCTTAACTATCAAATAAAATAACATAAAATGTGGTCCACATGGTAACGACGTCGTAGTCATACCATGTTACATTTGTTTCTATGAAAAAGAATCGGAGTCGCACTTCTTGAACGCCTGCACTTCAACACTGTATTGACTCAAGAACGTGAAGCTTTTTCTGTTCGCGTAATTTGATTTTCTTTCATTCTGCACCTCTCAACATTCACAATTTTTCAAGATTTAAGAGAGATACTTTTGAAGATGAGATGTTGATGAAGAAGATTTAGATTCGAATGTTTTTATTTAAGTCGATTTAATCTTTTTAATATAACTAAAATTTATATGTAATGCTTATTATTAAACGGTATGTTTCGAACACCTTTATTAACGTTATATGAAATTTCACTTAAGAAAATAAAAGTTAAATTATAACATTGTTTCCTAAATCACTCGGTGAATCATAGACAAAAAAGTTCTAAATCAAAGCTATGGAATTTAAAATTTTACGAAAAAGCTCTTTTGTAATTATAATAACCCGATGCTTCTGCACTATTTTTTTCAAATCATTTAATAAAAATTAAAAAACAAAAAGTAAAAAATCGAGGGAGGGATATCCATGCAAAAAACATACCAACTTTATGTAAGAAACATGATCTTTTTAACGTTTTTTATTCTTGCTCTATCGTAAAAACAGTAATACACACAAACGTTAAACTTGGGATCATTATACTGCAAACTCTGTAGTGTAGTGACATATAATATAAACTGATCAAGTGTTAGTCAAACTTGCGCTAAGCATTCCGAATCGAATGAAAGAAAACACAATTGTTTTAATGAATCCGTAACACGAATAGGTGCATAGTGTGGTGGTACAGACCTCGGTGCGCCATGCCGACTTGCTTTTGGCCGGTTTTAATTATATAAGTTTTAAACTTTCTTAACTTTGTTAATATTACATCTACAAGAAATAGAAGTAATTTTATGTAGATTATAAAATATTAAATTTCAGCCATTATTTGACTGTACTATTAATAGTGCGTAGTATATATGTATGTGTATATGATGTAATAATTGTAATATGAGTATTCTCTTGATCTTGTCTGTGTGCCTAGTAACTGTCAAATGATTCATAAACGCTGTAATATATTTTCAGGAAATAAAAGGTGGATTCAACTGTTGGTTAATTACGGCAACCATAATAACAGATTTATGAACGAAATTATAGCCTCATGAGAAATAACACAGATTGTTTACAGTCAAGTAGAAAGAAGATGAATGTGAGTAACAAAAGGGCGCAACCTCAAAAACGCATTAATTCATATTTACTGCCCGGACATTTATGAAACATAAAAAATTTACGAGAAAGGCTGTAAGCATATTTATTCCAGCTCCCATTTATGGGTCACCTTAAATGAGCTTTAATTACACACGAAGATTTACAGGGAAAATTAATTGAAAGGAAGACGAGGACCTCCCTTTATTTAAATAAAATTATTTTATTTTAAATGATGCCCAATAGTGAGATGTAAATATTTTCCTCCTTTTTGTAATACACCTCTTTTATAGTTATTTTAAAATAAAATCTTTAAGTGTTAGCCTAATAGTAAATGGACATGTATTGTACTAAGACAAACAAGTTTTTAAATACGTCTCATTGTTTTTGAGAAAATCGACAGTGACAAAGAGATGTACATTAGGGTGTCCCTTAAATTTCAAGCTCATTTTTTTTACGCATACCTTCTAAAAACTTTCATATTAACCCAATATAGTCTAGAAAAAAATATTAACCCGTTTTATGAACGATAACCCTTGCCAACTTGCGATTTAAACTTCTTCATACAAGTTGCGTGGGTACTGCACTGCGAGTTGTAACTACGTAATTTTTTAGATTATTAGTACACAAACATATATAAATATATTATTTAACAAACAAATACATAATTAGATAAACAAATTATTTTCCTTATTGGACTGCCTAGCCATCAAATAAATCGTGCGAAATTATCATCTACTCGACAAGTTCTCGCTGTCTTATTTTATAATATTCGCGAAGTCAAGCTGACTGTCAGTGAAAGTGCTAATCTAGTGATTAGGGAGTGCATTATATTTTGGGAAAAAGCAAGAATTCCCACAAAGGCGTTTCCTAACTGCGTAAAGAAACTTGTTGATTTATATCATATATGGAGAGAGCTGTAAAAAAATTGTAAAAAATCCCAGGACTCTTTTAAAAAACGTGAAAATAATTTTGAGAAAAACCTTGACAACTTATTTCATATAGCACATGCTGATGCCTTTGAAAGAATGAAAATAGAGAAAGACAAAGTATTTTTGAAGAAACAGAGAGAGCCAAGTCGACCGGGATGCTTAGCTGGTGTAGACAAAAAGTTGGCGGACAAAGAAGAAAGAGTTAGACAAAGACGATTAGACGAAGAGGAAAAAAAATTAAGACAAATAGAATTATTGGCTGTTGCATCTACTTCTACCATACAAAACTGGGAACATTCCGAAGATTTGGACTGCGAACAGATTCCATATTCTGAAATCAGCTTTCCAGTGGTTCCCGGTTCTGAAACAAGTTCGAAAAGAGGTAGAAAGAATCTGGTAACACTTAAACTTGTCGCAGCTTTAGATCGCTGTCAGTTAAGCATAAGAGACTCCGTTTACATTCTTCATGCGGTTGTAGAAGCGCTTGGTCTGAACAGTGATGATTTTCCAATTAATAAATCCTCGATTCAGCGAATTCGTACTCAGATGAGAAAATCTAGGGCAGAAGCAATAAAAACTGATTTTCAGAATAATGTACCTAACGTAGTCACAGTACATTGGGATGGAAAACTATTACCAGGACTGAATGTACGAGATTTAAAAGAAGAACGATTGCCAATTATAGTTTCATTTGACGACAAAGGACAGCTTCTTTTGCAGTACCAAAACTAGAGAGTTCTTCTGGTAAACTTCAAGCAAAAGCCGTCTCAACTGTCCTTTTTAACTGGGATCTTAATGACAAGATACAAATAATGTGCTGCGACACCACATCTTCGAATACAGGTTGTTACAATGGAGCTTGCGCTCTTTTAGAGTACGCTTTGGAAAGAAAATTGTTACTGTTCGCTTGTCGGCATCATGTTTATGAGTTGGTCCTAAAAACTGTCTTCAAAACCAAGATAAAGCACATTACTAACAGCTCAGATATTCCGATCTTCAAGAAGTTCAGAGACAATTGGAAAAACATTGATTCAAATAAAATTGAACTATGCCTTGATTTCGTAAAAGAACATGTTGCTGAGACAAATATTACATCTTTGACAATGTTTTATAAAGCAGAACTGGAAAAATCTTTTATAAGAGACGATTATCGTGAATTAGTTGAACTTTGCGTAGTGTTTCTGGGAGGAGATACAAAGAAGAAAATAAAAATCAGGCCCGCTGGAGTTATGCATCAGGCACGGTGGATGGAAAGAGCGATTTACTCTTTAAAAATATGTTTGCTCCAGTCTCAAGTCAGAATGATTGTGAAGGACAACAAGGCCCTACAACATGTTTGCCTATTTATCATTATATTAAAGCCTTGGCTTGAATGCGCAGTAGTGATTAAAACACCCAACCAAGATTTGTACTTCTTGAAGGCTTTAAAAGAGTACGAAAAAGTTGATGTAATAGTTTCTAAAGTTGCTATAAGCAAGTTTAGCCACCACCTATGTTACTTGTGTGAAGAGACAGTCATTTTATCACTTTTTGATAATGAGATTGATAACCAAACCAAAATGAAAATGATTAAAAACTTAAATAGGGACAATAGGTCAGATGTTGGCAAACGCTATATCCTATCAAAGTTAGACATGTCCCAAATGTTGTTTGGTAAGCTAAACATATTTTTTGTGTAAATTTTTTTTTTATATTTTACATTGTTTTCTTTTTTTTAATTAACCCGTTTTTTGTTTCAGATAAAACGCTGCATGATTTTGTATCGGAGAAGAGCAAACAATTTCTAACTCGACTGCAGATTGACGACAGTTTTCTTCAGGAAGATATGTCTTCTTGGGATGATAATGCTGCTTTTCTGGAAGCTAAAAGAAGGATAAGTCGATCGAAGGTTGTAAATGACACCGCTGAGAGGGCTGTCAAATTAATGCAAGATTTTCTGGGACTTATCACGACTGAAGAAGAACAAAAACAATACCTGTTGCACTGTGTCAATGAACATAGAAATTTGTATCCGCAGTGTAAAAAAACCACACTAAAGAAAAGTTACCCTGCCTGATTGTTATTGTTTTATGTGTTTAAATAAAGACAAATATTATAATAATTTCGTTTTGCCTATATTCACTTCATTTATTTCATTTTTATTAATTTTATAGAAGATTGAAATAATAGAACAAAACACAATTTTTGAAAAAATTTGAAGCTCGGTCGGCACGAGCCGCTAGTAATCTATACTTCTATACTAGTATTATAAAGAGAGCGCGGATTTTGTAAGTTTGTTTATCTGTGGAGAGTAATCTCCGGAACCACTGCACCTATTTAAAAAATTATTTCACCATTTGAAAGATACGTTATTCTAGATAAACATAGACTATAAATATTATGTATTCTACTCGGACTAAGTCGGGCCGGCGGCTGGTACCTCATACAATATAATATCTCAGGGCGTACATAAACAACATACATAAAATTAATATCTGATACGTAATGTGTATTCTAACTATTCATTTTGAATAAGTTTCTCGGTTTGAGTAGGGTAGTGACAGAATTTTCACAAAACCATCAACCATACACACTCTAGGTGTGCTTTATTTAATAAACAAAATAAACGAGAAAACAACTATCACGAAATCCTGGTACGGGCTTATTCTCGAAATATAAATTTCATATTCAATACATACCCTCAATTGCTTTAATAAAAAAACCGTTGTCTATTTTTTCTGTGCATACATCACGTAAAAGCTATAAAACCGATTTGGATAAAACTTTTAGGAAAATGTGAAGCTAACCTGAGAATATTTAAAATTTAGTCTTTATTTCAGCTCAATCTGTTCACTCAATCAAAAGATATGCGAATTTTGAATTTAATTGCGTGTGTAGAGATGAATACGAGTACAAATTATTAGAAAGCAGGCCAAACGCTCAAGGGACGTTATGAAAAACTAAATAGTATTCTGCTACATGTTCCTATGGCCTGCACTTACGAAGTCGCGAACACAGCTATCGAAAATGTATATGAAATATCCTCGGACCTAGTATCACAATGAACGAAACATTTGCTCTAAAAGTGTGTACTTAAAGTGTCCTTTTTGTTGGCCGACTTTCTAGATTTTTACTAATGTGCGTGACTAGAGAAGGCCACATTACAACGATACACAGCTAAACATAACATATTTTTATTTTTGTAAATACTAACAGCCGAAACACTTAAGATTTTCAAGTATTTTACAAATAATTATTTCATGACCGACTCATAAGCTGACACGAAATACACTGACAGTGCGAGGTTGCCATACTTACTATAGCTAACTGTTTTACTCGTGGTTACGCTCAATGGGATAGAAAGAGACACGAAAACTGGTTTGACACACGGTGGTAAGAGCGGCAACTTGTTATGGCTCTGTCCATTATATTTTTGGGCCGAGGAAATATCTCACATGTTCATAGAATTTGTTTTTACCAACTAGGTGTAGAGTGGAGAGCGCGACGCGCGGCGAGGTGGGATGCCGGTGCGCAAGGGGCTACTCGCGCCCCAGAACACCTTTCTCGATACTATCGCCACACGCTTCGATGGCACACGTAAGTATCCACTTTATATTCCATAACCTAATCACAAGGTGAAGCTCTAATATCATAGTATAACAAAATTACAAACTTGCGAGAATTTGAAACGGAATCATGAATATGTAACTAAAATCAAAAACTACTTTGAATTGTACATTTAAATAAATTATCACAAAAATATTTTATGTGACATATTAAAATATTCTGAAATATATCTTTTTTTTAGAAAATGAAATTAATAAAATAAAAATAACTTGAAATTAAAATATATTAACTTTTATTATAGCGTAGTTTTAATGCAGTGTATTTTTGAGCGCTTTTATTACATAATTTAACACCAAAAGATATATAATCTGTTTTAATTTATTTATAAGGAAATAAATAAAAATAGAAATAGGAACTGTAGGGGTTGTATAGATTGGATTATCTCACTCCGCAGTATCGTGGGCAAATTTCTGGCCATAGGTCGGAAAATTTTGAATGCTTTCGTAGATCTTGAAAAAACTTTGGATAGAATAGTGCAAAAGAAATTGTGGAGTCTTTTGCCTGAATATGGCGTGGAGGGCCCCTTACTGCAGGCTGCGAGGTCATTACATCGAGGCCACAGAGCCTGTGTAAGGATAGATGTTCAGGCTCTAGACAAGGCTGTGTGATGTCTGTCTGGCTATTCGTGCTGTATTTGGACAGTTGCCTCCAGACATTGAAAGGTAGTATGTGTGGTACGATATGTGATGGTACAGTGGTAAACTGCCATTTGTACGATGATGATGCTATCATGCTATGCTTATAGCACCAACGGAAGCGGAGTTGCAGACACTAGAAAGAAGACTGTGAAGTGAAAGGAGAAACAAAACTAAGGTTTTGGTGTTTGAAAGGGAAGATGTACAAACAAAGTGTGAAATATGGGTAAAAGGAAAATGTCTAGAACAAGTGAATGAAATTGTATGTCTGGGGAGTGCGTTTTAGAGAGATAGAAGATGCAATTTGGATGTGGAGAGACAGATAGCAGTTGGCAATAAAGTGAACGGTGTTCTGTCCGCATTCGTAGGCAGTGTGAATATATTTAACTCAGCCAAAATGGCCATACATAATACGGTATTGGTTCCAACTTTAGATAAATTATAGGATATGCCCGAAATCAAGTGAAAGTAAAATAAATGTAGTAGAAATACGATCTCTTAGAAATATGTGCGGTGTCACCATTGCGGACAAAATTAGCAATACGCAGAAGAGTATGACAAGATACGCAGTATGACAGGGTTGCACGACAGTATTATTGTAAAAATGAAGAAAGGAATGCGTAGATGGTTCGGGCACATAGAAAGAATGAGTGATGAAAGACTGACAAAGACAATCTACAGAGCAAAAGCGAGTGGAAAAGAACCCAAGATGACCAAGACTGACTTATGAAGTTAAAATAGCCAGTGTTAGCCATCGGGAATGTCAAAAGCACTCGCATACCTAGGTGAAAATTTGTGAGGAGAATGATGAGATTTGAGGAAGCGAAAGAAGTATGTAAGGATAGCGAGGCTCGGTGCTCTGTCCTCTCTGACTACCCCGGTAGGGATACAGTATGAAGATATGTATGTATGTATGTACAAGGAAATCCTGTGATTCGTTGCAACAGTATAGAAATAAAAGGAGGCATCTTGGTAATAAAGGAGTAAATCTAAAGTTTTCACAATAAGAAAATATTTCTTTAGCAAAGTCCTAACTGACTGATTGATCTATCAAGGCCCAGCCCAAACCGCTAAAGATAGTTTGAAAGGAGAGGGTCTTTGGCTGTAAGAGTTTTATATTGCGGGCTTCGATTAACAAGAGATATCTCATAATTCACAAAGTTAATTTAATAAATAATGTTTTTATGGTCAAATCTATTCGAAACTTGGTATTAAACTTATCGAAATAATACATGAAACACGTATTCGGCGTTTTCAAATTTCAACCTCTAAAAAGAAAAAAAGGGGTAGCTACAGGTTGGGGTTTGTACAGACAATAATAATATTTTTCTGTACAGATATTCTTCAAACTTGAACCCGTTAATATTCATGGACACAATGAAAAAAACATCGACATATTTTGAATTCAGTGTTAACAAACAATAAATCATTTAACATTAGATAATTGAAAACATATGATATATGCATTAAATATTTTGCATATCCCAGCTTACTAAGAAATAACAAAAAATAAAACTTTTAGCTGTTACTGAACGCCTCCTGCTGTGTTCACTCTCCAGTTAACAATATTTTTCACCGCTGGAGCGTGACTAGAATAAAACCATAGTGTGAATACACATTGATTTTTATTTAGGAATATTTTACCACTACGAGACTGGAGGCATACTGTTTTAAAACATCGGAGTATCAGCCGAAATTTTTGAACATTTCTGTTATTTCACAAATAACTGTTACAAATGCAACTGAAATCTAATTTTTTTTGTTCGTTGAAACATGTCATCTATTATTAACTATTAGTTAACTATAACTCTTAACTATTAATTTCGATCGCAGCAGTGTACTATAGAATTATAGTTCAATCATTTAAAATAGAGTACGTCTTTGATGCCATTGTCTGTCTGTCTGTTTGGAATGATTTACATGTTGTTTGGTGGAAGTCGATCCAACCATTCTCAAAATTTTCAGAATTTTCAATGTCAATTTTATGTCTTAATTGTAAAAAGATCAGCTTTTAAATTCTTTTTACACGTATCTGCTCATTATTTTTATATCAGAAGCTTTTTACATACATAGCAAATAGGTATGCACATGCCTTCACATATCAGTAAGAAGACGCTAGGTGTAAATGCTTTGTTTACACTTTGATTAATAATTGTGTTAGTAAGAGTGCATAATTTTTAATCTTTACTAATGACCAAAATCTACAATAACGACAGTTAAAATCTACAAAATCTACAATAAGGATAGTTATTTAGCCAGGAGTTAGAAAGAGACGTCGCGCAATTGCATCAACTCCATTCACTGCGTCGGATGTGTCGACTATGTCAGGATAACAGCTTGTCAAGTTTATTTATTTAGTTTATATTATTACAAATGAAAGAGTAAATCAAGCTTTAATATCAGTGTCAAACTTGGTGAAATCGAAATCCTATGTAATCATCCGTTGCTTGGTTAGCTGTCCTACATTCTATTCTATTAAACATATAAGAGTAAAAAAAACAGGCACAAACAGACACTGAAGTGAATTAGCATATAAAAGCGTTCCGTTTTATACCAATTTAGTATGCAGTATGTCTATTCATAACGCAGCCTTATTAATTTATTCACTTTCAAGTTAAAAGTAGTTGTGACCCAAGTTTGCTTCTGAAACGTGTTTGAATAGCTCATTTAATGAAATGTCCATTAAATTCCAAAAGAAGAGAACTTTACTCAAAGATTTTTGAATAAAGTAGTATCAATTTATTAAAGCACCAAACAATGATAAATCATTGAACTCTCAAATTATGAACTGTTTTATTAATATAAATGAAAGATTCCAGAGGAGTCGTTTTGAATGTAGGTATGCTGGCGGTATTCAACACGCATAATCATTTTTCTACGAAAAACTTTACGGGAATTTTGCTGAAAACACCGGATTTAGATTGCTTTAGCGATTCACTTCCCTTTTAAAACAGCGGCTAAAAAACCTTTGTACTTTAGTTACATAGCCTCTACTTATTATACGAGTTTACCTGTTATATTAAAACAACATATATATTAGGTATCTATAGCTATTACAGCCTATCTGAATCCCAATATATTGTTTACAAAATACTGACAGTCACGCCAGTGTAGAAAAATTTAAATCTAAATAAACTAAATATTTTTTTATTCTTGTCGATTTAATTCTACCAACTTACAAATTGTCAAGTATAAACGTTTTTGCTTATGTCTATGGTTTTCTCCTGTAAGATATTATTAATGTAGATACATACAGATTTAGACAGACTATATTTATAAATATTGTTGTTTTATCTTGTCTCGTTTTTTGTGGTTACATTGTCTCTAGAATTTTTGTGTAGACAAAAAAATGTCCTTTACTGCCAGAATGGTTCATCAACGCTAAGCTCAACTTATTGAATCTAATAGGAGGACCACGACCTCACCGCTTGCACGTCTTGCGTTTTGCGTCTGCGACCGCGGAGATAATAATTGTAAGAAGTTGTTTAGAGCGTGCCATGGGTCGCAGCAGAGAGAGGTGAGCGGCGCGGGGGCACGCTTATTACTTATAAATTTTATCTACAAATCTTAATATTTAAAATTGACAAAATTTGCTACTTTTGATATAAATCACATTTTCTTTAAAATTAATGGACTTTACTACAAAAAAAGGTAAACTTCAAAATGAACAGTTTTCACAATAAAATTTTAGTTACAACTTCAATCACTGAAACTTTAATGTGGTGTAATGGTGATAATAAATGCTTGGGAGAAAATCGTAAGGACAAATAATGCAGGCTAAGATTGTTTCATATTGGTTAAAATTTTGCAAATTTTTTTGTAACTTTATACAAACACGACGATATATTTATAACATTTTTTTTGGTTAGGTAAGGTCTTTTTACCACAACGCGCGAGCCGAGCGAGCAAAGCGAGCGTGCCGTGGTAGCGGCCGGCGAAGTGCTAGATCGGAATCCGCGTTATACATGGAGCAGTATTGAAACAGGAGTCCGAACTCTAAAGAGATAGTTGAAGTCGAGAAATTTTATCTTGAAACATCTCCAGATATTTCTATCTCTTTTCATTTTTTGCTGTTGGTATATGTATGTATCAATCTTTTATATACTAGTAGATGTATTTCCGAGTTATTTCCAGGAGTTAGGACAAGACGTCTCGCAATTACAACAACTCCATTCATTGCGTCGGATGTGTCGGCATTGTCAGTATCACAGCTTGTCAAGTGTATTTATTTAATTTGTAGAAAATATTATTTTTCATAACACAATCTATTATTTTAAATGATTGATTTTTTTTTATTGGCGTTAATTACTTTATAGCGTCTTAAAATTGTTTTTAATGAAGGAGTAACATTTTACTGTACATTATATTTCATCGCTTCATTTTTCAGATATAATATTTACCACCTAGTATCGTAATCCTACAGGTGACTTGTGCACGTTTTAAAAGACACTCAATAGACAAAAAAGTTGTATAGGTAGGCAATCCCTTCCATTACCACTCGACAAGGTGGGTGTCTTTTGCTAATGGTACATTCTGTTTTCGTGCACGGTGACGACTGCACTTCTTTAGTATACAGTGTTTGAATTCGCCGGTAAAAATGTCGAAACGTACCGCGGAAGAAAAAATTAAACATTATCAAGAAAAAATTAGAAGAATAGAGGGAAAAAATACACACAAACGCAACTACCGCCGATTGCGGATAATTGACAGTGATTCTAACGACGAAAATGAGGGTAAGTTCATGCATCGTACATTTAAAATACTTAACGATTCTATGCTTACTTTTATAAAGCACTCGTGGGGAACGACTACGAGTCATTAACTATGATAATAAGTCATTGGGGCTGACTGCGAGTCTTCAACAGTGTACAATTTTATTCTTAGAAACTCTTTTCGGGGTTGACAGCGAGTCTCCAACGATAGAGAATGTCTAAGCATTAGATAAATGTTGCTGCTATGTGGGTCTTGTTTTATTTGTACGGCCTTACTAGTTAGCTCCTGATTTCTCTTTCTACTCTCTGGTAATATTATGGTTTCAGAAAATGAAATCTCAAATGTAACCGTCATCAAGACGACAGTTAACACAGAGATGGCTCACAGTTCTGAAGAAGAACGAGCCGATATATTAACAACTGAACCAACTATTGCAACACAGGCAGAACAATCAACATGTTCAGCCGAGTACCAAGAATCAGACTTAGACCCAGACCTTTTACAAGCTCTTGGGGAAAGCTTAAATGATACCCCAGAATATGGCCAAAAAATTCACGAGAACTTGTCAAAAATTTGGCTTACCCTATTGAAAAGAGGACTCGAAAAAGATAACAAAGAAAAGTTCTTAAAGAACTACCTCATACCCGAGAATTGTAAACTACTACAAGCCCCCAAACTGAATGCGGAAATTTCTGCTGCAGTTCCTGAACTAGTAAGGAATAGAGACAAGAATTTAATGACTCAGCAACAGCAACTCGGGTCAGGTATAACTGCCATTAATAGAGGACTGGACACACTTTTAAGGGGCGACGATAAAAAGCAAGCAATCCAACATATTAGTAACGGATGTCGGATTCTGTCGGATTTGCACGCCTTTTTTACACAAAATCGCATAAAATTACTTACACCAAGTCTGGATAAAACAATTCTTCATGTGATTCAGAACGCTGAGGGAGACGACACTCTCTTCGGAAATAATTTGTCTGAGAGTAACAAAGCGGTGAAGACCATTCAAGGGCAGGGTCAACAAATAAAGAAGATGGCTAACCCGAAGCCTTCTACTTCATTCCAGTCACAAGGTCAACGAAATTTCAATCCGGGAAACTGGATTACTCCGCCTCGTTTCCCGTCGAACAGAGGCAGCCGAGGAGGATCGCGACGAGGCCCCTATCCAAATCGCCGCTCGTATTTGAACACTTCAACGCAATCAACGACGAACAAATCGTCGACGACAACGAACAAACCTCGTGCCTCAACATAGTTTCCCAGGTACATGTTGGCAGAATTAGCCACTTTATTAGTTGTTGGTCTCGTATTACATCTAACACAGTCGTCTTAAATTGGATAAGACTTGGTGTTTGTATACCATTCAATAGGGAATTTTCTCAAAAATCAGTTCCACGGAACGTTTTTTCGCATTCTGAGCAATTGGAAATGTCAAAAGCAATTAAAATATTATTAGATATGGGGGCAGTACAAAACTGTTCCCCAAGTAAAGACCAATTCTTATCCAAAATATTTCTGACTCCTAAATCCAACGGTAGTAAACGTTTTATCCTCAATTAGAAATTGTTAAACAAATACATTACAAAGTCTCATTTTAAGATGGAAGATTATCGAACAGCTTCAAAATTAATTCCTCAAAATGGATATTTATCCACAATTGATTTGAAAGAAGCTTACTTACTTATGCCGATTCATACAGAACATAGAAAGTATCTGAGGTTGCAGTTTGAAACTATAGCACAGGAAACTCTTACCTACGAATTCACAGCTATGCCTTATGGGCTTTCCGTAGCACCTAGAGTATTTACGAAAATTATGAGAGAAATAGTTAGACATTTAAGAACTCGTGGATTTAGTTCTGTTATCTATTTAGATGACCTACTTTGTATCGGTAATACATATGAAGAGTGCTCTTCCAACGTTAATGAGACCTTGCAATTGTTACAATGCTTGGGTTTCGATATTAATTTCGAAAAAAGTTCATTAAAACCCAAACAATGTACCAAATACTTAGGATTTATATTTGATTCTAAAAACTTAGCTATATCCCTCCCGAATGATAAGCGTACCAATATGGCTCAGTTGGTTGAAAAGTTTTCTAAACTTCAAATTTGTGCAATTAGAGAGTATTCACAACTAATTGGAACACTGGTTGCTGCATGTCCAGCAGTTAAATACGGATGGTTATATACCAAAATATTAGAAAGAGAAAAATATCTAGCGTTGCTACAAAATAACAATTACGACAAAGAAATCAGATTACCTAAAGTTATTCTAGAAGATTTAAATTGGTGGACTTCAAATATTTTAACGACATCCAATCCGATGCGATACTCGAGTTATAAATTTGAGATATACACGGATTCTTCTAGCACGGGCTGGGGCGCCGTACTTAACGATAATCGTGCTCACGGTAAATGGTCAATCACAGAACAAAAGTATCATATTAATTATTTAGAACTTTTAGCCGCTTTTTTAGGTTTGAAAACTTTTCTCCGGTATGAAAGTAACTGTCCGATACTATTACGCATTGATAACACTACAGCTATCAGCTACATTAATCGGATGGGAGGAATACAATTCCCTCACCTTAATGATATTGCTCGACAGATTTGGTATTGGTGCGAGAAACGTAACATTTGGATTTACGCGTCATATGTTAACACCAAAGAAAATCTTGCGGACGCAGAGTCCAGAATAGTAAACCCAGATACCGAGTGGGAACTTTCAGGAACCGCATTTAACATGATAAAATCGCATTTTGGTCAGCCTGAAGTAGATTTATTTGCATCTCGCATTAACACCAAATGTCATCGTTTTGTATCTTGGACACCTGATCCTGACGCTATAGCTGTAGACGCCTTTACTTTGAATTGGCAATCAATGTATTTCTATGCGTTCCCACCGTTTTCTGTTATCTTAAAAACAATTAGAAAGATCATGGACGACAAGGCAGACGGAATATTCGTTTTCCCATATTGGCCTTCGCAGCCTTGGTTCCCTTTATTACATAGCATACGAATTTCTGAAATTTTATACCTGAATGCTAATCAGTTCTTTTTACAATCTCACTTTAGGGAACATCACCCATTGCAAGCGAAGCTTACCCTGGGTGTCGCTCGGCTTTCAAACAAGCTTTCACACGACGGGGATCTCTATTAGAGACCCATGAGTTAATGCTAGCATCGCTCTCCGAAAGTACATTGAAGCAGTACAACGTCACTTACAAGGCATGGTGGCGGTTTTGTGGTAATAAAAGTTTTGATGTTTTAGAGCCATCAATACCTGCTGTATTAACATTTTTAACTGAGCAATTTAATTCTGGTTGTTCATATGGCAGTCTTAATTCACATCGATCTGCGCTATCTTCGCTTCTGAGAGAGAATATCGGTTCAGATGATAGAGTAAAGCGTTTATTAAAAGGAGCCTATAAATTAAAACCTAATACCCCTAAATACACGCACACATGGGATCCTCAGTTAATACTTAATCACGTTAGTGTTTGGTTTCCAAATAACGAGATAGGTCTAACAAAAGTGACGAAAAAAATGTCAATTCTGCTAGCTATTAGTACAGCACATAGAGTACAAACATTATCATTAATTAAACTTGAAAATATTTCTTTTTCTGATAATGGTGCAAAAATTATAATTACCGATATAATCAAAACTTCTGCACCAGGTCGGGAACAACCCGTGCTATTATTACCATTTTTTTTCGGAAAACATTTCAATATGTCCTGCTACAACATTAAGGGATTACATTTCCATAACGGAAAACAAAAGAACAGCTACCGCAGGTAAACTTTTGATATCACATAAACCGCCACACAAACCAGCTACAACACAAACAATTAGTCGTTGGATTAAACAAGTACTTTCAGAGTGCGGTATCGACGTGTCAGTGTTCGGGGCGCACAGCACGCGCCACGCATCCACGTCGGCAGTCCGCAATGCCGGTGTCGGCATTGACACCATCCGCAAAGCTGCCGGCTGAACGGCAACATCAAACATGTTTGCTCGATTTTATAGGAGACCCCTGGTTGACGAGGGTAATTTTGCACGTTCTGTCTGTCTTCCGTCAAATAATTAAGGATAATAGTATTTAATTAAACCGAAATTAGCATTACACTATATTGTGATTATAACATTTATTTCATAGAGGTAATTCTACTTAATTTGTATATTAATCTTACTTTTCAATTGTAAATTAAAATACGGACAAACTAGTTTCATTTATTTCTTTTAGAAATATCTGAAACATATATATATACTCTCAAAACTTTGCTTTCAACTCTGAATCTACGTGGTAAATATTATATCTGAAAAATGAAGCGATGAAATATAATATAAGATCAAACGAACTCCTAAAGTGAAGTTCGATCATTATTATATGAATCGCTTCATTTGAAGATATATCTGGTTACCCACCCTCCCTCAAAACCCTAGAAAGAAAAGTTTTGCTACACTCTCTTTAACAAATGAACCATTAGCAAAAGACACCCACCTTGTCGAGTGGTAATGGAAGGGATTGCCTACCTATACAACTTTTTTGTCTATTGAGTGTCTTTTAAAACGTGCACAAGTCACCTGTAGGATTACGGTACTACGTGGTAAATATTATATCTTCAAATGAAGCGATTCATATAATAATGATCGAACTTCACTTTAGGAGTTCGTTTGATCTTATATTATATTATTTATTAGCAATTCATAACAATTTTAATTTTAATAAAAATTAGTGAAAATATAGATATTTTCACCAATTTTGAAGTGCCGTTAAATGCATCCCGAATTTTAATAATTTTTTTTGACGATTTGTGTACCTACGACCTACCAATTATAGGTATACCGACAGATTTTGTAATGAAAGGTCAGTATACATTCGTAATCACATAAAATCGGCCAAGTGCGAGTCAGATTCATGCATCGAAGATTCCATACCACCACACTATATATTTTTTACTACATATACATACATATACATGTATTTACCAAAAAAATTATGTTTTCTTTATTTCAGTTCGGCATTCTTAGCGCAAGCCCAACTGACACCTGGCAGGTTTTTATTACTTTAGAGTTTGCAGTTTGCACTACAAATCATCTCGAGGCCGACGCACACCGAGTTTGACGGTTATCTGTATTGGTATTTATATCAGAGTAAAAACAGAAAAAAAATGGAAAAACACTTTTTTCTGTGGGGAGTCCCTTTATTTATCTTTTTTTTATTATTTGTTAGGATCTCCGCCATAATACATATTTCGCGAGTATATTATTATTTGGCCCAAGATTGAAACAAAATTTCTAGCTTCAGAACTCCAGTGTTCAGCCATTTCTAATACGACTGGGACGAAGTCATGTGTGAGTTCGAGGTTAGAGTATTTAAGGGTTTTTGATGAGCTTCTCTGCAACTCTGCAGCTGAGACCGCCATTCGTGTAGTACTAGGCAAATGGGATAGTGCAAAAGTACACACACAAGTAGCATCCCAATCTCTGCCAAGGCACCATGCAAGAACCATCCGGCCCCATCCCATCGGAACATCTTAGGCCCGGCGGTTCCGAGACGCAGGGTACACCAAATTATTTATTATTTACTTAAAACTAATACGTAAATGATACTAAACTATTAGTTATGCAACCGCCACTTACTGAACTGACATGCAAGAATAAACGCTTGTTCAGCGTTATGTTCGTAATTATAAAATAATTGTAATTTAGTTTTGATGAAATATAATTTAAATTTTGTTCTTTTTAAAAACATTTCTGCGCTTTCGAAATTTAAATAACTTCTACTTTAATTTACGAAATTAAGTAGGAATGGTACCTACTTACTTTCAAAGAACTTCGCTTACATAAGTGCTATTATAATCCTGATGTGTATTATCTTATTGAAGCTGTTGGATTGCACATTATATGCGGTCGAATTGGCGCCAGTTTCAATTAAATGTTGTTATTTCTGATATTGCGAACCGCCGGCGCATTGACCGAACGTCAATAATATTAGCTGAATATACGTGCACAGAATGGTGCACAGTAATGCAGTCAAGTCCGTTATAAATTTATTTCTAGTGTGTAAAGACTAAATCAACCTAAATTTCTAATACTTAAAGTAATGGAACTATGTCATGTAGTCTCGTAATTATATGCAACTAAATCTAAACTACGCGAACAAATTATTCCTAGTAGACTACGTGCGACCCTAATAATTTTGGAATACAACTATACTATGAACTTATCTGACGAAACTCATTACGATCGAATTATTGGATACAAATGTAGGTCCTTAATCCTTATTTATAAGAATTATAAAATAGTTTTAAGTTAAAATCGTTGTCTTCAATTTCAGATTAAGTTCTGTTATGAAATAAAAGAGTTACAGCATTTAGCCAGAGCCAGTGGATTTATCAAGTTTATCAAGTGTTTATGAATAATGGAGATATCTTCAAATTATGAGGCTATTTTTATCAAAAATATGCACTCAAACATAATTTGTAATTTTCGGCTATTTAAAAAATTCCTGTATTACAAACGCGTCACATAAATAACAATACTTAGTTGTTTTCAAAACGTTGCTTTAGGACAAAAATGTGAAGTAGCATAAGTACGCGAACTAGCTGCTAAGCATTTGAAGTCTGAGTATTTCTATTTTTAGAACCTTGAGTGAAATGAAAAGAATCGCGTGTATGCGATGAGCGTGAGTACTGAAGACAATTATTGTCAAGCAGCTTTCAGAAAAAAAATACCTCTAACCTTTAGTACCTTTGAAATATTGAGACACAAGCATTCTATGGAAAAGAAACTAATAGTTAAGTATGTATTACTAATTATTATGTACCCGAGAATACACTGCAATAGATACGTAATTGCCATAATAATAGGAATTAAAAACAAAAATACCAGTCATTTGCAAGTCGTATTGCATTGTATTGCACAACAGCCAACTGCAAAACATATTTATTACAGAAATTTATTTTTATGTAAAAACAAAAGTATCTAATATAATGCGTTCCTGATAGTTTTCCATCAATTCTTCTTCTTAATGTACATAATTTTTCAGTTTTTTTTTATTGACTATCACGCTTGTTTTCGAAATATTGCAAAAAAAGACTCAATATGACATCAAATAATTTTGAATTCGTTGTATACATGGCTTTCATTTAAATATACTTTAGATGTCCTAAAAAATCATTAAAATATTATCGAGGCGATTTGAAAAATTCAAGTTTTTTCTAGTCATTTTGAGGTTATATTTTGGGACTGCAATCTCTGGCCAATGCTTTATTGACATTGGCTGACGATGGACAGGTATCAATTATCATATCATTATTGGAAGATTGATTTAATAAATCCATTAATGGATTTCCCTTAATGTGGGTTTATTAATATCGTATTTTGAACGAAGGTTAAAAGAAGATATTAAAAGAAAACCGTTCGTTTTGTGTGTTAGAAAAAGAATATTTATTTATTGGAATTATTTGAAATATTGTAATGTATTAATATATTACAAAAGTATATTATTTATTTGAATTATTCGAAACACCCAGTCAACACCAAGCACCAAGGTGATGGCATCCCACCTCTTTAGACTCCAACTCTGTCTACGACAGGCGAGGTATGCCATAGCTGTATTCTATGTCCCGGACTACAGAAAAGGTGGTAAATATCCTAACATACAATTTGGTAACAATTGAAACTCATGCCCTGCACGTAGATAACTAAAATAATACACTGTAAGTATGTTTATAACAAAGTAGACACACCTACCAAGTAAACTTACATACTACATATACCTTAGTTGGAACGTGACGAGTGTATTTTGTTAGATACAATATTTCCGGTATCAATATAACTATACGGATACGATGAAGCCTAAAAACACATATATATATATATATATATTCAGGGTTCCGTGAGTTAAAGTATATAAGGAACGCTAAGACTAGCTAAAACCATTTAATCAACAAAATGATACGTCTTGTAATTATACTAAAAACTATTTAATTAGCTAGGAGAACTAAAGAAGAGGTAAGTTGGAGACCCGAACTCGACTATACAATCCGCCTTACCCCTTAATTTCAGAAACTATTGGATTTAGAAGTTTGAAAAATATATGGTGCCAAAAGTTATGTCTTACATATGCACCCTCAAAAAACATGGTGGCGTTAGGCCAATTACAGTAGGCGCAACTATACGCCGCATTAATTGTATCCGAAAATAAATATAACGCTCCCTTCATTATAAGAATGAGTGGTGATTTTAAGTTTAGAAACTACAAAAGTGATTTTAATATAGCATTATTTAATAAAAAGTAATAATTATAGTCGTGAGCACAATGTTCAAAGATTGCTGTCGCGGTGTCGCCTGATTATGGTAAACCGGCTAAGTGCACATAAGGAGTTCTGTATTACCATAATTATTTCGGACACACTATAAGTTCAATTTAACATATTAACCTTAATTTAAAAAACGCCGGTGAAGTGCCAGTCGGACTCGCATTTCGAGAGTTCCGTATTAGAAACCATTGTATTAGCTGCTATGTTTTTATAAAGAGATGCATTTAATAGTACTTTAAAATTGGTGAAAATATAGAGTAAATTGGTATGAATTGCTAATAAAAAATACAATATTGTACAATAAAATGTTACTCCTTCATTAAAAAGATATTAGCTTTAAACAACCTTAAGGCGCTATGAAATAATTATTGCCAATAAAAAAAAAATAAGTAATCATTAATAACAGATTGTGCTATGAAAAATAACATTTTCTACAAACTAAATAAATAAACTTGACAAGCTGTCATCCTAACAATGCCGACACATCCGGCGCTATAAATAGAGTTGGTGCAATTACGCGACGTCTCTCCTGGAAATAAATCGGAAATACACCTACAGTATATACAATGTTTTTACACTTTCATGACTTGTACACATCTTATAATATTTAATTACGAGTCTATGTCGCGTTTATACTTTAGGGCTAATTACCTATTTTATCCCGACGTTTCGACCGGATTGCACCGTTCGTGGTCACGGGCAAACTAATGAGAATGAATGTCATCTTCATAGTGTGCAGTTTCTTACAACTAACGTCACTCATTCAACGCATTTTTTAATGTTTATTATTGTCACTGTCGTTACTTCGACACACTACACTCACGACATCTACATACTGGCGACGTCCGGTTTTCCGGCTGCGGTCACACTCACTGATGACAGGATTCCATAATGTTGATAAGCGGAATCTCGTCATCAGTGAGTGTGTCCAGAAAAGTGCGGAGTGTTCCATGATTTATTCAAAATTGTGGGCACGGTATTTTCAAAGATAAGGTAAGAATGATAATTTGATTGATTATTGTACATTTTCTTTAATATCTTTAAAAATGGACTTTTATTATTTCCCATAACCAGCCCTTTCATTTGGTTTGCCAAATGATGCATTTGACAGAAGTTTTTTTTATTTTCTAGTTTCATTTAACCCTCAAAATTAAGCCCCAAAATTACAATTCGTTTATTTACGCTACACGTCCATGAATAACAGTTAACATTTTGAAGAAATCATTATAAAAAGAAAATAGTAAAAATAGTACGTAAGTAGAGTTACTTTAAAACTAAATAGGTATATAGTAGACATTTACATAATAACAAGGATAATACAAATGTGAGTTTCTATGATATCTAACTCTTACAATCAAATAATCTTATTAGTCTTATTCTAAACAAAGGTAAAGGAAATATTTTGTTAAAGCTAAATATACATATGACAATAAAAACAATAAAAAGAAAGTAGAAATTGTAGATTAATAAAAAATTTTAGAGTGACAGACGAGATTAAGTTAGTTACGATTGTTAAAATAGATTGGATTCTGTGAGGGATATACCATAGTTTGCAAATGTCATGAATGAGTTAAGAGCACTTTCCTTCAGAGTCAAGTCTAATAAATTTAATGGTGATACTCTTGTCACGGAGTGTGATGTAATTTTAGCGTTGTATTGCGTTGTTTAAGAAGATGATGAATGGTTTGCGCAGATATCCCGGCACGTGGACAGATATCTTTATCAGTAATTTTGAAGCGGTGTGAAAATTACTTAAGTGATGCGAAAGATATAGGAGTACGTACCAAGAATGTGTCGATATCGGAGAGATGTGGGAATAGGCTCTTAATATGCAGACCCTGTTCAGCAATTGCATAACGTGCTTGCTATTATTGCCTGGTTAAGTGAAGCTCTTAGAGGTCCACGTAAGAGGTGAAGAAATGAGCCTAATCATTATGCTGAAGTGACATCACAGCACTTAGCTTCTCGGTCGACCGCTTCATTATCAAGGATCCCAGTGTTGATGACGGCAACCTGTACCTGAAAAAATAAAATAGATTAGTTATTTGATTGTTAATTAGAATGTTACTAAAATAATATGTATACTTACCTCAATAGTTTTGTAAAAAACATAAAATTGTAAATGTTGTTCGGAGCGCGTAAAGCATATCATATAATATACATAGATGTACCTAGGTGCGCTGGGAACGATGCGCCGGCGCACTCGGCCGTGAGTCGTTTCGCATACAAAGTAGAAACACCACGCACCTCCGGCTCCCAACAACACGCGAGCGGCGACTGATCGTCCCTTGAATTTTGTTTATTTTTGGTATTTCTTTTATTTTAAATAAATACAGTCCGCCACAAAAGTTGGTCTTCGAACCGGATCGTTATCTATAAAGTTAATTCGAACTAAATGAACACCACAGAATAAAGTGACCGGAACTTACGCTCGTACTTGCAATTATGTTCACCACTCCGCCACGTACAGTAAAGACACGCGGAGCACAGAAGAGGGAGGAATTAGCGAGGGCTATACAGAAACAACATTGAAGAAGCAAAGTCGGAAATGCTGGAAACGAAGAACCAACTAGAAGCTGTAGAAATAGCTTCACGCCCACATACAGAGGGTAATAGTAAAAAAATAGCAGTCTCTTCTACAAAATCTAATACATCACTTGCAGCACGCCGAAAACAGCTGGTATTTGAAGCCGCGAAAGCAAAAGCGGAAATCGAAAAATCATTAATAGAAAAAAAATTAGCTGCTGATATCGCTGCACTGGAAGATTGTGAGGGTAGTCATAAGAGTCAACTATCAGGCAGGTCGAACAACGCTGAGGAGGAGGTGGAGCAGTGGTTCCAGCGCAGCCACGTGGATATTGAACGTCGTTCACAGGATGGAGCGGCACCTCCGGCCGCGGCCAAGGCCGCGCGCACGGCCGATATCCACGACCTCATGTGCGCACTCAACAACGCTCTCACCACAGCTACAGCAGCAACCAATCAGCAACTGTTATCAAGGCTGGCCACGACAAAAGACTTACCCATATTTAGCGGCGATCCCCTTGAATGGTTGTCATTCGCAGAAGCTTATAAGGATTCCACTAAATTGTGCAACTACAGTGATTCCGAAAATATCTGGCGCTTACGAAGGTCCTTACGCGGAGAAGCTAAGGAAACTGTATCATCATTACTGATTGGCAATACGCCACCTGAAACCATCATGGAGGCTCTGAAACTCCGATATGGCAGACCAGAAGTTAGTATCCACAAAATTGCTCAACAAATGAAAAAACTACCGCCATTACCATGTAATTATCACAACGAAATAGTTAATTTTACAGTTAAAATTAAAAACTACGTTGCAGCAGCATAAGCAGTGAAGCAAAGCGATTATCTCAGAAGTCCTGAATTAATAACATCAATATTATCTAAGTGCCCAAATACGCTCATTACTAAGTGGGCCGACTACGCCTATAATAATATTCACGACAATAAGGCTAAATTAGAATTATTCGCCGAGTTTCTGCATATTGAAGCAACAAAAACTGCAACAGCTGGAGTGAGTCACATTTATTCTCAATCTGACCACAAAAGACGATATGATGACCGACGGCAGCAACCTCACCCGGCACCAGTTCTTTTAAATGAGATTTATAATAAAAATATTACATGTGAGTTCTGTAAAAAAATTAACCACGAGCTTCCTAATTGCACAAGGTTTAAAAAAGCTTTACGTAAGGACCGATGGCGCTTCGTTCGTAGCCGTAAATTATATTACAAGTGCCTAGGCACACGTCACGATGACCCTTCAACGTGTCCTGCCGAGAACTGTGACTTAGAAGGATGCGGATGGCCACATCATCGCCTTTTACATTGGACAAAGAAGGTGCCGCCGACCGCTGAAGTACAACAACTCGGAGATACCGTGGCCCATACGACCACGACGACGCAGCAGTGTTCTAAAGTGTTATTAAAAGTGGTGCCAGTTACTATTTATGGACCAAAGGACAGCATCCACACACACGCCCTGCTTGATGACGGCGCGACGGTTACGCTTATCGCTGCCGATATCGCTGATAAGGTTGGTCTACACGGTGAGAGCGTTACGTTGCGCGCCCGAAGCGCGTGGGACTCTGGTAAGTTAATTTGTCAAACTGAACTAGTTAATTTCGATATCGGTTGTAATAGTGGTAATCGGTATAACCTGAGTGCTAAAAAAATAAGTCAATTAAATTTACCAATACAGTTTACGTCTAAATTAGATCTTAGTAAATATAAATGTCTAACAAATAATTATAAATTTTGTGATTGTAATGTAATACGCAACCTAAGATATTAATTGGTCAAGATAATTATAATTTAATAGCACCTATTGTAAGTATTAAGGACAGGTCAGGTGGGCCGTACATCACTCAAACTCAGTTAGGATGGTGTGTGCACGGGACTTTACGTTCAGTGAGTAATGAACGAACCATTTGCTTAGTCACTCCGTCAGCTGATGGAACGAAGACCGAAACTTCGCACCTGTTTACCTCTTCATACTCACACAAACCAACCCCCACTTCACCTCACTCCGATACCGTTAGTATACACTGTATCTCAAATAATGAGAATTATAACGATATAGAATTATTTGAACTTATTCGTCGTTCATTTTCACTCGATTCGATAGGAATTAATTTAAAACCGAGAACAAATATAGACGAACATATAGGCTATTGAAATCCTTAATAATACTTCAACATTTACCAATGGACAATGGACTGTGGGCCTACCCTGGAAGTATGAAAATTGTGTCATGCCTGACTCATACCCAAACGCAATAAAATGATTGAAGTCGGTTGAAAATAAAATATTGGCTAATCCAGACTATCAAGCACGATACTGCGAACGCGTTGGTCATTTGTTTGTAAATAATTACGCAAGAGAACTAACAAATTTAGAGTCTAGTAACCGTGCTTGGTATTTACCACATTTTGGTGTCGATAATCCGAACAAAAAGAAGTTAAGGTTGGTGTTTGACGCCGCTGCTAAGAGCAAAGGTTATTGTTTGAACGATTTTTTGCTTCAAGGGCCAGATTTGTTGCTACGGGATTATGTTTAGATTTAGAGAAAATCCTGTAGGAATTATAGGTGATATTAAAGACATGTTTTTAAGAATTAAAATCAAGGAGGAAGATCGGCATGCTTTGCATTTTTTGTGGCGTGACAGGAACCAACAAATAAAAGAATACGTCATGACTTCGTTAATTTTTGGAGCTAATTGTTCACCGTTTATTGCTCAATTTATTAATCAAAACAAGAATGCATCTCGTTTTCAGGAACAGATGCCCGATGCTGTCTGTGCTATACAGAAAAATCAGTACATGGATGATTATATAGATAGTTTACCAGACGAAAATACGGCCGTAAAAATAATAGAGGAAATATCTTATATTCATCGGCAAGGTGGTTTTGAGATGCGTAATTGGACAAGCAACAAGCGCATCGTACTAAATAACGTACCAAAAGAAGCCTTAAGTGAAAGTGCAAATTTAAATATGGATACTCAGCCGGGACGGGCGCTCGGACTTCTCTGGTACTTATCTAGTGACCTGTTGGGATTTGATTTATCACTCAGGCGCATTCCTAGTGATATTTTAGAGCTTAAAAGGAAACCATCAAAACGAGAAATGATACGTATTATCATGTCCATATTAGATATTCACGGTTATCTCAATCCGTTTACAGTAAAGGCAAAGATATTGATGCGTGAAACATGGCAAATTAACTTACAGTGGGACGATGAAATAAATGATAAGCTATATATTTTATTTCATGAATGGATTATACAAATACAAAAAATAAATAATATAAGAATACCGCGATGGTACTTTTATCACCCTTTAATCCAAGCGAACCTAAGTACCCCGGTCTCCTTATAGTTAAGGATGTTAATATTAAAATGCTGGAAATGCTTTTATTTTTGATAAATAATGTTTTATCACCAAACCAAATTTTATCATTACCTAGATTTAGCATTCCCCATATAAAGTTTCATTCCTCTTCTCATCCTCTCGGGTGTAGATTTTTGATACAAAAATGTAGTCTATGTCCGTTCTTTGATGTGTCAAACTATCTTCTTGTCAAATTTCATCATAATCGGTTCAGCGGTTTACTATTTCCCATACAGTTTTATCCCCCTTTTCACTTTTTAAGCAAATTTTCTAAAAAGTATACTTACTTTTTAGAAAATTTGCGCCTATCATGAGCACAATTACATGTTTCTACTACATACCGATTTTCATCAAGATCACTCAAGCCATTTTTTAGTTATAAAATAACATACAGACAGACAAACAGATAGACAGACAAAAATTTTAGAAATGGTAGAATCGAAGTCAGTTAATCATAAAATGACTATCTATTACAAAACTGGACAGTAAAATTATAATTACAGACAGACGCTAGAGATTTATATAGTACTTAGTATAGATAATCAGAAATTTATCCGAAGAAGTTCTTGGAAATATCCTATGAGGAGATGCTAGAAACAGTTATGAATATATTTTCATGTTTTCCTTGGAAAAGGTCATCTAGTGATCTTGAGCTTGGGCGTATTATAAGCCCTTTTGGGGTTTATCACATAGTGCTCGTAATAAAGCTAAAGTCTTTTCGCTGACGCGGCCATTATCGGTTGTTAAATCAATAACATAACAACACAAATGTATTTATGTTTTTCCTGATGTTTTATAATGAATTTCATAGTCGAATTATTCCCATATTCTTCGTGCCATACGATCTTTCTAGCACCTGCAGTTGTTGATAATATTGAAAGTGTGATTAGAGTCTAAGAATTTCGTTATTTGTTTCATTAAATTATTGATTAATAATTTTAAATTGAATCAAATCAGGAATGCATTATCTCCTTGCAACAGTTAGAATTTTAGTATCTGGTTAAGTTGTTCTGCAGTGTTAACACGTATCTATTATTACTGTTGCTGGCGTCTGAATAAGACATTTAAACCTGTAAATTATGTAGAATTTACACATAATTATGCGAGAATCTACTTAATTTTTTTTTATAAAAACATCTGTTGTTATGTCTCCCCAGAAATGCATTAAAATAATCAACCACTACACAACCGCTTCAACAGGTATCAATGTGTAGTGAAAAAACCCACAAAGCACGATCTTTACTCTACGGGGAGAGGTGTTACATTGTTACTAGTCAGAGATGAATACAAGTATAATAATTGACATAATGCGTTGAAAACTGCAACATAGTCAAGAAATGGCCGAATTAATTGATGTATCTTAAATGTATTAACTAAAGAAAGAAAGAAATTACCTAATTTAAACTAGTTCGTTGAATCAACGGTTGATCATTGGTCAATAAATCAACGAAACAAAACATCAACTAAATCTATTCCTTAATAACGATACGAAACGAACACATCGTTGACCGTGTCGTGTCGTTGGTCAACGAGTTGATATGTTGACGTTGAGCAAGTAGTTAAAAAAATTTTCAAATCCCTGTTTCTCAACCACTTGGCGGTTTAAAAATAAATGGTTCCATTTAGTTAACGTTAATAACGTCGATGATCCACCTCTATTTATTGGGTTATCCTAATTCTGTTGTCATAATTTTTACTTTTTATGATTTCTGTTTATATAACCTTGATACATACATACATATCTTCACGCTATATCCCTAACGGGATAGTCAAAAAGGACGGAGCGCCAAGCTTCGCTGTCCTTACATACTTCTTTCGCCTCTCCGAATCTCGTCATTCTCCTCACACATTTTTGGCTAAGCATGCGAGTGCTTTTGAAATTTCCATCTACTAACACTGGCTATTTGATCTTCGTACGTCAGCCTTGGTCTTCCTTGGCTTCTGCTAACACTCACTTACGCTTCGATTTTCTTCGTTAGTCTTTCATTACTCATTCTTTCTATGTGCCCGGACCATCTAAGCATTCCTTTCTTCATTTTTACAATAACACTTATATAAAAACACTTGTATATGCAACCTTGTTAAACGAATTAATTAGTAATCTCCCGTATTATTGATTACGCGCTCCCGAACCGCTGGCTAATCTTGAACACAGTTCAAAGTACTACTTGTATTTATTTCACAAATAGGTAATGTTGCTCAATTCAGTATTCTAACTACATTTTGCTACTGTATTTAGTACCTGACAATTTCCTCTTCACATAACCAAACCGAAACAAACGAAATCTCATGGATTCAAAACCGTAGAATATGGTGGCTGAATTACTGCTATCTTTTTTCAATCAGCTACTGAACTATTTATGATTTGCATGGTCTGGCAATATCAAGTAAAATTATAAGACTCGTTACATGTTACTCGTTACTCATTACGATATTCACTTCCAAAAATGACTTATAGCTTTAGTACATTGACTTATTTTCTGAAACGTTTTGATGACACGGCGCATGAAAAAAATTTACTAAAACTTCGATCGTACAATATGTAATGAACTAATAATATAATGGCAAGATTAGCTGTTACTTAATACTGGGTAATACATAAATAAATAAACTAAATGAAATAAAAGGTATCACTGGAAGTAGGATGACCTAATAATTATAATGAAACTGCCTAGTTACTTTTACCACCTCACAAATTACAACAGTACCTAAATAAGTCTGATTAATGAAAAAAAGTTATTACAGATCCTTTTTAAAATTACTCTTTCCAATATTCAACGTAAAACTATAATTAATTTCTAATTATAAAAAGAAAAAAGGAGGAGGTTGTATTGTATAGAGCTATAGACCTTTAGTCTATATGGAACTTTGCAAAAATCAATTTCAATAGATTAATGCTTATAGTTTTTAGCTATCCTCTGCCAGAAATTATAAACCCAGTACCGACACGTGTTTTACCTATGAACGAAACATTCTCAGGATATTCCAGAGATCTGAGGATGCTTTTTTGAGAAATTTAGAATTTTGTGAGGAGAATAGCTAAAAATTATGAATATTCATCACAAAGGAGGAGGTTTTCGATTCGTCTGTATAATACCTTTCAATATAGCTCCAAGATGATACCAATTTAATTTCATTGATATTGGATATTGGATCTTGGACTTCGAAGGTACACCAAATACCTACTCCTAACAGTTTATTCCCTTTGATGATTCTCTTATATATTCAGTTGCAGAATTGGGAACAGTTAGTTATAGATCTACCCCAGAATTTTATTTAGGTCGAGGTCACTCAAAGGGGAAAAATAAATATGCTTATAAATTAAACAGATGTCAAAGTAAAAACACTGAAAAACACAAAATATTTATCCTTTACTAATAAAAATTCAAGCAAGTATGTACATAATTCAATTTGACATTTATTAAAGTAGGTGCCAAACCAATAAACAACAACAGAAAGTTTACTAGTTTGGTAGACTCGGCAGTGACTGTAGTATCTGCCAGTTTTAATTATGTAGGTATTTGTACCGTATTTGTGAAGTTATTCGTATACTTACTTTTTTGTGTCAGGTGTAAAAAAATAAGACCATATACGATTCCAGGATTATCCCGACTAATCCAAAAGATTGACAGCTTTCCATTACAAAAATAAAATTGTAAGGATAAAGGATACAAAAGGGTTGACAACAAGAAAATATTTTGCAAAAAATAAATCGTCATTGTTAATCAAGACTTAAGTGTTTTTTTTACAAACGGAAAATATTTTGAGAGTATTTAGAAGTATTTTAAAGTTTCTAAAATTTAAAATAAACTAGAGAACCATTCTTTGTTCTTTGTATCAATTGCATTGTACAAGCATTGTGTTGATAATATATGTAATTCAAAAATAACGCTCTTACATTATGAGTAATCGTAACCTAATCTATATAATTTGAAACACGTATTATAATATGGTCAAGTTGAACGTTCACACCTACCTTCCCTCCGACTCGACCAATCGAAGTGGGCAAAAGCTCAAATGAAAGAGCTCGTTCCGGCGAGTGTTTTTAGAACCGTGTAACTCAATTAGAACCGGAGATATAGAGAAAGAAAGCTATGAAAACATAAGAAATGTACAGAGGAAGGGTGAAAGTTAGGTGATTTCTAATGCTTGATGACAAATCTGTGCATTTATACCTTTCATTAAAAAAAAAATTAAGCAAATCGGTTGGATAGGATGACCAAACGGATTCGTTATAGATTTCATAATGACGAATTCGGTTTCCGTTTATGACCGTTTTAAAGACATTGATGTACTCACCTTACCCTCGTTATACATTTATGAAAACAACTACACTATAAAAAATATAGATCTATTGCAAAGGAAAGGCGTTATCAATGGTATGGAAATTCGTGGTCGTGATCAGCTAATTACTGCTAAATTTAAATTACAAAAGTCAAATGCGTCATTTTTGGGCAACTGTGTTTGTTTTTATAATAAAATTCCTCAAGAAATTATTCAATTAATGGAAAAGCAAATTTAAACTTGCTATTAAACGCGCACCGATTGGAAAAGCATACTACTACATACTACGATTTCATTGAAGAAAATACAGTAGTCGGGAAATAATCTTCTCTACACACGCATTTACTGGCTATAATGAATATTGTATTTTAAATAACTATTGTAGAACGATGTTGAAAAAATGATACCTGACTGAGTTTCTAGTCGGTTCTTCTCAGTGTTCAGGTTTCCTTATCGAACTGAACTAAAGTAAATTTGACGTTCAAAAATACCTTGCAATTGAGTTTACTTGAATAAATTGATTTGACTTTGACTGATTATCTTTTTTATAATATGGATAAGTTAACTTATGACACAGTAAAATTTTTTTTTTAAGAAATAATATTTTTTAAATATTAAGTTCATCAATTATGTCTATGTATTTGCTGCTCTGTAATTTTATTAATTGTATTATCCAATTCAAGTTCATTTCAACAAAATTAATTAAATCGAAAGCGTTGTTGATTGAAGAAGTTCGCGTCGAGTTTGACGCGGGACTTTTCACTGGACTTTATGTAAACGATATAGCAATGAGAAACAATTTCATTGAAATCTACATAAGTTCCGCCTATCCTTTGTTATTAGGCATTCAGGCAAACTTGAACTAAAGCTTGAACAGTGCTAAAGGAAACTACTTATATCAAGTGTACAAATAATTAGTTTATTTACATTAACAAAAAGTACATACATATGTTAATATTTACAAACTTAAAACTACACATTATCTTAAATAATAAACTTCCTCAAAGTTGCCGCTTAGAAAGCTGTCATTGCTCAAGGTACCCAGCAGACTGGCAGCATTGCCTCTTTGAATAGCCAAACTGATTCGTTGGCGGAATTATATTTATTCTTAAATATTTTAGGAATGAATAATATCTCACAAACTAAAAAAATATTTTCTTATTAAAACTTATTGAGTCTACTCACAATTTATGTTAGTGCTAGTACAATCTAGCTTTAAACATTCTAACTTAGACACCCAAATGATTAGCACAGGCCCGGCATGATATTTTAACCACGGTTTATATATCATGGTCGAGTGAATTTCATAAGAAATACGGTTCTAATGCCGGCTTCAGTGAAAAGGAAGAGTCGGGGACAAGGAGGGGAGCGTCATTCCACGCCTCAGCCGCCTAACCCTCCCTCATCAATCTCGGCTTTTTTGCTAACAGATCAAGTTTGTGGATGCCCGAAACTGGTTTAGATCATCATAGGTTATAGTGTTTTTTCCACACGTACTATCTGTTGAGAACTCTCACTTTTGAGTAAAGTTCCCACAGTATCATTTGTCTTTTTCTTTTGCAATTGTTGCCTTACAGTTACTATTTTATTTCGAAGATATCACCTCAAAGATAGGGGATTATATTTGTGAATGGTCACAACTGACTAAAAACCTTTTATTAACATAACGAGCTTTGACCTTCTGTTAAATGTACCGGAAAAACGGTTGATGTAAATTTTTCTTTGACAACGTAGAGCAATTTATTACCATGGCCTATAGACACAATGAAATTGTAAAAGATATACGTCTCTCAATAGTGAAATATTACAGACAGCTATGAACAAAGTTTCTAGATTAAAACGCTCGTATTCTACTTTGAGTTGTGGAGTAGTGGGCGGATGTTCAGAGGTAGCAATCAAAACTTCCCCAGAAAACTTCCATGCTATTAGCTTCGTAATTTTTATTACAAAACAAATATTGTTGCTATGACACCATAAAATAAAGAATTAATTATTATAATTTAGATACGAATTTTGCAGACCTTTTATAGGTATCTACTTCAAATCACTTATAAAAAACTGTTGATTTTCAAATCTACTTTTATTATGTCGAGAAACGTATAAGTAATTTACTTCGAACTAGAAACAGATTGTTATTAAGTAACTTGTCGTTATTGAATTAAATAACTTAACGCTTGAACAGACATGTTGTGCTAAGCTGGGGAAGTGTAAAGGCAATTATTTAAAGTTTTCTTTGGGTACAATCTCCTGTAACTGAAACATTCCATTACTCGTTAGTCGTTACATTTGTGCACACGAACAAAGGCAGATTGTTGTCGAAGTTAATTGCTTCTAAATGTCACATTCCATTGTTAGCTAATTTAACTTTCAAATCGTCTCTACATTTCAGAATATTAGCTTTATAAACTTCCCATTTATTAAATGAACGAATTTTATATCTTATTAAGACACTATTTCTTCATATATATGCCATCTCCATTGCGTTATTTTTAATTTCTGTATTAAAAGTTAAAATAACAGTTATATGCAAATTATTACGGAATTATTTAAATCTGTTTAATATGATTAACAGGTTTATAGATAGGTTTAAGTAACAGTGAGTGTATGGAACCAAATGTATATGCTTGCATATTATATTACGATATGATGATGCTGTTTTCATTATGTAAAAGCGAGTAATAAAATAAATAGAACATTTTTTTAAATTTACTACCCGAATGTAAAGGAAGATCACAGTTTTATTGTGACAAGTGTAACATACATCTGTGCTTTACCACTAAAAGGAACTGTTTTGTTAAATTTCACAAAAAATAAGACAAAAGGACATTGAGATGTTACTCAGTACATGTATTTTGATTTATTTCTTATAAAGTTATTTTATACACTGTTAAATATGAAATGTAAAAGAAGCACTGATCACTATGAACACTATCAATTCTTCATCACAACTATTATGTATTTGACTATTCGACGGCTTCTCAACAACTGACCTCTTACAAGACCAAAATCAGGCTTTTATGCAGCCCCACTACACGCAGGAAATCCATTCTACCCTCTTTCTTGTTACTAAAATGTTATTAAATATCACATGTGGGTAATTTATGTGATTAAAATTAATGTGGAACTAACAACACTTATCTTAAATGCCTTTTTAAGCTCTGGAATGCTTTAAGTTTCTTTACCTGATTTTGTCTCTGGAGTGGTGTAGTATAGTCTTTGATGAGATTTTATTGGAAAGAAGAGTGTTAGATAAGAAGTGTCTACTTTCGGACTAACAGATTCCGGAAGGAATCTCTGTTAGTCACGCGTCGTTATGTTAATGAGTAAAAATAGACCTTTAACTTCAGAATAATTGATATAGAGGTTTATAGATAAAAAGGATGTTAATATGTTAGGATGTTAATGTTAATAATAAGGCAATGATTTTATGAAATACGTATACGTATTATTATTACATATACGTGAACGTATTATTATATTATACGTATGCCAATGGCAACAAATATCGAAATTATAATTCTATGTTATGATTTTAATAAATTTGCAAAATGAAATATCACAGACTGTAGGAACTTCGATTGATGTAGCTCTGTCATTTTTTCCGCCTCGCCCTCTTTCAGACTCTTTCGGCTAGTGCTACGCTTGCACATGATTCGTCACAGACACAATTGTTATACGAATTAATATAAAAAAATTAAACCGGCTATGAAATAAAAGCACTAAAAATTAAACCGCCTTCAAAAAAAACACTGAAAAGTATAAAATAACTAACCTTTACTAATTAAAACTCAAGTGCAATTAAAATAACTTTATAAATACGATACACATACCTATATAGTTAAATTTGACAGTTACTGAAGTCGGTGCCAAGCCCACCAAATTAATAGACCTTATGTTGTTGCACATTGATTTAGCACCGACTTCAATAACTGTCAAATTTAACTATACAGGTATGTGTATCGTATTTATAGTTATTTTAATTGTACTTGAGTTTTGATTAGTAAAGAATAGTTATTTTATACTTTTCAGTGTTTTTTTGAAGGCGGTTTAATATTTTTTAATAATAAATTTTTATTTCTCCCTTTTGAGTGGTCTTGACCTAAATAAATATCTAGGGCAGGTCTGCAATTAACTTCATTCTAATTCCGGAGCGCAACGATATACAAGAGAATCGTCAATATAAATAAAGGTTATAACCAGCTCGTGTTATCTAGTGTATCTTCGAAATCCAAGCTCCAATATCGGTGAAATTTAAATGGGACCATCTCTGAAGTATTATCTACCAAACGTAAAAAGAATTTTCGAAATCGGTTCATAAATGACGGAGTTATGAGGTAACAAACATACAAAAAAAAAAACAAAAAAAAAACATGCAGGCGAATTGAGAACCTCCTTCTTTTTTGAAGTCGTTTAAAAAGTGCTTTTATTTCGTACTTTAAAAAAAATATGTCTGAAGTCTATGCTAAGCTTTATAGGTATGTGTATCGTATTTATAAAGTTATTTTTGTACTTGAGTTATAATTAGTAAATAGTAAAGGATAGTTATTTCGTACATTTCAATGTTCATTTTTTAAATCGGTTCAATTTTTTTATTTCTCCCTTTTGAGTGGTTGGCTTGAATAACCTTGGCTTAAATAAATATCTAGGGTAATTTCTTTTCTAATTCTGGAGCGCAATAATATACACGAGAATCATCATAAATAAAGTTTATAAGCAGTTAGCGGTATTTGGTGTTATTTGGCGTATCATCGAAATCCAAGCTCCAATACCAGTAAAATTTAAATAGGACCAAAAAGAATTTTCCAAATCGTTTATAAATGACGGAGTTCTGAGGTACCAAATATAAAAAAAAAATAATACTGAATTGAGAACCTCCTCCTTTATTTGAAGTCGGTTAAAAATACGTTAATATGATATTGTCATTAACGAATTTGTCAACCAATTTGTGCATCGCAAAAAAATGTTAATATTTAATAAATAGCGTTTATTCTTTTGTATGGCCTTTTCCATTATAAAAAGATTTTTGCTTTTTTTTGTTAACTTTTGGGAGGCAAACTTTATAGCCCCAGGGCGCCAAAACTTAAAATACGCCAATGACAGTTTGTGGTGCGGTAACCACAAGCCACAATAGGGACCTAATCTTAGTTTAAGGTCGCGCAATAGGTTTAATTGTCTTACTTATTTATTATTATCAATATCGTACATCAACATTTTCACTCTTATTTATTTTTTTTCGTATGTTCGACATGAAATACACACGGATACCAAACGGTCGCGTACAGGTAACGGTCGCATGGTCACTTCAATGCACATTGCGTCGGTAATACAGGAAACAGTGAATAAAGACAAGAGTTGGAGAATATAGATGGAAGTAATTCTAGCGCGGTGATTCCCAAAGTGGTCCAGGTGGACCCCCACAGGTCCACGGGAGATTCGACGGGGATCTACGTTGGCGTGAAAAAAATGGGGGCTTAGAAGTTGTAAGAAGGGTTCCACGCAAATTTATCTAGCTTTAATAGTAAAGAACAAAAATGTTGGCTTGGCTATACCTATCAATGTCAGTTCAGTGACTGTGACTTGCAAAAACTTGCATATTCGATATTCAATACAACGCTTGTCGAGACTTGCAAAGCGCCGCCCGCCCACAACGGTTGTTCAGACCATGATTCAGACGTACAAAGGGACGAAATACGACTTGTGCTGTGCTTGAATTTGCATAAACTTGTTTGATTCATCAGCAATATAAATACGAATGCCAAGGACTAACGTCACTCATTTGTTTCCGGAATTTTGAAAAGAAAAGTGTGAGTGAATCGATGTCAGTGTTTGCCAATGCCGGAAAAAGTAAGTACTTGCCTATTTGTTACACATACTTTTTTTTTATATTGTAATAATATTATATTTGTTATGTTTGCGTGTGGTAGGTACGTAATACAAATTAAATACTGGACAGGGCCATTATTCCATACTTCTATAAAAGAACAGAAAACCGAGAAAGATTAAACTTTTAGTACTTTTTATTATGAAATTATTTATTTACCCGACTGTGGTGATTCTCTAAAGGAGAGATATATGATTGACCTACATGTTTGTACATATTTCAGTGCCCTCGTAGTTGCTAATGCTAAATGATTAAAAAATTGTCATAAATTGCACGTGTCTTTATGTACCACTCGTAACGTATATCAAAGTAATAAATAAATCATAATAATTGCAGAGTTTTGATGTCAAAATATTCTTTAAAAGTATTTCCTCTCGAATTTACAGAAATGTATCAAAATATAATTAATCAAAAAATGTTTTATATTACATTAAAATAGGTTCGGCCGTTTTGTGAAACCTCTATACGGGTCTTAGCGGTTTATTGCTTTTAATAATTAAAATGTGAATAAAACTAATGTTCTGTTGTTTGAAAGAGAAGATATACAGACAAAGTGCGAAATATGTGTAAATCGAAAATGTCTAGAACAAGTGAACGAAATTGTATATGTGGGAAGCGCGTTCTCGAGGGATGAAAGATGTGAGTTGGATATAGAGAGACGGGTAGCAGCCGGCAATAAAGTGAACGGTGCTCTGTCCACATTAGTAGCCAGTGTGAATATATCTAACTCAGCCAATATGACCAATGACACAATGCGGTGTTGGTGCCAACTTTATTGTATGGAGCCCTAGATATGCCCGAAATCGAGTGAAAGTAAGATAAATGCAGTAGAAATGCGATCTCTTAGAAATATGTGCGGGTCACCCTTGCAGACAAAATAAGCAATAAAGAGATACGCAGTATGACAGAGTTGCACGACAGCATTATTGAAAAAATGAAGAATGGAATACTAAGATGATTCGGGCACATGGAAAGAATGAGTGAAAGACTGACGAAGAAAATCTATAGAGCGAAAGTGAGTGGTAAAAGAAGGCAAGGAAGACCAAGACTGACTTATGAAGATCAAATAGCCAGAGTGTTAGCAGACGGAAATGTCAAAAGCTCTCGCATACCTAGGCGAAAATGTGTGAGGAGAATGATGAGATTTGAGGAAGCGAAAGAAGTATGTAAGAACCGCGACGCTTGGCGCTCCTTTCTCTCTGACTGCCCCATTAGGGATACAGCGTGAAGATATGTAATAATTAAAATCACTTTTGCCGCCGGAATTTTAGTTTTTTCATTGCAATAATTAATTAATCCTATTCTATTCTGTTAAAATAGCCATATCCTGTTAGAATCGTCTTATGATTACTAAAACAAACATTTTTTTCGATACAGATGGGTAACTGATACGAAACATGGCTGAATCTAAAAAGAAATGTTGACAGTACAATGTTGATTATTTGAAATTTGGTTTTCTTCCATCAAAGGCAGACAAACGATTGCCCATATGCCTTTTATGCAACAAACTTTTGAGCAATGACTCTATGAAATCATCGAAGCTTAAAGATCATCTAAAAAGGTGTCATCCTGATAAAATAGGTAAAGATTTAAAATATTTTCAAACATCGAAGGAAAAATATGAAAACAGACCCACCGTGCAGTATGTTCGCTTCAACGTCTCAAAGTAACGATGATGGCTTGCGGGCATCTTACAATATCTCATCGTTTATAGCGAAATCTGGAAAACCGCACACCATCGAAGAACAGTTAATTTTAGCTATAGCTGTAGAAGAGGTTTTGGAAACTGTTCTGCGCAAATCTCCATTTGACGTACTCAAAAAAAATCCTTTGAGTAAGAATACTGTACAAAGCCGTATTGATGAAATGAGCTCTGATATTGAAAGCTTCTTGTGTAATTATCAGCAAACAACTCATTTTTCTATTCTATTCTGGACGAGTCAACTTTACCTGGTAATGAAGCATTATTATTGGCATATGTTCGATTTGTTATGGATGAAGAAATCCATAAAAAGCTGCTATTTGCGAAAACTTTGGAGACTGACACTAAAGGCTAATCAATATTTAATGTCCTGAGTGGTTTTTTTTAAGGAAAAATCGATTCCATTTACAAACATTATTTCGGTAGCAGCAGATGGAGCTCCTGCCAGGTTCGGGCGATATCGTGGGTTTATAAGCCATCTTAAAAGAATTATGCAACCGCAATTCACTGTGTCATCCACCCACAACACTTAGTAGCGAAAAATTTAAGTGATATATTGCACCAATCGCTTCAATTTGTGATAAGAAGCAATGCGTTGAATACCCGTTTATTTGCACAATTGTACGACGAAAATGATGAAGACTTCCAACGATTGCTCTTACATACTGAAGTACGCTGGTTGTCGAAAGGTGCATGTTTAACAAGACTTTTTTGAATCAGTTTTAGAGTTTCTGGAAAGTAAAGATCCAGATTCTAAGATATACCTAATCAAATTGAATGTAGACATCGCGTATTTGACAGATTTGTTTAAAAATTTTAATGACATTAACTTGCAGTTACAAGGGGACAGCCCAAATTTAATAAAAACGAAGGATGTAATTTCGGCTTTTTTTGGAAAATTTAAATTTATGAAGCAAAATATTCGTATATTCGCCTTGATGAGGATATTCAGACATACATTCAACATTTAAATGCCCTGCATGATGACTTCAAAAATAGATTTGAAGATATTCTGACGATAGAAATACCACCATGGATTATAAATCCATTTGATAAAACGGAAGTGGCAAATGTGGCATTACAAGAGGAGCTACTCGAGCTTAGCACTAATGAGGAGCTGAAGGTGAAATTTAAAAAAGGATATCAAACATTTTGGCTGCAGGCAGAATTACCCGAAAAATATCATGGGCTATGGGAAATTGCAAGAAAATCTTACCTTGTCATACCTTGTCGAAAAAAGTTTTAGTTTCGTTACAAACCTGTTAACAAAAAAAAGAAGCAAATTGAACATCTTACAACGGGGAGATAAGCGGTTATTTCTTACAAAACTGAAGCCAAATATTGATAATTTGCTGTCAATTCATCAAGTATATCCCTCCCATTAAAAATATGACTATTTTTTTTTAGTGTTGATTTGCATTGTTGAAGTTACGGTACGTTATTAATGTTTAATTTTGATTCTATTGTCTGTAATCATATTATCTAATAAATAGATCATAAGAAAATACACTACTTCTCTTTTTCTTTTTACCACTCCGAATTTAGGGTTGGAACTCAGCTGCAACGCAAATTTCTATCGTTAGATCTAATCTTTACATTTTTTTGACGAGTTTCGGAAATATGGTAGAAATCTAGCAGCAGGGGGTCTACCGAAACCAGTAAAATTTTGAAAGTAGTCTACGAGAAAATAAAGTTAGGGAACCTCTGTTCCAGCGCCATCTCGCCTAATAATTTTCACAAGAGTGAAGAACTAACAAAGCCGTTTGATTTGTGTTTTACTGTCTCCCTCTAACAATATTACTTTCACTTTTCACTTTGATTCTTTCTTTCAATACCCACACACGCGCAGTACAATTCAGCTGGTCAAAATAGTTAAACAATTTTTCTATCTCACTTATAATTTAGAGCCTATTTGTAGTGTTAACTTCTTAAGAAGAACAATTGTTTTAATTTAGCTATACGATGTCTTTTTCGGGTACGTATATTTTAAATAATATAATAAACTTAAGTAATCTCCGGATAAGAACATAAATCGTGTGTCGTGTGACTCCAAATTAAACACGGCTTGTATTATGAGTCACTAAATTAACTCGAGGGGCTCCCAGTAAAACCCTGACTCCAAAACAATTGAGGAAAATGCATTTCCTTACTAATTGTGTATGTAACTTCCATTCGTAAGGCTTGGAATTAGTTTAAAAAAAATCGAATAGTAAAGGTTAACCGTTCTAAACTTTACTTATATGCTAATTGTTAATACGAGTTAATTCCGATTATTCCGCTTATCAACAGATGATGATTAAAACCATTAATAAGATCGTGATATCAAAGATTATTAGTTATATGTATATATAAATGCAAATATAATAAGTACAAAATATGAGAAAAAAAACATGTTTATATAATAAATGACATATTTTATACTAATTTTATATATATAGTAGTAGTAGTAGTAATATGTAGTTATTTAAGTGAATATATATGATCAGGAATTTTGTTTGCTTCGTATTTTAACCCTCAACGCAAAAAGAAGAGTGTCATGTTAGAAGCCTTAGTCTTGTCTGTGTGTGTGTCTATCTCTGTTTGTGGCATCGTTACTCCCAAACGAATGGATGGATTTGCATACGATTTTTTTTTAAATCGCAATTGTCGTACATTGAAAATCGGTCCAACCATTCTCAGGATGTTCACCTCTAAATCTTATATGTGAAAGAATCTTACAATTAGACACATTGTAGCTAAGAACGTTAAGAATTATTATAGTAGATATTGGTTTTCTTTTATCTAACTTTTAAATGTGTCAATAGTTAAATGAGAAACACTGTCGGGGATCTTTTATATTTTAATTTTTAATTTACCTTAGAAGTGAGGCCACGAGAGCAAAGCCGCGAGTAAAAACAAGCAAAAAAAATTTAACCTGTGAGTTACCAATAATTCAAATATATACGGCAACTAATGTAAATTGCATCTGTTTGTTGATATTTAATAAAAACGATTATGAATTTTTGCCTTTTTGGTTGCTCCGATGTCTTACAAACGACGGAATTAATTTAAAAGCGAAATTTATCGTTTAAACTTTATGAGCTCAGTGTAATTTAAATGAGATAAATATCATTACGCCATCTTTCATAATGTGTATATGGCAAAATTATAAGTTTCATTACTGATGTTTTCTCCTTAATTTTCGTGACAACGTACCTATAATATAAGAATATTATCATTGACCTACAAGACAAGCAATTGCAAATGAAAACTTTGTCACATATCATTTTTTTTAACCATAGTTGCATGTGAACGACTAAATGAATTGTAACTAATTGACTACTCTTTAGGTGACAAATTTTTAGTTCTACATTGTCTGTCTTGTAGGTCGATGAATATTATAAACTTTTTAAAACTTTTTTGATTATTGAAGATAATATAGAAAATGGCAGTATTTCACTAGAAATTTTTAGAATCCTTAAAAGATTTCTAAAGAGAACAAAGGTGTGAGCAAGTCTAGTTTTGATGTGGAGAAAGTTGTTAATTTATTACAGACAGCAACTTCGTGCTGGGCAATGCTCAAGTGCCGTCATACCCGATCGTGTACTGCTCGGACGGGTTTTGCGAGTTGACGGGCTGGACGCGAGCACACATAATGCAAAAGGGCTGCGCGTGCAAGTTCCTCCACGGCCCAGACACCAGGGAGGAACACAGACAAGAAATCGACGCAGCACTCGACTCTAAGCATGAACTAAAACTAGAACTTATTTTCTACAAAAAAAGTGGTACGTTACGTATTTATCGCAAAGTTGAAAATTAGGTTAATACGATTATTATCAATATGAAGTTTTGTCAATTGTATAATCACAATTTACTTTCATAATTTATATTTCACGCACGCACGCATTCATACACGTGCATTAGTTCTTAAGCTAATTTGATTTAAAAAAAAACATTTTATTTTTGTATGTAACTTAACTAAATTTGGTAAATTTAAAACAACACCATCGCTGTTGTTTTGAGCGGAGCTCCTTGGCACAGGCATTATATGCTTAAAAAGGAGCTTCAAATTCTAATATTGTAAAAACTTTTGAGAACGTAATTAAACATTTTTTATTTCATTATTACATTATTATTACGTACTAAAAGTCAAAGCTCTTTTTATTTCCACTTGAAAAGAGGGTCTATCTACTGCCATTTGATTTCAGTCAACCCCTGATCCGAAAATCAATTTATTAAATTATATACGAGCCTTTCTCTTTGACATCGTCATCATTACATTTCATTACATACATGTCGTGATTCTCTTTGAAATTGATCTGAAATATGTTTTCGGCGAGATTTAATGTGTCATTATTGATGGACGACCAGCGATCGAAGTGGGCCTATCAGAGATAGACGGCAGATGTTCACATTAAACAGTTTTCCAAAGAGTCATTTATGCCCGACCCATAAACAAAAACCAATAAGGGATTTACGGTCTCACTCGACAAATTAAACTTTTACAATCATCCAGCTGTTTGCCGTCACCAGACATTTACATGTTTCGGGAACGTAGTCCCTCTTTACTAGAAATACTTGAAAATATCTTTTTCATGTTCAGTTTCAAAGAATTTTCACGTAATTCCAATGTTGAAAGTTTTTATTTTATACATATTTGTGGATTACCATATTTAAAGTTCCCAGTTACTCTCACCTTGGCAGAGATTTATTTCATTTAAATTTGCAGGTTCTCCATTCTGGTGTTTACTCGACATCGTTCCAATTAAGAATGAGAAGCGAGAAGTGGTTCTGTTTCTTGCCTCTTTTAAGGACATCACAAATACCAAGATGGCCGCCATGAACACTAATGAGGAATTCGACAGCGGTAAGTGCTCGCGACGATACTTCAAATCTCTTAAAAGAAAATATAGCAAGCTACAAAGATTAGTTTCAAGTATGTCCCTTTCATGGCCTTGGTTTCGAGGCGCTCTTTAAAAATTGTTCAGTGATGAGATGTTTTATGATTGTGCATTTGATGACTAAATCTAAGCACGTGTTTCTAGTGCTATAGGTTGATAGCGTTAGATTGAGCTCCCCATAGGCCCCCGTTGGCTGTAGCGAGTTTCGAGCACCACCGCACGGTAAATTTCGTTTATAAACATTTGTAGTTTAAAAGTACAAGTAGTGTAGCACTGATTAAATTAGTTAGTACTTAGTTAAAGAGGAATTACGCTTGAGTAGAAATTCCATCAATGTAAAAAACAAATCATCTTAAATATCAATATAATTTCCCTACATTTATTATCTTATATAAACCTTAATAATGAATTATATTGGAAAAACTCGCCTATTCTATTTACGATGAACCCATAAAAAAAAATATAGGTTGGTGTTTAAGAAATAACTAACGTATCTACTTGTTAATAAAAAGTACTAACATTGACGTAGTTAATCTAAAAAATTTTAAACAGACCAGTTCTTAAATAATTAAAATTTTGCATCAAATAAATAGGTAGATACATATCTAAAGTTTTGGTCACTTTTGTATCTAAACAATTTTTTATACTGCCTATAAAATTTTATTTCAAGTATTTAGGTACTCGATTTTTTTTAATTTTAAGGTGTAAATTTTGTTCAGCGATAAACCAAGATTTAGTAGGTACATAAAGGGTGCATAATTTTGTTGCCTACACATAACAAGTTTAAATAAAATTGTTGTTTATTCTATTATAAAGGAATGCTTATAGATATTTAATTATTTATAATAAAAATTAGACATTAAAAGTACAACATAATATATACCTACCTACACAATACGCGTATATTACATTTACGTACCTATCTACGTATTATGAAGATATTATATTTATTATAATTCATATTATGCCTTAAACCACCCTGTCTTTTAATATCTTTTATAATTAATACTTAATATTTGTGTTTTTCACTTTATAACTAAAAGTAAACATACTATGTCGCCAGTTAAGTGCTGTATTTAAATTGTTGGTTAAAATGAGTAAAGAAATTAAATAGATGTAAATACCTAATATTGAATTTGAAACCGAAATTATAAGAATTACAGACGTTTCAATACTTACATTCAATTAAAGAATTACGAGTAGATATTATTACTAATATCTGTAGTGCTTGGTGTTATCGGTTCATAAATAGAAGTGTTTGTAGTGTTTATAATCAAAACACTTCATACAATTTAGCCAGCAATTGGGCTTGAGCTATCCGCAAGAACATTTGTAATACAATTTACTAATAAACTGTACGCATGAAAATTAGATTATGTTTAGTAGTGTTACAACAAACATTATAAATAATAGTACCTACCTAAACTTACTTAATCGCTTCAGTGGAACCACTGGGAGACGTTGACATTACATTTTTGTTATGAAACTTTGAAGCTGTCATAATTAATTATACAATTAAATAAGGAACTTAAAATACGACTCATTTTCCTATTTTATTATTTTAGATAGAAGTACTTACTTATATTTCCTAGAAGTACTTACAAGTTGTAAACATACAATAGATATAAATAGTAGTACCTGCGTACTAAGTGGTCTCACTGTATTGTGAATTAAATTTACTTTAACTTGCATCCTTATTATAATTTACATATTTCTTTTCTTCGCATGAAAGATGAAGTTAGCATGAATTTATGATTACGTTACTGATAAAGGCTATCTTAATGTTGGAATTAATAACTTTTTTAAGGTTTAGCTTTATCTGTACTTCTAACTTTACGTTATGAGTAGACATTGAACTGTAGCCTGTAGAGTAAACTAAATGTACATGTGTTATATTGTGTACATATATTTAATTTAATTATATGTAGACAATTAATTTTATTTCAGAATAGGTAAACTAAAATGATTTACTAAGTAGGAATCTTTTTCGTACAAAAAAAAGTTAAAAAAGCTTCGAGCTGCTTACTGAACACTGGCGACATTTTAGTCCGCAAGATTTTCTTAACTAAAACAGAAAGTTTTAACGAATTCGTTTACTACAAAAAAATACACTTAGCTTAGAGAAAATTATATTGTCCACCCACTGATTATATCCGAAGATGTGCTGATAAATAATGTTTGAGCCTGACATTATTTTTAGCAATTTTAGCATTTTTTAACAATTTCGTCTTAAACTTTAAGTAAGCAATTCAGAAAATCTTGCACTTTTTATGTCAATTTCTTTAAGTAGAGTAATTAATACTTTAATTTAGTGCATTTGGCGAGAGTGTAACAGGGTGGTTTGTGCGTGCAGGAGCCGCGGTGCGGCCTTCGGCTGGCGTGGTCACTCTAGCGTTATCCCCATTTGTACCCGCAGCGGCTCTCTTGGGCGCCCGGTTCCGCGCTGAATCTAGTTGCCTACTTCCAGACCCAAATGGCAATCTGGATCCTGAAGCGCCCTCACCCGCCAACATGGGTCGTCGGCGCTCTAGGGCTGTACTCTACCAGCTTTCAGGACATTATAAACCAGATAAAATGAAGACCAAACTTAAACTTAACAATGTCAGTAAGGTAAATTATTTTAGTGACAATATTCTACGTGCCTGAAAACACCATAAAAATCACTTAATTCAATTTATTCACCTTGTAGAATCTACTTCACTCGTCGGATCCTCCTCTACCGGAATACAAAACGTCGGCAATAAAAAAGTCAAGATTCATAATTTCACATTACGGTGTATTCAAAACGTTTTGGGACTGGTTGATTCTTATAGCCACGTTTTATGTTGCGGTTGTAGTGCCATATAACGCGAGTTTCGTAGACGAGGGTCACCCGAGAATCAGCGTTACCAGTGACGTTGTGGTCGAAGCGCTCTTCATTGTCGGTACGTCGTGAAAACGTGAATGATAGCGATGTTTAGCGACTAGTGGAAATTTTTTTTAACATGTTTCTTTTCAGACATAGTACTTAATTTTCGGACGACGTTTGTAAGTAAAAAGGGAGAAGTGGTCTCCGATTCGAAACCTATAGCTCTTAATTACATTCGGTCGTGGTTTGTGGTGGATCTCTTGGCTGCGCTGCCGTTTGACCTACTTTATGCGTCCGATGTGTACAGTGGTGCGGTAAGCGAAATACACCTATCAATTAATTAATTTAAGTCCATTATTTATATGAATTCATTGTACATTAAGTTTCCTGAAAACTTTTTACAGAATTTTTCACAAAAATAATTTATAAACCACAACTAAATGTGTAAAATATGTTATTAAACATACAGAGAATTGATTACATATTGTACAATATGTAGTTTAGTAGTACTAAGTACTAACAATTAACTCAAACAATTATGTGTATTACCAGTTTCTTAAACAATACTAGTCATTTATATTAAAAACATTAGCTATGTCATAAAATATTCTAAAAATGGAAAAAGTTCTTATTATTCGTATATATTTAAAAGATGAGCTCCGAATGGGTCATTTAACTAAGTGAAACTCTTTTAGGAGTCCACTCATGGGAATGTCCATCTAGTAAAGTTGACGAGATTATTACGACTTGCCCGTTTGCTACAGAAAATGGACAGATACTCGCAATATTCAGCACTAATTCTAACGTTGTTGATGCTCTCGTTTACTTTAGTCGCGCACTGGCTCGCGTGCATCTGGTTCATTATTGCTGAAAATGAAATGGAACAACACAGAAATGAAAGCTGGGATTTAGGTAAATTTTACAATGTTTTTACTATTTCATAAGTATGTTATCGACAATAACCTCTCGTATATTCTATGTTAAAATGAAGTAAATAATATCGAGTCCTGCCTGTTGTTGCATATTTTTACCCGATTACCAGTCTAAAAAGGCAATAATGTGAGTGATGGGCAAGGTATGTGGTTAAGTATCGCAACGTATTTGTAAAGACGTGAATATATGCAATTCTCTGTCATATCTAACATTTATATTCTGACTGCCCTGTGAAAACGTCATAAACCAAAAAAATCTCTTCTTTTTTTCATTTTTTTTTATTTTTTTTTATTTGGAATGACAACAGAAGTGCATTAAATTACATACAATTTATATATTAGCAACAGGAACAATAAATGCACAACCCACAACGTCACTCACAGGTTACAAGGTCTTATCTTAATACTGACCGACTCATACGGTGTCTCAGCTGCTTCCGACCTGTGATCAATGTAACATGCAACCTCACATGCAACAGACAAGTTAGCCGAAGAAAATAGATAAATGCCACATTTGTACATTCGGCAATTACAATTTAGTCAACAAAACTTGACTGCTGTATACTCGTATCGATTATAGTGTCGTCAATATTATACAAAACAAACGATGAAACGAATATTAGTCTAGCCCATTTGGGTAGGCTGCGAATTAATTTTTTTATTGTGTGGCAAAAAATATTCTTATCGTTTTAATAATTACCAAAGAAATAATAAGCAATTATGAAACTTTAGAAAATGAGAAACAAATGGATAATGCAACCTTGTTTGGATATAGAATGCGATTTTAAATTTTATCGTACGTGGGGTTCCAACATTAGTATAAATTTGAGTTTTTAGGTCCGGGAATCATAATGTTACCGTTAGACAAGTTTGACGTTATTCCTAAATGAATAATTTTATCTCGGCTACCATAACGCGGAAAAAATTATAGTAAGCTTTTTGTAGATTGTACTAGTAAAATAATCTAACTACAATTTGGGTAGGTATTTTTGTGGTCACTTCCTTAATTAAGAAGGCAATAAAAATTGGAATGTATGTTACTGTAAAATAAAATTATAATGTTATTAAAAAGTATTAAAAAGTAGTAAGTATTACCACAGATTAATTAGTTATTAAGTTAATAAAAAACAAAAGCCTTAAAAGTATTTAATATAAATAGTACGTACCTATAAATGTTGCTACTAATACGTACTATTTATACGTACGTATTCCTGCCAGCGGTTATCCCTGCCAGCGCTAGTAGCGGCTATGCTGGCAGGTGAAGAGTCGTGGAAGGTTATGTCCTCCTTCCGTGAGACCGTAATGGTCCGGAAAGAGGACGCCGAGCGGGAACGAGAGAGGGCTGACCGTCAGCCCTGTAGCCCGGGTCAAAGAATAAGGTCACGGTGTAAGAGACTACTAAAGGAGCCTTCCGGGTCGCAGCCGATCGGAGTGAGGGCTCCGGCCGTATGCTCATGCGATTCCGAGGGGGCCGACAGTGCGTGTGGTCCGCGTTGCCGTGGCACTGCGAGGGTGCCAGGGGGCTCTGTAGTTGCGCCCCAAGAGGTGTTCCGGCACAGCGTGAGAGGGGCTCCGGCGCGTTCCGTAGGAGATCCCGAAGCCCTTTAATAGACGATAGAGCGCCGAGGACGACCACCGCAGGAGGTTTGGTGGGTAAAAGTCCCACATAACCCAGTCTCACCCCCAGAGGGCTGGGTATCTGTGCATACAGATTTCTCTTGCGTAACCAAAAAATAAAAAAGGTACGTACTATTTATATTCATTAGTCATTTATTAGTAGTTTATTAAACATCTACTACACATCACTTTATATAACTTTTTTCCTTTGCAGTGCTAAAAAATCTTAATATTAAACAAAATAGTAAATAAAATAATGGACCATTAATTATTATGACATTCTCAATACAAGCCCTGGTCCTAATGAAGGTGTTACGATAATTTTCTTACAATCTGTAAATGTTCGTTTTGCTTGATTTTACCTAACTTTTTCGTTAATAAAATTAGGTGCAATAAAATTAGGTCATCTAATAAAATAGGACCCGCGTATTACTAATATTTTATTTAACTTCAATATCGATCGCATACTTAGACAAACAAAGAAACAATGTTTGTTAATGCTATAGGGTATAAAATAAATATTGTTAAAGTTGTCAAACATGCTGTATACAAAGACTTCAAATGCCGTCATTGTTAGGCTTAGAAGTTCAAAGTCGTAACATTTAGTCGCACTTTAGAAATTGAATTATTCTGTGTTGCTGTGTGTTTGGTGTACTGATGCATTGAGTCAAAAAAATCGAGAATTTGAGAAGCCGAAAATATCCGAATCGTTATATTTTACGTTAGTAACTAATTAATCTGTGGTTATATTATTGGAAACAGGAATGAGCCAGCGAAACGTTGCTCGACCGTGTGAAGTAAGCCCTTTGAATATCCAATATGTGTATAAAATATACTTAGAGACAGGCGTCCTTATTAGAAGACAGGGTTTGGGTCGGCAAAAGAAAGGCATCAGAGGGAGATGATCGATTTTTTGCGTCACGCAAATGTTCAGAGACGTTCAAAATGTTAATTTTAGTGTACTGTAAGAAGAATACTAAAATATTGTGAATTGAAACCTTACAGAACTGTCATAAGTCCTAAACTTACCCCTATTCATTAAACTGTGAGTTTACGATTTGCCCGCGAACATAGGGATTGGATTTTGGAACAGTTAGCTCAGGTTCTTTTTAGTAATGAATTGGTATCATATGCACACATACACACTACATTGTGTGGTCGAGAGTACGCACAACAGATTGGCATACAAGTTATGAACTGGCCAGCACGAGGCCCAGACTAAAATTTCATTGACCATTTATGGGACGAGCTTTAACGGCTTGTTAGAATACGAGAACCAGCTCCATACAGTTCATAACAGCTAAAAACAGCTGTACTAGAGAAATGGAATAATATTCCACAATCAGTAATTAAAAAACTAATAAAATCTGTGAATAAGAGGCGGTCATATCCCTACAGAACGTCGTAAAATAATGTTAAAAATTACTAATTTATTTTTTCTTCTCTGCTATTTTTCTTACATTTTGGTCATTCTTAATTTTTCTCATTTCATTTTAAAACATTTTGTTTTGAAAATAATATAGTATCTGTTTTTTTGTGTCCAATAAACAAAATAAATCAACAGAAAGCTTTTTAAAAAGTTATACCTTTCAAATAAGAACAAATTTGATTTTTCAAGGTGGCCTAATTTTAATGCACGCCACTGTAGTTGTTATATAATCTACAAAAGAGCTCCTCGAACTTGTTTTCTGACTCACGATAACAAAGATAAGGTCATATATGTTATGAAGTTACCCTTATTTCCAATATGGCGGTCAAATGGCAAATTCTCCGACCCAGGAAACTCAAATTTAAATTTTTGTAGGACACAATAAAAAATAAAATCGCCAACCCTATCCATGAACATAATATACTAGCTAAATTTATGGGATATCCATAATACATGGTTGACCCTTTTTAACCGAATTGACTGGAATAAACTTCTGAAATTGAATTCGACAACCTTGCATTACATTCCTCCATAGTATTTCTTGAGTATTTCTACAGTGCAAGAAAAATATTTGGATATCAATCTGTTTACACATTCATTTTTGACATATTGTATTGGGATTTTTTCACTAGCCCTCATTTTGCTGATGGATTATATGTTTCTAGATGGATATTATATTTCTACGGATGAAGAAGAAGTATTCAAACCGCAGGATCATTATTTTATTATTTTTTTATTTTATAGGTTGGATAAACAATCTAGCCGAAAGACTGAAAGTACCAATAATAAACATATCGCACAGTGAGAGTTATGTGACAGCTCTGTACTTCACATGTTCGTCGCTGACAAGTGTAGGTTTTGGAAATGTATCTGCAAACACATTGCCTGAAAAAGTCTTTAGTATTCTTACAATGCTTATTGGAGGTAAGCAATAATGTGTTTGTATTTGAAAATATAAACATCATAAAACTAGGTACATTAAAATAATATTTTAGTAGTTAATTGGGAACCTTTATACTTACACCTTCACGTCACAATTGGGATGAAATATACTTTTAGAAAAGTGTTTAGATTTTTTTCATTATTAAATAGTAAAAGACAATAAAAAAATATAAATTATTTTTCCTCACATTGATCTTTTAAAATGTAACAACATTTATTTTGCAAGATCAATTGCAACCCTTCAGTCACGAGATATTCAATTCGAGAAATTTATTTTTCGATCTTATAATTGTAACCACTAAGTTGTGAGATATTCATGAAAATTCCCAATGGTTAAATAGAGAAATTTCATTAATTATAACGAACGCTGTAGTAAATGCACATTTTAAAGATTTTTGAAATCAATATTATTAACGAAAGGGTGGAGAGGAGTAACTCGTAATGTAGTTTATCACATACATACATATATATCTTCATCATTCGTTATATATGTATATGTGTCTTCAATATGATATATTCATATGTATTCTCATTGTACTTAGTATGTATTTCAATATTGTAATTTTATAAAAGTATGACGTAGGTACGTAGTAGACGATAATAAAAAACGAAAGAAAATTTTGAGAATCTCATTCGATTTTCTTGACTTGTTTTCCTACTAAGTGATGGTAAATGTTTTATATATTATTATGTCTTCAAAGAGTTAAATAACTTTGTAGGAACGATTAAAACATTTTACATGTATTTAGTAATTTAGAAAACTCATATATAGATATTTTGTTAACTTTGCTCAAATAACTTCTTTTTTTAACAATCTACGTCCGTAAATGTCGTCATATAAAATAAAAAGTTAATAGAAAATAATTCACACAGTTAATGGTTCGTATTATAAACTCAGAAAAATAGAAACTTAACGAATAAAATTTCAGATTTCTGTAGCACAAGTACAAAAAAGTAAAGAATGTATAGAATTACGTGAATTAAGCCAGTCTCTCTCAACCTTACGAAAAATATAATCGCTAAAAACACACCAATTTATGCTTTTTACAGCACTGATGCATGCCGTCGTATTTGGTAACGTTACTGCCATTATACAAAGAATGTACTCGCGCCGTTCCATGTATCAAAGCAAATGGCGTGATCTGAAAGATTTCCTTACGATTAACCAAGTTCCCAAAGAACTTAAACAGCGCATGCAAGACTACTTCCAAACTATGTGGTCGCTCAACCACGGCATCGATATTCACGAGGTATTTTAAAGTCTAGGTTATAACTTCAAAGAGGTTTTATATATTTTTCAAAATTCATTGAGTTCATCCTTATTCAAAGATAAAAAAAATGCCTATTATTGGAGCGAAAAATTCGTATCTAAGCCAATAAAATACAAGAGAACTTTTGAAAAGGTTAATAGCTTTGTCAGCGAATCTCTTTTACTGGGCTTTTGTTGACAGTAACTTATGTGGGTTCATAATCAGCCATTAAAAATTTAAAATTTATGATAAAATACTTTAGGTACAAAGGACTCACGTTTTTTCTTCTAGACTTTAAAGGAATTCCCTGAGGAACTAAGAGGAGATGTATCATTACATTTACACAGAGAAATATTATCATTACCGATATTCGAATCAGCATCACAGGGTTGTCTGAAACTGCTGTCTCTACATATCCGAAACAACTTTTGCGCTCCTGGCGAATACCTCGTGCACAAAGGAGATGCACTCACCTATATCTATTACATCTGCAATGGCTCCATGGAAGTAATGCAAAACGACATGGTAGTTGCTATACTTGGTAAGCATATCTACAAATAATAAAATAAAGTGACATTTAGCTATTTTTATCACTGGCTACTTACTAACGTAAGTTCTGGCACTAATAACAAAATGCCAGTGCAATTTATAATAGAAATAGTCGGCAAAGATATTTAAAAAAATATGTTCCTTGCTAAAAAAATAAATATGTAACGATTTACATTTGGTTCGATAACCAGTAGGCAGTTCTTGAGTTATAAGCACACAAATAGAGAGACAGGAGAGACAGATAGATGTGTTTTATAATATGTAAGGGTAATTGTTTGTCAAATAGGTAAAGGAGATTTAGTAGGCTGCGATATGAATACTCATTTGCAAGCTTACAATGGAACAGGCGCGTCACAATCTAATCCCGACGTGGTGGTTAAATCGAGCAGCGACGTTAAGGTACCTTTCCCTGATTTATTACATAATTTATCCTACTTATGAATTATACCAATGAAAAATTCATTAATATGGCTTGTTACAGGCTCTGACATACTGCGACTTAAAGTGTATCCATATGGGTGGATTAGCTGAGGCATTACGCCTCTATCCTGAGTACCAACAGGAGTTCATTCATGATATACAACATGATTTAACGTATAACCTGAGAGAAGGTTACGAGGCTGAGCAAGAGTCTGATGGGAATGGTCACCCATCTCTTACGTTGCCATCCATATCAGAAGATGATGAAAACGCCGTGGAGGATCATGCTTTATCGCCAAAAAAGCCACCCACATCTGCTTCGAACAGTCCAAGACATGCGAAATTTAGGTATGACATAAACACTATTTCTGTTTTTTTTAAATAATAAAGTGGATGAGCAACCAAATTAAATAGCTTGACCACACTCGTCATTCTCCGCGGCAACAGGCCTATGATGATTAATCCGGCTCGCGGGCACTTGTGGTTAGTGTACCTGCCTTGCAAGCTAAGGTTGTCAGTCGAACGACGAAACGACAGTTTTTAAATCGTGTTGGACTCCGCGTGTGTCTACGTGCTTCCCAATTCATTGTAATAGTACAAGCCCAGTACTCGTTAAACGTGAGGTATATCGTAACTTTCGGATGTAATGATCTATACTTGACAAGGGTTACACAGCGTAATTCCTTGCGCCAACTTAGTAACGAAAGCGGCTTTTAGCGCAGGCAGCGTATTATGCGTTAGTGTGTTATTCGCCAACGCATTTGAAATAAGAGAGCAGACACATCCGGTACACTGAACGGACTTGGTGCAAATGCGTTGCGTAGCGCAGCCCATGTCTAACTTATACATATGGAGTAAATTCCGTAAGTTGCGATCGAGCACATAGACGCTGTTTTATTATACGAGAATTTCTATTAGACATGGCTTCGAGGATATCTACGTCACCAAGTTAGGAATTGAGTCAAGCATGGAGGTACTAACATTTACGAATCAACGATCGACATTTGGGCTGTTGGTGCGGTGTCATAGTATCTATCTTCCTACCCCAGAGGCTCCGCGTTTGATCACCGGTCAGATCTATTAAGAAAGCGAACATTTCTAAATTGGCATGGAGTCGGGGTGTTGCTGGGAGCTCCCCCAGTTCGTTGTGTGGAACCTATAATACATGCTTAGTGCTTAGTTTGGGGAAACACAATTTGTATAATCGTCTGAAGTACTATTATTGCTATGCTCAAATATTCATTTGAGTTATGCCATGATTTTTATTGGGAATTTGTAGAGAACTAGGTTTTGTATATTATTGGGTCCTTACATATGAAATTAGCGTTTTGTCGTACTGACCACTTTGATCTGAAATATCTCCTCTTTGGTTAAGAATTCCAAATTCAAATTTATAAATTCATTTAGCTGGTACATTTGAGTTTTGAAAACAGTCATTCATTTGTTTTTCCTCATTATTTTTTTTCTTTGGCGTCGTTTATTACCGCACAATGGAAAACATGAAGTATCGGCACCAGTGCTGCAGAAACAGCTCGAAGGATTAATGATGTGTACGGCGCTGATATCGCAAAAGAAAGCACGGTACGTTTTTAGTTTCAACGTTTTCGTTCTGGAAATTTCGACCTTCAGAACCAACCCCGTGGACGGCCGGAGACCAAAGTGGAAAATGAAGAATTAAAGGTTATTGTGGAAGCGGATCCATCACAAAGCACTTCAGAGATAGCTGCAGGCTTCGGGGTAAGTGACAAAACTGTATTAATCCACTTGAAGCAAATCGGGAAAGTAAAAAAACTTGAACGATGGGTACCTCATGAATTGAGTGAATCGAACTTGCAAACACGCGTCGACTGAAGTGTTACTTTGCTCAACCGACACAATAATGAAGGGATTTTAAATCGAATCATTACTTGTGATGAAAAGTGGATACTGTACGATAATCGGAAGCGCTCGTCACAATGGCTGAACCCTGGAGACCCAGCCAAATCCTGCCCTAAACGAAAATTGACTCAGAAAAAGTTACTTGTGAGTGTTTGGTGGACTAGCGCCGGTGTCGTTCACTACAGCTTTCTAAAATCTGGCCAAACGATTACGGCAGATATCTATTGTCGGCAAATGCAAACCATGAAGGAAGAACTAGCTGCTAAACAACCGAGATTGGTCAATCGCTCTAGGCCACTGCTGCTTCACTACAACGCAAGACCACACACTGCACAACAAACAACCACTAAGTTAGATGAGCTACAATTGGAATGTCTGCGACATCCACCGTACTCCCCGGACCTTGCTCCAACAGATTACCATTTTTTCCGGAATTTGGACAACTTCTTACAAGGAAAAAAATTCAACTCCGATGCGGCAGTCCAAATCGCCTTTAAAGAGTTTATTGATTCTCGCCCCCATGGTTTTTTTAGTAAAGGGATCAATGAACTACCTATGAGATAGCAAAAGTGCATAGATAACAACGGTGCATACTTTGATTAATTAAATATATTTTACAAAAAAAAAAAAATTGACTTTATATTCCTCCCGTACAAAACGCCAATTTCATATGTAAGGACCCAATATTTACATAGATCTCCAATATCTCAGAAGATAACATAGGACAGGTATACGGGTATTATTAATGCATTGACTTTTACGTTAGATTAGAATTTTTGTTAGAAATTACTGTTATAGCGATAAGTAAATGTAAACAAAAAACGATCGAATTATAATTAGGGCTGGTTCAGGATCTATGAGAATGACAAGGATTGAGATGCTTAGCGCTGCGTCCTCTATGACTACCGCGTTAGGGAAACAGCGTGAAAATACCTACATATACCGTACATATGCGGGGTTATTCACAAGCGTCGGAAACTCAACTTTCCGTATCCGACAGGAAACTTTTCGATGATTTTCACGATTACACGATTCATAAATCCGAAATCGTATTATATTTACATTATTTATATATCATATTATAGATAGTCGTATTCACAAATCCAAGCCGTCGGATTGAATTTATGCTTTTCGACGATCGGCCTTTCCGCCACGGAAAGCTTCCGACGTTTGTGAATAACCCCCATGAAAAACCTTAATCTGTTTTGAAACCGCGGCTTTTCTCTTTCTAAGGAAGTTCTATAACTAGACCGTATGAGCGTTGTGTTGTTTTTAATACTCTCAAGTAGTAAAATTATAATTTTCGTCCATACAGCTTGTACATAACTTTTAGCAACCGTTATTACACTGAATACTTTTTTAATTTAGACCAGACGGACAACGTCTCACTCATAGAGAATTACGAGAGAGAATTGAAAGGCAACGGTCCGTGGCCACACCCAAAATCACGAGAGCTGATTCATTAGAAGGATTAAATTTAGAAATGCATAATACGCGGTCATCTGTAGACAGATTGGATACGCAAGTTTCTAGCTTACATCATGACGTAGCTGCGCTCAGTATGGAGGTAAGTCAAACAGTGATGTCACAATCACTTATTAACCTTGTGTAATCTATAGCCGGAATGTGTTAGATTTATCGTAAACGAATTTTTATATAGATATGACGTAATCATGATAATAAATGTTTGTTTAGATGGACGCCTCTTATCTACTAACTAACGTACTAACAGGATATAATCCTTTTTGTGTACACTAGGTTCGTAACGCGATCCAAGCTTTACAAGAAATGACAGGACCTTCAGGCTGGCATGCGGCACACTCTAATCCAAATCTACAATGGAATGCACCACCTAACCAACTTGCTCGCAGTTGCAGTCATCCGCCGGATGTGTTTTGTTGGGACCAGGTGCATTTTCAACAATATTTTATGATATTATCTCTTTTATTTTGTCGAAATTATAAAATCGTTTTCCTCATTTCAATTTCTTCTTCATATGAGCACTTTAACTGGAATATATATAGATATATAGGTATATATGCATATAACATGGTTTAGTTGATAACATAGATCAGCGATTCCTAAAGTACGTGCCGCAGAAACCAAAGGTTCCGTGTAAAAAACATTAGAGATCCGCGAGTGTTATATTTACAGTTGAATCGTTGGAATATTTTGGCTACTATTAACATAGTCATATTTATTAAAATAGTAATATTTTACACTTGACCTAAACATATACATTAACAAACATTGATTCATTTTTATTCTATAAGTAGTAGCTTACACAATAAAAATGCTCTATTTTAAACGTATTAAAAGCAGTAAAATAATTTGATTCAACACAATAAATAATCTTTATTTATATATTTGTAACGAAGGTTTATACTCTTATTTTAAATAGCAGTAGGTATCCTTTAATTGTTTTTGTTTGTCTTTTATTTGTTCAAGGTCCCATAAAATACACGGGATTTATTGAGGCTTCCACGACTTGTAAAATTTTAGTAACCTCTGAGGTAGATCGTGAGTTCCCAACCAGTGGGACGTGCCTCCCAAGAGGGGCGGAGAGCTTCATAGCATAATTTCGTTTTTTTTATTAATAAATAAAAAAAAGAGGATTCGTAGTGGGGCCGAATGCGTTCACATTTTCGAAAGAAAAATCCTTTCGATGTCGTAAATTCCGGTCACAACTCGTTGTTCCAAGACTACAACACACAACAATAAATATGTCATCAAGTGATGTGTATTTGTCACAGATTTACCACTAAAAGATATAGCCTTTCACACGTCACGAATTGTTAGACTAAAAGAAATACGTATATGGTGTAAGTGAAAGGGATGGGAATGTATAGTACACATATGTCGTCTCTATCGGTAAGCTCGATATTTTAACTTATGCAGTTGCATTTCACAGTCCTATGACATAAAACAAATCTTTCTTCGTTAGTATTTTTAAGTTTTGTAATTATTTTTGAACTTTACAAGTGAATAATTAATATAAACATTTTTGTAAATATATTATGTGAGATAGTGACTCTTTTGGGCGTGATGATAGAATGCAGTATTTTCGGCTGCAAAAGCCAGTTTGACAAACATAGGTCGTTAAAGCGAAAAAGACTATAGTAGTATCTATTAATGGTAGATCTGTGGTATTTGTTTTTACATCGCAGAAAATAAAATAAAAAATTAATAAAAAAATTAAACCGACCACTCGAAAATCACGATATAGATATTTTGACGATTTCGATGGCGCAGTGGTTTAGGCATTGCATTCAAGCGCGTTCCATTTCGATTTTGGGTTCAATTCCCGATCTGCCCCCTTATTCACAACGCTTCGAAAACTTTCCGTGGCGGAAAGGGCCGATCGTCGGAAAGCATAAATTCAATCCGACGGATTGGAAAATGCTATTCACAAACTCTATCGGAATCTCATAGGAAAGAACTTTACGAATCCGAAAGAAAATGCATTTATGAACCATGTTACAAAATGGTAGAAATTCTATTCGTTTTGGTAGAAAATATTAGTGTGGTTTAAACGTATGACATTTTGACAGTCACAATGTATTTGGTAAAATATCATTTTAAACAGACAGAGAAACAACTTAGACAAAGAAATTACTTAGTCTTTTTTAAGATTAAACATTTTTGTAAATTATTTTACTTACATTCGTTGAACTAAACGGGCTTTATAAATACGGATTATAATGTCTGTGCTTATCGTCTATGCGTTCAACAAGTTCAAATAAATTATACTAGATGTCGCTTAGTAAAAATTAATAATAACTACAATAGAAAGTACAACAGCGTTTTTATTTTTGATTGTTGTAGTTTCTAAAAATACCTCAAATACCTCAAACAATGTTTAGCTATTGATTGCGTAACTAATAAAATATGTTATAAAAATATAAGGCAAATTATTCCTTAGGCATGTATTTAAAAAGAGCACGAAATTTGTCTAGAAGTCCAAATACATACGCGCACGCAATTAGACTAGATTTTTGACGACCGACGTAATCGATTATACACATATTACATTAATTTATTAGTCTGGGAAACGTTTTCGACACTAAAAAGTCGTCGGAAGCATCCGAAGGTTTCGTCCCAAAATGAACTGTCAAATCATGTCGTTTCGGAAAGGTTTCGGATTTGTGAATTGCGTTTAGACAAAATCATCGAAAAGTTTCCTGTCGGATACGGAAAGTCGCGTTTCCGACGTTTGTGAATAACCCCGCTAGTCAATTTAGAAAACGAAGTTTTGTAGATTGTCTCGACTTTGAGTGTACTGGAAGACGCCCCTGGTAGTCGTCATCCGATTCTCACAGGAAATCCTCTAGTTTGAGACCAGATTATTGATTATCTGGCGCATTTATTATTAATTGTTATTACTATGAGTAATTAAACTGCATGTATGCAAAAGCTCTGTGCAACAGTTCCGATGAACCGAAACTATATATTGGTCTAAAAAAGAAAGAAAATTCTAGAATGTGCCACATTCTTATTTTTCTGCGCAGGTCGTAAAAGTCGGCATATAAGCAATTGGTTTTGGCAATGGGCTAGCGACCTAGGGACCAGGGTTGCCAACTTAGGGGGTTTCCCCCCAAATTTAGGGCTTAAAAGAGTCGAATGGGATTTTTTTAGAGGTGTTATATTTCTAGGGGTATTTTCAGGGTTTTTTTAAATTGTTATTATTATAATATTCATTTTTGTTAACTGAAAAATATGAAGATGTGATGTTAAAGGCTCGGTAATAACAAAATCTAGCCAACCACTTCATTTTAGTCATAGCGGCTTAGTGACATCTAGTACGGTTGCTTGTTACTAAGAGTGCAGAGTTGAATAAAACGCGAATGTCACTATGCTATTTACCTTCTTTTTTTTTTCGCGTCAGGAAATGCTTTATGCATCCCGTCCTGCCGTAGGGGGGTGGCAGGGGGGTATGTGGGACTCCTCGACATTAGGGTGCTAGGCCGAGTCTACCCACTAAAACCTGACGGTGTTCCTCGAGAGCCTTGATGCCGGTGCCACGGGAGCGCGTTGGCATTCTGCCACGATCCCGGCGGCTATGCCCAGCCTTAGCCGAGCCCTCCTCCGTTTGCGGGCAGTTTGACCTGCCCGCTCTCCTGGGAGGCGCGCGGGAACGCCGCGCGCACCATCCCGAGGCCATTAGTGAGGTGCCTTCCCCCGAAGGACACCCCAGGCCTCCAAAGTGGCGGCTTCCGCACCCCGCCTACACCACGGCAGGGGCGTCAGCACGCCCACCTCATTTTTACGCGTTTACTCACGGGTTTTTACAAGTTTTCCTTCTTCCTACCTCTGATTTTAACGTGTTGTCTCACGGGTTTCATTTCGAGTTTTCCTTCTCTCCACCTTTGATTTTAACGTGTTTTCTCACGGGTTTCATTTTGAGTTTTCCTTCTCTCCACCTCTGATTTTTACGTGTTTCCTCACGGGTTTTTAAAAGTTTTCCTTCTTTCCACCTCTTGATCCGCCCGTATGTGTTGGTTCCGGCGTCCTCCGCGAAGGACGCCGGAACCAACACTTAACCAACAATACCCCTCTCAAAGGAGAGGGGCAAGTGGAAAGACAACCCACACGACAGACCCCCGCCCTCACGCAGAGGACGGGGAACACAAACTTATCCCCCCTCCGGGTCCAGGCCGGGTCCTTTCGGCTCCACCTCCTACTCGGTCCCAGCCCGGTCCCACCCCTGATTTTAACGTGTTTACTCACGGGTTTTAATAAGTTTTCCATCTTACCACCTCGGGGCCGAAGGCCCCACACGCCGCACCCCTACCCTCATTATGAGGATGGGGAACACGACCCCCTCCCCCCCGGTACGGGCCGGGTCCTTTCGGCTCCACTACCTACTCGGTTCCAACCCGGTACTGATGGCATCGCCGAAGCGACACCCTCAGGAGTGTTTATCGACTCTCCAGTCTAGATCCGCAGTGTTTAGTGAAAACAGGGTCACCTCGAGAAGGATGTAGACATGAAGTCTACGCACTGCGGTCTTGGGATGGCAGGCTAAGGCTCCACTTAATGGGAGCTATAAGCGCCTGTTGGTCCACCCCCTGTGGCGGGTCACCCACACCACTCGGGCCCACCATGCTATTTACCTATGTCAACCACAAATGTAAACATACCTGTGAGAATTTGTGGTTATACTGTGGTTATGATTACTAAAAATACGTTAATTATTATTCATTATTATTTATGTTTTTGATTTGTTCGTGTATCAGCTAGAAATTAATTAAAATGCCCAAAGCTACAGATAAAAAAAAAATTCTCAAAAATATTCCAAGGATTGGGAAACAGATCCAGACTTAAAAGGCAAAGTTATTAATAATATTTATTTAGGGGAATTTCCTAGTAATTGTAGGGTTTTTGGTTGGAGCTTTAGGGAGAAAAATTTTTGAGAGTTGGCAACACTGCTAGGGACCCGTAACTTCTGGTGCCTCTCTCTTAACTGTATGCCCAAATACTTGTTGACGTCAAGGTATAATTTTGTTTCACCTTGTTCGTTATTTTCCACTCCTAATAGAAAACGACGTGAAGTTATTATACATAACTAAATATATATTATTAGTATCTACTATTTATTGTTATATAGCGAATACATATGCACATATTTAACCCGATGTTTCGACCGAATTGGACCCATTGTGGTCACGGACAGGCTGATGACGCTGAGCATCGTCTTCATAGCATAATGTTCTCAGCCACTACTTTCGCTTATTCGCCAATTTATTTATTTTTGTTATTGTCACATTTAGTAATTCAACATACAACATGACATCTACACGCTGGCGACCCCGGTTTACAGACATCGAACACATTCACCGATGACAAGATTCTATGTTCATAGGCGATATCCATCTTATCGGTTTAAATTAAGGCATTTCTGTATTAGGGGTTATAGTATGAAATTGCCGCGGATAAAAGTATTTACCCTCGTTGTTATACATTTTTGCCATCTAGTTGGAAGATCATCTAAACCTTTACGATAGAACTCTGGTAGCCTCGCCTCCACAAACTGTGTGAACGCACTTTGTACTGCTTTTTGGCAAGAATTTTTTTTCCGGTGCAAAAAATTGTCTAAATCACGGTGAAAATGGTAGTCGGTTTGAACGAGGTCCGGCGAGTATGGAGGATGACAGATGGTTTCTAACTGCATTGTAGTATTAAAACTGTTTGCCGAGCAGTGCGAGGTTTTGCGTTATTATCACGGAGCAATAACGGTGAAGATCGATTAACGAGTCGGGGCTGTTTTCCCGCGAGTTTCGCCATCTTTGTTCGGAGGTCTGCACAGTAGACATCTGCTGTTATTACTTGACCAGATCTGAGGAAACTGCAGTGAATTGCACAACGAAGTGACCACTAAACAGTTACCATCTATCTATGGGTAAGCTTCGCTTTAGGACATTGATGTGTCGTTTGATCTGAGGTCAGCCATTCCATTGTTCGCTTGCGATTATCATAAAGAATCCACTTTTCGTCACACGTCACAATTCGTTCCAAAATCATTTTATTTCTATAGCCGCTTAAAAAGGTAAGGCAAGTTTCAATGCACGCTGCTCTCTGCAGATGAGTCAAATCATGGGATAGTCATTTTTCAAGTTTTTTATTTTTACTAATTGCTGCAAATGGGTCAATTTTGTGGATATGCTAACGTCAAACTATGCCGCAAATTCTTTAGTAGGTCGATACGGATCGGCTTCCACCATAATCATCGATTCATCGTTAATTACCTTAGTGACTGCTCTTTCTATTAGTTCATTCTTCAAGTCAAAGTTTCCAATACTAAAGCGGTTAAACCAAAAACGTACGGTGCGTTCGTTTGCTGATGGTTAGCTGTATTCTCTACAAATACAGCATTAACATCGGGAACAGTTTCTGCTGCGTTAGTCCCACGTCGGAACTTATATTCGAAAATTACTCTGATTTTCCTGTATCCTTCTTCACATTAAAAGCTGAGTGTAATAACAATTGAAAGTCGAACAATCGTGTCATGTCATGTCATGATTTTTTTAAATTTAAAATGTTAGGTTTCCTACGAAAAAAGTTTTACTTTGAAATCTGACATTATGCAGATTCAATTTTAATTCAAAATGGCCAAACAAAACAATAACAAAATGTGTCAAAACACCAATTTCATACTTTAGTCTCTATTATTTCAACCGCTTGCTATCCTAGAATAATAGTGTCTATTAGCGGAGAGGATCTGTGGCTGATTGAATTAAATCCAGTGGTTGGATCCTGTGACTCCAGCGAGAGCTCGGCAACGGCTGACAGGAACTACCTAGAATTCGTACTATAGACACCAAGTGTCTGAAAGAGAATAACATCCTTCGGAGTATGCAGGTGATTTGCGAACACTACGAAGCTTCATCAGTCTGCCTTTCATTAATACATATCTATGTATGTGTAAATAAAATATAAACAGTACCATGTGCGTATGTGTGAATAATATGAAATAGATAGGGACGTTATATATTTATTTGATAAAAGCTTTCCATTTACCTAACAGAAATGTCTTATGGAAATGTCAGTGTGGCGAGTACGTGTGTAATAAATAAAAGTTTTTTACGGCTTCCTATATCTAACGGTAGAATAAAAATAAGTATGCTAGAAATGTTTTACGGCTATTACTATCCTTATAATGCGCGCCGTATCTACCTATTATTCTACTATATTTCATTCAACTTGGTAAATTATCTTGAAAATTGAATATCTAAGCATAAACGACTACCCCTTTGGCCCGGTGGTAGTATAGGTATCTGACATCCAAGACGAGAGTCCTGGGTTATTATAGTAACCGGGACTCCATGTCATGTTAAACTATAAAAAAAACGAACTTTCCTAAATTCTCTTCTAGTCTAGGCGTTATTTGATGCTCTCACATTTCTTTGTATAATACCCATAGCACCCATAGTACAAGCCAAGTATTTTGTTTGGAGTATTTTTTCTTAAAATTATGTAGTTAACTAATAAATCTAATATTATCTTTTATAGCAGGAACGACCAGTAACACCAGAGCGACCCAAAATTAACCGGAGCATACAGACAGAACCATTCCTGCACTGCGTCACCCAATACATAATGGAGCACCCTGCTACCGTGATGCTTTTGCTCGGTTTGGATCCGATGGCCAATCTAACACCTGTAATGCCGCCCTCAGTCGAATTCTATGATACACGTGGGCGAAGGCCTAGCGTGTTGGAACAAATAGCAGAGTCTGAAACCGGTAGCCAAACTCCATCAAGTACAGCCAGCGAGAAACATGAACCAATGAGAAGCCTTAGTGGTAGTGCCAAAGACCTCGATATGCAACCAGAAATTAAAAGACTACTTGATAAGGATTCTAAACCAGCAAATTTAAGAAGAAACAGGTATTCCGCGAGTGATCTATACGAGGAATCTGAAAGGTTACTTTCAACAAGGGCATCAATCCCTAGTACTCGCAGTCTTAAGTTTAATATAAACAGTTAAGATAATAATTCCATCTCTGTATCGATCAATAGGAGTTTCTGCTCATTAGTATTAAAATGTTCACAATTCATACATTTATCTGTGCAATTCAATATCGATTTTATAATTTTCATCATGATATAGTATGCCTCTCTGACTACCCTGTTAAGAATATAGCGTGAAAATATACATACATATCTTCACGCCCTATCCTTAACGGGGTAGTCAGAGAGCGTGAAAATATACATGTATGTAATATGCTTTCTAAACTTACATCTGACATACATACATGATTAACAATATACAACCTATTTATATTTTTCATTCGCGAACAATTTAATTGAGCGTTTATAATCTATATATGATACATATATAAAAATAAATCACCACACGTATGATGGAGCATCACTTGAGAACGGCTCTACCGATTTGGCTAATTTATTTTTGTTGTGTTCGTAATTGTCAGGACAAGTATCTAAAAACACGGGAAATTAACGCGATTACCTTTTATTTTCTCTTGACGTTTCGGCCGAGTTTCATCGACCGTGGTCTCAAGTAAACTGTCTCTCAAGTAAAAAGTAAATTTTTAGACGTAAAAATAACCGCGAGACAAGAAGGTACTTTATCATACTGTGTTTATAGGAAGCCTACACACACAGACAGATACCTGCACGCCATGTCGCATCAGCATCCCAGTCATCTGCAATCTGTTATAACTTCACTGAAGAACAGAGCGTACGATCTGTGTGACCCTGAACATCTGGAGCAAGAGCTCGATTATGTTCAGGAGGACGTGAGCAGACAACCCGCCTATATGCCTTATGTGAAAGGAGTGACGGACAAAATAGGATCTATTTTAAAAAAGTATTCCATCCATACCGTGTACACACCGGGAACTAAGGTAAACAAAATAGTGGGCACACCGAAGGATGTCTTACCGTTGCAGACACCAGGGGTCTACAAAATAGATTGCAGTTGCGGTAGCTCATACATTGGCCAAACGAAGCGGACTATTGCTGAAAAGGTTAAGGAACACATTGCAGCTGTAAAAAACCAGCAAACTACCAAATCAGCGATAGCGGAACATCTCCAATCGGATACGAATCATTGGATAGAATTTTATCGCCCACAAGTCCTTTCCACTGATCGCCACTTTTATCCAAGAGTCGTGCGTGAAGCAATTGAAATCAAGAGACACAAAAATTTCAATCGGGAAAGCGAATACAATTTATCAACAGCGTGGAATCCTGTGATTCAAATGACAAAACCTCGTTTTTCACATCCGGTTCAGTGTGTGGACACCGCGAGTGTTGTGTGTAGGAACCCTAATAATTATTTACAAATATCGGGGGTAGATGAAATAAAATCTGCCTCTGACACGGAGTGAAGCTTGCTGCGACAGTTTACTTGAGACCACGGCCGATGAAACTCGGCCGAAACGTAAAGAGAAAATAAAAGGTAATCGCGTTAATTTCCCGTGTTTTTAGGTATTTTATAATGCAGCGCGAAAGTTTAAAAGTTTATATGTTAGGACAAGGTTCATATTAAAGAAAACTTCGATAAAATCCTCCAGAAAATTCGGATATTTTGGTGGTATTTTAGTATGAAAATCTCAAAAAAAAAATGTTATGTGTTGGGATCATTCAATATCCCACCCGGGCAAAGCCGGGGCGGGTCGCTAATGTAAAATGAAAATAACAGAATCGTGATACCTGGCCATTCGTAGTCCAGTTTTATTATTCATATCATTGTGTAAAAATATCATTAATGCATATTTATAGAATGTACATATCAAGTGACAACAAAAGTTATCGTTAGTGTAGTGTAAGTAATTCAAAATCCTCTAGTCATTGTTATGTTTGAGGTGATAAGAAAAATGAAATTTTAAGGAAATAATTTTTCTACTCCTCTACTTTGATTTATATGTAATATAAATCCGTGATGTAGAAGTTCACTTTCGGAATTTAAAAATACGTAACTGAACTTATTTAAGTAATTTTTATCGATAGTAACTAACGGTAGACTTTATAACTCCAGACTATCGATCCCATATTACGAAGTGAGGCAAATACACTGATTTGACAAATACAGTCAAATAAGATGTACCTGTGTGGATGGTTTTATAAAGAAATGGCGACCGATAAACTTATCTGATAATAAATGTGTGTCGTAAGTACAAGTGAATCAGCTTTTCTGATTTGCCTCACCGTTGATGCTGGGAATTATTTATAAAGTCTATGCCTAAATAATGGTTTCAACATTCTACATAGATACAGACGTGTCAAAAAAAGAATCTTACTTGCCCCTATATATTTTAGCACAATTTCGGTGAAGCTCTTATTTATACCTATATACTTTCCATATACACATTATAAACATTTTAAGACAAAGTATACGTTATATCTAATTGGCATTACGCACCGCGACTGTTAGATACATGTTTGTTTTGGTTTCCTTTAAACCTCAATGATTTTAGACACACATACACCTTTTCTTTTTTTTTATCGTCAGGAAATAATCCCGGTCCTGTCTAGGGAGGTGGCGGGGGGGTATGTGAGACTCCCGGCTGTAAGGTGCAATGCTGCTGAGGCAACGGGAGGCGCTTTCGTATTCGTCCGCGCCCACGGCAGCCAACCGCCGGCACTAAATCGCCGGTCTCGTCTGGTGGAAGTGCAGAACTCCCAACCGTAATTGCGTGAGAGGCACGCGGGAACACCGTGCCCGCCGTCTCGAGGCTATCTGATACCCGCACGCTAATTACGTAACTTGCAGTCAGTATGCGACAGCCAATATCGCGCGATATCTGCTGTCAAAACGAGAATTTGCGTAATGTAATTTGTATAGTGGCACTAAATCTATCGCGAAAAGTGCATTTTACGGTCATTGAATAATAGATCGTCATACATGATACCAATTTTTTTTTACAAATAGGCACCGTTCGCGCAGTGATCGCGTGGCTGTCGCAGTCTGCAAATTTTTAGATAATATCCACGCCGATTTACATTGGCCAAGCGTTTAGCGAAGTAGATAAGTACAGTACGTAAGTACAGTGGTATAAACCGATCGGACAGTAGCGAATCAACTTGGCTTGCTAGCTGCCTTGCAAGTTAATCCAAATAGAATCGCTTTCTATTTTTTGGGTAAGTGGCGCTCGTCGCGCGCGCGGTTTTTCCCCGCACGGTTCTCGGCTCGCCACTTGGCGTAGTGTAATCGATCAAATTTAGTACAGTGTATAAGTGACCGGCAACATGTCGGTCCGCGTATGCTGTTTTATGCGATGTTGTAAACAAAATGACGTCTAAATGGTATACATTCATTTTTATATATAAGAGAAAAAGATAACGTTTTCTCTCTATTTGCTCCATTGCAACGAAAAAAATTCTGAGCCAAATCGCACATATTTTTCGATGTTGCTCGTCCATTTCGACGGAGTAATGTTACTTGGCTTGCTGTAGCTTAAACGGTCACTGTCCCGGCGTTCGCCACTTGTCACTGTACATGTACACGCTACTCGCCACTGTCCTTGACCAATGTAAATAGGACGTGAGGGGCGACCCTCCCCCGAAGTCATCTCAAGCGTCCGTGGGCACTCAGCCGCTGGAGTCAGCTAAGCATATGCACGCTCAAGGGCATTTGTCACTGGGAGGCAGCTAGTCCGTGGCCGTCTTCTCCACCTCTTCCGTCCTGAAAGGGGCTGCCGGAACAGCGGTAGTAGACACCTCTCTACTCCCCTTTTTGGGCTTGGTATCTTCACAGGACTTTCCTCCTGTTAAACGGTTGGCAACCGACGCTGGTCAGAGCGCAGAATACGGCGCCGCCTTGCACGGGCCGGCTTTGTGGCCCTCCTAACCGCAGCGGTTAGCACCTCGGAAGTGCAGACGACCCGCACGAGACACACACACATACCACATCAAAATATATGAATGCTGCCATAGATTTCATGACTCCAGACAGCTTGTCCCGTACTACGAAATGAGGCAAATCAAATTACCATAAATATATCTAATACATTACACATCTGTGTAGGTGCTGTTTTATAAGGAAATGGCGGCCAATCAGCGTATCTGTTAAAAAATGTGTGTCGTACGTACAGGCGAGTTAGCTTAATTGATTTACCTCACCATCGCCTACTCGGACACGGCATCCGGAGTTATAAATAAGGTATATGAATACTTCTAATATTTTCCATCAGATTATACTTGAGTTAGCACGTAGGTATTCTATCTTCTTCAGATTTTTCTCGGCTTCTGCTGCGATGTATTTCACACTGTTTTTTTCGTTGTTTATCACTCATTTCCTATATAGGTACTACAATCATCTAAAATCATTCTTATCTTCTTGTTTATTACAATGTTTTCATTCAATAATGCTATAAATAAACATTTTTTCGCTATGTTTTATGTGTGCTAGTATTTTATGTGTCTGAAAGACCATATTTCCACCACACTTTTCACACACTACACATTCTCACTTTTACCCGCTTACTGGCATATTATTCAGACTTCGTTGTAATGAAATTACTATTATATTACAATATAAAGCAATATGAACTGCTCCTGCCGCTTTAGTTAAATTGACACCATTTCACCGCGACTACCGTATAATCTTCAAGTAATTCGGAGGTAGACTGACTAGAAACGAACCTATTTATAATTATTTCAAGTGACCTTCGTTTACCTGTTAATAAAAATATAAAATTATTGTAAACAGGACTTAGTAAAAAATACTTACATGAAATAGCTAATCTTATTTTAAACTAGCTGTGCCCCGCGGTTTGAAACACGTTAAATGTGTTTTCCGCTAAGAGTAGCCTAGATTAATCACTGAAAAATTCTCTACTTACCTCATGAAATTCCTGTCCAAATTGTTTCACACGTTTTAGAGATTATAACTAGACAAACAAACAGACAAATAAAGAAAAATTTAAAAAATGCATGTTTGAGTTTTGGTTACGTGCAGATAAAAGAAGATCGTAGCACTCAATGAATTTCATCCGTAGGTACTGCTTTACACAGTGCATATGTGGGCGTCCAAGCAAAAAGGGTCCAGATTAGGGTCCAGGGGTTAGTTTCCGAGATTTATGCAGTTTTGTAAAGTAGGGTGAAAAAATGTCATTTCGCGATTTTAATAGATTATTAATTGATGCTCAATTATCTACAAGTTCATATAGTAAATGACTTTATATGATGTTTCTAAGTAGAAACAAACAAGTGTCCTTTTTCAATCAAACTTCAAAAATGCTTTTTCTCAAAACAAGCTTTTTCAGAGTTTCAACTTTAAATGTCTGATAAAAAAATTATGATAGTTTTTGAATATTTTTTTAATCCTTATTATCAATTGACTATTCTAAATTCCGAATCTAGTCTTAACTCATTACCCCACTAGGTACAACATGACCCTTTTTGCTTGGACGCCCACATATAGGTACCTATGTATTTTAATGTTATTGTTGAGACCTTATTCATCTCAATATTAATTCCACGTAATTTCAAAAATTCTATATAATTTCTTTATCTCTATAATATGTTACGACCATACCGCACATTTCGGTATGTTTTAGTCGGACAATAACTAATAAAAACAGTTTATACCTGCAATTTATAAATTATACAAGTGTACATACATACGTATGAAATAAGCCGTTGATGCGCTTCTTGTTCATAAGTCTTAATGAAAAAAAATTTAGGCATGATTTTGTGGCCATTGATTACATATACGTATGTTTAAAATATAGTGGAGATAATTACCCATGAACAAGTTAATCAACTGTTTTTTGCACTAGTCGGTTAGTTTGGTAAAATGATTTTATTATTTATTTATTGTTTTAATATCTGAAAAGGCTCAGATCAAATGAAAAAAGGATAGACAATGATTTACATATTTATAAATCCATCATTAGCGACATACTTTTATGAGAAGGATTTATAAGTTATAACAAAATCGAGAAAAAACTTCGAAGAACAGGAAAATTGTCCCGGACAACTGAAAACGCTTCGTCTCCTGGATAACCACTAAAGTAGGGAAATATATCGAAATATTGTTAAAAGTTAAATCAATATACACGAAATAGATATTAGCTTTATGATAAGCAAAATATTTATGAACGAAATGAATGAATGAAATGAACTATGTTTTCTGAGTAACTTTGCACGAATTCAGAGAGAGATAGACAAAAAACAGTTGATCGACACGATTCTTACACGATTGCACTTTTTAACACTCTTTTTAATAATTTCTTCAAAGATTAAAAGTTAGGTACTTTATGAATACGATGAATGAAAAGTGTGATCGTCAAATTCTACCCTGATACAATGTATTTACATACTAAATTTTAATTTTTAAATGATAGATATTAGTATTAACTAATAATGTCCTCGACCTACAAGACAGGCAATGTAGAATTAATAACCCACCTAGAGTAGTCAATTGGATATAATTCGTTTAGTCGATCACACGCAACTACATCGGAAAAGGTTGTCTGATTTGTGAGCTAAACATTTGAAAATTTCATTAAAAACGGGATATACATTCAGTCAAGAAAGTATCGGGAATGGATGATTTGTTTATGGTTCCGAATTCAATTTATTGTTTTTTTTTTTTGTTGTTGTTAGATTGGCACAACTGTTTTTCATTTTGGCGCGGAGTTTGAGTTGCATCTGTTATTTAGATTAAATACAGTGCTGTTTTCAGTTATATCATTCTAGTTATATTGCGAATTTCATAACGGACAAAAACATCGAACAAAGAGTTTGTCTTAAATTTTGCATCGCCCATGGAATTTCGTGTTCGGAGCCACTGAAAATGTTACAGAAGGCTTACGGTGAATCGACTTTATCAAAAACACGTGCTTATGAGTGGTACAAAGCGTTCAAAAGCGGTCGAGATGTGATGGAAGATTTGCCTCGCTCTGGTAGGCCATCAACGTCTGCAACTGAAGTTAACATGAAGGTAAAAGTGAAGGAAATAGTGACTGAAAATGCTCATTCAAGTTTGAGAGAGATAGCCGCCGAACATTCTGTGTCACGAGTCGATCCGTACCATTTTAAATAATTAATCACTTGGGTATGAAACATGTTGCCGCTCGGCTAGTCCCAAAAGACCTGAATTTTCTTCAAAAATACAATCGCATAAGAGTCGCTGAGGACATGCTAGAACGAGTCAATTCCGACCCAACATTCATAAAACGCATTGTTACTGGTGACGAGACGTGGGTTTACGAGTTTGACATGCAAACTAGTCAACAAGCTTCGGAGTGGCGCCTTCCAACTGAACCGAAACCGAAAAAACCACGCCAAAGTCGATCAAAAGTTAAAGTCATGTTGACTGTTTTCTTTAACTAACGCGGTGTTGTGCACTCGGAATTCTTGCCGGAAGGTCAAACGGTAAATAAAGAATATTATTTGGGCGTTATGTGACGTTTAAGAGAGCAAATTCGACGAAAAAGGCCAGATTTGTGGAAAGAAATTTCTTGGATTTTGCACCACGATAATGCGCCTTCGCACAAGGCCATCATTGTGAACGAATTTTTGACCAAAAACTCAACAAATACCATCGAGCAACCACCTTATTCACCAGATATGGCTCCAGCCGACTTCTTTCTTTTACCTAAACTCAAATTACCACTTCGTGGCACCCGTTTTCATTCGGTAGAAGACATAAAGGAGAATTCGCGGCGAGCACTGAACTCAATTCCGGAAAAAGCGTTTAAAAAATGTTTTGATGATTGAATTATTCGTTGGCGTAAGTGTATCGTTTCTGAAGGAGCATACTTTGAAGGTAATAAAATAAATTTGAATGAATAACTAACATTTCGTGTGTTATTGATCTTTTCCCGGTACTTTCTTGACAGAATAGTATATAATGGAGCTACAGAATTAGTAATTCTATTTACAAATCTCAATATTTAAACATTGATCTATATGTACTACGCACTAGATTACGCGGTCCGAACACTCGCTTTGTTCAACTCAACTGTACTGCAGTCCGTAGACTTTACTTAGTGTGGCTTCAACTGTCATAGCTTGTGTGCGTGTACCGAGCCGTGTTAATATACGAGAAAATACGAGAAATCAAATCGAAGTGTGAACTTACAATTCAGCAAAATATTTCTATTTAATTTGTTTTTAAATTAACCTAAACATATTTCATGAATAAACGCGTATTCCAAAATTTACGAATTTTTAATGTAATGAACAATTATTATGTCCGTTCTGTAATGTAAAATCTATAACTGAGCCATATTGTCACGCTAAGGAATTACCTCGCTACGGTCGCTCGGTACGTAAACACGCAATAGGGCTACCGACTTGGACTGAATGTTTTTCTTGGGTTACGTATTTGATAATAGGTACTATATTAAATTGTCATATTATCTTTTCATTTTATATTATTGCAAATTTAATAAATTTTTATTTATATAATTCTACTAGTATTTTATTTCTAGTTTCAAAAGTTTGTGAGTTAGTATGGTGGAAATAGACAAAAAAAAATGCATTTTCTGTGCAGTATAATTAAAAATCAGCAATAAATGAACTAGATCATTATGATAATATATTTCCTACAAATTAGCAACAGAGAAATATTTCCGGTTTCCATCATCATTCCATCTCTTTTCATCTTTTGCTGTTGGTATCTTATATATACTAGTAAGTGTATTTCCATGTTATTTCCAGAAGTTAAAAAGAGACGTCGCACAATTGTACCAGCTTCATTCACTGCTCCGTATGCGTCGTTTATTGTCAGGATAGCTTGTCAAGTTTATTTATTATAGAAAACGTTATTTTTCATAGTATTTTCTACAATCTATTATTTTAAATGATTGCTTTTTTTATTGGCAATAATTATTTTATAGTTTTAAACATTTTTAAAGCTAATATCTATTTAATGAAGGAGTAACATTTTATTGTACCTCTAATAATATTATATTTTTTATTAGTCAATCTTAGGAATTTTGTCTATATTTTCACTAATTTTGAAGTGCCATTTAATGCATCCTATTAAAAACGCGTTTGTTATTAAATTGTTTATTGAAGTTATATTGTGCTATATATCTATGTGCTTTTATTTTCGAGTAAGAACTTGTGATGTCTTCTGTGGTGATGTGGTCATGTGTGTGACACAATTTTCGTTTGCAATTGCTTATCTTTTAAATCAATGTTCATAGATTAAAAAGTTTAAATGAACAAAATGTAAGTACCGTGTTCATTACTTAAACAAAATATACCAAAAGTAAAGATTGTTGGATCTATTGTTAAAGAATTTTACACAAATATTTTACAATTTATTGAAAGTATGTAAGTCCGAGATTCACATATGATTTTATACTATGTATTTAAAGTGTTTAGAGTGTAATCTATGAATACGATAGTTTTATGCCGTATGTTATGTTAGTTCATTGTAACCTCACCTTGTTAATGAACAAAATTTGTAGGTTCATCAATGTGTAAAAAATATATGGTACGTACTGTGATCTCGAATCTAAAATTAATTAGCTCAGTAGAACGTATTTATTTTCTTATTTAGAACTACATCCTAAATTCATTCCTGTTCGATTATAATAATCTTCAATAATTTATCACAAATTTTCCAAACAATATATTACGAAAATATTACTTAGTATTTATTTAATGGGTACAACTGCAACATTTGTCAAAAATAATTTAAAAGTGAATCGATATAGTAGAGAGAGTTCTATAACACAATTTAAGTGCGAATACAGTTTCATTTACATACATATTATGTAGAAAATAATCTGCATACAATTACATTGTTTTCTGGTTCAAGTTTAAGGATATTTTAAAATTTAGTGTGCTCGGCACTGGCACTCTTATTATGATTCTATCAATGGCGAAAAAACGCGCACCGAGGCGCATATACATATAAAGTAGTCAAGGAACCAGAGGCCGACAGAATTACGGTATTTGGACAAACTCTATATTTTTTTCTCTTAATTCTAGCGTACATTTACTATCTTTCTCCATAGCTTCTGGACATTGCCTTGCATTTACCTGTATAAAGGTGCAGGTGGATGCAGGGTAATGTCATTTCATTTGTAATGTTATTAATTATAATATGTTGGTAATTCATAATTATTAATTTTATATATTTATATAATATTTGTAATGGATGTATATGTATATTTATTAATATTTTTATTTTCGCACCACCCACAGGTTTTCCCTGTATTTTTTTTCTCTTTACCTTAAGAGATTGCTCTAGCAATAAGGCCGCCTAAATTGTACATTTTCATTATATTTTTCTTTGTGACTTTGTATATTTGTACTGGTGCAATAAAATGTATTGTATTGTACATGGCGGTTGCCATAGAGTCACGCAAGTGTGAAAGGTGCAAAAATTTTACGGAATTTAAACATCATAGCGACAAACGAATAGTCACTTGGATATTATGAATGACTTTATTATTTTTATGGAAAAAAAATGACAGACAGCTACGACGATTAGAAGGTTATGGCGGACCCAAGTGAAACTAAAAAAATTCGTCAAAGTCTAACTAGCTATTCACTTGTCGCTATGACGTTAAATTCGGTAAAATCTTTGCATCTTTCACACCTGTGTGATTTTATGCCTACCGCCGCGCCGGTCGGACTAACGAGTCCCCATCCTATGTACGCCAGGTTTAAGAGTGTAAATGAAAAAATATATGAAAATAGTATATTGTGCAACAAGTGCGGTAAGTTGTCGATTGCCCACTCGAACGAAGTTGAGCGCACGAGCGAAGCGAGTGCGCAATCGACAACACCGCACGAGTTGCAGACACTATTTTTTATTACTAATGCGGAGATAATTTCGGTACAAAGAAAAATTATAGAAAGTAATAACTTTATTATTATTATATTAATCTAAAACTTCGAAATCAAGGTTTTCTTTATCTTTCACACTGATGTCAATGGGTACTAAAATAGATTTTGTTTTTTTTAGATATTAATATTTTAATTCGTAAATTTGCGTGTGTCAAGTAAAATTTACATGCAACAAGTAAACTTGTCGCACTCAAATTGTTATATGGGAAAATACGTACTTATCAACCACAAAAATGTGCGTTTAGATACTGTTTATCCCACATGAGTAATAATAAATATAGTTTCCTAATACCGTAAGTTTGTCAGCCACTAACTCTTAGGCTATACATATTTCTATGCATTTAATTTTAACATAAACATCAAAAATATCCGTGTAATTTTATAAAAAAAAGTTTGAAATAATATTTGATAATAATTGTTATAAGAAAGGAAACGCTTACTAGAATAATTGGATAATAATCATGATGTACGTTGTATAGAGCCAATGTGATAATTGATGACACACGTGCAGTGCCTAAATTCTCATTATTTATGTACTACTTTATTCTTTAACTTTTTAATGGAATCTAAAATATTTTACTAGGTATGTACGCATTTGGAATATGCGTTCTAAAGGTATTATTGTATATAGATAACGATGTTACGAATCTTTTTCTTGTAGTACAAAATATTAGTTATTATACTTATAAATGAAAGTTTAATAAAGACGAATTGATGTTAAGGTGTGTTTTAATTATATTTCAAAGAATCTATACTTAATGTTATAAAGAGGTAAACTTTGTTTGTATGTAATGGATAAACTCAAAAACTACACAACAGATTTCAAAATTCTTTCACATGTAGAAAGCTACATTATCAGCGAATAACATGGGCTGTATTTTTTTTTTATTTCTACCCGTGCGAATCCGGTGCGAATTGTTAATATAATTTAAGTCCCATAGATTTACCACTAATATCGGGTCAGTCCACAAGTTTGTGCGTATTTTATAGATAATAAAACAACAACAAAAAAAAATTATTAATTTAATCAATTGTATATTTGCCGTCATTGTCTACAACTAACTGGCATGTTTGGTAACGCGTACATATGTCTTGCTATTAAAAATCTTATGATTTAGAGTCAAAATACTTCGACACTTCATTTTTCAGTTCGTCAATTGAATTGAATTTTTTTTGTGTATTAAAGTTCTGCAGACCCCGAAATAAGTGGTAGTCAGTTGGTGTTATATGGTGGATGATGCATTATTTCCCAATTAAATACCTTAATTTTATCTATTACTGATTTAGCCGTATGCGGTTTGGCGTTATCACGGAGTAATATAATTTGCTTCCTATTCACTAAAGCTGGGCGCTTTTTAACCAGTTCTGAGTTCAGCCTGACAAGTTGCTCAGTATAGATTGTGGAGTTCAGGGTTTGTTTGTGTTCTAAAAACGCGTAATGAACAATGCCGGCTTTTTCCCACCAACCACATAACACGAGTTTTTCCCCACCTATCCCTTTTTTTGGTCTAGGTCCCCGCCAGTTTAGCTCTGTCAATCCACTTGCTTTTCCTTTTAATATTATTGTACAATACTCATTTTTCATCACCTGTTTTCTATACCATCAAGAAATGAGCATCGATTTTAACAAGAAAGTAACAAAATGCACACATCAATTCTCTGCTGCCGATTTTCTTCAGATAAGTCATGAGGGATCCATTTTCCTAGTTTTGATACTTTACCAATTTCTTGTAGATGACGATAAAGAGTCCCGTGAGACGAATTTAATTTTTCTGCAACTTCGTCGACAGTTAATTGTGGCTCTGCGTCAACCAAACTTTTAAGCGCTTCCTTATTACATTTCACCAGGCGACAAGAACGAGGCAAATCTTATACATTATCTGTACTGTATCGAATCTCTGAAACCACTATTGTGTATTTCTTTCCTAGACTAATAACATTTTCGCCATGCACAGTATTCAATTTTTCAGCCGCCTTAGTAGCGTTATCCCCACTTTCGAAATAGAAATATAGAATATGTCGTTTGTAGTCGTCAGTGTTTTCCATATTTAGAAATACTTAAAGTCGTCTACTCTCCGCCAAAGTTGTTAACAAACCCACACTTGTTCAGTTTTACGAATTATTACGCAATATTTGATAATGTGTTTGGCCTTTGAACATGCACGAACTTATGGACTGACCCGATAGATATCGCCTTTCACCACCTTTCACACGTCACAAATTGTTAGACTGAAAGATATATACCTATGGCGTAAGTGTAAGCCTACAATAGAAAGGGATGGGAATACACATATTGCGTCTGTAGTTTTGTTCGTTAGTACTATTATTTTTTAATTAATTTTGAACTTTATAAGTGAAAAATTAATATAAAATTTTTTGTAAATGCGTGTCAGATAGAGATTATTTTGGGCATTATGGTAAAATGCTGTATTTTGGGCTGCAAAGGCCAGTTTGGCAAACGTAGGTCGTCAAAGCGAGAAAGAATGTGGTGGCTATATCAACGCAATATCTATCTAATAACCTGAACGTCACATCAAAACGTCTCTATTTGTGCTGCTTGCACACACAAGGAAACGCAATCGGCACACTTATTACTTAACTTGCAGCACAGTACAAGTAAGCATACAGTATTCTATCTCGGCAGTGTCCTAGAGATAATTACCTACGGTCGTTTGGTACGTAAACACGCAATAGGGCTACTGACTCGGACTGAATGTTTTTCTTGGGTTACTTATTTGATAATAGGTACTATATTAAATTGTCATATTATCTTTTCATTTTATATTATTGCAAATTTAATAAGTTTTTATTTATATAATTTTACTAGTATTTTATATCTAGTTTCAAAAGTTTGTGAGTTAGTATGGTGGAAATGGACAAAAAAAATGCTTTTTTATGTGCAGTAAAATTAAAAATCAGTAATAAATTAACTAGATCATTATGATAATATATTTCCTACAAATTAGCAACAGAGAAATATTTCTGGTTTCGATATAGTCAAGTCTATTTCGATGTATTCAAACATCCATACACTGAACATTGTACTCGTAAACTTGATTGACATAATATTTAGTCAATAAATGCGCAGGACCGTCTCATACCGTCCGACGACAACCGCACCGCGGCGCGCTCGCGACTGTCGTATGTCGAGATATGTCGAGATTTCGAGCGCGTTGTTTGGGAGCGTTTGTATGAAGATAGAATACTGTATGCTTACTTGTACTGTGCTTGCAGTCAGCATGCAACAGCCAATATCACGCGATATCTGCTGTCAAAACGAGAATTTGTGTAATGTAATTTGTATAGTGGCGCTAAATCTACCGGAAAAGTGCATTTTACGGTCATGGAATAATACATACACAATCGTCATACATGATACCAATTTTTTATTACAATTAGTCACAGGTCGCGCAGTGATCGCGTGGCTGTCGCTGTCTGCAAATTTTTAGGTAATAACTCTGCAGATTATCTTCGCTACTCACAACTTCACTGCCCATCGCTTCGGCTACGCAATCAATTGGATGAAATATATAATATGATAGGGCTCGAGAGCTTCCAACTCCGGCTATAAATTCTGAGTATTTTACAACTACATTTGTGATCACGTTCTTCAGGCAATATTTCCAATCACTGTTAATGGCTTTTTTCACCAAATTCTATATAACCCTTACGACAATTTAAATAGTACTTAGTATTGTCACGTATCGTTTTCACCAACATTTAGAGGATACCTAAAAAGTAGTTAAGTAAGAGAGATATTTAAGAGATACCTTAGAAAAAAGACATCTTTCCAAAAGTAGAGTTTGAGAGTGGTTAGTAAAATAGAACATGGATCTTCTTTTTTATTTTTATAAGTTATACTGCTTTTTGAGGTTCCATTGTCGAATAACGGAATCCTTGTAATTTTCTCGTGTCCGTCTGCCCGTCTATCTATCCGTATGTCATAGCCATACTTGGGGACTATTACAACTATTATAGATGAAGGGAAGGTAGGTAAGTGTATTCTATATAAATCGCTATGCAACGGTTTAGCGTTACGTAAGTTACGAAAAAAAATTAAAATTACGGGTGGCATCATGACCCTCTACACAATTAAGTAACTGAGGAATGAAAAAAAAAATTCCAGTGTACATAAGCTTGTGGAGTATCTTTATACAGATCTCCAAAAATAGTAAAGAGGTTTCGAATGACTTTTTATCTAAGTCAATAGATAATGGGTAGTAGAACTTAAAAAACGCTTACTATGAAAATTGGTTTGCATAAGATACATTGTGTAATTTACAGTAATCGAATGCAACGATGGGTTTGAACCTACATCACTTTCACCTATACTGAACTACTGCTTCAAAGGATTTAAATGAAAATTTTGCAAGTATTAAATAATGTTCAAATTTAAACTAATGAAATTAATTTATTAATAAATAGGTCATAAAAGTCATACGTGCCTATAAAAGTCATACGTAATTCTGAAACAATATTCTCTGCCGTGTATTTGTCTATTTGTTCCGGATCAACTCGGAAACTACTGGATGAGTTTTGATAAAATTTTATCATTACAACCTACACATTTTTCGACAAACAGTAATTATTTAGATACAATAACATGCAATCTCAGTTAAACTTAATCTACCTAAATGATATTTATGAGACAAGAAAAAAACTTTCCAGTTTAATATTTTTGAAATTATACAATTATAACATGATTTTATGTATTCGACGTACGAAACGATGTACCTATATGAAAAGCAATGAAAGACAGCAGTACATATGTTAATATGATTGTAGGTCGGTTTGAGTTACCGCAGGTAAATGGATCGTTCACAAGTAGCGATGGTGAATATAGGTCGTACTACGTTCCCCTCTCTATTAACCACAGGCTGGCGAGCAAAATGAGGTTTCGCCTGGAAAAACTTATTGTGTTTCTTCCCATTTTAAACGTAATAATACTAAATGTATATAATAATATAATATACTCGGACATTTCACACAGCGACATCTAGTCCCAAAGCAAACAGCACAGCGCTTGTGTTATGGGTACTAGACGACTGATATAATACTTATATACTTTTCTTTCGATAATAAATACATATTATACATAAACACCCAGACTCAGGGCGGGAATCGAACCCGCAATCCCCGTTTACTTTCCGACGCGCTTAACAGTTGCGTCACGGAGGGCGTCAAAAGGTTAATTTCCTACATATGATATAATTGAATGAAATTGTTATTAATGTTTTATGAAACACCACCACAATCTGTGAGATTATTTAATTATGTCTTTTCGTTATACCCATAATGAATCGATATTAAACATATTCCCAAAAAGTTAAGTCAAAGTCAAAACATTTTGTTCAAGTAATCCCAATTACTAGGTATTTTTGAACGTCGGATCTACTTTAGTTCGTTTCGAAAAGAAAACTTGGACACTGAGAAGAACCGACAAGAAACGCAGTCAGTTATAATTTTTTCAACATCATTTTACAATAGATTTATTAAAATAAAATGTTCGGAAAGCCAGAAATTATGCATGTGCAAAGAAGATTATTTCCAGACTATTATTTTGTCTTCAACGAAATCGTTTATTTTATAGCATGATTGTCTATCGATGTGTTGAAATTAAATTGCATGTCAAAAGCCCTTTGACATTTTTGTTTGAGGGTTTTTGGAGGAACCCTCAGGCGGTCATCTGGCAGGGCGTCTTAGCGCTCGCCCCAACGCGACAGGTGACGTTGTAAAAGCCACTAGGGCTAACGGCAAAGAGGGAGTTTTTTAGTCGGTTCGAGTCCGACACTACTCAGTCGGCGTAGAGTCCGGCGGAATGTCTGTGGAGATTTTTTTGGCCTTAGAATATTAAAAAAAAAATGTATATCAGACGAGGTAGGATCTACTTATACTTACAAGAAAATGCGCTCTTCATTAGTCCAATCATTCTACGGAAATGCTCCAGATAATTGAGGGCATAACAAAAAAAATGATCGTGTAGAACAATAAATTCTAAGAAAGATAGCTTTTTTCCGGATTTTCAATGGCGAACCTAACCTAAAAGATTCTCGAAAGTCCAAAAAACGGTTTTTCTTTAATAAAAAAACAAAAAGTTGGGCTTGTAGCCAAAAAAGTTAACTTGGGAAGTTGTAGGTAATAAAATTATCTTTCGATTGATGACCTGTGAAATATCGATTTATGCCTTTATACATAAAGAAAAATGCAAAAAACTGTTCAAAATCGCGTTTTTTCATTTAATAATAATTTTCATCAAAGCAACTTAGAAACGTGTTACTTGGTGACAATGTTGGTTTTGGCTATTGAAAACTATAGGTTTTTGGTGCGAAAATTGTTCAAGATAATTTCGTTTTTCGAAATAAAGCGTTTTTGTAAAACTGTTCGTGTACAGCTCTCCGACATCGTACAGCATTTTTTTTGAGACTAATTTCTTCGTTAAGAATTGTACTATCATGCGCAATTGTTTATTCATTTATTCATTTGTTACATTTTAAGTATAAAAAATTGTACCAAAAAAATATCAACGTATGGAGGTTACGTTTTTTCGCATTAATTTATTTCAATTCAACATTTATCGAAACCAAACTACTATTTAATGATAGTTTATATTTTTTAATGCATTTTAAAAATTATTGCTTATTTTTTTTTATTGACAATAATTATTGCACAGCAGTTTAAAATTTTTTAAAGCTAATATTTTTTAATGAGGAAGTAACATTTTATTGTATGATATTATATTTTTTATTAGCAATTCATAAGCAATTTAGTCTATATTTTCACCAATTTTGAAGTGCCGTTAAATGCATCCCATTGTAATATAATATTTATAATTGCATCCCTTATTAAATATGTTTTATTTTGTTCGTGTTTAATAACTAATATTTATTTGTATTTGACAACTAATATTAGCATGGTGAATTTCTCGAATCGTTATTTTATGACTCTTTTAAACTGCAAGAGTCAATAAGGGTGAATGTCAAATATTGGCGCTAGGCGGCGAATCATGCACGCGCTTATTTATTGTCACAGACAAACTACTCTAGAGACCTGAAATGTTTACGAATTTCTAAGCGAACTTTTTTGTCAAGGTTAGAGGAATGAGACGTAAGCGGGCGGCAAGGTAACGTCACGTACTAAACGAGATGTACTCGTAGATATTGTATATATCGATAAATACAAGAATTATTTTCATAAGCTTATTTTAAAAATACAAATAATAGAATATGTATATATAATCAAAACAAGATTCTTTATTTCGAAACAAAAAAATCAAAAATTTGGAGTAGAAATGCAAATCAAATTCGTTTGGGTAGTACGTGTTTCTCCGAATGTAAAACTTTTTAACAAAAAAATTAAATTGACAAAAAACGAAACTGAAAAGCTTTGGTGGTAGAACCACCCAACCTTTTTGTCTGTATGTATTTTTTTAACCAACTTTAAAACGAGGGAGATTCTATGTGCGTCTGTATGTTTTTTTATGTATATTCACCGATAACTCCATCAATTGTGTACCGATTTAAAAAAATTTTTTTTGTTCGATGTACTTCCGAGGTGGTCCCATTTAAATTGCACTGGTATTGCAAGCTTGGCCTTTAAAGATACACGAAATAATAATTACTAATTATAAGCTTTATTTATATTGATGATACATTTTTATATCATTTCGTTCTATAATTAGAAAAGTAGTTAGTTGTACACCCATCTTATGTATTTATTTAGACGAAGATCACTCAAATAGGAGAAATAAAAAAAAATTAAGAAAAAATGTAAACCTACTAGAAATAAACACTGAAAAGTATAAAATAACTATCCTTTACTAATTACAACTCAAATATATAAAAAAATACTTTATACATACGATATAAATACGTATTTAATTAAATTTACTAGAGTGTTAGCCGACGGAAATGTCAAAAGCACTCGCATACCTAGGCAAAAATATGTGAGGAGAATGATGAGATTTGAAGAAGCGAAAGAAGTATATAAGGACCGCGACGCTTGGCGCTCCGTCCCTCTGACTACACCGTTAGGGATATGGTGTGAAGATTGTATGTATATATGTACATAATTAAATTTGACGGTTATTAAAGTGGATTCCAAATTAATGTGCCACAACAGAAAGTCTATTAGTTTGGAAGGCTTGCATCGATTTGAGTAACTGTCGAATTTAATTATATAGGTATTTGTACCGTATGTATAAAGTATTTTTTTTTTGTATTTGAGTTTTGATTAGTAAAGAATAGTTATTTTGTACTTTTCAGTGTTTTTTTTAAGTCGGTTAAATCGTATTCTTAATTTTTTTCCGAATTAAATTGAACCTTAAACTCAAGATATACTCTATTCAATAAAAGAGAATCATCAAAATCAGACTACTCTGTAAAAAGCTAGCATGGTCGTATACAAAAAAAAATATGCACCGACTTGAGAACCTCCATCATTTTTTCGTCGGTTGAAAAAAGAACGGTGACATCTTTTTAATGATAACTGTGTTTTTTTAATAGAAAAGGTGTATCTCTATACCAAATTATATCTTAATCCGTTCAGCGGTTAAAAATTTCCCATACAAAGTTTCATCCCCTTTTCACTCCTTTAGGGGTAGATTATTGGAAAAAAGAAGTATGTTTTTTAATAGAAAAGGTTTTATCTATGTACTATACTAAATTTCTTCTTAATCGGTTCAGAGGTTAAAAATACAAAGTTTCATCCCCTTATTCACCCCTTTAGGGGTTGAAAAATAAAATAAAATAGCATATGTTCACCCCCTGGTGTCAAACTATGTCCATGCTAAATTTTATTAAAATCGATACGGCGGTTTAGCCGTGAATACCAAGCAGACAGACGGACAGACAGACAGACAGAGACTCGCATTTATAATATTAATATGGATATGGATAGTATGGATATGGATTATACAATTATATAAAATTATATAATTATATACTATATTATACAATAATATATTGTATTATATAATTACATGTTATATATATTATATTATTATATAGTATGGATAGTATGGATGGAACTAGGTATATAATTTCAAAGAGTGGTAGTCATTATAAATTCTCAAAATTAATGGAAAATATATATATTGATATATCGATACGTTTTTTCGTGTCCCTACTTACACGTGCCATCTTGCAAGAGTGAGGACGCAACATGTAATTATAGCTTGCTAGACAAGGACAAACGCTGACTCAAAGCTACCAACGACCAGTATAGTGAGAGCTCTGCATTTTTTTGATATAAATTTTTATTATTAATTTTATACTTACCGACGAAACGTGATATTATCCTTTTCGAAACTATTTTTACGACTGTCACTACCACACCACTTTACAGCGCAATTTGGCATTGTTTACGTAAGTTATACTATATTTTTTAAAACAATTAGACAGAGGTCACGGATCTGCTTTCTGGTTAATACTAAAGGAGCGCGCGTTTGTGTTTGAAGTTATATGAGCGTTTGTGCGCATCGATGGCAGAAAATGGTGCCCTTTCATTTCCTGTCTTTACGCTAATTTGTCTGTGTTTATTGTGGAGTATTGCATGTGGAGTATTGTATACATCGCGGATGGCGTGGTGAAAACCATTTGGCCACGCCCCCATGGCTCGATGCTCAAGGTCGTTGAGGATTATGAGGACGCGCCTTAAGGAATTTTCGTAAACAGCATCAAAGACAAAATTATATATTTTTCAAAGTAGTCGTGCAGAATATGACTGTTTATAAGATATAAATAAGGGTTACTCTTAGAACATATATTTATCAAAATTTTCAATTAATTTACCACTGTAGTAAAATAATTGAAAATTTTGAATGCAATTGTCAAAAAACTACTTGAAATTCATTGTCCGAATTGAGTTACTGGGCTTTCAGTAGTGGGAACAGAGTGCGGATAAGCTAGAAGGAGAAGCTAGGCGTCATAAAGTCACAGTAAAATGTCACTGTGACTAATGATTCTATTTAAGTCTATCTTTTAATTAGGTCGTTTACAAATAGTCATCTAACCTATTACAAACTATTGAATGGATAAATAATTAAAAAAGGTCAAAACCTATCGACTTGTTATCGGTCTCCATTGCTCAAAAATTGAAAGGATGTCCGTAATAAAATACTTATATCTATTTGAGTAATAGGACTATGTCACTGTACATTAGCAGTTTTTTAACTTTTACTCATTTTTAAGGTTTCGCATCTTAAAAAGAAGAGACCAATATGCCCACTCATGCGTCTCTTTATCGCTGTCGATTTTTCGTACAAACTTGAGGCATAGATAGCATCTTGATAACCCAGACGTTTTACACTAGATAACATTTTAAAATGTTCATAGGGGAAATGAATAAGAGGCTAATTGGGTACTCCAATTCAACTCGACAATGCCCTTCTTATAACTCCAAAATTGCTAGACCTAGAATTTTAAGAATTTCAGGTCAATTAAAGCCTTATCTATAAAGTTTACACGAAAAATACTTAGTTATTACGAAAAACCTAGGTGCTAAGTCTTGTAAATTTTCAAAAAATACATATAATCTATTTACTATTTCATGAATATTGCATGGCATTACGGAACAATATACGCGCGAGTCGAATTCGCACTTGACTCTTGACCAATTTTTTTTTCTTATTTCCAAACAAGAAGTCGATCACATTTCGTAGGTCATAAGAGTCCTTTCATAACACATGCACTAGCCCGAATCGTTAGTATAGTATAGTATAGTATACGTATAGTAGGTACCTATGTTTTACGAAACGAAAGATTTAAATATACCTATGCTAATTTTAATAAAAAAAAGAGATAGATAAATAAAATGATTAGTGGGATAAATTATTATTAGCGAAATGTTTTCTCTCTATTATAATTTTAAACGCTAAAGTTAGACGTTGTTATACGTAATCTCATATCATGGTAATTCATTCAAAATATACTGGAAAGGAGAGCCACAAGCTGGCAACATCGTTAGCAGAGTAGAGCAAGCACCTCGCCTCGCCGGGCGTGAAATGCAATTTTCCGACGTTGCAACGAGCGAGCGCAGCTTGATGTTTACCGTGACATTATTACATTTTATACTTATTACGTACATTACTACTTAAAAAAATACTTCACATTTTACAGTTCAATTTAATGTACTATCTTTAATGTTTGAAACACTTTCTATGAAAAATCATCTTACTTGTGAGTATTTTTATTATTTATCATTTAATTCATGTGAAATAATAATATTAGTATATCTCAATAAAATATTAGTTGATTTTTAAAATATTAAACTGTATTTCATCTAGAATATATTTACTGAGCGAAATGAAAGAAACGAAAGGAACGAAAAAAAAACGAAACGTCAGAAAAGAAACGAAAAGAAAGTGCGTATCGGACCATGCTCAGTAAAGGGCACAGACTTTTGTAAAGGGTTCCGTTATCGGGATGAATCGACAGCAAAAATAAATATATATTGGATGACGAATCATTTAATCAACAGCAAAAATAAATATAGTATATTTCAAAGCGTTTCTAAACACTGAAAAACAAAGTTATTTTAGCGGACGTCGTGCGTGTAACCGAAAATACCCCATACATACGTCTATGTCAAAAACTACACAAGTTATCTCCTTCAAATTATATTTCGTGGAAAATGTTAATTAAATTTTACCATCTTTTTTCCGTATTTTCCAGCCCATTCAGCGCATAGTTGAGAATCTTAGGGGAATACACTTTTACGACATGAGAAACGCATTTCTCACTAACTGTTGACTTAAATAAATAAGTTACTTTGTAACATCTTATAATTTTTAAAACCTATCGTTTTTGCACGTACTCATCTCACCCTCTTACAAGACTATCAGAAAGGCTGCACACTATCACCCGTTCCTCGTGGCAATTCCGAAAATTCGTACAAATTTTGTCTCCATATTCATAATACACTTACCTACCTACTGATCAAAAATAGAATTCTATTTGTCGTATTAGATATAATAGAATTCTATTATATTCTATTTTCTATTCTGCCGTCTTTTCTGTTTTCTGAGAACTAAGTATAATGGGCATCTTCAAGGTTACAGTGAATAGATTTTTTCCAGATTGACTTGCCCCATTTTCGGTCACACCGTAGCTTACCAACAAGCAAGTTAGTTACCAAACGTATATCTATTTTCGATAAATTATTTCTTCCATGTGCTGGAACCATCTGAACATTCCTCTCTGCATTTTTTTATCCGTGTACCTATCTTGTCATAGTTTACTTTGTCCGCGAGCAAGGGTGAATAAGATGAATGCCAGTGGCAATGCGATCTTTCATATATAATTGTATTCGAGAAAGATAACATTTCCACTGGCATTCATCTTATTTTCACTCGGGAATAAAATATCCAAGCCTCCCACCCTACAATAAAGTTGTCACCAACACCAGATTTTGGATGATTATTTTGCGTGCGTTGCTTAATAGACACAGAAACGAAAAGATTTTGAACCGTATTGTCACTTACGATGAAAAATGGATTCTTTTTCACAATCATAAGCGGTCATCATGTTGGTGAGACCCTGGTTCAGCACCTAGGCAATGCCCCAAACAAAAATTTACCCCTAGAAAAGTGATGGGCACCGTTTGGTCTAGTGCCGGTGTAATTCATCACAGCTTCTTACCAAATGGCACAAGCATTACTGCGAATGTGTACTGTGAGGAACTGGACAGAATGATGGAAAAGCTCGCAAATCTCCGGCCAGCCTTGGTAAATCGCTCGTCCCCGCTGCTCCTGCACGACGACACTCGACCTCACACGGCACAACAGACGGACTCTAAGCTACAAGAGCTAGAGTTGGAAGTTTTGCGTCATCCACCGTACTTACCAGACCTTGCGCCGACAAATTCTACTTTTCCAAAATTTGGACAACTTCTTGGCAGGAAAAAAGTTCTAGACTCGAGAGGCAGTACAAAATGCCTTTGAAGAGTTTGTTGCCTCCCGTACAAATAACTTCTTCAAGAAGGGCATTGATAAATTACCATTGCGCTGGCAGAGATGCATCGATAGCATGGGTGTATACTTTGATTAATAGAAATAAAAAATATGTAAAAAAAATACTTTAACTTTTTGTATACTAATTTAAAACAACAGATGGCGCTTACTGGCATTCAATTTTGAACAAAACTATATTTAATTTTTATTTGGTGATGTAGCTATATAAGATAGTAGGTAGCAGTTTTGCTACCGTTGAAATATCTTTCAAAGTAATTACAGTGAATAAATAATGTAAAATTAAATGACATTAACATTATTTATTACATACGAATTATATAACAAGTGGCGATTTCAGTGAGTTTTCTTTTTGCCTGCCCACCTAAAAATGTCTGTACACCTCACTGATAGGCTGACTCTTAAGTAGCAACACCCAAAAACGAAAGAAAAGAAAAATTAAGATAATATAAAATATTTAATCATGAGTATTGACAATAGCTAACATTACATACCTATATCCTTTTAAAATGTAACAGGAGAATTAAGCAAGGAGTGAATTGAGTATTCGAACTCAATTTGCTCCTTCTACTGACAATGGACTGCTAATGGAAAAAATTATAAGGAATATATAGCCTTTCCTAAAGTTTACAGGCAAAATATAATAAAAGGCTTAAGATTTTCATTTACCATTTCATGAAAATCGTAAAGAAAACTCTACGTTTGTTGAATTATGCTATGGACTACCTTATCAATACCTCTTTAGTGACTAGTATTAAAATAGTTTACACGGTATTTTATCGCTTTTACCTATTTTCCATTTTATAACAAATAACACTTGTGGTCGGTTCACAATGAAAATAATTAAATTTAAAAAGTCGAAAACGCGTACAGTTGCGAAGAACAGCATTAATTACATTCTGTCATTAATCTAGATCCTGGTTTCCGAACCTGAGGGTAATTACTCCCGCGGGGGTAAATGAACCTAATAATTAAGACCTAGCTAGATAGTAAAAATAAAAAATGATAGATCGCCGCGCAGTAAGTATCGCACATAACTTGTAAGACTTATGTGCCATTTTGTGATTAATAAAAATATTTGTATTTGCTCGTATTGTTTGTATTGATAACATTTTAGGGTCGGGCTAAAATCAGTTTTCCTAATAAGTCAAAGGGGTAACAATATTGAAAAGGTTAGGAACCATGGATCTAGGTGCACGGGTGTTTGCTAACGGTTACAGAAAACATTGTTACTGTTTACTGCCCACAGATAGTATGTTCCGATATACATGTGTATGCCTGGATTTATATTGAAAACTGAATAGCTAACACTTATTTTTAACTAATTCTTTTCTCTACTCACGGAATTCGATCTGGAACCTACCATAATTGCGTAACTTTCGTCAGGGTCGGTCGGTCTGAGATCCAAAAAGATGGATAGTTAGGAAAACATGACAAAAAAACAGCCCATCTCATGGTTTAAGGGTTCAGTGTCTCAAAAAGAAAAAACAAAGCCCTTATAGAATCTCTTTGTTGTCCTTCCGTCTGCCTAGACCTTTTTTCTCAGAAACGGGTAGAGGTATCAAGCTGAATTAATATCAAATACTCAGGCCTACGATCCCTTGGAGATGTAAAAATTCAAGCTTCTAAGTTAACGCAATCAAAAGATGCACCATTTATGTCACAAATTTTGATACCCGCAAGCTTACTCATCAAAGTACCCATGGTACTTCTCCTAGAATCATGTGGGAAAAAGCAAGCTCGAGTAAAGGAAAAGATCCTAAAATCGTTAATTTGTTTTTTTTTTTTTTGTTAAGTTGTATCGTCATTTGTACATTGTACATTATGTAACACAAAAATTGTTGCGATTATTACAAACTTACAGTTGCAATAAAATTGGAGCATCGATCGTGATGTAGACCGCTGTATGAGAGAACATTTCCTTTCTCTGAAATATTAAGTTTTGCCCTTCAATTTGACTTAACATTTTCGTAAGCAATGTTCGGCGCTACCTTACCTACTTTTGGTAAATATTATGTACTTCAGAAATATATTGTGTGCGTACGGAACCCTCGGTATGCGAGTTCGACTCGCACTTCGCACGTTTTTTTTTTGCTACTACAGTCAATTTATAGACATCTAAAGTAACCTTTCAACTCAAAACTTTATTGCGGCTGTTGATGTAGGTTGCTATTACAGCCCTGTAGCCCGGGCCAGAAAAGAAGGCTACAGAGTTCCCCGCCTCTCGTAAGAGGCATTAAAGGCCTTCGGGGTCGCAGCCGATCAGTAGAAATTGATCGTCCATCCATGCGACCCCGAGGACTACAGCGCGCGCGTAGTCCTCACTGTTGTAACTTTACGAAGGTGCAGGGAGGGCTCTGTTACAAAAAAAAACAAAAAAAACTGACCATACTGCAGGATTGGAACCCACGTACTTCGACATGGTACACCTAGATGATCTAGCCACTGTACTATTGAATTACCAATCATATTTCGCGGGCAAGTTTTCATTATTGTTATTGTTGTGTTTAATATACATAGGTATTTATATATATAGGTCCCTTCCCTATAAAAAAAAATAAATGATAATAAATGATAAAAAAATGATAATAATAATAGGTATATATTCCAGAATTGACGCATAGATCGACTTTTCGCCCCTGTAAACCCTACATTTTAAATTTCATAAAAATCGTTAGAGACGTTTTCGAGAACGCAATTAAATAAGAAATAAAATAATGCTCATATTACAATGAACGTTTACGGTAGTAATTAATCTGTGGTATAGGATAGGATGTATCTAAAATAACGAAAGGAATAAAGGGGAAACTAATTAAATTAGGTATCTACATAACTAATATGTGAAAATAGTATTGTTAAAAAACAGCTCACAGAACATACCTATACTAATGTAAATGCGAAAGTCTGTCTGTTATGTACGTTTTTACCGGCTGAACCGCCAGAGCGATTTTGATGGAATTTGGCATGGAAATAGTTTGACACCAGGCCAGAGGAGGACGTCCATTCTCGGACATAGGCTATTTTTTTATCAAAATTCTACTTCCTAAAGGGGTGAAAAGGAGGATGAAACTTTGTCTGGGAAATCACAAACCACTGAACCGATTATGATGAAATACGGTACAGCGATAGACTTTTTTATCCAAAAACATTGGCGAATTTTTATTACTATTACAAATGCGAAAGTCTGTCTATCTGTTACGTTTTCACAGCTAAGCTACTAGAGGGGTTTAGATGAAATATTGCATGGAGATAGTATGACACCGGGGGATGCACATAGGCTAGATGAAACTTTATATAGAAAATGCTAAACCGCTGAACCAAATATGATGAAATTTGGTACGAAGATAGTATATTCTCACAGACGGTAATAGGTTTTTTAAAAAACTACCTTTGTCCCTGTATGGATATGGAAAAATTTCTTATGCGGACGAAGTCGCGAATGCAGCTAATGTACTTATAACTTATCTTTGTAAAGATATCAAGTGATCACATAACTCAATGATGCTATATTTAAAAAAGAGGTAGATAGGTTACGTTAGTACTAACACAGTACAAGTAAGCATACAGTATGCTATCTCGGCAGTGTCTTAGAGATAATTACCTACGGTCGCTCGGTACGTAAACACGCAATAGGGCTACCGACTCGGACTGAATGTTTTTCTTGGGTTACGTATTTGATAATAAGTACTATATTAAATTGTCATATTATCTTTTTATTTTATATTATTGCAAATTTAATAAGTTTTTATTTATATAATTCTACTAGTATTTTATTTCTAGTTTCAAAAGTTTGTGAGTTAGTATGGTGGAAATGGACAAAAAAATACATTTTATGTGCAGTATAATTAATAATCAGCAATAAATTAACTAGATCATTATCATAATATATTTCCTACAAATTATCAATAGAGAAATATTTCCGGTTTCAATATAGATGTATTCAAAAATCCATACACTGAACATTATGCTCATAAACTTGATTGACATAATATTTCGTCAGTAAATGCGCGGGAGCGTCTTATACCGTCCGACGACAACCGCGGCTCACTCGCGACTGTTGTATGGCGAGAAATGTCGAGATTTCGAGCGCGTCGTTTGGGAGCGTTTGTATGAAGATAGAATACTGTATGCTTACTTGTACTGTGGTACTAATGCTTGTAAAATATTGTCCCGGTTACGCACACACATAAGCCACACGCTTTGTTTATACACACAAATAAAATGATGAAGTGTAAATAAGATAGCATGACAATTACCATAAGCAAAGTGAGACAAATATACATTGCACTGCGTCGCTATACAAAGTAAGACTTCAATTGCAATTCAAACTAACAAATCACATGGCTCTCTAAAACCATCGTGATTGGTCAATTTCACTTTCTTACTGCATTTTAAGCGAATCCGTGACTAATTCATAGAATATTAGTAATTAATGCCACAGAACAGACATTTTCGAAAAATATGATTGATGCCTAATGGGTTTAGACAGTAAAAAAGGATTTATGTTTGATTTTTAAATATTTTTTCTTGAGTCATGTACATTTGGAAACAGAATTATTTAAGTACATACATTTATAAAACAATTTTGTTATAAATTTTAAAAATAAAACACTAGGTATTTTCATGTAAAATATTTTGTATTGTGTGGGATTATTGGGATATTAAACTCGCTGCTAAAACTTCTGATTCGTTTTAAAAAATACGTATATTATATCTTATATTTTAACTAAATAAACGTAATCAAAAGTTTAATAGGCACTGCATGACATTGACGGTTCTGTAACATAACTTTTTATATTCTTTGACCAAATATAATATATTGTTTTCTGTCGCACTTGGTAACTGGGGTATTACCTATCGCATTTCAGTTTTTTATGATTTAATATTTCACAAATATTTTAGATTTTGGAAAAAATGGTGACACAAATGAAATAAATAAGTACACTTACGCATGATACGAGATTCGTAAACCTTTAGAAGTCTTGCTAATATAGTTTCTGCAGTATCTAATAACACAGGACGGCATTTTAATATTAATATTAGGAACGCACATACGTGTTGACACTGTCACGTTGTTACACGAATGAGCTCCAGGTTGGCTAATTAGAAAAGTTTTAAGGTGCCAGTTTTCGAGTGCAATAACTCATCTACCTCTTTTAAATGTAACATCATTGACAAAACTCATATTGGTACTCGTATGTACATGTACCTTCCGAGATTACTTACTTTGAGCAAACAACAAACTTCCCCATAATGTTAATGTAGAGGGGGTATCTAACTTTATCTCAGTAAAAAGCCAGGGAGCAGGAACAATGGTCGAACAAGTGACGATATCGATGTTAGGCAGTCATCTGTGTGCATAATCGTTTAACCGAGTTTAACGTCCGGTTCGTAATCGTATTCTGCCACAGAGCTTCGTGCTTCTGTATGACGCTAACATTTGTCAAACTTTCTGTCGATCGTAATGTTTTTTCCCGACTGCCTCAGGAGGGTAATATTTTTCAGGTGTATGTCTATTCCCTTAGTGTAGCCTGTAACCTAAACAGCTTGACGGAGTTCAATACATCGACTGGGCCAGTAGGGTTTTTCGTGTGTGGATAAGTATAATAGATAAACAATACGTACATCGTTTTCTAGTGCACACACTATAACGAAAACAGTTTGATGGACTTTAATAGCGTTCGTTGATTCGACTCTGTAATGTATACTGTTACCTATGTGAATAAAGTATAAGCTTACTGACGGGGTTAGTGGCGGTGTGGGAGAGTATGCGCTTGCCGCGCACTCTTAACCTAACCGCCGAGGTGAGCAAGCGTTACGATAAACACGTGTATTATTAAGCCCTGTACAAGTGGCGACCCTGCCAGTGACTAAAATGGAAAAAATAAGTACCCTAATAAAATATTTCGTAACGCAAAATGAAAATCACTGTAATAACTAGTAATTTAGTTAACATCATAATTATATCAGTCCGGAAAACTGATACCTAAAATTGGATGACGTGTAAACGTAAAGTTTATGCATCACTGGTACCTCATATCGCTGTTAGGAGCAAACTGCCAGTGCAGTTCTTCTAAAAACAAGCTCATTTTAAATAAATGAGCGAAAGAATTGTACTTAGAATTTAGATAACTGTAACAACTATTCATAAGAAAAAAAATTATTTGTTCGAGAACAAATGATGTAACGGATGTCAGAGGTAGTTTGTATAAGCAAACGGTACCTAAATGATCTTTTTACATTAAAGTAACTGCAATAATGGATTGATGATTGTCAATGATAGAAAATAATAAAGATCAAGAGGTAGTTCGATGAAAATCCGAACGGTACCTAAACGAAAAAAAAAATGTAGAAGGTAGTTCGGTAAAAACCAGAACGGTACCTAATATTAACAAATGCTTGTGTATTGTCAATGATGGAAAATAATAAAGATCAAGAAGTAGTTCAATAAAAATCGGAACGGTACCTACACGAAAAATAAATATATAAGCATAGAAGGTAGTTCGGTAAAACCAGAACGGTACCTAAAAATAAAAAATGCTTATGTATTGTCAATGACAGAAAATAATGAAGATCAAGAGGTAGTTAGTTCGATGAAAATCGGAACGGTACCTACACGAAAAAAAAATAAAAAACATATGTACATACATATGTAGGAGGTAATTCGGTAAGAGCCAGAACGGTACCGGAAAATATGCTTGTGATGTAAATTCGAAGTCGAATTTGAATTGGATGTAAATTACACATGTAAGTAGTTCGATGTAAATTCGAACAGACCTACATTGATAATAATATAACATTTGGGTATTTTGATTACGATGGTAATCAAAACAAAGGCTTACTATGACAGTTTTACTTAGTCGTGGTGATAGAACCAACTTCATTAATCAAGATTTTATGTTACTGTATGTCAGAAAATTGTAGTGGGTACTAGGTACACAAATAAATAATTTCATCGGCTAAATATACATACATATATTCATAATATAACATATTTTCGTTAATAAATTTTTGTCAATATTATAATAATTTCATGAATCTTCAAATCAGTCAATCTAAAAATCAGTACAATTTTGTAGTGACACTAGACAGAGTACGACTTGTGTTGGTCAAAAAGGATGACGTCATGTTACTACGAAATCGTGGCTTGTCGCCGATTTGGTGAAAAATGTATTTTAGGATTTTAACTATCTGCGTAAAAAAAAAGAGACAAATTATCTTAAGCAGTTATTAACATTTAACACTTTTGATATCTGGTCAAGTACCTAAATATTTTTTCTCAGATAGTCCCTAAAAATAACGCAAATACCACCAGCGTGAATTCTTAGACCGTGAGGGTGAACCACCATCGGTTGGTTTACGCTGGGAAAAGTCGAAGCGAGCACTCGAATCTGACGGCAACAAATGTTACTGCGCCAGAGGCAAAAAGAGCAATGCTGTCAGCAAGACATTTATTATAATATACCAGGTGCACATACAGTATATACAGTCTTAATAAATTAGACAAATACTTCTACTCAAAACAAAGTTCTATCTACGAACGTCTATTGTTTTGGCTCATCAAGTAAGAGGTCTAAGAAAAATTCGAAAAAAAAAACAGAAAAATAAACGAAGATTTGTCAATACAAATGTGTAATAAAATTGTTACAAATAAAATTGACGCTGCTAGTTGAGGTAGCTTTTGAAAATTATTCTTTAATTAGACCCGTAGAAATTATTAATGGGTTAGGATCGTCTTCACATACAACAGAGACGATTTTGAGCAAAAATATCGTAAAATGGTATTTCAATTTAGGTATACATCTTTACTAGAGATAGAAAAACTTTCTCTTTAAATAAAGAAAAGTGAGGATTTATGGGGACTATCAGTTCATGTAATAACTAATGTAATATCTATATTATCACCAATTTTGATAGATATATTTAATAAATGTGTCGATCAAGGGGTGTTTTCCAATTTAATGAAAGACGGTAAAATTATTCAATTATTTAAATCAGGCTGTACGTTAAATCTAACAAATTGTCACCCGGTGTCAATATTGCCAGCGTTGAGTAAAATATTTAAAAAATAATACTCAACCAAATGCCAGCACTTTTAAACATTCACGGGATATTTCACAATCAACAGTATGGGTTCACGAGAAGGCAGTGAGCAGGTCACCCGGGAGTAAGCTTGATCAAGATTGTACTTTAGGCTCGGGAATGATCCCAGGACGCCATTTATGTTTTCGTGATCTCTCCAAGGCTTTTGATTGTGTTAGTCACGAAACTTTAATTTGCAAGCTTGAATACTATGAAAAACGTGGTAACGCGCTCGATCACGTAGTCGTGGTTGGATCTCTGACCGGGAGCAAAAAGTAAGTGTAAATGCAGTTTTGTCTGTTGATGCAAAATTAAAAATGGGCGTTCCCGGAGAATCGATTTTGGGGCCTTCGGCCGTTTTTGGTTTACATAAATGAACTCCCATTTATGCTCGGGAACTTATGCGAAACAATACTATTTGCTGATGACAATTCGTTGTTATTTGAACTAGATAGAAAAGACCTAGATACTCGTATTATCTGGGTGAACAAGATTCTAACAGACGTCTTGAGAAGGTTCGCTGTACATAATTTACAACTGAATGCAAAAAAAAAGAGAAAAAACAAATGTGTTCTGTTTCTAATCTACCTAGAATCCATTATAAAATGGAACTGGGTGGGAAATGATAGGAATTATTTAAGTCGCCCCGTTTTCTTGGTTTAACAGGTTTAAGTTACGGTGGATATATACCATTAGACGCATTGGGAAAGCGACTGGTGTGGGTACGGCTAGACTGGTGTACTTCACATATTTCCATAGCCTAATGTTTTATGGCCTTCTGATGTGGGGATTAGCGAGCATATTAACTCCCATTTTCATTTTACAAAAAGATCAATACCTATGTGCCACCAACAGTATGAATGCACGAGAATCTCTAAGAGATCATTTTAAAGACATTGATGTAATCGCCTTGCCATCTTGAAACTTGTATAGTAATTAATTAATTAGTGCTTGTATTAAATACGAGGAAAAATATAGATCTGTTTAAAAAGAAAAACATGTCAGTGGTATGGAAACCTGAGATCTTAATAAATGGTTATTTGAAAATTTGAATCACATAAGTCAAATGTTTCATTTTCGGGTAACTGCATTCGTTTTCATAATAAAGTTTCTCAGGAAGTTGCTCAATGAAAGGAAAATAGATTTAGATTTGTTATAAAAGACACACTAAGTAAGACAATTATACTGTAAAACTATTTCATTGAAGACAAAACAATAATTTAGCAATAACCTTCTCTGTACGCGCATGTACTGGCTTTCTGAACATTGTATTTCATAAGCCTATTGTAAAATGATGTTGAAAAAACACTCGAGTTTATTTTCGGTTCTTCTCAATGTCCAGGTTTGCCTTTTCGAAACGGAACTAAAGTGAGTTTGACATCCAAACATACATTGTGATTGGGCTTACTGGAATAAACTAGTTTGATTTTGACAAGTTTCTTGTTAGACTTAGGCATCAGAGCTCTAAACGCAAATTCAGTGCTTCCGAGTACTTGATTGATCAAATCACTGAAGTGCGAGTGGGTCGTTGCGAAAGAAAATACTACTGAATCTTGTGGATGATGTCACGCTTTATAACATTATTTTTGAAACTAATGCCTTAGAGACTGTCCACTGACAATTTAATGATTTTAATTATAACAAAAATCTGTCAGTAAACAGAGTAGAAACTACGAAAAAGAAATCTAATCTCATTCCTTGCTCTCGTTGCAGTAGAGGTCACTAATGATAGCAAACAAAAAAAGTTTATTATGTGAGTTTATTGCCCATTTTTGCAAGTGTTGCAGGACTAGAGCGAACGATTGTGAAATTAGAGCTTCCTCTGAACTGTTATCACCACCAAGAAGTTAATAACTAAATTTGAAGGTGAACTATATATTTAATCTCAAAATGAAACGTAAAAGTTCATATGCTTATCAATTCAGGTAGCAGACGTAATATTATTAACGATATAACTTGGAAGATTCTTAGAAGCAATGGCGTTCTAAAAATAGGACTAGGAGTAAATGCAATTGATGATATGGATATAGAAACAAAGGATAGAGACACAGAGATGAAAGCGAAAGGAACGTAATATGCGGACAAAAAGAAACATACAGTGGATTCTGCACTCTCCGAATAATATTATATTCTTATTGATAAAATAATATGACATTAAATAATTTATAAGTAAATCGTAAATTATTCTGTTGGTTTTGCAAAAACAAAAAAATATGTATGTCTTTACTATAGTGAATGATGATTATATTCCAAGTATTGTGATGATTTGTATTCAAAGTAATGTTACATTTTTAGTTTCAATTTTGTAAAAGGTAGATGTACCTAATGTATACTGTTACCTATGTGAATAAAGTATAAGCTTACTGACGGGGTGAGCGGCGGTGTGGGAGACTATGCGCTTGCCGCGCACTTTTAACCCTCTGTTTTAACCCGACCGCCGAGGTGAGCAAGCGTTACGATAAACTCGTGTGTTATTAAGACCTGTACAGACTGCATCGCATATTCGGCTCAAACTCATGGAAATAGTACTAGACGAACGCAAAAAAAGATTGAATAAAATTAAAAACGAAACGACTAAAAACAAGAAAAATTGATCTCTATTACCAATCGAAGGTCTGATGACGACCAGTTTGAGATATTGCAAAAGTAGTTACTTATTAGTACTCTTTCATCTAACTTTAAAAAAAAAATTGCGAAAAATCTTAGCGGTCCCCGACGAAGCTATTAATTTACTAACCCTACTGTTAAAATATGAGTCTTCCAAAGGACAGATAATAGTGAAATATTATTATTTATTGCTTTGGGTTTCTACCCAAGGCTTCTATTTATATTTTTCATGTTGCGATATTTTAAAATTTTTAATTTAACTTTTTGGCTTTTTGACATTGACAGTTCATCGTTGCAAAATCTTTACAGTCGTGATCGCTATAAATCTTCCATTACTTTTGGGGGAAGCGCGCCCTGCAACGCGCGTAATATAATATTCGAAAAGAGCAATTTCGATCTACATTGAGTGCCTAACATTCCTAACATATTTAATTGGATAAGATTTAATAGTGTATTGGTCATCAAAATAGCTTAGCAAATTACTATCTAAAAGATATGACAAAGGTTAGTTAAATAAATTAGTATGAGTTTTTAGTCGTTCTAAACTTGTAAACTGTTCCAAAGTGAACATTTGTGCCGGTCACTGACGTCCACACGGGCTTGATCAAGTATACTTGTATAATTTGAATGAAGCAGATATTCCATCAAGTTTATTTGATCGTATGTGGCCTCTAACGGATCGTTCGTGAGGTCTAGAGGCCGGCCGCTGCTGATATCGCTACCACTCTCGGTGTGAATTAAACCTAACACATGATCTTAAGAGTCCGTCTGTGCAGAGTTTGGTGTATTCACTATTTGGTGACCTGGATTCAACGAATTCAGAAAGTTTTTCCGAATTCGTTGTGTGGATCTCGATATTTAAAAAGACTAAGAGTTAAGATATTTGAATATAATATAGAATTTTAACTCATTATATTGAAATCCTTAAACGCGGAAACATGATTGGAAAAAAATCTCGATAAAAACATTCCTGAAAAGACCCAGATTAGCACAAAGATCCAGGTTGTATATCAGAAATTCCATAGAATTTCAAAATGATTTATACTAAAATGGATAGGTAATTATAATATCTAAAATCTCTAAAATCAGTTTTTTAATTGATTAATTAGTTTTCTTGAAAATTACAGTTATGTGTAAAAACAAATGTTGGATTTCTCTGCGCTAAAATATGATCAAATCGCAACTGCGAAAATCAACTTTATTATCACCATAGGGCGCTGGGGTAATGGACGAATTTGGTTGCACTGGGCTGCATAGGCGGACTATCATTATAAGCAGATTTAATTGAGTTTCTATAGAGCGCCAGCGCTAGGCTAGCGCACAGCGATCACTGGTCGTCGCGTCGGTTAGTACGGCTGGCGGAAATGTCTTCAAAGCATAGACATGGTTTACATAAAAACTCACATCCCATTGATTTTTTTATATTATTACTTATTTACTTGCTAATTTAAAAATTTTAACGTTGATATAACTTAGGTATATTGCCAATGCATGCGTGATAATTGATAAATTATATTCTTTCCTAGAATTCCTATTTTTTGATTTCCCAATTTGTATATAATTGTTGCCAAATGTACTTATCTCTGTGTCGTTAAGCACAAACAAATTCATTACCTATATGTAAGTACATACTTAAAACCAACATAATGTTGATGGTTTCAGACATATGAAAATTATATTCTCTTAGCTTTTCATAAGTGTACAGTTCCGTAATTTTTAAAAACTACTCTAATCTATCAATCTGCATAGTACGTATAAAATGAAAGTACTGATATTTAAAGATATTTAATTAAGCCTACAGTAGAACAGAACAGAACCTAACAAGAACGTGAAGATTCGTTTTTCTTTTATAGTAAACCCTGCAGGAGAATATAATTTGCAGATGAAAGTACTGGTAATTTTTTACTATATACCTATATATATTTAAAAAGGAGGTAGTACATACATACTTATATCATGAAGCAATATTCTTAAATGTGTTCAGTAAATAATTATATATTGCCACCGAAAGGAAATAGTCGCGTAGCATTTCAATACATTTAACCCCGTACTGGCATGGGGCTTTTTAGCATATTTAAATTAATCAAAATCAAGGTTATCCTTATTAACGATCATCTCCATAGGTTACTAGGATTAGGTATTAAAACTTAATACTATAAATGTAATAAAATTACATTCTATTTATTGTATAATTGATTTTGTACATCTCTTAAATGCCAATATATGATCTAATAAGCAGAAAGTTTATGATATAGATTATTTAAGTAAATTTACAACTTACCTTTCTCCAGAACAATCTTCTACAACATAACATGCTATTAATTATAGTATAACAACATTAATTATATAACAAGATGTACTTATAGCCAAAATACATAGTAGTTTACATACATAGTAATCTAATAAATCTTATATATATAATTTAAATGAAACATTACAACATATACAGATATCATATTATTTTCATAATTCATTATTGCATACTCTTTATTAATGTGATCTGGTATCTAACACAAAAATTATCACAAAAAGTAATATTACACTATAAAAAATGTTAATGTTGTGATTCATGTATTTGAGATTAAAACTGAGAGCAACATGACATTACATTATAACTACTTTATTAAGTATTCATTGTAAGTATTGTGCAATACTGCCGCTATACATCATACACCTTGCAGACACCAAATCACAATCGCCACTTAACTATGTAAATTCAAAACTGCACCCAGTTTTGTTGGTTTGCTGGTGTTGTAGGCTTTTGGCTTGAACCACTGAAAAAAAAACTAGTTAAGAAATCTATGGTTCTATAATTTTATACTGGTACTTAAATAAAATAACAGTTTCGACTATTTAACTGTCCATCTCCTCACTAAAACTCTTTATATGTATAATGAAATCAAAGCTCGTTCGGTAGTACTCAAAATATGAATATGATTACAGGAAGCCAAAAATAATCACCATCATCATCAAACTAATATTATTATAATCTTAAAAGTATCGATAAAAAATTATGTAGGTATGTAATTATAAAAGATGTATAATATTAATATTGACATTACCTAGCGGAATTGAAGTCGCTCCATTCTGAGTTGGTAGCTGCTACAGGAACAGATGGAGTGTGCTGAGGAGATGGTGGAGGAGGCAGCCGTGAACCTCCAGGGGGTGGTGGTAACAGCCCCGTGTTGTTCCCACCACCCGCACGACGTGGTTTAGAAGACTCATTACCATCTTTTTTCTAAAATAAGAAACTTTTTTATTTCTACTTTTACTTTAAATTGTCACTTAATAAATGTCAGATTTACTAATAAACCTAGTAGACCAAAGTTTACTGTGGTAGATATTAGGGGGTGGCAGTTTTTAGAAACAATATGCGAAATATAATGAATATAAAGTTATGTTCCTCTGAAAGCAATAAGAAAAACAATATCCAAACTCAATGTTTTGTCAACGGATGATATTTGATGACAACTAAACACTGTTTCATTTAAATTCTAACTTCTTTCAAGAATACAGAGAATTGATAAGATAATGAATGTTTTTTAGCCCTCTTGAGTTGTTGTATAATAAAGGCAGTTTCGTACATGCACTCTGAAGATCGAAAAAGTATTACTTTTTAATACTATTTAAATACCTAACAAATGTCATAATATTTAGTAATTAAAATTACTTAAGTATACATTAAGTATTAAATATTATATCTGGATTTGAATCCTAAAAAGTAATGTAAATCTTTGTATTGCTTTAATTATCTTATCATTATATCTTTATGTAGGCTGTACTACAGCTATACCACATGGAGTGAAAGTACTTTAAACATTGGAGATAGGGAATTTTACTTAAAGAAGATTTCATTTTGATTTTATTAATTTGAACTGCATTCAAAGATTTTTGAAAAATTGCCTGCTTGAACCAGGAATTCGGTTATTACTATATTTATCTGCCTGTCTATCTTGTCTGGTTGTCCATATTTCACAGCAGATTTATTTCATTATCTTTACAGCTATTTGTAATGTTATTTGTTGGCCTGTATCAAACACAACCTCAGACAAACTGGTCTATTAGTGCAAAACAACTTCTAATGTCCTTTTTCTGTGTACCAGATCTGATAGACTATGATTAGCTAATTGCTTATGGTCAAATCTCAGAGGGATTAAATATGGAAACCAAAAAAAATTATACACTTATTTGGTTCTTTTCCAGGCCAGTATTTTGCTTTTTTGCACAAGCGAGAATTTTAATACAAGGAAGAAGCAAACATTTTAAGGATTATATAATAATAATTAAAATAAATAAATAATATATAATAAGAATATATAATAATAATTAAAATTGTGTAATGATAAGTGTCCAAAAGAAACTAGTTTGGACAAAAATGAAACTGAAACATTTTTTGAGCTAACTTTTTCTTAATTTTTAAAGTTTCTGTTCTACTAGGTAATTGTAAATATATATTTATGTTCATAGAAGCAGTTATTTGATAAATTAATAGTTTTGTTTTACTAAAAAAATATGGTATGGGGTGAGGTGACCACTATGCCGATTGCCATTAAAAGTATCATGAATACTCAGAAACATAGTTTCTGTTAAAGTTTCAGGTTTGCTACTGAGTCTAAAACTAAAGTGAAACTCCAATTTTGTACTGAAACTTGTCAATACCGAAAGTTTGTTCAGAAACCACTAATAAAGTCTTAAACCATACCGTTATTTTCATATTGATCTTTATTGTCTCGCCCTCTTTGAAACCAAGATCAAGTTGCTGCTGTGGAGCTTGTTCTCCTTCTTGTTCTTTTCTCAACCACTTAAAATGATCTTGTAAAGCAACATTGAGATCAAATGAATCTGACCTATCTCCAAATCCCAAACCTATGTAAGCACTACGGCCTGTAAGATTAACAAATATTTTTAGGAAGTGATTTAAACTATGGTACATATGCGTTTTAGTATTTATTCAGCTATCAAAGACAAAATTTGATTCTTTATTTAAGGTTTAAATTTTTTCAAATCTCTTTCAATAAAGAAATCTAGCTTCTGACCTAACCACCAGAAGTTTTTATTGGGTCAAAAGGATTTCGAAAAACGACATTTGCTTATGCATATAAAATTAATATTGAAAATACTGGAATATCCATGAGATACCTAGTCTAAAACAAAAAAAAAGGTTTTTAATCTAAATGTTAGGTGAAAGGTAGTTAATCTAAATTTTAGCCAACTAAAAAATTTATAATTATTGTTAACATACCGTTATCATCTTGTATTCGTACTACAAAATATCGAGAACTATCAGTAACAGACTCAAGGGCTAGCCCTGGGTATTTATCTACAGGGCATTTGGCAAATAGTTCTCCAGAAGTTTTATCTTCCAATTTCATTATTAATTCGTCGCCTTTAGCCACAAGTCGCATACGTCCTGTCCATTGTGGCTCTTGAAGATTCCAATCTGCTGCCCTAAAACATTTAAACCTATTTGTTTTTATCTTACCCTCAATACAATATACCTACCTAATATGTACAATTTTTTATCTCTCTTACCTATACCCCCTGTTGGAAGTTTTAGGTGGTATTTTAAATACAAATACCTCATTTTTAACAAGTAAAACACTCTCATATGTTTCCATTTTTTGTTAACAAATCAAAAATTGTTCAATCCAATAAATCAAAAACACATCAACAAAACATAGATAACAAAAGTTGTGAAGCTAGAGAATATACAAAAATTCCACGAAAGATGCGGCCCCAGCTAAAGTACAACAGCAACATTGAGTGCAAGGTGTTTTGTCTCTTTCAGGTTCCGAAGATATCTAAAACGGAAAATTTGACGCGATGACCTCAAATTCAAGTCTCAGGTCTCAAGCAAACTCAAGAGTTTGCTTGAGACCACGGCTGATGCAACTCGGTCGAAACGTCGAGCCAAAATAAAAGATAATCGCGTAAAATTTCCCTAAATAAATTAAAAGTTAAATTAAAAATTAAATTTAAAAGTTTATATGTACGAAGATCTTTGCAAGGACTTAAGGATGGAAGTAGCATATCTGACGTCACCGAATTGTTAGAACGAGAACATTAATTACGCGATGCCTTAGAAAGAAGAAGACGCCAATACGGTTTTTTGTCCTTATCATCGTAACCGAAAATTTGCACCCACAATTGTCAATTTTGACAAAAGTGGATCCAAATCTCTAATCTGTGGTGGCCAAACAACTATCGTTGACATTATTGTTTCTGTTTTTATTGTTAATTTAAGTTTTTCGACTTTTATATGCGTTATGGTTTTAGAACAGATATTACGATCAGTAAAGTGTGTGGAATATGGTTCGCTGTAATGTTAAGGGCTGCAGAAACCGCAGCGATAGAAATTATCCTCTGGTAACATTTCACTCGTAAGTAAACTTATTTCGCTATTAATTTTATATATTTGGAATATATTATATTTGAAGATGTTGCCAAAAATGTCATAGATGATAACTAAGTATATCTTGCGCAACAATATTACAATTTATTAGTAATTTTTTATATTTATTTGAAACATAACCTAACGCAATAGTAATTAGTGATGCCAGTTCTATATCATTTTTTTACCCTATTTATCAAATAATAAATGCAATGTGTAAAAAAGACGTATTAAATATTTTTGATCAGATGAAATCACTAAACATAACAATTTGAAAATTTTAATGGATTAATTCTAAATTGATCTTAATATAAACATATATATGTAGATATATATTTAAATATTATTTATTTCAGATTTTCCCTTAATCCTGTAGCAAGAAAAAAGTGAATTGATGCCATCAAACGACTTGGTTAACAGCCGTCAAAGAATGCCAGGACATGCTCCTCCATCTATTACCGCATTCTTTTATTGCATGAAGGAAGAAGGAGACGTTGTAATGGGCTGAGCCTGTGTGTAAAAAAATATAGGCTCAGCTTTAAAGCGTAGGGGTGTATCGACTACACGTATGCCAGTTCGATCCTGACAGTCACGCGTATTATTTTACGAAAAAAAAAGATTTTCAGTGATTCTACAATAGAAAAATGAAGTGCCGTGTGGTTGGTCGCAAGTCGCATTCAGATGGATGCTGTGATACTCTAAAAAATATCAAATTTCATGTATATGTATCAATTTATACAATATTACATCGACGGTTCTAGAAAGTTTTCTTGTTCGTGTAGCTTTTACTATTCGTCGACAGATGTCAACTTAATCGCCCTTTAAAATCACATTTTGCACTCGGATATGGCTAAGCATATTAAAAACCTACCTGCTTACTCCTAACATTGTTCAATTGTTAATTTAATTCATGAAATTGTTTGTACAAAGCTACATCGATTCATTTACACCGAGTGAAGTGACCTCTGTTGGGGAATAAAAATTCTTGCTAAAACTGACATTATCAGCAAGACCGCACGCAGGAGATAGACGTATTACAATAATACTAACGGTTTTTTTTTTTGTTATGGATAATTTCTGTTGGGGAATAGAATAGAAGTTACTTTACAAAACATTATAAGGACCGCACTCTAGACGTATTAATACTAATATACTCTTTTATAAAAGATAATTACAGCCAAGGAAGATCAAGACTGACTTACGAATATTTAATAGCCAGAGCTGTTAGCTGACGGAAATGTGAAAAACACTCGCATACCCAGGCGAAAATGTGCGAGGAGTGATAATGAGTGATGAGATTTGAGGAAGCGAAAAAAGTATGTAACTCTGACTACACTGTTAGGGATACAGCGTGAGGATAATATGTTGTTGTTGTATAAAGGATAATTTTTATATGCTTTTCATAAACTAATTCATTTAATAATAACTATTATTTGATAATGCACTCATATTTTGTATTTTATAACAAAGTTATAACGTAATAAATAACTAACCGACACTAAATTACGCATATACTGGTGTAGCAGTTTTATAGTAATGGGAACTGCTTACATAGACCATAGAATGAAATTGGTCTATGCGAAATTTTGAGATTTGGTTTTGGCAAGTTCCGACATTGAATTTTCATGGTATAATAAAATGGATTTTTCACAAATACATGTTTAAATATTCTCGCGATATGTTGCTAATGGGACAGGCAAGTTTGTACTGTTATCTATTAAATTAAGTAGTAGGTATTTTTAAGTTTATTATTTTAATCCGAAATTCTGAAATTTTAAATTAAGTCTCTTTCATTCTAAAGATGCGATATGTTGTCTTACCAATAATAAATACGTAGTGACCTGACGATGCTAAAAGTGCTGAATTGCATTATAGTAGAATGTAAAGCAATTTGAGGAAGCGAAAGATGTATGTAAGGACCGCGACGCTTGGCGCTCCGCCCTCTCTGACCACCCCTTTAGGGATACAGCGTGAAGATATGTGTGTATGTATAAAGCAATTCGAACGCGTGGCTCGCCAGTCGCTTTCATACCATCGCCCTGCCATGCCACTTCGTGCTAGTTAAATTGTGTAAGAAGAAAATAAAAGTTCGACACCAATATGTAATTAATTTATTTGGATTTATAATAAATGAGGAGAATGGACACTAAGAAAATCCCTAAAAACACATTACAATTTCGTAAGAGCGTATCTAGGCGGATTCCCCACTACAATCGCTTGTCAAGACTCATCTTTCGTGGCGCGATCTGTATTATCATTCTATTTAAATAAAGAGACAGTAACAGTTGCATGATGCGCATACAAACAAATGGACAAACGTTAATTTAATAATTGCTATTCTAGACCGTTATTCGGTCCCCAACACGCACGATACATACATACACATCTTCACGCTGTATCAAACGATACGTTGTATTATGATAAAAAAAATTACAAATGTAAAACTACATCTCATCCGCTTTACTGCTCCATCATAATATACATTATGGATTTAGATCAATTTACTCTTAAATACAAATATAAGTGGTATTTCATAACTTAATGTTAAAATGTTTGAATCGTGCAATTTCAAGTTATCGATTAATCACTAAGTACGTCTCTGTATCAAGAATATATTTTACTGGTGGTCAATAATAAAACTACTTGAAAAATGATAACACAAAGAGTCTGCTACAACTCGCTAGATGGCGGAAGATTCGCAATATCCCTCTCCATTTATTCCGCGTCCCCCTCAACCCGCATGTTGTTACACTGGTTTGTAAGAGGAAAATTCGTTACGGCGCCTCCTCTTCGTTTTTACTTCGTGTTTTATTGTTACATCAAAAACTACTCAACTGTTACCATCTGCAATACCTTTTAAATGTATTAACGACGTCAGTAACGTTATTATAAACATCTAATATTAGGTTTAAAATTTGTTCATTCATGTAAAAAATTTTAATATCATATACAATAGTGATAGTCTTCATGTCTCAACTAGTCAACATCGAATACGAATGAAAAGAAAATATAGCATTGATGAAAATATATTACCGAAGAGAAAAGTATGTTTAATAAGTGGATATTCATAAAATAAATTGAATTTTTAGAACATTTTTTAATAATGAAGACGATTCGAACTTATAACAATGAAACTTAATGATAATGAAATATCTGTGTAAATATTTCAGAATAAAGGCACAACGTACGGCAGCAACTACGTACTAGGAGAAGTGCAGAACTTATCTCCAACTAAGTATTAAGATTTTTATTGAATATTTTCTGTTAGTTTTTATTTTTAAATATTAAGCCTATAGCCTATAAATACAATATATTAATTGTTGTAAATTCAATAAGTACAGAAATTCACGTAAGTACTGATGCACCAAATGTAGTAAACAGATAGAGCAGATTATTCCAATTCGAGCATACATTATTTATTATTAATATAGTTCTTAGTTGGCTACTCCAAAAGATGGCCCGAAAAATTTAATTGAATTAAGTCTTGAGAAGGGTCATAGGCTACTTTTTTAATACCACGAGGACGAAGTCGCGGGCCACAGCTTGCATAATATAATACCATAATTGTTGATATATTTTAAGATTTTATGTAATTTAAATGATACATATCATATTCATAGCTTTGCCACTCCGAGTTCTACATCAACAAGTCGCAGCTCCGCACCACCAGTTCTACAACTACAAAACATTAAATCAAATAAGGACAATCACACTGTAAAACAAACGATTTCGTCGATGAGAAAACAATAGCCTAGAAATAATCTCTGTACATACATTTACTGGCTTTCTGATTATTATACATAAATACATATCTTCACGCTGTATTCTTAACAAGGTAGTCAGAGATATTATATTATGTTATAATAAACCTATTGTGAAAGGACGTTGAAATAATAATACCCAATTGTATTTCTTGTCGGAGTGTCTCTGGGTGCAAGTTTTTTCAAGCCTAAGGTAGATTTGATGTTCAAAAATACCTTGCAATCGAGCTTACTTCTAGTAATACTTAATAATAATTAATGTATATCTAATTGATTAAAAAAATGATGGCTTAAGCTGTACATATGTGTTTTAATTCATTTTTTTGGTTCCTGAATACTTAACACCAGAATACATAAAAGAAAAGATTTTTCAAATGATTTTTAGATATTGACTTTCTGTTTTGGTTGTTACACTATTTCTGTATATTCTATGTACGCTCAAGTAAAAAAGTAATGACTATGTCATATTTAATTGAAAAACTGTCGATGTGATCGCAGACTTTCCGTAATCTTTTAGAAACCTCATAAAACCATCTACGAACTTCATAGAAACTTAAATAGCTCATACATCTTAAAATGCTTCAATTAAATAATTGTAAAATGTGGTAAAGATTTCACTAATACGATAATTTAGCTACTATGAACTAAGGTTGCGATCACTGTTGTAATGTGTAAGAGACGTCAAATAAACAAAGCTTCTAATTTACAACTGTTTATTTATATCTAATAAATCATACCCACATGCTCACATTATTCACATGCATAATTATATTAAGTATACACAACATCCTCCCTTTACAATTTTTTTTTTTAATACATATATTTTACATGTAGGTACATTATTATATTCCTACACATTTACATATATAACTGAATATATACGTAAGTGTATATTGCATAATATATAATATCTAATTACACTTATTTATTTTATTTTAAAGCAGGATAGCCCCATCGGTCAGGTCGCCTTACTGTCCTGCCAAAACGAGTAATTTTATTTTGATAATCATTTATATGTCTTAAAGATACAGGAGGCTGATGCACTAAGGAGGATTGTGACGTTTGGCAATTTTCGTTGTTTTGTATTGCAATATCATCATACGGAAAATACAAATAATTTGAAGGTATTTCGCTGCCCAATTTTGAACTAGAATCAATTACTAAATGTCCACGATTTCTTATCAAAGTCCGCCCGTTTCCTAGTCTAATAGAATATGAACGTCTACCGATTATTTTTTTTACAACTGCAGGAATCCAAATCTTATCCAACTTAACTCTTACGCTCTGCCCCACTCTTATTGGTAACAAATCTGCGGCAGTTCTGTCGTAATAGTGTTTTTGATTATGTTTACGTTTTTGAAATTCACTGACTATGTTTTTATGGTTAATAACTTTCGGTTTTAATAAATTCGGAGAACATGGAACGATACTTCTTAATTTTCGGTTGTTAAGTAACTCAGATGGTGATGGTAAAGTACTACTTAACGGAGTATTCAAATATTCTAATAATCCTAACCTTTAGTCTGTATTCTCATAACTCGTTTTCTTTAAAACGTTTTTAGCTATTTGCACCGCCCTTTCGGCTTGACCATTTGATTGAGGATAACGTGGCGAAGAAGTGATATGACAAAATTTCCATTCTAACGCGAACTTTTTAAAATTATAACTATTATATTCGGGCCTGTTATCTGACATTAATATCTCCGGTATACCTTGTCTACAAAATATGTTTTTCAATTCATTTATTATTTCATTCGACGTTAGAGACTTTAATTTTCTTATTTCAATAAATTTACTATAGTAATCCATAACTATCAAATAATGATCACCACTGTGATGAAATGAGTCTGTCCCTATTTTCGACCACGACCTATTTGATATATCGTGTGGTATGAATGTTTCCTTTCTGTTTTCGTTTTTAAATGTCATACATATCGGACACTGCAATTAAATCTCGCAATTGGGTAATTATATTAGGCCAAAACATAGTCTCACGCACTCTTTATCTACACTTCTCCAATCCCAAATGACCTATATGTATTTTTTTTAAGCATATCACTGCGCATGTTTTTAGGTATTACGATACAATTTCCTTTCCAAACTAAATTATATGCCGTTGACAATTCATCTTTGTGACACCAGTATGGTTTTAAACTATCACAGATTCCTTTTTTACACTGTGGCCAACCCTCTTTGATATATTTTATAACCATTTGTAATTCATTATCATTTTGAGTGTGTTTCTGTAAAGTTACAAAATGTGTGTCGGTTAGCGAATTACATGCAGTCAACGCACACACCTGCGCTTGCGCCTCTAATTGGTAGTGTGATTCACAATGTTGTTGCGACGTCGACTGAGCAGCACGCGACAATGCATCAGCAACGTAAAGATATTTACCCGGTTTATAAATTAAGTGAAATGGATATAGCTGTAGACGTAACAACATTCTTTGTAATCTTGCCGGAGCATTGGCTATGGGCTTAGAAATAATACTAATCAATGGTTTGTGATCAGTTTCAATAACCACATCGCCTTTACCATATATATATAAAGCTATAAAACTTTTCACACGCGTATACACAAGCCAATAGTTCTTTTTCTATCTGCGCATAATTCTGTTCCGCCTTGGTGAGTGATCGTGACGCATAACTAACGGGAAGATTATTTTGTAATAAACAAGCTCCTAGCCCGTTCTTGCTCGCGTCGACCGATATCACTACAGGTTTATTTATATTATAGTACTGCAAAACTGGAGCTTTTATTAAACTTTTTTTTATATTTTCAAATGACTATATGTTCGCTTGTCCAGTGCCATGCAATGTCTTTCTTTAATAATTTCCGTAAACTATGTGTTTTTTCTGCTAAATTTGAAATGAACCTACCTACATAATTGACTAAACCAAGAAACCTTTCGAGATCTTTCATATTTTTTGGACATTCCATATTAAGATTAAGAGGTATAAGATTCATCAGGAGAAATACCTTTCGGTGTTATTTTATGACCCAAATATTTTAGTTCCATTAATCCAATTTTACATTTGCTTTCATTTAATTTTAAATTTATTATTCGGCATCTTTCCAACACGCTTCTAAGTCTATCATCATGTTCTTTTCTCGTTTTACCATAAATTAAAAGGTCATCAACAAACAAACAGACACCCTCGATGTCATCAAAATTTTCATACATTTTTTTATGAAATTTTTCTGAAGCTGACGATATTCCATACGGTAAACGCAAAAATTTGTACCTTCCGAAGGCAGTATTAAATACACAAAGGTTTGCGCTCTCGGGATGTAATTTAATTGCCAAAAACCATTTTTTGCGTCAATATCATCTAAAGTAGGTAAAGTGAAATATTCGCGTTTAATCGCTTTATTAAGATCCTGGGGGTCGAGATAAATGCGTAAATCACCATTTGGTTTCCGAACTACCGTCATACTGTTCACCCAATCACTAGGACCCTCAACTTTAACGATTATTTGTTGGCTTTCCATTTCCTCTAATTTTTCTTTAATTCGTTTTTTAACGCTACCGGTAATTTTCTCGGGGGATGGACAGTAGGTTTGATACTTTTATCTATTGCTATTTTGTACTCTCCTGGCATGCATCCTATTCCTGGAAACACATCCGAATATTCACGTATTATTTTATTATTTAATCTATTGTTAATTTCACTAACGGATAATATTAATTTAACAAGATTCAATTCCTGGCAGGAGGATCGTCCTAAAATTGGAGGCGATGATACATCAGCTATTAGAAAGTCTAATATGTATTCTATGTTTTTATATTCCACCTTCAAATTACACTTACCCACAACAGCGACATTACCATTCGAATAACTGCGCAATTTAATAGACGTTGCCAGTAAATCTTTTTCTGAAATATTTATTAATTTCAAATAACTTAGAGACAAAACATTGACATCAGCACCTGTATCAATTTTAAAAGAGATCTCGCAATTTTTTAATTTAACATTACAGACCAATCACCTCTTGACTGATTAATATAATATATTACCTGTTCGAAGGCATCAGTTTCACTTATTTCATGAATATTACATACTCTTGAAAAGTGATTTAAATTGTTACATTTTATACACCTCTTTCCAAATGCAGGGCATTTATATTTTTCATGTAACATACCACATTTTTTACATTTATTCGGAAATGATACAAAATTATTACGCTGAGTGTACTGAAAACTGGATCTTGGAGTATTTTGACGAGATGATGTAGCCACTGAACACCACCCCAGTCCACGCATCGCTCGCCGGTTTGTACTAGTTCCTCGCTGCTTGACCCAATCTACATGTTTTTCATTTTCATACCGCTCTCGGCAGCTGCAGTTGACAGCAAACGCGTTGTAAACATCCTCTTGTTCTTTCTTTATAGTAACAGCTTGCATCTTAGAAACATGTGCAATATTACATAAATCCACAGCTTTTTGTAAAGTAAGATCTGGTTCTCTTAGTAATCGCTTCCTTAAACTACCCTCCTTAATACCACATATAAATCTGTCTGGGATTAAATCTTCGCACAATTCTTTAAATTCACATTTCGAAGCTAATTTCTTCAATTCAAAACAGTATTGTGTTATTGACTCGCCTTCCCGTTGTTCTCGTGTGAAAAAATAATGTCTTTGAACGGTTAAATTTTTCTTAGGTAAAAAATAAGAATCGAACTTGTCCAGTAAGGTTTTTGTCTCTGAACTGTTCTCCAAATTGTTCATATACCTCACGTCCTTGTTCACCTACTATATGTAACAATATATTGATTTGTACTTTTGGTTCCTTAAGCGATAACTCACAGGCTTCATAATAAATTAAGAATGCACTTTTCCACTTTTCCCAGTCTTTTGACACATTCTCCGACGTTGAATTCTCTAAACTATAATCAAAAACGAACGGAGATGGCTGTCTTAATGAATTTTCCATTATTACTTGTACTTAGGTAACTTATAACGTAAAAAAAACAACCGACTGCGCCATGTAATGTGTAAGAGACGTCAAATAAACAAAGCTTCTAATTTACAACTGTTTATTTATATCTAATAAATCATACCCATATGTTCACATTATTCATATGCATAATTATATTAAGTATACACAACAACTGTATTGCCTAAAAATATTTCCTTAAAAGTTGAATTATAATAATTGTATGACAACACAGGTTGTCAAAGCGAGAGATACTACAGTGGTCGCCTCAAGAGAACATTTACTAGTGGTTGATCTGTGACAGTAGACGATTCTCCCTTAGGAGAGAAGGTAAAGGAATCTTAGCCCACGCAACCGACGCTGCAGTAATAGATAAATTCTTAATATTATTTCATAGAAATGTCGACGTAATACATTTTAGATGTTTCTAGGAGTTTTTGACGACCATTATATTGAGACAGTATTTCTAATACGATCCGCTGAGGTAGACTAAGCCACTAAAAATAAAAAAATCTCTACTAAATGAACAATTTTACTAAATAAACAATTTAATTACTAAATAAACAATTTCACATAGCAGCACAACAGCATAGATACTTGGGACGCAAAACTACGCCAATTTTACATCACGATATCCTTTACAAACCATTTGCAAATAATTAAAATAAACACCACACCACTCGTAATAAAATCTCACCAAAAACTTCTACCATAAACAACAACAAATGACAATGCCCAAAAACTATGGAGCTTTGCTTGGAGGTGTTCCTTGACTTTTTGTCGGACGTTGGCAATATTCGCAATCGCGATGGAAGAAGACTTTTTGTCAACAATTTCACTTAGCAGCACAACAGCGTAGATACTAAACTTGGGATGCAAAACTACGCCAATTTTACATAACGCTATCCATTGGGGAATGTACCCATATTACGTGACCCATTTTTTACCATTACTTACCCCCCCTCCCATCCCTCAGTAACCACCCGTAGTATTTGGCAAGACCGCCCCCCCTTCCCTCTAGTTTTTACGTAGTATTGAGTAATTTATAAATATAGTTTTAAATCTTTTTTTGCAAACAGAAAGTTAAAAATGTATGTAGGTATAATTATGGAACGCATTTCGTATATGTATAATCTGTGTCGTTTTTCCCGCACTTTTAGCTCGATAAAATGTCATGTTATCTATATGTCGCAATATGTCCGGCTGTAATTGTGAAAAACCTAATTTGTGTTATGAAACAAATAAAAACATTTTGTACTTGAATGGATATTTGTTTACTCATCACAAAACAAACATACAAAAAATATTAATTTGGCTCATATTTGTCTTTATTTATACGGCGCTTGCAGCGTGACGCCAAAAGTGCATGCATACTATAAATTACAAATGAAAAAATATCATTAAGAAAAAAAAACTTCTATAAAAACTTACTGTAACAGGATCTTAATTTACAAAAACAAAACTTATTTTTTCTTTTATTCACATTTATTTTTCATCTTAATCATCTTCAACGAACACGTTTCCAGTATCAATCCACTGGACACATCGTAGATCTCGTGGGCGGAAGTATTAGGAGTTTCCTCAGACGTGATTATTTTCTCCTCGTCGACGGCCTCGACGTCTATCCACTCCACGTTTCCCTCTACAACACATAAGACCTCCTGTGGTCTACTGATGGCGTAATAGTAGTGATACACGTGTTTCGTTGTACTAACGACTTGTTTCGAAATAAATCAATTGTTTGTGTAAAGTTATGAACAATCTCCCACAAATATGTCATAACAAATTGCCACACACAGTTTGATTTTAAATTTGTACGTCTTTGTGTACACTGTACACGTTAATCCATTTAAGGGAATTAATAGTGATACAACGCAGTGTTCAAGGATTTCAGTGATGTTTTTGAATTATATTTTTTTTCGCTAGTTTATTAGTAGTAATTTTAATCACGTGATAAATTGTTAACTAATTTCAAACGCGGGGTATGCGGGAAAAGTAATTTTAGCATATACGTTTCTTTTAATTCGTGGATTTTTATGTGTTCTATGTATTCTAAGGTATCGCAATACTATGTTCTATTTATATCAATGAATTTTCTACCTATTCCTAAGACTGGCCCGTTGGCGCAGTGGCATATGCATCTACTTTCCATGCTGGGGTCCTGGATTCGATCCCCGGTCAGGTCAATTTAGGAAACGAACTTTTCGAAATTGGCTTGGAGTCTGGGTGTTACTGGGAACTCCCCCAGAGTTCGTTGTGTGGTACCCATAGTACAAGCTTACTGCTTAGTTTGGGGTCTCACAATCTGTGTCTGGAGTATTATTATTATTTAAAGTACATAATATTTGTTACATTTTTATATAAATCATATTATTATTCAATTAATGGCATTCTGTAAATGTTGTGTTATGTAAATAAGCGAAAATTAAATGTTTAAATTGATATAATTGAATGACGACGAAAGCGACCGTTAGTGACTGTCGCTTTGGTCAACTTACATCTTTATTAAACTGTATGAGTTCTCACCCAGTCTCACGGCTCACCTATATCATACTTCATCTACGCGCGACACTTTGCTCCGGACCCACAGAGCAAGTAAAGTTTCCGGACCTATGCTCACCTTATTAGTAGTAATGTTACATTCTCTTTGGCTCCCCGGACACGGACGGTCAAACAATAAAAACGTCAGACTTTTGGCGGGAACGGGAGAAGTGAGGTTGTCATTTTATTTAGATTTTCAAGCGACTTCCAAAAAAGGAGGAGGTTCTCAATTCGGTTGTATGTTTGTTTTTTTTCTATTTTTTTACATTTTTAGCAGTTTTAAACTACAACAGTGATAGTATATTGTGTGTTAAAGTTCTATGTAAGTGAAAAGAATGGAGGAGATCTAAATAAACATGTGTAGCTGAAGTTTTTGCACTCTTCCAAGAAGTCCTTTTTAACTGCAATAAAGCCTACTATCACTGTACTGGAGGAGTGTTAGGGACAGTTAATGTTTCTTCAGTTGTCATTAGGCTGATGGTCTTGTAACCAATGCCTTAAGAAATATATATAAATAATAAAATATTAAAAACGTCAATGTCAGTTTGCCAAACAACCGAACTTTAGTTATAAACCATAATAAAAAGCAATCGGCAAATACCCTTTCTGTTGTGTGTTTTGTGGGTACATTAGGTTGGTACAAACTACTTGTTTGTCTAGTTTGACGACATCTAAATATCTACTCGTTTTTAATTCCGTAGTAAGTAAATAAACTGTCGAATTGTATTTTTTTACATTTTGAATACGTAGAAATTAGTAATATAATAAGAACAAATCAGTATGTATGTAGTAGATTTGTTTATTTTAATTTTCTATAAATTTTGACGAAAATGGAGTGGATGATTATTAGGTAAAAGGTACCTACATCGTTTTTGGTTGATAGTGGATTCAATCCACAATTCATTTTCTTTCTAAATTTATAGAAAAATCACTGAAATCTGTAACCACTCTGTAACTAGGTCTCTCCGTGTTTATTTAAACATAATAGTTTTTAGATGTTTATGTGTAAAAAGAAACAAAGTGAAAAATTCTGTCATACTTAAGTTTTGTAAGTGCATTTTGTTTGAAAGTTTGTAACTTACTTTTACCCACAGCTTCGCTCACATGGTATCACTGGCAAAGATAAGCCTATATTTTGATTTAGTTACGACTGTTAGTAAAGTTATTAGTTTCAGTACCTACTACTCAACATCAAACTAACATTTTATAATATTCGGACAGACATACATACTGTTTATTATTTCAGTATCATTGTTCAAAATTGAAACAAGCAGTAGATGCTGATGCTGCATTAAATGTGTTCTATTTGCTAAGGCCTGATCTAGCTATTTAGCGCTTCAAGAAAAATAATATTTGCCGCCCTTTACAATGACACCTTATGTCTTAAGCATGTTATTTCAAAAATAGGTGATGCAATTTTTAACCGCCTTAAAACAAATATTATCATTTCAATCTGTATCTAATACACCGCCTCATGGAATATTGTTGGAATTATATATTATTTACATAGTCTACTGGGGCTCCTGAACGAGTTCACTAAATTTCATGAGTGTTTTATGCATGCATGTATGTTTGTTCCAGAATTTCTTAGAAACTACTGATTGGATTGAAATTATTCTTTTTTATCGACTTATGTGTCTTTCAACTTGGGGAATAAGTTTAAAAGATATGAGCCAAGATGTTATATGAAGTTGGTGTATATTTATAATGTAACTTTTGCCACATCGACTTATTAATGACAGGCATATTTTTCGTATAATTTATATGAATAAAAATAACAAGAAATTATTTTTTAAAAATATAATACAAATAAAAAAAATAGTAATTATGTATACCCACAAAACGAGTAGGTATGCTACTGCATAATCAATTTTCCAAATATTGCAGTAATCAGATAAATAAATGATATAATTTTTATAAAAAATTGGGACCAATTTTTTAAACCGAAACTTGCATGATAAAAGTATAGAATAATTTTTTGTTTTATTCGCAAATTAAATTTAAAAAAAATTAGAATTTTAATAAATGAATGAAATTATTAATTGTAAATTAGGATTAATTGTGAACTTTGAAGAAGCATTTGAGGAGGAAATTTTATGAATATAGTAATAGAGAAATAATTTTCCATGTGGCATTTTCTCTGCTTACTTTATACTGTATTTGGAAAAGTGGTAAAAACACTGGCCAAGTATGAGTCGGACTCCTACACCGATGGTTCTGTACACCATACTATGTATTTGTCTTTATGTATTTACCAAAAAAAATATAAGCCGGATTAAAAAACAAAATTAACTGTAGTTGAAAGACACATTGTCCCAGACTCTCCAACTGCAAATATGGGCTTGTAACGACTAATAACATTAAAAAGTTATAATACACATAATTTTAACTTATTGACTAAACGCCATCGAAGTTATTTTCTGTATAATTTTTATGCAATTTTTGCTTATCCAAATGTATTTTACAGTTGACCGACTATTACTCGTTAAGTTGTCGAGCCTACTAGCTGTGATAGTTTTCCTTTTAACTTTGTTAAATATACTACACCATGAATAATTTTCATACATCCAAAAACAACAGTTTAGCTGGTGGGCGAGGTACATGTGACAACAAAAATTACCACTTTAAAGCTTAATATTTCACAAACATATTTCTGAACCTAAAAATTTTCATCACATACTTCCAATATTTTTGAAAGACCTATCCAAAGATACACCAGTCTCTCAGAGGTAAACTGCAGACAGACAGACAGAGACGGGCATCGCGTAATCATAAGGGTTCTTAGTTTTACTACATAATCCTGAATAGCTAGTAGCTTCAATAAGAATAATGTCGAAGACAGTGAATCCTATAAACAACGCCATCTATTCCATTCACGAGAAAGATATTTTATTTTAGATGTATAAGCATAGATTTATTAGTTCTACTGTAAAGTGTAGGTATTAGGTGCCTAGTATTTAGTTGAAGAATATTTCAATCTATGCTTAATTTTCTTAATTATTATTCTGGAAAATTTAAATGTATTGTATCCTTAAAAACAAACTGATTACATCTGTATTGTTAACTAGTTACCCGCCCCGGCTTCGCACGGATGAAAATTTTTTTTGAAAATAAAATACAGCCCACATTATTTGCTGTTAATGTATGTAGCTTTCGATAGGTGAAGGAATTTTTGAAATCGGTTGAGCAGTTTTTGAGTTTATTCATTACATACAAACAAACAAAGTTTACCTCTTTATAATATTAGTATAGATATAGAAAAGGAGCTAGGTACTAAACACAGTCCAGTAAGCCCCATAGATGCTGAAAACAAATATGTTAAAATCTTACAGGGCTCAGGATGGTGTGTTGTGATCTTATTGGTCACATTAATGTGGGGTTTACACGGGTGACTATAGCCGCACGATTTTTGCCGCGCGGCGAAAATCGACCGTCTAAATGGCAATTCGGCTAGGTCGCAAGTGACTAAAGCCGCAAGCCCCAAAGTTGGGTAGCATCCGACTTTGGCCGCGCGGCGACCTGCCGTATGCGGCTGGCGACTAAAATCGAACGTGTAAACGATCAGTTGCAGGCGATCGCCCGCCGCATGGAGGAGTATTTCGCGCACGTTATTCCACTACCGCGATTCTACGTACAGATCGTTTGGTTAAACAACCATGAATAAAAATAATACCATACAGGTCTTGAAATCCATCCACGTACCCAAAATTTACGTTTTCTTTTTTCCTTTAGTTTCTTCTCTCTTTGTTCTTCAAGCAATTCTTGAATAATTGAATAACTATTTCAATTCCGGCACGAACAGCTATTCTGCTCAACATTTTCGAAGGAAATGACCGAGCCGCATGTGACTTTAGTCACCTGTGTAAATGGGCTAGCGATGCAGCTTGGTGAGGTGATTTGTGAAGCAACTAGCCGCACGGCGAAAATCGACCCGTGTAAACCCCTTTTAAGAGGCGATATTGAATATTAAAAAGTTGACTGTGTTTAAGTAATTATATTGCTAAATTATGGGTCCTCATAAAATCATTTTTATTGATTTTAGGGCTTATTTGTCTGTGGTACCAAAGTAACAAAAATGTTCAATTTTTTTTACTATTATTTCAGATTGACTGAGGATGGCATACAACGTAAGTTTATTCAGTTTCTAATACTATCTTTGCACCTGTGTAACAAAAATAAGTATACAATCAATAATATTGTTAATTTTAATTTCGATCACGAGTCATTTTTACCTAACTATGCGAAGAAAAGGGAGAGTTATGATCTTAACAGCTTATCTATGTACATTCTGCTCTCTTGATTCTCAGAACCAAAACCATAACTCATTTCATCATAAAATATGAAGTATTGTGGGATTTATGATTTATCACATAATCAGTCACATGCAGTGTTACAAACTATTTTGCGACTATAGCTCTGCGAGACCTTTATTTATACGCTTGTTATACCCAGTCTTGTCATAAATGTTGTTACAAAGAAAACATCGTTTTTTTTCTTTTACATAAAACGTTTATTACTACAGTGTAAGTTAGTTTATACATTAATATAATAGCATTTTAAAAATATGAAGCTCCTTCAAAATTATCTCCTTTAGGCTTAATACAATCCTTTAAACGTTGTAGCCAGTTATCGATTGAAACACGCACTTTCTCCATAGGAAAATGCGCCACTGCCAATCTTATGGAATGTTTTAGAGACTCCAAATTATCATGACGTTTAGAGCATGCCATACTTTCTAAAAGAGACCTTAAATCATAATCAAATGGAGATAACGGCCAGTCTTCTCTGATGAAGTCAGAAATGTTCCTTTCCAGCCACGCTTGTGTGGATCGATCTTTATGAACCAGTCTGAGTCTTGCTGAAAGGATCATTCTCGGTTATGGAACATGTTGTTATTAAGAGGTTTAACTATCTTCTCAAAAATCGTGTTTCGATACACCTGAGCCGATTTTTTGATACCTTTTTCACAAAAAATATGGCTCAGTCACTCCTTGATAGCTAACACCCACCACATCATCACTGACACCGGATAATGCTCACGTTGTACCCTACTGACTAATTGAGAAGGTTCCCTAGAGCTTTGAGAATAAACTCGGTGAATCTACTTCTAGAAATTTTTTCGATTTTACCACCCTGTTCATTTTTAAATTATCGGTTAGGTAATGACCATTGCGTCTCTTATAAGCTGGAAGTCTTAAGTCATCTTTTAAAATACACGACATGGTTCTGAATGCTATATTCTTTTCCCTGTATAAAATCTTTTTCTTCTAACTCTTTCCTTCACTGCTTTGATCGCCTTTTTACTACGTATATTACGTGGACGGCCAGATCTTTTTCTGTCACAAACAGAGTACGTTTTATTATAACTATCAATAGTCCGGTACACAAAGATTCTATTAATACCTAGCGGAAGGAGAGTTTTAAAAATTGGATTTGACTTCATACCTACTTTGTGTAATGCTAATGCTGTCACAGCAATTCGGTTCTCTTTATAAATTCCATTTTAGTATCAACAACATTTAACAAACATTGGCGCGAAAATGAGAAAACTATGAATATTTTTTTTTTCTCTTTGTTTTGGCTTCGCAGATTGCATTTAGCCATTGACCAAGTATTATGAGTCGAAAATAAGGGAAACGAAGTTTCCCGCCCTTTTTTCAAGAAACAATGTTCTTCTTCTTTCTTTCTTCATAGCATGGCGCGCAGACCAGCGCATTTGCCAATGTCACGTATCAATAAGTAGAATCACAAGTAAATTCGTTTTTTCCTATAGTAAAACCCCTCTAGTAAAGTGATAGTAAGCTTTACTGAAGTTTCAAAGGACTTCTTGAAAGTGCGCGAGAACTTCAGCTACACATGCTTATTTAGATCTACTCCATTCCTTCCACTTACACGGAAATTTAAAACACAATATACTATCACTGTTGTACTTTAAAACTCCTTAAAATGTAAAAAATAGAAAATCTAAATAAAATGACAACCTCACTTCTCCCGTTCCCGCCAAAAAGTCCACTATGAATATTCATATGAGAATGGCTGGTTCTTAATTTTATTGTAACCTTTTTGGCCAGACTGTCTTTATCTTTTCATTTTTTTTGTTATTTAAAAACATCAATAAAATGTTAGTTGGTTCAAAATCGTGGTTTAATACAAGGTTTAATCTAGGTCTAATAATACTTTCAAATTCAATAGATGGTGAAATGTAGCCCTATTCGTGCCGTATTTGGACGTTTGGACAGTTGCCTCCATACATTGAAAGGTACAACGATTGGTACCATATGTGATGGCACAGTGGTAAACTGTCTTTTGTACGCTGACGATGTTGTGCTTATTGCACCATCAGAAGCAGAGTTGCAGACAGTAATCACGTGCTGAAGTAAAAGGATTTAATACGAATGTGAACTAAACTAAGATTCTTGTGTTTGAAAGGCAAGATGTACAGACGAAATGTGAGATAACTGGATACATGGAAAATGTCTAGAACAAGTGAATGAAATTATATATCTGGGGAGTGCGTTTTCGAGGGTTGGAAAATGTGAGTTGGATGTGTAGAGACGAGTAGCAGCTGGCAATATAGTGAATGGTGCTCTGTCCGCATTAGTAGGTAGTGCGAATATATCTAAGTCAGCCAAAATTGCCATTGATTAGTGATTACCTTAAAATGGCAACCGATTTGGAAGTACGGAAAATGGTGAAAATTGAGAAAATCTTTGATCTCTAAGTAATTCCATCACAAAAATTGTGGTACTGGTTACAAGAATACCACGTGTTTGGAAAACCAATACCTTACCAAAAGGTACAACGATTGGTACCATATGTGATGGCACAGTGGTAAACTGTCTTTTGTACGCTGACGATGTTGTGCTTATTGCACCATCAGAAGCAGAGTTGCAGACAGTAATCACGTGCTGAAGTAAAAGGATTTAATACGAATGTGAACTAAACTAAGATTCTTGTGTTTGAAAGGCAAGATGTACAGACGAAATGTGAGATAACTGGATACATGGAAAATGTCTAGAACAAGTGAATGAAATTATATATCTGGGGAGTGCGTTTTCGAGGGTTGGAAAATGTGAGTTGGATGTGTAGAGACGAGTAGCAGCTGGCAATATAGTGAATGGTGCTCTGTCCGCATTAGTAGGTAGTGCGAATATATCTAAGTCAGCCAAAATTGCCATTGATTAGTGATTACCTTAAAATGGCAACCGATTTGGAAGTACGGAAAATGGTGAAAATTGAGAAAATCTTTGATCTCTAAGTAATTCCATCACAAAAATTGTGGTACTGGTTACAAGAATACCACGTGTTTGGAAAACCAATACCTACCTTACTCGAGCAACTTGGAGCGGTTGTGACATTCGGAACTTACCTAAACTGAAATAACGTGATTTTTCATCTTTACCTTAGATCTTTATCTTAGATGTCAAAAGCACTCGCATACCTAGTCGAAAATGTGTGAAAAGAATGATGAGTTTTGAGGAAGCGAAAGAGGTGTGTAAGGACCGCGACTCCTGGCGCTCTGTCCTCTCTGACTACCCCGTTGGGGATACAGCGTGAAGATATGTTATGTTATGTTTCATCTTTATCTTCTAAGCAAAATTTGTGGTAAAGGCAAAAGTTGTAGTTGCAATCGTATCGGACACTTATTTTAGCTTATTATACATAGTTATAAGTTTGCAACCGGTTGGGACCTACGGAACCTTAAGGAATTACTTTTTCAAAATTCTACTTCCAGTAAAATGAGTGTACTTAGTCAATATTATTGGTAGTATAATCACATTTATAGATCGTATTCCAACTGCTTTGTGATCGCAACCTCTGAAAACACTACGGAACATAGTAAATAAAAAGTACGCATAATTGTGCATCTTGCGAGGGAATGCGGGCGGCGCGCGGCGTGCCATACAAGGACAGGACTAGGATTGAAATTAGCGTTGCGTATGATTACTTTTATTATTTGAAAGCATATATATTCCAATAAAAAATTTGTTAAGACGACGCATTAATAAACAATAATTTAATCTAAAATAGACCTACCGTTCTATGTAAACGTCCGTGCGCTAGCTTACGAAAAATACGAAAAAGTACTTATTTTCGTTTATTTTAAAAACTATAATTAATTTTAAAGGATCCAACTTGTAATTTTGAAAAATATGTTTAGATGAAACTACACAGAAAATTTAGAAACATAAATCGGTCCTGTTACTCCGAAAAATGTAAATCTCTGTTTCAAACTTAAACTTTCTTTGATATTTTTTTTTTTGTGTTACAAAAGTTAACCAATCGTGTATCGCAACTGCAAAATAAAGTCAATGAAATGAAGAATCAGGTTACCTAATATCACTTTCATATACTTTCATACGTTTTGTTGTCGCTTAAAAAAATTAAGATCCCTGCCGTCAAAATTTCCAATGCCTCGCTTTAAATGAAAGATTTCTTTTTTTCGAAAAATAAATTTAATTTTTTTCCGTTTTTAAAATAAATTTGTCGTATCTGTATTTTACTTACTTTACAGGACAGTGATTTTAAAAAAATGAGATTTATAGTCCTAACTTAGTGCAGTCTAAAGTTTTTACAGAGTTTAAAGAAACATATTTAAAATAACAATTAATTATTTTTATACGTGTATTTTTATTTTAGTTTTCGTTTATTTTTATTATATTTTCGTACGTTTCCTTGTGATATGTTACAATTATTAATAATTAATTTATGCCCAACAAGTCAGCTTGAAATAAAATTGCACGAGCACGCATCTCTGCTCCGCTCATTAATTTGGAGTTTAGTGCATACTGCGTACGTTGATGCTTTTTTAAAACTTTTTTAATCATGAGTTGGGATAACGATTATGTGTTACAACTGATAGAAGCATATAACATGGATGGAGATGGACTCTGGGTCCATGTCTGAACTGAATGAGAGCCGTCGAATGAATACAAGGAAAAGATACGGGGAACGGGAGATTTGGATACGAGGATCGTAGAAAAAATTGAGCGTCCATACTTGACGACATGCGTATGGCGACACGCTGACAAGACACAGTATCGTAAGTGTGGACGTGGTTTTTAGCATGACAAGTTGAGATATACGACATGGTCGAAATGGGCGTCCACACTTATGATACAGATACGCGTTCCGATACGCCTGATTTTGAGATTCAAGATGATACAAATGTGGACCCAGCTTTATGAGTTGTTTCACTAATGTGCTATCTATTCTTTTCTACGAACTTTCTAGGTGGTTGTTAATATTTTCCTCACGGATATTAAAATTAAAAAATATATTAATTTTAATTTTATGTTAAATTTTAAGAAATGTAGTTACTAGCAAATAATCACAGGTGGTTACTAATGCAAATTTATTGTTTATTAGCATATATTATAGAAATTTTGGACTGAAAAATTTTCAAAAAAGCCTTAAATTTTCAATTCAAATCTAAATATGCAAATTGACTTTTATTTCAAATCTAGGGTTATAAAAATGTACATAATAATTGAAAACAAATCTTATATGAATTGGAAATATATAATATATTGACACGACATACATTTTTTTAATTATTTCATAGTTTATATTTTATTTTAAATTATTTCATAATTTTAAGTTTTCACTTCTGTCGGCAGTGCTTAATGACTGCTAATTTTTTTTATCGAAAACTAATCGCTGCATTATTTTTTTTACTGACAAAAGTTGTGAAGATAAAGTTATTATCTGTCATAATTAGTGTAAGAAAATATTCGTCCCCGTTTACGTACATCTATTTTCAATTTGGATTTGTTAATGCGTTAATGTTTAACAATTATTGTATGAATGAACCACACGGCGAGTCGTAGTCGCTCGAGTCGTGTCCTATCTCCCACGCCGGCGCCGCTCGCATTCCCCTCGAAAATGCGTAATAAGCGTAAATTTTATTTACAAATAGACTATGTTCCGTAGTGTTTTCAGAGGTTGCGATCACAAAGCAGTTAGAATACGATCTATAAATGTGATGTAAGCAATAATATTGACTACACAAATTTTGCTGCAAGTAGAATTTTGAAAAAGTATTTTCGTAGGGTTCCGTAGGTCGCAACCGGTGACAAATTTAAAACTAAGTATAATAAGCTAATATAAGCTAATACAACTGTTAATACAATACAAAAAAGCTAATACAAATGAGTTCGCAACTAGTACCACAAATTTTGCCTAAGAGATGAAGTTGAAAAATCATTTTTTTTTTGTTTAGGTATGTTCCGTATGTCGCAACAGCTCCAAATTGCTTGAGTAGGTAGGTATTAGTTCTCTAAACACGTGGTATTCTCGCAACTAGTGCCACAATTTTTGTTTTGGAATTATTCAAAAATCGAAGATTTTCTCAATTTTCACCATTTTCCGTACTTCCAAATTGGTTGCGATTTTAAGGAAATCATACACATTTGTATGTCGATGTGCCATAAATCATTAGTACCACAATTATTGTAAATTAATAATCTAATTCTACTGCACTTATTTAGAAATATCTGCGGTGTCACCCTTGTGGACAACATAACCAATGAAGAGTACACAATGTGACAGGATTACACAAGGATTTTTTAGATGATTCGAGCAAATAGAAAGAATGAATGACGAAAGACCGACGAAGAAAATCTACAGAGCGAAATTAAGTGGTAGCGGAAGCCAAGGAAGACCAAGGCTGACTTATGAAGAACAAGTAGCCAGAGTTTTAACTGAATGAAATGCCAAAAGATCTCTTTCAAATTTGCCCGTAGTACTTGTATCAGAAAAATCAATTTGAGGTATCAGATGCCATGAATTTATGTGTTGTAGCGTCGGCGAAGCTTAACTTATAAAGATTTGGTCATTAAATTTAAACATATGAAATTATCGATACGACCTTTTGAGCCACTATTGTGTCACGATTGTTTAATCTACCACGGCAGCCATTTGCAATGTACGTCAAAATTCTCGGGACGCACGCGGGGGGCTGCCATTTGCTTTGTGGAGACCTCGGACCAGGAAACGTAATGTACGGAACCATAATAAGTGGCCGCTGTTACCACCGTGTGCCAAACGAATGTTCCTGTCTCTGTCTGTCTCATTGAGCGTAACCACGAATAAAATAGTTAATTATAGTAACTTTGGTAACCTCGCACTGTCAGTGTAATTCGTGTCAGTTAATGAGTCTGTCATGAAATAATTATATATTTGCAAAATACTCGTAAGTCTTAAGTGTTTTGGTTACTATTCACAAAAATTAAAATATGTCATGTTCAGCTGTGTATCGTTATTCTGTGATCTTCCCTAGTCACGCACATTAATAATTTTGAAATTCAGTCAACGAAAAAGGCACTTTAAGACACGCTTTTAGAGCAAATATTCCGTCCATTGTTACTTGGTCCGAGGTAAAGCCTGTCCAGTGATAATTTACATGTCAGTGACGGGATTTATGCTCGGACCAAGGAACATAATGGATGGAGCCGTAATAAGTTGTCGCTCATACCACCGTGTATCAAACGAATTTTCGTATCTCTTTTTATCTCATTGAGCGTAACCACTAGTAAAACAGTTGTAGTAAGTATGGCAACCTCACACTGTCGGTGTAATTCGTGTCAGCTTATGTGTACGAGGCATGCCTTTTAAGTTTTGTCGTTTGAAGAAAAAAACACAACTAGAACCTTATAGTACTTTTTATTGTTTTTCAAAGTATTCACCACGTAGCTTAATACACTTTTCCATTCGCTCAAACCAGTTATTATAACATTTATTCCACTCTAAAGTGGGGGTGTTCAAAATGGCTGACTTGAAAGCGTCGACTGCTTCTTCACCGGACTGGAACCTTTGACCACGAAGACTTTTCTTAATTTTAGGAAATGTAAAGAAATCGTTAGGGCTTAGGTCAGGACTGTATGGAGGATGGTCAAGAATTTCTACTTTTTCCTGCTTCAAATACTCAATCGTTTGACGAGCGCTGTGTGAGCTTGCGTTGTCGTGGTGCAGGATGATGCGTCGCTTTGAGTTAGATTTTCGAAGTTCGGCGATGACTTGTGGTAAACAAACTGTGGTATACCACTCTGCGTTAACCGTTCTACGATCTTCAAGTGCAATAGTCGCAACATGGCCGGTTTTTCCAACGAACGTGGCCACCATCTTCTTTAAAGTGCTTCGAGAACGAACAACTTTAGTCGGCTTTGGCTCGTCTTGAAAGACCCAGATTGTAGATTGTTGTTTGGAATCAGGATCGTAGGCACAGATCCAAGATTCGTCACCACTGATGATGTCGTAGACGTGATTTGACTCTCCTCGGTTGAACCTTTGCAGAGTTTTCTTACACCATCTGTCGCGGGCCGCCTTGTGATCGTCGGAAAGCAGATGCGGTATCCAACGGCAAACTAGCTTTCTCACACCAAGCGCTTCATGCAAGATCTTCTGAATGGTTGTCCCTGAGATGCCTAATAGAGCCTCTATCTCTCGATATGTCACATGACGATCTTCGAGAATTAGTTGTCTCACAGCAATGATGTTATCTGCAGTGAAGGCGGTTTTTGGGCGTCCTTCGCGAGATTTGTCACTAACACTAGTATGTCCACGCTGGAATTCTAAATACCAGCGTTCGACAGTCTGCAGACATGGGGCTTCATCACTGAACACAGATGTTAGCTCTTCAAAACACTGAAGCCGTGTCAGGCCTCTTCTAAAGTTGTAGAAAATTATTGCACGAACATTTTCCTTAGAAAGATTCATTTTCGTACGTAACCTGACAGATTCCAATCGACGCTGTGACTAAACAATAGCATTAATCCTAATACTTTCAACTGTTTTGAGATTTAAAATTTAAACACATTCGAATATAGAACAGTTCCAAATTCAAATATGGAAACGACAGAACTTAAAAGGCATGCCTAGTACATCGTGAAATATTGTTTGCAAAATGTTCGTAAATCTTGAATGTTGGCTACCTAGTATTTACAAAAATAAAAATATGCTACTTTCAGCTGCGGTGTATCGTTGTACTGTGACCTTCCCTAGTCACGCACGTTAGCAAAAATCTAAAAACTAGGACAAGGAGTCCTTAAGGACACGCTCTTAAAGCAAATGCTCTGTCCAGTCAAATACTTAGTCGGAGGATTCATGTTTTAAAATAGTTACCATTCCATCCAAGTTATAATACATGGCGTTTTTGGCGGGATTTTAAGAGGAGCGATTGGGCGCTTAACGTTTATTTTAGTTATATGCAAATCGATTCTAGTGGATATTGTTATGTAAAATTCGCATACTTTTGCGTCCCAAGTATCTACACTGTTGTTGCATTATGTGGAATTGTTAAAATAAGTGCTTATTTAGTAGTTCGTTGTTGAGCCTTTTTTAGTGGCTTAGTCTGCCACAGCGGATCCTACTAGAAAGACCGCTTTAATATATTTATTGCTAAAAAATGTTAAGAACATTAAAATGTATTACGGTTTTTTTGGCGGGCTGTTGGGCGTTTATTTTAATTATTTGCAAATGGTTTCTACTGGATATCGTGACGTAAAATTGGCGTAGTTTTGCGTCACAAGTATCTATGCTGTTGTGATGTCATGTGAATTTGTTGAAATAAGTGCTTATTTAGTAGAGTGACGTTGAGACTTATAGTAGCCTAGTCCACCTCAGTGAAACTTACTAGAAAAACTGCCTTAATATATTTGTTGCCAAAAACTCGCAAAGACATTAAAATGTATTTCGTCTACATTTTAATAAAATAATATGAAGAATTTATCTATTTATTACTGAAGACATGGTGGCTAAAATGTTCTTTACCTTCCCTCCTAAGTGAGAATCGTACTCACACTTACAATTTAACTTACAATGTATTACATTGACATTTTAATGAAATAATTATTAAAAAAACATTTATTACTGATTATTTCGGCTGTGTAGGCATAGATCCTTTTGCCTTGGATAACAAGCATACGTTATCTGTGAGTGTAAGGTGACAACACTGTTGTAGAAAATAACATGGCGGTGGCGTTTCTTCGTGTAAATAAATCTTATTTTCACACTAATTTGATAACAGTAGAAAACGAGAAATGTTTAAAATGAGATTAAGTGAAGTGATGTCTCATGATGAGTTTACGTATATATTCAGTTAATTAGAAATTATGTGAAATCAAATGCGCAGTTCTTTTTAGTGTAATCAATGAATCTGATAGCTTTCGACCCAAATACACATAAAAGATGGGGGATTTACATATGTTATTGTTTGTGATTTTAATAATTGTACAACTTTCAATGGCAGCTGAAAGTAACGATTGCCCCCATAAATGTGACTGCTTGGAACAATATGTAGATTGTTCAAGAAAAAATATCGCATCCGTGCCAAAAATTCCCAAGTGGGTGGAACAATTGGATCTCAGTTATAACAAATTGAGTGAAAACGTCACGGATGGATTTGAGAAATTTTTGTCTTTACGAGTTTTAAAATTGGATAAAAACGTATTACATTCTATACCAAACTTCCAGAACTTCATACAGTTGCAAGAAGTAACTTTGAATAGAAATAGCATTGGCTCCATAGATACTGGACACTTTTCTACCAACAGCCCTATTAAGATACTAAATTTAAACAGTAATCATGTTAAAGTAATAGAAGAAGGAGCTTTGGACAATTTAACTAACTTAATAGTATTAAAATTAAATAGAAATGAGATAATGTCTTTGCCTAATCATCTATTCAAACATCAGTCGAATCTAAGGACATTGGAAATAAACCATAACAAATTGCATGTTATTAATGGTTTACTCTTCCAAGGATTATCCAATTTAACAACACTTAAAATGAGATATAATAATATAGACAATATCATGGATGGTGCCTTTTTTGGATTCAAATCAGTGAATTTACTACAATTAGATCATAATAAAATTAAAAGTATTTCTAAAGGATGGATGTATGGGCTAGAATCTTTAATTACCTTATCACTGTCAAATAATGTAGTGTCTGATATTGACTCTGGCAGCTGGGAGTTATGCACTAACTTGGAAGTTTTGGACTTATCTCATAATTATTTAATTGCCATAGAAGGCCGTACATTTCAACATTTAATCAATTTAAGAATATTAAATTTAAGCTACAACAATATTTCTTTGATTGTCCAGGAAGCATTTAGTCACATGATTCAATTACAAACATTACTATTAAATAATAATAAAATTTCTTGGACAGTGGAAGATATGTCTGGACCATTTTCAAAATTGCAAAATTTAATAGTATTCAGCCTGGCAGCTAATCACATAAAATCTATTAACTCGAGGGCTTTTCAAGGTTTATCAAATCTGGTTGAACTAGATTTAAAGGGAAACAACATTACATCAATTCAACAACATGCTTTTGAATCATTGCCAAAATTGAGGAAATTACACTTGAATTCATCTTCTTTATTATGTGATTGTAATTTGTTGTGGTTGGTGAGATGGATCAGAGATAAATCCGAACATAAATATGTTACAGCAACTTGTGCTTACCCATCAGAAGTGCGAAGTGTATCAGTCTCGAAACTAAAGGAAGATAATTGTGGTGATTCACCTAAACCAAAAGTAACAGAACACCCTAGAACTCATCTTGCCATAAAAGGTAGATCAACAAACTTAGTTTGTTCAGCAACATCAAATCCATTTAGTAATTTGACATTTTTATGGAGAAAGAACAATGCCAATGCTAGTAATCCTACAGTCTATGAAAATGTGACATTTTCTACCACTGGTCAACCACATGCAACTTCAGTTTTAGTAATATCAAATGTAACACATGCTGATTCGGGAAAATATCAGTGTGTCGTAAGTAATAGTTTTGGAACCACATATTCCACAAAAGCAAAAGTAAATATTGTGACTTTTCCTAGATTTATAAAGACTCCCACAAACGTGACTGTAAAAACAGGTGAAACTGTAACATTAAATTGTGCTGCTACTGGTGATCCACCTCCAGAAATATCTTGGAAAAAGGATGGAGGCAATGATTTTCCAGCTGCACGAGAGAGAAGAATGAATGTCATGCCAACAGATCACCTATTTTTTATTGTAAATGCGAAGCCTACTGATATGGGCATTTATAGCTGTGCTGCTAAAAATCCTGCTGGTACTATTACAGCCAATGCCACATTAAATGTATTAGAAGAACCATCATTTGTTAGAGTTATGGAGAATAAAGAAGTTACAAGTGGTGATTCTGTTGTTTTACAGTGTATGATATCAGGTTCTCCTAAACCAGTTTTGAAGTGGTTAAAAGATGGAACATCAGTACCAGTATCAGAGCGCTATTTCTTTACTGCCAATGATCAGTTGTTAATTATTATTGGAACAGAATCTAGTGATGCAGGAAGATATGAGTGTGAAATTACTAATGAATTAGGAACAAAAAAAGACATGACGGAGTTACGAGTTTTGCCACCTGTAGCGCTTAAAGTGAATGAAGATATGACAGGTATAATAATAATAACTATTGTGTGTTGTGCAGTTGGGACGTCCATAATTTGGGTAGTGATAATTTATCACACACGTAGACGTATGGCAACTGCTGTGCCTAGTTTTCCCACCGGAAGTATTAAAATGACACAAGTAGTACATAGTGATAGTGAGTCCCCTCAAATGTTCCCAGACAATGTATCAGAACATTCATCTTGTAAAGATAGTGGAACAGGTGACTCAGCTAAACAAACGAGCTTTGATGGTGTGCCTACAGAAAAGAGTGATCAGGTACATTTTGAAACAGCTGTTTGTCGAAGTTACTCCCCAGTGCCAGAAGCACACCAACTTCTTCCTTCTTCTTTTAAGCCATCTGTTCAAGTGCTTGTAAATACTTCTGTAACACCAGCTACTTACAGTTTTTCTAGTCACTGTGGTAATGATTAAATTTTTAAAGTTTAAGAATAATTTACTATGCATTTTCACTAATTACATAAAAGTCTAATTTTCTCTGTTTACGTGTGTTGTAATTTTATTTAGTTCAAATACATATGCCTATTATTTGAATATTTACATTCCGTTTTCAACATAAACCTCTTAAAATTCTATTATAATAAGTTAAGTATGCTTTGGTAACCATCTTTGTTAAAGTTTTATATCAAATAACTACTTAATGTTTTTGGTGAAAATGCACTGTGATATTTGGGCATATGCAAACAAGAGTACAAATGTGATCCATTTATAGCCATGTGATATTCCTACATTGTATGACATATTAGAAAATAATATATATAAATGTATAATGTTACTATCCCTACCTTCGCCAGTGAAAATTGTCTTTGTGAACTCTTCTTGTGTATGCCCATGTTATTAGGCAGTCTAGAAAACTTTATTGTTTACACTAAGTACAAAATGTAACAAACTTGCCAGTATTGGTTTTGATATAAAAGACTGAAATATTCTGTCATTTACGTTTAGAAATGTATGGAAATGTTATTGCTTGTAATGAAAATACAGCATGTGGGGTAGAATATGAAAATATTTATTATTAAATACATATGTAGATTGTGATATATTTAATTTCTTATTTTTGTATAATGCTATGATTTATAATAAAATGTTTAATCAGATCCTTTTAAAAGACCTAAAAAGTACTGCTATGATCCACTATGTTTTATAATTCATTACTAACTGTAAGTATACAGTCATTCAACATATTATTTAAAATGTATCTGTATTTTTTGTTTGTGTTCTGCAGTATAGAGTAATACTTGTCTATATTTTGAAACTAAAAATAATTACTAGTACTGTAACAATATTAATGAACGTGAATTTAGTTCTATTGTAATATTAAGAAAATACCTAGTTTTAATTCTTTAGCTATTTAGATTGTAGTAAATGTGTGTATAACAGAGTGGAGTGAGAATTAGAATATGGGCACAAAGTAATAATGATAGACTAAACTTAGAAATTGTGCTATAATTATTTATTAAATACTGGAATTGTAATTAGTATTCCATACTTGAACAACTACAAACAAATTTTGTATACAATTTAGTGTTTTCAATATTATACCTAAATCTAATTTATTGGAAGCTTTAATTTGGTTTTTTAACACATTGTTACATATTTCCGAAGAACATTTTAGAAATTAAGTGAAAATTAACACATGAAAGTTAAAAATTACCTATGACTACTATACTCGTACTATGACTACACATATACTACTCCTTCCCCTATATTTATTCTAACTATACCTAATAGAATAGGCTCAGTGTTTTGGTAATTGTTTTTTTTGTATGAACTTGAATATTAATTTGTTTTCTTACTGTTTATATAAATGTATATAATATACTATGTAGGACGTCTATTTATATATATTTTAATTATTAAAGTTGTCAAAAATGTCTTTTTTATTCTTCAAAAACCTAGTTCAAAAGCTTTGATTATTTTTTAAAAGGTTTAACCACAACCATAACCTATAGAAAAAAGTATATTATGTGATTCAACCACAGTTCAACTTAAATAAAAAAGGAGTCTATAATTCTGCAATTTTAGTGCCTACAGACGTTACAATTTATTGGGACAATCGGCTAACGACGCCGATAACCTGTAATGGTGCCTCAACACTCGAAGAGTCACTCGGCGAGGCTCACAAGCGAGCATTGCGTTAACGAGCGTCAACCGTCCACACTTTCGCTTTACTCAGTCGTTCGCAGATGTCGTCGATGAATTATGCTAACAGCTTTGTGCGCTCTCACTTATTATAATTAAATTCGCAAAGATACGTAAACCCTGGAAAAAGAGAAAATGGTGGAGGCTCTATATGCGAAGTTTATATTATTTTAATAATGAGATTTAGGTTCCGAAAGAAGTATGTAAGAACCGCGACGCTTGGCGCTCCGTCCTCTCTGACAACCCTGTTAGGTATGCAGCATGAGATATGTATGTATATTATTTTTATTAGGCAAGTAATTATTTTCGCCGATTCATACGCCGTTTGTGCACCGATTTTGATGATTATTTTACTATTAAAAGGGAATATGTCCAGAGTCTACCCATGTTTATTAACATCTGATTGTGAAGTACTGCCTTCTACTTAAACAAAAGAAATCCTCAACAAATTATACATTTTGATAATCCTTTTATTTAATATTTCGTTCTAAAATTAGTTGTAGACCTACCCTAGATATTTTTTTTAGGACAAAGCCACTTAAAAAGGTAAAATCAATGATGTTATATGTAGCCCATCACCCCTTCCCCCTTCTTTCTCTATTTCCCTAAACGCCGGCAACGCGCTCGTTATTCTCCGGATGTCGCGGGTGTGGGTGTCCATGGACGGCGGTTGGTTACTCTCCATCAGGTGACACGCTTGCTGGTTTGCCCCTTATAAAAAAAAAAAATATATATTACAAAATTGGGTAAAATGAATAGGTACCTGTTTAAGAAAAAAATTAATCAAAATGAAAATACGACAAAATAATGACCCATTCCATACTAATCTAAAATCAAGTACAGAAAGAGCTTCATAAATATAGTACAATTTTAATATCTATATCACGAGTTAATTACTTAGTTAAGTAAGTAGGTGAGCGTGGGATACAGTGGATCGAGGGTCACAGTGGATAGATCGTTATAGCTTTACATGTATGGCACATACACACTTGAGCGTTGCTACGTTTCCGTTCTTACACCTCTCCCGCGTCCAAACTAGTCGTCATGTCAGTTTCGGAGCGGTAGTTCGTAGCGCAGCGCACCGGTCAACAAGTAAGTCACAATTTATTTTTTTTCGCGTTTTTGTAAAACATTTTGCCATTCCGTATACTAAGTATGAATTTGCAAGTTTTGACAATCTGTCATGATCTATAGTTAATATAGAAAGATTTTATCACTCTAATTTGTTTATTTAACGAATAAAAAATTTGTTAGGATTTCTTAAATAAGATAAGTATCAGTGGGGTACAGTGGTTCGTTTTGATTTGGGGTACAGTGGATAAAGATCCACTGTACCCCGTAGGTATTAATTTTGAAAGCATTGTTAAAAGAAACTTATTTTTGTAGGGAAAATGCCACGAGATAGAAAAAGGAAGACCAATATCGGTCAGCATACCGAAGGCGAAATACGGGCTGCTTTAATAAAAATATCTGATGGGCAAAAAATAAAAGCTGTAGCTAAATCGATGAATATTCCATACACAACTCTGCACAGATATAACGGAAAAATTAAAAAGTCGTTAGCTGCTGACCGTATTAATACAGAAAGACTAACACCAAATTACTCAGTGCGAAGAATTTTCACGGATGCACAAGAGAATAACTTGGTCGATTATTTAACGAGATGCAGCAATATGTTTTATGGTCTTACATTACTAGATACCCGCAAATTAGCCTACGAAATGGCAGTCATAAACAACATTACAGTGCCACAAAAATGGCATGAAATTAAGCTGGCAGGTCTCGAATGGTTGCACAGTTTTAGAAAGAGATACCCTACACTCAGCTTGAGAACACCTGAGGGATGTAGTTTAAGTCGTGCCACGTCCTTCAATCGCCACAATGTGGCGATGTTCTATGATAATTTAGAAGATGTTATGTCTAGACATGATGCGTTCGGCAACGGAACTAGGGTGTATAATCTAGATGAGACAAATACCATGACCGTTCAAAAATCGGCTAAGGTATTGGCAGTCAAGGGGCAAAAGCAAGTCTCTAAAGTTACTAGTGCGGAAAGAGGGACTCTCGTGACCACATGCTATATTGTGAACGCCTTGGGAAACACGTTACCGCCAGTCATGATATTTCCTAGAGTCCATTTCAAAAGCCATATGATAAATGGGGCTCCAACTGGAACTTTAGGTCTAGCAACACAAAGTGGATGGATGAACGGAGAGTTATTTGTTCAGACTATGCAACATTTCATAAAACACACTAACAGCCGCAAAGATAATCCCAGTCTTTTGATTTTAGATAATCACGAGTAGATGTATCCAGGCATTGAATTTAGCGAAAGACAACGGTGTGACTGTTCTCACGGTTCCACCACATTCGACTGGGAAATTGCAGCCATTAGATGTTGGCGTTTTTGGCCCGTTTAAAGCGGCATATAATAAGTCAGTTGATAGTTGGATGATGCGCAACCCTGGTAAAACCTTCTCGATTTACGACGTGGCTGGATGTGTCAAAGAAGCGCACATGCAGACAATGACACCAAACAATATTTGCAGTGCCTTCAAGGCGACAGGTATTTTCCCCTTTAATAGGGATATTTTTACCGATGATGACTTCGCCCCCAGTGATGTTACCGATCGACGACCAGAAAATAGGTCTAAAAATCGCAGTCACACTCACAACGTTGACAACGAGGGCAGCGATAGAACGAGAACTCCATCACCATCGGTTTTACTCCCGTCTGTCCATGTATCGCCTGAAATTGACTTGTTAATAAAGTCGCCAGGTCGCCCCAATGAAGATCTCGTATGGGCAATTGTGACAGACGTCCAAAACGAGCCGTTGGCATCTGGGTCAAGTAATACACCAGTAAAACCGTCGTCTTCGGTTGAGCTACCTCGGTTATCTGAGCTTGCTTTCCAGATGTCTGTTCCAAAATTGGCAGAAAGTTTTACATGTAGATACAGACAACAAACGTCAAAAAAATCAATCCTAAAGTCAGTAGACAATACACTGTCAACATCCATAGTAGAACCGCCAAAAATATCGACTGCAAAGCTTTTAGACACACCTTCTAATCCCAGAAACAGTACTGAAACGCCAAAACAATTTATGAGCCCAATCGAGTTCCGTGGATTACCAAAAGCTGGACCAAGAAAACGTGGAAGATTAGAAAGGAGGAAAGGTAAAAGCATGATAGCAACTGATACACCTAATAAGAACGAAATCGAGCAAAGGACGACAGAAAAAAATACAGATAAAGAGGAAGGAGTCTGAAAAACTGCAAAAAGGAAAGTTTTAGAAAGTGACAGCGAAGAAGATGAAACGATGAGTTTATATTCAGAAGAAGAGCTGATGGTTGATGAAGAAGAAGATGAGGTTATCCACGTAGACCCTAAATATTTCCGTCCTCTTCAGACTAGACCAAAAGAAGGAAATTTTATATTAGTAGAGTTTGAGGTGAAACAAAAGAAAATATATTACATCGCTAAGGTTATCGGTGATAAAAATCTAGACATCGAGGTCTCCTTAGAAAATCTGTCAAGAATCCCAACAAATTTCATGTACCAAATGTTCCAGATATTGCAACAGTCACATTCCATGACATAAAAATGATTTTACCTCAACCAGGATTTATCGGAAGCACTAAAAGAACTCAAGGATTGTATAATTTCGATATCGACTTTATAAAAATAGATCTGCGTTAATTTTTGAGTTAGTTAATATTACACATTGATCTCTTGGCAGTATGGCTATTGGTTTTGCTTTAACTAATTGTTTTTTGAAGCCAAAAACTGTAATCTTTGTTTATACGATTATTTTTTCTTAGAGTTTTATTTAAATTAGTTTTATTTGGTTGAAAAGAACAACAGATGTGTTCCTTACATTAATTAACAGTAACGGAATCTTGTCATATTTTTGACGTTATTGTTACTATTGTTTTTATTTTTTGTTAGAAGTTTATGTTACATTCTTTTATTATGTTATTGGACAGCAGATGTGTTGTTTTCATTAAAAGTTGATATTTTAATTAAGAAAAGAATAAGCTAAAGTTTTTAAAACTTAGTATTGAAAGGACAGTGAGAAGCTTGTGTTCCTTATTTTTAATAAAATATAATAAATAATGTGCGTATAACATTATGATTTGAAGACTGGAGCTTTTTTTAAGACTGTTTAGAAGTAATTTAGAACATACTATATTAGTAATAATAATATATATTAAATTATCTATAGCTTATAAAACAAACAGATGATTTTGAGACTAATTTCATCCAAGTACGAATTAATGTGTTTTGATTGAAAATAAACGATACAATAATAAATACATTTTAATTGATTGTGTAAATAGTCATTATCCAGTGTGCCCTATGCGATCCATTGTAACCCAACATCTGTATTCACTCTGACCCATTCATGGGTCACAGAGGATACTTTGCCCTCTAAAAACAAAACAGGATTATTTTACAACAAAGTCTTTGTGAGGCTGTTTTTGTTATGTAGTTTCAAACTTAAATGTATCTTTTAGGATTTTGTCAAAACACTGACCGATTTAAGATGCAAAAAGTGAAGTTACAGGACTTACAAAAAAAAAAGGATCCACTGATCCCCATGCTCCCCTACTCATCAAAGAGAATGTAACATTACTATGGTACTCATGTAATTTTTGACAGATAATGAATTTTGGCACCGAGTTCGGCACCTGTCAAAAATTATATGTACTTACAGGAATTTGCATCCTATATTTTGGGAATTGATAACTGCAGTTTTTCATTTTACTATTTATTTAAGGACCTACGCATCGTATCTATGCATTTGCAGAATTATCATCCACGTTTAATTAAATTCGTAACATGCATGCAGCTTGAACTAAAAATTCACACTGACAATTAGAGATGGGTAAGCCCGTATCCCTAATGGACGTAGTGATTACTTACTCAGTGCCTAATGATATTGTTGGATGTAAATTTGGCCAAGAAATTGGTTGAGCACCTTAAGAGTGACTATCGTTTACGCGTCATAAAACTACAAAGACTATTTTCGCTTCCCATCATATTATGACATCTGTGACGTGTTGGTTTCAATTTGAACGCAGTATAGTAAATTACAAAATCTACAAACAAAATCAGATTTTCATTTTGACAGAATTGTCAGAATTTTGTTGACTGAGTCACCAATAGAATTTTATTTTGTCATTCATTTATAAGGGCGAATGGGATAGAAGCAAAGAAGGAAGCAAGAGATGGAAATAGTGATACCACTGTCAACAAAAAGCGACTCAAAATTTTAGCGTTTGATGAAGTTGATCATTCATGTAGGCGTTACACACGTATTACATTGCAAAAATCCTACTAGATCTCTGATACATATTGTATAGATCGTACGCATTTTATTTATAACTAGCTGTACCAGCGACTTCGTCTGCGCAGAAAATTTTTTCGTGGCTTTCCCGGATTAGGTTAAATTATATGTACATGTACAGACTATGTATAAAGATTGTTTTTGAAAAAAGTCTACGTCTGTCTCCGGCACATACTATGTCTGTACCAAACATAATTAGTTCGGCGGTTCAGCATTTCTCATTCAAAGTTTCATCTCCCTTTTCTCCCCTTAGGGGTAGTTTTTTGATAAAAAAAAGTAGCCTGTGTCCGTTCCTAGGTGTCCAACTACTTATATCCATGCTACATCATAATCAGTTCAGCGGTTTAACATTACATTGTCCGTACAGTTTCGTACCCTCCTTCCCGTCCCCCTTTTCTTAGATTTTTGATAAAAAAGTAGCATATGTATTTTTGATAAAAAAAGTCTTATCACCGCACCAAATTTTATCATTGCCTAAGTTTAGCGTTCCCCATACGAAGTTTCATCCCCTTTTTGCCCTCTTAGGGGTAGATTTTTTATAAAAGTAAGTAACAAGTAAAGTAGCCTATGTTTGTTCTCTGATGTCAAACTATCTTCTTGCCAAAGGGGTTCGAAGATTTTGGCATACTTTTCAGCTGCCATTTAGTTTTTTTTTCAAAATCGCAGCGCACCATAAAACCTGTATATATCGATTGGGGACACCTAAAACGTCACATTTTAGGACATAGGGACATGCGGGAAAAGATCGATCTACGAGAACTTCAATAACTATGAAAAAATAGTCACTAAAATGTTTCTACGCATTTTATGATGCTGGTAATAGCTAGACTGATTTATCCTAGGTATTAGTTAAAATAATATATAAGTTCCTATTTTTACTGTTTATGAAGATTTTATAGAAATTATTATTTAATAGAAGTGTCCTACTTCAATGATGCATACCTAGTGCTTAATACCGCAGTGAAATAAAATGCGAATGCACTGCAGTGATTAAAATGGATTTAACGTTTTTTTAAATGCCAATTTAGGCCGGTCGTATATTCGTGTTTGCTTGAACGATGATCTTGTGTCTTACTGGTCTTACTATACTTGAACGTTCTTGTCTTGTATTAAAAATTTTTTTTGTTTAAATTAGCAACTTTTGCTCCTTAAGCGTACATTTAAGGATATTCAAAATATTTCAGTTACTTCGTTACTGTAGACATTTATACTCGTATGTACTTCAATAAAGTAATGGGTACATCTCAGTGTTTTGTATATTATTTATTTATTTGAGCTGCTCTTTTAGTACATTTGATAGCAAATTCTAATACGTAATCATTTGTTTAGTTTTATTTCTTCTTTGAGTTTTACCATTCTGATCTTCATCTCCTTTCCGCTTCGTCCGCACAGCGCCTCTTTTGTATGGTTTTAAAAGTCGCGTCAGCGCCTCTTTTGCGTCCCATCCTTGCTCTTGCTTTACTTCGCTTCTGTCTGGCCTGCGCCTGAGGAGTCAGTTCTGTCGAACACACGGCATTCCATGATTAATGAATCTGAAAAGATTCTGTTATAATATGTTGTATACAGCTAAAGACGGCAGCTAAACCTATGAAACATTTAATTTTTGCATTATGTAGTTAATTTTTTGTATGCATTATTTTCTCATTTTCTTTTTTCAGCCAGGTTATGGACAACCAACTTATGGAGGCCCACCCCCTGGCCAATTAGAAATTGGCCATGGTCCATATCCTTCTATAGGTACAGGGGGTGGCATTTCGCCACAAGTTCAGCAATGGTTTCGTGCAGTTGATAAAGACCAGTCTGGATATATTACAGCTACGGAACTAAAAGCAGCGTTGGTAAATGCAAACGGGAAAACTTTTTCAGAAGTCGCCTGTAATTTAATGATGGGTAAATTGAACTTATATATAACTAAGTAAATTATAATAGAAAATTATCATTAAGACGAGTATATCCAGTTGTGTTCGATTTGCGGGGGAGAGGTGGGGAGCGCTTTGTCGATGAGCGCGCATAGTAAAAATGTAGCTGTAAGGAAACCCACATGCCATCTTTGAACCTCGAATAATTACCTTTCGCCGCGTTTGACTATTACAAACTGGTAATGCCATCACAATAACAATATTAGTGTGAATTTAACTTGTAGTATAGTTATTACATACTTTACCAACATACTAATAAAAACAAGCACAAAAAACAGGACCAGTGCATATCAGATTCGCGGATCGAGGTACGTTTTCGAAGGAAAGGCAGAGGGTATATTCAAGTGGTTCTCAAAAAGTGAATCTACTCTGAAAGAGTCAATGTGCATTTATATGTACTTATATTTTAATAAGCCTAAACATTAATCAGTTCAGATTTTTCTTAGTAGGTAAGTCTTATCATTTACCAAGTGTGTGGGATTCTTAGATAATTTCCTTAAATTTGGCATGTATATTTTTATAGTGAACATTTATAATATAAAATATAAACTCCCAGAGCGACTCGCGCCACTTTATCGGAAATACTCACCTTAATAATAATCACACTGTAATTTTTTATGTAACTAAATTACTAATATAGAACTTTTATTACAGGGATGTTCGATAAAGATCGTACTGGTCACATAAATCTGGAGGAATTTGATAAATTATATACTTACATTAATCAATGGCTAGCAGTATTTAAGACATATGACATAGATCAATCTGGCCATATAGAAGAAGAAGAACTATCTAAAGGCAAGTACATAATAGAACATTCTTGTAACATGTAAAAGTAACATTGTCATCAACTTTGTTATTGTAGTGTATTCAATGGCAATAGGTACTACTTAGGGTTGTTATGCACTGTCGACTAACATCACAAAAATAAGCAACTAGTCTGGAATATAACAAATCGAATGAATTTAATAGCTTTTCAGTCGCGGCAGTCGTCGAATAGTCGACAGTACGTAATAGCTCTTAAGACAGCTCTGCAAGCCATACAAAGATATGGTACACTTCCCGAATATCATAAATCAAATAGGAACAAGATAATACTATACTTAGCGTATATGTACTTTTCTACCGATTTTCTATAAAAGTAATGTTTAAGCAAAAGTGTTGATCCCTTTTTAAAGCAAGCGGTCCTTGCAATAATGCCAGCCTCTCAAGTAAAAGGTTAAAATGGATGTAAAGCGTTAGTATGAGTTAATGATAGAAATCATTGTGTGCCAATGCTGAACTGTATGCATAATTTTTGATGCTCTCGCTTCCGGTGCATTTTTTGTACAGTAAACGTACTTATAAAGTAAAACCTCAAAATTACTGCCAAAAATTAGGCTTCATAAAGTTATATAAAAAAAACGGTGTGCCTCATTCTTCCATCTTGCAGCAATTTTTTGGCACAGCAACTTTTTTTATCTATTTTTAGGCAATGTTAATGTAGTAACAGCTTCAAATTATGAAATGAAACTATACTTTTTCTGCATAAATAAAGTACACGTGTGCCACGTCAATGCCTGTTTGAAAGTACTTGGTACACGACTTTATTTTCCTGAAATTAGAGTTCAATAACTGATACTATACTGTTACAGTTGGACCTTATGTCAATTATGGAACGACATGTTACAGGTAAGTTTAAGAGCTTAGCGATGTTAACATTAAGAGTCCCCTTATGGAGCCTAATTCAACTGAATTTGTTCATTACTCCCCACTCTATGACTATAGATCTCTATGACAATAAAGTTGATTTTCGCAGCTGCGGTTTGATATATTTTAGTGCGGAGAAATCTCAACATTTGTTTTTGCACATACATAATTGTAATTGTAATTTGCAAGAAAAATGCATCACTAATTAGAAAACTGGTTTTAGAGATTTGAGATATGAAAATTACCTATTCGTTATAGTAACAATCATTTTAAAATTCTATAGAATATCGGAGATCCAACCTCATCTTTGTGCAAAACTGGGTTTTTTCGGGAATTTTTTTATTGACATGTTTTTCTGCAATCATGTTTCCACGTTTAAGGATTTCAAGAATAAGAGTTGAAGTTGTACGTATCCTAATACCGAACTCTGTCTTCTTTTATATCGAAATCCACGTCACGGAACACAACTAAGTCTGCATATTTCGCGAGTCTGCGGCCTCATTTATGTGCGCCGTGCAGCCATGTTCTTAAAGTGACTCTCTTACGAAATGAATTTAGAAGTCCTTTAATCACTGAGTCCATGTTCGGAGTCACCAATGTTGAGATTTTCTTTCGTCGGGGTCACCAATTTAGGGATTTTCTTAGTGTTCATTTTGTCTTCTTTTTTTGTAAATTCAAATAAAGAAATTACATGCCGATGTCAAAGTTTATATTTCCTCTTACGCAATTAACAAGTACAAAGTGGCATGGTAGGGCCATGTTATGTAAGCGACTGGCGAACAAAACAGCAAAAAAGCAATTCAGAACTTTTATCATCGCCAGGTCGCTACATATTGTATTTATACTCCATCCCAAGTTTTATAATGGGCCGCGAAGTCGTTTAGGAGCTATAATATGTATTTCAATGTCGAAGCGCGGTGTCAGCCCCTTTGCAAGCATCGTTGCCTCACACTACAACTTATTATTCTAATAAAGATGAAATCGATCAATATAGAATATATGTCGAACGCCGTTTTGAATCTGCGATGATCATACCTGCCACGAACAATTCCACTCTTCTATTCTGATCACTGAGTGGTGTGCCAAAACATTGCAGCAAGATGGAATGAGGTACACCGACGTTTTTTTATATAACTTTATGAATGCTAATTTTCGGCAGTAATTTGAAGCTTTATTATTTATTAGTATGTAAACGGGCAAAAAATGCACCGTAAGTGTTAACTTGTTACTTGGATAGGCTGACGTTATTGCAATGACCGCTTGCAACTTTTACTTCAGTTACAAATGACTGCCAATTAGTGGCGTGCATCCCATATAGGCACAGAGACACAGCCTACCCTGACAAATTAAAAAGTTATATCGATATCTACTATTTATATACAATTTAAAATTAAGCAACAATTCTTTAAAAATAGCGCCGTCTACCACCCTTCCTGGTTCTTACGTCCTTCATCTGTTTGTAATCGTATTTCATATTTTTACATTACTGTATTTTATTTTTAGCAATTACGCCATTTATCGAAAAAAAAAGTTCACGCCATATAACTCATTCGCGTAGGCACGCCGGTCCAGTGTCTACAATTCAGGCACACACGTTTTACACGAAATAATCTTGTGTGCAATTTTATACACGAAAACGTAAGTTTGTGTGCGTGTTTTGGAGACATTTACTACATCAACGACATTATAGAGTTAAATGCATTTCATAAATTAAAATTACTCGTTTTTGCTTTATTTATGGTTGATTTATACTTGAATCAAAATAAAACACCGTATTTGTTTTCTTCCTACGAGTGATTTGTTGTTCTAGGAGTTATTAAAAAACATTCTATTCTTCTTACAATTCGTATTTGAAGTAAATATCAGTTTACAATAGACCATTTCAATTGTATTTTTAAGAATAGAATGTTTTAGTTGTGATGATTGTGTTGGCAGTGTGTTTACAAAAAACAAACGTTTTCGAAATTTTCATGTGAAAAAATACAAACTATAGCTAAAGGTATGTTCCAGAGTTGCATTTATATCAAAAGGCAGGTAATGTGACTCGAAATTTAAATTCTAAATATTATGAAACATAGAACTGTGACTGACGGGTTGACTAATAGTTTATTTTACTATCCTTGCATTAATTACATATAACAAATAACAACCACTACGAAAAATTAAAGTAACGGTAACGTTCTCGCTCGTCAGTATTGCTGTATTAGTAAGTATAATTATGTATTAAAATTGTTATTTTTTTTTATATTTGTTATTTTTACTGCCTACCCTGTTGAAAAACCCTGTGCACGCCACTGCTGCCAATAATACCATTTGCAATAGTAGTCAGGGCCGCGTTAACCCTCGCCAACGCCTGTGTGCGAATCTTGCGAATCACCAGTTTTGTTATTAATATTTAGGGAAAAAAATATGAGACGATAAAGTTCAGACATTCAAGTTTGAATTTTTCTATGGAATTAAAAAATGTTACTCTTACTAAACTAGAGTTAATCGGCGTGGCAACATGGAAACATCGCGTGCGCCTTACGCCCCTTTTTTATTTTTTTGATGTTCCTATTTTCAACAGAAATAAGAGTTAAGGCATTATTTTTAACAGAAATAAGAGTTAAGGCACCTGTTTGCATAGTTTCGAACACAATAGATCGGTGTTGATTGCTGTAAATAAGGTATGGTCTAATGTGACCTGCATAGTCACTTAATTTAAATAAGAAATAAGGCACTAGTCTTCCGGCTCGACCTTATCTTCCGCTTTTTATAGTATAAAATACTATTATATTAATATTATTATTGAGTTGTAATGTGCCCGAATAATAATAATAGTAATAGTTAATTACTGATTTAAAAGTGAAAAATTAATTCAAATGTGATAAAATATTTGAAATTCATTGAAAAATGTAGGAGTTATTGGTTTCTAAACTCCAGCAGTGGGAGTGGGGATAAACTACTGTCACAGTGTGATGCTATAACACTGTGTCTTATCTATGTCTTAGACTCGCAGTAATGATGCGTTAGTTATTGCTCATTGCCCAAGGTTGAGCGAAAGAGGTGTCCAGCTAGGGTTGCCAAATATTATTACAAAAAATACAGTATAATATAAATCGGGGAAAGAAAACGAACAGTATTCATGAGAGAAAAAACAGCAAATACTTGTATTTGTCTTGGATAATAGTGTTTTAGGGCTAGTTGTTAAAAACAGTGTTTTGGATACTTTATTTTTCCAAAGCAGTAAACAGTCTAAATCAGTAAAGCAAAATATATTATATTTACAGTATTGAACAGGTTAGTTGGCAACCCTATATGCTCGGCACAATCACCATTATTGGAGTTTAAAAGCCAGCAAGTCTTAATATGATGTAGTAAATATTTGATATATTTAATACTTATATCCAATATTTTCATTACATTCATGATTATTAAAAAATAGATCTCTTTTTAATGATACCTATCTATCCTCTCGTGAAGGACTATATCAACTTTAAGCACTTGTTACAAATGTACTTAATGTAGATTTCTTTTTATTTTCAGCATTATCACAAATGGGATTTCGATTTTCACCAGAATTTATAAACTTCTTAAGCAAAAGAGGTGACTCAAAGGATGGAAAAATCTCAGTCGATAACTTTATTGTTTTGTGCGTACAGATACAACGTTTCACGGAAGCATTTCGAGTACGAGATACTCAACAAAACGGGACTGTAACAATTGGTTTCGAAGATTTTCTTAATATAGCACTTAATTGCTCTATTTAATACTACTTTTACAATTAAATAAATTAAGAACCCTTTCACATTTTCGTGCGAAATACTCTAATTCTCACAAACCTGAAGATTTTATAATATTCTGCTGGCAGTTTACAATAGATCCATCCATTTTTCTTCTTGAATATTGCTTTTGCATATTTTCATATTTATTTTATAATATCTTACAATAACCATTCTACGATGTCAGTTTACAAGGAAAACCTTTAGAAGCGCTACTTGAACGTCCTAATTAACATTGTTTCGACGAGTTCTAACAATTTCTAAAATTATATTGAGATCAAGTACATATTCTTATTGAATATTGCTTTTATGGAAATGTCATAACTTTCTTCCTTTTTACAGAAAAAATATTCAAAAGGCTTATTTCCAGGATAAAGTGTCGTGAATCGTGGTTAAATGTCGATTTAGTTCTATAAAGCAATAACTTATAAAAAAAACGATAAGAAATGAAGCCTCATTCAATGTACAATATATGACAGAAATTATTTATTAAATTAATCAGTGTAATAAATATAACAAAAATAAAATCAGTAAAAAATACGCGATGTTGACGCGTGTATCTCAGACCCGCGCGAGCGCTTGTTGAGGTAGTACCTGTACGAGAAAATGCGCTCTTCACAACAAGCGATTGCAAGCAAGAACATTAAATGTGACCCGTATATTATGTCGACGTCTTGTTTTGACCAGTGTTTACTTCTCTGTTCCGTGAGTCTATTATGACTTTCTGATTTCCTAAATTTTTTGTTAGGCATGTAAACATAGTATTTTAAATATAATCACTAGTAGTAAAGTTAAATAAAAAGGTTCTAAAGTAATGCTAGCTTACAAGAAGTATTGCAAGCCGGGTATCAAGATGATATCTATTACATTTATAACAATCTGTACAGATTTTAAAGTGACAATCACAGGAAGATAGAAAATTTTTCAATAAAAATCTGAGCTTCCTATGTAAAAATTGAAAAACTAAAAATAATTAAACTGTAAGTTGAGCCGCACTTGTTAATTAAGATTTATAAAAAAAACCCGAGAGGTACGCATAATACTAATGACATCCAAAACTGTTTTTTTTTAAATTTTAATCTCTGGTTATACAATATATGTACTTAAGCATCTCGCAATAAGTACTGCAAGAATTTAAAGACAGGTTGAACATTAGGTATGTTTTATGGTGATCCGCCGTCTAGAAGTTGAGATCTAAAATGAGCTCTTTTTGTTAAGTTGCATCTGTAATATTTATATATTATAGTGGTTTCTTCGTTGATACCATATTTTTTACCGTAAACATACAGAAACATAACAAAGACATTGTCTACATCTATACTACTAAGTGTATAAATCTCTAGCGTCTGTGTAATTTCAATTTTTTTGTAAAATTTTGTCATAACTAGTCGTTTTGTGACCCACTGACTTCGATTCTACCATTTTTAAAATGTTTGTGTGTTTGTCTGTATGTCTTTTTATAACTAAAGAATGGCTTGGCCGATCTTGATGAAAATTGGTACGTAGTAAGAGCATGTGATTATGCACTTATTTTTTAGAAAGTCTACCACTAAAGGGGTGAAAAGGGCATCCCCCTTTTCACCCCTTTTTAGAAAGTACCCCTAAAGGGGTGAAAAGGGCATCCCCCTTTTCACCCCTTTTTAGAAAGTACCCCTAAAGGGGTGAAAAGGGGGATGAAGCTTTGTATGGGAAATGTTAAACCGCTGAACCGATTATGATGAAATTTGGCATAGAGACTGTCACTGTTCCCCCTTTTTCATCCCCCTTTTCACATTCTTAGGGGTAAATTTTACTTTGAATGGGAAATGTTAAACCACTGAATCAATATTGTAATGTAATTTTTTCAAAGACAATTATTGTACGTATATATAATCATGTAAATGTAATCTAATCTAATCCTGGAAAGCAACGAAAAAGTTTTTCGCGCAGACGAAGTCGCGGGTACAGCTAGTTTTATTATAAAACAGCAACAAATCGATGTCTGTACATTGACGATCTTTTTAAAAATGATATAACCGGACATTTTAAGCTTTTCTGATTTCGAAATAAATACTTATAGAATTGTTGTATGTATGTTTGTATGTTTATTTCTTCAAAGCTAAAACTGCCATTCAATTTATATACGAATCTGAAGAACTGGAGTCTCACTTAATAAAGAGCATATCATCACATTCATCTTTATTAAAACGCTGCGAAGTTATTTTTTACTAGTAAAAGATGTGAACTTTAGTTTCGATTCACAAAATATAATTATATCTAATCATGACTACGTAACTAATGGTTTCTAGGTAACTTATCCTAATATTAGTAGTGCTTTACAGGTAAATACTTAATTCAATCTTTACTTTTAAAATAGTACCTATATTAAACATAATAATATGTAACTAAATATTTGTATTAAGGAATGTTATTGTATTTCCTTTACATGCAATTAACGCGTCGAGAACACTTATTACTAATTACAAATCGATGGGTCCTACGTATAAGAGTCAAAGTTCAAAAAACTTTACAGGGGAAAGTTAAAATCTGATATATTTTTGAAATTGTGAAGCTAAAGCATATGAAACTTTGTATATTGACTATAAAGTTCATTGGTTATACTACAATACATTAAGAAAGTATTTACCTATTACAAAAAAGCAAAAATGACCAAATTGTCTCTTTGGCCCTTATACATACGACCCGTCGAAATATTATATGTATTTATCTAAAAAGAAAAAAAAAATTAACAATCGAAACTTTTGTTTGGGAAAAGTATCAAAATTATATTTTATAATGAAGTCGCTTCAGATACACTGCAATAAAGCTACGACATTACTCACACTGCAATAAAGCTACGACAGCCGCACGCATACATGAGTGTCCGAGCGCGCCAATACCTAAATTCAAGTGCTTGCGATTTGTGAAAGGGCTCTTAACAAGCGCTTTGTTTAACTGGTAATAAAAACATTCTCAAGAAATGAAAATTTTTTTGCAAAAGAAATTACAAAAAAAAGCATAGGTACCTACAAAATGAGCAGTTCTAATAGCAAAAGACATTGGCAAATATGTTTGTCAATTAGTTAAGGTAAAGTAACATACTGCCCAATACATTAATATGCATATGAAATTGTTGAATTTTACTTCATAAACCACAAGATACAGCAATCATTTCATTGTCTTTCATTTTTTATTCATTCTCTACATCAAATGAACTTAAAATAAGCTTTTGAGAACCCTAATTCGGCAGTCAAATTAATTCGCACAAGCCATAATGTCTTCCTATACTTTTCAGACCAAAATACAAAAAAAAAATTATAGTTGTCAATTAGTTAAGGTAAAGTAACATACTGCCCAATACATTAATATGCATATGAAATTGTTGAATTTTACTTCATAAACCACAAGATACAGCAATCATTTTATTGTCTTTCATTTTTTATTCATTCTCTACATCAAATGAACTTAAAATAAGCTTTTGAGAACCCTAATTCGGCAGTCAAATTAATTCGCACAAGCCATAATGTCTTCCTATACTTTTCAGACCAAAATACAAAAAAAAAATTATAGTCTAATTTGCAAAACAAACTTAAACCAGCCGGAATTTGATAATTTGGTATCAAGGTTGTAGGATGGTAATGAAATACTTTATCGACCTTTGAATAGCACAGGTATCGTACCTGTGCTGATTACAAGAATGACGTTCATTTTCAAATCCAAGATGGCGAATATTACTTTTTTTCGATAAGTCGATATTAGTGTCCGATTCTAGGATTCACGGGGCGCTGATTACGAGAATGACGTTCACATTTTCCAACCAAGATGGCGAATATTACTTTTTTAGATAAATCGATATGGATGTCAAATTCTAGGTATTTCGGGGTGCTGATTACGAAAATTATGTTTATTTTCAAATCCAACATAGGGAATATTATATTTTGGATAAGTCAACATAGGTATCATATTCAAGTTTCTCGGGATATTGATTACAAAAATGTCGTTCATTTTCAAATCCAGGATGACAAATATTACTTTTTTTTGATAAATTCCTACAAATATAAAGTAAGTATTATAAAGTAATTAAGTTTGTGAGGATGGATGTAAGGATGTTTGTTACTCTTTCACGCAAAAACTACTAAACGGATTTTGATGAAATTTTACAATAATATAGTTTATACATCGGAATGACACATTGGCTATAATTTATACGCGAACGAAGTCGCAGGCAAAAGCTATGTAGAATATATTTTTAGTGAGACGTATCAATAAAATATTAATTTTAATAAAAAAAAACACATTTTTACATTTGTAACGTTAATTAAAGCAATTTTCAAAAAAATATTAATAAATAATCAACGATTAATAACTGATCGTAAATCGCCAGTTTAAGAGAATCAACGTATATTGAATATAAATAAAACCCTTTGAAACATAAAATAATAAAATTCCAACATTTCCAATATTGAAGTTAAATGACCTTTCGTAACGAATGTCATTATAACATTTATGAACAGTGTTCATATGTCACTAGCGACCTGCACCGGCTTCGCACGGGTAGAAATTTTTTTGAAAATAAAATAGAACAAATACTCGCTGATAATGTAGGTTTTTAAAGGCGAAATAATTTTTGAAATTGGTTGAATAGTCCGAGTTAATCCATTATATGCAAACAAACGAGTTTACCACTTCATAATATTAGGGTGGCTTGCACTATTTAGACCCGATTTAAGGGTTTGACATCTCGCTTGCACTAACTATTAAATAATTGGTTTTAGCGAAATGTAAAATCCTTAAATCGAGCTTGAATAGTTGGAGCCAGCCAACCTTAGTATAGATAATGTCTCGATTCAAAAGTCCCGGAACACGAGATGCGTTTTGGCTTGGCCCGTGACTTCGAGACACGAGACGTCCCGGGACCCATTCCCCATTATACATCTATATAAACAAATTAAAAAAAAAATAGTAATCTATACTAATATATAAATCTGTAGCATGTCTGTAATTACAATTTTACTGTCATATTTTGCATAGTCATTTTATGACTGATTTCATTTCTACCATTTTAAAAATTGTTATATGTCTTTTTGTCTCTATGCCCTTATGTAACTCGAGAACGATCGATCTTGATGGAAATTGGTACGTAGTAAGAACATGTGATTTCTCACATGATAGGCTACTTATTTTTTTTATAAATTCTACCTCTAAAGGGGTAAAAAGATGGATGAAATTTTGTATGGGAAATGGTAAACCGCTGAACCGATTATGATGGGCATGGAGATAGTTTGACATCAGAAAACGAACATAGGCTACTTTTTTATCGAAAATCTACCCCTCAGAAGGCAAAAGGGGAATGTAACTTTGAATGGGAAATGCTAAACCGCTGAACCAATTGTGATAAGAGAGACAGTATTGGCCCGGAGGCAGACGTAGGCTTTTATCAAAAATAATCTTTGTACATATATGCATGTACGTTATACGTGTAATCTAACCTAATCCGGGATAGCTACGAAAACATTTCCCGCGCAGACGAAGTTGCGGGTACAGCTAGTAATACAATAAAGTCCTTATAAAGAAGTTTTATTGAAATCAAAAACAAATAAATGATAGGAATTTCATTACAACATAATAAATTGACTGCTTCATATTCCATCGAACAATGTATATTCTATTTATGAAATTTATTAACCTTAAAATTCCAGGGAAATATCTGTAAATAAAAATAAATCTAGTATATTATATGCTATGAAATAGAAGTTAGAAGGTTAAATATTTTTTGACCAGTGGCTTTCTGCTTTAAGTACAACATTACCACTGATTGTTATATTATACTTTTCACAATGGTTGCTTAATGCCAGAGAGATATTGCAGAACATGTTTTTAGTGAGTTATAAAAACCATTAAATCAATTTAGATTATGAGATTAATCTCCAGACAAACAGCAATTATATAGCCTCAAATATGGAGCACTTAACCTTTAGAGCCGAAACATCGGACCATCCAACTCACCAGTGCTCAGTTTTTTTTACACTAATAAATATCAATTCTCGCTCGCATTAAAACAGTACATAACTAATACTGGCCTTGTGTGTACATCTCTATATATTCCAAAAGATATTTAGATAATTTTATCTAGTCTTGCCATAAATATTGTTACAAAGAAAACATCGTTTCTTTATATCACATAAAACGTTTATTACTGCAGTGTGCGTGCGTTACTTTATACATTAATATAATAGCATTTTAAAAATATGAAGCTCATTAAAAATGATCTTCATTGGCCTTAATACAATCCTTTAAACGTAGCCAGTTATCGATTGAAACACGCACTTTCTCTACGGGAAAATGCGCCACTTTATGGAATGTTTAGGGATCCCGAATTATCATGGCGTATAGAGCATGATATGCTCTCTAAAAGAGACCTTAAATCATAAGTTTCAAAAATTGCATTGGGCTACTTTGTGTAATGCTATCACAGCAATTTTCATATCACCAGAATATTTAACAAAGATTGGCGCGAAAATAAGAAAACACTATGAATATTCATATGAGAATGTCAGGTTCCACATTCAAATGTAATATTATTATTATTTATAATATTTTTTTTTATTGTAACAGTATTTATGGCCAGACTGTGTTTACCTACTCGGTGGTATGGCAAAAACAGCAAAAATCAAACTATAAAACAGACACAATCACTTCATCGTGTAGTAACAATATATATACAATTTTGAAATTTACATTCATTTTATCACTGTCAAGTTAAACTTGACTACCAATTCTCGATTACGTGTATCTATGCGTCTCGCTTTCACCATGGTGTAACCTTTATTAAGTTATCTCAGCCTATTCATACGCACATGTACTAAAGTTTCGTTCGATTTTGGGATAAACTTAACACCTAAATAAATGTCTCAGCGCAGTAACTGCAGCAGTTTAGATGTAAATTGTTTTCAAACAAAATAAATGCCATTTCCATTCTGTAGTTTAAGTACTCCACGGCCTCAAATTAAGCTCTAAGTTGTACTATGGTCTTAATATCAAGAATTAGGCGAACATCCAGTGACGAACAGACTTCAAATAATTTAGATGTTTGTTTTCTAAACTAAAATAGCAAGATTCAAACCCTGGATCATCAAGTTAGAAGGCAGATTTTAGCCTAAAAATAGACTAGTAAACAAATAACTAAGTTATTATTATAACATAATTAATAATCTTATTTATGTTTTATTTTAGTACATTTACATATCAGAGGAAAAAATGGAATATGGCTAAGAAAAGTAATAGTTTTAAAATAAGATTTTAAACTTACTGCCATCATTTCTCTTCCTCATTGCTTCTGATTTTTCAAGTAAAAACACAACTTCTTGAAAATTTTTCACAGATGTTCTCATGTTATTTTGGTGTTGTACACTTTCAGAACAACTGTCATCCAATAAGCTGTAGATTGTAGGTATTTCATTTAATTTTATATTTTTTACATTGCCTGGTTTGAATACTATCGAAACTTTTCCTGTTTTTGGATGTATACTAAAAGGAGACTTCAATAAATGATTGAATCCTTTGGTGACATTAACGTCTAACCTGGGATAGCAATATTGTGTCTTGATTTCTTCCACTAAATATTTACTCTTCTTGAATGAGCTCTGCAATAAAAATTGGTCTATAAAATAAACTATTTTGAAACTATGTTACTGAATAATCGAAGGCGTGAGTAAAAATTTGAAAGAAGAAGACCTCATAATATAGTAAAATAACAGTGAAATGTGTCAGTCAAACTGGTTACTGATAATTCGGCTGTAACGCAGCATTTGTTCTATTAAAATCACAAATAACAAGATCAAAGCTCCAAAAATGTCCGAATCAAATGTGTACTCAAATGAGTATCATTATTTTCAAATGATATGAACTTAACACCTATCAAGTATAAGATCATAAATAAGACGTTTAGAACCGGTACACCGCATTCACATCTACAGTTCGGACAACAATTTGTTTAGATTTTACAGACGATTGTGAATCTAATTCTTTATTTGTGAACAAAGATAAAAATTAGTGGCTTCTATGTTATGGCAAATTTACATTGAACCAATTATTATATGATGTTATGATATGCATGTGATTCTTAAAATAATATCAAAAATAGAACCAAAATAGTGTAAACTAATTTCAAGTCAGTACAGCAGTGTCGGAAGTGCTGACTTCAGTAGTCCCGCTAGATATTTTCAAGTCCGCCCTCTCCTGCCTTTACGTCCAATTTTGAAATGTGTTGAATATGTAGTAAACTGTGCTTACGCGGTTTTTATATTATGCAGCTTAGTTGTACCGCTGCCGCCAAATGGCGGCAGATATTTTTGATATTGTTTCCCAATGTATGTATGCTAGGGATGAGCGATATGTATCGATAGAGATGAAATATCGATATCGATGTTCAAAATATCGATAACGACGACTTGAATATCGAAATTTTAAATAAGATATGGTAATATCGATATTTTTTACAAGATATCGAAATATCGATATTTTTAACAAGATATCGAAATATCGATTTTTATATTATTTCATTTACAATGTGTTTTGCAAATAACGGAGTTAACAATATTTTCAATATTATATCTTAGAATAAATAATGTGTAAAAAAAACAGATCGTGCCAACATTTTTATTTCACTGTAGCCTATCTAGTACCTCCTACTCCTGTAGGCAGGGCTCTGTAAACAGTGCTTTGAGCAAACAGGCCAGATATTGCACGCTCTCTTTCCGCTCAGACAGCACGCCGCACATCCTGCAGAACTCTTTTTCTCTCAGGCCTTACACTAACACTACAATATTGTACTCTGATACATTTTACTTACGTCTCTATAGCAATTTTCATACATATTTACAAAACTTTTCCATCTCTGTAAAGATGACTCAGGCATTTTTTCCAGATTCTTCTCTACTTGCAATCTGAACTCCTCATCAGGTATCATTTTTAAAAATGTTTTTAATCTTGAGTTTGAAAAGAATTCCTGGTCTTCAACAATCATTTCAAAATATTTATCGATTACATTAAGTGCTCTCCTGAAAATGGTACATAAAATTATAGATTATTATTTATTATTTTCATTCCGTCTACTCTGTTAGGGATACAGCGGGAAGATATGTAGGTATGTATGCATGTATTTTCATTTGAATTCATAGTAATTCGAAAACCACAGAATAATTTATTTTCAGGACTTTTGCTAAGAACAATGCCTCTACCATGAGTTAATGACGTCGATACTCGGCTATCAACACTTCGATCACAAATAAAGAACTAGATTCACAATATCCTGTACAATTTAAACAAATTATTCTCCGAATTGACATATACATTTTTAATATTGTATAGTATTATCAGTAATATTGTGTTAATCTAAAATAAACCATACCGTCAAAACATAAAAAAGCTCGTTAAAACTCTTGCTTGACACAGAAACGAAGTTTGTTAAAAATAAAATATTTAAAATTCAATCTTATGCTTCGTGCTTCAAGTATAATTCACATATAAATCGCTTTTTACGTCATTTTGGTTTGTTACGTGAACATGACAAGGATAAAACATATTTAAATTATAATGCTACATAAAGAACAAAATGTTGCACGTCAGACAATGACATATTCAGACGCAATTTAGGAATATAGAAAAGTTGGGAGAAAATAAAAAAATATCAATAATTGCATTATGATTTATGCAATTATTAATATTTTTTTATTTTCAAATGGGAAATAATAACCGAGTTTTACTGAATATATTATCATGATTGTCTAGAAATCATAAGTTTTATGAATAACAAAGATTTTAAAATTATTATTAAAAAAGGTTTTCGTTTTAGTTTATTAATTATCTACTATAATAGAAAGATACAATCGACGTACTGTTTCGTGTAAGTTTAGTATTTATAAAAATCCTTGACCGAAGAGTTAAACAAATAAATATATAAATATAATGGACACAAGCAAATAAAAAATAAAGAATAAAGTTGTATCGTACTGGACGCTATTCACATTTGATTCTTCCATACTGTGTGCATTTTACTATGAACATGTACGAAGTCCAGTACGAAAGACGGATTTTTAAACAAGCCTACAAAGTTTGGCTGCAAGCCAGCATGTGAGAGAGAACTGATTACTCTATGTCTTGAGAGGTTGTTAGTGTCTGTTGGCTGGTTGTTGCCACTGATCGGTTAGAACTTGGGGTTAATAAGCACCTGTTTTCTTCCGTTATCTTCGTTTGACATGTAATTCACGGGTATTTATAAAACCATTTGATAAATTTTAAAGTTGATACCTATTCATCATTTATTCTTCATTGAGCATTTCAGTAAGGTGAGCCGGGCTTTTCAGCTTATATGAAGTACAAGGTACGTTCAGTGGAAAAAATCTATATTGTTTTACAGTAATTTACAGTGTTCATAAATTCGTAATTACAATCTTTAATTTTCAAAATCGAAAATATATTCAAAAAATTTTACCTATAATACACGTACGTTAATATTTACAAACTTAAAACTATACACTATCTTAAATAATAGACTTCCTCAAAGTTGCCGCTTAGAAAGCTGTCATTGCTTAAGGTACCTAGCAGAATGCAGGCAGCATTGTTTCTTTGAGTAGCCAAACTGATTCGTTGGCGGAAGAAGCTGCCAGCCCGGCGGTCTCCTGAAGCCTCGACCAGTCTTACAAATATCAGAAACCAGTCGATAGGCTTCGGTGCCCCAGGGACACAAAGTTTCGACTGCAAAGGGCGTAAATATGAAACTCAAGAGAGTCGCATATTTACGCCGCTTCAAGTTCTCGGCAGTGCTAGCCGCGGCACCTGCTGACTTGAAAGTCGCCGCAAGTGTATCGACACAAGTGGCATCCCACACCAGCGATCTTCCAAGTTTCCAAGGAATGAGCGTCAAGCCATCCAGTCTCCTGCCGTCGCTGCGTGTAATACCTACAGGCTTTAAGACTCCAGGAACGCCAGCGGCGACAAGAGCCCGCCGAATGACGTCATTCAAAGCAGCTTGTCGTGACATGTGGCCTATAATATTAAAAATTCGACTATTAATCCGAACAGAAATAAAAGTTTAACCCGAGTAAATTAACGTGAATGTGGAAGTACGGTTTTAAACTTCTTATTCATGTTTTTAAACTTAATGGTGTTAAGGTCATGTCATTTGGAAAATATAATTACAAAGGGTATAGCCGGATTTACATAGAAAATCTGCCTTTGCGGCTTTTTCGACTCGCACTTGGGGGATCGTTTTGATCTCAAATAAAAATAATTCAGCCAAATTTTCAGCTCTTTATCTTAAACGGTTTTCGAGTTTTTCAAAAAAATCTCTTTTTTCGATTTAATTTTTTTAATTTCAAAATTAATGAACGGTAATTTTTCTCCTAATTTTTAGGAGCAAAAGACATAAAAAAACACTTGTAATGACCCAAACGAAAAGCCAACTTTTGGCGGAAGATTTAAAATTGAAATCTTTTTTTTAACGCTTTTTTGAAAAGTGTCACTCACCAAATTTTGGCAGAAAATGTCTTTTATGCTCCTCTACATTCAGGATTTTTTTCAATTTTTTTGAAGTGGTGGAACAATATGAAAAAAATTAATATGTAATTTTTTTTTTAATCTTGTGTTTAAGTAAACTTATATTTTTTAATGGTAAAAAATGTATAAAAAATTATTTGTTATCAAAAATACATCCTCACTAGAGAAAAAACAGAGAAATACATAGAAAATTAACACAGAAAAATAAATAAATAAATCAATGATATGTGATAAATTCCCAAAATCTTTAGCTATTTTCCGCTCAAACTCCAATAACCACTAATCGACACGTGTTTCGCTTCTCAACGAAGCAAACAAACTAGGACCTATGATAGACACTAGGATGCTCACAAAAACCGTGACGGATTGGCAGAGTTTAGACGACACGCTAAACTCTGAGAATTTGCCGCGGCTTAACGCGATACCGGACGTTATCCGTTCCGCCGAGGACACGACCGCGGCGATAGACGCGCTCACCGCCCACATCCGCGAATCGGTCTCCTCGTGCTCCCGTGAGGTCCCGGCGGCGAACGACCGCCGTTGGGAGCTCCCTGGAGACATCCGTCGGCTGATCAGAGCCAAGAACGCCGCGACCCGCGCTTACAACTTGTTTCCCTCAGAAACGAATAAACGCAACTTACGCGCCCTCCAACGCGAAGTCAAATACCGAATTTCCGAACTTAGGGATAACAGGTGGAGCGATCTCATGCGAGAGATCGAGCCGACGCACCACCAGGCTTACTGGAAGTTGGCCCGATCTCTCAAATCGGACACGCTCCAAACAATGCCGCCTCTGACGAAACCGAACGGACAGACAGCTTTCGACGATGTAGATATAGCCGAACTCTTGGCCGACACTCTGGAGGCCCAATGCTCCCCTATCTCTCAGCCTGTAGATCAGAACCATTTAGACATGGTTAATCGCGAAGTAGGCTCCCTACCGCCCGCGACCGCCCCCTGCCAACTCAGACCCGCGACGGTTGACGAAGTTCAGGACATTGTCAAGGCTCTCAAACCTAGAAAAGCCCCCGGTAGAGACGGCATCTCCAACCGAGTAGTCAAACTTTTTTCGATGCGCCTTCTCGCGCTCTTAGCCGCTATTATCAATGCCGCCATGGCGAACCGCGTCTTCCCAGTCGCCTGGAAGGAAGCGATCGTCATCGGAATCCCGAAACCGGGTAAACCCCGCAGTAGCCCCAATAGCTATCGCCCAATCGTCCTTAGCGTGCTAGGGAAAATTTACGAACGGGTCCTTCTGGCTCGTCTCAAAGCCCACATAGACACTTCCGGTCTCCTCATAGACGAGCAATTTGGCTTTCGAGCCAAACACTCGTGCATACAACAAGTGCACCGCCTCACGGAACACATCCTGGAGGGCCTTAACCGCCCGAGTCGCACTATAGGCACGGGGGCCCTCTTCTTCGATGTAGCGAAGGCGTTCGACAAAGTCTGGCACGCCGGACTGGTGTACAAGCTGCGCCAGCTCGGCGTGCCCGACAATCTCGTACGCATAGTACGGGACTTTTTGTCGAACCGCTCCTTCCGCTATAAAGTAGAAGGGGTGCTCTCCTCTCCCCGCCCCATCAGGGCAGGCGTCCCACAGGGCTCCGTTTTATCGCCCACGTTCTACACGAACGACGTCCCCAAAACCCCCGGTGTAGAGCTCGCCCTATTCGCGGACGATACCGCTCTGTTCACATCAGACCGGAGTCGCCTCAGAGTCTCCCAACTCCTCCAAGTCGCGGTCACGAGCCTAGGAGAGTGGTTCCGTCTTTGGAGAATCGAAGTCAACCCCGAGAAAAGCGCCGCCGTGTATTTCTCGAGGGGAACGACGACCAGCCGCGCCCGCCGCGCTAACACTCTCAGAACAATCACACTTTTCGGCCAGGATATCCCTTGGACTAGGAAAGTCAAATACTTAGGAGTCACCCTTGACAGTGCCATGACCTTCGGCCAACACATCAAAACGGTCCGCGACCGCGCCGCGTTCGTCCTCGGTCGTCTCAAAATGCTCATTTGCGCTAAAAGCAAAATGTCCCTCAGACATAAAGTTACCTTATATAAGACGTGCGTCAGGCCTATCATGACGTACGTCAGTGTAGCATTCGCTCACGCTGCGTGCTCTCACATCAACTCCCTCCAAGTTATTCAGAATAGGTTCATGCGCAGGGCTACCGGTGCCCCTCCTTACGTGCGCAACGTAGATCTGCACTACGACCTAGAATTACCCTCTATAACTCAATATCTAAAAGAGGCGTCCCAACGCTTCTTTCACCGTTCTTCCTTACACCCGAATCCCTTAGTGGTCAGGGCGTCATCGTACACCCCCGAACACCGCGTCCGCAAACGCTATCGTAGACCTAGACATGTGTTAGGCGACAGCGACGACGACATTACACGTTCGAACTCGAACATGCCAACCTACACACTACGACCGCACCGCCCCCACCGGCGGAGGCGAGGACGACCCCCGCGACACCCGTAGGGTCTCACGTTTAGAAGCTCGATCACGTAGCTCTACACGCACACACGCGGGCCTTAAGCCACATTGTAAACTGCCACGCGGAACACTAGGCACACTAACCGGCCCTCAGCCGTCTCGCCGGCCGGGTCCGCTAGAGGCCCGGCCCTCACCCGAATAGGAAGCCCGTTAAGATGCACGCAGGTGCGGAAAGCTCCCCTGGCGACGCCTTGAGCCCGAGGTCCGCCCTCCATACGAGGCATCCCTCGGCTGGAGGAACCCTCACTAGGGCTAACAGCAAAGAGGGGTTTTGTTTAGTCGGTTCGAGTCCGACACTCCCCAGTCGGCGTAGAGTCCGGCTGGGTAGCCCGCGGGGGTTTAATTTCGCACTGAGACAGTTTCTCAACTATCGATCGAAGCGATATATGGAGGCGACATCAAGGTGAATTACATAGACCACTACGACGACTACTGCGATGACCTTGGATAGAAGAACTACTACGCGAGTACCTACTTCGAAGGTGACTAGGAACCGCCGTAATTAAGTTTGCGTGCTCTTGACATCTGCTTGTACGAAGGAAAATGAACTCTTTGCCCCCTTAACTGGCATCTTATTACCTATTAAGTCCCGAATTAACTAAAACACGCTTGTAGTAGAAATTATGTAATGAGCTAGATAGCCAATGCAAAAGAAGAAAAGAATGTCATCAGAACATTAACCTACCTACGTTATCCAAAATTATTATAAAACAAAGTGGAAAAGTACCCTACTCAAATTAATGTGACAATCTTTCAATACTGACTTATGGCATTACCCTTAGCTCGTAACAAGATTATATATTTTTTATACTGGTTTACATTAGTAATTAGTAACTAATTAATCTGTGATATTGGGTAGATACATTATCTTAGTAGGTGATAATATAAATTACTTTTGTATCATTTTATTTTGTACATTTAGGGACCAACTGCAAGAATGTCCAATAAACTAAATGCCCCATTAAAAAGCAACTATTAATTATGATATTGTCAAAATTACAGTATGATCTTTAGCATGTTTCCTTAATGAGGTATTTTTTTTGCACCTTGTTGCATAGGAGTAGCAAAATTCTCTTAAGAAACATGTAACTGTGTAACTAGTAACATATAACACTATTTGATAGATACAAAACTGTACCTTATGCTTGAATGCAGATTTTCGTTACCCAAATGTACTTTCTTATTTTGATTGTCTCCACCAGTTATTAAACATAGATAATCTGCAACAGCAGCTCTACCAGGGCTGTCTAAAGTTCTTGCTTCAATATCTGACACCCAGCAATGAATTCCACGCCTTCCAGAAAAAACCCACAAAATCATTTGAAAACCAAAATCTTCTGTAATTAAATAAATTTAAATATTACTATACTACATATATGGCACTAGATAATTAATTCAAAAATAGAAATTGGGAAATGAGCTTACAGACGCCTCTTTTTAACAGACTAAAAAAAACAAATTATATATTTGATGCGTATATTATTTTATGTACTTGTCTTCACATATTTCTTTGCTATTTGTGTATCAATTTCGAGGATTCTCTCATGATATTTGAAAGAGTATTATAGCTACAGTCAAATAAAACGCATTTCTAGCGTGTGTCCTGAAGTCTTCACCAACATAAAGGTGCTGGGTTTCTTGGAGGAGCTAGGATGACAGGAGAGAGTTGATCCTGGCTACACGCAAAATGGGAACTTTGGACGACAGTTTATGGAAACGTGGCAGTCATGTCGTGCACGTTAAAAGGCTATAGCATTGCGTACTGCTAATATAGGCATTATACGGTTAACTGTGACAGAGCAGTTAAAGGACACGAAAATTTTTTTTCCGCACGGTGGACGTTTTCGAGTATTTATTATAAGCGAATGTAAACTCTATTTACTAGACAACAATGTTTGAATTTCTGGGAACTACCCAACCGTGCGGTCTCCGTGGGGTTGCTTGCGGTCACCGCGCATTCTAAAACTATCCCACTCTCGCATTCCATTCCTCTCTGGCGACTCCAGATAGGGTGAAATTACTTGCGCTTGACATGAGTTTAGATATGTAAATATATACAGGTATTTTGCTCTATATTGCGGCGTTCGCTTAGCGACCGCGGCGCGAAGAAATTCGTATCGAATAAACGCGTCCTGATGCAGCCAGCCGTCCCTTTGACTGCAAGCAATAATATCTATGTAAAACTTATTTCTATATCTACTATAATGCAGCTCAACGGCGTAGCTACCGCCGTATCAGCCATATCAATGATATGGGGTCCCTAAAGATGCAGAGGCCCCACTTGTTGGGCAAAAATTCGTCTATTTGCAATTAAAATATTTAACTATCTTGTTATAAGATCATTGTTTTTAAGTTTTGTAACACATACCTATGTAATTGTATAGTAGTATCTTATATCTACTTATTAAATATACCTACTTATTTCAATTTTTTATTTTATAATATAAAAAAATCCTTCTGTAGGGCTTCGCCATGGGTAAAAAGAGCCCCTAATAATTATTGATTCAAGGCCAATTTTGGACTAGCTATGCTACTGATGTGGCTGCTCACAAACCGAACTGTTTGCTGAGGGCGCTGCATTCCCTTAAGTTCCTGCCTCCTGACTTCAAATTAGAGAATTTGATACAGAACCTTGAAGATTGAGATCTGGGGATCTCGACTACTTTTCAGTCCCGAAATTTTCAGGATTAGGTTTTCTTGATTCCAAGATTTTCAGAATGGTACCATTTTAAAATGAAATTGCAAAATAGGCTGCGTCGAGCAAAACCTAACCTAACCAATGGAGCTTGCTTGCCTATAATTTTAATGTAACAAAGTTCACTGGGTTAATTGCGATGCTTGCTTGGAATAAATCTTCTGGAATATTGAAGTAATTACAGGCAAGCAATTCTCATTATAGAGAAATTTGTTATTTAAGTAGTATTTATTTAATTTAAACAGTAAAATATTTTTATAAGTAGACTTGTTAACTTATTGAAATGTTGGTTTTCAAGTTATAATGTAATTTCTCATAGATTACCTCTCAGTGCTTGATCAATAACTTCACAGGCAATTACCATAAACTTCCAACACTTTTCACAAACATTGGCTTCTTGACAACATGTCCTAATTTCATCATAATCTGTAAGATCTATGTCGAACACAAGTTCTCTTGAAAGAACAACAGCATCATGTCGAGCTACAGAAGGTCTGCAATTTGATAATGTATAAATATAAAATTATTTATTTGTTTGGAAATCATAACTTAAAAGTAAATAAGAAACAGATAGGTATGCCTCAATCCCTAAAAGCTGCGTTTGGTCAAGGTTTAGATCAACTACCATTTCTTGTTTTGACACTTGATTAAAATAATCATTCAACTAATTCTTGGAAGACAAAAATATTAGATATGGGCCGAATGTGGTTTGAACCAAATATGAACTTCGGCCGAACATTCAGTGAAAATAAAAAATTCGACCCAAATTCGGCCGCACTTTGGTTCAATTTCGCCGTGCTTTCTCGAGAGTGACATGTTGTGACTTGTTTACGCACTTAGTTTAATTATTGCTAGAGCACACTGTGCTCCTCCGCAGGTGAATCGGAGCCGTCCGGTTATTAGCAAATACGTCATCGGCGTGTCGCGTGCGATTGTTTACATTAAACAAATTAATTATTTTTAAGTCGAATAACAAGGTTTAAATTAATAAGTTTTCTTATTTGCAAAGTTGAGTCGAAGGAATAGTGTTTGGACATTTTATACCGAAACTGACAAGCAAACTAAAGTGAAATGTATTTAAGATATTTACATGTAAGATATTTTTATTCTTGTGCCGAAAGTTCGGCATTTAAACCGAATTTCAGCCAAATACCGAAGTTCGGCTCAAGCTGCCGAAATTCGGTTAAATCGAATGTAAAACGAATTTCGGCTCATCCCTGAAAAATATGCCTATATATTCGAATTTTTAATCTTTAATATGATTATAATTACTTGACATAAATTCGTTTTAAATTAAATACATAATACACAACTTGACATAAATAAATTATTATTACATGGCAGGAATTTTCTGTATTATTCAGATGACAAAAGCAAGTGTGGTAGAGTGATTGCCTAAAACTGACATTTTATTAAATCTTTTCGAACACCTAAATAAGGGTCAAATTATGTAAATAATATTTGGTGAAAATCTTTCCCATTTTTTTTTAAGGTCAACATGTTTAATCATAATAAAATTCACTTCTTATTTGAACCTTAGAGAACACAATATACTGTTTATTATTTGTATATACTCACTTGTTATTATAGACTGCACCAACATCGAGTTTGTACGGGCATTTCTTTTGCAGTAGTGATTGAAATTCTTTTTGATTGTTTACAGATAAGTAACGAACGTAAACATCGTCTGCAAGCGTAAAAGATAATTCCCTATGCGAAAGTGGCTGAGGAGCATTCCCACATACTAACCATCTGCAAAATAAATTTTGTGGGAAATGCCTGGTATAATAACCAGGGAGCATATTTGATAGAAGATTTCCGTCATATTCGTCAACCTGAAATTCAAATGTTTTCATTAAACTATTGCATATTTTACTAAACTGATTAAGATTAACTTATTTTACGGACCATAGTTTCGAATTTATGAATAGAATAGGTAAGGAAGTTCTGTGTAGCAAGCCTAATTGTATTCTTTGAGCAAGCCTCACAGCAAATTAACTCTATTGTTACTATTTACTGTTGGACAAATTAATTGAACTGCGTTTTAAACCCTTACACGATAAGACTGTTTAAACCAATGACAAATGCCAATGACTGCCAATGACTAAGGAAACTAAAGGACATGGCATGTTGATCTATAGCAACATTTAGTTATATATATTTTAACGCATAACATTCAAACGTAGCGTTGTCTCTTTTTGACTTACGGCCTCTTGTGTGTGTAAGAGAAAACAACAGTACTTTTCTCAAAGAGTAATTTTTTTATGAGATATCATTGAATGTCAAAACGTGCCGGTCCGCCATTTATTGCGACACGCTGACAAGTACACGAAGTGTCAAAACATCAATGAATTTAATATTTTTTAATGTTTCTGTGATTCTGTGCTGGATATTGGAATTGTTTTGTTAAAGGAGAAGCTAGCTTAAGGCCACAATAATTTCCCAGTGTAGTGTGTTAGAATGTGGCTCGAGGAAAAGCAATAATCAACGAAATCTATAATTGCACTGGTACGTAACAGAAATTCATTAATTTAGTCTGATGTCGTATATTATTTGCATCGTAATTACTGCGTTTCTTAGTTTACTGTATTATAGTCATGTATATTTTTAGTTATTAGCAGTTTTTATTCATATAATACAGTAAATTACTTCATATCAATTTTTATTTTTATTGCAATTAGGGCTGTTTGTGTACCTATATTAAAAATATATTGATAAATACAGGTATCATGTTTATATGCCGTAATTATCTCGTTTCAGATTACCATCATGTATTATTAGAGGAAAAGAGTGGCTTGACATAATCGGAAAAGAAAATTGAAACCTCTGTAAAAATTACATACTTGTATATGATATGTACATACATATCTTCACGGTGTATGCCCAACGGGGTATTCATGATATATATTTATGTTATTTGCGTTTCGAAGCTGCTTCTTTCAATAGAACACTAGGAAAATAATTTTACGATATGATGCATTACCCTCTCAAAGATTATTGGGAATCAGAGAAAATATTTACAGTGGTAATTAATTACTTTTTAATTTCCTGAGTATGTAAATCCTCTATTGAGAAAAAGTAACAGGAAAATATTAATTGTTTCCAGAATGTGACTAAACTTTGTTTTGATGTTTTTGTGAGAGAAAAATCTGCGCATAGTTCTAAATATCTGCTTCGGAATTATGTGAATCAAGACCACGCTGAGTTATTTTTGCGACCAATAAGAGCTTGTAGTGGTTTTACTAATAACTCAGATACGATACAATTTAAAGAATCTTTTAAAAAACTTAAAGAGCAGAATTAAGAGACGAAGGTGTGAACTATTTTATTCTTTTCTTGACGTACAATAAACTACAGCGACATGATGAGTACAATGACTGCTTAAATTCAAATCTCAGTATTCAAAAGTTTCATACAGAAATTATTTCATAAAAATTGTGCTATTTCGTTAGCTATATTTATTTATTTTGTGAATTTGCTATTGAATATACGACTGGACGAGTTAAATCAGGGAATTCTTATAGAATGTTAGAAAAAGGTGTCTTATCAACAGCCTTAACGCTAATTTGTTCCGCCTGAGCCATAGAAGCAGGCGTGGAGAGTTTTGTGGTGCCATCTACCAAAAATTTTCTACGACAGTCTGGAAGGAAATGACAATAAGCTAAAAAATCTGAGCCGGTGATAGGTATACTTACATCGACGATGATGAAGTTCCACCGGAACTCCCAGCGTAAACCCAAATTCAAATTAAGAAGTACATGTCCGTAAGTTTTTATTACACTACCATTAGCAGCATGTAGATCATAGTCAGATGCCTTATTATAACATCTTAAGTAGCGACGCGGAAAACAACACAAATCAGAGCCGGTATCAACTTAAAAACGGCGCTTGGTTTGCATATCTGTGACAAACAAACGGCGGGTCAGAGCGAGACAATCAGCAGCCGCCTCTATTAATTGCCAGCACAGTTTCCCTTGTGATTAAGATCCCAAGTGCAAGGACTCATACACTTGAGTGCTCTCTTACCGAATCCCTCGTGATACCAACAAAATTTAGACTTACCAGCTTGTGATGTCTCAGACCTAGACCGAGAAATTGACCTGGATTGAAAACGAGCATTTTCCGCATTAAGAGCGTAAACTTTGCGAGTCAGCTGATCGATATGTTTTATTAAATTTGCAATGTCATACGGAGATTCGGCTGCATGAACACTTGGGGCATGCAATGATGTTTCTATAATTTTATCTGGGATTTCGGCAACCTTATCTAAAGATTATTATATTACCCTATCGCAAGATAGATCCACTTATCACCTTCCTAATCCCTTTGCCTACCACTTCAAGAATTAAGTAGTAACAGTATAATGCGAAACAATGAAATACCAATTCCCGTCAGCGAACACAACAATATGTAAACACGACACGGCAGAATTTCTTTTAGCTTCAAAACAAAAAAGATAATTGTGATTTACAACCAATATTCCAAAATTTTCCCTTTTTCTTATCACAAAGGGACCGACGATTTTTTAGACTTCTTCGTTAGAACTACATTTCACACACACTAATTTACCCATATTCTTACCAAAAAGAAATAAATTAAACTGGCGCTGACGGGACAACTAGCGCCATGTCTTGGTATCAACAGAACAACAGAAACAATAATATGTGTTATTCCTAACAGAACGTATCACTTATGTGTTGATAGATTTTCATACAAGGTGTGTTTTTCTATCATTAAATCTCGGACCAAGTAATAATAAACTGAGCATTCGCTCTATTAGCGTGTCCTTTAAGTACCTTTTTATTGTTGACAGACTAGATTTTCTGCGTGATTACAGAAGGTCCCAGTACAACATTACATAGCTGAACATGACATACATACTTTTATTGTCGTGAATGCTAGTAGCCAAAACACGATAAAGCTAGCCAAAACACTAGCTTTGTCACTTTCATTTTTTGCATGCGGATAAGTTAGTGTCTTTCTTGTGTGAATGAGATGGAATGTATTGCGTAGTCTATAGGTTTTTTTATTTACATATTCTACATAATTTTTGATGTCGTGGACAGAAAAACCCATAGACTATGCCATATATTGTATCTCATTCACACAAGGAAGAGACTAACTTATCCACATGCAACGTAAACACAAACTTAGAAGAAAGTAACAAAGTTATAAGTATGTACTATTTTCTATCCCTTAGGCCAAAGAATTATTTTAAAGTTTATTGGATTTTGATTTTCATAAATCATTTCTTCGTCATTTGTTCTTAATTGTTTGTCGATATGAGTATGGAGCTAAGGCGTTTGCTTGTATTTCTTTTATTTATAAAAATTGAATAAAAATTTACTCTCAAATTGGCTCCCCTGTAACTTAACTTATATAACTATAATGATAACTTTTTTTTGTTACTTCCAATCTTTCGTTATTAAGTATAGTTTGTTCTATTCTAAATCACGTTTGTTATACTATATTAAACATAAATTTTCAGTTATTATTGAATAATTTTAGTTACTGACTTTCCATAGTATTAGGCAATTGACTTTATAATGACTGTTCCTTAAAATCAGAATCGGCAATTCTTAATACCAAAATTAAACCTCTAGTGGAGTGTCTAAGGAATTTGACCACAGAATCCAATAGGGAATATGCATGTATTTTTTTTATATTTTTATTCGATGGTACATTCCTATATAATAGTAAAAATATTCAACGCCAAAAAAGTAACATAAACTAGTTTAAAAAAAATTAAAAGTAACCAACCGACATGGGTACCTTAAACGCCATTTTGGCGCGCTTGACGTGACGTCATAGTGAATAACAACAAACAAACAAGTGGAGATTAGGCTTGTTTCTTACAAAAAGAAATGTATTATTACTTTTAAATGTGCTATGAAATCACTATAAAACTGGGTAAAACGCAAGCACTCAAAAGCAAACATCTAACAACTACGATTTCGGTGTCAGTTGTCATAGACTTTGTCGTCACATTCGCTCTGATCTATTGCGTCGCCTTTCAAATATTTGAACTTCCCGCAATTTTTTTGCACTTTTTAAAAATTAATTTCTTACGCAAAAAGAAATTATCAAAAATATAAATTTTACTTAAAACAAATTATCAAAAATATAAATGCAAGCATAATTTTGAAGTAATAAACTTTATTAAAAAAAATATTTGACCTTTATTTAAATCACATGCTTAAACGCTAATACTTTGAACGTATTAATGTAACATCTTCTAAATTATGTTTATAAATAAAATACTAAATTTGGATAAAGTACTTTGCCATTTTTTATTAATGAATTATGAACATTGTCTCATAATTTGACGCAAGCTCCCTATTTAGTTTTTTGTTTTACCCACATTTATAATAAAAGCAAAAAACATGTAGGTACGACGAACATTTGTTAAATTCATTATATGTCTATCACCATTTTACCTCGAGTCAATAATACTAAAATATACAATACAAGAATAAAAAGTACGTCATAAGTACATATTATTACGTGTTATTTCCATCGATCTGTTATTATTATTTCTTTTGAGTTTTTGAACCCGTAAAAGTTAAATAGAACTTTTGTGTTACACACTAGTAAATATGGAAGTAAATCTCAAAAATGCGTTTCCAGTTATGGTTAAAATAACTTTGAGTAAGTTTTGTATACCTACATATTTGTAGGTACCTACTATAACTACATATAATATTAAGTAAACGTACTTATTTTCATTTTTAACTTTTCCATTTTCTCTTTTTCAGAGCCCTGTTTTGTTAACTATTATGTTAGTGCGATTACCGATAAAATTTACAAAATCGCTTGTGAAATAGCATGTGGTTTATTAGACAAACCTTTAACAACAAGTTTATTGTTCATAACGTCTTTTTTAATTTTAAATACAACAATCTTATTTTCTTTATTTATATCTACGTCAGTTCTAAGCTTGTTCGTTTGTGTTCTATTATTAGAAGGTGGGTATTTATTATTCAAAAAATTTCAATATTATTTCCAGGTCAATATTAGTTACCATTTAATAAAATATGTAATTTATTTTCAGGGTTATTGATGATGTCGGTGATATTTTTAATTTACGTAATATTAATCAGTATATTTTTGTTCGCATTAGCAATAATAGAGATGGTCTCATTTTTAAAAGATATTAAATGAAAGTAATTGAATGCTTACCTACAGATAATATTTTAGAAAATGGTGTTAAATAGTTAGTACTTGTCTATTTACAATTTATTGATGATTTATTGTTATATCTATACAGACGTATATATAGATAGATTTATAAATTGTCGAATAATAATACTCATTGCTCATTAAAGTTGTAAAATTAAATTGTTTTTTATTAAATCTCTATTAAATATAAAATATTTCCTATTAAATACAAAGTAAACGTACTTTATAAATCTAAATTTAATTTTTTTCTAAAAAGTTACTCTCAAGTTGGCTCCCCTATAACAATTTAGATAACTATAACGATAACTTTTTTTTGTTACTTGCAGTCTTTAGTTATTTAGTATCGTTTGTTCTCGTTTGTTCTGTATTAAAAATAAATTTTCAATTATTATTGAATAATTTTAGTTACTGACTTTCCATAACAGGCAACGAATAAATACTTTTCAAGGAGAAATTCTTTCTACCGAATTAGTAGGTAGTCTGAAGACATGTAAAGCTACCTTCATGATAGGTATTCAACCCGTTGGGATGTGCCGTTCCAGGTAATATTGCCTAAATTGGGAATTTTAATGGCAAAATTGATCACAAATAGCAAAATTGATGACGATTTCGTAATTAATATTTCCACTTCAAACAATATTACCGGTAAAGGTACATCACTGCTACGAATTTCCCACCTGTCGTAAAAACCGAGTAAAGGGCCATACGGGAACGCAACCGCTCAAAGCGGCATCTCCGGTCGGCACCCTTACGAGCATACAACCCCGAATCAGTAGGTAGGTAGGGACTATCGCGGAAAGTGAATGTTTAGCAGTTTAAAAAATATTTGAATTTGCCGTTTTTGAATTTCTAAATTAAAAATTGAAAGATAAACGTACGGGATACCAATCGGTAATCTTCGTATTCCAAAACTCCAAACTTACACGAATGACGAGAATCGAAGAGCGACAAAAGAACAGTAAATAAAATGAACTGCAATTTATGGATGCGTAGTCAAACTCGGTACCCTTATGATTTGGTCGTACGTCACGAATAACATTTTTTAAGTCACTTCATCATTTGTGTTAATTGTTTTAAGTTAATGGGATGGAATAGACAAATTTAAAGAATAATTTTACTAGATGGTCAGGATACCGATAGCCAACTAAGTAAGATATTCCAAACAAACACAAATTACGAGAAATTGAGTTGTTAGCGAGTGCATTTATTTTGTGACGGATTATGCCATTTAGTTTCGATTTATGATTCGATAATAAATAAAACGAATACAGCGTCACAATAAACTGATGGTAGCCTTGTTAAACTGAGTATATCCTACTATTCTTGTAATGTGAAGAAAGAAGTCCGATCCGGTTGGAGTTTACAGTTGCAACGACTCATGTAAGCAATATTTTTACATAGTCAATTCAAATTATTATTATTTTTCAAGAACTAGATTAGAACTAGATTAGACTAGAATAACTATTCTAACTATATATTATAAATTCAAACGTTCGTTTGTCCTTTTTTCACATCCTTTTACTATGGGAAATTACTTTCTCACGATGATTCCCACGGGAAACTTGAGTTCATGCCGACGTCGCGGGCGGTCGTCACTTAATAATAAACTGAAATTAAAAATAAGTTGTTCAAAGTTTTTCACTCAAAAATACTCAAAATCCCAATACACAGAAGCATACAGTTATAAATCGTTGGCACCGACCTACCGACACACATTCGACTTTTACTCATCAAAGATTTAAAATTAAATACTATAATTAGTAAATTTTTACTGCAAATTTTAAAATTAAATAGATAGAGGTAGAGGAACCAAGGAAGAAAATTATTTATAATAAGCGTATTATATTATCTTTAAAGAAAACCGCGACACAAAATAGAACGATATATCAATCATATGTCTTTGTAAAAATTTAAGGAAAAATTATTTTATTTATTTATTTTAAAAATGCCTCCTGCAATTTCTACTGAGGACCGTTACAGAATTATTACTCTGCACCAACAAGGGCAAAGTATTAGTGCCCTATCGAGAGTATTATTCGTATCGGTAGGTTCATAATAAAGTCTATCTATCAACGCATTGTTCAGCTTTATGTTTTTTTTTCAAAACTATTTACTTCGTTTTTTAGCGAAATATAGTAAGCTTATGGGTCAGAAGGTATGCGGAAGAAGGCGACGTGCCAGACCATCGTCAAGGAAATCGTAGCATTGCGGCACTATCAATTGAACAACGCTTGGAAATATTACGAGTTTGCAAAATGGATGGGTTTATACCAAATAGACATTTTTAGAAGCGTTTCGATGTACATACTAAGAGTTTAAGAAATCATTTACATTCAATGAATTTACACCACAGATATCTTGCTCAAAGTAAGTAGATGTAACCCAAGCTCATAAATTGCACGTGTTCATTTTACATGGCATTATTTGAATTTTGATTGGTCGTCTACAATTTTTTCGGATAAATAAACGTTTAAATCAAGTGAACACGGTTGACTGAATCTATGGGGGTATAACCATACACGTTGCCAAGAAAAAACGTTATACGAAATAGAGGCGGGTCATATTCCGTGTAACTTGTGGTGCTCGATGACTTTTGATGGAGTGGGAGAACTCGTTGAGCTACCTTCTAGAGCAAATGCTATCAATTATGTCAACATGTTGGAGGAGAGTATGCTACCCACTTTGCAAGTTGTGTATCCACAGCAAGAAATCCCCAGGGTGTTCTACGTGCGCGATAACAGTAGAACACACATTACAAGAATAACCAATGCTTGGTTCCTCCAACACCCTGATATTACGGTGATTCCGTGGCCAGCTAAATCGCCTGATCTTAACCCAATAGAAAATTTATGGAGTTTAGTGGTGTAGAGATGGGGTAATGAAAGGAGAACGGAGGATTTCATGCATTATTGCAATGACATATGGAAAAAATTGCGAGGGACCAACATTTGCGCTCGCGTAGGCGAGTCTATGCGTACGCGACTCTAAGCTGTCATTGATTACAGCGGTGCATACACTCGATATTGACTGCAATTGTCGGTCGTTCGTACATTTTCTCATATGCAAGCAACATTGAACTTGTGGAATGATCTTCTTTCTCATATCTGTCATTCCAAGTCACTGGCCATCTTTAGGAAAAACCTGCTCAAACATCTTACAAAATTCCTAAATTGTTGCAATTAAACATGATACCATTCTCACTTCATCATTACTCTTTCCGGGCATATACCATCTCTGTACGAAATTTCATCATAATTCAGTGGTTTGGCATTTCTCATGCAAAGCTTAATCCGCCTTTTTATCCCATTAGGGATAGGTTTTTGATAGAAAATTAGCCTATATAACCACTGAACTGATTACGATGTGACACGTTCCCAGGTGTCACATCGTAATCAGTTCGGCGGTTTATCATTTCCCATACAAAGTTCCATTCCCCTTTTCATTCCTATAGGGGTAAATTTTTGATAAAAAAGGGGCTTATGTCTGTTTAGCTGTACCCACTTCGTTTGAGCGGTAAATTTTTGGCGTGGCTTTCCCGGGTTAGGTTAGACTACATGTACTTGTATACATGTTTAAAAGTAAATTGTTTTTGAAAAAGAGCCTACGTTAAGCTTATGTCTGTCTAAACATTGTACCTTTTGCTCATTCTTTCTGAATGTATCTTTTTTTATAATGTTTGTGTGTGCTATAAATATAAATAAAAAAATAAAAATAAAAAATATGTCTTTTTATAACTGGAGAACGGCTTGATCGATCTTGATGAAAATCGGTACGTAGTAAGAACAGGTGAATGCGCTCATGTAATTCTTTTTTTTTTAAGTTTACATCTAAAAGGGTGAAAAGGAGAATGAAACTTTGTATGAAATAGTAAACCGCTGAGCCGATCATAAAGAAATATGGCAGGGAGATATTCTGACATCAAAGAACGGGCGTAGGCTACTTCTTTTATCAAAAATTTACCCCTAAGACGGTGAATAGGGGGATGAAACTTTGTACGGGCAATCTATATCTATACTTCTTCTGTACTAAAATGCATGCAAAAGAATCTAGGTGTATGGAACCTCTTAAAGCAAAAGCTCCGTCCATTATTATTCTTAGTCAGAGGCATGATCATATGGGTGTAGTTCCTTTTACCTTCGGAATTGTGGAGCAATGTTGAGATTGGTTTTGGCGGGATTTCGCGGAGCGTGGTTGAGTGTTCATTTTAATTATTGGCAAATTGTTTCTAGTGAATATTGTGATGTAAATTTGATGTAGTTTTGCGTCACAAGTATTAACTCTATTGTGCAATATGCGGAGTTGTTAAAATAAGCGCTGACTTAGTAATGCGATGCTGAGATTTTTTTAGTGACTAAAGTGGCTTTGACATCTCCTTTGCACCAACTATTTAATAGTTGGTGCAACCGAGAAATAAGTTCCTTAAATCGAGCTTAAATAGTTAGTGCAAGCCACTTTTAGTTTGCCTTAACGGATCCTACTAAAATACTGCCTCAATATATTTGTCGCCAAAAACTCCGAGAAAAGTTAAAACGTATGTCGACATTTTTATGAAATAATACGAGTAATGTGTATAATTATATTTTTTATGGCTTGACGCAAGAGTAGCACAATTGTCGAAAAAATATATTTATTTAGTTTTGAAGACATTGGTTGTATCGGCATAGACCTTTGTGCTCTTTTTTCAATGAAAAATAAAGTAAGAAGAAAGTGTTAGGGCAGATTTACATTAAGTAAGTTACTGATTTCGAAATCGAATTTGAAACAAGTCAGTGGTGATTTAGTGCTGCCGTTTTATTTCGAGTAAGTCATACAGATTTGCAGTCATGCCGTGCTTTACTGACTTGGAATTTATTTACATGTTCGCAGTAACGGATCTGCGCCCTGTTTATGGTCAACACCACAGACAAACTAGCCTAAAGACAGGAAATGAAAAGGGACCGTTTTTGCCTACGATTTGCACAAATGCTCATATAAGTTAAAACACAAACGCGCGCTCCTTAATATTAACCAGGAACCAGATCCTTGACCTGTGCCTAATCGTTTTAACAAATATAGAATGAAATACGTAAACGATGTCAAATTGCGGTGTAACGTGGTGTGTTAGTGACAGTCGTAAAAATAGTTTCAAAAAGGCAATATCACATTTCATCGGTAAGTATAAAATTAATAATGAAAATTTATGACAGAAAAATGCAGACCTCTAGTGATACTGGTTGCTAGTAGCTTTGAGTCAGCGTTTGTTCTTGTCTAGCAAGCTATAATTATATGTTGCGTCCTCACTCTTACAAGATGGTAAGTGTAAGTAGGGATGCGAAAAAACGTATCCATATATCAATATCTTTTCCATTAAATTTGAAAATTTATAATAACTACCATTCTTTGAAATTAAATATCTAATTCCACATTACAATATCCTGTTTCTTTTCTACTATTGTTACGAACTTAATTAAGTAATTAAAAAATTTTTACACACATTTTTGAATGATCGTTTTGAAATTAAAAAAAATAATGATTTAAGATTTTAAGCCAATAAAAATAAATAAAAGCGGATACTCGTACTAATTCCATAAATGTGAAAGTCTGTCTGTTTATTCAACGATGAATGTTTCCTTTTTTCAAAAAATGCTAAAATCTGTCTGTCTGTTTCTTTACACATGAAGGTTTCTTTGTACATTTCTTTTCAATGCGTTCCTATACCATTTGTCTGATTGCAATGACACTTTAGCGAGTCGTTGTGTGCACGCCTGGAAGGTTTCGACGTTAAAAATCTTAGGTTAAAAATCTTAGGTTAGGATATAAAAAATTAGTCTACAAAAAATAGTTAAAATGAATAAAGGCGCACATTTTAGGGTTCCGTAGCCATATGACAAAAACGAACGCTTGCCTGGTTCATCTGTCGATCGGCAAGTTACAGCCACGTCACTCGGAGAGTACTGTCACTATATTATACAGAAGTAGATTAGGTGTATAATATAACCTGCTATTCAATGGCATAGTAAAATTTGCAAACGAATGCCTATCCCTATAAAACTGTTATATAAATGAGTGGGTATGTAAATTGTGTGCTCTTTTTTTACGATTTGGAGGGTGTCAATTTTTTTTCTTCATAACATAACATAACATAACTTCATGCTGTATCCCCAACGGGGTAGTCAGAGAGGACGGAGCGCCAGGAGTCGCGGTCCTTACACACCTCTTTCGCTTCCTCAAATCTCATCATTCTCCTCACACATTTTCGCCTAGGTATGCGAGTGCTTTTGACATTTCCGTCTGCTAACACTGGCTATTTGATCTTCATAAGTCAGCCTTGGTCTTCCTTGGCTTCTTTTACCACTCACTTTCGCTCTGTATATTTTCTTCGTCAGTCTTTCATCACTCATTCTATCCATGTGCCCGAACCATCTAAGCATTCCTTTCTTCATTTTTACAATAACACTGTTGTGCAACCCTGTCATACTGCGTATCTCATCATTGCTTATCCTGTCAGCAAGCGTGACACCGCACATATTTCTGAGAGACCGCATCTCCACAGCATTTAACATACTTTCACTCGATTTTGGGCATATCCAGGCCTCACTACCGTACAACAAAGTTGGCACCAACACCGCATTGTGGATGGCCATTTTAGCAGTGTTAGATATATTCATATTACCCACTAATGCGGACAGAGCACCGTTCACTTTATTGCCAGCTGCTACCCGTCTCTCCACATCCAACTCACATCTTTCATCCCTCGAAAACGCACTCCCCAGGTATACACAATTTCATTCACCTGTTCTAGACATTTTCCATTTACACCAGCAATTCCCAAAGTGGGCGATAACGCCCCCTTGTGGGCGCTGCAGGCCTAAAGGGGGACGGTAAGAGACCCAGAAAAAAAATGGGGGCGTTGTGTAGAGGCCTGGGGGGTGATTTGTAATTTCATTTAGCTAGGAGGCATCTTAGACAACGACTGCATGAGCTCTCAACTCAGTAGACAAAATAAGTTTGGGAACCAGTGATTTACACAAATCACACATTTCGTTTGTACCGCTTCTCTTTCAAACACCAGAACCTTAGTTTTGTTCACATTCATTTTCAATCCTTTTACTTCACAATCTTCTTTCATGCACGTGACTAGTGTCTGCAACTCTGCTTCTGATGGTGCTATTAGCACAGCATCGTCAGCGTACAATAGGCAGTTTACCACTGTGTCATCACATCCCATACCACTCATATTACCTTTCAATCTCTGGAGGCAACTGTCCAAATACAGCACGAATAGCCAGGCAGACATCACGCAGCCCTGTCTGACACCAGAACAGACTTCAAACCAGGGCGACATGTCCCCGTCTATCCTTACACAGGCTCTGTGGTCTCGATATAATGACCTCACAGCCTGCAGTAAGGAGCCCTCCACGCCATATTCAGGCAGAAGACTCCACAATTTCTTCCGCACTACTCTATCGAATGCTTTTTCTAGATCCACGAAAGCGCAGAAAACTTTCCGACCTAAAGCCAGAAACCTCCCCACGATACCGCGAAGCGAGAAAATCTGATCCATACAACCCCTACCGTACCTAAACCACCTTGCGCCTCCCACAAATATCTTTCTGAAACGCCTTTCATACGTTCAGTCAATACTTTAGTATAGACTTTACTCGCCAAGCTGACCAAGCTGATGGCCCTATAGCACGCACAGTCTAGATAGGAACCTTTCCCTTTATATAGAGGTACTATGACTGCCGTGCGCCAGTCCTCTGGAACCTCCCCCTTCTGCCAACAAAGGTTGCAGAGTGCACAGAGGGCATCCCAGTCCCTAGAACCACCATACTTGATCATCTCTGCAGTCACCTCATCAATTCCCGCAGCCTTTCCACATTTCAAACTTCTTATCACTTTCTCAATCTCTTTCATACTAATGGCATCCTCCAGTCCCTGGCCCGAGTGTGGCAATTCATTAGAATCGCTCTCAGTATCAGAGACGGAGTCGCCACTCTCATACAGTTCTCCATAGTATTCACTCCATCGCTGCAGAACATCCTTTTTATTTGTAAGCAGGTTGTTTTCTTTCGAACGCACTTTATTCATTCTGCAAGGTGCCGGACCACTTCGGTACTTACGTACTTCTTTCCAAAATAATTTGGAATTTTCCTCGAAGTTGTCCGACATCTTGTTTTCATGCTTCTCTTTCACTTTATTTCTCTTTTGCCTTCGTTTCTGCTTTCTGCAGCTTATACCTGTCTTTCATCAAATTTTTCATACCACAGTCATTAGTAGCAAGGTAGTCTCGCCATGCTTTCTTTTTCTTATACACAGCCACTTTCACCTCATCATCCCACCACACATCACGCTTTTTGCTGTTCCCAATCTTATTCATTCCACACACTTCTTTCACAGCCTCAATCATACTATCTCTAAGGTTCTGCCAGCATTCTTCAACATCATCGCTCATCACTTTCAATCTATCATCAAGCTTACTGGATAATACCCTTTCATATTCATTCCTGGTGGTCGCATCCTACAGTTTCCAGCTTTTAATGCGGCTAACCGCTGCAGGTTTGGACACTACGCGAAGTCGCCATGCTGCGAACAGACCCCTTATTCTGATTATCACCAGAAAGTGGTCCGTCCCGAGATTGGCTCCTCTATACGCTCTTGTGTCCATTACCTGCTTCTTAAGTCTGCTATCCACCAGGAATAAATCAATCATACTTCTCGCACCCTTTCTTTCCCACGTGTACTGATGGATCCTTTTGTGCCCAAACGTGGTATTAGCCACAAAAAGATCCTTTTCCATACGCAGTCCTAACACAATCTTACCAGCATCATTCACTCTCTTATCTCCATATTTGCCTAGGACAGACTCAAATCCTGTTCGAGCCGTCCCGACCCATCCATTCATGTCTCCACACACAACAATTCTTTCGTTCTCTTCAACCGTCGCTAGAACTTCTCTAACATTCTCCCAGAACTGCTCCAGTTCAGCCCAACCGACAGAGGACACTGGGGCATATACTGCCAAAACAAAAATTCTTGTCAACCCAATCTTGAGGCGTACCCAGAGCAGTCTGGGATTTACACATTCATACTCAGTCATACAATTAACCATACGAGAGGACAGTAAAACGCCTACCCCTTGGCATCCCCTATCTCCTTGTGGTACCCCTGACCACAAAGCGATGCCTCCTCCGGGCAAGTCGGCAAGTTCACTGCCGCCTCGCTTGGTTTCACTCAAACATAGCACATCCAATCTTTTCTCTTCCATAATATCAATTACTTCATTCATCTTCTCGTCAATCCCACCTCTCACATTCCACGCAGCTACTCTGCACTCCTCCCTCCACTTCCCGCCGCTAGGTGCACAGCGTGTTGGGTGGCGGTCCCCAACGCCGAACTGCACTCTGCACACACCAGCAGGGACAGACCGGTGTACGTCGCTTTCGGGGGACGCCCTAACATTATCATTGCCGTTGTCCCGCATGGTATGCACAGAAGAGGAATTGCAGCCCTGAAAAGGGCTGGCAGGGGTCGCGACGAGCACGCTTCCTCAGGTGACTTTCTTTCATCAAGTTAATAATAATACTAATAAAATGACCAAATTTTTCATTTTAATTCAAAGTAGTAGGTACTGATTGCTGACCACAATTGCTCGCTTTTGGAATATTTTTTCATGCCTGGGAGTGGGTGCTATACCCTGTAATGCTCTCGCCCCGGAGCACCCATAATTTGTCAATTTAATTTTTTGTTAACAAATTTTACGTCAAGAAAAAACGTATTACCCAAACGAATTTGATTTGCATTTCTATTCTAACTTTTAGATTTTTTTGTCACTATTTCAAAATAAAGAATCTTGTTTTGATTATATAATAATAAATATTATATTATTTCTATTTTTAAAATAAGCTAATGAAAATAATTGTTGTACTTATCCATACATATAATATCCACAAGTACATCACTTTTTCGTCTAGTACGTGACGATACCGTGCGGCCCGCTTACACCTCATTCCTCTAACCTTGACTGAATAGTTTGCTTAGAAATTCGTAAACATTTCATGTCTCTAGGGTAGTTTGTCTGTGGTAAGTACAAACTTGCTCAGGTTTGAAGTTAGTAACTGAATCAATGTAAATCTGCCCTTAGGAAGAAGTTAAAAATCAAACACTATGTCTTCGCTCTTCGCTCAGTCTTTATGTTTAAATCTATTGTCTACTATTATTATGGAATCATAATTAAATTGGTAAAAATCAACGGTTCATAATAGCATTTTTCTCCAAAGTGAAGTGCTCTAAACCTGCGGACTAATACGACTTGATTGGTCACCAGCTCACCAGCACCAGCAAGGTCACAAGTAGTGATGATGTAAATATGAATGTAAGTTTAAAACTTGTTAAATAATTTCACATTGAAGACATTATTTTATAATTAATATACTATTTATAAATAATATAATATAATAATATTAATATATAATATATAGGTTAATATATATTTTATAGGTTTTAATATTTGTCGTTATTTAATAGTATCATGTCTGCTAGAAGTACACATTTGGATATATACTTATTATAAGATACTTATTACATAAATTACATACAAAAACTTTGTTTTTATAAATATTTAATTTTATTTCTTTTCTAAATGGAAGGAAGGACTAATGTTCTCTGATGTTAACCTTAAAATGGATTCTGTAGAGTGTAGAGTTGTAGACTGTAAGCAGATATGTCCGCCAGGCCGCAGACGGGCTGTCAAACTTTTTTTAGAATACATTCGTTCAGCCATATTTCCTGAGCTGAAGCTATGTTTACTGCCGTCCTAGCAGTTTTCTCCCTCTACCTTTTCTGCAAATGATATTTTCCTTTGAAACATGAAAACGAGAAAAGAATGAATATTGACTGGCCCATTGCCATTGTGGTTGAGCATCTGCATTCCAATCTGGGCCCTCAGGTTCGTTTCCAAGTTATATATATTTAAGCAGAAAACATTTCTAAATTGTCTAGAAATGTAGGTGCTGGGAGCTACCCCAGTTCATTGTGTGGTACTCATATTATGAGCCTAGTGTTTAGTTTGGGATCACACAATTTGTGTATTATTATTATAATCATCCCTTAGTTTGCTATTCCTCACATATGGAATTTAATGTTTGAATACATAAGGTACTCAGTGATGTGAAGTGTATGCTTGCTTTTTCCCTATTGCAATGTTCGCATATGGGAGCTGATGTCTATCTGAATAATTGATAGGTGTCAGTCTATCAGTTTAGTGTACAGTGTACTGTTATGATGCCTACCAATTTTTTTAAACTATCTCTTTCCGACTTAGAATCTTTGAATGTATACAGCCTTTGATTTATTTTTTCTCCAAAGACCCATCATAGTTTGTCTATGCATGTTAATTTATCTCCATTTCTCATTTACATCTTTGTCTCTTAATCTTTCTATGACCGCTATGGTTACCTTAGTGGAAATCAAAAGATATGATTTTCTTTCCCTTAGAGGGATTGTCACACTACATTTTACTAGTTAATAGTTGTATAGTATAGTAGTAGTACATAATAATTGGAAGTAAATTCTCACTTAAAATCTTATAATGTATGTCATTAGGTTGTCTATATTGACTGATATCCAGTACCACAAAGCTCTAGGAAAATAATTAAATCCCTTTTCAATTATGAATAAAATAAACAAGTGTTTATTCACCAAACATTTATAAGAACAATTAAATTTTACTGTTAAACTGTTATTTATTAACTTAGTATTTCACATTTCATCTGTATATCTTCCCATTCAAACACCAAAACCTTAGTTTTGTTCATATTTAATCCTTTCACTTCATGCTCTTCTTTATTGTATGTGACTAACGTCTGCAAATCTGCTTCTGATCATGCTATAAGCACAGCTTCATCAGCATACAAAAGGCAGTTTATTACTGTACTATAACATATGATACCACTCGTACTACCTTTCAATTCCAAATTTTAATTCAATACAGCATGAATAGCCAGGTAGACATCATGCATCCCTGTTTAACACCTGAACAGATTTCGAATTCGGGCAACATGGCACCATCAGTGGCGATCACAATAGATCAATTTTGGTCGCAGTGATACAGGTCTGGTAGGACCTGCATAGCCACTTACATGAAATAAAAAAAAAAAATAATAATAAAGTCACCATCTATCCCTACACAGGCTCAGTGGCTTCGATATAGTGACATTATAGCCCGCAGTGAGGGGTACCATACGCTATATTCAGGCAGAAGTCTCCACAATTTCTTTCACACTACTCTGTCAAATGCTTTTTCTAGATCCACGAAAGTGCAGAAAACTTTCTCATCTGTGGTCAGAAACTTCCCCCCAGGATAATGCGGAGCAAGAAAATCTGATCCATACAATGTCTATTCCTAAAACCATTTCTTGCCTCCCACAAATATCTTCCAGAAATGCCTTTCATTTGTTCTGTCAATACCTTAGTATAGACTTAGTATAGAAGCTGACCAAGCTGATGACCCTATAGCACACACAGTCTAAATGAGAACCTTTCCCTTAATGGAGCGGTATTATGACTGCAGTGCTCCAATCTTTTGGATCCTCTCCCTTCTAACCAGCAAATATTGCACAGTTTAGATAATGTATCCCAAACCCTAGGACTACCATACTTGATCATCTCAGCAGCTCTCATCATATCCCGCAGACTTTCCTATGTAATAAATGTTTTTAAAAATTCATTGGAAACACGAGCAAAATCAATGATTTCTTGAAAATTTTTCAATTTTCATAGGCAAGTCCTACTCGTAATTCCTCGTAGTAATTTATTTTATGGGGTTTGTAGAAAGCTGGTACATATAAAAAAAAATATAAAAGGTCACTAGACACACGAAAAAGATGATCTGATATTATTTTTTCCATTCAATTTTTCCATTGCATTAGCGAATCCCATTCTACCACATGAGAATTTATAATTTGGGATTTGTAAAGAAGGTGAAAGTAAAGACAAAATTCTTATGACCACACTCTTGAATAAATTGGTCTGACAAAAACTTCCATGGGCGAGTCTCACTCTTAAGTCTCAATACCATACATAAGTAACTATTCTTTAGGATTTGTAAAAAGATTGAAAGTAAAAAAAACTTTTGTCTATACACTTTTTTTTTTTTATTGTAAATATAGTGGCAACTACCCGTAGATAATTTTTGCCAACGTCTTGTTTGGATTAGACACTGTGCGGTATGGTAAAAATGATATATAATTTTGGCCAAGTGACGATTCAGTTGAGGACCTAAAAACAGACAACACAAACATTGAACAAGGACAACACAAATTAGTTAGCATTCTACATGAAATTAGATATATTTTGAAAATTGCAAATACATAAAATGCGACATAAAAGGGAGTAAGAGTTATAAATTAAAGGTGAATTTTGTTTTCAGCAATAAACTTTGAAAGGGTTTCAATAAATGGGATGTCAATATATGTAAGAAGGGAGTTGAAATTCGTGGGCAAAGGAATAAAACGGTGAAGAACGCTATATAGGGAATACTTTAGGTTTGGACAATTGAAGAAAATATGGTCAACCGTGCCGTCTTCTAGTCCACACTGTGTTTGCTAGCAGAACGGAATTTAAAAAACCAAGGTTTGACAGGTACATTTGGTTGAATGTTCCCATATTGCTTGCCTTTGTTAAATCCAGAAGAACCCCAAAATTCATTCCAGTTCTTACGAAGCTCTGATTTAGCCACGTTTCTGAGATCCCGAGGAATTGACTTGAAATATATGTGAGAACCTGTTTGAACTGCATCCTTTGCACAAGAATCTGCCATTTCATTACCTGTGATACCAGAATGGCCGGGTATCCAGGCTAGCGTGACCTCTAAGCCTTGAGTATAACACCGGCGAAGAGTTTCTCTTATTTTTAGAGTGATATAAAAATTATCCTTAGCTTGAAAGGGAACCTTATTAATGTCCTGAAGGGCACTATATGAGTCTGAAAAAATAATAGTTTTATTTAATTTATGAGCTTCGGCGTACGAAACCGCTTCGAATAGAGCGATGGCTTCTCCTGAAAATACTGATGTTGAGGGGGGGCACTTAAAGTTTAAAATAATATTGTATTTTGGGACCCAGACAGCGGCACCAACTGAACTATTTTCAGAAAGTTTAGAAGCGTCTGTGAACATAGTAAGCCATCCGTTCCAATTTTTATTTAAAATATGATTAAACATTGCATTTGCATCTAAAGAGTCTTTATCTATGCCAAAATTAAGAATAATTCTAGGTTGAAAAATGAGAGCATGAAAATCAGTTAAAAATAATGGGTTTTTAGAGAGCTGAGCCACAGGGGAGTTATCTAGAAATTTTTTATAGCTTTTGATAAGGCATGGCGTGTCCTTATGGGTCCAATACCTGGATGAAGTCATTAATTGAGATAGATCAAACAATCTAAACAGTAAAGGATGATGAGAAAACTTTGAACAATTAAAGAAGAAACGATCGGATAGATACTGTCTTCGAAGATGAAGAGGAGGATCGACACATTCTACTTGCAATGCCTTAACCGGTGAAGATTTCATTGCGCCTGTGATAATACGTAGGCATTTGGCTTGTATTCTGTCTAGCTTTCCTAAGGCCATTCTACTACATGGCTCCAAAAGAAAGGATCCGTAATCAAGGTGACTTCTGATAATGGCATTATATAGCATCTTTTGTGTAAAAGGATGGGAGCCCCACCAAACTCTGGATAATGATCTAAGGATATTAATATTTCGCTCACATTTATCGCTAATATAATTTAGATGGGAAATTCCTGATAATTTAGAGTCTAGGTTAATTCCTAAAAACTTAACTTTTTCTTGGACCGGGATAATGTCATCACCCAAAACAATCCTAACTTCGGGGATCAATCGTTTTCTGGAGAAAACAACCACGTTGCTCTTAGATGGCGACAACGATAGACCATGGTCGGAGAGCCATTCATTGAGGTAGTGTAAAGCACTATTTAACCGGCTAGAAGCGATAGAAATAGATGAGGAAGAAACATAAAGAGCGATATCATCAGCATATTGTAGAACTTCACAAAAAGAATCAACGGATTTATCAAGGTCATGAGTGTATAAGCTATACAGAAGAGGGCTCAGGACAGATCCCTGGGGTAAACCCTTCCACACAGTTTTGGGTGGGAGAAGAGCGCTTTGGGTTCGGACAGATATAAAGCGAGACATGAGGATACTGCAGATGACGTTAACCAGCCTCACTGGAATACTCAGCTGAAGCATTTTTTGCCTGAGTAACGGAAGATGGACACTATCATATGCGGAAGTAACATCCAAGAACGCGCCAATGACGTGTTCCTCCCGAGAGAAAGCAAGTCGGATGTCAGCAGTTAAGACACTTAAACTATCCATTGTACCCAAACCCTTTCTAAACCCAAACTGGGACTTCGAAAGTACATCCCTATTCTCCAATATCCATTCTAATCTATTCTTTATGAGGTGCTCAAGGATTTTGCATAAACATGAAGACAAAGCAATGGGACGATAAGAAGATGATTTAGACGGATCTTTGCCTGGTTTTAAAATAGGGATTATGATATGATTTTTCCAAGAGTCTGGGATTAAATTCGTTTCAAGAATAAAATTGATTATGTTTAAAAATAATGTTTTGGAGGACTTGGGGGATTTCGTAACAAAGGAATATGGAATGCCATCGATTCCAGGAGAGGAATCACGTAAATGATCCATGGCACATTCCAGTTCCGCAAAAGAGAAGGGACCATCCATACTATCAGAAGAACTAGACAAGCAGGTAAATGACGGGAAACAGTCCTCTGAGGGCACGAAAGGGGGAGCAAGTTTACTGATAAATTCATTGAGCCAAGAGGAAGACTCATTGGATGTAATATTGAAATTATCAGAATGAATGCCTCGGAACTTTTTTATATTTTTCCAAACACTAGAAGCTGAGGAGCTAGGAGAAAGTGATTCGCAAAAAGATTGCCAGCCTTGACGTTTTTTCTGAGAAAGAAGTTTCCTAGTACGAGCGCAGGCATGTTTATAATGCAAGTAGGTCTCCATGTCTAAATTTGAGGTGTAACGTAATTCTGCCTCTTTGCGCTCCCTAATACTGACAGAACAATCAGCATCCCACCATGGAGGTGAGCGAGGTTTATTAATTACTGAATTTTTTAACGGGAAACTAGAATTAGCTGCGTCAATTAGAATATTGGTGAAATCCGAATACATCATTAGAAAATTTTCTCTGGTAACAAGGGGTAGTAACTCAATTTTATTGTTAACTGTAGCTGAGAATTCTTTCCAATTGCCTGAAGACAATCTATATTTTAGTAATGGGGGAATTTTTAATATCTCTTGAAAGTGGTGTAGTATAGAAATTAAAATTGGTATGTGGTCACTACCATATGACTGGGAAAGAGTTCTCCAATTAAGGCGAGATGCTAAATCGGCAGATGAGAATGATAAATCTACAGCACTAGCATTCTGTACGGGAGAAACTATTCTTGTAGAAGATCCATCATTTAAGACGCAAAGATTAGATTTGTCAAGAACCTCAAGGAGGTGGTAGGATAAAGCGTCTGTGAGATGGGAGCCCCATGCTGTGTGATGGCAATTGAAATCTCCCATAACTATGAGTGGGCCATTTAAGGAAGATATAACAGAGTCAAGCTCTGAAATAATATTAATATTAGGATGTGGAATGTAAACCGAAAGATAGGTGATGTTTTGTGATTTAACAGCAACTGCCTGGAAACTGGATGAATGTGATGGGAGAGGAATTTGGGAATAATTTAGTGAATTTTTAATGAGTATGGCACAACCACCTCGTCCACCCTCTCTATCATCACGGAGGCATGAATATCCTGACACCCTAAAACGGGAGCCAGGCTTGAGCCAGGTCTCCGCAACCGCAAAAAGAATGGGGTTATATTTTTGGATAAGATGATCAATCTCGTGCTTTTTATTTCGGATGCTCCTAGCATTCCATTGTAAAAGAAGGCGAACTTGGTCCATTAGTATTAATAATAGATGATAGTGGGCGCAGAATTTCTGAGACATTGTTCGGTAAAACATCACTAAATTTGGAAAGAATATTTACTAAAGTAGAAACCAGAAGTTCGATTAAATTATCGTTAGGAGATGAGTTGTTGGAGAGACAACAGCCGTTTGGCAGAATCGAATTTGGTTGAGAAACAATTGAATTATGGGCTTGAACATCATAGGGTTTACTTAGAATTGGTCTAGGTTGACGTTCCAGAATCACAGCTTTTCTAAAAGATCTATGAGAAGTGGGGGGGTTAGAAGGTTGAGAATACTGTTGGCTATTTGAGAGTGGGAGGGAGCTTAAAGGAGGAGAACTTAATTCTTGAGTAATAGTAGCATCAGCATAAGACATTCGCTTTATTGGAGGGTACCTTTCTGCTGCCTCAGAGTAGGAGATATTATCTTCAGCCATTAGGGATTTTATTGCTTTTTGTCTTGAGAATTCAGGGCACCTTTTGTTTGTAGCAAAATGACGCGCCTGACAAAATAAACAAGTGGCCTCTGTTTCATCAACGGGACAACCATCTCCTGTATGAGGTTGAGCACAACGGTAGCACCGGGGTTTTGATTTACACTGAGCTTTAACATGTCCATAACGGCAGCAGTCATAGCATTGGATAATTGGTAATTGGTATACCTCAACATTAATAGCTGTATTAAAACGGTAAATTTTAGATGGTAAGACCTGTCCCTTAAAAGTAATTACCACTGTCTGAGTTGGGACCCACTCTGCGACACCGTCTTTAAAATATTTCCTATTCAATCTACGTGCTTTTACAACTGTAGCACAATTACCACTACTAGGACACTCCAAACCAGAGACTAATTCTTCCATAGACCAGTCTAAGGGAATAAACTTTATAATTCCCATACGAGAGACTTGGAAGCGGGGGATCTTTGCCTCATATTTATTTTCTTTTATGAAGGGATTTTCTAAAAAGTCATTGGCTTGGGTAGCTGTTTTAAATTCAACTGTTGCCCTATTGCGGCCTGCCTGCTTAATGCCATTAACTACAATACCATGCACATTGTATTTATGAAGTAGTTGAGCAAACTTCAGAATGCGGATAGTTGAGCCGGCTGAACGATCGGTTTCTGTGCGTGTAATGTTGACTAGAAATGGACCGGAATCTGATGAGCTATACTTAAAACCATTTTCTACCTCAAAACCTGGATTGACATATATATGTTGTACAGACGAGGACGGGGGAATCTTTTTTTTTGTTGATTCCTCATTTCCATCAAGTGGGCAATCAATACGACGTTTTCTAGCGCAGGAATCAGACATTTCTACATCAACGGGAATGTCTTGTGAACGCGATGGGGCCTTCTCATGAGGAGGCGGCCCTCCACCCCAATCGGGTGTATCGTCCTTCCCTGAATTCAACATTTATACGAAAAATAACAATACTTACATGAACCCTCCACCAAAATAAACAAAAACACAATTATAGGAACTCAACAGGAATATTGAAAGTAAAAAAAGTAAATAACGCCAAAATGCACGTGTGTCAACCAAGACAAACCGCAGCAAAAAAAAAACTGTCTATACACTTGAATAAATTAATTGGTTCTTTGCAAATGTCTGTATACTGTCAGAGAATTTTATACCAAGATAACTAAAAAGTTTTACTCATTTAGGAACATTTAGGAATGGTATCTGTAAAACTGGCAAGAGATGGAATTTTCCAAAAGTTAAAAATTACTAATAACTTTGTAACTATAGGAAAATTAATATTATTTCATCATAGGGTTCAATTTGGCCGCTTATGAGCACTTACAGGGTTATCAACTATTTAGGGGATACCCTCTATTTAATACATACATAATATTGTTACGTATATTACGTAAAATGTTATTTTTTATTTACAGGTTACCAAATCCACTGTGAAAGCGACTAAAGTCTGCTAAATTATATTTGTAAGTAATCTCTTGCTCAATGTTCTCTATTTTTAAATAACTTCAAAAAAAAGGATAAGGTTCTCAATTCAAATTAATTTTTTTTTGCGTATATATCACGGAATATCATCACTATTTATCAGGGTTCGCCGATACATATCAGCGTATATATATCATGATATATATCACGATATATATCACGATATATATCAATTGATTTTTTCCTGTCTTCTGAACTAAAAATTTTGGAAATTAATGTTTACCACACACGCAACACGTAGCGAAAAACTACAATTCAGAATAATTTATATTGTTTCCCAAAACGGCAACCGCATTTAAAGTTGGGGAAATCCCCTTTAACTTACCAGTACGGCTAGCTTTTTCAATCTTTAACGGTTCAATCAAAGATTCGTAATCGATTAGGAACCCAAAAAGCGCATAAATTGGTTCATATCTTCAAGACTTTCAACCAGTCTGAAAGGGGCATTCATAGTACAGCTGCAGCTCCGTCATACAATATGGACTGGATTTGGAATCCCAATGTGAATGCGGACATCATAGAAGAAACAGAGGTTGACTGGGACTGTGAGCCAGATGATGATGTTCCACTCATAGATCTATGCTTAAGGCCTGACTCTGAATGATTACTTTTTATGATTACAAATTATTATTAAAATTAGTTGGTTTATCTCACAAACAAATGAAGATTATTATAATAATAGGTACTTGTTTTTTAAAGTGTTCATTAAAAAATTCTTTCTCAAATAAACACTAATTCTTTTGTTACTTTTTTTAAATAAAAAATGTGGTAATTTGACACATATTATTTTACAAATTCCTTTCACATTTTTAAGTGTTTAATCCCCTTACAGAATGAAATTTGCTTCTTTTTCTTAGCCTGGATATATATCCGATATATATCGGATTTATATCAAAAAATCGGATTTGTGATATTTATTATAAAAATCGGATTTTTTCGAACCCTGCTATTTATACACCGATTTTGATGGTTCTTTTTTATTTTAAAAAGTATTATATTTGTCCAAGGTGGTTCCATAAACATTTAATTGAGACCTGATAATGGAAACTGCTTAAACAAAAGGGCTTCCCAATGGCTTATGTATTTTGGTGATCCTTTTATTTTATGTACCATCTAAGAATTGGAAAAAAAACTTAGTTATAGACTGATTAGATATGTATCCATTTCGGGGTTGTTTTCAAAATCTGCTAAACACGTGTTTCTTTATTTATTTGGTGGAATCTGTACGCAAAACACATTTTCTATTGGAAATCGGCTAAATCCATATTTCAGTTTTTATTTGATGAATTCTTTATGGAAAACGGTGTACAGTTTTAGGAACATTCTTGTTTTTTTTCCTTGATTCAAACGGATCAGCTTAGTCTGCCGGTGTTGGACCCTAACACAGATATCTCAAAACTTCGACGTTTCACCAGTTGACAGCATTGTTATAGGGACTTCAGAACAACGCCGGTTTCGATGGTGTCGATGGTTTTGTCGAAGACTTGCGTAATCCACGAAAGCAAGACAACTTCGGTTTATAGTTTTCTGTAATATCTGCCACAATAAGTGTATGTTGTGCGTATATGGTATATATTATGTGGTGCAAGAACGAGATAATTCTGTAATTTTTGATCTAGGATCTGTCTCTTTTTTTATAGAACAGAACATCCGCACTCCTGCTCCACCCCTCAGGGGTTAGGTCCGAAATACTAAGAAAGTAGAAATACATTGCTCAGGATTGAGCGTCCTTTATTATCTATTAATGGTAATACAGAACGTCTATTCACTACCTCGTAGGAATTCTTCAAAAGTTCGTGAAGATAACAATGATTTTGTTTGATCATAGGAGTCAGTCAAGCTGGCGGCCCTCCAGGATGTGGCTCGCGCGCCCTCGCTAGCACCGCGCGCAACGCGCCACGTCGCAACACTCACTGGTGAGTTATATATGTTTTTATGCTAAAGAACAGATATAATCGTATTTATTTGTTTAGACTAGCAAAATACACAGTACGGAGAAATTTCTCACTTGTTTGCGGTCAATTGACTACAACTCATTCGTGTCGCATCTATGTGATCGTCCGGCTATTCACTGTATTGCAAAGAGTATGATATAATATAATATGTGTATATCCATAATACACGCTTTTGACAGAGAATATGTAGAAAATAAGGCCGACTCCCGCCTCATACGTAACGAAATTACCTACTCGCGGCCGGATACGTAGGGTTGTTGCGTTGGGTGTGAGATGCGGAGAGCATCTCGTTAGTTATCGTCGCTGCGCGTGCGAATCCGCGTGAGAGCAACTTGTAAATACCGCGTATTTGCTTTTTGATGATTTTACAGGAAGAAGAAAAAACTCAATATCTCAGCGATTTCAATTCTTATTACCGACTGAACTCAACAGCTAGTTCTTTACAACTTTCTTTATTGGAAAATAACGTTAATTTACTCGTAGTTGGCTTAGATTTTGTGTAAAGTCACTTACGCGGTTTTGTTTTAACTAATTACAAAATAAGTAGACTTTTATTAAAGGTACGCGGTTTTGAAATAAAACAATTTAGTAAAGGGTTGTATTTATAATTAGAAAAATCAAATCGAAAACAATATAATCTAACAAAAATATTATGTATTTATTACCGAAATCAGTTTATAGTTCATAATTTTTAGTAGAGATCTTATTACAAGAGTTCAGACTTCTTATGCAAGAGATCATAATAATCATCTAAAACTAAAAAATAATAACTATTTATTATTACTTAAACATTATGCATAGATAGATAAGGTACATACATACATACCTAATGAAGAAAAGAAAAATATTTTTATATGAATGAAAAACTTTGAATAACAAAAATAAACTTTCTCCTAGGTTCTTCCATAATAATCACAAAACCTTCATCACAAAATCTTGTATCAGGTACTTAAATGTTGTCAATTAAAGTTTTCATAAACAAATAATAATCATAACAGCAATAATCTGTTTGGTACTTGCTCTTAAATTCTAATTAAATTCTGTTATTCACAGCATTTCACAGTCAAAATAGTAACTTAAAATTATTTAAAAGGTAAATTATCATAAAAACTATGGCAGTCTTTAGGTATGACATTCTTTAGCTCCTGTAGGTGATCATACTTTGTCTTGGTAATTGGTTGCCTGGATTTATAAAGCGAAGGCGTACTGTTAATCAAAGACGTAATCTTTCTTGGTCTTCTAGGCAATGGGACAAAATCATCTGAAAAGTGCAGTTTATATTCTATGGTGCCATTAAAATTTGGATTATATCTCAGTGCATTTATATCAATAACACAATGATCACCCGATCCTCGGCCAGGTCTTATTGATTCATAAATCAGGTAATCTTTAAGACTAAAGTCTTTAAAAAACGTATAATCAGGTGTAATAACTTCATAAGGACTTGGTACTTTTCTGGCCTCCTTTGTTATTGTGGCATATTGTGAGGGTAAAAATATTTCCCGATTTTTCAACTTCCTCTCAATCACCGAGTGGAATCAACTTCCATCGTGAAAGGAAAGTGCGTGTGACCTTTCTCCAAGTACTTCTGAGTTATTACTACGTTTCTAGAGATAGCCAAGTGCAACAACGCATTCAATACAACATTATTCTGTGCTGTACAACCATCGGTAAACATAACAACATCCTTACAGTCATTATCCAGTAATTTAGTTACGTAGTCTACGAAAAAAGACGCGTAAGTAGTGGCTTTTAAGTCGCATGGTGTCTCATCAAACCAGTAACACGTGACTCCATTATTGCCAAGATTGTACACAGAAAAGTTATTCACGGCGAGTTTTGTTTTAAAATAAAGTGCACTGGCATTGAGGAAAGGACATAGTTTGACTGCCTGAAGATCTGCTGTTAATGCATGTATGATTCCTTTTTGTGCTAATTCTTTGTCAGAATGTTTTTCAGCTCTAGCTAAGTCTTTTCCTTCGATATGTTTAGCATACTGTTCATCTGATAAATTACCAACTTTGTGAGCACAGCACTGGTCGCAAGCATCCTTTTTTAGTTGAAACAATCCAATATTCTCCTTAAACAAAACGCTTTCAAATACTTTTCTAGATGCCACAGGTTTATTTTCTGAAACCGAGTAGTCGACATAAAGACGATACAATTGTGATTTTGATTGTATGATGGGTTCTAAGTACAACTTTGAAGTAGATTGTCTGCAGTAATGGGACGGTAGTTTCGGTAGTGCAGTTAAATATTTTTTAGCTAATTCTTTTTTGGATATTTTTTGTATGACTTCTGTTGTTTCAGGTTCCTTATTATTTGTCCCATCTCCAAGCCAATAGCGAACCGTCCATTCTTTTATACCCAATGTCTCCAAAAACGTTTTCAGGCAAACTCTTTCTTTTTTATCATTAACTTTTAGATAGTACATTTTAGTATCACTTCGTCTTGAATTTGAGCTCTTGGTTTTTCTAGATGTAGGTTTTTTATCAGCCATTGAAGACATGTACATTTTTATTCTTGCCAAGTCATCTTCCAGTAGTTATTAAATATTTCAGATCGAACTTCTTCTTTTAATTTTGAACAATACATAGCTTTACCACTGAAGCATTTTGTTGACATACATATTGGACCCATTATTCTTGCTGGCTTAGGATCGTTCTGAACAAATTTCGTGCCCTCCTTTTTAAATCCAATGTACTTTTTTCTCATCATTCTCTATCTCTTATTTTTCATTCTCTTCCAATTATTTTTATCTCCTTTGCGTTTATTTGTATTTTTTTTTATTTTCTTCTTTTTCCCTTTCCGGAAACAACTCTATACATTCTGGCGATAATGGCTTTAAGTTTGTAATGCCTGATAAGTTGACAAAAATATGATCATCAGACGTAAAATCAATGTCATTATTGTGATTTTCTGCCACATCATTCGATTTAATCGGTGTAGGAATATTATAATCCTCATTTTGCATCGATTCTGGAGGGTCCAAAATCGTCGTAAGTGTATTAAACTCGGATGTTAAATTCGCAGACAAAGGTATCTCTGGTGTTAAATTTTGATTCTCAGACACTGGTTGTATTACTGCTTGATTTTGATAATTAAATATATTAAATATTTCTCTCTTCTTCTGTAATAATATTTTTCGCCTTTCAGATAGCTTTCGCAAAGTTACGACGTTTTCATTAATATCTGCATTTTCTAAAATAAAGTTATCTTGGTTCTTCATCATTTGGGTAATTACTTGAGAATGCAAGGATTTATTTATAAATAAGAAATGAATAATTATTAGTTTCAGTAAAATGCAATACCGCGTAATTTAACAAAACAAATAAATCAAGCGATGTCAAGACCGCGTAAATACTTGTTAGGGGTTATATTAGTCAGAACCATTAAATTCAAACAGAATTACATTTAATTTAAATATTCTAGCATGAGCACATTACAAACGAAAAATAATAAACATTTAAAACATACTTACATGGTGGTTAATCACGGCAAAATAATTTTTTTCGGGAGCATACACTAATTGCGTTACATTTTTCTCACGGTCTTAGTAAATACGCGCACTTGCTTCCAACTTCAGCCCCCTTATTCACAACGCTTCGAAAACTTTCCGTGGCGGAAAGGGCCGATCGTCGGAAAGCATAAATTCAATCCGACGGATTGGAAAATGCTATTCACAAACTCTATCGGAATCTCATCGGAAAGAACTTTACGAATCCGAAAGAAAATGCATTTATGAACCATGTTACAAAATGGTAGAAATTCTATTCGTTTTGGTAGAAAATATTAGTGTGGTTTAAACGTACGACATTTTGACAGTCACAATGTATTTGGTAAAATATCATTTTAAACAGGCAGAGAAACAACTTAGACAAAGAAATTACTTAGTCTTTTTTAAGATTAAACATTTTTGTAAATTATTTTACTCACATTCGTTGAACTAAACGGGCTTTATAAATACGGATTATAATGTTTGTGCTTATCGTCTGTGCGTTCAACAAGTTCAAATAAATTATACTAGATGTCGCTTAGTAAAAATTAATAATAACTACAATAGAAAGTACAATAGCGTTTTTATTTTTGATTGTTGTAGTTTCTAAAAATACCTCAAATACCTCAAACAATGTTTAGCTATTGATTGCGTAACTAATAAAATACGTTATAAAAATATAAGGCAAATTATTCCTTAGGCATGTATTTAAAAAGGGCACGAAATTTGTCTAGAAGTCTAAATACATACGCGCACGCAATTAGACTAGATTTTTGACGACCGACGTAATCGATTATACACATATTACATTAATTTATTAGTCTCGGAAACGTTTTCGACACTAAAAAGTCGTCGGAAGCATCCGAAGGTTTCGTCCCGAAATGAACTGTCAAATCATGTCGTTTCGGAAAGGTTTCGGATTTGTGAATTGCGTTTAGCCAAAATCATCGAAAAGTTTCCTGTCGGATACGGAAAGTCGAGTTTCCGACGTTTGTGAATAACCCCGCAGGCCTCCTACTTGCTGTTCCGCGGTATTGTTTCGATAGCACAACTGACGTTTCTCATTGGATAATTCAAATCAGGTGAAGCCTAGTATAAGCCAATAACCGTTTAGAATCGGCCAGCACGATATTTCAATTTCGCGCGTTTTGCTGTTACGCGGTATAATATTTACAAACTGCTCTTACGCGGTTTCGAACGCGCAGCGACGTTATACATTTCGTACATAATAATAAAAAACAATGCATGCGGATAAGTTTTTCGTGTTTGAAGAATTTAATTTCTTATAGTTATGTTGAAGAATAATAATAATAACTAGATCGAATAACTAAAATTATTTATTGTTCGTTTAGGCAATTTATACATTTTTTATTTGTGACAATGTGAAGACCAATTTAAAGACATACGGAAGCGGTCGCATGTTTGCGTCACGTGCGACCCGCGGGGTTATTACCTAAAAAATGGCAGACAGCGACAGCCACGCGATCACTGCGCGACCGGTGACTAATTGTAATAAAAATTTGGTATCATGTATGACGATTGCGTATCTATTATTCTATGACCATAAAATGCACTTTTTGCGGTAGATTTAGCGCCACTATACAAATTACATTACAGAAATTCTCGTTTTGACAGCAGACATCGCGCGATATTGGCTGTCGCATGCTGACTGCAAGTTACGTAATAAGCGTGCCGACTGGCGCCATATTTGTCCAAAATATTGCCTTGTGTGCGTGCTATGGCGCGTAGGTATTGGCGCGCACACATACAAACCGCGCACGCTTGGTGTCTATAAAGACATCCTGCTGTTATGTTTATACTGTGCTTTTCACTCCAACTTTCATTTGCAATTACGTGTCTATGTTTTATCTCTGTCAAAATGTTAAAGAAGGTAATGTTTACGGATGTGTGTTGTACATACTTATTGTCTATATATACATACATGAATAGTTGAAAATCAAATCAAATAAGCAATGGCGTATTTACCCTAGGGCTGTGGGGTTCGTGATCCGGGGTGGCAGGCTGCGAGGGGCGGCGCATGGCGAATAGCCATAGAAGTTGTAAATTTTGCTAAATATTCACCGTTCGCTGATCCGAGGTATTACACGTAGCACTCTACTGCTTTTCCGTTATATCTACGAAACTATGAAATATTCACAAATAACACCAAATGTTATCGAATATAGTACAGCCAATGATGTTATAAACTTTGGTAATTAGCCAACCCGGAGCTCATTCTCGTATCAGCGTTTGCATGGTCCACTCGCACATGTGTTTTTAATTTTATTATTAAAATCCCGTCTTGTATTATTCAATACTGCAGAAACTATTCTACCAAGACTTCTAAAAGTCTAGGGATCATATTTCATGCGTAGGTATACTTATTTAATTCATTCGTGTTACTATTTTTTCCAAAATCTAAAACATTAGTAAAATATTAAATCATAAAAAAATAAAATGTGATAGGTAATACACCGGTTAGCAAAGAATATAAAAAGTAATATTACAGAACCAACAATGTCATGCAGTGCGTTGTTCGTATTTTATACACTGCCATATCGTTCATCCGATAGCGATGCAATTTGGTATGGAGATAGCTTGAATCTTGAAGAAGGACATAGGCTATTTTAAAAAAAATGAACGCGGACGAAGTCGCGGGCATCAGCTAATTAGAAATAATATCCATTTTAAATGAAAGTAGTTGTTTCATTTTCATCACTTTCTAATTATAATATGTTTTATAGGTATATTAAAGAATTTTTAATAGATAATTATTTTACTTCATTAATAATTTATTTTTTAGTTTATTACTTTTTTATTTTGCACGAGATTATTTATTCCACACCACCTTTGAGGTAGACATATATATGCACAACGCATATATATTTAAACTTACCCACAATAACGCGGAGCGAGAAATTCTTATCCATATAACCCCTACCGTTCCTAAACCACCTTGCGGCTCCCACAAATGTAGAACTTCTCTAACATTCTCCCTAAACTGCTCTATTTCACCGAAACCGACAGAGGACACTGGTGCATACACTGGCAAAATAAGAATTCTCGTCAACCCCATCTTGAGCCGCACCCTGAGCAGTCTGGAATTTACACATCTATACTTAGTCATACAATTAAACAAACGAGAAGACAGTAAAACGCCTACGCCTTGGCATCCCGCATCTTCATGTGGTACCCCTGACCACAAAGCGATGCCCCCTCCGGGCAAGTCGGCAAGTTCACTGCCCTTTCCTCTGGTTTCACTCAATAACACATCCAAACTTCTCTCTTCTATAATATCAATCACTTCATTTATCTTCTCTTCAATCCCACCTCTCACAATCCACGCAGCTATTCTGCACTCCTCTCTCCACTTCCCGCCGCAGGGTGCACGGCGTGTTGGGTGGCGGTCCCCAACGCCGAACTGCACTATGCACACACTAGCGGGGACAAACCGGTGTACGTCACTCGTGTGACGCCCTAAATATATCACAATCGTTGTCCCGCATGGTGTGCACAGGAGAGGAATTGCAGCCCTGAAAAGGGCTGGCAGGGGTCACGATGAGCACGCTTGTTTAGTTGACTTTCAGTTGTTCTTCATTCGAAATGTAAGACAGAGTAATAACAGAAAACTATTAATTTCTACTCCTATTCTTTATTTTTAAGTGTTTTTTTTTTAAATACAAAGAACAATGACTACTGCCCATACATTCGTTTACCTGTCACTCACTTTTTTTTATTAGACGATGTATATCGATTTACTAGGACCATATATTAACTATTACTATTTCCTAAAGCAAATATGTTATTGTGGTTTGATTTGACAATCTGAAAAAGAAGTTATTGACATTGAAAATGAAGTTAAGACTATAGTACACATTGTTGTTGTTGTTTCAGCGATGCTTCTTGAAAAGGGATTTTCTATAATGAATACATATTTTAATATTCTTCATGTTATTTTATTGAAGTGCGACGTAATACATTTTAATGTCTTTTGGATTTACTGGCGACAAATAAATTAATTCAGTATTTCTAGTAGGATCCGCTGAGGCTGACTAAGCCACTAAAAAATCTCATTATCGCACTACTAAATAAGCACTTATTTTAACAATTCCACATATTGTACAACAGCGTAGATACTTGAGACGCAACAGTACGCTTATTTTACATCACAATATCTACTAGAAACAATTTGCAAATAATTAAAATAAATGCCAACTACTCCCGCCAAAATTCCTTGGAAATTAGCAATATTTAAAAAACAAATTACACATTCCTTTTTACGCCTAAGATCAAATGTCTGACTTTCACGTATGCCTATTTGTGAAAATGAAACATATTACATACTTTTAATATTACTACGTCCCTTCTGTTTACTTTGTATATAAATCTCCGAAGTTAATTTGTATTATATTTTGAAGAAACAGGGAGAAAATAATTAAAGTAATTACGCAAAGACAGCGTCATATTTTCGATACCTATATAGGAACGTTGAAAATACATATTAGATGCGTTTTAATGGTCGCGTACTTAAAAATCGTATGCGAGGATATTTTCAGAATATCATTAATTGAATTTTTCCTAGATTGTAATTTTCACTTCTGTTCTTATTTCGAAATAAACAAAAAACCAATGATTTTATGGATTTACAGGTCTCTTTACACAGGTTCTTTTTACACTTATCTTGAAATTTATTATTCTTTTAATTCTTGGTGGTTTTTATTGAAGCACAAACACAAAAATTCAAAAAATGTTTGTTTCACTACTAACTAATAAATATGACAACTGAGTCAATTATTTGCAAACGAGCCCATCTCTAGTTATGTTATAATTAATGTCATAGTCGTCACATGTGTTTACATTATGTACAAAAATAAAAAAATACGATATACCTGTATTACAAATAACAGCCGACATTGTGGTCTTTCTCTTTTAACATTTCGTTGAATTTACTACTAATTATCTCTAAAAGCACAGTACAAGTAATAATAATAATATATTTATTTCATAACACATACATACGCAAATACCATAATCGAAATGTACAAAAAATCAGGTTAGTGTTACCTACTGAGGTTATTTTTAAGTGTTCGTACTTAGATACCCAAGAAAAGTACTAAAAGCTAGAAGTATGATTGTTCGCGACAATAATTAAATTTAGACTACTATCGATCGCTCAGGAGCGTAGCTCCATAATCCATGTAATTTCTATCCGACCGCTTATGACGATGGTTAATGTCCGATTGCCTCCATTTATGGGCCCGCTAATACATAAGTAGCATTGTTTTACGTGGGAAACACCTTCTAAAGGTACCCAGCTCCCGGGGAAGACTGGCTTATAATATAAGGGACTTTTACTCACAAAAACTACTGCGGTAGTCGTTCACAGCGCATGTCAAGAGACTGGGATTTCCTACGGAAACCGTCGGTCTGTTTCAGGGTGCGTATATTCGACACGAATTTCTTCGCGCGGTCGCTAAGCGAATTCCGCAAAATAGAGCAAAATTCACGATATATATATTTACATATCTAAGCCCATGTCAAGCACAAGTAACTTCACTCTGTCTGGAGTGGCCAGAGGGAATGGAATGCGAGAGTGGGATAGTTTTAGAACGCGCGGTGACCGTGAGCGACCCCGCGGCGACCGCGCGGTCTCCGCGGGATCGCTCGCGGTTGGGTAGTATCCAGAAATTTAAACGTTGTTGCCTAGTAAATGTAAATGTAAACTACATTCGCTTATAATAAACACCCGAGAATGTCAACCGTGCGGCCGACGCGCGGCGGGCGTAAGATAATTTTTGCGTCATCTAACTGCGCTGTCACGCTAAGTCGAAGCGTGCACCCTCGCATCGCTACGAAGTAGACCACACGCACTGACTTTCTACTCGGCGTTTGTTCAATTTTGGAAATTTGGAATAGATTTTAGGAATTCTGTGCGTAATAATCTCACATAATCAAGACATCACCCCGGAGAGACAGAATACCTTTTGAAGGTTTCTCCTGTATTACCAAAAAATGGCGTAACCGTTTGCTGTGAAACTAACAATATCAAGTATTTGGGCCTTGGTAAGACCTTTTCTCCCCTTTGTTTCGTTGGTAATGTTTGTAACAAATCTCTGGAAGCGACGCCAGGAGAGGCTTATAAAATCTACTTGACGTAGGCATCAATTGATCGAAATTGAAATTTCACTGCTTGTACAATTGAACTTATGAATGGGGAGGAAAACACAGCATTGTGATTGGCTATGTGCCAGTTCATAACTATTCTGGGCGGGCGGGCGGCGTTCGCGCATCCAGTTGTACACCGCGCGTGTCGGCACCGAGCGGATTTGAAAAGAAACTGCCCGTTTTTTAGCAACGTTCGTGTTTTAATTCGTTTTGTTTTTTTATTTTTACCATAAAAGCGAAGGCTGTGAGTTTGACAAATACATGCACTAATTCTTCAAAGTAATACTGTGAAAAATGCTTAAAAATGTTATGTTACAATAGAAAAGTTGTACCATTAAAATTGCGACTAAGAGTTAATAGAAATATTGTCATTTGATCATAACTAAAATTAGGACGTATGATATAAGCAACCTCATTATCGTATAATGTTAGTAATTGCAATTTTTGATTAAGCTGTTGTAATTAAAAAACTAGAAGCATATTTAGAAATGAACAAAAATACCTACTTTTTTCAATAAAACTTTATTCAGTGCTGTTATTCATCGAGGCGCAATTGTAATAATAGAATATACAAGAATGAAAGGTGTTAATTAAACACCTTTGTCAAGTATCTACAAGAGCATGCTTGTTCGTTTTGAAATATTACAATGTTTGTGTCCCCGTTCTGTTTGTTTTGTTGGCCTTGAATTTAAAAAATAAGTGTTTATTTGAAAATTCTACGTGGTTAAATTTTAACAAGATTCGTTGTAATGATACGCATGCATTAGACAGTTGTTTAACTGTACTATAACTTTGTTCTTGTAATAGATTTTGTACCAGTATCTTATTAAAACATATTAAAAATGTAATTGTGTATACCATTCATACGTAGTGAATATATTATAATGATTATATCGTTACTCTGAAGGTGTTCGCGGCCCCGGTATAGGTAGGTCAAAAATGGAAAAAATAAAGCATGTTTATGAAGAACCTTGTAAAAATTTTTGCTCACGTTGGTAATAATATGAAACTTTGGTAAACATTAAAACATTAACTTTTTTAGAGAGGATGTGATGATGTGATACTAAGAAGGTTGAGAAATGATGGATTAAATGCGAATTAAAGTACTTGTTGTATTGTGTTAAAGTTTACTATTCAAAAAGGCAATAACGTGAATGTTAATTGCCAATGTTAAAGAAAATAATTTTAAGCCTTTCTAAGCGCTGCAGTTACGTCATTAGAGTATTTGAACATATTTTTATAATTAAACAGAATAATATGCAATGTAACGTTAAAGGTTTCGTCTTCCTTGTTAGGGATACAGCGTGAATATATGTAAGTATGACTTTAAAGGTGAATATTGTGTATAGTGTACGAATCGAAAAAAATTAAAAATAAAATAAATTATAGCGATATCTATCGCAGTAGTTTATTAATGAACTCATAATTCGTCATTTCATTAGCATATCCCTTCAATGTTGAGTTTCAGTCAAGGTTGCAACTACATAGTTATGTCATAGTAGGGTGACCCGGTACTGAGGTGACCCCACTATGGCAGCGATGCCAACACATTGACGACATCTTTATTTTTATTGGTGGTTCGAATGAGTGCGTCGACCGTAGCGTCTCCATAGGCGAACTGTGCGTGTGGCCTCGCACAGTATTGTTTTTATTTAAGAAAACTACGTTGGAACGACTATTTACCGACTGTTTTACAGTTTCTCATCTTGTCGTCTCATCTTATCATAGCAGAGAGCCTTTGTCGTATATTTGATAATATTTCATTAAAATGTTCTGTCGATTGCATATATCAATGTAAATGAGATTTGTCTACAGAAAAGTCGCAATTTTATGGCTTAACAAAATCGTGCATTTCATATTAGACTAATCTTTCGTGCAGTTGTTAAGTTAGGAGCTCACTATTTCATAAAAGTTTTCACAGAGACCTTTGTATTAGAAATGTTGTGAAGTAAAACAATGAACGGTTTATAAAATAATAAACTGGAATAGATGTTTGATAATATTTCCCGCTGTTTCTTTTTTACAATCTTGGTTACAGCTGAACAACGGCTGTAGTCGTTATCGACTTTATGACGTTTTAGGCTTTATCTATTATCTGGAGCTCATTACATGGCTTGATTTATAAGGGTGATCGTTTTGCAGTGCACGTACGCAGAGACAGCAATGAGTGTTATTTATTTGTTTGTTGTAATGTGACATTTTAGTATTGTGTTACGGTGGGACGGTGTGCTATATTATTCCAAATTGTATTAGTAAATATGAGTGGAAAGCGAACGCGACCGCGACCGCGTCGGAAGGATGAGTTATATGAAAAACGGCAGGATCTGCTGCTCTCATGGAGTGACGGTGAGTTTTTAAGCCATTAATGGCTTTTTCCCAATACTTGTATTATAACAAGCACAATTTATTGCTGAGTTTCGATGTCAAAAACCAATTATTTGGTGTTTGGTACGTTAAACAAAAGAGCAATGTTTCGTTATGCTATTAACTATACAAATGTTAACTATTAACTGAATATACGAAATAAATCACGAAAAAAGTTAGCTGTAATTATGAGACATCATTTTTTTTCCTGTATTACACTTAGTTAAACAGTTTCTACTTTTTTGTTGATTTATATTATATAATTAGTGACTGACTGCAATTTACAACAGACCTATATCGCTACTACTATTAAGTTCTATTGTACAGATAGTGAGATGACATATTGTTAATAGTAATAATCCCCGCTACAACCAGGAACTACAGGATATTTCATCGGAGTGACGCGTCGTGTTGAACCTTCTGAGTAATCCGGGCGCTAATAACTACAATATAATTATGTACAACATAGAAGATTCAGCGCTGCTTACATATATTAAAATTGTAACGACACGAAGAACTTTCCACTTATATAAAAATTATGAAAACGTCTAGTTTTTAATACAATAGTTTGTGTTTTCATTGAAATGCATTTTTTATCTACGGAAAATTACGACTATCAGTCCGCCAATCATAAAAATGTATCGTAATTTGCTTATTCACGTAACACTTAGGTACCTGATAGCGTCAATATTTTTTATTAGTGACTTTTTAAGCTGAAACGCAAATAAAAAATACCCATTTTCAAGTAGGTACATAATTAAAAATGATATTATTACGGATTAGTAAATTGTGTATTTAACAGTGTGATCAAAAATAAATTTCAAAAAAATTTCTATGCTTGCGAAGCCGGGGCGGGTCGGTTGTCAATTATAAAATGCTTATCATGAAATAAAGAGACTTATAAAATGATTGAATGAAAAGGAATATAAAAGAAACTACATAACTCTTGAATTTTATTTATTCATTTTGTGAAAAAAGAAATCCCTCTACCACAGAGAAAACCTATGACGTCACTGTTCACAACCTCAAACACGATACAAAATTATACTTCACATAAAAATTTAAAAGTAACCGATTGGACTAGTTTTCAACTACTCAATTGTAATTAATAAGTAATTATATCCATCTGTCGCGCTGCACTAAGTGTGATTTGGTCCTACATAATTTTCTTAAATATTTGTTATCGGCTACGCGTTGCTGTGACGCGCGCGCGTCGAACAAACGCACATTTAAATTTTTATTGCAACGTTGTGTCAAAATTTTAAGTCAATCAACCGACTACTTTGCGAGTTCTACGACCACAAACATACGGAAGTTGAATTTTTGTTTATTAGAATTGCTTTCTATCTGCTGCTTCCAACTTATCTGAGGGAGCAATGTTAAGGTTGTCTATTGTCTTGCCTATAATGTAACATTTAAAAAGTCGAATTATGTGATAATAGATAATATTGTAAACTTTTTATCATCTTCTTGATTAATCTATGTCATTTCCACGTTACTACCTGAGATAAAGGAAATGCATAGATGGAGCAAAGCAACCGAATGAAAAGTGAAACATTCGTAAGGCGGCGAATTCACTTGTCACATCATTCTTACAATAGCGATCGCAAGTTGTCAAATGTAAAATTCTGGTTTAGAAACATGCAAAAATATTCATCACAATGTATTATATAGTTTTCAAAGTAGTCAGCCCTCCATAAATATTTTTTAGGCTAATTGAAACACACCTTCAGCTCTTCAACCAATTTTTATAGTTTCAATCGACTCAAAACGCGTTCCTCAAAGTGGTAATTTTAGTTTCCGAAACAGTAAAAAGTCAAACATGGTCATATCTGGTGATGACGATGCTTCGTGTGATGGTGTCTTCGATTCGTTTGATTTTGCATAATGCAAAATCACTGAATCGTCATTCTACAAATCTAGATGTTTTCGGTTAATACTCGCGCAAACGTTTCATGACGCCTTAATAATATATGTAACTTATTTACCATTTGTCATTCTGAAAGGAATTCAAAGTTAAGCACACCGCGGTAATCAAAGAAAGACTATCGCATAACTTTGATTTTTGAGCGACTTTGTTGGCTTTTTTGGGTTTCGGCTCATTATCGAAGCGCCATCCATTCTGAATATTGTTGCCTTTAGTCGTAACGCTATTACTCGTAAACTGATATCTCGTCGCCAGTTACTATGCGTCTCATGAAGTGTGGTTAGGAAATCATGTCTTCAGCGACTCCCTTTCGATTCTCTTTTTGAACAAAATTTAGCTCTTTCGGAACAACTCGAGCAGCCACGCGTTTCACACCTAAAAATATCATAAAAATATCGATTACCTTATATTTTGGCTCGACAAAGCTGCATCGGCCGTGGTCTCACGCAAACTGAGGACACTGTGAGTGTTGTGTGTAGGTGTCTTAAAAACTATTTACAAATATCGGGAGTAGATGATAAAATTTCTAGCTGGACCACGGAGTGAAACTTGCTGCGATTTAAAATAGAAGAGTATGTTTACTTGTTCAGCTTACTCTCTAGGACTCATGTGACGATTTTCGAGCACCAGCTTCTAGATTCTGTCGATGTTTAACTGTTGAATTTTGACCAGAACGAGGCACTATATATAACTTCTCGGCCTTTGAATGCTACCACTTTTTGACATCCATTATTGGTCGTAGGTCTTCTGCAACATAGAAATTCAGTACACGTAATTTCATTTGAAACACAAAACTTAAGCAAACTCTTTGTTTAACTATTTTTTCCATTTAAAACATCGCAGAAGACACAAAAATATGATTATCAAAAACTGCAGCTCTAAACAGTTACGGCATCTCAATTTTTCTAAGTGTCTACAAAACGTATGAAAATGATATTAGGTAACCTGATTTTTCATTTCATTGACTTTATTTTGCCAGTTGCGATACACGATTGCTTAACTTTTGTAACATAAAAAAAAATATAGAATCCTCTTTTAAAACAGAGATTTACATTTTTCGGAGTAACGGGACCGATTTATATTTCTAATTTTTCTGTATAGTTTAATCTGAACATAATTTTTAAAATGCCAGTTGAATTTTTTAAAATTAGTTAATAGTTTTTAAAAAAACAAAAATAACTGTTTTTTTTCATATTTTTCGAAAGCTAGCGCGCGAACGTTTGCATAGCGCAGAAGGTCTATTTTAGATTAAATTATTGTATCAATGCGTCGCATTAAGTACTTAAGTCTGTAAATCTTATAAAGGAATTAATGTCATCAATAGGGAAAACAGTTATGGAGCGTGACACTTATTGATTTGCCATCATCCATACTCCAAAAGTAAAAGATGAAAGTTTGCCCTGTCAGTAATAACGAATGACACAGTGCTGAAAAGTGAACACTGACTGTCCTACTAGTTAAACTAACTTACAGTTGTGGAAATGTTTCAATTCTTTTGAAACTTTTTTGATAAGGCAGATAGTTCCGCTATTTACATTTCTATTTCCGAAATTATAGATAACTAACTTTTGACTATAACTAACTTTGACACAGTTTTATGAAATTTGAGAAAGGGCGTTTAATTACTTTGTAGTTATCAAAATCATAAGAAGCAAAATCAATTTTTCATTTTAATATAAAATTTAAGCGTTCAAAGTTTAATAGGCAAATTTTAATATCATTATTATACCAAGTAACAATTACGTAAGTATGAATTGTACAGTGAGTTTTTAGTATGAGTACCGTTTTGTCTTCGATTTTGGCAACAAAAACGTTGTTATGAGTTATGCAAGTTCAAATTTGAAAACTATTACGAATATCTATAGCTTATCAATGTTATTAATCATTCCATTCGATAAGCACTTGTAGGAGCTTGTTACTTTTACGATGAAGCAACAGATAATTTTCTCTTGAACGTTGATAATAATTAAATGATCGAATACGAGTATGATTTAAATAGAGTAAGACTCACTCGTTTGTTCACTTTTTCATTAATTGAAACGATTTTAGTGATTTCAATATTCAATTAACGAAACGAACTCTATATTCACTAAGCGGTTATTCAAAGTTGTCTCAAGTGTTTCCCAAATTAACGTTGTTACATGAATAATCTGCACATAAAAATGTCCGGCACGCACGTCCCTTAGCGCAGTCTACCATCCATTTCAAGAAGAAATTCTATCGATTCTGTCTACGTATCTAATGTCTATCCTTCGTCCCATACTACTATATAAGGAATATAAGACGCTATTTGCCGTTTAATATACTATTCTTTATTTATTTTCTAGCTTTCTGTTTCAAGTTTCCCAGTCACGACATTGTTTACGTATATCTGCTTTCTAGCCGGAGGTATTTGATTTAAGGTTTCTTGTTAAGTATAATATACCGGTATAGAAGGTCTAAAGAAAAGCATTTTTGAAATTTTCGCAACATTTATCACTTAGTAATAACATTCATCTTTCATTAACAGAGGTGTGCAATAGCGAGGAGGTGCCAGAAGTAGAAATTGTCAGTCTCCTGCAAGAATATATACCGAAATATCGTCTGCGAGCCGACAGTCTTACACAGTTTGGAGGTACTTTTCTGTTTTGTTTTTAATAATATACTTTTTCTAACATTTATTGTTTACTGCTTTCGTTTAATTTAGAAGTCTATATTTAGATATTATGTATATATGCGAAATGATATACCTATATTATATTACAATTTATTGTTTAAAATCATGTAAAATAAATTTAGATTGGCAGACGCTGTAAGTGTTCCTTAGTTGTGCTCTACTTTTGTTTCCAATGTTCCATTAGGTCAATGTTCAGAATTTAGGACTCGACCTGTTTATATGACGTACAAAATTCAACTCAATGCTATTTTGACTTAGACTATGAAATACAGCTGTATTTTTATACATTACAGTGGAATCTCGATAACTCGAACCTCGTTAAGTCGTAATCCCTCAGTAAGTCGAAAAAAATTGCCATTCCCTTCCGCTGAACCCCTAAATACGCGGTATTTCGAATTATTTAGACTTTGTAACTCGAACATAATGTTATTTCCCTGCGAGGTATTGATAAGCATATTTATACTCTATAACTCGAATTTCAAAAAGGAGACTCCGTAAGTCGTAGTTAGTAAAATACATATAATGACGTCTTACTTGGGATTCCCCAAATCATATCAATAAAATCCAAAAGGAATGTTATTGTTTGTACCTTGTACACGTGCAATGAATGACTACATTCATTAAACTTTCTAAGTAACACAGCTGTATACCTTATGTTCGTTCCTTGTCGATGTCGATTAATATGTAATTTGTTTTAATCTGTAAATAAATATATAAACTTAAGTCGAATTGTTATTTAAATTTGACTCTACAAGTCGCAAAATATACTTAGAACTCGCGCCTTTCTAAGTCGAAATTTTAGCAGTTAAATCCTTTGTATCTCGAAACTCTTGTTAAGTCGAAAACTCACTAACTCGAATTTTTTTGCATTTCCCTTGACATTCGAGTTATCGAGATTCCACTGTATGTGTAAAAATTTTATGTATTATATAAAAATGCAGTGTGAGCATATTATGTACGTATGTATGTACTATGAAATATCTTATGAACAAGTATGTAGTTCCAAAAGAATGTTCTATTTTTATTTTCTAGCGACGATAGTTATAAACACATAATCTCCACAAATAATAATAGTTGCAAAAACTTGTTGATAAACATGAGCTTTTTTAAATAGTTATTGTGAGCAAATTCATAATATAGATTTTAAGTAGCCTGATTCTTCATTTCATTGACTTTATTTTGCCAGATTACGCACACACACACATACACGATTGGTTAACTTTTGTAACACAAAATAAATATCAAAGAAACCTCTTTTAAAACAGAGATTTACATTTTTAGGAGTAACGGGACCGATTTATGTTTCTAAATTTTCTGTATAGTTTAATCACACATATTCTTCAAAATGCAAGTTGGATTTTTAAAAATTAATAATAGTTTTTAAAATAAACGAAAATAACTGTTTTTTCGTATTTTTCGTAAACTAGCGCGAGCACGTTTGCATAGAGCAGAAGCTCTATTTTAGATTAAATTATTGTTTATCAATGCGTCGCCTTAATGCATACTTTTTTATACTTTAGTCAGAAAAGTGTTGTTGGGTTAAATGTGTCAAAGTCCGCCTTACCCAAAATGTTGAATACGCATGGGCGTATAAAACCATTTGAATAAACTATAAAGTAATTATAAATTTTTAAATGGTATGAAATAACATAAATAATTATTTCTACGTTATACCTACCTAATTATTTCTATGTTGTGACTATTATTTGTTATCAATAATTAATTTTTTAGGTACTGAAAGGTTTGGTATGACAAAATTGCCAATAACGTAAAACTATTTCCTGGACGATAGAGAAAGTAGGTAAAAAAGCAAAGTTTAGCTTTTCTTGAAAACTGGTTCAGAAGCATTATGTTAGGCTAAAAAACTTGAAAATAACAATATGGGTTTGTATGACCGTTTTAAAATACACATTTGTCTCTGCCTTTTTGTCTGAGTCTAGGAGTTAATCTTACTTGTGACTGCAACTACTTTTAATTTCTGTGGAAATTCATGTATTCTAGTATTCTAGAGACAACCAATACAAGAAAATACAATCTGTGAAAATTACAAGTGTCTACTGTTTATTCACTAAGATTCGTAATGGATAATGCCTAATTATTTTGTTTATACCATAAATTATAGTATGTGATATATGTATATTATATTGTTGTACAAACTAATAAAACACTTACTGAATTATATGTACGATGTATGTAGTACAATGTATATATACTATATTATCTAAAATTATTTATTTGCTGTATGAGTTTAGTATATTAAGTATAATATACCTATATAATACATATTATTATATGTAGTATGGTTCCGTCTCAGGACTAAGTGTTTGAGGTACGGCTTCCGGCGCCAGCGCCGCTCAGAGACGCTATAAATAATGGTGTCTCATCGGTCGAGTCATCGCCCGGCGACCATTATGCGTTTCCCTGGACCGGTCCATGCGTAGCACAGTCGTAGTTCATTTCTAGAAACAATGAACTATGAAACAAATATTTTTAAGGAATTTTTTATCCAAAATTAACGTTTATTCTTTTTTGTTACACTCGAAAAGTAAACTAATAATTTAATGGCCATTAAATATGAACTGAATAAGGTATCTTTTTGCTATTACAATAGCCGATTTTATAATAATCGGTACCACACGGCATAATTACAAGTAAAAGTAAATCTAGATTGAGGGCGGTTTACATTCTATTATACTTTATTAACTTTGTTTTAACGTTGTTAATTATAGTGACAACATGTAATTTCCATTTAAAATTGATAAAGGTGCGGCTTTCAGCTGTGAACGTTAATGAAACGAATATGATTCGGCGTACGCACCCGTGCCTTTTTGTGACATCATTAGTCTTCTGGTTGGTACACAGTTACCTGTAGTACAAGCTGTATTAATTCACAGCCTAGTTATGTTGACATCCCCATACTTATGCTTCAGTAGATGTCAAAGTTCCGATTTTTAGCACATGACGAGCTAATTATTTTGTTATTTTATGCTCGAAATTTCGCCTAGAGAAAGAAGAGAAATTCCATAAAAAATCTGTGAAAATATCCAAATTCGTACCTATTTTAAGTGTTCTCCATTCCTTCTTATCTAAGTACTACAATAAACTAGCTGCTATTGCCTTTTGTACCCACTGAATCGAAAAGGCTTACAATGTATACTCTATATGCTTATATGCTTACTCTCTATTAAAAGTTTTATATTTTTCAGGGTACGAAAATCAGGACTGGTTCATACCTTCGCCGGCGCTTCAGATCAGTTCCGACGACCTTGCACTTACGCCTGAGCAAATCAGGGAGACGCTGAATTATTTCCGTGAGTTTTTTTAATACAAATCTTTATAATTGTAATTACTTAATTCAATATGTAGAATTGTGTCATTGCTTGTGTGATCAATTCATTTTATTTCTGTTTAGCAATTTTTTACCGTACAATATATTAGTAATTACAAAAATTGTTATTGTAATAATAAATATATAAGTAACATACCACATCAATGTACGCATTTATAAAGTAGTGTTGTCAAATGCCGTGTCAAAGAGATAGTATATGTGGTTGCAGGATGTGTTTGCAATTACGTAGAATTAATTATTAGTCTTTAGGTCTTGTTTTTATCTTTCTTCTTCTTTTTCTTATATGAATATTTCTTTGTATGTTTGTCCTTTATACGTTCGGAAACCATTTATCTAATTGTAGCGAAACTTTGGTGAGTTGTTTCGCGTACGTCCTCAAAGGTTTCGGAGTTATATAATTCAGTAATTTAAATACCACCGTAATGAAGTCGCGAGAAACAGCCAGTATTGTATAAATCGACATCATTTTAAAATAACAACATTTTTTGGTTTTTATGATTTACTAGTTACATTTTGGCCATCCAAATACAAATATGTCTTTACAAGCCGTTTACCGCCCGCTTCGCTGGGCGTAAGTGAAAATTTTGTACGTAATAGAACATTTTTGTTTGAAAAATGGTGAAGGATCTATGGAGTTCAAAAAATAAGTAGCCTATAACCATCTACAACTAATTCCGCGTCGAATGGTCTTGGTCCCATGCCGATCGGTCCAGTAGTTTTCAAGTTTACCGCGGTCAAAGAAAAAATTTTCATTATATATAATATATATATATATATACTCGTAGATATGTCATAATCTTATTACACTTCCACAATCAATATCAAAGCATAATTATTTAAGTTTTTAAAAAGCCTTATTTTTAGAAAATAATAACGTACAAACATGTTTTTGTAATTTTTTACGGAAACATGTTTAAGCTATTGTCAAAAATATAACTTTTTCTTTTACATAGCTTTAATGTAGGTAATTTATTCTAACCTTGTTGGACAATTGGAAAATTTTGAGTTTTAATAAAAACCAACAATACTCGGTCGTGAAATTTAAAGAAGAATGAGTATTATTAGATTGTTGTTTATATTTATTTCCCAAATAGATGAGGAGTAGATAATTTTATGAAGTGTGATAGAGAATAAGGATTTGTTTAAAACGATAGATGTTGAGCGCGCATGATGTTCGTCCGGTACGCGATTAGTTAGTTGTATGAAATACTTTCTAGAAAGATGGATTGGGTATGCTAGTCCCATTTTGTGGCAGCCTCATTCATAGCGCCCTCGTTATAAAGTATTACCCGTTTCGGGAGGACACTTAAAAATAACTTTGAAGCGTGATAAATTAATAAAATGAAAAAGAATTAAAATAAAATAATTCTGTTTAGTTTTTTGCAAACGGAACTCCAGACTAAAATATACATATACTGTACATAGTATACTTAATTTTAAAAGCTTCTTCACACACTTCACTTCATCATATAAGTATTATTAAATAATAATACTACTAGAAGTAGTAGACATTAAATAATAATACTTATACTTTACGTTAGTAACTAATTAATCTGTGCGTATACGATGAAGTGTACGGTGAAACGTTCACCCGTCACTAGATAGATGTATTGGTATAATACCATAGTACTACACTGATTTTGTTCTTTTATTTCTTGTATAATTATAATTACTATCTCCACCTAAAGCATGAAATTGTAAAATTGTATGCAGAGTTATCTGTGAGCAACTGTAGATACCATGAAAGTAACAAATGAATATAACGAAATATGGGAATGACGGAATTATAAAGGTCCTAGTTTCACTATGGAATCTGAAAAATGTGCTATGTGTTTCAAGTAGTGGTATTTTTTATATTTAATGATATTGACTTTAAAATTCTACAAAGGGATATAATTTACATAAAATACGAACCGTTAATGGCAAAGGTTAGCAAAACACTAACATTGATATCACTATATGGTTATCTGAGTCCAAAGATAATGCGGTAGCCGTAGAAGTATTATAATACACATTCATAATGTTATGTGGTATAATTATATATGGTATAAATAATTGTCAATCATTTTAATTTTTTTACTTTTTCATATTCATTTTTATAGTATTTTATCTGTTTCAACATAATGTATTTTTATATTATTTCTGAAACAATCACCTTCCTCAGTAATTGCTTAGACTTTATTAATATCAATTTTATTCATGTGAAGTTTATATATCATATATATATCATATTTTACAAAGCTTTGTTCTACCTTTTACTTAGTAAAGGTACGTAAATATATGTATATGAATGCATTAGTTCCAAAAAATACCTGTGCGTTCAGTTCACGAGGCCATCAATACAGACTAGCGGCCGCATTATTCGCTCAAGTACTTACGTAACGAAGTGTCAGTTGGGTGGTCGGTGTTTTAACTTTGCCTGCGACAATCGCGGGCTCTCGGCGCTTGCGCGATTTGATAGGCGCGCGGCATACACCAGTGCCGGTCGCGCCGGTAACCACGCGCCACGCTTGTCTGTTCCGTCGCCGACGATCGATACCGGCCGCAGTGCGCCGCACGCAGCGCGCATACACATATCACCCACCGTCGTCGCCCGTGCTAAACATAGCGAGCTGCATCGCTGCACCGACCGATATAGCGTCCATTTCACACGTGCCATTATGTGCTGCCAAAACAGGATTATCTCGTGCTCGTTTTGAATCAAAATTCTCGTCTGTGTATACAATTAGCGACGCGTTTAATTTTTACATTTAGATTAATTATAACAGCGAATGTCGTGTATTAGCGATTGTATATTGTCTTTCTGTTGTAAGGTAGTGCTTTCAAGATAAGTGTAGGTACCGCACTGATGAAGAATGTTAATATATTGAATAGTGAAAGAAAACCATACATAGTTTAGCGTACTAAGTATATAATATACGCGAAGTCGCGGCGCCATCGATTGGGGTGGCTCGGGAGTTACGTGTCGCGTCGCGACGGACTCGCCGGCGGCAGCCGCGTCGACCGCGCAACAGCTGTGCGCCAGATCTGTTATCTTGACCGTGAGAGCAAAATAATTATTACATACACCTCTTTATCTGTTTATGTAGTAATAGAAAACGAATAAAAGCGAGTGAGAATAACCTGAGAACCTAAGTTAACTTAACCATTTTAATGGTTTGCTGACAATTTTATTTGCAACTGCTATTATACCTAGTATCAAGTATGTTGCCGTTGATTCTTTGCATAAGCTACTAAATTTTATAATTTATATTCTTTTACGTAATGTAATTAAAAGGCAATATCAATAACAAGTAATCGTTACATGCTTGTTGTACGGGTTTTATTTATGTACTTACATGGTTGTTTTAAGCATTGTGCAATAATTATGGTAAGTAATATTAATTTTTATTATAAAACATAATTTCAAACAATGAAGTCAGTAATAAATAATCCATTAAAGTGTAAGTAAATAAATCATTATAACACAGTATTATTTAAATAAAGCCTTTTATAAACTTTGAAATGGAATGTGAAGAATATTATAAAGCCTAATGTCGTGTCTGTTAGTTTACACATGGGAACATTTTCAATAAATGGTAGCATCCAGTTTTGACATAATTTTTTCTGTATTTGAAGTATTTTTTCAGGTCGACAAAATTAGTTTTGATTACAAAACATTCACAGTTTTTCAAAAACTTAAACCGAACAAGCTATGGCATGAAAAGCTATCAGACTTTGCCAGAAACAAGTAGTTTTGAAGAAAGTGATTGTCAATTAATTGGAAGAATGTATTACATTGTAAAGGTCCCACAAAAAATCCTACTACAACTAAATCTACTTCAACTGGAGGAGTACCAGACAAAAAGAAACAAAAAAACTTTATAGACGCGATTCTACATACAATTAGTTGAAATACGATACAGAAAACAATTTGCAAGCTTAAGTATTAACCTTTATATATAATAAAAAAACTAAAAATGCAAGTAGATGCCATCATAGTATTACTGCTATAAAAACTGTAGTGACTCTTGTATCAATTTATATTCAGTCTTGATATAATTGCCCCTTTTATAAATGAATCCCCAGATGCTCTTTCTAACATCTACTTAACCGTTACTAATCAAGAATCTGATAACTAACGCGCTTTAGCTCTATGAATCAATTTTAATTAAGTTCGCGATCAATAATATAATTTACCTATGTAATAGAACACCGGTATCAAAAGTAACTCTTTGAATCTTGCTACTCCTAAAAATGTTGCTTAGGCAATAATAATATTTTTCGTAGGCTGTGTAATCACTACTTCATGGTTGAAAACTTTTCTTGGATGATGTAGAGAATGGTACTTTCTTTTTGCAAATGACATCTTTTTGGTATGCGGCACGCATACACTTAATGATTAGAGCGGCTTTTCTGTAAGTTATAATAATACTAAACTATATACGTAATAGTCTGGAGAATTTATTGTTGGCTTACATTTCTTATGATATGACATATCCTTGCATCTTCATCACATATGTACGTCAAGTAGTATGTGAGTCTATCGGCTATTTTTATGTCTCCGCTGTACCTGGTTTTCTGACAAAATTACTCTGAAAATATAGTTACGTATTCATTTTATACAGGAATATTGTATAGATAAATGGATTCTTACCACATGATAAGTTTTCATGAGTTTCATATTTAGAAGTTGCCGCTAGCACTGTGATCACGGGTTAACCGACCATTTTCAACTTTTTTCATCATTTTCATTTTTGATTTTTAGAACATGTGACCTATTGTTCTTCATCCTGTCACCAGATTGCACGTATTCGATAATTTTAATCTGTCCTCCGATTGAAGCTCTTACGCCGAGAGGTTGCAATGCTTCCTTGACCTTTCTAAGTATGTAACAGCGTTCTGTCTAAAATGTTTGTGGCTTTGTGAAATTCGATCCAGTGGTTAGAGCTTGGCTCCAGTAGACATATTATATTCTGCAATAGTGGATTTTTGCACGTCATTATTCTTCACCTCTCTAATATACTCCCTGATACGTCACGTTGTCACATTTTAAAAATTTGCTAGCTCATGTGGTAATTGAGTAAGCACTAAAAACGTGTATTTTTTACTTTCATGAATAAGGTAATTCTTATACAGATTCTTATCTTTTTGGGTAATGTCATTTGGATACGTATAGGATCCTTTCGTATCGGACAGTTTTTTACATACTGTATACCTAAATAGAATGGGAGAAGCTTGTCTACAATGTGTTAGATTGATAGATATTTATGAAAAATATTGTTTATTGTCTGTAAAAATTAGAAGAGTCTCAGTACAAACAATATATTTGTAGGTAAATACATAAGGCATATAATATTGAGGTTAAATATTATTTATTTATAATTCGATTATAAGTTAAAATTGATTTTTTAATTTCTATATATTACAAAAAATGTAAGTAAGATAAGAAATGTATAGGTAGGTGCAATTGATATTGCTTAATTTATAAATCTATAAAAGATATAAAGTACGTAGGTAATAAGGTCAAGCTTATATTTTTGCTATTAGTTCATAAGCAAGTTCCCTTTACATACACAACGTAACTATTACTAATACGAATAATGTATTTTAAGTGTTTATGTAAGGCGCACATAAGGAATTATTTCTGTACGAGTTGGAAAATGTTATCAATTAATTCATATGGTTGAAAGTAGTCAAACTTGTATCAATGACAAGTGACCTATTGCGATGCATGTATGTACGTACTCGTATGAATGGCTATGTACAAGTGAGTACGCTTTCAGCATGTCAAGTGACATGTGCAAGTTATATATTATGCCGTTATTCAGTTTAGTTAAATCTACGGCATTGACGGAAGTGGACGTCAGCCGCGTGGTTATGTAGATTTGTTCCGAGTCCGAGATCGGTCGTGTGTTGAGCTCACTGTAATCGTGTTTCTCGGTGCAAACGTTTGCACTTGATCGTGAAAGTTTATTACCACTGGCCTCAAATCTAGCACCGTTACTAAAAGAAATCGCCTTGTTTTAAACATAATAAGACTTAGCAGTGTAATTGAAGTGTCATTTTATTTGTTTGGAAGTCGAATATATATTTTTATTAAGTGCAGGATCGTAATTGCGTATGATTAATATTAATAGAATAACCTACTTTGATTAATTGGAAATCGACCATTATAAATTAAGAATTTCAAGATCAATATCACATCTCATTCATTATGTACGTCAATATACGATAATGTTATCACCTGTTTCCTCAGTTCTAATTGATCGCACTAGATGGCGTCGTTCTTCATTAAAAAAAAAACTAGAATTGTTTGCAACCTTCAATTCGTTCAGCTACCTACATCTTTAAACATAAAAAAACATTACTACTAAGTACTGGCTTCATGAAAGTAGTTGTACTTGAAATAATATTATCTAAGTGATCTAAACTGTCGTAGTTTTCAAAATAAGAGTTTGTATTGGTAGCTGAATGAGTTGGAATTAACGTTTTAACCTTTGATTAAAAATTTTAACATTACTTTTAATATTACTGTAAAGTATCCATGTCGCTTGTACTGCTAACAATGAATATATTTTATCTTTAAAAATGATTATCTTCGTCACAGAATATTTGAAATAGAAAAGTAAATAGATCCGGAAAAGTTACCAACAAGGCGAACACGACCTGGTCGTGGAGAGAAGGAAAATCTCTTTCGAATATAATAATATGAGAGTTATCGAGTGTTCTATTGTAGACAAGTGCGAATTGGCAAGGCTGTTTGACGTCAACTTCTGAATCACGTGCAGGGCGACCTTAAAAACGCTCCCCAAGCGCTTAGGTAAATAGGCACTTGACATGATAGTACAAAATAGTTTGAAGAATAAAAGCACAATACGTACATAATTAAACAATAAAAAAAACTATTACAAATCGGTCCACATTATGCATAATAATTGCTCGAACGTAAAATTTTTTAGAACATCGTTATGTCAAGCTTTATGTTTTAATGTATATTCCCTAACACTGCTTTTCTTTGTATTCTTAAATTCATGTCATTTCGTATAAAAATATATAAATGCGATTGATTAAAGTTGAATAAGCTTTTTTTGAGCAGCACAAATTTTCCTTCATTGATTAAAGTATTATGTTATGAGCTAATTAATTTTTAATCATTACTCGATCGTTCGAAAATATTATACTATGAATAGAAATTGTGTGTGTTTGTTTGCTATTGTTTCTAAATACATGTGTGTTTTTATTTTAGTTATGGTATTGTCTTATTCAGATACATACTAATTGTATTATACGTCACAGTGCCTGTTGTAAAGCAGTGGTTTTAGTGATGTTTTTATCTACTTACTCAGATTATTATTTGTTACCTAAGGTTTACGCTAGTAACTATAATTAATCTGTGCATAAGATATATTCTGTATACTGTTAACTTTGTTAGTTACAAGCTTCTTTGTAAGTTTAAAAAAAAGTCGCTTTAGTTTAGATTTAACACTATACCTGTATGTACTGTTAGTCACTTTTTACAGAATTGTGCACGGCTGCAGTCTCTTTTTAACGTTTACCGAGTCGTAGACAGAGTTCAGTAACTTTTTTGTATTTGTTTTCCGATTAATTATTTCCTTCCATTTTCCGGTGAATCTTGTTCACCGTGTAAATTAAGGATAAAGCCTTAACATTGCTACGATACTAAAAAGTTTGATTTATTACAAGAAATAATTTTTTCGCGTTTAAGATTTAGGCAGGTTATTCGTACATCGTACTTAAATTAATTCTCATTACAAACTAATATAGTATTATAGTTCATTTATTTAAATTTCCATTTAAAACGTTAAATATCTTTTATATCCGTATATATGTTTTATGTTGATATAAGAAATGTAATATTTATTGTACTAATATTTCATTTAAATTTTTTGTCTAAACTTTGCGTCATGATTCGTGTATTACACATTATTGGGAATTTCTTCTAAGACTTAATTTAAGTTTCTACTAGAGCGAGCGCACTGCGCGTAGTTTTACAGTCGAGCGTGTCTGTCTATTTATGCCTCACCGTCAGAAGAGTTTGTCCTTCTCGAATAAGTGGTCAGCGCGTATATTCGTTCGAGATTTTGCAGGTGTTACGTCAATATCCATATGTACTCGTACTTTGCCATGGTATAAAATGTTTTCGTGGTCCATTTTACAAGAAATGTTGCAACGGAGACACTTGAAATAGAACTGAGTGTGAGTGTAATAGTGGGACAAAAGTGGATACAAGAGTGGTGGTTGGTGCGGCGCGGCGGTCGTGTTGAGGCAGGCGGGGCCGATGGTCGCGGCTGGGGCGCGTCACGGCGGAAGGCTGTGCGGGCGCGGGCGCGGGGTGCGCGGGCGGCTCGCGCGCCTCCCCGCCGCCCGGGTTCGATCGCGAGCTCTTCCAGGAGTTGAGCTTCCTCCCAGACGCGGAACTCCGCGAATGTCTCGGCGAGTACCCTGACTTCCTGTACCACGTCGCGCGGGACAGGTTCGGACGACTCTACTTTCGTGTCATCCGGACCTTGCTCCTTGATCGAGGTACGCCACGGTCCGAATACGTACTTGATAGTGAGTGGGTCACGCACTTCATCGCTAGCTGTGTCCTCCGATTTCACTGGTACTAGGTACTACTACCATCTTGCTTTTTCTTCTCATCTGTCATCATTCCGCAACGATGAAATTTTTCGTGCTTAATTCACGCTTGCATTCATTCCCATTCATAATGATTGTAAACAAATTCTAAAACGCTTATCAACAACTTTCTTTTTGTTTAACAAATAATATCCTTGACCAACTGTAGTTTTTAATAATTAAAATACGATAATAAGTGTAATTTGTAATAATTAAAATTCGATATAATATATGGCATAGTTCATTATTATCATCATTCACGAGTAGTGTGCATTAAAAAAACTGTGAAAGTTATCAACCTTGTGTGAGAGACAAGTGCTAGTACAATCGATATCCGTTGTAATCATAATGTTAGGTAAGAGAGGAAAAAACATGGCATTTACATTATTGTATAGGTGATGCTGTTAGTTCCCACGGACAACTTTTTATTACAATAGAAAGCAGAGTTAGTTGTAGTACATGATTAATAAGGACTTTTCTACAATATTGCAATGTTACAGAAAATAAACCTTGTTCGTTTGTTCGTTCTATTCATGGATTTTGAGCAATTTCCATCTAAGTATATTTCGTGGACAACGCAGTAATACAAGAATTTGTGTTTAATATCAGGGGAACTGTAGGTATAGGGTATCATAGTGGTAAATATTTAATATGTTTAGACACTTCTTGACACTGAGCTCTATTCGATCTGTGCCTCCTAAGCATAATATATTATGCATGTTATTTCGTAATTATGTTTCATGATTACAATTAATTTAATTCCTACGCTCACTATTGACTTAAATATGCTCTCATTCAATTTATAAATTAATAGGTAGATATTAATATCTATTGTGGTATTGACATAATTGAAATACAATTTTTAACAGAGAGTTTGTCGTTTTACATTCCAGTTTTCTCACAGATGTAACAGACAATAGTAGTTTGTTTTGCTTGCCTTCACAAGCGGTAGGGAGTGATCTCGTGGCGTGTGCTTAGTTAGTTATTTCACTCCAGCCTGTTCCCGTAGTCACGCGTAGCGACACCGTTTCATCGATTTGTTGATGTAACTTTCAACCGTGCTATTGTTCGTCTCACTAGTAACTACCTAATGCGTCGTATAACGATATATGTATATGTGTCACAGTTGTTGGTAGCGAAGGTTCGATGAACGCACAAGAGACAGATATTATTGACTCTCCAGCTGGTCAGTGGGTACTTTTTTAGTGGTGGGGTGGTACATAATACTTAATTAGTAGATAATTCTCGTTATAGATTACTCTATCTAATCATTATTGTAGCCGGCAAAAGGAGTATTTACGATTAGTGTTCGGTCTTCACAGTCGAGTGCGTTTCACTTACACGCCGTTTTGCGACACGATTTGTGATTATTTAAGTATTATTGAATTATTATCTGTCCATTGTGTTATATTGTACAAATACTGTGTATTTCTCAGAATTATGAGAAGTTCTATAAATTGTGTGGATTTTGAACTATAAATTGAGTGTCGTACGTTCAGACAGTTTATGTAAAGTTTGGATTTAAATGTCCTTAAAAGATTGTGGTATGTTACAAATAAATTGCTTATTACTAATAATAAATTAACTACTGATATTAAATAATAATTAATATTTTATAAAAAAATAATTTTAGTTTAATATTATTTATATTTATGGAATGGAAATGGAAAATGTCTAGAACAGGTGAATGAAATTGTGTACCTGGGGAGTGCGTTTTCGAGGGATGGAAGATGTGAGTTGGATGTGGAGAGACGGGTAGCAGCTGGCAATAAAGTGAACGGTGCTCTGTCCGCATTAGTGGGTAGTGTGAATATATCTAACACTGCTAAAATGGCCATCCACAATGCGGTGTTGGTACCAACTTTGTTGTACGGTAGTGAGGCCTGGATATGCCCAAAATCGAGTGAAAGTATGTTAAATGCTGTGGAGATGCGGTCTCTCAGAAATATGTGCGGTGTCACGCTTGCTGACAGGATAAGCAATGATGAGATACGCAGTATGACAGGGTCGCACAACAGTGTTATTGTAAAAATGAAGAAAGGAATGCTTAGATGGTTCGGGCACATGGAAAGAATGAGTGATGAAAGACTGACGAAGAAAATATACAGAGCGAAAGTGAGTGGTAAAAGAAGCCAAGGAAGACCAAGGCTGACTTATGAAGATCAAATAGCCAGAGTGTTAGCAGACGGAAATGTCAAAAGCACTCGCATACCTAGGCGAAAATGTGTGAGGAGAATGATGAGATTTGAGGAAGCGAAAGAGGTGTGTAAGGACCGCGACTCCTGGCGCTCCGTCCTCTCTGACTACCCCGTTGGGGATACAGCGTGAAGTTATGTTATGTTATGTTATGTTATGTTTATATTTATTATTATGCAGTAGTAATTATAATTGATTTTTTATTTTTATAGTTAGTTATTTGTGGTTTATATTTGTATTTAGTCTTGTAATATCATAATGCGTATAAAGCAATCATAATATTATGTATTATAAATTGTTATGTCTTGTAGGCCTGTGGTGTGGTTGTAAGAGTATGTATATAAAAAAATTAATTTTTCCACATTAGACATAAAAGCAATGATTATTAACAGTATTAACTGATATTGTACCCATTTTTGCTATTGACAATGTTACAAGTAAATTATACATAATTTCTTATCATAGGTATATGTACACATGTGTAAATGTACATTACTCACTATTTATTATTTTCTACATAAACGTTTTGTTCACAGTTTTATGCAGCAACAGGGTGAGCCAAATGACAAAAACTTACAATGACATCGAAGCGGTAACAAGACTCTTAGAAGAAGTAAGTTTGGTTTCTGGCTTTATTTGTTATTTTGAATTTTTTAAGTACTTATATATTTCCCTTTTTGAAGATCGATTTCGTAAAAAGTTAGATGAAATTCGCAACTTTTAGTTTTTAATAGTCTAGACATTTACGCCAATTAAGTAATCTTAAATGAAGCACTATACTTATAATGTAATATAAATATAATGAAGTGAAACTGAAGAGCTTTTTATGATGCGATTGTTGCGTTCAGACAATGAGTTTGTATAATAATAATAATACGAAACTGTTCAGCTCTTATGTTACAGAAAATTCTAGCAGTGTTACACATTCTTTGCTGTTGTTATATTGTCTTGATGTTATAATATCTTGCGACATGGTTTTTAGTTGATATATGTTTATATAGAAAGAGAAGGATTTGGAACTGACTGCGCGCATCGGTAAAGAACTGCTGACTGCCAACGGTCGTCTGGAGGCGCGCGTCACCGCCCTCGAGACCGAGTTGCGAGGTGCGCGCGACCACATTACGCAACTGCGACACGATCTCACCACGAAGACAGAACTGCTGCAGGTGAGACGCTCAGTAGGGGCGGATGATTACGGGTTGCGGTTTCCGAATTGTTGCTTCACATGAGACCATAGTAACATAACATAACATAACATAACTTCACGCTGTATCCCCAACGGGGTAGCCAGAGAGGACGGAGCGCCAGGAGTCGCGGTCCTTACACACCTCTTTCGCTTAGAGACCATAGTGTGCTTTAGAAAAGGGTATACTAGGGGAGGCTGTAAAGTTCTCGGCCTAAGGTATGAAGTTAGTTTTCAGTGATTAGGCTCATTACACTCTGAGTAGTCGAATAAGAAACATCACTATGTCTGAAGAATCACTGTTCCATAGGAATTATGAACACCATTCTCCGATCAAAGTCCCACAAAAAGTAATAAAACACTGAAAAATATCTTTTAAGGGATGTCTATGGTTAATGGAAAGTTTGCGCCTTCATAGTCTATGGTTTAACGGTGGAGTAAACTATTTTAACAGGGCTGAGACTATATCGAAGACGACTTCCATTCCTGTCGCTTATCTACGGCGGTCACTGTTGAAAATATTGAAAAAGTACTGGAAGATTGCAGAATTAAGATGTGGCAGACATCTCTGTTGAGTCAGGTGCTACAAACCAAGAAAAAGAATAGAATCTGCAAATGCGTTTTGTTTTTGCGAGACAGTGCCCATTCACACTTATCAAGTTAAGAGGCGTGCCCTGAAACAAACAGGCTTCGAGAAATCCACCATCCGTTCTAAAGTCCAAATCTAGCTCCTAGCGACTACTTTTAGCGACGACTACTATTCAGTAAACTGAAAAAAGCCTACAATATTGAAGATTCGAGGACGAAGAAGATACGAAGACAGAGGAGAATGAGCGTTTGGAAGAGAAAGAGCAAGTATACTTTTTTAATGGTATGAAAGTTCTATAAAAATGTGAGAAGTTTATTAAGGTACAGGGATATAATACTAAAAAAATGTTAATTTAAAAAATCAAGACACCTCACTGTATGTGTAAAAAACCGAAAACATGTAATAGAGATATTAAACAAGACGGATTTTTAAAATTCATACTTATTACTTATATATATATCTCAAAGAATGCCTACTACAGAAATTGTATGTAGGCTTTCAAAATTTCATGCTTTTAAATTTCAATACGCAGAGGCAGGACAAGTTTTGAGAATAAAAAGATAAAGTGGCAATTTATCGGGTATAATTCCTGATATATCTCGCACGCGCCGCTATGCGCCCTCCGCCTGTAGCACTTGTTGTCACTTGTCATACACAACTATGAATCTATAATATTATTAAAAATAGTATATTAAAAAAATATGAAATCTATTACGAGTCCGTCCGGCCCTTTTATCCAACCGATTTCAATTTTTTTTTTAAAGATTTATTGAAACGACTAATAAAAATAAAATTAAGCAAATACTTAATTTTATTTTTAATGAAAGGTATTGATGCATAGATTTGTCATCAAGCATCACTTTTCAGCCTTCTCAATATACTCGCGATATAAACGCGATTTCTTCCTGTATATTTCTTATGTTTTCATAGCTTTCTTTCTCTATATCTCCTGTTCTAATTGAGGTACACGGTTCGTTTTGGCCTAAGAACACTCGCCGGAACAAGTTCTTTCATTTGACTTTTTGTCCACTTAAATTTTGAGTTGGAGAGAAGCTAGTTGTGAACATTCAACTTGACTTACAATTTTTGTATTCGACTTAGGTTAGGTTTCAATTACTCATCATATAAGAGCTTTATTTTTGAAATATATATATATTTATATATTTATATTGTGTATCATTCTATGGCGTAGCTACTGCCGTAGCAGTACTTAAAGGCTTCTATGTTCATATTTTTAACGATTAAAAGGCTTATCGAAAGGGACTAGATGTGCTTGGAGTAATTGCTGCTCCAGAGCCTCTAGGTATAGCTTCGGTGTCACATTATGTCTCCTATAATAATATTAAATATTGCACACTATTATATATTATCAGTATCGTAAATTTTTTTGTTACTGCTAATATTGTAGCGGAAGTGTAGGTAGACTACAGATTATCGTACATTCCTAAATAGAATAGTCACGAAATGTTAGATCTTAGCGTTACAACGTTAATAATTGTTAATTCAATTAGAATATTTTTATCGTTTTCTGATATATAATCAATATCAGAGTCCACACATCTTCAATGTATATGAAAAACAAAATGTGTATACATTAAAAAGCCATCGTGTAATAGTCATTCAAAAGTTTATTGTTAATTGGACCTGAATATAACCATAATATTAATTTCCAAAATTATCAGAAAATTGGAAATAAATAAAGATCGGATTATAAGATTTATCATCACAATAATAATATAATAGAAAAGGTATAAGAAGATATCGATACATAATAGTAAAAATAAATATTGTTATAATTATTATTTTGTGGAGATCCTGTTGTTTCTACACAGAATAAGGAAATGTTTTATTTTATTTAATAACTATTATTTTTATGTTAATACCGACCTGTCAGGCAATTACATCCAAATTATCACAGGGATTCGAATTAATGACACCCATTAGAGAGTGCTACAGTGCGCCATTAATTTTTAAATACTGTTATGTAATGTTAGGAAAATTAGGGACACAGCGTGAAGATGTGTTGTATGTGTGTAATGTAATATTTGGCGTTCCATCCTCTCTGAATGCCCCATTAGGGATACAGCGCGAAGATGTGTGTATATTATGTAATATTATGTTCGTCGTCCCATCGTCTTTGAATACCTCATTAGGGATACAGAGGTGATGAAGATGTGTGCATGTGTGTGTGAGTGTTACGTAATTACAATACAGGTGTATTGTGGCAGGTGCTAACAAATGATACGGAGGAGGGTAACTCACCAACGGAGCAAGAAGCGGCCAGTGCGGTGGCGCTGCGCAAGCGCACCGGCGCGCTGGAGCGGGAGAACCGCGCGCTGCGCGAGGAGGCGACGCGGCTCGCCGCCGGCGCGGACAGCGCCGAGCTGGCCGAGCAGCAGCTGCTGCGGGACATCGCGCACCAACTGTGTACGTACCGCACACGACCACGACCACTCCGATATGGAATGATTTGCACACGCCCCGGCTTCACACGGGTAGACATTTTTATGAAAATAAAATAAATGTTCCTCGCTGATAATGTAGCTTTCTATAGGTGAAAAAATTTTCGGATTCAGTCGAGTTGTTTTTGAGTTTATCCATGACATACAAGTACATACATACAAGTTTACCTCTTTGTAACATTAGTATAGACAAGCTGTGCCAGCGGCTCCGCTCGCCTGGACTACAGAATTATTAGTAGATTTTTAAGGAACCGACTGAATGTCAAATGCCATCGGTCAAACCTCGTGCAAAAAGCTTATTGTGAGTGATCCTTAGAAGATAGACATAATATGCTATCGAAGATTGTTTTGTAGGTTGTTTTTGATCTACAATTATGTTGTACATTGATTTGATATATTTCTTACGGCTACTAAGCGCCCCTAAATCGTCTTTTTTCCGACTTCATTCACCATTATCACCACTGCTTGTTTCATACGTTACTTTATGTAACAAAATATATCCTGTATCCAGATAATATAGCTATGAATTAAAAAAAAACATATGTGGTTCTCGCGTGAAAAGAACATAAACAGACAGAGACGTTATTTATTTATTCTATATTGTACAACTTATTCGTAATACAAATAAAAAAAAAAACACCAGAAAAAAATTACTATTTTAACAATACAATTGGCGGTCTTATCGCTCTCGGCGATTTCTTCCAGACAACCTTAGGATGGAAAACGAGCAAGAAAAAATAAAAATTAAGCAGTACGTTGTGTAAGTACTACATTGATAAATATCGTCATAAATATACTTAATATGTGAAAATAATGTATAGCAAAATATATAATGCAATAATACATACAAAATTATATGTAAATACGAGATGAATAAATATATACCATAAGTGCACATACATATATAAATATGAAATACATATGGTGTAATACATAAACATGCAAGTAGAATATATACATATTATATACTATTAAAGAACATTAAAGAGATAGATAGATAGTATTCCTTCAAACGTCTCTTAAACACTCGCAACAATTGCGATTGTTTAATGGTCACAGGTAGTGCGTTCCATAATCTAACAGCTTGCACTGTGAACGATTTATCGACAAATCGCTTAGAATGCACCGACATTTCGAGTTTTAAGTTTTCGGATGATCTCAAGAATCTTGAATGTGTGTTGTGTAGAAATTGAAAACGGTTTTTTAAATAAGTGGGAGTATGAGGATTGAATATAGTATTATATAATAAATAGAGAATATGAGCATCCCGGCGAAGGCGTATAAGTAACCGTTTGAGTTTTAAACGAAAATCTGAAACATGATCAACCAATTTCAAAAATTCTTCCACCTGTAGTAAACTACATTATCGGCAAGTAACACGGGCTGTATTTTATTTAAAAAAAAAATTCTATCCGTGTGAAGCCGGATCTGGTCGCTTGTTATAAAAATAAATATATAAACAACATTAGAGGTAAGAGATGTGGTCCTGAAGCTCTGAGGTGTTGACCCGAAGCTCTCAGGTAATGGTGTAATGATAAAGGTAAATTACTAATGACATTGTAACACTGGTAACCCCATTTAATTTACATTAATTAATTAATACATTATATGTATTGTAATTAGATATTAATAGAGATATTAATTCTGTTATAATTTTACAGAAATTAGTCGAGATTCTTATTTCTATTGGAAAAAGGGATAAAATAATATAACAAAATGGCACGACCGCGCTTCGATGCCACCACAACTTGAATTGATGAGTGTAAACCAGTCAATTCGGCATTTTGGTTAGGGTGCGCGATTCTTGATGTATTATTAACTGACTTCAAAAGAAGGAGGTTCTATGTTCGTCTGTATGTATTTTTTTTATGTATGTTCACCGATAACTTCGTCAATTGTAGATCGATTTTGAAAATTCTTTTTTTTGTTTCTTTCCGAGATGGTCCCATTTAAATTTCACCGCTATTAGAGCTCAAACTTCGAAGATACGCCAAATAACACCAAGTAACGCAATAACCATTATATTATTGATTCTCTTGTATGTCGTTGCGCTCAAGAATTAAAAAGAAGTTAATTTTAGAACTGCCCTAGATATTTATTTAGGCCAAGATCACTCAAAAGGGAGAAATAAAAACATTTTAAGAAAAAAATTGAACCGCCTTCAAAATTATTACGTACCTATCATACTTATATAATTAAATTTGACAGCAGTAATTGGAGTCGGTGCCAAATCAATGTGCAACAACAGAAAGTTTATATAAGGTACGCTTGGCACCGACTTCACTAACTGACAAATTTAATTATATAGGTAGGTGTATCGTATTTATAAAGTTACTTTTATTGTACTTGAGTGATTAGACAAGGATAATTATTTTGTACTTTCCAGTGTTTTTCTTTGGAGGCGGTTTTCTTTTTTTTTCTTATTTTGTATATGGTTTGCCTAACAGCCAAACCATCGACGTTGAACAGAATGTAGGTACCTTGTAATTTTGCTGGTAACTTGTTGAGCTGACGGTGCGAGTGGGTCGAGTTTTTCTCTTTTAACGATTTCATCAGAATAAACACACACGTGATGCATAATAAGGTTTTCTGGGTCACTACACTGCAGTGTTAAGATTTATTGAGAAGTAAACGGAAAAATTAAGTGTTCGCACTGACGTATTAGTAGCATCGACAGATAGATTGACAACAGCTGTTTCTGTGTTCCGTTCCACAGTGGCGGAACAGTATACACTGTTATATATATATACACAATAATTTATATATTTTCTTTTTAATGTACTTATTGATTTTACAAATAAACAAAAATAAATTAGCGTCTGGCCTTCAGTCATTTTTTTTCAAAAGCTATAAGTATTAATTTATAGTAGTACCACAGATTAATTAGTTTACTAAGATAAATTAGTACTCTATACTTTAAAACGATGTTGTTTAACTTCAGTTAACAAAGTAAAAGTGAAATAATTTCCGACCAACCAATAATTTATGTATGCTTCTAAAAATAAAACAGGCTTATGAGCGTCAAGCGACGGTCTGAGGAGCACTATGAGTGACACTAGGCTTCCAAGCCAATAGACAGTTTTATTTTATAAAAATATAACCGAATTGAGAACCTCCTTTTTTGGAAGTCGGTTAAAAATAGAGATAGAATCTTAGTGTAAATGGGCCTGACATAAAATGTGTAGTAGCCTTTTAATTAGTATTCTGTAACTTGAATCATCAATAAACATACATAACCTCAGTATTACATAATATTCAGATGTAAATCGAGTCTTCGACTGTTTGTTGTTATCTCTATTATGATATGGCATTGAATAATCATGAGTACCACTATGAAAAATTATTCGAAATAGAAAAATAAGGGTTATTGGCTTTTAATTTCAAGTTATGGAAACAAAGTAGGTATAAGCTCTGTATGCCAGCGTGGGGCAATGACACTACGAGTTTGTGATGTCACAGTCCTGTAGCGTTGTCTCTCTCTGATTTATCGCCACCCTATTTCACTTACATTAGGATGTATAAAAATTTAAAAGATTCGAGATTTAAAATCATGTTTGCGAGTTTTAATTATTCTTTTATTTTAGTTCATAAAGCCTACGAGTTTCAGGAACAGTCTAGCCTATTACAAATTTATCTTATCATATGTAAATATATTTAGTAAGAAACCTGTAATCATCGATGCTAAAATATATACAAATGTTAGGTAAGAATGTGTAGATAAAATTGTTAATAGCATGCAAAAGAATGATAAAAGATCTTTGTCTTTTTGTTCAGCCTTGTATTATATGTTTTTTTACATTATTTTAATTTTCATGCTTTTTCAGTGACATGACATCACAAGTATTTGGGATTATTTATATTATATTAGGCGAAGTTTTCGAATTGCGACGTAGAAGACGAAAAGCTTGGTGGTACAAGGTGGCCTAGCAGCGTGTTTTCTCTAAGGTTTGCACCCTGTCAGACCATACTTGTTCCAACTTGCTCTCAATCGACGATTTGAAGAATTAATACAGAAAACAGAACATGATGTTACAAGATGAAGATTTTTAAAGCATAGTTCAACACAACAATTCGATTTACTATATTATACACATGTTACTCGTTTAAATATCTTTTTTCCTACTTACGACATGGCTTCATTATAAAAAAACAATTCAATTAATTCTTTTTGGTAGCCAGCAATTTTCAACAAGACAATAATAGATATTCCTGGATAGTTTTTTTTTTTAATTCTTATTGTAATAGCGGGATTTTTAAGTGCACGCTAACGTAAGTTAGATATTTTTAGGTACGTACACGATATTTATTAATTTAAACTTTTAAAGGCTCGGAATGTGCATTTCTTTCAAAAATTAAAAAAAAGGATATAGACTTGGGTGTTCTCATCACAACTTCAAGTTGTTTAATAAGAATGTGAAGAAGCAAAGAAAGCAAGAAAGAAAGCTGCCTGAAAAACTTTTGCCACAGAAATTGAAAGAGAAATGTGATAACTTTTATGTTTCTTGAATTAATTTTTTTATCGTTTTATTGACAAAAGTACTATTACAAGTTTTATTGACAACAGTTCCTATGGCATATGTTACTTATATGTATATTTGTTATAAGTCTAGGCCGAAATAACAATTAACGGCCTCGTTTAGTTAAAACGGACTGCTGATCCTAGTTCTTTTAAAATCGCTTCGGCATTACTCTGCTTTGCCTCGCCTTCTAATATTACTCGGCCGTCAATTGCTTTATTTCCGGACTGGACAGTAATGTACTATTATTTTCAAACCTGAATCAAAATTTATAACATTGTATCATTATCTTTATAATGATACAATATTATGAATTTGAGTTAGGTACTGCCCGCGAGTTCGTTCGCGTAGTGTTTTATTTACTAAATTAAATAATTCAGAAACCTTCGCGGGCGTACGCAGAACTCACCAAACGTTCATCACATGGAATGGAATGAATGGTTTAGGAACGCATAGAGGACAAACATACAAATAAACATTCATTTTTATACATATAGATTTAGATAACCAACATACTAAACTGTTATTACCTAATTTATTAAAGTGTCTGTAAATTTATAATATAAGTAATTTAAAGTAAAAATGTGTAATTTAATTTGAATAATTAATTTTATTATAGCAAGCGCGAATTCGGAAGCCACAATACTTAGCAATGAACTGTTGGAGGAGCGGCAGCGCTCGGTGGACTTGCAGCGCCAACTCGATACTATTGAGACTAGGTTTGCAGCATCTGAACGTAGTTTGCAGCAGGTATGTTAGAATTTTGGTTTACGGTATACCTATTTATCGTTTATAAAATATGTCAATAAAAATGATCGTATAATCTTATAGACTGATTTATCGGCAGTGTAAAACATATTTTATAATATTTAATATTATATGCATTGTAATTAGCTAGCCGATACAGTTATTATATTTGAGCAGTGATCACCAATTAGTTTCATTGAGGGTCCGTTTTTAAAAGTTATAAGACTGTCGCGGTCCGTTTGGTAGATGATGATGACTAGCAACACAAAATTTGATATCCGACAAATCTTGGTTCAATCTTTGTTCTTGATATCATCGCTTATCGGATAGCCAAGATATAATAGTGCAGGCTATTTTATTTTGATATTCTTAGATCTTAAGATCCGTACAAAATACGTTGGCGATCTGTATATGGACCGCCGTCCGCCATTTGGTGACCCTTGTATTACAATGTCTAGATTTGAGAATTTAACATAACATATCTTCACGCTGTATCCCCAACGGAGTAGGCAGAGAGGACGGAGCGCCAGGAGTCGCGGTCCTTACATACCTCTTTCGCTTCCTCAAAACTAATCATTCTCTTCACACATTTTCGCCTAGGTATGCGAGTGCTTTTGACATTTCCGTCTGCTAACACTCTGGCTATTTGATCTTCATAAGTCAGCCTTGGTCTTCCTTGGCTTCTTTTACCACTCACTTTCGCTCTGTAGATTTTCTTCGTCAGTCTTTCATCACTCATTCTTTCAAAGTGCCCGAACCATCTAAGCATTCCTTTCTTCATTTTTACAATAACACTGTTGTGCAACCCTGTCATACTGCGTATCTCATCATTGCTTATCCTGTCAGCAAGCGTGACACCGCACATATTTCTGAGAGACCGCATCTCCACAGCATTTATCATCCTTTCACTCGATTTCGGGCATATCCAGGCCTCACTTCCGTACAACAAAGTTGGCACCAACACCGCATTGTGGATGGCCATTTTAGCAGTGTTAGATATATTCACATTACCCACTAATGCGGACAGAGCACCGTTCACTTTATTGCCAGCTGCTACCCGTCTCTCCACATCCAAGTCACATCTTCCATCCCTCGAAAACGCACTCCCCAGATACACAATTTCATTCACTTGTTCTAGACATTTTCCATTTAGAATTTTGAATTTGAGAATTTATTGTTGTTAATTTATATATTATTGCAAATTTGCAATAGCTTTATTAACTAAAATACCTAATTAATAATTTTATATTGAGATATAAAAGATACTTTGGTACCACAAGAATGTGAAATTACGTACACGGCCAAGGAATATTTTTAACTTTCAGTTAGCTCATTGTGACAAGTTTTAAGAATATTTACATTGAATGAGGTCACATGTCAAGGTAAATACATATGTCTGAGTGATGACTGATGACGCTTGTGTTTGTCCGCAGCTAACCGCCGAGCACGAACACACATTACGAATATTAGAAATAACTAAGGAGAACCAAAATGCACTCGCAGCGGAATTGGCCGACGCAAAGGTGAACTAAAATTTTACTTTTTATGATGACTAAATACCTACACAATTTCTCTATATTTTTTTTGTACCGAAGTAAAGTTATGAGAAGTCTGCTAATATCATGCTTTTCCGCGACTATATGGGAGAGAAAGAAAAATGTAGAGTAATCCAGTTATTTTCCCGTGTAAGTCGTAAAACTTGGCTAATGACAAAATGATTAAATGAATAAATAAATGACATGTCATGAAGAACTGGTATGGTCGATAGGCTAACTATATCTAAACATTTTTTGCTAAAACTCGCGTCGAAGTGTTGTATTGTTACACGTTGGTGTTCTGTCCATTCCTTATGGGAAATGTCGTGAAATTTATAATATTTATGCACGTAATAATATAATATTGGATTTCGAAACGTTAATTTCAAGATAACAGACATTTTTACCTACTATTTAATACTTAATTATAGAGATTCTGAGGTACCACAATGAAAAGTTATTACATTAAGATTTATTGTGTACGATAACCGAGTTAGATATTATAAACTTATCTTGAAAGTTTTAATGATAAGTATTTGCACATTACCTGTATGTACTTACTGTTTATAATAATAAATTTCTTGCGTCCTACTTAGATGATTCAGTTTAACATATTATTATTAACAATTCGAGTTGTTTACATACGATTTGTCTGTTATATTTATAGAGGGCATGAAAAAAATATGACTAATATTATTAGTAGATAATAGATAACGTTTTATGTTGTGATATTATATCTTCAAGGTAATTTAAGAAATTATACAGCCTATTTTGTACGCAACCTTAACTACCAAGGTCTTTTTAATATAGCTAATTTTTTTTGCGTTTACGGAGCTGTGGGTAGAAGTTAAGTTATCCGTATTTAGACCATCATAAAGAATGTCGGAATGTTTATAAATAATTAAATTTTGATTTAGTAACTTTAATTAAACCTAACATGGAGTAGGTACTATCACAACTACCAAAGCACTGGCTTGACCAAAAATGGAAGAAATTAAATCGTCAAAGGACGAGAGACACGCATTAAGTTGGGATTCCTCCTCTTTTATATACTGGCAACTCGTTTCATATTTATTAGAAATATTTCTACCATTTTCATGTAAAATAGTGGTGCACCTCTAATGTGAAATGTCTGTCTTCTTATTACGAAGTCCCTAACACTCTAGTAAATTGATAGTATGCTTTACTGGAGTTAAAAAGCACTTTATGGGAACACGCGAAAACTTCAGTTGCAGCATGTATTTATTCAAACTTTCCAATTTTCAGCATTTGCACAGAACCCTAACGCACAATATACTATCACTTTTGTACTTTAAAACTCCTAGAAATGAAAAAAATTGAAAATTTAAATAAAACACTAAGTTGACTTCTCTCGTTCCCGCCAAAAAGTCCTTAACTTAGGGTTCTATGGAAATTTAATAAAAAGCAGAGTTAAAGAAAATAAACTAAAATAAGATGTTTTTAAAAAGAAGAAAAATCGGCTGCGAGACACGGACAGACAGACAGACGGGAAGATAGACAAGACGAAATTATAACGGTTCGGTTATTGCCACATTGGCTACTTAACCATAATATAATAATAGCAAAATAAATGGTGAATAATAAGTATTAGCTGTTGGAAATCTCAAAAGTACTAGCATACTTCGACGAAAATTGTGAGCAAATTGACAGAGATTTGAGGAGGTGGAGGAAGTATATAAGAATCGCAATGCTTAGCACTCCGTCCTTTGATTACAGTTTTATGGATAGCGTGAGGATATGTGTATGTAAATGTTCTTATATACCTAAGGACGAGGGACACGCATTAACTTAGAGTTTCAAGCAATTTGGAATAAAGCGAGAGTTAAAAAAAAAAACAAGAGGCTTTTAAAAAAGAAGTAAAATTAGCTGTGACACGGACAGACAAACAGGAACATATACAAGACGAAATTATTACGTATCTGTTTTTTCCATATTGGCAACCCTTAAAAATGGGGTAATAGCAAAATAAATGGTGAATATTAAATGTTAGTTGACGAAAAAAATAAACCCATGAGAAAAAACATTAGTTTCACACATTAAGGCGAAGGCCTTTTGTTCTTATTCCGTTAGGAATACGTGAGGATATGTATAATGTATGTATGTAAATGTGACAATGAACCTATATTGCAGGAGCGGTACGCAGAGATCGCGGCCCACCTGGCGGAAGCGCAGGAGCAGGTGCGGCAGGCGCGCAGGCGCGGCGAGCCGGCGCGCGGCCTCATGCCCAGCGTGGCGGCCGCCGCCGGCCTGCTGCCCGCCAGCCTGCACCGGGAGATGCACTCGTCCATCTACTCGGAGCTCAGCCTCGACTCGGGCATCGGGGACCCGCTCGCGCAGTACGTATCGTCCCCACCTATGATGCATGGCTCATTTACGACGAGGATGACATTGCACTCGTCCATATACTCGGAGCTGATCCTCGACTCGGGCATCGGGGACCCGCTCGCGCAGTACGTATCGTCCCCACCTATGATGCATGGCTCATTTACGACGAGGATGACATTGCACTCGTCCATATACTCGGAGCTCATCCTCGACTCGGGCATCGGGGACCCGCTCGCGCAGTACGTATCGTCCCCACCTATGATGCATGGCTCATTTACGACGAGGATGACATTGCACTCGTCCATATACTCGGAGCTCATCCTCGACTCGGGCATCGGGGACCCGCTCGCGCAGTACGTATCGTCCCCACCTATGATGCATGGCTCATTTACGTCGAGGATGACATTGCACTCGTCCATCTACTCGGAGCTCAGCCTCGACTCGGGCATCGGGGACCCGCTCGCACAGTACGTATCGTCTCCGCCTATGATGCATAATTAATTTGCGACAAGGCTGACTTTGCATTTCTCCATATACTCGGAATCATCTTCGACTCAGACATCGAGGACCCGCACGCATAGTACGTATCGTCCCCGCTGATGCATGCATAACTCATTTGCGACGAAGATCACATTGCACTCGTCCATATACTCGAAGTTCATCTTCGACTCGGGCATCGGGGACCCGCTCGCACAGTACGTATCATCCCGCCTATGATGTTTAGCTAATTCGCGACACAGTTTTCGATATCAATCAAATATTATGTTTCAGAATTGTAGGGAGTTCTGGTCATGATATCACATAACATAGGTATTGTTACACTGAACACTGTCTACTTATTAGTTTTAGACTTATTTATTTGATTTCCTGCCAGTAAATTAATTTCCGAAGTGTGTTATAACCTATAACAAAGAACAATAAGATGATGTCTACCGTGATGATGTTGACAGACGGAAAGTCAGTGCAGTGTTAATGTTTTGATATTGAACACAAATCTACCACTAAATATTGAATTATTTTTTGAAATCTGTTCTTCATTATTTGGATGCATCATTGCGATTGCGAAGTTTGCCAATGTAACACAATAATAAGTAGAACCACAGAAAATATTAACTAGTCTTAACGATTATAAAAGTGCTTCTGAAGATTCCAACCATTGAAGTAAGAAAATACATGATGGAAACACATACAACTATCCTTTCTTTATGAATTTGAGCAGTTGAGCAAATATGCACATCTAAATGGAAAAGATAAAAGAATAGTTTTACAAGATATTAGTTGTTAAGAATGTGACCGTTGACATTTTTTTTTTTATTTCCTTTAGGTGTTAATGTCATAAAGAAATTTAAAAAAAAGCAAGTGGTCGGTTGTAGTACAAAATGACGCTTTTTTAAACCGAGGAAGAAATATAGCTTTCTTCCCGAGGGTAAGAAAAGCCATTTTGAAGTCGGCACGAACGATAATTTTACTACTACCAGAAAGTCCAATACCTTAATTCATCATCAGATTCACTTTCAGAAAAATTCGCTATGTTTTCCATTTATTACCGCCAAATTGTTTCTTCACGGCATAGCACACAGATTATCGCATATTTGCCAATGTCACATTTTGTATTAATAAGTAGAATCGTTATCGTAAAACTTCTCCAGTAAAGTGATAGTAGACTTTACTGAAGTTTTATAAGACTTCTTGGAAGAGCGAGGAAGCGTCAGCTACACATGTTTATTTAGACCTACTCCATTCTTTTCACTTATACAGAACTTTAAAACACAATATGGCCACAAATAAAACATGTCCTTTTTAAAAAAGTCATATCGTTAAGCGTTTTAATCAGCAGAGTATGTCGCTAATGTCGCATTATTATATAAATTACTGATATAAGTTGCTGATATAAGGTGATATAAATATATTTTATCTAAATAAACATTTTAAAATCTTTTATTGTTTCTTATAATATAATAGTCAAAACATTGCTTGTCGTTCTATATTTTCAAATTGTTTTAGTGTCAAGTTACCTTTTTTGATGTATGTCAACAGTGTGGCAAATATTAGATACATAATATTAGATACATACATTTAATAAGATGGTACTATCTTTTATTTCCGACTTCATTCCTGTGAAATTTTTAAATGAAGTAGCTAATGTAATGTAATCCACTGTTGAAACCATGTCTATATCTTACATACAGACTGAACAGATGTACGTATTCCACTATTATTTGAAATGAATCAATTTTGTTTTAATAATTATGATCTAATTACTTTACTAATTAACAATAATGAATTAAATATTAATTAAATAATTAAAATAATTACTAAATATATATAATACGGTAAATACTAATAATAAACGGTATGAAATAAAAAACAATTTATTATTGCAAAGTCGACACCCCCTCACACTCTCAGCAGACTTGACGACTGACTGATTTTGGATACCTAATCAATTACTAAAATTAGAAATTGGTCGCTATAAAACACTATAAATAATGATATGCAATCTCCCAAAATACAACTAACATGTATGTACATAAAGAAATACCGCGCGATTAATGAAGTGGTGTTGCTTCGATCAACAAAACATTAGATCATGTTCGGTCACAACAGCACGTAGCACGTTTCAGATCGAGCATGCAGAAGGTGTTTGAGACAGTGCAGTGTGCGTCGCGGTGGTCAGGAGCTTCGCTAGCCGGCTCCGATGTACCGGACGCCCCTCACTCCGCCATCACTACGTCACTCAAACCCCCTCCTGTTAAGCCTGCTTCCACGGACTCTTTCTTAGAGGAAGTTTCAGACTCAGAATCCGAAGATCTTTATCCGTAAGTTTCTTTTGTTTATCATTTTGTATGTTTTTTTGTGTATTATAAATCAGTTTTTAAAACTGGTGCAAATTATTCGGCGTAGTCCACAATGAGGTCTACACCTTTTTTATTTTTTGAAAGTACTGGCTGCGTTTTAACTTTAAATTCATAGAGGACACTTTATACAAACAAATCCCCTATTTGTTACAATATTTTAAAACTGAAATTAAAATTTTTCGACATCGTTTCTGATCATTAAATGTGTCACAATTCAGAGATAAAACAACCACCTGCCACATCGAGGCATGAGACTATATTGGTATGAGAGTGCGAGAATAAAACAAATATATTGTTTGATACAGTGGTGGTCCAGGAGTAGGTGTCCCAGGCGCCCCAGGCGCAGCCGAATTGGCGGCTGCGTTGCGGCGACTTTCACCGCAGGAGATAAACTTGCGCCGGGCTTCGCTGGCCGCCTCGCACGTACTGCGGTACAGGAGGAACACGGGTACGACTTCTTTTTTTCTGGTAATCCGAGAAAATCATTCAAAAAGTGTCCAATCTTTCGGGAGAAACACTAGGTTATATGGGACGTTTACCTACTAAAACTCCCTCATTAGTAGTCTTCGGTGCATGCTGAAGAATCTAAAATCACCTATGTTAAGCATGTGAGTTTTTTCTAGGGCTGTAGCGTTATATGTTTCAGCACCTTTCCAGAGCCACGGCAGCAGTACGACCCGCTCGCGCTATGGTACTCAGTGTTTTAATTTTTCTAGGTTAATTCAATAGTAAAACACCACGTGTGATTTATAAAATGTAATTTTGCTATGTAAATGTAGATGTTCTGTGTGCTTTGTGTTATCACTCACGTCATAAAATTAATGAGCTCGGGTAATTACGGTCACATAGATAGTGTCCATCATATATGAAACAAATAGGATTTACGAATAAAATATTGGTACATGTACATATTTTACTAATAGCAAATGTTTTAGTTTTGACGTGATTTGGTTTTGACATATTATTTTGACAATACTGAATAGGAATTTTATTTTTAAAGAGAGAGATTTCGTCGAGGAGAGTGCAGTATGGGGTGCTGGCGCCGCGGGTGGCTTAGCGAGGTTTCGAACACCGCACAAATTGCAGATCGTCAAACCTATGGAAGGGTCGCTTACGCTTCACACTTGGGCACAACTTGCAAAACCGACATTGTCAGGTATTATAAAGTTTCTCGAGTCGAAACATTTTCTTTTTCACGAAATAATATTAACAGCGAAATAACGAAATATTAATAACCAGCGGGAGATAATTGAAATAATAAAAATTATTTAATTGTAGGTTTATTAGAAGATCAAGAAGGTGTCGGTGTTCGGGGATCAAGATCCGCTGCTACACTAGGAATGCGTTTGTATAGGCTATCAGATGTAGAAGAGGACGATGACATGCCACGATTGCCTTTCTCGAGTCATGTCTATACTTTTACGAATAGGTAACTGTTATTTTATTTATTTATTTATTTATTTTATTTATTGGATTGCCAACAGATATTACATTGTAGACTTAAAGTTAAACAATTTCATATCACATAACATAGTGTAAACCCAATTATAGGCAAACTCGACATTTCATTTAGTACAGATATTTATGACTAGAGTGTTAAACTAAAATCACACAACATTACAGTAACCATTTGAAATGAGATGCTCAGCTATAACTTAGCAAGTCCCCGTATATAAATTTTAGAACTTTATGTATCCTTGTTAAATATATGCAATAAGTAGCATATATAACTATACATTTTTCACTTTGCTTTTTTTAAAGGGATATAATGAAATAAGACTTATTAAAGAAACAATTTAGTTTCGAGTATTATATTATACATTGCAAAAGAGCAATTAATGTAAGTACAAAACTTGCAGTACGGTCCTCCACCCTAACGACGGCAGTTTGGCGGGCAGCAGCGTGAGCAGCGCGTGCAGCAGCGGCATGAGCAGCCTCGCCAGCAGCGTGCTGGGCAGCGCGTGGAGCTCGCGGCGCACGTCGCGGCGCGAGTCGGCCGCCGTGTCGCCCGTGCTGTCGCGCCGCGACTCGTTCTGCGCGCCGCTCGCGCCGCTCGCGCCACCCGCGCCGCTCGCGCGCGCGCGCTTCTCGCCCACGGCCACGCCGGCCAACAGCCCGCTGCTCGGCTCGCCGGACGCCTCGCCGCCGCCCACGCCGCGGCCCGACGACGCGCCGCCCTCGCTGCACGCGCTCATCGCCAGCGGCACGTCCATCCTGCGGCGGCGCCACCTCGCCTCGCCCGGGGACGGCTCGCCGGCGCCGCTCGCGCTGCAGACGCCCGGCTCGCTGTACACGGGCCTCGTGCACCGCAGCCCCATGGAGCAGCTGACGTGCCTCAAGCGCACGCTGCGCTCGCCGGCGGCGGGCGAGCGGCCCGAGCGGGGCGAGCGTTGCTCGCCGGCCGCCGGCGGCGGGCCCCCGCTGGGCGTGCCCGCGCACCCCGGCCAGGGCGCGCTGGACGCGGCGGGCGCGGTCGGCGCGGGTGCGTGCGCGGGCGGAGCGCGGCGGCCGCGCGCGCGCGCGCCGCGCCCGCGCACCGACCTGGGCACGGTGGGGGCGGCGGGCGCTGCGGGCGCGGCCAGCGCGGCGCCGCCCGCGCCCGCCGCCGCGCCGCGCTGCTCCTCCTCGCCGCTGGGCACGCTCAGCTCCCTTCTCTTCGGCAGGAAGGGCGGTCTCCTGTGAGAGCGTGACCCGACTCGATTGTCGCTCGTCAATCCTGTCGACGCGTCCGAGCCATATTATGTGACGAATGCGATTCGTGATGAACATATTTTTAAAGCAACGTTTCGTTCTATTCGCGGCATTTAAACGTCTTAAATTTTTACTTTGTAATTTTGTGGCAGGCGACCACTTTATAGCATTTTTATTTACTACGAAGTACCTAATATTTTTGTCGTATATTCGATATGGTACGTTTTATTACGATTGTTTTGTCCTTGCAAAAATGTGAGCATTCATTCAATTTGATTATGTTTTTTGACTTGTCTTTTTTATAGTGAATTTTTCTTTAGGGAAATTTTTTGTTGTCCGTTTGCATTTATGGCCGCGAAATTGGAGATCACACTCGACATAAAATAGAATAAATGAGGTTTAGGCCTTTGTAAAACTGTAATTTAATAATAATGTATTCTCTCTAAAACATTCCTAAAGAGGAGCTCAATTTTATTTATTAAATAAACACAGAGAGAAGAGAGAATCGAGAATGAACGTTACACGCAACTGCTTAAAGTAATAACTGCAGTAGATCTATTTTAGATCTAAATAAAGCCAGTACACATCACACTAGCAGATTGGATCATATGTATATTTATATAAAGTAGTTAATTTTATAAGTATAGAAGATAGATTTATCCCTGAATAGTCTGTATTAATTTATAGAGGGTTGTTATATTTATTTTGTAGATAAGTGAATAGTGAGACTTAACAACATTTAGGTTTTATAACTACTGTCTTGGGAATAAAGAAAATGTTCATTTTTTATTTATAATATTCGTGTTACAATATTGATCAGATTTATTATTAATGAATCGTTTTATTTTTATTCCTGAATATTTATCATTGTAAATAATCACTTCCATTGATGTAGAGAGTACAAATTTATTTCTAATGTCATCCAATTAGTTACATTGACATAAAAGTACTTCATAATTGCGTAGTGAATATCAGACATTATTTGGATTATTACAGCATTTCCTAGGATTTGCCAAATTATTACTGTATTAAATATTTTTCCATATTTTTATGAGCACAATATAGCTCACTTCAGTTCATTTAGTTGCTTTAATTCGTTAATAGGATTTGTGAAATTTGTTACTAATATAGGTCTGATAAAATAATGGTGCATGCCATAGTATAAGTAGAGTCGAATTCAAGACGGGATAAGTTTAGAATGATTGAAGAATTTTTTTGTACTGATCACAGCTGACTCCTTATAATAAAATTGAGGTACTATTTAATTTACTTAAAACTAATCTTAGGTTATGAAAATCGGTGCTAGTTAGGTGATATTTCTCAGCGTTTCTGTTTGACAAATGCGCATTTTTGGTAGCTGGTGACTATTCATTCTCTTTCTTTTGTTAATTTGCTGTACGTGTTTGCACCTAGTATTTGTTCTTGTTACAATCAATAAATCACGATATAAAGACCATTGGAAGTATAAGGAGGTAGTCAATAGCTAAGGCTGTGAAGTTTTGAGCGAGAAACAAATACAATTGTACCCAGTTGTAAGATCTACTTATTTCAGTGACTTAGGCACAAAATACAATAGATTAAGGTCAACTTTTTGAAATATGACGATTACGAGATAATAATGATGTATTATAAATTATAACAGAAAAATATAATTTATTAAATAGAATTTTGCATTTTCATTTGTTAATTTGGTTTCAGATGTACTTATTTCTATCATTCTAAGCAATTAAAATATTAAATAATTGGTCAATATTCGTTTTCGCTCAAAAACAACCAAATTTTGTCCACCATTATGTGTTGATTGGAAATTCCCTTATTTCTTCAAATTATACACAGTCTTATGTATGTATGTACTGGTTCTAATTGTATTGACCTTGGTCAATAAAAAACTTCTTCTTTGACAAAAGTCAAGACTCTTAACGCACTTAATTTTTGTTGATATTGGCACTGTCACCAAAGAATGTGACTACGACCCTCCGGCAATGGTTAAAAATTATAATTTGGTTATAATAAAATTAATAAGCGTTATTAATATATTAAAAAAAATAGTACGTTAATACATATCACTTAGTTTCCCTGATATTTTTTGTGCAGGGACCTTTATGTGATCGAAGATAGGCACATATGCCTATATTGTTACCTTTTTAATGAAGTAAGAGTAAAAACGCTTGCGCTGGGCTCACGCCGCCGCTGTTTTGTCATTGTTATATTTTATGACTGTCATTTCATTTTGTTACTTTTTAGAGTTCTGTGCACCAAAATGAAGGAACGTTGCCTTTATAACTGATGCTCGTACGTCCGTTTGTCATCATAAAATTTAATAAACGTGGTTTTGGCTACAGCCTTTTTGAAACTGCGATTTAATAATTAATAAAATATTCTCTAAAACATTCCTATGGAGGAGCTCAGTTTCATTTATTAAATAGTCACAGAGGGAAGAGAGAACCGAAAGTGAACCGAAGTTACACGTAAGTACTTAAAATAATAATTGCGGAAAATCCATTTTTGATCTAACTAAGCCCACTGCACTGAGACCTTTTTTCTTAGGAACGAGTAACTAAGGTTAAAACTCAACGGTCCCTTAGAGCTGTAAAATTCAAGATTCAGACGCAGTCAAAAGATACGGCCACTCGTGTCACATATTTCGATACTCGCAAACTCATTAAAACTTATGGGGTAGGTACATGTCGTTGATTTATAATTAAATTATATACAAGAAGCAAAATTTCACATATAATGTAAAGGAAATAATCCGAAAATCGCTAATAATAAGTAATTAATTAATTATTAATTAATCATAATATCTCTCTATAAAGGGAAAGGTTCCTATTTAGACTGTGCGTACTGTAACAGATGACATTATACATACCGCCAACCGTTGACGCCGCACAAGCGCCGGGGTCACAGATTTATAAATGGAAGCAGATCAAACATAATTCACTCACACATAGATACCGTGTAAGTAATAACACTGTCACTTTCATTGTAGTTTAAAATTGTATATCTTTATCCTTTTCTTTCATTTGTTGCAACACAATGGCACACAGTCAATTCCGAGACCGTGGTAGCCGCCATCTTCCGCTTAAGTCAAAATAAGCGGAGTATGGCGTCTGTTTACTTGTGTAGTACGTCACATGTTCGATGATTAAATATTTCTTGGTGTATAAACATTATTTTGGTTATTTAAAGTGCAAAAAATGATACAAAAGTGTTGTACCCCCAATAGTTGCAACGCCTCATACAGAAAAGCCCGGAAAATCACGTTCCATCGGTAAGTAAATCTGATGTTGCAAATTGTTTGATTACTGCATTCAGTTAGCTGATATTTTTGTATTTCCTGGCTCCGACACTTAAATATGTTGCAAACTATTAAAATTAAAGTTTCGTTATATTGTATAAGGTTTTCTTCGTAGGTTTTTTATTGTTTTGTATCAAGTACCTAACCAATTTTGACATTATTAGTACTTGTACCTTAAAGAGGGCCGAATTCAGAGAAAACCGAGTCTCGTAATAAAATTAAATATTAACGGACAGGTACCTAAGGTTAAGCAACTATCTATTTTTTGCAACTATCTTTTGATTTTGATGTATACCTTGTTAATTTTGAGTTTCTAAAGGATGAAAATCTTCAAATTTTTTGGTTAAAGAACTACATAAAAGAAATACATAAGAAAGGCTACATAGAACAAACTGGCAGACCAATTCTGGCAGTGTTTTGTGCTCAAAACATTTTGAATCCCATTTATTATGTAAAAGAGATACCCGTAAAACCCTCTTGTTGTTTGACCGTGAAATTTAACATACCTATTAAAAATGAACATGCTATCGCCAAATTAATCTCTAGTCGCTATGCTGGGATGAACCTGGACCAGTGTTGTTTAGAAAAAAGCCAGTGCTGGAATCCATACTTCATAATTACAAAATTATTTTTAATTTATTTATAAAATAATACAACTTTCTTGCTTCAGGTAATCGAAGATGGACTTTATTATGCATAAATTGTGTGGTCACATGTAAAAATGGTGAAAACAAATATGGATAGCTCGAGGCGAATAATGACAAATAATACCTATGATTACTTGCAATGGTAATCCTTAGCATATCTGACATTCTGCGCTAGTTACTTCTGGCACACATTGAAAAACAGTGAAATGATGTGTTTGATGCACATCTATAATGAGTTCTTAGATAATGTAATAAGAAAACGATCCGATTAATAAATAAAAGACTGAAAACATTCTTTGTTTTATTGTGTAAGCTATTTTAGTTTTTATTCTCAATGTGATCGATCATCCATCCACTATCTCCCGATTTCTTTTAATTTTTGAGTTTTAAGCGTAGTTTAGAGAAAATAATAATCAAAGGACAAAGCATAGCGATGAAGAGTTATTTCATAATTTTATAAAACATTCACTGAAGCTTATCTCTTTAGAAAAATAGTTAACGATAACACGCGTCTGATATAAAACTTGTTCTATTTTCTCATAACCAAGTCTCTAACACTTACAGTAAAGCAATGGTAAGTAGGCTTTACTAGAGTTACAAAGGACTGTTAAACGAAATTCCTCCAACTCCTCTCACTCGTACACAACTTTAACGTACAATATACTATAATTTTTGCACTTAAAACTCCCAAAATCACAAAAAATAGCAAATCTGAATTTTGAATAAAGTGCCAACCACGCTTCTTTTGTTCGCGACAAAAAGTCTAAATTCAAAACTTTCACTTGCCTGATTATCAACTTTCCCGACTTTTAAAAATATATCGTTTGTGTCATTAAACTTCATGTACCCACATAAATCGAAACGCAAGCAAGGTCATCACAATGTACATGCGGCCCAAGACCAGCAGTGCACAGCGGTCAGGCCTCATGTATCGAACGAACAATCATAATATTGTATCGAGGAGCCAGTGGGAACACTCCAAATTACATCCTTCATGTGACAAAAACAATCTACAAAAAGAAGGAATATAATAAAGTAATAATCTCTAATACTAGTATAGCAATTAATTTTCTCCTTATTTACATTAACAAAAAGTACATACATACGTTAATATTTACAAACTTAAAACTACACATTACCTTTATTTTATCCTTATTTTCTCAAATGAAAAATATAATTTAGTGTCCCAAATAGTCCCGCTCTAAGATAATACACAATATAGATACCCACTCCTTAATGCGGCCCTGAGTTTTGTATGTGTGTGAGTAATATTTGTTAGTGTTAAATTTGCCACGCACTTTGAACCGATAGGTATAGTCTGCTTCCATTTAAAAGTCTGTGGCCGGGGGAGACTAAACCAGTGGCGCTGAGGCGCATTAGTTTTGTTAAACGCGACGCGCAACGCAATTGGTCAGTCGCACTGCACGCCTTTAAGATCGCGCAAATTGTACACGGGCAGTTATCATTATAAGTATTGAATATCCCAAATACAAGCTTTGTCCTAATGCTCCCCTAGCTCTCAACCTGTAGATCAGAACCATTTAGACATGGCAATCGCGAAGTAGGCTCCCTACCGTCCGCGACCGCCCCTCGTCAACTCGGACCCGCGACGGTTGACGAAGTTCAGGACACTGTCAAGGCTCTCAAACCTAGAAAAGCCCCCGGTAGAGACGGCATCTCTAACAGAGTAGTCAAACCTTTTTTCGATGCGCCTTCTCGCGCTCTTAGTAGCTATTATTAATACCGCCGTGGCGAACCGCCTCTTTACAGCCGCCTGGAAGGAAGCGATCGTCATCGGAATCCCGAAACCGGGTAAACCCCGTAAAAGCCCCAATAGCTATCGTCCCATCAGTCTCTTTAGCGTGTTAGGGAAAATTCACGAACGGGTCCTTCTGGCTCGTCTCAAAGCTCACTTAGACACTTTCGATCTCTTCATAGACGAGCAATTTCACTTACGAGCTAAACACTCGTGTATACAGCAAGTGCGCCGCCTCACGGAACACATCCTGGAGGGCCTGCCTATGTAGTAACCGCCCGAGTTACTACATAGGCACGGGGGCCCTCTTCTTCGATGTAGCGAAGGCGTTTGAGAAAGTCTGGCACGCCGGGCTGGTGTACCAGCTGCGCCGGCTCGGCGTGCCGGACGATCTCGTACGGATAGTACGGGATTTTTGTCGGACCGCTCCTTCCGCTATAGAGTCAAAGGGGTGCTCTCCTCTCCCCGCCCCATCAGGGTAGGTCCCTTCCCAGAGGGCTCCGTTTTATCGCCCACCCTCTATTCGCTCTATACGAACGACATCCCCAAAACCCCCGGTGTAGAGCTCGCCCTATTCGCGGACACTTTTCACATCAGTTCGTAGTCGCCTCAGAGTCTCTCAACTCCTCCAAGTCGCGGTCACGAGCCTAGGCGAGTGGTTCTGTCTTTGGAGAATCGAGGTCAACCCCGAGAAAAGCGCCGCCGTGTATTGCTCGAGGGGCATGCCGACCAGCCGCGCTGACTGCGCTAACACTCTCCGTACGATCACTTTTCGGCCAGGATATCCCCTGGACTAGGAAAGTCAAATACCTAGGAGTCAACCTTGACAGTGCCATGATCTCCGGCCAACACATCAAAACGGTCCTCGACCGCGCCGCGTTCGTCCTCGGCCGTCTCAATATGCTCATTTGCGCGAAAAGGAAAATGTCCCTCAGACATAAAGTTAACTTTATACAAGACGTGCGTCAGGCCTATCATGACGTACGCCAGCGTAGTATTCGCTCACGCTGCGTCCACTCATATCAACTCCCTCCAAGTAATTCAGAATCAATTCATGCGCAGGGCCACCGGTGCTCCTCCTTACGTGCGCAACGTAGATCTGCACTACGATCTAGAATTGCCCTCAATAACTCAGTATCTAAAAGAGGCGCCCCAATCCTTCTTTCACCGTTCCTCTTTACACCCAAACCACCTCATAGTGGTCAGGGCGTCATAGTATACCCCCAAGCTCCGCATCCGCAAACGCTATTGAAGGCCTAGACATGTGTTAGGTGACAGAGACGACTACATTACACGTTCGAACTCGAACATGCCCACATACACTACGACCGCACTGCCACCTACGGCAGAAGCGAGGAAGCCGCCCGGGACACCCACCCCAAGGGTCTCACGTTTGAGAAGCTCGATCATGTATCTCTACAGGCACACATGCGGGCCTTAAGCTACATTGTAAACTACCACGCGGAACACTAGGTTCACTAACCGGCCCTCAGCCGCCTCGCCGGCCAGGTCCGCTAGAGGCCCGGCACTCGCCCGAATAGGAAGCCCGATAAGATGCACGCAGGTGCGGAAAGCTCCCTTGGCTACGCTTTGAGCCCGAGATCCTCCCTCCATACGAGGTACCACTTGGCTGTAGGAACCCTCAAGCGACCATCTGGCAGGGCGCCTTTAGCGCTCGCCCAAATGCGACCTGTGACGCTTAAAAAAAGCTTCGGTAAAAGTCACTAGAGCAAACAGCAAAGAAGGGTTTTCTTTAGTCGATTCAAGTCCGACACTACCCAGTCGGCGTAGAGTCCGGCTGGGTGTCTGAGGATTTCATTTTGCCTCAGAAAAAAAAAATAAAGGCATTGTGATCGGAAAAGAGTTTCAATTAACATCCTCCAAACATACACTAAAGCGCTATAGGGCCATCAGCTTGGTTAGCTTAGCAAGTAAAAGTCTATACTAAGGTATTGACTAAACGTATGAAAGGCGTTTCTGAATAATGTTTGTGGGAGGCGCAAGGTGGTTTTAGGAACGGTAGGGGTTGTATGGATCAGATTTTCTCACTTCGCGTTATCGTGGGGAAATTTCTGGCTATAGGTCAGAAAGTTTTTTGCGCTTTCGTGGATATAGAAAAAGTATTTGATAGAGTATAGCTAAAGAAATTGTGGAGTCTTCTGCCTGAATATGGCATGCAGGGCTCCTTACTGCAGGCTGTGAGGTCATTATATCGAGACCACAGAGCCAGTGTAAAGAAAGGTGACATCCAGGGCATGTCACCTTCGAACTCTGTTCAGGTGTCGGACAGGGCTGCGTGATGTCTGCCTGGCTGTTCGTGCTGTATTTAGACAATTGCCTCCCAAGATTTAAAGGTAGAATGAGTGATATGAGGTAGATGTGTTGACACAGTGGTAAACTGCCTATTGCAATAAGCTTAATCTTGTTAAGGTTGATTCGAAGATTGTTATCATTTAGGCATTTAATTATTGCAATTATAGTCAAGTAATGTCATATATTTTTTATTCATAGTGACTACCACCGAGATGAAATATCAGCCAAGAGAATACTTTTGTGCGATATTACATTTGGGAGATCATTAGGTAATCTATATATATATATATATATATATCGGCGCAAGAATATCTTGCGTTGAAGCAAAATAAAATTATAAGATGAAATTCACTGTCAATATTTAATTAATGCATTAATTAATGAACTATCGAAGGTATGTAATTTCTAATTGTAAAATAAATTAGACTCGTGTTAATTTAGTGACGTCAGAACAAGAAATAGATAATTGAGGGTAAATGAATTATAAAGTGTCATTTGCTTGACTACTGCTTTTAATAATAGAAACATGAGGGTGATTGCGGTTTCTTGTACTGACGAGTAAAAAAAAGAGATCTCTTGTGCTCCAGCTCTCGACCAGTGCGGACGTGCGGTGATAACTTAGAGATCTCTCCTGTACATGGTGATATTTAGTTTATAGATTATAGATAGTGATAGTGAGTAACGATTGTAAATACAGTTTTAAATAAATTGTTGTGAGTTATTGTGATTGAGTGATATTTGTAATGAATTCAAAAGGAAATACTAGTGACGTCAGTAATGCTGACGTCACACATATTTTTAACCCATCTGGTGTATCTGCTTCGACATATATAATTATAATTAAAGTTTTTTTCTTTGACCGCGATAAACTTGAAAACTACTGGACCGATCGGCATGGGACCAAGACCATTCGACGTGGAATTAGTTGTAGATAGGTTACTTATTTTTTGAACTCCATAGACCCTTCACCATATTGCAAACAAAAATGTACTATTACGTACAAAACTTTCACTTACGCCCAGCGAAGCGGGCGGGAAATGGCTTGTGTATAATAAAAATAAAAAAGGGCCCAATACACTTCCTTGTGGTACGCCACATTTATTCATCTTATAGTCTGACCTGTATTTATGTGTAGCAAACTCCGAATCGAGTTGTTGCAGTTCAACACATTGCATTCTATTATTCAGATAATCCTCAATCCAGCTTAATCCGGGACCCCTAATTCCGTATAATTATAATTTTGACAATAATTGTTCATGTGACACATGATGAAAAACTTTTGACATATCTATAAACAGCGCCGTTGCATAATTATTGTAATGAATACTCTGTAAAATAGCAGTTGTCAAATTATACGTAGCGAGTGTAGTAGATTTATCTTTTTGGAAGCCATATTGGTTCTGGTTCAGAATATTATATTTAGACTAGCTGTACCCGCGAGTTCGTCTGCGCGGAAAATTTTTCGTGGCTTTCCCGGATTAAGTTAGATTATATGTACATGTGCATAGTATGTTCAAAGATTGTTTTTAAAAAAAGTCTACGTCTGGCCTACGTCTGTCTCCGGGCACATAGTATCTCTGTACCAAATATCACAATTAGTTCGGCGGTTCAGCATTTCCCATTCAAAGTTTCATCCTCCTTTTCATTCCATTAGGGGTAGTTTTTTGATAAAAAAGTAGGCCGTGTCGTTCCCAGGTGTCCAATTATATTCATGCTACATCATAATTAGTTCAGCGGTTTAGGATTTCCCGTACAAAGTGTCGTCGCTCTCCCTCCCGTACCCCTTTTCACAGATATTTGATGAAATAAGTAGCCTATGTTTTTTTGTTAAAAAAAGTCTTATCACCGCACCAAATTGTATCATTACCAAGTTTTAGAGTTGCCCTTACAAAGTTTCATCTCCTTTTTCACCCTGTTAGGGATAGATTTTTTATAAAAAGTAACAATCTTATGTCCGGTCTATGATATCAGACTATCTTCTTGCCAAATATCATCATATTCGGTTCAGCGGTTTAGCTGTTTCCCGTACAAAGTTTCGTCCCTCTCCCTCCCGTCCCTCTTTTCACAGATTTTTGATAAAAAAATAGCCTATGCATTTTTGATAAAAAAAGTCTTGTCACCGCACCAAATTGTATCATTACCAAGTTTTAGCGTTCCCCATACAAAGTTTCATTCCCATTTTCACCCTCTTAGGGGTAGATTTTTTATAAAAAGTAGCCTATATCCGTGCTCAAATGTCATCACAGTGGGTTCAGCAGTTTACCATTTCCCGTACAAACCTTCGTACCCCTCTCTCCCTCCCGTCCCCCATTTCACAGATTTTTGATAAAAAAGTAGTCTATGTATTTTTGATAAATAATGTCTTATTACCGCACCAAATTTTATCATTACCTAGATTTAGCGTTCCCCATACAAAGTTTCATCCACCCTTTCTACCTCTTAAGGGTAGATTTTTTATAAAAAGTCGCCTCTCTCCGTTCTGTGATGCTAAACTATCTCCCTGCCAAATTTCATCATAATCGGTTTAGCGGTTTAGTATTTCCCGTACAAAGTTTCATCCCCCTTTTCACCCCTTTAGGAGCAAATTCTCTAAAAAATAGAAAGCCTATCATGAGTGCAACCACATTTTTCTACTACGTACCGATTTTCATCAAGATCGGTCGAGTCGTTCTTCAGTTATAAAATGATATACAGACAGACAGACAGTCAAAAATTTAAAAAATGGTAGAATCAAAGTCAGTGAGTCATAAAATGACTATCTATCACAAAATTTGACAGTAAAATTATAATTACAGACAGACGCTAGAGATTGATATAGTAGTATAGACAAGAATGACTGTAGCTTGTTCTGCATCACCCTCTCAAATATCTTTGACAGTACTGGTATAATTGGACTGTAATTACTCATATCCGTTTTGTCACCTTCATGACAGAAACTTTAAATTTTTTTGGGGATTACCCAGTTTCCAATGAAAAAAATTAACTACGAACGTTAATATTGGACTTATTTGGTCCTTAGATGCTTTAAGAATTCTTGTGCTTACATTGTCATAACCTTCGGAATTAGTGTTATTCAATGTCATTATATTAATAATTATATGACAGAGTATAGATGCGATCCCGGACTGCCATGCGTGCGGCTCAAGATGAAGTTGACGAAATTTATATTTATATGATCTTTCTTCAGTCTTTTTGATATTCATTTTTGTGTAAACCTCAAAAACATTTTTTTTATCAGACAGTAAGTGTTTAACCAAATCAGTCTCATTTTAGGCGTTTAAGAGGGAAAAGGCTCAGGAATTTTTAGAAAAAAAAAAGTTTCTCAGCTCCAAGTGGTTATATGGTAATAATTTTTTTTTAGAATGCGTTATTAGTTTGGTATCGATAAATGTTGAATTGAAAAAAATTACAGCGAAAAACCTTAACTCCAAATGTTGACATTTTTGAGATGCAATTTTTTGTACTTGAAATTAAAAAAATCTAATTCTAAACGATTATGCATGATAGTACAACTTAGCAAAAAAAAGTTCCAAAAAAATGTTGTACGATGTCGTAGAGCTGTGCACGAACAGTTTTACAAAAAGAAAAAAATTTTTTCGGAAAAATGAAATTGAACAATTTCTAAAATTTCACGCCAAAAAAAATTACTTTTTCGTTAGTCGAAATCAACATTTTCACCAAGTAACAATTTACTAAGTTTCTTTGGTGAAAAGTTATTATTAAATGAGAAAACGTGATTTTTTAACGGTTTTTTGCATTTTTCTCCATGTATAAAGAAAAAAATCAATATTTCGCAGGACATCAATTGATAATTTTATCACCTACAACTTTCCAATTTAACTTTTTTGGATATAAGACCAATTTTTTGTTTTATTAGCGAAAAACTGTTTATCGGACTATTGCGAATTTTTTAAGTTAGGTTCGTCATTGAAAATCCGGAAAAAAAATCTTTCTTAGAATTTATTGTTTTACACGATCATATTTGTTTTGCCTGCCTCAATTGTCTGGAGCATTTCCGTAGATTGATTGGACTAAACCACAACCTATCGTATTATGAAACGCGAAGTCCTCAGGCACTTGGCCACCATAACCGCGATGTGAAGCATTTATGTCAGTCACAGCTAAATTAATATTCTTTTGCAATTTAGTTCCGTTTAAGTCATAATATAAGACATTTGCTTGTAAAATTTCATCAAAATAGGTGAGAGATGAGTCTTAACTAACAAAGGAACAGAAAGGAACAGATGTGACGAAATTGTAAGAGTAGCGTTTCTTATCATTGTAAAGCGCAACCCTAAAAATGATAAGAGAAAACAATTTTATTTCAGACATTTGTTCAGCAGAAGCTTTCCTTACTTGGGATCGCATCATCAAAGAAGACGACTTCGCATAGAGGCCCAGAGTCAGAGCTATATTAGATCGTTATTTGAATAAACCAATATCATCTTAAATAAAAATAAATATTTGATTGTTATTTTATTTCTAGATAATGATAAAAAATAACTTATACTGATCTATGTTAGTAACAATTTATGTGTACAGTTCGAGTTATCAACTAATTACACTAGTCAACAAAAATCCACTTTTTGTATGTAACAAGAAAACTGTTAACTAATTACATTTAGAACAAGGTTGAAGAAGGTAGAATTGACATTAGAATATTTCGTATACGAATAGATTTATTGCAATAAGGTTTTTTTTCATTTTTACAAAAATACGGTTCTCATGAACTAAATTAACATATATATGCTATTGTAGTGTTACATGTACATGTGTCTTATGATTTTCTGGGTATTTTGCTTTAGGGACATCTCGTCGTAATGTCCAATAATAATTCGCTGGCATACTGGGCTCCACTTGACCTGATATCGTTGTTATATCGTAGAAATGTTCCGGTGGAATCTTTCACCATGCTCATCGCAGACGCCGCCCAAATTTTCAGGAAAAAAGTCCAAACGAGAGTGCAGGAAGTGTATTTTTAAAGTTACAATACTTTTATAGTCATTTGATTGATGATTTCCGAGAAAATTTGAAGACACGACAGATATCCAAGCAGATTTTTCCAGAACAGAGAGTTTTTCCTTAAAAAGTTAATTTTTCATTAATTTCCTGATTTGAGGACCTACAAATATGTCCTCTTTCATTTTTGCTTCACTGATTTTGTTAAATTTTTCTTTTACGTATAAAAATCCATCACCATACCAATTCATTGCTTTCACGAAGTTTTTAATAAGGCCAAGTTATACGAAGAGGCAGCAAAAATACATTCATGTTTGTTACATTGAATTTTATCCAAAATAAATGTCATAGTTTCATACGTCTCTCTCATGTTAGCAGCCTGATCAATCGGTATGGACCACAAATGTAACAAAACTTGTCAGGATCATTTTTACACTTTCTTTTCATAATTTAAGAATCACTTAACTCTGCAAACAAAAAATACAAGCACTTTATTAAAATACAATATATCCAGAATTGAAAAGTTAAGGAACAACGGTTAAAATTTAATTGTACGGGTAAGGGTAGCTGTAACACAAAAACTAGACCTGATCGAAACAAAATAAATACGGTGTTATAATGAGGGTAGGTAAGTATTGCAAAATTAGTAGTCACTTCTCTTGTTATAAAAATTAGGTGTTTAGTTCAAGTTTTTGAATTATTTTCTTGATCTTTAAAGCTTAATTAATGATTAGGTGCATATGTAAAATAAGATTTTTAATGATTAAATTCGTTACTAACTTTGAAATTTTGTGATAATGGCTAACAATATTGCAACCTTAATGAATTGATCGCAATCGCAATCATTCAATTCGATTATGAGTGTCAAAATCACTACGCAATTGCAAAGTTTTCAACATAACATGGTGGCACGTGGTATCGATAACTTTGTCATTCGGTCACAAACATAATCGTTTCCGGGAGTGTTTTCGATTATGTTTTTGCGTTAGACAATGCGGTGGATATTGCCGGTGGCTTTCAAAATGCTAATATCGATTACGAGTGGAGTTGGACAATTAGGCTACTGTAAGTGATTTAAGATAAAATGATCGTTGCAAAACTACCCTTTAAATACCCTTTAATGCGCTTTGTTTTTTTTATTTTTACGAAATACTTCATTTTTTACGAAAAACCGCTCTTACTACCCTCAGATGTTACATAACTCATCTACATAAAAAATAACGGGTCACGATCATAATAGAATATACCTAATAGAACAGACGCGTATTAATATTGCTAATAAAATATTTATGTTAATTAGTCGTATACCAATCACCATTATTTTGTTTCAGAATATTGAGATTCCGATATAAAATATTATCTTGACATTCCTGAAGTACCTTTCATATAACTTAACGAATGAGGCTACATCGACATCCAATTTTGCAGCTACTCTACTCTCTCAAGTCAACGCAAAAAAAATCGTAAAGCAACATTTGTAAAATTTTTTTTTTGCGGTAGAAAATAAAACGTCTGAAGAAGAAAAATGCGATTTGAATTTCAGATCAATCTGTCTCTAGCTATCTAATCTGGTCTAAGCTACTCTAGCTCTATAGAGAAATAATAAGTTAGCTTCATTATGTTACATTTAGTAAATTGTTATGTATAACTATAATTTTTAAAGGTCTGTATTTTTTCTTGTGTTATGTAATATCTGAACAAAAGTTAATAGTACATTGTTACCCTAGGGCTGAAAGTAACTTATTTAGGCCCGAGACGGGGTTTGGCGCCCGAGCACAGCGAGGGAGCCAATAGTTCGAGGGACTAAATACGTCTTTCACCCGAGGTAAACACTGTGCTTTTCATTACGAATATGAAGAAAGTAAAAATAAAAACATTAATTAGCTAAAGAAAAAATGAGTGAATTTTATTTTACATAAATAACAACATTGGTGAGATATTTATGTTGATATTTGATATTTTCTGGGAAACTTTAGTTTCTGCAGTATCCAGGGATTTTTGGGTGTATATTGGGGACATTGGTATTGGTCTATTTTTTTCAGCTGTCACAGCAATGTTTTTGGATTGCACCGGATAATCCCTTGAAGTGCTTGGTTGTGGAGAGTCAGTGGAATGCAGATTTATCATTTCTGTTACTCTACGCGATATCTTAGTTTTAATTTCCACTGACTCTTCTATGTAGCATTCAGCTACTTTAGTCGACTTCCAACCTCCATGCTTTTTGATGGCAGTTAACTCGGCACCAGAATCGGCTAGCAAAGTCGCTGATGTTCTGCGAAAGCAGTGATCCGAATGTAGATTTGAGTTTGGCAAATTAAGGTATATGGCTCTCTTTAGGAATACTCGAAATCTTGTTTTTGCCAATTACTTGCCGCAGACACTTCCCTTTATGATAATTTATGAAAAAACGGTTTGTTTCCATACCACTTGGTCGAAGTTTTTGGTATTTTTCTATTATATTTACAAATTCTTTTTTAACAATAAGTTGGATACTTCTGCAAGCGCCACTTACTGCCAATATCAACACTACCTGAAAAGTAGATATATCTGTTTAATATGTGTATAAAATATAGAACGTTACAATTTAAAAGAAGAAGCTACAATTAACAATAAAAAGATTTGCTTATCTTCATTGCTAGGTATATTTCATCAGGCGCTTGGTTTAAGAAGGTTTCTACCTCTTGATAAGTGAAAACTGGATTTTTTCAATTTAAATCAGTCTATTTCCTTTTGAGAAACGATGTTAGTCTCTCGAAATCCTTTATATGTACATTATGTTTAGTATTTAATGTTGTCTTTAACATAGAATACACGCTCCATAATGTTGAAGGTTTTAAGTCTTTGATAATTCGTTGAAATATATTAACAAAACGTTTTCTGATAACGATTTCACTTTTTTCTCAGCGCGCCATGTCATAAAATGGTCGTAAGATTTTAGGTGTCTTTTTTGATTTAGGCGGTAAAAGGTTTTCCACTACTGCTTTAGCCTTTTCTTTTATGAAATCAGGTGTTAAATCCATATCTGAATCTGATGAACTCATCGTGTTAATACAAATCTCTGCTATATGGAAGTATAAACAAAACTCTACAACTCGAAAAAACGAATGAAGATAGGATTGTCGCTTTCCCGCCTATTTTGTTTTTTTTTTTTTCTGTGGCCGGCCATTGTTATTAATTACTAACTATTTTGCCCAAATTTATGTTATTTTAAAAAAGTAGTTGAAAGTAAATTATAATAAAGTCATTTAAAAAAATATATTCTTTAATTAATACTTATCTTTACGTTATTTCAATTTCACATCGCGCTGTAATTGAGTGGCTGTATAGAAAGTTGGGACAGGATTCAATAGAAATGTGAAAACTACTTACTTTTTTTTATAATTTGACAGCTGTCAGTTGAAAACTATTCTCCCTAGGGCTGAAAAGTACTATTTTCAACCCGCTTCTCAGGCAACTTCAGGCCTACTTTCCGAGTATAAGTAATGAAAAATTATTTCTCTGTACGAGTAAAATGTTAACAAACATTATCTTTATCATTGTTATAAATAAATGATATACATACATTATGTTTTCGTTTTTATTTTATATTCAGAATACTACTGAATAATTCAAACATTACCTTTCTAAAATAAAATATAATTTATTTTATAATATTATAGTATCTTTGGTATAACCTTGCGTGATGATGTAAGTCTATGAAAATGAGAATGTTTCCTCAATAAATATGGGTCAAATTACGAAATTTTTTTACAACATACATAATCATTTCACCATACAGATTGTAATAATTACATACATGTGTAAATGATTGAAAGATCCAAAAATGTTTTTCTTGTTACGACTCATTATTAAAAGCTTGTTTGCAAGATTATACGTAACATCTATGTAGCTATTGACAATTGATCAATATATCGATATTTTCTGTATCGACATACTCGTAATATTCGTAAATTTTCTGCTGTCTGTGGCAGTGTACACAAAACTCCATGACAGCTCCTTCTATGTTAATCCTTCTTCCAAGATTATATCCTATTTTGCTCATTTTTGTCTTTAATGTAAAAAAATGCGGCGAATGACATTTATAACATAACTAGAGATGGTCTACTATGCAAATGATAGACTCAGTTGTGATATTTATTTTTAGTTATTATTAGTAAAACAAACATTTTTAGTAAACAAACATTTTTTTTTGTCCGTTTGTGTGATTTATTTTTCAATAAAAACTAATAATTAAAGGAATAATAAACGCCATGATGTGTAAAAACACTTAAAGAATAGGAGATTATTATTGGTTGCGCATCGCAAACCTATTCCTCTGTTATTATTGTCTACATTTCGAACGAATCGTGTTACTCACATATTAGACTGAATTGATTTATGATACTAATTTGATCTAATAAGAACATAATTATGGAACCTTTAGGTAACACTGCAAATTAAAATCAAAGCACTTATCAAATAACCTTAACTTTTTCAAAGCTGTACTGTTGGGGGGGCGAGCCTTCGACTCGTTATCTCTTCGTTCTCGTCGGTGCCCCAACTTTACTCGTAGAGCAGTGGACTGTATTCAAGACCGTATTTGAAAGAAACACAAGAAACCAAAAGTAATAGTCTTGTATTCACATGAACCAGTTTAACATATATATGTCGTACACATTGTAACATTTTTTTCGCTATTGTACCTTCTTTTTAAGAGCTTAGAGGTTATCAGAGAAAATAATTATAGAACTGGCAAGTTAAAAATTTAAATATGTTTTTTTTTGGAAGAATAGAACAGGATTTGAAAAATGAGAAAAAAAAAAGAGAGCGAGGAGGTGTTTTTTTAGAGAGAACAATAATGGTTGTGATGGAGTAAAAAGGAGATTATTTTTCTCCTCAAAAAAGAAGATATTTGATTTCTTTGTAAAAGTAAAATCTGTTAAGAATATTAAAGATGTTGGCAAAGTGAAAAAGAAAGAGGCTCGAACCAGAAAACTGATATCGCCCAAACTTCCAAGGCAAATGGACCCCTCGACAAGAATAAGAGGAGCAATGCTTTCAATCGGATAAAGAGCACATTAATCATGGTGACGCACCAGTTTCATACGAGTTTATAGAAGTTATATTTACAATGACGATGCTGATTGCAGAATTTTACAAAGTCGACTTATAATTTTGGAGATAACATTCGAGAGTGGAGTATAGGACAATACAACCTAATTTAAGCCAGTGGTTTGTGTTTTTTTTATCATAATGTGTAAATTATAAGGTGAAAGGTATTTATATCTGATTTTTGTAAACTACACCACACCATCACAACCACTTTGATATCTTTCTGTTTCTATTTTATTTACAAAATTTATTCTGGTTTATTTGTTTCAAATTATATTACAATTTTCTTCTTAAAATAGAATTTTATTTAAAAAGATTTCCAATAAATTTCAAAATTTACTTTATCCATTCCCTTTTTGTGGCATCCGGGTGGGAATGGTATAAATTGGCGCCCGAGTATAAATTGGCGCTAGAGTATAAATTGGCGCCCGGGTATAAATTGGCGTCCGAGTATAAATTAGCGCCCGAGTATAAATTGATGCCTGATCTAAATTAATTCTTTTATTTAAAAACATCACAACTTACCACTTCTTAGGCAATTATAATTTATCTGTCATATACTATACATATAAATTTTTTTTCAACAAGGAGGAGATGATTCAGAACGATAAGTTATAGCTAGGCTATAACTATCGAAGGATTTATTACTATAATTGAGCTACAGTTAGCTAGGACAAGAGGATTCTTCTTTTGACTTACCATAAAAGACGGAGGTTAAAGAAATAAATAAGACACATGATTTATTTACATATAGAGTAATAGATGTTTAATTAATATTTAACAATATTTCAAATAGAAAACACCGTATATTGTATAATCGTCACGATGTATAAGTTATAGTTCATCAGCGTAGTTTTGTGACACGTAGGATTGAACATTTTATTTTAAAAATACATTTAGCTTTGTGTAGTATTAACAAAGTAAAATATTTGGTAAATATAGTAAATAGATTATATAATTTTGGCACAATAAAATATTATTGATTTAATTGACAACTAGCTTGTCTTGTCATGTCAGTTTATTTATAATTTTTAAATAAAGAGGTTGATGTAATTTCCGAATTATAAAGAGTTTTCTTAGGGAGTTATTACAAATTTATTAGGGTTGTCACAACTATTATTTCAGAATATATTATTTTTAATTCGATAATTTTTGAAGATGTCAAGCGATGATAATTTAGAAGCGAGAGACTTCTTTTTTCCAAATATTTTGATGTTCGGTCGAGAGACAATATTTGATGAGTACTTCTTGACACGGACAAATTAAACTAATATAGTCGAAAGATTAGATTACTACGAGTTGCTTATGCGAATGTCGCGGACAACTTGACGTATATTTTAATTTTTGTAATTATGCGAGACGATATTATAAAAATCGTACTCGAATTATTTTGAACGTGGGAGACGTTGTTTAGAGGAGAAGTTTTACCCGATCGGTAGGGTAGGCCTTTTTATTCGAAACTGGCTCCACGTTTTATAAAGGCCGTCGTTTTTTAAGAAAAGACAATTTAATGACCTTATATTATATGGATTGAGGGATCATGATGGTTCGGATGTAGGAACCTATCACATAAAGGACATTACGACATAATAATTATTAGATGTGATGCTTTGACTTATTCTTAGTATGCTCACTCTATTTAATTAAATGCGGATAACACTGACTTGATTATATATATTTTAGTTTATTAGTAGATATAAGGTGATAGATATTAGGGTTCTTCTTATTATTAATTATTGATGACAATATGTAGAATATATTAGTGAAGCTAGATGTAGATCTATCTATTTACCTAAATTAATTTCAGCCATGGCACGAAAATATCTAACGACATATGCGTTTATATCGTTTTTTGATCTTTCGGTAGATCATAAAATTTATATAGGTTCATAGGTCAGGGTTTATTAGACGCTATAATTTATTCGGTTATATATTATTAGGTTAATTCGTTAGGTTAATTTATTTATTATTTTAGGATATTTTTAAATAAAGTAACAAAAATATTAAAAATTAAATATTTTTCGTTTAAAAAAAAAAATTTTTTTGTTATTAATTTTATTTTCGCGTTTTTAATGAATTCAATAATTTCAATGTTGATTTTAATTTATACGTAAGAGGTGGAAGTTGTGTTATTTTATTAAAAATATATAGGCATATTGAAGGAAAGGAATCAATTTAATTCAAAATTTTAAATTATTATTTATATTCTGAATTTTCTTTATCATTATATATTCAATTTATTCATTTCTATTTCAAAATTTTAATGCAGAACGGTTTATTTTAAATCTTCTTATTTGGAAATTTTAAAATAATATTCTATGGTTGGAAAGCGATTTAGCTAAATTAATGTTAATAATTTGGTATATTAGTTTCAAATTTTTTTTTGTAAGAAAGGGGAATATTTGTAACATTTTTTTCGCTATTGTACCTTCTTTTTAAGAGCTTAGAGGTTATCAGAGAAAATAATTATAGAACTGGCAAGTTAAAAATTTAAATATGTTTTTTTTTGGAAGAATAGAACAGGATTTGAAAAATGAGAAAAAAAAAAGAGAGCGAGGAGGTGTTTTTTTAGAGAGAACAATAATGGTTGTGATGGAGTAAAAAGGAGATTATTTTTCTCCTCAAAAAAGAAGATATTTGATTTCTTTGTAAAAGTAAAATCTGTTAAGAATATTAAAGATGTTGGCAAAGTGAAAAAGAAAGAGGCTCGAACCAGAAAACTGATATCGCCCAAACTTCCAAGGCAAATGGACCCCTCGACAAGAATAAGAGGAGCAATGCTTTCAATCGGATAAAGAGCACATTAATCATGGTGACGCACCAGTTTCATACGAGTTTATAGAAGTTATATTTACAATGACGATGCTGATTGCAGAATTTTACAAAGTCGACTTATAATTTTGGAGATAACATTCGAGAGTGGAGTATAGGACAATACAACCTAATTTAAGCCAGTGGTTTGTGTTTTTTTTATCATAATGTGTAAATTATAAGGTGAAAGGTATTTATATCTGATTTTTGTAAACTACACCACACCATCACAACCACTGATATCTTTCTGTTTCTATTTTATTTACAAAATTTATTCTGGTTTATTTGTTTCAAATTATATTACAATTTTCTTCTTAAAATAGAATTTTATTTAAAAAGATTTCCAATAAATTTCAAAATTTACTTTATCCATTCCCTTTTTGTGGCATCCGGGTGGGAATGGTATAAATTGGCGCCCGAGTATAAATTGGCGCTAGAGTATAAATTGGCGCCCGGGTATAAATTGGCGTCCGAGTATAAATTAGCGCCCGAGTATAAATTGATGCCTGATCTAAATTAATTCTTTTATTTAAAAACATCACAACTTACCACTTCTTAGGCAATTATAATTTATCTGTCATATACTATACATATAAATTTTTTTTCAACAAGGAGGAGATGATTCAGAACGATAAGTTATAGCTAGGCTATAACTATCGAAGGATTTATTACTATAATTGAGCTACAGTTAGCTAGGACAAGAGGATTCTTCTTTTGACTTACCATAAAAGACGGAGGTTAAAGAAATAAATAAGACACATGATTTATTTACATATAGAGTAATAGATGTTTAATTAATATTTAACAATATTTCAAATAGAAAACACCGTATATTGTATAATCGTCACGATGTATAAGTTATAGTTCATCAGCGTAGTTTTGTGACACGTAGGATTGAACATTTTATTTTAAAAATACATTTAGCTTTGTGTAGTATTAACAAAGTAAAATATTTGGTAAATATAGTAAATAGATTATATAATTTTGGCACAATAAAATATTATTGATTTAATTGACAACTAGCTTGTCTTGTCATGTCAGTTTATTTATAATTTTTAAATAAAGAGGTTGATGGTCAGCCGGGGTAGGGACCTGCACCTTAATGCCCTGTGCGGTGTTGCGGGCGGAGTTGAACTGGATGCGGCGCGCGTCTAAGGCCCGAGAGACCCTTGAGCGAGAGAGCTTTTTCTTAAATAAACACCGGCGGCGGTGTTTTGGTTTTGTCGGCCTGAGGGGCTTGGGCGGCCTGTGAGGCAGGCGCTTTTTGTTTGGCCAGAGGGGCCGCGGGAGCTCCGGAAGCCTGAGGGGCCGGCTTCGTCGTTTTGGGGGGCGGCCTGGGCGTGTCGCCTTCCCTCGGGGAATTCGCCCGCTTCCTCTTGACCACTAAGCGCCAATCGGCGCTCTCAGTAGCCTCGTCCTCCGAAGAGGAGGGAAGCGCTATGTCCATTTCCTCTTCGGAGTCCGAAGCCTCCGTCGGGTCAGGGGAAGCGGGCGAATCGCTAACGGGGGCCGGCTTGGTTGGTTTGCGCGGCGGGGGCTTCGCGACTGTAGCGGCGGCGGAAACGACGGCCGAGTAAGAAGTGGGGGTGGGGGCGCGGGTGAGACCCAATGGTCCCACAGGTCGCGAATATGTGAGTGTGATGACTCGAGTTGAGTCATCACGAACGCGCGGAATTCGGTGTCCGTCAGCGTGTCCATGGCGCTGGTAGAGCCGCCAAGTTGTATGAGAGGACCTCCCTGCCGGGGATAGGCAGGGCGGAGAGTGCCTACTTTGTAGCCCTGGTCGTACTGTGCCTAATCACCCAATTACAAGCGCGCATTACGCGAGCCGCAGATCTCTGTAAACAGAGACGACACTATGTCTCTTTCTCGCTCGCTCACTATTTATTCATACATTGCCTTTATCTATTTATTTATGCTTATCGAAGTAGTACAATTAAGTCTTACTATTCATATTTCTTTACGTAAGAATATAAAGATAAACACACATTAATAACCTTTACAAATATAACACAAAGCTCGATATAAATACAAGGATGCTCAAAACGAATACAAAGATAAAGCGTGTAAACAAATCAACAATATTTCCCTTACTTAAACTACATACTGACTAATAAAACAATAACAATACGGGAAATATACTGTATACAAACATCTATATTTACACGCTATTTACACGAGTTTAGGTCTCGCCGTCCGCCACATGTACTATATTGGATAATATTAGTGTTAATGTGCATATTTCATAGCTTCGTGCATACATATAATAGAAAAGCAGTGTTATTAGAGTGCTACGTGTAATACGTCAGACCAGCGAACGGTAAAAATTTAGCGAAACTTTGGTTAGTTTCTTGTTTATTCACATTTAAGTCAAAAATGAATAAAATAGGATATGTACTAGAGTAGGTGTACTACTCATTCATTTCATTCATATTCATCTTTATGAGGCCAACAAAGGCCAACGCCGAGGCCAATGGTAACCAAAGAGTTCAATAAATAATACATCGTCATGGAAACGAAAAAATGTCAACAATAATTTACTTATTCAGTGACAATAATATTCTGAGTATTTTGAGGAAGCGAATCCTTAGATTTTATATTATTCCATAAAGCCTACAGTATTTGTCAAATTGTTTCGTCCAGTAGTTGTTTGTGATTTCAATTAAAATGACTGAACAGATGAAGCACATTGTAAAGGAAATAAATTCAACTCTAAACAGAAATTATGACCTGATAAAATTTGATGCACTTGACGAAAAGCAACTGTTACAGTTACTAGTGGACTTGCTCGTGAACTTCAACGCTGGGGAAAAGGTAATTTCAAAATAATATAATACTTTCGGTAAAGATACCTATAAATTTCATTGCAATTAATTTATCTTCATAAATTCCTTGTAAGTAGATAAAATTATAAAGAAAATTGCAAGGTCCGGCCATTTTGTTTCAAAACTTTCGATCAATCATTTCACGCGCGCTTTGCTACTGGCGTCTGACAAGAATAAGCAAGGGAACTGATTTATTAGAACTGGAAATTTGTTCTCGTCAGAACACAGACAGAGTAAATTTTAGAAGTAAAGGGATATCCATCAGACAGGGGCTTCGCTGCGGCATGTCCCAAAAGTTTAATTAAATTAATAACTACTACCATATCTAATTAAATATGTCATATTGTATACTTTACTGAAAATTACAATATGCTGTTATAGTGATATTTTTAATAGTATCCAGCTGTTGTATACTAGTGTTTAGGCTACTAGTTTAGCCTACCTATTATTATAAAAATTGACTAGATATCCATGTTTCATACTTGCCCAGATAGCAACTTAAACTTAAATCAGGCATGCACCAAGTTTGTAATCCAACTGTATACATTGAGACAAGTTGAAATTAGACTTCGTACTTACCATATGACAAAGATAGAATGTTCATATAGCAAACAGTGTGTCCATCTCGTAACAGAAGGCAATTATGTGGTACTATACTAAAGTAGGTACTTACCAAAATGTGAACAAAAACTTGATACCTACTAAAAATAATAAGATTGCAGCAACATTGTCAAAAATGTCGTTGTCATGAAAGGGTTTTAAAAAATAATATACCTACATAAGTAGGTATTAAAAAATGATGTTGAGATTTTAAAATGGCTTTTTATTGTTAATAGTTTTTATTGTCAGTAGATATGCCTCTTCTAAAGTCGTAAAAAATAAAACACGAACCCCCCTTCAAACGCGCACCCTAGTTTTTCAATTATTAGGTGGAAAATTCTGAAAAAATTTAATGTAGTACCTAGAATTTATAAAATAGGAGGGTCAACTGAGGAAGTGTGCTCGTCGAGACCCCTGCCAGCCCTTTTCAGGGCTGCAATTCCTCTTCAATGTACGCCATGCGGGACGATGTTAGTGATAGAGGCAGGGCGTCCCTCGAAAGCAGCGTACACCAGATTGTTTCCGCTGGTGTGTGCAAAGTGCAGTTCGGTGTTGAGGACCGCCACCGAGCACGCTGTGCATCTCGTGGCAGGAAGTGGAGGGAGGGGTGCAGAACAGTTGTTGTGCACCCCTCCCCTGTGAATGTGAGAGGTGGTATTGAAGAGAAGTTGAACGAAGTGATTGATATAATGGAAGAGAGAAGATTGGATGTGTTACGTTTGAGTGAAATCAAACCAAAGGGCAGTAAACTTGCAGACTTGTCCGGAGGGGCATCGCTTTGTGGTCAGGGGTACCATATGAAGACAGGGGATGCCACGAGGTAGGCGTTTTAATATCCTCTCGTTTGGTTAATTGTATGACTGAGTACAGATGTGTAAATCCCAGACTGCTCTGGGTGCGGCTAAAGATGTGGAGTTTAGGAAATTTTTTATTTTGGCGGTTAATGCACCAGTGTCCTCTGTCGGTTCAGGTGAACTAGAGCAGTTTTGTGAGAACGTTAGAGAAGTTCTAGAGATGGTTGAAGACAATGAGAGAATTGTTGTGTGTGGAGACAGGAATAGATGAGTCGGGACAGTTCGAACAGGATTTGAGGCTGTCCTGGGCAATTATGGAGATAAAAGAGTGAATGATGCTAGTAGGATTGTGATAAGAGAGTGTATGGAAAAAGATCTTTTTGTAGCTAATACCATATTTAAGCACAAAGAGATCCATCAGTACACGTGGCAAAGAAAGGGTGAGAGAAGTATGATTGATGTGTTCCTGGTGGATAGGCTGCTTAAAAAGCAGGTTATGGACACAAGAGCACATAGAGGAGCTAATCTGAGAACGGACCACTTTCTGCTGATAACGAGAATAAGGAGTTTGTTCGCAGTATGGCAATGTCGCGTAGCGTCTAAACCGGCAGAGGTCTGTCGCATCAAATTCTGAAAATTGCAAGATGCGACCACCAGAAATGAATATGAAAGGATAGTATCTGGTATAGAAAGAGTACGTAAGTACCGATGGTCCGCTACATCTTGCAGAATGAATAAAGAGCGTTCAAAAGAAAACTAACAGATAAAAATATGTTCTGCAGCGATGGAATGAATACTATGGAGAACTGTATGAGAATGGTGACTCTGTCTCTGATACTAAGAGTGATTCTAATGAATCGCTAAACTCGGGTCAGGGACTAGATGTTGCCATTAGTATGAAAGAGATTGAGAAAGTGATAAGAAATCTGAAATGTGGAAAGGCTGCGGGAAATGATGAGGCGACTGCTGAGATGATCAAGTATGTCGGCCCTGGGGTCTGCGATACCTTCTGTGCACTGTGCAACATTTATTGGCAGAAGGAGGAGATTCCAGACGACTGGCGCCCCGCAGTCAAAGTACCTCTCCATAAAGGGAAAGGTTCTCAGATTTAGACTGTGCGTGCTATAGGGCCATCAGTTTGGTTAGTTTAGCAAGTTAAGTCTATAGCAAGGTATCGACTGAAAGTATGAAAGGTGTTTCAGAAAGATATTTGTGGGAGGAGCAAGGTGGTTTTAGGAACGGTAGAGGTTTAAATTTTCTTGCTCCGCAATATCGTAGGGAAGTTTTTGGCCATAGGTCAGAAAGTTTTCTGCGCTTTCGTGGGTCTAGAAAAAGTATTCGCTAGAGTAGTGCGAAAAAAATTGTGGAATCTTCTGACTAAATATGGCATGGAGGGCCCCTTACTGCAGGCCGTGAGGTTAATATATCAAGGCCACAGAGCCTGTGTAAAGATAGATGGTGACAGTGTGCCCTGGTTCGAAGTCTGTTCGGGCGTCAGACAGGGCTGTGTGATGTCTGCCTGGCTGTTCGTGCTTTATTTGGACAGTTGCCTTCACACATTGAAAGGTAGTATGAGTGGTATGATATGTGATGATACAGAGATAAAATGCCTATTGTACGCTGACGACGCTGTGCTTGTAGCACCATAAGAAGCAGAGTTGCAGACACTAGTCACATGCATGAAACAATAATGTGAAGTAAAAGGATTGAATATGAATGTGAACAAAACTAAGGTTCTGGTGTTTTAAAGGCAAGCGGTACAGACGAAATGTGAGGTAAATGAGTACATGGACAATATCTAGAACAAGTGGACAAAATTGTGTATCGGGGAGTGCGTTTTCGAGGGATGGAAGATGTGAGTTGGATGTGAAGTGACGGGTAACAGCTGGCAATAAAGTCAAAAGTGCTCTGTCCGCATTAGTAGGCAGTGTGAATATATCTAACTCTGCCAAAATGGTGATTCACAATACGGTGTTGGTGCCCACGTTATTGTATGGTAATTAGGCTTGGATATGCCCGAAATCGAGTGAATGTAAGATAAATGCAGTAGAAATGCGATCTCTTAGAAATATGTGGGGTCTCACCCTTGAGGACAGGATAAGCAATTAAGAGATACGCAGTATGAGAGGGTTGTACGATAGCGTTATTATAAAAATGAAGAAAGGAATGCTTAGATGGTACGGGTACATAGAAAGAATGAGTGACGAAAGACTAACGAAGAAAATCTACAGAGCGAAAGCGAGAGGTAAAAGAAGTCAAGGAAGACCAAGGCTGACTTACGAGGATCAAATAGCCCGTGTTAACTGACGGAAATGTAAAAACACTCGCATACTTAGACGAAAATGTGTGAGGAGGGTCATGAGATATGAGAAAGCGAAATAAGTATGTAAGAACCGCGAAGTTTGGTAGGGATACAGCGTGATGTATGTATTATGCCTTTTCTAAATTTGTTAAAAATGCCCCCTCCCACCACGCTCCCTAGTTTTTCAACTATTAGGTGGGAAATTCTGAAAAAATTGAGGGTAGTACCCTAGAACTTAGCAAATACTCATCGAAAACTAATTTGAATAAGATAAGTTATTTTTGAGATAAATATGTGATATTTTTGGTAACGCGCGAAATGACCCCAGAAATAACTTTTAATAACTTTTCAGTTTGAGAAATACATATTATGAAATACAATTTTTAATATATTTGCTCAAAAAGTAGACTTTTCCATGTGTGTTTAGCGTGCGGAAAGTTATTCTTTTCCACACTAATGCTTTTTGTTTTCCTCCTGCATATAACATCCAAATGCATGAAGGTTTTAAATCAAAAAGTTTTCTGTCTGTCTGTTTTTTACAGTGTAAATACTATTAATACATGAATTAAATTTAAAATAAATTTATTTTGTTAATATATACGTATAATATATTTTGAATTTAGATAAATTAGTGTCATTGAATTGGCTGAATGCATAGAAACCGTTGCCCTGCCATGTCCTCTAAAAATAAACACTCCAGTGAAATTACATTTCTGCATTTTTTTCCTTTCGTTGTTTTATTTTTTTCGCAAATGTAAAAAAAGTCGTTCCATGCACGTGTGGAATTGTCATTTCCGCTCGTCTCTAATATTGACCCGCGCCTTCGGCTTGGCTCAACAAACCGGGCCTCGTGAAGAAATGACATACTTTCCACACTTGTATCGAAATGTACTATTTTGCTTCTGATTAATAAATATTGTGCACGCGTAAATAATAATATTTATTAGATAACTTTGAATTTTAACCGTGAACTTTCATCTGGGCTACTAAGAAATTGTTTAAGCAGGTGACTCAAATTATTATTTTTGTAATTTCGTTGTAGGTTTCTTAATTCTGTGTAAATATTTATTGGTGCAATAAAGTATGTGGTTGTAGACCTTTATTTATTTGAGTTACATGTAGGTGCCTATATTTTACCTACATTTAACTAATTTAATTACCTACTTACGTATTAATGTCAATACACGAAACATGACAATGTCACATTATGTTCCAAAAGCATACACACACATAATACACTCCGAAAGTAGGTATAGGTACCTAGGTTGTAATACCCAATTGTTATTTTTATTGTAATTCCTTTTTTTTCTATAATTAAATAGTTGGATATCCGCGAAGATGATCCAGAGACGGTGTCGTATCGTATTCTTGAGATGTTGGGAAACGTTAAGTATCAACCACCGGCGGGAGTGGAACCAACACGATTCAGAATGCAACTACTTGCCGGAGAAGCAAGGACCATCCACCATGTCATGCACTGGTTATTAACTAATAAGGAACAGGTGAAAAATACCGCTTATCTGGCAAAGTACGTACCAACCTCATTGCATGCTACATGTTTGGAATTGCTTGATTTTTGGTCACCTTCTACAGGTCTATTACGGAGTGCACAATTTCAATGTGATGTCAGTTCAATCCATCAGCATAATAATAATAAATAATGTACTTGTATTGTTTATTATTCTTATGCCATCAGTCGGGTAAAATTAATATTAATACAGCTTATGTAATGCGTTCTTTTCGTATACTACTTAGCAACATCTTGTTATAAGCATTGTCAAACTCGTAGACGGAATTTTTTTAAATTTTATCTTCATTTGTTATTTACTGCATATTTTTACCAAAAATATACTTGGTCAGTAGATATCGCAGTCACATAAAACAAATACTGTTTTAATCTATTCGTCACTTTCTCGTTTCATAACAATATCTTCGGGAGTAAAAGTAAAAATTGTTCGTTATCATCATTGTTAGGGAATCGTAGCAATAGATGGCGCTGTCTCAGCCGCATATAAGTAGTGGAGCGCCACTAGTGCCCTCTGTTCTATCTGCGCTAGCTTCGTTTATGTAGTACATTATTTCTCATTTTAAACGTGTAACGAATTTTTGTAAAAACAAAAAATATATAAATTTCATAAAATTGTTGCGCCTTATTTTAATTTGGAAGAAGTCCAAACATCTGGTCTTTCGAGCCGGATTATAAACGCAAAATAAAGAAAAGAGCAGCATCATAATAAACAAATCAGCAGAAAATATCAAGAACGCAAAATATAAAAATTATTTAGACTATCACCCTCATAAATCAAGTCGTCAAGATAAGTCATCCAGATTAATCGCATCATCAAGATAAATCATCCAGATTAATCGCATCATCAAGACGATAAATCATCCAGATAAATCGAATGATCTAGATAAAGCAAGCCATCCAGTGCAGTACCAAGAAAATCAAGGTCATCGAGTCGCCAACGGATAAGGGTCTAGCTATATCGTTCCTTTCTTCTTCCTTCATTTCAATTTGTACTGAAACGGTCTAAAAACTTTATAGGTATAGAAGAACAACGCGGCGTTGCGCATCAACAATTCGCGTTGTGTTACAGGAATAATGTGAGTACCCCCTTTTTATAAACTGCCATTATGAATTCAGACAAATTAGACAATCCTCAAATTTCGGCCACAGATAACGCTTTGGTTCGTGATCTAAATAAAAAAACTGGTACACTTAAGGGAAGGCTAACTTTGTTTGTGGAATTTGCAGATTGCTTCAAAAAATTTCAGTTGTCTAAAAAACAAATAGCAGAGTTAAAATTACGTCAACAGGCAGCTAAATACCTTTTGCACGAATTTAATATTGTTCAAAATTCATTAGAAGAGTTTGCATTCGAAACTGAATTGGAAAGTGAAATCGCTAAACAACTAGAATGTCGCGAAAATTTCGAAAATACATATTTTAATGTTATGGCTACGGCAAATTGTTTAGTAGGAGATAGTACTGTAATTAATACAAATATAATTTGTGACGAATCCAAGGTCAATTCGAGTTCGTTTGTTAAGTTACCAACTATAACACTACCCACTTTTGACGGCTCTTATGATAACTGGCTCGAGTTTAGAAATACCTACATTTCTATGATTCACAGTTCTAATCAGCTTGATAATATTCAAAAATATCATTATTTACGATCGTCGCTTGTAGGAAATGCCTTACAAGTGATTAAATCTGTGGAATTTTCATCAGAAACTTATGAAATAGCATGGGATCTGATTGAAAATAGGTACAACAATAGCAAATTATTGGTTCACAATCACATAAAAGCATTATTTTTAATTCACGCTTTAACCAAAGAGCCCATCTCAAATTAGAAAATTAATTGATACTGTGTTAAAAAATCTACGTGCACTAAAGACGCTAGGTAAACCAACGGACCATTGGGATACGCTTATAATTAGATACATTAATTAAATTTTTAAAAGATAAAGCCGACATGTTAGAAATGATAAAAGCTAATCATTCTCATAATCATAATCATTCTTTTAGTTCTAGCCATAAGATTCCACAAGATAATTTTAAAAAACCTCAACAAAAGGTACATAGTTTTATTTCTACACAACGAACTAAGATTAATTCTAGACGTACCCGCGTATGCGTTTTGTGCAGCGGTAATTATTCACTTTATTCATGTGGTAAATTTTTGAATTTATCGGCTAAAGAAAAATTACAGTTCGTTGAGAATAAAAAGCTCTGCAGAAATTGTTTAAGAGTAGGACATACTGCTATTGAATGCTATTTTGGTTCATGTAGACATTGTAGACAATGCAATAACAAACATAATAGCTTGTTGCATATTGAAAATGCTCAGGATAATTCTTTATTAACTGCTATCGATCAAGTGTCGCAGTCAACGCTTAAGCATTCTGATATTTCGACCGCTTTACACACTGTTACACAATCGCGTAATATTAATAAACAAAGCTACGAAAGCGCTTCATTTGTCAATACACACGCTTTAAAACCGGTTCTGTTATCGACAGCATTAGTTGAGGTTACTGGTGAAAATAATAAACACTATCACGCACGCGCGTTATTGGATAGTGGCAGTCAGCATTGTATTGTTGCTGAACCATTTCGAAAAAAACTAAACATTAAATCGATACAGTCCACTTATCAAGTTATAGGAGTAGGAAATACAGTTACGCAATGTACTCACTCATGCGAAATAAAAATCGCATCTTTAAACGGAGATTATAACACGCGCATTAAATGTTTAGTATTGCCTTATATCTCTAATACATTACCTTCCGTAGGTATTGATATTAACAAAGTGAACGTCCCCGAGCACATTACTCTCGCGGACCCATCATTTTGCAAACCTTCAGAAGTCGATTTATTAATCGGTGCAGACTACTTTTGGGATTTGTTATTCGAGAGTAGAATTCGCTTAAATAATGGACCATACTTGCAGAATACCAAGTTAGGGTGGATAATTTCAGGTCCGATTCATACGAATAATTCGCGCATTAGACAGTTCCATTGTAATTTCGCTCAGATGTCAATTTTAAACGAACAATTAAAAAAGTTTTGGGAAATAGAAGAGATTTCCAAGTCTAGTCAGTATTTTACAACCGAAGAACAAGCGTGCGAACAACTCTTTAAGGAAACAACCAAACGTGTAAATGAAGGTCGTTTCTCTGTTCGTATTCCATTCAAAGAATCTGTTGACACTCTCGGTGACAGTTATAATACGGCTAAAAATAGATTCTTTTCACTAGAACGTAAGTTAGAGCGATCGCCAATTTATAAACAAATGTATAGTTCATTTATGCAGGGATATTTAGCCTTAGGACACATGAGTCGCATTATGAATTTCAATAGTAATTTTCCGTATTATTTTTTGCCACATCATGGTGTGTTACGAGAAGACCGTATGACCACTAAATTACGTGTAGTTTTTAATGCTAGTCAGAAAGCGTCGTCTGGGAAATCGCTTAATGATATTCAAATGACAGGCCCTGCGTTACAAAACGATTTATTTGATATCCTTTTACGTTTTCGCCAGTACAAATACGTAGCGTGTGCTGATATTGAAAAAATGTTCAGGCAGATATTAATACAGGAAGATCAAAGACATTTACAGTTAATTTTATGGCGTGAAACCCCATCACCACATACGGTACGGCATCTGCGCCTTACCTCAGTATTCGATGTCTTAGACAATTGGGTTTAGAGTGTGAAAATGCCGAGGTTTCACATGCAATATTGTATAATTTTTATGTTGATGATTTATTGATTGGACACGACAGTAAATCTAAATTATCACAATTATGCAAACAAATAAGCGATCTGTGTATGTCAGGTTGTATGCCTTTGCGCAAATGGATATTTAATTCGCCTGATATAGCTTGTGATTTCGTAAAAACTAAAGATAAAACGAAATATTTGTCATTAGATGAAAATAGTTCTAGTAAAACTTTAGGTATAGGTTGGTTAAATAAAAGTGACCAATTCCATTTTACGTCAAAATTAAATGAAAACATGCCTAGAATTACTAAGCGTTTAATATTATCTATTGTATCTCAAATATATGATCCACTCGGTCTTTTAAGTCCAATTATTATTACAGCAAAAATATTTTTACAAAAACTGTGGCTCTGTAAACTAGACTGGGACGATGAAGTACCGAATGATGTAGTATTGTGTTGGGAGAAGTTTATTAATTCTTTGTCTAACTTAAGTAGTATGCGAGTACCGCGTCATGTGATAGGAAAACATCCCCTCAGAATTGAACTGCATATATTTTCAGACGCGAGTGAAGTTGCATACGGAGCGTGCGCTTACGTTCGTACCTTTAGTAGTAATAATGACGTCACAGTGACATTATTGTGTTCGAAGAGCCGCGTTGCACTGCTCAAACCGGTTAGTATTCCACGTCTTGAATTGTGTGGAGCGCTAGTCGGTGCTAAATTGATGGATAAAATATTAAAATCGCTTCAGTTAAAATTTGATAATATAGTTTGTTGGACAGATTCAACTATTGTACTAGGTTGGTTGAGAATGTCCCCTCGCTTGCTAAAAACTTTTGTACAGAATCGTGTTGTCGAAATTAATGAGTTAACTAGTAATGTAGTTTGGTTGCACGTAAACAGTATAAACAACCCGGCAGATTTAGTGTCGCGTGGTAAAACATTGAGTGAGCTTGGTATGTCATCAATATGGTGGAATGGACCTACTTTTTTACATGAAAAGGTCATAAAATGGACACAAAATTGCCTTAAGACGACAGCTGCACCTGATTCTTTGCCCGAACTTAAGGTTCATACAGTTAACGTGACATGCGGAACTTCCACAAATGTTAATATTATTAATTTTCATAGATTTTCGTCATTTAATAGATTGCAACGCGCTTACGCTTATGTATTTCGTTTCATAAACAATGCGCGCATTACAGATAACTGTAAACGTTTGAACGGCGCTTTAAAGATCGATGAGATAAATAGATCGTTAGTGTTTTTAATTAGAATTGTGCAAATGCAGTCATTTCCCGATGAATACAATATTTTGTATAATAAACTTCCCATGACTTCGTCGCGTAATGTTTCCAGTTTGAGTATATTTTTAGATAATAATTAGAGTAGGTGGTAGACTAGAAAATTCACTTGATTTTAAATATGATAAAAAATATCCCGTACTATTATGTGGCAAGCATTATTTCACTTTTCTTTTATTTCGATATGAGCATGTTAGATTATTACATGCGGGCTCTCAGTTGCTTCTGGCACACATTAGGGACGCGTGGTGGCCCTTAGGTGGTAGGAATTTAGCCAGAAAAGTTGTACGACAGTGTGTAAAGTGTAGTCGTATTAGAGCTAAAACAATTCAACCTATTATGGGTAATTTACCTAGTGAACGTCTACACTCTGATTTTCCTTTCTTACGCTGCGGGGTAGACTACGCGGGTCCTATGTTTATTTTAAACAGAAAAGGTAGGGGATCTAAGCTCGAAAAGTGTTATTTATGTTTATTTGTAAGTTTTTCCACACGGGCTCTGCACTTGGAACTCGTCACAAGCCTATCATCTGAAAGTTATATTTTGGCATTAAAAAGGTTTATATAGCGTAGAGGGAAACCAATTCAAATATTTTCAGATCACGGTAGAAACTTTGTGGGAGCCATGAGGGAATTTGCAAATTTTGTACAAAGTAGTTCTCAGTGTATTATTAGTCAATAATACGCTTCTGATAATGGAATAGAATTTAAATTCATACCACCGTATGCACCTCATTTTAGCGGTTTATGGGAGGCTGGGGTCAAGTCCTGTAAACACCATATCACGCGTGTAATAGGGAACGCTAATTTAACTTACGAAGAATTTAGTACGGTTTTAGTATAGATTGAAGCCGTCCTGAATTCCCGTCCTATGTATCCTATGTCTTCAGATCCAAACGACTACTCTCCACTCACTCCTGCGCATTTCTTGATTGGCCGACCACTGACCGCTCCTGCCTGCAGAGACGTCACGTCTAGAGCTGTACACGCATTGTCCCGTTACGAGCGAGTTGAACTGCTGAGGCAGCATTTCTGGAAGCGCTGGTCGTCGGAATATATCTCCGAGCTTCAAAGGCGCAGCAAGTGGAAACAGAACAAAGAAGAAATAACGCTTGATACCCTTGTAGTCATCAAAGAGGATAAGCTCCCTCCGCTCAAGTGGCGTATGGGGAGAATTGTGTCTGTGTTCCCAGGAAAAGACAGCGTCACCAGGGTTGCACAGATTCGCACTGCGGCCGGAATCATCGATCGCGCATTTTCAAGACTGTGTCCACTTCCCGTTCCCGCAGCTGAGCGTAAAACTGAGACCGCTACTACATCACAAGAATAACTTATACTATATTGAGAGCTGGAGCTCTCAAGGCGGCCGAAGATGTTAGGGAATCGTAGCAATAGATGGCGCTGTCTCAGCCGTATATAAGTAGCGGAGCGCCACTAGTGCCCTCTGTTCTATCTGCGCTAGCTTCGTTTATGTAGTACATTATTTCTCATTTTAAACGTGTAACGAATTTTTGTAAAAACAAAAAATATATAAATTTCATAAAATTGTTGCGCCTTATTTTAATTTGGAAGAAGTCCAAACAATCATTTATACATATATATTAATTATTTAATTTATCAGGATATCAATATTACATTATGCTCTACGAGGCTCTACGTTGCTTAAATTAAAAAACTGCTGCAATTAAAAAACTTACTTATTTCATCTGCTCAAATTAGATGAAATGCCTATGCTGTAGGCGGTAATATCAACAGATCAGATCAAAGTATCAACAGATATACACATGTGTATAATACAATACATGGAGATACATACAATATACATGTTGAGGGAAGAGTGTCATTCTTTCTTTGTCTACCCCTTATCCCATTTTGTATGGGGTCGGGTCTTCTAGTACATTTACGCTAGAGAGCTCTGCTCTGGGAGTTCTATGGATTTATATGCTGATTTTGAATCTCCTTTTGTTTATTGGACCGCCCTCTACCTTTGGGTCGCTCGGAAATGCTGAGGACTTGTCGTATGGAGTGGTCTTCTCCTCGCCTCACGATAGGTCCATACCATCGTAAGCGACCTTCCGCCACTCAATCGCAAACGGGATCCACCTTGTATGATCCTCGTATATATTCGTTTCGGATCGAACCGTGTCACTTCCCGCCTGACGCAGCATCTTCATTTCATTGGTGCGCAGTTGTTCGTGTGCTTTTTTGATGGTCCAGCACTCTGAGGCCGTAAGTCATTACTGTTCTAAGTACTGTTTTGTATAGTTTCCCTTTTCTTTGAATGGGCATTTTTGGGTCGCAAAGCACGCCCAGATATAGAACGCCATTTCAGCCAAGTAGCATTGAGACAAGTCGTAACGTCTTTATCTACGTTTGCATCAGGAGGCACTGTTTACTCTAGGTACTTGAAGTGATCCATCCACCTTTGGTACGGATGTGGTGTCTCTATTTATACAACAATTTGTGTTAACCGTGCCATATTCGCACTTTATATATACGGTTTTACTTCGACTTATTCGCAACCCACGACTTTCGATTTTATCTACCCACTCATTAAGCTTCCTGCAGGTCAGGTGCGCTCTTACTGATAAAGGCAATATCGGCAGCGTAAAGCATGCACCACGGGAGTGGCTCCTGTATGTCCCTAATTAAATAGGCCATGGACAGGTTGAACAGAAGTGGACTAAGTATAGAAGCCTTGGTGCACTCCAACGCTGATCGGAAAGAAGTCACTCAAACCTGCTGGGCTCCTTACGCATGTTTTAATATTTCTATACATGTCCTGGATCATTATGATGTAACCTTCCTGTATACCTTGGGCTCGTAGTGATTGCCAAATCAGTCTTCTTGCGATACAGTCGATTGCTTTTTCAAGATCTATGAATTTGGTATATGAGGTTTTCTTTGTTTAGGCAACACTTTTCCATGATCGTTCTTAGAATTTGAATCGCATCGATGGTGGATATCCCTGGTGTGAAACCGAATTGATTTCTTGAATTACTGGAGAGATATTCTATCCGGGCCGTAATGATTCTTTCTCACAGCTTAAGTGTGTGCGAAGTAAGCTTTATCCCTCTGTAATTGCAACATTCCGATATATCACCCTTATTCTTGTATATCGGGCATAGTATACTGTTACGCAAGGATTCGGAAATTTCCTCTTCGGCATTCGGTCGGACATTGAACAACAACATAAGTCAGAATAATGCGGAATTTGGCATCATTTTCCAGATATTGTTATCAAATTCGGACCAATGGCTTCCTGATATTTCATTTTTGATATAGCTGTTTTTGTTTCTTCTAACGCAATACAATTTATAGGTCCAGCAGTAGGTGGTATATATACCACCTACTACCTACTACCACGCTATATATGGCGGATGTCGACTTGGGAATTCATCAGTCTTTCGTAGTATTCTTTCCATCTTGTATTTGTTTCGCTATGTGATGTTAACAATCGACCTTGCTGATTTTTAATGCATTTGTTAGATTTCGTATCGAGGGTCCATTTATGGCTTTGATAGATATTCTGTAGATTATATTCTGTAGATAGTATTCGTTGTCATAATTTGCTTTCTCATTTTTTCATTTAGATGAATCTCATTTATAAAAGAAATATTAAAAATGTATTGCGATGAGCTATTCTCTAATACCGGGTTTCTTAGCCTGGGGTCCGTAGACACCTGCTTGGTCCAAGTCATGAGTGTTGGGGATTCATGGGTAGCGTGTCTAATTCAATTCATTTATTAAGATAATAACCAATTTACCTTTTCATACAACCTAGCCAACAACTCTTAACGTTCTTATCCAATCTCACTATCTGTTTATAACACATCGCACCTCTGATAAAATACTTGAAATTGATAAATTCTCAGGAGAACAAAAAATGTTAATAAACATTTACCGTAATGACTGCTTGTGTATTATTTTATTATATACCAGCTGATGCTCGTGATTTCGTCCGCGTTTTTTATTTTTAAAATAGTCTATGTCCTTCCTCAGAATTTAAGCTATCTCCATACCAAATTTCAGCGCAATCGGACGAACCGTATGGCAGCCCATAAAATACGAACAAACAAACATTGATTTTTATATATTAGATAATACCTAAGTAATATGTTTTTGAAAACCATGGGAAAAATACTAATTAGGTGTATATAGCAAATCAATATTCAGGAACAAAAATCTGAAAATTTTTAATTGTTGCACTATCTTAGATAACTTAAAGTACTTTCATAATATGAAATAATCTATTTTAGTTATCACTATCTTTGTTTTAGTTGTTAACTTTATAATATAATCAACTCAAATAAAAATATCTGAAAAAAATATTCCGTTAACAGTCTTTTGGGTGTTAACTTTTTCGAATACAAAAGAATAAGTTTTAGTATATTTAAGAATTTGATAACGCAACTACCAATCTCCTTGAAACCGTAATTACCTGTACTTTCATGCCGAAAGTAACACAACAGCAATAGATGCTGTTATTTCACGCCGATATTCTGTGAGAGGGTGGTGGTGGTGGACTCCTGAAGCACTTATGCATTATTTTCATTGTAATTTGTTGATTGTGATCGTAAATCCAAAAAATCCAATTCTTCAGAATCTGAAAAAGTTTACTTTATAATTTAATTAATAAAATCCTAAACATTAAACATATACAAAACCAGGAAAAAATTGTACTATGCACCAGGCGTTTCAAAGCTATACACGTAATGACCTCATTCCGTTTCATATTAATCTGTAAAAAGTTTTAATACATAGCCTAGTTAAAAATACGGTCAGACATTAGTAGTTAAGTATTGTAGAAATTAAGTATATTTTCAAATAAGATAACATTTTAAAATGTTACACCTTATTGTTTATACGCCCTCATCGAAACACTGTTACGACTTAAAAGAAATCACAGTGTAACAGATCAAGTTTTAAAGTTGTCTGTTTAATAAATAACTATTAAACAGTAATAAAATGAATTGTTCACAAAAACAGTGTTTTTGTGAACAAAAGTGTTTCAAAAACTCGCTTACCTGTTAAAATAAAGTGTTTTTATCGTGTTGCAACGTTACTAGTTTAAACCATGTCTAAACATATGCACATCCACCATGCACAACACCAGTTATCACACTAATTTAGAATATTGGAGTTCAATCTCACTCCAATGCAAAGAGAATATAATCACTACGTTTTCTCCAATGCTAAATCGTTAAATCGACAATTTAGTGAGGAATTTGTTTTTGAGAAGACAAAAAATTAAATTTTAAACGTAGCACAACTATTACGCTAAAAACTCGCGTTTTTCAAGTTATAACTTATAACTGTATTTTATCGGAGGTGCCACATTTTATTGTTATTATTTCCAGTACTGCTTAATGTAAAAATTTTTTTGAATTCTCTTGTTTCCTTTTCCCTCAATTGTATTCAAAAAGGGATCTGTCAGACTTTTGAACTTTGAAAGTGGTCCACGAGTACAAAAAATTTAGGAAACTTCTAATATCATAGTCAGTTACGTAGAATAATTGAAGGGATAGATAGTGTTAAGTTCCTTTGTCATAATCTATGACACGAGAATACATTACGTTATACTCATTCTTTGTGTTCTATCCTCTTGCTAATTATTTTCCAATAACCCATTTCAAGACTAATGTGGGAGATTCCCTCCACTAAACTATTTTACCATATTTATAAAGAACTATTAACAGCTAGATGATAATTTTTTCTTGGTTATTCCATCATTGAAGCATTTATTTATTTACCCATTATTTTCTGGGTATTCTACACGTGTCTTTATGTGTTTCTACAATAATTTTGTGTAGGTTTTTGTGTAGGCTGACAGAGGTCATGGTCCTTGTAGAATTTTTGTTTTTACTTTTTCGTCATTATTTTCATTATTTTCATACATGACGGAGATATGCGAATTTTTTAATTTAAAATTATAAAAGTAAAGTATAAATAAATACAATGACATATCTTCACGCTGTATCTAACATGATAGTCGGAGAGGATGGAGCGCTAAGCATATACGTATGTGCATATATACCTTACAATAAATTAAGCTATATTACACATTAACGACCTCACCGTAGACGACCGAGAGACGTTCTTACTAACCCGGACGACTACATAACAGTGGCGAACGACGTCCTGTTAAACACCGCTAACAATGATGCGACACCACACCGCCCCTCTCGGAGGGGGCGTCGACGTCTTGCGCGTTAACACCAGGGCCTCTGTAGGTTCTATTCGACTACATCACACACTTCCGATAGGGCCTCACTCGAGCTCGGGTATTCCGCCCGCGCTACGTCACACGATAGGCACACACCATTTCGTGCCTTCAGCCGATAGATCGCTGGCCGGTTATAACAAATCTGGGACTGGCCTTCACCCGTATAGGTTCTCGACGGCACGCAGGTGCACATTTTTCCGGCGACAACCTGAGCCAAGGTTCCGTCCTCCGTCCTGGGTACTCCCCGGACGGAGACGCCCTCAGACTTTGTCGACCTTTCCGGGCGGAGCATCTTCCGCTGCTCCCCCCAAACGCGTTCGATTCGCTGCGATGGCCTGTAAGGTCAAGTGGCGAGTAGAAGGTTGTTTTAGTCAGTTCGAGCCCAGCACTACCCGGGCGGTCTTCATATTCTCTCCTGAGGCCTGAGGAGCGGTTGGGTGCTCGTGCGGAGTTTTTTCCTTTTAATTCACGTCGAAGTTAACGCAAAATTCAGCAGTTACGTCCAAGGAATTTAAGAAAGTGCGATATCATTAATTATTTCGATCTTAATCAGCGAATGGCAACGGTGGCACGTGCCGAGAATATTATCATGGATTTGCGCAATACATAACGCATCTACTTATTATTTTTGGGAATTTACGGAAAGGCATTTTATTGTAATTGTTTGTGTTATCACTACAGAATTTCTTGATTTTTCTTTGATATTTTGATTTGAGATTTTGATTTTGATATACCTAATTGCTCAGTCTTGTTTGCAAGTTATTGCTCAATCCGTAGTTGGATTTTAGTTCTTAACTTTTAGCTTAAAATAAAAAAAAACATAATAAAAATAAAGAAAATGTAAATTTAGTATGAAAAACATAGTTTCTTAACATACTTTTTTAATATATGTATTATACGAGTACCAAGATTCTTTTGGCGATTAGGTACCTATTTTTCGAAATGTTTGTTTGTTACTAAGTTCTTGCATTAAATACTCGTCATGATAAGGTATGAAGATATTGTCTTTTTAGTCCTAGACGCTATATTGGATACGTATATCCATAAACAACTTTGTCGCCCGCAAGTAGGTTATACAGAATGTAGCGTAATGAGACCTACCTAACTCATATTCGTATTACGTTGAAATAGCTTGTGGTTTTGATTTCGTGAGGGAACAAATGACCATATGCTTACTACATTCATAAATACGTTGCAGAAATCGTAACTCTCTTTTCTATTTCTTCGTAAACTGCGGTAAAAATGTTTAGTACCTACTACAATTCAAGTCTAAATTATTCACAAGATTTTGTTTCTTTTAGGTACTTTTTGTTTCTATTTTATCAGTGTTATTGTTTTCATTTGTATGTACACGTTTTTAAGTTGCGGTCTAGATAAGTTAATATGTTTGTCCATTGTTATACTGTCAAACTTTGTGCAAAAAAATATTATTTTGCAGATACTTGAAAATACCGGATATACCAACTGACGTAGCACGAAATAATACAATTCAAGATTTGTTGGATTTATATCAAAATTTAATAGACGAGTTCAAAGATGTCCACAAAAGAACTAGGATGCTAGACAAAGAAAACTCTACTGAAATGATTAATGACATCAAGGAGATGGCGGTAGAGAGAGACATCGGTAAGAGTTCTAAGTTACAGTAAGATAAAATAAAATAAAAAATTGTTAATGTAAAAGCACCTAAATACAACCATAAATATAAGTGAACCGTAAAATGCTTGCTTTTCAAAATGAATGTCTTTTTCGACATGATTTCGTTTAAGTATACTATATTACTATATACTACTCGTATATTAGATATAATATAGATGTAGCTGTGATTAAAAATTATTATTTTCCTTGACGGCAATGATTACGATAACTGTATGTACATGGTAAAATATGATGTAACGCAACGCAGGTGTGGGTGGTCTACATTATATCTCGTATACGAGTATAAAGATTGATAGCGTGATTCGCCTCATGGTTACTGTTTTGGTAAATGGTTCCTTAAATGAAATAAATTAACTGAAATGTATAGATAAAGTCTTAAATATATACATACTATTATACACAGTACCTACATGTAGAAACATTGTTAGTGATTTTTTCATTCCTTTTGTACAATTGACTTTGTGTCATTCTTATAAAACTAAGATAAAGTACGGCATACATACTATGACGATAATGATTTTGTAATGTATGTAATCTATTAGTCCAATCAAATAACGGCTGAAATCGATATTTCGATAATAAGGCTGAATTTTTGATGTTATGTTCATAAAAGTATTTCAAACGTGCATGCAAAATTTCAACACGCTAGCCCCCCGGCTTCGCTCAAAAAACAAATAAAAGCCAGAAAAGCGTAGTTTTCTAAATTACTCTACAAAGGTAAGTCATAGACAAAAAAGTTATAGAACGTAATATTTTACGTAAAATTGCTTCTACATCTTTTTATCGTAAGTGTCATATTAACGGAGCTACGGCGGTTTGAAGCAAAAGAAATGAGCTATTTCTTGAAAACGTCATAAACTGTAATAAATTAACTGTTATTCTTCAAGTTATTTTTTTGGAATTGGGTCATGGCTATAATTTTTTTTTTTCAGATAAATATAATTTTTATATTATTGTTCAAAAAAAGGTTTTTTTGCGATTTTGTTTTTTAATCTTCGATTTCAGTTATTAAGGTGGTTCGTTTTCCATACAAAAAGTAATCATAATATACTGTTTCATTTAAGAGTAAAAATGCTTAAAAATGTGCTCATTAATACTAATTTAGATACTTATTTACGCAAAATTAATAAAAAGTAATAAATTTTTAATAGAAATAACATATATCAAATACCGTTTTTTACAAAATGATATGCGTGTGTGTGTGTGACAATTTTCGTGTAACAACACGAAATGCAAATAAATTAGCGATGTTGCCGGCCCGCACGCGCCGCCCGTACGCTACGTTGCCATTCATGATATCTTTCCTTCAAACTTCAAAATGGATTAGAAACAATAATTGCGAATTTTTAACAGGACTACAAATTATTAATGTACACAATATATTGTAAATCGGTATCAAAAATGTAGACCTAAAATGAGTTAAATTATTATTTAAAACGATGTGCAAATATTATTTATGTATTTTTATAGTTGATGACAATAATAGATATTATTTGGATATTATTATCTACAAACATATCTTCACACTGTATCCCAACGGGGTAGTCAAAGAGGACAGAGTGTCAAGCGTCACAGTCCTTATATACTTCTTTCGCTTCCTCAAATCTCATCATTCTCCTCACAAATTTTTGCCTAGGTAGGTATACGCGTGCTTTGGACATTTCCGTCGGCTAACACTCTAACTATTTGATCTTTATAAGTTAGCCTTGGTCTTCCTTGGCTTCTTTTACCACTCACTTTTGTCCTGTAGATTTTTTTCATCGGTCTTTCATCACTCATTCTGTCTATGTGCCCGAACCATCTAAACATTCCTTTTTTCATATTTACTATGACATTGTCGTACAACCTTGTCATATCGCGTATCTCTTCATTGCTTATCTTGTCCCCGCAAAAGTACACCGCACATATTTCTAAGAGATCGAATTTCTACTGCATTTATCTTACTTTCAATCGAATTCGGGCATATCCAGGCCTCACTACCGTACAATAAGTTTGAAACCAACGCCGCATTGTAGATGGCCATTTTAGCAGTGTTATATATATTCACACTGTCTAATAATGCGGACAGAGCGTTCACTTTATTGCCAGCTGCTGCCAGTCTCTCCACATCCAACTTACATCTTCCATTCCTCGAAAACGCGCTCCCCAGATATACAATTTCGTTCACTTGTTCTAGACATTTTCCATTTACCCGTTCTCACACTGTCGTACATCTTCCCTTTTAAACATCAGAACCATAGTTTTGTTCACATTCATATTCAACCCTTTCACTTCACAATCTTCTTTTGTGCGCGTAACTAGTGTCTGTAACTCCTCTTCTGATGATGCTATAAGCACAGCATCGTCAGCGTAGAAAAGGCAGTTTGCCACTGTACCATCACATATAGTACCACTCATACTACCTTTCAATGTCTGGAGCCAATTGTCTAAAAGGCAGACATCACGCAGTCTTGTCTGACGCTTGAACAGAATTCGAACCAGGGCGAAATGTAACCATCTATCCTTACGCGGGCTCTGTGGTCTCGATATAATTACCTCACATCCTGCAGTAAGGGGCCTTCCACGCCATATTCAGGCAGAAGACTCTATAATTTCTTTCGGACTACTCTGTCGAATGCTTTCTCATGATCCACGAAAGCGCAGAAAACTTTCCGACCTATGGCCAGAATCTTCCCCACGACACCGCGGAGCGAGAAAATCTGATACATACAACTGCTATCGTTCCTAAAACCACTTTGTGCCTCCCACAAATATCTTTCAGAAACGCTTTTCATATGTTCAGTCAATATCTTGATATAGACTTTACTTGCTAAGTTGACCAAGCTGATAGTCCTATAGCACGCGCAGTCTAAATCTGAGAACCTTTCCCTTTATGGAGAGGCACCATGATTACGGCGTGTCAGTCCTCCGGAACCGGAGCAAAGATTGCACAGTTTATAGAATGCATCCCTGACTCTAGAACCACCATACTTGATCATATCAGCAGTCACCTCATCATTTGCCGCAGCCTTTCCAAACTTCAGACTTCTTATCGCTTTCTCAATATCTTTCATACTAATGACTTCCTCTAGTTCCTAAACCGAGTATGACGATTCGTTAGGATCACTCTCAGTGTCAGAGACAGAGTCGCCACTCTCATACAGTTCTCCATAGTATTCGTTCTAATGCTGTAGAAAATCTTTTTTGTCTGTTAACAGATGATGTTGTTTCGAACACACTTTATTCATTCTGTGAGGTGTCGGACCACTTCGGTATTTACGTATTTCTTTCCAAAATAATTTGGAATTTTCTTCGAAGTTGTGTTCTTGGAGATTGCAAATGCTTTTCAAATGAGGTATTACAAGCCTACCCTTCTAATTTGAAAAATTGGGGGTGGTAAGATACTGAAAGGGTGTCAGTTAGGGGTGAAAAATTTAAGTTACTAAATTAAATTTAAAAAACAAAAATTGTCCTGTTTCAGGGTTTCTTCATTCTACGAATATTAACTGAGAAAACGAATTTATTCATTACACACGATTCACACTGTACAACAAATACACCATAAAACTCACTAATCATTCACTAAAACACTACGTATAAAGCTCACTGAATAACTCACTGAATTCTCAATAACTCACTGCACTCTCATTTCGACTATATTTTAACGACTGTTCGCGGATGCGCCAAAAATATACTAATACTGATTACACTAGATTACTTCTACCAATTTAACAGCATATGGCGGAGGGTATAATTAAATTATCTCCGACTATATCCATTTAAAATAATCTGTAAACGATCGCTTGTTGCTACTTGACAACTGCTATTTACATAAAGACTAAAGTCAGACGCTTATATATAGCCTCACCAATACGTAAGCCATCCACTTTAACCTCACTCTAGCTATTAAAATGTTACAAAATAATCACAGGTGGCTAATTATTTGCAGTGAAGCTAACAATCGGCGACTTGTGTTGTAGCCTCTACTATCTACAACACATTACGCTGCTGCCTCTACATACCTTCAACATCTCACTCCGTAGCCTCTACATTCCTACGACGACTTGTATTTCCTCTGCATATATACAACACCCCATGCTGCAGCCTCTATATATCTGCAACATCTCATGTTGTAGTCTCTTTATCTTTACGTATCAATCATGTGGTTTCTGCATATCCAATACATAACTCTCTTCTTCTTATTGCCATCATAATACCAGATGACCTCACTGCGTATTGCCATTATTTAATATACGCATTTTACAAACTCTACAAAATTATTGCAAATTCAAATGAAAAGTCCAATAACCAAAGCTGGAGATATCCCGCTTCTGAACTAAAAGCACACTAATTAATATGTACATTAAATTATATTAATTAAATACACTATAAAACTCACTAATCACTCACTAAAAACTATGTATAAAGCACTGCATAACTCACTGAATATTAATTTTTAACCCCCGACGCAAAAGAAGGGGTGTTATAAGTTTGACGTGTCTTTGTGTCTGTCTGTGGCATCGTAACTCCTAAACGAATGGACCGAATATGATGCAGTTTTTTTTTATGCGAAAGCAGGTTTGCGGTGGTTCTCAGACATGTTTTATCAAAATCCGTTCAGCCGTTTGAAGAATATCAGCTCTTTTTTGTTTTTAAACGGACGCGAGCATCTTCTATAGTTTAATCGATGCGAAATTTAGTATACTGTGATTTCAATAATGTCACAACAACATAGTAACCTTGACCAGATGCTGTAGCATCATCTGAAGTCAGCAGGATATCCAACTCCTCACCACTTACAGTAGAGGTATCATGTTTAGGCTCATTGAAATGGTCTCTATGAATAGGTTATAGATAGATAGATTGTGATCAGGGTCTGATGATGGATCAGACAATTATTGTCAGAATACTCAGATTTCGGCGAGACACGATCTCGTGTCGCAATTTCGTGTATCGTCCCGGAAAGTCTTTGCGAGAATGTGGGAATAGAGTGTAGATTGTAGAGTGTTTAAAAAGCATGAAATAAATAAGCGTCGTCACGTCGGGGGTAAATAAAGTAATAAAAACAGAATACAACTAAAAATAATAAAGTATGTATGAAATTTAAATACAAGTAAACTTAGCGGACCCCCGACGTAACGACGCCGCGACGCTTGCATATATTACTACTACTATTTATATTGAAACTTATTACAAATTTAAAGGGCTAAGAGGTACATATTATTTTTTTACTTTTTTTGTTTATATATTATTTTTTGGTTTTTTTGAGTCGGTTGTTTTTTAAATTTTTAATTTAATGACTATATTTGAACAACGACCGTTTGCCGATGCAGCTTAAGATAGACTAATACTGATTGCACTGGACTACTTCCATTTAACAGCACATGGCAGAGGGTATAATAATTAAATTATCTTTGACTACATCCATTTGAATAGTATATTGTACACGATCGCTTGTCGCTGCTTGACAACTACTACACAAAGACTAAAGTCAGACTTATATACAGCTACACCAATACCTAAGCAATCCCCTTTAACACCATTTTTGCTATTAAAATGTTACAAAATTATCACAGATGGCTAATTGAAGTGATTAAAATTGTAATGAAGCTAACACCCGTTCCGGCCAAAAAATGTAATATACATTGTAGCTCGTAACACAGTTTAAACAACTAACACGGGCTACAGGGCATCATTAATTTTTGTAATAGAAATTGTAACAGAAAATAAACATTATCTTATCTTATTAATTTGTAAGAGAAATAAAAATATTTTTAATTTTCATTCGTAGGTTTTTTATATAAAATGAATTACATATTTTAATTTCTAATATTTTACTACCTAACAATATAATAACGGTATATTAATTAAAAAAAAAGGGTTTAGGGATTCGAACACTGAAATTTACAATTCTCTACTATCAACATATACCATTGAGCTAATTTGACTTAAAAACTTAGTGTGAAATTATTAAATAGTACAGTCACTTGAACTCAGTATACATGTGTGGGTAAAAAGACCAAATTTGTGATTTGAATTATTTATCATGATATGTGACTAATAGGTCTACAGGATAACTTACAAAGTTGCCGGATAAGTTGCGTGTAGGTGTAAAGTGTACGCAAACATAACTGTCGTGAGAGGAAATACAAAAATAACTCTATAAGAAAATAAAAACCACGAATTTGCGTAAGTGACGCCATCTATTGAGAAAATAGGCGCTCGGGAACCGAACGAACCACCTTAAATGAAATATTTTTGGTTATTTTTTTATTTTCATTTAATTCTTTGTAAAATTTACTAAAAAATCACCGTATATCAAATCAAATATCGTATTTCTACAACTATTATAGTTAGGCAGATAAAATCAAATTTATCTTTTTACAATCTAGTTAAATAAGGGTTATTATTGAAATTTTAGACATACGTAGACGTAAATGTAAATTCACTTGACGAAAAAAGAGAAATGAAATAACACGTTTTTCTTATGTAACCCAAAAACGGTAAATACTAAAAAGCAAGTTTTAAGTAAAAGTTATAGAATGTAAAATTTTACAGATTTTTTTTTTATAAATTTCCGTCGTAGATATAAGTGTTAAAGGAGTTAGGATAAACCGTGAAAAGTTCAAGTTCTTACAGACGAACGGAAGTTTGACGTAGATAGTTATAACTGCGGGTGTGATTGGCGTCAGTTGTTGATGCACTAGCGGCCGATTCGTAGCAGTCGTCTGTTCTACAATATAGGAATAAATAGTAATCTTTTCTAAAATGTATAATTGAATTGTACATTTAATTATATATTTTACTCCAATTACTCCAATAGGAGTATTTAAAATTATTTCAATTGATTTTTAAATGTATAACAGATATGATAACCAAAAATACTTGTCAAAATACTTGCAATTTATAGTCAGAGTAATCAAGTACAACTAACAATTGGTGGTACGTAAGATATAATATTTACGTAAGATATAATTTACATCATCCACTGCTGCTTTCAAGAAAGAGATCGTATTGACTTCCTTACCACCAACAGAAATATCTCTACGTGAACAAAACGTGTTTACTGTCAGACAGAAATGACAGAAAGATTTAAATCCAGGGGAATGGGGCTGGCAAAAACTTTATTCATGATGCTTCCAATTACCATATGCCAACTTCAGAACCAGCTCAGTATCACTAAGTGTAAGTGGAAGGGGACAAACTTGGAAACTATTTTTTCTACAAATGACTTTGATATCTACATATATCCAAAAATACTTTAGTACAGTTTTTACCATTATAAGATACATACTTTGACAGTTTATCATCGTATCAACATTTTACATAATATCCGAAACTGTATACGTCGTGTCTTTGAACATTGGAAGTTGATGATAGACTTGGATCATTAGGACAAGATTGAATTGGTTTTAGAAACGATTGGAAATCAGCGTAAATGACAAAAGGAACTCTTAATTTCTTTTCATATGCATCAAAATGCAACTTGTCGTTTGGAACGTTTTCTCCAAACCAATTTTTCTTATGGTTCTTCTTCTTTTTTTCTTTTTCGGTTCTATCTTAAATTATGTCAATTAATTAAAATCAAAATCTTATATATCTTCAACCCTGAAACCTTAACCAACCTTATAAGGTGTACTGCTACCCTGCCGGTTCTGCAGCGCCATGGCCGAGTATGTACGATATCCGCTTTCTCCCTGGTCTCCTTTGCTTCGTGTCGAATCCATGGTTTCTGGAACAACCATTTTACCAGCTTTTGATTGCGATACATACGCAGAATATTGAATTCATGTTTTTGATATAAAATTCGCGTTTTTCTGCGTGCGTTGAACATACACAAAATTACGCTTACATATAACTTCTAAGCTTCTAAGAGGATTTCAATGCGGTTATCGTTTAACACATTGAACAAGGATTGTTTATGTGTATTGCATATACCTTATACCTATACCTTATACCTTAGTGTATAGAATACCTTAGTGTATAGAAGTAAAGAAATATTGACGATTTTAATTAAATCCCTAAGTGCGAAATTGATAAGAAATTGTTATCGTTTTTTAATATTCTATATTAGAAGATAAAGCTTTTTGGAATAATTTGTTGGAATAATTGCTTGTGTATCTCGTAAAAGTCATTAAGTATATAGCTACTATCTAATTTGATGTACCTATGTTAAAATGTAATAATATCTAAAGTGTCAGTCTTTTGGCTACGATTTTACTCCTCATCCCTTTTAAATATTATGGATGAATTTCTTAAATAGTTATACCTAATAACTGATATCTAAGATATCTGTTCGATTGTACTTACGATGAGTATAGCTATTAAATTATTCCTTTCAGTAATAAAGAGATTGGAAAATATTCAGATGAATTTAGTTGATATCGGCACTAAAGATGAACTGTTAAGTGTAAGTAAATCTTTGAGACTTCAGCAGGAAAAAGCTAAAGAATTAGAACACCAGGTAAAATATAGTCGTCATAAATATTAATTCCTAGTTTTTTATTATATTTATGTTATGAATCTATTACCTGAGTGATTTTTAGTACGAGACTCAACAGTCCCAATTAAAAATAGCATCAGATCAATTGAAGAGATACTTGAACGTGATTCATGGCCAAAGTGCAGTACCAAAATCGGCGAATGATGTCGTTAAACATTTACAAGAGGAAATTCAGGTGAATGTTTCAATAATTGATCGTCAATATCATTCTAACAATTTTCATAGCAATAAATACGCGAAGACAGCGATTTCGAATAAGTTCAATAAAATATAAACATTTTGAATCACATTCGTATATAATCTACTAGCAACTACAGTATCAACGGAATATATACATAATATTATGTATACTTATACAGGTACACACAGTAATTTGAACCTTTGAGTGCAGAGATGTTTGCGGTGGCGAAAATTGGAGTAGGGTTACGTTACATATTAATGAACGGTTTAATTGCAAAATATACTACCTATCTTCATAATATAGGACCTACATGAAATACTTACTTATTGGATCAATGATTTATTACAGTTAAATAGTTATCTTGTCAAAGAGAAATTGCCCCAAGAAACCACTCATCTGCAGAAAGAGTTGAATATTATGCAGAACGTCGCTATGGAGTCGCATCCAACTCGCTCCGACTTGGTCGTTATTCAGGACAAGGTGATGTACTGATTGCGTTTTATTTTCATACTGGCTGACCCATGAGCTGAGCCGACGGACGTTGTCCTTTACAAATTTAGATAAATAAAAATCCCACAGAAACTGCATTTTAAGTTTTTCCAAATTTTCTAATTTTCCGTGCAACTTTTTCAATTTTTCTTTCCCCGAGACCCTTATTCGAACTATTAAATAGCCAAATCGGTCCTCCAGCCGTTCTCAAGTGTTCACTTACCAACGAACATTTAACATTTGTTTATATAGATAAATAATCTTACCTAATTACTGTTACAAGGCTTCGGATAATTAGAAAAAAAAAATTACGAGTGAAAACGCAAAGAGAAAGTTGGAAAATGAATTACCCGTAAAATAGAAAAAGGTGCCTTCATTTTGATTAATTCATCAACGCTTAGCGGAAAGATTTGAAATCGGAACCATAAAAAAAAGTCAAAGTCAAACTCAAATCAATTTATTCAAGTAAACCCAATTACAAGGTATTTTTGAACGTCAAATCTACTTTAGTTCGGTTCAAATAGAAAACCTCGACACTGAGAAGAACCGATAAGAAACTCAGAAACTCGAAATTAAGTAATCATGTAATTAAAATACTGATTTTGACTGATCGTTGTCTGAGCGCTTAATCGTCCTCTGTGCTGCTGCTTGACATCGTAGGAAGAAATCTTCAAAACATATACAGTTACTCAAAGAGAAAGTGAGTTATGTGGAGTATTTACCTACACACTCCCGTGGTAATCTTCCTTGGCGTATGTCGTGGAACTTCGGGATATCCCATTGTTGTTTCTAGCGCTATTTCAAAGCACGTCTCAGGCAAGGTTTATTGTTCTGCCGGCACGGTCTTGTTAGAGAAAAACTGAGAAAAAAGCAGACTGTTGAATACATGTTTCCCGTATTTATACATTTTTGACTATCTATCAGAAATTATGTTTATGCGAAAAAATTTACAAACATTTTTCATTAATCACATATATATAGAGTCGCCCACCTCGTATGACCTACGCATAATAACCTGTGAGTTACATTAATCACGATGTATGTAGGTACTCTTACGTTTCATCGTAAATATATAAAAATAAAGCTAAAGTGAATGTACTACCAATTATCCCAAATAAAGTGTTAGAAATAATTACATAAGCTAGACTCTTTAATTTCGATAGGGGTCTATTAAATAACACACTGTGGGAAGTAGCAACCCTAACAATTACACGTGCCGACAGGGTACACCGCCGTACGCGGTAAATACTTTCCAGGCAGGCGGGTGTTTCCCTTGTGTTTGATCGGTTTTTTTCTCTAGTCCTGCTACTATTATTCTAAAAAATATCAATAAAATAGTCAAAATTATACTACATTTTCAACAAACTATACTACGTTCTCAAACATATGAATGCATTATTTGGTTGAGTGTTTCCAAGAATGCTTTAGCTAAACTTTGGGTAAATAAGTACAGCAAAAAATATTAATTTAATACTTTTAGGTTGATACTTCGAAACGTATTAGGTACCTACACATATGTAGTTGTACTTAACTTTTTGATTTCGCCTCAAGTTATTTTAACGGTACGTTGCAGTCTTTGAGCAACCCCACAGTTACCTACTGCAACCGTCTGCGACTCCGAAGCCCGCGACTCGATCTAATAGCCTAGTACAATGGGCGGGGGATAGTCCGGGGAATAAATGGTAGTCCTATTTTTCTGCTATTGGATTACATACATTATTAAATATGGTTTCTATAAAATAGATAGCTGCTGTAAATGGTGAGTTAGAACAGTTGGTACAACGTCGCTTAGCGACCTCGGGTCCCCAAGAAGACAAATTGGCACCATTTCGTCAACAAGCTGCTGTCATACGACGGAACAAAGAGGCAAGCGCAGTACGTGTAAACGAACTAGCCACCAGTCTTAAAGAACATGAGGCAACACTTGCTGATCTACAGTCACAGGTAAATTATTTTTAATTGGAAATTCACATCTTCCTCAGTGGGCTCATGAAACATAAGGATTGATTTATATCCTATTTTTTTAATTTTTGTCCATAATGTAAACAAACAAGAAACTGGAACCTTTCACTAAATTTTCACCGTTCGCATTTACTTGGAAAAGATATTTTATGGTTACGATACAACGTATTGAAAAGCTTTTTAGTATTGCTATCTTGTTTAAATACGTACCATTGAGTTACAAAATAAAATAAAGTCAAACAATCCTGTGAAACACATAAAAAGAAAAAGGACGATTTAACTAAAATAAATCAATTTATTCACTTTTAAAAAATTTTTTTTTAACAAATTAATACAAAATAACTCCTTATCTAGCTCGAACACATGCGAAAATCTTCCTGGGTATGCCGAAGATCAAGTTCTCCAGTAACTCTTGCGGTAGCCTGTGCCATTCTTGAATGACGGCTTCTCTGTTCTTCGACAGGATTTGTAAGGGTCCCAAACAGCTAGCTTATGAGCATCCCATGCGTGCTCGATTATTGGCCATGTTGATTTGCAATAATATTGAATAATTTATTCATTCCGCACACTAAGCAATATTCTTGTCAATTATTCGTAATAGAAACTGACTCAGTAAGGCGCAGTATCTTGATCCACGTGCAAGTCTTAGACAAAATAAAACGGTTGCAATGGTTATTGCTTTAAATTTATTGAATAAAAAAAACACTTAAGAAAAAAACGATGCGTTAAAGACTGGATGAGAAGAAAAGCATCTGCATCGGAACTGAAAAAATTGCATCGATATAGAGCGACGACATCATTTGACACGAGAAGAGATCATGAGAGTCGTCGGAATGTTGCAAGCATATCATATTTCCGAAGAAAATATTATTTCAGCAATAAACTAAGTTTTAACGTCAATTATTGCAATTTTTTCTAGTAGGTGTCATGGCGTCCGCTTGTGACGTCACGCCTAGGTAAATATTGTTCTACATTACGTTATTAGGATTACATTCACAAATAAGATAGAATACAAAAGTTATATTTACCTAGGCGTGACGTCATTCGCTCTGATTGGTGTTTCTGTTAACATAGCCGATTGCAGTATTTTATACATTTATTTTATTAAAAATACTAATAATCTCAATGTCTAAATTAAAACTGAGTCGTTATTTAGAATGTTTTAGACATATATTTTTCTCTAAAACCATTTATTTATTTCTTTAATACTGTCATTATGCCTATTCATTCGAAAAGTAAAACAGAACAATAATAACAGACGAATATTATTTTTTACGATGCGCAAGCAATAATAACCTCCTGCTCCTTATTTTGAAGTGTTTTTTAAAAATACAGATCTTTACACTTAATACAATGCTTATTATTGTTTTAATTCTTGATGGTTTTTATTGAAGCACACATACACAAACGGACAACAATTATAAAAATGTTTGTTATTATTAAGTTATAAGTATGACAACTGAGTCAATCATTTGCAAACTAGCCCATATGATATGTTATTTATAAATGTCATAGTCGTCACATTTGCTTACATTATGGACAAAAATGATAAAAATAGGATATAAACAGTAATTGCCTCATGTATTGCAGTACAGTCTTTGTTACGGACACTTCGTGACGAGTTTGCATATTTTTATACGGTTACGAACGGCGTTATTATTTATCACATTGTTTTTAGTTCAAGAGCCCGTGACAGCCAGACTTTCGTTATTTTACAAAAGCTGAAAGTTACTCTGCACATGATTGTGTCCAACACAGGTAGGAACGAACAGCGACTATGAAGTTTGGATAATCGTGGCTTTGCCAGGTAACAAGTAACGAAGGCGTATAAAATTACTCCCCAAAAACGTTCTAGTATAAAGTGTAATTTTCCTATATTTTATTCAGGACAACATTACAAATCACGTCATTCATTGCCAGACAGTATCGTGGTAACCCCCTGCCAGACACTTTAATAAATTGTAATTATACTTTCGTTACAGTATAAAAGCTGAATTTTATATATGTTGCTTAGGGAACTATCGGAAGATGTTTTTTTAGTAGCCAGACAGTTTTAATAGTTTTTACATTTTGCCAGACAAGTTAAAAGTTAAAAAAATGCGAGTGAGATAGTTAGATCTATTGCGATCTTTTGCTGCGCATCTGTCATTTTACTCTGTGTTATGTGTTGAACGATTCTACGTGCAGTATACAACGACCTACAATACTGGCAAAGTAGAACTAGTCAATTGGTTATTCTCACTTATTCAGTCGATTACAAGCAACTAATGGAAAGCTCTGACTTGAGAGTTAAATATTTGAACACTTCATTAAAAACGTGTTCATTACTAAATTTCTTATTAAAGTTATATCATGTAATATTTATGAGCGCGGCTTTTGACCGAAAAATAAACCGGCCAAGTGCGAGTCGTACTCGCGCACCGAGGTTCCGTACCATCTTACGATGTAATTATAATTGTATTGTATGTTTGTATTTGTATTGTGTATTTACCGATAAAATAAAAGTCGAATCAAAAACACTTACGATGTGATTGTAATTGTATTGTATGTTTGTATTTGTATTGTGTATTTACCGATAAAATAAAAGACGAATCAAAAACAAACTTAACTTTGCAGTTTCAAGACACGGTCTCCTATACTCACCAACTGCAAATGTAAGTTTGTAATGGCAAATAACTATAACTTTATGAGTTTCGGATTTTTCCCTTTACTTGTGCTAGACAGACAAGACATTGCTTGTTACCAAATTCCACGATTCTAGGTCAACGGAAAGTGCCCTATAGGTTTTGATTCCCTTCCGTTGACTTAAAGTTCGCTTTTTTCACAGCTCCAAGGGATTGCAGACCTGAGTACCTACTTGATATTAATTTTCACCTCCTCCTCCTATAGAAACTGTCTGGCTACTCAGAAAACATCTGATAGTTCCCCAAGCAACTTATTCAAAATTCAACTTTTTTACTATGTCGTAAGTATAATTACAATTTATTAAAGTTTACACGTGTCTGGCAGGGAGTTGTCACGATACTGTCTGCCAATGGGTGACGTGATTTCATAATGTTATGCTGAATAAAAATTATAAAATTACACTTTCTACTGTAACGATTTAGTGGAATAATTTTATACACCTTTGTTAACTGTTACCTGGCAAAGCCACGATGATCCAGACTAAACACGATCGTTCCTACCTGTGTTGGCGAAACTTTCAGCTTTTATAAAATAACAAAGGTCTGGCCGTCACGGGCTCTTAGGCTATTTGTTTTGTATTACAGAACATTAGAAAAACGAGTACTTATTGAGAGCTATGAATACATAGACAATTACATAAATGTAAACATTACCAGAGTTGCGTTCTATTCTTGTGAAATATTGAATTAAATAGATACATAGGTACTTATTGTAACCGAATTAATAAACATAGTAATTTTTTGCCTACTTAGTCAACATTTCCATATTAAAACCTCGACTGGGTTAATATAATAAATACTTGACTTTTCTAATTGGAATGGACTGTGGGTGTTACTAAATACTTCCAGTTGATTATGCGGCATCTGTAATAGTAGATCATATCGAACCACATAAAGCTAACCACATAATCTTATCTGATGATTACTACATTATTGAAATTTAGGCCTATGTTATATAAATAAATATTCTAATGTATATTTATTTATATAACAATATAATAAACTACATATCTAATAATATTATGTTGTACAACATTATTTGCTAGATGTTAGCACATATCGCCTTCTGCTTTAGGGCAGTAATACTTTGTCTTTATAAACTCGTGAATGGCATTGATTGGCGGTCTGGAGTTAATTGAAATCTATAGTCTATCTTGAAAATCATTGGGCGCAAAGATATTTTTTCCATTTGAAATAATCGGTCATTATGTCGAGGGACCGAGAGATTTGACTGAGATAAGAAGACAATTTCCTTTGGGATTGATGTTAAAAGAAATGGTATAATGAGCTTAATTACATTTGTATTTTCATTTGAATATTTAGACACAAATTTCTGATTTTCTTTTTTAATAATGTCGCAACGAATATTGTAGTCAGATTAATAAAATTTGAGACAATGACTCAGCCACTACTGGCGGATCATTTACAGCTGTATATTATAATGAACATTAAGTTTAATCAGTATTATAATAATGACATGTACATTTTATGAGATATGAAGCATTATTCATACATATCAGGTTCGGCAACTCCTTGGCGACATGGTTTTACGAGGTGAGGAATTGAAGAAATATGTTACCTCGCTTCGCACAAAAAGCACCATATATAAAAGGCAGCGAGCTAATCTCTCATCTTTTAAGGTAGGTATTTCATTTCTAATGACTTCATAAGTAACAGTTACTTCGGTACTATTAACGTTATAAAAAATTATGTTTGTCTAAGGCCGAGACAGGAATATTGACAAGAACGCTCCATATTATCGGTGTAGCAGACCCTACTGTAGAAATGGCGCTAGTTAATCACAAAAAGTTAAAAATCGAAGACGAGGATACAATGGAAAAAGACAATAACAAATCGACAGATTTATCAAAGACATCATTACACGATTTGTCCCAGGTATCTCTGATATTTCTCGCGTGCTCTATTGTCTCTGATAATAATTTGTACACATTTGTAATTTGAAATTATGTCCTATGTTGATAGTATATTCATAGTTATATTTCGTACACGATACAAAGTTTTAAGTTTTTATAAATATTGATCAAAATACTTCAAATATTTTTTGAGTGTTATGTTTAAGATTCACAGAATATCAATACTTATATTAATTTCAGATAGTAGCACAAACAGCACAAAAATTATCTCAGGTGCGTCAAGAGATCCAACCACTCGCCGAAAAGATTAAGCCCATAAAGGATAAGTTTCATGCGATTCAACAACAGTACGAACAAATGAAAAGGATTTACGAGGCAACGTCTATCAACATAACATCGCAAATGGAACCCCTTAAAAATCAAGTCAAAGAGTTGACTGAACAGTTGTACAGTAAGGAGGATGAATGGAAAAACTTGAGGCAAAAAATAACAAAGGTGGAAAGTTTGCAAGAAGTCGTTATATTTGAAATGAAAAACTCAATGCAATCACCAAGGAAACCTTCTAAAATGGAATCTCTGAAAACGAAGGTTGCTGATATGGAACAAATTGTTAAGAATTTGGAGAACGTAAGAGAAATATTCTTTGTGTTTTTTTTCTTTGTAGACATAAAATAAGCTCATTGTGTACGTTTAATAATGTCAACTTTCTTTTAGGAACAACGTTTAATTAGTTCGCGTCAAAGTGTGATTGAAGAACAGAATCGGCTCTGGGAAAATGCCCTTCAACTTCTGCGCTGCAAGATGCGCGCTCGAAACGAACCCACTACCCGACAGGGCCGAATGCATATTACTCAACATTCACAGATGCTGACACTTACATAATTATTATAATTATCACATTCAACAAACATTAAATTATAACAGATTACCTATTACAGTGTTCTTGTTTGCTATTATATACGATGTATGTTATTTCACTCTAACGAATTCGGAAATACTACGGAACTCGCATTCATTTAAAAATATGATACAACTCAAACCCCAATCACTTGGACGGGGCTAACAAACCACAATCAACGCGCCACTTAGTCTACCGTGCGCTCAGTGGCAGACAGCCGTCGCAAATAAAATTGGTTTGTTGACGTGAAAACTGGCGACACGTAAATTAAAAATGACCTTCTGTGTGATTAAGTGGTGTAGAAGACAGAAAGAACTCATGATATGATAACTTATCATACGTATATAAAATAATTTTACGCTTACAAGAAATTAAATAAAAATATTGTGATCTGTATTATGCAACTAGTAGCTAGCCAGTTTTAGTACGTAAGTTATTTTTATTGTATTTTTATGTTAAGTATGGATTTCTCTTTACTGAATTGGATCTTATAAAATTCCTTTAATTTTACCAAAAATGAGCTTCGGCGATTACGGTGGACTAAAGCAGTTCGCTTAGAAAGGAAGAGAATATGACATGTTACCAACTAATGCCAAAAGAGTGAATTGAAGACTGAAAACTTGCAGTGATTCTAGATAAATATTTCTCAAAAACTGTAGAATGAATCGATATAATTACAGTTATTAAAAACAAACAAGTAGGAAAACCAAATCGCGACAATATTTTAATAAAAAGTATTTTAAAGAGTAATAATTACGAGCTCCTCGGTGCTGTTTGATAAAAAAAATGATTCTTTATTAAATTGTACAAGACACAGACTAAATAAATTAATTATACTCTAAGGTGACATAACCAATCAAAAAGTTATAATACAATGTAGATAAACTCGTAAATATGCTTTTTTTACCTTTTAAAATAATTTTTAAATGTTTTGTCATATGAGAGAATCAAAATAAAAAAACTATTCAACTTACGTAAATAAAGTAAATAAATATTACCAATAAATTGCGTTGCGATGCGTAGTAATGCATAAAAACATTCTCGTTTTCTAACACTTTCCCGTGCGATCACAAATAGCTCTAAGAAAATAGATCACAAAGAGATCGAAGCCTAGCGCACACATGGTCATGTGCCAGGCTTAGATCAAATATTGATCGAAGGTGCCAGGTCACCGTCACAGTCACCGTTGACTTTGGAATGTAATACGAAACGTTTTAAACGCCAAGCCACATTCGAATAAAGATCGTGCGGGATTTAAAATGGAGTTCGTTTTAAAAGTTGACTGTTGAGTTTGCGACCTTTTGAGTTTCGGAGTATTTGAATCAGACTCCCGGTACCGTGTTTTTTGGCCATAATTGTTCTGAACTGTGCCGGTAGCGGGGGAAGTTGCGGTATCGATATACCGCATGGCATATTGGCATGGGATCTTCTTTATCATTTTCGAAGACCTACACATCTAATTATACCCACACACGCTTTTGTGCACTGGAAGTTTTTTCATCCATCAGTTACATGTATAGAGTGCCGCCACTTCTAATATTTATTTATTTCTTTTTATTCGTTTAATTTGAGTACATTACTGTATACCTGTATACCTACCTACAGAATACACATACCTTCTAAGTTTCATCTATGCATGTGATAAAGAAGTAAAAACTGTGTGTCTGTACATCGAATAAATTTATCAAAAAATGAGTGTGAGCGATAAAAAAAGTAACTGAGTAAAAAAACATTTTCAAAATGTTTGTCTGTCTGTCTGTACACGGTAATATCTGAAACTACTGAACAGATTTTCTTGCAGTTTTCACAGGTAGATTAAGCTCGGCTTGAAGCAACATTTTGTTTCATTGAAATCAGATAATAACGAAAAAAGTTATAGTCGTTTAAAGACAATTTTAATAAAATTAAGCAGTGGAAACCGTGTATGTGCACGCTAATCTTCGAAACTACTGAACAGATCTTCTTGCAGTTTTCACAGGTAGATTAGCTTCAACTTGAAGCAACATTTGTGCTTTGTTTGATTGAAATCGGATGACAATGAAAAAACTTATCGTCATTTAAAGATAATTTTTTAATGTGGTAAAGCAGTAGAAACCGTGTATGTACACGCTAATCTCTGAAACTACTTAACATACTTTCTTACGGTTTTTACAAATAGATTAAGCTCAGCTTGAAGCAAAATTTAAGCTTTGTTTCATTAAAATCGAATAACAGTGAAAAAAGTTGTAGTCATTTAAATATAATTTTGAATTCGCCGCTCGCCTGGACGCGTAATAAAACCGACTTTCACGCGGATGAAGTCGCGGGAACCAGGTTGTCTATAATAATGGCGATAGTCTCCTAGTAAAATAGTTGCGAAATACGGAAACGGACAAGATGAAATTATAAGAGTTCTGTTTTGCGATTTGGCTATGGAATCCTAAAAACACGTGTTTGGGTTTCGATAACGTGCAAAACCAACGATCCGACTACCAACCTCCAACAACAAACCGAACTAAAAACCAAAGTGGGTAAATTAGATTACAGCTACGTTTTTAATGATGTCGATACTCATGCAATTTCATTACACCTATACTTTTAGTGAACTTAGATTGATAATACTAATCAAAGAAGATTATGATTTTTTTATGTTGATAGTTCGTATGATTACAACTTGTAAAAAAAATATAAAAAATCCTGTAATTAATAAAAAATTTAAAAATCCTGAATTTTTGCGACATCTGCCCGTAATACGGACAAGAGCCTAAAAATTCTGGCACGTCAGGGCAAATCCTGATATATGGTTACCTCATGCGTGCTTATGTGTATTTTGCAAAGAGAATGTAAAATTACTCCGTAAGTAGGACGTAAGACGAACTGCGATCCGATGCAGGTGCGGCTACGGTCCAAAACCGAATCGTATACACGAAGCCTATAAATGTCTTTGAATGAAAAGGAACATAATTGCGGCCTACCCCCTGAGTTTGGTGAAAGTTAGGGTTTCGGTAAAAGGTACTAATTTAAATGATTAAAAGTTGTTTTATTTGTAAACTCTTTCGTTTACCTACTAGTATTTATTTTGGGCATTGCTATTCTTCTCCAATTCTATCCTATCCAGGATGCGAATAGGATTATCATTATCGAATTGCTTATTTAGTACTTGAGCAAGGATTTAAGTTAGGTTCTACCACAAACAATTTTTGGGTGATAGAATTAACGTTTATTTCACAGATTGCCTGCTATTGGTACCTACAGCATGGTACCTAAATCAGTAGTACCCATAGTACCATCTAAAATAAGAGGTAGGTGGGTACTAAATGTTCTGCTAGGTTATATCCTTATCAACAGTGAAAAAAATTCAGTACACGATAATTATATAATATTTTATTCATTTCTATAAAATATTTTCACAGGTAACAAACTTTAATAAATATTGTATAAGATTGTTATGTCGTAGCTATTGTCCTCCCATGTTGGATTTACGGTTCGTCTCTTTTTTACGAGGGATAATCCCTCCGGTCTGTTTACTTACGTTTCACCAACATTTTACGACGTTTGAACGACTTTTGTTCTTTTGGTATTTTAATAGGTAGGTAGTTATGTACATTATATTTTTACTTATATATTTTTAAAAATTAGATAACAATTAATAATATATATTTTCATTATACACAATTTTCTTACGTAAAATGTCGACAAATAATCGGAGGGGTTATTACCTAAAAATTTGCAGACAGCGACAGCCACGCGACCAGTGAGTAATTGTAATAAATAATTATGATTGCATGTTTATTATTCTATGACCATAAAATGCACTTTTCGCGGTAGATTTAGCGCCACTATACAAATTACATTACACAAATTCTCGTTTTGACAGCAGATATCGCGCGATATTGGCTGTCGCATGCTGGTTGCAAGTTACGTAATAAGCGCGCGCATCTGCAAATTAAGAAATGACGACTTTACAAATGATTGTCTAAGTTTTTGGTTTTACATTATATTTATGCACATGAAATTTGAGTACATACTTATTTATAGCTTTTAGCTATATTTATAGCTTTTAATATGTTCTTTGTCTAAAAATGCTAAGTCACGGAAAGGAAATTTTTGAGGGGCTTAAGTAGAGCCTATTTACACAGAAAAGTACAAATACGTGCCGCTTCGCGGGCATAATGGTATCACTTCTTACTCAATTTGAAGGCATGAGTAGACAATTTCATATTTTTTGTTCCCTTAGCTTGATTGATATTGTTAGGAGTGAAAGCTAACATTATGTAATGCGTGCATTATGTTCACGAATGAAAGTTTTTTTTGTATCTACCACGTAATATTAGATAATATAACACTAAAACTATGTATAAGGTACCTGCGGGTAAAATAAGGCCTGTCGTCTAATAAGGCCTATGTGAGCAAAATCGTATTTACAATGAGCGCTCCCGCTCAAGGCATCACTCACAGACGCCTAACACACGAAGATATCTTTATGAGTTTACAAACGCGAAACACCTCTCTTCCCGTTTACAGGATTGTATCATACATTGCGAGAGACGACCGCGCGGTACGAATAGTAAAAATCGGTCCGAATCAGACGCAAGTATTGCTCGTCATGTTTCACTTATCTGTATAAATTTGCCGTGTAAAGTTCTTAATCATTTTAAGATTTTTTATAATACGAGTAAATACTTGAATAACGTACTGTGAATCAAATATTTTTAATTTAGTTTCTCTTACATACATAGTCGACGTCTATTAAGGCCTACCTAATTTAAACATAGATTTTATTTTCCTCCTACATCATGAATCAAATTTTATTTGTTTCGTAATGTATTTTATATAAATTTCGAGGTTTTACGAATGTAAACAAGTGTGTGTAATTTAATGCTACTCGAACAATCGTTAGTTTTAGTGTCTACGACCATGATGTCTATAGAACGAGCATTTACTCAAATAAATTTTAATGTAATTGCTGCGTTTATGCAATTATTGATCTCAAGTATTAAATGTATAACGCGTAGTTTGATTATTTAATTATATTAGAGCTGTAGGCTTTATTACCCTACCATAGTAAAATAAGGCCTATTAGCAAGGTTTTCAATAATGTTTCATTTTGTTTTTGTTTATGGTAAAAAATGCCATTTTCGCTTTATATTTTATAGTAATTGAACTTTTAGACTAATTATTATTAAAGTCTGTTGATTATATTGGTTATTTTTCATTTAATTTCAAATCTTCCTTAGCTAGGCCTTAATACCCGCAGGTACCTTAGTAAGAGTATTGGTATACATAACTACTTATCTATTAAAGAAATTAGAATTTATTTGCTTACGAAATTATTCGGTCTATCCATCTAATAGTACTATTTTATAATATGATATAATATCTCTAACAGTAGGTTAGATCATAAATCATAAAAACTTACTTCATTTAAGTACCTTGCGCATAACTGTATTTCTGTGGAATGTGGTAGGTACTTGTTTATAATATTTACTTAAAAGTTTGATAGCTTTTTCCGCTTTAATAACGAAAAATGATAAGCTGTACGATGTGAACGGTGTTATAAATATAATGAGAAACAAGTAAAAGAGAAGGAAATGACAACATAAAATAGGTAGCGTGTTGTTATGAGATCAACAATGTCAGTGATCTCATTACTGTTTTTTTTACACGTCTCTTTCATCTGTAGAATATAGATTACATGGAAATGGATGAAGCTTAAAACCGGATATTCTATTACGTTTTTATCTTGTAAATATGCTTTAACACTTTTATTAATAGTTGAAAGAAGCTATGAGGATTTGTATACAGAATCCTACTCGTACAATTTGGATGAATAAACGGTTCACGACGACCTCCGTTAGCTCCTGTGTTAAAAATGAAAATTTTTTCTGTTATATGGCTCGCCTGATTATTGTGAGAAGCTTGCTATTGGATACGAGGCTACGCTACTGATTACTGAACCTTTGGCAGTTTGTCATTGTTATATTAATGTGCCACAAGTTTCCAGCAGTAGGATGAATGTAACTCATTTATTTATTATTATATATTTATTTATATTATATTTATTATTATATATTTATTTATTTTTCTTAAGGCATTGGTAACAAGACCATCAGCCTAATTACGTAACTTCTGGAGAAACAATGACTGTCCTTGACACTCCTCCAGTAAAGCGATAGCAGGCTTTACTGGAGTTAAAAAGGACTTCTTGGAAGAGCGCGAAAACTTCAGTTACACATGGTTAGTTAGTTCTCCTCCATTCTTTTCACTTACACAGAACTTTAAAACACAATATACTATCACTGTTGTACTTTAAAACTCCTAAAAATGTAAAACATAGAAAATCTAAATAAAATGACAATCTCACTTCTCCCGTTCCCGCCAAAAAGTCCAATGTAACTCATGAGGCAAATGATTTGGAAACTATTTTCCCAGTGAAAATTTTTCGTAATACGGTTCGGCTGAAAACGAAACGAACGAACTGATTAGGAATTAGTAATGTTACCGTAATTATTACCATAAATCAAATGTGTAATATATTATTTAGTCCTAGCTGTTGCCCGTGACTTCGTTCGCCTAGTTTTCTATTTACTAAATTAAAAAATTCAGTAACCTTCTCTCGCGTACGCAGAAGAACTCATCAAAGTTTCGCCGCAATCGGATGAATGGTCTAGGAACGCATAGAGGACAAATATAAAGAAACATTTGTTTTTATTTATATACTAGCTTTTGCCCGCGACTTCGTCCGCGTGGTGACGACTTACAACAAAGTGGATAGCATAAGAACCTTCGAGTTCGAGTTTAGCGATTAATAAAAAAAAGCAAATTAGGCACTTGGATTTTTTATAAGATCTTGTTCGAATTTCAAAAAAATAAAATCAGTTAAAATTCTGTATTGTTCCTACGTCCGTAGCACCCTCGAGTATGCCTCACAAGTTTGGAACCCACGCTACAACACTTACATCTCTAGATTGGAGTCTATTCAGAAGCGATTTCTAAGATATCTGCAATTTAAATGTAAGCGATATGATGTCGACTATGAAAGTAGATGTAGGAGACAACATTTACTCCCTTTAGAAAAGCGTCGAGCTATTTCGGATATTGTACTTTTATTTAAAATAGCTCAAAATAAAATTGACTGTCCTCATCTCATTCAGGGCATAAACCTCCAGGTACCTAGTCGATCAATTAATCATTCGACCAGAAGACAAAAATATTTATTTTCTCCTATTTGTTCGAGTAAGTACCTATAGGCGAAACTCTTTCATGTGTCGCGTGGTCAAGGAGTTTAATAAAGTGGCTGACAGGTACTTTGATTTATTTAACACAAGCCCAAATATTGTTAAGACTACAATGACTAAAGATTGGTTTGATTTGAAATAGGTAATGTTATATTGTACAACCAAAATTTTGTTACACTATTGTTTTGTTATATTATTTATATGTGTAATACATATAATATGTCAAAATTATGGTATGTATATGTGTAATAGTAGCAAATGTTTCGATTTTTACATACAAAAACAAATAATTGACTTGTAGGTATTTAAAATTCAAACTGTTTACCTAGATTTTATAAGCTGTTTGTTTTCCAAATAAAGTAAAAAAAAAAATTACATACAAATATTCTTACATTTAAAAAATACGAGAGGACCCGTGCTGCTCCGTAGCATTGTGTTATGTATAATATAATTTAATAGTAACTCTCTTATATGAGGAGTAATTGTAACATAAGTTGAAATCAAGTAAGTCAAGTTGAATATTCACAACTAGCTTCCTTCCAACTCAACCAATTTAAGTGGACAAAAGCTCAAATGAAAGAGCTCGTTCCGGCGATAGTTCTTAGACCAAAACGAACCGCATACCTCAATTAGAACCGGAAATATAGAGAAAGAAAGCTATGAAAACATAAGAAATGTACAGGAGGTAGTCGCGTTTGAGTATAACTTGAGAAGGGTGAAAGTTAGGTGATTTCCAATGCATGATGACAAATCTGTGCATCAATACCTTTAATTTAAAAAAAAATTAAGCAAATCGGTTGGATAGAACGGCCGGACGAATTCGTAATAGATTTCATAATTTTTTTTAATATATAGATACAGATATAGATAGACGACATTTATACTGAAAATTGATCGTGATTTAATTTATCAATGTGCTTGTATAAGTATATGAATTAATTTAACATGTGGGGAAAGTGATAAAGCGTGAAGATAAAGATGTGTATGTATGTGTATGTAGGTATGCAGTGTACTGTATACTGTAACTGTACCGTAAGTTTCAATTTGCACAATGCAACTGTTCGTACTTTGTACCGAGTATGATAAAGGTCGCATAAACGAAAATTTACGTATGTAGTAGCTGCGATAAGGATCTACTTTTAATCGAGCAACAAGCATTTAGTTAATTCAATTCCCGAATGTTATAGGTACTGCTATACGAATGAACATCACACATTCTGCGAATGCTTATTGCTTTCGTATTTACAATGAATGTTCATAATCACATTCCAATATTCGCATTGCGAACGAAAAGATTTCAAATTTAATGCTCTTAGTGAGGACAAGCATTAACGATCGCTGCATGAAACTTCACAATTGGTAATCAATTGATAAAGAAATAGATAATTAAAAATACATAAATAATTTCCAATAAAAAAAGTACGAAATAACTATTCTTTACAAATCAAAACTCAAGTATGAAAATAACTATAAATACGATACAAATACCTATATAATTAAATTTGACAGTTACAAAAGTCGGTGCCAAATCATGTTCATATAATAAAGTTTGATTCTACGAGCTCAAAGTTTTAACAATACGAAAAATCGTTACCTTGTTTTCATTCTGAACCAGACAATGTGCCTTGCCTAATAATGTTTCAACCAACTTGCCAATATCAGGTAAACCATTGATATGTACTTACTCATATTTTCGCGTAACGTTCACTCTCTGTCGTCCCTGGATTAAGGAAAGATCTTTAGAAAATGACATCCCTTTAATTAAAATGTCCAAGTAAGCTCGGGTCTCTCTCTATAGTAGGTATAGCCAGATATGAAGTTCAGTGTGAAATTTTTGATCGTATTTAATTTTCTGTATATTATTCGCGAACAATTTATGAAAACAAATATGTTATTATTGAATACAAAAATGTAATTAATTAACGTAATATAAGATTATTTATATAAATAAAATATAATGTGCAGGCACAGTACAATTACAATAATTTCTAGGTAGTATCATACACATCAGTTTTTGTAGTCACCCCTAGGGGTTGTGCCATTTAAAGATATAAAACCTTCATCTAAGGCGTTCTGCAAAGCATTGAATAAGTAACAAAAATATTAGCAATGAGATGAAAGAGTGAATAATAATCGAATTTACATTAAGTAATCAATCATACTCTAGGATTAAGATTTTTAATCCTTGACGACATCCCATACCCAAAAAGTGGGTAAAAGTTCCACATAAAACATAACCAAATCTTACCACCAAGGCGCTGGGTAAATTTACATTTACCATTGAAGAAAATATTTGACCACTGGAAAAAAGATATAAAGGTATAGACTATAGAACTAAACAGACAAGTAGTATAGGTGCAAATAATAGCAAAACTCCTTCGGTTACAAATAAGAATATTTGTGATCGAAGCAAAACTCAAAGGATATTTGATATAACCATGATATAACACAGAAATTTTACGTTTGAGATAAAGTACACAGTAGGAATTCGTTTCGGCGTCAAAAACTACGGACGTTTTGATTGACACGAAATTCAATCTTTCCATCACTTTATGGTACTAGAGGGGATCAAACTTTGAAATTCAATTATCTACCTATTCAATTATCTAGGTATCTGATGAAACAATCTAAAAATAGAATAAGTTTCGAATTATATTGATGCCTTCCGAATGTAGGTGTATTATATGTATTATTTAAATATTATTGTCTACCTAGATATTCTAAATTGGGACTAGTATAATTGGTATAATGGAATTCTCTTACTATTATGATACGAATACGAGATTTCTTCAGCAATATGGCCGCCTAAATTGTACTTTTCTCATTATAGACATTCTATCTTATTATACAACAATGAGAAAACAATGAGAAGAGTACAATTTAGGCGAAGACAACATACGCGAAGAGTCAAATGAGAAGAGAACAATCGTGATTCTGTACATTCTTTGTACAATGTGCAATGAAATGTGTTGTTTTGTAGTATGTTCCGATGTGTAGTGAAGTTTGTTAATTGTATGTAGTGCATGTAAATTATACAAGATTGTTTCTAAAGGTTTGCACCGAAGCGGAATGTTGAGAATCGCGGAGTTTTTACCTAAAAAATTGCAGACAGCGACCGGTGATTTATTGTAATAAAAAATTAGTATCACATACAACGATTCCGTATCTATTATTGTATGACCGTAAAATGCAATTTTCGCGGTAGATTTAGCGCCACTATACAAATTACATTACACAAATTCTCGTTTTGACAGCAGATATCGCGCGATATTGGCTGTCGCATGCTGTCTGCAAGTTACGTAATAAGCGTGCCGGTGATATTCACCGGTGATTGGGCGATGTCCGGTAATTCGCTGGCGACCCCCGGAAAATGAAATATAGGCTTAGGTAGAATAAAACGGTGTATTCAGATACTGTTATTGATGTTATGCAATGCGATGGATTTATTAAGCCTGTGATGTAACATAGCTGTAAGGATTAGTTTAAAGCATTTTTTATGTATGTATATAAATTAAAACGACATTCTTCAATCGCTTTTTACAGAATACATATATTTTTGGCAGTGAGTATTTTCTGTAAAAAATGAATGAGAATTTATCGTATAGATTCAAGTGTTACTTTGCGGAAATCCATTTTATGTGGTGAATTCCTAAAATCTTTAGTTATTTTCCGCTCAAACTCCAAAAACCACAGATTGACACGTGTTTCACCTCTCAACGAAGCATCCACAGGATATTCCAGAGAACAGACTCTGCTAACCAGCACTGAATCTTAGGTTAGCTGACCGAGTCTGATTTTGTTGAGTGAACGGAAAATAGCTAAAGACTTTAAGAACTCATCACATGGAGAGAGAATTTAGTAAAGTTATTAATTTTTTGAAAAGAAAGAAATAATTATGCATTAAAATGAGTCAAAAAAAGAACCAACTACTTCTTTTATTATTGAAAATATTGTTGAGAATGACGAAAAAAAATGTTGTTTTTGCGATTTTATTTTTCCTATTTAAATAATATGAATAAGATTCCGAAATTAAATAAACCTATGTCATTTAATGCAAAATAGAAAATTACGATAAAGCGGTTCTAAATTTAGCGGGATTAGTGATTTGGTACAGATTTTTAGACTTTGCACTTTAAATTTGGTATCAGCATATGGCAACACTGGCACAGTGTGCAATGGACGGCACGTATATCAATAAGCGCATTTCCTTTAATGGTATCCATTTTGTGCCTAGCGGGCAACTGCATAAATGGAGAGTGAGGATCGGCTAGCGCTTTGGAGACCTTCGTTCAGCACGGCTAGTGAGAGAGCCTCCAAGAAGCGTACTCGCGAGAGAGCCTCCAAGAAGCGTGCGCGCGACAATGCGGAGGTGTATTTTTAATGAGCATAAGATAAGCAGAGTTCAAATTATTAAATTTATAATTTGTGACCTGCTTCCCGCATAGGCCTAAAAGTGGCTAAGGAATAGAGACAAAAATATTTGTCTCTTCCAAACCAGTATGGCAGCACCTTAGACCAGCATGGATGTCGCTATATCCAATTATGTATGTACTGATAAATTCATTTTTACATTCATCAAGGTTGAAATTTTAAAATTTATAACTATTTATTGAACAACGTAATACGTTCTTCCTATACAAAAGCAAAATTAACACGCTGTATCTATATTATCGTCTAGTTTGCTTTAGTTGGATCTACGAGAGTCGAACTATTACCACACGAGAAGCTATTACTGAATAAATCGAAGATCTAGCTGTAAGGTCGTCGTGTTCGGGGTGCAACATTTGCGAAATCTAAAGTCGTCGGGTTAATCCGTACTCAGGAAAAGCTCGGCGAAACAGTTTACTAGTGGATGGCGTTTTCAAGCATATGTCTATCACGAAAGCTCGTTCAGTTTCGCAGTTTGTCTAAATCTAAGAAGTACTTTAGCGAAAGCATTTGATATAGGCTATTTTTTTGACACGCTGTAGCAATGACGGATCTTTTCATGTAAATATGTTAGTGACCAAACAAACATTCACTAAAACCATTTTAACAATTAATCTCTAACTCTCTCTGTATGTTGCATGGATAATATTGGTTTCGAAGTTAAAAAGTTGAAAAAACAAAAAAAAATTAAACCGACTTCAAAAAAAACACTGAAAGGTACAAAATAACTATTTTTTAACAACATCGAGCAAGAATTTACTAATCAAATCTATATAATTAAATTTCACAGTTACCGAAGTCGGTGCCAAGCCTACCGACCTAGCAGAACTTCTGTTATTGCACATTGATTTGGCACCGACAGTAATAACAGCCAATAATTATACAGTAAAGGGCATAACTTTAGTATGTAGTTACAAAAAGAGTTATCGAAAAAAACGTATCCGTTTCAGAGTTATGACCGTTTTAATTTTCAAGTGTTATCCCCACCATTTCTCGTAAAATTGGGTTGATCGTGTACAGTTACAGATTTTAAATCTTACGTTTTTTTTTATTTTGTAATAATTTCATCCGTTACTGAAATACAGCCTGAAAACCCCCATTGGGGTATACGCATTATTTTCGAAAATGGTTTTCAGGCTGCCCTTTCATCCATTAAAGTAACTGTCCCGTTTTCATATACACCCTGTGTAGGTTTGATTAGTAAAGAATAGTCATTTTGTACTTTTCTGTGCTTCTATATGAAGTCGGTTTAATTTTTTCTTAAAAAGTCTTTTATTTGTCCCTTTTGTGTGACCTCGGTTTAAATAAATATCTAGGGTAGGTCTACACCAAATTTTTTTCTAATTTTGGAACGGAATGATACACAAGAGATTCATTAATATACACAGTCTGGCCATAAATACTGTTACAATAAAAAAAGATTTTGTTTTATGTTTCTTCTTTTCTTAACTGAAAAAAACATTGATAAACATAATCTTTAATTTTGAAATCTAAAGTCTAAATTTTATAAGTATATCTACCTAATTAGTAATGAATCTCCTAAATTTATATTTTAGTGTGGCATCGCTCCTAACCATCATTTCCTTTTCTCCTTCTCCAAGACAAATGAAAAATAAGGATGTGAAACGTCGATTAAAATTTGTAGCTTCGTTGCTTAGCTTGAGCGCAAACGAGTCAATTGACGAGACTCCTTTACATACCTATGTATATAGCATACATACATATGTTATACATACTTATGTATGTCTCACTTTCTCATTTTTATATACAGTCTGGCCATAAATACTGTTACAATAAAAAAAACAATAACAATACATTTGAATTTGGAACCTGTCATTCTCATATGAATATTCATAGTGTTTTAACATTTTCGTGCCAATCTTTGTTATTATATTTGTGATATTAAAATGGAATGGAGTGATAAAGAGAACCGAATTGCTGTGATAGCAGAATAGGTACGGAGCCAGGTGCAATTTTTGAAACTCTCCATCGGCTTAGTATTAGGCGAATGTTCGTGTACCCAGCTATCCGATAGGTATAATGAAATCAGTGGCGTGTCTTCAGAATAGGGCAAGCCCGACATACATGTTTACCACATAATTAATCATGACTTTGGCCCAATCAGTGGACAAGAAGAGAGGAAAGAGTTCGCTCCCCGCGTTATTTGTCAACTAAACAATGTTTTTTTTTAATTTTTTAAGCTTTATTAATAAAAAGTACATACATATGTTAATATTTACAAACTTAAAACTACACATTATCTTAAATAATAAACTTCCTCAAAGTTGCCGCTTAGAAAGCTGTCATTGCTCAAGGTACCTAGCAGACTGGCAGCATTGCCTCTTTGAATAGCCAAACTGATTCGTTGGCGGAAGAAGCTGCCAGCCCGGCGGTCTCCCGAAGCCTCGACCAGTCGCTTACAAATATCAGAAACCAGTCGATGGGTTTCGGGGCCCCAGGGACCCAAAGTTTCGACTGCAAAGGGCGTAAATATGAAACTCTCAGAGAGAGTCGCATACTTACGCCGCTTCAAGTTCTCGGCAGTGCTGGCCGCGGCACCTGCTGACTTGGAAGTCGCCGGCACATGGGAAACAGCAAGTGTATCGACACAAGTGGCATCCCACACCAGCGATCTTCCAAGTTTCCAAGGAATGAGTGTCAAACCATCCGGTCTCCTGCCGTCGCTGCGCACAATACCTACAGGCTCTAAGACTGCAGGAACGCCAGCGGCGACAAGAGCCCGCCGAATGACGTCATTCAAGGCAGCATGCCGTGACATGCGGCCCGCACTACGTAAACAGGATAAACCGTGGTGACCTAGTACATCGACGAGATCACCACAGCGGCAACGGTGAAGAAGGTTAGTCCTGGCCCCCAGACGAAGGGATACTATGAGAGAAAGCGTGGTATTGTCGATTAAGGTTCCTAAGTTTTTTGAAGGTATTACCTTCAACCAGTGTCCTGACTCCTTCTCAGAAACAGCTAGGAGGCGAGACCGATCTTTTTCGGTACTACAAGAATCTAAAAGTTGTAATTTAATAAATAATTGAACATTTTTGCATAGAGGCTCATCCCAGTGTTTTTGAGAAAAGGTCGAGGTAGGCAGATTAGTACTCGGACAAACACTTAACCAAGCATTTCGAGCATCAGTCAAGCACGGCACCTCAACCGATCCTAAGGAAGGGCGAATAACAGATAGGAAAAGGTTTTCCGTGCTGTAGGCTGACGAAAGAAAAGCTGGCAGTGACACACTCGAGATTTTGCGTATGCCCAGGCCTCCATAACAGATGGGAAGCGAGGCTTGATTCCAGACCCTGTCATCAACAAAGGAGCAATTTAATATTTTAGATAATGTATTTTTTAGAATATTGTCTACAGATTTTAAAAGCGTTTGAAATTTAAAAAGCTGAGAACAGCGAAGAGCATATGTAAGTTTTGGAACGAAAAGGCAAAAGCGGACAATGAGGAGAGCCATGTGGGAATTAATTTTGAAAAGTTTGTCTGAAGACTGGCTAAATTTTTGTATTTGATCATTGATAAAGCAGGGTATGGAGTCATCTAAGACGGGAGCACCTAGGAGGTACAGCGATCCTTTTGACAAGACTTCAATACCTGGTGCCAGATTTTTAAATTTATTAATTATTTCATTTTTTGTAATAGTTGGAACAGAATCAGAAACAAAGAGTTCACATTTAGAAAAATTTAATTCTAAGCCAATATCTTTAAACCTTTGAATGAGGGTTTTAAGGTCTTCTAAAACAGTAATTGCTTTACTTCCTATTGTTCCGTCGTCAAGGTACCAAATATTAAATTTGGAATTTAAATTACAAATCGCAGGATGGATAGCCAGACTAAAAATAGCTGGTCCGAGAGGATCACCTTGTTGACAGCCAACTTCGGAATGTAATAAATTATCTTTATATATTAATTTTGAAGGACTGCTGTAAGATTGCCAGAGGTAGGGATATATGTCCGGAACATGCTGTTTTATCTGTGTCAACAAGGTGGATCTATCAACAGAATTAAATGCATTTTTTATGTCTACTTTGAGGAGTACCTCACCTCCATCGTGTGTCAAGAAAGCACGCGCCGCATGCACTGCCGCTTCACATCCTCTCTTTGAGCCAAAACCTACTTGTGTAGGACAAAAATAGTTTGATACGGTAGAGAGAATGTGACGGCAACAAATTTTGGAGGCAATGCGGCGTATAGTTGCACCTACGGCAATTGGCCTAACGCCACCGTCTTTTTTTTTCAGGGCACATAAATTGGCACCATACAGGATGTCGGTTATCTCCGGGGGCACCTTACCAGCCAGCATAACATTTATTAGAGCTGTTAAACTAGATAAGAGTGTCTTACCGGTATCACCGACAGAGCCTGTAATCAGATTTTTATAATGTTGTGGCGTTAAGCCATCGAGACCTCCCGCGGAACCGCTTTTAAAAGAATTTATTGCGGCAAGCACATCTTCCTCCGTAGCTCGAGTCGACACATCATTTGGATGTGGGGGATCTGGCCGACAACAAGCCACAGAGGAAGAGGGATGCTTTGATCTGAGAGCAAAAAGAGTCTCGGCCGTATTCGGTGCCAAAACATCGCTGGAAAATAGCAAGTGAGCGGCACCTCTTAGATCGCCGTCGCTAACTTTTGTTTCTATTTTTGGAATACTGTCAGAATTGAAAGATTTATAAATGGGCCGAACATGAATGCTCGGAACTGAAGAGTTAGAGCACTTATGTTTAATTTTTTGTGTTAAGGAAATTTTGTCTTTATCGTTTTGTTCCAAACATAATGTTCTATAACCGAAAATGAGCAGTTCTTCCCAATCGCATTTGTCATTTCGGTTTAATATTCTTTGTATTATTAAATTAAGAGATTTGGCAACGCCGATGCGTACGCCACGTGGAATACGCTTTATTAAGCATACATTGTTTTTGAGCGAACCAATATATTTCCAAAAAGGTGTGCGATTGTGATTGGAATTTGAGGAATTAGTCAAATTGTTGGACTGAGATGGCACTGATAAGGAAGTGGGGCCTGAAGCAATGCCGGCAGTGTCACACCGTTTGTGTACCCTGCCGACATGAATCTTCAAGCCCCTATTTCCACGAAAAAAACGAGGTTGGGAACACTGCTTACATTTTATTAAATTTTCCAACGATGTGTCATTAATTATAATATGTGAGCTAGAGGAAGGTGAGGATGTGAGGGCCGGGAGCATATCACGACATAATATTACGAAAAATTACAAAAAAACTACAGTGAAAAATAAGCTATAAGCGCTAAAATAAGCTATAAGCGCTAAAATCTCTAAGCAACCGTTCTTGTTGACGTTGCTATGGCAGAACTGTCACACCCGGCCGGATGAGAAAAACTCAGCAATATGTGGACTGCTGCTGCGTCCACCACCTGAAATAAAAACACCACTGTGAGAACCAGATATGGGGAAAATGATGGTAATGAAATTTGACCAAAAAAAGGCGAAAGGACTTTAAAATAATTTTAAGAAAAAAGAGCCAAACAGTTGTCAATGATGACTTTGACTTTTTTTTAACAATGTTTATAATATTTTGCTATTAAACATGTGCAGGCATAAATTGTTTATCATTTCTTAACATATTGAGGTGTCGCAAGTCGCTGTTTATCCAAATTACTGAAAGAAATCTCTGAATTAAAAAAAATGTGAATTCATGTGTTTTTTATGGCGCCAGTATATTCGTCGTTTGAATAAAATATACAGCACCAATAATAATAAGTAGTACCACCTACCTATAACTAGACGGGAGAACACACAAAAATCCAATCAGTTTCGTAAACTGATATATTGACTGTAGACTGATATCTTTTATGCGAATTACTAGTCAAAGAAACACATTCGAGTTAAATAATTTTGTACACTAAGATATTGTCTTTTATGAAATTAACTAGTCTATATAATAATATAAAATAACACTACTAAATTAATAATCTAAAATAAACTATAAAACTAGTCGTATAATATACAAATCAGGCGTGGATTTTAACGAAACAATTAGTTGCTTTTTCAGTGCAAAGTTCAAAGATTTTATTTTTTCTATGCCGATTAAAACTTGTATATACTTTACGTCCTCACAATGAACGACTCATTAAATTTTTATTACAAATTAACCCACTTAATAATGGAAATTAAATAAATACTTATCACTAGTCCACCGGCTCAAACAAATATATATTAGGTAAATATAAACAATGAGGTTGAATAGTATTCGTATTCGTATCGTATCATTTAATCTGTACGAAGATCAGTATGAAAGCCAGGCTTTTCGCTTCAAACTAATTGCTATATAAACCCTAGTAAAACAGCTATACCTGTAACGAATTTCGTCATTAGAGAGAAAGAGAGGTTATAAGCCCTGTTGCAACCCAACGCGTGAGAGTGAAACGCTTAATTACTCTGAATTTTGCTCTGATTATGCCTTGAGAGGTCGTTAGTGTCGATCGACCGACGCACTAATTGGTCGTGACTTGGGGTCAAAAATCTGCTTTATTTCTCTAAGTTTCCTATATTGTTTTCGTTTGACAAGTAATTCGCGGGAATTTTGAAACTGTTTGATATGATTTCAAATCGATATTTATTACTCATTTATTATTGACACGTCAGTAATCTGTGTTCTTGACTGAGCATTTTAGTAAGGCAAACCAGGCTTTTGGGCTTGTATGAAGGTATCGCCACTGAATGAAACGTTTCCTATTTGTGGCAGAAAAAGATCTTGTCGTTCATGTAGTATTCGTACTAAAAAGGCGATCAAAGCAGTGAAGAAAAGAATCCGAAGAAATCCTGTCCGAAAGCAAAAGATTTTATCTAGGGAAATGAATATAGTAAGTGTAAAAATAAAAAAAGGAATATTTAGATGGTTCGAGCACATAGAAGGAATAAGTGATGAAAGACTGACGAAAAAAATCTACAGAGCGAAAGCGAGTGGTAAATAAAGTCAAGGAAGACCAAGGCTGCTTATGAACATCAAATAGCCAGAGTGTTAGCTGACGAAAATGTCACAAGCACTCGCATACCTAGGCGAACATGTGTGAGGAGAATGAGGTTTGAGGAGGCGAAAGAGACCGCGGTGCTTGGTGCTTCGTCCTCTATGACTACACCGTTGGGGATACAGCGTGAGGATGTATGTGTGTATGAATATAGTACCCAGAACCATGTCGCGTATTTTAAAAGATGACTTAGAACTTGCAGCTTATTATTACTTAACCGATAATTTGAAAATGAATAGGGTGCTAAAATCAAAACAATTTAGGTAGGTTAGGTAGGCAGTATGCAAAGAGAGGTCACAGAAAATTATAATTTAATGACGAGAAAATGTTTACTATCGAGCAATATTTTCATAATCAGAATGACTGAATTTGTGCTCGAAGCTGTAGAGAAGCTTCTCAATTAGTCAATAGGATACAACGTGGGCATTATCCGGCTTCGGTGATGGTTTGATGGGGTGTTAGGTATCAAGGAGTGACAGCCATATTTTTGTGAAAAAGATATCAAAACATCGACCCAGGTGTATCAAGATACGATTCTTGAGAAGGTAGTTAAAACTCTTAACAACACCATGTTCCATGAGTAAGAATTGTACTTTCAGCAAGACTCAGCACCGGCTCACTAAGCTCGATCCACAGAAGCGTGGGAAAAAAACGTTTCTGACTTCATCAGAGCTGAAGACTGGCCGTCATCTAGTTGCGATCTTAATTCACAACTATGATTTATGATCTCTTTTAGAGAGTATGGTATGCCTAAACCTATGATAATTTGGAGTCCCTTAAACATTCCATAAGATTGGTGGTAGCGAATTTTCCCAAGGAGAAAGTGCGTGTTTCAATCAATAACTGGCCACAACGTTTAAAGGATTGTATTAAGGCTAATTTTGAATGAGCTTAATATTTTTAAAATGCTACTATATTAATGTATAAACCGACGCATACTGCAATAATAAACGTTTTATGTAATGGAAAAAAAACGATCTTTTCCTAGTAACAATATTGATGGCAGGACTAGGTAAATAAAGGTTATAAGCAGTTATTATTTGGTGTATTTTCGAAGTCCAAGCTCCAACGTCAGTGAAATTTAAATGGGACTACCATGGAGCTATACTGAACGCAACTGGAAAATAATCATTGAAAGCGGTTCATAAACAAAGAAGTTATGCCCGAACATACATAAAAAAAACATATACGTACAGACGAATTGAGAACATCCTCCTTTTTTGAAGTCGGTTTGAAATAATCATAAGTTCGCTATCGTTCTCACCTAGTTCTTTTTCCTACTATAGTACCTTACACCTTTCTCTTCATCCTTTCTCTCATTGTGCCTTACTCTCCACAAATATTTTGCACTTCACTACAACTTCATCAGTCTTATTACAAAAAAAAGCTTAAGTACTGGTTTAAACCGGGACTAATAGATCTGGGATTGTTACAGTATTTTTTTATTTTTTTTATTTTTAAATGGCACCGTACGTGAGTACATTGCCAACGTCAAGTAAAGCGAGAAAACAATTCAATAGATGATTAACGCATTTGCCAATGTCACGCATTAACACATTTAACACAAACTAATAAACAGACACAGAATAAGTAGAATCACAAGTAAATTAGTTCCTTCTTATCGTCAAACTCCTCCAGTAAAGTGATAGTAGGCTTTACTGAAGTTTTAGAGGACTTCTTGAAAGAGCGCGAAAACTTCAGCTGCACATGTTTATTTAGATCTCCTCCATTCTTGTCACTTACACAGAACTTTAAAACACAATATACTATCACTGTTGTACTTTAAAACTCCTAAAAATGTAAAAAATGGAAAATCTAAATGACAACCTCGCTTCTCCCGTTCCCGCCAAAAAGTCCTGTTACAGTATTAAAGACACTACTAGGTTTAAAATGTGTTCTTATTACAAATCTAAGACCAACCGAGGATCAGTTAGTACAAGGATAAGTCCAAGGTTTAAATAATATCCACAGATAGAAAACAAAAAATGGCAATAATTCATAGACTTCATTCACACAACGTTCCGTGTCTCAAAATAATGATATTATCAACTCACATTAAATGCATTAATAATTATTTATCAATACAAAACTACATCTTAAAAAATGTTCTTTGTTTGGGTTTTTAAAATGCTACATCGCACGTTCTTAAATAATATTTTTGACGCGTTTTTGTAATCAACTTAATACATTTTTTTAAGACTAGCGTGAAACGGAGCGAAGTAATACGCTAGTATACGTATATTAGTATGGTTATAAGAACGCCCAATTTAAAATATCCATTTTAAACGTCTATCAGGTTGACGAGACGTCTCTAGCAAGTCCAATTCTTCTAAATCTATCAAGTCCATCATGTCAATATCCATTTCTAATAACTTGTTAGTACAAAATATCAACACCAAAGAGGAAAGCAATATTTAGTCTTTATTAAGGAAAATCAATATATGACCTCCAATACAAACAGAATCGAAGTTAGTCCACAGATAAACTAGGGGTTTTAGCGGTTTAATTTTAGTACCATAGTTAAGCCATGGTTTAGTGTTAAACGTCATTTTGTAATAACGTTTTTATTAGTACCTGGTTTAAATCTAGTTTAATCCTAGTACTATATTTAAACCGTATTTTGGAATAAGGGGGCATAAGTTTTACGCTGTTGTCTGTGCCTGTTGTCTGTGACATCGTATAACTCGCAGCGGATAAAATGGCCAATGTACATACCGTTTTACTTGTTTACAAGTTGCAGTTCTCGAATTATGTATAGTAGACATCGATTCAGATAATATCCTACTGGGGATTTTTAAATTTTAGATAAGTATTTGTTTTGTATCTTTCAACGCCCGGATATTGTTTCTTTGCATATCCAATTCTATATTTCATAAAACTCGTGAAGACTGCAAATCGTTCGGGTACCTTGAATCTTGCTTGACGCTAATAAATAGCACCGACAGGATTTAGATACCTACTCTGTGCATATATCAAGGGCAAGAGTGATCTCATCTATAGATATTCTTAAAAGGTGTATTAGTTATCCCGTAATCAAACGCAATATAAAGCATGAAATTAAACTACGCATTACTACGTCTATAAAGTAAAAAGTGCTCTGCGACCACGTCGTTAATTTCGCTTGGCCGAGTAGCATGTTTATTTATTTATTTATTTTATTTAATTATTTATGTACAAACACACCCTTGTAAAAGACACATGAATAGTAACTTACGCACGAAGGTACTGCTTATTTCAAAATAAAATTTCTTCCAGTAGACCTATGGTAGAAAAAGGCGTTGGAGTGGCAAAATTTAATGTGTATTAAAAAAAAAAAATAAGATACATATTATATACAAATACCATGTTATCAATTAATCGTTAAAAAAGAGCTGTTATATTTTGTTATGAGATTATAACTACAGGTGATTTATCTTTTTATCATTTACCTCTACAGGCAGTAATGCGTATCTAATATCCAAGATAATAATTGTAATTTTTTTCACTTTTACGAAAATAACAGTAATTTCAAAATTAGTAATAATTCACTGTAATTTTAAGCAAAATAAAATTTACATTCAACAGACAACCAACACGATACATTTTAAGTTTGATATATTGATTCTAGTAATTAAAGCTGTGTGAGTGTTCATGTAATTGAGATTTATTATTTAAAATAATTGTACTTATTTAAAAACAAAATTACCATGCTATTAGGCGATAATTGAAATGCTATAATACTCGCCGTGCTTCGCGGTTTCATCTGCGTCTAATTGGATATTGTTCCGAGATAAAAAGTAGCATAGGTTACCCTTCGAAAAATCCTCTACCTGCAAATGAAAGTACCGTCATATTCGGTTCGGCCGTTTCGGAGAGTCGACTGGACGAACAAACAAATATATAGACAGAGTGACAGACGGACAGACGGATAAAAGTTTTAAAAATGCGTGTCTAAAGTTTGATAACGCGCAAATATACAAATGAACTTAAGAAAAAGTCTTTTTTTTCTAAGTCACAGACAGACTTTTCAATTTATTTGACTCGTATTTGTGTAGATTTATTACAGATTAATTAGTTACTAGTGAAAATATATGCGTATATACAATTACCAGTGTTGTTATACAATTTATGACAATTCCTAATTAAGTTTCTCATCTATAAGTCAATTTAGGAAACGAACTCTTTTGAATTGTCTGAAGTCTGTGTAATACCGAATGCTCCCCTCCTTCGTTGTGCGACATTCATAAAACCAGTTTCAGTTTGGAGTCACACAGTGGGTGTAATTTTCCTGAGTATTTATAAAAAAATCGATGTTCGTTTGCTACCATTTAATACCGTTAATCGTTTGCTACTAACAAATGTTGAAATTATTGTTTTCATTCATCACAATTTTTACCACACACACCACTGATAGATTTTAAGTACTAATAAAGTAATATATATGATAAAAATAGTTATATTTGAAAAATACGTGCGTTTTTTTCACGATTTGGTATTCTCGAAATACGTGCGTTTTTTTTCACGATTTGGTATTTGTTTTTTTTTCACGATTTGGTAAAGAAGAAACTCAGTCAGTTATCATTTTTTCATCAATTTACAATAGGCAAATTTTTTTTGCGCCAACTCTTATTGAGTTGGCGCAAAAAAGGCATATCTTACTGCGCCAACGCCTTCAGCTTACTCAAAATCGCGCCATGGCGCAACTAATTGTTACACGCCGAGTCGTAAAGCGCGCATCACCAACATGCCGCGCTCGCTGGCTTATAGCGCAGGCAGCTTATTATTAGCTGAAGTATGTTATGTACGAATAGATTTGGAATAACTGAGCCGACACATCCAGCACATTGAACTGAGTTGGCGCAAATGCGCGGCGTAGCGCAGTGTTACCCAAGTCTATTCCACATACAAATGTTATTTGGAAGATATGTGCATTTTATTAATCGCTAAGCAACGATGTTGGGAAATTATGAAAACAAATAGAATGACTTTTTTATTTATGTTGATAGTTGGTGTGCATGCGCTTGAAAAATCAAAAATTGCGAAGTCTTAAAAAGTGTGTTCCAATAATTTTTCAATTACATGGGTGGAAAATTCCGAAAAAAAATTAAAATTTTCAATAAAAATTGATTCGATTAAGATATTGTGTCTTCGAGATATGAGATATAAGCGACCACAGAAATGATTTTGTGTCTACAGTGTTTTAAGAAATATTATGAAATACAATCTTAACTCTTAATCCTGATTAAATGAATATTGTGTATGGCGACTACGGAATCCTACACTGTGCGTGTTACTTGGCCGGCTTAACTAAATTATTTCATTTCTATTCATTGTCGTGAACTATTAAAAGACGCAGGATTCGTACAAAACTATATGTATTATTTAAGCTATTAGCGCTATAATAGATAGCTACTGTTAAAAGGCACAATTTTTCGTGGCTGTGTAAAAGTAATACCCGATACAGATAGGCGAAGCGCTTGTTCAATCGATTGTCTCGCCTCCCGTCTTTGTGGAAACTGTCAACGAACTTTTAATTTCGTGTCGTTATTAATTCGAAATTTGTATAACGCCCGTCATGAGCAGACATTTTGCTAATGACTTGGGCGATTCCTTTAAGATGTATTCATTGTCAAAAGCCTATAATATTTAAGTAACTTCATTTACAAACAAAACTCATAAAAGACGAGATACGTACTGACTTTGTTGATTTTGGTTGCATATAATTTAAGCATATAAATATATGATTCTATTATACTTATGTCCTCCATTAATTACAATTTCGTTGTTTGTTTTGTTGTCGACTAGGACCAAGACTAGGACACGTCATTCTGAAATATTGAATAATACATGATCCAAAGAGACTGATTTCTTTCGAAAGATCTAATAACTAAGTTTTGGTTGATATTGCAAAATTCTGATAGTTCTACAACTAATTAATCTGTGGTTCTATATTAGATTAGGACGTCAAAAACATATATTAAAGTTTCATTAGGATTTCATTTTATTTATTAATTCGAAGTAAATTACCAGCAAGAATTCCATAGGATTGACATACACCGTCAATTCTAGACGAAAATTCCCAAGACCTATTGCTGTACCTACTTTTTGTAAGTGATGTCTGATCAGTGTATTGAAATATTTAATTATAATCTAGTTATGTATTACTTCAATTTCAATTAACATTAATACATCCATAATATTTAACTTTAGTCTCGATTGATTATTTATAGGTACTTGCGCAACTACTAACTCAACAGACTTTGTAAATCTACGAATTAATTAATCGATGCAATTATTCAATGGTGTAAGCATTTATGTATCTTAATTAATATTGTTTTTTTACAGTTATAATACATTTAAGTATTTGTTTCAAATTAAAACTCATGTTAGTATGCTATTGAAATTTTTCCTTTTATCTTCAAATCAATTTCATCGGCTTGTGAACTCTAAAACAAAGAATAGGGTAAGTACTAGGGTACCACATAAAATAAACTACTAATTCATAGCTTATTATACATGAACAATTTCGAAGCGTACTGAAGAAAGTTTTCCTCTACACACTTAATATAATATCTAATAAATTTAAACTCAGATCGATATGAAAAATTATTTAAGAATTAATCTTTAAATTGAACGTTTAATATAAAATTGCTTGGAAAAGTAGTTGAAGCTTTCGTTTTAGGTTCGCAAACTCATTACGAAACTGTCAGTCGTTCAAAGTATAAGGCAACTTTGGTGTAATGACTGACACTCGGCTGAAACTCGCTCGTGGACGTGGACTTCGCCTTTAGGTTTTCCCTTTATACTTGACGAAATAAAAGAAGAACTTCGTCTTACCTGTTTTATTAGTGAATCACTGAACGTTACCACATGTGCAGTAGAAATAATAACATAATGTGAGTGAATTGTTCAAGCCAAATGTGGCCCATTGGCATAATGTCATGTAAACGTGACATTATTGCTTCAATATCAAATTTGGCAACGAGGGATCCTTCTTTTTTATCTTAAAATTGCTATATGGACGATGTACGTTGAGTTCTGTTGGAGACAAATCAATATATTAATTACGTCTTTGTGAAAAAGTGATATTTTTTTTTATTTTTCACGGGTATTTTATGTGTGTTGGGGGTTTTATACATTTTTAATTTAACTTTTATTGTAAGGGTTTTTGGAGTAATAATTTGAACTTGCAAAAAATTTATTTTATTGCTTTGGTTGCTTTCATGAAAAATTATATTGTATACTAATAATTCGCTTTAAATGTCTTGTTCAATGACCCCCCCCCAAAATACAACGCATCTGCTGTATGATATTGAAAAGCCGGCACGCTTATTACCTAATAGACGAAGAGCCCATGGACTTTTTGGTTGAATGAAAAATAACAAGCCGACACTTACACGGTGTACGACGGCAACCCGGATCGCGTGATTTTTCAGTCGTTTGTACGCCGTTTAAGGGGGAGAGTTGAAAAGTGTGTTATATGATAACACAAAACGTAATTTTTGCTAACAAGCCGAAAATGCGATCGACCGCTTGTTAGACAATTTTAAGTCCCTGCTGTAGCCCTAAATTCGTCGGTACACACTGTTCCTCACGTTAGATTCAGCCGATATTTTTTTTATAGGTGTCTTGTGACAAGAGCATGACATTAGAATAAATTTCGGCTTGTTAGAAAATATCAAGTTTCAGGTGGCATGCTAAATTCAACCTACAGCCTCAGCCACACTTTCAAACTGGCCGAAACTTGCACCTTCAGAACAAAACTTTTTGATATCTTTACGAATATCGCATTTTCGGCTTGTTAGAAAAAATTACGTTTTATGTTATTTATCATATAACACACTTTTCAACTCTCCCTCTTAAACGGCGTACAAACGGTTTTGAAAAATCACGCGATCCGAGTTGCCGTCGTACACCGTGTAAGTGTCGGCTTGTTATTTTTCATTCAACCAAAAAGTCCATGGGCTATTCGTCTATAAGTTGCAGTCAGCATGCGACAGCCAAATATCGCGCGATATCTGCTGTCAAAACCAGAATTTGTATAATGTAATTTTTGTAGTGGTACTAAATGTATCGCGACAAGTAGTGCATTTTACTGTCATAGACACACAATCGTCATACATGACACCAATTTTTTTTACAATTAGGCACCGATAGTGCATTGATCGTTTATAGCTGTCGCTGCTGCAAATTTTTAGGTAACCACACGGGTCTGACTGCATGCAGCGTGACTGCCACATTAAGTCAAATTTATCACATTATTACAGCTACAACATTGCAACGTATTGTATTTAAGTGGAAGTTGCTCAGTAGAGTGATTAGTTAATTTTCCATTCTACAACTGATATCTCTTCACCAAAAAGGAAAAGTGCTGATATTCTTCGGATCAGCTGACCTAATCTTCTTCACGTATAGCTAAGAACCACCCCAGTTCGACTAGCTTTCTGTTAAAAAAAACCGCAGCGAAATAGGTCCTTCCATTTGGGAACGACGATGACACATAGACAGACACATAGAGAGACTTAAGCGTCAAATTTTTTCTTTTTGTGTCAGGGATTACAAATTAGAATCAGTATTAAACTATTTATGACTACCTCCATTCGACAACGACTAAAGTCAAGCTTTCATATACGAGTATATTATACAGTTTGATTAATACGTAGGCATTTTATCCCCACTCTTGCCAGTGAAATGTTACAACATTATCACAGAATACTAATTAGCTTGGTTAAAATTTTTGTAAAGCTAATAAATTGCAATAAAGCTAGTAGTTTAAAAGTAGAATATTAATGAAAAGAACAAAAAGAATGTAAAAAAAATGATGATGACTTTGCAGAAAGCGCACGAACCACGAGTTATCTACATGCCTAAAAAGGGACCCAGGAATAGCGGGCTTTTTAATTAAGGCCTTATATAGCTCAACACCTGTACAATTTTTCGTGTTATAAAATCTATTTATATGTACAGTCAAAGTCATGAACTGTGTTGCACAATAAGTGAAAATTGTTGGTAAATAGAGACAATTTTACTTCATTAAACAGTGAAATTAATACCTTTTACGTTACAAATAGTTTCATGTAGGTAATAAAAATACCTATACATACATCTTCGTATTTTATACGGCATGATTGAAGCGATAATCAAAGACATAATAGTTTGCTATTTGTCTACATCATAACTAAAAATATAAGGCAAAAGCGATGGTTGCGTGTGTGCTGCTATTATTTGAGACCTCACCTTGCTTGATATGGTGAGACCGATAAAGAAACTCAACCTACTAGTAAATTTAAGGTCGTGGCCTTGCCTTTTGGTTTGTTATCGACTTTCTCATAGGCGTTATTCGCCTCTATTAACTGTAAGAGTGTAAAGGTCTACCTACTGTTTAAGAAAATGTTCAATGAAAAGAACAAATATCCAACGATATTGACTTCTGTGTAATATTCCTTCGAATGTTACAATAGAAAGTAATAATAGAAAATCTCGTCGGACCATAAGGCGCCTAACTTAACATGAAAGAGATAGATTCACAGGAAACGCTGCTCGTCGACGGAGGCGGGTTGTTTACAAATGGCTTACAGTCATCAATTAATAGCAATACCTATAACTGCTGCGCCTCATTTGACGTGTACGTAGAATATTAAACTTTTAAGTTAGATAGATACTTGCAGGACATTCTTGGAACAAGTTATACCTATCAGCTGCATTGTAAAATATGTTGTACGTTGTAAGATAAATATACATACATATCTTCACGCTGTATCACTAACGGGGTAGTCAGAGAGGACGGAGCGCCAGATATGATAAATATAAGTATAAGTCATTATAAAGGTATAGAGAAAGAATTAAATTGAAGAAAAATATTTTTCTTCTGTGTTCGTATAAAATTCAGTCGTGTGAGCATAAATATGTACAGGACGACCTTGCGTTTTTATTGTTTTAAATTAAGTTTATATTAAACAAGCCGTTTCCCGCCCGCTTCGCTGGGCAAAAAAAAAAGTTCAAAAAAGAATAGACAAACCATCTACAAACGATTCTGCATCAATTGGTCGTGGTCCCATGTCGATCCGGTCAGTAGTTTTAACGTCATTGACGCACAAAGAAAACATAACTTCATTATATATATATATATATATATATAGATTTATACTAGCAAATTTCTCCCTTTTGTGAAGATACTATAACGATGTATTAAAATATTATATTTTAAACCCAAATAAACCTAATACGATTTGTTAAATATTATGTTGCATATGTTTTTGTGGCTAATTTCATACGGGTAAAGTAACCCTTGCATTGTTTTCAAGTAAGGATAATATACAGCACTTCAGATAATATCGGAAGAAATGTAAGAATCGATATTTATTAAGGAACTTCACGAAGGAATTATTAACGCTTGTCAAAGGCACCTAATACAACTTTTGTTTTCGGCAACTAGAGGCTTCAAACAAAACTTTTTACTTTCATAAATATATATTATTATTTATTATACACAAAGCTCTTCATGTTTTTTTTTTATTACTTTAACAACGGGTTGCAGCAAATATAGAATTGTATCTAAAACGAAACAAAAAGCAATTTGTAAAACGTAAGTACCAGTGACGTAGCTGAAGCTTAAGGAGGGCGGCGCGACGGCCTCGTTTAAGAACCCATCCGCAAAAAAAAATATAAGTTTACAAAAACTTCGTAAAATGTATGATATCTATGTAGGTATAATACGTACTAGGTAGTACGTATTAGACGGCGCGAATGACGCTGGCATAGATTCAATTTTTGGAACATGATGTCTTCCTGTGAACGTGCTTATCTATAGAACATATTATACTGTATGGCTTTATGGCATTTTTCATAAATCGTTGCTTGTTGCCTGTGTCATTTCTCATTACATTCGTGAGTTGTGATTGGCGTAAAGTGAAATGTTATTTTAACTGTGTTTATAGGGCTTTATAAGAAAATTAAAAAAATATATTCCAAAATATAACCAGCTAATATAAAGAGGTAAACTTTGTTTGTTTGTATGGATAAATTCAAAAACTACTCAATCGATTTTAAAAATTACATTCAGTCGAGAAAGTATCGGGAATGGATGATTTGTTTATGGTTCCAAATTCGATTTTTTGTTTTTTTTTGTTGTTGTTAGATTGGCACAACTGTTTTCCATTTTGGCGCGGAGTTTGAGTTGCATCTGTTATTTAGATTAAACACAGTGCTGTTTTTAGTTATATCATTCTAGTGTATATTGCGAATTTCATAATGAACAAAAACATCGAACAAAGAGTTTGTCTTAAATTTTGCATCGCCAATGGAATTTCGTGTTCGGAGTCACTGAAAATGTTACAGAAGGCTTACGGTGAATCGACTTTATCGAAAACACGTGCTTATGAGTGGTACAAAGCGTTGAAAAGCAGTCGAGATGTGATGGAAGATTTGCCTCGCTCTGGTAGGGCATCGACGTCTGCAACTGAAGTTGACATCGCAAAAGTGAAAGAAATAGTGACTGAAAATGCTCATTCAAGTTTGAGAGAGATAGCCGCCGAACTTTCTGTGTCTCACGAATCCCGTAACATTTTAAATAATCACTTGGGTATGAAACATGTTGCCGCTCGGCTAGTCCCAAAAGACCTGAATTTTCTCCAAAAACTCAATCGCATAAGAGTCGCTGAGGACATGCTAGAACGAGTCAATTCCGACCCAAAATTCATGAAACGCATTGTTACTGGTGACGAGACGTGGGTTTACGAGTTTGACATGCAAACTAGTCAACAAGCTTCGGAGTGGCGCCTTCCAACTGAACCGAAACCGAAAAAACCACGCCAAAGTCGATCAAAAGTCAAACTAAGTTTGACTGTTTTCTTTAACTATCGCGGTGTTGTGCACTCGGAATTCTTGCCGGTCAAAAGGTAAATAAAGAATATTATTTGGGCGTTATGCGGCGTTTAAGAGAGCAAATTCGACGAAAAAGGCCAGATTTGTTAAAAGAAAATTCTTGGATTTTGCACCACGATAATGCTCCTTCGCACAAGGCCATCATTGTGAACGAATCTTTGACCAAAAACTCAACAAATACTATCGAGCAACCACCTTATTCACCAGATATGGCTCCAGCCGTCTTCTTTCTTTTTCCTAAACTCAAATTACCACTTCGTGGCGCCCTTTTTCATTCGATAGAAGGCATGAAGGAGAATTCGCGGCGAGCACTGAACTCAATTCCGGAAAAAGCGTTTAAAAATGTTTGGATTATTCGTTGGCGTAAGTGTATCGTTTCTGAAGGAGCATACTTTGAAGGTGATAAAATAAATTTGGATGAATAACTAACATTTCTTGTATTATTGATCTTTTCCCGGTACTTTCTTGACAGAGTAGTATTTCACCTGTAGAAAGCTACATTTTCAGCTAGTAACATGGGCTGTATTTTAATTTCTACCCATGCGAAGCCAGGGCGTGTCGCTATAATATGTAAATATAATGATAATTTTGATTAATCTAATTGAGATACAAACGCCCCCTTCGATTTGACCATTTCCGTACAATCGCAAGCACATCCTTTCTACTTGACTAAACTACTCTACTTACTTTTACTTCTACCTACTTGACCAAACTGGTCAAGTAGTAATTTTTTCACTTTTCATCAGTACTCACACCTTCTTTCAATGCAACCCGTTTCCTTATCAGACTATTCTGTTTTTAAAATTGATGGATCTTGAGCGCTCGGCTAATGTAGTGGGACGACTTGCGCATGTGTACACTGGCGAGATAAATTGCTTTTATATTTGAATTAACAAAATTGCCGGGTATATTAGGTATAGGGTAATATTGTAATTAGTTAGATATAAAATAATAATAATATGTTTTATTCAAAAAAGGTATTTTTTATTTTAATTAGGTACATAACCTACAATCAATGTCATGAATTATTACTAATGTTCGAAGTAGAATATTATGTTCATACAATTAAATGTTTATTACTAAAGTTGAAGTTAACAAACATAAACAGAATAATAAAAATCAAAGAAAGGCGCACTTCAGGTTCGGGTCTGCGCCGTAGGTTTTTAGTGAAAATGGCGGAATAAAAATATAACAAGTGTATTCCGTTTCCTTTTCGACACTGGCGTAGCTCTCGCATTCGCTCGGTTTACCTTCATCGCCTCTTTTTTCATAAAACAGTAGTAAAGATAAATCGTTTTCTTTTAATATTTATATATCCATTTTTAACATATAATTGGTATTCTACTCCCAAAAAACTCTTCTAAAATAAAACTATTGAAAAATAATTCGATATTGAAATAATTATGCACGTGATTGTATTTTGCGATTGTAAGATGCGTGGAAAAACGCGGGATTTGAGCGTAGCGCAGTTGTACCCATGTCTAGCCTATCCATTCTCAGACATTACCAATGCAATCTGTTTCTTATTTCTTTCAGAAAAGCAACATAGTACATACTTCCTTTTGTAACCCCCGAAGGAAAAAAGGGGTGTTATAAGTTTGACACCGTTATCTGTCTCACTGGAACGGATGAACACTGGTTTGCTTGTGATTTTTTTTTTGAAAGCTGCAGTTTTCGAGAATGTTCTTTATGTCCATTTATGTCTGACGGCCATTATTGTCACAAATGTATTTTGATATTTGCAAACGCGCTCATCAGAACCTATAGGTCCGAGACATATTCCCCGTTGACTAAAATCGAACCTAAGTTGAAATTTGGCAAGAAGCAAGGTCTCACAGCATAAATAAAGCAAAAAATCTGAAATTCGTTAATTCATGTCATAATTACGTCACAAAAGAATTTACGATTAGAAGCTTACGTTCGGAGTTTTTTGCTCTATCCATGAAACAGTAATATACATAAACACATCACACTTAGTGTGATTATAGTGCATATTCCAAAATTAAACAAAAAATTATAAAAATGGGCCAAGTGTGAGTCGGTCTCGTGCTAAGGATTTCGAATTGAATAAAGGACACACATTTTATTTGTAATAGTAACAGTAATTTTTTTTATAACACAAATATATTGTGTGGTCGCACGGAACTCTCGATTCGCGAGTCTCATTTGTACAAACTCGTATTTGGCCGGTTTTTTATATTACTCCTCGTCGAATAATGCTAATGGAATATATTATACTTACAAATAATATCTTATTGTGTTTATTGGGGTGTGGCTGAAAAAACACATAAAAAAGTTCTATCGGCACAAAGCTATACTTATCTTAAATATTATATTATAGACTGAACATTACCTTAATAAACGTTTTTGTAGGTCGAGGTTAAATACACTTGATTTATAAGGAATACGAAGTCGACTAAACCACAATTATTCCCGTCACGTTCAAACTAATCAGAAATGTGGGGCATTTCTTAATTTTAGTACATAATGCGAAAAATATTATTCTTATTATTGCGAACCAATAGTAAATACATTTTTAATATTAGGATAGCATGTACCTATACTTATTACATGAAACTCGTAGTCTGTTATTAGCTACGGTACATAATATGGTAATTACTAATTATTATATTACCCGTAACTGGCCGTGTAGAATACAAAGTACATATTGTTCATGAAACAGATGTATCCAAATATATAGTCTAAAATTTGTTCACTGTCAGTTATGAATGCAGTAGAAGCAAATGGATAAACAAAATGGAAATAAACATTTTAAGTATTAGTGTTATTGTACATTATATAAATTCTTATTAAAAAAAATGTAGTGTCGCACATAGGCGCTACCATAGGCCGACATGGCTCTGCCTGTAATAAATTCTATGGAATAAATATACTTAAAGAAGAAAAAATACAAAACTGTAAGATGTATTATATTTTATAGGCATCTTATGTATGTACCTAGTTGTAATTGTAATGAACCTATACTCTTTTTTCTAGTAACATAGGAGAAACCTGGGGTGGGCGAGACTAGGTTACGAGGGGCTTATACCTATTAAAACACCTGCGGTGGTACTCCTCAACGCGTTATCGAGGGGCTCTGAAAACTCCTACAGAACGTACCGGACAACAAAAATCCTTTCTCTAACAGACACCCATACATCAACATTCCAACATTCCACTTACAGCTCACAGGGACGATCTGCTCACTTGGAAAATGGTTGAATACGGCTTGTTATTATTACCTAATTATTACGATGCTTTACAAAAATTTAATTTAATTTTCTCATTTATTTCTCAAAAATAACTACCAAGATTAACGGCCGAACTCAGAATTCGTATATTTAACTCTATACATTTGATTGTATTGTATTTCAGCTTTTTCTATCCAGTAGATTCAGAGAAAACAGGGTGTGACAGACGGACAGATACACAAATGAAGGATAATTTACGTGTCTGTCCATCTGTCACAGGGTTTTTAGGATGTACGGAACTTTAAAAGAGAAAAGAAGGCTAATGCCGGACGCTCATACATTCAAGAGTCGAGGTGCGAGCACTCAAGAAACGTGTCTCTCGATTTTTTACAATAGAATCTGCGCTGCTGCAACTGCGCTCATTGATCAAGAGTAGAGACAGCGTCGAAACGCGCATACATATACTGTGCCCGCGTCTCGTCGCCACTGTTTTCATTGTCACTGTTTTCACTATCATTAATGTCATTTTGTCTCTTTTTTCAATTGGAATAAATGGCGAGGCGCCTATGCGTTGATTCATGCTGGCTCCGTTTATTTTTATACGATTTTGTTCCTTTTTTAAAAGAAATAAGAGTCCAGGTGCCTGCGCTTCGATTCTTATAATATTACGTCGCCGCTATCTTTTAATTTTTCTTCTTTTTTATGAGAAATAAAAGGCATGACACTTGCGCTCAGACTCTATGCTACGAGAATTAAAGTGCTAATGCCTCAGGTCTTATGCCACCGCTATTTGATGTTTTATTTTGTTCATTTTGACCCCCGACGAAACGGAGAAGGTATATGTATTTAAGGTGAGAGATTGTTTGTTTATGTGTGCAAAAACGAAAAGAGTTTCTCCAAAAGAGTTTGACCGATTTAGCTATGGTTTTCTGTGAAAGATTTGTCATTCATCAGCTGTAGTTCTTAGATAGCTGTTTTGTGGTGTAAATTCGCCAGAGGACGCTTCGATAAACATTTTTCTTTTGTATACGAACGAGTGTCTGATGATAGAGCAGAAGAACATCGTCGGAAACTATGTGGAGGCACGTAGCTAGTAAATCATGTTGGAGCTCTTCTGTTTTTCATGAAAATCAAATAATTGTATGAAATCAAATAATAAATTAAAAAAATCATAAAATGAAGCAGTACGGTGGTAAACTGTAGGTGTATAATCTTTTGTAAGACGCCTAACATACAAAGGACAGACAAATAGACGTATATTTAGATCGTAAAGTAGGAATTCTCTAGTAAGTTTAAAATAAAAAGCAAAAATTAAAATCTTTGAAAAACCCACGATGGATGCAAACGTTGTAATCGAAAAAGGATTAAATCGAATTTTTGAAAAGCGACTTCCTCGACTTAAAGGAAGTAAGTAACGAACTAGCGAAAGATAATAAAAAAATACAAACCCACATTGTGTTATTGTGTCAGTTCATTTTGTTCTTATTTGCCTCGAGTCTTATGCCACCGACATTTTATCTTTTTATTTACTTCTTTTTTAACAACAATAATACAAGGTTTTTAAAAGAAATAATAAGGTTCTGTGCCTCGATTCTTACCTCGCCTCTGTTTTGTCAGTCTGTAACTTTCATTTCGAAACTTTTTTAGCAGAAGTACCTATAGGCATCTGTGCCCTTGACTCTTATGTCACCAGCGTGTCATAAACCACACGATATATGCTTGATAATAACATTAGTCTATATACATTATACAAAAACTAACTAAAGATAACTAACTAAAGACTAATGTCTATATACATTATACAAAATGTTTGTCATACATATCATCACGCTATCCCTAACGGGTTAGTCAGAGAGGAAGGAGCGCCAAGTATCGCGATCCTTATATATTTCTTTCACCTCCTCATTCCCCATCTTTCTTCTTACACACTTTCGCCTGGATTTGCGAGTGCCTTTGACACTTCTGTCAGCTAACACTCTGGCGTTAATCATTCATCACACATTCTTTCTATGTGCCCGAATCATCTAAAGATTTATTTCTTCATTTTTATGATAACACTGTCGTCCCACCCTGCCATATTGCATATCTCTAAATTGCTTATTTTCTCTGCAAGGGTGACACCGCACATATTTCTAAGTGATCGCATTTATACTGCATTTATCTTACTTTCACTCGATCTCATGGCATATCCAGGCCTCACTACCGTACAATAATAAAGTTGGCACCAACACCGTATTGTTGATGGCCGTTTTGGCTGAGTTAGATATAATATTCACACTGCCTACTAATGCGGCCAAAGCACCGTTTACTTTATTGCCAACTGCTACCCGTCTCTCCACATCCAACTTACATCTTCCATCCCTGGAAAATGCACTCACCAGAATTCATTCACTAGTTCTAGACATTTCCCATGTACCCATATTTCATATTTCGTTTCAAATACCAGGGACCTTACATAAATTTGTCTACAAATTCACTGTTTATCGTTGAAGTATTATCCTAAGGTATAATATTTTAATTCCATCGTAGTAACAGTAGTACATATTAATAGCATAGATTAATTAGTTACTACCGTAAATTAATAGGAAATGTCTTTGAATATATTATTTTATATTTTACTAAATTACAGGTTGTTGAAATATATAACCAAAAGTGTGTTGTCAAGTTATTAGAGCGGTTATTAAGAAGTCGTTCAAGTGATTTTTTTGGTATACTAAATTTGGGGGTAGTCAGTAGTCGCTCAACATCGCAATCACAAGAAACAAGACGAGTAGTAGCTTTTTATTTATGACAATAACAACTCTAGCACCTATATATCTACTGACACATGTGGTATGTAGCGGAAAACAATATAGGTACTTAGAGGTAGTTAACAACTTTGTCATTGTGTCGAAATTGGTCTCTGTAAGGCAAATTACTCCACAATTTCTATAAAGAATATTTAAGTAAACCTACATTATTAGTATTAGTACGCATTATATTAACGTTTTGTTTACTATACCTGTCTATCAATATTATATTTTTAAACTTCAATATTTCGATATTTTTCCTATTCTATTTAGTGGATATCCAGGAGTAAAGCACTTTCAGTTGTCCGAGGGAACAAAACCATTCTTCGAGGTTTTCCGTTTCGTTATAATTCCTGCTCACAAAATGTAGCTCAGCACGGATTTATTGATAATAAATTGTAGTACCTACCATATATAAAGCTCTGTCAATCTCTTTCAGTTACAGTTGCAATAAATAAATCAAAAAAACTATCCGACCGGAACAAAAAATAATCAATGAATCCGATTAATAAATATAAATTAAGGATTTTAGATGACTTACCTTCCATGAAAAGTTTTTCCGTACGACATTATAACATTTGAAATATTTTTTACTTTGAAATATAATAATACTAATACTTTGAAAAACTCAGTAGTTAATGACGAAGGTAAAATTTCATTGGTTTTGAAACGTTTTAAGACGATTGCGGAGGTAAGAGCTAGTTTTAAGATCCGAAGATTGCTATGTATTTTGTTTTATCTCTTTATAAAATCAAATTTGAACAGAGCTTTAAAATCTTTCATTTGTTTATTAAGAGCACAAAGTAAAATTAAAAGGATGAATTTTCAGCAAAGGTGAAATAAATTTATTGTTAGAAATAATAGTTATTTATATTAGTGCGGTAAGCTGGTTTTTACAGTAAAGTTGCGGTTTTCTCGGGCTTACAGTAGATGAATGTGAGCCCGAGACGCAGTCGGGGGCTTACCATAGTCACGAGTTTGTAAATACCAATTTACGAACGTCTGTCATACAACATTTTTCAACACATTTGCGAGAAAACAGTACAATAGGTAATGAAACAAACTTTTTCATTAGACTATTTTTAATAGCAAATAAGAAGTTATACGGATAGGTCACTCTCATGGAAATTAATAGTAAGATTTGAAAATTATTGAAATTTAGTGAAATTTGGTGCTTTGGAAGCTTAACTGACTGAGTGCCATTATTAATTTCAAACGTATTATGTTGAACGGGAACGGTGACGGCGGCGTTTTCGCGTGAGGTTGAAGGGCGCGGTTCCACAGCATTATTTATATTTATAGACTTTGATATCTTGTCGCCTATTTCAATGTTATTGTGCACTGAAACTTCAATATAACCCTCTGAAGCATTATTAGAGCGCCATCCTCCGTGGTGTTTCAGTGTAATGATATCGGCTCCGGAATTCGCTAGTAATGTTGCAGAGGTTCTTCTAAAGCTGTGACCGGTATAACTAGCCGGATTTTACAATTTCAAGAACGTGGCTATTTCTTTAGGTACACTACCGACTTTATTAACGCCAACGACTTGCCGCATGAATCTGTTACTCTATGCGTTTTTAATTCTTAGAGCTTGATACTTCTTGACAATTGCGTAAAATTTACCAATTCACCATGTATGGTGAATGTACGAGGGATTTTGGTTTTTGTGTCAGGTATCTTGACAAGCAATAAGTCCCCATGGTTTTCGATATCGCTCACAATTACATTGGCTAATTCTTATCGTCACGCCCTAGATATAGCAAAAATTAACATAGTCTGTAATAAAATACAAGTAATTTAAGTATGCTTTATGTAGTTCTATACAGGTAAATGACCAAATTAACTATCAAATATAGGTACCTACCTACTAAATTAGGCATTGCCTAAACTATTATAGCAAATATGTATGTAAGTGTCTACAAACAGGTTTAAAGTAAAGAAAAGTTTTAAAAATGTACCTTAGCCTTAGCCGAAAAATATTTAGTAACTACTAAATATTTTTCGGCTAAGGTTAAAATGGTAACCAACTTGGTAAGATTTTTTAAATTTCTTTTGCAAAATTAAATAAAATTATGATATATTCATAGCACAAGACGATCATTACAAGTATTTAAGATTTAACGCATCACTTTAGACGATAACATTTTTTAAGATAATAATTTTGTAATTTCTATATCAAGTTGCAACTATTACGTGTTTTATCACTTGCATACACATATTGTTCATGGTTTCCTATTATCAGGGACCGGGAACGACACTTACTGCAAGTATATAAGATTTTAAAGTTTCAGAGTACGGGATTTAATATTTTAAGATAGTATTAATTTCGTAAACTTTTGCAACTGACAATTTTTTCGATATAATATTAATTTTTTTAATCGTAGACATAATTTTTATGATTGCCTAATTTTTGGGAGGCAAAGGAACTATATACTTTTACAGCAAATGTCTTTTACGTTATTAGTGAATTTAATACAGAATGAAATCCGCCTTATGAAAACACTCTCTTTGGGTAGGTTACATTAGGTTAGGTAAGTGTATAAACTGAATCCGGCTTATGAGAACACTCTCTTTGGGTAGGTTAGGTTAGGTAAGTGCATAAACCACAACGCGCGAGCCGAGCGAGCGAAGCGAGCGTGCCGCGGCAGCGGCCGGCGAAGCGCCAGGTCGGTATCCGCCTTATGAAATTACTCTCTTTGGGTACCTAGGTTAGATGAGTAAGTGTATAAATCATAACGCGCGAGACATAATGTCTAAGATGACTAAATGTAATAAATATATTGAGTCCGTGAACGGCAAATAGGTACTAATAGCGGATCCAATCATCAAAGCAAACAAATGTTATATTATTAAAGGGAACTTCACTTGTTTAAGAAATATTAAAAACAAATTACATATAACGAGGCCTCGGACCAAGGTTCTTGGTCCGAGGCTGAGGCTGATAACATATTTCTCAATATTTCGATACATTAAAAAAAAACTTGTCTATGTCATAATTAATTTTTTGTTGCTTTTATGTCATACATAATTTATAGTTACGTAAAAACTTAAAAATTATAAATTAAACTATAATTTTAGATTATATATAATGTTTGAAAAGTGTTAAATCTTGACGAATGAATTTTTTTAATTTGAGAACTTATTGGAAATGCCTTTTTTTAGTAACTGTGTCATTCAATTATTCACTAATAGTCAATCCAAAATGTAAGCAATTTTATGTATTTTTCAAACATGTTTTAAAAAAAAAGTACCTATTGATTTTCGTTATTACCGGTTATAAAGTGTATTAAGACGTTAATTACTTATTTTACTGTCATCCTACTAATTCCTCAACCTTCTTTTAATACGATGACAATCTAAAGCGGTTCCTATTTTTCATCTGGCGCGTTTCTTGCTTGTATAGCCATCTGACTGTTGTTTCAAAAATAAATGTAATTTTATGTATTTTGTTTGTGCATTTTAACATCGAATAAAACCACATTGAGGACGGCTTATACTTTACACGTAATTCATTAAAACAAGCCATCAAAACATTTTCAGAGAATGATTGAGTACTTCTTCGAGTCTTCCATGATATAAAATTATTTTAAATAATTAAATAGCTCTCTCGCGATTTTGGCGGCAAGAGACCATTTTCTGCAATTTCTGCCTCATTCAAGATATCAGGTGGAGTAGATTCCATATTAATATCGGATTCCTCGTTTTAACTCGTATTATTATTTTGTTTATAAATATCAGTCGGAAAGTCGCAACAATCTTTGACGTTTCTAATATGAAAATGGCGCGCATTTGCACATGCCGCCAAGTGCGCGTTGTGAAAATTAGAACTACATCTTTCCTCTCATTTTCTCTTTAGTATATTAAAGTGAAACAAACCTATTGTGCAAACGCGCTTCCAAGGAGGTTCGATCATTCAGCACATTTATTCTCGTAATTCTCCTTGGTGGAATTCTTATATATTTTTTGTATTTATAGGTATGTACATAATATATGAACATATGAACGTACATGTATATATTTAACTACCTACTACTACTATGTGTTATATATTTAACTACCTGTACTCGCGACTTCGTCTGCGTGGAAAATGTTTTCGTGGCTTTCTCGGATTAGGTTAGATTACATGTACATGTGATCTAGACTAAGTCTGTCTCCGGGGTCCTACTATCTCTGTACCAAACATAATTGCTTCAGCGGGTCAGCATTTCCCATTCAAAGTTTCATCCACTTTTTCATCCCCTTAGGGGTAGTTTTTTAATAAAAAAGTAGCCTATGTCCGTTCCCAGGTGTCAAACTATATCCATGCTACATCATAATCAGTTCAGCGATTTAGCATTTCCCATACAAAGTTTCGTCCCCTTTTCATAGATTTTTGACAAAAAGTAGCCTATTTATTTTTGATAAAAAAATCTTATTACTGCACTAAAATTTTATCATTATCATGATTTAGCATTTCCGATACAAAGTTTTATCCCCCTTTTTACCTTCTTAGGGGTAAACTTTTCATAAAAAAAAGCATATGTCCGTTATCTAATGTCAAACTATCTCCCTGTCAAATTTCATCATAATCGGTTTAGCGGTTTACCATTTCCCATACAAAGTTTCATCCCCCTTTTCACCTCATTAGGGGTAATTTTTTTGAAATGAAATCATATGTTCTTACTGTGTATCGATTTTCATTAAGATCGGCCAAGCCGTTCTTCAGTATAAAAGAACATACAGACAGACAAAAATTTTATAAATGGTAGAATCAAGTCAGTTAGTCGTAAAATGGCTATCCATCACAAAATTTGACAGTAAAATTATAATTACAGACAGACGCTAGAGATTTATATAGTAGTATAGATTTGCTTTCTGCGACCGAGAACCAAAAACAACCTATTTCGCGCAATTTTCCAAAACCTACGTATTATATTTCAGTTATTTCTTAAACGCGCTGAACGTAATTTAGATGTTATACGTACACGACGGAGCTGTTTTGGAAAACAATTAGTGGTTATGTGAAACAGAGAATGCTACAACTTCACTGAGACATACATTTGTATCTATACAAATAAATTCTATAGTATATTTTCTAGAATGTGTCGTGAGCACAACATCCTTGTTAGGCTACACACTCAGATGTTTTCACGTCTTCCTTGACCACGTTTTAACATACGCTTTTCAATTATAGTCGTTAAGTAGTTTCTGGGCAGGTTGTACCTTCTTTATTTAATTTTAAAAAACTTTACGCTTCACGTCGTATTGTCCATTTCCTGTAAAACAATCACATGTTGTGCTACCCCGTTATTGGGTTTGCACTATATTTAGTTGTAATTACATGTAAAAAATTCTTATTTCTGGTGTAAAACCTGTTGGCAAGCTTGTATTAAAGATATAAATAAAATAGAAGTGTCAGTCTGTGATTTCAATGCAAAGAGTTTTTCTTAAACCACTATATTTGCACAATATCAAAACACAAGCACGTGTTTTTTAAATTTGTGTATGTTTGTCTGTTTCTTTGTTTGTTTGTTCAAGCTAATCTCCTAAACAACTAAACCGAATTTGAAGAGACTTTCATTGGTTGGTAGAAACCTTTTTAGAGGGCAAATTAGGCTACTTGGGATATTAGGAGGCGCATCTAGTACAATAACATGTCTGTACATAATGCATAAAAGAATTAACTGGAAACCAGAAACTACTTTGTTCCGATATAATAATTATGTATGTACAGATAAGCGAAATAAAGATATCTACGTATAGCATTACCCAAAATATAAGTCTGCCCAATGTTTTGCAATCTGCTCAAATCTGTCCAATTTGCACAATAGACGAAAATTGTTGTAGCGCGGAAAATTTGAATCTACCAATGACAGAATCGAGCATTTCTCACACTGAAATCTTGCGGTGCTATTCGTTGATCGATTTCGCGGTAAAATTATAGATTGCCCGTGCAGTGTGCGCCGTCTTGTTCAGAGTTATGAATACGTAGCAAGGAATATTGTGCTAAATCAATGTTGCAAATAAAGTTCGATATACATTGTTACGCGTGCCCAGGCTCGGCTACTCTCGAGGATCGGTTACGCTTTTCTGTGCAAACGAAAACTGTTGTAAGGAATTATATTTTGGGTAATACTATAAACGTTTATGGAAAGGAGTATGTGTTTACATCTTTATAAATACGTAATCGTTGGCGAGTCTGTTAGTGATCTTGTAACTTCTGAATGACTTTAGTCATTGCGTCATATTTCCAGAATATACCTATTTGTTTTGTCGAGACGATGAAACTTAGTCGTGCTAGGATACGATAAAGCCCGGGCCAGAGAATAAAGCTACAGCATTCCCCGATTGAAAGGGTAGAACAACATCTGTCGGGCCATCTAGTATATTATGTATAAATTTGCATAAACAAGGAAATTCCAATCCTAAAGTTAACTTTAAACGACATCGGCAGAGATAACGAAATTGAAGAAATCAATATTCTTTCCATAGAACACGAGTAATTGTTATAGATGCTATTTCGTTATCTATCCAACAGGTGACCATGCGCAATTTTTCAGGACGTCAAGATTCAAAGAATAACTTACACTACAAGCTTCTCACCTAAAAATATCTGCTCACTTATTTATAAATGGGTTTCGAGAATTTGGTAAGCTTTTCAAATTTTAAATTCATTCGAAAATTACTAAAATATCAGTACGAACACAATGTCTCTGGAGGTTTTCAACAGTTATTAATAAAACGAGAAACGATAGAGATTAAAAAGCCGCCATATTAATCCTTTTCAGGCCTCGGAATGAAAACCGGGGAGATTTATCAGGCGCGGGTTTCTGGTTTCTACATTATTTAGTAGCATCGCGGTCCACTTTTTACGTCAACAATTTATTTATATTTAGTTATTGGATTTAATTATAGTTCGATTCTTTTTCATTCATGCGTCTTTTTGTTTGTCATAATCAATTTTCTGAGAAACTGTGACGTTCAACTTTGAAATTTCGAAGTTATTTTCAGAAATTGGACTAAATTAATACAATAACAACATTTAGTTCATTTGATCATACCATAAACATATTATAAACACAAAAGCTTGTATACTTGCAAAATAATTAAAAAGCGTTCTAAGTTTTGTCTTAGACATAATACAAAATTTAAAAGATGTCCTAATCTTAGTTCTTTATGTTTAAAAATTCTTTTGTTGAAACGACATAATGGTAGACGAATAATGACAATAGTCTGCTGACATGTTCGTTTAAGTCGGCAAATTGTTCTAATTTAAAAAAAAGATAACGGGAAGAAAAAGCAGGTTGTTTTAATGTCATATGACACCAACTGACATTATAAGAGCAAGACGGCTGAGTGATAGGCCAATTTAGCATCGCGACAGAGGGCACGATGACGCAGGACCAACTACGAACACCATCCATCACGCGGTTAACGAGGACTAGGCTACATGACACGTCTCACTAGAGTTTTCTTGTATTCGGTATCGATTTCGAAAATATTTGCCATTGCTACTAATTCGGGCTGATATTTTATAAACTATATATTATCAGGTAACTTAAAATCATCATTTAATTATTTTAATGTATATGTAAATATGTAGGTACATATTTTATATTAACAACAATATTTTATACTCCAACGCGTACATAATAATGTACGCGTTGGAGTATAAAATATTGTTAAAGAAACAAAAAATATAACTTATTTCAAAGCCCACGACAAAGGGTTTTTGATGGATGAGAAACAAGTTTAATATGAAAATAACACAACTGTAACAGGTGACTGTATTTTTACGTTCCCCGAAAGTATGTAGGTGTTTTGTATATTCTGCCTAATAATTTCTGTCGTAGTCCCTAGAACGCCCTGACTATTGGTAATTTTTTTAGGGTTCCATCTATAACGGCAAAAACGGAAGCCTTATAGTTTCATTAAGCCTGCCTGTCCGACTGTCTGTCTTGCTGTCTTGCCGTTTGTCTGTCCGCATGTCACAGTCGATTATTCTGTCATTTTTACACTTACTGTTCTGTTCTGTTCTGAGCTGTTTAATACTGAGATGTAGATTAATAATTCTAAACCCAAACCAAGAGATTGAAAACCAAAAATTAAATAATAGTATTTCGGACCCATCCTTTTATTAAAACTTTTAACTTTTACGTTTTCCGAAGTTGCTATGGAATTAATTTAATTTAATTCATGTCCAACACGCTCATGGCCGGTTTTTTAAAACTTATCTAAAACCACTATGTATGTCTTTCTTATATTATACACTAATACATGCGAATATACACGAAATCGAGTGAATGTAAGATAATGCAGAAGAAGAAATATAAATAACATACAAAAATTGTGAGTTGTCACTCTTGTGTACAAAATAGACAATGAAGAGACAAGCAGTATGACAGAGTTGGACCATAGTGTTATCGTAAAAATGAAGAAAGGAATGCTTAGTTGGTTCGGGAACAAATAAAAATGAGTGATGAAAGATTGACGAAGAAAATGACAAGTAAAAGTGAGTGGTAGCAGAAGCCAAGGAAGACCAAGATTGACTTACGAAGATCAAATAGTCTGACGGAAATGTCAAAAACATCCACATACCTAAGCGAAAGTGTGTGAGAAAAATGAAGAGATTTGAGTATGTGAAAGAAGTATCGCGATAGTTGACGCTTCGTCTTCTCCGACTACCCCGTTAGGGACACAGTGTGAGGATACGTATGTATGTATACTTAGACGAATGTCACGTGGTCTACCAATAATATATATTAAGTTCTACGAATAAATGTTATAAAATTTTATACGATTATGAAAGTTACGATATTAATAAATTGCAATTTATCCTCCTATGTCATTCCAATGAGACAACATACCCTACTTTATTTCGAACGTGCTTCTAATGCAGGTGAGAACTGAACGCGGTAATGGGCGGAGCTTTATAACACTAACTTTCCGTAGGTACTTGCTATGCTACGTGACGTTATAAAATGTCCATAGTATTTATTTTTCATGACGCATTACGTGTCTACGGAGGAAATTCGTTTGTAAATCTCGTAGTTAACGTTAACTAGTTTGCTAACACTGAAAGCACTAAAGCGAGGTAGGTACATATACGTTGTTATTTGAAACATGTAGAGCCATATCTTTCGGTAATATCGCAATATTTCCTTCATGTTCCGATAGGACTCGCTGGTATTACGATTCCACACTGCGACTCTCCCTCGCGCGTTTAAGAGATTGCCGACGCGAATAGAATATCTGACTCGCAAAACTGAATAGCAGAAATACATACATACGAGGGGCGGCTGATAAGTTCGCAGCCTTGGGTACTTAATGAATGAAAAGCATAGTTTTATGTTTTTATTTTTCAATGTAATCCCCCTCAAGCGAAATACACTTTTCACATCGCGAATATAATGCCTTTATAGCACTGAAAAAGTATTTTTTCGATTTTTCTTCAAAATGGTTGTCTACGGTCGCCTTTATCTCACTGCCGTCCGAAAATTTTCATCCCCGTAACACTTTTTTTAAATTCGAAAAAATTAAAAAGTCATTGGGAGGCAGGTGCGGACTGTAGGGTGGGTGGTCAATTTTTGTGAATCTCGTAGCTTTCAAGGCATCCCTCGCAACCCGAGCGGTATGAACGGGCGCATTGTTTTGCAGAAATAACACTCCGCGCGGCAACTTGTCTCTTCTGTGCGACTGCCTCATGTGCCTGTGACCCAGTGAATTAGCGCAATACTGGCTGTTTGTTTTAGTCCCTTTAGGAAAGTAATCAATTATAAAATTCCCTTTGTAGCCCAGAAAATGGTAGCCATAATTTTCGACGCCGACTTTTCCACTTTGAATTTCTGTGGTGGCCCTTCATCCTTTTTTATACACTGCATCAACTCTTGTTTGGACTCGGAATCATACTGTCGAATCCAGATTTCATCAACGGTCACAATGTAGTTACAAATTTCATCCGAGTCACCTCGTCACAACCCCGAAAAATGATGTGAGCAGTCGTTGTACCCAACGCGCAAAAATTTTTTCAAGTGTAAATGTTAGTGTAAAATTCTCCAACTCGTTCATTATAATCTGTAGTTCTTCTGCTATCTGCCACAATTTAATTCTACGATCAGCCAGTACTATTTTTTCAACTTTTTTGGACATTTTCTGCGGTTATGACCGTCACTGGGCGGCTCAGGTGGGAGCCGTCTTCACAGGTCTCTCTTGTTGCAATAGCCGATCTCTTTATTTTACCATCGTATATGTAGGTGCAGAATCCGGAAGAACCGATGACATCTCTTAAAAAATTTCTTTCGGTGTATTTCCTTTTTTAACAAGGAATTCAATTACAGCGCGGTGCTCCAAATTGCGAGAATTTCCAATTTACGTTGACATGGTGTTGTTGCTTGTTCCAGTGATGAAGTGTTAATGAGCCAAATAAATAAAAAGGCGTGTTATTTATGCTAACAGTCGCACAACTAGTGTTATCAGCAACGAGATGATTCAATTCAATTCATTTAATCACATAATAAGCTTACAGCGGTTGCTAAATCACTTATATGTTAGTCATACATACATAGATAAAATAAGTTTTACATAGTGATACTGCTTTGTGTCCCTAAATAATCACTAAGGAACGAAACAGCCTCGGCAAAATGTTATCTCGTTGCTATCAAATATGTCGGCACGCGACCTTCGTGCGAGCAAATGATTGAGAAGGGCGATTGCCCGCGAAGTGGGGGCGCGCGCAGCGCTTAGGGTACGCGAGGGTGGCGTTGCGAACAGCCGCCGCACGCGTCTCCCATTGCCACCGCGTAGGAATCGCTCAAGAACGAATAGTCCCATTTGGGATACCACAGTCGGATTGTCCACCACGCCATTTAAAACGGCGCGCTAATGTAGTAAAACAACTAATTTACGTCTCAGCACCAGGCTGTCCATCCCGACCATCCCATATACGAACATCGTAGGATAGAGAAACGGATAGATATTGTAGATTTTTTTATAAAAGAACCTAGCAAATTTTTTCTGTACTTTTTCAATGGTGTCCCCATAAACAGCTTAGCCAGGGTCCCACACCACCGCTCCATATTCCAACACACTACGTACATACGCATTGTACAACATTAAGGCTGCTTTAGCGTCCCTGAACGGATACGTGGTTCTGATGATGAAGCCCAGCATTTTGTTGGCCCTCCTGCATATTGTCAGAATGTGTTCTTTGAATGTGAATTTCGAATTAAACGTTAAGCCTAAATCTTTTATCTGCTCTACACGATCAACCGGCGCCTGACATAGGAAATAATTAGCAATGCAAGGAGACCTTCGAGAACGTAATAGCTTTGCACTTAGATTGATTAAATTCAAGATGATTTGTGTAAATCCATTCTTCGATAGCCGTTATGTCTCTCTGCAACGCAGCACTATCATGGGGGCCCCCAATATATCTATACAATTTTAAATCATCCGCAAATAGCAGGCATTTAGATGTTTTTAGTACTTGAGGTAGGTCGTTTATCATTATTACAAACTGTATAGGTCCTAAGGTACTGCCCTGACTGACACCCGATAGTGTATTATAATTTTGCGAACGATAACCAGCAAATTGCACGTATTGACTCCGGCCTTTAAGATAGTTAGCGAAAAACTTGAGTAACTTTGGACCAAATCCGAATGATGTAAATTTTGAAAGTAAAATGTCGTTATCTACTAGGTCAAAAGCTTTTCTAAAGTCGCAATAGACAGTATCTATTTTGTATCTGTTATCCAAACCAGACAGTACGTAATCTGCAAAGTTTATATGGTTTGTGACAGTAGATCTTGAGCATCTAAAACCATGATGACAATCGCTCAGCACGGTTTGTATTTGTCTTCTTAGGCGTAAATCAATGATGCCTTCAAATACCTTTCCGAACACTGACAGAACTGCAATTGGCCTATACGATGTAATATCTAGATTATATTTTTCTTTGAATATTGGCGTTACTCTAGTGATTTTCCATGCCTGTGGGTAGTGGTAGTGTTTCAGAGCAAGATTGTACAAGTGCAACAGTGGAACCTCCAAAACAGACACACAGTCTTTCACCAGAAACGTTGGAATAGAGTCGGGTCCGGGGGTGGATCGAGACTTCAGCCTTATGACAGAGCGACGAATATCGGAGACAGCCTATCTATATCAATTAACGGCATATAAGCCCCAACATTATTGGCGGCCTTTCCTGCGTCTAACTCCGGTACGCCGCTCTGAAATACAGAACCAAAATACTTAGCAAAAGCGTTCACCGCATCAAGGCCAGAGACCTCGTAATTTTCGAAACGAAAGACATTTGTGTTACCTCTATCCCTTCGCTTATCTTTGACATATTGCCAGAATTTCGTGGGGTCTTTCACAATATCCTTCTCAAGCTTCCGCATATAGTCGGCATAAGCAGCCCCAATCAATGTTTTTACACGTTCGCGATAATGTTTGAACAATTCCTGATTAAATTGTTTACCCTCCGCTTTGAATCTCTTTAAATTAAAATGTTTATGTTTTATAGTTTGGATAATTTCAGGTGTATACCAATTTGGATAAGCGCAAGGACTATTTTTGATTCTTTTTTGATGGGTATGTGCTGGGAAATGATGCCATTTAAGACCGAATACAACTGCTCAGCAAACCTGTCCACGTCACTTTCACGTAGCAAATCAGACCAGTCCGTCGCCTGTAGAGCTAGGTATAGTGCGTTTAAGTCTGCTTTTCTAAAGTTCCATTCAGGGGTTTTATTACATTCTTGCTCAGGATCAAAAGAAGATCTCTCCGGTCCGCGTGGCAACGACAAAACAATTTTTAGGGCAGAGTGTGGCCTGTTCAGCCATATAAGAGCTTCCACTTCGTTACCAACAATAACTGTTCCCTCTTTAAAATTACTGAGCACTAAGTCAAGCATGCCGCCATAAGAGTTTGCATTAGTAATGCATTGTTTAATTTTACAGAATTCCGTAAATTGGTCATAATTTAATTTAAAATTAGCACTGGCCGAGTTCAAATTAAAGTCTCCTAATATTAAAAATTTCAGCTTATGCAATAGCATTAGCTTTTGCAATAGCATTCTTGTTAACAGTTAAATACACTAATATATGCATCATCACTAGTTTTTGGTGGCAAATATATAACACAGCACATGAATTTTACTTTTTTCCACGTTAATATAGCAAACAATATTTATTTATCCTCAGTGAGGTCGTCAATATCTGTAATTTTTTGCATCGAGTAGCATCTGCGGACCGCGAGACGAACTCCTCCATATTTTGCATCATCTGGTCTGTCTTTGCGTAATACTGCGTATTCAGGAGGAAAGAGTTCACCATCACATACGGAATCAGTCAAAACGGTCTCATTTAGAGCAACGATGTCAATTGGAGTGGACCGAAGAAGATTCATCTTGAATAAAGATGATTTAGTGACAGATCTTATACCTCGCACGTTCTGGAAATATGCCACAATTTTTTTCTTTTACTTCCTTTTTTGATTTTGCCTTTGTACATGAAAATTATGCCGCCAGTGCCTTATGCAAATATCAGCTGGCCAGTTCATAGGCAAAAGGACAGTATCAACCAGACTGGCCGGCGCCTCTACCTTGAAAGAAGCGTAGTTGCCACGTGCCTTCAAGGTTTCCACGGAACACACATCACTTTAACATATTTGTTTGAGATGCTCACTTACTTGCTTATCAGATGTACCCTTCTTGACATAATACAAGTGTAAATGTTGTACTTTTTCTGATGCTTGGAGGGAACTACCACTAGGGTCGGCCGTACCACGCAGTATTTGCCTTTTTGTATTACGGAGCATCTTGATCGTACCAGTTGCCAAGGATCCGGTTCATCGGATTCTGCCGGCTCGTTTACTGGTTGTTGTCCAAGAGCACTAGCATATATCTTTTCCGGCTGACTTGTAGATTTTGCAGTAGTGTCCTTCCCTACCGCACTAGTGTCTTTCCCTACCGCACTATTTGTTGGCTCAGTGTTGGATTTGGAAGATTTGTTTTTTTTTGCTTGGGAAGGTATAGTGTGACATTGCTGCTCCGGCATACAAATATTTTTGGGTTCCTTGTTTGTAGCTTCTAGTATTTTTGTAGCCATCTTTTCTTCAATGCTAGATAACCGGGTGTCAAGGTTTTCGAAGTTATTTTCTAGAAAATTATTGATATCAATCAACGTGTTTTTTCTTTCATTGCTACTAATCGATCCATCTATCTTTCCTTCCAAAATGGTTAGTCTTTGGCTTAGTTTCTGTATTTCATCACACAGCGCAGTCTTCAGGAAGGTCATCTTGCTAGTAAGAATCCTTCCCATTTCTATGCATACTATACCACAAAGTCCATCATTTTCAATGGACGTGGGGTTTGGTGGAGTATACTGTATTTACTTGACTTTAGTAGTTTTTTTTGCTACGCGCAGTCATATTATCTGTATCTTGTAGACGATCCACTGTCAGAACTGAAAAGTTAGTAGTGGCGTCTTTTCTGATATTTGATTTATGGTCGCATCACACGTCATGACTTCGTAAACATCATGATCTTGATCATTAGTGGATAGTACAGTCGTAACATCAAACATTGCTGCACTGGTCTTGCGGCAGGGTGTATCATCATTTCTTGTAAGTGCACGTAGGTGCACGTTCGTGATTTATGTTGATGATGAGTCATCACTAAGTACCTTAGGTCGTGAACTTATTAGCCGGCTCTCGTACAGTCCTTACATGAACGCGAAACACTTCTCCATTTTACAATAACATTTACAGGTAATATTTTCTATTTCATGCATTATTTTATATTTAATATTTGCTTACCTTTGTCATTTTTTATTATTTGATTACTGGGTATGGGTATATAAAGCATGATTCACGTTACATCGTGTCGGGGCTGGGCCTCGCCCGTGTAGTGTCGGTTCTACCGTGCGCCGGCCGGGCCTATATTTCATGTTACACCGGGCTGTTTATAAGTAATTATTGCACGCCCGTGTCCGCGTATAATATACTGAGTGTTGTCAAGCATCTGCTAATTTTCTATTTCTATTTTCTTTTTTATTTATGTTTTTATTAGTTTCCATTTATCGCTTGAGAGATAAAACTAAGTGTGTAATGCAATTTAGATTGTTTTAGTTCGTCGTTGTTGTCGCCGGGCCGGGTTTAACATGAATTACTCCATACAAAAGTATAAGTATGTTATAGATACTTCACCGTGCACCGCCTGTGCTTAAAAATGGATCATCTATCTTTGTTATTTTTATTATCTATTCTTTGTTAGGTAGTGTTATTATTATTTAACGTATTCAACTGTAAAATTATTATATTCTAAAACTATTCGATTTCTCTCACGGACATTATTTGAAATTAGTTTTAATCGGAACTTTTCTTTTTAATAAATCGGCAAGTATTTATTTCTGCACATCTAGTGGATACCATTTCCCATCAATTCTCACTGTCATCAAACCATTGGCATTGATTTACATGTTTATTCACAACATGACCAGTGTCCCTCTCACCACGACTTTAATTTGTTACTACCTACTAAATAGTGTTAGGTCATCTCACTACTGTTGTCATTTTTATTATAATACTTTTTCAAAAATTAACCACATTACTATCAAACGTTGTGATACTAATTAGTATTCACCCGCATTATTAATTACGCGCTGTCACACCTCTGGAAAATTATGAACACTTCAAAGTATAATACCATTTGTATTTGATTCACAAGTAATGCTTTTCAGTATAGTGTCTAACTCCTTTTTGCTATTACATACATTGTATAGGTATATAATACACGACACAAGCATAACAGATATTAAGCAAAATACCTTCACGTTATAATTAATATATTTAAAGAGGTAACGAGAGGAAAGAGCACTGAATAAATGAATCTAGTCAAACCTAATATTTGAAATAAATATGTAGGTACTTTAAAAGATTAAAACTTATTTAAAAAAGTATTACAACTAAATGCTAATAAAAAAATTATTTCAATTACTCCTAATTTGTTAGATGAATTTAAAAATATACAAATTATTTTGCCTCTTTTCGTCATTTCAATAAAATTCATTTCATTTCATCAGGCAACATATTGAGTAATTAACCATTTCCTCTTCATGTAGCTAAGATAATTGAAATGAAAGAAGTGGCAAAATAATTTGTATATTTTCATATGTTTGAGTTCATCTAACAAATTAGGAGTAATTGAAATAATTTGGTATTTGCATTCAGTTGTAATATTTTATTTTTATTTTTAAAGTATTTTTTAGTTTTTAAGTAAAATACCTTTTAAAGTACCTACATATTTATTTCAAATATTAGGTTTGACAAGGTTCAGTTATTCAGTACTTTTTCGTCTCACTACTTCTTTAAATATATATTATAACGTGAAGGTACTTACTTATATATCCTTTTATGCTTTTGTCGTGTATTGTATACTTATACTCGTACAATGTATGTAATACCTAGTACACATACGTACAGTGAAGTCAGTGCGGTTTAAACCAAGGCCAGTGGGGATGTATGTATAATTATTTATTTTATGAACAAATACGAAAATATAACGAACCAGCATTGTATAGGAGTTAATTAGTTACACTAATAAAGAGGGTTAATAAAAGAAGCTGACGAATATAACTTAAAATTAACGTTAAGGCCTGTAGTCACCTAGCGCCTTGACAAGCCGCGGCTAAATTAGCAGATTTGTAATTCTAACGAGGGTAGCGCCTTGAGGAAAGCTACGCTCGCTCTAATTACACATATGATGTGAAGTGAACCTTTGGGATCATTTATTTTCCTGTCAATATATTATGTAATTCCTGTTGTTCTTGCTCAATTGAATTGTGTTAGTTTTATTATTGACAGCTTAACATTTATCTCGAGGATAAATAATTTTAAATCGCCTGTCGTCGCATTACAAGAGAAATTATTGTTAGATAGGCAGAAATCTTTGGTAACAGTGACTGAAACTCATTACTGAAATGTACACTATAATTTAAACTTTCTTTCATTTCTGATAGAAATCTTTCTTGTTTAAAGAAAAAAAAAATGTTTGTTTAATGTCTGTAAATATGGAATTTGGAATGAAATTAATATTAGCAGCTTGTTGTGATTCTTGTAATTATAGTAACACATAATTTTTTTATATCAATATTTTATTTCATACATCGGAAGAATAAAAAGAACAAGCACTGACTCAATACTTATATTAAAGAATAACTTTCACACGCCAAAACATAATTTACGAGTGAAACGTATATCCTAATCCTTAGTTGATTAAGTATAAATTGCGGGATCAGTGGGCTATAAATCATGATTAGAAAGATTATAACTCTATAGGATCAAATAACTTGATAAAAATACTGTAGCACTGTATATGTTGCGTTGATGCCCGATGTAGGTAGGTACATGCGTACACTGTTTTGAATCGTATCATACAATTAAATTTGACTAATTCTTCTAATTCCATTCACAAACACACACTTTTTTGGCATAAAGCATATTCCACGTGGTGCACGCATCAGCGTTGCCAAACCCCTTAATTTACTAATACAAGGAATATTAAACCGAAACGAAAAATACGATTTGGAAGAACTGCTCATTTTCGATTATAGAACTTTATGTTAGGAATAAAATGATAAAGACAAAATTTCCTTAACACAAAAAATTAAACATAAGTGCTTTAACTCTTCAATTCCGAGAAATAACGTTCGGCCCATTTATAAAACTATCAATTCAGACAGTATTCCAAAAATAGAAACAACAATTAGCGATGGCACTTACTATTTTCCAGCGATGTTATGGTATCAAATACTCCCGAGACTCTTTCCGCTCTAACATCAAAGCATCCTTCTTCCTGTGTGGCTTGTTGTCTGCCAGATCCCCCACATCCAAACGATGTGTCGACACGAGCTACCGAGGAAGACGTGTTTGCCGCAATAAATTCTTCAAAAGCGGTTCTGCGGTAAGTTTTGATGGCTTAACGCCACAACATTATAAAGGTTTGATTACCGGCTCTGGCGGTGATGCCGATAAGACACTATTATCTAGTCTAACAGCTCTAATAAACATTATGGTGGCTGGTAAAGTGCCCCCGGAGATAACCGACATCATGTATGGTGCTAATTTATGTGCCCTGAAAAAAAAGATGGTGGAGTTAGGCCAATTGCAGTAAGTGCAACTATACGTCGCATTGCTACCAAAATTTGTTGCCGTCACATTCTCCCTACCGTTTCAAACTATTTTTGTCATACGCAAGTAGGTTTTGGCTCAAAGAGAAGCGCTTTCTTGATGCATGATGGAGGTGAGGTACGCTTCAAAGTAGACATAAAAAAATTATTCTGTCGATAGAGCTACCTTGTTCACACAGATAAAACAGCAGCCCTTCAAAATTTATATCTAAAGAAAATTTATTACATTCCAAAGTTGAGTGTCAACAAGGTGATTCTCTCGGACCAGCTATCTTCGGTTTCGAGAATTATAAAAAATGAAATTATTAATAAATTTAACAATCTGGCACCAAATATTAAAGCCTCGTCAAGAAAATCGCTGTATCTCCTAGATGCTTCCATTTTAGATGACTCCATGCCCTTAAATACAAAAATTTAGCCAGCCTTCAGACAAACTTTTCAAAATTAATTCCCACATGGCTCTCCTCATTGTCTGCTTTTGCCTTTTCGTTCCAAAATTTACTTATGCTCTTCCCTGTTCTGAACTTTTTAAATTTCAAACCTTTTTAATACCTGTAGACAATATTCTCAAAAATACATTATCTAAAATCTTAAATTGCTCCTTTGTTGATGACAGGGTCTGGAATAAAGCCTCACTTCCTATCCGTTATGGAGGCCTGGGTATACGCAAAATGTCGAGTGCGTCACTGCTCGCTTTTCTTTCGTCCACCTACAGCACAGAAAACCTTTTCCTATCTGTTATTCACCCTTCCTTAGGATCTGTTGAGATGCCATGATGACTGATGGTCGAAATGCTTGGTTAAGTGTTTGTCCGAGTACTAACCTGCTTACCTCGACCTTTTGTCAGAAACACCGGGTTGAGTTTCTATGCAAAAATGTTCATTTATAACTTTTAGACTCTTGTAGTACCGAAAAAGATTGGTCTCGCCTCCTGGCTGCTTCTGAGAAGGAGTCAGAACACTGGTTGGAGGTAATATCTTCAAAAAACTTAGGAACCTTAATTGACAACACAACAGTTTCTCTCATAGTATCCCTTCGTCTGGGGGCCAGGACTAACCTTCCTCACCGTTGCTGCTGTGGTGATCTCGTTGATATACTAGGTCACCACGGTTTATCCTGTTTACGTAGTGTGGACCGCATGTCACGACATGCTGCCTTGAATAACGTCATTCGGCGAGCCCTTGTCGCCGCTGGTGTTCCTGCAGTCTTAGAGCCTGTAGGTATTGCGCGCAGCGACGGCATGAGACCGGATGGTTTGATGACGCTCATTCCTTGGAAACTTGGAAGATCGCTGGTGTGGGACGCCACTTGTGTCGATACACTTGCTGTTTCCCATGTACCGGCGACTTCCAAGTCAGCAGGTGCTGCGGCCAGTACTGCTGAGAACTTGCAGTGGCGTAAGTATGCGACTCTCTCTGAGAGTTTCATATTTGTGCTCTTTGCAGTCGATACTTTGGGTTCCTGGGGCCCCGAAGCCTATCGACTGGTTTCTGATATTTGTAAAAGACTGGTCGAGGCTTCGGGAGACCACCGGGCTGGCAGCTTCTCCCGCCAACGAATCAGTTTGGCTATTCAGAGGTAATGCTGCCAGTCTGCTGGGCACCTTAAGCAATGCTAGCTTTCTAAGCGGCAACTTTAAGGAAGTCTATTATTTAAGATAATGTGTAGTGTTAAATTTATAAATATTAAGGTATGTATATCATAGAATAACAATTATATTTGTTTAATATGTGGCTGTTTGTTTTAAAAAGTTTTTTAACCAATTAGAAATCTAGGTTCGATCTTTTCTTCTGACCTTCCGTATAAGCAGTTCTTCTGCGTTTATGTACATATATATGAATAGAAGTAAAGCGTCCTGGGGAAAGAAAAATAGTCTTCAGACCCCATTCTACGTAGTAAAAAGGGAATAAAAATGGATTATTTGTCTTATCGGCTGCAGTGTCGTTTTTGAATAAATGCCTAAAATCTAACAAAAATACTCCGAGATCTTATAACTCTAATCTGTTAGTTATAAAATATTCGCTTTTAAAGTTGTTATCAAGGTATATCTCTTCCTCTCCTTCAAAATTAATTATGTAAAAACTGAAAAAGTTTTTGGTTGTAGATTTTATGTTAATTAGTACTTTTAATGAAAGTTATGACAGATGTTAGAATTTTCCGATTGTCGCGACCTCATACCAATGCCACAACATCATTACATTAGTGTATACTATTTTTAAAACGTTCTTTATCAAGTTGAAATAATTAATAATTCATAGATAAATATAATTTACATACATATTATATAAAAGAAGATATCTTGACTGACCGATTCATCATCGCTCAACATAAAGTGTTCAAGCTAAAAATATGCTTCACTAGAAACATAAAATTTGGACTCCTGAGAGGGTGAAAGGGGCGACAGAGTTTGTATGGTGAAAAAATCTTTATCTATTAATTTAAAATTTACCTTATAAATTTTTATTCGCAAGTTGTTGTGTTAATTGTTGGTTTCAACGAGAACATAATTGCGGTCAGTTACGCGTAAAGTGGGTTCGTCTTCATGAGATATAAATTGGTACGTACTTATAGTTGTCGGAGTCATTAATTTACTGTTCAGGGTCATTAGTTTAGCATGTGTGATGTAAAAGGAAACAATTTTCCGATTACAATGATGGGCGGTATACGCCGGTAAGTCATTTGTTACAATATTATTTATAAAAATAAGTGTAAAGTTAATATTGTTTTTCCTTTCTTATGTGTATAATATATTTATAGGTACTTTGCAGTGAAACTTAATCTAGTGCATACTGAATTGCGAACAATTAGGCTTGCAGGTAGAACCCCGTAGCTCGGGCCCGAGAATAACCAGTCTGTTATAAGAAGCGACTAAAGCAGTCTTCGGGATGGTCGATCGGAGTGGAGGCTCCGATCGTCCATCCGCGCCTGTCCGCACTGCCGTGGAACTACGAGGGTGCAGGGGGAATCTGTTACTGCCCTCCCGGGAAAGGCTTTGGAACAGCGCGAGAGGAGCTGCCCCAGTATGTTCCGTAAGAGATCCCGGAGCCCCTTGACAACGCGCCGAGACGACATCCAGTCTCTCCCCTAGGGGGCTGGGTACCTGTGTGCAGATTTCTCCTGGATAACCAAAGAAAAGGCTTGCAGGTAGAGTTCTACTGCTTGTAGATATTAATGGTTAAATATTCGTATTCTCTTCATATTTCTCACATTCTTAGTTAAATAGTATTAAGTATTTATGATTAATCGTTCGAAGAGATTTATAAAATATAAATCGTAATAAAGAAAACAAATAATACAGTTATATATTACATACATACGAAGATAAGAATCGTCATACAAAAGTTATTGAAAAACTATCGAGTATCCACGGCATAAACTCATAAGAGGTAGACATTCCCGGTCGGGTTAATTTAGGAAACAAACTTTTGTAGATTGTTTCGAGTTTAGGTGTACCTACTGGGAGACGCCTTCAGTAGTAGACATCTGGTTCTCATAGCACAGTGAATGTCCTAGTTGGAGACCAGATGATTGGTGTGTATTGTGTGGCTGTATTAAAGTCACATTAGATAACTGACGTCAAAATTGGTGCAAAAATTAATAGGTGTGTTATTTCAAACTGAGGGTATGTGCACGCGTATATATGTACTACACAAACATATATAGAAGGCAGTGAGTATTTCTCACGCCATCAAGATAAAATTTGTTTGTGTTACAACCACTTTCTCAGGTGATATTTAAAAGCTTTTACGAGCGCGTAAGATGGCTGCGTCAAATAGAGTACTGTGCCAAAACAATTGTAATAATAAAGTAATTGACGAGAGAAGTGTATTTCAATGAAGCTATGAGCAGAAGTTATTAGTTTCATGCCAACCATACAATACAATAGCATTTCATTCTTTTTTAATAATACTTTTCATACTCTGGAGAATCGTTGTGACCAAGTATATCGGGCCGAGTAAGTAGTTAAATAATTTCTTTGAACGATATGGTGGGTAGATACCCACTATAGTTGGCCATTTCATGAAGGTGAAATTTTATGAAAATGGTTAGACACAACATGATCTGCCTGATTCTAAGATCGTACGACGACAATAATAAGTGAAACAAAAGATATATAGAGGACAATGATGTTACATTTAAAAGAGGTAGATGAGTTATTGCGCTCGAAAACTGGCACCATAAAACTTTGCTAATTAGCCAACCTAGAGCTCATTCGTGCAACAACGTGACAGTGTCAACTCGTATGTGCGCTCCTAATATTAATATCAAAATGATGCCGTCCTGTGTTATTAGATACAGAGAAACTATACTAGCAAGACTTCCAAAGGTTCGCGAATTGCGTATCATGCGTAAGTATACTTATTTAATTCATTTGTGTCACCATTTTTTCCAAAATCTAAAATATCAGTAAAATATTAAATCATAAAAAAATGAAATGCGATAGATAATACCTCAGTTACCAAGTGCGACAGAGAGCAATATACTATGTTTGGTCAAAGAATATAAAAAGTTATGTTACAGAACCGTCAATATCATGGAGTGCCTATTAAACATTTGATTACGTTTATTTATTTGGTTTATAAGTTATAATATACGTATTTTTTAAAACGAATCAAAAGCTTTAGCAGTGTTTTATATCCCAATAATCCCATAAAACAAACAAATTTTTACATGAAAATAGTGTTTTATTTTTATTATTTTCAAATTTATAACAAAATTGTTTTACGAATGTATGTACTTAAATAATTCTGTTTCCAAATGTACATGACTCAAGAAAAATTAATTTTAAAAAGCAAACATAAATCCTTTTTTACTGTCTTACCATTAGGCATCAATCATATTTTTCGAAAATGTCTGTTCTGTTGCATTAATTATTAATATTCTATGAATTAAGTCACGGATTCGCTTAAAATGCTGTAAGAAAGTGAAATTGACCAATCACAATGGTTTTAGAGTGCCGCGTGATTTGTTAGTTTGAAATGCAATTGAAGTCTTACATTGTATAGCAATGTAGTGCAATGTATATTTGTCTCACTTTGCTTATTATGGTAATTGTCATGCTATCTTATTTACACTTCATCATTTTATTAGTGTGTATAAACAATACGTGTGGCTTATGTGTGTGCGTAACCGGGACAATATTTTACAAGCATTAGTACTAACGTAACCTATCTACCTCTTTTTTAAATATAACATCATTGATAGAGGACGTTAGATTTGTGGGCTCAAGACAAGAGGCATACGCGAGACGAGGCCGAGGGCACGAACTAAACAAATATTAGTTCTCAAGGGAATGCTGCGGCGGCTGTTTGCCGTCTTCACATAATTTCATTCACGTAAATCTTTGCATTCTGGCGCCATTGTTGTCACGTAGACAGAGATCACTTCATGCCCATTACTATCTATTGTATATACCGAGTTAATAATACCTAAGATAAAATCCTTTTACATATATCTACTAAGTAGGTATGTACTTGAAGGACAGAAATATAAAGTGGTACACGTACCGACATTTAATTAAACCAAAAATACATATTGAGTACCTATTATACGTAGTATGTGTTAAGGTGGCACATCAGTCGGTAATGAATGAAAGATATATTGATGATACGTACTAATCTACATAATAATATGGTTTATTTAAAACAAGCATGAAACATTAATTATTATTATTAACAAAATTATTATATACCTACGTCTTTAATGAATGTATTTTAAATGATTATTTCTTTTTATTTTAAAATCTACTTAGGTATGTGTTATGTAAGTACTTACGTACTTTCATCTATCTGAATTTATATTAAATGTGTAATATAGGCATATATTATATGCCTATATTTTTATGCTCAGCTCAAAATTTGCACAAAATAATGCTTATTATTCAGTACAGCGCTTTACATAATGCTTTATTAAAACTACGTTGATGTAAGTTAGTTCTATAGGAATATGACAGTTACAGTGAGTGTAGTCTTTATTCCTAGCGGCCTCAGCGATTACTTAAAAAAATCGATTCCTCAGAGATGTACGAATAAACCTCAGACCGAATAAAAAAAGAAAGACGTAATGCTGAAGCCGGATTTTTAGTTATGTGGTACGTGAGCCAGTGTTACCATATTGATTCTTAATACCCCAGTTATTGTAAAAATAACGTTATCATCGATGACGCTGTTCTATTGAGAACGTTATTTTATTAGTGACATATTTTATAATACAGATACACAATTATTATAGGCTTGTAGCATATGTAGATACGTACAGTTTTATAACAGTATTAGAATTTGCCCAAAATTTACTTACATACATAGATAGATGCACCTTCGACCGTGTTCCACCTTGAAACAATTTGCCCATCGTCCTCTATAATGGCTCCTCTAAATACAAGCATGGCTGGGCATATGACCGTTAATCCGTTTATCGTTAATTAACGAAGTTAACTTTTCGTGTAATGGATTAATTTTTAAGTTAATTTTTAAAAATGTTAACGGACTCGTTTAACTTTCGTTAACTTTCTATGAATCCGTTAATCGTTAAAGTTCACCGCGAAAAACATGTTCTTACTTATTCGGTCGTGTGGGCGTAAGTGGCGTAGGTTCCATCGTAGTCGCGCAAGCGCGGGTGGTTGATGCAAGGGAGTGAAAGAATGAGCAAGACGGACGAAATTATTCGTTTATCTATACTCGTTCGTTACCTTAGTGTTCTGTTTTCAACAGTTTTTTAAACGTTATTGTTCGAGTACTAAGTTCACGTTAATTGCTACCTTTTAATAATGGAAGTTACTTGATTGTTTTAACTCTGTATGCCTATTGTGAACAGTGCAGGTATTTTAGCTACATCTTGGAATCGTAGTCCATAAGTGATGAAAATCCGTGGCCCCATTTAAGCGATTACTTTAATTATGTAACCAGATCAGGAGATCAAATAATGTTCGATTGTAAAATATGTTTGCCTAGAAAATCGACAATTAAAGCTCACACTTACAGTCTTAATAACTTAAAACGACACATGAATTGCAGTGTGTATACTTCGAAAAAGCCTAAAAGAAAAACTAATCTTGTGCAATCCGACATCGACAGCGATGCCAGTACTAGTAATCGAGCTAAAAAAAAACCAAAGGAGAAACATTGCAGTCATTTGCCCTCGCAGCAACTGGAGTCTGTGTTTCCCAAGCTAGTGTGGACCAATGTATAGTAAACTTTTTTACTGCTAACATGATTCCTTTACATGTCGTCGAAACGAAGTCGTTTGGAAAGTTCAATATCGAGGAGAACATTGGGTAGATGCATCGTTGATGAGCATATTCGATTAAAGCAGCACATGACCAAGTAAGTACTTCTTCTTTAAACACCAAATTAACAGTTACATAATTTTAAAAAATAATTAAAATTGCGTTTATTTCAGTCTGTATGGTTTATAATTTAAAAAATACAAATAATAAAATTAATTGAAATAAAATTACATAAATTCAGTCAATTGATACATTAAAAAGAAAATAATAATGAGACTAAAATTAAAAATTTTAACGATAAACGATTAACATTAACCTCCGTTAAATCATCCATAAAATAACGCTTTAAGACCTGTTGAAGTTTTGTGTTCCTAAGAGTTTTTATTTTGATTTATTGAAATTATGAATTTCTAAGCTTTCTTAAGTATGAAACGTGATTCCATCCTGCTTTTTATTTTTCAAAGACTGGTTCCCAATAACCATACAATTCGGCATTTACAGGGTAAAATAATGTAATTTATAGTTAACTAATAATGTGAGGCATAGTTTGATTGCATGTGTTTGCATGTTGCTTTGCATGTACATGGCGAGGCACAGTTTTGCCGGATTCACTGTGTTGTTCACGACGGCATTGTCCTTCTTTTTTATTTAGTCTGAGGAATAAACTTCACCAATTGTAATATTTGAATCTTATTGAATAGTTACAATGAAAATAGTTACATGTTAAATCTTTTAAAATAATAATGAAAAAGCTTTGGTTTTGTCATATTTTTCACTTAGGTATATCCTTGGTATATCATTTAAATAGAATAACTTAACGTCAAATACAGAAGTAGCGCCTAAAATACATTATTACTTGATGCCGGAATTAATGCACATTCTCAAAATAAAAAAAATAAAACCTCTTTTTGATTATCATTTTTTTGGCTATATATTAAGACAAAAGAAACTTTTTATTACGAAAATGAGTACGCTTTCTAATAAATGAATTTTTCGATATGTGTTTAATTACCTACTATTCGTCTTATTAATTTGGATGGCTAAGAAATCTAAGACTTTAATTGTTTAATTAATTTAAAATTGTTTACTGTACAGGACTTTGGCCAGTTCTTTAATATACCTATTTAATATATATCTATTTAATTGTTGTAAATATTATTTCGGAAAAAATAATAAACGCCTACTTCCAGTCTTTATATTCACGATATTAGGTATAAAAGTAATAAAAAGAAATTTTAATTCCTTTTGTATGAAAAGTGCAAATATTTTTAATGGACTTAAAAAAAAGAGGAAGTTCTCAATTCAACTGAATTTTTTGTGTGTATGTAATGCGTTGCTATCGTTATTTTTATGTACTGATTTTGATGATTTTTCTATTATTTGTAATGGTATATATCCAGGGTGATCCCATAGAAAACCAAGGATGGAGTACTGCTTAAACAAAAGGACTTTCCAATTGCTTATTTCGATAATCCTTTTATTTAATGTTTCGTTTCGATGTTTCAGAATTGAAAAAATCTTGGATGCAGATTTACTTTAGATATTTATTTAGGACGGCCACTCAAAAGGGAAAAATAAATAACTTTTTATGGAAAAATTTAAACCGGCTTCAAAATAAAAACACTGAAAAGTACAAAATAATTACTTAATATCCTTTACTAATCAAAACGCAAGTAAAAAAATTATTTACAAATATAATACAAATATCTACATATATAGTAAACTGACAGTTACTGAGGTCTACTCTACACTAGAATGTTACACATACTTTACAGTTTACAGAACAGTTCACAACAGTTTACAATATAATTTCCGAAACTCGACCACGGCGTCAGCAGATTGAACCTCAAGGCATCGTCGGCATGGGCACAGACGGCCATGGCAACATGGCATTAGAACAAAAGTTTTCACATTTCGATCACGCAAACGGATGCACATGAGCATTTTGTATACAATTTATCTTCACACCTCGATATTGCAAATGGATGGACGCGATCACTTCTGTATTTTATTTAATGTAATTTTGTCTTTATTGAACGGAAAGGCAATTTCAGGAACAGTTCTTATTTAAAAAACCTATCCGTCGCTTGTTCTTTGTAATTAGTTTTTTCCTTACTATCCTTATTTCCTTGTCCTTCAACTGTACCTACATACATATATAATCAGTGGCGTAACTATACTGTAGAGGCTTGTGGCAAATTCATAGGTGGATGGGGCCCTCGCTCAATGTAAAGAAGCTCATCCAAAGTTGTAAATTATATTCAATAAATCACTACGTAAAGTACGTAGGAAACACTATTACGATATTGTGTACATTTTTCGATAATTTTCTAGTAACTCCTAATTTAAAACATAACTTTCATACATGTATGTACTTTAGTGCATTGTTTCTCAACCACTTTTATGTTGCGACCCACGAAAAAGCCAAAAAGTTAAATATAAAGTCTTATTAATATTAATAGTCTATTCATACGTTTACCAGCACCGAATCTGATTCGGTGCTGGTTAGCTGTCCGAGTCCGATCTCTGGTATATCCTGAGAATGCTTCGTTGAGAGGCGAAACACATGTCGATTGGTGGTTTTTGGATAAGATTTTAGGAATTCATCACATGAAATGGATTTCCGCAAAGTAACACCTGAGTCTATACAATGTCAAAAATACTGTCTAGGCGAGGTTTTACCTGCGTTGTACTGGCACGAACTTGTCAAATAAGCCTAGATATAGGTTAAATGCCTTAGTTATAAAAACAAAAGGACGCAAGGCAGAGTTTCATTGTCATTTAAATTTTTAGGGAAGCAGCACAGAGAAGCAAGTACATACTCGTACAACAACGATCTTCTCTCACTCACCCAGCGTTTATTTTTATAAATAATAGTAGTAAAAGAAGTTAAATTAAAATGGACAAATTTGTGACAAAACGAAATGTGGCTTCTACATCTGATGAAACGGTCACACGAACGGACAAGACCATGTTATACGACGACACATATTTAAAATATGGATTGATTGCATTGGATGGTAAGCCACAATGTGTTGCTTGTGTTCAAGTCCTATCCGCGAAAAGCATATAGCCTTCAAAATTAGTCCGGCATCTGGAAACAAAATATCCGTTTTTACAAAGCAAACCGTTAGAATTCTTCGGCGTAAGTTACTTGTTTTGTAAAATCAACAAATTGCTATAAAAATATCCAGCCGTAATGAGACTGCACTTCATGCATCCTACTTAGTATCACTGCGAGTCGCTAGGGAATCTAAGCCCATGCTATTGCGGAAAGACTCATTTTACCCGCTGCTATTGATATGGTTAATATTATTAGGACTTATCATATAGTCCTTTAGGACTTATCATATTGTATTAATTGACGATTGAAGAAAGAAAGAAGATAAAAACTTAAAAACTATATACCCCTTTCGATAATACAAGAGACGTATTAATGAAATGACCATCGATATTCACAACCAAATAATTGAAAAAGTTAAATTAAATGAATTTTTGCCATTCAATTTGACGAGTTAACAGATGTATCGAACTTGGCGCCATTTTCAATGTTTTGTCCGATATGAATTCGAGGAGTCTATTAAAAAAAATGTGCTTTTTCGCAAATCAATTCCTGATCGAGCATCTGGCGAAGGACTTTTTAACGTATTCATTGAAGCAATACAAAACGAGAACTTAGATTGGAATAAATGCATTGCGGTGTGTACTGATGGCGCGAAAGCGATAACGAGGAAGAACAGTGGCGTAGTATAAAATTAAAAGATATTATGCCGCAAGTGGAATGGACGCACTGTTTTCTTCACAGACATGCGCTTGCCGCCAAAAAGATGCCTAACAATTTACAAAATGTTTTATCACAAGCTGTTAAAATAGTTAATTTTATTAAAAGCCGACCGTTACAAAATAGATTGCTTTCAACACTGCGAAGAAATGGGTGTCAAGAACAATTCACTGCTTTTCCATACTGAAGTGAGATGGCTGTCCCGAGGAAAAGATTTAATAACGCTTTTTGAATTGCGAGATGAATTAAAAATCTTTTTTACAGATAAAAATAGTTTATTTTTAGAATTTTTACAGGATAAAGAATTTTTATTACTGTTGGCTTACTTGAGTAACATATTCTCACATTTGAATAACTTGAATACGAGTTTACAAGGCCGGAATAAAAACATTTTACTTGTGACATAAAGTCAATGCCTTTATCAAGAGTCTTAGTATTTGGATTATATGTTAACAAAAATGCGAATTTAGAAAATTCAGCTATTGACCGCCTGTTGGAGAGCATGAAAACGCATTTAGGTGAATTAAAGATTCAGTTACAAGAATATTTTCCAGATGACAACAATGATTTCTCGAAAAGATTTGATGAAAATGTTGTTGCAACTGCCTAGTTACAAACTGAGGCTCACAATCAAATAATGAGACAATAAAAAATTCACGACGGTGAAATGGTGAAATTCACATATGATTTAAAACAAAAAACAAATAAGTTCTAGCGAAATTTCCTCGTGTAAAGTAATCCGGTTACTATACAGCTGGCCGCGCACGCTGCTCGTCTCGATACTGCACGCACACACAAACTCGTATATTATAACAGAAAGAGACAGAAAGATCACTGTGAATTTATGTAGAGCAGAAAGTTAACGAAACTAGGACCTTGCGGCGTGCGGGTCCCACCCCACGAGAGAGAGTCGAATAGAGAGGGCTTAACGCTTTTTCATTACGTGACGATTTCTACGAACTCACACCTCCCGCAAGCCGCGTTAAGGAACTTCGTTCCAAAAATCTTATGTGGGAGTTTAATAGGAAAAGATCTTCAATAAAACTTTCGTCCGAAATATACAAACATTTTTCGTAAAATCACACAGTTTTCACTGTTACATATACACAACATGTACAGGATATGTGTAAGATACGTGTAAAGTAGCCCGAAAAATTCCGTTTAGCTGTACAGTGCAGCTGCTGCTGCCTTTTCCTTTCACGTTTTACTACTGTTCAAAGTCCCTACGACCCTTAATACACTCAAGAGGTTGTTCTATGTGGTGAAGGTGAAATCCAATGTATACTTAACAAATATTAACTAAATAAAATTATATGATCAAATATTAAATTATTCTAGTTTTTGAACAAATCAAAAGCACAACATTTTTTTTGTAAACTTTACAATTTGTAGTATAAAATACAAAAGCGCACCTCGACCATATAAATTCATTCACTGTAACAAAAGTCCGAGATCAAAATCCCCAGTCGCTCCACTAATAATACAAAATACAATATTTATAATTTATTTTATATATAAAACAATAATTAAATCTTAAATACGCATTTCATTATTTATTTGATAATTTCTTCGTACAAAGTTTTGGGATACGAAACGCCTTTCGAACTCGTTTCGACACTCTCTCTTACCCAAAATACATGTTAAGACATATAAGTACTTCACAGTTTCGGTACACAACATTTTGGATTCCTAAATTCATATTTTTATTTTCATTTCGACACCCCTCTTGAACCCTTTACGTGGTTGAATTTCCAAAAAACCCTTCTTAACGAGTGCTACACTAAAATATAAGAAACCTTTGTGCTAAATTTGAAGTCTCTTTGATTTTACGTTCCTGTTCTCTCAATGTAAACAGTAATAAATGTTCTTAACATTCAATTTCTATTTGTATATTGCAAATAGCCGCGTCTTCGGCCTGTCCTACGTGTGTGTACCCTACACACTACAACAATATAAACATAGTAGTAGGATGTCTCTCATAGAAAGCTAGCGTACGCGGTTTGTATGTGTGCGCACTAATACGCGACACACACAACTGCAATCAGTGACGTGCCCTAGGGTTTCAGAATAGGGCAAACCCGACACATACATGTTCTTCATTGTTTTTGTGAAAGTATAGAGAAGGCTAAAATATTATAGATTACTAATTAACCATGACTGGCACAACCGGTGGACAAGAAGAGAGGAAAGAGAACGCTCCCCGCGTTATTTTTACAACAAATGATTTTTATAATACTTTGCTATTAAAAATGTACAGGTGTAAATACTGTATCAGTTTTTAACATAACGATGTGTCTCAAGTCGCTGTTTATCCTAATTACTAAAAGAAATCACGGTATTAATGTGTTTATGTGAATTCATGTGTAATGTGTCTTTTATGGCGCCAGTATAGTTTTTAAATCGTCATAAACAGATATTTTCTCAACTAAATGTTTTCGTCATTCAAATAAAGTATATAGCACCGATAATAATAGGTAAATAGCACCATCTACCACACCTACCTAAAACTTGAGGGGAGAACAAACAAAAATCCCAATCAGTTTCGTAAACTAATATATTAAATTGTGTTTTATTCGAATTACTAGTCAGAGAAACACACATTCAATGAGTTGAATAGTTCTGTACACTGATTCTGTTTATTTATATTGTTGTTTATATATTGTTTATTTATATATTGTTGATTAGTTCTGTACACAAATCAGATGTAGGTATAACGTATAACGAAAGTTATAACCTATAAGTTGATTTTTATATACAAAGTTCAAAGAATTTACATTTTCAATGCCGATTGAAACTTGTGTACACTTTAAAAAGTGAGACGAGTGATTATTCTGATTTTTGCTCTGATTATGCCTTGAGATGTCGTTAGTATCGATCGACCGACAAACTGGTTGATCGCGACTTGAGGTCCTGTTTCATTTTTCTAGGATTCCTACAATGTTTTTGTTTGACGAGTAATTCTTGACACGTTAGAATTCTGTGTTCTTGACTGAGCACTTTAGTAAGGCAAACCGGGCTTTTGGGCTTGTATGAAGCTACTGCCACTAGTCTGCAATATTTTGTGCGAATGTGGGTAATTATTGTAGCGCCATTCGGGGTCGCACGCGACGCAAACATGCGATCGCTTCCGTTTGTCTCTCATTCCTTCTTCGCATCGTAGCAAATACAAAGATGTCTAAATCGTTTAAACGAATGTATTATAATGTCCTTAGAGGCTTAGATGCCTAAATAATTTTAGTTATTCGAATCCAGAGTTATCATTCATCAACATAACTACATGAAATTAAATTTAACAAATATAAAACACGTATCTGTGTGCATTGTTTTTAATAAATTAAATGAGATGCTCTCCGCATCTCACACCCAACGCTCAACCTTACGTATCTGGCCGAGAGTAGTAGTAGGCGTCTTAGCCCCACATCTCTCAACCGGCTTTTACAACTTGCACGGGATGGCACGGGATGATAAGCAGCTAGACAATCTTCTTTCACATAATTTTTTCTCTTCTAGACCAGCATAGAAGTATGTAGATTGTGATAATGTACAAATATATTATTTTACGGTAGTAAACTAATCTGTGATATTACTATAGAAAATTTTAAGAGACATAAAGGAATCTCATTTGTGGTGTATGGTATACTTACACATATTCTATCCAAGCTATATTGCTTAATGTTTGACCAACATAATAATACGAGTAATAGTATTAAAATAATGATGTAACGACGAAAGGGGCCACGTTGCTGATGTGCCGAGCTAGCCAAGCCGAGCTAGCTAGCTCCGCCGGGCTTGCCGGCCCCGCCGGGTTAGCCAGCCTCGCCACAGCCAAGCCGAGCTAGTCTGCTCCTCCGGGTTTGCCAGCCCCGCCGGGTTAGCGAAACCAGCCAGCCTGTCTCTAGTGTAGTCAACCGATGTTACCAACATCCAGTTGGACACATTGGTTCTGTAGGATGCCCAAGTTACAAATTATGTATAATAATTGTGTGATGTTATTGTAACTTTTGCGCATTACTTCACTGAATTGCATTTCGTCTGATTATTAATAATTTAATCGTCTGATTATGTTTCTTAATAATGTCGTTTTTTTGGTGAAATAATTATGGATTTCCTTGACGTAGACATCTTGAGCGCACATAAACCTAAGTATATAAGAGCGCGAAGATAGTACCACTTGCCATGTCCGCGGGGGTCTTAATGTTGTGGTGAAGTATTTAGCTTAAAATCTAGACAAACGTAGTGCTCTCATCGATCCACCTGATCTTCCATTGGGCAGATAATAATAATATGACGGCTACGCAATACTTCATTTCATGAAATAGAGGAGTTGGAGTTTCACGAAATGTCCAGCTACATCATGATCTTCATGATCTGGTCAATACGATCGTACGACGATATATTACATAGATAAAGAAACTTTATGCCTTTGTCGTGTTGTCGGTAGTTTTGTAAAAACATGTCTGGAGTATTGTTAATTTTCTTTTCGACTTTTCGAATGTTCAAGTATAAAATAATGTTGTTGTTATTACCTACTACGGAAACTTTGTGGTTTTGCGAAGTACGAAATTCATTACGAAATGTGACGTTAGGCCCTTACTCGTCCTCCTTAATGGGAAAATTACGCGTAAGCAAAATGTTACTTCATATTACAGAATTAATTTTTCATGTGCTAATTCAGTAAAGAAGGTAGCTAATTTCGTTTTGTAAATTTCTATTACGTAATATTAATATAATATAATGTAATTAATATATACTAATATTAATATTATAAAGAGAGAGAGCAGACTTTGTAAGTTTGTTTGTATGTGGACGGTAATCTCTGGAACCGCTGCACCGAAAGAACATATTTGAATAATTCTTTCACCATTTAAAACGTACATTTTTTCCAGATAGACATATTATATTCAAATAAACATATATTCAAACTATTCAAATAATATGTATTCAAACCAAGCGAAGTCGAGACGAGCTGCTAGTATAACATGAAGTCATATTCACATCCTTATTGTCTTAGATTTAAATATGAAACTAATTTAAGCAAAAATTGCACTACGGCATTAAAAAGTCCCAGTACATTATTTCATGAAAAGAAAGGCAGTTGCATAATTAAGTTCCATCAACTGAACAGACGCAATTATTTTGAATTTCACTTTATGCAAATTTCATAATAACATTTTAGACAATTTAATAAGAGCTTGTTTATTTTGTGGCATGACATGATTATCCCTATAAACTAAGTCACGGTGTAACTGAATTGCAGATGTTGTGCTTTGCGTAAATTTACATAAAATGTTCGTGCCGTTTAGGCCAACTCTGTCCTTATTTAATTACATACGTCCATCTTAATCAGTCTGGGATAATATAGGGAGTTTGGGACGCTAATTTGGTTTAAACTTGAGTTTTCCTGAATTTAAGCATGATGATACACAATTAAATTTTATGATTGTTCTAATTCTAGATTTGTAGAAAATTAATAATAGTTTCATGATTTCCCTATTTAACTGTCTACACGACTGTGCTTTAGTTTAATTTGTATAATATGAAATTACTTATGTTAATATTTACAAACTTAAAACTACACATTATCTTAAATAATAAACTTCCTCAAAGTTGCCGCTTAGAAAGCTGTCATTGCTCGTTGTAAATGAACATTTTTGCATAGAGGCTCATCCCAGTGTTTTTGAGAAAAGGTCGAGGTAGGCAGGTTAGTACTCGGACAAACACTTAACCAAGCATTTCGAGCATCAGTCAAGCACGGCACCTCAACAGATCCTAAGGAAGGGCGAATAACAGATAGGAAAAGGTTTTCCGTGCTGTAGGCTGACGAAAGAAAAGCCGGCAGTGACACACTCGAGATTTTGCGTATGCCCAGGCCTCCATAACAGATGGGAAGCGAGGCTTGATTCCAGACCCTGTCATCAACAAAGGAGCAATTTAATATTTTAGATAATGTATTTTTTAGAATTAGTTTATTAAAGAATTTATTAAAATTACTTAGAAAAAGAATATTAAGTATGTCGGAAAAGTCACGGGGCAACTCGTGCTTTTGCAACTCAGCCATGAGAAATAGGTACCTTATCTTACAAGAGGCGAACTACTCCATAAAATACAACATTAAGACAAAGTTAATGTACAAACGAGAGAAAACTCTTCATAACAATTATAACGTAGGTAATTGGAAATGTAATAATGGCAAACGATTCGTCGGAGAAATGCTATCGCACCGGCCGCCGTAGTCTAACAGACTCTCAGCGCCGGCCCCGACGTTCCGTTAGCGCGTCATCGGAAGTCGCGCTTTGCCATAGTATAGTCAAATGAGTGCCTTTTATTATTTCCACCGACAAGTATATAATATGTATATTATTACTTTGAAATTTTGATTGAATGATTATATGAGATAAGGATGTGCAGATAAATAAATACATTTAAGTATGTATAATTGAGTAAATAAATCGTGCATTCATTCATCAAAGACAACTTGACAACGATACAACTTATTAGATTTCGAAAATTGAACACGATCAGTTATCCATTTTTCAGCATATTTTTCTTCCGAGATAATACGTGTAAAAAGAAAGCATGTAAACTCATGACATAGATTAATTTAAGATAGATACATACGTATAAAATTTGTCGATAGAAAGTTATTCATTTTCAATCACTACCGTCAGTTTTAAAGTCTTCTTTATTAGTTTAAGACTAATAATAAGTGAATAAGACACATGTATAAAAATTCTTAAATAGTTCGAACATAAATTATGGTCAAACAATTGAATACAAATCGCAATATCTAGCTGAGCTGGGAGATAAAACTTTCAGTTTGGAGATTTGCGTCAGCATCTTCTTCTTCAATAGTAGTCAACCGACGCTCGTTTTAAATTGTTCTTATGCTCTGGATCTTCAGCGCTCAATTCTGAATTAAATTGCTGAAAACTTTCTTGTATCTTACAGAATTTTAATTACACTAGATTGGTTTAATTTATAGGTTTGCGTTATGTATATGTTTCACAATATAAATATATTAAACGATGTCGTTTTAACTAACCGCTTTGAATTAACCGCTATGTTAAAAACATTATATGTATGTAAGTACATTACGAGTAATGTATAATGTGTTTTTGAAGTTCCCAATTCAGAAAATGAAAATTAATCCAAAATCCCAGTACGTAATATTGGAATTACGTATTGTCTGTAATGCTTGCTTTTCATTATAAGTTCACAGAACTACCTTTTCTGTCATATTCTTAACTATATGTTCGCGTACCCAGCATAAGTCAAAAATATTTATGTGCCGGTGCTAACTGCTACGCTTCAGTCCGTCTAATTAGGGGCGTTAAAAACTGTAGAAACACCTCAATTGTAAATCTGCGAGTAGTTGAGTGAAAGAAGAAATTTACTTCCACTAACAAGTAATTTTGTATTCCAAACAAGCGAAATTTAATTTAAAAGCACAGTATAAATTTATAACAATTTACAGGAAACAAAAATATACTATCGAATGCAGCAGAACAGGATCCGCAACACATTACGACTTTAACTCGGCACGACGACGTCGCGGCGTATATTGTGTTACGCACAATGAATATCGAGTGACCGATATTTTCGTGTAACGCTTTAATTAAATTGTACTCTCGTTTTTATCATTTTTCTGACTAATTTGGTTATTAATTGCTACACATATCATATCGATTGTTATCGATTTCAAAAATAGGTGAACAATTTGAATAACTTAGAAAATGCTATCTATTGAATATTCTATAATGATTGTTTTTTTAGTTTTCCAAATGACCCAAATTTATATAAAATGGATTAAGGTGAAGGGAAATACAGATTGGTCACCTATACCGCTGAAACAATAGAAATTGATGACAAATGCTAATTTCGTTGTCGATAAAATAAGTCTCTTCTTTTCCGATATTTTAATTTTCTCCGATTGGTTTGAACGATTGATAGAAAAAAAATATAATATCAGGACAACTAGCAAGTAACAGTTAGATAAATGATTTTATAACTGATGTGACCGACTACATACATTTCTTCACGCTGTATCCCTAACGGGATAGTCAGAGAGGACGGAAAACCAAGCTTCGCGGTCTTTACATAATTCTTACGTCTCCTCAAATCTCATTATTTTTCTCACACATTTTTGCAAATGCAAGTGCTTTTAACATTTCGGTCAGCTAACACTGGCTATTTGATCTTCGTAAGTCAGGCTTGGTCTTCTTTGGCTTCTGCTACTGTAGATTTTCTGCTATTGATTCTCTTCGTCAGGCTTTCATCACTCATTCTTTCTATATGTGCCCGAACCATCTAAGCATCATTTTTACAATAACCCTGTTGTGCTATCCTGTCAAATTACGTAGTACGTATCTCTTCATTGCTTATTTTGTCCACAACTACTAATATATTTATTTTATCCCGTTATTATAATTTTCATTAGTAAGAACATTAATAATATTATTATAAATATTAATGTCATTGTCATTTGGTAACATAATATTTATTACGTATCTCATAGGGGTAAAACAAACTTACTTTAAAAATTTGTGTAGAACGCGGCATTATCGTTGTTATTTATTTTGTATTAAACTTACTTTACGTAAATGATAAGACATAAGTGGCTCGATTATTTTCTAATTATCAAGATGTAATATTCACTTTACTGTTAAAACCGAGTAGAGAAAATCATAACACTGGAAAAAAGAGACGCCGTGATTATACTATCAGTATTTTTCATCAACTTGCGTTGTTATTGATGCCATTATGTGTGTGCACAAACCTTAATGTTATCGAAAGCTATGTTGCTGAAATTCTGAGATATTGATATTTTTCGTGTGCTGTTTCTTTGAAACTCGTCGCTTTAAGAGAGTTCCAGCCGCATCGGTAAAAGTGGGCATCATATAGCCGACGCTGACGCTCCGCGCAGAAAGTTAGTACTTTTTAAATTAACTTTTCCTCTACCAACTTGCTAACGGTTTCTTAGGTCTTTGCTATGGGTATGTCGTAATTTAACTATTGAAGAAAAGTGAGCCTTAAATAAGCTTAGTGACATTTAATGAACATATCTTTTTTAAACTTGATGATTCGCAAAAAAAAATTCCTTACATAATAAAGGTCACAAAATCTACAACTTGTCCAAGTTTGAACTTCCAAAATCGATTAAAACGAGATTTATAAACTTATGCAAAAAATATGGTTTCTAGCGATTTGAAACGTTGGGGTGCGATTAAATTCGATCGACACATGAGCGGTACTTGGTTTTTTATTTTTTTTACATTAAACTTGTCTACGAACTCAAGGTTTGCTTTACCTTCTTACTGACACTTATTTATTTTAAATAGAATCAATTAGTGATACAATGATCCAGAAAAATATATTTGTATGTGTGTGTAAAAGGTAATAGTATTGAAATACTAACAAAGATTGCTCATAACTAGTGTAATCCTCCACAAAATATTAAAAATTTCTTAGCCGAAACATCTGCTTAGTGCTTACTAATATAACAACGGGTGCTGCAGGCGTCCTTGATCACTTTAACTGTTTCCCATCACTAAATAGCTATCTATGGTTGTTGGTTGTCATTGTAGGTACAAAAATTTGATACGCTTTGTTTTCATACTTTCATGCAGATCTCGATACTAGCGTCGTCTGTTTAAACTTTTTTCCTTGGCCTGTGAAGTACATATGAAGCGAAATGAATATAAATTAGAGCGACAGTAGTATTGTACCCATTTTAATGAAAATTCAAGTTATAATGCTTTTATGACGTGTTCATTACATTTTCTTAAATGTTTACAACTTCTATTATTTTTGTTCATTATTACCTGTGTATAATTTACAGAATTTCTCTCGTTATTAACAATATTCAATAATAGTTCGTAATTACAGTGTGTCGGGTAAAATAAAAGTCGGCCCTGCAGCCCAAACCTGAGGGTGCTCCCCTTCCGTGAAAAGCGACTAAAGGCGCCTTCGGAGTGGGGCTCCGGTTGTCCATCCATGCGATGAGAGCTCTTGTGGTCCGCTTTGTCTTAGCACTGGGAAATGCAGGATCTTTTCTATCTATTCTATTCTAAGTGCTTCGGCACACCGCGAGAGGGACTTCGGTGCTTTCGTAGAGGTCCCAGAGCACCTCGACGAGGCTTCGAAAACGACCGTCGCTGAAGTTTTGGTGGATGAAAGTACAACAAAGCCTAGTCCAACCCACAGGGGGCTGAGTACGCATGTGCAATTTCTCCTGCAAAACAAAAAAACAGTAGTGAAAAAGTAAAAAGAATTGAATATAAATGATAAAACGAAACAGCTATTAACTTTTAGATAGATAATGACAGAATGAGAAATAGAAACCCATGAGTGAACCTTTTAGATCATTGACATTTAGACGAGAAAGTAAGTATTTATAAATAGCAAATAGGTAGGCATGAATAAATTAATATATAGTCTGATTATGTTATATGTAAGTGTATGTTCGTGTCTAGCGTAGGGGAGTACAGTGGGTTAAAGTTAGGGAATGTTTAGTCATCGAGTCGGAGCGTTATCGCACAATTTATTACGATAGTTGTCTTGTTACTTTATAGCGAGGGTATTATTATTATCAAATCCGCTTGTGTTTACTGCTAGTAAATAATAACTCGCAACTATAAAACTACTTCTTTTTCATATGACTGAAGTTAATGCTGAATAGATTTACTATTATAGACCTCTTACTATAAAACATGTGATCTATAAAAAGGCAGTCATATTTTCTGAGAAGTTTTTAAATAAGTTATCGACATATAAATATAAAAGATGACCTAACTGATTCCTCATCACCCAGCCTAAACTACCTAAGCTACAAACATGAAATTTGGACTGCAGCTTCCTTTTGTAACGTGATGCGAAGTAAAAAAGGATTTTCCGAGAATCAACCCCTAAGAGGGCGAAAAGGTGCAGAGAAGGATAGCTCGTAAAATCATTAAGGCATATCTGACCTTTAGACGTGATGCTACCTTTAGACGTGAAAGTGTGGGAAGTTGCCCTCCAAAATATGGCCTCCTTTACGAGATCAAAAAAGGGTATTCCCGGCGGGTGGTGGAGGTTCGAGATGTGGAGGGACCAGTTCGGGTTACTGAGCTGCCGCATACTGTGGCCTGGATTGAGCTAGGATTTGACTGTCTGTAGGACGGTGCAGCACTGCAGAATGTCATCCAACAGGCTAAACTCCACATCTACATGGATGGGAGTAGAATGAATGACACGGTCGGGCCAGCCCTAACCGTTTATAGTACCGAGAATTGAAACCTCATATAAATACTTTCTTTTCTGTGTGACTGTATTTGAGTAAGGTTAATGAACATAAAATGTAACAATTTTGTGTTTATGTGTGTCATAACTACCTTTAGTTATTGGTACATTATAGTGATAATATACATTTTATTCATTTATTTAAATCTAGAAAACAAATCACTTTGTTTTTAAACGTTATGAATTTTATCTACTCATTTATACCTATCGTTAGTCCAAAAAAAAGAACTATTCTACAGGAAATTATTTTTAATATGTAATTTGCAAGTGCAATATACTGTAATATGTAATTTGGTATGAAAAAAGCACAGAACCTAGCCTACGAGACTTGAAATAGAAAGGCACCGTATTCTGCCATCCATCTGCACAAATGTTCATAAAACTTCAAACACAAATGTGCGCTCGTTTAGTAGTAACCAGGAAGCAGATACCTGACCTGTGTCTAAGCGGTATCAAAAAATGTAGAATAAAATACGTAAACATAGTTAAATAGTAAAACAGTTTGCTTAGAAATTCGTAAACATTTCATATCTCGTAAGCTAGGTCGTCTGTGGAAAAAGGTATGATAGTTATACTGATATTTATTTTGTAAGATCATCTGTGAAAACTTTTAGTTTTATGCATTATGTTCATTTGTTACTTCTACAATTATGCGCGTTTAAGTGAAAATTTTTACATTTATCACTTACCTACATACGTAAATACATACATATGTATAACGCAAATGTGAAAATATTCTTATCATAATTTAACAATATTATACGTTACTTTGTATGGTTTATATTTACGTAACTTTTATCAAATGTAGTTAAGATTCTTTAAATTAAGTACATAAGTATATGAAATATATTACTTTTCGATACTAGAATAGTGTAAAGGAAGCCAACCAGAGGCTGCGCCTTTTGCCAACATTATACCACCGTGTCGGGTCTCCATTAACTAATGGCTGCCTATAATGGCGGTAGCAAACACTAGCCAGTGCTTAACTTAGCTTGCATTTTTATAATATTTACACAAATGGGTCTAAAACATTATGGTTACACTTTCTTGCTTCGCTAGTTCTTATAAAGTGTAGTATATCTTTTGATGTGATTTGGTTATTTTAATCGTAAACATAATAAAAATAGAGTTTATATCGCGTACTTTAAACGTAAAACAACCAAATTAATAAGTAAGTGAAGGTTACAATGTAAGCTTCAAAGTCAAGAATCGTTCCACACTGTTTTCCACATGAATATGCCCCGGGGCAATAAATATATAAATAATAATTTATAAATAAATGAAACATGCAAAATACGCAGCAAGTTCGAAAAAGAGACACGAAAACGATAGCGTATAGTTTCACGATTAAAAAATGGACTTATTTTCTACATATAAATTATCGTCGAAATTGTTGAAAAGCATTTCGTGTCCCCCGTCGTGTTCTCCCCTCTCCTTCTCCTTTAATACGTAGCTCTCGTCGTTTCTTCGTCACGCCCTGTGCTCCGAGTTAAGGACTACTTGAAATGCCCTAGTTCTACATAAAAGGAATATCCTTTATGACCGCAGTTTATTAGACAAAATGTCATCGAAACCTCTTTATTATTATAATAAAAAAATACAAGAATTATCAATCACTGCTGACCACCCCTGTTGAATTTCATTTTTCGTGGGTTAATTAATTAGTATTATTATTAAGTAGTAGTAGTAGTAATATTACTCAAATAAGTATTTGAACGATTACCTTTGACATTCGAGTTTAAAAAAATCTGTATATAAAATGGATGGTTGTATTGTATAATGTAAAGTTAACCTCATACCGTTCCACCAATCACCATGAAAGTATCGTATCATGAAGGTTTTTATGCCATCCCCTTTGCTGTAAGTTTGCCCCGGACGAAGTCGCGGGCAAAACTTAGTTACCTATAAGCTAATAAGGTACGATAAGGCGTAAGGCGGCATAGCGTCTAGTACTTCTCTCGAAATAATATGTAATATAAAATAGTTATTTATTATACAAAAGTGCAAAGTTGCTTTTTAACCGCGTGCTCAATTTTGATGACCGAGCAAGCGAAGGATTCTAAAATTGAATAACGAGCGCAGCGAGTGATTGAAAAATTAGAATCCCGAGCGTAAGCGAGGGAATCAAAAGATCACGAGGTGAAAAATCTTTGCACTCGAGTGCAATACGTAACTTTTCATCCCACCTCAGCGAGGAAATGACTAAATGCAAAAAAAACATTTACAATCACAAGATACTTTTATTTCAGTTTAGGTATTAACTACTACATTATGATAGGTAAGTATTACAGAATAATCTTGAAATTATAACAAATAATACTTAGGTATAATTAAGAAAAATTGAATGTAACGTTGCTACAATTACTTATGTTGAGTGTGATATTTTTGTTAGGTACTGTAATGTTGGTGTTAGTGACTTGTGTACTGTTTTTCGGTAAACTATCTGTCATACTTAATAGTTGTACCGATTCATCGGATTCCCTTGGCGTAAATGTTGGCGAGAGAGGGCGATGGTTAGGTGTTTCGTAACGACTCATTTTTGATATAGAAGGGCCAGTCCAAGGATCTGACTGAGGCTCTTTCAGTGTAATGGCTCCTACGATGCCTTTACATATTTTAGACTTATTTTGGATGGAATCCTCTATGTATCCCTCTACAACCGCATTGGACTTCCAGCCTCCATGGCGCTTAAGGGACAGGAGATCAGCTCCTGAATCGGCCAAAAGTGTGGCTGAAGTTCGTCGGAAACAATGACCCGTGTACAAGTTTGGAAGTTCTGGAAGTTCAAGAAATGTTGCTATTTCTCGTGGGATACTGCCAATTTTATTAGTACCCATAGGCTTTCAGTGCGATATTGTAGAAAAAATCGATTGATTGGAGTGTTAGGCGGGCGTAAGGCTTGATATTTCTCAACAATTGTTACGTATTCCTTGCGAATGACGAAGTTGCAGTCTCTTTTTGTCTTTGTATTAGGTAAATTAGTTAATAGTAAGGCATCTGAATGTTTCTCAATGTTTTTGACATTAAGTTGTGTTAGTTCATTAGTTCGACATGCTCCATTTATACCAATAATAAGAACAACCTGTAACGTAAAGAGTATTGTAGTAGATAAATTAATAAAATTGTTATGCATGCATAATTATGCCTATCAACATCTACTAAGTACGTATTATATTATGTTAAGTAGTTAACTAATATACTTAAGTAGATACTGAATGTGCAACTGACTTACTTTTGTCGCCAAATATACGGATTCAGGTGCTACGTTAAGAAACTTCAATTTCAGATGCTGTGAAAATCTTCGATTTTTTTGGTTGATGACCACCAGATGAGGCTCTTTTTAAAAATGCCACTAATTTAGGATAGGTGTCGATATGTATGTCTTTTTTCATCTTTATTGTTGCTTTTAGCATTGAATACATACTCCATACAGTGCTTGATTTCTTGGTCTCGGATAATTCAATAAAATATGCCAGCAAAACGTTTTCTGAGAAAGTTTTGGTTCCTTTTGCTAGTCGCCACGTGTTAAACATATCGTACTGTTTCAAACACTTCTCGCGTGATTGTTGAGGGAGAAAGCTCATTTGCGCATTATTAACAGTTTCAGTCAATTCTGTTGGCGTCAAATAAACTTCCTCGTCACTAGAACCACTCATTTTAGGTTTTTCACTTGTTTTCAAGTTTCTTGTTTTTAACCAATGATATTATAATACAAAAGAGGTAGATAGGTTAATCCAAGTAAAATATTGTCCCAGTTAACGTTAAAAACGTAACAACGTTAAAAAGTGAGACAAATATACATTGCACTGTTTCGCTATGCAATGTAAAACATAATTGCATTTCAAATTAACAAATCACGTAGCTCTCTAAATCATTGTGATTGGTCAATTTCAATGTCTTACTACATTTTAAGTGAATCCGTGACTAATTCATAGAATATTGGTAATTAATTCCACAGAACAGACATTTAAAATAAATATGATTGATACCTAATGGGATTAGACAGTAAAAAATGATGTTTGCTTTTTTTCGAATTTCGTTTTTCTTGAATCCATGTACATGAGAACATATTTATTTAAAAAGATTGCCAACATTTTTGAATTATAAATTTGAAAATGATGAATTATATATTATTTCTTTTAATAAATGTAAACGATGATTAAAATTGGGTGGCTGCATCATCACATGATCGTCTATATTATAAAAAACGTTTGGATTATTAAAATATTTTAGAATTTTGAATGCGCAATAGGCATTGCATGACATTGTTGGTTCTGTAACATTACTTTTTATATTCTTTGACCAAGTCCGGGTTGGCTAATTAGCAAAGTTTTGAGGGTGCCACTTTTCGAGTGCATATAACCTATCTACCTCTTTTGTATTATAACATCATTGTTTTTAACCTAAGGTTTTAACAATATGACGTGAAAAGAAAATGGCGCGCGCAAAGCAAATTAAAAAAAAGTACACCAAGAAGGTTTCGAGTCTGAGTTTTTAACAAATTAAAAAAGGTTGTATGATAAATTCGGCACCATGGAGGGAGAAGTTAATACGTTTAATGATGTTTTGAATTCACAAACTTAGTGCACACGATGTTCTAAATTAAATTTACTTTATCCTTTAGCCCTAGCGTATAAAAACGGCTTTTGCACTCAGATAACGAAGAGCAAAAATACTCTTTCCGAGATGGGGGGATGAAAAAATATACAACCTTCCATCCTCTATTGACTTATGTTAAAATGCGGTGCTATGCGTTGTTTATAATATATTCCTCTTGACGCTCGACAACCCAGGTAGGGACTGCTAATATAAACAATCTATGTTTATGCAATTACTCATAACGTCGATGGGAATGAATGAACAATAGATTCCAGGAAATAATTTATCAATAACAGGCATAATTGTTTTATAAATGTATTGAATACTCAACACCGCACTTCACTCAAGATCGTGCGCGTTTCACAGTCCATTTTTATAATGGCATACAGTTTTTAAAGTTATTTTTATCTATGAAAGTATTGTGAAACGAACGCATTCATAAAATTGTTACAAGCAACTTTCATCCCAATTTTAAACATCCAAAGTTTAAAATGGCTTGCAAGTACCGACCTGTCGGTGGGTGAGTGTGGCTATAAGCTAAAGTCGATTCCTGACCCGCCAGTACCAGTGGGTGAGTGTTCCTTTATCGGAAGATAAAAATCAAGATAACATAGTTGATAGAATAATGTCTCTGTAGTTAAAAAACCAGCCAAATACGATTCGGACTTGCGCATGAAGGCTTCCGTACCACCATACAAAGTATTTGCGTTATGCATTTACCAAAAACTATTAGTCTGATTCAAAAGCAAACTTAATTTTACAGTTGAGGGACACATTCTCCCATAACCTTCAACTACTAAATGTTGAATTTTTCCCTTTTATCGTGCTGCTTGCTTCTTGCCAATTAAAATGAATAGGAGAAGCATCAGCTTACCGTAGTTATCCGCGGCCTCCCCAAAGAGCTCATCCTTAACAACATTCGGTCGCAAAATATAACGGCGGGCGAGGTTCATACAAGATCCGCTCGAAGCAAACCTTCGACATAAAAGAAAGGTCATCAATATTTAACTTAGAAACGGTTTCCCGCATCTCCGGCTTTTCCGTAGAGGACAGAGGCCAATGCCACTGCTCCTAATTACGGGTACTCAGTCCGCAACTGCTACCCATGATCTAGGTGCGTCGAAGCCACAGCATTTTCCCTTCTCAGAAACCAAAAAAAATGTTTAGGTTAGTTGTCGTCCGTGCAACCGTTCTGATTTTTTTGAATTTCTGAAGAGTTCATATAGTGATCAATTATTCTGTTACAATTTATCTATAATACATAAATAAAGGATTTCGATGAATTGAGAACTTCCTCCTTTTTTTTCTAAATTGATTAATGAGTACCTCCTCATTTTTTGAAGTCTGTTAAAAACGAAACATAATTAAATGTCGAAGGTTAAATATTTGTTATTATTTTGGTATTAGTGTAACAGTATACAGAATTGTTGCAGTTTACGTTCTAATTAATGTTACATTCTCTTTAGTTATTTTAAGTAATTCATCTAATGTTTATGTTGAAGTATATTTTAAATTTATCACCTTCTGTATATAAAACGTTTCTTTCTATTGTATATACTCTGTGTGTTCTCTGAGGCGTATGGACAATGATATTATAATACAAAAGAGGTAGATAGGTTACCTTAGTACTAATCCAAGTAAAATATTGTCCCAGTTACAACGTTAAAAAGTGAGACAAATATACATTGCACTGCTTCGCTATGCAATGTAAAACATAATTGCATTTCAAATTAACAAATCACGTAGCTCTCTAAATCATTGTGATTGGTCAATTTCAATGTCTTACTACATTTTAAGTGAATCCGTGACTAATTCATAGAATATTGGTAATTAATTCCACAGAACAGACATTTAAAAAAAAAATGATTGATTAATGGGATTAGACAGTAAAAAATGATGTTCGCTTTTTTTCGAATTTCGTTTTTCTTGAATCATGTACATGAGAACATATTAATTTAAAAAGATCGCCAACATTTTTTAATTATAAATTTGAAAATGATGAATTATATATTATTTCTTTTAATAAATGTAAACGATGATTAAAATTGGGTTGCTGCGTCAGCACATGATCGTGTATATTATAAAAAACGTTAGGATTATTAAAATATTTTAGAATTTTGAATGCGCAATAGTCATTGCATGACATTGTTGGTTCTGTAACATTACTTTTCATATTCTTTGACCAAGTCCGGGTTGGCTAATTAGCAAAGTTTTGAGGGTGCCACTTTTCGAGTGCATATAACCTATCTACCTCTTTTGTGTTATAACATCATTGCGTATGGGCGTATTCGTGTTCACATAGTTATATCAAGTTGTAATCCAAATTATATCTGATTAATCATATTAAATAACAGTATTAAAAGTAAATTTATCGTTTGATTTCATCAGGTTATGGGCCCAGATCATAATCTGTTTGAAATATAAAGTACAAAGAAAGTAAAACATAACCTCAACGTCTTCCGTGCCGTTATTTGTCGACAGTCCGACATATTGTTGATAATAATTACCTATTGTGGATGTTGTTTCGTAAAAGTAAAAAACAAACATAAAAAAGATGTCATCAACAAGTACAATGACATTAATTGAAAAACTAGTTGGACGTGACAACTACAACACATGGAAGTTTGCTGTTCAAACTTACCTCCAACACGAAGGTCTTTGGAATTGTATAGAAGGAAAAAATGACAATCCGAAGTTAGATACGAAAGCTAAAGCTAAAATTATTTTGCTGGTCGATTCTGTCAATGATGTACACATACAAGAAGCGAAAACAGCCAAAGAAGTTTGGTAGAATCTAGCGAAAGCTTTCAATGATAAGGGCTTAACACATCCAGTCGGTTTGTTAAAAGATTTGATTACAACTACATTAGACAGTTGCCACAACATTGAAGAATACGTGAACAAAGTAATGACGACGGCACACAAACTCCGAAACATTTCGTTTAATGTCGATGACAAGTGGCTGGGTACTTTACTACTAGCTGGCTTACCTAAAGTCTATAAGCCAATGACAATGGCCCTCGAAAGTTCTGGTGTACCGATAACGGTGGATTTAGTGAAGACTAAGCTTTTTCAGGATATTAAAAGCTCTGTGTGATTAAAAATATTGGCAACAGAGTAAAGTTATCAAGTGAGAAAACTGAGAAATTTAATAGAGCCCATGAAGTTTTAACTGTAACAAGTATGGCCACATAAGTAAAAGCTGCAGATTGAAAAAGAGAAAACAGAATTCAAATAAAGATTCTGGTTATGTAGCAGTATTTTCAACAACAACTAAAAATGATGATGGCTGGTATATTGACTCGGGAGCATCCATGCATATGACTATGAAGGCTTTATGATGACTCGCCACCTCCGATCACAAGCATCAGAATCGCAAATGATAAAATGCTTCCGGTAAAACGCTGTGGTAAAATAAATTTGAATGTTACTGGAGAAAATGGTAGTGTGCAAACCATTCAAGTAAAAAATGTACTTTACGTGCCAGAGTTAGCAAGTAATCTCCTCTCCGTTAGTCAGATAATTAGCAATGGATGTTCTGTGCAGTTTAATAATCATGGCTGTAAAATTTTCAATAAAGAAAACACAAAAATAGCAACAGCAAAGCCTAAATACTCTAAACGTCTAAATACTCATAGTGTTCCGGCATACAACTGCAAAACAAATGAAAATAATTATTATCTATGGCACCAGAGAACGGCACATTTAAATTTTGCTGATTTAACAAAATTAACAAAGTGTACTGAAGGAGTAAAATTATTAAATAATGAACACAATATAATTTGTGAATTTTGTCATGATGGAGAACAGTCCAGGCTACCACTTCCAGCAGAAGGTTGTCGAGCAAAGTAACCTCTGGAATTAATACATTCTGATATCTGTGAGCCGCTGGAGATGAAATCCCTAGGAGGGGCCCATTATTTCCTCACATTCATAGATGACTATACCAAAAAAATATTCGTGTATTTTTTAACTAATAAATCAGATGTATATATAAAATTTCAAGAATTCAAAGCTTAAGTAGAAAATCAACTTACCTTAAAAATTTAATGTCTTCGCACTGTTAATGGTAGAGAGTATTTGAGTAAAGAATTCTCTGAGTATTTAAAGAATTCAGGAATCATACACCAAACATCCAATCTGTATACTCCACAACAATACTGGTTAGCAGAACGTATGAATCGCATATTAATAGAATGAGCGCGTAGTATGCTTATTAATTCTAACTTACAGAAACAATATTGGGCAGAAGCAGTATCAACAGCAGCATACCATTACAAATCGCTGTCCAACACGTGCGCTGTCATATAATACACCTGAGGAGCTATGGTCTAAAAAGAAGCCTGATTTTAAACATATTAAAATTTTCGGATGAGAAGCCATGGTTCACACTCCCAAAGAAAAAATTCAAAAACTAGATCCTAAAGCGAGTAAGATGATTTTCATTGGATATTGTGATTTACAAAAGGATATAGATTAATAGATCCAAAATCAAAAAGGTTATAATAAGTAGATGTATTGTTTCTAGAGACTTCGCTTAAAAGAGGTTATGCATTGATACCACTAACAGATTCTTTAAATAATTTCGATCTTAAAAATAAAAGTAATGTAAGTAGTCAAATGAAGTCATTCAGTTCTGGATCGCAAAATAGTGAGCATAATTCAGATTTTGAAATGTCTACTAACAGTATTAGCGATGACAACTCTTCTCGTTGTGATGAGGGCTCCCTATATGTTCCTGAAAAAGAATTGAAATTAGTACCAAAAAGTAATGTAACAACAAGGTCAAAAATTAAAAGCATAAAAATTCAAATTAATACTTACTTTTGTAAAGGTGGAGATCCAGTACACCCCGACATTCCGCAAACATATAACGAAGCCACGTCCTCTCAAGAACGAGATAAATGGAGACAATCAATACAAGATGAGTTAAAAGCACATGAGGAAAACGAAACTTGACAGTTGGTAGAAAAAGCAGGTGCAAAAGTGATTGGCTGTAAATGGGTCTTCCGAATAAAGGATGAGTTATCCGGTTTGCTTTATAAATCGAGACTATGTGCCAAGAGCTGTTCACAGAGCTATCAAATTGATTACATTGAGACCTTTTCTCCTACTGTTAGATATGATTCGGTAAGAATATTACTCGCAGAGGTATGTCAACATAATCTAAAAATGATACAATTTGATGTGAAAACGGCATTCCCTTATGGAGACATAACAGAAAATATATATATGACACCACCAGAAGGTTTAGATGCTTCCTATGAGAGAGATGGTATGGGTTGAAACAAGCTCCACAATGCTGGAATTATAAATTTGACTCTGTCCTGAAAAAGTTTGGATTTAAAAGTAGTCATCCTGATAGGTGTGTATTGTATATACAGATCATGTAAATAAGGTTAAAGTATATTTATTACTGTATGTAGACGATGGCTTGTTAATTTCTGAAAACAAAGATGTTCTAGATAAAATTATAAATGATCTTAAAGAAAATTTTAAAATAAAAACCTGTGAACCTAAGAACTTTGTCGGATTACAAATAGAAAGATCAGGGAAACATATTTTTATTCGTCAACAAAAATGTATTGAAAAATTACTTGTAAGATTTAAAATGAGTGAAGCAAATGGTAATAGCATTCCAGTTGATCCTCGCGCCACATTCATAAAAAACAAGAATGCAGTGACGGGAAATATACTATATAGGGAAGCTATTGGGTTTCTTATGCACCTAGCTGTAGTGAGTAGACCTGATATAATGTATGGTGTTAGCTTAGTAAGTCGCTATCTTGATGGTTATGACAACACTCACTGGAATGTTGTTAAAAAGATTATGAAGTATTTAAAAGACACTAAAGAATATGGTCTATGCTACTCTCCACTAAAAGAAAATATAGTCGAAGGTTATAGTGATGCTGACTATGCTAAAGATATAGACTCAAGACGCTCAACAACAGGATATGTATTTATTAAAAATGGCGCTGCAGTCGCATGGGCAAGTCAACGTCAACAAAGCATAGCACTGTCCACCACCGAAGCAGAGTTTATGGCGGCATGCTCAGCTGCCAAAGAGGCTTTATGGATCAAAAGATTGTTATTAGATATTAATGAATATAACCAGGATTCAGTGTGTTTAAATATAAACAGTCAAAGTGCAATTTCAGTAATCAAAAATGTGGACTATCATAAACGATGTAAGCATATAGACATTAAATATAAGTTTATAAAAGAAAAGTTTCAGGAAAAAGAAATTGATTTAAAGTATTTGTGTAGTGACAAACAATGTGCTGATTTATTCACAAAAGCTCTGCCAAGAGATAGATTTCAATATCTTAGGAATGAAATAGGTATTAAATGTATCACTACATTAACATAAATATGTGTATTTATTACATGTTAAAAAGTTTTTTTTTCATGTAATTTTAATTAGTTTTTGCATTATATTGTAAAGATTAAATTATTTTTGTTAATTCATAATATTAATTTAAGAAGGCTTTAATTTGGTGAGGATGTTGAAATATATTTTAAATTTAGCGCTTTCTGTATATAAAACGTTTCTTTCTATTGTATATACTCTGTGTGTTCTCTGAGGCGTATGGGCGTATTCGTGTTCACATAGTTATATCAAGTTGTAATCCAAATTTTATCTGATTAATCATATTAAATAACAGTGTTAAAAGTAAATTTATCGTTTGATTTCATCAGTTTATATCTTTGTGGCGTGTGATTTTGTGGCGACTCGATGCACTGCCCACCCTAATAGAGAAAAGAAGTTATTTTATGTGTATACATAAAATAAAGACTACAAGTCCTCAATTTGTATTCGCACTGTTTGTACCTGTCAATATGTTCACCGCATTCGTTGTGTCGTTCGTAACGTCAACTGATTGTTAGCGTCTAACTAGTTGTTCGTGCGAAGGAGTGATTAATGAACTTTATATCATTGACAGATGGCGATCAATCAAACATGGCTAACCTGTTGCCCAACGTCGGTGCTCAAGCTGTAATAAATCGGAAGGCCTATGTTCCGCCCATTACTACAACATGTCTCTAGTAATAAAATCCTTGCGGTGCCTTATGGTCGATGTAATATTAGCGCGGTAATATAACTTACCCTACTTAGTTATACGTGTATCTCTTTTAAATTATCTATTTTTGCATGGCTTACCATCCAAATGAGAACTGAAAGGGTCATTCTAAAGAGACAAAATATCTTTAAATTGTTTTCACGAGTAGCTGTTAAATTATCAATCTTTTCGTAACTTTCTTTGTTTGAAATTTGTATTATTGCCATATATACAGTTAATAATAATTATTATTTATTAACTGATCACAGGGAACAGCGGTTATTCAATTGTTTCTTTTACTATTATGAGAGATTGTAGATATACAAACATACATAGAAATGAATGTCCGTCCTCTCTAACTACCTCGTTAGAGATATAGCATGAAGATATGTATGTATGTATGTATATATACGTACATAGAAATGATTCGGATAAGTTGAATACATAGGTCTTGACACTAGGTGTATAGTTTTTCGTTTGGACGTTACTTTTTGGTCAGATAAATGTTGCATGTTGGCGTTTCGCCACGATTGAAAAGGAAATAAACTATGAATTTGATTTATACATTACGAACGTTTTTATTATAAGAAAAATTGATATTTATTTTGTTGATATCTTTAAATTCAAGTGATAGAATTATTATGATTGAGTAAGTAATGTACTTACGAAGTGATTTGTAGCAATAAATTCAGTGCAACGCAACGTGAGTGTCTGTATGTCTACACCAATCGTAAATATAATAATAATAATACTCCACACAGTTACACAGATTATGTGACCCCAAATTAAGCAGTAAGCTTGTACTATGGGTACCACACAGCGAACTATGGGGGAGTTCCCAGTAACACCCAGACTCCAAGCCAATTTAGAAAAGTTCGTTTCCTAAATTGAGCTGACCGGGGATCGAACCCGGGACCCGACCTTGGAAAGCAGATGCATATGCCACTGCGTTTACGGGCCAGTCTAATATAAATAATATCTAGTAAATAGAACAACATAATATTATTTTTGTATAGACGTTATAAAAACTCTAGACATCTTGCGACTTTTTGACGACTCTTGCGAAAAAGCTAGACATGAATGAGATTACAGCACTATGGTACCTACTCCTTTTTAATATGCTCTGCATATGAGGCAGCATTTAAATTACGCTTTCCCAAGTCGTTGAATTGGAAGTGCTGGACACATATGTAGCCGCCATAGTCGTCTGATTTGAACCCTGTTGAATTTTCTTTGGGGCTATGACAAGTAGCTGTTATCTACCAGAAGGAGTTACTCCGTTGAATTTTTTTTGGGGCTATGACAAGTAGCTATAATTTACCAAGAGGAAAGCGACGCACTAAAGAAATCGAAACAAAAATTTCGGGTGGTTTCAGAAATTATTTGGCACAATGGTCGAGCGATTCACGCAATCAATATCGACGTTGTCAATTGTTTCTCCCAATGGGTGGCAGAATTCTCGAACACATTACCTATATCTATTATAGGCCGCTTTGTTAAATTTTGAAGTTAAATTCGTTATCGTGTGATATTTATTTGTTGTTTTCTTTAAGATATCCTTGAACAAATGAAATATTTGAAATTACCAGATATACAGGTGTTTTTTTACTGGGACAGTATGAGGAAATCCGAACCATAGGACATACAGAAAAACTCTTAGGACCCACTTGGTCTTTAATTGTGGAATCAATTATGGTATAGTAAATTTTGGTCATGCGTGAGTGGTGCACAAAAATTAGTGAAATTTTAAATTTTTTTTTAAGCGGATCGACTCGACGCGCGAAGACGGTATAACGTCTTCGCGCTCTATATATAAATATATGTATATATATATTATACAGATTACCAAATACATTAAACCTAACACCAATCTAGTAGCCTTTTACAAAATATTTAGCTACAGTGTGAAGGTAGCAGTTGGCAACACTGTTTGCCCCCGGTGTTAGATACTTTAAGCTTTATTTATTTTACGTTTCTAAATTTTAGTACTCTGCCAATGTTGTCCATACTTTACATTGGTATAGTTTGTATTTTTTTTGTACCATAGTTAATACTCTTCTGTGCTATTGTGAGTTTACTCTACCCACATCCATCTTCACCAGTGAATTGTCGTAGGAAATGATAGCTGGGTAAAATACTTTTTTCCCCGACTGCCTAAGAAGGACGGTAATGTTTTGCGGGTGTATGTACATATTTCATGTCTGTTTCTTTGTGACCTCCTGTAGGTTAAACGGCTTAACAGATTTTGAAGTATGTAGTACCATTGTAATGGTTTTTATTTTTGGAGTGTTATAAGACTTATAAGCTACATTTAAATCTTTGATCTTCAAATTCTAGTGCTGAAATGGTAGTGCCTACCCTAAACGCGGAGGTCAAATCTTCTCAATCATGATGTTGCAGCGGTATTGCCGACTTAAACCATGAAGTTTAAGGGTTTGTTAATTTGAATTTTGTGGTTATATCGAGCAAGACTTCCATTGGATTCCGAATTCCATCTTCCCAATCCTCTAAGGAACTTTCCTTAAGAACGGCGGAATTTGAGGATATTTTGATTTTGAACTAAGCTGTATTAAATACGCTATGTAGACTTTTTCACTAGGTTGATGTTGATATGCTAGACGTAGGATAGATAATTCACAGATGGGGAAATTAAATATTTGGAAATCAAAATTAAAAAAGAAAACCCGACTCCATATAAAAGGAACTGAAAAGATGTAGAAGATTTAAAAGATGTAAACAAGACGTGTTACAAATTAAAATTTTAAAATTAATAGTTACTATTTATTTTTATACCTCAGCGAATGCCTGCAAAGAAAATTTATGTAGGCTTTAAAAAAAATGTTATATATGCTATAAATATTTATAATCAGTTCATGAATTACCTACATACCTAGATATCTGGTGTAACTAGCCTCCAATTGCGTGTTAAGGTTTCGTATCATGAATTTTTAAAAGCCTACATAAATTTGCTCTACCAAACGTTCTCTGAGTTACTATATAAGTAAATAGTAATTTGATTTTAAACACGTCTTCTTTACATCTTTTTTTATTTTTTCAGTTTCTTTTACATGCGATCTTGTTTTTACTTTTAGTTTTATTAACCACAATCATATCAAACTTCACATGATACACACACATAAAAAAACTAAAAGAATATCTATTTTGTGAAACTAGTGATTGTGGTAATAGTGAGGTGATATAACACTTAGGTAGAGTATATTTAAAATAATCAGTATTCAGCGAAGACAATCACTTCATCTTGCGAAATCAATAATGAGAACAAATGCAAGTAATTTGTAGCAATACAGAACCTGAAAAACCGATACAAAGGAAGGATGATCTCCAAGGAATTTATAAAAACTCAAATATCTCAAAAAACGGTGATATTTTTACTGAAGTATATTTATATTATTTAGACATAGGTATGTTATGATAGACATATATTACATGCCCTCTCTTTTCTCGCACTAATTCCCTCTTTACAAAATACAGTTTTTTGTTCAATTAATTTCCCTACAATAATTACTTGTAACCGGTAACGCATAAACTGTTACGTAATTTTAGTCTTTATTATCAAATCATGCACATATGAATTAAACTTAAAGAAAATAAAACCAATAGACTTGCATTTGTCGCAAATAATTATATAACAGTGTGAATAAATAATTTTTTTTGTTTTCAATATCTTGTAACTGTCACAAGTAATAATAAGAATGAGATACCTATATGTTTAATAACTACATACCTCTATTATGTTTTGGAGCATACCTACACAGTCATGTACCTAATATACATTTCTACTCAATGCCTATTGTATAAGGTATCGAACTCAATAAATGTCTCTCTCGATTTCTCTAATAAAATTCCATGCCTTGGGCTTGAATTCTCAAAGGCTATTTTATATTTGTACACATTCTATTCAACCTATCATCAGAATTCATAAAATCAATACAGGCTACACGGAGTCGTTTATTACAAAGTTTGTATGAATATTAACAACTTTAAGGCAAGGCTAATAAAGAAAGTTGGTGTGCTGGTATGCAATTCATTGTACATTTAATAATTAAAATGTTGTTTAGCAATTTGATTTTCTTGTAATTGCAATACCTAGTTAATGATTAAATACCTACTTACCTCAAACTGTTTTTTATTAAATGTTTGTCAATATGATGAGGTAAAAGTCAAATATATTTATTTTTATGTTATGCAACGTATATAAACTCATGGACATATTTTACTTTTTTGTATAAAATTAACTATGCGACATAAAATACATTAAATCTGTAGCTCATTTATTTTCGTTCCCTCCATAACTTAATAATGTAGACAGGCAGTAGTAATATCTGCTTCCGTATCAGTCAGTTTTTCACTGAAATGGGATCATCTCTTATCCTTTATTGATTTATGATGAGATATTACCGATGAGAGCATCTTCTATGCCAGCTATATAACTTAATATGGTAAGATAATACTTCTCGTTTCTACAAGCACTTAAAAATAGCGAAGAAGGTAATTTGCATATAATGTACGTACATATAATCTCATTACTACATCGATATATATGCTATATCGATGCATTACTATTTCTATTCTAGAATTACATATTCCTTAAAAATATCTAAGTAGATAGATGTTAAACTAAATTTACTTAAGTTAAAGGAAATAATAACAAACGAAAAAGCAAGAAGTGAATATTGTAAGAATATTATTTGTTTGAAGGGTTAATACGAGATTAAAATACGAATTCACAGTTTTGTATTGACTTAGATGTCAGGTGTTAGTTTAAAGAAAGCTATCTCATATACTTACTGTTTATATTTTATTGATATAGTTTTATATTTTATTTATATATTTTTAGCGAATTTGCAGACGAGATCTAATCTCAAAATTTTCCTGGAGTTGCGTCGTTGAGAAGTGAAACGTTACGATTAAGGGATTTGAAATGTTGACTGAATTTAGTTAAAAATGTAAATATAAAAATACTATGAATAATATGTATAAATAGTTGCAACATAAATTATATCCGTGAATGTGATATAGTTACATGAGTAGGTATGTATAGTGTATGAACTAAATTATCCAGCGTATAAAATAATTACCTAGATAACTACGTAGTACCTAAGAGCAATGTTTGTTCGCCTAATATAAAAATATATTGCTGAAAAACTTACCCTTCAGTGAGTAATAATAATAAAAATGTTATTGTCCACAGATATTAGATATAAAAAATAACGGCGCATTAAAAATATGGACGATTCGTCGTCTTATACCACTTAAAAGGTTTATAGTCAATAACGCTTAGGTACGTTCTAAATAATATTCAGTGACCTAAGTGAAAAGTATTTTAATTGTATAATATTCCGTAGTCGGTAAAATAAGAAGTCGAAAATCTTTATAAGCCTGAAATAGTTTTTCCAAGTTACCAAATAGAACCGTTTCTTTATAGTGACTTGCCAGAACTAGTCTGGATCTGCTACTCATAGTAGCTCTATACTTCATAGAGAGCGATAGTATTTTTATGTACTTATTAGCTTTGTGGTTTAATTGGATTAGAGTCATATTCGAACACACACGTTTCTTTAAATCGATAATTATTATAAGTCGATAATAAGTGATTTTTCTAGTTCAAAGATGAGAGCTAGACATTGCAAGAGTCCATTAATCCTCGATAGAAAAAAATATTATTGTTTGACGTTCATGTTTGTCTGTCTGCGTGTGTATTTGTCTGTCCCATTATGGCTTTTGATTTGCGTGCGGTTTTTTGTTTGAAAGTTGCAATTTTCTGGAATATTACAAACTTTTATTTAGCTTCACCTATCCCAGTGTGTTAGTAGGTAAATCCTATAAGTTAAATTTAACCCACTTACCGGTGTTCAACGAGCCGAAATTTTGCATATATTATTTGAATGACATTATAATGTCATGGTATGTTGGACTGATGATGGCGTAGAAAGTTGCTGTAATAAAACAATGCAACCCGAGTGTATATAGGCGAATTTGATTTATCTTGACAAATACACTAATCATAGATAATATCCAATATCTGATTATGGAATTGAAAAGCAGCTGTAAACATTTTGAAATGCAACCTCGTCGAGTTCGGGATCGTTTGATTTGTCTTCCCAAGTACTCTGACCGTAGATGATATCCACAGTCCGATATCGAGGCTGATGGTGGCTACAAGAACTCAATGCAAATGTTCTAGTCCAAGTTGATAAGCCAAAGTCCTCACGTACGACGTACGCGTCTGATTGGTATGACGATGCCTAAGCATGCCGTATCGCTAAAGTTGTATTTTAGAGCACCGAAGTACACCTTGTTATATAATTTGGTATGTTGCAAACATTTAACATCCCACCGGGGCGAAGCTGGAGCGGTTCGCTAGTAATAGTATCATATGTGGGCGTCCAAGCAAAAAGATGGCAGTGGTCGGCATTTAGTTTTTGAGATATACGCACTTTTGTAAAATTGGGTGAAGAAATGGCATTTCGCGATTTAAATTGATTATTAATTGATGCTCATCTACAAGTTCATATAGTAAATGACTTTATATGATGTTTCTAAGTAGAAAGAAACAAGTAGAAGTGTGTTTTTTTTTCGATCAAACTTTATAAATGCTTTTTCTCAAAACAAGCTTTTTTAGAATTTCAACTTTAAATGTCTGATAAAAAAAATATATGCCTGTTTTTGAATATTTTTTTAATTCTTATTATCAATTGACTATTCCAAATTCTAAATTCCGAATTTAGTCAACTCAATACTCCACTACAGAACCCTTTTTGCTTGGACGCCCGCATAGGTATGTAAATCAGCTGTGCAAGGAGTTTGACATAGAATAAGAAACTTTATTTTTGGTAAAAAGAGCAGAATGACGAAAATACCATGTTTCCTCTTAGAATTAATTAATTTTTAACTATTCCGTTCCCTTTTAACTAAAACGCTATTTTAAGATTTTTTTTATATCTATTTACGATCAAATAAACATAATTTATCGAGGAAATAAACATATAAAACTTATGTTTTAAAACTGTCTTAGCAATGTAAAATGATAACTGTTAATTAACTTTACTTAACATTAGAGTCTAACGACAATAGCCGCCCTACTCTCAATAAGATCTCTAACTTAATACTCGTATAATTGCGTTTTACGCAAAAAAATCACTTTCTTTGCCTATGATTCCTTTGTGTCGAATATAAAAAGTACGCAAAGACTCCGAAGCTTGGCACTCGGTCCTCTTTGACCACCCCATCGAGGATACAGCGTGAGAATATTAATATATGTATTTATAAAATCTGTTAAGATTTCAAAAAAAAAAAATTCTTGAAATATAAATATTTGTATTGGCATTTAGTTAAAAATATGTTATTACTTATTATTCCCTATTTTACACCCAAACGTCCATGAAGCGTAGGTACTCTGACAAACTAAGTATCCAGTTTCTGAGTTTTTATGTATGCATCAACTGTTTCGTTTGACAATAAACTGTCACGATTAGACTTACCTATATTTTTATTTACTCGGTCAGTATCAAACTTTGAATAACTTTTATGCAATACTTACATCGAATTCAGAACTCGATTAAGAGTTGATAAACTTTATATACGTTCTGAACGAGAATCTCATTTGCTGATAAAATGTTTTAGACTGACAAATATATATTTCGAGTTGGTTTGATTTATTGAATTTTTAATAATAACACCATATAAAGACAATTTGTAATTTATTTTCTAGACAGGTTTTCGTATTCACATAATTACGTACAAAAAATAAAGGGGTGTAAATATATCTCTGAAAATGTAACAAGGTAACATAACGTGCCGAGCTAAACAAGGTCAGTCAGGGAGGGGCCAGGGGGCTACGGCGGAGCACGACGGCGGCGCGCGCGCTTGCCACAGAGCAACCGCTGAAAGGCGTGCCGGAACTCGGGGCTGAAGACTGTATAAATAACAGGATTCAACGTCGAGTTGAAGTATCCTAACCACAGCGAAAGTGACGTCAACACAGGACTGACTTCGCAGTCACAAGTCGGCACGAGAATAGCAAGCACGAAGAAAGGAAGCCAGCACGCTACAAATGCACCGGTAATTATTGCCAAAGTTTTCGCTGCTTTTCTCTCTCGTTTTGAATCTGCTGCCTCCTTGGGTTTACGACGAACCAGCGTCGGGTAATAGGCGGCAGCTACGGCACCGTAACCGGTCGTGGGGGGATCTGCTTCTAGGCCGTTTGCACATGATTGTTTTTCGGGGCTAGTGTTGTTCGATGATACGTTGGTAAAGCCTGTAGTAGTAGTCTCTGATATAGTAGGCAGTGGTCGGCCGATAACTGCAACTACGGCAGCAGCTATACCTCCGCTGCCTCCAGCCGCCACCAAAGCTCCGCCTGCCGGCACAGGAGGAGGACCAACTCCTCCTCTTGCCGTCGCTCCACGTCTTCTTCGTATTCGCTTTCTAGCAGTTTGATATATCCTCCAGTATAGTATCAGTATGACTAATACCGGTACGTAGAATGAGGAAGCAGTAGCAAAAATCTGGTAACCAACATCTTGGCTCACAACACAGCGTAGATCCTCGGAGACACGTCGATTCCAATCTGGATCCTTCCAACCTAGCAATGGTGCAATACATACTAGGAAACTTGCGATCCACACGCAGATAATCATGTACCCCACACGACGCGCTGTCCTCGCATGAATGTAGTCAATATTTGTTACAGCCCAATACCTTTGGAAGAAATAAATTCATTAATTTTAAGACGTAGAAATATGAATAAAAGTGCTTGAATAGACTAATGTTATACTTCTTTGTACCTGTCAAGCGCTATAGCGACAAGATGCAGTATAGACGCAGTACAGCACAGTACATCGCCAGATGTCCACATGTCACAGAGTTCGGGACCGAGTGTCCAACGTTGTGCTACTTCATATACCGCCCCTAGAGGCATTACTAAGCAAGCTACCAATAAGTCTGCCACCGCCAGGGACAGGATCAGTTGGTTAGCAGCACTACGCAAATGCCGCTCAAGTAATATTGCCGCTATCACGAAAACATTACCTGTGAAATAAAAATTTGCTGTTATAAGTAATCGATCTATCTTATATCTTATATTTAACTTAAAAAATACATATTTAATAAGCGTACAGTTAAATAATTTAAAAATATACATAACTTTGGACTAAATATAATGTATCAAATGTTACATACAATTTCGCAATAGATACGAGTATACTCGTACATATTCGTGTATGGGCACTTCATTTGTTTCATTTTTTTATATTAATAAAATATTGCAACAAATCATTTTTTCACAGCGCATGAATATACATCCTCGAGTAAATGCTTTCAATTTTATCAACGACGAAATTAATTGTAGCAATAATAATTTTTTAAGGTATTGTTTTCAAAAGTGTGCATATTAGAAATAACTTTTCCACAAACACTAGATATCAAGATACATCTACCTATAATATTTTTCCCCATGCATCGGATAGTCGTCTTAGATAGATTTGTTTGCGGACTTAGTCGGATTAAATTTGTTATAAGAAGATACTTACCAACAACGGTAGCCAATATGAGCAAGCCGAGGACTACTGCCTTGGCAGCTGCGTGAGCAAGAGCGGTGGGTGAGTCAAAGGGCGCGGACGTCTCCCACCAGGTTGCATTTGGCACGATCGTCGTGTTCCAACTGTTGGGTACCCATTCTGTCGTGTTCCATGTGAAGTTCTGCACTGGCAGACGCAGATACAGCTCCTCCCATTCAAATAGTTCGTCGCGTCCATCCGCGCCCTCCATGCCCTCTCACCGTGACACTGCTAAGTCTTATAAAGGCAAATTAGGAAAACATTTTATCATCAAGATACAACAACTGCAGTTTTCATCAAGAGTTTGTCTCAAGTATGTAAATGTTTTCAAGAAAGCTCTCTAAAACGCAGAATAGTGATTAGTGCTAACTATATAGTCAAAGTCGATTTTGTCGATCGATGCTGGTATCTCAATTATATTATACACAATAATATATCAAGAAACTATAGCTGCAATATTTCTATTTGTTAATCATACACATACGTACAATATAATATCATACTTTTTTTTATTAGCGATGGATAAAACATCAAGGCAGAAAGAAATCACATTTTGAGGCAATTTCGTATTAAGTTTCTACTTACAAATGGTAAATAGGAAACGTACACTATCAGTTTGCTAGTATACAGGCTGTATATGAAAACGGGACAGTTACTTTAATGGATGAAAGGGCATAACTTTAGTATGTAGTTACAAAAAGAATTATCGAAAAAAACGTATCCGTTTAAGAGTTATGACCGTTTTAATTTTCAAGTGTTATCCCCACCATTTCTCGTAAAATTGGGTTGATCGTGTACAGGTACAGATTTTAAATCTTACGTTTTTTTTTTATTTTGTAATAATTTCATCCGTTACTGAAATACAGCCTGAAAACCCCCATTGAGGTATACGCATTATTTTTGAAAATGGTTTTCAGGCTGTATTTCAGTAACGGATGAAATTATTACAAAATAAAAAAAAAACGTAAGATTTAAAATCTGTACCTGTACACGATCAACCCAATTTTACGAGAAATGGTGGGGATAACACTTGAAAATTAAAACGGTCATAACTCTTAAACGGATACGTTTTTTTCGATAATTCTTTTTGTAACTACATACTAAAGTTATGCCCTTTCATCCATTAAAGTAACTGTCCCGTTTTCATATACACCCTGTATATCGCCTCCACAAGGTCTATTATTCGATTCCAAGCCCTATTTTTGGTCTACTCTTCCTGGCGCGAGAATATAAGCAGCTAGCACATTCAACAAGCTTTTTTCTTTCTCTCCCAGACCTTGTTCGTAACTCTTTTCATAACTTCTTCCTAAACTATATAATAATATTATTATAGCTATAATGTAGCAAGCAAATACTCACCGCTCGTGTTGTATTTTCGAAACAGATAACTGAAATCTCTTTCGACCATCGTCGTTGTTTATATGCGTTGCCGGCGTAAAATTCTGTGACAAGAAAAGATTAAAATTAATTTCTACTTTAATATCAAGGAAAAGAGATTATCCTCAAAACTCGCGGTCCTGTAAGGCGTTATTTGTATTTTAAATTGTGAACACATACGAGTTCGCTGAATAAAGAAAGCAGTAAATAAGAGTTGAATTTGAAAATGAATGTGTAATATTATAATCATAACACAAGCAACGATATCTTATGATTTAACTTCAATTCATCGGTGTGGCAGCATGTAAATATAAATTCTTCGTAAAATTAAAATATCTTAGTAATAATTACATACTGCGAAAATAAATTATACAATTTTAAGTTTATTTTTAATAGATCCAAAGTAATTATGCAAAAATATTCCTCACGTCTTTGAGAAAATTAATGTCTTGAGTGGATAATTAAATTATTATATTTAAGCTCAACTAGAATAAAATTTTCTGTATTATGGTACAAAGAGATTTATGTTTTTCTACTTAACTATATTGTGTCTTTATTATGTATATTATTTATTATTTTATTTATCTATTTATAAGGATATTTTCTGAAAATGATTAATAAGTATACTTAACACAAAGTACTGATAAAAATCTGATTATTTTTTCGATTTCTATATATATAATTTCTATATATAATTTACAAACCTATAATTAAAATAATACGACGAACACTGCAATTATAATAAGTCTTAAGTCTTTGAAACAAGTGATTGTAGCTTTTATATTATAGAGCTGCAATCACTTGTTTTGAAGACATTGCATTATTCATGATCATGAGATTGAAAATGGCAGTCGATGTACTAAGTGTGACACTGCTAATGTATATATACCTAGCTTGAAGTAATTCATCGTTTGCAAAGTAAATAAAGTAAAGTAAAACGAAGCTAATATTGTATTTTATATTGATTAGGGCAAAGTAAATTTAAATGTCGTATAGAAAATACTTAAGCAAAAATTACATTCATGTAATTACTAAGTGAGATTATCAATTACAAAGACACTGCCTAATAGTTCCGCTCTGTCTTTGGTACATCAGTACGTGACAAAGACATGCGAGACGTTCGTATTACCCTTTTATTTTGCCGTACGAAATAAAGCCTCCACTTATTTGAAAATATTCACTGTCAATAGAATTAATTCCGAAGGTTGCTTCAAGGAAACGCATTAGCTATACTTTGCTTACATTTAATACTTACTTACATAGGTACGTATAATATAATGTGACAATAACATTGTGTTAATTACTATGAAAATAAGATAGATATGGTTGGAATTTTGTTGGGGCGTTATTTGACTTTAATTATTCAATTGTATTGTAATTGTAGTGCTGTGTTCCGTGTTCTAATTAATAAATCAGGCTCTTATTATACCGCCGTTGACTGACACGGTTTGTCACTTGTCAGTTGGAATTAGTCACATTCTCCCTTGTCACACTATTCATCAAAGTTAAGTGGAGACATATGCTCACATATTTATATAGACTAGCAACGCAGCATTAAGAAATTGCTCACTTGTTTGCGGCCAATAAACAACAACTTATTATTCAGCCAATCACGAGCTAATGATAGAACGCGTCGTCTGGTTTATAATGTAAACGCTGTTATTGGGTAAAAATATTTGAGTTAAGTGTGTAAGAATCGTGATGCTTGGTACTCTATCCATCCCGTAAGACCGTAAGGTCGCAAACTAGACGAAAGCTGGCAGCCGTGGAGTTATTACCTAAAAATTTGTAAACAGCGACAGCCACGCGATCATTGCGCGACAGGTGACTAATTTTATAAAAAATGTTTGACGATTGCGTGTCTATAGCGCCATGACCGTAAAATGTACTTTTCGCGGTAGATTTAGCCCAACTATAGAAGTTATATTACGCAAATTCTCGTTTTGACAGCAAATATCGCGTGATATTTGGCTTCGCATATTGACTGAAGATTAGGTAATAAGCGTGCCGCGGGGTTATTATCTAGAAATTTGCAGGAAGCGACAGTCATGTATGACGATTGCGTATCTATTATTCTATGACCGTAAAATGCACTTTTCGCGATAGATTTAGCACTACTATACAAATTACATTACCGAAATTCTCGTTTTGACAGCAGATATCGCGCGATATTGGCTGTCGCATGCTGACTGCAAGTTACGTAATAAGCGTGTCGGTCAGTGTTGGCGACGGGGGTGGCGCCGGAAGAAAGGGTGCGACGTACTTTGTTATGACATACGTACATAATATATTATGTCTCTGACGGTTAGTCTAACTTAGATACTTATGTAAATACTTATCTGCAGGCCTATAAATTATGAACTCTAAATTGAAAATTCATGCGATTTTCATGTTATAATTTTTAATAACTTGTATTTACTCAAGTTCAAGAGTAGGTAAAACTTGTTGAAAGTTTACTTAATAGTATTGTGGTTGAAACTTTGAGAAAACATTAACACTAAAATTTATATTTATACTTATCTTTACCAGCAATCAGCACAATTAGGTACCACATGACTCGCACAAAAATAACATCATTTTATTATTATAATAATATAATAACTTAAAGAAGTAATACTTTAAAAGAAAACGTGTATCTCAGATGTTTAAATGATTGTTTAGTAATGTAAAAATATAAGACTCGTAAAGTACAGTTTAAAATCTAATTCTAGTGGCGCTAGTAGATATTTTGTTCATTTTCTACCTAAATTATCATCATCATCTCAGCCGAAGATGAGCAGAACCAGTCGCAGGCGAAGGCCTATGCCTAGTACTAAACATATGGGTAAGTCTATATACATCGTCAAAATTAGCAATTCTGTTCTGCTTAGAAGCTATTACTTAAATGGAAATAACATAAAATTAGTATACCTAGCGGAAGGAAATAAACTAACGAAAGTGAGTGGCCAGGATCATTGGAGACTAAAACAATTTGACTGTACTTTAAAGGAGTTGGCTCCTGATGTCCAATTGTTGAACGACAAAGTGATTAGTCGATGTTTTAAAATCGATAGACTACTAAAAATTAGTTTCATGACATTACAGAAGAAGCCGACTAGCTGAGCTTCCTACCACGCGATGAAGTTTTTGCAACTCGCATTGTGTCAAACAACTGATTTTTGTTGCTAGGGAATATAGCCTGAATTTAAAGCTGAAAGCCATTATCTACCGAATAATTTTGACATACCACCCATAGCGTCGCCTATTGTGGAGATGTCTATTATTGTAAACCACCCACACAGCTGTATCTGTCATGACAATTTTATTTATCTACAGACCAATCCAGGTATGAAAATGAAATTTAAATGTTCATTTCTTTTTAAACTTCAAATTTGATAAAATCATAAACATACAATTTTTAGGATTCCGTACTTTAAAAGGTAAAACGGAACCTTTATGAGATCACTCCTGCGTTCATCTGTCTATCAATCTATCCGTCAGTGACAGCTCACAGACCATTACTTCAGGAATTATGTGACGTATAGAAACTTGGAAATTGGCATAGTGATATATTTTGTTAACCCTCTTAATGTACAGTGTACACTATTAATAAATTTACAATATCAATAAAAGAAATAAAGAATTGATTACTTGGATATTCGGTAAGTCGACTTGAACGTTCCCCCCAAATATTCTCCGAGCCCCCGCAAGCCTGGAGGACGATCAAGGAGTTTCCGCACATAACCTAGTCTCTCCACCAGGAGGCTAAATATCTGTGTGCAGATTTTTTAAATTTAAGTACGGCCTCACAGATTTTTTATACATCGCAGATTTATAATCACTTTTAAGTCTGACTATTTTAGACATGTTAAAAGGTTCCTTCAAGTTTACGAAATGTCTTCACCGAGAATTGTATTTTTCATAAGCTTTTTGGATACATTGCGTGTGTAAATTTGTGAAACTTGTGAATTGCGGTCTGAAGGACCGCGGCAGTCTATCCTTTATTAATTATATCTTGTTGTTAGGGATTAGGGATATAGATTTAGAGTAAAAATACTTAAATGTTTAGATAATTGTCGTTGCTCTTTTGTCTAAACACATTTATTTCAAAAACAATAGATTATACACCAGGTGTAATTGCTATTGTGAATAATGACATTTATATAAAAATAGGTACGTAACGGCTTCTGCTTCCCTGCGATTTCACACCTAAATGTGGGCGTTTTCTAACAATTGAATGGTCATAAATACTCCTACAATTTGTGTTTAAAGCCGCCGCTTCATAGAATATTGGTTTATTTCAATCTGGGAAACACTTTGAACACCTTTCAGCGACCGACATAGTCTACTCCACTCTCTGTATCGAGCAATTACGTAAACTGTTATGTAAAAAAACAAATTATAAACACATTGATCGTATTGCACGTACAGTTGTTAGTAAATTGTTATTGTAGCAACGATCACGCTTCAAACTAGATGTTTTCATTTAAGAGTTATGCACATACTAAAACTAAAAGAGATCCATCTGTTACAAAGTCGTATTCAATATATTTAGATATCTTAATCTATTTATATAAAAATTTAGCTTCCGTATGTTTGTGTCCACAAAACTGACTGAGCCACAGCGAAGCGTGGCCGGGTTCAGCAAGTATAAGTACATATACGATAGATAGTGGTAGTGTGTTATTCTGAAGTTAAAAATTTCATACTTTAAGATCCATAGATGCATACTTGCTTATTAATATTTTAACGTGGAAAGTCAGTCTGATACGTTTTTATGACTGAACAGTTGAACTGACTTTGATGAAAAGTATGGACATAGTTTGAACTTTGCGAAAGGATATATTAAACCCATGCGAACAAAGTATCAGCAATAGTTTTTACGAAACTATAACAGAACCCGGAGAAATTATGGGGATGTGCTTTTTATTGGCTTTTCAGGCTTCTCTGTGTATAAATGGTAATTTTTATATTTACTCTTTGTTTTTATGTTTATATTTTCGAAGTTCACTGAAAAACTACCGAATGCCGAAACCATTTTTTTAATGAGGGTCAACCACATAACAAGATATTCGATGTAGAAGTAGTACAGTGCATGGGATTTATATTAACGAGTATTTTGCTTTTTAAATTATTTAATTCGATCCAGAATCTAAGAAGTTATTAAAGTTTTCTTAGCGGCTATATCGAAACGTAGGCGTCCGCTCGCGTTTCAGCGATGACGTCACTTGTCGTCACCCGCGCGATCTTTTTGTCTGAGCTCCGAAGTCGAACTCAATCCTGTTGTTTGGTTTTGTTTATTAAATTGGGTGTTATTATTATTTAAATATTTAGGGTCATGTTAATAACCTAATTACTTAATAGGTCTTGTTACCAAAATCGATACAAAGTCTGTAACACATGGTTACTCAGATTTAATAATATTTCGTACTGGATCCACAAACTTTACTTTAAATACTACAACCTGGCCACAAGTTTTCTATGTACTCGTTTCAGTTATATAGATTTACATTACACTACGTTTATATAGATAGATAGTACCTATGTACGTCGCTCGCATATTAAACAGTTTTATAAAACCTTTTTAAGAAAAATTAAACAGACTTAAAAAAACACAAAAGTACAAAACGATTCTTTACTAATCAAAATTCAAGTACAAAAATAGTATATTGTGCAACAAGTGCGGTAAGACGTCGATTCGAACGAAGTTCGCTCGTTCGCTCATTCGCTCGCGTGGGCAATCTACAACACCGCACAAGTTACAGATACTATTTTTATTACTAATGTGGAGATAATTTCGGTAGGTACATAGAAAAATTATAGAAAGTAATAATTTTATTATTATTTATTATTATATTAATCTAAAACTTCGAAATCAAGATTTCGTTTATCTTTCACAACGGGTACTAAAATCGATTGTGTTTTTTTTAGATATTCATTTTACATTCTTTTTTTAAATCGTGAATTTGCGTGTGCCAAGCAAAATTTGCATACGACAATTAAACTTGTCGCACTCAAATTGTGCACTGAGAAAATGGCTTCTTATCAACCGCAAAAATGTGCGTTTAGATACTGTTTGTCCCGCATGTGTAATAAAATAACTATTTTTAATCTTTATACATGCGATACAAAACCATACTTCCATCCATACTAATACTTACTAATATTATAAATGCGAGTCTGTCTGTCTGTCCATGCGAACAAAGTATCAGCAATAGTTTTCAAAAGTTTGGTACGTTTTCAAAGCTAAACCGCCGACTAATTTTTATGAAATTTGACATGAAGATAGTTTGAGACAAGGGGACGGGAAAGTTTCATTTCAGGGAAAGTTAGGGATGAAAAGGAGGATGAAACTTTGTATGGGAAATGTTAAAAAAATTTGGTAAAACATAAACCTTTTTTATAATAAAAACAGACTTCCTTTTTAATAAAAATTGTACCCCTAAAAGGGTGAAAAGGGGGATGAAACTTTACAGGGGAAGTGCTAAACTGCTGAACCGATTATGATGAAATTTGGTAGGCTACTTTGTTTTTCAAAAATGACATGCGGTTTTTAAACATGTGTTGTCATCATAAATCCAATATGGCGGATGTTCCATAATAGGAAATAACGTTTTTGTTCAACATCAACAATATGGGTTTCAAATGAAATGGAATACGCAGGAGAAGGTTTCTGTGTATGTGACGTCATCGTAAATTTAATATGGCGGATGTTTCATGAAAGTAAAAAACTTTTTTGTTCAATACCAATAACATGGGTATCAAATGAAATGGGATACACAGGGGAAGATTTCTGTATATGTGACGTCATTATAAAACCAATATTGCGGATGTTCCATAACAGACAGTAATTTTATTATTCAACACTAACAATATGGGTATCAAATGAAATGGAATACGCAGGAGAAAGTTTCTGTATATGTGACGTCATCATAAATCCAATGTGGCGGATGTTCCATTACAGTAAGTGATTTTTTTATTCGACACCAACAATATGGATATCAAATATAATCGAATACGCAGGGGAAGAATTCCGTATATGTAACGTCATCATAAATCAAATATGGTGGATGTTCCGCGGTAGGAAATAACTTTTTTCAAGACCTCCAACAATATAGGTATCAAATGAAATGAGATACACAGAAGAAGGTTACTGGACATTAGACGTCATCATAAATTCAATATGGCTGATGCACGGTGACAGAAAGTAACTTGGTTCAAGGCCTCCTTAAACAATATAGGTATCTCGGGTAACCTCAGTAACCCGGATAAGTTACAGAAATATTTTCCACGCGGATGAAGTCGCGGGTACAGCTAGTAGGTATTATAAAGAGGTAAACTTTCTTTTTTTGTATGTAATGGATAATTTCAAAAATTACTCAATTGATTTCAAAAATTCTTTCACCTAGAAAGCTACGCTCTTAACGAATAACATGTGCTGTATTTTATTTAAAAAAAAATTTCTACCCGTGCGAATAATTTTTTAACTATTATAAATTTACATAACTAACAAAAAAACGTGGCTGATTCTCATTGGAAAATATAGCATCCTAGTTACTTAATAAGGTGTACATCATTACGCTATCTCCATTAATCTCTACAAATATGTTTAAGACAGACTTCAAACATCAGACATTTTTTCTCGCAGGCGAAATTGCAGGCTAAAGTTTTAAATATAATTCCTATCGTGTTTAATGTTTTTATAGTAAGTTTAAAAAGTTCAATTTTTCACTTGCATGTACGAAATCCATAAGGACTTGTAGTAGTAGTAGTAGTTGTATTTTCGCTTTTTGCGCGTTACGTAAACACCTAACGGTAGCTTAGGGGTACAGCGTGAAGATACGTATGTGATGGCGCAATCGTGTTACTGTAAACAGCACGCGCATGTATCGAACCCTGGTCGAATACGTTATCCCCACCGCTCCACTAGCCACTACTTGAATTTATTGTTTACAGCCTCTTAAAAAATGTTGTAGATCGGCGCCTTACAGGACGCACGCGTCGCTTGTCCGCTCGCTTGTCTCTCCGTATAGTTCCTAATTTTGCCGCGCGCCCGCGTAGCGCTATCATCGCTGTGCTCAGTATTCACTGTGCATCGTGCGCAGTGAATTGTGTTCGCGTCTTGCCCGCACTCCCTGCAGCGCCGTCCTCCGACTGGTCTTCCGCGTTGCGGCCGCGCTGGTTCCCGTTCGCCATGCCAACGCGGAGTGCAGTTTTCGTTACGCACCGAGCGTTTCTTTTTCTTTGAAAAAAAAAACCTATCCCGATTTAGGGTGCAATATTCATCGGGCACTGAGCTGAGCGGGCGCCCCCGCCCCCACCCCCGGCTTTAACTCGGCCGTCGCATCCTTCGCCGCTACAGTCGCGAAGCCCCCACCGCGCGAAACTCGCGAAGCGATTAAGCGATTCACCCACTTCGCCTGACCCATCGGAGGACTCTAAACTCCGAAAAGGACATGGACGTAGCTGTTCCCTTCTCTTCGGATGACGAGGGCACTGAGAGGCGCCTAGTTACCAATAGGAAGTGGGCGAATTCTGCAAGAGAAGGCGACACTCCCAGCCCTACCCCAAAAACGACGTACCTTTAGCGCTCACCCCAACACGACCGGTGACGCTGGAATAGCCACTAGGGCTAATAGCACAGAGGGGGCTTTTTTTAGTCAGTTCGAGTCCGTCGGCGTACATTACTTAGTCGGCGTAGAGTCCGGCTGTGCGTCCGCGGGGATTTCTTCCCTCAGAAACAAAAAAAAAATGTCAGAGTTCTCTCTAGGCTTCGACCCTATTTACATGTTGTAGCACCCTTAAGTGGCTGATTATTGTACAGAGTACTAACTCTAAAAACGAAGGCTTTGTAAACAATGTAGCACCTAATGCTTTCATATATGTGTTAATGTAAATACCTAATGTAAGCGTAATGTGCCTGTATGATTGATGTTTAATTTAGTGTATTCTTTAAATTTTATCGAGATTATTAATAAATATACTTAAGATGATATAATGTTTTAAACGAGGTGTACTTTTGGTATTAATATTTTTTCGCTTAATTTCCATAATGTAAGTTTGAACCATAATATTATGCTTCAGATAACGTTAGAAAAATATACGTACTCGTATAATATATATCTAATATATATTACATATATTGCAGAGTACATTCATGCCGCTGGCTTCTATCTTAGTCCCAATGGGATATCAAATAGATGGTAGGTACTAATATCCTGAAATATTGTTATTGGTTACTGATATTTATACAACCTACATTATTTGTCGAAACAGTATGACACGTTGTAATAAAATGTGTTACCAACGTTGAAAAAATGTTTACCTGTGCGTACGTTTTTACCAATGTAAATATATTGTTACAATCAGGATTTAAGGATCGAGTAGATTCTATAAATATGTTATACCTACCAAATGCATTAGAAATGCGTATACTATAATCGCATCGCAACAAACATTGCAACGATTTGTTTTAAATATACATAACAATATGAACAAATATTTTTTTCATTTTTAGCGTTGACTATTTACTTAGAGCGTTCCGACGAATTAGCTAAAGACGCTGCCCTCTTTAAAAAGACTGTTGCAGATTATGACAGGTTCCCTCTGTCATTTGCTAAAAGGATGATATGTCAACGAACTCTGGATGCCTGGCAGGATGAATACACTAAGTCCGGAGAGGGAGCGATCACAAAGTGCTTCTTTCCGGATATCCGCCAGGCGTATCATATTGGAAGACTCAAGCGTGGACTGAACATGGAGGAAACGCTGCGTATCTTCACCGTTTTAAGCGCCGCGATGATCCTAGGTGTGTGTGTTCCCCTGATGTTATGCAGAATATTGAACACATCCTCAATGAATGCCCCGTATTTGGGGCAGCTAGGTTGATGACAGAGTTACAACTGCGAACTGGAGTTCCCTAATTGCGGGTAAACGATCGGGACCTAAATTTGCCAAATTCTGCGCCGAAATAATGAAGGCAGTTCCTATGGGAAATAATTCAATGGTCGGCAGTATATAAACGCCTACAAGATATGTTATTGGTGAGAGAGAAGAGAAAGGGGAAAGGAAAGGGAAATGGTACAACGGGCCACGATATATGACAATTGTACTTTAATGGAAAAAAAAGGAAATAAAATTATACAATCCTATACATGCTATTAAGTTTAAATTATACAAATTATTGAAATTAATGAGATTGTTGCAATTTACAAGATCGTCGAAAAATAACAATCGGGGAGATGTTTAATAATAATTAAAAAAAAAAGTTAAAAATGACTCCTATTATATACTATATGTATTGTACTCATGTATGAGCATATAAAAATTGTAGGTGATTCCCTAGTAAGTAGGTACCTATGCAACATGTTACAATGTACAAAATTCACTGCAATCAGCTTTGAACTATACAAAACTGCAATTGTTAGAGTTCTATTAGGCTTTTATAGTTTTATTTTATATAACGTTTGAACATTTCTGTATTCATAAATTTTGATGCCTTGGTAATATGTTCTCGTATATTATGTATCTATTTTATTTTATTTCTCTTATTTCAAGCCAGTTGATGATACTCTGAAATGTATGCGATGATAGCGTTATATTGATTAGATATTTTGTTTTACACATTGTCACATTGTGTACAAATTTGCAAATATTTACTTCTTTAAATCATAAAACGACAAACAACATTTTTAATTTACAGCTAATATTTATAAATTAAAAATTTTCGTGCGTTTGTTTTCCATAAAAAACTAGCTATCGGTTATTAAGCAAATTCAGCGAAGTTTTTTAACATGTAGCCAACCTTAAGAGCAGATTAACTCTGATATGTCACGGTTCATTAAACGTAACGCTGGAAATAATTCATCATAATATAAAATCAAAGCCTTGTTCTCTGCAAAACGTACCAGTTTTCCGAATATCGATCACCAATTTTTAGGTTAAGTGCTAACATGCTCTCGAGAGAAGTGGAATGCTGTACATATATGGAAATTGTTTTGGTAGAAAGGAGAATCTTTTAAATATAATATACCAACCGATAACACTTTACGTTACTTGTTTGATTATATTGTTTACATAATATAGTGTAAATTCGATATCAAAGTACTTTATAGATATTGGCCAGCATTATTTGTTCAGTTATGTATTTACTTTCGTTGTACGGTTATTCGTAAAAAATTGTATCAAACATTTGAACCGTTTCCCTTTGGTTTGCGAACGCTTTCTGAAACAGCTCTTGTCAAGCGGCGAAGTTACGACAACGTAATATTTTCTCGTAACTCAGGTTATGAACAAAGAAATTTCATGCATTATTTACGCTTGGATAGCAGCCACACAGTTTAAGACTCTGACAAATAAGCAGCTATGAATAGTAATTTATTTTTTCGATTAAATGAAATTAAATTCAGTTTAAGTACATAATGCAAGTGGGTTTAAAGGTACCTATTAAGTAAGAGAAATAGCTTAAGATTTCCATTACATTCTGTTAATTAAAACCACTGATGGGATATTAATGTATTTATTTAACACGAAGTCTATTAAAGTAAATAATACAACACATTACTGGTCAACGGTGTTTATGTATTGAAAATCTAATTTTGTATTTGAGTCATTTAGTAAGTAGATAATAATTGATTAGGTAAGCATCAACGGACATCTGGTCCGTTGATGCTTAATGTGGTGGTTAGTGCATTTTACTTCTAAGCCGTATAACCATGTACGATTTTCAGCATGCATTTGGAAAACGAAAGTTTTGTATTATTCAATAACTGTCAAATTTAACTACATAGGTTTGATTAGTAAAGGATAGTTATTTTGTACTTTTCAATGCTTTTTTTGAAGTCGATATAATTTTTTCCTAAAAAGTTTTTTATTTGTCCCTTTTATATGACCTCAGCCTAAATAAATATTTAGGGTAGGTCTACAACTAACTTCTTTTCTAAATTTGGAACGGAATGATATACGAGAGATTCATCAATATAAATAAAGGTTATAAGCAGTTGTAATTATTTAGGTATTTTCTAAGCCCAAGTTCCAATGGAGCTATAGAATTAGTAATTTTATCTACAGATTTCAATATTTAAAATTGACGGTTTTCACTATAAATTTGCTGCTTTTGATATAAATGATGATAGATAGATGGTAAACTTCGAATTTGACAGTTTTCACAAAAAAAATTTAGTTACAATTTACGCTATCACTGAAACGCTAATGTGGTGTAATAGTGATAATAAATGCTTGCCAGGACATTGTGAGGACAAATGCAGGCTAAAGTTTAGATTGTTTCACATTGGGTAAAATTATGCAAATTTTTTTGTAACTATACAAGCACTACAATATATTTATAACACTTTTTTTGGTTAGATTAGTTAAGGTATTTTTACCACAACTCGCGCGCCGAGAGAGCGAAGCGAGCGTGGCGTGGTAGCAGCCGGCGAAGCGCCAGATCGAAATCCGCTTTACATGATTTGTATTGAAGTATTGAAATAAGAGTCCACACTCTAAAGAAATAGTTGAAGTCGAGAAATTTAATCTCGAAACATCTCTACAATCCTCCATCTCTTTTCATGTTTTGCTGTTGGTATCCATCCATACTAATATTATAAATGCGAAAGTCTGTCTGTCCGTCTGTCTGGTACGTTTTCGCGGCTAAACCACAGGACCGATTTTTATGAAATTTAGGATGGAGATAGTTTGACACCAGGGAACGGACATAAGCTATTTTTTTTTTAATCTGTGAAAAGGGCTGAAACATTGTATGGGAAATGAAAACCGCGAACCGATTACGATCAAATTTGGTAAAAGATAAAACTTATCTACTACAAAAACATAAATTTCTTCTTTTATTAAAAAATCTACCCCTAAAGAGCTGAAAACGAGAATGAAACTTTGTAGGGGAAATGCTAAACCGCTGCACCGATTATGATGAAATTTGGCACAGAGACAGTATAGGCCCGAAAACAAACTTAAGCTACTTTGTTTCTTAAAAAATGGCTTGTGGTTTTTTAAATATGTGACGTCATCATAAATACAAAATTGCGGATGTTCCATAATAGGAAATATTTTTTTTGTTCATATCCAACAATATAGCAATATGGGTATCAAATGAAATGGAATACGCAGGGGAAGGTTTCCGCATATGTTCCGCGTATGTGTGTATAAAAAATGGCTTGTGGTTTTTAAATATGTGACGTCATCATAAATACAAAATTGCGGATGTTCCATAATAGGAAATATTTTTTTTGTTCATATCCAACAATATAACAATATGGGTATCAAATGAAATGGAATACGTAGGGGAAGGTTTCCGCATATGTCACGTCATCGTAAATCTAATATGGCGGATGTTCCATAGTAGGAAATAGTTTTTGTTCAACACCAACAATATGAAATAACTTTTTTCAAGACCTCCAACAATATGGGTATCAAATGAAATGGAATAGACAGGAGATGGTTTCTGTACATTTGACGTCATCATAAATTCATAATGGCGGATACACCGCGATAAAAAGTAACTTTTTCAAGACCTTCTCTAACAATATAGGTATCTCGGGTAACCTCGGTAACCCCCAGGAGTCACAGGTACAGCTGGTATCTATATATAGCAATGTTATATATACTATTAGGTGTATTTATTTCTGAGATATTTCCAAGAGCAGTATTGAAACAGGAGTCCGCACTTTAAAGAGATAGTCAAAGTCGAGGAAGTTAACCTCGTAACATTTCTATAATCCTCCATCTCTTTTCATCTTTTGCTGTTGGTATATCTGTATATAGGATCTTATATAAACGAGTAGGTGCATTTCCGAGTTATAATCCAGGAGCAGTATTAGTCATCTTTTGCTGTTGGTATATGTATTTATAACAATCTCATTTATACTCGTAGGGGTAACTCCGAGTTGTTTCCAGGAGTTAGGAAGAGACATTGTGCAATCGCGCACCAACTACATTCACTGCACCGGATGTGTCGGCATTGTCAGAACGACAGCTTGTCCAGTTTATTTATTTAGTTTATAGAAAATGTTATTTTTCATAGCACAATCTATTATTGTAAATGATTGCTTATTTTTTTTTATTGGCAATAAGTATTTTACAGCGTCTTAAAATTTAAAGCTTGGAGCTCCGTCCTCTGACTATATACCCCATTTGGAATACAGCGTGTAGATATGTATGTATGTAATATCTTTTCAATGAAGGAGTAACATTTTGTTGCATAATATTATATTTTTTATTAGCAATTCATGGCAATTTTGTCTATATTTTCACCAATTTTGAAATGCCACTAAATGCATCTCTAAAAAAACATATGTATATAGAGATGAACCAAGAACCTCTTTTTTCAACCGGTTAAAGATTCTGTTACTAAAACATAGTCTGAGTTTTAAAAGAATAAGTAGTTTTTATTAAAAGTCAAAAGTCGGAACAAATATTGTAAAATAATTATTTTGAACACTACCGGCGATTGCGTTTCGTTATGCATTTAGATTGAAGAATATGATATGTATGTATGAGATGCTGCTTTTTGTTGATATTTCAAAACTATCCGCGCCATCTCCGGCTACTAAATGACAAATGTGAGACAAACAAGCTGTTGTATCAAGCGCACGATAAACATAAATCTTATATGAAAGCCAGAATTTTAGTCCCTTAGCAATAACATTACATATGAACACCACAACACGATATGGCAGCCAATGATTTATAAACGCTTACGCGTAACGCTTTTATCGTTTCGATATTTTTGAATACTGTTTTTGTCACAAATAAAACGTGACAGCCATTTCGTGGAGTTTATTTCGTATCATTCAAATATTTTTGGTGTGAAAGTTCTAAGTACCAATTCATTATTCAGTCATGTGTGTAGGAATCTGTTTTCACAGTTGAATTTCAGTTGTTTTCACAATGAAATTCATGTTATTCTAGTTGGTACACATCTAATGTGTTTTATTTATTATTACATTTTAAACTTCGTTGTGACTGTAGTTAGCCAGTTTCTACACAATTTTCGTTATCTTCATCGCATATTTAGGCGATTAATTTGATTTTCGAATTCGATGTTTTGTTCAATAAATGATTTGTTGTCATTTACACAACAGACTGAACAATAAAAGCTAATTGACTGACACAAACCAAATCTTGTCAATTATCAGAAACACATTTTCGATTTTAAACTGGTATTATACTATATATACCTTAATGAAAACAAAAAGGTACATAAATACGTTAATATTTACAAACATAAAACTACACCTTATCTTAAATAATAGACTTTCTCAAAGTTGCCGCTTAGATATACCTCAATACATTTGCGACATTTTTAATTATTCAGTTTCTTCAATTTTGAATGAGTTCTCGCAGTTTCTCGGTATACTAATTTGTATAAAAATATTAAAATAATGTTTATGTTGAGCCTCGACGACGTGATGTTATTTTGTTATCCCATTGATGAGCATTTTAGCAAAAAAATCGTTACTTTACCTTAATTAAAAGGTTAAGTGCAAGAGTACAATTTAAAAGTTTCTAAAAATTTTCTGCTTCATAAATTTTCGTATTTTCAAATGCTACTTTCCAATGTATAGAGCTCTTCAACTTTGGGATTAGGTGGATGCAACACATATTTTACCACAAAACGTATTACACATCAATATTGAATTATAAAAATTGAGATCCAGTTATAGGAAGTTGCTTAAAATTAATAATACGTTATTTCTTAATCAAATATTGTTTCTATAATTGAATTCAGTTCGTGACGACACATTGAATACGGTTGCTTCGATCGTAAAAGGTGCCTATAAACAGATCGTTACAAAAAAAATTTGTTACCCGGGGTCTAGTAAATAAGAACGAGGTTTCAATTTCTTAGAGAAAGTCAATCTTTTGTTGGCTGTGAAAGTGCAAAAGGTTATCTAGGAATGTAAGCTTACACCAAAGGTAATTCTATTGGAATTCGCGATAGTAATAATAAAAATTATAAATATACGTTATGTACGTATATTATAAATATACGTTATGTACGTATATTTATAATTTTAATGCTAAAAAACGTTACTTTGACGTTAAGAACTGCAGTTAACCATTTGCCACCCTAAAGTGCGACACCAGTCATCTTCGTAGCTTGATTCTATTAATTATGCATTCATTTTGTTAATATTCATAAAAATATTAAATAAGTAATTAAAAAAGCCTTGGTTTCTCATGCAATTAAATGTATCTAGTTGATACACTACTCACGATTCCGTCTACAAACTTCAGCTTAGTAAAGTCCTTATACACATATCTTAACTTAAAAAATTGAATCAATTGAGTCTTTCCTTCTCGATATCATATGAATATATACCTAATCTATCCAATAAATTTACCTACACAATATTACATACATACATATCATCACGCCGTATCCCCAATGGGGTAGTCAGAAAGGACGGAGCGCCAAGCGTCGCGGTCCTTACATACTTCTTTACCTCAAATCTCATCATTTTCATCTCACATTTTCGTCTAGGTATAAACAAAACATAATATTACGTTTCATTCAATATTATGTTTTTCTAAAGCAAACATAGAATGCGTTTCAATATTCGATACACTGATTTATAAAAAAATATTATCTAGTGCCTGCATGCATATAAATAAAGAGTAACATTAACATGTAATTGTTTTCGTTGTAGTCGGATAATAAGGGTACTACTTTGACAGGTCTATTCTATGCTTGGGTTGTGATGGGTGCACGCATCGTCAAGCTCCTACGAGCCGATCACTGAAGTGGAAACGGACTGATTGCAAACGCGGCACCCTAGCCATTCAACCGCAGATTGAAACCTGAAACCGCTGACTTTACCTACACAGATAATATAAATACATGACTCTGTTTACAACATCCACGCCATGCCTAGATCATATTGTACTTCTGTACGAATATGGGTTTATATTAATATAAAACGTTGAAACATCTTTTATTACTTTGTTATACCTTATTTATCAAATTCGAACAAAACGTACATATAACATCTTCATGACGTATGTCTAAAGGGGTAGTCAGAAAGGATGGAGGAAGGAGTAAGCATCGTGGTCCTTACATATTTCTATCGCTTCCTCACATCTTATCATTCATAGTTTTGTTCACATTCATATTCAATCGTTTCACTTCATATTCATTAACTCTGGTTCTGATGGAGCTATAAGCACAGCATCGTCAGCGTATAAAAGAAATCTGTGTTACACACATTATATCACCTTCCAATGTATGAAGGCAACAGTTCAAATATAGCACGAAAAGTTAGCCTGTCTAAGGCTTGAACGAACTTTGAACTAGGGTGACATGTCCCAATCTCACCCTACACAGACTTTGTGGTACGATATATACACAGCCCGCAGTAAGGGACCTTTTACGTCCTATTCAAGCAGAAAATTGCACAATTATTTCTTTTCCTAAGTTCATAAAACCACAAAAAACCTGATTTAAACAACCCTTGAGTTTTCTAAAACACTTTATATAAAGTCTTACTATGATTGCGACTGACTCCTCTTAGACTACCCCATTAGGAATTTAGCGTGAAGATATGTATGTATGTACTATGACTGTGGCGCGCCAGTCATCAGGTAGCTCTCTCAGTTTACAAAAGGTAACCCAGACTCTAGAACAGCCATTCCCAAAGTGGGCGATAACGCCCCCTTGTGGGCGCTGCAAGCCTAAAGGGGGGCGGTAAGAGACCCAGAAAAAAAATGGGGGCGTTGTGTAGAGGCCTGGGGGGTGATTTGTAATTTCATTTAGCTAGGAGGCATCTTAGACAACGACCGCATGAGCTCTCGACTCAGTAGACAAAATAAGTTTGGGAACCAGTGCTCTAGAATCACCATACTTGGTCGTCTCCGCAGTCGCCGCGTTTCCTGCAGCATTTCCACATTTCACACTTCACAGTTTCATTCATACTAATGACATCCTCCAGTCCCAATGGCAATTCATTTATGTTTCATATTTTTTTTTTAATTTTATTTTTCAGGTATTTACGAGTAACTTTGTTGAATATTGAAATTTTTTGGGCGATATATATAAGTATATAGAATTATGTATTATTCAGGTTAAATTCCACGAAAAACAAAAAAAAATATGAAGTAATATTTAGAATTGTTTTTTATCAATTCGTTATTTAATGTAGTCTATTTGTGCATTACATCGACACTGCATATTGAATATCACCAATCAGTCCTTCACAGAGACAAAGTTTAATAAGAGCATAGGCACTATTTTATGCTGTCGAGCGTCGACATTTTCCGGGAATGTTTTATACCTATTCTGCATACTTTAAAGTTTACGCGAGAGAAGCTAGAGGGTAATTTGATTATAATAGAAGATACGGAACTAAATTCATTTTACATGTACATACACGGCATACATAATATCATGCTAATTATAAATGAAATACTAATATTCTACTTTATCTCATTGATTTATGTACTGAAACTCTAAAAGAGATCATTGAGTGAATTTATCGTAATGATATAGCAAGCTAACAACCAAAATTTTAATTATTCACGCGCTTCACGTCTCGTTCCAATTCGCAATTAAATTCAAGTCAATTATACTATAAAGCTACATAATATACGAATGCTTTATGTCAGTTGTGTACAGAAACCGGAAAAAATGTTATTTCTTTTTTGTTCTAGATATAGTAAATACAAATATATTTATGTTCTCTCATAAACAGACAAGAGATAATTTGCAATAAAGTAGGTAGAGATTCGCGCAACTCTTATCTGTATAGATTTTATTAATTATACTAATATTACGTACTTGTCTATTGTATAACTACAATTAGTCTCTAAAAACATGGGAAATTAACGCGATTACCTTTTATTTTGGCTTGACGTTTCGGCCGAGTTGTGTCGGCCGTGGTCTCAAGTAAACTGTCGCAGCAAGCTTCACTCCGTGTCCGAGGCAGATTTTCTTTCATCTACCCCCGATATTTGTAAATAATTATTAGGATTCCTACACACAACACTCACGGTGTCCACACACTGTTGATATTTATCATGTATAGATGTATAGATGTTGATTTCAACAGCATGGAATCCTGTGATTCAAATGACAAAACCTCATTTTTCACATCCGGTTAAGTGTGTGGACACCGTGCTATCTAATTTCGTAAGGAAAAGATATTATTGAAAAATTTACAATTTAAAAAACCCTTACACAAAAATAAATAATCTGGGCTAATAACAACCAAACGCAGCTAGGAAAATTAATAAAAACTACGGCTATCTAACGAAAAGCGCATGCAATGTGTTTAATGTTTATCCATCAACACATTTTTAGTTCTGATAATAATTTGAAAGCTTTAAGAAAAGTTTTTCATTGCGTTTTAAAAAAATCTGGCAATTAAAAATAGCGATTTAAACAATATAAATGCATACATATCTTCTCGCCTGTATTCCTAACGGGGTAGTCAGAAAGAATATGTACATAAATATATATAAGAATCTATATATAAGTGATGTACTTAATGGACATCAGCACACAAATGCACAATTCATATACACCTGTTATACACATATTTTCATGAACCAAATAACCTTATCCAAAAAACAAACCGCTTCTATCGCTTCTAAACTGTATTCTCCCTATAATAATTTTAAACAATACATACATATTGTATACATATACATCCTCACGCTTTAACCATAACTGAGTAGTTAGACAGGATAGAGTGCCAAACATCGCGTCTCATATTTTGTCAGCATCTGAATCATCTGAATTACTGAATCTCTGAAAGCTGAATCTGACACATCTGATATTATAATAATGCGTTTAGTTTAAACTCTAAGAATCGCTGTAATAAAATTTCATGTCCTACAATTAAATACTATCACTTCACTAAGAATATAAAAAATTTGAAAAGTGTAATGATAGTATAATTAATATAATTTTAAATATAACTTATTTTCATAACCCTAATTATTTGATAGAGCATATTCATTATTTACATCTATACGTAAATAGTCGAATAGGCTATAGCTGGGTATTTATTTGAGTTTCTGCTGTGACGATAACATAGAATAAAAGTTGAATAAATATAGCTTATTCTCGTAGATTTGTGTTCAAAGGGCAATACAAAAGTATTCCTTTGATTCCCTTTGTTTCTTGAATGTTATGAGTAAATTGTCATCAATAAAAATGACACCTATTATTGAATGCTCCTATAAATATCGCTATAATAGCGATTTGGGTGTCGTCAAAGTCAAAGTCAAATCAATTTATTCAAGTAAACCCAATCACAAGGTATTTTTGAACGTCAAATCTGCTTTAGTTCGGTTCAAAGAGAAGAGAAAAGAAAACCTGGACACTGAGAAGAACCGACAAGAAACTCAGTCAGGTATAATCTTTTCAACATTATTTTACAAAAGGTTTATTAAAATACAATATTCAGAGAGCCAGTAAATGCATGTGCAGAGAAAATCATTTCCAGACTATTGTTTTATCTTCAACGAATCGTTTATTTTATAGTATGATTGTCTAATCAATGTACGTTTTATAACTAATCTCGTCTTCCCTTTTGTCGCCAGATTATTATTTTTCAGTGTAATATCGTTGTCGTAGTAATATATCTAATTGCAGCAGCGGATATATAATGTAATATCTGCTGTACAAATCTGAATGTATAGATTAAATCTAATTCCTGTAAAATGTACTGTAACATAAGTGAAGGAGAAGAGTAGTTTTTCATTTCTTTAATCATAAGAACTGTTGTACTTTTTCGTTTCTTTGATCATACGTACATTTTTATAAATTAATTTTCTAGTGTCTCTGCTTCGAAGTTTTTTAAGACTATTGAGAACAGTCAGTCGGACATCTTGGCGGAACACGGAATCTTGGTGAATAGAAAAAGTAAAGTTCTCATTTTATAGACTATATTTCTTGCATTATAGTATGATATATTGTTTTATGCTAGAAGTTCATTTCAAGAAGTTTTTTTAGCTCCAGTAAAGCCTACTATCGCTTTACTGGAGTGTTAGGGACAGTAATAAAAAGACAAACATTTTACATCATAAAACGCCTAAGCTTTACAATAATTACTGCTTTCCGTTTAGTCAACATTTATTGTTAATTTGTTTTCGGGAACCAAAACTATGCCATATAGATGGTGTTTTCGGTGTTAATCAAATTTCGAAAACCAAGTTTCGCATCAAGAAATGTTTTCTACCCGAAAACGACTTCTGACGGTTAGGTTAGGTTAGAAGAAGTAGCAAAGCGATGCCCTTGAACTTCGATGTTAAGTTTTTTTAATTATTCGAAAGTAGTCTATCAAAAATAAATTCTATCACTCACCTCACCTCACCTCAACAAAATCACGTAAGCAGTACTTATTGTAACGTGCTTCCTAAAAAATATAGGTAACGTCACCATAGGATACGCACTTATTACACGTATATACTACGAGTACTATCCAAATAAATAAGAAAAAAAAGATTGTATTATATTTGTTTATTTTCAACACAAAACAAACTTCTGTTTAATGCGTCTTGAATGATCTCATTTCTTTCACATGTAGGCAAGACGTAGACGACAAATAAAACACAGTAAATCTACTTGGCGCCACTATCCACTACACTAAATAAAAATTAAGTCAAATGCGAGTTCGATTCGCGTACAAACGATTCCGTACGATTTTTAGGTATATCACTTGAATATCTGGAGATTTAAAAACCTAGGACTTTTGTTATATTTTCCTGTATGTAGATTTTTCGAAATTTTTAAATTCTAAATCAAAAGTAGTTTCCACGAGGGGAGGGAAAATGGTCAAGTCGCAGTCTTCATAGAAAGCTAGCGTACGCGCTTTCTATGTGTGCGCGCTAAAACGCGCGCGCTGTAGCACGCACGCAACGCTGCAACGGCGATATTTAGTAAGATTAAGATAGCGCTGGTCGGGGTCACACTGTCGCCGCGATTAGTCATTACTCATTAATCGCCGCCGCGCCACACGGCCACCGTAAAACACGCGACCGTTTCCCTTTATTGTCACATACATACATATCTTTACGCTGTATCCTCAACAGGGTAGTCTGAAAGGACGGAGAGCCAACCTTCGCGGTTCTTACATAGCTTTCGTTTCTTCAAATCTCATCATTCTCCTCACACATTTTCGCCTAGGCATGCGGGTGTTTTCCACATTTCCGTCAGTTTATTGTCACAAATACAAAAACGTCTATATCACACAAACGAACATATCGTAACATCGTCGGATATATAAATAACAATTATTGGAATCCATAGTTATCATTCTTCAACATAACTACAAGAAATCAAATTTAACAAACATGAAAAAGTTTGTTTCTTGCATATGTTACATATGCAAGAAACAAATAACAAACAAGGCATATATATATCTAAATATGATGTTCTCAACTTCTTATGGAGCGCCCAACGCTACAGCCCTACGCGCATCCAAGCGAGAGTGAGCAAATCCGTTACACGCGAGGTGGAACTCGGCGTTGTTTTACATCATATTTTCTGTTCAAGTTCGAGTACCTAATTTGCCTTTTCTTTAATTCTCCTATGATTATATTAAATAATACATTTATTTCTATTACTTAAACGTTTTGATATTATATATAATATATACCTATATACATAGCCTTAATCATTACACTGAAGTTCAAGATTTGACGCGTCCGGAACGTGAACTAGGTAGAAACCTGTGTTTAAGGCTCCAGTGCCGCGCCCCTTGAGATTCGTATAATATTTGTGCCAATAATTTATTATATGTGCATAACAATCCAAAATATAATTTAGTTTATAAAAAATATAATAAGTTAACAATTCAATATGAAAGTGTACCTACCTACTGTATACGCGTATATTTACGAAGTGTCAGATTATAACAATTTTTTAGTTTCTAAAATCGCAAATTGCAAATTTCGCTATTCGCAATATCAAAATTCAATTTAAGATTATGAATTCAATAAAAAAAAATTAAAATTAGCTGATTATGCAATTTGCAATTTCAGGCTTTCATTTGATATTCTACACGATAACCATAAAAATATGTTATTAACTTTACATGTAACCTACCAAAACTAACCCAAGAAAGTGACAATTTACGTTTTGAAGTTCACGTCTATCTTTGAGCCACCTCTTACTGTTCCGTAGTTTAGCTGTTTACGTCAAATAGTCCGTAACAACAACGGCTATGACATACAGATAGACCGCAGACATACAGACGAACTGCAATCAGACAGACAAACAGACGCAGACCGAGGCGATTCAGTAAGTGTTCCTTTTTTCCAATTTTAGAACGAAATATTAAAAACGTTTGAAATCTAAATAATTACTTAATGTAACATAACATTAAGTACTGAGTAGGTTACATAATGTATTTTCTATTTAGCCTGAAGCTTAAAGCCTTCGTTGATTACTTTGTTGTCGTCCTACAATATTTACTATGATGATACAATCTAATACTACATGTATATATTCAGAAATTGTACTTACGATTTCGATAAGGTTTTTTATTTCGATAATGTTTAACTTTCCAAGTTTATCTAGATAGGTGTCATCCTTTGGAAAACTCGAAAGATACCCAGCGACACTCGCTTACCCGGGTATTTCAAAACGAAAATATAAGCATGTTAAGAAATAAAAACAGTGGAACTTACAATATGTTCGTCTTTATTATTATGTTATGTTATCGTATTTATTTTAGAGATCATTGCGAAACCTCGTACGCGATGTGAATATATAATACTATGAGTTGGTTTTAGACGTGTATGCTTAATTTCATTTTGGCAGAGAATAGCTACTAATCGAAACGTGTTAGATGTCTACGTGTCAGTGGTTTGGAATTACGCAGAACTTGTAAAAGATAGGGCTGATCTTATACCGCAAAGGTATCGATATTTTACTCATTACATAATATCGAAAGAAAAGTATCGATACTTATTTATATCGTTCGAGTTGAATTAATGGAAATTTGGCCAAAAAGGAATAGACACGGACGACGTTACATTGACTTCTCTGCCGTAAACTTTCAATAGGTATTAATACTATTCTTTTGGTGTCAGATCATTTTTTTTTTAAAGTATAGTTATTTGGTATCGAATAAAAAGTATCGAGAATGTGCTAGTACTATATTTGTATCATTGTCTCCCTAGTAAAAGAATTCTATCGGTGATATAATCAAAATAAATTGTCCTGTACGAAAATTCAAATAACGGAACATTTTATGCACAATGGTCCAAATACAGATGTTAACATTTAAAGTTGAATTACGACTTTGGTGGATAGTTTTGATAACTTAAATAGAAAGATAAATACTTTCTCGAAACCATTGCACAAGATAACAAATGAAAACACTTTAAACCACGAATTCAGCAATGTATTAGGTATGTTAAAGGCACCTCGTGTTTAATGTTTACAGACTTTGGTGTGCGTGATAACCTGGATTTCAATACCTAAGAAGACCAAGGGTTAGTCTTGAACTCTTTATCTTAAAATCCTAAAATGTGAAAACATGATAGGAAAAAAATTTCAGTTAAAAAAATCCAGGAAACGTACTTTTTTGCAGAAAAATCAGTAGGGTATCCGAAATTGTACAGAATTTCAAAATAATTGTATACTGAGATAAATAGGTACTTCCCATCCCAAATCTCTCAAACCAGTTTTTTAATTAGCGAAGCAGTTTTTTTGCAAATTACAATTTACAAATGAGACTAAAGCGCGAAGAAATCTCAAAACGTATCATAATGTTATCAAACCAACCAACCTTGAAGCTTGCGCTGGGTTGTTACAGCCAGGCTTTTAAACTATTTTTCGAAAACAAAGAAACGCTTAAAAATTGATGTTACTTTACAATCTCCACTTTATTTTCATAAATTCATTTTAGTAGCAACGACAATATGAAATATTAATCACATAAGTAAAATTTGTACTTAGCTGATCTTTTATGTATATTAATGAGTAGGTCCATTTCAGAATATATTTTTGAGAACAACTAATATTATTTTTAGACAGAAAATAAGAAATCTATTTACGTCAGTCACTTATATTTAAACTTTCATGAAACCGAGAGATTATATACGAGTATATTAATTATTATATGTAATTATGTACACAGACTGCAATGCTGGTGTAGTCAAGCGAAAGGTTGGGATATTTACTGACTCGAAATTTAAATATAAATAAAATAAACATAATAGAATTATATAACTGCGATAGTGTGAATACATAACCTTACGAAGGCAAGAAGGAGAGCGATTCTGTCGCAAAACTATTACAATCATAAATCAAACCAGCTTTCGGAAACGGTATTATTAGAATCGGCTACCCGTTAAGGTCTGGATTAATCTAAATGATGTATGAGTATTTATTATGAAAACCAGCCAAAACAAAGTTTCGTTTCCATTAAACGTTGCAAATAAATAGGCTGGCCAATGTAAAGAATTTGTAGAAATTACTAAATTATGCCAATAATGTATATACAGAAGAATATAACATAATATTTATATGTATAAGTACTTTTCTCATACGCGTTTAAGAAAATTATTGAGCAACTACTATCGATAAGTCAATAATACTGCATATCTCAAAGTTTACACTGTTTTTGAAGTGGACGCCTTTGCCCATAAATGGAAAGGCCGCTCCCTGATTTTTTGGGACGGTATCGTTTTCCTTGGTAGCAGATACGCATATGCATATATTCGGTACCGAAAAAACGATACGCAATAACGCATATCTGTATTTCATGTAGTCAGTCTTACAATAGGATTCCTACCTGACATACGCGGGGTGGGAAGATTCCAGTATGCAACGTCTCGTAGGTAAAATCAGACGCAGTACTCGGAGCGTAAACTTTTGTTTGAAGTGTGCTATCCCTATTGTAGAAAACTAGTTTTCGAAATCGGTCAAATATAAGGACAATCGTTTGAAAATTGAGCAGAGAAAAATTAACAAGAAGGTATATATTCGAGATTCAATGACGATACGAAGGTAAAATAGACGTCAAACATTTGTGCTTTGTGATCCGCGGTCCGAGAAAGAAATTCTTGTGAATTAGTATTTAAAAATTGAAACATATTTATATTTGTCTGAAAATATATACAGACAAATATGGAGACGAAAGCGGCACCATATCGTATCAGTAAAATGATTCCCAACTAGCTAAACGGGTCATTTTCAAAAAAAATGTATATTCATTCACAATATTTTGTCCTCGCCAAAAAATATCGTAATATGAAAAACTTGTTGTTGATCTTGTTGTTGTACTTGTTTATTGTACGGTAGTGAGGCCTGACTTATTTTAAACGCAGTTTTATTTTATTTAAAACTAACGATACTGTAAACTATTACAAACTTAACAAATGACAGAGCGGCCATATTTAATTATTAACATTTTGGCTTCGACGAATTCGTAAACTAATAAAAGAATACAAGTGAAATTAGATCATTCTACTGAGGCCTTTTTCTGTAATTTGCTTATACTTGTTTCGACGCTACGAAATATCGTTTTTCTGTGTAACAATGTTACACAAAGAAATAGTTATAAAGTCATATGCATATGGTAAGAATCAAATGTTTTTTTTTAAATTTGAATAACTTCATAAAGTTATTTTAACGTAAGAATCACTGAACTTAAATTGTAAATAGTTTAGGTTTATTACATTATTCACACACATCGAATCGAATATTGACGTGTTTTCTTTAAATTAAATTTAAAAAAAAAATTTCGTAGTCTTGGTTTTTAGGGTTTCGTAGCCAATTGCCAAAAAATTAAACCTTTATAATATTATTCTATCTGTCTATCCATACGTCACAGTCATTTTATTCGAAGACTATTGGCACTACATAGGTGAAAGGAAGGTTAATGTATTTTACAAACCTCTGTGACTTATGAAAATCAAATAGCCAGAGTGTTAGCCGACGGAAATGTCAAAAGCACTCGCATACCTCGGCGAAAATGTGTGAAGTTTGTACATATCATGACGCTCGACGCTCCGTCCTCTCTGACTGCCCCGTTGGGGATATAGCGTGAAGATATGTATATATATGTACGAACCACTATACAAAATACAATGGAGTTGTAAAATATTTTCAAAAAAAATTTTCCTGGAGACACTATGTATGTAATTAAGGAGAATGATGAGAATGAGAAATTTTCAAGTACGCAATTTTATCAAGAAACTTTGTCTATAGTGCAGACTAAGTGTCGTTTTTATTTAATTTTAATATGTCATTAATAGTATTGGTTCATTTTTAAGTTTGAGTTCTTATAATTTTTTAATCATTTAGAAATTACTTTTACAGAATAGCTGTCTTTTTATTGTTAAGAAAATTATCTCGTTAACGTCTCAAGGATTATATTATTGTTTTCGTTTAGTAAGACATTTTTTTAAATTTTTTTTTAGGTAAAGAATAGTCATAGTAATTTCTGAAATTTCTAATAAAATTATAGTAATCTTTTATATTTTTTTCCAAATTTAAGCATTTTAAGATGAACGGAAAATGTCATTAATATGTACTGTCCTTTATAAATTCCTTATTTAGCATTGTAGTTCTTTGAATAGCAAATGTTTGTACTCCACTGTATTTCTTATGTGTTACGTAAAACTTTTTTGAAAATGACTCAAATATGATACCATACTTAGGTACTGATAAATCAAGTAGTCACTGAACATGAACAGTCCTGTAACTCAAACCCGAGAATAAAGCTGTACACCGCCTATCGTAAACAGTGACATGTCTTAGTAGGGCCTTCAGGGTCGCAGAAGAGCCGATCAGAGTGAGGGCTCCGGTCATCCATTCATATGACCGCGACGAGGACGACTGTTTGTGTGATCCGTGCTGCCGTGGCTCAAGGGGGGGCGGAGGGCCCTATACTACTCCCCGGGAAGTGTTACGAGAAGGAGTTCGGTGCGTTACGTAGGAGATCCCGGCGCGCTCACCAACACGCCGAAGACGAGCACCGTAGGAGTTCAGGGCTCAAAACGATGGTGTTATCATCTAACAAAATTTGATCACAACTTTTAATCACGAACATTGACAATAGCTAATACACGCAGTCTTAAAAATCGCCCATGAGATGGAACTTATTGCAGGAAACTTGTGTAGGTACAATCGGTTAGCCACTTGCGAGTGAATAGTGCCACTTTTCTAACTGCTAGTCTACGCACTTACTGCCAGTCCATATACTCGTATCAGTAAGAATATAATAGAGATTAGGAATGGCACATGAAAGACTTGGATCTTGGTTTAAAATTTTTTAAACTTTAATTTACCGCTTTACTGTCTTTTGCTTTTAAGCTTTCACTGTCTACCATCAACTTCCGTGGGATCAGAACAAGTATTTCAAAGCGGCGAACGGAAGAAGAAGGTTACCATTTAATTATGTAAGCATGACACGTAACCATTAGCTATTCTGACTCCAATAATAAATTAAACAAAAACACAAGAGGAATTCGTACCTCCAATATATTATGTGTAAGTAGATTACTTTAAATGTTTATAAAAATTAACTATAATCCCTTAATTATTTAAGTAATTTGCGTAACAAGTGATACCTAATACTTACAAATACCTACTTTGTAATACCGACTAGTTTAAGAAAAAGTAATGTAGCTTTTTAATAAAATAAACATTGTCTCAGCTAAAAAGAGTTTTAGGAGATCAATCTCATTAGCTCGTTAGCGGAGAAAATGTTTTCAAAATTTGTCTCGTTCTAACATTACCTATTGTTTTATTACCCCGCTTTTTCTCTAGCTTATTATAGTTTATAATAAAATAAAATTGCATTTGATTCGGAGTTATAAAAAAAGTTCAGTTACTTGTCGAATATTTTTATTTTCTAAATCTAATATTTTCCACCTAATATAAACATACAATATATCACTGAACAAACCCTTTTTTCCTTTTATTTAGTTTCATTGTTGTTATCCTACTCTTATTTTCGCGAATATATTTCAGTCTGAAAACCTCTTATCTCGCTACATTAGAAAAAAAGGTAAGACTATTTATGCTTCCAAGATTTTCACTTTATCATTCACAAATAGGTAGTAATGATTAATGAAAATGAGATCGCGAATGTGTTTTGAGATCCACGTAGTTCCCGGCATAAGATCCCGCCGTCATTTATCGTATAATCTTATCGACCTTCATGATGTTTATCGTAAATGTTTTCTTTCAATCTATTCCAATATTTTTGTTATGTATGAATTAGGTTTTAATGTAGTAAGCTTTCTCTCTGAAAACGTTCTCCTAGATTTATTTCACATCATGATATCGAACCTTTACAACTAACACTTCTATACTTGGATAATGACTATTTCTGCACTATTTCTACATTTTGTGCAATAATAATAGCGTATAAATATCCATATTTTTGAAACAAAATAATCGAACATTTAGCTATGTATATTATAAATAAAAGATATCTTGGTGTATATAAACATGAGAGTTTAAACTCACTAAACTCTCTCTAAAACACTATTTGAACCTTTGTTCACTAGAACATCATGTACTAGAATAACTCACTGAACAGTACTTTTGACTTTACTAATACCGCATTTAGAAACTCAATAATCGCCACATATTGAATTTATGAAGATATCTGCACGTTCAGAAATTCACTAAAATACGTTATTTAATTATTTCTTGGTTCGAGGCACAAACACTGTGTTCGCTAAACTCACTGGTTTAACTAATTATTTTAACATTGACCGTTCGTGGATACTGCTAAAGATATACCTACTAATTCTGATTGCACTACAATTTAGAGATTTCTATTTAACAGCATATGGCGGCGGTATGAATTACTTCTGATTACCTCCATTCAACTTCACAGTGTACAACAATGGCTTGTAGAGGTGGGTCGTCGACGTATTTTTCGTCGACGAAACTAAACCGTACACTACCGTCCATCGACTAGTCGATCATTTAGTTGAATTCTTCGACTAGTTGACGTGATAACGGCAGGCGTTGAGGGGTTCATATCAACTACGCGGTGACTGGTCTACGGGCGCGACGCAACGACGACGACGGGGTCTTTATTTAGTCTAGTTTAACGCACTATTTGACAGTTTAATTAATGGTTCTAAAACAGTACAATCAAGCAATTTAATCTTCCCTTCATACTTTTTTCTTTGCATACGTTACAAATCGCTTTCCCACTTGAATCTTCTTTTTCAAAGTGATGCCATAGTTCACTAGTATTACTACGTCCCGCCATTATGAAAAACAATAAAGTTTATTGCTGAATACGCCATAAGCCTACTCTAAAGTTCCCTCAACTGTTTTTCAATACACTATTAAACACTATGCCTCTCTCTACACTATTTACAATTAACTTTACATTATAGTCATTTAAATGTTTACAAAATAAATTACAAATTAAACTCATAACATAAACATTCAATTCAAACGAACTTTGCACTAAATTCGCATTCGCGTGTCGCGCGATTCACGCGCGACTCCCTTGACCTTGACCTCGCGACACACTAATTTCAAATTTCAATAAACAAAACTGCAACTACTTGAGGTAAACAATTATTATAAACCCGTTCATCCTGCACTGCATCGTTAAGCCAGATCCATCGACGTACTCTTTCACGCAATATCAGAATACTCTTGCCTTTTCACTCTAGCACTCTAGTTTAAAAAACGAACAAATATCAACTCCCACGCCATATACTTAAGTTTCAAATTGCTTTATTTCAACGAATGAACGAACGTATGGACTTGTAACCGGTAAACCGAATACGTTTACGCGTCGTCGTCGCGTTGTCAGTAGATATGAACGCTGTGGACTCTCAGTTTAGCCGTCTATGAATTCAACTAGTTAACGAATGAACTGTAGACCGTCGAAGCGTCGATTGAACGTAGACCGTCTATTTAAACCGTTCGTTAATTCAACGCCCATTTCTAATGGCTTGACTTGACAACAACTTCACAAAGACTAAAGTGGGATTCTATAAATCGTTATTAATACGTATATACTATACTATATAGGCAACCTACTTTAACCCCACCCATACCATTAAAATGTTACAAATTATCGCAAATAGCTAATTGAAGTGATTAAAATGTAGTGAAGTCAACGTACATAAAGCTTTCAATAATTTATCTCTTTATCATTTTCACTAAACTTTTCTAACAAAATTCGCCACAGCTTTATATAGAAATATTTAGGATCAGGAATTTTGTTTGTTTTTGTTCTTCTTTCATCATGTCTGTCTTCTACCAAATTATGTACTTGATATTTGTTATTGTGTGTATTATAACGCAAGATAATGGTAATTTTTACATTTTACGTCAAATAACGAAGCTTTTTTACGCGCCGTACAATAAAAAGGAATCTGTTTTTATCTGTATTTTAATACAAGTACCTTTGATTAAATAATCAAAGATAAGTACCTATACGTGTATGTGCGAAGAATCCTGTAACGTTTACGAATTCAGCTTGTTTTAGAAGGACGTGTCGCAAGGTCTTTCCCTTATATATCACGGTAAAATTTCTTACATCATATCACTGTATCACATAATATTATGTATATTTAATGTCGTAATTCAAGTCAAATAAGAGAATTCCGAACAAAGACAAATAATCGTATTTAATAGCTTTTGTGTTCTAAAAATAATATTATGCTTTTACTTTTCTGCATTCGATTTATCTATCTTAGATAGAGTGAATCAAAAACAAATTGCATCCGTTCTCATAGCAGTTAATCATAAGGTGGAATCTTTTATCGATGTGTTGATATTTCGTCAACAAATAAATATGGCGGATATATTGAGAAATATTATTAGTTACTTCACCACATATGACGCCAGCTCTAAAACAACAACTTTTTAAAATTATATCATCGACGTACCTATGGTGAATCCAATATTAATAATATAATTACAAGAAAGTTTGCGGAAAATATTTTAATAAAAAACATGAATTATGCAAATGTAAAACACAGCGGACATAAAAGCAAAACTTATTTTAACAATAACAAAGTTGGGTAAAAACTTCGTACCGATAAAACAACACCACCGCAAAAAATTTCCACAAAAACGTCGTTTTTCAGTGGTATTCCCCAACTGCATTTCTTGTACTGTAATCTCAATTGGTCTCAATGGTTTGGCGATGATATTTATATAAAGTAGGTACTAAAAGTAAATTACTCACTGATAATTTTGAATATTTTAGTATTATTTTGTCAACTAAACGTTTTCCAAAGTTCAGTTGTAAAAAAGACCTGATGTACCTACTTATAATTTTATTTGTTAGATAACTATGTACCTAACACTATACATTAGACATGTGTAACTCCAGATGCAAATGATTCAATACCGCACGCGGAGTCGAAATTCTTAATGATTCCACCCAATTCTAATTGACTCCGAAGTGTTATTGGCCACTTTTATTATTTACAGTTGGACGATTTTATTACCACTATTTTACCGTTCGCGGTACAATAAGGAAGCAAAATGAACGCAGTTGTATGAAGACGCTTTTCAATTTCCGTCGACGATAACGTCCACGGCATGACGTTATCGTCAACAGAAAAAGCAACTTTTTCAGCGACACTATAAAGAAACATTTTGCTTTCTCACTGTATCGTGGAAGGTAAAATCGTGACGATAAAAACGTTCAAGGGTAAATTATAAAAGCGCCCAATTGACTCCGAACTCTTTCATGCGAGTCCAGCAGGATTCGTCGGGTACCCCAAAAAAGTGGGCATGGAACTGTAATAATTGCCAATATTTCTTAAATGCTCCTAATTGCTCAGCAATTGCTCAATTAAAATCCGCAATTGCTCACGGTATTAATTAATTATTTAATTAGTTATTAACAAATGAAAATACAAAACGTTTTTTCTCATTTATGGGATGAGCATTTATCTTTTCTTATAACTTTTTTATCTAATAAATTGCTCACTATTTGCTCATCTCATTTTTAAGCAAAATTTCAGTAAATCTCTTTTATTTATATTTAATTAATTAAAAATAATTATTGTAAGATTCCGACCTGGCGCTTCGCTGGCCGCTGCAGCGGCACGCTCGTTTCGCTCGCTCGGTTCGCGCGTTGTGGTTTATACACTTACCTAACCTAACCTACCCAAAGAGAGTGTTCTCATAAGGCGTATTCAGTTTATACACTTACCTAACCTAACCTACCCAAAGAGAGTGTTCTCATAAGGCGTATTCAGTTTATACACTTACCTAACATAATGTAACCTACCCAAAGAGAGTGTTTTCATGAGGCGGATTCCATTCTGTATTAAATTCACTAATAACGTAAAAAACATTGGCTGTAAAAGTATATAGTTCCTTTGCCTCCCAAAATTAAACAATCATAAAAATAATATTGGCAATTATTACAGTTCCATGCAAACACCATTTTAAATCACAATAATTATTTTTAATTAATTAAATATAAATAAAAGAAATTTACTGAAATTTTGCTTAAAAATAAGATGAGCAAATAGTGAACAATTTATTAGATAAAAAAGTTATAAGAAAAGTTAAATGCTCACCCGTAAATGAGAAAAAACGTTTTGTATTTTCATTTCTTAATAACTAATTAAATAATTAATTAATACTGTGAGTAATTGCGGATTCTAATTGAGCAATTGATGAGCAATTAGGAGCATTTAAGAAATATTGGCAATTATTACAGTTCCATGCCAACTTTTTTACAGTTCGTCGAGTCTGTCGTACGAAATAGCTTTAGAATTTTATCGAGATCAAAAAAAAATAAAGAGGTCCGTAAGATTAAAATAATCGACAATTCTATGCTTTACTAGGTATACTAACTGCAAGAAAGTACATAATTGAATCTGATTATTTAATTGAATTGTATATCGTATGTCCCAAAAAAAAAAATCATTTCCTCACATCCTCACAGACAGCCTATTTGTGAACGCATCTTAATCATGCGTTATCGCTCCTATTTTGATTCTTAGCAGTACTATTAATTTTTAAATATTAGTAGATTCATCTTAAGCGTGTTAGAGGTTTTTTAACAAAAGGTTTAATTAATATTCTCCAAGAGTTACATTTTCCAGTATCATTACCTTATGAGGAATTAATTGTTCCTACCTGCTGTTAACTGTTACTACCTGCTGCTAATTCCATTATCGTACTTCACGCAATCGACTGTCCTTTCATCCCCACCACCTTCATGGATGGTAGTCTACAACTGTGCGTTTTTTACGACATTTTCTACCACGTACGGCAATTTTGTGGAACGAACTTATAGCGGCGGTATTCCCGGACCGTTACCGTTAAATGAGCCTACTCTTTCCTTATAGGCCGGCACGCACCCGTAATTCCCTGGACGTTGCGGGTGTCCATGGGCGGCGGTGATTACTTTCCATCAGGTGACACGCTTGCTCGTTTGCCCTCTCTGATATAAAAAAAAAAATGTCGAGGAATAAGAAGGTAATGTTACGATTAATTGAATATTATTTATTCAGTGAAATGGATTTTTGGGAGCATGAATTTTGTACAAAAATTCGATACTGATGTAAGATTATGTCGCAAGTTTCTGTCCATTATTTATAACTTTGTCACATTCCCTCATCCGTCATTCCTTCATATAAATTCCTTATTTTACCACACATTAAAATCCCTATGTATTTCTGAAAGATGTTTTTTTTTCGGGACCGCTATTTTATCAAATACTATGAACATAGGTGCTCGAAATGCTCGAAAAATAATTGAAAATATTTTTTATTTAATTTCTCAAGAACCACCCAAATAAGTTGTAAGAGACTATTTTATTTGTAATAATTGAGATGTCACGAACAATACCAATCGTTAAAACTAATTCATATAACATACATACATATCCTCACGCTGTGTCCTTGAGTAAGGATAAGGAGAGGATTAAATAATCCTCTCCTTATCCTCACTGCACACATGCACGCATTGTAAATTTGTAATGCACACAGTGCTGCACTGCAAGCATGCATGCACAGCAGCACTGTGCGCCTTATCACCTCCTCAAATCGTGTCGTACTCACACTACAACCAAACACTGGTGAGTAATTTTACAGTTTTTTTAATGCTTAGTTAGTAAGCTCACACAATCTGTCTAATTGTCTGGAGTATTATTATTATTATTGATTCCCAAGTTATTATAAAAATAACGTCATTCTACTGTTTTTACGTAATATTTTTATAATATGATGTTGCTTATTGTACATTGTACCGTTAAGTCCCCATACAGTTTCGTAATATTAGAATTTGCCCGCGACTTGCTTATTTAATTGCACTTGAGAACAGTTCACACATCATCTTTAGATTTGTTTTCTTAAACGTGAACTATAGTCTGGTAACAATTGCAAAGATTTTGTACTTATAAGACGACTAAAAGCCAGGAGCCAATATTTGATTAGTTACACAGTATAGTTTTAGTTACTTATTTTGAATTAATTTAAATAATTCAAGTTACAATAGAAAAGACTTAATGTATAGGCCGGGAGCCAATCCTTAATATAACCTTTAAAGGTTTTTAAGGTTCCATAGTAAACAAAGTTAGAAGTTCATCCGATGAGCCTATCCGGTCGTCCGTCCGTTCCAGTGTACAGTTCCACAGACTTCTCAGTGACTTCTGGTTACGAATCGTAATGCATGAAATTGTGTACAAAAGTACCTTAACTAGTTTTAGTAGTCGGTTTTGAGTTTTTAACTTTTTTTTATTTTAAATTATTTATATTCTTTTCAATCGTTTACAGAGGTTGCGGCTAATGGCACGCAAAGATTTGTGACATAAAGTTTCAGACTATCGTGTATGTCAATTAAATTTCAACGCCCAACTCTGATGACTAACTCGCAACTAGTTACATAAGAATTCTTTATCATGTTTGTATTTGCCTAGGCTAACTATAGAAGATAAACAGACACGTGTTGATATAATTATACAATCAATGCTTCAAATCAACCAGAATTAAGTAACATTATGTAAATGATTGTAGCAAATGTAACTCGTATCGGTTTAACCAACCAACTCTTCGAGCCAAACAGACAACAGCAATATGACGTAAAATATCACTCAAACTGCCGCTTCACTTTCTGGAAATACTTGAAATCTGACTTGTTATCTTGCAATAAAGGTTGAGAGTAGATAACAAGACGGCTGCAGCAAAATCGAGACTATACATGTTTCATAAGTCATGCGACTGCTTGTTATTAAAGGATTTACCCAAACTAGTAAAATCTGAAACTTATTTGAAATCGATTCACAAAGAGAACAGATATACACTTCTACACAAAATATTCTGCTTAATATTATGTTAGCCCACAATTTCATTAGTTATTACAAAAAACTATTTGTCTGCCATATAAATCTACGTTAAGTGATTTCTACGATCCAATGTCAGCCTAAGTCAACAATGACTGAACGAAAGTTCTTCAATTAAAAGTCAACAACATGTCAGATAGAGAAAAACAATGTACTTTAGTAGTGGATGCAGTGAATCCTTAGAATAATAACCCAAGTTAAATTAATCTAAACACTAATTTGAGTTATGATATTAAAAAACGACAAAATAATTGTCTTTCATGAAATAGATGGCGTACAATCACCGTCACCGGCGAAGTATGCATTCGTGGTTCTGATAGGAGGTATTGCTAAGGTTCTGATAGCAGGTATTTTAGCAAAATGGTCCCTGCCATTAGGATGTGCTTTGGTATCGGAATATGAAAATGACGATAATATATCGAAATGCATCGATAAAATTACAATAAAAGTTTTTGAAATCGAATTAGTGTTTGTATCAGATTTATTAAACGCAGCTAAAAGAGGAATTTCCATTGACAAAATGTACTTCACTATCGATTATCGTAAAATTTACTATATTTTTTATGTACCTCATTTAATAAAATTAATATTTAACACCTTATTAGTTATTATCTATAATATTCATTTCCAATATGGTGCTGTTGCAAAATTTGAACACTGTCATATTCTTCCAGCATAATCAAAAAAAACTTTTAAGCAAACACATAAATTAATGAACACTTATTTCAATCCTAAAAATTTTGAAATAATGAAAATGTGTTATGCAACGCTACATTTAAGTAGTTTCGTGGTATCTTGTCGACTTACATAGATTTTGGTATAATACGAATCGACAAGATTTCATAAATGATTAATAATTCATTTAACGCAGAATAATAAGAATTTATTCTGTGACTTTTCAAGGCAGTTATTCGCACAAAAGTTCATTTTGTGCGGTCGAACATCAAATAGCTTTTTATAATAATGTTGATATTTCATAAAACTTTAAAATCGTTTAATCTGAATAAAGGAAATGACGTCGCCAAATTTTTAAGCAAGAAGGATATCAATGTTTACTAACGAGGCGACTTAATCAAGACATAATTAAAAACCTCTTAGGAAAACTTATGTCAAAAAATGGTATAGCTACAGAATCCAACAGCAGGCAATTATTATTATCTGCATTATTACGCTAATCTCATATGAGCTCCAAAAGAAAACAATTGTGCTGAAGGTTTAACGAAATTTTTTATAAATCTGAAGGAATTTAAAATTTGTGATAACGACGATAAAGAAGTCTATAACCTTCAAGTCTTTGATGGTAATGATATACACTTAAATAATTTGCGTGGATATCGTACACGCCGATTATACGCAATTTGATATTCCAGAAAAATATGCCTCTTTTATGTATTAAAGGAGCTTTATTGAGGTAATGTGTTGATCGTCATAATAATTTTGAATTGTTTAAATGCGCAAGTCTAGATATCTAGTGGTTCTGCTCGGTGATTTTGTTATGAAATTGAGAGGACGGTGCAGGTATTCCATATGGTGTTCGAAAGGGAACATATAATTTGTAAACTTTTTATGTCCACATATGAACAACTAAAAAATACAGAATTCTCGTCACCCTGCTCGTGCTTTCCCAAAAAATATTTGCAAAACTTATCCTTAGGATGAGGATATATATCATTCTTATTCTTATTAACAAGGCCTTTCGAACTTGTCATATAATCTGTAACAAATTTGTGATTTTTCTATACTAATATTACAAAGACGTAAACTTTGTTTGTTTGTATGTAATGGATAAACTCTAAAACAACACAACCGATTTGAAAAATTCTTTCACCTGTAGAAAGTTACATTATCAGTGAGTAACATGGGCTGTATTTTATTTTAAAAAAATCTCTACCCGTGCAAAGTCAGGGCAGGTCGCTAGGTAATAATAAATTCGTTGTTTAAATGGAATTTTTAAACGAAGATATTTTAAACTTATAAAAATATAAAAATCTCTCCCTAATCATACCCACGAAGACATTGTGAAACTCATAAAAATATAAGAACCCCTAACCTAATAATACCAAGGTTAGATATGTCACCTGGTTAAAAGAAAATATTCCACTCGTATGCTACGCTTATCATTTTTAAAACGCATATTTTATAGCATTTTAGTTATTATGATTATCAAGAATTATATAAATAAGTACATTAATTTCATATAATTTAATTTTACTACTTAATTTATTGCGATGTGCATTCATTTAAAATTGCTATTACTAATCTCTGAACTCGTTATACAATATTTTATCAAAGAACACATCATCACTTTGAAACGTGTACATAACAGTAATTTTTTTTTAAAATAATGTAATGTTACGTGGCTGATATTTTAAAACTACAATTTTACCAGCGCGTTGAAGTCTTTCTTTAAAAGCTTGTTTTACCGATACATATTATTATACATAAACTATATTTTTTTGTTATAGACTAGTAAAGCATATTATAGAATAATTACAATGTGCATAAGTATACCTAATGTAATATATAATTAGTATAATTTTTAACTTTAAAACATAATTTCCTTTCGGGAACGGTCTCCGTTTACTTTAATGTAGCAATCATAACTAAAACTACAAGATAGACTGCAAGATATAAACGACACGTGGAATATAATGTAGTATGTAATTTCATGCCGATATAATGTTACGTTCAAATGTATTGTACATAATTTATAATGTAGTCGTGTAAATTAATATTAAAGGCACTAACGATTAAAATGTTTGGCAAAACATAGTAAATAGTGTCTTATATAATACAAATTGTAACAAAATATTGTTATTGTATTAAATTGTATATATTGTAACAAAAAACATAACAAATAATAAAAAAAATATTACTATCTGACACAATTTTGTTACAATATGTAGAACGTAGTATGTACAGTTCATTCATCTGCACAAAAATTAAGATTTCCAATTAAAATTTCTATTATCTTTTAACAAAACGTTAGCGTTGAGTAATGGTCGACAGGTGTGATATAATCTGTTGATTAATGTGAATCATACCTAACTCAAATGAAGGTGTGCATCGATAGTGACCCAGTGGGTAAGTCTGGTACGTTACTACAGCTGTACTACAGTCCGTGGGCGGTAGACGGGCCGTTTACCCCCAGTTGACTCTTCACACGTCTGCTGCACTTCAAAATGCTGACAACAGTCACCAATAACTTAAGCTCACAAGTCTAAAGACCATTAATAACGTAAAGAATAATTATGCACTGGTCTCTTTTGCGAGGGTTTCCTGTGTGCCGATCGCGTGGCGATTTGTTTACGGGTCGTTGTAGAATCGCCGTCCGATCGTACGAGTTGTTATGGCGCGGAGGTAGCGCGTCTACCGCGCTCAGCGCGCAACAGATACACAAGCACGGGCAAGCGGCGGAGTCGAACGAGCGGCCGGGCGGCGCGCGCTTCCCCGCCTTCCCGCCCGCCCCCGGTCTCCACCCGCCCCTGCTGACGTCACCGCGGAAAACCTCCGAAAATCCTCGCGAGCGATCTTCATATTGCAACGATTACAGTTTCTCATAGAAATACTGAAATTAAATGACTTGATCCCTTATCTCTCACTTTAAGTTTATTCTGAAAATGTTTGGATATAAAAAAATATTTATGTTACATTGATGCTATTTTCAAACTCTTGGAATTCACTTTTAGTGTTACAATCTTTTATATAGTTATAATAATAAAACTGAATATAAAATATTCGACAACATTGGCTAGCAGTTACATGCCGTCGTCAAGCTCACGCCCTTATTAATGCTTACCGATTCATAAACAATATACTGAAATTACATCTTGATTTTATTGTATTATTATCGGAATGTCTTCTAAATATTTATCTTTTTCGGAGTTGTGACTATACATAATACAAGTGTACATAAAAACATAAAGCTAATTTCTTTTTATGTGAGTAAAATTTAAGATAGTTGTAACGATTCAACTACCAATTATAGCGAACTATTAGGTCCTTCCGTCCTTACCTATGAAATTGCCACCATACTCGCCAGACCATGCTCTGACTTCCATTTTTTTCAGAATTTGAATAACTTTTTATAAAGGAAAAATTTCAAATGTAATGAGCAGTGAAAAACGCCATTAAAGAGTTCATCGATTCCCGTCCTCATTCCTTGGATTTCTATAGCAAAGGCATCAATGAACTGCCATTAAAATGGCAAAAGTGCATCGAGTTTAATGGACAATACTTCAATTAATAAATATATATACATACATATCTTCACGTTGTATCCCTAACGGGGTAATGAAATATACACTGTCATTAAAAAATATTGTTTGAATTTTTCTATATAAACGGCAATTTCATATATAGGCAAGAATCTAATAACAACCCTTCTTGTTATTTACCTATATTATGTCCGTTCATCTGTCCGTCTGAATGATGAGAAATTCCGAACATTACTATATTTCTAAGTGTGAATTTGATAAGTTGTAAAATTCCAGTATTTTTATTTATTTCACTATAGGTTTGCTTACTTCCTACATTCTTAAACATGCAACATACATACATTATAATTATAAATGGCATTTAAAAAATAATTGTTCTCTCAATTACAATTAAAGTAACAGTTAATTAAAATTAAAGTAATTGTAATTGATTTATATTTAATCAACAATTAATAAGTAAATAAAAAAGCCATTTCAAAAATAATTGTTCTTTCCTTATTTCTAATGGACAAAGAACAACGTCAACGAATACAGTATAAGAAACATGATCTAAATTAAGGTTGTTTGTACGAATACCGCTTCCCTGTTATTATCTGTATGGCGGTGGAAATAATAAAAGGCACTCATTTGACTACCTTAGGTTAGGTACCTATTTCTCATGGCTGAGTTGCAAAAGCACGAATTGCCCCGTGTCTTTTCCGACATGTATATAAAGACTTGGAGTATGGAGTCGCTCACGTCCGCAGGAAATACCTTTCACAACCCTGCACGTGTCCTCTGGGTGGTGCTAAACGAGCTGACAACGCCGAGTATCGGGCGGTGGATATGATAACCCGAACCCTTACAGGGCTTGCCCTGGAAAGGAGAGGCTACAGGGGCCTAGAGGAATTAAAAAGCTTCTAAACATCCTGGCGTAGAAGGCAAGGGGAAACCACTACGACTAGTTCTCCCAAGAGAATGTCCCGACCTCAACAATGTCAAATAGAGAAAAGAGATATGCGAGGTCCGACGATCCGCCTGACAACCGGCGTTCAAGGATACCCGGGTCCTTGAGTGTGAAATTGGCTACCGAAGGCTCCGTACGGGTTAGTCATCAGGCCCGAACGATAGCAAATGCTACTGATGGCCACAAAAAAGATCTTAAGGCCCGCCTTCCACATGGTATCGGAACATGGAACGTAAGGGGCCTACTTAAGGATGGAAAATTGGCCATAGTTGAGAAAGAAATGGCTCTGCATCGTCTGGCAATACTTGGACTAGCTGAAACTCATATAAAAGGAGCTGGTCACTACCCTACTTCTAACAACATCATATACTACTCAGGTCATGCGACTGAGAGTGAGCAGGGAGTGGCAATCTTAGTACCAAAATGTCTTCAAAAACACGTTCTGGGTTACAACCCAGGAAACGATCGAATTATGACCATCAAGATCAATTGCAGACCTTTCACGCTTAATGTAGTCCAAGTTTATGCACCAACATCTCTATCCTCGCAAGAGGAGATTGATAGCTTCTACACTGTGCTGGAGGAAACCATCAAAGCACTACCTAGGCGCGAGATACTGGTTGTCCAGGGAGACTGGAATGCGAAGATTGGGGACACTACTGGATATGACCACCTTCGATCGGTGGTGGGCGGTTATGGCATTGGACGTCAAAACGACAGAGGTGAACGCTTTTTGGAGTTTTGCATTGGCCACAAGCTGACGGTTACAAATACGTTGTTTAAACACCATATACGCCGTCTATACACCTGGATATCTCCAGGAGATTTGTACAGAAATCAGATAGATTTTATAACGATAGATCAGAGATGGAGGTCCAGCGTCACTAATGCCAAAACATATCCGGGAGCTGATTGTGGAAGTCATCACCAATTACTTGTGGCTGATGTACGAATCCGTTTTAAAGCACCCAGAAAATCAGAAAGAACATCGATAAGATTGGCTAAAATGGAATCTGAATATTTCAGAAAACATACAGAAACTGCATTTGAAACTAGGAGAGATCCAGAAACAAATGACCCTGAACAACAACGGTCAAGCTTTAAAACGGAGGTTACAGAGGTTCTCAACCGCATTGCAAGAAAGAGAAAACCGCATGCAAAGCGAAAGGACTGGATAAGTGCTGAGACTTGGAGCGCGATTGAGGCGCGAAAAGAGCTTAAAACCAACGGCCTCAAAAGTACTGCAGACAAAGATAAATACAGAGACCTTAGCTGTAAAATACAAAGGCTCTGCAGACGTGACAAAAATTCCCATTTCTCAGGAATATGTGAGGAAATAGAACGCCATGCACAGAAGTACCAGACAGCTGACCTTTTCAAAAAAGTGAAACAAATAACCAGGCAATCCAAAAGCCAATCCTGGACTGTTGAGGACAAAGATGGCAAACTTATCCACGAATTAGACGCGGTCGCAGATCGGTGGAGGACATACTGTACAGACCTATACAGCGCAGACACCAGCTGTACCCCTACCATGCCTTTCAACTGGAACACCGAAGAGCTGGAACCCGATATTCTACAATCTGAGATAGATGAGGCCATAAATAAGTTGAAATGCGACAAGGCACCTGGTCACGACCTTATCACAGCAGAGGCACTCAAGGCTCTGGGGGAGCAAGGAACCGCCAAGCCCTTAAAGCTTTGTAATACCATATGGCAAACCGCAACATGGCCCAAAGATTTCTTCACTTCACAAAAACGGATCAACAAAAAAATGCGCGAATTATAGAACTATCGCACTCATGTCGCATACAAGCAAAATCTTGCTACATATTATAAACAACAGGCTTCGATACTACCTTGATTGGCAAATCCCTCAAGTTCAGGCAGGATTTGTGAAAGGTAAAGGGACTAGAGAGCAGATTTTGAATATGAAGCTTATCGTCGAAAAATGTTACGAGTTTAACATCCCAGCAGTAATATGTTTCGTCGATTATCGAACTGCATTTGACTGTGTGAATTGGACCCATATGTGGCAAGTTCTAAATGAAATGGGAGTGCCCGCCCATTTGATTGCTCTCATCAAAACTTATATGTTGCGGGTCATGCAAACGTCAAGATAGGCTCAACGCGATCAACTGAATTTTAGTTCGAGAAAGGAGTAAGGCAAGGATGCATCATCTCTCCAATTCTGTTTAATATATATGGCGAGTATATCATGCGCAAAACATTGGAGGAATGGGGTGGTGGTATCACTGTTGGAGGCCTGAAAATTTCAAATCTTCGTTACGCTGATGACACGGCTCTACTGACCGCCAACGAAACAGATATGGTACAGCTAATGAGTCGGTTGGAACGCGTCAGTCAGGAGATGGGACTTATGATCAACCAGGCCAAAACTAAAATGATGATAGTCGACCGGGCCAATATTCTTGAGCACGTTCACATACTCGGGCAATATGACATCGTGCAGCAATTTATATACCTAGGCTCGAGCATATGTAACAAAGGTGGCTCCGAGGACGAAATCAAGCGACGCATCGGTATGGCGAAATCGGCGATGACCCAACTAGGAAAAGTATGGAAAGACCGTAACATACTGAAAAAGACTAAAATATATATGGTCAGAACTTTAGTGTTTCCCATTTTCTTGTATGACGTAGAAACCTGGACCATGAAGGCAGCTGATCGGCGCCGGATTGATGCTTTTGAGATGTGGTGCTGGAGACGCATGTTGCGAATACCCTGGACGACACGGAGAACAAACGTTTCTATTCTGAAGGAACTTAAAAATGACCAGAGGCTCCTTAGTACCTGCCTCCAGCGAGTACTTCAATACTTTGGTCATATAGCCAGAAAACCCTCCGATAACCTGGAGAAACTTATGGTGACCGGTAGGATGGAAGGAAAAAGATCAAGGGGCCGTAGCCCGATACGATGGTCTGACCAAATAAAAGAACATCTGAACACTAAGATTTCCAAGGCACTGGAACAGGCAAAGGATCGCGTCAAATGGAAGGAGATCGTTAGAAAGCTAGGTCGGGCACATCACGACGCTCAGCAGTGAGCAGACGACTGAAGGAGGATATAAAGATTGGTAAGTGAATTTCAAATCAACGGACAAACACACCTCACTTTCTAAACTTCAAAGAACATTACCTTAATAATTATTTTCGATGTTAGCAGTTTATTCCCAAAAAATTCTTATACTATTTTATACTATATAACTGTGCTCTTGGAGACATCAGAATATTTTTTATATACTGGTTGAGGAAAACAGTAACTACCTTCAACAGTTGTAATATTATTATTATTATATTTTTTTTGACATTACTCATTTTTTCTTATGATCATTTACATCGCATTCAATATGAAGAAGAAAGAAATTTGTTAAAACTAATGACTTAAAAATTTTTGTATCGTTCACTCCTTTTCGGTAGGTATTATTGTAGGTAGATATTATATTAGCAACAATTTAAAATGTTCGCTTCTTATTCATCTGTTCCTATCTTTCCACGTGATACTTAATTATCAAAAAGTTTTATCAGTCTCCAATTGTTATATTTTATATAACATAATTGGAGACGGGATATATATATATGTATACAATGGAGCTATAGCGTTGGTAATTTTATCTACAAATCTCTATATTTAAAATTGATGGTTTTCTCTATCAATTTGCTACTTTTGATATAAATCACATTTTCTTTAAAATTAAAAACTATTAATGCTATAAAAAAATGGCATACTTTCAAATTAGCAGTTTTTACAACAAAATTTTGGTTACCTAAAACTGCAATCACTGAAACTTTAATGTGGTGTAATGGTGATAATAAATGCTAGGGAGGAAATCGTGAGGACAAACGCAGGCTAAAGTTTGGGTTGTTTCACATTGGGTAAAATTTTGCAAATTTTTTTGTAACTTTATACAAACGACGATATATTTATAACATTTTTTTTTTGGTTAGGTTATGTTAGGTCATTTTACCACAACGCACGAGCCGAGCGAGCGAATCCCCTTTATAGATGGAGCAGGGGCCGTACCGCGTAACTCGATTAAGTTCGGAAAATTTTATGAACATGAAGTTCATGCTCATTTAATTAATATCATGTAATTGGTACCGGCTAACAACTCGATGGCGATTGGACCTTCCATGAACATGGTTATAGACAATAATAGTGCGGAAATGATTGAACGAACTATTTTAACCGCGCGTTTTGTTACGAAGATTTAGCCTAATAAGAAATTTAGTATTTCATCTTAATTTCACATAAGAATATTATTTCAGAGAAGTCATTGCCTTTACTTTATTGTTGTGACGCTTGTTAGCAATTATTACCCCGAAGACTAAAATTACTCAGTTACAACAAAACAATACTTACAGAACTAAATCAACGTAGTGATTATTTACTCAGTGGAACTAAACGAGTGTCAGCTGTTAAACTTCATAAAATAAAATTATTTGGGATTATCACATTATACATTATAGCATTTTATATTTCTCCATGTATATTTTATAATGTTAATAATAAAACAAGCTTTCTAATGATTTTTTCAAAAATGTCTTCATTTTCGGCATGTGGAATATTTGGCGATAAAACAAAGGTTATTACGGAATCAAGAATTGAATTAGAAGGTAAGGTACCAACACAAACCACTGACGTGAGTTAAAGGGTCTATAAAAGCGACTTAGCTACAATTTCATGTTTTTCAGATGCCAGCACACGAGTAGATTTTCGACTCTGCAGAAATACGGAGAGATATAAGTGTAACTACATATTCGGAATCGGAAGTATTGATACAAATTCACAACTTGTGATGTGGTTAAACAATAATTGCTACAATACAAGCTACAATACTTGCACGGTTATGGTGTGTACCTAACTTAAGGATAACTTAAGGAACATTAAGGATTTTGTATATTTTTTTACTATTTCAGTTTAAGTGTAAACAGTGTCGGCCCCCCATGAGCGATAGGTCACCGAGGCTCTTATTTGATATGCATTAATATTACAAATATTTATTCTTTCAGGAAGTTGCACCAGTATTAGTGTACCCCAGTGGGCGCTAGAATTTGAAAACCAACAATTGTAGGTCGACGCGATGTTGACTACAGCAGTCCAATGGCTCGCTACATAAATAGGGGCTGACCACAAGGGTTCAGACCGCTGCCAAAAGAAGCAACAATTTCAATGTTTAACAGAGGCACCACTGCCGGTAACAAGAGCTACCGTCTATCAAGACCCACTACTAGAATCACACACTTAAAACGTTTTTGTAAGAATGTACTTAAGAACACATTACAAAGTATGTGATTTCTTTCCTTAATTTTGAAATAAAATGTGACCTTTATTAAAACACTTAGGTTTAATGAGAACCACATAGAGGGTTTTAAAGACACAATGTCGATGATGTATTGTGGAACAAACCTAAAAATTTGTGCTTTTTCTATTAATAAATATTATTCAAATGACTGCTTTTTATTTGTATTTTTATTAACTATATTACAAAATATTTAGTTTTGAATTAAGGTGGTTATTTGGCACAAGATGTGTTGGTGATACTATAGGATAATGTATCTGCAGAGTTTGTATGCACAGTAGAAAAAATTTCATGAATGTTGCGGTTAAGCATTTAATATTGAGCACTAGTAAATAATTATAAAGATAAAATTATTTATATAAAAGATGACATGACGAGTTTAGAAACAAACTGACCACAATCCTAGGACGCTCAACTTCCGCAAAATATGTTTTTTTGTTTCAACAAGTATAAATGGACCTCCTACTTTTAAATTGTTTAAAACACTTCCGTAGGTTATAACATCTCTCAAAAAACGTTACTTTTAATAAAAACAGATTAGAAAATTAACAAAAATTGTGAAATTAGTATGGACTGAGGCATTTTTGTATTTTATCAATGAACTTAGGCGTATTTGCATTTTACAATTGCCGACAGCCATATTGTTGACAGATAGGTACTAACAGCAAAACAAAAATATTTTTACGCGAAGGTGACTAGGTACGAGTACATTACCAGTCTACTAATGTTGTGTATAAGACATTACTGGAAACATTTGGAAAAACAAAAACTATGAGTAAAGAACATTTTAATTGTTTAACATTTTAATTATTTAAAAAGAAAAGAAAAATTGTTATGTTCAAATCATTACGCTTGATTCGATGACTGGAGGCTCACACATCTCTTGAGTATCGTTATTATCGTTTGAAAACTCCGTAGGTTCCGTGGCTAAGATATTTTTAAAAAAAACTAAATCCTCTCGTAAGTTCCATTCTACACCAAAGTGTTTTATTAATAACTTCTTTACGTCAGTGAGTTTGGCAGCCTGAATAATAACTTCGTTTTTAGGAATCGGCAATGGAAATACATCCTTAAAGGACTTTCCCCTTTTCAAAATAGATCTATATTGACAAAAATCTGAAGTATAATGGGCCTCGCCTCTAACGGTAATTTTATTATTACTTTTTTTTATGAAAAACCGTTTGCTTTGGGCAAACTGAAAATGCCAATTGCTTGGCGGTTTAATGATATCATGCAGGGCCGATTTCCAATCATAAACTGCTTCAAGTTCTGTGACAGTGCCGTAGTTATTAAATATTTCGTGATATTCTTCTGGACTGGTAATAACTTCTTTCTTCTTCAACTCTTTTTCAATATTTCCAAATACCCGGTCAGCTGGCAAAAAAGAATGACCGGGTACCGGAAATACAAGTTCTATATTTTGGAGACTGCTAGGGGCGTTAAGAAGCCATTTTGCGCACATGCCCACCATAATAGTATTTTTGTTCTGTGCGCCGCATCCGTCTGCTACCAACCGCACCTTATGCATGTCTGTCAAATCTAAACGATTCAATCTATCATACACAGCAGATACGATTTCGTTTGCCCCTTTTCTGTATTCATTTTCTGTCCAAGTGTACAGATTAACGGTTTCAATGTTCAATTTCTTGCCTGGAACTTGAAAAACCATTGCGAAATTATAAATATATAATTGCCTACTATAGTATGCAATTTGGTCGGCTATTTTGGGCAATATCTGATTTTTTTGACAATCAAAAGAAATTGTACACATTCCAGTACGTTGTTCGTTTAATAGGTAGTAAAATCTTTTTGCTTTTAAATTATGAAGTCTTTTTTGAATCATATACTCCTTCTTCAAATTTTCATCCTTTTCTATTTTTATTTTTTCAAGAAGTTCCGTACATGTCGAACAAACATCCGTGCGTGGATTTCCAAATCCGACGTTATAATGGGTATTAAAAATTCTTCTAAAATAACATTCTCTTACTTCAATTTCTGCTTGCATACAGTACATCCTCCACATTTTCTTAATATTTAAATCCGACGGTAAATATTTCCTTTCGGTGCCTGACCGACAATAATGCGATTCAAGTGCTTTAAAGGATTCAATAAACTCTTTCACTGCTTGTAGTTTCTGAAGATTTTTATGAGATCTATGGTCGCCACCCCTACGTTCTTTCCATAATCCACCCGTTTTCTTAAACACTTCAGCCACTCTTCTCACTCTATTTCTCGGAATTCTTAGAATCCGTAAAAAGGCGTTCTGGCATACGTGTACTAAATCAGTTGAATTTGCCTTCTTTACGTACATTTTGGTGGCATAATTAGCCTGTCGTTGAGAGAGTCTGGCTCGACGGCGCCCCACATTTTTTACAAGACAGTACTTTAATATAAATGCGTCCTGTTCAGTTTTTGTTGTATGTGAATAAAATGCTTCATGAAAATTTTTTACATCAACCATCGTCAAATCTTGGCATTTAAAAGTAGTTTTGTTTAGATGCCTGCAGTTAAGACGTTCAGGCAGTCGTTTTGCGGAGTACCTTAAAAAATTAATATTAAATTAGTCTTCGGCCTGATGATTATGATGATGATTACAGTTATGAAATTTAGAAGATTATAATCAGACCGCGATTCCGTTTCAATAGATCTAAATGTTGCTTGCCTATTGTTCATTTAATAAAAACTGGGTTAAAACTGGGTCGAAGTAAGCTTGCGAAATTTACACAAATAAACAAACCTACTAATACAAAAGGCAAGCTAAATACTTAAAGGTTTTTAAAAAAGAGCTGAATCAACTTTACAAAAAAATATTCATGCCAGTTTTGCAAACAGTACTAATTGTATGAGAAAAATAACTAACCGTTCTGCCTTCGCTTTTGCTCTTTTCCATTGTTCGGGATTTCGAGTACGTTTTCTAGCATTCCTCGCACCCACAAGGCAGATATTTTCTTCCATAATGTTATTAAAATCAATACAAAATAACTAAAACAGTCACTGATACTCCTAGAAAACTAACGGATCGGCCATGTTGAAATTTTGAAAATAGAAGCTTGTGATTGGTCAAAATGGATCGAGGCCACTTTGCATATCATATTTTGTGGACTGAGGCATCTTTGCTTGTAATGTTGCCCTATGATGTGGATTTACTTAGAACTGAAGTCATTTTGAATCTAATCTTTTTTAAGAAGTAATAGCTATCGATAAGAGGAATAAAATGACATTGACAGATACAAAATTTCCAAATTTGGACTGAGGTCACTTTGTTTCTATACCCCTCACATGCAGATGATAATGGTAAGTATTCTACCTCATAATATACTCAAGTAATGTGTACTTTTACAAAATTTTATGAGTTCCTAAGAAACAGTCAAAATTATTAAAAATTGTTGTACTTATAGTACATGTTTTACTATGTACCTATGTTACAGGATAGGAAAAACTGTAAAGATAGACACGAAAGGATAATCATATATTTAAGGTTTCCTTGGTATTAACTAAGATAATCCTTGTCATGGAAATAAAAGGCATATCAATATAATTCTATAATTTCTTTCCATATTTATTTCCCTTTTGATGTATTTATGGCGAAAGACCACTGTCAAATCACTGCACAAAGCTATAGAATGGGTTACTGATAGCATGACTGCTCTCTGATAGGAACATAGGCTGGCTGGTATCTCTTATCATCTCCTTTACTCCATAAGGTCGACATTCTTGAGACGTTCTTCTTGCGCGGCAAGACACAATAATGTTAACGCCATGCTCACTGTTCACAGTTTATCACGGTGAATTGAGTTAAATCTCACTTTAGATACTTAAATGCGTCGTAGCATATTGCAACAAAAGTAGAAGTGTATTGAAACTTGATTAAAACGCAAAATAGTCACAAAAATCATTGTTTTCTGTTGAAGCCCGGGACGGTAAGGTTCACACAGAATACTAATATAATAGCGTAGTAAGGTTGCCGGTTTCATCTAACAGTCATCAATTGACATGATTTTCATTCGATTAATATCATTTTTTTAGCCGGTACGGTGAGCTGTAAAAATGAAGTCTGTCATTCATTCAATTTTCATCTTGATGAACATCGGAATTTTGACACATGGGATTTGCTTACGCGGTACGACGAAGTTTATAATTAGAAATATTAACTTCATTTTAATCAAATTGTCATCGTCTTCACGTTACTCGGTAGGCCCGCAGGAGTCCGCACTCTATAGAGATAGTTGAAGTCGAGAAATTTAATCGTGAAACATCTCTATATCCTTCCATTTCTTTTCATCTTTGCTGTTGGTATATGAATATATGTATATATAAGTATACGATCTTATATATACAATCTTATATACCAGTAGGTGTATTTCAGAGTTATTTCCAGGAGTTAGGAAAAGACGTAGCGCAACGCACCAACTCCATTCACCACGCCGGATATGTGGGTATTTTTAGGATGGCAGCTTGTCAAGTTTATTGATTTAGTTTATAGAAAATGTTACTTTTCATAGCACAATCTATTATTTTAAATGATTGCTAAATTTTTTAGTGGCAACAATTATTTGAGGGCGTCTTAAAATTTTTAATGAAGGAGTAACATTTAATTATGTAACATTATATTTTAAATAGCAATTCATAGCACTTTTGTCTATATTTTCATCAATTTTGAAGTGCCATTAAATGATTCCCTTTGGAAACATGTTGTGAATAATTTAGTCCAAGGGCCATATAATATTTGTTATCTATTACCGCATGCCCTTGTCTTAATTCACTTCGCGAATGATGACATATCTAAAAATGATCTAAATAGAGACAGACAATGGCAAGTGTTAACAAAGAGCGTGTGCTTGACGTCGACAAGTAACTGCCAGCAATAAACCGCCTTTGTGAGACATTTAATCCACTTAACAGTTTGGTTGCAGTTTGTTCAAACGGTTCACATGTAGACTGAGTAGTCCATTGTCGCTGAGAAATATTGCTTCTAACGTAGGCACTGCGTTCGTGCCACTAACAATGTCCGGACTGATTAATAACTTCTTAGTTACATGACAAAAATTACAGTTCACGGGAACTTTACAAATATGTCTACACTATTAAGCCAAACATATTGCTTAAATAGAATTGTATAACATACACACTAACGAGTGAAACGTGTAATCATTCATTATTTGCTATAAGATTGTGTACTAAAATTCAAGCTACTAAAAATCCTGGTTAAATATTTCATAGAATTGTTTATGAAATTAAATCAATTGATTAAGTCGTTTAATAAATATATACAAACTGTATATAACATTGTTTTTTCAGTAATGTATGCGATCTGGGATTATGTACATATTCCAATTAAATAATACCTATAAGAGAATAACTGAAATTATAAATTCATAACATATCTTCTCGCCGTCTTCCCAACGAGGGTAGTCAGAGAGGACGGAGTGCCAAGCGTCGCGATTCTTATATATTTCTTTTGCTTCCTCAAATCTCATCATTCTTCTCACACATTTTCGCCTAGGTATGCGAGTGCTTTTGACATTTCCGTCGGCTAACACTCTAGCTATTTGATCTCCATAAGTCAGCCTTGGTCTACCTTTGCTTCTTTTACCACTCACTTTCGCTCTTATAGATTTTCTTCGTCAGTCTTTCATCACTCATTCTTTCCATGTGCCCGAACCATCTTAGCATTCCTTTCTTCATTTTTTCAATAACACTGTCGTGTAAGCCTGTCATATCGCGTATCTCTTTATTGCTTATTTTGTCTGCAAGGGTGACACCGCACATATTTCTAAGCGATCGCATTTCCGCTGCATTTATCTTACTTTCACTCGATTTCGGGCATATCCAGGACTCACTACCATACAATAAAGTTGACACCAACACCGCATTATGTATGCGGTGTTGGTGCCAATTATGTATTATAAATTCAATTTTTCATAAATACATTTCAGAGAGATTGTATATTGTAATCTCTAAATGTTAGCGTAAAATATGTCACATAGATACCAAACGTTAACGCAAAAAAAAGCAAAATGAATGATCTAACATTTGCGAATAATGCATTTACTGGATTGCATGACGCTCATTTAGTTCACTCGATTTGCATGTTCAAAAAACTAATGTGACCAAACCTACAAAATTATTGTTTGCAATAATTTTGTTTCATCAATCCCAACTACACAATAAGGCTGTACACTCTAAGAAAGCGCGTATCGATTATGTGAGACAGCCGCATGCACGTTGTTTGGCCACCTTTTTATTTGCCGCATGTTTTTTTGCTTTCCTATCTTTATTAAAGTATAGCATGCAGACCATGCAGTAGATAGTCAAGACAGCCACCACTGCTTCGCGAATTAAATTTCGACATTTTGTGCCTTCGAACAAGTGTTGCTTCCTTTGTAATGGATCCACAAGAAGACACTTGAACACTAAGTATATTATGAAATTATTAGTAACAAAAATCATAGTATGCTGCGAAACTTAAGTAATGAAAAAGAGATACAAATTACAAAGATGTGAACTACAGAGATCAATTCATTGAAATATTTGTTCAATTATACAAGTAAGGTATTGGCACATGACGTGTCTTTAGTGCAACTCGAAAAACTAACCCAGATTGCCCCATCATGTCGTCTGCAGCCTTACCATGATTTTACGTCGTCGATACTCGATAGCGACCGCGTCGAAGTTTTGTATGACAATTCTTAGTTCACTATAGTAACCGCTAGGGGTGCTGGCCAATTCTTCATACAAAGCTTCACGTTGTCGATAGCGAGTATCGACCTCGTTTACTCATGGTAGAGGCACTGTTCAAGAGAGGGAACATTCAAGTTGGCTCTCATGGGGCAACACGACACGATATCAACACCACGTGCGACTTCCGCACGCATCAATGTTCAAACATTTGATTTAATTGAATTTGGCTGAATGTTTTGAAGGTATTTATAAAGAATTTCTAAACTATACAAATTTTCAGTAACCTATTCATTACATCAGAAATAAATACTCTTATTTCTGTTATGTAGTTAGATAAAAAATACACTCTTTCCTAAAGAAACGATTGAGATCTCTCTGTTAAATATGTATAATGTAATCAAGCTGAAGTATAACGCGAATGCTTACATAGGCTTGTCAAGAGATATTGTTCCGAAGTCACTACGCCCTATGAATATAAATATTCGATAAAAACGAATCGTACTTTGTTCATATTTAACTGATTACATAAAATACATGTTAGTAACTGTTCCCTGCAGTTTCACGCGCGTTAAATTTGCTATTTTTCCTGAATGAAAAGTAACAGAGATTAGTCTAAAAATTTCTTTGCCTGCCAATGAAAGTCCGTCAAAATTACTTTAGCCGTTTCGGAGATGGTCCGGACAAATAAGAAGGCTTAAAAAAACCTTGTTACGAAATCATAGATACAGATATAGACTAAAATTATTTTTGTACTTTTGTTGAATTTATGTGTCTATATTTCAAATGTCCCCAAATATTAATTGTATGTGCATTCCAATAGTATCTCGATTAAATATTATATTCAATTTCAATAAAGATACACCCTTGCCATCTGTAGTTGACCAATAAAAAAAATCTCAAAAATCAGAATATTTCAGCCTACTAGAAATATTTTATGAGATGGTGCTAGAAAAAAATATTTTTTGTACCTCAATATTCTAGAAAATTGCGTTAGAAAAAAAACTGAAAGTATTTTATCAGAAATGACATCTATTCTAGATTAGCTGTGCCCTGCTACAGGTTGCTGTGACTCCATAGGTATTACGTTATTATTATTTGTGAGTTATAGTCTTGAGCTCATAAAAGTACTTTAGATTTTTCTCAACTTTTCCAATTTTTAGGGCAAATTTTCCAATTTTCTCTCCCTAATAACCATACTCGGTTATTACAAACATGTAAAAAAAAATTCGAAATCGATCCAGCGGTTCTTTGACCTAGTTATTCTTTTAAATGGGTCAGTATGGGTAAATTTTGAACTATAAGACAGAGCACTGTCGTTTTTAGACATTTCTTATTTTTTAACTCCAAGTAAAACTAGGAGAAAATTTTGTCTGAAATGAAATGAATGAGAAAACTTTTTCCAGAAATAGCAAATATTTAAAATTATATTTCCAAGTAAAAGTAGGAAATTTTTTTTACTGAATTGAAATAAATGAAAAAGCTTTTTTCAGAAATAGCAAATATTTAAAAATTGTTTTATTCCATAAATCGATCGCGTTGTATGTCAATCAAATAATTGTATTACGTCAAAAAAATCTTACCATTAGAAGAAAAAAATTTCACAGGTGCGTTTGCCAGCCTGGCAACAAATGTAATAAAAGCAGTACAAACTAATTTCTTCTAACTGGCCCTTAACGACAGTTTAATTTTTTGAAAATGGAACATCTTCAAAACAAAAGTTGGCAAATATTATATGTAGGTATATAATTGTGTGTCATACAACGATTTGATCTAGACATGAAACTGGATCGATTTATAGAATAAAATAAATTATATACATTCAAAAATTTTTTTTTAGTTTCACTTAGGATTAACTTGCTAACAGATAAAAAAGATGTTCTGCAGCCATGGAGTGAATACTATGGAGAACTGTATGAGAGTGGCGACGCCGTCTCTGATACTGAGAGCAATTCTAATGAATTGCCACAGTCGGGTCAGGGACTGGAGGATGCCATTAGTATGAAAGAGATCGAGAAAGTGATAAGAAGTTTGAAATGTGGAAAGGCTGCGGGAATTGATGACGTGACTGCTGAGATGATCAAGTATGGTGGTCCTAGGGTCTGGGATACCTTCTGTGCACTCTGCAACCTTTGTTTGCAGAAGGGAGAGGTTCCAGAAGACTGGCGCACCGCAGTCATAGTACCTCTCTATAAAGGGAAAGGTTCTCATTTAGACTGCGCGTGCTACAGAGCCATAAGCTTGGTCAGCTTAGCAAGTAAAGTCTATACTAAGGTATTGACTGAACGTATGAAAGGCGTTTCAGAAAGATATTTGTGGGAGGCGCAAGGTGGTTTTAGGAACGGTAGAGGTTGTATGGATCAGATTTTCTCGCTTCGCGTTATCGTGGGGAAGTTTCTGGCTATAAGTCAGAAAGTTTTCTGCGCTTTCGTGGATCTAGAAAAAGCATTCGATAGAGTAGTGCGACAGAAATTGTGGAGTCTTCTGCTTAAGTATGGCGTGGGGGGCTCCTTACTACGGGCTGTGAGGTCATTATATAGCGGCCACAGAGCCTGTGTAAGGATAGATGGTGACACGTCGCCCTGGTTTAATGTCTATTCAGGCGTCAAACAGGGCTGCGTGATGTCTGCCTGTTGCCTCCAGAAAATGAAAGGTAGTATGAGTGGTATGTTATGTGTTGACACAGTAGTAAACTGCTTATTGTACGCTGACGATGCTGTGCTTATAGCACCATCAGAAGCTGAGTTGCAGACACTAGTCACGTGCATGAAAGAAGAATGTGAAGTAAAAGGATTGAATATGAATGTGAACAAAACTAAGGTTCTGGTGTTTGAAAGGGAAGAGGTACAAACGAAATGTGATATTTGGGTAAATGGAAAATGTCTAGAACAAGTGAATGAAATTGTATATCTGGGGAGCGCATTTTCGAGGAATGGAAGATGTGACTTGGATGTCGAGAGACGGGTCGCAGCTGGCAATAAAGTGAATGGTGCTCTGTCCGCATTACTAGATAGTGTGAATATATCTAACACTGCCAAAATGGCCATCCACAATGCGGTGTTGGTGCCAACTTTATTGTACGGTAGTGAGGCCTGGATATGCCCGAAATCGAGTGAAAGTATGATAAATGCAGTAGAAATGCGATCTCTTAGAAAGATGTGCGGTGTCGCCCTTGCGGACAGGATAAGCAATGAGGAGATACGCAGTATGATAGTGTCGCACGACAGTGTTATTGTAAAAATGAAGAAAGGATTGCTTAGATAGTACGGCCACATATAAAGAATGAGTGACGAAAGACTGACGAAGAAAATATACAGAGCGAAAGTGAGTGGTAAAAGAAGGCAAGGAAGACCAAGGCTGACATATGAAGATCAAATAGCCAGAGTGTTAGCAGACGGAAATATCAAAAGCTCTCGCATACCTAGGCGAAAATGTGTGAGGAGAATGATGAGATTTGAGGAAGCGAAAGAAGTATGTAAGAACCACGACGCTTGGCGCTCCGTCCTCTGACTACCCCGTTAGGGATACAGCGTGAGGATATCCTAATTACATACATACATACATGTATGTACTTAGGATTAAAAGTCTTGTCTTATAGTTCAAAATACCCATACTATCCCATTTAAAAGAATGAACCTGTGTAGATGAACTTGTAAATAAAACATTATCTAAATATAAAACTTCATTTAAATCGATATAATTAATTCCGAGAAACCAGTACATACCTATATGTAACCGTTATATATATGTAGGCATGTACATATATTGGTTTCTCAGAATAATAAAATAATATACTTAAACTTTTATTTAATGGTTTTCAATCTTTTTACCTCATAACTTTTTTTTATCAATGTATAGTGTAACAATCACGTGTTTAGTGTTCAAATACATTATTATCACCTCAGATGTATGTTTTCTTCTTTCATTTTGTTGGCAGTGAACTACAATGTATTATTATAATATCGCCTGACACCCTGGGAACCTATAGACTACGTCACTGCCTAGACCTGTTGTAGTACCGTTAATATGAAGCTCACATTACTTACAACAGGATAATATAGCCGCAGAGTCCACGAAATGTCAACTAAATTAGATTTTGGCCGCGATACGCCACTAAATCGAATTACTTCACTCCTAAAATGGCTAAAATAAAAGAAATTGACCGTCAAAAAAACGCTACCCTAAAGGCCAAAGTTGAAAACCTGTCATACTGAAAATGAAATTAAAAGTGACCTCTGAAAAAGATATAAAACGTTTAAATTTAGATTTTTACACAAATGTTTTTACCAAGTTACCTTACATTGTGTGTAACATTGTGTACAAGCCCACAAATCATTTATTTGGTTGAAATCAGAACATATATGTATTTAAGAAATAGTGTTCGAGAACCATGAAAGATTTATTACAGTAATAGAGTGGTCTTGGAAATTGCCGTTCTTGTGTGAAGTAGATTTTATGATGTCTTTTTTAAGTTGAGGGTGGAAAAAATCGAATCATAAATCATAATTCACCTCTCACCTTTAATAGATGAATGGACTTTGTTTTTTTTTGTGTTTGTAGTTATGTACCTATGTAGAATAAAATTTAATATTTTTTCTAAACATTCCTTTAACATTCTATAGTCTTAAAACAAACAATCATCACAGTTTGTAAATAACTTCTGTTTTTACGTCAGATTTTTTTCTATTTTCTGTAATACCTAGTCGTTAGCTAGTGTTACATTTTATAGAAAATCGGTAACTGAAAAAAGAATATGAGTCAGAAAGGTTTTTGAATTCCACTGCCATTCAGTGAAAAGGAATGGAAAAAATAAATCTACCGCGACGAACAGGGAACAGACCATTCAATTTGTAGGCCCCGTAAAATGCAACATGCAAATCAAGCACTTACATACGCATAGCTATAGCTAATAGCTACTCTCGTACAAGGAAAAGGGTGACGCTTTTTTTTCAATTTACTGTGTCGAGTGGGGTGCCATTAAAAAGATCTTTATAAAATAAATAAAGCTTTCTTTGACTATCTTTTATTTTAAAGTCCCGTTTACAAAATATCGAGCTGCATGGTGACATTTGTTGTGTCCCCTCTACTCCCCTGGCTTATAGCATCCGGCACCATTTGACTCAACTTAAAATTCTTTTCTGTCCAAAATTTCTTTGGAACGCTAATTAATGCATGTCCGACAGGCTCTTGACAGTTTTTAGAGAATTTAATTGTTCTACAGTGGCTTTAAATTGAATTAGTAAAAACATAAACGTGTTGTTATAACATGATGGAAATGTTTATTGAACTGTGGTTTCATTGACTGTAGGATTCGTTCTTTAATTACACAGAAACCACAGCTCCGACCAACTAACTGGTTTACTATTTAGAATTATAATGAACAGGAAATATTTATTACTAAATGTTGTCTACGCAGCTTCGCTCATGTCGAGATATATTGTGTAATGGATGATATACGTCAGACAACGACGCAATGATATACTGTTTAAAAAAAGGGACAGCCTAGTAACCCTTATGCGCGAATATGTGTATAAAGTTATGTAGGAGCACTGGTCGGTGACAGTTATGGAAAACTATCAGTATAAGTGGACTATATTTAATTTTTATGTTTTACGCGCACAGGATCTGTATTAACCTTCGGCTTCAGTAAAGTACATGAAACGTATAATCGCTTATCGACTAACAAATATCTACTCGCAACACCACATATACAAGGCTTAACAGTCGTAATTAACGGCATAATATAGTTACGACGATTAAACAAGTTGTTACAAAAATACCCTATACTACCGAAAGGGGGTTGACGTACCCATGAAACAGAACAACTTTTCCTAAGTAACATGGGACGAAGTATGAAAAAAATTTTGGTCTTCATATCTTCACGCCGTATCTCCAACGAGGAAAATTTTGGTCCTCTCATGCAAAATGAACGCTCAGCTGATGAAATTAGTATGAGAGGTCCAAAATTCTTTTTCGTATTTCGACCCATGTTTATTGGGGAAAGTTGTTCAGTTGCATGGGTACGTCAACCATATTTCGGTTATAGGATATTTTTGTAACACCTTGTAATTACGTTAGATATGTACGTAAGATGCAACAGCGTCTATGATCACCGTATATTTTTTTAGGCTAGTTTGTAATATTGTCAGTCATTTATTTATAATGTCCCAATTATTTATCACGTTATCATGTATAACAAGCATGTTTAACCATTAACCACGCAACACAGCCGTTTGCAATCTTTATTTTTTTTAATTTTTTTTTTAAATTTATTTATTGACACCATACATCTATCATTACAGGATTAACCTAATGCGATAGTGCAGTTCTCTTATATATTTTATAATTTAGATGACATATAAAGCTACTGTTGTAAATTCACTCAGCGTAAAGGAAAATAGGTCCAACTCTTCTGTTATAATGTTGAGAATGTGGTACGCCCGTGTTGCTGATGCCTCGTTGACTAAGTTGGTCTGGCCGCTTGGCACGCCTACTCTGTCTATCCTGTGAATCTAAACCATATTATATACTAATACTACAGATTAATTAGTTACTAACGTAAACTAATACTACCTAAACATCACCTTATCTGTTCCCGCCAAAAAGTCCCTATTTTCACCTTTTTCTAAAAAAATATGTCTAATTAAAATCTCAGCTAAAAAAAATGTGACATTGTTTCTTGTCATTTTTATCATCGATATTTGGTCATAGAAATACATCTTTGAATTAAAATTCATTTAATGATTTGGGTGATGATTGTTTTTCTTAAAAACAATTCACCAGTTTACTAAATTAAATACAAATTTATTAACACTGCAGTTGAAGTATATAACGTAGACGTATTGTATTAACACTACGAATTAAATGAATATTATTAGAAACAACATTTTGTGCCCATGGGTTGTCCCCTATTTCTCCTAGTTCACCCGAATCCATTCTCTTATTATCATATCTTCGCGTCGCCTAGATACCAATTTGAAATTTCGAATTAAATATTTTAAATTAAGAACGCCACAATGATAAGGACATTCCGTTTATAAATGCTCTAAATAAAGAACGCATACATTGATATGTGTTCTTTTCAAATATAGAGAGGTAGGCATATTTACTTGGGACTTGGGTTTATATTTTACTCTTTATGAAAGAAAAATCGTATGAACCCTCTACCTATTGTGTTAAAGCTATACCTATAAGATTTTTCCATTGTATTTTTCACAGAGATACATATTATGTAAGTATATCCTGTAACAATCAATATCAATATTATAATATAAAAATGTAGGATACATTTCTTTTATAATTTCCAAACGTTCATGATTGGAAAATAATATATTTATACAAAAATGTATTGAATTTTAGGGATTATAAGGTACTTTGATTCATTAAAACTAACGGAGCAATTGTTTATAAAAGTCAGCACGAGATTTCCGATAGAACGCACTGGTGTCTCCATGGAGCTTTCTTCGAAGATTCAGAGACTGTCAAGCCACGTCAGGTGGAGAGTTTAATTCTCTTCACAGCGCTTTCACAGTGTTATGGACTCATGGCAGCGTGGACCATGTTCAGAGTCACTTAAAGTAAACGATCGGAATCCCCGCTCCTACCACTCGTGACTTTAAAAGCCCCTATGCGTCTTACCATTTATGGTTAATGGAAGATAACATAGCCTGAGTCTTAAGTATCTGTGTGCTACAGGGATCAGGGCAGATGCATTTATCTGTAAATACAAACGTGTACCAACTTCAAAAAGTTTAATTTTTAAAGAGGCTGATTGTGAATTGAACCCATTGAAAATGGGTATACTAGACTTTCTGTTTATTATTTTGCCAACTTATTTGTAAAAAAAGTTTTTATGAAATAAAATTAAACTGCCTTCAAAAAAACACTGAAAAGTGCCAAATAACTATCCTTTAATAATCGAAACCCAAGTACAATTAAAATAACTTTATAGATACGTTACACATACCTATATAATTAAATTTGACATTTACTGAAATCGGTGCCAAGCCTATCAAACTAATAGACTTACTGTTGTTGCACATTGATTTGGCACCGACTTCAATAACTGTCAAATTTAATTATATAGGTATGTGGATCGTATTTATAAAGTTAATTTAATTGTACTTGGGTTTCGATTAGAAAAGAATAGTTATTTTGTACTTTTCAGTGTTTTTTTTGAAGGTGGTTCAATATTTTTTCATAAAAATTTTTTATTCTCCCTTTTGAGTGATCTTGACCTAAATAAATAACTAGAGTAGGTCTACAGTTAACTTCTCTCTAATTCCGGAGCGCAACGATATACAAGAGGAATCATCAACATAAATAAAGGTTATAACCAGGTCGCAGTATTTAATGTATCTTCGACGTTCAAGCTTCAATCCCGGTAAATTTAAATGGGACCACCTCTGAAGTATTACCTACCAAACAAAAACAGATTTTTTTTAAATCGGTTCATAAATGACGGAGTTATGAGGTAACAAACATATAAAAAAAAGCAACATACAGTCGAATTGAACACTTCCTCCTTTTTTAACTATATATAACTTCCGTCGTGACTTGCATACTCAATAAACTCCCATTACAGTAGGTAATGTTGCAAATAAAATTGAGTTTACGAGTAATAAAAGTTTACACTGTATCTAATTTGGAATGTGTCCATTATATTATAATATACTCGTATTAGGTCTTTACCTATGACATTGCCGTTTAGTACACAAAAAGTTAAAGTATTTTTTTTTTTTCATTTTTTTTATTTCTATTAACAAAGTATGCACCCATGCTATCGATGCATCTCTGCCAGCGCAGTGGTAATTTTTCAATGCCCTTCTTGAACAAGTCAGGTGTATGGGAGGCAACAAACTCTTCAAAGGCATATTGTACTGCCTCTCGGGTATAGAACTTTTTTCTGCCAAGAAGTTGTCCAAATTTTGGAAAAAGTAGGTCTGTCGGCGAAAGGTCAGGTGAGTGGATGACGCAAAACTTCCAACCCTAGCTCTTGTAGCTTAGAGAGCGTCTGTTGTGCCGTGTGAGCTTGAGTGTTGTCGTGCAGGAGCAGCGGGGACGAGCGATTAACCAAGGTTGGCCGGAGATTTGCGAGCTTCTCCATCATTGTGTCCACTTCTTCACAGTACACATCCGCAGTAATGCTCGTGCCATTTGGTAAGAAGCTCTAGTGAATTACACCGGCACTAGACCACCGAACAGTAACCATAACTTTTCTGGGGGTAAATTTTTGTTTGGGGCATTGCCTAGGTGTTGAACCAGGGTCTAACCAACATGATGATCGCTTACGATTGTCTAAAGGAATCCATTTTTTATCGCAAGTGACAATGCGGTTCAAAATCCCTTCGTTCTGTGTCTATTAAGCTACGCAAGACATATATACCTCAACGCGTTCGTCGCGCTGGCGATCAGTCATTTCATGCGGCACCCACTTATCAAGGTTTTTTACCTTGCCAATTTGACGCAAATGGGCCAATATTGTTTTGATGCTAACATCAAAAGCTATTGCTAACTCAGCAGTAGATTGAGTGTCATCAGCTTTCACTATCGCCTTTAATTCGTCGTTGTTGTCTTTAGTTTTCCACCACGTCCACCACCACCACCACCACCACCAGACCACGTGGTTCATTTTTCAGATCAAAATTTCCATGTCGGAAGCATTCAAACCAATAACGAGTCGTGCGTTAGTTTGTAGTGTTCACTCCGTACACGTCGTTAATGTCGCGAGCCGTTTGTGCCGCATCGCTACCGCGACGGAATTTGTAATGCGTAATTACTCGTACTTTATCGTGTATATATTGATGAAAAAGATACAAATGTAATGAAAACAAAACACTAATCAATAAACAATTGACTGAATTTGAAAATAGAATTCCATATTTTTAAAATAAAATTCATTTGAATTTAGAATTTATTGCCAGCCATACACAAATTACATTTTAAATGGCCAATATTGTAAAACGGCAACTTCATAGGTAAAGCTATTACTATCTATATTTTACACATTCTTTTCTTTAGTTGTGTACTTAAACAAACCATACTTTCATATGCATGTACATAGATACCGTACATTATAAGTAGGTATGCACGTAACATAATACAGAGGCCTGTTTCTACTGATACGTTACAAAAGAGATGTGTATACCGAGAGATTTTTCTCCATGTTCATGTTACCAAGTGAGAACTAATCATAATACGTTAATTGGAGACTACATTATTATTTTGTGATAGTAATTTTTTTTTCAAAATGAATGTCATCTATATCTAATGTATTTGCATCTATATCTATATATCTGTACGTTCTGTAAATTTAAGTCTAAACATGCTAATCTTAGAAACTACTGTATGGCTTTTCATTCGGTTTTCATCAACAATAAACTAAATCACGAAAAAGGTTTGAGTATATACGCTGTGAATACTTCGTGCGAAATGATCGAACTTTGATTATATTTATCAATTAAGATGGTAACATCGTACCTACACTGAGAGATTTTATAAAGAGCACAGCTTAAATCTTTAAATTTATATGAAAATAATGTAAATGCGTTATTATTTCTTTCGAATAACTATAAATAATGTTACATGAAAATAAAACGTTGTATGGCGGATTGTTCCTTTCAAATAGCTGTAACAGTAGTCCGCGACGATATATGTCTATCTGTTATGATTATCTCACGATAACAAAAAGTAGCTTTTAGCTTTTAAAGTTCGAATCTTGATAACAGCGCCACCTACCGGGTCTAACTATAGCTAAGAATTAACCAGGTGACCGCGTAGTACCAAAAAAAATTCATCAAAATCGGCAAAGCTGTTTAGGAAGATAAGAAATACGAACACATACACACTCCGGTGTGCATGTGTTCGTATTTCTTCAATAATTCTGTATACAAAGACATTGTAGGGCCGGACATCAAACAGATAAGAAAAAAAAATTATTCAACGTGGTTTACAATGTACGTACAACGTACATAAATATTATACAATGTCGTTGCTGATGGCGTAGGAACACAATTTGAAGCTAATATTTTACTCTGTGACTTTGACGTTGTTCTGTGAAGTAAAAGTCTCAGCAACAAATTACACAAAAATCGCATTTTTAATTTGAATTGAATCTAGATCGCTACGCGATACACCGGTAGACAAAGTTACCGCTACCTCAGAAAGGTCATTCTGCCGTAAAAGCCGTAAATAGGAAATACTTACTTACTACTTAAAACAATAGTCTGGAAATGACCTTCTCAGCACATGCATTTACTGGCTCTCTGAATATTGTATTTTCATAAACCTATTGTAAAATGATGTTGAAAAAATGATACCTAACTGAGTTTCTTGTCGGTTCTTCTCAGTGTCCAAGTTTTCTTTTCTTTTCTCTTCTCTTTGATGAACTAAATTAGATTTGACGTTCAAAAATACCTTGTAATTGGGTTTATTCGAATAAATTGATTTGACTTCGACTATGACTTTGACTTAAAATGCCGTACTACCTGTATGAAGTCGTGGTTAGTCGGTAGTTAGAGGAATTTTTATTTCACTAAAATATTATTTAGATTTTGTGAGAAATATTTTCACAGATTGTGGTGGTTAACATCAACGACAACTTTTTTTTAATTAAAAACCTTAAGAAAACGCTGATCTCAATTGTATAAATCTTGCAAATACTTACTTGTAATTACTTGTAATCGTATAAAGCCTACGCATTATTATTTACTTTTGTACCAAACTACCTAAATAAAACAAAAAATTCTTAGAAACTGTGCCAAAGAAGTTCAGTGTGATGCTGAGCTTTAAATACTTTGTAGAACTGCAAAAACATTTTTATTTAACCTCTTTAAACTTGAGCGTGTCGGGAATGTTATTAAACTTTTACCTTTTTTAGTATTTTATTGTTTTTTTTTTATTGTTATAGTAGAATAAGAATATTTAAGGCGGTACAAATACACAGAATATTAATTGAGGAAATAAATCAGTTTGTGAGCTGAGTACTGCGGACACATTAGCCGGAACGAAGCGCGATATGGACCATTAGGAACACCTGTGCCCGCAATGATATAATGACATGCAGCTCTACCTGGTAGCTTACATGTGATTAACGTCAAGCTTTTGCCTCTTAGTTGTAATGAACGCATTTTCTTATATTTAGGACAATAAAAAATCGTGCAAGATCTATACCGGGACAAATAATAGATTGCTCACGAAACTTTCAGTAACAGTAAAGATTTGATTCTTAGATTGCCACCCTAGAGAAAGTTGCCATCTACTGTCGCCGAAATATATAGAATTTGACGTTAGTCGTATAAATTTTATGACTTGACTTTTTATCTTCTTACGTTAAATAATGACAAATAATGACTTTCTCAAGCTCCTCTGTATTATTTACGTGTGTATGTTGCTATGCCACCGAGGAGTAGTGTTAGTATGGCTTGAATACCCTATAACCATAAAGTGTTAATTTACATCGATAATAAAAAAATATGATTATTAGAACCATCCCACAAGCGTGTATAAGATCAGTTATGAGCGGTGGGCAGTGTCAAATTCATACTAGAGCGCAGTGAGGTCAGGTGCAAAGGGAGGTGGAGGTCACTCATGTTATTTACCCATTTTCATATAATTACAGTAAGGCGGTAAGGTGGTAATAGGTGGATGTAAACTCGAATCATATTAGACAGTTAGAGGCAGATGTATTTTAAGTGCTCTTCGTACAATGAAATAAAACGTGCATCGTACTTTATACGTTATGTTATGTGTATGTATAGGTATGTCCCATTACTGGGTACAGCTTCCTTCTCAAAGAGTGTAAAAAGTGCTTTTCCATTAACCTATACCGTCAGAATTTTCTAGCTGCTTTTAAGACGGCTGACCTTATTCTTGTTTTGGTAATGCTGGAGAAATGAACTCATCTCCTGCCATATGACAATAGTCAGATTTAGTCAAGTTACTTTTAAAGTTTAAAATAGCCTATAATGAGCAAATTATATTTTTCTCCTATGCAAACATCAGTACATACATTCAGTTGTATTTAAACACTGCACTAACTTTATTTATGGCCATATTTAGTTGCTCACAGCTTACTATTTACATATATGTTTTTTTAATAAAAAAAGACCATCAACATCTATAGTTTCTATAGTGTTCGAGAAATCTATTCTCTTACAGAATTAAGTAACGGACTGCGGTTTTTACTAAATTTAACTGCTTTTTAACTAAATTTTAGAGTCCACTTGAAAAAAGCCATGGTTTTTGTAATGGATAGACGCATTTGATTTTAAATTGTATAATGCAATTAAAGAACTTTCTTGTGGTGCAGATATTTTATTAGTTTTACTTAACAAACTCTTAACGATTATAAAGATGTGAGCTTAAGAGTTCACAAGTCCTAATTCGGCTCAGAGATTTTAACACAAGCTATAGAAATAGCCAATTACACGAAGTTGAAAACTTCTTGAGTCTCGAAAGTTTAATTACCTCATTTTTAAAAGCGTTATGTTCGTTTGTTACGTCTGATATTCTTTTAGACCGAAACTATTCTGTAGCCAGGCACTCCGCACTTGTCGACCACTTTCCACATAAGAGCGAGGTAATGAAAAAAACAGAACTTCTATTTCGCCGTGGAAAACGCTTAAACGAAGCACCACTTCACTTGAGACGAAAATCTTCTCACACACTCCTCTTCTAAGATTTTCGCTTATATATGTACACACAATACATTTCTTTTTTACTAGGTGTTGACATCTCTAAGAAGCGAATGACTGTTTTTATGTAATAAATAAATACAAGTTCGGGGTGAAGATATGTATGTAATATGTATGTATGTATGACAAGGATAACATGCAACGTTGAACGTTGAACCAACAAAATACATGAACCTATATGTAAACCTATATGCAAAACACACGTACCTATGAATTGCGCAAAATAAAGTTACAGGTATAATATTTGAACTTGCGTCCGGCGAGACTACAAATTAATTAAATTAAGACTACAAATTAATTAAATTAAGACTACAAATTAATGAAAAAATCAAAAGTACCTAAACCATCAAACCGCTTGATCACTATTACTTTTATTCAGAACCCGAAAACTTTCAACAATGTAATACTAGGTGTAATATGATTTGGGGTGTATCATAGATTTTTGAAATTATTAAATACCTTGGTACGTGAACAGATACACAATTCGAATACCATATTTTTTGGTGACGCCGGAGAAACCTACGCGCAGACTTTTGGCGGTGAGACTGGGTTATGATAAGCTTTTACTCATCTAAACTCATACCGTTGTGGTCGGCATCCTGTCGAGGTGCTCCGGGATCTCCTATGGAATGCACTGGAATGCCTCACGTTTTTTGCCGAAACAATTCTCTGGGGGCAGTTACAGAACTCCTCCCCCCTGGATATTCGCAGTGCCACAGTGCGCAGAATCGATCTCCTTGGGGTCGCATGTGTGGATGATCGGAACCCTCATTCCGATCAGCTGAGACTCCAAGACCCCTTAAGTCGACTCTTATACGATAGGCAAGGTACATCTAGCCTCATTCTCTAGCGCGGGTTACAACGTCAACAGTTCCAATATCTCTAATAAGTTAAGCTAAAATACCTACTCCTGTAGTTCTGTTTCATAGTAAATATGTTCAGTATTTTGAGTTGAATAAATGGAAATGAAATATTAATTCATAAGTACGAGTTTCCTGAGCTCATTATTTAAATAATTAATCTCATTTACTTGTCTAAATAATTACTAACATTATTATTATCCTAAGTCAGTATTGGGCTGAATAAGGCGTTTTAACAACTGTAATACATATTATATGATCTGCCAGGCCATTACAATTTCATATTTAATCTCAGTTCATTCTTGAAATATCTTCATCGGAATAACTTCTGGAATTCAATGCTCTCCGAAAAAGTAAGGAAAATGTTTATGATTTAATAAAAATAGGTTACTGTATTTTTCTAAATGGAAAGACTGCAGAGCATGTACGCTTTAAGAGGGAACTGGTAGTTTATCATCATCTCTTATAGCATTATTATCTTAATGTTACTTAACTTAGAAAGTTCGAAATTCTGACAGTAGGTTAACGGTTTGTTTTATCATTCGACATTCTATCATCAGTAGCCGAAAGGAATACGTAAAAACACCGTAAGTCAAGGCGAGGACGTGACGAGAAGCAACTACCCTCTGATAAGAGGGGCAAGCTATGGAAGTTTGTTTTGAAAAATATATGAAATGACTTACATTATTAAGATGAAAATGATGGATTTGTTTTTAGATAGGAACATTCATTAATTACGAGACCTCGAATTTTGTGAGGGATCCCGTCACCCAATCTCATTTAAAGGAGGGAGGACAATGAACGTCTACTTTTTGATTAAAAAAAAATTGCATGGAAGACATAAGCATTAATGCTTTAGCTATTTAGTGGTATGAAGCAAAATACATTGAATATAATGTATTTTTTAATTAATACTAATTTAAAAATTATATTATAGGGGAAATCACACCTGTGGATAGGAGGGGGGTCTACCATATCATAACAAGTCTCGCCAAGGGGGTTAAAAAAATCCCACCCATGGATGTCCTGTGTGTGGATGGTGGATGTCCCAAAAGACTACCGAAGAGTAAAAAAAATTAACTAACTCGTAAAGTGAAACTTTAAATCTTGGGTGGGTAACTGTTAATTATGAATGTATAGTTAGTGCCTTCTATTATAAATATAATATTATTATCGACTACCAAAATGAACATGATTTAAAACGGAGCCTACTAAGCAGATGACGACAATAAGTTTTCCCACTGCAATTAAATCAACATATTATTTAAAAAAAATTAAGCGTTATTGCCATGTTCATTAATTTTCATGAATGTAATCTTGTATAAAAAAATTTAATTTAGTATAACGCAAATTATATCTAAAGTACGATTTAGCAGTGGCGTGCATTTTATAGAGACAGACACTGTCCCTAGGCCCTACCCTAACAATTACGGATTAAAAAATCGCGACCAAAAACTTTTTAAATTTCCATGCTCGCCTTATCTTTATCGAAACGCGACAAGAAAGCGGTGCGGCGTCCGCCGCCCACCCGATACATGAATACAAAAGAGAACTGAATTTTTACACATTCAAAACTTTTCTAATGTCGTGTTTCGTATAATTACACGCGTGCATCTGTAGTGGTGATGAATGTTTACTTAGCTGAAAACACGCTCACAAGTTAATAAAGAGACACTGCCTTTAACCAATACTAGCATAGGATAAAGAAATTATCAACAGTTTGAATTTTATTCGTTAGGTTACTGTTGATGCCCGCAGCTTCGTCCGCGTGGAATTTAAAAAAAGTAACCTGCATTCTTCCCCGGGGCTTAATCAATCTTTTATTCTTAGTCTCAGTCGGTTTTCACATTTTTTCACTTTCGCATTTATAATATTATACCTGTTACCAGCGACTTGAATGGTGGTCGATATATATTTTCACGCTGTATATATGTATGTATTCAGGAAAGACAGAGCGCCAAGCGTCACTTTCGCGTAATTATGATTCAATTTTTTTTAATACTTCCATGTAATATACTAATTTCAACCCTCTCTTTGAATGATATTTCGTAAAAAAGTGCACGTAGTAAAAGTAGCCTTTTATGTAGAGAAATGCGTTATCAAAAACTCTTAACCGACTTCAAAAAAAAGAGGAGGCATTAAGAACAAGTTAATTGCAGACCTACCCTAGATATTTATTTAAGCCAAGGTCACTCAAAAAGGTGAAATAATAAAATTTTTAAAGAAAAAATTAAACCGAGTTCAAGAAAACAATGGAAAAATACGAAATAACTATCCTTTACTAATCAAAACTTAAGTTCAATAATAACTTCATACATACGTTACAAATACCTATATAATTAAATTTGACAGTTATTGAAGTCGGTGCTAAACCAAATCAATGTGCAATAACGGAACAACAAAAACTCTACTACTTTGGTAGGCTTGGCATAGACTTCACTAACTGTCAAATTGCTAGTAATTAAGTCATTCGTTTACAAGTTCAAGAAGTGAGCAGTTTGTTTTGTGTAAGATGTTAAGTCAGACTGAAATAATAGACGGAATCGTACATTTTTCTTTTACCTACTGCTCTGCAATCTGCCGAATTTAAACTTGTGAGTAATATCTAATAATTAAAAATTTGTACCTAACCTAATTACAAAAAAAGCGGAGTATCAGACTCTCTGAAATGTAAAAAGAAATAATTAATTTTATTAGGGCCGGTACGTCAAGCCTGATGTGTACGGCAAACTGAATAAAAAGGGTGTCGTAACTCAGTTTCGTGCGTTAGACGATGTAATGTAATATTCCTTTTTTAGCCATGCTGTTAATTGAAAATTATACCATTTCGTTTGTATAAGTTCAATGTCCATAGATAATATATACATTGATGAATTTAGAACGATAATAGAAGTTAGAAAATATTCTTTAATGATGAATAAATGACAATGTTGAGTGAAACAATGGCTGCTTTGAAAGCAAACTTTTGTTTGATCTTCAACAATATCTTAAAATTAATTGATGTCAATCACTTCGCGCGACTAGCCGTAGAAAAGGACAAACTGCTGAATCAGCTTGTTACACATCTGGCTAACATTTTTACTGAACTGTAAGTCGGGAACTCTCAAGCCGCACCTCAGATTGGAAAAGTGACGAGGGTTCTGTCATTGTCATTCGCGACCTTTTTATTTATAAGAAAAATTACCTGGCATAGGTATGTTCTTTTTCTAGGGAAGTTTGTAGTAGTCAAGTATATTGTACACCTTAGAACTGATATCCTTTTATTGTTTATTTATTGAATATCAACAACAATTGATTTTAGATCGTACATAAAATATTTGCTAAAAAGTTTCGGTATATATTCTAAAAATGACTAATAAAACATATCAAGATAATCAGTTGATTTGAATCAATTTTCCGCAATATATTGTACCTTCAAAACAATATTGACCTATTTGAAGAAGAAAGGGGATACCAAGGAGTAGGCGTCTTACTCACCTCTCGTATGGTTAATTGTGTAACTGAGTATTTAAGTGTGTAAACCTGAGACTTCTGGTTGCGTCTCAAGATAGGGTTGACGAGGATATTTGTTTTGGTGGTGTATCCTCCAGTGTCTTCTGTCGGTTTGGAAGAGCTAGAGCAGTTTTTGAAGAATGCTAGGGAAGTTCTAGCGACGGCTGAAGATAATGAGAGAATTATAGTGTGTGGAGACATGAATGGATGGGTCGGGACAGCTCGAACAAGATTTGAGTCTGTCTTAGGCAAGTATGGAGATAAGAGAGTGAATGATGCTGGTAGGATTGCGTTAGAAATGTGTATGGAAAAGAATCTTTTTGTTGCTAATACCATATTTAAGCACAAAAGGATTCATCAATACACGTGGAAAAGGAAGGATGAAAGGAGTATGATTGCTTTACTCCTGGTGGATGCCGGCTCAAAAAAGGTGGATGCCTTTGTGTGCTCTCGTGCCCATAACCTGCAAGAGAGCACACAAAGGAGCTAATCTGGGAACAGACCATTTTCTAGCGGTAACTAGAATAAGGGGTCTGTTTGCAGCATGGTGATGTCGCGTAGCGTCTGAACCTGCAGCGGTCTGTCGCATTAAAAGCTGGAAACTGTAAGATGCGACCGCTAGGCCTGAATATTAAAGGGTAGTATTCGGTAAGCTTAATGATAGTTTAAAATTGATGAGCGAGGATGTTGAAGAATGTTGGCAAAACCTTAGGGATAGTATGATCAAGGCTACGAAAGAAGTGTGTGGAACGAATAAGATTGGGAACGGAAAAAGCGTGTTGTGTGGTGGGATGGTGAGGTGAAAGCGTCTGCATATAAGAAGAAGAAAGCAAGGCGAGACTATCTTGCTACTAAAAATGACTGTGGTATGAAGAATTTGATGAAAGACAGATATAAGCAGCAGAAAGCAGAAACGAAAGCACTAGTGAAAGAGAAGCGTAAAAGGTGTAGGGTGTTAGAGGAAAACAAGATGTCGGACAACTTCGAGAAATCTTCGAAATTTCCGAAATTTCTTCGAAATTTTTATTCCAAATTATTTTAGAAAGAAGTACGAAAATACCGAAGTGGTCCAGCACCTTGGGGAACGAATAAAGTGCGTTCGAAAGAAAACCATCTGCTTACAAATAAAAAAATGTTCTGCAGCGATGGAGTAAATACTATGGAGAACTGTATGAATGTGGTGACTCCGTCTCTGATACTGATAGCGATTGTAATTAATTGCCGAATGTGGCAATTAATTGTAGAAAATGTCCAGAACAAGTGGATGAAATTGTGTATCTGGGGTGTGCGTTTTCGAAGGAAGGAATATGTGAGTTGGATGTGGAGAGAAATGTAGCAGCTGGCACTATAGTGGACGGTGCTTTGTCCGCATTAGTAGGCAGTGTGAATATATCTAACACTACCAAAATGGCCATCCATAATGCGGTGTTGGTTTCAATTATATTGTACGGTAGTCAAGCCCAGATATGTCCGAAAAGGAGTGAAAGCATCATAAATGCAATTGAAATGCAATTTCTTAGAAATATGTGCGGTGTCACCCTTGCGGACAGGATAAGCAAGGAAATGATGATGAAGCAATGAAATGAAGTATGACAGGGTTGCACGACAGTGTCATTATAAAAATAAAGAAAGGAATGCTAAGATGGTTCGGACACATAGAAAGAATGAGTGATGAAAGACTGACGAAGAAAATCTACAGAGTGAAAGCGAGTGGTAAAAGAAGCCAAGGAAGATCAAGGCTGACTTATGAAAATCGAATAGCCAGAGTTTTAGCCCACAAAAATGTCAAAAGCACTCGCATGCGTAGGCGAAAATGTGTGAGGAGAATGATGAGATTTGAGGAAGCGAAAGAAGTATGTAAAGACCGGGAAGCTTGGTGACCGTCTTCTCTGAGTACCACGTTGGATCTCTGTTAGAATAGACTGTGACATGTTGCTTGGTTCGAAGTCTATTAAGGCGTTAGATAGGATATTCCTGTTGTATTTAAACAGTTGCCTCTGTACATTGGCAGGTGGTATGAATGGTATGTTGTGTGATAACGCCATCAGAAACACAGATGCAATAAAGAAAATGAAACGAAACGATTGAATATTATTGAGAAACACTAAGTTTTTGGTGTTTGAAAGAGAAGATGTAAAGAGAGAAGTGTGAAATATGAGTAAATGGAAAATGTCTAGAACAAGGGAATTAAACTGTTTATCTGGGGGGTACATTTTCGAGGGATGGAAGATATGAGTTAGATGTGGAGAGACGGGTAGCAGCTAGCAATACATACATACATACATACATATTCTCAAGCTGTATCCCTAACGGGGTAGTCAGAGAGGACGGAGCGCCAAGCGTCGCGGTTCTTACATACTTCTTTCGCTTCCTCAAATCTCATCATTCTCCTCACACATTTTCGCCTAGGTATGCGATACGTTAATAGCAATGCTAGCAATACGTTTCTTTAAAAAGACTTACGTACAATAGGCAGAACACAAATTCAATAAAATTCAAAACTAAATAATAATAATTGACAGAAAGTCAATTGCTACAATATATATCTATCCTTTTATGTAGACCTGATATTAGTACTAATAATAGGTGTCGGCGGAGAGGTGGAGGAAAAAGCGGGCGGGTGAATTCGGTGCTGCCGACTTAAATGCTTCTACAGTTTTACACTTATGGTTGTACACTGTTAAAAGAATCCGGTTGTAGTAATTATTACGTCTACAATATTTTTTTACAATTAATAATTTCCAATAAATTTTTTATAAAGCTCAGATACCTATTTGTAACAATAACAGGTACCTCTACCTAATCACCTAAACAATAGAAATATACGTCCCACAAGTTTTAAAGTAATGCTTAAGAGCGCTCTCGCAATATTGATTCAAATTCAAATTATTTATTTGTCTGTGATTACAGGTGGCTCATTATATAGGTACAAATATAATAAATTAGTTCTCTGCAATCCGCCATTAGCGTACAGACAGTTTGATTTATGATATAACATAGAATGGTTCTGAAATGGTTTAACAGTGTTAATAAGGTATGATTCTTAGTAGTATTATGTATACATATAAGTAAAAAGATTAAACAATGTTAAGTATACTTCTCAAAGAGGTAACATTTTGTAAAACGCAATACGGTAAATAATGTAAACATGTCGTAACGCCTACGGTCTCTACATTATTCCTTACACTTGTGACCTTTGACATACTCAATCGAGGTCTAATTGACTTTCTAGCTTTCATCTACGCATTTGACAAAATTTTAATGTACCTACTTTAAGACTACAAGTACGTAGTCACCTTAATTTGTTTATTAATTTAAATTTTGTGTATGGTAGTTCAATATCATGTCTTATACGATTAAACTCTCGCCGCATCAAACAAAATTTTAGAAAATGTAGGTAGGTACCTGAAAACGATAGGTAGTACCGCATTTATCGTGGTGGTTACGGAGAAAGAACTCGACCAGTTGATAGCTTCATATAAGGACACAGTTAATTACTCTATTACTGTAGAATTAGGTTTAAGTTAGTGTTATAAATTTAATTTAAGTCTCAGTATTAGTTTAATAGTACACGAATATCTTTAATTGTTATAAAAGTGATGAACTATTTTTGTACTGCGTACTTGAGTTTTGATTAATGAAGGATTATTATTTTGTACTGTTCGGTGTTTTTTATTTTGAAGCCCATTTAAATTTTTTTCTTAATAAGTTATTTATTTTTCGACGAACATAGAACTTCTTTTTTGAGGCGGTTAATGATGAAAAACTCTTTTTTTTTGAAACTGATTAAAGATCTAGTCCGTGTCTGAACGAAATATTTTCTTAACGACAGTAATATGAGTTAATGTGACCAACGCCTGGCATCGCCAATACCTACATAGTAATACATGGAACAATCAGTACCGGATTAACCACGTAGCAAAAGTAGCAATTGCTACGGGCCCCGTGCAAAAGGGGGCCCCGACACGGGGCCTCAGTATACTGTTTAATGGCGAATAAACGTATTGAGAACTTAATTTTTTTTACCATTTTATACTTAAGAATCCATAGCAGATCACGGGCCCCTTGATAGTATTTGCTACGGGCCCCGCGCTTGCTTAATGCGGCACTGGGAACAATCACCACTGTTTGTATAGATAATTCGCTAATGAACTTTCACATAGGTACCTACAATAAAAAATAAATGTAAATGATAAAAGAGTAAGATTTTTTCTCGAAAACATATTATTATATAGCACATCTTCAGGGTTCCGTCCGTCTGTTGTAAGAAGTATACCATAAAAATGAATATTTCTTTGCGTCGGGAGTCCCCAATGCCCGTAGTCAAAAGTAGCCACAATTCCACACAAGACGCTACGTATACAGTCATAGACTACACACGCACATATAGAAAGTTCCACACAGTGGAACCACAGTTATCGCGTACTCGTGTCTCAGCATTATGTATTTAGATATGACACATTATAATCATAATTAAATTTAGGCAAAATTAAATGCAGTAGGAATTACGTACGTCTACACTAATCAAAATGAAATAGAGGTACAAATCAATTATAATTATACAAAACAATTATAATTTGATTTTGTTGTAAGAGTTCCGTAGCCAAATAGCAAACGACGCATAGATAATTTCGTCTGCCACTGCTATTTTACTCTGAGATATATGAATAAATAAAGAGAAAAAAAAGCAGATCCGAGCTTACAGATATCACTGTCAGTGATGTAAAACTGTACTTTGGAAAAAACAATAAACTTTCAACCACATTAGATTTTACAATAGAAATATTTTTTTGAAGACAGAAACAATAGCCTTTCATGACGTCAAACAATGACATTTTCATAGTAGTTTCGGTTTTAGGGGTTCGCTAAATATTAGGGGACTTCGGTAAAATCAGGTTTGAAATCATACGTGACGTCACGCAAGTCATTTTTCCTGTCATAATCATTTTCGATTCCGTCAATAACAACTCTCTAATTAGAATTTCATGATCTTGTAAGCATATTTCGCTAAAGTTTGAAGTTTAAGGTTATTCAAGGGTAATTATTACATTTATTACTATTAAATTAAAAATGTTATATAACAACGAGTTTCCAGCTTCGGAAATCTTTTGGTAATTTAAAACAGGTACTGCTACTGTTACTACTTGTATCAACTATTGCCTATTTATGTTGGTACTTGGTATCTACAAATATTTTATCTTTTATCAAAATTACCGTATATTTCTTTTATGTTATATTTCTCATGTGTAACAAGAAAAGAGGCTCGTTCATAAGGGTTACTTAAACTTAAGTGTACTTAAACTCAATTATACATTTTAGTATGTAATAACTGTAATAAAAATTCGCATAAAAAAATATTTGGTAAAATGCGAGATCGACTTTCGTGAAAAGGATTTCGTGAAAGGAAACACGTACCGTCTTACTACAAAAAAGATAGACACGGCATAGACTATGTTTATATGTAAACACAAGCCGGAGCTAGTTTAACGTGTGATTAAAAGCACTGAAACGCTGTAATATATTGACACTAGCCTTAGCTAACGTAATTTTTTACATGTTTTTAAACTATGTCTATCTCTAAAACTGTGTTTACCTAAACACGTGTTAGACCAATGTTAAAAATATATTTTGTAGTAAGACGGGATAAGTTTATAAAAGTAATTTATGCAAATTGCAAAGATTTAGAACCTCTGTTATAATTTTCAAAACTTCAAGTGAAGCCTACCTTTTTTTGGGGGTTGGGGCAACCGACAGAGTTCGAAGTCCGACACCGCAAAATGGATCGACGGTGGACGTGATGGGACGGGTACAAAATATTTTTATTGTATAAAAATTTGAAATACCTGAGGTTACAGAGATAAAACACTGCACTTGAATTTTTAACGTAAAACTAGCCTTTGCCCGCGACTGCGTCTGCATGGTGGCGTCTTACAACGAAGGGGATAGCATAAAAACCTTATCCATGAAAAAATACATTTGCGTGCCAACTTTCATAGCGATCGGTTAAACAGTGTTGGAGTTTACCGGTTCCATATATACAAACGTCTATTTTTATATGTACAGATTTATGGTTAAATTACTACCTATCATAGCTTCATCGTTTTAGAAAATAGAAGATTAGTTTGTAAATGAAAAATATTTTTATTTACATTTATTTGGAACGTGATGTATACATAATTTAACGCAAATATTAAGAAACGTATTTCAACATTTTTCAAAATTCAATTCTTAAGGGGTTAAAATTCGCGGTGTTCTACTCAAAATCTACTGAATGGATTTTAATAAAGTTTTCACTGTTGGATGACTTGCTTCTTTGGTTAAGTTTTAGGCTAGTAAAGCGGTATCGTCCGCGAATAGGGCGAGCTCTACACCGGGAATTTTGGGAACGTCGTTGATGTACAGCGAGTAGAGAGTGGGCGATAAAACGGAGTCTTGTGGGACTCCTGCCCTGATGGGGCGGAGAGACGAGAGCATCCCTTCGACTCTATAGCGGAAGGAGCGGTCAGACAAAAAGTCCCGTACTATGCATACGAGATCGTCCGCCACGCCGAGCCGGCGCAGCTTGTACACAAGCCCGGCGTGCCAGACTTTGTCCAACGCCTGCACTACATCGAAGAAGAGGGCCCTCGTGCCTAGGCAGTGACTCGAACGGTTAAGGCCCACCAGGATGTGTTCCATGAGGCGGCGCACTTGTTGTTTACACGAGTGTTTGGCTCGAAAGCCAAATTACTTGTCTATGAGAAGACCGGACACTTCCGGTCTCGAAGCCCACTTAGACATTTCTTAGTGGGCTTTGAGACGAGCCACAAGGACACGTTAGTAAATTTTCCCTAGTATGCTAAGGAGCCTCATGGGACGATACCTATCGGGGCTTTTGCGGGGTTATCCTAATACCTTTATCACATGTGTGTAATATATTGAATGTATGACTATCTGATATATAGTGACCTGATTCTATAAGATGTTGCGAGAAATGCGACTTTTCGGGATTATTATTTTTGTACGCTAATATATTGTACGTCTTATTTCGAAACTACGACCTGCTCGTCCCACGTATAGCCGTCACAATGTTCACACAACAAAGATTCATACACTTAATCTTTTTATTATTTTCTATTTTGTCTTTTACATTACAGAGATTTAATAATATTGAATGACTACAAATGCTACAAAAACATTATTTATTCTAAAAAATGTTTGCGATATTTTCAGATATATTTCCTAAATAAGTAACGTATAATAACTCGTATATTTATTATGTACTTTGGCACATGATCCTTTATACAGAAGTTTATTAGTAAGAGTCTTTTGTTTTCTTTTAATTATGTTATTAATTACTTTATTATTGTAACCGTTGGCGCTTATGTACCTTCAGTTCTTTATTATAATTTTCTTTATTTAGCGGAATAGTTATAAGCCGATGTACCATGGAATTGTATGCTACCAGTATATGTTGCCTAAGGTGGCATGATGATGCACGAATAGTGCAGTCAGTTTTTTTTTGTTTTTTGTTTATCGAAAGGGAAGAAACTCCGCACGAGCACCCAACCGCCTCCGACGCCTCACGAGAGAACGTCGGGCGCGACCGGGTAGTGCCGGGCTCGAACCGGCTAAAACTACCCTCCATCGCCACTTGACCCTACAGGCCATCGTAGCGAGCCGCGTAGCGGGGAAGCGCGGAGGGCGCTCCCCCAAATAGTGCAGTCAGTGTGTTTAATTCGTGTTTTGTTCCTGCTTTAGTTATGGTCAAATCTATAGTTATTATAGTATAAAAGTTTAGTTTAGCGTTATGTTCTATCTCTAATTTTAATTTAATTTAAGGATGTAAATTGTTTCAGTTATCGACAGATTTATTAACTTCACCAACGGTTCCAGTCCAACAAATAATAATGTCATCCACATATCTGTAATAGTACACTATTCGCTTGTCCTTGGTAATAAATTTATTTTCAAATGCAGTAAATCAGAAAGTTGTATTAGACTCATGGAACAGAGAAGTAAACACTGGATCAAAAAAAGTCAGTCAAGATATACGTGTCGCTATTTAATGTTCTCGCTTGCGATCGCTAGTTATTAAGAGCGCATAAATTTCTTGTACAGATCCTACTTCTACAAGCGCTCGCGCGGTTCTGTGATACACGCGTCGACATAGCTTATTTTTTACTGATTTCGTTATGTTTATTATATTTATTACATTGAGTAAATTAAAAAAAAAAATTGTCATATATACCACATTGCATGAAGATTCGTTTTATATCGTTTTTTTTATAAGTAAAATTTTTTTAGTTAAAAACGTTTAATTACGACACTTTATCCTGAAAATAAGCTTTTGTAAATAATTTTTTCCGTAAAAAAAGAAGAATTTTATGACATTTCTACAACACTAATGTTCAATAAGAATATGTACTTGAAGTCAACATAATTTAAGAAATTGTTACAACTCGTCGTAACAATGTTAATTAGGAGGTCAAAGTGAAACGTCTAATGATTTTCCTTGTAAACTGACATCGTAGAATGGTTATTGTAAGATATTATGAAATAAATATGAAAGTACGCGGCACCAATATTCAAGAAGAGAAATGGATCTATTATAAACTGTCAGCAGAATATTAAAAAATCTTAAGGTTTCTAAGAATTAGAGTGTCAAAGCATTAGTAGGTATTTCGCACAAAAATGTCAAAGGGCTCTTAAGTTCTTTCTGTCTAGTTTCAGTAACAAGGGAGTGTCGTCAGCAAATAATATTATTTCGCATAAGTCCCTAGGGGCTTAGTATCGTCTCTTATAGCATGATTATTTTAAGTCAAGTCAAGTAAAATTAAAATAATAATGCTAAGTGATGGTGGTAAGCCTCCTGAGCATAAATTTAATGTAAAATAAAAAGAGGAAAGATCCCAAAATTGACCCTTGGGGACGCCTATTTTTAATTTCGAACCAACAGACAAAATCTATTTACACTCACTTTTGTCCAACTTACCTTAACTATCGCGTAAGTCAAATCAAGTAATATTAATATAATAATGCTAAGAGATGATGGTAAGCCCCCTGAGCATAACTGGAAGATCATTAATGTAAAATAAAATCAAGAAAGGTCCCAAATATGACTCGTGGGAAACGCCCATTTTTAATTTCGAACTAACAGACAAAATCCTATCCTCACTTTTTCATACACACTCAATTTTTGACCACACAAATACGAGACCACGAGATCGAGAACGTTATCATGAATTCCATAGTATTTAAGCTTACAAACTAAATTTTCGCAATCACCACAATCAAGAGCCTTGGAAAAATCACAAAAAATACAAATGGCATCCTGGGATTCCTCCCAAGCTTGAAGTACGGTCTTCATCAAACTTGCATCCGCATGAGTTGTTGACCTCGTTTTCGCGAACTCGTACTGTTGACCGTGACACACCCCATGAATGTTAAAATGTGCCAGCATTTGGTTGAGTATTATTTTTTCGAATATTTTACCAATGCTGGTAATATTGATACCGGGCTATAATTTGTTGGATTTAACATATAACCTGACTTGAATAAAGAAATAATTTTACTGTGTTTTATTAAATTGAGAAATACACCTTGATCGACGCATTTATCAAATATATCATTTTTGCAACTACAAAGTTTCTGTGTGGGGCCGTAATAAGTGATCCACACAGAATATCGGCGTGAAATAACAGCGTCTATTGCTGCTGTGTTTTGTTCGGTGAATGAGAGTGCCGGTGATCTCCTCCCTCCACCTCTTTTCCCTTAAAGACGGCAACGTAGGTACTCGTGATTCCGCGCACGTTGCGGTTGTCCATGAGTGGCGGTGATCCCTTTCCACCGAGTGACTCGCTTGCTGGTTTGCCTGAAACTCGAAAAGAAACCCGTGAGACAACACGTAAAAACCTGAGGTGGAGAGAAGGAAAACTCGAAATTAAACTCATGAGAAAACACGTGAAAATCAGAGGTGGTAATAAGAAAATTTTGTAAACATCCGTGAGTAAACACGTTAAAATCACGCAGAACGAGTTTACGCTCTTGCCGTGGCGTAAGCGGGGTACGAAAGCAGCCACTCCGGACGTCTGGGGTCTCCTTTGGTGGAAGGCACCCCACCCAATCGCCCCGCGACGCGGTACGCACGATGTTCCCGCGTGCTTCCCTGGAGAGCAGGCAGGTCAAGCTGTCTGCACACGGAGGAGGGCCCGGCTTAGGCTGGCCGTGGCCGCTGGTGCCGAGGCCTTGCACTCTTCAGCTGAGGAGTGCCACATAATCACTTGTGTTAAAAACTAATGTTATTTGTAATTGCAAATATAGAGGAATGAATATTATGAATACTAAAGTAGTAAATTGTAAAATATCCCTTAATATACAAAATATCATAACACATCAAACAAATATTTCATTCTTGTTCCCAAATGTAACAATAGCACAACGCAAAATCATAACTTAGGGCTATGTTTGTGGTGCGGAGTGTTAAAGGTCGGACTTTGTATAATATTTATTTCCTTAAAGGCAACATGTGGGGCTACAAGGAACTACGCAATGTGACCCCTGTCACAGTTGTCACCGCAGACCGTTGTTGCAATACTACTCACACCGACTTTTATGTTAAACGCTTAAAGGGACTGACTACTTATATAATACAATGCATTGTGCTCTCTTCAGTTTCGTAATTGTTGTGTTGAAATGAAAGCTCAGTCAACAATAAAAAGGTCTAGCCGCCTCGCTCTGAACTGTATTTCTCAGAAAACATATTTTTTATTTTACACTATACCTGTATCCGACCACGCGTTGCTGTGGCGTGTGGCTCAGTAAGTATACTAGGTATATTAGCTTCATGTATACGAGAAAACGGACATAGCCGAATGCAACGTTGTGTTAAAATTTCAAAGCAATCGGTGAAGAACTTTTGGAGATTTATGATTTTGAACAAACGAACGACAAACATTAGATACGAGTAGAAGATAATATGTTCATACACTAGAAAATTCTTCACGAAGTTAAACTTTTCTGGACTGTTTGAAAAATAATTGATCTTCCTGCCTGCTAATGTAATCACTAACACTTATGAACAACTTAAATTTTTTTAGACGACATTTGTTTCGATATTATGCATTTTGTTACTTTTTTCTAGCCTTTTAAAACTTTTATTTACTTATTACGTTTAAATAAAATTTAACATTTATTTATGTGTAATCTCCAATCGATATTTAATATAATGAACAAAATAATAATGGTACGTCATATAGTTACGTCCATGTTTTTAAGAATCGACGGAAATCACCAAATCAGTGATTCGAGAAAGTCATATCGCGATTATATCAATGTGTGAAAATTACTGATATTGCTTTTTGTGAAAGAGATCACAAAGGTACTGTTGAAATTGTTATGAATGATGCATTCTCAAAAGTAAGAATGTTAAATGTATTATTTATTGTGTATATGTACTATATCGCCATAATAATAAAATAGGTTCATTTTAAAAAAAAAAAATTATTTCTTATGATTTTTACTTCCTCGTGCCTGGATAAACTTTACGTGATAATTCAAAAGGAAGCTCGGCTCAACAAAGAACATTGTTTAGATTTCCTTGTAAACACCAATCAAAAGTTCTATCTTTGATAAGTTTAAGCCGGACAAACAAAACTAAGGAGTAATTCAAAACTCTGCTTTGTTTTTCATCATGTGATTTTCCAAACCAAAAGTGGTTTACGCAATTCCAATTGCCCGAACAAATTAAAAGGATTACTAGAGGATTATGTCATGTAGATATGCATAAAAATATGAATAGCCATTTTTATTGTATAATATATATGATAATTTAATGTATGTTCGTTTATCGCAGGACTATCTATCGTACGGCTGTTTCTTATATTTTAAAAAACAACGGTCCAATCCCGAAGATACATAACGTAATATAATAGGTTTTAAAATGATATTCGATAATATGTAATGATAAGTAATGATAGAAAGAAAAAATAGAATTAGCCCCATTATAGTTTTATTATACTTATGTATGAATAGCGTTCATCCGTAAAAATATTTATAATAAAGAATAGATACCGTAGCCGTACCGTGGCGTTCATTAAACAAAGGTCGTGACATAGAAATATCTCGGCGGAAAAAGAATAATCTATTCCTCAGTGAATATCAATTACCAACAACTTTATGATTTTTCCTTTGGATTTTACATTTTGTGGATTTAATTGCAAAAGAATAAAAATGTTCGTACTGTATATTAAATTTTTATTCACATTGAAATGAAGTGGAATAAAATGTTTTTAGTGATTCCATATTTCCATTAATGCATGTTTATATTACTTGATAAAAAACGATAATAAGTTCCACGAAGCTTAATTTATGTAGCAATCACAACAAATTCATGAGATAAAAGACACAAGAATAAAAAGATATGAGTTCACAAGAGCAACTCGAAAAGTAAACAAGGAACGAGGTTATCGGACTATTCCTATAATTGCTACGAAGACGTTTCCATATATTCATTCTGTTTTGTCACTCGTATTTGGATAGGACGGATATTTTCACTCAATATACAAGTAAGCTCACAATAGCCATCTATTTTTTAAATAATAGAAAAGAAATTACACGTAATAAGTACTAAATTCAAATCAAGTTTGCCAAATACAGGTATTTATAAAGTATAAGTTTAACAAGAGGTATTAATTTGTGATCTACAGTTAATTTCGAGCGTGTGTTGAATGGTTGTCTCAATACCAAGAAATGTATTTTCTCTTTCTTTGTATTGTTTATTCAATGCACGAACACAGAGTTTGGTCGTCGTTCAATGCCAATTCTGGAGAGGTTCGCAATCGTTTACAGTTTTGGTGAAATCATTCGGGGATTACCAAATTCCAAATTAATCAATTCTAAAAGGGTTACGAATGGAATTGAAAACGAATCGCTCTCAGTAATTTACATTATTTGTAATATGGATTATTGGATTAGTAGTACAATTTTACTTTTATGTGTATTGTTTTAATTGAAGTAAATTAAGCTAGCTGCATAATGAATATAAGCAATAGTGTTTTTCTGTCATCATTGCATAAAATAACGCATGTGAGTTACTTAGAGATCGTTTAAAGAAATTGATATACTTACCTGGCAGTCCTCAGATAAGGCTGTATATAGTATTATATATAGGACGTGTACTCCTATATTTGTTTCTATTATAAAGTTTCTATAAAATCGCTCAATTAACCAAAAAGAGATTTAAACTTTTTAATCTCTTTTCGGCACTACGTAATAAACAATGTAATCGAAGACTAGGCTGTATCTATACGACCTCATTTAGTTTCTTTCTGGTTATTGTATTTCATTACATCTGTCTATTCCAAAATGATGTTTTAAAAAATAATATTTGTGTATACCTACTTCTTGCCGATTCTTCTCGGTACAGATTTTTTCCGAACCTGCGTAGTTGATTTGAAGTTTGAAAGCGTCACGTTAATTACTTGAATAAATTAATTCGATAGTTCATAATTCGTCATTCTATTTGAATAAACTACATTTTCTGAAATTATGTTATCTTGAACAGATGAAATAATTATAACTATAATAAATTAATGTTTATATATATATATATATATCTAAGGAATTGTTTACTTATCGTACATATGTATTTTTCGACTACTTTGACTATTTTAAATATCCTTAAGGTAATATGCACGTAGTTTACAAAAAAAATTACTCTTGTTTTAAATCTTTTTTAGCATATATTATTATTTTTAATTTTAGTCTACTTTAAAACTTGATAACAATATGGCAAATGTTCATTATTCGTGTCTGATAGGTTTATTTCTATTACCTCATTTCAAATTCAAGTAACGAGTCGTTCGTAACGGTTCGTGCTTCTAAATAGCTTTAAAATGTAATATGTGTGTATATTTATTTGAAAATACGCGTACATGCTTTATTTATACAAAAAAAACCCCTTACATCGCTACTAACTAATAAATTTTTACAAATGTAGGATTAAATAGATGCTATTTTTTGTTAACTCAGTACTATTTCATAAATTATTAATCCCGTTTATATAGAACATTGGCGGACTCCAGACAGCGCGTTCGTGGTACGATTTATACATAATACGGTATATAACTTTAACGAGCTACATCAAAGTATTGGAACAAAATCGCTTTATCGCGCGCGCTGCATGAGGTTTATTTTCAGACCATTTAATTTAATGCAATAGTTTATCAAAAAATATAACACATATTTAACTAAGTTACAACAAACAAGTTTAAACAGTTTCCATGTATATTATAATATTACGTGTACAGGGGATCGCTTAACAAACTAAGAGTCACTGCTCTCTTAACGGAACGGAGTGAGAATTTGCATAGAAGGGGTATCATAATATCCATTGCGTGAATTTGGGTTTCCTGATCTATACAATTACTACTAAATTAAACTAGATCATCATAAAATGTAATTTTACTTTTTAAATAAAAGCTTTCCTCAAAAGTCTCTATAATGCAGATGTTATTCAACTTACCTTATATTATTTTAAATAAAAGCGACGTTAAATACAGAGTATGGAAGAAGGAAAATAAATATTTTTTGCATTTCCGGCTTTTACTCTTACAGAAACAGACTACTTAGAATTATGGGGACATTCCATGGTAACGAGTATACAACATGTCCAACCAAATTGTGGTCATGGTAGTGAAAAATGTCATAAAAGGGCTCAATTTTTGAAGAATTTCATTTTTTTTTTATAACTTAAAAAAAAATGTTGATATATTTTTTTTTCTTCTTTTTTCCGAGTAGTCATGGGCAGGTCTATCCTCCGGTGTTGGCTTATCGTTGAATTTTGGGACAAGTTGTATACACTTATTTCTCACTATTTTATTCCTTTACGAGTAGGAATGTCTAGTCATATATTTAGAACACCTGAACTAGGATATTAAAAAGTAAGTTTTCTAAATTGATTCGATTAGAGCCTAATCTCTTTTTTTAAGCCTCAGCTTTCTAATTTCTCGAGCTTCAGAGATCGTCCAACAATAAACAGGAAAGCCAAAACGTTCATGTCTTTCTATAAAATGATTCCCTTTCGAATGTAACAGATTTTTATTAGACGCTATGTAAAAGGATAGCTTTTACCCACAACTTTGCTCGTGTGCAAGTGGTAGCCTGTATTTTGAATAGGGGTACAGCCACTCTACATGCATAACATTTAGATTACATTGCTTCAAAAGTTTTTATGTGAATGAAAAATAAACAGACAGATAACGTTTTGTTTCCATAATATTACGAATATGGATAGTAGAGATTATAGACATTACTATATTGGTAATAGGGGTCTAAATTATGCGTAATTTTCATTTAACATGTAGGTATACATTATTAACTTCAGTCTTCATTATCAGTTAGTTCTCTTTACAAGCAACGAGTTATCGTACAGTTAGCACAGCGAACTTATTGATATAATGAAGCTAACATTGTTTATTTCGTTTCAGAATGAGAGTTACGTATATTCTTGCTGTACTGGCGTGTGTCATAGCCGTGGCATACGGTGATTTAGTATGCGGCACTAACTACTGCAAGCAGCACCCATGTACGACTCCCATATCGTCCGCCAGCTGTCGCTCGCCGTCCACCTACCGTGCCAACCACTCCGGCAAATGTGCTTGCTGTCCCGCTTGTGTTACCCTATTGTGTGAGTAACCAACAAATTAAATAAAATCGCTCTTCTTTCAAGGTTTTATAGTGTATATCTACACAATTTGCATAGGTTTGCACCCAGAAGGTTACACCCGTTGGTTGGTTCCGTTGGACGTTTGGTCCAAAAAGGAAACGATAATAGGCATAAATCGATAATTCTGTCGATTGAGCATGTACTTACTAATTAAGCTACTAATTATATTCATGCGTTAAAAATATGTCTAAAATATTATGTACATATTTTAATATATGCTATGTGTGATAAAAGAATATATTTTGAACGATAGACTAAACAAAACAATAAATATGTCATATCATAACAATATAATCATTTAAACGTTATTGACTGACATCGAGAAGGAGAAAATTTAACTCTCATTGTGTTTCTAAATTGTTTTTCAGCTGAAGGCGCTGCGTGCAAAACTTATAGTAAGGAGCTCGGAGAAACACCTTCAGCTGTATGTCGTGACCCACTGAAGTGTCTGACTGGTATTTGTACCAAAGTTACTTCCAGAGGTTAATCTTAATTTTAATAAGTTTTCGCTATCATTATGTACTCAATAACAATAAAAACTAAAAAGTCAGATATTCACATCAAATAGTAACCACATTTACATAATATGTATTGTATTGTAACAACCACAGAAAAAATAAATTGTACACATTTATGAGTGTTTAATTTTACATTGTATGAATAAATTCAATTCATTATTTTATATATAATATATGTATAATAGATTGTAAATATTATGTGTATCTATGATATAGGTACTGTTCTGATAATAGTCCCGCTTTGTCTATTTATAATGGAGGTTATGAATAGAAGATAAGTCAAGTTAAATAATTTACAAATTTTTCTCACGTGTATTTAAACACAGATAAGCCTTGTTAGACTAGATCAATTTTCAATTAAATATTACACTCGTATAAAGACTTAAAGCCCACTTTACACCATTTCCCATTTGAAACGGATAGAGCATCGCAAATCACTTTGTGATGCCGCTCTGTGGCAATAAATATTTGAGCTTACAGACGGAAAGGTGGAACTAAATAGGGACAAGTTCCTAGATCATCACCTTGTTTTGGTAACGCAGGAAAAACCTGAACAACACAGTAAACCAGCCCTCTGCAGATGAGACCATAGGTTACGTGGGATTTTTGCCCACTGAAACTCCTGCAGTGGTCGTCCTCTGCGCTGTCGTAAGGATATACAAAAAAATTAATGTGTTCTTCCGCTTCAAACTTCTATTGTGTATTCAAACTTTTTCAATTAGGTACAACTTAGTCAATACAAATGCAACCAACGTTAAAAACTGAAGAAAAAGATGCGAAGTACAGGAATTTTAAAACAATTTAATAGATTTGATCAGTTAATATTAATGTAATGTTTAACGTAAATAAAAGAAGAAACGAAAATTTATTGAAAAAAAAACGTGTGCGGTCGGGGGACCCCCGTCAGGAACGACGTTCCTTAGCTGCAGTTTCAATTTCTCAACATTTAATTGCAATAATGAGACCATAAAAGTCACGTTTCCTAGCGCCACGCGATGCGAGTGTCCTGCCCCACGTAACGCTTTTTCCTTACGTGACGATTTCTACCAACTCAAACCTCCCGCAAGTCAAAAACCAAACCGATTTCAAAAAAATCACTAAAAAGTACGAAACAGATAACAATTCTTTACTAATCAAAACTCAAGTATAAAAATTACTATATAAATACAATACAAATACCTATATAATTAAACTTGAGTTACTGAAGTCGGTGCCAAGCCTACTAAACTAATAGACTTTCTGTTGTTGCACATTGATTTGTCACCGACTTCAGTAACTGTGAAATTTAATTATATAGGTATCTGTATCGTATTTATAAAGTTATTTTTGTACTTGAGTTTTGATTGGTAAAGAATAGTTATTTCGTACTTTTCAGTGATTTTTTTTGAAGTCGATTTAATTTTTTTAATATTATTTTTTATTTCTCCCGTTTGAGTGACTTTTGCCTAAATAAATATCTAAGAAGGTCTACAATTAACATCTTTTCTAATTTTGGAACGCAATTATATATAAAAGGATCATCAATATAAATAAATGAAAGTTATAAGCGATTGTCGTTCTTTGGTGTTATTAGGTGTATCTTCGAAGAAGCTCCAATACCAGTAAAATTTAAATGCGACCATTCTGAATGTTTATCCTTTCAAATAAAAAAAGAATTTTCTAATCGATACGTAAATGACGGAGTTCTGAGGTAATGAACACAAAAAAAAAACAAAAAATGTGCAACCGAATTGAGAATCTCCTCTTTTTTTGAAGACGTTTAAAAATAAATACCAAGCCATTCGCATAATATTGTTAAAAAGTAAAAAGCAATAAAAATGATATTTCTGGATAACGCGTAGAATGTTGATCAAAATTTAAAAGAAATTGAAATAGTCATTTATTTCGGGACAAGAATAAATTGACTAACTCATAAAAATTCAGACTATTCGCACTATTGAGCAAAGATAAAAATTCGGACTTGAAGTTGAAGAAAGCGACGAGGTGGTTGCCGCAAATTAATCGCTCTAATGTACTGAAATGACTGAATGAATTATTAGAATTCGTTTCAAATATTCCATTATAAAATATATTATTCACGAGAGCAATTACGTGAAGATATTTGAACTATGAGTAAGTGATAACTTACAAAATCATACAATATGAAAACCATACTGAAGTTTTACCTTATGGAACACACCGGAGGCGGTGCCCCTCTCCCCGAAACACTTCTCGGGGGCAAAGACCACCCATCCCCTAGCACTTTGACAGTGCTACGACAGCGCGGACCACACGCTCTCATTGTCCTCGGGGTCGCATACACAGACGACTACCTTGATAGGCCGCGATCCTGAAGGCCTTTTAAATAGCCTCTTACGACAGGCAGGAAACACCGTATTATATACTTTATTTATAGCCTTATTTTACAAGGCGATAAACATAATGTTACTTGACATGACATTATTTAGTATCTCAGTCGCCTCCTAAGACATTCGGTGATAGATCTACTCAATAAAACTCTCTGACTGACTGGATGACAGACAAAATACTGCTTAAACCGATGGGTGCAGAAGCATGAAATTTTGCACAGAAATTCCTTATTTAACGTAGAAGAGCACTATGAAAGGATTTTATAAATTCATCCCATAAGAGGGTTAAATAGAGGATTAAGTTGGTAAATTGTCATATTTGAAGTTAAATAACGGGAATTAATGTTGAGGTTTCTATTTATAAATAAAAGTCAATTGTATCAACGTTTATGGAAATTCAACCCCTGAGGGAATAAAATAAGGAACGAAAGTTTGTATGGAAGTTCGTTATTTTTGAAGTAAAAAATATGGAAATTGGTGTTTAGACGAGTTTGTATAAAAGTTCGCCGTTGACGATAGAAAATCCCATCGGACACACTGCTAGTAATAAAATGTAAATAAATTATTTGTGCAAAAGTTTTAATTTTACTGTTTCATTTTTTCTCAAATTACCAAATCCATCAAGCTATAAACCAAAAGGGATAATGCTAGTAAACTAATTAATCCGTGGTGATAGTGTTCACTAGATCTATATGTACCTAATAGAGATAGATATCGCTATTAGGTACATTTCTTACCTATTTTGTATATAATATATATTACATATATTACAATGTGGCTTGATAGTTTGGTAGAATATGTCATGAAAAATTGATACTTGCACTACCTTATGTATTATTCCGACTCATCGTAAAGTTTATCCCAAAAAAATCATAACATAAAATATGGCATACTTATAGAATTCGGGAGAAAGGATATTCGTGTTTCTTTACTTAATTCGACATAATCTTACCGCAAAATTCCCAGTGATTCTTACTGATGGTTCGGAGAAATTACGGATCAGAACATGTTTTGGTAAAGTAAATGCTAAAATGGACGACTTCATTTCAACTAAGTGAAACCGGTCACAGATATTTACACATGAAATTAGAAGTGGGCGGTAGGTATAATCTACAAGCTCGTATTCAATTTTATGCAAAGCTGAAAACAAAGCTTTAATCTCCAATGTTACGCAAATAAAATATACAACGTTGGCTTTTTATTCTACAGTAACTTACCACATACTCTTAATATCTATATATCCTTAAACCGAAAGAAGGTTATTATAAATTTGACGTCGTTGTCAATCTGTCTGTATGCCTGTCTTTGTCGGCGGCATGCACAGAGCACCTACTACGAGACGAGAAATTTTCTAAGCAAACTATTTTGTCAAGGTTAAAGGAATAGGATGTAATATAAACGGGCGACACGGGTAATGGCTAATGTCACGTACGAAATAAAAAAGAGATAATATAATGCATGTCGATATTGTAAACAATCACATTGATAAGTCATAGTTACAAGAATTATTTTCGTGACTTTCCTTTATAAAATAAACATAATAATATATTGATGCGCTTGACAATACGCACCAATTATCTGGTCTCAAACTAGGGCATTCCTTGTGCTATGAGAACCAGACACTGCCAGCTGCTGCTGCTGAATAGAGGCGTATCCCTAAATTCTTTATTTTGAAATAGGAATACAAACTTACTGGTCTAACTCATTCAATTTTCAATTTAAAACACATCACAATACGCATAAATAAAATTGAAGCATCTATCTGTGATTTCGTGCAAAGGTTTTTTAAATTCTTATTTGTTTTTTCTGTCTCTGTTTGTTTGTACGGGCTGAAATGGCAGAACTGATTTTAACAGAACTTTCATTATCACGTAGAGGACTTTTTAGAGAATAATATAGGCTACTTTTTATCCCGAAAAAAGACCAGATTTAACGCAGGTGAAACCACGGGTTATGGCTATCAAATATGTTTTAATAAATATGTCGCTTAACTAATAGTTTGATAAATTTAGACGAAACTAGGATAATTTTGAACTAGCTACATCATTTTAAAGAATGTGAAAGAGTAGTCATTACAAATTTCCAAAATCGAAACAATATATTGACTTTTTTTTCGCATCGTGCCGTCTTGTGTAATTATAGCATGCTATACAAGGACAAACACTCATTTGGAACAGCGTCAACCAGTATCACAAACGCTTCGCTCATTGCTATTATGAATTAATAGCAATGAGCTATGAGCCGGCCCGTTTCACTGGGCGTAAAAAACAAAAACAAAAAAATTCTACTGATCCGATCGCTACCAAACTTTACAGGATCACCCGCTAGGCCAATCTGAAGATTCGCTGAAAATTTCATCGAAATCGGTCCAGCCGTTTCGGAGCCCATAAGGAACATACATACATACATTGCCTTTTATATATATAGATTTTATACATTTTTTTATGAAAGAGGGGCAAACAAGCAAGCAGGTCTCTTGATGGAAAGTGACCACCGCCACCCATGAACACCTGCAACGTCCAGGGAATCACAGGTGCGTTGCCCGCCTTTAGGGAGGTGAGGGAAAGGAGTGGGAGGGGGAGATCACTCATCGAACGAAATACAACAGCAATAGATGCTGTTATTTCACGCTGATATTCTGTAAGAGGGCGGTATTTAACCGGTCGAGCTGACCCATTTTTCGTACTGAAATGAAGCATAGCTCTACCACACTTAAAATACTTACAACACTTACTTAAAATACTTAAATATTTACCGCTGATACGTGATATTATCCTTTTTGAAACTGTTTTTACCACTTCCACACCATTTAGCAGTGAAATTTGGCATTTTTTTTACATATTTTATTATTTTTTTGATACCGCTTAGACACAGGTCACGTATCTGCTTCCTGGTTACTAGTAAACGTAAATGAACGCGCGCGCTTGTGTTTAAACTAAAGGATCATTTGTGCACATGCGCGGTAAACGACGACGGCTTTTTATTACAAGTCTCGTAGGGTAGGTTGTCTGTATCGAGTGCTGATCGTTGACTTCAAAAAATAAACATTTTATTTTTATCTAACAGTATTGAACAAACACACACACACACACTCATATCTTCACGCTGTTCGTAGGTATCCCTGAAGTGGTAGTCAGAGAGGATGAAGCCCCAAACATCGTGGTCCTTACATACTTTTCTTTCACCACCTCGAATCTCATTGTTCTTCTCATACACTTTCGCCCAGTTATGTGAATGCTTCTGGCATTTGAAATCTGAAACCTCAACTTGGAAGGCTGATGTATCAACCAACGCGCCAAAACCATACGCTCTCTTTCTTATAATAATATACCGTAAACCGATTATTGACATACATATTACATTACAATTATGACTAAGCGAGTTTGTATCGTGTTAATAACTTTAACTTTTTCGTCCCAACGACGTTTTCGTCGCATTGCACTAGTCGTAGTCACAAGCAAACTGATGAGGCTGAACGTCGTCTTTGAAGAGTACTGTTCTCGGTCTAATTCTTTTTTCCACAAACTAACTTTGGCGACCCTTTTCAGCCTCTTAGGGGCTGGATTGGCAGTAAATCTCTTCTTATTGAGTCTCTTATTTAGTCAGAAAAGGAAGCTATTGTTCAAAATTCATGTTCCAAGCTTGAGTAATCTCAGTTGGGCGATAATTAATGAGTCAGTTAGTTCATACCCTATTTTACACCCTTAAGATATGAAATCTGATAAACGCTGAATTACGTTAATACGGCACTACGTCAGAAAGAAAACTATGGTCCAAATTCAGTATTTTAGGCTGAGCGATGATGAATCAGTTGACAGAATTTGACCAGGATATATCTTTTATACACATATAACTTGTATGTCTAGATCTATCATGTAAAGCAAAATCTCACAGCTTTCAAAATATCTTTTAATTAGTTTTTTAACACATATTTTTTGAGGTACCTACTTTCTAAACTCTGCATTCTATTTCTACATTGCATTTCTAAGCTCAATGTTTCGTAAACGGAACTTCAAAGCAAAATATTTGTAAAGGAAATCTCTGTGCCTCTATGCTTCATTTTAAAAAAGACCTGTACCGCACTCGATGGGGTATTTCCTACCCAAAAAAAATCACTCTGTTCTTTAAAAATATTTGTGAATTATCTTGAAACAAACGTTTTTGTATTTTGTTACATGATTGAAGTCTCAATATGTTAGCCATGTTCTGGGAAACAAAAATGTGATAATGTAAGTTTCATCCAATTCTTTAAATACACCAAGTTGTCTTGCAAAAATGTCTTCCTATATGAGTACGAGTTTATTTCTGTAAATAAATATTTTACTTAATACATAAATTAAATAGTAGATAACCTTACCTATATCAAAAGGATATTAATACATTAACCTCACTAAATTATATAAATTTAAGACTCAGTATGTGCGTATGTAATATTAACAATTATAATATCAATTATAACTGAATAAATATCCGCGTAAAACGTAATGTTAAAGTGCTACGAAGCACTACGAACATACGAGCTTTAGGAAGCTTCTCTTACCTGTTCTAATGTCAAAGGTCAGCAAAGCCAACCTTTGTTTGCTTGGTTTCCTTTTCTGTTACAAAGATTTTCAATTATACATCTATTTTACTGTTTCGCCATTAGCCTTAAAGTTATAATATTATTCTTAGTCTTTGAGATCAATTATTTACTCATTTGTATTATAAACTCAAACATTCTACTATTTTTTGTAGGTACCTATAACAAATAACCCAGATAGTACTATGTAGATATATATTTGTCATTCGTTCTTATGACTACTCGCATGTATGTATATCATATAATAAACAGAACAATTGTTCGGAATTAATATAGAAAATATTGAGCATTGTGTCGATGTTACTTTTCTCATTTTACGATTATGATACGAATATAAAGAAACCGTAAAGCTGTGTTGGCAATAAATCCTACGCTTTTATTAGATAAATAAATATAACTTTCTTATCTATTTACAAAGTCGAAATTTCGGTCGAGTTCAAAAGAAATTAAATATTCTAGTACTTGACATAACACTTTTAATATCTAACACTACACAAAATTACAAGCAGAAATTAGTTATTCCTTGACGACAAATTTCTTTGATTATGTTACAACCCGCTCATACTGTCTTCATGCAGTACCTTCCAGTCTGTAGCCTTAACTGTCCAGACTTTAATTTTGAAAAGTGAAGCCTGGATTCCATTTCTTTTAAATTCTTTATAACGTCTGTACGTTTTTTCATTTATTAACATCATATTATTTGTTTTAGAAAGCATCTCTATAATTCGTCGTCCTTCTGTGTTCTCGGTCTGGCTGCCTTAAGATTTTGAAGCTACGTTAGTCTCCAAGCTCATCGAGGTTCACCACACTTAGCAAATGTAACAAGTTAATAACAGCGTGTGGTGACTTCAATATATAGACATATTGGATAGTTCGAAGGAAAGAGATATACTTATTTTATTCTTACTTTCATTTAATTTAGTGCATACGTTTAATGAACTAACCAGAGTTAGATAAGTAAGTACATACCATTCTGTGACGTGTATAGGTAGTAATATTTACATGAATAAGAGTGAAATTATAATCACATCATAATTTAATTAAAATAGAATAGGCACATGAAACATAAATTAAAACGAATAAATAATTGAGACTATACCTTTGGGAGAGAGTAGTCTAAGCAATTTTATTCGTGATACAGTAAAATTTACAAACACTGCAGGTTTTTGATGATATTTCAAACACAACTATAACGTAACAGGACGAGCGGTACTTCACTCCGAAGCAGATTATTATTACATAAATCGCAAGTTCGGCCCCATGTGGAGTACTGCTGTCACATATGGGCTTGAGCACCTGCATACCAACTTGATCCTTTTGACTCGATTCAAAGGCGAGCTGTGACAGTTGTTGACGATCCCAGGCTTACAAGCGGTTTCGAACACTTATGTTTGCGGAGAGACTTCGCCTCCCTGTGTGTGTTCTACCGTTTGCATAACGGGCTGTGTCCAGAGGAATTGTTCGACATGATGCCCACGACCACCTTCTACCATCGCACTGCTCGCCACCGGTAGGGATTTCTTCCTCACACTTTGGAACCGAAATGGTAGCACACGATTCGGTTTCAAAAGAGCTTTCTCTCTCGAACTTTGAAATTGCGAAATGAACTCCCTATCGAGGTTTTCCCAAGAGACTACAGCATGGAGTCTTCAAAAAGGGTGTAAAAAGGTTTTATAGGGTCGGGAATGCGCAAATGTTATTCCTGGTGTCGCTGGCGTCCAGAGGCTACGGTAACCGTTTAACATCTGGCGAGTCGAGCTACCTTCGAAATATAAAAAAAAATATCCAAAAATGTAACAAAAACTGTTAAAACAGCAGATATTATTAACAACGTTTTGTGGGTTGGGTGACCAACAGCGTAACAAAAAAGGGACAGGTTTTATTTATTATAGGTGTATTTAAAAAATGTTACTACTACAGATGCAAATTTTCATAACCATGTCCAAAATTACTTGTTCATTTATTGCAATGTCACTTATTCAAAAATACTTTAAAAAGTATTAAATCACGCAAAAACAATCTATATCGCGAATAAATATAGAAAGTCATACGGCGCAATAAAAGTTATACGGAACACATTAACACAGAAGTAAATAAACAAAACAAAAAGAAAACGAAAACCTTCCCATACGATTTAGTAGTAAAACTGTTCCAAATGAAAAATTACAAAAGTAAATTAACAATTACTTTTAAATTTTTTTTTTAAATACATCTGTAGAAATTATTTATAGTGTTGAATCATCTTCGGGTGCAGCACAAACATTTTGTACACCAAATATTGAGAAATGGTTACCTAATTTTCATTTTCATTATGCATCTTCTCTTGGGATAGAAAAAAATTTCAAGCAATTAAATAAAAAGAAAAGTGAGTATTTATGGGGACTATCGGTTAATATATTAATTAATGGAATAAATTAACTGCAATTTCAGAAGATATCTAAACTAATAATCTAAACTAATAAATATTATAAAGCGGTAAAATTTGTAAGTCTGAAAATAGTCGTCCGATTTCAAAAATTCTTTCAGCGGTATTTAGAATGGACCCACAGAGTGGACTGCATAGACTGTGTATTATCCTATTAAATTTCACGCCGGCGAAGTCGCGGGCAACAGATGGTATTTAATAAATATGTTGATCATGCTATTCCTCAATCTACGAAGGACATAAGGATAAGTAGGGACAGGCTATATGACTTATATGGTGAGAAATCTTACACGGTAGATGAAAATTTTCATAACTGTGTCTGAACTTGCTCAAAAATATTTAAGAGGGTATCAATACACGTCAAAGCTAAATTATATTGAAAATAAAATTAGAAAATCATATAACGTAATAGATTTAGTTATAAAACTCTCATTGATTAGACAATCGTACTATAAAATAAACGATTTAATTGAAGACAAAACAATAGTCTGGAAATAATCTTCTCAGCACATGCATTTACTGGCTTTCTGAATATTGTATTTTAATAAACATATTGTAAAATGATGTTGGAAAAATGATACCTGACTGAGTTTCTTGTGGGTTCTTCTCAGTGACCAGGTTTTCTTTTTGAACTGAACTAAAATAGATTTGACGTTCAAAAACACCTTGTAGTTAGGTTTACTTGAATAAATTGATTTGACTTTGACTTTGAATCTAATGAAGCACAGTAAAATTGTTACGATATTTCAATTTGACTGCATGTTAAATGTTACAAGTTATCGCAGATGTTGTAATTGCCATTGTACTCGTAGTTTGCGCAATGGTAATATCTTAAAAATAATAAAGCTCCGGGATCAGATTTCATATACTCAGAGGTGGTAAAGGTGGCAGCGCAAGTACCTGGAAAGTGAATGGTAATTATGGCAGCGGCATTCAGACTGGGATTTTATTAAATTTGCAAGGTCGCTAGATTAGTTCTACTCAAAGAGATCTATTCAAGACATGACCTATAGGTCATATATCCTTCAGACATTGGATATAGGCCAACGACAGATCCGATGCGGTACCGGCCAGTGTGCCTCATTGACCACTGTGGTAAATTGACGGAGACAATGATATTCAACGTTTGCGGAACGCACAAAATATAATTTTGTTTACACTTTTTAGTCTAGCCAAGGAAATCAAATTATCAGTATATATATTATAAACTTTAAATTTAGCCTTAATTTAAATATTTGTGAGACGAGTGCTTCTAGGAAATACCCAAGCAACAAAAAGTGGTGTAGTAATTATTCTGGAACCACCAATTTATCAGGACTATAACCGGATAGTAAGCGCTTAAAACAACGGAAAAGGGTCCAATTTATAGGCATATTTATACTAATAAAACACTCATAGTAGACTTGGTGACTACCACTTAGACCAATAGTAACCTTATAGTTGGACTACGCGAAACTATCTGCTCCCGTAAAGATAACTAACTATAAGCGTCTAACAAAACAAAACACGACTCTAACGTACCGCGTGCTTCTGTTACAAGCTTTTTCAATAACTGTGCCTTTGTGTGGAGGTGTTGTGAATTTGTGCGGACATTGATAAAAAATATTATAATATTTGATAAAAAGGTAAGCTATCTACCCATTTCCTTTAAAAAATATTGTATTTATAGTGTGTTATGTATAAGACGTACATATGTCCGCATGGCAAAAGAATATTTTCGGTGAAGTATACTGTTTTAAATCTAAGTTTTTACTCGCCTTTTGAAATTAGCATATTTAGTAAGTTACATTTGAAAATAATATTGTTTTCAATAGAATATGCAATGAAAAGTTGCCATTTTTTTAGAACTAGTATTTTAAAGTACATTACCACACCCTTACATGGGTTTAAAAATGGTGTTCATCAGAACCAACGACATCATCGCCATATTGTTAGAAATTAGGGTTCCATAATACGATATTTAAATAGTTTTGGGAAACCACTTAAGATTTTTCATTATGGCGTATTTTAAATACACAATATTAATATTTCCTGTCGAGTTACTCTATTTCCAGTAAAAATACAAACGTCCACATTACATCATTTTTCAGTAAATAATCTCTAAATTGTATTTGTCCTTTGTACTTGTTTTTATACAGTGTACTTATTTTTAAATAATCATTTAGAAATGGTAAACAGTTCCAATGTGCATAAAGACATCGAAAAATACTGTCTGATAAATCGTGACATCGTGACGTAATAGCGTAAATCAGAACATCTGGACGCAGAGGTCATCACGCGTTTTTTGCTTTTGAACTCTTTTGAACACTGGCAAACCATAAATATTTATATTCAAAGAAATTTCATCAGGTGGAAAAGAAAGCTGTCGAAAAATGTTCAAACATTTGATTAGGCCATTATGCCAATATTCTCCTGGAGCTGAAAAATGTATGTCCACATTTTCTTTATTTGTGTCAAGAAGTGTTCGAGCGTCCTTAGGTAGGAAATATTTTATTTTTTTACTTAAAATTTCTAATAAAGAGTTTAATGCCGCATGTCGTATATTGTATTCTACAGCCCATTTTCTAACATCACTACGCAATTGAAAATGTATCTCATGTTTTGAATTGGATTGGTCTTCAATATCACTATCATCTTCGTACAAAGATTCCTCGCTAATACTCTCCTCGTGGTCTGAATCTAAATCACGCATTGTTAAAAAGGGGTCATTTTGTACAGAACTATCAATATTAACATTTTATTTAAAATTCTCAAAGTTACTGTTTTGTCCAAAACCTTTGTCAACTTCTACGATACGTCCTTTGCCCGATATAAAGCTAGAATCCGACACTTGCATTATTTGTTGACATGTTTTCTGAACTTTTCGCTTATATGAACCAGTTTTTTTCAACCACTTCCATTTATTTAAATCCATTTTTGTAAACAATTTGTGGCCAAAGTAAAAGGAATAAAGAGAAAGCCAACGAACATACTACGATACAAGAAATCAAAACGTCCGTGATGAGATCATAATGGCATTTACAAGACCATTAAAAACAATTGAACTCTTTTACGGGACTTCACGAAGATGATTTTGGATACTAATTGTATCACACTAGACCTTTATAAACATGTTAAGATTATAACAGCATTTGATTAATCCACAATAAAACAAGCACACTTACTCTTGGAATAAGCTGTTAAATAACTAATTTACTTATAATTGATCCACAAAGTGGACTTACAAACTCTTATTATTTCAAGTAACAAGTGCAAATGGTTTCCAGTACGTTTAGTTTTACTTATTGCTCTTATTAGCATACTTTACTTATAATGGATTTATATTGCTTCTTATAAACAATTATAAGTATAGCTTACCAGAGTACGTATTCTCAAGCACATTTACACCTTTGAAACACTTTTATAAGACACCTTAACTTATACTGTGCCACTAATTTGGACTTATAGGCGATAATAAGTTAATTTATAAGAAAAGATGTGCTAGAAGGTCAAACAAACTGCGTGTATGCTGTTATAAGCATAGCAGCAAATACTAGAACCATTAAAAGAGAGTTATTAGTGCTAGAGGGCTATAAAGTGTGCACTATAGGATAATTTTGCTGCTTGGGTAGCTTTCTATCATATCAGTCATAAATAGCTTTCTGTTTGATACTGTTGCAAATCCCCATCCTAGTCAAAAACTATTAAATCAAAAACTATTACAAAATTATTGTTTAATATGTGACTTTTTATGTTACTTATGTTACTACGGGCATTAAGTTCTATTTGTGAATTGCAATGTGATTTCATCATCTTTAATCATCACATCGCTCATTTGTCATGAGAATAAATAAATAAGAGACAATGCACATCAATCATTTGGTCTCAAACTAAGGGCATTCCCAGTGCTATAAAAACCAGACGACGACTACTAGGGGCATTCTCAGTAGACCCAGACCCGAGATAATCTAGATAAGTTCGTTTCCTAAATTGACTCGCTCGGGAATGGAACCCGGAACCTTCCACGCTTGAATGCAAAGCTAAACCACTGCGCTGTCGAGATCGTCATGACCTATTCAACCTACAAAATGATGACTTTGGGGTGTACATATTTTTATGTAATAATATTTCTTTTTCTATTTGTTCTGTTATGAGTCTAAGTTCATTACCTATTTTCTTTTTGAACTACATTGTACGTACATCCATAAATAACATGAGAGCAGGAACAGATAGGATAAGTAGGGAGCTACTTATTAGTGTAGTCCGTCTATTGTAGTTTTCTTTCATTTATCTGACCCCATACAGCTCTCCGGTTTCCACATTCTATCTTCCCTTCTCTCATGTAATTTATGGGTACAGTTTTATAGTTGATCCAACAGAATGTTGAAATTTTTCCTAAACTGTCGTTATAAGTTTTTTTTTAAATACTGGCTTCTCGTATATATACGAATTTTGCCAATGTCAGATTATTCATGAGAGAAACATTTAGTAATTTAAAAGTAAATTTAAATAATATTTTCAAGTAGTAGAAAAGATTTAGAAGTTTTGATGATTATATAATTTTTAATTATGATTCCAACAATTTGTGTGAAAATACACGAAGGGGAATAAGTATAACCATCCCTTTCTTATTTGAATTTGGTGGGTTCAGCAGCTATGGGTACCTATAAAAAGGAAACACAACATAAATATTCAGAAGAATATAAATATGGATTTAATAGATAATTTACACAATGAATATAGGAAAAGGATAACATAGAGTATGTAGATATTACAATAACAAAATTACAATGAATATAATAAGAATCATTACAATTTTATGTTATTAAATAAGATGAAATTACTTAAGATTTTAACAAAAGGAGAGTTAACTAAAGATAATAGTTATAAAAGTTATGAACAATTTAACTACTTAGAACAGAATTGATAACAAATAAATTTACTTAAATGAAAAACAAAGCTTTTCTTTTAAATACATAAGTAAAAAACCATCGTTTGGTATAATATACCTACTAACCTAAATAATATCTAATACCATCCTGATTTTCAACCAAGGGTTTATTTTTGAATTTCTTTTACGTAGCTACTTTAAAAGTTTGAAGACTGGCTCGATATGGATCAAGATAAAAGCAGTTCGACAATCGTGCTTCCCTTTCAAAATGAATAATTAACCCGCTTAAAAATGAACAAACATTTTAATTTTGATATTTCCAATGTTTAATCCGTATTTAATCATTATAAGATAATAAATATAGATTACAGCTACATCCGGGAGAGTGAATAATAGTTTGTAATTTTCATAAGTTGAATTTTAAGAAATGCAAAATTAGTAGTCATTATTGTTAATGAGAACTTGCACTGATATTTAAATCAATCTAGCTAAAAAAAGTTATTTTCTTGTACTAACTTTCAACTTTTGAGTCACAAAATGGGCTTACATATCCGAACATTAGCGATTAAGCGGTGATGACTTAATTAGGTTACATTATATTATAAGTACAGATAATATTTAAACTTTTCGCCAAAATGTCCGAAGTGCGAACAGTTTATCGAATGTTTTATCAACTAATATAGATAAATCAATGGGTATTATAATATGCAGGCCGTCGTTAGTTTTATGCTGTTCAAGTTATTGAGTGGAATAATAAATAAATAGGTATACGTAATATGTAATTATATAGTGTATTACTGCTAGACAGTCCAGTGACCAACATCATATTAGAAGCGATAGGCGTGCCAGTAAATCAATAATAAATACGTGTTTAATTCAAAACTACCTTACATAAATAATGATATATGATCATATATAATAATATTAATTCTAACGACAATATTGTGAATTTAAAAATTAAATTGTGTATTCAACTTGTAATATCAATTTTTTATTTGAATTTTTCATTTGTGACAAAAAAAAATGCAGAAAGATTGTGAATGTGAATCTTAATTTTCATAATAACAAGCAAGTATGTATTTTACTATTCTAAAAAAATAATATTATAATAGTATGTAAATGAATATTTCTAAAAACATTGATTGAGGAAACAATTTTTGTTAAAAAGATCGTTATCTTTTGTGAAAGGTTATTATTTCGTACAAAATTAACCTTAATACAATTATTGTGTACGTTATCAAACATTGTCAGATAAGTAATAATTGAAGCAGCAGTTTTTATCAAAAAGTTTGTGGAACCATGAGCAGTCAATAATGTTCAATAAAACATATACCTAAGTATAATTATAATGTAATCTATTTTGATTATCTACATATCAAAAATATGTTAAAGATGAGGCCTCTGTTATACATATAGTTTTATTTAAAGAGCGAGAGATATACTTAGCTTCACGCCATCTCTCAGTACTGGTTGGTACTTTGATGCTTTACATAGCACTGCTACTTTGATATTTTTTCTGTATTAATGGCAACTACCCATAAATAATTTGTGCCAACGACAAGTTCGGAAAAAATACTGTCCGGTATGCTTGGAACGCTGAATAATTTTAGCTCAGAGCTTCATTTCAAAATTTTTTTTACAGAATCACCAACATGACAGTAGAGAACACTCTGCGTAAACGGAATATAAAAGAAGAAAAATTAAAAAATGCAACTTTTAAACATAATAAAGAAAAGGAGGATGATATAGAATTTGCAATCAGGGAATCTCCGCTCACTGTTCTTATAGAAAATTCTTTGCATATAAAATCCATATATCATATATTCGTATGCATTCTACTAACGCTTTTATTTGACACTGTTGTGTACGACTTCGTCGAAAGTGGAAAGCAAGTAAACCAAATTCTTTTCTAGAAGTTTTGAATAATATTTCTTATTTAAAATTTTTAAAATTAAAATTAAATTTAAAAAATGAGCGCTCGTCAACAATAATTATTATTCAAAGCAATCGTATCAAGTACTCGACCAATTTTCACTGGTATGGGCCCTTCACAGTGTAGTGATTTTATTTTTAACGTGTATAATTATATTCTAGGAGATGAATTCAGTTTTTTAATATTTTTATAACTATCCAAAAGAAATATTTTTAAATATTTAATGTGTGGTACTGTGTTGTCCCTTCATTTTTAACGCTTTGTTCCTAATATTTTTAGAATCAACATAGGAGTAGGAACAATAATAAATGGATTCGCAAATATTCATCATGCTGCTCTACTTTGGTTATTTGATCTAATGGTAGCAATCGCCCTCTATCCTTGTATGATAACATATGCATATGGGGTAAAGCACTTGAAAACAGTGTCAAGTAAGTAGATTATCTATATTATTTTTTACTAATTGTAAGTAACTTTTAATTTGTTGAGCATTTATTATTCATTTAATTCTATATGCAATACTGTTCTTATAGGTAATTAAAAAGAAATCTGTTTCCTGACAAATAAAAATTTGTCTGAGTAAATACGTCTGATATGCTAAACGTTTTACTAGGAAAAATATTAAAATTTTAAACAGCATAATTTCTATAATTACTCCTCAGACCAAATAAAATGTTCTTCTCAAAAAAACAGTGAAAAAACAAAGAAAGGCGGGGCTGTTCACAACGTGAGGACCTAGTGAACCGACCGATTAATTTTGTCAGTTTTTATACTTTTCACACTTCTCATATCATAACACTGTATTGTAGGTACTATGTAGGTACTAGTATTAAAATCAATCATATTAGTGAACCGACCGACCACATGTGGGCAGATCGGCACCATTCCTACCAAAGGAGGGTCCTACATGCACCGAAATAATACTGAATTAGCCTTTACTCTTGGAATCTTTTGGAATACAATATTTGTCTCTGTCTGAACCATATGTACATATACGTAAATATTTACAACTCGTGTAATTGAATAAGTAGAAACAGGACAACAAGTAGCTTTATAAAATACCAGAGATTTTAAATACAGGGCGAGTCTGCAAGTGGCCCTGTGCGACCGTGACCGCTCGTTCGCTCGCTGTAGAGGATCTTTTGTTGCAACCGGCCTCTTGACGCCCTGTCCAATTAGCCACTTGGTTGGTCATAATATACAAGCTCCGCGGATCAACTGACAGCCAATTTATTTTAATAGAAAATAAAACGTATACCTATAATTTAATAATACTAATTTTCTGTTGTTCATTCAACTTAATATTGTTATTTAACTGATATGGTGACGTGTAAGGTAATGCGATCGAGAGCTTCGGTTTCGATTCCCGACGAGACTATAATACACATAATGCATGAAGCAATTGTCATTGGATATTCTCCTTTTGCTTTGTGGCACTTGTACCGCACCAAAGCACCAAAGCACCGATTTTATACTGAGTAGATACTTAGTATAAAATCGGTGCTTTGGTGCTTCGACTGAGATATTTAGTCAATCACTGTATGTCTGGTGACTTATTACATTATGTCATTTTTTGCCATCTACAGCGATAACTTCCGTGTTTATCATTTGCATTTTGCACTGTTCATTTAAAACAGTAGATTTAATCTCTTTTAAACTATATCTGAGATTTGGTTTAAGTGAAGCACTCGACGAAGTATATACATGTATAGGCGTATCTACGAATAATTCATGGCTTTGACGGAACATACGGCGAACGATATTTTAATTGTTTAGGTCCCTAGAAAACCTTACCTAACGATCTCTCCTTGGGGGATGTATTGAATACGAAAAGTCATGTACACTTCCAGGACCATCTTTAGGATACCTACATAACAAAATTAATTCTATTTCCGTGACTAAAACACTTAGCTAGTACCCTAGTAACCTTATTGGAATCCACATCTGGTTACATTTATAGTATCCGATGCTTGCTCGTATAAGATCATGTTACCATATTTAAAGTGAATAGTTATGTAAAGAATAATTTCCCGTTTCCATTAACGTTTCCTGTTGCTGATGGCATAATGCATACCTATTTTAGACAAATTAAGTCACATTTTATTAATAATTGATTATATCCTTGCAAATTGTAGCATTGTAGATTTCCTAGGACCTACATAGATTTCTCTCAGCCTGGCTTTGTGTAATCGTCTCATCAATAAACGAAAGAAAATTTACTTACCTTTAATAATAACCGGAACAGTCTGTTAATATATAAAGCTCTTTAAAATAGACATTGATTTTGTTAAGAAAACTTTCATAATATTTCAGAAACTTTTAATTACTTGTCTTTTGCGAGTTCAGTAAGTGAAATAAAATAATGTTATTTTTTAGATACATCGAGAAGATTTTAATTTAAACTTTATGTCAAATGTTGTTTTAGGGTTAATTTCATTACTCAGCAGCAGCTTTTAAACATATTCATAACGACGCCTATATTATATTTTAACGCCAATTTCAGCAATAAATTGGGTTGTGTGAAAATGAAGCTAGACAGTGCCAAATGGCTAGCATATCGGCTGCATATAAATCCTATCTTAGCTTTTGATTTTGTTGTAGGTATCATTTTTATATCATGTTTATGAATTCTTATAATATTTAGCTATTTTCAGCCTAAAATTCCAAATCACTAATCAACACGCGTTTCGCCTCGTAACGAAGCTCAACTCATTCGCTAACGCATTCGTTTTTTCGATGCTGGTAATTCATAACATGAAATGGATTTCCGCTAAGTAACACCTGAGTGTTTGCAATATTTTTATATTATTTATTACTTACAGCGTTACGTCGACTATGGCTGTTATTCGGTGTGATTGGACTATTAGCTCTCGAAGCAGTTCTGATTCTTGTACCGATATGGGATTTGAGCAATAGAAAAGTCGGGTTAGCTTCGTCCGCTGCAGTTAGCTGTGAAATGGTGAGAATTTTATAACTTTTACATTTTCATTATGACGTGATGTCTAAGCTAATCACGGGACACCGTAGTGCCGCTCTCAAGTCAAACAAAGACGGCAGTACGTTTTTTTCTTGAAGCAACTCAAAACACATTTGACCTTTCTATAACCATCATTCACCTATACTGTCTTGAATGAGAGCAAAAGCTCGAAATTTTTATTATCAAGAATAGTTATCTATTTCATGAATTTATCTCAGATTAAAAAATACATAGAGCAACAGAAGCCCAAAAGTGAAGCATTCAATAGTTAGTGAAATCACCAACTTGTTACATCATTCTAACAATTACGGTCATATGTTGTACATGGTTTTGATGCAATTTGTGTACATAATATTTACGCCTAAAATGTCAGTATTTGTATTTTGAACTTTGTATTTAAACTATCGTAAAACAAACTGTGTTTTACTTACTAAATTGGTGCTGCTGCTTCATTCAAGAAAATATTTGCTGATAGTTTTTTTCAAACAAAAATGTTTAATTTCATTGATTGGCAAATACATTGGTGATTCGTATTTTTTATTATATAGTTTTTATTTGTAAGAACTTTTTAATTGGCTCATATAATTAGCTGTTTCTTCCGAAAATTTTAAAATATAAATGAAATGAAATTATTGTGCAAAATATTTTATATTAATTGCAACCCTTTTTTCAATTCGTTATCTTCATTTGTTTTGAGTGGAAGTCTCAATCTACGTATTTTTTTTTGCTCTGAGGTGTCCGCCGTTTATTTCCAAGATTCTATCTTTCATAGTTTATAAAATAATTGTCATTTCGTGATTTTGTCACTACCTCAACGCCCATCATCACCATTGATCGATTGACACATCATCGAAATTGCTTACCGCAACACGCACCTCGTAATGCGGTCCTCACGCTCAAAAAATGTACAAATTATAATATTCAAAAATTAAAATTGTTAAAAGTCAACAGACACTTTAATAGAGACAAAGAATCATATTTTATAAGAACGTGTAATTAATAATAAAACTTTATGGTTTGGGTCTTGACAAGATCTGTCGAACAAACAACGTCACGTGTTAGTATGTAAAGTCAACTCCTGCGTTTAATAGTAATATATGATTATATGAAAATACCCTTGCTTTTTCGTTTAATATGCATATCTAAACGTTAGATAATATTTACACTTAAAACTAAGTATCAGAGTTGCGCTTACAAAACTGTCGCTTGACTAATTGCTAGATGATTACAAATCTTTATTTATAAATATTTCATGGAACAAATTGTAACCCCTTTTAAATCTACCATTAGCAACTTCTACAACCCATCGACAAATGGTATCTGCCCTTGATTTATTAGCTTCTAAACTTGAAAGCTGTGTTTCATCTTCCTGTAACGTAGCTGTCACATATGTTCTGTAACCACATTAGTTAATAAGGGCAAGGCATCTCTAAAGCCCCTACCCAGTATAAAGGCATCTCGTGCTTGAAAATAAATTCGTAAAATATTATTCTCATTTTGAAATTCTCTTTTCATAATGTCAGCATCAATGTTGTTTGCCGGATAGGGGCCGAGAACATCAATTATATAACCATCAGTTGTGACCATAAGAAATGGTTTAACTAGGTTTTGATATTTATGAAGACTATATGTATTTTTTTGATATAGGTAATTTGAACTTTTTTGAATATAGCAGTAAGTTCCGTCAAAAATTACTACTGGTTTACATTCACCATTGTGATTTCCAAATAGACCATTTGGTATCAAAAGATTTCGTTGGACTAACTGTTGTCTATTAATATGGATCAATCCTGTGTTTAGGAACGAAATGTTCAGTCAACATGTATCATGCTCTTGTCATCATTGCCTCCAGTGTTCTCCTCGGGGTTTGGAATAATCTGGATAATCTTTCATTAGAATCGCCAGTTTTTAATTTAACTAGATATGCAGCTAAAGCATTTTCACCTCTATGCCTTTGAGCCAGTTGTTGTACTTCATTTAGTATTTGTATAAATTGCTCTTTATGCAAACCAACCCAGTAACGTACAATTTGATTCCCTAAAATGTTAATATTTGAAAAGAATAGCGGTCATATTTTGATTTTTTAAACTCAGCATATCTTGAATATGTTTTGCAGACCACATTATTATAGTTTTCTGACACTCCATCTAAAAAATCCCAAGTATCACATCTTAAGTGATTACTGCACACACAATTATTTTCTGGCACATAATAATTATATTCATTCAGCAACATCTTTCTTGTAGACATAGGTATTCTATGCCTTTCATCACCTTGACATCCTTCTACGAAACATTTGGACTGTGTTTCAACAGCTATTATGTAATCGGGCAAAACAATAGTAGCTTGATCTCTTGGCACTTGTTGTACCTCCGGTTCAGGTGGTGGTAATGGCTCTGGCACAGAAGGTTCTGGCACTGAAAGGCGGTCCGGAGCTGATGATAAAGATTCATCTTGAACTGTAGAAGTAAATGGTCCAGAGATAAAATGACATGAGGCTCTGTCTACTCTATTCCAACAAAGACAGCGTATAAGACTCGTACTTTCCACCTTTGATAAAAAAGACATTTTGATAAGAATGAGGTGTAATATAACATTAAACACACTGTTTTTTTTAAGTAATACAATATTGGAAATAACATTTTTTATACTTACAGTACGAGGAGCAATCCATCCACAAATAACATTCGAAATAGATTCATCCTCCAAGTAAAATTTCCACATTGTATTACGAGTGGTTGCTATTCCGCAAGTCATACAAAGACGATGATCAATTTTTAATCTAAATCCAAATTAATGCGCTCTGGTCTAACAAGTTGGCAAGGTTAGAGGGTCTAGTAAGAAAAAAGCTTTAGTTGTTCGTAAAGGCGATCGTCATCAGAGTCCGTATAGCTAGCAAAAGTCGTAAAAAATCCAGTAAACACACAACACACAAAAAATACAAGAGCAGAGCCGAAATACGAAACAGAACCACGAAACAGAATATTTTCACAAAATACCAGATCACTAATATCTAGAATTGGGTAAAAATATTAATACACATAATATATCGATATTTTTTAATCAATGTTACTTTTTTTTTAAATATAATCGCTAGACGTCATCATGACGTCGTGATAACATTTTTAATCTCGATATATCGATTTCCGACATTTATTTCCGCGTAATGGTAGTCATTACTAAAACTAAAGGAATTAAACACTTAAATCGATTTATCTGTAATCGATATCACCTAAACTTGTAATACCGTTCTATTTTATCTATGGCTAAGTCAGAATCGGTGTGTTTTCGAATACCAAAGTGGGCGATAACGCCCCCCTGTGGGCGCTGCAGGCCTATAGGGGGGCGGTAAGAGACCCAGAAAAAAAATGGGGGCGTTGTGTAGAGGCCTGGGGGGTGATTTGTAATTTTATTTAGCTAGGAGGCATCTTAGACAACGACTGCATGAGCTCTCGACTCAGTAAACAAAATAAGTTTGGGAACCTAGATATATAGACGATCACATTAAAATATGTTTTATTCCATTTCTTTAATTTCCCATTGTCAAATAATTCAATATTTCTACATTATAATCACAAAAAAATAACCTTTTTTAAAAAAAATGAAATATGCCTTAAAAGGCATATATCATTTTTAGGCATTCAAATCATTACGGGCCCAATTTCGCCATAGTCCTTTGCAAAATTTTACCCAATGTGAAACAATCTAAACGTTAGCCTGCATTTGTCTCAGGATTTCCTTCCAACCATTTATTATCACCGTTACACCACATTAAAGTTGCAGTGATTGCAGTTGTAACCAAAATTTTATCGTGCAAACTGTTTATTTTGCAGTTTACCATTATTTTTATAGCAAAGACCATTAATTTTAAAGAAGATATGATTTATATCAAAAGCAACAAATTTATAGAAAAAAACGTGAATTTTAAATATTGAGATTTGTAGATAAAATTAATAATTCTATAGCTCCATTATATATATCCCAAATAAAATGCTCTTGGGCTACATAGTTAGTACATACACACATTTTAAAGTCTATTCCCCTTATTCATAAACGACTGATAACAAAAATCAATATGAAAAAAATTAAGGCAAAACATACTTTAGCTTAAAAACTGGCCAAATGCGTTTCATATCGCGCAACAGTGAAAGATTTCATAGACGGTATGAGTTCATGATAAAAATTCAAAGTTAATAATAATTTTGTTATTTACGTTATCAATTATTCATTTTATCGGCAGCAAACATGAGTGAATTTTTACACTTTTTACGTGTAAATCTCTTTTTACGGCTTTAAAATGCCGCATGTCTTACCAACTGCCGACTTGAATAAAAAAACCATTTTGCAACTTTATAAATACGATACAAATACCCATACAATTAAATTTGACAGTTACTGAAGTCGGTGCCAAGCCTACTAAACTAATAGACTTTCTGTTGTTGCATATTGATTTGGCACTGACTTCAATTAGTGTCAAATTTAATTAATTTTAATTATTTCCAAATCGGAATTTTCCAAATCGGTTCATAAATGACGAAGTTATGGGGTAACAAACATAAAAAAAATACAACCGAATTGAGAACCTTTTTTTTGAAGTCGATTAAAAATATATAAAATTGTGTAGAGTAATAATATTTGTGTATAAACAAATTTTTCAAGTCTATAAACAGAAACTAAATAATGAGATGGTATCGATTGTTAAATATTAGTGCTATCCCTAATATGTTATAATTTATAGAATTTTTTATGATTACACAAGTAATAATACACAATGAGAATAAGAATATTTTTTCATATGTCTAGGGGTTCCTAAGATCGGACACTAAAAGTTTCATAATACCAGACAGTTTTTAAAGATTTTCTTAAAACGTTCCTGTTATGACCAAAGCTGAAAATGATTAAGTTCGTTTTGTTATTTATAAAAATATCCGGAATATATCAATAAAAAGACGACCATAAAAATATTTGTAAAACTTTTATTTTGTAAGTTGGTGTAGCACTGTTCAGAATGACCGCTCGTTTTAGCAGGATCTGAAACTATTTATTCAGAGTTGCTGTTTTTATTAATTATAGTTTTGAATTCTCTGTGATTTTTGCAACAGAAAAAATAGTTTTGTGTTTCAAACGACATTTCATGTGCTGAATTGCTGAAAATATTGCCGAATAACGCTGCGACCGCTACGATGAATCGTGTTCGTCAAAAACACAGTCAAATTAATGGTATAGACATACAAATAAGGCCGAGAAGCGGTAGTTAATTTATCTCGTTCTGGTGGACCTATAACCAGAACGACAACTATTACATAGGCGTCATGAGTCATTTGCGCCAGAGTATCCATTCAAAACGTCCAGATTGGTGAAATGAAAATTCATGGGCTTTACACCATTATAATGCACTACCACACAGTCATCACTGTGCAAGAGGTTTTAGCGAATAACTCAACAAATGTCGTCAACGCGGCACCGTACTCATTTGATATGGGCCCCATCCGATTTTTTCCTGTTACCGAGACTAAAATTACCACTTCGAGGAAGACGCTTTTAGTTGATTGAAGCCATATAAGAAAATTCTCTGAAGAAGCTGAAAGTTATACCTTTGTCAGTCTACGAAAAATGTATAGAGGACTACACTGCTAGCGTAGTTGTACTGTAAGCAATAGGGCCTTGTTTGGGACAATTAAAATTTCCGATTACTCAGTACACCGAACGTACATATTATAAGTAATGCATTACTAAAAGTTCCATCATCCTGATATAAAATGGAATAATATGAAATTTAAAAATTAAATCTAATAAGTACCTTCCGAAGCAACGGTTTCGAGACGAACAAAATAAACACGAACACATATTGTAAGCATGCGCTGATTGATAGTTTTCACACGTTACCTGCCTGAAGCATAGGTGTAGTGTGATTTATCAACGTAACAAAGCTGAACTTTAACACGGCTGACGCCAAACAAAGGGAAGAACTATGTGTGAGTAACAAACAGGTACAAAGTTCCCGTAGGTAGGTAAGTATCTGTTGTCGTAACTCCACATCAGAGTAATTTGCAACAATAAGTTGTTGTAACTTTTAGTATCACTATAAAAGTTCATCTAACAAAATTAATTATATTCGGCGCCACAGATAACTAATATAATTAGTAAACAAATCATTGAATTACAACGATAGAATAAGGTATAAGAGAAGTTTTTACACAGCGAAATGGAGTCAGAACTATGCGATTGTGATTTATTACTTCAAACATGTCTTTATATAAACTATACACATTTTTAATTCTGCTGCATAGAATATATATAAATAATTCAGTTCTATTTATATATTCATATATATATATATATATATTCATATATATATATATATATATTCATATATATATATATATATATTCATATATATATATATATATGTTATTTTTATTTTATGTATATATATATACAATGTATATGTGTATATGTAAATGAATGTTTCTTTGTAATTAAACTTTTGTTATGAACCTTTGGTGAATTGTTCTGCGTCCGCCCGCGAAGGTTTCAGAATTATTTAATTTGGTAAATAAAAGACTACGTGAACGAATTCGCGGGCAACAGCTATATGATACAAATATCAACTTATTCTAAAAACGTTATTCCTTATTTCGCAATTTCTTAATTTTTCATCGTGACCTCATAAGGTAACAATGCTGTAGGTTTACGTCGTTGGATAATTTCAGTATTCAGTTCGCTATAATGATCGTTGGAAGATAAACAGACATTTTAGAGTTCCGTAACTAATGGCAAAAAGCTCTTACAACTACGTCCTATCCGACAGTCCGACATACCTACGGACAGACACGGATGCGTCTGTCTGTCCGTAAATTTTATTATTATATATTCTGGAACTATTGGCAGTATTAATATACTGCCAATGGTTCCAGAGTAAAATTTACGGAATTTCATAGATGACATTTTTGGAAATTGGTTGACTGTTATACAATGGTGCAGTGAAGTTACGATAAAAATAATTAGGGTGACATTTCATACTTACATACATACAGTTGAGGGATACAAAAAATCCAGTGCGCATAAGCACGGGGTATCATTATATTTCTATGCCTACAATAACGAGCTTTCAAAATTTTCTTACTTTTTTATTTAAGTCGATAGTTGCTGAGATTTGCTCTTCTAAAGTCATAAAAATCATGTTCCCGCCTCTATCTTTTCAAGTACGGGGTGGGAAATTCTAGAATAAGTTAGTATAAAAGAACTTAGGAATTACTTTTAAGGAAAATTGGTTTAAATAAGACAATTATGTAGGTTTTGAAACATAATATTTTCGACCGCTAAGCGACCGCAGTAATAACTTTGATTTTCACAGTATCTTTGAGAAACATATTATGAAATACAAACTTATTTTTGCTGTCATTTAATGTATATTGTGCATCGCAACTACGGAACATTTCACTGTACATGGTTCGATACGCACAGGGTCTATTTTTTATTTGTTGACAATCTAGGAACAAACAAATCATCCTTTATAAAGTGTTACACTTTGCACGATTCACTTTGTTTCGTCAGTTATTAAAAAGGAGAAAACATCATATTATAATAATAATAATAATATTTTAAAACTCCAGGCAATTACACAAATTGTGTGACCCCGAACCAGGATTACCAGACGTCACATAATTATAGTACGCATCGCATAATTCTCAGTCTATGTACTATGTACATCCAAAAGTAGCTATGCGACGCAATTGTACTTACTATAATTTTAATATTTATAATCTATATATATATATAATGAAGTTATGTTTTCTTTGTGCGTCAATCACGTTAAAACTACTGAACGGATCGATATGGGACCACGACCATTCGATGCGGAATCGTTTGTAGATGGTTTAAGTCTATTCATTATTTCAATTTTATAGACCCTTCACCATTTTTCAAACAATAATGTACTATTACGTACAAAATTTTCACTTACGCCCAGCGGAGCGGGCGGGAAACGGCTTGTTTATTTATAAATATACAACAGCGTAGTCACTTGGGACGCAAAACTATGTCAATTTTACATCACAATATCGACTAGAAACAATTTGCGAATAATTAAAATAAACGCCCAACGCTGCCCTTAACATCTCGCAAAAAATCCTATTCAGAATTAATTCGAATATTGTTTTTTTTGTATCCAAAATCTCGTGTTTTCAATTTTTGTACGGCGCACTATAATTTTCAGGTCTGTGCTATAATTTTACGGTCCTGATGACATAATTTTGTTTTTAAAACCTGGGAACCTTGCCTTGAACTAAGCACTAGGCCCTAGTAACAGCAGTAATATGGGTACCATCCACATGGGTACCCCGCACAACGAACTGGGGGAGCTCTCACTAACACCCAGGCTTCAAGACAATCTAGAAAAAGTTCCATTTCCTAAATTGATATTACGAGGGATCGAATTCGGGACCTCGGCTTAGAAGGTAGATGCTCTGCCACCACTCCAACAGGCCAGTCATCGTTATTCCACGTATCGTTTATTCCCTTTGTTGTCTATTTGTATAAATTAGGACCATCTTTGTAGCTTGTATTGTATGCTATCTTATTATGTAATATAATTGAATTAATTCGTATTTTATAGGTACGACATCTATTAAAGGGACGTAAGCTTGTAAATTAATATTAATTCAATTCACAATAATGTGACTTTTGATACTTGAGTGAAATTAAGTCGTGCGTGTTTTACTTTTGCAACATATAACTTGTAGAATTATGTAGTTAAATCGTGGCTTATTCTGGTTCCATTATAGGAGAAGTTTAATCGTTCCACTACCCTCATAATGCATGTTAGAAAAGGTGACTAATTGTGCTGGCAGAGATACGGTAACTACAGCTTTCTAACCATCTTCTATTACATCTAGTCTTCTAAAGCGTGAATACTTGCACGAGGGAGGTGCAAGGTCCAGTAATATTACCATAATGTTGTAGCGATACAAAATGAATATCATATTAATAAATTTGTAATGAAAATCACTAAAAACAGTAGCGCCAAGACAGCGTCGAAAGTGAAACATAACATAAATCACCTGTAACCCTCGTCATGGCTGAATCTGCGCAGTAAATAACACAAGCAGCGAGTGTCGCTGACACAGCCCGTAGCGTTTTGCCGAACCACCTGACGCCACGCTGTATCCTTAACCTGTGTTTTAATTAAAATATACAAGGAACCAAATACAAGTCCTCAGTCTATAACAGATTGTTAGGTCTATATTAACTGGTGCTATGTTATATATTAAGGGGTTCAGTTTATTTTAACACAAAATACATCGAACAGATTGTTTAAAATTACTGATAAATACGCGTTAACACTTATACAATAATCTTGAATCAGCTTGAATCTTTCTAAATTGACTTAGATTCATAAAGAAATATAAACTGTTACATATACACTTTTATATAAATACTTATACACATTCATCTAAAATGAATGAATGTAGTATTACTACGTAACTGTCTAACTAAAGAGTTGATATTTGTATAAAGAAAACAGGACCTCAAGTATGGTGCTCTTTCACTTCTACAAACAGTTAAATCTACTTCGGTGTAAACGTAAGTAGACGAAAATTATCTCAAATATAATGTAATATTATGTAACTAGTAACTACAAACAACAACAATATTACACATATGTAGATAAGTTAGATATATACATGCCTACCTACACCTACATAAATGTTTGTAATACTTTTTTGTGTATTGCGTACATAATATTATATGCATATGTCTCAGATGTAGATCATTATATTTGTCCTTGGAAAACAACAACTGCACAGACGATTGTTAACAAAGAAACTTAGAACTGTATCTACCATCATTAAATACCTAAAGTTCAAGATCATTATAATAACGGAACTTGTATATACAACGATTACAATATTCTCAGTAGGCATGTATAAGTATTCACATATGTAAGTGTTATTAATATCGTTGTATGATCATAGAATTAGAAAAATTATATGTCTGGGAATTTCATGAAACTACGAACCAATACCCGACCGTTAAATGTAAATTATTTAACGGTTGTCCAATAGCTGTAGTTGGACACATCGATTTTACAACATACCACCTGTTGCTTGCGACTTCGTTTGTGTAGTCTTTTATTTACTAAAAACAATAATTCATAAACCATCGCGGGTGTACGCAGAATCACTCACCAAAGTCTCATCACCATTGGATGAATGGTTTAGGAACACATAGAGGACAAACGTACAAAGACAGATTCATTTTTATTGTATAGATTTTGCATAAAACTCTTATAAAACGAATTGTGTGATTCCAAATCCAAACTAACCGCTATAGTACTATGGGTACCACACAACGAACTCGGGGAACTCCCAGTAATACCCAGACTCAGACTCTTTAAAAAAGTTAGTTCCTAAATTGACCTGGGGATCCAACCCGGGCAGATCGCCCCAGGCAGGCTCTGCCACTTCGTCAAGAGGCCAGCTAAATTCGGATTAATCTAAAAGTATGTATTTTTCTCGTCTAAATCTATACCTATTACTACCACTTTTTTGGTACAATATTAAAATTTTAACGCACCAGCGTAAACCAATTAGATAGCGCGAAGACAGCACAAATGCTGGCGTAAAATGCAATTGTTTTACAATATACCGAAACATTCCGAAACTGGCGCCTTAAACATTGACTGCCTTCCAAGCCTAGGTACCGGGTTTGATTCCCGGACAAGTCAGTTTAGGAAACGAACTTTTTTAAATTGATTCGGAAGTCTGAGTGTTACTGAGAACTCCCGCCAAAGTATAAGCCAGTTTGAGATCACATTAAGTGGTGTAATTGTCTGGAGTATTATTATTATTTAACTCAAAATTTCGACAAATGTATTATTCTCACCCATCCATACGACTTTTCATTGGACATAGTTTTAGACACATAGTAATACGACGGCTACACGTATTCAGTAATTTCATGAAATGATGGCGTTTCACGAAATGCCCAGGCACATCATTATCTGCCCAATTATACGATTGTACGACGACGTAAGGCTATCACTATCACTAGGACTAAAGGGCTAACTTTTTAGTTTTATATTGTATACTATATGTGTATTCCTACATATATAACTATATTTATTTATTTTACTATATTTTAATATATATCTTAAGTTATTATTATTACATAATTAAAATGGATGTTTACCGGTAAATTTAAGAAGACGACCGTATCGAGTGCTGTTATATACATCATATACAATTGTATACGTAATTTACCACATACATTTATGTTTACATTCTTATAATATATTTCATGTTATTTGTTTCAAGTTTAAGTAGCGTATCGAACGTTGTTGTTTACATTATTTGCAATTGCACATATGTATATGTATACGTAATTTTATATATAATTTATATTTGTATTCATGTAATATATTTCGTGTTATTTGTTTTCATTTGAGACAACTAATGATCAACTGTGAACCGGGTCGACCTTATAACTTTTGATTAATAGACTTTGCAAAGGCTTTGCAATATAACAAAAGGCAGAAGAATTTAATTACGTTTCTAAATTATCTACGTAGAATAATTTACTTTCATTATGTTCATAGCATAATGAAGTTCAGTTGTAATAATTAAATGTTGTGTTGCCTTTTCAGTTCCGCTTTGCAATGAAGATTCACGCGGCCGCTGTCGCGTGCTCGCCACGGTGTCATGATAACAAAACACCTCTGCCTTCTTTTAGACATTATCTATACTTTCTCTTCGCTCCGACACTTGTCTACAAAGATCAATATCCCAGGTAGGTTCACACAATTTCATTTTTAGCATTAAAATTGACCTGACCGGCACGCTTATTACCTAACTTGCAGACAGCTTGAGACAACCAAATATCGCGCGATATATTCTGTCAAAACGAGAATTTGTATAATATAATGGCGTTAAATCTACCGCGAAAAATGCATTTTACGGTCATGGCGCAATAGACACGCAATTGTCATACATGATACTGCATGATACCAATTTTTTATTACAATTAGTCACCAGTTGCGTAGCGATCGCGCGTCTGTCGCTGTTCGCAAATTTTTAACTAATAACCCTGCCGGACTCGATTGCGGGACCCCGGCTTGGAACGTAAAAGGCTCTACCATCGTGCCAGTCATAATATTATAAGAATTACAATTTTAACCATATAAATACTTCCTTGGACTTTTTGGCGGGAACGAGAGAAGTGAGGTTGCCATTTTATTTAGATTTTCTGTTTTTTACATTTTTGGGAATTTTAAAATACAAAAGTGATAGTATATTGTGTTTTAAAGTTTTGTTTAAGTAAAAAGAATGGAGTAGGTCTAAATAAACATGTGTAGCTGAAATTCTCGCGCTCTTCCAAGAAGTCCTTTATAACTTCAGTAAAGCCCACTATCACTTTACTGGAGGAGTTTTACAATAAGAAAAAACTAATTTACTTGTGATTCTACTTATTAATACGTGACATTGGCAAATGCACTAAACTGTGCGCTATGCCACAAAGAAAGAAAGAAAATACTTCCTGATATTGATCTTGATAATCTATTATTTAAGATAATGTTTAGTTTTAAGTTTGTAAATGATTTATGTCAATAAAATCTACCTATTTAAAATAAGATATAGCCTGAAATTGCGTATAAGTTGTGTATATATTGTATTGCTAGAACATTCAATTTTAATAGTTATATAGCTGTGCTTTGTGGTTACACCCGCGTTAAATTTGGCATTTTTCCAGTCGGTATAAGCAGCCTAAATCAGTGGTTCCTAAACTTTTAAGACCATAGAACACTCAATAAATCCCATTTAATTTATGGACCTTATAGCAAACTATAATAATTAAAAATATTCCGCGGAAGCCACTTTGGGAATCTCTGGCCTAGAGTGCTCACTGGAAAGACCTGCCAATGAAAGTCCCGTCAAAATCAGTCAATTCAGCCATGTCATACATTAACCCGGACAAACAAACAGACCCATAGACAGATAGACAACAATTTAAAAAAGCGCGTTTAAGTTTTGATTACGTGCAAATAATCATATAAGCTTAAGAAGTCTTTGTTTTGAAATCACAGATAGACACTTTAATTTAATTTAGTACCTGGACGACATAGCTTTGTTCGGTGTCTTTTAGGTTTGATTGTATTAAAAAAAAACCTAAAAGAAAGTCTGAGAAAACCTATTGTAGGTATGTTGTAAATTTCATCACGTTACAGCCGTTTTGTAGAATGCAGTTACAAACATATATATTACAAATTACACATACAAATGTGCTCGTACAATAATATATAGAATATGTACAATGATGTTATATATTTCGTATTACAACAACATTGGATATGTAAGTAAAGATGGGGATTTATTACCGCAATTCAAACTCGGATCCCAAAATTTTGATTTAGGTCAGTTTTAATTTGGAAGCGCGGTATATAGGAGTACGTAATATATTATGTATATTAACATATCCTCACGCTGTATCCCCAATGGGGTAGCCAGAGAGGACGGAGCACCAATCATCGCGGTCCTTACATATTTCTTCTTACATATTTCACTTCTTTCGCCTCCTGAAGTCTCGTTATTTTCCCCACATGCTTTCTCTTATTTACCTATATTAGAGACCCGTAAAAATCTTTAAACATAGCTACATTATTTTAATAGTTCCAATTTCCAAAAACCTACACAAGTACCTATCATGATTCAATGACTTGAAAATTCTTAACAGTAAACAATTTAATGGCACATCAAACGTAGTTGCAAAAAATTAAGGGAGTTTAGTAAGAAATAGAGATGTGCTTTAGTTAGCCCATATTTCACTCTATTTATGTTCCATGACGTAATTAATCATAGTCTTGCTAAGATGTAAAGTCCTTAGGACTAACTAAACGTATTTGTTGCGTAGGTAGGTTGGGTAGGTATGTACCGAAGTAGATTAATAGCATACTTCATCTTCTTACTATCAGCCTCGGGCGTCCCTAGAAATTAATAATAAGTTATTGACTACGGTATATGTCACATTATACCCAAGTTATAAACAAGCTATAAATAGATACTAAATTATTACCTTATATGACGTTCACATAATATGCCGTTAACTCATAACAAGCGAATTGACTAGGTGTACTCGATTTCCCATACTGTTATCCATACACGCAAGGGAAATACTTTATAGTTCTTAGATTAAGGCGACGCATTGATAAACAATAATTTAATCCAAAGTAAACATGCTGGTCTATGCAAAAGTGCGCATGCTAGCTTACGAAAAATACAAGAAAGTAGTTATTTCCGTTTATTTTAAAAACTATAATTATTTTTTAAAAACCAACTGTCATTTTGAAGAATATGTTTAGGTAAAAACTATACAAAACTATACAGAAAATTTAGAAAGATAAATCGGTCCTATTATTCCTAAAAATGTAAATCTCTGTTTTAAAAGAGGTTTCTTTGATATGTTTCTTTGAGTTACAAAACCAATCGTGTATCGCAACTGTCAAAATAAAATCAATGAAATGAAGAATCAGGTTACTAAATATTATTTTCATACGTTTTGTAGTCACTTGAGATCTCTACCGTCAAAATTTCCAATGCGTCGCCTTTACTTACTTTGCTACCTGTCAATGTGTGCTGAAATTAAACATTGTTTCGTTTTCCCTTGGGTTTTTTCGTCAGTGATGGTAAATGCATAGAAGACTCAATTTTTGCTAGGCTTCAAAAGGTTCTCACATTTCAAATCAGCATCGTATATAACTGTATAGACCCCACAATAGACTTTCGAACTAAAAAACTTGTTAACATGTGAGCGAAAAGTAGATAGAAACCGACGTTTGATCCAACGTTCATTTATAACCAATTAATGGTTGAGACGGAGCTTAAGTCTGGGGCAAAGACTCTGTGGGTACTCCGGGGCTCCAGCAACAATGGAAATAAATAGACGGTGCGGAGCATCCACTACCCCAGGCATGCAAAAATATTCCGATATTGAACAACTGTATAGTCGGTAATCAGTACTGCTTTGAATTATAATGAAAAAGTCGATTATTTTATTATTTTATTATAACATCGTCGAACTCGAAGAAATCTTACGAATGATTTCTATAAAAAATCTAAGCTGTAAAAACAAAGAGCACATACAATTTATACACCTATCTACTTACTCATTTATTATCAATACACAATATAAAAGGAAGTCCCTTGCGAGCGTCTGTTTATCTCCCTATCTGTATGGGCGCTCTAATCTCGAAAACCACTGAAATAATTTGTAGGCTGTTTTGTTTGTTATAGTCTGCACTTCTCCAGGAAGATTTTTGTAAATTTACAATTGCCTAACATGCACAAGAGCTGAGTATTAACGGCATTAGTGAATCAAGTCGAGGAAAAATTTGCAGCTAATCAGAAAGCGCTGCATAATCCGTTAGAGATACTTAGAATCGTATGAGAAAGAATTATGTAAAATAAAACATTGTACAGAACACCAATCACTTTTGTCTAAATAATTTCATCAAGTAACGCATTCTATAAATATTGACCAATTCGGTATAAATCCTTATCAGAGAGACAGCAGATTCTAAGTTTATTAAATGATGAGGATAATCTCGGGAACCACTGCACATATTAGTTAGATTCTTTCACCATTTGAAAATTACGTTATTCCAGATAGATATAGATAATTATATTATGTATTCAATGTAAATGTAGCGGACGGGCCGCTACTTTGTTATAAATTGAGACTAAATTGTTTTCATTTACTCATAATTACTTTATCTGGTCTAGGACAAAGAAAATTAGATGGGGCGTAGCACTGTTTCATTTCCTGGAAGTGGGCGCTATAATATTTTATAACAGTTTTCTATGGGAGCGTTTTATTCTGCCTTATTGGTCGGATTATGGCAAAGAAACGAAGGTAAGTAAATGTAACATGTAATGAAATATAATAGCCATGAAGTTATTTTATTTATTATATACACCATATTACGTTTTTCCTCAAGCAGGCTACTCTACTTGATCGGTTAGGTAGGAACTGCTAACTAAAAGCACGGGTTGCGTGACGAACGAAAATAATATTTATGTGAATGAAATTACAAAGAAACATAATAAGCACTTATCCTAAATGATACGAATATATATTAATCCAAAGAAAATATATTCCATTATCAACGTTAAAGATCGTAAATTAAAATAAGTATATATTATTATATTTACTAATATTATACGTACATGATATATTATGTGTGTAGGGACATAAAGGAAGACTAAGATCCCAATTTTTTAAATTATTTTATGTATTAGATACATGGTTATTTTGAATATAAATATAATAAACGTCTTAACATTTCAATCTGTTTGTCAAGCCTTTACTTGAATCTTGAATACGAATATGAATATGATACTTGAATCTACGTACACTAGTCTAAACGTGGAAATAATAGTTATTCACCCAATACCTCCCTTTAAAGTAAATGGTAATTAATGAATATGTAGGTATGTATATTATTTAAATCATTTACGTATTTTAACTTTTTATTCGACTTCAACATGATAGGAAATACGCCTGTTTTCAGGTCGAAGCAGGCATAGTAGTTCGTGGCATGTTTTCGTGTGTGCTACCTGGAGTACTATCATTTTTGTGTGGTTTCTACTGTCTTTTACATGCATGGATGAATGCATTTGCTGAGATTATGAAATTTGGTGACAGACTCTTTTATGAAGTAAGTAATGCCTCATACATTTAATGTTCACAAAGCTCACGAAGCCACTTAAAAGTAATAAAAGATCTTCGCAGCCATGCAAATGTTTATTTATTACAATTGTTATTTTAATATTGCAGGAGTGGTGGACAACATCACAGTACTCACGGTACTATCGAGCGTGGAATCGTGTTGTATATTTATGGCTTCGAACCCACATCTCTCAGCCGCTAGCACCTCGCGCTGGCCGTGCCATTTCCATATTCATCGTCTTTTTAGTAAGTTATTTTTTTTTGCATTACAGAATTATATACGAGATACATATATTATATACACCATAAAAGAGTGGTAGAGCCACGCTGCATTGCAGAACGAATTGGGCCGGCTCGCCTGGTGAAATACCACCCTCTCACAGAATATCGGCGTGAAATAACAGCATCTATTGCTGTCGTGTTTCTTTCGGTAAGTGAGAGTGCCGGTGGCCCATGGCCAATTAATGACATTCGTGGAAGTGCTGATCGTGTCTAATGCATTACGATCAACAAATTTTACTAACAACTACTCCTGAATAATTTAGTGTAAGTTATTCTAACTGACCACACGAAACTACGATTGCATAATACAATAATAATAATACTCCAGGCAATTACACAAATTGTGTGATCCCAAACTGAGCAGTAAGCTTGTACATATGGTTACCACACAACGAACTCTGGGGGAGTTCCCAGTAACACCCAGACTCTAAGCCAATTTAGAAAAGTAGTTTCCTAAATTGACCTGACCGGGGATCGAATTCGGGACCCCGGCTTGGAAAGCAGATGCTCTGCCACCGAGCCAAAAGACCAGTCACATAAAAAGTCAAAAGCGCTATTATATATTGCATATTAATAGTGCGTAATACAATAAATGGAAATAACAAAGCCTACTAGCTTAATATCCTTTTCATACTTGAAAGTTATTGAAAATTATTGAAAATTACGTTACCGATAATTGAACAATGATACTGATATGAATAATTAAATTGTATTTGTCAGTTTGTAGCTATATCTAAATTCATATTTCACGGTCCAGATATCTGCAGTAGCCCATGAGGTGGTGCTCGCTCTATCGTTCGGGTTCTTCTATCCGGTACTTTTAACGGAATTTGGCGTACTGGGTCTGCTCCTTTTCCCACTAACTGCAAGAAGTGGACGTCGTTTCCCGAGTATTCTCAATATACTGATGTGGCTCTCATTCTTTTTCGGGAATGGTATGTTTTTAATTACTTACTTTGTTTTTTAAGCGAATATTGAAATAGAAGTATGATAATCAATTAATGGACAGTACAAGGGCTGCTATTTATGTATCCGGAACTGGCCAGTTACAGAACAATATTAAAAAAGTAATTATAACATTTAAAAATGGAACTCTTTGGCTGAAGAATACAATTTGTTTCATGTAGCTGTCATTTGTTTACCCTTTGTGGCGTCATTTTGAAAATTGCGAGTCTTTATCACCATGGATTTAAGTCGTGAAAATTTTCGTGCTATGATTTATTACTATTTTCGGCGAGGGCTAACACAAAAACAGTGCATCGATCAACTCACTTCGACTTTTGGGGACGAAGCACCATCGAAAACTACTGTGTATCACTGGTTTAGTGAGTTTAATCGTGGGCGGTCTGTGCTCACGGACGAAGTTAAGGAAGGTCGCCCTAAATCGGTTGTTGTACTTCAAAATATTGATGCTGTGCGGGAACTAATAATGCAAGATCGTCATGTTACATATCGCGAGATAGAGGCGTCTCTGGGCATAAGTATGACGAGTATATATAAAATATTACACGAACATTTAGCTGTAAAAAAAATTTGTTCACGTTGGATTCCGCACAACTTAAGTATTGACCAAAAACGGGCTCGTGTCGATTGGTGTGAAAAAATGTTACAAAAGTACAATCAGGGTTTGTCGAAAGCTGTCTTTAATATCTACACAGGTGATGAATCTTGGATATATGTGTATGATCCTGAAACTAAACAACAATCAACGGTTTGGGTGTTCCAAGATGAGCCGAACCCAACAAAAGTCATTCGTTCAAAAAGCACTTTGAAGCAAATGGTCGCTTGTTTTTTTGGTATAAATGGACATGTAGCTACAGTGCCACTAGAGGATTATAAAACGGTTAATTGTGAATGGTACACGACCGTTTGTTTGCCAGAAGTCTTAGAAGAAATAAGAAAGAACAACCGACGCAGAATCCTTCTTCATCATGACAATGCTAGCTGCCACACATCTGTCGAAACAATTCGGTATTTGGAAGATCAAAAGATCGAATTAACGGGTCATTCGCCGTACAGCCCCAACTTGGCCCCCAAGGACTTCTATTTATTCCCAACCGTGAAGAATAAATTACGTGGTCAACGTTTTTCGAGCCGATAAGAGGCAGTTGATGCGTTCAAAATGCACGTTTTGGAGATACCTCAATCCGAATGGAAAAAATGCTACGAAAATTGGTTCCAACGCATGCAAAAGTGCATCGATCATCATGGTGAATATTTTGAAAAGCAATAAAACTTAAATAAATGCTATATGTTTGTTTCACTTTGTTATTCCGGATACATAAATAGCAGCCCTCGTATGCCTTAGCATATAACCACTAAACCTAACCTATATAACCACTAAACAAATTACTTACCTTTTTAAAAAGGAATTGACTAATTTATGTTTTAGAAACAATGGCTTAGGGCTATCCAAACTGCCATCCGGGGGCCGGGAGGTATAGATAGATATTTTTTTTAGATAGATAATTTTATTCACTGCACAAAATACACATACAATTACACAAATACATATACAATTTAAATAATATCACATAATACATTTTTTCTTTTTTTGCGTTACTCGTCAATAGACCAGCACTGCAGCAGGGAAATGGCTCCCAACTCAGCATAATATCAAGTGACACGCACATGACGCTGATTTTCAGTTGGGAACACAATAAATAACATTAAAATAAAGTACACTATACTACACCTTACTACAGAGTTACGAGGTTCGAAAGAAATATATATTTGTAAGTCATCAGCATATTGATGGTACTTGCTATTGCAAATGGTACTCACAAGGTCACTACTGTACAGAATAAATAAGAGAGGTCCAAGAATAGATCCCTGTGGCACACCCTTAGAAACCACACACTCTGCCGAGGATAATGATGAACCATCCTTCATATTTAAAACAACAATGTTTCCTATAACTAAGATAGTAATTAAACCATTTAACACTATTGTGATCAAACCCATAATAAGTAAGTTTTTATAGGAGTGTGATGTTAATTGTATCAAACGCACGAGAAAAATCCAATAAAGTACCCATAGAAGCCATTCCCGCATCTTGTGCCGTATCTATCACATCCAGTAACGCATTTGCAGTGCCTCTTTTCCTCCTGAAGCCTGATTGAAACTGCAGCAAGATATTAATTTCCTCAAGATATTTAGATCCTGATCATAAACGACTCTTTCGAGCAATTTTGAAAGGCAACCTGATAGGCCTCAACTCTTCACACCTAGTGGGATTTGAAATTTTAGGAATTGGTACACAAAACCTGCTCTCACATTACATACAAATACCTTATAATTAAATCTAGCAGTTATTGTAATCGGTACCAAATCAATGTGCAACAACAGAAAGTTTGATAAACTTGGCACCGACCTCAGTACCTAACTGTCGAGTTTAATTATATAGATATTTGTTATGGATATTTGTATCGTATTTATAACGTTACTTTTGTGCTTGAATTTTGATTAGTATTATTATTTAAAGGATATTTTGTATTTTTCAGTGTTTTTATAGCATTTTTATTGCTGTAGATACGCACGAAAAAAAGTATGATAATAGCTAGAAATTTTTATGTCACAATTTTTCTTCCAAAAGGTCGAAAAGTTACACGCGGAATTTGTATGGAAAGAAAAATCAATGATATGTCGCCCGTGGGCATGTGATCGGCCAAATTATTCTGATTATTTATGAAACATTATCGACAAAAAACAAAAAAAATGTGTGTGTCAGCTCCGACGCACGACTGGAGTTACTCCTTAAGAACGTTTGTCTAAATAGGCACAAACAAATTAAATATTTAAAAAATAATTTTAGGTTAGGTTCAAAAATAGTCTATATGGCGTGGAATGCGCTTTATAAATCATATTAAATATTTAAAAATTAATTTCAGGTTAGGTTCGAAAATAGTCTATATGGCGTGGAATGCGCTTTATAAATCATATTAAATTAAGTATCTAATTATATGTATAGTTCATATATATTCATATGAACTTCATTAATAATTAAATATTTAATAAATACAAATCACACATGCTCATACACATAATGCATGAATTATAACGTACCTAGCACCCACGTGTGTATCAGATGTTCGGGCACTATTGTTTACACCACTTTCTGCCATAGTTTATATAATTTTCACTTCACTTTAGAGAAATATAATGATATGTATTAAAACTTCACAATGATAATGTTAATTATCGATATTTTTATCAAAAACTCCAACATAAATCAACACTTTAGAATACAAAAAAATAGTGCTCACTATTTGTTTCTACTATATATATATATAATATTCATCAGCTGAAGACGCTGTAGAGTATATATTATATACCTATATATTTTATATAGAAATAACATATAGGTATATTATATACACATAATACTTACATGCGTAAGCTTCCCAGCAGCATACCCTATGTACGTCTTAATACTCACGCCTGAAAAGTGAAAGGTCCGCACAATAGGTTGCGCACAAAAAACGTAACGCTGTCATTCGATGAATAGATTTTACTCCGCATATTTTTTTCATACCGGGGGCCTTATATGAAAATCGATTCTTAAGGAGTAAACTCCAAAAAGGGGGGGTGTATATTTAATAGTTTCATGTTATTGATTTTCAATTTTTTTAGTTGCGTTGATGATCACGCTTCATATTTTTTACTATCTCCAAAGTTGTTGGCTCGATTTCAATGCGGTTTGTTGTTTCTAAAAGCTTATGAAGTACTTTATTGGTTGAATTTATAAGCTCATTTAATATTCCATGACGTTTTAACAAAATCGGAGACGAAGATATTTTTTTCCAAAAATAAATCCCAATTTATTTAAAAAGACTGCTATGTCGGATAAAATATTCCGTTAACGTAGTTTTTTTATTCATCATTATTAATTTACTACATAATAGGTACAAATTTACAATCACCAACAGTTTAAGGTTCCGAGTAAAAGTCTACAAAAAGAGAAGTGAAAGTAAAATAAACAGTCTTATTTTGAGCAGTAAGAGTAACCTACAAAAGGCTTAATTTGATAATGATGCTAATGATTGAAAACAAATAATCAATAATAAATATGATAATGCGCCAGACAAAACACACCAATCATCTGATCTCAAACTAGGGTATTTTCTGTGCTATGAGAACCAGACGACGACTACTGGGGCCGTTTCCCAGTACACCCAGACCCGAGACAATCTAGAAAAGTTCACTTATACATATGTAAATATACACTTGTCATTATTTACTCCGTAAATAAAAATAAGGAATTCTAGTTGATTAAATTTTCGAAATGGCGTCCACCCTCTTGTGAACACACAAAGGCCCTCTTGACCACACTTTCAGTTGTACGACGCAATTATGCAGGGTTTTCTCTTATTTCCCTTACAGCACCGAAAGCTAACTGTCAATTGCTCGCAGGTTTCAATTTGCACTGCATACACTTTTTGTATCATCTAACCCCATGCATATTACCCCTGAAATAAAATCTATAGGTGTAATATCGGGAGATCTTGGTGGCCAAGCAATGGGCCTCCTCAATCATTTGCACTCTTCGACAGCCGTGTGCGCACTGTGCATTCCCATCGCAAAAATTGTATGAAATGCATATTAGCCACATGTGAAGGCGGCAGATAACAAAATCGGCCCTTACGATGTTGTATAGCGCACAAAACATGTACCGTCGCGAAGGTCTGTTATTGAACGACTGATAAAGTAAAAAAGTACCTAATACTAACCGATGAGAGTGTGTACTTCTTGCGCTTCTTACTACATAAGTAAGTTTTATTTATAATGTTAATGTTGTTAACATTAGTTAACGATTAGTTGTTATTCGAAATTTTGAAGAGTTAGGTATTAACAATGTACTGTTTTGTAGCTGTTATGCAGTAAATTAATTACAGTGAATAAAAAAACCATGTTCATTTGACATTTTATCGACATAGCCGTATTTTTTTAAATAAATTAGGATTTCTTTTTGGAAAAAAATGCCTTTGCCTCCGATTTTCTTAAAATGTCATAAAATATCAAATGAGCTTATAAATTCAACATATACCTACATCATAAACTTTTAGAAACAACAAACAGAATTGAAACCGAGCCAATAACTTCCGAAATATAGCAAAAATATGAAGCAAGGTCACCAACACAACTAGAAAAACTAAAAATTCAATTAAATGAAAACTATTAAAGATGCACCCCCTTTTTGGAATTTTTATTGATAGTTTTTCAGAAAAATCAGAACAATTCGGCCGGTTACATACCCATATACGACATAGTATAAAAAGTTAAATATTCGGAATAAATAACACATTTAATAGATTTTAACATGTACTAAATATTTTTGATGACATTTAGTTTGATAGTTATGCATCATTTTAAAGAAACTGCAATTTTAAAATAATTATGACTTCACAAAAAGAGCAAATTTTGGCGATATTAATAATATCCTACCTAACATTTTTTCGAAACCAAAATAGTTATGGTACCTAACCTACATGACTTTCTATTTTGTTAGATAAATCTAAACTTTCAGTATTTATTAAAATATTAGTTATTATTAAAAATTTGTGTGCATACTTTACTACCTATTACTATTAACTAGTATACTACCTACCCCTACTTACTTATTACATAAAAAATCTCTTGTAGTTTCTTTTGTTGAATATTAGATAATTATTTACGGATCGCTAGCGCTAGGCCCATGAATACCTCAGGCCTAGACAGCCCTGTCTCAGATAATACTCTCTTAAAATAACATTTTGTTATATTGTAATCGTTGAATTATTTTAGCAAAATAATGGAAATAGGAGTAAAATAGATAGTTTGAAGGAAATTATATGTAGAATAACAAAATATGTCACGTTTTCAGGTCTACTGTGGAGTCTCTACTCGATGGAATACTTTGCTCGACTGAATTGTCCACCATCAGAAAACGATAGTTTCTTCATACCAAAGTCATGGTCCTGTCCAGAAATAGTTCTTAAGCCAAATTGGACGTTTCAAAATCCCTTAGATTTACTGAATAATTGATATCCTATAAACAGAACAGTTCAGAATAATTTTTAATTAGATATTATTATTACCTACCTACTTAAAGTAAGTTTCACATAAGTCTTGTATTCTGAGAGTTTATAGGTCAATAGAGAATATGAATGTACCTATTTATTTCTTTTATTACAATAACCGTTGAAGAAATGTATAATAAACTAAGAAAAATAATTAACAAGAAAACCATTAAGTTATCGAGAGAGTTTTATTATTATTTCGAGTCATAATCTACTACCTCAGATTCGTTACTAGTTACTACATAATAGGATCCTCTACAATAGCCGAACAATGAATAACTAAAGGGATATACAAGGTTATTTCGAAAGGATGGGTAAATACGAAAGGGTATAAAACTACTCATGACAACGAAAAACTTGTGTTCTACAACTTCGCTAATAGTCAACAGTTCTAGTGTAACACCTCAAAGTTAAAAAAAAATAAAGATGAGGAGGCTGTCGTCACGCCTTGCACTTCCGGCTTGCGGCCCATATTATACGACATACAAGCATACAACATAACGGGCCGGAGAGAAGACGCAGCGATACTTAGTAAGCATTGGAATCTAACGTGATATTTACCATACCTCAATTGGTCCAGAGCATACAACATAACGGGCCGGAGAGAAGACGCAGCGATACTTAGTAAGCATTGGAATCTAACGTGATATTTACCATACCTCAATTGGTCCAGAGCTGTCCTTACTACTGAGCTATCACGATTGCCCGGTTCTGCTTCGCACGTACTCTAACGCTGATCATCCAGCAAGCCGTTCACCACCTGCTAACATAATGAACACTATGACTCCATCTGTATGGAGCCACTAGTCATACACACCGCCTCCATTGGCGTATTTACATTTCTTTGCGCTATTCATGCCTTATCACCAAGGCCTTGCTAGTACTAGACTTACACTCACCGCCTTTGCCGGCGTGATTATATTTCTTAGCGCTGTGGGTTGACCATTTCCCACCTGGGTTATTAGCAATAAAGGACACATCCTTTGGACCCATCTGACCTCATCAATCCATATAATTATATGTCTATATTTGTATAGCTGGCTTTGACTAGTCAATTGTTTATCACAACGGGATGGGTCAGATCCCAACACAGCATTACTCGCTGTAGCTCATTAGCTGTATAGCATAGGTACCATTCATTGATCGATCAGAGAGTACCGCTTGTACTCCCCTCGAGCATAAGGTCAGACACCATTCTCATCATCATACAATGACTGCACTTATACACTAGGACACTTAATTACTACACTTAAAACTAACACATATTAATTACACTATATTATACACTTATAGAAGTTAGGTCACTTTAGTGCTACATACATCATAGAATACCTAGCTCTCAACAAGTATGACTTTATGGTACTTAGCTTTCATTGATGTTAGCAGGTCACACGCCGCACCACAAATGGGCGCGCTCATCACATTCAAAAGTTAAAAGAATGCGCTTAATCTCTTACCATAGAGAATTCATAGAAGTTGCCAGATCATCTTGTAGTGTTGCCATGTACAAATATTTACATTTCGCGAGACGTCGCGACAGAGGCAATCCTAATATCAGCGCTTTTACGTCGCTAGCAAATCTTTGGAATGTATGGCACAATGATACGATTGTACATTTTTTCCTTTTAAATTAATGGTTTTGTATGGAAAACAAAATAAACGTATCCCATAATCATTACATCTGAAATATAACAATCAAGAGTGACACGTTGAAATCCCGACAGATTTATACCCCCTTTTACAATAATCTTGTATATATTGGAGCTATAGAATTAGTAATTCTATCTACAACTCACAATCTTTAATATTAATGGTTTTCTCTATAAATTTGCTACTATTCATATTAATGACATGTACTTTAAAATTGCTGGTCTCCGCAATAAGTTTACTTTTATCCCAAATTATCCAAAATTAATAGTTTCGCTATTAAATTATTATTTATAAATCGATTCGAATCGCAAGCCATGGAATCGATTCCCAAATAAAATCGATGTCCAATAAATTGATTACTCAAAAATCGATGTTTTCGATTTTTTTAGATTTTGCATGGGAAAAATAAAACCCAAAGCCTTATATCTAGCTAGACCTAGATTTTATATCTAGCTCCGAAAGCGCTAAGGTGGCAACAGTGTTTGATATAAATTCTTTTAAATGGAACTGTATGGGCAAATTTTCGAACTGTAAGACTTAGAGCACCGCCGCTTTCAAAGACATTTTTTTAATTTTAAGTAAAACCGTGTAAAAATGTTTTGTGAAGCTTGAACTTTTCCCAGAAATTCGCACAATAAAATTTTGGCTACATTTTTAATCATTGAAACTTTAATGTGGAGTAATGATGATAATAAATACTTGGGAGGAAATTGTAAGGACAAACGCAAGATAAGGCTTAGATTGTTTCACATTGGGTAAAATTGGCAAAATTCATTTATAAAATTATGTAACATGAGGATAACATAACACAAGGCATTTGCTATAAGTATTCAAGATTTAAAGTGTTCCTTCAAAAGTTTACATTTTTTAAGATATTAATTTTGTAATTTCTACATGAACACTCTTTTTGGTTAGGTTATGTTAGCTATTTTTACTACAACTCGCGAGCCGAGCGAGTGAAGCGAGCGTGCTACTGTAGCAACTGGCGTAGCGTCAGATTAAAATCCGCTCTATAGGAACACTTAAATATGAACTTAGTAACTTACATTTATATAAACTTTCGTAATTTCCCCCATTACGAGAATGTTAGTTACTTCTTTTTTTCTTCTTTTTTTTCTTTTTTCTTTCTTTCTTCTTCTTCCGTCTAGGGAGATGAATTAAGGAAGTGTAGGGACACTCCTCTAATTCTCTCTTACGCAAGGAGTAGGTATACTAAAGCGCTTGCCAAATACAGACGTAACGACAGGTTTATACCATTTTTATTATTACTATGTATCTACTTCTTTTTTCCTAAATACACCTTAAATCGGAGCGAGTAAAGTGGACTTCAGAATGTTCTTGCCATACCTTTCATATTCTTTTCCTGATCACTCTATGATCATCAAGAAAAGCACTGAATACCTGCGTATAAAGAAATTGCATAAATGGGCACGTCCTTGTCAGGATGACAGCTTGTCAAGTTTATTCATTTAGATTATAGAGAATTTCATTTTTCATAGCACAATCTAATATTTTAAATTAAGTATTGCTTATTTTTATTATGGGTTATGATTATTTAATTACTTTTTTCAAGCTAATGTATTTTTAATGAAGAAGTAACATTTAATTTTATAACTTTATATTTTTATAGCATTTAACAACTATTTTGTCCACATTTTCACCAATTTTGAAGACGATTGAAATGTATCATTTTTATATGACTTTTCAACCCAATTTTAAAGTACACAAAAGCCGTTTCAAGTTTCAATTCTGTGACTTTATAAGTAAATCCCGAACAAACAAACAGACATGCAAAAGTATATATAAATATTTGTTTTAGCTCAGAAGAAACCAAAACGCCTGTCTCGATCTCTTTTTTCCAAATATAAATACTTGAAATAAAATCTAAACGGTACGTAAGTTTGCAAGAATAAATAAAATTATTACTCGTATGTAAAATATTGCTTCACTCCTTATTCCTTAGTAGGTAGAGTTTACAGTAGTCTTCATATTTATTTTCAGATTTTCAGATATTTTATAAGTTAGAAGTTAACTGTTAAGAGTAACTTTTAACTTTATTTTAATATCTCTACTTACCCTACAATAAAGATAGCGTGATAATAATATGTACCCTGTTAAGTGCCCGGAAACTTAGTCTATCAAACAGGGTAATTTGCATTGAATTTGCTCCGACGGTTTTTCATGCAACCTCGAACAAACTCCTATTTTAATAACTCTACCAACCCTACAATAAAAATATCGTGATGATAATATATATCCTGTTCAGTAGGCGGGATCTTAGCCTATCAAATAGTGTAAATTTGCATTGAAATCCCAAACAACATAACATACAAATACACAAACCGATAAAAATTCTAACAATGTTTGTGTTGGATTCAGACACGCCTAGAAAGCTGTACAGAAACTAATTACTTAATATTTTTTTTTATTATGTTGCTATCTAACGATTACACGATTACTTTTTAAATTGCTAAGCCACTTTTTGAAATTTTCATAGAGATTGTTTAGCTAGAGCCTAACTGCATGCAAATATTGAAAAAAAACAACATGCATAATGATGTTTTAGAATTACGTTGTTAGGCCCAGTTCCCAGTGACTGATACACACTTAACTCTCTATCTCAAAAACTACTGAACTGATTTTGATGAAACTTGCAGTATTCCCAAGTTGGACTATACCTAGTCCAACTAAAAAAGAATTTTTGCAATCCAAATTAAAGTTATTAAGATATGCGCGGACAAACATACATATATACAAACATACATACGAATATAATGTATACATACATACACTTATGAAATTTGGCACACATGTCTAGAAGCTGGTATAGATTAACATATACAAAAACTGTGCAATTCTGACAATATTACATATTGTCAATTGTCAACAAATAAATGTTTGTGCAAATTTCGCTGTTTGAAATAACTCGATTACTCAATAATTTGTAGGTATCTAAAAGAAGTAATAAAAGACATTTTCTTCATAGCAATGACCATAAAGATCACTGTGAATACCTAAAAGGAAAAAGGGGTGAAGTTGCACAATATTTTCGTTTATTTTTACACTTCTACAATTACTACATACAAACTACAAATAGACTTGCCTACCTATATTTCGAAAAATGTTTACGTTACGTTGACAAATGTTTTGATTTACTCTGAATTTATTTTTATACTTACATAATATGTAAATCTAAATAAATATTTCAATACTTTCGATTGTCTGTTTGATTATTGGAGTTTTCCAATAGTTTAGAAACTGCGAAATAAATTTCATTATGGTTTCAGTTGTATAATTAGGCTAAGGTAGGCTGGAGTATGTATATCTCCTATAGGTATATAAAAAGCCTACACTATAATATTAACTGAGAAAATTATATAAAAAGCCTACACTATAATATTAACTGAGAAAATTATCAATAAATTAGGACCGCCATTGCTGTCAATTCCTTAAGGAATTTTTTTTGTACATTGCATAAAACTACGTTTCATAAATTGTAAAACGTGTGAAAGTATTAAAATAGTGCTAGATAGTTTAAGCTTTCGGAGCTTTTCGGAATCCAAAAAAAATTTTTTTTAACTTTCTTTCAAGTAAACTTCCATGACGATCTATCTACGACGTAGACGACAATTCACAATATTTTTTGTCTCAACAAATGGAACGAACACTCTGGCGTTTTGTCGACTTCATGATCGCCGTTCATTAAAATGACCTACACACCTTCCAATTTGTTGGAACAACTTTCCTAGGGATGGCGATACGAGATCGATTCATGGAAAAATTGATTGATCGATCTCGAGTAGAGAATCGATTTGTTGAATTGATTGCGGACACCCAAAAATGTAGTTTGCTTTATATTTGTATCGATAAGAACGCAACTATAAAAAAATGAGCTAGCGTGGAATTGTTTAATAAATTATACATACACATATCGAACACTGCCGTCACTTTAGCGCTCTAGGAGCCAGATTTAGCGCTTTTTTCAGTCGTCTAATTTTTAATTGTCCCATGCAAAATTTAAAAAAACCCGTAGAACGATTTTTGAGTGTCTGTCGTGTATTCACTGAATTGATGCACTGCTCGAGATCGAATGATCGATTCTTCCATTAATCGATCTCAGATCGCCATCCCATCAAAGTTGTTCCAACAAATTGGAAGGTGGTTAGGGCATATAAGATACCGAGTTTGTCAGTTAACTACACGTTCGGTTTCAGATCCGACGTTAGTTGCAGAAAAATATGAATGTACGATTTGAAAAAAACCAGTACCTAAAGAATTTTAGATATTCTACTATCTGTTGTAAAAGGACCTCACTGAAGGTGAACTAAACAGAAAAGCTAAATTACGTTTTTCTTTATACATCAAATCTCTGTGCGTTTATTTGATTTGTTTATTTAGCATAAAGTACACGGTCGAACACCGCGGGAGTGTTCAGAACAACTCCAACAATCCACTGCAATTGTATTGGCAGATACAGTGTTTTTTTGACAAAAAAATATCTGTTTTAATATGATGAATTGAATAAGTATCATATTAAAACAGATATAATTAGTTACACATTAATATATTAGGATATTATTAGTATGTCCGATGTTGAACAGCCGCTCTCCCAGCGCAACCGAATTCGTTCATTACCCTCGCGCCCTAAATCGATAATAATAGTTGATTTTCGCAGTTGTGGTTTGATCATATTTTAGCGCAGAAAAATCTCAACATTTGTTTTTGTACATAATTGTAATTTCTAAGAAAACTACATCATCAATTAAAAAACTGGCGTTAGAGATTTGAGATATAATTATCTATCCATTTTAGTAAAAATCATTTTGAAATTCTGCAGAATTTCGGAGATGCAACTGAATCTTTGTATAAAACAGAATTTTTTCTGGATTTTTTTTATCGAGATTTTTTTATCCAATCATGTTTTCACGTTTAAGTATTTCAAGACAAAGAGTTGAAGTCGTATGCATCCGAATATCTAATTCTCAGTCTTCTTAGATAGTCACCAAATACGCCAAAGTCTGCATAGGTGGACTCTTAAGAACGACATGACTATCTAATATAGTGTAAATAAAACCCCGTTGTTTTATACAAAGATTCATTTGGAAGTACGGAAATTGGTGAAAATTGAGAAAATCTTCGATTTTTGTATACTTTCAAAACAAACGTTTTGAACGGTTGCGACATATGGAATATACCTAAACTTAAAAAAAGTGATTTTTCGTCTTTATCTCCTAGACAAAATTTGTGGTAGTAATCGCGAACTCATTGGACACTTGTATTAGCTTATTATGCTTAGTTTTAAGTTTGCAACCAGTTCTATCTACGGAACCCTAAGAAAATAACTTTTTCGAAATTCTACTTTCAGCAAAATTAGTGTAGTCAATATTATCGCTTATATCACATTTATAGGTCGTATTACAACTGCTTTGTGACCGCAACCTCTAAAAACACTACGGAACAGTCTATTTTGCAAAGAATTCGGAAATTTTGTACGCTTATTATGCCTGCCACACACGATCAAGTATACTTGATCAAGCCTGTCCAATTGACATGAAGCGTTGTTTGGCATGACACCCCTAGAGCACACACACGGACTCTGGCTATTTGATCTTCATTGTTTTGTGGAAAGTCAAATTAGTTGTATTAAATATATTTTAAATTAAGTAAATAAAAACATTTTAATTCTAAAAAATATAATCTAATTATAATTTTTAATCAGTTAATATTTTATTAATTTATTTTAATTTAATTATTTTTTCAATCGATTTCATTGATTACCTTAATTTTTTTTATTGATTAAATTTTTTATCAATTGATAATAATCGACAATCAATTGATAATTTTTTAGTTTACAAAAATAGTATAAGGCTATATTGTAATAACGTTCATTTATTTTTTACTTATCTTGAACATAGCTCGCTTCGATATACATTTCAATAAAATATATACGATTTTAAAAAGATAATCCGCAATAAGACATTTGGACAACCGCTTCATGCAAACTGGACGGCGCGTCAAGTGCTTCATGCATACTGGACGGGATAGACGTCAAGTACGTGTGTGTGCTCTAGAAGCGTCATGCCAAACGACGCTTCATGCATACTGGACGGGATAGACGTCAAGTACGTGTGTGTGCTCTAGAAGCGTCATGCCAAACAACGCTTCATGCATACTGGACGGGATAGACGTCAAGTACGTGTGTGTGCTCTAGAAGCGTCATGCCAAACAACGCTTCATGCATACTGGACGGGATTGATCATGCGTACTTGGTCGTGTATGGCGGGTATTAACTACATTCTTATTGTAATTTATACCCTTTCAAATAATAAAAGCAAAGTTATCATACGCAACGCTAATGTTAAGTGTTGGCCCTGTATCGCACGCCATCGCACACCACGTGCCATCCCCATGAGACGCGTAATTATGCGTACTTTTCATTTACAAATAAAATAGACTATGTTCCATAGTGTTGTCAGAGGTTGCGATCTCAAAGCAGTTGGAATGCGACCTTTAAATGTAATAAAAGCAATAATATTGACTATACTAATTTTGCTGCCAGTAGAATTTTGAAAAAAGTATTTTCTTAGGGTTCCGTAGGTAGAACCGGTTGCAAACTTAAAACTAAGTATAATAAGCTAATACAAGTGTTCGATGAGTTCGCAACTAGTACCATAAATTTTATCTAGGAGAATAGACAAGACTTCTTTTAAGTTTATGTGTTCCGTATGTCGCGTCGCAATCGCTCCAAATTGCTGGAGTAGGTAGGTATTGGTTCTCCAAACACGTGGTATTCTCGCAACTAGGACCACAATTTTTGTTTTGAAATTATACAAAAATCGAAGATTTTCTCAATTTTCACCAATTTCCGTACTTCCAAATCAGTTGCGAATTTATGGTACTCATATAAACACATAACTCTATCGAATGTGCCAAAAATCTATGTACCACAATCAATGTAAAATCAAATGTATTTTGAGCTAATTCTACTGGACTAATAAACGTTTTATATAAACAGAGAAAAACTATGTTTTCCTAGTAACATTATGGTAAAGTAACGTATTCTTTATCGTACATAGGTGGATGTGGAAATAACTGCTGTTTTTTAAATAATTTCTTTAATAATTATAAAATGCAATGAATACTTTAAAAAAAGGCTAATACAAATAATAATATTCATAATAAACTCAAAATAACATTAATTTCTTCATATCAGTTTATGTTTTATTATACTTATACATATGTTTAAATTCTTTGGCTTTTAAATATTTTAAAGAGAAAGAAGAAATATGCAAGTAGGTTATGAATTTTCAACATGACATTTCAAAAAATGATAGAATAATCATATTTTTTTGTACATTTAGATATGAACCGGTCCAAAGAAAAAATAAAATACTAGTTATTGGAACAAAGGAATGTCGATAATTACAAGTTTACTTATATATCATTAATAAACAGTTAACTTTCAATAGAAAAACAGAGATTAATTTAGCACAATAATGATATGTCTTAAAAACAAATGTCCTTAATAAATGTGAATATTACTAGTAATAACTAAGTGTCATAATTAGAAAAATATGTATACATATGTGATCAAGGTGAAATCGTTCGACAAATTGAAACCAGTAGATTCTCTCCCGACGTACAATCTTGTGTTGTATAGCATGTAAATACAGAATCCAATACAAAAGTCTTAGTTAATCATTTAATATTTACTCATAAATTTTCAATTGAATTTGATTCATTTAAGGGACTAGTATTATTTCTTATTCAACTGTAGCCAAAAGGTAAGTAACAACTTTATTCATTTTTTCTCACATCTTTGATTATAAGCACCGTAGGGAATATAATAATATAAGGAAAGTACAGCTCTTGGTTAAAATTTGACTCACGTTTTCATTGTCATCTGTAGCATTGCTATAAACAAAAATCAACGGCTGTTAAGAATACCAGATATAACATTATGTCCTATTGTTGTGTAAGAAAGGAGTCCAAATCGATTGCAGTACATTGTTAAAGATTCATTCTTAAAAAACATGGCAGATGAAAGATTAATTCATTAACATTGGTATCTCTTCTTTTCACAGCCTTTCCTGACTAAACTTGGTGCCAATTCAGTGTTAATATAGAATCAGAAATTACGTTATACCCATATAAATTTGTTTCTTTGTCAATGTAGTAGTATATTTAAACTGATGTTTCACTCTAAACTGCAGGTGTCCGATCTAGCTCCTTAAATAGAGATGAAGACATCCTGAAAATACACAAACAAAAATTATAAATATTAAAAAAAATTAAACCGCCTTCAAAAAAGACACTGAAAAGTATAAAATAACTATCCTTTACTAATCAAAACTCAAGTACAATTAAAATAACTTTATAAATACGATACACATACGTATATAATTAAATTTGACAGTTATTGAAGTCGGTGCCAAATCAATGTGCAACAACATAAAGTTTATTAGTTTGGTGAGCTTGGCACCGACTTCAGTAACTGTCAAATTTAATTATGTATATACGTAAGTATTTTATACTTTTCAGTGTTTTTTTTGAAGGCGGTTTAATTTTTTTTAATAAAAAATTTTTATTTCTCCCTTTTGAGTGGTCTTCACCTAAATAAATATCTAGGGCAGGTCTGTAATTAACTTCATTCTAATTCCGTAGCGCAACGATATACAAGAGAATCGTCAATATAAATAAAGGTTATAACCAGGTCGTGTTATCTAGTGTATCTTCGAAGTCCAAGCTCCAATATCGGTGAAATTTAAATAGGACCACTTCTGAAGTATTACTTACCAAACGTAAAAATAATTTTCGAAATCGGTTCATAAATGACGGAGTTATGAGGTAACAAACATACAAAAAAAAACCAAAAAAAAAACAACATACAGACGAATTGAGAACCTCCTTCTTTTTTTGAAGTCGGTTAATAAAAACAGAATAAATTAATAATTGTATGGAAAATATGCAACATGTTTTTTTAATTAAATCACATCCAACATTACCGAGGCGAAAATATTGAGGAGAATGATGAGATTTGAGGAAGCGAAAGAAGTATGTAAGAACCGAGACGCTTGGCGCTCCGTCCTCTCTGACTACCCCGTTGGGGATACAGTGTGAAGATATATATGTATGTATGTATGTATCACATCCAACATAATTTACTGAATAATTAATAAATAATGGCGGTAACATTTCAGTAAAAAAATATGATATTTTATTGAAACTATTTATATGTCCACAGATATTTAAATATCACAATATACATTCATCTAGGTTTATATACATGAAAGTAAAATTAAATGTGTCACAGATTCTATAAGGGTCCATGTATCATATGTAATGACTTAATAAATCACTTACAAAAACAAAAATGCTTTGTGGTAGGTATAACAAAAATTGTGAACAAGATAACACGAAATAAGTATGACTTATTTCAACGATGATATATTTTAATAGCTAAAACCAAGGCATGTACCAGCGATCTTTCTGTTAAACATGATTGTTTTCAATTTCTACTCAAAGTTAATTTCATAGTTGCATTCTTCAGTACTGAATTTCATTCATTAATTTCTTCACTTGTCACCAGTATCATGAGGAAAAATATCAAAGAAAAAGTGATTCATCTTGGGGGCATCCCCAACACTCAATTCATAATGACGAGGGAAACTGAAACATTCACAAAATTTATGGCTTAAGTAGTATGAGTCACCCTTTTTGCTGGCTATCAGTATAAGTTTCCAGTGATCAGGCTCATAAGTTCATAACGCTATGAATAATTGAATAACAAACGTCACTATCTGAAGATGATGCGCTTTAGAAATTTTGAGAACTGTTCTGTAACCAAAGTCCTCACAAAAAGTAATAAAACACAGAACATGTTTGAAAAGATGCCTGTGGTTTATGAAAAAATTGCCTTCTTTTGTGAAACCCTATTCAGACATGGCTGAAATTAGATTGTAGATGATACCCATTCCAGTTACAATATTCGGCAGTCACAGATGAAAATATTGAAAAAGCTAAAAATTTGTACTACAGGTTCGGAAAATTAAGATGTGGCAGATAGCTAAGATTTTGTTACTCAATAAAAAGCGAGTCGAAAAAATCTTGTACAGATATTTACAGACAACCACTAAAGTAGAGAAAAATACTAATAAAATATTGATGGAATAGATATTAGTTTTATGAGAAATACAATATTAAAATATGAAATGAATAATATTATATTTACGTATGAAATGAATAATTTTTATAACTACATTTTCTGAGTAATTTTTGTCAAGAATTCAGGGACAGCAGTGACACAAAAAATAGTTGATCGACCCTACTATTTTGAAGATATAGTATTATACTATGAAATTTATGTAGTGTTAATATGAATGAAGCATTTTTGCTTCAATATAACTTTAAAACAATGCTTGTTATTGCATGCATTTTAATAATACAATTCATAAATTACAAAAGTACTATTCAAAAAACTTATAAAATAAGAAAAAAATACATCAAATAAGCAAGTGGGAGTTGTTTCCATGCTGGACCAGGAAAATATAAAAATATGACACAATGTACAAGCTGCTTCCCACATAGACTGCAAAAGTCAGTTAAGGAACTAGCTTATAAGACCCAAAGTATTGCTAAAAGTGGTGTGTGTTATGTTGTTCCTGGATAGGATACTCTGTCTGCCATTAATGGGAAACAGCATACAATTAGTGATGTGCTGGATCATTAAAAATGTATAGCTGCGGATACGGATCCAAATACGGACGTATGGTGTCAAGATCCACGGATACGGATCTTAACTATCTTACTGGATCGGTGTCGGTGCGCGTGACCTTGAAACGATAGTTAACGCCAATGACGCTTTGCGTGACAGGACATGTTTTGACTTTTATAGAATTTAATCTATGTATTGAAAATTCATAAGGTAAAAGATCCATAAAAGATTCGGATCCGAATCTTTCTTCTCCCTCGGATTTCATATCAATGTATAAAAGTAAAAATTAAATTTTATTTATCTGACCAATTACATTTTTTTTTCTCTCATAGGTTCTAAAGAGTGAATAGAAACAATGTACCTATAATTAAGAGTTTTCAATTTAATTGTTGTTTTACAATATATGTGGTGCAGTTGACTGTATGTAATTGTTTACACATGCAAAGCTTGTACCTTTATCAATGTCTTCTACCTATCTATTTGTAATGTATGTAGGTATAACAAAATACAACATGTTTTTATCTACACACAAGTATTTCATTATATTACTCACTTGCTTATCATGTGCTTGTAAATGTAGTATGGAATAATTGTTATATTCACAACAGAGGCACTTGCATCAATAATTTTTGATATATCCTTATCTTTCAGGCCCACTACATTTATAGTGTTAATTTCTAAAATCTGATGGTCAGTGAGCAAACCATTACGAGCTGCTGATGAGTCCTTCACTAGACCAACTATTTTACCATCTTTGAACTGAAAACCAACATGTCCAAGGGAATCTTTATGAAGAGTTATTGTTCTCTCAAAAGGCCTGAAAAAATTATTATGTTATATTAAATTTAAAATTCACATAAATAATCAAATAACAAAACATAAAAATTAAAGAATACCTGTCACGAACAGCCATTACTATCCCATTAATGGGAGCTTTCTTAAGCAAATCATGACACTGATCCATTGTCATGCCAGCCAAAGATACATTGTTGATCTCTAAAATCTGGTCACCAAATCTCAAACCAGCTAAAGCTGCTGGACTACAGGCAGCGACATAACAAACAAACACTCCATTATTGACTGAATGGAGCCTCAAACCACATCTGCCTTCTTTGTCTTTACAAAGGATAACTTGTCTTATAGCTTGAGTAACAGTTGCCTTTTGCAAAGTTACTGACTGAGATGAAATTGGTGCCACCAAATTAGTAACTGCCCCACAAGACTGAACCTTGAACATAATTATATTAGTCATTCTCTAAATACAATGCATTCAAAAAATTTTAAAGATTTTTTACAATTATATTAACTTCTTCTAATATAAATGTAATTTTGTTATTACAATTAAAATCTAATATTTGATTAAATTAAAAATCTCTATAATGTCACTAAAGCAAAAAATTATAAATTCTTGTGTTAAATTTAATCTAAAGATTTAATTGATTAATTAAATCTTTATCACTTTGAAGTCTGGGTATGCAGAATGTGAGTGCAGTATGTCTGCAGTGTATGCAGCAAGCCAATATTAGTGTATAACATTACGCTAAATACAATGCAGTTACAATGGTGCAACTGCAGTGCACCTTAGCACATCTCAAATTTCTTACATTATAAGTCCTACTGCTTGCTACACACGCTACACGTGCACTCCACCCACATTTGAAATGGCTTACGTACATCCAAATATTCAAAACACAGCTTTTAAAAAACAGGTCATTTTTTCTGATAGACAATAATATGAACTAAAATGTAAAAGTGATAACTTGAAGAACTTACTGTTTGCAATTGATACTCGGGCATATTAAGAGCAATAACATCTTGAGAAAGTTCTAGCCCCATATACTCTCCAAGTGCAGGATACACATGTCCTGCACTTGTAACACTAGCAGCGGGATGAGCATTATAGTTATGTGATGGTGCAGGAGCTGCAGTTGTTGCATGATAATGGGCCACTTGAGCCTTCGCCATATTATCCACTTTCATATCTTCCAAAGATGGGTACAGCGACATTTTACTGACCTATTTTTGTAAATACATTTATTTAGGTACTTCGTATAAAAAATTGTACATTCAATTATGTGTTACATATACAATCCATTACTCTCAAGGATTAAAAGTTCAATAAAAAACAAAAACAAATTTCACAAAGGTATGTAAGCAACAAGTTTGTCATTAAATTTTTTTCCTAAAGAATAAGGTGGAAATAGGTGATGGGTGGAGCTCCATCAAAATATTTAACTAAATATGTACATCTTAAATACAATGAATACCTACTTGTTTGTAGTCTGGGCAAGAAAATTGGTAAAAACCACGTAAAAACTAAATACACGCAAAATAATCAAGCAAAAACAAAAGCTAGGAAAGAATACAAACTTGAAAGCACTCGTAGAAAGTAAAACACCACCACAGAATACTATACCATTAATATACACACATAACTATTTATTATACCACAGAGGCCACAGAGCCACAGACCACAGACTAAGGAACAATGACCATAGATAATACATACAATGACTAATTAGCCATTGCTATGGAACTCTAAGGAAGGATAACACACAGTTGTAAACTTGCTAAGAACAAGTACTTATAGAAGTAGCATAATATCTGACGTCATTGAATTGTTAAAACGAGGACATTAATTACGTGATGCCTTAGAAAGAAGAAGATGTCAATACAGTTTTTTTGTCCTTATAACCGTGACCGAAAATTTGGGACTACAATTGTCAATTTTGACAACAGTGGACCCAAATCTCTAATCTATGGTGACCAAACAACTATCGTTGATATTTGTGTTCCTGTGTTTTTATTGTTATTTTAAATTTTTTGACTTTTATGTGCGTTGATTGTGTTTTACAACAGAGATTAGGATTAGTAAAGTGTGGTATATGGTTCGCTGTAATGTTAAGGGCTGCAGAAGCCGCAGCGATAGAAATTATCCTCCGGTAACATTTCACTCGTAAGTAGACTTATTTCGCTATTAATTTTATATATTTGGAACATATTAAATTTGAAGATGTTGCTAAAGAAAGCATAGATGAAAATTAAGTATATCTTTCGCAACAATATTACGATTTATTAGTAATTTTTCATATTTATTTGAAACACGCAATCTAGTAATTAGTGATGCCAGTTCTATATGATTTTTTACCCTATTTAACAAATAAAAAAAATAAGATGGAATATCGCGGTGGTAATTAAACCTCTCACGCTCTAATATGTAATCTTAAATGTAATGTGTGATACTTCGTAATACTGATTTCAATAAAAAAGACTCATATTAAATATTTTTGATTAGACGGATTAATGGATTAATTCTAAATTGATCTTAATATATACTTAGGTATATATTTCAATGTTATTTATTTCAGATTTCCCCGTAATCTTGTAGCAAGAAAAAAATGAATTGATATCATCAAACGACTTGGTTGGCAGCCGTCAAAGAATGACAGGAAATACTCCATCCATTATCGGATATTTTTATTGTTACATCAAAAACTACTCACTTGATACCATCTGCATTACCTTTTAAATATATTAACGACGTAACTAACGTTATTATAAACATCTACCACTTTTATTTTTATAACATTTTTTGACAATGAAGACGATTCGAACTTGTAATATTGAAACTTAATGATAATGAAATATCTGTATCAATATCTCAGAATAAAGGGACAACGTACGGCAACAATTACGTATTAGGAGAAATGCAGATCTCTAAGTATTAAGATTTTATTGAATATTTTCTGTTAATTTTTATTTTTAAATATTAAGCCTATAGCCTAGTCTATATAAACTCAATATATTATTTGTTGCAAATTCAATAAATACAGAAATTCATTTAAGTACTTATGTACCAAATGTAGTAAATAGGTAGAGCAGATTATTCCGATTTGAGCATATATTATTTATTATTAATATAGTTATCAGTTGGCTACTCTAAAAGGTGGCCCCAAAAATTATATTAAATTAAGCCTTGTAAAAGGTCATAGGCTACTTTTTAATACCACGAGGACGAAGTCGCGGACAACACCTTGCATATAATACCATAATTGTTCATATATATTTTATGATTTTATATAATTTAAATGATTTAAGTATATCATATTCATAGCTTTGCTAGTCCGAGTCCTACATCAAGTCGTAGCTGCGCACCACTAGTTCTACAACTACAAAACATTAAGTTAAATGAGGACAATCACACTATAAAACAAACGATTTCATCGATGTCAAAACGATAGCCCAGAAATAATCTTCTCTGCACATGCGTCTACCAGCTTTCTGAATATTACATATACATACATATCTTCAAGCTGTATCCCTAACAGGGTGGTCAAAGATATTATATTATAATAATCCTAATGTGAAAGGACGTTGAAATAATGATATCCGATTGCGTTTCTTGTCGGAGTATCTCTGTGTGCACGTTTTCCTCTCAAACCTAAGGTGGATTTGATGTTCAAAAATACCTTGCAATCGAGTTTACTTCTAGTGATACTTAATAATAATTAATTTACATCTAACTGATTAAAAAAATAGAGGCTTAAGTTGTAGGTACACATAATATGTTTTCATTAATTTTCATGGTTCCTCAATACTTAACACCAGATTACGCAAAAGAAAAGATTTTTCAAATGGTTTTTCTTACTGACTTTCTGTTTTGGTTGTTAGACTATTTCTGTAGATTTTATGAATACTTACGTAAAGAAGTAATGACTATGTCATGTTTAATTGAAAAACTGTCGATATGATTGCAAACTTTCCGTAATCTTTTAGAAACCTCATAAAACCATATACGAACTTCATAGAAACCTAAATATCTCATACATCTTAAAATGTTTCAATTAAATAATCGTAAAATGTAAAGATTTCAGTAATACAGTAATTTAGCTATTACACACTTAGGTTACGATCACTGCATTACCTAAAAATATATCCTTAAAAGTTGAATTATAATAATTGTATGACAACACAGGTTGTCAAAGCGAGAGAGAGACTATAATGGTCACATCAAGGGAACATCTACTAGTGGTAGATCTGTGTAAACTTATATCAGTTTTCTTCCTTTTTTTTTCTTTCTTCCTGGCATGGCGCACAGATTAGAGCATTTGCTAATGTCACGTTTGTAAAGTAGAATCGTTATCGTAAAACTCTTCTAGTAAAGTGATAATAGGCTTTATTGAAGTTATAAAGGACTTCTTGGAACAGCGTGAGAACTTCAGCTACGCATGATTATTTAGACCTACTCCGTTGTTTTCATTTACTCAGAACTTTAAGACATAATATACTATCACTTTCATACTATTCTTATAGTATGAAAGTGTATAGTATGAAAGTGATATTACTATAAAACTCCCAAAAATGTAAAAAATAGAAAATCTATATAAAATAACGAATCTCGCTTCTCCTGTTTCCGCCAAAAAGTCAAATACTTGTATTAAGGCATATTACCTTAAAGAGTAACAAACGTAATGACGGTTTGAGAACCTCCTTTTTAAAGTCGGTTAATAACAGTACTAATTGTTGGTGCTATAAACATAAGCGGATCTAAATCAAACATTTGATATTTTTTATTAAATTTCGATAAATTTGCTTTTATTCATAAAACAGAAAGATCTTTAGATTCCACAATCAAAGTCAAAGTCAAAGTCAAATCAATTTATTCAAGTAAACCCAAATGCAAGGTATTTTTGAACGTCAAATCTACTTTAGTTCGGTTCGAAAAGAAAACCTGAATACTGAGAAGAACTGACAAGAAACTCAGTCAGGTATCATTTTTTCACCATCATTGTACAATAGTTATTTAAAAATACAATATCTATAAAGCCAGTAAATGCATACGCAGAGAGGATCACTTCCAGTTTATTGTTGTGTCTTCAATGAAATCGCTAATTTTGTAGTATGCTTTTCCAATCAGTGTGCGTTTAATGACAAGTTTAAATCTGTTTTCCGTTAATTGAGTAATTTCTTGAGGAATTTTATTATAAAAACGAACACAGTTACCCAAAAATGAACCACTTGACTTTTGTAATTTAAATTTAGGAATAACTAGCTGATCACGACCACGAGTTTCCACACCACTAACAACGCCTTTCTTTTGAAATAGATCTAAATTTTTTTTAGTGTACATTATGTTTTGATAGATGTATAACGAGGGTAAGGTGAGTACATCAATGTCTTTAAAATGATCTCTCAGCGACTCACGTGCGTTCATACTGTAGATGGTACGTATTGCCCTCTTTTGTAAAATAAAGATAGATTTCATATGCGCCGCTGATCCCCACAGTAGCAGACCATAAGACATAAGGCTATGGAAATATGCGAAATACACCAGCCTAGCCGTAGCTACATCTGTCAACTGTCTAATGCGCCTAATAGCATATATTGCCGAACTGAGCTTATTAGATAAAGTCCCGATATGGTCCGCCCACTGTAACTTATTGTCTACTGTCAAACCAAGAAAAGTAGCTGACTTCATTAATTCTAATTCTTTCCCATCCAGTTTCAGTCCATTATGAATTTTGGGTACATTGGATAGGGAAAACTTAACACAATTGGTTTTTTGTGCATTCAGTAGTAAATTATTGGCAGCGAACCATCTCGAGACATCCGCCAAGGTCCTATTCTGTCCGCTAATATCTATGTCTTTTCTGTTAACTTTAAATAATAATGATGTGTCATCAGCAAATAATATTATTTCACAAAGGTCTTTAAGCATAAATGGAAGATCATTAATGTAAACCAAAAATAGGAACGGTCCCAAAATTGATCCTTGAGGAACGCCCATCATTAATTTAGAACCGACAGATGTAACCCCATTTACATTCACTTTTTGTTCTCGGTCAGCCAGATATGAAATCACGAGATCAAGAGCTTTATCACGTATTCCATAGTATTTCAGCTTGTAAATTAAAGTTTTGTGACAAACACAATCAAAAGCCTTGGAAAGATCACAAAACACGCCAATGGCATCTCGTGACCCTTCCCAAGCCTCTAGTATATTTTTGACCAAGCTTGCTCCCGCATGTGTTGTTGACCGCCCTCTCGTGAAACCGTACTGTTGACCATGAAAAATCCTGCAAATGTTAAAATGTGCCAGCATTTGGTTGAGCATTATTTTTTCGAATATTTTACTCAACGCTGGCAATATCGACACTGGGCGGTAGTTTGTAGGATCTGACTTACAACCCGATTTAAATATTGGTATAATTTTACTATGCTTCATCAAATCGGGAAACACACCTTGATCGACACATTTATTAAATATATTTACTAAAATCGGTGTTACTATTGGCATTATATTAGCCAGTACATGAACAGATAATCCCCACAAATCTTCACTTTTCTTTTTTTTAATTCTTTGAAAGTTTTCTCTATCTCAAATGAAAACGTGTGCCTGAACTGAAAACTAGGGAACCACTTTCCTATATTTTGGCTTAATAGTGCCCGTGCTGTACGTGCAGAGGATGCTAGACCACTAGTAATGTGTACAGGTGCATTTGAAAAAAATTTAGCAAAACCATCAGCAACCTGTTTTTTATTAGTAGAGATTTTATTGTTAATGTATATTGAGAGGTCTTCGTTTTTCTTATTTTGTTTCCCTACTTCTGTGTTAATAGTGTTCCATATCGCTTTTACTGTGTTATCTGCCTTACTAATTTTATTGGCGATATGAATTGATTTCGCGTGCTTTGATACCTTTTTAAATATTTTTGAGTAATTGCGGACATAGCTATGAAAGTTTTCATCCGATGTGTATGATTTTTCGTCATACAACTCATAAAGTCTGTCCCTACTTTTTCTAATACCTTTTGTCGCCCAATCAGAGAAATTAACTTGTTGTCAGTAATTATTTTTTTCTTCTTTGGGCAGTTTTTATTAAATATGTAGGTTAAATTTTTCAAAAAACTTATACATGATATTTGGATCGCCAACAGAGGGAACGATGTTTGTTAATTTTGTTACTTCATTGGTAAAACGTTTTAACTGATTCCCGCCTAATGGTCTAAACTCAATTATTCTTTCTAATTTATTTTTCATGCAATTTATTTTAATTAATTGAGCTTGATGATCTGATCGAATACCACTAATAATTTTGTGCTCTCTAATCCTGCTCTTATTCATAAAAACATTATCAATGCACGTCGCCGAATAGTATGTAACCCTGGTCGGTTCATCAAAAATGTGCACAAGATCAAATGAAAGAAAGAGTGAGATTAGCATCTCCCTTTCCTTAGAGCTATTTCTTATGTCCACATTGAAGTCACCACATGCTATGATTGATTTGTTACATTTGCTAAGCATGGTAAGACTCTCCTCTACAGAAATTAAAAATTGAGAATAATCGGACGAGGGAGGTCTGTAAACACATAAGAATATGTAATGATCCGTCTCCGCACACGACATTTCACATACACGTTCAACCGAGCGAGCAACTATGTCTTTGCGATTTTTTATTTTGAGAGAATTTTTAACCAAAATCATACTACCGCCGCCATCTGTCGACGCTCGATTGAACACACTGGCCACCTTAAAATTGACAATATGATAGCCACAATATGATACCAGTCAAAAATGCTTTTTAAAAAAAAAGATACACATTGATATTAATAATATATTTTACTTGTTAATGCTTATATTCAATGTTAATATTACAGAGTTCGCACAATATTTATGGAAATTCATTATCATGGCAACTTTAATGTAAAGACAGCATGTACACATTAGCACTGTCATATAAAGCGATGCAAAATATGTCTACAAGGGTTTGGAATAAGGTTTCTTTTTAATTATTGTTTTCCCTGTAACTGAAAGTACCCATGAATATCAAAGAAAATATTAACATGATCTCTAGAAATTCTCGAAAAATATTTTTTCTTTGAAGTGATTTCCTTCATAACTTTTGAAAATCGCAAAATAAATATTATTTTGATATTTTCACATATTTTTAAAGCTATCCTCATGTTCTGGATATTCTGCATGAATAATATCGCACCGTGTGTTCACTCGCGGTAACATTGAGTCCGGTCTGTGCTGCGTTGGTGCCACGACGGAACTTGTATTCGAAACTGACACGCAAGTTTCCTTTATCCATACTCACAGAAACAAAAGTCTAACGGCGGGAAAACAAACGAACAACTAATTAAAAAAAAAAAAATTATGGGCTTTATGCTATATTATAAAATAATTTGAATTTGGAATTATAAGTAGAATGAAATATACTGATCTTCGCACTAGCCGGTTTTAAAAATTAGCAATTTGATAACTTAGGATTAGAACCCAATAAATTTGATACCTACAAGCATTTGCCGATTAACAAAATATTTTTGTAATGGCGAAAATAACGGTGATCGTCGAAGAATAAAAGTTGTGAAAATACTTTTATTAATGTTATGAATATACAATGCAGTTAGACCTTCATAACATTTAACGCAGTTATTTAGTTGTAATAAGTTTATTTATAGTTTAAAGGAAAATAGTGACGACCCTACGGTCAGGTAAAGTTGCGTTCCATAATGACGAAAACAAATCACAACATTGCCTACTTTATTATCTGGCGTTTACGAACGATTTATCGGGTTTCTCCTGTGTTAATTCATCGCGTAATTCTTTGTTCTTCTTCGGAAACAACACACTCATTTAATACCAGTAACTACCCACTTACCAGCGTCTGAAAGTTCAACACTTACTGCATCGCATTGATTTCCTCCATTCACAAACTTTGAATTGATATTGACAGATAAATTATTCGTTCTGACATGATACTTTACAAAAAATGTTGCCACTATTCAATGACAAAAATATTCATATTTTCAATAGATATGGATCACAAAACTTGACGCAAATGAATATTTTAACGAATTTGTTTTTTAGGCAAAGTTGTGGCATATTACGGTACTTGAAATTGCGTAGCCATTACACGCACGACTGTTTTCTGAACAAAGTACCACACTTAGATCATGTTTATACTTCGCACAGACTTTAAAGAAAGGAGCAGACAAAACAATTCTATTAAAATGTGTGGTGAAAATGCACACTAAGTTAAATTGATACGTCCATGCTAAGAACTTAATCTGACAGGAATAAAATACAGAACCGCACTTAGAAAATAAAACTGCGAGTAATTTAATTCTAATACTTAGGTACTTAATTTATTCGCAAATAATAAAAAAATGTTTAAATGATTTTTTTTGGTCTCATTTAATGTGATAATTTTTGCTTCGTCTTTAAATCTCGTATCCATATGGAATTTGATAAAAATCTTTACATTAAATATACGTGATTTGCATCATGCCCTTTGTCTTGCAAATCGAAAAGGGCGTAATAATTTTTTGACCCCCACAAATGAAATAAGACGCATAACGACATGTGATATAGATATAGTAATATAATATGTTCAGTCTCCTTGCTCTTGCGCCCGATTTACTTTAGTCAAGGGCAGTGGCCAACGCCGGCACAGTGACTGTTCACACTACTGCAAGTCAAGTGACATTACTCCGTCGAAATGAACGAGCAACATCGAAAAATACGTGCAAACTGTTGCCTGTTACTTATACACTGTACTAAATTTGACCGTTTACACTACACCAAGTGGCGATTCAAGAACCATGTGGGGAAATGCTCGCACACGAGGGGCGTCACTAACCCTAAAAATAGAAAGCGATTCTATTATTTGGATCCACTTGCAAAGCAGCTTGCAAGCCAAGTTGACTCGCCACTGTCTGATCGGTTTACACCACTGTACTTACGTACTGTACTCTATCTACTTCGCTAAACACTTGACCAAAGTAAATCAGCACGCTTATTACATTAGTATTACTGTGGTATTACATAAGCACATTTATAAGTGACGCACATGATTCGAGACGATGGCTCGATCACTGTTTCATTCCGGATGCGTAGTTCAGTAATTAGTGCGTATGTTAAGTATGATGTATTGTGGTCGGATCATTTCCCTCTTATTCTTGAACGTTCGTTTAGATTGCTCACGCCCAGACTGCCGTGTGGGCGTCAGGTAAACGACGTAGTGTGGGGTGAGAGGAGTGATGACCAGGTAGATATCTACTATGATAGATGCAATAAATTCCTTCGTATGATAGACTTTCCAAGCGAACTTAGCGACTGCTACTATCGATCATGTAGGGATCCTGTACACTATTTAATAATTGATAAACTTTATAAAGATATTGTTGTAGCTCTTAGTGATTCTGGGATAGAGAGTAAAGGTTTAAGTCGCTCAAAACCAAAAGCCAGGAGACATGTGATAGAATGGAACTAGCATGTAAAAGAAGCACACAGGGAGGCCAGGCTTGGGTTGCAGACGTGGATAGAGCATGGCAAACCATTTTTTGGTCATGTTTATGAAAATATGTGTAGAAATAGAAAAATATTCAAGTCCAAATTAAAAAGATGTCAAAATGAACAGGATCAAAATAAAATGGATATTATCGCTTCTAAACACTCAAAACGAGATTTTCACGGATTTTGGAAAAGCACAAATAAATTAAGCAGTAGGCCTGGCTTTCCTGTGAGTATCGATGGAGTATGTGACCCTAAGAACATAGCTGATGTCTTTAGGAAGCACTTTCATGTAACATCGCCACTGGGACCAGCGAGGTCGATGTGCGATGCTGAGATGCATGGTGAACAGGTTACTAGGTTTTCTTTAAAGGATTACAAAAGCCATTAAGTCTGTATCGAGAGGCAAGTCCCCTGGTCATGATGGTCTCAGCATCGAGCATCTTCAACATGCTGGCTCTCATATATCAAGAGTGTTATTTATGTTATATAACTTCTGTATATGTCACGCATACCTACCAACTGACTTAATGAGAATGATAATTTTACCAGTGATCAGAAACAAGGCTGGAGATCACTCGGACAAGAGTAATTACAGACCTATATCACTTGGTACAATAATAGATAAAGTGTTTGACAGGCTGCTTGATACGCAACTAAATAAACATCTAGTTTTGCACGAAAACCAATTTGGTTTTCGTCTTCATTTATCTACGGAGAGTGCTATATTGTGCCTCAAGCAGACTGTCAAATACTACACAGATCGTCATACGCCCATATACGCATGTTTTCTTGACTTGTCCAAGACATTTGATCTGGTTTCTTACGACATACTGTAGCAAAAGCTGGAGGAAATTAATGTACCTACTGAGGTGATAAACATCTTCCGGTACTGGTATGGACACCAGGTCAATAATGTCAGGTGGGCGGGGCAGCTCTCTGATTCGTATGGTTTGGGGTGCGGGGTGAGACAGGGAGGGTTGACTTCCCTCACACTTTTTAATTTACATATTAATGGCCTGATAGTCGCTCTCAGCAATTGCCATGTCGGGTGTCATATCGATGGAGTCTGCGTCAATAACCTTAGCTACGCAGATGACATGGTATTGCTGAGTGCGTCTGTAGGGGGCATAAGAGAGCTCCTAGATATATGTGAGATATATGCAGAAAGACACGGCCTCACGTACAACATCAAAAAGAGCCAGTACATGGTTTTCGCGGCTAAAAACTATAAACCTCGCGATGTTCCTCCTATCATGCTGTACGGGACTCCCTTGCAGGAAGTTCAGCGTTTTAAATATCTGAGCCACATTGTAACGTGTTACCAACGCGATGACTCAGACATCAAGAGAGAACGAAGGGCCTTATCTGTTTGCGCAAATATGATCTCACACAGGTTTGCGCGATGCTCCACTCCAGTCAAGGTCACTTTATTTAGAGCCTTTTGCACAAGTTTTTACACATGCAGCCTGTGGGTGAATTATACGAAAAGATCACATGGGGCCCACCGGATTCAATACAATAATGCGTTCCGGGCGCTGATGGGACTGCCTCGCAGATGTAGTGCGTCGGGTATGTTCGCGGAGAAGCGAGGGTTGTAGCGTTGGGTAAGCAGCACGCGAGTAAGCACAATTGTGCCAGCACAGTTTTGGAAAAGAGGGAGGGCCTCGTAGAATAAAACTGTGGTAGCACATTAGCACAATTACACAATCGAATCGGCCGCGAACCGCGATGCTGTGAGGCGCGAGTTGAATGATCATTCGAACTTTTATTATCTATGGCTAACGACATAATGATTAATTTCGTACGAATAGATAATATAAGCTGGTGAATGTAGGTATATTTAGATAATATATGCGATTCTTTCGTACATGTTGTGTGTGAGCGAGGAGCCGTATAAAATTTATATTCCTCTTTTGATTTTCCTCTTTTGCTACTCACGAGTCGTCGCCTCAGGCACACTCGCACAGTGCGTGCAACGTGCACCGCGTGCATTCAACACTCAACGGATACCTCCCCACTTCTCTAACACAGTTACTCCAGCCTCACACAAACGTGCCAACACACTGTGCTAGTACAGTGTGCTAGCACGTTTGCAAAAAGAGGCCCTCGTACGATACTCACTTTTAAAGTGCGTGCTGCCCAACTCTACAGGGTTGACTGTACCATAGTCAATCATTGTCTGCGATTACACATACCAAGTTATCTTAGTTTAAGAAACTAACATAGTTTAAGAATAATTGTTACTAACAAATTTTTATTTTATTTTATTTTTATTATTATCTTTATTGTTATTTGTTTTCATTATTATTTAATTTTAATTTTATTTCTATGGTAATTCAATTTTTAATTTAATTGATGTATTTTAATTTTAATTTCTATGAACTAATGGTCTGAAATAAATGGTTTATTATTATTATGTATTACATTATTATGTAACTTGCAGATAGCATGCGACAGGCAATATCTGCTGTCAAAACGAGAATTTGTGTAATTTAATTTGTATAGCGGCGCTAAATTTAACGCGAAAAGTGCATTTTACGGTCATAGAATAATAGATACGCAATCGTCATACATGATTCTAATTTTTTATTACAATTAATCACCGGTCGCGCAATGATCGCGTGGCTGTCGCTGTCTGCAAATTTTTAGGTAATAATCCCGCGGTGGTTAGATGTCTGTGCCTTCTTGCAAACTAGACGGGCTTGATCATGCATACGTTATCGTGTGTGGATAGCATTATATCGACGGCGAAGTGCCAATACCTCCTAAATGCCGCAATAGATATTTTACACAAAACGAAAAAAACGTTTAATTTCTTGACAAATTTAAAATTGATAAATGTGTTTAATTATTACAAATAATAACAATTAACGTTTTGATTTTGTTGATACATTGATATATTTTTTGATAGTGTAGTAGGTATACGGTAACTTAGGAGATATTAATTTTACGCTTATTCATAGTATGTAATAAAGTAAAGATATTTAGAAGGTAATGGTTTTAAAGAAACACTAATATTTTAAATCAGATTTTTTATGTTTATCATCAGACCATTATCATGACATTTAATAAAAACAATGTAATCAAACAAACAAGTCTAAATGTGTTTATGTAGGTAGGTAATTAAAAAAGTAAGAATGCGATCAAATGTCAAAAAAGATCATTCGTGTGGTAAAGTGTCGTAAAATAAGTGGCAATCTTTTGGTACTACTTCTTTAAGTTGTAGTAAATGATAAAATTTATATTTTATTTAAATTATATTTATATTATATTTATAAAAGCTATAGGAATTGGCGCAGCATTTAAAGGTGAGTAATTTACAGAATTTAGTTTTTTTGATCTTCCAGGTAGCTCAGTCCAATCATCGTTAAAGTTGTAATTAATAGTACCTACTGGTCTATATTGAATGGCTCGCGGATCAACAACTACAGGATCTCCACCTTTTTGACCAGGTCTTATGCTGCTGTACCTCCACATCGATTTATTATTGTAATCTTTTACAAAATCGTAATTTATCTGAATAGCTTCGTAAGGAGCAGGATTTATTCGTGCCTCCTTCGTCACAGTTATATAATCGCTGGGAAGATGTATCTCCCTATTTTTTAGCTTTCTTTCTATTGCAGCATGTACGGCGTCACATTCCATTTGAGTGTGTCCAGGCTCTAAGTACTTCTGTGTGATATTCAAGTTATGTTCTATACTCACATTCAACAAGGCATTAGCCATTATATTATTCCTATTTTGATATGTGCATCCATCTGAGTAAATAATTATGGGCAATTGTTTCGGTAAACAATATCTCTCGAGGTAATCGCACACAAAAGATGTGAAGGTACTAGCAGTTAAATCCGCGCACGTTTCATCAAACCAATAACAAGAGGCTTGGTGGGTAACCAGGTCGTAAATTGTAAAGTTATGACAGGTAAGCTTAGTTTTAAAGTATAGTGCGCTAGCAGTTTAATAAGGGCACACTTTTACTGATTCTAAATCCATGGACAACAAAATGAATTCTCCAGATGTAGCCTTCCTTTTATCGGTTTTCTTTTCTTGTCTCGCTCTATTTTTACGTCTAATGTGGTGTTCGTAGTCTGTAGTACCAATATTCCCTACTGCATGGCCACTGCAGATATCGCACATGTCCTTTTTTAAAGTGTGTAGGGATAGATTTTTATCTTGAAAAAGTTTCTCGAAAGTGAATCGAGAAAGCATAGTCTCTTCGTTCTGAGTACAGTGTTCTTTGTAGTGTCTATATAAATCACTCAAAGAACGGTAAGTAGGTTCTAAATATAATTTCGACGAGTCTTTTCTCGCATAGTGAGATGGTAACTTAGGAATTTTTTCTAAAAAGTTGCAAGCGGTTATAAGCTTTCGCTGAGCTCCAGATCGTGGCGTTTTAGCCCTGGCCATATTTTCAACTTCTTGACAAGGAATTACTCCGTCACGCGACTTTTTAACCCAGGACTGAACGGTGTACGACCCCAAACACAAAGTATTCAAAAATGTTGTTCTGCAAACCTGTAAATTTAGGCATCCGTTTACTGGCAAAAAATAGTCAAACGTACCTTCTCGTCTCGATACCTGATCAGTTGTTTTGCGTGTCGTTTTCTTACGGGTCACAAGTCCTGCTACATACACTTTACGCTGGTCCCAGTTCATATTTTTCTAGAAACTGTTATGTACCTCATACCGTCTTTCGTCATCAAATTTTTCGCAATTTCGCATCTTACTCTTTCTGCAAAATTGTGAAATACATCTTTCACCTAATTGTCTAGCAGGTCTTATTTTATCTTGTCTGAGTTATTATCTCTATTTTTTGGCTTTGTGTATCCCAGATATTCTTGTCCTAACATACGAAGTTTCTTATTTTTTATTTTCTTCCAGTTATTCGAGTCACCTTTAACTTGGCGTTTTCTTCCCTCGTTCGGATTACCGTGATAAATACCCGATGAAGTAGATGGTTCATCTAGAAGAAACTGTGGACTGTAATTGTTCGAAATTCGATCAGTGTCTGAGGGATAGTAAGTTACGTCAGTGTCGTCGCCGGAATAATCACCACCGTAGGAACCAGTTTCGTCCATTAGGTTATAAGCTTCAGGTTGTATCATCTGAGTGTTCTCGTAATTATGGAAATATGAAGGTGGAACTGAAGAACATCTTTTCTTACCAGAGTCTTTGGTATCATCGCAAGTTAGTGCTGACATTGATAAACTACTTCCTCTATCTGCGAAACGAACGTCACTGCCAATATCAAAATTATCTCCTTTTCTATACGGTACTGTAATTGTAGGTGGAACTGAAAAACAATGTCGTTGAGTCATTAAGCAGTTATTCTTTGGAATGTTGGAAAGTGAACACGATTTAGTAATTTTACATCTCTTTTTTGGTATTTGGGATTCGCTTGTGTAGGTTTTTGTTTTTTTTTTCAAGTATCAGCTGATCAAGTGTATCTGAAAAAATAATAAACAATGATAATATATTAAAAACTTTAAATGAGTATAAGAAATGATCAACCCTTTGTTTCGTTTTAAATATTTACCATGGCATTATTACAATGAATGGGTAACTGGCATAAATACCTAACACTACGAACTATCGTACTAACCTACGCGACGTTATAAAAATCCTAACACACATTGGCGGACCCCAGAATCAAACCTAGAATTTGTCATAGAAATCACAAATAAGTAATACAGAACTTACGCGAGTTAGAAGAAGTAGTAGTTTGAAGCTGCGCGTTCTCCGCAAGTCTAAGTATTTTAAATATCTGTCCAGCTTGTAACCCCTGATAAAGTTTTGCCATTTGAGACATTTTACTGAAACATAATTAAAACAATATCTTCTATTTACATCAGCAAATAAAATAGAAAGAGAAATATATCCTATCTACACTAAAAACACTTGAAAATGTTTAATAGTCACTATTACATTAACAAATATTTATCTCTATTGTAAAATATCATTGGTTTTTCTTACCTGTTACACTTTAGAGCTCGTCAACTCATTACTAACACCATAAACACAAATTAATTTAGGCACTTATACTTAAAATTGTAACTTGTCGAAACACGAGTTGCTACTAACAGCCAACTGACTTTTCAAATGGTAGGACTACACTCCTGCCCCTCTCGGAACCGCCGCAGCGCGCCGCCACATTAACTTGGTCATTCGAAAACAATCCACGAACACGTATAGACCCATTCCATAGAAGTTAGGAGGTAATGCCATAAAATATATACGCTGGTTTAGTTAGAAGGTATTTCTAAATTCTGATATGTGTTGTTGCAATTAAAAATACAGTTCAGAGATTTTACTAAAACATGCTGTTTTGACCTTTAAATTCAAATTCATAAAAAAGTGAATTTCTGGCAAAATGTCAGATAGGAGGTATTAGCACTTCGCCGTCGATATATATTCCAATTTTAACTACATTTTAGAACTTTTTGGCGAGGATCGGGATGATGTCATTTTATATAGATTTTATATTTTTTACATTTTTGGGAGTTAAAGTACAAAAGTGATAGTATATTGTGTTTTAAAGTTCTGTGTAAGTGAAAAGAATGGAGTAGGTCTAAATAAACATGTGTAGCTGAAGTTCTCGCGCTCTTCCAAGAACTCCTATAAAGCTTTAATAGTCTACTACCACTTTACTGGAGGAGTTTTACGATAACGATTCTACTAAATACAATACGTGACATTGGCAAATGCGCTAACCTGTGCACTATGCCGTGAATAAAGAAAAAAAATATTGCATTTTAGCAGTTTTTATATTAGCCTTGTTGGCAACACTCAACCTTATTTTCTGAAAGTAAATTGTCACAATTTTGTGTAAAAGTTATAATAGTTTTTGTAATAGAAAAACTATTCGCTAAATTTAAGGATAATAGGTATAGTAAGTATATTCGTAGCAATATAATGGATCCAAGTACTAAGGGTCGTACACCAAGGTAAGTGTTTCTACATAATTTGTTCTTAACTTACAATCTGTTTATATTTGATTTTTATTACAAATAACTACTGTTTTATTAATCCTATGTAACTACAATGTTTCAGTCGATGTCGTGAATGGGAACGCCAGAGGAGAAATAAATTTAATGAAGCAATATCAAAGCTTGGAGAAATTGTAAAAACGATATGTAAAGAAAATACTGCTAGTAGTAAAGAAGCTGATGATATTCAATACCCAAAAATAGAAATAATTCAAAAAGCTATTTTATGCCTCACAAACTGTATACAAGAAAAAACCCAGCTGAGTATGTTCTAACAACAAATAAATCTATAGTCCGTGAGATTTAATAGGTCGGATTTGACGTTTCTTAATTTTCATGCCGCTGTAACTTTGTATCAACGTTCCTGATACCTAATACAAATTCAATTACGTAAATGCTGAATAAAAAAACGTTATTTATTTTTCCCACTACTGATCATTACACAAAACTACTAACTTTGATTTCTTTTAGTTAAAAACACATATTTCCTTATATATCTTCAAAAGAATTTTCTAAATGGACGTTGTTACGATGTTATATCACGAGGCGTATTTCTCTAGTACTGCTACCATTTGCAATCATTTCGTTACCAGACGAAATCGATAATCGATTGAAATGTCATAATAATCGAATAATTTAAAATTAAGATATCATTACATTTTTTAAATAATTTTAGTTCTGTATTCTTTTCTTGATGAGTTTACTGACAGAAGCATATAATCAAATATCAAAGGATGACTGGGCTAAGGTGGTGGAGAAAACAAAAAAAATAATAAAGGAAGACTTTGAAAGAGATGTCAGAATAGACAATTTAATTGAAAATGAATTAATCATAATAGTGAGAAGAAGATAGCTCTACGGACATGGATCCAAGCTCAGAAAATGATTAAATATTTATTTTTCACCAATATTACAGTCTGCCTTTATTTACTACAAATACGTAGTGTGCTCATTATAGTTAAATAAGGAAGTTTTTTATACATTAGTCTCAAAAAAATAAATAGATCGAATTAAGTTTATTCGTATACTTAAATATGTTTTACTGTAACAAATACCATATCCCAACAAACGTACTATGTAGCTAACAAACTAATAATCATAAGTGAAATATTATGATGTTATTATGAACATCAAACAATGGTATCGATTTTCGTTAGAATCGAAAAATAATCGAGACATAGTTGTTTGGTCCCATAACTAGTCGCAGCCATGTGACAGATGTCAAATCCGACCTATTAAATCTCAGGGACTATAAACAAAATTGTTCTGAGTGACTGTTATGGTATAGACAATATGGTAAAGATTTTGTATATCATCACTATTTTGCTTTCAGAAGCAGAAGTTTTGGCTTTACAAGTTAAACTTGATACAGATACATCCCATAAACAAGAAAATGATAAAAAAGATGCATCTACACAAGTTTATGTTGGGTTAAATAAAAAACCTCAAAGTAAGTTTTTAAAATTTATGTCATATTAATATGAACTATTAAACAAAATTGAAGTTGCCTGTCTGTAATTTAGAAACAAAGGGGTTTTTAAACTCATGCAACTATTTGCACAGCAAATAAAACCTCATCACATTATTTTTAAATTTTTGTTTGTTGTGAGCTAATTTCTGAAATGGCTGGATCGATTTTGACTGCACTTTCATTGTCAAATACAAAACTTCAAAAAGGTACTTTTATTTTGGAAAATTCAAAGTTTAACAGGGAGGAAACTGGTAACTAATAGAATTTATATATTATCTAACACCCTAGCATTTAAGTCTATTGTTAATGATTGTAATGTACATAGTCTACTATTCTAACAAAAGTTAAGTAACAAATAGATTTATTATTATGTACAAACTTTGGCATTATTTTATTTTTTATCGAAATCTTTTTTTTTTGAAAGTTTTTCTCAATAAATTGAGTCGTAAAATTATAGTTCAGGATAGCTACTTATAAATATTTATTAAACAAATTGTTGCCTTGTTATTATGAGTTAACTTGTGTTTAGATAAGAATCTATGTATACAGGTATAGGAAATACTGAATAATATTTTGTCAGTAGTTAAATGCACTGAAAAAAAAATTCAATTTCCTTTTGGTAAACATTTTTATATGTATGTTAATTAACAGAATACTAAATCTAAATCAGCTAATTCCAAACATTTTTTTCTTGAATGTCTATTAACAAATGTACTTGTCACACATTTTTTAGATGGAAAGTATGTAAAATTGTTAATGTTGAAAAAGTCAAAACATAAGTCATCAAAAGAGAAGTTAATGTTGTCAACTAACAAAACTGCAGAAAAAGTAAAGCAAAATGGTGAAGTCCTAACTAAAGATACCAATATAGAACGACAAACTAAATCTTTACAAAAGTTACCAATGCTTTTGCCTCGAACAAAATCAAATGATAAAAAAGGTGAGGTAGAATTTATTATACAAATGAAAAAACTCAACTTTAAGTTAGAAACAGAAGATTAGGCAGTTTATATAATCCAGAGAAAAAAATAAGTCACACAGTTTTTTATTTATGAATACTAATGAACTCAGAGCATAAGCTCTGAGCTAGGGAACTTATGTTCCGTTATAACAATACACTTATGTATATTGTGTGATATGTATATTAATATATGATACTTGTGTGTAGTATAGTACTTAAGACTTTGTTGGTATATTCTATAATATTATAGACTTTAAATAAAAACATTTGACAATTACAAACTGTGTAGTGGTGACTTCGAGAGCCATCAGGCATGGATAATATAACACATAATATAAAAACGAGTTTGTTTATATGTTCAAGCAGAGTACACACTCGGAATCAACTATTACCAGACACTTCATGATGGGTTTCTTCCACCAGATAACATTGAATCCCCAAAAAAATCGGCCGCATTTATCTCGTAGCATAAAAGTTGAGAAGACTGACAAATATGTGCTACCTGTGTAGATCAAATTCATTTATATTATATCATTTGTAAGTCTGAATACTTTTTGCTAGATGTGGCATCAAAATGTGATTACGTTGTGCCTTGATGCTCTGTCCACTTTGAGTGGGAAACAATGGGATGACACATTAAGTAAAAATTACTATTTTTATATCACGAAGATAGCAAATAAGATTTACATAGCTTACAGATACTCGTAACGCTAGGGGTACCATTCGCATGTTACCAACTGTGCAAAAACCATTTTTATCACACTATTTTTAAAAAACCTCATGCCGTGATCTCTGAGAAGAACGTTGACAGGGAATTCATTCCATAACCCTAATGTTTGATATAGAAAGCTCCTTTGAAACCATGCTATTAGCTACCATTTCATTTTTTAAGTGTGAGGATGAACTCTAGAACATGCACAAGGAAGCAAAGTCTGTACATAAACTTAGAGATTCATATCCGCTTGTAAGCTTAAAATCTCAGAATATTTACTGAAGTATGTGTGTATCTACTATGTTACTATGTATGTTGCCTAGGCGAAAATGTGTGAGGAAAATGATGAGATTTGAGAAAGCGAAAGAAGTATGTAAGAACCGCGACGCTTGGCGCTCCGTCCTCTCTGACTACCCCGTTAGGGATACGGCGTGAAGATATGTATGTGTATGTCACCTGTTTTCAATTCTTTAAGATTAAATAGAAATTTCTTTTTTTTTATTTCTTTTTTTATTTGATGTAAGTGGCTATGCAGGTCCCACCAGACCTGTATCATTGCGACCAAAAATTCATCTTTTGTGATCGACATTATGTTACAAAACACTACCAAGTCCTACTGCAGTCAAGTACTGCAGGGTATTCCTTGGAGTGACGTGCTGAACCTCCTCTGGACTCCTAAAATACTGGCCGATACAGTATTCACGAGTTTCAGTTCATCAGTGGTCCGCAGTCACACAAAATGTGCATAGACGTTTCAACTGCCTCTTAGCAGTACCGGCACTTTCTTGTGTGCTTATGCGTTAAATGTTGCTTATGCTTATGGATGTGTAATTAGGTGGGTAGCGATAATCCATTGGGTGGTTCTTTCACAATTACTATTTTTAGTACTTAGTACTAGAATTGGGTAGCACACACTAAAAATGAGTATCGGTTGAGGGGCTCTTTTTGCAAATGTGCTGCACGTTTGTGGAGGCTGGAGAAGTGGGAAGGTGCCTGTTGAATGCACAAAACACGTTGCATGCACTGTGCAAGTGTGCATGAGGCGACGACTCGCGGGTGGCGAGGATGTGTACATGAGGCGATGACTCGCCAGTGGCTAAGACAGTCAAAAGAGGGGAAAAGAAAAAAGCACAGCACCTGGGTCTCAGTCGGTACGGCAGTGACCGCGGTCCGTGCTGGCACTATCTGTATGCTTTGTGCTTTGAAACTCTATTCGATAATTGAATGATTCAATTATTGAATAAACTGGGAGATTGCAGATTCAATTTGAATCTACAATGCCAAAACTGGGTCACTGACGTAGTGTTGCACTTAAAAAATTATTATCGTTTTAATTAATTGATATAGCTAGTCAGTAGACACCAGTGGCACATTCATTCTACAGTGAGATATAGACACTATCTACCCTGACAATTTACTAGTTAAATAAAGTAAAAAACGTAGACGTGGATTCCGTATAGGGACGTCCGCCAGGCTGCAGACGAGCTGTCGGCTTTCCTCAATGGGCAGCCATTCAGTCCCTATCCTCGAACTGGAGCTCTGGTTACTGTTGGCCTGGTGTTTCTCCCTTCTTGTCTATGAATCTTCCGCTTTTCATACAAAACGTGAGGATGTCCCTTAATTTGGTGTGCCTCAGTTCTTGTTCTCTCAGTGTGTCTGAACCTAGTGTATGAAATCTTATGTTTGAATACATGATGCATTCAGCTATGAAGTGTATGCTTGTTTCTTCCCTATTGCAGTGTTTGCATAGGGGGTCTAATGTTAGTCTGAGTAATGATAGGTGTCGATTTAACATACAGTGTCCTGTGATGATACCTACCAGTTTTCTAATATTACCTCTTTCAAATCCTAGAATGGACATTGTTTTAGTTTTGTTTTTCCCTTCAAAGTACATGTTGGTTTGCCTACTTGTGTTGATATTCCGCCACTCCTTGTTCGTTTCTTCATATATAAATATAATTGTTTCGATAACACCCATGGTTACCTTAGGGCATATCGCTAGATAAAGTTCAGGTCCCACTATAGGTGTGATTGCACCCTGTTTTGCTAATTCATCCGCTTTTTCATTTCCTGCAGTGCCACAGTGTACTGGAGTCCAGGCAATGTAGACGTTACGTACTTCTCCCAGTTCATTTGGGGTTTTTTGCATTCTTCCACCAATGCCGAAGTAATACGTTAGATTGTCTAACGATTTAAGGTCTCGATTAATACACATTCAAATCTTTTCTAACACTGTGTTTCGTATAATTACACGCGTGCATCTGTAGTGGTAGTGAATGTCTACTTAGCTCAAAACAGGCACATAAGTTAATAAAGAGACTGCGTCTCTAGCAAATAACAGCACCGGAAAAAAATTTTCAACAGTTTGAGGTTTGAATCTGAATACATTATATTGTTAGTCATGATAAAGTTAAACGATTAATTTAACCTATTAGAAAAAATAACATATTACGGTAAATAACGGTATGACGACCTCCGTGGCGCAATGGCTTAGCGCGTCGGAAAGTAAACGGGGGTTGCGGGTTCGATTCCCGTCTCGAGTCTGAGTGTTTATGTATAATATGTATTTATTTACAAAAGAAAAGTATATAAGTAGTATATCTGTTGTCTAGTACCCATAACACAAGCGCTATGCAGCTTACTTTGGGACTAGATGGCGCTGTGTGAAATTTCCGAGTATATTATATATTATATTATTATTCTGATCAAATAAATCAGTGTACAGCACGCACTCGGCGGATCGGTTGTTTCATTATGCTGACCCGTTCTATCATTTAATTATCATTTACAATCAATTATCACTATCAACATCAATATCAAAACATTAAATTGTCATCCCCGACAGTATGTGTTAACTTTAATCGACTTTTCTTTGTTGTAGCTTTATAATTTTTTAATAATTTTGCTACCGTTGAAATATTTTTCAGTATACAAATAATGTAAAATTAAATCACATCAACATTTATTACATACTAATTATAAGTGGCGATTTTGATGAGTTTTCTTTTTGTCTACCTTACTGAAAATGTCTGCACGTTACTGGTAGACAGCTAAATTAAGTATCTCATAGAAGATTTGACATTGCGTCCGTAGATGTGAGCCTTCAAATATCCGCATTCGCGAATGTCAAAAATTGTGCATCAGCAACATCCCTGATAATATAATATCATATAATATGGACAGTGGACACTAATGATCGCCTATAACTTAATTCCATTTTATTTATCTACAAACCATCTATCGGTCGCAACTCGCAGTGCTGATGTTTTGTTCATTTTTGCGCTTGCCTGTTTTACATTCTTGTTTAGTACATCGAAACTTTCAGAAAGCAAATTCATTTCAAAATATAGATAATTATACTTGATTATTATCCGTTTGTCAGAATGCCAAAATATTTAAAGAAACACTCAATTTATTTCAAGGTACCTTAGAATATTCGGTTTTTTGTGTCCAAAAACAAATAAACGGGTCCTAACCTATACGCAAACAAATGGCGTCGCCGACATATAGGTGGGATGGAAAGGTTGATCAAATTACACGAACGGATATGAAAGAAAAAAAAACTGTCAACGTGACATTCGTTTAAAATAACATACTATATAGTTTACTGTGCCTAACGCATTCACTGTTCGACTACCCACCGTTTTAAATCCACTCGATATATTTTACTAGGTTTGTTTAAAAGAAAATGTTTTCTTAAAACTCATATGAAACCTACAAATTCTCAGGTACATATACAGATCAGGAATAAAAGGTATTAGTTTCCAGATTTTCAATATAATACTCAAAAAGTGTGTTCTTTTTCTCTGGACTATTTTAAAGTGGCATATTTTCTGTTTCCGGTTTGACATTGAATTTTTTGTTAACTTGAATGTAAAATGTTATAAAAATCAATATCAACGTAATTAACTTTATCATAATGATATTCATTTTTATACTTGTCTTTCAGGGTCAGATAATACAATTGTTGTATTACCAGCTACACCATATATATTTCCTCATAGACCATTTTTGTTTCCGGCCGTACCACCAGCAATTGTGTTAGTTGATCCAAATGTACAAACTTTAAATAAGTCAAATCTTCCTTTAGTCAACAGAAATGGTGCAGATATTACTAAAACCACTATGGTTAATATTTTACCTATATCTGCATATTCGCATTCCTTATCAGCTACAAAAAATAAAAAAAGTAATGTAAAAGGAAAAACAGACAACACCAAGAAAGTAAATAAGAAATCTAAAAGTACTGAAAAAAATCTTAAAGAAACAAGAAATGAAGACCTTGTTACAAAAGCTACTAAAGATTCTACAAATAACAATACTAAAACAGACGCAAGTAGTGAAAAAAATGAAGAAAATGGTTTTCAAAAAGGAAAACTTGTAGAACTTGAACTAACACCACCTAAAGAAGTTAATAATAAAAGCCTTGAAAATAGTGTTATATCAAAAAGTTCTACTACTACAACAGTGACTAATATTCCAAAAGTTACTGAAATAGCAAAAATTAGTGAACCTGTTGTAAACAGTAAAATAACAACTTCAGTTATATCTATTGATAATGTTGTAGATAATAAAAAACCAAATGCTAATAATGCAACTAAAAAAGCCTCTTCTGAAAAAGCACCTATAATAGAAGAAAAAGAAAAAGAAGACAAATTGCCGAATATATTAGACACAACTTTGTGTGAGAATGCTGTTGATGGTGGAAATGCCCGTCTTGAGTTAGCCGAAGAATTTTTGGCTGCTTCACCAACAGCTGCATTTCTCATGTCATTTCCTTTAGTCAGTGGTAATAGAGCTGACAGTCCTGCAGAAGAACCGCAGAATGCAGTACACACAAACCCTAAAGATGGAAACCAAAGGCGACATGAGGCAACTCCTCTTACAGAAAATTATTTTGAAAAACCTAATCCTAGTGAAATTAAAATTAAGCCCACTAATAAATGTCACAATCAAACAATTATTCAAAATAAGCAAAATGAGCAACACAAATATCTAGATAGTACAGTAGTTCATAAACAAGTTGAAGCAAAATTGCCAAATATAACACCAGTATCAAATGTGTCATCTGAAAATCCATTCCTTCCAATGCCGTCATTAATATCGACCAACTGTACACTATCTGATTCAACATTTGGATTAGATTTTGATTGTAATATAAATAAATCTATGCCAAGTCAATCATCAAGTTATGTGAGTAACAGTAACATTTTCTATAAAACTGATCCATTTAATACTGTTAAAAACTCAATATATAGTACGAGTAATATATCTACTGGTCATGAATTTAATAGTATAGGCCTTTATCCCTGTGCAATGGAGAAATATACAACTAAAAACAAATCCGATTATTCTAATGTCGAAGACAATATCATGAAGATTGGATCGTCCAGATTAACATATGATATTGACCTAGGTTGGTCACATAAAGGTTTTGACTTCGTTAATTGCAGTACAACTTCAAACACATTCAATAAGGACAATATATTAACTACAGTGTCCACTCCATATTCGACATCATACAATCCTTTTAATCCTGAATTCCATGTTCCTTTGGTATCGAATGCCAATAAGAAAGATATACCAAATAAATCAAATTCTTCATTTGCCGACACAATAACAACTTTTTATTCCCAACCCACTAATTTATGGTCAGATGATATGTCTTTTTATACCAACAATAACATGTCTAAATCGTTGTCTTCTAAAAGTCAAAATTATTCTATCGATAATGTCCAAAACAATTTAACTTTAAAACCAAGCAATATTAAACAATATGAAGCGAAGCAAGTCGTCGCAGAAACAAATGTAGATAATATAATGAAAACCTCTAATGTAGATAGTGGACAACAAATTATTGATAAATATTCAAAGAAGTCTTCAAACAAAATGCATATAAATTGGATGACTTCTGAAATAAGACCCATACAGAATAACTGTAATACGTCATCAACACATACCAATATAAAAGACATCATTAAACCAGCTTACAATCAGCATGACGCTGTTCCTAAAAAGTTAGATCACAATGAAAGTAACTATTTTCCAATATCTATACATAACTTTACTACACAAACTACTCAAGAAGACTTCCCTGTATGGCCTTCAACAAGAACTCTAGGCACAACGGAAATCAGCATAGAACCACCACCTATTAACCTACCGACCCTGGTGGGTGATCTAGCATTAGGACCACATGAAAAAAGAAAAAATGCAGACACAACAAATAGAGGAATACAACAATCCGATGCGCAAAATTGTAATAATTTTTTGTCTGTGACACAACTAATGAACAGATCAAACGATAATATGCCTTCTCGATACCACAGTTCTACCTCAGAAACCCCAAAATCCATAAATACTAAACAGAGTATGGTGCATTATACCAATGATTTAAATCGCAAATTGACATCGCGACTAGATAATTTATCGCAACCTTATGTATTCAATGATTCCAAACACTTAAATTCCTATGAAAACGTAATACAATTTTCTCAGAATAAAACCAAGTCAAATAAGACAGATAAGACTTCCAAATCTCAAAAGAACAGCTATTCAGCTGAAGCATTAATTCGAGGAAATTGTACGCAAAAAGGTCATGAAAATGTTAGCTCTAAATTTAATCCAGCGCAAAAATATAATGATTACACTACACACGACAGTAGTGTAGCACAAGTATCTCATTTTCCTCCTATCTTAGATTATGCCGACAATAGTTACGCTAGTCAACAATTTTCTGGCACAACACTATATAATTCTACAACAAACACGATTTCAAACTCCTTTTATTCAAATTTTATACCAGGAAGCAGTAATATCGTATCTAGTAACTACTCAGGAGGACCTTTTAGTGGCGAATTTTTTGATTACAATCAAAACACGGAATGCAATTATAATAACCACAAATACGAAGAATTAAAAATTAAAAACAGTACGACAATGTTTCATCAAGAGAAAACATCTTCTAATTACAAAAATTCACGAAGAGAACCCGCCTCAAAACATAAATTAGAATGTTCTAAAAAGGAGTCGAATAAAAAGTATCAGAGTAAAAGACTAAAATTGAATAACGATGTCGAAGATTGGAATGACACATCTAATTTACTTTGGCAGAATAAGACGCCAACAAAGAGGCATACAAATATAATATCAGAAGAATTACCTTTCTCAAACTATGTTAGTAACCAGGTTCCAGCCCAATACCAGTCTGAATTCTTCAATAGCCATTTGGTGCCTTCTAACGTACAGAGTATGAGCCATAATGTTGACCGCTCTGTTGCAAGTTTTCCAGTCACATCACGAGCTAACTTTAACCTCAGCACAATCTTCCCAGAGATTACTATGGTAAATATTTTGCATTATATTGGTTTCATTTTTCATATATTTATGTCTAAATATATTTTGTTGGGATTTAAATCACAAAAAGTTTTGTAATAGAAAAATAAAAACTGACAATTTTAATTAAGTAAATATAATGAATAGTAGTTTGAATTACTAATTATGTTTCTTATAAATATGTGAAATGTTTCTGCATACGTTTTCACGGTGAAACCATTGAACCGATTTTGACGAAATTTGGTATGAAAACGCGGGTAACAGATGGTTAACTTTAAAACATTATTATAAATTTCACCATCTCAGAATCCCTCCGCCAAAATGAATCCTATTAACTATATCCATTCGCTATTGGTTCATAATACGTAATATCAAAAAACGTCGTCACTAAAAGTTTCACGGATTTCGAACTGCAGTCTCATGTTTTTTTATATAAATCTTCATTATGTATCAGTTAGTTCACTGCGATGTCTAAAACATTAAGATTTTTCTATATCTTTTTTCTGGATCATATTCCTGGATAGTGTCGTCCTTCAACTTTAATATCTTATCTTCAACTGAACTATGACAAAATTAAGCATCTAGCAAAACGTGCAGCGCTTACATTTAATAAAAATTAGAATACGGTAACCACAGATCAGTAAGCTTGATAGCACAGATAGATGACGCTTTCAATAGTTTTACAATGAAAACAAATGTGTCCAAATGTTGTGGGGGAATGGGACGGTATGCTATGATTTGATTGGCCACATCAAGATCGGACGTTAAAAATTGGAAAGCGACTGAGAGCTGTGGGCGTGGTCTCTGTGCCATCCATGTCCTCATAACCGTCATCAAGGGCTTACTGATTTGTGACTGTAAAACACTCATTATTTAGGTGCCACAAAACATATTGCAATTTAAAAGCTTTTTGACGCCTATACATAACTAACAAATGTGATTTTATTAAAAGTAAAAGATCCTTTGAATTACTTTTTCACTATAAACTGTCTCAGCATGTATCATTGAATTAGACGTTACACTAGTATAGTACATCAAAACCAATCAAAACAATAACGTAATGCTACGCGCTGGCAAAGCGGGGTGCAAGAACTGCCGTTTCGCCGTAAGTAAAAGCGAGACAGTGGTATTATGTCGTCGCTCCGAATGGACAAGACCTGCTCTTAATTCAACGTGTAATAAAACAAGTTTAATTTATTAAAAATCCATTTCAAAAGTATATTATGCAGTTTAATATTAAACAGCATCAAATTTTTAATTACTTATTGTAAAAATATTACACAACTGCTTTAATTATAAAATGAAGTAAAACGTTATTCAGTGTACAAGCGTCGAATTGAAAGTGAGCCAGGTGTGGTCCCCAAACCTCACTTGAGTGGAACATAGCGATTGTTTCTAACACTCAATCTAGTACTACGTAGATATTAATAACATGTATACATATTAAAAATTCTTTATTGAACTGTTTTTCTAAAACTAACCTAAAAATGAAAACTTGAAATTCACGTCAGTTTGGGCCACCACTTATGTTACTATAAGCTGCCTTACCTACCTTTGTACCTCTCAGCTGTTTATGTCAAATAGTATCCAAAAATACGGCTTTGACTATTGCTGTGACCGACTGACAGACTGACAACACGGTATATCCTTGAAATTGCTTTTTCTTCAATTTTGGAATGAAACTAAAAATGTTACTGAAGGTACCCAAAAAAGTTATATAATTCGACATTTATATTATCTTGTAATACGATTCAGAAAAATGATTAAAAGGTTGAATTAATTGTAGGAATTACAGCAAAATAACTGATACGGGGTAGAAATCTATGAAAAACACATTAAACTGCGTATCTCCAATATTTGGATATATGTAATACCTGTAAATATTATGGTATTTGTTTCAGAAAGTGCAATGATAGTCCAGCAAGCCCAGTATCTGAGAAATATTTGTAATTCTAAATAGACATCTTATAACTGTGATTATTATAATTTTTTGTTATGAAATATTTATTTTGTTAAAATTATAATAAACGTTTTATTACTAACTAGTTTTTGTTGCCTGAGAGCTGATTGATTTGTTTTAATAGTTAAATATGTAAGTGTGAAATAAAGCCTTTATTTATTCTTTCAATTCTAATTGTAAAGTTGATAGCAATAATTAAAATTCACTATTCTTTTTTTATTAATTCTACAAATTATAAATCCTACTACACAGCTTCGAGTACCAAAGAAAAGCAATGAGAACACAATGAATACATATGGAATATCATTCCGTGAACCGTGTAATAGTTTAGGTACATGTTTGGCATTTCATCCCCTCTGCCCACCCCGTTAGTGATACAGCGTGAGGATGCGCGTAGATGGATGGATGGATGGATTTTACATTCATACATATCCGCAGCGTTATTACCTAAAAATTTTCAGATAACGACAGCCACGCGATCACTACGCGACCGGTGACTGAAATAAAAAATTGGTATCATACATTCAGTCAAGAAAGTATCGGGAATGGATGATTTGTTTAAGGTTCCAAATTCAATTTTTTGTTTTTTTTGTTGTTGTTAGATTGGCACAACTGTTTTCCATTTTGGTGCGGAGTTAAATATGTACAGTGCTGTTTTTAGTTACATCATTCTAGTGTATATTGCGAATTTCATAATGGACAAAAACATCGAACAGAGTTTGTCTCAAATTTTGCATCGCCAATGGAATTTCGTGTTCGGAGTCACTCAAAGTATTACAGAAGGCTTACGGTGAATTGACTTTATCAAAAACACGTGCTTATGAGTGGTACAAAGCGTTGAAAAGCGGTCGAGATGTGATGCAAGAATTGTCTCGCTCTGGTAGGCCATCGACGTCTGCAACTGAAGTTAACATCGCAAAAGTGAATGAAATAGTGACTGAAAATGCTCATTCAAGTTTGAGAGAGATAGCCGCCGAACTTTCTGTGTCTCACGAGTCGATCCGTACCATTTTAAATAATCACATGTTGCCGCTCGGCTAGTCCCAAAAGACCTGAATTTTCTTCAAAAACAATCGCATAAGAGTCGCTGAGGACATGCTAGAACGAGTCAATTCCGACCCAACATTCATGAAACGCATTGTTACTGGTGACAAGACGTGGGTTTACGAGTTTTACATGCAAACTAGTCAACAAGCTTCGGAGAGGCGCCTTCCAACTGAACCGAAACCGAAAAAACCACGCCAAAGTCGATCAAAAGTCAAAGTCATGTTGACTGTTTTCTTTGACTATCGCGGTGTTGTCCACTCGGAATTCTTGCCGGAAGGTCAAACGGTAAATAAAGAATATTATTTGGGCGTTATGTGGAGTTTAAGAGAGCAAATTCGACGAGAAAGGCCAGATTTATGGAAAGAAAATTCTTAGATTTTGCACCACTATAATGCGCATTCGCACAAGGCCATCATTGGTTAACGAATTTTTGACCAAAAACTCAACAAATTCCATCGAGCAACCACCTTATTCACCAGATATGCCTCCAGCCATCTTCTTTCTTTTTCCTAAACTCAAATTACCACTTCGTGGCGCCCTTTTTCATTCGATAGAAGGCATGAAGGAGAATTCGCGGCGAGCACTGAACTCAATTCCGGAAAAAGCGTTTAAAAAATGTTTTGATGATTGGATTATTCGTTGGCGTAAGTGTATCGTTTCTGAAGGAGCATACTTTGAAGGTGATAAAATAAATTTGGATGAATAACTAACATTTCGTGTATTATTTATCTTTTCCCGGTACTTTCTTGACAGAGTAGTATATTACGATTGCGTATCTATTATTCTATGACCATAAAATGTTCTTTTCGCGATAAGTTTAGCGCCACTATACAGATATCGTGCGATATTCGATCGCGGCTGTCTCGTGCTGTCTGCAAGTTACGTAATAAGCATGCCGGACGTTGTATCCTTAACCGAGGTAGTCAGAGAGAACGGAGCACCAAGTATCGCAGTCTCCATACCCACTTTGTGCAAGGCAATCACTGCAATCCTATTTTCTTTAACACGCCATTCCATGTTGTAAATTGATAATAAACACGAAAAAAATATGTGAAATGGCGGGAAATCGAAAGAAGTTTTTAATATAATAAATGCGTTCCAAATTCAAAATAATGAAAAAAGTTTAAAAAAAAGTTTTTAAGTAACAATATTTAGGCCAGACTAGTTAGATACTTCTTTCACCTCGAATCTCATCATTCTTCTTACATACTTCCGCTTAGATTTGTGAGTGCTTCTGATATTTCTGTGAGCTATCACTGGCTATTTGATCCTCACAATTCAGCCTTGATCTTGGCTTCTACTCCATTCGCTTTCGCTCTGTAGATTTTCTTCGTCAATCTTTCATCAGTTATTCCTTCTGTATGTCAGCATTCTTACGGTAACACTCGTCCGACTTTCATACTGCGTATCTGTTCATTGTTTATTTTATCCGCGAGGGTACTAATACCACAGATTTCTATTGCTATTGTATTTCTATTGCATTGCATTATATTGTATATCTAGGTCTCATCACTGTAACTTACTACTTTACGTTAGTAACTAATTCATCTGTAGTACTACTAACAAATTTGGAAATACTATTCAACTCTCATTCATTTAAAAATATTTAAATACCTATTTATTATAACACAACGCAAACCCCAATCAAGTGGGCGGGGCTAAAAAACCATGCACTCAGTGACAGTCAATCATCGCTAATAAAATTGGTTTGTTGACGTGAAAATGGGCGATATGTAAATTAAAAATGACCTCATGTGTGATTAAGTGGTGTAAAAGACAGAAAGAAGTCATGATATCATAGCTTATCACATGTACTATCGCGGAAAGTGAAAGTTTAGCAGTTTAAAAAATCTTTGAATTTGCTGTGTAATAGACTGTTTTATCGACTCGACAAAGTCAGCAAATTGAAGTTAACTATTGGTGTCTTTGTCATTTCTAAATTTAAAATTGAAAGATAAACGTACGGGATACCAACCGGTAATCTTCGTATTCCGAACTAACACGAATGACGAGAATCAAAGAGCGACATTTGCCAAAGAACAGTAAACAAAAATTACCTAACTGCAATTTATGGATGCGTAGTCAAACTTGGAACCCATATGATTTGGTCGTAGGTCACGAGTAAAAATTTTTAAGTCACTTCATAATTTGTGTTGATTGTTTTAAGTTAATTGGATGGAATAGACAAATACTAAGAAAAATTCACTAGATGGTCGGGATACCGATAGTTAACTAAGATATTATATATAAACTGAAGTTAAAAATAAGTTATTCAAAATGTTCCCTCAAAAATACTCAAAATCTCAATACATGGAACCATACACTTATAAATCGTTCGCACCGACCTACCGACACACATTCGACTTTTACTCATCAAGGACTTAAAATTCAATACTAATTGTAGTATTGAATTTTAAGTCCTTGATGAGTAAAAGTCGAATGTGTGTCGGTAGGTCGGTCGGTCGGTCGGTTCCCATTGGGGAAAGTTTTTACTGCAAATTTTAAAATGAAATAGGTAGAGGAACCAAGGAAACCGCTATAGCGTACCAATTATATTTATTAAAGGAAACCGCGACACAAAAAGCGCATGTCAATCCTGTCTTTGTAAAATTTAAGAAAAATTATTTTATTTATTTCATTTGGAAAATGCCTCCTGCAATTTCTACTGAGGACCGTTACAGAATTATTACTCTGCACCAACAAGGGCGAAGTATTAGAGTACCCTATCGAGAGAATTATTCATATCGGTAGGCTCACAATAATGTCACTCTTAATGTCACTAATCTATCAATGCATTGTTTAGCTTTATACTTTTTTTCAAAACTATTTACTTTATTTTTTTAACGAAGTACAGTAAGCTTATGCGTCAGAAGCACAGAACATTCTGAGGTCAGAAGGTATGCGGAAGAAGGCGACGTGTTAGGCCATCGTCAAGGAAATTAAATTTAACAGTTACTGAAGTCGTCGCCAAGCCTACTACTACTAAACTGATAGACTTTCTGTTGTTGCACAATGATTTGGCACCGACTTCAATAACTGTCAAATTTAATTGTGTGGGTATTTGTATCGTATTTATAAAGTTATTTTTGTACTTAAGTTTTGATTAGTAAAGGATTTTCGATTATTTCGTACTTTTCAGTGTTTGTTTTGAAGTCGATTTAATTTTTTGATATTTTTTTTTTATTTCTCGCTTTTGAGTGACCTCGGCCTAAATAAATATAGAGAAGGTCTACAATGAACTTCTTTTCTAATTCTGGAGCGCAATAACATATTACCTACAAGAGAATCATCAATTTCAATGGGACCAATCTGGAAGTGTATACTTTCAAATAAAAAAAGATATTTCCAAATCGGTTCATAAATGACGGAGTTCTGAGGTAACAAACAAAAAAAAAATTCCACCGAAATGAAAACCTCCTCTTTTTTTGAAATCTGTTAAAAACACGTTAAATTTTATACATTTTTTAATTAAATTTAAATTAAAACGAACCATAATAAAATTTAGTATCTGTTACATAAAATCACTAAGCAAAAAATGAATGCTTTTTAGTGGGAGGGATGCACCTGATGCTTCGAAAATAAATTTTCTGTAGCCTGTAACTGCCACCCCGAGAGCGAGAGGTGCTCGGTTGTGTTCCGTAGGAGATCAGTTCCTCGACAACGCGCCGACGATGACCACCGCCCGGTTTTAGTGGGTATACTCGGTGTAGAGGAGTCCTACATATCCTACCCGCGGCCGACCCTCGAGAGCAGGACAGGGATGCGTAAGTAGGTAGGTATTGAAGATTAGAAATAATGACAGGGCAAATAAATTGAATTCATTCGACCAAATCATCTGGGTGGTTCATATAAATAGTAAATTATATTAATATATATAAGAATGCTGGCTGTATACAGAGTTAAGTACTTACATAAAGTAAATAGTTTTCTTGTAATATGTACTCATACAAAGCATTATTTATTTGTGTGTTTAGTGTGGCGCCGTGATATTTAGATATTTGAAATATTATTTTTTAAGTGCGTTTTCTTTTAGTTGTATCTACAAAATTATTAATATACCAGTAATCGCTGGAATTGTATAATTTCTAAATACTTTAACGTTATCCCTAAAATAATTTCGTGATTTTAAGTGTCATAGGTAAATTGCATGACTGTAGTTTTAAGATTTTGATTTTCTAACGTACCTACTTATTATAGTAGTATATTATAGTAGAATTAGTCTTAAGTAATTAGGTAAAAGAAACTAATTAATCTGTGGTACTATGTTGATACTGTACGCACTCACAGTACGCACTCTACCACTCTACATATAGCTACTTATACCATTTGTTTCCAATTTGTCATGAATATGTACATACCTACTTGACCTACAAAATTTGAGTTTTAGTATCGGTAGATACGTACTTCGAACGAAAACCCAGTTTTTCAGTTTATGATCGTTTTTATGTTTCCTTTAAATTAACATTTTAAAATTTAAATATCACCGATAAAGTTCTGCAATGGTGTCGAAATTAAGACAGCTGACTTTTATAGCTCTCGGACCCACTGTGTGTCTGCTTTGAACTTCTGTAACGTTTTATATTCATACCTACATAGACTCGGTTATCTTATAACAGCATTATTGGATTTAAGTACATAAATGTGTTTAAACACTTATACTCATATATACCTCATACGACCAAAAAATTATTAAGGTTACTGTGTCCTAATGTGTCACGTTATAAAATTATTTGCAAGAAAAAGATAATTTGAAGAATCATAAAAAAATCCCAGAAAAAATTAAATTAAATTAAGTAGTTATTTTTGGTTCTGAAAAGTACATATTATACCACAATGTAAGTACCTACTGCCAGCCCAGATGAATATTTTCCAATACTTATAGGGTTCTTCATGTTATGTAGGTACTGCCCATGGTACTGCCCGTTTTCTCTTCAGCGTGATACTCAAGGATATGACAATACAGTTAAAAAAATATGTGTCTGCTAGTACCTACCATTTCGAATATACCTAATGATACCGAATGATATCTACTCGGAGTAAAAAGTTTAATCTATTTAGGAATTGCTATTTGAATACAACATAATGCATAAAAACATTTAATGAGTATCGACATAGCAACCAGCAATTTTTTGTTTCATCACAAAAGAAATAACAAATCAGTATAAGAAAAAATGTCAGTTATAGGTATTCACTGACATAATCATAGTAATATTACATTCATTCTCTTTGGACATAATACAAAGAGATTGAATGTGAAGTTAGGTACAAATAAACATGAAGATACCAATGAATTAACATGCAACACTTATAATACAATGGCTTAAGCAAAGCCTGCAGACTAGGAACAAAAAAAGGAATGAGTGAAAAGGCGTCTGATAAAAAATGGGCTAGAATTAAATACGCCTATCTCTGGGTGATTATAGGTCAAATCGTTACAATATCTGCACTCTTATAAAATAAGAATTCTGACGATAGTTGGTATTTACTGGGTTAACTTTTAATGGTGGATTATTCCTGAGCATTGTCGTTGGAATTCTTATGTTAATTTTATTTAAGAGGTCGGTACAGTCTATTTTTGATTGAGCTATTTTTAAGAAATAGACAAGATCAGCTACATTATGTCTCCTATGTAGAGGCAAGAAATGGTATCTATTATATCTATTTTGATAGCCATGGTCCTGATCGTTACATTTAAATTGTAGATATCTAAGAAATTGTCTCTGTATAGATTCTACTCGTGCAATGTAGATTTGATACTGCGGATTCCACACTTGTGAGGCATACTCAAGGATACTACGTACATAAGAACAATATAATATCTTTATTGGCTTGTATTATTATAGGATTTAGTAATTTTTTGGAAGCTTTTTTAACCATACTGTCAATGTGGTCGTCGAATTTTAATTCCCCGCTTCTTGAATTAGGCCTAAATCTCTTATTTGATTTACTTCAGTTAAGCTTTAATTTTAAAAGCAAATAGGGGAGGGCGGGGTTCAAAGTGCCGGGGGTAGGTTGTTCCGATCCAAATAGCTCCGCGAAGAAAAGAGATAACAATAGGTGTGAAGTGCGTCGCGAAACCTTATACTATGGCGCTATTGTATCAGCCATTTTAGTAACGGTGTGTCGGCATGTGAGAGTGGTAATCCATTAGTGGCACATAAACATCACGTATGTAAATTTCTTCGTCCTTAAACTTTTTGGTCTATTTCAATCAATTTTCTAGCTATTTATATGCGACTTGCTATTATCTGTTGGGCAAACTATAGTGATTATCTTTTTAATATCATTGTTAGCTTTTTATAACCTATTCTATTATAATTGGAGGTCACTTTGAAAATGGGATTTGGGGTTCAAAGTTCCGCTGGCGGGAGGTTAGTTGTTCCGCGGAACAACGTGCCCCGTAATGAAACACTTAAATAATAAAATTAAAACTTTGTTTTAGGATGAGAAACTATAAACGCAAAACCGAACGGGGCAAGGTTCCGATTGACCTTTTGCAGCGGGCAGCTGATGCTGTTATTAAAGACGGTCGTAAGCTTAAGACGATAGCTTGGGAATTAGAGATATGTAATATGACATTATTTCGCTATGTCAAAAAGTTGAAGGCCGGTATAACACCAACTGTGGGTTACTATTCTAGACAGGTGTTTAACCGTTAAGACATTGGCGGATTATTTGTTAAAATGTGCGTCAATTTACTTTGGTCTCTTGGCAGAAGAAGTGAGGAAGTAAGCATATACTTGTGCTGTTAAATTTGACATGCCTAACATTCCAGTCTCTTGGCATAGAAATAAAGAAGCTGGAGCTGATTGGTTCACGGGTTTTCTGAAAAGAAATCCGTCTTTGTCCGTAAGAGCTCCGGAAGCTACAAGTGCAGGACGCGCATCTTCTTTTAACCGGCACAATGTTAATAAATTCTTTAACAAGCTCGGAGATGTCATATTGAAACATAACGCTACCATTTAGAATATGGAACTTGGACGAAACAGGAGTTACCACTGTATTAAAACCAAAGAAATTAGTAGTTGCAAAGGGCGTTAAGCAAGTGGGTGCTATAGTGTCTGCGGAAAGAGGAACTTTAGTTACCGTCGAATTAGCAACGAATGCAGTTGGAAATACTATACGTCTATGTTTGTTTTTCCTTGCCTTAAGTATAAAGACATTCATTCGTGATGGTCCCCGACAGTATTGGAGCTGAAAATAGCTCGGGATGGATGACGGCTAAATTTAAACTCCTTTAAGTTTGTCAAAAACGTTAAGATTTTATACTTTTATAAATGCATATTCAGTTACATGTGCCTTATTTATTTTATACATACCTTTCCAACTAATATTACATTATTAATGATTGGAGTTGACAAGCGGAACAACTTACCTCAACTGATTAACAACCAGCCCCTTCGTGGGGCGATTTGTTCCTTGTCGACTTGCTACAGGAAAATTATTCTGAGCCCAAATATATTATTATTTCAATGAATTTGACTATAGAATTTGAAACTAGTTTAAATTCTGCATCTATTTATATAGGAATCATGGATTACTAATCTTTCTATTACATTCATATTGCCTCCTACTCCAAAATCAGAACTTCGAACGCCACCCTCACCTACTTATAATTTATTAAATAGATTTTTCTAAAAAACGTAATTGTAAAACATTTAGATCTAATTCGTTAGTGATGTACTATTTTTCAAATATTTTAATTTCTAATTGAAGTTTCAGACAATCCTCTACAGAACCAATAGCCTTGTAAATTTTCATGTCATTTGCGAATATCAAGAATTTAGAACAACTAAAATAAGAATTAATATCATTGATAAAAATAATAAATAGTAAAGGTCCTAAAATTGAACCTTGGAGAACTCTGGAAGGTACTTCTATCCAGGCAGAGGTGAAACCATTTGTGACCATTTAAAACGCTTGTGACCATTTAAAACGTAAGATGTAAACCACCTAAAGAGGTTTTCATGCTAGAAGTAGTATATTCAAAAGTAGTAAGTTCGATATAGTAGACTTATTTTTAAGAAATTCTTGCTGTTCTGACAAAAAAAAAATTGAAAAAGAAGAATATAGTTGATTATAAATAATATTTTCAAATAATTTTGCAAAGATACGCAATTTGGAAATAGGTCTTTAGATTTTAACATTTGATTTGTCATCGTTTTTGTGAACGGGAGTAATAAATGCGGAATTCCATATATTAGGACCCAAAACATCATGTGATATTGGTAAAGTCAGGCTCGGCACACCGTGAAATGAATATTGAAGGTATATTATCTGGACCTGCGCCCTTATTGCTGTCTAGATTTGTAAGTTCTTTAAGGATTTCATTAGGAGTGATGACTATCATCATCAATACCACAAGCGCCCTGAAATTGATCAGAACGATGAGAATAATTATAATTATGATTGCTAAAGCCCGTTGAAAATGTTGACCTAAAATAATCCAAAAACGAATTACATGCGTATAATAAGTCATTATTAACACTAATGTAACACAGGTCGTGTTACAAATAATCTCATTATGAACTATATTTGTAGGGACAGCAAAAGAAGATTTGTGAAGAGACAGCATGAAACCAAAAAACTTTGGGATTTTTCGTTATTGATTCCTCCAGTTTACTGATATATGACTCGTAAAAAGTAGATTCCATATATTTACATCGATGTCGTAGGAAGGAAAAACATAAATAGCCGTCGTAGTTGCCATACTATACATTTTCCATTTACCCATATTTCACGCGTCGTCTGTATATCTCTTTCAAACACCGCAGAACCTTAATTTTGTTCACATTCATATAAATCTTTTCAATTCGCACTCTTATTCGCCCGCGTGTCGAATAAACTCTAGACACTCACTTCGACCTTCAGCAACTCTGCCGGCTCTTTCTGCTCGAGGCCTGGTCATACCCCTGAATATGAACCCAATAATATGTAGAAAGGTACAAATTCTTGTGGCGACGGCTTGAGCCGAGGTCCTTCCTCAGAGGTAACCCTCTGGCTGTCGACCGTCTGGCGAGGCATCTTTTGCACTCGTCTTAACGTGACCGGTTACGCTGTAAAAGCCATAGGGCTAACAGCAAAGAGGAGGATTTTAGTTCATTCGAGTCTGACTCAGACGGTGTAGAGGCCGGCTGAGTGACCGTGGGGTTTCATTCCTTCTCAGAAAAAAAAACGCTCTACCAAGTGTCACCTCCTGCTCCTTAGGGGAGCTTGAGGGAGCAAAAGAAGTATGTTAAGAAAAATTAATTGAAAAATAATTGCCAAGACAAAAATTAGTTACATTTATTTCAAGAAATATAATTAAGTCATATTTTGGAAATAAGAATAAGCGAGTCGTGGATCAGGCTAGCAATGAGTTTAGATCTACTGCGGTCACCGTCCTTTCGCGACACCGTACTCCCCTTGTCCTCTTAGTCTGGGTCTGACCGGATGTTGCAACCCGTACAGCCGCGCTGTAGGTAGATTGTTGTTGCTTGTTGGTTGGTGATTCATGTTGATGTTTGCGATATAGGTAGAAGCGACAGAGACCAATCCCAATGGAATTCCTGGTACGTGCGCGGATCGAGTTATAATAAGTACTTTCTTTGTTCTGGACTGCCATAGCCGATTGTCGTATATACAAGGGGGTACGTTTACAATAGCAACGAACCAAACTGGGTGATGCAGCAGTTCAGATAATGAAAATTAGCAGTAATTTACAGCAGTAGATACAAAGCGTTATGTAAGAATAAATAGTGAATGATACCATACAATTTTAAAATTTAGTAATAACAAAATGACGGTTTGCAACCAGTATGATTTAAATAATTTCAAAATATGAGATATACGGAATGAACTAGTACTATATATAATCTAGATATTTTTATTTAGCGTTTAAGTTTCAAATCATACAGCAATAAACATGAAGATACTAAAAAAAAACAAACCTACAATGTATGAAGCCAAACAATGATTAATAATATAGTGAAAAGTAGGTATGCACATTGCAACAACTTACCCGGTACGAGATTACACACGATTCAAAATTATATTGTATTATTTAGAATGTTATGCTTATTATAAATTTAGAAAAATTGACACCAAAAGATACGTACGTTGGAGAAAATTACAAATATTGGGTATATTATAATAGCTGAATAGTTTTTCTATTAATATTTGTACTTAGAACAACTAAGTCAAGTGAGCGCTGGTGAGAAAAAAAATAATTTTAGTGGAATGAATGTTATTCGTTCTCTTCAAGAATGAATGTTGCGAACGCATCGCGGTGTAGCTACCGTGCGTCTATTGTTCGAATTCACTATATAAAATTCTTATTAATAAATTCAGAATCTGTCTGTATATCGATTCTGTATATTATGTGTTTGTAAATAATTTAATTTTGTTTTAATACTGTTATTAATTAGTTATAGATAATATTTTAAGGATAATAAAGTAATTATTTTTGGAAAACATATTTTATTTAGCATAATAAATTTTAACTCGTAATCACGAATTGAAATCACCGTTCCTACAATATAGTGTTACGTCATACAAGTGTACTCTCGTGAACGCTTAGATAAATACATGTATTATGTCACAGAGTAATGATACATTTTTTACAAGTGTAAAATACACGTTTTTGGAATCTGTGAATTAAATCTTTCATTTGAAACCAAACTCGATGCCTATTGACACCATACATTATAGATTTTTTTTGCATGTTTCTCGGTCCGAGTGTTAAGCAATGATACAGATTAATTCATACTGTCAATGTTGTAGATCATTTCATAATTTTACAAAAAAAGCTCTTTACAGTTACAGAGATAAAATCGTTCATACTATTTCTAATATGGCGGCTATTCCACATCACCTACATCTCACACTATACGACGAACAAACGAAAACGTGCCCTACATTGATTTTAACGAAGAATATGTACGTTTTAAGACATAATACTTCATTTTAAAAAAGTATGCCTGTGTAACTCTCTGACAGGGAGAGCAGGCTATATGAGACTTATACGTAATTTAAAACTACCGCCAATGGTCCTCCTCGGTGTAGGTACATTTGATCGCAGCTTGTAGTCATAGACATAATAAAAAAATATATTTTTAAGAAGTGGCAACATTTTAATGCAGTGATATGGGTTTTTTTTTGTTATAAAAGAGGGGGCAAACGAGCAAGCGAGTCAAGCGGAGAGTAACCATCCGCCACGCACAGACTAGGGATGGCGATTCTCTCGAAAAAAGATCGATCTTCGAATCGATTCAAATCGAAGTATGAAAATTCGATTCAACGAAAAATCGATTCACCGAAAAATTGAAGTCTAAAAATCGATCTCTCGAAAATCGATTTTTTCTCGACTTACTATATAAGTTTGTATTTCTGACATATATGAATGTAAATTATAGAAAACTGGAAAGACGCTAAAATAATGAATCTAATCATTTTTAATAAATTCAACAATTACAACTGTATTTAAATGTTACATGTATAAGAACCTCTACTTAAGATAAAAAAAAATTTATAACATTTAAGTTAAAAAATTTTAAAATTCACAGTTCCCACATTCAACTCATTCTAAACAGTTTATATTTCTTATCATAAAATAAAATAATCGAATCTCGATTTTCAAGGGTAAAGTATCGATACACGGAATCGTTTCACAACAAAATATCAATAAAAAAATCGATTTATTACGTCGAAATAATCGATTCTTCGATTAATCGATCTGAGATCACCATGCCTAGCACAGACACCCGCAACATCCGGAGAATCACGTCCGCGTTGCCGGCCTTTAGGGAAATAGGGATAGGAGGGGGAGGGGGTGATGGGCCACCGGCACTCTCACTCACCGAAAGAAACAACAGCAATAGATGCTGTTATTTCACGCCGATATTTTGTGAGAGGGTGGTATTTCACCGGGCGAGCCGGCCCTATTTGTGCTGTAATGCAGCATGGCTCTACCACCTTTAAAGCACTTTTTATAGCGATAAATAGCATTTTTATTGTAATTTCTACTAATTATATATAAAATGCTTTTAAATGCATCCTTAGAGAAAATATTCTTTCTGTGTTAAAGATATATTTGGATTAACAACACTACCAATTAGCAACGAATTCGTTGCCAATTAGAAGGTAGGTATGCTTTATCAGCCACGTTACGTTTTCCTTTTTAATTTTTGTATAGGTTAGTAATAATAATATATTCACGTAAAAAGAGATTTCTCAATTCGCATTATAACTTGCTATTACAATTTTCCCAGAGATTTATTTTATTTTATACTACTATTAGTTACATAGGTACTTTTTGTCATACGCGTTTGAATATGTATCTGTAGATATGTGTTACTCATCTAGTAGTAGTTATAGGTTCGCCTGTATCTTAGATAACTTGTATTTTCAACAAAGTTATTGCTGAAATATAATTCGTGCATTAATGGCTTCCAGACATAAAACGTCTTCAAGCAATCGAGATAACGGCATGATTAATGACGGTGTCCAGTCCTTCCTCTTTGTCTCTAGTTTTTGGAATGGACCCAGCTGATAATATAATTTTATCGACGATGACATTAATTAAATGGCTGAAAATATTATGTGCAGTTCATAAAAAAAGAATCTACCTACCTACTTATCTACGTTTAATTAAATGATTATTAAATAAGCGGCGATTAAAAAATTAATAACTAAATTTTACTCGATATTTATAATGCTCAGGTACACCGTACACTTAGTCAAAGTCAAAATCATATCAATTTTTTGAGTAAACCTAATTACAAGGTATTTTTGAACGTTAAATCTACTTTAGTTTGGTTCGAAAAGAAAACCTGGACACTGAGAAGAACCCTCAGGCAGGTGTCATTTTTTCAACATCATTTTATAATAAGTTTATTAAAATACAATGTTCAGAAAGGCAGTAAAACCGTGTGCAGTGAAGATTATATTTGTTTTGTCTTTAACGAAATGGTTTATTTTATAGTATGATTGAATAATCAATGTGCGTTTTATAACAAATCCAAATTTATTTAAGGCCTTGTGGCTCTCCTTTTAGGGGAAACATTCGTACGCTAGATGGCGTTTGCTTATCGAACGTGTTCATAGTACCTAATTTCACAGATTTCTCCCACACTCAACACGCGCGATTCCCGTAGACAACACATGCAAATAAAGTTATAATACTATTGAATGTTTCGTAAGCATTACGTTCAGAAATATTTATGAGATGAAATCGTATTTAGTTTAGAAATAAACATATTAAACGTAGTTTGAAAAATATTACACATATTCTCATATATTATATTAGGTATTCATTTGTATATAATAAAATAAAAAATAATGCGTTACACCTACTTAAATCGTAAAGATTTTTTGACCTGTTTGCTGTCACGAGACTAGGGCCAGGATCAGATGATGCGCAAGGATATACTTATATTATATTCTATGTACTGTACTGTACTTGATGATGTGATTCAGAGATCTGAGTGTGATGCAGTAGATAACGAAACCCAAGTACTCCTAGTCAGACGACTCATAATAAACCCATTGAAATCCAACTCATTCTACTGGTTTCGACAAGTTCTTTGGTAATGGATGATAACCAACAGCCTAATGATACCGTGGAGTTAACAATTCGCCGTCTAGTACCTACGGACCATTTCGACTTCGGCTTATTTGGTATTGACATGTAGGTATATTGGTGAATACCAAGGTTTCTATTAGTATGAGTAAGAGTATGGTTTTGGAGTCAGCGGCAATAACAAGAACACCTACCCTGTGGCTTGGGCCAGAGAATTTGGCTACGGTATTCTAAAGACAAGAGGCCGGCCTTTGGGGTCGCGAGCGAACGGAGTGAGGCTTCGGTTATCCATCCATGCAGATCTATGTAAGCTAGCTAGTAATTTAAACTTGAACCAGACGTGCACCAAGGTTGATTTCAACTGTATACACTTGCAGCTAGTTAAAATCAGACTTCCTAGTAAAAAAAGAAGGTCACTTATACGGTAATTTCTAATTCTGTAATCATTATTCAATTAGTCCAAGATCCGACTGAGGTTGACCTTCTCTAATCGAGTTTCCTAATAAAATAAATATTTTATACAATATAATGTATAATTAAACAAAACGTGCTAGGGTTGCCACCCCACATCCCTGCATAGCTATTTTGAATTAAAAATTGTTTAATTAATTTTTTTCAATAATTATTGTTATACAGTTTCTAACGAGTAAAAGATGTAAATAAAACGTCAAAGTAGGGTTGCCTACCTTTTTCTAAGCAATAATCAAAGGTTGATAAGTGTAAATAGGTAAGTGTGTATTAGTAATTTACTCTCATAGAGTTTCCTTACATATGAAAATTATATGTGAAAATAGATAATAATATTAGGAACACGATGGTATAGGGTTATCTTTGTTTGCAACCCTACTTTGGAGTTTTATTTCCATCTTTTACTCGTTAGAAACTGCATAACAATAATTATAGAAAAAAATTAATTCAATAATTTTTAACTCAAAATGCAGGGATGTGGGGTGGCAACCCTAGCTCGTTTTGTTTATTATACATTATATTGTATAAAATATTTATTTTATTAGGAAACTTGATTAGGGAAGGTCAACCTCTGTCGGATCTATTACTATTAATTTAATTTAAGAAAAAAATACTAGATTATAATCGGTTTCTTATATTTTTTTAAATTTAGGTAATAAATACAGGAAAGTATGTATGACAATTGTATGTACAAGTAAAGAGGAAACTGTACTTATATAATTACATGTAACGCAAATAATATTACGTTTATAACTTAGTTTTTATTTAAAATATTTTGTTAAAACTTAGTACACTTTTTTATTTTTTTTTTATTTTTTAATGGCACCGTACGTGAGTACATTGCCAACGTCAAGTAAAGCGAGAAAACAATTCAATAGATGATTAACGCATTTGCCAATGTCACGCATTAACACATTTAACACAAACTAATAAACAGACACAGAATAAGTAGAATCACAAGTAAATTAGTTCTTTCTTATCGTCAAACTCCTCCAGTAAAGTGATAGTAGGCTTTACTGAAGTTATAAAGGACTTCTCGGAAGAGCGCGAAAACTTCAGCTATACATGTTTATTTAGATCTCCTCCATTCTTGTCACTTACACAGAACTTTAAAACACAATATACTATCACTGTTGTACTTTAAAACTCTTAAAAATGTAAAAATGGAAAATCTAAATAAAATGACAACCTCGCTTCTCCCATTCCCGCCAAAAAGTCCTTAGTACACTTTTGACTAAACTATACATTAATAATAGTAGGGTGTCCATTATTATTTTACTCATTACGGATTCTTCTGTATTTTATTCCAAGTTTCTACTGTTAGTGGCGTTTCGCATCTTGCAGGACCTCTTCACTGTAATCGAAGATAATTCTGCTTCCATTTTTCGTCTCTTCACTCTGTCTATATCAAAAACAATAAACTTAACAAAACAAAATAAAGTATTGATAATATCGAAGAGTTACAAGTTATTTCCACTCCTATTTAGTCTATAATGTATCTATCCTTTGCAACTCACTATACTGTATGAAGGACAAGAAAATCAAAAACATAAAAAAAAAACTCCCGACAAAAATAAACCTTTAAAAAGTAAGAAAATAATATGTACCTCAATGCCCTTTAGGTTTATGATAAGTTTCGATATAAATAGAAGTAGTAATATGTCCAAGCGTCTTCAAGTCTGAGGACTGCTAAGTTTTTACTTTATTTATTTAGTGGTCCCCCGACGCGACAACGCTTGGATATATTACTACTACTATTTATATCGAAACTTATCACAAATTATAAGGGCCATGAGATACATATTATTATTTTACTTTTTGGAGTTTCTTTATTGAATCAGGGGTTTTTTAATTTTAAATTTGTTTTATTTCATGATTTTTAAACACTACAATCTACACTATTACTACGATCTACATTCACGCAAATACTTCCCGGGACGATACACGAAATTGGGACATGGGATCGTGCCTCGCCAAAATCTGAATATTCTGACAATAGTTGTATGATCTATCATCAGACCCTGATCACCATCTATCTATCTATACCCTATTCATAGAGACCATTTCAATGAGCTTAAACATGATATCTCTACTATAAGCGGCGAGGAGTTGGGTATCCTGCTGACTTCAGACGATGCTGCAGCATCAGGTCAAGTTTACCATGTCATTGTGACATTATTGAAGTCATAAGATACTAAATTTCGTATCGAACAGACTAGTAGAAGATGCTCGCGTCCCTTCAAAAACTAAAAAAGAACTAATATTCTTCAAACGGCTGAACAGATTTTCTTAAATCATAGCCAAGGACACTCGATCACGTCACCTTTCAAACAAAAAAAATTAAATCAAAATCGGTTCATCCGTTTAGGCCCTACCCCTCTTTTTGGGTTGGGATTAAAAATATAGGAAACAATAAGAGATGAAGTTGATATATAATACTAACATCGATTAGCATCTTATTATCTTATTATTACAAGTATTTACACAGTTTAACGTTATTAGTCTTGCTAATGACCCGTTCATTGCCAAGATTTCATGACCCACCGATTTTCTTTCTCTCTTCTGAAGAGACTAAATACATCACCTCTTCTCCAAAACTGTGTATTAAGAAGATAAAAACAGAGTGAAGGGACATAATATGGTGGAAAAATATAATGAAAGATTTAAAAATCATTAAAGATAAAAGTTAATACATTATATAATAATAATACCGTTTGCCATTATTCATAAGTATTGATGATATATATAATAACAAGCGTTATTGATGATAATGCTTCATGACCCTCACATCCTCTTCCTTTCCTCTGACTTTAATGTACTCCCTCTTCTTTCTTCCCTCTTCCCTCTTCTTCTCTTCACTAGTTCCATACTACCTGCTAGTAGAAGATGAAACATAGTACGAAGGGACACAATATACTGGAAAAAATAAAGGAAGATCAAAAATTATAAAAGATAAAAGTTAATATAATATAAAATAAAAAGATGTAATAACGAACATTATAATCCCCTGGCATGAAGGTACTCCTTCTTCCATTTGTCTCTTTACTTGTTCTATACTACATATTACTATGAGATAAAACATAGTATGAAGAGATAATATTCATTTATTTATAACATTTACTCTCTATTAATACAATGTACATATCATTCAAACCACCACCAAATTGTCATCGGGGGAGTCTGGTGTCTGCTATATGCTGGAAATACATGGTATAAAGGAAAATCAGAAAATCATAAAAGTTTATTATAAAATAAAAACCAATACTAATGAACATTATAATCATTTAACGGAATGAACATTGCAAAAATTTTAGGGAAGATAAAAGCAAAAATAAATGATAAAAGTTAGGCATTATAAATTACGAATACCTTTTTAATAACAGTACAGCGTTATTGATAGTAACGCTTCATGACACGCAGATCCCATTCCTCCGGCCTGAATTTACGCTGTCTTCTATTTGTCTAATTCCCTTTTCATTGACATTGCCAATTTATTTCGGTGCTCGTACTCAGCTTCCTCACGAGCAGCTTGAGCCATGCTGTGTGCAGTTGTCTGTTCCCACCAGATGAACATGGTGTCATGGTGAGAACGATATAATTTCACAGTGAAAAATGGTATGTCCAAGGTTGCCAGAAAATATCTTAAATGGGAGTAACCACATCCAATAGAAATTATTCCAGCTACTGCTTCATGGTTAATAGTCGCTTTTTCTTTTAAATTACGAGACGTCTCCAAATTAAACTCCTTGTTGCACAATTTACAATTAACATAAAATTTTGAGTAAAGACCAAATTTAACTTCTCTATTAATATTTAAATAAGAAAACTTACAGTCATGAAAAGATTCATGATCTGCAATTTCCTGAATTTGTTGAAAAAAATAATCTGTCTACAATTCTTTTTGCCTTTTAACAAGCATTTGTTTTTGCTTACTGGCAAATTCTGAAATTAAAAAACAAATATATCTGACTATTCGAAATAACTGTGAGACAAATTGATGCAATATTCAGTATTTTCAAGATAAAAGTTCTGTTATGGATACTAACAGTTAAATACTTATGAAAGATGCGCTCACGTTATTTCATTAATAGACGGATTAATGTAATGGAAATACCAATTCTATTTGTTATTACTATACAATATATTTCTGAATAAGTTATGGATTCGAATCGGATCATTAAGAAAGAATTTACATTAGTTGTAACAATAAGAAACAAGCTTAGAAATTTTTTCCGTAACTACCATATGGAAAACGACACAAATTAGTATTTATTGCTTTCAGTAATAACATTAGAGAAAGTTTCCATTATTCATCATTGTACGTTGGTCACCCTACATCACTTACTAAATATGGTAATGCACATCATAACTAAAATAAGCAATTAAATTATAAATATGTTTTATTTAAAATTTCATAAGATTTTGAAATGTTTACTTTACGAATCAGACGTGTTATGTCATTTGCTGGTGATTGACTAAATGAGTTGCTGCCAATTGGCTTCAAACAAGCAAGCAATTTCACATTATTTATTGCTCTTTTATACATACCTACTATATAATATATTTATTCATATTAATTGTATTTACTACAGATAACATGTCTATGTAAACATAATTATTTTTTATTACTTCTTTCACATATCATGTAGTAATAGTAACAGTGGACAATGGTTACCATTACTCATGTAATAGCCTGGGTTACATCGTCCTCGAATAGACTACATTTCTTTACATTGCAAACTAATTGCAATATTTTTGTTAAAAAAACCCATTATTGTAATATTAAAAATATTAGGTAAGTATTAGGCAAATACTGTCATATAGGTAAGTATCATATTAGGGTAGGCATAGGTACTAAATTTTCAAAATCCTACACATTACATAAAGTAGTAAGTACTTACTGTAGATACAGTCTCAATCTGTTGCACTCGAAATGATCAATTCCACTTGTTAGACGCTGGTTGATAGAACTGCAATACATAAAATTAATATATGGGCTTTATTACAATTTTCACTTACATAACATAAATTTAATAATTTATTAAAAATTGAATCATTAATAATAATAAACTATTTTTATAATTTAAAACTTTATACTTTATATCCTCCCCGCATACAATATCTTATAAATTCTCACTTAAGTACTTTACAAATTATAAATTAGGAATAGTTAATTTCATTTATAACAAATGTGATCTGTTAATTAAATACCTCCATAGAAATATCTCATGGAACAAGTTTTTCATTATAATTATTTGTTATTGTTACATAAAATTAATATATTTATTACAATTTTCACTTACATAATATAAATTTGTCAATTTTTTAAAAATTGAATTGATTTGATTACTATTTTTTAAATTTAAAACTATACTTTATGTCCTCTTCGCATACAATTTCTGATAAATTCTCATTTAGGCACCTAGTTTACATATTATAAATTAAGGACAGTTAACTTTACTTATGAAGTCATAAATGTGATTTTTAATGAAGTACCTACATAGAAATTTCATAGAACAACAGCTTTACCGTTATAATTATTTGTTACTGATACTAGGTTACTACCAGATTCTCGGATGTATTAGTTTTTCTATAAATAGGCCTTATGCGTTTTTTATGGTTCTTAATGTAATATACATGAATATAAAGCTGTGTTCATTCCGAGGTCCTAGGATCCGAGTTATTTGATTCCCAGTCTGATCACTTAATTTGTTCTTTCAATGTCCTGCTCAGGTTAATTCTGTTCATGAAACGAGTTAAACTGTGAGTCTACTTACTGGAAGAGTATCTAGTAACATCCAGACTACCAGTTACCAGTTTGTAGCCTGAGTGCATCATCATAGTATGAAGTATGCTTATTTTGGGGTCACACAAATGGTATAAGTATAAATCAGTGGTAACATAAGTGGTGATCTGAGACATTTACAAAATCACACCATTAATGCATTAGGAACTATTAATTAAAGTTTAAATTGTGACTTATGAGAAATGTCTGAAATGAATATTAATTAAATATCACTTTGTTATACAAGTTATAATCGATGCTCTCGTTAGTTCAAATAGGCAAGTATAAATTATAAACGTTCAATGGGTTCAAACGTACTATAACAGTTTCATACCTAACTAGTAACTAGCATACTATTTTTTCTGTAACATAATAATTACCTACCTTTCTGAATGGTATTTTCGTGTTGTATTGCGTGTATTTTCTATACAGATTTGTAAATGCAAACGCCTCTTTTTGGTAATTTTGTTAAATTGCCTTACTTTCCCCATCTGAAATATACAGTTATTGTTTTTAAACAAACACTTTTACGAATACATATCTTTACAGAAGAATAATTGAACATAAATAAAGAGAGATTTTTTATATGTATAATTAATGATAAATAGCGATTAGTGAAAAAATTATGATACTATGTATTTGCAGTTGAGAAAATTGCAAAATTGATAGAAAAATTTTGAAAGCGCGGTAAAAATATAAATATTTTTTGTACAATTATGCCTTGAGAGGGAAGGCAAAGGAATCTATGCATATAACAGCCGACGTCTTTAGTATGAAATGAAATATTCTTCTTAAAATATCAAATGTCGACATAATACATTTTAATGTTCATTACATTCTCTGGCGACAAATATATCGAAGCAGTCTTTATAGTAGGATCGACTTTAGCCGACTAAACCACTAAAAAAATCCCAACATCACACTACAGAATAAGCACTTATTTCAACAATTTCGCATAATGCATAACAGCGTAGATACTTGGGACGCAAAACTATATCAATTTTACATCACGATATTTACTAGTAAACAATTTGCAAATAATTAAAATAAACGCCCAACCGCTCCCATAAAATCCCGCCAAAAATTTGGTGAAAATATAAATTATAGATATAATTATAACTAGGTACTTAATGACACTTACTTACTGACATAAAATTGGCATATTGCCATTACATTAACTTTAATATACTTTTAGGCATTCGTTTTCTTTCTAAATGACATAATTATGACAATTTACGTTATATTACAGTAAATGAGTTACATTATGTCATACTTAAATTGAATACTAACCGATTATTAAAATTTTGGACACATGAAGTAATATATCGATATTACATTTATTTTTTTCACTGGCAACACTTTTTATGAATAAAATTAGTGTATACGTCCACTTTCTACAGGGCTCGTAGCTCGACTGAAGCGCCACATCGGTGACATCAACTTTTACATAAAGTATTCGAGTCAATGAATCCTGTTTTTTTTACTTTTCTTATCGAATGTGAAAAATATATATTTTTTTTATGGTTGTTATAACAATAAACTTATTTTTAGTGATAATAGAAAACTTTTCTGTTCTTTCATTATAGCTGGCTTGTCCTCCAAAGTTACGAGTAAAATTACCATGACCGGGGGATACTTCTCAGAAAAAAAATAAACTCGTATGTTCCGCTATGATATTCAATATTTGAAATCCATACGATTGTAGACAAAAGACTGAACAATTTATTTTGACTTACAGATTGGGTGCAATTTGCTTAGTTAGCCCGTAAGTAGTACCCAAAAATCAGCAAATTATCGTACTGTAGCGATTCTTGTCCGAAAAAAAAAATAGTTTCATTATGTTCTGCTATGAATTTTAAAATTTCCTACATATCTGGCTATAGACGAAAGAATGATCTATTTACTGTAATTTTTAGTTTGTGTATACTTTGCTTATTAAGCCCGAACATAACACTCAAAATTTAGTAATTTCTTGTTCTTTGGTGATTCATCTCAGAGAAAAAAAATTATTTCACTATGTTTTTCTATTAATTTTAAAAAAATTTTCTCATCAGACTGTAATCGAAAGAACGAACTATATATTTCAACTTAAATTTTGTGTGTAATTTGATTAAAAAGCCCTTGCGGACTCCTTGAAAATCAATAAATTCGCGTACTGTGTAAATGTGAAAAATCTTCTTTGAGAAAAAAAAAATTTCAGTATGTTCTACTATGAATTTTAAAAATTTAAATCCATACGATTATAGATGAAAGAATGGCCTACTTATTTCAACTTGCAGTTTTTGTATAATTTACTTAGTTAACCCAAAAACTCTACCCAAAACTCAGCAAAATCCCATATCCTCGTACTTTACCGGTCCAAAGAGCCTTAAGCAACTTTCTGAGGAAATAGTCTCAAAATGAAACATTTGACTTATGTAGTTTAAATTTTGGAATAACCAATTTATTATGACCTCGAGTTCCCATACCATTAATATCGCCTTACTTTTTAATAGATATCTTTTCTCGTTTACATAATTATTTCAAAGATCTACCTCTATAAGGACGGCAAGGTTCGTAACTACATCAATGTCTTTAACTTACACGTTATCCATTTCAACTGAATCAACAGGGGTCAAAGGAGGAAGCTTGCTTGTCGCGACCCCTACCAGCCCTTTTCAGGTCTGCAATTCCTCTCCTGTACACACCATGCGGGACAACGATTGTGGTATATTTAGAGCGTCCCCCGAAAGCAATATTGACGGAAGAGTGCAGAATAGCTGCGTGGAATGTGAGAAGTGGATTCGAAGAGAAGATGAATGAAGTGATTGATATTATGGAAGAGAGAAGATTGGATGTATTATGTTTGAGTGAAGCCAAACGAAAAGGCAGGCAACTTGCCGACTTGCCCGGAGGTAGCATCGCTTTGTGGTCATGTGTACCACATAAACATAAACAGGCGATACCAAGGGGTAGGCATTTTACTGTCCTTTCGTTTGGTTAATTGTATTACTGTATATAGATGTGTAAATCCCAGACTGCTCTAGGTGCTGGAGATAGAGTTGACAAGAATTTTTATTTTGGTGGTGTATACCCCAGTGTCCTCTGTCGGTTGGGGTGAACTAGAGCAGTTTTGGAATAATGTTGGAGAAGTTTTAGCGACGGTTGAAGAGCATGGGAGAATTGTTGCGTGTGGTGACATGAATGGATGGGTCAGGACAGTTCGAACAGGATTTGAGACTGTCCTAGGCAAGTATGGAAATAAGAGAGTGAATGACGCTGGTAGGATTGTGTTGGCAGTGTGTATAGAAAAGGTTATCACCAGAATAAGGAGTATGTTGCAACATAGCGACATCGCGTAGTGTCCAAACCCACAGCGATGTGTCGCATCAAAAGCTGGAAACTGCAAGATACAACCACTAAGAATTAATGTGAAAGGATTTATCCTGTAAGCTTGATGATAGATTGAATATGATGAGCAAGGATGTTGAAGAACGTTGGCAGAACCTTAAGGGATAGTATCATCGAGGTTGCGAAAGAAGTGCGTGAAACGAATAAGATTAGCAACAGTAAGAAGCGTGATGTGTGGTGGGATAATGAGGTGAAAGAATCTGTGTATAAGAAGAAAAAATCATGGCGAGACTACCTTGATACTAAAAATTACTGTAGCATGAAGAATTTGATGAAGACAGACAGAAGCTGCAGAAAGCAGAAACCAAATCACTAGTGAACGAGAAGCGTGAAAGGTGTAGAATATTAGACGAGAAGAACGTGTCGGACAACTTCGAGGAAAATTCCAAATTATTAAAAGAAGTACGTAAGTACCGAAGTGGTCCGGCGCCTTACAGTTTGAATAAAATGCGTTCGAGAGAAAACGACCTGCTAACAGATAAAAAAGATATTCTGCAGCGATGAAGTGAATACTATTGAGAACTGTATGAGAGTGGCGACTCCGTCTGATACTGAGAGCGATTCGAATGACTTGCCACACTCGGATCAGGGACTGGAGGATGCCATTAGTATGATCGAAAAAAAAAGATTGAGAAAGTGATAAGAAGTCTGAAATGTGGAAGGACTGCGAGAATTGATGAGGTGACTGCTGAGATGATTAATTATGGTGGTCCTGGGATCTGGGATACCTTCTGTGCACTGTGCAACCTTTGTTGGCAGAAGGCGGAGGTGCCAGAAGACTGGCACCTCTCTATAATGGGAAACGTTCTCATTTATACTGTGCGTGCTATATAGTTCGCGTTTTTTTGGTATTATTTGGTGTATTTTCGAAGTCCTAGCTCCAATACCGGCGAAATTTAAATGGGACCACGTCGGAAGTACACCCTTTCAAAGAAAAAATTTCGAAATCGGTCCTCAATTGATAAAGTTATCGGTGAACATACATAAAAAAAAACGTACATACAGACGAACATAGAACCTCCCTCTTTTTTTATTTTGGTTAAAAAAAACTGATTACGTGATTGACGTGATGATTACGTGGCACGAGAGAAATAAAGGTTGAGTATTATGTACAGTCTGGAGCTGCTTTGTAGTCATACTTAGACTTCATAACGGATCGTAATCTCCGCATTATATTATTATAATCATATTACTTTTATATTCCATTATTTACGTACCTACTGTTCACAAATAAAGAATGCTGTCCACTAATGACGCATTTCATGTTACCTAGTAATACAATAACCATGATTACCTTGACCAGTGTTCAAGTTTATGTAATTCATTCATTTACACATTTACACATTGTGATATGAATATTGCATGATATCTGAAACATCTTAAATAGATAGATTTCTTTGCTTAATTACTAAATGAATACTTATATTTGACTGAATCGTAACTGATTTAACAAAAAACAAAAAATCTTGTTAGTGAATTTTAAACAGTGCACCTTACGTTTTTCAACATATACTTTCATATGAATTAAAAGTGCCTGTGTTGAATGTGAGTTTAGCAAATGGATATTGAATGAGTTAGAAGAGACGACTCGAGATGATCACCTCATCTGTCGTCGGTCGCCACTCGGGCCATGGGTCGCCAGTCACCAGTCAGTCTACATTCGCCAATGAACGGTTAAAGTCGCGCGCGGATTCACATGTACCTATGCGAACGCCGAAAAAGTTTACGTTATGGCGGGAAAATTAATGCAAAATTTTCTTTGAGAAAAACAACAAAGTGTTTATTGATCGATTTTCTGTGCGTAATTTTATTTTTTGAGAATGGAGAAAATATTGTGGGTAAAGGTTAGTATATTTCTTATTTTCTAAGTTATAGGTACTTGGACACTCGTTTACAGAAAAATTCATAATATCCATCTAAATATACCAAATTAAATACAACTCACTTCATAAAAACATTAATTAATAAACTATTTACAGTTAAGAAAACACTTTTTTTATATTAAGAAATTTAAATAATAATACGAAGCATTAATTACTTTTAAGTCCACCACTACTTACTCAAACAAATCAATTGTAGATAGCTACAGGTCTATAATAAAATTTTAAAAACAATACTCAAATGTATATGTACAATTGAGTACATTTTAAACAAATGTATTTATACATATTATGTGCAAAATTGAGCTTAGGTACAGTTTAGTGTCTAGAGTCCAGACTATTGAATAAACGCACTACTTGTATATTGTAAACAGTCTAACAGTTTAATTGACGAGTTTTATAATATAAAAATTAATATAATAATAAAAAAATCAGGTACTTAATTGTAAATAATGCGACTAAACATCACAAATTATTAGGTATACTACTATTTTCCGAAAATACATATTTAACCGATTGTGATAAAGCTCATTAAAATATTTTGAGCTCCCTAATGTCACAGTTTTACTACATTTATTCGTAATTGATTCTACGGATAAACTAGTACTTTCAAATATGCTCATGTGTATTAATTAGCCTTTTAGGTTAATTATGCAATAATGCAGTGTACAAGTACAACTAGATAACCCATATTTTTCAGTCAATTTACTATCTACCAACATTGTCTATTTATCTACGAATATAGATAGCTCCTTTATTAACATCGTTTTAACTTTAGTCAAAAGTCAATATGTATTATTATTCTGTATTTTATTAATTCATAACTAGTATTACTAAACCGATATACTTAATTTCGTAGCATATTTATTTACTAGGTTAGTAAATATTACCAATGAATACTACTGTGTTCAAAATAGGTGAGTAATGTAACAATAATAGTGCATAAAATAGATTTTTCATAAATCAGATATACCTAAGTGCATAAGATACATTTACATCCGCGAAAAAGAGGACTCTACTATCTCAGAAGTATGGAAATAAAAATTAGTTACAATGAACCATACTATTTTGCATACTGGGTACTGCCTGTTTTTGTTAGGACTACTAAAACTTTTCCATATTCCTGTTTCTAATTTTCGCAGTTTAAAAGCGAAAGCCTTTGGGTTTCACAATTTGGTAAGAAGCTGAAATGGTTGCGTATCCGGAATTATCTACTATTCGCACGTAGCTTATTAGTTTTCCCAGTGAAAACCTATGTTGTAGCCTATATAAACAAACAAATTTTGTTGCTTTAATTTTAATATACTTGTGTACACATAAAATGGACTAAAATTAAAACCAATGACGAGGTAAGTATTAAAAATGTAGGTATTCTTTTTTATGAAGAATTCTAACAATGATACCGGTTGAATGTTTAATGAAATCAAACTCCATCTCCATTGTTATAAAAAGAAAAATGTATCAATTTATTTATTTTTTTTCTCTTGACTTGACTTTTACTTATGCTACTGAATGAATTCTACACAAAGTGGTTGTATCTGCCGTATATACGTGTATCGTACTTGTGTAGTTTTGAAAGGTTCCAAGAGTAACAGTATTTTTATTTTAAATATATGTAGATATTTACAGTTATAGTACAGTTTTATTTTAAATTATAGACATTTACATTTATTTTGTATAATCATTTTTTATTATATATAATTATAATTATTAAATATTATATTTAAAATTATTAAATATTATATGTAAAATACTCTCCACATATTAAACAAACTTACCTACAAAAGCCGCTCTCTCTTTTATAATATACAATAGATCTCATCCTAAACCTTATACTTTTACAAAACTCGAATGAAGAAAACTACCAACCGAAAGGGAAAAAGTTAAAAATACAGCTATGTAACAGGATTACCATCGTGGTTAATAACATTATCATCGTAGTTGACAATTCACTAAAAAAGAACATTATTATACCTATCGATATTCGCACGTAACTCGTTCAGTAAAAAGTCAAGCTAGATACATACTAAGTACGTTGGTATTTATTTCTCAGTCCCAATCCTGATTAATTTTACTAACTAATACAAACCGTCTTCCTATAGTCCAAAATACAAGTCCCTTTTACAGTTTCACACTAAACTATTTCCTTTTGACGTTTCGAAGTTACTAATAAAAAAATTAAATAACTCATCTTTTAAATTAATGGCAAAGTTGCATTTTGTTATATAGTTATTTTTTGTGTCGCACTTTATTTTACGCTTAGAGGAATTGGAAGAAAATACCGAATGAAAGTAGAGTGAATTTAATTGTTCATTGACGATTCGAAGAAATTACAATGTTTAAGTAACGAAACCTGCTTGTGTATGGGTACGTAAGAGTTTTGCTTGTGTATGGGTACGTAAGAGTAATGGTTACGATAACATAACAAATAAATAAATAAACATAAAGAAACTTTTCATATGTACGTGTCAAATAAAATAAAAGACTGCGATGATTATAATTTAAGTAGAAAGATTTCACCTACAATTATCACTAGTAAATACATCGACTTTCAAAAAACTTGGGCCAAGTAAAAGACTTGACAACAATCGACCGCTCTCGTATAAAGTACTTACTACATTAATATGTATCGAGTGCGACATTACGATAAAAAGGCTGCGCGAGCGCTAGGATCAGCGATTGTTCAGTGACACGTGGTCATGCGGGCATGGTTGTTGTACCGTACATTTAATACACGGTACGGGCTGTGCGACAAGAATACAAATGAAAGCTTTTCTCTTGCGAAATGTATATTTGTGCGAATTTTAAATTGCCTTATAATAAACTAAACGTTCGTTGAAAATATTTAGAACGAGTAGCGGTCAATTAAATTCGCAGGAAACAGCGGCAAAGTAGTAAAGTAGGAAATATAGCGAATTCCTCGAAATTTTAATGAATGTTCACGGGTTATATTAAAAGTCATACCAGCTCGCATTTCATTGTTTTGTAACAAGTATCTCACTACCCTTCAATATTATTATCCATATTCAAATAGGCTCTCAAGCGAAAAAAAAATCAGCGTGCTGTTATTAAGCTTTGTAACTTTGACTAACTTTGAATTAATTGAATGATCAATATAAGAGGTTACAGATATACCTTTTATAACGAACGCTTTATACTATCTATAAGACTTGTAAGACTCCTTCTTCCATGATATTAGATGCCTGGGAATTTAATTAAACGTTTTTCCAATAGAAAACCTTCAACTCAGCATTTTTATCAAACTGATGAAATTAGGGATTGCAATCCGGCACCAATTTCGATCCGGTCGGATACAACCGGATTGGGCACGACAAAACTATTTTTCCTATTCATTCCAAAAGAAACTAAAGGGTGTCTAGTGGTACATTTTAAACTTTGGAAAATTGTAAAAAAACTTACATTTTAATAAAATTTAAGAACAACAAAAGCGGATTTTATTTATTGAGAACAATTTTCTCTAAATAGGTAGTGATCATTGAGCTTCACACACTCTTCAAGTTTAGCACGCATGTTTTGAAAACTCGTTTACAGAACACCTGAGGAATCATGCTGATTTTAGCTCGAATATTTTTTTCGTGATATTGCCCGGATTTGTCTTGTAAACGACGGATTTTAAATATCCCCATATGAAAAAAGCATAGGTACAATCTCAAATCTGATAACCTGGGTGGCCACGGTATGGTGCCACAGCGGGATACGTTTTTTCTGAAAATAACTGCCGTACTGTGTTCATAGACACATTAGCTGTATCCCCCTCCTGTTGGAACCAAGTATTTCGGTTGAAGTGGTGACTATTCTGTAATTCTAGTCTGAAAAAATCTTTTATCGTCTCACTATATCTTGCCGAATTTAAGATCACAGTTTTGACAAGCTGGTTTTAAAAAAAAAGGTCCCATAATCGCATATGCAGACATGCACACTACACTGTAATCTTAGGCTTGTACATTGCAAAGGCTTTTGGTGCATTTATCTTGAGTTGCTAATATCCCAGTAACGATAATTCTGCTTGTTCACATATCCTCAAATGTGTAAGTGAAAGTACCTCATCGATGAATACGGTATCGATTGTTAAATCTACGGCGTGCTTTAGACAGCAAAAACTCATTTGAATTGTAAGCCTCGGCAGTAAAAGCACGATGCCTTCTGTTCCAGGCTACTAAAAAAAATCTGAATTAAAATTTTATTTCTGAATGAGGCAAGTGCGAGGAACGGGCAGGATGTCGTTGAAAGCCCAAATGCTGCGAATTAATGCATTCAAAGCTCTAAATCTGTCACTGGACAACCTGTACATGAAAGACGATCAAGCGAATGTGTTTGTTTTACATGCTCCTTATACAATTTTAGACTAGTACCTGTAATGCAATATAAATAAGTACATACTTTTAATTTAAAACGTCAAGTCATCGCTATATAAGAAGAAAGCCATGTAATAAAGAAAAATCAAAAATATGGATCGTTACAACTTCTAAGTCTAATTACTAATTATGTACTTATGTCATTATCATAAATGCAACTTAAATATAATATTAATCTATCAAAACGTCTATTTGCTACGTTTAATGTATATTATGCCTCTTTACTTACATTCAACAACGCGAGATTAAAAAAAAATCAATTTCATGTATTTTTTTCAACTTATTAATGTTTTTAAACTTTCACGACTTGTACTTGTTTTTTTCAACTTAACGGATCCGGGATCGGATCCAGTAACTTGGTGCCAGATCCGGTAGATATCTAATGATATCGAATCCGCCGGATTAGCGGATTAGATGAAATATACCTAGTGATGTTTTTACTAATATTTTTATACATACTTTCCTCCAACGTAGTTCTGACCATAAAGGTTTTTAATAAACTTGTAGATATTTTTTTCTTAAATACAAACAGGGATCAAGCGCACGTTGAATGATTCTTTGACGTTATGAAGGAGCAACTATGTATGTCAATGCCGTACCTTCCTGCCTGCATCACTGTACTATCGCGTAAACTCTTATCGACCTCTTTGATTATATTGGAAAATTACGTTGTAGCGACTAAGACGGTCTCCGGCTCTACTAATTTACCTCAAGATAAAGGAAAGTTGAAATCAGTTGTTTTTTCGTATACGGTGTCCATAAAAAGTTGTAGTTTTGACTGCCCAATCTAAGAATTGACAGTCAGTTGCTTTTCATTTCGATACCTTACAACCTTACTAACTCATAACTACAATTATAACAGAGACGATAACAGATTACTCCATTCATTTAGTACGTTTTAAGCAACACGTAATCTATTGGTTTAGTTTGCAAAGCACAAAATTAGCTCGAGGCTTTTATAAATTACCAATATAATATGTACCTACGTGTATAACTATGCATATATAACTATGCTTAAATAGCTAATTACGTTGCCATGTGTTGTTACAGAACACGTTTTAAAGTAATGAAGAGAGATAAATATCATAGTAGTAACTTTAAAGCGAAATCTCCTGAGGCAATATTTTAATCACAAATCACAGTTACATCATACAATTGGAAGGGAATTAGTAGGAGATACGTTTAGAACTTCCGACTCATCTTTATCGCTAAGTAATTCCGAGTGGTTCTAGCTCCAATATTAATGGCGTTCGTAATGGGCAATGCTTGAATTATCTTAGTTTCATAACCCCTCGGCTCTCGAAAATAGTTCAACAAATTCTGTCTGTTGTAAATAAACGACTTCACAACTCTGTATTTTTCTAATAGGTATCTTAACAAACATTTAGGTAAGTATACAGAACATATTATACATATACTTATTCATTCATAACGGTTTTCTAATTAGGTAACAGATCTGAAAAAATATAAGTAAATACAACCCGATCATAATTAATTAGTCTGAATCCTAATCGTCATTTTGTTTTTGCGACGTTTTCTCTTCATAAAAATGTTTATATATATTTAATTATTATTATTTAAAATACGTAGGATCCTATTTATGAAACATTTTGATTTAACCCGGTTTTAGTTACATAAATATCTCTCACGGGTGCTATTTATAACGTTACACACAAAATGTGCCCTCCCGTCTAGTGTACGTTAAATACGTGTCAACAACTGGGACATATTTTCACCTTTATTTTAAAGCGCGTCCAAAATACTAAAATGTCGTGAATAGTTATTAACTTCCCATTTATTTATTTCATGTAATGAAGCATTACGATTTCATTTCCAACTTTCTTAAATGTGGAGCAATATTAAATATTCGCACGCTTCGTACGGTTTTGAACCTGTCACTGGACAAGTTTTGAAGCTGCCATTACACTTTTGTGTGATTGTGTAAAAACATGGCCTCCAAAACCACGGACGAAGAGGCGTAAATCGAAATTGAATTTATAACCGGTACCATGACGACATTTTAATTCTTAGTTTTTGCACTCACCATGTTAATGTAAATAAATAATAGATGGTATATGGGTATTGTTATTTGTAAATAACTGCCTAACAAAGTTTCAACATACAATAAATAAACTACTAGTGCGAAAATCTCAGTAGTAATCTTAAGAAAGTAACAAAAATGCGACCAAAATGATTTGTGAGCCTACTTCTTATCCTAAAGGTGGCTTAACTTGCTGTATAAATCAAAACATATCTCGTAACTTTTCAAATTATATTGCAAGATTGTGCGACTTGTCGCGATTTTATCTATTATATAAGTTCTTCACTACTACAAAATGCAATTTATTAAACGCGACACTCATAATTCGCAGCTGAATGTTAGTAAAAAAGCCATATTATAAAGGACTCGGAAGCGTGTTTAAAAACCGTACATAGCAGAGATGTGCAAAGTAGTTTATTAAAAGTATTCAAATACAAAATGCAGTGTTATTTTTTTAGTTTAAATAGAAATACAAAATGCTTCTGAACAAAAGTATTTAAATACAAAATAGGTATTTTCAAAATACTTTCTTCAAATAAAATACTTATTTCACTAATTTTAACACTAGTTTTATTAGAAGAGTTCATCTTTCATCTTCCGTCTATGTGGCCTTTTAATTATTCCACTAAACAAAAATAAAGCTGGAAGTGTTTCCAGGTCTATTGTAGCATTGGCATTGGCACAGAAACAGTTTGACTTGCAATATTGACATTATTGTTGGCAAAATTTAGGATGGGTGCGTTCTTAAATAAAGTAATTATGAATTTAAGAATGAAAAATACGAAATATGAATTAAAAAAATTAACAAAACTTTTTTGCATTTTACAAATACTAAATATTTATATAGATTATTTTAAATAAAATACAAAATACATTTTGAAAAAAGTATTTCAAATGCAAAATAAAAATAGGTAATTTGCATATTGTATTCACATTTTAAATAGATGTACTTATTTCAAATAAATCACAACTCTGGTAGATAGGTACTACGTATCTACACTGCACGGCACTTTACGAGCAGGCAGTATTGGAAAAATGTTGGTCGCACGTGTGGACTCACAGCGGTTTGTTCGTTGCTATGAATTTTTCTAAATGCTGGCTTAGCTGCCACCACATACTTATGAATGTTTTTCACACTCAAAATGTAATTTAGATAACTTTTAACTACCCTAGAGACCGCCTACACGCATCAGTTAAGTACCAAGTAAAGGTATCCATATACCCATGTTTAGGTATGTAGCTATACATAATTATGATGTATTGTTTATGTAGTATTCTAAACTTTGTTTTTTTAGAAGGTAATTAGTTGTAGTAATTCGTATACGTAATAAATATATAACTCATAAATCTATTATTCATAAGGGCTCTTTTTCTAAGCCCATGTTGTTTAATTGTACGCTACCAAAACCCAAATAAGCCTTATTTTAAATTTTTGTCTGTATACCTCTATTTGTCTGGGTCAATCTCCGAAATTGCAGACTAATTTTGACGGGACTATCATTGGCAGATATAGAGACTTTTCAGAGACTTTTTATTCCACAGTAATAACTAATATATCGCGAGCGACACCGCGGAACACCGCTTATTTTCCTTTATATTACGCAATTCTTGAGAGGTAAAGGGGACTATGCGCAATGTACATACAGCCATGTCTTCCGTGTTCATTATTCAGATTCAAATTACATTTGTCTGATGTAAAATTTCTTCATCTTTCACCGTAGGGTACATGTTGGCTGATGTAAAATTTGTTCTTTTTTTATAATTAAGTCCCTAAACTCCTTCAGTACAGTCATAGAAGACTTTACTGGCGTTAAAAATGACTTCTTGGAAGAACGCGAAACTTCAATGTCACATGTTTATTCAGACCTTCCAAATCTTTTCACTTACACAGAGCTTTAACACACAATATGTTATCATTATTGTGCTTTAAAGCTCTCAAAAGAGCGAAAAATGCATAATCTAAACAAAATGACAACTTTTCACTTTTCCGTTCCCCCAAAAGGGCTCACATTCTAAGTACCTTGCATATAAATTCTAATTAGGTACATATTATTTTCATTTCGTTTATTTTTTGTTTCAGATGCCTTGGTGTTGGTATGTGCTCATTATAATAGTAGCCAGGTCACAAGGCGAAGAGTTTGTAGTAGGATATCTCACGGGCTCACAACGTCGACCTGGCGACTACAGTTATTCAAGACCTGGACGCGTTATCTCAGGTAACATTATTTTGTACTTATGTTTCTACAAACAATGTACCTACTGATTTAAACTGTATTTAAACAACTAATTGCACAAAGTTGTGTTATTCAGTTATTTATTTTTAGTTTTTAGATACAAAATTGACAAATAAACAAATTAGGGAATCTGTCTATCTAGTTGTTTTTCTTTGTCTACTTAACTCATTTCTTGCTCATTTTACGTCACAGACCAGAGTGCGATTCTCTAAGCCAAATTAGTCGAATTAACTACTGAATCCGCAGTGAAATTGTCAACTGTGAACTGGTATTCTCTAACTAGTCGTACTATCGTAAATGATTTTTTGACGTTTCGCTAAATATAACAATCTAATCTAAACAAATCTAAATAAAGCAAGTTTTATTTAACGCAATTATCTCAGAAAAAGTTAAAATACACTAAGACGAAATATCGACTGAGATGTTTACTCTTAAAGCAATCCCTAACAAATTCTCATCCGAGATCACTTCACTTCTCTCCTAGTATGTTTGGTTTAGAGAATTCTATTTGAAGGCTATGTGAGTTCAAATGCTATGTGAGGTCAATTTTTACAGAATTGCTTGGCAGGCAACCCATAGATGACGTTTTGAATAATTTTATAATGAAAATATCTGATTGGTCACATTGAGCGCAGACGTTCAATATTCGAAAGCTAATAATATATTACTACCAAACTATGAGTAATCACAAGTACCCTCATAAGCAGCCCAGAAACAAACGTGAACTTCAATTTTGTCTTCCATCGGGGTTTAGGTTTAGAGATTTAGATTTTTAGTATCATTGAGTGGATCTATATATATAAAAGGCGATGGGCGAAGGAACATACATACATACACAATGTATGTATGTTCCTTATGGACTCCGAAACGGCTGGACCGATTTCGATGAAATTTTCAGGAAATCTTCAGATTGGCCTAGCGGGTGTTCCTGTAAAGTTTGGTGGCGATCGGATCAGTAGAATTTTTTTATTTGTTTTTTTTGCAGTATCAAAATAATTATAAAAACTGTTTAACTTATTTTAACTTCAACTAACGCCCAGTGAAACGGGCCGGGTTTACTAGTAATCAAATAAAAGCTCTTCATACCATGAATTTTAAAAATGTATACTTAAGTTGCTCTGTGTTACTTTTACACCTACATTAAAAATGGATATCCCCATCTTATCACCTAAATAATAATTTATCTCATCTTATCACTTATCACCCAAAGAAAGAAATTTACCACAATTAAATTATTACACTTTATGACATAAAAAGAAAGCTGGACATGACAATCGTCATTTTGCTGTTGCTATTGATAATGATAGTATACGGAACACAAATTGCGTAAATATAACTTGCACTTGGCCGGCCACCAATCATATACTAAATACTTACTTATTTTTAAATAGGGAACTGCACCTATCTTAGCATATCATAAGTTGTAAAGTGGACTTTTTGGCGAGAACGGTAGAAGTGAAGTTGTCATTTTATTTAGATTTTCTAATTTTTACATTTTTGGGAGGTTCGAAAGTACAAAATAGCATATTGTGTTTTAAAGTTTTGTATAAGTGAAAAGAATGGTGTAAGTCTAAATTAACGTGTAGCTGAAGTTCTCGCGCTCTTCCAAAAAGTCCTTTATAACTTCAGTAAAGCCTACTATCACTTTACTGGAGGAGTATTACGATAAGCAAAACCGAGTTTATTTTGAACGTGCTTCATGTGTTCGTCATGAATTATAACAATACTGTGACGTGTGCAGTCCATTTAACTATTTAACTCATCAGCAATTCCGTTTATTAATACGTAACATTGGCAAATGCGCTAATCTGTGCGCCATGCCATGAAAAAAGAAAAAAAAGAAAGGGAGTTTTTGGTGGGATTTTATGGGGAGTGGTTGGGCATTTATTTTAATTATTTGCAAATTGTTACTGGCAGATATTATGATGTAAAATTGGCGTAGTTTTCGTCGTACACTTTGTGTAGGACGAATTGTTAGAATAAGTGCTAATTTAGTAGCGTGACGTTGAGACTTTTAAAGTAGCCTAGTCCCCGTCAGTGGAACCTACTAGAAAGACTGCCTCAATATATTTGTCGCCAGAAACTCCAAGAGACATTAAAATGTATTACGTCGACGTTTTAATGAAATAATGTGAAGAATTTATCTATTTACTACTGAAGACATCGGTTATATGGGCACAGAAAGAATCCTTTACCTTACCCCTTAAGGGAGAACCGTTCTAAAAAAAAGAACGTTATCAAGTAAACCTAATATAAAAATGTAAATTATCTTTTATCTTTTATTAGTTTATATCTGGCAGCATCTGCCTGCCTACATTTAATGTACCTAATGATGTACCCATATACATATTCTTGATATATAAAATTGTCCGTATTTGTTAAAAGTAATTTTATGGAAATTTTTTATTGCAAAGTTCTCCTTGAATAACTTACTCTTAAGTAAGTTCGTTTTATACATCTGCACCTGTATAACTCGACGAGTTATAATTTTGTTTAGTACTAGACGTCTCGTCAATTTGATTGAAAATAACTGTAGAAATCTTTGAAAGCTTTACCATGTCGATAAATTTTCCATTAACATTTCCCGCGAGTAAGAAAACTCGACCGATTGTTCATGTAGCACTTCTTAAAAAGTTTCCTGTGGTGTTCCTAGGGTAGATATTGTGCAAAATACAGCAAAAAAATCATAAAGTTGTAAATAAACTACGTGCGTGTGTATTCCGTTTATTTTGACTTTATGGTAAGGTAAACAAGTGCACAAGAGTTAAAACAATTTAGAATTAATTTATTGACTTGTGCCCTAGTATCTAGAAAATCTAGATGATACAGAATTTGGCAGACATTCGTGTATAGGCGAAATATTTATATATGTTTGACATATTATTTTTCATCTATTAAGGGGCTTATATATATAAATGTGGATGCATATATGTTTGCCGATTATTTTATTGATTACCTGGAATAATCTGGAGTATCTCATTAATATCCTAAAAATAGGCTGACTGTCTTTCTACCTATCTGCATATAATTTATGTTGTTTAAATGTAAATACATCGTCAAATATACAGTTGCAGACGTTTATTGTTCTCCTTCAAATCAGCTTTTGCAATTCTTTTTCTAGAAACTGACATCCAATACAATTAAGAACCACAATAAATAACAAAAAGCCATTGGAATCGCAATGGAATCATCACCGAAATAAGGATGAAAGGAAGTCGTGCGTATATCTCTGACTGCGCTCATGACGAAAATCACTGAACAGATCTGAATACTACGGTGTTCAGCTGTTTTCAATGTTTGTTTTCGAAGGAGGATTCCATGTATTATAAATGTTCGGTATCACTTTTAGAAGTTAGGGATTAAACAATATTACCATCGCTATTGCCATCGCAACCCAGATAGCATAATATAAGGTTGCTGCTGCTAAATTATAATTGCAGTCAAATATGATGAAGCAAGTTTTGACGTTTAATTATTAAAAACTGTTATGTCAAATAGAGCAACATATTTTTTGACAATAATGCCGCAAATTTATAATTTTTAGTTAAGATCAAATTTTTTAGCTTATATTGATGTACCTACTTTTGTGTATTACTTACCACGTAAATGCCTTCAGGTACGACGATCGAGTGTCGCGTACCTGAATAACTACAGCTAAAGCATCACACCTTATGTGACATTGTGACTTGGTTACGTCATCATTGTATCTGTCGCCTACTAAGAAGTATAATTTAAACTTGCTTCAAGTGTGTACAGTTGTCAGGCAAGCTTGGCACACGCCTGGTTCAAGTTTAAATTGATAACAGAGAATTTAATATTTAGCGTATTGCGTATTCAGACCAAATCACGTCACTATTGTTATCATACCTGTTAAAGTTACCTAGTTATAATCAATTTTTAAACATTTTTATACAGGCGCAATTTCAATGGCTGTGGATGAAATAAACGAAAAACTACTAGGACCCATGGGTCATTCCCTTGACTTCGTTGTCGCGGAAACATATGGACAAGAAGAAGTCTCCATTCGTCAAGTATGTATACCAATATACCTATTACTCAATCTTAATTAATTAAGGTCTTCGCTGAATTGAAAAAGTTTAAGCTCTCGTAAAAGCATTCTAATTTAGTAGGTAATTTTTCCAATCGACTGTAAAATTACTTGCGCGCTCACTCGACACCCATTATTCTTTCACAGGTTGTGGCACACAGATTGAACTCAGAGAAATGGTTTATTGCTATTTTTTTTTAAATTACATACGCACTGATTTTTCAGTAGATGATAAAAGAAACGTATTAATAAAAAAGACATTTATAGTATATCCGAAAATGATATAAATTATGTGAAGTCTATTATTATCTAAATAATTTACTCGCACATCATTTTTAAGCACAAGGCGTTGTGTCATCTAAATGTTCAAGTAGATAACATACGAGTAGGAACCTACATATTGTACGTAGGATACGTACCTACGCCTTTCGTATATTGAATTACTTTAACCTTTACAAACAATGTGCATATCTTATACATATAAAAAAATCTTGTTCTCATTAAAGACTTATTCAGTTCATGCGATGAATTCCTAAAATCTTTAGCTATTTTCCGCTCAAACTCCAAAAACCACGAATCGACACGTGTTTCGCCTCTGAATGAAGCATCCTCAGGATATACCAGAGATCGAACTCGGTCAGCTAACCAGCACCGAATCTTCGGTTTGGCTTCGGTGCTGGTTAGCTGACCAAGTGTGATCTCTGGTATATCCTAAGGATGCTTCGTTGAGAGGCGAAACACGTGTCGATTGGTGGTTTTTGGAGTTTGAGCGGAAAATAGCTACGGATTTTAGGAATTCATCGCATGAAATGGATTTCCGCAAAGTAACACCTGAATCTATACAATAACTTATTCAGTTCTCTGTTGTACTATAAAAATATAATTTTACTGTTTCGCTCGATGACTGTAAACTGTTAACCTTTAGGCAATTTTATAATTGATTAATTTAAAAAAAAATTAAACTTATTAATATATAATAATCTCGTAACATATAACAATAATATAAAAATAATAACGCAAATAACGTTTAACGTAAATTCTAAAAAAAATTTTCTTATATTAGTAGTTAGTAGGTTCAGTACTGTTAATTTAGAAAAGTAGGTACACCTCAAAAAGGATAAGGATGAAAGGATAAAAGCATTCTACAATCAAACAAATCGTATGTTTATACTCGGCATTCACAGTCTATAAAATGTAATATAAAATATATAATATGTTTTGGTACTTTTAAAATGAATATCCTATTCTTTTCATTTATGACTAATGCAAACAAACAAGAAACCAAAATTTCGCTAAATTTTCACCGTTCGCAGGCCCGAACTATTATACGTAGTAGGTACTCTACTACACATAACACTGAGTTTCCATTATATGTATATTATACGAAACTATGAAATATTAACAAATAACACTAAATATTATCCAATATAGTACAGCATTGACAAAATTTTGATTATTTGTCAAGCATTTTGTTTTCAATTTGCAATGTTCCTAGATCAAATTATTGTCATAAATCAGTTGACTTAGGTTCAATCTAATATGTAAATGACACAACTCATTCTAAATGTAAGACAGCAAAATAACAGGCGAATATTATTGTTGACGATGTGCGAACAATAATAATCTCCTGTTCTTCATTTTTAAGTGTAAAAATGTAAAATGTAAAAAAAATTATTTAAAAAAAATAAAAATCGTGCACTTATCGTGCATGACGTTTTAGATTTTGGTGGTTTTTATTGAAGCATAAACACACAAACGGGCAAAACATCAAAAAATTCTTTGTTTTACTAATAACTAATAAATATAATAATAAGAAGTATGGCATTTGCGAACTAGACCATCTCTAGTTATGTTATAAATGTCATAGTCGCCACATTTGTTTACATAAAAGACAAAAATGAAAAAAGATAGGATATAGTGGTGTGTTTAATTTGAGGTTAAAGAACATTATATTTGTTAAATATTTATTTACTATCTAGTATGTACATAAAAGGACTATTTAATCAATAATATATTCGTATGGTATAATAGTTCGAGATTCTAAAATAATTCAAACACACTCAACTTTGCATAATCGGTAAATATTACGAAATAAAAACAGAATGTTTAGGAAAGAAAGCCGACTCCCGCCTCATGGGTAACGGAATTGCCTGCTCTCGGCCGGATACGATGGAGAGCATCTCGTTTGGTTATATTTACTATATAATAATAAAAACGCGCATAAGGATAAGGTTTTCGTGTTGGTTAAATTTAATTTATTGCAATTATGTTGAAGAATGATAACTCTGGATACGAATAAATAAAATTATTTAAACATCTGAGGATATTATAATACGTTCGTTTAAGAGTATTATAGCACGCATACATATGATACAAATCGCGCACGCTGGGTTTCTATGAAGACATGCTACTGTTATGTTTATAGTGAGATAAAAACGATTTGTTTTTAAGAAACGAAACTATAAAAGAAACTATTGAAAGTAAAATAAATGGATCCCATAATGTTTAGCACTCAAAGCTGCATCAGTATGATTTTGTAATAATCGGTTGATGATATTATTAATTTTTTATTTTTGTTAACGGTTTGAATTAAGGCACATTAAGGCTTTATTTGAAACGTATCGGTGGTATGTTATGCTATTTAGTTTAAAGTTTTTACCTATTAGTACTTGCACACTTTCACACTATATATCGCTATTTTGAACATTTATCGGAGCTCATTCACCAACGACGACTCAGGCGACTGCGATTATTCTCACGAATATTTACATCGGCACATGTACTCTAGGCGTCACATATCCGACCGCACCAGGCGGTCGTTCTTCGAAATTTTTGGGGTTGGTGTTTCTTTGGATTTTATAGTTCCGTCATTATGATCTCACGAAAATAAATCCTAAAAATATTAATAAAGTGAGATGGCGATGAGACAACCTGCCGGGTGAACTTCTTATCGACAAAGCTATCGCAATTAAAATCACTACTTTTACAGCGTATTTTTGTGAAAGTATAATGGCATAGAAATGAAACCGGAAATTAGACAATGACGGGGCCAATCGCATCCACCATAAACTGAAATGATGATGGTAGATTATCCATAAAATTAAAAACAAATAAGACCAAATTTCTCAAAAGAGGTAATGTTGAATTAATAAAATTGTCGGTCTAATGTGACGACTATGGCCAAGAATTTAGAATCGCCTATGACACGTGGAACACTTAAAATGAAGTCAACTGTCGTTCGGATAATCCGGATTTCTATGTACGTGCTAATATCTACAATTATAGTTTCCGGATTTAAGAAAAATATGGATTTTGCAATCCCTATAGTTGTAGGGACCTACCTTTTACTCTGCTTTGTATGATATCTTACAGAAAGCTTACATACCATTTATACAAAGTTTTAGGAGCTAAAGTAGTGGGTACTTCAGTAGATTTCTCTCCTTTTCGCAGCTTACTGCTCAAAAGCGTACAGAGTGTTTTTGATGGGATTAACTTCGCTTAAATAATTTTGAATAAAGTAAATTTACGCCTAAAACGATTTATTTCGACTTACATTCTCAGATAAGATTAGCTTTATTTGTATACAGTAAGCGCGAATTTTATGACCTATCCAAACTTTACTGTGCTCGTAACTTGTAACCGTATCATTTATTAGGATACGAATACTATATACAAAGTATATCGTATTTTTTCCACATGGTACGTACGTACCTACATGAATGCGGATACCACATAGGTACGTATAAAGTATTGACACTAAACACCATGCTCTCAGAACTGAATAATTATTTATAAGTATATCAATACCAATAATGCTTAGCTTTAAGTTTGTAAATATTAATAACTTAGATTGACCTACAGCTTATTGTAACTATTAAGTTAATAAATACACTTTTAACAAAGAAGCTAAATTATAATAAAGGTATTTGTATCTTATTTATGGAGTTAAATTTGTATTTGAGTTTTGATTAGTGAGGGATAGTATGTATGTTTCTGTGTTTTTATATTAAAGTCGATATAATTTTTTTCATAAAAAATTTATTATAAATTTATAAATTTTTCATAAAAAAGTTATTTATTTTCCCTTTCGAAATTTCGAGTAACCTTGTCCTAAATAAATATCAGGGATAGGTCTACAACCATCGATCTACTCTACAACAAGTTTTTTTCCAATTCTAGACCGGAACATTAGGGTATAAGTGCCTTAAATGAGATGGAGCTCAATTTGAGCCAGCAAGCTATTTCATCTATAGAATAGTGCTAAATGTTTACATTTGCGTCTCTTTCATAAGCGAGGTATATCGGAACGTCAACCTTATTGTCTGTTGCCGGTCATTCTCACAGAGAAAATTATCATCATTCTCACAAGCCGCGTTGCGTGTGCTATCCTGTAATTATCTACTGGCGTGCGGAGGAAAAAATTTAAATGTGTTATAACGGTATCAAATGAAATACATTTATTTAGCGTAATATTTCTATATATCTCTATTCCCATTAAATAAATATACTATGTAAGTGATTTGTGATGTGTTTCTGTGATTCCTTTGCGTACTTTTAAAATATAATCTTGGAATTTCTTCTATTTAATATTTCCTAAATATGAGACATCGTGTTGCCCCTGACATGCGGTATCTCATATTAGGGAATGTTTTAATAATTATTGTCGATGCGTTAATAAATAATTATCGAAACACATTCTTCTTAGATGAAGGGAAAAAGAGGCAAGTATGGTCCTCGGCTCAATTAGAATCTGCTGTGAGGGTCTTTAGAAAAACGGCGAAAGTATACTTTAGATTAACTACTGCTTACGTGTTTTTATACATAATGATATAATGAGGTGTATTACTGAGGTGTTATTGATAGAAATCTACGATTTCTTGCGATTGACCAGTTGTTTAATGAGCCGATTCTGTTCTGGCGCTTCGCCGGCCGCTGCCGCGGCATGCACGCTTCACTCGCTCGGCTCGCGCGTTTTGGTCAACATATTAAGCTAACCTACCCTACCCAAAAAGAGTGTTCTTATAGAGCCAATTCTGTTCTGCGCTTCACTCTCAATTTTCAAAAAAGTGTCTTTGAGGTTATTTTACGTCATTCATTTAAAGCTTTGCCAAACTGGCATATTTCCATGTTATCGGCATCTCTTTGGCAAGGAACATTTCAGAATACACAATAGTTCTAGCCCATCTCCTATTATAAACGTAGAAAACGTAGAAACTGATAAAAAAAAATGAAAGAAGGCCTGAAAAGAATATAAAAAATGAAGAAGCTGATAGTGAAAATGAAAGACCTGAAGAGATACAGGAAATATAAATGTATCTAACAGTCATGCTCTTGTCCCTGAATGCTCTAAAGACGGTGACAGACAAATAAAAGAGAGTAAAACAAGTAATAACAGGTCTGAAAGAATTGAAGGAAGCGTAAATATCTCTGGCAGTCATTCTCCTGTCCCTAGATGTTCTCGAAATGACAATGGACAAATAATTACTAATACAGCCAATAGAACTGTAAATAAAACCAATTCCACAGATTACACGGAAGCCCAATGAACCTTCACGTGCTGGATCTAAAAATGTAATCATCTTCTCCTTATAAGAAAGAGATTGAAGATTCTCTTAAAAATAAAAAAGATAAAGAAGCAAAAAAGACAGTAGGAAAAAACATCAAATGCTAAAGTGAAAAGATAACAAAAAAAAAATAAAAGAAAAGTTCTCGTATCCTCAAGCTCAATCCTCAAGCGAAGAAGATGAGGGTGACGTAGAGTATCAAACGAGTGGATCATCTGCCGAAGAAAATGATGTTGCAGTGTCTGTTCTGTAGTGGATTATTTATTTTCGGTAGATTCACGTGGAGAGAAGTGGGAAAAATGTCTGGCTTGCTTTAGGCGGGCTCACTAACAATGTGGTAAAATTAAATGTAAAAAGTTTTTCTGTGCCTTATGTTATGATAAATAGACTTTCCATAGATTATGTACTGTTATGAATTTATTACATTTTTGCTTTTTTGCTTATGATGCGTACTATGTTTTTTTTTTCAATTTTTGATGATGTTTTGTATTGATTACTCTAGAATAATTTCATTTTAAACTTAGACTGGTTCAGTAACAAATAAAACTGATGTCTGAAATTAATATTTCTATCTGATTTCTTAGATACATACATACATATCTTCACGCTGTATCCCTAACGGCGTAGTTAGAGAAGACGGCGCGCCAACCGTCGCAGTCCTTACATACCTGTTTCGCTTCCTCTAATCTCATCATTCTCCTCATACATTTTCGCCTAGGTATGCAAGTGCTTTTGACATTTCCGTCTGCTAACACTGGCTATTTCATCTTTATAAGTCAGCCTTGGTCATCCTTGGTTTCTTTTACCTCTCACTTTCTCTCTGTAAATTTTCTTCGTCAGTCTTTCATCACTCATACTTTCTAGGTGCCCGAACCATCTAAGCGTTCTTTTCTTCATTTTTACAAAAACACTGTCGTGCAACCCTGTTATACTGAGTATCTCTTCATTGCTTGTCCTGTCCGCAAGGGTGACACCGCACATATTTCTAAGAGGTCGCATTGCTACTGCATTTATCATACTTTGATTCGACTTCGGGCATATCCCGGCAATCCTTTTACCTCACATTCTTCTTTCGTGCATGTAACTAGTGTTTGCAACTCGGCTTCTGATGGTGCTATAAGCATAGCGTCGTCAGCGTACAATAGGCAGCTTACCACTGTGTCAACACATATCATACCACTCATACTACCTTTCAAACTCTGGAGGCAACTGTCCAAATACAGCATGAACAATCAGGCAGGCATCATGCAGCCCTGTCTGACACCTGAACAGACTTCGACAACCAGGGAGACATGTCACCTTCTATCTTAACACAGGCCCTGTGTCCTCGATATAATGACCTCACAGCCTGCAGTAAGGGGCCCTCCACGCCATATTCAGGCAGAAGACTCTACAATTTCTTTCGCACTACTCTATCGAATGCTTTTTCTAGATCCACGAAAGCGCAGAAAACTCTCTGAGCTATAGCCCGAAACTTCCCCACGATAATGCGAAGCGAGAAAATCTGATCCATACAACCTCACCGTTCCTAAAACCACCTTGCGCCTCCCACAAATATCTTTCAGAAACGCCTTTCATACGTTCAGTCAATACCTTGGTATAGAGTCTATACCAACCAACTAGACCACTAGAAAAATACCAAGGTATTTACTGAACGTATGAAAGGTCTATACTATAGACTTTACTTGCTAAGCTGACCAAGCTGATGGCCCTATAACACGCGCAGTCTAAATGGGAACCTTTATCTTTATAGAGAGGAACTATGACTGCGGTGTCCCAGTTCTCTGGATCTCTCCTTCTGCCAACAAAGATTGCACAGTGAGCAGAAGGTTATATTTGTTAGCAATTTGTTTTCTTTCTTACATACTTTATTCATTCTGTAAGGTGCCGAACCACTTCGATGCTTACTCGTACGTAGTTTTTTCCAAAATAATTCCAAAAGAATTTTCCTCGAAGTTGCTTGACATCTTATTTTCGTCTAACACTCTACACCTAGTGGTTTCACTAGTGGTTTCGTTTCTGCTTTGTGCTGCTTATATCTGTCTTTCATCAAATTCTTCATACCACAGTCATTTTTAGTAGCAAGTTGTCTCGCCATACTTTCTTCTTATGCACATGCTTTTTCACCTCATCATCCCACCACACATCACGCTTTTTACCGTTAACAACCTTATTCGTTCCACACACTTCTTTCGCAGCCTCTATGATAGAGTATCCTTAACGTTCTGCCAACATTCTTCAATATCCTCGCCCATCACTTTCAATCTATCATCAAGCTTACCGGATACTACCCTTTCATATTCATTCCTGGTGGTCGCATCTTACAGTTTCCAGCTTTTGATGCAACAGACCGCTGCAAGTTAGGACATTCTCCCAAGAGTCCTCTAGTTCACCTAAACCGACAGAGGACACTAGGATATACACCGCCAAAATAAAAATTCTTATCAACCCTATCTTGACCACGCATCTAGAGCAGTCTGAGATTTACACGCTTATACTCAGTCATTCAATTAACTAAACGAAAGGACCGTAAAACGTCCACCCCATGGCATTCCCTCTCTCCATGTGGTACCCCTGACAACAAAGGGATGCTCCAAATCGGCAAATCGGCAAATTCACTGCCCCTTCGCTTAATTTCACTCAAAGATCACACATCCAATTTTTCTCTTCCATAATAGCAATCACTTCATTCATCTTTTCTTCAATCCCACCTCTCACATTCCACGCAGCTGCTTTGGACTCCTCCCTCCACTTCCTGCCGCGAGGTGGATAGCGTGTTGAGTGGCGGTCCCACCCAACTGTAAAATGTAGCACAATCGTTGTCCCGCGTGGTATGCACAGGAGAGAAATTGCAGCCCTGAAAAGGGCTGGCAGGGGTCGCGACGAGCACGCTTCCTCAGTCGACCCCTTAAATAATAAAAATCTATATTTCTTCAAAATTTCTATATTTTTTAATTATTAAAAAATATTAGTTTAATAAATGTTATATAATTTTCTTTTTAATTTCCTAACATGGGATACTACCGCATATTAGGATGCCCTACTACCTCATATCGAGAACTCATTCATTTAATTGTCTAAAAATGGTCTAAAATGAGAATATGTATGAAATCTTTCATATACAAAGTATGCTTCACGATATTAAATTCTTATTTCTATGCTGAAGTTAGAATATATTAGTTAAAGTTTAAAGGTATTTTCACTAGGTAGCGACAAATATTTTGAAAAATAAGAGTCTTAAAAAAAGTGTCTCATAATAGGCGCCTTTACCCTAAATAGAAGAATCATCCAAATATTATATATATGTCATTGAGAAGTTATTTTGTTTAATTAGTATTCCATCATCATATCTCAACTTAATTTCTGAGGGACTACTCTGAACATATACCCTTTCGAATAAAAAAATAAGCATCGACATCGGTGCACAAATGGCAAAGATATCGCGTAACAATATATAAAAGTAAAAAAAACAACAGACGAATTGAGAAACTTTTCCTTTTTTTGATGTCGCTTAAAGACGTAAATTGAATAAATATACAAGCAAGCAAATAGATTATTATGATTTATAATACAGTCAAGGTTCCTTTTAAGTAGATATATTCGGAATTTTTTGAAATTTTTCACTACATCTCAGCTTTGTTAAATATATCTTATACACGTTTTTACAATTATAATATTTTTATAGTCGATTTTAGGTATGATCAATGATATATAATGATGAAATCTACAGTGCCTTATTCCGGAGAGTCGAAATGACCTAGCAATACCAACCAATATCTAATTTATAAGCAGAACACGTGCTCTTTCATTTAAGTTCTTAATAGTTTAATTCAGTTTGCGTATTGCCTTTTGACTACGCTAGGCAAATAATGTATCGTGTCTAAATAACCACAAATTACAATGTATGATGCAAATTACAATTGCGAGTTCTAATCGCGCTCATGAATTCCGTGCGAAGTTTATAAAACTTTTTTTTTTTAATTTTTGTGGTAGACGAACAGACAGACGGACACATGAGTAATAGTATAAGGATTACATTTTGTATTTAAAGTACTGAACACAAAAAATATATCCAACTAAAGAAATGTGTGACCGACAACTATGATCTTGATGAGTATTTAAAATAACAGAAACCGTTTACATAGGATACTAATCGGCCCAAATAATTGAACACAAATTCTCATTTCCAAATCATGACATTCTTACATAGTTCAAAATAACTATTATGTTATCGTATAACAGAAGCCACAAAATTGTTAAATTAAAATACAAAAATATCAGCATTTTTAAAATGATAAAGACAAATATATAATGCAAGCTACGGAAAAACTTTTTTCCGTCGTTAATTCTTTTTTGTCTGACGTAAATACTAAGTAAAACCTCTATACATTTACTTTATTAATTATCCTGATATGTTAACAAAATTAATAACTAGCTAACTAAAATAACAAAGCTGTTTTCCTACGCTTGTTTTTGTTAGTTTTTATAGTGTTGAATGACATAAATAATATTGAATAATATACAATAACATATATTTAGTCTATATGTCTACAGTGTACTATTTTACACTTATACTGTAAGTGTTCTGTACAGCGCCAAGAAATTTTACGGGCTTTACCGAATTAAAAAAATATTTCTTTTTAGCTGTCATTAAAAACATAACAGTGATTTATTACTATATTCTGAGAAACCGTATATCATTCAAAGCATCGCGTACAAGTACCGCTATTCATAGAATAATTATTCATACCTGCAACCTACGGATGGAGGTAAAAAAATTGTGAAAAATACACTGACTGAAAACTATCAGCATACTGTATCTAATATAAATGTTTTTGGAAATAATTTACTTTCCGGTCGAATCGTTAAGAACGTTGCTGTTCCTGTTTCATACCTGAAAACCTGAAGAACCGACATATACAATATTCAATATCTATAGGTATTATATGCTGATTTGCACATTTGCAAATAATATGCGTCCTATTTCTATGGCTTCCTTAATTTCAAAAATATTAAAGTTTTTATGACTAACTCGACGAACGAATTATAGGATCATAGGATAAGAAACACAAACTTCAAGAACATTTAAATAAATGATGCTAAAAACAGCATCAACAATCCTAGCAAAATACATGTAAAACAACTTTAATAATATGTATGTAAATGTAAGATTTAGGTCGCCAATAAGAGGATCATCCTCAGTGCGTAGCCAGACATATTGAAATGGAAATTGCTGATGATCCTCAAGCCTTTGTATATAAGCTGAAACTGTACCTACAATGAAGAAAAACATATTATTTATATATGTTATTGTTATTTACATAGAAACAGCAAATCCAAGAGTCATTATTTTTTCTTCTTATTTTGCCAAATAAATATCTTTATGTAATTATTACTATATATATTTAATCTATTCTTTTGTTTATTTAATAGGTCAGAGCTTAGAAAAATAATGCTTTAGTGATCGTTTTCTAAGGATCAGTAACAGAAACAGGGTGTATATCATAAAAAAAACCTTCTAAAAACATTTGTTTTTACAATTTTTTCGAGACAGGTAAGGCGAAGCCATAATAGCCGATGTCTTCAGTAACAGATTTCAATAAAATGTCAACGTAATACATTCTAATATTTCTTGTAATTCCTGGCGACAAATATATTAAGGCGGTCTTTCTATAGTACGATTCGCTGAGACAGAATAAGCCACTAAAAAAATCTCAACATTACACTACTAAGTAGTAAGCACTTGTTAAAATAACTGCTTATTTAGTATCTACCAAACTAATAGACTTTCTATTGTTGCACCATTGATTTGGCACCGATTTCAATAACCGTCAAATTTAATTACATAGGTATTTGTATCGTATTTATAAAAAAAATATTATTATTAATTAGATATAATTATTGGGTCCTTACATATGAAATTAGCGTTTTGTCGTACTGACCACTTTGATCTGAAATATCTCCTCTTTGGTTAAGAATTCCAAATTCAAATTTATAAATTCATTTAGCTGGTACATTTGAGTTTTGAAAACAGTCATTCATTTGTTTTTTCCTCATTATTTTTTTCTTTGGCGTCGCTTATTACCGCACAATGGAAAACATGAAATATCGGTATATTTACGAGTACGAGTTCTACCGTGGCACCAGTGCTGCAGAAACAGCTCGAAGGATTAATGATGTGTACGGCGCTGGTGTCGCAAAAGAAAGCACGGTACGTTTTTGGTTTCAACTTTTTCGTTCTGGAAATTTCGACCTTCAGAACCAACCCCGTGGACGGCCGGAGACCAAAGTGGAAAATGAAGAATTAAAGGCTACTGTGGAAGCGGATCCATCACAAAGCACTTCAGAGATAACTGCAGGCTTCGGGGTAAGTGACAAAACTGTATTAATCCACTTGAAGCAAATCGGGAAAGTAAAAAAACTTGAACGATGGGTACCTCATGAATTGAGTGAATCGAACTTGCAAACATGCGTCGACTGCTGTGTTACTTTGCTCAACTGACACAATAATAAAGGGATTTTAAATGGAATCATTACTTGTGATGAAAAGTGGATACTGTACGATAATCGGAAGCGCTCGTCGCAATGGCTGAACCCTGGAGACCCAGCCAAATCCTGCCCTTAACGAAAATTGACTCAGAAAAAGTTACTTGTGAGTGTTTGGTTAAAATCTGGCCAAACGATTACGGCAGATATCTATTGTCAGCAACTACAAACCATGAAGGAAGAACTAGCTGCTAAACAACCGAGATTGGTCAATCACTCTAGGCCACTGCTGCTTCACGACAACGCAAGACCACACACTGCACAACAAACAACCACTAAGTTAGATGAGCTACAATTGTAATGTCTGCGACATCCACCGTACTCCCCGGACCTTGCTCCAACAGATTACCATTTTTTCCGGAATTTGGACAACTTCTTACAAGGAAAAAAATTCAACTCCGATGCGGCAGTCCAAACCGCCTTCAAAGAGTTTATTGATTCTCGGTCTCATGGTTTTTTTTAGTAAAGGGATCAATGAACTACCTATAAGATGGCAAAAGTGCATAGATAACAACGGTGCATACTTTGATTAATTAAATATATTTTACAAAAAAAAATTGACTTTATATTCCTCCCGTACAAAACGCCAATTTCATATGTAAGGACCCAATATTAATTAGATAGTTATTTTGTACTTTTAATGTTTCTTTTGTATTCAGTTTAATTTTGGTCTCAGATTTTTTTTGTTTCTGCCTTTTGAGTGACCTTGGCCTAAATCATTATCTAGGGTAGGTCTGTAATCTTTTTTAATTCTGGAGCACAATACCAGAAAATCATCAATAGAAAAAAAACGATTTTTTTATACCACGAAGGTAGCAAACAAGCATACGGCACGCCAGATGTTGAACGGTTACCGCAGTGCATGGACGCCTGCGACACCAGGAGCATCCATTACCCTTTTTCCGTATTGGATGTACATGAGCGGTCTTCAACGAAGATTTGACTATTCCGGTGAAGTAAGAAAGTGCGAAGAGACGCGTCAGTATGGGACACAATTCAAGAGCACATTAATTTAACACCACGGCTGGAATGCCATCATGCCCTTATGAATATATTCTAAAGTTCTAAACCAATAACTCTCGTCGAACCTCTCATTGTGAGATGGAGATTTCTCGTATGAAGTTACCGCACCTAGGGATGGTTGGTGGTACGGTGCCTCTTCATTCAAGGTCGAGTTTGAGGCACAGAGAACCTAGTAGGTCGGCTTTCTTTTTTGCACTGTGGACCATGTTACCACAGGGCTTAAGCAGTGGTGGCAAGGAAAAGGTTTCCCTCGACAGCTTTGGCGGGCGACCACAAAGCAAGATTTCCAGTGGGATAGCTTGCAAGACGCTCGCCAATTCTACCGACGAAATCAAATTTTGCTTTGGCAATTGTTATTTTACTGTGCCTCGAGGTAGCATTAAGCTTTCGCTTCATATGAGAGATGTTAGTTAGGGTCTTGATTTTGTCGAGCCATGGTCCAAGCCTCATATGCAGCTTGTTTAAGATGTTTAGCTTTCCCGATTAGCTTAGTTATCCGATTAGACCATGGTCTGTTCGTTACCCCTACAACCAATAGGAATGAAATTCCATACCCGCCAGGATTGTTTCAGTAACAGCAGCTACGGAGACATCTACATCATTCAGCGCGAAGCAAAGCTTTCTCCACGGGTACGATGCGTAAAATTCACGCAGACCATCCCAATCTGCTAACTGATAGCGCCATATGCGACGCCTTCTTGTTGATCGGGGCAAATTGACCCGTGCTCAGATCACTTGAGTCCGGACGAGACAGTGGTCTAATGAGCCAAGTAGCGCATCCACTGGGATGGAATATTCGTCAGGACGTGTGTTCAGCAGAAGGTCCAGCAAAGAGCTCGTATGGTTCTCTATATCTGGTATTCTTGTTGGAGAACGGATCAGTTGCGAGAATCCATAAGTGAAAGCAATTTCATAAGCAGACCTTCCCGCGAAATCGATAGATCGACAACCGAGCCACTCGATATAAGAACCACCAACTCCTCGGACGGATACTGCTCGAAAACTTTGTCTGTCGTCAACATAAGGTGCTCGAAAAGTCGAGTTGTATCCGAATCACCGCTAGGAGACCTGTAAAGCCACGCTTAGATGTGAGTGTGGCCAACGTGATTCACGCGTACCCACAAAACTGAAAGCTCTTTTTTTTAATGTAAAATAATAATATAATATTAATTTACTCGGACATTTCACACACCGCCATCTAGTCCCAAAATAAGCAGCATAGCGCTTGTTATGGGTACCAGACAACTAATATACTACTTATATAATTTTTCTTTTGTAAATAAATACATATTATACATAAACACCCCGACTCGGGGCGGGAATCGAACCCGCAACCCCCGTTTACTTTCCGACGCGCTTAGCCGTTGCGCCACGGAGGTCGTCTCTATCTTCTTCTAGGCCATGACAGCAAATATCCTTCCGGACATACATGCATACCCCGGCATGTTTAATAAAGTTGTGTTCAAGCTACAATATATATCCAATACTATACCCAGGGTATAGTAGACACGATGTATCAGCCGGGCAAGAAATCTGTGTTTCAGTAAGAAACAGTACGGTTGTCTGCGAAGTCTCGAGATGTTGGTGGACCGCATTGGTGTTGGTATGAATTCCTCTAATGTTGCAAAAGTCCATTTTTCTACTATTTCTCTTTCTCTTTCCGGACATATTTAAAAAGGAGTGCAAAAGGTCAAGGGAGAATCGCTGAGTCGGAGACTTAGAGGACAAAAAGTATGGCTTCGAGCCTCCAAAGTGCAGTAAAAGTTTAACGGATTGCTGGCATGACAGGTGGAAGAGCCCCCGGTCCCCCCCCAAAAGCAGTAATCGGGTCCACTCCCGTCTCCTCCTCCGGCACGATCACTACTCCAGGGACTTTTCGCGAAGCTGGCAGTTCAGCCTCACCTGTTTACTTTTAATCAGTTAGTGGTATTGGGTGTTATTTGATGTATCTTCGAAGCCCAAAGTCGAATAAATAGTAGGCATCTAGCACCTACCTATTAAAACCTAAATGTCCCATGAAACTTCAACGACTAACAACACACTGGGTAAGTAATATTATTGTGTTAATCGAATAAAATTTCTCATAATTTTAAAGCTGACCCGTTTTACTCAAAACCCAACAAAATCCAGCTTTCGATTTTGTTACCTAGAGATTAAACAGTAATTTCTTGGATAATAAATAGTACCTATCTTTAATATCGTAATCTACAATAATCATTAACGATTGTAATTCTTTGTCACTCTCGTACGCTCGTATATAAACATTAATTTTCACGAAATAAAACAGCCCTTCATTCGTTCCTATTAGTTTTATCAGAAAGATTTATGGCATTTTCGCGACTTCTTATAATATCCATCAAGTGAGGCGAGGGTGCCATTGGGGTGCATAAGAAACAATCGCATCACTCAACTGCCTTCCACAGACTACGTTAGTACAACCCAGTACTAATATCGTCCCCATGGTAACAGACCTAAAACCTGAGCCCGAGCTTTGTAGATTTGATGTAATTAATTACTGGCAGTTTTCATTCCTCTAGACTGTACATTCAAGGGATAACGTTGATGGCATTTTAAAACCGCGTGAGTAACAATCTCAAAAAGCTGAACTATTTATCACAAGATCTAAAAATTTTATTTTTTAAATGTTGTTAATATGTTTCATTACAAAAATATTTATGTACGTACCTATAGTTTTATATTTTATGTAGGAACAATGATGACGAGAATTTAATTAAAATGTCACGACAGTAACATTTATGACACCTATTAAATACTTCTACCCAGTACCTAATTAATCTGTGCATCTCATAGAATTACAATAGTATAATAATTCCATGGTGCTTCTACTATGCACAATTAACAATGAAAGTAAGTAATTGAACTACATACATAGGGAGTTTTTTGGCGGAATTTTATGGGGAGCGGTTGGGCGTTTATTTTAATTATTATTCGCAAATTGTTTCTAGTGGATTTTGTGATGTAAAATTGGCGTAGTTTTGCGTCCCAAGTGTCTACGCTGTTGTTTATTATGTGGAATAGTTGAAATAAGTGCTTATTTAGTAGTGCGATGTTGAGATTTTTTAGTAGCTTAGTCCGCCTCAACGGATCCTACTAGAAAAACTGCCTCAACATGTTTGTCGCCAGAAACTCCAAGAAACAATTAAAATGTATTACACTGACACTTCAATGAAATAATGTGAAGAATTTATCTATTTACTACTGAAGAAATCAGAACTCTTTACCTTCTCTCCTAAAAGGGAACCGTACTACTACTCAACTACATAGATACAAGTAAAATACACAAGTCACACATCGCAATATAATTTTATTTGTAAACGGATGTGATAAATATTTTTCATTCTACGCTACAATCGCTCCTTACGCTACGAATACGATGTAGTGCTACACAGTTACACTCTACTTCAAATAAATAATCCTATTTTATAGATCGGTAAAAATATCGACACATTAATATTTACCTCAATAAAAATTAAATAGGAAATATCTTATAAGTCATTATAAATTCTATCATAAAAATGCTTTCTTTTCAACGATAAATTTTGAGCGTCGTTTGCAACAAACTTTGTAACGTATTTATATTATGTAAACGTTATAATGTATTATAACGTTTATTCATTTCTTTTATGTGTACTGGAAGTTCTTATCTCTGTTACTGATGGATATTCATTGTGTCGGCAAAGGGTAACAGACATAAAATGAATTGCATTTATTTAACTGTACGATTAAACGCACCAAAAGCAGCTAAGAAGCGATCTTGTTCCTTAAATAAAATATAATGACATATTTCTCAAAGGAAGTATCTGGTCCTAAGTGCTGCGCATCGCATTTTCACTGAATTCATTTTCTCATAATATTTCTGAGAGATAACTCAAAAGCGAAAAGTGTAACATACATTAGTCAATTGTTAAGGTTCCGCAGAGAAATTGAAAAAAATTAAACCTTTACAGGTAATTTTGTCTGTCCGTCCGTCACAACCATTTTTTTCGGAGAACGTTGGTACTATATAGATGAAAGTTTGAAGCTTCTATAAACTGCTGAACAATTCTATAAACTGCTATACAATGTAATTAAATTATAGAAAAAAAAATTTAGGAAGGATCTTCAAACATGTAACTGAGGGATGAAAAACAAATTCCGGTACACATAAATCTTTAGTTAGGTCCACAAAATTAACATCTAGGTTTCGAAATGACTTTTATTTATGTCGATAGTTAAAATATGTGCGCTTCTCTCTAACTAGGAGTGGAAAATTGAAGATAGTAAAACTTAAAAAGCACTTTCAACGAAAATTAATTTAAATAAATTATAGATGTCGCGTAATTTTTGAGATACGGGGTAGGTATTTTCGTTTAAACGCTCAGCGTCCGCGGAAATAATAATTTTGTATTTCACGGTCTCATTGTGAAACACTATGAAATACAAACTTATTTTGGCTGCCAAATAAATTAATATTTTGGATCCTGATTACATAACCCTTCACTGTGCGTATTTCGTCACGCACTTCACAGTCGGTTTTTTTAATTTCTGTAGATATGACATTCAACAGACATAAAAAAATATTTTTATGTTTTCTTTGAAATACCTATATAATATGTTGTCAGTATAATCTATTGCAGTTTGTCACTGCACTCATAAACCGAAGAGTCATAAAGTTGTTTTACGACCTTACAACTAAGTTTATAGAGATAGAAACTCCTTGTCTTTAGAACAGAAGTTAAGAACTTACAAACTTTTAATAACAGATCATCATATTAATTTCGCTGAACGGTTTTAATAGAAAAAGTTTTGATTGTATTTTACTGTAAGTTTCATACAATGAAACTTCAAAGTGAGTTACATAATGTATTACTTATATATATTAAAGATAAAACTATATTCACCAGCAGTTGACTACAGACGATTTGGATGAAAAAGTTCCAATAACTATCTCGTAGTGGATTGTGATATCTCTAATGTATTCATCATATCACTCGTGTTGGTTCTCAATCGGTACGAAGGTGCATACCTTTCTGGCGACAATTTGAGGTCTCCTTCTCCGCCCTGAGTAATTCCTGGATGTAGAGGAGCCTTTCAGTCTTGGTCGTCCTTTCCCGGCGGAGTGTTCGCTGTTCCCCCTTCAACACGCCCAGTTCACTGTGACGACGCCCTACAGGGTCCAATAACCAGAGGAGAGATTTTTAGTCTGAACCTGACGCTACCCGGCTTATTCATACTCTCTTGAGGCGTGTAGTTGGTTGTTCGTACGGATTTTTTTTCCCTTCTTAGATCCAGGAAAAAATTGCAGAACACTCGTTTCTCATTAAATTTCATACAAACGTCCTTAAAGCTATGTATTACACACAGGCACTTTATTTTATGCGTATACAAAAAGTTAGATCCTTAATTTATTACAGAACTTTTCGACATCATCAGTTCCATTAAGTTTTTTAAATGTGGACTTTTGTAGTTTGTTTTTCCTGTTTCATTATTAAGATTCCGTAGTCAAGCTGTGAGATAGAGATAGATTGATAAGTGTGCTTACTCAACCTTTTTTTCAGTTACCCCTTCAAGTGAATTATAACTTTCGCGTTTAAAAATATCTCTGCTTCGGAAGGGAACAATGTTAAGGTGAAATAACTCATATTACCTATGACAAAATAAGATTCGTTAAATGGCAGCGTAACCCTTAGTATGTGTACCCAACATATGTGGTTGATTTCTATATTAATTTATAATTACGTAACTATTTATCAGGTAGCCACTTTATGGGCATCCAACGTGTCGGCATTTATTGGGCCGCAGGAGACTTGTGTTCACGAAGGAAGAATGGCTGCGGCCTTCAACTTACCTATGGTCAGCTACGTAAGTAGAGAAAACTACAAAAAAAAAATGCCTTGAATTCACGCTATTACTAATTAAATTAACAAAGTTTATTGTACCTTTTCCATTTGTTATTTAAAGATATACACAGTTACATAGTTTCGGTTACTGTTTGTTTGTCTGATTAATAAATCTTCAGGTCACCTAAATCGAAAAATTATACGAAATATCATCGAACACCAAAGAGTAGAATAAAGAAGACAATACATAAGTATTCAATAAACTAGAAATATGAATGAACGGAATGGAGATTTTATTCGTCGTTTACGCTTAATAAAAATGAATCATTTTATTACTGCAAGGATTATCGTAAAAAGTTATTATAGCAATAACGTGGTCGATTTTTTCCCAGTACTGCCGAGACGTGGCCAGTTCAAACAAACGCGTGTACACGACGTTCGCTCGCACGAGGCCCTCGGACACGGACATCTCCCGTTCTGTCGTCGCCGTGCTCACACACTTTAAATTTATGCATGTAAACAAAATACCTACTTACTTTTATTTCAAAACAATTTCCTTCCTTTCAAATCGAGCTTGTAAACACCTAAACACTGAAATATGCAGATTCTCTTAAACCATTTTAGAACCAAATTTTTCATTTATGTACCTATTAGCTGTTTGTCCAAATACTTAATACGAATACAATAGTCCAAATCTTTATATCTTAATAACTATTATTTATTCATTATTATAATTGTAGTAACTAGTAACAGCCTAATTAGATACATACATCTCTCATCTCACAACTGGGAAAAGACTTCATCGCACAATTAAGGTGACAAGGAGATAGGAGATATTGCACCACAAGGGTCCTGCGCATACTCAAGTCTCCATTACTCTGTGTTGGAATATGCCCCATCTCCCACCTCATTTGTGCGATGAGGCCTTCTCCAATAGTGAGATGAGAAATGTGTGTGCCTTCTTAATCTCCAACCTCCATTCCATCAATTTCCAAGCCAACAATAAGGGCTCCTACTTAATTTGACAACTACCACATTTAGCGATAGTCACGACCTATTTAACGTGGCATCTGAAGCATGAAGATATCTTATAGAGCTATGAATGCATAACATTTTATTCCTTTTTAAATTAGCCGACCATCATACAATGTACATAATACATAAAAAATACTATAAGCATTTTTTTTTTTGCCATATTTAAAATTGCTAAATTATAGTCATTTACGGCGATATTTTTTACACAGGTAGCATTCGTTTACTTGAAAGCTCAAAATCATGACTTTTCTCGCCTGGCTCTGGCTATAATAGCCGCTGCAAGAGAGAAACAAATATCAGTACGCACAGTGCAAGTGTACAGGCAGCCTTATTATTATGAAAATAGAAGGGAAAACTTCTCTCGTAACCCCTTCCTGGACATCGTCCGGGAAACTTATAAAGACACTCGAAGTGAGTATTCGACATATTTCTTGCATACCAATAAAATGTCTGACGCTCTCTGAAAATAAAATTCATTTTCGCAGTATACGTCTCGATAGGATATTACCACGACCATATCGGACTTATGCTAGCGTTGGACGCAATGCAACTTTTGGATTCTGGTGAGCATTATTTTTGTAATCGTGACAATTTCACAATGACTGTATTGTGTTTGATTATGAGATATGTGTATGTAATAAATACAATGTAACATATATATACAAAATTGTTTTTAGTGGCTACGTATACACGAAATATAACTCTAGAGGCACTTTACTTCATCACTTCTGACTGAAATCACTTTGGGATTGCGAACCCAACACCTGTTTCCCAACACCTTAGAGGTTTCTTATTCTGACTTACTGAATAAAACATACTTACATGAATATTAAAGAACAAATCTAGGTTCTCGTTGTATCTAAATTCTATGAAAGGAGAATTTTGATTCTGATAAACCAAATTTAGCTTCCCTCGTGCGTGTTGACGTTATAGTACCTGCTATACATACTGTATTAGTAGCGTCATTTATTTCCGAGCTTACTTTACTGTATAAAAGGAAAAAATACGTGCATAATTTCCATAAGCTGAGGCTGATATATTTGTCTAGATCTTCCCCTTTGTTGCGTCTGACGACAACACCCCATTCTTCAGAGGAGCTCTACGAATATTACTAAAGTACAATAGAATACTACAGCACAAAACAGACAAAATTATTAACTGTAAATCGCAATCTTTAGTTGTTTATTAATTTGTTTAAAATATATTGGCTGAACTCTAATACTGTTTTTAATGTTATTTGAAGTATTATAATAGAAAAGATATTATTTCTTTCTTGCAAACCTCATTTGTTATTACATCGTACAAAACGTAGATAGGTACATTACTGCGTACATTAGATATACATTATTGGAAACGTCTTGTATCGCTCTTGAGTTTGTTATGGAGAAGACCGCGGTCCTCCATTTCTAATGAAAGCAGATCGATCACATCTTGATATGACACAAACTTCCGGAGAACTCAAATATCGCGAGTAAACAATGATGACAGTTGTGATAGTTTATTTGCTAATTTACGTACATTGAATCGTAATTGAATGAATATTCATAAAATCCAAAAGATGCTACCCACTTAAATTAATGACTAAAATTTGTGTAACAAATATTATAAACCATGTTTATAAGTATCACAAGTACACATTATCTGTATGAGAGCACTATTTGATGTTTTTGCAGTAGAACTAGAATAAGATACGCGTAATTAAATTGAATAATAATGTTACAAGAAGTCAGCTTAAAGGAGTCTAATAATAAGTCGCGACTGGCAAGTTGCAAGCGACTCGCAGTGACACGTTGCTTGTTTGCAAATGACAAATAAGAGACATTTTAAAAAATATAGATATTTATACATAAATTATGTTATTGTCATTAAATTAAAATATATTACATGTATTATAAGTACTTACCTATTACATTGACGTAATCATAAATGATGTAAATTACTTTCAGTTTAAAAAATAATAATAATAATAGCGAATATTTAATATATAGACATGGTAAATAATATGCATGAAATTTTCTAGTACTATTTTTACTACTATTTACCTACTTTACTTATCATCACATAAGTATATCTACTTACAGTTTTCTAAAGCAATTATAATATAACATGTTTTAATAAGTGTAAGATAAGTGCAAATAATATGACAAAATATACAGAGTTAGGTTCGAGTCAAAAGGAAATATGTGGAAGTTTAGATTTGAATTCGAAAATTTCGAAAATACACTGCAACATGTTCATTTGTATTTTATATTAAACCTATACTTACATATACGAATATTTATGTACTATAACTGCATGTGTGACAGGATAAGTAGGTACACATTTTGTAAACCTAGGCGTACACCGTTTTACTTGAAAGAAAATTTCAAAAATATTATATTTTTACGGACTACAAGTGATTATAGACGAAGAACTGTTGCCTAAAATCGCTCTAAAACATTCAAAAGTATAATTCATGTGTTCCTGTTTCCACCAGGATGCGTGCGTAAGTCTAACTTACGTAAACGATATTGGGTTACCTTTGGTTCTAGTTTTGTTTTGGTATATTATAATAAATAAGACATTTACAGGCGAATATGCAGCCATCGGAGTTGACGTTGAGAAATATGAAGCGGGAGAAGCAGTCCGCTATCTCGCCGGGCCGTTACGTAAAGAGCCATCATCAAGAGCTGTTCGGGCCTTTCGTTCTTACATGGCAGTATCTCCTTCACCATCTCATTCCTACCCTGCATTCGCTGCAGAAGTCAACACAAGACTTCAACTGCCACCTTTTAATTTTACTAATCCATTGCTTGCTTTCGGCGGAGGTAAAGTGGTAAGTTAATAAAATTTCTTATCGAATTATTGTTACATAATATGCTATTTAGTTATTATTTATAATATACATATATCTATTCGTAGTAAGTATTATAACCATTTATAATATCAACTCTTGCAAATATGTATTCTGACAATGGAAATTAAAAAACCGGCTCAGTTAGAGTTTGTATTGTTATTTGTTACCAATGGCCAACCACAAAACAAGATTTATCATAGAGCTTTCTTTTCATACAAATAAAAGTATCTTACATAATACAATGATGATAATAATTTATCTACAATTTAACTACACTTTGTCCTGTTTATGATATTTTCTGTCTGTCATGTTTATGATATTTTCAGACTTTTCTAAATGATCCTTTCAGATAAAAGTGGGCCAGTAAATTATGGGTGCTTTTCCGAAAATTTTAACGAAAGTCATCTTTTCACTTGCTACTTCAACCCTCCAAAACCCCCAAAGTAAAAGCTCAATTTTTGGAGTTCACGTCTATGTTCGCGTCATTACTTCTATAACTGTTACTTCTGTTACTAGCCATTTTGCTATTACGTCAAATAGCCCGGTTGTTACAGACAGTTTAAAACAGTAGGCAGACAAAAAAATAGACAATAAAAATGTTTTGTCCCATTGGCGGAAACAACAGGATCGCCACAAAAGAAGAATAATAATAAAATTCTTCGTCCCGACTCCCGATACATTCCATTTATAAAGCTTTTCATTGTTTTTGAAATGTTTTTATTTTGATATTGTAAAAGCAAAGATTATAAGAATTATTTATAAAGATTTCGAATAGTCTCTAAAAAAACGGTTGTGATAGACAGACAAACACCGAGGTGATTGATTCCATTAGTGTTCTGTTTTTCCATTGCAACGGAACATTAAAAAATGTTTTTTTCGACACATATTCTATTTTTAAAGCCTTTGACTTTTATTGCTTTTGAAAATGTTTATACTTCGATATATCACGCGTTCTAGATTTAGAATGAAGGGTTATTAGAATTATTTTTATAAACGTTTTCCTATTCGGTAAATTATGAACTTCGACGGAATTGAATCATAACAATCGAATCATTAATCTATCACGTCAAAACATAAGACAAGTGTACAAGTTATAAGTTCTCGTCTGACGTCACCGAATTAATTACAATGTTGATTAAATTTACTCACTAGTACGTAAGTACTTTTGCCGCGAATTCTCGACACACTTGTATGAATCTAAACATAGAAACTTGAAATTGAAAATGCAGTCAACGTACACTCTTGTGTAATGTGTAATTTAGTCTCAACCCCAAGCAATTAATTTAACGATCCAACTACAGATGCCCTCAAACTATTGCCCACAATGAGGATAGTAAATAGGGGCGCGTTAATCTAATGAGCAAAATGTAGTTTTATAGTGTATACCTAAACAGCAGACTAATAAAATAGGACAAAACTTACTGTACCTTCAAGCTCCATCCAAACTTTGAGAATTGAGATTTATTAATAAATTATGCCTATCGGATATAAGTATGTAGATAATAAAACTTTATAAATATGTCGCCTACAGATAACGAAGCATACGTCATCCTGTCTACTGTAATTGTTTACTGCCTTTTTAAAATACAGTAGGCTGTATCTCTGTGAGCATAACATTTCATTTCATCTTTCTGTTAATTTGTGTGAATAGTTAAATTAAAATGAAAAATAATATAAATTCTTGTACATTTGTTATGTATTCTATGTTCTTCTATCTCTATATAGATCCCAGAAGAAGCTGCGTGGCTCCACGACGCAGTGTGGGTGTACGCGCGCGCTCTAGCGGCAGCACTTTCGTCCGGAGAGGACCCGCGTGACGGTCGGGCATTAGCATCTAGGATGAGAAACACCACGTACCGCAGTATTATGGGGTACCTATTTTATCAGCAATCTACATTAACCCACTACTGTACCATAAATTACCTCATGTAAGCCTTAGAATAATGATGCTTAGAAAGAATGTTTACTAACAAACGACACCAAACAAATGAAGCAATAAATTGTGCACCTGTGCGTAAGCTGCGTTTCGATTAAAATCCGTGGAACGCAATATGTATTAGAAATTTCCTGTCATTTTTTTGTTTTATTTGAGAGAGATGCGATTTAACAAGTGCTTTTTGTTTCGTTTTGTCTCGTTCGTGCGCTTCCATGCACTTAATCGTTTTCTAGCACTATTATTTTAAGGAAAAAATATAGAGATTTCTATAGATATACAGTAATCCCCCTATAACGCGGTACTCTTATAACGCGTTTTCATATTACGCGATTTCAATCCCCCGTATAACACGGGCATTCCCCCATACAACGCGGGGATTTCCCACATACATACATATTTCTGTACTGTGAAATTTATAATGATTTGTACAGTTCATAATTAGCTTAAATACGTTATACGGGAATACCCCTATAACGCGTTTTCCTATAACGCGGAACCAATCTACCGCGTTATAGGGGGGATTACTGATTTCTAAATATTCTATAATTCTATATCGCAAATTTTATTATTTTGTGAATTCGACGAATCTTTGCGAAATAATTCTGGATAAAAACAAAATATTCGGGGTGGGTTGAAACTAGAAATCACTTAGTTATCCACGCGAAGTTGAAAATGTCGATATTAGCCGTCGGCGCTCCATCTTGGCCAACCACGTCTCAACCTGGTTTGAGCTAGTCTCATTTTTCTGGATCCTTTCTTCTTTTCAATAGAGGCGTGATCACTATACCTCCGAAAGTATTTTTGCTCGATCCTAAACGGAATTTTGTTTTTTATTTTTAGTCTCGCTCATATTCTCTAGTTGTCTGGTCCAAATGCGTAGTCATTTCAACGCTATGTAACTCACTTCATACTGAACAGTAACCGCACGACACCTCATTTTGAATGCTTACTTGTTCGGCCTATGATATGACGTCATTACAAGAATCCGAAGGGGGCGTTTGTTTTTTTTTTGTTGTCGTTAAATCGATCTTTACGATACGTTGTACCAACTATTACTTTTCTAATTTATAAATAAACTTTAGTTACACGAGGCTCTTTTTTCATGGCACAACTTTTCGTGGACAACCCCCTTAACGTAACATCCTTATTAATCTGTGGTAACACGTTAATCGAATTCACTTCAAAAAATTATTTCAGCACACTGTACTATAGTTATCAATAAGTTCAATTTTCTGCTTTTCATGATGATGGAGAACCAGGAATCTATCTTCCGTAAAATTAAATGCCCATCCAGGATAGGTATATTTATTTCGATTCTATATATCTTTGGAATTGGGTAGCACTTACTAATGGTTATTTTATCACTTTATCCATCTGCGCTGCAAATGTGTATGTCATGTCGTCAAATGATCGTATCAGTATAACCACAGATTAACTAGTTAAACTATACAAGGTATACTTTACATCTGCATAATGGCATACTCATTTCTAATTTTATATCATTACTTTTAGATATTGGGTGCATATGGACGACTGTGGAGACGCCGAGGGCAATTACACTCTGCTCTCGATCGACCCGTCCAAACCACCTGGACTGTATCCACTAGCAGTACTACATAAATCAACACCGGTAATGTTTTGCATACCATCACATTTCGTACCTACCATTTACGTACTCATATCGATATTTTTTCATAGACAGAATTATTTTGCTTATTGATCCATAAAATACAGTTTTGCTTCTCGGGCTTTTCCCGTGAAACGTAGGTATATCTATACACACCTATAATATTTTTGATACATACAAGCAAAATATTTTTTGATATAAGCGAAGAAAAATAGGTAGAAACAATTTGTTTTAGTCGGGTGATCAGTGTTCTTTCGTAATTTAAATTGAGTGTATTTATGTAAATACATAATTAAATATTACACGTTTCTTCAATGCAATATAGTTCATATATCTTTGGACATGAAAATTGAAATATATACACATACACATAAATAAAATTGAATTGTCAGTCTGTGATAAAAGCTTGTATGGTTATTTGCACGTAACCAAAACCCCAACAAGCTTTTGTAATTTTTTATCTGTCTATTTTTTTGTCCGGGCCAATCTCCGAAATAGCTAAGCCGATTTTGACCGGACTTTCATTTCATTTTCAAAAAAGACAAAAAATACGATTACACACACAAAAGAGGATGATAAATTCATAACTGAAATCGAAGGTTCCCGAGCGCTATCCATTTTCGTTCTACTGCGACTTCTACAATGTACTCTCGGTAGCTACCTAAATTTATTAATCACGGTATCCTTATCCGTATCCAGTGACCACTTTCTTTATGTTACCTATACTTTTACTGCAATTATATTTATATTACATAGGTACATATATCTTGTTCGCAATTGGAGTTTAGGCTTTTGTAGTTATGTTAATTATATATTATATTTATTTATTGCATATTTATTTTTTTCTATGAAAATTCAAAGATTTATGGATTTATATTTGTTACAGCTTAGTATCCACTATTATATTAAACGAGCAATATTTGTATATGCATACATACATATACATATCCTCACGCTGCATCCCTAACGGGTTAGTCAAACAGGACGTAGCGCCGAGCGTCACGGTCCTTACATACCTCTTTCGGTTCCTCAAATCTCATCATTCTCCTCACACATTTTCGCTTAGGTGTGCGAGTGCTTTTGACATTTCCGTCTGCTAACACTCTTGCTATTTGATCTTCATAAGTCAGCCTTGGTCTTCCTTGGCTTCTTTGACCACTCACTTTCACTCTGTAGATTTTCTTCGTCAGTCTTTCATCACTCATTCTTTCTAAGTGCCCGAACCATCTAAACATTCCTTTCTTCATTTTAACAATAATATTGTCCTGCAACCCTGTCATACTGCGTATCTCTTCATTACTTATCCTGTCCGCAAGGGTGATACCGCACACATATCCAAAAGATCGATTTCTACTGCATTTATCATAGTCTAATTCGATTTTGGGCATATCCAGGCCTCGCTATATAAAAGAGTAGTATTATACTAGCAATATTTCTACATATTTATAATCGCGTTCTCAAAAACGACTCTGATGATTTTGATGAAATTTACAATGTAGAGCTATACGGTGGTCAAAAATCGATCTAGCTAGAGTCCAATTCTAAGAAAAGTCGTTTTCTCTATGTTTGCACACACTTAAAACTTTTAAACTATGAACTCTTCTGATTTAACAAGAGAGTTTACCTTCCCAGTAGTATAGTGGGTCGCAGATCTATCAAGCTGAAATACGCGGGTTCAAATCCTGCAATGTGGTCAGTCTTTTTTTGTTTTTTTTTTAAAACACCGACTAAAGCTCGGTCGCCCAGGTGCTTATTGTAGAAACTTATTACCTTGTTAATACAAAATTATACATCATCAGCGAAAGTGCGTGAGACGAACGATGAGATTTGTGGAGATGAAAGATGTAAGGACCGCGATGGTTGGCACGCCATCTCCTCTGATTACTGGTTCAGGAATACAGCGTGAAGATATATACAGGGTGTATATGAAAACGGGACAGTTACTTTAATGGATGAAAGGGCATAACTTTAGTATGTAGTTACAAAAAGAATTATCGAAAAAAACGTATCCGTTTAAGAGTTATGACCGTTTTAATTTTCAAGTGTTATCCCCACCATTTCTCGTAAAATTGGGTTGATCGTGTACAGTTACAGATTTTAAATCTTACGTATTTTTTTATTTTGTAATAATTTCATCCGTTACTGAAATACAGCCTGAAAACCCCCATTGGGGTATACGCATTATACATATACACCCTGTATATATACATATGTATATTGAAAATGAAGTAAATTATCTTTTATTTACCATTGAAGAATGACAGACTAATTGAGAACGAACTGACCATAACGGTTTATTTACTATCGTAGTTCCTTCTTTACTATCTCCATACAAATAGCTCATGAAAATTAACTCAACAAACGCCACACGTTTACGTAGCAATTTTGGACGTGGTATGAATATACGACATCTTAAACAGTTAGCCAAAACATTTACATTACTGTTTGGCTTCAGAGATGCGCGATTGTGCCAAAATGCTTACATTATAAGATGCATATCAATTCCTACTATTTTTTAAACTTTTTAAGCTTTTATATTCTTATTAGTTTATACTAGAAGACCCGTGCTGCTTCACAGCATTGTGTTGATAATATAATTCAAAAATAACGCTCTTATAAAATGAGTAATTGTAACATAACCTAAGTTGAATACAAAAATTGAAAGTCAAGTTGAATGTTCACACTTAGCTTCCCTCCAACTCAACCAATTTTAGTGGGAAAAAGCTCAAATGAAAAAACTCGTTCCAACGAGTGTTTTTAGACCAAAACGAACCTCGTACCTCAATTAGAACCGGAGATATAGAGAAAAAAAGCAATGAAAACATAACAAATGTACAGGAAGTAATCGCGTTTGAGTATAGCTTGAGAAGGGTGAAAGTTAGGTGACGACAAATTTGCGTTCCTTTCATTAAAAAAACCATTCGTTAAAAAAAATTAAGCGAATCGGTTGGATAGAGCGGCCGGACGGACTCGTAATAGATTTCATAATTTTTTTAATATTAGAAGACAGAAGAAGATAGTATAGTAATAAAATAAAAAACATTTTGTTATCATATTCTTAATTCTTAAATACGAAATAGAAGACTTTTCAATGAAAGATTTAATTAATTTAATTTCATTTATTAGAAAATACTTTCCAAGAAAATCAAATTTATTTCATTAATATGAATAACATCTATTTCACGAATTTTAACATTTGTATGCTGATATTCAAAATATCAGGTCAAAACATAATTTTTCAATTTATATACTCTAAGTTAGAAAAAATTACCTGAAAACCTGAAAGGCTTAATTGGCAATGCTCGAGAGACAACAGTTCAACATCTCAGTTGCATGTTCATGTAAATAAAAACAGCAATCTTTCGAAACAAAAAAGGAATTACGATAGAATAAGCGTGTTCATAAAATATTTTTAGATATGTTTATAAAATAATTTTTAAAAATTAACTAAAAAAAAAATTCACCTACCTTTTACACCTACACCTTTTTCTGAAACTATTCCAAATATAGTATAACATGCTTTCCTTTGTTAATAGAGGTATTTAAATATAATATAACAATAGGCAAGTATATTGTGTTTGCATTTAAAAGACATGAATTTCAAATCTGTCATATATAGTTGCGTATAAGTAATAATCTTAAATAAATAAATCATTAACATACTTGTGTGTCACATCACATCAAGTTTCCGAAACCAAATGGTGTGCAAAAGAGTAATATGATTGTATTTCAAAAGCAAAAAATATAATAGTTACAATACTTACAGTTATATTTCATCTTTATGCAGGAAGTAAGATTTTTGCGGGAAATGAAATGGCTCGGTGGTCGAGTGCCGCTTTCAGAACCACCTTGTGGATTTAGAGGCGAAAAGTGTGTCAGTAAGTATTGCATATTTGTAAATAAAATAATGTTTACAAATAAAAAAACATCAATAAAGTACGTATTCTATACGTACTATTATAGATACACATATATTCTCACCCCATAATTTTCAAAACTCCTTACAAGTGCCCATGAAAAGGAGTTTCTCTTTCCCCTTAATGTACAAGTTATGTAAACAGCTAATAGAATCAGCGAGTGGGCCGGAATAGTCCATTACGGTCAGTCGCGTCCAGCGCTACCATTTTGTTTACTAGCGATCTAGAAAACGAATAATATGTTTTTTAGAAGCCGGGGGTGAGTATTAAGCGCAAGGTTTCGTAAGCGACAGTAAGTGGGGTGAGTCGTAAAAGCGTCGTAACGAGGCTGACAAGCAATACGAAGCAGCAAGCCATCCCGCGCACGCGACTCCCGCTGTGACCGCACTTGCCGACACGTCCGACTTAATGCTCCCACATACCACATACAGACTACCTAATAAACATACATATGATATACATACGTCCATAAAACATACGTATGTACGACACTATTCAAGTAGTCAAGAAACACTTCGTATTTTGGACCTATGTTGAAGAGCAGTGGTTCCCAAACTTATTATGCAGGACAGATTCCGTCTCATAGCAAAACACAACTATCAACCCCCAGTTAAATAACTTTACACGGTAGGGTAGATAGACAATAGTTTCCTTAATTTTCTTATAAACACAGTTACAATTGTGTTTATATACATTTTGAAATACGATAAACAGATTTTTTATGAGATCGCTGAAACTGAGGAGATGTTTTACGATTATTATTTTTATATTTGGCTCCATGTTTGTGAGTAACATTCGTATTCTTTTGTCTCCGCGAGCCTATCGGTTTTTTTTACCTTTCGTGGACATCCAAACATTATCTTACGCACCCTCAAATTAATTTTAAATTAATTAAATTTTAAATTAAAAAAACATATGTATGTACTTTTTATTAATAAAAATTTTAAATTAAAAATGATGCTCGGAGTTTTGTAGCAACTAAGAATCACTGATATATACTAAAAAATTACGTTTCTTCTTATTACTATCCGTTTGAATTTCTTAATTTATTGACGTGTGTACGCCCACTGGTAATGAAAGAAAAGTCTCGCAGTAAAAATCACAGACTACTTAATTACTGAGTAATGAGGTACTATTGTTTCAAAAGATAACTCAATAAATGTTATCTACGATACTAGGATTTGCCGGGTACGGCTTTGTTCCCGCTTTTTCAATTTAATGTTCCGACCCATCCTCAATTTATATCATCTCTCGTCTCAAAGAATTTAGTGTAGATCTAGCTACAAATTGAATTGAGACGATGTAAAAGGCGTTTAGTGCTAAAACCTCTTAGAAATACTACGTCAAAGAAAGTCGTACTAATAACGTACTGAAATTTTTCTGTCGCTGTAGTTCGTCATTCACACAGCTCGTTAACTGGTTCGCGTCTTATTTTTTTCAAGCGTTTCTTATTTTTTTCCATACAAGAGTTCAAGTAAATTGTTTTTTCATTCCATCTACTCTAAAAACGATGATTGGTTCCTCGATAAGTCACTAAAATAGATCTTTTATCTTAAGAACTTTCACAGAGGGCAGAAATAAATTTGAATAGAACACGAGAGGTCATATGAAAATATTATACTTATAAACAGTGATAGTGGCTGATCGTCACTTGGGCGGCGCGGTAGCGCCGCGCTAGAGGCAATTTAAAATTTAAAGAACAAAAATTTATTTGTAGGACTTTTTGGCGGGAACAGGAGAAGCGAGGTTGTCATTTTATTTAGATTTTATGTTTTTTAAATTTTTGGGGGTTTCAAAGTACAAAAGTGATAGCATATTGTGTTTTAAAGTTCTGTAAAAGTGAAAAGAATGGAGTAAGTCTTAATAAACACGTGTATCTGAAGTTCTCGCGCTCTTTCAAGATATCCTATACATAACTTCAGTAAAATACTGTCACTTTACTGGAGTTTTACGTCTAGAAGAAAAAACGAATTTACTTCGAACGTGCTTCATGTGGATTCTACACAGGATTCTACTTATTAATACGTGACCATTGGCAAATACGCTAATCTGTGCGTCATGCCATGAAAAAAGAAAAAAAAAATTATTTGTACTTATTGAATGACGTCTCTCATTTACTTTTCTCATAGATAGGAATGAATAGAAAATTGTATCACTCGGTAGTAAATAGTACATTATATAACAAGAGAATATAATACCGTTTTTACGGCGAGGCGCCATTTTAGTCCAGAGCGAAGCAAAGGATTCTAAAGTAGAATCCTGAGGGCAGCGAAGGATTTATTTACGTCGCCCGAGGTAAAAAATTAATTTTACTGCCGAGTGATACACTCTACTTTTCATTCCCTTCTAGGAGAAAAATAAATGAGAGGCGCTATTCGATACGTAAAAGTACAAAGAAGTTTCATCATAAATATATTTTTAAATTTTTAATTTCTTCATTTCTTCTGGCGCGCGGATTATTTTTCTTTCTTCATGGCATGGCGCACAGATTAACGCATTTACCAATGTCACGTAATATTAAGTAGAATGGACATGAAGCACGTTCGAAGTAAATTACTTTTTTCTTCAAAACTCCTCCAGTAAAGTGATAGTAGGCTTTACTGAAGTTTTATAGGACTTCTTGAAAAAGCGCGAAAACTTCAGCTACGCATGTTTATTTAGACGTACTCTGTTATTTTCACTTACACAGAACTTTAAAACACAATATACTATTACTTTTATACTTTAAAACTCACAAAAATGTAAAATATAGAAAATCTAAATAAAATGACAACCGCCCTTCTCCCGTTCCTGCTAAAAAGTCAGTCCCTGGCGCGCGGTTACCGCCGGCCCAAGTAACCATCAGCCAGTAACATTTTTCATACAATATTTTCATTTGATCAATTGGTGTTCCTAATTCAAACTCATTGAGAAAAGACCTATTTTGGTCGTACTTATTGAGGAGTTATTTAATCATGGTTTTTCTAATAAATGAAATGAAAATTAATTTCTTACCTCGCTCAGGGTTCTACTTTAGAATTCTTCGCTCGCTCTAGACTCAAAATATTAATATTTTACTCCCTTGTTATACAACCTACTATTACTTTGTAACTGGTTAAGGCATTTTATTCATGTATGCGTAAATGCATAATTACTAAGTACTTCTATTACAAGTAACAACAAAACTTTTCGAAGATTATCAAATTATCAAATTATTATTTATTATTGCATAAAGCTTACATTTTATTTAGATAGTCTATCGTTTAATTTATTCTGCTTTTAGGTTTACGTAAAATTGAATCGGCTCAATAAAAATCGAGTGTAAGGCTATGGAAAAGTATTTTTTTTTACATCAATGTATGATAGACTGAACATAAAACTAAATGTCGAAACCGATAAGTAGGCTACAATATGCGTTTTTAAAGCCGGTTAATAAATATTTACTCGTTGTATGTCAGGCCACGTGGGTGCTTGGGCTTTGGGCGCTGCAGGTGGAGCACTCGCTCTGTTAGCTCTCGCCGCACTAGCTCTGTACCGAGGCTGGAGGTACGAACAAGAGCTGGACTCTTTACTTTGGAAGATCGACTTTCGAGACCTGCATTTGCCCGATGAGCAACAACGCGTCAACAAAATGAGTAGGTAAACCGAATTTGTATATGTGTTGTATACATGCAGTCGCTTGTGTTCTCCAGCAATTATAATTTAAATTATTTTTTGTAGATATACATATGATCGTACGAGCATGACTTTTCCTTGTGTGTTTCATCTTGACTTCTTTCACAGTTAATCTTAAACACTTTTTGGCATGTAGAGACATCTAAACGTTAGTTACTTTAATGCTTATATAGCACTTAAGTGTATTTGTCGTCGTACAAACGTAGAGTTTTACATTAGTAAGTAATTAACCTGTGGTAGAACGCATAAGCTTCACAAAATATATTTCATAAAATTTCATCATTTCATGAAATAATAATAATACACCAGACAATTACAAAAATTGTACAACCTCAGACTATAAGCACTAGGCTTGTACTATGGGCACAACGTACTAGGGAAGCTCCCGGTAACACCCAGACTCCAAGCTCATTTAGGAAAATTCGTTGCCTTATTAATTGACCTTACCGAGATTGAACCTGGGACTGCTGGGACCCCGGCTTGAAATACATATAAGTACTAATAGTTTCAAGATCAGAGTCTGTAAGGTTTACAGACTGGGCGAATCGTCCAACGAATTTATTTTCATTTAACGTTATGGCAGGTATTATAGATGATTATTTCATGAAATGTGAACGTTTCCCTAAATACCCTGGACCACCATGATCTACCCAATCCCACAATCATACGAAATCATAATTATCCGAAAAATAATAATGTGAGGATGTTTATCATATTCATATAACAGCGAATCAGACTTCGTTACTGGCTCATTACTGTAAGTTCCTACACATCTCTATAGTTCAACTTTTAATTCAGTTCGATTCTATTTGATGTTTCCAGAGTAAATAGTTTTTGCAAATTTTTAAACATTGATGTACCTCTATATCGACTTCACTATTATTAGTCTGTAGAGGGTTGCGTGTCCCGCGGCATGATCTGCATGGAATCTCCTTTTTCGATAATTCTTTTCATGAGATAACGGTAACGTTGAAAATATGTGAATATTTGTAGCAATAAAAAAGTGGGTAAAATAGTAAAAAAGGAAAAATAAAACGTGATGTTTATTTATTCGAATTATTTAATACATTATGAAACGGCGACGTTACAGGGCCATGCCAGCGCCAAATTAAAATAATTAAATGTTAGACTATAGTCGATCGATTTAGTTGATTCATTGACGCAGTTTTCTCACTTGACAACACTACTTTAGCTGGACACATTATTTACAACTTTGACATGTTGAAACGTAAAATCACTCTATCTAATTAAAAGTTAGTAGTTTAGTTTGTTTTCTAAATGGAGAACTTTACTATTGTCATTTTTAGAGTCGTAGCCTAAACGGCCAAAACCGGGACTTATAGTTTTGTCATGATTGTATGTCCGTCTGTCTGCATGTCACAGTCGATTTATCCCGTTATCTTTACTCCTTACCACCTATTGAGCTAAAGGCATTTAGAAATTTTGTGGTTCACAATCAGAAATGAGAAACGTTAAATTATATAATGATATTTTGGATTAATTTTTCTTCAATTTAACATCTATCTTCTCCGAAATTGCTACGGAACCCTAAGTTAATGCGTATCCGACACGCTCTTCTCAAGTTTTTTATATCACTCTTAAATTGTAGGAAAAGTAGAAACAGTAAAAATAAACATAAGTTATTCATACTTACTTTCAAACTGCTAATATAGGTACTTACTATTTCGTAATTTAAATAGGAGTTTAATAAAATTTCAAACTAAACAGTAATTAATAGACGCTGTGTAGGGTTGTAAGAGGAAGATAATTTATCACCGTACCTACAATGTACGTTAAGAACAATGTTTATTTCAGAAGACTAGAATAGAAAATTGTTTTCCTCAACAATTCGTCTTGGTATAAGCTGCACTTATGCCGAAGTACCTACTTTCCTTTCTGCCTGGGCTTATTTGGCGATAGAGTTTACTCTGGGATTAATGAACTTTTATTCGATACCACTCTTTCGACTTTGTAAGGTGTTGCTTTGGGCTATATAGTTTGGCGTAATATCTTATTTTGTCGTAGGAAACGAAATTCACGGTGGCATGGCCCTCGTCACTTTTGGTAATCAAATATGCCTATCGTAATTAAATAAATAATAAATTTTAACTGAAACTGAATCACTGTAATGATATACCTAATGATTAATAATGTGATACTTACATTACATAATTAAGTATACTTCAGATTACATTTATTTCAATTAATATACCAAACAAAAGATTACAACGATAATATTCAAGGAAAATAGTTTTTGTTTCTTTTAGATTTTGTTAACAATTAATTACTAACATAGCCTGTACTAACACATTTCTATGATGCATCATGCATCTATAGAAACAAATCGGAGTTATAAAAATTTTGCATATTGGTCAGAGACGATTTTTTCCAGCAAGATAGCAGCGCAGGAGCGAATGCTAACGCCTCCACTAATGCCGTCGGAACGTCAGACAAAAGTGGAGGCGGTAGTACGGGAGGCGTGCGCTCCAGCCAGGTGTCGCTCAGCTCAAACCCGGACCTCGACTTCAGATACTCAGCAATATTCACCGAGGTAGCGCTGTACCGAGGCCGCTTAGTCGCTGTTAAGCGAGTAAGAAAACATCAAATCGACATTACTAGAGAGATCAAGAAAGAGCTGAAAATTGTAAGTACTCAAGTTAAAATTTATATGCACACTATGTCGTGTAAAGTAAGCTTACTTAGATGTACATGTAGTAGAATTACTATATACGTAATACATGCATAGTAGTTAATTAAAAAAAATGCGGTTAAATGCATCGTACTTGTTCTTGTAACTATTGTGCCGCATTGTCAGCTGCAAAACAAAGTGTCTCTTAGAGCTATATTATTTAATCGACAACAGCAAAGTCACAAGGAGGGTTATGGTTTAGCAACGTATGTACGTATGTATATATTGTGTTCATCAGCCTATGAGGTATCATATACAAATCGTCTTACTTACGCATTAGATACGCACGTGACACGAGCTATTGTTTTTTTTTTTAATTTGCAATATGAAGTCCGCGATAGAACACTCAAAAATTGCAGATATTTTTTTATTTCATTACTCTGTGGATACGCTCGCTCAGTTAAGAATATCAGTTAGAAACTAAAACGTCTGACACGTTGATGAACGAATTAACCAAGTTAATTGTTACTACCTAAATTATAAAAATTAGTTTCACGTTTTTTATTTTTGGTCCAATAAGATTGAGCATTTGAGCAGCCATTCAAAATCAAAGTCTAGGAGAGTTTCTGAATCTGGGGCCACGTTAGTGCCCCCGCCAAGTTGAGCACAGCCGTACCATCTTTTTCTCGAAGCGACACGGCATTTTTGACCCCCCCTGTTACTTCGTTGCGGATAACGCTAGAAATCTGAATTTTCAGTGACTAAGAGGTTATAATAGAACTAGATATATTTCCAAACTATATTCAATTTGAACCTGTAATTTAAAAACCATTGCAAGTCAAATTTTTTTAATTTTGTCACTGACACACTCACCAATCATCTAATTCCGAAATGAAAAATCCCGAAATTTTTCAAATTTTCTTAATTCTGTCACTGAGACACTCACCGATCATCAAAATTCTAAGGTACTTCTAGCAGTCTCACAAACTTCAAATTTTGAATTTTAGGTAGCCTTTAGCCAATATAAAGGAAGGAAAAAATGAAAAATCCCGACATTTCATTATTCATTAAATGAAAAATAATGATTTAATTAAATTAAAAATTTCGCTGACACTTACCGATCATCACAATTCCAAGGTACTTTTAGCAGTCTCACAAACTTCAAATTTTGAATTTTAGTTAGCGTTTCGCCTAAAAAGGAAGGAAAAAATTAAAAATCCCGAATTCATTTTTCATTAAATGCTGCGAGCGCCCACATGCTGTTCGGATGTGCCCCGAAACGCTATTTATACGTTTACGATTTTCGTTTTATAATTTCGATCGATATTATTGACTTGATGATTGAAAGGCTTACTTATTTATTTACTGATATTATTTGGGTAATATAAAATTGATATTATTTGAATATTGTTTGGATAGTTTTAGGGCATAGATACCTTTCGGTACTTATCTACGCTTTTAGGTACAGCTGACGGACAAGATATATTACCCAAGAAAAAAAAAGGAGAATGACCTACAAAAAGAAATGAGATCCCATCAAAAACAACAAATGTAAAAAAATACCAAGTCTCACAACGCAGTTCTTCGACCACAAAAAGTTGGGAGATCTCATGTAAAACCAAGTCAGTTATTTTAGTTAGTGTCTATGGAAGCACCTATTCAACAATTTTGTTATAAATTGTTATCTAATCAATTACCTATCAACATTTATAGTGACCGTATCAGTATTAGACCTCTTTATTTCTGTAATAAATATAATGACTTGGCAATCGCACGCAATATAATAATTACATTTACCTAATATTAGCGATCTGAGCGCTTTGTGTTTGTTTACATATTGCATAAATTATGCCTGCTAGCACCATGTTCGATTAGGAGTAGTTTAAATAGTAGATTATTCTTATGTTATTATGTTGCCGTGCGATTGCCAAGTCATTATATTTATTATAGAAATAAAGATGCTTCCATAGACACTAATTAAAATAACTAACTTGGTATCACATGAGATCTCACAACTTTTTGTAGTGGAAGAACTGCGTTACGAGACTTGGCATTTTTTTACATTTTTTGTTTTTGATGAGATAAAATTGTCCATCTTCAATACGATCAACAAATGACCTCTTCTCAAAGTACCTATTTATTAGCTCGATTCCTCTATGTATGTTTCTTTCTTTGAGGCTTGGTCGTACCCAATATTTATGCTTTTGTTTCTTTTTGTTTAAAATAATAAACGCTGCAGCTGCCAACACAATATCATAGTCGTTCCGTGACATTTTGTCAACTAGTTTTAGTGGAGACAGCTAGTTGTCAACTGAAGTGTTCCTGAAATTGTTGAAGATTTATTTTAATTCGGTGTAGACAAAATGGGAACAAAAGTTAAAGATTTTCTGAAGAGTTGCGAACAGTTGCAAACACAGAAATTGATATCTATTATATTCTTGTGGAAACGGACCTTTAGGCAGCCGATAATGCTCCGATAATGGATTCAAGAAATTGCAGTTATTACATCTTGTTATATAGTTTTCATTATATACGTAATCGGGTTTAATTTTCATAATTTTTATGCATAAAAAAGTGTCTACAGTCCGGGCGCTGAAAAGATGCGTTTCTTACAGGTCGTGATCGAAAGGACGACGTCACTTTGAAATGGTGTTGAATTTACGATAAAAATATTTATTTGTCCAACTATATTACATATATTTTTATTTGTCCAACTAGCGAATAATTATCAATAAAAACTATATTATTATGTCAACTGATATCAAATGTTACAATTTTGCGCTAAGTTTGAGCTAAATAAATAAGAAAACAATATTTTTTTTAATCCATACTGCGTGTTAGAAGGTTATGTGAACTATTTATTTTTGTAGTGATGTGCTAAAAATAACAGGCAATTGTAACGTTATCTGTCGTTATACTATAAAATACGTTTTCTTTTTAATCAATCGATAATAATGGAATATACTACTGAATTTCATAATATTATAAAACTACGCCCAAACCGAACGCGCGAAGGCAAGTAGCGTAACATAACTAGCTATTTTAATATTTTGTTAAATTTGATTTTTTGTTAATTTTTATGTTAAATATTTCTGAATATTACTCTTGCATTTTTATTTTCTTTACGCTAGTTACATTAAGAAATTCGAAGCTAGACAAACAAGTATTGAAACTTATGTTACCTTTACTTTTTTTGGGTCGGTTGAAGAAAGAATATGTGTTACTTTTTGCTCATCAATAGTCATGACCAACTAACAGATGTCAGGAACGCATTCTCTCGGCGGCCGGACTATATGTACCTAATGCAATCCTCATATTTTTTTTTTATTAAATCTAACACCTTAATTTCAATGCTCATGATTTTTTCTAGATTTTTCTGAGCGATATTTACAGCTTCTACAATAAGCGTATTTTCGGAAGTCCGATAAAAGTAAAATATCTAAAAACATGGGAAATTGTACCTTTTATTTTGGCTTGATTTCGGTCGAGTTGCATGTTTTTAGATATTTTATAATGCAACGCGAAAGTTTAAAAGTTTATACCGATAGAAGTAAACTTACAGAACAACATGTTATAAATTTTTAATTTAAATTAAAAATTTGTTATTTGACACCCAAAGACTACACTTTATTTTTAATTTTATAGTAAAAGCTCCCAAAACCGTCTCCCAAAAATTTTAATTCAAATTTTAAAAGCTACCACTAACAATAAGTGTTTCAAATTAATTATTTACGTTGAATAATATCTGTTACTATATTTATGAACAGCTAAATAGATATCGAGGCAATTTGTCGATAACGGAAGACTGGATCCATAGCGACTTTTTCATTTTTAGTTTTTACTTTTTTTTAGTTTTTACTTTTTTTAAGTTTTTTACTTTTTTCACAATTTAAAAGATACCCATAAAAAATGCAGGAAATATCACATTTCATATCGCTAACGTACAATGTAGAGATGTGTCTGCCGAATGCTACGTATATTACTAATACCAGCCAAGTGACAGTATTCTCCTATACGCCGCGCTTCAGAATTCATTTAGCTCTGCTGTCTCCATGGGAATGCTGGGAAAGTATCGAAAAGAGTATTTTTACCACGATTCCATATGTACGTTGTACATGTCTATCATTAACCTGAACGATCCAGATGTTATTGATAAACGATTAACGGTTTATCGTAATTGGTTTTACCGAAGGAAAACTTTATGAAGCTGATGTTACCTTGACACGAGTAAAGGATAAAATTATCTATCTCTTTTATAGGAATTATGCGATTTTTGCCATCTGGCCTTTTAAATAACAGCTGGATAAATCGCTAAAACTGGATCGTAATGGCTATAGTTTCGTCATGTATGTCTGTCCGTCTGCGTATGGTCACAGTTCACAACCGATTTATTTCGTCATATTGACTGGTCTAAGCGGTACAATTGTTAACCCAAATTCAGAATTGAGAAACAAACAGTTGTATACCTAATGGGTATTTGGGAACCGTTTTTTTTTTTTATTGAATTTCTTCTTTTTCCGAAATTGCTACCTGAAACCTAAGTTAATAATAATTTATTTCAGACCATAACAATCCATATTATGTTAGTAAAATATTAAATCATGATAAAAAGAGATACACATTTTAACAAATACTAATAGCAATGATGTACCATTTCCATTACCATTACCCAGTGGACCCTCCGATGCCATCAGGCAGGTCTAACCGATAGTATGTAACCTAATCCAGCGAGTCAGCATCGGTAAGTCCCACCGGTCCGCCAGCGCGCGCAGGATGATGTTGGGGCTGCCGCGCCTGCGGTGCAGTATGGAAGCGCACCGCTTGCGCATTATGGCGGCAAACCCGTCAGTGCGCGCCTCCGCGAACATTGCGGAGGCGCTGCACCAACGCGGCAGCCCCATCAGCACCCGGAACGCGTTGTTATATTGGACGCGCAGGTCGCTGTATGCCCTCCGCGTATAGTCCACCCACAGGCTGCAGGTATAAATTGATTGGCAGTAAGCTTTAAAAAGCGTGACTTTGACTTGCTTTGTACACCGTGCAAACCTGCGAGCGAACATATTGCATCGGATCGACAGCGCCCTGCGCTCCCGTTCGATATCCATGTCGTCCTTGAGATCATCAGTGACCCAGGGAGTGGCCCAAATACTTAAACTTCTCGACTTTATTTAAAGGAGTACCATTTAGAGTAAACGTCGGTACAGTAGTGTAACGTTTACTGTCCGGCTTGAATATCATAAATTGACTTTTCGCCACATTGTATTTGAGTCCATGGGCCACCGCATAGGACTCACATATGGACAGAAGCTTTTTAAGGGCCCCATTCGATGGCCTCAGCAACACCATATCGTCCGCGTAACTAATATTATTAATACATACAGCGTCTATATGACAACCGATACCAGTGTTGCCGAGCCCACCGATCAGCCGGTTCATGTACAGGTTGAAAAGCGTAGGCGAGGTCAGACCACCCTCCCTCACCCCGCACTGCAACTCGTACTCTTCTGAGAAAGAATCTGCCCACCGAACACAGTTCTTCTGATTATCGTACCAATGCATGAACAATCTTATAATTTCCTTAGATAAATTCGATTCCTCTTTCAGTTTATTCCACAGAATATTATATGATACAAGATCAAACGCCTTTGAAAGATCAAGATAACATGCGTAGACTGGTGTCTTTCTTGTGGTGTAGTATTTTACAGTCTGCTTGAGGCACAGGATGGCACTCTCGGTGGAAAGACCAGGCCTGAAGCCGAACTGTGCGTGATTAAGAGAGACGTACTTATCCAACTGCCTACCAAGCAGACCGTCGAACGCCTTGGCTATTATCGTGGCCAGAGAGATCGGCCTATAGTTATTAACATCTGATGAGTCACCAGTTTTATTTTTGATAATAGGAACCACTACAGTACGCATTAGGCTATCCGGTAGGTGGGAATGACACAGAGACACAGAGTAAAAAATACAGAAAGAACCCTAGATAGGTGTAGACCTGCGTGCTGCAGGTGCTCGATGCTGAGGCTGTCGTGTCCCGGAGACTTGCCCCTCACCATGCCTCTGATCATTTCCCCAACCTCCCTCGCAGTAAATGTAACATTACGTGTACCACCCGCCGTAGCATCGCCCGCAACAACACTCCACCTTAAAATGCTTACAAAACAAGTTAGCAATTTCGTCCGGCTCATGTATTCCGCCCACGCTCACAGGTAGGCCGGCCTATGGTTCAATTTATTTGTAGTTTTTCAGAACAGGCCGAATATCTTATTCGAATGATGTGCGGCAATAATATCCATTTTTATTTTCTGTTCGTTATTCTGGCACCATTTTAATTTTGATTTGAAAATGCGCCTCGATTCACACATATTATTATAGATAAAGCCTGTACTAGGTTTGCCGTAGCACAACCATATTTGGAAACAAAGCCGAGCCCTCTCATGTGCGCCGCGGACATGCCTATTCCAGCCAGTTATATATTTTCCTTTTCGTTTATGTCTACTATTATGACTCATCTTAGCGATAAAATGATGATAAAGAATTGCTACCGATATAACTGTGTTTTGTGCTTAATTTAGTTTTTGCGTGAAAAAAAACAAACAGCCGCTACGTTTTCGTTTGTAATATTAGTAGGTTACCTCAAATCTCGTTAATGGAAATCAATTACGAAGCCAAATGCTACTTAGCTACTCTGGTTATGAAGATGCCCAAGTTGTAAAAATACGAAAAAACTGACGCCATAAGGATATCCCAAATTCTGACAGAACTCAGTATAATAGAACAAGCCTAGCATATCACTTCGTGCGAATAAAAGGGATTTCTGTACAACATAACGGTGAAATCCTTTTCATCTGCTTACGCCTGTTTGAAACTATACATACATTTGCTTTGTAAATTAAAAAAAAAGTGTGTACCTACTACCAATACGTATAATATTTTAAAAGTTACGGTAAATGAACTCATTATAAAAATTACTTTCTAATTAATTTTATTCTGTTATAACTTATAGCCTCATTAATAATTATACATACTACTGTTTATTTACGTTACAACTGCTTACAATTTTTAAATGTTAATTTGTGTCGTGTCGTTGTGGAAACTAAGTACCTACTCGTAGAATTCAAGTAAGTTTGCATAATACTTGAAACATTACACACATTTGAGTAAGATACTTTAACAAATTTCTTGCATAAATTAAGATGTTGAGAACTCTGAACAAAAAAAAACTACTACCGAAACCGAAGTCTGCTATTAACTTCAGCTAAACGCACATTTTAGTACGCTCAACATCACAAAGGCAGCACAAATGGAAACTATCTTTATCTAATTAGCCGTAAGGTCTACTTTCAAGTGAACTAATTAGTTAGTTTCGGAAGTTCCCGCCCATAGACGTTGCAGTTTGCACATTCGCTCGATTAGTTATGTAAGACAGTGACACAAACTAGATAATGATATCGATAAATATAGATTTGCCATAAAATGTGGTAAGTACTACGGTTACACTAAAAATGTATACTAGTCATTTCCAATAACAAACTATATAATTGATGATAATTATTATAATTTATTTAATTATTTATGTACATACACACACATAGACATAAAATGTAAATTACGCACAAAGGTACTCCTTATTTCAAAATGAAATAAATACCCACATATTACGTAAACATATAGACCGGCAGATAGGTGCAGATTTTTTCGATCAATCGAATCACGTATGCCCTTCAGGATTTTCGTCATTTAGTAGGTGTAGATTAACGACGCGGGTGTGCGAGATCGTGATCGCGGGACATAACTCGTACAATTGAGTTTCAAATTGATAAAAAAAAATCAATTTTTAATCAATTGAATCACGTATGCCATGCACGTTTAATGATGATTTGTAAAAAAAATCCAGCGGAAAACCATCGGCACATTTGTAAATTTTTTTTTCTTTTTTAATCAATCGAATCATTCACGAAACCTATTGCAAAAATCAGTTTATACCTTTAAATAAAGGTATACAAAATGGCATACAATTACCATGGGTCAAAACTGCAAAAAAAATTCAGAAAAGTTGCAAAATTTTGAATTTTTTTTTTACCCATCGAATCACGTATGCCCTTCGACATTTCACCTTATAATCATGCAATTGTTCCAAGTTTCAAGAAGCATACAAATCGTGCTGGGCAATAATCGTATAAAATTCGAATAAATGCTTACGACTAAATACGATGTATTAAAAAATTCGATATTATTTTTTATCAATGTAATCACGTATGCCCTTTGAAATTTAAACTTATAATCATACAATTATTTTAAAATTCAAGAGGCATACGAATCATGCTGGGCAATCATAGTATAAAATTGTAATTAACACGTGCAAATAAAAGAGATATATTATAAAATTCGATATTATTTTACATCAATCTAATTACGTATCTCTTAGAATTTTTAACGTATAATCATACAATTATTTTAAATTTCAAAGGACTACGAATGATGCTGGGCAATCATTGTACTTATATAGTGCATATAAAAGTTACTGACGAAATTCTTAGTTTTTAAATTTGATGTTTTTATTGATATACTAATATATAAATGTTTACGAAGTTGAAAATTTAATAAAAGTGTACTCAAATATTTGTTCATATTGAACATTTTCATCCCGATCATATAAGGAAGTATCAGAATCACTCGTATCGTCCGTTATTTGTCTTATTTAATCATCTTCTTCATCACTTTCTTCTTACATTTAATTACATTTTATAATAATATTTTAACAATATAAATCAAATGAGTGTAATTAAATTCTTTCAATCAGTTTACATTTGTTTATTTTCCTGAATTCAACTTACATCTACAGATAAAACAGTATATATACTAGAATTGTGATTGTTATATTAACTTAAACTACAAATTATTACTAAATTAGCGCAAAACTTAACTAAACGCTTAAACTAAATCATAACGGGTTGCTCATGTTTATTACCTTGAGCTTATAATATATACTTATATATCTAATTTTATAATATACGAAGTACTTCATCGCTTTTCTCCTGCAAATAACATGCTAATAGTTTGTATTTTCTACAACAGATGTCATTATAAAAAAAACATATTAACCATTTAAAACAAAATCTTGTTAAGTTTACCAAAATTCATATGATAAATTTTTGAACAGCGTAGGAAGGTAGGAAGTGGATACTTGTCGTAATACAAAGTTTCTCTTTGGAGCCCTACCCCCCGCAGCGCCCGGCCATAAAACAAAAAGAGAACCTTTGCAATGTAGATATGTAGAATAGGTCTTAGGTCAATAAACCATGACGCTAGTTCGCCCAGTGGCGTGTTTATTTCGAACCTTCCAAAATTTAAATAAACTACATAATTTTCATTTTCTGTAAATCACATGTGGTATACTACTTTTTTTATACAATTGTTCCTCTAAATTCGTATGCCTCGTGTATTTTAAAATAACTGTATGATTATACGTTTAAATTTCAAAGGGCATACGTGATTACATTGATAAAAAATAATATCGAATTTTTTAATACATCGTATTTAGTCGTAAGCATTTATTCGAATTTTATACGATTATTGCCCAGCACGATTTGTATGCTCCTTGAAACTTGGAACAATTGCATGATTATAAGGTGAAATGTCGAAGGGCATACGTGATTCGATGGGTAAGACATGACCCCTATTTTTGACGTGTTTTTTAACGTATGCCGCCACTTTAGACCTCGTTAATAAGTATGCCGTTGAAATATATAAATCATTTTACAAAGAATAACTGAGTGTTTCCAAGGCATACATGATTCGATTGATTAAAAAAGAAAAAAAAATTTACAAATGTAGTAGTAGGCACTAATCCTCGAGACCCGCGCTACACGTATGCCGAGGGTTTTCCGCTGAATTTTGTCATCAAAATGATTATTTGGTACACATGGCATACGTGATTCGATTAATAAAAAGCATTTTTTTTTTTTCAAATGTAAGCGACGATCTTAGCCCAAAAGACCCGCCCTACACGTATGCCGATGGTTTTCCGCTGGATTTTTTTTTACAAATCATCATTAAACGTGCATGGCATACGTGATTCAATTGATTAAAAATTGATTTTTTTTTATCAATTTGAAACTCAATTGTACGAGGCATGTCCCGCGATCACGATCTCGCACACCCGCGTCGTTAATCTACACCTACTAAATGACGAAAATCCTGAAGAGCATACGTGATTCGATTGATCGAAAAAATCTGCGAAAAAGACAAGGAAAGATAGTGATTTTTGACTCGTCTTTTAAAAATTGATACGGAATTAGAGTCTCGAACACGAGGCGGAAGTGAGTTCCACAGCCTAACCGCATGAACAGTGAAGAAATAAGAATAGAAATCGGTATTATGTAAAGGGTATTTCAGGAGGGATCTAAGATGCTGCCTGCATATTATTCAATGGACGGGCATAGCAGAAACGCATTTTCAGATAGGAGGGAAAAGAAGGATTGTGTAATATATTGAAAAGGAGACATAATATCCGAGTATCGCTACGAGAACGAATAGGAAGCTATTTGAGTTCCTTCCTCAAATGAGAGACTCTTCCTAAGTCCAGCTCTTCTGTGACATCTAGATAGCAGGCATCAGCATAATCTAAGATAGGATGTATGAGTGTTTAGGCAAGGGAGATCTTAGCCTTTAAGGGCAAGTAGTTTTGCAGATATTTCAGAGAATGGAGGGTAAAATAAACCTTTCGACTGACCTCACCAATATGAGCGTTCCTTAAATGTTTATCAATTATGACACCCAAATTCTTAGCAGTATCAGTATAAGCAATAGGAATGCCGTCGTAAATCACTGATGGTAAAGATGAATTTAAGCGACTACGTATATGTCTGCTGCCTACTATCATACCCTGCGACTTGTTTTGATTAATTAGAAGGCCGTCTGCACCTACACTCTAATACGATCCAGATCGTGATTTAAAGCAGTAACCGCTAAATCAACATCTGCCACATTAAAATGATGATAAATTTGTAAGTCATCAACATAAAGGTGAAAGTTAGAAGAAATCAGTTTAGTCACAGAATTGATGAAAACAGAGAAGAGTAGAGGAGAGAGCACACCACCTTTAGGTACGCCTGCACTGAGATCACTTCAATCAGAGAAGAACTCATTAAGACGGACACTGCGAGCGTCCATTTAGGTAAGAACTAAACCATGATATAGCAGAAGAAGAGATTAATTGAACGGAGAATTCCTATAAGAATATCGAAATCCGCTGAGTTAAAGACGCTACTGACATCTAGACGAATAAATATGGTGAGAGCCTTGTTCTCCATAGCCCACCTAATGTCATGAGTGACATTAAGAAATACTGTTACTGTACTGTGACCGGGGCGAAACCCGGAGTGGTAAGAATTAACGAGATTATTATTAATTAAGAAAGAAGACAATTGTTTGTGGACGATGTGCTCAGGGACTTTTAAGAGAAAGGGTAAAATAGAAATTGGGCGAAAGAAGATAAAGAAGGAGTAGTTAAAAATATGGGTAGGAATGAGAAGAAGTACAGGAAGTAATAAAGTAACCATTTTTGAGCACAAATTATCATCACCGATAGCAGTGGAAGAAATGGCAAGGATCGACTTTTCGACGTCTTTCTCCGAAATAACAGTAAAGTCAAAAGGTGAACACACCGGTAGCGGCATGCTCGAAAGTTGTTGTTTTTAACTCCAGGTTGCAAAGTAGTAGGCGGAAGCAAAAAATGCTTATTAAGATCATTCAAATTAACAGTCCCGTATTCCGCTACAGCGGATTTACTCATACCAACAGATTTGAGGATTTCCATACTTGTGTTGAATTTCGATTTACTTGTGAATCATTAAAGTAGCGTCTTTTTGCATCTCGACACATACGACTAAAACGATTGCGCAACATTTTAAATCTGATAAAATTACTCTCCTACGAACGACGTTTGTATCTCCTTTTACCCCAATCTCTACGGCCCATAAGTTCTTTAATGTCAGATGTAATCCAGGGAGCAGGCTTGTGTTTAATTTAATTTGTTTCGGTGGTGCATGGCGATTGTATAATTCAAGGATCCTGTTGTTCAATTCATTAACCTTCCCATCAACAGTGGTACTATTGAATACCGATAGCCAATCGTTTACACCAACATAATTCCATAATGTTTCCGTGTACCTAATACCTTTGTAACTACGAAGTATTTGAAATTGAGGATTACGTTTAGGAGGACGAATGCGATAAGATAAGTAAATAATGTCGTGATAGGAAAAAGAAGCCGTAATTTGCCTATGAGCGGAAACATTGCTATGAGATGACACGATCATGAGATCCAATAACGAAAGAATGCAATTAGGACAGTGATGGGTAGCAGTAAGGGGTAAGAAATGAAGATTAAAAGAGGACACCAGATTCAGAAGTTTTTGCGCGCGAAAATCATTTTGATCAGACAAGTAATAAAATCACCCATTAAAATTAAATGATCATAGATGAGACACAAGTCGCGCAAAAGACTATCAAAAGAGTCAAAATAGTTAACAATTAGGTTAGGACTATAAAACACAGCCAGTAGAATTTTTGTGTGATGGCTTGAGACTTCCAAAGAACAGATATTCCGCTGATTCTGAATAGAGAGAGGGAGGCGCACTTATTATACGGTAAGGCAAATCAGCCCGTAGCTAGATAGCGACACCACCGCAGCCCTTGCCTGTTCTGTCATTTGGTATTCGAATGAAACTCGGAAGCGCAAACTGCGTTGATAGAAGAGAAGGTTTAAGAAAAGATTCAGATATTAGTAATGCGTCGAGTTGAGTGCTACAAATTGACGCTTAAAGATCTGAATAATGAGCAGGGATACTCTGAATATGAATATGAATATGAATATTAAAATTATTAGAAAAGTTGGAGGAAAAGGAAAAGATCTGTCCACATGAAGTTAAAGAAGCGGAGGACTCATTATCTGCACAGAAAAAACTATTTGATGACGAGCAGGAGAAAAAACTCTCATTCAAAAGAAAGGAATTCTCCATTTAAATGTGTAAAACAATCGTAACTATGAATAAAATATAAATAAAGAAAAATAACATTAAAAATGTATAATGTAAAACAAAGTAAAAACTATAACGTAAAGCTACAAAAAAAATATAGACTGCAAATACTAAATTAACCTATTACTCGCTAGTAAGTACAGCGGAAGAAATTTCAAAATGATACAAATAATAATTAACGCAATTATATATAAAAAAAATAATAGTAAGAATAAACTAGATACATCTAGTAAACTAAACAATCTAAAATTTATAGATAAAATTAGACAAGGAAAATGAATCATAAGTAACTTCACGCACCGCAACCATAATGTATAAGTAAAAACATAACGCAATTGTCACTGTCATTTATATGTTCGACAGATTTGACATTGACATAATACTTAACTGTTATTAGCTGTTATGAGATGAAGTACGACCGTGCAAAACAAAATTAATTACGTACTACCCAAATTAAATTAAGCATATTATATTTGTTTTATAAACTTAGCACTAAAACTTAGATGTACAGTTAAAAGCTATTCATTATCGACATGCAAGTTTTAAAGAAAATGTAGGTGCAATGCTATTAACTATGAATATCGAGACCTAGTTAAAGCAAGCTCCAATCACTATGTAGCTAATTAGTGTCTTCGCGGGAATTTTCAAATTCACCTTGGGAACCGTAACTTTGGAAGTAACTGAACTTTCCGACCGCACAGCATCACCAATGTCGCCAGAACTCAACGGAAATAATGAAATTAATGCCTGAAGTTCATCCATTGTTTCAATTTTACGCCGGGATTTATCAGGAAGATTTACAATTATTTTTCCCTCAACTGACCAACAATGTTTTATACTGAAATGCTTACGAGCAGTAGTAAAAACCTAGTGTGTCGTCTAGGGTTTCTGATTTTTCGACTTATTTTTTTCCCGGAGCTCGAGAATTCTCGACTAAGAATTCCCGGGAATTCTCGAATATTCGAGAAATATTTAATTTAAAAAAAATAGAACATTTTTAATTAAATGCAAAATAAAACTACACTTATTATGCAATAATCATCAACATTTATTAATTATTCAGTATTGTGAGTAATAACACATATTTTTAAACAAAATAACAAAATTATTTTGAGTATGTTTTTCATTAAACAAATAGTAAATAATCGGTCGGGGCTACTGAAACTGCGGGGCAATTGCGCCATTTGGCTATAACTTTCGTTCTATAAGGTTTATTAATAACGACATTTATTTAACGAAATAATGAGTCTTTCCTCTACTGAGACCTTATAGAACGAAAGTTATAGCCAAACGACGCAAATGCCCGGCAATTGCAATAGCCCCAATTAAATTAACTAGTATCTTCATACAAACCATTTTTAAATTAAAGTTGAACACTTACAGTATCTTTTTTCCCATAAATAATTAGAGCTTTTAATCACATTCGTTTAATTAAATAAAAAAACCGCGCGGGAGAAGAGAGCACGAACGCAAACTTAATCAAGAGATCAAGTCGCGATTTCTCGACACTTTTTTCTCGTCTCGAGTAGTCAGATTTCCCGGGAATTCTCGCTTCGAGAAGTCTCGACCAGACACCCTAGTCTCGTGTTGGTTAGGAATTCTGAAACTGTTATTCCAGTTCCCTATAAAGAAGTCTTGCTGTCCCAGATAAGGTGTCGGTGCTCCATGTCATGAAATCTCACTAGTACGGGCCTGGTTTTGCTGGTGGAAGGCCCAAGTCGGTGACACGCTTGCAAATTTTCTAGTTTAATTTCAGATAACTTCATTTGGTCGCATAATAGAGTGTGAACCGATTCATTCAACTTTTCACTATGGACCTCAGGAAGGCCATGAAATAACAGAACTATCCTCCGCATAACGGTTTCATGTCTATCTATGGCCACGGACAATAGTTTGAATTGTGCCTTCATTCTGGACAAAGCCTGCCAAACAAATGTTTTAAATTCGTTGAATTCGCGAGACAGCGAAGCAATGTCTAGATGTGTAGAAACAGCACCATCAGCAACTTTTTGGAGTCTCACCTCGTAGTCCAAATTACTTACCAGCTTCATGTCCATCTTGAGTAAAGGTCACAAAACAGAATGTGCCGAGGAGAGGTAGTAGTACACGAAAAGAAAAACAAGTGTATAGCAAGTGTTGGAAGATTTGGCAAATAATTAACTCATCTAAATAACAAAACGAGACTAAAACCATATAAAATATATACCAATTTAGGAACACAAAAAATTTGCGTGCTTACACCGTGACTACCTGCGTTTTTTTTCTTATGTATAGTTTATGTAATCTTTATTTACACTTGAATATTATTTTATTCAGTTTCCTTAAATCTCCGCAAAGAAAGAAGTGGATTGAATCAAGAGGGAGGCAAAAATGGTTCCCGACAAAAACGAATACCTACTATATGTTCAGATCATTTTCAAGAATTTTTTTATTGTTATTATGAATTTTATGAATTATGAAAAAAAAGCAGAAACAAGTACTTAACTATCAACAACTACTTAACTATAAACAAGTACGGCTTACACCTCATCAAAAAATTTACATTAATTTAAATATAATATAGACAGATGTCGATGTGTAAATTATATATATATATATGTCGGTGGAAATAATAAAAGGCGCTCATTTGACTATACTATGGCAAAGCGCGACTTCCGATGACACGCTAACGGAACGTCGGGGCCGGCGCTGGGAGCCTGTTGGACTACGGCGGCCGGTGCGATATCATTTTTCCGACGAATCGTTTGCCATTATTAAATTTCCAATTACCTACGTAATAATTGTTACAAAGAGTTTTCTGTCGTTTGCATATTAACTTTGTCTTAACGTTGTATTTTATGGAGTAGTTCGCCTCTTGTAAGATTAGGTACCTATTTCTCATGGCTGAGTTGCAAAAGCACGAATTGCCCCGTGTCTTTTCCCACATATATATATAATTTACACATCGGTATAGAGTTGTATAGACTCTATACTATTCTATACTTACAAACAGACTTAAACGCACTCCTTTTTTTGCTTTAAACTAAAAGACCTATAATAGGTATCAATGCAATATAACAAAACTAAACATAAATTTAAATTTGCCTTATATGTACTCGTAATGTAAAAAGTCGGTAATTAAACAATTTACCAATAATAACAATTTTCACACACTTAAAACTTCAAAACTCTAAATTTCCAGCCTTTTAACTTCGCAACAGAGTTTATCTTTTCAATACTACAGTGACTAGAGCATAGCTCTACTGCGCGAAAATGCGCGGGCTCGAATTCTGCAATGTGGTCAGAACTTTTTGTTATTTTTTCAATATTTTAAAATAATGTTTAAGTTCAGTTTGCTACAAATAGGTACCTACTAAAAACACTATAATCATGTACCTACTTATATTATACTTATATTAAGGTAATAAAATGAAAAATAATGATCAAAGCATAGACTTCATGACTTCAGACACCCTGTCCCGTACTACGAAGTGAAACAAATAAAAATGTAGATGTGTGGGTGCTATTTTCTAACGACTGGCGACCGATCAGCTTATCTGATAATAAATGTATGTCATATGTACAGGTGAGTCAAGTTATCTATCTGATTTAACTCAACGTTGCTGCTCGGGCTCTGGATTTATTTATAACGTCTGTGGTTAAAAGTCACAGAAAAAGTCTATTATTCATTTTCCTGAACCAAGAACAATTAAATTGTGGGCGTCCAAGCAAAAAGGGTCCAGTGGTGGGGGTATTGAGTTAAAACTATAGTCGAGATTTAGAATAGTCAATTGATAATAAGGATTAAAAAAAATATTCAAAAACTGCCATATATTTTTTTTATCTGACATTTAAGTTGAAACTGAAAAAGCTTGTTTTGAGAAAAAGCATTTTCAGTTTGATTGAAAAAAAAAACACACTTCTACTTGTTTGTTTCTACTTAGAAACGTCATATGAAGTCATTTACTATATGTATTTGTAGATAATTGAGCAATAATTAATAAATAATAATCAATTAAAATCGCGAAATACCATTTTTTCACCCAACTTTACAAAACTGCGTATATCTCGGAAACTAAATGCCGACCACTGGACCCTTTTTGCTTGAACGCCCACAATTTAATATTTAATTTCAGAGACTTCCTTTATTTTAAGATAACAATTATTTAAAAGAATGGTATCATATTATGAAGAATAGTATTATACGAGCAATATTTGTATATTTGTAATCTTTCTCAAAAACGGCCTAACGATGTCTATCTAATTTTTCTAAATCGGGCTTTACGATGGCCAAAAATCGATCTAGCGAAGTTTTAATTCTAGGAAAATTCGTTTTCTCCGTGATGTCACACACTTAAAACTTCTAAACTCATCTAATTTTATAATATTAGTTATTTTCTCAATAGTACAGTGGCTCACTAGCCACTGTGTTATTTGTGCTATGTACTTGTACCTACATGTTGTATGTATGTATGTATGTACTTGTGCTATGTAGCAGTGCGTTTTCGAGGGATGTAAGATGTGAGTTGGATGTGGAGAGATGGGTAGCAGCTGACAATAAAGTGAACGGTTCTCTGTCGCAGTGTGAATATATCTAACACTGCCAAAATGGCCAACCACAATGCGGTGTTGGTGCCAACTTCATTGTACGGTAGTGAGGCCTGGATATGCCCGAAATCGAGTAAAAGTATGATAAATACAGTAGAAATGCGATCTCTTAGATATATGTGCGGTGTCACCCTTGTGGACAGGATAAGCAATAAAGAGATAGTATGACAGGGTTGAAGGACAGTGGTATTTTGAAAATAAAGAAGGGAATGCTTAGATGGTTCGGGCATTTAGAAAGAATGAGTGATGAGACTGACGAAGAAAATCTTTACGAGCGAAAGTGAGAGGTAAAAGAAGCCAAGAAAGACCAAGGCTGACTTATGAAGATCAAATAGCTAGAATGTTAGCAGACGGAAATGTCAAAAGCACTCGCATGCCTAGGCGAAAATGTGTGAACAGAATGATGAGATTTGAGGAAACGAAAGAGGTATGTAAGGACCGCGACGCTTGGCGCTCCGTTCTCTCTGACTACCCCGTTGGGGATACGGCGTGAAGATATGTATGTATGTATGTATGTATGTACAATATAAACAAACTTTAACCTAGCAACTTTAATGTAAAGAAGACATGTTGTACACATTGACACTGTCGTAAAAAGCATAGTAAGCATATGTATAAAGCTATGAAATAAGGTATCTTTTTAATTTTTAAATATTGTTGTTCTGTTGACGAATGTTTGTGTGCGTGCCGAATAGCTGATCAGCATTCTATGTAGTGAAAATATTACGATACTTAGGTAAACATGTATTTAACAAGTTACACTGGTTTTCCTAATAACATTTCGGTATGCTAATTCCAGTCGTTTTTTTTCTTCCGTAGTTAAGACTATTGTGAGAAATAGCCTCTAACGTCGTGATAAGAAGAAAATTCGAGCATCTAATTTACGTCACCGCGTATCCTTGTTTATATTGTGCAGATATATCTATAACTCGTATATTTGAGGGGAAAGCTCGAGCCCCAACAACAAAACAAAATATTTTCTCGTATTTTCCATAAGAGCTCTCCAAGCCAACGATGACGAAGGAACTTGACTGAGACAAATCACTTTCATCCATTCGGCTTTCTTAATACCGCAGGTAGAAATAAACAAACGCCCCAATAGCTATTTATCATAATAATACTGTTTAGGAATAACTTATTAATTAACAACTTTCAAGTCTTAATCAAGTTGTTGTTTATTTCGTTGATTAATTCTAATAAATATTCGATATCACATGTCTACATCTAACTTTTGTCTAATTTTAGAACGGAACATTTAGAACTTAAAAACAATTAACGAGAGGTAATGGAAAAGACAGGCTTTCACAATGTATAAAATAATGTTAAATAAAAGGCTAAGATTAGCTGGTATTGATAATTACAGGTAAGGCGATTGCCTTACCTATAATTCCAGTAATGGCAATTTAAAGGATTTAAATTGGGTAACGGACGTGCGATAGGTCCAGAGCGGCTGATTCTATTTAGCTTTATTATATTCCATTCCGTTCTGATCTATTTTATTTTTGCTATTCTCTCACTAATTATAAGTAATTATACTATATATTTTACTAATAATTATATATAATTATAAGTAAAAGTAATACTCCAGACAATTACACAAATTGTGTGGCCCCAAACTGAACGCTTGGCTTTTAGCCTTTAACAACACACCGGAAGAACCGGGAGAGCTCCCAATAACACCCAGACTCCAAGCCGATTTAGAAAAGATCGTTTCCTAAACGTTGACCTGACCGGGGATAGAACTCGAGGCCCCGGCGTGGAAAGCAGATGTTCTGCCACTGCGTCAACGGGCCAATCATTAAATTAAGGAAGTTTTCCGTGTTCGCATTGAGCGGACTTAAAAAATAAATGAATAGAGATCAGCACGACTATTACAAATATAACTTTTCATGTTTCATACCAAAACTGGAAAAAGGAACACTTATGAATCACTGCGGTGTACATCTGTTTGAGCCACAAACGTTCTACTCAAGTTCGTTATGAACAGCTAAAGTAATAATTTATCCGTAGTGGTCCAAAAATGTTGTAAATAAATGAGAATTTCATAAGTAGAATTCTGACATTGGGGCTAATTTTAAGGGTTTAAATATAATTTTTTAATGAAAGTTATCGTCGATAAAATTTCAAGTGAATGCTTTTTTAAGTTAGGATTTCAAAAAGTCGTAATGGTGCCATTCATACGCTCACCCATACGCCGGATCTGTCGCTGGTGACAAATTCGTGGACAAATCTGCATGTGAATGTTATGGTTCGCGGCTACGACGACATGCGGCTCGCGGACTAGTCTATACTGCATTACACTGTATAGTGTAAGGGCGATGACGAATTTGCTCCATATAGCGAATGCTGAGCATAAAGGTGGCCACTCACGGTCATGCCATTTGATGTCGCTCCAAACGACTGAAGTCAAATGGAGGACGCCAAAAATATAGTCCACACACTATCAGTCCAATTTACTTTCATTTGGCGTTTGACGGTGACGCCTACGGACATTCTCTCATTATACACTATACCACCTTGCCATGGATTCGGATTCTGAAGAAGAACTTTTACTTTCTGCGGCTGCTGTTTGTTGCCATATAATCAGTAGAAAACCAGGAACAAAATGACCCAAAGAGTGGTCAATTTGTTGAATGGACTATTAGAATGTTTATTTTTTTTTGTCACTGTGTCCATATTAGCGTTCTCGTCGGTTTTCCTCATTATTTGTAACAGCTGCTCCAAAGCATTTAATCTTTTGTGTTTACTTTTATAATCTTTATCGATCATTTTCCAAATACATTCCAACTCCTTATATTTTCCTATAAATTCTATAGTAACCGCGCGACTGGACATTTTTGCACATAACCAACAATGTTTTATTATCGGTCAATTCAGAAAGTACCATTCTGGCTGGCATCTCGCGGTTGCTTCATCATGCCTTAAATTTTTGAAAATGTAAAAAATAAAATTTAAAGAATCTACTCCCACAAGGCTACAATTTTAATATGTTTTAATTTACATATGTTTAAGCGTAAAACAAAATGGACAACCCATTTTGAGGGTTGCAAGTATGTGTCAGACGATAGTGTAAAGTTGTCATAGGGATAGTAATTCATAACCTGCTCCCACAAGGTTGAAATTTTGAGGAAATATTATTTTAATAGTTTTAAAAATATATGTAAACAACCAGTCTATTCTGGCGGTTGCAGTGTCTGCCAGACGAGTATGTAACGGTCATGCCGCTCGATGGGAGTGCGAGCGCAACCGGTAAATTAAAATCGGTTGAATTGTTATATTCATATTATTTCATCGAAATGTCGACACTTTAATATATTTTAGATGTTTCTTGGAGTATCTGGCAACAATTACATTGAAGCAGTCTTTCTAATAGGATCCAATGAGGCAGACTAAGCCACTAAAACAATCTCAACATCACTACTAAATAAGCACTTATTTCAACAATTTCACATAACGCCACAACAGCGCATATACAATACTTGGGATGCAAGACTACGCCAATTTTACATCACAATATCCACTAGAAACCATTTGCAAATAATTAAAATTAACGCCCAACCGCTCTCCATAAAATTCCGTCAAAAACTCCTTAGTATTTTATTCATTTCAAGCAAGCTATATTAATTTTCTTTACATATGACCAGTTCCAATTTTTATTTTATTAATTTCAAGCGGCCAGTTTTAATTTTCTATTCACGCCAACGAAATGTAATTTCTTACGTGTTTAGTACCTACACGCGCGTGTTTTTTTTTTCATAAGTAACTATTACAATTTCTCTATAAAATTGTTGTCGAACTGGCCTATTAAATACATATTATTAGTTAGGTATTATTTACGTACACTTTACATGAAGTTAAAATTGTTTCCAGAAACAAATAAGTATTTGCTTGTAAAATAGATCGAACAAACTAGCGTTTAAGAACACAGAGCACCAGACATCTCGCGTTCACAGTAAGGTTAATTTGTTCAGGTGTGGGAAAGCACTAACTTACACCTGTTTGTTCAACTTAAGTTCAGAACCTCTCCGGTCGTTTCAAATATTTATCGGTTTGTACGAAAAAAAAACGTTCGGAATACGTACAAATAATTACTTCAATCTAAACCTCACTTTTTTGTCTATTTGTTAGGAAACATTGGCGTAATAGACTGTGTTATGTATAATGGAGTTATAGAATTAATAAATTTATCTACAAATCTCAATAATTAAAATTGATGGTTTTCTCTATAAAATTTGCTACTTTTCAACCGACTTCCAAAAAAGGAGGAGGTTCTCAATTCGATTGTTTTTTTTATGTTTGTTACCTCATAACTCCGTCATTTATGAACCGATTTGGAAAATTCTTTTTTTTTGAAACGATACACTTCCAGATTGGTCCCATTGAAATTTCACTGGTATTGAAGCTTTGGTTTCAAAGTTACACCCAATAACGCGACTTGGTTATAACCTTTATTCATTTATATTGACGATTCTCTTGCATGTCATTTGTTAACTATCGTTGTCCCCACATGGTATAATGGTAGTAGGGAGAAGATATAAATTGGCTGTGATATAATAAATTCAAACAGTAGAGTCAGTCTTGTGGCGGACAGAGAATACAGCTGGTGGCTGTCGTCTTCGGATTGTAAGAATACTGCTAGGGTGTAATTATGATGTAACCTTTACACTGTTCTTTTGTAACTGATTAATATTGATATGATATGATATTGATGATATTGATAATGACCATAATGGGCAATAATATCCCATGTTCGATCTGATCGCATCTTTTATTGTGAAAGCCCACGGTTTGTGCTCCTCATTAGAATGGAAGTTAACAAATTGCGCTACAGAATTAGAAAATAAACTAATTGTAGACCTGCCCTAGATATTTATTTAGGACAAGGTCACTCAAAAGGGCTAAATAAAAAAACTTTTATAAAAAAATTAAACAGACTTCAAAAAAGAATACTGAAAAGTATGAAATAAATATCCCTTACTAATCAAAACTTAAGTACAAAAATAACTTTATAAATACGATACAAATACACATATAATTAAATTTGTCAGTTATTGAAGTTGGTGCCAAATCAATGTTCGACAACAGAAAGTCTATTAGTTTAGTAGGCTTGGCACCGACCAGTAACTGTCAAATTTAATTATATGGGTATTTGTATCATATTTATAAAGTTATTTTTGTACTTAAGTTTTGATTAGTAAGGGATATTTATTTTATACTTTTCAGTATTCTTTTATGAAGTCGGTTTAATTTTTTTATAAAAGTTTTGATATAAATCACGTACGTTAAAATTAATCATTTCACGTCAACTTTGCAACTGTTTTTATTTCTATTTTTATATATACATTTTTAAAATCATTTTATTCTATGAAGTAAAAATAGGTTGATTGACTAATATTAAAATAGGTTTGTTGTATATATAACAGTATCTACCTTGTGTGTTGTAGTCCTGCAATAAACAGCTTATCTATCTATCTATCTAGGTGTATTTCCGAGCTATTTCCATGAGCAGTATTCAAACAGGAGTCCGCACTCTAAGAAAATAGTTGAAGTCGAGAAATTTAATCGTGAAACATCTCTATATCCTTACATCTCTTTTCATCTTTTGCTGTTGGTATATGTATATATAGCAATCTTATATACACTAGTAGGTATATTTCCGAGTTATTTCCAGGAGTTAGCCGCCAGATATGTCGCCATTGTCAGAATGACAGCTTGTCAAGTTTATTTATTTAGTTTATAGAAAGTGTTATTTTGATAGCACAATCTATTTTTTTTTATCGGCATCAATTACTTTATAGTGTCTAAATTTTTTAAAGCTAATATATTTTTAATAGAGGAGTGTAATAGAGGAGGAGAGGAGTTTAATAGAGGAGTGTTAATAGAGGGGCGTTTAAAATAGGCACACATTGTGTATGTCAATTAACAATCAAAACAGATTAATGAATAAATACAAAATTGTAAAATTTTACACGAAAATCTTCGATCATAAATAAAGAACCAGATTCACAATCTTCTATATAAACAAATTATTGTCCAAATTGACATATACATTATCAATATCGTATAGTCCTATCGGTAAGGTTGTGTTAATCTAAAGTAAACCATACCGTCAAAACATAAGGGTTGTAAAAGCTCAAAAATATTGTAAATAAGTTGATTCCATTTTTGTGCGTGTAATGTAAGCATGCCATTTTTTTATCGATTGGAACGGATCTGCGTAACAAACAAACATTATTACAAACGTATTATTTTAAAGTAATCCTTTAGGTAGATGAAATAAACAGCTGGTGCAAAGCCTGGATAAAACGTGATGGATTTTGAATCATAATAAAGTTTGTAGAATACAATACGACAGTCTTATGCGCCGACTGGGCGGGCGGGGCGCCCAACGCGCACTGTTGGCGCGATGGTGTCTGTGCGCGTGCGAATAGCACACGCAGCACAAACTTTACCATGGAGCCCCACTGCTCATTTTAATTTTTCTTTTTTTCGTAAGATTGCAAATTTAGTTACCCACTGGACTGCATTATTTCTGTGCTACTGTTACTGCAACTGCTCGCGACGCTCGCGAAGCCCGCTCGCAAATTCCAAACGCTCGCCCCCGCGACAAAGAAACGCTTATATTTCTATAATTACTATACCTATCACAAAAAGAGAACTACTGATGTAAAGCTAAATGTATAAGGATTTCACTAAAGTAAATTTAAATACTTCGAACTGAGAAACTAATTTTTACCAGCAGGTTGAACTTAAAACACGGAATTTTTTTTTGTTTTTTTTTAGTTTTACGCTGATTTCTTTAGAAAAAACAATAGAAGTATATAAATGTAATCACTTCATTATAAAGTAGACTCTCTTAGCTTTTTAGTGATACCAAAAGTATATGTGAAACCTGTGTAACATGAAGAGTAGAACGCAAAACGTAATACACTGTAGCGGACAAATTTCCTGCAAGCGACAAGTGTCGCTTGAAGCAAGTTTGAACGTTCGCGCGTTTCGCGCGTCAGAAAATGTGCACAAGATGGCCGACCAAATAAGGCCTTTTTACGCTATCGGTTTTGTTAACGAGGTTTGTACGATACTAATACTTTATTGTAATAAATTTAAAATAAAACCATTTTCATGATAATACGCATTTAGTATTATTAGATACACTAATATTCATTATTGTTTTAGACATATCTTAAAATAAATTTAAAATAAAACTATTTTCATGATAATACGCATTTATTGTTTATCTTTAGATACACTAATATTTATTTTTTTTTTGACATATCTTAAAACCATACATATATTTATCTTACGGGATAGTCAAAAATACTTAAACATAGCCAACAAAAATGTACGAAGTGATCACGAAGTAGGTAATTTTCTTCAGCTAACACTGGCTTAAAAATACCTGAATACAGTCAACAAAAGTGTCGGTAGCGATAATATATTAGGTAATTTCCTTCAGCTAACACTGGCTTAAAAATAGCTGAATACATTCAACAAAAATAAAAGTAGTGTACACAAGTGATAAAAATTACTGAATACAATCAACAAAAATGTACGTAGTGATCACGAAGTAGGTAATTTCCTTCAGCTAACACACTGCCTTAAAAATATCTGAATACAATCACCAAAAATGTAGGTAGCGATAATATATTAGGTAATTTCTCTCAGCTAACACTGGCTAAAAAATATCTGAATATAGTCGCCAAAAATGTAGGTAGCGATAATATATTAGGTAATTTCTTTTAGCTAACACTGGCTTAAAAATAGCTGAATACAATCAACAAAAAATGTAGTAGTGTACACGAAGTGGTAAAAATTAATGAATACAATCAACAAAAATGTTCATAGTGATCACGAAGTAGGTAAATTCCTTCAGCTAACATTCTGACTCAAAAATAGCTGAATACGGTCAAGAAATATGTAGGTAGTACTACAATGGTAAAAATAACTGAATACAATCAACAAAAATGGAGGTAGTGATCACGGTGGTAAAAATTATTGAATAGGAATAATCAACTAAAATGTAATAATAATATGATCATCTCAATGCGTGATGCGCGGCGCGACGGGCGGCGAGGCAAGGAATATGTTGTGGCTCAAACCAACCTGAGACTGGTCGAACTCGGGTTCCGGCTCTGCATGTGAAACTGTAGCATCTGTTACATGAAAAAAACACTTTTTGTTAAATTTGCTTACACATTAACACTAAGGGTGACTTACGCCAACTATTTAAGCTCGATTTAAGGATTTGACATCTCGCTTGCATCAACTATTATATCGTTGGTGGAAGCGAGATTTCAAATCGAGATCTTAAATAGAGTTTAAATAGTCGGTGCAAGCCACCCTAAAATGATTGATTTAATGAAATTACTTCTATCAACGACCTCACAGGAGAATGTTCTCTGAAAACGAAGTAGCACAAACCAATATAGAACAGATCACTAAGTACTAGGCATGTTACTCTTAGAAAGATATATTAATTTCAAAGCACGTCACCTGCGCTTACGCTCACTGGCACCAGGCAAGACAGGTCTCACAAGCATCGAAGTAGAAGACCTAAAAAATCAAAATAAACACTTTTTTACTACTTACTATACACCCCTATAAGGGATACAGCGTACATACATCATATTATGTGAAGTGTGCAAGGTGAATGATACGATTCGAAAAAGGGGAAATATATATACATTCTGAAGCTTGAACAATTACATATAAAAACGAAGTACTTACGGCTGCTGGGATAATGAGCCACTTGAGCTCCGTCCGCGTCCGCGCCCTCGTCCTCGTCCACAAGCATACCACGTCCACGGCCCCGGCCACCAATATTTTCCAAGTTATCGCTAAAAATAATTTTAAAAAAATACTGTATTTTGTTTGTTCTAATATTAGGAATTTTCCCCGTACCATAAAATCGATCATGTATCGCGAGCCTAAATTCCTAAACACAAAATGGCCGACTTTTGTTAGAATTTCGAAAACGATGTGATTATCAATTCCAAGCAAATAAATGTTACAAAAATGCATTGTAATAGATGTAGAAATGAATAAACTAGTTAGTTATAACAATATTTCGAAATAATTGAGTAGAAATATTACGTATTGAACGACATTTGCAATGGCGGTTCTTGATTCTTTGTTGTAAACAATATGCTACGTTCTAAAAATTACCTGAAGTGCTGCAATTTATATACAAGCGGAAAGCACGATTCATAACGATAATTTTGATGCATATATCCAGAACAAAACATGTATTCAAAGTATAGAACAAACGAGATAAAGAATAAGTTCATACACTTTTTTTTACTTACGACGCGTAAAATACATTGAACTTTAAAATTTTTTCGTCATTGCTCAGTGCAATATAATAATAGCGGATAATATTTAACACAACAGGCATTTCATATTAGTATTACAAATGAAAAAAAGAGTTCGTTGCAATTAGATTTGGAACTCAAAAATAATTTTATTTATCACTCGCCATTTGCAATAACGCGTTCATTGAAAATATTTTCATTGCAGATTTTACGATTTCTTTTCGAATTAAAACTTAACCTTTTGTTAAAATATTTATAGTAATAGAAAGCACAATTCAACACGATCATTTGGTTATATGCAAATTGTAACAAAATATATACTTACGACATTATTTCTTAATTTCAATGCGCTCAATGAACAACACACGTGTAGAACTTTGTCACAATAAAAACGATGAAGTTTGACATTTTACTTTTTTTATTCCAGAGACTAAAGTATGTTAAAATCGATAGTACGTGGAATCGGAATTCAATCGGAACAATAATATATATCATTTGTATGACATTCAACAGCTCCAAAAATACAAAAATTAAAACTAAAATGCCTAATGCGCCCGGCCTCATATGAGGCCGCGAGCACGTTCTCGCGCAGGCAATAAATTACGAATTAGGCCGCGTGCGGTTCAGTGGTTACAAATTTAATGTTTTATTCTTTAGCAGTATTAATAGTAAATAGCAATGCAAAGCCCGAATGATAGGTACTGTTACATATTGTATTGTATAACATAAGGGTCTAACAAAAAAAAGTACTTAAACATTCAAAAAGCTAACAGTAAGAATGTTTTATGTTAGAGAGATAGAGTTCTTTATTTGTGATCGAAGGAAAGAGGTTTTGTTATTTCCGAAATGATCACCACCTACAACTACATGCTTAAGAAACTACACTCAGTACTAATATGTGAGTACATATTTAATAAATCTAAAAAAAATATTTGATGGCACAAAAGTCTGATAGAAACATAAAATTTACAATGGACGAAATTTTGTTGAACTCTAAAGAGATTTTAATTAAATCTTCTGTTTTACGACACAGATGCGGGATTTACAACATGACAACGTGAATGGATTTGTGGGCGCGTGCATTGAGCCGCCCAATGTATGCGCTTTATCAGAATATTGCACTCGTGGCAGTCTCAAGGTTAAACGCATTATATTTTAAATAAACTATAGTCTATTTTAGTTCTTATGTACCTATATTTCAGTCATTTAATGATTGTTTATAAACGTTCCTTGATTTCAGGATATACTTGAAAACGAAGATATCAAACTCGACAACATGTTTATAGCATCACTAGTTGGAGATATTATTAGAGTGAGTACTCAGAAAAAGATAAAAAAATACATACGTATTATATACATACGACAAAAAAAATACTTAGTGTAATTTTTTTTCACAATTTTTAATTATGAATTGTACCTATCTGTTATAAAGTTCGAAATTATCATGAACTTAGTATATTCCGCTAGGTACACTAACTTTATGGAAATTACGTATCCATATTTGTTTTATATATACGAGTATGTATTTAAAGTTGAACAAAGAATGTCGTATCACTTTACTTATTTCAAAGGTTAACACAAATTATAAGTAAATCGTCGAGTTTAGCCCTTATTGTATTACCATTGCTTTGATTGCATTGCATTGATTAAATGTAACTATTACTGTCTAAGTACCTACCTACTGATTATAAATATAAAATGTCAACTTCACACAAAGACAGTCCTATTTGTTTAAAATAATGATAATATAAAAAATAATTTACGTTAGAAATTTAATTCCGAAATTCACGAGTAAACTTTGAATGACCCTGAAAATCAAAGGACCTATAAGCGATTGAAATAAACCTGTAGTGATAGCAATATTTCTTACGCAGGGTATGATTTTCATTCATGAGTCTCCCCTACAATACCACGGCGCTCTACGCCCCTCCAACTGCTTAGTCGATGCTCGGTGGGTGGTCAAACTAACGGATTTCGGACTGAGGGCATTCAGAAGTGGAGAAATGCCTCCGTCTGAGCCAAATACTTTACGAGCTTACATTGACAGTAAGTATTTGCCTTCCATTTTCGTAACAACAATAAAAAGTGTATTTCTTTCCGCAGCTGTAGCTAGGTGCCTAGCAAGTCTTACATCACAGAAAACTCTTACGTACGTTTCTGTAAATAAACTCGCAACGTTTCTACCGAATAAAAAGTGTATCACTAACGTCTACATATGGGTCGATCAACTGTTTTTTGTTTCACAGCTGTCCCTGAATTCCTATTAAAAATACAAAAATTACTCGGAAAATATAGTTATGTATTCAATTCATACATAAATATTGTATTTATCATAAAGCTAATATGTATCCCATCAATATCTTAAATTATCTTTTAACATTTCGAAATTTTTCCCTGTAAGAGACAAAGCACATTCAGTTGTCCAAAAGACAATTTTAGTATTCTGTTTTTTTTTATTTTATATATTAATTCTTGTTCATAAGTGCGTTACCCAGCAGGGATTTATAAATATGTAAATTATTGTATATCCTTTAAATTCTTTTCATTTATTATGCTAATAAATAAAAAAAAAGTTTTACTCAACCGAACAGTACAATAAATAGACTATGTACTTAACTACCAATTATACATTCATAGTTATTCAAACAAACGACCATGTAATAGAAATATAATATAATAGTATATATTATGTAATAGTACCGCGAAGCTTGGCGCTCCGTCCTCTCTGACTACCCCGTTGGGGATACAGCGTGAAGATATGTATGTATCTATAAAAGCAATAGTAATAGAAATTTTATAAAATGTTTTCTATGCACATTCAACTATTGCCCACAGGTTCGATCAGTGTCATCAATTCAACAATCTAAATAAATGAATAGGCCTGATCAAGTAATATATTTATTACTTGAGTACTCAAAGTTAAGTAGGTAGTTGCTAATTTCCAGCGAAGTATAATCACATCAGCCTTATTAAAAAAATTAAACAGACTCAAAATAAAATCACAAAATTAACTTCATGAAAACAATACAAATAACCATAAAAAAGAGGAGGTTCTCAATTCGGAGAATGTTTTTTTTAATGTACATAATATGTTCATCGATGTCTCTACCATTTGTGCTCCAATTTTGATGATTCTTTTTATTTGCGAAGGCAGTCCAGGGTGGACTGTATTAACAAAACTATATAAACAAAAAAACTCATCAATGATTTATACATATATTTTGATCAACCTTTGATTTAATATTTCGATCCAGAATTGGAAAAAAGTTAGTTGCAATCCAACCTTAGATATTTATTTAGAACAAGACCACTGAAAAGAAAAAAATAAAAAAATAACTAAAATAAAACTTATAACTTCAAAATAAAAGTACAAAATGATTACCCTTTACTAATCAAAACTCAAATATAAAATTAACTTCATAAATACGATACAAATATCTACATAATTAAATTTTTCAATTACCGAAGTCGGTGCCAAATAATCAACAACTGAAACTCTACTTATTTCGTAGCCTTGGCACCGACTTCAGTAACTGTCTTACATACATATGTATTTATATAGTATATACATGTTATATTTATGAATTTATTGAAACGAAGTTCTTTAAGGCGGCTTGGCGGGAGGTTTGAGTTGGTAGAAATCGTCACGTAAGGAAAATGCATTACCTACATGGGGCGAAGCCCGTGCGTGGCGCGGGGCTAGGTTTTTTTTCTTTTAAATCATACGTGACTTTTATTGTCTCATCTCATTCCCCGGGCTAAATAAACTAATTAATCTGTGCCCCAGGGGTCCCCCGACCGCACATGTTTTTTTTGTACTTGAGTTTTGATTAGTAAAGAATAATAATAATTATCCTTTACAATTCAATATTCATATAATAAAGTAATTGTGCGAGAGTTGATATGGACTGGTGCAGGTTGTTCTATTTTGACCTAGTCTGATCAATTTTGACCTATTGTACTACGTACTGGTATTAGGGTTTCTATGTTTATGATCTATATGGCCTGTGTGATCTATATGGCCTATGTGATCTCTATGCTCTATGATGAACTTAAGTTCACAAACTATTATGTGACACAATTCCATAATTACACCATCTCTGTTACAATAGTTTAATAGAATTAGTATTTTGCACTATGTTGGTCTTTAACAGTAATCTATACTACTAATATATATATATATATATATATATATCTCTTAAATAAAAATGAATGTTTCTTTGTATGTTTGTCTTGTACGTGTTTCTAAACCATCCATTGTATTGTGATGAAACTTTGGCCAATTATTCTGCTTATGCCCGCAAAGGTTTGAGAGTTATTTAATTTAGTAAATTGAAGACCACGCGAACGAAGTCACGGACAACAGCTAGTAATAACATGAGACATTTATTATCTGTTAATCGATCATAGTTGCTGCTATAGTATTGTAAGTGTAATTTTGCGAAAGTCATTGCAAGTTAAGCGATCCTCTGGTTAAGATGTTAGAACACAACAGAATTAAGAAGAACTTCTGCCCATACCGGAAATGCCACGAACCATCTATATCTATATAAGCGAAATACCACTCACTGACTGACTCATCACGAGATCTTCGAAACTACAGACACAGTACAAGTACTACAGATCCATTGGCTTGAAATTTTGCATATTACTCCTTTCGCGGTGTAGACGCTCACTAAGAACGGATTTTATGAGTCCTGTCCAAAATGGTTCTGCTACCCGTGCGAAGCCGGGACAGGTCCCTAGTTTTATCATATAGACAGGTTGACTCTTGACGGTACACCATATACTGTCTGAATAGTGATGGTCTAAAATGTTCGTAAAGGTAATATGTACTTATTACAGGTCTAGTGTATATGTCACCGGAAATGGTCCGTGCGGCGGGGTGGGGCGAGGCGCCATCGTCGCCGGTACTAGTCGAACCGCCGTGTGAGCGCTGCGGCTCACAGTCGGCAGACTCGTACGCGTTTGCGCTGCTTCTATACGAGCTGCACACACGACGTGGGCCCTTTGGAGCGGACGCGCCGCCCGCGCCGACATTACTACGACGCCTCGCATGTCCACTCCCCACGCCATACAGGTAGGTACGTGTCCACGTGAACATGTACTTAGTACTCTATTACTACACTTGAGGTACCAAATGACAAATAGGATTATGAGTCATAATGTTACTTATAATAGGAAAAATCTCTAATATAAGGATGGGATATGTGCAAAACATTTATCGACATTAAGTTAGACGTAGTTCATATGTGACAAAAAAAAATTGTTACTACAAGAAATTTAAATTTCTTTCTGTTGTGAGTATTTATTCAGATAACCAAAACTACAGTAAGGAACTCCAATATTACTATAAAATGACTTATTCTTTGCTTCGAGCATCATACGATACGAGTAAAACATCTCGATTGTAACACCTTCATTTTAAGAGTAATTAATTATTACAGAATAATCACATTTACCTTGGAAATCTTACAACACTTCGTTAACACATTGTCTCTCAGTACTTTATTACACTTAAAATTAACACTTTCCTTAAGCTCTTGTCGAGAGGACTTGCTTTAATAGAATGTCTCGTCGTGTGGGCTCTTCTATAACGTTAAATCTGCAATAAATTGGCCAATGGCGATAAACCGGTGTTGCCATGTTAATGTTGCGATATTTTAGTAGGTTAATTAGGTAGTGTTGCTATTTAAGACTTGCGAAATAGGAAAATAGTAGTTATTTGAGGAGTGACGCTAACACTACGTTTTTAATATATATTTATAAGAAGACTGAATTATTCCAGACCGCCATTAGAAGCTTTAGCTGGATCTTTTGATTGTGTACGAGAGTGCTGTAACGAATGCTGGACTGAAGAGCCATCTATTAGACCTGACTTCAAGGTCATTAGAACGCGCTTACGACCATTACGCAAGGGCATGTAAGCTATGTTATGACAAGTTTGAACTCAGCCGCTTGTTATGTGGACAGCATATGACTCTTCTTTTTTCAGGAAACCGAACATATTTGACAATATGATAGCTATGATGGAAAAATATGCAAATAATCTTGAAGCGCTTGTAGATGAACGTACAGATCAGTTACAAGAAGAAAAGAAAAAAACAGGTAAGTAAACAAGTAAAAGTACTAGATAAATAAGAGTACATTAACATACAGTTTAAGCAAACATACTACTACACTACCACTCTATACATATTATATTTATTTTATTTATACATTGAAATTTTTTTTTGTAAATTTTTTTTTTAAAAATCCAACTAAAAAGTAAAAAATAATTATAAAAACTAGTCATCAATTACGAAATATAATTTTTAAGTAGGACCAAATCTAACCAAACCAAACGCCACAATAACTTATCAACACATAATATGTAAGTAGTAAGAATTACCTACATCACAAAATATTGTATACATAATGTAGGTCGAACTATGAAGCTCATTTTTTCAATGTCAATATTAATCTATTAGAAATATCAACCTTAGCAACCACCGCAATTTTGGAATATTCACCTGCTTATTGCACTTTATATCTCTGATATCGAATCAATTTTAAGTGTTCTATTCCAAAATTAGAAAATATGAACACAGAAGTGCTTGTAGCATCATCAGAAGCGGAGTTGCAGACACTAGTTACGTCCATGAAAGAAGACTGAATTATAAGGATTGAATGTGAATGTGAATAAAACTAAGGTTCTGGTGTTTGAAAGAGAAAATGTATAAAGTGTGAAATATGTAAATAAAAGGTAAATAGAAAATGTCTGGAACAAGTGAACGAAATTGTACTTGTATATCTGGCGAGTCCGTTTTCGATTGGATGGAAGATGTGAGTAGCATGTGGAGAGACGGGTAGTAGCCGGCTATAAAGTGAACGGTGCTGTCCTCCTTAGTAGGCAGTACGAATATATCTAACTCAACTATAATGGCCATACACAATGCGGTGTTGCTGTTAACTTTATATATGGTAGTGAGCCCTGGATATGCTCGAAATCGAGTCAAAGTAAGGTAAATGCAGTAGAAATGCGATCTCTTAGAAATATGTGCGGTGTCACCCTTGCGGACAAAATAAGCAATTAAGAGATACGCAGTATGAAAGTGTTGCACGACAGTGTTATTGAAAAAATTAAGACAGGAAAGCTAAGATGGTTCGGGCACATAGAAAGAATGTGATGAAAGACTGACGAAGAAAATCTATAGAGCGAAAGTGAGTGGTAAAAGAAGCCAAGGAAGACCAAGGCTGACTTATGAAGATCAAATAGCTAGAGTGTTAGCCGACGGAAATGTCAAAAGCACTCGCATACCTAGGCGAAAAGGTGTGAGGAGAATGATGAGATTTGTGGAAGCGAAAGAAGTATGTAAGGACCGCGACGCTTGACGCTTCGTCCTCTCTGACTACCCCGTTAGGGATACAACGTGAAGATATGTATGTGTATTTTATCTAATGCAATCTGGAAAAGCCACGAAAAAGTTTTCCGTGCAGACAAACTCGCAGGTACAGCTAGTTTTATTATAAAACAGCAACAAAGCCATGTCTGTACATTGATGATCTTTTTAAAAATGATTCAACTAGGCATTTTAGACTGATTCCAAAATAAATACTTAGGTATAGAATTGTTGTATGTGAGTTTGTATGTTTATTTCTTCAAAGTTAAGAAACTGCCATTGATTTTCTATACGAACCTTTGTTTCAATAACTGGAGTCTCAATCGCTTAATAAAGAGCATATCATCACGTTCATCTTTATTAAAACTATGTAAAGTTATTTTATTTCCACAACACTAATATTCGATAAGAATATGTACTTGATCTCAACATAATTTTAGAAATTGTTAGAATTCGTCGAAACAATGTCGATGAAGACGTCAAAGTAGCGCATCTACGAATTTTCCTTGTAAACTAAAAACAGTATATACTGGCGTATAGGCGAACAGAGCTCGTTGACGCGTGACGATTTTTAATTTGTCATTGTCACTTATGAAATAAATGATACCTTTGGTTATTGCGATATGTAATATCACAATCACATAACGTAACCATTATTGAAAAATACTAGTATTAGTAATTCATTAAAATAAAACAGGAATAACACAAAATAATAAAATAAGTCGACAGCGTTCTCCACAGCGTGACTTCTGACGACCTGTCATTATAAAAGGGTTACAATAGCGTCTCGTTTGCTGTCCCTTTCCTAGTCGTGCCACTATCATAAAATATTACATTCTCACTCGCACTATTTGTACGTCTGTACGCCAGTATTATACTAAGTTTATGTTGTAAACTGACTTCATAGAACGGTTATTTAAGATATTATACAGTAAATATTAAAATGTGCAACACTAATATTCAAGAAGGGAAATGGATCTATTATAAGCTGATAGCAGAATATTAAAAAATCTTAAAGTTTCTGAGAATTACAGCGTCTAATCACTGTTTTGCTTAAAAATGTCAATAGGCTCCTAAACAGAAAATTAAATAATAATTAATTTTTTGGAGCAGTCTTGTGGTGCAGCAATTGAAAGTTATTGAAACCACGAATTCAAAAATGTATAAAATAGGTGTTACTTTGAATTACTTTTTTTTTTACCAAATTTTCGAAAATGTGGGTCTCGATCGCAGTCACATTTAATCTCCAAAATCACTCAAAAAATCGTGAACAAAGGCGTATGTCGAAATAAAATTGTAAGGATTGCATTATATTAAACATGTATTTTTTTAATTGAAAAGAAAATTTAACTACGAACTTTATTTTGTGATTAGCAGTATTTTTACGCAAAGAGAAAATTCTAAGACAAACTTTGTTTAGTGGTTTAGTGGTAACAATCACGTAACTACTGTATGGAATACTAATAGTGCCTTAGTCGGTTTTTTGTTTGACGTTTTTTCATAGCAGATAATTTAGTTGATATTTCGATTTTTTTTTTCCATTGCCAGAGGCTTTACTGGAAGAAATGTTACCTGCGCCGGTAGCTGAACAATTAAAAAGAGGTCGTCGTGTTATGCCTGAAAGCTATGATTCTGTGACTATATACTTCAGCGATATCGTTGGTTTCACAGCAATGTCTGCGGAGAGTACACCCTTACAAGTTCGTATTAATAAAGAAAAAAATCCTAGATATTGGAAAAATCATGAATTTGCGAATACTATGTTAAATAAGTATACAATTTATATATTTAGTTTCATTATCGAAAAATTTTCTTTTGCATTTTGAATGTATTTATGTTATGTTTATTACATCTGTTACTAATATACCATTTTTTAATTACAGGTAGTTGATTTTCTAAACGATCTCTACACCTGTTTTGACTCTATTTTAGAAAACTTTGATGTCTATAAAGTGGAAACTATTGGCGATGCTTATATGGTCGTAAGTACTTGCCCATTTATAATTTAAAAATAATTTATGTAATAAAATAAAAATATGTTGTAACAAATATACGCGTATAGCATATTACATAATATATTATATTATATATATTAAAAACAGAGGTTTTTAATCGTTGTCGAGAGCCGCAGATCAACTACCACAAGACAAGTAATTTGTCAAACTAAACTAATTAATCTGTGGTCAAACGAAGCAATCTATTCGGTCAAAGTTAGACGAATGGGACGTAAACGGGCAGTAAGGGTTACGTTATGTACGAGAGGAAAGAGATTATGCGTGTCGATATTGTACATATCGACAAGTTACAGGTACAAGAATTCTTGTAACGAGTTTCTCTTAAAAAAGGAAACAATAATCAAAACAAATTTCTTTATTTTGAAGAAACTGCTGGTGTAAGTCATTCAATTTGCATTAAATCCAAATCAAAAATATATGTAATATATATCTCGATTACCAAATATTTCAAAAAAGTTAAAGTAGGAACGAAAACACGGTAATTATAATGCAATGCACACGTTACACCAGCACATGAAGCACGTTTAAAGCAAATTCGTTTTTTCTTCTTATCGTAAAATTCCTCCAGTATAGTGATACGAGTAGTAGGCTTTACTGAAGTTATAAAGGACTTCTTGGAAGAGCGCGAGGACTTCAGCTACACATATTTATTTAGACCTACTCCATTATTTTCACTTATACGGAACTTTAAAACACAATATGCTATCACTTTTGTACTTTAAAACTCATAAAAACGTAAAAAAGAGAAAATATAAATAAAATGACTTCACTTCCTCCGTTTCCGTCAAAAAGTCACGATGTATGTTAAAAGGTAGCTAAAACACAATGTGACTTAGTTGCCTTTTGATGGACGGCAATATAGAGATGGTATCGGCCGTGTCCGCGTTCGTGTCCGTGTTCAAGTCCACGTCCGCGTCCGGGCCGCAGGTGTCCGGGCTGCCGATCCGCAACGGCATCGTGCACGCGGGCGAGGTGGCGTCCATGGCGCTGGCGCTGCTGGCCGCCACGCGCGCCTTCCGCGTGCGCCACCGCCCCGACCACCGCCTCATGCTGCGGGTCGGCCTGCACTCCGGTAACCTCGCCTCGTCATCCTACATCCTACCCAACAACACTTCCATCATATTTATTTTCGACCCTAGTTAAAATCAATCAATTTATTCAAGTAAACCCAATTACAAGGTGATCTTGAACGTCCAATCTAATTTAGTTTGATTCGAAAAGAAAACCAGAGCGGCTAGACAAGTGGCAAACGATTCGTAAAATACGTTATTGCTCGTTAAAAGTTTAGCTACGTTTTATTCGGCAGTTTTCACACGACTTTACCGTTCGTTTAATTTAATAGAAAGTTAATAAATTTGACTACCAATTTAAAATTCGCTACGCTATATTACGTGGTATTTGTCATTCTATTCTACTAGCGTTTACGACAATTGAGCCACTTGTCTAGGCCCCCTGGATACTGAGAAGAATCGACAAGAAACTCAGTCATTTATCATTTTTTCAACATCCTTTTACCTAGAGGTTTATTATAATATAATGTTCCGAAAGCTAGTATATGCAGTGCAGAGAAGATTATTTCCAAACTATTGTTTTGTCATCAACGAAATCGTTTATTGGAACGAAGTTCTAGCGCGGCTTACGGAAGGTTTGAGTTGGTAAAAATCGCCACATAAGGAAAAAGCATTACATTGCACGGGACCCACCCAGGTTCGTTACCTCTATACATAGATTCACAGTGATATTTCTGTCTTTTTCTAATTGTGTGCGTACGAGTATCGACATTTTTATTTTTCGTTTTTGTTTTAAATCATCATTTGAACAATTAGGTTTTCAGAAATGGAAACTGCAGCTAAGGAACTTCGTTCCTGACGGGTCCCCCGACCGCATACGTTTTTTTTATAGTATGATTGCCTAGTGAATGTGTGTTTTATAACAAATCTAAAACTGTTTTCCGTTATTGTGCGACTTCCTGAGGAATTTTATTACAAAAATAATTTTTAAATCTGATGTGCTCGCATAATGTACGCGTATTTCGGTATCTTCACGCTGTGTCTTTAACAAGACGATATCCTTAGACTTCCTTTGCCTCTCATTTCGGTATCACGGTCTTACATATTCTCCACATTTCGGCTCATGATCGTACAATTTCAGCAGCGTAGGTACCTTATATAATACTGTACATTATATCTTAATTCTGAACCGAACAGAAGCAAGATATCATGAAAGATAGCAAAATTCAAAAGGTCACATATCCAAGTCACATATCCAAGATTCCATATACATAAAAGGAGAGAACATACATACGTTAATATTTACAAACTTAAAACTACATATTATCTTAAATAATAAACTTCCTCAAAGTTGCCGCTTAGTAAGCTTTCATTGCTTAAGGTAACCCAGCAGACTGGCAGCATTGCCTCTTTGAATAGCCAATATAATATAACATACGGTTAATTTGTCCAGCGTTCCAATTGTAAAAGTTTAAAAAATGATAAATGATCGACATTCAGCAATGATTATGAAGTGTCAAAATGATATTCCTTTTCCATAAATGGAAGTTGTCCAATTAGGCCCCAGGGCCGCCTCATGGCCTTTATATTTGTTATTTTTCAACAAACGTACAAACATGGTAATTGTAATATTTCACTACGTATGATATATTTTATATTAAAATATAATTGTTTTAGGGCCAGTGTGTGCGGGAGTTGTCGGTCTAAAAATGCCTAGATATTGCTTATTTGGCGACACTGTCAACACAGCAAGTCGTTTTGAATCGACCGGAGCGCGTGAGTAAACTTATCAAAATAGTACAAAAAAATATATAAGGCTTTTAAAGAAAGTGGGACTAGTCGTAATCCCGTCTTTAGTTTACAAACTAATCTTTTTAAAAATGACTTGCAATCAACTTAAGCAGCAACAAATTGAACCTACACATCGCTGATATAATTTCAGCATTAAAAATACACTGCAGTCTGGCGTGCAAGACTTTCTTAGACCAATTAGGCGGATATATTTTGGAGGAAAGAGGAATTGTTTCTATGAAAGGCAAAAGAGACCAAGTGACATATTGGTTGAAAGGGGAAGAACCAACGGCAGCAGCCGCTCGCCAAAAGCGCAGGATGCAGAAGACGGAAGGAACACAGCCGTCCTCCTCTGAAAAACGAGGACAGAGAAGTTCGTTGAAAAACAAGAATTGGAAAAATCAAATTGGAGGATTGCACAGGTTTAATTTATTTGGTTACCTCTTGTTATTATTATTTTTTTTTAACTTCATGACATAAACCATTATGCATCTTTACAGATGTTGTAGTTTAGAATCTCCTAAAAAGCTCAGATTTGCATCAGGAAATCTCTTAGAATCACACACAGATAGCATACTACACCACAGAAGTGACGAGTACCTAATGGAGGTCAGCATATTTTGCCATATTTCCTTTAAAATATATGAAAATCGCAGAAATCATGTGTTCAATATGTTTCGTCATTTATAGGTCATCGGTGATGGTAGACTAGCTCCGTCCCAGCGTTGTGACCTACTGGAAGCTCCAAGTTTACGTCACGAACAAACGAGCGTGTCGTGCCCCATCATTGAACATACGGAAATCTTACCAACCAGTCTCGTAGCAACCTCCTGTACTACCTTACTGGAGCAAGACGACAGTAAAAATGATGAACCATCTGAGAACAAAATATGCGACATCAAAGTGGTCATCAATGGCTGTACTTATAACGAGAGAGACGGCGCCGGTATACCTTTACTGGCTGACGCCTAAACGTACTTATATATATATTTTACTTTAATTCCTAGTCAAGTACTGCTGCGATGTATTCCAGAGACTATCAAAAATGACCTTGAAACGCATCGCGTACGTATCTCTTATTATATCCATAAAACAGTAAATGTGATCTACGTCAGTATTATTAAGAAATCTCGTTCAATAGAAATTATTTAATAACATTAAACTCTTATTTCACAATTCACGGTAACATCGTTTTACTTAAACATATTATTTACAGCTGTACTTTATGAAATATACCAAATATACATTTAAATAATATAGGAAGTATGTATGTATATATATAGCGCGGCGGCTGGCGCGAGCGTGTTTGTTAGACGGCCGACTCCCGGTCCAGCAGCGGCGGCGCCCGGCGCAGCGACGAGTCACTACTGCGCGTGCCGCCTCCGCTGAATATGCCCAGCAGCCACGAGCGAATGGCGAACCGAGGCAGTTTCCTTAAATCGCCTTTTACGTCCGCGATGTTCTCTAGCGACCGCCATTTCTTGTAGAATTCAATGTAGTTCGCGTCAGCCATCTGCGGTAAGAACGCGATAGAATGATGTCGTGACCGAAAATATATATATTTCGAAGTTTAAGTAAGTTTTTACTTCTGTCGGTAGTCCTCAATGACTGCCTATTTTTTATGACATATTCTTTTAAATAAGTAACGTGAAAATCACGACTATTGATTGATGTACAAAATGTACCATAAAAAATAGGCAGACATTGAGGACTACCGACAGACGTAAACACTTAAAACTATGAAATAAAATAAAAAATTATTTTGTCTTGTTTTTATAAATATGGTATATTTTTCAACCTAAAATATCGATAGTAAACATAACATAACATAACTTCACGCTGTATCCCCAACGGGGTAGTCAGAGAGGACGGAGCGCCAGGAGTCGCGGTCCTTACACACCTCTTTCGCTTCCTCAAATCTCATCATTCTCCTCACACATTTTCGCCTAGGTATGCGAGTGCTTATCGATAGGTATCGATAGTACATGCTAATAAACCCTAAATTTGAAATAAAAGTCAATTTGCAATTTAGGTTTGCATTGCAAAATTTAAAGCTTTTTTGCAAATTTTTCATTGCAAAATTTAGATAATATAAACTTATAAATAATAATTTTGCATTAGTAACCATATTTTAAAATTCAACACATAAATCTATTATTATACAATTTTATACAATTTTTAAATTTTAAAATCCGTGTCAAATCTTTAAGATCCGCGTCAAAATATTGTCGAAAAAATAGTTTGTTTTACAACGCTAGTAAGATAACTCCTAAGATACTATAAAATACTTATTGCATGATGTAAACAGAGATTCAATGTAAAAAAAATAAATAAATACCAAGTCGGTGACGCGAACTCATTCATTTCAACACTTCAAAAATATTTTTCATGATGCAATTTCTGCTTATCATAACACAAAAGCGTTTTATGACGATGCTTTTGTTCTAATACAGTGAACCTGCTCGTGTGCAAGTCTATAAGCTCGTATTGCACAAACAAGCAATGAAGTATGTTCAGACTAGGGAGATCGACAACGGCATACCTTCTTCTTGGGCTGGTCGAACTTATTGTAGAGGCTGGTCTTGCGCAGCAGCGGGCTGTCCTCGTGGTGGCGCGGCTGGTCGGGCAGCGCGCCCACTGCGGCGCCGTTGTATAGCGGGTCGCTGCCCGCTACCGTGGCCACGGACACGTCCGCGTCCAGCGAGCGAGAGGCGCGCCCGCGCCTCAGCCTCCCGCCCGCGCCCCCCTCGCCCCCCGCGCCCCCCGCGGACCCCACGCCCGCCGCGGCCGCCGCCGCCAGCAGGTCCAGCGACTGCGCGGGCCGCAGCGCGCCGCCCGCGCCCGCGCCCGCCCCCGCCCGCGTCGTCGGCTCGCCCTCGCACTCGCACGCAGTCGATGACGCGATCGAGCTCAGGGCGTTCCTGCACGAACACGCGACAATCTCACATCGCCGACCCTAAGACTGGGAATAGACATCCGACTTTGCTTCCGATTGTATGATCGGGCTATCGGATAGGACTCAATCTATACATATATATATACAATATTATTAGCCGACTATTGAATTCGGTCATCACTGATCAGGGCATTCGTTGGTTGTGTTCGCAGGAGCATAAAAATGTATATAACGATCAGGAACAGGCAGCTGATTTCCGATTGTCTAATCAGACTACTAGATAGGATTTATTCCATGCATGTCCAATTTTATTGACCGACTAAATTCTGAACTCGGTCATCGCGAAGCTATCGGCGCATTCGCTCGTTATTCGCAAAATTATAAAAAGAAGATGAACGACGAAATACTGCTACTTATTGCAAATTTATAATTCGCTTATACAGACACAAAAAAAGAAGAAACGACGCGACTGGATTCATACTATAAATTTGACGCGATTTGCAGACGATAATTTCCATTTAAAACATCCCAAATTAGTACTTGTAAGATAATTCTCATTGCCTATGTAGAACCATATAGAAATACGTTTTTCTACGGTCAAAATAAGCCGTCCAGGATCATAAGTTTCCGCTATTGAACCACGATACTGCCTGGGTTTGTTCGGTGTCAACGCAAGAATATACGGGGGAATCGGAGAGAGGAATCGTACGTTCCAAAAGTATGCAGAGCCTCTCCAGACAATCGGAATGATAATAAAATCGTAAACGACTGGCACTGTTTCCGACTCAGGTGTGCGACTATAAGATCTAACGTGTTTTTAAATAAATATATAGTATGGACATCTTCAGATAGTCGATTCAGACTATCGGGTTCGATTATCGTATGGAAAAATCTGACTATATTTTATTCCCGCACAAAAAATCTAATGTAGTGTTTAACCTGGATCTCCACACCTACGGATACTTGAGAGTTAAATATTTGCATATAAATACAAATTCAAACTCTATTTAGATAAAAAATTTCGATAAAGAAAAATATCGAAAATACCTATTCTGCACAAAAATTCAGTTCGATCTCTGAAATTGTACAGATTTCCAAATCGATTTGTACTACAATGAAAAGACAGCTAAATTGGATAAATTAATTTTTTTTTCAATATAATTGATATTTTCCATATAAATAAAAATCAATTGCCGCATGTATGAAAAATCTTCACTTCGCTCGACCGAGTTAGCTGATTTTTTTTATTGGGTTCGTAATTGTCAAGACAAGGTTTGTAGGAATAAACATTTTTGGAAAATCCACCGGAAAAGTCGGAAATTTGGATGGTATTTTTATATGAAAATCTCAAAAAAAAAAATGGTGCGTTGCAAATTAGCAAACATTAAACATCACACCCGAGTGAAGCCGGGGAGGGTCGCTAGTATCTCAAATTGACGAAATCATTTTTTTTACACACAAAATTACCGTAAAAAATATATAACATTTTAAATCATTAACATAAAAAAATGGTACGTCAAAACAGTCATGTTGCGTTTATTCATACAGTAGTAACTAGTACTAAAATTCATTTTACTTAATTATTAATATAATGTAATTAAATAAATTGAATATTTATTTTATTACTAATTAAGTAAAAAAATATAATAAAAAGAACATTAAATTTTTCTACAATAGTAAAAAAGATAAACAAAAATATATAATGAGTGAGCTGCTTCTTATCCTCCCGCACGGGCGCGCGTAGATTGTAGAAGTAAGACTGAAAGATACCTGTCTTATTGTAAAGAACATATAGGTTATCTAATACCGGTTTGCCACCTAATAACCCAAACCTAATACTAGAAGTAGCATCTGCCCGCCGTATATATGAAATTATGTGTCTATGTAAATACCATCGAGTAAATAGTGGTGTTGACACAAATGATGCAGCAATTCCTGTTCCTGTAAACAACATCGAGTCAATAGTATTGTCAACATAAGTAGTGCACCAATATCTGTTCCTATAACATTGAAAAAATAGTGACGTTGACACAAGTAGTGCAGCAATTCCTGTTCCTATAAGTAACATTGAATCTATAGTATTGTCGAAACAAGTATTGCAGCAATACAAGTAGTGTAGCAATACCTGTTCCTATAAATAACATAGAGTGTGGTATCGACACATTCAAGTAGTGCAGCAATACCTGTTCCTATAATTAACATAGAGTGTGGTATCGACACATTCAAGTAGTGCAGCAATACCTGTTCCTATAATTAACATCAAATAAATAGTGGTATCGACACAAGTAGTGTAGCAATACCTGTTCCTGTGGGCGACCTCGGGCCGATGGCGACGATGCGCGGGCGGCGAGGGGGGCACGGGGGCCGCGGGGGGCGCAGCCAATGGCAGCGAACTACGCGAGCCTCGCATTCCGCTCTCACCCGCCGACGACCGCGCCGCGCTCGCCAACCGCTGCCGAACCGTGCCGCCGCCGCCCCCGCCTGTGACATCAACACACAACACACTATTTTGTACTAAGTTCACGACGATTTGTACTAGGTGCTCAAAACAATGACAAACGCAAAAGCTGTGCTAGATTAAATTTTCAGTAACAGATTTTTTAGAACTTGGGCAACAGCCTGCTGTATGGCAATTAGTGAAGCAAAAAATATTATTTTTTGTTGTGTCACAAGGTTTATGAAATGAAATTACATAAATAATTATATCAATTGACTCTGCTACGTCACTGTGATAAATAAAGTGAACCTCTAACAACTCGCACGATCACAAAATAGAATAACCTTTTTTTTTGCTATCTTTGCCCAACTTTCACGTATGTCATCATTCTGAGACTAGATGTATAAACATTCATTTCAGTTGTTTATTGCCTTTTACAATGACATTGTAAAGACTATTATTGTGACTTATTATTTTAGATAATAACTACAATGTAAAGTAAACTGGTTTTCCATGGTTAATAAAAGTGCTAAAGCAAGAAAAAACTCTAGATACCAATTTAAAGCAAGATTTAATTATGACCTATAATTACAAGTTTTAAAAAATACTTGTCACATTTCGAGATCACATTGTTTTTAAGAGAAAAGTTGCCTTCCATACTCGCTTGCTAGATTATACGTTATAATAACGCAAACCTATATTCTGTTTTCAATGTGACTATTAGATGTAGAAATAATTTATTCCAAAACAATGTGTATATCTAGGGCTTCATAAATATATTATAATTATTCACATATTTAACGTGTAAATGATCATTTTTGACAATGAACATACGATGGAAAATAACAATAGTCTTAGATATCTGGTTTACGGTAGACCTCACGAAAAATAAAAAATAATGTTCTAAAATTATTTCAGTACTTCAAATAGTTATCGATATACAATTTATTAACTATACAGCACCCGCTACAGCGAAGTGACAATACAACACTACAGCTAACGCTACGCTAACATACACTATGCTGATGTACAGCGCTAAACTGTATATACAAAGCACCCAGTCATTACAGTTGAAAGTGATCGAACATCAAGACTATTTGGGTCTGAAGCTACATACGTACTCATTGATACTGTAGCGACCTGGCGATGCTTAGAGATTTACACTGATTGAAGAAAATGAACACGACGAAAATCCCTAAAATACTCTCAATTAATAACGAAAACGTTACATTAATTACATTGTTAGTATAGATGATTTACGCAATTAATAAAACTCATACCTGATAGCGAAGGTCGCCGTGAATCCGCTAATCTAGGGCTTCTTCGTGGTCGACAGAATAATGGACGTAGTTCTTCTCCTTCGACTGGTCTCTTTTGAATAGCTTTTTCTGTAGCACCGACTAACCAGTACGTTTGAAGCTGTAGTACAAATTTGTGCTTTGTAAGTTTTAATGTTAAGCTAACGAAACGAAAAAATTGTAATACTGCATTCGAAATTATCAAAGCATGTGACCAAAAGTAGTCGCCAGGAAAATTTTAACATAATTGTATTTCAAAAAATTCAAAAAAGAAAAAAATCACTTTAATAAAATAAAATAAAAGTTTATCGTTTTTTACAAAGTTCGCTACCAAGCTTCCAATCCTAACAAACTGTAAAGTCGCCAGGAACTTTTTAATATTGATAAAGATAAGAATGTATTCGAAAAATTGTTTATTTTTGAAGTAGCTGCCTATCCTAATAAACTGTAATGTCCTCGTAGAAGTAAAAGTTCTCTAAATGTGTTTAAACAGCATTATTTGCTCCCGCAATGACATTTCTGATGAATTTTTTCCACTTTCTTGAGACCAATTCTGAACTTCACCAAGATCCCTCAAAAACATTTATACATCTTACAAATAGAAATATGGAACGAATATTATATCTTGAGGTTTGTCTCTACACAAGCTTGCCTTTCAACATTACAGAAACTGTCATTTTTGCAGACAGTATTTCAACATTAGCGGCATTTCACGTGAAGCGCACAGGGAAAAAAGATTCAAGTTTTCGATTTCAGTTATATTTGAGAATGTTATACCTCTACATGTCCTCAACATAAATACAAAATATTTTTTATAACTTATAGGTTTATTTTAAAATTTCAGTTTTTTGAGCTATACAATCGTTTGTTCGTTTGATGATGATTTGCTGCTGGGAGCTGACTGTATACTGGTCCATGTCGCCTATACATTTTTTGTGTAAAAATCGAATTGAAAATTGAAGTAGATTTCAATCACGATTTTAGCAATAGAAGCAGAATTTCATTTGCTAGCTATTTTCTCATGGAAAAAGACCGTATGATAGTTTTTGTGGCAACGTAAACATTTGGCGATACGGATCAATTTACAGTTTTTTTTTAGCACGTGTGATTATTGATTTCTACACATAAATTCAGTCCTAATGGGATACACCTTGCTTAGTGAATAATATCAACTTTCATTGGTTACTTTTTTTTTACTTCTATTAATTAGGTTTTATTAAATAATTTCATTTGCGTGATAATTTTTTCCACATGTTTGTGACCTGTCAATAATATTGAATTAAAAAAATAGCACTGAAAATAAATAATACCGTGGAAATAAGCAATAACACTTTTTATATGCTTGACTTTTATACAATATGTACTCTGTACTCATTTATTGTCAATTTTCATTCCATTACACTCATACAACAAACTAAGATATTGCTATACTTAATATGACGATCACATGATAACGGTTTATTTGTAGGGTTAAAATTAAATGTTTTATTGTCACCTATATTGTGAACCATAAAAGCACAATCATATCACCTTTATTAAAAGTTTATTTTGGTCAAATTTATTGATGCTGTTTCAAATATAATTTAATGCTTATGTGCTATGTGGTACCCTACGTACACGATTAGGTTCTTCCAGTTTGGGATCGCACAATGATAATTAATAATGTAACAACAACATAATATAACACAAAAATTTGCATATTATTCAGATTTTTAAAACTACATGTACTCTTTTAATAGGTTAATATTTATTACAGAAATGCTCACCTCCCCTTTTCCTTTGATGAGTATCGTCCCTCTCGGCTCGACGATATATCCCCCAACTTTGTCCAGCGCTTGTTTACAGCTAGGCGATATATGTATACGCAACGGCTCTCCAGTGGACTCCATTCGTGAAGCAGTGTTTACGGTGTCGCCAAAAAGACAGTACCGTGGCATAGTTAAACCAACCACACCTGCTACTACCGCACCTATGTAGAAAAGTGTGTGCAATTCATCAAAGCATTTAAAAAATCGTCATTCTATGATCAGTTTAAACAGAAACAATTTTTTTCTATTTATTTTATATGCAGCACTAGTCAGTACTACAAAAACAGCTATAAATTTTGCATGCAATTATAGACCTTCGCCTCTGATTGAATAAATACTTGCAGCTAAAACACACTCAATATATGTGCACTGCATAGAACTAGCAGACGGTCTTGTGATGTATGAATCTATGTGCCATTGTAAGTTATCACTCAGATGGCAATGTAGGTGCAGTACATGTGCGCACGATCACCCTGCATCCAGTGTGATAAATGTCATACATTACAAGACCTATTTATTGCACGTACACGTCTGCAAACACATTCGATGTACCCCACCTAACTTTAAGTAAGCTTAGTTCATGTTTTCGAGGATTGAGAAATAATTGTTAAAAAATCCCTCTTTAGTGTTAAACTAGTTACGAATGACTTCTATTGGATGATACGCTAGTTCGGTAACCATATACAGTAACGTTTTTAATGAAAAAGCGCTTACCTGTATGAATACCTATTCTTAGTTTGAGAGTTTCATTTGGTCTATGTGATATCTTGTGACTTTTGACTGCGTTCAACAACTCCAAAGCCATTGATGCAATTTCGCCGACGTGCCTGTCATTATTCCGTATAGGAAGTCCCGACACCTGCGAACATTTTAACATAGACATTGTATAAATGCTTTAGCGAACAATAAAACCCTGATTTCTTTGACTTGTTTACGTAAACACCTTGATTTGAAGGGAACACGGCACCGTATATACTATAGATACACAAATTTTGATTTATTTCACAACGATTAGTGTTGTAAACTTTATTTAATGTGAACACCAGCAGACCACAAGTATAACAAAAAAACAGAAAATAAAGGCAACAAATAATTAAGTGTTAATGACAGGTATTTGCTAACATCAAGCTAACATAAATGAAAACAATCTAAGCAAAATAGAATCCTTCTCAAGAAACGCTACAATACTGCGCACTTACCACCATGTAGGCATCTCCTATAGTTTCAACTTTGTACACGTCGTAGCCCCGTATGATCCGATCGAACACAGTGTACAAGTCGTTGAGGAAGTTCACGACCTGTAACGGCGTGCTCTCCGCAGACATGGCTGTGAAGCCCACAATGTCGCTAAAGTATATTGTCACCGAATCAAACGATTCGGGTTCCACGCCCTCGCCAGTCGTCAGCCGACGTGCGGCAGACCTGCAACAATATCTCGGCTCTAAAATGCCATCTCAACTCACTGCTATATACAACAAATTCAGTTACTATTTCGATATCGGAGACTGGTGCTCGAGTTACGTTCCTATATTGCGTAAATTAGTAGATATGTAGTATAAATAATTCATGCCAAAATACATCATCAAGAGTCATAATTATACAGTTTTTAAACTAATATACTATCATAATATATTTCTAAAAGTTTATTAACGCTATTATACATATTTCATTTGTTTACAAATAATATTAATAAAAAATATAATGCATTATAACTATTAATTTAAAAACATGCCAAATCTACTTCAACAAACCTAACTTATTATGCATGTAGATGATCCAGTCTGTAATGTAGAACAATCCTCTAAAAATTATCACGATTATAAATGCGCAGGAGCGCAGCTTGTACGTAGTGTACAAGGATCTACGCCATTACAAGTGAAAGCTCTCGTCTAATCATACATGGCATCTGAAAATCCATCACCGAACACTACGCAAATCACCACAAAACCCCAAGCGAGCTCTACATACTATTCTAAGTGTTAATAGACAGGCCATATTGATACAGCAACATATGCTCGACACACCTACGATAAAGGCAAAACCGTATTAACTACAATCAATCACCAGTAGGGAGTTAATTACCTCAAGATATTTTGACGATATTCTATAATGGATTCAACCTCCACATCTGGAAAAGAACACAAGTACAACAAAGTGAATACATTTAAAACTTTTGCCTCTTTTTCAATGATATATTATTCCACTGTTTTACATCAAGTCCATGTCGACATTAAATATCTCCTGTCCATGTATTCAGACAATATCTTCAATCTTTATTACATGTATAGTTTACTTATACTTCAGAATAAATACATTAATTTATACAAACCATGACTTAATTTTATCAAAGTTATATATGGTCAAACTATATTTTTATTGTAAACGCACAAGTAAATTGAATAAAATGACACATTACCAATTAAACACTTTTAACAGCTAAACCAATTAGTACATAATATAAAAACTATGTACAATCAGTTACAAATTGGACTAAATGTAAATCAGTGCGCACGCTACTGCGGTCAGCCAGGAATGTAATGACTTGTTGTATTTGCGTCTCCCTTACTGTGCTCACGTTTACATTGCAGTGATATACACATCGACACTGTATACAACATTTTATTAGTAACATTTGATTACATTAAAGGTATCTCGCTTAAAAGCTATGGAACATTGAACATAGGGTACATGCAACAATAAATTACACTCATTAGTCAGGCTAGGTTAACGCGAAGTGACTATAAAACTTGATGCAGTGGACATTAATGTTCTTAAATCTTAATAATTTTTGTTTAAAATGACAAAAATGTATCCATGTTGTTGTATACTGTTAATATATAACATAAGGCGCACTTACTTTGGTAGCATTCTATGTAATAAATCTTCGGTCTTTTGTTTTTCTTCAAATAGCAGCCTCGTTCTCTCATTGACTAGTTCCTCTAAGTTATTAGCATACTTCTCCATCATATCCATCATTTGGTCCATTATGTTTCTAGACCTGGATCAAAACACTAGAACTACAGAACTATCAACATTTATAACTACTATTCTAAACAAAGTTCTTTTTATCACATTTTTATTTACTCTGTTAACTGTAACTGTCTGTTCAGTATAACTTTTGCAATCGATTTTAAACTAACTTCCCAATATGAGCCACAGACTTGAAACTTTAAACATATATCAGAACTGGATAACAATACAACAGTTTTCTTGTCTGTCTATTAATTACGAAGCCACATATCTCCTTCACATCATGATGTGTCAAAATCGATCGCAAAATTGCATTACATTGTAAAAAAGAAAATAATATTTAAATATGGTAGGTAAGTAATACCATGTTTTTAGAATGGACAAAAAGTATAAAATATTTTCTCCTAGCCCTATATAGATTAATAACTGTACAGATTCCTAACCCCATACCTAGTAACTAATTAGTAAACACGTGTTGACGGTAGTAACTAATTAAACTGTGATATGTGCCCATAGGTGCCCGTACAATGTCCTGAAAATTTTTTTCATTCCTCGGTTTCTTTCTTACAAGTATGGCGTGCCAAACCTAATTTTATTAACAGACTTCAAAAAAGGGGGAGATTCTATATTCATCTGTATGTATGTTTTTTTATGTATGTTCACCGATAACTTCGTCAATCGCGGACCGGTTAAAAAAATTCTTTTTTTATTTGTCTGAGGCGGTCCCTTTTATAGTTCACTGGTATTGGAGATTGGTCTTCGAATATACATCAAAAAATCCTAACTGATTACAAGCTTCATTTAACTACATTGACGATTCTTTTGCGTATCATCCGGTTGCATAATTAGAAAAAAAGTTAGTTCTAGACCCATTCCGCTATTTATTTAGTTCAAGGTCACTCGAAAGTGTGAAATAAAAAACTTTTGAAGTAAAAAATTCAACCGACTTTAAAAAAAACACACTAAAAAGTACAAAATAACTATCCTTCACTAATCAAAACTCAAGTACAAAATAGACTTTATATTGGGTCCTTACATATGAAATTAGCGTTTTGTCGTACTGACCACTTTGATCTGAAATATCTCCTCTTTGGTTAAGAATTCCAAATTCAAATTTATAAATTCATTTAGCTGGTACATTTGAGTTTTGAAAACAGTCATTTATTTGTTTTTTTCTTCATTATTTTTTTCTTTGGCGTCGCTTATTACCGCACAATGGAAAACATGAAATATCGGTATATTTACGAGTACGAGTTCTACCGTGGCACCAGTGCTGCAGAAACAGCTCGAAGGATTAATGATGTGTACGGCGCTGGTGTCGCAAAAGAAAGCACGGTACGTTTTTGGTTTCAACGTTTTCGTTCTGGAAATTTCGACCTTCAGAATCAACCCCGTGGACGGCCGGAGACCAAAGTGGAAAATGAAGAATTAAAGGCTATTGTGGAAGCGGATCCATCACAAAGTATTTCAGAGATAGCTGCAGGCTTCGGGGTAAGTGACAAAACTGTATTAATCCACTTGAAGCAAATCGGGAAACTAAAAAAACTTGAACGATGGGTACCTCATGAATTGAGTGAATCGAACTTGCAAACATGCGTCGACTGCTATGTTACTTTGCTCAACCGACACAATAATGAAGGGATTTGAAATCGAATCATTACTTGTGATGGAAAGTGGATACTGTACGATAATCGGAAACGCTCGTCGCAATGGCTGAACCCTGGAGACCCAGCCAAATCCTGCCCTAAACGAAAATTGACTCAGAAAAAGTTACTTGTGAGTGTTTGGTGGACTAGCGCCGGTGTCGTTCACTACAGCTTTCTAAAATCTGGCCAAACGATTACGGCAGATATCTATTGTCAGCAACTGCAAACCATGAAGGAAGAACTAGCTGCTAAACAACCAAGATTGGTCAATCGCTCTAGGCCACTGCTGCTTCACTACAACGCAAGACCACACACTGCATAACAAACAACCACTAAGTTAGATGAGCTACAATTGGAATGTCTGCGACATCCACCGTACTCCCCGGACCTTGCTCCAACAGATTACGATTTTTTCCGGAATTTAGACAACTTCTTACAAGGAAAAAAATTCAACTCCAATGCGGCAGTCCAAACCGCCTTCAAAGAGTTTATTGATTCTCACCCCCATGGTTTTTTTAGTAAAGGGATCAATGAACTACCTATGAGATAGCAAAAGTGCATAGATAACAACGGTGCATACTTTGATTAATTAAATATATTTTACAAAAAAAAATTGACTTTATATTCCTCCCGTACAAAACGCCAATTTCATATGTAAGGACCCAATATTACAAATATCTATGTGATTAAATTTGACAGTTATTGAAGTCGGTGCCAAATCAATGTGCAACAATAGAAAGTTTATTAGAGTGGTAGGCTTGGCACCGACTTCGGTAACTGTCAGATTTAATTATATAGGTATTTGTCTCGTATGTATAAAGTTTCTTTTGCACTTAATTTTTTAATTAATAAAGGATAGTTAATTTGCATTTTTCAGTGTTTCTTTTTGAAGTCCGTTTATTTTTTTTTCTTAATTTCACTAAATCACTGCATAGTGGTCATAGAACACACCTACTAGAATACGCCAAATTTTATCTACACAATATATAGTACCATTAATCTCCAAATAAAATGACTGTGATATACGGACAGATAGACGCAAAGGACGAAATAAGATTTTCGTTTTTAGCCATGTTGTTACGGAACCCTAAAAACGTGGGCATGCAATAGATAAACAAATCATTGATGCATGAACAGTTCACCTAAGTCAATAAAAAATTTATTGCACTTTAAATGGTATGAGCAGTTGCGTGAGCTTTATCAAAGAATGTATGAATGAATGAATGAATGATGTTTTCATTTATCGCTACAGAGATAATTTTTACAATAAAACTAAGAAAAAAAGTAAACAAAACAATAATAAAAAATAAATAAAAAATGAAAGAAAATATTATCTAATTATCACTGCAGCCACAAACCAGGGTCTGACTCAGCACACGCTGTGGGTTGCACACACAATCCCGTTTTTCAGTCAGGCCCTAAGGAACAATGACGTCCCAAAGTCAACTGCAGTTGCCCATACTAACACACTGTAGTTTATAATAACTTATTGATGAACATAATAAAAAATAAATACACAAATAAATTATAGATAATTGTACACATAATTATTAAACATAGATATCATGTCTAAGCAATACAATACAATAATACAATACAATATAGGAATGAGTGTGAAATTAAATATGCACAAATAATAAATATTAAATACTTACTATACATATTTAATATAAAGTACCTAAGTATATTACAAAATAATATAAAGTACATAAAAAAAATATATATATAGGATTTTCAGGTCAAGAATTCGGTTTTTGCAATATAAGACTAAGAATACGTCCCGCGTTATTAATTATAAATCCTACAAGTATTTTCGTAGGTAAAAAAATTGATAATCGTTAATTTTCAGGACAATCCGTATGGGGCTAAGTACGTTACTTTTTAGTCCGTTTTAAAAATTATGTATACATATTTTTTTATTTAAATAATTATTTCGCTATGAAATGCAATTCACAATAACTTTACATCAAATAGATTAGAATAATTTACAATAAGAAAGAATTTATTTTAATATATTGAAAATATTAATAAAGAAAATAAATGAAAAGTGAAACATGGACTTACTTGCCAGACTTCATTTTTTTGAGACGACTTCTTATATTAGGAAAATCTGGCCTATCGATAGGATCTTCGGCCCAACAATCCTTTATACAAGCTAAAATATAATCCTCTGTGTCGTCTTCGATGATACTTGTGTCTGGTCGAAAGGCTTCTTCGCCATACAATTTAGGCCTTTTTACTCTCTCTACTATGTCTGTAACAAAATAATATTTAAGTTAACGAAAATAGGTGCTTATCAAGTACTATATTAAGACTAATAAAGCATAATACTATAGGCTCTTAAAGAAAAGTTATTTAAAAACTTACTCTGGATGTGACTTGGAAGTTTTAAAATTGAGGTAATGAACCGAATGTAAAAATGTGTCATTAAATTGTTATAAGTACTTCAATAACATTAAAAAAATTATCACGTAAAATAATGAGTAAATTATTAAATACAAGTACCTTTTGGTTCTAAAGCAGTCAACCCGAAAGGTCCACGTCGTGCAACTATTTCATACAAAATAATGCCGAAGGCATAGACGTCGCCCTTTTGCGTACCGCCCACTGAACCATTTGGGTCATCCAGCTGCCTCAACAACTCTGGAGACTTCCACAATAACCCTGCAAACGATTTTATTATATTGTACAATTGTTTACTTATACATTCCTTTTCAACATATTTTTATAAAATATAAACTCTCATAAGTCCAAGAAATAATTAAATATACAAAATAGTGTTACTGTGTTACCTCTATAATATTGATGTTCTCCTATAAATTCGTTTTCAGCAGAATATCTTATTTCATGAAGACCAAAATCGCTAACCTGAAATGGGTCATTTTTAAATAATAAGTGACAACAAATCTATTCGCTTTCTCAAAAACGGCTCTGGTGATTTCGATGAAATTTACAATAGGGGTTGAGAGGGGCGAGAAATCGATCTAACTAGGTCTCAATTCTGGGAAAAATCGTTTTCTCCGTCTTTCTAAACTCTAACCTCGTAAACTTTTTTCATTTCGCAGTAGAGTTTACCTTCTCAATAGCACAGTGGCTGAGTGTAGGTCTATCACACCGAAGTGCGCGGGTTCGAATTCTGCAATGTGATTAGACCTTTTTTTGTGATTTTTTAATAAGTGGAAATAATATGTCTAAGTTCAGTTTGCAACAAGTACCTATTAAAAACACATATGACTAATAATATACTTATAATAAGGAAATAAAATGAAAAATAATGATAAAACATAGACTTCATAACTTCAGACAGCCTGTTCCGCACAACGAGAGGCAAATAACATTACATAAAATATAGATGTGTGGGCGCTGTTTTCTAACGAAATGACGACCGATCAGCTTATTTGATAATAAATGTGTGTTGTATGTACAGGTGAGGCAGGTTAACTGATTTAGCTCACCGTTGCTGCTCGGACACGGCAAGTTATTTATAAAATCTATGGCTAAAAGTCATGGAAAAAATCTGTTATTTATTTTTCTGAACAATGGATTGAATATTAAATTTCATGGATTTCCTTTATTTTAAAATACTATGTTATTTAAAAGAGTAGTATTATACAAGTAATATTTGTATATTTGTTCATAGTCGCGTTCTCGAAAACGGCTCTAACGATTTCGATGAAATTTACAATATAGAGCTTTACGGTGGTCAAAAATCGATCTAGCTCCCTAGCTAGATCGATAATTCTGAGAAAATTCCTTTTCGCTATGTTTTTACACAGTTGAAACTTCTAAACTACAATAAACTCTTCTGATTTTACAACAGAGTTTACCTTATCAGTACAGTGGCTAGAGAGTAGATCTACCAAGATGAAATACGTGGGTTCGAATCCTGCAATGTGGTCGGACTTTTTTTGTTATTTTTTTTTGTAAGACACTGAGTAAAGTCGGTCGCCCAGATACTAATAATAAAGTTACGTTCTTGTTACGTAGCTCTTTTTTATTAAATTCGTAATCATATTTTAACTTTGTATGAAACTTTTTATGGCAACGTCTTGAAATTTTGCAGAAATGTTTTTGATGAAGGGGTGAAATGGTAAACACTTTCCCCATTTTCCATACCTATTAAAATAGTAATCTGAATTGGTTGACAAAATCAACATTAGCGCGAGCAAAGCCGCGGATAAAAGCTAGTAATTTATAAATTAGAAGTTTTTTGAATAAGTGTACCTGAAGCATCCACCTAGATGTGACTACACAATTAGAAGATTTGAGATTTCCATGGTAAACTAAAGGTGACGAGTGGATAAAAATCATACCCTGAAACAAAAATTGTAAAAATTATATAACTTGAAATAGGTTAAGGCACCATAATTATATTATAGTATTCAATACTAATATTATTTTTCTAATTATCATTTTAAAAATGAACATCTATTTACCTTTATGAGATCATGAACGAGTGAAGATATGAACATTTTATCTAATTTTATATCCTCATTTTCAATTATATCCTGAAACAGGTAATACAGTCATAAATAGGCTCAGAATATACACGGTTAGAGGTAAAAAAAGTACACTATTCATTAAGATTTTCCCAACTAACAAAAAGGATGTAGTAGTAATGTAACAATCTACCCCGATATAGCAGACGTCCACTCGTTTGTGGTGTAAAAGAAATTAATGAAACTTTAACTCACATACAAACTTCCTTTGGCACAATAATCCGTGATAAGCAGCACCCGTAGTGGCTCGACAACGGCGCCGATGAACGAGTTCAGATTGTCATGGCGCAGCTCGCGCAGCAGCCGCATCTCCTTCATCACGTCGCGCGAGATGTCCTAAACACAACGTATGCGTACACTGACGATTTAGGTCAAAATAGATATCATTCAGGCAGGAAAATGAAAATCAATTGCTGTCATAAACTCGAAACAGGCTGTAAATGTCACTAGTACAAACATTTTCTACTCGTAAATAAAAAACGCAAAGTTTATTTTGACATTTCACTAGTACATAATTTCCATTGAACTGCATAGAATGAACTACAATTAGGACTTACATAGTTTCTATTGCACTAATTTAGATTTTTTTTTAAAAAGGTGTTATTTGGAGTTAATTTGTAACACATAAAGGTTTTACTTAAAATATTTAATAGCAGATCATCTTGTCTAGTTACCACTTATTTGGAGTAAATGAATTGCAATCGCAATACTCGAACATTGGTTTTAGGGATACCAGTACTTCATACAGTCTTGTACACAATGTCGGGATTTTAATATGATTGCAAAAATATTATTAGGCTTTTCTTAAATATTTGTAACAATTACCTTAAATAAAAGATACGTACTTTCACATTATGAAATAATGTGAAAGTAATAATATTACATAAGTAATCATATTTAAAAAGAATAGAGACTAGATGAAATGAACTTATTGTGCAAAATATTTTATACTAAATGCAACCCTCTTTTGTTTTGTTGTCTTCGTTTGTTTTGTATGGAAGACTCAATCTATGTTTTTTTATCTGAGTTTTTAATAGGATAGAATTAAGCTATATGTTTTTGAAACAATCTATCTTTCTTCTTCGTAACTTTTCATCACAGTTAAGACTAAAATCCTAGTGCAAACTTTTTAAAACTATAAAAACAACCAACAACTTACTTTCTTTTTAGAGAATTTTAATTCCTTTATTCTTACTACGTTGCCTTTATATTGCGCTGTAGTCGCAAATATCTGAGGGCAGCATCTGCTCTCACAAGATATACCACTAGCTAAACTTAACTGAAACAAATAATGCAATTATTTATTTAATTTTACCTTTTTACAAAGCTCATCATGTAATAGCAATTCTTCGAAGCTATTTTACCTTACTGGGCGACCACACAAGCCCGCTACCGAGGTAGCCCACTATCTCCTGCGAATCTATCTTCCACAACAATCCTTCTATTTCCTGCTCAATCTTCCACTTGCGATAAATACTTATGGTGACGACTAAAGCGCAAAACAATGTGACAGCTAATGTTCCAGCAACCACGAGGGATGTGATCTGAGAATCATCTTTGGGACACTTCTCATTGAGAAATCCACATGACGGTTCATCTTCTGGTTTAACACTGTCTGGCCAGTCGACTGGTAGACGTGGATTCAGTTTATATTCCTAAAATATTAAAATAAGAATTGTATAGTCAGGTCAACTACTAATACGCATGCCGTTGGACAATTTTTTTTACTAGATATAGATTTGTAACTAGATTATTGAAAATATACATACATCCATAGACTTTACAAATCTAGACAGCCTGTACCGTATTATGACATGAGACAAATAAAATCAAATAAATTGTAGATGTGTGGATGCTGTTTTCTAACGAAATGGCAGTTGATCAGCTTAATAATAAACGTGTCGTATGGTACAGGTTAGTCAGCTTATCTGATTTGCCTTACTATTCCTGTACGGAACATGGTACCTGGAGTTATTTGTAGTCTACGCATATATCATATAAAAATCTTGTGTGCGTTTTTTGTTAACATGTAACTTGCATGTAACTAACTATTCAATGACTTAATCGATTAAGGTCCCACAGAATATATTTGTTTCGTCGTGAGATTGGTTCATAACTATGACAGGATCCGATAGGTGACGTAGTCAAGTTATTATAACCAAATCAAACTCATCGCGCCAGCTACCGGAAAAGGCCGAACAACGTTCTGGCGGCACAGCTAGTACAGGTATCTAGGTAAGTAAGTATAGATATTCTTTACTATTATTTGCAACACTCTTCCAATAAATTGAAGGAATAATAACTTATATTATACTAAAATTAGCATAATTTTAAAAAGCAGCCCATACTGAAGAGACGAAAACGAGGACGAGGAAAAGACGAAACGCCCCTTTACTGTAATTTCATAGAAAATTTATTGAAGCCTCACGACGTAAAACATACAGAGAAGACAGGACGCAGACTGATGCTTCATCGTCTGCTTCCTATTGCGAAACATACTCAGAATACAGGGCGCGGCCGTAAAGGGGGTGCGGGCGGGCCGCGAGGTGCCATCATGCTTAAAAAGCGTGCCAATTTAGCACTTAATATTCAGTTTGCGTCCACGTCCCATCTCTTGTGTATAGTTTAAAAAATCGCGGCCGCGCCTTGTCCGCGTTCCGTTAGCAACGCGTCCTTACGAAAAGTTTCTTAAGAATTATAGTGTTATTTACATAATAACATACATGCAATAAATGTGCCATAATATATTATATGCATTTGGAAAGGAATAAAAATTATAATTCATTGTACTTTTATCATTATTTTAAAAAAAAGATGCTCAGTACTAACTTATTCAAATTAAATCACGTGTCTAAGGTTAGTGGCTATGTAGCAATCAATAGTGAGGTGTGGAAATTCCTTTTTATCAAAATATGTTCTACAGAATATAATTTCTTTCTATAGCCTATTAGCTTGTGTACTATAAAATTAATAATATTGTGTTCCATAAATATATAATAACCAAGAAATAAAAATCCAGAAGGAGCAAGTTGCATGAGTGTCTAAAAAAAAGATAACAGGTGTGAAATCGATGTACAAGTACAAAAGAAATGTTGAGAGTTGTAATTAGAATTGTAATTAGAATTGAAAAACATTCACAAAATCAGTCTCGACACCAAATGCGCAACCTTTAATCAGTTCAATCAGCACCATCACAAAGTGTTCTGCAAAAAATATTACAATTTTTATTTTATCCGACTTTTAAAACAAAAATAATGGATAAAGAGTCAAAGTGAAACTCAAATCAATATATTCAAGTAAACCCTTCGATCACAAATAAAGAACTAGATTCACAATCTTCTGTAAAATCTAAACGAATTATTGTCCGAGTTGACATATATATTTGTAATATCGTATAGTATTATCGGTAATATTGTGTTAATCTAAAGTAGACCTTACCGTCAAAATGTAAGGTAGTAAAAGCTCTTAAAAGATACGTACTTGCATGACATAGAAACGAAATTTGTTAAAATAAAATATTTCAAATTCAATCTAACGCTTCGTGCTTAAAGTAGTAAACGAATTAATCTGTGCTTAAAGTATAATTCACGTAATACATTTGAATAGCTATTTACGTCATTTTGATTTGTTACATGAACGTGACAAGGATAACATATATACTGATATATATACTGTTACATTATATGCAATTATTGATTGTTTTTTTTTCAAGTGGGAAAATTATAAGCGAGTTGTTATTTAATATATCATGATCGACTAGAAATTATAACTTTAACTAACTAAATACATTTTTAAAAAAGGTTTTGGTTTTAGTTTAATAATTATATTATCTAATATAATAGAAAGACACAGACAATTGGTTCGTGTATGTTTAGTGTTTATAAAAATCCGTCTGAAGAGTTAAACAAATAAATACATAAATATAATAAGACACACAAACAAATGAACATAATGAAGAATAAAGTTAACGTATTGTACGCAATTCACATTTCATTCTTACACATTGTGTGATTTTTACTATTAATCTCTACTAAGTGCAGTAGGAAAGCCGTATTATTAAAGAAGCTTACAAAGTTTGGCTGCAAGCCAACATGTGAGAGCGAGACAACTGATTACTTTGATTATCTTGAGCTCTGAAGACATAATCAAAGTAATCAGTTTGTGTCATTAGTGTCTGTTGCCTGGTTGTTGCCACTGATTGATCGCGTTAAGAACTTGTTTTTTCTGCTATTTTCGTTTGACAAGCAATTCACGGAAATGTTTAAAACCGTTTGATTTGATTTAAAGTTGATACTTATTCATCATTTATACTTCACTGAGCATTTCAGTAAGGCAGCCTGATTTTGGGCTTGTATGGATGTACGGCCAATGGAGGAAAGCTATATTTTTTTAGTTATGAGAAAAAATTTACTACGGTCAACTTACAGTGTTCGTAAGCGAAAATATATTTAAAAAATAAAGCACCTTAAAAATTCGACTCTATTAGTCAAAACAGAAATAAAAGTATAACCCGAGTAAGTTAAACGTGAATGCGGTAATATGGTTTTAAACTTTATATTCATGATTTTATACTTAATAATGTTAAAGGTCATGTTATTTGAAAAATATAATTACAAATTTAATAAAAAAAGAGCCATGTAACGCGTTATTATTGCGAAATAATGAACATGTCAATAAAATGATATTAATTATTAGCCAAAAATAAGAATCTCCGGTTTTTTTTAACATTCTAGATGTGTTGTTTTTACAATTTTCGAAGGAGCAATTTGACATGTTTGCTGTTAGCCTTTTCAAATATTACTAAACAAATGTGCGTTCAAATACTCTTTTGAGTGCACATTTGAATCGGACATTTTTGGGGCGTTGATTGTGCATCTTGTTTTTTATTTGTGATCGAGGAGTAACCTAATTACAAGGTATTTTTGAACGTCAAATCGACTTTAGTTCGGTTCAGAGAAAACCTGGATACAGAAAAGAACCGACATTCTTGTCGGTTCTTGTGTATTTATTTTCGACCCTAGTTAAAGTCAAATCAATTTATTAAATTACTTTTTAAAAATTACAAGGTGATTTTTAAAGTCCAATCTACTTCAGTTAGATTCGAAAAGAAAATCTGGACACTGAGAAGAACCGTCACGAAAATCAGTCAGATATCATTTTTTCCACATCATTTTACAAAAGGTTTATTAAAACACAATATTCAGAAAGCCAGTAAATGCATGTGCAGAGAAGATATATGTTTAATCTTCAACGAAATCGTTTATAGTATGATTGTCCAATTATGTACGTTTTATAACTAATCTAAATGTATTTTCTGTTAATTAAGTGACTTCTTGGGGAACTTTATTATAAAAACGAACGCAATTACCCAAAAATGAAACATTTGACTTATGTAATTTAAATTTTGGCATAACCAATTTATCACAACTTCAGGTTTCCATACCGCCAATATAGCCTTTCTTTATAAACAGATCTATATTTTTCCTCGTATACATAATAATTTCAATATATAAGGACGGCAAGGTGTCAATGTCTTTAAAACGATCTCTTACAGTACCGGCACGCTATGATGACCGTTTTGACACATTACAATAGTGAAGTGAAATGTCAATTTATTATTGAAAAAACTATAATCAAATGCGAGTTGCGTTTTTGGAAATTTTTGGACTTATAACTAGTATTACAAGTAGTAACTGATTAAAAAGGTTTAATAAAACGAAAATATAAAAGTTTATTCAATATATTTAAATGAACTGAATATTGGAATGAAAAATGAATATACATATTTATTTGCACACGAGAAACAAATTCACACAGAAAGAAAAAGAAAGAAAAAAGGTGCCACAAAAGGCCACATTTAATCAGATTCGTCCATACTGCTATTTCACTGTCGTCGCTGCTATCATCACCTATATTAATTATAAGTTCATTTTCTAAAACATTATCTACTTTCACATCTCTTTCATAATCTTCCCTTATTAATTTAACATTTCTATGCACAACCTTTTCTCAGTCTACTTTAATCACATGTTCACAAGCTTCTTGCAATATTTTTAGCATTATTGTTGTGGTAAATGGGGGTTCTGTATTGCGTCTTGCAGCATATCCCTTAATTTAAGCCCACACCAACTCAATTGTATTGTATTCACAATGGTAAGGCGGTAACCGTATAACTCTATGCCCATATTCCAAGCTATTTCGTCAATGACGTATCGCATCTTGGTTACTTTGTTATCGTTTATAAGACGTACTAATTCCGCTTTTAATATATTTATGTTTGCATCTAATCCATTTTTTGAAGCCATGCGACGATGTCAGCTTTCTTTTGGGATTGGGCAGGTGGCTTATCAATTTATATCAAGTGATATGGAACGTTGTCCATAATATTATAATAGATGGTTCAGGGAGGGGCTACACAACATTGAGATAAACCATTCAGTAAACTTTTCATTTCCTCATGATAGTCTCCAGTGGTTTTTGACACAAAAGCCATGAGAGATCCTTCGACAAACCCCTTGATGGTTCCGGTGTGACAAATTACAAGCCGCAATCCTTTTCCAACAGGAACTTTGGACGTAAATGCTGCAGTGCCATCGGTCCAAGAACGGCTTACAGTATGATTAGGATTAAGTAATGTTTCATCCAAATGCACATTTTGCCAATTTTCAATTTCTTACAGTTGCCGTAATAATGTATAGCTTGCCATCACGATATCGAATCTTTCCATCAATATTTTGCATTTGTTACACTGTTTATATCGAAATCCAACGGTCTTCAAAGTCTTCGTTAACGAACTTTCCCCACCGGAGAATAATCTAACTTCCTTCAGTGATTGCACTAACTTTTTTCTCGTTGGATACTCCTTCCGTAAATAGTAGCCGTACACATGTCTTCGGATGGCATTGGCATCAAAGCTGTCGACGCCTACGACAGGTTTTGAACCTTTTCTCTTTTTTGGTGTGTGAAGTTTATTTTCTTCTGTGCCAGTCTCGCCATATTTCACTTTAGTTATTTGTCTAACAATTCGTTGTCCAATTATAGCGCATCAGCTACGCGTTCAACCACTGACGTTATAAGTAAAATTGGCCCTCTATTTAGAGACTCACATTCGAAATAGTTACGAAGTCGTATAACGAACTCACGTGTCTGTTTAAAACGGTTATCTGCGTACGTACAGCCATATCGACGAAATCCACAACAAAAGATGTAAACAGATTCCAAATTAACGAGCAAGGGTCAAAAATAATGCAGTATCAATATCCGAAATCTAAAGCCAGATCAAAACTATATCACAATCGCAGTGCACTCACAGTTTGTTCTTTTCGAAGCAACGTCAAGCCGAAACTGCTTTGTTTTGCATTGAGCATTGACGCGAGTTTGCCGGAGGTAGTAGTTGTGCTGGCCAGAGATCCTATATGTCACGATCGTATTAGATTTCAATTTTTTAAATTTCAAATTTCGAAAAACATAAACCGAGTTGTGTGGTAAATAAGTACACAAATAGTTATAATCTTATAACTTATTTGTATAATATAATAATTGTAATAATAATAGTATAATTAATTTACATAATTGACTTAGTTAAAGATTCTGTGAAATGGCGCTGTTTTTTTGTTAGTAAAAACGTGAAAAGATTTATTCGCGGGACCATATTATATAGTTAGACCATAATATATCTAGTTTAGACATCAATGTAATAAATTAATTTTGTGTCCTAAAATTATAAATTCGATAAATTTTATGACTAACAGCACGTCACTATTTACAATAAAGAACATCAATTTGCTCCTTTAAACGTAGTTATTAATTTATACGAAACTTCATGAGCGGACAAACGTCAAAACAGCCATCATAGCGTGCCGCTACTATAGTGATTCTCGTGCATTCATACTGTAAATGGCACGTATCGATCCTTTTTGTAAAATAAAATGAAATTAATATGCGCCGCTGATCCCCGCAGCATTAATTGCCTAATACGTCTAATGGCACATATCGCGTAACCGAGCTTACTAGCCAATGCCCCGATGTTGTCTGCCCACTGCAATGTATTATCTACCAAGTTAATAAACCAAGAAAACTGGCTGACTTAACTAATTCTAATTCTTTCCCACCTAGTTCTATTTTATCATAGATTTTGGGTACATTAGAATTTAATACATTTAGTTTTTTGTGCATTCAGTAGTAAATTATGAGCAGCGAACCATCTTGAGACGTCTATTAGGATCCTGTTCACCCAGATATCTAGGTCCTTTCTGACCAATTTAAATAACAACGAAGTGTCATCAGCAAATAATACGTACATACATACACGTATCACATATCTTCACGCTTATCCCTAGCAAATAATACGATTCCGTATAAATCCCTGAGCATAAAGTCCCTGAGTGAACTACATATATATGTGCATGAAAATAATTACTTTAATTACTATCGAAACAATTTCGACCCATATGTTCGGTGTGTAGTATGTAGCATAATCAGGTATTGATTTTATAAGTTTAATATTATAAATATATTAAAATACTCGTATGGGTTCCCCAATAATCACTATCAAGACTGTTACCGTTCACTATACTGTGTATATTATATTATACTAACTTTTGTATATACTAAAAATAATAATATTATATTATAACTATAATAATAGATATTAACGATCTGCATTTAATATTTAACAACCTAAACAAAGTTATGCTATTTACAGATGTATGGTGCTTAACAGAGAGCTCAATAATGTCAACTTGCAGAGCAAAATTCAGAAGGTGTTGACAAAATACTTGTTGTGAATAATTTATTACATGCACATAGATGCTTGTAATTTATTACATAATTACATGCGTCTATGTGGATGTAATTATTTAATAAATCTAGAATGCGTATAATTATTTATTTATGTGAAAATATTACTTTTTTATATTTATAACATCAAATTCTTCATGCTTTTACCAATATTACAATGAACGTTAAGACTGTATGTGTCTTTAATACCCTTTAAAATACTAATATAGAAAATATCAATGTTTAATACTCATCACTAAATAATACAATACTGCTGAAGTGGATTCCTTCAAGCCGATAAAATTAGATCACATACTGTGACAAATATCACAACAGTAGTGAGTTATTATTAATACTAATATTAAGTTATTAATACAAAGCATTTTTAATGTACTTATATGTAAACACTACAATAAAATATGTTAATTAAATGATAAAATATATTCGTTGATATTTACTCACAGGAAATTCACGCGTACTTTGCTGAAAATGCCCCACAGGAACCATACTGTATGTACAATTAATATCATCGTCACTGAAGTTGGTCGGTTTGAACGCAAGAACAGAGAAGTTACCTTCAGAATCAGCACGTTCGTCCAAGCGTATCGACATACCAGACACACCTGAAAATAACAACAAAATATTAAGTCACTACTGAATACATTAATAATAATCTCCAGACACTAGTGTCTAGTACGATACTAGTGTCTGGAGTATAGTAATACGAGCCTAGGTTCGTACTATAGATTTACAAAACGAATGAGGAACAGCCAGTGAAGCTCAAACTGTGCAAGTCATTAATTTAATTAAAATTAGTGTTCAGTACTGTCGCTTGTTACTCATTTTACCAACCGCCAACAAAGCTTAATATTTTTAGTGATTTTGTTTTAGAGGTCCAATACCAAACAGTTATCAAGTCGCTACTAATTATAATTAATAGTATCGCTGATTTTATTTTTTATAATAATTAATAGTATCGCCGATTTTATTTTACTTATAGTTTTAAACTTACTTTTATAAGGAGTGCTTTCAATCATCTTAGCAACGATTCGAGATCCATTTGTAGCAATGCTGATCAACTTAAAATGTGTTAATTTTTCCTTCGTTGTTTCTTCTTTTATGATTTTATCTAATGCAGTTGCATAAAGTTTTACAGAGTCATAGAGATATGCGGCATAGATAGAAACGAACTAAAATAATAAAAATAAATTTTAGGTTTTTTTCACATGTTTAAGGATTTATAAAAGTACGCAATATAACACTAATAATAATGGTTTAACTATATTATACTTAAACTTTAATTATTACCTAAATTTTTTTATCTTTAAACAAGCATATTGTTACGGTTGGACCTTATGCGTAAGGAAATAAGGTCGATTTTTAATGGAGCTCGAAACATAACTTTTAGTGCTTATATCTCGAGACCTAGGCTTTATCGAGTTATTACCTAAAAACGCATTGCTAGGTTTAAGGGCTACTATCGAATGGTATAAGTCAAATTAAGAAAGAAGAACCAAGTTGCACCTCGAATATTCCCGAGCGATGACGTGTCATGTACGTATGACTCATGCAAACAGGCGGCGTCGAGAACAATGTCGAATTACCGTTAGCGAGCGTAATTCACTAGAAAGTTCCACCCTCGTTTTAGCAGACTATAAATAGAGCTCCGTGTCCGCCGCCGAGTTAGTCTTTCTCAAGTATCGTTCGAAGCGACATATCGAGGCGACATCAAGGCGAATTACGAAGACCACTACGACAACTACTGCGACGACCTTGGATAGAAGAACTCGATTCGGGAACGTTGTTATTGAGTGAAGCGTGTACCTTCGGTGACTACTACGCGAGTACCTACTTCGAGGGCGACTACGAAGATTAGGAACCGCCGTAATTAAGTTCGCGTGTTCTTGACATCTACTTGTACGAAGAAAAATAAACTCTTTGCACCCTTAACCGGCATCTTATTACCCTCAGCTCGTAACAATATCAAGGATTTAAAGTATCTATGTATTTTTTCGCTGTGGTGGATTAATATGACAATCACTGTATACACAATTTCAATTATAGTCTAACTTTTACCCGCAGCCAGACTTTTAACCGCCAGAAACTGATAAATAGTAGCTAATATTTTTACCGATAGTTTAGACATACAGCCACTCCCGGAGTGCAAAATTTGTGGTCGTTACTTCAATCGTTTTATCGCTTTCATATTAAATAAAAACTAAGAAAAGGACTAAGTTACGGTTTTACAATATTAGGAGAGCTAGAGATGACTTTTCATTTTTCTTACCTTATTAAATTTATTCTCGAAAACAGCAGGAAGAGGAAATTCAAATGGCTTCATTGTGTTGTATTTTCGTACTTTATTGGTGAATTCCTCGTAACTGCCGGCTGGCTCGGACGAAACTACAACCAGTAAGGATTGGGCGCGTTTCTTGAACTCGGCCGTGTTAGGGCACACTAGTTGAGAACCGCGGTCTTCCGTTTCTGTAACCATTATTATGTATGTTCAAACATTGACTCCAAACTATGCTGTTTCCATAATGTGTTTTCCTACCACTAAAGTATAAATTAACTAAAAAAAATAAAAAGTGTAAGAATCTAACATTGCAAAATTGCAAGGTATTACCATCTCTTTTTCACAGCGTAATGCCACAAGACTGTAACTATTATTAATATTGCGATTAATGTCATAATACGTTATAAAGTCTATTAACACAAAATTAAAAAAAATGCTTTAGTTTATTAATAACCCCCAAAAAATACCAAGTATATTATCCATAATCTTATGTATATATATTACGTATTGTATAATAATTCGGCCATAAAAGTGATCTATCAATATTATTAATCTTGTTACTTCTTACTTATCAAATATTTGAGAGCTTCCTTTGGTGTATATGTCATCATGTCCACGAATATGACCATGTACTCTCCCTTCACAAATAATTGCAGTGATTCCATAGCTGTCATCATTTCTATAAGGCCTGATGTGGAGCCCAAGAACACGTATACTGGAAGTTAACAGAAAGACGAACCTACAGTACTGTTTGGACATACATTATTTGTCAAACAAATGTAACCAGTTATATTGCATACAGTTAAAAATGCCGATTCGTATTTTGTCTTGCATATCTGATAATTAGTTCAAGCTTAAAATAATTATCGTACAGATAATTAAAGTCGACCACAGGAGGCAACATAACTAGTCGTTTAGAGCGTCTTCGCAAACAGCAGAGACGTTTTTGAGGAAAAATGTTGGAAAATGGTTCCCTAATTTTCATTTTAGATACACATCTTCACTTGAAATAGAAAAAATTTTCAAGCAATTAAATAAAAAAAAAAGTGAAAATTTATGGGGATTATCAGTTCATGTAATGACTGGTCTAATAGCTATTTTATCGCCAATTTGGTAGAGATACTTAATAAACGTGTCGATCAAGGAGTGTTTCCCAATTTAATGGAACGCAGTAAAATTATTCCATTATTTAACTCAGGTTGTATGTTGAATCCAACAAATTATCGCCCGGTGTCAGTATTAGCAGCGTTGAGTAAAATATTCGAAAATACTCAATCAAATGCTGACACATTTTAACATTCACGGGGTGTTTCACGGTCAACAGTACGGGTTCACGGGAGGGTGGCAACAAGCTTGCTCCCAGCTTGATCAAGACTGTACTTCAGGCTTGGGAGGGATCCCAGAATGTCATTGGTGTTTTTGGGATCTTTCCAAGGCTTTTGATTGTGTTAGTCACGAAACTTTAATTTGCAAACCTAAATACTATGGAATTCGTGGTAACGTTCTCGTTCTCGTGGTCTCTTATTTGTCTGGCCGGGAGCAAAAAGTGAGTGTGAATGGGGTTTTGTCTGTTGATTCGAAGTTAAAAATTGATGTTCCTCAAGGATCTATTTTGGGACCTTTCCTGTTTCTAGTCTACATTAATGATCTTATGCTCAGGGACTTATGCGAAATAGTATTATTCGCTGATGACACTTCATTGTTATTTAAACTGGACAAAAAGAACCTAAATATTACCTGGGTGCACAGGATCCTAGCAGACGTCTCCAGATGGTTGGTTCGCTGTTAATAATTTACTACTTATGCACAAAAACCAAATGTATTAAATTTTAATGTGCCCAAAATCCATGATAAAATAGCACTGGGTGGGAAACTATTAGAATTAGTTAAGTCTGCCAGTTTTCTTGGTTCAACAGTAGATAGTAAATTGAAGTGGGCGGACCATGTCGGGGCATTAGCTAGTAATCTAGGTTCCGCGATATATGCCATTAGACACATTAGGCAATTGACGGACGCGGAAACGGCTAGGTTGGTTTACTTTGCATAGTTTCATAGCCTAATGTCCTATGGCCTTTTGCTGTGGGTATCAGCGGTGCATATTAACTCATCTACAGTGTCATCTACAGTATGAATGCGCGAGAATCACAAGATATCGTTTTAAAGACATTGATGTACTCAACTTGCTGTCCTAATACATCTTTGAAATTATTATGTAAGTATAAAAAGAAAAATATAGATCTATTTACTCGTATAAAGAAAGGCGATATTGGTGGTATGGAAACCCAAGGTCGTGATAAATTGGATATTCCAAAATTTAAATTACATAAGTCGAATGTTTTATTTTTGGGTAACTGCATTCGTTTTTATAATAAAGTTCCTTAAAAAGTCACTCAATCAAAAGAAAATAGATTTAGATTAGTTATAAAACGTACATTGTTTAGACAATCATACTATAAAATAAACGATTTCGTTTAAGATAAAACAATAGTCTGGAAATGATCTTCTCTGCACATGCATTTGCTGGCTCTATGAATATTGTATTTTAATAAACTTTTTGTAAAATGATGTTGAAAAAATGATATATGGCTGAGTTTCTTGTCGGTTCTTCTCAGTGTCTAGGTTTTCTTTTTTTTTCTCTTTGAACCGAACTAAAGTAGATTTGACATTCAAAAATACCTTGTAATTGGGTTTACTTGAATAAATTGATTTGACTTTGAGCACGTCTTATTTGACGTGATTTATATACGTTTGTAAGCCTTACTGTTAAAAGAAGCGTCGAAGTTGCGCATTGATGCTCTGTCCCGTCCAAATAGGAAATAGCATAACGTTATCTAAGTAGTACACATACACACACGAATAAAATGCCATTTCCCCAAAAAGAGAACAATGTTTACTCTGAACTAGAGTAAAAGAGAACAATGAACAAAGAAGAAGAACAAGAAAAAAAGAAGAACAATGTTTACTCTGAACAGTTTAAAGAGTAGCCTCAAATTGTACTTACTTCTAGTTCTATTTTTGGTCTCCTGTATGAACTGATACCAAAAACCTGGTGCACAACAAGTGAGCTTCTCCTCACAGCATTTGAAACCGTCTATAACGGTTCGCTGGTGGTTTACTGTCATATTATGTTTTTTAGCATGGTTCTCTAAAGTTAAGGCTACTGTCACCCAAGGCTCTTCATATAATATCGAAAACTTATTCCATCTGTAGTATCTCAGAAGTGATATTACTGATTTTGTCGCCTACAAATAAAAATAAGACATGACGTGAACTGACTGTCCACTTAAGTCATTAAGTTATTAAAGAACATGCAAGATTTAGTACATAAGTAGATAACAGAATTTTACACTAATTACCTGTGTATCGGGAGGTTCAAGTCTAGCGAAATTCGACAATGTTGACGTTTGGTAATCTGAACATTTCTGGAATTCAATAAAAAGCTTCGATTAGAATAAATTATGCAATAAACCTTCGAAATACTGTAATGCCTCGTCTTACCTGATGGAAAGCAACGACTAGGTCTAACATTAACTTAACATTAATCAGTAATCGCGCTTGCCCAGAAAATATTTATTAACTTTTGGTAAATTATTAACGTTAACTTGTTAATATGTTAACGTGTTGTTTTATCTTTTAAATAATTATTTACTTAAAAACATTATTCATACTCACCATAAACTTGTAATATAAGTGTTTCAAAATTAAATTTTAAGAACCATAATACATACATCAAAAAAAGTTTGCATTCACTTGGAAACCTTAAGATATTGTATGGTTATGATAAAATATATATTGAAAAAACTTTTTAATAATGCCATCTTATTTAAGTACCATTTCAGCTACAAAAAAATCATATTATTTTGTATTTTTAAATAAACTGAAGCAAACAATCCTATGAACCAATGATAAAAAGTAAAGGAATGATTAACTAAAATAAATAAATTTATTCATTTTACAATTTATTTTTAACAAATTAATACAAATTTAGCTCCAATAACTCTTCCTTTAGCTCGAACACATACGACAATCCTCTGGAGTATGCTAAGGATCTAGTTATCCAGTAGCTCTTGCGGTAGCCTGTCCCATTCTTAAATAGCGGCTTCTCTGATCTCTGACACGGTCTGTGGGGGTGGCTGACGATTCCAAACAGCTCGTTTGAGAGCCCTATGACAAATCGTAAGCACTTGAATTTAAGTATAGGCGCTCTTGGACACTCGTGTATCATGTATGCGTGCAATTTTTGTAGCTTGATTGTAGTGTGTTATGAAGCGACTTCAGTATAAAATATAATTTTGATACTTGTCCGAATCAGTTTCGATTTTTTTTATTACATTTTTTGCGTTTTAGATAAATATATATAATTTTTGTAATTAGTATTAAGTGTTCTCGACGCGTTAAATGCGTGTAAAGGAAATACAATAACATTCTATAACACAAATATTGTATTTAGTTATATATTATTATGTTTAACGTAGGTAATAGTTTAAAAGTTAAGATTGAATAGAGGTAAGTGTTTACCTGTCTATCACTACTAGTATTAGAATCGGTTACCTAGAAACCACTAGTTAAGTAGTCACCATTAGATATAATAAACCTTTACTAATCAAAACTCAAGTATGTGAACTTGAGAACCTTGACTAATTAAAAATAACTTCGCACCGTTGTAATGAAAATTAACGTGATGATAAGCACTTTATTAGGTGAGACTCCAGTTCTTCAAACAGAGAGATCGTATAGAAATTCAATGGGAGTTTCTTAGTTTTAAAGAAATAAACATACAAACACACAGACAACAATTCCATAAGTATTTATTTTGAAATCAGAGAAACCTAAAACGCCTAGTTTAATCACTTTTAAAAAAATCGCTCAATGTACAGACACAGATTAATTAGTTTACTACCGTAAAGTACAGACATGGCTTTGTTGTTGTTTTATAATCAAATATAGATAGATGTCTTTGCTATGCTTATGTATGTTTACAGTAAAAAAATATAGGATCAACGGAGAAACCACTATAAAATAAACCCATATTACAGGAGCGACTTAACTAAAGAGAGCTCGTTTTAGATCTCAACTTCTAAACGGCGGTTCAATACAAAACATACCTAATGTGCAACCTGACTCTAAGAGATGCTATTATGAAAAGTTTTTAAGGTATTATTAAATTCTTGCAGAAGTATAAAAATTCTAAAAAAAACTGTTTTAGTTCCCATTAGTGTTATGCGTACCTCTCTGGTTATCTTTTTATATATCTTTAATTAACAGGCCCTGATCAACTTACAGTTTAAATATTTGTAGTTTTTCAATTTTTACATAGGAAGCTCAGATTATTAATGAAAAATTCTCTATCTTCCTGTGAACGTCACGTTAAAATCGTTTAGCCGTTTTGAAGATTAAGCCAAATAAACAGACCGTAAAGAATTAAAAAAAACGGTGTTTGCGTTTAGTTTACGCGCAAATAACCATATAAGCTTAAGAAAAAGCCTTTATTTCAAAATTATAGACAGACAATACAATTTTAGTACCTGAGCGACCGCGCTTTACTCAAGTGTTTTACAAAAAAAAACTTCTGACCACATTGCAGAATTCGAAGCCGCGCACTTCAGCATGATAGACCTACAATCTAGCTACTGTGCTATTGAGAAGGTTAACTCTGTTGCAAATTACAAAAACAGCACCCACACATCTACATTTTATTTGATTTTATTTGCCTCACTTCCTACGACAGGCGGCTGAAGTTCTGATCAGTCTATGCTTTTATCATTATTTTTCATTTTATTTCCTTATTATCAGTAAATTACTAAAGTAATATGTGTTTTTAATAGGTACTTGTTGCAAACTGAACTTAGCATATTATTTCAAAATATTTAAAAAAAAAAACAAAAAAGGTCAGACCACATTGCAGGATTCGAACCCGCACACTTGGCGTGGTAGATCTACACTCCGCCACTGTGCTGTTGAGAAAGTAAACTCTGCTGAGAAAATCCACATTATATTAAACGAGAAATAAATATTTCTCGTTTAATATAATAGTGGATTTTATTTATATGTATAGATAATATAACGGATATCATCTTGATACCCGGCTTGCAATACTTCTGGTGAGCTGGCATTACTTTAGAACATTTTTATTTAACTTTACTACTAGTGACTATATTTTAAACACAATGCTTATATGGCTGAGAAAAAATGCAGAAGATCAGAAAGTCATGATAGACTCATGGAACAGAGCAGTCAACAATGGATCAAAACAAGTCAGTCGGCATATACGGATCGCTATTTAATGTTATCGCTTACGATCGCTCGTTATGAAGAGCGCATAAATTTCTCGTACAGGTCCAATCTCTACAAGCACTCGCGCGGGTCTGAGATACACGCGTCAACATCGCGTATTTTATACTGATTTTATTATGTTTATTATATTTACGACCTCGATAATGCAGTACTTTGGGTGTTGCACCCAGGCAAGAAAGGTTCCGGGTTCGATTCCCGGTCGGGTCAATTTAGGAAATTAAACTTTTCTAGGTTCTCTCAGATCTAGGTGTACTGGGAACGTCCCTAATAGTAATTGTCTGGTTCTCATAGCACAGGGAATGACCAGATGATTGGAGTGTATTGTCTGGCGTATTTATTATTATTTATTTATTAGGCTGATTAATTTAAAAAAAAAAATCTGTCATATATTGTACATTGAACGAAATTTCATTTTATATCCTTTATTTTACAAGTCATTGCTTTTTTGGAACTAAATAGACGTTTAATCACGACACTTTAAACTTGAAATAAGACTTTTTAAATAGGTATTTTTTTCTGTAAAAAGGAAGAAATTTATGACATTACCACAACACTAATATTCAATAAGAATAGGTACTTAATCTCAACATCATTTTAGAAATGGTTAGAACTCATCGAAACAAATGTTAATTACACTCCAGTCTACAACGGTAAAACTATGGTATTACCTCAGATTTCCATCAACACGCATCGATTTGCGTGAAATTTTGGAATTAAGTTCTACTAACCCTGCACTTCAAAATCTACCCTATGCTAATATGTGCAAATTATTCTTAAAGGGTCAAAACTACCCCTTTTTGGCAAAATTCAATAAAATAAAAGTTGAAGCATTTAGAAAGTTAAAAAACATATTTAGGCTTTGAATAAAACTTGCTTGAGGTTTTAGGATACTATTTATGATTTTTCAACCCTTAATTGATGTATTTCATCCCTTAAAAACCAACCACTTTTATGATAAAATTTAAAAAAAAACAATTATAGTACTTTATTTTCCTAATTTATATTAAATGGGTATCTTCTTTATATCATGTTGAACTCAAATATTTTTTTATCCCAGATTTTCAACCCTTACAAATCATCCATTATTACGAAAAAATTAAAAAAATTATTTATATAAAATTCATTTCTTTTTGTCGTATTCAACTTGTAAATAATTATTTTAAAATTTTAATCCCTTAAAAACTACCCGTCATGTGGAAAAAATCTTGAAAGATTATGAAAATGTGGAAAATTAGAAAGGAATATTTTAATATAATTTTTTTCATGTATTTAGTGTACAATATTTTATGTTACATATTAATGTATAAAAAATAAACAAACTAATGTATAAAATAAATATAAATTAAAAATCATCATTATCACTGTCTGTATTTTCGTATTCGTCCTCTTCTTGATCAGTTATTGGAGCACTGTGCGGACAATGTTCACCAGAACATCTACTGCAAGTTGAGTTGCAAAAAAGTCCAATTTTTCGGTAGCCACATGATGCACCGCATCCTTTTTGGCAATTGCAAAATATCATCTCTGTGTAAAAAATACACAATCAAACATACACACATGTATGTATATATGTATATACAATACACATATATATGTAGAAAGTCTCCTTTCACCGAAGCAGATGTTGTCAGCTCCATCCCGTTCCTTCTCATTATGTTTATACACATACATATATATGATGTACACTCTGTCAAGAAAGTATCGGGAAAAGATCAATAATACACGAAATGTTAGTTATTCATCCAAATTTATTTTATCACCTTCAAAGTATGCTCCTTCAGAAACGATACACTTACGCCAACGAATAATCCAATCATCAAAACATTTTTTAAACGCTTTTTCCGGAATTGAGTTCAGTGCTCGCCGCGAATTCTCCTTTATGTCTTCTACCGAATGAAAACGGGTGCCACGAAGTGGTAATTTGAGTTTAAGAAAAAGAAAGAAGTCGGCTGGAGCCATATCTGGTGAACAAGGTGGTTGCTCGATGGTATTTATTGAGTTTTTGGTCAAAAATACGTTCACAATAATGGCCTTGTGCGAAGGCGCATTATCGTGGTGCAAAATCCAAGAATTTTCCTTGCACAAATATCGACTTTTTAGTCGATTTTGCTCTCTTAAACGCCGCATAACGCCCAAATAATATTCTTTATTTACCGTTTGACCTTCCGGCAAAAATTCCGAGTGCACAACACCGCGATAGTTAAAGAAAACAGTCAACATGACTTTGACTTTTGATCGACTTTGGCGTAGTTTTTTCGGTTTCGGTTCAGTTGGAAGGCACCACTCCGAAGCTTGTTGACTAGTTTGCATGTCAAACTCGTAAACCCACGTCTCGTCACCAGTAACAATGCGTTTCATTAATGTTAGATCGGAATTGACTCGTTCTAGCATGTCCTCAGCGACTCTTATACGATTGAGTTTTTGGAGAAAATTCAGGTCTTTTGGGACTAGCCGAGCGGCAACATGTTTCATACCCAAGTGATTATTTAAAATGGTACGGATCGACTCGTGAGACACAGAAAGTTCGGTGGCTATCTCTCTCAAACTTGAATGAGGATTTTCAGTCACTATTTCCTTCACTTTTGCGATGTTAACTTCAGTTGCAAACGTTGATGGCCTACCAGAACGAGGCAAATCTTCCATCACATCTCGACCGCTTTTGAATGCTTTGTACACGAAATTCCAATGGCGATGCAAAATTTAAGACAAACTCTTTGTTCGATATTTTTGTCCAATATGAAATTCGCAATACACACTAGAATGATATAACTAAAAACAGCACTGTATTTAATTTAAATAACAGATGCAACTCAAACAGTTGTGCCAATCTAACAAAAAAAAAACAAAAAATTGAATTTGGAGAAATTACCTGCTCCGAAATTTAAAAAAAAATGTTAATTTGTTTTGGCCATATCTCCCTTAATTTTTAAGCTAGACAGTCGATTAAAAAATCATTTTGTAGGAAAATTTATAATTATAATATAAGGTTTAAAATTTATTGAGCCCTTTATTTTTGAAAGGGAAACGTTCAAAGGGCTCCAAAACAGTACCAGTCATACGCCATTGTGAACTTTGAAATCTCGGTTATTTTTCAAGTTATGAAAGTTAAAAAAAATCAAAATTTTCAATAAAAAAAACATAACTTTTTGTTCTCTAGCAATTTTTACTTATCTTCCATATTTTTTTAGTTATTTTTAAAAAAAGACAAATTTTCTAAAAAATTAAAAACTGATTTCTCCACTAAAACCATAATTTTTTCAAAACCAAGCTTTCTAAACAATTCAAACTTCTTGATCCCATTATTAGTATTAAGATAAAGTGATTTGTAAATTTATAACATTTTATTTCAATTAGGGTGGCAATATGAAGGGTGAAACTGATGTTTTTTTTCACGGAAAAAAGGGATTCTACATCATTTTCATTACAACTCCCTTATTTTATATCCTACAGAATCTTATAGTCTCTTTTGAAAGGTTTTTTAAAGAACTTTAAAAAAGGTACTTAGCATTTTTTCCGTAAAATTGACCGTTTTGCAGTTATTCCATTTTTAATTCTTCAGAATCTTTGGTTCACTAAATAAATTCCACCTTTAATAAATCATAACTTGGTTTGTATTAGGTCTATAGCCAAAAGAAACCATTCCATTCCAAACCATTCTTTTTATTTTTTTATAAGCTACATTTCATCTTCTTATAGTTTTTTTGATAAAATTGAAGGTTTTTGAGTTATTGTAAAAAGTATTGATTTTTCGAAAAAGCTCTATAGAATATTTTGTGCTTAGAATGCTTTTTTCTATCGATTTCGGAGGTTATTTTTAATAAAAAAATTACCACCCCTTAGTTGGGGTGGTATCCACCCCCAGGGTAAAAGCAGATATCGGCATAGGGTAGACTTTGCTTTTTGAGGTATTCCTATCTACTGGTAAAATTTCAAGCAAATCGATGCGTGTTGATGGAAATCTGAGGTAAAAACCGTTGTAGACTGGACTATTAGGACGTCAAAGTAGCACGTCTAAAAATTTTCCTTGTAAACTGACTTCGTAGAATGCTTATTGTAAGTAAATACAAAATAAATATGAAAATATGTAACACTAATATTCAAATAAAGGAAAATAGATGTATTATTATAAACTACCAGCAGAAATTTAAAAAATATTAAGGTTTCTGAGAATTAGAGCGTTAAAATATCACTATTTCGCACAAAAATGTCACAGGGCTCTTAAGAGCATCCAATGCGTGCTCGATCGGGTATAAGTCAGGCCAGCCGGCCGGCCAATCTAAACTTCAGATGTTGTACTCTCGAAGAGCGGTGTTCACTCGTTCAGCTCGATGTGCAGGCGCATTATCATCGACAAACACAAATCGGTGTCTGTTTCTAAACGGTCTGACAATTCCGTCGATAACGGCCGTTTTGTACAAATTTGCCGTGATGGAGCCTTGGAATAGAATCAAAGGCGTTCTAGCTCCAATCATTATTCAACCCCAAAACGACACTGATTTGCCGCCTCGCTGAACGGTTCCAGTGGCAGTTCTTTGTATTTCCGAGTCTCCAGACACGGACACGTCGATTATCTGAGTGAGTACTGATCCAGATTTCGTCAGCGAAAAGCCAATTTTCCCACACGTCTTAGTCCTCATCTTCTACACTTTGACGCTGCCTCACCTATTATAATCTGCGTTGTCGTCTTTGCCGTGTGTTCAGTGGTACTCTCCAGGACCTCATTGCTCGTAAGCTAAACTGGTTTAAGTAATTCCGAATGATTTGAGTGCTAATTTCACGTCTGACGGTGGCTTGCAACTGTGATCTTATTTGAATGGCGTTGACTATTGGACACCGACAGTCAGCAGTCTTATGAACTCTCCTGAACACCAGTAAGAACAGTTGCGCGGTCAATAAGAGGTCGATCAGCCAAGTTACTCGTGCTCTGGTACCTATCCAACGCGATTACGACGCAGGTTTGAGAGACAGAGACTGTGCGCTATTGCTCTCATAGAGTAACCTTCTTCAATTAAAGTTATTATTCTTGCTCACAAAACTTCCGATAATCCTCGTGCCATTTTGAAATTAAAAACAATAACAACGTTTCAGTTGCATACACCGGCTAAAATATCATGCTGGCATAAACAAGAATAAGCGCCAAAAAGCATTGAAAAAATGAAGTCATTTTTATGTGAAAAAACAAGAGAAAAGTTTCGATGTTTTTGGTTTTAAAGACATATTTCTAAACAAAAAAAGACAATGCTTAATAAAATAAACTTAAAAAATTTTCAGCATAGAAAATATAATCTCAGTGTTTCCAAGTGAACGCAAACTTTTTTTGGTGTGTGTACGTAGATAATTACTAACCAAACAAATACCTATCTCTAAAAATATACCTCTAAGATATCTCTAAAAAATATCTGTAGGTACGTTAAGATTTTTTAAAGTGCATAAGGAAGGAGTAACTTTGTAAAATCACTAACATAAGAGATCATAGGCAAATTTCTGGATTGTGCGATAATGGCTTCGGTATGGCAGCGACCCTCGGGCCCGAAGAACGCGACAACACCCGAGCAACTCATGTCGGTGAGCAGCCGCGTGGCCGTCACCGTGTCGCACTTGGTGTCGTTCCACTCTAGCAGCAACTCAACCTCCGGCAATATTTCCGTTTGATTGTTTATCTGCAAAGATAATATTTTATTAGTTCACTACATTGGGACTATCCTAGTAAAACATCTGTAGTTCAATGTTGCGAGGATGGGAGTTATAACGAAGTAGACGACCTACTACTATACCGAAGTAGAAGACCAACCGAAAGAAATAATGTAACTGCCACTGTGTGTTTCATTATTATTTGGGTCAATTTATATAAAAACAAATTGGTCTCAAAAATTAAATTACACCGCAAACATTATTTTCCTAACTATGCGGAAGTCAGAATCGCACACAGAGGATTTCGTACTATAGACGAATATTAAATACGAATTGCAAAGCCAAATATTATTGTTAATTTCAATTAAATGTACCTACACAGCGGAAGGAGCTATGTTTCCGATACTATTAAATGAAAATTGAACGCAAAGGTGATCGACCTGTCTACTTTTTACTCAATGCAACTGTGAGAAAGGATAAATATTTATTTTCCACATACTTTGCTATTTTTAAGAAGAAAGTTCTAAATACGGACTTAAAATGTCAAACGAAATAAACAAAATAATTATTTCAACGATTTGTTCATTTCAGCTAAAATTAAACGCCGAATGTTTATATAAGAATTCATGTTGAGCAAATAATAATGTAACGTGGCATATTACATACTTATAGGTACATAAAAATAGGATTCTAGTCTGACGTTTTGCATTAATGTGATAAGACAAATCCATTTTCTGACCCTTATTGCTGGTGATAACATATGCCTTAATTACCAAAATGCCATCTTTTCGACGACCAATAATTACGTACAATCACTGCATTATTTCTTATTGCGTCAATCAAAGAGAATGTAACATTACTATGGCGTCAATTTCAAAAGCAAGAAAAAGGAACGGCAATGTCAAGAAGAAGTCTTAATTAGTTCTTATCATAATATATTAATACGAACTCTAAACAAATACTTCATCAAATTCTATTGGCTTAGAACAGTTCAATGATAATAAGTCATTTATTCCAAATAGAATACTTATACTTATTATGTTAAGCTATATACGAAATATTCTACGTAGTAAACTCTTAACAATGACTGACTAACAGATAACGCACGGCATAAACCGCGGGGTTATTACCTAAAAATTTGCAGACAGCGACAGCCACGCGATCACTGCGCGATCGGTGATTAATTGTAATAAAAAATTAGTATCATGTAATGACGATTGCGTATCTATTATTTTATGATCGTAAAATGCACTTTTCGCGGTAGATTTAGCGCCACTATACAAATTACATTACACTAATTCTCGTTTTGACAGCAGATATCGCGCGATATTGGCTGTCGCATGCTGTCTGCAAGTTACGTAATAAGCGTGCCGGTGGGTCTACAATCATGAAATTTTTCACGGGAGTTCCTTAAACAACGTAGGTGAGCATTAAGAAAGGATTTTTGAAATTTCACCCTTTAAAAAGTTATATTATAGGGAGTGAATATTTGTACAGAATTTGTGTGGTCATTTTTGAAAATAAATTTTGATGTTTAAGCTTCTGTTTCGCCGAGATCAAAGGGTAAAAAAAGAGCACGAGTAGAGAAACTTAGTCAAAAACTCTAACATTTGAGAAACAGAGGATCGTTCCTGAGATGTTGCCGATAGGAAACCCCATCAGACACACGGCTAGCTTTTCACAATCTCATCAACACGCCACAAGGATAAGTATTCTCAGGAAGCGAAAATGCCAAAAAAATTATGGAGCTTTGTCCCAGAATGTACCGAATTGAAATTTGTGTCATTTGAAAGTGTAAACTTCCTCCTTGAAGAAATTAGAAGAGCCCACGCGGCTTTGCCAATTTAGAAAAAGTTATTAGAATTCAAAAAATGTTGATTTTGTTTGTGCTATTGCACACTTACATCTTAAATATGCTTCATCATCATATCATACACGTCACACATCATACACGTCATCATAAATATGCTTAAAAAAGATAAGTCCGGAGGCTCTTTTTGTTCATGTTTTTCAAAATAACTACGACTGCGATACGACTACGATTTTATTACTGAGGTTTGTTTTTGCCGCTCTGGTTGCCCGAATAAATTGCCCGAGACAGAGTGGCGCCTCTCGGTATGCTTATACATATATACATAATTATTTCATCACGATCTATAATTATAAGGATCTCTATTCTGTGTAACAAATCAGACATATTATTATCAACACAGTTTTAGTTGCTTTTAGGGTTCCGTACCTCAAAAGAAAAAACGGAACCCTTTTAAGATCACACCGTTGTCCGTCTGTCCAACCAGTCAAGACCCTTTGTCTCAAGAATAGGTAGAGATATCAAGTTGAAATTTATATCAAGCACTGAGGTCTACGGTCTTTTAAAAAATTCAACCTTATAGGTGAACGCAATAAAAAAATACGGCCATTTTTGTACTCAAACGAAAACCTATAGGGTACTTCCCGTAGATTTAGAATCATAAAATTTGGCAAGAAGAAAGGTCTCACAGGTCTCAGAATATGGAATAGAACGTCTTTCAACTTTAAACTTAGGTATGTTTTTGGTAAAAAGATAACACAAATACATTGTACGGTGGTACGCAACCCTCGGTGCGAGAGTCCGATTCCCAGTTGGCCGGTTTTTATTAGTGATATTGTAAGTGTAGCAACAAATATAACTCAGTTCAGTTCAATACAGTTCACTTGAGACAAAACAGACCTGCTCAAGTGCCATCGAAAGGGCTCCGGATATAGCAAGCCCCTGACGGTCACGGAGTTCTCCCTTAATTGATGGCAAATACCCGATCGTGACATTGTACTTCTTGGTGGCTAGCGTAGGGCCGGCCAGTAGGCCCAGCGCTGCGAGCAGTAGCACCCGCGCGCCGCGCCACATGCCGTCACCCTCACCGCACAACCCACACCTACAACAATAAAATAACTTGAACTTGTGTACATTATAACTGTTTCAGTCAATCTGCCAGTAATTATTTCTTTGTTGGCAACATTCTAAAATTCTTTGGCGACAACCTCTACTCTGTGCGACTGTTTGGCCCTCGGACCAAGAATAATAATCTGCTTCTGCTTTAAGAGCGTGTCCCTTTTTTGTGGGTGCGAGGTTCTAGACTTGTACTCAAGGAAGGTACGAAGAGTCACAATACAACAATACACAGCTATAACATGACATATTTTAATTTTTGTGAATACTACTAGCGGAAACGCTTAAGGATTACCAGTTTTGGAAATAATTAATTCAGTACTGCAATTTTTTGACCGTCGAAATGGTCATGAGCTGATACGAATTACACCGATAGTCCGAGGTTGTCAAACCTATTACAACTGTTTTACTCGTGGTTACACTTAATGAGATAGACAAATTATGTTTAACATTGACAATATAACAATTATGTGTTTGACTTTGGCAGTATGAACGTGAACAATGATTTTTTTTTATTTAAATTCATGTATTGTTTGTAACGCATATTACAGGGGTGGCCAAGCTCCTTGATAGTCCAAACCATTTTTCAAAATTTGAAATTTTTTCGCGAGCCGCAATTAAATGCATATTTAAAAGGTACGCAAAAAAGGTATTAAAAAAAATTGTACGCCACTGTTTATGTTCGTTCGCGCAGTTTTCGATGAGTCATATAATTCTTAACTTGGACGGAAATGAAATTTGTTACAACGTTGCACTTAGTCTTTCATATTTGTTGTCAGTAAATTAAAATACATTTTGAAACACATACGGAACGATAATAATTTTTTTAAATATAATAGCACAAAAATAAAAAGGGAACTCGGGTACATTTATCGAGAGCCACAAATAATCCTTCAAAGAGCCGCAGGTTGGCCCCCCCTGGCATATTATGTTCATTGTAAATCAAAAAAAAAACAATAAAAAACCAAACCATATTGCAGGATTCGAACTAGCGCACTTCAGCGTGGTAGACTTATACGTTCTAGCCACTGTGCTATAGAGAAGGTAAACTCTGTTTAAAAATAGCAATTGTATTTCGTGGGCAAGTTTTAATGTGTGAAACCACAGAGAAAACGAATTTTCCCAGAATTGAGACTTAGCTAGATCAATTTTTCGCCCACGTAAACCTCCATATTGTAAATTTAATAGAAATCGTTAGACCCGTTTTCTCGAATACACGAGTACAATTATATACAAATATTGTTCGTATTATAGAATAGGATAAATTTAACTTTCTGCAGTCCTCCATACAAACTTTAATTATACCAAATCTCACATCCATCTGTGTGCGCAATATGCATAAAAGGGGGTACAAAGTTTATGCGATTTTTTTACTTCTGTAACCTAAGGTGTTTCGCATTTTACGTGTAACAGACAAAATGATTCCGCTTTTTAAATCATAAAAAAGCACAATAAAGAATGTAAAATATAACGATAAATAATATAAAACATTGTAATTCGCTATGTGTACGACAGTAGCGCCACCTAGCATGCGCAACTATTCGGGATTATGTCAAATAATGATGACATACAAATGTTTTATTTATTTATTTCTTTTTTTATGGCATGGCGCACAATTTAGAGCATTTTCCAATGTCACGATTAATAAGTAGAATCAGAAGTAGTATATATATTAGTTTTTTCTTATCGTAAAACTCCTCCAGTAAAGTGATAGTAGGCTTTACTGAAGTTATAAAGTGCTTCTTGGAAGAGCGCGAGAACTTCAGCTACACATGTTTATTTAGACCTATCACAATATACTATCCTTTTTGTACTTTAAAACTCCCAAAAAGGTAAAAAAATAGAAAATCTAAACAAAATGTCAACCTCACTTCTCCCGTTCCGGCCAAAAAGTTCAAATGTTTTATTGTTTTCTAATAAATAAACCAATTAAAAAATACATAGAAAAACGACAAATAGTATTTTTCGAGGAATTTGTTAAAAACAGTATTTAAAAAAATGGATATCATTATAAAAATTGGTTTTGAAAGTATAAAACACAATAAAGTTTCCAACTTGAAACTGTGATGAAAGGAAATAAATTAGTATTAGCACAACATGTAAAAAATGTTGAAGAGCTGCGAAATAATGGCAATAGTTATGAAATACGAGCCCACATCATTCGTCAAACATCGGTGACATTAACACCCTATAAAACAAGTTTAATCGTAAGTACTCTCATAACTTTAAACGTAATGAAGCACACTTAATTTAGGGTCGCTTGTACCAACTATTTAAACTCGATTTAGGGATTTGACATCTCGCTTGTACCAACTATTTAATAGTTGGTGCAAGCCACCCTTAGTATTTTACGATAGGTAAAGTACCTTATTAACATTATAATTTATTTATTACAGATCAATAATTCTCGTTTTGACACTTAAATATAAACAAATTGACCGTTTCTTCTATATTTTTTCAGCCTACCACTGTATTGGTGTAAAAAGTGTCTTACTATTGTTACAATTTTGATACAACTTTAAGCGAACTGAAAACAAAAAAATTAATCATTTTAATATATTTTTGTAGCAATTCCGTCAAAAAATAAAAAATTACATTAAGTTGAAAGAAGAACACAAATTAACGTGCTATATGTCTAATATATATTATTAATTCGTCATTTAGTCATTTGATACCCGATGACCCCGAAAAAATTTTCGGCCCCCAAAACTAATTCCCAAATTAAAAACTCCATTTTTGGAGTTCATGTTTGCGTTTGGGCCTCTAGTCACTAACTTCTTATAACCAAATGTCAGCTGTTTATATCAAAAAGTCTATGAGAAAAAAGGCTGTAACGGACAGTAGGACAGACAAACAGACGGAAACCGACGAGAATCCATAACAGTACAGTCAATATGGGATTAAAATAAGGTCAATCGCACATTTTGGATAGGGCGCGATTTTATTTTCAACCGACTTCCAAAAAAGGAGGAGGTTCTCAATTCGGTTGTGTTTTTTTTTTTATGTTTGTTACCTCATAACTCCGTCATTTATGAACCGATTTGGAAAATTCTTCTTTTGTTTGAAAGGATACACTTCCAGATTGGTCCCATTGAAATTTCATTCACATTGAAGCTTTGGTTTCGAAGATACACCAAATAACGCGATTTGGTTATAACCTTTATTCATTTATGTTGATGATTCTCTTGTATGACATTTGTAAACTATCGTTGTCTCCACATGGTATAATGGTAGTAGGGAGAAGATATAAATTGCCTGTGATATAATAAATTCAGTCAGTAGAGTCAGTCTTGTGGCGGACAGAGAATATGACTGGTAGCTGTCGTCTTCGGATTGTAAGAATACTGCTAAGGTGTCATTATGATGCAACCTTTACACTGTTCTTTTCATAACTGATTGATATTGATATGATATTGATAATGGCCACAATGGGCAATAATATCCCATGTTCGATATGTTCGCATCTTTATTGTGAAATCCCACGGTTTATGCTCTTCAATAGAATGGAAGTTAACACATTGCGCTCCAAAATTAGAAAATAAACAAATTGTAGATCTGCCCTAGATATTTTTTTAGGCCTAGGTCACTCAAAAGGGCAAAATAAAAAAAAATTATAAAAAAATTAAACCGACTTCAAAAAAAAACACTGAAAAGTATGAAATAACTATCCTTTACTAATCAAAACTTAAGTACAAAAATACATACATACATATACATATCCTCACGCTGTATCCCTAACGGGGTAGTCAGAGAGGACGGAGCGCCAAGCGTCGCGGTCCTTACATACTTCTTTCGCTTCCTCAAATCTCATCATTCTCCTCACACATTTTCGCCTAGGTATGCGAGAGCTTTTGACATTTCCGTCTGCTAACACTCTGGGTATTTGATCTTCATAAGTCAGCCTTGGTCTTCCTTGTCTTCTTTTACCACTGACTTTCGCTCTATATTTTCTTCGTCAGTCTTTTATCACTCATTCTTTCTATGTGCCCGAACCATCTAAGCATTCCTTTCTTCATTTTTACAATAACACTGTCGTGCGACCCTATCATACAAAAATAACTTTATAAATACGATACAAATGCCCATATAATTAAATTTGACAGTTATTGAAGTCGGTGCCAAATTAATGTTCGACAACAGAAAGTATATTAGTTTAGTAGGGTTGGCACCGACTTCAGTGACTGTCAAATTTAATTATATGGGTATCTGTATTGTATTTATAAAGTTATTTTTGTACTTAAGTTTTGATTAGTAAAGGATAGTTATTTCATACTTTTCAGTGTTCTTTTTTGAAGTCGGTTTAATTTTTTTATAAAAATTTTTTATTGTATGAACTGGTACAATATGATTTTGAATTTTCAGGGTCAAGGATTTAGTCGTTTGACTGCCATATTGGAAATCAGATTACAATGGTTCTATCTCTGTAACCATAAGTCTAAATAAAACTTATAAATTAGCATTATTGTGGAATAAATACATAACTTTCGAGTTTATCACATAACATAAAAGAGAAAATCCAATGATATCTCATACGCGGAATCGGTTAAGTGGTTTCGGCTCAGTGAGAGAACAAATGAACATACATGCAACATACACACATATCCTCACGCTATATCCTCAACGGAATGTTCAGAGAGGAAAGAGCGTCAAGTATCGCGGTCCTTACACGCCTCTTTCGTCTCCTCGATCCTCCTCATTCTTCTTACACACTTTCGCCTAGATTTGCGAGTGCTTTTGCCGTTTCCGTTGCCGTATTTAATCTTCTTAAGTCAGCCTTGGTCTTCGTTGGTTTCTGCTACCACTCGCATATGTAATGTAACGTATGTATGTATGTAAATCTGTGTCAGTATATCGTCGCTCAGTCTTTCTATGTGCCCAAACCATCTAAGTATTGCTTTCTTCATTTTTACGATAACACTGTCATCCAACCTTGTCAATCTGCGTATCTCTTCATTGCTTATTTTGTCTACAAGGGTGACACCGTACATATTTCTAAGAGACAACTTACATAAGCTACCATAATTCTTAAAACTTTTTTTTATTCAAAGATGATGGACCTGATGATAACATATATTAATATTTTTATATTAGTATAAAAGCGTGAGCAACATTATTTCTCCCATTCAAAATATTTAAAACATAAACAATTTGAAATGTGAATAAGAAGGAAAACACATACAGTTTTAGTATCTTTAACACAATTATATGCTCCATAGCTGTATGTTCCTGTCTTAATGAATCAACTACAAAAATGATGCACCGAATAAAATTAGTTTAAAACAAAGGAACGAAAAGGAAGAACGGTGGTATTTCATTGTTGGTTGGTCCATCATAATACATATTAATAAATTTAAATTACGGTATTCTTTTAAGTTATAAAAATAATAATACTAACACCTCACTAGCACACCCCAAACTTCGCGCATTGATGACTGATTACGAAACGTCGATATTTCTCTGACTACATGTCAGTGTCACTAGTGCAAAAAATGTAAAATATCTACGTAGTGTGTAACAGAATTGTAATAGTAGTAGCAATTAAAAAGGAATAGCGCTTCCTGTCAATATAGTGAATAATTATATCATAAAAAATCAATTCTTAGTGTGCGATGCCGATGAATGATAACATGAGAAATTTTAAAATTGTGTGTATGTATGTATGTGTATGTATATATTGACGTAAAAGTTGACGTCGCGTGGTGTATATTCGTACCCCCACATACTTTTAGTCGAATAGGCTTCGATACATAACCAGTCAATTTCTTGTACATTGGTTAAATTGTCCTAACTGGAATGTCTTTTTGAATTAATCCGATCTGATTCCGACTGTTTGTATGATTGACTTAAAAATTGAGGCTGATCGGTTCTCGTGTTAACAAAATTTAAATTGACGAAAGCAGGCGAAATCACAATAAAAATATATAATATATTTGATATGCCTATGAAAATCTTAAAATTATTATAGTATTTGCTTGTAGGTGTATAGTATGTATACTATTATTTTGTCTGGTAACAATGGAGATAATTCATAATCTAATTCCGGTGTGTATATATGCTCGCTCATATAAAATGTATGAAAAGTCATGGATTCATAATCTTAAATTCTCCGTTCCGGAATTCATATAATTAGTTACGTCAATATCAGTATAACGGATGGATCTGAAAAATTCAGAAAATGTGCGGAGTAATACTATATTATATGCAATTCCGGCCGTTATCTATACTAATATTTCACGGTAGAAACTAATTAATCTGTGCTAATATTATAAAGAGCGAAAGCGGATTTTGTAAGTTTGTTTATATTATGTAGAAGGTAATCTCCGGAACTATTGCAAATATTTCAATAATTCTTTCACCATCTGGAAGGTACATTATTCCAGATGGACATAGACTATATATTATGTATTTAACCCGGGCTAAGACAGGACGGGCCGCTAATTAATTAATAATATGAATTCAAATTATGAATTCGGAAAGACTTTTCCGCTGTGTGAAGCTAGGCTCAGACTTATACTTCTCTCTACCGATACAAAAGATAGTTTTACGAATTGTAATTAAAATTAACTTTAATATTCTTCACATAATTTCTAAAAATATCCCTAAGATTAAACTAGCGTTATACTGCGCCATGTAAAATGACAATAACGGACATTTTTCTATTTTTGTAACTCAATAAAGGGAAGTCTTCCTGCAGAGCACTTTCCGCCCTCGAATGTAGGAATTGCTTCCATGCTGTCAAGTAAGTAATTGGCTCACAGCCGGCGACTGATTAGACCAATTGTCGTGCCGATGTTTTGACAACACTCCTACCTCTGTAGATATCATACCGCTCCGAGGTGCAAGATGTTGTTGGTGCAGCTTCATAATATGACCCTTCGTGCGTGCACATATTCTCAGTTAGACATATAAATTATTATTAGATGTTAATACATGTATTCCTTATCTATAAACAAACAAACAATGTGTCTAACTCATCGCTTACAACGACAGGGGAGTAAAACATTTCGCAAGTTCTAATTTTACAGCAGTGTTAAACTTCATCACACAGACTGAATTGACGAATAACCACGGCACGGACGGTGTGGCGGCATGATTTCGCCTTGAGATAACGTCAGCGATAACGTTCTAGGCTATTTTTAGAATTTAATAAAAAGGTAATAAGATTGTGATTATATTTCATACAGTCGCAAATATTTGCAGTCAAGACACAAGTCAGCACTTAATCAAGTTAAACATAAACATTATATTTAACAGCAGCCTATAACGAAATGTCTGAGGTGACCAATTTCCAACAACGGTTCATCGAGTAATAAACTCATTTTTAACACATGCAATATTATTTTCATTATTCACGAACAAAAAGAGCAGGTTCAAGAACAAATTATACTACAAGTAAGAACAAAAATGCTAAGATAGAAGGAAAGCGAATGCGCGCTGCGTTTTCAATCGCTTTGTAGGTGCATCTAAATCTTTGTTTCAGAGAAGACTCGATACAGAAAGTTGTTTGATATAGACTCAGACCAATTAATTGGTCTGAGGACATAGGTAAAGATAATTGTAAAATATAATATAATAAATAAATTAATAAATATAAAAAATAAATAAATAATAGCCTGATTTCAGTAGGTACATATATTTATAAATAGTACAATTAAACGTAACATACAGTAGACTAAATCTTTTCACATGAATACTTAGTAAAAGTTTTGTGTAAATGTTATAATTAATGTGTTGTAACATTTTAATATTATCTTAATATTAGAACATAAATCGTATTCGGATCGGGACATGCACATGATACGTTTCTGTAGCCACATCTTACTAATTTGTTCAATTTTGTTTAACATTATTTAATATAGTAGCTGAATAATTGACATCTATTCCATTTAAAATATGTACTAACTATAAAGGTTACATTCAGTAATAAATTTCAAATATTTGCTTGAATAGTTTTAAAATTAGAGTTGAAAAGGACTTATTATCTTACACGTCGACACTTCTTTAAGTAAAAGCGCACATCTTCATAATTAAAAAGAAACATTTTGAGATACAAAATATTTTCGAAATGTAGTTGGGCACCGATGAACTACAGTGTAATTTTTCGCTATGTTTGCAATGTTTCTATTTTTGTGACTCTGTGTCTGCATACCTAATCTTGTTTTATAAAGTACTTAATAGGTATGTATAAAAATAAGAAAATATAATTATTTTATATACAAAACTAAATTATTTAGTATCTCTATTTAGCTATGAAATACTAAAACCAATCCTATGGTTAGTTATCAACGCAGAAACATATTAAAATACTTTATTTTTTCATGATTATTTTTAGAAGATTATTTCTTACGTTGCTAATCTCGCTATAGAATTGCCGACATCAGGCAGGTAATAGTCATACCCCGAGATTTCGTACTCTCACCCATTCTTTATTCCTTCTACACTGTGTACACTAATAATATTTACAACTCAATTCCACAAAAGATATCACTGTATATACTTTAAATCATAAGTCTTATGGTATATTACTGTATATTGCAGCCATAAACCGACAATCGACAATCTCAACTAGGTATCTCTTCCGTATGAAAACTAAAATGTTTCTGGTATGAAAAGTAACATGTTTCTGAGACATAAAGAACTATAATATGACCCACATCAAACCAACCCAACGTAAAGTTGTAAAGCAGCATGATGTTAACTCGCATTACACGCTTTCCTCTGAAGTCAATATAGACACTGCTTCTACCTCTAGGTACATGGGTCGGGCCGGGCCTCCTCCGGCGCGCCATATTATTTTGTAGAATGTTGACAGACTTTCCAAAAATAACATAAGTGAATGAAAAAAGGGCATTTTTCATTCACTTATGAAAATAATGAAAAAAAGGCTTTTTTCACTGAGAAAAATGTTAGCTACTTTGATCAAATATAAGTACATATTGCGTAAATTTCATTGGTCCGTTGCCGTAGTTGTTAAGCATCTTATTTCCAAGGCGAAGATCTTGAGTCCGATTCCCGGCCAGGTTAGTTTAAAAAAAATAACTTCTAAATTGTAACGAAGCTCGCGGAATCTGAATATTACTAGGTGCTCCCTACTCCCCAAGTTCGTTGTATGGTGTCGATAGTACAATGTACAAGCCAAGCTCAGTTAAGGGTCACACAATTTTGTGATTGACTGAAGTATTTATTTATTAGAAAATGTTTCAGTACTGTTACATTCTTAACGGCGAGGCTATTACTTATTATTGCTATGAATGTTTTAGTTTTGGGTTAGATGCACTGGCATAGTTCCTTTTGTTTAAAAATAAATAAATAAGTACTTCTACGCGCAAGGCGTCTGTGCGATTTCGTAATTACGCGCTTATGCTTCTTATAACTACAGTAAAGTCAAGACACGGATGAGAACACATAGGAAACTCTTAATTTCCAAACAAAACAACAAAAACTGATAGGTAAAATACATAAAAAATATAAAATCAGGTCTGCGAGTATGCGATCCTAGCGATGTATTCTTTTTTATATTCCGTTTTCTTTCATTTGACAAATTCGTAGTAGTCAGATTTTTGGTACGTAATTATAATCCAATAGAAAGTAAATACATACGTATTTACTTCTGTATTAGTATTTTATTTTATGATTATTCACTTATTTGACGAATGACACGAGCACAAAGTACAAGTACAAGTATTAGTAATAAATTATCCAAAATATATATTCCGACGAAACGTTACATTGCGTCACACGCATTTAAGTTAATACTACAACCTCGACTTTAGTTACATATTTACTGAGATATAAATAGCACAGAAAACAGATATATAATACTAAGCAGAGGCTAAATAAACTATTAGATAGAATTCGAGTCCATCTATACTAAAATTGCTCATAAAAAACATAGTAAATATTACCTTCTAATAAACAGTAAGGCAATAATTAAATAAATACTAATATTACATACATACTTATCCTCACGCTGTATCCCTAACGTAATTTTAATTACTCATCTTAGGATAAATTCTTTAAAGTTCTTTGAACATGATTTTAAAACAAAATACACTCATCAAAAGTGTCTAGGGATCAAGTACGTTTTAGAGTATCGTCGGAATTGAGGATTAAACCATTACAATTTCTGCATCGGAATTAAAAAAATTGCATCGATATGGAGCGACGACATCATTTGACGCGAGAAGAGATCATGAGAATGTTGCAAGCTGGTTCCAGGCAACGTACTGTGGCTGTCGCTCTTGGCACTACACAGAGCGTCATAAGCCGTATCTGGACACGCTATCGTATCACGGGCAGCGTGGCCGAGCGACATAGATGACGATCTCGCATCACCACTCGCAGACAGGACCGGTACATCCAAAATATTGCTCGACGGAATCGTACTATGACCGCCATGATGTTGGCTACGAGGCTCCATAGCTCTTTAGGCTTGCTGATAAGCGACCAAACCATCCGAAATCGTTGACGTGAAGTGAGTGCGTTCCCAAAGGCCGCTGAGAGTTCTGCCTATAGCACCCTGCAATCGTAGGGCCCGTTTACAATGGCCCGCATCAACGTTCTGCCGTGGCCTGCTCAATCGCCAGACCTCAACCCAATTGAGCACGCATGGGATATGCTTCAAAGAATAGCTCTGCCTAGTATAGATGCCGTGCATACCCCACACCCACTTTTTGACTTGTTAGAAAGAATGTGGGTGGCCATTCCTCAAAGTGATTTTGATGAACTGATTTTAAGCATGCCAAATCGCTGTGATTGTGTAAAACGTGTCAATGGTGGAAACACAGATTATTAATTTTTTTATCTTTACAATAAGAATTTAAAAAATTCTCATTTTTGCCTTTTTTTGCCATTTAATTGGCCACATTAACTTAGGTTAATTTCGCACAATTTGCAACAATTGTAATTTTTCTTAATTTTTACAAAATATAATTAGAATTAAAGTAAGAAGCTAGTCTGGAAGACTAGATTTGATAAATATTAATTTGATAATTTTTTATAGTTAAAAATGTACTTGATCCCTAGACACTTTTGATGTGTGTATTTATAATAATATATCTGAAGCGAGTATGTAAGATACTACTGTCTATTTTACACAAATACATATTTAAACATTTTGTATGACTGTTGTTAATAGTCAACAATTTTTTTCATACAAATTCATTAAATACATTAAGATTTGACTTTCTACATAGATACATCTTGAAGCTATATAACTTTCGCGGTGTAAATGTACCAAGTTGCAACGAACTCATACTTTGACGTCACATATAGTAATAAATATTTAGTCTTATCTCTGATTTACACGTTATAATTTGGTAAGTGGGTAATTAACGAATTAAGCAGCGAGTAAACTTTTATGCGTCTAAACAGCTATAGACTCGATTCTATTCTTCTTGTCGACTATAGAACAAAATCAGCAACCTACGACTTCCCAAGTTACCGAGCTGTTTAGACGCGGAAATTTCTAGTTGATTAAGTCGCTACTTAGAACTTACATACATACCAACTTATAACGTCAGGTTGCTACTTGTCAGGCCGTCACCTACACCAGTTCTTTATAATCAGCCCCGACTCTTAGTCGATATTTGCGGCCTGCGAGGGAAGAAAGTAGGCGGCATATTTTGTTGTATTTTCTCTCCCAGACTAGTGTGGAGTCTGGAATCCCTTGAGCAATATGGAAGCAAAACCGTTTGTATATCTACTACACAAATAAATAAAATTGAAGTGTCTGTCTGTGATGATCGAAATAAAGACTTTTCTTATACTTACTATTAAAAACCCAAAACTATTTTACAAGCTATTTGCTAAACCCAAAATTGGAACACGTGTTTTTTTAGTTTTTATGTTTTTCTGAACTTCAGCTGAAAATCAGCGCTGTGGACATAATGGGACCGTATGCATGTAGGTGTATATGTCTGCAACATAAAATATATACGTACATGCAGAGCTGAGCCCTTTTCGATGCACTGACTGAGCACAGTAAATTTTAATTTATAGTAATTATTGTTTGATTTTATTTTTGTTAATTTTAATTCTTAAGTATATGTTTTATAACTTAATTTTTTTTTCTAATATACGTATAGCGTGTAGAATAAATGTTTCCTTCTTTCTTACTAATTTCCGAAACGGCTGAACTAATTTTGAATTTCATAGGCAGGTAAAGGACGTTTCACAGAGTAATCTACACTATGTGCTTTTATTCCGGAAAAATACCAAATTTAACGCGAGTGAAACAGTAGGAGACAACTAGGGAATTCGATCTTGGCCCTTATTTATAATCCCGAGATTTCGGTATTATACTTAGACAATCCCGAGATCGCAGGATAATTTTGGTATTAAGGGTTTCAAAAAAAAAATAAGAAAATTTTACAGAAATCAGCTCTTTAAACAGCAAATCAAAATGCAGCAAACAAAAATGAACGTATTTTACGGTATACACCTAGCTAACTATTCCCCACTGACATCCCTAACATTTCGTTAAAAATAAAAATATCAAGCAAGCATTACCACGTAACGTATGCGGTTGTTTGGCTATCATTTTAATTTAAAACAGAAGATATTTTTTTGCAAGCAATTATATACAGACATACATAATATCTACACGCTGTATCCCTAACGGGGTCGTCGGAGAGGATGGAGCACCAAGCGTCGCGGCCCTTACGTACTTCTTTCGCTTCCTCAAATCTCAACATTCTCCTCACACATTTTCGCCTAGGTATGCGAACGCTTTTGACATTTCCGTCAGCTAATACTCTGGCTATTTGATCATCGTAAGTCAGCCTTGATCTTCCTTGGCTTTTTTTACCACTCACTCTCATTCTGTAGATTTTCTTCGACAGTCTTTCATCACTCATCTTGCTCACTGCTTGCCAATCATTTTAATTGAAACTACAATGTATTATGTCTGGTAGAGCCATGCTGCATTGCAGCACGGATTGGGCCGGCTCGCCCGGTGAAATACCACGCTCTCACAGAATAAGTGAAATGTGAAAGTGAATGTGAAAAAAGGTGAAATAACAGCATCTATTGCTGTTGTGTTTCGTTCGGTGAGTGAGAGTGCCGGTAGCCCAGCTACCACCTCCCCTTCCTTTCCTTAAAGGCCAGCAATGCACCCGTGATTCCCCGGACGTTGCGGGTGTCCATGGATGACGGCGATCACTTTCCGTCATATGACTCGCTTACTCGTTTGCTCTCTCTTTTATAAAAAAAAAAGTAATTTCATCGCAAAAAAACATCCCCAAATAGCGCAGTAAAAATTCCTCACCTATCGTTCAATAGAGTTCAATATACGAGAAATTTTGTTGCGAGCAATCATCGCAACTTCACCCAGTAGCTTTGTTACATTAAAATGATAGGCATGCCAACTCATTGGTTTTGCTTCACACGGTTTATTTTGGAACTTTTTCAAAAGATGTCAATCCCGAGTGTCTCGGGATTAGGAAAACTTAATCCCGAAAATATCGGGTCTGAAAAGCGGTCGAGATCCCGGGATCCCGGAAACCTCCTCTATAACACAGCTAGTAATAAAATATAATTAGATATTTTTAACTGTGACATAAAAAAAATTGCATGGATCATCTAATGCAGGTGGAGGTATAACAATTGGTGTTACTGATGTCAGCTAGCCGACTCATATGAACACAAATACTAAAATCTTAAGAGCTATACATATGTGAAGCTAAAATATAGCTAAAATATGAAGAGGGAGAAGTGACGATTTGTAGGACACCGCTGATTTGTCAATGTTATTGAAAATCGTAAGTGGAATAGTACATCGAGATCGATTGCATCACGTCGCCGCCAATGTTTGGCGTGGCACTCCCAACCGCACCCACCCTACAGGATAATAAAAATCGACCACCCCGCACCTCTGACGGCACACTATGCCATGCAGATTATAATACTGTAATAATCTAATCCCACAATATAACACAAAGTTTTTAGCAGAGGTATTAAAAAAAATTGTCACAATAAATTTAAAATTCCTCTAGTTACAAGAATTCCAGCAATGTATGCAAAAGTTAGGTACCTAGACACTTTAATATGAATATGGCAAAATTGCAATTTGCAATACAGCATAGCATTAATCTCTACTATCCCTACCAATATTACAAAATTAAAAGTTGTTCATTTATTTTACTTTTTATACGAGTTATATATATAGTTTTTATAGTACTATACGAGCGAAACCACGAAGTGTCATGGATAATAGTATGCACTATATATACATATTACAAATCACTATTGAATCAAATAAAAAAGTACAGGTATCATGTCTTATCATGCTACTGTTTTAGAAAATTAAATTCAAAGGAATGAAAAGATTTTATCCATTCAAGTAAACTAGTCAAATATTTATGATTTCTTTATCTGCATAAATTGAAAATTGTTCAAAGTACTTTCTTAACCTTTCTAGTAGGTAATGTGTCACACACTACCACTAACGCTTAGGCTAATGTATTAATATTTATCATACAAAAGTACATGTGTATATTATAAATTAGAAAATATAATATGTGTATTAAATATAAACAACAGAATTAGTCATTCAAACCGCAATTTATTTGATAGGTATTTAAATGTTAAAATTAATAATTTTTAATTTCCAGTAGAAATTAACTAATTTAAGTGCTCTAAATCTTACATAATTTAAAATTAATAGTTTTTTTAATGAACTGCTTTGAACCATTAACTTAAACCATACGATTTATAATTTTAGCACAATTTTTTTTTACTGAAATCATAAAACCACGATCAGATGACCATGACTATCATGTGTAAAAATTTGTATTTTTAAAAAACACTTAAAAATAAAGAATAGGATAATATTATTATTGTTTGCACATCGCAAACAATAATATTCTTCTATTATTCTGTCTTACCTTTTGAATGAATCGTGTCACCACATATTAGAGTGAACTGATTTATGATACCAATTTTATCTAGGAATATAGGCAACATGTAGGTAACACTACAAATTAAAAACAAAAGCCTTGACAAATAATCTCGATTTTTTCAATGAAAGACTATATTGGATAATATTAGTCTTATATAATACATATGTTATGTTATGTTATATAATACATATATTTCATAGTTTCAACTATATAACAGAAAAACAGTGTCATTAGAGTGCTACGTGTAATACGCTGAACCAGCGAACGGCGAAGTGAAATTTTAGTTATTTTGCTGCCTCAATTGCTGATGCATTTGCAGATCAATTTCCTAGTGTCTCGTGGAGGGCCCCTTACTGCAGGTTGTGAGGTCATTATATAGAGGCCACAGAGCCTATATAAGGATAGATGGTGACAAGTCGCCCTGGTTCGAAGTCTGTTCAGGTGTCAGACAGAGCTGCGTGATGTCTGCCTGGCTATTCGTGCTGTATTTGGACAGTTGCGTCCAGAAATTGAAAGGTAGTAAGTGAGTGGTATGATATGTGAGGATACAGTGGTAAAGTGCTTATTGTACGCTGACGATGCTGTGCTTGTAGCACCATCAGAAGCTAGACACTAGTCACGTGCATGAAAGAAGAATGTAGAGTGGAAGGATTAAATATGAATGTGAACAAAACTAAGGTTCTGGTATTTGAAAGGGAAGATGTGCAGACAAAGTGTGAAATATGGCTAAATGGGAAATGTTTAGAACAATTGAACGAAATTGTATATCTGGGGAGTCCGTTTTCGAGGGATGGAAGATGTGAGTTAGATGTAGAGAGACGGGTGGCAGATAGCAATAAAGTGAACGGTGCTCTGTCCGTATTAGTAGGCAGTGTGAATATATCTAACACTGCTAAAATGGTCATCCATAATGCGGTGGTGGTGCCAACTTTATTGTACGGTAGTGAGGCCTGGATATGCCCGAAATCGAGTGAAAGTATGATAAATGCAGTAGAAATGCGATCTCTTAGGAATATGTGCGGTGTCACCCTTGCGGATAGGATAAGCAATGAAGAGATACGCAGTATCACAGGGTTGCACGACAGTGTTGTTATAAAAGTGAAGTAAGGAATGCTAAGATGGTTCGGGCACATAGAAAGAATGAATTATGAAAGACTGACGAAGCAAATCTACAGAGCGAAAGCGAGTGGTAAAAGAAGCCAAGGAAGACCAAGGCTGAGTTATGAAGTTCAAATAGCCAGGGTGTTAGCCGACGGAAATGTCAAAAGCACTCGCATACTCTGACTACTCCGTTGGGGATACAGTGTGAAGATATGTATGTACGAAGACAAAATCGAGGAGATTTTTCCCGAAATATTATCAGATTTCAGCTATGTAGAATCTGAAGTCAACGACCATGATATGGCAAGTGATGAAGGAGCGTGTGAATCTGAAAATGAAAAAAATAAAAACACCGAACAGGAAATAAACGCTAACGGTTTTTATGGAAGGAATAAGTACAAATAGGCAAAGCACCTCCATCACGAAACTAGTTAGACTATTAGCGCATAGCGTCATTTTGCATTCGCCTGGTTTTAGAGGTCCCGCTCGGGCAAGTAGCGATATGACTTCTCTTGAAACTTGGCAATGTCTATTTCAATCCGTGTTGAAACGCCTGAGAATCCACCAACACAAGAATCAACCCGAAATAAAAGACTGATGAAATCGCGATGACATTTGTGCCCACGAATTAAAAACAGTGATACTCCCAAGGTGCGCACTAAATGTATGACAAACGTATGTCGTATCGATTCTATTGATGACAAAGTATGTGACAAATGTCAGCAATATTTTACAATTACATTAATAATTTTGAGATTAATGATTGAGACGGAAAGATGTCTCTACATGTAATAAAATTTTGATTAGTAAGTTTATGTACACATTCCCTTTGCGATTTTGCATGTTTTAGGATTACACAGAAAGAAGTATGGCAGTTCCAGTGTCGTTTTAATTATGGAGTGTGTGTAAGGGAAAGTATATACATTTTACAAATTACATACAATGGTTTAATTTCAATCGATTAGTTTTTTTTTATCAAACAGAAAAATAATAAAAAATATTATGTTAGATCTGCAGTAAATGAGGCAATATCAAAACGCAAAATCAATGCAAAACTAATGAAGTTGCCATACTGATGTGTATGTGTACATTCTAAATTTGTAACATATATGTATACATTGTAACGTGAGAGTCAGTAATAAACTAGCTTAGCAACGGATAGTACATTGGCGACGAGGGCACAAACTACCCACTTTATTATTATTTTTTTTGTTTCTTGTCGCATTTAATATTTTGTAACGGAGCAAGATAACGTCACTGTCACCAGGTCTGCCTAGCTGACATCACATCCTGCATGCCACATCTGTTGTCGCCAAGGCGTGAGAGAAATGACGTCAGCAAGTCTATATAAGCCGATGCGTGCCAAGATATGGATGATTCTATATCATTCTGCGGCTTTAGCTGTTGATTGTTCGTCGTCGGCTATTCGTGACAACGTGTTATAGTTTGTAATTTGTTATTAATTATTGATAAATTAAATGTAAAAGTGAATATACGAGTCTGTGTTCTTAATTCGCGCAACAATTTATTTGTTTACCGAGTATAAAATGTCGAAAGTTGTCGGAAATATAAATATGTTTGACCACAACAATCAAGAGTGGCAAATATTTTACAGTCGACTACAGCAATATATTAAACTAAATGATGTCAAGCCAGAGTATAGAAGTGCATTGTTGTTGACTCATTTGTCGGATGAAACATACCGTCTTGCGGGGAACCTGGTACATCCCAAAATGTTGGAGAATATCACGTTCGAGGAGCTAGTTGAAGTACTAAGCAAACATTTCACACCGAAAAGATGTATGTTTGCGGATAGAGAAAAATTCTACGAGGCCAGAAGGTCCGTTGGTGAGAGTATCGAGGAATGGGCAGTCCGAATGCGAGCACTGTTTGTGCATTGCGATTTTGGCAACGCGCTGGATACATTGCTGCGGGATCGGTTTGTGTTAGGACTGAGTGCAAGTCCTGAACGAGATCGTTTGTTCGAACTGGATGCGAGTACGCTTACGTTCGCCAGGGCATTGGAGTTGGCTCAGCAGGCGGCTAGCGCAAGACAGGCGCGGACCAACGTTGTTGATGCAGAAACCGCGATTAAGTCAGAATCGATGGCGATGTACAAGGTGAGCGCGTCGGAGCCGGGTGGTGCAAAGGCGAAAGTGTATAACTGTGTAGTGTGCGGGCTTAAGAATCGCGATAAATGTCGTTATAAGCATTATCGTTGTCAGATCTGTGGTGTAAAGGGTCATCTTAAAAAAGTATGTACAGCCAAGAAAGCAAGCTCCGCTCGATTACATAATGTGGAAACAGTTCCACAGAATGCTAACGAAACTGGATGTGCTAACTGTAAAGAGTGTGAAGTGTTTAATCTGAGGTATGTTAATTATTCACCTATTTTAATTATTGTTAGTGTTAATAACAAAAAGTTGCAAATGGAATTGGACTCTGGGTCAGGAACTACCGTCATTTCTGAAAAATTATATAACGAAAATTTTTGTAATTTACATCTATATAAATGTGATCTAAAAATGTGTTTGTACAACGGTCATAAAATTTCGCCTCTGGGTTTTTTAATCACTAAGATTTCATATTTAAATCAATGTGAAGATTTTAAAATTTATGTTATAAAGGATGGGGGACCACCCCTATTGCGGCGCGATTTTATGGTCAAATTCAAGATACATTTTGTAACTGTAAACAATATATCCGAGAAGTGTCCGAGTGAGGTGCCTCAGTTGTAACTTGAATATTCAGATTTATTTTCATCTGATTTAGGTAAATGCAATAAGTTTGAGGTCGAATTACAATTAAAAGAAGGGGTAGAAGCAAAATTTTTTAAACCGCGCCCTGTACCCTTTGCTCTAAAAGATAGGGTAGACGAAGAAATAAATAGGCTCGTAAACTTAGGTATACTGGTGCCGGTGAAATTTTCTAAGTACGCTACACCGATAGTGCCGGTTTTAAAGGAAAACGGAAAAGTGAAATTAGCCGGTGATTTTTCGTTAACGCTTAATAAAGATTTATACATTGATAGATATCCTATGCCGCGAATAGAGGAAGTGTTTGCAAAATTGGGGGGCGGTGAACATTATACTAAAATTGATTTCAGTAATGCGTATAATCAGTTTGTTCTGTCTGAGTCATCACAAGAGCTTACTACAATAAGTACTACTAAAGGGCTGTTTAAATATACGCGTTTAGTTTACGGACTAGCTAACGCGCCGGCTATTTTCCAACGAACGATGGAAACGCTTTTGTCAGGAATCGAGGGGGTTAGCTGTTGGTTAGATGACGTGTGTGTGACGGGACCTACGAAGGAAATACATTTAGAAAGGTTATGAAAAGTATTAAACAGAATAAAGAATGCGGGATTAAAATTGCAAAAAGAAAAGTGTTGTTTTTTTCAAGATAATGTTACATACTTCGGTTATGTAATATAAAAATCGGGCTTGAAAGCGTATATAAAAAAGGTCGAAGCCATTTTAAAAGCACCACGGCCTTCTAATATTTTAGAAGTCAAACGATTTTTAGGGGTCATAAATTATTATCGTACGTTTATACCTAACGCATCTGCAAAACTAAGTCCATTGCACGAATTGTTGAAAGCGGAAGCTCAGTGGCAGTGGGGGCCTCGACAGGAATGTGCCTTTAATAGTGTAAAAAAGGAGTTATGTTCAGACCGTGTATTGGCACATTTCGATCGCGATGCGCAATTAATACTAAGCGTAGACGCAAGCCCGGCCGGGCTGGGGGCCGTACTGGAGCAGCGCGCGCGAGACGCCGTTCAACGTCCACTGGCTTTCGCCTCCCGGTCGCTGTCAGTCAGTGAAAAAAATTATAGTCAGATACAGAAAGAAGCAACAGCGATAATATTTGGCGTAAAACATTTTCATCAATATCTGTATGGCAGGCAGGAACCTTTTGTTCTAAAAACAGACCACAGGCCATTATTGTCTATTTTTAGTAAGAAGTCAGGTATTTCAGTTATGGCTGCATCACGATTACAAAGGTATGCAATTATATTATCAGCATACAATTATGTTGTGCAGTATGTAGATAGTAATACGGTGGCGGATTATTTTTCGCGGGCTCCGTTGCCGGGGGCGGGGGCGGTGTGGTGGTTCACGATAAGGAAGTGGGCGCGGAGACCGTGCGATGCGCTGTTAATAATAATAACGCTGACAAACAAAATGTTAATAATGGCAAATGTACGAGTGTATCGCTCGGTCCTCGACAGCTTAGACCCAGAACTAGGAAGGTAGATTACAAACATTGTTTTTAATTTGTTGATTATTGTTTTATTGTCATCACGTTCACAAATTGATGTGGGAGAAGTGATGTGTATGTGTACCTTCTAAGTTTGTAACATATATGTATACATTGTAACGTGAGAGTCAGTAATAAGGTAGCTTAGCAACGGATAGTACACAGACTCTATAGTTTAGTTCACGATTATAATAGTGGTTTGTTCATTCAAATTTTCAACAGTAATATATTTTATTACATTAATAACAAAGGTAGTTGATAGAGAGACTATGACTTCCCTTACCTACTTTGTTGTTACTAGCATGTTAGTGATACTGCTTCATTGTTATATTGATAAAAATAATGATATACTCGTATTTCATGTAAAAGAAAGTAAATAAACACACATATTCGAGAATGTCCTGACAACATTATACCCAATGTCATGTTGTAATGGTCATGTGTAATTTGCCTGTCAGCTGTCACCCGTGTTTTGTTGTTGTGTTGTTATTGCTCTGTGGTAATGACTAAGGAATCAAAGTAGGAAAGTTAGTACCTCAATGTGTAATTGTGATTCGATTGTAATTTCTTTCAAGTATGCTTCAAAGACATATTGCATTGACTTAAAAACCATAATACGACTACAATAATGAATATGCGAGTTCTTGGTACTCTGTCAGTCTAGGTTGTACGTCAGTGACTAAACGTGTGAGTTATGTCTTAACTTCAAGTAGGTATTGGATTGATAGCTGTTTTATTTATTACAATTTACAACATGTTTTACAATACTTATTACTGAATTGAATTATACATTGCCGAATAATATTAAACCATTTTGTTACCCATACTTTTATAAAATCACTCTAGCACTCCATACGTACATATACGCATGATTGTTTAGCCAAGTTTTCAGTGAAACACCATCTCGCGAAAACATGTAATTATATTTAGTTTTAGAATTAAATAGATATATATTTTTAAGATATTTTTATTAACCACCGCAAACTCTATATGTGACACTGAAACTGCATGGGTTTCTGCCAATCTTTTTTAAGCCTGTTTTAAATTATAATTATAAAGGTTATCAGAAATAAAGTTTTGTTTCATTTTGAAATTCTTGGTACTATATATTATTTGGCCTTTGAAGTGAACATTATAAACGCGACTTGTTTTTTTTTACTTTATTGTTTGAAGTTAAAGATGTCTTTTTTTAACAGACTTCAAAAAAAGAGGATGTTCTATGTTCCTCTGTGTGTATGTTTTCTTTTTATGTATGTTCACCGATAACTTACTACTAACCTATTTTTGTAGGCCACGGTCACTCAAAAGGGACAAATAAAAAAACTAAATCGCCTTCGAAAAAATACGCTGAAAAATACAAAATAACTATCATTGACTAATCAAAACTCAAGTACACTAAAAATAACTTTAAAAATAGGATACACATACTTATATAATTTTTGTCAGTTATTGAAATCGGTGCCAACACAAAGTGCAAACACAGAAAGTTTATTAATTTAGTAGGATTGGCACCGACTTCAGTAACTGACAAATTTCATTTGAAATTTGTATTTATTGAAGGCGGTTTATTATGTAAAAAGTCTTATACGTTCATAATATGTCTTTAATTTATTTCATAAAAAGAAATCCTAACATTTTCTCCATTTTGCTACTCAAATATTGGACATACACATGGGGTCTATGGTCCCCCGCGAGTGTACGTGTGTAGGCTGAAAATAGCGAGTGGTGTTAAGGGTTAATATTTGCATTTTTATATTGTCTGACGTCTAAAGATCAACGTATAAAAAAAATCACTTCGCTAAAAAATGCGCTCGGAGTAAAATAAAACTTTTATGCATGAGCATTTGTAATCAAAGATTATTATTATCGCACTTTATTGCTGTTAACTTGATCATAAGTGTATCGCTATATGATACTGTGTTTATAAGAATATCAATGTATCCTCATAAGTGGTTTAAAATAATAAATAACGTATTAGAAACCTTTAAAATTTCGCGTTGCATTATAAAATATCTAAAAACATGGGAAATTAACGCGATTATCTTTTATTTTGGCTTAACGTTTCAGCCGAGTTTCAGCGGACTCATTTGTTGCTTCCAATAGCTTTCGTCCCATCAGTCTTCTTAGTGTGCTAGGGAAAATTTACGAACGGGTCCTTCTGGCTCGTCTCAAAGCCCACTTAGACAGTTCCGGTCTCCTCATAGACGTGCAATTTGGCTTCCGAGCTAAACACTCGTGTATACAACAAGTGCACCCGCCTCACGGAACATATCCTGGAGGGACTTAAGCGCCTGAGTCACTACATAAGCACGGGGGTCCTCTTCTTCGAAGTAGCGAAGGCGTCAGAGAAAATTTGGGACGCCGGGCTGGTGTACAAGCTGCGCCGGCTCGGCGTGTCGGACGATGTCGTACGCATAATACGTGACTTTTTGTCGGACCGCTCCTTCCGCTACAGAAACGAAGGGGTGCTCTGTTCTCGTCCCACAGGGCTTCGTTTTATCGCCCACTCTCTACTCGCTCTACACGAACGACGTCCCCAAAACCGCCGGTGTAGAGCTCGCCCTATTCGCGGTCGATACCGCAATTTTCACATCAGACCGTAGTCGCCTCAAAGTCTCTCAACTCCTCCAAGTCGCGGTCACAAGCCTAGGCGAATGGTTCCGACTTTAGAGAATCGAGGTCAACCCCGAGAAAAGCGCCGCCGTGTATTTCTCGAGGGGCTCGACGTCCAGCCGCGCCCGCCGCGCTAACACTCTCCGCGCGATTACACTTTTCAGTCACAATATCCCCTAGACTGCGAAAGTAAAATACCTAGGCGTCACCCTTGACATTGCCATGACCTTCCACCACCACATCAAAACGGTCCGCGACCGCGCCACGTTCGTCCTCGGTCGTCTCAACATGCTCATTTGCGCAAAAAGCAAAATGTCCCTCAGACATAAAGTTACTTTATACCAGCGTAGTATTTACTCACGCTGCGCTCACTCATATCAACTCCCTTCAAATAATTCTGAACCGATTCATGCGCAGTCTACTGGTGCCCCTCCTTATGTGCGCAACGTAGATCTGCACTACGATTTAGAATTACCCTCAATAACTCCATCTAACAGAGGCGTCTCAACGCTTCTTTCAGTTTCTCTCTACACCCCAACCCCCTAGTGGTCAGAACGTCATCGTACACCTCCGAGTCCCGCGTCCACAAACACTATCAAAGGCCTAGACATATGTTAGACGACAGCGACGACGACGTTACTCATTCGAACTTGAACATGCCCACTTACACATTACGACCGCACTGCCCCCACCGGCGGAGGCGAGGACGTCCCCAGCGACACCCGTAAGGTCTCATGTTTAGAAGCTCGATCACGTCATACCACACGCACACACGCGGGTCTTAAGCCACACTGTAAACAGCCACGCGGACCACTAGGCACACTCATCGCCCTTCAGCCGTCTCGCCGGCCGGGTTCTCTAGAGGCCCGGCATTCACCCGAATAGGAAGCTCGTTAAAATGCACGCAAGTGCGGAAAACTCCCCTGGCTACGCTTTGAGCTCGAGATCCGCCCTCCATACGAGGCATCCCTCGCCTGGAGGAACCCTCAGACAGTCGACCATCTGGTAGCACACCTTTAGCGCTCACCCCGACGCGACCGGTGGCGCTGTAAAAGCCACTAGGGCTAACAGCGAAGAGGGGTTTTTTAGTCGGTTCGAGTCCGACACTACTCAGTCGGCATAGAGTCCGGCTAAGTATCCGTGGGGATTTTTTGCCCTCTTAGAAACAAAAAAAAAATTGTTGATTCGGTGCTGGTTAGCTTAGCTTAGTAGACCGAGTTTGATCTCTCGAATGTCCTGAGGATGCTTTGTTGAGAGGCAAAACACTTGTAGATTGGTGGCTATTGGAGTTTGAGCGAAAAATTGGTAAAGATTTATTCACACACGAATTCATCGCATTGAATTCATTTCCGCAAAGTAACACCTGAGTCTATACAATATCCTGCTCCAGATGTTCAGGGTTACACAGATCGTACGCTCTGTCCTTCAGTGAAGTTATAACAGAATGTATATGACAGGGATGGAGGTGCGACGTAACATGCTGTTTGTGAGTGTAGGCTTCCTATAAACACAGTGTGATAAAGTCCCATCTTGTCTTGCGATTCTTTAACGTCCAAAAGAAACTATTACCAGAGCTCCAGCGAAAAAGAACTTGAAAAATTCTATGAAGAAGTCGAGAAAGCACATTCGCTTGCAGTTGATAAAGTAATAATACTAGGAGATTTCAATGCAAAAATAGGACACCCCAAAATAGAGAAAAACTTGATCATGGGTAACATCGGCTTTGAAGAACGAAATGAGAGGGGGGTGTGATTAATAGAATATGCTTTCCAAAATAAGTTGTTGATAATTAATACTTTCTTCAAGAGAAAAGATAGTCGAAGATGGGCTTCGATGTCGCCTGACCAAAAAACAAAAAATGTAATTGATTTCATAATGACTAATAACCCAAACCTTGTAACCAACTTTGAAGTCTTAAATATTAAATTTACTTCTGACCATAGACTTTTGAGAGCAACAGTTGCCCTAGAACAACCAAGTTAAAGCAGAAAGAATTTCTCATTGTTATCTAATGTCCCGAGAACTGATGATGAAATTAAAAGCTACATTAACAGATTGAAATCATACATTAAAGCCAGCGAATTCAACATTGAAGAGGTTCAAACCTATTATGATCATTTAGAAGCAGCCGTATTAAATAGCCTAAAAGCAAGCAAAGGAACCGTAAACAAGCGAGACCATGACATATTTAACAAGCCTACAAAACTGCTAATAAAAGAACGATCCGAACTGACGTTAAGGAAAAACAAAACCAAAGATATGAAGAACAAGCTCGACCAACTATACAAAGATACAAAAAAGGCAATCAAGAAGGACTACAGTAATCACAGGCCGGAAGTAATTTCAAGAAACTAAAACTTTTAGAAGCACAAAAAGAGCTTTCAAAGAATTAAACTTACACAAAACATGGATTCAAAAATTAGATAATAAATCTAAAGAAGTCCAAACAAGAAAAGATGTGTTAAACCACGCCACAATGTTCTATAGAGAACTATACAAGAGAAAAGAAACAAATATAACAGAAGAACAGAGATAATGAATTAACTACAAACAAAATTGAGTTAATAGACCTAAGAGAGGTGTATGAACAAATTAAACTTTTAAAACACAATAAAAGTCCTGGTCCTGATGGAATAACGGATGAAGTTCTTAAAATAGGAGCACCTATTTTCCTTAACCACCTGACACAGCTATTCAATATGATACTAGATATGGCAACAGTCCCAAGACAATGGTGCACATCAGATATTATACTTATCTATACAAAAGGAAACCCACTGGATATATCTAACTACAAACCTATTAAGACTAATAGACACTACCGACTACATATCAACTTTTTGCTTCTCTATTGCTGAAACGGATAACCAGAAATATTGACGAATCGCAACCAGTAGAGCAGGCAGGTTTTCGATCAACCTTTAGCACTATCGACCACATACAGGCATTACAGCAAATCATAGAAAAGTTCAATGAGTTTAACAGACTACTTTATGTAGCCTTTGTTGACTATTGTAAGACTTTTGACAACATCAGTCACAACTCAATATGGAAGGCAATGAAGCTTTGCAATGTGGATTTAAAATACATTAATATTTTTAAAAATCCACACAGCAAAAGGAGTGTAGGCAGGCCATACAAAGTTAGGCTGATGATATCTTACACATAGCAGGGAGAAATTGGCTATTGTTGGAAAAAAACAGGAAAACATGGAATAAGTTGGAGGAGGCAAAAAGGGGTCAACGTCTCGGAAGATACACCTAACCTAACCTTATTAACAACTAGTTAATTAAGTAAACATGTTAACAAAACTAACATTACTTGAAGTGTAAATGGGGATGTTGAATAAAAAGGGCTTTTTATTTATTTATAATGTAGGTAGGTTAATGTTCTGATGACATTCTGATTTTCTTTTGTAATAGCTACCTAGCTCCTTATAGGATTGCTACTAGAAATATGTTTTCATTAATTAGGGATTTAATACGACGAAAATGTGTGAGGAGAATCATGAATTTAAGGAAGCGAAAGAAGTATGTAAGGACCACAAAGCTTGGCGCTCCATCCTCTCAGACTACCCCGTTAGGGATACAGCTTGAAGATATGTATGTAAAAAAAATTCTTATGCACACAATAAGCATGTAAGGTATTTTTAGACAGGTATTTAAAACTGATACAAGTTAAAAGTGACTTTTTTATTTAAGCAGTAGTTGCTTCTTAAGTCTAAAAATGTCCTGTCCAAACCCTCATACTTTTTGACTTCGGGGTAGATGTAGATGTGTTGTGTAGTTTTAGAGATATGGGGTATTTTTGGTTACATGCTAACTGCAGAAATACTTTATTTTTTAAACTTTATTTTTTCATTGTAATTGTATGTTAAATGCTATAAAATATAAACTTATTTTTATTGCAGATTAAATGAATATTGTGTGTCCTGACTATGGAACTCTTCATTGCGCATGGTCCAACATGAACTTGGCCAGTTTTTTTTTAAGGCACTTCAACATGATACAATTCAATGGCTGATTTCTGCCAATATCATGTGCTCAGAAGTACACATTCAGGAAATATTTTACTTCCACTACTGCTTACATGTTTTTATACTTAATGAGATATATTTATTTAGGTGTCAGTGATAGAATGTTTTTGATAGAAGACTTTCGAATAGTTAAAAAAAAACTTAACATCAAAGTTTAAGGCAATGCTTCGCTACACTTCGCGATCACCGCAGACTTCTAACCTAACCGTTTTGGCTCCCAAGAACTAGTTAACAATATCTTTATCTAAGTGTCAAAATGGGAAGCAGTAGTTTTTCTAAAGCTTAGCCCATATTCATTTTGGAAATTCTTTGAAAGAGGCACCAAAATATAACATGCTATAGATAATGATGATGACCACAATGTTCGAGTTGATAACAAAAAAAAGATCATTTATAAACAATGTACAAAAAGGTATAATATATATTAACATAAAACTGTTACATATTTATTTAATAATAGAATTATTTTGAAACAAGTATTCTGCTTATATGACTATATGAATTGTTGTAATTATAATTTATGTACTAAAAAGTAAACTTACCATATATTTCAAATTATCTTGAGTGATATGTTTTGTTTGATATCTCATACATCCATATTGAACTCATTACACAGCACAGGTATTGAACTGTCCATCAATTATCATAGAACACTGAAAGTTTCATTATTATAAAAGAAAAATGTGTAGTAGGTATGTTTACACTTAAAAATATTTACAAAAGACATCAAGCTCCAATAGCATAGTCGGATTCTAAAAATACTTCAACATGATAAAACGGTATGAATGTGTTAAATAGGTAGGTACGTACTTAAGCAACACAATGACAATAAGTAAATAGCTTAAACTGAAAATTATGTTTTACAATATATATGGAAATTTATACAACTATAGGAAATAATACATATTAACACCATTAAATAAATTTACAGCAACTACAAAATTAAACGGACGGAAAGTAAGTTCAATTTCTAAGCTTTGAAATTGACTTTGAAGGGACAAAATGTTGTGATAATGTTGTAGATTTAGAAGCGGTTGACTAAATGCATTAGTATACAAATATTTAATTGGTAAGGAAAGCTGTGAATTAGAGAAATACAAAACAAAGGTAGGAAAATATAAGAAAATTTGTTGAGTACACTTTCAAAAGTCGGACAGAAATTTTTTTCTGTAAATACACCACTTCCTCACGTAACATTAAAAAGTCAGAGTAAAAAACACCAAAAAATAATATCAGTTCAACAAACAACGCAAAAACTTGATTCTTTTTCACAAATATAGAAGTATAATATGTATCAATCACTTATCACAATTGACACAATTGACACTAAGCACCACCACAGAGCACCACTCGTTCCACCAATTCAAAAAGGGACTCCAGGCGTTGCAATTTGTCGTATCACAGTGTTGCAAAAGTCAAAAATTAAAAATCGGTAAATTCTCCTGCCAAAAATCGGGAGAAATCGGGAAATTTTTGATCAAAATAAAATTTTACGCTAATTACTTTAATGAAAAATATAGATACATACATAGGTTTAGTGATTACTTATTATTCATGCTCATACCATTTCTTACTGGCTATTTTTTAAAATATTTTTTGGTCTATATTAAAATTGTAGCACGTTTGGTTTTTCTCTGCTATACATCTTTTTGTGTGAAGGAGATCTATAATAGATTCAGTGGAGAGTTTGTTACGTTGTTTCATTTTCATTAGATTGATTGATGAAAATATTCTTTCGACGTTGGCAGATGAGTGTGGTAAAGTCAATATGTTGAAAACAAAAGAATTTTGTGAGTGTTTTTTTCGTTTAGCTCCAGTACTAGTACTTGGGATCATTCCATCCGAATCATCAGAATCGGACATTGTGAGTAAAAATAAAGTACAACAATTCACAACAAAACTAGTGCACTTGCGAACGAACGAAACAATAATTAATAAAGTATAAAACATCTCAGTACATTTCCCAAACAACTCGTACTTATACATATGGTTTTTAGGGAATTCCCCCCATACACCCACCAAACAATAATGAACCTTATTTTAAACCCGTTTCGATGTAATATGTTTTGTATATACTGCGGTATTAAAAGGTCGTGCGAGAAGTTTTGGGAAATCCCTTTGCATTGTTTTAGTGTTACCGAGTTAAAATAGAGATTAGGTCTTTAAATCGGGATATCGGGAGGTAAGAGCCGAAATCAGTAGATCTCCCGATAAATCGGGAACTTTTACAACACAGCGGTAACAACTTACTGCCTTTGCAAACCAGGACTGTGACAGGTTTAGTTCCAAGCGAGTTGTATTGGAGCTGCAATCGCTTCTACTGTCTTGACTATCCACCTTAAAAGTCAATTGCTTGTCAGTGTTTTGTCAGTCTAAGACTGCGTTGTTTCATCTATAGTTACGTGACTAGTAGTTAAAAATCGATAGTTAAATTAGCCATTACTTAACTTTAGCAAAAATTCGTTGTTTGATCCATAATCACGTGGAACTAATCGTCAAAACTTAACTACTTTAAAAAAAATCTAACCATCTGTTAGACATGTGGTTACCAAGATGGCGACTAGTTAACTTCGAAAGCTACAGCTGATCAGTTGTTTGCATCTTGCTTGAGTTTAGTTGTATAATACATATTTCGACAATGGAATTGAGTGCTTCAAGATATTTTGATATTTTGGATGATAGTTCTTCTGATGATGAAATAGAAATTATGGAATATATTAATAAATAAATATACTCAGACATTTCACACAAAGCGATCTAGTCCCAAAGTAAGCAGCACAGCGCTTGTGTTATGGATAGTAGACAACTGATATACTACTTATATACTTTTCTTTTGTAAATAAAGACATATTATACATAAACACCCAGACTCGGGCCGGGAATCGAACCCGCAGCCCCCGTTTACTTTCCGACGGGCTTAGCCGATGCGCCACGGAGGTCGTCAACCTCAGTACTATAAACTGAAAACCAAAAACGTTTAGACCCCGTACATCACAAATGGAGATACGGGACGTTAAATAATTTTTCGATCGTTACCGAATGTCCAAACAAAGTATAATGTAGTTACATGACCAAATTAGTGAATACATTAAAAATCCAACAATGAAGTAAGTGACTACCTAATAATAATTACAATTTCAACTATAGATTATGTATAATGATGAAACTGATTTTTTCAAATTTTTTTACAATTTTGTTACTATAAAAACTAGGTTATAATTACGTATGTATATCAGTTACAGCGTAAACATAATATAATATTTAATATGCAGATACTTCATGTTATGCAGAAAACTAACACTGACTTTAATATTGTTGCAGGAACAATTCGGTAACCTCAATTGATCAAGTACTGTTAGCATTAAGATTTTATGCAACGGGAAACATACAACAATGTTCAGGAGATTTATTCGGTTTATGTAAATCAACAGCATGTCTAATTATACATAAAGTTTCACGAATTATTTTCAGAATATTAAAACATTACATATGTATGGCAAGGGGGAGACGAGACATTAGAGCAGGGGTTCCCAAACTTATTTTGTCTACTGCCCACTTTGAGAATAAATTATTTTTTAGCGCCCCCATTTTTTCACCTACTGAAAAACCACTATAACTTCAAATTAAATTAATTAATTTTTGTGAGCTATATTAGCGGAGATTAAACATTAATTCCAAACGAGACTTTTACTATAACCCGCAAGAGTTAACTTGAAACCTGAGCGCAGTAGGTAATACACAACGGCGCTCAGGTCTCAAGTTAACTCTTACGGGCTACACCTGCCAATGAGAATGATTATTGAAACGCAACTTTATAGTATTCAAACAGAGTATCTTTTATTCAAAATAAAACAAATATAATCGATCCTTATATAAAAACTAATGTGAAGGATAAATCAGATGCTGTTTAATAAGTTTGTTGATATCAGGTTCCAATTTACTCAAGAACAGTCGCACGTCGCCACGTTTGGTAACATGCAAACGATTTCTCTTTTTAGTAAGCAGTGTTGCCACAGCATATGTAATAATATGACGATGGGAATGCTATCAAGAATCGCTGAACGATTGACCACAATCCAGGGTACAATTGCGGGATCGGATTTTATAGCCAAAATTCTTGGTAACCATTTTTGAACTTGATTTTTATTTCTTCGTTTGTTGTCAATTCTATAAGTTCTTCTTCCAGCTGAGGTGACATTGCTGTGTTGACAGTTGAAAATGGATCCAACACCCAGTCTGGTATTTCCAAGTTCAAAATGTCCTGGTATCGTTCGGTGAAGTCAATGTGGAGGTTTTCCAAATGTTGGCAGTAGGCAAACAATTCGTCGTTACTGCATGATACTGATAAATTCGGAAAATTGTGAAACTCACGTCTGCCCATATTCTTTTTGTGTAGAAGCAGTTTGGCTGCGAAAGCAGCAACGACGTTTTTTGTTTTAATTAAATTTAGTTCATCGCCTTGCAGTTGGAGATTCATGTCGTTGAACAATTTATGCAAGTCTGTCATGTAAGATATATCATTCTTTGATGTAATGAGCTTGTTGTGCAATTCTGTATCTTTAGTTTCCAAGAACTCTATAACAGAGTCAAACAGGTTGTAAAATCGAGTCAGACAATTGCCTCTTGATAGCCAACGAACTTCAGTATGAAACAACAAACGGTTGAAATCCTCGTCATTAGTAACACAAAGCTGATGAAATAATCTATCATTCAAAGAGCTGTTGCGGATTTTATTGACTGCTTTGATGACATATTGCAGTGATTGAAATAGTCGTTCACTTAAGTTTCTAGCAACCAAATGTTGTCTATGAATAACGCAATATACAGCAAGGACATCTGGAATTTTATTTTTTAAGTACGCTATGAAGCCTTTATGGCACCCTGTCATAGCCGGAGCGCCATCCGTAGCAACTGATATAATATTTTTCAAGGGAATCTCTTTCTCATCACAAAACTTTTCCAATGTATTGAATATGGTTTCGCCTTTTGTATCGGTCTCTAAATTTCTAGCAAAGAATAGTTCTTCACATATTTTCTCATCTTTAATAAACCTCACGTAAGACAGCAGCAATGCTTCATTAGTTGGTAAAGTGGACTCATCGAGCTGAATTGAGAATTGACTTGTCCTCAGGTGATCACACAATGATCCTTCAATGTTTTCAGCCATTTCATCAATTCGTCTTTGCACAGAATTATTACTCAAAGGAATTTTTCGGATAATATCTGCGGCTGATTTATGAAGCACAGTAGTTATTACTTCCTTTATTGCTGGCAAAATTAACTCTTCTCCGAGGTAAATCAAGCTCATTTGTCTCATTTATTAAAGTATTACCTATGCAATCTTTGCAGTCTTTACAGCCGTCGAATCGACAGTAATGCTTAAAGGTCGATCTAGCCAACTGAAATGTCACACAAAACGACAACTAACGAGTCAATTGAAAACTTAGACGATGAGCAGTTGGCAAAGGTAAGCAGGCAAAGGTACGAGAATGTTAAGCGGACGAGGACGTTCCGCGGTCAGGAACGGCCGTGTTAAAGGAGAACTCTATTCATCTCAATAAAAGTAAAAAAAGATGGACTATAAATAGAAAGGGATGTGGAATCAACGAAGGACTGACAGATGTCATTTAGACGTTCACCCGGAAGGCGAGGCGCCGCTAACGATGATCGACGCGAGAGCACTTCACTTTTGCTTCAGACACCGAACGAAGAACACCTGCTTTCGATTGTTAATTCGTGATTGTTTTATGTTCTTAAGAGTTATTACATCTTCCTTTTAGTGATTTCTAGTTACTAGCAAAATGAATCTCTAAATCGATATTAGAAGTTATGATAATCATCCCGTGTATATTTTTTTTATAAATCCTACTTTTGATTATAACAATACGTATACTTAAAAAAAAAATTATAATTATCAATGACTGCAAAGACATATTAAGGGCTCACTGAATTTGGTTTAACTTTTTTTGATTTTTGAATTTTTTTTATTTTTAATTATTTGTTCGTCGTTTGTTCGTTATTGTTCGAATGTAAAAACTGTTTGTTCGTTTTTTGTTTATTTATAATTAATTAAACAAATGTTTACCCTTTAGTTGGCCCCCCTTATTGGAGATCTTTACTTTTGTCGCTCAAATTGATAAATTTTGATTAATTATGGTTTGTTCGACCACTATTGACGATTGTTCGATCATAAAAACAATGGAATTATTAATTATTTTTAACCTAATAAACAGCTATCACCTTACGGCTTCATTGCGCAGGCGCTTGTGTTGTCAGTCAGCTTGCAATGGCCATAATAAATAACTGTCCGATTTTTGAAAATTTTCAATTTTCTTAGCGGGAATTAAATTAAAAATTCATAAATTCATTACGTTGTCGAAAAAAATAAATATAATGCTCACAAAACCTGTTTTTGTTTAAATGATATTGTTTATAAGTTCCTGAAATATAATGCAGGCACATTTAGTAGAAGTTGATTTAATGAAAGAATAAACTCAGTACCTATATATATTAGCTCATACTCTCCAGCAGTACACTTAAATATGATGTTAATTGTATTAATATCGTGCTAATGAATTATCACTCTAATCACTATTACTAAAATTTATCACTACCGGAATGTGTATAGGATTAAAGTATTGCATATCACACAGGAACTACTTATAATATTTACTAATTAGTATTAAATACATTTATTTATATTTAATTATTTTTTTATTTATTATTTATTAATTCTCCATTTAAATCGTAGAATTTAATGATATTCGAAATGGAGCATTTTTTTATATTAGCAGTTTTTTACATGATATGTACCATGTGTCGCCATGTCTCCATTATATTGCAGGCGCATGCGCAATGCAGCCGTTAGGTGATAGCTATTTAATAGATTAAAAATAATTAATAAATAAGAATTCAATTGTTTTTATGATCGTACAATAATCAATAGTGATCGAACAAACGATAATTAATCAAAATTTATCAATTTGAGCGACAAAAGTAAAGATCTCTAGTAAGGGGTGCCAACTTAAGGGTAAACATTTGTTTAATTAATTATAAATAAACAAAAAACGAACATACAGTTTTTACATTCTAACAATAACGAAAAAATAATTAAAAATAAAAAAAGTTAAAAATCAAAAAAAGTGGGGCCAAATTCAGTGTCCTTAATAAGACAACGAAATTAACATAAACCACAGACTACTAATATACTGACGGAAAAGAATGATAAAGAAAATTTTAAATCGACAGGTTGGGAAAGAGACGTGTGTATAGGTTTAAAAAAGACAGAAATAGCCGCCATTAAAGTTAGCTCACGATTTGTGCAACCTTAATGGAGTTTCGTTACTGTTTCTGCTTTGTAGATTTTCTCTATGGTTTGTAGAAAGTATTATGGTACATAACTGAGACTTTATGGGTATTCTGTGCTTTGTGGTTTGTAATTTCATTGAGTAGGTACTGTCCTTGAGTATATTTGTTCTGTGGTGCTGTTGTTCGGTTGTCTCTGTGGTCGTCTCATCCTTTTTTTTTCTCTTATTATCACCTGCTATTTTGTATTTTCTACACATTTGTAGTCACTAATCGCGTTATTACTATAATTGTATTCTACGTATAATAAAACTCATTATAATATAAGAACAAAAGGAGTACAGACATCTGTCCAAAATGGGGAAAGGTTTCAATAATTACATGTGCAAGAAGTTCTTTCATCCAGCTTCTAGAGACAATTTGAAAAGAGTATGTAATTATTCAGTTAAATGTTAATTTATCAATATATCACTAGTATACAGTATAAATTAGTTACTTATTACCGTATGTGTAGTTGATAGGTCAGATAAATTTATCGCCAGTTACAGTAATCTACAAATATGCACCTACTTTCAATATTTTTAATATAAAATTCAATCTAATTGTCTTGTTTTCAGGTGTGGATGGCTGAACAAAAAAGCGATGCTTATAAAAAGAAACAAGAAGAGTTACGAGTACAATATGAAAAAGAACAAGAATTACATGAAAACAAGTGAGTTTTAGGTTTTTTTTTTAAATAAAACAATGTGATATGTATACAGATATGTGAGTATAATTATGTGAATGTGGAAAATTTAACAATTCTATATTTAATTGTTTCAGAGCGTTATTAAGCAAAGAAAGTAAAGATAAATTGAGTTTAAACTTTATGTATGAACCTCCACCTGGTGTCAAAAAGGAACGTGAGCGTGAAGACAATGAACCTGAATATAAGTTTGAATGGCAACGTAAATATAATGCACCCAGGGAGAGTTACTGTAAAGGGGACAATGAAATCAGAGATCAACCATTTGGAATACTTGTTCGAAATGTACGCTGTATCAAGTGTCATAAATGGGGTCACATAAATACAGGTCAGTACACATCTGTATGTAATCCAAACTACTATATTTTGTATGACTGAATTCCTAGGAAACAAAGAGCTAAGAAAAATCAGTATATAATCCTACAAGTGACTGATCATTTTGAAAATGAAATACTGAGCTTTTTGAGATGTTGCTTTAATTTTAAGGCATAGGATGACTATTAATTACTACTACTCTATAATAAAATATGTGTATGTGCCAACTTTCATGGTGATCAGTCAAATGTTTATTTTTATTTATACACATGGTATTCCAAGTAGTAAGAGAGCTAGCAACTAGTTTTTTATATCCTCTCTTTAGTTCTTTTGGTTGGCATGCGGGCTGTCTGACTGGTGTTAGAGGTCACATTTACTATGTGGATTATATTTATACAGGTAAAAATATTCTCTATTGCATCAGTGTTATGCGGAATCGGCAACTTATATTATGATGGCACCATTTTTCTTTAGTTTGGCGATCGAAAAATGTATAGTGTCTTTAAAATGCCCTTTAAGGCGAGGTAGCTTCGAAATTGCGAGATTTTAAATGCATTGTTTGTAATGAAATATTAAAGTTTGATCTCTGAAAAAAAAATATGTTAATTACGAGGATGTCGATGAGAGAAGTATGGGCTTCGTTACGTGATTTGTTATATTTCATAGCATCAAAAAACATCACAAAGTTGTATTAGTTTAATGGTTTAGAAGTTGCTTCATATGAAATCTATCGACATTTAGTGTTAAAAATTATACGTAAATAACTGTCATAACATTTCCAAGGGTATTATGAGGTTGTGTTTATTAATTTCAGAATCCTTATTTTACAATTTTAAAATATTACTTAACTTTACGATTTCGACTTCGAGGCGTGTCAATTTCGCTCATTACAGTCCAGGACCAGGACCATGTTAGAGGTAGGATGGCTGTCGGTTTGTGCGGCGCATTCATAGGATAATCGCGTGTAAAACACATTCGTTTTCATTTCAAAAATTAAAATTTCTTCTACATAAAACGAAAATAAATACAAGAAGAACTATTTTACTTCACAAATATTTTATATAACTCGTAAGAAAATTGTATAAATAGCGGTAAATTTGACATTGACATAAAATTGCCAAAGGCAATATTCTTCTATTTATAAATTCGATTACAGTATTCACAAAAAATAGTTCGCACATAATCGAGTAATTTTATGAAATTGACAATTCAGTTATCATTTAATTAGAGGAATCAAAAATATTAAATTAATAAACAGTACTATAATAAATAACTGAAATTATCCAAGAATATTAATTTATGTCAATGTAACGCCATAACATAATTATGGAAAATTCTGAACTCCAATTATAATCGATTATTTAATCCTATCAATAATAATTGCTGGCAACATGTATTTGAAAATATTTCACTGCAAGAATGTCAAAAATGACACAGTGTAGAAAAAAAGAAGTATAGCATAATGCTAACATATACGTTCATAATCCATACTAATATTAAAAATTGAAAAGTCTGTCTGTTTGTCGGATACGTTTTCACGTTTAGACCGCCAGACCGATTTTGATGAAATTTGGCATGGAGATAGTTTTACACTAAGGGACGAACATAGGCTGAGAGAGTGAAAAGGGAGATGAAATATTGTATGGGAAATGCTAAACCATTGAATAGATTATGATGAAATTTGGTACAAAGATAGTACGTGTCCAAAAACTAACATGTAGCCTGCTTTGTTTTTCAATAAAATGCAAAAATCTGTCTGTTTGTTTATGGGTGAACATTTCTTTGTATGTTTGTGTTTTATGTGTTTTTATACCATTTATTTAAATGTGATGAAACTATGGTGTTGTTGACCTCCAACAATACGGGTATCAAATGACATGGAATATAAAGGGGAAGGTTTCTGTGTATGTGACGTCATCATAAATCCAATATGGCGGATGTACTGCAATAGAAAATAACTTTTTTGTTCAACAACAACACTATGAGTATTAAATAAAATAGAATACGCAAAGGAAGGTTTCTGTATACTATTTGACGTGCGGTATTTCAACACATACTGTGTACTTGGCGAACATAAATTTTTTGAATAAAAAGATAATGGGTGGTGTTTTTGAGGTTGCTCTGGGATTTAATTATGATAAAGACTTAAATATAAACTTACTAAAAAATTAAATAATGATATAATTAAATATAATTTTTAAATTCAAGATGGCACATTAATTTTTTGAAAGAAATGTCATAGGTATCATTGTCAAGGTTTCTTGAGGTGCTGATTACAAAAACGACGTCATTTTAGTAATCTCGGTCGTTATCGATATTTCGATAATGACATTTACTGAAAAAATGATGTCCGCAAACTTGACATTGCAAATGGATGCAATTTTCATGAGTAACTTCATATAGGTATTACTAATCTCCGCCATCTTTGATTTCAAAATCGAAGTCATATTCGTAAACAGCACGTCGAAAAACCTCAAGAATAACGCTCACATCAATTAATCGAAAAAAGTCATGTCTGCCATCTTACATTTGAAAAAGACGCCGTTTTTGTAATCAGTACCCCCAGAAACCTCGCAAATGATACCCATAACATTTCATTCACAAACTTAACATGCGCCATCTTGAATTGGAAAATAGACGTCTTTGTCCTAATTAGTTCCCAGAGAACCTCAAAAATACCACCTATTATCATATTTATTAAAAAAATTAATGTCCGCCAAGTGCACAGTATGTGTTGAAATACCGCACGTCAAATAACCTCCAGAATCCTTCCTTAGCGTTTTCTATTTTATTTAATACTCATATAGTTGGTGTTGACCAAAAAAGCTATTTTTTATTATGGAACATCCGCCATATTGGATTTATGATGACGTCACATATACAGAAGTCTTCTCCTGTGTATCGCATTTCACTTGATACCCATATTGTTGGTGTTGAAGAAAAAAGTTATTTTCTATTGCGGTACATCCGCCATATTGGATTTATGATGACGTGACATATTTACAGAAACCTGTGTATCCCATTTCATTTGATACCCATATTGTTGGTGTTGAACAAAAAAGTTATTTCCTAATATGCCGCATCCGCCATATTGGATTCATGATGACGTCTCATATATAAAAAACCACATGTCGTTTTTAAAAAACAAAGTAGCCTACATTTGTTTTTGGGCACATACTATCTATGTATCAAATTTCATCATAATCGGTTCAGCGGTTTAGCATTTTCCCTACAAAGTTTCATCCCCCTTTTCACCTCTTTAGGGGTAGATTTTTGATAAAAAAAGAAGTATGTTTTTAATGGAAAAGGTTTATCTCAGTATCCAGTTTCATTTTAATCGGATCATCGGTTTAGCAATTCCCACACAAAGTTATATCTAGTTAGATTAAAAAAAAAGTAGCCAATGGCCCTCCCTTGGTGTCAAACTATCTCCTTGGCAAAATTCATAAAAATCGGTCTGGTGGTTTAGCCGTGAAAACGTATCAGACAGACAGATTTTCGCATAAGTATGGATATAATATGGATACTATAGTATCGATTAAACATTCCCGCTAGGTATACTTTATGGAAAGTTCATGTATGATTCTATATAATAATTACTCACTAATTACTACACTGTGGCATATTATGTGAGTTTAAATAAATTCTATTTTCAACACGCTGCATTGTCATGACAAACTCGCTGTACACGGTGAGACGCATGCCCCCGCGCGGAGGGGAATACTTCGCCCCGCCTTCATCCCCTCAAAAGTACAGTTCGGACGCTGGTACCGCGTCTTAAACATGTGGTACCTGGACAATGGCACCATTTAAGGACATTCAGATGTGGTTGCTCAGGATATTCGGCCACTTCAAGCTCTAAAAGAGGCAGGTCTAATGAGTTCTTTGTATGTCGTCTTACAGGTGCAGTCTGTCAGCACCGTTTCAAAAATTTTATTCCTGGGCTAAAAATTTTCAACAGGATAACTTTTAGCCTGTTAGGCATCTCGGTTTTCTAGGAAGCAGCGGTGATGACAGTATAAAGACGAAAACAGACTGTCCACTCTTTCGCAACACACTTGCCCAGACATATATCTCTAGTGCTACTCAGGAGCTGTTTCGAAATGCCTATGTTAGTATATATGGCCAGAACAGACCCTACTTGGTTGTTCCCTCGGGAGGTATAACTTTTCAATAGTACCCTTCAATATGTAAATGTGTTATCAAAAGATAGATAACAAAGTGTAATTTATGACGAAAGCGAGTGAAAGTGTAACATTTATAAACTTTCGAAATAATTTTTCGAGATATCGACAATAGTAAAAAATCTTTGTTTACCAGTCTGTTGTCCATATCTAATTTGTTTCTATGCTAGTATTATAATAGAAGTATTTATATTTACTTTAATGATTTCCCTAAATATGTCATTTTTACTTGGTATTTTTCTATTTGTTATATTTTTTTTTTTTCTAATTGGCTATCTGCGATCAGTACAGGTACTATAAGCAGGTGAGTTGTAGGATGTGGGCGTGGGAAGATCTTTGTACAATAACAAAGTCCGCACTTCAGCTGGGAACAAATCTCTTATCCAGCTCCAATATATTCGATCTTTTCAATCTCTTTGCTGGGCTCTTAACCAGTAGCTTCTGAGCCAATTCGTTCGGGTGAAATGCCAGGCGGGCCTTGTATTTAGAGCTGGTTTTCCCAATTTCTTCCCTGACTGTGGATACATTGGCGAAGTGGTGGACTTCGGAATTAGTGATGAACCATGGTGCCCTCAGAATGCACTTAAGGATGGAGTTTTGACAACGTTGGAGGAATTCAATGTTCGAGTGACTGGCACTTCCCCATAGTTGGCAACCTTGTATATGAGGAGCTTGTTTTCCGTGGACAGATTTTTCTGCCGAGTAACCAGTCTAGACTTCTGAATCTTATATTGGTTTCATCCCGCTTCGCTCTGATGTGGTTTTTCCAAATGAGTCGACGATCGAGGTGAAGTCCAAGATACCTGACAGAATCAACGTGTAGGAGTTGTTCTTGGCCCAGGGCGACCGCCGGACAGTTGCCTTGCCGAAGAGTGAAAGTTATCTGTTGAGATTTTGAGGCGCTAGATTTGATTCTCCGTTTTTAGCCATTTATCAATCTTGTCTAGGTGGTTTTGAAGCATAGCGGAGGCAACTTCAGGTTTGGTGTGACTGGCCAGGATAGCAGTATCGTCTGCATAGTTAGCTGTAGTTACCTCGTCGTCGGTAGGCAGATCCGCCGTAAACAGTGTGTAGAGGTAAGGTCCCAATACTGATCCCTGAGGGACTCCTGCTGCAATGTCATAGAAGGTCGACCTGGCATCCCCTTCCTTGACCTGGAAAATCCTGTCGGTAAGATAGGATTGGAGGATTTCGAAGAAAGCGTGTGGAAGCATAGATTTTATTTTGCAGATGAGTCCTTTGTGCCATACTCTGTCGAACGCCTGCTGGATATCAAGAAATGCGGATGCACAGTATTTCTTTTGCTCCAGGGATGAGCGGATTTTATCGTAAACTCTATGAACCTGCTCTATGGTGGAGTGGCACTGCCTGAAGCCAAATTGGTGATTCGGGACAAGTCCGGGACAAGGTCCGTTAAGACTGGAATTAATCTATTCAGAACTTTCTCCCAAACTTTCGACAAAACAGGAAGCAGACTTATTGGACGATATGATGATGATATGTTTGCTGGCTTCCCCTGCTTGTGAATCATAACGATCTGTGATACTTTCCAATGTTTGGGCAAGTAGGATGTTCGGAGGGTGGCATTTATTAGAGTCGTTAGGAACACGATAGCTTTTCTAGGTAGTTATTTGAGAACACGTGAGGTGATCAAATCGTAACCAGGGGCAGACTTGTGTTTTAGCTTTGAGATAACTCGTCGAATTTCTCTAGGTGTTGCGAGTCTCAAAAGTGGGTCCAGCTGTAGAGGTTGGCTCATAATTTGATTTATTCGAGTCTCATCACAACCAGGATCTGCGTCATTGGGTCTGAAAACCCTGTTAAGATGGGCAGCAAACGTTTCCGCTTTCTCCTGGCCAGATCTAGCCCATTGATTGTCAGGGGTTTTAATTGGGGGTTTCGGTTGTTGGGGTCGATTGATATGCTTGGCTGCTTTCCACAGGGAGTAATTAGTAGTCTTGCAGGCACTCAGTGATTCCACGTATTCCCTGGTTTGATCCTCCTGCCAGCTTATGATTTGCTTGTGTAGTTCCAGGGCAGCCTTATTAAAAGCTGCTTTATCCGCTGGGTGTCTGCTGGTGTGCCAAACGCGACGGAGTCTTCTTTTCTCTACAATCAGTGACTTCAAGGCAGATGTGGGCACATTTACAATGGAATTTGAGTTTCCGATGGACGGGGTACATTTCCAGGCTACTTCTTGAATGAGGTGCGAATAATTGTGATATGCGTAGTACTTATGGACAAATAAGCGTTCATTTGTCGCAATAGCCAACAAGCCAACATAACGCGTTTGGCACATGTCGTAATTGGCAGGTGGTGCAATAGTGGAGAAGGGTGGAGCACGTGATGTAAGAGCGTGGGAGAATGGAGCTTCCGAACAAGTTCTGAATCGCCTCAGCATTGACCAGTGGTGCTAAGTTGGTTTGCCCATCCTTTACGGTGGTCTAGGAGTACGCGTGACTGAAACAATGTCATTGCTTTCTTGTCCTCCTGCCATAGGGTCATGGAACTAGTCACTCACATTGTTCCCCTAAATGGTTACGTGAACCGCATCCCATTAGTGGGGAAAGCCTTGGAAGCGTGGAATGTTTTATGTCCAAATGATGATGATAGGGTGAGATGAGTGAGGTTATGTGCAAGCAGCTTCTCTTTAACGTCGGACAGTCGTTTCTGCTGGGACACCATGCGTACTTGAACCTCTCGATTTATGTCGATCCGATGATCCGATGAGAAGCTACCCAGTGCCTTCTTATCTTGGCACTCAGCCGGCTCCTGGTTCAGCAGCGGAGACGACAGCCAGACATAAGCATTAAGAATATGCTAACCTGGTGCGACATACGATTTCGTTCCAGTCGCCTTTGAAACGGGATCGTTAGGGCTCCGAGGCGAAGGTTCTTGTTCGGGGAATAGGTCGTCGTTAGAGGGGAATGAGCCTGAATCCCAGATCTGGTGCCTTTTTAGTGCAGCATCTCATTTGGCGTGCAACACAGCCTGTGTAATGGGCATCTTTGGACGGGAGGCACTACGTGGAGGATTTTTCGAGTAAAATATACCTATTTTAACTTATATTGGTATTTTATATATACATACATATCTTCACGCTGTTTCCCCAAGGGGTAGTCAGAGAGGACGGAGCGCCAAGCGTCGCGGTATATATTATTATTTATTATAGTCAAATCAGTAGTATGAGTACATACATATCTTAACGTTAATATTTACAAACTTAAAATAATATTACTGTTAATAATGTAATTGTTAAATTGTTTTTAAATTAGTATTAAATTACTTCTCATTTACTAATTTTGTCTTACGAGTATGGTTTGTATAGTTTTCAATTAATTCAATTTTTATATAAATGAATTAATTTTGACTTTTATGCAAATTTTTAGTTAATAAATTGCTCTCAATTTACTCTACAAATTCCATTATTTAATTTTCTTAAAAATTGCACACATGGAAACGTAACTTCTATCGCCAGTCAAATAGTCCACATGCCTATCGAGAAAAAAATCTCAAATAAAAAAAAATGTTGCTAGCTCTTAAGTTATCCTTACCTATTAAAAATGTATTCATAGCTAGAAGAAGGCTTTACGATCAATTTGGATTGTGTCATTTGCACATGTCAATTAAAATATCTAAAAACAATATTATTTTATTGTAGACAAAGAATGTTCTATGTATTCACTGTCGATGAGTGAGGCAAGGGCATTACAAGCATCTACATCAACTCCTGAAGAGGAGGACGAAAAGCCAGATGTTCCAACACTGATGCAACAGATGCGGGACACAGGATTAGTAATGAAACCTGGGGTATTACCACTAGCCCCAACTAAAATAGAAGAAACTGACACATCCAGTCTCAATGAATTAGATCTTATTAGTCAACTGACTAAAAAGCAAAAGAAAAAACTGTTGAAGTAAGTATAATATAGTTGTTAACTCTATATTGAAACAAAATTTAGAGAATAACATTGCTTATAAAATTAAAACTTCTATATTTTTATTTCACATTTTCAATTTCTAATATTCATTTTTAATTTATTATTCCTTTTGTTACAGGAAACTTGAAAAATTGGAAAAGAAAAAGGAAAAAAAGCATAAAATTAAACATTAGTATTTAAATTAATGATTATATTTCTATATATTATGTATTGATAACAAAGATTTTTTATACTACTAATTAATCTGTGCTAATTTTATGCTTACTCTGTAGTTTCTACATCTATGATTAGCATAGAATATCACAGAATTACGATAAATATTGTTCATTTTTTACTTTATAAAAAGACTTACAAGTAGCTTTAAAATAAATTAAATTTTCACATATACTTTTTCATCTATTTCTATTATATCTTGTCGGTCATTTCTTTCTTTCCAGTGAAGGTAAAGTACACAGCCGGTTATTATTACTAAAACAGCAGTTAACACAAAAACACTTTTAAGAATAACTTTACTTGGTGTAACAAATAACTGAGCTCTCCATTGAGAAGGATCATTAGGAGGAGCTGGAATTACAACAATTTGAGAATTGGGAATTATTTGAGTCCAGCTTTTGGAATAGCCGAAAAGACCAACGTTTAAGGTGTCAACAAAATTTGGTGTGCGGTCTAAACCAAATATAGAATAAGGCAACTGCAGTGAAAAATATGCAGATTGCGGTAATTGAGCACAAACTCCAGTTCTGTAGTTGCCTTCTTGTGACCAAGTGTTGTAACCTATTTTTGGTCCTGGTAAATTAGTACCTAAAACAAAAAAATAAATTATTTTGTCTTTCAGTAGTGTTTGTCCTCTAAAAGCAATTTCCTAATTTATTGTTTAAATTAGACTTAAATTGTACAATAAACAACACAGTATAGGAAGTATTAAAAAACTGTGTTAAATGTTTTTATTTTAATTTGCATCATTTTGTTATATCAATAAGTGTTGCCTTTTCTACACATCTAATGTAGATATTGCCTACATGCATTATCTTTTACACATTGATTGTGTCAGTATTGGTTAACTGTGTGCAGTATAAACAAGAGCTTTGGCTTGGATCCATATGGACTATTTAAAGGTTAAACTAGTTTTAAAAAAATAGTTTAGAATGTTAAATTACTGATGTCTTATAATTTATATTAGGGGACTATTCAGGACCTTGTGACTAACACTGCATAACCAAGTGATGCTAACTCAAACTATAGTAGCGTCATCACTAGTTACGTATTAAAACATATGTATTATAAATTCACAATCTACTAAAACATTGATGATTTTATTTGAGGCCCATATTCTAGAACAATACTCAAGTGTAAATCTCTGATTGAGCTGTTGGAGCGGAGTGCTGCTATATGTGATGAATAGTGGCATTTCTTACTATTCTCAAATAGAAATTCACACGAGTGTTATTCTGGAACATGTACCTAAGTATAGCAAACATCATATTTACCAAATGTAACTTTTCTATTGTACAAAGTGCCATTAATAATGGGCACCTTTTCATTGGTCAATCCTGTAACAACAATTACTTTTATAAAATTGGTGTCATATTCCAATTCATTTTTAAAAGCATGCATAGTGTATCTCTGTAATGTATGATTCTTTCTAATGTATATTATATCCAGTACACCATCCATGTAGAAATCATAAAATGTAGCCATCACAACATCTTTTCCAAATGAATCAAATATGTCCCACTGAATTTCAAAAGTTCTGTAAAATTTACATCCTGGCATATTACAAGCGACATTGTGAAGAAGAAATACTCTAGTTTCATTACTATTTACAGGACTGAGAGTCATGACAATATCTGGGTAACCATCCATATTATAATCTCCACTACGCATAGTTATTGTGTCCAAATAGATTTCATTTCTAGGGGGTACAAATCTCCACAACGTTCCTTTGCCATCATTAAAATCTAGTTGAAGATCATGCCATTCATTGTTATCATAAATTAGAATCGTACTGTTTAGACATTCAACGTCATAACAAACTGGTATGACTAAAAAAAATTGTCCTGAAAGAGCCACATCACTAAATAAGGCTTGTCCATATATTGCAGGATGACCAACAAGTAACTCGATACTGTCATTATACTTAAAGCCATTGGATTCTTCACTTAGCCACACTTCAACATCTAATTTTGTTGTCACCAACAAATCTGCAGCATCATCATCATTTACATCTAAAAATGAATGTGAGTGTGGAAGTTTTATTTCTTTATTTAAATCACTGTCCATTTGGATTTCTTTTGGTGTTGAACGTGACTTATCGAATAACCAAAATACTCTTTTTTTCTGTGTATTTATACCAAATAAATCTAATATCATATCCCTATTGTAATCCAAGACCAATGGCTGACCTATTGTGATAGCTTTTATTAAAAAGGCATCACTGCAATTTAAAGCAGACATCCCACCCCACAAAATTCTAACATCGTGAATATCTAAAGATGAATTATCGTAATCCTGTATCTGTGTGGTTATAAGTACATCCATGTAAGCATCTCCATCATAATCACCTGGCACAACACTGGTGATAAAAATATTTGTAAAATTGCATACAAACACTGATGGTCTTAAAAATGGTTCTTTGTCATAAGCTAAAAATACTTGAATACTTGAACGATTCATAATAATAAACGCATCCGTCAATTCATCAGAATTAAAATCGCCAAACGCAGCTATGACCCCTTCTGCATGTTTTCCAAAAGAACTGTCGGTCATATCACTTATAGCGAAACAAAATGAGAATGATAAAAACGTAACTAAAATTCCATTTGTAAACCACATTTTATACAAAGAATTGTTAGAGAATTTAAAATTAGCTACACTTATTGGGATAATAATAATCACAACATAATAACCCACAATGTTTAATGTACATACATGGTGTTGTAAAAATACTTTATCAAAAACAAATAACATTAGCATTTGGCATGTTTAAAATACATTAAATTTTTTTTTTTCTCTGTTTTGGCTTCGCAGATTGCATTTAGCCATTGACCAAGTAAATATGAGTCGAAAGTTATTGCATGGCGCACAGTTTAGCGTATTTGCCAATTTCACGTATTAATAAGTAATCCATAGTGTAGAATCACAAGTAAATTAGTTTTTTCTTATCATAAAACTCCTCCAGTGAAGTGATAGTAGGCTTTACTGAAGTTATAAAGGACTTCTTGGAAGAGCGCGAATACTTCAGCTAAACATGTTTATTTAGATCTCCTCCATTCTTGTCACTTACACATAACTTTAAAACACAATATACTATCACTGTTGTACTTTAAAACTCCTAAAAATGTAAAAAATAGAAAATCTAAATAAAATGACAACCTCACTTCTCCCGTTCCCGCCAAAAAGTCCCATTATTACATTACTAATTAGAATACTGTACAAGTACTAGTGGTAGACATACTATAATTTTTTTTTTTTTATGGCGTGGCACACAGTTTAGTGCATTGGCCAATGCCGCGTATTACTAAGTAGAATCGCAAGTAAATTAGTTTTTTCTTATCGTAAAACTCTTCCAGGGAAGTGATAGTAGGCTTTACTGAAGTTATAAAGGCCTTCTTGGAAGAGCGCGAGAACTTCAGCACACATGTTTATTTAAACCTACTGAGCGCTTTTATAATTTACCGTGCACGTTTTTAACGCGCGTTTTTTCCGTGGACGGTAAATCGTGGAAGTCCGCGCAGAAGAACGCTTTTATAATTTCCACGATATATGCTTTCTGAAATTCAAAGCGACGTCAATTTCGACGATAATATTTATGGGTGTCAGAGAGGACACTGTGGATTTAACACGGCTACGTCTTTTATATATATTGCATCCTAGCTGTTGCCCGTGGCTACGTTCACGCATAATTATAAAAGAAAATCCTATATGGGAATTCAGGTTATAACATATCTGTGTATGAAATTTCGTTCAAATGCATTTAGCTGTTTTTGCGTGATTTTTCTTTTGTATTATATATGTATATTATGTATTATATTATATACTTTATATTATCCATTATGTATTACACTTTGTAAATTATATATTTTATATTATTTATTATACATACATACATATCTTCCCGCTGTCTCTAACGGGGTAGTCAGAGAGGACGGAGCGTCAAGCGTCGCGGTCCTTACATACTTCTTTCGCTTTGTATTGTGTATCATGTGTCATGTATTATGTATCATATATTACGTATTGTATTAGGTATCATGTGTCATGTATCACGTATTATGTATTACATATTTCTTAATTCTTATATACTGGCAGCATCCACTGTTAAAAGTCATAGTTATAGTGTTAGCTATTGTCAATATTCGCATTATTATAAATATTGTATTTCTACTTAGTTCAATAAATGTAACGTCATCGTATTTAAAGATAATCAAAAATTAAAACGTAATACAAAAATCCTTACGCGCACATCCACCCGCTATGATTGCGAGCTCCGTCTGTTGGTATCGACTCACACATTGAATTTTGTGTAGGTACACACTACACTCAACATAGCCGTGACGATATAATAGGGAACCACGTTTTATCATGGACGTCCACGGCAAAACATTATCGTGTACGAAAATGTAAAAGTGTCTCCATACAACTGCATACATTTTGCTTTCCTATTGTATCGTGGACGGAAAAAACGTGGCGATAAAAACGTGCAACGGAAAATTATAAAAGCGGCCACTCCATTCTTTTCACTTATACAGAACTTTTAAACACAGTAACTATCATAGTACGGGAGGTAGCGCTGCAATTTTTCTGGGAATTTTACACCGAATGAAATTTATTTCAAACGGTTGTTTAATGTTCAGAAACCAGTAAAGTGAGCGTCAGTTGTCGCACTAGCGGTGGAGCTAAAAAAAAAGTTATTGGAAAAAAATCTGTTCCGATGATTTTTATACCGAGCAAAAATGTATTAAATTATTGTTTCAATTACATTTAAAAAAAAAATAATCGTCAGCTGTATTGACGAGGGGGGTTATATGTCAGTCACGTGCATGAACCTCATTAAAAATTTGACAAATAAATTTATTTTATATACCTTATGAAATTTATACAACTAAATTTTTATATAAACTTTTAAACTTTCGCGCTGCATTATAAAATATCTAAAAACACGGCCGATGAAACTCGGCCGAAACGTCAAGAGAAAATAAAAGGTAATCGCGTTAATTTCCCGTGTTTTTAGATATTTTAAATTTTTATACTTTTAAAATAATAAAGAAAATCGTCAGCTGTATTTTTGGCGGGGGTAAGACCGTCAGTCAGCGTGATAGACATTTTGCGCGCTCAATGCATTTGAGAGTTGCATAGTCTCTTTAGAAAATAAACTGACGATCTTTACACCCACAAACAATCAGCTGACGTTGATTTTTTGTTTTTTAACATTCAAATTATCTTATACTTTGAATTCAATAAGTATAATATTAATTCGATATAAATAACACCAGATGTATGTATTATGTATATATGTATTAAGTTTGTGTCGGTTTCAAATTATATTAATATGTACTGTAGCATCAAGGAATTTCAAGCAGTAAAAGTCTCACTACTCTAACATACCTTTCCTTAAAATTATTATTCTGGCCTTCAGATAGAATAACTTGTAGTAAGTATACCCTAATGGCAGTGGCGTGCACTCCATAGACACAAATAGACTCTGTCTACCCTAGCAATTCGCTAATTAATTAATGTAAGAAAAAGAAGTAAATAAATGATAAAGAAATAAAAAAAAATCAACGTCAGTTGATTGTTTGTGGGTGTAAAGATTCTCAGTTTATTTTCCAAAGAAACTATGCAACGCTCAAATGCATTGAGCGAGCAAAATGTTTATCACGCTGACTGACGGTCTTACCCCCGCCAAAAATACAGCTGACGATTTTCTTTATTATTTTAAAAGTATAAAAATTTAGTTGTATAAATTTCATAAGGTATATAAAATAAATTTATTTGTCAAATTTTCAATGAGGTTCATGCACGTGACTGACATATAACCCCCCTTCGTCAATAAAGCTGACGATTTTTTTTAAATGTGATTGAAACAATAATTTAATATACTTTTGCTCGGCATAAAAATCATCTGAGCAGATTTTTTTCCAATGAATATGCGTTAGAGGAAACTATTATTGTTATGATTTTCAGCCGGTATAAAATGACTCGCTCAACTATAGCGCTACCTCCTGGACTACTTTTGTACTTTAAAACTCTCAAAAATTTAAAAAATATTAAATCGAGCAAAATGTCAACCTCACCTCCCGTTCCTGCCAAAAAGTCCATATTTTAAGCTGATGGCTTGGTTACCAATGCAGTGGCCAATGCCTCAAGAAATATGTACAAAATAAGAATGAATTCTAATGTATCCAATGACTAAGGAAACTAAAGGACATGGCATGTTGATCTATAGCACTGGTTCCCAAACTTATTTTGTCTACTGAGTCTAGAGCTCATGCAGTCGTTGTCTAAGATGCCTCCTAGCTAAATGAAATTACAAATCACCCCCCAGGCCTCTACAAAACGCCCTCATGTTTTTTCTGGGTCTCTTACCGCCCCCCTCTAGGCCTACAGCGTCCACAAGGGGGCGTTATCGCCCACTTTGGGAATGGCTGATCTATAGGAACATTTAGTTATATATATTTTAACCCATAACAATCAAACGTAGCGTTGTCTCTTTTTGACTTACGGCTTCTTGTGTGTGTAAGAGAAAACATCAGTATTTTTCTCAATAAGTAATTTTTTTATGTGACAACATTGTAATGTCAAAACGTGCCGGTACGCCATTTATTGCGACAAACTGACAAGTACATGAAGTGTCAAAACATATCAATGGATTTAATATTTTTAATGTTTCTGTGATTTTGTGCTGGATATTGAAACTGTTTTGTTAAAAGAGAAACTAGCATAATGCCACAATAATTTCCAAGTGTAGTGTGTTAGAATGTGGCTCGAGGAAAAGCAATAATCAACGAAATCTATATTTGAATATGCAATTTCGAAAAGGGCACATCTCGCATATTTATACAAATACACTTTTTCATAGAAATGTAATCTAAATGCTTCCCTGCATCGATTATGTTCGAAAAAATCTCGATTCTGGTATTAATTTTACTGTAAATGACATAACGTATACAGAAGTAATTTCGAAAAGGTCACAACTCTACGAGACGTGCCCTTTTCGAATTTAATGCATCGATGACAATAAATATTTTGACGGTTAATTCAAAATATATCTGTCTCTTTTGTTCGTGTGATTCAATACAATAAAAGTATTGCATCATCAATCAGTTATTGCGTGGCTAGTTGCTAGTAAACACGTGTTGTTGCACTTTCACATTTCACAGTGAGTTCTTCTGATTCCGACAATGAAGTTCCGAAAAAAAAGAAAAGGGGAGTAAGAAATACCGCGAAATATAAACACGTTGTCATAAAAACCGCTAAAATAAAAGGTTTACCTCATTTAAACCACAAAGGGAGACGAGTACCACGACGACGTACGGGGGAAAATTGCCGGTAAAAGTTACATTGATTTATTTTTAATCAATTTTTATTATTATTATTATATATTATAATTTAAGTAGAAAGGTAGATTATTTTTTAGATAAGTTAAATTTCATTCAATAACGTATGAGATGCCGTAGTTTAGAATTCAATTTATCATTTTCCTAACATTTTTGTAATATGCAGTAATGCGAGTTATAGTTGTTGATGACCGAATATATTGTTATAGATGTCACAAAAAATGTTTTGATGGTTTGTCTGAAGATGATAAGGATGCATTACTTGAGCGAATAAATTCCTTTGAAACTAAAGACCAGCAAGATATTTATCTTCAAAGTATGATCGAGTTATCTATACCTAAAGACACCTCAAAACGCATCAACGATCCAGCAAAGACAAAACCTAAAACGGTTTCCTGCCAATATTTTGTGGAAAATCCTACCGAGAAAAAAAACGTATGTAAATCTGCTTTCGCAAGTTTACATGGAATAACCGTTAAGAGGTGCAGACGTTTAACAGAACTAAAAAACGGAATAAAATACCACAAGATCTGAGAGGCAAAGCAGTTGGTTCAAGAAGTAATGTTATTTCTGGCGAGCATTGCATTAAAATTCACAATTTTATAGACTGTCTCGACAAGAAAGAAATTCATTATTCGAATGACAATAAGAAACAATATTTGTCATCGTCATTAAATATTAAAAAATTACATAAAATGTTTTTGAGCCGGAATCCCGAAATGACAGGCAAAATTAACTATCAGTTCTTTCGACAATATTTTAATTTAAATTTCGACTTATCATTTGGTAGACCACAAATCGATGTTTGCAGTATGTGTGAAGAACTAAACGTGAAAATAAAAGATCCCCACTTAAACGATGGTGCGAAAAGAACAGCAATTGCAGAATTGATAGTACACAAACGTCGTGCAAGTAAATTTTATAAGAAAGTGAAAGAAATTCAAGAAAAATGTGCAACTAATGAAACGGTTTTAGGTTTATCCTTCGACTACATGCAAAACTTACCTTTACCTACTTTACCTGTACAAGAAATTTTTTATTATAGGCAACTTTGGGTGTATGAATTCTGCATTCATAATATGAGGACAAGCAAAGGAACATTTTACTCATATCATGAGGGACAAGCTTTGAAAGGCTCCAATGAAGTGTCGACTTTCTTAAACGATTACATCAAGAAGTATATTCCAAATTCAATAACTGATCTCCATCTGTTTTGTAATGGTTGTCCCGGATAGAATAAGAACAATACGGTTATACGATTTTTAATGGCTTTGTCTGTGGAAAGAAATATGATGATCCATATATATTTTCCAGTACGCGGCCACTCTTTCAATGATTGCGACAGAAATTTTTCAATCGTCAAAAGGAAAATTAGACGTGAAGATCATGTCTTCACTCATCAACAATATATTGATCTCATAGTACAGTCCAGTAACATAAATAAATTTAACGTTGTAAAAGTAAATACAGAAGATATTCTTAATTTCAAGAAATGGGCTCAACTAAACTTTAAAGCGAAACCTTTATCGGAAAGAAGCTATGGAAAAGACGTACCTAAAAATCAAAAAGTTAATTTTCAAGTATCGACTTATTATGAGTTTGATTTTGATCCAAGAAAACCTGGCGAAGTAATCGCTAAAACTAATGAAAAATAGATAATGACATGTCTCGAGAGACTTTCATTCTTTCGAAAGTAAAAGGGACTTGTAATAACTTACCTAGCCAAACTGACCTAGCTTATTGTGGTAAAGTGGCTATTAATCATCTGAAAATTGCAGACATTGCAAAGGTGAAACAATATATACCAGCTGAATTTACAGACTTTTTTGACGGAATACTGCAATGGCCAACTACATACGAAAGAGAGCCTGCAGAAAGAGATTTTTAAAGAAATTCCGTCACTTACTATCTTTGATATGTTATGTTTAATTTTAGATACCTATAATAAAAGTCTCGCAAAATTTATATGCTTTTAATCTTTAAATTTTCTCTACTCGATACCGTTAATTTCAAAAAGGGCACATCTCATACATAAAAAATATCTAAAAAAAATGTATATTCATATTTAACGTCAAATATTTCTGTAATCTTTTACTGCCAATTGACCCCAAAATTTTACTGAAAAGTTTATTTTATGAATTTTTCATTACTTTAGAAAATAATTAGTTTTTTTTTCATTCCTGAACATTTACGATTTTCAGATATGTGCCCTTTTCGAAATTGCATATTCATTTGCACTAGTACGTAACAGAAATTCATTAATTTAGTTTGATGTCGTATATATTTCCATCGTATTTACTGTGTTTCTTAGTTTAGTGTATTATAGTCATGTATATTTTCATTTATTAGCAGTTTTTATTCATATAATATAGTAAATTACTTAATATCATTTTTGTTGTTATTGCAGTTAGGGCTGTTCATGTACCTATATTAAAAAAATATCGATAAGTACAGGTATCATTTTTGTATGTCGTAATTATCTCGTTTCAGATTACCATCATGTATTATTAGAGGAAAAGACTGGCTTGACATAATCGGAAAAGAAAATTGAACCCATATGATGTATTCGTAATATATATTATGTTATGTGTATTTCGAAGAAACTTCTTTCGATAGAACATTAAGAAAATAATTTTATGTATGCAGCATTGCCCTCGCAAAGGTTATTGCGAATCAGAGACAATATTTAGAGTGGTAATTAATTACTTTTTAATTTCTTGACCATTTAAATCCTCTATTGTGAAAAAGTAACAGGAAAATATTAATTGTTTACAGAATGTGGCTGAATTTTTATTTGATGTTTCCGGGAGAGAAAAATCTCATAGTTCTAAATATCTGCTTCTGAATGATGTGAATCAAAACCACGGCGAGTTATTTTTGTGACCAATAAGAACTTGTAGTGGTTTTACTAATAATCCAGATGCAGTACAATTTAAAGAATCTTTTAAAAAACTTTAAAAGCAGAAATAAGAGACGAAGGTGTCGGAAACTATTTCATTCTTTTCTTGACGTACAAAAAAAGACAGCGACATGATGAGTACGATGACTGCTTAAATTCAAATCTCAGTATTCAAAAGTTTCATTCAGAAATTATTTAATAAAAATTGTGCTATTTAGTTATCTATAATTATTTATTTTGTGAATATGTTATTAAAAATTTTATGTACTCAATATAAATATTATTTTACAAACAATAATGTTAACAAACAGTTCTATTTTTCAAACCCAGTAAAAATATGTTACTATAGGTACATTAGATATGACTAGTCAGACATTGGTCACCCTTGTAGTGCCTAGCAATTTATTAACTTAACTTTTAAAATATTTATTCAAAAGGCCGGTATATTGTGGATTTTCTACGCTAGATAATATTATAAACTAAAATATTACTTATTTCTTTACAACTAAAAGAAATAAAATTTGTTTGTTTGTATATACGGGGTAACCTCTGGAAGTACTTAACTGAATTTGAGAATTCTTCGAATAATAGAAGTCGACAGTGTTCTATTCCTAATTGAAATATTATTCCCAATTACTGAGTGATAAGACCACTAATTTTTAGTAAAATTAATTATTCTAGTATTTAGTTTATCGAAGTGCTACAGTACGCCATGGCTATAGATTTGGTTGGTCCATATGTATGTTTCTCATAGCACTTATTTTAATTTCACCATCGCCTCTAGAAGAAGTAATGTTATGCATGTAAGAAAAGAAAAGCATTAAAAGGACTGTGCTGTTCTTTAACTACTTTGACCTATGTCCATTGATCTTTAACATTTATGAAAGTGCTTCATAAAAATATGGGCTTCTTATAAAAAGCAATTTAATATCTGTAATAATCATGGACGTACTATTAAGTATTACAAAGTATGTAGGTTCATTTAAAGTTCCATACAAAAATGATCGAAGGACAGAAAGGGACTCCTTGAAGGCGATTGTTGCTATTGTTACTAATAACACCTTAAAATCGCCATAAGCGCAAGTTCTAATTTTATGCCGACAACATCGAACTACGCTGACTGCTATTTTCAGCTTGAACAATATTTCAGTACTTTTGTATAAATCTATGGCATACAAAAAAAAAGCCCTCCCTTTTTCTGAAGATATCATGCAAAATGATTTTTATTTCAATGCTGATCCTGAAACAAAACTCCTTTCAATAACTGACTTAACGGCATCTACATAGTAGAAATGTGGGACATCACTAATCGGCAGCCATTTTTTGCGACACTAAGTTTAGGCGGCACGATTATTTTGTACTTGTTTCATGTCCTTTAGTTTCCTTAGTCATTGAATGTATCGGAATCACAGATAAAAAATATTTTCATAGCGTTATGTAGTATTTCAATGAACATAAGCCCGTGCTTAAAACTTTTTGCTGAAGCACAGAGTGCCACAGAGTACATTATATATAGGGAAATAGAGGTATCAGTCGAAATTCTCCATCTAGCGCCATCTAGTAAAACTAGACTTAGACGTAAAAATTAGATTAGACGTAAAAATATTATTACCTACACATACATACATATCTTGGCGCCGTATCTCCAACGGGGTTGTCAGAGAGGATGGAGCACCAAGCGTCAAATGTTCTTACTTGATTAACAACAATGACTAACAATGAATAATAATATGAAATTGAATAATAATAAAATAATAATTACAATTAATTAAAACTACCAATGGGTTATCATAAAGACTTGAACTTTGAATGTTATAGGAGCTCTTTATTACGAATGAAACTAAGCTTTCTACTTTTAATATAATAACAAAAAAGTTAAATACTGGACATAAAAAAGTAGTGGTGACATCTAACTATGCTAGAGTACACTACTACTAAGGCTAAAAATTCATGGTAATAATTTTGCTGGAAGTGACTTCGCACAGTACTTTATTTATTAAATATTTTTTAGACATACTCTTACTAATTTGTGTATATACTCTTTGATATACTGAAACTCTTGAAGTCGAATCCGAAATCTAACAAATTTTTTTATCATTTTATTGCTGAAACCTGAAATATGGCTGATGTACAAATTCTAAGACGTAATCGTCCTGGTTCCAAAGCAAAGGTAAAACAAAGCAAAGCATGCATATAACATGTTGTTAAAATTACTTCTTTGGTAATTAATAGTTCGATTCTGTAAAGGATTTCTGCCGATGGCCAGACGAACCTTTTGAAGAAATGGACAGCACATTAGCTGTGCCGCAGTTTATACAGCAAACCATTCGACGCGATCCTTCTAATCTCGAAGCTATTTTGAAAATGCCCGAGGCCCAGGATGAAGGAGTATGGAAATATGAACATTTAAGGTCTACAATTGCTTATGAAGTTGTGATATATCATTTTTGAGTTCTGTAAATCAAATTGGCAAAAAAAAACCCTTATTGCTTCATCACCGATCCATGTGTCAGCTGATTTATTCCATTGTCTTAATGAGCTGGAATTTGCTATAGCGACATAAAATGAACCCAGCCAAAACCCAGAAATGAAAATCTAAAATTTGTATTTATAGGTAATTGAGACTGAACTTTTTTTTAATTGAGTTAGGTTTTTTTACTATTCGAAAGTTCTATCAGAAAACAAATTATATCACCAATGCCTCAATAAATTGCCCCGAGAAGTGTAAAACATGTAAGCCATAGTTATCTAAAGCATTTCCAACAAACCTAAACCTAATCTAAAATTCCAATGTTGAATTATTATTTATTACATACATATTGTCATCACAATGTATGCTTAATGGGGTAGTCAGGATGGAATCTCAAACATCATAGTCTACTTCTTTCTCTTTTCTCTACTTCTTCAAATCTCATCATTCTTCTTGCACACTCAATGAAATATGCTGAATGCTTTTAGCATTTCCATCAGTTAACACTGGCTATTTGATTTTCATAAGTTCTTGGCTTCATTTTCACTTTGTATATTTTCTTTGTCAATTGTTTGTAACGCATTCTTTCTGTATCCAAACCATCTGAGTATTCTTTTCTGCATTTTTTCAATAACACTCATCCAACCCCGTCAATGCTGATGATGTCATGCTTATAGAATAGAATCACAAGCAGAGATCTGGGCTCTAGTCACACGCATGAAAGAAGAAGATTTGTTCTTTTTACATGGATTCATAGTTAAATATAGCAAAATCTTGGTATATCACTTTTGTACTAAGTGCAATATGCAAATTATAATATATTGATTACTTGCAGGCAGTTCTGCATGGAATTAAATGGATTAGCTGTTAAATTACAAGGTGAATGCAAACCAGAGACTTGTACACAGATGACTGCTACAGAACAGTGGATATTTTTATGTGCTGCTCACAAGACTCCCAAAGAGTGTCCTGCTATTGACTATACAAGGCACACATTGGATGGTGCAGCTTGCTTGCTTAATAGTAACAAATATTTCCCTAGCAGGTATGTATATTTGTCATTAATGTATGATTTATTTAATTTGTTAGTATCAATTAAAATAAACTTTTTATACTATTCTAGGGTGAGCATTAAAGATTCCTCAGTGGCAAAATTAGGCTCAGTATGTAGAAGAGTATATAGAATATTTTCACATGCTTATTTCCATCATCGTGCAATATTTGATGCTTTTGAAAAGGAGACTCACCTGTGCAAGAGATTTACATACTTTGTTACAAAGTACTCTATAATCTCTAAAGAAATTCTTATACTGCCAAAATTAGATGATGAGCAACCTGTTGGTGAATCGGAAGCCTGAGGTTTAATATAATAATAATTTTCAGCATTTATTTGTATAATCATAATGATCAAAAACTTTCTAGCTTTAATTTAATAAGTGACCTCTAAAGAAGTTCATTAAAATATCATGTTTTATCCTCTAAATTAATCTCATTTAGATTAAAAAAAATCATTGTAATTGTAATGTATGTTTTGAAAATACATTATCCATTGTATCCAGTGTTTTAATAATAATAAACATAATGTATGTATTTATTATGAATATTAAAAAGGAACTTAAAATCAAAGTTACAAGGTATTTTTAAATTTCAAATCTATCATCAAAATACATTCAGTCAAGAAAGTATCGGGAATGGATGATTTGCTTATGGTTCTAAATTCAATATTTTGTTTTTTTTGTTGTTGTTAGATTGGCACAACTGTTTTTCATTTTGGCGCGGAGTTTGAGTTGCATCTGTTATTTAGGTTAAATACAGTGCTGTTTTTAGTTATATCATTCTAGTGTATATTGCGAATTTCATAACGGACAAAAACATCGAACAAAGAGTTTATCTTAAATTTTGCATCGCCAATGGAATTTCGTGTTCAGTCACTGAAAATGTTACAGAAGGCTTACGGTGAATCGAATTTATCAAAAACACGTGCTTATGAGTGGTACAAAGCGTTCAAAAGCGGTCGAGATGTGATGGAAGATTTGCCTTGCTCTGGTAGGCCATCAACATCTGCAACTGAAGTTAACATCGCAAAAGTGAAGGAAATAGTGACTGAAAATGCTCATTCAAGTTTGAGAGAGATAGCCGCCGAACTTTCTGTGTCTCACGAGTCGATCCGTACAATTTTAAATAATCACTTGGGTATGAAACATGTTGCCGCTCGGCCTAGTCTCAAAAGACCTGAATTTTCTTCAAAAACATGATCGCTTGAGAGTCGCTGAGGACATCTTATCGAACGAGTCAATTCCGTCCCAACATTTATGAAACGCATTGTTACTGGTGACGAGACGTGGGTTTACGAGTTTGACATGCAAACTAGTCAACATGCTTCGGAGTGGCGCCTTCCAACTGCACAGAAACCGAAAAAACCACGCCAAAGTCGATCAAAAGTCAAAGTCATGTTGACTGTTTTCTTTAACTATCGCGGTGTTGTGCAGTCGGAATTATTGCCGGAAGATCAAACGGTAAATAAAGAATATTATTTGGGAGTTATGCGGCGTTTAAGAGAGTAAATTCGACGAAAAAGGCCAGATTTGTGGAAAGAAAATTCTTGAATTTTGCACCACGATAATACGCCTTCGCACAAGGCCATCATTGTGAACGAATTTTTGACCAAAAACTCAACAAATACCATCGAGCAACAACCGACTTCTTTTTTTTCCTAAACTCAAATTACCACTTCGTGGCACCCGTTGTCATTCGGTAGAAGACATAAAGGAGTATTCGCGGCGAGCACTGAACTCAATTCCGGAAAAAAAGCGTTCAAAAAATGTGTTGATGATTGGATTATTCGTTGGCGTAAGTATATCGTTTCTGAAGGAGTATACTTTGAAGGTGCTAAAATAAATTTGGATGAATAACTAACATTTCGTGTATTATTGATCTTTTCCCGGTACTTTCTTGACAGAGTAGTACATGCATTGATAAAAACTTATAAGAAACTCAGATAAATTTTTTTTTACATTATTTTACAAAAATACAACATTCAGAATGCATACCTTACTAAACGATTATTTCTGCAGTATATTGTTTTTTCTTCTATGAAATTGTTTATTTTATTTAAGGTGGTTCGTTCGGTTCCCGAGCGCCTATTTTCTCAATAGAAGGCGTCACTTACGCAAGTTCGTGGTTTTTATTTTTTTATAAAGTTATTTTTGTATTTCCTCTCACGACAGTTATGTTTGCGTACACTTTACACCTATACGCAACTATTCCGACAACTTTGTAAGTTATCCTGTAGACCTATTAGTCACATATCAGGTACCTAGTGCAGTAGAATTAGATTATCAATTTACATTAATTGTGGTACTAATGATTTTTGGCACATCGATAGAGTTATGTCTGTATATGATTACCTTAAATTCGCAACCGATTTGGAAGTGCGGAAAATGGTGAAAATTGAGAAAATCTTGGATTTTTGAATAATTCCAAAACAAAAATTGTGGTACTAGTTGCGAGAATACCACGTGTTTGGAGTACGAATACTTACCTACTCAAGCAATTTGGACCGGTTGCGACATACGGAACATACCTAAATTTAAAAAAAGTGATTTTTCGTCTTTATCTCCTAGGCAAAATTTGTGGTACTAGTTGCAAACTCATCGGACGCTTGCTTTAGCTTAATATACTTAGTTTTAAGTTTGCAACCGGTTGCGACCTACGGAACCCTAAGCCTAAAAATACTTTTTCAAAATTCTACTTCCAGCAAAATTAGTGTAGTCAATATTATTGCTTATTCGTATTCCAACTGCATTGTGATCGCAACCTCTGAAACCACTACGGAACATAGTCTATTTTGTAAATTAAATATACGCTTATTACGCATATTTCGAGGGGAATGCGAGCGGCGCGGGAGACAGGGTGCAGCTCGAGCGACTACGACTCGCCGTGCGGTTCATTCATACATTGTTAAATATTAAGGCGCTTCCCCTGGTCAAATACAGTTTTTTTGCTAGTTTTAGAGGCTATCTTCTCGTTATTTGAAAATATATAAAAACTAATAAAAATATTGTAATAATCTTCGACATTTTAACAACACTTTTGCCGTCTCATATTTTTCAGTTATATATGAAATACATATGAAATCTGTATTCAAAAGAAAGCCTAAAAATTAGAAATACGTGCATCTACTTCATAAATAAAAGTTATATTTACTTGCGATATACACTAATGTATAGATAATTTTATGATCTAAAACTTGACCATTTTAATTTTTTCAAATGACCCTTTTTTCATTAGTAAAATCAATAATTACTAGATTACATGAAGAATTTTACGAATTCTAGTATGAGGTGCTCTATAGGTTTGCCTGTTTGCCTGAGGGAGCGCCTTAACGCATTAGCAAGCTATTATTCCAAATTGAAAATAGATGGACGTGTAAACCCAAAAGTCGGAATGGTGGAGTGTTTTCTTTTTATAATTATGAGAAATAGGTAATAATTTTATCTTAACAACTTTTGACAGTAGAAAAAAAATTACACCGAATAGTTTTCGTTAAAAAAAATAGGCAGTCATTAAGGACTGCCGACAGAAGCGAAAACCTAAAATTATGAAATAATGTAATAAATTATGTCCAGTCAGACTATTATACATTTTCAATTCAAATTACATTTATTTTCAAATATTCCTACGTATATTTTTCTACCTGAAATTTCGTTAGTATTTGCTAATAAACCCTAAATTTGAAATGAAAGTCAGTTTTAAGGCTTTTTTGCAAATTATTCAGTCTAAAATTTGTATAATACATATAGGATAATAAACAATAACTTTGCATTAGTAACCATATTTCTGAAAATTTAATATATAAATTTAAAATTGTTATAAAATTTAATAGATTTTTTAATTTTAATATCCACGAGGAAAATATTATCGATCTCATTGCATTATGTATAGCAGAGGTCAAATATAAAAAGAAAGAATAAATATCATGTGACGCGAACTCATAAAATTTTACTCATTCAAAATTTAATTTAAATTTGGAATTCTAAGTAGGTACAATGAAAGACATCGATATTCACACTGAAATCATAGGTATTAAAAATTGATTTTATAGGTAAAGATCTAATAAAAAAATCGATTAAGGTTAATGACTTTGGGTTCCACTTCTTCTTTGTTTTTGTATTATTGATGTTCTAGCTGTACCCGCGACTTCTTCCGCGTGGAAAAATTTTCCGTGACTTTTCCGAGTTAGTGTTTCTTTTTCACCCCTTTATGAGTAGATTTTTCATAAAAAGTATCCTTTGTGTTTTCCTTTAAATAAGTCTATCTGTCTTAAACATCGTAATCGATTCACCAGTTTAGCATTTCCCACACAAAGCTTTATCCCCGTTTCCATCCCGTTATGAAAAGATTTTTGATAAACGAAGCAGCCTATGTTCGACTCCCGGTTTCAAACTAGATAGTTTGAAGTTCGATTCGATTTCGATTTCCAGTTCGATTTTGATGGCACGGAGATCCATGTCATCCATGCCATCAAAATTGAACTGACGATTTAGCCGTGAAAACGTAACAGACAGACAGACATACTTTTGCAAGAATAATACTTATTATTATGAGATAGTATGGATCGTATAGCATACTATGTACATTTTATGTTTAAGAAAAAATATTATTTTCGTAATCTGAACGGGGGCAACTTCAAAAATGACACCCATATCATTTTACTAAAAGAATAATGTCCTCCATCTTGGATTTTAAGATCAACGTCATTTTCGTAATCTACACCCCAAAAAACCTTAAAAATGACGCCTATATCAATTTATTGAATATAGTAATGTTTGCCATTTCAGATTTGAAAATAGACTTTTGTAAGCAGTATTCCGAGAAACCTCGAAAATGATACCCATGTCATATCATTTTAAAAAATTAACATGCATTATTAATTTTTTTTAATTATGACAAAGACGTCGATCTGAAAATAGACGTCTTTGTCATAATAAGTTCCCCGAAGAACCTAGAAATTTCACCCATTATCACTTTATACAAAAAATTAATTTCGGCCGAGTACCCAGCATGTGTTGCAATGCCGCACGTGCGCAGATCACATAATATACAGAAACCTTCTCCTGTGTTGTCCATTACATTGGATACCGATACCACAGATTAATTAGTTTACTACCGTAAACCGATACTATAGAAGATCTTAAACAAAAAGTCACTTCCTTTCGCGTAGCATCTGCTATATTGAATTTATGATGACGTCACATGTTCAGTAACCTTCCTTTGCGTCTTCCATTTCATTTGATACCTATAGTGTTGGTGTTGAACAAAAAAGTTAGTCATATTGGATTTATGATGACGTCACATATACAAAAACCTTCTTCTGTGTATTTCTTATCATTTGATACCCATATTGATGGAGGTCTTGAAAAAAAGTTATTTCCTATTGTGGATCATCCGCCATATTAGCATATCATATTGTATATGATGACGTCACATATACAAAAAACATATCATTTTTTCAATCACAAAATTTTTTGAAAAAATAGCCTACATTTGCTTTCGGGCAATTACTATCTCTGTACCAAATATCATCATAATCGGTTCAGCGGTTTAGCATTTCCCATACAAAGTTTCATCCCCCTTAGGGATAGATTTAAAAAAAAAAATATAGCCTATGTCCGTCCTCTGATGTCAAACTATCTATCGGTTCGGTGGTTTAACAGTGAAAACTCAGACTTTCGTATTTATAATATTAGTATGGATGTAGATCATTTTTTATTTATTTCGATTCAGACAAAACATAACGCCATCTCAGTTTTATTTCCAAATATATTTTCATTGTACATACATATACGAAAAAGCACTTCCTCCCGGTGACGTGTTGCACGGTGGTCTGTGAGGTTTTGATTTCTTTTAATCTTTTGATTGAGTAGCTCGATTTCGATAAAATAGACACTATATGTTACTCAGATAGAAGGTTCATTTTTTCAGAAATTAGATTTTTAATTCAATAAGTGGTATATGCGTGATGTGATTACAAATGAAGACAGTCTACGATTACGTGTATAGATCATTTAAAAAAATTTGATGCAAGTGGACTCTGTTTCAATTAATTTTATTTCAAGCTGACTTGTTGGACGTAAATTAATTATAACTATATTTTGCATATTGAAATATGTATGAAAAGATAATAAAAATAAACGTAAACTAAAATGAATATACACGTATACATACATACACGCATATCTTCACGCTGTATCCCTAACGGGGTAGTCAGAGCGGACGGAGCGCCTTCCTCAAATACGCGTATAAAAAGAGTTAATTGTTATTTTAAATGATGCTTCTTTAAGCTCTGTAAAAACGTTAGACTATAGTTAGGACAATAAATCGCTTTTTTTTTTAAATCACTGTCCTGTATAGTCAGTAAAATACAGATACGCTGAATTTTTGTTAAAACAAAAAAAATCTAAATTATTTTTCGAAAAAAAAAGAAGACATAAAAAGTCTTTTGTTTAAACAGTAACTAATTTTTTATTGGAATATATTTTCAATAAAAATTTAGTTAAGACGGGATTTCAAATATTAAAAACAGTTATACGCAACGCTAATTTCAACGCTAGTCCCGTACCTGTACCGCCCGCCGCGCGCCGCCCGCATTCCCCTCGCAAGGCTCGTAATTATACGTACTTTTTATTACAAAATAGACTAGGTTCCGTAGTGTTTTCAGAGGTTGCGATCACAAAGCAGTTGGAATAGGACCTATAAATGTAATATAAGCAATAATATTGACTACACTAATTGTGCTGGAAGTAGAATTTTGAAAAAAGTATTTTTTAGGGTTCCGTTGATCGCAACCGGTTGCAAATTTAAAACTAAGTATGTTAAGCTAAAACAAGTGTCCGATGAGTTGGCAACTAGTACCACAAATTTTGCCTAGGAGATAAAGACGAAAAATCACTTTTTTAAATTTAGGTATGTTCCGTATGTCGCAACCGGTCCAAATTGCTTGAGTAGGTAGGTATTCGTACTCCAAACACGTGGTATTCTCGCAACTAGTACCACAATTTTTGTTTTGGAATTATTCAAAAATCCAAGATTTTCTCAATTTTCACCATTTTCCGCACTTCCAAATCGGTTGCGAATTTAAGGTAATACACAGACATAACTCTATCGATGTGCCAAAAATCATTAGTACCACAATTAATGCAAAATCATGCCTTATTTTGAGCTAATTCTACTGGACTAATGATAAATAATTCAAATCACAAATTTGGTCTTTTTACCCACGCATGTATACTGAGTTCAAGTGATTGTACTATTCAATAATTTCAGCGTGAAGTTTTAAGTCAAATTAGCCCAGTGGTATATACTAGAGATTTGTAATTTTCAGTGTTCGAATCCCTACACACTAAATTTTTTTTTATTGTTATACCGTTATTAAATTGTTAGGTAGTAAAATATTAGAAATTAAAATGTGTAATTCATTTTATATAAAAATACCTACGAATAAAAATTAAAAAAACTTATATTTTTTTTTAAAAATAATAAGATAATGTTCATTTTCTGTTACAATTTCTATTACAAAAATTAATGATGCCCTGTAGCCCGTGTCAGTTGTTTACACTGTGTTACGAGCTACAATGTTTATTACATTTTTTGGCCGGAACGGGTGTTAGCTTCACTACAATTTCAATCACTTCAATTAGCCATCTGTGATAATTTTGCAACATTTTAATAGCAAGAGTGGTGTTAAAGTGGATTGCTTAGGTATTGGTGAAGCTGTATATAAGAGTGACTTTAGTCTTTGTGTAATAGTTGTCAAGCAGCGACAAGCGATCGTGTACAGTATAATATTCAAATGGATAATTTAATTATACCCTCCGCCATGTACTGCTATGGAAGAAGTCTAGTGCAATCAGTATTAGTATATTTTAAGCTACATCCGCAAAGGGTCGTTGTTCAAATATAGTCATTAAATTAATAATTTAAAAAAACCCCGACTCAAAAAAAACCTCCAAAAAGTAAAAAAATAATATATAGTACCTCATAGTCCTTTAAATTTGTGATAAGTTTCAATATAAATGGTAGTAGTAATATATCCAAGTACCGTCTCACGTCGGGGGACTGCTAAGTTTACCTGTATTTAAATTTCATACCTACTTTATCATTTTTAGTTGTATTCCCTTTTTTATTACTTTATTTACTTAGCGGTCCCCCGACGTGACGACGCTTGGATATATTACTACTACCATTTATATTGAACCTTATCACAAATTTAAAGGGCTATGAAGTACATATTATTTTTTTACTTGTTGGAGGTTTTTTTTGAGTTGGGAGTTTTTTAAATTTAAGTTTTATTTTATGCTTTTTAAACACTATGATCTAAACTCTATCCCCACATTCACGCAAATAATTTCCGGCGGGATTATTACCTAAAAATTTGCAGATAGCGACAGCGACAGCCACGCGATCACTGCGCGACCGGTGATTAATTGTAATAAAAAAATAATATTATGTATGATGATTGCGTATCTATTATTCTATGACTTTAAAATGCACTTTTCACTTAGATTTAGCGTCACTATACAAATTACATTACACAAATTCTCGTTTTGACAGCAGATATCGCGCGATATTGGCTGTCGCATGCTGTCTGCAAGTTATGTAATAAGCGTGCCGGACGATACACGAAATTGCGACACGAGATCGTGCCTCGCCGAAATCTGAGTATTCTGACAATAGTTGTCTGATCCGTCATCAGACCCTGATCACCATCTATCTATAACCTATTCATAGAGACCATGTCAATGAGCCTAAACCGGATACCTCTACTGTAAGTGGCGAGGAGTTGGATATCCTGCTGACTTCAGATGATGCTGCAGCATCTGGTCAAGGTTACTATGTTATTGTGACATTATTGAAGTCACAGTATACTAAATTTCGCACCGATTAGACTAATAGCAGATACACGCGTCCCTTTAAAAACTAAAAAATTGACTGATATTTTTCAAACAGCTGAACTGATTTTGATAAAACATGTTTAAGAACCACCGCTAAAAAACCTGCATTCAAACAAAAAAATCGCATCATAATCGGTCCATTTGTTTAGGAGCCATGATGCCGACTGTTAGCCTCACTACAATAAATAATTGGTCACCTGTGATTATTTTGTAACATTTTAATAGCAAGAGTGGGGTTAATGTGGATGGCTTACGTATTGGTGAGGCTGTATATAAGAATCTGACTTTAGTCTTTGTGTAAATAGCAGTTGTCAGGTAGCAACAAGCGATCGTCTACAGGTTATTTTAAATGGAGGTAAACGGAAATAATTTAATTATACCCTCCGCCATACGCTGTTAAATTGGTAGAAGTAGTCTAGTGCAATCAGTATTAGTATATTTTAGGTGCATCCGCGAACGGTCATTGTTAAAATATAGTCGAAATGAGTGTGCAGTGAATTATTGAGAATTCAGTGAGTTATTCAGTGAGCTTTATACGTAGTGTTTTAGTAAGTGATTAGTGAGTTTTATAGTGTATTTAATATACGTATTGATTAGCGTGCTTTTACGGGAGAAATAAGTTCACATTTTCTTTACATTTTACATTTTTTGCACTTTGTGTATACTATGCTTGTCTGTCTGTCTTTCTCTCATAAATGTTTATCTGTCATGTACGTCCGTCATTATTTTTCATTTTATTTCCACATTATAAGTCCATCACTAAAGTGATATATGTTTTTATTAGGTACTGGTTGCAAACTGAACGTATTCTTTCAACTTAAAAAAAAAACAAAAAAGGTCTGACCACATTGCAGGATTCGAACTCGTGCACTTAGGCGTAATAGACCTACGCTCATTGTGCTATATTATTGAGGAGGTAAACTCTGCAACTCTGTGAAAGGTGTAGGGTGTTAGACGAAAACAAGATGTCGGACAACTTCGAAGAAAATTCCAATTTAGTTTGGAAAGGAATAAGTAAATACCGAAGTGGTCCGACACCTTGCAGAATGTATAAAGTGTGTTCGAAACAACATCATCTGTTAACAGACAAAAAAGCTTTTCTACAGCAATGGAACGAATACCATGGAGAACTGTATGAGAGTGGCGACTCTGTCTCTGACACTGAGAGTGATCCTAATGAATCGTCATACTCGGGTTAGAACTAGAGGAAGTTATTAGAATGAAAGAGATTGAGAAAGCGATAAGAAGTCTGAAGTTTGGAAAGGCTGCGGCAAATGATGAGGTGACTGCTGATATGATCAAGTATGGTGGTCCTAGAGTCAGGGATGCATTCTATAAACTATGCAATCATTGCTGGCAGAAGAGAAAGGTTCCGGAGGACTGACGCGCCGTAATCATGGTGCCTCTCTATATAGGGAAAGGTTCCTATTTAGACTACGCGCGCTATAGGACTATCAGCTTGGTCAGCTTAGCAAGTAAAGTCTATATCAAAGTATTGACTGAACGTATGAAAAGCATTTCTGAAAGATACTTATTTCTGGGAGGCACAAGGTGGTTTTAAGAACTGTAGCACTTGTATGTATCAGATTTTCTCGCTCCGCGGTGTCGTGGGGAAGTTTCTGGCCATAGGTCGGAAAGTTTTCTGCGCTTTCGTGGATCATAAAAAAGCATTCGATAGAGTAGTGCGAAAGAAATTTATAGTCTTCTGCCTGAATATGGCGTGGAGGGCCCCTTACTGCAGTATGTGAGGTCATTATATCGAGACCACAGCCCGCGTAAAGGTAGATGGTGACATGTCGCCCTGGTTCGAATTCTGTTCAGGCGTCAGACAGGGCTGCGTGATGTCTGCCTTTTAGACAATTGCCTCCAGACATTGAAATTGTAGTATAAGTGGTACAGTATGTGATGGTACAGTGGCAAACTGCCTGTTCTACGCTGACGATGCTGTGCTTATAGCACCATCAGAAGAGGAGTTACAGACACTAGTTACTTGCACAAAAGAAGACTGTGAGTGAAAGGATTGAATATGAATGTGAACAAAACTATGGTTTTGGTGTTTAAAAGGGAAGATGTACGACAAAGTGTGATATATGGGTAAATGGAAAATGTCTACAATAATTGAACGAAATTGTATATTCGCGTTTGTTATTATAGAGGGTAAAATACGTAGACGGACCCTCCCATACAAAACGAGTGAAGACAACAAATCGAGGCGGGGTTACAATTAAAATAAAATATTTTGCACAATAAGTTCATTTCACGTAGTAACATAATCTGTTCTAACATAATTTAATTGCAAAAAAATGCGTAAATATGTATTTTATTGTAGGTAACCTTTACAATCATTTTAATTATCATTTTAATAACTACGTCAACAATTTGTCTTTATTAATAAAATATTTATATAACTTGATAAAAAATTGTTTAAGTTCTTGAAAATATCTTAAATAATATTGCTGTAGTTAATGGAATATTGTTTAAATATTTAAAATTATGTTTGATATCATATTATGGTACTTAGATTACTTGAAACCAGATGACTGGTTACTGATTAGAGACTGGGGATTAATGCTCTTAACTCTATTTATTTTAAATCTTCGTCCCACTTTTCACCTCTTTAGGGGTAGATTTTTGCCAAAAAATGTAGCCTATTTTTTTTTATAGAAAAGTCTATCTCTTTACATCTTAATCGCTTCAGGGGATTCACATTTCCCATACTAAGTTTCATCACTTCAGAGGTACATTAAAAAAACACTAACTTATGTCAGTTCCCGAGTGTCAAACAATCTCCAATCTAAATTTCATAAAAATTAGTCCAACAGTTTAGCCGTGAAAATACGACAGACAAACAGACTTCTAATCAGCTTTACCAACATAAAGAACAAAATAGAGACGTGCCGCCTAATATTCAAATCTATCGATATCGATTATAATTAGCGCGACGTGCAGTACTAGAAATTGGTAAAAACGATTTAAACAATTTAAAATTTTTCCAAACCGCCAGATTAAGAAAATCCCTTCAAATAATCAGATTATGGATCAGCACGACCAGGACTTCTGGAAGCTGAATTGTCTGTGTGAAAATCTACGCGCGAGTATTTTTAAAGGGGCGATTTTTTTTTGCATTTTCAAAAAGCCACTACGAGCTTGCGTCACATCCGAATCGTCAGTCTTTTGAATGGGAGCTTCATTCGGGGTTCGCTTAACATCCCCTCTGAATATCTGACGCGCTTGAGTAATTTATTATTCCATTTTTAACCCTCCCGTACGGCCGCCCCCACCATTTAAACCGGCAGATTAACATACCTTCGTCACCGGAGAAACGTGGGGCATAGTATAGTATACACTATCATCATCCTAGTATACACTATCAATATCTGACGCGCTCGAAAGTTTCCTTGTGACTGTTTTTTTTACATTTTTGTAAGCCTGTAGACGCTCACCCCACCGGTGAAAAGGTATACATCATACAACCTTTTTTTCTTTTTACCATCTAATCTTCAAAATTCAATAGGTCCCCACGACGCTCGAATAATTCTCCACTTAGCATCGTACCACTTACTATAAAGCCAAAACCAATTCTACACACAAGTCCGTCCAACAATTGATCTAACATAGAAGGTATCAAAATGAAATTGTTGATTTTGTTATGTACATGTGGACGGACAATCTTGTTTTCAATTCAAATTCAATTGACAACCTATTTAGCAATGAAATAGTACCGCGTGGAAGCCATCTTAGAATGGTTTAGGATTTTTGTTATATTATGAAGAAATCATTCGAGCAAATAGTCCACCAGTCAGTTAAGTGGAGTGACGCTCAAGCACTATGCACATCTAGGAAAGTATTTCAGATTGCAAATGCGACCCGCAACCCTGAGGCTGTCTTACCGTACACCCCGGTACACAACAGCATTGCTATTTGTCGGTTGGATTAACGAGTGAGACCGCGGTAGTGATCCGGACGAACCCCGCACAAAATCCTACCGTCTGCAAATGTCTGCTACCATTACATGCTAGGTAGCTTGTCCCTTTAAATCACAGCACAACTTAGGGGTACAACTCCTTGAATTAACTTGTAATGTCGTAACTGATGTGTGATTCAGCAAACTACCATGCTATTGTCTAACATTTTCATTACGCTTGTTTGAGCAAATGGTTGGCAACCAGAGACCAATTCATGACAAGCGGCCCGCTGTAGATACATTCTATCTTTAGGCGATTAGTATGAGCGTTCACCAACGGATTCACATACGCACTGCTGTGGTACAAGCCTACAAGGTACATCATAAAAACCGGTTACGTACAGTTCTAATCCAATTTGTGCCGGTTCCTTCGTAGGACAGCAGGACAAACGGTAAGGCTTACTAAACTGCGCGTACTCTCGGCTTACCTTTTTTAAGTCAACCGACGCGCGCGACGAGCAATTTATATATTCTTGAAAATGTAATTACGACTTGGAGTGCCGCAATTGATAAAATAAATTGCATTGCGTACATTTATAATTTCTAAAAAAATGATATTTCTTGTATTTCTAACTAAAGAAATCAGGAGAGTATTTTTACAAATATGGTAGAATTGAAACTTCTTTTTAGAAGTCGGAGTTGATTGTAGAATTTGACAGTTTTCATCTAGGTATTTTGCTCATTTGATGTGGTACGCAAAAATAAAAGTCTGCCCTTTTAACTTGAACTAACGATTTATTTATAAGAACCGTTAGATTGTTGTTTTTTTATGTTTGAATGGTTTTTTGGTTTTATAAGGCTGATGCTTCTTTGCAACATTACTGGTTTGGTCTTTTTGCCAAAATAATTTTCCTTGAAGAGTCTGATATCTGAAATATTATAAAACGTTAAATATTTGAAGTAAAAAAATCAAATGAATGACCTACATAGATATAATTTCATCGTATACATACCCTAGTTGGTGAGTATCTGCAATAGCATTGATGGATAATAATATATGTATTACGGGTATTTGACGTTTAACAACAATAGTTTCTAGACCGTCGATTTTGGGTTCCCAGAATTCTTCAACTCTGTAAGTAAAAAAATCATACAAAAATATTTATGTAAGCATGAAAACATTGTTATTACTTTGCCTTTATTTTTAATATAATATATAAAAAAAATATGTATTAGTTAAAGCAATACTTTTTCACCCTAAAACGACATACATAATAAGTCATGTAAAGGAATTAAGAGCCCTTTGGCTTTTTGTGCGAAATAGTGATATTTTGACGCTCTAATTCTCAGAAACCTTAAGATTTTTTAATTTTCTGCTGGCAGTTTTGCTGCTGCTGGTAGATGCATTTTCCTACTTGAATATTAATCTCAAATTTTTCGATGTGTGTCGTGGTCCAGAATGCGTCCATATACCTTTTCTATACATTGAAAAGTATCGTCTATTCGCTCGGCGAGTGTAGAGGTGCGCGCGTATTGCCCGATTCAGTAAAAATATTTCGCCAGCGGTCTCCATGACTGCATGTAGGTGGTACTGCAATTTTTGTGTATTTATTTATTTGTACTGTTTTCGAGTCCGAATGAATAAAATCGACGAAAATATTCAAAGGTGGCTGCAGCAAGAAATACCAGATGAGAAAGATATACCGAACGATAGTCTTTGTTCTTTGGTTTTACTAAAACTTGTGCTCTTATGTACTGAAGGAAAGTAAGGCTATGGGTTATGGTCTCAAGTATGCACCATACCGTGAGTATTGACTACTAAGAAACTTGAAATTATAATGTACTACAACCAAACAAAAGAAGTAGTCGATCTTCTTGATCACAGATGCTGAAACTTTTCCACTTCTCGTCGAACACGAAGATGGCATTTGATTATATTTTACAGAATGTTAGACGTCGCATGCTTATGTTGTCAGTTTGACCAATCAGGTCCAAAAGACCTAAAGCCGATTCAATGTCAGCCGAACAACAGCTGACAAAATTGTATATGTAACGTCGCGAAAAAAATGATTACAATCAGAACTCTTCTCCGTATTCTACAGATCAGGGAAGATATACCGAGCACTTCCGATGCAAAAAATCTTGAGCTTCGCAAAACCTGCTTCGCTTGTGACCCAAAAAAAAAGCAAGAGAGCTTACTTATGTTTTATACGCAAGGTACCAATTTGTTGGAATTTGTTTGTAACTGCCGCGAAAAAGATAAAAAAAGTAGCCTGTGTCCATTCCCAGGTGTCTAACTATATCCATGCTACATCATAATCAGTTTAGCGGTTTACCATTTCCCATACAGTTTCATCCTCCTTTTCACCCCTATAGGGGTAGGTAGATTTTCACATATTCTTACTACATACAGATTTTTATCAAGATCGGTCAAGCCGTTCTTCATTTATAAAAAGACAGCCAAAAATTTAAAAAATGGTAGACACTCCGATCTCTCCGAGAAGAATACTATCTCTGTTGCTTATAATTGCTTCGGCGGTTCAGCATTTCCCATTCAAAGATTCATCCCCTTTTTCACCCCCTTAGCAGTAGGTTTTTGATAAAAATGTCCATATCCAGGTGTCAAACTATATCCATGCTAATCATAATCAGTTCAGTGGTTTAGAATTTCTTGTACAAAGTTTCGTCTCCCTCCCTCCCGTCCTCCTGTTCACAGATTTTTGATAAAAAAGTAGCCTATGTATTTTTATAAAATAAGTCTTATCACCGCACCAAACTTTATCATTACCTAGATTTAGCATTCCCCATACAAAGTTTCATCCCCCTTTACACCCTCTTAGGGGTAGGTTTTTTATAAAAAGTAGCCTATGTTGGTTCTTTGATGTCAAACTATTTTCTTGCCAAATTTCATCATAATCGGTTCAGCGGTTTACCATTTCCCATAAAAAGTTTCATCCTCCTTTTCACCCCTTCAGTAGTAGATTTTCTAAAAAATAAGTGGCCATGAGCGTAATCACATGTTCTTACTATGTACCGATTTTCATCAAGATCAGTCAAGCCATTCTTCAGTTATAAAAGGACATACAGTAAAGACAATTTAAAAACTGCTATTCTAGATCGTTATTTGCTCAGAATTTTTTAAAAATCTATTAACATATGTATATCTCACCTGCTTTACTGTTTCATAATAATATAAGTATAAATTAGGGATTTTTTATCACTTCTAAATTTGTCTACATGTATTTAATTTCATAAGAAAATGTTTAAATAGTCTAATTACAAGTTGCCAACTACGTATGTCCCTGTTTTGGCAATAAGCCCATCTGGTGATCAATAATAAAACTACAACAATCAAAACACGAAGAGAATGACCAGAAAACCACTCGATGGAGGCAGAAATGTCTGCCTCCTTTTATTCCACATACCCGTCATCCCAAAGATTGCATCACATCACAAAACAGATTCAGGTTTCTATTTTTCCTAGAATAGGTGATGAACACAATGACTTCATCGTCTTTAAAGTATAATTGCTATTAAATTGTCCTCTGGTAATGTAAAAAAATATACATAATTACTTTCCAATCAGTAATTATTATGCTACCTATATCTTGATCATCTGTCCTGAATAAGGAAATGCCATTAAGATGTAACTCAAGACAAATATATTTTTAATCTACTGTAAAATTTAAACTTACTTTTTATAGGTTAGTTTTGTTACTTGGTGATTAATAGAAAACTGCCTTTTTATGATCTCAGCACAGGATATTGCTTTAGAAATAGCCACTCCAGCTCCACTCCATACGACAGCTGTGGTAGCTTTATCCTCAAGAATACCTGCTGCATGTGACAATAAATTTGTCATTTTACTGCCTCCCTTTACCTGAAATATATTATTATATTTGAAATAATAGGTAAAATAGGCTAAGCTTTAGACTCTAGGTTCCCAAACTTATTTTGTCTACTGAGTCGAGAGCTCATGCAGTCGTTGTTTAAGATGCCACCTAGCTAAATGAAATTACAAATCACCCCCCAGGCCTCTACACAACGCCTCCATTTTTTTTCTGGGTCTCTTACCGCCCCCCTTTAGGCCTGCAGCGCCCACAGGGGGGCATTATCGCCCACTTTGGGAATGGGTGCTTTAGACGAACTACGGTAGACTGGTCAATCGCAAAAATCAATTTCTATCTCAGACACAATAATACACCTCATTATGTATAAGAACACGTAGGCAGTAGTTAATCTAAAGTACTCCCGCAAAATACAACAATTTTATAGATCTTTTATTGAATAGATCATCACATAATCGTTAGCACTCACTTGCATCCAAAGAAAGTTTTCAGGAAGACATAATATAGGTATTTTATCACGCTCCAGTTCTTCTTCCACATTTTTACCTTTGTAATAGTTTTCCATTTGTTTTGTATACTCTAGCTTAAAACGTGGTGATTACTTAGTGCTCTAGCTCTTAGATAAAAATATAGTTCTCTGTATTTTCTGTATCTGTATTTTCAATGTCAATGACTAAGGTAGTCATTGACAATTTTGAAGCCTGTAACAGTGTTACCAACTCTCAAAAATATTTATCCCTAAAACTAAAGTCAAAAACTCCTAAAATCCCCCTAAAAACATAATATTCTGTAAAAATAATAATCAATAATTATTATGCTGTGATATTTTTTGATACTCTTTATTTATAAATTATTTAATACATCAAATATAATTTCATTTTCTTCCGGAGACTCAGATTTTTTAAAATCATACATGTTGACATTGAATAAATTTAACATAGTGGCATCAGTAACAAATTACATGTCGACACAGCAGTACAATAACAAAATCGAATTAAACAAGTAAACAACAATCAACGTAAATATTAAGCATAGGCACGATAACCACCAGTCACCACAGAGTAGTAGATGTCGCTAAGTCGCTAGGTCAACAAATAAATATGATTGGCTAGTTTGGAATTGTCTCAAGGCTTTTTCACTTATTTACATATTTATTTTTCTCAATTAAAAAATATGAAGATAAAAAAAACTCTAACCCACATATTTACCCCCTAAGTCTGGGGGGAAACCCGTAAGTTGGGAACCCTGGCCTGTAAAAATATTAACTTTTTTATTTATATTTCTTAAGGCATTGGTAACAAGACCATCAGCTTAATGACAACTCTGGAGAAACACTAAGTTCCAACACTCCTCCAGTAAAGTCATAGTTCATAGTAGACTTTACTGAAGTTAAAAAGGACTTCTTGGAAGAGCGCGAAAACTTCAGCTACACACGTTTATTTAGATCCCATCCATTCTTTTCACTTACACAGAACTTTAAAACACAATATACTATCACTGTTGTACTTTAAAACTCCTAAAAATGTAAAACAAAAAGAAAATGTAAATAAAATGACAACCTCACCTCCCGTTTCCGCCAAAAAGTCCGTAAAAATGTTAAATTATTGTCACAGACTACTAAGCACAAACACTGCTAAGACGGATTCTGCATGTTTGTAGGGTAAATTTGTAATTCACATTATTTATTACTGTTTGGGTTCATTTTCTTGTATGTTTTCTAGATATTTTTATGCTTTGGTGTTGGTTTGTCCTGGGTGAGTAGTGATACGTTTATGGTTTATTGTTTTGTGTGTAACACTTTTATTAACAAATATTTATCTAGTTTGTGGGTAGGTAAGTGGAACAATAAGTGAGCCTATGGCTCCAGATCGGAAGCCTCCGGACGGGGATAGTATGGATACTTCTCCTCCTTTATTTACACAAACGCAGACTACTCGAAAACGATTATTAACCAAAAGCTCTGATGATGACAAATCAAAGAAAATTAGCACTGACTTGTCTCATGTTTCTGCCTCGGTACAGGCATTATATTTTTAATGTGATAAAATAAGAATTAAATTAACTAAGTAATGTACTAGTATTAGAGATTATTACTTTATTATATTCCTTCTTTTTGTAGATTGTTTTTGTCACATGAAGGATTCCCAGGTGTTCCCAATAGCTCCACGATACAATACGTAGCAAGCCTTTTAAGTTTTGTCGTTTGAAGAAAAAAACACAACTAGAACCTTATAGTACTTTTAATTGTTTTTCAAAGTATTCACCACGTAGCTTAATACACTTTTCCATTCGCTCAACCAGTTATTATAACATTTATTCCACTCTAAAGTGGGGGTGTTCAAAATGTCTGACTTGAAAGCCGACTGCTTCTTCACCGGACTGGAACCTTTGACCACGAAGACTTTTCTTAATTTTAGGAAATGTAAAGAAATCGTTAGGGCTTAGGTCAGGACTGTATGGAGGATGGTCAAGAATTTCTACTTTTTCCTGCTTCAAATACTCAATCGTTTGACGAGCGCTGTGTGAGCTTGCGTTGCGTTGAGTATGATGCGTCGCTTTGTGTTAGATTTTCGAAGTTCGGCGATGACTTATGGTAAACAAACTGTGGTATACCACTCTGCGTTAACCGTTCTACGATCTTCAAGTGCAATAGTCGCAACATGGCCGGTTTTTCCAACGAACGTGGCCACCATCTTCTTTGAAGTGCTTCGAGAACGAACAACTTTAGTCGGCTTTGGCTCGTCTTGAAAGACCCAGATTGTAGATTGTTGTTTGGAATCAGGATCGTAAGCATAGATCCAAGATTCGTCACCACTGATGATGTCGTAGACGTGATTTGACTCTCCTCGATTGAACCTTTGCAGAGTTTTCTTACACCATCTGACGCGGGCCGCCTTGTGATCGTCGGAAAGCAGATGCGGTATCCAACGGCAAACTAGCTTTCTCACACCAAGCGCTTCATGCAAGATCTTCTGAATGGTTGTCCCTGAGATGCCTAATAGAGCCTCTATCTCTCGATACGTCACATGACGATCTTCGAGAATTAATTGTCTCACAGCAATGATGTTATCTTCAGTGAAGGCGGATTTTGGGCGTCCTTCGCGAGATTTGTCACTAAAACTAGTATGTCCACGCTGGAATTCTAAATACCAGCGTTCGACAGTCCGCAGACATGGCGCTTCATCACTGAACACAGATGTTAGCTCTTCAAAACACTGAAGCCGTGTCAGGCCTCTTCTAAAGTTGTAGAAAATTATTGCACGAACATTTTCCTTAGAAAGATTCATTTTCGTACGTAACCTGACAGATTCCAATCGACGCTGTGACTAAACAATAGCATTAATCCTAATACTTTCAACTGTTTTGAGATTCCAAATTTAAACACATTCGAATATAGAACAGTTCCAAATTCAAAATTGCCGGGAAATATGGAAACGACAGAACTTAAAAGGCATGCCTAGTATTATGATTTTTTGTTCGATACATGAGGCCTGACGGCTGTGCGCTGCTGGTCTTGGGCCGCATGTACATTGTGATGACATTGCTTGCGGTTCGATTTATGTGGATACATGAAGTTTAATGACATAAATGATAAATTTTTAAAAGTCGGGAAGTTGATAATCAGGCAAGTAAAAGTTTTGAATTTAGACTTTTGGTGCGAACAAAAGAAGCGTGGTTGGCATTTTATTCAAAATTCAGATTTGCTATTTTTTGTGCTTTTGAGACTTTTAAGTGCAAAAATTATAATATATTGTACGTCAAAGTTGTGTGCGAGTGAGAGGAATTGGAGTAATTTCGTTTAATAGTCCTTTGTAACTCCAGTAAAGCCTACTTACTATTGCTTTACTGTAAGTGTTCGAGACTTGGTTATGAGAAAATAGAACAAGTTTTATATCAGACGAGTGTTATCATTAACTATTTTTCTAAGAAGATAAGCGTCAGTGAATGTTTTATAAAATTATTAAATAACTTCATTGCTATACTTTCTCCTTTGATTATTATTTTCTCTAAACTACACATAAAACTCAAAAATTAAAAGAAATCTGGAGATAGTCGATGGGTGATCGATCACATTGAGAATAAAAACTAAAATAGCTTACACAATAAAACAAAGAATGTTTTCAGTCATTTATTTAATAATCGGATTGTTTTCTTATTATATTATCTAAGAACTCATTATAAAAATGCATCAAACACATCATTTCACTGTTTTTCAATGTGTGCCAGAAGTAACTAGCGCAGAATGTCAGATATGCTAAGGATTACCATTGCAAGTAATCGTAGGTATTATTTGTCATTATTCGCCTCGAGATATCCATATTTGTTTTCACAATTGTTACATGTGAACATACAATTTATGCATAATAAGGTCCATCTTCGATTACCTGAAGCAAGAAAGTTGTATTATTTTATAAATAAATTAAAAATAATTTTGTAATTATGAAGTATGGAAGCAGCACTGGATTTTTTCTAAACAACACTGGCCCAGGTTCAGCCCAGCATAGCGACTAGAGATTAATTTGGCGATAGCATGTTCATTTTTAAAAGGTATGTTAAATTTCATGATCAAACAACAACAGGGTTTTACGGGTATTTTTTTTTTTATTTCGTGTACGTGGCTGTGCAGGTCTCACCAGACCTGTATCACTTCGACCATATGGATATATTGTGATCGCCACTATGTTACAAAACACCATCAAGTCCCACTGCAGTCAAAAACCGTAAGGTATTCCTTGAAGTGATATGGTGAACCACAAAATCAGTTGAACCTGGCTCCTGGGAATACCACAGAAAGGTTCTGGATCAATTAATGTGATTTTGGTGCCGGCCGTTGCGAGATCGTCGGCATTTTCATTGCCTACGATGCCCGCATGACCAGGAACGCATCTTAGAATCACTATTTTTATTTCCCAGAGTGTTGATATTAGTCACGCAGTTATTAACTAGCCTAGATGTAATTACACTCGAGGCCAATGCCAAAAGAGCTGCCTGACTATCAGAGTGTACGTATATAGTTTGGTTTACGTAGTGCTTTTTAACATTAATGTCCGCACATTCAATAATGGCGAACATTTCAGCTTGGAATATGGAGGCGTACCTCCCTAGATTCAGGCTCCTCTTGAAACTTGGACGTTCTCCATAAATTCCACATCCTACGTTGTTATCCGATTTTGAGCCATCGGTGTACCAGAGTAGACTGCCGGGCTTCCAGGACATTCTTCCTTGAAACCAGTCATCCTTGGAAGGCATCTCCACTATAAACTGTTTTTCGAAGGTACACCGCGGGAGCATGACATCACTTGGCATACTCGAAATCGGAATATTCGTTACTGAGTCTTGAAAAGATCTCAGTTTCTGCGATAGCCATTTCTTTCCGTCCTGGGCGGATATTTTCTGCATACCGCTTCCCGCCTCCTTTAACGAAGTCGACATGGCTTCGGTTGCTAATAAACACGCGGTTCTTTGTAGGCCACCTAGCCTATCTATTACAGTCTTCTGGTGGGCTTTCTCGTACCAGACTACAGAGCCATAACTAAATATTGGCCTCACGATGGCCGTATGTAGTCACATAACAACTATTGGGTTCAGACTCCAGTTGCTCCCTGCCATCTGACTGCAAGTACCTAAGGCAATTTTTGCCTTTTGCAGAGTACTGGTAAGGTGTCTGTTCCACGTCAGTTTTTGGTCGATTATGACACCCAAATACTTAACTTCAGTAGAAAAAGGTATCGATTTACCGTTTAGTTGTGGAGCTAACAACCTATCGAAGCCTCGCTTCCTAGTAAACGGCACAATTACTGTTTTATCAGCGTTTATCGATAACTCATTCTCTCGACACCATTCACTGACAGTGTCGAAGCCTCTTTGCATATCACACTAAATGGTGTTCAGGCTAAACCTCGGGCTATGACTACCAGGTCATCTGCATATCTCTGTGTCAATCCTTAGGTCAGCCATTTTATGCAAAAGCTGATCCACTGCAAGGGTCCATAAAAGTGGTGCTAAAACGCTTCCTTGCGGACAGCCTCTTACTGTGGAATAAGTTGCTGTTGTGTGACAGAGGGCTAATTTGGCTCCTCTGTTAGAGAACATCGAACACACCCACCTAGTGATCGCAGGGTCAACCATCTTGGTTTCGAGGCCCCTAATTAATGTGCTGATGAGTGTGTTATCGAAAGCTCCCTCTATGTCTAAGAAGGCACAAAGTGCTACTTCTTTATCTTCAACTACCTTTTCTACTCTGTCAAGAAGACTGAGCAGAGCGGTTGCTGTAGATTTACCTCTACTATAGGCGTGTTGAGTGTGATGAATAGGTATTGTAGACAATGGCCCATCCCTAATAAATCTGTCTATAACCTTTTCCATGGTCTTTAACAGGAATGAACTGAGGCTAATGGGCCTAAATGACTTTGGTAGCCCATGGTCCCTATTCCCTGCTTTAGGTATAAATATTGCCTTTACTGTAGACCATAAATCAGCTATGTATCCCCAGACATAACTAGCTCTGAAGATATTGATAAGGTGCGTACACCATCCTCCCCGCAACTTTTTTGTGGTTTGAAAGAGTTGATCGCTCACCTTATTCTGTGTTATTGTTGGGTGTTATAGGTTGAGCGCCCTTTGCCAATCTTCCTTCTGAGGTCTATCCAGAGCGCGCTGTGGTGCAGTATCCGATCGTTTACAGATTGCCCCAGGAAAGTGGGTCGTTGCTAACAACTCTAACGTTTCTCTTTCACGAGTTGTGAATGAACCGTCTGACTTTTTAAGCAGCCCGATTTGATTAGGTTTGGATTTAGAGAGCACTCTATGAAGTCTCGCTGCTTGAGGCATATTATTAATTTCCTCACAGAGTCTCCTCCATGAAGCTCAGTTTGCCTTCCTAATCTCCATATTATATTCAGTTAAGGCTTTGCTATAGGCCTCCCATTCGCGAGTCCTTTTGGCCTTATTGAATAATTTACGTGTTTTTGCTCTAATTTTCAGTGACTCCGATCACGAAATTCCATTGGCGATGCAAAATTTAAGACAAACTCTTTGTTCGATGTTTTTGTCCATTATGAAATTCGCAATAAACTAGAATGATATAACTAAAAACAGCACTGTATTTAATCTAAATAACAGATGCAACTCAAACTCCGCGCCAAAATGGAAAACAGTTATGCAAATCTAACAACAACAAAAATTGAATTTGGAACCATAAACAAATCATCCATTCCCGATACTTTCTTGACTGAATGTAGAATTCTCGTCACTCACTCGCCATCTGACTATGTGTCTGGCTAAGTTGACTGTGGAAAAAGAAATTTCTAGCACTTCTTGTCTGACACTCGTAACGAAGGTCGGTTCACAGCCTTGGTTCAATGTGTAAAAATGATTAATAGTAAGAAAGTCGTATAATGACTCACCTCTGGCATTGATGTTCAAACTTCCCCAGGTGGTATGGTGAGCATGGGCATCACAGCTCACCAGAAGCTCAGGGTTGTGCTTCTGAGAGTAGGCTGCTACACGCTGAAGGTCTTCGGTAGGGTCTTCTTTTTCTCCAGGGAGATAAGCCGAGCACAAGATTACTCTAGCCCCAAGCCACCCTTGGAGATTTACAAACGCTGCAACCAGGTCGTCAGAACACAACTCTGGAACAGGTAAAAAGTCAATTTTCTTATTGAAAACGTTACAAGCTCTAGGCTTTTTGCCACCGATATTATACAGAATATTACCGGCAGCGTTTAGACCTAGGACTTTTGAGTTTACCACCCATGGTCTTGAATCAAGGCGAGGCTTACTTTATTCTCAACAAGATAGCACTTCACCACTGCTGATGCAGCGACGGCATGGTGGAGGTTAGCTTGGAGTATCCTCGCCGATTCTCCTTGGGCGGTATTTCATAAACCTGCAGAGGGCTTTGGGATTGTGGGCTTTGCTCCCCCTTTCTGCGGACGTGATCGTCCACGAAAAGAAGGAGTCAGCCTGGTCACTGCAGTGTCTCTAGTACTTGCACCGGAGCCTCTATTTGCACCCCCGCCCCTTGCTGCCGGTCCAAAAGGTCTTTTACCCAGTTTGACCTAGGGTTTAGGCGCTTTCCTTATCGGCTGCGTAGTCACTAGAGGTGGAGGGTTGTGGGTTCTCTGGTGTGTTAGTCGTTGACTCATTACTATCATGGCCACCCCCGGGCCTTAAAAACAATTTTTCTAAAGCCAAGGCTGACCATGTATTCCATGGCTTTGAGAGCTTCAGCAGAAGGGTCGTCGACGTTTGGGTAGGGCGTTTGGGTAGCCATAGGCTCGCCCTCCGACCCAGCAACTTGCAGCTTTTCTCCTTCAGATTTCTCTGAAGGAGAAGAAAGGAGTAAGGAATTCATTTGGTTTACAATATCCATATAAGTCCCACGAATAGCTAGGGAAATAAAGATCACAACCGGCAGAGTCCCGCATGCCGGACGAAGGGCAAAAATACTCTTCGAGGCGCCCTGGTATCGGAGAGACACCGTTCACGACTGAGCTCCCCCTCAGCCACGCATCCATCGGCAAGATACGTTTGACACCTTGGATTGGGGATAATCTTTTCGCCCACTACTAGCAACCAAAAAGTTACTAGTAGTGGCCCAGGGTGCACCGGCTAGAGGATTTACGTTCCAACAAGGCAAAATACCGTATTGGATTGAAAATCCTCATTGCACACGTGGAGGTAGATCATCGTTCGCACCCCGTTTTACGGGTATCTCTTTTACATAATAAATGGGGTTCAAAATGTTTTGAGCACAAAACTGCCAGAATTGGGCTGTCAGTTTGTTCTATGTAGCCTTTCGTATGTATTTCTTTTATGTAGTTCTTTAACCAAAAAATTTGAAGATTTTCATCCTTTAGAAACCCGAAATTAATAAGATATACATCAAAATCAAAAGATAGTTGCAAAAAATAGATAGTTGCTTAACTTTAGGTACCTGTCCGTTAATATTTAATTTTATTACGAGACTCAGTTTTCTCTAAATTTGGCCCTCTTTGAGGTACAAGTACTAATAATAATGTCAAAATTGGTTAGGTACTTGGTACAAAAATTTAAAAAAAAAAACCTATAAAAAAACCTTATACAATATAAGGAAACTTTAATTTTAATAGTTTGCAACATATTTAAGTGTCGGAGCCACGAAATACAAAAATTTTGGCTAACTGAATGCAGTAATCAAATAATTTGCAACATCAGATTTACTTACGGATGGAACATGATTTTCGGGGCTTTTTTCAATAAGGCGTTGCAACTATTGGCGGTACAACACTTTTGTACCATATTTTGCACTTCAAATAACCAAAACAGTGTTTATACACCAAGAGATAATTAAAAATCGAACATGTTACGTACTACACAAGTAAACAGACGCCATACTCCGCTTATTTTGACTTAAGCGGAAGATGGCGGCTGCCACGGTTTCAGAATTGTCTATGTGTGCCATTGTGTTGCAACAAATGAAAGAAAAGGATAAACATATACAATTTTAAACTACAATGAAAGTGACAGTGTTATTACTTACACGGTATCTATGTGTGAGTGAATTATGTTTGATCTGCTTCCATTTATAAATCTGTGATAAAAACAACATTAAAAACATTGTAGCAGATGGTATTAAGCGTGTAGGCAGAAAAGAATATCTATTGAATTTAATTGCAGTACAGAAGCCAATAATTTCCTGAAAAATGAGCTATTAATAACCTATAAATACAAAGCGTCTATTCCTACCAATGGTATCACCCGTATGGGATGTATCGGAGGCATACCAGTTGATTGGTCTATGGATGAATTTGTCGACTATTTAATTCGTCCTAATGGTTGTGGAATTTTTCTAAAAGCTAGAAGACTTAATCGCAAGATGATTACAGATGGGAAAACTTCTTGGGTTCCTACACAAAGTGTAGTTTTGACATTTCGTGGTCAACTTCTTCCTAAATACATCTACTCTTATCATACATCACTTCCAGACGAACCCTATCAATTTCCTACCATACAGTGTCGCAATTGCTGTAGGTTTGGTCACATCAGTGTTCAATGTCGTTCCCAGCCACGATGCTACAAGTGTGCTCAGTCGCACACAGGAAATTCCTGTGTAGTGACTGAGAAAAGGGCTACTTGCCTTTATTGGTCCGGCAGACACTTTGCTTCAGACAATTTGGCCGGAGCAGTGTAGGCAAAAATCAATAAAGGTAGTGATGTCCCAAGAAAGTATTTCATATGACGAAGCCTCCTCTAGATATCCCAAAGTACGTCGATCTTATGTTGAGACAGCTCATCTTCCCTCTATCTTCCTCTTCCTTCTGCCTTTTATCAACATCAAAATACACAAAGTTCAACCTCGCAAGGTCCCTCATACAGAAAAACTGTAATTCTTAAACCCCATTCAAAAACCCACTTAGACAAAGCTTACGATAAACAAGCTCATCAATCCATTATCAGTAATGTCCCATCATCCTGACCTAATGGTTGTACACTTTAAAACAATGAGCCTGATATCACTCCCAACGATAATTTTCTGGAACTATTCACCTCTTTATTCCTTAATATTATTTTCAAATATAGTGACAGCATACTGTCCAACGTTGCTAAGAAAATACTCTTACTAACAAATAATGGATCTTTCACCAAATTGGTCCCAGGTTCACCTAATGCAATTGAATATTAAAAGTATTCGTAGGAAAAAGCACGAACTTTCACTTAATAAATTTTCTCCTGCCGTCATTGCCATTTCGGAGACGTGGTTAGTTCCTGATTCTCGTTTTCGGGTTTCAGGCTTTTCATGTCTGCAGAGTGACAAAGATGATGGTTATGCAGGATGTACTCTACTTATAAAACACTCTCTCCCTTACTATCAAATCCCCCTTACCTCTAACAATCTTTTCAATGCTGTGGCTGGTAGAGTCCTCGTTATTTCTATTCTTTCATTATACATCCCTCACCCTAGTAACTCAATTATTCCTATTTTAAATTCCATTATTTCTTCTCTCTCTCTTCCAATTATAATTATGGGGGACCTCAATGCTCATCACCAGTCCTGGGGAAGCTATTACTATGATTTTTTTGCTTGTGGAGATGTTTGATGATATCAACTTATGTATTCTAAATGACTTTTCCCCAACTCGTCGTGTTCTACCTTCTCAAAACCCTAAATCTGTGGTTGATCTGACTATATATTCTCCATCTCTAGCATCCCTTCTTTTCTGGAAAACTTTGCCACATTCTTATGGCCGTGACCACTTCCCTATCATTGTTTCTATTATTCGTAACTCATTTATACCTAATACTCAGTGCCTTTACCATGAGTTACAACTGATCCATACTACCCCTACCGTTCCTAAAACCATCTTGCGCTTCCCACAAATATCTTTCATACGTTCAATCAATACCTTGATATTTGATATGGACTTTACTTGCTAAGCTGATCAAGTTGATGGCCCTATAGCACGCACAGTGCGTGTGCACTTGAGTTACAAAAAAAACATGGTAATAATAGTATTTATGCATAAATTCCTATACTACGTTAATAAATCTCTACCTAAAGGGGTGAAAAAGGGGGTGAAATTTCATAGGGGAAATGCTAAACCGCTGAACCGATTGTGATGAAATTTGGTGCAGATGTACCCGTAAACAAATGTAGATTACCTTCTTTTTCATAAAACGACATGTAGTTTTTTATGTATGTGACGTCATCATAAGTCCAATATGGCGGATGTTCCATAATAGGAAATGACTTTTTCGTTCAACACCAACAATATGAGTAACAAATGAAATGGAATACGCAGGGGAAGGTTTTTGTATATGTGATGTCATCATAAATCCAATATGGTGGATGTTCTATAAAAGGAAATAACTTTTTCTTCAACACCAACAATATGGATATTAAATGAAATGAAATACGCAATGAAATGAAATGAAGCGGGATCTACTTAGGTTGGTTTACGGGATACTTGTTATTGAACTGTCCAACTGTTGATAATCCTTTAACGGCTAAAAAATATTCACCGAAACGTCTTTATTATATCCGTTATGTATTTCATAAGCTTGGCAATGTTGATCTGGAGCCACAAACGCTTTTTGAGTGCTCGACTGGTCGCTCAAAGTGGCAACGTCGCACATCATTCAGTGTATATACTCGGTATCGATAATCGGTGCGGCCGGCGGCTGTTCATTTAGTGACTTTTAAACACGTGTGTACTGTGATGTTGAACGTAGTGTTTACTTTACCTATTAATATTATTATAATTTCTTTTATTATATTTAAGCGGAGTCACGGACCATAATTCCACTGTTTATAATTCACTGTGTATCCTAAATCAAAGGCGGAATGTATAATTTTGTACCTTCACAATTATTATAATGTTCAAATTGTTCTAGTATGAATTTTGAACAACTGTTGATCCACCTAAATACCAGCCTCGTCATATCAGCCGAAAGACGTTCGCTAGTGGAGATAAGCCTCTCTCGAGAATAGTCAAATCGACCATCCCGCATCCAGCGGCTTCTCGCTACCCTCATTAGGTCGTCGGTTCACCTTGTCTACCTATGTTGCGTTTTCCGGTACGCGGTCGCCAGTCGAGAACCCTTCGACCCCATCGGTCATCAGTTCTACGAGCTATATGCCCCGCCTACTAACACTTGAATTTGGCAATTCTTCGAGCTATGTCGGTAATCTGTTTTCTTCTGCGGATCTCCTCATTCCTGATTCCATCTCGCAGGGAAATTTCGAGTATAGCCTGAAATGGCCTTTAGCCTTCATGTGAGACCCATAGTGAACTGCTTACTTACCTGCGTATAAATTAAACAAGTGTCCCGCTCGATGTGCACTTGATTACAGTGGGACATAATGCATAGGGTACACTGCATTACACAATTAGCTTTAACGTTTTCGTTATATTTACTTACAGAGAAGTTGGGGAATGACAATAGCCATTTGCATTTGCATTGTGCCTTAGTGTAATTGTGCCTTCGTGTAATTGTGCCTTCATACTATAATGTAAATGTTGATCTAGTAAGAGTTTCAAACAAATGTTGATACGCCAAGTGACCTACTTACTTACGTTTAAATTAAACAAGTGTTACGCTCGAAGTGCACTTAATCGGAGTAGGACATATTTAGGTATACATACATTACACAGCTTTAGCGTTTTTATTATATTTACTACTTACAGAAAAGTTGAGGAATGACAATAGCAATTTGCATCGTGTATAATTTTGTGCCTTCATATAATGTAATTGTTAATCTAGTAACAACTTTCAACAAATGTTGATCCGCTAATTGACCTACCTACATACTCGTACGCTTAAATTAAACAAGTGTTACACTCGAAGTGCACTTAACTGGAGTAGGATATATTTAGGTGCACTCACTACATTACACAGTTAGCTTTAATGTTTTCGTTATTTTTACTTACAGAAAAGTCGGGGAATGACAATAGCGATTTGTATCGTAAATAATTTTATGCTTTCATATAATGTGATCTAGTAAGTTTTGAATGTCGAACCGCTTAGACAGGTCAGCTAAAGTATTTTTGTTATATTTACTTACAGAAAAATCTGAGAATAATAATATAAACATCTTGTTTAATAAAAAAGATATTATTATTACAGAACAAATGAAAACTATGAAAATAAATCCGATAATATTGATTCTTTCCATTTAAGAAAAAATCTCAGACGTCAAAACGAAGAACCTGAAAATAGAATCGAAATTAGAAAATGAGAGGATCGAAATGAAAATGATTGCGTTTGAGGTGAAAAAAGAAATAAAAATCATCAAGAAGACTACGAAAACACAAAGAAAATGATCAAAGAAAATAATAAAAAACGTAACCAAACAAATAGCAAGATATCTACGAAGTTTCTCCCACGTAATAAAATACCAATGGCAACCTCTTGCAGCTCACTTTCAAACAGAGAGGAAAGGTGTTTAGATCAGATTGCTATCTTAAACACAGATTGTGATTTACAGAATAATGAAAGACGAGAACGATCATTGTCCTTCAGCAAAGAAAATTATGATGACATAGTAAATTTGTATAAGCAGAGACTTGAAACTAGACAAACCAAAATAAAACCAAATATAAAGAATGGAAAGAACGAAGAAGAAGAACCCAATCAAAGAGAAGAGTCTTACTGTTCAAGCGAAAGTCATGATGCACAAAAAACTAAAACCATAGCGAACCGGAATAGAATTCAGTCAAAGAAGAAGAAAGCCAAAGTACCCAGTTTAAGTGACAGTGATGATGAAGAGAAACCATTTAAAAAAGAACCATTTCCAAACCAATATAAACAAGAAAATTAACCCTGGTAAATGAAAATGTATGGATATTTTAAAAAAGAACCTGTTCTTCGACATAGAACATGGATGCACTAAACAGTTACGTAAATAATATTTATATAAAAAAGTAATTATTTACAAAAATAAAATGTACAACAAAAAAATAATAAATTAATAAATTTATATGTAAACTAGCTGTACCCGCGACTTCGTCTGCGCAAAAAATTTTTTCATAGATTTCCCGGATTAGGTTAGATTATATGTTCATGTACATAACATGTTTAAAGATTGTTTTTGAAAAAGTCTACGTCTGACCCGGGCACATACTATCTCATAATTGGTTCGGCGGTTCAGCATTTCCCGTTCAAAGTTTCATACCTCTTTTCACCCCCTTAGGGGTAGTTTGTTGATAAAAAAAGTAACCTGTGTCCGTTCCCAGGTGTCCAACTATATCCATACTACATCATAATCAGCGGTTTAACATTTTCCGTACAAAGTTTCGTACCCTCCCTCCCGTCCCCCTTTTCACAGATTTTGGGTAAAAAATGCCTATGTATTTGTGATAAAAAAAGTCTTATCACCGCACTAAATTGTATCATTATCAAGTTTTAGTATTTCCCATACAAAGTTTCATCCCCCTTTTCACCATGGTAGGAGTAGATTTTTCATAAAAAGTAACCTATGTCCGTTCTCTGATGTCAAAGTATCTTATTGCCAAATTTCATCATAAACGGTTCGGCGGTTTACCATTTCCCACACAGTTTCATCCCCCTTATCACCGAGGGGTAGGGGTACATTTAGGGGTAGATTTTCTAAAAAAAGAAGTAGCATACATGAGCTCAATCACCTGTTCTTACTACGTACCGATTTTCATCAAGGTCGGTGAAGCCGTTCTTCAGTTATAAAAGTACATACATACAGACAGACAAATTTTAAAAATGGTAGAATCGGACTTAATGAGTCATAAAATGACTAACTATTAATTAATTATGTATATTAACGAACTCGATGGCGCAGTGGTTTAAACGTTGGACCAAACGCGGAAGGTTCTGGGTTCGAATCCCGGTCGGATCAATTTCGGAAATGAACTTTTCTAGTTTGTCTCGGGTCCGGGTGTACTGGGAGACCAGTAGTCGTCATCTGGTTCTCATAGCACAGGGAATACCCTAGTTTGAGATCAAATGATTGGTGTGTATCGTCTGGCGCATTATTATTATTATTATTACAAAATAAGATATTAAAATCATAATTACAGAGAGACGCTAGATATTTAAAGTAGTGCTAGCTGTACCCGCGACTTCGTCTCGCGGAATTTTTTTTTGTGGCTTTTCCGTTCCACTACGTTTGTCTCCGGGAACATACTATCTCTGTAGGTATCAAACATCAAATTAGTTCGGCGGTTCAACATTTCCCATTCAAAGTTTCATCCCCTTTTTCACCCCCTTAGCGGTAGGTTTTTGATAAAAAGTAGCCTATGTCCGTTCCCAGGTGTCAAACTATATCCATGCTATATCATAATCAATTCAGTGGTTTAGGGTTTCCCGTACAAAGTTTCGTACCCCTCCCTCCCGTCCCCCTTTTCACAGATTTTTGATAAAAAAGTAGCCTGTGTATTTTTGATAAATAATGTCTTATCACCACACCAAAGTTTATCATTACCTAGATTTAGTGTTCCCCATACATAGTTTCATCCCCCTTTTCACACTCTTAGGGGTAGATTTTTGATGAAAAAAGTAACCCATTCTTTGATGCCAAACTATCTCTGCCAAATTTCATCATAATTGGTTCAGCGGTTTACCATTTCCCAAACAAAGTTTCATCCCTCTTTACACCCCTTTAGGTGTAATTTTTTTAAAAAATAAGTAGCCTGTCATGAGCGCAATCACGTATTTTTACTACATACCGATTTTTATCAAGATCAGTCAAGCCGTTATTTAGTTATAAAAGGACATACAGACAGACAGACAACAATTTTTAAAAGGGTAGAATCGAAATCAGTGACTCATAAAACGACTATCTATCGCATAATTTGTCAAAAAAACTGAAATTGCAGACAGACGCAAGAGATTTATATAGTAGTATAGATATAGAAGAGAAAGTTCTGACTGACCGATTGGTGATTTAAGACACAGCTTAAACCCACAGACAAACTACCCTAGAGACCTGAAATATTTACGAATTTCTAAGCGAACTATTCTATCAAGGTGAGAGGAACGAGACGTAAGCGGGCGGCAAGGTAACGTCACGTACTAAACGAAATAGTGATGTACTCGTATATATTGTGTATTATATCGATAAATACAAGAATTATTTTCAAAAGCTTATTTTAGAAATAGAAATAATGAAATATGTGTATATAATCAAAACAAGATTCTTTATTTCGAAACAAAAAAATCAAAAATTTGGAATAGAAATGCAAATCAAATTCGTTTGGGTAGTACGTGTTTCTCCTAATGTAAAACTTTTTAACAAAAAATTAAATTGACAAAAAACGAAACTAGAACCACCCAACCTTTTCGTCTGTATGTATTTTTTTAACCAACTTTAAAAAGAGGGAGATTCTATGTGCGTCTGTATGGCGTCATGTATACAGAAACTTTCCCCTGCGTATTTCATTTCATTTGATACCCATATTGTTGGTGTCGAACGAAAAATTTAATTCCTGTTATGGAACATATTAGATTTATGATGACGTCACATGTCTGGGAACCTTCCCCTGCGTAATTCATTTCATTTGATACCCATATTGTTGATGTTGAACGAAAAAGTTATTTCCTATTAAGGAACATCCGCCATATTGGATTTATGATGACATCACATGTACAGAAACCTTCCCCTGCGCATTCCATTTCATTTGATACCCGTATTGGTAGTGTTGGATAAAAAATTTATTTCGTATTGTGGAACATCCACCATATTGGATTTATGATCATGTCACATACATAGGGACCTTCTTCTGCGTATTCCATTTCATTTGATACCCATATTGTTAGGGTTTAGCATTATAAAGTTCCCCTATAAAGGTTCATCCCCTTTTTCACCCCTTTAGGGGTAGATTTTTGATGAAAAAGAAAACTGTGTTTTTTTAATAGAAAAAGTATATCTCTGTACCAAATTACATCTTAATCCGTTCAGCGGTTAAAAATTTCCCACACAAAGCTTCATCCCTTTTTCACTCCTTTAGGGGTAGATTTTTGGAAAAAAGAAGTATGTTTTATGATAGAAAAGGTTTTATCTATGTACCATACTAAATTTCGTCTTAATCGGTTCAGGGGTTAAAAATTTCCCATACAAAGTTTCATCTCCTTATTCACCCCTTTAGGGGTAGATTTTTGAAAAATAAACTAGCATATGTTCACCCCCTGGTGTCAAACTACGTCCATGCTAAATTTTATTAAAATCGGTACTTCGGTTTAGCCGTGAAAACCAAGCAGACAGACAGACAGACAGACAGAGAGACTCGCATTTATAATGTTAGTATGGATATGGATTATACAATATTATATAATTATATATATTAATATATTATATATTTGTAATTAATATAATATATATTAATATATTATATTATATAATTATATGTTATATATATATATTATATTATTATATAGTATAGATGGAACTAGGTATATAATTTCAAAGAATGGTAGTTATTATAAATTCTCAAAATATATTGATATATCGATACGTTTTTTCGCGCCCTACTTACACGTGCCATCTTGCAAGAGTGAGGACGCAACATGTAATTATAGCTTGCTAGACAAGGACAAACGCTGACTCAAAGCTACCAGCAACCAGTATAGTGAGAGCTCTGCATTTTTTTGATATAAATTTTTATTATTAATTTTATACTTACCGATGAAACTTGATATTATCCTTTTTGAAACTATTTTTACAACTGTCACTACCACACCACTTTACAGCGCAATTTGGCATTGTTTACGTAATTTATACTATATTTTTTAAAACAATTAGACACAGGTCACAGATCTGCTTTCTGGTTATTACTAAAGGAGCGCGCGTTTGTGTTTGAAGTTATATGAGCATTTGTGCGCATCGATGGCAGAAAACGATGCCCTTTCATTTCCTGTCTTTAGGCTAATTTGTCTGTGCTTAAACCGCTGCTAGTCGTAGAAACATCGAAGGTGTGTGCAATTAAAAAAGGATTTTCCGAAAATTAATCTCAAAGCGTGCAATGAGAATTTAAGATTTTAACCTCTTGCAACCCACGCGGGAATTTTATTTACGGGCATCAGCTCGTAAATAAAATTTGTCGCACGAATTAGATTATGGTCTAGAAGAATCATTTGATTTTTATTTGTTATAAATATGTTGAAAATTGTAAACAATATGTGATAATAATATTACATTTTTATCAGGTTAATAATTATTGATTTCGGAGAAACGCCGAATGTATAATTGTGATTTGTAGTAAAAATTTAGAAATTTTGTTATCTGTTTTGTTTTTTAGACATAATAAATACATACTACAATAACAATCTGGTCTATTAATAAAGTTACAGAGTTTTTATTTATTACTTACTAAACAAGACACAAATAAATAAATAGCTATGTAGCCATAAATTGGCATATTATGATTCTATTACTTCAATATTCTATTATCTATTAAGTCAATACCCTCGCTGCGGCCATCACGTTTCGTTGTCGTCTTAGTATTATACCTACATAGCTGCGATACAAATGATTTAGGCTTGGCGTTAGTGCGTTTAAAACAAATATTAAAGCGTACAATATTACAGTTTGAAACGTATGCACAGAGCTGCAACGTTACAGCCACTATCAGCCAATCAGACGTTTGTCACATTCTCATTGGCCCTTTTGAATCGGATCAACATTTGCAAAGTGAATTTGTATATTGGATCAACAAATAGAAACGCGATATCGATGTCACAAGGACTCAAGTGTTGATCCGGTCGGAGCCACAGTTGTTAATAGAGATGCATATTGGATCAACAAAAGACGCTGGATCAATATTTGTTTTTGGATCAACAGAGTGCTCGCGAGAAGTCGTCGCTGATCAACATTTACCGTGAAGCTATATATATATATATAGCATGTACAATACACAATAATGATGACTGTTGTTGCCGAACAGTTCTTTAGAATTACTATATATTATAGTCTTTTAAATAATACTATATATTATAGTCATAAATAAGAGCGCGGCAAAATTTTCTTCCGCCCCGGGCGACTGACACCCACGCTACGCTGCTGCGACTACCGTTGTAGTTTTAATCGGTAAAAACCCCACATAACACAGTCTCACCCCCAGAGGGTTAGGTACCTGTGTCCGGGTATTTCCTGCTGTCCTAGTATAAGGTGATACAAATAGTAATTTAACCTAGAACATCTAATGCGACAGTTTTATACCGTATTGCAGTTTTAAATAATTACATTTGACTTGCCCGCGCCGACTTTATTTGCGCAATGAATAAATTAGTTTAAAGGTTATCTAATAGTATAAATACGTACAATAATGTGTCATGGCTAAGCAGTTATCAAGTAATAATTTGAAAGATCACACTAACAAATCTAAGAATTTTAGATTATACTTGAATAAGATTTGAAAACATGAAAATCGTAATTTGTTCAGTAGTAATTTTAGTTACTTATTTCTATGCTTGTGTGACAGTGATATCAGGAAAACGTTTAAATATCTATGCTCTTGATGAACGTTGGGTGTGCAATGTAAAAAAAACATGCTCGGAATGTTTGCGATTAAATCAGTGTTCTTGGTGCGAGTCAGAAAATAGATGCTTTTCTAAAAATTTATCAATATACAACAGTTTTTGTTCAGAAGATTCAGTGCTTTACAAAAATTATGGATGTAAGTTGATTTTAATACTCAGATCTTCAATACATACAGCGGCAAATTTAGTGGAATATGAAAATATGTATGAATATTTTTTTGATTTTTATTGCTGGTTGAGGCTGGTTAGTTATTTTTTACATACTTACTTATATTTTTTTGACCACTTTTTATGTTCCGCTTTTGCACTGTGTTGATTTGGCATGGGATATGTTATAAAATATGCGAAATATTGTCATGTTATTATGTTAACACATAGGTACATACATGCATATCCTCACGCTGTATCCCTAACGGGGTAGTCAGAGAGGGCGTAGCGCCAAGCTTCGCGGTCCTTACATACTTATTTCGCTTTTTCAAATCTTCATCATTTTCATCACACATTTTCACTTAGGTATATTATGCGAATGCTTTTAAATTAACACCTACGTTAAAAATAAATTAATCATAACAGACATGCTTTCATTTTGGATTTGCCTGTCGAGTAATAAGTACCTTACAAGTTTTTATTTTTAACCGACTTCAAAAAAGGAAGGAGGTTCTCAATTCGTCTGTATGTTGTTGTTTTTTTTTTATGTTTGTTACCTCATAACTCCGTTATTTATGAATCGATTTCGAAAATTCTTTTTTCGTTTGGTAGGTAATACTTCAGCAGTGGACTCATTTAAATTTTACCGATATTGGAGCTTGTACTTCGAAGATACACTAGATAACGCGACCTGGTTATAACCTTTATTTATATTGACGATTCTCTTGTATATCGTTGCGCTTCGGAATTAGAATGAAGTTAATTGCAGACTTGCCCTAGATATTTATTTAGATCAAGATCACTCAAAAGGGAGAAAGAAAAAAAATTTATTAAAAAAAATTTAACCGCCTTCAAAAAAAAACACTGAAAAGTATAAAATAACTATCCTTTACTAATCAAAACTTAAGTAAAATTAAAATAACTTTATAAATACGATACACATACGTATATAATTAAATTTGACAGTTATTGAAGTCGGTGCCAAATCAATGTGCAACAACATAAAGTTTATTAGTTTGATAGGCTTGGCACCGACTTCAGTAACTGTCAAATTTAATTATGTAGGTATGTGTATCGTATTTATAAAGTTATTTTAATTGTACTTGAGTTTTGATAAGTAAAGGATAGTTATTTTAAACTTTTCAGTGTTTTTTTCCTGTTTCTCATAAGTTTATATAATGTGATATGTAAATAGTTATGTGTATTCAATGTTAGACAGACAATTAATTTTCAATTTTTCCCGAAAAGTGGCAGCATTTAGTTCCTAATTTCTTTTAACCAGTACGTAGCTAGTAGTAAGTACCTCGGTAATACTTCATGCAAAGCATTTATTTTCCTCCACTACATAAGTAAAGTTGTTGGTATTTCATAAAAGACTTAATTCCAGTTATACAATTATTATATTCTTATGGTAGGGTGCGTCTGGGTGGTGTCTCAAATACAGCCTTACTAATCACAATCTACTTACAATGCCATCTTCAGGAACACATTTTATAAAAAGCTATTGGGTATGAAATTGATTGATATGTTGTTGCGACTACTATTAAAGAGTATTCATTATAAAAAAATTGGTATTTACCGATGAAAGTAATTTGTAGCGACGATGGCAGAGAAATCATCATAAGGTTGCAATTTTTAAGAAACTTAAAAAGGCTGCTGTTTTCTCAAAACCGTGATATTTTCACTTGATGTATTTATTAAATAATCATTATGTTGGGTATAGTATAACGTATATTGTACAGGAAACAACTCCAACTATCGCCCCTGGCACGAGGACTTGCTCATTACGGGAAATTTATTTAGTTTTATCATTGTGTAACTGTCGTGTTTTATATTTATTAAATATATGCCTTATTTCATACATTTTACGATAGAAGTGGAAGATAGATGATGTACTTAGTAATGTTTGTTTAAGTCCGTTTTACTAGTTCGAGATCTTAACATTCGGAGAATGTTCGGAGAATTCGGCTAGAAGTACTCCCATTACCCACTTGACTATTATTACTCTTTTCAAAAAGCAAAGGAATGGGCATGATAACGGTACTACTATACCAACTCACTACTAGCGATCGTAAGTCTATTCTACCTTCAGTAACAATAGCTACAGCATCGATCTACAAGACTGGCAATGTAGAACTAAAAGTTTGTCTACCTAAAGAGTATTCAATTGGTTACAACTCATTTAGTCGATCATATGCAACTATCGGAATAGGTTGTCTCATTTCTGAGCTAAATATCATTAACAACGTGTTTATTATGAAATTGCTTATTGAAGTTATGTCTGCAGTATTTATGAGCTTTATTTCAAGCAATTAACGTGATGTCTTCTGTGGTGATGTCTGAAGTGTGACAAAGTTTTCGTTTGCAATTGCTTGTTTTGTAGGTCAACGAGCTACAGTTACCTACTTCATAATTGATGTCCTCTCGATTCTCCACACCGAGACTCTAGGAGCTTCGCTGATATCTTTAATGTTTGAAGTCCTCGTTCACAAATATTAAAAAAAATTGCAAAAACTAACAGAAACAAGGTTCAGAATTTTTAACGGGCACGCCTATAAACAACAAGAAAATTAGACCGAAAAAAATCCAAAAAAAGAATGCTCTAAAACATATCTCAAAAAATAGGTAAAGCAACTTTTAAGTTAACGGTTTTATTTTAAATCGTCAGATGTACCAAAAATTAAAAAGTAATTAAGACACAAACCTGAATCTACTTGAGATTCTGATGTCTGGTAAGAAATCGTGCAATATTAACAGTGCTGTCTTCTGATATCGGATGCTAAGGGGCACTTTGTGTCGCTGCTTCGGCGGAGTAAATAATAATCTCGAATATTTATTGACCATCCAGACTCGCCGAGACTAGCGAACACAAGTACAAATCCATATTCACGCAGTGTTCTCGTTCCTATTGGACGACATTACAGTAAAGCGGCTTTGTGTATTGCATGCATTAGCATACTATAACCTCCTAAACATTGAAAAATTAAGAAAAGAAGGTGCGGGCGATGGTGCGGGACGCAGAGATTACACGTGCATTCGATACTTCTTCTAGATCGCGCTGAGACCAAACGGGAATGGGATAGGGCTCACTTTTCTCGCCTCTTTGTAGCGGACAAAAACGCCGACACTGATCGGAGATGAAAGGGAGAACAAGAAATTAATCAAATTTGCAATTTTCTCAGGTGCTCTCGAGAGCTCTCGGCGAGAACTGTATGGACCTTTAACAAACTGAAATAAGAATGTCTGCGTGATGTCTGTCTAACTATTCGTGTTGTATTTGGACAGTTGCCTCCATATATTGAAAGGTAGTATGAGTGTTATGATATGTGATGGCACAATGGTAAACTGCCTTTAGTACGCTAAAGATGTGCTGTACTTATAGCATCATCAGAAGCAGTGTTACAGACACTAGTGGCGTGCACGAAATACAAATGAGAAGTGAAAGGATCGAATATGAATGTGAAAAAAACTAAGGTTCTGGTATTTGAAAAGGAATATGGACAGACAAAGGGTGAAATATGGGTAAATGGAAAATGTCTAGAACAATTGAACGAAATTGTATATCTGAGGAGTGCGTTTTCGAGGAATGGAAGATGTGAGTTGGATGTGGAGAGACGGGTAGCAGCCGGCAATAATGTGAACGGTGCTTTAGTGGCATTAGTAGGCAGTGTGAAACTCAGCCAAAACCTGTAGTAGTGTGGCCTGGATATACCCGAAATCAGTAGAAATGCGATCTCTTAGAAATAAACTCTTTTGAAAAAAAACGGGCACCTAAGCAAAGAATCAATTTTATTGTTAGTATTAGTTAGTATAGTATGTCTGTTAATTTTAGGTAGTCTTATCTTCAGAATTTTGTAAATTAATGACGGTGGAAAAGTTTTCATCAGTTTTATCATAACATTTTAATTTAATTTATCAGAAATAATGTTAAAGTTTAAACTTTGAGTTTAAAGCATTAGTAGTGTACCTGCTCGCTAAGTAATAAAAATTAATAAAAAAATTAAACTGACTTCAAAAAAGAACACTGAAAAGTATGAAATAACTACCCTTTACAAATCAAAGCTTAAGTACAAAAATAACTTTATAAATACGATACAAATACCCATATAATTAAATTTGACAGTTACTGAAGTCGGAGTCAAGCCTAAACTAAAAGATAGACTTTCTGTTGTCGAACATTGATTTGTCCTCGTGGTCAGAAGAGAGTCTTAAAGGAGCGATCCACACGGTGAAAGAGGCTCGTACCACAATTTGACAGGCTTCCAAAGATAATGGTACGATACGATATCGTACTTTAAAACGTAGAATGACTACAGGTAATGATGAAAAAATACCCCTTGGACGAGGTTCATGTCTTAAAGGTCATGAGACAAAATTAGTGCTGTAATTAGTGCTGTATTCACATGCGATTAACATCAGCTATTATAATTATACTGTTATTTAATAATTTAAAATAGTTTATATTTCCCGATCAACTCAAACATCGTAATAAAAAAGTTTAACTGTGTTGTAGAAGAGAATTTACAAATCTTTAGGCTCAAGAAAAATTTTTTCCTCTATAATTGTTGTGATTTTCGAGCGACGGTGAGTAACCGCTATTCATACTATGGCGAAGTGTAATGCGTGTCCTAACGACTTATCAAATAAAGATGCCGTAAAGTGTTCTAAACGTTCATGTTCTCGTCAGTACCACATCCTTTGTGTTGCTGCTTCAAAGGATGCCATCGACAAAAAGACCTGGATTTGTCCACAATGCAAAATTAGTGTTACAAGGAAAGGTGACAACAGCGAAACACCCGTGAAATCAAATAACGAAAGTTCTGTAAGCGGATCTTCTGAAAACCCTTTTGATATTGACGAGAATAAGAAAGTATCTGTTAATCAATCAAGCTCGTTGGAAAATGATACAGCGCTTCTCATAAATTTGCATGATAAAATTGTAAGTGCTGTGTACAATGATCTACCAGAACATATTAGTGAAGTCTTAAATACAGCGTTAAAACCAATCACAGACAAGCTTAGCGCACTCGAAAGTTCCGTGAAGTTTATGAGCGACAAGTATGATGACATGAATAAGGTAATAAATAGTCAGAAGTCTTCCATTACTCAGTTGCAAACCGAAAATATTAGATTACGAGATAATATGAGCAAATTGGAATGTAGACTGAGTGTCCTGGAGGACTCGTCGTTGCGACAGGAGCAGTGGGCCAGACTGCAGAACGTTGAGAATCTTGGAGTTCCGGAGTCTCATAATGAGTCACCTATCAATATTGTACTCAAATTGGCTCAACACGCTAACTTCAAACTTGAAAACATGGATTTGGAATTTGCCCATAGAGTTCAGGCTAAACGCACTATCAAAGGAAAGCCGCGAGCCATCATAGCAAGGTTTCGGGAGCGTTCTACTAAAGACACCTTCTTGTTAGCATTAAAGAAAAAACGTGGCCTAAAACCCAATGATGTCGGAGTGGAGGGAGATTCCTCGGTCATATATGATAATGAACATCTTACAGTTCATAATAAACAACTTTTAAATAAATGTAAAAAAATTGCTAGAGAAAAATATTACACGTTTATATGGACAAAAAACTGTCGAATTTATATAAGAAAAACCGAGAAATCGCCACCTATACTGATTTCAAAGGAAGCCGATCTAAAAAATATTGTTTAAATTATTATATTGTATGTACTTTGCAGTTTGTCATTCTCACAAGTATATTTTGTTATTTTTTACTGTTATCGAGTCGCTTTTTGTCACACATGAAACTTACGAGTCGCTCCACACACAACATATTCACACAAGTAACACTATTCTATCAACTACTCACATTTACATGTAGCTATCTTTACCGTATTAAATCAATAATTAAACCTGGACGTCTTTTGTCCATAGTTAGACGTTTCTCTCTGTATACGTTATCTTTAATTTACTACGTAATGAAATATATTCAATTACTAACCCCTTATTACACTACTATAATGCATTATTATACTACCGATAGCAGAATTCTGTGTCTCTCAATACCCAGTGATCGACGATCAACTAAAAGTCTAAAATTAGCTTTTAACAATACATATTACCGATTAAAACATAAATTAATTTTTATTTATTTTTACAATGACTAATTTAAATATTTTCTATCAGAATGTTCGTGGTTTAAGAACTAAAACATTGGAATTTTATAACAATATATTGAACATTGATTACGACATAATACTAATTACTGAAACATGGCTTAACAACAATATTCTAGACTCGGAATTGGTTGATAGTCGATACAATGTGTTTAGACAAGATCGGGGCTCAAATGGGGGCGGAGTAATGATACTCTGTTCTAAGCGATTAAGTGTTAAACTTCGTGCGCGCGCGGAGTGGCGAAACACTAAACTAGATTTTGAATACTTATGGTTAACTATAGAGGGGCGTACACTAAACTCAGAGAGTGATATGCAATTGGCGTTGGTTTATATGGCACCGGACTCAAATTTGCCGCAACGTATTAATCAGTTAGCAGACTTTTTTTCTAATACATTGGGCACTTTTTCGAACGATTTTCTCATGTTAGCTGGGGACTTTAATTTACCTCACATAAAATGGAGTCGGTCTGGGCCAACTTATCTAAAGATAGGAAGTATCGAACTGCAGAAGGCCAGTATTGATTTTATAAACAATACCAAATTTCACGGATTAAATCAGTATTCTTTCTTCACTAATACCTCTGGAAACACTTTGGATCTGATTTTTTGTAATTTTGAAGTTGATGTTACTGAATGTAGTACACCGCTGGTTTTTGAAGATAAACGTTTTCATACTACAATTTCAATTAATGCATCGGATATAACAGTACCACCTTTGTCAAAAAGTTGCCACAGTAAGTACTTGTTTAGGAAAGCTGATTACATTAAGATTATAGCGGCATTGAATTGTATAAATTGGGTTTCAGTTCTATACACTGGAACGGTTGACGACGCAACAAATAAATTATATGAAATTTTATATGATGTTATTAATAAATATGTACCGACTAGTACAATTACAAGCTCTTCTCATTATCCGGTATGGTATAGCCGATCACTTATTAATTTGATAAGAGAAAAAGCCAAGGTTCATCGTCGCTGGAAACGTTTTAGAAATCAGTTGGATTACAATAGTTTCTCTATTCTCAGAAGGAGATTAAAAAATATGCAAAAACAATGTCATGATGCTTACATCTCAAATATACAAGAATCCTTAAAATGCAATCCAAAATTGTTATGGTCTTACATTAACGCAAAACGCAGGTGTGCTACTACTTATCCGACTTCGATGATTTACAATGGTAGGGAACTAAAAAATGGTGAGGACATGTGTAACGCATTCAACAGATTTTTTGAAAGTATATTTGTACCGTCTGCTGATAATTATCCCAGTACTGATTCCTCACATTCAAATTTCGCTTATGACATTCATACTTTTGACATTACTTTGGAACGTACAATGAGACTGCTCAAAGATATAGATGACAATAAAGGTGCTGGTAGTGATCAGGTTTCTCCAGTTTTTATACGTAGATGTGCATCCTCTTTAGCATTCCCGATAAATATTATCTTTAATCGTTCAATCAGGGAGGGCGTTTTTCCGTCGATCTGGAAGGAAGCTCATATTGTACCTATACACAAGAAAGGTTCAAAGTGTAACGTTGAACATTATAGACCCATTTCTATACTTAATATTTTTAGCAAATGTTTTGAAAGAGTGGTATACGAATATATTTATCCGGTCATAAAACAAGGAATCCCTGATGAACAACACGGTTTTGTTAAGGGTCGGTCGACTGGTGCTAACTTGTCGTTGTTTGTTAATGATATTCTTACGGGTATGGAGACACTGTCACAAGTTCATGTGATCTACACAGACTTCGAAAAAGCTTTTGATCGTGTAGATCACGTAATATTATTTCATAAACTGCAAGAGTTGGGCATTCGAGGTGATCTTTTAAGATGGATAAAATCGTATGTTTCGAATAGGAAGCAAGCAGTCATAATAGGTGGGCTACGATCTAATTTTGTAGAGGTGCCCTCAGGCGTTCCGCAGGGCTCAATTCTTGGACCTTTGTTATATATAGCTTATTTGTATGATATAGGTAAGTGTTTCAAGCACGCAAAATTTCTATTATATGCGGATGATAAAAAAGTATATCAAGCTGTTAAGAATGAAGAAGACTGCTTGAAGCTTCAAGAGGACCTAAATAGTCTTTCTAAGTACTATTTGGAAAATAAGATAAATGTTAACGTGTCGAAATGTGCTCATGTTATTTTTACGCGAGGTACACCATTGAAGTACAGCTACAAATTGAACGGAATGATCATTCAATGCACCGACAAAGTAAAAGATCTGGAAGTTATCTTGGATGCCAAACTCACTTTTTCAGATCACATCCAATATATAGTAGGTAAAGCTTTCAAAAATCTGGGATTTATTTATCGTGTATCTAAACCTTTTACAGATGTTTCTTGTATCAAAACCTTGTATTTTGCGTACGTTCGAAGTGTACTTGAATACTGTTGCACTATATGGAACCCTCATTATGTTGTTTACGAACATGCAATAGAGCGAGTACAAATCAAATTTGTTAAATATTTAAATCATCATACTCGTATGTTCCACGTAGACTACAGGGTATCTTGCAACAATTACAAAATAATAACACTGTGCGCTCGACGTACTCTTAGAGAGATGCTGCTGTTGCACGACGTATGCTCCGGTAAACTTGACTGCCCCCAACTCCTCACAATGCTGCATTTATGTGCGCAACGAAAAAGAACTAGACACGCACAGTTGTTCTATGTACCGATCTCTCGAACCAATTATGCATTTAATAACATCACGCGTCGTTTACCACGAAAGTATAATAAGGGGTTTTCGGACATAGATATCTTTCGCTTGTCAAAAATAAAATTCTAAAAAAGTGTAATAAAACAATTGTTAAATTCTTAACGCAAATAAAAAAAAAAAAACGAGTTCAAGAGAAACGTCATGTAAACTCACCATTACAACACACACATTTGTAACAAAAGAACGAGACACTCATCCACACAAAACACAATGTCACCACAATTTAATACTTCACAATTACATTTACACACACGACTCGATGTGACATTAATAATTTTTGTTTACCTTATATTATAATAAATTGTAAAATTGTAAATAAATGAAAATAATAACTACCTACATCACATAATATTTAATATGTCAGTAGCATTTAGAATCAGTAATTGGCAAAAGGCACAGAAAAATGTAATTTAGTAAGATATAATATGTAAAATTGCTGTTGATTCTTGTTAATAAATAAAATAAAAATAAATAAATAAAATTTACAGTGTATGGAAAAGTCTGGATATCCTTTTACTCTGAGATCTGTGCGGCAATTAGCTTACTCTTTCGTGGAATTCAATGGCACACCTAACCCATTTCATAACGAAACTAAAATGACGATATGACAGGCTCAAAATATTTTTAGCTAGACACTGATAATTAACGACCAAAAAAATATTGAGAAAGTGAGAGACAGGAACAAAAAGAAAATGGGCACTCGAAAGTTAGTACAGAAAGCATCTAACAAAGACAAAGTTAATCCGAAGTAAACTAAGAGAATAAAGAAAAATCCAAGACCCTAGTCAACAGCAGATAGTTCTGAAGCAGCAGATATTTCTTACAATGATTCGACCTGGACCCGGCTGGGAAACAGATTTTTCTAGACAGGTCTTTCTTATTTAATAATACGTCGCTAGACAAGTTTTTATTCGCTCCACGTTTTTATTTTAGTCTGTAAAAAGTCCCTGTTTACCTAATTTTATTTTCTAGTTTTTAGTTTGACTTTGGCTCGTATCATGACGCAAATTCATCATTTCCAATTCTCTCATTGTAGTTTTGCACAGTTTTTTACCTGTCATTTTTTTTAATTTAATGTCCACAATCCATCTTTTTTCTCCATCATTAGACTCATCACCAAGTGTAATGTATGGGACTCGTCAGTCAACCAAATGACATATAACTCGAGAGGGTTACTAGTAACGGTCGAAGAATTCCACTGCCCACCTCCTGATTCATCATCAGACCCTCGTCACTAAGTATATTGTATGGGACTCGTTAAAGCCGACCAAATGAGTCCCATCTCGAGGGGTTATTAGTAACGGTTCAATAGTTCCACTGTCTACCTCCTGACTCCATCATCAGATCCACGTCACCAACTGTGGGACACTCGTCGTATGGGACACACGTTAGAACCAATAAAATGAGCCCAAACCGGAAGGGGTTTAGAAAAACTTTATTTTTGTAAATTATATTATCTTATTATATTCTGATAATAATTATTTTATAACTATGATTCGTTTGAATTTTTAATACGTTCAAAGTGAGTTTACTTTTGTTTAGTATTAAATGATGCCTCTTATTACACATAAAATATGCAAGTCTTTTGGCTCTCATTACCCGATGTGTAAGCGTGTGGAATGTGAGCGAAACTACCATTTGTAAAAAAAGTGATTTATCATTAACTAAGAGTTAGTTTTTAAAATGTTTGATGACAATTACTGAAAGACTAAAAACTGAAAAACTAAACAACTTATTAGTGTCTAAAAAAATTAAATGATTACATGAAATTGCATTTTTTTTAAATTTTCATTACATCGCTCCAATTCTCCCATCCGTTTAACAAAAAAATAAATTAAATCAGCAATAAAACTGTGGTAATAGATTCGATTCTTCTACCGATTCCCTTTTGAGATCTCTTAAGTTAGCTAGTGCTGGATTTCTTTATTTGCATAATTCTTTGTATATTCCTTTCTTTGTATATAATTCCTTGTAAATTCCTTTGTATTTTCCTTTACCAAAAAATATTGTGTTTATGTAAATTATTTAAAAATATTTTCTTTAACCTGCAGTTAGTTTGGAAGAAAACGCAGTGTGTTCTTGTGCTGGTGGTTCTACTGAAGCGCATTGTTATCCACCAGGTGATATAGAAGATTTTGAATGTTCTGGTCGAGGTACATGTGTTTGTGGCCGCTGTTTATGTGACGTCATCCCTGATGTTGAACATCCCACAAAGGTAGGTACCTGTTATTTCTTAGTGAGTATTTTGAGAAGACTACAGCTTCCTAAACATTTACATAGTATTATTGTCTATAGCGCATATACGATTGGATAGTATCTATTATATATGAAAGTCACTTTATTGCCAGTTGCTACCCGTCTCTCCACATCCAACTCGCATCTTCTATTTCTCGAAAACTCATTCCTCAGATATTACAATTTCATTCACTTGTCCTAGACATTTAGCGTTTACCCATATTTCACACTTCGTACATCTTTTCTTTCAAACACCAAAACCTTAATTTTGTTCATATTCATATTCAATCCTTTCACTTAACATATTCTTCTTCCATGCATGTGACTAGACTCTGTAACTCTGCTTCTGATGGTACTATAAACCATGGAGCACTCAGCCTATAGAGTGGCAATGTCATTTATTTTGTATGAAAACCATTTACGTCAAACACTGTTGCGGTTACTGCGTTCTGTTTTATAGTCTAATTTTTTGCTGTTTTTGCCACACTACCGAATAGGACATTTAGCCATTACATACATATTTTAATATCTGTTGGAATATACAGAGATGTACACACAGATCCAGTATTGGTTATGTACTGCTTAACGCGAGCGAGAGTTGATATTTGTAAATAAACTCAGCAGTGGTGAATAAGATGGTCCAATATTTCGTCTCTATAGGTTGAGTGGTCCATTCTATAAACACAGCGTCGTCAACGTATAAAAGACAGTTTACCACTGTGCCATTACACATCTACCGCTCATACCACCTTTCGATGAAGTATGAAGGCCTAAACAGACTTCGAACCAGGGCGACACGACAGGTCACCATCTATCCTTACACTGTACTGTCCCTCTGTCTCTCTCATGGCTCTGTGATGACAATATTGTGACCACACGCCTGCAGTAAAGGCCCCTACGCCGTATTCAGGCAGAAGGCCTCACGATTTCTTTCGCACTGCTCTATCAAATGCTTTTCTAGATCCACAGAAGCGAAGAAGACTTGCTGACCTATGGCCAGAAACTTCCTACGAACACGCGGATCGAAAAAATTCGATCCATATAGCCCCTGTTCTGTACTACTGTTCCTAAAACAACCTTGCGCCTCCCTCAAATATCTTTCAGAAACGCCTTTCATAATACGTTCAATCAATAATTTGGTAATTGGTATAGACTTTGCTTGAGTTTAATGTATATCTATGTCAATTAATATTCATTTAGTAACTGGTGTTTTACAGGCAGTGATGGGAAGATACTGCGAGTTCGACAATTTCTCTTGCGATGGACCTAAATGCAACGAAGGACCCTATTTAGTGGAGTCTTTAAGTCACACGAGTTATTTTGACATGGACGGTTTTTCTAGTTTAGACAATAATAAAGAAACCGTAGAATAACAGAAACCGTCTTACTGTTAAATAATATTTACTTACTTTTACTTATATGTATATTATGTACTTATACCGTGACATAAATTGAACTGTGTCAAAACTTTAAGTCACAATAACTAATAAATTTTTGTCTACTCACAAATGCAATGTCGCTTGCAGAGAATCTTATATTCTAGCAGTCAATGTAGCCGTGGTCCAGTCAATGACTAGCTAATTAATTATTATTTAATCCTGGAAATGAACTTTCACAAAATCTAACTAAGTATTTCTTGTAAACGCCAATTCATGAATTTTTAGAACACGAATGCCAAAGTGAACATTTTATCTATAAAAGTTCATTTCCAGTAAATGGGAGTTATGTAACTGGCCCAGTGAAAAAATAATAAGTAATTACGTTAATATAAATAAAAAACTATAAAATTAATTCTTAGTTGTAGAAAAATATTCTATGTAGGTAAAGATGTTTCCAGTATTTAAATCTATAAAAAAAAATACACTTACGTATACTTATAATTTATGTTATTCCATTTCTTTTTCTAAAAAAATTCCAAAAGAATGAGTGCTACTAAAGGAAGTTTTGAGAATCGTGTTCAAGCGAAAGAACTCTCTCAATTAAGAAATTGATATGAGCGGGGTCTGTCGCGGATGGCTCATCGGTCTTGAGTGCCTGCCCGTTATGGTTACGCGAAATTAGATTTCAACAAGTCTATTTTCTCTTCAGCTTTATTTTCTGGAATCTATGATATCGAGGTTCTTTACCTCCTATATGCATTAACTTGGATTGATTCAAGCATTCCGTGGGTAATGTGTGGTATTGTATTGCAAGAAAAAGCGTATAAAAATAAAAATTAACTAGGTAGTTATGTAAATGCTCCTTGTAATGTCATACCATGTCATAGACATACGACGGATCAAGACTTACCAGTTTTCCAATAGGTTCCTACTTATTTATACCTAACCATTTATTTTACTTTACAAGTTCTTTAATAGGTACTAAGGAACTTTGTGTGGGTACCTAAGCTAATGTTATAGTTACATGAATAATGTATGTAATACCTGAGCGACTGAGCTTTACTCGGTGTCTAACAAAAAAAAATAACAAAAAAAGTCTGACCACATTACAGAATTTGAATTTGCGTATTTCAGCTTGGTAGATCTACGCTTTAGCCACTGTACTACTGAGAAAATAAACTGTTGTGAAATCAGAAGAGTTTAGAGTTTAGAAATTTTAAATTATGAATATACAAGTATGGGTTGTATTATACTACGCTTTTAAATAACATAATATCTTAAAATATAGGAAGTCCATGAAGATTAACATTAAATTAATTGGTTCAGAAAAATAAATAATAGATTTTTCTCCATGACTTTTAGCTATTGCCTTTATAAAAAACTCTAAAGTCAGACGCCGTGTCCGAGCAGCAACGGTGAGTTAAATCAGATAACCTGACTCACCTGTATATACGACACACATTTATTATCAGATAAGCTGATCGGTCGCCATTTGGTTAGAAAACAACACTGTGGGTGCTGTTTTCTAACGATATCATCTATATTTTATCTGATTTTATTTGCCTCACTTCGTTGTACGGGACAGGTTGTCTGAAGTTATGAAGTCTATGCTTTTATCATTATTTTTCATGTTATTTCTTTATTATAAGTACATTATTGAAGTGATTTGTGTTTTTAATATGAACTTGTTGCAAACTGAACTTAGACATATTATTTAAACTTATTAAAAAAAAAAACAAAAAAGGTCTGACCGCATCGCAGAATTCGAACCCGCGCACTTCGGCGTGATAGACCTATGCTCTATCCATTGTGCTATTGAGAAGGTAAACTCAGCTGCAAAATTGAAATAGTTTACAATTTTAGAGTAGACGTTTTAAGTGTGTGAAAGACAGAGAAAACGATTTTTCCCAGAATTGAGACCTAGCTAAATCGATTTCTCGCCCCCCTCATCCCCTATATTGTAAATTTCATCGAAATCGCTGGAGCCGTTTTTGAGAAAGCGATATCAAATATGTATATATATGTATACATACAAATATTGCTCGTTTAATATAATAGCGGATATTATTCACTCATATTAAGTACCTAAATGATAATGGATTATTATGGAAAATAATAATAGTTCAATTTTTATTTTAAGTGAGTAGCCATAAATATCTAATAATTTATTTTATTTATTCATAACTACCTAATAATTTATATTGTACTTCACATAAAAATTATCTGTGGTACTTATACATATACTCTACAAAGATATTAATCTAGCGCTAGCACACCCTTTTTGTCTAGAATTTTTCGAGTAAGTACGTTATACTTACATAGGCCCAACTTCCAAGGTTATACTTCAAATGAAAAAGTATTTGATCTGAAGTATGTAAGTGTACAGACGTACCAATCTGGTGTACATAATCTTTAAATATAACGGTAACTCAGACTATTTTTTATTTGTCTCAGAATGCTACTTATAAACCTATAGTGAACAATTTTGTAGAAACACGTTGTAGACATTACCTATTAGAAATCATTCTGGTTATGTACTTGGTTATAGGTATCTATGTATAAATAAATCAATATTTTTACTATTCCATAAACGAAATAGCAAAAATTGAATCTTCATAGTTCGTCAATTATCTGTCCTCCTTTTAATTATTCGTAGGTTTGTCTATCTGCCCCTATGTCACAGCTCACAACCGAGTTTTCGTCATCATTACATAATGGCGCCCAAAGCGACCGGCTCCTCGCTCTACCCCTGGGCCGGCGCTGGGTTCAGTAACAATTTTGTATAAAATAGATTCAACAAGTATCAATTTTTGCAATAATAGTCGATTTTTACAAACATTAGTAATTATTATTTATGTAACGTAAATTGAAATGTATTTTATGTGATTTAAAAGCCTCAATGAAAGGGCGCTGAAAGACGATCTCGCTCTACACTGAATAAGGGCTTGGACCGGCACTGACCGAACCCTAAAGTATTGCGTGTCTGACACGCTCTTGGCCGATTTTTTTATTACTATTTCGTAGTTTTACCTACTATTTAAAAAATTACCTACTTATATAATTATAAAGAATAATTTATTATCATGAGATGAAAAGTTATAAATACTTACTTAATTTTTCATAGGATCTACTTAGATACCTACGAAATAACATTACTAATAAGTACTTCCTAAAAGAGTAGAACTTTGCTACTAAAGTATATTTTCGTAGCATCTTCAAGATCATAAAATAAACGTTTACGGTATTTTGTATTAGCAGATAGAAGATTTTCGAAGTAACATCTTAGGTAAATTTTGCGCGACCAAAGCCTATGCATAGGTAGCGATGGATAATTTTCCGAAATTTTTCAAGAAAAATTTGGGAAAAATCTCGGACAAATTTCAAAAATGGAAAAATATCGGAAAAATAATTGAAAATTCTTGAAAAATTTTAATGACCCACCATTATGCATAGGTCAATGTATGTACTTACGAAGAAAAATCTATTACTTAGATATTTAATTAAATTAGACACCTATTTTTTTATAAGATTACAACGAATTAAACCATGTACTTAAAATGAATAGAATTGACAACAAACTACGTATTAAAATGTGTAAACGTTCAATACTATTTGTGAAGAAATACAGTCATTATCACTACGAAGCACGAGGCTACGACGGAGTTAGTAGCAATTCGATTACGGTTGAAGAGCCCAAATTGTTTTAGAGTTGTTACGGACTCGGTAACCGATCAGTATGCACAAAATTGTTCAGTACATTTAGGCAAATGAGGATAAACCTTTCAAGTGCAAGTCTATTTGCATACTTAGTGTTCTGTACTGCCACCGCGAAAGACAGTGTTGCAGAGTTTCCTTTGTGTAATAAAAGTATTAAATATAATACAATCTTGATATTGATCTTGACTTCGCGAGTGGTAAGACATTGCGCGGCGTCGCGTCCGTCCGAGATCTCTATACCATTTTACTCGCTAATCCTGTCGCCAAATATCAATGTTTGCACTGTTGTATTTCGGTGTAGAGGGTATGACAGCCGGTGAAATAAGTGCTTTCTTAGCCTTGATACTGTACCGTGGGCTATCATCAAGTGGACTATATGTTCTTTTGTCTTCCCACTAGTAGAAAAAACCTTTGGAGGCAAGGTGGTAAGACAGCAATTTTTCCGCAAAAGAAGAGTTAAATAAGTAACTTAAAGTAAAGCACCATAATTTTTTAATTCATGAACATTAAGTACAGCAAGTTTAGTTTCGGCAGCCTACCGAACCTGTGTCCGAAATCGGAACTATGTAAGTTTTCACGCTGCCTTAAGTGGCGATCAGTGTTGTGGGATCTCATTATGGTATCCTTCTTGCTTGCCCTAAATATGTATAGTGTATGTATATACCAGTTGTGCATATAAGCGTGGAACTTAGACGATCTCGACTGCATCAGAAGTCTCTGTGTAAATTGTCGACTGAAAACAGTCATGCTCTTTGGCACCGCACTTCTCACTCTCAATCACAATACCGAATAGCAAAAAAATATTTTTATTCCTGTCTTTTCTTTACCATAAGGCTCTCGCCTGCCTGGGTCTTGTCATCTGTAGCGGCTGCTCTATTCGCCTTATGGTAAAGTCGGCCCTGATGTCACACCACGACATAATTATTTATTTATGAAAAAACTGCTTCTATAAACATAAAGGTAAAATTATGTATTTGATATTAGCTAAAATGATAAAAAAAAACTGAAATAATGAACAAAAAAATAAACTTAAAAATAAATTCGGTTTCGGTTTTACTATGGATCGGACACTATTCAAAACCAACTCGCAAAGGTCAAAATTCTGTTTTTGAACTGAACGTTTGTCTAATAATTGTATACCTATTTAATATATAGCATTATAATATACAAGAGACTGGTCGAGGCTTCGGGAGACCGACGGGCTGGCAGCTTCTTCCGCCAACGAATCAGTTTGGCTATTCAAAGAGGCAATGCTGCCAGTCTGCTAGGTACCTTGAGCAATGACAGCTTTCTAAGCGGCAACTTTGAAGAAGTTTATTATTTAAGATAATGTGTAGTTTTAAGTTTGTAAATATTAACATATGTATGTACTTTTTGTGAATAAATCAAATATACAATATAAAACAAATAGGGGAGTAATACATATAAATTGTATTATTATATCGTTTCGTGTTGTATTGTGTTATATGTAGATGCATATAATTCATTTTCACCAGCAATAATTTAAATATTGTCGGCGCTGTTTTCTATCACGACTTATTAGATGTAAATATGTGTCATATTACTTACACGCGAGTCGGCTTATTTTAATTACTTCTATCTGTCGTAATAACACGATAATGTAAAATGTAATAATTACCTAACTGTAATCATTAAGTATAACCGATTAAATTTATTTATGGTATTTGGTCATAGGTGCTGTAAGGAATATGTTAGGTACCTACTTATTGGAGTACTATACTGTACTATTTATTAATTTCATGTTTGTGTTAGTTTTCGTAAATGGAGATTATTTGAGCGTGGAATTAAACATTAGTTATACATTTAAAAAAATATTTAAAATTACGTAAAGCTGTATATTTCTGTATCTATGCGCGTCTCCAAGCATTTATTTATTACGTGCTGAATAATTTTCAAGGGAACGTGATCGGGAGCTATAAGAAGGAGATAAGATGTCAATGGAGGCATCTGTAGATATGTACATTGCACTATAGAAGTGGAGATCACACATAATAATATGCCATTGGTATTCTGGAGTGAGTAAGAATGCGCGTTCCATTGGGGCGACTTCTCGGCGAGCTGTGGGTGTCAGCGACACACACAACTAAGTTTTTGACCTAATTTCTTATTCAACTGTTTTCGACCTATGACAATTCGAAAACACTATACTTTTTAGGTCCTATCAACGTGCAAAATTTAGTTAGTGTAGGTATGTAACTAATGTATAGGTAGGTATGTTATTACTATATGTAAGTATATTTATTCTGATATAGGTAAGTAGTACAGATAATGGTGGATAGGGATGTGTGCACTGGAAAAAAGGTATTTTCCAGTTGATCGATTGTGACAATCTTGTTTCTAGAAACTATTTAAAGTAGGCACCTAAAACGTCATCTTAAATCGATAACGTTGTTTTGCATCAATAATTTCACAATTAAGTACTTAAATAAATTGATGCTTAAATAGATTATGTCATTCAAGAAAAGGTTTATGCAGTACTTCCTGCAAGTATCAGTACCATATTATTCGCCTGTGCCGTCGTCGTAACGTATAACAATACAACAGGGCCGTAGAGGCTTTGGGATTTCGGAGTAGTAACTAATCAAGGAGCGTTTTATACCACCTTTTATTTTCAATTTTAAGATGACATTGTTGGCGCAGTGGTTGAGGTATTATGTCTAAGCGCGGAAGATTCCGGGTTCTATTACAAGACGGGGCAATTTAGAAAACAAAATATTTTAATTGTCTCGTGTCTGGGTGTTCTGGGAAACGAGCCTAGTAGTCGTCGTCTGATTCTCATAGCACAAGGAGTGCCCTAATTTGAGACCCGATGATCGGTGTGTATATTGTCTCTGGTGCACTTAAGAAACGTCTGACTTCTTGTGCTGTGATTAAGGTTACCAATCGTATTATAATATATAGATTAATAATATATAAATTTTGGGTCTGCGTTATTGTGGAATCAGTTATACGTATACGTATAGAGTTATACGTATATACTGTTGAAGAAATATATAGTCCGCAAAAATGCTATATTTCAGTGATTAATCTTTATTTTGCAACACCGAAACTAATAACCAGAGATCAGAAATTCGGGAGCATAAATACCTAAACTTCATTTGCGGAATTACAATTAGAAATAGAAATTGTCGTTGTACATTTTGCGATTAAATTTGAAATTTTGATGACATTTGACGGAAAACATTTCGAGTGCTTAGAATGAGGAACAAATTTATAAAATACAAATATTTTGACAATAATTGTCAAATATTTTGGTCTCAAAATGTACATAACAGGTTTTCATGTTATTTTTTTAACATTTCATGGAATAAGTAGCCAGGGCCCAGGGTCCCCTGATATTTAAATATTATATTTCTTAGTTTTGATATTTGTTTAATTGTGAATTTATTTGAAAAGTTGTCGAAACGGTTTTTAAATGCATTAAAATTATTCTTTTAAATTTATGCGATTGAATTTCTTTTTCCCAAAATTTAAAAAATTCAAAAATGTACCTACTTATTTCAATTTACGGATAACAAAAACGTAAAGATAATTTGACTCACAAATATTTCAAGCTTGTGTTTTATAAGTACTTTTAACAGTTATCCATAAAATACTCAGGACCAAGACTTTTTGTTTTACATAAATGTATTAAATTTGGATATAGACTACAATAAATAAGTATTTCATGTATCTACTAATGTATTTTTACAATCTCGTCTTCATTATAAAGTAAATAGCACGCAATATCAGCAATATTTTATGTTTAAGTACAGCGCGGCCCTTGTACAAGAGAGAGACAACGCTATTTAGCTAATAGTAAGATTCATCTTGAGTAGTGTTAATACAATATTTTTTTTGAAATTTACTATATTTTTCTATAGCTTCTTCTGAAAAATACTATAATCAACCGAAGAAATATCGGCAACCCTAGCTGTGACGCCCTGTGGCATTGGCCCTGCAATATCGGCAGCAGCTTTGTCCTCGGAAAATGCACAGTACATTCAGCAGTGTAATCTTCAGTAAAAAGTAAAGCAAATTTAAATTTCTTCATCAAAATCTGAAGTGTCGGTCCTTCAGGCAAGAAAGGTGAGTTTTCAAATTGAATATTCATGGCGCCGTACGCATTCAATGAGTATTATGTTAGCCCTAACCAAATTAGTTTGAATAGGTAGGTACCTATTTAAGTATAAAAATTTTAATGTATTGTATTTTCTATCTTCTTAATCTTCTTTATATAGAAAATTCCGGTGCGCATGTGTTTATAATTCTTCTCCTCCAAAACGGTTTCGTCGATTTGGATGAGATTTTTTGTACTTATGGGGTCATCCGCGGGGTTACCTAAATACTAAAAATACCTAAAAATTTGCAGACTGCGACAGCTACGCGATCACTACGCGACCGGTGATTAATTGTAATAAAAAATTATTATTCTATGACCGTAAAATGTACTTTTCGCGGTAGATTTAGCGCTACTATACAAAATACATTACACAAATTCTCGTTTTGACAGCAGATATCGCGCGATATTGGCTGTCGCATGCTGTCTGCAACTTGCGTAATAAGCGTGCCGGATGGTTCTTCGCTATAGTTGGACCGGCGTGCCGCCGCGGCGGGTTATTACCTAAAAATTTGCAGACAGCGACATCCACGCGATCATTGCGCGATTGGTGACTAATTGTAATAAAAAATTGGTACTATGTAATATGACGATAGCGTGTCTATTGCAACATGTCCGTAAAATGCACTTCGTGGTAGATTTAGCGCCACTATACAAATTATGTTCTTATTTTTATTTATATTTTATTTATATTTTTCTTTTGACAGCAGATATCGCGCGATATTTGGCTGTCGCATGCTGACTGTAAGTTATGAAATAAGCGTGCCGATAGGTGACGCTGTTCTCGAGATCCATATTCTTTTTTTAATTTTATGACCTTTTTTTTCCACGCAGACGAAGTCGCGAGTTACAGCTAATATAAGTGTTGAATATTACTGTTTACTATTTATGCTGATAATAAATATTTCATATAATTTCATATAAGTTTATATAAGTCTGTTTACTTCATATAATAATTATTTATGTACAGAAATATATTATGTGACTATTTATTTTAATGAAACCAGGTAGATACCTACTTACTTCTTAGTGTCTGTTCCGAAATTGGAAAAAGGAACAATGGAAACACTTCGGTGTCCGTTTATCTGTCCGTCTTTCTGTCACAATCCTTTTTCTCAGAGACTATTCGACGCTAACCGTTGAAGAAATATCTGCCCACCCCACCTTATTTTTAATAGCATAAGTCATAAAGATCTAAAAAGCCATGAACGACATTCGAACATACAGTATAGATTGATAGTAAATTATTGGAAGTGTATTATGTATAGGTATATTAGACACTTTTTTTACATAAATAAAAAGAAAGCTCTACCATAAACTTTGTATTGCGGTTGATGCTATGGTACAATAACTGCGCTAGTAGTACTGACACTTAGCAGATTTTTTCCGAGCTTTCATTAGTAGATAGTAGATAGGTTATTCAATTAGTCATGATTTCGTCCGTTTGTATCCACTGTTTTCAGCTACAAGCTACGTCTATATAATTTATATTAATAAGAATGAATTAAGAAATATTATTCGATGAATATATTTGATATATTCATCGAATAATCGAATATTAATTGATATATCTATTATATCAATTAAAGAAAATCGAGAGTGTTTTCTAGTCAGATTATTTAATTATATAGTATGTATATATTACTGTAGTTCACTCAGATACGTAAGTACATTTTTTGATATACGAGACAAAATAACTGAGTTTGTTATAAGTTTAAAATTAAATTTATTTAATTAAATAAACTATTTTACATAACTAACTTAATCTATACTAAGACTAAGGTATACTGATCTAATGATCGAATCGGAATGGTCTCTTGGTTGCTGTTGGCAGCTACCTTTATACTGCGCTGGCCTGAATTGCTCCATTGTGTTCCAATGATTCGTTTCTATGAATCATTCTCTTTTCATCCATTGTTGACCACGGCGTCACTATCAAGTTTAAATTACTCTTTTTATTACCTATTGTTTCGGACAATGGGTTCATATAGATACTATTTATATTTCTATATTTGTTGGGTAATTGCTGGAGTTGACTCTCCCCCGCTAAATTTGAAGTCCATGGTTTCTTATAAAACTTGGATCTGAAAAATTTATAAATGGTACTAACAGTAATAAATAATGCAATAAAACTTATTAGCCCATATTGAATCGTAGTATGTTTTTCTTGCGTCTGTAATTCTTTTACTTGCTTTAAATGTTTGAGTGTATTTGTTATTTTTCCTGTATCATAATTCAGTTCTATCTCAGAAATATCTTCTTTACGCACAATTTCTAAGTTAGGTAATATAACTTTATCTCTCGACTCTTTAGTTTTAAATCTTTTTATTCCTGCCATTGTTACTTTACAGTTTTCACCACTCAATAAGTACGATCCGCTGATCCATATAATCTCTTCATGTATTCCACACTTTATTTTAGTTTCAGTAGTTTTATTTAAATAGATATATATTTCTTTTGGTGATATTTCTTGTATTTCTTGATTAGGGCACTTAATAGGAACTGTACTACATTTATTGGTATCTTTCCTAAATAAGATATTAGTTTCACAATTATCATCTTGTAGGATACTTCCTTTGCAGATTAATTGGTCCAACTCCGTGCAGTCTTGAACTTCATATATTTCTTGCTCTGTATAAGCTAGAGTTACCTTTCGCATTAGAGGATAGGTACAGGTGGGATTATTTTGGATTATAGGTACAATTTTTCTAGTTTTATAAGTTTGCACCTTAACTAAAGGTATTTCCAACATAAAGTATACAACCTTATCTATTATTTTACTGTTTACATAAATAAAAGGTTCAATATTGTTTATGTTATCTGAAATCATTACATCTTTAGATATTTTATTTAAAGTCTCTTGTAAAGTATGAGATTGAATTATACTATAGTGATACATATGATGTTCAGCAAAAGTAAGTGCTGTTGCTAATCTTTCAGATATTTCCTGCAACGTTTGTGATTGCATTAACAAACTAAAAGCTAACTTTTGTTGAGAACGACTATTGATAATCTGTATAAATTGACTATCAATATTTTTCTGTATATTGGTCATTTTATTTATTTGATTATTATATTCTTCTAAAGTGTCATTTGTTACAGCTATTTGTTGGTTATATGCAATTCTTAATGTCTCTAAGTCTTTTTGTATTTTAACAAAATCATCATTATCTACATTACCCGTAATTGCTTTAATAATTGAACCCAATTGAACCCTAATATCAAACCTCTTTTTACTCTACTTTGTATCACTAAATGATTACATATTTCCTCTACATGATTTATTATAATATTTATTCTGTCATAGACATGTTTGACGTCATCCAAATATTTAGGTTGGATTACAATATTATTGATTTTATTCTTTATCCAAATTTTATTATCTATGATAGGTTTAATATCCAAGCTATGAATAATTGTCCACTTCCCTTCAATAATTCGAGTGGGTTTCATCTCAACTAAAATCATGTGTTCATCTGTTCTGAGTGGTCGGAATTTGTATCCGAGAGCAACGATGCATCTGTAACACAAAGTTCCTCTATGTGGTAAGTTTTGCCATTTTCCAATTTATACTTATTATGAGGTTCGCAACTAATTATTTTGTACGGACCTAAAAATCTAGAATTTGTTTTATGTCTTTCCGCCTTAGTATTCTTTAAATATGCTATATCTCCTATTTTAAAATGTTTAACAGTTTTTATTTTACTATTAATTCTATTATTCCTAAATTCTTTATTTTTCTTTAATAAATTATAAGTGTTTTTATTCAATTCTTGTATAAATTGTTTTTGTTGTGTAGTATACTGTTGTATTATTACCTGTAAGTTATCGAAACTTCGTAACTTAGGTTTTCGTCCAAAGTGTACTTCAAATGGAGTTTTATTAATTACACTGTGTACAGTATTATTATATGAATGTGTTATATAATATAACTTTTGATTTCTTGCTAAATCCGACTCCCTTTGTAACCTATATAATTCCTGTATTGTACTATGTAATCTTTCTATATCAGAGTTTGATTTATGATGTTGAGGTGTAGTCATGTGATTTATTATATTATAAGTTTTAAATAATTCTGATAATATTTCACTACAGAAGGATTGCTCCCCGTCATGTATAATTTTATTCGGTGCTCCTATCTCGGCAAATATTTCTGACAACGTATCACACACTTTAGTTTTCTCTGTTGGTTTAATTAATGCGTATTTCGAGAATTTATCAAGTATCGTTAAATACCATTGTTTTTCTAATGACATAAAATCTATATACCATATTTGCATTGGTTCTGTAGGTGTTTCCATTTCTATTGCTAACGTTATACGAGGATGTCTATTATATTTTTCTTTATTACAAAGTTCACATTTTAATATATATTTTTTTATTAGTTTACGCATATTTTCCCAATAATATTTTTCTCTAAGCTGTTTATAAACACTTTCTATACCAGCGTGTCTATTATCTTGTAAATGACATTCTTTTATAATTTGTAATTGTTCCTCTTTACTATTTATTTCTATTAATGATTTAGTATATCTTATTGGTTTAAATTTAGTATGATCGAAATATTTCCTATATACCTCCGATACCTTGCAATATAACTCATCATTTGGTATTATGAATGCATATTTCTCGTGAGATAAATATTCTATCATAAATTCTTTAATAGTTTCTTCTTCTTTATTAGGTGGGATATAAAAATATAAAATTCCATTTTCTTTTTTTATCTTTTTATATGGAGCCATTTCGAATATAACGCGCCTTAATCTTTTAGGTGGATAAGCATTTAATATGGGTATTCCTTCATCACTATCTTGTTGATTAGAATGTATTGTTGATTGACTATCGCTACTTTCAGATATCGCTAAGTCTTCCTCTAGGTTCACTTGATTATTATTACTGTTACTTATAGATGAGTCTGTCGAGTCTGTTAAGTAAATTTAGAAGAGGACTTATCCTCTTCTAAATTTACTTCTAAAGAATCACCATCCGTATGGTTGATCTCGATCCTACTCAAAGCATCCGCTACGTTATTGTCTTTACCTTTAACATGTTCAATAGTATAATCATAATCTTGTAATTTTAATTTCCATCTTGTTAATCTTTGATTTGGCTCTTTTAATTTAGCTAACCATATGAGCGCTTTATGATCCGTTCTTAATATGAACTTTCTACCATATATATACGGTCTAAATTGATTTACTGCCCACAGAATTCCTAACAACTCTTTTTCAGTAGTGTTATATTTTTGTTCAGTACTTGTTAAGGTTCTTGATGCATAAGCTATTGGATGATTCTCTTGACTTAACACTGCTCCTAACGCTATATCTGACGCATCAGTTGTTATTACGAATGTTTTATTAATGTCCGGAAATGCTAAAATAGGTGTATTCATTAATAAATGTTTAGAAGTTCTTATTGCCTCTATATACTGTTTATTATTTATATCTATTACAGCGTTCTTTTTTGTTGCTTCCGTTAATGGTTTAATTAATTTACTTAAATTAGGTACGAATTTTCTATAATAACCTATTAAACCTAAAAATGCTCTAACTTCTTTCAACGTTTTAGGTATTGGAAACTTTTGAATAACCTCTATTTTCTTTTGATTTGGTTTTAAGCCATCTTTATTTAATACATGTCCTAAGAACTCTATTTCTTTTTCCATAAAAACACATTTATTTTTATTTACTTTTAAGTTTCGTAATGCCCTGCCTTTCGTAATGCTTCAAACACTTGTTGTAATTTATTAATATGTTCTTGTTTTGTTTTAGAATAAATTATAATATCATCTAAATAAACTAAACAAACGTTTCTTGCTATTTCCTGATGTAATACATTATTCATCATTCTTTGGAATGTTACTGGTGCATTTTTTAAACCAAATGGCATTCTGAGAAACTCATAATGTCCATCCGACGTGCTAAAAGCTGTTTGTTCGATAGAATTTTCATTCATCATAATTTGGTGATAACCTGATGTTAAATCTAAAGTAGTAAAGTAATTATTACCTTGTAACTTGGAAAATAGTTCTTCAATATTCGGCAACGGGAATTTATCTGACTTCGTTTTTTCGTTCAGCCTTCGGTAATCTATAACCATTCGCCATTTCTGTATACCAGATTGATCCATTTTCTTTGGTACTATGTGTACTGGTGATGCCCACGGTGATTCCGAATGTCTTATAATATTTTCATTAAGTAATTTATTAATTTGTTTCCTAACTTCTTCCTATTGTATTTGCGGCAATCTAAAAGGTCGTTGATATATTGGCTGACTATCAATTAAATTAATATGATGATTTATTTTCGTTGTAGCTGTATTTGTTACATCTTCTGTAAATAAATCACTATATGTTTTACACAAATCTTGGATATTTAGTTCGTCATCTTCGGTCATATGAAATATAAGTAGTTCCTTTTCTGGCATTGTTAGTTTCCTTTCCTTTAAATCAATCTTCGCGTTTATTTGTTCTATCATTTGCGTTCCCATTAGAATGTCATATTTATCGCTGAAGTTATATACATAAAATGTCATAGGTCCGTTATCTTGACCAAAGTACTTGCTCCAGTATGGTGTTTTAATCACTCCATTATGTGAAGTTACTCCATGAGATGTTCTCACTAAAAACTTTTCAGGTCTCCAATATTCAGGAAAAACTTCTCGCTGCGCTTTTTCTGTTATAAATGATCTTTGGCTGCCGGTATCTATTAATACTTTTAATTTAGGACTATCCGTCTCGAAGTATGGAAGATAAGACTTCATGTGATTGAATTCTATGATACATCTTCTTTGTCTATTTCCTCGATAAAATTTTGCGGTTCACTATTATATTGTTGAGGTATATCCGCATAATATTCCTCGTCTTGATATTCAGGCACAAATTCTTTTATTTCACTGAACTGGTCGTCTTCACTATGATGGTACACTTCTTCTGCCACTAAGCCCTTGCCTAAATTTATTTGACCCGGTTTTAATGGAGGCGCTGTGCGCATCGACACATCCTCGGAACGACTGGCTTGTATTGCAGGCCTTTGTTGCACATTCCTTTGTTCGAAGTATTGATGACGCGGTCTATTAAAGACATTATTATGAGCGTTATTACTCCATTGTTGTCTCGCGTTATACGGCACGTTGTTTCCTGGTCTAACGACATATTGTTCATTGTTTAATCGATTTATAATTGACCTTTGTGTTGGTGGATAAGTATGTGGTGTCGAATTCTGATTTACCACTGGATATGAATTGTTATGGTTATTATTTAAATATGGATATTGATTTATTACGCGCGGCGTAGGCAATATATTTGAAAACTTTTGCTTTATATTATTGAATCGGCCTTCCGCTTCTAACTTCAATATTTTATCTACGGTTTCATTAAAACTACACCCACTTACATATATTTGATCATGGTATGGCAAATTATTTCTTAAAGTATTCTGCGCCATATTTATATATGGTTCCATAAGCTGATCTACTAAATTATAATCTTTATGGTTATCCGCTAACTTACTTCTTATAAAAGATAACTTTTGTTTTAACTCTATTGTTAAATCTTCATAAGTTACTTTCTTTTTAACATTAGACAACTCTATTAATAACGTATTAAAATCCCTATTATCTCCGCATTCGCTTTTTAACGTACTTTCAACTATCTTCTAATTAAATTGGTGATTAACCATTGAAATTGCCATTGAGGCTCTTCCTTCTAACTTCCCTAACATTAACATTACATTTTGTGGGGTATTTCCTCCAACAACTGCTAACCATTGCTTAGCGCTATTTAAAAAATTATATATATTACTTTTATCTCCATTATATGATGGGACAAACGTCATAAGTTTACTCGGATCCATAGCAAAGCTTTGTTGCTTCGGAACCTTCGAACCACTAGGTGCAGATGACACGTAGCTTTTATTACCCTCGTTTATATTACAAGAAGGGTCAACCATTCGATTAATACTCTTAGTTTTATATACAAAGGTTGCGGGTTTCAGGAGTGGAATTTTGGAGTAAAATAGGACAATGCTACTTAGATACTCACAAAAGCTGCCACCAGATCACCAATCGCACCATTTCTCGTATTTTGACAAATTTCTTTTTGAGGTTGGCCCAGTGCTTAAGACTTAAAAGTCACGTAGAGTTGTCGCAGTTTCTGGCTATTCTTGAGCGAACTTGGTTACTTTCGAAGCTCTGGAACTCGTTAACCCTACTACTAAACTTTACTACACCGGGCCCCACGTTGGGCGCCAGACAAAATAACTGAGTTTGTTATAAGTTTAAAATTAAATTTATTTAATTAAATAAACTATTTTACATAACTAACTTAATCTATACTAAGACTAAGGTATACTGATCTAATGATCGAATCGGAATGGTCTCTTGGTTGCTGTTGGCAGCTACCTTTATACTGCGCTGGCCTGAATTGCTCCATTGTGTTCCAATGATTCCTTTCTATGAATCATTCTCTTTTCATCCATTGTTGACCACGGCGTCACTATCAAGTTTAAATTACTCTTTTTATTACCTATTGTTTCGGACAATGGGTTCATATAGATACTATTTATATTTCTATATTTGTTGGGTAATTGCTGGAGTTGACTTAAGTATCGTTGAATTTTTATTCTCATTTATAGTTTTTAGACAAACGGTGGCTGATGTCTTGTTATTACTGGTTATTATTCTGCCAATTCTGCGTAAGTTAAGTTTTATAATATATAACATTATATTATAAATAACTTTATATTATGACTAGGTGTCCACCTCGCGAATCCACTGAGAAAAAATCAGTAGGTATAATTTTTGCTCTTCTTTCGGTATGTGGGTATAGGTACCTATATCTCTATGCATATCTGGCTATTTAATTACACATACTTATTATGTTCTTGTGAGTGTGCAATAAATTGTTACATAGAAAATAATATAGTGCGTAATGTTGTAAAACAATGATTTAACATGCTCATTGCCCATATCGTTGTATTCGACGTTGACTATTCAAATTAACTACGAAAAATCATATTATGATGGGTAGAATATTTTTAGATTTTTCATTTGTTAATCGTGCGAAAAACCGAATTCAAAGGGAGCATTCAGCTGACACAATTAAGTGGTTTTTGAGGGCAAGTCGAGCGCCATACGGCGGACATAGGGCGTACGGCGATCAAGAGCAAAGCGGGAGCGATAAATTAAGAATCATACTATTCTCAAATTTTCATAACGAACCTACTCATTCCTACGCAATGTAATACCTTATATCGCTGATAGCATAATTTGATAATTTCCATTCATTCAAGCATTCACCACTATACTACATTTATACTACTCAAAATATAAGGTAACATAAAATATTAACCACCGAGACATAACTAAAAAAATATGTAATTATAAATACACGTGTACACCTTAAATAAAATAAAATACGTCGATGTCTACAATATCGACTCGCTACTTTTTAGGTGTTACAGAAATTGTATATTAATCTTAATTATAGAGAATAAGTTCTCCGCATATATTTTTTGAAATCTGTACAAAATAGTATCAAATATCTCTAAACGAGTATATTATATAGTACATCCTCAAAGAGTCGCAGCGAGCCATCACGCCCTCACCCGCCTCCCCAAGTGCCGAACGCGCCGCCCCTTTGCTCGCGACCACCCAAGACTTGGATGGCTGCGACCGTTGAGTCAGCCGGAGGCCGTCGCGCTGCTGACATTGTACCCTCGTGTATCCTATACAATCTCTATTTTCGTATTGTCATAATTCTACAAAAAATAAAATAAAACATAAGAAAATTCTCTACAATATATTTAACAGCAATGGACGTGGAAGAGTTTCGTATACGGGGTAAGGAAATGGTGGATTATATTTGCACGTATATGACAACATTGCGAACTCGCCGTGTGACACCTTCCGTGGAGCCTGGATACCTGCGCGCTGCGTTGCCAGCGGAAGCTCCTCATCACCCTGAAGCCTGGGATGACGTGATGAACGATGTTGAAAACAAGATCATGCCAGGAGTAACGCACTGGCAACATCCACGGTTTCATGCCTATTTCCCTGCGGGAAATGCTTATCCTTCTATTCTTGGAGACATGTTGTCGGCCGGCATTGGATGTATAGGATTTTCTTGGGTAAAGTACTTTATTATATTTTTTCTGTACTTAAATGTGAAAACATAATATACCTGTAATTGCTTCTCCCACGGCCCTTAAATTAAAATTTCGATTATTGTTATGGATAACCAAATCATAGTAGGTACTTTACAGGTTTACGCCGTAAAAATAAAAAACTTTACATAAATCTTCAGAAAGTTTACAGTTCCAATTATAAATTAGACGATAAAAAATTCCTCACTGTTAGTACTGTTAGTAAATATGGGCATTGTAATTTAAATTAATATGAATAAAAAAGTCCTTAACTCCTTACCTAAAATTATACTTTTTCTGTGAATGCATATGTATGTATATTATATATTTTGTGCTAAGAATGGGCTGGAGACTAGAATATGAATAGAGCTCCGATCCTTTAAAACATACGAAGTCTCAAATAAATTATCAATGAAAAGTGAAAACTATGACTCCTTCATGTGTACATACAGTTGTACCTTTTTTTGGTAACGCAGGAAACGAAAACGCTTTGAAGACGACCTTCAAAGCGTTTTCGAGGGCTCCGGGATTTCCTATGGAACGCACCGGAGCTCGCGTCGTACCGAAGCACTTCTCGGGGGGAACAGTGACGGAGGCTCCCCAGTACTCTCGTATTGCTACGACAGTGCAGCCCATATTCGTCCTCGTCCCCGTCGTATCGTCCTGCTCGGGGTCGCATGGATGTACGGCCGGAGCCCCTACTCCGGTCAGACGCGATCCCCAAGACTTCTTTAGTCGACTCTTACGACAGGCGGGGAACAGCGTAGGCTTATACTCTGGCCCGGGTACAGGGCTTCATGTAAGGATGTATTGCGTTTTTATTACAGTGATAGCGGGCAAGGGTGGTTTGTGATTTTAGCGTTACTTTTAATAAAAAAAACAGATATCCTGCCGAATTTTTAATTAGGAAGACATTAGACCCATTGTACTGAAGTCTTAGATCACTGAAGTATTTACAATTAGAAGTCATTTTAATTTCTTTAAATACCTAGTACATTTCAATTTTTAATGAAAGTAATGACCACTTTTATGCATCTATAACAAAAGCCAGGAGTGTTTGAACATTCCGTAGAAATCCTCTGATACGAGACATTAAGGTTTTCTTGACGTTGAATGATTGATCGTGAGATAAGAGCTTTTAAGACAGTAAATTATAGTTGCGAATAGATACATATACATATATATATATATATATATATATTATAATGTAGAGGTAGTTTGAAAAAAAATTTACTTCTGTTTTCGACTGAGAAGTCTTTTATTTGTGGTAGTATAATAACTAGTAAGAGTTAAGTTGTCTATATACGTAGTTTTTAATTTTTTACAAATCTGTTAGAGCGAAAGTTTATTTTATGCGTCATTTCTAAATTGAGTGGTGGTTCGCCTCTAGTCAGGTCTCTTTGGGAAAACAGGCTAGTCGTAAATTGGCTTGTAATCTGGATTTTACCTGATGTTACTGAATAATTCTCGAGTTGGTTGTGTCTTGTGTGTCCATAGTACAAACTTAGTATTCAGTTAGATTAGAGCTGTACAATTGGTGCGTACTTAAAAATTTTTCAAAACTGGCAGATGTCCGCGACTTCGTCGCCGTTTTTTATTTTTATAATAGCCTATGTCCTTCCTCGAGGTTTAATCTATCTCCATACAAAATTTCGTCGCAATCGGATGAACAAACATTGATTTTTGTATATTAGATGTAATGTAACGTATCATACATAGAGGTATAGATTTCCAAAAAATAAACATACGAACGCACAGACAATTTCTATAAATATTTATTTTGGAATCGGAAAAGTCTAAAATACCTAATTCAATCACTTTTTCAAAAATATCTTCACTGTACAGATACAATTTCGTTGTTTTAGGATCATGGATAGATGTCTCTGCTGTCGGTTTCTGTTATTAAATGTAGGTCAACGATAAACCACTATAAGTTAAACCCACTTTATTGGCGCCGGTCAGCTAAAGAGAGCTCATTTCCGATCTTAGCTTCCAGACGTCATATCACGATAGAACGTAGGTACTTTAATGTGCAAGTCTGACAACTGTGAACTTCATTTTCAATACTTTTAGATTTTTGTATGTATATTTATAGATTTACCCTAAGTTCTAGAGATTTTCAACTCACGGGGAACACCTCGATAAAAAGTAGTCTAGATTATTCAAAGGAAAATCCTCTATCTTCCGATGGAAATCTCGCCGAAATCGTTTCAGTCGTTTCGAAGATTAGCCCGGACAAACAAACTGACAGACAAACAAAAATTTTAGAAACGCGTGTTTAGGTCTTGGTTATGTGCGGAAAATCATATAAGCTTAAGAAAAAGCCTTTATTTCGAAATCACAGACACACTTCAATTTTATTCATATGTATGTATGTATAGATAGAAGAAAAAAATATTACATAATCAAAATTGAGCGAATCGTTGGGTAATCTAGGGATAATGCGATTTCAACTAGTTTACATAACATTAAAAAGTGTTTCTTAGGATTTAGCTTTTGTGATGTACGACAACAGCCGGTTATATACTTAGTAAGAGTAACCGTATTAACTCCTGCAAGGACCCAAAGCTCTTCTCACTGAAATGAAATGAACAGAAGACGAGCTAGCTGACTGGCGCGAAATCATTGAGATATCTGCGACATATTAGATATATCACAATTTGCGATGATAATGTTAAAATTCAGCGCCGGCCCAGGGATAGAGTGAGAGAAGCGGTCGCTCTAGGCGCCAGATCACAAAGAGATGGCAAAATTCCAAATGCGAGAAATAATTTTGAACGTCAAATAAGTGCTAATTCAATAAGTGTTTGATTTTTGCAATAAAAGTCGATTTTTGAAAAAACAGTACCTACTTAATTATTATTTATTTAACGTAAATTGAAATGCAATTTGCCTCAATCAAAGAGTGCCGAAAGACAATATCGTTCTACCGTGATCAAGGGCTCGGACCGGCGCTATTAAAATTGTCTGGTAGAATCAGACTAGATAATTGTTCAGGCCCGTAGCCTACTATTATAAAAATACGTTTTAAATGGTATCAATATAAAATCCATCCCCAATGCATTATGCAGTTTGGAAAAAGTTTAAATTTTTTGATAATTACATTCACGTATCTACATACCATATAATATATCTAATGGGGAAAAAGAACGGTCAAGCCAAGAAATCCGGCCCTTACATACTTCTTTCGCCTCCTCAAGTCTCTTCGTTCTCCTCACACACCTATGCCGAAGTCTGCGAGTGCTTCCGACATTTTTGTCAGCTAACTTGGAAGGTTGCGACCGTTGAGTCAGCCGGAGGCCGTCGCGCTGCTCACATTGTACCCTCGTGTATCCTATGCAATCTCTATTTTCGTATTGTCATACGAATAAATCAAATACCCTGGCTGTTTGATCTTCACAAGTCAGCTTTAGTTTTCTTTGGCTTTCGCTACCACTTTCTTTCGATATAATTTAGAGAAGCATTTACAATATCAATACAGATTGCCATTTTTAGACAATATAAGATCGTCTATTGTCGGAATCAAATCGTGGCCGAAAAAGTACGTTTTCTACATGATCAGCTAATTCAGCTGAGACAGTTGTGGGTGAAGGCTAATAAGTATGTAATACATACGAGATAACGTCGGAATAACATTAACTACCAATATTAGATTCAGATCAAACGTATTTTGATCAGAGAAACCATATTATGATCAGATTTATATCAAAATTGACAATAGTGGTCGCGAAAAATATACGCACTCATGGCGTATTTACTTATCCCAACTTATATTCAATAAGTACTAGCAATAAACGTAATAAAACACATACATATGGCTATGCACTAGCATTAGTAAATTATTATTTACCGCCGTATGTGGTTACTTTTGCATTTTATGTGTGTACCTTCAAATATGAGAATAAAGATGTCAAAAACTTACTTTCGTTATGTCTGTGTGTCTGTTCTTATGTCGCAAGCGATATATTCTGTCATTTTTACACCTATTGAATTGTTTGGCACCTTTTGGCACAGAAACCTAAAATTGGTAACCCAAAGCCAGAACAAGAAACAAAATATTCAAAAATAATGGGTATTTTATACCCTTATTTTACTTCTACTTGGTTGAAATTATTATGAAATACCTACCTACATAAGTTAATGTGTGTCTCTAATACTCTTGGCCGGTTTTTTTTTTGAATTTTTTCAATCTGCCGTCAGAAGTGAATTATTTTTCTAACATCAATAAAGCAGCTGCATGATTATCAACATCACAGTTTTTAAATTTTCCTGAACATGAAAGAATACCGAACATAGTATGTAATAGGTACATAAATTATGTTCGGTAACTGTATTCAGTTCAGTTCAGTTACCTTATGTTCAGTCAATGATCGATTTTTAATTACTTTTCTACATTTATTTCAAATACAAAGATATTGATATTATACCCTTCCACGTAAATTATGATCATCAATTAATTGCAACGATATTCTCTTGTATCTAAACATTGTTTTAAATAAGCAATGTTGTACCCAAGTTGTACCAAGTGTCCATCATAATAATATGTAATGTGTACAATTTTTTTGTTACAGGCGGCAAGTCCTGCTTGTACAGAACTGGAAATTATCATGTTGGATTGGATGGGCAAGTATTATAAAATCATTTGTTTTCGCTAAATTATGAAAATAGTCAATTATTGTATTTTAAGTATTCCATTTCAAAAAAAAATATATGTAAAGCTAAAACCCGATTACGTTTTCAAGAACTTGCAAACGTGATTAAATAATTATTAATCTTTCCCAGTCCCATAATTATGACCTCCGGATCCAGCAATAAATTCAAGGAATTGCAGTTATTTGCAATTTCTTGAATTTATTGCTGGATTTGGTTTTTGTTAAATGCGTAATTAATTGGGTTTTAGTGTTGCGGGTAACACTTTATTATTTATATTTTATAAGTTATTTATAATTATGCACAATATTGTTCAATTTTATTTTCATGTTGTGTTATATTTTTGAAATTAATGACAGCTCTGACTTTTTATTATTATTATGCTTCTTTTGCCGTTTCGCTCGCGTTAAATTTAGTATTCTTGCGTTATAAAAAGTAGCCTATTACATTATAAAAACTTCTCTACCTGCCTATGATAGTCCCGTCAAAATCGGTTCAGCCGTTTCGGAGATTAGCCCAAACAAACAAACAGACGATAAAAATTTAAAAAAAAACGTGTTTCGATTTTGATTTCACGCAAATAATCAACTACGCTTAAGAAAAAGCCATTTAAAAGATCAAATAAGCTAACAAAAATTGATGTAGGTACAGAATATTAGTTTTTTAGGTTTTTTATTAATTCTTGACTTTATGTCATACCATGCTTCCAATCAAAAAAATCGATACACCCCTGAAGTTTAGTTTTGAATGAGTCTTATGAAATGTTTACGCTAAAACAAAAAAAAGAAATAGTACCTGTTATTATTATAAGGTATCGTTTAACAAACATTGATGTTTCAAATTAAAATTAAATTTCTTTAGCTAGCGTGTTTTGTTCAACAGGTAAGGTTTTACCTTTTGAGAAGAATTTGTAAAATGTTAAACATAAACGTAAGACAAAAAATGTTTTAAAAAAGTTCATTCAGTATCTCGTATTTCCTCCCCGGGCTCTAATGACTGCTTCCATGCGGTTCTTCATGGAACGGATGAGAGTCACAATATTGTGTTGTGGGATGCTATCCCATTCTTCTCGTATAGCTGTTTTAAGCTGGCCAGGCGCCTCCGGAGCAGGATCTCTCGCTTTTACTCGTCTCTTCAACTCATCCCATAGGTGTTCATTGGGATTCGTATCCGGACTTTTTGCTGGCTAGCCTATAACCGTAATACCGACTTCGTTCAGGTATTCATTTACAATGCCTGCGGTATGAGCCCTGGCATTGTTTTGTATAAAAATGAACTCTTCGCCAATAGAATGTGCGTAAGGTACCACATGATGCTCCAGACACTCTTCGATGTAACGTGACCCATTTAATGATGGTAAGCGAGGTCCAGATACAAAAGCAAGTTCGGTTTTTCCATCTGCGCTTATGCCTCCCCAATCCGTCCATGAACCGCCACCATAACTGACTCTTTCTTCAATGCAGCACTGTGCAAAACGGTCTCCCTCTCTTCGTTACCCCTTCTTTCTTCCGTCGTTATCATACAGCATGATCTTACATTAGTCAGAAAAAAGAACTTTGCTCCATTGAAGATATGACCAATTTAAGTGCTCACGTGCAAAGTTAAGGGGCGCTCTTCGGTGGTCTACCGTCAATTTTGGACCATTAGCTGTTTTATGAGGTTTCAGGCCACGCTCCGCCAATCTTCATCTAATGGTAGAATCCCTCACAGTCAATCCTGAATCTCACGGAGCCGATGCTGCAGTTGAATAGAGTTAAATTGAAGATTTCTTAGAGAAACTGACACAACATACCGGTCATCTCGTTCAGACGTGACTCGATGTCTACCAGATTCTGGACGGCGAGTAAACATATCAGTCTGCCGATAACGCCGATACACTCTATTGACAGCAGAGAGGCAAAGATGCAATTGTGCAGCCGCAACACGTTGACTAAGCCCTGAATTTAGCAACGCCACTATTTGGGCGGCTTTCGTGGGCGAGGTATCCATTTTGTTAGGAAAATAACCTCTTTGGTAGGATGTTACAAAGCTTTGTTAACAAGCACTATTAAAAAACGATATTTGTGGCAAAAAAAAAGTGATTAAATGCAGAAATTCCGACGGAATACACATTGAACACAATCTCCACATTGAGCTCCACATTCATTAATCGACGAAAATTCGAAAGTTTCAATTCAAATTTGGAATTGTGGTACACCATTGTGTAAACCAGGGGTTCCCAAACTTATTTTGTCTACTGCCCACTTTGAGAATAAATTATTTTTTAGCGCCCCCATTTTTTCACCTACTGAAAAACCACTATAACTTCAAATTAAATTAATTAATTTTTGTGAGCTATATTAGCGGAGATTAAACATTAATTCCAAACGAGACTTTTACTACTACTTTTACAAGAGTTACCTTGAAACCTGAGCGCAGTAGGTAATACACAACGGCGCTCAGGTCTCAAGTTAACTCTTACGGGCTACACCTGCCAATGAGAATGATTATTGAAACGCAACTTTATAGTATTCAAACAGAGTATCTTTTATTCAAAATAAAACAAATATAATCGATCCTTATATAAAAACTAATGTGAAGGGTGAATCAGATGCTGTTTAATAAGTTTGTTGATATCAGGTTCCAATTTACTCAAGAACAGTCGCACGTCGCCACGTTTGGTAACATGCAAACGATTTCTTTTTTTAGTAAGCAGTGTTGCCACAGCACTAAATCCACGTTTAAATAAATATACCGATGGGAATGCTATCAAGAATCGCTGAACGATTGACCACAATCCAGGGTACAATTGCGGGATCGGTCTTTGTAGCCAAAATTCTTGGTAACCATTTTTGAACTTGATTTTTATTTCCTCGTTTGTTGTCAATTCTATAAGTTCTTCTTCCAGCTGAGGTGACATTGCTGTGTTGATAGTTGAAAACGGATCCAACACCCAGTCTGGTATTACCAAGTTCAAAATGTCCTGGTATCGTTCGGTGAAGTCAATGTGGAGGTTTTCCAAATGTTGGCAGTAGGCAAACAATTCGTCGTTACTGCATGATACTGATAAATTCGGAAAATTGTGAAACTCACGTCTGCCCATATTCTTTTTGTGTAGAAGCAGTTTGGCTGCGAAAGCAGCAACGACGTTTTTTGTTTTAATTAAATTTAGTTCATCGCCTTGCAGTTGGAGATTCATGTCGTTGAACAATTTATACAAGTCTGTCATGTAAGATATATCATTCTTTGATGTAATGAGCTTGTTGTGCAATTCTGTATCTTTAGTTTCCAAGAACTCTATAACAGAGTCAAACAGGTTGTAAAATCGAGTCAGACAATTGCCTCTTGATAGCCAACGAACTTCAGTATGAAACAACAAACGGTTGAAATCCTCGTCATTAGTAACACAAAGCTGATGAAATAATCTATCATTCAAAGAGCTGTTGCGGATTTTATTGACTGCTTTGATGACATATTGCAGTGATTGAAATAGTCGTTCACTTAAGTTTCTAGCAACCAAATGTTGTCTATGAATAACGCAATGTACAGCAAGGACATCTGGAATTTTATTTTTTAGGTACGCTATGAAGCCTTTATGGCACCCTGTCATAGCCAGAGCGCCATCCGTAGCAACTGATATAATATTTTTCAAGGGAATCTCTTTCTCATCACAAAACTTTTCCAATGTATTGAATATGGTTTCGCCTTTTGTATCGGTCTCTAAATTTCTAGCAAAGAATAGTTCTTCACATATTTTCTCATCTTTAATAAACCTCACGTAAGACAGCAACAATGGTTCATTAGTTGGTAAAGTGGACTCATCGAGCTGAATTGAGAATTGACTTGTCCTCAGGTGATCAGACAATGATCCTTCAATGTGTTCAGCCATTTCATCAATGTCTTTGCATAGAATTATTACTCAAAGGAATTTTTCGGATAATATCTGCGGCTGGTTTATGAAGCACAGTAGTTATTACTTCCTTTATTGCTGGCAAAATTAACTCTTTTCCGATGTTATGTGGTTTGCCTTTTTGAGCAATTAACAAAGAGATATTGTTAATTGCTCGCGCGCCACGAAGCTCGAAGTCCGTCGTCATCTTGCTTAGCAGCCGCCGAAAATAGTTTTGCTACACTTGGCTGAGTATTATGCTTCTTCTCTAGGTCTTGAAAATATTCTACATTCTTGTCTTTCTTATCTGGATGCATTTTATTCAAATGATCTTGCAGTCTTGAAGGCTTCATTGCTTCATTCGAAAATGTTTTTAGACATAGAAGACACAAAGACGACGATGGGTTTGTCGGATTTTCAATGAATCCGAATTTTATATATTCCGCACAGTATTGCCGTCTCTTCTTTTTTACTTCCGACATCGTTTTGTTTTGAGAAATACGTAAGTAAGTATTGAACTTAAGTACTGCTCATCTATTGCGCGCGAAACCGCAAATGAAAATAAAATAAATATTACGTTGTTTATATAGGATTGCATTAGCAGCACGCACCGACAGGAATAAAACAAACATGCATAAACTCGTTTATCTCATTCGACGCTCAATCGTACTCAACAAGTCAGAACAAGTATTCTACGAACCAGCTGATTGATACAGGAATGCTCAATTCGGGTTATTTAACAAAAACTTGTTAAAGCATGATTGCCCGCGGTCTATTATCTACGAAAATTACCTATCTGGGAGTACTAATAACTATTAAAATGCGAAAGTGTGTCTGTTGCCTTTTTATTTGTTTGTTTGTGTCTACTTTCATTTCGAAACGGAACGACCGATTGAAATGATTTTTATTTTGTATATTTAATAAAACAGGACAGATATATGAACTACGCGGAGAGAAATATCGAACCCAGTTTGAGCAATGTTTTAATTAATATTAGTTGATGTTCACAAGTTGTAGTTGAGAGTCGAGAGCTCATGCAGTCGTTGTCTAAGATGCCTCCTAGCTAAATGAAATTACAAATCACCCCCCAGGCCTCTACACAACGCCCCCATTTTTTTTCTGGGTCTCTTATCATCCCCCTTTAGGCCTGCAGCGCCCACAAGGGGGCGTTATCGCCCACTTTGGGAAAGGCTGGTGTAAACTAACCTCTCTCGTTGCGATCACAAGATAGACTACTCTAATTTCGGTTTACTTCCACTAAGAAACCTCTTATTGTTATTCACAACTCACAGATCTCATTTACGAACAATAGAAAGTCCATTAATACAAATTAAGAAATTACAGTCGACATTCAACAACATCTTACAAGTAGGTAGTTAGAGAATAATTGATAATACAATATCAGTAATAATCATTAATGGTAATTCTGTTACATACAATAGTCGGCCTGACAAATATACCTAACAACTCGGCCATCCTCTTATTGAGCGAGTCCCTCGCTCAAAGATTAACTTAATAAGTCTATTAACAGCGATTTTGCAATATATCAATTTCATAATTATATTAATTAACATAAAAGATCATGGTTTATTATTAAAGGTAACATAATTAATAAACATCATAAGTCTATTATAATTTATAACTGAACTTTGAAGTAATTAATTTATAACTTGAATGAAAGGTAGTTTAATTAATTCAATATAATTACTTCATTGTAATAATTTTAACTTATTTTTCGTTTTAATCATGGTCAGTAAATTATCAATTCATAATCATACTCATTAATGTTTGTAATAACTAATAACAATCGATTTTTATTTATAATAATTTCATAATCTAATTCATTTCATAATCACAATCATTTCGTAATCATAATAATTTCATAATCATTATCATTTCATAATCGTTATCATTTCATAATCAAGTCATAATCAAGTCATAATCAAATCATAATCAAGCCATAATCAAATCATAATCAAGTCATAATCAAATCATAATCAAGTCATAATCAAATCATAATCAAGTCATAATCGTAATCGTTTCATGATCAATACGTCCCAGCGACACAAATTTGCAGCGAGATTATATAAAATATTCATTCCGATTCTAAACTGCTACTGTTGTCACTAGATGAACTACAAAGACCTCTATTAAATGTGAGCCAGGGATGTATTTTGTCGATAGAGATTATACTTTCATAGTTATATAGTTTGTTATTTCTACGCGTCAAAGGGGTATCTTCTATGACGTATCTGTCATTGGGTAAAATTTTTATAACACTGTATGGACCGTTCAACTTAGGTAAAAGCTTTTTCGGTTTACCTATACTATCCTTTTCAGTAAAATGACGTTCTACTCTTACTAATTCTCCAACCTTATAATAAGTCGGTTTCTTACGCTTTTTGTCAAAGTTTTGTTTCATAGTGTGCTGTTCCTCGTCAATCATATCGCGAGTTTTCTTTCTAACCCAATTCAGTTCATCGACTGTTAAGCGCTCCGTGGTATCATCGAATACCTCGCTCATAATATTTTCAGTACTACTAATAATTTTGTGTCCAAACAATAATTCAGAGGGACTTTTTCGAGTAGTTTTATGTATCGTTGTGTTCATACCAAGTTGAATACTAGGTAAAAATTCATCCCACATGTTATCTTTTTGACCATGGCATTTTGTGCTTAACGCATCAGAGACAGTTTTATTGAAACGTTCAACTTGTCCATTTGCTCTCGGGGTTGCTACAGAGTTTAGTATGTGTTTTATACTGCATGATTCAATAAAGCACTTAAATTGTCTACTAGTAAAACTTGTGGCTCTGTCTGTGATTAATCTCGTCGGATTACCAAAATAACTAAAATGGTCCTTGAATAAATTTACTGTGGTAGTGGTCTTTGTGTTTCTGACGGCTGTAAGATTTATATATTTGGTGAAAGCATCTATAATTACTAATATATAAACGTTTCCCTTTCGACTCCTCACAAACAGTCAGAGGTGATCGGCGTGTATTGTGTGGAAGGGTGTGTCCACTTTTGGTATTGGGTGGAGCAAGCCCTCTTTCCTACCGCCAGGTATTTTGTGATAAGCACATTCTAAGCATGATGCTACATATTTTTTTACAAACCGGCGCATTTTTGGGAACCAAAACGTAGATCTTATACGTTCTAAAGTCTTTTCATAACTAAAGTGTCCAACATCGTCGTGGTTCATACGAAGAATCTGCCACCTAACACCCCTGGGGACTACCCATCGTATTCCATCCTGAACTATCTTATAAACTTTACCATTTTGAGCTGACAGTTTTTATGTATATCCACTGTTTGTTTAGAGTCTTTAGAAGTTAATACTTGCTTAATTCTGCTAATGTCTTCGTCGTTAGTCTGTACCGTTACAATCCAGTCCTCTCCGCTAATATTAAGTACATCTATTATGTCCGATTCACATGTGGTGGGCTCAGTTACAGGACTCCTACTCAATGCATCGACGTGTTGCATTCGCGCTCCAGGTCTGTATTCTATTGCACAATCGAATTCCTTAAACTGAATCCACCATCGCGCTATTCGACGAACCAAATCTCGTTTCGTAAATGTTGTACGCAAAGCACTACAATCCGTGACTATTTTGAAATTTACACCCAATAAATACACTAAATCGTTTTAAGGCAGCAATAACGGCAAGCGTATCTAGTTCGAACGAATGTAGATGCTGTTCCTCAATCGATGTCTTTCTACTATAATAAGCTACAGGACGTAAATGTCCATCCACAGTCCATTGCATTAGTATTCCCGCTACACCGGCTTTAGAAGCGTCAGTGTGCAACTCAGTTTTAAGTTTTGGATCATACAATGCTAATACCGGTCTTTCTATCAGTTTTTGCTTAAGAGTTTGAAATGCAGTTTCATTGTCATTCGTCCATACCCACTTAAAATTTTTCTTTAAAAGTTCCGTTAACGGCTTCGCAATAATTGAAAAATCTTTTATGAACCTTCTAAAGAAACTTGTTAGACCTAAAAATCTACGCACCTCGTATATATTTTTGGGTTTGGGGAATTCTGAAACAGCTACAGTCTTAATAGCTCCAGGTCTTATACCACATGAGCTAACTTCAAACCCCAGAAAATTAATTTTATCATAAAAGAAATAGCACTTACTTTTCTCAATAGCATCAAAACTTCTTTTAATCTAACTCCTTCATCATATGATTTGGCAGGAATTAAAATGTCATCCATATAGACCAATGCATATTTTATTTTAGCTTCTGATAATATCTTGTTCATCGTTTTCTGAAATACCGACGGAGCATTTGCTAATCCGAATGGCATGCGAGTGTACTCGTACTGACCATCCGGTGTCACAAATGCAGTCTTTTCCCGAGAACCTTCTGATGGAGCTATCTGGTAATAACCAGAAAATAAATCAAGGGATATGAACAAGCTATTACCAGCGAGCATAACCAACTGATCATCAATTAGGGGAAGTGGATAATGTTCCTTTTTAGTTTTGTTATTTAATGCACGATAATCAATACATAGCCGCTTATCTCCCGTTTTCTTTTTAACAAGTATAATGGGACTAGCAAAAGGTGAACTAGATTCCTTTACGATTCCGGCATTTACATATCTTGTACCATCCTTCTTACGTTTTCTCTATCCGCGTATGGTAATCTATATGGACGGTAAACGACTGGATTTGAATCAGTAAGTTCTATTTCCATTTTTACAATATTAGTGAAACTTAAATCTTTGAGACTAGTTGAAAAGCAATCATTAAATTCCTGCAATAGTGTTTTGAGCTGAAATATCTGATCGTTATTTATAACTTCACCTACATTTAATTTACCTTCGTCATCTTCAAAATTAACAAAACCTACATTTTTTTCGTTAGTTATAGGAATAGCACGACATATTAGCGAATCCTTTGATATACCTATCTGACTGGGAAACATTCTGTATTAAAACACTACATTCTCCATTCTCACTTCTATATTCTCCTGGCATCAAGTAAAATTCATTTTGGTGTTTACCCCGTAACGACCCATGTACATATACATAATCTGTATAGTTGCCGTCGGAATACACTCTAACGGCCTTCATCTCGCCAACTTCTATGCTACAATTGTTTTTAGTGTTTAAACATATTTTGCTTCTGATGCTGCGATGAAAAATCAAACAGTCATCCATTTTAGTGATAATAATACCGGGCTTTTCAGTAAATGTGTGACCAATCAAAATAGGGTAATTTATAACTTCATCGGAATCTATTAACGCATCTACTGTTTCTAGAATACCCTAAATCTCAACTTTAACCGTTGTCGAACTAATTGGCAATACTAAACTATTTCCTAAACCTCGCAGGGATGGTCATGTCTTATTTGACCATTGTACATTAAATTTTGCTGCATCAGTTTTACGTATCAAAGTACATTGAATACCTAGACCTACAGTATCAATGCCGTTTACTGTCAATTTAATTATATATTTTTTATTAGTTTCACCGTCGGTTTTTACTTCTAGAACGCTTTTTCGTTGTTATTAGCGATGTTTTTATTTTCGGTGGGTAGTTTGGGACAAGATGTAGCTAAATGACCTAATCTATGGCAAAGACTGCATCGTAAAATACGCTTTGTACACGCATAACTAAAGTGACCTTGCTCATTACAGTTATAACAAACCATAGAACCGCTGTTACCGTTTTGTTGACGTTTCGAAGGTCTATTTTGATTATTAGTCATAGAAGCAATCGTCGATCGTTTATCTAATAGTTTGTTACGATCTACTTCTCGCGGTTGTTGCAATTTAATGGATTTAAAATATCTGAGTAACTGTTCAGGTTGCGTAAAAGCTGCAGCTTTCGCGCCTAATCTAATTGTTCTGTCATCTACCCCGTATAAAAGACAATCTACAGCTTTTTTATGAAATATCTCGCAACGATTGAGTAACTTTATTTTTGCGTAATAATAATGCTCTAATGATTCACCAATTCTAGCTCTAATAGATAGCATTTCTGCTAAAAGTTCTGCATAGTCTTCTCTACTCGGAAACGACTAAAAGTTTATCTTTCCATTCGGACCACGTAAATAGAAGTGAAGGTAGACCTTCATACCAGGTTTTAGCTAGACCGGTTAACTTAGGTAAAGCATAATGTACTACTTGTTTATCAGACCATCCGTAAATTTGAGCACATTCCTCAACTTTACTGATCCACATTTGAATAGTCTGATCTTTTGACATAGGGTCAAACTCCAGTAGTACTTTTCCTATTACGGGAAATTTATTATCGTGATTTTTAACCTGAGAAAATCCTGAGTAAAGTAAGTAACCTGTTACTAAATCTTTCTAACATCTCTCGCATGAGCAAATGAGTGTCACTAAAAACATTATGATCATTGGAACGACTTACTGGCTTTCGTCGGCTATCTTCTTCCGTACCGAGTTTTTGCCTCTTTCGGTACCTCGAACTGTTATCACGTAGGCGCTCAACTTCCGTACTCGTGGTTTCGTAGCTTCGACTGCGATCCTCGATGTCGGCTGTCTTCTCTCTGACGACGGGTATGATGATGGCGATAAGTTCTCTTAACTTGACTGCGGCTTCGGTTGCGACTGTAACTGCGATCGGTATCGTGACCCGTGCTACAGTCGCTGCCACGACCTCGACGACGACCGCTACTGCGACCTCGACGACGGCGGCTGCTGCGACCTCGACGACGGCCGCTGCCTCGACTACGGTCATGGTCACGATTCCGATCACGACCGTGGTCCCGACTTCTAATACGGCCTCGATTACGACTGTGGTTGCGACTACGGCTGCGGTCGCGACCACGACCACGAGTGCGGTTACGACTATGGTTGCGACGGTGATCTTAACCACGATCGTGCCCGTGGCTCAGACCGCGGTTGAGTCTCCGTTTGCAGCTGAGCCGAAGTCCATCATTATGACGACTTTTCGGTGTTCTTGACCTTGTTCGGCGTTCGTTTTGGTGATCAGGAATATGGTTTTCGTCGTCGGACTTACGAGGTTGATTGTTATTTCTCGTAGCATTACGTACACGCACAATTTCACTTCGTACATTTGGTACAGGGGAACAATCTCTTGGAACACTTTCACGGTGTTTAGACATATAGACTAATTCGCACTGTAATCCCACTTCTGAGATGTGAGCGACGACCGAACAAACACTGTTTTAGTATTAATTGTATATTCTCGACAACCTCTCCCGTTGCGATCACAAGATAGACTACTCTAATTTCGGTTTACTTCCACTAATAAACCTCTTATTGTTATTCACAACTCACAGATCTCATTTACGAACAATAGAAAGTCCATTAATACAAATTAAGAAATTACAGTCGACATTCAACAACATCTTACAAGTAGGTAGTTAGAGAATAATTGATAATACAATATCAATAATAATCATTAATGGTAATTCTGTTACATACAATAGTCGGCCTGACAAATACACCTAACATTTTTTTGATGAGAAGTTTATATAGACCTGGAAAGAAAATTATTTCTAGACTATTATTATGTCTTCAATGAAATCGTTTACTATTCATAGTACAATTGTTTATAACAAGTCCAATGGACTGACATCAGTTCCTTAAATTAAGATTTAAATAATTGGTGCAAGCCACCCTAAATCTATTTACCGTTAACAGAGTAACTTCCCGAGGAACGTTATTATAAAAACGAATGCTGTTACTCAAAAGTAATACATTTCATTTGATTAATTAATTAAAATTTTGGAATTTATTACGCCTCCGGGTTTCCATACAATTATTATCGCCTTTCTCTTCAAAAAGTAAGTTTCTCTTTAAAAAGGCGATAATAATTTTCCTCACGTATATAATAATTTCAAAGACATTTATAAACGGCAAGGTGAGATGAGAGCTAGACCTTTGAACTCATGCTGTCCGTCCGTCGGTCTACCGAAGAGTTCGTTTGTCGATCCGTTTGTCACAGGGACATACAAACATGAAAGTCATAATGAAACATCTTGTTCACCTAATTATTTGTTTGCACTAGTTAAAATTTCTATTAAAGTATATACTTAAACTTGATTTGATTGAACCGCCCGCAAACTTATCATCGAAACTACTGTATCTAGAATTTAAACTTTTACATTTTAGAGTAAACAAACCCTTATCTAAAGCACAATCTTTAGAAGAATATTTTCTTCGCTGTGTCTAAGGCGTACAGGAAAAAACGAAAATCCTAAGTCTTTTTATATTTAATCTATATAATGAATATATAATGATATATAAATGAATGAATGATATATTATATAATGAAGTTATGTTTTCTTTGTGCGTCAATCACGTTAAAACTACTAAAGGGATCGACATGGGACCATGACCATTCGATGCGGAATCGTTTGTAGATGGTTTTGGGCTACTTATTTTTTTAACTATTTTTTTTTTTTTGCCCAGCGAAGCGGGCGGGAAACGGCGTGTATTTCCATAAATTTAATTACATAGGTACAGTAATGAGTATTTTAGATAAGATGGAAGAAAATGATAAAGAAAAGAAAGCTACATATATGGATCCAAAAATTGATTAATAGAAGAGATAAACTAGCAGCTACGAATTACTTAATATCTCACATGCACTCTTATTTTATAATATATTTCGAAACAAATTTTAGTTGTTTGTTCGCTCCAGCGAAGAGACATTTTTGTGGCAGCTAATGAACGTGACTAAAACGACAGAGTCGAACTAGTTTAGTCGATGAACCACTAAGCAGTGACGTGTGGTAAGGGGCGCTACACGCCGAAAAACATAGAACAAAATGGATGGATTCGACTAAATTACTTACTAAACTACTCGACTAAATTATCATTATTCAGACGCGTTTAGTTACTAAATTACTCATCCCTCGACTAAATTGCTAGTCTAGTCTGAATCAGGCATAAGAGAGTAGAAAATCTGAAGTGTAACATACATTATCAACTTGCCAGTTTTTAAACATCATCATCTGAGCGCAAGTTAAATAAACTGAACAGTGTGGTAAATAAGATGGTCAGATATTTCGTCTCTATAATAGGTTGAGTGCTCCATGATGGAATATTACCTAGTAAAATCGGTCTCATCACCTTTTTTTATAATTCTTATATATATACTACTAATATAATGGGTAATGAGTAATGACAGAAGACGTTATAACCGGAGAAAAACAATTCACACATTATAATAGTCTTCGTATAATTTTAGGCCAAGGTACTCCTAGAAACAAGGCCATTATTTTCGATAAATTTGAACGGTGATTTCTGAAATATCATCATGAGTTAGTTCCACAGTCTTCGTCTAATTTTTTTTAATGATCTTTTTAATTATTGAAATAAATGGAATAAAATCAGAAATAAGATTTCATATAAGGAAATATTGCTTTACGTTTTCAGGAAAAGCAATTGGTTTACCTCCTGCATTTTTAGCACTCGAAGAAGGAAGTAAAGGAGGTGGAGTTATCGAAGTAAGCATAGAGCGCTATATAAATTCTTAAATTAGAACTTTAATAACTCTAAGTGTACAAAATAATATCCTACACCTATGTGACTTGAAGGAAAGTACCTACCAATTTTTAAGTTGGAAACACAGAAAATATCACAAATTTCATTAAGAATTCATTTCATTTTCATAAGAAAGTACTTAATAAATACTTACGTAATACTTATACTATACTATTATAAATTAAAGATTTAAGAAAAATCCGACTAATTGCGCGTTGGACTCGGACCACGCGCATTGAAAGGTTCCGTTGTCGGGATGAAAGTTACGGATAAAATTCTTATAAAATTCCAGTCTTTTATCATTTTACACATACATAATATTCGTTTTATTGGTATCAAAGATAAGTTGGTATTCCAAAGATTTCTCAACACTGTGAAAAGCAGTTATTTCTGCCTTCACTAAACTCAAGTGAATATATGTGTGACCAAAAATATTCAATTCGATATCTATCTCAAAAACTACATAATATAATACCTTATTCGTATCAGTTTCCATTGAATGTGTTCTTTAAGTTTTACTACCTACCTTAAATTTTTTCTGAATTTTCCACTCCATAGTTTTTACGAGTTTTTGCGAAACACGCACTTTTTACGAGTTAAGAAGCGCCTCGCCAACTATTGACTTAAATAAAAAAGTTATTTCAGAACTTCTATATTATTTCTAAAGACCTATAAGAGAATATCTAAAGATACGCTATACACTTATGTGTACTGACATTTTTTTATTCCCCCAGTTACATTTATGGTGCCGCTGTAAATTTTTTTTTGTAAAATCGCTAGCGATTCGTATAACATATCCACCTTCAAAACTTTACTTCTATAGTCTATAGTGACCATAGATAGTATTTGAGTAAAATAGCTGTGACATATGGACAGATTAACAAGACGAAATTATAAGAGTTATCTTTTTGGCATTTGGCGATGGAACCTTAAAACATTGCTTGCGTGATCCTGAAACCGAATCGGCAAAATAAAAAAATAAATCACTTGTATTTTTATGAAGGGCCTGTACCTTGAGAAACGCTCAATCGTAACTACCGTATTAACTCCTTGCGGATTACAGTATGTATTTAAAATTAAAAGAAGACCATGAATAACTTTTTAATTAAAAAACAATTCAATGTAGGTACTCCCAAAAAATTCTTGATTATGAAATTAAAAATTAAAGTAGGTAAATGTTTAATAATAAATAACCGCTATTTTTTAGAAACAGTATTTTAATTTAATTATCAAAATAATGTTCCATTTTGCAAATTCTCAAAACATCCTTATTTTCGCACCCTATTGATTTTCTTATCTTGGCATGATAAATATATTTTAAATAATATCCTTATCTGACAATAACATCTTTATTTACATTAACAAAAAGTACATACATATGTTAATATTTACAAACTTAAAACTACACATTATCTTAAACAATAAACTTCCTCAAAGTTGCCGCTTAGAAAGCTGTCATTGCTCAAGGTACCCAGCAAACTGGCAGCATTGCCTCTTTGAATAGCCAAACTGATTCGTTGGCGAAAGAAGCTGCCAGCCCGGCGGTCTCCCGAAGCCTCGACCAGTCTCTTACAAATATCCTTATCTAATTAAAAATAGATTTACATCAACTATGAAAATAGCTAGATATATCTACGACACGGTAATTCTAATATTGTTAAGAATTAAATTGTAATATTTATTTCCATAAACAAAATTACGAATTGATTGTTTTTCATGATCTTTCTTTAGATACCACGTTATTTAGAAAAAACCGAGCGCTATGTTTAACTTTTTTCTTTCAAACGTTATCATAAAAATAAAGGTGATTTATTTTCACATTTGGTCGTTTGGAATTCCGGCTCAGCATACGACTTTTTTTAAATCTTCGAATGAGCACCTCTACATATATACCACAAAAAAGTACGTGGTATAATACAGTATCTAGGTATATTTATGAAAATAAAATGAAGTCACCATTATGCCTAATAAAGTACTTTCCCTCAATGTCTCATATACTTGGGACATCTGTACAAAAATTTTCTCTGTTCAGGGGTCAGCAAGCGAATGCGTTCTGGTGTCAATGTTAGCCGCGAGGGCTAACGGAATCAAACGATTGAAACATCAATTTCCCACTGTAGACGAGGGGCTCTTGTTAACTAAGCTTATAGCATATTGCTCAAAAGAAGCACATTCTTGTGTGGAAAAGTCTGCTATGATTTGCTTTGTCAAACTTCGCATTTTACAACCTGATGAGAATGGATCACTTAGAGGAGAAACTTTAAAAGAAGTAAGCAATGCTTTTATTCTATTAATTTTATTTGACCTTAATCTCATAAGCGGTGGTCCATTTTAAAAACTTAATTACGAGGTGAGATTATTGAGTGCGGATGGAGTGCAGATAATCGGGCGGTAATTGAAGTGGCTATAGGACGGCGCGCTCCGGAGACGCGCCGTCGCTTCGTAGCGCGTTTAATGATGCCCGTGGATGCCGGAAATACGTGGCGATCCCGCCGGTAATGGAGCCGCATTGTGTGCCATTTTCTATGACGCTAATATTGAAATTTTTGCAATGCGATTCTCTTATAATTAAATGCTTCTAATTCTTTCATTTGCACGTAATATAAGAACTGATCTACATAGGTATAATTCTTTAATATGTAAACGAGGACCTCTTGTTAACTAAGCTTATAGATATTGCTCAAGAGAAGGACATTCTTGTGTGAAAAAGGCTGCTATGTTTTGTTTCGTCGAACTTCGCATTTAAGTAGCTACGTATGGATTTTAAGTACGTAGGTAGGTATCAAAGAATTATAGAGCATTAAACAAAAGCCTAAAAGTTTTCATCTTACTAAAAATAATACATTATATCATATGCCCAGTTACGAGAAAGTAATAACGTATGTATTATTACTTTAATACATAAGTACATTAAATAAGTATTAGGCATGTCGTTATACTTACATATTGTCAAGAAGTAACAGCGTGATCTTTAAGAAGACATTAAAAATGATCTTTCTTGCAACTACGCGTAAGGTTAAGTACTTCAATTAATGTTATGTTTGTGTTATTTGCAGGCCATGGAGGAAGATGAAGAAGCTGGGCGTGTTCCCTTTTTTGTTGCAATAACTTTAGGAACAACCTCGTGTTGTTCCTTTGACAATCTTCCTGAGATCGGGCCTGTCGTACGGAAATTCCCTTGCGTTTGGCTTCACGTGGACGCTGCATATGCAGGCAGCGCTTTCTTATGCCCTGAGCATAAACATCATCTTGCGGGTGTGGAATACGCAGACTCCTTCAATACTAATCCTAATAAACTGATGCTCACAAGTTTTGATTGCTCTCTCTTATGGGTCACTAATAGATATTTATTGACATCTGCACTTGTGGTAGATCCATTATATTTACAACACTGCTATGATCACACTGCCATCGATTATCGGCACTGGGGAGTTCCACTGAGCCGTCGATTCCGTTCGCTTAAACTATGGTTTATGTTAAGGAGTTACGGAATTAGCGGATTACAGAAATATGTGCGAAGACATTGTGAACTTGCGAAATACTTCGAGAAACTCGTGAAGAAGGATGATAGATTCGAAGTTTGCAATCAAGTGAAGGTAAATAATTAATATGTACCTATAGGTAGGTACTTAACTTTAATAGTACATTGTTACCCTAGGGCTGAAAGTAACTTATTTAGGCACGAGACGGGGTTTGGCGCCCGAGCGCAGCGAGGGCGCCAATTGTTCGAGGGACTAAATTAGGCTTTCTCCCGAGGTAGAACTGTGCTTTTCATTACCAATACGAAGAAAGTAAACAAAACTGTACAACTCGAAAAAATGAATGAAGATAGGATTGTCGCTTTCTCGCCTATTTTGTTTTTTTTTTTCTGTGGCCGGCCATTGTTATTAATTACTAACTATTTTGCCCAAATCTGTTATTTTAAAAAAGTAGTTGCTCAGAGTACAATTTCAGTTCTTTAAAAATTGGATATTTTATAACATTCTGTGCGTAGTAGTAATAAGCGTCAACAACATTCATCATTATTTTTTTAACCGACTTCAAAAAAAGAAGGAGGTTCTCAATTCGTCTGTATGTTTTTTTTGTATGTTTGTTACCTCATAACTCCGTCATTTATGAACTGATTTCGAAAATTCTTTTTTCGTTTGGTAGGTAATATTTCAGAGGTGGTCCCATTTAAATTTCACCGATATTGGAGCTTGGACTTAGAAGATACACTAGATAACAAGACCTGGTTATAACCTTTATCTATATTGACGATTCTCTTGTATATCGTTGCGCTTCGGAATTAGAATGAAGTTAATTGCAGACCTGCTTTAGATATTTATTTAGGTCAAGACCACTCAAAAGGCAAAAATAAAAAAAAATTATTAAAAAAGATTAAACCGCCTTCAAAAAAGACACTGAAAAGTATAAAATAACTATCCTTTACTAATCAAAACTCAAGTACAATTAAAATAACTTTATAAATACGATACACATACCTATATAATTAAATTTGTCAGTTATTAAAGTCGGTGCCAAATCAATGTGCAACAACATAAAGTCTATTAGTTTGGTGAGCTTGGCACCGACTTCAGTAACTGACAAATTTAATTATATAGGTACGTGTATCGTATTTATAAAGTTATTTTAATTATACTTGAATTTTGATTAGTAAAGGATAGTTATTTTATACTTTTCAGTGTTTTTTTTGAAGGCGGTTTAATTTTTTAAAATATAATATGCGCATGACGTCAGAGACGGACAATTTCAGAAATACTTGAATAAGACAAAAAAATATTTTAGCTATATTATATATCTATCTATAAGTACATTTTGAACCGGCTACACTTACTACCTACTACTTTAACAAAACTGCTAACCTAGATTGACGGCCGTTTTGTTTTATAGTTGGGATTAGTCTGTTTCCGACTTGTGGGCGGGCCAGAAGAGACAGATGAACAAGTTGATGAGCTAAATAAAAAACTGTTAACCAATATAAACGCTTCGGGAAAAATACACATGGTGCCGGCCTCGGTCCGCGATCGCTTTGTGATTCGCTTCTGTGTAGTCACACAACATGCTACCCGCGAGGACATCGGTAAGCAATAACATTCTTTTTACCTTAAAAAGAAGTAAGAAGTAGAGAGTCCTGAATTCGATCCCCGATATTTAAAAAACGAACTTTTTAAATTGACTGCGGTGTTCCTATTACTGAGTAGCAGTGGGTTACTCCCCCCAATTTGTTGTTTCTTATGCATAGTAAGAACGAGGTTATTTTCGTGACTGTCTGTAGAATATTAGTGTTTTTCTTTCAACTTATGACATATATTTATATATATGTATAAATATGATGGTATGTAAGTAGGTAGGTATTTCTTTAGATTATACAAGGTGGTTACATTCATCATTTGCTACTATAAATTCTACAGTTTCGTGTTTGTCTGGAAAATATTTAACGTTTTATTTATAGTTTTACTTCTTTAAATAACTAGGTATCGTTATTGAATTACCACAAGTTCTATTACTAATTAACCAATTAATAATCGAATACTTTTAAATAAACATTTTTTGCTGTTTCACAACATCTACGTGCGTACACTACGCAGTTAAGTCTCTTCGTGGCTCACAAGCAGTCAACTTATTAATGAATAAAACATAACATAACATAACTTTACGCTGTATCCCCAACGGGGTAGTCAGAGAGGACGGAGCGCCAGGAGTCGCGGTCCTTACACACCTCTTTCGCTTCCTCAAATCTCATCATTCTCCTCACACATTTTCGCCTAGGTATGCGAGTGCTTTTGACATTTCCGTCTGCTAACACTCTGGCTATTTGATCTTCATAAGTCACCCTTGGTCTTCCTTGGCTTCTTTTACCACTCACTTTCGCTCTGTATATTTTCTTCGTCAGTCTTTCATCACTCATTCTTTCCATGTGCCCGAACCATCTAAGCATTCCTTTCTTCATTTTTACAATAACACTGTTGTGCAACCCTGTCATACTGCGTATCTCATCATTGCTTATCCTGTCAGCAAGCGTGACACCGCACATATTTCTGAGAGACCGCATCTCCACAGCATTTAACATAATTTCACTCGATTTTGGACATATCCAGGCCTCACTACCGTACAACAAAGTTGGCACCAACACCGCATTGTGGATGGCCATTTTAGCAGTGTTAGATATAATCACACTACCCACTAATACGGACAGAGCATCGTTCACTTTATTGCCAGCTGCTACCCATCTCTCCACATCCAACTCACATCGTCCATCCCTCGAAAACGCACTCCCCAGGTACACAATTTCATTCACCTGTTCTAGACATTTTCCATTTACACAAATCACACATTTCGTTTGTACCGCTTCTCTTTCAAACACCAGAACCTTAGTTTTGTTCACATTCATTTTCAATCCTTTTACTTCACAATCTTCTTTCATGCACGTGACTAGTGTCTGCAACTCTGCTTCTGATGGTGCTATTAGCATAGCATCGTCAGCGTACAATAGGCAGTTTACCACTGTATCACCACATTCCATACCACTCATATTACCTTTCAATCTCTGGAGGCAACTGTCCAAATACAGCACGAATAGCCAGGCAGACATCACGCAGCCCTGTCTGACACCAGAACAGACTTCAAACCAGGGCGACATGTCCCCGTCTATCCTTACACAGGCTCTGTAGTCTCGATATAATGACCTCACAGCCTGCAGTAAGGAGCCCTCCACGCCATATTCAGGCAGAAGACTCCACAATGTCTTCCGCACTACTCTATCGAATGCTTTTTCTAGATCCACGAAAGCGCAGAAAATTTTCCGACCTAAAGCCAGAAACCTCCCCACGATAACGCGAAGCGAGAAAATCTGATCCATACAACCCCTACCGTTCCTGAAGCCACCTTGCGCCTCCCACAAATATCTTTCTGAATCGCCTTTCATACGTTCAGTAAATATTTTAGTATAGACTTTACTCGCTAAGCTGACCAAGCTGATGGCCCTTTCATGGCACTTTCTCAATCTCTTTCATACTAATGGCATCCTCCAGACCCTGGCCCGAGTGTGGCAATTCATTAGAATCGCTCTCAGTATCAGAGACCGAGTCGCCACTCTCATACAGTTTTCCATAGTATTCACTCCATCGCTGCAGAACATCCTTTTTATTTGTAAGCAGGTTGTTTTCTTTCGAACGCACTTTATTCATTCTGCAAGGTGCCGGACCACTTCGGTACTTACGTACTTCTTTCCAAAATAATTTGGAATTTTCCTCGAAGTTGTCCGACATCTTGTTTTCATCTAACACTCTACACCTTTCACGCTTCTCTTTCACTAGTGCCTTCGTTTCTGCTTTCTGCAGCTTATACCTGTCTTTCATCAAATTTTTCATACCACAGTCATTAGTAGCAAGGTGTCTGCTGCTTTGTGCTGCATAAGTAGTAGCAGTCTCGCCATGCTTTCTTTTTCTTATACACAACCACTTTCACCTCATCATCCCACCACACATCACGCTTTTTGCCGTTCCCAATCTTATTTATTCCACACACTTCTTTCGCAGCCTCAATCATACTATCTCTAAGGTTCTGCCAGCATTCTTCAACAGCATTAATGCATTCAGCATTAATGAATACTTGAATAAAACTGTATAATTGCAAGAAACTCTGTAAAATCTTTGGTCGCCTGACAAATATCACAAGCTGTAATGATTTTTTCTATGTCCTGTTCTATATTTGGCCACCAACAATATTCTCTCATTAACATCTTTGATTGTACTACTCCCTGATGAGATTCATGAAACAAACTCAAAACTTTAGCTTTTAATTTAAGTGGTATGTTCACCCTACAGCCCCACATGTTACACTTTTGTTCAACATATAACTCTGCTCATTTAATAAAATAAGGTTTCAACCCTTGGTCACACACTATTTGGCCGCCCTGTAGTTACATACTCATAAACCTTACTTGACGCTGGATCTGTCCGAGTATAAAATGCAATATCCTTGAAATTATGCCGAAATCTTCTGTCTTAAGAGTCTGTAGCTTCAGCTATCTCTGGCAATAGTAAACGTGACAAGGCATCCGCATTTTCTAACAAAGCTCATTTTCTATAACTATATCATAGGTATATCCTGATAAAAGAAGAGCCCAGCATCTCTGAAGTCTAGTATTAGCAGTGATTGGTATTCTCTTTAATGGATCAAAAATAAACTTCAATGGTTGGTGATCCGTAACTTTATGGCCAAAGCCTCCTTTGTGAATAATTTTTTTGTGCACTGTTTAATATCGCTGATGCAAAAGTAATAGGTTCCCCATTTATTTTATGACTAAACACTTTTTTTTTTGCGTCAGGAAATGCTTTATGCATCCCGTCCTGCCGTAGGGGGATGGCAGGGGGTATGTGGGAGTCCTCGACATTAGGGTGCTAGGCCGAGTCTACCCACTAAAACCTGACGGTGTTCCTCGAGAGCCGTGATGCCGGGGCAACGGGAGCGCGTTGGCATTCTTCCGCGACCCCGGCGGCCATGCCCAGCTTGAGCCGAGCCCTCCTCCGTTTGCGGGCAGTTTGACCTGCCCGCTCTCCTGGGAGGCGCGCGGGAGCACCGCGCGCACCATCCCGAGGCCATTGGTGAGGCGCCTTCCCCTGAAGGACACCCCAGGCCTCCGAAGTGGCGGCTTCCGCACCCCGCCTACACCACGGCAGGGGTGTCAGCACGCCCACCTGATTTTTACGTGTTTACTCACGGGTTTTTACAAGTTTTCCTTCTTCACGCCTTTGATTTTAACGTGTTGTCTCACGGGTTTCATTTCGAGTTTTCCTTCTCTCCACCTCTGGTTTTAACGTGTTTTCTCACGGGTTTCATTTCGAGTTTTTCTTCTCTCCACCTCAGATTTTTACGTGTATCCTCACGGGTTTTTAAAAGTTTTCCTTCTTTCCACCTCACGTCTTCTTGACTTTGTGTCCTCCGCAGAGGACACAAAAACACAAACCAGCGCACGACGACCATTCCGCTCTGAAAGTAGAGGGGTAAGGCGACGACGACTACACAACGAAGTCCATCAACGTGCATCCTTCAGGATACACGCGGATGGACACCCCTTACCACCCCGTTGGTCGGGCTATTAGCCGCCGCCCAGTAACAATCTATTAAACAACGAGCAGTTACCGGTCGGCGCCCAGGATGCACCACGTGGAGGTTGCCCAACCCAGCACCCCTTACCACCCCGTTGGTCGGGCTATTAGCCGCCGCCCAGTAACAACCTATTAAACAACGAGCAGTTACCGGTCGGCGCCCAGGATGCACCACGTGGAGGTTGCCCAACCCAGCACCCCTTATGACTAAACACTGCCCCAACCCCATATTCACTAGCATCTGTTGTCAAATACAATTCTCTATTACAACTATAATAAACTAATACTGATATGACTTTTCACCATTTTTTGTCCACTCAAAAGCAGTATTACTCTTTAACAATTGGTGTAAAGGTTTTAAATATTCTGACAATCTTAGTAAAAATTTACAGTAATAGTTCAGAAGACCCAATAAGCTTGTCATTGAGTTACTGACTTAGGTGCTGGTGCTCTCAAAATGGCTTCGACTTTTTCAGGTAGACGTTTATTAATTCCTTCTTGAGAGATTTTGTACCTCAAGAACTTTATTTCATTACAAAAAAGTTATCCACGTTAACCCTAACATTGTATATTTGTAACCGTTTTAATACTTTAACTAAATGCTTATAGCAATCCAAATCACTATTTGCTTTTACAACCACATCGTCGATAATAAGCAACATTTTCTAGTCCTTGTAATATAAACACTTTATATTACAAGGACTAGATAGTAGATGTAATATAATGCAATTTGGGGTATGACCCCAAATTGCAATTGGTCTAAATCACTGGTTCCCAAACTTATTTTGTCTAGTGAGTCGAGAGCTCATGCAGTTGTTGTCTAAGATGCCTCCCAGCTAAATGAAATTACAAATCACCCCCCAGGCCTCTACACAACGCCCCCATTTTTTTTCTGGGTCTCTTACCGCCTCCCTTTAGGTTTGCAACGCCCACAAGGGGTGTTATCGCCCACTTTGGGAATGGCTGGTCTAAATAATTCTAAGTGTGCATTAATTGTCATATATTCCCGAGAACATTCCTCTAACAATAATTGTTGGTATGCTCCAGTTAAGTCTAGAACACAAAAAACACTATCTAATACTTGATTTAAAGTCACTTTATAATCAGCACACACACGCAACTTCCTATCATTCCTCAGTGTAGACCCCTCACAGTCACGAACATAAACATTAACATATTAATATTTTATTTGTATGTTCTATATGTATATGTATATATGGAAATCTAACATGGCGTCCAAAACGCGTTGTCTTTAAATTCCCCCCAAATCGTCAAATGTTGGGGACGTAGAACTACTGTTATCACTCACTGGTGGTAAAGGAGTGATGTGCTCAGGGTTGTTGTAAGTGTCAGCGAGTATGTAGGCCGGTTTGATACGGTCTATTGATACTGTGACTTCTTTACCTTTAATAAGCAGCTTAAAAACCTTGTCGCCGCTCGCTAGGACCTCATGTGGACCAGTATAAACAGGTTGTAATGATCCATGTAAGATGTCCTCACGAAGAAAAACATGATGACGTCGCCACTAATGAATACTTAAATAATATTGTATAATTGGAAGAAACTCTTTATTTATAATATCACATAAGGTCACAACATAATATTGTTTTTTTTTCTGTAATTAGCCACAGCCTATTTATTAATTCTGTCATAATTAAAAGGCAGAAACTAGTATCGCCACAATAAACCACACTTATGACCATAGAGAAAAGTATATATACTAAGCTATATTATTTCACACAATACCTAGTTACCGAACCTAATTTTAAAGGTTTTGTTTCGCAGAAATAGCTTGGGACATCATAACAGACTTCGCTACAGAACTAATAGAAGGACCGGACAAAGAGAGAGTAAGTTATAACAGCTATTATTTCACTTCATCATGAAATAGCAATACAATGTAAATAAATAAACACGTTCATGTATCTACCCACATATGCAAGTACCTATAGGTAAAAATTATCTCCGTATCTAAACTTACAAAATATTATACAATTAGTTAAAATTTGTAAGTTTGGATGTAGGAGGTTATTTCCGAAACTACTTTATCAGATTTCAAAAATTCTTTACTGATATTTAAAATGGAGCTTATGGGTGGACATAGGCTGTATATAATCCAATTTTCCAAACAGACAATATTACATAAGTGATGTAGACAAATAAATAGACTAATAAACAAAATTTTTAATTATATACAATACTTTTTAGTAAGTAAGTATGCATGGCAGTTAGGAGGGTACGGGGAGGGGGGGAGGGTACGGGGAGGGGGGGGGCGGCGGGAATCTCAAGGAAAAAAAATAATGCACTTCATGATTTTTGAAATAATATCTTTTTATAATTAAAAGTTACTTCTGTTTTCATACTTTTATACAACGTGTTCGCGACGTTTTCCGTTAACTTCGGCAAATGACTATACTAATGGCATATATTAACATTTGTCAAAGAACATATACCCAAAAATTCTTTATTAAAATTTAATTTTTTTCATACAAAATTAAAGAATTTCTAGGAGAAAGACGCAGGTTTCTAGGTATAAGGTATACAAGCGGCGACATGACGTGATAGCAGAGACGGGAGCTGGCGGCGCGAGAAGGACGCGTCACGGAGCGAAGCGGCAACGTTGCATTATAAAGTATTAGACACGGTTGAGAAAAAAACAAATTTCATCTTTGTGAAATTACGAAAATCTCATTATCATTTTTGGATATACGTTCTTTGGCAAGTTTTGAGCTATATTATGAACCCTTTCACATTTTTCTGCGAGATATTAATATTTTGACGCTCTAATTCACAGATTAACCTTACACCTTAAGATTTTTTAATTTTCTGCTGGAAGTTTACAATAGATCTATTTCTCTCCTTGAATATTGCTTTTGCATATTTTCATATTTATTTTATAAGATCTTACAATAACCATTCTACGATGTCAGTTTACAAGGAAAATCCTTAGAAGCGCTACTTTGACGTTCTAGTTAACATTGTTTCATTGAGTTCGAGTGCTAACAATTTCTAAAATTATGTTGAGATCAAGTACATACTCTTATTGAATATAGCTTTTGTGGAAATGTCATAAATTTCTTCCTTTTCACAGAAAAAATATTTAAATAGGCTTGTTTCCAGGATAAAGTGTCGTGATTAAACGTCGATTTAGTTCTATAAAAAGCAATAACTTATAAAAAAAACGATATGAAATGAAACTTCAATCAAAGGACATGACAGAACTTTTTTTAAATTAATCAGCGTAATGAATATAATAAACATAACAAAATCAGTAAAAAATACGCGATGTTGACGCGAGTATCTCAGACCCGCGCGAGCGCATCTGTACTAGCGCTCTTCATGACGAACGATCGCAAGCGAGAACATTAAATAGTGACCCTTATATGTTGCATGACTTGTATTGATTCAGTGTTTACTTCTCTGTTCTGTGAGTCTATTATAACTTTCCTACATTTTTTGTAAACAGTGTTTTAAATATAATCACTAGTAGTAAAGTTAAATAAAAAGTTCTAAATTAATGCTAGCTTACAAGAAGTATTGCTAGCCGAGTATCAAGATGATATTAATTACATTTATAACAATCTATTTTAAAGTGACATTCACAGGAAGATAGAAAATTTTTCAATAATAATGCTTCCTATGTAAAAATTGTAAAATTAGAAATAATTAAATTGTAAAGAGATCCGCACCTTAATTAAAGATATATAAAAAAATAACCAGAGAGGTACGCATAACACTAATGAGAACCAAAACAGTTTTTTTAGAATTTTTATGTCTGTATGGATATACAACGTATTTATGCTAAATAAGTACTGCAAGAATTTAAAGACAGGTTGAACATTAGATATTTTTTATTGTGATCCGCCATCTAGAAGTTGAGATCTAAAATGGGCTCTTTGTAGTTGTTGCATCTGTAATATGTATTTATCTCATAGTCGCTTTTTCGTTCATCCTATATTTTTAACCGTAAACATAAAAATCTCTAGTGTCTGTCTATAATTTCAATTATTTTCTCAAATTTTGTGATAACTAGTCGTTTGATGAGTCACTGCCTTCGATTCTACCATTTTTAAAATGTTTGTGTGTGTCTGTATGTTCTTTTATAACTAAAGAATGGCTTGGCCGATCTTGATGAAAATTGGTACGTAGTAAGAGCATGTGATTGTACACTTATTTTTAGAAAGTCTACCACTAAATGGGTGAAAAGGGGGATGAAATTTTCTACGGAAAATGCTAAACCGCTGAACTGATTATAATTAAATTGGGCATGAAGATTTTCACCCTTCCCCCTTTTTCATCCCCCTTTTCCACATCCTTAGGGGTAGATTTTTACTTTGAATGTGAAATACTGGACCGCTAAATTAATTGTAATGAAAATTTTTTTCAAAGACAATTTTTGTACGTATATACAAACATGTACATGTAATCTAATCTAATCCTGGAAAGCAACGAAAAAAAAAGTTCAAATAGAGTGAAATCAATTGAATGCCCCCATATAAAAAAACTGTATTGATGTGTATTGATATAAACTGTATTGATATCTATGATTTCAGGATCTCAACGAAGAACGAGCACGACGTAATCGCGCTGCTTTGGCTCATAAGCGTTCATTCTTCGTGCGTATGGTCAGTGACCCCAAGATCTACAACCCGGCGATCAACAAGACACCGCCGCCAGTACAGACGTCTCCGGGTTCGCCACCGACCGCCGCCGTGCCCGCTACACCGGGTAGTCCTAATGACTCTGACGCTGTGCAGTTGCAACCCTCGACACCGTCAGTATATAAATATCTAGTTGGACTTTTTGGCGGGAGTGGGAAAAGTGAGGTTGTCATTTTATTTAGATTTTCTATTTTTTACATCTTTGTCAGTTTTTTTTGTCTTTCTTCATGGCATAGCGCACAGATTAGCGCATTTGCCTGTATCACGTATTGTATTATTATTTATGTAGAATCGTTGTTGTAAAACTCCTCCAGTAAAGTGATAGTAGACTTTACTGAAGTTTTATAGGACTTCTTAGAAGAGCGCGAGAACTTCAGCTACACGTGTTTAATTAGACCTACTCCATTCTTTTCACTTACACAGAACTTTAAAACACAATATACCTACTATCACTTTTGTACTTTAAAACCCCCAAAAATGTAAAAAATAAAAAATAGAAAATCTAAAAAAAATGACCTCACTTCTCCCGTTCCCGCCAAAAAAATTTTTTTGGCAGTTTTAAAGTAAAAAAGTGCTAGTACATTGTGTTTTAAAGTTCTGTGTAAGTGAAAAGAATGGAGTAGGTCTAAATTAACATGTGTAGCTGAAGTTTTTGCGCTTTTCCAAGAAGTCATTTCTAACTTCAGTAAAGCCTACTATCACTTTACTGGAGGAGTTTTACGATAAGAAGAAAAGCAATGTGCTTCATGTCGATTCTACTTATTAATACGTGACATTGGCAAATGCGCTAATCTGTGTGCCATGCTATGAAGAAAGAAAACAAAATCTAGTTAGGTACTTATGAAATCACATTATGCGTATACGAGTACAACTTCCATGCTATCAGTATCAGAGTTGCGGACATAATATAATATGTACTTACATAGAGATACAATATTTATAAAAAGAAACAAGAGGCACGATATCTCAGCTTTATCTCAGCCCGTAGGGTTGCCAACGCATTCGTAACCGCAGTGCTTTCTTTGCTTTAACATTATATCTAAATGTCCATAGGCCTTCACATCGGGTGGACTGTTGTTTGTTTTGTCTTACCTGTAGTACATATATGAACAACAAAAAAAATACATAAAAACATCATGCCATTTGCCATTCGGAAAGGGCAGAGATCATAAAGGTAGTTTCATAGTATTAAACCAGTACTCGTATTTGGATGTACAGATGCAAAAGCAGAATCATGTTGTTTGTTGCTAGCCCATCGCCTATACATTTATTAAATTAAACATTATCCCATTATATTATTTTTACGAGCCCCTCGTGGAAATACGCATAATACATACATATCTTCACGCTATATCCCTAATGGGGTAGTCAGAGAGAACAGAGCGCAAAGCGTCGCGGTCCTTACATACTTCATTCGCTTCCTCAAATCTCATCGTTCTCCTCACACATTTTCACCTAGGTATGCGAGTGCTTTTGACATTTCCGTCAACTAACACTGGCTATTTGATCTTTATAAGTCAGCCTTTGGCCTGTTTGACTTATTTTACCACTCACTTTCGCTCTGTAGATTTTCTTCTTCAATCTTTCATCGCTCATTCTTTCTATGTGCCCGAACCATCTAAGCATTCCTTTCTTCATTTTTACAATAACACTGTCGTGCAACTCTGTCACACTGCGTATCTCTTCATTGCTGAATTTGTCCGCAAGGGTGACACCGCACATAATTCTAAGAGATCGCATTTCTACTGCATTTATCTTCTTTTCATTCGATTTCGGGCATATCCAGGCCTCACTACCGTACAATAAAGTTGGACCAACACCGCGTAATATTTTGTAAAATAAGTAATCGTAACTCTTAAATGTTTTAGCTACTAGTTATTCACAAAAATGTAAATATTTCTTCTTCAGCCCTGTATTGTTGTACTATGATGACCCTTGTCTAGTCACACATATTAGTAAAAGTCTAGACTAGATAAAAAACGGACACATTCTTAGAGCAAATGCTCCGTCCATTGATTGTTAGTCCGAAGCCTTACCTCATTTAATGATAAGAGGTTATTAAACTTTTTAACTATGTAGGCATTAATTATTATTTTTTTCCATTTTAGGAAACAGTCATCGTGGATAAGCTGGCCGCTCGCATTTTTCTTCCAGAGCGTTGACAACGACGCGAATGACTTACCACTAAGGTGATAACAGTCACAAAATATATATAAATAATTAGTAATGATTTTTATTGTACAAAAGCTTCCACATTGTAAACTTGCCACGCGGAACACTAGGCACACAAATCGGCCTTTGCCCGTCACAGAGGCCGGGTTCGCTAGAGGTCCAGCCCTCACCTGAATAGGAAGTCAGTTAATATACACGCAGGTGCGGAAAACTCCTCTAGTTGATGCTCTGAGCCCGATGTTCGCTCTCCATAGCGAGGAACACTTAGGCGGTCGACCATCTGGCAGGGCGCCTTCTGCGCTCGCCCCAACGCAAGCGATGACGCTGTAAAAGCCACTAGGACTAACAGCCACTAGGACTAATAGAGCTTTTTTAGTCGGTTCGAGTCTGACACTACTCAGTCAGCGTAGATTCCGGCTGTGTCCGCGTGGATTTTTTCCTTTCCATCAGAAACAAAAAAAAAAACAAAAGCTTCGTCAATCACTGTATATAGTCCACATTTGTTTTTCTACAGCGTATGTATTGATACGTCGCTGACTTATTATCACAATAATACCTGTATAGGGTATACACGTAGGTACTTACTTATAATTTTCTCAATAGTTTTTAGTAGTTTTAATATTTTATATTAACTATGTAATAATCTTCCTTTGAATTGACGATGAATGGTAGTATCACTAGTTGGAATGATGGAGAAAATCTGATGAAAATAGACGAGACGAGATAGAGACGGGGTTGAGGCACACTCGAAGGACGACTAGGGGAAATAATGATGCGTGTCAGCTTCGACGTGTGACTGGAGTTTATTTCTTAGGAGAATAGTAAGTTAAGTATATGCATATACACGCGTTTAGTATAAGATGCGCGAATATGTTATGTGGAGGGCAACATAACGACTCTCAGTTTCGCTCCCATCTAATTTGTGTACCGTGGGCTATATATGAAAATTGATTATTAAGGAGTAAAGTCAAATAAGCTCCAATAATGAGGTTCGCTTCTGGAGCGCCTCTTTAATGTGTGAATGCCCAAATAGCAATTTAAACTTGAACCAGGCGTGCGCCAAGTTGGCCGTGCAACTATACATTTGGGGCAAATTTAAATTAGACTTTCAAGTTACCTCGCAACAAAGATACAATGTTGACATAACAAACAGTGTTTTGTGCTGAAGTTATTCAGGTACGACATTCCATCGTCGTGTGATACACAAAAGTTAACAAGTAATAGGTCTTTACCTATGAAGTTGCCGTGTACAATACCGGCCATTTGAAATGTAATTTATGTATGGCTGGCAATAAATTCTAATGAATTTAATTTTAAATATATGGAATTTTATTATCGAATTCAGTCATTTGTTTATTGATTGATTGATTAGTGTTTTGTTTTCACTACATTTGTATCTTTTTCATTAGTATGGACACGATAAAAATACGAGTAATTACGGAATTCGAGTTCCGTCGCGTTAACAATGAACACTACAAACGAACGCACAACCCGTTATTCGTTTGAACGCTTCCGACATGGAAATTTTGATCTGAAAAATGAACCCCGTGGTCGCCTGAAAACTAAAGTCAACAACGACGAATTAAAGGCGATAGTGGAAGCTGACGATACTCGAATCTACTGCTGAGTTAGCAGCAGCTTTCGATGTTAGCGCATCAAAACAATATTGGTCCACTTAAGATGTAAGGTAATAAAGCTTGATAAGTGGGTGCCGCATGAAATGAACGATCACCAGCGCGATGAACACGTTGAGGTATGCCTTGCGTTGCTTAATAGACACAGAAACGAAGGTATTTTGAACCGATTATCACTTGCGATGAAGTATGGGTTATAAGTATATTAGTCTTTTTGACAATCGTAAGCAGTCATCATGTTGGTTAGACCTTGGTTCAGCACCTAGGCAATGCCCCAAACGAAAAGTGATCGTTACTCTTTGATGGTCTAGTGCCGGTGTAATTTTTTACCAAATGGTACGAGCATTATTGCGGATGTGTACTGTGAGGAACTAGACACAATGATGGAGAAGCTCGTAAATCTCCAGCCAGCCTTGGTTTATCGCTCGTCCCCGCTGCTCCTGCACAACAACGCTCGACATCACAAGGCACAACAGACGACTCTAAGCTACAAGAGCTGGGGTTAGAAGTTTTGCGTCATCCACCGTACTCACCAGCCCTTGCGTCGAGAGACTTCTACTTTTTCCAAAATTTGGACAACTTCTTGGCAGGAAAAAAGTTCTATAGTACCCGAGAGGCAGTACAAAATGCCTTTGAAGAGTTTGTTGCCTCCCGTACACCTGACTTCTTCTAGAAGGGCATTGAAAAATTACCACTGCGCTAGCAGAGATGCATCGATAGCATAGGTGCATACTTTGATTAATAGAAATAAAAAAAATCTAAAACTTTTTGTATACTAAACGGCAATTTCATAGGTAAAAACCTAATATAAACAAAACCTTGATACCTACTAAAAATAACAAGATTGCAGCCAAATTGTTAGAAGTTCGTTGTCATTATTGATATAACAGTTTTTAATCATTAAACGTTGAAAACTTGCCGTCATATTTGACATGGCAATTTACAATCAAAGAAAAATCAAGCATGCAGCAACTTTACATGCTATCTAGCCATCAGTCTAAGTTTTTGTCTGGCAGGTTCCGCCACCTCGACACGATGGTGCGCCTCAAGAGCCCGGCCGGCCGCCGCGGCTCGTCGCCCTGCGCCTCGCCCGAGCGCCGCGCGCCCTCGCCCTACTCACATTGACCGACTTATAATTACTACTTTAAACTATCTCAATAAAGCTACTAATAAAAATATTACTTGATCTTTACCATTTTTTCTTTTTTACAATATTTTGTACAAAAAAAAATTATTATTGTAATATAGAAATATGTATGTAATTATGTATGTCCGTGGTATCAATAATAATTAATAACTGTCACTGAAATTCCTCTTAAATAAATACAAAGTTGTAGGCATTGTGTAAATGTTTTGAGACATCTGTAATATTGTATAATGCTATCAAACCATGTTACTTAGTAATAAATATTGTCATGATAAGAAAAATCTTTGTTTTGTCCGTGCTTGGTCCCTGCAGAAAATAAAAATATAACAAGGAAAAGAATGATGTTTCCAATTTACTCGTAGAATGAAAAAACTGTAGTGAAATTAGTATCCGTGTGCTTTCTTATATTCAAATCAAGTTCATATTTAAATGACATTAAACTTTTAATATAACTAAATTTTAACCAATACCAACATTTAGAAATTAATCCTTACCTTAGTAGTAAGTACTTAATTTACTTGAAATATTTGTCTTGCAATAAATAGGTTTATAGAATAGTTATGTATTAAATAGTATCAAATATTTTAGTTCAAATCATAAAATTTTTACTAAAATATTTGTCAATCCTATACTTACTGCAAATACATAACATACATGTAATAAATGGCTTTAATATGGAATAGTTAATTATATATTTTAGTTAGGTTCGTTAAATTTTAACTAATATATTACATTTAATACTATTTAAATACTAATATTCAGAAAATAATATTAACCCTATAGTTTATTGTGATATACCTACTTCAGATATATAATTTTTTATTTATTATATATATGTACTAATAGTATTTTAGTAATTTATTTTTTATATTTGTAGTGATTGCTTTGCAATAAATGGATATAATATGGAAAGGACACTTGCGTCCTAATAATAAAAGAATAAAACGGATATGAAAATATACTTTAATAATTATAGTATACATATTTTCCTGTGTCGCCACCTTTAGAAAAAAAATGATCTGACCCAAAATAATACAACATTGAGTTATAGTATGTAATGAGTAATTTTCTATTTGGTTTTTGAAATATGGAGCTTGATACACTAACACTATGTACTTAAAGGAATAACAAGTAGTTTTAAAAGTTTATTATTTCAGCGTAGGTCACTTTCGTTTTGAAGGTGCTTTGGTTTCGTTTTGATAACTGAATTACAAGGAATTATAGTAAATAAACTATACCTTATACTTCACCACAAGTGTGACCAAATTTGTATATAATATAGAAACACATGTTCTTAAGATTTAATCACATGACGTTTGATACCACTGTCCCAGGAGCATGTAAATAATACATTTTCATCATGGATATCCCACGTCGCTCCCCTAACATAATTTGTGTGCATGTATCTATTGCTATAAATTGTAGTAGCTGTCTCATCAGCATTTATCTCACACACTGTTATTGCATTATTGTCGCAACATATTGCTACCTTATCCAATCTGAAAACCAAACATTAATAAAATAAAAAAATTATGCCATATGTCTACACAAACATTATGTTTATTTGGTTTTATATGATACATTATACATAGATATTTTCAAACTATATTTTCTATAAATGAACTGTCGCGGAAAGTGAATGTTTAGCAGTTTAAAAAACCTTTGAATTTGCCGTGTAATAGACTGTTTTATCGACTCGACAAAATTAACAAATTGAAGTTTCTATTGGTGTCCTCTTGTCATTTCTAAATTCAAAATTAAGAGATAAACGTACGGGATACCAATCGGTAATCTTCGTATGGCGAACTAACACGAATGACGAGAATCGAAGTGCGACATGTGCCAAAGAACAGTAAATAAAAATTAACTGCAATTTATGAATGCGTAGTCAAACTTGGAACCCATATGATTTGGTCGTAGGTTACGAATAAAAATGTTTAAATCACTTCATAATTTGTGTTAAGTTAATTGGATGGAATAGACAGATACTAAGAAAAAGTTACTAGATGGTCGGGATAGCGATAGCCAACTAAGATATTCCAAACAAACACAAATGACAAGAAATTTAGTTGTTAGCCAGTGTGATTATTTTATCACGGATTATGTCAATTAGTATCGATTTATGATTAGATAATAAATAAATGTATTGTAGGATCAAAATAAGCTGATGGTAACATAGTTAAACTGGGTATATCCTACTATTTTTGCAATGGAAAGAAAGAAGTCCAATCCGGTTGGGATTTATAGGTGCAATGACTCATTGACTCATAAGCAACAAGGAGTCATTGTTCAACTACTCAAAAAAATTAGAGAATATTTTTACATAGTCGATTCGAATTGTTATTTTTCACGAACTAGATGAAAACCAATTCTAACTATATATTATAAATTCAAACGTTTGTTTATCCTTCTTTCACGTCCTTTCACCGTGAGAAAGTAAGTGATTCCCACGGGAAACTCGAGTATCTGCGGACTAAATCGCGGGCGGTCGCTACTTAATAATAAACTGAAGTTAAAAATAAGTTATTCAAATTTTTTCACTCAAAAATACTTAAAATCCCCGTGTATTGCGATTACACTTAACCATACATTTATTTATAAATCGTTCGTACCGACCTACCGACACATATTCGACTTTTACTCATCAAGGACTTAAAATTTAATACTAAAATTGGAAAGTTATTACTGCAAATTTTAAATAAATAGGTAGAGGTAAAGAAGCCAAGGAAACTGCCTTAGCGTATTATATTCTCTTTAAAGGAAACCGCGACTCAAACAAGTACGACATGACAATCATATTTCTTTGAATGTATAAATTTAAGGAAAAATCATATCATTTATTTCAGTTAGAAAATACCTTCTGCAATTTCTACTGAGGACCGTTACAGAATTATTACTCTGCACCAACAAGGGCGAAGTATTAGTGCCATATCGAGAAAATTATTCATATCGGTAGGCTCATAATAATGTCACTAATCTATCATCTCATTATTCAGCTTTATATTTTTTCCAAAACTGTTTACTGTATTTTTTAGCGAAATACATAAGCTTATGGGTCAGAAGGTATGCGAGAGAAGGCGACGTACTAGACCATCGTCAAGGAAATTGTGGCATTGCGGCGTTATCAAATGAACAACGCTTGGAAATATCACAAGCTTACGAAATAGATGGGTTTTACTAACTAGACATTTTGCGGAGCGTTTCGATGTACATACTAAGACTACAAATTATTTACATTCAATTACTTTACACCACAAATATCCTGTTTACAAAGTAGATATAACCGAAGCTCATAAAATTGCACGTGTTAATTGTGCACGGCAATATTTGAATTTTGATTGGTCGTCTACAATTTTTTCGAATGAAAAACGTTTAAATCGAGTGATCACGGTCGACTGAATCTATAGCGGTATAACCATACACGCTGCCAAGAAAAAAACGTTACACGTAATAGAGTCGGGCCGTATCTCGTGTAACTTGTGGGGCTGGATGACTTTTAATGGAGCGGGAGAACTCATTGAGCTACCTCCTAGAAGAAATGCTATCAATTATGTCAATATGTTGGAGGAGAGTATGCTGCCCACTTTGCGAGTTGTGTATCCACAGCAAGAAATTCCTAGGGTGTTCTACGTGCACGATAAGAGTAGAACACACACTGCAAGGATAACCAATGCCTGGTTCCTCCTACACCCTGACATTACGGTGATTCCATGGCCAGCTAAATCGCCTGATTTTAACTCCATGGAAAATGTATGGGGTTTAATGGTGCAGAGATGGGATCATCGTAATGAAAGGAGAACGGAGGAACTCGTGCAAAATTGTAGACATGGGAAAATTTTCGAGGGACCAACATTTGCACTTGCTTAGGTGAGTCTATGCGTACGCGACTCCTAGCTTATTGATGACAACGGTGCATACACTTCATATTGATTGCAAATGTTGGTCGTTCGTATATTTTCTTATATGCAAGCAACATTGAACTTGTGGAATGACCTTCCTTCTCATGTCCGTCATTCCAAGTCACTGGCCATCTTTAGGAAAAACCTGCTTAAACATCTTCTTGCAAAATTCCTAAGTTGTTGCGACTAAACATGATACCATTCTCACTTCATCATTAATCTTTATATCTATTTTTATTATTTTATGAGTATTTATATATCTATATATATGTATATATATATATATATATATCTATATTCTATATAAATAAAAATGAATCGCCGAAATGTATGTACGCGCATAACTTCCGAACGACTGCACCAAATTGGATAATTCTTTTATTTTAGTGTTCGTTATTGTCAGGACAAGGTTTGTATAAAAAAAAAATAAAAAAATTAAAAATTAATATCTCCTAATGTGAAAAGTGAGTGAATAAATGAGAGACCGTGAGAAATCTTCAATATATTGTTTAAAGAAATTTTTTTTTTTAATATCTCGTAATATGAAAAGTGAGTGAGTGAATGAGACAGAAGACTGTGAGAGATCTTCAATATATTGACAAAACATTGACAGATTTGTGGAATATGCAGGGGAAGGTTTCTGTATATGTGCCGTCATTATAAATCCAATATGGCAGATGTTCCATAACAGAAAATAACTTTTTTGGTCAACACCAACAATATAGGTATCAAATGAAATGTAGTACGAGGTTTGTGTATATGTGACGGGTACAGCTATTAATATTATAACGAAAGAAAAAGCGGATTTCGCAAGTTTATGTATGGAGGGTAATCTGGAACCTACTACACCTATTTGAATAATTCTTTCACCATTTGAAAGGTACATTATTCCAGATGGACATAGGCTATATATTATGTATTCAACCCGGACGAAGTCGGGACGAGGGGGCTAGTATTATATATATTCTTCTAAACTGCAGTTTCATATAAAGTGTCTTCCACAAAGGTTGTCTGGAAGAGATCGCTTTGAGCGCCTTGCACACATTAGTTCTAAGTTTAATTACAAACTATTTTTGTTAGAATGTGCGCACCAAAGAATTTATCTATCTATCTAACATTCTGGTTATTGCACATTTGGCGTTATATTGCCGTGCAAAATTAACACATGTTTCTATAGCTTCAGTTAGATCGAGGAAGCAGGATGTCTGTGATGTAAATTCATTAAACACGTAAAAACATATTGGACATTCTGCTGCCGCAAATGAAAAAGAATTAAACTTTTTGTGTTTTGAATGTTTTGCGTATTCGGTGGAATGCACGCATTTATTTTCTCTTAAGGAATTTGTTTAAAACGAGAGTTTCGCTTCGATGAACTTCGACACTGCATTACTATCGAGAGTAGTTTCGAAATTGGTTGGTGAACTTGCTTTTTTACCCATATTTTTATTTTTGATATTTAGGTAAATGATCGGAAATTAACAAAATTTAATTTCTTTAATTTCTTATTATTTTTATTTATGGCATGCATGACTTAGAAATAATTATGAAAGTAGCCCTATTTATTTATTTTTTGCATACATGAGGAAACACCCGTTCAAGGTTGGACCTTGAAACGAATACAAATTTGAATTTCAAAATTTGAGCTGCCGTCTGCAATTCGTGTCTGTCTATTCGTCATCAATCGTGTTATCTCATGATTGGCCGTATTATACAAATAATACGGTAAGCTGCTATTTATGTATCCTAAACTGGCCAGTTACAGAACAATATTAAAAAAGTAATTAAAACATTTAAAAATGGAACTCTTTGGCTGAAGAATACAATTTGTTTCATGTAGCTGTCAATTGTTTATCCTTTGTGGCGTCATTTTGAAAATTGCGAGTCTTTATCACCATGGATTTAATTCGTGAAAATTTTCGTGCTATGATTTATTACGATTTTCGGCGAGGGCTAACTCAAAAACAGTGCATCGATCAACTCACTTCGACTTTTGGGGACAAAGCACCATCGCGAAAACTACTGTGTATCACTGGTTTAGTGAGTTTAATCGTGGGCGGTCTGTGCTCAGGGACGAAGTTAAAGAAGGTCGCCCTAAATCGGTTGTTGTACCTCAAAATATTGATGCTGTGCGGGAACTAATAATGCAAGATCGTCATGTTACATATCGCGAGATAGAGGCGTCTCTGGGCATAAGTATGACGAGTATATATAAAATATTACACGAACATTTAGCTGTAAAAAAAATTTGTTCACGTTGGATTCCGCACAACTTGAGAATTGACCAAAAACGGGCTCGTGTCGATTGGTGTGAAAAAATGTTACAAAAGTACAATCAGGGTGCGTCAAAAGCTGTCTATAATATCTACACAGGTGATGAATCTTAGATATATGCGTATGATCCTGAAACTAAACAACAATCAACGGTTTGGGTGTTCCAAGATGAGCCGAACCCAACAAAAGTCATTCGTTCAAAAAGCACTTTGAAGCAAATGGTCGCTTATTTTTTTGGTATAAATGGACATGTAGCTACAGTGCCACTAGAGGATCGTAAAACGGTTAATTCTGAATGGTACACGACCATTTATTTGCCAGAAGTCTTTGAAGAAATAAGAAAGAACAACCGACGACGCAGAATCCTTCTTCATCATGACAATGCTAGCTGCCACACATCGGCCGAAACAACTCGGTATTTGGAAGATCAAAAGATCGAATTAACGGGTCATCCGCCGTACAGCCCCGACTTGGCCTCCAACGACTTCTATTTATTCCCAACCGTGAAGAATAAATTACGTGGTCAACGTTTTACGAGCCATGAAGAGGCTGTTGATACGTTCAAAATGCACGTTTTGGAGATACCTCAATCCGATGGATGGAAAAAGTGCTACGAAAATTGGTTCCAACGCATGCAAAAGTGCATCGATCATCATGGTGAATATTTTGAATAGCAATAAAACTATAATAAATGCCAAATGTTTGTTTCACTTTGTTATTCCGGATACATAAATAGCAGCCCTCGTATAACCACATTAATCAATTGTAAAAGATTTCCATTTTTAACCGTCTTTTAAAAGCAAAGAATTCACAGTAGAATTATTTTTTTTAATAATTTATATATTACATCGAAACTGCTCTGTACATGCTGTGTCGGAATTCAAAAATGTTCCAGTTTCTAATTATTTTTAATTAATTAATTATTAATTGTAGAAAATTCTAATTTTTTAAAATTTCATTTGCTAATAAAACAATAATATATATGAACAGGGTAGTAACTAAAAAAAATGACATTTTGAGATACTGCTACACCTTTACTTAAAAATTTAAGATCTTTCGAATGAATTTGGTCGCATAATTATCCGACGCGAGGGGGGTCTACGGGCCTACGGGTCTAGTATCTCCGTCCTTTTTGCACTTTTTCGCCGCCCCATTGCATGTATGCAGTCGTATTTAGTTTTGCCCCCTTTTTCTCGTCAATTGGTAGGTAGCGACAGAACGTCAGTTTTTGTTGAACAAAGTATTAAACTGAAATAATGCTGTATTCATCAAAAGGTAAGTTACATTTGAATATCACATATTTGAGAAATTCGACAGTATCTTAAAATAATACCTTGTTTGTTGATCATTTTATACAGAAAAAGTGAGTATTATGTACTTCTCTTCAGTAATATCTTATTATTTCGTGTATTACGAACTTCTCCAAAAAATGAAGTAGGCTGGAACCTTACCAAAGGAGTAACTTTCATAAAAAAATAGGTATGGTTAACCGATCTAATACAGAAAAGCTGGAATATCACAATAAAAACTTAAAATTGCTCTCCTGGAAAATCGACTTTTTTGAGTTAATACCCTGTTCATACAAGCAAGCGATATATTATATTATATTATGTTATATTATATATATAAAGTAATAATATATTTACATACATTACTAATATCTAAAAAAACATGTACATATGCTCCTAGAATCCAAACACTGCGTAGATAACAAGTAATATTTTTCACTTTATTTGCTGAGTACAAATACTAACCTAAATACGAATTTTATTGAAATAGGATTCAGTAATTTAATTCAGAAAAAAGTTAATTTCAATTAACTCACAGCTGCCTTTATCACCACTTTGGGTAAATATTATGGTATACTTCAAATCATTCTACATTTTATTTGCCTCACTTCATAGTACAAGACAAGATTTCTGGAGTTTTTGTGACGTTTATAGCAGTAGCTTTGTAAGTTGTGATGAGACATGATAATAAGTATTATAACTAACAATATAATATGATTGCGATCGTAATAGATCAATATAGTTTGCATTTTTGCAGTGGTACAAGGTTGTCACACACTGTAATCTATCACGAATCAAATAATATGGAAGAGCTCTGATCAGAAATTTACATTTCAACAAAATCACTTTGTTCATAAACTATTTATATAAATGGGTTTAATAATAATTTAATAATTATTAAGATTGTGTATGTTTATTTTATTTTTTAAATTAAATTGATTAATTCTATACTTATAATAGTTTATTATTTAGGGTATATGAGCTTTCTGATTAATTTTGTAACACATTATATACTACAAACAAAATATGAAACATAGTGTGAGTCACACTGTGTGACTGACTTACCTAGAGTTAACCACAAGTTTGTGTACCGCTGCAGGAAAATGGCTAAGTTTAATGGAAGTTTCAGCTTTTCTGACATCCAATAAACCCATTACACCTGCTTCATCTCCGTATAGTAATTGATGTTCATTAATCCATTGCAAACAGCGGACACCACAATCATTCTTCATTAAATCTAAATATACATATTTAAAATGAATATTTATATATTTAAAATCCTACTTCAGTGCTGGATTGAACAGAAAAAAATATCCAAAATATGCCAGTTGCTTATTTTCCTGTGTAGGTTATAGAAGTAGGCCTCAAGGTCAGTCAAATACTTGCTGCTAGAATTTTTATAGATTTACAGAAAATAGCTTGAAGTTATACATTTCTGTTAATACTCTATCCATAGTGCATTTTGTTAAATATAAGCACAATATTATCAAAAATATATATTTTCCAAAAACAATATTATTATAGTTTTTCAATAAAAATCTATAGTCAATGAGAATATAACTAACCAAGAACTGGTTTCGAGACATTGTTGTCCCAGATCGTAACATATTGATCCAGAGAGCCTGTTGCAAAAGTTGAGGTAGACTTAGGCTGTGCAGAAACTCCATGTACAGGCCTGTCATGGGCCATAACATAATTTCTAACACAAATCATTTCAGTGATATCCCATACCTAAAAATGGCATCAAATAATATGAGACCTATATTGATCTTTCAGACACAAATCACAAGACAAATTACTATTTTCTCTAATAAATTACTTTTGTCTTGTGATGTGTGTCAAGTTCTAGTGTTACTACACTAGAACTGAATTTTTGGTAAATTTTAGTTTTATTGTTAGGGATGCATGATCAAAAGTGATGACTCTCTATGATAAGTGATACTCTCCATCAATCTATGAGGCAGATGATAGTATATTATGTATGACATTGATGTTAGAGTATATTATGTGTGAAAAAGGTTTCCTAGTTTTGGAATCTACCTTGATGTTACCATCAGCTCCAACTGTCACATATTCCTTCTCGTTATTAAGGCAATCAACTCCTAATGCAGCATCATCATGTTCAGCCACAGTAATATCTTCAACCCAGATTCCCCAAATGTCCTCTGCTTTTGTTGACCATATACTCACTGCCCCCGAGTCTTCACATAATAAGACCTGTAATAAAAGGTATAAAACACTAGCCATAAGAAAAACATAAAAGTGAATATACGGTATTGAGATTTCAATGGCCCATCAATAAATGTTATGAAAATATTATGTTCTATAGAAATGCAATCCTAAAGCCATAGAGAATATCCTGTTTTATTTGGGTCATAAAGTCATTTAATTAAATTATTAAAACTGTTGTGAGACATTATTAACAAACTAATTATTGGCTATACTCACGTCCAATCGGATCTATTGGAGGTCCGAAACTAGTCGGTACCTATACCGATTGGATGTGAGTATGTAATGTCCCCTGGGCTGCCCCATTACAGTTTCATTATGATTTTACGATTGTTACGATTTAACTGCTATAATGTTATTTCAATTGTTATAGCAAAAACAAATAAACGTTGAAAGATATTTTACAAAATTAAAGAGTGATATAATTAATTAGCATTTAATAAAGCCACTGAATTTAATGTCATCTAAAAAAAGTATGCAGGTGCAGGTGGCACCTGACATAAATCAAATTTTAAAATACATGCACTAAAATAGCCAATGCTCCACTTGAATTTGCGCTACATGTAGGAAACCAAATGAACATAAGATGCAAGTTAACCCAATTGGATCTATTTAAACAATACCGGTGTCAGCTACTTTCTCGCTTTCTTTGAATAGCTTTGTGCCAGTAGTTACAGTATTTTCCCTGGTAAGTACATATGTATTTTTAAATTTTAACATTACAGTATTGTGAATTTCGGAATATAATAGATGTAACGAATTACATTTAATTATGGAAACGGTTGCTAATTTAAATGCTATTTGTGGATATGTACGATTATATCACTTCCCTGGCGTCACTTCTCTAGCACTTTTATGGCTTAAAAAGAGCAGTAAGTTGAAAAAATGTAAAGTTTTAGACTAAATAATTATAAACGCTATGAAGACAATCACAAAATAAACAAAAATGTTTATATGACGTGGAAGACAAGAAAAAATAAAAGAATTTCAAAATTATAGAAAACAATTTTTTAATTAAATTTAACTCAAGTTTTTTGAAGATTACTGCATTAATGACATAATTAAAAGGAATAAAACAACAAAACAGAAGAGATTTTTACTGAATAACCTACACGCGGATTTTTAAATAAAAAGAAATAAGAATTTGCATTGTAAGCTTATACACTTGCTTGGTGGTGTAAAATGAGGAATATATTAATTTCGTCCTCCAGTCTGGGCCTTAATCCAGGCTATTAAATCATTTGTACTCACTGCAAAAAATATGAAAACTGTAAAATGATTCATTATTTACAATACCTACATCACTTTTAGTTATTTTTAGAAGAATAACGATAAATGATTGGTTAGTGGTTAACATGGTTGATCAGAGAGACAAAATGGTCAGGGAATTTTTTTCAGCATTTGCAGTGGATACCCTGATTATAAACATCAGTTCAGTGATTTTTATAAGACACTGAGTAAAGCCCGGTATTCCAGGTACTACCATATAATCGGCCATAAATATGTTGTTTCATTACATACAAAAAATATAGGGTAAACGGTAGATTCAATTTAGTGCATACATTACAAAAATTATGATAAAGTGCAAAAACATTTCTCAAATTTATTCCGATAAAAGCTTTTCTCATGCTCATGCAATTTTTATATTATATATATAAAAATTAAAAATATACTCAGTAGAAATTTCACAATTTCCAGTTATCGCCATTTATATAATTTTTTTGAATTTATGCTCCTAGTTATTTAAACAAATGATAACACTTAAAAGTATTACTACAGCAGTTATAAACTTTATTCCAAGAATATTGTCCTAACAAGAGATTAAAAATATATTAATATTTGTAGAAATTACAATTAAATAATTGACAGGGTTTAGATTCTAAAGAAACATAATAGTACAGATAACTGAAAACCCATTTTATTACATACTGAACCTACCCATCTCTACTATGATGGTACCTGGTGTGATTGTACCACCATAGGATCACTGCTATAATTACTTTAGTCATAACAAAATCTTGATAGAAAAGATAACAATTACCTTTAATGAATTGCCAACAAAACAGCCATCAGGTGTACCACTATTTAAATATATGTTCTTTTTTGTCTTACTATGCAGATTCTGTCCGTCGGAAATAGTTTTGAAAATACTTCCACTACCATTCCAGTAACGTCCTGTTAATTCCGATGACCCAATGAGTATGCAACCATCTGTAATTAAAGTTAAGGGCAAATAAATGATAGTATGTTAGAATGTATACAGAAATATAACATTATTCCTTTAAAAGTTTTAGTTTTTAGAAGTTTTGTTTACCTGTGTGAAGATAAATATAGTCTAAATATGACACTGTGTCTGTGCCGGTCGTATTCGTACGGTATACTTCGGCATTAAGGTGAGGTGGGATAATTTTATTACTGTTCTCCATAATAAAAGACTTAACTTAGGTAAATAATTGTTAATGTGATATATGTCTAGGAGATACACCATAGATAATACATATAATATATTTGTATAGATGTGCCACTCCGATCTCAATACTTTACAAGAGAAAACTTAGGGCAATGTCCAATAGATGGCACTGTAACGAAATGGATACAAATGGAATTAAAAATAATTTCAAAATAATGCAAATTGTTAAATAAGCATTCCAATAAATATATAATAATTCGCAGTGCTTTAGTCCAAGGTAACGAGATTACTATAAAAATAAATACTTCAGTGCCATATTAAAAACATTTATTACTTTATTTGTTGTCTTATTTCTAAAAGAATATTTACAAAAACAAAATTTTAATTTAAAAAAATTATAATACATGACTTAATAATTAAGAATATTTACAGATTTGTAGATGAAATTAAAAATTAAACCCAGGGTAAGAAAGTTAAATATTAACGAAAAAATTATAAGTTAACAGACATGTATCTCCAGAAGTTTTCAGATATTAAAACAAATTATGTACATTACAATCAAAACAAAATTTACTGAAATTATTATGTGTCTACCAAGGCAGATGCAAACCCAAACAATTTTGACCTGCAGAAAAGAGATTATTGATATTCAATATGTTGTCTACAGGCCATGGAATAGTATTCAAACTGGAGGGCCCAATCTGAGGAGGTACTTGAAGTCGAGAAATAAAACAATAAAACATCTCAATACCCCATCATCTCATTTCATCTTCTGCTGTTGGTGTATCTCCATATTATAGCAATATCATGTATACTAATAGGTTTATTTCTAGGAGTCAGAAACAGACAGAAATGAAACGTTAGTGATCAAAGGATACTCGAGGTCATATAATTTGTCTACAAATACCTCTTCAGAGTACAATATCCGGCTAGATTCAAAGATTCTTGCTTCAGGTTTATATTAGTTAAATATTAAAAATAAAAAAATGAATATAATACAAATATACATAGATACATATCTTCACGCTGTATCCTCAACGGCGTAGTCAGAAACGACAGAGCGCCAGGCGTTGCTATTATGTACATAATAAATAATATAATAACAGGTTTTAATGGAATGGTATAAAAGAAAATCAAAATAGGAGATTTTATAAATATTCGTTATTATTCTATTAAAATTTAAGGCAATTTTTATGTAGAATTAATTCTATATTAAAAATTTATTCCATTTCTCCTCAAAAATGAACTTTAATGAATTGTAAGATTAAAATTATTATGCAAAAAATAGAAGACGGACCATATTATTGTTAAAATAATATCCACAAAAACATTATTTAAAAATAATTAAATAATGGATGACATGCCTGAATCAATAAGAATATTTCCAGAATTCTAAATGAGATAGAAAATAAAACCCAAGGAAAAAAGATTCAATATGACAAAAAAAGAATGGCTCTTAGTATATACATACAAGCAATCCCCAAAAGGTTTCATATATTTAAGAGAATTATTTACATTACCATCGAAACGAAGTATATTGAAATTATTACATAGTGTCCATAAAGTCAGGTATAAAACCAAATATTTTAGAACATTTAAGACTATCAATCAGCAAATTACCGGAAGAAAAGAGATTTTTCACTTAAATATTTGATGAAATGGCATTATCTTAAAGCGTTTATTACAATCAATAATTAAAAGAAATAACAGGCGTTAAAGATTTTGGACAAAAAAGAACTCAAAAAAAATAGCAGACCATGCACTTGTTTTCATGATTAAAAGTACAAAATCTAAATCAAAACAGCCTATATATTTAACATTTTCCAAGAACCTACAAAAAAATACGACTTAAAAAATCTATTGAACACGGTAATCAAAGAGTTAACAGAAACAAGCATAATTAACATTGCCACTGTCTGTGATCAGTCACCAACCAATATAACAGTTATACCAAGTTTCCAAGAATAAACGAAACGGAAATATTTAAAAGAAAATGAAGCATAGGATTCTACAGCCATTAAAATCGAAGGAACAAAAATATTATTATTAGACACGCCTCATCTCTTAAAAGGGGTACGTAACTATTTAATACAGAAAAACTTTAAATTGGAATGAAATTAAACACAAAAAATAGCGAAATGGGAACATCTTCAGAAGTTATTGTATTAGAAATAGATACCAGCTCAAATAAAATTGAATAATAAATTAACTAATTATTATGTGGACAAAGACCGAAGTGCATAAACATAACAACATGCACGAATATTATAGCATTTACAGAATCGTTTACATGGGGAAAAAAATCTAAAATATTGTGAAAAACAATGAAATCAAATGGAAGTGATGTTTCTACTGCAAACCGATAAAAAAATATTCATTACAATGCAACATAATAAAATAATATAAATGCAGCACAAAAGTGTAAATTAATATAAACGTTCCAATAAATATAGGTGCAGGTAGTTTTTTATTATGTAATTATTTATTACATAGTAGTATCACAGGTACTATGATATCACTGCATTTTTATGTCATACACATTCACTTTCGAATGGTTTTGTATTTATTGGCAGTTTTTCAATTCAGAATAATAGAATAAAAAATATCTGAGTGTAATATGAAAATACATACATACATATCTTCATGCTGTATCCCTAACGGGGTAGTCAGAAAGGACGTATGAATAACACGAAAATATGTACTACTTATTGCTTTGTTTTATGGATTTTTTTATAATCATATGATTGACATTTCATTCAAAATTAGTTATTTTTTGAATTAAAAACTGGTTAACCCCAGTGCACCAACTACTGATAAATAAATTAATTGATACATTTATTATGTAAGTAATCAAATCAGATTTATGAGTTTTACAGTTGATAAGAGAATCAAAATCACATCTGCAATATATAAAAAAAACTATTTTTTCTTTTAAATCCAATATTTCAGGAAAATTTAGTAAGCAAGTAATAATCATGTACTACATTATGTCATTCAATAATTTTATAAAATTGTTACATGCATAAAACGGAAATTTATTTGTGCAATCGATTTTATAATTAAATGAATAAACATTTCTTTTCGATCTCAGCAAACCATTACAATAGGTTCTACTATTTCTAAAAATTTTTGATTTGCTCTTTTTAATGAGATAACCAGCGACACATTTTTTCGCTTCTCCATTAAAAATCGAAATAATTGTTTTAAATTCGTCCATAGTAAGTAATAAAGTATCAATACCACATGCAAAATCAGTAGTATTAAAATGTGCAATAGTTTGTAACATGCACTTCAGTGATCGCAAAGGGCAATTATCATATTTTTCGCAATTAGCATTAATCGAAATGATCAGAATCAAAGTTGTTGATCAATAATGTTTTAAAGGCATTCTTGAGTTGTGTGCACGTAGGATTAACATTGCGTATTACATTAATTTTGATACAGCAAAAAAAAATCTCAAGAGGGTCTTGATTAAAATTCCTAGATAAAATATTAGTAAGTTCATATTTAGTTTTTAAATATTGTCGTATCTCGGAAATTTTAATGTTATGAATCAAGTTCTGAATTGACGGTATTTTTTCATGTTTTATTATTTCACTTCCATCTGATTTTTTCACAATATTTTCAAAAACCATTGTCTGTAAAATTTTTAAAATTGTAGAATTGTTTTTGAGACAGCCCTTGAGAACTAAGAGTGACCGTTAAATGAATCAAATAACTTATCAAATAGTAGCAGCAGATCAGCAGTCTCTTCACGCTCTTCAGGAATATTCTCGTTTTCTGAAAAAATACATACATAGGTATATAATTAATATGTAGTGTCTACACTCAAATATTTTCTCCTTCAAATGCGTCGTTATGTAGGTGAGATATATTTGAAATTGTTATTTAGATATAAAATATATGACAACATCAATAACAAATTAAACTGTAAATTTTAGTAAACAATTTTTGTGGATTTGCATGAGATCATTAACAAACCACACATTAATAGAAAAAATGATTTCACACGATGTTTTGATATACTATCATTACCGTATCAATTATTGCTCATATAACTTCACGTCATTTCCCATTCGAATGATGTCATGACAGAGGTTTTTACACTGTGGATATTGAACAACATCAGCAATTTTTTCCATTAATTATATATATACAAACATACATACATTACATACCTCTTTTGTTTTCTCAAATCTTATCATTCTCTTCACACATTTTTGCTTATGTACTTATTAATTGTAACTACATTTTAGGAAAAAGCTCCTACATTTATTTAATATAGGTTAAGGTATTAATTTAAGCACCTGCATACATACCCAGGCAAAAACGTCCAAGGAGGATATTGAGATTTGTGGACGTGTAAATTGTAAGGACTATGACGCTTGGCGCCCCGACCTCTCTGACTACCCCGTTAGGGATGCAGAGTGAAAATATGTATATATGTATGTATTTAATTACATTTCTAGTAAAAACTACTTGACTGCTATTACATTTCTAGAAGTGTTTAATCCAGACAAACATTCTTAATTGATTCATTCTAGTAATAAATACTAGACTGCTATCATATCTATGTGTTTATTCCAATAAAAAGTTTTTAATTTATTCTAATACTTACTTGCTAAGAATCTCATTGCTGAAGAAATTCGTTGACGAATACTTGAGTAGCAAACTTCAACTTTCATTTTTGTTGACATGATATTCAATCAATGTATTAATCGCCAAGTCTATTGCTACTAACTTCTAAAGATGCTCCCATTTCGCTGTTTTTTATTTTTTATTTTGTTCAAATTTTAAGTTTTTCTTTATTAAATAGTTACGTACCTCTTTTAAGAGGCGAGACGTGTCTAATATTGGGAATATTTTTGTTCCTTCGATTTCAATGGCTGTAGAATCATATGCTTCATTTTCTTTTAAATATTTCCGTTTCGTGTATTCTCGGAAACTTGGTATAACTCCTACATTAGTTGGTGACTCATCGATGTGACTGATCACAGGCCGCTGCAATGTTAATTTCCTTTAACTTGTTGACTACCGTGTTCAACAGGTTTTTTCATTAGTATTTTTTTGTAGATCCTTGGCAAATTGTGAAATATATAGGCTGTTTTGATTCAGAATTTTTACTTTTAATTATAAAAACATATGTATGGTCTGCTATTTCTTGAGTTCTTTTTTGTCCAAAATCTTCAAAGCCTGTTATTTCTTTTAATGCTTGATTGTAATGAACGCCTTAAGATAATGCCATTTCATCAAATATTAATGTGAACGATCTCTTTTCTACCGATAATATGCTGATTGTTAGTCTTAAATATTCTAAAATAAAATCCGTAAAGCCACGTTTATACTTGGCTTTACGGATTGCTTATATTTATATAGTAAGAGCCATAATTTTTTCGGTAATATTGAATCTTCTTCCTTCGATTGCTGTCTGCTGATTGTTAGTTTTAAATGTTCTAAAATATTTGGGTTTATACCTGACTTTACGGATTGCTTATATTTATGTACGAAGAACAAAACTTTTTCGATAATATTGAATCTTCTTCTTTGGGTTTGATTTTCAATTTCATCTGCAATTCTGTAAATATTATATTGATTCAAGTATGCTATCCATTATTTTTATTTTTTTTAAATGATGTCTTGGATATCTTTTAGCAATAAAATGGTTCTTCTTCTATTTTTTGCATAATAATTTTAACTGCAATTTTTGCAAGTTCTTTTCTGAAAAGAAATGTAATAAATTTATAATATAGAAATGGAATAAATTCTCCATAAAAATTGTCTTACATATTAATAAAATAATAAAAAACATTCATAAAATTCAATTTGTATTATAGAACTACGGTATGTGCGTGTGCATGTTAATTGATGGCGTACATCGTTCAATTAATTGTGAATAAACATACGGCCCATAAAAACGCGTATTTAATGAAAAAGTGTTAAAAGTAGCAAACGGATCTGGGCACTTTAAATGCCCGCCAAAGCAAGTGAAAGGGGCGTTGTACTAGCACCGTGTAATGCAATTCCCAATATTTTATATTTTAATACTATTAAGCCATGGAACAAAACAAGAAACCGACTTATGAATACTGTATTACTTTTAACTATGCAATTGATGGCATTGTTCTCATAGACACTGACGTCACATTCGATTTGACCAACAGCGTTGTATTTAACTATTTTAAAATTTCCACGCATTTTTTGAACCTTTCAGTAAGTAATAACATAACATATCTTCGCGCTGTATCCCCAACGGGGTAGTCAGAGAGGACGGAGCGCCAGGAGTCGCGGTCCTTACACACCTCTTTTGCTTCCTCAAATCTCATCATTCTCCTCAGACATTTTCGCCTAGGTATGCGAGTGCTTTTGACATTTTCGTCTGCTAACACTCTGGCTATTTGATCTTCATAAGTCAGCCTTGGTCTTCCTTGGCTTCTTTTACCACTCACTTTCGCTCTGTATATATAGTAAGTAATTATATTCATAATAAAATATGAATTAAAAAAAATTGATGTAGGCATAATTTCATGGCAATTAAGATTGCATTAAAAATATTTGACCCAATTTGATTGAATCAATCAATTTATTTTAACAATATAATCTCAAAAAGTGGACGAATGTACAATTTTACCTACACATGTTGAACAAAGAGTTATTCCATATATTATTTGAATGTAATTTGTTTAATTATGTCATTAATATTGTTTCAATTATTACTAAATGGTTTTGATCTGGCTTTCTATTTGCTATGAAGAATACATAGAAAATTAATTTTCGTTAGTATTCAAATGTTGTAGATTTATGGATCATTACATTTTACAATGTACAATGTAGCAAAATTTTTCCTACAATGTTCGCACTTTAAATGACTGTATCATCTCAAGAGACGATACATTCGATGCGAAAAATTATTTAACCATAATAACATTACATAACTTCTAAAACAATAAAGAGTTACCTGAACTTAATACACGTTTTTTTACTATTTGACCTGTGGAAGTCTCACATGAACCAGAGGCTGTTTTTTTTGGCGCTAGTATTTCCGGATGAAAAGTAGATGTTGATGGTACAACATTGGTATGAGAAAAAGAAAAAGTCGAGATTTCACATATACTTGACTCATGCCATGACTGAAGAGGTTATGAAATTTAACAAAAATACTGTGAGAGTATACACATTTCCACAAATCGATAAGTAAAATATTGTAAGTAACTGGACTACCAGATTAGTGTTCACAAAACTGGGCAATACTCATTAGTCAGTAACATTCAGACTGCAAGAAAATTTTATTTTCTATTATAATATAGCTGGGATTCGAACCCAGTTTTTAGATACAGACAAAGATTGCAGCATCTTGTCACAGAAATTAAAGGTCATGAAAAATGTTTTGGAATTTACACTGTTAAGTACTTGTTTATAACATAACATATTCACAAGATAGAGTCCATGACAAGGTCCTCGTTTTGTTTTTAACAAAATAAATAAGTTTTGCTATGTTTTCTATCAGCTTTTAAAACTGTTTTTTTATGAGTATTTTGTTATTTCTATAAATATAACAAATTTGAATTTGAAATAAATTTAAATGTAAAAATTGTCTGAAATATAAAAAATTGTTCTAAATTATATTAATCGAATAATAGTGAACATTCATAAAACCCAACATATTTGTATCAAAGTAAAAGTTAACAATTACGTAGGAATAGATAATTTATTTTACCTACTATTACCTATTTTTTTTATTAATTTGTTTAGAGGTAATAATTAAATTGAAACAAGCTATAAAAATAGGTATTCATAATTTTTTTTCTTTTTTAATGATTAAGTATGGAAAATTAAAATATGCCAGCTAGACTCATTCAGTGTGGGTGAGGGTCGCATAGGTAATGCTAGGTAGGCTAAACCCGGTTAATTAAAGTTGAAATATTAATTATATTTTTATTTAAAATATATTTTTTTAGGCGCCACATACGATAACGGATCCAGACCTATGAAATATTTAAATTTGTAGCCCAAGTATTCTAGTAAGTACTATCATGATCTGAAGTATTGTAGTAAGTACTATACATGATAATAAAATTGTGAATTGTGAGTGAGAGTACATACGATTCGTAACCGGAACCTATCTGGAGTAATAACAGCATAGGGGACTGCAGGACTCGGCGATGTTGAGACGGCCGCAGGAAGTCCGTTAGCCAGACAGCACCCCTCCACGAGAAACCTGAAATTCCAACAAAGTTAATATTATTAAAAGACTACGCGAAAAAGAATAGGCCGGTGCTAACCAATACCACAGCGTTATAAAAATAAAATTAAACCGCCTTCAAAAAAAAAACACTGAAAGGTACAAAATAACTATCTTTTACTAATCAAAACTCAAAAAGTAAAAGTAGTTTAAAAATAGCTTTATAAGTACGATACACCTGTGGTGCCAAATCAATGTGCAACAACAGAAAGTTTGGTAGGCTTAGCACTAACTTCAGTAACTGTAAAATTTAATTATATAGCTATGTGTATCGTACTTATAAAGTTATTTTAATTGTACTTGAGTTTTGATAAGTAATTTTCTACTGTTCAGTGTTTTTTCTTTGAAATTTTTTTATAAAAAATTTATTTTTCTTCTTTTTGAGTGACCTTGTCCTGAATGAATATCTAGGGCAGGTCTACAATTAACTTCTTTCGAATTTTGGAGCGCAATGATATATTAGACTCATTAATATAAATGAAGTTTTTTGGTGTTATTTGGTATATCTTCGGTCCAAGCTCCAATACCGGTGAAATTTATATGGGACCACCTCGGAAGCATGATCAACCAAACAAAAAAAGAATTATCGAAATCGAAAAGAGAACCTCCTTTTTAAATCGTTTAAAAATTGCACTGGAAGGGGTGGATTAGCAACCCATGGAACAACCTTACATAAAAAAAAACATTCAATAAATACCTATGAAAGACGTCGACAGTAGACAGAATCTATCCGCAGATCCAAAAATCAAACGGAAAAAACAAAACAGAACCCAAAACACACTGATAATTTCATTTAATCAAAATTTGGAGCTAGGTACAATATCCAAACAATAAAAATGCAACGTAAATATTTCTTAAATATGCTAGAAATGTACGTTGGTGATGTTACGAAGGTAGCCGAACCGTACTCGAGACTCCCTCCAGTACCTCGATCTCCGAAGAATTAGCCAATGGGTGATCGTGGGTTGTCATTTTAGGAAATTTCCCTTATTGCAAGGAAAACTTGTCTAATGTGATATAAAAGAATTGAAATATATTTCAATGTAAAATAGAGAATTGCGATATAAAAGTAAGTATAAATCTCCTCAGACTAAAACCAGCATATATTTATTGAACAACTAACAAGAAGTAATTAGGAAAATCAGGTGACATACCAAAAAATAGCGATAAAAATGTAAAGAATAAAAGGATTCACTAAGATACAAAATCTGAACTATAAGCGTCTGAAAAAGAATTAACCATAGTAAAATAAGGGTTCCGAAGACTTTCCTTTAGTATTATGTACTTCTTAACTGGGAAAAAATAATTATGAAGGGCAACGCAAATGCAGCCGGCGCAGAAGCTAACCGGTTTGCATTTGTAAAGAAATCATAGTGTGTTCAGAAATTACATAAAAAATACAACATGGGACAATATTTTTTATTAAAAAAGAATAAATATATAACACTACACTAAGAACAAATTAGGTAACCAGGCCTGACATATATTTATGATCTTATGGATCACTGTATGTTTCAAATGGAACAAATTTTTTTTCTATTTAGTGCAGTAGAATTAGATTATCAATTTACATTAATTGTGGTACTAATGATTTTTAGCACATCGATAGAGTTATGTCTGTGTATGATTACCTTAAATTTGCAACCGATTTGGAAGTGCGGAGAATGGTGAAAATTGAGAAAATCTTGGATTTTTGAATAATTCCAAAACAAAAATTGTGGTACTAGTTGCGAGAATACCACGTGTTTGGAGTATGAATACCTACCTACTCATGCAATTTGGACCGGTTGCGACATACGGAACATACCTAAATTTAAAAAAAGTGATTTTTCGTCTTTATCTCCTAGGCAAAATTTGTGGTACTAGTTGTGAACTCATCGGACACTTGTTTTAGCTTAATATACTTAGTTTTAAATTTGCAACCGGTTGCGACCTACGGAACCCTAAAAAAATACTTTTTTCAAAATTCTAATTCCAGCAAAATTAGTGTAGTCAATATTATTGCTTATATCACATTTATAGGTCGTATTCCAACTGCTTTGTGATCGCAACCTCTGAAAACACTACGGAACCTAGTCTATTTTGTAAATGAAATATACGCTTACTACGCATATTTCGAGGGGAATGCGAGCGGCGCGGGAGACAGGGTACAGCTCGAGCGACTATGACTCGCCGTGCTGTTCATTCATACATTGTTAAATATTAACGCATTAGCAAGCTATTATTCGAAATTGAAATAGATGGACGTAGACCCAAAAATCGGCAAGGTGTAGTGTATTCTTTTTATAATTATGAGAAATAGGTAGTAATTTTATCTTAATAATTTTGACAGTAGAAAAAAAATTACACCGATTAGTTTTCGTTAAAAAAATAGGCAGTCATTAAGGACTGCCGACAGAAGTGAAAACCTAAAATTATGAAATAATGTATAGAATTATGTCCAGTCAGACATACATTTTCATTTCAAATTACATTTATTTTCAAATATTCCTACGTATATTTTTCAACCTGAAATTTCGTTAGTATTTGCTAATAAACCCTAAATTTGAAATGAAATTCAGTTTGCTTTTTTGAAAATTTTTCAGTCTAAAATTTGTATAATATAAGGTAATAAACAATAACTTTGCATTAGTAACCATATTTCTGAAAATTTAATATATAAATTTAAAATTGTTATAAAATTTAATAGATTTTTTAATTTTAATATCCACGAGGAAAATATTATCGAACACATAGAAATTTGTTTTACCACGCTAGTGAAATAGCTCATAAGCATAATGTAATGAGTATTACATAAGTAATACTCATTGCATTATGTATAGCAGAGGTCAAATATAAAAAGAAAGAATAAATATCATGTCGTGACGCGAACTCATAAAATTTTACTCATTCAAAATTTAATTTAAATTTGGAATTCTAAGTACAATGAAAGACATCGATATTCACACTGAAATCATTGGTATTAAAAATCGATGTTATAGGTAAAGATCTAATAAAAAAATCGATTAAGGTAAATGACTGGGTTCTGTTTCTTCTTTGTTTTTGTATTATTGATGTTCTAGCTGTACCCGCGACTTCTTCCGTGTGGAAAAATTTTCCGTGACTTTTCCGAGTTAGTGTTTCTTTTTCACCCCTTTATGGGTAGATTTTTCATAAAAAGTAACCTTTGTGTTTTCCTTTAAAGAAGTCTATCACTGTCTTAAACATCGTAATCGATTCACCGGTTTAGCATCTCCCACACAAAGTTTTATACCCGTTTCCATCCCGTTATGAAAAGAGTTTTGATAAACGAAGCAGCCTATGTTCGACTCCCGGTTTCAAACTAGATAGTTTGAAGTTCAGTTCGATTTCGATTTCCAGTTCGATTTTGATGGCATGGAGATCCGTAACAGACAGACAGACATACTTTTGCAAGAATAATACTTATAATTATGAGATAGTATGGATCGTATAGCATACTATGTACATTTTATGTTTAAGAAAAAATATTATTTTCGTAATCTGCACCGGGAGCAACTTCAAAAATGACACCTATATCATTTTACTAAAAGAATAATGTCTTCTATCTTGGATTTTAAGATCAACGTCATTTTCGTAATCTACACCCCGAAAAACCTTAAAAATGACGCCTATATCAATTTATTGAATACCTATAATAATGTCTGCCATTTCAGATTTGAAAATACTTTTGTAAGCAGTTCTCCGAGAAATCTCGAAAATGATACCCATGTCATATCATTTAAAAAAATTAACATGCAATTTTTTTAAATTATGACAAAGACGTCGATTTGAAAATAGATGTCTGTCATAATTAATTCCCCGAAGAACCTAGAAATTTCACTTTATACAAAAAATTTATTTCGGCCGAGTACCCAGCATGTGTTGCAGATCACATAATATACAGAAACCTCCTGTGTTGTCCATTACATTGGATACCAATACTATAGAAGATCTTAAACAAAAAATTACTTCCTATCGCGTAGCATTCGCTATATTGAATTTATGATGACGTCACATGTTCAGTAACCTTCCTTTGGGTCTTCCATTTCATTTAATACCTATATTGTTGGTGTTGAACAAAAAAGTTAGCCATATTGGATTAATGATGACGTCACATATACAAAAACCTTCTTCTGTGTATATCTTATCATTAGACACCCATATTGATGGAAGTCTTGAAGAAAAGTTATTTCCTATTGTATTGGCATATGATATTGTATATGATGACGTCACATATACAAAAACCATATAATTTTTTAAATCACAAAATGTTTTAAAAAAATAGCCTACATTTGTATTCGGGCAATTACTATCTCCGTACCAAATATCATCATAATCGGTTCAGCGGTTTAGCATTACCCATACAAAGTTTCATCCCCCTTAGGGATAGATTAAAAAAAAAAAGATAGCCTATATCCGTCCCCTGATGTCAAACTATCTATCGGTCCGGTGGTTTAACAGTGAAAACACAGACTTTCGTATTTATAATATTAGTATGGATGTAGATAATTTTTTATTTATTTCGATTCAGACAAAATATAACGCCGTCTCAGTTTTATTTCCAAATATATTTTCATTGTACGTACTACATTTTCATTGTACATACATATACGAAAAAAGCACTTCCTCCCGGTGACGTGTTGCACGGTGGTCTGTGAGGTTTCGATTTCTTTTAATCTTTTGATTGAGTGGGTCGATTTCGATAAAATAGACACTATATGTTACTCAGATAGAAGGTTCATTTTTTTCAGAAATTAGATTTTTAATTCAATGAGTGTTATATGCGTGATGTGATTACAAGTGAAGACAGTCTACGATTTCATTACGTGTATAGATTATTAAAAAAAAATTGATGCAAGTGGATTCTGTTTCAATTAATTTTATTTCAAGCTGACTTGTTGGACGTAAATTAATTATTACAAAATTTTGCATATTGAAAGATGTATGAAAAGATAATAAAAATAAACGTAAACTAAAATGAATATATACGTATCTCGTATCATATCTTCATGCTGTATCCCTAACGGGGTAGTCAGAGCGGACGGAGCGCCACGCTTTGCGATCGATACATACTACTTTAGCGTTCTCAAATACGCGTATAAAAAGAGTTAATTGTTATTTTAAATGATGCTTCTTTAAGCTCTGTAAAAACGTTAGACTATGGTTAGGACAATAAATCGCTTTGTTTTAAATCACTGTCCTGTATAGTCTGTAAAATACAGATATGCTGAATTTTTGTTAAAACAAAAAAATCTAAATTATTTTTCGAAAAAAAAAGAAGACATAAAAGTCTTGTTTAAGCAGTACTCATCACTCACCGACATCCCGCCTTAACAAAATTATTATTTTATTGGAAATATATTCCAATAAAAATTTAGATAAGACGGGATTTCAAATATTAAAAACAGTTATCATACGCAACGCTAATTTCAACGCTAGTCCCGTACCTGTATCGCCCGCCGCGCGCCGCCCGCATTCCCATCGCAAGACTCGTAATTATACGTAGTTTTTATTTACAAAATAGACTAGGTTCCGTAGTGTTTTCAGAGGTTGTGATCACAAAGCAGTTGGAATACGACCTATAAATGTGATATAAGCAATAATATTGACTATACTAATTTTGCTGGAAGTATAATTTTGAAAAAAGTCTTTTTTTGGGTTCCGTAGGTCGCAACCGGTTGCAAATTTAAAACTAAGTATATTGAGCTAAAACAAGTGTCCGATGAGTTCACAACTAGTACCACAAATTTTGCCTAGGAGATAAAGACGAAAAATCACTTTTTTTAAATTTAGGTATGTTTCGTAGGTCGCAACCGGTCCAAATTGCTTGAGTGGGTAGGTATTCCTACTACAAACACGTGGTGTTCTCGCAACTAGTACCATAATTTTTGTTTTGGAATTATTCAAAAATCCAAGATTTTCTCAATTTTCACCATTTTCCGCACTTCCAAATCGGTTGCAAATTTAAGGTAATCATACACAGACATAACTCTATCGATGTGCCAAAAGTCATTAGTACCACAATTAATGCAAAATCATGCCTTATTTTGAGCTAATTCTACTGGACTAGTTACGTCCTCATTATAGGTGGCTGCGTTGTTTCATGAGAATGTTTTCATAATATCTAAAATTATAAACTTACCTGGACTTAGTCCATGTTTCTTCATGATTTGATCTGAGAATATCGCACATAAACCTGAGGCTAATGATTCTTTTGGTGCTCTTCCGTATTAAAAGTAGATGTCGAAGATACAGCATTGGTGTGAAAAAGAAGAAGCCGAGATTTTGAATGTGCTTGACACATACTGTAACTGAGGACGTTCTGAAATTTATAAAAATACTACGTGAGCTTATAAATTTGTACCAGTGGCTTCTGAATAGGGCAAGTCCGACATAAAAATATATTCTTTTTAATTTTTGTAAAAAAAGGCTAAAATATTCATAATTAATCAAATGCAGAACCGGTGGACAAGACGACAGGAGAGAAATAGCGCTGCTCGCGTTATTTTTAGCAAAACAATGTTGATATAATAATTTGCTACTAAAAATGTAGTACATGTACATAAATTACTATATGAAATCACTGCGTTCATGTGTTTCTGTGAACTTGTCTTTTTTGGCGCCAGTATAATGGTTTAAATCGTCATAACCAGAACTACTATAATATTTTCGTCATTTGAATAAAATATGCAGCATCAATAATAAATAATACTTACCTATAACTTGTTGGAAGAAAAATTAAAAATCTAATGAGTTTCGTAAACTGATTAAATTGACTTATATGTGGTTTATTAGTCAGAAAATCAATGAGTTAGTTTTGTACACTGATTTATTGTCTTTTATGCAATTTACTAGTCCAGTCTTTGAACCGAATTAAAGTAGATTTGACATTCAAAAATACCTTGTAATTGGCTTTACTTGAATAAATTGATTTGACTTTGACTTTGAGTAATACACAAATCAGGCATATGTTCTAATAAAGCAATTAGTTGTTTTTTTTCGCAGTTTTGAGATTTTACATTTACTTTACTGAATAAAACTTGTATACTTTTTAAACCCACAATGAACAACTTATTTTATTGCTATATATATAAATACTCAGCAATAAAGTAATAAATAAATAAAGTTTTATATATATTATATATAATATTGAACTTTATTTATTTGTTGAGTATTTTAGTAAAGCAAGCCAGGTTTTTGGGCTTGTATGAAGGTACTGCCACTGATTTCTACAAATATACACATTATTACAAAGCGACAATAAAAAGTCGCAAGTTATTGGATTACATACATACAGTAACATTCAAACGCCAAGAAAATTTCATTTTCTACGTTGATATAGTTGGGAATCAAACAGAATTTTAGGATGCATACAAAGATTTAAGGAATTTGTTTCAGAAATTTAAGGGCCGTAGCTTAAACTGCTTTAAATGTAATACTAGAAAGTACCTGTCTACAACATAACACATTTACAAAATAGAGTTCAAAATTTTAAAGTAATCATTCAAAACATTTCTTACCATTAATACAAAATGTTGTAATTGCATTTGCTGTATAGCTTGGTTGCTCGGTAAACAATAACATTCTTGTGTTTATTAAAAAGTTAAACTTGATTGTATATGTAAACGTCATCTTCTTGCATTGTTTATTGAAGTACTTTTTTCCACAAAATAATGTGTAGTTTTAAGTTTGTAAATATTAACATATGTATGTACTTTTTGTTAATAAAGTTCTTATTTACTACTTATTTCATTTGATACAGTGTAAAGTAGGTACCCGCAATATTTAAACCGAAATATATAGATCAAAATTATTAAATTATTAATAAAGAATATAATATAAAGTTTTTAAATACATAGTATTATAATTTATAATACATGCCTTGAACAAGATAATTATAATGCATTATTTCTTAAAGAGTAAATAAATAGATAAAAGGATGTAAATAAAAAACAGTGGACTCTTTAAGCAAGTTGCAATGAAAATTTATTAATAAATAAGTAAAAATGTAAGTTTACAAATGCTTTAAATTTAAACCTACTTTCCTTAATGTTTTATCTTCGCTTTTTCACAAATTCGTTTTCCATAAAGAATAGGCCAGTTTTTTTCAAAAGGCTGCTAAACACGACAAACTTCGATAATAAGCTTTTATGTAACAAGTAAAAAGAAAAATACGAACAACACGAAATATAAATAAATTTAATTGTGGATTACGTTTTGTCCGCCATATTGGAATCTTCGTAATTTTATAACTAATATTCAATCAGTATCCTTTAATTTAATAATGGCTATATTTATGATAGTTACTGATATTAAAATTATCTAATTATGTCTTTTAACTTTGTCCATAAAAATCGCAATTACATTAATCCAATTAGAACATCCAATTATATAGTGAAACAATTTCTAATAGGTACTTATCCTTACTACTTATATACATAGACAAATAACTTACCTTTGCTAGCACGCACATCCAAAATAACATTTAAATCGTAAATTGAAGACATTTTCAAAAGCACCGGGTAAGATAAAACGTTAAAAAGTTTATATTATGTCCAGAAATCAAAGCCAGGTCAACGTATTTACAGTAATCAAAATGTCCATTAAACAAAGCCGAGTCAACGACGAATGCGATTCCATCAGTCCGAAAACGAGTGGTAAAAGTTACCGTAACTATTAAACAAACCAAAGTCCATTATCACACCAAATTAAAATAATTAAAAAACACTTGCGAAGCTCGTATACAAAAAACAAAGTCGAATCTCGATAAGTACCGGAAACGGATAGAAAAAAACCATAGAGCAATATATATAGACAAAACACAGATAACAAGTGAATTAGGTTTAAAATTAGAAACTTGCCATAAAAGAAATTGCTTCCGATGGTTATCATGTTTTTTTCTTTTAAAGTATTTGTTAGTGAAATAAAAAGTAATTGATTTAATAATCACATTTACTACATCAGTAAATTATTGGATGTTTATATTTTAAGTACGTATGAGAATGCGACGCAAGTGACATCTTATGGTATCCGATAGAAAACAGTTGCAATTTTTGTAAAGCCATGGCCAACAGATGGCAATTTAAAAAAAACGAGTTGCACCCCAGATACACTGAGTAAGTAATCACTATCAATTACTACGCTACAATTACTTTTTTTTTTTTTAATTGGCACCGTACGTGAGTACATTGCTAACGTCAAGTAAAGCGAGATAACAATTCAATAGATGATTAGCGCATTTGCCAATGTCACGCATTAACACAAACTAGTATACAGACACAGAATAATTAGAATCACAAGTAAATTAGTTTTTTGTTATCGTAAAACTCCTCCAGTAAAGTGATAGTAGGCTTTACTGAAGTTCTAAAGGACTTCTTGGAAGAGCGCGAAAACTTCAGCTACACATGTTTATTTAGATCTCTTCCATTCTTGTCACACAGAACTTTAAAACACAATATACTATCACTGTTGTACTTTAAAACTCCTAAAAATGTAAAAAATGGGAAATCTAAATAAAATGACAACCTCACTTCTCCCGTTCCCGCCAAAAAGTCTTATCTATTATGCCATAAATTTTGACTTTCATAAAAATCTTGATTTATAAACAATCTTCTTTTTTTTTATTTCTTAAGGCATTGGTAGCAAGACCATCAGCCTAATGACGTAACTTTTGTAGTTTCTCAGTTACGTCATTAAGCTGATGGTCTTGTAACCAATGCCTTAAGAAATATAAAAATGAAAAAATTGTTAACTGTCAAATGGTGTCAAATTTGTTTATTAATTTTTTGCTTCGAATGTGTATATAATATTCTTTAATTTGCTGTAAATAATTTTCTAGTGTAAAAATAATGACCTAGTTGATTTTGATGTGCTGCTAATGGTTACATGATATAAGTAATGTACTTTGTGGGTTACCTTCTCTTTGGTTGCTGCTGCTGCTGTGTAATTTTTCAAAAAAATATAGTTATAAATTGAAAGCACTATGTATGCCATCGTAAATTCGGAATTTATGTGTAATACAATCATCGATCACTAACAATGGTCCTGATTTTGTGCTAGTTCATAATATTGGTATATACCACAGTAATAATTACACAATAGTAAAACAGTCTCCAGTAAACTGTCACATTAATATAATAAGGAACCAAGGATTGCAATCAGTGTCCTATAAGACACATATTCGTAATCACAATGATGCCATTCAATTAAAGAAGAAGAATACCAATATGTAGATGGCCAACAACGATAAGTCTAAATATTCATTTTTCGAAGCTGTGTTACCAACCAAACTAACTGAGGGTAGACGGTTAAAATTACATACCAAAGGTTGGGGATTATTAACAGATTACTTTTTAGATTCTGTGAAGATTAATCATCATAAACCTGGCGAAATATCATCTGCAGCAATACTGAAAGTTGGGGATCGGTCAGGACAAATAACTTGTGTAGTTAAAGGAAAAACAATTGGTTTATTGTTTGGTTTATCTGCTGAAGAGTGGACAGAAACAGAAAGTATGTGTGCACATGGACAACAACTGTTTTATAGATACTTCAAAAATGGTTTAAGTAAGAACTTTTTGTCAGAACAGAAAATATTTTATAATTTTTGCTTGACCAATCAAAACACTGATGTTTTTGTAGTTATATTTCGCAGATGTATAAATTTCAGAAGCAAAGACAAAAACGATGCTGTTTTTCAAGTTTTAGAACTTAGAAAATGTGACAATCACATATTAAATCTGTATATAGAACATTTTAAAAATATAAGCTGATGTGAAGTGTTTCAGTTATATAATCATGCAGTTTTTATGAGTAACTAAGCTTAGATAATTTTTAATTTGATATTACTTATTGATTATTAGTGAATCATTGTAATTATTATGCATTTACAAAAATATATCTGAGTTATTATAATTGCATTCATAATAATTTGTGTCATATGTTTTCTTTTATTATCCAATGTCTATGTTACCTGATTGTAATTTAAATGACATTAATTATATTTTATTTATGTTATAATAATCAAATAGCCAGTGTTAGTGGATGGAAATGTCAAAAGAAAATGTGTGAGGAGAATAATGAGATTTGAGGAAGCTTAAGAAGTATGTAAGAACCGCGACACTTGGCGCTCCGTCCTCTCTAACTACCCCGTTAGGGATACAGCGTGAAGATATGTATGTATATATAATAATCTAATTATAGAATAACATTAATAATTTTAAGTGTATCTATGAAAGAAATATCTATTGATCGGATTAAATATTAGATTGGTAGTTACTTTTGCAGCTTTATGATGAAATCCAGGTTTTGATCAAAATAGTCATAGCGTTAGATGAACTACTTATTAAGACCTCAAATACATTTTTCTCTGTCATATTTATATAACGAGAATTATTACATTATTCTATGGTTCTTGGTCGGAAGTCTGTCTTTTTTGACAATTGTTTTGTTATTTGATTTTTCTTTAAGAATTTCTTTCTATCACAAACCTTCTGATGGAAAAGTTAGGTTAGTATTTTTACCGAGCGAAAGAAGCGAGCATGCCGAAGTAGTGGCTGAAGCGCCATTTCAAAATATGCCCTATAAGAACACTTTTTTTGATTAGGTTAGTATTTTTACCACCAACACTGTAGTCCTGGCCCGAGAATAATACGGTGGGCTCTATTAGTTCCCACTCTGAGAAGTGCTTCGGCACAGCGCAAGAGGACGATTACCGCACGAGTTTCGGTGGGTAAAGCTCCATATAACCCAGTCTCTCCCCCAGGGGATTGGCTGTGCAGATTTCTTCTGTGTAACAAAAAAAAAACAATTTTTACTGCACCAGTCAAAACGAGCGTGCTGCGGCAGCGGCCGGCGAGGTGCCAGATCAGAAGTCGCATGAAACTTCGCTTCCTTCTTCCGTCTCGTTTTACACTCAATTCCTCCTAATTTTGCATATAGATGTAGAAAAACCCGTAAACTATTTGGAAATTTTTTTTTTCGTTTTATCCGAAACTATGTTTTTTGCCCCCTGTTTCTAGATGTACGGGAGAACTCCATCCTTATGATATTGTTCATAGTCCTTTCATAAGTACAAACCTGTTCGACTCCTCTTTTATATTATGTACTGCTAAGGTTTGAAACACCCTCCCTGCGTCTCTGTTTCCTGATACCTCAAAATTCGGCGTTTTCAAAACTTGAGAGTACCTCCTACCTTCTGAGCGCAGGCGCGATCAATTGTTTGCACTCGTCTCTCATCATTGTTCTTTAAGGCATAGACATAAAAAATAAGGCAATAAAGTGCTGTGGAGCACATAAAGCCGCAAGCAATGCCTAAAGACAGAATTTGGCACTTACTCACAAATTGTTCACAACATACTGTTTTCTGAACATCATATACTCTTCCAAAATGATAATAGCAGACGGAAACCGACTCGGACGGATATGAAGGGAGGCTGAAAAACTCGGTCTGAGATGAAGAAAAAAAATCATAATTTTACAAGTGTTCTTCCTCTTTCTCTTTATAATGTTCATTGACTGCTGTCCTTAATTATTCTTCCTGTCTTTTTTCAGCTAAATAACTGAATAGAAAATAGTCACTAGAAGCCAGATCTGGACTGTAGTTATAGACGATTGTTTTTTTGAAGTCCGTTTTTTTCAACTTTCAATCCACGCCTCACATCTTGAGAAATGTGGACAGGCGCGTTATCTTGCAAAAACGAAACGATTTTGCTGGTTTTGCCCCTTCTCTTTTTATACGTAAAATGGCTTGTCGCATCTAGCTCAAAAGCGTACTGTTCATTCATCGTAGACTCTTTAGAAAGGTAGTTTTAATCAATATGCTTTTGAAGTTTTGAAATTCTAAAAAATCATAACCATGAGCTTGCATGCCGACTTCCCAACTTGGAATTTGGTGTGAAACATCTATATTATATGCGGCGGGTCAGACCGGCTGTTGGCGTGGCGATCGTGGTGACGCGTCGCCACGCGCTTGTACCTAGCTCGTATACATATAGCGTATCCATTGTTGTTATTCATTTCGGAACACGTTGCCCGTTTTTTAAATAAAGCATTTTTTTTTGTCAAAAGCACTCGCATACCTAGGCGAAAATGTGTGAGGAGCATAATTAGATTTGAGGAAGCGAAAAAAGTTTGTAAGGACCGTGAAGCATGGCGCTCCGTCCTCTGACTAGTCCGTTAGGGATACAATTTTTTTTCTTTAAAAAAAATCCGAATATTCTGTTTTCGATTATGCCATGTTTTTCGATTATGCCATATCTATTTCTTTAATAAACCATCCTTTCATGCATATTTTCAATACAAAATAATTTCGATGTTTCACATCTGCCAGGCGTCCCACGAGGCGATTCATTTTTTTTTTGTAGCTTTTCTCTTTGAGTCCACTGCTTCGACACTACTTTGTCGTCTCTCATAATCGTCATTGGACAAGTCTAAAACCAACGGCCTGTAAAATGCAGTCAGTACCACTGTTTATTACTTACTATATCATAATAATTCAAAGTGGTCGTTTATTCTTAAATAAGTTACTAGAACTCTACCAATAAGGTTGTAATCTGAACCGAACTTAACGCTCGCGTATATGTATGTCTATGATATTTGCATACCTATAAGTTGTCAATATCGTTAAACAGACTGGTCAAACTCTTAAGGTTTTTAACAAAACCTGGATCTCAACATAATTCTGTGACAGATAGATTTAATATACCAGTTTAATAAAATAAAACAATTTGAAACGGAACTATGAAGTACTAACGGAAAAGAGACTATAAATATAAGTACCATAGATATTACAAAACTGTTACATTACCCTAATGTGTTTGTGTACAAAGACAAGTTTATCTTATTAGCTTAAAATAAATATAAGATATCTATATGAACCTACACGAGACATAATATGTACTTACCTACATATGTAGGTATACATGTGGTGTATGAATAAATACCATTCCATTCTTGTGTCTTATGAATTGTGTCCATTCTATTCCATTTAATTATGTCATCTGTTTTATTGAAAGATGTAATATCTTGCTCTACGTGGATGTAGTTGTAGGGAAAAAGGGGGAAGTGAGAGTCACATAAGCAATAATTCAAATAAAAGTTTATTTTAAAATGAAGTCTTTATTACAACCGCCTAATAACAAAATTTACTTATTCAACTATCAATTAACATCATATTATTTAATTACTTCAGAGCAATCAAGTTTGGAAATAACAACAACTACTTAAAAAAAACAGATTTGACCCCCATTGCACCGAGGTGTGCGTGATCATGATCAGAGTCGATCAAAATTTAAAAAATTGCAGATATTACTTTTGGCTCAATTCTACAAGGTGCTGCCCACTTGATCCCGTAGCTCACATGCAGGTACATGAAATACATAATATGTATCAGATCTCGTTTTTTTTCGAATTTTTATGTTTTTACGCTTTGTTTGTTTTATTTCGACGAAAATGTTCATCGGTGAGTTGTAAAAACAAAACACGATTGTCCCTTCGAACCGCGCAGCGGCTGCTTGCGTGAGTCGTTCGCAACAGTGGCGGGGGGGTACAGAGCGAGGCCGCGAGGTCATTTATGCGACTCTTGAATGTATAGTTTCGTAAATGTGTGAGTGACTCTCTTTACCCCCTCTTCCCCTATATTTTGTGTTATCAATTGCTTTTTAAACTTGGGTCTTATTAGACGTGGTGAAAGCTTATTTTTAGGAGAAATTTGTCAATGTCAATGTCTTACATGTTTTATGTTTTTCAATGCTTCTCAATTTAATTATAATTAAAATTATAGGATTCCATATTCTCGTTTAATCAAAGGGATCATATAATCACTTTGTATATGAATGAAAGTTTGAATTGAAATTTTTTTATAACCTATTTCCAGCGACACCCCTGCTTCACACTGGGACTTGATTACGAGTCGTCGATATTTCTCTGCTTCTATAAACAATAATGTGTTATACATATTGAATACCCATAAAGTTACATTCCTTGTCAAATATTCTAATTGATGGTGATTCTGCATTAAAGTCCATACTTTGAAGTTAAAATTTATAGTAGAAAACAGACAACCGCGGATACGGTTTTGTTTTATATATTTAGAGATTTCTTCAAATGTTTAATTTTTATGGAAGTACCTATGAAAAATTTTAAGCGGCCAAAAATTATCTACTGCAAATAATCAAAACAGTTAGACCCTCCAATTGCAATTGCAAGCAGTAGCTTAGCATTGCGTGGGTCGCGACCTATACCTAATACCTGGCAGCTGTCTGAGATTGTTTGTAAAACAAGCAGTGGGTGTATTAAGTAGGTATAATTTTTTGCAAACGGAAGGCAGCAGTGATATTCAAATTTATTTCGTGGGCAAAAGGCTATCGCGCGAAGCGTACTTTAGTAGGCTTCGAGCCGGTGCGCGGCGTGAACGTTACAACGCTGTACCGAGCTAACCCTAGTGGTGTCGAGTGTAGCTGCAGCGACTGACACGCCAACTCTCGGATATGGAAGTGGCGGGTCAATGGCGACGAGAGTGGGCTGGAACTGCCGAATATGGAAAGGTAAGTCAATCAACCCCTGAAACTTATGATTTTATTTGCTGGTACTTGGGATCAATTTAACCACGAAGTACAATTATTATTTTTTACAATTATGTAACTATTCGGGTTATTTTTTATTGTTGTTTAAATATTTATTACCATCAGTAAAACGCAAATATAACTCTTTCTTTTACATAACTGAATTAGTTCTATTCTTTTAACCAATAAAGTATACTTAGGTATAGTCAATTTAAATTATGATATGGTATGTAGATTTTCATTCATACTTTTGATCCATTCTTTATACGTATATATTCTATATAATATCTGTATATATGGGTAACAAAATAAAAAATACCATAATAGTCTGGTACATAATTTCTACGTTAATATTGTATACATATGTATCGTCTTACGTGAACATAGTATAATCACAGATTAATTAGTTACATATAATTAAAGAATATTCTTTTACATATTACTTAAGGTTAATGCAAGGCATATGTTATGTGAGTGGAATTATTCTTCGACACTTCGATTTACAAGCGGTCATTGCCAAAAGTACCACTCGTCGTTTCCTTATACGGTTTAAAACTAAGAAACCACGCGACCTATCTGTCTATATAAGTATCCATTTCTACATAATGTGATAAATGGCACTTGTATGTCGCTACAGTAAGGTAGAGTTTTGTAAAAAGAGATTTTGAGAACCTGTCTGGGCCAGTTTACCAAGTTTTTTCTTTGTTTCTTAATTGTTATCGAGAATAAACTAAAAGCAGGTCTCACTGCACACTACAGAGAAAAACGAGTTAGATATATATGTTTATAAGAGACGTTTGTATTATTTCTATTTTGCTTATTTGCGCGCGTTGATATCTAATGTACTGCAATAATGATGACTGATTAAATAGGATAATCTTACGGATAATAAACAGAAATGACTTATCCGTAAACTATTGCATGATTGTATATGTTTATGTAATTTTCAATTGATTGATTTTATTGGCGTTTAGAATTCTGTCTTTTGTAGCATGAATTCATGAGCAAAAACTATTTTTCGTTAGTGTATTATTGGACCCCACCAAGTCAAAACTATAGCTGCATCGTGCTTATTATTTACCCATTGCTTTTGAAATCGGCAATCTGTGTACATGTGCACGGAGATAATGTGAAATAGTTATTATCATTTATCAGTCATGATATAACACATCTATGTATTGCATGACGTGAAACAATTGTAGGAGACTACCTGCTGCAAAACAATGGTGATCGCAATTCTGTGTCGGTTAGGTTATCGAATAGTGAAAGCGACTGGAAGTGAGGAAGCTACCAACGACCTTGTCAATATCCTTAGTCATTAGCATTGTAGGTAAAATGGAGTGTGATTATACCTACCACGATACTTAGGGACCTACTTAAATATCTTATTACCAATACTAATATATTTAGTTAGATATCTGTGCAATAATTTCGGCATCTCTAAAATCCTTATTACTCACCACTCAATATTTTAGGTGGGCATTTAAGAAAGTACAATTAGGTATCTACATAGGTATTAGATACATAAGTTTATGAACTTACATATGTTTAAAATAAGTCGATATACTTTGATTTTGATATCTAGATTTTTCTTGCTTTCTCATATGTTATATGTATAGTATAAGAGTTTATTAAATTACTTACCACCAAGTACTTACAAACGTACAAACGAGATTATAAGTAGGCACAGGCCCATAAACAATGTTTTTAGTATGACCACATTTTACATTATAGTATAGTAATCCTTAACCTAGTACCTACTTTAGCAACTATTGCGAACGCAAGGCAAAATACTACCTAGTACCTACGTAAATGAAGTAGGCGTGTGTCTGTATGGCTTATCTCGATAACTACTAAACGGATTTGGTTGCATTTTTCACTTCGATGATTTGAATTTCAAGCATTATATGCATTAAAAATTACCTTTGCCAATGCTAAATACGTGGAAAAATCTTTGCAAATGCTTGCAAAAACGATGTGTGGAAGGCCATTTGAAAATATTTAATTTTGTACAAATATTTCATATTATTCACAAGTATTTCGTACTCATTTAGACACCTACACACATATAAAAGGTTTTATTGAACGATGTCTGGATTCGAATTAAAAATACTTTTTCTGTTTTGCGAAAATTGATCCAAAAATATTTGCGAAACGTAAATCGCTCTTTGCAAATTTGGATGTAAAATGTGTTCAAAAACATTTGTTGAAATTTTTGTACATATCTGATTGCATGTTTGGAACCAGCGTTAGAATCTGAACATTAACGGTATGTGTGAATTAAGTCGTGGAAAAAGTTGCCTCCAGCGCGTTCTCATGCTATATTTAGTATATCTCTGTAAAACTAAACTTTATCCGCTTGAAATCTAGTTGGATCACTATCACTACTATAAGATAAGACCATCGAATCTATGTAAAAGTCCTATCATAATAATATCACTTGTTAAAGATAGGTATCTAATCGTAAATCTGTTTCGTAAATAAGGTATCCGTATTACCTATGTACCGATTACAGTTTTTACACTTATATACATTTACTAGGGACGTTAAATAAATAAAAAGTAAGAATGAGTACGTATGTTACAGGTATTCATTATTATTTTATTTTTCGACATAGTTACCTTTTAGTGTAATGGGTACACTTGAAATACCTTTTTTCTCAGCTTAAAATTCCCTTCCTACAAAACTCTTCCTTCTGAGTTTCTGAGTAGCCACCTAAAAAATTCTGAGCTGCAGGTAGTAATTGCTTCATCATCTTCAAATTACCGTACTCTTAGTTACTTCTTCAAGCTCGGAAATATACAAATCATTAGAGGCAAAGAATTTTTTTTTATATTTCTTAAGGCATTGGCAACCATCAGCCTAATCACGTAACTTCTGGAGAAACACTTGTTATAAATTATAATCACATCACAGTATTGTTTGTTATAAATTATAATCACACCACAGTATTGTTTGTTATAATTTACTTAAAATTCATGACGAACACATAGCGCACATGTTTAAAGTAAATTAGTCCCTAACACTCCTCAGTAAAGTAATATTAGGGTTTACTGAAGTTAAAATGGAGTTCTTGGAAAAGCGCGAAAACTTCAGCTACACATGTTTATTTAGATCTCTTCGAATCTTTTCAATTACATAGAACTTTAAAATACAATGTACTATTACTATAATATTCACTTTAAAACTCCTAAAAAGGTAAAAAATAGAAAATCTAATAAAATGACAACCTCATTTCTCTCGTTCTCGCCTAAAAGTCCCCTATTTTTATAAAAAAAAATGCTTTCTTAGTTTTATTTTGTCGTATCTAACAGATAATCCAGATTTGCAAGCCAGTGCCTATTTATTTTTTAACTTCTAAATAATTTGTACCGCATTCTCACTTTTCATTGAATGCCCCTCGTATATAAAATATGTACATCTAGATGTATAATATGTACCTACCTATATCAACCATATATACTGTCTATGATCTCATTTATACGATACGTAAAAATACGTGTTTAAATTAGACTATAAATAGGTACCTAGTACTTAGAAATATAGAAATATCTATACAGACTGATGAAAATATTATGAGATAATCATGTCTGACTGTACTTAACAATAGTAGGTGTAGTGATTGACTTTACAAATAACGACTACGTGTTACGTACAAAGTGGGTTTATTTTTAATATTTAAATTATCCATGAACGTATCAATGTGCCTTACTTTTTGTATCAATGAGTAATGATACAAATACAACCATTTGCAATTTAGATTACAATGAGTACGTAATATTCGTAGGTAGGTTGGTTACCTACAAAATAAAAAAATAATGTTTTTTAAATTGAAAAATGAAACACTTATGAAATCAATTCGTTGTGTGTCAGTCTGTTAGTCTCAAAGTCACAGTAGTTTTTCATAAAGAGTAAAGTATTGACTTTTGGGGGTTACATTTGGGACCTTAAATGAAAGATAAAAAAATTGTTTTTAGTCATTGTGTGGGATATCAAAAGAAAACTTAATCATTAATTCATTGTTATATATTATACAACGTATATGTTGTACAAGTTTTTTACGTAGAGAGTACGATAAACTTTCTTTTGTGGTTGGTGGTTGGCGGGTAGCAGTTGACAGTATGGAATATTAATTGCACAAATATGACTTGCACTTCGTCGGTTTTTTATTTCTTTACAAGTATGCTTAAATATTGATGTCAGTTTTAGATAAGGTGCCTCGACGAACATTTTAGTACCTTTGCATTTGAAAGCTAAAGGCCATTTTTTGTTACTGTCATTATTGACACAAGGTGATAAAATGATTGTATGCATAGAGAAAATTATTTATACTGAATTGTATGGTTGCATTATTATATTGGCAATATAAAAGCTAATTTGTATAAGACCTGATCTTTGATGAAATAGTGAATATACTTACAAACTTTTAATTGTGTTGTGTTTATGTGTTCATCTAAACATTAAATGGTAGAGCCACGTTAGAACTATATATTTTTAAGTAGGTGTTATACATAATATAACATGTGATTATGAAGATACATAATAATAATGATAGTCCTCTATGTAGGCAATAATATTAAAATTTTCTGTAAATATAACTAACTATTGTATGTAGGTATATAATTCAACGCCAGTACTGTTTCTATGTGAACAGATATTAACTTAATATTTATTGGTGTATAGACATACAAAGAGTGCGAGTGCGAATGTCATCTTTTATGTTTGTGCTACGAGTAGGAAAGGGATAGCGAACGGGACGCTATTGTAACCCGTTTGGAATGACAGGTCGTCACAAGTCGTCACGCTGTGAATATCGCTGTTGGCTTATTATTTTGTGTTATTCCTATTTCGTTTCAAAGAAGTACTTTATTTTTCAATAATGGTTACTTTTCTGTATATAATTGTAATATCACATATCGCAATAATCAAGGCAATCATTCGTTTAATAGGTAACAATGACAAATTAAAATTCGTCATGCGTCAACGAGCTCTATGTTCGTCTATATGCCAGTACATACTAAGTTTATGCCTAGTTCATATCCCATGAGGTTTCATCCATTAAAAATATTGCTGTATTATTGCTATTTTCAAAATACATGCTACTTACTGCAATTGGTCCAGTTTTCAGTTAATCAACAAACACTTAACACCAGATAGTTTCTAAGTTCTACGTTCCAACTGTAAAAACGAGTCAGTACTACTTAATTATCAGTTTAGGGCGGTTATTATTTAACTATTTGATCTTCATAAGTCAGCCTTGGTCTTCCTTGGCTTCTTTTACCACTCACTTTTGCTCTATAGATTTTCTAACTGAAGCGAAAATGTGTGAGAAGAAAAGATTTGAGGAAGCAAAAGAAATATGTAAGGATCGGGACGCTTGGCGCTCCGTCCTCTCTGACTACCTCGTTTGGGATACGGCGTGAAGATATGTTATGTTATGTTTATTATTTAACAATAAAAGCCCATTGTTCATCATTATTACAACTGCTACGATTGTAAAATCTTCTAAGTACGAATCTTTTCTATTAGTTACTATTTTCTAAGAAAATAGTAACTTTATACGAAGTGGAAGTGGAAATTTTGAGAATAAAGTGTATCGATAAAAATTGAAAATTTAGGAAGTACACAGTCCCTGAATTTTGAATTTTTATCGATTTATTGTCCACGGAATATTGAAACGCTCACGGCCTGCAAAAACATCATGGCTAACCCTATCGTCGCGTCGGCGGAAAATTTAACTTTTGGGAAGATAACTGAAGCAAAGCAGCAACATAGTAATGCTAACGCCGACTACTCAGGTACTTAGCCGCGTGCATTTGCTAGGTCCTACTATATCCACCGACAAAGGGACCGATATCCGTCACTTTGTCGGTGGATATACAACTCAACGCATATACAGGGTTAATTTAAAAATACTAATAACCTCTTAGTTCTGTTGTCCTGTTCTACGACTTTTTGAAAACTCAATACTTTCATCAAAAAATATTTGTTAAGTTTTGTTGTAGTGTCTGAAACGTAATTACTCTTTTCAGAAACATTTAATGTACATTTTTGTATGAAAGAAAAAAACATGAATTTTTGAAAGTCGAGAAAAAACAAAAGCTATTGGGGATAATGTTTAGTACAAAATACTAAGAGGTTATTAGTATTTTTAAATTAATGCTGTATATGCGTTGAGTCGAAAAATTCGGCACGATCGTCGAACCTACAAAAACTCGAACGTGGGCGGGGGCGTTATAGGAGTTTATGAACGTGGTCATAATGGCATGGTTCAGTTATATGAATTAACAATAAGTAAAAAACAGCACCGTCTGTTTTTGCTAACACACAATTTACTTTCATACATGACGTGTGAAACTGAGAGCATAATGTAAGTTTGCCTTATTACACACATTTTTATGTTTATGTAATTTTATGTAAGGTTTAAATAATCTACTATTAGAATTTTCAAGCCGCCTACAAACCTAGCTTTTCCGTTATAACATAGGTACCTATAGTAATAGCTAGAGTGCTAAAGCCCCCGGGGAGAGGAACTTCTACCCACTAAAAGTTCCCGCAAGCTTCCTCAATGAAAAATAAGGCAGCGTTCAAACATTTATTAAAAATGTAATTTAAAGAAAAAAGTCAGTCTTATTTACCTTTTTGACAAATTGAGTTGCAACGAACTATAAAATATTACATAATTTGCGAGCAAACGGCGACACGAAAATTGAAAATTTTATCTAAAAAATTATCAGTGATCAGTGTGATCACACAATATTATTATAATAAAATTATTGAGTAGAAACCTTCCTTACCACGATTACGTTGAGCGGACTCTATGACCACATTATGTTTATTGAGCAGCGTTGTTAAGACAAAATACATTTGTATAGGTACGATACCTTTATATTCCTTATCCACTTACATAAAACCGTATTTTAGATCAGTGTACTTAAGTATTGTAGTACTTGAACATGTTGCTATTTGTACTATACTTACGTAGGTATAGTACCTACAACATAAGTATTAGCAAACGATGTTTGTCTATATGTGTGTAATATGTATGTATAATAATATGTATTTCTGTATAAGTGCTTGCTTAAATATTAGGGAAACGTATTTAAACACAGCTATTAAATCACTTCGTTGCGAGTTTCTTGGATTCAAGTTTTGTTCGGGTTCGTGTGCAAGTTGCCGGAAATCCTGCGCAAAGGTCGCCACGAGCAGCCACGAGGCTGCGCTTGTGACGGTTCTATGCACTTTATTTTTGTCATTAGACACTTTAAATTACCTTCTTCCGTGGAGAAATTATCTTACATTACGTAGGTATATTGAATATTTTCATAACGAAAATAGGTATGTGGAAAATCAACACACGCACATATAGTTACTACACATATAGTTACTACACAGCTATATTTACAATTGAACACAGTATTTAGGTCTTAGGCATACTAATATTGTAGTCAGTATAGATTAATATTAGGTATATTTTATGTATTTGTACTAAGTGATTCTAATTTATGTAGGTACCTATGTATTTAACTAGTTATTAGAGCCTATTTAGTGTTCATGGTGTAATCGCATAATAATATTTATAAGTGTAAACCGCACTTTAAATTGAGATGTAACTAATTTATTGATTTATGCCTTTTTACTTCTAAATTTCTGTATTGTAAATTGGTATTGGCGAATTTGTAAAAACTCAAGATTTTCTCAAGTTTATATAAGTACTTAGTATAATGTGTAAATAAATGCTTATTTACACAAAATACTTAAACACGGGCATCCATTTTTGAAATTTTTGTTTTCATTGGTGAGAACTAACTCGTATGAGAAACTAAGTACTATGTAAAATGATTCAGACGGAACTTTCACTGTACCTATGGTAATGCTTTTACCAATCCGCAAGAATCTCATTTAAATATCCAATACAACTAACTAGTTGAAAATTGCCATAATTTTAAGTGTGAAGTATCCAGCCCGTGCTTTCGCTGTTACATAAAGTATAGTTTCTATACACATTTAGATTATATGTAACCTTTAGGTAACCTAAAAATACCATAGGAAGTAAAAAATTGGGTAAATACCTATAGTAACAAATAAGGAAGAATTTTTACTATTACTCATCTTATTACTATTTATTTATATAAAAAAAATAAAACTTCCAATGAGTTTATAGTTAACTATCAATATGAATCAGTTTGATCGGATTTCCCTGCAGTTTCTTGCGAAACACGTTAATATGGCACGGCCGCCCCCGCGATCTAGTGTCATCGACCGAGATCGCGCTGCGTCATCACCCCCTCCGCCCCGCGGCTATCAACCATGCGATACACTTCGACCATTATCATTTCACACCATTTAACAAACACTTATAACGTGTAACAAGATTACCGTTATGTTATGAGTGAAACAAGTGAGTTAGTAAGTTACAGCGGTGTCTTGAGTCAGTGGGCTGTGACCTTAAGTCTGGTTTTGGTTTGTATTTGATCATGTAGATGACGTCAACTTATCCTCTGAGATAATTCGCCTTGATCCAATAATAATATGAGTAAAAGGCTATCGGCTATGGTTGTTATAAACGAAAGAAGATATAATATTGTGACCAAAACTATGTTGGTTGTTTTGTAATAAATCAACTAAAGTAAACGCCTGCTTATCTTATCTAATAGTTACATCTACTTATAATAATGCATAATATAAGTTTGCTTTATTATTACACACATTTTTATGTGTATGTAACTTAATGTTTTTGGATTTATGGTATAAATCATTCCCACAAAGGTTAATATAGCGGCAAATCTACTTTCAGAACTTTCAATTTCTCTATAAATCTCTTCTCTAACCTCCATCGCTAAATAGTATAAAGCAAAAACACTGTTTTTGTCTGTCTGTATTTCCGCTAACTTCTTCTAAACCACGCAACGGATTTTGGTACGGTGTGCAAGATGCATCTCTTTATTATACTATTTTTCTTTAGAATTATAATTTAAAATATTGTCATTTTTTACTACGCTTTTGTTACATATTCTTTTGGTAGCTACGGAATAAATCGGTCGTGTCTGGTTCTCTTGCATTTCCTTACATCATCCCTGACTCTATTCTCATACAGTCACTATAGTACATATACATACGGTTTTCACTATGATGCTATGACTATGGTAATACATGCATATTATAGTAGAGAAAAGCCGAAAATTTCAATGTTTTGGAACGATGTCGTAAAAAAATATTTTTGGTGACACATTGCTAATGCTGGTTAAACCTTACGAGGTAGATCAAAATAATGTACTACGGAATTGTATATCTTAAAAAGTTTTACAGAAAAATCCGTGATTCACATATTACCTACTAAAAAATTATTATTTATATTAATAGTCGAAAATAACTCTTAGTAACATGTAAATAATTTATATTAATTATTTACATATTACTAAGTTATATTCGAAGCTATTTTAAACAATATGTATTAATCCTTATCCAATTAAATACGTTAGATACGTTGTGCATTTAATATACTACTCTGTCAAGAAAGCACCGGGAAAAGATCAATAATACACGAAATGTTAGTTATTCATCCAAATTTATTTTATCACCTTCAAAGTATGCTCCTTCAGAAACGATACACTAACGCCAACGAATAATCCAATCATCAAAACATTTTTTAAACGCTTTTTCCGGAATTGAGTTCAGTGCTCGCCGCGAATTCTCCTTTATGTCTTCTACCGAATGAAAACGAAGTGGTAATTTGAGTTCAGGAAAAAGAAAGAAGTCGGCTGGAGCTATATCTGGTGAACAAGGTGGTTGCTCGATGGTATTTGTTGAGTTTTTGGTCAAAAATTCGTTCACAATGATGGCCTTGTGCGAAGGCGCATTATCGTGGTGCAAAATCCAAGAATTTTCTTTCCACAAATCACGAAATTCCATTGACGATGCAAAATTTAAGACAAACTCTTTGTTCGATGTTTTTGTCCATTATGAAATGATAGAACTAAAAACAGCACTGTATTTAATCTAAATAACAGATGCAACTCAAACTCCGCGCCAAAATGGAAAACAGTTGTGTCAATCTAACAACAACAAAAAAAACAAAAAATTGAATTTGGAACCATAAACAAATCATCCATTCCCGATACTTTCTTGACTGAATGTAGATCAAAATTATCCTTTACGGCATATCATTAAAATGAATTTAAAATTTTTAATCGCTCGCAGCGAAATGGGCGGTTGGAGCCTTGAGTCTTTTTCATGTGGACAACTATATGTAGCCATTTCGCGCGTAACATCTCAACAAAATCTGTTTGTGTTGTCTAATGAAAAAACAGCTCTAAACATTGTATTGGAACAGGTCGCTAGTTCTCTATAAAGGGTAAGGTTCTCATCTTGACTGCGCGTGCTATAGAGCCATTAGCTTGGTCAGCTCAGCAAGTAAAGTCTATACCAAGGTATTGACTGAACGTATGAAAGGCATTTCTGAAAGATATTTGTGGGAAGCACAAGGTGGTTTTAGGAACGGTAGGGATTGTACAGATCATCAGAATTTCTCGCTCCGCATTATTGTGGGAAGGTTTCTAGCCATTGGTCAAAGTTTTCTGCGCTTTTATGGATCAAGAAAAAGCATTTGACAGAGTAGCGGGAAAGAAATTGTGTAATCTTCTGTCTGAATATGGCGTGCGGGTTGTACGGTCATTATATCGTGGCCACAGAGCCTGTGTAAGAATAGATGCTGATGTGTCATCCTGGTTCGAAATCTGTTCAAGCGTTAGGACTGCGTGATGTCTGCCTGGTTATTCGTGCGGTATTTAGACAATTGTCCCTATATACTGAAAGGTAGTGTGAGTGGTGTGATATGAGATGGCACAGAGGTAAACTACCTTTTGTACGCTGATGATGCTGTGTTTAAGTATAGCACCCTCAGAAACAGAGTTACAAACGCTAGTCACGTGCTTGAAAGAAGAATGTGAAGTGAAATGATTTAATATGAATATCAACAAAACTAAGGTTCTAGTGTTGTAGATGTACAGACGAAGTGTGAAATACGGGTAAATGAAAAATGTCTAGAATAAGTTAATGAATTTGTGTATCTGGGGATTGCATTTCCGCGGGATGGAAGATGTGAGTTGGATGTAGAGTGACGGGTAGCAGCTGGCAATAAAGTAAACGGTGGTCTGTCCGCAGTAGTAGGTATATGCATATATCCAACTGAGCCAAAATGGCCAATCCACAATGCAGTGTCGGTACCAATTTTCTTGTACGATATAGTGAGACCTGGATATTGCTGAAATCGAGTGAAAGTAAAATAAATGCAGTAGAAATGCGATCTCTTAGAAATGTGTGCGGTGTCACGCTTGCGGACAAAATAAGCAATGAAGAAGAGATACGCAGAATGACAGGGTTGGGCGACAGTGTTATTATAAAAATGAAGAAAGGAATGCTTAGGTCGTTCGGGCACATAGAAAGAACGAGTGATGAAAGATTCACGAATAAAATCTATAGACTGAAAAAGAGTGGTAAAAGAAGTCGAGAAAAACCAAGGCTGACTTACGTAGATTAAATATCTAGTGTTAGCTGACGGAAATGTTAGGTGAAAATGTGTGAGGAGAATTATGAGATTTAAGGAAGCGAAAGAAGAAAGTATGTAAGGACTGTGAGCCTTGGCGCTCCGTCCTCTTTGTCTACCCCGTTAGGGATACAGCGTGAATATAGGTATGTATGTATATTACTAATAATATGCTGTCCCATCTTTGCTCCAAAGGCCCTAAGGGCACGAGGGACACTAGGTCATGGCCTCTGACCTAGCCCTCAAATGCCGAATTGTATGCGACCATGCATATCTACCATATATTTACTATCTAATTAAATTAATATGTGGGCGTCTGAGCAAAAAGGGTCCAGTGGTCGGCAGTTTCCCCAGATATACGCAGTTTTCTAAAGTGGGGTGAAAAAATGGCATTTCGTGATTTTAATTGATTGTTAATTAATGCTCAGTTATCTACAAGTTCATTGTCATGAACGAGTAGAAGGGATGTGTTTTTTTTCAGTCAAACTTTAAAAATGATTTTTTTCAAAACAAGCTGTTTAAGAGTTTCAACTTTAAATGTCTGATAAAAAATATATGCCAGTTTTTGAATTTTTTTTTTTAATCCTTATTATCAATTGACTGTTCTAAATTCCGAATCTAGTCTTAACTCAATACCCCACACTACTGGACCCTTTTTGCTTGGACGCCCACACATACTTAAAAAGGGCATTGCTTACATATTACATTAATAAGTATAAGTTCCATTTTTGAAAAATAAATGACATTATGTACTTTTTTCCGTATAAAAGTAACCATAATAACCAACAAGGTCATTAAAACAAAATTACCTGTACACAAAAGAAAGAAAGAAAATCGCAAGGAAATCGGTTCTTCCGTTCCCAAGTTGTCACAATGTCATAGACAGACAACAACGGCATCAACCTCATAACATCTTTTCCGCAGGTACCTTTTGATGTTTCTTTTTAAGTTTTTCTTGTTTTTATAGAGCCTAACTGTGTCTAAAGGGTTATTCACAAATGTCGGAAACTCAACTTTCCGTATGACACAGGAAACTTTTCGATGATTTCGTCTATACGCGATTCACAAGTCCGAAAACGTATTATATTTATATTATATATATCATATTATATACAGTCGTATTCACAAATCCAAGCCGTGGGATTGAATTTATGATTTTCGACGATCGGCCTTTCTGGGGGGTTATTCACAAACGTCGGAAACATTCCGTGACGAAAAGGCCGATCGTCGGAAAGCATAAATTCAATCCGATGGCTTGGTATTGTGAATACTACTATACATAATATGATATATATATAATATAAATATAATATGATTTCAGATTTGTGAATCGCGTATAGACAAAATCATCGAAAAGTTTCCTGTCGGATACGGAAAGTTGAGTTTCCGACGTTTGTGAATAACCCGCCTGGCACGGAAAGTTTCCGACGTTTGTGAATAACCTCCCAGCAACCAAAATAGAAACTAAGACGGTCCTACATGTTCATGTATGTATGTACTATTATGTAGAAATAATGCGAATTCAATATATAATGCGATATTTTTTTAAATAAGTAGATACTTAGGCACCTAAAACATGTGGATTGATTTGGATCTATAAGAAACGTTAAAGAAATACATTTTAATGACTGGCAATAAATAATGGTCTTAAAGTAGTTTATACCTGTATCATCAAGATTTTTATAGTATTTTTTTATTAGAGTTATTACTATGGAAATTATTGAAACTGTCTACCAATATTTACTTGATACCTTGACACCCACTTAGATCCGCGAACTTGAAGCATTATTGGAAAGATCGCAATCACAGCGAACCACAATTTCATTTCGCCTCCACATCGGTGATCACGTCACTCTTAATAAATATCTAGCTGTTTATAGCAGATTGAAGGTCGTATTAGCAAAATGCAGCGCAGGCTTTGTTGTTATTAATACACTTAAAATTTATGAAAAGCATTCTTTTTAATTATTTATATGTATCTTAAGGCGCTCCCCCAGGCCCCTCATATCCCCTCAGGTATAGAGCCCCTCATTCTAGAATTCGTAAAATTATTTATGTAATTTAGTAATTATTGATTATATTGAGAGAAAACTAGGGTCCTTTGAACAAATTTAAATGGTCAAGTTTTATGTCATAAAATTATCTACACATTGGTGTAACTAGGGTCTGAAACTAGGGTCCTTTGAACAAATTTAAATGGTCAAGTTTTATGTCATAAAATAATAACTAATGATGCAGATGCACGTATTTCAAATTTTTAAGCTTTCTTTTGAATATAGATTTTACATGTATTTTATACATACATACATATCTTCACGCCGTACCCCTAACGGGGTAGTCAGAGAGGGCGGAGCGCCAAGCGTCGCGGTCCTTACATATATACATGTAATTTATATAAATGAAAAATATGAGATGGCAAGTATTGTTAAATGTTGAAGAATATATCTACTATATTTTTTTAAATAACGTCTCTAAAACTTGCAAAAAACAGTATTTGACTAGGGGGCGCGTCTTAATATGAAAAATCAGAAAGATCACTCATGCATCCGCTCGTACGTACAGGATTATTTCAGAAACTGTGACGTACGAATTTATTTGGCAGTGATGGCACAGTGATAAGCAGTCTTTGATTATTTCTTATTTTCAAGTAAAAAATCAAAGTAAGAAGTGTTGTTGATGCATATAATTTTGCGCTAGTTAATATTTTAAAATATTCATATGAGAATTAAAAAAGGGGCAAATTGCCAAATTGTACTAGACGTAGATGGGTAAGGCCGTAAATTTTGCCACTTTGTAACATTGAGTAACATAGAAACTTCTATGTTACGATAACATACAAGTAACGCAAAATGTTTGTAAAGCTGAGAACATAATGTGGTATTTTTGGCGTTAAAGTTTAGTAATACGATATGTATGCTTGGACCATAAACTTCGGTACAAAATTAATACCAATCTGTATTAGTATAAACTGTATTCAATGGTAGCAGAAAAATTAGTCAAATGCGCGCGGAGTAGGGAAAAATGTTAAATCTATATATTATAATTAATAGTTTGGAGTTATTAGGTACACAACCACGGCAATCTGACCACATCAATTCATTGAGTACCTACAACGGAAGGAGACATTCGCGCTATTTCTCATTTAACACTTTTTGGCATTTTTCGTGGGAGGTGAAGTACTCCCACATGTAAATGGGAGCACTCAAATGCAATGATTTTATAGACGCTTACTCACACAAACAATTCGACAACATTCCCCCAATTTAACAAATACATAAAAATAACTGGATTGAAATTTTATTCGTGATGCATTAAGGTCTAAAATTAAATGCTACCACAAAATATTTTCTTTCGTTATCAATTTCATTGTAATTATTTGTAAAGCGTTAAGGTCTGTAATTTAATGTTAGCTAAAAATTTAATCTCGCTAGGAAGTGCGTTTACGTCATATTTTGTACAATGCGGCAATTAAAAACCGTAAGGTACGAATTCAAATCAATTCAAGTTTCTATTGTATGAAAACTAGTACTGAGTCCAAAAATTATAATACTATTATGTACGAACCTTTAGAACATTTCAACGTTACGTAACATAGAATCAACGTTACTAGTAACATAGAAGCTACATAGAAGTAACGGAGAAGCGTGATTATTGAGGTTATAAATAGCTATAATTACAGAACCGAGTGGAATTTCAGAGTAAGATACATTAGTTCGCACTTATTAATCCCTTGTGCATAGTATTAGTTAAATTGTGCGTAAATAAAACTGTTATTTATGTTTGAAATCGTAAAATTCGAAAAAAAATTCACAGCCAAAACGCACGTGTACACCTTTGACAAACACCAGAGACGTCAAAATGGCGCTTTTTCTTTTTCTAACATGTTGCCTGGGTACTCGGTGTCGCCAGTGCCATTTCAAAATACTATCATGAACTGTTTTTAATACATGGAAGTCGAAATTTGGTAACATACAAAATAGTAACGTATAAGCAAAAATAATGGAGACAAAGTTTTAAACAATGATAACTCAATAAAAAACGAGTATTTAAAGACTCGAAAACTATAATGTAGCAGCTTAATTTTGGGACATTTCAGATATTCATAATTAATTAGACTTTCATTGTAAAAAATATAAGTTTTATAATGCCAATTACTTTGGCAGAACAAAAAAACAGCGTGTTTTTGGCTAAATTTGGGGGTCCTAACGATTTTAACTCACAGTATTTTTTAAACTACACGACTTACGTTCTCTTTAAAAATACAGTCTAATAGTAGAAGAATTATATATTCTACTTCAGATACCTTTATTACAATTTATCAAGTACTTTTTTTTTATACGCAGTCAAAATTTGAGACACTTTTTTTTTTCAAAAAGTGGCAAAATCTACGGCCTTACCCAGATCTGACCATGCCTCCATACTCTCGAAACTATTTTTTTATACTACTAGGAAGACAAACGAGCAAACCTGATGACAAGGGACTGAGTGGCCCATGGATATACAAAATCAAGGTTAAGAAAGCACTTCAGATTGTAAATGCGTTGGCAACCCTGAGGACTAAGGTGTTGTAGGTGAGAGGAGGGCAAAACGGGGCACTTAACGTTTGAAGCTCAATGAACCTAACATTTTCGTGTCTATATTATGTTTTTTATTTTAATAATCATCTTTGGTAGTCAGTCTTCAATGATCAAGTCTAATTAGGAACATATGATACGTAATTAAATATAAAATTGACAAAGAGTAGAAAAAGTCAATCTCCCCATCTTGCCCCCTTGCTTGGGTAAGATGGGGTAGCCGTAAGTGGCAAGATGATGTTTGCAAAAATCACTTTGTTTCTGTTGACAAAATTCGCAAGCAAACGTCGCCACTTCGTCTTTGTCATCTATACTAGCACAGCTACAGTGAGCCCATTTGCCACATGCAAAACATCCAGCCCAGCCTTCATTTGACTCCACCATTACAATACAAATATGATGTATTTTCAACTTCACTATCGCTGCTTTGTATTGATGCTAACCTTAGGATACTTCACTTAGTATCTTACAAATCATTACACTTTAACTAACTATTTTAGTGCAGGCAAGATGGGATACCCCATACCCCGTCTTGCCCTCTCATGCCCAATTGAATTAAAAGAATAACCTCAAAAAACAATGATTCTGCACACAAATAAACAAGAGCTTACCTGCAAGCGTAATCGTTGACACGTATAAATAACTTCATTTGTATTTTGAATTGCTCTTATTTATAGAACAACCGCGTTCCAAATAAATTGAAAAAACTAATAAAATCGCCAAAAACAGATTTTTCCATTTTATAAATAAAGAACGCGGTGTCGTCGCCCAGTGACTTCGCTCACTAAAAACTGCCACGGGGACGCAGTGCTATCTGCAAAAACGATCATGATTGGTCAATTCGTTTCTGATTTAAGACATCTTGCCTTCGTCTTGCCCGCCACCCCGTATTGCCCCCCTTCCCCTACCAGAAATTACACCGTCCGTCTGTCTTACTCTCCACGCCGAAACACAACTGGAACCGGATTAGTAGGATGATGGCAGTGATCCGAACAAACCGCATAAGGTCCTATACCACCCTCAAACTGCCATGCAATTCTATAAAAACTCGAAATCGCCCAAATGAGACTCGTTCGACAATTAACCTCACTTCGTATTCGAACTCACTTGGCCTTCAAATAGAATTCTCTGAATCAAACGAAAAGAAGTGATCTTGATGGATGCGAGTTTGTTGGGGATTGCTTTAAGAGTATCATCTCAGTCGATATTTCGTTTTAGTGTAGATATTTTAACTTCTTCTGAGATAATTACGTTTACGTTAAATAAAACTTGTTTTATTTAGATTAGATGTTATATTTAGCGAAACGTCAAATAATCTATTTACGATAATACGACTCGCCACCGCACTCATTCAGGCAACGCTAGTAGATATCTCTGTCGACTTTAGAGAATACCTTCACAATCTCACTGCGGATTCAGAAGAGACTTGGACTAAAAGCGCTAGAATCGCACTGCTGTTTACTTTACTATTACTATTAACCTCACGAGTTTTAATAATTTTAGAGAATTACTTACACATAGCTTACAGGAACAATTTCATTTAGATTTTATAGGTCTATAGAAATTAAGTTCGGAAATTAACATTTTGTAAATATAGTATATACGGACCCCTCTACCGGAGAATACGTAGAAAAGAAAGCAGACCCGTGTGTAACGGAATTGTCTACTCTCGGCCGGATACGTAGAGTTGTTGCGTTGGGTGTGAGATGCTGAGAGTATGTCGTTTAGTTAGGTATACATTTAGTACATAATAATAAAAAATAATGCACACAAGTTTTTCGATTTTGTTAAATTTAATTTCTTGTAGTTATATCGAAGAATGATAACTGCATTTGATGACTACAATTATTTAAGCATCTATGGACATTACAATACGTTCGTTTATGCGATTTAGACATTTTCTTATTTATGACGATGTGAAGAACAAATTAAAGACAAACGGAAGTAGTCGAATGTTTGCGTCGCGTGCAACCCCGACTGGCACTACGATAATTACCTACCCATATTCACCCGAAATATTGCCATTGCGTGCATGCCACGGCGCGTGCGTATTAGCGCGCACACATACACCGCGTACGCTAGCTTTCTATGAAGACATCTTACTGTTATGTTTATACTGTGCCTCTACATATGAGTCGAACTTTTTTTTACATGTTAACTATCAACACTAGGATCGACAGTCGTATAACCGTATTCAAAATAATAGTGGAACAAAGAATTCATGATCTTCACACCATAGCCTACATCTTGACTGCACGTTATTGTCTAAATATACTTACATACCTATACTGTAACGACCACTTGTCGGACAGTTATAATAACAGGTGAGGTCATCGTATGTCCATTAATGAATAATTCATATGTGAATGTTCACTGAACTTGTGGGCAGTAAAATTGCGCCATCATGGGTTGTTATTAGCTATTCTTAGAAATTACTGAAAAATTTCGCTTAAACTTAAAATCTTCATAAGGAAATTGTGATGATGTGATGTGATTACAACCATAAAATAACTCGAATATAAATAATATTTTCAAACTATTCTGAGCGTTCCAGTGTTTAAGCAGCTGAAACGTGAAACTACGGAATACTGCTACCAATATCCCCACCAATAACTACTACCCATCGGCAGTATTTACTCAGGTTAAGTGCTCATGTAGCAAACGATTAGTAAAAATGTAGCAAATTTAGTTCAATGGATACTTAGATGATTTTTTAAGAAAATATTATTTTAACTTCATGCTTCCTTGGGGTTCATAGATGCGTAGAATCAGTTAAAATTTCAAATAGGTAATAGAAACACGACTCGGCACAACCCTATTTTTATATTCTCTTTGGATTGTACTAAAACGATAATCAATTCAGAGGTTAAAATGTTAAAAATAAATCGTTAAATGTATGATTGATTTGTATTGAAAGTATGATTTACTACTAAATACATAATACATGTTATATATTGTGTTGTCTTGTGTACGTGTGTATCAAAGGTAACAGAGATCCATCCACCCAAAACAAAAAAAAAATTAGACCTTCACGTTAGATCTCATGAGACAGAAGAAGGGTGAAAGATTACGCCACGGTATAAGAATAATTTCCAGATTGTACTGTAAACGATTCCATCAAAGACAAAACTATTGTCTGAAAATAATCTTCTCCGCACTGACATAATTTAAGTACATATAAATAAGTGCATTGCATATTTACTGGCTTTCTGAATATTCCTATTGTTACAATAGATACCATATATTGAGTAAAATAAAGTTGAAAAAATGATACCCGGTTCTTCACAGTACGCTTTCCGGACGAAGATAGATTTGACAATCCAGCTTCTGAGTAACTTGAAAAAAATGATTTGATTTTTGTAACATTATGTATAGTTTGACAGAACATATTATGGTATCTCACACATTTATCATTATTAGCATGCAAAACTTTGAATACCTACATTTCCACCACAGCCGTTATGATTACATAATATATCTATATGGTTATGATACTCCCGGGTCCCATACTCTACCTATATATTGAAATAAAATAAAAAAAAGACCTATGTTAGTAGAATAAAATATTAAATTAATAGTTATTGTTAAAGGTGACCGAGGGCGGCGTCACACGGCGTGTGGCTCGTGCACTGGAGGTGCTCCACGCCAGCGGGCCGGGGGCGCGCGTGCGCGTAATGCGCGCAGCCTATCATTCATCAGCGGGACCTGGTGTGCCAGCGGCCTCTTATATGGTTCATTCTTCTCGTAGAGTAAATATTCAAAATAAATTTTCTTGCAAGGTATATTAAATAAATGAAGAAAATGCTCATTATTGTAATTTAATTTTTCAGGTGATATCTTCCGGCTCCAACTTTCTTGAAACTCCATCATCTCTCACTAAACCTTTAGAAATATCGTCTACCCCTTTAGACCCTGTACAGATAGAAGAAAACTATAAAGTGACAGAGCCTGATGATATGGATATTTCAGAACCTTCAAAGTGGCGAGTTTCGACTGGCAAGAGCTCTATACGTATGCCCAGCGAAGAGTCGTCTTCAACAGCTGATAACACTAGCATTATTGATCTCGATTTAAAAACTAATCACAAAAACACGTTTAGGAAGTTCTCATACGATTCCGAAAACAGTGACATTCAAATCCCTAAAACGAATGCTCGTTCATCTCCGCTGTTAGATGCTCCAACAACTTTGAGTACTCTTAAATATAAATCATTACTGAATAGTAGTAATGACTGGAATAATCGACGTAAAAGTTACAGTTTTGAAGATACGTCGCCAATAAACGAAACGATTCTACACGGTAATGATATTATAGCAATGGAATCATCGACAGACAGTGGCATTTGTAAGTCGACTGAGATTGTAAATGAAAATGCAGATTGCAATACATATTCCAAGTATCTTGGAAGACTAGAACAAAAACAGTCAAAGCAAGAAGAAACATTTAAGAGCTGGCTTTCGAAAAACAAACAAAACAGCTTTTGTAAAGAATCCCAGCTTAAAGCTTATAGAAAGTATCACAATGATATTGACGTTCCAGTAGAAAGTGGCATCACTTTACAATCAACAGGAAAAGTGTCTATTACATTACCAGTAACTGTAGACGACGAATATCAATATAAGAAAATCCACAGTACGGACGATAGTGATAGAAAAATAAAAAAAGTAGAATTCTGCAAAACCGAATTACACTTTGCTGCAGATTCTGGAACAGTAAACATAATCGAAACCGATGAAAAACCAGCGCCTTCTAACGACTTCAGAAGACGAAGAAGTGCTTTTGTACCCATGAAAGAGAAATTTGAAAAACCTATAACTTTATTTGGAGAAAAAGTTAATAATTTTAATGATATTAGTAGATTTCCAGAATTTCCAATAGGCGATAGAAGTGAGATTGGTGAATTCGATGAGAATATAGCAGCTACAAAAAGTATTCTCAAAAACAAAATACCGAAACCCAAACCATATCTCTTAGGAGAGAATATGATATTTGGTATTTCGGATGAACAAGTAAATAAAACAAATTCAGATAATAATTTGACTGTTTCCCCGGCAGTTTCTTTAATAAACAAGCAGTTACATACAGAAAGAAGACGCAGTAATGAAAGTATAGCAAGTGAAACGGATACGAGTCTCATCAAAAGGGATACTATAAGACCAACAGACATAGGTAAATGTTATTTATACCTGTACATTCTACAACTTATAACAGAATTAACCCGAAAGCTCCTGACGAAATGATCTATTTTTATGAGTATAGAATAAATAAAAAGTAGCACGGTGCGGAAAGTTATATCAACTTGTGAGACAACGATTTAATTTTAATTATGAATACCATAATTAATATTTAAGAATATAATTAATTATTATAATTAATAAGTTTTATCGTGATCCTCGTGTTTTTGAGTAGTTGCTATTGCGAGATGCGACATAAAGACATAAAAACATTCTAAAAACTATTGTTTTAGATTTCGTTAATGTCGTGCAGTTTTTTTCTGTAATACGATTGATGTAGAGAGACAGATTATTACCTGTTTCATTGTGTACTAGTTGTGCCTGGCGGTTTATCCCGCATTACATTTGGTATATTTCCGGTATAAAAACAAGACAAGCGCGAATCTTTAAAAAGCATGTTTGTGTTTTAGTTACGTGTAAATAAACCATGCAAGCTCAAGAAAAAAGCTTTATTTCGAAATCACAGAGACACTTCAATTTTATTTATACTTATGTATAGATTGAATGAACTGCCTGTAGTAGTGGACGTCCAGAACAATTTCCATCATAGCACGGATAAGAAGTACTTTTACAGCCGCACAAGTGTCTAAATATGTGTTTAAAGATTTATTTTCTATTCTACAGGTCCTTCGAAAAATGGCAACTCGAGAGAAAGAAGAATTCACGTCGAAGTTGAAAATAATTACGGGAATAATAAAAAGGGTGACATTTATGAAAACGGTTCAGTAAAATACAAATTAAAAGTTTTACAAATGTCGCCTGTGCAAAGCAGACCGAAGACGAGAGAACTTCGTGAAAGCGATCTTCCCTATTTTGGCATCAGTAATGGAAGGAAAAATAAAAATGAAATTATTTCCCAAACTAAAGTAGAAACTAAAGTAAATGGTTCCATAGATGATATATTCCGATCAGTTAAATTAATAAAAGAAATTTCTAATAGCGTTTGTAACAGCGAAACAGAATCTGAAGACAACCCTCAATATCAAAATCTGACAAAATCGAATTTTGATCCCATACCTCCACTAAGACGTTTAAACCATGAAAACAGTGAAATGAAAAATGAGAATATACGAATATTAAAACCTATTATTGAACAAGACATAGAAATATCGAATGCGAATATAATAAAAGATACGCGACGATCAAGATCAAAGAAATATGAAGATACTGTATTTGCCAGTCGTAGTCTTTCTGAACCACCCAAAATAAAAAGAAACAAATCTTTAGATAGTTCAGTTTTTCGACATCAACATCTGCGATTAAACGACTCGCAAAGATCTCACAGGTAAATAAATTTTCAATCATAACCACATATTTGTTTTAAATTCTTTTAAAACTTGATCATTACTTATTTCAGATCGAAAAGGTTTAATAATAAGGAAAGTAATTCAGAAGTATCAGATGATTCACCGTTATATGCTAACGTCAATGACGAAGAAATAAAAACAGATCAAAAGAAACAAACAGAAAAAATACCACAAACTAAAATTAATGAAATATGTAAAAACGATCGATCTTCAGAAGATAGAAAAATGGAACACGGCTTAAATAATAAAGTGAAAAACACAATGCATACTAATTCTATTAAAGGTGACAAAAATTCTTTGCACAAAAAGCAATCACATCTAAAGAAAAAAGATACAAATTCCACAGGAAAATCTATGATATCTGATAAAAATCAGCATAAAACGAATTATGATAAACCTGAAAAAACATTAAGCCATAATTCCAATAGAGCAGTAGAGAATAATACACGTGGAAGTCGATTATCACAAAATTTAAAACAAGCTGTTGGTCAAGAGGTACGTAATTCCCAGGGTAATCAAGAGCTCAAACGGATAACTAAGAAAATATCAGAAACCGATAAGTCGAAGGTTCAAAGCAGAAGCTCATCACAGGATCAAACAAGTTTATCAAAAGAACGTTCAGGAATACAAAAATCTGAAATAAACACAAAAGACCGTATTGACAATTTTACAGAAATTAAAAATAAAGAAAGGAATGCAAGTTTAGACAAAACATCTAGGCAAAGTGAATATGTAATTAATTACGATGATAAAAATGGAACGGTGTCATCAGTTTGTAAAATAAAATCTAGTTCGGGTACGTCTAAAAGAAAAAAAATGCCATATGATAACGTAAAAATTATTCCTAAAGAACAGATAGTCAAAAACAGAACATCAGAAAAAAAATTCTTGCGTAAGTAAGTCGTGTGCATGCTCATACCATATCCTAAAAATAACAAAAAATATGAGTAATATTGCGTTATTAAAAATGAACGTATTTCAGTGCAGCTCCCAGAACAACAAAGGAATACAAACAGATTGAGATATCCTGATAAGAAATGGAGGACAAAAGTGCATGTACAACGATCTTGCCAACTATTGTAGTCTGAAAGCATTGCTAGTCTAAAAATTGAAGAGTTAATGGAAATGCAGAAATGTGTTATTTCAATTATTTATTATGTGATTCCTAATTGCGCTGTGGTGACGCCCTTGTAGTTATAAGATAACAATGATCTCACATCCATGAAACCGACGATATAAAAAATACTTTTTCACATAATTAACGAACATTAAATTACAAATTTTAATTAATTATTTACGTACTAACAGTATTAATAAAGACATTTATTGTGCTATACTTATTATTTTATTGCATCATAATTTATTAAAACTATTATACAGTGATCAGAGGATCTTTATCACATTTGCTTACAAATACTTGAACTTTCTTATCAAGTTTAGTTTGAAGATCGCGTGAAAACATTTGAAGAAAGCCTCTTTCAGAATCTGAATGATTTGTAAGTATAACAGATATCCCATTTTGTGTAGCGTTGAGTATGTCATGATGAAGCATTTCACCTAGAAGAAATAAAAAATGTTATTATAATATAAAGTATCTACTTAAATAAGCCAGCTAGGAATATTTACATTTTCGGTATCATTTACCGTGTGTGTAATGACACCCTTAAATACAACGTTTTGTTCTTAGAGAGATCCACTAACTTCTGTTATATGTGAGCACACGGCGTAGTGGCTTTGGATAAAGTCGTAATGAGGTAATTTGAATCGTGACATTTTGGCGCTGTTAGCTTTGGTGGACGACCACGAAAGTATTAAGAGTAGTCTGTATGTTGTTTTATAATTCAATAATGACTTGACCGATCACTATTTAATTTGGGATACAGTTACATTTTGTAAAGAAATGGAAAGGCTTATAATATATTATATCGATAAATCGTATGGTAACCTTAATAAATAATAACTTACTCATGACTGGATGGTTTATCATGGAGATTGTGTAGTGTTGAATTTTTGAAAATTTACATTTTAAAAAGAGAAGGGGAGGGGAGGTGTTGAAGCTTGTATGAAACATTTATATGGAACGAAATACGGCTGTGAAATTAAATACAAGTATAGACAAGTGTTTCACGCTTTTGTAAAATTCTACTCATGAGAGGGTTTAACTTTGTACGAAACTTTTTTAACTTTTTATATGCCAGCCGCAGTATGGCGGGCAGCGAATGCACCATACCGCAGTGTGGCCGCCGAGAGGTGCACTTGGTTAGGTTAGGTTAGGTTGGTTAGAAACGGTATGCTGACCCCACACTTCTATTAGGTACTAATAGATATTGCATTGATATGGCCACCATGGTCTATCTCGGTTTGACCACCTATGATTGTCAAACCTTTGTAGCCTAAAATACTGCATTCTACAATCACGCCCAAAAGTCTCTATTTCACATAAATTTACAAAAAAATTATATTAATTTTTCACTTGTTCAAAAATAATTAAAAAACCTAAACATACAAAGATGTGTTTGGTTCTTACGTCTGTTAAATGCAAGTCATAACAGCTTAACAGTCTTGAAACATTGAGTACGCCGATAGCGACTAAATATTATATAATATAAATTGCATAAAAGAGAATAAAGACAATGAATCGGTATACAAAACTATTTAACTCATGAATGTGTTTCTCTGACTAGCAATTCGCAAAAGAGACAATTTTATCAGTTTACGAAACTGAATGGTTTTTGTTTGTTTTCCCGGTTCTTCCATCAAGTTATAGGTAGGTGGTACTACTTATTATTATTAGTGCTGTATATTTTATTAAAGTGAAAATATTTAGAATTGTTCTGGTTATGACGATTAAAAAACTATACTGGCACCATGAAAGACACATGAATTTTTAAAAACACATGAATACAAGTAATTTCTCTTAGTAATTTGGTAAAACAACGAATTGAGACACATTAATATGTTAAAAACTTAAAAGAACTGGTAAACTATTTACGCCTGTACATTTTTAATAGCAAAATATTATAAAAATTGTACATTGAAAGATAACGCGTGGAGCGATCTGTTTCCTCTTTTCATGTCCACCGGTTGTGCCAGTCATGATTAATTAGTAATCTATACTATTTTAGTCTTCCCTTCACTTTTACAAAACCTATGAAGAACATGTATGTCGGGATTGCCCTATCCTGAAGCCCTAGATACGCCACTGGTTACTTATAATATAACGTTATCTGTAGACTATCGTTATCAATGATAACGTTGTTAGTATACTGTGATACTAAGAACCAATATGGCAACACAGGCTTACATACTACATAATTAAAAACCCGGCCTCACTGTGTTCTTCTTGTTCGTATCTTTGCGTCTTTCTTTAGTTGTAAGTCAATACCTCTAAACCCACGAGATATTCGATTAAATGTAGTCATTAATGTGCTGTTCCAATTTAACTATAAGGGTACGTGGATGATGTATGTATGATGGAGATGAAGGTATGATGGAGGCTCCGAAATGTCGGATGCATGGCCAGATATATTTTTTATTGAACTGAATTAACCGATTTAAATAAAACATTGTTCTCGCACATCAAGGTAAGTTCAATCCGTGAAAGAGCAATCACCTATACAGTACTATACCGGTATAATCAACAAGGTCATTAGGTCATTAACAAAAGTATTACCTACATTTTTGTTTTATATCAACCTATTTTTGGCTTTCTATAAAGGCCCCAAACTCGAGTTACCCAAAAATCCCTGCATGGCCCAAGACAGTTCTTATATGTGTTTTATTTTAGTAATTTTATTTTTAAGTACCTACTTTTTTTATGGGAACGTAGCCAATGGAATGGTTAATTCTGCCAAGTAAATACTTTCTATGTAAATTATAAAGGAAGTTTATGTCAAATATATTTTTTGACGTAAGTCAAAGTCGAATCAATTTATTCAAGTAAGATTCAAATAAACCCAATTGCAAGGTATTTTTTAACCTGTACACTGAAAAGAACCGACAAGAAACTTCATAATTTCAACATCATTTTACATTCATTCAACGTACATAAATACTTGTTTTTAATCTACTGTTTCGGTTTCGAAACTCGGGGCAAAATCAGCGCTATAAGTTTAAATGAATGTTAGTATGACTACTAAAAAAACCCATGTCATGAGAGCACCCCAATACACCATTGTTTGATATTATATTTGTAGCACTCGTAATATTTTTCAAGAATTAGATTATAAGAATTGCCTACACATACTTTTTAAACAAATATGATACAAATTATTTATTATAAGTACTAGATTCGTTTTCTTGTATTCTTGTATGTAAGGTAAGTCTTTGTTCCTTTTCATAAAAATTTATAATATACATGTGTTACCTGTTAAATAAAGGTTAGCAACAGTTCCCTTCAGTACTGATGTTCCAGATCCAGCACAAACAGCAACAGTATCAATATGGTCACTCATTATTTTTCCATATGCTAAAGCGAAACGTAAGTGTTTAAGACCAGTATGTTTCTTGACCTTGTCAATAGCATCGGTTAAAGATATGCTGGTCTGCAGACGTAGAAGTCTGAAGAAGAACAAAGAAATAATAAAAACCATTATTTAAAAGCTGGATATTACAACATACATTAAAGCTATTTCAAAACCGTATCAAGTTAAATAACAAAAAGAGAAGATTATATTATTATTTTTTTGTAGCGATCCTGCTGTTTGCGTCAATGACACAGTGAAAAATTGGCTGCATGGTCACTGACCTTTGCCTTTCTCGAATGGGATATATAATTAAAAAAAATTTAAAATAAGTTAATAAAGCGTAGTTGATATTTGGGGAAAAAAACTGCAAAAAAAAAACAAAACAAAAAAACAGTTTACAATGAAGAAGCAATGTAACTGGTCTAATGAAAGCACAAGATTTGACCAAAAACTTTACACAGTAGTAACTGTTGAATTACTTAAAACAAAAACCGAACACAATGATACAACGGTTATTAGTAGTTTGGATTTGACAATCTAAAGATTAATATTGTTAGAGGTAATAAAGTCACATAGAATATACATATCAATAGAGTTTGAGAGACAAAAGAATATTAAAAATAGGCCGATGGATTATATGAGAGAAAAGGTCGTAAAGAGATTATGATATTATAGGACAGTTAAAAAGACAACATGGCCAGGGATTCATTCATTTAGACCACATTCATAAGACAATATGATTATGTGATATATCCTTTATTAATCATAAAGAATGATATCTTGCCTTGTTTTCGTCACTATAGAGAGATTCTGTCTCTCTTGTCAGGATGCTGGCGTAGGATTTGCGAGCATTCGTACACAACGTATCCGTCTGCCCCAGAAAAAAACGAAGTAAATTATTTTTACTAAATTTTCACCTATAGTCAAAAATGTAAAAGTTGGGTGTAAAATATTGTATTACTCTAGGATTTACCGGGTAATATAAACTCCGAGGTGGACCGCAGCGGACAATGCTACCGCTGCGGGCAGGAGGGACACAGGGCCGGTACATGTACGGCAGCGCCGCATTGCACGCTATGCGCTGCCGGAGGGTTTCCGGCCAACCATCTTGTAGGGGGCAAGTCCTGCACAGGGGATAAGCCCAAAAAGGGCAGAAGGGCGACATCTGCACATCGGACACATCTGGTGTCGTCCGCGAAAATGTTTAACGCCTTGGGCGTGCATAAGCTCCGCAGCCTTGAGCTGAGTAGTGCCAACAAAGGCTTAGAGTGACTTTCGGGGGAGAGTCACTCCTAAGGCAGCCTCGAAATGGCGCGCGCGGTGTTCCCGCGCGCCTCTCCAGAAGTCGGGTAGGCAAGGCCCACCCAAACACGAGACGAGGCCGGCGTTTTAGCGCTGGCCGTTGCCGCCGGGGTCGCGGAAGAATGCCAACGTACTCCCGTTGCCCCGGCACCAAGGCTCTCGAGGAACACCGTCAGATTTTAGTGGGTAGCCCGACATTGCACTCTTTACAGCCGTGGAGTCCCACATATCCCCCCGCCTCCCCCAGGCGGGACCGGAATGCATAAAGCATTTCCGGACTCAAAAAAAAAAAAGAGGGGGTAATATAAACTACCTATTTCTGTTTTGAACTAAAAATAAGTATTTTATACTTCTGATTCACCAATAAAAGACAAATCGATATATTATATCTAAAAAACGAAATTTGATGACATTAATTACATAGGAGAACACATTACTTCCAAATACAAATTATTTGCTGATGACTTAAAATTATATCGAGTAATAAATACTGCATCCGATATTAAAGCATTGCAACAGGATCTGGACGTTCTACAAAAATGGTGTGAAACAAATCGTATGTAATTAAATTTGGACAAATGCTATCACATAAACTTTACCAGAAAAAATAAACCATTCACTACAACCTATTATATCAACGGGGTACCTCTCGGAACTGTTTCAAGTATTCGGGATCTGGGTGTTATTGTAGACTGCACCCTTTCTTTTAAGTTCCATATAGACGATATTATTAAAAGAGCATCTAAATTGGCGGGTTTTATTACAATACAAATGAAACTGTTCAAGAAGTCCGACAATACAATCTTAATATTTAACACACAAGTACGGAGCATACTCGAATATTGTAGCCCTATTTGGAGTCCCGGTTATCAAGTACATTCAACATACTTGAACGGGTGCTTTAAAGATTTCTGCAGTCTTATTTATATGATCATAATGCACATAAATTACATTCATACGTCGAACGCTTGTCATATTATAATATTGGGTCCTTACATATGAAATTAGCGTTTTGTCGTACTGACCACTTTGATCTGAAATATCTCCTCTTTGGTTAAGAATTCCAAATTCAAATTTATAAATTCATTAAGCTGGTACATTTGAGTTTTGAAAACAGTCATTCATTTGTTTTTTTCCTCATTATTTTTTCTTTGGCGTCGCTTATTACCGCACGATGGAAAACATGAAATATCGGTACATTTACGAGTACGAGTTCTACCGTGGCCCCAGTGCTGCAGAAACAGCTCGAAGGATTAATGATGTGTACGGCGCTGGTGTCGCAAAAGAAAGCACGGTACGTTTTTGGTTTCAACGTTTTCGTTCTGGAAATTTCGATTTTCAGAACCAACCCCGTGGACGGCCGGAGACCAAAGTGGGAAATGAACAATTAAAGGCTATTGCGGAAGCGGATCCATCACAAAGCACTTCAGAGATAGCTGCAGGCTTCGGGGTAAGTGACAAAACTGTTAATCCACTTGAAGCAAATCGGGAAAGTAAAAAAACTTGAACGATGGATACCTCATGAATTGAGTGAATCGAACTTGCAAACACACGTCGACTGCTGTGTTACTTTGCTCAACCGACACAATAATGAAGGAATTTTAAATCAAATCATTAGTTGTGATGAAAAGTGGATACTGTACGATAATCGGAAGCGCTCGTCGCAATGGCTGAACCCTGGAGACCCAGCCAAATCCTGCCCTAAACGAAAATTGACTCAGAAAAAGTTACTTGTGAGTGTGGTGGACTAGCGCCGGTGTTGTTTACTACAGCTTTCTAAAATCTGGCCAAACGATTACGGCAGATATCTATTGTCAGCAACTGCAAACCATGAAGGAAGAACTAGCTGCTAAACAACCGAGATTGGTCAATTGCTCTAGGCCACTGCTGCTTCACGACAACGTAAGACCACACACTGCACAACAAACAACCACTAAGTTAGATGAGCTACACTTGGAATGTCTGCGACATCCACCGTACTCCCCGGACCTTGCTCCAACAGATTACCATTTTTTCCGGAATTTGGACAACTTCTTACAAGGAATAAAATTCAACTCCAATGCGGCAGTCCAAACCGCCTTCAAACAGTTTATTGATTCTCGCCCCCATGGTTTTTTTAGTAAAAGGATCAATGAACTACCTATGAGATGGCAAAAGTGCATAGATAACAACGGTGCATACTTTGATTAATTAAATATATTTTACAAAAAAAAATTTACTTTATATTCCTCCCGTACAAAACGCCAATTTCATATGTAAGGACCCAATATATCATCACTACACATGCGTAGGAAATGTTTAGATATATTGCTTCTAGTAAAATTGATGCAGGGTGAAATTGATTCCACCGATATCCTAGAACGTCTACAAATAGCAATCCCTCGTCAAGGTAGTAGGATCCAGAACCGTATTACATTCAGATTACCGCATTGTGGATCCGCCCGATATCCTAGAACGTCTACAAATAGCAATCCCTCGTCAAGGTAGTAGGATCCAGAACCGTATTACATTCAGATTACCGCATTGTGGATCCGCACTCGGTCAACTCTCCCATTTATGGCATGTGCAGCTACGCGAATACCATTCGATCACAAATGGATATTTTTTCGGATTCTGTAGCCGCAATAAAAACAAACTACAATATTTAACTTTAATTTATATATTTTTACTTATTTTAATTTTAATTAGTGTTTATATCTTATTTATATTATGTATCTTGTTTAACTACTTTTCGTAAGAACTTTGTACTTAGTTAAGCAGCATGTTGTGTTTACATCTGGAGGAGTGAAATCTAATTGTATGATTCTATTTACATTCTGTATTAAAAGCACTTATAATGATTTGCACTCTGTTGTGTAGACCAATAAAGAAAAAAAAATAACGAAATCATTAATTTTAAAAAATCTTTGTTTGTCACGGAGTATGTTTTTTAAAGGTTGATGATGCTGTGCTTATAGTGCCATCAGGAGCAGAACTACAGATAGATAATAGTCGTGCATTAAAGAAGAATGAGAAATAAAAGGGTTGAATACGATATGTGAACAAAACTAAGGTTCTGGTGTTTTTTAAGAGATATGTAGACGAAATGTGAAATATGGGTAAATAATTAATATCTTGAACAGGTGAATGAGTATATATATCGCGCAAAGGTAGTCAGGTGTGAGCCAAATGAGGAAAAACGGTATAGCAGGTGACGTATAGCAGTTTACAATGAAGTTAACGGCACTGTCTGTGCTAGTTAAGTGATCTTGCCCTCAATGCAAACTCAAAGAAAGCACGTATGTAAAAATGGCTTAAAGATAAAAACATTCGTTATGACGAAAAAATGTTAAAACCTCAGCTGTACAACTTTATGAAGAACAACATAAATCTTTCAGCATCGATAAACTTTTGGCAGAACATAACTATTCGGTACTCCGTTTGCCACTCTACCACCCAGATCTGAATCCCATAGAGATAGCATGGCTCAATATTAAGGGATACGTCAGAAGGAAAAATATAAGCTGAAATTTAAACAAATTCAAAGAACATAGTGATAGTGATTCAGATTCAGAAGATGAGGATAACGATGAAGAAGATAACTTCGACGATGATGATGATCATCATCAAAATCGTCCTACACCAAGTACCAGATCTGCTTATCTTGACTTCGAATTAATGGAAGGAATATCAGTTTTACCTCAAGATTAAGACATTTCACACACTTTATAAAACATTTTTTTTTAAATAAATCTCAATTTGACAGTTTATTTTTTTTATTTATTTTTTCTCACTTCGGATCGTTGAGCCATCGAAGTAAGTATTCTTTCTCAGGTAAAGAGTACAGAATAGAGTCAATCATAACCATTCATTATGTTTTGAATGTTTTTAGAATTCGAGTTATTTTTTAAAGAGCTTATTTCAGAACAGCGTGGACAACATTATACAAAGAAGTATTTTATATAAGTTATTCTATTTAATCCTAAACAAATTATTTTACAGATTCGTAGTACCAATATTTTTCGTTAAAAAAAGAGAAATAGTATTTGAACTGATAAAGCCATAATTTGCATGACTCAGAATGACGTTAGTAAAGCAATCAACACATGCACGCATTGATGGTTCGGCTATCTGGGTCCGAAATAAATAATAAGGTCCGTTTTATAAATATCAAATATTATTTCTAAGCAAAACAAATCGTATTATGCTTGACTTTTCTTATTATTTTACATTCTAATTATCATTCAGAAAGAGAGCATGGATCAATTAATATTAAAAGTGGAATATTCCTTAACGATATTCAACCTTAATCTTAATTATACCGGGTTTCTATTTTAATTTTTGATTAGAATGAAAAATGAAATAAGAATATACAAATGGAAATCGATTTGTTTCATGTAGTAAAACCATTTGATATTTTTTACAGGAACCTCATTGTCACATTTCGGAAAAAGTTATGCTAATAAAGTGATACGTGTGTTGCTAGCTTTAAGCCCTTGTATAACACGGGAAAGGCATGGCACTGTTTACGTTGTCATTATTTGCATTTTGGTCTATGACCTTTTTTTATTTGTGATAACTGTTTGTAATTAAAGTCCCCGTGCATTAAAATAGATCGCATAAGTCGTTTAATAAATTCGCATAAATCTTTGACTTGTATCACAATATTTGTTATGGTAAAAAAATATTTTTTAGCGAATTTTCTAACCAAAAAAATCGCCGTAAATATATTCGTAAGGATCTACACTACTCGAAATATAGAGATTTTTTTACTTTAGAAACTGTCCATTTCAGGCCGAAACACCCATGGAAAGTGGAAATGCTCTTAAGTAACATAAAACACTGTTACATACTAAAGTAAGAAATTAAAATAATCTACGAGTACATTTATGTTGCTCGCCATTGTACATGCGCAAACCGTTCCCCCACTACGTCCAAATTGTGCTAAGAAGTTTGACGGTATCTGTATCTGCCGTGTGCTGTATGTATTCTGTTAAAATATGAAATGTGACAGAAGCACTGATCACTATGAACATATCAATTCTTCATCACAATTATTATGTACTTGACTATTCGACGGCTGCTCGACAACAGGACTTACATTTTTTTTTTTGTTTATTGAAAGGGAAAAAACTCCGCACGAGCACCCAACCGCTCCTCACGCCTCAGGAGATCCGGAGGAGGAGATCGGTAATGTCGGGCTCAAACCGACTAAAACAACCCTCCACTCGCCACACTCCACCCTACAGGCCGTCGTAGCGAACCGAACGCGTTGGGGGGGGAGCAGCGGAAGCCGCTCCGCCCGGAAAGGTCAACAAAGCTTGAAGGCCCCTCCGTCTGGGGAGGGAGTACCCGGGACGGAGGACGGAACCTCGGCTCAGGATGTCGCCGGGAAAATGCACCTTCGTGCCGACGAGAATCTATACGGGTGAGGGCCGGTCCCAGAGAGTTAAACCGGCCGGCGATCTATCGGCTGAAGGCCCGAAATGGTGAGTGCCTATCGTATGACGCAGCGAGGGCGGAAGGTCCGCGCTCGAGTGACGCCCTATCGAAGTGTGTGATGTAGTCGAATAGAACCTACAGAGGCCTTGATGTTAACGCGCAAGACGTCGACGCCCCCTCCGAGGGGGGGCGGTATGATGTCGCAGCGTTAGTGCTGGTGTTTGGCGTGACAGGGCGTCGATCGTCACTGTTATGTAATCTTCCGGGTCTCTCGGTCATCTATAGTGAGGTCGTGAACTCTTATAAGACTAAAATCAGACTTATATACAGCCCCACTACAAGCAGGAAAACCATTCTACCCTCATTCTTGTTACTAAAATGTTACAAAATATCACAAGTGGGTAATTTATGTGATTAAAATTGATGTGAAACTAACAATACATACATGTATATTTTTCTATGTATTGTATATGTATTAGTATAAGCACAGATTAAGGCCAGATATTCCAAAATAATGAACGAGTTGAAAGGGTGAGGTAGAAGCGAAGAAATAGGGTTGCGATTCGTAGAGCAAAATAGAACCTTTAACATTTGGATGACGAAGTGTGTTTTTTAAAATGTTTCATTAATTTAGAGAAAACGATAAAGTTAATAAAAAATATAATCGACAAATCATTACATTCAATAGTATGCAGTCCATATTTCCAAAAAAATAAACATACACTCAATTATCGCTCAAATACACGAGAACTTCGAAATGAAACTTTTTTTTTTCACCGTTAAATTATATATTTTATATCTAATTAAATACAGTAGGTATGTATTAGCGCGCGAGTAATACCTCTGTGCTATACTCGGACACCACTTATCACACCATTCAGACAAATATCTATACAGTGTTCTAATGTACTGTCTCTTCCTTTTCCTCTCCATTGGTTTGGATACTACTCATAGCGGCTATATTGCGGCAGATGAAAAGTCGTGGAAGATCATATTCTAGTTCTACGAGTTATAATAATTTAAAAATAGAATGACGAGCAGGAATGGGAGGCTGATCTCGCTCAGACGTGGCAGTCGACGTATACGCAGTGGTCATCTATGTAGCTCGAGGCTAGTAAAGTTACGGTATTCGTATTGCCCACTTGTAAAAGATGAATAGAGCGGGTTTTCCCATACGCGCTTTGGCACAGCGTAATGTAGGTATGTACCGTAACTTGTTTTTGTACTTGTAAATGTAATTTATGTAGAAACTAGACTTACCTCCCTGCTCCGGTGTTAGGATTTTCTCCAGGTATTATAGGCACGGTTTCGGCTACGGTAAAGGCTGATGATAGCCAGTCATTAACGCCGCCTTTTACGCAATCCCAGCTTGTATGCGGTGAATATAAACAAATGCGTTTTTCTAACAACAGTGATACAATTCGTTCCTTCCATGTACTGAAAAACAATATAATCCAAGTAATCTAAGTAGATTTTGAATTGAATCTAGTAAGAAATATAATTTAAACCAACCTCTGTGTTACAGATTTCAGTGGCATAAAAATAGGAGGATGGTAAGATATAATCATTTCACAACCTTGGTTGTCTGCTTCAAGTGCTACATCTTCCGTCAGATCATTTGTTAACAAAATTTTGGTTATATTCCTAAAAATTCATATATTTTTAACACATTAAATCAATCATTGATATACTCCATTAAAAAAATAATTGACATTGCCATCAATTACCGTGGAGTATATGGTTCTAACAATAATCCAGTATTATCCCAACTTTCAGCTAATGATTTTGATGCAAAGTCTTCTAAAATTGATGTAATTTTATTCAATGTAACTCCAGGATTTTCCCCGACAGACATGTTAGGTTTAGAATATAAGCAAAATCTTAGAATTTGCCTATTTCCACAAACTTGTTTGCCCAGTTTTAAAAGCATAGATTATTCCTATCCACTGAAACTATTCACTGAAATAAATTGCAAGTTGTTATCACAATCAATTTATGGGTAACATAAACAAATCTCTTAATAAAATTATTGTTTTGTGTGTTAATTACATTCATAATAATCACTCAATACTTAGAGGAAGAAACAATTTAATAAAACTAATGTCAAAATTAGTAATTTAAAAATAAACCCGTTTCATTGTTTAATTAAATACATATTTATAAAATAAAACATGTAAAACAATTTTTAAGCCATTGCAGTGTACAAAGTATTTCATCTGTTGAACAACGATTTACTTATTATTTATAATTACGTTATACAATGCTAATCTGAAAATTTCCATATCCTAATTCCTCCATCATCACTACATGATAACAATTCTTGATTTCCTGTGGGATTCCATGCAACACAGTTTACATCTTGAGAATGAGCATTTAGTTTAGTACAAATTAATTCAAATGTTGGTGCATTTAAATCGGAGTTTTCGGCTTCTTTAAAAATTCTTATAATATCATCACCACACGCAGTAGCTAGTAGGCCAGTGTGGGGACACCATGTTACGTCATAAACACATCTAGTATGGTACCCTGATAGTGTACAAACACATTTCCATATTGATTCTCTATCAACAACCATTACACCTTCTTGATTTTCTGGTTTATATTCCTTCCATATTTTAACTGTTCCATCATCACTACATGTAGCAAGCCTTTCACCAGTTTTATCAAATGCTAAGCTCCATACTGTAGATTCATGTGACTGCAAAGTTGCCACACAAGTCCAATCATTATCTACAGGATCTTCTTTGTACATTTTTACTGTGTCGTCATATGAAGCTGAAGCCAAGATGTCTAAAGAAGGATGCCAAATAACCTACAAAAAGAGTTACTCTTATTATAAGATGTTTTATTGATGTAACAATTGATGTAAAAGTTTTACAAACTTTTTTAACATCTTGATTGTGTGCATTTAGCACAGCAGCACATTCATATTCATCATCGCCAGCCACTTCCCACACCCAAACAGATTTATCTCGTCCACAGGTTGCCAAAAGATGTCCAGATGGTGACCATGCCACACTTTTGACTTCATTTTCATGTCCTTCTAAGGTTGCATTGCATTCAAACTGACCTGATAAAATAGCAAATAGTAAATGTGTAATTCATACTCATTTTCAAGGTCAATATAACATTCATACCACTTTTCTTGTCCCATATTGCAGTAGTTGCATCAAAGCTGGCCGAGGCTAAAAAATTTCCACATGGAGACCATGCTATTTGTCTAATAGTACGTTGATGGCCATCCACCAATACTGTCTTTATTGTCCATTCTTGTTCTTCTTTGCTCCATAATTTTATAGTTTTATCTTCACCACATGATGCAAATATTTTTCCCATAGGATGCCATGATACGTTCCAAACAATGCCTTTATGACCGATTACTGATTGTAAAAGTTCCAATCCAGACATTATGGATATAATGTTTCAATACTTTTTTTTTCAACTATTATATATTCTCTCTTCTTTGATAATTTTTATTTGTCTCTTTAAATTTATATTTATTTTGAATTTTATGAACCTATTAGGAAATTCATTGAATTAAGTAGATATAATGTATTTTTTAAGCCTTAATCCAATTATTGTGTTAAGATTTAACTGTATTGAAATATTGAAGACTGTATTATAGAACCACATCTATTGATAAATAAATAGGCTACTGGTTTCTTTATGACATTTTGATGCATGGCAATAATGGTTAGGAGAGATGAGAAAATGGCCACTATGATTCACAAGTTCCACCCTATTTTTTAGTAACTACCTATGTTATTCTACCCCTGGTTACATTTCTAGAAATTGGTGTAGCAGGAAATTTTTTGTAGATTTAATGTTAAAAATGTCTTATGTAATATTTTTAGCTGATAACTTAAAGATTCACATAATATGTAAACATATTATTATTATTATGAATTATAGACCATTTTTAAATATATGAAAAAGAAATTAGTGTAAAATTAAACAATTTCTGTGGCTATTTATTATGCATTTTATTTATTTTTTCATTTTAAATTACTACAAGTACAAACGGGAGCTCGAAGAAAAAATGATTTGCAATCTTAGGACTATTTGGATTTATAATAACATAAAGTACCTACATTTACTAAATCCAGACTATCATGATTTATAATATATCTAATTCAATAAAATTAATGACCTTTTTTTAATGGCTTCGTAGCATACATGCTACACACAATAGCATATGCACATGACAATATCCGCTGCATTCATTACTTTATACTTTCACCATAGAATTTTTAAAATACATATATATAACAGTAATGTTGTACTTTATGCACTATTCTTAACTGCAAATTCCAATATTTCTAATTCATGTTTATTCACTTTTATACAAATATTTAATTTCTTAAAAAGTTTATTACACTATTCTGAATTTAGGAATAAGAATGAGGATTTAGGAACGAAGGCAAACTTTGTAGTTACACTACATCGAACCAGCATTCTAACTCAGCCCAACAGTGAGAATCTATAGAGGTAAGTACACAATTTTTACAATGGTGACTATTCTGTCCAAACATCAAAAGGGCTTGCTGTAGCATTAACGGTTAGTAACATCAAAATTAATAATAAACTCAATACGATAATATTCAAAATGACAAATAATAACATCCTTCAAGGAATAATAATGTGTTGTTTTTTTCCATATATATGGCAATTACATTACAGAATCACCAGTATGTTTAACATTACCTTCTTTTTTTTATTTAAAGCCACTTTTGAAGAACATACGAATAGTTAATTCTTACCTGCAATTACATTTTCCTTTATTTCTTTCCTAATTAGGAACCATGTTAACTTCCCAATGAGGATCCTAACCATAGATACTCTTTTCACATTTTTCTTATTTCCCGATTTCTTTTTCTAAATCTTAATTAGGATTAAATGATCTACATCTTAAATTCAGAGAAGAATAATAAACCTTTAAAGATTTAGTTAAATGGTAATATATTAATATTTATATAACTGTGACAGAGATTTTATTATTAATTCAAAAATAAAACACTAATAAACCCAACACGAACACTGAAACGATAACAAATATCAAACAAAAATGTAGGTAAGTATATTTAATTAAAAAAGTTAACTATCTAAACGGAAACGTGTAGCCAGAAAAGTTTAGACTAAGGTTATAATCACAGACTATTAAGAGATAGACAAACCATGAAATAATGATAACAAACCTCAAATTAATTAAATTATTTTTTCAAGAAATAAAGCTGTTCACAAATAACCTCAAATAAATGCGTCAAAAAGAATATAATCACTGTTATATTTTTTTTTTATATATTTTTAAATGGCACCGTACGTGAGTACACTGCCAACGTCAAGTAAAGCGAGAAAACAATTCAGTAGATGATTAGCGCATTTGCCAATGTCACGCATTAACACAAACTAGTATACAGACACAGAATAATTAGAATCCATGTAGAATCACAAGTAAATTAGTTCTTTCTTATCGTAAAACTCCTCCAGTCAAGTGATAGTAGGCTTTACTGAAGTTATAAAGGACTTCTTGGAAGAGCGCGAAAACTTCAGCTACACATGTTTATTTAGATCTCTTCCATTCTTGTCACTTACACAGAACTTTAAAACACAATATACTATCACTGTTGTACTTTAAAACTCCTAAAAATGTAAAAAATAGAAAATCTTAATAAATGAAACCCTCTTCTCCCGTTCCCGCCAAAAAGTCTAATCAGTATGTTTTAAAAGTATATATGAAATAATTTATGGTATTAAGCATGTTCTAAGAGACGGAACCAGCCCTGTGACAGTTTTAGTTCCGAATGAGTTGTATTAGCGCTGTAATCGCTTCTGCCATCTTGACTATCCGCCTTAGAAGTCAATTGCTTGTCAGTGTGCTGTCAGTCTGACTCATACTCAGACTGCCTATTTTTCTATTTCGATTTGAGTTTTAACTTACCTTGTGTTTTCTTCGAATTCATGATTGAGTTGAGAACCTTGAAATGGCTATTCTGCTCTGTTGTTTAATGTAAATAATCCCCTGAACCACTGCGTTGGTGCTTTTTCGGAATCAACAGGATATACCAATATAATACATAAAAATAAATATATAAAAAATATTGGTTAAAAAATTAGGCGATAGTAGCGCCAAAACGTAATGTATAACAATTATGGCAAAGTGACTGACGCATCTGTAGCTTGCTACAAATACTTAATCTGTGGACAATCTTCTGCTAGTTATGTGAGACCGCAAATCAATACCACAACGGAAAAAAAAATCAAGCGTACTAGACACATAAGTCGCTCTAATCTGTGATACTAGCCTATCAACATTAATTAGTGATGCCCACATGAATATCGATAGTAGTACTGTGCAATTCGACATTATTGTTGGATAGCCATTAGCGACTAGATTTGGCGCCATGGTGATTAGTAAAAACCAGATGAAATAAAAAATGAGCATGTGATGGCGTTCTCGTAATGAATTTATCTAATTATTTCATTAGTTTTTTTCGCGTTTTATTAATTTTCGCATGGCAGACAAAGGTTCTCAAAATGGTTATAACATTAGTGCATAAAATAAATCATCAGCAGTTGGCTGCCAACGGGCGCGGCGTGACGCGATATGTGCTGAACACGCCGCGTTCGCGCCACGCCGCACCGCGCCAAAGACGGTGCGACGCACCGCGCCGACTCTCCCGCTAGAACAAACTGCAGAGCGGGAGGGGCGTGGCACGATGTCTTAGATGGGCGGTGTTTGCCAAGCGCGTTGTATTACTAGCATTTGCTAGCATTCGTATGACAGTTGACACACAAAGAGCTCAACGGAGGGAGCGCGGCGCGTCGTGAGTATGGCGTGATTGTATAGTTGTAACATTTTACGGATTTGTATGTGATTTGAAGAAATGGACGTTGAAAAACTAATTACTTGTGAACACACAGTTCTATATGGTCTATGTAATAAAGGCTATAAAATCATCTGATTCACTTGATATATTAGTTAAAAGTGAGACAAGCGGTCTCACCGGCGCGGCGCGGTCGTGCCCGTGCGCGATGCGAGCGTAGCACGGCGTTTTATTGCAATGTGACTATCACGCCAGGCCCCCGTCCAGCCAGCGCCGCACCGCGCTCACGCCCTGCTAGCGTCGCTACCGCTGTTTGACAAAGCCAGGACTACTCTTGTTATATTAATTAAAACATTGTAATTGTATAATGTCATCTTTAATGAATTTAAAGAACATCGGACATTGACATGACTTAAAATGGCAAACATAATAGCGGAAAAAATATTAACAGTTTTTGACAGATACTGATTACACAGGTATATATCATCTCCCCTTTAGACATTTGCAACATTAACAATTAAAATTTCATAAATCTAAAATTTTTAAAATTCTGCCAAGCCATTACTCCTTGGATAATATGAGGACTACTAGTAGTCAAAATAATATCCTTTAACTGATAATATTCACGACATTCAAGTGAACTAAAAGTATTCTTCTGGAAATCAAAGTCTCGAAAAGGCCTCTTGAAAAGCATTAATAACAGACTTTTGTCACATAATGGTTAAACTTCTAACCAAAGTGAAAAGTAATCGACAATTACAAGAAAATATTTGCCATTAAAATCTTAAAATATCAGTACTAACCTTACCATATCTACGGTTCGGTATTTTATGAGGCAGCAACCTGTCATGAGGATTGGCCGGTCTACATTTTTCACATATACAACATTCGAGTACAAATCTATTAATATCCTGAGGAGTTTAGGCCAATAGAGTAACTGCCTTGCCTTCTGAATCGATTTACAAAATCCAGGATGACCCTCATAAACTAAATTTAAGACATATGGTCTCAATGACTTGGGTACAATAATTTTATTCTGATAAAAAGCTATGACACATTCAAAATATATATCATCTTTTAATTTATAGTAATCTTTACACTCGTTTGTAACTTTATTTTCCTCAGGCCATCAATTTAAATAATACTCATGTAACAAAGCTAACACAGAATCAGACTTAGTATCTTCTACAAAAATTTTACTTCTCTCTAGTGACATGAGTAAATGCACAGTAACAGTATGAACAACATGAGATATTTCACTGTCATATTCAATAAAATTTAGACTGTTCCTGCACAACATATCTGCAAAATGTAACAGCTTTTCAGGTACATAATTACACATTTAAACGATACAATAGCATTTTCAATCTTAAGCGTCTTAAATGTGGCGATCCAATCTTACTAATAGGTTTTAATATTATTGATACTATGGTTTGTGGTTAGTTTGTATGTCTACATAAGATCCATAAATAAATCTGTGAAACTTTTTTACGGCATAACAAATAGACAAAAGTTCTTTCTCTGTTTGACTATATTCAGTTCGGCATCATTCATAGTTTTTGACACACAAGCCACTAATCTTAACACATTTGTGTCATCTCTCTGAAATAAACAACACCCTATAGCATTTCTTGAGGCATCACACTTTAAAATTATTTTCCTATTAGAATCAAATAGTGTAAGAGCTGGAGCATTACAGATTCTTCTCTTCAGCTCCGCAAAAGCTATTCTAAGAGTAGGCAACCAGATAAATTCTGAATCTTTTTTTAATAATCTAAATAGTGGTGACATTAAGTTGGCCATATCTGGAACATACCTACGCACATAAATAAGTGAGCCTAATATTTGACTAAGTTCATCTCTATTAGAAGGTTCTTTTAAATTTAAGAGTCTCTACCCCCGATCCAAATACCGGCCCAAATCATTATTGTTCCCCCTCCATATGAATGAACTTCCTAACAAAATTTCAAACGGTCTTGACGTCTAGAGGTTCTCCAAACTCGAGCACGTCTTGTATCCGGCCTCATACCGAAACGAGATTCATCGGAAAAGCAAACACAACGCCAGTCTTCTTCCTCCCAATTTCAGTGTTCGCGAGCCCATTGTAAATGAGCCCTACGATTGCAGAGTGCTATAGGCAGAACTCTCAGCGGCCTTCGGGAACGCAGACTTACTTCACGTAAACGATTTCGGATGGTTTGGTCGCTTATCAGCAAGCCTAAAGAGCTGTGAAGCCTCGTAGCCAACATCATGGCGGTCATAGTACGATTCCGTAGAGCAATATTTTGGATGTACCGGTCCTGTCTGCGAGTGGTGATGCGAGATCGTCCTCTGTGTCGCTCGGCCACGCTGCCCGTGATACGATAGCGTGTCCAGATACGGCTTATGACGCTCTGTGTAGTTCCAAGATCGACAGCCACAGTACGTTGCCTGGAACCAGCTTGAAACATTCCGACGGCTCTCATGATCTCTTCTCGTGTCAAATGATGTCGTCGCTCCATATCGATGCAATTTTTTTCAGTTCCGATGCAGAAATTGTAATGGTTTTGTAAACACGCTTTTATAGGAATCCTGATTGACAGTTCATTTTCTATTTTTAATCAAAATTTAAAGAAAATTATTTTTTCAAATAGTGAAAATCACAAAAAAATCAATAACGATCCAAAAAAGTTAAAATAATAATCCTCAATTGCGCCGATACTCTAAAACGTACTTGACCCCTAGACACTTGTGATGAGTGTAGTAGACATTTATTACATCACTAATCGACAGCCATTGTTTGCGACACTCTTAAGTTTAGGCGGCACGATTATTTTGTACTTGTTTCATGTCCTTTAGTTTCCTTAGTCATTGGTCATATAGTACATACTTTATTCTCTTTACAATTATTCAAATAAATTATGTTTTGGATTTTTTAAGTAATATTTGCCACCTTGGATTTGAAAATGAACGTCATTTTTGTAATCAGTACCCCGAGAAACCTAGAACATGACACCCATGTAGATTTTTAAAAAATAATAATATTCGCTACCTTGGATTACAAAATGAATGTCATTTTCGTAATCGGCATCCCCGAGATACTTAGAATTTGACACCCATATCGATTTATTCAAAAAAGTAATATTCGCCATCTTAGATTTGAAAATGAAAGTCATTTCCGTAAGCAGCACCCCGAGAAACCTATAATGTGACACCCATATCGATTTATCCAAAAAATTAATATTCGCCATCTTGCATTTGAAAGTGAAAGTCATTTTCGTAATCAGCACCCCGAGAAACCTAGAATTTGATATCCGTATCGATTTATCTAAAAAAAGTAAAGTAATATTCGCGATCTTAGATTTGAAAATGAACATCATTTTCGTAATCAGCACCCCGAGAAACCTAGATATAAATGTATGTATATATATATATATATATATATATATATATATATATATATATTCATCATTTGAAAACGCTGTAGAGTATATATTTTATATAGAAATAACATATAGGTATATTATATACAAATAATACTTACATGTGTAAGCTGCCCCTCAGCATACCCTATGTGCATCCTAATACTCACGACTGAAAAGTGAAAGGTGTGCACAATAGGTTGCGCACAAAAAACGTATCGAGGTCATTCTATGAGTAGATTTTACTCCTCATATTTTTTTCATACCTGGGGCTTTATATGAAAATCAATTTTTAAGGAGTAAACTCCAATAAACTCCAAAAACGAATTTATGTTAAACATGTGCTCCATGTGTTCGTCATGAATTATAACAAATAATACTGTGACTGGGACGTGATTATAATTTATAACAAGTGAAGTTACGTGTTTAGACTGACATCTTTGTGTTTAATGCCTTACGATATATTTAAAAAAAAATTACGTTTTCCGTGCGTTTTCCATACAGGCCTGTGACAGTTTTAGTTCCGAACGAGTTGTATTCGCGCTGTAATCGCTTCTGCCGTCTTGACTATCCGCCTTAAAAGTCAATTGCTTGTCAGTGTGCTGTCAGTCTGTCTCATACTCAGAGTGCCATTTTTCTATTTCGATTTGAGTTTTGGTTTACCTTTGTTTTCTTCGATTTCATGCTTGAGTTGAGAACTTTGAAATGCCTATTCTCCTCTGTCGTTTGATGTAAATAATCCCATAAACTGCTGCGTTGATGGTTTTTCTGAATCACTAGGATATACCTACATAGAGATATACATATAAAAAGTATTGGTAAATAAATACGTACGTATAGTACGATTGTCAAAATAGTGGGCGATTGTAGTGCCAAAACGAAATACATAACAATTGTGGCAGTGACTGTCACGTCTGTAACTTGCTACAAATACTTAATTTGTGTTTCCATTTCCATCCGTACACTCAGTTCTATAGTTGTCTGTGACTGTTTTCCATAGCTATAAATATATATATTCAGCACATATTAGACAAAGAAAATATAATTTTCTAGTGAGCTTACATAATCTTAGTGTAATGCGAATAGGTTGGTTTCAATATTTCGTGAATAAATGGCCAGGAAAGAAAATTTTTGGAATATACAGGTTTCTTCCTATGTTTTTCGTTCTTGGAGCAGCGTTAGAATTTTCTATGATTAATTGGAAAGTTGGTGAAATCAATTTTTATAATACGTTCAAAAAACGTCAAGCACATGATATAGTTACTGAAAAAATTCGCAAATATTCAAATGCATAAAAATGCCAGTCGGCGTGACATGGGGTCAGTACATATCGTTTTCAATTGCAGCAATGATATCGATGCTAGTTGGGTCACAAGTCGTCCATGGATACTATCGACCTTTACAAAACTTGAACGATTACATCGAAAAAGAAATAACTTACCTGCCAGAACATCTGCAAGAGAAAATAAAAAGAGAGTTACGAGATGAAGGCATTTTAAAGTAATTGTACAAATCACTCAATAATAAGTATCGTTATTTATGAATAAAAGAATCAGAATACCAATATGTTTTATTAATCGTTTTTTACATGCAGGCATTGAATTTAAAGATATCGAATAGAAAAATAGCTGTAGCAACAGAACCTCAAAAGTGAAGTATTTTTAAGTGGTTGAATTCTCCTTTTGTTACAATATCTAATATCATCAACGACAAAATGCTCTTGTGGAAGTTGAATATGTTCCAACATGCAGTTTTTACTTCCATAGAGAGTACTGACACTTCTGATGAACTTTAGCTTCTAAGTGGATTTGTTAAATGCAAATGGAATGCAACCATGCAGATGAAAATACCATGTTTCAGTTAAAAAAGATTTATTAAATATTTTGGTACTTTCCTTACATCAGTATTTACATTATGAGATAATTAAGAATATTGTACAGTGTATTGTAATAAGTTATCTTAAACCTAGTACTAGTAAGACTAAAGAGCTTAAGATGATAGGTACTAAAACATAAATATATTCTTACACAATAATTATGTCGGCATTATAGTAACACATTCTGAGTAGGTACCTATTTATTTGTACTGAGACTGTACTTCAAATAAGTAAAAATTACCTATTTATTTTAGATATTCATTATCTGCGAAACTTAATAGAAACTTAAATTAGTAATTAAATCATACAGTCTTACAAATTGAAATACATTAATAAAAATTATTAGGTCATCTTGATGAATTTGATATTGTTCGTTGAATCCAATCGACATGTGAAGCAACTGCGTCATAAATCCTTGGCCTGCCAAGACCAATTTTAGAGCAAGCTATACGCCAACCGCTGACACCTATTAGAGACCAGCGTTTTATACTTCCATCAAAACACATCATTGAACTGCCTGCATACTCCTCTTCCTGTAAATATGATAATTCATTTTATCTACCATTTCCTTCACAATGCAGTCCAAAAGTTTAGCTTCAATCCGAAATGATATTGTATATAACTATCCTACTTAGTTATACTTAATAAAATATTTCCTTTTGTATTTAATTTTTACAATTTAATTGCCAGAAAAAGTACTAGCTTCTTGGTTTTAGACTTGATAGGAATAGTCCAATCAATCTACGGAAATGCTCCAAATAATTGAGGGCAGGGAAAAAAAATATGATCCTATAGAACAAAAAATACTAAGACAGCGTTTTTTTTCCGGATTTTCAATGGCGAACCTAACCTAAAAAAAACCGCCGAAAGTTCAAAAAACGGTTTTTCGCTAATAAAACAAAAAATTGGACTTGTATCCAAAAAAGTCAAATTGGAAAGTTGATAATCGTATGATCGTGATGAATCGTGATAATAAGTGATATAATTAACTTTCGATTGATGTCCTGTGAAATATCGATTTTTGCCTTATACATGGAGAAAAATGCAAAAACCGTGTTTTTTCATTTAATAATTTTTCATTTTCAAAAAAATTCTCAGCTCCAGGTAATTTACACGGCAATAATTTTTTTTTAAATACATTAAAAATATAAACTATCATTATATAGTAGTTTGGTTTCAATAAATGTTGAATTGGAAAAAATTGCAGCAAAAAAACATTACGTCCAAATGTTGACACTTTTGTGGTGCAATTTTTTATACTTAAAATTAAAAAATCAAAAATGCTGTACGATGTCGGAGAGCTGTACACGAAAAATTTTTCATAAACGCTTTTTTTCGCAAAAATAAAATTTTCTTGAATGATTTTCAAAATTTCCCGCCAAAAAAAACTACAGTTTTCAATAGCCAAAATCAACATTTTCACTAAGTAACGAGTAAGTTGCTTTCATGAAAAATTATTATTAAATGAAAAAACGCGATTTTTAACGTTTTTTCGCATTTTTTCCATGTATAAGGTAAAAATCGATATTTCACAGGACATCAATCGAAAGATAATTTTATAACTTAAAACTTTCCAATTTCATTTTTTTGGATACAAGCCCAACTTTTTGTTTTAAAAACCGTTTTTTGGACTGTCGCGAATATTATAGGTTAGGTTCGCCATTGAAAATCCGGGAAAAAACGCTATCTTTCTTAGAATGTTTTGTTCTACACGATCTTTTTTTTCCTGCCCTCAATTATCTGGAAATTAACATAGTGAATCCGTAGATTGATTGGACTAGAATGGGTTCTGTAACAATATGAGGTACCTATCAACATTAACAACGCCCATCTTCAATATCCCTAATGGGGTAGTCAGAGAGAATGGAGCACCAAGCATCACGGTTCTTACATAATTCTTTCGCTTCTTCAAATCACATTATTCTCCTCACGCACTTTCGCTTAGGTATGTGAGTGCTTTTGACATTTCCGTCAGCTAACACTCTGGCTATTCGATGTTTATAAGTCAGCTTTAGACTTCTTTGGCTTCTGCTACCACTCATTTTCTATATTCTCTTTAGTCTTTCGTCCCTCATTCTTTCTATGTGCCTGAACCATCTAGGCATATGGACCTTTCTTCATTTTTACAATAACACTGTGGTGCAACCTTGACATACTACACATTTCTCATCACTTTATTGCTTATTTTGTCTGCAAGGATGACACTGACACCGCATATATTTCATTACAATAACAATGTTATGTCCATTAAAATTGGTTTTAGTCACATTATATTTATTTAGCAAATAAATATGTAATTAATTATAACTATAAGCAGTTAAGTGATAATGTTCTAACAGATCTAATTGTTATGATTGCAACATATAATTTTATAACACACAAATAATTTTACTGTGAAATTGAATAAATTGTTAACTTACGTCACAGTCATCTTGATCATACAGAGGCTCTGCACAAATCCCATTAACTGTAGCTATACTAACATTCTCACAAGTATGCATGGGACTTGTGACAACATGGATTCTTTGTAATTGATCTCTATTCCTAGTCCAACCAAGTGTATTACAAATGCTGTAGTTTCTAGTCCCAGCTCCATTTTCCGGAAGGCAGGCTGGTCTAACAAAATCGGACATTTCAACAGGTTCTTCCAGTCGTACTAATGCTAACATACTGCCTTCTATGGGAGACCGTACCATGCCTACGATACGCCTTTCTTGTTGCCACGGTGTAGTACTTTGTATTCGTACTGTGCCTAATCTGGCTGTCCATTCGGCTTTCGGTTGACCCTGTAACACAAAATACTTTAAAATCATTAAAAAAGTCATACACGCGGATGTAAAAAAAAGAATTTCAGACCTTTTAAGATAATGAAATGTAACATAAAGTAGGTATTAAAGTTAGGCGTTTTGTTAAAATATTCATTTAATAAATTAAAAAAATTGCAGTCGTGCTATTTAAAAAAAAATTAGAATTGTTACCAAGCAATTGTGGCATACTTCTGCTTTGTTACATTAACAATACTATACTAACATAGTTGCGTTTATCAGTACTTTACTGATGGATAAACGAAGTGGAAACCTTTTTACAGACTTCAAAAAAAAAGAGGTTACCGATTAAACCCGTATGTATATATGTAATATTTTATGTGATGAATTCCTAAAATCCTTACCTATTTTCCGCTCAAACTCAAAAACCACTAATCGAGACGTGTTTCGTTTCTCAACGAAGCATCCTCAGGATATGGCAGAGAGTAGACTCGGTCAGCTAACCAGCACCGAATCTAATTCGAGTCTGATCTCTGGTATATCCTGAGGATGCTTCGTTGAGAGGCGAAACACGTCGATTGGTGGTTTTTGGAGTTTGAGCGGAAAATAGCTAAAGATTTGAGGAATTCATTACATAAAATGGATTTCCGCACAGTAACACCCGAGTCCATGCAATATATGTTATATTGTCAAAATTGTACAGTTTTTGTATATGTTAGTCCATACCAACTTCTAAACATGTGTGCTAAATTTCATAAGTGTATGTATGTTATATATATGTCGGAAAAGACACGGGGCAATTCGTGATTTTGCAACTCAGCCATAAGAAATAGGTACCTAATCTTACTAGAGGCGAACTACTCGATAAAATACAACGCTAAGACAAACTCTTTGTAACAACTATTACGTAGGTAATTGGAAATTTAATAATGGCAAACGATCCGTCGGAGAAATGCTGTCGCACCGGCCGCCGTAGTCTAACAGGCTCTCAGTGCCGGCCCCGACGTTTCGTAAGCGCGGTATCCCTTCCAAACCAGAAGTCCCGCTGTGCCATAGTATAGTCAAATGAGTGCCTTTTATTATTTCCACCGACATATATACATATCTCAAAAACTATAAGTGGGATTGTAAAATTTCTTTTTTAATTGAACTAAGTATAGTCCAATTTACTACAATACAATTTACTAGGTATAGCCCAATTTAGGGAAAACTGCAAGTATCATCAAATTCGGTTCAGTAGTTTTTGAGATAGAGAGTGAAGAGTGTATCAGTCACTAGGAAAACGTGTACTTGGGTTAACAGCGTAATGTTTGCATGCAGTTAACTGAAATTAAAAAATGAAGAAATAAAAAAGTAATTTAAAAAATTAAACCGCCTTCAAAAAAAAAACACTGAAAAGTACAAAATAACTAATCAAAACTCGAGTACAACTAAAATAACTTAAATACGATCAATGTGTAACAACAGAAAGTCTATTGGTTGATTGGTTTGGTAGGCTTGGCACCGACTGTAACTGTCAAATTTAATTATACATGTAGATATGTATATCGTATTCAAAAAGTTATTTTAATTGTACTTGAGTTTTGATTATTAAAGGATAGTTATTTTGTACTTTTCAGTGTTTTTAAGGCGGTTTTTTACGTCTGTAGTTAGAAATTTTAAGAGGGTAAACGTGGGTAAATGAAAATACCTGGAAACACGAAGCAGTAGTTATAAGCCAAGCTGGATGAACTAAAGCTGCATCACAGGCGTGTACATGAGACCGTAGTAAGGCCGCATGCCATGGCCAATCACCAGGTTGTGCAGACCGCTTCAAACCATCGATACCATTTGCAGCGCTAGCACCCCTAGCGGACGCTATTCCACATTCTGAAATTAGATAACATAGATCGAATATAATTATAAAACAAAATTTTCAATTACAATTTTCTCTCTCTTCTGTTTGCTGTAACAAAATGAGAAATACAAAAAAGTGTTTAATAAAAATAAAACCCGACTATATCATGTGTTTATGTAAAACTTGCAAAGAAAAGAAATAACTGCCTATTTCTGGAACTCATTGCCGAAATCGGAATCTTATTATTTTATTTACTCTCTCTCATGATCTCTGACTCCAGCAAAGGTTTCAAGGTAATATTTAATCTTGTTTGCAAATTTTTCATAAATATATATTGTTATGTTTTAGTTTTATAACTCATTTCATTATCATTCTTCTTTTAATTTTTTTCATGTAAATTTTCATAATTAAAATTAGTTATGATAATTTGAAAAATATTTGTTCTACATCAAATTTTTTTATACCACAAGGAAGGTAAACAAGCAGTCATTTACAAACATTTGCAATACCAAGGTTTTGAAAGCACTTCAGATTGCAAATGCATTGGCACCAATCCTGTGTGTTCAGTTGTGCCTATTCTGTCAGTTTCATTAGCTACTTTATTCTCCGCACCCGAACACAGTACAAGTGCTGTACTTGGCAAGCATTGCTGTTTGACGACCGGATTAACGAGTAATATCTGATAGTCTGGTAGCTATTCGCATGGACCCCGCACAAAGTCATCATCATCAAAGTCATCACCATCGTGTTCGGTTTCGATAAAAATTTTTAAGCCCTTGATCTTATGTAGTACCCTTAAAGTAGAGTAATAAATAACAAATGTCGTATCACAGAAGCTACATCGCATTTAAAAAAACAACTTAGACTAGTAGTCTATAATATAGTGCCCATTCACTCGTTAATCCGTTAATCGTTAAGTACCTGGGTGACCGAGCTCTACTCGGTATCTTACAAAAAAAGTCGAACCACATTCAAGTTCAAAGTTCAAAGCGATAAATGATGTTGAGTATTAATAAAAAAATTATTATTCTTATTATTATTATTGCAGGTTTCGAAAACCCGTTAGTGAGCTAAATCAAATAACCTGACTCACCCATACATACAACACATTTATTATCAGATAAGCTGATCCGGCGCCATTTCGTTAGAAAATAGCATTAACACATCTACATTTTATCTTATGTTATTTGCCTCACTTCGTAGTACGGAACAGGCAGTCTGACGTTATGAAGTTTTTCAGTTTATTTCCTTATTATAAGTACATTATTAAAGTTTAATAGGTACTTATTGGAAACTGAACTTAGACATATTATTTTAAAATTATTAAAAAGTAAATTAAAAAAAGTTCGACCACATTGCAGGATTCGAACCCGCGCACTTCGGTGTGGTAGACCTACACTCAGCCACTGTGATGTTGAGAAGGTAAACTCTGCTACGAAATTAAAAAGGTTTAGAAGTTTATAGTTCAAAAGTTAAAGTTCTTTGGAAGACGGAGAAAACTATTGTAAATTTCATCGAAATCGCTCGAGCCGTTTTCGAGAAAGCGAAATCAAATATATATACAAATATTGCTCGTTTTAATATAAAAATAGTGGATGTGAACGAAGTTAACAATTTACTTAACGGATTAACTTTTAAATTAACTTCAAAAAATGTTAACGCTCTTGTTAACTTCCGTTAAACTGAAGTATAAGTATAGTTTTTCATTTACTTGTAAACTAATAAACGCTTCTTTCTTACCTAGTTGATCACAAATAACTCGGATAACATTTCTTTGACGACATTCACTTTTGCGAAACGAAATTTCAGGTGCGAAAGGGTCTACTACTTCTACATATTCTAATGCTTCTTGTTTGTCTACAGGATCTTTTTCATCCTCACGTAGTTCTGCTTCCATATCCGGAACTACTTCTGCGATTAGTGCTACTCTGTAATATAACAAATATGACAAATCCAGAGTAACTACAATTATACGTATGTAACAACATCAATTAACTTTCATAGAGTTAGAAACAGGAAATTAATTTCTTTTACTTTGAAGAGCAGATATTATTATTATTTAAATTCATTAAAATTGTACTAAAATCACTACATAATCATTCCAAAACTATATATATGTCCTTACTTGAACGTTAATGCTCTACACAGGGATGTAGCAACGCTAGTGAGCGCATGTTTGTCGTTTTCATAAGGTGCGGCGCATATTTTGCCGACGCGGCCACGCTCGGCCCACACCGCGTACCCTGCGCGACTCCGTATAGCACCTAGTGTTGTCTCGCCAGTCTCTCGACGCCATGTTGCAAGTGAACGAGACACCCACACTATACATTTTTTTCAATATCAAAATCTTTCTTTTCATACTTAGGTAAAATTCTTAAAAACATACAACTGTGGTCACTTAACATAAATACTCGTAGTTATCGAATAAGAAAGATAATAAGAGAGTATTATGTGATTTTACTAACAGCAACCGCTTTCGTCGCTACCGTCCGGACAGTCCGGAGTGCCATCACATCGTAAGTGCACAGGTAGACATCGGGGATGCAATGCACATCGAAGTCCTCCATTGCCTGCTCCTGTACAATGAGTACATCCCCGCTCGTCCTCTGCGTCTGCACAGTCCGGAATGCCATCACACGCTCGACGAGAAAGTGCAAGTCGTTGCAGCCCGACGTGACAATCTGAAATATAAGAGTAGATAAAATAGGTTTCTTACGCTCCATTCACAACGAGAGAAAGGCAGTGGCTGGCAGCGAAGCGGCAAGTACTTGCAGTGACAAAATTGACGCAGCATTTGAAGCTCATTGATAAAATACAGCGGCAACAATCGCTTGATTGTTGCCGCGACCAGCCGGTTTTACACTGCTCACAGCAGCCACGCAACTTTTTCGAGCCTAAAAGCTATTCTATGTATTTTAATTGCTGCGTCAATTTTATCACTGAAAGTGTTCGCCGATCGCTGCCACTCTCGGTGTGAACTAAGCTTTACTGTATAAACATGATAAAAACTTTCATCTAAGATTGTTATTAAAATAAGTAGTTATTTACCCGGTTCTGGAGTACAAGAATCTGGGCCAAAATAATCTGGGAAACGGGCGCAGTCAAAATGTGGTCTTAATCGCTCAGGCAGGCGTGCACCACAGCCAGCGTGGAAGGCACGGCAATAAGCACGGCATGGACGTATTAAGCGGCCCTTTTCACAACGTGGTTGCAGCATTTGACACACAAAGTCCTAAAAATAATTATGAGAAAATAAAGCAAACAAATAATTTGAAAAAATTACTGTATTATAAAATAAGTACTGAATTTATAAAAACTATACCTACCTATCTAGCAATTGATATAAAGTAATGTTTTCCAATAAGTTTGATTTATATCGACCCATGGAGCACTTAATCTATAGAGTGGCGATGTCATTTATATTGTATGAAAACAATTTACGTCTAAACACAGTAGCGGTTACTGCATTATGTTGTAGTTTGATTATTTGCTGTTTTTGCCACACCACAGAATAGAACAATAGATAAATATTTAAATATCTGTCGGAATTTACAGAGATGTACACACAGGTCCAGTATTATTTATCTACTGTTTAATGCGAGCGAAAATTGTCATTTGTTAATGTGAATAAACTGAGCAGTGGCGAACAAGATAGTCCGATATTTCATCTCTATAGGTTGGGGTACTCCATGTTTCGACCAGATCTATTCAGGAAACCAACTATTCTGAATCGTCATATGATTTTGTCGCCTGGCTGTTACTGAATCTATTATGAAAGTCTCCGCAGCGTCACTGGATGACTCCCCTAGTACTTCGTTGTTTATTATAGTGCTCAATTTGCGGCCACGTATAGTGTAATTGTTTAGAATTTTAATTATTATTTATACAATGTACCTATATTGGTACATATTTCTTTTTCTTAACGAAATGTGTGAAAGTAACAATAATTTTACGTACCTGCGCAAGATGCGAACATTCAGCATCGAGAAGTTCTCGGTATGCAACAAGGTCACGTAGCAAAGCGTCTTTTGATGAATGTCCAACAAGGTTTGGATATGTTGTAATATTATAAGGCAAGTGGGAGCATAGAGACAATGTCAAAGAAGAACATTCTCTTAACTCTTCTACAATTTCTTCTACAATTGCTTCAGTCGTCGGTGTCTCTGACGGAGCTGGTTCAGTTTCTTCAAGTGCTTGTGAAGATATTGTTGTGTTTTCCTAAAAGTGAAATATTTTTTCCAATATTCTCAATTACATGTACCTATACATATATCGTGTGATAGAATTAACGAGAAAGCTCATACACTGTAGGTAACTGTAGAATTAATAAAAGTTTTTTTTTAATCATTAGTTACACATCTTGTTAATTTTGTTAATAATCCAATTTATTTAAAACATTTTTGGGCATCCGGCCGAAGCACGCTTCGCTCTAACACCTCTAACACAATAGCGCTCCCAAACAACGCGGTTGTCGTCGCGGTTGTCGTCGGACGGTATGAGACGCTCCTGCGCATTTATTGACTAAATATTATGTCAATCAAGTTTACGAGCACAATGTTCAGTGTATGGATGTTTGAATACATCTATATCGAAACCAGAAATATTTCTCTGTTGCCAATTTGTACGAAATATATTATCATAATGATCTAGTTAATTTATTGCTGATTTTTAATTATACTGCACATAAAAAAGCATTTTTTTTGTCCATTTCCACTATACTAATTCACAAACTTTTGAAACTAGATATAAAATACTAGTAAAATTATATAAATAAAAACGTATTAAATTTGCAATAATATAAAATGAAAAGATAATATGACAATTTAATATAGTACCTATTATCAAATAAGTAACCCAAGAAAAACATTCAGTCCAAGTCGGTAGCCCTATTGCGCGTTTACGTACCAAACGACCGTAGGTAATTATCTCTAGGACACTGCCGAGATAGCATACTGTATGCTTACTTGTACTGTGACAATAGTAAGCTAACACACAACGAAATGACCTGTACTACGCCCTTTGTATATTAATCCATTAAAACAAAAATGCATTTTATGTTGCACTACATAAGGTTTATTTTATTTGTATCAACTTGTGTGTATTTACTAAAACTAGGTGATCACACCCCCAGTCACAGGTTGCCGTGGCTCAGTAGGCATATCAGTTATAGTATATCATATTCGAATACAACGTAGTGTCGTTTCAAAGCCATCGGTGGAGAACTTCCGAAGATTAACGATTTCGAACAAGCGAACAGTTACGCTTTTATTTATATAGATTGATAGTTAGAATAATTTTGAACAAAGTTGTTTCTGCTTTCAGTTGTTATATCAGTCAAATAAATTTATTCAAGTAAACCCAATTGCAATAAGGTGTTTTTGAGTTAAACCTACCTTCGTTTCATTCTGTTACACGTGTAACAGATCTATACTTATACCGATTTATATCTATCAGTATCGGCATTGAAGATATGTATACACATCTTCAAACCGTGTCCCTAATGAAATAGACACAAAGTATGGTATACCAAGCATCGCGAGCATAACCTACCTCCTCAAACCTCATTCTCTTTTTACGAATGATTAAATACATATGTATTTTTACGAATGATTAAATACATAATATGTATATGTACCTATAAAATGTGCTCTGACCGCATTTGTTAGCTGCGTGATTAATATAATACTAAGTAGGTAAGTCAATCAAAATCTGCCAAAATAGCCATTCACGATGCGATGTTGGTGCCAACTTTGTTGTAGCGTGACGAGACCTGGATATGCCCAAAATCAAGTGATAATAGGATAAGTGCAGCGGCAATTCAATCTCAGAAATACATGCGATGTCACCGTCACGAATAAAATAAGCAATGAAATGATACGCATCAGTATGGTAGGGTTGAGTGACAGTGTTATTGTAAAAATGCAAAAACGAATAACGCTTAGATGGTTCGAGCACATAGAATGAACAGTGATGAACGATTGACGAAGAAAATCTACACAGCGAAAGTGAGTGGTAGCTGAACCCAAGGAAGAACAAAAGTGATTTATGAAGATCAAATAGCCAGTGCGTTAGCTGATGGAAATGTCAAAAGCATATCTCGGCGAAAGTATGTGTCTGGAGAATGATGAGATTTGAGCTGGCGAAAAAAGTATGTAAGCACCGCGATGCTTTGCGCTCCATCCTCTCTGACTACCCCGCCAGTGATACAGTGTGAGGAAACCTTATAGGTATGTATATTTATTACTTATCACATCAGTTATTACACCGTTACATAATATTCATTGTTTAGAGTTAAATTAGTAAGTAAGTCGCTTTTTATAATATCTACCTGTGAAGTTAAATAAGACCTATCATAGTTAATAATATCACAATTAATCAATTTCGTTTTTCATTTTGAACAGTTATTATGACTTTTATTGCATATTTGCAAACGATAAAGACACTAGATAATATTTCATAGTTTTTAGCCCTGTTTCTAATTTTTTGTTTCAAAGTTCCTAAATGAGCGATGAGAGGAGATTTGCACATTCCACAGCACGGCCGAATAAGTATAGCGCATAGGTAAGTTATAGTTTAGTTGGAAAGTTAGAAGAAAAACAAAGAGAGGAAAAATAGTGCGAAATGCGTTAAAAAAAGTAGTAGTAAAGGCGACAATATAGTGAAAGTGCTGTGAAAGTGTAGGGTTAACATCACTGTTCATTGTGAGCAGTGCAGTGTTTTACCATTTTAATGGTTCAGTATAGTTTATACTAATATACTGAACCATTAAAATTCCGTAAAGGATTCCGTTTTCCTTTTGAAAAAGGGAACCCTTTTTAGATCACTAGTGTGTCCATTCATCCGTTCAACTGTACATTCGTCACAGTCAATTTTATCAAAAACTATGTGAAACTCATGCCATAGTGATGTATCTTATTATCTCATATAAAAGTTGTACTAGTTAACATTTTAAAATACTCATAGGAGAATTAGAGTAGAAGACAATGGGTTATTCCAACTCGAGTTAACCTTGCCTCCCTCGTGTCTTCGATAGAGTTAAAATATTACATATTTCATGCAACGTAAAGCCTCACCAAAAGTGTATACGAAAATTTAACGATTGTAATAGATGTTACCGATCTCCAAAAATCATTTTATGAACATTATACAGAACCCTCAGTTTACGAGTCGAACCCTCATTTAATCCATTTCTTTTTAAACCGATACCTACATAAGAACATATTTAGTTATAGGTATATAGTACTGAAATAATTCCAGTGAAATAAACATTGTCAACTTAATTTTGGCTTTGCCGTCGCTGATCGCGATAAGTTTTGAGTACATTTGATTGTATAATACAAGTAAATGCAAAATACACCTAGCGCTTTTACACATTACACAGGTTAGACATTACATCCCGTAAATAAAAAATATTCAGTCCTAAAATAAATTCAAGATTATGGGCTTATTTTAGATATTTAGATGATGGTCACCACACGGCAGACACAACTACATTTCTAATTGTTACTCGTATCGAACAGCGAGCTTCTCGGAATATTCGACACACAGAAACGGAAAAAAAAACTACGTTTCCTAAAAAACAGTATTTTTGGAGTACTGCAGACAAAATGACAAAACCGGAGCCCTTATAGTTTTGTCTGAAATTGCAAGCTCATTAACAGATTTTTCAAGCTTATTTTGTTGTACTGAATGGTTTTTGGCAAGTAACTGACCATAATATTTTTGTCCAAGCTCAGAATGTTCATTCAATATTATTTTATTAAAGCAGTACCATTAGTGTTATTAGATGTGTGTGTGATGTAATAATGTAGTGTAATGTACTCACCTTACCCTTGTTATACATTTATGAAAACATAATAGGTGTTATGAATGGTATGGAAACTCGTGGTCGTGATACTGCTACAAAAGCTAGTTACTGCTCAAAAATTACAAAAGTCAAGTGGGTCATTTTTGGGCAACTGTGTTCGTTTTTATAATAAAATTCCTCAAGAAATCACTCAATTAACGGAAAAGCAATTTAAACTTGTTATTAAACGCACACAGAGTGTTAGCAGACGGAAATGTCAAAAGCACTCGCATACCTAGGCGAAAATGTGTGAGGAGAATGATGAGATTTGAGGAAGCGAAAGAGGTGTGTAAGGACCGCGACTCCTGGCGCTCCGTCCTCTCTGGCTACCCCGTTGGGGATACAGCGTGAAGTTATGTTATGTTATGTTATGTTTATTAAACGCACACTGAGTGGAAAAGCATACTACAAAGTTAGCAATTTCATTGAAGAAAAAACAATAGTCTGGAAATAATTTTCTCTGCACACGCATTTACTGGCTTTATGAATATTGTATTTTAAATAACTATTGTAGGATGATGTTGAAAAAATGATACCTGACATCTTCTCGGTTCTTCTCAGTATTCAGGTTTTCTTTTCGAACTGAACTAAAGTAGATTTGACGTTCAAAAATATCTTGCGATTGGGTATACTCGAATAAATTGATTTGACTTTGACTTTGAGATCTTTGCGGTCATTTAGAATTTTTATATCTATTTTGTTTGAAAATGTTATAACCGAACTTTTATGTAACCTATTTAGAATTGTAGTACATAATACATATTATTACTATGTTTTTGTTTCACGTGTGTGTTAAATATAAGTATAGTAAAAAATAGATAAGGTTTCGAAAAACGGTTGTTATATATTTTAGCTATTTATATTAATTATATGTTTCTTACCTCAATATGTAGAGTTTCTGGCAATGTTGTAATAATATTGAAATAAACGGTGGGTGTTGTGAGCTCTCGTGCTAGCACTGCGACCACTTCACCAGTACTTACTGCCGTGAAGATCGGTTCAAACGACACTTCAAAGTGTACCCTGGTACCTTCAGGTGCACTGAAATTTTAATAAAGTTTTTTATAAAAGAATATGATTTATTTTAAAAAAATATTTAGTTACCTAATCGTCGAACATATTATTTTGTTAAAGTACCTACATACTAGATAGTAGACACCTACTTACTGTTCTATTGCAAAATTGTTGATTACAGTAAGAATGTTTAATAAACTACAAAAGTAAAGAAATTTAATTCATAATTTGAATACGTGGTAATCAAGATCTAACAACAAAAAGATATATAAAAAATCTACAAGTCCCAAATTATCTAAATTCTTTGCTGACATTTGCGATGATACGATAAGTATACCGACAGATTTCACCTTTGTTGGAAATTGTGTTACTTCGATTTGAATTCAGGCCGCGTAAAGAAAGATCCATATATATGTAGATACAAATTAAAACACAACCTTCGTTGTACGTAGGTAACATGTATGTAGCCCAGAATAAGTAAGGCATAGAAAGTACGACCTCTGTTTTCACGTAAAAAGTTGATCTATGTACATATAAAAAAGAATAAGTCGTCTTATTTAAGAAATTTGCTTTTTAGTAGAGAAAATTATTTTGGTGGCAAAACTTATGAAACACGATGATGAGAAGATACACATAGATCGAAATATGATTTTAATAAAATGGTTACTTTATTATTACATACATACATACATATCTTCACGCTGTATCTCTAACGGGGTAATCAGAAAGAACGGGATCCTTATATATTTCTTTCGCTTCCTCAAATCTCATCATTCTCTTCACAAATTATTATTATTAAAATGTATATTAAATTAAAATTATTAAAATGTAGCATAAATGTTGTGATCTCTCAGAAATGTGCGGTGTAACCCTTGTGGATAAAATAAGCAATGAAGAGATCGCGGCATGACAGGATTTCACGACGATGTTATTGTAAAAATGAGGAAAGGACTGCTTAGATGGTTCGTCGTTTACAAGAAAAAAATGAGTGATGAAAGACTGACGAAGAAAATATATAGAGCAAATATGAGGAAGGAAGACTAAGGAAGACCAAGGCCGACTTACGAAGATCAAATAGTCAGTGTTAGGTGATGCAAATGTCAAAAGCATACCTACCTAGGCGAAAATGAGCAAGGAGAATGATGAAATTGGAGGAGGCGAAAGAAGAATGTAAGGACCGCGAAGCTTGGCGCTCCGTCCTCTCTGACTACCCGTTTAGGTATACAGCGTGAAGATATGTATATATGTATTATTTATAAGTACCTAAGTATAAGTTGGGTATACAGCGTGAAGATATGTACTTATAAGTACCTAATTTGTGAAAAAAAATAAAAAAAAATACTTAGATACTTTTTAATCTCACCTTATTATAATTATTACTTTAAAGAGGAATATTATAGGTAGTAAAAAAACTTAGAACTACTCGTAATTAGTGTTATAGTCTTTGAATATAAGTTTTTGAGTCTGATGTACCTATTATGTACCTTCGGTAGATAAAGCACGTTTGATCGGAGCAGAGATCTCAATAGGTAGTTCGAGAAAGCAAGCTTTCTCCACAAATATGAATGAAACATTGGTATTAGATACTTTTATGGGTTCAAATGTTAAACATTTTTTTAAAGTACTAGTTACATTATAATATTTTACTGAAACAATAAAAATGTGATAATACAGTCATATCTAAGAAAATTGTGCATTCGTTGATGTCTTTTATATAAGTACAAGATGTAAGTGTTAAATTCTTCTATAAAGCAATGAAAACGTGCAAAATAAACGCATAACAAGAGAAACATAATATAAATCTTAACGGCTGTTTTTAGAACAAGAGTGGATAAAGTAAATATAAAATTTATTTCACCCAAAATCACGAAGCTTTCTAAGATACGCTCCTATATTAAGAACAGATATAGTAACTATTTAGTATAATTCGAATTATATACGATTACACATAGGTACGTTAATTCATATATCATGTTTTAGAAGAAATTGGAAACGTGTGCAATATGCTTTGTTATATTTATTATGCTTACCTATCTAATGCCAGAATTTCCGCAGACACAAAACAGGACTTCAGTTCAGAATTTTTATAGAGATCAAATAGTATTAAGCGAAGGTTAGCCTCCTGCGTATGATTGCCCTTGAGATCAGGCACTCCCTTCTCTTCACTCTCTTCTTCCCAGGACGAAACAACAAACGAACCTCGGAACGTTTGTCGTTTTAACGGATCACCAAACAAGTACATGTCTATAAAAGAGAACATTCAGTGTAAATCATTAAATATCTACTTACTTATATCTACATACGTAATGGTCACATTTTCACGCAATTTTTGCATACCTAGTTGCAATCGACAACTTTTATTTATACCCATGTATATGTCACTTAATCTAATTCTTCATACTTTTTTTTAATTTGATCTGAATCATGATTGTTGAATTGTGTGCTACGTCGTACACTTGTTGCGTCGAGCACAAGGCCATTAGCTTGCCGGCCTTATCGTAGTGACGGGCTAAATGTCGCCTGCCTCCACTCTTCTCTATCTAATTTTAGCTAAAATGCGATGTTTACAAACAAAGAAATATAATACCAATAAACATATCTGCGTACTTGGTAAAAGAAAAATATGTACGATATTCATTAAACAAACGCAACTACATAACACTACTAGGTATTATATAGACGTGTTCATAAAAATACATTTTTGTAAGCTTTTAAGGCTTTAAATATATTTATTTCTAATTCAAGAAAAATTGATATTTTGTTGTAGGTACTCTGGGTCTAGTTTCAAATGTTGCGACAAAATTATTCAATTTTAGTTTTGTAGTTGAACTCTCTCTCATTAGAGGTCATGGACTTAAATTATAAGGCAATATATATTGTCTTATCACGGCAATATTGTATGATATTACTAATTGTAAGTTATTAAATACCTAGTTAATTACATTTGTGTGTTGTAATAATTATTACAAAATTTTCTTGCTGGTTTAGAAGAGAAAGTAAAATATATAATGTAGATACTGGCTGCTTGTTTTTCGTACAGTCGTATATAAAATCGGTCAAGGGATAAGGAACTGATATAGAACTGGTACACCCGATGTGTTATGAACTTGTCACTATCTGCGGTTCCTCTTTGCTTTCTATGAGTCCAAATTTATTTTTTATATGTGGCAACAAGGTATGATTTTATCGTGCTTCCACCCTTAATGTTACGTCATATTGTTGTAAAATACTATTGAAATACTGTAAGCGCTTTTTGAATAGCTGCAAAATATAATTATGCGTCTACATTTTACACGAAAATAATAAAAATGTATGTTCGGAGTTAAAATATAGATATATGTAATGGAATATGATTTGCAGATGTCACCGTTATTAAAATAAAAAAGAGTGTAGTAGTTCGGAGTAAATTAAAAAACAAATAATGTATGTATACAAGTATGGATGTTTTTGGAAGTATAGGTAAGAAAAAATAAGTGGTACCAACGGCCGAGGTAGACTGCAATGGCGGCGAACAATAGCAGCACTAGTAAAGCGGCGAGGGCGGCGCAGCAGCCGCGGCACGGGCGGCTGAGCTTGCGCCGAGTGAATCTGATGTCGCTGCTGACGGACATCGTCGACTCGGGAGCGCGGTGCGAGCGACACCGCCGTTGTCCGTTCCGTGACCATCCATACCCCAGCTACACAATATATTGATAGTAAATTAAAAAATCAGCCAAGTGCAAGAGTAATAATAATAATAATAATATAATAATAATAATAAATTCTTTATTCATACATATTTTACAAATTCATAAAGTCTCTGTCTCCTGAACTAGGTGTATAACCTGTATCTCAGGAGTCAGTATCTTCTCCAAAACTTATCACAATTCAATTACGTACGTGTTAGGCGTGGGGGTAAGTAACTATGTTATATAAATAATACTATTAGCTTTAGTAATTACAAACACTAATTAAAACTAATTTGATTGACATGCAGATACCAACTAAAACAACAAATAAAATATAAAAGTACGTATTATGTATGTGTGTGTGTGCGCGCGCGCGTGTGTGTGTGTGAGAGTGTGTGTGTGTGTGTGTGTGTGTGTGTGTGTGTGTACGTGCGTGCGTGCGTGCGTGCGCGTATGTGTGGGTTCATGGGTGCTATTATTAATGTATGCGATTATGTATTATATAATTCTTCTGTTTCTGTGTAAGATAATGAAAGCAGCCAATTTCGGACTTTGTACTGACATTCGTGAAAAGACAATGGGTAAAAATTGATCATTTTATTTATTTTATTGTACAAATACACTGAAAGATAGCCCTCCTGTCTTCTAGCAAACGCTGTACGTTTTGTGACATGTTCAATGACATTTGGCGTTATACGCTTATTTATGTATAATTCGGGATCAAAAGGCGTACGTCGATGTTGGTTTGTAATCAGTTTAAAGATATGTAATTGTCTTACGGTCAAAACTCGGCATTTTTCATACAATTGTATGGTAGGGAACCGGCATGGACTGAATGTTATTGTTTTCAGTAACGAGAGTACTTGTGCAATTAGTGTCCTGTACCAACTGTCAGTTGTTACCAACCGCAAAAAATAAAGTTGTTTTTTTATACTACAGAAAAAGTTTTTAACATAACGCAGTCCTGATAATTTTCCTTCCTAAGATACATACATATCCTCACGCTGTATTCCTAACGGAGTAGTCAGAGAAAACGGAGTGTCAAGTATAATTTTAATTATGTCAAATCGTAAACAGCTTGTAAACAGAAAGTGATGCGACAAAATGACATTGTAGGTTAACCTGAAACAAGAGCCTATATTCACGTTTTAGTGATTGGTGAAGTGATTACTGTGTCACAAAGAACACTATTACGACTGTTCCTTTAACAATATAATGATTACTAGCTGTTGTCCGCGATTGCGTCTGCGCAGAAATAAAAAAGGAAACCGTGTCCTTCTCCGGGGCTTAATCTATTTTTATTCTAAATTTTGTAAAAATTGGCCGTTTAGAAGGCAAACTTTTAAATGACGATAACTTTTTTCACTGTTATTCGATTTCAATGAAACAAAGCTTAAATGTTGCTCCAAGTTGAGCTTAATCTATCTGTGAAATAAGGAAATCTGTTCAGTAGTTTCGGAAATTAGTGTGTACAATGTACATACATGGTTTCTACTGCTTTATCGTATTAACGATATCTTTAAACGACGATAACTTTTTTCACTGTCATCCAATTTCATTGAAACAACACCTAAATGTTGCTACAAGCTGAGCTTAAGCTACCTGTAAAACCACAAGAAAATCCGTTCAGTAGTTTCAAAGATTAGCATACAGACACAGATAAAAAAAAATTAAAATGGCTTTTTTGTGTTCTTTTACTTTTTTTTATCGCCCACACTCATTTTTTGATAAATTTATTCAATGTACAGACACGCGGTTTTTACTGCTTTGTTATAATATGTATATAGATAATACAGCTCGTCTTAAAAATTGTGCATTCGTTGATGTCTTTTATATAAATACAAGATGAATTGCTATTTGAGTCCAATGATTTACGATTGCGAGACAATCCATATCCATACTAATATTATAAATGCGAAAGTCTGTTTGTCTGTCTGTCTGTCTGCTTGGTTTGCACTCCGGACCGATTTTGATGAATTTGGAATGAAGATAGATTGACATCAGGGGATGGGCATAGGGTACTTTTTTCAAATATCTACCCCTAAAGGGATGAAAAGGGGGATGATACTTTGTATGGGAAATTCTAAACCGCTGAACCGATAAGGATGAAATTTGGTACAGCGATAGTATGTGCCCGAAAACGAACGTTTTCAAAAAATTACATGTAGTTCAATATGTCGGATGTTCCATTATAGAAAATAACTTTTTTGTTCAACACCAACAATATGGGTATCAATCAAATTAAAAGGAATACGCAGGGGAAGGTTTCTGTATATGTGACGTCATCATAAATCCAATATGGCGGATGCTCCGCGATAGGAAGTAACTTTTTTCAAGACCTCCAACAATATGTGTATCAAATGAAATAGGAGACACAGTAGAACGTTTTTGCATATGTGACGTCAACATAAATCCAATATGGTGAACGTTCCATATTGACGGAAATGTCAAAAGCACTCGCATACCTAGGCGAAAATGTGTGAGGAGAATGATGAGATTTGAAGAAGCGAAAGAGGTGTGTAAGGACCGCGACTCCTGGTGCTCCGTCCTCTCTGACTACCCCGTTGGGGATACAGCGTGAAGATATGTTATGTTATGTTCCATATTAGGAAATAAGTTTTTTGTTCAACACCAACAATGTGGGTATCAAATAAAATGGAATACGCATGGGAATGTTTCTGTATATGTGACGTCGTCATAAATCCGATGTGACGGATGTTCCATAATAGAAAGTAACTTTTTTATTCAACACCAACGAAATGGGTATCTTGGGTAACCTCAGTAACCCGGAGGGATCACGGAAAAAATTTCCAAGCGGACGATGTCGCGGGTACAGCTTGTATATTATAAATTATAATACTTATTAAAAAAAATTACAATAATTACAAAGCAATATCTAATTATGTTACAGTCATAAAACTACGGTTATATATAACTTGCTATCAAACGAGTGTTGCAGTTACCTACTTAAAATTTTTGATATTTCTTGATCAATTTGAGGAGGCGAAAAAAGTATATAAAGACTATGAAAGAGGTATGTAAAGTATGTAAATAATTGGCACTCTATTCTCTCTGACTACCCCGTTAGGGTAACAGCGTGACGATATGTATGTATGTATATATTGCATTAAAATATTTTTTTCTGCAACTTAGCTATGGACTTCTATTGCTTTAGGTTGAAATACGAAATCTACTGATTATACGGGTCAACATAGTAGGTTCGTAGTTTTTATTAATATTGAATCAATTGCAATTTATTTCATTGGGAAGATCTAGGGCAGTTAAATATTATTTTTTTAGAAACATTCGAAAGTTTTTAGACAATAAGGAAAAATGATGTTCAAACGATGATGATGTAAACATTGACTAAATCTTTTAATTTGTAATATCATTCACTCGATCCTCTTTCGGACATTTGAAACATTTCTATCGTCAATTCTGCTTCAGATTCAATTTAGAACAGTTTAAAATTTCGAAACATTGAATCGGTTCAGCAAAGAATTTATTTCAGTGATAATGTAAGCAAGGCTCTCTGCACGCTTTTAATACTTACAAAGTGTTTTCGTAACAGCTAATCCAAATAAAAACGTTCTCCAAAGTATCTATCGGATGTTTAAAATTAATTTATTTCTCTGAGGTAAGGTACCTAACGAGAGGTTTTATAAAAGTTTAAAGTAACACCTACATCTTACGTAGACAAAATATATTCATTACTTATTATTACAAGTACAATCCTTTTTTTAAATATTGGGTCCTTACATATGAAATTGGCGTTTTGTACGGGAGGAATATAAAGTCAATTTTTTTTTGTAAAATATATTTAATTAATCAAAGTATGCACCGTTGTTATCTATGCACTTTTGCTATCTCATAGGTAGTTCATTGATCCCTTTACTAAAAAAACCATGGGGGCGAGAATCAATAAACTCTTTGAAGGCGATTTGGACTGCCGCATCGGAGTTGAATTTTTTTCCTTGTAAGAAGTTGTCCAAATTCCGGAAAAAATGGTAATCTGTTGGAGCAAGGTCCGGGGAGTACGGTGGATGTCGCAGACATTCCAATTGTAGCTCATCTAACTAAGTGGTTGTTTGTTGTGCAGTGTGTGGTCTTGCGTTGTCGTGAAGCAGCAGTGGCCTAGAGCGATTGACTAATCTCGGTTGTTTAGCAGCTAGTTCTTCCTTTATGGTTTGCAGTTGCTGACAATAGATATCTGCCGTAATCGTTTGGCCAGATTTTAGAAAGCTGTAGTGAACGACACCGGCGCTAGTCCACCAAACACTCACAAGTAACTTTTTCTGAGTCAATTTTCGTTTAGGGCAGGATTTGGCTGGGTCTCCAGGGTTCAGCCATTGTGACGAGCGCTTCCGATTATCGTACAGTATCCACTTTTCATCACAACTAATGATTCGATTTAAAATCCCTTCATTATTGTGTCGGTTGAGCAAAGTAACACTTCAGTCGACGCGTGTTTGCAAGTTCGATTCACTCAATTCATGAGGTACCCATCGTTCAAGTTTTTTTACTTTCCCGATTTGCTTCAAGTGGATTAATACAGTTTTATCACTTACCCCGAAGCCTGCAGCTATCTCTGAAGTGCTTTGTGATGGATCCGCTTCCACAATAGCCTTTAATTCTTCATTTTCCACTTTGGTCTCCGGCCGTCCACGGGGTTCGTTCTGAAGGTCGAAATTTCCAGAACGAAAACGTTGAAACCAAAAACGTACCGTACCTTTTTTTTTGCGATATCAGCGCCGTACACATCATTAATCCTTCGAGCTGTTTCTGCAGCACTGGTGCCACGGTAGAACTCGTACTCGTTAATATACCGATATTTCATGTTTTCCATTGTGCGGTAATAAGCGACGCCAAAGAAAAAAATAATGAGAAAAAAACAAATGAATGACTGTTTTCAAAACTCAAATTTACCAGCTAAATGAATTTATAAATTTGAATTTGGAATTCTTAACCAAAGAAGAGATATTTCAGATCAAAGTGGTCAGTACGACAAAACGCTAATTTCATATGTAAGGACCCAATATGTAGCTACTATAAAATAGATTCCTAATAAATATGCAAGTAGGGTACTTAGGTCTTATAGTCACTTCAAACTTGCCCAAACTAAGCACTAGATTTGTATTATATTAAATTAATTAGGGAACAGAGCACCCAGAAACACGCAGAAGCCAAAACGATTTCATAAAATAAAAGTGCGTTTTTATTATTTAGAAAACTTGGCCGGCAATCGATCCAGAAACCTCGTATCTACCTGAAAACACCATGCCAACAGGCCAGGTTGTCCAGAATTTATAAAGATGACCAACAAGTATTAGGTACACATGTACATTATCTTTTACATATATTCGCGCTTTCTGTTTTTCCTTCTAAATAGCCTATTAGTGAGAGATGTTAAGTACCTATAGATACATTGTGATTTGAGTATACGAAGGCACAAAAGACATCGTGCTAAACCAAATTGCATTTAGGTTTTGCATAAAGTTAACCTAATATTTTTTTATGGAACGCTGTTGGTAATTTGTGGTCGAGTTACGTGGTCATGCTGTGTTGAAACTATTTCTCTATCGATAACAACACTACCTATTATTATATGAAATAGTAAGAAAGGCGCTCGAAATTATTGCGTTGCGTTATTAAAATCGACTATTTAATGTCAGATCAGATAGGTCAAACAATAATAAAAGTGAACAGTAATAAATTACCTACAATGAGATTACAGTTCCCTTAGAATATATTATTAATTAGTAAATACAAATATAGAAATATATAAATTGGGAGAAAAGGAAATTAAAGAAGAATCATGAAAATTATTTAGAGTTACGAGCGATTTTTTAGCATAGGTTCGATGAAACCTTTAGAGAAGAACCGGCAAGAAACTTGCTGAGGTATCATCTTTTCTACATCATCATACAATAGTGTTTGACTACAATGTTTTTTCCAGGGCCAGTGAATGAGTTATCTTTCCCAAAGTACTTACTTATTAAGTTCTCATCTTCGACAGGCTTTGATTTTATAGTATCTATGTTATGCTTTTTTAATCAGCACTTGTTTTAATAGCTGCAAACTTATTACCTGTTAGGATGACTTTTTGGAGAATAAACTTATAAATAATAAATAAAAACAGAAAATTAGTTGAAAAAAAAAGGTCTGAATTTGAGACCGTCGAACCGGAACCGTCAAATAACATGAGAACTACGACAAAAACTTGTGTCTTTAAATGATATTTATTACTACTGTAAACATAAAGATAAACAATTTATTTACATTAACAAAAAGTACATACATATGTTAATATTTACAAACTTAAAACTACACATTATCTTAAATAATAAACTTCCTCAAAGTTGCCGCTTAGAAAGCTATCATTGCTTAAGGTACCCAGCAGACTAGCAGCATTGCCTCTTTGAATAGCCAAATTCGTCGGCGGAAGAAGCTGCCAGCCCGGCGGTCTCCCGAAGCCTCGACCAGTCTCTTACAAATATCAGAAACCAGTCGATGGGCTTGGGGGCCCCAGGGACCCAAAGTTTCGACTGCAAAGGGCGTAAGTATGAAACTCTCAGAGAGTCGCATACTTACGCCGCTTCAAGTTCTCGGCAGTGCTGGCCGCGGCACCTGCTGACTTGGAAGTCGCTGGCACATGGGAAACAGCAAGTGTATCGACACAAGTGGCATCCCATCCCACACCAGCGATCTTCCAAGTTTCCAAGGAATGAGCGTCAAACCATCCGGTCTCCTGCCGTCGCTGCGCGCAATACCTACAGGCTCTAAGACTGCAGGAACGCCAGCGGCGACAAGAGCCCGCCGAATGATGTCATTCAAGGCAGCATGTCGTGACATTCGGCCTGCACTACGTAAACAGGATAAGCAGGATATTACTACTTATATACATTGTAATATTAAAATGTAAACAAATACTTTCGATGTGGACAACGTTATACAAACAATTATGCCAAAATTTACGTCGTAGACTATATATAAAGTAGTTACCTAAACATAATACTAAGTCCGTGATTAAGTAGGTTTGGCTTTGGTCATGAGAGTGGTAAAGATGTGCCATACACATTGCATACTAGGGAAATGATGATATACAGGTAAAGTAGTGTACTGTGTAAACTATTGTCTGTACAGTGATACGCCAACGCACTAAAGTTGTTAGCAACCACAAAAGTACGACATTCCACAAAGCAACTGACATTTAAACATAAACAGGCTAAATAAAGAAATATTCTGAAGCATTTCAGAACAAGTACTCTACCTTCTCGGTGGCACAAACTAAGCTAAGTAACTCTGCTTGTACTACACAAAAAACCTTTTTATGTCGTAACATTTATTTACTCATTAAAAACGTATTAATTATAACAACTTCAGCTAATATTAGAAGATGATACAGAGACTAATATTATTTATGTCATTGCCGTTTCCTATATTCTGTAATAATAAATAATAAAATTGAGTCTCAATTATGTGTATTATACATATTGTAAATAGACGCAAGAGGTGTGTGCAGCGTGCACTTGTCGTGACCTACATCCCGCCTCACGTTTTTGCTCGACGTCGACGTCGCAACCAAGCTTCGGCGAGCACGCCGCAGCATTTTTACTGGTTTCTAATATCTTTTATGTACAATGCGGACGCCCTCACTTTCATTCCTTATGCTTATTTCTAGACAATGAAGCACGCTGAACACGTTAATTTTAGCTATAAATACCCACTGTAAAGTCTTGTAAAATTACTACATTTGCCAGTACGAAATAAAGTTCTGAGTTGTTCTACATAATAGACACAGCAAGACATTATTTTTACAGTTGTTTTGTTGAAGAGTCAGAACTACAGAAACTGTAACACGTTATTGGAGTTAAGCAATTAGCAAATAATATGAACCGTTTTAACGCTAGATTTGATAGAAAAAAGTATTGTGAGTACACGAATACAATATTATATGCCATTTGTGATCTTCTCATTAGCGAAGAAAGCAGTGATCTATTAAAGCATACGTTAAGTAGATCGAGGAGTTATAAAAATTGTTATAGTTTTTTCATCCGGTACTGTCAATACCGGCGCACTAAACAATAGTTGGTCAATATTTATGTAAGCCCATATATTTACGTTTATTATTATTTAAGCAGTGTACAATCCTACTCTTACCTTTATTTGTATCTATATATATCCTCATGCTGTACCCTAACGAGATAGTCAGAGAGGAATAAGACTGAAGAAGACTGAAGAACTGATGAGGACGAAAAAACTATGTAAGACCGCGATGCGTGGCACTCTATCCTAACTGACTACACCATTAGGGATACAGTGTGAGAATATGGTACGTATATGTTTATCTATATTACTTAACAGTTAAGTATCACTTATTATACCTACGTTTCTTAACAAATAATTTTTTAGGGTAAACATATGTATACTCGTATATATACTCATATTCATACACAAATGCAAATCTTCACGCTTATATCAATGAACACTCTATTTTAATTATAGTAGGTAGGTATACTTGTATACTGTAGTTTTCGAACAACGATAAACAAAGAAACAAATAAGTGTACAAAGTACGATAACCTATACAAAATTTAACTGCTTCATTCAACGCATTATTCTGGTACAACTTTTGAACTTAAGTTTTCTATTATGAACGCTTAAGGTCAAATATTTCATTACCTACTTCGATGCGAAATACGAAACCTTTCAGATTAAATAACTGCACTGCAATAATACAAAATGCACAATACATATTATGTATTATGTACAATGTACATACATTTTGTACTAGGCCAGTAGTACCTAATATAAAGCCGTCATACTCATACAGACGAGGTTTAGCTAGGTTTAGCTATTCCATGGTGTGAGATGTGCTTGACTTTCGTAAATTTTACAAAAATGTACGTATCTCGCATTGTCAAGTACGTTTTTAATTGTAGATAATTAAAATACACTAATTAGGAAACAAGTGGCTAAGAAACATCTTGGACTTTTCGGGTGTGGTAATTGAATGTGAAAATGAGTTTCATTTGGTAGGTAATCAGTAAATCATATTATAATAGAATACAGTTAGGGGCGGTAGCCGATGACTCATACAACGGAGATTATCTTACCTAAAAAGTGCAAATCGTCATATCCACGGTTGAGCAGAGGCGCAAATCTCCTGAGACGCCCCGCCATGACAGCGACACTCGTCGCCACGGACCAAATCACACAGCGGAATTAATGTTGCGGTCTTTATATAAATATATTTATTATCCACATACAATAATGTATTACATAAGCGTTGTCTACTGCTAATAGTGGTCATTGGTTGTAGCGTTTACAATCAATAAAAATGTTTTGTTAATGATGTCGCCATAATTTATTCCAGGACTCTTATCATGCCCAGAACTAAAACCACTTAAGATGTTTTTTTTTTCATATAATTCATATTTATTTTATATTTATGTTTTATTATAGATTTTTAATGTAAGTACGTAACACCTATCTACTTATAGCAAAAAAAACAATTGCAAAAGCACAAAAAGCACTGTTTAAAAATACAGGAATTGCGAAAAGTAATGAGAAATAAAATTAAATGTTGTATCTTTGTAAATAAATCGTTATTGTTAGGTGTGGTACTGACTTATTATTATTATTTATGATTCCTTTTAAAAAACAATAAATATTATATTTATTGTTCTCACAAGCGAGTACAATATAAATATATTGTAGAAATTATGGAGACCACCAATATGCCGCCCTAAGCTTGGGGAACCTGGCCCGGGGCATCGTGACGTCGTAGATTGTGGGCATTGTGGTCGGTGACGACGTGGTGATGCTCGGAAATTATGAGTCGTGACCATCTCCTACGTCACCTTCCAATTTGATACCATACGAACGGCAGAGGGAGTCTCCCATGACCACGACAGTACGGCGATCGACTCCCCCTCCCATCGCTCGCATCTACCTAGTACGCACCTGCACTTCTTCCAAAATTGAAGTGAATACGTACCTATAGGTAAAACAATGATTTAATAATATATTTTGTGTTAATAAGTCGTTTTGTATCAGACTTTGTTAAATACTTTAACATATACATAAATAAATTATTTTTCTCTTATAAATATCTAGTTCTGCAACCGGATCTTAATCTGCGGTTCTTGATTTGATCCATGCCTACGTCGTATACTTATGTGATGCATTTGTTTGTATTCAGAGCTCACCCAGTTCTCACCCAGCAAACGCATACTTGATTTTCAATTTTTGTATTACTTTCAAACATATAAACTGTACATATATATATATATATATATTGTATAAACTCATAAATACATTACACAAGGTTATTTCGAAAGGCTGTGCAAATGCGAAAGGGTATTAAAGTACCCATGACAACGGAAAATTTGCATTCTACAACTTCGCCAAAAGTTAATAGTTCTAGTGTATCTTTTGAAAGTTAAAAAAAAAAAAGGTAAAAATAAGGTAAAACGCTGATATTAGGGTTGCCTCACCCTAATATCAACGTTTTTATTTCGCTAGCAAACATTTGGAATGTAGGGCATAACGAAAGGGATGTACATTTTATTCTATTATATTATTTTGTATTAACAACAAAATAAATGTATCCCGTAATTATTATGTCTGCAATATAGAAGCCAACATTGATACGTTGAAACTCTGGTGGATTTGGCGGATCTATATCCCCTTTCACAATAACCTTGTATATATGTATGTTTACAGAGAATTCGATTGCAGTCATTTTAAAAAAAATTGCTATATTTTATGATTGCAGAAAAAAGATGAACTTCGTGACTAAGTTGAATTTAAAAAAGGTCGTGAACTTTTAAATTTGTTCAATGTTCACCTTGTCAGATACTTTTGTAATATTTATCCGACTGTGGCCGAGTGAAAAGAAGGGTAATTATCTGACTCGGTGAAGCCAAAAGAGGGTAATGTACTTTACTTTTCATATATTATAATATTATAAATTAAAGTTTATAGCGTGGTTACAAAAGTCTGTTATAGTCAGTATACTCATAAATAAAAAAATAAAGTATGTCAATACTGTATGAATGTGTGTGTATGTATATTTTAAATTAATGGTTACGCAGGCTATAACAGATATTATGTATTTCTGTAACCAATTATAATCTACTGTGATTGCCACTTTGTTACAAAGTTCCACTGCACCTAATAACCGTAGGACATTCCTTGGACAAGCTGAGCCTCTTCGGACACAGAAAATACTAGAAAAATATAACGAAAGTTCTAGGTCTTATAGATTAGAAAATATGTTAAGAAAACCATTTCATGAACATCGTAGGATTTTTTTTTTAATAATAGCACAGATTAATTAGTTACTAAAAATTAGTTAGAAACATAAAAATATTACACTTTGTCTTTAAAACAATTGCAGGCTGGCTAAGCTTACGGAAACTTTACGTCTTTTTCTAATAAAACTAACTCTATCAAGTCTATAAAAGTATAAATAATTAATTAGGTAACTAGTTTTACTTGTCTAAAGTTCTTAAGTATAGAAAAATACTATATATTCTTCATTATAAGTGCATAAAATAGTCAAGACGTCAAGATGTCGATTGAGCGGCGACCCGGATCATACTTCTGCGTCTACGCCGTTAAACTCTACTGACATACTTCCACTCTCATTCAGTTCATCAGTTTTATCGGAATATCAGTAAAATAAAAAAGCCATAGAAAAACATTGTTGAAATGGTATTACAAGGTTACATGCTATATAGTCACAGTATTAAAATGTACAGTACACCCCTACAGTAGTGCAACGCCTTTGATATTGGGTTCATAAAACTGTGATACAGTAAAGTAGGAATGTCAACAAGTTCTTGCTCAAATAACAGAATCCCGCGGGAATCATAAAAGTACTCACAATGAATATTTACAAAGCACTTAATTACATTTCACTTAAAATCCTGCTGAACTTGACTCAGACATTAGAATTAATTTTTCTTTACGGAGTAATGGAAAATCCTCAAAGGCGACTAACTAACGACTAAAAGCCTCTATCCTTCTCTCCCATTAATAGCAAGACTGCCATTCGGCATTGCTTTACTATAATTGGCGTTTGTTGTTGTAATATCAGATTAATATCTGCTTTCTTTTTCCTTGCCGTCACCTTGTTTTCATTTCCTTTTCTTTCGTGACTCCGGATATGAATTCCATCATTTTTCTTTTACCACTTCCTCGTCTCTTTTCACTGTATGTATAAAAATTTCCACGGTAATATTAGAGTCCAATCATAAGTCCAATCCAACTTCTTGTTTCTCATAATTCTTCGTTCTTCCCATATTATGCATTCAAATATTGTGTGTCAATGCGGTGTCTTCTTGGTGACATTAAAAATATTCCTCTCTCCCGGTCCTTTTTAAATATTGCTGAAACACTGCTGTCTGCTGCATCCATGGCCCATCAAGACTCAAGTCAGGTTAACTCACCTCACCGATTGCCTTATGTCTGGAATTAAAGTCTTTGTCCAATTTTCGCTTTTTCTCTTCCTTTTAATTTTTCCCATTTCCACTACCATTCGTTTATAGTTTCTCCATTCTTAATTTGCAGCTTTAGTTTTCCTATTGTTCTACATCGTAACTTTGCTAGTAAGTTCCAAGGCACCGTGTGTGTTATTAGCATGCTCCTTTTTAACTGACTTTGAAAAACGGAGGAGGTTCTATGTTCGTCTGTATGTATGTTTTTTTATGTATGTTCACCGATAACTTCGTTAATTTTGAATCGATTTCGAACATTTTTTTTGTTTGAATGGGTATACTTTCGAGGTGGTCCCATTTAAACTAACGGTATTGGAGCTTGGACTTCGAAAATACACCAAATAACACGACCTGTTTTTTTTATATTGATAATTCTCTTGTATAATGTTGCGCCACAGAATTAAAAAGAAGTTAATTGTAGACCTGTCCTAGATATTAATTTAGGCCAAAGTCACTCAAAAGAGAGAAAAAAAAATTAAACCGCCTTCAAAAAAAAAAAAGAGTGAAAAGTACAAAATAACTATCCCTTAATAATCAAAACTCAAGTACAATAAAAATAACTTTGTGAGTACGATACACATACCTATACAATTAAATTTGACAGTTATTGAAGTCGGTGCCAAATCAATGTGCAACAACAGAAAGTTTATTAGTTAGGCTTGACACCGACTTCAGTATCTGTCAAATTTAGTTATATAGGTATTTGTATCGTATTTATAAAGTTAATTTTGTACTTGAGTTTTGATGAGTAAAGGAGTTATTTTGTACTTTTCGGTGTCTTTTTTGAAGGTCGTTTAATTTTTTTCTAAAAATTTTTTTGTGCTGTAGTTATGTACCCCGTACATATTTGGATTGCAAGGATTCACTGTACTGACAAAATAATTGTTTTTATATTCCTTGTATTTTATGCCTCTTGTAGACCCATAATAAATAATAATTATACTGATAGCAACGAATGTTAAGGTTCTTCTGTTTTCCGCAGATCCCCTTACTTCAGGCATTAAGCTATTGTTTTCCACTTAATATGTTCTCCGATGGTGAACATGCCCAGATATTTTGTTTTTCTCTGTGGCTGTACTGTGGCTCCTTCAATTAAGAAATTAATAAGCCTTCTTACCTTCTTTCTTCCTATCAAAAGTACGCGGATTCTGTCGTATGTTGTGTAAGTTTCATTTTTTTTAATGTAACGATAATCCTACCTAGTACCTATTTGGATTTCGGTATAGTGTACTGACAAAATCATTTAGAGGTTTAAATCTTCCTGTGTGTACTTCCTGTGTACAACAACAGAAAGTCTATTAGTTTGGTAGGCTTGGCGCTGACTTCAGTAACTGTCAAAAATTACAATATAGGTATTTGTATCGTATCTATAAAATTATTTTTTTACTTGAGTTTTGATTAGTAAAGGATGGTTATTTTGTACTTTTCAGTGTTTCTTTTGATGTCAGTTTAATTTTTTTTGTCTTAACGATAAATTATAACGTAGGATGGATAAACAATTCATAAGTTTCCTACTCCCACAGTCACCTCCCACATTTTAGACATACGACTAATACGAGACAGTACAGTGAATTGTAATTATTCGGACAAGTATGTGGATGTACCTATATTATGTAGATGTGCAGCCATGAAGATGTCAATGCAGAGGTCTTGTAGACGCCCACATAACTTTGATTACACAACTAAGCGTAAAAGCATTGTGAAAACATTTTTAGTAAACCATTCCGAAATTGGAAATATGAACAGTTATGAAATCGCCTAGGTGTACGACTGTCTATCTGAACCGTTTTTGAAGCACCCTTAGGAGTAGTTATAGTGGTGGTCCAAAAAGGTAGAATAAGGTGTGTATAGAAAACTGACTTTAGTTATTATTCTAAGATAGAAACAAAGAGATTTGAAGATTTTTGTCATTCTTATCAGGCGCCATTTTCTATTTTTTTTGACAATTACGGTACACGATTAAACCTAGGTATATAAATCGTTTGGGGACAGTAAGACAAACAAAAAAATGTATTCTGGTTGCTCATAGGTTGCTCTATCGTAAAGTGTCACGTTCAGAGTTATTTGCAAGAAAAGATCTATGTATGAAAAATTCAAAGTATTGTATAAACATACATACATACATATCTTCACGTTGCATCTTTAACGGGGTGGTCAGAGAGGACGGGGCGCGCTAAGTGTTGCGGTCATTGCATATTTCTTTCGATTCTTCAAATCTCATCATTCTCCTCACACATTCGCCTAGGTATGCGAGTGCTTTTGACAAGCTTTTCATACGTTGATGCCTTATACCATAATGACTTCCTCTAGTTCCTGACCGAGTGTGGCGATTCGTTAGGATCGCTCTCAGTGTCGCCACTCTCATACAGTTCTCTATAATAATCACTCCATCGCTGCAGAACATCTTTTTTGTTCGTTAACAGATGATGTTCTTTCGAACGCGATTTGTTCATTCTGCAAGGTGTCGGGCCATTTCGGTACTTACGTATTTCTTTCCAAAATAATTTGAAATTTTCCTCGAAGTTGTCCGACATCTTGTTGTCGTCTAATACCCTACACCTTTCAGACTTCTCTTTCACTAGCGCCTTCGTTTCTGCTTTCTGCAGCTTATATCTCTCTCGCATCAAATCCTTCATACTACAGCTATTTTTTGCAGCAAAGTAGACTCGCCATGCTTTCTTCTTCTTGTAAACAGACTCTTTTACCTCATCATCCCACCACACATTACGCTTTTTACCATTCCCAATCATATTCGTTCCACACACTTCTTTTGTAGCCTCGATCATACTATCTCTAAGGTTCTGCTAATATTTTTCAACATCCTCATATTACATAAACATATTACTCAAAATGTTTCTACGCATTATATTATATTAAATCTACTGCCTTGGTACATATAGAGTAGGTACTTACATAGCTTTTATTGCTGTAAGTATAAAGTTTTTTGCATTAAAAATTACACACTACAAAAAATTATTTTGATTCGTGATCGATTTGAATGGATTTAGAAAATTAACAAATTAATATTATTTTAGATCTGGGATTTGGATTTAGATGGGATCTGGGATGAAACGATGATTGACTAATCAATTAATTAGACTTTTATACTCCTATTTCAGTCTATTGCATAATTTCATTAGAGGAACTAATTATAACAAATAAGTTAAGTACTTACATACTTGTTATTTGGACGAGATTACATTCACTAATGAACTTATTTTCCAAATACTAAGAAATATAGAGCTTACAAGAGGTTTCCAATAGCAGGAACCATGAAGCAATACGTAAACTCTTCGTCGCCTACCTCTTTTCTATCCTATAACCCTTGGAACCTTATTGCTGAACAGCAATTGCTTGGAAGAAATTGCTGTTCAGCAATAAGGCCACCTTTTGTACTATATTTTTATGGTTTTGATCTTTTGGTTTCGTATATTTATGGTGAATAAAGTATATTGTATTGTAAATTATGAACAAGAATTAATAAAATATTAATATACTTACTCAATACGCGTACCTATTAAGTATATAGGTTACAGTATATTAATAAGTACTTATCTATGTGTATTGTGTATCTTATACAATATGTACAATGTATATAAATAATAATAATAATGCGCCAGTCAATACCCACCAATCATCTGACCTCAAACTAGGGTATTCCCTGTGCTATGAGAACCAGACGACGACTACCGGGAGCGTCTCCTAGTACACCCAGACCCGAGACAATCTAGAAAAGTTCATTTTCTAATTTGACCCGACCGGGAATCGAACCCGGAACCTTCCGCGCTTGGGTTAACGTCTAAACCACTGCGCCATCTAGGTCGTCAATATTACGATAAATGTATGTCCCTTCCATAAAGTTAGTATATTACACTAGTATATTATTTTTAGGTCTCTTAATACTTACTACATACATACATAATATTATGCCTACTGTACTTACAAATACAAACCCACATTCTAAATTTGAAGCAAGTAAGAAACTTTAAAAGCGGTTTTAATTACCACAATGAAATTGTCTTTCATGATCTAAGTACTTGTTAATTTAAGATTACAAGACGTCTGAAGTACTCTGAAGTAACAAATTAATGCAACTAATGCAAAAAACTTTATACAGCAATAAAAGCTATGTAAGTACCTACTCTATAAGTACCCGGGCAGTAGATTTCTGTTTAGGAAATAGGTACATTATTTTTGCTAACTACATCGTTACTAGCCACTTTTCTGTACGTAACAGTCGAATATTTCCTGTAAAAAACTAGTTCAGTCAGACAGTGGTCAGTGACTGTCGTTATCAATTATACAATACGTTTTACATGTTGCGAGCAAAAAGTGAGAGGTGCCGCATGAGAGCAAGGACGGACAATATATTGATAGGTAGGTATTCAATCTATCGGTCCGATCTACTTTTTGTTTCCTGCTCACGAAGGAATGTGGATCAAGTTTTTTAGACGCTTATTTTTGATAATTAAGTGCTTACAATAAAATTATTTTTGCTTTATTTACCTACTTATTAATAAATACTTATTAACCTATATTAAACATATGATATTGCCATTGCTTATGGAGTAAGTATATACACATATTTTTAACATAAAACAACAACATATCATATCTTCACGCTGTATCCCTAACGGGGTTGTTAAGAGAAGACGGACCGCCAAGCTTCGCGGTCCTTACATACTTCTTTCGCTTCCTCAAATCTCATCATTCTCGTCACACATTTTCGCCTAGGTATGCAAATACCTATATGACACATGTTTTAAGAAAAATAATGAAGTTCTACATCTACATTCATAATAGGTATAATAATATACCTATAAGTCACGTATTATTACGAAATATCTCGTACTAAATCGTAGTGATTATATTATATTCTCATTGCTCGTACCCAGGTACTTGTCCGTAAAACAAAATAATCCTTTATAGTATATAATAATAATTTATAGGTAATTATTTACACAAGTGAACTGTGTTAAATTAAGTATTATTTACATAATATTACTATTACTTCCGGAGTTCCGATGTTGAACAACTACTAGGACCTTTCTAATGAAGTAGATATATAGTTCTAGAGCACCTACTCTGAGATGGTACTGAAATTTTACAAATCTTGTCAAAAGAAACTGTCGATAAGATATGGCAAGACAAGAGTGAACTGTAATAGTTAAAACACGATTAAGTATCCATGTAATAAATAAGAGAAAGTTGTAGTCATAAATCCATTAAAATTGTCGCACATCTTTACATCATAATCATTCCATTCAACTGTTAAACAATAAAATGACTCACATGCGTGCTATAGACATATTAATCACTAATACATTCACATAATAAATATGTACAATAAGTATACAAATCTCACCTCTGATTCCCATGTGTCTTTCACGGGTCGCGATTTACTTTCCTTCATGTTTCCAGAGAATGTCATCGTAATTATCCGTTGTTGTTTGCCGTTGCACTTTTACACTATAACCCTGTGCATAATATGCAATACATACAAAATCATTGAATACGCACTATACACAAGATGATAAATCCACTTTTTAACTGTCACTCTCTGTTATCTTTGAGCGGGATCGTAAGAAATGTAAACATTGCACTTATTAGGGTGAACATTTACGTCGCGCGGGCTGCACGCTCGGTCGGCGCAGACTGATCGAGGCGCGGCGCAGGCGCAGGCACGGTAACGGGCACGCACTACAGTTAACTTTCTCCTCAAACATACTACTATAATGTAAGCGCCATCGAAAGTCGCTACCACCACAGCCTCACAGGTCAAAGCCTTCATTAGTATTCTCTATTCCTCCTACATGATTTCATCGAGTAAGATAAAAATTTTAGACGAAACAAAGGCTGTATTGACAATTATTAATCAAAAGTAGTCGATTTTACGTTGTGACTTGTGACTGACTGATACGTAAAGAAAGGTGTCTAATTGAATGGAACCTACTTAAATTTCGTTTGTCTACTTTGTGGTGGTTTTGCGAGTTTGATAACGAGAAAAGATTAGCAAATTATTATTTAAGTATAGCTTCGACTTGAGAAAACCACTTGCTCGTTTCAAATCAATCATTTTTAGGAAAATAAAATAATTTTCTGTTAAATGAATTGCCAAAATAGTAATTGTAAGGCTTTTTAGTAATTGTAAGGATTAACACTGTTAAAGACTAGGTATCGTGTAGCTTGAACGACACAGTACTTACGTTAGTTTCATGTTTCTGCAATATTAGTCTACTAATAAATTCAACTGTCTATATCAAATTAATTATTTTATTGCTGCACTTTTCGATCTTTCGTAATTTAGTTTGATTTCATTGATATTCATTTTTTACAATGCGTTCTAGAATTTTCTTTTCCATGCCCTTTAAAAAAAAGTATTTTTTGATACATTTAAAAATCATAGGTAAGCTTTTTTCTGTTAATTTTATAGCGGTAGGCAATTAGTATTCAATTAATTATTACCTTGAAGTGGTCAATATTTAATGGTTAGGTAATTAATTAGAGACGATTTACAGAGGAATTCAGGGCAAATCGCCTATTAGAAAATAGAAGGGTTCAATTTTAAGATAAAACAAAAACAGTCGAGTATAAAACTTAATGTATAATAATCATTGTATTTACAGACTTATGTTATATAAAACAAGTAATTATGGCTATCATAAAATATACTCATTACAACATGTCATTAATAATTTACACAGTATTTAAATTAAAAGCAACAGTTGTTACCGAAAATAGTAATAAAAGTTATAATGTAATAGCACAACATGACGCGTGACATCGATAAAAATAAAAGAGATTCCGTAATTTACACAATTACTAGTTATATACAGAAAAAAAGTGTGTACCAATATACATAGTTGATTTAGAATCTTTCTACTTGTTATACGATACTTATGAAAATTAAATGTGTTCAAATGTTATAAAAAATACAAAAACAAGTACTTACGTAGTTATAAATTGCTGTGATATTTTAAAAGCAATAAACGAAAAATACCTTAGAAAATATTTCAGATAATAAAGGAATAAATATTAATTCAGTTAGGTAGCTTGAAATGAATGTCAGAACATACAGACCATAAATAATGCTGTCATGCTAATACCTAGCACCGCTTAGCAATAACTTATGTATAACAAAATGTGAATTTATATGTACATAACGTAACCATATGTACTTACTTTAAAATGCTACAAAATAAGTGAAGATGTATCACAATGCACTGGTAATATCTTTTAGTTTTACTTTTAAATGAAAGCACATATATGATTTGCGGAAACTATAATTTTAATGCTTCTTCAAAAAGAAAATTGCGAAATAAGTATATATTTAATGTATATTATCAATTGATGTACATAAGCTAGCTAAAAGAATTTAGTTGAGCCTTAAGATCTTTGGAAATCTGAATGCCTTATAATAATATTGATAAACATCTACATTTTATCTTAATATTTTATTAATTGCAATTCTAACAAAATCGTTAGAAAAATAAGTCGTCATTTTGGCTTCCACTTTTACTCTATAATGGAATGGTCTCAAGAATAACCATTAGACTAAACATTTCGTTATAATAAATATTGCATAATAAGCTGTTATTACGCTCCGATTTACTCCAGAGGAATAATTAGATTACTAATTATAAACTTATGACAATAAAAATATTATGAGTTATTATAGTAAGAGATACGTACATTGAAATAATGAATAAGGATTAACCTCAGTTCTTCGCTAAGTTAATATTGGCTTTTGAACTATATAAAAAGTAAATCAAGACATTGATTTGAATATCTCATGTGAGCACAAAGTATACCGACTCCCCCAAATACATTATGTACGTCAATTAAATGGCACCGCTACTGAACAATGATACATTGCTTTTATAAAATTTATATTAAACATGATTCCTATCTATGAGTTACACTACAAAGAAATAATACAACTTTATGTAAGTAAAAAAGTTTTCAACGCTAAATCTTCCGTTATTTATTTTATTACACATTTAATTCATACAAACAGATACACCAGAATTTTATTGCTCTACTATCCAAGTCCAAAAACAACCATCGCACTGATGAGGAATTAAATAATCGTATAAATAATAACTGTTTAATCTCAGAAGGCGTATTTTTATATATTAAATCACTACAACATTATAAGAGCTTACTTATTATTCAATCGTTAATATTTTAATCGTTTACTCAATACTTCGTTCAACTTCAAATAACTTACTCTAGTTTTAGACTACAGTGACAAGGTGTTTAACAAGTTGTTCCCGCCGAGGTTGCCCGTATCATAATGTAGAGATGTTTGTAGAAGTTTATAGGTTTCAAGACAAACGATACTTGTATTTGTGAATATATGTATGTATATAGCATTGATTTAACAACGGTGTTATCTATGACAGTACAATTGCGACACAGTTATAGCATGTGCGTCTTGTAATCACTGACATAATCCCTGCATTTAGATTAGCATTAAAACAAAGGACTGGTTATTTATCACCCTTCATAATGATCTGGTCAACATAAACAGCATTTCAGCTGAGTTCAAGTAACATCAAGAACAGTATATTTACACAAAATAAAACCTACCTACTAAGTAATAAAATGCCATTTAATAGCTAATACGAATAAAAGGTAGGTAAGTTATAATACACGATATAATTATCAGAAACGATATCAGAATTTACTGCATTTGGCATACATTTGTTGAGCAAAACCATCAATCTATAACTATGGATTAAAATTATGACCAGACCAGAACATTATTCTAAGTGATCTATCCATTCTAACATTTTATTGCAATGATGCACAGCATTTGGAAGCACTCTTGAAAGTTGAAACGACAAATTTTGAAGGTCCCTCTCAGAAAACTTTGTATTCAATTTCATTACCAATATACTTATCACCATTATACGTCAAATAAAATGATGTAATAATTTCGAAACAGCCTGTCCTCGTCATTTATTATATTTTATTTGCCGTCTCATATTTACACGAAGTGTTCACTTCCATAATATTAAAAATAAGGGTGTTGATGTAGTATAGTAATAACAAAGTAATAGGTGTGTTTGAATAGATAAGACAAAATATTCTTTCAGAACGAATGAGCAAAAAGTTTGCTAATTGTACAATAAGTTTTACAGTATATTGTAACATACCACAGTTACTGTTATTGCTGAAAATATTAAAATCTAAGAAATTCCAGTCGATTGTATCCCTTCGAACATTGTTGTGATATTTCAATAGATGAAAATATCGCAAAATTAACGTTGTGACCATAATTTAATATAAAATAAATACTTTTAAAATAGAATCTAGCTTAATGACTATAAAGCTAAAAGCTAGCAATATACGAAAAAAAATCACAATTCTATATAACTTTCTACGATGGATATATCTCACATTTTTTCCGACTCACTCGAATTTCTTATAATTCACCGAACTTCGAAGCGCATAATAATAATCTTCACCACATAAACAGTATCACTAACCTTTCATGAAGGTCAATTCAAAGAATGTATAGGTACGCTTAGAATACGTCAACTTAATATAAAATAATACAATAATAATAAATTGTACTCGGCAATAACTACGACAAAAAATATAGTAGTCAAATTAATAAATTGCACGGTACGCATTTAGATAAGTCCAAAATGGGCGTACGCGACGCAACTTCGGAACGTTCAACCCTTTAGCAATGCAGTGAGCCATCGGCTGCGGAGCTCCCGGCTGTCGGAAGAAGTCAGCACAGCAGGCCTGGTGTACACACAGAGGGCGCCGGCCCCTCGCCCTCGCCTCCCCTGCCCGCCCCCTACCTCACCGCCCCGCCACGCCCCGCCTCGCCTTCGCCCCACCCGCGCCTCACGCGCCTCGCGCGCCTCGTGCGCCTCGCGCGCGCTCCTCTCCGGCTCTAAGGCACAGCCGTCAAGGTCTATGGAACCTGCCAACGTGCGACAATATTATATACATGGATCTACCTGTTCCACATGTACAGAATACACAATATGTCGTCGTACAATCGTGGAATCGGGTAGATTATGTGTGATTACGATGACCTACAGTCCTGGACATTTCGTAAAACGCATAAAATGACTTATTTGTCTAGCCGTCGCGTCATAATATTATGACGTGTTCGTGAAAGGTAAGCCGATCAAAGAGAGTAATTTAAATGCTACGCCACATTATGATCTGGCTGGACATAACGTAAAACAATACTATCTCCGCGCGCGAATTAACTACGTCAAAAGAAATTAAATATTGTACCCAAAAAAAATGGTAATAATAAAATATATAGATGTTAAAACTGCATTTTAATGAAGTTACAAGATTTTTATGCAAGTCACACAATTGCGCTTCATTTTTATTTACTAATTGCTAAATAAATCTTCCTGCAGAATCGATGTGCCCAACTAGAGTTAGGCGACAGTCGAAATAATTTGGTCTGAACGAGGATATTAGTTGGTAATTTCATAAAATGGTGGGGTTTTTCGAAATGCCCAGGCATATCATAATCTGGCCAATTCTGCGACTGTACGATGACACGCATGCACATATACAATCACATCTCTCATTTTTCATTCATACAATCTGTAATTATATTAGTTAAAATTATGAGAAAAATATAAATATCTACTTATATTGTTTTCTAATGGATTAAAACGTATAAAGTTGATGGATCAGATGGTAAGATTTCTTTATTCGATGTAATATTGTAATTGAATAACGCCACACCATTGATGACATTGCTGAATTGCTTACCTAGTGAGATGTTTGCTATCTTCGTGCACTGCCATCTCTGAACTCTTAAATTCGTTAAGCTCCCGTCGAATAGCGGCTTTGTCCCTTGGAGTTAGGCGCGTCCATGGCTTGTCTGCGCGACGATCATAATCATGTGCCTGTGCAAAGGAAAATTTCGATTTATTTCAAATCAAGTTTTTTTTCTAAATATTTCAAAATATTCAACTAGGATCTTAGAAGCATTTTTGAAGTATCCGCGTCAGTCACAAAAAAAATTTCATAAAAAGAACATTATCATTACAAAAAATATGAATAAAATATAAACAAAATATAATATGTAATGAACACAAAATATTAATTCAAAAAAATCTTCTTTGGCCGCAACTCCCTTCCCAGTTTAACTGGGGTGGGGTCTTCTTGTACATCTGCGCCAGAAATCTCTGTTTGTTTTTACTTGTCTATGTGACTCAAGTTCTATTTCTGAATCTCTTCCTGCATATTTTCCCACCAGGTGGCGGGCTGGCAATCTTTCTCGTGGTCGGTCACATCAGAGATATACAGGACTTATTTGATGGGGTGGTCATCCCCACGTCTCAGGATATGACTATACCAGCGCAGTCAACTCTCCTTTACTTTGTTAGCAATCAGTGCTACATTGAACGATCCTCTAACAAACATTTCGTACTTTGTCCAGTCTGTTTACTCTTCCCGCCCATCTGAGCATTTTCACTTCATTTGTATGCAGTTGTTTTTCACGTGCTTACTTCACTCCACTTCATAAGTCTTGGGTAGTGCACGGTTGGTATATAAATATCACACTCCGTTTCTACTGTCCCTCCGTAGCGCATTCCAAATATTAATTAAAAAAATAATGGTTCGAAACAATATCAATCGTCAATAATAAAATAATATTACAAAAAACATTGTAAAATAATAATAATACAAACGAAAAATGTGAAAATTAATATTTTTTTACAGCCGTATACATTTAAATACCTATATCGTAATGTAAGCACACACACATCGTTCACTAAATTATCACTGATTTAACTATTAATTTTGAATATACCTAAACAATGACCGTGTTCGTATACAGCTTAAAAATGGCTTAAAACGTACTAATTCCGATTGCACTACCTGACAGCCATGGCGGCAGTTAAACTATCTCTGACTACCTCCATTCGACTATACATTTGTACACGATTGTTTGGTTACTCGACTACTACTTCACATATACTAAAACCAGACTCATGTAGCCGCCTCATCAATACGTAACGCAACCTAAAATAGGTTGCCTTACGTACTACGTACTCCACTCTAATCATTGAAATGTTACAAAATTATCGCAGACGACTAATTGATGCTAAATTTGAAGGGACAGTAACAGTAACAATAAAAGTATCGTACAAATAATACAAAATTATGAAAAATTATCCCATACAGATCTCATACGTCAATCTTACATAATATTTAATATTCATCCAATGAATAATATACTTTTATAATTCTACTAATAATATTTCTCGTATTGACAGTTGACATTGTCGTGTATATCACTATTTTACATCTCTCTTAGACATACATAATCATTTAATAGTTTTGTAGATATATAATATGTTGCTATTATATTATAAATAATTTAATTTCATTGAATATATATATATATTATATATATATATATATATATATATATATATATATATATATATATATATATATATATATATATATATATATATATATATATATATATAATATATATATATTAATCGCAGACGCCACAATATACTCTTCAAATTTCTCCCTAAGGGAAAAACAGGCACCTATCGCACAGTTCTTTTTTTTAATTACTATATTCTCCACATCTGCGATACCCGTAGATAATAGAATGCCGTAAGACATGACATTCTGAAAGTAATTGAAATAGATTAAACGAACTGTATCAACATCATTATACATTATGCATCAACGTCATAATACGTTACCTTCAATATAAAATATTATATTATTATAAATAGGCTAACTGACAATACTTGCATTTGATGTGTTTCTTACATTAAACTAACCATTTTGAATACAACTGTCAAAAAATATTTGAAATTTCATTGAAAAATATGACTTATCGACTTCAAAATACTAGCAGTGGAGACGGAATGATGATAAGAATCCAAATGATAAGGCCAAATAAAAGTGTTGTCAAGTGATAAAATTTAGTCAATATCGATTCAACTAAATCGATCGACTAGTTTAATATTTATTTTATTTAATTTGGTGCTGACACGACCCTGTAGAGTTGCCATCTCATAATACACTAGCGACCCGCCACGGCTTCGTACGGGTAGAAATTTTTTTGAAAATAAAATACAGCCCATGTTACTCTAATGTAGCTTTCTAATTCTAAATCTCTTTCTTTCTTGATAATTTTTGAAATCGGTTGGATAGTTTTTGAGCTTATCTCTTACAAACTAACAATCAAATTTTTTCACTTGATAATATTATGTAGGTATAGATTAAATAATTCAAATTAATAAATATCATATTTTTTTGTTTTTTTTTTTACTATTTTATCCGCTTTTCTAACATATTCCACAATGAGAGAATGTCCGCAAGGGCATTCTATCACTCCTTCTATGGACCCTCGCAGAGGACCAGCTCTTGCATATAATGGCTGACCTCAGGGTTGACACTCAGGGATATGCAGATTATCTGGTCTGTCATAGTCCGAGGATTCAGTCTAAACACTATTGTGTGTGTTATGCAAAGAGGACTCGACACTATCAGTGAATGGTGTCGAGAGAAATCGTAGAGAGTCGTAGATAAATGCTGATAAAAGAGTAATTGTGCCGTTTACGAGGAAGCGAGGCCTCGATATGTTAGTAGCTCCACAACTAAACGGTGGATCTATACCTTTTTTCACTGAAGTCAAGCATTTGTGTGTTATAATCGACCGAAACCTGACGTGGAACAGTCATCTTAGCACTTTGCAAAAAGCAAAAATTGTCTTAGATACTTGCAGTCGGATGGCAGGGAGCAACTGGGGTCTGAGCCCAAAAGTTGTTGTGGCTGTAGATGGCCATTGTGAGGCTAATATTTAGTTATGCCTCTGTGGTCTGGTACGAGAAAGCCCACCAGAAGACTGTAATAGATAGGCTAGGTGTCTTGCAAAGAACCGCCTGTCTATTAGCAACCGGAGCCATGTCAACGTCGCTGGGTGCGGCGTTAAATGCTTTACTGAATCTACCGCCCCTTCACTTGCATGTGTTAAAGGAAGCGAGGAGCGGCGTTTACAAATTATCCGCCCAGGACGGAACGAAATAGCTATTGCGGAAACTGAGATCTTTTCGAGACTCAGTAATAATGTTCCGATTTTGAGTATGCCAACTGACGTCATGGTCCCGCGGTGTACCTTCGAAAAACATTTTATAGTGGAAATGCCTTCCAAAAATGACTGGCTTCAAGGAAGAATGTCCGGGAATCCGGGCAGTATACTCTGGGTACATCGATGGATCAAAATCGGACAACGACGTAGGAATTAGAATTTATGGAGAGTGCCCAAGTTTCAAGAGGAGCCTGAATCTTGGGAGGTACGCCTCCATATTCTAAGCTGAATTGTTCGCCATTATTGAATGTGCGTACATTAACGTTTTAAAAGCACTACGTAAACCAAACCATATACATACACTCTGATAGTTGGGCAGCTCTTTTGACATTAAAGTCGTATGTAATCACTTCGAGGCTGGTCAACAACTGCGTGATTATTTTAAACACTGGGAAATAAAAACAGGGTGGTTCTAAGATGGGTTCCAGGTCATGCAGGCGTCGTAGGCAATGAAAATGCCGACGAATTCGCAAGGGCCGGCACCAAAATCACATTTATTGGTCCTGAACCTTTTTGTGGTATTCCCGAAAGCCTGGCTCAACTGATTTTGTGGAATTCTTGTTTAAAGCCTCTTGCGAGTATTAGAAGAATATTCCAGGTAAGGAGTATTCCAAAACTCTAATTAAGCCATATAATCGCAGGTTGGCTTTTAGTGTCATGGCTATGAGGGGGAGTAACTTGCGTATCTTGGTTAGAGCACTCACGAGGCATTGTTGCTTAAATAAGTACATGTCTAACATGGGGCTCTTCGACACAAGAATGTGCCGGTATTGCCAAGAGGTGGATGAAAAGTCTATGCACATTAAAAGCCTACGACTACTGATGCGCACTCGTCAATCCTGTCACGGCCAGTACTTTCTGACTCTGGAGGAGGTTCAGCACGTCGCTCCAAGAAATATCCTGCAGTTCTTGACTGCAGTCGGCCTTGGGAGTGTTTTATAACGTAGTGGCGATCACAATATATCAACTTTGGTCGCAATGATACCAGGTCTGGTAGGACCTACATAGCCACTTATATCAAATAAAAATTAAAAAAAAACACTCCTAATTACTAGAAATATTCATGCATTTTCGATCACGTGAAAGGAATAATTCAAAAAAGAGATTTCAAGTGGATAAGGCCGCGGGGCAATCGTGCAGACTAATGTCGTGCCATATACCGTGCAGAAGAATGAAGTCAACATAGGGGGAATCACTTATTAAAAAATTGCAAGAACTGATCAACCTAGAAGAGTCAAATCCCTCTATCAAGTTAAATGTTAGGCCATAGTTTATACAATATACAAAGTTTAAGAAACAATCAAATAGCCCATTACGTAATAGGTTCTTGTCATACCTGCGTAACCTCGATGTAATCACTAAATCGAATAATTTTCTTTTCTTTGAGTTCGTCGACTGTAGGTCGGAAGCTGAGTTTGCGTAACAGATAACGTTTTTTCTCTTCTTTTTGTTTTTTCTCCTCAGCTGGTGACTGGCCTATAAAGAAAAAAATGCTTAAGAAAATAATGATTTTGAAGATGAAGTATGCTACATCCTCCATTATGTAAAAAATGCGTACATGGTCACGGTAAAGTAAAATAACAGATTGTTTAAGGCATTCACCATACTTCAATCGACATTACTAAATGTAGATCTATATTTATTTTCACAGTATGTCACCATGTTTTACGATAACTAATGATACTATAAATATAGGTACTTCATATGCATGTACTCAGTGTGTACGGAAAATTAATTTATTTCCACTCACATTTACTTTTACAGGATTTGCCCCAATACAGTAATGTCAACAATGTATATTGTTTATTTATTTGAGGCACTCGGTTGACACCAACGAGAATGTGTTAACTTAATTTAGTAAAAAAATGAGCTAATATTTTTCATATTTGTATTTAATTAAGTAGGTACGCCGCTCATACCGCAGATACCTTTACTAGGTAGTATTACCTAATAATAGCCGTATTATGGAGCCGTGATAAAGCTTTGTCTTACAATTTATGACTGCGAATGCATATAACACTATAAGATCGGAATTAAATTTTGGAATACTTTTTGTCAATAAATAATAACCAATTACATGTAGGATAAAAAATCCTTTACCCGAAATCACTACAGGCATTCACCCACACCGTCCAAACATTTGTCATGTTGGTAGTTCTTGAGTTACGGAAATACATTTATTATACAATATATTTCAAACTCTTAATCAAAAAGGACAAAAAATGTGTGTGATAATAATTCAGAAGATGATTTTTGGAATGGAAATAATTAATACGCAACTGTGGCCACTGGCCAGTTTTGGTCAATTTCCATAAACAATATGAAGTTCATAAGATAATAATTAGTAACTGCTTGGCACTCCATCCTCTCTGACTACCCTGTTGGGGATACATGTTGAGGATGTGTACGTATGTAAGTAGTAACTGCTACTAAAAAACAACTTACTCTTAAGTATGTTCCTCTCGACTAGTTCCTCAGCGGTGGGTCTCATGGACAGACGGCGGATCAGGCGCGCCCCTATCGCTTCCCACGACTCTTGACGTTCGTGCTCACTTTGTACCACCAGGATGTTTCTGTGAAAAACAATCAGTTAAGTTAATATTTCACTGACCATCCTACATAAAATGACAAATGTCATTACCTTGAAGAAACTTTTAACTTTTTAAACGTCGAGTACATATTGGCGAATACGGCTCGGCGATATAAAATATAAAGTTTAAGATTTTTAATGACGCCAAAAATGTTTTAATTATATTTGAAACGTAAGAACTTGGCTTGATTCCAAATCCCGCAAACTAGACCGAGTTAAATTAACTCATTAAAGTCAACCATGAATCACTATGAAATATTTTTCTGTCAAATTTTATATACGTTATCAATAAATACATTCAAGTAAGTACTTCCCCGTAATGTCCCAATTTCAGGCGATATATTTGAAACGTTGGAACAAAACAGACTGATCTAATATCAATCCCAATCAATGCCAAGAACAAGTCATTTGAAAGTAGGAAGAAAAATCAATAGCAATGAGTTGGCTTGGCGATGTGAATAAAAATAACACTCCCAGGCGCGTAGCACCTCGACGCGATGTCTCATTACCCTGCACGCTTATTCATATACTTGTTTACGATACGTACTATGCATAGAGCACGACATGTATAAAAGCTTACAAATGCTATTTCACGCAAATATAACGTGAAGCGTAACAATTGTTCGCATTGCTTAAGGGTTGGACTATATTTGTCCGCATCGATACACACCATTCCCATACTAAAAGCATGTTTTGCTTATCTTATATTACATATCGTATATGGTTCGCACCGAACCGCATCAGGTAGCGATGCGATTATATATCAATTTTTTCGAATGCATCGCTTATATCCATTTTTTTAAGCATACGTCGATAACTTTATTGTCTAGGTAACATGAGAATTATAGCCATGATATTGAAAAGAAAGTAAAGAATGTAAACGCGAAAATATTTAAGGAGAATTATGAGATTTGAGGAGGCGAAAGAAGTATGTAAGGACCGCGATGCTTGACGCTCCATCCTCTGATTACCCTGCTAGGGGATAAAGCGATATAGAGTAGTATATATATAGTAGAAATATTAATGCAGTTGGGGTGCGACGATGCTAAATGGGGATTTAGTCGAGCCTCGTGGGGTCCTATTGAATTTTGAAGATTAGATGGTAGAAAGAAAAAAAGGTTATATGATGTGGAGTCCCCTATCGGTAGGGGGAGTGTCTACAGGCTTCAAAAATGTAGAAAAATACAGTCACATAGAAATACTTGAGCGCGTCAGATATTCCACGTGTCTCCGGTGACGAAGGTATCTGCCGGTTTGCATGGTGGTCGTATGGAAGTCAAAAATGGAAAAAAAAATTACTAGAGCGCGTCAGATATTCTGAGGGGATGTTAAGTGAACTTGAATGAAGCTCCCGTTCAAAAGACTGACGATTCGGATGTGACACAAGCTCGTGGTGGCTTACTGAAAATGCAAAAAAAAGTTGTCATGTTGAAATATTCGAGCGCGTCAGATTTTCATGCAGACAGTCAGCTTGATGTCCTGCAGTCCTGGTCGTGCTGATTCATAATCTGACGATTATTTGGAGGGATTTTCTTAATCTGATGGTTTGACTTTAAATTGTTTAAACCGTTTTTACTAATTTCTAGTACTGCACGTCGCGCTAATTATAATAGATATTGATAGATTTAAATATTAGGCGGTACGTCTCTATTTTGCTCTTCATGTTAGTAAAGCAGATTGTTTTAAAGTCTTCAGATTGGCTATTTTGGGTATTTTTGTTTGTCAGTTGGTGGTCTATTTAACTTTATGGAAATCCCGACTCTTATTAGGTAATAATTTTACATACTCTTTGACCACGAGTGTGTGTTCAGCTCACGCCATCACAGCTGTGATCAGCTGTGATGGCGTGATGACTGACGGAAAGTATAAAGTAAGTTATCTTGAATTAGGAACTGGAGTATACCATAGTGTGAGGACGATGGGAGAGAGTGATAGATAGAGAAAGAGTGAAAGGGAGAGAGAAATGTGGGGTGAGGAATACATGCTTCACTGCAGCCGTACGCGCTAAACTTTATTGACGATTTTTGTTACTTCGACACGTGGAAATTTTTTCCGTTATCCTTGAATTATTTCCTTCAAAATAAAAAAAAAATCAACCGCGCTCGAGAATGTCGAGGTGACGTTTTTATTTTGTAAGTTTGTGTTTTGTGTCACGCTCAAGTCGTCAGATTATTGAAATGCACATTTTTCAGCATGTAATTAAACCATCATACCTTAATCTGTCGCCCTCGAGTATTACCAACTATCGATTTTTTTTTTACTATTCTGTTCGGCTATATAGAGACCTTAGATATGGTGTAAGTACTCAACAGGCTGCACGGTATCCCCCATATCTTAATCTGTCGCGCTTGAATAAATCCCAAAATCTCCTATTGTTTCCCCTACTACAAAAGAACATATAATAATAACTAAAAATTGAAACTTCATTTTTTATTTTTCATTGTATTTGAGATATCGGTCACTGATGTGGTGATGTCAGACTTGTATGCTAACTTAACTACGGTGTCCTTTATATTTTAAATATAATTTTCAAGCTTACTTCTCATTGGTTTTTAAGGTTTCATACCTGAAAAGCAAAATATAGTAGTACGATCACTCACGCATCGTCCGTCGTAGGTATAGCAAGTGTAAATACATATTATCAACCCTTTGCTTTAACATTAACGTTTTGAAATATTCATATTACATATATATCTCATGCTGTATCCTTGACGAGGTAGTCAGAGGGGACGGAGTGCCGAGCAAGTGTCCTTGCATACTCCATATTTGTCTCATCATTGGTCCCACATACTTTTGCCTATTCTTTGGGTTCTGCTAACACTCACTTCCGTTATGTACATTTTCATCGTCCATTGTTCACGACTCGTCTTTTCTTTTTTTCGGATACGTTGGTATTTATAGAGAGATAGAGGGGACCTTCAAACGAGTTACTTAATATTAATTTTACATTAATATTTATATTAACAGGTGAAAAACTGTGTACTCGAAATCGGCTTCATCAACATCCCCCCTCTCATCTCCGCTACTACTAAATTCAGTAAAAGGCAGGATAAATAACGTTATGACGGAAGTCCTGGCTCTTATATAGATCTACAGAAATTTTATCAAAATCTTTTATGTGATGATGATGCACTTAGAAAATATAAATGTTATACATAAACGGAACAACATAAACCATACCACTAGAAATAAAAGAAATGTCCTTCAATAGATTTAAAACTGCCTCACATAAATGGCTTGTAGGTAAAATATTTTATGCAATGCAAGAATTTTATACAGTGCAAGAATTAATGAATTGCAAGTGCTAACTTACCTATTTGATTCATTTATTTATTTTTCTTTTTTTGGTTATATAATTATTATTGTCATTTTTTTAATGAATATAATTGAATATGATGAATATGACACTGTTATGACAAATGTGATATTTTTTTATTTGTGATCGAAAAATATTTCGATTTTAAATGATAAAATAATTAAATATGTACTTTAATTGGTAGTTTTGAGTTGCGTATTTGTGTGCTAATATTTATTGACTGAATAGGCGGTCGCTATAACTTCTAGTCCTAGTGCCATCTACAGATATACTATGTACTCTATTGAAAAGCAAATAAATGATTTATTATTATTTTTATGCATAGATAGCTCGGGCACATAAAGAATGAGTACCTAATGAAAGACTGACGAAGAAAATGTACAGAGTGAAAGTGAGAGGTAGCAGAAGCCAAGGAACACCGAGGCTAACTTACAAAGATCAAATAGCCAGTGTTAGCTGACGGAAACGTCAAAAGCACTCGCATACGTAGGCGAAAATGTTCACATTCTGTTCATATTTGATTTTCAATTAGTTCACTGAGATTTGTGGGAAATTAAAAATGTGCGTTCCCCAAAGATCGATTTTGGACCTTTCCTTTTTCCAGTCTAAATTAATGATCTCCCATTTATGCTCAGGGACTTATGCGAAATTGTATTATTTGCTGATGACACTACATTATTATTTAAACTGGACAGAAAGGACCTAGATATTACCTGGGTGAACAGGATCCTAACAGACGTCTAGGAGATGATTCGCTGTTAATAATTTACTACTGAATGCACAAAAAACCAAATGTATAAAATTTTCCCTTTCTGGATTCTGGGTATATTAGAATCCATGATAAAATAGAACTGGGTGGAAAACAAAGAGAATTAGTTGTCTGCCAGTTTTCTTGGTTTAACGATAGATAGTAAATTGCAGTGGGCGGACCATATCTGGGCATTGGCTAGTAAGCTCGGTTCCTCAATATATGCCATTAGACGCATTAGACAATTGACCGATGTGGATACGGCTAGGTTGGTGTACTTTGCGTATTTTTATTGCCTAATGTCCTATGGCCTCTTTTTGTGGGGATCTGCGGCGCATATTAACTCCATTTTTATTTTACAAAAAAAGCAATATGTGCCGTGCCATCTACAGTATGAATGCAGGAGGATCACTAAGAAATCGTTTTAAAGACATTGATGTACTCACTTTGGCGTCCTTATACATCTTTGAAATTATTATGTATACGAGGAAAAATATAGATCTGTTTATAAAGAAAGGTGATATTGGTGGTATGGAAATCCGAGGTAGTGATAAATTGATTATTCCAAAATTTAAATTACATAAGTCAAATATTTCATTTTTGGCTAATTGCATTCGTTTTTTAAAGTTCCTCAAGAACTCACTCAATTCACAGAAAATAGATTTAGGTTAGTTATAAAAAATTATTTATAACAATATTTTATAGTATGATTGTCTAATTAAAGGAGATTAGACAATCATATTATAAAATAAATGATTTCGTTGAAGATAAAACAATAGTCTGGAAAAGATCTTCTCTGCACATGCATTTACTGGCTCTCTGAACAGTGTATTTTAATAAACCTTTTGTAAAATGATGTTGAAAAAATGATACCTGGCTGACTTTCTTGTCGGTTCTTCTCAGTGTCCAGGTTTTCTCTTTCAATCGAACTAAAGTAGATTTGACATTCAAAATAACCTTGTAATTGGGTTTACTTGAATAAATTGATTTGACTTTGAGGAGGCCAAAAAGAATGTAAGGACCGCGAAGCTTGACACTGTCCTCTCTGACTATCCCGTTAGGGATACAGCATGAAGATATGTATGTATGTACGTATATATGTACGTATGTATGCTGTACGTATGTTGTACGTATGTATGCTGTATGTATGTTGTATGTATGTATGTTGTATGTATGTATGTTGTATGTATTATTATTACCTGTTAATAAGCTCCTGCCGGTCGGGCCTGAGCGCCAGCTTGATGTTGAGGCTCTCCTTGCGCGCCAGCTTGGCCGCGACCCGCTCCGACTCGCTGCTGTACTCGTCGCGGTGGTCGCCCTCCCACGGGCGCGCGTTCTCCTTGTTCTCCAGCGCGCCGCCGCCGCCCCCGCCGCCCCCGCCCCCGCCGCCGCCGCCCGCCCGCGCCGCCCGGCCGCTGCCGTCGGACACGACACGACTGTCACACAACATGATTACACAAGCCCTACTCCCGCCTCGCGCGCAACGGAACTGTCTACTCTCGCCCGTACTAGATACGTAGGAGCGTTGCGTTGGGTGCGAGGTGCAGATAAAATTGCATTTAGTTAATCACATATATTCAGTACATAATTACAAATAAAAATTCACACGGATACGTTTTTCATGTTTGTTACATTTCATTTCTTGTAGTTATGTTAAAGAACGGTAACTATGGATTCGAATAACCAAAATTGTTAAGGCATCCAAGGATATTACAATACGTTCGTTTACGCGATTTAGACATTTTTATATTTGTGAGGATATGACGAACGAATTAAAGACAAACGGAAGCGGTCGCGTGTTTAACGGTGACCGTGCGGCGCGCCAGCGATTAGTTCATGACTTATCGTGCCTACTGTGTGATCCCGACTGGTGCCACATTAGTCACCCATAACCACCCTAAATATTGCCATCGTACGCGTGTTATGGTGCATGCGTATTAGCGCACACATATACGAACCGCGCGCGTACTGAACATGGTGCTTGATACTTGGTGCTCAGTGACGCTTACACACATACTACAAACATACAACGACGTCGCGTCTTTGACGCGCCAATACTTGTAGTGCGTAACTGCTATGTACCCAATATTACAGAAGGCTGAAACATTGAAATAAAAGTAATAAATACTATATTTTTAACTAAATTAGCCAACGTATCTACAGGAGACTATTAGAAGCTATACCTATTTCATACATTGATGTCTAACAAAATATGGTTCATATATCTTGTACAGTATCTAACAGCACTAGTTACGCACTACTGGACTGTAATCGACTTGTGCTTGTGATTCAACTACACCGCTTAGTGGTGCTATGCTTGCTATACTTACGGCTTATCCACTACGGAATAATAGGACGCCTGTATCAAAGTTGCCGATACAATTATACCAATAAAACTAAAAAGTATTCATATATTTTATAATTATTTGTTAATTACAAGTAGGCCCCTCGTTTTCAACAACTGTTTACCAATGCTATGGTTAAGCATCAACGCCTCGATATTACCCATTTGTGAACTTTTAATAATTTCAATTTCTAAGGTTCTTGTGAACTCTGGAACTTGTGAACTTGTAAAAACATGGGGATGTTTCATAACGTGTGCCACCTAAATTACGCTCAATTGATGAAAACAGTTGAAGTCGCGAGAGTGTCTTCTCAGACAATTACGCAGTAATAAATAATTAGACACGTTTCATGTCACTACAAACAAAACCAATTCTAAATGTAACGGCAAGTTTGAATGGGACAACCTATTACAATATTAGTAATAATAAATTTATATATAATTCAAACTATATTCCATTAACTTCACCTCTCAAGCACAAACGATGCGAGATAACTAACAGTCTACATTTGTCTGAAGATGCTTTGTTGTAAAACGAAAGACGTGTTTATTAATAACCTAGCTTAAATTTTGTTGGAATATAATTAAAAATATTATAAATAAATAATTATGACTAATGTAAAATGACGTATTTCCTTAAAATGCAGCGGAATCTCTATACATATAATACGAAATATACATATATTATGTATCAGCTTGTAATCCGAAAAAAGTTATTTCATAAAACAAGCAATTCCCATCCTCGAATTATTGGGTCACGGACGTTAATTAATTTATTGACAGCGGAGTTTATTCTGTGGAAGGATGGAAGGCTTTATTACGTAATGAAAATTTTAATTTAAGGCGAAGAAGGATTTTTACAACACGCTACATATCAAGTCGGCCCAGTAAGGTTGGAAGGTGGTGGGCAGACAATGTGATGTACACGTAATAAATAAAATGAAGTTACTTTTCTGTTTTTCTTATCCTATAATATAATACGAGCAATATTTGTATATTTTTAATCGCGTTCTCAGAAACGACTAACGATTTTGGGGTGAAAAATCGATCTAGGTAGGTGTCTCAATTCTAAGAAAATTCGTTTTCTCCGTGTTTTTACACATTAAAATTTGCCCGCGAAATATGAGACTTTATCTTCTCAATAGCATAGTGGTTAGATCGTAATTAAAAGCGCGCAGGTTCGAATCTTGCAATGTGGTCAGACTTTTTTTGTTTTTTTGTTTTATATATACAATCAACGAGCAAAGCTCGATCACTCTGGTACTTACATTAAGTGCAACATTAACAACAATTATAATTATTCATTACGTTTACAAATAATAATATTGATATCTAACAAGCCAACGACGTAATAGAGTTCGAAGAATGAATGAAAATAACATCTACATGTCAATAAAATAAGTATTTCAAAGACTTCTCAATAAAGAAAACTAGAGTTTAAAAATTATGAATGTGAAAATAAATATTACACAGACATGCAAAACAATACAATAATGCAATATATTATTATTATCATCGTATTTGATGTGTTGTTTCAAACGCACCTAAACACTATTTCACTACGCTATTGATATTGATTAATGATACATAAGTCAAAACGTGAACTATGCGCGTGAAACAATCGTGTTAGTTGTGGTTAATGAAATGTCACATAGGTTTGTACCCATATGTATTACGATTTTGTGAACCAAAATAACAGACACCACAAAATAGTAACATCCATATAAAGATGACAGTCGGAGGCGTTCAATGCACGATGCATGGGCGATATCGGAGGCAAGCGGACCGTCAGGAGGTCTCTTGGATAGATGGCGCGATACAACACTGACAAAATATGGGACTGTTACCATATGCGGATCCTCGGTTTGGGTGGCGGCCGTCTGCTCAGCGGCACATGATGAAAATAAATGTACAATTTCAGAATCACACCCATACAATAAAAACAATACAATATCCGACAGACAATATTTGACTGGGCCGTCGACGCGGTAGCAGAGTTTCTTTCTTTCAAGCTGGAGTCCCGAGTTCGATCTCCGGGCAGGTCAATTCAGGGAACGAACTTTCCTACATTGGCTTGGAGTCTGGGTGTTGTTGCTCCCCCAGTTCGTTATGTGGTACCCATCGTATAAGCCTAGAGCTTAGTTTGGGGTCGCACGATTTGTGTAATTGTAACTGCAGTATTGTTATTATTATCTCTATATTTCTTATACAATATAATATTATATATATATTTTTAGCTTCTGTACAACCAATAATTTAACGCTTAATTAATTAATTTTGTACACAAAATTGATTACTTTTATCAGTGTAGTTGATGTAATCTAGAAATTATTGCCTATTCGCTGAAGTAATGAGATATATGAGACAGCGTAGAACAATCCAATTTGTACTTATGTAAGTTCCACGCATTAGTTAATTACAATGACACATTATCAATATGTACCTAAATATTATTCGTAATATTAAGTATTAAAGACTAACTTGAAACTCGCATGGTGATGGTCTTGCCGCGGCGCTAGCGGGGTCGCTATGGGCGTTGCGGCCGGAGACGCCGACGGCGCAGGCCGCTTCTTGAGTGCTGATTTTAAGGGCACCGCATTAAAAATGGGCTCTTTAGGCGGGATCTCCTCCACTCGAGATGTGTCCGCGCCTAAAGCAAGTGGTTCTGCTTCTTCTTCCTCCAGCTCGTCCTCCTCTTCGGCTAAAATATTTTTGGATTACATAAGATGCAGATGATGTTTTAAATACGATATATACCTACAATACATATATATATTATACAAAATATAAAAACTAGTGACCTGCCCCGGCTTCGCACGGGTAGCAGAGCCATTTTGGACAGGACTTTCGTAAAAGCCGTTCTTAGTGAGCGTCTACACCGCGAAAGGAATAACTATGCTAAATTACAAATCAATCGGACCTATAGTTTCTGAGATTTCATGATCAGTCCGTCAGTCAGTCAGTCAGTGGTGTTTCGCTTATATATAAGATGTAACAATAAAGTAGATATAGTTGTAAATCCATTTCACTCTAAAATAAAACTATGGGTAATGCGGAATTATTCCCAGACGCGATTAACAAAATTAATAAATAATTTAATTTATCTATAGATTAAATTTGATTTCTTTAGTATGTGATGCCATCAAATGTCAATAACAGAAATTAGTAACGCATCTACGATGCCGCATACCATTTCCAAATATAGAGATAACAATCGACGTCTTTCTTACTTACAGTCAGAAAGAGGATGTTGTAGGGGGTGTTGGTGGTGATGTCGTGTAGGACTGGGCGAACTGAACATAGGCGGCGGTGGGATGGGGCCGATCTCAGACACGGCGATTGGTGGCTCCGGCAGTTCCGATAATACTAATGGCTCTTCGCCGTCACCTCCGCCCCCTGTCCCGTAACTACTCACTGGAATTTAAACAAAAAATATTAGTTACAACACATAAAAATACCATTAGTAATAACAAAAATAAAATACTCGACTATGGTTTATAAAAAAACCTTCAAACGAGATCAAATAACTGTATCCTTAATCATTGCCGGATGCGGAAGCCGTGAGCAGAGTATCACTAAGAGATAAATTATTATTTATGATTACTGTACCACAAGTACACTTTATTAGTACAATACAAAATTCGATAAAAAAATATCGTAATCTGTATCGCATTTACAACACGTCTTATGCCCGATTTCACCAAAGTCCCCTAATACTTAGCGAACCCCTAAAACCGGGTAGGAGTCCGTTAATGATGAAAATTTCATCACAAACACCTATCCGGTTTTAATATACGTGATCGCGCGTAACAATCATCGTGTATAATGTGCTAAATCTAAATGCTAAGTCACTCCAAACTATACATCTTTCAGTGAAAGTTTCATCTAAAACAATCAAGTCATTCTCGATTTTATTACGACCGACCGTCATAAGTCATTACAGCCGGTTCATAACAACATACAGTATTTATTTACTAACAGGGACTAAATTTCTGCGCATGCTTGTGTGCTAAAAAATTAAAAAAAACAATACCGCAGTTGTGAATGGCACAATGTGAGTGTGCTGTACCCTGTAAGTGACGTTGATTATTACTATTTAACAAAAAATCTGGAAAAGTTTCATGACCTTGTTTACGCTCATTCATGTCTGTGTTTTCCTATTAGTTATATAAAAGAGCGTATTATATCGGGGTTTTGTGAGCGTAGGTTGCATGCGCGTTCCAGAAGATACATTTTAATCACAGCGATAGACGTGTTATAAACTTTCGGTTATAAACTATCCTGACAAAATCATAGTCATTTCTGGAACACTGCATCTCCTTATATCCAAGACAACTCTTGTGGGGAAGTGGTCAAAACATAGTCTTTAACGGGGTAAATAAGTCCCTGTACAAGGTACATTGTGCCTGCAAAAATAGTGCACGGACTATGATCACAAATCGGTCTAATGCCTGAGGTATTTACAACGTTTCAACAAGTGCACAGAATCAAGAATAACTACGGGCGAGAATAGCGAGTACATATATACTTCTAAATCTTCATAATTCATTAATTGAAATGACTGTACAGTCTGTACAAATAGGTATGTCTTTTTAACTGTCGTTAAAAACGTAACCTCTAATATTAATAAGTATTTATTTGTACTACAGAATAGTCACTATTCTTCAAACATGAATGTAAAAGTTAATTTTAAACTGTCTATGTAGGTATGCACCACGGTATGCACTCACTGACGTCTCCTTGGTAACATATTCTCCTTGGCAGTTTGCCTGCAGTTAATGAGTTTGGTCGTTCAGGTCTCACAAGCTCGCCACCATTTTCCAATTTGTCTTTCTTTGGTTCTGAAAAAAAAAAAAAACTGATATAATTTTAAAAAATTCAATATTTTAATTTTTTTACTTAATAATTTTTTAAGATTAAAATTAAGTCATCAAACGATATGATTGCTTGCAAAAGAGGTAAACTCTGTTTAAAATATACACATTCATGCTATACTTCTTATAAAAAATATTTTATTTTAGTGTTACAAAATTTTGACGAAAAAACAAACGAAGTGGTTTAAAACGCTAAAAACTGCGAAAATCAAATTAGGAAGAGAGCTAAAATTAAACGCTCGTAGTTATATGTCAGAAAAGATCACAAACATTAAATTACATTAATTTAATACATTAAATTCTTCGGAATCGACTTTTTTTTTTCATTTTGTTACGATGTTCATTACAATTACTTTGTTCTCGTGTTATTTAAAAATTAGAAAATATTTAAAATGTATTCTGGTTTTGAACACAAAGAAAAACTTCACATATCCAACTTCAGCAGCTACATCAAAAATTACGTTCTAAGTACAGATGAAAAACAGATGTTCCTATAACATGAGATTAACTCATACATCAAACTATGTATGTTCTTATCAATTGATAACTACTTAGGGCACTCCAATATTTGAAATAAGCCTTTATCGTTCACAATTTAGAAATTGATTACAAACACTATGCATATACGAAATCTTTCATCTACGTCGCGGCAGAACAAAGTAAAATATTTCTTCGTAGAATGAATAATATGTTATTTATACTTGCTTTGTTGATTTGATAACTAAAACTCGTACAACATAATGTTATTTACCTAACCTGGTAACGTGATTTTCTTTTATTTGTTATTGACAAAAAATAGAAGAAAATATTTGCATCGGATAGTTTCTATTCATAATTATTTGAAATGGATGTGTGTGTATGAGCAAGTGCAGGGTAACGTCACGCCGACGTGGAAGTGGCTAATAATAGTGAAATGACTGCCGCGTGGCACGCGCTTCCATTCAGCCGGCGCCGCTTCGGCCTTGGCCGCGCCATGGAGTCGTAGCGTACTGACTACTGACGCATCACATAATAACAGCACGTTAAGGGAAATAAACATATGATTACAGTACGGCAGAGATCTCTATAGAACTACTGTTAACAAATCTAACTGAAATTTGAACAGGTATAACTATTAATTAAGATACGGATAATATTGTAAACACAGACATAATTTGACGCAATTTACATTCGGTGTGAACAGAGCATCCATCAGGTGCAAAAGATCATACATTGACACCTCTTACAACAAAAAATTTTACGAATAATATTATGTATTTGAGACCAAATGAAAATGAAGATTTTTTTGTATATTAAGTTATCGCACCTTTAGAATGAAACTGACCTAACTCAAAATTGTGAGATTTCTTTTGGCAAGTTACGACAATGAATTCTATTAAAATAACAAAACGGAATTTTCACGATTGCATGTTTAAATTTTCTCACGACATGTAGCTAATGTGTCGGACAGAGAAGTAAGTTCATATTATATCTAGATAGTGTTAGTAAGTTTAATTTAATAAAATTTAAAAAAAAATAATAAAATTTCAGAATTTTGAGTTGTACTCAAAATTCTGAAATTTTGAATTAGGTCAGTATCATTCTAAGGGTGCATTATATACTACACGTCTATGTTTAACTTGAATACTTAGTGCTTATTTGCAACTTTATAAAACTTATTTATCAGAAAAAATATGTAAGTGTATTTTATTGATCGCAATTGTAAACATTATAGGTACCTCTGAAGCAATAAGCAGCACCTGGCAGCGCCTGGCTCGCCTAGTTGCTCAAATAAAATTGCGACATTGATTGATTGCAGGTTATTCTGGGATTAAACTCAGTGAACCTTACAGAGCTCGAAATCGATCATAATAAATGCCCTACCTGAAATGGTCAGTATTTGTTACTTATTTTATAATTTATAAGAATAATCTGTTCGTATTTGAGTTTGTTAAATAGAAACAAATTCAATCCCATCCAATATTCATTAATTGGAATAGGTTAGCAATAATATCAGTGAATAGGATTTGTCGTTCGCAATATAATATAATAATTTTGTTTGCGTTCGATTCCCGTTATGTTGATTTAGGAGGAGCGCGAGTTCAGCAAGCCTTATTTAGCTGGGCTCGAACGATCGATGTGAGCGCCCTTGGCCGAGCCGCGCCACAGCCTCGCTCCAAGAACATAAAGGCTTGCTGCAACGTAAACGTCGATTACCGATCCACGTGTCAACTTGTTTTCTTTCTAGTGACAAATCGTTTTATCTCTGCGCAAGTCATTTTGGAAACATGATTAAATAGTAAATGATTTCAACATTTCGATAACGACATTCATAAACTGAGATATTTCCGATTTTCCTGTATGTACTTCTACAATGTGTAGGTACAACGTGTACAACACATAGTAATGTAGTAATTTTATTTAGAGATAAGTAGGAAAACCATTTCTCATCAATAATGAGTGGACTAGAAGGCCGTCGAAATGTAATGACGTAATTACTTGGACATGTCAGTGGTGTGAAGGATAGAGTGCTCCCAGTAATAGCTACAATGTCAAGAGTACGCGAGATGACCACACGCGCTCGGTATCCTCGGCCCTCGTCATGCTGCGTAAAACGACGCGAGCCATTACCGCAAAAGCTGGTTAAAAATACATTTAGCACGATAATAACTGAAAACGTTTACTGACGCATCAGGTATTTGGCCTGGTTACATATGTAAACAGCATTCAGCATTGTAGTGTACATGTTTGTTATTTTTTATAAGTGTTTGTTTACGAACATCGCATTAGATTATTATAGTAGATATTTTAGCAGTATCCGCCCGCTTCGCTGGACCTATGTTTTAAGCTAGCGTAGTATGTATCTTCCATGTATATGAAAAATTTCATCATAATATGAAGTGTATTTCATTGGTGATAAGAAAACAAACGTGCAGAAATCTACAGATTCATACAGTAAAAAGTAGTATAAATTAGACATCTAGTAAAAATGGACAAACATATATAGGTACTCTAGTGAAACGAACGTATGTAGGTCGCATAATTGGCTCGAGAGGAATCTGTGGTGGCGACGATGAGAAAATTTTCTCGACAGTGACGACAGGCACGTGGGAGGAGACATGTTAGACTAACAATAAAATCTGAGTACACATTATGTTGAAAATTTTATATGAACGGAAAAAATCAAAATGTCTACTGATAATTTCCTTTACAATACTAATTTATATTACAACAAAAGAAAACGCCGTTAGGTAAATGTATAAAGTGTACATATTATGTACTCAAATAAATGTTTCTTTATGATCAAATATGGCTTCATACGAAATGCCTATTATATTCCTATTCTGCTAAAATGTTTATTTTTTGTGTAAGAAATACATACTTTTTCAGAAATGTGATGGACCACAACCAAGAGCTAAAACATAATGACGACTTAGTTGCAACTACCAATTAAAAATATGTATTACGAAATATGTGATAGAAATAGATAAATTAAGATAGATTTTCTATATAAGAGAAAATAAGAAATGGAATTCGTCTAACATAAAATATCCACTGTAAGCCTGAAAACAAAGTCATTGTTATGAACCCTTTTCAACAATAACATTAAAGTATGTTACGTATTTCCTTTATCTATCATATAAAGATATTGCGAAGGCTTGGATCCTGTATATACAATGTACTCATAACATCTTACATAAAAAAAATTATTTACTTTTTTCGGATTGTGCAGAAGTTAAATGAAGTACCCATATGCATTGAGACCAAGTACCTTTATGGATTTAGACAGGTTTGTAGAATAAATAAAGAATGTTGTAATATAAAGATTATGCTTTTTGAGAAGGCTTATTGTCGTGCTGTGTTCAAGAATAAAAAGTGTTCAGGGGCCTAGACAAACGGCACAATTGTCGTAAACGCTAGTAGAATAGAATGACAAACACCACGTGATCTGGCGTAACGAATTTGAAATTGGAAGTCAAACGTTATTAACTCTATTAATCAAACGGGAACGAAAGTGTGAAAACCGCCGTAAAAAACTTAGTCGAATGGCACTTTTGACAAGCAATAACGCCAACAAGCGTTTCGACTGTACGAAGCGTTTTCCACTTGGCTAGCCACTCAGGTTTACCTATAACTACTACTAAGAATCATTTTAGTTGACCTACTTTCAAAAAGCAACATTCATCTCATTTCTTAAATTTATTAAATCATGAGTTCATGAGCGATAACCGTGATACGTAGGTATTTAGAAATAAACACTGAAAAATGTATTCCGTCTATTGTACGTAGATACCGTCGTAATCATTCCATAACATACGATAAATATAAATTGAAACTACATTCCATGAATAAGGATACAAAAAGCTTATTTTATTTTATTACAGTTATTATTATATCATTAGATATTTCAAATAATTTACGTGTGAGTATTATAAAGAAACTTAAAGCAATAAATGTTGTTTGGAATCTCATAATATACCGACCTGTAGTTGTTTTATACGCCACTCATGAGATGTTTCTGATCTTAAGGAATCATAGTTACACAGTATCTAATTCACCCGTAGGAGTTTGTATCCTAATGCGTTAACTTGAAATAAAAGCTATGTCAAGAATAAAGCCTTGACATGAGGAGTCCCAAGGACAACCGGTAGGGGACAAAATAAATCAGTCTTATAGAAAAGAGAAAGTGTATACGCACGCACACGCACGCACGAATTATGAGCATATCGCAATTTTATATACTTTGTATATAAAATTGCGGTGTGCGTATGCTCGTAATTCTTCTTCTCAACGGCTGAACTGATTTTGATGAATTTTTTTTTATACTTACGGAGTCACCTCAATGGTTCTAGCCGCGGCACATGGTGTGATGAAAATGGTCTTTTTTGGACATGGTTGATTATCTCGGAAACTAGTAAAGATATATTAAAAAAAAATTTACGTAATTTATTAAAGAGTTTAGCTATATAATGCTATGACTTTTAATAATATCGTCTTAATTGGTGTTGCAGAAAAAAATGTTTGTAGTTACTCTTGATATTTTTTAAATTAATTGTTTCATGTATTTTTCTTACATTAAAATAAATACATAAAATTCTATATTATTTCATTTTCCGGGTTAAATATGAAGTTAAAAATTAAATTAATAATTTAAACATGCAATTTTTAGATATAATGAACCAATATTTGTACTGAACATAAAATAAATTTATTGAATAAACTTTACCACTTAAATTAAAACATTAATCATTGAACAACTAAGATGCAGCAGTTTTATTTGCGGTATACTCAACATTGACTGCTTTCTACGTCTTCGGAATCATCGTCAGCTAAAATTAATAAATCCACTGCATCTAGAAGAACTCTTCTTTTATCCTTTGATGCTCAATTCTTAGACTGAAAATATAAAGATCAGAATATATTAATAAGTTATGAATAATATATTCTTTGTTTTTGATTCTAGAGCATTTTCTAGTGTGCCAATCCCTGACATTTCTAAATTCTTTATTCCTGGCTTCTTGGGCTTCTTCAGAAAGGTTTCCTATTGGTATTATAGCGTGATGTTTAATAATTTCTGTTGTATGAATTAATAATTTGTGCACAGTAACAGAGGCATTTAATACATAATTTTGCACCATAATTGCATCCATAATTTTGCACGTATAACTGCTTTTTTTTTACTAAAATCAGCTAATTTCTCAACATTTATTTTGACACCTGAAGATAAAGCCTGTAAAATGATGTAAACTCTTTAAATCAAATTCTCATCTACTCCTGTGATTGTAGCAGATAGACCAATTCTTGAAGAATCGTCTTGCCGTATTACCGTCATTAGTGTTTTCTGCTCCTTGTTTGACGATATCCACCAGAAGTCCCATTTTATCTTTAAACTCGTCTTGAATTACTTTATTTCTCTCTGCGAATAAATCTTTCTCATCCGTGTTACGAGTAGACCACTTCTGTATTGGTAGTTATCTATATGTAATAAACACTCAAAACATTTAAGCCACCAATATAGCAAAGACAAATCAAATTCATAAAACTGGTTGTACGGCTCTACTAATAACTCGAGTCAGATCATTCATCTGTGTTGGGGTTGCTCCACATATGTAACAGGTAGCAGTAGATCTATTATCAGTTAAAGCGTTACCAACTTTTCCATCGATCATTGTAAAAAAGAGCTCGTTCATCACACTTTTGCCATCGATATTGGAAATAGACAGTTTCCACTTGACTTTTAATTTCAGTGAGTTCGTTACAATGATTTTCTTTAGTTTCTTTTATGAAGTTCTATAAAAATCTATGATGATTTATAAGTATGAAACTTTTATTTGTAGAGTACCAAAGATGCTCATTTATATAAAATAAACAAATAAATAATTATTCGCAGCGTTTTTTGCAGTAAGGTAAGCATTTAAAACTTATGCTAATTTTTAAGTGTGAAATCCATACGCGTTACGACCTCACTTCGAAGACTTAAAAAAACATATTAGAATATAGAAAAAAAAAAACAATAACAGTATAATATGCCTCAAGTTCTGAATTTTTAAGGATTATAATTAAACTATATGAAATCTAAAATTCTATATATGGGCCGAAGTCCAACTTTTTGTTCGGGACGCCACACCGAGCGGCGGGTCGCTAGTAGCATATAAAATTCGAATACGTTACTTGGAAATAGTAACCGGTTTGTTTTCCATCTAAATCAATTAATATTTGCGGTTGATTTCTTTAAACATTATTGATATAATTGCGTTTGTAAAACGTGATTTAGGCTGTAGGTAAATTTAACTTAATAACAATAATTGTAAAAGTAACGAATAATCTCACTTTTAATATTAATATTACGAAAATAATTGAGTAGAGCTTGTCATAATTTATCTCCGACGATTTTAAAGAGAAAAAATTGTGTCTTCGAAGGCTAAGTTTTTAGAATTGGAGTATAAATTATTTGCGATACGATGAAATAAAGATAAAGCTACCAAATCGGTCAATAGTGAAAAATAATATTCAATTTGTTTTTTTTGTGTTATATATTCGACACTTTTGGCATCTGTCTGTTTCTGTGTTAATCTGCGGCATTTAGTAGCTTTTGAATAGTTGAACCTATGTGCATGCGGTTTTTCCTTTTTTGAAGGCTGCGGTTTCCAAGTTCAATTAGCTATATTTGATGGAAACTGGTCCAGCCATCCTCACGATCTTCAGCTCTGAATCTTGTTGTAAAAGGCGTATACCATAGGTACCTACCTACTAACATACCTTTAGGCCTTTAAAATATTTTTATTCTTTTACTTTAAATATTATTATTGTATTAGGTTTTCTTATTTCAATGTTTTGCATATTTTTCTTTGAATAGTCGGTTAGTGGTGGAGGAAGCGTGCGCCTGCGCACCGGATATGCCCGAGCGCCCGCATGTCAATGCAAGCTATCCCCAAAATTGCATTAACTCATTGCTTTAATCGCATTTATCTATCCTCCTTTTTTATTATTTACTAATTTTTTATTTTTATTTTAACGCTTAATATCGAATTACACTGTATGAGGATTACATTTGCACCCGCTTTTTGTTATAGCAATTTTATTGTGTTTTGTATACCGATATATTAAAACTGTTTTACAGTGAAATAAATATTATTTTTATTAAGAAAACACTAAAGGTTCTCAGCGGTATAGCCTTATAGTTCAGTAATTTTAACAGACTTCAAAAAAGAAGGTTATTAATTGGCAGAATCTTTTCTTATATATGTACGTTCAACGATCATTATCATTATTTACAACGTAGACCAATTTTGATGATTCTTTTTTTATTTGAAAGGTTTTATTTGTTTTATTATACAGTGTTTTTTTAACTGGGACAGTATGGAGAAATCTGAATTCATAAGAGATACAGGGGAACTGTCTTAGAAACCCTTCGGTCTTTTTTTGTGACAACAATTTTGGCGTTATCAATTTTTGGTTAAGCGTGAGATGTCCATAAAAATTTGTAAAATTGGCAAACATTTTTTTAATGCGGTCGACTCTATTTCATATTTAAGCATCATTTCATCATATCGGTGAAAAAATCTGGACAGCAGAAGTTGGTCAAATTTAAAAAAATACTTTTTCATACAATAAAGCTAAGCTAGCTAAGTATGGGGATATCCGAACCCATAGAAGATACAAAGGAATCGTCTTAGAGACCATTCGGTGCCTTTTGTGAAAACAATGTTGTCATTATAATTTTTTTGGTCAAGCGTGAGTTGTCGATAAAATTTGCAAAATTAACTGTTTCTTTTTTTTAATGCAAATCAACTCAGTTTCACGTAAGCATCATTTCATTGTTTTTATTTATTTATTTGTATATTTATTTATTGTATAGGACGAAAAAAATCTGGACAGCACAAGTTGCTCAAATTTAATGTTTTTATTCATGCAACGGGAGAATCCAATGTACTAAATCATAGTCGACTTACTCTGGAACAATTCATTCAGTATTCTAATAAATGAATTTCGTGTCGATACGTCTTACCTCTTACATGAAATTCAAATATGGGACACTTTTTTAACACACAAAAGTTTTTGTAACTGAATGAATTGTTTTCGAGTAAATCGACTATAATTTAGTACATTGAATTTCAATAAATTTTACCAACTTCTTACGTCCGAATTTTTTCGTCCGATACAATGAAATGACGCTTACATGAAACTGAGTCGAAATGGTCAATTTTGCTACTCACGCTTGACCAACAAATTGATAATACCAAAATTGTCATCACAAAAAAAGACCAAATAGTTCCTAGGACAGTTCCCATGTATCTCTTATAAATTCATATGTAGACCATACTTTCCCAGTTAAAAAAACACTGTATATCCAGGACGGTTCATAGAAATCTAGTTAAAATCTGAAGATAGAGTTAAGCGCATAGTAGCTTGAACAAAAGAACTTCTCATGGGCTTAATATTTTGATGATCTTTTAATTTAGAATTAAAATTTTGAATTCTTACTTGCAGACCTACTATAGACATTTTTTTAGGACAAGGCCTTTAAAAGGGAAAAATGTAATATAATAACTTTTTAAGAAAAAGATTATACCAATTTTATAACAAAAACATTTAAATCCACAAAATACTTAATCTTTACTAATCAAAACTCAAGTACAAAAATAACTTCATTATCAAATTTGTCAAAGACAAATTTAATTGTAAAGTATATGTATGTGACATTTCAATTTTATTTATTTGTATAGATTTAATAGAAAAAATATAAAAATGTGATTGGTGTCATTATTAGATAGAAAGTATAAAAAAAAATACGCGAGATATGTTATTTTATAAATAGAATTTCTTGAAATAAAAATAACGATTTCTGTTTATCTTTGTTTGCACATGCATCAAACAAAAATACTATATGAAAATAAAGACCGTTTTAATATTTGCATTGCATCGCTGTCTGTATGACGGGATATTTTTTTGGTGATGCAGGAGAAACCACTCCTTGTGGTCCACTCCACTCCTGCGGTGGTCGTTCTCAGCGCGTTGTCGAGGGGCTCCGATCTCCTACAGACGCACCAGAGCCCCGCTCGGGTTGTGCCGAAACAAGCTAAGTCGCGCCTATAAAGCTGATTCAATTTAGTAATTTTTCCGTTGAATTTTTTGGGGAAATTTAGTTTCATATACTAAGGCTGCAATCTATTGTGCTAGAAGTAATCTTATATTGTAATAAATAAAAATTTAAGACCTACTTCGATAGCCACTTAATATGAAGACAGAGCGGATCGTTAGTTGTAACATAAAATATTTACATTAACCAGCGATTCTATTAATTTTCTCTTTATAGACAAGGCTAACATAGATGAACGTCACTAGAATAAGGAATGTGGTGATTGACATTCAGAACACCAATTAAAACAGCGTAGAGTTTGCGCGACGCACAAACACGCTACAAATAGTTGCGCAAGGCCGCGCGACGCCTTCGTTATACTTCGTCTGTTATTTATCGACAAGGCAGCTACGGTACCGCACCTTTGAAAACATCCGCCACCTTTTCGCTCTTAGATTTCAATAGATACAAAAAGAATTCGTTAGCTGTTAATGATTCTCAGAAACCGAATCGTGACGATTCTGATTGGATTACTTTTGAAACTTTGAACTTATAAATAAACTGTTATATTGCTCCCAGAGGGTTTGGTGTCAGTGATATCGTTTTGGAAAATTTCTACTTAGTAAAAACAGTAGCGATAATTTTTATTGTAAAAAAAAACTGCTTGTAAAAATACCTGTTACCTACTTTTTAGCGATATTATATATATAATATGTAATTACTCATTATGGTATGTTTAGATCGGTACCTATATCTTTGTAAATAATTTATATATAAATAACGACTTCATTACTGAGCAAACATGAGTACAGACAAGTCTACAGCAGCAAAGCCCTAATAATATTCCAAACACTTAACCGTTAACTTTTAACAACACAATTTTTTAAAAACAGACAATTAGACAAACAGTTAATACTAAACAGCCATATACAATAACATTTTTTAACAATTTTTTTTACGAATTTCACGAATATCTCGTGACTGAAGAGTTAAAATTTATTACAATGTCTTAAATTATTTTCTGCTGTGAATACAGCAGAAGATTTTAGAGATGCATCCTATGGACACCTCACTCGTTTCCAAAAAAGAAATGCAATTTTTTTTATATTCGCGTGAAAGTTACATATTGCGTTAATTAAATTTACCTTAATTTTTATTTCAAATAACATTCATGATAGTCGGATTTGATGACATTGTAATAAATTGATTTTAACGATTCTGCAGCGACATTTGTCGTAGGAACCAAAGAATACAGTGTTCTTATAGGTTAATTTCGTTATCTGTATTTTTCGATTGGATTTATTTATTTAAATAGGGAGAAAAATAATAAATTTTGTGGAGTTTATTTTAATCGTAACAGCTGAGATGAAGAATTGATAGTGAGTTTATACTTTTTCATTTTTAATAATATGGGTGTAAAACTGATGATTTTGTTTTGGGTCATTACTAATTTATGTCTTTTATATAACTTTTATCTCTTTACCAGTACGGTGACAACCTCAAAATAATTATTTTAAAACACGATTCTCAGTTTAAGCTGAGCAAATTACATAGGTACATACCCAGTACCGTCTTTGCCATAAGGGCACACGGGGCCCGTGCCCATGCCCGAACATATATAATATATGTAAATAGGGCTCGCATTATAGTATAGGAGTACCTGGGTGACCGAGCTTTGCTCCTTGATTCTATCTATATCAAAAACAAAAAAAAGTCTGACTACATTGCTGGATTCGAACCCGCACACTTCGGCGTGGTATATCTACGTTCTAGCCACTGTGCTATTAAGAAGATAATCTTTAAATAAAATGTATATGTACAAATATTGCTCTTACAATAATATAGGATTAATGAAAATAACACGACTGCATTAACACACGATTAATAATAATGTTATACATAATATGCAACGGTTTTATTGAATGATACGATACATACATATCTTCACGCTGCGTCCCTAACAGGGTAGTCAGAGAGATGGGAGCCTTCTTTCGTTTCCTCAAATCTCATCATTCTCCTCACACATTTTCGCCTAGGCATGCGAGTGCTTTGACATTTCCGTCAGCTAACACTCTGGTTAAATAAATAATTAAATTTACTCTTATTCGCAGTAATTTACTACCGGTACTAATTCAATTTCTTTGCAGTTAAACCAATGTTTACATAGAAGGTAATGATTTTTGTTGTAACTTGACATAATATAGCACATTTCAAATTCAATTACGTAGGTGAGTCACGAAAATTATTAAAGTCAACTCTCATACCTTTAGGTGTATACATAAGAAGTTGAACAGAATACGTAATGGTTAAGTTATGAAAAGCAGGGGTACGTGGGAGGTTTAATCCTTGTCAAACTTCCGATTGAAATTTCAGCTCCACCTACTGTGTGTGTAATGTTTACGTATAAAAATGTACTTGTTGACCCAAAATCCATAATAATAAATCTTACAATTACTGTAATTTATAATCTAATCCACGAATTTGCAAATTAAATAAATATAAGTTATAAAATTTAAACAATAATGGCAGATAACAAATGAACATTTAATAAATTAGAAAATTTGATCACGAAAATAAAGAAACAAGGAATTATTGCAAAAAATGTAGCTGGGAAATTGTCTATCATGAACAGTTTATTTTTTGTTGTACTGAATTGCAATTCAGGTTTTTAGGTCAATTTTATGCTTGAATTCATTTAAATTTATATTTCACGACGAGTTACCTGCCAATTATCTTTTGCATTGTGAGGTATTACTATAATAATAAAGAACTGTATCCACTCCCTGTCCTTTATGATAGGAAGTATTCTTTAAAAAAAAATTGCATGGGAGATGCATACAACAAGTCGTGTTATAAATAGCGCGTTAGATATATTCATAAAAATTAATTAATTGTAAACAAATAATATATCAAAGAGAATAAATCGCATCCTCTCTCTTTATGATAGCTAGTTCATTCAATAACTACAGAATTTAAGTTAAAATTACAATAGTATAGATTATGTTCTATTTGTTCTAAATACATAAAATCAACCAAGAAAAAATAGATATCTGAAAAACAATTTTAAAGCACATGAAAAGAGAACATCACAAACATAAATGATAAAGCAGCAATGGGAAGGTAGCAGGTAGTGGTGAGTGCGCGGCATTGACATTGACAATGAAATGATTGATGCAAGTGCACTGCCATCTGCCACGAGCGCAACTACGTTGTCGAAAATGAATAAATATTACACTCGAGATTTTGATTTCAGGCACGTAGCAAGGCTATTCATAAGAAAATCGAACAAAATTCCAAACGCTTTTTCATTCTGTAATTCGTTGTATTGGTGTTTATAGCACTTTTCTTCCTGCGATTAAAGACGCCCTCAAAGAACTCCTGGCTAAGTGCCTGATACGAGCGGGTACCGTTGTGTCTGAACAGCGTGAGGTTTGCGTTGTGTCTCGGGATGGGCGATTTGCGGCGCACATAGAACTGGTCCTGGTGCCTTGGAGGCGGAGGCGGTACGAACGCTGGCGGTGGTGGCAGGCGCGCGGGCCTGCGCCTCCCGCCCGCAAAGGCGTCCATGGCAGCGAGCGTGCCGACGTCGCTCATGCTCGCGGCTCGCTCGCAGCTGGAAGACTAAACTGAAACGCTGCGGCAGCGATTGGGCGGCGATCGTTATGCGCCGCCCTCAGTGTTGCCAACACATTGCAACTTCCCTAGTTTTGTACAAAATATCAATATAATATTTTGCGATAACGTAATATACATACTCCAAAGCGACGATAATCTTAAAAATCACTTATGAATGTACTTTTGTTTAAATGTATTTATTTTTAAAAACAGTTTATCGACTCTTTTAATTACTTACACCGATAGAATTACAGGCCTTAACAAACCTTGTGTTTAAAATATGCATAATTTAATAAATCTTTATGGCAAGTTCTTGAAACGTTCTAGGGTAAACAGCAAGTCATACTTGGCAACATTAGTCAGCCAGATAACGCGCGCGCTCTTCGATCGCCGCCCGCCCGCTTTCTCTCCATCCGCCCACGCGCCAAAGAGTATTGTTTTGAATTTTTAATTTCAAGCCATTCATATGGAATTCATGCAACATGTAACGGGAAGAAACAGCACACAGGACTTTATAGTTCATTGACCTTTTTATATTGTAATCATAGTGTTTAGTTTATATGAAAATATATTTCTTTAAATTCAAACTCGTTATATTTCTACAACAATACCCTTGAATTTCGTATTTAAATATTTTAACAAGTTAACATTAGCAATTTAACATATTCTCACAGAGAAATAATATAAAAGAAATATTTTTCCCAGAGACAAGTCAATGGCCTCTAGTGTCCTTGTGAAGCACTGTAGGACGTAGTTGTCAAGGAGAGAGAAGTCACAGAAAAACGCAAATAAATGTTCCACGTTTAATCTCACAATGAAGGAGGTCCTCTGCCGGTTAATTTAACTTTATTTCGAACAAAGGTTTCAGAGAATGAGACTATTGTGCATTTCAAAATTAAAAAGATCGGTGTGATTGTGGAGTGATGATAAAAGAATATAGAAAATATTATAACACCTAATCTACAGATTATAACATTAAAATTCAAAACCAAAGAACTGTAATAAATATAATTAATTTTTAGGTTAATTCCTAATATCATACCCAGTACAACCATTTGAATGTTTTCAAAATAGAACAGGTAGTATTAGTAGGTAATGCGCTGTTACCACACATATAACATGTACCACATAACACCCTCTTGATTACGTCACAAACCAGGGAGGCGTTGCGCTCGTCAGGATTAGATGTGACTGTGGAATTAAATTTTTTCATTCAAAAAACCGAAATGTTTTTGTTACAGTTACTGTCATTCTTTTGTAAATTGTGATTTGAATGTTTTACATAAAGTTTTAAGGAATCCTACTTTAACGTCCAGTGTTTCCTTTTAATGTCGGCATCTTCCTTTTTAAATAATGTCATGTTAAAAATAAAAAAATTAATAAGCACGCGAGGTGAAACAAGTGAAAAAACAAGAAGATTTTAGAAAGGAAACAATTTATATTTGATCTTAACAAAAACCTATTTTAGATTTACTGTTTAAGAATTTTGTATTATCTAAGTATATACTTTGTCTATAAAAATGAATGTTAATCTGTATGTCACTTAATATACATGTATATATATTATGTATCGATAGTACCACCACAGATTAATTAGTTACTAACGTAAAGTACCACTCAATCGATTGAGTTCTATATGGGTATAATCGACACTTTACCGGAAAACTTAATTTGTATATGGAACAATATTGAATTAAAAAAATAATTACTCCGAAGCGTGGCGAGTTTCAGCAAAATAACACAACACAATAAAAGAAAATCCTAATTAACGTACGAGGGATTTGGAGTTACTGTTACATCTATATTTACTATTACACATATACATACCTCAAGCATATATATCATCAAGCCGTGTCACCAACAAGGTAGTCAGAGAGGATGGATCGCCAAGCATCGCTGTCTTTGCATACTTCTTTTGCCTTTTCTTTCTCACACTTTCGCCTAACTAACCACACTGGCTATTAGGTCTTCTACCTTGGCTTCTGCTACCACTCTCTTTCACTCTATTTATGTTCTTCGCCAATCTTTCACCACTCATTCTTTATATATACCTGAACCATCTAAGCATATTTACCATTTACTATCCAATAACATGTGTTAAAAGCTTCGGTGCATTTATAGAATAATAGAATATTGAACATAACAATAATGTCTCAGATATAATGGTTCTAAACATTTTGCACTATAAATCTGTATATGTGTATATTTGTATGTCTGAAGAAGCCCTCCATGTAATAGGTACAAGTACAAATAATTGTAAACTACGTCGGCTGTAACAACCGTCTAACCATCTAACCTCTGAGATACAGATTTCATACAAGTTAACAACATGTACGCTCTTCAGAAAAAACATTATTGATAATGCTAATAGAAAATATAAAAACACAACATTTGTAACTTTTATTGTATTATATGGTACTGAGGTCTGGATATGGCCCAAATCAAGCGTAAGTATGATGAATGCGGTGAAAATGAAAGTTTTCAGAAATATATATGGTGTCACCCTTGCGGACAGAATACTTGCTAAAAAGATATGCAATACGGCAGGGTTGGATGAAAGTGTTAGTATAAAAACGAAGAATGGAATGCTCAGATGGTTTGGGCACGTAAAAAGAATGAGTGGCGGACACGTAAAAAGAATTAGTGACGCACGACTAACAAAAAAATATCTACAGAGCGAAAGTGAGTACTACCAAAAGTCAAGAGAGACCAAGGCCGATTTATGATGATCAAATAGCAGCGTTAGACGTTAGCTGATGAAAATGTCAAAAACACTTACATACTTTGGTGAAACTGCGTGAATAGAATAATGAGATAAGAAGTAGGGACCGCGATTCTTGGCGTTCTGTCTTCTCTATCCCAGTAGGGATACAGCGTATAAATATGTATTATCTATATAACATGTCTGGCTCTTGAGAACATCACGACAGCCGCTTGTGTAATATGTCACATATTTACTTTATAACTGGTCACGTCAATCCATAACAGTATACATATTTTAAGGTAGGTATATTTTATGATCACATCTGCTGAAAAAAATAATAACAGAGTTTCGTCTAAAACAGCCTTTCCCAACTTTTTTCAATGTCGAGTCCCTAAGTGATTCTACTATGATCGCTGCAGACCCCTTAATAAAATAATAAAAAAAAAAACAATGAAAAAGAAAAATCATCTTGTTTTTATTGAAATAAAGTGTTTCGATAAAATCATTATTTATTTGTTTTTTCTACCTACTTCATTAATTTTATTTTAATGTGAAAGTTGGTGTTGCTTTTTTGCAACTTTTGTGATGTTAATATTATTTAATTGTCAAATTTGGTTCTACTTGTAATCAGCTTCTTATATTTTGTATCTATACCAGAAGTAGAAAACTCTTCTCTTACGTACGTTCCCGTCAAGCGTTCGGCTACGTTTCTGTTTATGCCTTTAATATTTGACTTTGTTCTCAGATGCCTAGGATAGTTTTACGGACCTCCAGGGATCTGCGGACCCAAGATTAAGAAACGATGATCTAGAACTCTAGAAAAAGGCAAAAATTAACATATTCTACATACAACCGAACTTGTCTCGGGCCAATGCCAAGTCATAATACAACATTATTTCTGCTTCGGTGTTTACATTATTTTATTTTTATTAGTATATGAAGGAAAAAAAATGTGTAAAGAATCATAATATTATATGATATAATAGTGATTAATATGTCATGTACGCCTTAATTTTTAATAATATTTTATTATAATTAATACACAATTATACATGTTTCTACATATTAAGCAATGTATATTCTATATACAAATAATACAACAAAAGAAAAAAGTCGTCAGTCATCACATATCATTATAATTTATGACATGTGCGAATAGAATAGATACACTCGTCGTATGTAGCGATGTGCGTATACTTACCACGAATGATTTGACGTCAATAATCATTGCAGTTACTGCAAACAAATGCCTACGAATGATTCGATATCTACCATTATTATTAATACCATTATTTATAACGTGAGAAACTGATATAATGCGAAGAATATAACATCATTGATATATGCAGATATATTTTATATCAGATAAAATTCAGTGATAACTTAAAGTTACTCATGCCAAGATAAATACAACAACACAGGAAAATAAGCTTCAACTCAGTTTTAATCTATACAAAATTTAATGCAAAACCAGTTCTACAATCTTTCATTATTTAGGCGCTGTAACACCGTCTGTGTGTGTGTGATTGCAATAATTTGAGACTCAAAAATAGCAGAAATAATATTGAAATAACACTAAGATAGAAAAATAATAATATTAAATTAAAAAATATTTAGCTATGAATTCAGAAAAAATATTCACTGTTGACTTTTGGTTTCTGGTTGACTTCTGGATCGCTTACTAATTTTATAATGTATTATAACAATATAAAACATATTGTTATGTAAACAACCCTTAGGATAATGTGGCATACGACCACGGCAATCCTCTGAACATCACTATGTCTATGTATTAAATTAAATTGTATATGCAAGTTGTCTACTTATTAGATGATAAATATTGAGTAGTTTGTATAGATAAGAATGTCAGACAAAAATATTTTCTTGTTTCATATTTTTCAGAGCGCGATTTTTACGTAGTCGGGTTTCAGTTTTGAAACTTAATTTTGTGATTCCTGGTCTAACGGTTTGATGCATGGTGAGCGAGGATGCTATAGAATTAACCCCAGTTGTCCACTCCATCTCCAATGGAATACTATGTTTAATGAGTGAAATAAGTACATACAATATAAAACAATATATATCTTGGTAAAAAGAGCGACTTGGCAAACGAAATGTCCGGTAGCAGGCAAAAGCAAATCACAGGCTCGCGCGTTATATAGCCCGGCTTGTATGGGCGAAAATTTGTAACTAATTACGATAAATAACTGTATACATATTGCAGCAGTTCAATTTATAATAATCTAGGGACCAGCCCCGACTTCGCAAGGTTGTACATTGTGTGTGACGTACGTCGTATAACTATAAAATATCTTTCTATTCAATGTTTAGATCTATTTTTTCATTAGACAACGCAAACAGATTCCGTTTCACTGCCAGCGATTAATAATTTTAAATATGTGATATTTTGATCGATTTTGATCAACATTAAATGCACAACGTATCTAACGTATTTAATTGAATAAGGATTAACACTTATTGTTTAAAATAACTAAATTATTTTTTGTAATTTGAAAAAGATAAAAATGGTTACTGTGGATTATCCTTAGGAGATAGATATATACCATCGGGGACTTTTCTGTTGACCTTCTGAAGATATGCAACCCCGTAATACATTATTTTGATCTATTTCGTAAGGTTTAGCCAGCATTAGTAAAGTAAGCCCTCAAAAATATGTTGTTACTACATCATTATAAATTATAGAAATTCTCAGCTTTTCTCTACTATAATATACATGTGTTATACATATAAACCTTCCGGAAATAAATCTCTAAATGAAAGCGAAAACCGTATCAAAATCCGTAGTGGTTTAGAAGAAGTTAGTGGAGAAACAGGCAGAACTATTTAGAGAAAGCGAATTCGATAGAATCGAAACCTTTTTCATATTTTCATATTGAGAAATATGGTATGTAGCATATTTTCGAAATTAAAGAGAAATCCGATTATTGAAAAGCGGTGTTTTTACGAGTACTGAGGTCAAGTTTTAAGATATTGTAGGTTATGGTCCAAGCTATTATCTCTGTAAGTCGTACTCTTTACTGGACACAGTTCACATGAGTATAATTAATTAGCTGAAACGTAGTCTAAATAATAATCGATTACATTTTTTATTAAGTAAGATCAAATAGCCAGAGTGTTACCTGACGGAAATGTCAAAAGCACTCGCATATCTAGGCGAAATTATATGAGGAGAATGATGAGATTTGAGGAAGCGTAAGGAGTATGTAAAGATCGCAAAGCTTGGCACTCCGTCTTCTCTGACGACCCCGTTAAGGATACAGCGTAAAGATATGTATGTATGTATTTTTATTAAGTTTATCATTTTTTCTAAATTAACAAAACCATTTTAAAAAACACATTATTCATCGTCCAAATGAGGCTTTACAAATGCAAAAGCAAATGTCAATTTTGCTTTATGAATCTCTACCCTATTTCTTCATCTCTGCCTCAGCCTCTCAACTACTTAGTCCATTACCTAAGAATACCGGTTATTCACAAACGTCGGAAACCCAACTTTCCGTATACGACAGGAACCTTTTCTATGATTTTGTCCAAATACTATTCACAAATGCGAAACCTGTCCGAAACGAAATTATTTTACAGTTCATTTCGGGACGAAGCCTTTGGTCGCTTCCGACGACTTTTTAGTGTAGGAAACGTTTCCAAGACATCTCAATTAATAATTTTGGCAAACAATTATTGTTGATTACTAGTTAGATTAAGTTTAAATCATAAGGAAAGATAATGCTCATAATTATATTATAATTACAAATTATAATTTGTACCTACTGTGTTGGGGCACTGGTATCACTCATATCACATAGTATATTACTCTATGAAGTCTGTCTTCAAAAATCTAAACAAATTTTGGGCACGTAAGTAATCTAGACTTTCGTCCCCTTTTTAAATACGTCCCTAAGGAATAATTTGCCTTATATTTTGTTAACATATTTTATTAGCTACGCAATCCATTGCTATACATTATTTGGTTGAGGTATTTGAGATATTTTTAGAAACACAACAATCAAAAATAAAAACACTGTTATACTTTCTACTGTAGTTACTAATTATTAAACGACATCTAGAAAAAGCGTTTAGGGTGACTTGCACCAACTATTTAAACTCAGTTTAAGGATTTGACATCTCGCTTGCAGCAATTACTGAATGGTTGGTGCAAGCGAGATGGCAAATCCTTAAATCGAGTTTAAATAGTTGGTACAAGCCACCCTTAATCTTAAAAAAGGCTAAGTCATATCTTTTTCATAATAATTATTTATGATATTTTACCAGATACATTGTTTGTCAAAATGTCATACATTTAAACCACACTAACATTTTCTACCAAAACTAAAACAATTTCTACCATTTTGTAACATGGTTCATAAATGTATTTTCTTTTGGATTCGTGAAGTCCTTTCCGATGAGATTCCGACAGTTTGCGAATAGCATTTTCGAATCCGTCGGATGGAATTTATGCTTTCCGACGATCGGCTCTTTCCGCCATGGAAAGTTTTCAATGCGTTATGAATAATCATGCTGGTCTTAACGAATAAAATGTACACGGTTACACACCTCTCAAGCATGCGCATCCCATGATGTAGCCCATCATAGAAACCCTGGGCGCTGCCGGCGGTGGGGGCGGTGGGGGCGGCGGCACGCGCCTGCCGCGGCGCGGCTCTCGCGACACCGCGCCCGCGCAACTACCCTCCACACACGTTTACCGCTTGCATGTACGATACCATTGTACTTCATTTATATCTTAATATTTTCGTCATTTCGGACAATGTTTGAATTAGTTAAAGCACAACTTATTGTGTGCTGATATATTGGATTTACCCGAACTAAGATCTCATTAATTCAAAATTTAAAAGATAAGGCATTCATCTTTCTGAAAAAAGTTATGTATAATCTAGATAGACTTCATAACAAAGCAACATTTCGTTAAATAATAACGAATCCGAAGTTACAGTTACAGTCTAATATAATTTATAACATCTGTGAAATATAAATAATATTCTGGTTTGTGGGACAACACTGACGGTAGAACGACCGCGATCGCGTGCTGGAGGGCGGTCGATCGATACCGCTCGCAAAGTTCGCGCTTCGCTTGGGCTTACAGAACATACAAGAAATATTAAAACCAATAATGTAAAACGTTACTTAATACTGACAAACATGACATTAAATCTTTCTCCAAAAAGTACTGTGGCGTCTTTTTTTTTTTTAACACAACAGAATAACGTGAACTAATAAAGCGCGATATTGATGACTTTTCCTATTTTGATATTATATTTTTACATATGAATATAATATAATATAATAATAAAAACAAAAATATCACACATTATTTCAAAACAATATGGTGTTTAAGCATACTGTGCCATTCTGTGGTTAAATTTTAAAACACGGCTGGTTATTTTTAGCGGTATGAAACTAAGGAGTTATGAATTTAGGAGTTAGATTAACTTTGACAGGTATTATATCGTAGGTGGGTGATTGGGTTAGGTTAGGTCGCGGGGCAAGCGGGCACGGGCGCGGCGGGCGGGCGAGCACTGAAGCGCGCGCCGCATTACTGCCCGACATGGCCCCGTTTACCCTCGCACCCCCCTACAAATTGTCAGCCGATCTAGACTAGAACCACCCCGCTCTTCATATAAAAAGAACGATCCCCCTGGTGGCTACATATGTATTTAGACTAATGGAACAAAACATTATGAACCCTTAAAAATAACGGTGTAGGTGGAAACTGTTTCATGTAATGTGTAAAATGCTTGTTACAAGATGAAATTTTTAACTGACAAAATAGAACGCCGTAGTTGCAGAAATTTCTTTCGGTTGTTATTTATTGAACAACACAATTTTTCTTAACAAGTAATTAAATTTTTAGGGGATTTGTCGTTTTTTAAGAATGATAAAGAAACTTTAGGGAAATCCCCGTTACGGATACAGCTTGAAGATGTATGTACGTATGTATTTATGAAGAAACTTTTGCCAGGTATTCAAATTCCAATATTTTCTAATTATAAAAATAAGCAGCCTGGTAAAATGTTTGTTTTTGTTATCAAGTAAATTAAAATTTGTTATCAGTAGATAGTTAACATATTTATCATATCAATTCATTAAACTTATTTATCATACTCAATAATTATCTCTATAAATCTGATAACCCTAATTACATATTTCTTGTGTGAACTATTACAAAGCATTACAAAAACGGTTATTATGTATGAATATAATAATTAATACATATCTTCACGTGAAGATATGTATGTATGTATAATAATTAATAAGGCAATAAGTGGAATAACATCCAATAGATGACGTCAATCAATATGACTGACGGATAGAACGGGTCAATGTCCGCCATTCGTCCTACAGGACAGGATGTTATCAATTCCCCGACGGCACTCAATATGCATCCAAAATATGAGTAAGTACTTATTTATCTTTTAATTTTAAATGCATTTTCTAAATTATTCTTTGAAATGCAAAAAGAACTACTTCTTCCTTACTACAGAGTCGAATGTATCGATATCCTCATTTATGATTAAATTCTACAAATTTTATTTGAAATTTTTGTTAAGCTTTTAGTTGGGTTTCCGAAATTAATACTTTTAGCACTTAACTTCCATAATTCCTGTACAGATCCTAATGAAAACAACGATGTGCTTAAAATATTTCAAACAACTGAAATTTCCTGTTTACCTCCAAACGCGAAAATCATAAGTTGTTTTAAATAATCTCGACGACCAGCCATCAAAAGTTCTGATTAGTATGGATATTTATAGATCAGACAGGGTAAACTGTATTTGGACAATATTCAACTAAACAAGATGAGTCATAGCTTGTATCAATGAAATTCCAATCTTACGACCCAGCAGCTTTCACGTGATGCTTAAACAAATATACATGCAGCAATTCTAAAAGCTGTTCTTAGCTTGTAGTTACAAACAGAACATGTCGCTCGGAATTTCAGAACTACATGTAAAACTACCGAAATATTATACTATAAGTACATATATATGTATATTTATAATAACTTCGATACTACAATACTTAAATGAACAAAATATCAATTAAAAATATAGATCAGATTCAAATAATCTAAGTAGATAAGCATATGATATGAATCTACGCTTCTTGATAACAGATTTTTTGTTCCTACATTGTTCATCGGCAAGCAATGTTTATATTGTAAGGTACCTGCGGTTAATAAGGCCTAGCTAAAGAAGATTTGAAATTAAATGAAAAATAACCAATATAATCAACTGACTTTAATAATAATTAATCTAAAAGTTCAATTACTATAAGTAGAACTTTACTTAAATATAAAGGGAAAATCTTCGATCACAAATATATAACTAGATTCACAACCCTTTATAAAATTGGAACAAATTATTGTCTGAATTGACATAATATACATTTCTAATATCGTATAGTATTATCTCAATATTGCTTTAATTTAAAGTAAACTTTACTGTCAATGGATATAAAGGTTGTACAAGCTTGTAAAAGATTCTCGCATGGCATTGAAACGACGTTTGTTAACAAAAATATATTTAAAATTCAATCTTACGCTTCATGCTTAAAGCGTAATTCACGTAATTTGTTTGTTTCGCTATTTACGTAATTATAATTTGTTAGATGAAAGTGACAAGGATAAGACACATAGAAATTATAATGTTAGACAAGGAATAAGATGATGCATGTCAGGCAATGACATATTCAGACGCAATGTAAGAATAGAAAAAGGGAGGAAGCAGCATTGTTATTAATATTTTTTTATTTTTGGTTCTTCGATCACAAATAATAATTCACAATTTTCTTTAAAATCTAAATACATAATTACTGTCCGAATTGACATATACATTTTGAACATCGTACAGTATTATTGGTAATATTCTTTTAATTTAAAGTAGACCTTAAAGGTATAAAATTGTAAAAGCTCGTTTAGATCCTTGTAAGGCATTGAAACGAAGTTAGTCAAAAAAAACTTACGTTTCGTGCTTAAAGTATAATTCACGTAATATATTTCCATCGCTGTTTACATCATTTTGGTTTGTTACGTGAATGTGACAAGGATAAGACATAATATTTAGATTAGGCGAGACAAGGAAAAAATGTTGGATATCAGGCAATGACGTAATCTAGGAATACAGAGTAAAGTCGCAATAAAGTGCTGATATTTTTTTAATTTTTCAATGGGAAATCGTCTGCTAGTCATTATTTAATATATACATACATATTAACACGCCGTATCCCTAACGGGGTAATCAGAGTAATATGTCATGACTAGAAATCTTAACTTTGATAAAAAACAATTAAAGGATCTAAAATCTTAGTTTTAAACGATTTAGTGGCAACGTTAATCTTCTAATAATGTCACAATACAAATAATAACACTGTCAAATAGAAATGCAGTGCAGGTTTAAGTAAATACGTAATATTGTGTAGCCTTTTTAAGCCTTTCGCTGTGATTATTCGTCACTTTCTAAAACGTGATCAGAGCAAACTACGCTTCGTTCATTTGGTATAAAGTATTCATCGCATTTTAGGCGTGCTACTATAGAAGTCTATTTTTGACATCGAATAGGATCTCGAGGAAAGCTATATATTTTTTTATATGTTCGAGAACAATATTGCAATAACTTGCAATGTTTATAAAAGAATACATAATTACATAAATTACATTAAAATTTATAATTAGCAGCTAATCTTATACTACAGTCATAATTGAAATTTCAACACCAAAAATATATTTAAGAAAATGAAAATGTAAGACTAAAAACTCCATTCTATAATTTTAGAACAGAGATAAAGTATAATCCGAATAAAGGAAATCTGAATACGGTAGTATGGTTCTCAATGTCTTATTCACGATCGTATAATTAATTGTATTATGTAGCTGTCATTTGAAAAATATTATTATGAATTTAATAAAAAAAGAGCTATATAACGTTATTATTATAACGAAATAATGAACACGTAAATAAAATAATCCTAATTACTTACCGAAAGTAAGAAACTCCATCTTTTTTTAACGTTCTAGACGTGTCATTTTTACAATTTTTTAAGGAGCACTTTGTCATGTTTCCTTTAGTGTTCGCAAATTACTACTAAGACCGAGTGCGCTAAAATTCTTATTTCAGCGCACATTTGATTCGGACGTTTTTGTAATGCTGATTGTGTATCTGGTTATATATTTGTGATCGAAGGGGAAAATGACCAGGGCCGCATTTAGAGGTCACGGCCTCGGGTCAACAAAGGAGTGGAGGCCCCCAGGCCACAAATTATTTTCCAAATAAAATGACCAATTTTTTTCAGTCGAGTTTTTCAATAAATAATTTATTGTGAAACCAAGTAGATTCTTTTAGTTTTTAACAAGTATATATATATATATACAACTTGAAAAAAAAAAAATAGTCGAGACACGGAATCGAATACCCAACCTCTGAGGTTGCGGGCAAGTACCACCCCACTCTATACTACTCCCTCAAGATGGGTAGTAAATTGCAAGTGCTTATCAGGGCCATTTGAAATTTTGATATTTTACTGATTGCCTGATTGGAGTGGACAAATATAGATCAATGATTTTTGTTAATATTTAAGAACAATATAATCATGTTTGTACAAAGTACTGTAGGTAAAAGTAAAACAGCGAAAAAAAATATCAAAGGAAAAGATGTTTACTAGTGGTTACTAGTCGGAATTTGAAAGATTTTTTTTCCGAAGTCTCTATTGTGGGGGCCCCTCTTTTGTGGAGGCCCCGGGGCTGTCGCCCCGGTTGCCCTCCCCTAAATCCGGCCCTGAAAATGACATTTTTACCATAAACAAAAACAAAATTAAACATTATTGAAAACTTTGTCAGTAGGCCTTATTTTACTATAGTAGTGTAACAAAGCCTACAGCTTTAATATCCTTAAATAATCAAACTACGCGTTATACATTTCATACTTGAGATCAATAATTGCATAAACGCAGTAATTACATTAAAAATTATTAAAACATCTATAATTTTCCCCGCATAACAACCAACTATTTGAGTAAATGATCGTTCGATAGGCAACGTGGTCGTAGACACTAAAACTAAAGATTGTTCAATTAGCCTTAAATTATACACTACTTGTTTACATTCGTAAAACCTCGAGTTATATAAAATATGTTATGAAACAAATAAAATTTGATTCATGATGTAAGAGGAAAACAAAACCTATGTTTAAATTTGGTAGGCCATAGTCGTCGACCATGTATGTAAGAAAAACAAACTTAAAAATATTTGAATCACAGTGCGTTATTCAAGTATAATACATTATAAAATCTTAAATTGATTAAGAAATCTACACAGCAAATTTACACAGCTAAGTGTAACATGACAATCAATACTTGCGACTGATTCGGACCGATTTTTATTATTCGTACCGCGCGGTCATCTCATGCAATGTATGATACAACCCTGGAGACGGGGAGAGGGGTATTCCGCGTTTGTAAACTCATAAAGATATCTTCGTGTGTTAGGCGTCCGTGAGTGTTGCCTTGAGCGGGAGCGCCTATTGTAAATACGATTTTACTCACATAGGCCTCATTAGATGACAGGCCTTATTACCCGCAGGTACCTTAATTACTATCACCTTGCTCCTGATTGTAATTTTTGTAATCTGCTCCAATATCTCTTCTATTTACTTTTAGAATATACATGTATTAGTCACCGAATACCAAACCAAGCAAATCGAACCAACCAACCAAACCGAATACCGAAAACCAAGCAGGTACAGCTACACCTACCTCCTTTAGTTAAATCGGTTAAGGCAGTTGGCTTGTAGGTATTAAAACAAATACATGAGTCTCAACAATCAAGTGCCTAATCACACAATCGTACCCTCCTTTGGGGTTCGTCGTTGTTGGATAAAAAAGTTCACATAAAATAATATGGCATTTTGCAATAGGCAATATATTATGCTTGTATTTTATACCATTCCCACCCGGATACCACGAAAAGGGAACGGATAAAATAAATTTTGAATTGAATTTGGAAATTTTTAAATAAAAGTTTTATTTGGAAAGGAATACATATAATGAAATTTACCAATACAATAAAAAAAAATCTATAATAATTTCACAAATGAATAAAAAATGTATAGAAAGTGGGTGTGATGGTGTGGTGTTTAAAACAAGAATAAATACCTTTTAAATTAACCTTTGAAATTACAGTTTACATATAATTAGTATAGACACTTTAACCACTGACTTTTGCTAGATGCTATTGTTCCATATTCATAAATTCCACTCGCGAATGATATCTTCACATTTAGGCAAATTTTTCGTAGTTCTTTACTTTTTCGCATAATCTTCTGAATTGGATTATCAAACATGCTACGGCGAAGTGGCACAATAAATATATATATACTTACCATTAATAATAAATATTATATCATTCTTGGTAACAGAATTATCTGTTGATTATTATTTTCACAACATGCAAATTTTTCACACATTCACAGCATGTTAAATTCTTTACATAATCTTTGTTTGGACTTGATCGGTATTCTCTTTTCAAATTCTTTTAAATTTCCTTTTTACATCTCCCAAAAAATCAACTTGTCTTCCCCCCATCACATCGTTTTCTTACCCCTTTTGTTTTTTTCTCTCTAAAAATTCTCTTCCATTCTTCCAAAAAAATATATTCAAATTTTTAACTTGCCAGTTCTACAATCACTTTTTCTGTCAATCTCTAAGCTCATAAAAAAAGGTAGAATAGAAAAAAAAACCGGACAAGTGCGAGTTGGACTCGCCCACCGAGGGTTCCGTACAAAGTAGGTACATATTATAAATAGTGCAGGAATCGAAGACTATATTTTACTATATGATTTAATTACAAATGTATAGTTTTCAGATTTTTCCTTATACTTATAGTTTAAGACGGTACTAATAATAATAAGTATAATAATAATAATATATAAGTATAATAATACTAAGTAATAGTACTTGCCAAATTTCATAGTTCTAGGTCAACGGGAAGTACCCTATAAATTTTGATTCCCATGAGAGTGTCGAAATATACGTTTTTTGCGTATCTTTTTTTTATGTTAACTTAGAAGTTTGATTTTTTTCACAGCTTCAAGGGACTGTAGACCTGAGTATATGGTTTTAATTTCAACTCGATACCTCCACGCGTTCCCGAGATAAATGGTCTTGACAGACAGACGGACGAACGGGCGGCCAGACAGACGGACAATAAAGTGATCCTATAAGGGTTCCTATTTTCCTTTTGAGGTACGGAACCCTAAAAATGGTACAATTTGTACTATGGGTGCCATGTAACGAACTGAGAGTGAGAGCTATCAATGGAACACAAAATCTCGGCAACTTTATAATAAGTACGTCACTTCCTGAATTGATTGGGCCTGGAAACTAATTAAGGGCTCTTGGTTTTTCAAGACAAATTATACCGGATAATAGACCAGTGCATACCTATGACAACTAGCCCACTTTTTACTTGAAAAATAAGTTATCTAAAATTATTTTCAAATCTAAAGAACGCAAGTGCATAAACATAGGTTCTGACGTCATTCACGTTTTATTTTGAAAGTGCCAGATGCAAGTCGCATAATACAGAATACGACAGAAAAGTGACTCAACTTACTGACACATATACTTGTCCTTACTATTATATTTATTCTCAATTTACGTCTATTAGTTATCAATAGCGTAACAATAGGGTAGCAGGACGGGCAAAATGCCAGAGGCCCCGGTCCGTGGTAGGTACCTAATTTTAAAATAAATTAAAAGGTTTCATATTTTACTAAGCGTGTAATTCTAATTAAAACAAATGACAAGCATTTTGTTAAGCTTGTATTTAGAATACATCAAAGTTATGTCATTGACAATTATTCTAAAAAATATAATACATTACTGCAAAATGGCAACTATGTTTAACAACTTACTTTATATGGAGTTCAATTACATAATGTCTGTACATAATTATTTTGACAAAAAATATGTCCCATCAAAAACATTAAATATAAAACAAATGAAATCAAGTCTCATAACCTTCTAGCGTAAAAAGTTGTGAGAGATCTGGTGCAGCGACAAGTATGGCGGTCTTATTATTCTCAAGTCTCGTTTAATTAATTACTAAATAACTAAATCTGTACATGTAAATAACATTTTGGGCTTTGGCAATCATTTCGCACAAAGAAATCACTACATGCGTTCGTATCAAATACCTCACAAGTCTTTGAGAACATTTTTTTGTTAAATATCTATACTAATAAATAAGTATCTCTACATTTTAAAATATAAGCTGGCCATTACGTACGTCATGTAGATTATAATTTGTAAATACAGATTTATAGTTATCGAGTAATTAGTCAAACCATACTCGAGAGTAAAAAAAGCTAGACGGCTCTACATGAGATCTCACAACTTTTTACGCTGAATGTCAAGACTTACTCCATTTTTTTAGGATTTCACTTATTTTCTTTATACTTGAACTAAATTAAAGAGGGTACAAATGGGGTAGATAGACACTAGAATTTTTGTTTTTTAAAGTAAAAGAAGAACTGTTTACGCGGTTTTTACGAACTTCATAATTTTCAGGAATTCATTTTTGTAAGTCGACAAGACGACCATAAACGATTATAATTCTCATTTAAACTTCGATAGAAAATATAATATAATCCAATGTCGCTATTAAACTGTTTGTCAATGTCTGCTGACTTATTAAGCTGACTTTAGACAATTTCAGTTTTAAAAGATATTATGAACATGCTACACTAGTGAGCCTGTGAGATGACACGTCACGAGGTGCGGGGCGCAGGGTGATTTTGATAAAATCGGTGTCAGTGACAAAATTACGAAATTATAGTACTAGAAATTTTGCATATTGTACAGATATACATATCTTCACGCTGTAACCCTAACGGTGTAGTCAGAAAGGGCGCAGCGCCAAGCTTTGCGGTACTTACATACTTCTTTAGCTTCCTCAAATCTCATCATCCTCTTCACACATTTTCGAATGAAATACTCATTTCATGTACCAACATAAGCCCCTTATCTTCTACGTTTCTCTCTCGGTAACAGACATTTCAGGCTTTTACTCTCATTCATAAAAGTGATATAGAGTTGGTACGAAAAAAATTAAACCACCTTCAAAAAAAACACTGAAAAGTACAAAATAACTATCCTTTGCTAATTAAAACTCAAGTATAATTAAAATAACTTTATAAATACGATACACATACCTATATAATTAAATTTGACAGTTACTGAAGTCGGTGCCAAGCCTACCAAACTAAAGACTTTCTGTTGTTGCACATTGATTTGACACCGACTTGAATAACTGTCAAATTAAATTATATAGGTATGTGTATCGTATTTATAAAGTTATTTTAATTGATAAGATTGAATTGATATGATTGAGTTTTGATAAGTAAAGGATAGTTATTTTATACTTTTCAGTGTTTTTTTTGAAGGCGGTTTAATTTTTTTTAATAAAAAAAATTTATTTCTCCCTTCTGAGTGATCTTGACCTAAATAAATATCTAGGGCAGGTCTGCAATTAACTTCATTCTAATTCCGGAGCGCAACAATATACAAGAGAATCGTCAATATAAATAAAGGTTATAACCAGGTCGCGTTATCTAGTGTATCTTCGAAGTCCAAGCTCCAATATCGGTAAAATTTAAATGCGACCACCTCTGAAGTATTGCTTACCAAACGAAAAAAGAATTTTCGAAATCGGTTCATAAACGACGGAGTTATGAGGTAACAAACATACAAACAAACAAAAAAAAACAACATACAGATGAATTGACAACCTCCTTCTTTTTTTGAAGTCGGTCGGAAAAAGGCGTAGGGCCGCGCCTACACAACATAAAAAAAAATTTAAATTGTGAAAATGTGAAGATAAATTGTGAAAATTTTCATGAAAAGACTGAAACATCATAAGATCTTTCACTCATGCAACCATATTATTTTGCAGTATAAAATAATCATAGTAGAATTAAAGAAAGGGCAATTTGTAATTCAATTTGACTATTCTCCCATTCCTAAAACTAATAGAACTAGAACTCCAAAAATTTACTTACATATACATACATATCTTCACACTGTATCCTTAACGGAGTACTCAGAGAGGACGGAGCACCCATCTACGCGGTCCTTACATACTTCTTTCGCTTCCTCAAATCTCATCGTTCTCCTCATTATTCAACTTCAAAAATTGCAAAGAATGAAAAACTTTATTTAATATTTATGACTTTATGGGAGAAATTTAAGGAAAGTCCTATATTATCGACCTCTAGATATTAAATTAACTTAAGGAGTTTCGACTTAGTGGCTGCCCAAACTACGACCAAAACTAAAACTACATTCGCGAATTTTGCTCTGTCTTAGCAATCGGCACAGTGCTAAGTTAACTCACCCTCTACCATTACACCAGTAGAAAGTATTCTTGTAGACGAACAGAAATATTAATTTATCAAAAAATTACTTCTATAAACACAAACACATTTACGATTAAGTAGCCAAATTAAATAGAAACTGAAAAAATATACAAAAGAATTTAGGTACCTTAAAGAAGTTTCGGTTCTGGCCGAAACTAAGATAGAAATTGGAATTCGGTTCGGTTCGGATTCCGAATCGTTCGGTTATAATAACTAATTTCGGTTGATCACTAATTTCTAATCAGTAAGCAACGTTTTTAAATTATGTACATAGTTAGGAATAACAACTACCTGTATCACATGTTTGTATTTTTAACTTGATCTGATACTGACAAACAGTACATAGAAGAGAAATGTTTCCTCATTTTATTGGTACAGAGTACATAGTTCAATTACTAACAGAGGTTGTAATTTTTGGGTAAAAACAAGATTTTAATTGTTTTACGGCGCGATGCACCAAAGAATAGCAAAATCGCACCTTGATGCAAATATAGAAGAATATAGAAATGGCAAAACGGATAAGGGTTTCTACCCTATCCCTATACAAACTCCACTGCAAAACATGAAACACTGCAGTACTGAAATAACTAATCGCAAAATATTCGTAAATCTTAAGCGTTTTGGCTACTAGGATTCACAAAAATAAAAATATGTCATGTTCAGCTGCGTTCAGTTGTACTGTGACCCTTCCCTAACCACGCACAGTAGTACAAGTCTAGAACCTCACACCAACAAAAAACGGACACGTGTTTAAAGCAAAAGCTCCGTCCATTATTATTGTAGGTCCGTGGTTAGAACTAACTCACAAAGCACAATAAAAAGCACTTACCTATGACGTTATTATTCTGATGGTGGTGATGCGCCGCAGCGGCGGCGGCCACGGCGGCCGCCAGCGCCGCTTGCTGCTGTGCCAGCTGCGACGCTAGCTGCGCTTGCAGCGCCGCGTGCATGTGGGCGAGGCTGCGGTCCGGGCCCGCGGGCCCGCTGCCGGGCTCACCACGAGCTTCCTCGCCGCCGCCGCCGCCGTAAGTCGGTGACGGCTCCTCGTCTGTTTAACAATGCAAATTGCTATAGCAATACACAAAACATCTGTATAGTTCGAACTTGCGAACACAGTTGCTATTCGTATAAAGTAATCGTGCCAACTTGTTTGTCCATTTGCGCGCAATTTTGTGTATTATTATTTTTCTGTTCCGCAGAAGAAATCTGCACAAAGATACCCAGGGGAAAGACTGTGTTATGTGGAACTTTTATACACCAAAATTGCTAAGTCTCCGGGATCTCCTACGAGACCCTCTCGCGCTGTGCCGTAGTACTTCTCGGAGGGGCAGTTACAGAGGGCCCAGCACCTTCGCTTTGCCTCGACAGCGCGGCACGCACTATCTTACTAACACCGTAGCCTAATGCCTGATTTCACCAAAGTCCCCTAATACTTAGTGAACCCCTAAAAAAGGTTAGCGGACCGCCAACGATGATTTTATGTTTCACGAAACATTTATGTAGTTAAAAGATCCCCTAAATTTGGAAACTTTAGTTTCGAACCCATAACGCTATGTGACAGTTTTGTTTGATAGTTTTTAAGAAAATTATGGAGAATAAGTTATTATATCATGTGACAACTTAGAAGTAAAACAATAATATCTGTTTTACGATAAAATTTTTGAAACTAATAGTCACTATGCAAACAATAAAACGTCACATAAGTATGTCTGACATTACTAGGGAACCGTTAAGATTCCTGAAAACGAATATTATCTAAGAACCGGTTTAGGGGTGCTTTTAATCTAGGTGGTACATAGTTATGTTAGTTAGATAGAGTTGGTGAAATCGGGCATAATTCTAGGACCTGGGCTACTATATAGGGCTCACCTTTTGTGCTCTTCTTTAACTTCTTTAACAGTGTACAGATGCTTATTATTAATACTTAGGAGTCGTAAAAAGAGAAAAATCCATCACAGTATCCAAGTTAAAATTCAGTTTTGTTTTATTGATTTACAGCTGCACCTTGTTTGCTATTTGAAATCTGACTTTTTATAAAACGTTGTTATTGGAACATACAACAATATTAATTTATAAATTATAACACATTATAAAAATCTTTAATGAAGACTTTACATTAAAATTCTGTTTTTGGGTACCCTAATGATCAATAGAAATCTCTTGAAATCTAAGGAATACTTATAGGTGCAATGCAAATGTTTTCGATTTTTTTATATCTATAGTTTTTTCCAACAAACTGATACATAATATTATAGTATGATGGTAGTACATATTATTATTTACTAATACTTAATTAATACTTCACTAAAGTTGTTGTACATAAAAGCTACATTTTCAAAGCGAAACCATAGAAAAGCTAATTACTATCAAGATTTTAAATGAATGGAAGTGCCTTCTTTTGGTAAAACCTTTGGTACTCTTTTAGGCTCATCTCATTTATATAAATAAAAATGAAACGTTCTTTGTTGCTAAGAGCAAAGCTTGAGAACGCCTCTTAAAAGATTTTAGTATGAACTCAAGACCGTAACACGAATATTAATATAATACCTACTGAGCCACAGCAATGCGTAGCCAGGCGGCACAGCTAGGAATAAATAATTATCTCAAATTAAGTAAGTAGTTTGTAGAATGTATAATGTGTATGAGAGACAATACATTAGATAAATCGTTTTATTTTTATTGTTATATTAGCTGATGCCCGCGACTTCGTCCGTGTTTTTTATTTTTAAAATAGCCTATGTCTTTCCTCAGGATTCAAACTTGCAATCAGATAAACAGTATGGCAGCCCATAAAATACGAACAAACATTGATTTTTATATATTAGATATTGTTTGTTATGCTATTGAGTAAATATATTATTTACATGTATTTTTTTTAATTTAAAGCGTTAAAAAATCGGTATCAGTACATTTAAAATATTGCAGTTTTGCATTAGCTCACTTGATATTTAGTTTTGTGTTCTAGATTGGTCATGTGTATTAATATGTTTATAGTATAAGTTTACGTTAGTAACTAATTAATCTGTGGTATAAGTTATCGATTTCCTTGCTGTTCTTACATGTCCTATACACATAGTTTCTAAAGTACTGTAGCGATGGTTACATAAGTTATAATGGTAAGTATAGTTTCTAAAGAACGCTAACGAACGATATATATACATAGGTATCTACATCAATTATAAATGTCCCCAAGTTATTGATAGCGCTAATGTGGTCATACGAGTATTATAACATTTATAAACTTCGATTACTGGAAACAATTCTCACTTTAGTAACGTGTTTAGCAATACTTTATCAATATTTGAGTTGATCAATTTATCTATGCGTTTCTATGCTTTATTATTATTTGCTGTATTTTACAAAAAAAATACGCTAATAATTATATGGGAAAAGTTTTTTAAAAACTCATATTTGGTACCTACATGAAGAAAAATTATAACAATAGTTCTAGGTCTTAATAAAACTGAGTCTTAAAAATAGATATATAAGACTAACGCAAAGAATTTTCAAAGTTCGTATTAGATTCTCAAAAACTCTCACATCATACTCATAGCCACTCTTTGTAGAAATATAGCTTTACATTCTAATTTTCTCTAACTCTCCTTTTTAGTAATTAAATCATTACAAGCAACACATTCATTTGTAAAGTATATATATAACCATAAACACATCTAGTTGGGTCACTTTACCTACGTTATCAGACATGAAAACGTAACATATCAGACAACTGTGGTCTGTGGTTACCTCAATCTATTAATCACGAAATAAAAACGTCAAAGATTAGAAATCGTATTTTTATTCTTATATCGTGACGATTATTTTACTGAATGTTATATTAAATACCTATATGCAATCATGCATTCGCATGTTTACAAGGCATTGAGTAATTCCCATGACTCGTCAAGTTAATTTACATTATATCTACCTACTTTATGCGTTACCTTTACGGTCGTAATAGACTAATTGCCAACAATAACTCTATTTTGCCACGCTTTTACCAATGTGTATAGTTACTGTGTATAGGTCAGAATCAGAACTATACTAGGCATGCCTTTTAAGTTCTGTCGTTTCCATATTTCCCGGCAATTTTGAATTTGGAACTGTTCTATATTCGAATGTGTTTAAATTTTGAATCTCAAAACAGTTGAAAGTATTAGGATTAATAATGCTTTGACGTGTTTAGTCACAGCGTCGATTGGAATCTGTCAGGTTACGTACGAAAATGAATCTTTCTAAGGAAAATGTTCGTGCAATAATTTTCTACAACTTTAGAAGAGGCCTGACACGGCTTCAGTGTTTTGAAGAGTTAACATCTGTGTTCAGTGATGAAGCCCCATGTCTGCGGACTGTCGAACGCTGGTATTTAGAATTCCAGCGTGGACATACTAGTGTTAGTGATAAATCTCGCGAAGGACGCCCAAAATCCGCCTTCACTGAAGATAACATCATTGCTGTGAGACTAATTCTCGAAGATCGTCATGTGACGTATCGAGAGATAGAGGCTCTATTAGGCATCTCAGGGACAACCATTCAGAAGATCTTTCATGAAGCGCTTGGTGTGAGAAAGCTAGTTTGCCGTTGGATACCGCATCTGCTTTCCGACGATCACAAGGCGGCCCGCGTCAGATGGTGTAAGAAAACTCTGCAAAGGTTCAACCGAGGAGAGTCAAATCACGTCTACGACATCATCAGTGGTGACGAATCTTGGATCTATGCCTACGATCCTGATTCCAAACAACAATCTACAATCTGGGTCTGTCAAGACGAGCCAAAGCCGACTAAAGTTGTTCGTTCTCGAAGCACTTCAAAGAAGATGGTGGCCACGTTCGTTGGAAAAACCGGCCATGTTGCGACTATTGCACTTGAAGATCGTAGAACGGTTAACGTAGAGTGGTATACCACAGTTTGTTTACCACAAGTCATCGCCGAACTTCCAAAATTTAACTCAAAGCGACGCATCATCCTGCACCACGACAACGCAAGCTCACACAGCGCTCGTCAAACGATTGAGTAGGTCGGTGAAGAAGCAGTCGACGCTTTCAAGTCAGCCATTTTGAACACCCCCACTTTAGAGTGGAATAAATGTTATAATAACTGGTTTGAGCGAATGGAAAAGTGTATTAAGCTACGTGGTGAATACTTTGAAAAACAATAAAAAGTACTATAAGGTTCTAGTTGTGTTTTTTTCTTCAAACGACAAAACTTAAAAGGCATGCCTCGTATAACTCGGTATGTACACGTAGATAGCAATATTTGTGTATATACATGTATGTATACGTTTGTAATCGCGTCTCGAAGACGGCTCTAACGATTTCGATAACATTTACATTATAGGGTTTTACGGGTGCGAAAAATCGATCTAGCTAGGTCTCAATTCTGGGAAATTTTTCCATTTTATTTTCTCCATCTTTTCAAACACTAAACTTCTAACTCTTCTAATTTTCGCCACAGACTTTATAGCTTCTCAATAGCACAGTGGCTAGAGCATAGTACTACCTCGCCGAAGTGCGAGGATGAGAATCGAGCAAAGCTCGGTCGCCCAGGTAACTACTATCTTACTATTAAACCGAGCCGTGTCTATACACTATTATTATAAAAATATATTGGGATAGGTTTAATAGGTTTCTCTGATAATTAAACAAACATTTTAGAATGTTTGTTTCTGTGATTGCTTTTCCAAATTTACTTAAAAACTAAATATTAAATGGATTTTCAAAATAAGCTATATGAAAGACTAGAACCCCCGAATTCTAAAGTATGACTGATCCGCACGCTTATTACGTAACTTTCAGTCAGCATGCAACAGCCAATATCGCGCGATATCTGCTGTCAAAACGAGAATTTGTGTAATGTAATTTGTATAGTGGCGCTTAATCTAAAAAGTGGATTTAACGGTGATAGAATAATGATAATAGATACGCAATCGTTATACATGATACATACCAATTTTTTATTACAATTAGTCGCCGGTCGCGCAGTGATCGCATGGCTGTCGCTACTACAAATTTTTAGGTAATATCCCCGCCAATTAGTGTTATTAATTTTTTTGTAATCCATGATGCATGGAAATTGGCAGGATGCGGGTAAAGGTTAAGTTACGATATATTATAAACAAAGCTATATTACTATAAATATTGGGCTAATATAGTAAGAATAAAAAATGAATAATGCAATAGTTATGAGTTTCATTAAGAAGAAAATATTTGTACTTATGCACTTGTAGCAAACGATGTAAATATAAGTAGGTAGGTACAGCATGTCCAATGTCTACTAACAATATACATGTAGTATATTATATGAATGTGAAATTACTAATATAATAGACAAGTCTTACTGGCTTCAGGTACGGGGGCGACGGGACTCTCCGGCAGAAGTATGCCTTTTTGCACCAGTTCATCTCTATTTGCTCGGACGGATATTTTCCTCTCTAAAGCTGCAACATCGAAATAAATTGTCGCTTAGTACACAACTTAAATTCAGTTTAAATACTATAAAATTACACATTTCCCATTACAAATAAATAAACTTTAAGTTATTATCAAAAACAATGTCATTGATGTTAATAAAAAGAGAAGTGACAGAAATCAAAACTACTTACTTCTAGACGCTGCTTCAAATTTTTCCGACTTCTTTTTCCGCTTCCATTTCCATGGTTTAAAGAGTTTTCCGAAACCCGAGAATTTGGATTTCGTACGTTCTGCGGGAGGAGTTCGAGCTCCAGAACCGAGACTATTAGTGCGCACTGCTGTACCATTTTGTTTCTTAGCTGCAAATAAAATGTTAATATTAGTATTTTCCGTCACATTGTATGTACTACGAGTATACGATTACGCAAAATTCTATATCACAATCATGATGTGATATTTTAATCTAATTAGTAAAGTAAGTAAGTAGTAAGTCGAAACACACTTCCATCCGCAATAATAATATTATCATCATATACGTTATAAACATAAATTCGCATATTAATGATTTCAAAAAATAATACAGGTAAACCGCTCAGATCAAATAAAAAAAGAAAGACAACGCTGAGAATAACATAGTGAGGCCGAGTTGTTAGTAGCGTGGTACGTAGGCCAGTGTTGCCATATTAATTCGTAATATCTCAGTTATTGTAAAAAAATAACATTAACACTGGTGACACTATTCTAATTTGCTAAGCATCCTTGAAAACAAACAAGGAAACAAGTACCTTTATCTTGTATGTAAACTTGCTTCACATACAAGGTAATTATGAGTAAACAACAATCGGAATAATTATAACACCTACTAATAGCAACAACTGTTGAGATTTTGTGTTCCAAGTAGTTTTTATTTTGATTTATTGAAATTATGAGTATCTAAGCTTATTTACGTAAGAAACGTGATTCCATCCTGCTTTTTATTTTTCGAAGACTGATTCTTGCACCCTTTAAGCATAAAATTCGACATTGTCGCAGTAAAATAATGTAATTTATAATTACGTCACGCTCCTACCACAGACTATCTGAAACTAGATAATAATGTGAGGCATTGGTTAGTTCTATGCGTATGTCGCTTTATATGTACTATCGCGGAAAGTGTTTAGCAGTTTAAAAAACCTTTGAATTTGCCGTGTAATAAACTGTTTTATCGACGAAGTCAGAAAATGGAAATTTCTATTGGCGTCTTTGTTTTCTAAATTCAAAATTGTAAGATAAACGTACGGGATACCAATCGGTAATCTTAGTATTCCAAACTAACACGAATGACGAGAATCGAATAGCGACATGTGACAAACAACAGTAAACAAAAATTAACTGCAATATATGGATGCGTAGTCAAACTTGGAACCCTTATGATTTGGATTTGGTCCTAGGTCACGAATAAAAATTTTTAAGTCACTCTTCATAATTTGTTTAATTGTTTTAAGTTAATTGGATGGAATAGACAAATACTAAGAAAAATTTACTAAATGGTCGGGACAGCGATAGCCAATTAAAATATTCCAAACAAACACAAATGGCGAGAAATTGAGTTGTTAGCGAGTGCGATTATTTTATGATGGATTCGATAATCAATCAAAGTAATGCAACGACACAATAAACTGATGGTAGTAATCTGGATGCATCCTACTATTCTTGCAATAGCAAGAAAGAAGTTCAATCCGCACGCTTATTACGTAACTTGCAGACAGCATGCGACAGCCAATATCGCGCGATATCTGCTGTAGAAACGAGAATTTGTGTAATGTAATTTGTAAAGTGGCGCTACATCTACCGCAAAAAGTGCATTTTACAAATCAAGTGCAAATCTGTGCAAATCTGTTTCAAAATGTCGAGTCTAGTTTTCAAGTAGGAATAGAGCTTATCACATGATTTGAATATAGGTAAGTAGGAGTACCCTACTTACCTATAGAGTATAAGTAAGGTACGTATAATTATCGTTTAATCTGTTTGCAAAAGCGGGACCATTTTGCATTAGCTGGGGACAACGGGACAGGCAGCCTGAAAATGTGGTCACGTTAGTCATGCATGACTTAGAAATAATTATGAAAGTAGCCTTATTCATTTATTTTTGCATATATGAGGAAACACCCGTTCAAGGTTGGACCTTGAACCGAATACAAATTTCAATTTCAAAATTTGAACTGCCATCTCATCGTCTGCAATTCGTGTCTTTCTATTCGTCATCAATCGTGTTATCTCGTCATATTATAATACGGCCAATTAAAAATGACGCCCAACCTGCTAAACACTCCCTTTCCGCGATAGTACATGGCAAGGCATACTCTTGCCGGTCTCACTGTGTTGTTTGCCACGGCGTTGTCTTTGTTTTTTTATTTGGTCTGAGGTAAACCTTTTAAAAGCAATAGAAGCTAAATGACCAATATTAGCAACCCATCCCGATTCGCATGGATTAGTAACTACATAAGTAGTAGCTAGGAACCTAAAACTTCACTGGAAAATCAAGGTTTTTAACAGGAAAAACCCCATTTAAATCTACTGATTGGTTTTGGAGAAGAGTACGACACACTCTTATTCGTATTTACAAGGGTAGCGTACGTATCTCTTGTAACCATGTTCCAAAAAAATGTTTCGTTAAACTTGTACCGATTTATTACTATACATACACCGGGCTAGCATTTAAAACAAATATTCATTTTATCTTTATTCATCATAAAATTCTCGCAAATTATTAAAATCTACACGGTGCATATTGTTATTGAAGACTATATGTCAGTCCTCATACTATATTACATAATTGTCTAAAAAAGGTACTTTTATTAATAAATTATTCATCAATTTATTCAGCTAGGCAAATGTCGAAAATCTCTAAGAAAATGTTATGGTAAGGACTAAACAGCAGTAAGTAGACTTCATAATGAATCCAATAGAATTCCGTAAAAGGAATATTATTCCTAAAATATTGTATTTATTATGTTAATCAACCAAACCCTGGAGTCCCAGACAAGTAAAATAACCAATTGTAAGTTTTTATTCTCCAAATACATAATTACCAACTGGGAACAAATATCAAATTACAAATTAAATTTTCGTCTAAAACATCTGCAGTAGATGTGATGTACCATGCAATACAATGTGAATAGATTGCCTCACAGGGGAACTATCTTTGTTTAATAATTGAGAATACCCGTTAAGGTATTCCCAATGAAAACCTGAAAAGTGTTATATTATGCATCCAACACTAGTTCAAAAAGAGCACCAGACATTTCCGTAATACTTATACTCTTAAAATTATATCATTTACATTAATATCAAATTTTTATTTCTTTCAAATTATAACAAGGTAACAATTACATAATTTTTATGTAATTGTTTAATTTACGTAGATACGAATGCTAGTTTAGATACAAATTAGATATTTGCCTATAACTATTAAAAAATTTATGACACCCAACGTTGATATTATAACAACAGTAGGCATACAATATACCCATATAAGTACAGTAATACAATAAATGGCCCCATTATGTCGACAGATCATTGTTGTAGTGCTCTGTCTGTGCCTTTATCACAATACCAGCGAGACTATGTAGAAAATTTTCTCATCTCAATAACAGTTCGCATTCATAGTAATCATTTTACAGTTACGCTTAAAGGGCAAATTTAATTAAAAAAATATATAAACAGATATATGTATATTTAATGAGAATTTTTAAAAAGACAATTTGAAACTCATAGATTATAGAAACGAAAAAGGTAAAAATTATACTTAGTATAAAGTCTTAAGTATAGAGTAGTTCTTACGTCATAGCATAAAGCTTAAGATTTTTGGTGGCTCGTATATAGACTACAGTACCTAGATAAGAACATTTAGTGGTTACGAAGTTTGAGTAGAGCTGACTTTAGCAGATATCAAGCAGCAAAGTCGCTCAAAAATGAGGGGCTTACCCGTCATAGCAAAAACTTAGTACGAAGACAATTTTTTTATACGTTATATTTATTATTACGATATATTTATGAATCCGTCAGATAACACAGAAAGCTCAAAAAAATTCGGTCATATTGTTTCAATCATAGTATAATAAGCTGAAAACTAGGTTTATTCAGAAGGTCATTCTGCAATACTATCCATAGAGCAATCTCGCGATTTTTTCATCGTAAAAAGTTACAAATCTCACGATCCAAGTTTAGCGTTGTTATGTGGAGGTTAAAAAGTATTATGAATTGGTTCAAGAAAAATCGCTCGATTTGGTAGTAGCACTGCCGTGGTGTGTGCCTTGAAGTCCCTGTTTGATGTAAGAATAAATGTATTAAATGATAATGAAATGCGTTGTAACATTATATTGCTCTGTTCTTCAGTGAAGTTATAACAGATTGCAGATGACTGGGATGGTGATGCGACGTGGCGTGCAGGTATCTGTCTGTGTGTGTAGGCTTCCTATAAACACAGTATGATAAAGTACCTTCTTGTCTCGCGGTTATTTTTACGTCTAAAAATGACAGTGATCTACCATTCTCCATTTCATACGTAAACTTTATACTTGGGTGAATGGAGTTTAGGTGTTTCATATACTGATCTACTTCCTGCGTGCTTTCCTTAATGATGCAGAAGATATCATCCACATTCATCATCTTGCCGTTGCAGACACCAGGGGTCTACAAAATAGATTGCAGTTGCGGTAGCTCATACATTGGCCAAACGAAGCGGACTATTGCTGAAAGGATTAAGGAACACATTGCAGCTGTAAAAAACCAGCAAACTACCAAATCAGCGATAGCGGAACATGTTCTCCAATCGGATACGAATCATTGGATAGAATTTTATCGCCCACAAGTCCTTTCCACCGATCGCCACTTTTATCCAAGAGTCGTGCGTGAAGGAATTGAAATCAAGAGACACAAAAATTTCAATCGGGAAAGCGGATACAATTTATCAACAGCGTGGAATCCTGTGATTCAAATGACAAAACCTCGTTGTTCACATCCGGTTAAGTGTGTGGACACCGTGAGTGTTGTGTGTAGGAACCCTAATAATTATTTACAAATATCGGGGGTAGATGAAATAAAATCTGCCTCTGACACGTAGTGAAGCTTGCTGCGACAGTTTACTTGAGACCACGGCCGATGAAACTCGGCCGAAATGTCAAGGGAAAATAAAAGGTAATCGCGTTAATTTCCCGTGTTTTTAGATATTCTACTGAACATTGTTTCTTCTGAAATCTTTCTTCGTAATTTGTTGTTGTTATAGTTGCATTTCAATATAATATATGCATATGTAGCAAAGTGAAGAAACATAAGTAACTAGTGTACGATCTAACTTTCAATTTCGTTTTCGACGCAAAATTAGAGTTTCGGTTGGATTTCGGTTCCAGAAACTAATGACCGTAACAAATAATAATTATATAGGTACAACAAAAGACAATTACCGATCCTACGTTTATGAGTTTTCGCGCTGTCTTTAGTGGTAATGAAGTGGGAAATCATTACACTCTGTACTACTCTGTCAAGAAAGTACCGGGAAAAGATCAATAATACACGAAATGTTAGTTATTCATCCAAATTTATTTTATCACCTTGGAAGTATGCTCCTCAGAAACGATACACTTACGCCAACGAATAATCCAATCATTAAAACATTTTTTAAACGCTTTTTCCGGAATTGAGTTCAGTGCTAGCCGCGAATTCTCCTTTATGTCTTCTACCGAATGAAAACGGGTGTCACGAAGTGGTAATTTGAGTTTAGGAAAAAGAAAGAAGTCAGCTGGAGCCATATCTGGTGACTAAGGTGGTTGCTCGATAGTATTTGTTCAGTTTTTGGTCAAAAATTCGTTCACAATGATGGCCTTGTGCGAAGGCGCATTATCATGATGCAAACTCCAAGAATTTTCTTTCCACAAATCTGGCCTCTTTCGTCGAATTTGCTCTCTTAAACGCCGCATAACGCCCAAATAATATTCTTTTTTTACCGTTTGACCTTCCGGCAAGAATTCCGAGTGCACAACACCGCGATAGTTAAAGAAAACAGTCAACATGACTTTGACTTTTGATCGACTTTGGCGTGGTTTTTTCGGTTTCGGTTCAGTTGGAAGGCGCCACTCCGAAGCTTGTTGACTAGTTTGCATGTCAAACTCGTAAACCCACGTCTCGTCACCAGTAACAAAGCGTTTCATGAATGTTGGGTCGGAATTGACTCGTTCTAGCATGTCCTCAGCGACTCTTATGCGAATGTGTTTTTGAAGAAAATTCAGGTCTTTTGGGACTAGCCGAGCGGCAACATGTTTCATACCCAAGTGATTATTTAAAATGGTACGGATCGACTCGTGAGACACAGAAAGTTCGGCGGCTATCTCTCTCAAACTTGAATGAGCATTTTCAGTCACTATTTCCTTAACTTTTGCGATGTCAACTTCAGTTGCAGACGTTGATGGCCTACCAGAGCGAGGCAAATCTTCCATCACATCTCGACCGCTTTTGAACGCTTTGTACCACTCATAAGCACGTGTTTTTGATAAAGTTGATTCACAGTAAGCCTTCTGTAACATTTTCAGTGACTCCGAGCACGAAATTCCATTGGCGATGCAAAATTTAAGACAAACTCTTTGTTCGATGTTTTTGTCCATTATGAAACTCGCAATATACACTAGAATGATATAACTAAAAACAGCACTGTATTTAATCTAAATAACAGATGCAACTCAAACTCCGCGCCAAAATGGAAAACAATTGTGCCAATCTAACAGCAACAAAAAAAAAACAAAAAATTGAATTTGGAACCATAAACAAATCATCCATTCCCGATACTTTCTTGACTGAATGTACAACAGAAAGTATAGTATTTTTTAGAGCAACAAAACTATCAATTTATCAAATAACTGCTTTTAGGAACATAAACACATTGTTTGTGAGGATATGTAATCCATTTTTAATTTGCTAAAATGAACAGAAACTTAAAAATGTACAAAAGTTAAAATACGAACTAAGAAAGGTATAAAATAACAAGGTATAAAAATAGGATGGCTGCCCGACCAGCTACCCTGAGTAACGAAATTGTACTCCTGGTGTTAACTACAAACTAATAGGAACTTTCGGTTTCAATTTCGGTTGTAACAACTGGTTTCGGTCGGACACTGGTACTTAGTTTAATTTCATTTATTAATGTTATGTGAAACCTATAGTCCGTTTCAATCCAATTCGACAAAAAGGTAAATAAGATTTCCTGTTTCTGCACGGTTCTGGCACGATGTTCTACCTCTTCCGGTAGGTGGCACGATGAGTTTGATTTGGTTATAACTTGACTACGCGTCACCTATCGGATATAGCACAACTATGAAACCCTACATAAGATAAAAATTGTCTCATTTTATAACACCTGTATCATCTAAAAAGTATTAAATAAAAGGGGTTTTAATACCGTTTTAAATGTTTTACCTAAAAAGTATCAAAAGGATCTTAGTAACTTTTTATTATTTCGAAAAATTGGGTTGAAACGATCATACGACATAAAAATTAGCCATGATCCCATGATGGATACACAATAGCCAGATTAGATAAATATTATTTATATTATAATATAATGCTAAAATACAATATTATAAAGAAATATAATGAAAATACGTGCAATACAAATAATTAAATAAATAGAATTACGAACAAATATTCACCTACAATGAACATTCTAAGAGAAACCCTTTGAGCAGTAACATTCAGTGTTATTGCATCTAAACGAACGATTATTACAGTTTTTTTAATAAAAACAAGAAATCTGCAACAGGATACAATGCAAAAACGATAATCACAAGAAAGTTAAAATTTATAGTCATGCATTAAAGAAACCACGGTAAGGTCATTTGTATTCAGGAACCATCAAAGTTGAGCCAAAATAACTTAAAGTTAACTGTTTTAGAAAGAATTTTTACTTGCACGTTATATACATATTTTCACGATGTATACCTAACGGGGTAGTCGGAGAAGATGGAGCGACAAGCTTCGCGGTCCTTACATACTTCTTTCGCCTCCTCAAATCTCATCATTATGGTTACACACTTTCGCCTAGGTATGCGAGTGCTTTTGACATTTCCGACAGCTAACACTGTCAACACAATTTATTTTCATATTAATCCCACATTTACGTATATAAGATATATAATATGTATATTACGTACGTTATATTATGTATATTATGTACGTTATAAGCCAAAAAATACCTATGGATTTGCACTTGTTTGGGCCAAACAAGTGAAATAATGTGATGTGTTTAATTAAAAATATAACGATATAATTAAAATGATAAAGGTAAATTATGAAAGAATTGTCATGTGATGTGAATAATTATGATGTATGAAGTGATGTAATTGTGAAATAACTGCGACATTGCAATTATATGTAGACACATGTAATTGAAAATTCACAATTATTATCCTAAAAAGTAAAACCAACGTAAAGCATCCCATTTTTCTGATAACATTAAAATACCTATTTATGTGTGTACACTTTATGCAGATTTCTCAGAAGGAGTTCACTGGAAGAATTTAGTCCATTTACAAGCAGATAAGAAAAACCTCGTTTTAAATATTTGACCGGGCCTGTCATTATGTTATCATCACATTAAATTATCTACTTAACAATTTACACAACTATGTTGAGCATGATACGAAAATAGCGAAGAGCCGAATCGAATAATAAACAAACCCTGAAAACAGTCTAAGAAAGACAATACTAGGTTTCATTGGATTACGAAACTTTTTACAACGGATAATATATTACGATACTAAATCATTGAAAACATCTACTGTGGAAAATAGCAAAGTTTGTTGCGAGTCGGCGCGTTGGCGGTACATGTTAAGTGGCAACAATAGAAGGTGTTAGCTACAAAGACAATAATCGCTTAGAATATGAGTCATAAAGTCACAATCCACGGAGGCTAGAGCACAGCGATTGACGATGCGGTACAACGATGCACCTTTTAGCTAGGGTTGCAAACATTTCTTCGGCTGATTATAGTATTTTTCAGAATAATCTATAAAAAATATAGTACACTGAAAAAATGTAGTATTTTATTGAAAGAGTAAAAAACAGACAAAGACATATTTGTTACTTGTTTATTTAAAAAAAACTATATCTTTTATGCATTTCTTGCATTTTTTAACATTTCTTTCTGTATCATAAAAGTGTACAAAAACTATGCTTTATTCGATATTAAATTAATGTAGACCAAAAGCTCATTTCAAGACAAAGGCGCGTTCCGTTACACGCACATCGGATATCGCATCAATCGAAACTCGAAAGGTAATCTTAAAGCGCGTTCATAAATTTTAAAAAGCGAGGAAATTGTTTGTTATTACTTTCGGTGTTGCAAAATAAAGATTGAACACTGAAATTAATTAAGTATTAAGTATTTTTAGTAATTAAGTATTTTTACGTACTGTATATTTCTTCAATAGTACATATTACGCAGATCCGAAATACAGTTGGTAACCCTACTTCTAGCGTTCTTGTCTTTTAATACCGCGATCCGTGACCTCTGGTAGGTACATCATTCAATAAAAGCATCTTATACGATTTGGATGACAATTTAAGCCAGTATATTGCTTTTTATTACGTCAAGAGACATGTAAGATCCTTTTTAGAAATTTTAAATCCTAATGCTTTTCTACCAAATAGCAAACGTACCTATACCTATAAAGTACATGTAACACAACCTCATCATTACATAATATGCGTACATACCATAGATATCAATTGTTTAATGTGAAATCTTTCTGAAACCAAACAGAAAGTACATAATATCTATTTCAATTATGTCATTGTCACAAAAATTTTAAAATGTCCTTTTCAAATTTATTTTATCTTCAAAACTTCAACGTAAAATTGGCCAAGTGCGGTGTCACTCGCGCACTGAGGGTTCCGTACCACCATGCAATGTACTTGGGTTATGTATTTACCAAAATAATACATAATATGTCGGATTCAAAAACAAACTTAACTTTACAATTGAAATTTGAAATACACTTTCTCCTCATACTCTCCAACTGCAAATGTAAGTTTGTAATGGCGGGTAACATTACAAAGTTATTACTAAGTTAGAATGCACCCGATTTTAACTTATTGGCTAAAAGCTATCAATGTCATTGTCTATGGAATGTTTAAGAAATATTCACTTATCCAAATACATTTTATAAGTAGGTCGAGCTGTCATGGTTTTTCTTTTAAAACATAACATAACATATCTTCACGCTGTATCCCCAACAGGGTAGTCAGAGAGGACGGAGCGCCAGGTGTCGCGGTCCTTACACACCTCTTTCGCTTCCTCAAATCTCATCATTTTCTTTTTCTTTTAACTCCGTTATATTTACTACTATGGTGAATACTTTTCACATATTCGAAAACTGTTTAGCTGGTAGGGGGAACAGCTGACTGTAACAAAAATTCTCACTTTAAAGCTTAATATTTCGCAAACGGATCCCTAAATCGAAAAAATTTTCATCGCATACCCCGAATACTTTTGAAAGACTTATCCAACGACACCCCACATAATAAAATAGGCAGGTAAAATAAATATCCTCGCTTTACGTGTAAGGGATATACTACAATAAAAATAAAAAAAAAATTTAAGAAATTGTTTCACAACTTTGTAGGCCTGATTAATATGTTCAAATATGTTAAATTACAGCTTTTCAGTACCAAGAGACTGAGTTTAACCACGGACAGACGGACAGACTCAGGGAAATTATAAAGGTTCCTTATTTTATTACGGAAACCTAAAACTTAAAATCCAGTTTGGCGTATCTATTAGTATCCGTAATCGTAAGTTTTATAATAATTTAATACTAGAGGTCGCCCTGTGGTCGAAATTCGACCGTAAATATAAACTTATAATATAAACTCTTTGGCGACGATCTAGTCTGTGCGACTGTTTGATCCAATGAGGTTACATTACATATCGTCACAAACTATTATGAGTTTGACATTGACAGCATTAACTAAAACAATAAACTTTTTATTTAATTTAATGTACTTATTTCTAACACATATTACATAAAAATTTTAGCTTTCACTAGTACTTCTCCATATAAACTTTAATGTACCAAAGTTTACACTCCTCCATCCGCGCAATTTTCTTAACAAGGGTACCAAAGTTTTCGCTTCACGTATTAAAATATAGATAATAACTATTGTTATGCATACAGTTACGATGTATACCATAAATAAACGTTTTATCTGTTTAGTTAATAATATGTATTCATTAATGTAAATTGGAATGTCTATTATCTTTGTACATATGAAAAATAAAAATATCTCAGTAGAAAGGAAATTTGTTATGAATTTCTTTTTTCTGTACGTATTTATTGTACACGAACCACGATTATTTAAATGTTATAAAACTAAAACTGTATAAAAAATGTATTTAATAAAAACTTGAAAACAAAATTAATAATAATAATTTCTTTAATTTTTCATTAAATATATACCTACATTGTCGAGTTTCAGTTTCGTAACTTTTTTGCTTCATGTGTTATATAATTCTGAATTGCCCTTACATTTAATGCCCACCATTATGGTGTCCAATGAAGTTATTTTTAGTTCTTGATTTTAACTTGTACTTTAGACGCCATATTATTGAATTTTTCAAAAAACAAAAGCCAATTATCACGCGCCTGAGATAAATCCATAATATCTCATAACTTGAAATCAGTTATGTGAAGGTTTCGGCATATTACAATTCGATTTAATGACGACATGAGTAAGCAACCAATATTTGTATATATGTACTTAATAAATATTGCTTGGCATGCAACCAAACTGGGTTGAACATATACTAAAGTCTAACTTCATTATCTGTTTGTATAAGTGTAAGGAATATCAATTGTTATTATTTAAAACGCACTGACTAGTCACAAGCCACAGCACATTAATTCACTCAGATTAAAATAAAACTTATTGTGTAACAAAAATTACAACTGTTTCATAGTTTTGTTGCAAGAACGTCATTACATCGATAGACTTATGACATTAAGTACATGCATACATATCTTCACGCTGTATGTATCCCTAACGGGATAGTCAGAGACGACGGAGTGCCAAGCGTCGTGGTCCTTACATAGGTACATTCTTCCTCAAATCTCATCATTCTCCTCACACATTTTCGCCTAGGCATGCGAGTGCTTTTGACATATCCGTCGGATAACACTCTGTAAGTATATACTTTAAGTTACATTAAGTGTATACTAAATAATAATATTATCGTAGGCTTTGAGTTTATTATTTTATGTGTATCTATTACATGAAAATACAGAATTGTTGTAGAAAAAACAAAAACATGTTTTTTAAAAGTTATCTAGGCTCTACCTACTAACGAAAATCAAACTGGATCAAAATCAAATTCGACACAAGTGTGAGTCTACACAAAAAATTATGTTGGAATTTCGTTGATAAATAATGTACCTGGCAGCAACGAATTCGGTGCCAGTCAGCATACATAAGCGATAAGAGACAAAACGGTACAAATTAGATAGAACATTTGAAGTTACCCACAAATATTGATGAGGTAATTTTTGCTTTTATCCATTTAATTTAAAGAATAATCATATTCGATTGTTGACATCAATTAATGTAGGCCAAAGTATGAGTTGCCATGTCCATTAAATAATTTACAAGCGCATAGAATTTAATAACTCCTGATGACCTTTATGTGCACATTACACGAGATGCACATGATAAAAGATATTTTACAACAACAAAAGTGAAGATTTTTCATTTAAGTAAATAAACAATTAGTTCATCAGTAATAGTTAACACGAGTCAAAAAGAAACTAAGCATAATAAAAGTCTAAAGTTAATATAAATACATTCAATATTGTTTTGTTAAGTAAATAATGTACATATAGTACACAACATATCTTCACGCTACCTCGCTAACGGGGTAGTCAGAGAGGACGGAGCGCCAAGCGTCGCGGTCCCTACATACTTCTTTCGCCTCCTCAAATCTTATCATTCTCCCCACACATTTTCACCTATGTATGCTTTTGACATTTCCGTTAACCTATACTTTGATTATTTGCTCTTCATAAGGCAGCCTTGGTCTTCCTTGGTTTCTGCTACCGCTCACTTTCGCTCTGTAGATTTTCTTCGTCAATCTTTCATCACTCATTCTTTCTATGTGCCCAAACCATTCTGAACCAACATCGTCATGTCATGCAACCCTGTCATACAGCAGTTGCTTCAAATCTCTTCATTGCTTATTTTGTGCGCAATAAGTCCGTAATAAGTCTTGTTTAATGGTGTATAATTTCTAACAGTGTAATTGAAAGAAAACCCAAAAGTAGGTATGATGGTAAAAATGTCTCTGTTATGTATTACAGGATAAATTGAGAAGAAATAGTATACATGTGAAGGTAGAATAAAAATTTTACGTCAACGCAAGTTTCACGCAAATGTATTAAATATAAGAACCGTACCACCATGGATGGAAACGTACAAACAAAATAAGAACAACAGTTGAAGAAAAAAACGAGCCTTGACGAATGTCATCATGTCATTAACTGTATTAGAAGAAAAATAAAATCGAAGATGCACTGCGTCATTCACTTAGTGTTAAGGATCTTTCAAAGGTAGTGTTAATTAATTTTATATATTTTTTTTAGTTGTGTTTATGAATATTACCCATAGAGGTATAGTAAAACGTGAAGAGAAAATGTTATACCACTTTTTAAGCAAATTGTGCGCACGTAGAAGTGTGAGATTTAGCATTGTTCAAGTTTATATGGAGGAATGCAGAAAGCTAAAATTTGTATGTGTGTTACACATACATTAAATTAAATTAAATAAAACATTCATTGTATACGAGCATACTGCAATTGTCAAGAAACATAATAGTTTGTGGTCAAATAACGAACCAAAAAACGTAATGGACGGAGCCACAATAAGTTATCGCTCTTATCACCGTGTGTCAAACGAATTTTCGTCTCTTTCTATCTCATTGAGCGTAAGCACGAGTAAAACAGTTAGCTATAGAAAGTATAGCAACCTTGCACTATCAGTGTAATTCGTGTCAGCTAATGACCGACTTCACGTACATTACTGAAATTATTTCAAAAATACTTTTAAATTTTAATTTTTTTGGTTACTAGTATTAACAGAAATAAAAGTAAGTCAACTAAGGTTCTGGTGTTTGAAAGGGAAGATCTACAGACGAAATGAGAGATATGGGTACATGATGGGTATATGGGTCTGGGTAATGCGTTTTCGAGGGATGGAAAATGTAAGTTTGATGTGGAGAGACGGGTAGCAGCTGGCAATAAAGTGAACGGTGCTCTATCCACATTAATAGGCAGTGTGAATATATCTAACAATGCGGTGTTGGTGGTAACTTTATCTTACGGTAGTGAGGTGTGGATATCGAACTCCAATGATTTGAGTTGCATGAGCTCATCAAAGAAGTCTAGTTGCCGATTTCACCAAAGTCCTCTAATACTTAGCGAACCCTTAAAGAATAGTGGTCCTCTAACTTACCTTCACCCGAAATCGAATGAAAATAAGAATGCAATAGAAATGCGATCTCTTATAAATATATGCGATGTCACCCTTGCGAACAAAATAAGCTGTGAAGAGATACGCAGTATGATAGAGTTGCACGACAGTGTTGTTATTCAAATGAGGAAAGGAATGCTTAAATGGTTCGGGCACTTGGATAGTGAGCGATGAAAGCCTGACAAGGAATTCTAGAGAGCGAAAGTGAATGGTAACAGAAGCCAAGAAAGACCAAATTGACTTACGAAGATTAAATAGGCAGTGTGTTAACTGACGGAAATGTCGAAAGCGCTCGCATACCTAGGCGATAATGTGCGAGGAGAATGATGACATTTGAGGAAGTGAAAGAAGTACCCTTATATAGGTACCTTATATAGGTACCCTTATATAGGTAGAATGATGACATTTGAGGAAGTGAAAGAAGTACCCTTATATAGGTACTTCTTTCACTTCCTCAAATGTCATCATTCTCCGGGAACCGGGAAACTTGGCGCTCCGACCTCTTTGGTTACCCCGTTAGAGATACAGCGTGAAGATATTATGTATGTGTATGTAAAATATGTCATGTTCAGCTGTGTATCGTTGTACTGTGACCCTTCCCTAGTCACACACATTAGTAAAAGTCTAGAAGTCGATCAACAAAAAACCGTTTAAAAAAAGGACACGCTCTTAGAGCAAATGCTCCGACCATTTTTATTGATCCGAGGGTCAAATAGTCGCACAGAGCAGACAGAAATTGTCGCCAAGGAATTATAAATTGTTGCTAACAAGTAATTACTGACAGATTGACTGAATGAGTTTCGAGTTGTGAATTTTGTTATTTATAAGCTGTGAGCTGTTTCGAGTCTGGAAATTTATATTTACGGTCGAGTTTCGACTAGTCTGCGACCACTAGTTTTAATAAATGCATAAAACAATCCCGTTTCAAAAACAGTCAAATAGCCTATTTTTAAATTATCATTTATGGATTTATCTATATATCATGTTCAGGTAGGTATTTCAAATGAAGTCATTAGTAACATTAAAAATCTCTTAAATCAATTAAAACGAATAGAACTATGAGTAATTGACAAAGGTCGAAGTAATCACTTGAATTGAAACCATTTTAATGTGAGCAAATTTCACAGTGCTCATAGAATCGTGTCGGTTCCGCAACGTCAACCCTCACTTATTTAAAAGCCAAAGATCAAAATACAGTTATATCGCAAATGGTAGTGCCACCGAAAACAGTAATGTGACATCATAGAACAGCGAGTAACGCACGAGAGACAATAAGATCAATTCGCAATACTAATGTCGAAGCAATCGCGTTTATTGCGTAGTTTCTGATGAGCATTAGAATATGGTACATCATTATCGAATTTACACAAGGGTATTCAACTATATGGGCAGATTTTACCGGAAAAGATAATAAAGAACTGACAATAATAAGAAACAATAATTTCGTAAATGTATTTTAGAATCCATACACAAGATGCGATTGTTGCACTGTCTCCCCAAATGGTAAATGATGTAAAACGTAAAACTACTTAATTAATCTACTTAAACCAGTTTCGCCTACGAAACCTACAGATATTACGCTAGAAACAAAAATAGAGGTTTTTTGAAATAGAAATAAGAATTTTTCAAATTTCATTGTAAGTACAATGGAATAAAATAAAATTAAAAAAAATTCAGCGTTAAACATCAATGAATTGCTCTCGTATTACTTTTTTAGTGTATATATTTCTTTTTAAATAATATATTTAATGTGTCTTATAAACGTGTTTTTCAGTCTGTCCGTTTTCTAGTTTTAAAAATTTGCCAAAATCTATCAAGTTCAAAACAGTATAGCTATGTAAATATTAATTAATCGTTAAAAATTTTACACAAATTTCAACATTTTATACAATTTAGTTTTAAAATTGCTTACACACTTGCAGTCGATTTAACTCGAAACGGAGCCGTAATAACAAATACAGAATCCAAACATGCTTTTCTTAAATTTTTGACTGACTGATTTGACCGGCCTGGCCTAATCTCCGAAACACTTGAAACAAAAATATCAAATTTAACACAGGCAAAATCGTGGAAAGCAGTTAGTTTTTAATAAATAATGTAGAATAATAGCCTCTTAGACTCTGTCGACCTTTATTGACGGACTTGATATTCTAGTCGAAGGTAAAGTCAATCCGTCGGTCATATTCGTATTTGGAGACGTAGGATATTTATACACTGCTGCACTACATATGTTTTATGTTTTTCTTATAGTTTAACAAGACATACCTATACTACTTTTAGTTTTAGATGTTGCAAGTACATATTTTGAGATTCTGGATTCTTATTCAGGTTTCTTTGTTTTTAAAGTTATTAGTGATAAAAGCATAAAAGTCAATATTTTTTAGCCGGACGTGTAATCCTATTATCATTCCATGGTTGTTGAATATCACAAATAAAACACGAACACGCACAGATATTGTCAAAATGTAGAGAGAGCTCATTACAGTTTATAGCGTGCCCAAAACCTCTATAATACATACATATTGTCTTTTATGTACTGTATTGCCATGAAAAAAAATATGAGCATGTAGGGTTGAAATTTTATCCACTGATTTCATATTGTATTTAAAGTAATTTAGGAAATATGTATAAGAATTCAAACTGGTCTTAGCCATAGATTAGACAGATACTAATCCATGCAGTAGAAGGATTTCAATTTTTTTATTTTTTTACGGACGCTCCTTATTTTCACGAAAAATGTATCTCCAATATTATAGTTATTTACGAGTATATCATGGAGGTTCATTTTAAAAATGCAACTAGGGTTGCCAAAAAAGTAACAATGCGTCTACTTAAATATAATGATATGATAAACTATAAGTATATGTTTCAATATTATTCATAAGTAATGTATTCAATATAAGCACATGCTTCTCGTAATTATTCCTCAAAACAATAATTACCAAAATATTCACAAAATAAAAATAGAAAGAATAAATTGAGTTGGAATTACAAATACCTACCTACCGACTTACTTAAAATTCACAAGCGGAATAAGAAAGTGCATAACGCTAAAACTTACATGCATATTATAGTTATTCATAGTAAATGTTTTATATAGAGTAGGTACTGGAGGCCAAGTTAGTGTCGTGCATGAGTATTGGATTTCGCAAGGCTATTGTTAGGAATTCGACTAGGCGCGTCAGGTTGTAAGCCAAGGGGTACTGACCGGCAACAGCGGCCACCTCTTTGGCTCCGACATGTAAGAAATCGGTGAGGGATAACGAGCTGGCAATCAACTGCCTGCGCTCCTGGAAATCGAGCTGATCGAGACTATTCGTCCTGTTTGTTCCGCGCACCGCCTGAACGGGCGCGTTCAGAGACATGTCAACTACGTAAAGCCATTTCTCAGGCCATCTTTGGGATTAAATGAACACAAAAACACTTTCAAACAACACCAAACAAAGACACACGCGGAATAACCGGCGACAATAATCATGGGGCATTCATTACGAAATGCCTGTGCCGCGAGGGACGCACAACGGCGAACTGGCGCGCGACGCCGCCGACTGCGCGGGGCAGGGTGGGGGCCCGCCTGCCTCACGTTCGGTCCTGCATGTTGCAATGCACTCGCCGGACTCGCCTCGCCTAAAAGATCCGTGGCGAGCCTCCGACGTCACATCAACGCACTGAATGAGACAACCAGCGCGGAGCGGCGGTGGCGCCCGTCCGTACTGTCATCATATTATTCGATTTGTATAGCCGTTAGCTCTACAACATATTCGTTATTCGGATAGCGCAATTATATTAATGCAAAGTTCCAGTTACTGCGGTCAGTCAGATCACACCTTACTTTTTGTTAAATATTAATTGTAAACAAACGAAACATTCTTGTGTAACGTAAGTTATGAAACTGGCGACTTTCGAACAGGTAAAATAATAATAGATATTACATTTATATTGTCTGCAACGGCACTGACTCACAAGTAAATTCCCATTCCCCACACGCCTTCGAAGGGCAGGTGTACAACCCCAACCACGCTACCACATATACCACCGGATACTCTATAGCTATTATGCTAAACAATATTATGTTGGAATGGTTCGCTATACAAATATAAAAATAACACCCAACAAAAATATGTTAAATTGTTAAAATAACAAAAATGTTAAACTCTACATCGAATAGAGGACACAATACTTATATTAAATATCATTCACGTATGTTAATACCGTACTAAAATACTTAAAAATATAGGATATTGTCCTACATCCCAATAAGATCAGTTACACCCTACAGAATTTTTAAAGATGAACAGAAATATGACAATAATACACTGCACTAACTATTCAGTGATTAATTTAAAGTTCATGAATTAAACCTATATTACGAATTCCGTAGTCGTTTGAGAAGCAAAATTCACTTAAGTTGTTTGTACTATCACCAATTATGGAACCAACTTGTAAGTACACAAGATATCTAATTATATTACCAATTCTAAAAGTTTACCGAAGTTATCCTAAGAATCAAGTACTAGGTAGAGCCACCGCCAAACTTCTAGTAGATACGCTCTGAACACGAGGGGATTAGCGCCGCAGAATTGAAATACTATATAATAGTAAATTTATATAAGCATCATAATTACAACATAATATTGTAATATGATGATTATACACCATTACTTAGAATAATTAAATAAAATTGCAAATGGGCTTAAATATTTTATCTTTGACTTTTGAACTTGCGTGGAGCAACTTCAGAGCGTACTAGGGCGCGACCGATACCACTTACTGAGTTACCGACTGTTTAATCGTGAAATCTTAAAAACAACTAAAGTTAACTAGCTTCTTATTCTTGAACATAGCACGACAATAAGACGTATCAAAAAGTACAACCTTTATATTGCAAGAAACTTTTTTATTCAACAATCCTGTCTCAATGTATATAATATAGATCCTATCAAAAACAAAAAATGGAAAAAAATGCAGTCTCGCAAAGCAGTTCTTCCACTACAAAAACTTGTGAGCTTTCATGTAAAACCAAGTCAGTTATTTTACTTAGTGTCTATGGAAGCACCTATTCACATATAGTGACCGTATAAATATTAGACATCTTTAATTCTACAGGGCTATAGGACCATCAGCTTGGTCAGCTTAGCGAGTAAAGTCTATACTAAGGTATTGACTGAACGTATGAAAGGCGTTTCAGAAAGATATTTGTGGGAGGCGCAAGGTGGTTTCAGGGACGGTAGGGGTTGTATGGATCAGATTTTCTCGCTTCGCGTTATCGTGGGAAGGTTTCTGGCTATAGGCCAGAAAGTTTTCTGCGCTTTCGTGGATCTAAAAAAAGCATTCGATAGAGTAATGCGGAAGAAATTGTGGAGTCTTCTGCCTGAATATGACGTGGAGGGCTCCTTACTACGGGCTGTGAGGTCATTATATCGTGGCCACAGAGCCTGTGTAAGGATAGATGGTGACATGTCGCCCTGGTTTGAAGTCTGTTCTGGTGTCAGACAGGCCTGCGTGATGTCTGTCTGGCTATTCGTGCCGTATTTGGACAGTTGCCTTCAGAGATTGAAAGGTAATATGAGTGGTATGGGATGTGATGACACAGTGGTAAACTGCCTATTGTACGCTGACGATGCTGTGCTAATAGCACCATCAGAAGCAGAGTAGCAGACACTAGTCACGTACATGAAAGAAGATTGTGAAGTAAAAGGATTGAAAATGAATGTAAACAAAACTAAGGTTCTGTTTGAAAGAGAAGTGGTACAAACGAAATGTGTGATTTGTGTAAATGGAAAATGTCTAGAACAAGTGAATGAAATTGTGTATCTGGGGAGTGTGTTTTCGAGGGATGGAAGATGTGAGTTGGATGTGGAGAGATGGGTAGCAGCTGGCAATAAAGTGAACGGTGCTCTGTCCGCATTAGTGGGTAGTGTGAATATATCTAACACTGCTAAAATGGCTATCCACAATGCGGTGTTAGTGCCAACTTTGTTGTACGGTAGTGAGGCCTGGATGTGCCCGAAATCGAGTGAAAGTATGATAAATGCTGTAGAGATGCGGTCTCTCCGAAATATGTGCGGTGTCACGTTTGCGGACAGGATAAGCAATGATGAGATACGCAGTATGACAGGGTTGGACAACAGTGTTATTGTAAAAATGAAGAAAGAAATGGGGGGTCAACTGAGGAAGCGTGCTCGTCGCGACCCCTGCCAGCCCTTTTCAGGGCTGCAATTCCTCTTCTGTGCATACCATGCGGGACAACGGCAATTATAATGTTAGGGCGTCCCCCGGAAGCGACGTACACCGGTCTGTCCCCGCTGGTGTGTGCAGAGTGCAGTTCGGCGTTGGGGACCGCCACCCAACACGCTGTGCACCTAGCGGCGGGAAGTGGAGGGAGGAGTGCAGAGTAGCTGCGTGGAATGTGAGAGGTGGGATTGAGGAGAAGATGAATGAAGTGATTGATATTATGGAAGAGAAAAGATTGGATGTGCTATGTTTGAGTGAAACCAAGCGAGGCGGCAGTGAACTTGCCGACTTGCCCGGAGGAGGCATCGCTTTGTGGTCAGGGGTACCACAAGGAGATAGGGGATGCCAAGGGGTAGGCGTTTTACTGTCCTCTCGTATGGTTAATTGTATGACTGAGTATGAATGTATAAATCCCAGACTGCTCTGGGTACGCCTCAAGATTGGGTTGACAAGAATTTTTGTTTTGGCAGTATATGCCCCAGTGTCCTCTGTCGGTTTGGCTGAACTAGAGCAGTTCTGGGAAAATGTTAGAGAAGTTCTAGCGACGGTTGAAGAGAACGAAAGAATTGTTGTGTGTGGAGACATGAATGGATGGGTCGGGACAGCTCGAACAGGATTTGAGTCTGTCCTAGGCAAATATGGAGATAAGAGAGTAAATGATGCTGGTAAGATTGTGCTAGGACTGTGTATGGAAAAGGATCTTTTTGTGGCTAATACCATGTTTGGGCACAAGAGGATCCATCAGTACACGTGGGAAAGAAAGGGTGCGAGAAGTATGATTGATTTATTCCTGGTGGATAGCAGACTTAAGAAGCAGGTAATGGACACAAGAGCGTATAGAGGAGCCGATCTCGGGACGGACCACTTTCTGGTGATAACCAGAATAAGGGGTCTGTTCGCAGCATGGCGACATCGCGTAGTGTCCAAACCTGCAGCGGTTAGCCGAATTAAAAGCTGGAAACTGCAGGATGCGACCACCAGGAATGAATATGAAAGGGTATTATCCAGTAAGCTTGATGATAGATTGAAAGTGATGAGCGAGGATGTTGAAGAATGCTGGCAGAACCTTAGAGATAGTATGGTTGAGGCTGCGAAAGAAGTGTGTGGAATGAATAAGATTGGGAACGGCAAAAAGCGTGATGTGTGGTGGGATGATGAGGTGAAAGTGGCTGTGTATAAGAAAAAGAAAGCATGGCGAGACTACCTTGCTACTAATGACTGTGGTATGAAAAATTTGATGAAAGACAGGTATAAGCTGCAGAAAGCAGAAACGAAGGCACTAGTGAAAGAGAAGCGTGAAAGGTGTAGGGTGTTAGATGAAAACAAGATGTCGGACAACTTCTAGGAAAATTCCAAATTATTTTGGAAAGAAGTACGTAAGATCCGAAGTGGTCCGGCACCTTGCAGAATGAATAAAGAGCGTTCGAAAGAAAACAACCTGCTTACAAATAAAAAGGATGTTCTGCAGCGATGGAGTGAATACTATGGAGAGCTGTATGAGAGTGGCGACTCTGTCTCTGATACTGAGAGCGATTCTAATGAATTGCCACACTCGGGCCAGGGACTGGAGGATGACATTAGTATGAAAGAGATTGAGAAAGTGATAAGAAGTTTGAAATGTGGAAAGGCTGCGGGAAATGATGAGGTGACTGCTGAGATGATCAAGTATGGTGGTCCTAGGGTCTGGGATGCCTTCTGTGCACTCTGCAACCTTTGTTGGCAGAAGGGGGAGGTTCCAGAGGACTGGCGCACGGCAGTCATAGTACCTCTATATAAAGGGAAAGGTTCCTACCTAGACTGTGCGTGCTATAGGGCCATCAGCTTGGTCAGCTTAGCGAGTAAAGTCTATACTAAAGTATTGACTGAACGTATGAAAGGTGTTTCAGAAAGATATTTGTGGGAGGCGCAAGATGGATTCAGGAACGGTAGGGGTTGTATGGATCAGATTTTCTCGCTTCGCGTTATCGTGAGAAGGTTTCTGGCTTTAGGTCAGAAAGTTTTCTGCGCTTTCGTGGATCTAGAGAAAGCATTCGATAGAGTAGTGCGAAAGAAATTGTGGAGTCTTCTGCCTGAATATGGCGTGGAGGGCTCCTTACTGCAGGCTGTGAGGTCATTATATCGAGACCACAGAGCCTGTGTAAGGATAGACGGTGACATGTCGCCCTGGTTTGAAGTCTGTTCTGGTGTCAGACAGGGCTGCGTGATGTCTGCCTGGCTATTCGTGCTGTATTTGGACAGTTGCCTCCAGAGATTGAAAGGTAATATGAGTGGTATGGGATGTGGTGACACAGTGGTAAACTGCCTATTGTACGCTGACGATGCTGTGCTAATAGCACCATCAGAAGCAGAGTTGCAGACACTAGTCACGTGCATGAAAGAAGATTGTGAAGTAAAAGGATTGAAAATGAATGTGAACAAAACTAAGGTTCTGGTGTTTGAAAGAGAAGCGGAACAAACGAAATGTGTGATTAGTGTAAATGGAAAATGTCTAGAACAGGTGAATGAAATTGTGTACCTGGGGAGTGCGTTTTCGAGGGATGGAAGATGTGAGTTGGATGTGGAGAGACGGGTAGCAGCTGGCAATAAAGTGAACGGTGCTCTGTCCGCATTAGTGGGTAGTGTGAATATATCTAACACTGCTAAAATGGCCATCCACAATGCGGTGTTGGTGCCAACTTTGTTGTACGGCAGTGAGGCCTGGATATGCCCGAAATCGAGTGAAAGTATGATAAATGCTGTGGAGATGCGGTCTCTCAGAAATATGTGCGGTGTCACGCTTGCGGACAGGATAAGCAATGATGAGATACGCAGTATGACAGGGTTGCACAACAGTGTTATTGTAAAAATGAAGAAAGGAATGCTTAGATGGTTCGGGCACATGGAAAGAATGAGTGATGAAAGACTGACGAAGAAAATATACAGAGCGAAAGTGAGTGGTAAAAGAAGCCAAGGAAGACCAAGGCTGACTTATGAAGATCAAATAGCCAGAGTGTTAGCAGACGGAAATGTCAAAAGCACTCGCATACCTAGGCGAAAATGTGTGAGGAGAATGATGAGATTTGAGGAAGCGAAAGAGGTGTGTAAGGACCGCGACTCCTGGCGCTCCGTCCTCTCTGACTACCCCGTTGGGGATACAGCGTGAAGTTATGTTATGTTATGTTATGTTAAGAAAGAAATGCTTAAACGGTTCGGGCACTTGGAAAGAATGAGTGATGAAAGACTGACGAAGAAAATCTACAGAGCGAAAGTGAGTGGTAAAAGAAGCCAAGGAAGACCAAGGCTGACTTATGAAAATCAAATAGCTAGAGTGTTAGCAGACGGAAATGTCAAAAGCACTCGCATACCTAGGCGAAAATGTGTGAAGAGAATGATGAGATTTGATTTGAGGAAGCGAAAGTGGTGTGTAAAGACCGCGACTCCTGGCGCTCCGTCCTCTCTGACTACCCCGTTGGGGATACAGCGTGAAGATATGTTATGTTTATTTCTATAAAAATATAATGACTGTATCTCCAACGGGGTAGTCAGAGAGGGGTTGTCATACCTTTCACGCTTCTCTTTCGCTAGTGATTTCGTTTCTGCTTGCTGCAGCTTATATCTGTCTTTCATGAAATTCTTCATACCACGATCATTTTTAGTAGCAAGTCTCGTCATGCTTTCTTCTTTTTATACATAGACACTTTCACCTCATCATCCCAACACACATCACGGTTTCTACCTTTCCCAATCTTATTCGTTCCACACACTTTCTTCGCATCGTCGATCATACTATCCCTTAGATTCTGCCAACATTCTTCGACATCCTCTCTCATCATTTTCAATCTATTATCGAGCTTATCGGATACTACCCTTTCATATTCATTCCTGGTGGTCGCATCTTGCAGTTTCCAGCTATTGATGCGATAAACCGCTGCAGGCTTGGACACTACACTATGTCATCATACTACAAACTAGACTCCTTATTCTGGTTATCGCCAGAAAGTGATCTGTTCCTAGATTGGCTCCTCTATGCGCTCTTGTGTCCATAATCTGGTTCTTGAGCCTGCTATCCACCAGAAATAAATCAATCACACTTCTCTCACCCTTTCTTTCTCACGTGTACTGATGGATTCTTTTGTGCTTAAATATGGTATTAGCAACAAAAAGATTCTTTTCCTTACACACTCCTGACACAATCCTACCAGCATTATTCACCCTCTTATCTCCATATTTGCCTACGACAGTCTCAAATCCTGCTGTCCCGACCCCATTCATGACTCCACACACAACAATTCTCTCATCCTCTTAAACCATCGCCAGAACTTCACTAACAGTCTCCCAAAACTGCTCTAGTTCACCCAAACCGACAGAGGACACTGGGGCATACACTGCCAAAATAAAAATTCTCGTCAACCCCATTTTGAGGCGCATCCAGAGCAGTCTGAGATTTACACTTTTTTACGCAGTCATACAATTAACCAAACGAGAGGACAGTAAAACCACCCCTTGGCATCTCCTGTTTTCATGTGGTACCCCTGACCACAAAGTGATGCCTCCTCCGGGCAAGTCGGCAAGTTCACTGCCCCATCGCTGGGTTTCACTCAATCATAACACATCTAATCTTTTCTCTTCTATAATATCAATCACTTCATTCATCTTCTCTTCAATTCCACCTCTCGCATTCCACGTAGCTATTCTGCACTCCCCCTCCACTTCCCGTCGCGAGGTGCACAGCGTATTGGATGGCTGTCCCAAACACCGAACTGCACTCTGCTTACACCAGCGGGGACAAATCGATGTACTTCGCTTTCGGGGTCGCCCTAGCTCTCATATCTGCAGTGTCCCGCATGGTGTGCACAGAAGAGGAATTGCAGCCTGGAACAAGGCTCGCAGGGGTCGCGACGGGCACGTTTCCTAGGTTCACCCCCTCCCTGCACTCCTTTCAATCATCAACCCAATAGTAGCAATCGAAATTATAAAATGAAAATCGTAAACGTTTAAGTAGCGTTTCGGGGCACATCCGAACAGCATGTGGGCGCTCGCAGTATTTAATGAAGAAAGAATTCGGGATTTTTCATTTTCTCTTTCCTTTATAGGCTAACAAAATTCAAAATTTGAAGTTTGTGAGACTGATAGAAGTACCTTAGAATTTTGATGATCGGTGAACGTGTTAGTAAAATTTTTAATCTGATGAAATCATTATTTTTCATTTAATGAATAATTAAATTTCGGAATTTTTAATTTTTACCTTCCTTTATAGACTAAACGCTAACTAAAATTCAAAATTTTAAGTTTGTGAGGCTGCTATTAGTACCTTAGAATTTTGATGATCGGTGAATGTGTCAGTGACAAAATTAAGGAAATTTGACTTGCAATAGTTTTTAAACTACAGATACATTCATTGAATGTAGTTTGGAAATATATCTACTTGTATTATGACCTCTTAGTCACTGAAAATTCAGACTTCTAGCGATATCTGCAACGAAGTTACAGGGGGGTCAAAAGCGCCGTGAGTCGCTCCGAGAAAAAGATGGTACGGCTGTGCTCAACTTAGCGGGGGCACTACCGTGCCCCCAGGTACTACTTGATTTAGTTTCTGGACAATACAAAAAAAATATTTTTTGTGTAAGATATGTAGTACATTGTATATACAATGTCCGAGCCTTCGCAATCTATACAAATAAAAGCGAAATACCATTCACTCACTGACTGACTGATTAATCACGAAATCTCAAAAACCACTAAGGCTGGGATCATGGGTCTGATAATAGTTTGTGTAACGTAGGGGCCGCTAAGAAAGGATTTTCGAAAATTTACATTTTAAGGAAGAAAAGGAAGGGGTTGAACTTTGTATTAAACTTTTATATGAAACAGAAAATACTCTGTGACACATATTGCTCATAAAAAATAGTGAGACACATGTTTCACATTTTCGTTAAGTTTCACAAATTGAACTCGTAAAAGAAGTGGGAGGGGGTTGAACTTCATATGAAACTGATTGTTTGTTAAGTTTTCATAACTAAGCCGCTGGACCAGATTTGATTAAATTTTGAATCGAGATTTTTATTTCCCTCGCGAGCGCAGTCACGAACAACAGCTAGTTACTTATAAAAAAGGAAAGACTTATGGAATCATCTAGATATTTGTCTCTTCGAAAGGCACTTTTGTCAGAGACTGATATTATTATATTTGATGATATATTATACATGTAGGTATAAGTTACAAAATAATGACGTAATTACAAACGTAACATGTAAAATAGTCGAGTTATTTTGCGACACTCCTATGCACAGGAAGTGGAGAAAAATTTGATTACGTACTCATGATGTAGGTATATCAAGTAAAATAAGTTATTCAGAATGGAATCCAACAATAATTTGAACCTAGAAACCCATTGTTCGCATAAATATTACATACATTTTTTTATTTTTGAAAAAGTTTGTAAGTAGGTACCTAATCGAGATACAATTCGACTCTCCAAAGCATTCATTTGATGACGTTGAAAAAAATTACAACGTTGATATTTGTTGAATCCTTTTGCTTTTCCTTTAAATTAGTGATCAAACCGGATGACAAAAAATATAGCAATTTCAAATTTCTATGTCAAAAATCTCTAATCCACTAACACTAAAGTGATTCCTCATGTGATCCACCTGATAGTTTGTGTAACAGAACACTAAACATTTTAACTCGATACAACACTTGACAATTTGTAAATTAACATCATAACTTACAAAGATTCCCATCGTCTCTGTCTAAAATTCCACTATCACTTCTAGTATCGTCATCTACAGGTCGCCTTTTAAATCTAAATTTTAGACTTGAATCATCCATATTTGATTTAAAACAACACGAACATTTAGCCATTCACGGCGAAGCACTACATTCAGCTCATCATTAAATATTAACAAATTCTGAGTGTAAATACTACGACAATTGAACTGTAACTAAGAATAGGTAGACTTTGTAGATAAGATAACCGATAGTGTGAATTCTTATCAAACTGTTTTTATCAAACCTGCAGCTCGTTTCAATTACTTAGCATCATGTTTTTATAACATTGGCCAATAAAAACAGAGTACCGCTCTGTATTCTGTTCTTGCATAAGTTGTTATTCTTTATAAATTAACATATGCACATAATGCTCCTTAGAACAGGTTTAACATTTTAAATGCGTTTAAAATTTATTATAGTTAAGTACTTATTTTATTTTTTAAGACACATTTCTAAAACGTCCAAATATTGTATTCAGATACTATTGTAAGATATAAATAAAAATGATATTGTACCTGATTGAGTTTCTTGCCGGCTCTTCTCAGTGGAGGTTTTTCCAAACCGGTGGTAGATTTGATCATCAGAAATACCTTGTAACGAGGTTTACTTAAATAAATTATTTTGAATTTGAAATAGTGTTTCTTACCTTCTAATAATAAAAGCAATTCTACTAGAATATTTTTCTGGTATCAACACAGAATAACAAAAAGTGCCTAAGTCTCTACAAGTATATAATATGTACGTGTTTCTGCTACAATTGCATTTTATATATAAATAAATAAATATTACATAAAATATAGTAAGTTATATCTTACAGGTCTTTTATCATATTATCACAAAAAATGTACTACATGAAGTATTGCTCACGCTGGCTTTTCGAAAAAATTGAGAACACTTAACATAGGTATTTGAAATAGGAAATGAAAACTGCCTAGTGGTGAAAACTACATTGTAATCTACATTTTAGTTTAAAATAACAGACAGAGGCCCGTCTTTTTTTTTATTTTACAAGCCTTTATATTATAGCGATAATGTGTTATAAGTTATAAGTGTTCAAAAATGTCACAAATAAATTAAATATGTCCGTAAAATATTTTGCGAATCAAGTGACATTATAAAATCTGAAAATATAATAATGAGTGCTTCAATGATCACAGTGTTAGCTTGGATGGGTGAAGCGACACGGTTAGATTAAGCGTGTAGCCTTTATTTATTAATAGACCCAATGCCCTAGTAAATAAGTCAACCATGCTTATTTGATGTTTGTAACCTGTGTACCGTATAATATGAGCGACGAAGCCTAAGTTTTGTAAGGCTTCGTCGTCGTTAGATATTTTAAGGTTCACAAATTAAATCATAAAGCAAAAATTATAGACTAAGTAAGAAAAACTGTGTTTTTATTAACATTCGACAGATCACATGCATATGTTATGTTGCCACAATTTATGCATAACCTTCTCATTGTTTTATTAACGTTTAGTATTTGAATACTTAAGTATTATTTTTCGAAAAAGTAATTTGTAAGTTCAAATATATAGCCATCAAAAGGCTGTAAACACTGACATGTTAGGATATTGATTTATATATCATTATTTGTACCATACAGCAATAGCACTAATAACCCTGCTCTTTAAATAATAATCAGGAATTCGATAATTTGTAACTATATTCATAAGTAATTCACAATTAACACAATGATTACACCTTATATACTCATATTCTATAATATAGTACAAACCAAACCTAGTATTGTTTCTCGGAATGTAAACCGAAACAGGTATATACGAGGTCTTTGTGAGATTAACCTAAACTATGGACAAAACCAACAGAAAACTTCAACAAATTCATGCTTGTAACCACTATCGACTAATAATTTCACAATGACAACAACACGTAACAGAAAGAGAGGACAAGCTCACCTCTAGCGTAAATGGGGAAATCGCCGTCGGATCGGCTGTGGGTGAGCATGGGTCCGTAGCACCGCCACGGCGGTCGATCACGCGGCGTCCGCGGGCCCTCCACGGCGCCGCTCACCTACGCCAGGCCATCAGCACTTAAGCACGGGACATGGCCCTACATTTACGCAGCACTCGCGGCGTGGCGTCCGGCTCACGAAAAACGCGTCAACTCGCCGACAGCGGCGCCACGGAGGCGAGAGTAAGGACGGAGGCTGCGCAGCGCATCTCAAATGCGCACCCTCACCCTTTCTAATTTTCGTACCCGATTATTACTGCTCGACTAAATTTTACTTCCGTAAAATCACGTGTACAACATAAAAATTATATATTATTTATAACAATTAATGCGTACTATACTAGAAATATTTGATATAAAAAGAACATAATATGTACTTACATATATTATTGACCCTACAAAATATGTAGTACATATTGAGTAGGTAGATATTTATACTAGAATTATAGTTAGTGATTTTGAGCTCAACGATTGTACAGGTAATAAAAAATATGTATTTAATATAATCATTAATCATACAGAACAGCACTCATACAAGTAAGGACGTAATATTCTTACAACTAATATGCGTTACAGAAATAAATTCATGAATATTTTGGAAAGTCAGTTGAAAATGGTGCTTTATACTTCAAATGGTAATAAAAAAATACTGGGTAGTAAATATATTCGCATTATTTCACTGTACCCAAATAGTTAAGGATAGATATGATTTTTCAAAGTAGTCGGGTCCGCTTGAGATGCACATCGACCTTTTCAGACTTACATCCCGTATTTGCGGACATGTACGAGACCGAATTTACTTTTTAAATGCTTTAAATGCTCTGAAACTAAATATGTATGTATTATTAGAGTACTTTATCAAAGAGTACTTTAGTAAAGCACCCGGCGCACAGTAGTCAGCATTTTTAAAAGAGTGAACTTAGAAAAAAAATTTAAATATTCAGTTTTAAAAAAATACTAGCTAGTATTCGATGGTACTATTAAATTGGAATGAAGAAAAATTAGTTTTTTTTCAAGTCTGTTAAAAAACGTCAGTTTAATTTAGGGCTGTTTAGAATTTAGTATTATTTAAAATCTTCCGCAGATAAGCGCGGCTTTGGCGTTGGGAAGAGTTCCAAATATTAATTGTTTTATTTTACTATTTACTCGAATGTTTTAATTATTTTTTAATACTAAGAGTGGCTTGCACCAACTATTTAAACTAGATTTAAGGAACTGACATCTCGCTTGCACCAATTATTAAATAGTTGGTGCAAGGCACCCTTAATGATTTTTTTTAAAGTCCACTATTTCAAAAATCGGAACCCATTGTGCGGCACGTATCCTCTCTCGTTTTCATTCAAAAAATTTTCATTCCGCTTTTCCGGATATTATATATCGAATCTGCACTTGGATGATTTGGACGTTACATCCAACAGTTCCGCAAGGGATAATGGTCCATGGATACGAATCCATTCGGACCCATTAATCTGACACCGTCGCGCGTCGTTCGTTTTAGAGATTATTTAGATACATATTATGTTCATCGTTTGCTTGTTATTTATGATTTATGAATTCTAATAAGTATTCTAATAAGTACTAAGCATAGATTGAGGATAAACAATGGAACCTACGTAAACGTTAAGACAGATTTAATTAAAATGTAAGTATAAAACGTTAGAAAATCATTTGTAACTAGGGATTGCAGTCCTAAAAAGCAGATCCGTTAATCGACATCATTTGACGTCTATTGAATTTGGCGCCAAATTACCGGATCAGACCCCGGGATCCGTTCAATTTAAAAAATTCATGAAACCGATTTCTTGAAAAAATTCCTGCGTTGTTGCATGAGTAGGTATGTAAATGCGTAAAGCGTCGCGCGCTAGCCGCCACCACACTTCGCGTTTGCCCAATCCACCCACGCCACGTGAGCCGCGTTTGTCATCAATTGTCATTTGACTCGCTCGACTCAGCACGTGTGTTGTGTGTTTTTAACCCCGATCAAAAGAAGGGGTCTTATCAGTTTGGCGTGACTGTGTCTGTATGTCTGTGGCATCGTAGCTCCTAAACGAATGGACCAATTATGATGCGGTTTTTTTGTTTGAAAGCAGGTTTTCTAGCGGTGGTTCTTAGACATGTTTTATCAAAATCGGTTCAGCCGTTTGAAGAATATCAGGTTTTTTTTAGTTTTTAAAGGGACGCAAGCATCTTCTATTAGACTAATCGATGCGAAATTTAGTATACTGTGACTTCAATAATGTCACAATAACATAGAAACCTTGACCAGATGTTGCAGCATCATCTGAAGTCAGCAGAATATCCAACTCCTCGCCAGTTACAGTAGAGGTATCATGTTTAGACTAATTGAAATGGTCTCTATGAATAAGTTATAGATAGATAGATAGATGGTGATCAAGGTCTGATAGTGGATCAGACAACTATTGTCAGAATACTCAGATTTCGGCGAGGCACGATCTCGTGTCGCAATGTCGTGTATCATCCCGGAAAGTATTTGCGTGAATGTGGTGATAGAGTGTAGATCGTAGTATTTAAAAAGCATGAAATAAAACTTAAAATTTAAAATTAAAAAAACCACCGACTCAAAAAAATCTCCAAAAAGTAAAAAAATAATATGTACCTCATTAGTCCTTTGAATTTGTGATAAGTTTCAACATAAATAGTAGTAGTAATATATCCAAGCGTCGTCACGTCGGGGGACCGCTAAGTAAATAAAGTAATAAAAAGAGAATACAACTAAAAATGATAAAGTATGTATGAAATTTAAATATAAGTAAACTTAGCGGTCCTCCGACGTGACGACGTTTGGATATATTACTACTATTATTTATAGTGAAACTTATCACAAATTAAAAGGGCTATGAGGCACATACTATTTTTTTACTTTTTGGAGGTTTTTTGTCGGGGGTTTTTAACATTTTTAATTTAAGTTTTTTGTTGCTACCTCGTTAAATAAACTCAAGTAAATAGACATTGTTATTCTTCAATTGATAGATTGATTTATGTTTATCTTGCATTTACGAGAATGATATAAGTAGATAATTAGACTTAAAAGTTAGAAATGAATTGTGTAACGATCCATATTTCTGATTTTTCTTTATCATATGACTTTCTTCTTATATGGCGATGACCAAACTAATGTTTTAAATTGGAAGTTTGTTGGTATTTGTATTGCATTGCAGGTACTAGTCTAAAAGTTCTAAAACAAACATGTCAAACACAGTTATACAGTTGATTTTGGAATAAAAAGGGAAAACAGTTTTATTGACTTGTGACCAATCCGCTCGGATCCAGCCGGATCGATGGGAATCCGGCCGAATCTAAGCGGATTGAAATAAGATGCCGGATTGCAATCCCTATTTGTAACATAATTAAAGAATAGTCTAAATAGTACATTGGAGAGAAAACAGCTGTTAAAAAATGTTTTTATAATAAATACTAAAGTTATAACAAACAATAATATGACAATATGGTAAATAAAATATAACAATGCATGCACGACCCAACCAAATGCAGGATATTCTAAATACAATAGTAAATGTTAATTAAAATAATAATTCAATTAATATTTACTATCTTATATATATTTACATCATACAACTTACTTAAATCTCCATTAGCCGTTGAAGAATCAAATGGTATGGATAAATGGCGAACACCTTTACCAACTGGAAGTGCATCCAAGTTTGTGTCCTCTTCACTATGCCCTACGTGAAAAATGATTAGATACATTATAATTATACGTAATTGGAAATATAGTTGTTATGTACGACGGTTTCGTACCATGAATACCGTTTTATCAATGGGCAAATATGTACATAATATGAAAAAAATATTTCAGAACGTTCTGCTATAAATAATAGTTTTTTATATCAGATTGCAGACGAAAAAATTAAATACTTATAAATGGATGATATTATAAATAACAATGACTGATTTTTTGTTTCTAAGCGCAAAACTTCAGAACGGCTGGGCCGATATGGGAATTTTTTTTTTAAATGTTCGTAATAATCTGAGTTAGGTTTTTGGAAAAAAAAAATTGAAAAAGTTGCCCGGGAAATTGGGGAAAAACTGAAAGTACATTTTCTATGGGATTTTTGTATAAACTCAGGATAACAGGATTACAACTCATGAATAAAATAACTACTGAGTAACAGTAACGCGTTACTATGGAGAAACGCGTGGCCGGGCACAGCTATAGTCCAATCAATCTACGGTAATGCTCTAGATAATTGAGGACAGGATGAGGATATGGAAATAATATTGTTTAAAATGCATTAAAAAATATAAGCTACCATTAAATAGTAGTTTGGTTTCGATAAATGTTGAATTGAAAAAAATTACAGCGATAAAACCTAACCTCCAATTGTTGACATTTTTGTGGTGAAATTTATTGCACGTAAAATTAAAAAAATCAAATTCTTAACAATTGCTCATGATAGTACAACTAACTCTTCACGAAGAAATAGAGCTCCAAAAAAATGGTATACGATTTCAGAGAGCTGTACACAAACAGTTTTACAAAAACGCTTTTTGTTGCAAAAACGAAATTTTTTTGAACAATTTAAAAAATTTCGCGCCAAAAAAGAACTACAGTTTTCAGTAGCCAAAACCAATATTTTCACCAAGTAACAAGTTTGTAAGTTGCTTTGATGAAAAGTAATTATTAAATGAAAAAACGCGATTTGTAACGGTTTTTTGCATTTTTCTCCATGTGTAAGGCAAAAATCGATATTTCACAGGACATCAATCGAAAGATAATTTTATAACCTACAACATTACAATTACACTTTTTTGGATACAAGCTCAACTTTTTGTTTTATTAGCTAAAAACCGTTTTTAGGACTTTTGCGAATTTTTTAGGTTACGTTCGCCGTTCAAAATCTGGAAAAAAAACGCTATCTTTCTTAGAATTTATTGTTCTACACGATCATTTTTTTTTCTACTCTCAATTATCTGGAAATTAACATAGTGATTCCGTAGATTGATTGGACTACTAGTATGAAATAGTATTTTGAGTTTGAGTTTTCTACAGATACTACCACTGCCACTTGCCACTTTATATTTTATCTGATGTTATTTGCCTCACTTCGTAGTACGGGACAGGCTGTCTGAAATTATGAAGTCTATGCTTTTATCATTGTTTTTCATTTTATTTCCTTATTATAAGTACATTATAAAAGTGACTGGACTGAACTTTCAATGACAGGTAGAGGACTTTTCTGATAGTAATCTAGGTTACTTTTTTACCGGAAAAATACCAAATTTAACGCAAGCAAAACGCGAGGCACGGCTAGTTACAAATAATTATGAATTAAATTGTTACAGCAATTAGATAAATATAGCAATAGTACAAATGTTCAGTTGGTAAGTTGATATGCTATTGGTGGGTAAACAAAATCCTATACTAATATGGACAGTGCCTTAATTTTGTTTAGTAAACTATTACCCACTAATAATCGTGTTTTGAGTGATAGTTCAGTCTCCTTCAGAGAAAATAATCTTTACTATTTTATTTATATATTGGTAATTACAGTGCGAGGCGATCGTCACAGTCTGACTTGTTAATTGTTGATAGACACAAGGACGTAAAGCAAATCGCGCCAAAATGGCGGGAGTTTAAGAGCACGCTCACATTTTTTTAACGTAAAATCAACGTAAAACCGAATATAAGTACGTTTTCAAGTCGCAGAACACTGCCACTTGAATAGTGCAATATTTCAAGGGACAATCATTTATTAGACTTTGTAATGTTAATATTTCAAGAAATAGCAATTTTCCGACATCCAATTTCAAACAAACGTAAAACATAGTGCCATATCCCTGTATATCAATTGTATTACTGGTCAATATAGTCTTTAAGTGAACACATTAATTATAATCGAGATAAAAATTTAGTGGACACAGAAAAAAATTGATATTCTAAAGCGAAAATGACCTAAAAATATTATTTTCACATGAGATTAAAACAAAATTGAAAAATAAATTTTGAAATACCAAAATTTTACATTTTTTCTTATCAATATATTTTTTTTGAAATTTTTCTGCTTTCCCGTTTTTTATTATACTTTATTTTTAAAATATTAAGATATGAGAAAAGGGAACAGGAACAGAAAGTATGCAAGGACCGCAATCCGTGGCCATCCTAAACAAAGTGTCATAGATATTAATTTGGGTTGCTATGGATACTTAGTTTGTTGATATTCTGACGTTCGAAATAAAATATGTGTGTAATTCCATAAAAATGTTATCTTTATTATAAATTAGATTAAACGGTATATTAGGTAAATACATGTGCTCAACACTGCTAGATATTCTGCAACCACTTAACAACCATAGGTTATGGGCCCAGAGGAGTGAAAAGGCCTGAAACGCGAGTAAAAATGAGTCATGTACATATTGAGCCGTTGAAGAGAGAAAATTATGACACATGGCGAATCCATGCAAAAGCTCTCTTATTAAAGTTAGGACTTTGGAATTACGTGTTACAGACAGTAAAAAAAACCTGTTAATGAAGGTGATGAACTAAATAAATACATAGAAAAAGATGGTTTGGCGCTAGCAGAATTATTTCTGATAATTTCACCGAGTGAACTAAAACAAGTGAAGAACTGCGAAACAAGTAAAGATGTTTGGAATACTCTCGAAGGTATTTACAACAGCAAAGGTCCGGCCCGAAAGGCAAGTCTTTTAAAAGAATTAATACTAAGAAAAATGAAAGATGAAGACAATATAGTGGATCATTTAAATAAATTCATGGATATTGTGGATAAACTAGAAGATATGGAGATAACCATCAATAAGGATCTCCTTAGTATTATGATGCTCTATAGTTTACCGCAATCTTTTGACAATTTTCGGATTGCTATAGAATCTAGAGATAATCTACCGGATCCGGACAACTTGAAAATAAAAATAATTGAAGAAGCTGAAGCAAGAAAAAATATAGCTAGCACAAGTGTACAGAACACTGAACAAGAGGTGCTTTATAGCAAGCAGCGCGGAAAGAACAAAAAATATCTTGTGGAATGTTTTAAATGCAAAAAGAAAGGTCATAAGGCTAACGAATGCTGGTCAAAAGTGGACCAAAGCAATAAAAAGAATAATAACAATAATGCAAATCTATGTTGCACAGAAGAAACGTGTCTAAACACAAACGATAGTCAAGAAAAAATGACCAAGTGGTGTCTTGATAGTGGCTGCACGTCTCATATGACACATGAATTGGGAAGATTTCAAAACTTAGAAAGAGATTACAACAAATCTTTAAAGCTAGCTTCTGAGAACTGTACGGCACAAATTGAAGGCCGTGGACCAGCAAAACTTAATATAAAAGAAAGACCTGGTTTAAAATTAACTGAAGCTTTGTATGTACCGTCACTAACTACAAATTTGATGTCAGTCGGGAAGATGACGGATAAGGGTGCAACAGTTTTATTCAAACAAAAAAATGCAACCGTGAAACGAAATGGTGAAATACTGTTAAGAGCAGAAAGAAATGAAGACGGTTTATATTATGTTAAAGAAAACTTGAAAGAAAAAGCTAACTATTGTGAAGAAAACAAAATGCTACAATGGCATAGGAAACTTGCTCATCTCAATGAAGGACAAATGAAAATAGCCTTAAACAAGAAAAATATGGATGGCTTAGACTTTAATAGAAACGACAAAATTAAAGACTGTGAAGTCTGTGCTAAAGGAAAGGCAACAAGACTGCCATTTAATGCATCAAATAATGAGCAACGGACAAATGAAAGATTAGACATTGTATATACTGATGTATGTGGTCCCATGAGACAGGCATCAAAGGGGGGTTCCAAATACTTCATCACATTTACGGATGATTATTCAAGATATACAAGGGTATATGTTATGAAAACTAAGGATGAAGCCCTATCAAAATTCAAGGAATTTAAAAATGAGGCTGAAAGATTTACTAGACAAAAGATAGTATGCTTGCAAAGCGATAATGGGACGGAATATATAAACCACGAATTTGACAGATACTTGAAAGATAATGGCATCAAGAGAAGACTCTCTTCGCCTTATACACCTCAACAAAATGGATTGTCGGAAAGAAAAAATAGAACATTACTTGACAAAGCCAGATGTATGCTGATCGACGCCAACATGAATGAAAGTTTTTGGGCAGAAGCTATCACTACAGCCAATTATTTGGCAAACCGTTGTCCCTGTAGTAGCATTGACAATGCGACGCCGTTTCAAAAATGGGTGAAAAGAATTCCATCAGTAGGACATTTTCACATTTTTGGAAATAAGGCGTTTGTTCTGAAAAAAGGGGAAAAGAACGGAAAATTTGAAGCAAGAGCCACAGTTGGTATATTTCTTGGGTATTCAGAAAATTGTAAGGCGTATCGCATATTTAATCCAACGACAAATAAAGTGATGGTCAGTAGAGATGTCAAAGTGGTGAATAACATGTATTATGAAAGTAAGTCAGAAGAACGAGAGCTAGATGATGTTAATAATAAAAACAAAATTGAAATGATACTGTTTCCAAAAGAAGAAATTGTAGAAGATGAAAACTTAAATGGAAATGAAATTGATGAATCTGAACAAAAACCAAGCACTGATAGACATGTAAATGATGAATCAGAACCGGAACTGAACGCGGATGATTCATTTGTACATGCAAATACAGAAACAGATAATGAAGTTCAAGTTATTGAAAAACGACAGAGAAGACCACCAGTATGGCAAAAAGATTATGAAATGGATACTGAGCATTCATTTCTCTGTGATATAGATGAGAATAGTGATGAATGGGAAGATGCGATAATAAACGAAATAGAATCACATCTTAAAAACAATACCTGGTCGATAGTACACCGCGATGAAAGTAAAAATTTGATTGATGCAAAAATGATCTTAAAATACAAATACAATGCTAGTGGAGAAATAGATCGACGAAAGGCACGACTTGTGGCGCGTGGTTTTAATCAGAAAGAAGGTATTGACTACACAGAAACGTTTGCACCAGTAGCAAAAATGAGCACTATGCGATTGTTAGTCGCACATGCAATTGAAAACGACATGAAGCTATGCCAATTAGACGTTTGTACTGCTTTCTTAAATGGCGATCTTGATGAACAAATCTACATGAAAAAGCCGAAAAATCTTGACAAATACTTAAAAATCATAGCAGCAAACGGAAAAGACATTAATATAGTTAGGAAAGCAAAAAGTATGCTACTAGATTTACATAAATATAGAAATGATGGTATATGTCAACTTAATAAAGCCATTTATGGATTGAAGCAAGCAGGACGACAGTGGTTTCTGAAATTGCATAAGAAATTGATAGAGATCGGATTCAAAAATTCGTCAGCGGATCCCTGTCTATATATTTTAGAAAAGGCAGAAGAAAGGTTATTCGCGAATATTTACGTGGACGATTTGATATTGGCATATAAATCTGAGAATTTGCTAAAAGAAGTAAAAAATAAATTAAAAAATGCTTTTGAATTGAGAGATATGGGTTCTCTACATCATTGTCTTGGCATAAAATTCACCCATGTAGGAGGAGAAATGACGTTATCTCAAGAAACGTACGTAGAAAATTTAATCGAAGGATTTAACATGAGTGAATGTAAACCTGTTTTAACACCGATGGAGACAAATTTGAAATTAGAGAAAAATGACAGTGATCTCGACAACAACTACCCATATCAAAAGCTAATAGGATCGTTAATGTACCTGGCAGTAGCAACAAGACCGGACATTATGTTTGCCGTTAGTTATCTAAGCCAATATAACAACTGTTATGGCAATAGTCATTGGCAAGCAGCCAAAAGAGTTTTACGATACTTGAAAGGGACGAAGAAAGTATGTATAAAATATAAAAAGACAGGACTGAAGCTTGTTGGAATGGCTGATGCAGATTGGGCAGCGTGCACAGTTGACCGACGCTCATATACTGGTTACATATTCAAGTACGGTGGCGGACTTGTAAGCTATGAAACAAAAAAGCAAAGGGTTGTAGCTTTATCTACGGCAGAAGCTGAATACATGTCAATGACAGAAGCAGCTAAAGAGGCCTTACACTTAAAACAGCTATTAGAGGATATCGGAGTGCCGCAACAAACTGTTATTATTTACAATGACAACTTGGCTGCAAAGAAATTGGCAAATAACTTAATAACTGGCAAAAGATCAAAACACATTAGTATAAAGGAGCATTTCATTAGAGAGTGTGTGCAAAAGAAGATTGTAACGATATGCTACAAAGATACACACCATATGGAAGCGGACCTCCTAACAAAAGCCTTGCCACAACCGAGGCTGTACAAATTATTAGGAATGATGGAATGTCACGCAAACTTGTGCTTCTCCGACCCCAAGTTAATCGTGAGGAGGAGTGTCATAGATATTAATTTGGGTTGCTATGGATACTTAGTTTGTTGATATTCTGACGTTCGAAATAAAATATGTGTGTAATTCCATAAAAATGTTATCTTTATTATAAATTAGATTAAACGGTATATTAGGTAAATACATGTGCTCAACACTGCTAGATATTCTGCAACCACTTAACAACCATACAAAGTCAAAAAAATATGGTCTGTACGTACCTAAGTTAAGTTAAGTTTGGAGTTAGAGGACCCGTAGATTAATTAAAATTAGGTTTTGCTACTGCTAATCTTTCTAAAATCTGTTCAGTTTGTATTTAGTCTCAGTTTCATTTATTTTTTGCAATTTGTAATTTTTTCTACTCTCCTCAATCCTATGCAAAAGGTTATGGTAAAAAAAATACACACGACTGACCCTTCCATACGTAACGAGTGAAGACAAAAAACCGAGTAGGGGTTGCCATTTTATGCCATTTTGCACAATAAGTTCATTTCAAAAAGTTCATTACAAAAAAATGTGGAAATTTCATTAAAAGTTGCCTTTACCAATATTTAAAAAGAATATTTCTCACAATCATATTAAAATGGCAAAATTGTGTGCAAGACGGTTGGTATCTCTAAAATCAATGTGGAAGTATTGCATTACCAATTCATTTAACCGAAATAAGAGATAACAACAAAATTATTTGTTATTAAATATTTGTTTTAAACTAGGGTCTGCTGAATATTTTGTTGAATATATTGTTCAATATATTTACTGTTACATACCTCTTTAATTTACTTTTTTCCTGTTACTATTTAGCTTTTTCGTTTTTCTTATACACATAAAAATTCGAACTAGCTTGTCGTAGCTGTCACAATATTATAGCAGTTCTACAAAAGTTTATTCGGTATTCTATTGGTGTTATATTTTATTGAATATGGACAGAGCCCTAATTTTGTGTATGTTAAACTATTTAACGACAAATAATTGGATTTTCAGTGATTTCTCAGTTTCCGTAGGAAATACATAAAATCTTTAATAAGTACTTTAATTTATAAATTAGAATAAAATAAAGCTGGCTAACAAATTATCGTTACAATCATTAGATAACTTAGTATTTCGAAAAATTGGTACGTACTTTACCACTTTTTCTTGTACAATAAAAAAATAAAATGTAAGTACATTGTATGGCAAGGTTTGAAACGCTATTCAGTAAAAGTAACATATAAATATTTTATTATTTTAAAAACAGATTTTACTAAAGTTATTGAGGAGTTCTCAGTTCAGTAAAATAAAGGCATAAAAACATCTGAAATGTCTATACTTACTTACAGAAAATAAAAACTACCTACTATATTGTTTGTGGCTGATTATTTTATCTTCCTCATCCATATATATATTCTATGTATGTATATTAAATCATCATCATCAGCTTATACACATCCCACTGCTGAACACAGGCAGGCCTCCTCTCTTACAAGTCAATTATTTGCTAACGCCTAGCGTAGACACACATATACTTAGGTTAGAAGTTTAATTTTTATATCTATATTATTTATTCATTTTTTACGAAATGTAAACAGTTACATTTCGTATAAAATGAATAAATAACATTAAGATGAATAAGAAGATAGCTTCTTTAATAAGTTATTGTTGAAAATTCCATTTTTAGTACAAACGTCATTTTGACAATGGGTATTACTAAAATAAAAGTAACCATCAAGACAAATCAAACGAGCCCAAACACAATGGGTTCATCATGTGTAGTTAAGGAATTCCTATGGCCACTTTCTGTCTCCATGGTACCTACCTAACTCCAGCTCGATGGTACCTTGACATTGCATTTACACCAGCTTTACATAAGTATGCAAAATTTCAACAAAATTGGTTAGAGGAACTGGTTTAAATTTCACTTGCAAAATTGTGAACTGAATAAACGGCTTGGAAAAATACATCAACTTCTAAGACCGGGGGCCTCATTCAGTTTTGCCGCCCTGGGGCCCTGGTAGGCTTAGTCCGCTACTGACCGCAATGCTCCATATGCTCAGGGATACAGTGTGAGGATTTGAGAATATGTTATATTAAGATATCCATTATTTACCCAATTGGCATTGGCTTGGTTATCCTGTGAATTATTTGCTTAATCTAAAAATAATATTTGAAAAAGAAAAATTTCCAATGCCGTTTAATATTGCCTAAATGATATTTTACCCATTCATTTTTAAATCAAATATTTATCATCTAAAGGGAACATCATACGAGCACAATCAACTTCGAAGGTAGTTATAGATAAAAATAAATTTCCAAAAAATGCTAGGAGCCCATGTTAAATGAATGCAAAACATATCCTCATTTATGCAGAATTACATGGCACTAGGAATTCTTTTATCTTTGTTCAAACATTGTTTTTAGTCTGTACACAAATAATTTAGGACTTAATTTAACCTCATTTATAGGACCATAAATAAGCAAATAAATTAGACATTTAATATGAAGAATACAAATATTTATTAAACAATTATACACTGTAATTGTAACAAACATACTTTTAATACAATAATTAAAGGGAACTTTACAATTTCTATTCTCGCATATTATAATTAGATTACTACTGACCACATAGGATTATCTATGTAAGAAACAAAATCTGAGTAATCCATAAAATCATGTATATTTCCAGCCACTCTTTGCAGTTGCTTTAATTCTGTTTCACCAGAAGAAATAAATTTTGTTTTATACATTTCTTTCCAATCAATGCCATCGACTTGAGTATTGTTATTGAAATCTCTTTTGTATAAAGCATGCCAGAAAGATTGGTTGTCCACCAAACATTTCAATCTTTTACACGTTCTGGAAATATTGATTATGTTTCTAATTGATAGACACTGCATTAAATTATAGAGAACTTCATCTGGTAACCCTAATAAACTTGCACTTGGGTGACCATAATAAGTTAGTAGTCTACTTTTAACTGGCACTAGAACTTTATTCTTCATGTTGATTGATAATTGTTTCAGATCACGAAATATCATAGGAATAGTTGAAGCTTGAGGGGAAACAACATAACGACTAATTGGCAAACACACAGTATACGTTTCTGAATTAAATTCTGTTATTATTAGATTAACCAAAACTGTTGATCCCATTGGAGTCACTGTAAGTCTTAGATTACTATCAAAACCAGCTAAGACAAATATCGCCTGATATACGCCTGATGATGCCTTCCACTTGGTTATATCTATTGATGATGATGGATCAATAACTTTTAAGTCATTATCCGAGGGTAAGAATCCATTTTCTAACATTGAAACGACAACTAAAGCAAACATAAAATCTTTTTGTATGGAATCTATTGATTTATTCTCTTTCAATACACGACTAATGATATCGCATAATAACGGTGGCAATTCAGCAGTAGTACTTTCTTCCAAAGTAATCTTCATTGTGAAAATGAAACATAACAATAGATATAAAAGGAAATGAGAATGACGCTAACAAATAAACACAGCACATAAAATCAAAATAATGTCAAAGATTAGTTTTTTTAAAGATTGTACCTTGAAAAGAAGGCAAAGGGATCTATGCCCATACAGCCGATGTCGTTAGTAATAAATACATTGTTCATGTTTTATTAAAATGTCGACGTAGTGCATTGAAATTTTCTTGGAAATTCAAGTGACAAATACATTGACGCAGTCTTTCTAGAAGGATCCACTGAGGTGATCTAAGCCACTAAAAACATCTCGACGTCGCACTACTAAATTAGCACTTAATTTAACAACGATTCCGCATAATGCACAACAGCGTAGAGACTTGCGACGAAAAGCTGAGCCACTTTTACATCACAATATCCACTAGTAACAATTTGAAAATTATTAAAATAGACGGCCAACCGCTCCTTATAAAATCCCGCCAAAAACTCTTGTCAGTTACTGTTGTTCGTCCGATTTAGGGCATGAATATCGGAATCTCGGAATATCGCAATATCGGAATCTCGGAACGTGAGCTCCGATATTATAATTCCGATACCGAGTAAGCCAATATCGTAACATCGGAATCACTTTACTATTTTGTTTGTCAATTGAATTGTCAAATAAAGCGTTCGAAAGAAAACAACCTGCTTACAAATAAAAAATTATAGTTTGCTATTAGTATGAAAGAGATTGAGAAAGTGATAAGAAGTTTAAAATGTGGAAAGGCTGCGGGAATTGATGAGGTGACTGCTGAGATGATAAAGTATGGTGGTCCTAGGGTCTGAGATACCTTCTGTGCACTGTGCAACCTTTGTTAGCAGAGAGGTTCCAGAGGACTGGCGCACCGCAGTCATAGTACCTCTATATAAAGGGAAAGGTTCCTATCTAGACTGTGCGTGCTATAGGTCCATCATCTTAGTCAGCTTAGCAAGTAAAGTACTAAGGTATTGACTGATCAAATTTTCTTCCTTCGCGTTAGCGTGGGGAAGTTTCTGGTTATAGAGATCAGAAAGTTTTCTGCGCGCTTTCGTGGATCTAGAAAAAGCATTCGATAGAGTAGTGCGAAAGAAATTGTGGGGTCTTCTGTCTGAATATGGCGTGGGGGGCTCCTTACTGCAGGCTGTGAGGTGATTATATCGAGACGACAGAGCCTGCGTAAGGATAGACGGTGACATGTCGCCCTGGTTCGAAGTCTGTTCTGGTGTCATACAGGGCTGCGTGATGTCTGCCTGGCTGTCGGTGCTGTATTTGGACAGTTGCCTCCAGAAATTGAAAGGTAGTATGAGTGGTATCGGATGTGATGACACAGTGGTAAACTGCCTATTGTACGCTGACGATGCTGTGCTTATAGCACCATCAGAAGCAGAGTTGCAGACACTAGTCACGTGCATGAAAGAAGAATGTGAAATGAAAGAATTGAATGTGAACAAAACTAAGGTTCTAGTGTTTGAAAGGGAAGCGGTACAAACGAAATGTGATATTTGTGTAAATGGAAAATGTCTAGAACAAGTAAATGAAATTACGTATCTGGGGAGTGCGTTTTCAAGGGACGGAAGATGTGAGTTGGATGTGGAGAGAAGCGTAGCAACTGGCAATAAAGTGAACGGTGATCTGTCCGCATTAGTAGGCAGTGTGAATATAGCTAACACTGCTAAAATGGCCATCCACAGTGCGGTGTTGGTGCCAACTTTATTGTTCGGTAGTGAGGCCTGGATATACCCGAAATCGAGTGAAAGTACGATAAATGCAGGGGAGATGCGATCTCTCAGAAATATGTGCGGTGTCATTGTTACGGACAGGATAAACAGTAAAGAGATACGCAAGTATGACAGGGTTGCAGTGTAATTATAAAAATGAAGAAAGGAATGCTTAGATGGTTCGGCCACTTAGAAAGTTCGAGTGATGAAAGACTGACGAAGAAAATCTACAGAGCGAAAGTGAGAGGTAAAAGAAGCCAAGGAAGACCAAGGCTGACTTATGAAGATCAAATAGCTAGAACATTAGCCGATGGAAATGTCAAAAGCACTCGCATACCTAGGCGAAAATGTGTGAGGTGAATGATAAGTTTTGAGGAAGCAAAAGAGGTATGTAAGGACCGCGACACTTGGCGCTCCATCCTCTCTGACTACCCCGTTAGGTATACAGCGTGAAGATATGTATGTATGTAAATATAACGAAACGTATACGTATCTTATATCAATTTTGCCTACCAGTGTTCAAAGCGAGCCTGTTTTTTCGTCGGCCATATATTTTTGCAATAAATTAAGAAGTTCACTAACCGACAAAATGCTTGCCGCTTTGTTATTTTTGAGAAAATACTACCAAGAAAAACGTGCCTTTAAAAAATAATCGTAGCGTCGTTTTTAATTGTTGATTTTGCATGCATATTTTCAATTTTAAAAAGTTTTGTCGATGTTGATTCTAGGTTAGTTTAATTAGTAATAATAGAAAAATAATGTGAAAACTGTGATTTAACAAATTTTAGTATAACGACTGAGTTTTGTAGTACAAAATTTGCACCAAAAGTTCCTACCAAATTAAATAATTTTTATTATAGAATTTTAATTTTTATTATAAAATAAGTTTTATTGCATTCAATCCCACTTTTCCAATGCGTATGTAATTTATGATGAATATGACCAATTGCGATATTAATATCGGAATTCCGATATTACGATTTAATATCGGAAATCAGTATCGGAATTGAAAACCTTCCGATATTACATGCCCTAGTCCGATTCTCCCTTGAGAGGGTAGACAAAGGTATCCAAGCGCATACAGTCGAGTTCAGTAATAAATACATGTAACTATTTTTTATATTTCATTCAAATCTCGACATAATACATTTTAATGTTTCTTGAAGTTTCTGGCGACAAATATATTGAAACAGTCTTTCTAGTAGGATCCGATAAGGAAGACTAATTGCACGATTTCACCAATGCTAAGTCGTCACATAACTATGTACCACCTAATTAAAAAGACCCCTAAATATATTCGTTTTCACCAATCTAACGGTTCCCTAGTAATCACTAATAACGTTAGATTCCGTTTCCAAAAGTTAATTGATAAAACGGATATTATTGTTTTACTTCTAATGCCCAATTTCACCAGTCCCCTAATGCTTAGCGAACCCCTAAAATAGGGGTCCGTTAACGATGATTTGGCATTTCACGAAACGTTAGGAGCCCCTATGTAGTTAAAAGATCCCCTACATTTAGAAGGTCGATTTTCGGCTGAACTTAACTAAACAGGAATGCGTACTAAGCACAGACAAACTAGCCTAAAGACAGGAAATGAAAAGGCACTGTTTTCTGACATCGATTTGCACAAATTCTCATATAAGTTCAAACACAAACGCGCGCTCCTTTAGTATTAACCAGGAAGCAGATCCGTGACCTGGCTAATCGTTTTAAAAAATATAGAATAAAATACGTAAACAATACCAAATTGCGACGTAATGGTGTGGTAGTGACAGTCGTAAAAATAGTTTCAAAAAGGACAATATAGTACAGTAAGTATATAGTATAAGTATATAGTATAGGACAGTAAGTATAAAATTAATAATAAAAATGTATAACAGAAAAATGTAGAGCTCTAGTTATATTGTTTGCTGGTAGCTTTGAGTCAGCATTTGTCCTTGTCTAGCAAGCTATAATTACATGTTGCATCCTCACTCTTGCATGATGGCACGTGTAAGTAGGGATGTGAAAAAACGTATCGATGTCTATATCTTTTCCATTAATTTTGAGAATTTATAATGACTACCATTTTTTGAAATTATATACCTAGTTCCATTTATAATATCTTGTTTCTTTTCTACTATTGTTACAAACTTAATTAGGTAAGTAAAATATTTATTACATACATTTTTGAATGATTGTTTTTAAATTGAAAATTTATTGATTTAAGATTATAAACCAATAAAAATAAATAAAAGCGGATACCCGTACTAATTTTGTAAATGCGAAAGTAAGTCTGTTTATTTAATGATGAATGTTTCTTTTTTCAAAAAATACGAGTCTGTCTGTTTCTTTACAGATGAATGTTTCTTTGTCCATTTGTTTTTCATGCGTTCCATACCATTTGTCTGATTGCGATGAAACTTTAGTGAGTTGTTGTGCAAACGCCTGGGAGGTTTCTGTATGTGACGTCATCATAAATCCAGTATGGCGAATGCTCTGTGTTAGAAAGTAAAAGACCTTCAGCGATATAAGCATCAAATAAAATGGAATGTACAGGGAACAGTTTCCGTATATGTGACGTCATCATAAATCCATTATGGCAGATACTCCATTGAAGGAAGTAATTTTTTTGTTCGACACCAACAATATGGGTATCAAATGAAATGGAATAAACAGGGGAAGGTTTCTGTGTATGTGACATCATCATAAATCCAATATGGCGGATTGTCCATGGTAGGAAGTGACAAAAAGAAAAAGGCTATTTTTTATGAAAAATCTACGTTTAAGGGAGAGAAAGAGAAACACTAACCGGGAAAAGTCACCGTAACATATTCTACGCAAATAAAGTCGCGAGTACAGCTAGCATGTAATAAATTAGTCTACAAAAAATAGTTAAAATGAATAAAGGCGCGCATTTTAGGGTTCTGTAGCCAAATGACAAAAACGGACCCTTGTAATGTCATCCTGGTCCATCTGTCGATCAGCAAATTACAGCCACGTCACTCGGAGAATACTGTCACTATATTATACATACATATCTTCACGCCGTATCCCCAACAGGACAGTGAGGGAGGACGGACCGCCAAGCGTCGCGGTCCTTACATACTTCTTTCGCTTCCTCAAATCTCATAATTCTCCTCTAAAATTTTCGCCTAGGTACGCGAGTGCTTTTGACTTTTCCGTCGGCTAACGCTCTAGCTATTTGATCTTCATAAGTCAGCCTTGGTTTCTTTTACCACTCACTTTTGATCTATAGATTTTCTTCGTCAGTCTTTCATCACTCATTCTTTCCATGTGGCCGAACCATCTTAGTATTTCTTTCTTCATTTATACAATAACACTGTCGTGCAACCCTGTCATATTGCGTATCTCTTCATTGCTTATTTTGTCCGCAAGGGTGACACCGCACATACTTCTAAGAGATCGCATTTCCACTGAATTTATCTTACTTTCACTCGATTTCGGGCATATCCAGGCCTCACTACCGTACAATAAAGTTGGCACCAACACCGCATTGTGTATAGCCATTTTGGTTGTTAGATATATTTACATTGCCTACCAATGCGGACAGAGCACCGTTCACTTTATTGCCGGCTGCTACCCGTCTCTCCACATTCAGCTCACATCTTCCATCCCTCGTAATCCCTTTATATTATACAGAAGTGGATTAGGTGTATATAATATAACCCGCTATACAACGGCGTAGTAAAATTTGCAAACGAATGCCTGTCCCTATAAAACTGTTATATAAATGAGTGGGTATATAAATTGTGTGCTCTTTTTTTACGACTTAGGGGTGTCGATTTTCTATAAAAAACATTCGTTAGATTTCTTCAAATTAATAATAATAAAGTTCAAAGTAGTAGGTATTGAATGCTGATCGGAATATTTTTCCATGGCTGGGAGTGGATGCTATACCCTGTAATGCTTTAGCCCCGGAGCACCCGCAAATTTGTCAATTTAATCATTTGTTAAAAAGTTTTACATCAGGAAAAACACGTACTACCCAAACGATTTGATTTGTATTTCTATTCTAAATTTTTTATTTTTTTGTGTTACTATTTCAAAATAAAGAATCTTGTTTTGATTATATATATATTCATATATTATTGCTATTTTTAAAATAAGCTTATGAAAATATTCTTGTACTTATCGATATATACAATACCTATGAGTACATCATTTTGTCGTCTAGTACGTGACGTTACCGTGCCGCTCGCTTGCGTCCCATTCCTCTAACTTTGACAGAATAGTTCGCTTAGAAATTCGTAATCATTTCAGGTCTCTAGGGTAGTTTGTCTATGGTAATAAGCGACATTATAAAGATTTAATATATCAATAATCTTCGTAAAACTACAGAAAGCATAGTTATACAATCAGGAAATTAGAAATTATCGGTCCTCAAAATTATTTTATGAAATAGTAGTGACATCAGCAGCATGGTAGTGACTTTTCATAACGGCAATAACGAATGGCAATAAATGGTAATGACGAATAAGAAATAATTACCATAAGATTTCGTAATACATTTTTGCTTTAATTCACTTCATTTACATATTTAACAAATAAAAGATTTATGTAACTATACCATAGAAAAATATATAACGACATATTTGCAATAACTACATAAGTTTTCGATTATTTACTTTTAGCATTTGGGAATATTTATTTCACTGATGCTCATTTGACAGCATGCGCTCCATCAGATTTTGCGCATTTGTCGCATCTTCTTGTCACTGTTCGTCCTACCTGATAACATGGGAGGCACAGCATGCGAAAATAGTATGATTTGGGCTGTCCTCTTCACCACAGAAGCAAAATAACACGCTTAGATATTGCCATCTTGATCTTAAAAAGATAACTGTAAACGCTACTACATATCCACTAAATGCCGGGTGGGCCATGCCCGCCCCAGGTTGTTTTAGTTTTACCATGCTGGGTTAGTGATTCAGAATTCTAGGCTGGACACTTGAATAACTTTACATAAAAATAATTTCAACCAAACAATTTACAACCGAGAAATCTACATTATATCCTATTTTTTCATTTTTGTATGTAATGTGAATAAACAAAAAACTAACCAAAATTTTACTAAATTTTCGCTGTTCGCTGGTCGGGCGTATTACAGGTACAGTAGTACACAACTGATATGGCTTGCCGATGTACCTGCGCAGAAGATGAATTTTTGAAGCGTGGGAAATGGTAATTGACCAATTGGCACGCTCCACACACTGCGAATGTTATACCTATGCCGCTTTTGGTCGCAAGCTGCCATCATGTAAGCGCACGACGCGCGCCGTGTGGCACTTTGGTCAGCCGCCATACATATGCCGTGCGATTCTCTAAAGCGAATTAGTCGAATTCACTTCTGAATCCGCGGTGAGATTGTCAACTGTGGACTAGTATTCTCTAAAGTCGACAAAGATACTAGCGCCGCTTCGAAGAGTGCGGCACTGAGTCATACCATTAATTGTAAAAAAAATTAGTATCATGTAGGATGATATCTACTATTCTATGACCGAAAAATGCACTTTTCGCAATAGATTTAGTGCCACTATACGAATTACATTACACAAATTCTCGTTTTGACAGCAAATATCGCGCGATATTGGCTGTCGCATGCTGTCTGCAAGTTACGTAATAAACGTGCGGCAGTCATCGGAATCGATTGCTTGTGTTTGCACGAACGAAAATTCACGACGCGCCATATAAAGTGTGTACTACTGTAGCACTCCAATAACACTGCTTTTCAGTTGTATGCACAAAACTATGAAATATTCACAAATAACACTAATATTATCCAATTTAGTACAGCATCGAAAAAATTGAGATTATTAATCAAGCGCTTTGTTTTTAGCATAGTTTTTAGTTTGTAGTGTTACCTGAAGGTTGCCTATGTTCCTAGATCAAATATATCAATTCATATCAAGATCAAATAATAAATCAGTTCACTCATGGTTTACTCTAACATGTGAGTGATACGATTCCTTCGATCACAAATATATAACTAGATTCACAATCCTTTAAAAAATTGGAACAAATTATTGTCTGAATTGACATATACATTTCTAATATCGTATAGTATTATCTCAATATTGTGTTAATTTAAAGTAAACTTTACTATCAATGCATATAAAGGTTGTAAAATCTTGTAAAAGATTCTCTCATGGCATTGAAACGACGTTTGTTAACAAAAATATATTTAAAATTCAATCTTACGCTTCATGCTTAAAGTGTAATTCACGTAATTTATTTGTTTTGCTATTTACGTCATTATGATTTGTTAGATGAAAGTGACAAGGATAAGACACATAGAAATTATAATGTTAGACAATGAATAAGATATTGCATGTCAGGCAATGACATATTCAGACCCAATGTAAGAATAGAAAAAGGGAGGGAGCAGCATTGTTACACAGTTATTAATATTTTTTTATTTTTGGTTCTTCGATCACAAATAATAATTCACAATTTTCTTTAAAATCTAAATACATAATTACTGTCCGAATTGACATATACATTTTGAACATCGTACAGTATTATTGGTAATATTCTTTTAATTTAAAGTAGCCCTTAAAGGTATAAAGTTGTAAAAGCTCGTTTAGATCCTTGTAAGGCATTGAAACGAAGTTTGTCAAAAAAAACTTACGTTTCGTACTTAAAGTATAATTCACGTAATATATTTCCATCGCTGTTTACATCATTTTGGCTTGTTACGTGGATGTGACAAAGATAAAGACATAATATTTAGATTAGGGAGACAAGGAAAAATGTTGGAAATCAGGCAACGACGTAATCTAGGAATACAGAGTGAAGTCGCAATAAAGTGCTGATATTTTTTAATTTTTCAATGGGAAATCATATGCTAGTCATTATTTAATATATACATACATATCAACACGCCGTATCCCTAACGGGGTAGTCAGAGAAATATGTCATGACTAGGAATCTTATCTTTGATAAAAAACAATTAAAGGATCTAAAATCTTAGTTTCAAACGATTTAGTGGCAACGTTAATCTTCTAACAATAAACAAACAAACAAATAGAAATGCAGTGCAGGTTTAAGTAAATACGTAATATTATGTAGCCTTTTTAAGCCTTTCACTGTGACATATTCGTCACTTTCTAAAAAGTGATCAGAGCAAACTACGCTTCGTTCATTTGGTATGAAGTATTCATCGCATTTTTGACGTGCTACTATAGAAGTCTATTTTTCACATCGAAAAAGATCTCGAGGAAAGCTATAAATTTTTTTATATGTTCGAGTAAAATATTGCTGTAACTTGCAGTGTTTATAAAAAAATACATAATTACATAAATTACATTAAAATTTATTTAGCAGAAAATTAGCAGCAAATCCTATACTACAGTCATAATTGAAATTTCAACACCAACAATATATTTAAAAAAATAAAAAAGACTACAAACTCCATTCTACAATTTTAGAACAGAGATAAAAGTATAATCCGAATAAATGAAATCTGAATGCGGTAGTATGGTTCTCAATGTCTTATTCACGATCATATAATTAATTGTATTATGTAGCTGTCATTTAAAAAATATTAAAAAAGAGCTATATAACGTTATTATTATAATGAAATAATGAACACGTTAATAAAATAATCTTAATTACTTACCGAAAATAAGAAAATCCATCTTTTTAACGTTCTAGACGTGTTATTTTTACAATTTTTGAAGGAGCACTTTGACATATTTCCTTTAGAGTTAACAAATACTACTAAGGACTGAGTGCGCTTAAATTCTCATTTGCGCGTACATTTGGTTCGGACGTTTTTGGAACGCTGATTGTGTATCTTGTTATATATTTGTGATCGAAGTACGATTCATTCGAAATGTAAGACAGAATAATAGCAGATGAATAATAACAGAGGAATTTAAAAATAATAATTTCCTATTCATTATTTTTAAGTGTTTTTTACAACACAAATTTTTTCATTTATCATGACGTTTATTTTTCTTTTAGTTCTTAGTGGTTTTTATTGAAGCACAAACACAGACAAAAATTTTAAAAATATTTGTCTTACCAATAACTAATAAGTTTGACAACTAAGTCAATCATTTGCAAACTAGCTCATCTCTAGTTATATTACAAATGTCATAGTCGCCACATTTGTCTACTTTATGAACAAAAATAAAAAAAAATAAGATATATATTGTTACCTACATAATACATTCGATTTAGTTACTTTTGAAGCCACAAAAGTAATTAAATCCGCATGTACACAACGTGCTAAGCTAGAGTACATTTAAATTTCGCGCCACAACGCAAAGCATAGGCACACGCCATTGGCCGGAACACAGCCATGGCTTGTGGACCCACCTCAGCTGCCCAATGCGGAGAATTACGACGTGGCTAAGGTCTACTATATGAGAAGAGAGGTTCTTAAGCACAAGTCTTCGTCATATAGAAAACATCTGAAATGTAAAAAAATAATATTATATGTAGTACCTAATAAGCTTTATGATAAGTTGTAATATAAATAGTAGTAGTAATAGTAATTTTTATTACTCTTGCGGGATAAACAGTATCTAAACGCACATTTTTGCAGTTGATAAGTAGCTATCTTCTTACTTGTCGCACGCAAATTTTGCTTGGCACACGCAAGTTTTGCTTGGCACACGCAAATTCACAATTTATAAAAATAATGTAAAATAAATATCTAAAAAAAACACAATCGATTTTAGTACCCGTTGACATCAGCGTGAAAGACAAAGAAAATCTTGATTTCGAATTATTAGATTAATATAATAATAAATAGTAATCAAGTTATTACTTTCTATAATTTTTATTTGTACCAAAGTTATCTCCGCATTAGTAATAGTATCTGCAACTCGTTCGAGTGGGCAATCGACGACTTACCGCACTTGTTACACAATATACTATTTAACACTTTGATATATTACGACTACTATTTATATTAAAACTTATCCATAAAGTCAAAGGGCCAACAGGTACATATAATATTATTTTTTTACTTATTAGACGATTTCCATTTGTCAGGAGTTTTTTAAATTTTTAATTAAAATTTTATTTTATACTTTTTAAACGCGCTGCGATCGATACTATCCCCCATTCACACAAATACTTTCCGAGACGATACATGGAATTGCGACAATAGTTGTATTTTCCTAATACTCTTACCTGATAGATAAGGATAGACGGTGACATGTCGCCCTGGTTCGAAGTTTGTTCAGGCGTCAGACAGGGCTGCGTGATGTCTGCCTAGTTGATCGTGCTGCATTTGGACAGTGGCTTCCAGACATTGAAAGGTAGTATGAGTGGTATGATATGTGACGACAGAGGTAAATTGTCTATTATACGCTGACGATGCTGTGCATATAGCACCGTCAGAAGCTAAGTTGCAGACATTAGTCACGTGCATAAAATAAGAATGTGAAGTGAAAGTATTGAATACAAGATGAGACAAGAGATGTGAGTTGGATGTAGAGAGACGGTTAAAAGCTGGCAATAACGTGAAGGGTACTCTGTCCGCATTAGTAGGCAATGTGAATATACCTAACACAGCCAAAATGGCCATCCACAATGCGATGTTGATGCCAACTTTATTTTACGGTAGTGAGGCCTGGATATGCCCGAAAGTAAGATAAATACAGTAGAAATGCGATTTCTTAGAAATATGTGCGATGTCGCCCTTGCAGACACAATAAGCAAAGAAGAGATTCGCGGTATGACAGGGTTTCACGATAGTGTTATTGTAAAAAGGAAGAAAGGAATGCTTAGACGGGTCGGGCACATAAAAACATGATGAAATACTAACGAAGAAAATCTACAGAGCGAAAGCGAGTGGTAAAAGAAGCCAAGGAGGACCAAGGCTGACTTACGAAGATCAAATAGCCAGAGTATTAGCTGACGGAAATGTGAAAAGCACTCGCATACCTAGGCGAAAATATGTGAGGAGGGTGATGAAATTCGAGGAAGCGAAAGTAGTATGTAAGAACAGCGAAGCTTGGCACTTCGTCCTCTGACTACCCCGTTAGGGATAGAGCATAAACATATGTATATATGTACTCTTTCATGCTCCATAATCAGGCCCTGATCGCCATCTATCTATCTATATATAACCTATTAAGTCAGACCATTCCAATGAGCACAAACATGATACCTGTTGTAATTTGGTGAGGAGTTAGGTATCCTGCTGATTTCAGATGATGCCGCAGCATCAGGTTAAGGTTACCGTTTTATTATAATGTCATTAAAGTCACAGGATACTAAATTTCGAATCGACCAGACCAGTAAAAGTTGTTTGCATCTGTTCAATAACTAGAAAAGTGCTGAAGATCTTCAAACGGCTGAAGATATTCTTGAATTATATGTAAGAACACTCTCGAGTAAGTCACCTTTCAAACAAAAAAAAAACTAACTCAAAACTGGTTCATCCATTAACGTGCTACGATGCCACAGACAGACACACATAAACACACGTTAAACTTAAAACCCCTCCTCTTGCATCAGAGGTTAAAAATAAGTACGTTTCGTAATCAATCAAAATAAACATGATTCACAACTTAAGAACAAGAATTTAAGTAAACTGCATTCCCGAAATTAATAATTGAAATACACCTATAAACTGGTACATTGGGTAAAATTAAAAACACATTCATTGATAATATAAAAAAATAGAATTGTTTTACTTATAACTTTTAACTAAAATTAATGGTTGTAATTGTAATTACATCAAATTCAAAAGTCAAGTGGTTCATTTTTGGTCAACTGTGTTCGTTTTAATAAATAAATTCCTTAAGAAATTACTTAATTAACGGAAAAGATATTTAATCCTGTTATTAAACGCACACTGATTGGAAAAGTATACTAGTCTGGAAATAATCCTCTCTGCACATTCATTTACTGACTTTATGAATATTGTATTTTAAAACCAAAGCTGACTTATGAAGATCAAATAGCTAGAGTGTTAGCCAACGGAAATGTCAAAAGCACTCGCATACTTAGGCGAAAATGTGTGAGAAGAATGATGAGATTTTAAGAAGCGAAAGAAGTATGTAAGGATCGCGACGCTCGGCGCTCAATTCTCTCTGACTACCTCGTTGGTGATAAGGCGTAAAGATATGTGTGTGTGTGTATATTTTAAATAACTATTGTAGAATGATGTTGAAAAAATGATACTTGACTGAGTGTCTTTTCAGTTCTTCTCAGTGTTCAGGTTTTCTTTTTATACCGAACTAAAATAGATTTGACGTTTAAATACCTTGCAATTGGGTTTACTTTAATAAATTGATTTGACTTTGATCATTGACTGTTAGTGAGTAGTATGAAGCTGTTTATTTTTGACCAGCGAATCCAAGTTTGCCAGAAACGATGAGAGCTTTAGTCTTAGGTCTAGTGCGATGACGATCAATGCATCCTAGCACTATTATAACAAGGAGGCAATGCTGCGACCCTGCTTTTTTTTTTTCTGTGACCCGGTATCAGGTCGCGACTCTCCTAAGGGAAACGCTGTACTAGGCTATTGATAGGTATAATGAAACATTCTCTTTTTGTGACAGAAAAACACAAGAAAACAACTCAATAAAAACATGGTAAAACAAACTACTTTCCATGCATCTTGCACACATGTAAAGAATGTCGCTATAGCAAATATTATCAACTTTTTAAGATGTTTCAACTGTGATACATTTGAAATCTATTAGTGAGAGGAGCAGATTGCCCTCTACATTTTTAATTTCCATACAACAATTTTTAACCAAATTTTTTTTTATAAATTATACAATTTGATGATATTTAATGATGATATTCATTTTTTAACCGACTTCAAAAAAAAGGAGGAGGTTCTCAATTCGTCTGTATGTTGTTTTTTTTTTTTTGTGTTTGTTACTTCATAACTCCGTCATTTATGAACCGATTTCTAAAATTCTTTTTTCGTTTGGTAGGTAATACTTCAGAGGTGGTCCCATTTAAATTTCACCGATATTGGAGCTTGAATTTCGAAGATACACTAGATAACGCGACCTGGTTATAACCTTTATTTATATCGACGATTCTCTTGTATATTGTTGCGCTCCGGAATCAGAATATAGTTAATTGCAGACCTGCCCTAGATATTTATTTAGGTCAAGATCACTCAAAAGGGAGAAATAAAAAATTTTAAGTCGGTGCCAAGCCTACCAAACTAGACTTTCTGTTGTTCACATTGATTTGGCACCGACTTCAGTAACTGTCAAATTTAATTATATAGGTATGTGTATCGTATTTATAAAGTTATTTTAATTGTACTTGAGTTTTGATAAGTAAAGGATAGTTATTTTATACTTTTCAGTGTTTTCTTTGAAGGCGGTTTAATTTTTTTTAATAAAAATTTTTTTAATCCATAAATTATTATAGATACATAACCTTAATCTTAGTCTATGTATAGTAGAACAAATAGCTCAGTTATTATGTTTTTTTTTTCCTCTTTGTTTTGACTTCGTAGATTGCATTTAGCCATTGACCAAGTAATATGAGTCGAAAGTAAGGGAAACGAAGTTTCCCGCCCTTTTTTCAAGAAACAATGTTGTTCTTCTTTCTTTCTTCATAGCATGGCGCGTAGACCAGCGCATTTGCCAATGTCACGTATCAATAAGTAGAATCACAAGTAAATTCGTTTTTTCCTATAGTAAAACCCCTCCAGTAAAGTGATAGTAAGCTTTACTGAAGTTTCAAAGGACTTCTTGAAAGAGCGCGAGAACTTCAGCTACACATGTTTATTTAGATCGACTCCATTCCTTCCACTTACACGGAAATTTAAAACACAATATACTATCACTGTTGTACTTTAAAACTCCTAAAAATGTAAAAAATAGAAAATCTAAACAAAATGACAACCTCACTTCTCCCGTTCCCGCCAAAAAGTCTGTTATTATGTTATACAATATTGTTGGGAAATATCATTATTGTAGTATCTCTGTATAGTATCTATGGTGTTTAATAGTTTATACATATCACTTTTACCATAATATGTTATTAAAGCTTGAATATACAAGTACCTAAAATCAATTGAAAGTAAGATATGCAGTAGAAATGTAATCTTTTAAAAAACATATGTTATCACTCGAACTTGTAAGATATAGTCAGAAAGTCAAGCATGTAGTGAAAATAAGTGAAGAACTACTATTGAAAAAAAATTACACAGCAAAAGCATAGACTAACATAAAAGTAAAAAGATCATACCTAGCTGAATCAAAAAAATCAGAAAAAAATACTCAAATGAGAAGCACTTGCATTTATGCATATCTGTTTTAACTTGATTTCGTGTTAACAATTAAAAAAAAAGGCTTTTTGGCGGGAACGGGAGAAGTGAGGTTGTCATTTTATTTAGATTTTCTATTTTTTACATTTTTAGGAGTTTTAAAGTACAACAATGATAGTATATTGTGTTTTAAAGTTTCGTGTAAGTGACAATAATGGAGAAGATCTAAATAAACAAGTATAGCTGAAGTTCTCGCTCTCTTTCAAGAAGTCCTTTAAAACTTCAGTAAAGCCTATTACTACAGGCTTAATAAAAAGATAAATTACAACCCTAAATGGCATATGGATGTTCTTTATAAAGGTGTTTCTACAAATGTAATCTTCTAAAACTAATTTTGTAAACTTATCTAAAACTATTATTAACTCTCTTTTTTAGTTAATTTTATAACATACCTTATTAATAGTAAAAAAAAAGTAATAGATAGAGTAGATTAGAGTAACTAATAATATTGTGATAAAATAAAGTTGTTGACTACTACAGCCTCAACATATTAATGTTTACAACACTGTTGCTTCTATTAGAATTAGCTAATTATATTTTTATTAAAAAGCATAACTGCAGCTTTCATTATTATTAAAGTAAATGATTATCTGAGAAGATAAGGTTACGATTGAAAATAAGATATAACAAATGATAATATTATTCACTAGTCACTAGATCTATATGAGATAAAAGGTTATTATACCACATTTAACTTTTGGTATGTATTAATAGTAAATAATAAAATGAATTATGTGGAGCTTACCTATATTTCCAGTAGACTCTTTCTTCTTATTACTTCTTAAGGAGCCATCCGTTTCAAGATTTTTCGAACTTTTGCCGCTGTCACTAGCCATTGAAGGGCATCAATTAGAGAGGTAAAAATGTGTGAAAACATAAAAATAATTTCATATTTTAAACATTTCTTTAAAATTAATTGAAACAATGTATTACTCTCCTACTACTGTACACAAATTATAACATTATAACAACAATGAAAAATCTGATGGTAAAATGTTTACACCTTAGAACAATTCAATACGTTCAATTACTTCAATTTTGCAGTTCGATCACAGTTCCCTATGATTCACTCGATGTAGGTAGCCTTACCTACAAAAAGTCAACTTTATTTGTACATTTGTAAAAAACACGTCAAAAATCACAATACAATAAAAAAATCTTTATGCATATTTTACATTTTTTAATTTTGTAAATAAATACAAATTAAAATTCATTTGTTTTGGATGTGCATGTTTTGAACTAGTCTTAGTAGTAGTCACAGATTAAGTATTTGTAGCAAAGTAGTAGTCAGTCTGCCCAAACTCCATGCAGAAAAACAGGTTTGTAAGAAACGTGCTAATTTTAATGGCGGCTATCTCTGTTGTTTCCGACCCCATACACATGTCTCTTTCTCAATCTGTGGATTTATGATAAGCTTTGTCATTCTTTCCCGTCACTATATTAGTTCTCTATGATCTGTGTTTTAGTTATTTTCATTGTCTTAGGTAAATCTGTACAGTGAATATTATCGTAGTTCAAGGATTTATGCATAAATACTGTTTTTGCCATGTTTTTAACGTTAACGTAACGTAACGTTAATTATAATGCAAACTGCATCTAAAGTTTCTGTTGTGCTTTCAATACTAACTTAAATTACTTTTTTTCTTTTTAATTGATTGTTTTGCTTACTGTTTGTCTAATAATTGTTTGTGTAATTAATAAAAATACATTGAACGCTTTTTATTAATTTTAGTAATAATCTAAATTAGGGAAGGGTACATACCAAACATCGATAACGATGTTGCATTGCAGCTCTACTATGTAGGTGAACATCACTAATTTATATGGTAGGTTGGTATAAGTAATTGCCTCGTTCCGTTATGGTGCAGATTTGCGGTCTAACATAAATAGCAGAAATTGTTATTCTAAGTGCCGGCTCTTAAAACGTAGTATAATAATATTTATATTCTCTTGAACTTGTGCTTGAACTAAACGAACGTGTTTATTCGGAATGACGCGATAGTACATTACTTATATCTTTTTTAAAACTCAAAAAATTGCCATAGTCATGACTCATGAGTTCATGGGCGTATTAGCTTTTAACAATAGATATTTATTGAAAGACCCCTAGCAAATAAAAATGTATCTTTCGTAAAAATGACATGAAGAGGTTATATTTTCAACATTTAGGCAATTTTGAAGCAAAATTGTAAATATTGTCCTCTAGCAAAAAATGGAAATTTTTAAATGTTTAAAATATTTTAAAAAGAATTCGATACTCTAATAATTAATCAATAAATACATTCTAGAAGTAGGTATTGGTCACAAAAGCCAGAGAATATGTAAAAAAGAAGGCCGACTACCGCCTCGTGAGTAACAGAATTGCCTACTTTTGGCCGGGTTGTTGCGTTGGGTGAAGTACTTTGTGGTTGTGTGTGAAATGCGAAGAGCATTTCCATTAGTCATACATTTAGGACACATAATAATAAAAAAAATGCATACGGATAAGTTTTTCATATCCGTTAAAATGAGTTTCTTGTAGTTACGTTGAAAAACGACAGCCGTGAGTTTGAAAAACTAAAATTATTTAAGCAACTAAGGACATTATATCACGTGCGTGCAGTATAGACATTTTTATTTTCGCAACGACGTGAAGAGCGAATTAAAGAAAAACGGAAGCGGTCTCATATATGCGTCGCGTATGACCCCGACTGGCACTTCAGTAATAACTAATAAGTAATAACCCATATTCACTAAAAATATTGTCGTTGTGTGTGTCACAGCGCAGGCGTGTTACCGCGCACGCACCACACACCGTGTACACTGGCTTTCTGTGAAGACATCCTACTATTATGTTTATAATGTGCAAAGGATTTACAAGATAAATATTTAAAAAAGAAGAAGGACATGATTTAGATTCGTTTAGAGAGATGTTTACATTATATTACTGTAATTCGCATAACTTCATAACAATACCTATAGCGGCAAAGCGACGATACTGACGTAAAATCTTAACAATCTCAGGCCAATGTCGAGCAATTCACTATTGGCGATGCAAATATTCACACTAACCCCTCTATTGGGAAAATATTGAAGCTGTCTAAGAACGACACTTTTCATCTTTTCATCGAAAAGAATATAATCAGTACGTGCTGTCATCTTGTATTTGTTATTTCTTTCTATTCTTAATAATTTCTTCCTAGAATAGTAGCAGAGTAAGGATCTAAATATAACTAATATTTTTGAGTTCTCTTCATAAATTTTATCATTTAATAAAAAACAAAAAAAAAAACACAAACAAAAAAAGTTATTTATTGAATAAGAATTAACCTTAATTATTATTAGAATGGTACAATTTGTAGTAGATATTAATTAAATAAATATGTACATCAATATTATAATGGTATATAACCTATATAATTTATTAATACTTACTAAATGATAATGTTTACTTTTAACTTTGTTAAATTAAGTACTACTTAGTACTTTTTTGTTACTAATAATATTTAATTTATAATTGAAAGAGAAAAGCATCACATAGTTTGGTAACTAAAATAAGAAAACATTTGTTCCGCACAATTTGGTTGATTAATCAGTTTATATAGTTTGACGAAGTTAATTAGTCCATCGGCCGGTTAACCAGTGAAATAGTCGCACAACTGGTTCACTGGTTAACCGACTGATCAACTAATCAAACTTTATAGCCTGTTTATTCAATCAAAATTTACAAAAACTTGTTTCAAAAAATGTTACATACAAAAACTTTTTTCATTACAATTTTCACTTGAATTTGTCAATATTTATAATCGGTGGACCCAAATTTCTAAGACCACCAACTATAATTAAAATATCATCAAAAGAAAAAGCCAAAGATCATGGTATTGGTCTATGTAAGAGGTTATATTGCCGTAATCTCTGATTCACCACGCTCTCAACATACTCTCTTGCTCTTGCCCGTGCAATCTCAGCAGTACGAAAGGCATCTTCACTACTCATCTGCTGTTTTTAACTCAATAAAGGAGGAGTAATGAGATGAATAATAAACTGAAACAAGAAAATAAACAATTACAGATACATAAGAGAATAAGGACCGCGACTCCTGGCGGTCCGTCCTCTCTGACTACCCCGTTAGGGATGCAGCGTGAAGATATGTATGTATACTAAGAGAATAAATATATTGTAGCCTGATTTTTTTTTCTTTCTTTATGGTATGGCGCACAGACTAGCGCATTGGCCAATGTCACATATTAATAAGTAGAATCACAAATAAACTAGTTTTTTCTTATCGTAAAACTCCTCCAGTCATTGATTTATATAGATGAGCCCAATTATGTTACATTTACAAAAGAGGTAGATGAGTTATTGCGCTCTAAAATTGGCTCCCCAAAACTTTGCTAATTAGCCAACCTGGAGCTCATTCGTGTAACAACGTGACAGTGTCAACTCGTATGTCCGTTCCTAATATTAATATTAGAATGCTGTCCTATGTTATAAGATACTGTAGAAACTATACTAGCAAGACTTCCAAAGATTCACGAATCACGTATCATGCGTAAGTATACTAATTTAATTCATTTGTGTCACCATTTTTTCCAAAATCTAAAATATCAGTAAAATAAAAAAATGAAATGCGATAGGTAATACCCCAGTTACTAAATGCGACAGAGAGCAATATATTATATTTGATCAAAGAATATAGTTACAGAACCGTCAATGTCATGCAGTGCCTATTAAACATTTGTTTACGTTTATTTAGTTGATATATAAGATATAATATACGTATTTTTTAAAACGAATCAGAAGTTTTAGCAGCGACTCTAATATCCCAATAATCTCACACAAAGAAAAATATTTTACATGAAAATATCTAGTGTTTTATTTTTATCATTTTCAAATTTATAACAAAATTATTTCACAAATGTATGTACTTAAATAATTCTGTTTCCAAATGTACATGACTCATAAAAATTAATTTTAAAAATCAAACATGAATCCTTTTTTTCTATTTAAACCCATTAGGCATCAATCATATTTTTCGAAAATGTCTGTTCTGTGGTATTAATTACTAATATTCTATGAATTAGTCACGGAATCGCTTAAAATGCAGTAAGAAAGTTAAACTGACCAATCACAATGGTTTTAGAGGCCGAGTGCTTTGTTGAAGTTTGAAATGCAATTGAAGTCTTACATTGTATAGCGACGCAGTGCAATGTATATTTATCTCATTTTGCTTATGGTAATTGTCATGCTATCTTGTTTACATTTCATCATTTTATTAGTGTGTATAAACAAAAGGTGTGGGGCTTATGTGTGTGCGTAACCGGGACAATATTTTACAAGCATTAGTATTAATGTAACCTATCTACCTCTTTTTTAAATATAACATCATTGGATGAGCCGCACCGATAGTAAACGTATAATAAAAACGTTCCAAAATCGTACACGTGTCGTTTGAGGGCGCGCACTGCAGTTTCGCATTAATTTTTGACTCCGATTGGTTCTCAAAAATTGTACGAAACCGCAGTGCGGGCCTCAAGTGACACGTGTACGTACAGGTGTACAGCACAGAGAAAGCATAACCGAGTCAACACTGGCTGAATAGAATTTTATTTATTTTTAATCGACTGACATAACAGATTTATGGACAGTAAACTTATATTTTTTAATGCAGATTAACGTATTAATTTTTAATACAAATTAATATATCAATATTAATCTACATTAAAAAATATAAGATCGTATTTCAAATCAAAAACAATTTTTATTATTATAATTTATATTCAATTAGATATAAGCTACTCCACTTATTTTTTGTTCCCGGCGGACAACGCGACCGAAATAATCGAATGCTCGCAACTGACTTTAAGCAAACCAATCTGATTTTGCAAATCAGATTGGTTTTGTTGGGCCGTTTTGTTTGTTAGTGTGGGCCTATCTATATGCATCAGTGCCTTCAGTAAAGTGATAGTAGGCTTTACTGAAGTTATAAAGGACTTCTCGGAAGAGCGCGAGAACTTCAGCTACACATGTTTATTTAAACGTACTCCATTCTTTTCACTAACACAGAACTTTAAAACATAATATACTATCACTTTTGTACTTTAAAACTCCCAAAAATGTAAAAAATGGAAAACCTAAATAAAATGACAACCTCACTTCTTTCGTTCCCGCCAAAAAGTCTATAGTCTAATTTTTAGCTAGACTAAAATGACATTTGGTGGGCTGCCACATAAATCTGTGGTTGCCACCTTATCGTAACGTAAAAATAGTGTTGTTCCTGAGTGATCAAGTATTAAACATTGTGATTCATTCTTTTTTTTATACTATAAATTTTGGTTAGTTTTTTATTTTAAATTTGGTTGATCAGTAGAATAAGTAGCGCAGATTTATAATTGTAGTGATATTTACAAAATATAAATTCAAGTCTTACATATTTGAATATGTTATATCTAAAAAAATTGCACTTGAGTGTCATTTAAATTGTTAAGTAGTGATTATTTGATGAATTTCGTTTATATTTATATACAACATAACGACCCGCCCCGGTTTCGCACGGGTTGAAATTTTTTTGAAAATAAAATACAGCCCATGTTATTCGCTGAGAATGTAGCTTTCTTTAAGTGAAAAAATTTTCAAAATCGGATCAGTAGTACCAGAGATTACCCCGAACATCCAAACTCACAGACTTTACCTCTTTATAATATTAGTACAGATATAGTAAAATATAGTATTATGTTAAATATTATAATATTATTATAATATACTTCTCATAAAAAAAATCGAAACACCCCGGAAGTTTGGCTTTGAATGAGTCTTATGAATTTTTTACGCTAAAACAAAAAAAAGAAATAGTGCCAGTTAATTGCGGATATTATAAGGTATCGTTTAACAAACATTGATGTTTCAAATTAAAATTAAATTTCTTTAGCTTACGTGTTTTGTTCAACAGGTATGGTCTTACCCTTTGAGAAGAATTTGTAAAATGTTAGAAACAAAGACGTAAGACAAAAAAATGTTTAAAAACAGTTTATTCAGTATCTCGTATTTCCTCCCCGGGCTCTAATGACTGCTTCCATGCCGTTCCTCATGAAACGGATGACAGTCACATTCTTATGTTATCCTATTCTTCACGTATAGCTGTTTTAAGTTGGCCAAGCGTCTCAGGAGCAGGATCTCTCACTCTTACTCGTCTCTTCAACTCATCCCATAGGTGTTCTATGGGATTCATATCCAGGCTTTTTGCTGGCCAGCCCATAACCGTAATACCGACTTCGTTCAGGTATTCATTTACAATGCCTGCAGTATGAGCCCTAGCATTGTCCTGCACAAAAATGAATTTCGCCAATAAAATGTGCGTAAGATGTCACATGAGGCTCCAGACACTCTTCGATGTAACGTGACCCATTTAATGATGGTAAGCGAGGTCCAGATACAAAAGCAAGTTTGGTTTTTCCATCGGCGCTTATGCCTCCCCAAACCGTCCATGAACCGCCACCGTAACTGACTCTTTCTTCAATGCAAAACGCTCTCCTTCTCTTCAATACACCTTCTTTCTTCCGTCGTTACCATACAGCAAGATCTTACGTTCGTCAGAAAAGAGAACTTTGCTCCATTGAAGGTATGAGCAATTTAAGTACTCACGTGCAAAGTTAAGGCGCGCTAATAATTTAAAACATACGTAAAAATCAAGCTAAAACATTTTTGTGAATCTAATTCAATTGCTGAAATCTACAAGTAGACACCATATCGGTTACGATCACAGAGTGCTATGTAATATATAGAAACGGAATAGCAAATTGTGTTAAAACCTACGCAAAACAGCCAACATGAAAACCTATTTAATTATGCTATTTGTGCAGCTGGTTTTAAAATACGGGCCCAACCAAAATTAGCAGCTGTTATGACCTGTATTGCTAACAACTATTTTGATTTTATTTTTCGTTCTGTTTTTAAAAAATTGTAATTTTTCAAAACTTCAATTTTAGGCAGTATTCATCCACTAGCTAGGCTTAGCCAAAGAGTTACTAGCAGTTCCAACTCTATGCTTCAACATGTCACAATAAGTTGTTGCCGACATATTCTAACGTCTGTTATTTTTATTCTCTAATATTACCATGTTTTATTACCTACTTACGTACATAATATTATTGTCTGCTTTGTGTGCAATTGTGTGCTTTTCTAATTTTTCTTCGTGTAAGACATAAATTATATTATAAGACTTAATTTTTTTTTTACATTGCTATTATATCCGTTCCTACTATAGTTCTTATTTCTCTGTATTCATTATTGTCATTTAAAAAATACCAACACGAAAACTAAACAACTTGCTGATGTGATATTACTTGAGATGTCATCGTATATGGCAGGTGTTTTTGATTTAGATTTAGATGTGGATACTGTTACGGTTGTGGATTCAGACGAAGATGATATTATTGAAGTTGACGAGGTATGTAGATATTGGAGCAAGTTTTACTTGACAATCTCATAGCTAACCTTAAATCTCGTGGATCATGGTTTAATTGCAGATTAATGTTCAAGGATAAATTAAAATTATTGTTACTTATCTATATTTAAAATATTTAAGATTTACGTAAATATGAAAGCTGGTAAAAGCTATTTAAAATTTACGAGTTACTTGGCTTTAAGAACTACTATTTTCATAGTTTTTCTTATGATTATTTTCCACTTAAAATTCATGTGAACTTGTACTCAATAGTGTATTAACTAAATGCATGTACTGTTAATATAGGTGGACTATGAACCTGAACTTCATGTGAATAATATTGTAGAGTAAGTATCCAGTTCTAAAATCATGTTTTTAACCTTAAATTATAAATTTATTTGTGATAATTTCTTTGTAGGTCAGAGGGGTCTGAAACTATACAGCTTTCAGAAGATAATGTGAATCCTGGTCAGTGTAAGCGTCTTGGACCTCAAGATTTTGAATTACGTAAGGTTCTAGGTAAGGGAGGTTATGGAAAAGTTTTCCAAGTTCGCAAGATTACAGGCCCAGATGCTGGTGCTCATTTTGCCATGAAAGTTTTGAAGAAAGCTTCAATTGTGCGTAATCAGAAAGATACTGCTCACACTAAAGCAGAAAGAAACATCCTAGAAGCTGTAAAGGTTTGTAAGACAATTATAATTTTAAATTTTTATTGAAATGTTTATAAAATGAATTTCACAATTTTTTTCAGCATCCTTTTATAGTGGAATTAGTATATGCTTTTCAAACTGGTGGTAAATTATACTTAATTTTAGAATATTTAAGTGGAGGTGAACTCTTTATGCACCTTGAGCGTGAAGGAATTTTTCTTGAAGATACAGCTTGGTTAGTATTTTTACTAGTTGGAATTTTTTGTAGAACTACCCACATTATGTATAATTTCTAAATAGTTGTTATTAGGACTGCTATCTAGAATCACATCATTTGCCATAATTCATTACTTTCCTTTTTGGAATTTTGTACTACATTGAATTATTCAAATATTCCTTACATTAAGTAGAGATGTACCGAATTGATAAAAATGTATATATGTGGATATGGACAGAGATACGGATTATTAATATAAATAATGATACAGACCTCAACTTTCATGCTTCATTTATTCGTTCGAATACTATTAAATTAATCCTATTTGATGTAAACATAGTGAGGTAAATTACTATTAGAATGATTATCATAATTATTTGTTTGATTTTTGCAATAAAAAGTGCCAAAAACGTAATTTAAAAAAAAGTAATTGGAAGTTATTATATTTCATTGTTATCTATTTATAAAATTCAATTTGATAAAATTCAGTATCTATCATCAAATATCATCCATATATTTATTGATATTTACTGACCATTATACAGATATTTTTTTCTCCTCGGATGTCATTGGACACAGATATGGATATCGGGCACATCACTAATATTAATTTTACTAGCAAATACTTTTTTATGATGTGAGTGTGATGTATGCGACAAGGAGATCTAGTTGTAATATTATATGAAACTGTATGTGGGACATCATATCAAATGCAATGCAACAACACCACAATTGTAGGTACTTCAACGTATTTGGTATGATGTCTCACATAGTTTCATATATTACAAGTTACTACGAGCTGCCTGCTATGTGGTAATTTCAAAATCCTCATTCAATGTTTCTCAACAAATATAGTATTTAATAATCTGTAGTTCTTTAAATTCAATATTTACACATAATTAATATACAAAGTTAGTAACAATATTTTAAATAAATATTTGTAATCATTACATAATTACATACACATCAGTATTTGTATACATAAATCTGCCATCACAAATAAAGAACTAGATTCGCAATCTTCTGTAAAATCTAAAGAAATTATTGTCCAAATTGACATATATATATTTAATATCATAAAGTACTATAGCTAATATCGTGTTAATCTAAAGTAGACCTTACTGTCAAAGCATAAGATTGTAAAAGCTCGTATAAGATACTTGCATGACATAGAATTGAAGTTTGTTAAAAAGACAAATGTAATTTTTTGCGAAAACAATATGTTATGTTATTATAATACTAATTTATGTTTGTTTTGATTTCAGCTTCTATTTATCAGAAATAATTTTGGCACTAGAACATTTACACAGCCTTGGCATAATTTATCGAGATTTAAAACCAGAAAATGTTCTCTTGGATGCACAAGGCCATGTAAAGTTAACCGATTTTGGATTATGTAAGGAACATATTCAAGAGGGTATAGTAACACACACATTTTGTGGTACTATTGAATACATGTAAGCATACATATGTATTACCATTATGGATTGTTTGTGAAAATAAATTCTTGATGTTTGTAGTATTTAACAGACAATATTTGCAGGGCACCAGAGATTTTGACAAGAAGTGGTCATGGCAAAGCAGTCGATTGGTGGAGTTTGGGTGCCTTGATGTATGATATGCTAATTGGTCAGGTATTGATATTTTTTGAAGTGCTAAGTTATTTTAATAAATCCATTATGTGTCTCTAACCTGAAACCTGAATTTATACAATTACATATTATGTGCAGTGGTGGCGTTAAAAATTACGTAGCCGTCAGCGGTCGTCGACTTTACTGACGCCTAACGCTGCCCCTAATTATGTGTATACTGTATCTATATTGTTACGGTTGTCAAAATATTGTTACTAACTTGCAATTACCTAGAAAGTTCCACCCTCTTTATTTCTATGCGTTATTATTACCAGTATTTTGGTTTGCTCTAGAAGTTTCCACCTTAATTTTATCAGACTATTAATAAAGCTCCGTGACCGTCGCTGAGTCAGTTTTTCGACTATCGATTCAAATTCAAATAATTTATTTGCATAAATATGTGATTGTTACATGATATATATTTTTGTACACACATTCACCATTTCTGGCATGCCAAATTGATCATAATTGTTAGGTATATTATCATAAAGAAAAAACATATATATGTCAATTTAAGAATTCAAGTAATCTTGGACAGAATAAAAACATTTATCAATTAGCCATTTATGTAGAGCTACTCTAAATTTGTTGTAAGTTAGATGCTTAATATTCTCCGGTAAATGATTATATATACAAATTAACATTATTGAACAGTTTTTGTTATAGATATCGGTTTTTATGCTGGGAAGTATCAGTCTATTGCAGCCATTCCCAAAGTGGGCGATAACGCCCCCTTGTGGGCGCTGCAGGCCTAAAGGGGGGCGGTAAGAGACCCAGAAAAAAAATGGGGGCGTTGTGTAGAGGCCTGGGGGGTGATTTGTAATTTCATTTAGCTAGGAGGTATCTTAGACAACGACTGCATGAGCTCTCGACTCAGTAGACAAAATAAGTTTGGGAATCTAGAGTCTATTGGGATATCTATTATTAGACTTATAGTTTGCCATTTTTGTTTTAAATGAGTTTGGATGAGTTTTTACAAAATTGTAATCTCAAATATACAAGCAAGGAACAGTCAGTATTTTCAGTTCTCGAAATAAAGGCTTACAAGTTGTCCAAGGATTTACATTACACATGGCTCTGATACACTGTTTTTGTGCTATTAAAAGTCTGTTTAATATAACACAGTAACCCCACAATACTATACCATAACACAGATTAGAGCCCACATATCCGTTATAGGCTTTTAATGCAGTTTTTTTATTAGTCACTTTGGTCAGTCTCCACAGGGCATAGGCAAATCTGTTTATTTTGTTGCATATATTATTCACATGTAATTTCCAGGAACATTTATCATCTAATGTTATACCAAGAAACTTGATTTCGTCTGCTTCAGTCAATGTTATATCATTATATATCACTTTCAAATCCTTTTTGCCGCTTTTATTTAGAAATTGAATATATTTGCTTTTGTTAATATTTACAGTTAAATTGTTACTTTTCAACCATGTTACTACATGATTTATTGTTTCGTTAATACATCTATTATAATTTTCTTTGATGTTGGTATGACTACAGATATATCATCAGCGTATAGTAAACACTTATATTTAGTGATATTAGGGAAGTCATATTAATATATAATAGAAAAAAGAGAGGACCTAAAATGCTCCCCTGGGGCACTCGTACTTTATTATATATCTCCGTCCAGATTGAATAGGAGCTTATTCTTGTTTAGAGTTTGTAGAGGTGATTTCCACATATTGTTGTCTATTGCACAAATAACTATTCAACCAGTAATATGCATTCCCTCGAATACTATAAGCTTTACATTTCTGTAAAAATACTTTGTGTTAGACAAAGTCAAAAGCTCTACTCGTATCAAAAATATTGCAGCAACATTTTTCCTGTTATTAACGAACTCCATTATAGTATTTATTGGTTTAAAGGCAGCTAATGTCGTCGATTTCACTTTCTGAAATCCGTATTGTTCAGGAGAAAGAATATTAAACTTTCCAATAAACGAATTCAGTCTACAATACATCGCTTTCTCAATGACTTTGGAAAAAATAGGCATTAAAGCGATAGGTCTAAAATTTGTTATGTCTTCTCTATTGCCTTTTTTATAAACTGGCTTTATTACTGTTACTTTCAATCTATCCGGAAACATGCCCTCTTGAAAGGATAAATTTATTATATGCGCCAATACGGGCGAGATATACATGTCAGCTAGCTTAATTATTTTTGTTGGGTCATTGTCATAACCTACAGATGAAGTATTTCTAAGAGAGTGAATAATTTTTGAAATTTATCTCGGATCAGTCGGATAAAAACATATTTGAATGATTTCGTTCGATATTATTAAGTGTCATAGTATGGTCAAAAAATTGATTTGTTATAATTATGTGTCAAATTTATAAAATATTCATTAAAAATATTAGCAATGTCACGGGGATCATTTATAATGTCATTATTATATATAATCTGGTTTATATTGTTGGTCATTTTGTTTGATTTTACATGATCATTTATGATTTTCCATGTAGCTTTTGATATATTTTTAGCTCTATGTATATATGCTTCATTAGTAATCTTTTGATCAGTAGCTACACATCTTTTAAATATTTTGTTATATTCGTAATAGTGAGTTTTATTTTCCTCTGATTTTTTTTTGTAATAAGTAAATCTTAAACGACGATTTACTGCAGAAGCAATTTTTATACCTTTAGTAATCCATAACGGATGTTTGGGGTTACTATTAATTTTCTATCTATTCATAGGAAAACACAGTTTATAAAATAGAAGAAACAATTCAATGAATTTGTTAAACGCCGAATTGGCATTCGATTGTGAATAGATTTCAGACCAAGTTAGTTCTTTTAGACATTTTTGAAACTTTCTCATGTTATCGGTATTAAAATCCCTTTTCCAAATATACCCAAACTGTGAAAGAGATACTTTCTGTCTGTCTATAGTAACAAGAATCTGTGCAGTCTCATGATCTGATAATCTCAGAGGTAGTACAAGTACATACCCTTACGCAACAGATAATTACTTAAAATTTGATCTAAGCAAGAGTGTTGTCTCGTAGGTTCATTAATATGAATAATGTAATTGTAATTCCTTACTATTCGAGTATATTCATCCACTGTATCTGATTGTTTGAGTAAATTTATGTTGTAATCTCCGCACAAGACAATGTTTTTCTTTCTTTTGTTTCGCAGCTTAAGCATAAGTATTTCCAATTTGCGAAGAAAAATTACTGGTTCTTTATTAGGGATTCTATATACACATATGCCTGTACAATTATACTTTGGAATTTCTATGCCACATGCAAAGACAAATTCAGTAGTTATGTCTTTTAGGAAAGTAATATTTTTATATTCTAAATCGTTTTTGCAGAATATGCATACACCCCCACGCCTTTGTTTTGTTCTAGAATAAGAATCTGCTAGGCGATATTCTTCGATATTTAAATTACATTCTTCTCCTGCTTTAAGAAATGTTTCGCTTAAGCATAATATATCAATGTGGGTGTTTGCTCTTTTTAGATTTTGTATAGTGATTTGTAAATTATCTTATTTGCTAAAAGCACCCGCAATATTTTGATGTAATATACATACATATCTTTCTATCACTATCCGGGACGAAAAAGACAGTCTTGGTTAACAATATCATTTATTTCAGAAATTTTGGCACGTTTTTTTAATTTATGAAAATAATCTAATATAGTTTTTTGTTGCATAACTTTATTTGTGGAACTAGAAAATTTCGAGGCAAAATAATAAGGAATCGTTCCTTTTTTATACTTCGATTTATTGATGTGATTATTATTTGAGGGCAATGTTTGTTCTCTGCGTAACGCTTTTCTCTTTAAAACTTTATTATGATCGTTAAAATTCAAATATTCATCATCGTAGTCTATGCTGTCTATAACGACATTGATTTTTTTGCAAATGTTATTTAAATGAAATGATGATCTTCTAAAGTCAAACTATGAAATAGCAGTCGAACACATTCCTACATAATTGCTTAATGTCATTATTTAACATTTTTTCATTAAGTAAACTATTTTTCATCACTCAACACTAATGTGTTGCGTCCATTTAAATTTTTTAGTATATTGCCTAGTCATTCTACAGTCATTTTCACCAACACAGAATATTATTTCGTCTTTTAGTCCAAATTTGGAAGATCGTACTCCTTTTAATGTTTATTCAGCAGTTGCATAAGGATTTGTCATTGCTACAATAGAATACTTTTTGTAATTAGTATTTTGTCTAGATTTCAACAGGGCAGTTGCCAAACCAACACATTGTTGCGTTCCAAATGTTAGCTATTACCAATAGCTAACACTCGGCTAATCCTGACGTTAAACGCGTCCTCGCGTTTGGCATGGCCACTTCTGAGATGAAAACTATTTGTTCTTCTAGGATGTGGACTCCGATGGAAACGTAGGATGAGGAGATATAATTAAAAGACGTGCTTTAGCTAACTCGTGAATTTCTCAACTGATTTATTTTTTGACATTCAAAAATACCATGTTATTATGAAAGTAGCAACACTTTCAAAAAACCAGTGTTGCCGTTTGTTAACGATTATGATTAGAACGATTAATCGAGAATATTGATAATAGCTAACACAAATATCCAAATTTTTTTGGATTCATGTAAATGTTTCCGAGTTGTTAATTTACTTATGTTATTTTTTGGCAAATGTTTTGTTGTTCCTTTACTATTAAACGATTTCATTGACTCATTACTTACATTCTTTGTCTTTTCACTCTTAGTTTCGTCTTTATACGATATCATTAGTGTTCTTCCTGTTAATTGTTTCTTTGGTGTGCTTGAACATATATAGATATTTTACGTTCAAATGTAAGTTGTTCTAGCAGAAGATTATCAATTTCCTTATTAGCACTTGCTAATTTTGCTTCTAGTCCTTTGATTGTTTGTTTAAGTTCGATATATCAAGGCGACATCAAGGCGGATTACGAAGACCACTACGACAACTACTGCGACAACTTTTGATAGAAGTTCGGGACCGTCGTGTGTGTGTGTAAAGCGTGTACCTTCTTCGGTGACTACTACGCGAGTACTTATTTCGAATGGTGACTACGAAGACTAGGAATCCCCGTAATTAAGTTCGCGTGTTCTTGACATCTGCTTGTACGAAGGAAAAATAAACTGTTTGCGCCCTTTGCCGGACCTTATTATCCTCAACTCATAATAATATGTCATGCAATGTACATATATATACATAAGAGTTATCATCTATATCACTTTTTATTAAACGTCTTACATAATATGACACCCTCAAAGTAAAAGTGACTTAATCCAATATTGTCATTGCGACTGTATTATTTTAGTAATCATTTTTATAGCAGACAGAAATATATTTAGGCTTAGAATAAGGTAAGTACGCTTAATAACAATTTTATTTTTAGGTAAAATTGCTATATTAAGCTTCCTCTACCTTATTCTAAGCCTATAATTGAGATGTGTTTGGTATCAGCTGCTAAATTAAAACTATATAAATACACAATATCAATCAAACTGATTGAAAATGATTTAACAATGACAAATTATTTGAGCTAGATTGCGCTGAAATTATCTCCTTTTTATAATATTTATGAAAAATGGTTGCAGATCGCTAATTTTCACGACTCATTATTACATTTCATCAATTGGAGAATAATCTAACCAATTTGCTACAGTTACCGCTGATCTTACGCTTCCAGGGCTAATGTGTTCCTGCTTCTTTTAAAATATTCTTTACCCAGCCTCCTATAATAAGTCAAGTAGCCGTTTTCACCTTACCACATGTACTAATAAACATTGAGTTAAGATTGCCTCTACGAGATCTGGAAAATTCTAGCAATTTCTTTATCCAGTGAACTAGATCTATATTTTGATTTTCATTTCACTTAAGTAAACGCCAACCAGACTGTCTGAACGTAACGTTGTCCATTTTGGATCCAAAATCTGGCCACAGTACGACAAAATCATTGTCAATAATTCAACTAGGTGGATCAATTCTTAATAAAGTAAGATCGTGTATTCTACGCTCAGAACATAGAGTAGCAAAATCGCAGTCCTTTTTGATATTACATACAATGACTGTTTAGTAGGGGTATGTGCTACCAGGTGCTTTATTAAGATATTGTTATCCTAGATAGAAGCTTTTCGTTTCAGAGGATTTTGGAGAGATATTCCTTTCAAAGCCTGTCTTACAATGATGTGGGAACTCAAAGAATTACTTATTACAGTTAGGCAGAATGTTGAAACTACCGATTTATGAAGAGCAATAGAACTATAAGACATCTTATGTTTTAAATGTACGTAAGTCTGTTAAAAATCTAGCCAGATGCTCTGGTGACGAATTGAATATGCTCACTTGGTCCAATTACATCAACGAGACCATGCAGCTTTATAGCTTTTTAAAGTAGACGGTCTCCAACTCTTATTCAAAATCTGAATCTGTGGTGTATTCCAGGCTTCTAGTTATAAACACCACTCCGTATCTGCCACACCAGTAGAATGTAATCGATTCACTGAGGTGGGGGTCGATTTGTTCTTGTATCCACTAATACTTGATCTAAATGTATGATTTGTAGAGGCGGATCTAGAGCTTTTGCTTCTGTGTCTGGCCTTCAAAATACTTTCTCCCAATCCGGTACTACTATCAGATATGTTCCACTCGCTTCGTTGAGGTGAGATAGTACCTTTAGTATTAGATAGACATGATGGTGGAAAGATCCACCCCAAGTTGAAGTGCCATTTTCGACTGAACGCATTGTGGAACAATGTGCACGAATCGTTTAGATTCAGTGTTACATGTTATGTAAGTACCACATGCTCAGTCTCCGATGCAAAAAGATCGACTTCCGGAATCGACCACTAGAAAGATCTTGTCTGTGAGATGCCATTCCGTCGATGACCCGGATCTCGACAAGCAATCGGCTACTTAGTTGTATTTGCCTGGAATGTGATATACAGACATGGATATGACATAGATCTAGGTCATCAATACCTGATAGGTGAGATTCAACAGTGGTTGTAATTTCATGCCTCCTTCGTTGGCTCGTTCGTTTTTTGCAGCACAAATTGGACCAGCTCGCCCGTTGAAATACCACCCTCTCACGGAATATCGCCGTGAAATAACGGCATTTGTTGCTGTTGTGTTTCGTTCAGTGAGTGAGAGTGCCGTTGGCCCATCACCCTCTCCCCTTCCTTTCCTCCTTTCCCTATTCCCCTAAAGGCCGGCAACGCACCCGTAATTCTCCGGACGTTGCGAGTGGCCATGGGCGGCGGTAGTCACTGTCCATCTGGTGACCCGCTTGCTCATTTGCCTCCTCTTTTATATTATATACACGCTGCAATTTTATTGGTCGACCAAAAGCATCCAGGTTAATGTATCCGATGAATATTATCCATATCCGTAAATAAAACTATTTAAAATTAAAATAAAATACCTACAAATAACAAAAATAAATATCATCTTTTGCGAGACAACCTGTACATAGGTAGGTAAGTTTCAAAAAGCTCGCACGCCTCATACCTACCGGCCGGCCTCGCACTCTGCGTTCGATGACCTCGCATGCAACAGTAGCTTACGGGCTACGGGCTACGGGCTTAGGACCGTCAAAAACTATTTACTTACATTTTTTTTAGAAACAATTAGGAAACGAAAAGTAAAGAAAACTTGTAAAAATATTAAATGCTTCAAAAGTGAATTGTTTGAGGTGTATTTTAAAAATTGAAACCAATATAATTAACAATTGTTTTATTGAATTCATTTTAGATTTTTAAAACGTACTAAACTATTTGTAACGCAATAAATGTTCAAACTATGTATCGTTTACTTCGATACATAAACCAGTCTTTGTATGTTGTCTTTTAATTTTTGAAGTGTCACTATCACTTTTCACTACATTAAAAACGTCAATAATTGAACGTTGTGTTGCTTCTAAAATTGACGTCACCACACCACAATTGCGTAACATCTCGATATGTTCTGGTACTGCATAAAGTTTGACAGCCTCACGTAAAGAGTCTCCAGCAATGGCTTACAAACGTACAATTTCTAAATACTCGATATTCGAGTCCGATAATGTCGATCATCCATTTCGACGAGGGTCATGAACTGAAGTCACTTATTTATTAACTTAAGCGCATACGCAAGACTGATCATACGTACAATCGATTGACTAAAAGAAAGGGGTGCAACTGGGATGTACTTTGATCTAATTGGTTGTTAAGTCCACATGTACTATGAACCATGTGCATTATGATTGGTTGACGGCTTTCTTGCACATTATCGTAGTGTGACATTTGAAGCGTCGCGGTGGTGTGTTTGATAAAAAAGTAAACAGAGTACACAGAATGGTACTTTTACTCTCGCAATTTTTATAAAATCATAATTACATTTGTTAATTAAATACAGTTAAAACTTTGTGTGCGAATACTATTCATCGAATACATTAACCTGAACGCTTTTGGTCGTCCATTAAAATTGCAGCCTGTATATAAAAAAAAAGGTTTGACACTACAGTCTTGTTGTCGCTTTGTATTAAAGGAAGTCTTTCATTACAGAGCCTTTTCTTTGAAGAACTCTCAGTATTACCAATATCTCCAGAATATTGCTGTGAAGAGTTGTTTCTAGTGGACCCCAAGTGCCTGATAGAAGTTTCATGTTGAACTGCGCCCCCCAACCTCGTTTCGATGAATCTGTGGACAGAAAGTATTTTGGAGCAGGGTAATGTATGCGAGAGTGTACGGCATGATCGCGATGCTGCCACAGTAGGTTGAGCAAGACACTCTGGGATTTGCATTGCTGCTGCAAGTGTATTGCAAGCTTTGATGAAGAGTGTATATAATAAGTTTATGAGAATAGTAATACATGTTAAATTTTAAAGTATAAAAATTACAGAATGAGTCAAGAGTATTCTTTGCAAAAAAAAATTCTCTTGTTTGAAAATATAGGGGTCGATTTAGCCCAGTTACCCTTCAACCACGTCTGCGGTTCTGTAGTTAGGTATAATAGGAAAAGTATTAAACAAGTTTTCATCGTGCCTGAAATACCTACTCAAAAATGTCTAACAGCTCTCGGACTATTTTGGAGCTGTTGCCAAACCAAAAGGCAAGCAAGGCATTTGCCAAAGCTTCTTCGCGAATATTATTCGCAGAAATGGTCGATGAGCGGGGCATATTGGTAAATGAAAATATGCGTTCGAGAGATCTATTTTCTTTAGCCAATCTTGTGGTTGGAGAAAATTGTGCACTTTTTACATGTTCACTAAATGAAATTTGCTTATGTGAAGATATTTGTTTAGTAATTTTGGATTGAATGCGGGACGAAAATATTGTTGATACAAAACTTGAAGATACTGGAATCCGCTCTATGACACCCATTTGTAACAAATCTTTAATTTGACTGTAAATATCGTGAGTGTTTCGAGTGTGGAATTTTAAAGCAATGTTTGATGGGGGAATCAACGTTGGCTTGCAAGCAAGGGAATTTGATAACCTTTTATTACTTTCAATATGTACCTCGGAGCGTCCAGTTTCCTCCAAATACGCATCCGATGTTTGTGTTGCCCTGCTCAAAATTCCTGGTAATAGTACATTTTCTCGTTTATTACGTCTTCCAGATTGCAAGGCACCTCGTCGTGTGCACCTATCGTCTCCATAACATACATGAAAGGAAGTATCTGTTACTCGCTTCCGGCGTTGCGCAGGCGGAGCATGGTCGTTGTCGTGGTATATTTATAAGTAATTATTTCCAGTAGCTTGTATATAAATACAAGCCGGAACTGGAAATAATTGCTTATCTCAACGTTTGTAGGGAATCCCCGTCAAACATAAACAGAACGACAACGGTTGCCAGTTCAGAAATGTAAAATCGTTAAATATTTCCGGAGAATTTCTTTATATTCTGATTCAAAAATCATTACATATCGAAAGAGTTGTTTCCTTCTTCCTATTTAGGTATTTCTTCTTCTTTCTTTCGGCTTGGTTTGCTTTAGGGATGTTTTATAATTTTCTTAGGAGACAGCATTAAGAAAATTAAAAAATACGTTGGTCCGTCTAAGGATTTAAAGCCGCTATAGTAGCAGCATTTTTTTAAAGATAATCCTTAAAAGATATTTTTCTGTCTGGCTGCTAAGCATTGTAATTTTTATACTATTTTTCTCCCCTGGCGAGAAAATTGAGAATTCTTTGAGTAACCCGTCCGGCGCCCTCAATATTGCCGCCCCTCATTTTTGCCGCTCTGGTCATTTGCCCGTCTTGCCCACCTTGGATCGGGCTTTTGTTTCCGGTGCTTTTGTGTGCTGGAGACTCCGTCTCTTTATTAACTCGTGTTTTGAGCTAAGTAAACATTTACAATCACTACAGATGCATACGTGTAATTATACGAAACACAGTGTTAGAGAAGTTTTGAATGTGTGTAAATCAAGCCGCGATTTAAATTTGTCTCTAGAACGAACGGTTGCCGTGACGCTTGTCGCGTTTCGATAAAGATAAGACGAGCGCAGGAATTTTGAAATCATATTTTTGGTATCCCTAACCAGGTAGTCGGAGAGGACGGAGCGCCAAGCGTTGCAGTCCTTACTTACTTACATACTCTGTTAGGGATACAGCGTGAAGATATGTATGTGTGTTATGTATGTATGTACATTTTTGGTTGCAATGAATTTTTTTACTTTATTTAATTAGCAAATTGTGAGGGTAGACAGCATCTATTTGTACATATGGAATGCACGCCACTGCTGTGCAGTGATGTCTTTTGTGGTGATGTTTGATGTGTGACAGTTCTTGTTTGCCATTGCTTGTCTTGTAGGTCAATGTTGAACTACTTGCGTGAGCCTCTATTTGAATGGTTGAAACTAAACAGACATGGTCACTTTTGCCAATTGGGGCCCCATAGCTAGCTTGCTATAAACGACTCGTAATTAACTATGATTAAGTCCAAAAAAAGAAGACTGGTGGCGTTCAAGAAATCTGGTATGTTTCTCCACCAGTTCCACAAGATTGGTGCTTTTGTACCATTGTGCGAAATTTTCTTCTGTGGGTTAAGTAACCAATCTGGAAGAGGCCATTTGACTCCACCAAATGTAAAATCACCCATGATAATAACTGTGCCAGCGCAGACGCCATTCTGATTTAGTTTAGTAGTAATACTAATATGTTATCCGGCTATCTTGGGTTGAGTCGTGTCCTCGATACATTCCATACATTAAGAAATTTTTATACGCACCTTTATGTCCAGCCACAAATATTCCACAGAGTCGATTTAACTTTGTAGATTCCGTTTAATTTACCCGTATTATTTGCAACATATATACATACTCTGCCACTTCATTTGTCAATCCGATCGTCTCTGTATATGTCACAGCCTGGTAATTTTATAATTGAGTCTGTTATATTTGATTTAAGCCACATTTAGATAACAATAATTATTTATTGTAGGATTTAAGAAATTCATTCCAGCAGTGAAAATATCTAACATCTTTTGACGTTATAGACTATTCATGTATAAAATTGAAATTGTATACAATGAAGTAGAAAGTTTTTAATTACGTTATAAGTTTATAACTTATTACATGTGGTTTTGGGTTCAATTTTAGAATTGGCATTAAAAATAAAGTGATTTAGTTTTTATCTGTTTAATATTAACAATTGTTGGTTGGTTGGCATTTTATAGTTAGGTTGACCTCTTCATCGCGTGTGCGTTTCTCAAGTATTTTAGGTGGATTCGCATTTTTTTAAAAGAAAGTCAAAATTAAACGTCCAACATGAATTAGTTTCTTTTTAACGTACTATAGTTATAATTATGTTGTTTCTTTGCTTATGTGTGTCATGTACTCTTAATGGATTAATTATCATTGTGCTTATTATTTTTTTAGCCGCCGTTCACAGGGGACAATCGTACAAAGACTATAGAAAAAATTCTAAAAGGTAAATTAATGTTACCTGCCTATCTAACTCAAGACGCCCGCGATTTAATCAGACGCTTGATGAAACGTTCCGAGACCCAACGTTTGGGTGCTACGGGTGCCACAGCTGTTCGCGGCCACGCATTTTTTAAACATGTACATTGGGATGATGTTTTTGCTAGAAGACTGGAACCACCTATTAAACCTAAGCTGGTTAGTATATTATATAAGTATATATTAACGATAACTTGTAAAAGTTGATAGAAAATAGTTTAATATACACTATTTATTTAAAATAGCTTTGCCCGTTACTTTGTCCGCATGGAATCTCGTGTCTCGTGCCATTTAATAATCGACCTTAATGCTTGAACATAAAGTCTTACCGTAACGATGTTATTTTGTATATTTTATGTGTCACAAAAAGTTTTGTTTTTAATGTTTCCTTCACTTGATGGATCAAATTCTTCGATCACAAATAAAAAACTAGATACACAATCAACACTCCAAAAACGTCCAATCCAAATGTGCACTCAAATGAATATTTGAGTGCAGTTGCATTTTTGATAGGCAACCCGGCAGCAACATATATTATCATCAACCATTCATTTGAATTAAGTTTCATTGAACAAACAGATACCTGCAGAAATCAGCAGCCGGATCTTAGGCTATTAAGACATAATCAGAGTCAGTTGTCACTTACACATGCTGCCCTGCAGCCAAGCTTTGTAAGCTTGTTTCTAAATCCGGCTTTCGTACTGCAATTCGTACAGGTTCATAGTAAAATGCGCACAATATGTAAGAATCAATTGTGAATAGCGTCTAATACGATTCAATTTTATTCTTTATTATTTATTTGTTTGTGTGTCTTCATTATATTTATGTATTTTTTTGTTTAACTCTTCAGTCAAGGATTTTTATAAATACTAAACGTACACGAAACAGTAGTACCTCATTTGTCTGTATCTTTCTATTACATTAGATAATTAAGAAACTAAAACCAAAACCTTTTTTAATAATGATTTTAAATTATTTAATTGTTATTCATAAAAGTTATGATTTCTAGACAATCATGATACTATATTCAGTACCAACTCGCTTATAACTTCCCATTTGAAAATAAAAAAAATATCAATAATGCTCCCAAGTTTTCTGTATTCCTAGATTGCGTCTGAATACGTCATTGCCTGACGAGCATTATAATTTATATGATTTATCCTTGTCGTGTTCACGTAACAAATCAAAATGACGTAAAAAGCGATTTAAATGTGTTACGTAAATATACTTTAAGCACGAAGCATAAGATTGAATTTTAAATATTTTATTTTTAACAAACTTCGTTTCTATGGCAAGCAAGTCTTTTTCGAGCTTTTACAACCTTATGTTTTAAAGGTATGGTCTACTTTAGATTAACACAATATTACTGATAATACTATACAATATTAAAAATGTATATGTTAATTCGGACAATAATTTGTTTAAATTTTGCAGAAGATTGTGAATCTAGTTCTTTATTTGTGATCGAAGGTCAAATTGCATTTATTTTTGGTTGAGAAAAAGAAAATAATGAAAAAAATTTATTAGCTCTAGTTTCTACGATATACCATGTGGCGCTAAAGTTATGACATTAAATGATACAGCTGTTAATACTAGTTCATATATGTCTGTTAAAATAATCAAATAAACGATTGTACCAAAAACAAAAAAAACAACTTTCAAACAAAATAAATAGGATAAAAATTTACACTAAATAAAACATCCTCTGTATAGTATTACTTCACTGATCTGTAAAAACTGTAACGTCGCTCGCAGTGACACAGCTAGATAGGTAGGTACATGTCCGCAGCATAGTGATACCTACGTGTCGCACTGTTTGTCTGTGCGATTGTAGTATAAACAATCACACAAAAATGTTGCAATATCATTTTTATCCGAATAATTGGAGTCGGCACTCACTTAAGTTAAATAATTAATCACGACACAATTGTTTTGATATAGCGTTTTGATAAATTGTTTGTAAAATATGCAGTGCAACAAATAACAGTGTTCTGATATTAAATTTTTTAATTTTCAAAGTGACCGCCGTGTTCCCTAATGCATAACTGATATCGTCGTATGATATTAAACAGTAAAATCATCCAATTTCGCACGTGTGTATCGTACCACCTCAAACAAGTTATAATGTTTACCACACTAATGTGTCCTATCACAAACAAAACATAACAATAAACGCAAAATGTCCACAGAAACAAACAAATCTCATAATAAAATAAAACTAATAACTCTAAAATGTTCACAAATCTCACAAAATTAAGTGTCCTATCACAAATAAAACAATACAAACTCGAACGGCACGTGGGCGGCAATTAGAAAAACCGCGTGCGCTTCGAACACCTGCGCATGCGTAACTGTATCACCACCTGTGGGAATAATCTGGACGACACCTGACCACAACCTATTTCTTTTCTTGTCGTGCATCGGTAATTATTATTGACACACGTGAGTAAGAAGTAATTATGCCTTAAGTCTTTGATTGTAAGTACATTTTTCGCTTGAATTGTTTTATTATTAGATTTTTAGTGATTCGCAATGGCAACGTTTGGAACTTTTTTGCAGCCCGTAGGTCTTGTACCTTCGGAGTTTCATCTGATAATATCGCTATGCATCTACATGATGTAAAATATTAAAACGTAAAAAAATGTCCGGCGGGTAAAATATCGAATGCATTCGATTTCTTTTTTATGAATGATCGAAGAATGATATTTTGTGTATGTGGTATCATTTAATATGATAACCTCAGCGCTATATTTATAATAGGCAAAGTATTTGATTTTAACGAATTTTAACAATATGAGCATTATAATATTATGTGTACAACAATATTAAAGCTATTTTTTTTGTTGATAACTGTGACATTCTAAGTGTTCTTAATGTTTGTAAGAATGCCAGGTGATCAGGTCTGAAGAGAATCATGTGGTAGAAAGTTGTTTTGTGACGTCTTTTGTGGCTCAGTTCTGGAGTATCATTGCTTCTTTCCAACGGCCTTGATATCTTTGTTCTATCAAAGGAATATTCCCACGGAATTTCTTTCCATGCTCATGACTTCACAATTTTGTGGAAAAAGTAAATATAGGATTGAAGAATAAATAAAATTTAAACGACATGTTGCGTCCAAGTTGATGGTATTTTCCAGAAGTTCTTTTACCAATTGAACATAGTTATCATCTCTTATGTCGCCTAAAAATCAATGAATAACCTCTTAAAGGCTTTCTAAGCTTCCATTCCTTCGTCTTTAGAACTTGGTCAAGGGCAGGATCATTCAAAATGTCTGAGATGTGTGGTCCAGTAAAAACTCTCCCTTTACCCTTTCAAGCTTCACTTAGTCTAGGAAATTTGTCTGTTAAGTATTTAAAAACCTGTCCTCGATTCATAGCTTTCACAAAGTTTTTCATTAATTCTAGCTTAATACGTAAGGGTGGAAGAAGAACACATATCTTGGATTCACGAGAGGCTTATGAACAACATTCTTCTTGCTGGGTCAGGCCAGTCTGCTTTTATGTAATGTGATTTCCTATCTCTACTCTCCCGTATACATAAAAAACAGGAGTACTTAGTGTATCTAAGTTGCACTCCTAAGAGTATAGCGACGACTTTTAGAACATCACAAATTTGCCACATGTGTTCTGCATATTTGATGAAGTCAAGAGGGCTTTTATGGTTGCATAAGTCTAAAGACAGTATTCACAGTCACAAAAACAGAAATTATGTTTATTAAATGTTTATAACTTAAAAACAACTAGACATGTGATAGGATGATGTTTGACTAGTGTGCTAACTTCTAAAAAGAAAATTTTCTTCGAGAAAAAAAGGTTACTGTATCTCAAAAACAAGAGCTAATTAGGCATTTCATGATTTTAATCTTCAGCAGATGCAAATACATAAAAAACAGCTTTTTTTGAGATCGAAACATTTTCATTGTTGTGCAGTGTAATTAGCTGTCCAACGATCAAATAATACACAAGAATAGTCATTTTAAGTTTCCATAAAATGAATTTTATTGTGAAATTATTTCTCTAATCTATTATACATGCCTGGCCTGATTGACATACTTAACCGCCGCCATTTTCTTGTTTTTTAAATTATGGTGCCTAGAAAAACCTACATAAATCGATTGAGGACATTTAAACAAACAAAAAAATCACAAATGCTGCTGTATTCTAAAGTGCCACGTTACAGAGTTATTTGCAAGAAAAGGTCGATGTACGAAAACTTCAAACCATGAAAATATTACTAAATGTTTTTGTTTACAAATGTGTTTGTAAATGTTTTTACGTATTATATTGCATTTAAATAGCAATTTTTAGATTGATTAAACTTTTTATTATAATTTATTATTATTATATTCTAAATGGTATTAGCAGGCACATATTTGTTTTAACCTTATTGTCACGTCGTTGAGTGTCACACTGAAGAGATAATGGGCAGTACATAACATGAAGAATCCGATAAGTATGGCAATTTATATTCATCTGGGCTGGCAGTACATTTTGGTGTACTTTTAAGAACCAAAAATAAATATTGTAACGTGGTTGACGGAAACATAGACTACTTCCTTTAATATTTTAAGAATAAACTATTACGTCTACAATTGACATAATCACAGTTAATGACAACATAATACGTACATTAAAATGGGTGTAATGCGACCCTATTGCGCTAGCGGGCGCTATGTTAGTATAGCGGGTTATATTCTCCCCCTCCAAGTCGGAGAAACGACCCGTCTCCGGCTTGGCTGTCAGCGCTCAGTCAACGGGCACAACCTGACGTCATGGACGGCCTCTAGGTCTACGGGGTTGAACTGGGGCTGCAGTTTGGCTGTCGCGGTTGGTAAAAGGCGTTAAGTCCATTGAATGAAACTCTCCCACTATGGTGTTGGTGTGTAAGGCTTTGAGTATAAAAGTAGTTGGACTAATTACTATATGAATACTGTAAGATCCATCAGGCTTCGGCAAGAACTTGCTCGTAATGCCTTTACTAAGTGGGTCTTCACCAGAACTAAGTCCCCTGACTTGTAGACGGGCGCCGGTCGGCGACTGGCATCGGCGATGTCCTTACGTCGATCTAGAGTTGCCTTAACATGTTCCATAATATCCTGAAAGGAGGAAATTTTCTTTAGCTAGGGAGTCACCTGTGGTACAAAATTATCCTTCTTCAGAATAGCCTTTAAATCCCGTTGAGCATCAAAAGGTGTTAACAATTCACGAGCAAAGGTCATGTAGGCTGGAGTCACCCCAGTACTTTCACATATGGCAGTGTTCATGGTGAACCGTATTTGTACTAAATGTTTAGGCCATGTTTAGGCGATGCTGTAATTTCACTAAGATAGAGAGTTGCTGTTTGAGATAACGGTTCTTTCTCTCAGCGGGGTTTGCCTCCAGGTGATATACTGGGATCAGGTCCTAGGCGATTCCAAATACGTGCATACACTGTTGCATTATTGCGGCAACAAACTGTACACCATTATCAGAAATAATTCTTCGAGGAAAACCTTATCTTAGAATACATTTTCCAAGATGTACCTGTCTACATATTACATATTCAACGCGAACAATTCGTTCCATCTTGTAGCAGTATCTTCAATAAGAAAGATTCAGCGTTGGCCAACGTCACCTTCAGGTTAGGGGCCGAAAAGGTCAATTGCTAGAACTTCACCTCTCTGATTTAGGATTGGAGTCTGTAACAAATCAGCCGGTTTTTTATTTTATGTCTTATATATTTGGCACTCAATGCAGTTTTTCAAGTACTCGGTTACATATCTACGCATACCAGGAACGTAGTAGCGTTCTCTTAAACGATGGAGAGTACGTTCAATTCTTTGATGACCAGCTATTAGAGCATCATGGAGTTCTTTAAGAACGGTGTCTCTCATATACTCAGGAATTACTGAGGTTCTTCTACTTCTGTTCCAGGATTGTAGCGGTATAAGACACCATAGCACATCAAATATCCTCGTTTCAGCCATCGATTGGAGGTAAGTACATTGGTATCTGCTATATCATTAATTTATTTTTAATTTCAGGATCCAGTAGTTGTGCTGCACGGAGGTCTTCAGCATTCTCACGAGGAGCGTCGGCAACTATGGAGCAGACGCTGCAGACGTCTCTGGTATCCTCATTACAGGCTCAACATGTCTGCCACGACATTCACCTTATCAAGTGCGTATTCTATTTTTAAGTCGTAAGACTGTAATTTTAATGCCCATCATATGAGTCGTTCACTTGGCGATTTTAGCGTTAAGAGCCATAGGAGAGGTTGATGGGCACTTTTAATTATGCAGGTATGCCCATCAATGTAGCCTCTCAATTACGCGACTGTCCACACTACCGCCAGAGCTTCACGTTCAGTGACTGAATAATTTATCTCGACAGAGGTGAGTAAACGGCTTGCATATACTATCGGTCGTTCGTTATTGCTTTCTCCTTGCAGCAGAGATCGTCCCAGAGCACAGTTACTTGCATCTTTAGTAGATCTTGTAGCTGCTTCTCAAAACTTCCTTCAGTGATGAGTAACAGGTCATCCAAATACGCCAGCAATGCAACGTCCCGCAGAGAGGTCCCAGAGCGAAAACGATCTATTAATCGCTCGAAGGTAGCCGGAGCGTTCTTCAATCCAAACGGCATGCGTGTGAAATGGTAAGTACCCAGTGGTGTCATAAACGCTGTCTTGTCGCGATCTTCTTCAGCAACCAATACCTGCCAATATCCAGAATGTAAATCAAGAGTTTTCATTTAACAGTCCTTCTTTGTTAACTGTAACAAGTCCCCTATCAAGGGAAATGGATATCAGTTTTTGTTACAAAGTTTCAAGAGGCGATAATCAACACAAAAACGAACCCCATTGTCCTTATTAGGAACTAAAACTGCATGAGAAGCCCATGCAGATTCGCACTCCTTGGTCACTCCGTCTTGTAGCATTTTCGCTAGTTCGTTCCTCGTTATTTCCTTTTTAGCTGGTGTAAATCGATATGGAGGGACTGCGATAGGTAAATGGTTACTAGTGTCTATTCTGTGTATGGCATATGGTGTAGAAGATATCTTCATTATCCTTCAACAGTTCAGACAGATTATGGCGTTCCTCGATGCTTAACATTTAAGCTCTCGTCATCACGGAGGATATCTGTTGCTGATTATAGGACTATTGGACACTCCCTCAAATTCTAAGGTGTGTAACTTTTTTCACCGGAATAATGCCATATGGAATTAGCAAAGTCCAAAACCATATAAGCAGCAGTCAAAAAATCGATTCAAGAGGGTGTCATTACTCTTGGCATCAGGAAATATAATAAACTCAGAGGTTACTAACCTATCCTGTTTCAGTTTTGCTTCTATGTTAGTAACGAACACAGTACGTTTTCTGGTTGTACCATCAGCAAGGCGAACAAACTTCTCCATTGATTGGAATGGGTTTTTTCGTTTCAATAGCAAATTATAGAGAGCTGTGCCGGCAATACTAGATATTGCAGCGGTATCGATTAAGCCTCTGCCTCGAATACCTATTTCAGTACCGAGAATGGGTCTTCGGTAAGTATTCACATTTTGTTGACTATCTGTATCAGGTGGTCGCAGAACACCACGTCCAGAACAACCTACAGAAGAAAAACAAACATCATGACAATTGGTTACCCCACTTTCAACTAACTCAGCACAATTTATACACTGAGTGTTCACGATATATTCCAGTGTGGTCACCATACTGTTGTAATGATATTGTGTGCTAGGAGCACCTAATAATTTAAAATTATCAGTTGATGAACTTTCATCAGTAAAGATAAAATTATTCACGGAAAAATTATCAGAACTCATAGTCACCCTCCTTTTAGACATACTAACAAAACTTGAAAAATATTCCTCAGGTAAGACCTTTTTAAATTGTGTAGGTAAGTTTCTTTCAGTAGATGTGTAGTAAATAATTCGGGTAACACGATTTTGAAGTCTTTGGGCAATAAAGAGTCCGACAATAAATAATTTTGTTCGCAGTTATTATTATAACATTGACAACTATTATTACACTTCAAAGAACATGTTGTAATAGTATGGTTTTTAGAAGATACTAAACTACTAGTGCTACAATCTACACTATTGGCACAAAATAAGTTGCAAGAACTAACCTTTGTAGACAACTTTGCACTGAGCAGTTGACACCGGAGATGGACAACGTTTGGTTTGTGTTATTTTACAAACAGGATTCCTCAATTGCGAACAACAGCGAACTCAGTATTACACTTAGAGCATTCGGATCTTATTACACCTTTCTTACGGCAGCCATAACAAAATACAGGTGTAGATATAATAGGTTTATTCCTACCCACATTAAATTTTTGTTTAACAATTAATTTACGGCACTCATTTCTGTTATGTCCATAGTTCTTACAATAAACTCAAAACTTTTTATATCCCTCAGCTTGTTTCTTGGGTAAAGGTGTGCTTGTTCGCTTGGAGTTGAAACTTGGAGATCCTGATGTTGATGGCCCTGTGTTGCTGCATATTAAGTTAGTGATATTCTCGGGTGCAGTTTCTCACCTTCCAGTAACGAGTCCTTGATGTCCCTTGCTTTCCTCAATAAGTTTTCGAATCTCTGGATCTCTTCTCTGCGCAGGCGCCTGCGAATACGTTTGTTAAGGAGACCGTAAACCATATCTATTTCTACTTTTTCAGATAGGTCACCTCTGGGCAGTTTTGCCAGGATTGCCCTTGCCTTCAAAACAAACAAATCTATATTTTCGTCACCTTGCTCGTTGACGAAGAGGTCGCGGTAAAGGCGGTGAGGCGGACGACGGTTACTGTAAACGCTGCGTAAGCTATAAATGGTATCCTCCCAGGATAATTGATTGATAATTGAATTGATACCAGATGTTTGTTACCTTGCCACCGAGTAGCAGCTGCGTTAGTTACAAGCATAGAAAAGCCTTTCATAGCGTTGGCATCAGTGACGTTGGTGCAATCTTATACGTCTCCACTAAATCCATGAAACCCTTCACAGACTCTTCCAGAGCCCCGCTGAACCTTGCCTTGCAATGTGAAAAGTTCCCAGAACTGGGCAGTATCAGCGACGTTTGGCGTCGAAGTTTGATGCTTAAACACGCGTTTCAGCAATTCTTCAAATGCCTGCATCTGGGTTTGCTGAAGCGAAGCGACAAGCCTAGCCACGTTGTCGCTTGAAAACGTGGCATCGGTGGGAGGTGGTACATTTGCCAGCGTTCGTCCGTTTCCGCGTTTTTACGAGCACGTCGCATGATCGATATAAAAAATCGAAGATTAAACACGAAATATCAATGAATCGGTAACTAATGTAATTAAAATAATTGTTGGCCCCGAAGTTGGGCAGCCATTTGCAAATTTAGCGGAAACATAAGACTACTTTCTTTTATATTTTAAGAATAAATAATTACGTCTACGATGGACATAATCACAGAGCACAGTTAATGACAACATAATAAGTACATTAAAATGGATGTAATGCGGCCCGGTTGCGCTAGAGGGCGCTATGTTAGTAGCGGGTTATACTATTTTAATTTAATTTATTCTGGCAATTTTTTGTGGTTATTGAGTTCTCTTACATCGATATTTTCTTGCAAATAACTCTGTAATGTGATACTTTAGGACCTAGCAACTTTATCGATTTTAATTCGTATAAGTGTCCCCAGTCGATATAATATACAGGGTACATCGTGCGCCGCCATTTTCGAAAAAAATTAAAACAATGGCTGATGAGTATAGCAAAATCTTCAAACTCCTTTAAGACACACGTATACTCATATATTGTTACGCGATCTGCTTGTAATCAAATACCGGTTAAGGGTGTAAGGAGTTTATTTTCATTAGTACACAAAGATGTCAAGAAGCAAGAACACGAGAACTTAATGACGGTGTTCCTAGTTTTCGTATTCAAATACCTAGGAATGAGCCGTCAAAATCTGTTCAGCCGTTTCGCAGATAAGCCCAGACAAAGAAACAGACAGACCGACAAAAATTCTAAAAAAGCGTGTTTGGGTTTGAGTGACGTGCAATCATTTGCACGTCACCTTTATTTCAAAATCACAGACAGACATAAGACATATCATATATCGTAATACATTATTATTATTATTGTAAATTTAGTGCAAGATAAAATAATATAATGTTTATAATTCTAGACAAGTGAAGACGACGTCTCGCAGTTTGACACGAGATTTACACTTCAAACACCAATTGATTCGCCTGATGAGTCTACCCTTAGTGAAAGTGCCAACTTAATGTTTCAGGTGAATTTTATAAATGGCTATTTATGATTACTGTTTCATTTACATGTAATATGTTTAGCTTTTTTTTACTATACTTTTAAAGAAACTAAACCATTCTTCTTTATTAGTCGTACAAAATGCAGGTATATGTATGTACGTAACATATTTAGTAATACCTCAGCACAGTTATTGTGCAGTTTCAGTGTAGGAGTGCGTCATCATCATTATTTATTTATTATTAACAAAGCAAAAAATTATAATGCAAAAACACAATGTCACAGTGATCCCCGCACTAGGCGAACCTGTATCGCGGGCGACCTTTAAATGAGGGTTTCATTAATCTATATATATATTAATATATTATATTACTGTTTCGAGAGAGTCCTGAACTAAATTTATCTAAAAATTATCAACTATAATGTAGTAGGTACCTGTACAATGCAATAGGTAAAGATGTAAAGCGTAATGCAGATGAGTAATCAATTTTCAATAGTATCCTCAATATGCAAAGGCTATGCAAATGTCATTGCATGGTTGATTACTTTTTGAAGACCAAAATTATTAAAATATATTAATAAAACTGCTAATCCTCCTATCCTTTGAGCTACACTGACACGGAATATTTATTGGCAATTAATACATAATAACTGTAATTTACTATTAGACACACTTGACATTATTGTATTGACTCATTTTACACCAGTTTTGGACAATTACAATTAATTAGACATAATATATATATATATATTATGTACAGTTAATTAGACGTAATATATATATTATGTCTAATTAATTGAGGATACTATTGAAAATTGAATACTCATCTGCATTACGCTTTACATCTTTACCTATTGCATTGTACGGGTACCTACTACATTATAGTTGATAATTTTTAGATAAATTTAGTTCAGGACTCTCTCGAAACAGATTATTCTAGTTTGGAGTCCACTGTAGAACATATCTTTGTAAAACTGAATGTGTAACGTAATTAATTTGTTTCTTAAAGTAACAAAAATTGTCAGGGTTTTACATATGTGGCGCCGTCGGTAATGGACGAGATCCACAAACCGCGCGTGATCACGGCGCGCTCGCCGCGGCGCCCGCGGCCGCACCACACCACGCCCTTCGCTGTGCCCATGGCCTCCGGCGCGCATGCGCACGCGCACGCGCACGCACACGCGCATGCGCACGTACACTCTCACGCACAGCCGCACGCGCACGTACACTCCCACGCACAGCCGCACGCTCAACAGGAAGACCTCATGGAAGTTCAAGGTTTACCAATATAGTAAGCACTTTTATAGTTAGGTATAATTTATAGCAATTAACAGGCATATAATCAGAAATTAGCAGTTTTATTAATATCATTTAAATATTTATAAAATGTTTGTAGTTATGAGACGAGGAAGAAAGTATTTTATGTAGATAAAAATTTGTATTGTCTTAAATTTTTTTGTTTTTGCGAAACCTTGTTCTCAGCCTGCATATACAATGCAACATTTTTCTGGCTATGTGCCTGGAGTTAATGTAGTAATATTGTTTGTAATAATATAATATTTATGGGCCAAGTCTATCCAGTTGCTGACTACACATATTATTTTAAATGAATTTACGTTATTCAGATTAGGTCAGCAAATAGGTATTTGTGTTTGTCACACTTTATAAGGTCGTGCGATTAAAATGTGGATTAATAAATCTAATAAAGACGCAGTAATTTTTATTGTTATACATTGTGTAAAAGCTTTGATTAGGCGCATCTAGTAGTGTAGTTGTAGTAAATTTTAATTTTTAATAAAGATTTGTAAAGTGCAGAATAGTTGGTTTTATGTGTTATTTCTTTCATCTAGAGGTGAGCGTTGAATCAATGTACAGGTTAAATCAATGGTCAATCAGTGTTAAAGATCACTTGTTACATCTTTTAAAAAATTGATGAAATTAACTATTATTTCAACAACATGAGATATGCACACATTGTTGATTCCTTGATCTGTTCCTTGCCAGTGAGTCGATTCATTAACAGTGATAGTTGAAAAAATTAACCCGTTTTACATTTGACGCTTAAGAGCATTTAGCCCAGTAAAAACGCGATTTAAAAAAAAAATTTAATGAGACATTTCTTTTTATAATTTTAATGTAAATGGTATACATATATTATGTAATTTTAAGATACTATATATCTTATACTGGCATATTTAAAAAGTTATGTTTATGCAATAATAACGGTTTATTTTATGGATTTATGGCTTAATCTCATAAAAAAGAGAACTATAGCCTACCGATAAAATCTAATCTATTACCGTTTTTTGTTAGGCACAGTAAATTAGTTTCATATAATTTTTTTTTTTATATTTGAATGAGTTTTTTAAACATATGCCATTCGGAATATTGGTTGATTTGGTGCGTATATTAACGAGAAAAACTATCTTTACAAAATAAAAATATTCGATCGTTTACTTTTCTTACTAATTACTTTTATTTTTAAATTTCTAAGAATTAAAGTGATTTTATTTATTTAGTTTAAAATAATTCATGTATTTTTTAAGGTGGATTAGGTATATATGTATTAAGTAACATTAAAATAGAATTTTTGCATTTCACCATATAAAACGATGTCGTCCGTAACTTTACTGAGCTAATTAATCCTCTACGATTTGACAATTCAAAATAAACTGTTGCGTTTCGTTGATGCTAAAAATGCCAATGACTCACCTCTAGTATCATTGTCATATAATTTCTAGATGCATTTTATGCATCGTAGCAATCATTTTATGCATCGTAGCAATTTATGTCACTGCGAACTAATACATGCTTAAAAGAATTAGTACCATAATGTGTTCACCAGCCTGCGCTCAAAAGTATATTTACGTTCAATAGTTCGCAAATGTTTGTACATAAACCTATATTTATAACGCAGCTTATTACACCTAGAATAACTTATCAATGACTGCATGAACTTTTTAAACTTTCGCGTTGCATTATAAAATATCTAAAAACACGGGAAATTAACGCGATTACCTTTTATTTTCACTTGATGTTGAAACGGTGTGAAGCCTGCTGCGACAGTTTACTTGAGACCACGGCCAATGCAATTCGGCCGAAACGTCAAACGAAAACAAAAGGTAATCGCGTTAATTTTTCGTGTTTTTAGATATTTTATCAATTACTGTTTTCACCCTTCCAACTTGCCCTGTTAAGGATACAGGGTGAGTATATGTATGTAAAAACAATTAGAGAAAACAATTCTGATATATTAACAATCCGTCCGACAAGCATAATTTGAACTTTGCATATAACCATACTTTACATATAATCAACCTTTTATTTTTCGCAATAGTGGTGCCACTTCCTGTTATTTTTCGCAATAGAAGTGCCAAGTCCTGTTATTTTTCGCAAGTGGCTCCACGTCCTGTTATTTTTCGCAATAGTGGCGCCACGTCCTGTTATTTTTCGCAATAGAAGTGCCAAGTCCTGTTATTTTTCGCAAGTGGCGCCACGTCCTGTTATTTTTCGCAATAGTGGCGCCACGTCCTGTTATTTTTCGCAATAGAAGCGCCACGTCCTGTTATTTTTCGCAATAGAAGCGCCACGTCCTGTTAGCCGTTAGTCGTCTGAACATGTACTGAATTTTACTGTGTGCTAATTAGGTATGACTAACCAAGAAGTCATTTAGTTTTAATGAGTAAATTGATAATGTATCACATAATGATACATTACCTACATTCATTATACATATTTGTTGCCCTGCCCTGCTCACACAAGCCATACAAATGTACAACGTTTTTGATGTCGGGCGATGCCGCCGCTCATGAAAGTACTCACGCTGTCATATGCAGATCTGTAAGTTTTATTAAAAAACTGAAAATGAAATAGGCTTTATTATTATTATCGTATATAATCAGTGGCGTGCACAGGATTTTTCAGCAGGGTCGGCAGTCAAAATAACAAATATATAAAAAAATAACGATATTAATACATAATTATAATTACTAATACAGCAATACTGACGAGCGAGAACGTTACCGTTACTTTAACTTTTCGTAGTGGTTGTTATTTGTTATATGTAGTTAACGCAAGGAAAACAAAATAAACTATTAGTATGTGCACAACCCGTCAGCCAGTTAAATGTTTCATAATATTTAGAATTAAAATTTCGAGACATATTACCTTACTTTTGATATAAATGCAACTCTGGAACACACCTTTAGCTATAGTTTGTAATTTTTCACTATGTGAAAATTTCGAAAACGCGGCTTGTTTTAATTTTTGTAAACACACAATGCCAACACAATTATTACAGCTAAAACATTCCATTCTTTAAAATAAAAATGATTGACGTGGTTTCGAAGTAAGGAATCGCTAAATGGTTATAGTGAATTAGGCCCCAGATGAAGGACGGAAGAACGGGAATGTTAGATGGCGCTACTTTTAAACAATTGTGGTTTCATTTTAAATTGTCTATAAAATATAAATGGTAGATATTGAAATAACTTTCATTTAAATTGTCATGATAGGCAGTGTCTCTGTGCCTATAGGGCGATGCACGCCACTGAACATAATCATTTATTAACAACAATATGGGTGGGGATAGCACATAGCAAAAAATCTAAAAGGTTTTTGAAATATTTGTTTAAAACAGCGTTGACGAAAAAAAAATGAAAACATGTTTTTGGATTCGCTTTTCAATAAACTTTCATATGATACCCAACACATACATACATATCTTCACGCTATATCCCCAACGAGGTAGTCAGAGAGGACGGAGCGCCAAGCGTCGCGTTTAATAAATACCCAATAATTTTTAATTAATCGTCAATACTCAACACGATTATTTAAAAAGACCTTGTGCCTCCCACAAATATCTTTCAGAAATGCATTTCATTTAAAATTACTTTTCTTAATTGTACAAATGCTTGATCGTCCAGAGATTTGTTAATTTCGATTTATTATTATTTAATGCATTGTCAGTTATTAATTTTAGAGATTTTTACAAGCATTGTAATATTTTATAATGTTACATGCATCTTTGATTTGTTATAATAGTGCATATATTTTTTCATTCCATCTATTCGAAAAACGATGACTGGTTCCCCGATAAGTGCGACCAAAATAGCTCTTTTCCACTGGCATGTAATATAGTGGTAATTTGCTCTTTGTCAGTGCTCTTTTCTCTTAAAGACTTTCATAAAGGGCACAAATGAGTGAGTAAGGAACACGAATTGATCCAATGAAAATATTGTATGGAAAATGTTACTTGCTGATAATTATGGGCGGCGATCGCCGGTAACCGCGCGCCAGAAAAAAAAAGAAATTACAAAATATCTTTGTAATTTACATATCATGGAATGAAAAGTAGAGTGTATAACTCGGTAGTAAAATTAATTTTTTCCTCGAGTGACGTATATTGAATCCCTCGCTGCGCTCTGGAGTCAAAATAGCGCCTCGCGGTAAAATATGATTTTACTATACATTCTACTACTTCATTCTATCTATTCGAAAAACGATGATTGGTTCCTCGATAAGTGCGACAATAATACGTCTTTTCTATTAAAGACTCACGGGCAGAAATTAATTTGAATAAAGAACACGAGAGGTAGAATAAAAATATTGTATGAGAAATGTTATCGGCAGATGATCACCTGGGCGGCGGCGGTAGCCGCGCGCCAAATAAAATAAAGAAATTAAAAATTTCTTTGTCTTTTTACATATTGAATAACATCTCTCATTTATTTTTCTCATAGATGGGAATGAAAAGTAGTGTGTCACTCGCTAGTAAAATTAATTTTTTACCTCGGACACCGTACATAAAATCCACCGTTGCGCTCAGGATTCTACTCTAGAATCCTTCGCTCCGCTCTGGACTTAAAATAGCACCTCGTTGTAAAATATGATTTTACTCCCTTGTTATACAATCTACTATTTTTACTTTACATGGGGTGATACATTAAAAGCCACATAATATCATAATAAAAATATTGTACTTAATAGTTATCTTTTTATATAATTGCTAATGAATACTCCAACTTCTAAATATTGGCTTCTAAGTAACAAATATAATAATCAACTCGAAAAGAGTGTTTATAATCGCATGATCTTTACCACCCATTCCCAAAGTGGGCGATAACGCCCCCCTGTGGGCGCTGCAGCCCTAAAGGGGGGCGGTAAGAGACCCAGAAAAAAAATGGGGGCGTTGTGTAGAGGCCTGGGGGGTGATTTGTAATTTCATTCAGCTAGGAGGCATCTTAGACAACGACTGCATGAGCTCTCGACTCAGTAGACAAAATAAGTTTGGGAACCTAGAATCTATACCAATATGACTATATGTATTTTTTTCAAATAAGAACTATACCTGTGGAATTGATAGATGACTTATTTTCTGGCCTAAGTGTAAAAATGTGACCGTTTCGAATGAAGAATTGTAAACAGGAAGCCCTTTTATAATGTGGATAATAGTGGTACTGTTTTATACACTTATATTATTAATGTGTACATATTTATACAAGTTACCTTTTAGTCTAATCTTTTAGTAGAAATTAATCACATGTAACAAAATGTTCTAACTCCATTGAATACGACAAAGATAAATAATATACATAATATACCTTGTTACCATGCTTCATGAATTAAAATAAAAGGTCATTTTTTATTTTGTATACAATTGTTTTATTTATATTACAATATAGGTAAAAAGTAGTATAAATCCGCCGGGGTTTCGACGTGTCAATGTTGGCTGCTATTGGTATAGCAGATATAGTAATTACGGGATACATTTACTTAGTTGACAATGCGGACAGAGCACCGTTCAATTTATTGCCAGCTGCTACCCGTCTCTCCACGCAACACATCTTTCATCCCTCGAACACGCACTCCCCAGATACACAAGTTCATTCACTTGTTCTAAACATATTCCAATTACTCAAACCTCACATTTCGTCTGTACCGCTTCCCTTTCAAACACCAGAACCTTAGTTTTGTTCACATTCATATTCAATCCTTTCACTTCACATTATTCTTTGCACCTGTGCAACCATGCACCTTGCGCCTCCCACAAATATCTTTCAGAAACGCCTTTCATACGTTCAGTCCTTGGACACCTTGGTATAGACTTTATTTGCTAAGCTGACGAAGCTGATGGCCCTATAGCAGACAGTTTAAACAAACTTCACTAACACAGTTTAATCTAAACATAACTTATTATAAACGTATATTACCATAAATAACTAGACGTTGCGTCGTGTCCGAGCACCGAGTAGTCAATGGCGAGGTAAATCAGATAAGCTGACCCGCCTGCACATGCGACGCATTTGTTATCAGATAAGCTGTTCGGCCGCCATTTCGTTAGAAAACAGCATACACATCTACATTTTATTTGCATCACTTCGTAGTATGAGGGAGGCTGTCTGGGGTTATAAAGTCTATGTGTATTACATACATATACAATCATAAGCTACACACAAACATAATACATTACTATTTATTAATAATTAAATATCAGTTATTTGGGGAAACTTCGCTAATGTCGTTTGTGAAGTGTACAAACAGCACTATACTGTGAAAGACTGTAAAATATAGGTAACTTTAAAACCGAGATGGTAGGTAATGTTTACAAACAAACGTTAGGTAATGTTTACAAACAAACGTTACCTTGGAATTTATAAGCTAAGGTGTTGTACTTGACAGTAAGTTATATTTAACCGATTTTAACTGCATCCGTATTAACGCATGATAAAATGTGAATATACCTAAATAATGTTTTTTAACTGGACAGTGTGGGGAAATCCGAATCTAGAAGGTACAGGGATACAGGAGAACTGTCTTAGGAACCATTCGGTTTATTTTTGTGAAAACAATTTTGGCATTGTAAATGTTTTGGTCATACGTGAGATGTCCATAAAAATTAGTATAATCGGCAATTTTCTTTTAGTGCAGATCGACTCAGTTTCTTGTAAGCACCATTTCATTGTATTTGAACAAAAAATTTGGACAGCAGAAATTGGTCAATTTTAATAAAAGTTTTTTTCCTACAATGGAAGAATGCACAATCCAATGTACTAAATTAAATATTAATAGTACTCGGGAACAATTAATTAAAAATATTCCATAACTGAACTTCGTGTCGATACGTCCTACTTGAAATTAAAATATGGAATTCTTTTACAGTTTTTCGATGTTGGAGAAATTACCTACTTACATTCGTTCAAATAGATTTGGAAAAGAATGATTTCTAACAGTCCATGCTACAAACTGATGAGAAAATGAACTATAAATATATATATAATATAAATAACCTTTATCGCCAGGAAGCATCTAATGCTTGTACAACTTGTACAAGTCGATCTTCTAATCATTAGAAAATATTGCTTCAGCAGTGAGTCTATTACTGCAGATAAATGTTGAAGTTTGCTCGGTTTCATGCTCTCTGGATTAAGCACTTTATTACATAATACACAGAGGCTTTTCTATATTCCTGACTACAATACTTGTAAAACGCCATTGTAAAAATGTTTCTTTGCAATAGCGCCTTTTTCCAGACGTAGAAGTAGATTTTTTTATTTTTACTATCTAGCTAGGTATTTTATTAAGTTAGGTCTTAATTATTAGGTTCTTTGTTACCCCCACAGAATAGCTGATTTACCTCCGCGGGGGTAATTACCCCCAGGATAGGAAACCAGGTTCTAATGTAATGTATGTATGTAGGTATAAGTGTAAGAAAACTTACAATTGGTTCATTCACATCGATATTTTCAGCCACATCCCGTAATTAAGCTTTCGGATAAGCTTCAAAGAATCATAATACGGGTTGCCGTATTATAATTCTTTGCCGTTGGTTATAAATTCATTTACGACTGAGTGGCCTCTTACGTTTCGGTTCGAAACAACCTTCTTGTCATTTTCAATTTAATCTATCAAAAATGTCTTGCGATTAGTCTCACTGAGTAAGTATATCACTACGTACGAGTATTAGTCTCCTATGCATGAAACAGTGAATGAATGCAAGAAGCATACTTTTTGATCCTAGCTCTTATGGGTTCGGACTACCCCATACTGCACCAGTAAAAAAAACGTATATTTATAAGTATTATTAAGGCCTAGCTAAGGATGATTTGAAACTAAATGAAAAATAACCAATATAATCAACAGACTTTAATAATAATTAGGTCTAAAAGTTCAATTACTATAAAATATAAAGGGAAAATGGCATTTTTTTACCATAAAAAAAAACAAACTTAAACACTATTATAAACCTTGCCAATAGGCCTTATTTTACTATGGTAGTGCAATAAAGCCTACAGCTCTAATATACTTAAATAATTAAACTACGCGTTATACATTTAATACTTGAGATCAATAATTGCATAAACGCAGCAATTACATTAAAAATTATTAAAAAAATCTGTAATTTTCTCCCCATAACAACCATTTATTGGAGTAAATACTCGTTCTATAGGAGTCGTGGTCGTAGACACTAAAACTAACGATTGTTCAATTAGCATTAAATTACACACACTTGTTTACATTCGTAAAACCTCGAAATTTATATAAAATACATTATGAAACAAATAAAATTTGATTCATGATGTAGGAGGAAAACAAAATCTATGTTTAAATTAGGTAGGCCTTAATAGACGTCGACTATATGTATGTAAGATAAACTAAATTTAAAATATATGAATACTAAACAGTAATAAACAGTACGTTATTCAAGTATTTATTATAAAAAATCTTAAAATTATTAAGAACTTTACACTGCAAATTTATACTGATAAGTGAAACATGACGATCAATATTTGCGATTGATTCGGACCGACTTTTATTATTTGTACCGCGCGGTCGGTTCTCGCAATGTATGATACAATCCTGGAGACGGGAAGAGGGGTATTTCGCGTTTGTAAACTCATAAAGTTATCTGTGTTATCGTGTGTTAGGCGTCTGTGAGTGTTGCCTTGAGCGGGAGCGCTCATTGTAAATACGATTTTACTCACATAGGCCTTATTAGACGACAGGCCTTATTACCTGCAGGTACCTTAGTCCTAAACAGATTCTGTATCAATATTTGTTGAGGGCCCCTTTTCACCTGATGCGGCGAAACCCTAAAGAAGGGTAGTTATTTTTTATTATAAAATAAACCACTCGCATTAACAAAATAAGTAGGCATATTTATAAGTAGAGGTAAGATACTAGGAAATACTTATGTGTTACAAACCTTAAAAACTATGATCCTAGGATAAGAGTTAGTGGTGGATTTAAAAGTGAATCATTTTATGTTCGACACGTAATGCACTTGTAAATCGGTACTGTATTTTCCATTCCGCATCTATCCCTTTCCTACAATGCACACTGTCCGTGCATATATTATAATACGCGAGTGCTATATGTGATCTACCCAATCTTGAACTTGAACTCATCAAGTTAACTCGTGTAACTACCGCGCCGCTAGCAACGACAGCACGTGCTTCCTGACTTTATTATTTGTGTAAACTGTTTGTTTTAATCGCAAGTGACTACGTTGTGTGTTGTTTTTGTTTTTGCAAGCAAATTATATATTATATAGAACTGCAGGCAATTCAGCCTGACCGGGGACTGGATCACAAAGGCTGCAAGCACCGGATTATGAATAGGTAAGTGTACATTACTTCCATCCTTACAGAACTGTTTTTCCTTCCTAAATATTAGCCCTTTGCAGTTCTGTTTCCATGCCTGTGCAGCTGTACGTGATTTACAAGTGCTCGGAAACAGTTTTTATTTATCTATTATAAGCAGCTATGGTTTTATAAGTTCACCGCAAAAATACACTCCACTTATTATCTCGAGATATCGAAGCATTTATTAAAGAACCAGCATTGCATAATCGCACCCTTCCAAAAGTGGTCCTTCGAGCCGGATATAACCAGTGGTCCGCTACGTCCCGAATAAATAACATAATAGTAACCTGGATAAACATAAAATAATATTGGTAATTTACAATCGCATAACAGGTCATTACCTAGTCATCCGCGTATCCCATAGTTGGTTCTTATAACCAGAGAATCTTTTGTACAAAATATATTTTAAATATAGTGCGTGTTAAACTTAAATTAATAGTTGACATATGCATATTAAACAGTTTACATTCCGCAGTTGTTAATTATAGTACTTAACGGTAACTTAATTTGACCGGTTAAAGAAATAGTTTGTCAAATTAGTTATAATTGTATTTCCCGCATTGGCAGCCTATTTTTTATGAATTTATCTCGCATAATCGGTATAAGTCAGTTATCTGTACTTGGTTAACATCATAATATTTAATATCTTATTAAATTATACTCGTAATCGCAATTATTCGCATTATATTTCTGTCGCCACCTGCGCATTTATTTTAACGCCACCGCCAACTTATTTTATAAGTTCTCGAAACATCGTATTCTCGCTAATCGCCATATATACTCCCCGCTATATATCATTAGCCGTGCTGCATATATAATATTGGATATATATATATATATAGATACAGGAACATATCGCTCGCTACGTAATAATATTATTTTACAATTGTATTTTTTATTGCTCGGAACTTTAAATTTATTATCCTCATTTTTATTTGCAAATGATCATGACTTCAAAAGGCAATAAGAATCTAGACAAAGATACTGTCACAGAAGACTCGTACTTATTAGTATTAAAGTCCAAACGCGATTATTTTTTATTTATTATTATTAGTATTAAAGTCCAAACGCGATATACTTTTCTCCCGAATGCAATATTTATGAAATTAATGCAGCATTTATGAAATAGCTAAGCAGGTTGAGACCGAAAGTTCCGACATTAGTACATTATTATGTCAGGCTTATAACTTAGATGGTTTACGAAGTGATTTTGAACGCGCATTAGATTTATATATCGCTTCATTCGCTAAAAGTAATCCTACTAAGGATGTTAATTATCAGCCGTGGACTGCATTCGAAGAAATGTTTTGTTACGTAAAACGCATATTATCTTTATATGATCAAAAACCAAAAGTAGATACTGAATCGCGCCCGCAATCTAGTATGTTTAAATCAGAAAAACCCCATCTACCCCCTATTGAATTGTTATCTTTTAATGGTGATATTCGAAAATGGCCATTGTTCTATCAACAGTTTAAAAGCGTTGTACATGATAACCAGACTTTGACTAATAGGGAAAAGGTATATTATTTCGTAGGTAAGTTGACGGACAAAGCTGCATCGGTATGTGCAGGGTTGCCATCGACTGCCGAAAATTACCTAATTATATGGGAAGCTCTCATACAAAAATATGATGATCCTCGTTCACTCGCTTGCTCATAGATTAATCAATTATTAGACTTCAAACCTTTAAATAATAATAGTGCAACCGCTCTCGAGTCTTTTATTCACAACTTCAACTCCTCTGTTGAAGCACTTAAACAGTTAAATATTATTGACTTAACCGATTTTATCTTTTTACATCTCGCATTACAAAAATTAGATTCTGATGCAGTAAAATTATTTGAAATTACCCACCGCAAAGATAAAATTCCGTCATACGCATCTCTAATTGAGTTCATAAGGGAACAGAGTAAAGTACTATCTCGTTCTATTCGCAATCACACTTTCATCGAGTCCAATAATAAACCGCGTAATAATCGACAACCACATCGGTAACTAAGTCTTTTGTTACCGATTTGGGGTGTGGTACAAACACAAGTATTAAATGTAGTTTGTGTAAAAATAATAATCATATACATTTATATCAGTGTTCATCATTCATGAAGCTTACCCCGCATGATAGATATAATTTTATAAAACAAAATTCTTTCTGCACTAATTGTTTGAGTTCTAAACATAAATATTCCAATTGTGGTTCGCAACGCACCTGTTCATATTGTTCCGCCAAACATCACTCTTTATTACATTTTAACACGCCTAATAAACCTTCTTTTAATAACAAATTAATAAGTAAACGCACCCCGCTTAATAATTTTAATGATAATAAATCACCCGCTCCCGCTGCCGTTTGTGACGCGCGGCCGCCGCCTAACGTTGCAGTATTTCCGAGTGCAAGCGCCAACGCGGAATCAAACCTAGGACCTTCCTCTAATAATATGTCTGTTTGCAATTATTCTTGCGAATCGATTAATCGCACAGCTACTACTGCCCTATTAGGTACCGCAAAAATTAAATATATTGATTGTCATAATCGCACTCACTTTTTGAGATGCTTGATTGATCCGGGCTCTCAAAGTGATTACATTACATATGATTGTTGTAAACGTTTATCTATTTCTTTATTATATGTAATCAAACCCGTTATACCGAAGTACAGGGTATAGGAGGGGCTTCGCAAAAAATAAATGGTAGTACATCCATGACATTTTCTTCGCGGTTTAAAATTCTGATAAAACTTATTCTATTAACCCAGTGGTAGTGGAACGTATTACGTCACAGTTACCTGGCTCGCTCATAGACACTGCTGCTATTGGATACATCGCAAGTTTACCATTGGCTGATGACGACTACTGTAAACCCGGCCCTATTGACATACTGTTAGGGGTTAATTTATATTGTGAAATTGTATTGCTTAATAAAATTGTCGGTAGAAATAATTTACCGTCCGCTTTGGAAACTACATTAGGTTATTTAATAATGGGAAACGCACCAATTGTTTCGCGATATTCTAATACTAATAATAATTTACACGCTTTTTGTTCATTTTCACATAACTCATTATACTCACTTTTAGAAAAATTTTGGTTAGTCGAGGAGCCGCCTTCTCAAAAATATTTTAGTCCCGATCACCAAGCATGTGAAAATATTTTTATTTCTACAACAGTTCGTAACGCTGATGGAAGTTATTCTGTCGATCTTCCATTCAAGGACAGCCCAGATAGGCTCGGTCATTCACTTATTACCGCTAAACGGAGGTTTTTATCCCTCAAAAATAAATTTAACAGATCGCCTGACTTGCGCTATAAATATAATGAAATAATTTTTGATTATTTAGACCAAGGCATTCTTTCTAAAGTTCCTCAAAAGGAAATCGCGTCGACAGGTTTTTACCTACCGCACCATCCAGTAATACGGAACGATAAATCGACTACGAAAGTTCGCATCGTACTGGACGGCAGCGCCGATACGGATTTGGATGTATCGCTAAACGATATTTTATATACCGGTTGTAATCTACAGTCGGACATTTTTAATATAATATTAAATGTTCGTATTTGTCGTATCGCCTTTTTCGCTGACGTTAGACAAATGTACTTACGTATACATATTAATGCACCGCACCGTAAATACCAAAGGATTTTATATCGCTTTTCCTCGGACGAACCTATCAGCGTTTTTGAATTTAATCGCGTCACTTTTGGATTAAGATCATCTCCATTTCTCGCGCTTCGCACTCTTCGCCAGTTGGCAACTGATGAAAGAGATAAGTGGCCTCTCGCGGCTAGTGTGGTTGAGAGAGATATTTGTATATGGACGATTTGGCTTCCTCTGCTTCATCCGTTCAAGAAGCAGTTGCGATAGCCGTCGAATTGATCCAGCTGTTCAAGTCCGGTGGATTTGACCTTGTGAAGTGGTCTAGCAACTCCCGTGAGCTGCTCACGCACATACCAGAGACGCACCGCCAGACTGATTGTGTTTCATTCGATGACGGAAGCGGGTTTAAGATATTGGGTCTTCGCTGGCTTCCATCATCTGATGAATTTATTTTTATTGTTGTACAACCGCCACCTACTTGTACTAAACGCGCTATTTTGTCGGCAACCGCACGTCTATATGACGTTTTAGGATTGGTCGGTCCAATTATTTTATTCGCAAAACTTCTTATTAAAGAGTTATGGTTACCTCGCATTGACTGGGATGAATTGCCACCCACAAATATTATAAATTTATGGAATGGACATATTTCTGAGCTACCGCTTCTCTCGCAGCTTCGTTTTCCCCGTTTTATGAACGTGGAAACAAACTCACGGATATCATTAATCGCTTTTGCAGATGCAAGCGAAAGGGCGTTTGGTTGTGTTATTTATTTACATGTCGAAAATGACAACAAACCACCTAAAGTCACACTCGTTTGTTCTAAATCTCGCGTGGCCTGCCCGAAGTCCACTGTAACTTTAGCCAGGCTGGAGTTAAACGCTTTAGTATTACTCGCGAAAATGGTTCATTCTGTATATAATAGTTGTCCGCGAGACACGGTATAAATAATATTTTCGCTTTTTCTGACTCTGAAGTCGCACTGTGTTGGGTGCACGCCTCGCCACACAGGTTTCAAACATACATAGCCAATAGGATATCACAGATTCAATCTCTTTTATCTTGTGATAAGTTTTATCATATTGCAGGTGATTACAATCCCGCTGATTGTATATCTCGTTCTCTTTTACCATCTCAACTCTTGTCTCATGATCTCTGGTTTCATGGTCCCGCATGGCTATCGTTGCCGCTCAACGATTGGCCAATTAAAAAATTTGTACCGGGTAAACCTCTTTTACCTGAAGAGAAGACCGTTTCTCATGTTATTAGTTGTTCTGATGAACATTCCCTAATCGCACTCGCTAATAGGTTTTCTTGTTACAATAAGTTACTTCGCTCAATTGCATACGTTTTAAAATTTATTAAAAAGATTAAAATCTAAAATTAACATAACCGCTGAAGATATGGATCACGCTGAGAAGTATCTTATTGTAGTCGTACAAAATAATGCATTTTGTAATGACATTAAAAACCTTAAAAATAATAAGTTATGCTCATCTCCTCTGCGCAAACTATCACCTTTTGTTTCTAATGATAACATATTGAGAGTAGGAGGTCGTTTGGGTTACTCGTCGTTAGATAATGAACATAAACACCCCGCGCTATTACCGAAAAAAGGTCATATTATTAATCTTATAATGATATTTATCACCGCAAGCATTGTCACGCTGGTCCGCAACTTTTAACATCCATTTTGAGAAAAAAATATTGGATTTTGTCCATCCGTCGCATTATTAAACCACGAATACATAGATGCATAAATTGTTATCGCTTAAATCCTAAACCTACGTTTCCGTTGATGTCAGATTTGCCCGAGTGTCGCTTGGAACAGTGTAACGCATTCACGCACACAGGCGTTGACTACGCAGGGCCTTTGTATGTAACATTAACTAGGAGACGGGGTGTGCGAAGCCAAAAGGCATATTTATGCTTATTCATTTGTCTTGTAACTAAAGCAGTTCACATAGAACTTGCGTCTGATCTTAGCTCCGCTACGTTTTTAGACGCTTTTAAACGTTTTATTTCTAGACGCGGTCCATGTAAGTTTATGTATAACGACAATGCAATAAACTTTATCGCATCTAAAGCCTACTTAAGTGAGCTTCACTCTTTTTTGCAAGGTAATGATTATTACAAAACATTTCAAGATGAACTTGTTAAACATCGCATTACGTGGCGCACTAACCCCCCAACCGCTAGTCACTTTGGTGGTTTATGGGAGTCAAACATTAAATGTGTAAAATCACTACTTTTTCGTGTAATAGGTAAACAGATCCTCACTTATGAGGAAATGCTTACGGTCTTAAATCAGATCGAGGCTGTATTAAACAGTCGTCCTTTATATGCTTTGAGTTCCGATCCATCGGAACCTACCGCTTTAACTCCTGCTCATTTTATTAACGCCGCGCCTTTGAATTTTCTTCCCGCCGCTGATTTAAATAAAGAACGAATAAGTTTATTGTCTAGGTTTTCGCTCATGGACTTATTAGTACAGTCCTTCTGGAAAAGATTTAAGTCAGAGTATCTCCACAATCTACAGATGCGAGAAAAATGGAATACGACATCCAATCCGTTGACTGTAGGAACTATTGTTTTAGTTGACACTGAAAATATTCCGCCATTACAGTGGCCGCTAGGTGTCATAACACGGTTGTATCCTGGTAAGGATGGTGTGACCAGAGTCGCACAAGTTAAAACCAAGTCGGGAACTTACGACCGGCCGATTGTGCGTTTGTGCCCGCTGCCAACACACAATTGATCTCTAATTTTAGTTATTGTTTCGCATAATTTGAAGTTTACGCTATATTTAATGTTATTGTTTAACCCGCACTTATTTATTTTGTTATTCGTTTTATTTCTCTACGATACGCTTAGATTTTTCGCATTCGCAATGGATAGATTTATTCGCATATCTCTACTTCTTTTTTTTTCGCTATTTCAAAGGAACGGGTTCCTTCAAAGCCGGGGGGTATGGTGGATTTAAAAGTGAACAATTTTATATTCGACACGTAATGCACTTGTAAATCGGTACTGTACTTCCCATTCCGCATCTATCCCTTTCCTACAATGCACACTGTCCGTGCATATATTATAATACGCAAGTGCTATATGTGATCTACCCAATCTTGAACTTGAACTCATCAAGTTGACTCGTGTAACTACCGTGCCGCTAGCAACGACAGCACGTGCTTCCTGACTTTATTATTTGTGTAAACTGTTTGTTTTAATCGCAAGTGACTACGTAGTTACACCGTCCGACTCTACCATTCCCTCGCGTCAGCAGAATATATTCTAATATAATATTATTATAAATATTAGCATTCTAAGAATTACAAATGCAAGTTAGCATAAGCCCATCCGCCCTGCGTGGACTGAGTTGGGAATTCATTGTTCTCTTTTAAGTTAGTCTTAGACGACAGTTCGAGATGAATACACGTCTCATTTAAATAAAATTGTATTTTTAAAAGATCCTCCGGCTCCCTCACGTTTTGACTGGCGCAGCCGGTAGTGATTTCCGCGTAACGAAAATACTAAAAATCAGTATCGCTACGTACGTTTTTACGCGTTTTACGGGAATCCAACGAACCAAATAAATAAGTCAACAACATTGCGACTCTACATGACGGGCGCAGACAGCTACGGAGGATCGCGTCTAAGAACTCACCGAGTGACATGGGCAGCCTGTGAGTAGACAAAAATCGCTATTCCAGTCCATTTCCCATTCATATTCACCTATAATAGTTATGTGTCGAGAAATTTAGAATCACTGTTTCCAGACATCGAAAAAGTGTTTTTATTTTCTGCCGTTAGTTATATAAGAAGATTTAATTAAATACATAAAAATAATATTATTTGATTGTGTTACGTAAATTACGTAAATTTTATAGACGGTGTTACTTTTCAACTTCAAAAGTAATACTTGAAATTAATTAAACGTAAATTTTATTATAAAGTGTTATATTAAATAAACAAAAAAAAATAAAATTAGATTATTACTTTTCCACTTCAAAAGTAGTATTCGAATTAACTAAATAAATAAAATATACGAGATTATTACTTTTCCACTTCAAAAGTAGTACTCGAATTAATTAAATAAATAAAATATATTAAATATTTTCAACTTCAAAAGTATTATTTAAATTAACTAAATAAAATGGATAAAATAGTGCAGATTCCGCGTGAAATGTCTAGCGTCATTCCAGTTTTTAATGGAGACGAAAAATTATTGAATTTATTTGTAAGGAAATGCGAACACGTTATTCAATGTTGCCGCGTTGAAGGAAATTTAGACCAGGATTTATATATGTTTCATGTAGTTACCTCACGGTTAATTGGTAAAGCAGCCGCTCTTATTAGTGAACGAGAAGATTTAGATACCTGGGGAGCGTTAAAAACAGCTCTAGAACAACATTTCGATGATCCACGATCAGAGGAATGTATAGCAATTGAACTTGAAACATTAAAAATCAATACAGGCGAATCATATCTAGGTTTCTGTAATAGGATACAGCAAGTTAAAAGCACATTGATCGCTAAAGTAAATTTAGTAGATGACCTCAATCTAAGGCAAAGCAAAATAATTATTTATGATAACTTAGCTATGAACGTGTTTTTATATAGTCTACCTGAGGACCTTCTCCGCATAGTTAGATTAAAAGGATGCAAATCTTTAGAAACTGCTTTAAGTATTGTACTTGAAGAAGTAAACTTTTTATATCAATACAATTCCAGAAATAAAATGTTGAAATCACAACATATGTTTCAGCCAAAGCAATCGCAAACTGTAGTTAATAATAACCCTTTTATTGATAAATTCGGAATGAAGCCATTCTTTGCTTCAACACATTCACAACCACAGCATTTTACGTTTGGAATTCCACCTAACACAACTGATCTTAGAACTTCAAACCAACCGCGACCTAGAATCGACATCCCATTAAGCAAACCTAATTTGCAGCCTCAGCAATTCACTTATAAACCTCAGTTGCCTCAACAAACATTTGGTTATAAACCTCAGTTACCCCAACAAACGTTTGGTTATAAACCTCAGTTACCTCAACAGACATTTGGATATAAACCACAAATTGGTTACGAACCCCAATTTGGATACAGACCCCAACTCCAAAACCAACAACAATTTGGTTATCGCCCGCCGCAAAAGCAGGCACCACAATTATCCACGGACGTCAGCATGCGTACAGCGCCACCAGCGAAACCTTCAGGTTTCCGTATGAACGAGCTATACACTTTAAACGAAATCGAGCCAGTAGAAGTTAACATTGATACGTATAACGAAAATGAATATTTAGGTTATAACGAAAATATTGAATACCCAGAAGAGATGAATTTATTAGAAACCATACCTGAACAGGACGAACAATTCTGTCACGAACCTTCAGAAACTGTAGGAAATTTTTACATAATAGCCTCCAGTCACAACAACCAGAAGTAATACACCTCTATAATACGTTAAAATTACCCTATGTCTATATACCCGAAATTAACGCAAGATTGATGATAGATACCGGAAGTTCCAGATCTTTCCTAAGTCCCAAAAAAACAGATGAATACTTTACTAATTACAAGCATTATGAACCATTCGAAGTTATTAGCACTCACGCATCAAGTAAACATGATGAAGTCATAATAATTCCCTTATTCCCTACTTTTAATAGTCCAAAAATACATAAATTCTATATTTACGACGTCGACGGACATTACGACGGACTAATAGGAAGTGATTTACTTAAACAATTAAATGCCAAAATAGATATGGAAAGAGAGATGCTATTTACGCAATCATCCTCAATCCCTATCATCTACAATCCGTCTAACGTCATTAAACTGGCACCGCGTTGTGAACAGCGAGTTAGGTTACCAACGAACATAAAAGATGGCGAAGCTATCATGAAATACCACCTATTTTGTGAAGGCGTAAGAATGCCAGAAGCATTAGTAACCTGCAAGAACGGTAGTGCCACCACCATTATCCAAAACACATTAGAGACAGAAATGACATTAACAATTAGTAGACCTTTCATTGTAACGAAACATAATAGTGAAAAATTAGTATTGCACAAATTGAACGACAAAACTGACATAGAGACTGACAGGATACTTACTGAAAATATTGAAAATTTAAGATTAGATCATATGAATAAAGAAGAGAGAGAATCAATTTCCAAACTCTGTCTTGAATACAAATATATATTTTACTACGACAAATTACCCTTAACATTCACAAACGAAGTGAAACACCGTATTAGAACTCATAATGAAGACCCAATTTACATTCGTCCGTATAGACAGCCTCAAGTGATCAACGACGAAATCAATAGACAAGTAGACAAAATGCTAGATAATAATATAGTTGCCCAGTCCCACTCACCTTAGAGTGCCCCAGTACACCTGGTGCCTAAGAAATTAGACGCCAGCAATAAAAGAAAATACCGCTTAGTAGTCGACTATAGACGACTCAATGAAATAACAGTAGATGATAAATACCCATTACCAAACATCACAGATCTATTTGACAAATTAGGACGCAGCAGTTACTTTTCTACCCTTGACCTAGCCAGCGGTTATCATCAAATAGAGGTAGAAGAAGAAGACAAACAAAAAACAGCCTTTACCACAAACTCTGGACATTTTGAATTTACACGTATGCCATTCGGACTGAAAACCGCTCCAGCGACTTTTCAGCGGATGATAGATAACGTATTGCGTGGACTACAGGGCATACACTGTTTAGTATATCTAGATGACGTAATCATCTATTCCAGCAGTCTTCAAGAACACATAAGTAAACTACGAACCATCTTCGAGATTAAGGCAAACCAATTTAAAAATCCAACCAGATAAATCAGAGTTCCTAAGAAAAGAAGTTCTCTACTTAGGACATACCATCACCAGTAGTGGGTTAAAACCCAACAACGATAAGATAAAAGCTATTCTAAATTACCCCTTGCCCCGCACTACTACAGAGATAAAGAGTTTCCTAGGCCTTTTCGGTTACTACCGACGCTTTATAAAAGATTTTGCGAAGATCACACAACCAATGACAGCCAGACTAAGAAAGAAAAATTCAATGCCAATAACTGATGAAAAATATATAGCAGCGTTCCAGAAGTGCAAAGAACTTCTCGTTGATGCCCCTATACTCCAATACCCAGACCCTGATCAACCTTACGTGTTGACCACGGACGCTTCTTCAGAATTTGCTCTTGGTGCAGTCCTATCTCAAGGCCCTATCGGTAATGATAAGCTCGTGGCCTATGCCAGCAGAACTTTAAATGGTGCTGAAACCCGCTACAGCACTACAGAAAAAGAATTACTCGCCATAGTTTGAGCAGTAAAACATTTCCGTCCTTACCTCTATGGAAAGAAGTTCACGATAGTAACCGACCACAAACCACTTACCTGGTTAAATACTCTAAAGGAAACAAATAGCAGACTTACGCGTTGGCGTTTACGTCTATCTATTTGATATCGTACATAAAAAAGGAAAACTCAACAGTAACGCAGACGCTTTATCGCGAATTCGGCTTAATGCTTTAGGAAAGCATGACAGTGAATCTACCAAGCCTAACGTTGATAAAACCGAAGATTTAAACAAGTACATAGCAGAACTTACAAAAGAAATTGAGAGGTTAAGTAGAGATGAGAAGGATACATCGAACCGTCCAATCGAGCCTATGTCCATCTCAGACTCAGAATCAGAGAAACCAATATCGATTTCAGACTGACTCTGACAGAACCTTAGCAATTAAAACTAGATCTCCTTACCCAATACCAACTCGTACTAGTTCTACTCTAACAGCATCAAGTAAAACAACTAGTGAAACAGCTCACTCTGGAAAAGATATCGAGTCCATAGGTATCCCTATTCTTCAAGAAGCAATAGACACCAAACCGAACCAGATTTTAGTACATCCTTGGCTTTTAGATAAATTGCTAGTGAAAAACATTTCTAGAGAAAGACAGAAAATTCTAGAAGTACACTTGCCAGTAAATCGTCCCGACCTTGTCAAACAATTTCTGAAAGAATACATTCGTAATAAGGTTAAATATTTCATATACTTTGAAGACGACATACATAGACGACAATTTTCTGATTAATTAAATTGTTTAAAAAGGAATTAGTACAATTCTTCGAATGCACCAAACGAGTTGTATTCGTAGAAGACGAAATAGAGCAGAAAGATATCATAGAAAAATATCATACAGGCAAAACCTGCAGGAAACTTTGTCTCACATTAAGCGCACATATTTTTGGAACAACATGGAACAAACTATTTCTAGCTTTATAAATTCATGCGAAGCGTGTAAACGAATGAAGTATGACAGAAAACCGTTGAAACCTAAACTACAAATGACACAAACACAAATAAAACCTCTAGAAGAAATATTCATAGATTTATTTTCTATTGAAGGACGATACTACTTAACAGTAATCGATGCATTTAGTAAATTAGGTCAAGCATTTGAAATCCCTAATCGTTCCACTCCTGAAGTAGTACGAGCTCTTATAAAATGCTTTTCTTTTTATGGAATCCCTCTAAAGATAAGCGCAGACTCTGGTACAGAATTTAATAACACACTTCTAAAAGAACTTCTTGCTTGGTACAAAATAGAACTTCACATAGGTACACCGAATAACCCAAATTCGATGGGCCTCATAGAAAGATTCCACTCTACAATCATAGAAATATATAGATTAGCTAAGTACGAACAAAAATATACCGATGCTGCTTCCATAATGACTTATGCCGTCATGGCTTATAATCACTCCATACATTCTACCACTGATTTAACTCCCTTTGAAGTTTTGTTAGGACATACCGACTCCCGACATTCTTTTGACATGGACTTTGATAAAGCTTAAACACAACAACTTGTAAAAGAACATGCAAAGAGAACAAAGTTTTTATATAAACATTTAACGGAAAAGGCAATTAAAAGAAAAGAACAAATAATTGAAAAAAGAGGAGGAGAGGTAAAATTTAACATTAACCCCGGAGACACTATTTTTGCTAAAGAGATAAATAAAAGAAGTAGTAAAGAAAAACCCCGTTACCATAAAGCCACAGTTACAAACGAAGCTTCTAGAAACGTAATCCCGATCCAAATGAGAAATCGTGACACGAAGGTTCCAATAAAGAATATTAAACGACCTTCACAGACGACTTAGCGCCGTCCTGGTGATGACTATGACGATCCAACTCCAGGCCCTTCAACTGCAGATGTTGAATAAGAATCCTGGAATCCTACCAGTGAAACTTGGCGTAGCAGTAGTCAGTAAAGATAAGTGGACGATCGCGAAAGTGTTGGATTTCGAACCCATACGAAACGATTTGAGGTTCAACAGCAAAAGACTCTCTGAACTAGATAAGTTAATTAATTGTAAGTTTGATAACAATTTTACGTTTAATTTTATAGATATAAGAGAACAAGTAGAATACATTAAGAACTTGACTATAAGCAAACTTGAACAGATTACTCCATCGATAAGAGTAAGACGTGGTCTAATTAACCCATTAGGATCATTAATTAAAATCATTACCGGAAATCTCGATCATGATGATGCTATAAAATACGACAAATTAATAAAGGAAGTAAAGTCAAAACAGAATTTAAATAATAGAAAACTGACGTTGATTACAGAAATGGTACAAGTTCTAGCTAACTCTACAGTGAAACTAGATAACAATATTATTCAACTTAACCAAGCAGTTACAGATGTAGTTAAGAACATTGGTATAGAATTAAATAAAGAACATCTTGAGATTCAAATCATTAATACATATAATTTATTACTTCATAACTTTCAAGCGATTCATACAAAACTAAATGAAGTAGAAACCAGCTTTGCTCTAAGTAGGTTAGGTATTCTACACCAGTCGATAATAGAATCTTATAAATTATTAAATCTTTTAAGGAATATAAACAAAGAAGAAAAGTTGGTTTTCGCACCGAAAATAGAAAACTTAGTTAAATTGGAGCAAACTATTACTATAAAAGGATATTTCAAGGGAAATGAAATTGTTTATTTGTTAGAAATACCGTTAGTTAACGAAGACACTTACATTTATTATAAATTAGTTCCTTTACCTGTTTTATCCCAAAAATCCACTATCGTTATCATACCCAAATATCCTTACCTAATAGCAAAAGGGTTGAAGATCAGATTGCTCAACCGGCCCTGCCAAGAAATTGATGAATCCAGCTTCCTGTGTGACAACGAGAAAATGCCTCAATTTATACAAGACTCTTGTATCACCGACTTGATGACGTATGTCGAGAACGTGACGTCATGCACTCAAACGCCTGTGAACATAGAAGAAGTCAAGGTTCAACTCCTACAGCCTAACAGATGGATTCTCTACAGCAGAAAAGAAGAGTTACTCATCAAAACCTGTAACAATGAAATATTCCGCCAAAAGATCAAAGGAACTGCTATACTCACTCTGAATGATCCATGCGAAGTGAAGATTCAGAACATAACCCTGAAAATGCACTTAACCAGTACTGAAAAGGTAACATATGAAAAGTTACCTATAATCAACTTGCCTCCTGTCTACTCACCCACAGCAGCCATGATACCAGTGAATTTAGAAGACATCGACCTCGCTGACCTGAAGCTCCTATAAGTAGCCCTCAAGAACAGTGTTAGCGAAAGCAGTGAAAGTGATAGAGTAGTAATAGAAATTAATAGAGTAAGCATCTGGACTTTGATAATGTATATCCTCTTTTTATTGATTCTATGTTTCCTAATTTATAAGTATCGCTTGGTAATGTTTAAAATTTGTATTCGAAGTCCTCCAAAAGAAGAGAACTTCGAACTTAAGGAGGGAGGAGTTACACCGTCCGACTCTACCATTCCCTCGCGTCAGCAGAATATATTCTAAGAAGCATAAATGTCATATTAACATTCTAAGAATTACAAATGCAAGTTAGCATAAGCCCATCCGCCCTGCGTGGACTGAGTTGGGAATTCATTGTTCTCTTTTAAGTTAATCTTAGACGATAGTTCGAGATGAATACACGTCTCATTTAAATAAAATTGTATTTTTAAAAGATCCTCAGGCTCCCTCACGTTTTGACTACGTTGTGTGTTGTTTTTGTTTTTGCAAGCAAATTATATATTATATAGAACTGCAGGCAATTGAGCCTGACCGGGGACCGGATCACAAAGGCTGCAAGCACCGGATTATGATTAGGTAAGTGTACATTACTTCCATCCTTACAGAACTGTTTTTCCTTCCTAAATATTAGCCCTTTGCAGTTCTGTTTCCATGCCTGTGCAGCTGTACGTGATTTACAAGTGCTCGGAAACAGTTTTTATATATCTATTATAAGCAGTACTATGGTTTTATAAGTTCACCGCAAAAATACACTCCACTTATTATCTCGAGATATCGAAGCATTGATTAAAGAACCAGCATTGCATAATCGCACCCCTCCAGTTAGGGAAATATATATTATTTGCAAATAAACAAATTTTTATTGACACATGTCGCCGTCCCGTCGGGGGGCCTGTACCTCGGAGGCCTCGTGTTATTGATACGGCTGATACGGCGGTGACCAATCGGAAAAAGATCTACTTTAACTCAGGTGAAACCGCCATGTACAGCTTGTATATAAAGATCCCACCTATGAAACTGAATTAATTCAAAATTTCAATTTTTTTTAAAATACCTACTATCCAAATATAGTATGAATTTACCTGTGTCCACTCCATTAGCTACATATAGTGAGAATATCTGTACATGTATTTGTAAATAATTATTTTAGCTAAATTCATTAACATAACTTGCCAAGATATTGTATAGACTCAGGTGTTACTTTGCGGAAATCAATTTCATGTTATAAATTCCTGAAATATTTAGCTATTTTCTGCTCAAACTCGAAGATTCGGTGCCGGTTATCTGACCGAGTCTGATCTCTGGAATATCCTGAGGATGCATCGTTGAGAGGCAAAACACGGGTCGTATGATGTTTTTTGGAATTTGAACGGAAAATAGCTAAAGATTTTAGGAATTTACACATAACTTGCCAAAACAAAATTTTTAATTAAGTCAGTTTCATTATCAAGGTGCTTAGGTGCAATATGTTAACTTTGTAATGAAACAATGCAAAACAAAACATCAATTTATACTTTATTTAAAAAACATTCAACTTTTTATATAAGTACTACTGTCAAGGGCAGATCCAGGTGGAGTGGTTTATTGCGGTCATATAAACCCTTTAACCTAAGTCAGTAGTGATGTTTCTCTGAATATTATTTGTTACTTTTGTGCTTAAGATTCCGCCTACTCAGACTGATGTGTTTCGTAACCTGGATCTCGACATCTAAGAACACTGAGAGTTAGATATTTGGATACATACAACTGTTGAAGTTGTATTATCTTGAAATCCTTAAATGTGAAAAAATCCAGAAAACACCGTGCTTTGCACAAAGATCCAGTTGGATCTCAAATTTAAAATTCTAAAGAATTTTAAAATTATTTTTAATAAAATGGATAGGTAATTATATCTCAAAATCTTTTAACTGGTAATGTAGTTTTCTTACAAATTACAATTATGTGCACAAACAAATGCTAAGATTTCTCCGCATTAAAATATGAACAAACCGCAACTGCAACAATAGTTTATTGTTATCGCCACAAGGCGCCGGAGTAATGAATGAATCCGGTTGACTGGCTGCATAGGCGGAATCTTAAAATAAATTACAAAAATAAGCACGTAAATGTGATTGTGTGCCAAATGTTATGTTTTATAGCAGTGGACAAGTTGACTTAAGAGGCTGGATCCGTTCTTAAGTACTATACACAGTTTACATCACAAATTGCATTTCTAAACAACTATCACAAATTAGATATAAGTGGGTATCACATATTTCTGATAGTACATGAAATTGTGCATTGGCATTGCATGAAGTGTTATGTTTTTCAACAGTAGTTATTAGAGTATTTTTTATGTGTGTCAAAGTATTTTGTATTTTTACTGAATATTTACACAAAGAGCAAGAGAGTATGCCATTATCATAGACAAAATTGGTTTTTTTACAGACTGGACATATCACATTTTCTTCATATTCAATTAAAGACCAGTCGACATTTTCTATATTTGAATTTTCATATTCATTTATCCACCTATAACATGAAAACCTTAAATTAATTATTAAAAAACATTTAAATAATTATAATTTATAACAATATCATAATTAGAAATTTACCATTCGAATTCCTCTTCAACAAGTTCATTTTTTATTTTCTCCATTAATTCATTTTCTTCATCATCCGTAACAAAGTGATTGTTAGGAAACTGAGATATGCTTTTATATATTTCCTTTAAGGTATTTCTTAGGTCTGTTTCAATATCAACTCCACGAAGTCTATTAATTAACATATTACGGCAATTATGAACTCTGTCCTTATAACTCTATAACAAACATATTTACATAAAAATAAAAATGATTTTAAGCAGTAACAGTGGTTAGTGAATTATATTTTGGTTAATACTGTACACACATGCGTAGGAAGGAGTACATACAGTGAATAAACTGTAACAATTATTTCTGGACATAATTTTTATAAATTTACATGAGTAAAATGTAAATAAGAGAGTAAATAATGAGTAAACCGGAGGATTCACTTTTTTTTATTTGTGCATTAAGATTCTAAAGTTAACAAAATAAAAGTATTCAAAATTGACACATTTTATTTCATTCAAACTAATTAACAATAAGTACCATCATTTCAGAATATAAGCCAAAAGCCATTTATGACATAGACCACTCAGGAATAGTACTATATTAAAGTTCAAATTGAAATGGAGTGAACCGGACCTACATTATGGCATAGAATTCTAAAGATAAGGTTTAGTTACAAGTATTTGAATGGTTATACCTTCATAATTAATGATTTCATAAATTCATTGTATACATCTACTCAGTACTGCTATTTTAATATAAAACAAAATCTGTACTAGCCAGATTATAGTACTAGGATTATATCTGTACTAGGATTATAAGTTCATAATTATAGATATTTAATATCTATTTAATTTAAGTACATGATAAACTCAGATAAACAATCAAACCTAGTATTTCCACTTAGCCATGGAGGTATTGTGAAAATCTTGTGATTTATATAATTTACTTATTAACATTTTACCTTTCTCATTTTATCTTTTAGTTCCAGCGGTGATTGTTTGCTTTTATAGCATTTTAAATTTTTGAATGTTGGAGATGATTTAGCTTCAATGATGTCCATTGCTAGAGCCGCAGAGGGTGGATTACTTTATTAGATTAGAATTTCATTCTATGTCTATAGCATAAGACAAGTTTCTAATTTGAAATTTATGTAATAACAAATATCAATTTAAATCAAATTGAAAATTAAAACATAAATATCTAATTAAATCCAAACTCTAGTCATTTGTCAGTTATCAGCTTGTCACTGTCAGCCACTGTCAGCATGAGTAAATATATTCCTTGACTGTCAGCAGGCAGGGTAGGAATTTTTTTTTCTTTATAGCATTGCGCACAGATTAGGACATTTGCCTGTCACGTATTATTAGGTAGGTACAATTATTCCGCTATTTTTCGGTGTTGTCAGTTGTTAAATTCAGGATTCCCATATAACAATCCTCTGATGGTCCTATATGACTTTGGAAATTAAAGAGAAGTCAGGACAATTTGAATTCAAAATCTTGTGCCATGGCGGTGACATTATGAATTATTAGAACATTTATCCATCATGGACTAATACTGCAAGCAATTTTGAAAACTGCCAATGTGCAATTCTAGCGCTGGCGCTGCCATGCTTATAGCCAATAACCACTATTGCAAAATGTATTAAATTATTAATCACTTTAAAATTTTGTGGTCGATGTCGAGTTATAATTACTATCGCCTAAACCTAAAAACAAATATAATATTTCCATAGTAGTTAAAATCTAAATTAATCTTGTCAAATTTATCATTTCGTTCTTTCTACTCAAGATTTCAACCGATGTGGAAATTAATTTTTTTAATAAAATGATAATTAATTTCATTTTTGAGATTTCTTGGAAGCTGATTATGACAATAACGTCCACTTTCAAATTCAAGACGGTGGATATTAATCTTTTGAATGTAATGATGAGGGTATCATTGTCGAGGTTTCTCATGATGCCGATTATAAAAATGGCATCGATTTTCAAATCCAATATAGCGCTAATTATTTTTTGAATAAAATGACATGGGTGTCATTTTTGAGATTGATCCGTGTGCAGATTGCGAAAATGACGTCCATATTCAAATCCTAGATGCCGGATAATAATTTTATGAATCAATTGATGTGTAAATTTTAAGCTTTCGCATTGCATTATAAAATATCCAAAAACACGGGAAATTAACGCTATTACCTTTTATTTTCGCTTGACGTTTCGGCTGAGTTGCATCGGCCGTGGTCTCAAGTCAACTGTCGCAGCAAGCTTCATTACGTATCCGAGGCAGATGTCATTTCATCTACCCCGGCACGCTTATTACGTAACTTGCAGACAGCATGCGACAGCCAATATCGCGCGATATCTGCTGTCAAAACGAGAATTCGTGTAATGTAATTTGTATAGTGGCGCTAAATCTACCGCGAAAAGTGCATTTTAGATAGAATAATAGATACGCAATCTCCATGCATGATACAAATTTTTTATTATTTTATTATTATTAATTACCGGTAATGCTCTGATCGCGTGGCTGTCGCTGTCTGCAAATTTTTAGATAATAATCCCGCCGTTATTTGTAAATAATTATTAGGGTTCCTGCACACAACAGTCACGGTGTCTACACAGAATTCCACGCTGTTGATAAATTGTATCCGTTTTCCCGATTGATATTTTTGTCTTTTGATTTCAATTGCTTCACGCACGACTCTTGGATCAAAGTGGCGATCAGTGGAAAGGACTTTGGACGTTGAAATTCTATCCAATGATTCATTTCCGATTGCAGAAAGTTTCTTAATCCTGTCAGCAATAGTCCGCTTCGTTTGGCCAGTGAATGAGCTCCCTATACTGCAATCTATTTTGTAGACCCCTGGTGTTTGCAACGGAAAACCCCACTGGGCCAGATTAACAAGTAGGATAAGAGCTCTGATCCAAGACCAAAAAGACCTTTTTACAGAAGACGAGTACGAAAGCTTATACAAACCTCAATCTCATCAACCACCAGAACTAGATGGCTTATCAAAAGTACATAAGTCTAACGTGTCTTTGCGTCCTATCATAAGTCAATGCCTATCAATGCATCTCCTACTTACGATCTCGCGAAGCACGAGGCATCAATATTGCAGCCTCTTGTGGGAAAAACACCCTCTTTTGTAAAAGACTTGCGTCATTTCGTCCAGATTATGCAAAACCTTACGTTGGAACGTCGTGTTAACATCAACGTCACGTTGGATGACATCATGGTGAGCTTTTATATGGATTTGCTATTCACCAATGTTCCCATTAAGGAATGTATGGACGTAGTGAAAAGCAGACTAAGTGACAGTGAAATGCCTTTAAATTATATTGATCTGGTAAAAAACTGTTTAGATGGCAGTTACTTCCTCTTCCATGATAAACATTACCTCCAAATCATAGGTGTCGCAATAGGTAGTCCCCCTGTACTAGCCAATATCTGAACGGAACATTTCGAACAGAAGACTTAGCCTAGGACTGAAGACACTCAAACTTTGGAAGAGGTATGTGGTGACATCTTCTGCATTATTAAAGGAAGCACGCGGGAAGTAGACCAGTATATGAAACACCTAAACTTCATTCACCCAAGTATAAAGTTTATGTAAGAAATGGAGAACGGTTAATCACTATCATTTTTAGACGTAAAAATAACCGCGAGATAAGATGGTACTTTATCACACTGTATTTATGGGAACCCTACACACACAGACAGATACCTGCACGCCACGTTGCACCACCATCCCAGTCATCTGAAATCTGTTATGACTTCACTGAAGAACAGAGCGTACGATCTGTGTGACCCTGAACATCTGGAGCAAGAACTCAATTAAGTTCAAGAGGTACTGATTAAGAACGGATATTCGATTAACCGACGAATGAGGCGGTCTAAAAAGAGGGACAGACACCCGGACGTGAGCAGACAACCCGCCTACATGCCTTATGTGAAAGGAGTGACGGACAAAATAGGATCAATATTAAAAAAGTACTCCATCCATACCGTGTACACACCGGGAACTAAGATAAAGAAAACAGTGAGCACACCAAAGGATGTTTTGCAGTTGCAGACATCAGGGGTCTACGAAATAGATTGCAGTTGCGATAGCTCATTCACTGGCCAAACGAAGCGAACTATTGCTGACAGGATTAAGGAAAACAATTCCAGTTGTAATAAACCAGCAAACAACTAAATCAGCGAAAGCGGAACATCTTTTGCAATCGGATATGAATCATTGGATAGAATTTCAACGCCCAGAAGTCCTTTACACTGATGGCCACTTTGATCCAAGAGTCGTGCGTGAAGCACTTGAAATCAAAAGACAAAAATTTCAATGGAGAAAACGTATACGATTTATCAACAGCGTGGAATTCTGTGATTCAAATGACAAAACCTCATTTTTCACATCCGGTTAGGTGCGTGAACACCGTGAGTGTTGTGTGCAGGAACCCTAATAATTATTTACACGGGGTTAGATGAATGACATCTACCTCAGACACGGAATGAAGCTTGCTGCGACAGTTGACTTGAGACCACGGCCGACGCAACTCGGCCGAAACATCCAGCGAAAATGACAGGTAACTGCGTTAATTTCCCGTATTTCTAGATATTGACTGGGTATCTTCGGTATCATATTTTCGTAAACCGCACTCCAAGCAACCTCAAACATGACACACATATTATTTTATTTCAAAACACAATGTACGCCAACTTGGATCTAAAAATCGATGTCATTTTTGTAAACAAAACCCCAGAAAATCTGGAAAATTACACATCCAATAAATTAATATTTATTCAAATAGTTTAATGTTTGCCATCTTATATTTAAAAATGAACGCCAATTTTGTAACCTACATCCCGGACAACTTCTAAAAAGATGCCCACATCATTTTATTAAAAAAATAATGTTTGGATATAAATCTTGGATTTCGAAATTGATGTCGTTTACGTAATCAGCACTCGAAAAATGTAAAAAATAACAGCCATATCAACTTATTAATATGATTAAGGTCCGCCATCTTAGATTTGAACATAGACGTCTTTTCATTTTTCATAACCACGACCATTATAACATATATACTTTTCTTTCACAGTTAAGGTGGCATTAATCTCCTTTTCATAACATATAACTCACGCTAGATAGCGTTAGCTTATCGTATGCATTTGCTCTACCTAATTATACAAATTTCTCCCACACTCACACATATGCCAGTTCGTAGACAACACATACGCAATACGCTAATAATATTACGCTCGTGTCATTCAACCCTTCTCCATTGCGTTTAGGTTCTATAACATTTAGAAATATATACTTAATTTCTTGCTATTTGAAATTAAGTTTGCTATAAGTCTTAATAATATAAAAGCACAGTAATATAATTAGAAAAATGTACACATGTAGGTATAGACATACGTATTATTATCGTTGCGAAAATGCGAGAAGTTGCGTTTCGTTATTTATGAACATTTTTTTATTTATTATCCTATCTGAAACGTGAATACGATTAGTTACCAAGATCTGACGATGAAGTAGATGGTAAGTTATAAGAACTACTTGATGGCGCATAATAATCCCATCGAGATTGAGCTCATTCAATTCGCCTCGATGAGCTTTTTGGTAACAACGGATGGTTACCAACACTAGATGATGTAGTTGAGAGATAACTATAGAAAACGTGTATAGCTGTCGTCACATAACAGACCCTTCGAAAATTTTTCATTTATGTTGATGAAAAATTTTCGAATCGATCTTTTGTTAATACTAAAATATCAGAATGCAATTATGGACTCGATGGTAGGTAACGAGAATTACTTGATGACTCATAATAATCCTATCAAGTTTAGGTTACTTCGCTCAGTTTTTATAAGTTTTTTTAATAAAATCAGTGGTCAGATGATGTTATTTGATGATGAAATTGAGCGATGATTACAGAAATCGCATGCCGTCACTAATAACAGACCCTTCAAATTTGTACTCATTTCACTGAACTCAATGAGGTGCCTACTCTGATGAATGTCAACGTAGCAAGATCTGATGATGGAGTTGTTGGAATGTAATCTACTGAGATCTACATGATTCACAATAATATTATTGAACAGGACAGCACGGCAGTATCGAGAAGAATATCAGATTTAACATTTAAGCGTTTTTAAATGTTCTAAGTTTTTCGTTTTTCAAATGTTTGGGTATTGGGGGCATTTTGAAATAAATTTGCCCCAATTGGGGCAAATCCGAAAGGATTCTTAAAAAGCCGAGAGCATTCACCATTTTCTCTTTTTTCTAATTTTATATAATTTAATTTATTAGAAATGCAAAACCGTTTCGGGAAATAAGTTATGCATTTTGCAATTTCCATGTAATTGAACCGCCAAAATTGTAATGAAAATGGAAATAATTAGAAATAAAAGTTGTTACAAAATTTTAATACTGGGGTAATTCCGCAATAAGACGGGTAAAGACCTGACCTGACCAGATTACTGTTCAAAGTCTTTTTTATTCACTTGGGGGTTATGGTTCACAATAACGTTTAACTATAAAATGCATCCGAACGATGTATTATTTTATATTTAAATATTTATGTTTTACTCTATGGAACGTTATTGAATATTATGATTCTCAAACATTTTTATACACATAAAAAAAATCGTATTTAAGCACCGTAGTACTTGTTAATAAACCACGTAGTGAAGGATATTTAGAAACAAATCTTGTACATGAAAATGAATGTTTCTTTGTATGTTTGTCCTCTATGCGTTCTAAGCCATTCATCGAATTGTGATGAAAAATTGATAAATTGTCTGCGTACGCCCGCAAAGGTTTTTGCGTTATTTAATTTAGTAATTTGAAGACCACTCCAACGAAGTCGCGGGCAACAGCCAGTGTTACATAAACACGTATTAACAATGGAATGATAGTATCGCAAATAATAGTTATAAGGATTCTTATTTCGCTGTATGTAGAACAATTACAATTAAATTAAACAGAAAATTATAATTAACAGAAAATAGATTTAGAACGGTTATACAACATTGATGTGTATGTGTACCTTCTAAGTTTGTAACATATATGTATACATTGTAACGTGAGAGTCAGTAATAAACTAGCTTAGCAACGGATAGTACATTGGCGACGAGGGCACAAACTACCCACTTTATTATTATTTTTTTTGTTTCTTGTCACGTTTAATATTTATTTGTTTGACCACAACAATCAAGAGTGGCAAATATTTTACAGTCGACTACAGCAATATATTAAACTAAATGATGTCAAGCCAGAGTATAGAAGTACATTGTTGTTGACTCATTTGTCGGACGAAACATACCGTCTTGCGGGGAACCTGGTACATCCCAAAATATTGGAGAATATCACGTTCGAGGAGCTAGTTGAAGTACTAAGCAAACATTTCACACCGAAAAGATGTATGTTTGCGGATAGAGAAAAATTCTACGAGGCCAGAAGGTCCGTTGGTGAGAGTATCGAGGAATGGGCAGTCCGAGTGGGAGTACTGTCTGTGCATTGCGTTTTTGGCAACGCGCTGGATACATTGCTGCGGGATCGGTTTGTGTTAGGACTGAGTGCAAGTCCTGAACGAGATCGTTTGTTCGAACTGGATGCGAGTACGCTTACGTTCGCCAGGGCATTGGAGGTGGCTTAGCAGGCGGCTAGCGCAAGACAGGCGCGGACCAACGTTGTTGATGCAGAAACCGCGATTAAGTCAGTATCGATGGCGATGTACAAGGTGAGCGCGTCGGAGCCGGGTGGTGCAAAGGCGAAAGTGTATAACTGTATAGTCTGCGGGCTTAAGAATCACGATGCTAATAAATGTCGTTATAAGCATTATCGTTGTCAGATCTGTGGTGTAAAGGGTCATCTTAAAAAAGTATGTACAGCCAAGAAAGCAAGCTTCGCTCGATTACATAATGTGAAAACAGTTCCACAGAATGCTAACGAAACTGGATGTGCTAACTGTAAAGAGTGTGAAGTGTTCAATCTGAGGTATGTTAATTATTCACCTATTTTAGTTAATGTTAGTGTTAATAACAAAAAGTTGCAAATGGAATTGGACTCAGGGTCAGGAACTACCGTCATTTCTGAAAAATTATGTAACGAACATTTTTGTAATTTACATCTATACAAATGTGATCTAAAAATGTGTTTGTACAACGGTCATAAAATTTCGCCTCTGGGTTTTTTTATCACTAAGATTTCATATTTCAATCAATGCGAAGATTTTAAAATGTATGTTATAAAGGATGGGGGACCACCCCTATTGGGGCGCGATTTTATGGTCAAATTCAAGATACATTTTGTAACTGTAAACAATATATCCGAAAAGTGTCCGAGTGAGATGCCTCAGTTGTTACTTGAATATTCAGATTTATTTTCATCTGATTTAGGTAAATTCAATAAGTTTGAGGTCGAATTACAATTAAAAGAGGGGGTAGAAGCAAAATTTTGTAAACCGCGCCCTGTACCGTTTGCTCTAAAAGATAGGGTAGACGAAGAAATAGATAGGCTCGTAAACTTAGGTATACTGGTGCCGGTGAAATTTTCTAAGTACGCTACACCGATAGTGCCGGTTTTAAAGGAAAACGGAAAAGTGAAAATAGCCGGTGATTTTTCGTTAACGCTTAATAAAGATTTATACATTGATAGATATCCTATGTCGCGAATAGAGGAAGTGTTTGCAAAATTGGGGGGCGGTGAACATTATACTAAAATTGATTTCAGTAATGCGTATAATCAGTTTGTTCTGTCTGAGTCATCACAAGAGCTTACTACAATAAGTACTACTAAAGGGCTGTTTAAATATACGCGTTTAGTTTACGGACTAGCTAACGCGCCGGCTATTTTCCAACGTACGATGGAAACGCTTTTGTCAGGAATAGAGGGGGTTAGCTGTTGGTTAGATGACGTGTGTGTGACGGGACCTACGAAGGAAATACATTTAGAAAGGTTACGAAAAGTATTAAACAGAATAAAGAATGCGGGATTAAAATTGCAAAAAGAAAAGTGTTGTTTTTTTCAAGATAATGTTACATACCTCGGTTATGTAATATCAAAATCGGGCTTGAAAGCGTATACAAAAAAGGTCGAAGCCATTTTAAAAGCACCACGGCCTTCTAATATTTTAGAAGTCAAACGATTTTTAGGGGTCATAAATTATTATCGTACGTTTATACCTAACGCATCTGCAAAACTAAGTCCATTGCACGAATTATCGAAAGCGGAAGCTCAGTGGCAGTGGGGGCCTCGACAGGAATGTGCTTTTAATAGTGTAAAAAAGGAGTTATGTTCAGACCGTGTATTGGCACATTTCGATCGCGATGCGCAAGTAATACTAAGCGTAGACGCTAGCCCGGCCGGGCTGGGGGCCGTGCTGGAGCAGCACACGCGAAACGGCGTTCAACGTCCACTGGCTTTCGCCTCCCGGTCGCTGTCAGTCAGTGAAAAAAATTATAGTCAGATACAAAAAGAAGCAACAGCGATAATATTTGGCGTAAAACATTTTCATCAATATCTGTATGGCAGGCAGGAACCTTTCGTTCTAAAAACAGACCACAGGCCATTATTGTCTATTTTTAGTAAGAAGTCAGGTATTTCAGTTATGGCTGCATCACGATTACAAAGGTATGCAATTATATTATCAGCATACAATTATATTGTGCAGTATGTAGACGGTAATAGTAATACGGTGGCGGATTATTTTTCGCGGGCTCCGTTGCCGAATACGGACATTAATAATGAACAAAATGAAAACGATGCGCTACTTTTAAATTTTATGAATGCCAGCATTGCTCCAGTAACATTTCCAAAATTAAGAGAAGTTACTGCTAGCGACAAAACTTTACAAACCGTCATGAAATATATGAAGTATGGATGGCCGCGTAAAATTAAATGCACTTCGATATTGCCATATTTTAACTGTAAAACAGATTTAGAAGTAAATGATTCTGCGGACACCGGGTAGTCATACCGATGATTTTCAGGAATCAAATGTTACAAGAACTACTTTCAGGACATTTTGGTGTAGTTAAGACAAAAAGCATTGCTCGTAGCAGAATGTGGTGGCCGTCGATAGATAAACAAATAGAGCAATATATAGGTTCGTGCGTCGCATGCGCCGGCGTGCGGAGCGCCCCGCCGCGCGCCGCGCCCGCGCCCTGGCCGCGCCCGCCGGGGCCGTGGCAGAGGCTACACATTGACTACTTGATAATCGGCCAGAGAACATATTTAGTTGTTATAGATGCCTTCAGTAAGTGGTTGGAATGTATTTACATGAACAGTGGCACCTGCACCCGAGCACTTATTGTAAAATTGAAAAATATATTTTCTAGATTTGGTATTCCATGCGTTATAGTATCCGATAATGATGTAAAAATTAATTCGTTAGAATTTAATAATTTTTGTGTAAATAATGGTATACGATATATTACATCTCCTGTGTATCATCCCTCCAGTAACGGCCAAGCTGAAAACTCGGTGAGAACATGTAAAAAAATGCTAAAATGTATTATCAGCGAAAACATATCTACAAAAATATTAGATGAAAAATTATTGAATTATTTATTTGAATATCGTAACACCAAACATTGTTCCACAGGCATGACCCCAGCTAAACTTATGTTTGGGCGCGAGCTAAGGTCAAGGTTAGTCTTAATTTTACCAGGTCAGTTTTCACTGAATGGCGAAAATATTTTAAAACCTAGTAGACAATTTGAAATAGGTGATGCTGTTTGGCTCAGATGGTACGTAGCCAGAAAACAGATTTGGACGTTAGGAACAATAAAAAAAATATTAGGTAAAAGATTGTTTATTGTACATGTTAATAATTATAATGTTGTGTGCAAACGGCATGTAGACCAATTAATGATATACAAGGGTGTAAACGATGCTGGAGGGAAGGATAACAGCGAGGCTTATAGTGATCGTTCATCATTTCCGATACGAGCGCCATCACCGCTGCCATCATCAATGTCGTCGTCACAGATCCGTGCGTCTTCCTCCTCGGCAATTATAAACGAAACCGAGCATAACAGGTCTAATGAAAGCGGCAATACGAATCAAAACGAAGTCGCGGAGGAGGAGGACGCGAATGTCGCGGCGGCCGGGGGCGGGGGCGGTGTGGTGGTTCACGATAAGGAAGTGGGCGCGGAGACCGAGCGATGCGCTGTTAGTAATAATAACGCTGACAAACAAAATGTTAATAATGGTACGAGTGTATCGCTCGGTCCTCGACAGCTTAGACCCAGAACTAGGAAGGTAGATTACAAACATTGTTTTTAATTTGTTGATTATTGTTTTATTGTCATCAGGTTCACAAGTTGATGTGGGAGAAGTGATGTGTATGTGTACCTTCTAAGTTTGTAACATATATGTATACATTGTAACGTAAGAGTCAGCAATAAACTAGCTTACCAACGGATAGTACAAACATACATTGATTAAACAATCATACTATAAAATAAACGATTTCGTTGAAGATAAAATTTTACTCTGGAAATGATCTCCTCTGCTCATCCATTTGCTGGGGTCTCTGAATATTGTATTCTAATAAACCTTTTGTAAAATGATGTTAAAAAAATGATACCTGGCTGAGTTTCTTGTCGGTTCTTCTCGGTGTCCACGTTCTTTTTTCTCTTTGAACCGAACTAAAGTAGATTTGACGTTCAAAAATACCTTGTGATTAGGTTTACTTGAATAAAGTGATTCAACTTTGACTTTGACAATCTAACTATTCGTGTTATTATTTCTCCAATAGGTATAAAGGCTTAATGGTAATAACTAAAAATATTATGAATTCATAATAAAAATTGTTAATAAATTAAGCACGTTTCTTCATGATATAACACATGGGAATAAAATCAAAGTAATAAAGTTCGATACACGCACACTCACACATACGTTTAGAAGTTCGATCACGTCGTATTATACGAGCATACGAGGACCAGAAACCACATTGCAAACTTGCCATGTAAAACACTAGGTACACGAATCTGCCTTCGGACATCACGCTGGCCGGACTTGCTAGAGACTGGCCCGCAGCCGAACAGCATGCACGTTAATGTGTACTCAGGCGTGGATAGTCCCCTGGCGACGCCCTCAATCGAGTCCCGGCATACATACGAGGTATCCTTCAGCTGGAGGAACCCTTAATCCTCTTGTCCACGGTAAGAATTTTACCGGATCCGCTTACGAAATCTATCTGACGTCCTTGGCCCATGACAAGCGTTTTTCCGGACGTAGATACGGTGAAGATATTTAATTTGTTTTCGCAAAAGAGATCGAATGGTACTAACGACGTTTCCCCTATATCTTCCATGGATTCGGATTTTCCCATACTGCATTTATTAAATTTGATTAAATTTGACCAATTTCTGTTGTACAGATTTTTTGTTCTGGTACAATTAAATAAAAAATTGTTTGCCAATTTAATTAATTTGTATGGACAACTCACACTTGACCGTAAAATCGATAATGCTAAATCTTCTTCACAGAAGAGATGGAATGGTCCTAAAGACGTTTTCCCTATATCTTCTATGGATTCAGATTTCCTCATACTGTGTTTTATGAAAAAATTTTTTATTAAAATTTGTCCAACTTCTATTGTGCAGAATTTTTTCTTCCGGTACAATGAAATAAAATATTTTTGTCAATTTAATTAATTTTTATGGACAACTCACGCTTGACCGTAAAATAGGTAATGCCGAAATTGTTTTCACAAAAAAAGACCGAATGGTTCCTAAGACAGTTTCTTTGTATCTCTTACGGATTTGGATTTCCCCATACTGTCCCAATTAAAATAAACATTCTGAATACTTACCTATTTCTTTAGAATTGTTTAAAAATTACGTGACGCTCAGAATATTATTCGTAGCTAATTTTACATTCTCTTTGATAACATTCAGAAAAAAATGACCTAACCTAGGGTCGGTATTAAATAAAAAACATCGGACACTTTCGCATAGTTATATTTATAATTTTATAATATGTTTTGTACCCCACTCCTGTCCTAATATCATATTACTTTCAATGCATACCGACCCACCTATATTTTCATAAATATGCATATTATGTACTATGTTAGTAATAGCATTTTTACTGATTAGAGAATAGGAATATTATTAAAATTCAAAATATTGACAGATACCAATACGTCTCCTTTCAAAAATTTGTAATTGCTGATCAATGATTTATGTTATCTATATGGTGTTTTGGGTGTTATTGCATTTAGAGAAGCGTGCATAATAAAGAGCACATAAAAAATAATAATATCACTCGAATTCGAAATACTGACAGATACCTCCTATAATCTGTTTTCAAAATGTTATAATTGCATGTATCTACTTAATTCAACATGATTTATGATAGCTATATTATGTCTTGAGTGTTATTCAAATTTGATAAGTAAAATATTCATGAAATATTGCCAAATATTACACATCACCATTCGGTTACATAATTGACTTGACTAATAGCAATAATAAGTAATATTTGTAATTAATTAGTAAATGATGAATAAGCAATAATCACAATTTATTTGCATATCTTTTATGAAGAATTTTTTTTTTCTTTTTTTATATGTAAGATTAATACAAGACAAACATGTAATAGAAACATGAATACAAGGAGAACACAAAGCGTATTTAAAAAATTATTAAACAGGACTTTTCCATAAAATATTATCTTAATTAAGTAAATTCCATGCAAATGAATTATTATTTATTAAAAGCCTTGTTTTACTAACATTCCCATATTTTTTTATTTACATACAAGACTAATACAAAATCATCCCCTTTGACTACCCCGTTATGGATATAGCGTGAAGGTATGTATGTATGTACTATTACAAAACACAAAAATACAGAAGCATGTAATAGAAAAATGAACTCGGGCATAGCTTATTCATACATTATGCTCATTTTACATTTTTAAATATTATTTGTGATGAACGCATAGAAACTAAGTTGGATCTAAGCAAGAAGTAAACAAACAGACCTTGTAAGTAAAACCAATATTATAAATATCATGTAAATAATAACTCAATGATTCCAGTGCAAGAATGTATTAAAATTGAAATAAACACTAGTTATTAATTTTTCCTCATTCTATTGTTGTTAGCAGTTAACAGCCTCACAAACATAGGCTTTATAATATATTTTCTCTTCGCACCCTTTCTTTCTCACTGTTAAATTTAGTCTAAAAACATCATCTTCAGGTTTTCTTCATTTTTCCTTATATGTTCTAATTTTTGCATCTGAAATTAAAATTTACAGATTATAAAAAATTTGCTTTTTATTTTTATTCGAAGATGATAAAGTATTATGCTTTTTGTTTATTGACGAGACATTATTCTTCTTGGTTGGTTTATTTTGTTATACTTATATCTGGATTATTTATTACTTTTGACCTGCACCAGTTACATATGGAGACTTGTTTATGAAAAATCAATATAAATTATTTATAAACTTAATTTACAATAGTAAGCTTCTTTAATCTAAATGTGAATGTGTTGTATGTAAACCTTCCTTACTGAATATCGTAAATAACAGAGAAAATCGCATTGAAATCTACTTAGAAATTAAGAAGTTATATGCAAGTACACAAACACATGAGGAATGCGACTTTGTTTATTTACTGTTTAGAGGTAAGCAAAATATAACTTTCAGATACATCATACATACATACATACATACATTTTAAAAGAACTAAAATTAAAATCAATAAATAGAATACTTAGTAATAAATACCCAATAAAACAGAAAAATTGTTATGAAAATTTCTTTTAAGATAATTAATTGTAATTGTAAGTTAAAAGACAATTAATTGACAATTGGTATAAATAATTTTTCACCTCTACATAGTCATAATTTGTAAAATATTGTCACTATCCCTTTCCAAATTTACAAATCACAAGTTGTCTAAAATGTTTTGTTTTAGCTTCCGACATTACAGTCTTTACAAAAGGTGTTTCATGGAATTTAAAAAATATTTTCTATAGGTACAACATAGTTATCATAGTTTGTTGTACCTTATACCATAAAGTAACAATTCTTGAAAAAAAAAATACTCTAGGGTTGTTAGTGTTATAATAAATCAGTGGTGTTATATTGCCTGGTGTTACATCTGTTAAGGATTATTTGCATTTTATGTACAGATCAAATGTTTTTCTCTATGGTTTTATAGTAATGAAGAATTAATAATTATGCACCCTTTTATGCACCTTCATGCGTGCATAAGTGTCTAAATAAAAATTACGCTACCAACATAGTCTACGTAATATTATTTATAGCAATAAGGTAATAAGAACCTACTTTCTATATAACCTAAACGTATTTTGATAAATTACGATGTGTTCATTGCAATGAATTACATCCTATAAACATAATATACCTTCCGCCATGTATATTAACTTCATGGTATCTACACATACAATGAGAAGTGTAATTTGAAAACATTACTTACTACTTTGCTTGCGAAGACCATTCAGTTAGTTGCTTATTCTTTCACTTCTGTTATTCTTCTTTTATATTTGAATAGTGCCGTTGCGATTTGCGAAATTGCCAATATCACATAGTAATAAGTAAAACCACCAGATCGATAGTTTTAATGGTTACAGCAGTTTTTGATCCCAACAACTGAAGTATGTATTTTTAATAAAGACTTCTACTACAGGATATTCTAATTATTTTACAACAATTTCTTTTTACAAATTTATAATTTTTATAACATTTGACAACTGACAAGCAAGTGACAACTGGACTGACTGATAATTACAGTGTTGTCAGTAAACTAATTTCAGTTATCTTTCGTTTTTAAACTTATCTTAAATTATATTGTTGCAGTAATTATTTCTGATTTTGTACTAATGAATAATGATGTTTTATTGCAAAAATAAATATAATTATAGATGGCAAAAGAAAAGTAGAAACATTACTTATTTTTTAAAGTTAAGTTTCCTAGTACGTATTATCTTTATGATGGCGAAAAGTTACGATAATGGCAACACATAAAAATGAAAAAAAGTTGTAAAGTTATTGTCTTCAAGGGCCTGTGAGCCCGACTAACGCGCGTTTCGATATGTCGATGTATTTATACAAAATGGTAGACGTGCTTTTTGAGTGAGCAAGACTTTTTCAAATCCTGTTTTTTTTTCACTTTACTGATTTAATGTAAATAATATTTTCAATAATATTTTTTTAGAAGAGCGAACTTATTATTTGCGGAAATACGAAAGTTCTGTGTTTTTTTATTACAGAAGGCTTGACCGCCAAAGTTAGTAGAAAAATTACCACATAGCGAGCGGATTTGTCCCGGAAAAAAAAATTGTTTCATTCTGTTCCTGTATGTATTTTGAAAATTTCAAAGGTGTTGTGTCATAGTAAAAATAATGAACTAATTATTGTGAGTTAAATTCGGTACGTAGTTTTCTTAGTTCAGCCTGGGTGATGTCCCTAAAATCGGCAAAATTGCTCGTTTTTACGTGACTCTTCTCAGAAAAAAAAGTTTTTCGATACATTGTAGTAAGAAATTTTGAAAATAAAAGGTGTTGTATTGTAGTCGAAAGAATGAACTATTTATTATGAGCTACAGTTTGTATATCTTTTGTTCCGTCAGCCCTGGACGGTGTTCCAAAAATCAGCAAATTTCCGTATATCGTGTAATCCCACCTTAATGGAGTATGGGGAAATATTTAGTTACCTTGCCACCTCATGCACGCACACGAAAGTTTATCTGTGGGTTAAATTTCGAAATAAAAAACAGTGTAACACATTATTTATTCTAAATATTTTCGTTTCGTTTTTGTAAAGGTCGAAATGGCTACCCAAGGAAATTATACCTTTTGTACGGACAAGGACATAACCTTGTTTTATTTTGTATCCTTATCTATATTAATAATATAAATCTTATTTTTAAAAGCCATATTTTATTAAATATAAAATAAAACTATTACAAAGTGAATAATATTATGATTATGACATGCTAAAGAAATTAGAATATCCAGGTTTAGATATGCTTTTCTATATTATTGATTAATGATTATAGTTGTTACATACATACCTATCTTCATGCTGTATCCCTAACGGGGTAGTCAGAGAGGACGGAGCGCCAGGAGTCGCGGTCCTTACACACCTCTTTCGCTTCCTCAAATCTCATCATTCTCCTCACACATTTTCGCCTAGGTATGCCAGTGCTTTTGACATTTCCGTTTGCTAATACTCTGGCTATTTGATCTTCATAAGTCAGCCTTGGTCTTCCTTGGCTTCTTTTACCGCTCACTTTCGCTCTGTATATTTTCTTCATCAGTCTTTCATAGCTCATTCTTTCTAAACAAACCTAACTTGAAAATTCACGAGTCCAAAAACCGGTTTTTTGCCAATAAAACAAAAAGTTGAGCTTGTATCTAATAAAGTCCAACAAAAAAGTTACAGGTAATAAAATCATCTTTCGATTGATATCCTGTGCAATATCGATTTTTGCTTTATACATGGAGCACGCAAAAAACGTAAAAAAATGTGTTATTTATTTTAATAATATCTTTTCATCAAAGCAACTTAGAAACTTGTGCTTGGTGAAAATGTTGGTTCTGGCTATTGAAAATTGTATTTTTTTTAGAGCGAAGTTTTGAAAATTATTCAAGAAAAATTTATTTTTGTGAAAAAAAGCATTTTCGTAAATCTGTTCATATACAGCTCGCCGACATCGTAGAGCATTTTTTAACCGACTTAAAAAAAAGGAGGAGGTTCTCAATTCGTCTGTATGTTGTTTTTTGTTTTGTATGTTTGTTACCTCATAACTCCTCCATTTATGAACCGATTTCAAAAATTCTCTTTTTGTTTGGTAGATAATACTTTAGAGGTGATCCCATTTAAATTTCACCGATATTGGAGCTTGGACTTCGAAGATACACTAGATAACACGAGCTGGTTATAACCTTCATTTATATTGACAATTCTCTTGTATATTGTTGCGCTCCGGAATTAGAATGAAGTTAGTTGCAGACCTGCCCTAGATATTTCATTAGGTCAAGATCACTAAAAAGGGAGAAATAAATAATTTTTATTAAAAAAAATTAAACCGTAAAATTATCGTATTTATAAAGTTATTTTAATTGTAATTGAGTTTTGATTAGTAAAGGATAGTTATTTTATACTTTACAGTGTTTTTTTTGACGGCGGTTTAATTTTTTTTTATAACAATTTTTTATTGCTCCCTATTGAGTGATCTTGACCTAAATAAATATCTAGGGCAGGTTTGCAACTAACTTTTTTAACCGAATTTTTTTGGAACTCCATTTCTTCGCTATGAGTTGTACTATAATGTGAAATTTTTTACAATTTGATTTTTTAATTTTAAGTACAAAAATTGCACTACAAACATGTTGAAATTTGGAGGTTAGATTTTTTTGCTGTAATTTTTTCACCAACATTCATCAAAAACAAACTTCTGTTCAAATAAATTTTTTTTTTACGAATTCAAAAAAGTTATTACCATACGACCATGTGGAGCTGAGAGAATTGTTTTTTTCCAAAAATTTCTAAGCTTTTTCCTTTTATTGAACGCTTACGACAATGAGACAGATTGTTGTCTGATAACGTTTATATAATAAAATAAATGTTTAAACAATTGCACATGATAGTACAACTCTTATCGAAGGAATAGAGCTCCAAATAAATGCTCTACGATGTCGGAGAGCTGTACACAACTCTTAACAAAGAAATGGAACTCCGAGAAAATGTTCTACGATGTCGGAGAGCTGAACAATTTTACGCAAACGCTTTTTTCCGCAACAATGAAATTTTCTTGAATAATTTTCAAAATTGCGCGCCAAAAAAGAAACTGCAGTTTTCAATAGCCATAACCAATATTTTCACTATGTAACAAGTAGGTATCTAAGTTGCTTCGATAAAAAGTTATTATGAAAGGAAAAAATACAATTTTAAACGGTCTTTTTCATTTTTCTCCTTGTATAAGGCAAAAATTGATATTGCACAGGACATGAATCGAAAGATAATTTTAATGCTTACAACTGTTTCACTTCGCTTTTTTGGATACTAGCTCAATTTTTTTTTTATTGGCGAAAAGCCGTTTTTTCAACCTTCGTGAATTTTTAAGGTTAGGTTCGCTATTGAAAATCCGGAAAAAAAACGCTATCTTTCTTAGAATTTATTGTTTTACACGATCTTTTTTTTCCTGCTCTCAATTATCTGGAATATTTCTTTAGATTGGTTGGGCTATTAGTGTAATACTGGTAGCGATGTGCTGTAAATTTATTGATATTGAACTCCGTCGATTATATCCCGTAAACGATTTAAGATAAAATGATCACTGTAAAACTAACAATAAGCACCGTATGCTAATAATAATTTAATAGCTTTTCATAGTAAATCATTTTTAATTAAAAAACGCTCTTACTATCTTTAGATGTTACGTAACTCATTGACATAAAAAATGACAAGACGGGTATCACGAACATAATAGTAGTATAACACAGATGCGTGATAATATTGCTAATAAAATATTTATGTTAATTAAGTCGTATACCGATAACCATTATTTTGTTTCAAAATATTGAGATTCCGATATAAAATATTATGTTACCATTCCTGAAGTACCTTTCATATAACTTAACGAACGAGGCTACATTTAAATCGAATTTCGCAATTACTCTACAGGTCACAGTCACAGGTGTGACTGTGATCTGTAACGTGTAAGTGTCACAGATCAACAAGAAAACGATTTAATTCAACGTAAGCTCAATTTAAGAACGCAAAAAAACCATAAAGCGACGTTTGTTAAATTTTTTTTTGCGGTAGAAGACAAACGTTTGAAGAAGAAAAATGCGATTTGAATTTTAGATCAGTCTATCTATCTCTGGCAATCTAATCTGGCCTAAGCTACTCTAGCTCTGTCTAAATAAAGCCGTATAAAAAATAGTGAGGCGCGTGAAATTTTATTTTTTAAACGGTTTTATTAGCCTGATCAGTGCCCTAGATTGACGAGGAGAGTGGTATGATGACTGATACCTGTGACCTACCTAATTATTTCTTAGCTTCTAGTACATTATTTACATCATTAATATTTATCACATTTCTTTTCAATAAAACCGTTTAACTTAAAAATTTTCTTTTAGTTATTTTTATTTTCAAGCTTTTAGTTTTATTTCGCTACTTAATATTTCTCATTCTATTTAGTGTATAGACTGTCTAAACTCTATGATCCGCCATGCACTGTGTTCTACTTATAAAGCCCTTTCATACACATATGAAATCCGCCATTTTGTACCGGTGGCCATTTTAGATTTGAAATTTTCCTAAGTGTACTGTATTTTGCACGTCGAGCCCTTTTATTTAATACTCATATTAAGGGGCTTGTTAAAAAATATGTAATCCGCCATTTTGTGGTAGTGGCCATCTTGGATTTACTATGATACATAATTCTATTGTCATCGGAACTAAAGGTGTATGCCAAATTTCAAATCAATCGATCAACAGAAAGGGGGTAAAATTTTAATTACTAGATCCAAACAGGCCAAGCTAATTAAAATCGTTTAAAAATAAAGTTGGATTCATTATGTTACATTCAGGACATCATTATCTAAAACTATGATTTTAAAGGGTCTGTAATTATTTTCTTATATGTCATGTAATAACTAAATATAAAGATAAAATTTATTTCTGAATATAACTTATTCTAATTGAACATACATTGTACAGGTTAAGATTAAGTAGGTATTAATACATAAAGTTGTGCAGACTAGTGTTAGTAGCATGCCTAAACTAGGTAAGTATTTACCTGTATCTTAGGCATGGTGTTTAGCTTATTATATGTTAGTGCTCGTATTAATGTATTACTAAATAACAACAAAACAAAACAGAATAAATTAAAACTAATTAAGTGCTGTCTACTTCTAATATATTTTCTACTTCGTCATAGGTTTTGGCTTTTAAATATTGTTCTACTATTTTCTTACACTCCCTTCTATTCATAGGATAAATATTATTATTATATATTATAGGATAAATATATTAACTGAACAAACGTTAAAATTATTTCTCTTTACGAGTAAAATGTTATGGAAAATTATCTTTATAATCGTTGTAAATAAATGACCATGACGCTTGGTGCTCCGTCCTCTCTGACTACCCCGTTGGGGATACAGCGTGAAGATATGTATGTATGTATAAATAAATGATAAACATTATGCTTTCATTTTTATTTTGTATTCGGAGTACTACTGACATAATTCAAATATTTCCTTTTTAACATAAAGTATTGTTTTAAAGTAATAGCATTATTTAAATTATTTTATAATATTATGGGATCTTTGGTATAACCTTGCGTGATGATGCTAGTCAATGAAAACTAGAACTTTTCCCCAATAAATATGGGTCGAATTACGAAATTTCTTTGCAAGATACATATTTGTTTCACCATAGAGCATATAATAATTACATACACGCGTACACGATTGAAAGATCCAAAAATGTTGTTCTTATTATGACCCATTTTTAGAAACTTGCCTTATTTATTTATTTATTATTTGTGATTATACGTAATTTGCTTGCAAGATTATACGCAATTCATCTGTGAGTATGTACTATGTAGCTATTGACAATATATCAATGTATCGATATTTTCTGTATCGACGCACTCACAACACTCGTAAACTGTGCTCGTAAACTTTTTGTTGTCTGTGGCAGTGTACACGAAACTACCATGACAGCTTCTTCCATGTAAGTTATTCCTCCAAGGCTAAAATATAAATCTATAGTACACCTTCTTATCTCATGCCGCCATAGACCTACGTACTCTAGTACATACTCCCTCTACAGTTGTGACGTCGTAAATAGTAGTTTTACATTCTCTTTGGATAGTTGTTTACAGTCTGTCGCAACTTCATACAAAAAAAAAAGATGTACGGAACAGAGCTATTTTTTTGTGTTTTATCTCGGATCAAGTATGTTTTCAAATGCATTGTCGAGATTAAAGAGACATATCCATATTTGTCTTCGATAAGGTGTCATCTGTCACGACTTACAATTTATTTGCTTCAACAGCGTAAATGTTTCATTGCCCAATTTATTACAAAGTTAACTATTTTTAGCAATATTTGGGTAATTATAACTTCTGGCAGAACTTTGCAATATTTAGTATGTATTTAGTGGGTAAACAAACATGAAGTACAGAAAATAAAATGTGGTTGGAAATCAAAAGGAATGACGATATTTTAAAACATTTTATGGCGAGATATTCTCTAGATGAAGTTCGGTGAGTAGAATATTAACTAATTCATCAGTCCCAATGCTTGCTATCGGGATAAAATTTCATAATTTTAGTTTTGAGTATAACTTTCGTTCATTAAAAATATTGCGGGAATGGTACATTTATGAATGCCGATATCGATGTTTTTATTTTTTAGATGTAAAAAATCTGTGAAAATTACAAAACGAGGACATAGTATAAAATACCAATCGAAAAACCACAAATTAAAATTTGTACACGAAGAGTATTTTATTGACAAAAATTTAAAGAGAAAAAAATGAGATTAACTGCTAAACCACTTTCGGATGACAAATTGTTAGGATTTTCCTAATACTTTTGAGGGAAGCTTTCTGAATTTGTATTTTAAGTTTTCCTATTTTAAAATGTTGAAAATATGACCTGATTGAGTTTCTTATCGGTTCTTTTCAGTGTACAGGTTTTTTTCGACTTGTTATTATATTTACTTAATTTGACGATAAAAACACCTTGCAGTTGTGTTTACTTGAATAAATTGATTTGACTGACTTTAAAGAACTTCTTAAAACTTATTAATTAAATATTTTCTAATAGTTCTTTATGTTTACAGTTTTGAGGAAAAAACCGGTAGCAAAAGAAAAACAAAACTGAAAGTCGACCGTTAGTCCTCAAAAGAAGAAAGTGGTCAGGAACCTATCAAAGCGGCAGGGAGAAGAAGAAAAGTTTCCAGAGCAAAGGAGCATACTCTACCTGCCGTAGCGTTACATATGCTTGCATGTACACCGCCACGAATTTATGAAATAAATATTTCATTTCATACATATTTTTATTGAATAGACATCACAAACTGGTGTCACTGGTTTTGTTTAAGTGGTGCTTAAACAAAACCAATGTTTAGATTGTTTTCACCAATTTCTGATACCGCATGTCGCGCTAATTATAATCGATATCGATGAATTTGAATGAAAAGCGGTACGTCTCTATTTGGTCTTTATGTTGGTATAGCTGTTTTATAGTCGTCAGATTGTCTAATTTGGGTACCCTTTTTTTGACATTTGGAGTCCATTTAGCTCTATGGAAGTTCCGACTCTACGTAGTAATATTACATTCTCTTTGGTTGTTTTGAAAATGGCAACAATTCATTGTTTGTCAAATGAAATGGGGAAAAAACAATGTGAAGTGCTAAGTGAGAATAAGACCAAAATTTAATACATCCTAAAACGCAATTAATTATATATATTATATTATTATTAAATAGAAATAAATTGGTCGTTACAAAAATAAAATGACACATGTGGATAAAAGGCAGCCTCGTCCTGGGAAGGAGACCATACATTCTGGCCATTTCATGGTATCTCATTTTGAAGCTGAGGCTCAAGATGATTTCGACGATTTAGCTGTTCCCGTTCCTGATGAGGAACAAAATATTCAAAAAGTTTCAGTGGTTACTACATACAAAGTATCTGGTTCAAAAGAAATTTATCCACCATCTGATAGAGAAGAGAGTAAACATCACCAGCACCTTTCAATTGAAATATCACTATCAAAATTATTTAAATGCATGAGTTTGGCTTACAGGTAAGTTGTTTTGTCCATCACAGTTCTTTCATAGTTTTCTGTTCATAGCAAAGCCATTATTTTAATTTTAACTTGTAACTTAAAATATTTGGTGATGCATGTTGCTTTTTATTAGGTTATAAGTCACATATTACAGGTTTTATCTGAACTCTTGTAAATGTATACTTAATCAATACCTTTACTAAATTAGCTACAAACCACTTAAATTTATATATAATCAATGTAAACAAATTGTTCATATTTTAATTAGAGTGATTGTTATTTTCAACAACTGTTTACTACTTTTACTGAATTGATACATTTATTATTCATAAGAAATGACATGAATATTGTTACAATAAAATACCTTTCTCTCTACATTCTTGTGATAACACAGAAACTCATACATAGGAGAGAGTGTAGAGCTTGTATTTGCCAAGTCTCATCTATAATAGTGTGGTCTCTGCTCATCATCCTTATGTTGTGCCCGGATCGAAGAGCTCTTCTATAGTTTCATGTTTGTGGAAGACAATTTACATTCTCAGTTTTTTCAGTCAATCAGTAGTTACGACACTGAGCACACTTATGTTGTTAATCTGTGAAGCAGTTGTGTTATTATTTTTGTTTGAAAATGCATATAAACTGGCACAATTTAGAATAGGAATGTAGGGAACGAACTTTCTAAAAACTTACAAATGTTAGACTTTATCCTATGTACTTAACTATTATTTGTTCTTTGTTATTTCTGGTAAACTTGTTACCAATTTGAAATTTAGTGTTTAGTGGGGTCAAATTTAAAATGCCACACCTATGTAGAATGATTGATATATTTCTAGTCATTAATGTAAGTTGCTTTCTTTTAGTGAGTTGTTTGAGCAGCTCTTATCTAAGTTCAACATTTTTGTGAACATTTAAGATTGAACTACTCTTTGTTTATAGTTTTAATTTTAGTACTTTGTACATTTAGTTTGTCAAGTAAGACTCTTAATAAGAAACTCTGATATGATTTTAAGGTTTCGTGTATGATTCCATTGGGTTCAAATATGAGATAACATAAGGTCATCATAGACTGTATACAAAGTTATATGGGTCACCGAACAAGATAAATCTTTGATAAATAATGTAATCATAATAAATTTGTGCTATACGTAGTAACAAAATGATTGATAAAACACTTAGGATTTCACAGAATAGAACTTAAACACACAAGTAATACATATATTGTATATTAGGGCATTCTTAAGGGACACCTTATGACACTATATGAGACAAAAAAATTTTTTATGGCCTTATTAATGCATACCTCTTAATATTATTCAACCTACTTGCAAAAGACAATTCTAGTCACTAACCTGTGCAAAATTTTTATAAAGAAACATTTCCATAATTTTTTATATATGAATGTGATCCGATCAATTTAATTCCGTTCCGTCCGTGTGGAACATTTTTCCGTGACGGAAATCATTGTTACGTAATCTACGGATTATGGAGGTTACCCCAGATACCTATGTTGTTGGGAGAGGTCTTGAAAAAAGTTACTTTCTGTAGCGGAGAATCTGCCACATTGAATTTATGATGACGTCAAATGTACAGAAACCTGTGTATCCCATTTCATTTCATATTCATATTGTTGGAGGTCTTGGAAAAAGTTATTTCCTACCACGGATCATCCGCCATATAGGATCTATGATAATGTCACATATACAGAAACCTTCCTCTGCATATTCCATTTCATTTGATATCCATATTATTGGTGTTGAACAAAAAAGTTATTTCCTATTATGGAACATCCGCTATTTTGGATTTATGATGACATCATATATACAAAAACCTTTCCCTACGTATTCCATTTCAATTGATACCCATATTGTGAGTGTTGAACAAAAAGGTTACTTCCTATCGCGGAGCATCCGCCATATTTGATTTATGATTACGACACATACACAGAAACCTTCTCCTGCATAGTAGCAGACCTCAAAGGCGCAGTGGTTCAAATGTCGCACCCAAGCGCGGAAGGTTTCAGGTTTGTTCAATTTAGGAAACAAACTTTTCTAGATTGTCTCGGGTCTGGGTGTACTGGGAGACCATTAGTCATCGTACGGTTCTCATAGCGCAGGTATGAGACACACCCTAGTTTGAGATCAAATAATTGTTGTGTATTGTCTGCCGCATTATTATTATTAATATTATTCCATTTCATTTGATACCCATATTGTTGGTGTCGAACAAAAAAATTATTTCCTATTTATGTAACATCCGCCATATTGGATGCATGATGACATCACATATACAGAAATCTCCTGTGTATCCCATTTCATTGGATACCCATATTGTTAGTGTTTAAAAAAAAAGTTATATTCCTACTACTATTTATATTGAAACTTATCACAAATTTAAATGGCTATGAGGTACATATTATTTTTTTACTTTTTGGAGGTTTTTTTGAGTCGGGGGTTTTTTAAATTTTTAATTATTTAATTAATAGTTGGAGTAATGCAATTTTTTATTGAAGACAGTTATTTTTGTTCAATTTGGTGGAGAACGGAGGCAATAGACTTATGATAACTAAAATATGAGACATATACTTGTGATTTCAAAGTATTTAAAAACTTGAAAAACTGCATCAATAACAGTACCATTGTTAGTTGTCGCGTAATTTTTTTGGCTCTACCTTTCCAGTTTTTAACGTTTCCTCACGTTTTTTCTGCCGGTAATCTCGCATATATTCTGCTCTGGATTTACCCATCTCTGCAACTCACGATATCACTAGAATTAAATTAGAATTATAAATATTTAAGAAATTATTAATATCGAAGAAATTATCCGTGTAATGAATTAATTTTTTTAATCAACATTAAAAATATCAATTGAGCAGCGACAGAAATTAACCTCAAAATTTAAAGGAACTATTTGTTTTTTTTTAATCAAAATTAAAAATATCAATTGAGCAGGGACAGAAATTAAATTCAAAATTTTAAAAAACTAAATACTGAAATATTTATTCGAATAATTATCGGAAAATGGCTTGGTACCATCTGACCGCCAACTCTTAACACCGCGCGCGCTCATTAGTCAAATCAAATAGCGCGCGCTTCCCCTGCTTCCTGTTACACACTTCCGTCCCTTTTCATGAAATCACTCCAACAGATTGCAGGAAAGCGAGAGGAAAGATGTTACACATCAAAAACTCCTGTTTCATTCATATTCACAACATTTTATTTGATACCCATATTGTTAGTGTTTAAGAGCCCTATGACAAATCGTAAGCACTTGAATTTAGGTAATGGCGCGCTTGGACAATCATGTATGCGTGCGACTTTCGTAGCTTTATTGCAGTGTGAGTAACGAAGCGACTTCAGTATAAAATATGATTGTAATACTTTTCCGAATCAAAAGTTTGGATTTTTTTTGTTTTAGATAAATACATATAATATCTGTAATTAGTATTAAGTGTTCTCGACCCGTTAAATGCATGCAAAGGAAATACAATAACATTCCTTAAAAGCCCTTTGACATTTTTGTGCGAAATAGTGACATTTTGACGCTCTAATTCTCAGAAACCTTAAGATTTTTTAATATTCAGCTGGTGGTTTATAATAGATCCATTTCCCTTCTTGAATATCGGTGTTGCACATTTTCATATTTATTTTATAATATCTTATAATATCCATACTACGAAGTCAGTTTACAAGGAAAATTCTTAGACGCGCTACTTTGACGTCCTAATTAACATTGTTTCGATGAGTTATAACTTATAACAATTTCTAAAATTATGTTGAAATTAAGTACATACATATTCTTATTGAATATAAGTGTTGTAGAAACGTAATAAATTTCTTCCTTTTTACAGAAAAAAATATTTAAAAAGGCTTATTTCGAGGTTAAAGTGTCGTGATTAAACGTAGATTTAGTTCTTCATTCAATGTACAATATATGACAGAAATTATTATTTTAAATTAATCTGTGTAATAACTATAATAAACACAATAAAATTAGTATAAAATACGCGATGTTGACGCGTGGTTCTCATAGACCGGAAGATAGTGACACAAAATATTGGGTCATTTGTACCAGTATGGCGGTTCTTCAGGGGTCTTATTACGCAATGAAAAAAAGAAAAATTATGGTCATAGCGCTGGTACCGGCGGCCCAATCGCGTGGGCGTTAGTCGAACCGTCGGATTAATTACGAGTGTCAAACGATTTGCTCCACAAAAATTCTAGTGTTTTCCGATAGTCCATAAAAAAAGAAGAGGCGGTAGTGTCATGCCATACTTCTCCGGTGTGACTTACAGCCCGCCATACCGACGCGGATGCGTTGATTAAAAAAAAAATTCAACCATTTGTACCAGGCTAATTTTTGCACAGTTAATCATCGTCGTGCAGCCATTTACGAAAATCACCATGCCATACTTTTCGGACGGTTCCAAATGGCCGCCATACCGCCGAAAATCAGCAAATTTTTTTTTTAGCCAAACGATTTGTACTAGTACTGCATTTGGATTTTTGAAAAGTATTTGATAAAATGTGACCGTTATTGTATTTGCCATACTTCTAGTAGGGGGAAAAAGTGCTACCATACTTGAAAAACTTATTTATTCGACACGTTTCAAAAATACGACTGTACAATACGTAAAATATTTTTTTACAGCATGGGATCATTATATTCCGTTTGTTTGGATACAATTCTACCTACAAAAAATTATCCCGGATTGTAACCATGGGGCGGACGACTGTGCGACTTAAGCCAAGACGTAAAAAAAAAAAACATTTGACGATTTGTACCAGTATTGCGTTTGGATTTTTGGAAATTATATGATGCAATGTGACCATTATTATATTTGACATACTTCTAATAGAGGGAAAAAGGGGCGACATACTTGAAAAACTTGATTTTTCGACGGGTTTTCAAGGTGCAAGATATAAAATCATTTGTTACAGTATGGCATCATTGTATTCGGTTCGTTTGGATGGAATTCTACCTAAAAATAATTATCCCATACTGTAACCATGGGGCGGAAGATTGTCACACTCGAGCAAGATATAAATTAATAAAAAAATTGGAACGAATTGTTACAGTATGGCATTTCAAATTTTCGAAACTTGAAAAAAAAAAGTATGCTTTGGGAAAATTACACCGTACTTATGGTGAAGTGCCAAAGTGGTGCCACACTCGAAAAAATAAATTTCTAAAAGGTTTTTTTTTTGTGTTGAAGAATAAGCCTATATCGTGACCAGGGGGCTGGAGCTGCCACACTCGCTCTATGTCGACAACCAATACAATCTTGAAACCATTTTCGAAATAGTCCACCTGTAATATCGTGAAGGCTATACATGTGAAAAAAAAAATTATATACAATATCAATATTAATGCAGTTTATTCCGAAAGATTTACAAAGATTTATAGACTTTCAACGTCATCTAAACCGGAATCCCCGGCATTTTCGAACTCGTTTTCTTCGTCCTCGTCGCTGCTTACTGCATCAGTATCTACAAATTATTTAGTTTATTCACACAAGTGCAATACACAATCGCAAATCGTTAACATAAAACTAATTTCTTAAATATTTACCTTCGTCTTCATCTTTCTCTTCTTCATCTTTTTCCTCTTCATCTTTCTCTTCTTCATCGTTTGCTGCGGTCATAACGATCTCGCTTATGGTGCCTGGCATGGCGTCGCCGTCGAACCAATGGAAATCATAGCGGTCTGGGTCCACTAGCTTCCACCCGCAATCCTCTGGGCTTAGAGCAGAAGAGTATTTGAGGTGAGCATTACACCAGATAGTGCTAATGTACAAGACCCTCATCAATTGTTGACGCAACTCGGTTTTTGCACTATAGTATAATCTACATACTTATAGATTTGTACTACATAAATGCATAATTTCATTCTATTACACATAATAATGTACATACATACATAATTATAAATATTAAAAACATCACATCACATAAATACATACAAATACAAAATAATAGAAATTGAAATGAACCCTAATAATTGTCGACTTAACAGTACTTGCGCGCACCTGCGCTCGCAGCTAATTTCCGAGCCGCCATAAAGTTTGCATCGAACTATACCTGCGTTGCCATACATTGTGTCTTACAATACGATGAGCCGAGATCTCTACAATTCGAGAAATCGTTCGAGCGGTGGTAGCCGTTCAATATTATACAATTAACATCTGGTTATAACACAAGATTGCCGCCACCTAGGTCTTTGAAATTTTGTAATTATATTCGTTAAACCTCAAACTTACAGGAAAAATTAGTGCCATACTGGTACAAATCGTTCAAATTACGAAAAAAATCTTACAATTAAAAAAAAATATTGTACACATTCGCCACCTCCCACAGGTATGGCATTATCAGACTTCTATTTATGATCATACAGGAATTGTTGAAAAAAAATTTAGGGTGTACAAAAAAAAAAAAATTGCTGATTTTCGGCGGTATGGCGGTCATTTGGAACCGTCCGAAAAGTATGGCATGGTGATTTTCGTAAATGGCTGCACGACGACGATTAACTGTGCAAAAATTAGCCTGATACAAATGGTTGAATTTTTTTTTTAATCAACGCATTCTCGTCGGTATGGCGGGCTGTAAGTCACACCGGAGAAGTATGGCATGACACTACGCCTCTTCTTTTTTTATGGACTATCGGAAAACACTAGAATTTTTGTGGAACAAATCGTTTGACACTCGTAATTAATCCGAGTTCGACTAACGCCCACGCGATTGGGCCGCCGCTACCAGCGCTATGACCATCATTTTTCTTTTTTTCATTGCGTAATAAGACCCCTGAAGAACCGCCATACTGGTACAAATGATCCAATATTTTGTGTCACTACCTCCCGGTCTATCAGACCAGCGCGAGCGCTTGAGAGGTAGGAGACCTGTATGAAAAATTTATGTGCTCTTCATAACGAGCGATCGTAACCGAGAACATTAAATAGCAAGCCGTATATGCCAACTGCTTTGTTTCGATCCAATGTTGACAGAACAGAGAACTGTTTCATGAGTTTATTATGATTATGACTTATGATTTCCTGCAATTTTTCTTAGGCATGTAAACATTGTGTTTTAAAATTAAATATAGTCACTAGTAGAGTTAAATAAAAAAGTTCTAAAGTAATGCTAGCTTACAAGAAGTATTGCAAGCTGGGTATCAAGACGATGTCTATTACATTTATAACAATCTATATATAAATACATATAAATAAAATTGCATTGTCTGTCTATAATTTTGAATTGAAGGCTTTTTCTCAAGCGTATATGGTTATTCGCGCGTTAACCAAACCCGAACACGCGCTGCTTTTAATATTTGACTGTCTGTTCATTCAGCCTAATCTTCAAAATGGCTGAACCGATTTTAACGTGACATTCACAGGAACATAGAGAATTTTTCAGTTAATGAAGGATATGTGAAAAAAATAACCCGACAGGTACGTATAACACTAATGGGAACCAAAACAGTTTTTAGAATTTTTATCTGTCTGATTGGATATACAACATATGTATATACTTAAGCATCTTATGATAAGTAGGTACTGCAAGAATTTAAAGATGGTTTTCGTAATTGCTTCTCTTAGAGTCAGGTTGCACATAAGGATATTGTGGGATGATGAAAGGTCGTGGTCTGAAAATTTTATTTCATGTCGTTCCCGACGGTTGTGAAGGTGTGTGATATTCTAAAACCTTGTTATCATTCTGACCAAAACAAGTTTGAACATTGCTAGCGATTTAGAATTAATGAAGAATGATACATTTGGATACAAAAAGTTGCAAGCCTTCAAAGTTTACAGTTAAGGAGAAAAATGCAGGATTTCTTTATCAATTTTCAAACTCGTATGAGTTATATATATAACGAAGACGCAGAAACACCCTTCTTATTTCTTTGTGACTCTTGTAACTTGTCGGCCATCTTGTTGTATAAAATTGCGTTTCCTTTAATTTATTTTGATAAATAAACGTTCAGGTAAATCGTAAACGGTTTTATTCGTTTTAATGTATTGCAAAATGCGATTAATAATTACGGATCGCAAAGCTTGTATTTGATTTGGAGAAATGGTTTTGTGGTCAGCACCACGTTAATTTCTGAACTACTTACTCTCACCACGTTAGACCAAGAACTAACTCATACCACGGATACACAGATATCGCTCACACAGAGCGGAACTTGAACAGGTTAATGTCGTTCGGTACCATAGACCATATTTTCACACAGACTATATTGTCACACAGACTATATTTGATATTTTCACAATACTGCCTCACACAACTCCATTCGGGTTTTACCCGCTCCAAATCAAATACCACCTATTTATGAAATCACTTCGTTGCAATATTAAAATAATCACTACCGACAATTGATATTTCTTCAAACAATCAAAAATAAGTTAACGCCCCGTCATATATACTTATATAACTTTATGAAGGCTAATTTGTGGCAGTAATTTTAAGCTGTTACTTTATAGGTATGTTAACGGTGGAAAAAATTCACCGCAAGTGTGGCTAGAAAATATGTACAAAATACACAATGATTTCTATCATTAATTCTGTATGTGCTAACATTTTAAATCCATTCTAACCTGTTACTCGATAGGCTGGAGTTGTTGCATTGCGCTCTCATACCAAATGACTAAGGTTATAGATTAGGTAACATATATGTGTTGTATTGACAATGGCGTTGGCAGTTATTTTTTTTGTTTCTTAGAAGAGAAAAAAAGTCGGACACAAAAAGTTCTAATATAGAGTCATTTGTTAATGAAATTCAAAATCATCTCGTTGTATGAGATCAAACAAAAAAGGCTTTTCTGACATGTCTGTCGATATCTCAATATTAGATTTTCCCAGTCAATGTTGTTGTCAATGTTTTCGCTTTCGTTTCTTACGTAAACAAAGTAAGTAATAAAGCTAATAACGGAGCTTCCTTGTCACAATCCATTCTGTTATTAAGTAACCAAAGACGCGATTCTATTATCGTACACCACGTGCAGGCAACACGTTCGTTACGTACACGCGGCAAACTGTAGGTTCACGAATCGCATTGTTAGAAACATGCTTTCAAATCGTCAGTGTAATGAGGCCCTTAGTTTTATACTATTATAAAATGATATGAAAATAACATTGAATATACTATGAAATGTGATACACTATATCTTTACTATTCTAAATATATAATACAGTACATGCAATTATACATTTCTCGTTTACGTTCTCTCTGACTACCCCGATATATGTATGTACTAGCTGTACCGGCGACTTCGTCCGCGCGGCAAGTTTTCCCATGACTTCTCGGGGTTACTAAGGTTACCGTAGATACCTATATTGTTAGAGAAGGTCTTAAAAAAGTTACTATCTATCGCAGTGTATCTGCCATATTGAATGATGATGACGTAGGTACAGAAAATGTAGGTACAGAAACCTTCCCCTGCATATTCCATTTCATTTGATACCCATATTATTGGTGTTGAACAAAAACGTTATTTTCTGTAATGGAACATCCACCATATTGGATTTATGATGACGTCACATATACAAAAACCTTCCTCTGCGTATTTCATTGCATTTGATACCCATATTGTTGGTGTTGAACAAAACAGTTATTTCCTATTATGAAACATCCGCCATATGGGATATATGATGACGCCACATGTCATTTTTAAAAAACAAAGTATGTGCCCGAAAACGTTTGTTTTCGGGCACATACTATCTCTGTACTATATTTCATCATAATCGGTTCAGCGGTTTAGCATTTCTTCTATAAAATTTCATCCCCCTTTTTACCCCTTTGGGGATAGATTTTTGATAAAAAAAGAAGTTTATGTTTTTTTAATAGAAAAGGTGTATCTCTGTAACAAATTTTATCTTAATGGGTTCAGCGGTTTAGCCTTTCCAATACAAAGTTTCATCCCCCTTTTCGCCCTTTTAGGGTTAGATTCATGAAAAAAAAGTGGCTTACGTCCGTCCTCTTATATCAAACTATCTCCATGCCAAATTTCATAAAAATCGGTCCGGTGGTTTAACCGTGAAAACGTACCAGACAGACAAACAGACAGATTTTCGCATTTATAATATAATAAGTATTGATAACAGTTTACTATCCTTAAAATAATGTAATATATGTACTTCATTTTTTTTATAATATACTGCATTTTATATAAAATTGTCTTGTTTCGCTTGCTTGGTCTTATAAAATGTAGCTTATATTTGTATACTCAGAGAAGCTCCATAAAGTTGGCAACGCCAAATGGGCAAAAATTAAAAAAAAAGGTCAAAATTTGTTGCTTTTTTGTTGCTAATTAGTTGCTAAAAAATCAATTTTGTTGCTCGAACCGATCTCGAGAAATCGACAGAAATGCTTTACGTAAAGGTAGCAGAAAAAATGGATATATATAAGAAAGACAAAAAAAATTGACCAAAATTTGTTGCTAATTTGTTGCTGCAAGACCCCATTAACAAAAAAAAATTTTTTTTTTTAAATACTTAAATTTCAAGGGTCATGCTAGCTTAACTCGCAATTTTTCCGCGGTAAATGAACAAAATAATTTTGTTGCTCATGTTAACAATGATTCTTGATACCTAGTGTTAGCAACAAAATGAATGAGCAGAGATCGGATGAGTTTTTGACCGGTATCACCTTAAATCAGTCATGCTAGCTTAACTCGCGATTTTTTTTCATTAATTAACTTAAATAATTTTGTTGCTCATGTTTACAGTGATTCTTAAAACCCAGAGAGTCAGCAACAAAATGAATGAGCAGAGATCGGATGAGTTTTTGACCGGTATCACCTTAAATCAGTCATGCTAGCTTAACTCGCGATTTTTGTTGATTAATTAAATTAAATAATTTTGTTGCTCATGTTAACAACGATTCTTGATACCTAGAGTGTTAGCAACAAAATGAATGAGCAGAGATCGGATGAGTTTTTGACCGGTATCACCTTAAATCAGTCATGCTAGCTTAATTCGCGATTTTTCTTCATTAATTAACTTAAATAATTTTGTTGCTCATGTTACCAGTGATTCTTAAAACCTAGAGAATCAGCAGCAAAATGAATAAGCAGAGATCGGATGAGCTTTTGACCGGCATCAGCTTAAACCGGTCATGCTAGCTTAACTCGCGATTTTTGTTGATTAATTAACTTAAATAATTTAGTTGCTCATGTCAACAATGATTATTGATATCTAGAGTGTTAGCAACAAAATGAATGAGCAGAGATCGGATGAGTTTTTGACCGGTATCACCTTAAATCAGTCATGCTAGCTTAATTCGCGATTTTTGTTGATTAATTAGATTAAATAAGTTAGTTGCTCATGTTAGCAATGATTCTTGATGCCTAGAGTGTTAGCATCAAGAATCATTGTTAACATGAACAACAAAATTATTTAAGTTAATTAATCTTCAATTATTTAAGTTAATTAATCAAAAATTATTTAAGTATTAAAATTATTTAAGTTAATTAATCAACATTATTTAAGATTAAATAATTTAGTTGCTCATGTTAGCAATGATTCTTGATGCCTAGAGTGTTAGTTAACATGAGCAACAAAATTATTTAAGTTTTTTAAAAATTATTAAATTATTTAAGCTTGACACAAAAATACGAATTTAATTATACGCCTATTAAGAAAAAAATGTAACAGATATTAGAAATAACAACCATTTATAATGTATAGTATACTAATTTATGCCATTAAAATACTATAAATTTTAGACAATCAGTGCTCAGACTCCCGAGACGATCCCAGATTCCGTGTCTGTGAGCGATGTCTATGAGTATGTTGCTTGAGTGCAATTTGTATGGAGTTTAACTTCTGTTACTTTCTCTGTTTTGTGCAAGCACTATGTGTGCAAAATTTGAGATCGATTTTGTTATAATGGTATATGGTGGCAATGTTTCGTTTTTGTAATAATGGTAGGAATTAAGTTTTACATCTTAAGTATACAAGTGTATATTTTTTTAAGTCGTTAAAAAATATACACTTGTAATTGACACTTTGCATAACTTTAAATTGCTACTCAATTTTATCAGTAAGTATAGTTTATTAATTGTAGCCTCTTTGATAACATCATCAAAAATTCTCTTGATTATACTGCGAATAAGAATTAAGGTCTAGATAAGTTATTTTGGTTAAAACTGTCATATTTTAACATCGCTTTTATAAAAAGTTTTTTATCTACCTACGTAATATGATTTGCAAGATTATTTATTTTAATGAAATAAAACGCATTAAATGAAATTTTCAATTTTAGAAGTATGTGCAAAGTTTCCATATTATTTTTTATTGTCATAATATTTATAATGTTATTAAGTCTACAATATGAGTAGCAAAAATCATCTACTTATCAATATAGATATCATAAAAATAGGCATACTTTATATCTTGAGAAAACACATAATAACTATACTGTAGATAAGTGTTCAAAAATGCAAAAAATCTTGTAAATACTTCAGGTACCTACCTACTTAAAGTCTGAAACTCTGAATTACTGAGAAATGTTACATGTGGACCTCCCCTTTGGCTCTGGTAAGGTGTTAAAAGCATGTAATCTCGATTTTAATCACATTCTACAGATTTGACATCTAGCTTATAAATTACTATTTATTTGTTAGGTTAATGAAGAAAGGAATGCTTAGATGGTTCGGGCACATGGAAAGAATGAGTGATGAAAGACTGATGAAGAAAATATACAGAGCGAAAGTGAGCGGTAAAAGAAGCCAAGGAAGACCAAGGCTGACTTATGAAGATCAAATAGCCAGAGTATTAGCAAACGGAAATGTCAAAAGCACTCGAAAATGTGTGAGGAGAATGATGAGATTTGAGGAAGCGAAAGAGGTGTGTAAGGACCGCGACTCCTGGCGCTCCGTCCTCTCTGACTACCCCGTTGGGGATACAGCGTGAAGATATGTTATGTTATGTTTATTTGTTAGGTCTATAATAATTAGATGAAGGTCTTATTAAAAAATCAATCACGAAAAATTGTACATAATATAACAGTTTGTTTACACAAAATAAGAGGCAATTAGACAAGATAACCTATTATTTTAATTATTTGTTTTAAATTATGTTGTATGTTTAATTACTGCTTACTAGACGTTATATTATATGTAATGAAATGTCATGTTTCTTGAAGATTATTTACAAATAAATACGAATTAGATTGTTACAGCCGTTATAAAGATATATTTAGCAGTTGTAAATGTTTAGTAGGTATTTTAAATAAAAAAATAAAATGTTTACTCTTTGGAAATGTTTGAAATCTTGTTCGATAAAAATTAAAATATGTATATGCTAATAATGACGATTTGAACTGAATTGTCCATGTCATATGGTAATGGTCTGTCTCTGCATCACGGTACTCTTTCGAGGCGTGCCCATTGCGATCTAATTTTTGTACTAAAATAATTCAAAATTTAACCATCGCTTGTGGGGTCTGCCAGGAGCGGACTAGCAGTCTTGGCCGCCCTGGGCCGCTTAGTGTTAGCCGCCCTTAATTCCTGCTAATTTTGTCTTCCGCAAGATTTTTTCTTATTGCATTGTTGGCAAGCAGACACCGCGCCATATAGATCGGTCGTCCCTAAATTCTGGCCGCCCTAGGCCTGGGCCTAGTTGGCCTTAAGGCTAGTCCGCCACTGGTTGTAGTACACACATAGATCTTTTTGTCACACAGAATGAAACTAAAAATCATATAAATTCGTAATACTTGTATGGTACACACAAGCGAAGTGTTATGACATGAGGTTATAAGTTATGAATTTGTTTAATCTTTTAATGTCATTACCAGATGTAATACGACGTGTTTACTTTGAAGTGGCTCCTTGGCTCACAACTCTAACCGAAATAGGTACCTACCAGTTTTGAGATTCTGAAAACCTGTTCTATGGTGGAATTTGGTTGAATCGAAAAATATTATTTATTAATTAAAACCTGTAATTAAAACAACATTTTACATACATGTGTTTTTAAACTATTTATTTCTATTATTTAGATGTTATATTTGCAAAAAATAAAATATTATGTTATATTACCTTCTTGTCGTTATGATCAGGTAGAACTTGTAGATAAGATAAAAAACTAGAGTCTGTTATCTCAGTATTTGCAATGTACTGAGACCGTATATTGATAGCGGCACTGATATCCGACTTAATATTTGGTGTCTGACTACATTTCCATTGTACAGTTTCTTACACAAACTGTACATTTTTTTAATAAGTTTATTAATTATTTACAATGTTAAATACTACTTTTTTACTAAAAATGTGGCTTCCAACTTCAAAAATTTTTATAACATCAATTATTTTTATGCGTTTACCTATTATTAACTTGTGACAGGGGACTTAAACGGAGCCTGGTGAGTTCTTAAGATGTTATTTGATCATATTTTAATTTCTCAGACAGAAACTAACATCTCCGAAATGGAATCGTTTTAAAGGTATAAAACTCCGTTGGAAGGACAAGATCAGATTAAACAATGTCATATGGAGATGCTGGCACATGCAGTGTAAGTATTTCTTTCACTACTATTTTTGATAAAAATCTTTTTCATAGTTCACATTTAAAATATAATTGAATTTGGTTCCTCAATGGTCTACTAAAATTAATATTTGTAGTTACTGGGGCTTACTCTCGAGTGTCGATCCGTCATTTAGAAGAAATTGTCTATTCCTGAAAGTGTGTCGTGGGGGGTGAGAGGTAAAAATTAATTGATTTGTAAATGAAGACTAATTAGCTTATTAATTTGTTTATTCATTTAGGGCCTAAATTTTAGGGTCTTACTTTATTGGTTTATATGATGGAAAGTATAATTCCCCATTGTAGTTTTTTTATGACACAATCGTTTTACTTATATTTAAGCTATTATTTGGATATGTAATGATAGCGATAAATGATAAGATCGTCATAAATAACAAAAATATGAAAAGGCAGCAAGTGTTGTGTGTATTACGTACGTTATGTTACAGTTAAAACTCGAATTCAGTTAGAACCGGTTTTCTCTAGGGAATTTAATTAATGAATATGACATAATTATATCCAATGTTAATAATAACACAAATGAGTAGAGAAAATTAAAATAGGCTAGATGACCACTTCTTAACTACTCAATTAAAAATAGGATTAGTAATTATGAACAAAACTATTAATGCGAAATACAGTTATAAATGTAGTTATTTACTTTTGAATTTAAATAGCGGGAACAGGATAACTTTCGTCTCTTTCACCCCAGCCTAACGCTGGGCGGTGACACTTCTTTTTTCTGACGCCATAGCTATGTAACGCTAACTCCCTCTAGCTTATCACTACTCTGCTCCCAGTATGAATTTTTGGTAGTTTTTTCACTATTGTATTTAATTTTTTTAAATATTTAAAAGCAATACACGAAATATACGTTTTAAGAGCAATCATCTAGCCCATACATTCTCAACATTTTCTGGACTATCGCCCTCTTTAGAAGAGGACAAAAATTTCAACGCCCCCCAAGTATGGACTACCATAATAGTTAATTTTTATGTAATATTAAAATATCGTCGCATTATATTTGAAGCTAATTTATCTGTTTATAATTTATAAAAAATCATAAAGCAGAAATTAATAAAACGACAACCAAATGTACAATAAAATTGTTTATTAAAATTTTAAAAATTAACACAGAATCAATAAGGAATAAAAAATATTTTATTTATTTATTTATTCGACCACCTCTCTTGACTGCCTCGACCCCATGGAAGGCTCCAATGCTTACTGGGTGGCGGTATCGCCCCTGTTAGGAGACTATGATCTAGCCTATTATATTTAAGTAAAATAATTAGTTAAAGCTGTTTCGAGTAATATTTGATTACAAACGTCACGGCAGAAGACACCATCAGCTTTTGTATTTGTATGTCCTCTTCACCCATTCTGTCGCGCGTTGTTGAACATAATACAGGATGTCTCTTAAATAATGGATCAACCTTAAGGGAAAGGTAGAACACCTAATTACCTAAAACCTATTTGACTAGTTTTAAAAAAAACCTTAGGGTTACCGAGATTTTTTTTTTCATTATTTTGACCATTTTCTCCGCCAGGCTTCAGTTTTTTTAATGCTGTCGTTCCAAATGATAACACTTTTTAAATCTGATTTTTGTAAAATATTGCTGAATAGTTAGCTTACGTAGCTTAATAACGATTTGGTTAGCTTATCTTTATTTCTAAAAAAAAGAAGACCACAAACGAAGAAATTATTTTTTTCAAATTATGATAACCCAAATTGGATAAATTCTCCTGAAAAATAAAGTACTACACTGAAGTGGCCCATTGTTTTAAAAACTTGTACCATTATTAAGGTTTCTAAAATAGTATAAAACTTTCGTCTAGTCCTTCTCATTACAAAGTTATTGCTATTAATCTGATGTAGGGGCTAATTAGACAAATTTTTGTTATAATTCAAAAATGTAGACAAACTGTGGATTCCGTGTTATTTATTTCTAGTATTTTTTTTTAATGTCTGTTATGCGTGCGAGCTCAGTCCAAAAAGTGTTTCTGTCTCTTTTTAGTTAATGAGTTCGCAATTTGGGCAGCTACCTGCACCTGAGCGGGACGGCGATAACAAAAGACCTTTATGACAGCTAATTGTAGATAGCACCGATTTTGTAAGACATACAACTATTCATCTCGCTTAGTGCGACTTGTACTATTGATTACGACAAACGTTTTGTGTTGCTCCCTCTCGATTTTTACGTGCTGTGAATTTGGACCTTGTTTTACAAAATTTTTTGGACTCTGTTTCTTGAAATTACGACTTGGCGATCTTAAGGACTCTGAAAGCATTGTGAACGACAATCGATTGTAGTGTTTTAGTACACATTGACAGAAATGCCGCGTCAACTGTATACGGCACGAGACTATTGTAACGTGCATTTTATTTACGAGAGGGAGCAACACAAAACGTTTGTCGTAATCAATAGTACAAGTCGCACTAAGCGAGATGAATAGTTGTATGTCTTACAAAATCGGTGCTATCTACAATTAGCTGTCATAAAGGTCTTTTGTTATCGCCGTCCCGCTCAGGTGCAGGTAGCTGCCCAAATTGCGAACTCATTCACTAAAAAGAGACAGAAACAATTTTTGGACTGAGCTCGCACGCATAACAGACATTAAAAAAAATACTAGAAATAAATAACACGGAATCCACAGTTTGTCTACATTTTTGAATTATAACAAAAATTTGTCTAATTAGCCCCTACATCAGATTAATAGCAATAACTTTGTAATGAGAAGGACTAGACGAAAGTTTTATACTATTTTAGAAACCTTAATAATGGTATAAGTTTTTAAAATAATGGGCCACTTCAGTGTAGTACATTTTTTTTTCAGGAGAATTTATCCAATTTTGGGTTATCATAATTTGAAAAAAATAATCTTCGTTTGTGGTCTTCTTTTTTTTAGAAATGAAGATAAACTAACCAAATCATTATTAAGCTACATAAGCTAACTATTCAGCAATATTTTACAAAAATCAGATTCAAAAAACTGAAGTCTGGCGGAGAAAATGGTCAAAATAATAAAAAAATTCTCGGTAACCCTAAGGTTTTTTTTTAAATTAGTCAAATAGGTTTTAGGTAATTAGGTGTTCTACCTTTCCCTTAAGGTTGATCCATTATTTACGGGACAGCCTGTATAATGTAATCCAACGCAACGTGCCTATTTATTACTTAATTACCGCATCTATTTGTTTATCTTCTGTAACAGCCTATATGAATAAGTTCCTGTACTGTCCGCAAGCCTATTCTAAGTAATATGGGGAGAAATATTTACTTAGCTTATTACAAATCATGTGGTTATATGTTTTTACACACCGTACATTGGTACTTATACATAGATTTAGACTCATCCAATAGGTGATCGCGTGCAACGTTACGTAGCTTCAGTGATAATTTGAAATTCCACTGTGCTGTGGATGCCTTCAACATCACTATTAGTTATTGAGATGGATATTTACGTTAAAGTTAATTGCACCATAAATATTAAATAACATATCGCAAATTATCTATTTTATCAATATTGTTGAAGATAATAGAAATGTTATTTTGCGAGATAGAATTATCCGTTATATTGATTTTTTTAAATAGTGAAAAAAATGAACTCAGATTAATACTTATACGCAGGGCTGTGATACAAAAACAGTGTCTTTGTCCCATTTATTGCAAATTAATATTTAATAAATTGAAATTTTATAGATTTTTTGGGACTATCAAATATTACAAAAATGGCCAATTTCAAAATGTAAAATCGTAACTAGCAATCTTATAACGGCTTGAACTAAATAACACTACAGACTTTAATTAGTCCGATAACCGGTATAAAAATATCATAATGCGTAATAAACCGTAATGTGATATTATTATAACGAATATTTTTCGTACGTAGTATGTGAGTAGGTACATGGATGTTTTATTACTTGATAATAAATACTTAATATTATTAGTGCAGATGTTTTTTTTTTCATATTCACAACATGCATAGATAGGTATAGAGTAGTTAATATTATTAAGGAACATGTTCAATAATAATAACCATTTTTATAAACTGGATATTTTATGTAAATTTTTACATGATTTGGTTGTAATACAAATGAACAAAAATTGTTAACGATTAATGTTATGGATATGCATGGTATAAATTAAATTCTTTTTACGGTTTCAGTCATAAAAAAACAAAATACGTTGGTTTGTCAGTTTGCTTCCCCGCTGGACGTTGACACGCATGTAAAACCAGAGGTAACACTGCAAGTTTCTGAATGCGTATTTGTACGCCAAAATTGTGTTCATTTTAGATGATTTATACGTATTTTATTTTAGGCAACAATATTAGAAGGCAAATACTGGAAAAGAAGAGCAGAAGCAGTAATAGCAGAGTATAAAAAATGGCGTATGTTTCATATTATGCGGCTCCTGGGCAAGGGGGACTCCTCCGTTCAGGATACAGTAAGTTTCTTAAAGTAAAGTTGTTACTACGGCACGTGAATTTTGATCTAGCTAAGGCATATAATTGTGTTTACTTTTGCGTTTACCTAAATTGTTATTTAGGTACATATATTTTTTTTTGCATTGTAGCTCTTAATTTTTAACAACACTGCGGTGGAACTGAAGCCTATGCATTTAATTTGTCATTTTGTTCACACTTTTGCTTTTACAAGTAATAAAATGTATAATTTACTAAGTTACGACTTTGTGTATAATATGTAGGTTTAAGGCGAGAATGAAGAATATGTCCTACCTAAATACATAAGTTGGGATTAAGGCTTAATAATTTTAATCTCCAAATTAAAAATAATTGTTATAAACGTCATTGCCAGTGCCAGTGTATTGCCATTAACACCATGTGTATAATATGATAATTCTAAAATATTTTGTAGCATTGTTAATATTATTTTATTTTCAATATATTCCTAATTATTATACAAATCTTTATAAAATGGCAATTATATTTGTACCATGTAATCAAAAACTATGCTGCAGTGACTTAATAACATACATCATCGAATTTTCATAGTTTCGGAGCCGAAAGAGGGTGATTCCATCCATGAAGTAGAATAACTTTTCGCAGAAAATAAAATTAAATGCGCGAATTTTGTTTTCTAACTTTCGTAAAAAACAAGTTTCCTACTCAATCGTTTTGTATGTAAATTTGAAAGAAAACAACTTTGTATTTAATGTCTTTACGCGTAAAGTTGTTCAGTTTCATGAGTGGAATCACCTTTGGATTGAAATCATGAAAACTTCACCACCTGTTGGGAGCGTTTTTGGTCAACAGTGACATTTCATTTAACGTATCTTATATTGCTTAAAATTCATCCAAGTACAGATTGGCGCTATGTTGGGTGTACAGATCTCGGAGATGGACACTGTCGAGTCGTTCTCACAGTGCAGCGACCTGGCGGGCAACATGCTCACGGACGAGGATTACTTAAACTTCATGAGTGACACACTGTTTTCAACCATCACCAATCATCAACCATTTGCGTTCCCAGATCCGAGGGAAATTGGTAATGAATAATTTACTTAATAGTACAAAATGTAGTTTTCTCCATAATTTTACATGTGTTTATAACTTTATAAGTTGCTGTTGTTTTTTAGCTAGAGGTGCGAGTTTAGCTGACTTCATTCAGCCAAGCTTGGGTCCGCTACAACCTAACCTTGATGATTTTATGGATACACTGGAACCACTACATGGTTTGTATAAAGATTAAGCCAGTAACAGACTACTATGCTTGATGAACATACTTATCAATTGCAAGCCCGGTCCCACGTGCACGGACGTAGAAAATGAGAGGACTTCGCGTCGCTTATTTCGTTAATAAAGCTCTGAACGTATAATCATCACGTATGCATCTACGCATCTATACATATAATTAAAATTGGAGTGTCTGTATGTGGTTTTGAAATTAATGTTTCTTTTTGAGTTTATTTGGTTGAATATTGTGGTTATATATTGTGGTGGAATAAAATAATTGTTATGAATTCGATACACGTGCGTTTGTCTGTCCGGGCTAATCTCCGAAGCGACTGAACCGATTTTGATGGAATTTTTATTGGCAGGCTAAGGACTTTTCAGAAAATAGACTATTTTTCATGCCGAAAAAATATCAAATTACAATACAAAAATGCGGGTAAAACCATGAGATACAGGTAGTTAAGAGTAAAGATATGTAAGTAAAAATTTTTTCTCGCGAAGTGGCAGCTGACTGATTTTATGCGACTTAAATACATGCATAAAGCCGTATTTTTTGTAAAGGAGGGCCGGTGTATTTTGACTGCTTCACTATTATATTACGTGTAGCAACATTTTTTTATACAGTTATTAAATATAAATGTCAAGTATTACATGGGGTTCCCTACTCCCTAAGTACCTTGCCGGACCTGACAGCCTAATGCGTTGTAGGAATAGATATAGAAATAAAACGTTTCGTCTGTGCTTTTCTCAATGTGATTACCAAAGATCGGAAATTAGGGAGCATAAATATCTAAACATCACTTGCGGAATGATATAGAGTTGCTAAAACAGATCCCTAAAACGGATTTTATTTTTTTCCCCCAATTTAAGTTCTAGATATTGTAAATGTGATGTTGCCAATAAATTTTCTCAAATATACGAATAGAAACTGTCTTTATACATTTTGCGATTAAATTTGAGATTTCGATGACATTTGACAGAAAACGCTTCGAGTGCTTAGAATGAAGAACAAAATTATAAAATATAATGTAGGCAGAGTTTTAATGCTTAGTACTGATAGTGTGGCATATATATTGAGAGCTGGATGACTACTGAAAACAGATTACCTTAACATGATTCATGTAACATGTTTAGTCATGCCCTTAACCGAGCAGTAGCAGAACAAGTCCGATCTCAATATGAAAATATAGACGAATTAATTTCAAATGTAAAAAAAATTTTTTTTAAGGCCCCAAATAGAATAAAAACGATGTTTAAAACGATGTATCCCAACTTGACATTGCCTCCACATCCGATGACCACTAGATGGGGCACTTGGTTAGAAGCAGTTGCATACTTATGATAATATGTTCAAGAAATTTCGAACGTCCTTATTGGGTTGAACAAAGGCGAAGCTTTGAGCATAAGAAAGGCATTTTTGCCTTATCCAAAATGAAAATATTTTCAACGATTTACTTGTAATAATTTTTAACCGACTTCCAAAAAAGGAGGAAGTTCTCAATTCGGTTGTTTTTTTTTTTTTTTTTTATGTTTGTTACCTCATAACTCCGTCATTTATGAACGGATTTGGAAAATTCTTCTTTTATTTGAAAGGATACACTTCCAGATTGGTCCCATTGAAATTTCATTCACATTGAAGCTTTGGTTTCGAAGATACACCAAATAACGCGATTTGGTTATAACCTTTATTCATTTATGTTGATGATTCTCTTGTATGACATTTGTAAACTATCGTTGTCCCCACATGGTATAATGGTAGTAGGGAGAAGATATAAATTGCCTGTGATATAATAAATTCAGTCAGTAGTCAGTCTTGTGGCGGACAGAGAATATGACTGGTAGCTGTCGTCTTCGGATTGTAAGAATACTGCTAAGGTGTCATTATGATGCAACCTTTACACTGTTCTTTAATAACTGATTGATATTGATATGATATTGATGATATTGATAATGGCCACAATGGGCAATAATATCCCATGTTCGATCTGTTCGCATCTTTATTGTGAAATCCCACGGTTTATGCTCTTCAATAGAATGGAAGTTAACACATTGCGCTCCAAAATTAGAAAATAAACAAATTGTAGATCTGCCCTAGATATTTTTTTAGGCCTAGGTCACTCAAAAGGGCAAAATAAATTTTTTTTATAAAAAAATTAAACAGACTTCAAAAAAGAACACTGAAAAGTACGAAATAACTATCCTTTACTAATCAAAACTTAAGTACAAAAATAACTTTATAAATACGATACAAATACCCATATAATTAAATTTGACAGTTATTGAAGTCGGTGCCAAATTAATGTTCGACAACAGAAAGTATATTAGTTTATTAATCCTGACTGCAGTAATCAGTAGCATAAGATTTAAAGTCGGATTTAAACATAAATTGTAGAATTGGTTAATTGAGAGCTGTTTTTACTCCGTAGATGAATATTTTGACTATTTTACGTGTATACGGTAACCTAAATATCTGTTTGATTGAACCGTGTATATGACAATGATATTAATAAAACTTTACTAACCAGTAGAGCTCACACAAAAGCGTTGCGGCGACGAGACGCAAAAATCGGCGGCGCGCCTCCATGCAAATAGCAACGCACCGCCACAAGTGGCGTTGTTTTTTCTTCATATAAATTCACGCTTTGCGTTGCGGTGCTACGCCGCGCCGTTTTTATGTGTGTAAGAATAAAATTTTCACATACTAGATTATGGTAACTTGTGAGAGCCTTTTGTGATTTTTATTAATTTGAGCAAATGTATGTACCTACCACACTGAGAGAAATGAACACACTGAGAGAAATAAATGATATTCTATTCCACTCCATTCTGTTCTCCAATCAAACTGGGGCCTTCGTAAATCAGTTTTAGGGACCAGTTTTAGCAACTATATCATTCCGCAAATGAAGTTTCGGTATTTATGCTCCCTAATTTCCAATCTCTGGTGATTATACATGTTAGATACGTTGTTACTTGTCATTACTGAAAAAGATGACGGTGAAGCAGCGAAGGCGGATTAAGTGGATGTGTTCATGTGTAGGAATAAAGAAGGGCTATTACAATCTTACGACATTTGTTTATATTCATTAATAGGACTTATTTTATATTGTTAATTCAAAGATTTCTATATAAACTGAGGTAGACCGTCCCTTCTAAACGAAACGTACATTTTTAAGAAATTCTCGAACTAAAGCATTAACAATGTTACCCACGCAAGCGAGCAATATTTACGTATATAAGTGTAATTAGGAAGCAATAGATGGGTATGAAGACAACAAGACCAACAGAGAAAGTAATTTAAGCTTTCAAAAAAGTTTCTTGCGTAGGTAGGCTCCGCCCTCACATTCTGCCACCCGAACGCGACATTTATAGTTATAACTAGAATATTAATTCGTATAATAAAATATCCTTTAGCCAGTATTTAATAAACTGTATTCTTCCTGTTAATCGCAATTTTATATAACTCACTCAAGTAATTTAGGGAAATACTTAAAAATCTCTCAAAAAGGCATCACATTGCGGAAAATGAAGTATCGAACGAAATTACATAAATTGCGTTATACTTTTAGGCAGTCGATAGGAAAACGTATATAGAAATATATGTATATTTAAATTTCACATTCATTAAATGTGTTCCCGCCTCGGCAAACTTATTTAAAATCGCTCAAATATAGGCTTAAACAACACTTTTTTTTTAGAAAACCGCATGGCGTATAACGGAAATAGCTTTTCGCACCCACTGCTGTTAACTCTTAATTAATTCTTCTGAATTGGGCGCGTACGACGCGTCGACCTCAGTTTTTAGAGAAGTCTTTGTGTCCATTATGTTCTGTGTTTTTGTAGATCTTTTGTCAACTCCTCGGTTGCCTCCTGTACCTGAAGAAACCACCATTCCTACAGAAGATCCTATGTATAGAAGTGGTATGTCTGTAGACACTTACAGTCCACAGAGTTATATTTCCAATAATCAGAATTCAGCTACAGTCAACATGCCAACAAACCAGATGGCTATTCGTGGTACACAACGTTTTAATATAATTTTTATTAAGTCATTTTTCGTTGTTCACATTACATTTCCATCAAACTTATTGTAGCATTACAATACTAACACCACATAGACCCAGTTAGAACTGTGAGAAACTTATTACTAGTCATAATCATACACAGTTTCCATGTAGCGTAGAGCCTGCTTGGCTGATTAGTTATTCATTAGCGAAACTTAAATACGATTTTTATACGTGTCACTTTTTATTGCATTCTCTCTTGACCGATTACAAACTACATATCATATAATAATAAACATCATATAACATTATAAACAAGATGAATGAAAATATCTTAATATTTTAGGTACAAATAGTAATACTCAAATGATGTCAATGCCTGATCAAGCAATAAAAGATGAACAAATGCAAATGTACGACAACAGTCGGTTATATGTACAACCGGAACTACCAAATAACATGTTTAATACACAAGAAATGTTACCAGCATACACATCTTCCACATATGAACAGCAGAATGCGCAGTCAGATACTCGGGCGCAAAATAATATGTTCGGGGGAAAGTCATCACGATTGCAATATGTTAATACGCCAAAAATTATTACCCAGTCGGACACGGGATACAACAAATATAATACGGGTTCGTATCATATTTTATTGTGTCAAAGATTTAACAATGTATTTTATAATAAAGTTAAAAGCAGCTACAGTTTTCGAATTCAAGGTTATATAAAATATACATAAAGGAAGGCAATAATATTGTTACGGTTGGACCTTATGTCCAAGCGATAAGGTCGATTTTTAAATGGGGCTACACACGCATCTTTTAGTGCTTATATCTCGACACCTGATTGAGGGTAGGACCTTGACATTGTTAACATCAGCTTCGTACTTTAATAAATTTTAAATTAATAAAAAAACATTTGGAGAGTGTAAGTGTAAAGAAAAAAGAAAGAAGGAAAATAATTTTGTGAAAGTATCATATACTGGAAACAAAGACGAAAGGGGATTAAAGAAATCACGATAAAAATCAAAAATCTGAAGGCCGTGTCATCATTAGTGTTTTCTATTTTCTTTTTTTTGAAGATCATCAATCAAGGCTAATTGAAAACGGTGTAGGAGTGCAAATAAACAATAAAAGTGCAAGTTTCATATTAAATAGACAATCTTAGTGTAACTTGGATATCAAACATAACCACAAATTAGAAAAAAAATGTAACTTCAAATAGTTCGTCAGACGCCAGCGTATGGAGTAGATATACAACGCCATCTGTTGCAAAACGTGCATAATAGCTCATGCAACATCAATAAATATTTACCAAGATCCTAGAGTACGTTTATTGATAATTATAATTCTACAAATTCTACAATGTCAAAAGCACTCACATACCTAGGCGAAAATGTGTGAGGAGAATGATGAGATTTGAGGAAGCGAAAGAGGTGTGTAAGGACCGCGACTCCTGGCGCTCCGTCCTCTCTGACTACCCCGTTGGGGATACAGCGTGAAGTTATGTTATGTTATGTTATAATTCTACAAGAGGGCGCTTCTTTTACCAAAACAAAGCAGCACACAACTTAGTGTCTAAATCATGGATGAAATTATGAACGCTCTTAGAAACATTCAAAAAGAACTAGATGATCAAAAGAAGGAAATTCGGAAAAGCGGAGAAGATGTAGCGAAACAGGTTACACAGAATATCAACAAAATTCTTGACGAAAGATTCTTCAAAAGGGAGGAAAAACACGAAGAATTGAAGAAGAAAATAGAAAGTCAGGAGAAAAGAATCTACTTCTTGGAAAAACAGGCGAGACAGAGGAATATAGTCTCCTTTGGAATCGAAGAGAAGGAAACATCATATGATAAGATACAAAACAACATAATCAACTTTATAAAAGAACACTTCACCATTAAGATAGAACCCAAGGATATGCAGGAGATAAAGAGAGTAGGGAAATTGGGTGATAGACCTCGTCCAATAATTGTAACTTTCACAACTCTCGGTACGAAGATTAACATTTTTAAGCAGAAAGGACTTTTAAAGGACACTCAATATTATTTGAAGGAAGATTACCCTCAACAAGTATTGGAGAAGAGGAGAGAATTGCAAGAACAAGTGAAATTGGAGAAAGAGAAGGGTAATAGAGTGAAAATAATGTATGATAAACTAGTCGTACTAAAACCCAATAGTAAAAGGCCACTTCCCATTTCACCGGTAAATAATTCCCAACCACAAGGCTAGGCTAGCTCACAAGCCAATAAAAAGAACAAAACAATAAAAACACACTCCTCTGTGCGAAGATCGAACAGTGCATCAGAAGGTGTCCTGAAACCAAGCATGTTAAACTTTCTAACTAACAAAAATACCAACAACACACCAATACCAAAGCAGGACGTTGAAAACAGAGACAATTTATAACAATCAAGGCCCCCCTCACGCACGGATTATATAAACGAATCAATTCAAACAAACTACAATAAACATCTTCCAACACGGGTGGTCGCCGTGGAAGATTATGACCATAACCCTCCAAAGAAAACAACAAATGTACAAAACTCTACATCAGGAACAGCAAACAAACTCTATATACTAACATACAACGTCAGAACACTGTTATCTTATGGACGTCTACTAGAGCTGACAGAAGCACTAAAAAATATAAATTTCGATATAGTTGGACTATCGGAAACAAGACGCTTGGGTACAAAAATAGAAGAATATAAAAATTGTATACTCTGTCATACAGGACTCACACAGGGGCAGTATGGAGTCGGTTTTTTAATAAACTTGTATCAAAAGAAAAACATAGAAAGCTTCATTGGCATCTCTGATAGAGTCGCATTACTAAACTTAAATATACAGAACAAAAAAATGTCGCTTATACAAGTGTATGCGCCGACAGAAGCAGCAAGTGATGAAGAGATCGAAATTTTCTATGTAAACTTGCGTAAAGCCATGGATCTTGCACATAATACGTATATAATTATGGGTGATTTAAATGCCAAAATAGGCCAACCTAGAGCTGACGAATACTTGATAATGAAATTAAACGGATACGGTGAAAGAAACCCAAGAGGTCAAAGACTTATCGACTTCGCACTCGAAAATAAAATAGCAATTTTAAATACATACTTCAAAGGAAAACCAAACCGAAGATGGACATGGCGTTCACCTAAAGGAGAATATAAAAACGAAATTGATTACATTTTGTCAAACAAACCTGGTATGATACAAAATATTGATGTATTGAATGTCAACTTTTCTACAGATCATAGACCGGTAAGACCAACAATAACACTGTCAAACATGAAAAGGAACCGAACTGGATTTAAAAATAACCAAAACTCTACATTAAAGAATGAGGAAGAAATAATCAGATACAAAGAGGGCATCACAGCGCACTTACGAAACCTACTAGACCCTCAGGAAAATATGTCAGTACAATCCTTGCACGATAAATTACTAAATGCTATCACCCAAAGCCTTCAAGACGCTCGAATACCTAATAAAAATACAAACAAAAGACACAAAATTTTATCAGAGAGCACTCTAGCGCTTATGGAGAGAAGAAAGATACTGCAAAATACCAAGAACAGGACTAGCCCCATGAAAAATGAACTCTCAGCGTTATACAAGCTAATAGGCAAGCGCATAAGTTGTGACTACACAAAGTACAGATCGGTTACGGTCGAGAAACATCTAGTACAATCAGGCAGTACGAAAAAAGCTCTCAAAGAGTTACAAACAAACAAGACATGGATCGACGGATTAAATAGCGAAGGAAAAACCCTAAATAGTCGTAAAGATGTTATAGGAATTGCAACAGAATTCTATAAAACACTTTATAGCGCTCAAGAGTACGGAAATATCGATCATAACAGTACATATCGGTCGGACGTAAACTCAACGAGATGTACACTGTTTACTGTAGCAGAGGTTGTCAAAGCAATTAATAGTTTAAAAACCAATAAAAGCCCTGGTTCAGACAACATCACCAACGAGGCTCTAAAATTGGCCCATTCATTACTGGCTCTACCACAAACTCACTTTTTCAACCGCATCTTGGAAACTTTTAAAACACCGACACAATGGTCAGAGTCAGATATAATATTGATTTATAAAAAGGGTGATCCATGTAATGTCGCAAATTATAGGCCAATAAGCTTGTTGCCATGTATATATAAATTATTCTCCTCCCTCATAAATAAAAGAATAAATATCACACTGGAAGCGGAACAACCCATGGAACAAGCGGGATTTAGGAAGAGTTTCTCAACTATAGACCATATCCACACTCTAGAACTCCTGATTGAAAAATACCAAGAAAGACAGAGAGCTCTATACGTTGCCTTCATTGACTACAAAAAAAAGCCTTCGATACCGTATCTCATTCGAGTATCTGGAATGCGCTAATAGAGCAAGGGGTAGAGAAGACAGGTAATAAAAAGCATCTATAAGAACAACACAGGTAGAGTTAAATTAGAAAGATTAGGCCCAAACTTCGCCATTGAAAGAGGAGTGAGACAAGGCGACCCTACTTCCTCGAAGCTGTTCATCGCCATCTTAGAATCGATAATAAGAAAGCTGGATTGGACAACTAGCGATCTAAACATAAATGGAAAATACCTGAGCCACCTCCGATTTGCCGACGACGTGATACTTTTATCGGAATCAAACGCACAATTACAATTCATGATCCAAACATTAAATGTGGCTAGTAAAGAGGTAGGCTTAGAGATGAATCTCACTAAAACAATGGTAATGACAAACAGCACGGAAAAAACAATATATGTCGACAACGAAATACTGAAATTTACAAATAAATACGTATACTTGGACAAACAAATCAGCTTCGACAAGGAGAGCAACTATTTAGAAATCGAGAGGCGTATTCAACTTACTTGGAACAAATACTGGAGCCTGGTGGAAATATTTAAAAGCAATATGCCAGTAAAAATTAAAACCAAAGTCATGTCGAGCTGCCTTTTACCGTGCCTAACTTATGCCTCTCAGACCTGGAAGTACACAGCCAAAATAAAGAAAAAAATCACCACATGTCAACGAGGCCTTGAAAGAAGTATGCTAAAAATCAAAAAAATTAAAAAAATACGACATACAACAATAAGAAGTATATCTAAAGCTACCGATGCTCTAAACTTCTAAACTATGCCCAAAAACTGAAATGGAGATGGGCAGGACATGTAGCGAGACTAACAGATGAGCGATGGACCAAAAGAGTGACATTGTGGAGAGGCCCAAATGGAAAGCGCCACAGAGGAAGACCGCTTACGAGATGGGCGGATGATATAAGCAAAACGGCTGGTCCCGACTGGATGCAAACGGCCCAAGATAGAAAAAACTGGGTTTCTTTGGAGGAGGCCTTCTCCGGCGGAGGGGTTCTTGCAGATTAATCAAATCATTAAATGAGATATAAATTAATTAAATTAATCAAATCATAAGAAATAGAAGTAGTACAATAGTAGAAATAAGTTTACTAATTTTTTGTTATATCTTTTTTTGCATGAAATAAAAGGCTTTTATTATTATATTATCTCGACACCTAAGCTTTGCAGAGGTATGACCTAAAAATGCATTGCTAGGTTTAAGGTCTACAATCGAATGGTATAAGCAAAATTAAGAAAGAAGAACAAAGTTGTACTTCGAAAATTCCGGAGCGATGACGTGCCATATATGACTCATGTAAACAGGCGGCGTCGAGAACAATGTCGAATTATTATTAGCGGGCGTAATTAACTAGAAAGTTCCACCTTCTTTATTTATATGCGTTATTATTACTAGCATTTGGGTTTCCTCTAGAAGTTTCCAACCTCAATTTATCGGACTGTAAATAGAGCTCCGTGTCCGCCGTTGAGTCAGTTCCCACAGGGCTCCATTTTATCGCCCACTCTCTACTCATTCTCCACGAACGAAGTCCCCAAAACACCTATTCCCGCTCGCCCTATTCGCGGACGATACCGCACTTTTCACATCAGACCGTAGTCGCCTCAGTCTCTCAACTCCTTCAAGTCGCAGTCACGACCCTATGCGAGTGGTTCCGACTTTGGAGAATCGGGGTCAACCGCGAGAAAACCGCAGCCGTGTATTTCTCAAGGGGCACGACCAGCGACACCCGCCGCGCTAATGCCCTCCGCACGATTACTTTTTTCGGTCAGGATATCCCCTGGACTAGGAAAGTAAAATACCTAGGCTTCACTCTTGACAGTGACCTTTCGTCACAACATCAAAACGGTACGCGACCGCGCCGCGTTCCTCCTCGGCTGTCTCAATATGCCTATTTGCTCAAAAAGCAAAATGTCCCTCAGACATAAAGTTACTTTATACAAGACATGCACCAGGCCTATCATGACGTACGCCAGCGTAGTATTCGCTCACGCTGCGCCCACTCATATTAACTCCCTCCAAGTAATTCAGAACCGGTTCGTATGTAGGGCCCCCGCTGTCCCTCCTTACGTGCGCAACGTAGATTGCGCTACGATTTAGAATTGCCTCTATAACTCAATTTCTAAAAGAGGCGTCCCAACGCTTTTTTCACCGTTCCTCCCTACACCCCAAACTCAGGGCGTCATCGTACACCCCGGAGCCCCGCGTCCGCTATCGAGAGTTAGTTTCTCAACTATCGATCGAGGCGATATATCGAGATGACATAAAGGCGAATTACGAAGACTTTTACGACTACTGCGACAACTTTGGATAGAAGACTTCTGCGATTTGGGAACGTTGTTTGTGAGTGAAGCGTGTACCTTCGGTGACAACTACGCGAGTACCTACTTCGAGGGGCGACTACGAAGACTAGGAATTGCCGTAATTATGTTCGCGTGTACTTGACATCTGTCTGTACAAACGAAAATAAACTCTTTGCACCCTTAACCGGCATTTGATTACCCACAGTTCGTAACAATATAATATGCAAAGAATTTTGCACCTTTAACTGTCACGTAAGTACAAAGAACACGCGAACTCAGTTACGGCGGTTCCAAGTTTTCCTAGTCGTCCCTCGAAGTCCTTGCATAGTAGTCACCGAATTCACCGAAGGAGGCACACGGTTCACACACAAACAACGGTTCCGAATCATGGTAGTCTTTCTATTGTCGTCGTCGTTGGAGTCCCCGTGATTTGCCTAGATATCGCCTTGTTATAGCTTCGATAGTTAGACGAAAACAGGCTCACTCGGCTAACGTTGATGTTCAGCTCTATATACAGTATAGTCCGGAAAAAAACATGAAATCTACAAAGTTCCCATTGCCAATAAAAGTAATAGAACATCATTCTCGACGTCGCTGGTCAATTGTTTACAGTTTACATAATTTTATGACACGTTATGTTCTAAAATTTTCAAATTGCAACTTTGGTTTTAATTTTTTAATACAGCCTGTACCAATCGATAGTAGATATGAATAATTTGTGTTTTTAGGTAATAGCGACGTAAAGCTTGAATTTCAAGATATAAGCTCTAAAAGTTGCGTGTCACGTGCCATTTGATAATTGACTATTACTTTGACATTGTGTGCAACCGTAACAATAATGTATACAGCACGAAATATTATGGATTCATATAAAACAACTTTTTACAGCTATTCCTCCGTCTCAAACAGCGCCAGAAACAGTTTCACTATTGCAGCAACCTTTACAGAATTCAAAGTATACGTCCACAATTGTAATACAAGGACGTAATAATTATAGAGAGAAACCGCGGCAGAGGATAATTCACTATTCTAACCAGCTATCAAATAACCATAGTCAAACATATCAAAATTACCAACAGATTCAAAGCCAGCCAACGCAACAGGTAACATTCTTACATATTTTTTATGAAATAATAATTATAATAATAAAAAAAATAATGTGGTTTAGGAAATATTTTCCTGTTAACTATTATATAATTTCTTAACTTTCCTCAGTAAGTTTAACACGTTTAAAAATATAGCGCATATTTCATGAATCATGATATACGACGATAGATTGAGGTTAATTTGAACTAGTTTAAGAATAAAAATATGATTTCAATTAAACTGTGTAACGTTTAGGGGGTGGAGTCAACGCCATGTTGATAACGTTAGGTTTCACGTTTTTAAAGCGTTTCCTCTTACTCCTCTATTCGTTGTATGTTACACGTATTTAATACTTTTTCAAAGGTTTATTTTAATTTCGTAAACACATAAATCGTTATGATTTTTTCATTTACTGTGTAGAATACCATAATACACCTATATCATGCAATTTTTCGCTTTTACATCATAGGAAGCGCCGTTGAACTACACGCAAATGCAGGTAGCTTCACAAAGTTACGAGTCTCGGTCTGGCGCTGTGCGTCAGACCTCTCCGCAAATGCAATATTTACAGCCAAATCCCATCGAGTACAAGACTAAACCCGTGCCGAATTCTGTCAACGCGCGTACTTTCAAAATGCCCTCTCCTCCATTGGCACCTGTCAGTTCTCAGCAGGTAATAATAAAGTTGTTGTGGAAAGAGTTACTACTATGCGTAAGAATGCATTATTGAAACATTTTTGCAATCAATGTTACATTGTTGAGCAATTCGAGGGCACTTAGGTAAAATATAAAGGTGGTTCAATTCTTAAATTAAATCGAATCTAATATTTGTATACAGCAAAAACTATGTACACTTATTAAAAATTGTTTTAATTTATCGTAGTTTTAAATTATTTGTTATAATAAAATTATATACCTAATTACTTAGAACTGTTGTAGCAATATATACAATGTACATATTATGTGTTGTTGTTAGCCAACGAATTACGTGTAATATGTGTGTGGCATAGGTTTCAAACGTGGGAAACACGGTGAGTCCAGTGGGCGTGCAAAGCAGCAAGGAGCAGTTTCGTTCTCACAGTTTGCCGTTGGGCGCGCAGTTGAACGCCGATTGGTCGGTGAGCGTGCCCGCGGCCGCTGCGGCCGCTGCGGCCGCGCCGGCCGCGGCTCCCGCGCCCGCCGCCACGGCCGCCGCGGCCGCCGCGGCCGGCGCGCTGGCGCCGCACGACGCGCCCGCCGCTAGGCACACGGCCCGGGTGAGCTGCTTCATCTATACTATTATAACTTTTACATGCGACTTCAATTGTGCCACTAGTAAATTATAGCATAGGTATGTTCTGGCTAGAGGAGCAGCTATCACGTTGGCATTTAAGGTTGATTGGTTCCTTTGGTAAAAAATATTGATCGTTTGCCACGAATTCGGAAATATTATGGAATTCGCATTCATTTAAAAATATGTCACAACGCAAACTCCAATCAAGTGGGCGGGGCTAAAAAACCACAATAAACGCGCTACTTAGTCTACCGTGCGCTAAATGACCTCCTGTGTGGTTAAGTGGTGTAGAAAACAGATAGTAGTCACAATATGATAACTTATCAGATATCTATATAAAATAATTTGACGTTTACAAGAAATTAAACAAAAATATTGTGATCTGTATTGTACAACTAGTATCCAGCCAGTTTTTAGTAAGTAAGTAAGTACGTAAGTAATTTTTATTGTATTTTAATGCTAAGTATGGGAATTCACTTTACTGAATTGGATCTTATAAATTTATTTATTTAATTTTACTAAACATGAAGTTCGGTGATTACGGTGGGTGAAAGCAGTTCGCTTAGAAAGAAGAAAAGATGACTGGTTACCAACTAATGGCAATAAGGTCTGCTCTATACATATTGAAAATGAAGGAATCTATTGTTGTAAAGGCATCGCATGTTATCTAATTGAAAACTGAAATCTTCCAGTGATTCTAAATCGATATTTCTCAAAAGCTGTAGAATGAATAAACATAATTACAGTTATTAAAAATAAACAACCAGGAAAACCAGATCGCGACACTATTTTAATAAAAAGTATTTTAAAAGAGTAATAATTATGAATTCTCTGTGCTGTTCGATAAAAAAAAGGATTCTTTCTTAAATTCTACAAGACACAGACTAATGAAATAAATTACGCTCTAAGGTAACACATCAAAAACTTATAAATAAAATGCAGATGAACTCGTAAATATGTTTTTTTACCTTTTAAAATAAGTTTTAAATATTTTCTCATATGAAAGAATCAAAATAAAAAACTGTTTAACTTCACATAAATAAGGTAAATAAATATTACCAATAAGTTGCGTTGGGATGCGTAGTAAAGCATATAAACATTCTCGCTTACCTAGCGCTTTCCCGTGCGATCCCGTGATCAGTGATCACGTGTGCCGGGCATCCACTCACTGCTCACTGTTGACTTTGGAATGTAATACAAAACGTTTTAAACGCCAGGTTACAGTTGAATAAAGGTCATGCGCGTTTAAAATAGACCTCATTTTAAAAGTTGATTGTTGAGTTTGCGACCTTTCGTGTTTAGGAGTATTTGAATCAGGCTCGCGGTACCGTTTTTTTCGGCCATAATTGTTCTGATAGATGATTTTGATGATGATTGACTTCCATAGTATTTCCGAATTTGTTGATTTGTTTTTTTTTAAATATTCAACGGATGACGTTCCGTTTTGTAACATTCCTTTTCCCTTAGGTTGCACTTGCGTGGCTGACTTTTGTTTACATTTGAGGTTCATTAGTTTAGTACGTGTGTGTGAGACTACATGGTGTATGTGATTCAGTTTCAGTGTATGTAGTTTAAACAAATGAATAACGTTTCTTTAGTATAAAGCCCTTACCTATGAAATTACCGTTTTATATAGAAAAAATCGAATAATTGGTTTAAACGAAAAGTGTATATTTAATTAATCGAAATTTTGTAGATGCAGAATCAAAGTATTGGCCATAATTGTCGATGCAGTTTTGACATTTTAACGGAAATTTCCAGCATTTCTATAGCAGAATCCTGGGGACGGGAATCGATGAACTCTAAATGCGTTTTTCACCGCCTCATCGGATATGAAATTTTTTCTTCGTAAAAAGTTATCAAAATTCTGAAAAAAGTGGCAATCAGTTGAAGCAAGATGGTGAGTATGGTTGGTGACGGAGTTTCCAGTCGTAACTTCTGTAGTTTTGAGATAGTCATTATGCGGTGTGTGGACCAGCATTGTCGTGAAGAAGTGGACTAGAGCAATTGACAAGTCTCGGTTATTCGACAACGAGCTTGTCCACCATCATTTGTAATTCTCAAGAAGCTGTGATGAACAATGCTGGCACAAGTCCACCATACACTCACAAGCAGCTGCTTTTGACTCAACTTGCGATTAGGACATGATTTGGCAGGCTCCTTTGTGTCCAACTAGTGCGACGACGTTTTCGATTGTCATACAGGATCCACTTTTCATAGCAATCTAGCATATTTTACTTATTCAACAAGTTAAGACAAGCTTGGACTCGATTTAGTTGTTATTCAGCGACTTTCCGACTTTTTTTATCTTTCTAATTTAACATAATTGAATTAGTATCGTTTTATCATTTACGTTGAATGCTTCCACTATGGCTTTCAATTTATCATTGTCGACTTTTGTCTACTGTCGGCTTCGATCACTATTATATAACACTGTCGGCCACGGGGCTAAAGATCAAAATTTCCATAACGGAAGCGATAAAACCAAAAACACCATGTATTCACTTACAGTACCTGATCTATACAGGTCGTTGTTATCGTGTGTCGTCTGTGCAGTGTTATTGCCACGATCGTATTTGAAAATAACGCGTAAATTAGATTTTTCCATGGTCACAGAAACAGCGATTTCGAAAAATCGAACAGCAGAAAATCAAATGAACAACTGATTTAAAAAAAAATGTTATATCAATATTCTAAAATAAATTTGAATTTGCACTAGCCAGTATTAAAAATCGGCAATTTCATAGGTGAGGATCTAATAGTGTTAGTTAGAAAGGAAATAGGTATAATAAGAATTAATTTGACACATTTACCGTCTCGATATGATTTTACGGACAACGTTCGATTTTCATGAGCAGAATAGTGAGATCACTAGGAGTTTACTTATCACATTTATTGTTTCAATAATTTAAGTATATAGATACTTCTATATGGTGCGTTACAAAGATGATTTGGCCATGATATTTGTGGTTACGAGGACTTTTAGACTTCGAAACTTATAATCGTTACAATAAAAAAAATTAATTTACAAGAGCGATTTTTACAAATTTGTACTGTATCAGCATGTACAATACCTGCATAATTTTCTGTACAGTTATTTAGCCAGTTGTAATTGTAAAGTGGAACAGATGTCCATATTGCGAGTGCTTTTCTGTAGCTTCACTAGCTTATAGCTTGTTCGACAGGTCTCCCCGGTGAGCTCTGAACCTCGTAGGTAGCAATCCCTTTCCAGAGGTGTTTATTTAATATGGACCTATTCCAGAATCTGGTCATTTTTGCTACCAGCAAGGCAAGCAGCAACCGTTGTCCTAAAACAGTTCCTCGTCCCCGTAAGAGGGCGAGATTACAACTCGGGATAATTTTCTGTACAGGGGGCCTAGACAAGTGGCTGAATTGTCGTAAACGCTAGTAGTAGGTATAGAATTACAAGTACCACGTAATCTAGCGTAACGAATTTTAAATTAGTAGTCAAACGTTATTAACTTTATATATATAAAGCCGCCGCCGCCGCCGCCGTATAAATAGCACTTCAGAAAAGCCATAAAGCCATCAAGCGTTTCGTACGAAGCATTTGCCACTTGTCTAGCCGCTCATATATTTCGCCTGCTGTAATTTCCATGAAGCCACGTCGTTGCAGGCGCGTGAATCGAACCCGGGCGCGCTGCGCACCCGCTCGCGGTCGACGTCGGGGGGCTTGTTGGCGGAGGGAGGGCGCGGGGCCGGGGGCGCGGCCGGGGCCGGGGCCGGGGCCGCGCGCCGCCCGCCGCCGCTCAACAGCGTGGCGTCCGACCCGGCGCTGCCGCAGGCCAGCGTCATGCTCGCGCAGCTGTTGTCGCAGCAACACTGTTCGTAATCGCTACTTCAATATCTTTTTTTTGCTCTAAAAGATTTTATTGTCAAGAACACAGCCATGAAAATATATTCATAATACATTTAAAAATGTGAGTAATTTGTTATTAAATTAAGTTTCTAGTGATGGAGTGGAGATGACTTCTATCTCTGGCATTCCTAGCTCTAGCCAATGACACTACAAGTTTATGGCGTTACAGTTTAGTATCGTAATCCTCCATTCCCCTCTATCAAAATTTAAAAGCTAATAATTCCTATATTGTACAACTCCTATAAAAAATATATGTTTTTTTTTATAATTCAAAGAATAGTCAACTAGCCTATTTTGACCTACATTTTTAGTTATTTGTTAATTATTACCTAATATTAGCAGCAAGTATTAAATTTTAAATGTTTACTTAACAGCAGCAACACAAGTACTTGGTAAACTTTAAAAACGTTACATATTATAAACAAAATAAAATTCCTATTAATGTATCACATGCTTTATGTGAAAAGTATATTTGGGAAATAGACATAAAATACGTATGTATAGGTAATATAGCTGTTGGCCGCGACTTCGTCCACTTGGGTTTAAAAAAAGTAGCCCTCCGCAGGGCTTAAGGTATCGTCGTTTTTTCATCAAATATGGTCCAGCGGTTTACCAGTGAAAAAGCATCTAACAAACAAACAAACAGAGACGTTTTCGCATTTAGGGACTGTATCTCATCTTCGAAAACTGATGTTGTAATTAGTGGTTTTTGAAATAGGTAATCTTCGGTCGAAATTCATAATAAGGTTATTTACCGACGTAATTTTGGATTTGTTTTTCAGCTCAGAGCTTATATAAGCTTAGTAGTAACGCAGAAGACAGCATCGGAAGCAACGACCCCACTAAATCACCTCTGCGAAGAGGACAGCCGTCGCCTATTGGAAGCGATGTTATGTCACCGCATCACGTGAGTATATTAGTTTTTTAATTAATAACATTTTTATATGACATGAAAGATTTACATATTTCGATGTCATAAAAGCTAAAACATTGGTTTTATTGAAAAAACTATTTTATTACTGGCCTGGTTGATTGTGAATCGCTTAAATGGAATTAACATTCCATAAAAGTGACTCTGACAAACTATTTCCAGATTTGTAAAACACTTAAACTGTGATTTCCATCAAAATTGTTAGAGCCGTTTTCAAGAAGGTCAGTATCAAAAAAAATGTGAATTTAACAAATACACTACTACTCAATGGTTTTTTCATGACTTTGAAATTTGGAATTATCTTTTACTAATAGTTGGTCATTCTCAAATTGAAATTGTGTTTGAAAATTATAGATCACTTAAGACTTGTGTAAAATGTGGTTTAATTTGATTATTATTATATGTTAATATCACTTATCACTCTTGAGTTTATCTTCAAATGTGTACGTAGTACATAATGTGTTTTTGGTCTTTTAAAAATTAGCTATTGAGACAACAGTCGCATAAAAAGGCGATAAAAATGAAGAGGTGTCTGTGGATTACATCGAGTCTGTATTACCGTGGATTACATTGAGGCGGTGTGGTGCACGCTTACATCATGCCTCATGTTGCGGGCCTATCCGTCCTGCCGTCTTATGTTCGGAGAGTGTATAATAATGAATAAGCAATGATCGGAGTCATAAGTGTGATTACTATTAAAAGTATGGATATGACCCGAAATTCCCGGGATGTCGCAGCATACCTTAGCGACGGATGTAAATACATAACTAGCATTCAGAACGAGGATTTTTCTAATGTTTATATGTAAAATCTTTTTCAATAAAATATATATTGCAATATATCTCATTATAAATAAAAATTAATGCACAGGAAATTGGTTGTCAAAATAAGTAAATGAAACAATATTTATGATTTTTGGAGTCTATGTTTTTCTCAAAAATGAACTTTAACAGCTTTTACTGAACAATAAAAAAAATATAATAAATCCCGAGAATTTTGGATTGTATCCATGCTTTTGATAGTAACCACAGCCATGATGCCGATCACTGATAATAAGTGTGTGCGGCGAGTGCAGTCGCTGTCGCCGCCGGCGTCGCCGCTGTCGCCGCGCGCGGGCTCCCCGCGCGAGCGCGACCGTGAGCGCGAGCCGCGCCGCACGCACATGCACGCCGAGCAAAAGCGTCGCTACAACATCAAGAACGGGTTCGACACGCTGCAGGCGCTCATACCACACCTCAACGCCAACCCCGCTGCCAAGGTACGCCACCGTTTAATTATAGCTTACACTTTTGACAAAATAAACATAAGAAATTGTATATCCTATTTTTGCCGTCATCCATCATTGTTGTCAAAAGACAATAGTATATTTAATACCAAAATGTTTGTTTCTACCATAAAGATATTAGCAGAGTGCGCAAGAGACTGAATAACATGATATAGGCAAAGAAAGAGGCAGGTGATTGATACTTCTGTCTCTTTTGAGTTAAGCGCCATGATTGGCTATGCAGCCACAGGAGCCAATCACAGTGCTCGACTAGAAAGAGAGAAATCAGTCGGCAAGTGTCCCTCTTTTTGCCTCTATCAATTCCATTAACGACAGCCTAACCCTTTGAACTCTGTATTTCCATGGCTTGTACACTATTCTAGAAGATCTTAACTCTTTATTTTCTTTTTGCGAATTGTAAAAGTTTGTTATAAACTTGTATAATCAATGTAAACACATCTGCACAGTCCATACAAGTATTGATTGTTAATAATGGTATCAATGTATGATTTTGTTTTAGCCTTTATACTCTATGCGCTCCAAATGGGAAATGATGTGAGAAAAGAGAGCACTATCCCATTCCTGTTCAGTTTCAGTGCGATATAGAAGTAGCGTAGAATGCCCGTGTAATCTAAGTCATCCATCATCGCCTGCCCCTTCTTCTTTTCTTAACTTTACTTTTAATTTCAACGTTTAGGAGGTTATGGTATGCTAATGTATGCAATACCAAAGCCGTTGCACTGACAATATCGTCCATTCCGGATAAGAACACTGCGTGAATATGGATTTGTACCCGCGTTCGCTAGACATTCTCGGCGAGAGTCTGGATGGGCCATTATACAATACATAGTTACGAGCAAAAAAAATGCAATTAAACTCTATATGTTGATACTTTAATTCCACTGTTACACTTAACAAGCTTGACATTTTGTCTTGTCCAATATTGACCAATATTGAAAGATATTACAATCTTCATCAGTTACAAATACTAAGGGCAAAGACTAAGATCGAAAAGTATATTTTGCAATTTGCGACTCCTTAATTTTTTCTCAAATATCCTGACCTATGTCCATTAATAATAACGTAGATTACAAGTAATAATTACTATATATTTAGTAATAATAATTAATACTTTGAACAATGAGTATAACTTTATCACATGTTGTGTAACATTTCAGATAAGTAAAGCTGCTATGTTACAAAAAGGTGCAGAGTACATCAAACAATTAAAGGCAGAGAGGAATCAATTGAAAGAAGAAATGGAAAGTTTAAGACAACAAATCGAATGTTTAAATAATTCAATATCGTGAGTAAATAATATTTTGTAATTGTGATATGTTATGATAGAATGCAGTAGAATACATTTTTGAGCCTTATTTTAACTAATTTTAACCTTTTTTTGTCAAGTTGCTTTGTAAATGTGAATTCAAAATGTGTGTGGTAGAGAGTTTCTTATAACACAATAGGCTGTTAGTCGGCTATTTACAGACAAAGCCTATCTCTGTCTATATAATGTCGAAATCCGAAACACGGACGAAAGCGTGTACACACTACGCCCAACATCAGTTGGTCACTGGCCGTTGGCCGTTGGCGGTGGTTGGGCCGCCGTGACCAACGCCGTGAGCCATAACGCACGTGTCCTCAGCAACTGCCACTCGCTGCTGCCGGCCACGGGCGCGCCGGTGTCGCGCGCGCGCGCCGGCCGCCTGCGGGAGATGTTCGCGCGCCACGTCGCCAACAGGACCATGCACAACTGGAAGTATTGGCTCGTATCCTTTACCAACACGAACAACATGTAACGCCCTTTATAAATCCTATGTTTATTTTTACGTCACTTTTCGATTCGATGTGATATGATGTGATGTGATCGATCTTAGACAACTGTCGCCCCGGAAAAGTGCTTTTATTGCGATCTGATTTAAAAATGGAAATCGTTATCGGTTTACAGTTTCCATCTCAATAAATTACCATAATATTTGATTGAAAAGAGTACACTGGTAGAGAAGAATTTTAGGGCTTCGTAGAACTAAAATGATCATACGTAACATAATTAGCAGGCTAAGATATACTATACATGTCAGCTTTTAAGTCGCTCATTATACTTTTCTGATATGAACGACCTAGGGTTTAGAGACTTAAGTTTATTATATTTTTTTTTTATAAGGAGTTGATTTAATAAAGTGGCGAATTTATTTAAAGAGTAACCTTCCCAAAGTTTTAAACTACTTTCACACCTCTTCAGTCTGTTCCGGTTCAGCGGTTTTTGCCAATTAAAAAATCGTAGTCGAGCAACAAGAACAAGGATATCACACCATCATAGCAACTGTGGTACAGTTTACTGTGTTTCTAATATACCTACCGCGGAAGCACAGTTTGCTACATATTCAAGGCATATTAAAATCGGATGCAGCATAAAGTTGAATTTTATTAAACGGCTAAATCAATCCTGTCGTATTATTATGACGTTAGATATCCATATTTATGTTTGTAAAAGCAAATGTGATTCAGTATTGAAAAATCGAGTGAGCCTGTTTTTAATGAAAGACATTCTATTAATGAAGTTTTGTTTTTTTTAGTATCACTTATAAATGTGCTTGCTATTCTATTAATAATGAATATAGGCATACATCTAATTAAAACTAACAGTTTTCGTACTCACGTGTCGCGAGCGGAATGCGGTACATATTTTCAATGTGAGATGGGATCTTTCCGTACCTTGTCTTGTTTCATCCATGTATTTATATGATTTGTTATGTTACCATTCATAGGTATCGAGCGATTTGCAAAGTAGGTATCACGAGAACGACGAGAGGTGATAAACGTTATAGGTGGACGTCATCATAAATTCGTAACGGTTAGTTCCTCTAGTTGTACGATAGTGTTCCTTAAGCTCGTGTCAGTTCAGCGTGGTATGCGGCGCACTAGTGGAGTCGTTCAGTGCGTGCGTGTCGTGCGGCAGCGGCGCCGACTTGGTGCGCACCACGCTGCTGTGGGCCGAGCAGCACTGCTCACTCGTCGAGATGCGGCCCGGTTAGTGCATCACAACGCACTGCACTACCCCGAACTGCTCTACCCCGCACGCACTACCCCACACCGCACTACCCCGCACAAGACTACCCCACACCGAACTACCCCGCACCGCACTACGCCACATCGCACTACCCCGCACAGGACTACCCCACACCGCACTACTCCGCACTGCCCTACCTCGCACTGAACTACCCCGCACTGCACCACCCCACATCGCACTACCCCGCACAGGACTACCCCACACCGCACTACCCCGCACTGCCCTACCTCGCACTGCACTACCCCGCACTGCCTTACCTCGCACTGCACCACCCCACATCGCACTACCCCGCACAGGACTACTCCACACCGCACTACTCCGCACTGCCCTACCTCGCACTGCACTACCCCGCACTGCACCACCCCACATCGCACTACCCCGCACAGGACTACCCCACACCGCACTACCCAGCACTGCCCTACCTCGCACTGCACTACCCCGCACTGCACTACCCCGCACTGCACTACCCCGCACTGCACTACCCCACACTGCACCACCTCACATCGCACTACCCCGCACAGGACTACCCCACACCGCACTACCCCGCACTGACCTACCCCGCACTGCACTACCCCGCACTGCACTACTCCACATCGCACTACCCTGCACAAGACTACCCTGTACCACAACGTACCACACATCGCACTACACCGCAGCATACTACCCCGCATAATACTATACCAAAACGTCCTATAACATTCCGTAACGTACCAAATATAAACGTATTATCTATTTACGTATAAATTGTCAATGGAATGATTAGGACGATGATGTGAAGTGTGTGCTTTCTTATTACTAGGTTCCTGACACTCTCCAGTGAAGTGATAATAGGCTTTATTGAAGTTAAAAAGGACTTGAGAAAACGCGAAAACTCCACTTGCACATGTTTATTAAAATTTTCCAATTCTTGTCGCTTGGATAGAACTTTAAAGCTAAAACTAAAAAGCTCCCAAGCTAAAACTCCCAAAAACGCAAAAAATTGAAAATCTAAATAAAGTGCCAACTTCACTTCTCCCATTCTCGCCCAACGATATCTATGTAGGTAGGATTGAATGTTCGAAACAATCGCTATGTTCCACTCAACTGAAGCTCGGGGACTATACTTAGCTCACTTTCAATTCAACGCTTGTGCAATTAACAATGTAGCGTTTTTTACTCATCGATTTTACTTCATTTCATATTTAAATGCACTTATGCTTTTACAATAAATAAATAAAAAATTAATGCTCAGATTATTATAAGACTGCAAAATATACATTTAAAATGGATTTTTAATGAATTACATTTAGTTTATTAACTGTTATATATATTTATGTATATATATATATATCTGTTATATGTATCTGTTATTATGTATAAAACGTCTTGAGCAGGTCTTGCCAATTCGGAGCGACGACACGACAGCACTGTCTCGTTCTTACTTACGGCGAAACGGGAGTTCCTGCGCCCCGCTCTGCCAGCACGTAGGGACATGATTATTGTTTTGATGTACTATTATTAGAAAATGTGTGAGGAGAATGATGAGATTTGAAGAAGCAAAAGAAATATGTAAGAATCGCGACGCTTGGCGCTCCGTCCTCTCTGACTACCCCGTTAGGGATACTGCGTGAGCATATGTATGTATGTACTATTCTAGTGTAACGTATAATTTAATGTTCCCATCAAAAAGTGTGGCGTGTGATTACGCACGACGCTGACGGTAGACGTATATCCTGTTTTTCATTTTTAACTTTAATGTAAACAAACAAGAAATTAACCAAAATTTCGCTAAATTTTCACCGTATGCTGGTCCGACGAATTACACGTAGCTCTCTAATAACACTGTTTTTCTGTTATATGCGTGACACTATGACGACATATAAAACTAATATTATCGGAGTTTTTAGCGTAATTTTATGGAGAGCGGTTGGGTGTTTATTTTTGACTTTTTGGCGGGAACGGGAGAATTGAGATTGTCATTTTATTTAGATTTTCTGTTTTTTACATTTTTGAAATTTTAAGGCGCAAAAGTTATTTGTGTTTTAAAATTCTGTATAAGTGAAAAGAATCGAGTAGATCTCAAATTTTAAGGCGCAAAAGTATATTGTGTTTTAAAATTTTGTATAAGTGAAAAGAATCGAGTAGATCTCAAATCCTACGTAACTTCAGTAAAGCTTCTTCACTACAGTAAAACTTCACTTCACTGGAGGAGTTTTACGATAAGAAGATAAACGGTTTCACTTCGAACGTGTTTCATGTCCATTCTACTTATTAATACGTGACATTGGCAAATGCACTAATCTGTGCGCCATGCCATGAAGAAAGAAAAAAAATATATAGAGTGTGCGTGTGCGCGTGCCCACAGCGGTGCTGAACTCGCTGCGCGTGCTGTGCACCAGCACGGACATGCTCACGAGCCCCGAGCGGCTGCCGGACGAGGCGCGCGCCGCCGCGGCCGCCGGCGCCGGCGTCAAGGCCGAGCCCACCTAACGGACCCGCCCCGCCCCGCCCGCACACACACACACACACACACACACACACACACACACACACACACACACACACACTCGCGCACACACACACACACGCGTGCGACACCACCCACGACTACGTACATGCTATGTGGTTTACATTAGAACACTGTCTGCATCACACACACACACAAACATACACACACAACACACATTTACATACATATGACACCACTCACAACTACGTATGCATACTATGTGGTTTAAATTAGAACACTGTCTCCATTAACGTTAGTTACAAGCATAAACTTAGTATAAACTGGCATATAGACGTACAACAAGTGCGAGTGAGAATGTAATCTTTTGTGATAGTGCCACGAGTCGAAAAAGGACAGCGAACGGGACGCTATTTTAACCCGTTTTGAATTGTCAGGTCGTCACAAGTCGTAACGCTGTGGAGAACGCTATTGACTTATTTTGTTATTTTCTGTTATTTCTGTTTTATTTTAAAGAAATTCAGTTTTTTAAATAATGGTTACGCGTTCTGTATGTGATTGTAATATTACATATCACAATAATCAAGGAAATCATTCATTTCACAGGCGACAATGAGAAATTAAAAATCATCACACGGCAACGAGCTCTGTGTTCGTCTATACGCTAGTATATACTAAGTTTATGGTTATAAGGGTGACATTGGAATGACGTAGTTCGAAGTCACGTGATAAATTGTTGATAACGTTAAATCTCATACATTCTTACATTTTCTACTAACGACTACGACTGCAAATAGTAACTTTCTCTAATAGTACTGCATTGTATTTTGTGTTTGCATTCTATACGTAATAAATAGCGTAAGGTCAACAAAAAAAGTACACCAACGCGTTTTTGCGTTACAGCCATTACGTTACAATGTGTGTTAAAAAGTTTTTTAAATTAATATTGGTAATATTTTGAATTAGAATTTTACATACAATGTTACAGGGTGAAGTCATTTAAAATGTTTAAAGTGATGGCAACACAAAACTTCCTTTACATTTACATATGTAATGATATTTTTATTTAGTGTCAAAAAAAATGGATGATATCAAAAATCTTTTTATTAAGTACCTTTGTGCTGTCAGTATAATCGAGTCGAGTAGCGAACAGTAGTGGAGTGGAGTAACACATAGTACTATCCTTCCGCTGGGCCCATGCATTTTACAAATGAGGGTCAAATATACTCCACTATGCAGGTTGAGTACCTATAGGTGAAGGTAAGTAGTGACCAACTGACTAAAATTTCAATCCATCCGTTTGGCCTTCAATCTGAATTATAACGCCGTCTAGCAATAACCATAACGGTTTGGTTCTTCATCTTGCTTGATTGTATTACCCAGTTTTTTTATTGCTTGATTATATTATATTGTGTAATATAGTCAAGCAACATCGCTGGATGCCGATGAAATAGTTTCATAATCTGTGTATTTGTATAAACCATAGAGGCATTGTTACAAGCGAACGCCCACTGACTATCATTTTCTATTTCCAATTTCCTTTAAACCTGATCGTTTTAGTAATTCTGCGATCCATCGTGATTGTAAACATAAATATACATATGTAAAAAACGCATGCAGAATTGAAATATGGTAAATATTGTGCCGTTTTGTCAAACACCAAAATTTATGATAATGTTAGAAGAAGTTTAGGAAGCAGTGGCCTATGGTATATCAATAAAATGCTGTTTTCTTGTTTTCTTTAAAAATTATGTATTATTTATGCTACTCTTCAAATTTTTTGTTCATAGGAACGTCAATAAATAATGCCTTACATCTACAATAGGCTTTAATCGTTTAATGGTTACCATTTTCGGTTAATTAGCGAATTTATGTAGTTGTTTACATTTCGCCATATAAATTAAAGTCTTGTCGAATTGTACGTGTGTTGAGGTTGTAGAACGTTAGGGTACTGCCATCGCAAAGAAATAATAAAAATACATGATGATAGGAATCTATTTTAGATTATTCATGGTCTCATTTTGTACGTTGCAGCATCGAAAGTAATCCTAACGCTTTTATGCAGCCATAAGAAGCTTACGACATAATTTCTTTTGTTGGCGACGAAATAGACAGAACTGTCACCGCACTTTGTTAAATTAAATCAATCATCTCACTGAAATTAGAACTCATTATCTATTTTCAAGAATATTAGCTTTAATACATTAATTTCGTTTAAGGTAAAAAAAAACGAATTAATTACATAGTGATTTCTTACTATTTCAAATCATATTTAGTTATCATCTGTGATCGAGACTTGAGCATTGCTATAGTTCAAGGGTTGAAATAATATGTCAGTTGGTAAAAGGCCATAATTGCTTTGTACATTCAGCATCAAAAGTAGTTGATTAAAAAAAAATTTCAAAAAAGATAACACAAAACTTGATTATGGTACAAGTGACTGTCACATATTTTTATTAAAGAAATGAATATAAATTAAATTTTTATCATTTGAATTTTTTGTCGTTATGTGTACAGAAAAATATATCAAAACATTTGATCTTTTATGGTGACTTTCTTCGTATACTTCGAAAAAATTATGTTAGTCACTTGTAAGTCATGGCACCTTTTTTGCTTGAAACCTTATTTTGACTGACTACTGTTGACGCGGACTGTACGTTAAATGTTCTTCAATTGATGTGTTAGTTGATTAATGTATGTAAGAACATCCAAATACCTCTCATATTGGTTCCATATCTTTTGTAATAGATATGACATACAATTTGTTGTATTCATTGTAAGTTCCTTATTTGGGACAAAATTGGGATTCTAAACATATTTTATGAAAAAATAAATATAAAATGTTTGAATAGAATAATTATTAGTTCTTTAAAAAAATACAATATATTGCGCACGTTATCTGTATGATATTTTCCTTCTTAGACGGTTGTTTTCGGTGCGATTGACATTCTAATGCTATTTATACAACAGATCTTTAGCCACAGGCGAGGTATTTATATAAAAAACTATAACTTCGAAAATTTTTGTATTTGTAGTCGTATTTGGTATTCACCCCGTTTGTGTGTTTGTGATAATTTGTACGTACGCACAAAAATCTCATTTAACTAGAAAAAAATGTCCCACTAATTGATTATTGGAGACAACACACACATCTACATAATATGTTTTCATCAGTGTTACTAAGGTGCAGAAAATATCTGTATATATTTGAATAATATTGTGGCCTTTTAGTGCCTTTATAGACATATATTTTTTGTTAATTATTTAAAATTGGAGATAATAGTAATAAATGTTCTGTGTAATGGAATGTTTACCAAAGATTACAGCCATCAGTCATTTTAAAAATGATAATTCAATATAACAATGTAACATGACTTCAGGTTTTTCAAACAATAACAAAACCTTTGACCGTCCTGCACTTTACATGTGAATACCAATATTATAGTTTGTAAGACAATATGAATTTATTGATGATGTCGAGATTTAATTTAGATTTAGCTGTAATAATATTTACAGATGTACTATAAGTAAAATATTTTTATATGGTTTGTGTGGTACACAAATGTTTTTATTGTAATGCTATAGATAAACGAGGTGCCAATTGTTGTAATTTGTTATGTAGTAATACAAGTTTATGATGTATCGTTGAGTCTGATGAAGACGTTGAGTGTCGCGGCGCGCCGCGCTCGCTGTGAGCTTTAAACGAAATGTGCAATTGTTGTTCTATTAGAAATACAATTTGGAAATTAAACAGCCTTTCGTTTCATTACTTTATAATATCGCAGTGAGCACATGTCATAAGTTTATTATGTTATAATTTAAAAGTGGAAGTTTCTTCTAACTACGGATTTCCGATCTCGATATTTATTTTATTTGAAACAGTAAAAGTTGATATTTTTGTCGGATCAAGCTGTACGAAATAATCATTCAATTTCGGAAATTATAGCAGTCTAAAGTATTCGCTGAAATCTGCTTCTGAACGAATACCTTTACCTTCAGTAGACCTTCAATATCGTTTATGTGCAACCTTCATTCTCGTCCATATCTGTTAATTATGCGGTGGGTTTATGGTAATCATGGTGGCTATTAATAAATACTATTTATTTGTAAGCGGCTGCGGTGGCTAGCATTCGTGCTAGCCTCGTAGTAGGTTGCGAGAGTAATTGGTTCACTTCTCCTTCTTCTACAACTTTGCCTCCATCTAGCACAACTGCGCGATCATAGTTGCGCACAGATGAGATGCGATGCTGAAAAACAAGAAAAAACAAAAATAATTGCCGTATATGTTATTTTAAATGCTTTTACACGTTACTTAGTTTTGTACCCGATGGTTGCACCTTAACTAAAGGGCTAGGCTAATTTTCGTGTTGTGTTTTATGTTGTTGGTTTAGGCTGTTACATAGTGAAAACTTAGTTTTCGGTGTCCAAGACTTAGTACGCATTGAATTTTATAAAAAAAGTAGCCTATGCCCTTTATAAAGCTATCTCCATTTATCAAATTGCATTCATTTAACGGTTTAACCGTGAAACTTTTCGATTTCACTGAAATGTGCTATATTTATTTTTTGTGCACTCACTAAATCGGCCTACTTCATTAAAAATATTTCGGTAATCAAAACATTTTTATGTTTTGCGGGAAAGGTAGTATAATCTTGTTTTAAATAACCTAGTACCTAGTACACTGACCTCCGTAATGAGTAGCCATATAAGTAATATGACGACGACGACGTTGACGACCTCCGTGGCGCAATGGCTTAGCGCGTCGGAAAGTAAACGGGGTTGCGGGTTCGATTCCCGTCTCGAGTCTGGGTGTTTATGTATAATATGTATTTATTTACAAAAGAAAAGTATATAAGTAGTATATCAGTTGTCTAGCACTCATAACACAAGCGCTATGCAGCTTACTTTGGGACTAGATGGCGCTGTGTGAAATGTCCGAGCATATTATTATTATTACAATAAAAATTAGAGTTATTAAAATAAAACCCGACTACGTATTAATAAAATTCACAAGCAAGATGAAATAACTGGAATTCGTTGTCAGGGTTGGAGGCCTATTATACTCACTGCCGGCTATAGGGGTGGGCGACCCGGGTTGCCACCCGCGCCAGGGCATTGGCCTTCTTCATTTTCATTTTTCAATTTCAACTTTTATGAACTTATTTCGTAGGAGTGACAGACAGTGTGTATGATGAGTATTCAATTCAGCATGTCTAACACGACTTATCGTTTTGTCGCTTGTCGTAGGTACCGCTCACTAACTAATGTAGGATGAAAGAGACGCACTGAGCGACAGGCAAGAAACGACAACTCGTATTAGACCTGTATTATACTTTTCGTTGTCTCTCTTCGCTTTCGGAATATCTATACTACTACTATATAAATCTCTAGCGTCTGTAATTATAATTTTACTGTCAAATTTTGTGATAGTCATTTTATGCTTCATTGACTTCAATTCTATCCTTTTTAAAATTTTTGTCTGTCTGTCTGTACGTCCTTTTATAACTAAAGAATGGCTTGACCGATCTTGATGAAAATCGGTACGTGGTAAGAACATGTGATTGCGCTCATGATAGGCTACTTATTATTTTAGAAAATCTACCCTTAAAGGGGTGAAAAGGTGGATGAACCTTTGTATGGGAAATGGTAAACGGCTGAACCGATTGTATTGAAATTTGCCAAGAAGATAGTTTTACATCAGAGAACGGACATAGGCTACTTTTTATAAAAAATCTATCCCCAAGAGGGTGAAAATGGAGATGAGACTTTGTATGGGAAACACTAAAACTTGGTAATGATACAATTTGGTGCGGTGATAAGACTTTTTTTATCAAAAATCTGTGCAAAAGGGGATGGGAGGGCTCTCCCTCCCTCTTCGTCCCTCTGGACGAAACTGTACGGGAAATGGTTAAACAGCGGAACCGTTTGTGATGAAATTTGGCAAGAAAATAGTTTGACATCAGAGAACGGACATAGGCTACTTTTTATAAAAAATCTATCCCTAAGATGGTGAAAAGGGGGATGAAACTTTGTATGGGACACGCTAAAACTTGATAATGATACAATTTGGTGCGGTGATAAGACTTTTTTATCAAAAAAACAAGCTTCATTTTTATATCAAAAATCTTTGAAAAGGGGACGGGAGGGAGGAATACGAACCTTCGTACGAGAAATGCTAAACCGCTAAACTGATTATGATGTGGCTTACATACAGTGGGACACCTGGGAACGGACACGGGCTACTTTTTTTGTCAAAAAACTACCCCTAATAGGGTGAAAAGGAGGATGAAACTGAATGGAAAATCCTGAACCGCCGCACCAATTATGATGTTTGGTACAGAAATAGTATGTTCCTGAAGACAGACGTAGGCTAGACGCAGACTTTTTTCAAAAACAATCTTTAAACATACTATGCACATGTACATATAATCTAACCTAAAAGCCACGAAAAAATTTTCTGCGCAGACGAAGTCGCGGGTACTGCTAGTATTTTTATAAAGTAGTTTATGTTTCATTTAGAATTATTTCAATTTAAAAATTTACTGCACGTAAACAAAAAGTGGTAGTAGCCTAGTCTTTATAAATAGTCAAATTTTCTTATTTTTATGAGATTAAACTGTAAATCCACAAAATTAACCGATCACCTATAATTGCATCTGATCATTTTGCTTGCCAATGTGTATAGAGAAAAGTGCTAGTAAATAAGTTATTGATACTCTATTGCAATTGTTATGTTATATTGTATAAAAATACATTTTAAATATGAGATGACAATTATGCTGAAAAGCATAATTGTCATCTCTATTAAGCATTATTTTAACATTCGCATTTTTTTTATATCCGGGCCTAACTCCAGCTGGATTCGTAAATATAGTATCTTGACATTACATATTTCCTTCAATTATAGAAAAAAATGTCATTGCTTTTCAAATCGTATTTTTACTGGGCCAGAGGCGCTTAGATGGCCCAGAATAAGCAGTCGCTTGGATTTTCTTTACCCCACACGTGATGAAATAATTTTGGAGGTAAATTTTCTTGAATCTTACCAACGTGATTGCTTACAAATATAAACCAATTATGGGCAGAACAATGAATCCATGAAAGCGCGATTGTAGAACAGAAAACGCATAAATTCCTGCAATATGAACGCGGACAGATATTCTATCATTGACTTAACATTGAATTAACTAGCTTAGAAAGTAAAAGTCGCTATAAGTTCCAAGCGTGCTAACGATATAATTTTAGCGGGCGAAACTTTCGACCTTGCGCATAAAAGCCTAAACAATAATATTTCCGTCAATATCAGTCACGTGGAAATAAATACAACAACCATAACCACTGATATTAGCATCACAGAAGACTACTAAATTAACTGAGAAACCTACGTGAATACCTGTATGACGTTGAATCTTTAAAGAGGAAAGCACGAGGAAGTCTGAAATTAAATCGGCAAAGCGTTTTCGTATGGATCCTGGAGGCGATTCGTCTCAATCGATTTTAACCAACCACAGTTCCTTAATTAGAATTTTAGCGTATAGCACAACAGGAGCCACCATACCAAGCACAATAGCGTATAGCACAACAGGAGCCACCATACCAAGCACAAGCACATTAAATAAACAAGCAACTAATGAAAGGATGGTGCGTTTCGTACATTTAATAATGTCTAGCTCAAGTGTAGGTACTTATGAGAATAAGTCATCAGCAAGTTCCCAAGACTTCTAAAATTTTACAATTGTGCTTATCTGTGTCAGAAAAGTTTACAGGTAGGCGGTGCGAATCAGGGAGCGTACTTAGCAAAGCAGTTGAATTGCTTACTAATTTGACAAGATCAAAAGAATCCATTTTAAATAACTCTATAGGATCATGGGAAACATATAGCGGTTTGTTCATCGGGCGCGGAATAAATAAAATCGTCTATATAACACTGAGTTTTCACTAATTTAGAAGCTTTAGGAAAGCGATCATATGAAGATTATGAAAAATAGGCTTCGAACCACGATCGGACAAAACCGTCTATCAAAACTTTCTCTCCTGAGCATTGAAAGCGATTTACTTCGGGAACTGGATTTCAACGAACTCATCAAGGATTTTTCGGCGAAAAAAGCTCGGAAGGTTCCGTTCGTTAACACTAAAATTTAATTTCAGATAATTCTTGTTTCCGATAATATTTATATATGCTTGTTGAATACTAAAAGAATCTACTTGGTTTCACAATAAATTATTTATTGAAAAACTCGACTGAAAAAAATTGGTCATTTTATTTGGAAAATAATTTGGGGCCAGGAGGCCTCCACTCCTTTGTTGCCCCGAGGCCTCCAGACCTCTAAATCCGGCCCTGCATCTACCTGATTGAATTTACGTTCTAGCCCGAGAAAGCGACGGTGAGCCACTGTAAGAGACTTGCAAAAAGGTAAATCAACAGAATATTCAATATTATTATAAATAACAGAAGAATCGAAAATATTTTCGAATTCTAATTCGTTCGGACTAGAGACGCGTTTATAAGGCACTTCCTTGAATTCAAAGAATTTATGTAAACTCACCCCGCGGCGACTGCGCTAATCGAAGCGTTATTATATCAAAACCTATTAAAGATAATATTATGATAAATAGGAAGCATCTCGCACAAATCCACAAGTACATATTTAAACACTTGCATTCATATATTAACCATATATTTTTAATATACCATTTCATACACAAATGTTACATGTAATATGTTGGCTCAATAGCACAGCTATTTACCTATTTTTGAGGTTAGGGCCCTTGTTTGATCGAATTAGATGTATATTATGTAATCGAAACTTGTGCGTATATAATGTTACTTATTATGTAGTTAGTTAGTATGTAAGGACTAAGGATGCTCACCGCGACCGTGAGCAGAGAAGCCGCAGGCGCGGCGGCGGCGAGCGCGGCGAGCAACGCGCGTTCGGCGGGCGCGTCGAGCGCGGCAGCCGGCTCGTCCAGCAGCAGTGCGGCCGCGCGGCGCGCGTGCAGCGCCGCCCTCGCCGCGCACGCGCGCGCCGCCCGCCCGCCGCTCCAGCCGCCCGCCCCCACCGCCGTCCCCGCCCCGCCCCGCCGCGACCGGCCCACGCCGCTCTCTGTGCGTCATCGACATACGTCGTTACTGTTTATAGTAATAGCATGTGGTATCAGCGACATACATTAGATTTCATGGTACACTAAGAACAATGAAAGATGTCACTACCGGTATCGGTAGAATGTGATTATAAAGTAATTTTCTTCTATTTACAAATTTATTCAAAAATATAGTTTGTATTGCTATTTAGAATTGAATATTTTTAGAATAATGCGCATTTTATGTATTAATTTCAATTATAAAAATGAAAAACTTTTATTAAATTTCAATATTAGTGGCATCTAGTAATACCTTTTATATTTATGTTAAAATGTTTAGAGAGTATCAACGCAAGTGTTTTATTCTACTCAACGACAGATGGCCGACCTAATACAATACAATACAACAAAATTAGGATAATACTCTAATTACATGATGATACCTAAAACGCACTGACTTTTCAATTCGGTAAAGTTAAAAACTAAATGGGATACATAGATATGTCAAAACAATTTTATTTCGCGACAGAGGGCCATTACGTTACACCAAAAGATGATGTTCTTCAATATCAAGGATTAAATCAAACCACTAACTTCTTTATTTGGTAGGTTATAGACCTAAGTTATCCTTTTTACATTTCAAACAGCGTTGCCAGATTGGGGTTTTTTACAATTATTTTGGAAGACAATTCAAATCTTTTGAGAAATATATTCGTAAAAAAATATGCGATAACGCTATTTTCGGAAATATTTTTTTTATGATCTAAATTAACAGATCTAAACAATAGGTTCGCAAACAAAGCAAACGACATCATATAATCAAAGCCTAAAAACTTGGACTTTATCCAACGATGCTTTCGGGGTTGTTGAATTTAGTTCCTGCGCAACACTTCTATTTGTTTGTAATCTACATTAAACATTAAAACCTCGATAGTTTTGATTTTCGATAGTTGGTCAGATTCCCCTTTTTAGGGTTCCATAGCCAAATGGCAAAAAACGAAACCCTTATAATTTCATTCTGCCCGTATGTCAGTCATTTTACTCGGGAGACTATAATTGGCACTACATATAGAATTTGGAAGATTATTTTATTAGTATTTCACAAACCGCTATACAATGCTGTAGCGAAATCTTGAAAATGTAACTGAAGTATGAAAAAAAGATCCCAGCACACTTAGCGTGTGATTTATATTCACATAGGTGTTCAATGGCATAGTGGTTTCGAAGTGACTTATCTAAGTCAATAGTTCCTGATATTCGCACTTCTAAAGTAGTAAGACCGGCTAAGTGCGTGTCGGACCACGCGCAGGGAAGGGTTCCAGACGGGATGCGCAATATTAATTTAATCTTCCGTAAAAACGAATTTCCATTTAATAACGTTTCACAGTGAACTATAAGACAAAGTTATTTCTGCAGTCACTGAGCGCATAACCGAGAATACCCCATATCTCAAAAACTGCACGATACATTCTTATTCAATTCAATTTAATTCAAGGAGAATGTTGAGATTCGAGGAAGCAAAAGAAGTATGTAAGGAACGCGACGCTTGGCGCTCCGCCCTCTCTGACTACCCCGTTAGGGATACGGTGTGAAGATGTGTATGTATGTATATCCTTATTCAAATCAATTTTCCAAATGAAATTATAACGGTTCCGTTTTTTACCATTTAGCTGCGGAACCCAAAAAGTGTGCCCTTTCTCTCAAACTTCAATTATGGATGGAGTGGAAAATTCTGAAAAAAATTTGAGAGTAGATCTTAAAAAGCACTTTCTGCGAAAATTTGTTTCAATACGATTTTCGATTACACGTTCAGCGACCGCAAAAATATTTTGTTTCTTACAGTATTATTGAGAAATGCTATGAAATACAAACTTAATTTTGCTGGCAATTAAATGAATATTGTGCATTCCAACTACGCAATCCTTCACTGCGTAGTCCGACACGCACTTGGCCGATTTTTTTATTACCTATCTACCTACCTAATTATAGAAATTACTACTTTATTGCTCCGTTGTCTCTGACTACCCCGTTAGGGATACGGCGTGAAGATATTCATGTATGTACTACTTTATTGATTCATTCATGACTTTTTGACAGTTTGAAAATAATCAGTATTCAATAATAATATCAATGTTAGGTTTTAATGTAGTTCGCACAGGATCCTTTTCAACTCTTTAGCGTGAGCTGTTTTTAATGATTTAGATAGACTTTCTGACTTTGCGTGCGCGATCGCACTTATCATGAAAGTCATAAAATCACTTCGCACTTATAATAAAAGTTAAAAAGACATGGATGGATGGATATATAAATAGCTAATGCGGGAATGTCAGCTATATAAATCGTGCATCCGCCTCTAGCAAAATATTAAGACAAGTGATTTTTTTAACAAGGCTCATATGAACATTGAGGATCGAAGCGGTTTAACAAAATATGCCACCGACGCTTTTTACACAAGGCTTTTTTTAGCTCTCGTGCGAACGCATACTTTTGACACAGGTATTATTTTATAAAGACTACATTTCGTTTTTTGCAATTTCAACATGCCAGTTATAAAATTATATAAGTACCGTAAAGATCGTATTCAAAAATTTCAATGAAATACTTGGAAGTATAAAATTCAGCAAAGCATGTCCTCCGCTAAATTTTTAACTGCAAAGAATATCTGAAATATTTTTGTTAGCTCTTTAAGTACCTTCAATTAAAAATTATAGCGAACATTGTAGAAGAAATACCTAGCTTGTGAAAAGAAATAATTTGTTTCGTCAACTAAACAACGAACGTACCTACTTTTCTTACGCATACACGCATATCTGTACAGTATTTCACCACCTATTATAATATTAAGTAATCTTTATTTATTTTATTTCTTGAGTAACGCGCGATATAATTGTTAACAGTAGGTATGTTTATGTACTAATGTAGCAGGCGCGAGCCACGTGCCGTCGGGACGTAGCACAGCTTGCGAGAGTTAACGGACACGCATATCTGTACAGTATTTCAGCAGCTAGCTACTTAATAAATAATAGATGCTGAATCAGCACCTATTATTTATTAAGTAGCTTTTGCACATACATTTCTTCACGCTGTATCCATAACGGGGTAGTCAGAGAGGACGGAGCGCCAGGCTTTGCGGTTCTTACATACTTCTTTCGCTTCTTCTAATCTCATTATTCGCCTCACACATTTTTGCTTAGGTATGTGCATACCTAGACGAAGTAGCTTTTATTTTTTATTATCTACTAAGTAACGCGCGATTTAATTGCTAACGATAGGTATACGTGTACTATGTTGCGGGTGCGAGGCGCGTGCCAACGGCACATAACATTTAACAATAGATACTTATCTACACAACTATCGACCAGCTGTGGGCGTGGTCTCCTAGTAGCCTAGCGAATGAGGTAGTTAGCAGGTAATTCACTACTCCGTGGGATTGTATATGGGTCATGAACTCAAAATAGTGATGCCGTCAGTTTAGTCGATATTTTTATTTATCGTTAAAATTATTTAAGTTTTATCAAAATTAAAATATCACAGGACTTGTAATCTCATAGGTGGACTCTCTACTTGACATGCTTATAATAAATACCTTTCACGGATTAAGGGGACTTTTGTAACACCTTGTATATTATATATATTTGATATCGCTTTCTCGAAAACGGCTCTAGCGATTTCGATTAAATTTACAATATAGGGTTTGAGGAGGGTAAGAAATCGACCTACTAAAACTTCGAAACTTTTTTATTTTTGCAGCAGTTTACCTTCTCTATAGCACAATGGCTAGAACGTAGGTCTACCACGCCGAAATCGCGGATCCTGCAATGCGGTCGGACCTTCCTTTGTTTTTTTTGTTAGCCCTTTAGTACTTTTAATCAAGAATTATTGCGAACATTGTAGAAGAAATACCTAGCTTGTGAAAAAAAATAATTTTTTTTCGTCGACAATCAACGCCATAGTGAAATGTACCTAATTTTCTTATATGTATAAAAGGAAAAGCTGGCTGACAGACAAATTACACATGAGATTCTTATACGATGTAGAAAGGGTTATTAGAAGTTCAACCCCTAAAAAGGTTAAAAGGATGTAAAATGGATTTTAATTATTTTATTTAAATGATGTAAAATGTAAATAAAATAATTTAAATCCAAATTCTGAACCCAAAACTTTGTGTACCCATATTATAATATTCAATAATTACTTGGACGTGTATTTTTTCAATTTAGAAAAATTAACCTCTGAACAGGTTTAATTTTTATGAAAAAAGTTAAAAACGTGTAACAAAGTAAAACTTTACGCTAGTAAACTAATTAATCTGTGGTAATAATTGAATATGCATTTGGTCGATTTTTAAAAATCAACCGCCGAAAGGATGATAAGGGGTGTCAAATTAAGTACTATAAAAATAAAAAACACACTTTCTGTATAAAATCAAGATAAAATCCATTAAAAAAATTACGAAACATGGATTTAGCAAATTTTGATAAATCAACTCATAACGTGGTGAAAAGGAGTGTCAAAGAATATTGAAACAAAAAAAATGCATATTGTATACAGATTCATTCGGGTAAACAATGAAACATGTATTTAGCAGATTGTAAGATGTCAACCCCTAAAGGGGTGAAAAGGGGTATCAAATCGATTTTAAAAAATAATAACGTTATTTAAAAATAATTCTACTTTACATAAAATATTTTGTTTTTTAGTTTATTGAAATAATAGCCCTTAAACTTAAAAAACCAATTAATATTTTTTCATGCCGCAAAGATATAGAGGGAGCACACTATAGAGTAGCGCACTATAGAGTAAATAAATTAATCAAAATATTTTAATTCAGTAAAATTACAAACGAAATAAGAAATACATCAAAGTGTGCTGAAAGCACCTAAATAAAAAACTACCTAACAAACTATTTATATATGATACTTCACGACTAATATTTACCTTTTATTCCATCTATTCATTACGTAATGATTGGATCTTCGATAGATAAATGAGTTCGAAATAGGTGTTCTCACATAAAAAAATTTTTTTCTCTTTGTTTTGGCTTCGCAGATTGCATTTAACCATTGACCAAGTAGATATGAGTCGAAAGCTAGGGAAACGAAGTTTCCTGCCCTTTTTCATTTCTTCTTCCTTTATAGCATGGCGTACAGTTTAGCGTATTTGCCAATGCCACATATTAATAAGTAATCCATAGTGTAGAATCACAAGTAAATTAGTTTTTTTTTATCGTAAAACTCCTCCAGTAAAGTGATAGTAGGCTTTACTGAAGTTATAAAGGAGTTCTTGGAAGAGCGCGAATACTTCAGCTACACATGTTTATTTAGATCTCCTCCATTCTTGTCACTTACACAGAACTTTAAAACACAATATACTATCACTCTTGTACTTTAAAACTCCTAAAAATGTAAAAAATAGAAAATTTAAATAAAATGACAACCTCACTTCTCCCGTTCCCGTCAAAAAGTCTTCATAATAAACTTTCATAGAAGCAGAAATGAGTTTGAATAAGGAACACGAATATTATTTCGTACTGGTTCCGCGATCAAAGAGGTCAAACGAAAATAATGTTTGAAAAAATTTACTGGCTGATAACGACGACATGAGTAGTGACGCGCCAGAGAGAAAAAGAAATAAATTTTTTAAATACGCTCGGGACTAGAACGTTTGGCTCTGGTCTAGACGACAAAAATAAAATATGTATATAATATGTTACATATATATACATATCTTCACGCTGCATCCCCAACGGGGTAGTCAGAGAGGACGGAGCGCCAAGCGTCGTGGTCCTTACATACCTCTTTCGCTTCCTCGAATCTCATCATTCTCCTCACACATTTTCGCTAGGTATCCGAGTGCCTTTGACATTTCCGTCGGCTAACACTCTAGCTATTTGATCTTCATAAGTCAGCCTTGGTCTTCCTTGGCTTCTTTTACCACTCACTTTTGCTCTATAGATTTTCTTCGTCAGTCTCATCACTCATTCTTTCCATGTACCCGAACCATCTTAGCATTCTTTTCTTTATTTTTACAATAACATTGTCGTGCAACCCTGTCATACTGCGTATCTCTTCATTGCTTATTTTGTCCGCAAGGGTGACACCGCACATATTTCTAAGAGATCGCATTTCTACTGCATTTATCTTACTTTCACTCGATTTCTCACTCGATTGACATTATGAAATTTTTTGGTCAAGTGCGAAATGTCCATAAAAATTGGAGTACAATTGGCAATTTTTCTTTTAATGCATATCGCCTCAGTTTTATTTAAGCATCGTATCGTTGTATGGGAAGAAAAAATGTGGATAACAGAAGTTAGTCAAATTGAATAAATAATTTTTTCATGCAATAGAAAAAGCCAATGTACTAAATCATAATAATCGACTTACTCAGGAAGAATTCATTTAAAGTGTTCCATAACTGAATTTCATGTCGATACGTCCTACATGAAATTCAAATGTGGAACACTTGGGAAGAATTAATTTAAAGTGTTCCATAGTAGAATACGTGTCGATGCGTCATACTCGAAATTCAAACATGGAACACTTACGTAGCACACAAAAGTTTTTGTCACTTTGAATTATTGTTTTCGAGTAATCTACTTGACCGCCTCATTATTATCGCCATCTTTCGTGTAATAGAAATATGTAATGACTAAAGACATCTATTGTGAAGAGGACAGAAAAAAAGTCATAGCTGTGACCAGTATCAAATGTATTCAGAGTATGCCGCCATCTAGTTCAATTTAAATGTAAACTTTCCAGCCAGTTGCGTTGCCAGTTTTAATGTGGGACAGTTTGTCTCTATGCCACTGACCATCCGTTTACGGTAGTAAACTAATTAATCTGTGGTAATAGTAATATACGTATAATTTGATTTTTAAAATATTTTGTTATTTTAGAGAAAATTAACAATATATCATCTGATTGCCGAAATGTCTCACCCAATCCATGACAATTATTTTGATATATTTTTTGTACCCACAATAAAGTACAATTCGAATGGTGCGATATTTAGATTACAAATTAGACGACTGTTTGAATCTCTCATCTCCCCCCTCCCCCTCCTTTCCTTAAAGGCCAGCAACGCACCCGTGATTCCCAGGACGTTGCGTGTGTTCATGGGCGCCGGTGATCACTTTCCATCAGGTGACTCGCTTGCTCGTTTGCCCCCTCTTTCACAAAAAAAAATGTTTTTTTTTCATGCAATGAATTAAAACGGATCCTGTATCAAATGGCTGGAACATTACAAGAAAGGTAGTTAAAAAACATAATCTATTTTTTATAATTTGAAAATTGTTTTTGAAATCTCTATAATTTGCGAATACAACATTCTTAAAAATACTTCTGCTATAGAGGTAGATACTCTCGGAAATGCTCGCCATAGTGTTTTCAAAGAATAAACTCGTCGACAAAATGCAACGATGCACGATGGAGAGATTCGTCGATCGTTACATCATGTCAACGATGTGTTCGTTTCGTTTGGTAGAAGGAACATGTTACGTTTTATTGACGTTTCGTTCATGAAATACCCTCAACTGGTTTTTTAAAAGCAGCGGAATCAATTCGTAGACTACCTAAGCAAATGTAAGCAAGACTAGTAGCATAATAATCACCTCTAGTTCAAATTCCTAACAAACGATCAACACTATAGTTAGCTATAAATATTGTACGTTGTCCACTTGGTACGGCGTTTTGCATCGAATTACACCGGTATGCTGTGTTTTTAACTGTTTTGCGTTGCATAATAAACAAAGGCATAAATTATTTTTTACCGAAGAAACAGGACAAATTTTATACCAACGCATGACAGAGACAACAAAAAACCTTAAGACTCGCCTGCCTCCCCCTTTACTACATCTACTGGTCTGAAACGCAGTAATGAATATGTGATTGGAATATAAATGTAAAAACTTACCCAATCCAGCAGGTTGCGCACTCACAAAATCATGTAGCCCAACAGCTTTCAAACTCTGCCAAATCTCCTCGTCAGTGTGTACGGCTAAAGGATCAAGATTTTCCCGAAGAGTCCCTGAGAACATAGTAATCTCTTGAGGTAGCACAACAATTCGGTGTCTGAGAGTTCTCAGCGGCACGTGTAATGCATCTTGTCCGTCAATTAACACGCGTCCGCTACTGATAGTGGTGGCGCCGACACAGGATAACAGCAGAGTGGATTTACCACTACCACTACGACCGCAAATTGCAATCTAAAATAGAAATGTTCATATTGGCATGCTGAATTAAAATAAAATCATTTGGCAACCCAGCAATACTAACTTTTTGTCCCGGGGATATTGAGAGGTTGATATTGCTAAGACTATGTGGTGTGTTTGGCTCGTGTTGCACGCTCACATTTTCAAACTCTATTTTTCCATTCTTTTGCCATTCCAATGGTACTAGACCTAAAAATAAAGTTATAGATAATGTTATAATTGAGTAATTTATTACGTATTTTAATACGTAATGTTTTATTCGATTAATTCAATATCTTTAAAATTGTTGACATCGTTTGACACAAATACAGGTTATTTGAAAGCAAAATAAATAAGTATTAAAAAATAACGAACAATCTTCTCTATAATCTTCCTGAGGTACGTTGATGTCTGTTCGTATTCTTTCGACTGCAGCCAATTGGAAATCAAGGTCCGCACGGCATTTGGCTAAGTGTGCCAAGTACGTTGGCAACAAAAGTGAGTAAGCGCCAGCAAGTCCAGTAACTGCTCCACTATTCCCGTTGCATACTGCGACTCCAATCGTCACACATACAGTTGCCGCTCCAACTAAATCCTATAAAAATAAAATCCATTTTTAGAACGAATTTTAGACTAAAAGTATGACTGTAGTTTCATATGTGGACGCATTTTGTTTTGCATATCGTTTTTTTCGTAGTCAATATCTTTTATTCGTTTATCGATTTATTTACCAATGTCAAACCAAGCCAACGGTTAGCAGCATTCAATAACAGTAAGGCGTTGTGGTTGCAGTCGAGTCGACGCATGAAGTTATTACATAACCGGTATTGCAGCCGTCCCGCTCGCACTGTCATCCCTCCCGTAATCGTTTCAGCTGCTAATGACACTACCTCCGCCGCTGTGCGAGCTTCTTCTCGTTGCAGTTCTCTAAGGGGAATGTAAGGGTCACAAAATAAAGAAGTTACTTTTTATAAAATGAATATGATACATAAATAATAATAAAACATCTACGAACATACCTGGCATTACAAAGATAAATGTTCTGTAGTCCTAAATACAGGATGAAAGCTGGCAGTAATGCAAGTAAGGTCCAGGGTGCTACAACAGCATTCACCAGAATCGCAGCGCCACAGAGCAAAGCTAATTGCGACCAACGACTTATGGCTGTCGGTAGTTTCTAGGAAGTTAATACTTAAATTATTAATAGTAGATTTAAGTCATGTTAAAAGTGCAGTAGTCCGGATGCTCACATATTCCAGAATCAAACGTGCCACCGTAGAGGCCGTCAATGTTAAACAACTCGAAAAAAGGAAGAGGTTCTCAAGGCATCTTATTTTTTAACTTTTTTTATGTGTTTTCTGTCTTCACTATCCTATCCTGTCTTATATCCAGCATAGTTTCATAGTTTAGTTATGAATGATCTGATAAATGGAGTATTGCTTAAACAAAGAACTTTTATTGAAGTTCTCTTGTATTTTTTTTATGATCCTTTTATTTATTGTTACGTTCCAGAATTGGATAAAAAGCTTAAAATTGTAGACTTATTCAAAAGGGAAATAAAAAACTTTTCTAACAAAAAATGAAACCGACTTCAAAATAAAAATATCGAAAAGTACAAAATATAATTATCCGTTACTAGTCAAAACTCAAGTAGGTACGCGAAAATAACTATGAAGCTACTTTTAATTTATGTATTTTTATTATATTTATGAAAGTACAATAAAAATACATAAATTATAATTAAATTAGATATTCACATGTCTGCTTGTTCGGTGCCAAAAGGTGCCAAACCGATAAACAAAAAGAGAAAGTCTATATATCTACTAGTTTAACAGGCAAATTTTTTTCTTGGAAATTTTTTATTAATTCAAATTATCCGTTTTTAAAAGGACCACGATTCCACTTTCTGATAGTAGATTGTCAATGCCTCAATGTTACCTCGACTTTACAATGAGCGTCTGGCCTCGAATAATAAGTATGTACAAATTTAAATATTTATCTCACCTTGTCAATGACTAATATATCAGCAGCAAAACGATGCAACGTTGCCCCCGTAGGTGTTGCATGATGGTGGTGCAATGGTGCGTGTAATGTTGCATGTAATAACTTCTCATGCAGTGCTCGTCTTGCTGCTGCCCCGGCGCACGCGCAAATTGCTTGTGACAAACCAGCTAAGCTTACACCTCCCATGCACCAAAATGTGTAAATTCGTACGTTTTTCCATACCTGTTAAGAATTTCTTTATATTATAAAAAGACGATAGTTTCAAATATACACACGTATATTCAATACGACTGAAATGTCGAAGAATACAAGAAAGAAGATAATTAGTAGGTACAAAAATAGTCGCAAGTAGCAGAACTTATACCTGTTCATCATCGAGAGATTCTTTGGTGTTTTCTGTTGTGATGTACGTCAACCAACAGTCGGCGACGAGCGCTAGTACTTGGGCACCGACTGCTATTAACCAGTACGAGGCTCCCCACCAACCACACGCACGAGCATATTCGCTCCATATTGTGTACTGGAAAGAATTTTTATCATTAATGCCTCGGTACATAGATCTCGGACGTGGGTAATGAGAGCACAGGTTACAGAGACCGAGCAGCAGAATATGCCAATGTAACTCGCTGCTCGTGCCCTCGCAATGCTTGTGTTGAGGCTTTTATTGTATGAGTTTTTTGTGTAGAAAAAGGACTGAATGTAAAAGAGATTATAAGTAAGTAGAAGAGATCTTACAACTGTATTTCACTTACTTTTATATTCATCTTACTAATTTTTATATTCATGTAAAATATTGCAAAATCATAGGGAGATTCCTCGAAACAACAAATATTATGTAATAGAAATGCGGGTAAACAGTCTTTTAGTTTACTGTTTGCGGTTACCTCGCTAACAGGTTCTGATTCTTCTTTATTTACATGAAAAGTATCGTGCGTGGATCCCACAGAAGTTTCAATTCCATTTGGTGTTATGGATGTGAAAGTCGATTCTGATTCCTCAGTTGTTTCTATAATGTTAAAAAAATTGCTTTAGTGTAAATTCCACTTGTGCACACAGTCACACAGTATCGTACGATATTTGTTAAAAATAATCTTGAAATAAGGCCAAGGATTTTGTCAGGTATACTTTTTCTTGAAATCTTCAGGTAAGGCTTTACATTCCCTGTAATATTTAAAATTCTAGGTATAGAGGTTGCGAAGATAAGAGGGGCTGAGTTCGAGTAACCGATTGCCCATTATTTCTTAATTCTCAAATTTCAAGTTTATACAACACATACTATATAGGTACTACCCTCGGACCAAGTATCAATGGACGGAGCATTTGCTCTAAATAGTGTCCTTTTTTTTGTTACCGATTTTCTACATTTTTACTATTGTGCGTGACGGAAAGTTCACAGTACAAAGATATACACAACTGAACATTTTGACACTTTTATTTTTAAGACACTTTTATTTGTGAATAGTAGTATCCAAAACAATTAGGATTTACGAGTATTTTACAAAGTTATTTCATGACTGACTCATAAGCTGACAAAAAATACACTGACAGTGCGAGGTTGCCATAGTTACTATATCTAACTGTTTTACTCGTGGTTATGCTCAATGAGATAGAATAAGACAGAAAAATTCGTTTAACACACGGTGGTAAGAGCAGCAACTTATTATGCCTCCGCCCATTAGGTTTCTTAGTCCGATTTACTAACTGACAGAATCGACTATGACAACTGACAGACGGGTGAACGCGAGTGATTTTATAAAGATTACCCTCAAAATTATGTGGGTATTTTCTCTATCGTATATACCTAAGTATATAAATCGCAATAAGTAAGTTATTAGATATATATTGACCTATGTTTTCATCAGGAGTTGTGTCTGAATCTGAGCTAATCAGTCGACGTAAAGTTCTTGGCGTCCATCTGAAATAAGAATACAAAAATGATATTATCTTATAATTTCAAACATTCACGTAAGCATCTAGTTGTGCCTTGCAATTCCAAGTTTGTTGTCTGTCCAGGTCAATATAAGAAACAAACATTTTTAAAATTGTATGTAGTCTGTTATGTTCCTCCCTTAATTCATTGTGTGGAACTCATTAATTAAGCCTAATGCTTAGCTTCTCAATAGCCAAGACGAGTTGTTCGATATGGTTGCCCCTAGATAACCCATCTAATAGGTGACACACAACTTGGCTGCAATCTAAACGATCATGAGCAAAGAAATCCCATTAAAATACGTGCATGCTTTTAATAGATATATAAATTATAATTGGATTATAAGTAAATAATCAAGATTTTCAAAACTATATTTATGTGGTAGCTAGCTGTAATATGTAGTTTAATATCTAGGCTACAACCTAGCTATCCTGCGAGGTGGTCTAGGATGAAGAAGTCGCCGCAGTATACTGGCTTCACGCTGTAATACAGTGTTTGATGCATCGGCACTTACAGCACGCCTCACATCACGACTCAACCTACAAACATTAGAAACAATGAAATTGTAAAGAGCACTGCTGATATCTGTCATAGTATATTGTGCAACAAGTGCGGTAAGTTGTCGATTGCTCACTTGAATGCAATTGGAGTGGGCAATCGACAACACCGCACGAGCTTCAGATACTATTTTTATTACTAATTCGGGGATAATTTCGATACAAAGAAAAATTATAGAAAGTAGTAAATTAATTATTATTTATTATTATATTAATCTAAAACTTCGAAAGCAAGTTTTTCTTTATCTTTCACACTGATGTCAATGGGTATTAAAAACGATTGTTTCTTTTTAGATATTCATTTTACATTTTTTTTTAAATCGTTAATTTGCGTGTGCCAAGCAAAATTTGCGTGAAAAATTATAGAAAGTAATAACTTAATTATTATATGTATTAATCTAAAACTTAGAAATCAAGTTTTTCTTTATCGTTCACACTGATGTCAATGGGTACTAAAAACGATTGTGTTTTTTTTAAATATTCATTTTACATTATTTTTTTTAAATCGTGAATTTGCGTGTGCCAAGCAAAATTGCCAAGCAAATGGCATAATGACAAGGCAGCTTATTAACCGTAAAAATGTGAGCGTTTAGATACTGTTTATCCCGCATGAGTAATAAAAAATAATAAAGACAATAGTACAAAAATAAATTAGCAATTATATATAGTTATATCGATACGATGTATCTTAAAGCTTCGTATGTAGTAGGTACTTAGTTATAGATAACATCGCTAAATCTTTTTCCTAATGGCAAGAATAATTTAGTTTACCCATATATGTTATATATAACATTTCTTTACCCGAAGTGACTATTTATTCTTGTAACATGATAGTGTTACCGGTAGTAACTAATTAATCTGTGGTGTTACTATGAAAATGCGATTATTTCATAATAAAAAGCTAGAAATAATATCAAATGATAATATTTCATTAAATTGGATCTTTCCTCAGAACAAAGGCCTTACGTACAAGTACAACGCAGTGGTACAAAGTGCAAACTGGCGATTTTTTCTAATTTTCGCTTACAACTGTGTTCAAAATGTATAAAATTTTATTCACCAATTTTTTCCCCCTTCTTAGTATTAATTATTACTCGCTTAGATACGAGACGCTCGCTATTTGATACGAGCGTGCTGCTTTCACTTTTTCTTATTTGAGATACATACTCTTTATTCACCAATTTTCACCCATAAACAAATTTAAAATATGAAAATGATTTTAAAATTAATTATACTCTTCTGTAAAATTTAATTTTTCCACTTCATTTAGTATGTAGGATCCGTCGACTTTAACTTATACTATTGTAATCTAAAATGATAAATAAAACCGTTACTTGGAATTGTGCATCAAAGGTGGTGGTGAAGAAAACTGCCTGGAGAGCGCAGGGCGGTGACGAGTCGTTGCTCGACGCCAGCTACCTCCGGCACATGTCGGTACCTCAGCAAACAGATGTGCTCCTGTTGCTTCATTGATTCCGATCTAAAAACATGAAAGCACCTATTTATTTTAGTCATATATGTATATATATATATAGAGTTATAGAGTCCTTACCAAACCTAAACGTGAGTGATTGATAGAGACTGCGGTTAGTTGTCTCGTTATTCACATTCAGTGAGGGTTCTTTGGTTTAGATTCGTACGAAGACAATTTAGAAAACAATTTTTTCTAAATGATCTCAGTTGTAGATAAATATGGTATAAGAAAGCTAACTAAAGCAAGCAAACCGGAGTTTCATGTTTTTAATAGAATATAATATTTAAGTAGAATAGCGGTTACCTTAGTATCGTTTGATATGCATCTCTGGAACCTAGCTCGACTTAATGTCCTAACTAGTCGAGATCGTTCACGAGCCGTGCCTCCGGGCGGCCCGACGCTCCCTCGAGCAGCTGCAGCACGTGCTTCTGCTGCTAACTGGACCCATCCGGTTAGACTATTCTCACTTCTGGCTCGACCAAATCCGGTGATATGACCATCTTCCATAGCTAGTACCTATGTTGAATATTTTTTGATATAATTTGTGTGATTGTAAGAGAAGTAATAATATTATCATTTAAAATATCGATGTACTTTTACAACGGCAGTATTTTATGTAATAATCGCCATTTTGCGCTAGGTTTTCACTTCAAGTATTCGTTTAAAACCCACGCACTCATTATATTTAGTTTTTAATTTACCTTATAAGCTATTTTGGGAGAGGTAGAACAATATGGAATAGGCCAGCTGCTTATATCTTCTCCTGCAGGTAGGTGTAAAAGTTTCCAAAGATTAGAATCTATTGTAAGGAACTTGTACATATGCGATTAGCTAACAGGCTGACAGTATCTATCTAGTTCCGCTTGCCTCCTTATTGTTAGAGGTGTCGTCACCGTCGAAGTGTGATTTTTTTGCCTTGATGCTCTAACAGCATTAGATTAACTACCGTTGCCTGTTTTGACACTATCATAAATATTTTATAAATGATTCTTGGGAGTCAAAACTATGACGACATAGCTAATGTTTCCGTTGTTCACCCATTTCTAAAAGAAAGTTTCACTAAACGAAATCTTTCCTATCAAAAAGCGTTTTCTGACGTGCAGACCTCTTCATATTTATTTAAAAATATAAGTAGATATAGATTAGAATAGCTTAAAATATGTAAAATAGAGGTGTTTATAATGTAATCTTTTTACCAGATCAGCGTAGTGTAGAAGTTCCAGCCTGTTAGTGGCCACTATGACGGTGCGACCAGCACGTGCGGCTGGCACTAGACCACGAGCCACTACGTGACGGGCGAGCGATGCGTCTAGAGCTCCCAAAGGCTCGTCAAGAGCCAGCAAACGAGCATTGGAATACAAGGCTCGAGCCACACACACTCTTACTCGTTGACCGCCAGAAAGTGGTGTTCCGTGGCTACCCAAACGTGTAGCATCACCCTCTGTGCACGAAACAGACATTTCGAAAAAATAATGTTATCGCCGTTAAAGGCTCCATTCTTCATTCATCACCGTTCGGCCTAGATCTAACATTATTTTTACGAAACATAAAAAGTTTGGAAAGATATATATCTGATATCTTCTAAACTCAAATTAAAAAAAAAGATCTGTTCTTGGTGAAATCAGCCTTCTGTTAGGTTCCTGAAGCTGAACGTATTGTATCTACGTAATATACCGAAACAATAACAATATATGTCATAAAAGTGACGACTAACTATTATTATGTTTTTCTTTTGTCGTATTCAATTGTATAATGTTCTTGAGCAAGTTATAGGTAGATACTTAAGTGTACTTAAATAAAACATTAACATACCTTTATATTAAATATAAGAGTAAATATCTATAACTAGTATGTGACAGTTTGTATATAAATGGTTGTAGTAGTAATTTATTAGTTCTGTAAATATTATACCTACATAAGTATGTAGTCAGGTTTCGATTTTTTTAATAAATAATATAAAATTAAATATTAAAATGAGAACTACTTCGTACCAGGTAAAAGTTGTAAGTCGGGATTTAGACCGGTTGCGCGCAGAACGCCAGCGTACTTTCTTTGACACCACGTATTCTCCATAACAATATTATCGCGAACTGACCCTTCTAGCAGCCATGGTGGTTGACCCGCGTACCACGTAGAGCATTCTCTGAAATCACATATACATAGTGTCAAAACTATTTTATTAGTACGGAGATTCAAAGAAAACCTGAATGATGGACGAAAGGTGGATTCGTCCATCATCATTTTGTCGGTATACAATCAACCGACAAAACAAGCCCAACATGGGAGCGAAGAGACGCGGAACATTGAGATTGTTAGATACATTTTGTTTTTAACAATTAGGCAGTTCTGAACTGTTTATGACTCTTGCTATTGAAGATACTCAGTTTGTCTTCCGAACGAAGTACCCTTGAGTGAATCTACAGATTCACTCAAAGATACAATATTTTACATATATTATGTATGTAAGCATATATGTAGTCACGTCTTTAAAGCATAAACGTAGTCGTATGTAAGTACCTGAGCCCTACTTGTACAGTATTGTACACATATTATTATGTAATGTTTTATAACCTCTTATAAAATTAGTGATTGCCTACCAGGTACCTATAATTTTAGGCATTTAGTTTGTCACTGTATTGAATTTATTGTCATTTTTATAAATGACGTATAACAATTTTTGCGATACTACTTTTCTAATTAGGAGTTGATAAGTGTCGATCAGCTTTTGTCGCACTGTTGTTCCTGAATTTCTGAAAAATATATAGTTACGTGTTCATTTGATTACCAATTTAAATACTGTAGTTAACATGAAGTTAGTATATTATATATTATATAGCGTGAAAGAGATTTAGAAATCGACAATATGTCTGAAATGTGGAAAAGCTGCGGAAATGATGAGAAGACTGCTGTGATGATCAAGCAGGGTGGTCTTCTGGTATGCCGCAGTCATAGTACCTATTTATAAAGAGATACGCTCTTATTTGGATAGGATTATAATAAGAGGCACAAGGTGGTTTTAGGAACGGAAGGGATTGTATGGAACATTTTTTTGCTCCGCGTGATCTTGTGAAATATTCAGGTCATTGGTCAGAGGCATTATGTGCTTTTATTGATCTAGAAAAAGCATTTTTGGTACAGTAGTGCATAAGGAATAGTGGTCTGCTACCTGAATATGGCATAAGAGGTCACTGCGAGTTCTGCCGTCATTACGTTATCGTGGCCACAGAATTTCCTTAATGATAGATGGTACGTGTCGCCCTGGTTTGAACTTTATTCAGACGTTATACAGGGCTGTGTGATGTCTGTCTGGCTATTCGTGCTCAATTTGGACTGTAGTCTCTATACATTAAAAGACCATGATCTATGATGGCACAGTGGCAAACTGTCTTATATGCTGACAATGATGTGCATACAGCACCGTCAGAAGCAGAGTTGCAGATTCTGGTGACTTGTATGAAAAAAGAATGTAAAGTGAAAGGTTTGAATATGAATGTGAACAAAAATAAGATTCTGGTGTTTGAAAGAAATAATGAACAAAGGTTGTGTCGAATATGGGTGCATGCGAAATGTCTATAACAAGTTATTGAAACTGTACGTCTTAAGAGTGCGTTTTCGAAGGTTCCGGGATAGTAGTTTGCATTGAAGCGAACGGTGATCTAGCCTTATTAGTAATCAGTGTGAATATGTTAAACTCAGCCAAAATGGCCACAATGTCGTGGTGCCGACATTATTGTACGGTACCGAGGCCTGGATATGCCCGAAATCGAGTGAAAGTATAAAATAAATGCGATAGAAATACGATCTTTAGAACACATGTGCGATGTCACCCTCGCGGACAAGATAAGCAATTAAGAGATATGCAATATGAGAAGATTGGACGACAGAGTCATTGTAAAAACGAAGATTGGAATGTCGAGATGGTTCGGGCATATAGAAAAAATGAGTGACGAAAGATCGGTGAAGAAAATCTACAGCGCGAAAGCGAGTAGTAGTAGTAGCCAAGAAAGACCAAGGCTGATTTACGAATACAAATAACTAGAGTGATATCTAATGGAAATGTCAAAAGCACTCGCATATTTAAGTGAAAGTGTATGAAGAGAATGATGAGATGCTTGGCTCTCCTTTCTCTCTAACTAATCCGTTAGGGATACAGCGCAGCGTGAGGATATGTGTGTGTAATAAATAAAAAGAGATAATATTTTATCGAACTAACCGACTAGTATAACGAATTGTTGATTAACATATTTTTAACTTACCCATTCCTAATAACTTCACCTCGATCGAGGTACATTTCTCCTAGTACAGCAGACAATAAAGATGTTTTCCCCGATCCCGTGGTTCCAACAACCATTATCAACTTACCTAAGAAATTACCACACATATGATTAAGCACTTAGTTTAATTGTCTATTGTTGATTGTTTTTAAACTAATATAAAGTAATTGACCTGCTGGAATATCTATGTCTTCAATTTCTAACAATGAGTCGTTCTTAGTTCTCCAAGAAAATACGGCGTTTTTAAATGAAACTATGTACTTTTGTTCGTTTTCACATGCACATATATTTTCGTTACGTAAAAATTCATTAACGCATTCTATTTCCGAGTCATCGTTTGTATTTGTTTTATCTGAAAATAGATCGTCTTCTGTTTTTTTTTCTATAAAGGCGTTATTGAATTTATCGCTGTTTTTCCGGTGGTCATCATTTTCCATTGTATTATTTGATTCTGGAAGCTCTAAAAAGTCTTTTATTCTCTTTGTGCTTACCTGAAGAAGTTATTATCACCTTTCATTTCTTGGTAGTGTTACGTCATCAGACATACTTAAAATAACTAATTAAATATACATTAAATTCGTCTTACCATAGCTTGAATAACCATTAACACGGTCACGGGTAAGATAAGTAAAGGTATTGTTAGTTGATTAAAAAGTGCCAGTCCAGTGAATACATTGACCGCTGTTAATTCTGTACTCTTCTCTATAATATGGTATACGGTGAACGTTATCACCGTTACTAGCACAGTTGACACTTGAGTGGTAAAAGCTGAAAAATAATGAATCATAATTATAAAGATATTTTACAAAAAGACCTACTTATGTACTTAGTTAAAATAGACTCAGGAAGGTGACTTTTTAAATATAGTCAGAATAAGTAGGCTTTTAAAATCTATTTGAAGCCATTATACACATGTTTTTAAGTTAAGCCTTGTATTCTAGTCAATAGCACCTATGGATATAATTAGTAGTTTTAGTTAAAACATTTAAATACGTACTTAAAAAGCTCCAATAGACGGAATCCTTGTTAAGAAGTTTTAATTCAACTTCTCTTAAATTTAATATTTTTTCGTTAAACAAATCTTCCCATACGTACAATTTTATTACATTCATTCCATGAAGTATTTCTGTCATTTTTGATATTCTATGGTCAGTGCATTTTGATATGTGTTTAGAATTGTCAGATAATTTTTTGCCAATGTAAAATTGTAACGGAGTAATTAACAGTACACTAGCAGCCACACCTATCATGGCACTTACTCCTAATTTTGTATACAGCAAATATAAAATGAGAAAAATCTGAAAGGTTGTACAAATTGATGGTGAAGTATGGATTATTAGAATCAATTTTATAGAAAGTACATTAAGTGCAATATTCACTATAGCTTGCCTTTAGCGGTATGGCCCACGTGTAATGACAGATCCATACACACGACATAATGTTGTATGTGTCTTGAGACATCAAATTTGTAAGCACACCAGATTGAGCAGTAGTTGTTTCTTCAGTATTAGGAAGAAGTGGTGATTCTTCGTCTACTTCGTAATCAGGCGACGACCACGATGCTAATCGCATACATTTGTCATACACCATGGTCTGGAAACGACACATTAAAATCACAATTTTTTTATCTAGTCAATTATTCTAATTACGTGGCCCCAAACTAAATACCAAGCTTGTAATAATGGGAACCACACAGCGAACTGGGGGAAATTCCAGTTATGCCCAAAATCCAAGTCAATTTAGAAAACTTCATTTCCTAAATTGACCTGACCGGGATTCGAATCCGGGGCCCCGGCTTAAAAGGCGTATGCGCTACCATCGCGCCAAAAGGCCAGTCTATGTCCAAGTTATTAACATTTAAAACAGACAAATCAACGGTACTTGCTTGTAAAGCTGTTTTCAGTCTCATCCCTTCTAGTGTAACCAAATGTGTCGAATTTTGAGATAACAACGCTTGAATAATTAACGCTAACGTTACTATGAGTAACATCATATAGCCATTATTAATAAATTCTTGCACGGTCACTTGTTTATTACCGTTGTATACTTGAACAGGATTTTCAATGAATTGTATTATGACAGCTAATCCGAGCGGAGGTATTATACCAGATAAATCACTAAGTAATTTCATAATTCCAGCTATATAAAAATTTGGCCAGATCATGCGAATATAGCATTTCAATAAACTTGGGCCTGAACTATGACCGTGATCTACTTTCTGAAAATAAAATGTAAGACAATCAGAGATTAATCATAAATGATAATTTTCTAAAAATTAACAACTGCATTATATACTAAATTACAAACCTTTAGGATCTGATATATTCTTTTAAACTTTTGATAATATTTGTTTGATTGTTCATCGTCAGGCAATTCTCCCAGATCGTCTGTTTCAAGTGCAGTTTGATATCCTTTGTACAAGATTGAGTTCAACCAAAAAAATGATATTTTAGAGAAAAAATGTGTAATATTATGCTTGTATGAGATATTATTTAGGCCCTGAGTAGACTTCTGACGATCTTGAATTCGTTTTGTAACCTGCAATGTAAATATAAATGTACATACTTATAATTAATTAAACAAAGATATTCTGAATCGATTTTGGTCAGTTTTTGTTGATAATGCATGAAATAATTGGATTTTAGTATTCCACTAAAACTTTAAGCTGATGTTATAAAACAATTAAAAAGAGCGTTAACCGCACAACGGTTGCAGTAGTACAGAAATATGGCGCCTCGCCAGCCGCCAGACGGGAAAAAGTTGTGTCCGGCGACAGTCGTCCTGCGGCTGAATAACGATTTGACAACGACATGTCGGGAAAAAATAATCTACTATTTGAAGAAGTAAAGCTCAGTCGGACTACAATATCTTTTTTTATCTAGATTTGCTTTCGTAATCGTAAGTAGGCCCGAATAGTTTGTTATGTACTTGCACCACAGATAATTTTAATTAGAAACAAATTAGGTACACTTAAACAATAGCTTTTAAGTATATAGAGATAATAGCTTTGTAAGATTTAAAAAAGTACACGATGAAGGGTCAATGAACCTCTGAGCCTATGTTATCTTAGCGACTCAGCTCTAAGCTTAACCCCTCAGCCTATTAACTGTATTAGTGTTTACTGACTCATCATTAGGTTTCATAGTCTATTTGTAACACAGTATTAAGTAGTAAGTACCTACTCATCTAATATTTTTCTATCTTTTACGCGTCCATCAAGACTTTATAAGAATTCTTTAGTACTAGATATTTATCATTAAAAAAAATAAAAATTACTGTGTAGAATATTAAAAAACAGATTTTAATCGTTTCGTTAAAAAAAAGTTTCGTAAAGATGAAAAAATCATTCAAAATTGTGAATGCTGGTATGGTAAGGTTGTCTTTTTTTTCATAACGCAGGGGAAACTGAACACAGGTACCCGGCCCCTTGCAGAAGACACTTGCTCATGAGGTCCTTTATCCACTAAAACTCCTGCGGTCGTCGTCCTTGGCGCGTTGTCAAGGGCTCCGGGTTCTCCTATGGAATGGAACGCACCGGAGGGCCTCCACTATGCCAAAGCACTTCTCGCGGGTAAATAAACATCGTAACGTTAGTTGTTTCATTAACAATAACGACCGGAGGATTTATTGTACTGATGTTATTTCATTCGCAATTAAATACGTGTGTACATAAGTTTAAATATACTAGTGTGCTCACGTCGCTATTATGGTATCAAAATGATTATTTTGATCAAAGAGAATTTGCAATGCAACAAACTGATTTTGAGTGTGCAATATCTACCAAAGTAATGCAGGCCTCAGTCAGCATAAGAAATCCACGTTATGTCTTCGTTTCATTTACGCTGCCACTGTCAAGCATACGTTCGATATACGCATATTATGTCGACTACATTCCTACTTGAAGCCAATAATTAGGTCTTTGTACAACATTCCACTTTCACGTTATTAGATATTGGGTACGTCACTTGTCTATACATTCTTTGATACTATAGTATTTTTGTTTCTTTGAATATACATATTAGTAAGTAAATATTATTTCAATATTAATTATATAAATATTTTTAGAGTTTCGTAGCCAATTAGGATCGCTTATACGTACGTATGGTATGTTCGTTTGTCTATATGTTACGGAAAATTGTTGACCCCAAACAAAAAGATAAAATATTAAGTGTTTTTGATTTGTCTTTTAAAACGTACTATATTACGTAGGCATCTGCAGCATAAAATTGAAGAGAGCGCAGTTTGTAGTGGGTATTGGCAATATTTGGTATATACCTATAGCCACGAATCCCAGAGACTTAAATTGAACAGACTAAGCAATGCAAAAATGAAAAATTGCTTACTTATTTAATGGCAATTGGTGCTTTGGCAGTAGTCGTTCACAAGAGGGTGATAGAACACGTCAGCTGTTTGACTTGTAAAATAAACATTTGAACATTCCATTAATGCTCGAATAACACTTGTTTATTATTTAATTGCTCATTAAATTTGTATCACGCCGTGTTTGTTACGCTTTATTTAAGTTTGGTTTTAATTTATTTACTGTTCACATAAAATACATTAATAAAGAAAAACAATAATACATATCTCAAAACTCATATAGTTTGTCTGCGACATGCGTGGTCAAATTAATTACTAATTTATACCGTATTTTGTAAACAAATAGTTCAAACTTCATCTTCACTACACCATATGGGTTTTTCACATTCTCGCTCTCTGCAACTATTCTACACTGTGACCTGTTACTCTGTGGTATATGCTGTGACAAAGTCTTCATTTGCGTGTCTGTAATAAGTTTTGAGTCTCTAACGAATCTCAATCATGCGCGTACGAGGACAACATTAGCGTTATTAGCATTAGCGAAAATAAGTGATCTCTAGCGTCTGTCTGTAATTACAATTTTACTGTCAAATTTTATGATAGATAGTCGTTTCATGACAACTGAATTCGATTCTATAATTTTTAAAATTTTTGTCTGTCTGTCTGTATGTCATTTTATAACTGAAGAACGGTTTGACCGATCTTAATGAAAATCGGTACATAGTAAGAACATGTGATTGCGCTCATGTAGGCTACTTAGTTTTTTTTTAAATCCACCCCTAAAAGGGTGAAAAGGGGATGAACATTTGTATGAGAAATGGTAAACGGCTGAACCGATTATGATGAAATTTGGCAGGGAGATAGCTTAACGTCAGAAAACGGACATAGATTACTTTTTTATCAAAAATTTACCCCTAAGCGAGTGAAAAGGGGGATGAAACTTTGTAAGGGAAACGCTAAATCTCGGTAATGGTAAAATTTGGTGCGGTGATGACTTTTTTTTATCAAAATTACGATAAGCTACTTTTATTACCAAAAATCTGTGAAAAGGAGGACGGGAGGAAGGGGGACGAAACATTGTACGGGAAATGCTAAGCCGCTGAACTGATTCTGACGTAGCATACATATAGTTTGACATATGGGAACAGACAAAGACTGAACTACCCCAAGGGGGTGAAAAGGGGGACGAAACTTTGAATGGGAAATGCTGAACTGTTGAAGCAATTACGATGTTTGGTACAGAGATACTCGTAGTATGTTCCCAGAGACAGACGTAGGCTAGACGTAGACTTTTTATCAAAAACAAACAACATATTATGCACATGGACATGTAATCTAACTTAATCTGGGAAAGCCACGAAAAAATGGCAAGATGAAGTCGCGGGTACAGCTAGTCTTATATACACACATCAAAAAAGTCTAAGTAACATGTATACGAATTTGAACTTTTAAACGATTTTTACTATTGTAATATATGTATATCTTTTTATAAACAATACCAGCATTTTTTGACGCATTAGTGACTAAAGCAACAAAATCCTTCATTAAATTGTTCATTTAATCACAGTAATTAAAAATATGTGTACGTAACATACGTAGTATAAAATAAAGTTAAAACGAAATTAACCTTTTCATGTTTTACAAAATTAAATAACGACATTTTTTTAATTATTTGGTAATTCAATACAAAGTGTGACCGCCTCTGTTGTTTAAAACATGTCGGCAGCGATTTTTCATTAAATTTATAAGACTGTTTATCTGATCCTGCGGCAATCGGTCCCAATGGAATTTTAACAAGTCTTTTAGTTGATAGGTTGTCGACACCCCGTCCAGATTCTCTAGAACACGTCTCTGGAGCATGTCCCATGCGTGCTCGATGGGATTGAGGTCTGGCGATTGTGCAGGCCACGGCAATACACGAATGTTTTCCATTGCCAAGTACTCTCTGGTCCACCGAGCTGTGTGCGAACGCGCATTGTCATGCACCAGCGTGAGATCTGAGCCAAGACTTGGTGCAAATGGGTGAACATATGGCCTGAGGAAATCTTCAACGTAACTTTCAGCGTTCATATTGCCATCTACAAAACGAACTCAGTTCGTCCGTTCTTCATAATACCCGCCCACACCATCACTGTGGAGCCACTGTAAGGGTGCACTTCCTGGACTAATCTCAGCCGTCCAGCATTTCCGGGACGACGATATACTCTTACCCTTCTCGTATCAGGCCTAAATCCAAACCGGGACTCATCACAAAATAAAATTTTATCCCATTGCTCCTGGGTCCATGTCAAGTGTTCTTTACACCATTCGTTTCGACGGGCGCGATTCCCATGGCGTATAGGTGGGCACCTAATTGGGCGTCGTGCTCGTAGGCTGTATTCATGTAGCTTATTTCTCACGGTTTGGTGACTAACAACAACACCGCTTGAGAATTGTAGCTTTAAACCTATCTCCCGGGTGGTTAACATCGGCTGACCTCTTGCAGTCAGTTGTATGTATCGGTCCTGTCGAGCAGTTGTACTCCTTCCACGTCCTGGGTGCTGCTCAGCAGGATCCCCTGTATTAACGTAACGCTACTAAAGACGACAAATCACGCTCCTATTGGCATCAAAATGTCGAGACACCTGGGACTGATTTCTTCCCGCTTGTAGTATTCCTACAGCTCTCTGCATTTCATCAGCAGTTAAATGGCGTCGCTCCATAACATAAAAAATGACTTACCACTCAATTTTTTCAAAAACTTTATATCTCAAAATGATAAAAGTGCCATAAATACCAAATTTATCAAGCAACGAAAACACATGAAATCGGAAAAAATAATTAGCTTTTATTTTAATGAAAACAAAACACAACCGAAAAGGTTCTATTTTTAAAATCAGCCAGTATATGTTTCCTAGAACAAAAAAGATTGTATACCAATCTACTTTTCTAAGAAAAAAATAAAGTATCAATTAATAAAACGTGCAGTTTCTGTAAATGATGCGTGTTGTTTAGACTTTTTTGATGTGTGTATATAAATCAATTGCCGTTCGTTAGTCTTGCTAAAACTCAAGAACGGGTCGACCGATTTTGATGAAATTTTTTTGTGTGTGTTGGTGGGTCCCGGGATGGTTTAGAATTTTATATTCACAATTGGACCCCGTAGGTGGCGCTGAAACCGGGTCCTAGGTTTTTTTTTATTTCGGACAGGAGAACGTCTGTCGGGTTGAGTGGGTTGCTCGATGGTTTAAAGTCACAATCGGACCCGGTAGGTGGCCGACCCAGTAAGTTTTTTTTTATTTCGAGCAGGACTTCGTCTGTCGGGTCCGCTAGTATTTTATAAATGTTTCACAGTTTCATATTTCACAAAAAAATCGACATGTACAAATTAGTTTTTGTATCAACAGAAAATAAAAATACCTCGTCGTAGAAACAAATGCAGTCCACTCCCGATATTAGTATTGCTAGTAGCATCGAACAGCCGTAAAGATATGGTTCTAAATGATTAAATGATGCGCCATTTCCTAAATGTTGCCAGAAAATTGATGATGCAGAGATGGCCGCCAGCAACCAGTATATAGCAAGGTAGAGGATGGGTGCTGTTGAGCGACGTGTCCATAACGTTACATGTAATATGGCAGCTGCTAGCCATGCAAATGGCGCCATCATAGTTGACACTAAATGAACAGTTTCAGTTCGTCGCAAAACTGCAGATGCTGCATTACAGCACCAAATTATTCCAAGAATAAGACTGGCTATTCCCCGCAAGTTTTGTCCTCGCCAACATCTGCCGTGCCTAAGATAAAGAGAATCGTTGTTAAAATTATTTATTCCTCTTCTTGACGACATTGACTAGTACATTTGACCACACGGAAAAAACGTTTAATTATTTATTCTTGGCTTTTTTTAAACTGAACTAAGCTGCAAGTAAAAAATGTCGTTTGTTCAGAACTTTTTTCGTTACATAAAAAAATATTTCGTTGGTTGTGATACCTATACATGTTATGTTCTCGAGTATATTCTTTGAACTTTTCGATGACTTTATTCTTTCAGCAGTTTTTATTTTTAAACTAGCTAATGCCTTCGTTCTCGTTTTTTATTCTTAAAATAGCGCTATGTCCTTTCTCAGAATCCAAACTATCTCCATACCAAATTTCATCGCAATCGGATGAACGGTATGATAGCCCATAAAATACGAACAAACAAACATTGATTTTTATATATTCGATACGGATAGCATTTTACAAAACTGTAAGTAGTACTTATACATTAAATATGATATTTTTCCGGTACATAAAGTAGTCCAGATTACTTTCTGAAAAGTCCTCTACCTGCCAATGAAAGTCAGGTCAAAATCGGTTCAGCCATCTCGGAGATTAGGCCGGGCAAACAAACAAACAAACAAAAATTTAAAAAAAGTGTGTTTGGGTTATAATTATGCGCAAATAACTGAGCTTTATTTCGAAATCACAGATAGACTTCAATTTTATTTAAGTATATGACCGTATAGATACATGTACATACTTATAGATTGTTATTTTCTCGTACCTTGTCATACTATTTTTTGTAATTAGTCAAAAGAAAATAAAAAAAACGTGAATTACCATTCCGCTGGTGGTCGTGCACAACAGCAAATAAGAGTTGCGGAAATACAGGCGCAGTACAAATGTAATGAGTGTAAGGCAGCGGCAAGCGCATGCACTTCGCACGCAGCATCGCCGCGTGCGCACACTGCCTCCATATTTCGTTAATATCGCAGATGGTTACGAAGCATCGTTTAGGATTTAAATTATTCACTTTTCCAAAACTCTCCAGTCTGGGTGACAAATTTTATATAATGGTAGCTATAAATATTACAATAACATAAGGCAGTAAGTAGTTAAAATCGACCTTGGTCATTTTACGCATCGATTTACTCGAACATGCTACGTTTATGTTATGCATATATGTATGTAGCGGGTAGTTTGTTATTGAATAAAGATATAGAACAATATTTATTGACTGTAAATTTTTTTATTGTAATAGGTATTCGTTGTTGTTATTCTGGAGATATTTAGTATAGATTTAAAATGACATTAGATATTTAGTATAATGTTAAAATTCTGTAACTGAAATATATATGTTGAAACCTAAAGGCATACATCGAAAGGCAAAAGGAGTTTCAAAATTGGTAAAAATAACGAAAAAATTGCTATTTATTACAATTAAATAATATAATGATATTCATTGAAAATATATTATCTTTAAAAAATTAATAGACGCTCTAAAATGATCATAAAAAATGGGAATAATTTGAAATATTAGATTGTGCTTAAATTCTCAAGAAAATAAATGAATGAACTTGACGAATTGTCAAGCTGTCCTCCTGACAATGTCGTCTGAATAAGATATACGAGCATCTCGCCATAATTCAAACTTAGCTGGAGTTGATAGAATTTGTTTCTTAATATAACTTTCGCATAGTTAAAAAAATTAAGCCAACTTCAAAAAAGAACACTGAAAAGTATGAAATAACTATCCTCTACTAATCGAAACTTAAGTACAACAATAATTTTATTAATACGATACAAATACCCATATAATTAAACTGGACTTTCTGTTGTTGCCATGGTTGTTGCACGTCCATTTGGCACCGACTTCGATAACTGTGAAATTTAATTACATGGGTAGGTCGGACTCGGTCAGCTAACCAGCATCGAGTCCGATCTCTGGTATATCCTGAGGATGCTTCGTTAGAGGCGAAACACGTGTCGATTAGTGGTTTTTGGAGTTTGAGCGGAAAATAGGTAAAAATTTCAGGAATTCATCACATGAATTGGATTTCGGCAAAGTAACACCTGAGTCTATACATATAGTAAAGGATAGTTATTTCATACTTTTCAGTGTTTTTTTTGAAGTCGGTTTAATTTTTTTAGTAATTTTTTTTTATTTCTTTCTTTTGAATGACCTTGACCTAAATAAATATATGTAGGGCAGGTCAACAATTAATTTTTTTTCTTATTTTAGAGCGCAATGTGTTAACTTCCATTCTATTGAAGAGCACAAACCATGGGCTCTCACAATAAAAGATGCGAACATATCGAACATGGGATATTACACCCCTTACCCATATCAATATCATCAATATCAATCGGCTGTAAAAGAACAGTGAAAAGGTTATATCATAATTATACCGTAGCAGTATTCTTACAATCCGAAGACGACAGCCAATATCTGTCCTCCATTTCTTTTTTTTTCTTGGTTTCTGAGAGGCGATAAAATCACCACGGATACTCAGCCAGACTACGCCGACTGAGTAGTGTCGAACTCGAACCGATTAAAAAAACCCGTCTTTGCTGTTAGCCCTAGTGGCTTTACAGCGTCACTGGTCGCGTTGGGGTGAGCACTAAAGGCGCCCTGCAAGGTGGTCGACCGCTTGAGGGTTCCTCTAACCGATGGATACCTCGTATGGAGTGCAGACCTCGGGATCAAGGCGTCGCCAGGCGAGCTTTCCGCACCTACGTGCGTTTTAATGGGCTTCCTATTCAGGTGAGGGCCGGGCCTCTAGCGGACCCGGCCGGCGAGACGACCGAAGGGCGGTTAGTTTGCCTAGAGTACCGATTGGCAGTTTACAATGTGGCTTAAGGCCCGCGTGTGTGCGTGTAGTGCTACGTGAACGAGCTTCTAAACGTGAGACCCTACGGGTGTCGCGGGAGACGTCCTCGCCTCCGCCGGTGGGTGCGGTGCGGCGGTAATATGTAAGTGGGTCTGTCCGCCACAAAACTGACTCAAATTTATTATATCGCAGGTAATTCATACCTTCTCCCTACTACCATTACACCATGCGGGGAGAACGATAGTTAACACATGACATACAAGAGAATCATCAATATAAATAAATAAAGGTTATAACCAGTATTATTTGGTGTATCTCCGAAATCCAAGCTTCAATACTAATGAAATTTAAATGGGACCAATCTGGAAGTGTACCCTCTCAAATAAAAAAAAAAGAATTTTCTAAATCGGTTCATAAATGATGGAGTTATGAGCAGTGGTGTAGCGTGGGTGTCAGTCGCCCGGGGCGGAAAAAAATTTTGCCGGCCCTCTTATTTAGGTATTTCAATTTAAAAGACTATAATATACCGTAATTCTAAAGAACTTTTCGGCAAGAACAGTCATCATTATTGTGTATTGTACAGGTTACAAATAAAAAAGTATATTTAATATATATATCGGCCGTGGTCTCAAGTAAACCGTATGCAAGTAAACTGTTTGCTTTAGACCACGGCCGATGCAACTCGGCCGAAACGTGAAGCCAATAGTCGGGGGACTTTAAAAAAAGTTATTTGATCCTTTTTCGATTACGTTTTAATATTCGGCGTGGGATTTAACAAGATTGTTGATTTTGCTTTCTTTTTTATTTTTATTTTTAGAGAGTACGTTAAGTACATTACGTACGTTACGTTACTATCTACATCCCATTAACATTATAGATGTCAAAATGTTCTTTTTTGTCTAATAAAAAGCCCTCAAGCGCCAACTATTCTGGCTGCTGCAGTGCCCCCTGGTGGTCTACAGCCGTAAAACATGTTTAAGAATCTCCTCTGTGAACACTGTTCTTTATTTATATGATAGAAGTCATTCTCGCTGAATATTTGTCATAAACAATCCAAGGGCAAAATAAAATACGGGGAATACCTGCAAGTCAGTACAGTACAGACGGTGTTGCCAGTCGCTACAATGAGCAAGATGTCAAAAGAAATGGGATTCCTCGATTTCGTCACAGTATAAGTAATGAAAAATTTCGTGCTCATTTCAATCGCTCCGAATTGTAAGTGCGACAAAAATATGAAATGGTTCAAATATTTACAAGATATTATTATTATTTATTGTGAAATTTTGCCACCCCTAAAGGTGCCGCCCGGGGCGGACCGCCCCCGCCGCTCCCACTACGCTATGCCACTGGTTATGAGGTAACAAACATAAAAAAAAATAAAAAAAAAAACAAAAAAATACTTACAACCAAATTGAGAAATTCTCCTTTTTTTGAAATCGGTTAAAAAAACGAATAACAAAGTAAAGTGATCGTGAAGCCTAGTGCAGCGATCGCTTTCGCCTCAAACTTCTATTGACAGCCAGAAGTACTTTTCGGGTAGAATATTTTCCCTATCTACAAATGCGGCAGTCAAGTTCAAATTGTTACGAAACGCTAGAAAAAAGTTACTAAAGTTAAAAACAAAATTTTATTGCATAAAACGGGTTGTTTTAAAATTCAGTATAGTTAGTATTTCATGGTTAAAAGTAATAAATTAATGCGGAAATTATTAATTTTCATGTACGTTTTGTAATTTTAATGTATGTATTGTCGCTATCTTATAGGTTTATAACTTAAATATGCATTTAAAGTGAAAACTATTAAATACAAGTTGTAGTTTGAATTACTTATTCCGTTGTTCATTTATGAATCTCAAATGAAATACTACATACGTATAGCTATCTATATACATTTACTTATATTTAATATATTTATGTATGTACATTTAATATACCTATATATACAAATACTAGATATATCTTCTAACATCGACTGGGTCTTTGAGACTGAATATCAAGGTATGGTGTGTTATGGTATTAATCTCCATAAAATATGGCATCTATAATTTATAGACATTAAAGTTAGTATGTATGTTCCATTGTCGCTATCTACTTTATACTATTAATAGCGTAACTAACCTGTATCTACCATTCTACCAATCTACCAATCTACCAATCTACCTGTATCTACCAGTAGTTATTCAAAAAATTACAATGTATATAGCAGTTTATGGAATATTAGCTAATCAGTGCTTATTACGTAAGCTGTATTATAAATAGAAATTCTAGCAAAATGAACCATTATTGTTACCGTAATAAATAATGTTTTATTTATTTATTTGTGAGTGGTTTGGTCTTATTGAAATTTATCGTTCGCTGGATTTGCATGATTTTAGTTCGCCGAAATGTGATTAAAGATAACAGATATTGAATTTTCATTTTAAACTAAATTTCCGAAGTGAACATACAAGAAATTATTTATCTGATTTCATTTTTTTGCTATTTAATTAAATGCATAGCGACTCGTGTGATCACAGTTTACTTACAATAACACAATTCATCACGGTGAATGTTGTTGAATCCATTCGTTGCATTATTTTTAAAATAACGTGAAGGTACTACACATTATTATTTGAAACTGCCGTTCGTTAGCGATTACCGTTTATGACGCGTTTTATGCTATTTTTTATTTGATTTATTTGTATGGCAGGTAATTAAATATATTTTAAAATGGTATTAATAATGTTCTTTTATTGTTTTGTAGTAAGAATAATATAGTTTACGTCATTTATAAAGCACAACAATGTTACCTTCAAAAATAATTCACTGTTTATTGTTTTAACACTTCATCTAATTATCAAAATCATAGGTGTCTGTCATAATAAATGTGTGTATCTGGATTTATCCTTTTAGTTATTTTCCGTAGTGAATTAGGTTACTAATTTAAATAAACATAATATGACGACTTTTATACATATAAATGACTGTGTGAGTGGTACACCCTTGGCTGGAGCGGTTAGCCGGTCGGTCTGATGTTTACATTCGCGCGCGACATACTAGCTAAATGTGATGTGAAGTGAGGAGGAACCGAGGCCCGTCGCGCCGCACCTCGTCGGTTGACGCCGGCTTCGGCCGAGGAGTGTGAACATAGCAGTGACCGAGCCGCGTGCCGCATTTCAATTTAGTTCAATAAAAGCGGTTGTTTATCTAGTGCAGTATGCAGTTTCGCATGTACATAGTGTACCATTAGAAGCGCGCTGAAAGAATGATATCGACGTACATATTGTAATTTGATAAAATGATTTCCGAATCTGATTTTTATTACACTATAATACGTATAAATATTTATCATAATATGTATAATAAACAATAATTGGTATTATATTATACCGATGCAAATTAGACCCAGTTTCTTGCAAAAAAAAAATTCAAAATTATGTTGTTTTGTAACGTCATGTCATGTCATCGTTCACTTAAATTTGAACATGCGTTGTACGAGTGATAATATTATTTATTACTCTTTAGGATGACGTAGTCGTTGATACTTGATTGCTAGTCTTGCTCTCGCATATGAATACCTATGTATTTATAATTGAGTCAGCAACTTCCTTTGTTTAGTGTTAATAATAAAAGCTGTACCTATATGAAGTTTTTATCTGATATTAAATGAAAATTTTGCGTGGACAATTAATTTTATCACGGTATAAATTAAATGGATAAAAAGACTGATTCTTTGTATAATTTGTTATTGCGTTTTGCCCGAAAAATGATAATAATTTTCAGAGAATATTGATATTAATATTTTAGAAGTAAATAATGGCCTTCACGAGCTACTTACTAAAGGTCAATTGAAAGGCGCGGCACAGATATGCGCGCACGTCGCTTTTCCGCCGATTGACCTGCATTCCCAGACGCTTTTCACTTACTCTCACGCATCTCATAGATTTTATCTATTTAATATAACAATGGTAATAATTAATAAACTATATTACAAAATATATTTACAAATTTTCAAAAAGAAGATTTCCACTTTATTATCTATGTAGAAAATAAAAAATCCATTACTATTGTAAACTTTATTTTATGTAGGTATATAATAACTATACATAAATAAATAGAAGGTACTTATAGACTGAATAATGTTAGCAATAAAACGAATAGGTAAATTATAGAATTTTTAAAATGGGCCGAACGTTCCGATATTATGCAGTATTCGGCTTATTCGGTATAATTTTCCTAGTTCGTATTCGGCGAAATATTTGGTTAACAGACGAATGATTATTATCGAATATTGAATTCAATAATTAAATTTTAAATTTTTGTAATTTTATTTTTTAATCACCTTACATAATATTGATCCCTACTGATAATTGATTTAACTGATTTGGTATGGAGAATTGAATTATAAAAATAATATTATTTTTAGGATTCTATTGAACATCATTCAAAACGGTAGAAAATAGGGGGATAAATATCACATGACTAGACACATATGTATAACTCAATATCTTATGCCGATATTATATGAGCAGCATTCATTACATTTACCGCTGGGATCCTTTCACTATTGTCTTGCTCTATAGGTTCTCCTTTGTATTTTTAGGGGATGTAAAGGAGTCCTTTGGTTTAGAGTCAGACAATTCAGTCCATATCATTAAATTTGATTCTTCGTAAAATGTTTTTACTCATTTTTAGAGTTCCAGCAAAAAAAATTGACAAAGGGCGAGTCGTACTTTCGCGATTAATATTCCACACTGTCAATTTAGTTGTTATCAACCTTCAACCGTAAAACAAAGTTTGTTGTGGAGCTTTCTTTTCATCAAAGTAACGTGTTATACAGTTTTGAAATCGTACACGACAACCCCAAAAATTTTTGTTTTATCTTTCTATTTACAATCCGCCGAAACGATCAACAAATAGAAAACTCAACTTATGAAATTACAACAATTGTAAAAAAAATATTTGCTTAAGTCAATCTTCGAGAAAAACGGCTGTGACAGACAGATAGACACCGAGATTATTGCATAAGTGTTCATATGTTTTGGAACAGAACATTATAAAACGGTACTTTTATAAGGTAATTCACGCGTCTCTCTGACTGTTACAGTCAACTTTAACAGAGACTAATGTATAACTCATAGCCGCCCCGCACTTTATTTTGTTGGGTACTCGAACAACCATTCCTCGAATTGGTCTTCGAAACTGCTGGATTTACAATTTTAAAACCTTCAAGGAATATAAAGCCTCATATAAAGTTTACATGAAAAAGTAGATCTCCGGAAATTGCTTTTACAATTTCTCCATTTCATAATAATTTTGCAAGTAAGTCAAACTCGTATTAACTCGCCGATATGTACGAAGCTGTTTGGTGCGATAAAGTGTCCTTGAAATCAATCGAATAAATCGGCTGAATATTCGGTTCGGTACATTTTTTAGCAAACTTTCGCCCGAATATTCAGTAGAGCACATTTTCGGCCCATCATTTTTAATTTGTTAAAAGTCGACATCCCAGCCAGATGTCTCATCTGGTGGCATTTTATCTTTGGGATATTTATCAAAGTTAGATAAATCTAAATTGTTAGCTATCGACTGCACCAGTGGAGCCTTTTGTCTTCGCTCTTGTAAAGTCTTCCAATCAAAACCAAGGAACCATCTGTAAAAAATACAAATAGCGGGTCTTCAATCTGAATTCAAAAATATTTATGAAACAAGAAACTGTTAGACCTTAGGTCAAATGAAACGAGATGATCAAAGAAACGTCTAATAATAAAGTTCTTTAAAAAAAGGAAGCAACAAAACTTATACCCATTTTTAAAATATTTGCAATCAAATATTTTAACATTTGAAACACGTTATAATTAGCAAGAAATATTTTGGGGTTTTTTGGCGGGACTTTATAGGGAGCGGTTAGGCGTTCATTTTAATTATTTGCAATTTATTTCTAGTGGGTATTGTGAAGTAAGATTAGCGTAGTTCTGCGTCCCTAGTACCTATCTATGCTGTTGTGCTTTATGAGGAATTGTTAAAATAAGTACATATTTAGTAGTGCATAACTAACTTAAAAAGTCAAACTCACTTTAGAAGTTCATATCTGTATTTAGATCACCACTTACTATTATTGTAAGTTTAGCCATTTACGTTAAATAATAAGTGACAAAAACGACTATGATAGATGAACAGACAGGCAGATATTGAGACAAACATGTAGGTATTATTTATTATTCTTCGGCACTGAGGTGACTCTTTTGCGTTTCATTTTGCCGAATTAGGAAAGGAACGCTAAAAATGGAGTTAGAAATAAGAAGTTCCATTGTATATTCACGCACTGATGACCTTCGATCATCAATAAAATATTTAGCAATAATGTGATACATGTGCTGTTTGTCATTGAGGAGTTAGCATAGAGACTTGTCGCAGGCGTGATTTTTCTTTGATTGTAAATTGCATATCAAATTTGATGAGGTAAGTTTTTGACATGGTTGCTGCAATCTTATTATTTTAGTGAGTAACAAGTTTCCGTTTATATTTTAGTACCTAATATAAAGGTTATGTAAACATTTATAAATTCCAATTCACTGATCCGTATAAAATATTTATGTATCTATGAATTTAAAGTGAGGCAATTAAAATGAGTGTGAATAAGTGTGAATGTTGCGAGGGATATCATATGAAGGAAATGTTTTCTCAATAATGTTCTCTGTTCTTAGTGGTGGAAAGAAGTTGGTGCGGAAAGCAAATTTTTTTTTTCGTAAATTATGTGCCAAAATATTGCTTCTTAAATGCTCCCTCAGAATTAACAATTGCTCTGAAATAAATTGGTTAAAAAGTTATTAAATTTTTGAAAACAAATTTTTTAAATATTTCATTTGCTAATAAAATAAAAAATACTTAATTAAATATCAAAATAATAAGAGGTTTTAAAAGTCTGTTAAAGATGTAAATCTTTATTGTATAGCATTTCAAAAGAATATAGTTTCACAGTTTTTTTTTTGGTAATTGCTCATTTAATTTCTAGCAACACAGAAGACATTATAAATTTCCGGTCAAATACCTAGTTTAATGTTATTTTACTATTTTTTACTTGTGAAACGTGTGTTGTGTTTGTTTTCCGTAAGAAGTATAATTATTTTATGTAATAATTAATATGCAAAACGAAATTATTTGAGTTTATAAGTTTACAACTTTTAAGTGGTTGATGCATGATTTATGATTAGGGATGCAACATCGGTCATAAAAAACATCGATGTTTTCAAAAGTGAACTACGATGTCGAAAACAACAATTTTTATGTACGTAACATGTATGTTATTTCTATGTTTTTTAAAATAATATCTGAGCGATCGAGCACTGCTTTGAAAACTTAAACATGGGAGAAAACGCTTATTCTCATAGATATGATCTAACCAGGTGGTTTTTTTTTTGCCCTAGTAAACCCCTAATTGGACTTTTTGGCGGGAACGGGAGAAATGAGGTTGTCATTTTATTTAGATTTTCTATTTTTTACATTTTTAGGAGTTTTAATGTGCAACAGTGATAGTATATTGTGTTTTAAAGTTCTGTGTAAGTGACAAGAATGGGGGAGCTCTAAATAAACATGTGTAGCTGAAGTTTTCGCGCTCTTCCAAGAAGTCCTTTATAACTTCAGTAAAGCCTACTATCACTTTACTGGAGGAGTTTTACGACAAGAAAGAACTAATTTACTTGTGATTCTACATGGAGTCTACTTATTCTGTGTCTGTATTAATTTGTGTTAATGAGTGACATTGGCAAATGCGCTAATAATCTACTGAATTGTTTTCTCGCTTTGCTTGACGTTGGCAATGTACTCACGTACGGTGCCATTTAAAAATTAAAATTAACCCCTAATTTAAAATCTCATCAAAATCGTTAAAGGAGTTTTTGAGAACACGATTATAAAATTTACAAACAAAAAAAGATTATAAAAATATCGCTTAATTAATAGTATAGGATATTGTTATTATTATATTTTATTGCGACTAATTGAAATTATATTTGAACTAAGGGTAGAAAACGTTCATATAAAATGTAAACTTATGTAGCTAATCAAATTTAAAATAAAGATAGAACAACATTTAATTTGATTTGTTTCTCATTACAGAATTCAAAAATTATAATCCTGATAACCTTAGTATCGAGTTACTACGAAACTTATTGTATTATAAATTGACTGAAAAGTACTTTTATATAGCAGCTAAAAATGGTAGTCAAAAGACAGCTAACAAATCCATACATGTGGCTAAATCTAGCCGAAAATCGGTCAATGGCAACACCGCGCCACCCGTGCTTCATGACGAAGTTCATTCGTTCGGCCGATATTCACTCGGTAACTCGTTGCTCGTCGTGCCAGATTCGAGCGTGGTGTGTGAGAGCGAGATACCAAATAGAAAACTTTACGCGTGTGTGTGACAAAAATAATACACAATTTCAGTAACAGATGGTGCTATGACAAAACATCACTCATAAAGAGCGATGTATCGCCGATGTTAGAGTTTCAACATCGAAGTTAAAACAGCGATGTTTATGAACGATACATTTCGTTTGCATCCCTAATCTTGATGCTATTTTTTAACGAAAGGATGGGCGATCTGTTATTAATATATTTAATGATAAATTATGTGCGTCGTACGGTGGTCGTACGTAATAAAGTGGAAGAAACTTCCAATTAAGATTCTTACGTTGCCGAAGTGGGGAAAAAAAGGAAAGATAAAAATGACTTATTTACCAGATGGTTCCGATTCATCTGATAGTGCAATTTCAAAAGTGTACTCGTCAGAAACTTAAACCAAACAAAATGAACCTCCCGAAGCAGACATAGTTGAAGTTTTCAATAATGTGGCAAGGGATGCAAACTCGGCTGTGAATTTCCCACCCAGTCCCAGTCATGATCGTCTTATCTGATTCCAACCAATGATGTTATTTTCACAAATAAACTTCAGCCCCGATACAGAATATTCAATTAGTTCGAAATAAGCCGAGAAAGGTCAATCGTGTTATAATCAAACTGGAACCGTTCATGTGGTAAAAATTTTAATTTATTTTTGTGTTATTTTAATATACATGAAAAATATAACTTTACCTAATTTTTTTCTTATAGGCTGCATTATAAGGAAACAGTTTGCAATCCAAAAAATATATTTTATTTAGGTAAGACTGACCTGTCTATTCAAATGATTAAACTTAACTTAAACTTACGGTGGTCATAAGAATTATTTAATTTTTGATTTTAAAATAAATAATTGATGAATATTTTTTATAGGTTGTGCCCACGAAGACTCAGTAATAAAGTCCGTAAAGACTAAAAATATGACACTATCGCTCTTCATGATAACTCTGCTCTGGTTTCGTGAAAGCAGCTTTTATAGTCATATTAATATAGATGATGATAACATGAACTCTGGTTTCATTTCAGTGATTACTATAAAGCTTTTTACATGAAACCAAAACAAAGTTAATCACCCATATTTATATTATCATAACGGCAAGCATTTGCGGTTTCTTCTGGGATATTATTATGTTTCATTGGCCATTCTAGTTGCCGCTAGACATGAAATCAGAGTAAAGTTAATCACATATATTAATTAATATTTCGGAAGAAACCTCAAATGCTTGTCGTTTTTTAGTTGTGGCAATATTGCAATGTGTTTGTAAGTCATCATGCAAGTTTGTTAATCGCAATTTTCGCCTCTTTGTAGCAAAGAATGTCGTGCAAGTTTGATACTTGGTAACTATGAATATTGTTTGTGATTTTCAATAGAATAACCAATAAGTATTTGTACTTTTCGTCAGTTTCGTGGGATAACTTCGAAGTCCATGGCCACTTAACCATTGAGAAGTACCTGACTAATGCTTAGGATCTTCAATTGTGTTGTCATTCGATGAGGAGTTGTTTTGTTCATCTCGTACTCTATTATCAGATCTTAATCAAGTTTACAACCACAGTACAAATGAAGTACTCTTTTAAATAAAAAAGGATCATCGAATATTAAAATTTATCGAATTTAAATATTTCGATGACCCTTTTTACTTTAGATTTCAGATTATGCATAAAAAAAAATATTAAAAATTGTATTAGGATGTCTGTTATTAATGTGGAACTAGGTTTCAAGGTTTGTGAATTTTACGGTCTAGCGCTGCGGTATGGCTGCGGTAATTGACTATTAGTAGAATTGTAAGTGTAGTATTTAACTTGTGAAGTCTAATGAATTTCGAACAAAATGAGCATGTACCGAGACAGCATATTGCATGCTTCTTTTACTTTGATTGTAAATTACAAAATCAAATATAACGAGGCAAGTTTTGACATGTAATAATTAAAAACTGAGACGTCAAATATGACATTAAAGCTTTTGACAATATTGCTGCAATCGTATTGTTTTTAGTAGATATTAAATTTTTGTTTATATTTTGGTATCCAATTTTGTGTATTACCACATAATTGTCTACTGATACAAAGATGGAGTATCATACCTGAATAATTATTGTCAACATTGTGTATGTCGTGTCGTAACTGGAAATTCTTTATTAAACTTGTTTCAAGTGTACACAGTTGCATGGAAGACTAAACGCAAGCCTATTCCAAGTTTAAATTGCTAAAAGGGTATGTAGTATGTACAAACTTTATAGATATTTAATGTTTATCACTCTGGTGTTCACACGATATTCGATTGCTGTTACTCCTTGCTTTCGGAGTTATACAAATGAATATAAAAATAACTTATTTGGCTTACTTGTGATTTTTAATATCGAGCATTCCATTCTTGAGATATCCAAGCCTCTCCGCAGGCACAGCACGACATAGTTTTCGTATAAGCAGTTCTGCCGACTTAGAGACACGCGGGTGGAATGCTGCCGCATCGATGCCGCGCAATATTAAAGTATAGGTCTTCATGTGGTCCCCGCCAGGAGCACGGAATGGAGGTTTTCCAACTAGCAGCTCATAAATCAACACACCTAGTGCCCAACAGTCTACCGCACGGTCATGGCCCTGGACAGTTGGTAAACAAAACTGTTGTAAGTATTTATAACACAACAATTTTAGCTATGACGTTCTATGAAATGATTCAGTGGTTCAAAGTGTCACAGTGCAAACACAGGTAAAGAAAAAAAAACAAGCGAGTCTTACAGTAGTCTCATATGATGTGTAACATCTGACATCTCAACTTGGTAATAAGCAACATTAACATTATATAACATTATTACCATCTGACTGCCAACTCTACCACCGCGCGCACTCATTGGTCAAAACAAAAAAAAACAAAACTTCCCCGACTTCCTGTTACACACTTCCATCCCTTTTCACGAAATCGCTCCCACAGATTGTAGGAAAGCGAGAGGAAAGATGTTACACATCAAAAAATAAAACAGAAATTCTATTTTATATGGTATTGGAATTCAATAAGTATTACCCAGGAAATGTTTGTCTTTTCTCATTCTCAGTCATATTTTTATCTACACAAATGCATACCTTATTTAACACAATTTCTGGTGCAACGTATTCAGGTGTGCCGGCAAACGTCCAGGTTTTTTTATTGGGCACTAATTGTTTAGCGAAACCGAAGTCGACCTGTAAAAATTTATATATTTTGACAAATAAATTAATAAAAATGCTCCAGATTAGGCTTGTAATCTGAGTATCGCGTAATAAACACAGTAACATCTAAACTCTAAACCTCTAACTAAAGCAATGTATAAAAAACGGTTTCTAAATTGATCAGGGAGGTTGGTTATTCACAAACGACGGAAACTTTCCGTGGCGGAAAGGCCGATAGTCAAAAAGCATAAATTCAATCCGACGCGCGACGGCTTGGATTTGTGAATACGACTATATGTAAATATGATATATATATATAATATAAATATAATACGATTTTGGATTTGTGAATCGCGTATAGCCAAAATCATTGAAAAATTTTCTGTCGGATACGGAAACTTGAGTTTCCGACGTTTGTAAATAACTCTGCTGATTGAAATTAAACCCGGGACTCTCGGCTTGGAAGGCAGATATACCAACCACTGCACTGAAACGAAGTAATAAATTATAACATAACATAACTTCACGCTGTATCCCCAACGGGGTAGCCTGAGAGGACGGAGCGCCAGGAGTCGCGGTCCTTACACACCTCTTTCGCTTCCTCAAATCTCATCATTCTCCTCACACATTTTCGCCTAGGTATGCGAGTGCTTTTGACATTTCCGTCTGCTAACACTCTGGCTATTTGATCTTCATAAGTCAGCCTTGGTCTTCCTTGGCTTCTTTTACCACTCACTTTCGCTCTGTATATTTTCTTCGTCAGTCTTTCATCACTCATTCTTTCCATGTGCCCGAACCATCTAAGCATTCCTTTCTTCATTTTTACATTTTACATTACATAAATTATATTTATTAATAATATATATTAATAGACAAAGATAAGGTTAAGGTGTAAAGTTAAAATAAATTACCAGTTTAATGTAGCCTTGTCTATCCAACATAAGATTTTCTGGCTTTAGATCCCTGTAAACTATGTCTTTGGAATGGAGATATTGAAAAGCTTCAACTACGCAAGCTGCCATAAATCGTGCCGTATTCTCCGGGAAATATCGTTGTTTCTGTAATATCGTCCACACATCGCCACCTAATACTGGTTCCATAAGGAAGTATATATATTTGTTGTCTTTAAATGTCCGATATAATCTAAAACACAGTTATAATAGTTTCGTTAATAAAAAGTTTATAAAATTTCGCGAAAACGAAGCCGTTCTTGCAACTTTCTATTTTAGAAGTGCGTAGAGAAAATATAGCGCAAAAAAGCACTGATTTATAAAAATAAATAAATAATTAGTAACCTGTTTCTAATTCAATAGCTTATGTTACTAGAATAGGGACATATATGTATATTAAGGCGTTACGTATAAATCTTAAGATGTGTCAGTGTGAATTGGTAAAGGTTAAGACCGAAAGAAAATAAAATATTTTTGAGTTTTATAATAATAATAATTATGCGCCATACAATACACACTAATCACCTGATCTTAAATTAGGGTATTCCCTGCGCTATGACAACCAGACGACGACTAGTGGGGGCGTCTCCCAGTACACCCAGACCCGAGATAATCTATAAAAGTTCATTTTTTTCTAAATTGACCCGACTGGGAATCGAACCCGGTACCTTCCGCGCTTGGCTACAATGTCTAAACCACTGCGCCATCCAGGTCGTTTTTTTATTAGCAAAGTTTTATTAAAATACGATGCATGTGTACCAGAGATAAACTCATTTTTTGAGAATTTTTATATTTCTACTTATTAAGAAATTTCCTTCACTAAGTTGTCAATTAATTCATGAAATCTGTAATTTATTATTACGTCTAACCATTTTTATTTAAAATGTAAGTATAGAATAACGAAAGCGTAGAAACGAACTGTAGTATCTATATACGTATGTATCGTAAACGCACCACATGTAAGTACCTACCCTAGTACCTATCTATAGATTTTGCATTTCCGTGTTCTTTGATAAGAATCCTTGACAAGAAAAGAAAGAAGCATTGAAAAAGAATAACGATTTATTCAATCGGCATCGGTTGTCGGACTTGACATAACTGAACATACTCAAACAGTAGAGGGTCTGTTTATTTCTATTTTTAGCCAATGAAGTTTTGGACAAGAAAGACAGTTGTCTTTCTTGTCCAAGAAAGACAACTGTCTTTCTTGTCCAAAACTAAAATCATCGATAAGCTTAAAATTAAATTTTCGTGATCAATAAGCGATTACCTGCATATGAACGCGTTATTGCACGATATCATAATGTTTTTCTCGTTATAAGCGTGTTCTTGCTGTTGCTGCTGCACCATATCGTATTTCTTCAGACACTTCAGGGCGAACGTAAGCGAATTATCGTGTTTATATTGAACTAGTTCCACCCGCCCAAACCCACCCACGCCCATCGTACCCACAATGACAAGGTCTTTCAGTTCTACATATTCGTATTCTGCGTAATATAAATAAAATAATATAATTAATATATCTCATTAAATTATTCAAATGAATCTTTCTTAAATAAATTTCTAGTAAATCCTGTATTTAAAATAGATATTTTAATAAAATATAAAAAAACCGGCTATGAAGTGTGACTGTGTGACACACGTGAGGTGTCGAGTTCAACAGCAATTTCGGATAAAGTACAAGTTAAATTTACAGAAAATATATATAAAATAATCGAGTCAAAAATAACTATATTAACTTGTTTTTCATGTCTGGGTTTGAGTTCTACGTCACCTTAAATTTGAGCTCAACAGATATGAAAGATGTCGGAATAAATATCAAAAGGAAGAAAAGAGACTACATGTGCCACTACGCTATTGAGAAAACAAACTCTGTTGCGAAATTATTTATCATATTTAGCAGGCAAGTTTTAAGTGTGTGAAAACATGGAGAAAACGAATTTTCCCAGAATTGAAGCCTTGCTAGATCGATTTTTCACCTCCGTAAACCCCTGTATTGTAAATTTCATCGAAATCGTTAGAGTTGTTTTCGAGAATGCGATTACAAACTTACAAATATTGTTCATATCATCATCATCATGTATCATATCCAGTATAGAACGTAGCTGGTAGCAAAGTGTCTTCTGTGAATATAACGTGACTCTAGTCAGAAAAGGTACCTTTCACACCAAAGATAACCGATATCATTAATTCTTTAATCGATTTCAGTTGTTTAATGTCTTTTGGTACCGGCTTATTTTCAAATGTTCATAATTTCGAACCAGATTAAATTAGCATATCAAAATAGTATAGCCATCTTTCATCACTTATTATAATTAAATAGGTACACACTCTTCGATTGAACTGAGTCCTGCTTTTTTAAGATTTTTTCATAGTAGTCACGTACATAACATGCATTGACTAACATTAAGAGAGAAAGGTATCATACGACGTAGTGATTGTTGATTCACTAATATGATGAATAATCTCTTCATTCTATCTAAAAGTGATTCATTGCTCTGTTAATATTTTTTAACAACGTCTATGTTTTCTTGAGTCCTTCTACTTAAGGGTACCTAGACTTGAACTTTTGTCGTTATTAAATAGTAATTACCTCTGAATTTTTTTAACATCTGAATACTGCTGATAGGGATGGGTAGTCAACATCTAATGTATCTAACATTTCTTGGTATTTTTTAGTAGAAGTGACATTTCCTACATTTCATGGCATTTCTTGATAGTATTCTGTGCGAGGTTATGTACGTTTGAAGTTGTAATAGAAAAATGCTCATGAGTCACGACGTCTAAGACTAGTAAGTTTCATAAACCTTTCCGTAAATAATCAAAACAGTATTTAATGTATGAACATACCATCAGTCGTAAATAATCATTCTCATACCACTTCGTTTACGTTTAAACTTAATATATCTTTTGCAATACTTATGGAGCAGCCTACATGTTACACGAGGCTACTGAAAATATGTACACTAATAAATTATTCCGTGTGAAAGTCATTATTATAAATTAAAGAATAATTACCACTTTTAACCTGTGCTTGTGTTTTGTTTAGTGACTGTTTTCGTGGTACGGTATACGGCTTTATCCTCAATTCTTCTATATTACCAAGAAATTCAGTAAAAGGTCTGTGAAAGAAAAAAAATCTAGATCAGTAGATATTAATGAATAAATATGCTACCTCGTTTGGAAAGGGAATTGGAATTACATTAACTGATTACATATCTTCACGCTGTATCCTAACGGGGTAGTCTGTGAGGACGGAGCGCCGAGCGTTGCGGTCCTTACATACTTGTTTCGCTTCCTCAAATCTCATCATTCTCCTTACACATTTTCGCCCAGGTATGTGAGCGCTTTGGACATTTCCGTCAACTAGCACTCTGGCTATTTGATCTTAGTATGTCAGCCTTGGTCAACCGATTAAATGAAAACACATTTGGTTAACTGATTAAATGAACATAATTTGATAAACAAAGAAAAATTTAAGTCAACTTTATCACGAAGGTGATTTATTGTTGTATTTATTTTTCTAAGCGTAATTAATGTCTTTTAATGTAATAGGCTTGAAGAAAAATAGTAGCTACCCTCTGTCTAGAGTGAGGCATTCTACCCCAGGCGGTTGCGCGGTAACCGTAGCAAGGCGACGGTCCTCGTGTAACAGTGCCTGTTCTCCAAAGTAGTCTCCTCGATGTAATATGTTCACGCGCTTTTCAATGCCATCTTGATCCCGTTTTGTAACCACCACGGACCCGCCTCTAATTATGTAGAATTTATCGCCTTTTTCGTCTTGTCGAACAATCGCTGTTCCAGCTGAGAAAAATTCCTGCAACAATGAAATAACTTAGCAAACGTCAATGGCAAACATATCGTCCTTATTTATTTATTAGTACCGTGTTTAGACTGGGATAGAATAGCTCCATTGTTCTACTGTTGGTGATATCAATTACTGCGACATGCAGGATGGCAAAGATTGTTGCGTGACCGCTACTTATGGGGAATTATAATTATTATTTGGAACATTGATGGTGCAAAACACTTAGTTAACATGTCTATTTAATGCATGCATTTTAGGAGCTCGCCTATGCAGATATTGAAGTGTTTGGTAACTGAGAGTAAAATATCTGCATACAGACAACCTAAGTCTTTATCTTAAAACTCTCAAACATAGAATCACGATTGGATAAAGAAATCCAGAAAAAATAGTGTTTTGTATTCAGTTGATCTCCATTTTTAAAGAACTTCAAAACAATTTTTACTAAAATGGATAGGTGTAATTATAATATCTCAGATCTCTCAATAGGTTTTTTTAATTTATAATGTAGCTTTTTTTTGTAATTACAATTACGTATAAATTTTGAGATTTCTCCGCGCTAAAATATGATCAAACCGCAACTGCGATAATCAACCTTATTGCTGCCTCCATAGGGCGGAGAGGATAAAGAGCGAATACGCTTGCGTCGGGATGCACAGGCAGGTATTTAGTAAGAAGAAAATTAACAAATGTCTAATAAAATGACAAATACGAAGAGCTTATTCTTCACATTTGCTATTCCATACTATTTTATTTTGTTATATTGCAGCTATATACCACCAACTTGCATTTTTTCTATACGAAAATAAAGAAATTATAGATATACTATAAGTATTATATTAAAAGAATAATTAAGTAAAACCTAGCAACATTAATGACAGTACATACTCGTTTCAGGAAGTCGGAAATATTGACGAGATTGGTGGGCATTACGCTCTGTAACAGTGGCACGGAAGATAAGAATCTTATGTTGTCATCTTGTTCCTGTCGGCCGCTGCGAACCATTATCTTCTGGAAAACACGACGCTCCAGCGTCCACACCTTTGCATCAGTTATACCTGTGGAAGTCAATAACAACTTTTATGTCACGGCCTTATTGTACTGGTAGTGAACTAGAGTCTTTATCCTGGAACTGGTATTTCCAGGATAAATACTTATCTAATTCACTACCAGTACATTACATTTACATTACGGTTATTTACTTAAATTGACTGAGGACTGTTAAATAGTTTATACTTTTAGTTACATTAGTATGTATGTGCTGAACAGTAGATAAATGACTGTAATGGTATTTTTAAAACTGAAAAGTTTGACATAAGAACTGAAACGAACAAAAAAAAAACAAGAATAAATATCAACGTTTAAAGGAAAAATACATAAATTTATCTGTTTAATTAAGTACCCACCTAAAGAATCAATATTGCTAGTAATTTGAGCGAAAATGCAATGACGGTTTATAACAGTGAACACTTACATCGTATTGACGCGAAACGTTTGGCTTTGTACAAAATAGCCAGTTCCCCAAACGCTTCCCCTGGTCCAAAAGTCTTTACCACCTGGCCTCCTTTGAGCACTTCGAACTGACCATAAACTGAAACATATAAGTGACTGCCGCTTTCTCCTTCCCGGATCATGAGACTTCCTGCAGGGAATTCTTGTGGACTCATAGCTTCCACTACAGCGTCTAGTCTTTCGTCATCCATCAAATTCTTTAAGAAGTCGTTAGACATTACGGCTTTTCGTATCTGTTCGGTTGATCTATTAAATGATAAATAAATTTTTTTAAATATATGAGCACCTTATTTAAATTTATGACCAAATACAATCGAATTATTCGCGTAATTATTTACGCCGGGTGAAATCTAAAACATTCGACAAATAGAAATGGGGAACTCTATTCATGATTAAGATTATTTAATAAAAATAACTACATGAAAGATCATGAAATGATAATATCATTTTATAAAAATCCAAATTTAAATACACATGTGCTTAAAAAAATAATATCTCAAGTATCAAAATACCGCGGCGAGCGCGCACACAACTGAATAACTGTGGATAATAATTTTGCTCAAATTTACACTGTTCTGCAAGAAAATTGTTTAAATTAATTGAACTCGGTGCAGCATTATTATGCATATTGACACACTTAATTTAGTTACATATATTGATATGAACCACCTACACGATTTTGTCGAATGAATTCTAATTCACTGAATATTTTATGACTAAAATACATAATGTTGACTTACTGCGGATCTTTCAAGAATTTAGTATATTGTAAATCAAGAGTTGAACGTGCTGTATCTAATTGATCACAAGCTGGAGCGATAACTCCTTGTTTACGTCGTGAACGTGTTCCCTTAGATCTTGCTCCAGGCTCTTGCATGAGATCTGATATCGTTTTTCTTCCAGCGCTGATTTTGCGATCATCGTATAATTCGCTGTCTGAATCTTTGTACGTACTTGTGCCACTGTGTATACTCATGTAACTTGATTTCTTACTAGAACTGCCTGGATCAACGGATAAGCTGATACTTTTGCTATTATCTTGAAAAGATGATCCGTTTCTATTGTTGATATATCCATTTGTATTGTTTGTTTCAATTCTATCTTCGGACAAAATCTGTTGATAAACGTTACATTAAACTCTTAGTTAGATTAGTCTCCTTCATAGATGCAATAATTAAAAGTTTTTACTGAATATAACATTACTAACACTGGCTAAGTAATAAACTTGGACAATTTAGCAAGTAAAGTCTATACCAAGGTATTGACTGAACGTACGAAAGGCATTTCATAAAGATATTTGAGGGAGGCGCAAGGTATACCGCCTTGCGAATAGTAGGGGTTGTATGGATCAGATCTTCTCGCACCGCGAGACAGTTTCGTGGGAATGTTTCTGGCCATAGGTCAGAAAGTTTTCTGCACTTTCGTGGATCTAGAGAAAGCATTCGATAGAGTAGCGCGAAAGAAATTGTGGAGTCTTCTGCTTGTATATGGCGTGGAAACTTCCTTACAGAAGACTGTGAGGTCATTATATCAAGGCCACAGAGCCTGTGTAAGGATAGATGGTGACATGTCGCCCTGGTTCGAAGTCTGTTCAGGCGTCGGACAGGGCTACATGATGTTAGCCTGCCTTTTCGTGCTGTATTCGTTGCCCACCCACAGTTGCCTCCAGACATTGAAAGGTAGTATGAGTTGTATGATATGTGATGGAACAGTGGTACACTGCCTTTTGTACGTTGACGATGCTGTGCTTATAGCACCATCAGAAGCAGAGTTACAGACACTGGTCACATGCATGAAAAAAGAATGTGAAGTGAAAGGACTGAATATGAATGTGAACAAAACTAAGGTTTTGGTGTTTGATAGGGAAGAGGTAAAGACGAAATGTGAGATATGGGTACATGGTAAATGTCTAGAACAGGGGTTCCCAAACTTATTTTGTCTACTGCCCACTTTGAGAATAAATTATTTTTTAGCGTCCCCATTTTTTCACCTACTGAAAAACCACTATAACTTCAAATTAAATTAATTAATTATTGTGAGCTATATTAGCGGAGATTAAACATTAATTCCAAACGAGACTTTTATTATAACCCGCAAGAGTTAACTTGAAACCTGAGCGCAGTAGGTAATATACAACGGCGCTCAGTGGCCTAATTGTCTAATTTTACTCGCAATCGTAATCGAAATTGATACTGAAGGCGATCACGTTCAAAGCGATTACGTTTGGTAAAAATAAATGGAATTGTGTATGTCACACGGACAACAGCTAATTGCCATCGTCTTAAATTTTATCGACTATTTATAAAGAACGAATGAAGTATTATACAACTAAATCGTCAATTAACTCATGTTATTAATTTTTCAAGCGCAAACTTACCTCTTCATTTTATTCCTCTTTTTGAATGACAGTTGACATTATATAGTTATATTTAGATTTCAACGTCTTTATTATTTATAAATGTCTACCTAATTTAATAATTGAAAGTACCTATTTTTTATTTATTTTCATACGTTAAAAGTTTAATTACATTGTTTTAAATCAGTACTTAAATTATTAAAAATGTCAACAAAAAAAGAAAGTTAGCGACCAAGAAATCGCTTGCTCGCAAGTTGAAGCTGTCGAGAAAAATCTAACAGCGTGGTTGGTTTCCACATGGAGCTTTGAGCGATGCTACTATTATGTGGAATGCGATTGCTGCTAAGTTAAATGCTGTTGGCGTGGATGTCACAAAAAAAGGCGAAGAATGGTGCAAAGTAAGTAATGTATATTCGTATAGTTGTGAATTTAATTACAAAGCATTAACTGCGCTAAAAATTCCTTCCATATTTTATTGCTTAACATTTCAAAAGTAAGCGATTGACATGTCTCATTATTTTCTTTAGTTTGGGCATGATCTGAAATATACATACATACATATCTTCACGCCGTATCCCCAACGAGGTAGTCAGAGAGAACGGAACGCCAAGCGTCGCGATCCTTACATACTTCTTTCGCTTCCTCAAATATATAATATAAATATAATATCAGAAAAAAGTGTCCTTCACATGCATGCTCTTAGCACTGGTGATGGTCTTCCAAAGAAACCACTCACTTAGCTAGAAAAGCGAATATTATCTATAATTGATAAAATAACAATGTCTGGTATTGAAAGTGTCCGCATATCTGTAAATGGAAGGTTCGCTTTAACTAATTTCAATTTAAATATTAACTTAGAGAATGCGATTAATAGCACTATTAAATTGGTGAAAATAATATTAAAAATGCTATTTATAGCTGTAATAGAAACATTACATATTATGTTATACAGATTTACTATATTGCAGATTGATGAAATGCCCTTCACAGGGGATGTCGAAGGTTTCTTTGGCATTAGCAAGAGTAGAAAATAGAGCTTCTGCACCTAAGATATATTTGAAAAAATAAAACCGATATAAAAAATTGTAAAACTTACAATATTTTGCACAATAACAAATTAATATTATTTTGCATTTTGTAGCTTGATGAAATAATGCTGTCGCAGGAAGCGTTAGTAGAAGCGAGAGAAGAAACTGTAATTCGCACATCCACGGTAATATTAACAATTTTCAAGTATACATGGATTTACATATTCTTGCAGATTGACTATTTTGATCCAGTAACGCCGAGCGTAATACGACGACACAGACAACGCAGTTTGTAAGTGTATTCATTATTTCGATATAAATTTTTATTAATCAGAAACTCATTAGTCAATTCGCTTATAGTGGGAGTTAAAACCACGACTTACGCGGGAATTGAAACCATTGAGCCACTCGACCACCACATTTGTGATGTATCATATTTGAACAGACACATGTAAATTAATATACTTTTGCAATTTTATTCCATTATAAGCATAATATAAGATGTCTGCCTGTAAAATGTCATCAAAATAGGTGAGAAATGAGTCTTGACTAATAAAGGAACAGACGGACGAACGTGACAAAATTAGCGTAGCGTTTTTGTCATTAAAAAGCGCAACCCTAAAATAATTTACATTTAGAGACTTATTATAAGAGAAATTATAAAAGAAAACAATTTTATTTCAGACATTTGTTCAGCAGAAGCTCCTCCTACTTGGGATCACATAATCGAGGAGGACGACTACGCGTCCAGTCTCCCAGCCCAGAGTCAGAACTATATTAGATCGCTATTTGAATAAGCCCATATCATCTTAAATAAAAATAAATATTTAATTGTTGTTTTATTTCTAAGTAATGACAAAAAGTAACTTACAGTAATCAATGTTGGAAACAATTTATGTTAAACAATTAATTAAGTGTTTAATTTAAGTTCCCAAATTATTTTTTTTTATCTTTAAGGGTTAATTAATGATTAGATTCTTATGTAAAATAAGATTTTTAATAATTAAATTCACTACTAACTTTGAAGTTTCGTGATAATGGTTAACAATATTGTAACCATAATGAATTGATCGCAATCGAAATCATTTAATATGATTACGAGTGTCAAAATCACTACGCAATTGCAGTTTTCAATTTAATATGGTGTCACGTGGTATCGATAACTCTTCATTCGGTCACAAACGCAATCGTTTTCGCGGGTGCTTTCGATTATGTTTGGTGCGTTAGACAATTCGGTGGATACAACTGACAACGTCAATTGCCTTCAAAATACTGATATCGATTACAAGTGGAGTTAGACAATTAGGCTGCAGGTCTCAAGTTAACTCTTACGGGCTACACCTGCCAATGAAAATGATTATTGAAACGCAACTTTGTAGTATTCAAACAGAGTATCTTTTATTCAAAATAAACAAATATAATCGATCCTTATATGAAAACTAATGTGAAGGATGAATCTGATGCTGTTTAATAAGTTTGTTGATATCAGGTTCCAATTTACTCAAGAACAGTCGCAAGTCGCCATGTTTGGTAACATGCAAATGATTTCTCTTTTTAGTAAGCAGTGTTGCCACAGCACTAAATCCACGTTCACACAAATATGACGATGGGAATGCTATCAAGAATCGCTGAACGATTGACCACAATCCAGGGTACAATTGCGGGATCGGTTTTTGTAGCCAAAATTCTTGGTAACCATTTTTGAACTTGATTTTTATTTCTTCGTTTGTTGTCAATTCTATAAGTTCTTCTTCCAGCTGAGGTGATATTGCTGTGTTGACATTTGAAAACGGATCCAACACCCAGTCTGGTATTTCCAAGTTCAAAATGTCCTGATATCGTTCGGTGAAGTCAATGTGGAGGTTTTCCAAATGTTGGCAGTAGGCAAACAATTCGTCGTTACTGCATGATACTGATAAATTCGGAAAATTGTGAAACTTACGTCTGCCCATATTCTTTTTGTGTAGAAGCAGTTTGGCTGCGAAAGCAGCAACGACGTTTTTTGTTTTAATTAAATTTAGTTCATCGCCTTGTAGTTGGAGATTCATGTCGTTGAACAATTTATACAAGTCTGTCATGTAAGATATATCATTCTTTGATGTAATGAGCTTGTTGTGCAATTCTGTATCTTTAGTTTCCAAGAACTCTATAACAGAGTCAAACAGGTTGTAAAATCGAGTCAGACAATTGCCTCTTCATAGCCAACGAACTTCAGTATGAAACAACAAACGGTTGAAATCCTCGTCATTAGTAACACAAAGCTGATGAAATAATCTATCATTCAAAGAGCTACTCCTACTAATGTACCTACTCAGACATTTCACACAGCGCCATCTAGTCCCATACTAAGCAGCACAGCGCTTGTGTTATGGGTACTAGACAACTGATATACTACTTATATACTTTTCTTTTGTAAATACATACATATTATACATAAACACCCAGACTCGAGGCGGGAATCGAACCCGCTACCCCCGTTTACTTTCCGACGCGCTTAACCGTTGCGCCACGGAGGTCGCCACGGAGGCTGTTGCGGATTTTATTGACTGCTTTGATGACATATTGCAGTGATTGAAATAGTCGTTCACTTAAGTTTCTAGCAACCAAATGTTGTCTATGAATAACGCAATGTACAGCAAGGACATCTGGAATTTTATTTTTTAAGTACGCTATGAAGTCGTTATGGCACCCTGTCATAGCCAGAGCGCCATCCGTAGCAACTGATATAATATTTTTCAAGGGAATCTCTTTCTCATCACGAAACTTTTCCAATGTATTGAATATGGTTTCGCCTTTTGTATCGGTCTCTAAATTTCTAGCAAAGAATAGTTCTTCACATATTTTCTTATCTTTAATAAACCTCACGTAAGACAGCAACAATGCTTCATTAGTTGGTAAAGTGGACTCATCGAGCTGAATTGAGAATTGACTTGTCCTCAGGTGATCACACAATAATCCTTCAATATTTTCAGCCATTTCATCAATTCGTCTTTGCACAGAATTATTACTCAAATGAATTTTTCGGATAATATCTGCGGCTGGTTAATGAAGCACAGTAGTTATTACTTCCTTTATTGCTGGCAAAATTAACTCTTCTCCGATGTTATGTGGTTTGCCTTTTTGAGCAATTAACAAAGAGATATTGTACGAAGCTCGAAGTCCGTCGTCATCTTGCTTAGCAGCCGCCGAAAATAGTTTTGCTACACTTGGCTGAGTATTATGCTTCTTCTCTTCTTGGTCTTGAAAATATACTACATTCTTGTCTTTCTTATCTGGATGCATTTTATTCAAATGATCTTGCAGTCTTGAAGGCTTCATTGCTTCATTCGAAAATGTTTTTAGACATAGAAGACACAAAGGCGACGATGGATTTGTCGGATTTTCAATGAATTCGAATTTAATATATTCCGAACAGTATTGCCGCCTCTTCTTTTTTACTTCCGACATTGTTCTGTTTTGAGAAATACGTAAGTAAGTGTTGAACTTAAGTACTGCTCATCTATTGCGCGCGAAACCGCAAATGAAAATAAAATAAATATTACGTTGTTTATATAGGATTGCATAAGCAGCACGCACCGACAGGAATAAAACAAACATGCATAAACTCGTTTATCTCATTCGACGCTCAATCGTACTCAACAAGTCAGAACAAGTATTCTATGAACCAGCCGATTGATACAGGAATGCACAATTTGGGTTATTTAACAAAAACTTGTTAAAACATGATTGCCCGCGGTCTATTATCTACGAAAATTACCTATCTGGGAGTACTAATAACTATTAAAATGCGAAAGTGTGTCTGTTGCCTTTTTATTTGTTTGTTTGTGTCTACTTTCATTTCGAAACGAAACGACCGATTGACATGATTTTTATTTTGTATATTCAATAAAACAGGACAGATATATGAACTACGCGGAGAGAAATATCGAACCGAGTTTGAGCAATCTTTTAATTAATATTAGTTGATGTTCACAAGTTGTAGTTGAGAGTCGAGAGCTCATGCAGTCGTTGTCTAAGATGCCTCCTAGCTAAATGAAATTACAAATCACCCCCCAGGCCTCTACACAACACCCCCATTTTTTTTTTGGGTCTCTTACCGGCCCCCTTTAGACCTGCAGCGCCCACAAGGGGGCGTTATCGCCCACTTTGGGAAAGGCTGGTCTAGAACAAGTGAATGAAATTGTATATGAGGGGAATGCATTTTCGAGGGATAGATGATGTGAGTTGGATATGGAGAGACTGGTAGCAGCTGACAATAGGGTGAATGGTACTCTGTTCGCATTAGTAGGCAGTGTGAGTATAATATGACGTCACACAGCCTATGACACTACAGATCTACGGAACTTTAAGACGAGCTAACAACAGCTCATTTGACAGAATATAAGTAGAGCAATTACGTGGGAACAGACGAACAGATGATATGTAAGTACCTCAAAGACTACTAAAATCATAAAACTCCTTCATCAAATAATTTGTGTAATTCTAAAGTTAATTACATACATAGTACGTCACAAGATTTAGATAGTCCTATCCATAGAATAGTTGTGAAAATATTTTTGCTATCTGATAAAAAGTTTAAATACACATACATACGTATAATAACTACTTATATTGTTTAATCTGTTCGAATCCAGCATATCTGCAGTGATTTGTAGAAGTGGTATTCTTTAAGAACTTTATCAACATAATACATAGGTATGAGTTTGTTTGTATTGTTCCTTGTGAATTCTTAAAGATTAGAATTTTAGTCAGAAAAATATCGTCGCCTATCGTGACTAAAGTTATAATAAAACAATACATAAAACAATGAATTTACTTTTGAAGAATGTTTTGTTCTTACTCAACTCCCTGACAGCGTCACGATGAAGCAAATTATAGTAAAATATATACAAAGTCAAATCAATTTATTCAAGTAAACCCAATTATAAGGTATTTTTGAACGTCAAATCTTCTTTAGTTCGGTTCGAAAAGAAAACCTGAACACAGAAGAATCGACAAGAAACTCAGTCAGGTATTATTTTTCAACATCTTTCTACAATCGTTATTTAAAATACAATATTCATAAAGCCAGTAAATAAATGCGTGTGCAGAGAAGATTATTTCCAGACTATTGTTTTTTCTTCAATTAAATCGTAAACTTTGTACTTAGTATGCTTTTCCAATCAGTGTGCGTTTAATAACAAGTTTAAATTGCTTTTCCGTTAATTGAATAGTTTCTTGAGGAATTTTATTATAAAAACGAACACAGTTGCCCAAAAATGACCCACTTGACTTTTGTAATTTAAATTTAGTAGCAACTAACTGATCACGAGCACTAGTTTCCATACCATTAATAACACCTTTCCTTTGAAATAGATCTATCTTTTTTCTAGTGTACATTATGTTTTCATAAATGTATAACGAGGGTAAGGTGAGTACATCAATGTCTTTAAAACTCTCGTGCATTTATACTATAGATGCGCCGCTGATCCCCACAGTAGTAGGCCATAAGACATAAAGCTATGGAAATATGCGAAGTACACCAGGTTAGCCGTGGCCACATCTGTCAACTGTCTAATGCGTCTAATAGCATATATTGCCGAACTGAGATTATTAGCCAAAACCCCGATATGGTCCGCCCACTGTAACTTACTATCTACTGTTAAACCAAGAGAAGTAGTTTAATTTCGCTAATTCTAATTTTTTCCCAGTTCTAATTTATTATGGATTCTGGATATATTGGATAGGGAAAACTTGACACAATTGGTTTTTTTTTGCATTCAGTAGTAAATTATTAGCAGCGAACCATCTCGAGACACCGCCAAGGTCCTATTATGTATCTATGTTGGGGGTTGGGGGTCAACTGAGGAAGCGTGCTCGTCGCGACCCCTGCCAGCCCTTTTCAGGGCTGCAATTCCTCTTCTGTGCATACCATGCGGGACAACGGCAATGATAATGTTAGGGCGTCCCCCGAAAGCGACGTACACCGGTCTGTCCCTGCTGGCGTGTGCAGAGTGCAGTTCGGCGTTGGGGACCGCCACCCAACACGCTGTGCACCTAGCCGCGGGAAGTGGAGGGAGGAGTGCAGAGTAGCTGCGTGGAATGTGAGAGGTGGGATTGAGGAGAAGATGAATGAAGTGATTGATATTATGGAAGAGAAAAGATTGGATGTGCTATGTTTGAGTGAAACCAAGCGAGGCGGCAGTGAACTTGCCGACTTGCCCGGAGGAGGCATCGCTTTGTGGTCAGGGGTACCACAAGGAGATAGGGGATGCCAAGGGGTAGGCGTTTTACTGTCCTCTCGTATGGTTAATTGTATGACTGAGTATGAATGTGTAAATCCCAGACTGCTCTGGGTACGCCTCAAGATTGGGTTGACAAGAATTTTTGTTTGGGGCATATACTGCCAGCCCCAGTGTCCTCTGTCGGTTTGGCTGAACTGGAGCAGTTCTGGGAGAATGTTAGAGAAGTTCTAGCGACGGTGGAAGAGAACGAAAGAATTGTTGTGTGTGGAGACATGAATGGATGGGTCGCGACAGCTCGAACAGGATTTGAGTCTGTCCTAGGCAAATATGGAGATAAGAGAGTGAATGATGCTGGTAAGATTGTGTTAGGACTGTGTATGGAAAAGGATCTTTTTGTGGCTAATACCATGTTTGGGCACAAAAGGATCCATCAGTACACGTGAGAAAGAAAGGGTGCGAGAAGTATGATTGATTTATTCCTGGTGGATAGCAGACTTAAGAAGCAGGTAATGGACACAAGAGCGTATAGAGGAGCCGATCTCGGGACGGACCACTTTCTGGTGATAACTAGAATAAGGGGTCTGTTCGCAGCATGGCGACATCGCGTAGTGTCCAAACCTGCAGCGGTTAGCAGCATTAAAAGCTGGAAACTGCGGGATGCGACCACCAGCAATGAATATGAAAGGGTATTATCCAGTAAGCTTGATGATAGATTGAAAGTGATGAGCGAGGATGTTGAAGAATGCTGGCAGAACCTTAGAGATAGTATGATTGAGGCTGCGAAAGAAGTGTGTGGAATGAATAAGATTGGGAACGGCAATAAGCGTGATGTGTGGTGGGATGATGAGGTACCTACCTTGCTACTAATGACTGTGGTATGAAAAATTTGATGAAAGACAGGTATAAGCTGCAGAAAGCAGAAACGAAGGCACTAGTGAAAGAGAAGCGTGAAAGGTGTAGGGTGTTAGATGAAAACAAGATGTCGGACAACTTCGAGGAAAATTCCAAATTATTTTGGAAAGAAGTACGTAAGTACCGAAGTGGTCCGGCACCTTGCAGAATGAATAAAGTGCGTTCGAAAGAAAACTTACAAATAAAAATGCTTACAAATAAAAAGGATGTTCTGCAGCGATGGAGTGAATACTATGGAGAACTGTATGAGAGTGGCGACTCTGTCTCTGATACTGAGAGCGATTCTAATGAATTGCCACACTCGGGCCAGGGACTGGAGGATGCCATTAGTATGAAAGAGATTGAGAAAGTGATAAGAAGTTTGAAATGTGGAAAGGCTGCGGGAATTGATGAGGTGACTGCTGAGATGATCAAGTATGGTGGTCCTAGGGTCTGGGATGCCTTCTGTGCACTCTGCAACCTTTGTTGGCAGAAGGGGGAGGTTCCAGAGGACTGGCGCACGGCAGTCATAGTACCTCTATATAAAGGGAAAGGTTCCTACCTAGACTGTGCGTGCTATAGGGCCATCAGCTTGGTCAGCTTAGCGAGTAAAGTCTATACTAAAGTATTGACTGAACGTATGAAAGGCGTTTCAGAAAGATATTTGTGGGAGGCGCAAGGTGGATTCAGAAACGGTAGGGGTTGTATGGATCAGATTTTCTCGCTTCGCGTTATCGTGGGAAGGTTTCTGGCTTTAAGTCGGAAAGTTTTCTGCGCTTTCGTGGATCTAGAGAAAGCATTCGATAGAGTAGTGCGGAAGAAATTGTGGAATCTTCTGCCTGAATATGGCGTGGAGGGCTCCTTACTGCAGGCTGTGAGGTCATTATATCGAGACCACAGAGCCTGTGTAAGGATAGACGGGGACATGTCGCCCTGGTTTGAAGTCTGTTCTGGTGTCAGACAGGGCTGCGTGATGTCTGCCTGGCTATTCGTGCTGTATTTGGACAGTTGTCTCCAGAGATTGAAAGGTAATATGAGTGGTATGGGATGTGGTGACACAGTGGTAAACTGCCTATTGTACGCTGACGATACTGTGCTAATAGCACCATCAGAAGCAGAGTTGCAGACACTAGTCACGTGCATGAAAGAAGATTGTGAAGTAAAAGGATTGAAAATGAATGTAAACAAAACTAAGGTTCTGGTGTTTGAAAGAGAAGCGGTAAATATATATACTTCCTTATGGAACCAGTATTAGGTGGCGATGTGTGGACGATATTACAGAAACAACGATATTTCCCGGAGAATACGGCACGATTTATGGCAGCTTGCGTAGTTGAAGCTTTTCAATATCTCCATTCCAAAGACATAGTTTACAGGGATCTAAAGCCAGAAAATCTTATGTTGGATAGACAAGGCTACATTAAACTGGTAATTTATTTTAACTTTACACCTTAACCTTATCTTTGTCTATTAATATATATTATTAATAAATATAATTTATGTAATGTAAAATGTAAAAATGAAGAAAGGAATGCTTAGATGGTTCGGGCACATGGAAAGAATGAGTGATGAAAGACTGACGAAGAAAATATACAGAGCGAAAGTGAGTGGTAAAAGAAGCCAAGGAAGACCAAGGCTGACTTATGAAGATCAAATAGCCAGAGTGTTAGCAGACGGAAATGTCAAAAGCACTCGCATACCTAGGCGAAAATGTGTGAGGAGAATGATGAGATTTGAGGAAGCGAAAGAGGTGTGTAAGGACCGCGACTCCTGGCGCTCCGTCCTCTCTGACTACCCCGTTGGGGATACAGCGTGAAGTTATGTTATGTTACGTAATATCTATGTCTTTTCTATTTACTTTAAACAATAGTGATGTGTCATCAGCAAATAATATTACATCACATAGGTCTTTAAGCATAAATGGGAGATCATTTATATATACCAAAAACAGAATATGTACCTATAATATGGTATACGGATGTATGTAGGATCTATGCATGTTTCGTTTTTCCCGATTCGTGGTGACTGGCTATAGTCACATGTATAAATCTAGACCCAAAGACGTATCTGGTAACTACAGACCAATTTCTCCCCTGTCAGGGCTGATAATAAAGTTAGTATTCATTTGTGAAGTGTATTCTGTAGTTATTCTTTATCTGCTCTGTAGTCACTATTATCTGTAGTGAACACACCCCACCAGCCATGTTGTGATCTGTGGACATGATTCGTACACTACGCCCACGCTTTGATGTTTATAACTGTGATGATGTTGATTGTTAATGTAAAACATTGTGTAAAGCCTTATTGGAAATAAATATAATATAGTTCTTTTAACAAGAGTGTTAGTAAACGTACATGCCCTATTTGTATATTATCAAAAGTATTGGAGAATATCGTTAACACCTTATAGTTATTATAGTTGATTCAGTTATTATAGTTGATTCAATGAGTTGATTAGGTATTTTAAATCCAATCGCGCGCTCTCGAAAGACAACTCGGTTTCCACTTTGGCAGCTCCACTGAGGATGTATTTTCACTCCTTACAGATATTGTTATTGCCTCCTTATATTCTGGACTGCGCTGCAGTAGAATTTTTCTGGATTTAGATCAGGCGTTCCCCGTTAGATTCAGCCGATATTTTTTTTATAGGTGTCTTGTGACAAGAGCATGACATTAGAATAAATTTCGACTTAGAAAATATCAAGTTTCAGGTGGCATGCTAAATTCAACCTACAGCCTCAGCCATACTTTCAAACAGGCCGAAACTTGCACCTTCAGAACAAAACTTTTTGATATCTTTACGAATATCGCATTTTCGGCTTGTTAGCAAAAATTACGTTTTGTGTTATCATATAACACACTTTTCAACTCTCCCCCCTTAAACGGCGTACAAACGGTTTTGAAAAATCACGCGATCCGGGTTGCCGTCGTACAGCGTGAAAGTGTCGGCTTGTTATTTTTAATTCAACCAAAAAGTCCATGGGCTCTTCGTCTATAACTTGTAGTCAGCATGCGACAGCCAAATATCGCGCGATATCTGCTATCAAAACGAGATTATTTGTGTAATGTAATTTGTATAGTAGCGCTTATATCTACCGCGAAAAGTGCATTTTTCAGTCATGGCGCAATGAACATGCAGTCGTAATACATGCTATCAATTTTTTATTAAAATTAGTCACCGGTCGCGCAAAGATCGCGTGGCTGTCTTTAAACTTTTAAGACTAGTGCTGATGCCAATTTGTTGAAAATTGTCTATTTCATGCTCTGCCGTTCCTTTTGTATCTGCTAAACCTATTGTATCTGCATCTGGAGAGGAACAGCTAAAACTGCTATTCTGAGTTATGAATCAAAAGCTGCGTGTTTACTCTAGTACCTATGAGATTCTGCGAATTCGACAACTTTTTATCTGGATTCTTAAAGTTCGCTGCAATATTTTGATTTGTCTGCCAATTACAAATCCACTCGTTATAATTGAAAGTTACAGCACGAGTGTCCTTTAACGATCAACTAAATGGGATTGCTAATGGCCGTTTGGCAATGGACGTAATTTCTTTCCTTATTAAAAAGTATAGGTATAATATTATTTCCACATATATATTTAATTAACTCGGCGAAGTGGAGTGGATGTGCAGTGCAAATTCACCAGCACCACACTAGACCAAGGCTACACGGGAGTGTAGCCTTGGCCAAGCGTGTAGCCTTGGCCTAGTGCGGGGGCATTAACACTGTAGATGACACTAACACAGATCTTAGCATTTTATAGCAAATTTTTGATTCATAATGTTAGTGCATGCCACATTGTTAGTGGACTTTGTTGTTGTTTTTACTATTTATGTGGGTAGTTTTCATAAACTTTTGTATTAGAATGCCACGATTTATAAAAAGTTTTTCAATATCGTATAATCATGACCTCGATATGGTTGTTATACTATTTTTATTGTTTGATATTTCTGGTAACTTAATTTATTGCGTCAGCGTATTAAGGGGCATTGTATAAATAAAGCATATTATTATAGGTATGTTTAATTTGTATATTATATAATATGATTATGTGTTCTTTCAGAGCTGAAAACACATAAGCATTTTTAATGTATGAGAATTAATCTTAATTTCATTTTTTATAATTTCCACTGAGATTTCAATTTGGCATCTGTAGTATGATATAAAATCAAGGATTTAAAAAAAATTGAAAAACCCCATCAAAGAGAATGTAAAATTACTACGACCCCATCATCGTGGGTAGCAAATTGAAGAACTTGAGAGAGCCATCTCAAAAATAAGTATATAAGTAACACTTGGGACAAATTTTGACATATAAAAAAAAATAAAAATAAAAGATACAACGAAAACTCAAATATACCTGGAGACTGAGGTTTATTATATTTTCTCTTACTTATCGCCTCCGACTCGCCAATGAATTTAAAATTGTACTTAGTTAGGTATTTCACCTTGTTTCAACGTTTTTGTTCAACTTTACGTACTTAGTTGGATTTTAGTTTTGTATCTTTTTAGCTACCTATAGGTATATCTTAAAGATATAAGACATTATGAATCATGAACTGAAAAGAGAAACGAAGCCTTTTTTCTTATAGGCTCTTATAAGATGATGGTAATTGATTTCGTTACAGGTAGCATGACATGACAGGAATACAATTATTTTCTGAAGTGTTAATTTCGAAAATAAGCATTTATAAAAAAGGAATTTGGAGTAATTAAACTGTTATTTGATTGATGTAAGTACTCACAAATATAGTTTCACGTCGTTGTTCCACATAATTATTGCTTTCTGTTGCTTTGTTCAAATTAAAACCGCCTTTACGCGACCACGTAAACGGGGGACACAGGACCATTTTATTTATTTATTTTAGGTTCATTAATGTAAAGTTTTTACATCTGCACTGGAAAGTGTTTAAAGGTAGGTATGTTAAATGCAGGAAACCGATACCAGACCGCGTCGAAGCAGACTGAGAACAACGGTACACACGGGCAGTCCCTTATCACGACCGCTAGATTATCTTGCCGTTCCGATTGTTTTAATTATTCCACGGTAAGGAATTATTACTATTATCAAAGAGCCATGCAATCTTATCGGAGCAAATAATGTAATCATTTTTTGTTCAATTGACTGTGTACAAAGTACCTATTAAAAATTATTATAAGGTTAAACTCTTATAACCATATAAAAAGATTCACTCATTGCTATTATGATTAGTACTTATATCATAGAAATAATAATAAGTAGGTATAGGTAGTATCAAATAAGTTATATGATATAACGTACGTATAATACAACGAATGTAAATTAAGAACAATATTGATCATCTTCTACGAGAAGTCATAACAGTTGCAATAGTAATAAATTCAGAGGTGACATAGGTAGTAAGTTATGCCAGTACATTTGTTTTTAGTTCTAAAAACGGTAACAGATTCACCGTTACTTTTTTCAGAGATGATTTACAATTGTTTGGAAATTATAGTAAGTGGTGGTCCACACGGATGTGAAATTATAATAAGTGATGGTCCAAAGGCAGACGTAAAATTATAGTAAGTGATGGTCCAAATACAGACGAAATTATAGTAAGTGATGGTCTAGACACAGACATGAAATTATAGTAAGTGATGGTCTAAACACAGACGTGAAATTATAATAAGTGATAGGCCATTCACAGACGTGAAATTAAAATAATTGATGGTGCAAACAGACGTGAAATTAAAGTAAGCGATGGTACAAACGCAGACATGAAATTAATAAAAAAAAATTGATTTTCATTATGTACTTTTGAGTTTTGGAGATTTAAGTAAAGCTTTTCTAGTTGTGTAATCAGCTCAGTGTCTTTTTTTCTATCTGTCTAATACAGCCGTTTTTCTTAGAAACAAATTGACGAAGATAGAAATAGTTATAGCATAATAAATGGTGATCCAAGACAAGACAGATGTCAAATTCAAAAGTTAAATTTTCAGTTTTACGGGTTAGGTAATTTTGGGGATTTAAACAAAAACTTCAAAACACTTTTTGGGCAGTCATCTTTACATCACATCATCACAGAAGGTCCACCTATATATTGCTCACTTCAATGATGAAGATGTCAAATTCAAAAGTTAAATTTTCAGTTTTAACAAAAAGTTCAAAACACTTTTTGGGCAGTCATCTTCACATCACATTATCACAGAAGCTCTACCTATATATTACTCACTTCAATGATGAAGAGTTAGACGCAGAATCAGACTTAATTGGCGTAATTTTTGTAAATATAACATCATTGGCGTAATGCACTTGAAGTAGAACAGAAAACATAGATTCTGGGTTTGTAACCACATCAAATATGGATTGCATAGCGAATTTTTTACATAATTTTGTAAACTTGATAATGAAATTTCAGAAGTGCTAAGATTTCCAATGGAAATATATTTTCGGCCACATACAAACAATGAGTGATGAAGGTATGACGAACAGAATCAACAGAGCGAAAATGAGTGGTAACTAAACAGAAGCCAAGCAAGACCAAGGCTGACTTACGAAGATCAAATAGCCATTTCCGTCAATATGTTAGTTGACGGAAATGTCAAAAGCACTTGCATAAATATGCGAAAATCGAGTGAGGAAAATGATGATATTTGAGAAAGCAAAAGAAGTATGTAAAGACTGGGACGCTTGGCGCCCCGTCTTCTCTGACTGCCCCGTTAGGGATAGAGCGTGAAGATTTGTATGTATATATTTTTATTCATTGCATACTGCACTTGAAATACGAACAGGCAAGAGCGAGAAGTAAACGATACTACTATCGGCGGACGAACCAGTGACTACTGGCGACTGGGCGCTACGCTGATGACGTAGTAAATAAGTAGTCGTAACAGGCAAAGTTCTCTTAACCAAATTAGGTAAAATGTGCATAATTTATATCTATTCGTTGATTAAACTTTAATTCATACTTTTGGAAAATAGAAAAAAAATTGCTTAGTTAATTTAAACTGACCATAGATACGTAGCTACTTAACAAAATCTATATAGGTACCTCAATATTTACCTGAAATATATACCTAGGTATACGTGCTTGAACAAAAGCGAACAACAAAATGTATGAAAACTAAAAGCTACCTAATTAAAACTACATTCAACTTTTCAACTCTCACGAAGTTCAGTATTCAATCCGTATATTTTGTAAATCAATATATGAGATTTCTTGGGTACGAGAAACAAGAAAGATCCTTATGCTTCAGTAATTGAAATGTACACAATGCTAGGGTTATTTTGTTATTTGTGATATTAAAATCGTAGAACCTTTTAAAATTTCAATAATTCGTCAGTCAAGTTTAATTATTAATTTAATTCGTTACGTTTAGTATGCGCTGTTCAATCCTTTAATTGTTCTACAACGGAGCCGGGACATACCGACGGGGTTATTACCTAAAAATTTGCAGACAGCGACAGCCACGCGATCATTGCGCGACCGGTGTTTATTGCAATAAAAAAATTGACATTAGGTATGACGATTGCGTGTCTATTGCGCCATGACCGAATAGGGCACTTTTCGCGGTTTGTACCACAGCGAAGAGTAAGTCCTAAAATGATTCTTATTAAGCAATTTCTAAACAACTCCACTTTGCTTAGCTCTTCCCCGCCAGACAGCTTGGCGAGGCCTTAGATAAATACTTTCTTAAAGTAAGCCGTAGTTTGTCGTACAAGATTCGTATTTATACCTCTCTAATCTACGATATGATTGAAATTATAGAATTTATTATTGTCATCAATTTTACATTAACTATATTTAGATTTTATCTAGACCAATCCACTACAGTATCTATTTATATGCGTACAGTATTAACGTACGTGACACTATAGTATACATCTACGAATTAATTAATATTGATTTTTAACTAATTTTATAAATTATGTCTGTCCGCTGTAGATATAAGCGCTGCGCCGGCGCGCCGCCGTCGCCGTGAATTCTCCTCGGCGCGCCGCCGTCGAGGGAAACCCCGGCGCGCCGTTGCGATGTGGCTCCACTCAAAGCACACACAGCGAATCGCTATTCGACGCATGAGAGCAACGTGGCCGGGAGCGCGGCGGGCGCTAGAGTTGGGCAGCGCCACGATTTAAAAATGAGTATCGTGGGAGGGCCTCTTTTTGCAAACGTGCTAGTACGAAATGCTAGCACATTTGTGCTGGCTGGAGGGAGTTTATTGAATGTAACACGTAGTGATTACTTACTCAGTAATTGAATGCACGCCATACTTACACACTGTACATGAGGCGAGGACTCGTGAGTGGCAAGGATAATCAAAACAGGAAAATAAATTTTGTACGTCCCTTCGTTTGCACCCAACGATTACCAAAAGAAATGTTTATATTATTTAAGTATAGCTACATTTACCAGTTTAAATTGTAGCAGTCATATTGAGTTTCCATCGACGCGGAGAACAATAACTTATAATATTTATAAAGGCACGTAATTACTTAAAAGATAAATTAACTTTTAACTTCTGTTATCTAGAAAAATAAAGCATTCCTTGGTTAAACTAATTGTTTACAAACAACATTCACTATGACAGACGGACATGGACAACGTAGACCCGTTGAGCTTTCTTAAATATCGTTTGAAGCATTGACCGTAAGTCTTTCAGCAGGAATAAATTTGTCATAAATATAGTATCTTTGAGTATTGAGTATTATTAATGTAAAAATAATAACCTACTAATTATCTAGACCCCCTTTAGTAATATTATTGTTAATAATTCGTTTGTAAATAGAACTTTCTGCAACATTCTAGAACACGCACACGGCTTCGATAACAAATGTACCGTTGGTCTAGATTATCTATACTTAGAAGTATGGATGTAAAGATATGTTCGATAAACTCTAAATATGTAGCCTTTGTTGTTAGATAGAATAAGCTCTAAATTGATGAAATATTAGGTCTCTAGTTCATAAACTTATTAGTACGAATGAATAATACTAAAACTACAGTTGACATAAACGTCATACACTTAGAAAAAATTAATGATTTTATCGACTCGCTAGGTAGGTGTAATTTTAGATAGGGTTTGTCGACCACTGTCTCTACACTAGTTGTTCCAGGAGTAGGAGCATAGGTGACCTTCGTCGTGGGGTATAAAAAGCGTCTCGTATCCGATAGCTTCCTTTTTCTTTTCTCTCTGCTACGGGACAAGCTGCCTCAACAAAGTCTCATGAAGAAACTTAAAGTTAGGCCACATGTCGCCTAGGATAGTCTTAGCTGTATTTGTTTGGGAGTAGCAACCCCAATTAGAATAAATGAGTTAGTTAATAATAGGTTAAAGTAGTTGAGGTAATCTCATGGTGGATCCCATGAGTTCAAAGGACACCTATAGAAACCAGGTGGACCTCCTGTCCCTATATGTAATGAATACTTAGGAATAGTAGTAAAATCTATTCAACATTCATCTAAACTTCAGTATGAACTAATCAAAATAGTTCTTAGAATGGTTTGGTGCACTACTCTGACTATCAAGAAGTCTAAGTCTTCTTCACTTGGGTGCTATATCGCGTGGCCAGGCCGCAGTTCCTATTAAAGGGGAATCTTTGAGGGCCGGGGCATGTGGGTGCTGTGATGCTAGTAGATGTTCGACAAAGGAGAAGACCGAGGAGTAGGTGCAGTTGGTGGATGACCACCTCTTTCTTAAGATTGATCAGTGATAAAACTGATAACACTCTGCTTGTAACTAATAAATGATTCTCTGTTAGATATTAGCTCCACATAAAGGTATTGTGTATCTAATAAATATTTTTCTCTGCGAAATAAAATACTGGATAATAAGGTATAAAATGTACTTGGGTTTATGTATCTGTAACACTAAGAATTTAAATGCAGTACATAAACAAGGAAAGGGTGTCTAAGTCTTCATAACTAGGTATACTTCTCTTTAATTTAAGATAACATAAATAAATTATGTTGTTGTAACTATAACAAGTAATATCTGAGCTCAATACTTGTAAAACTTTAATACTAATGAATTATTCTGTAAACTAATTAATATCTAAGTGCTGTTAGATAATAGGTGACCTTATTTAATACATATATAATAATATACAGGATAATGTTGTTTAGCCATAGCATTTAATATTTTTAAATTGTTACTAACTTTTAATAATAAATACATAGTGATCTGATTGTATCCACCATAGAGATTAATTTATAAGAAATAAATATTTTCTTTGTGTGATGTTTTTCTGATGTCTAATTAATTAACTTTCTATAAATATCCCATTAGATGTTGATTGCAGAGGTGTACTAGGCGCCCTTAATCAAATTAGGTACACCACTCTCCAGGTGACAGTAATAATAACATCATCAATTACTCAACCCACACCTCACTCTACCGGCCTGAGCAAGCCACGTTGCAAAATTATCTTTTTTTTTATTCTTATTTATTATCATATAAGGTATTTGTTTCATTGTATACTTAATATGAGATTTAGATAGATTTATGTACATTTATTTTGGACACAACATGTCGGTGACATCGGCTGCAGTTGATGCATATAAGCCAAAATAAAAGATAGATATATAAAACCATTGAAAATTCTAAGAATAAAACAAAAAATTGGAACACTAAATGCTGACGCCGCCGCCGCCGTGAAAATTTTTGAAAAACGCCGCCGCCGTCGCTATGGCCATCGGCGCTCATATCAAGTTCGCTGCAAGCTTCGCAATGCTTGGCGCTCCATCTTCTCATAACTACCTCGTTGGAGATACTGCGTGAGGATATGTGTGTCTATTAATTTTTTTGATGGCAGAGGGGGCTAACGAGTAAACGAGTCAGCTGGTGGAAAGTGATCACCGCCGGCCACGGACACCCGCAACGTCCGAGGAGTTACGGGTGCGTTGTTAACAGCATCACTTTTAATGAGGATGTAAGCAGTGTTTAATATCAGGTAAATAAGTATTTGCAATAAACACAAGTGAATCCATACTATAATTTATTAATAACGTAAATGAGTTACACAATGCCAAAGGCCTGAAATGATTCATTTCATTCATATTTCACAATTGAAAAAATATTATTATGTGTATATTTACATTAAAGGAAGAATCAGCTCGGCAACCTATCTAAACCGTTACAAAAAAGTAAATCTTATCATTAAAACTTATCACACAATACGAATGAGGGAGCTGTGCACTCGATTTAAAAAAAAAGTAATATTACATCGGCATCGGTTTACCAAAGTACATATCGCGTAACAATAAAATGTGCGTTAATCTATAAATTGTGCCAAACGGAAGACATTCATTATGTAGGTAACAAATTTATCTATTGTAGTTATCAATATTAAATTTCAAGAACATTTAATTTAATTTTAACATTATAACATAGATTTACGGAAATTGAGCACGGTACTAGTATCTCAAATACTGGTTGAATGGCGGCGGGGGCACGCCGCTTCCCCCCCTTCCCCGGCCCCCTGCCCCCTGCCTCCTCTCGATCGGGGCCGAGCGCCCATGCGCCGTTCACTTTCGATCAGGAACTACACTGCACTCTGTTTATTGCACGGTATTCTAATAATTCACTACAATAATTCAAATCATTCATTTCAATTAAACCGCATTTTTCGAGTTACTATAAATCGTGTAACCGAGCATTAAACAAAGCCCATCGAGCACGTAACCACAGACAGTATGCATCACGGTTATCCTATGTTCCCTCTGTTTAAAGATTATATATTAAACCTGTAGGCGAGACGTTCGTATCACATTCGCATCTACGAACGTAATATACAAATATTTGGACACAGGCATTTAATAATTATCCCTGCTAACTTTTGAGTATTCTACAACACTAACTGAACAGCGTCGACGAGTGCAATTGACGAACAAGTGATTATTACTTATTAACTTTTGCTACTTTAACAATGTACACCCGAAGGCAGTAATTACTCGCAACATACGGCAACGTATATACCGATAACACTATTTACAATAGGGAGCAGCAGACAGCAGCGCTCACACTGCATCGCCTCGCACACACGCTTGATAAACATTTAAATATATTGTATAACTTGTCTGCAAAAATAATACAAGAAGTGCGCATGTGAGCCAGCAAAGCACCTGGACATCGAGACTCTTCAATAGACATCTGTTTGCACCGAAACCATAGCCGTGTGCGGGCGAGCGTGTGCGCACTTGCGTCCTCGCTGTTTTGTAACAGTAGTCGTTGCTTCCGCACTGTAGCAATCATCGACAAAACGCTAACAACACTACTGATATGAACTTCTTATTATGCACAATAATATAACAATTCATGTTAAATCTATATAAAATCGAAGCTTCGATTAATTTGTGCACAGCAAAAAGAAAAAAAAACAATACCTAATAGTATGAAAATTTTAATTTAACATCTCATAAAATTGAGAAACAAATCGGATACAAAATACTCAATTATCCTTAATCTAATGATTAATATATATTTCTATAATACATTGTCCTTGATGATTTTTTTTTCAAAACCTTATTGTAGCACACTAACCATTTTTGTCAGATATGTAATTTAAATTCTGATTACCTCCGATTTAGTAACAATAATTTGGTTAAAACTAGGAAATTTCTATAAAAAATTAACGTTCATAAGCTTTTGATTTGTCATTAAAAAACCATCTAAAGAATCGTTAATGGTTTAAATTTTTATTAAAAAAAAAAACAAAAAATCTGCATCTTTTGACAAACAAGAAATTGAATTACATATGTTTTAAAATACATGGAGTTTAATATTGGTTCTAAATAATCCATAAAACTAAAATGTCATGTATCATATCTTGTGACATTATATTTAGGACAATATAAAGTGCTATCTATAATAATAAACAAAATCATCTTAAGAATCACATGTACTTGTTATGTACTTACACGCAAAATTTGCATTAAAACTTAAACCAGACTATTATTATAATTCACTAAAATAGCCTTAAAAATTTTACGCATTCACGCATTGAGTATTCAGCAGTAAAGCACAAAAATTGTTCAAAGCTGCGCCATGACCACAGTATAACTTATATAAATCTATAATAAAACTATAATTGTAATTGATACTCAATTGTAAAAAGCCAGTGGCACGAAAGAGCGAGTGAAATTATGTTTAAATTTCAGTAATTGTAAAAAATATGACACACACAGCTTAACAAGAAACTAATCAGAATGCAAATATAAATATGCATGACACTTCTACGCATAAAGCACCTTCAGCTACAATTAGAGATTGTGCGCGAAAAGACTAGAACTTCTTCAAGATCAAAGAATTGTCATGGGATTCGCAACTGCTTAATGAACATTGTGTACATCCGAAAACCGGGCGAACGCCTTATCTTTATTATAATTTTGTAATTAATTAAAGCTATCAACATAGACGATACAATCCTCCTGTATTTAGTCTCTACGGGACACTATATACTAACACAAGCGCGACCTAATACTAGGTTAGCCCTCGCCCATGTGATGTTCGTTTATTTAGATATTCTCATAAAACAGTGTGGCCAACTACTACTTATCTTGGAGAAGCCCTACTAAATTAGTTTTAACAGATTGCACTAAAAGTGTAAAGGTTGATAAACGAACAGGCGAGTTTTTTACAAGCTGCTTTCGAATTCTTCAAAATAGTCTCTTCATATAAAATTTATAATGAGTTGCTACTAAGTTACACAGATCTGTATAATATTAGAACTGTCCCAAAACAATCTTATACAAATGTAATTCAGATCTACTATCATATCATTGAAATATAAAAGATAACAACTATTCTAGATGGCAAAATAGATATGTCAGTACCATAGTATTTTTTTCTTTGCAAAGAAAAATCCTTTAAAATCAAGACTTATAAAAAAATAATATTTGAGTAATACGTAACTCGACGATTTTGTAAGTTTTTCTAACTGAAAGACTACTAAATCTATTGAGTAATGGGTTAATGACATGCAAATGCTCAAATAAGTATGAATCGATGGGTTTTTGTGCTTTGGTATAAACTTTGAGCGAATTCACTGATGTTAATAAAATATTTTACAATCCTAATGCAAACGTTAGATCTAAAGTTACGAAGTCTAAAAAGGGTTGGACCCGTACACGTGTTTGTTCCGTAAAATGAAAGTAGGTACATTAAAATAGCACTGTAAAAATTAGATATCGTTAAATATAGTACACAATAAACACAATTATGTATTACGAGGAGAAATCTCAATGATATGTAAGAACTCTACGGAGTTCATTTCTTCTCTTATACACTACATCTAAAGCGTTATACCTACGTTTCAGTAAAATATTTGAAAGTACATTTACCTAGCGATTTGATAAACATTGGTACACAGGGGTGGCGAGAAGTGATTTATAAGATGTTGACGAGAAGCGAACTGTACACATCATGCAAGTATCTACTAAAATAAAATGATTATTTCTGGAACACAAATGGATTTTGGCGTTCCACAACCCCACGTTAGATGAACACTGAATAGTGTAAGCTTGAAGCGGGACGCATGTACATCGTAGAACTAATGTTTCACCATGCTACAATATGTATAGCATATCAAGGAATCCTAACATTATTACGTAGGTATATAATTAATAATTTAAAAATAGGTTTAATATGTAGGTAACTTTGAAGAAAAATATACCTACTTGTAAAATGTTACAACCGAACAAATGGCACCGTTTTGAAATGCACCAGAGAATTGGTTTACGCGTTGTTCAAGAGATTGAGTTTTAAACGTTGATCGATATAACTGTATCCATTCAATGATATTCGCACTTATGAGAGATCTACAATATTAACCGTCACTGTTTGGTCAGACGACATACCACAGCGATTCCTGAACTCCTTTTTAACTAGATTTTGTATTTTTATATTTAGATAATTTCACATAATATACGGGCATGATCTCGATGGAAAATTAACCAAAATAGCATTCTCGGCGACGTAAAATTAAGTAGTGGTAGTTATAAGACTAAATGAGTCTTAAAAACATTTCCAATACATAGATATACAGTCGTGAACTGTTGTGCAGTTACTATATTGCCAAAACAATACGATAAGAGCAATTTGTGACCTTCAACTTTTGTGTTTATTGAACATAAATACACATGTAGGTATTAGAATTAATTAGCACAGTACATATTGTATAAAACAGTTAATGTGTTCGATATTGAATATTTACAGTTCTATGATATGCAAGTGCAAAGCTCACTAAATATCTTTACATGAAAATTCTTCTATTGTCAATTATGTGTAACATCTACAGTACACTATATCGCACAATATGTACGCAATCCACACTTGACCGTGTTTGTTAGTAAAATAGTAATTCTTAGCTCCTTAACGTCTAAATAGTATGAATAATTATTTTTAGCTGCTCGCACTTGAATATGCATTACATAAATCATTAATTTACAGTTGGACTTAAAAAACTATTTCAGTAAGAAATTTTAATTTACGACTTTGGTATTGACAGTCGGTGACGGCCGCAGACCGCAGTTCGCGCTACCCGGACTTTGACAGTCACTCTAATACAATATGATTATTTATCTACATGCTCTGTACCTACATATTATATTGCGGAACGCACGGCGCCCCGCGGCTGATCCCGCTGGATTCTATACAATACGACTTGGTGCCGCCTCGAACTATGCTATCCAAGCTTACTTACACAGTAATCGGCTAGCACTATTTGTGATTCTTTATTCCTTATAATATATTTGATTTTGTACCTTTACAAAGAGAGTTCATTTGTCATGTTAGGGTAAAGAAAGAAACATAGTTTCGTATTCGAGTAGTTTCTTGTTCCACTGGCTTAATATGGCGCGAATCTGTTGTAGCCACTTCTGTACACTGCAGCCTGCAAATTACGATAAAACAATATTGTGAACACGAAGCTCAATAATAACGTATAAAATGAGTAGGTACATCGTAAATAACGTTTCGGGCTTACCCCATAGCCCGTGACTGGTCCGATGCCGTGACCCAAATATGGATCGTACTCTCTCCCGTATCTGGAAAAGAGAAAAGGGCAAGAGTTTTAATTGAAAACGACAACAACCGTCTGTTTTAACGCTTTTTTGCACCAGTTTTTTTGCACCAGTTTAATTAATTTCTAATGTTAGTTTTTCTTATGGAGACCTAAATATATACACCAAAACGACACCTAGGACTACGACGGCGTGTGGTCCGAGTTGTCATAGCACTGCAATGTGAGGGTGCTACGAGACCGCCTTACCCCCCCAGATGTGTTTCGGTATAGTGTAATAGGGGCTCTGATGTGTTTTGAAGGCGATCCCAAGTTCCTCAAAATGCGCAAAAGACTTTTTAATGGGTAAAAAACCCACGTAACTCAGTCTTAACCAAGGGCCACAATCAGAATCCATACAGTGGCCAATGAAGACATCTAGACATGACGATCGTGCGGGCGTGAGGGGTAAGACACGTGTGACTCGTACTATATTTATATATTGTATAGACTAGGGTGTTACTTTGTGGAAATCCATTTCATGTGATAAATTCCTAAAATCTTTAGCTATTTTCCGCTCAAACTCCAAAAACCACCAATCGACATGTGTTTCGCCTTTCAACGAAGCATCCTCAGGATATACCAGAGATAGGATTCAGTCAGCTAAACAGCACCGAATGGATTTGGTGCAAGATTTTAGGAATTCATCACACTATATTTATAATTAAATGATATGCTCTCCGCATCTCACGCAACGACCCTACGTATCCGGGTGAGAGTAGGAAATCCCGTTACTCACGAAGCGGGAGTCGGCCTTCTTTTATATAAACTCTCTGATTCCGGTCTCCCCTGCGACTGGTGCGTTCTAATAAAAGCCAGTGTGTGCGTGTGTGTGCGCGCGCGTGCGTGTGTACTCACGTGGCGGCGAGCGGCGCGAGCGCGGCGGGCGCGGGCGCGGCGCTAACGGCGGCGGCGGCCGCGCGCGCCGCGGCGCCGTAGTTGGCGGCCGCCGCCGCCGCGGCCGCGTGCTGCGCCGACGCCAGCGGCGCCTTCAACAGTGGCGCCGCCGCCGCGGCCGCCGCGGCCGCCGCCTGCAACCACGGCCCGGATGCGTACTGTATTTATTAGACAAAGTTTTTTACGCGCATCGGAAAGGAGGGGCGTTATTAGTTTGATTGTATGTGTGTTTGTGGCATCGTAACTATTGAACCGATGAGCTGTGCATCTAATTTTATTGTTTGAAAGTTAGCTCAATTAGTTCTTAGTTTAGTGGAATCTGATACCGGAAATATATAATGGATGAAATTAGAAATTGATTTTAGTTAGGCGTCATTACTACACTTCATGCGCTTTCAGACTGAACGTCGTATAGGCACAAATTAATTAGTTACTAACGTAAAGTATAGGTATTTTCGATGTCGGCTTTTTTTTGCCCCAAGGTACAAAAAGAAGTGAGTTTGAAGCCTTTGTCTGTCCATGTGTCTGTGTATTTGTTTGTCTGTATGCCTCTGTGGCATCGTAGCTCTCAAATGGATGAACCGATTTACATGTGATTTTCTTGTTTGAAAACGACTGTTGTGTTCTTAGCTTTGTTTGGTGAAAATTGATCCAGCCATTTTTAGGATATTCAGCTCTGAATTGTATGTGTGAAGAGATCTTAGATAGGTAATATCCGAAGGCCTGATAATGACCAGCAAGAGGCATTATTAAAAGTAGGTAACTATTCGTTTTTTTATATATCAGTATACTTAACTTTAAAAAGTGTTTTGACACTTAAAAATTTAAACAATAATTAGCAGGTAGGCAGTTACCCTTGAAAAGCAAAAAATAATTTTGTTTTACTACATATATTATATCCTCTGATATAATACTGATATAATCTGATACGTACTTTAAGACTAGGTTTAGCAAATTAATAAATAATTCGGGGACCACAATAAAAACAGAAAAAAAAACAATATTACAACAAATTTTAGCGGTTAAGGGTACCTGCTAATTAATTTTTAATCTCCTACGGAATATTTTTTAAACTTTTTGGATGCTCGAAAACGAGCGCCACGCCAGGGCGATACATACTTGTGTGCCAATTTCATACGCGCGAACCACAAATTTCATTTTGCTAATGATTCTTAGACTCGCGTGGTATGTTTTTTAAGATTGTTTAAATGACAATCGCCTAAAAATCTTACGAAACATAAAAATAGGAATGAAGATCATCCGCAGAGGACGCGTCCCGCACTGATTGAGTGACACATAGGTTTTCATTCTTTAATATTAATGTGTGGCAATCCTAACGTTATATTGTAGTATTATTTGAAATAACTACGTATCTATTAGGCTGTATTCATTTACAATATAGATATTATTTATATCGATAATTAATTTTAATATAGTAAGTAGGTAAGAGTGAAGCAGCTCTTAATTCCAGCGAATCGAATCCTTTCAACATTGGGTTTTATTTCTCAGTTTTCAGAAACTATTTTAAAGATCTGTAGCTAAGTTACAAGTTATGATAGTTTCGGTACGATTGTCTGTTTGTAGGCTTTCATTTTTATACGTATTAAGATAAAATTTTAGTAAGTATACATAAATTAACGACTCAAAAGAAGAAAACAATTTAAACGTCATTAAGCGGAGTGTAGATGAGATGTGAATAGATACGAATAAAGCATAGAAGGTTTTGGGACTTGTATTTTAATTTTCACTCAAAATATATTCGCTTTTATAGCTAGTATTGACGGGTGATCGACACCAAAGAATTTCTCGTCGTAGTTTACAGTTAAGTTCTTTAAAGAAAATTGTAAAATTATAAAGCTGTATCAAGCATTTAAAAAAAATATTTTGTGACTGCTTTTGAGAATGAACAATTTCTTAAATTGATATATATATTTTAATGTGCAGGTAAATAGCAAGTTCAAAAGAACGTCAAAGAGTATGGCCCCGGGTCTGTCTTGGTGGTCTTGGCGAAGTTGTCAGCGTGGGACGTAATCGATATAAAAGATGATGAACAATGAGCCCACAAAGGCACCGAAGTTCTTGTGAACAAATGATTCTTCTAAAGATATTTCAAAGTACCTAAATAGCAAGTTCTTAAAGTACTTTATTTTGGTAAGCAATATCGTACAGAATACATTACCATGTGTTTACGAAGGCCACTCTCGAGCTCTGGCTCTCGAACCGTGTTTATTTTAGAAGCTGGGAGCTTCAATATAACAGCGAAAAATAAAAAGCATGATCGATGCATAAATTGTGTAACGCATTAAAATATGTTACGAAATACAAATACACCTTACGTGTAAGGAAAAATGTTTAAAATTGTCTGTTTTACTTTAACATGCAGCGTTCCTCAAACAAATATACATGAGTCTTCATTTACTTTTCTTGCAACAAATTTAGGAATTTAATAACATCGTCGGAAATATAAATAGCGATACGCACATAAATTAACTAAACCGCGCCGTTCCTATCTATCACATTAAGAAAAAAATTAAAAATAATTCACATAAGAAAACCTCAATATCTTTCGTTGTTCAGTCTGCGCATAGCCGAGCTAATGACGTAAACTAGATCAAACGATATGCTTTCATTATATTTTTCTAATCTTGAAAAATATAGTTTATACTTTAAGTACTCTTTTAAATTTATATTTTCAGGCCTATGATAGTACGTCAGGAGTGATACAGTTCAATTCATTTACAACTGGTTAAAAAGTACATCAATATTAATTTGTTGCAAAAAAAATTTCGTTAGGTAGGTCATATGATAGATGGACATGCATAACACTAAAAAAAATAGTGTGAATAATTATTACGTACTAAGTTTATCTGTAATCTAGTCTACAACGTGATGATTGTTAGTATACTTTAAATGTTGCAAGTTTGTGGGCTCAAAGTTCTACTCGGAGCATAAAATAAATTAGCATTTGGTCGAATCAAGTCACAACTCCAGCAAACGCGTAATACTAAATCACCCACCACAATACCAACGAACAAAAATCAAATCAACAGTAAGCAAGTCGCGCGGCACAGGCCGGCTGCGAGCGCGCGGGTTCGCGACTGTTACCACAAACACATGTGCACCCTGCATTACGGTGGATTACTAACCAAAGGACCATACGAATAATGAGGAGCAAACAACATCCCATCACTTACTCAAAGATGACACTGTTACAGGGCTTAGGTATTATTTATAGCGCGCGTGGAAACATAAACTGATAAGCTATATAAATACAAAACGGTTGAGACCGAGCTCTTAGGAGAGCGATGAGTTACCTCTGCTGCCGGCTTCGCGGCCTGTAACAACACATGCATTATCACCGCGGCCCTCTAGTAACGTGTCGTCGGGAATTATATTACATTAGTCATAAGTGTATGGTCTATAGATTGTGACCTTCACCTCTATAGAATTATAACAAACGCGGATTAACTATACAATATGTTAATAAATATTTTTACCTGTAATCTGTAGTTTGAGTCAGCCGTGGCAGCTGCTGCTAAGAATGGGTCGTAATACACACTGCGAAATTAAATATACACAATCATTAATTAAGGTAAATAAATGTGTAAGATATTAATAATAAAATTATATACTAAATCTAAAATAATTTTCCAATAATTTGTTTGGATTATACACTTACTATTAAGGTATAATTAAGTAGGAATCTACTGAAAAAGCAGAATGGACTAAAGCACTATAGTTTGTACAACAGTAAACTACCAGTGAATAACGCGCTTGCTATAAAGTGTAGAACAAAAGTGCACTAAGAAAAGTTTTAATTTTACTCGTATTATTAACCAGCACGTCTATTTACATAATTAATAAAGGTAAGTAAAAGCTATAAAACACGAGTATAACTATTAGCCAAGACAACGGTTGATGATCTATTGTGATTTATTAAAATAAAACATTAGTTACAAATGTTGCTAATATTGGTAAATAGTTACAAAGTAATGTGGATGTTAATCTAGAAAGTTAAAAGGTGAGTCATACCAAGTTGCGGGTTAGGATGAGGATGAGGGAAGTACGACTAATGTTTAGGATATTTCGTAGGATATCGATAAGTAAACTCTTGTCTCCTGTGAAAAAATAAATGAATTGTGATGTAAAGTTAATAGGTTCGGCCTTTTGTTTTGCATAATCGAATCATAATCATTTATTCAAAATTGGATCATAAAATCTCTTTTTAACGTCTATAACCATCGTTGGCCGGTTCGGAAAAATTCTACACCGAGAATAATCTAAAACATAATAAAAGAAATAGATTGAATATGGTTTGAATAGAAATATGAGAGGTAAGTAGCAATTCTTTATTCAAATAAGTATGTTGCTAATAAGAAAAATATTAATAAATAAATAGTAGATTTTTCATTGAAAAAAAAAAAAAAACGCTGTAATAAGATGCATCCATAATAATTTAAATAGCATAGTTGTTTACTGGCATTAGTTTGTAAGTATTGTATTATTAACAAAGATGGATTTTTCTGGTCTGATTTAAAATAAAAATAAATAAATAATAAAATAACAATATTCAAAGTAATATATTACTCACATGGTATATTATTTTAAACATGTTAAGCTAAGGCTACGGTCAACTGTTATTATTATTAGATATATTATTTTTAGTAAACTATATTTCTTCATTAATATGCAATAGTTAAGAATTTAGATAAACAATGTTTATTATAGCAAAATATTTTATAAGAAATAATAATGTTTGCTGTTATAATATTGTTTTCGATTTTATAAGTTGTAATGGTTGCAATTATATCATTATCTAAGGCCAGTTAATGCATTTGCAGATCATTTATAGCCGTCTGTCTTCGTATGATAAGATTTCTTAATGGGTGTTTGTTTAATAATTGAATAAAAATTTAGAGATAGCAAACATTGCAAAATTAACTGTTGACATTGTTACATTAACATTCGCAAGCTGTGTCCGCTTGTAATGGCGTTTTCATCCTGACATCCTATCTAAAAAGTTTGTTACATATTTTCTAGATGTGGGCCGGTTGGTGAACCAATAAAATAAATAAATAATAACTTTTTCTTTATTCTTAATTTAGAACCATGGCATACCAAATCGATAGGTTCAGTGAGTATAGTGGCCAGGAGGAGGAGCGGGGAGGGCGAGGAGAGGGCGGCGCGGCGGGTGTTAGGCGGCAGTGCGGGGCGGTGCGGTGGCGGTGCGAGGAGTACTCACGGTGCGTATGCGTGCAACGGCGACGCGTAGGCGGCGGCGCGGGGCAGCACGGCGTGCGGGTGGAGGGGCGGCGGGGGCCGCGCCGGGCGGCCGCCCCGCAGCACGGCCGCGCCGCGCAGCGCCGCCGCGGCGGCGGGGCCGGGGCCGGGGGCGGGAGCGGGGGCGGGGGCTACATGCAACACACACGTACACTACTACCGCATGCGTTACCTGCGTCGCTGCGCGGCGCGCGGGGCCAGCACCAGCGGCGGCGCGGCCGCGGCCGCCGGCGCCGCGCCCAGCCACGGCCACGACACGCCCGACACCCGCAGCCCTGCGCACACATCGCGCCTCTACACACTGACTACGGACCGGACCGGACCGGGTCGGACCGGGCCGGACCGGCGACCGGCGACCGGCGTCGCGTGCGCCCCCAACGACCCGACCCGATCGACGTATGACTGCTCTCGTCGATCGATTTACCTATTCGATGACCATCGACCACCGGCAGGAGTGGACGACGACCGTGGTAGTTCGCGAGTAGATTTCGACAAGTCCGATCCCGCTTAGTATAGATCTTAGGAAGCGAAATACGTTATCCATTCATTCATTAATCACAAATAAACAAATACTATGTTGCTATTGCTATGCACTATGATGCGGATTTCATTACGAGGCTAAATTAATATTCGCAGGTAAAGGTAGGTAGATACATAATATTATTCACATTTAGTACATGGGAATAGGCCCATGCCACATTACAGCATGATTGATTATTATTAGTGTTTGCAAATGGTTTACGGTGCTGCTCACTGCAGTTAGGTCTTACGAACGAATAGCTGTTGACTTTCTGCTCTAAAGAAGCATGGCCATCGGGGTAAATTTACAAAATGCTGTAAATCCAAATTTTTAACAAACGAGATAAAATCATCGAACAATAGAACTAATCAACCACATAGTCCCATCACATTTAAGTAAATAAAGATCATGCTCGAACACGAATGTTATAATGTAAACGAGAAAGCTTCAGTCATCAAGTAAAGAAATATACGTATTTATATAGATATCATAGGTTTTTTCTTACCTTCCGGCCATTGAACACACACTGAAACAAAATAAATTTGAACATTATAATGATAAAAACATGTTACATTAATGTGTCTAAAGCTAGCCAAAATAAGACAAACCTACAAAACATTCTCACTACAAAATGGAAATATTAACAGTGCACGACTGAAGTTGCATTCATTCCAGCAAACGTCAAGGTATTAAATAAACACGATTTATTATACACAGGTCTGTCTGATAGCTTTAATAATGTGTAGAAGTTGTTAATCTAAAAAGCTGTCTAATTATCTGGTGTTATCCGTTCAGACACGTAATAATTTTGTCAGGCAAACAGTAACGCCGGAGACAGCCTATGGCATTTAATATGTAGATATTGCATTACAACAAAACCACAGACAATTAATAATCTATCAGAATGACATCCAGTGTAAAAGTTGATCTGTAAGACAGGTGTGTCTTGGTGATGTTAAGTGCAGACTGTCTCCGGCTGCTGACAATGCACTCATTCTCTAAAGCATTCACCTAATTGCATTCAGACAACGGATCTAGCCAACATGTAGTATTTAAGATACATTAAACATGGACAACACCAATCTTTATAATTTCAGCTCTCTCACCCAAAGTGGGAACTGATCCATTTCTAGTCAGAATAACTGGTTGGATTAAAAAGAGAAAATCTCAAGATGCATTCATTATATTTAAAAAAAAAAAGTGTAGGTAATTCATTATATTAATGGTGTTTTTGGATATATTAATTGGAAGTTGTGGCAAAACTTCATAAATAAAAGATAATATGTGAATAATTTTTTGAGGCATCGTAAGATCCTAATTGAAATAGTTCACTTACCGTTTGGTACAGTTGGAGGTTTCTTGGTTTGGACTCTGGCAGTCGCGTTATTAACCTGATTTAGAATTAAAATGAATGTCAGAATACGTAACCTGTATTTAATGTGATTATTAGATTGACTGACTTTCAAATTGAAATGAAACATACATTTAAAAACAATGGATATGTCTAAAGTAGATTCATATTTTCGGATCTATCTCTTTTAGTTTAAATTTGCATACAAAAACCGAACCCCTAGATAATATGTTGTGAATGTTAAAAAATTGTGTATAATGTTAAAAGAAAATATGTTTATTGTATCAGAAAATTGATTACTTATTAACAAAGAAAGTCAGTCAATTTATGTCAAATGTTTCCTTTTCAATGACTCGTAAGTATTCCTTTTACGTAATATTTTATGTGACTCATAAAGTATTTATTATCTTTAGTATTTATTGTACATTAAGTTTTACAATTTCGGCATCAATCTATAAAATCATATGAAACATTTGACATTATCGTTTAAGTTTAAAAACAGTTATTATTAAGGTGGGAATATTATTGAATAATAAAAAAGGCTTTTAAAATGACAAGTTCTAAATGCCACTTAGTCGTCTGAAATTAATGTTAAGTTGAAATTAATTAGGTAAATTGTATAGAGACAGATAAAACGGAACTAAATTGTACATAGTGCAGTCTTACCTCTGCCACATTGAGACGGTACTGTTCGTTCTACATTTCTCTGTGAGACACTCTCAATCGATCGGCATTTTAAATGACCGTCTAGAGAGTAAAGGGACAAAATAAATAAGGTTTGTACAACGGATTAGACGACGGCATACTTAGTGCTAAAATGCGGCGGCGGCGCGGCACGCCGGCGCGGCACGCTAGCATGACAACACTACAGAGCAGACGAGCGCAGGTTGCGGTGGGCGGTGGGCGTAGGAGCGGGATGTTATAAGTTACATAGTGCTACAGATGGTATTCATTGAGTCATGCACACCTCTATCTTTCTGCCCTCAACCACGGTGCCGTGAAGACGCTCTCGTGCTCGCTCCGCATCACCACTATTTGCGAATGTTACAAAACCGAATCCCTGCATGCAAGACAGACAAAACATGCATTAAAAACAGCGTCGCTCAAAAAACAACGTGCAACAAAAATTAACGATTATGCATTGCGTATTCTTTATTTAAAAATACTCTAGTGAAATGTCGAGAGAATATTATTGACATAGTTACGTTGATACTTTGAGCGTATTCTAGCTGAATGGGTACACATAAGCGTTCGTATTACAGTAAATTAATATGTTACTCGACTATTCAGTCTTTAATACTATTTGAAGGATTTATTTCACCATGTAGGTACAGAGTCCTAAGGATTCTTTTAAAGCTATTTCGATAGATTCTACTTCAGTCACAATAACAAGAAACAGTGTGTGAAATGTTAGCTGCAATTTGTTCCAACGAAAAATCACCGTCATGCAGGTTTATTATTATAAATAAAACGGAATTGCCGAAGTGTATTTCAAATACATTTCCGCAAAACTAAAGTGAATTTATTGTCTAGGTAAATAAGATTACACACTTCGCAAAAAGTGACAGAACATAAACATCCAATACAAACATATATCAAATATATACATTATATATTTGAACTATTTTGTAACTGTGTAGTACATTGATCAATATCTGTCGTAGTGTCTTTATAAATACAACATTGTGCATGTACTTTACAGTGCTCAAAAGCTAAAATTTTAACGTATGAAAATCCAGTGTAAGGTTTTGTAAAAGGATGTAGACAAAATGAAACCATTAACATTTTCGCATAAAAATTGTATGATTATAATTTATGAAATTTGACCAATAATAATTATCCAATGCTTCGTGCTTCACAATTAACTACTATCAATACTTGGTGATAACCCTAGATACAAAAAGCAGCTAGCACAGCACACATTACAGTGGAAGAGACCAGTTGTGAAAGTGACAAACAAGTTGCTGATTGTATGAAACGCTTACACTTATAAAAGCATTGACAGCTCTATTATTACCATACGGGGTGCATTTACATAATGGAGTAAACACTAATCTGGGCAGAGAGAAAGAGAAATAGTATACTTAATTACTCTGAAGAGATGAGATGTTTGCTCCCTCGCTCGCGGTTGCAACTATTAGGTATTACAATGTACGCAATACGACACACTATCAAATTGACTGGTAACTCTTACAGTCGAGGAAGACACAAACATAACATTAAAGTTGAAGTCAATGATGCACCCTAGCTATTGTATCTACGAGTCTTCAATTAAGGATTCAAAACAGTAATTAGATCCAGCAATACATGCCCAAAATTAATAAACAATATCATAATCCCCTTGTTAGGAAGCATGAGAACTATACAGTTGTTTAAAATCTAAATATATTAAGACATTATTCACTATCATATGTACTAATAGTCTGTATTAATAATGATTCATCATCCAAACTACACACGATAATAATGCGATGTACAACAACAACTAATATAAAAATACTATCATTTTATGAGCACGTTTAGATAAGAAAAGCGTTGCAGTTTGGAAGACCATAAAAATATTATTAGTGATGAATAATAGAGCTGTCCTGAAAATATGATTTAGAAAATCAGCTGTTATAGTGACGATGCATCATTCTCTCTAATACTGCATATCCCATGTGAGGCATTGAAGGAAAAATAATTTGAAACTATTATTTCAAGATTAAAATACTTTTCTTGATATGAACGAGCATGGACTACTTAGGGGCGGTCACCAAACTGACACAAGGAAAGCAATAAACACGAAAAAGCGATCAATCCAGTCAATTATTATAAAAATCATTTCAATAATATTGAGATCAATCTTAAGGGAAATTGACATTTACAGTGAGTTGTTTTTTGAGTCATTAAAATAATATTTATTAAATATTATTTTTAAGATGTACATATACCACTGACTTACTTTAACAAACACACTAGGTGAAGCTGAAATTTATATAAGACAAAACAGTAGTTTATTGTTAAATTAAAAAGTATGTCAGTGGTAAACAAAAATACATATGTTTAAGTATTTAAAAAATGAAATTACACTTGAATACTTTATTATTTAATGATAATATACAATGCAATTAGAAATACTGCACCAAACATAAAATCAAGAATGGCAGAAAGAAGTCCGTTTAAAACACGTTATTATCTAAGCCCATTGCCTTTAGACTGTTAAGCTATATTAATCAATTCGCATAAATTGAAAAAAGAGAATAGGTTTTATAGAAACATGTAAAAAAATTAATCTACAATGTATTTATGAATAAACCTTTTATAGAAAGTTATTCTGGTTTGGGCAGCAATTACAAATTAAATTGTTAGTTAAGACTTCTTAGCTATAAAATTTATTTATTTAACGTAAAATAATATCAAGAAAATGATATAGGTACAATATTAAATTAATAGCACCAATATATTTCAAGGGTTAATATAATAAAAAGTAAATAAATATAAACATTATAGACATTTACTATTACTCTTTTTAGCATTAGATTAAGCTTTTGCTTTTTTTAAAATAAAAAACTAGGTACACTATCAACGCTCCAAAAATGTCGGAACCAAATGTGCGCTCAAATAAGTATTTGAGTGCACATTGAGTGTCACAGATTATGTGAATTATACTTTACGCACGAGACGTAAGATTGCATTTTTAAATATTTTTTTTACAAACATCGTTTCAATGTCATGCAAGGATCGTTTACAAGCTTTTGTAACCTTATGGTTTGGCAGTAAGGTCTACTTTAGATTAACACAATGTTACCGATAATACTATACGGTATTAAAAAGATATATGTCAATTCGGACAATAATTTGTTTAGATTTCACTGGAGATTGTGCATCTAGTTCTTTATGTGTGATCGAAGAGTTTTTGTTAAAAACGTTTTATACAATAATTCTTCTGTTGGTTCGGAAGTACATAATAATCACGGAAAAAATATATACGGTGCTATTTCGTTTACATGTTGTACAATTTTAGCTAAGAAGTATTTATGTAAATTGTACATACCTATGTGAAATATCGGAATAATTTTACATTACAATAATTTCATACAGTGCAAAAGAAATAAGATTACAATATCGTCGGTATAGTGTACTGATAAATAAATAATTCGAAATGAACTGAATAGGATCAATATATTAAGTATAGCGAAATTAATGTACATGCCGTCAGAAGCTGGTGTTAAATGAGTAGATTAAAAATTTTGCTTTATTAAATAAAATAACAGACAAATATTATTCCTATATTTCACATTCATTAATTGTTATGAAGTAATAAACAGAACAGAAAATATTAAACCCGTACATATTAATTACATTTATTGTTCTCAATATCACTAAGTATACATTATACGATATTATTATCATTGTAAAATCAATGTTTATTACTTCAATTCACTAAAAGACAATATTCTTAATAAGAAGTAGTCGCAGTAAAATCCTTTCTGATTTCAAAGGGCCACTTCGATTTGGATATTAAATTAAAAGCAATGCTTACCTTGGAGCCTCGTTCATTGAAGATTATTTCTACATCAAGAATTGTGCCATATTGCTGAAATACAAAATTTTTGAAATTAAATTTCAATCTGTTACAATACATAGACCCATATTAAGTAAAGACTGCTCAAGGCAGTCCGAAATTCTTAAACATATTTTGTGTATTGCGTCTCAGATTAAAAATCTCTTATTTTAAGACGTATCTCTGAATTTTGATATAATATTGACATCGGTGTACTCATATAGGCCTAAATATAAATAACAACATAAGGTCATGCTGTGCTTTTAGCGTGTGGCTACGGATAAATGCAGTGGAGTAATACGTACCCCGAACATGTTTCTGAGGTCTGGATCTCTAAATCTGAAGGGTATGTTGGAAACATGCAGTCGCTTGGGCTGCGAGGCCTGCGACACCTGTACGAGGTTCTTGTCCGGCGTGGCGGCCGCGCCGTTGGCGCCGGCGGCGGCGGCGGCTGCGGCGGCGGTCAGCGCGGCCGTGGCCGCCTGCTGCGCCGCTACCGCTGCCGCGCTTACCGACGTGCTTTCCTCATTTGACTCGCCTTCGCTTTGCTGCAAATTTATTAAGAGCATAGTGAGAAACTGGCCACAAATTCAAACTATAGGCAGAAATAATATTATGCAATAAACCTTCTGATTTTGCAAGAATTAAATTCAACAATTTGAAAATGCTGTCTGTTTTGTTGTATTTTGTTGGTGTATTATATGAGTCAAGTGATTACTGACAACTCTTCCTTGGAGTTGTTACTATCGTCCAGTTACTATTAATAAAGCATATAAAGCCAAAAGATATGTTGTTCACTGAGCAGTTTCTGTATAACACAACAATGCTTCCTTCGGGTTCAAATAAATTTAGCCTTGCAGAACATTCTTATGAACTGGAAATACAAAATTTTTACTTACTGAATTGTTATTTTGATTCTCTATAGAATTCGGTGGATGTGGTTGTGGCGGTGGTTGCGGCGAGAAGTTGGCGGGTGGTAACGAGGTCGGCGGCGGGGGTCCTTCACTTTTGACAAGCGGTGGTTGTGGAGGAGCTGTGGGACCGCCGGTTTCGGCCTTTACACCAGCTAGGGCGTCGCCATTGGCAGCAAACTGTGCCGCGGCGGCTGCAGCCGCTGCTGCCGCAGGGAACGGGGTTGCCATGCCCGTCCCCACCATGTGCTGGAATAGAACGAAAAATTCTTCTGTAATATATGTAAAATCAAGTAAATGATAATTTGATTATTCGAAAACTATTCTTATCTGCTAATAGCCATAAAAGCTCAAGTAGACATGCAAAAGTTTAAATCAAATCGAAAGTTCAAGTTTAACTCTCGGTAACATACACGTAGATGAATAGATTACAGTAAAATTTATAATAAGTATTAGAAATGCATGTACGTAATATTATGATGTACTTAATTTCTAATGATGAAACGAATGCAATAATTGTGTATCGGCAAATATGGTAAAATACTTTACAATATTCGGTATCGTAGTATTTACTAAGCTTCATTACGATACATACTTCTATAATAAATCTTGGTACGTAACTAAAAAATTAAAATGTAAATGGAAGATCGTAGTGGCATAAAGAAGATTGCACACAAATATATGTATATCCATCAAGTCCTTTTTTGTTCCGTTGGAGATTGTTCTCAACAACTAGGTTGATCCATATTCATAAGAAAAACAGATTAACAGTGAAAATTTGAAAATGTTATTAAAATTGAATAAAAATCTACCAATATTGAAACACGAATAAATTAAATTGAATTAATTAATTGATTAAAAATAAATTTGTGCAACACTTTCGTTGTGCTAGCCCGCGGTACCTTTAAAGGCACAAATCGCAAAGAACTAGAAGTATCGATATTCGTATAATCGTAAAACGAATAAAGATGTATTTGTCATTCGGTATCGTAATAGTAGTATCATTTCATCACTAATTATATCTGATCGCTGGAATAATTATTATTCATTAAAATTGTAACATTAATAATTTACATTCGAATCATTTATGTTCTAATGATTAATCTGATTTAGGAATTATAACACGATTTGATTAGGGCGAAGCCAATAGAAGGTCAATCCAATTAAACGAAAATAAGCCATCGTTAAGATATATTTAGGGAAAGCATAAGATCACGGAGACGACCTCCGTGGCGCAACGCCTAAGCGCGTCGTAAAGTAAACGGGGGTTGCAGTTTCGATTCCCGCCCCGAGTCTGGGTGTTTATGTATGTATTTATTTACAAAAGAAAAGTATAAAAGTAGTATATCAGTTGTCTAGTACCCATAACACAAGCGCTGTGCTGCTAACTTTGGGACTAGATGGCGCTGCGTGAAATGTCTGAGTATATTATTATTATTATAAGATAGTGTTAACCATAAACTTAGTATATACTGGCATATAAACGTAGAAAGAGTGCGAACGAGAATGTAATCTTTTACAATGATAGGCACGAGTAGGAAAGGGACAGCAAACGAGACGCTATTGTAACCCGTTTTGAATGACAGGTCGTCACTAGTCGTCACGGTGTGAAATACGCTGTTGACTTATTTTATTATTATTTTAAGTTATTCCCGTTTTATTTGAAAGTATTACACGTTTTATTTCAAAGAATACATAACTGTATTTTTCAATAATGTTTACATGTTCTGTATGTGATTGTGATATTACTTATCACAATAATCATTCATTTCATAGGTGACATATACAAATTAAAAATCGTCACGCGTCAACGAGTTTTATGTTCGTATATTATATGTATACTAAGTTCAATGGTGTTAACACGAATTTTTTATATGGTTCGAATTTTCTTTCTTCACAAGATGATAAAGAAGAGTTAATACAATTCCAGCACGTGAATAAGTCTGAGTAAATATGCGCTAAGGTTTACACATACTTTGCATTATACACATGTGTACATATAGCACAGGTCACCGATAGGAACATCTCGACCGCTTAGTCCCCCGGATCGAGACGGCAGCGGGTGCCTTATTAGTTGCTGCCTAATTTAGGATAGAAGAAGTTTCGCCCCTTACAAGCAGGGGCCGTACAAATTATGAATATTACACGGTTGTTTCGGTTAGTATCTGCCACCGTGCCTTCCTAACCTATCCGATGATAGGTTAAGAAGAGGAGGCACGCGCCACAATTGTGGCGAGGACCAGGACAGCGTATGCCGGAGGAGTGTACCGTGTGGGCCTACGAGCGCCTAATCCTGGTCCGCCAGATTAAAGATCTGTCCCTGCCGGCAGTAGTAGCGGGTATGCTGGCAGCTAAAGAGTCGTGGAACGTCATGTCCTTTTTCTGAGGCCATAATGGTGCAGAAAAAGAACGCCGAACAGGAGCGAGTGAAGGCCGATTCCGCTCGGAGACTACGACCGATGTCGGGGCAGTGGCAACGTACGCCTCAGATCGTTAACCCTGTAGTCCAGGCTGGAGAATAAAAATGGTGTTCTCCGCCCGTCGTCCGTCAGAAGCGACTAAAGGGACATCAGCCACCAGTCATGCATCCATGTGACCTCGGGGACGCAGAGCGAAGATCTCCTTAAAGTACAGTTCGTTCATGTTTCTGTGTTGTGCAAAGGACATTAAATCTATCTATACATATATATAGGAGATCCCGATTTTGAGCTCACTCATCACGATTTCTCTGGAACCATAGGACCTAGAGATTTGAAATTTGGTAGGCATATTCCTTTCGGCGAGTAAAGGTCAGTTAAGAACGGATTTTACGATATTCCACCCGCAAAGGGGGTTGCGGGGGCGTTATATGAAATAACTTATTTATCCAACACTGACAATATGGGTATCAAATGAAATGGAATATGCAAGGGAAGGTGTTTGTAAATGTGACGTCATCATAAATCCAATATGGCGGATGTTCCATAGCGGCGAGTAAAGGTCAGCTAAGAATGGATTTTACGATATTCCACCCGCAAAGGGGGTTGCGGGGGCGTTATATGAAATAACTTATTTATCCAACACTAACAATATGGGTATCAAATGAAATAGAATACGAAAGGGAAAGTTTTTGTAAATGTGACGTCATCATAAATCCAATATGGCGGATGTTCCATAGCAGAAAATAACTTTTTCGTTCGACACCAACAATATGGGTATCAAATGAAATTGAATAGGCGGGGGAAGGTTTCTAGACATGTAACGTCATCTTAAATCCAATATGGCGGATATTCCATAATAGTAAATCAATTTTCGTTCGACACCAACAATATGGGTATCAAATGAAATAGAATACGCAAGGGAAGGGTTTTGTAAATGCGACGTCATCATAAATCCAATATGGCGGATGTTCCATAACAGGAAATAACTTTTTCGTTCGACACCAACAATATGGGTATCAAATGAAATGGAATACGCAAGAGAAGGTTTTTGTAAATGTGACGTCATCATAAATCCAATATGGCGGATGTTGCAGGAAACAACTTTTTCATTCAACACCAATAATATGGGTATCAAATGAAATTGAATACGCGGGGGAAGGTTTCTAGACATGTGACGTCATATTAAATCCAATATGGCGGATATTCCATAATAGGAAATGACTTTTTCGTTCGACACCAACAATATGGGAACCTAATGAAATGGAATACGCAGGGGAGGGTTTCTGTATACGTGACGTCATCATAAATCCAATATGGCGGATGTTCCATAGCAGGAAATAACTTTTTCGTTCAACACTAACAATATGGGTATCAAATGAAATTGAATAGGCGGGGGAAGGTTTCTAGACATGTGACGTCATCTTAAATCCAATATGGCGGATATTCCTTAACAGGAAATAACTTTTTCGTTCAACACCAACAATATGGGTATCAAATGAAATTGAATACGCGGGGAAGGTTTCTAGACATGTGACGTCATCTTAAATCCATTATGGCGGATATTCTATAATAGGAAATAACTTTTTCGTTCGACACCAACAATATGGGTATCAAATGAAATGGAATACGCAGGGCAGGGTTTCTGTATACGTGACGTCATCATAAATCCAATATGGCGGATATTCCATAATAGGAAATAATTTTTCGTTCGATACCAACAATATGGGTATCAAACGAAATGGAATACGCAAGAGAAGGTTTTTGTAAATGTGACGTCATCATCAATCCAATATGGCGGATGTTCCATAGCAGGAAATAACTTTTTAGTTCAACAACAACATTATGGGTATCAAATGAAATGGAATACGCAGGGGAACGTTTCTGGACATGTGACGTCATCATAATTCCAATATGGCGGCTGTTCCATAATAGGAAATAATTTTTTCGTTCGACACCAACAATATGGGTATCAAATGAAATGGAATGTGCATGGGAAGGTGACGTCATTATAAATCTAATATGACGGATGTTCCATTACAGAGAATAATTTTTTTGTTTAACACCAACAATATGAGTACCTCGGGTAACCTCAGTAATCTAAAGAGGTCGAGGAAAATTTTTCCACGCGGACGAAGTCGCGGGTACAGCTAGTACATAATATGTAAATATGAAGAATTTAAATAACTGAGTAAATAAGTTAGTTTTCAGGGACGTGATCTTCTAATCTCGTCGCAATAAATGTAGCTGATTATAGCTGACGTTTCTGGGCTACGAATCGAAATATTGACACTTAGAGCTGGTGCCAAAACACGAAACAGCCACGCTCTGTTGCTATATTATGTACGTCGAGGCGACTCTCATATTGCGCAGATATTTCAAACTCGTATAAGTATAATTAATTTTATTTATATTTTATGCTATGTATAAAACACAAAAGTTTCCATAAGTATTTGAAAATAACAATTACGAGTATACTGCTCCCATTTCAAAAGCACCAGTGTTGAAAATTGGAATTGGATTTCAATTTCAAACAATTCAAGCAGTTAGAAACTTCGCTACAAAGACAGGCGTAGATTTAATTGCTTTTATTTAATATAAGTATACTATTTTTTCTTTCAGATGAGAATATAATGAAATTGCAAATAAAAGAAAAATCCAACATTGCCGCCTAGTAGATATTATATTTATAGGTAGTTTATGTTGAGTAATTTAAAAATAGGTTTCAAAATCTTTATGTGTGTTATGTGCGTGACGTGATATAAATGAATTGACCTCGTGTTTCATACTTATAAAATAATAAGGACATATCTAACACGTAAAGTCGTTTGATTTTGCTATAATTTTAATACAAAATTTCAAACAATTGCTTTTGGCGTAATTTAGTCAAAGGCAATTTACTTTATATTTGCGAAAGATTGAAAAATATGTATAAACTTTATGACTGAGATATACAGTATTAGACGAACTATACGAAATTATTACATAATTACATTATATGTGATGAATTCCTACAATCTTCAGCTATTTATCTTTAGCTAACTAGCACCGAATTCGAGTCTGATCTCTGAAAAATCCTGACGATGATTCGTTAGAGGCGAAACACGTGTCGATTAGTGGTTTTCGGAGTTTGAGCGGAAAATAGCTAAAGATTCTACGGATTCATCACATGAAATGGATTTCCGCACAGTAACACCTGAGTCTATACAATATAATTACATCAAATGGCATCACAGAAAATGACGCCATTACATTCGGGATGACGTATCTTGTCATATAAAGGTTTAAACATAGTATAAAAGTCAAAGTCAAATCAATTTATTCCAGTAAACCCAACTGCAAGGTATTTTTGAACGTCAAATCGACTTTAGTTCGGTTTGAAAAGAAAACCTGAACACTGAGAAGAACCGACAAGAAACTCAGTCAGGTATCATTTTTTCAACATCATTCTACTAATATTTATTTAAAATACAATATTCATAAAGCCAGTAAATGCCTGTGCAGAGAAGATTATTTCCAGACTATTGTTTTTTCTTCAATGAAATCGTTAACTTTGTACTTAGTATGCTTTTCCAATCAGTGTGCGTTTAATAACAAGTTTAAACTGCTTTACCGTTAATTGAGTAATTTTTTTAGGAATTTTATTATAAAAACGAACAGTTGCCCAAAAATGACCCACTTGACTTTTGTAATTTAAATTTAGCAGTAACTAGCTGATCACGACCACGAGTTTCTATACCATTAATAGAACCTATTAATGGTATAGAAAATGGTATTAATACCTTTCTATTGAAATAGATCTATATTTTTTCTAGTGTACATTATGTTTTCATAATATATAAGAGGTCTTTTAGCGACGCTCGTGCATTTATACTGTAGATGGTACGTATAATCCCCCTTTTTTTTGTAAAATAAAGAGAATTCATATGCGCTGCTGATCCCCACAGTAGTAGGTCATAAGACATAAGGCTATGGAAATACACCAGTATGGAAATACACCAGCCTAGCCGTGGCCACATCTGTCAACTATCTAATCCGTCTCAGTATACTAGCGTTATACTAACTTTATGTATAAAGGTATTTAATGACCATAATTTAGAATAAGTAATATTTTAGAATTTATTTAAATTACTAGATTTTTTATTTTAAGTCTACCGGAATAAACGTGATTAGGTAGTGCGCATTAACTATAGTTGAGCTGCGGAAACGAGAAAATTAGGAAGTGGTTATTGAGCGCAATTGCTATTTGTATTGCCGTTGGACGTATAAATAACTGTTTACGCTTTGTGTGTACGATGATAATATTACCAGCATTTATATTTTACATATTATAGAACCTATCAAGTGTCACATATCACAAACATATGGTTATTATCATGGGTTATAGGCATTTCGAAATTTATAAAAAACAACGATAAAAATTCTGTTCATTGGTATAAAAAAATATAATGTACAGCAATGCAATGTCAGCCCTACATTCAAAATATATACTAACTTAAAAATATGCAAGGGGCGTTCAATAAAAAGTGAGTGTGGTATTAACCCTTTAGTAAAAAAAAAAGTAAATACTAATTGTCATAGCTGGATTATCTGTTTGATTGCTGTTGCAGCGTGTTGGCGAAAATTAAAAAAAAAACGTGTGCGGTCGGGGGGATCCCGTCAGGAACGAAGTTCCTTAGTTCCAGTTTCAATTTCTCAATACTTAATTGCAGTAGTGAGACAATAAAACTCACGTATGATTTAAAATAAAAACAAAATCCTAAGCGCTCGCAAACTCAAACCTCCCGCAAGGCGCGTTAAAGAACTTCGTTCTAAAATTAACTACGCGCGGTTATATATCTGTGTTTGAAAATGATATCAAGGAACAAGTAAATTACAATTTACCTGAATCATTAGAGGTAAATGGTTCGCCATATTCCACAGTTAAGCTTCGCTAGGAACGACCTGTTACAGCAGTTACCGGAGAAATAGTTAAAAATGTCGAAAAAATTGTTGTACCAGATCGTTGTGTCTGGGTACATTTTATTGTAGTGTGCATAAAATTTTACATGAACGCTTGGGGATGAAAAAAATACCCGGGCATTAGGTTAGGTTATCAGATTAAACATTTCCCAACGCTCTTTAGAACTGTTGTAATGAGATCCTTATCGTTTTTTGGTTCGGTTTGTAATAATGGATAAAACGTGGCTCACCAAACGAAACGAAATTACAGTCCGTGACATCTACCCACCATCTACAACTCCTAAGAAAATCAAGGTGAGTCTTTCCGCCGGTAAGATCTGGGCTTTCTTTTCTGGGATAGTCAAGAGGCAGTAATGACTGAATACCCGGACCATGGAACAACGGTTACGGGCACGTTGTAATACGCAGTGAATAAAAAAAAAATGCGTAATAAAAACGCGAAAAACGGCGAGGCAAAGATTGTGTTATACTATCAAGATAACGCGCTGCGGTGCCGTTAAGATAGCTGCAATTATAGATGCTGGCTATGAAATGTTGATCATCATTGATCTTCCTACACATTCACCAGACCTTCCCATTAGTGATTTCTATTTCCTAGGTTGAAGAAGTACCTGAGCGAATTAAAGATGATGAAACAGTAGTTGCTGCAGTACAGGAATTTCTAGATACTCAGGATGAAAGAGTTCTTCAGAGTTAAACGGCACTTTGGCCGCATTAGTGGACAGTGTGAATAATTGTATCTAACTCAGCCAAAATGGCCATCAATGCGGTGTTGGTGTCAACTTTATTGTAATGACGCCTGGATATGCCCTATATCAGGTGAAAGTAATACAAAAGCAGTAGAAATGCGATCTCCTAGATATATGTGCGATGTCTTCCTTGCGGACAACAAAATAAGCAGTGAAGAAAAACGCAGTATGACAGGGTAGTATGACGGTGTTATAGTAAAAATGAAGAAAGGAATACTTATCATAGATGGTTCGCGCACATAGAAAGAATGAGTGACAAAATACTGACGAAGAAAATCTACAGAGCGAAATTGAGTGATAGCAGAAGTCAAGATCAAGACTGCCATATGAAGATCAAACAGCCAAAGTGTTAGCTGACGGAAACGTTAAAAGTACTTGCATATCTAGGCGAAAATGTGTGAGGAGAATGATGAAATTTGAGGAGGCAAAAGAAGTATGTAAGGACCGCGACGTTTGGCGTTCTGTCCTCTGACCACCCCGTTACGGATACATCGAGAAGATATTATGTATGTATTCATATTTAATAACAAAATTAGAAAAACAAGTATACATTTTAAAATCAGCTTTTCGGAGTTCATGTAGCATTAAGGCACAACGAATTACACTAAGAACTTTATTTATTGTAGCTTGACGGCAATTTCAGCAAGAAAAATAAGGGATTACAAATAGTAAAGTGGAACAAAATGGGTAGCGACGAGTTACTAGCTCGTCACCTATTTAATGTACAAGTTTCTAACGAGCCCTAATATCTCTTAGCCGAATTCTACGACTAGCGCGAAAAAAAAGCACCTGACACTTTTTACCCTTTTCTTTCTCCACTCGACCAGCGTGAAAACATAAAAAAAACATTAAGTGCGAAATACAGTTTCTAAAATAGGTACATACATACGTATTGCGCAGCATCATACTGGGGTAAACAAGAGGACGGAGTACAACCTATGCGTCGCGGTTCTTACATACTAGATAATTACAAACTTAGCTGGGTACATTAGAAAGTGTTATACTTTAAAACGATAAGAAACATACAAATATATACGTACATAATTCATACAGTTGTTATAATTAGTACAGTACAGAGCGATAGCTCGAGCACTTTGCACTCAAATGATAACTATAGAGACCTCAAAATTACGCCCCATCCCACCCTATTGAATTTTCCCAACACACTGATCGCCACCGATTAATCTTCATCATTGCGGTTCCTTCAGAATAAATGGAAATCCTTGTTAGGTATCAGTGGTTAATCCAGAACAAAATATTGTGTTTATAATCATCTAAAATCTAAATGATTTTCTACCTTTTAATTATTAACCAGCTACGTTGCGTGGTTGCACCCATGTTAAATTTAGCATTTTTCCGCAATACGCAGTATGACAGGGTTGCACGACAGTGTTATTGTAAAAATGAAAAAAGGAATGCTTAGAATAGACTATTAAACCATTTCAATTTAAATTAAAACATCGAATTATTAGCCTGAAACCTTACGGCAGATAGGTAACTCTCAATGAAATTGTTGGAACGACAGTTAAAGCCCACCCATAAATAATTTATTCTGCTCAATACAATACTGTCTAATAGTAATAAAACTAAAAAAGAAGACTACTGTGGCGTAAATGTAAGTGTCTAAATACATAATAAACATGTCGATTTTTAGTATTTTTATGGAATCATCTTGGCGTCTTCTGGCGTTTTTCGTTAACAACTGAACAATCATAACAAGCAGTGTCTCAAACGTAGTCGTTATGGTAATTAGGCTTGGACAACTTTGATTGTCTCATTCTTATTTAATGAACGTAATGAACTCGGTCGTTCACTTGGTGCAGTCGGTCACCACTACCAAATTACCATAGTCAACTATTACTCTCGCCGTCTCGCCGTTGAGCTAATAATATTTCTAAGACAGTAATATATATTTATACATTAAACAAAATGCATGAAATTGTAGGATTATGTAACTATTATCCAATAAATAACATACAAATCCCTTAAAAATATTCCACACATGTTTTGGATTACAAAAATATTAACAATACGTCACTACTACAAGCAAAATGAGTAACGTGACGATGGAATCAGTTGTAAGGTTGGATTTATTACGCTATTTGTTCAGGATCGCTCCCTCTCTACTACTGAGCTACTTTCGAGGAGCGGACTAGTTGAATAAGTTCCGTCCGATCACTATTACAGAAACGGCTTAATTGGTCGATCGTATCACGAACGACTCAATTCTAACGTGATTTTTAAAACGTTGAATTTTTACTTTTGAGATTAGTTTTGAGACTTATGTAGAAAGTTAACAAGAGTAAAGCTAGTATATTCCTTATTTTTCTTTCCTTACCAGACAAGACTGGAAGCAAATACAATCCAAACTAAAAAGTTGCCTATCCAAAATTACAGTCTGTAATTATCAGAATTTAAGAAATAAAAAATTTTGCTTAGAATGTCAAAAACATCTATGTATAATTTATCATCTTTTCTTTAAAATGCCCTTAACAAAGGTGTTTATAGGACAGGTATTAATAATACTGGCACAACGTAACAAAGGCATTAAAAATACATTGGAAAGCCTTACAATGTAAGGTAATTTTCCCAAAAATATAAATGAATAACAATTTCCTGTGAATAGTACAATTTTGCTCTCATTGTATTTCATTTACAATGGCAGGTCCGTGAAAAACCGTTATGAGCTGCTTTTCAAGGAAGCCGCGTCTAAGAGTACATAATATCGATACAGTCAATAGTAGTGGGTGGAAGGGTGTTGTAAAAGACATTATTAATCACGACCGGGGGTGGGCCAAGTCTTTTCGCTTTCCACAATTACAATGCTTGCCGGAATGATGTGCCCTTCCAGTGGTTCAGTGTAAACATACCTGCTTCCCCACGTTTTGTTCTCTTCCATCAGTAGCGGTGTACTGCTTCATGTTTCGTTCGAAGTTAGAAAAATGAAACACGTTATTTGTCTGTATATCTGATATAGATACAGGAGGTCACAGACGTTACTTTCGATACTATTTGACATAAACAACTGAACATATACATATGCAGGTGTAAACTTTAAAAGTGAAATTTTGACATTAGTGGTCAGTTTTGGGACCTTAAGTAGAAAGTTAAAACAAAGTTCCGGTCATCAAATAGTATCAAACGAAAGCTCTCAAAGCAGTATTATTTTACATGTTTCTTTGTATTACTTTTCTTTGAAATTTTTTTGAAACAACACGATAAAAACTGCTGTCCAGTGTTGCTAGTCTTTTAAACAACAGCACTACTCATGGTTTAGCAGCTATGATGTTTAAAAATCTAGAAAAATCATGAATATAGAAAAATCATGAACCTCTTTCCATGAAAAGAACGCTCTACGACAAAGTTTGTTTTGTGCTTGGCAGCAACTGACATGACAGAATGAACTATGCAAGTTTGACTCACTCAGCTGGCTTTTATTTAAAACATCCAATGACAGGGTATACTTCAATAATACTATTATGTATAACTAAATAAGTACGTACGAATGAGGTGTTTTAAGAACATTTATGTTTCATTTATTATTGAATATTAATAAAACCTCGTTGTATAAATAACTTTATGAAGAAAATGCAATATATCTAAATTCCGAAACATTAAAGGGACATAAAAAAATAATGGATAATATACGGCCACGATAAAGACACCAAGTTATTGGATTCGTAAGAGACAATAAAGTTAGAATGTTGCTGAAATTGCAGTAGTAAGTACAACTAGTTTATAGTATATGGGATTTATTACAAATTATAATAACATAAATGTATACGAGTATATGCACACAAATAATTTAAAATGTAGGCGTATATACGGTATACATCTCGATGTGAGTGAGGCACCATTTTCTAGTCGTCGTTACTACGAAATTTATAAATGTATAAGACTTGAGCTGACGAAAAGTAATGGGAATTATCGCCCATTCCCTCTTTTGCCTTCCTTGTTTCAAGATGTAAACGAATATAAGAAGATTTACTCCTAAAAGGACAACATGTAATAATAGGTTTCTGACATATACATAATACATATTATAATGGAAGTATTGTAATATAACATGCAGTTTTATGGTGGTAAAATCTGATGCCATTCAGTTTGCAGTACTTTTACAGCTTTATTTATTCTACTCTTTGATCTCAAATAATAGGCGATCGAAGATCCAACTGTAAGAAATTATTTAAATATGTATATAGCACAAAACATTCATATAATATTTTATCAAAATCTTTCAAAAAAAAGCATTTACGACACGACAGATCTAGAACAGGGGTATCAGACTGTGCTGCAATCATTCACTCCTGCTACAGAAAAGAGCCCTTGTTTTATTTGTCCACCGCAGCTGTAGAACACGACAACAACTCTACATATTTAGAACACATGTCGCGCCGCCTCAACACCCTCTCTGAAATCTTGTTGCTATTTATGGTAACGTAACAATACAGTACTATGACTCATTCTCTAACCTAACCAAAGAACCCACTAGCACTTAGTGCGTCTGGATATAATAACGTCGACACTTTAACTTTTAAGAATGAATGAACTCGCATGATTGCGTCTCACCTAATGTTAAAAGAGTCCGTGACATATTTCTCTTTTATGTAAAAATATTTTCTAATTATGTCGAAAAACGCCACAGGGATAGTATTATTGCACATAGTTCTAAAGCGAAATGTCTATCGTTATGATTTCAGCCTACATTTTCATGTCAAAGTTAATTAACATAAAGTTTGTTAAGCTGGCATTGTCAAATTAACAAAATCACCTAAGTTTGTACTTATTGTCAGTATTTAGTGCTACTTTAGTGCTAAAGAAAGAAATTTAACGTTCAGTAAGACAAACCGAAAATAGAATTTTTCCATTTTCGCCAACACGATATAACAAACAGAGACCGAACGACTCCTATTTTAAAAAAAAACGAAAGATAATAATCGATTTGTTTTTTGTGTGATATAGTCTAACCGATAACCGAGTATTTATTGTTTTAACTTCCAAAGTTTTGGCACAGCATTCTCACTTTTTATTGAACATCTCTCGTAATAAACTAGCTAAGTAGCTAACGTTGTACTTATCTATTAATAAGTATAAGTTGAGTTTTGACTATTAAATCCCAATGAAAAAACTCAAGTTTTGATGTTAGCGGCTGTCTTTAGGCCACCAAAATTTAGAACGATTATATTAAGTGGTCGCCCACTACTTAACATAATTATTGTTCCAAATTTTAGCTGTATTTAGTCTTAGAGAAAAATGGCTGTGATATCTAGACAATCAGACGAACACGACGTGACTCCATAAGTGTTCCTTTTCCAATTTTAGAACGTAACATTACAAGTTCATTTTTGAAAGATGAATAAATAGGTAACAATAATTATAATAATAATAATGCGCCAGACAATACACATCAATCATCTGATCTCAAACTAGGGTATTCCCTGTGCTATGAGAACCAGACGACGACTACTGGGGGCGTCTCCCAGTACACCCAGACCCGAGACAATCTAGAAAAGTTCATTTTCTAATTTGACCCGACCGGGAATCGAACCCGAAAACTTCCGCGCTTGCGTTAACGTCTAAACCACTGCGCCATCTAAGTCGTCAAATGAAGGTAATGAAGCCAGTAGTAAAGAATCTGCGAAATAAGAAGTACAGAGCGAAAGCGTCATGTCATCATAAAACAATGATTGCTAAAGGTACAACTCGCAGAAAAGTTCCAATGATCATTACCCATGTGGTACACCGCCTGCCTCGTCATATCCGGCAGGGCGCGGCGCGCTCTCATAAACAAACGGACTTTTTATAGCGCGCGCCTGCGATTCGTCTCGCACCCAAACACCACCACACTGCTTAGTCTCACTCCCAAAAATGTGTAGTTTGTAAACTTTAGCACGAATTCTATGTTTATATTCTAACTCTTAACAAACTATCCTTTATAACTTTAGGTGAATTATTTATGTATGTGTAACACATAACAAGGTGAGGTATTAGGTACAAGGCGACCTGTGCAATCTTGCCGCGCGTCATGTATTCTAATGTTTATCTACATCTTCCCTATGTCCCACAATTTTTTCAAAACTAGACTCAGTAGATTCAGATATTGCGGCGGGAGAATGTTAGATTTTCGTATATTTTCTTTAATCAGAGGTCGCCCGGTCTCGAAATTCTTTGGCGACAATCTCTACTCTGTGCGACTGTGTGATCCAAAGAGTAGCAACGTTTCATTCTATGTAATATGATCACTAACTATTATGAGTTTGACATTGATTCTTTCTGATATTGGCAGTATGAGCGTATAACTATGCCAAATCAAATCTCACACTCCTCCGTGCGCGCAATATTCTGAAAACAGGATCCGAAGTTTTGACTGTTTCCAAATTTTTTTTATTGATAACACTGAAGCTCTAACTAAAAAAAAAAAGAAAATTGGTTGAAAAATAAAGGAGAAAAAAGTACAGAACTGTTTTGTATTTACCTATTTATACATAGATTATGTGATGTGATTAACGGCCGAATACTCAAACGTTTCTTAAATAAAATTTTAGTTAAGTTATCCTTAGTTTAAGGACGGTCTCAAATTTAATTGGTATTTTCAAACGTAACTCATACATTGTAAGTATCCGCTTATCTAAAGAGACCTTAAACGCTTACTGTATGGCAACACCAGTACAAACAAGTCCGTTTTCGTTTCCTTTTCGATAGTACTACAACAACGTTTCTTCCAAGCAAGTAACTTATATTTTAGCATATTTTACAAAATCTAATTAATTACTAAAAGCTGCTATTTAGTTATTAGTGTTTAAAATATATCTTTCTTATGTGTTTCTGCCAAAAGTTAATTGCCGTTTGAATATGCGCTTTTTGATGTTTTTTCCAATTAAAACGGCCTTAAAATTAAGGATGTATAAAAAGTTAAGCAACTCTCCATTTTTCTTTTGAGTATGAGTTAAGGTTGCCTTATGTGTTTGAGAAGCTCTTAATAATTTAAGAAGCGTGTGAGTATTCGGCCGTAAGCCACCTAACTTCATAAACGTATGTACTAAACTTCAAATTTTTTCGCCCAGTATATTCGGAAACCAGTAGTCTGGTTTACAAGTTAAAAACGTGTTAATTCTTGCTGCTGATAGTAAAAATACGGTACGATAGCACATTAGATTCGTAATGACATCTAGAAAAATTTGCGAGTTTCAAAGCCGCAGATAAATAATTGCAAAGTTTATAAACAATTAATCATTTAATAAAGGGGTTCAGTTTTTTGGAAATAACTTGAAAAACATTAAGATCAGAGAAATTTAAAAAAAATATTTTCAAAAAGGAGGAAATTCAAAAAAATGTTGACACCCGAAACTTCATCCCTATTATTAATACTTTTATTCAATGTTGAAAATAGGTCCCCGCACAGCAAGTGTTGTACCGTTATGTAGCTTCGAAACTGGCCACTGCATTAAAAAAAAATTTTTACACTTTAAAATATTAATTTAAAAAGATTGAAGTATTATCTAGACTCTTTAAGGAATAATGTTATTTTATTGTTAAACAAATTTAAAAAAAAAATTTTTGTTTACATTAGATACAATAAAAAATAGTCATTGATATATTTAATTTATATATTAAATGAATAAATTGTTATAAACAATTAAAACATTATTTATTTTCTCTTTTAAGTGGTCTTGTCCTAAATAAATATAAAAATAAATATCGTAGTTTGCGGAATACCTTTTTTCCAATTCTAGAATGTAATATTATGCAAAAGGATTTTCAAAATATATAAACCGTTAAGGAGTTCTTTAAACTTAAGTGTACTCCATAATAATAAAATCATTCGTTTAAGAGCAAGCTCCCAAAAAATGATTTTCGCCTAGGCTCCGCCCTCACACTTCGACATCCGAACGCTACATTTATCGTAATAACTGGAATATTAATTCATATAATAAAATATCCTTTAACCAGTATTTAGTAAACTGTATTGTGTTCATGTTAGCAGTAATTTTATGTAACTTATAGTCAAGTAATTTAGGAGAAATACTTAAAAATCTCTCAAATACACATCACATTGCAGAAAAAAAGTATCGAACGAAAATTCATAAATTGCGTAATGGTTTTATGCAGTCGCTAGACAGATGTATGAAGTAGCATATATTTAAATTTCACATTCATTAAACGTGTGCCTGCCTCAGCAAACTTATTTAAAAACGCTCAAAATTTTGGCACCCGGGTCTTAAGCAGTCCTCCGTAATTAAATAACTAAATTCACTAACTATTAAGTATTAACTAAATTTCTATGGGTCTACTTTGGACATATATGTATATAGCCTTTCAAATAAAATTAGAATTACCGAAATTAGCGCACGAAGGACGGTGTACATACATAAAAAAAGATTCCAATGAATTGAAAACCTCTTCATTTGAAGTCAGTTAATAATATGAATGTACGGTTTGAAAACGAGTTAAGAATTTGTAGATATTCTATTGTGTTGTCAAGGCGACGTCGCTGAAGTAATTGGAAAAATAAAATTACTTACTTTTATACTTTTTTATTGTAAAAATATAAAAGTAAGTAATTTTGTTTGAAGATAAATGGCTCCTTTTATGTTTATTTTGACCTAAGAAATACATATCTCTATTGAATGGAAATATAAACGTTTTGATAATGAAAACAGATTTTTGATGAAAAATCACAAAGAATCTTGAAACTTTATCGTACGATATTCGAGGTGGAGCTCGTCGGGTGCCGCGGGTGGTAATGAGCGTTGACCTTTAATAGGTGTAATAATAACTAAGCTATTGAAAAAGGTAAAGCTGTGTCAGTCTGCTGGGCGCCCTAAGCAATGACAGCTTTCTAAGCGGCAACTTTGAGAAAGTCTATTATTTAAGATAATGTTGAATTTTAAGTTTGTAAATATTAACGTTATATGTATGTACTGAAATTGTTCTACACTACACACCGTGATGAGAAAATAAGATACTCATTGCTTCCTAAGACCACCGGTATCGCCTATCCGCGATTTTTTTTTATTTTCGGTGCAATTTATGGTTATTTTGCAGGAATTTACGTATGAGGCAGTTCGGTAATATTATGAGTTCGATATGGCCGTGGTGTAATCCTTCAACAACGTGGTGTAATCCTTCTCGAATGTCAACTTCACATTATTGAAGTCTGAAATTATTGTAAGAGCTGACATGTCAACTTCATATAAAATACCGGAGTCGAAGGTCATGAGAAAAGAAAATATATTTTATGCTAAGTGCTAATAGGCCTATTCCGGCAATTAATTCAAGGAGTTACAATTATTTCGTCATGTTTGTAAGTTTTTCGGAATAAATTTTAATACATATTGAAGTATTAAGATGTCTGTCAACATAATAGGTTAAAATAATATTATGTATATACACACATCAAAAGTCTAAGCAACACGCATCATTTACAGAAACTGCATGTTTTATTAATTGATACTTTATTTTTTTCTTAGAAAAATAGATAAGTATACAATCTTTTTGTTTTCGTATATACTGGCTGATTTTAAAAATAGAACCTTTTTAGTTGTGTTTTGTTTTCATTAAAATAAAAGCTAATTATTTTTTCCCGATTTCATGTGTTTTCGTTGCTTGACAAATTTGGTATTTATCGCACTTTTATCATTTTGAGATATAAAGTTTTTGAAAAAATTGAGTGGTGAGTCATGTTTTATGTTATGGAGCGACGCCATTCGACTGCTGACGAAATGTAGAGAGCTGTAGGAATGCTACAAGCGGGAAGAAATCAGTCCCAGGTGTCTCGGCATTTTGGTGTCAATAGGAGCGTGATTTGTCGTCTTTGACAGCGTAACGCTAATACAGGGGATCCTGCTGAGCAGCATCCAGGACGTGGAGGAGTACAACTGCTCGACAGGACCGATACATACAACTGACTGCAAGACGTCGGCCGATGTTAACCACCCGGGAGATATGTTTAAAGCTACAATTCTCAAGCGGTGTTGTTGTTAGCCACCAAACCGTGAGAAATAGGCTGCATGAATACGGCCTACGAGCACGACGCCCAATTAGATGTCCACCTATACGCCATAGGAATGGCGCCCGTCGAAACGAATGGTGTAGAGAACACTTGACATGGACCCAGGAGCAATGGGATAAAATTTTATTTTGTGATGAGTCCCTTGATTTAGGGCTGATACGAGAAGGGTAAGAGTGTATCGTCGTCCTGTGCTGAACGGCTGAGATTCGTCCAGGAAGTGCACCCTTACAGTGGCTCCACAGTGATGGTACGGGTGGGTATTATGAAGAAAAGACGAACTGCGCTTGTTTTTGTAGATGGCAATATGAACGCTGAAAGTTACGTTGAAGATGTCCTCGGGCTTTATGTTTACCCATTTGCGCAAAGTCTTGGCTCAGATTTCACGCTGATGCATGACAATGCGCGTTCGCACACAGCTCGGTGGACCAGAGAGTACTTGGCAATGGAAGACATTCGGGTATTGCCGTGGCCTGCACAACCGCCAGACCTCAATCCTATCGAGCACGCATGTGACATGCTCCAGAGACGTGTTCTAGAGAGCCTGGACGGAGTGTCGACGACCCAACAACTGAAAGACTTGTTAAAATTCCATTGGGACCGATTGCCGCAGGAGCAGATAAACAATTTTATAAATTCAATGAAAAATCGCTGGCGACAAGTTTTAAACAACAGAGGCGGTCACACTGTACTGAATTACCAAATAATTAAAAAAATGTCGTTATTTCATTCTGTAAAACATGAACAGTTTAATTTCGTTTTAACTTTATTTTATACTTCGTATGTTACGGTACACATATTGATAATTACTGTGATTATATGAATGAAGGATTTTGTTGCTTTAGTCACTGTTTTAAACAAACAAAGGCTGAACAATTATGATTTATAAATCACATTATTTAATAATTTATTTACTACACATTTATGCAGCGAAAGGAAAGCCATAGGGCGATCCATCAACAACTGAGTAGAGAGAAAAGAAAAAAAGGTGTTGCCAGATCCACCCGCAGATGATACCAAAAAATCATATACACAAAAAAATGTATGTTTGTATCAAACAAGTCACTAATGCGTCAAAAAATGCTTAGTTTTTATTTATAAAAGAACTATAAATTTATTACAATATTAAAAATAGTTCAAAAGTTCAAAATCGTACATGTTGCTTAGACTTTTTTGATGTGTGTATAATACAATCTATACTACTATAAATCTAGCGTCTGCCTGTAATTATAATTTTTCTGTAAAATTTTCTGATAGATAGCAGTCATTTTATGACTCGCTGGCATCGATTCTACCATTTTTCAAATGTTTATGTGTTTATGTCTGTCCGTATGTCCTTATACAACTCAAGGCTTGACCGATCTTAATGAAAATCGGTACATATAGTGAGAATATGTGAATGCGCTCATGATAGGCTACTTATTTTTTTAGAAAATCTATCCCTGAAAGGGTGAAAAGGGGGATGAAACTTTTTATGGGAAATGGTAAACCGCTGAACCGATTACGATGAAATTTGGCAGGGAGATAGTTTAACATCACAGAACGGACATAGGTAATTTTTTTTTATCAAAAACCTATCCCTAGGATAGTGAAAAGGCAGACGTAACTTTGTATGGGAAATGCTTAATCTTAGTAATGATAAAATTTGGTGCGGTGATAACTTTTTTTTTTTTAAATTCATTGGTTACTTTTTTATCAAAAATCTGTGAATAGATGGACGAAACTTTGTACGGGAAATGCTAAACGGCTGAACTGACTATGACGTAGCATGGGTATAGTTTGAGACCTTGGACACCTGGGAACGGACATAGGCTACTTTTTTATCAAAAGACTACTCCTGAGGGAGTGAAAGGGGGGATGAAACTTTGAATGGAAAATGCTGAACCGCCGAAGCAATTATGATGTTTGGTACAGAGATAATATGTGCCCGGAGACAGACGTAGGCTAGACAAAGACTTTTTTTTCAAAAACTATATTTAAACATACTATGCACTTGTACATAGGTATAATCTAACCTAATTCGGGAAAGCCACGAAAAAATTTTCTGCGTAGACGAAGTCGCGAATACAGCTAGTACTCACATATAATTACTCTATATAATGATTGGTAGCAGCACCAAAGTCCGAGAATATAATAATTAAATGTAAACAAAAAATATATTAGCGTAATTCACGCATACGAAATTGAGGGCACAGACTAGTGTATAATAAAACGATGTAGAGCGATTGAATAATATATCACTGTATAATAAAAAAATATAAGTAGGTACATAATATATACTGTATAACATATCTTCCAGGATGAATTCCTAAAACAAAGACAGCAGCTACATTAACCCGTGAAGCATTTATTTGATTTTCTTAAAAAATTCTTTTACGACACAAAACGTTCACGACAGAACATAAGTGGATAAAACAATCTAATTTCACGAGTATCGTCGTTCACTTTCAGCCTCACATTTTAACTGTTCGAATAAAATGAATTCATTTAGTAGTACAGTCAGTGAGGGATAAAAAAGAACTTTGCCCCTAGACTTTGCGTTACAAAGGGTAAGATAGAAATGATTTTGGGATAATATGTTGCTCAACAAGTGACCCTGATGAAAAGTAACTAAGTTTTCGACCTTGGGGGAGGGTACACACGAGCCGCATCTTAGAATAAAGGCGTCAAAATTGTTTTTTGCCAAATATCACGGTAACAGTAAATTGTAAGAGAAAAGTGTAAATTGTAGAGGACAATATTCACTAAATTATTCATAATTATGTGCACTTTTCATGTAAATCTAATCGGACTGATACACATTAGAGACAAGATACCATACAATAAAATTTTCCTCAAATAATCGTCAAACGGTAATTCTTCCTAATTATTAAAGGTAATTTAACATTTAATGAAATTAAGTATTTTGAGTAATAAATAAAATTACTCTTAAAAATTAAATTAAATAAATACATTTCTCTATGTCGTTATTGTTATGTACGACTATTTCAATTCAAACTATGGCTATTTTATTGTGTTTTTAGTAGATATATTGGAAAGAAAATATCTATAGACGAGTGCTCTTTTTTGTTCATAATGTTGCTTACGACGAGGCCTTTCTTTTCCTTCGTATTTAAAAACACTTCCAATTTTTATTTGCTCTGTGTCACTGAGTTGTAAGTGACCATTTAATTGATTTAGTAGATACTTTGTGGTGTGTGAAGAAAATTCAATCTATATTTTTGCAACTTGATATCACTCATTAAATACTGGAGAATAGGGTTGCTAGATGGTAGGAAAATCGGGAATAGTCCCGGAAATTTGTTTCTAGTCCCGTGTGTAGTAATTATAAGATAAAGGCCCGGATATTCAATTCTGAGTCAAACATTTTGAGAACGCTGCCAAATTCTCCTTCCTTGCTGACAACTGTCTATTATACAAATTTAATGTATTGTTGGCCATTTTAGAATGTCTAAGTAAAAAATTTGAGTTATCTACCCTAATTTCTGGTTTCGCCATTAAAATTAATTACGAGACGTAGCATGTCTCTGTTTAAATTTTTGTTCTTTTTTTGTATCTGTAGTTCATTATTTTGTAAAACAATGTCTAACATTATTGATAATAATCAACTTTTCACTTGTTTCCTTTATGAATATAGTAAAAAAAAACATTGCGAGCAGTGGCGTGCCTAGGGTTTCAGAATAGGGCAAGCCCGACATATATGTTCTTCATTGTTTTTGTAAAAGTATAGGGAAGGCTAAAATATTATAGATTACTAGTTTATCATGACTTTGACTTTGGTACAACCGGTGGACAAGAAGAGAGGAAAGAGAACGCTCCCCGCGTTATTTTTATAACAAACAATTTTTATAATACTTTGCTATTAAAAATGTACAGGCGTAAATTCTTTATCAGTTCTTAACATAACAATAGGACTTTTTGGCGGGAACGGGAGAAGTGAGGTTGGCATTTTATTTGGATTTTCTATTTTTTATATTTTTAGGAGTTTTAAAGTACAACAGTGATAGTATATTGTGTTTTAAAGTTCCGTGTAAGTGAAAATAATGGAGTAGATCTAAATAAACATGTGAAGCTGAAGTTCTCGCGCTCTTTCAAGAAGTCCTTTAAAACTTCAGTAAAGCCTACTATCACTTTACTGGAGGAGTTTTACGATAAGAAAAAACGAATTTACTTTTGATTCTCGTTATTAATACGTGACATTGGCAAATGCGCTAACTGTGCACCATGCCATGAAGGAAAAAAAAACATAACAATATGTCTCAAGTCCCTGTTTATCGAAATTACTAAAAGAAATCACAGTATTAATGTGTTTATGTGAATTCATGTGTCTTTTATGGCGCCAGTATAGTTTTTTAATCGTCATAGCCAGATATTTACTCAACTCTAAACATTTTCGTCATTTGAATAAAATATACAGCACTGATAATAATATGTAGTACCACCTACGTATAACTTGATGAGAGAATTTTAGTTACTTTAAATCACCAGAAAATATTAGCTTAGATCTGGCAACCGTACTGAAAAAAACGAAATAATTCCTACGTCTTTATATTATTTCAAAAAACACCTACTTCAGCTTTCCAGTCGCTCCTCCAGGTCTTATATTTTTCATTACGGTTACTGTTGAACGACATATCCCTAAATCATTTTAGGAATTGTTGCAGTTTTAAAAGCGTTAGTAAGAAAGAATGAACGCCTGACATGTTTGTGTATAATGTGTATTCGATCATAAACTAAACAGGTCATTTAATTCACCGTAACTGACGGAGGTAAAGCAATGTCAAGAAGTAATATTTTATACGAGTTGAATATGCAATGAGAGATGTTTGTAGTCAAATGTACCGACGCGCGTCGCCGCTGTATTCAACTTTTTAACTGACGCGAAATCAATTTTGTATTTAGTAAGCAGTTTACGCATTAACATATTTTCAACAAATATCATAAACCTTTCATCGGCATTGTGACGAATTTTTTAGTATTAGCTTTATTATAAAACTAACTTTTTGCTGGTGGTATCACATACATGGAAATTCGAATATTTCTGTAATAAATGTGCGGCTAATTCTTTTTAAATAAGTTTTTTTTTAATTAAATTTAAAATGAAATTTAGTAAAACCTTAATTAAAACTAGGGCGAAGTAAAAAGGAAAGTTACGATTTCAGCAGCGTCAAAGTCAAAGTCAAATTTATTCAAGTAAACCCAAATGCAAGGTATTTTTGAACGTCAAATCTACTTTAGTTCGGTTCGAAAAGAAAACCTGAACAGTCAGAAGAACCGACAAGAAATTCAGTCAGGTATCATTTTTTCAACATCATTCTACAATACTTATTTAAAATACAATATCTATCCATAACGCCAGTAAATGTATGTGCAGAGAGGATTATTTCCAGTCTATTGTTATGTCTTCAATGAAATCGCTAATTTTGTAGTATGCTTTTCCAATCAGTGTGCGTTTAATAACAAGTTTAAATCTCTTTTCCGGTAATTGAGTAATTTCTTGAAGAATTTTATTATAAAAACGAACACAGTTACCAGAAAATGAACCACTTGACTTTTGTAATTTAAATTTAGGAATAACTAGCTGATCACGACCACGAGTTTCCACACCATTAATAACGCCTTTCTTTTGAAATAGATCTATATTTTTTCTAGTGTACATTATGTTTTCAAAGATGTATAACGAGAGTAAGGTGAGTACATCACTGTCTTTAAAATGATCTCTCAGCGACTCTCGTGCGTTCATACTGTAGATGGCTCTTTTGTAATATAAAGATAGATTTCATATGCGCCGCTGATCCTCACAGTAGCAGACCATAAGACATAAGGCTATGGAAATATTCGAAATACACCAGCCTAGCCGTAGCCACATATGTCAACTGTCTAATGCGTCTAATAGCATATATTGCTGAACTGAGCTTATTAGCCAAAGTCCCGAAATGGTCGGCCCACTGTAACATTGTCTACTGTTAAACCAAGAAAAGTAGCTGATTTCGCTATTCTAATTGTTTCCCATACAGTTGTAGTCTATTATGGATTCTGGGTATATTGGATAGGGAAAACTTGATACAATTGGTTTTTGTGTATTCAGTAGTAAATTATTAGCAGCGAACCATCTCGAGACGTCCGCCAAGATCCTATTCTGTCCGCTAATCTGTCTTTTCTATTTACTTTAAATAATAATGATGTGCCATCAGCAAATAATATTATTTCACATAGGTCTTCAAGCATAAATAGTACATCATTAATGTAAACTTAAAATAGGAAAAGTCCCGAAATGTATCCTTGGGGAACGCCCATCTTTAATTTAGAACCAACAGATATAACCCCATTTACCCTAATTTTTGTTCTCGCTCAGCCAGATATGGAATCACGAGATCGATTCATCACGTATTCCATAGTATTTCAGCTTGTAAATTCAAGTTTTGTGACAAACAGAATCAAAAGCTTTAGAAAGATCACAAAACACGCCAATGGCATCTCGTGAACCCTGCCAAGCCTATAGTACAGTTTTGTACAAACTTGCTCTCGCATGTGTTGTTGACCGCCCTCTCGTGAAACCGTACTGTTGACCATGAAATATCCTGCAAATGTTAAATTGTGCCAGCATTTGGTTCAGCATTATTTTTTCAAATTATGTATGCGTATGTATGTTTCATTTGATTCCTTACAGAACCGAAAGTAATTAAACGATTTCAACGTAAGAAGTATCATTGGATTCATCTCAATTGCGTGAGAGAGATAGCCCGCGTTTTTTTTTAAATCAGTATGACATTTATAGTACGACATAAAGTCAAAGACTAAAAAAAGTTCATCTGACACCATCATAATGGAACAGTTGTAGTAAGTATCAAATTCAAAAGCTTCAGAAGGCCATTTCGAGAAAATACAACACATGGGCCAAAAATGTAATAACTACAATCAAGGGAAAGCTTATTCTGGGACTCGGACTCTGGCAATCAATTTAAGAAATTAGTTATTTCATCTTATTTGTAAGTGTTTTTTTATTTTCGTCTTCTCTGACTACCCCGTTGGGGATACAGCGTGAAAATATGTATGTATGTGTTTGCAAGTTTTTAATGAAAACGTGTAGGGTTTTAGTTTTGTAACTTTTAATTATTACTTAAAACTTTTCGGAACAAATACCTAAAATTGCATTGGTAAAAACGCCATCAGATCAGTTCAGTAAAACAAGTTGTATTCGGACAGTCAAATAACTGTCCGGTTACATGTATGTATAATAGGCAGTATGTTTGATGTCTGGGGAGTATGTTTTCTAGGGACGGAAGATGTGATTAAGATGTAGAGAGACGAGTAGCAGCTGGTAATAAAGTGAACAGCGCTCTGTCGTCATTAGTAGGCAGTGTGAATGTGTATCTAACACACTCAAAATGGTCATCCACAATGCGGTGTTGGTGCCAACTTCATTGTATGGTAGTGAGGTCTGGATATGCCCGAAATCAAGTGAAAGTAAGATAAATACAGGAGAATGTCTTAGAAATATGTGCGGTGTCACCCTTGTAGACAAAAGAAGCAATGAAGAGATACGCAGATTGACAGGTTTGGATGACAGAGTTATCGTAAAGATTAAGAATAGAATGCTTAGATAGTTCGGACACATAGAAGGAATGAGTGATGAATAATTGACGAAGGAAATGTACAGAGCGAAGGTGAATGGTAGCAGAAGCCAAGGCTAAGGTTGACATATGAAGATCAAATAGCCAGTGTTAGCCGACGAAGAAAAGCACTCGCAAAGCTAGGCGAAAATGTGTGTGAGGAGAATGATGAGGATTGAGGAGGTGAAAGAAGTATGTAAGGATCGCGAAACTTGGCGCTCCGTCCTCTCTGACTGACTACTCTGTTAGGGATACAGCGTGAGGATGTATGTATATACATATATACTTATATTCTTTCCATACAAATGCTGACATTACGTTTTCCTCAATTAGGGGCTGAATTTCGAAAAATCTGTTTATAGTTCAATCTCTACGTTACGAAAGACGTAACTTCGTAACCAAATTCAATGTTTGTAACTTAGTTTGACCTGGTGGCACTAATGAACAGTCAGTAAAAACCTTTTATTCTAAATTTTAGACAGTCAAATAAACAATAGAGTGATGCTCAGCTGGTTTTTCGCAGTATGAGCATGCAATTTTATATGGGAGGTACAAAATAAGCTATCTATGGTATTTTTATTGATCGCTAGCGCGTATCAAAATTGAACCTTTTATTCTATATGATTTTTATCAATTCTTCATTATGACAAGAACTTCCAAGCAGTAGTTTTTATTATTATTACTTTTAATAAGTGTTACTTATGTTTATTTTAAAAGGTTAAAGAATATAATACAAGTAATAATAATAATAATATATGTCTGAGTATATTATTATTAATAATAAATACAATAAAAGAAAGTTCTAGATAAATAGCCACAATTTTTAATAAAAATTAATTATTCACTTTTACTTCATGCAGCATTAAATTGATTGTATGAACTAGTTTCTTTGCTATGCCCGAAGCTATTTGAAAAAAAAATCGATAAATAAAATTTGATTACTGATTTTAAATAACATCGTATCTAATGTTTTAATGTTATTTTGTAAAGACGGGGAATGACTACTTAAAGCAGATTTAGAGTATAATTTGTTAAAGAAAATATAAATAAGTACGTGTTCAAAATAACATGTCGACTTTCTAATCTAAATTAAAAAAAAATATTAAATTCAGACTTCTCCCAAGTTTTTAGATAATAATTTACGTTACATGATTTCTAAATAAAGAATAACATTTTAGTTCACATTATTTATTAATGTCCGCTTCAGGCATTTTTTTGTTTTAGATGTACGAGGATGCTGTTTAGATACCTACTGGTGCTAGCGCGAGCGACGATCGCGCATGTAACACACTTTTTTTACTTTCTTATTTTTAGCCTCCGTTAACGTTAGAACTCTTAGAACATAACACCAATTATTATGAATAATGCGATTACAAATATTTTTTTTATAGTTCGTGTAAATATACACATTATGTCGCAAAGTAGTCACAAAGCACAAGCAGCCGTAGCGCTCACAATTAGGTAATTATATTGAACAATTGAATGTAATTGAACACGACAGGACTACGTACCCGTAGATATGCTATGGACGGACATGGGATTAAATAAATGTGTCATTCAGCTTTTATTACGCGTCTGACACCGTCTGCTGAATTGTCCTTATTATTCTATTCTAGTGAATCTTAAAGGGCAATTTTTCCATTTGTCTGACTCAGTATTTATTTATATTAATTAATATTAAAAATGTGTATATTTATTATTACATTACGTATGTATAATATTTCATGAATACATCGTTTTTTCGCATTATTAAGTACTTACCCCATAGTGTTTATTCTTATGCCAAAAATTGTACAGAACACTGTGTATTGTTTTCCACCATTGGATTAATTAAGTTCCTAACCTCGATGACAACAAACAAAGAACTAGATTCATGATCTTCTGCAAAATCTAGACAAATTATCGTCCGAATTGACATATATATTTTTAATATCGTATAGTATTATCGGTAATATTGTGTTAATCTAAAATAGACCTTCCCGTCAAAACATAAGGTAGTAAAAGCTCTTAAAAGATACTTGCATGACATAGAAACGAAATTGGTAAAAAATAAAATATTTCAAATTCAATCTTACGCTTTGTGCTTAAAGTATCATTCACTTAATACATTTGAATCGCTAATTACCACATTTTGATTTATTACGTGAACGTGACAAGGATGACACATATACTGATTATAATGCTAGACAAATAATAAAATCTTGCACATCAGGCAATGACGTATATTCAGACGCAATTTAGAAACACAGAAAACTTGGGATGAATTGCAATTTTTAATTGTTTTTTTTTCAAGGTGGAAAATTATAAGCGAGTTGTGATTGAATATACCATGATTGTCTAGAAATTATAACCTGAACTCTAACTAAAATCGTTATTAAAAAAGATTTTGGTTTTAGTTTATTAATTATATTAACTAATATAATAGAAAGATAAGACAAACGAGGTGCAATCGTTTCGTGTACGTTTAGTGTTTATAAAAATCCTCGACTGAAAAATTAAACAAATAAAATAAGACAAACAAACAAATGAACATAATGAAGAATAAAGTTGAAATTATACGCTATTCACATTTCATTCTTACATGTGTGAATTTTACTATGAATCTCTACGAAGTGCAGTAGGAAAGCCGGATTTTTAAACAAGCTTACAAAGCTTGGGTGCAAGCCAGCATGTGAGAACGAGAAAACTGATTACTTTGATTATGTCTTGACATCTCAAGACATAATCATAGTAATCAGTTTATCTCGTTAGTATGTGTTGGCTGGTTGTTACAACTGATTGATCGCGACTTCGGGTTAAGAATCTGTTTTTTCTGCTATTTTCGATTGACAAGCAATTGACGGAATATTTAAAACGGTTTGATTTGATTTAAAGTTGATACTTATTCATCATTTATTCTTCACTGAGCATTTCAGTAAGGCAGCCGGACTTTTGGGCTTGTATGGAAGTACGGCCAGTGGAGGAAAGCTGGATTTTTTGAAATATGAGAAAAATGTTACTGTGGTCAACTTACAGTGTTCGTAAATTCATAATTTGGTACAGCAAATCCTTTTTTACAATCTTTAATATTCAGAGCGAAAATATATTTAAAAAATTAAGTACCTATAACATTAAAAACTCGACTCTATTATTCAGAACAGAAATAAAAGTATAACCCGAGTAAATTAGACATTCACGTGGTAGTAGGGTTTTAAACTTCATATTCATTATTTTATACTTAATGCTGTTAAGGTCATGTCCTTTGGATAATATAATTACGAATTTAATAAAAAGAGCTATGTAATTAAGTAAGTTATTATTGCGAAATAATGAACACGTCGATAAAATGATATTAATTATTTGCCAAAAATAAGAATCTCCGGTTTCTTTGAACATTCGAGATGTGTTCATTTTACAATTTTTGAAGGAGCAATTTGACATGTTTGCTGTTAGCTTTTCCAATATTACTAAACAAATGTGAACTCAAATACCCATTTGAGTGCACATTTGGATCGAACATTTTTGGAGCGTTGATTGTGCATCTCATTTGACGTTATTTCCAGTTTACATTTATTTTGTATGTGATGTACAATCAGCATCAAAAGTACTTCATCAAAATTAAAACTTTCATAAAATACGACATGATAATGTTGCACAAATGATATTTTTGTAAATTCTGAAATATTATTCAAATTTTGTTGACTCATCTAAACATTATATTAAGACAGAGTTTATTTTCAACTACTTTTGATGCTGACTGGATTATGTTTAAAACGGTGTACATATATTAATAATATCTATGTAATTATATTAAATTATATTTACAATTACTTAAGTTGGTACTTATTAGATATATGTAATAAAATTGAATTAAGATTCCGAAATTATTTTCTTTTGTCGCAGTCATCGAAAACTTTGAAAATGAGCTTTTTCATTAAGTGATCTTATTACAAGAAGCTAAGAACAACAGAAACATTGTTCTGTAATAAGAAAAGTTGTGAGATGAACAAAGTAATATCTAATCAAGGAGAGTAGGTCGTCCTTTTCTAGAATTTGGAGCACTACGACAGGTAAGGGGCTTATTTATAACCCATCAAACTATTTAAATGATTCTTAAACTTTAGAAAGTAATAACAACTTTTGTTATATTTAATTTACAACACATAATTTCTACCGTAAAATATGCAAAAACCACAACAATAGTACCTAAACGTATTTGTGATCATTGATAGGACGGGTCACTTCGGAGACCCTTAACCCAAACCCAACGATAATGACAAGCTTGACGCACAAACATTGATAATAAAATAATACATATTTCTCGCAAGTTAAACAACTATTACAAATACTAAATAAATATACATATCATCCTTAACAAGTATATTATACAATTTAATATAAAAATATACATATGTAACTAACCACAAAAAATAAATTAGGACATCTCTAATTCTATTACAGATGTCAGAAACAATATATAGTAACAATATATACTATGTATCTACATTGTATACAAACTTCAGTTATATATTATGAGAAAATAGAGGAACTACGAAAAACGTCTCAAAAGCATTATTCTGTTGCTTCTCCCAACCGCAATGTTAGATTAATGATATGGGGATTCAGGAGTGCGTGGGTGTACCCACCGCTCTTCTGTCCCCCGCTCACTCCACTGCCTCTTACCCTCGTTCTCAGGGAACAGATGCTGGATTTTGTAAACACAAACACAAACCCCGTTTAAATTACGATAATAAAAGTTATATTTAAAATCGAATGACACAATAGCCTAGTGTCTAATATAATTAAAAAGATAGCATCCTTTTTATTTCGTAATTCTTGCAAAATATGTCAACATGCTTTTTTCTTTAGACAAAAAACACTCATTTCCTTTTCAGGAAAAAAGAGAAGGATTGCAAATATATTTTATGTAACAAACATTCAATTGCAACAATCCGTTATAATCCGTGTTATTTGCAATATGAATAGTATTAACTGTTACTTTAATTTTATAAAATTTAAGTAGCACAGGATCTTATATACATAAAATTCGTATTAAAATTAAATTTTTCAATACAGCTAGAACTTTGCTTTTATTTAAATATCCTGCACAGAAGCTTAAGCGAGAATGAAATGTACCTACTTCCGTGGGATATACTACATAATATGCATATATACAGTATGTGTCCATTCGTTTAAGGCTGCTAAAGAATTTTGATATTCCGCCGTTTGCTTGTTATTTCCAGTTATTACTCTTTAATATATATAATAAATATAATAAATTCAACAGTTTGCAACACGCTAAGAGAGTGAGGGTATATTAACGGTGCCCAGTGACACAATCTTCCGTTGTACTCTTCTATATGGGGTTTTAAAATCATGCATATGGATTAACTGCATTTTCATAATGCAAAATATAAAAATGAATGTTTACTTTTCTTACATTATTATCCAGTTCATTAAATATGTACCTATAGTAAATATTAAAAGTGAAGCGTGATAAAAAAAACTACAGGTCAGCGTAAAATAAACGGTCAGAAAATGATACGAGATTATGCAGTAACGCATAGTAGACTCATATTTATAAATTGTTTTCGTGCGTCTAATACTTGGACGGTGGTAGGTTTAATACGATTGGTTGAATATGATATTTAATAATTAACATTTTACCTGTAGTTAATGAAGGTAGCGTCTTAGTGGTCCCTATATAATTGTTATTCAGAAACACTAAGTAGTCTCACGATAGGTCAACAACCGTATTATGTATCGTGTCGTCAACCAGCTGTCGCGCTCTGTGATTGCTATTATTATAGTAGTTCATTTACCACATACAAAGGTCACAGTGATTATCGTAGACGCTATTTATGTTCCATATGCTTTAAAAATATGTTTCACGATTCAAAATTACTCGCTGAAATAAGTACTTGTATGTCCATATGACCATACTTAAACGGTAGGTCCGTGGATTACGGGATAGGCGTAATTTTAAAATCTAAATAACGGAACAGATACAAGTTGTTAATGAATTGGAGTGTGGCGAGGTACCGGACGTGAATTGACTACGAATCGATCATCAATAATTCGCAGCTCCACCCGCCCCCAACGTCGTAGTTCGCACCGAGCGACGATGCCGCTTATCGAATTACCGGAAACAATGTATATTTTATTACATTTGCCGAAAAATTGACAATATTCACGTCAATGGTAAAAGTGATAAGCTGTATTTCATTTTTTTAGAGTGATCGATAACATTCCGTTTAATTTTAAATGTACTTTATATACGCAAAAAAAAAATTATAGATACAAAAAAAAATTGTTGATCCTCACTGCAAGTTAGACTGTGAATGTGGAATCACAGAGTGTATTTGGCATACTTGGGACTAATTTCTGTCAGGAAAAATTTTTTGAATAGAAATTAGAAATCATCAAAGTTATTACTCAGTCTTTGACCAACCCTTAATGAATTTTAAAAATATATGAAAAGAACTACCTCACCTACTAAGATGTAATAACTAACAACAGGATAGGAGTATAAAACAATGTTATAGATTATAGTGTGATGAACACAATTGATAAAGTATATGTCACACTTATGCATAAAGATTTTTATGCATCTATAGGCTGCATCTAATACGCACTTTAGCTAATGTTTAAACAAAATTTGATACAAATGAAATATAAATACGGAGTTTCTATAAGAATTTAATTCGTTTGCAATTGTAGGTAATAACACTGAAACCTGACTACATACAAAAAAAACTTGAAAACGAAATGAAATAAAATATAATTCCTTGAATTTTATTGTTAGAATCGGAACCTTAATGTTGTTACTTCCCCTTGCTAATAGTTTTCGACTTTTAATATTATTATTATTAAATTATAATATTCGTTTAATTTTTATTAAAATGATAGATCAATTTATAACATATTTTTACTCAAATTGTTATATACTTTTGAAATGGCCTTCTCAAGCTCTTGCATTTTACACATCATGATGTATTCGATTAAATTTTGTTTCGTTTTGTTTTGTAGGCGTTTGTTGTACGGCAAGCTATACATGTCGTATAACAAACGCCTTATTGAATATTTCAAAGATGAACATAAAGAAACAAATGAACATACATACATAATATATATATGCTCGTAAAATCAAACCCCTACATTTTTCTCCGCTGTATTTAAAAAAAGTAATAAAAAGCGCTGTAATAAAAAAAGATAAAAATTGCAATAATACAAACTAAAAAAATAAGTGATCTGAGAAATCTTAAACGCGATGTGTAAAAACGAATAAATAAACTATCAACAGTAAATAACTATCAAAAGTAGTATCAATTGTTCACTGAAGCGTTAAAATAGTAGTACATTAGTGGAGAAAAAGATGCATGTTGGTACTCTACTTCCCAACGCCGTCGCCGAGCCAATCTCTTTGAAACTGCACCCGAGGTTTATAACCCATTTTACGGGTCGCTGATCTGGTTAATTAAGTTTTTAATTCCATATTTAACACATATGTAATACACAGGAAAAAAAATACACTAACAAGTATTTCTAAATAAGTGCTCTGGAGAATATTTCATAAATTATTATTAAAGATATTTTAACTTCAATTTACGTGTAATACCGACATCCTTGGGCGTTTAAAATGGAATTTCTATCCTTGACACACAATTTTTTAATATACATGTAATATATAATTATTAAAAAAATACATATAATTTTACACTATATTCATAACGAGACAGACAGAAAACGGAGCATGGCAGTATCTATGATAAAATTTCTTTCACTTCCTCAAATCTCTTCACTTTCCTTATACAATTCCTAAATATATTGATAACATTGCACTTTTCAAGTGCATTTTGATGTCGTAATGGTTTAATTCTATTTCTATTTTATTTCATTTATTTTATCGTTTTTATTGCAAGAGAAACTACTTGTTGTTAGCTACGATAAAATTAAATAGTAAGTTAGATACTTATAGCAATGGAACATCCCAAACTTTACTTAAATTATCGATTAATCGATTAATATTAATATTTAATATCAATTAATAATTAATTAACTTGTATTCGAACACTTCGTGCTCCAGTCGTGAAGGTAAAACAATAGAGAGACGTGATTATTTATTTATTTTTTTTTTTTGTTTCAGTGAGGCAAAATTAAATCCCTACGAACACCCAGCCGGACTACGCCGACTGGGTAGTGTCGGACTCGCACCGACTAAACAAAACCCCTCTTTGCTGTTAGCCCTAGTGGCTTTTACAGCGTCACAGGTCGCGTTGGGGCGAGCGCTGAAGGCGCCCTGCCAGATGGTCGACTGCCTGAGGGTTCCTCCAGCCGAGGGATACCTCGTATGGAGCGCGGACCTCGGGCTCAAGGCGTCAGAGACGTGAAGCGCTTGAGTTTTGACTTAAATAATCTCGATCGGTAGTGGGGAACAAGCCGACAGTCGTTCTTTTCTATGAAGTCACGAACACCGTCGCGCTCTGCTAGAGGGCGCCAGTGTTCCCCTTTATGTTTAATCGTCGGTGTTGCTAACATTATTTATTAACAAATACGAACAGGAGGAAACTTTCGAGCGTTCCATCTGTAATCGCTTGTTGTAACTTCCAGGAAAGTGCCTTAGAAATTAATATTAATATTTAGTCAGGCAAAATTGAGGTACAATTTTAACTATAGTAAAATATTTAAAGTATATTTAAAAAAAAGACGACACAATTAAAGTAAAGCCAACAGGAAGGTTACCGTTTAATAATGATCCCCTTTGTAATGGTTGAGATATCGTGTACTACACCTGATTACGAGAATAAATTTTTCTTACAGACACGCAGTAACATCTCATAGACAACCGTCACGAAAGACTATAATATGGAAAGTGGTGTATTAACAGAGATAAATTGCTGATGCTTGCATCAAAATTATTACGCATATGAAAATTATGCTACGGACGGAAGTTTATTATCTACATTTATTAAATTAAATACTACCCTCAACAATGAGTTTATTTTTTCTAGCAATGAAGTAAGTAGTAAGTATTTTTGTAATGCCAACCTAAAACTACACACGTTCTTTAATATGTGCAAGTACACATGTCAATGGACCATTGCTAACACATGTTTCCAAGAAGTAACTCTCACAAGGGACCGGTCCGCTTACTTAACTAAGTAGTTTACAGCTTGAACTTTCTTCGAGTTAACGACATAGGTATCTAAAAGTGTGCAAGCTTTTCGACCTATATCTATTTACATCGCATTACTAGAACATCAAACATATTGTCTTTCTCGATTAACGTAACTACAGAGAGACAGTAAACGTATGTACTTTAGTTGATGTGTATATAACTTTAGACGGGGCCATCTATCGTCGTCCGATTCGCCCCGTAATCCTGGCTGACAGGTAAGCCCGACGTACCGGCCCTGAGACTCATCACACATGAAAAATATTGATCTTGTTTGAGTTTGATTAACTCAGACGTCGTTGGCGTGCTAATAATACACCAACTCTGGCACGAGTCCAGGCGAGGCCTTAATGGTACTTCGATGCACGACAACTTTCAAAGATGACGTTTGATTTGATTTGACAGAATAGAAGATCTGTATAACATAGAAATACTAATCACGATTTTATCTTCCGCTGACATTATAAACACAATATATATGAAAAGAATACAAAAAACAACAAAATTTCGACACATTAAGTTACTGAGATAACATATCTTGGAAATTCGTCCCATAAAAAAAAGTTAAGAGCACCTATGCAGTCTTTGGTGTGTTTGGTGACCTGGATCTCGGTGTCTGACAGTAAGATATTTGGATACATACAACTTTAACTCTTTATCTAGAAGTCCCTAAACGTGAAAACATGATTATATAAAAAAATCTCGAATAAAAAATTCCAGAAAAACCCTGTTTTGCATAAAGATTCAGTTGCATCTCGAAATTCTACAGAATTTTAAAATATTTTTTAAGAAAATGGATAGGTAACTATAATATCTCAAATATCTAAAACCAGTTTTTTAATTGGTAATGTAGTTTTCTTCCAAATTACAATTATGTGCAATAACAAATGTCGAGATGTCTCCGCGCTAAAATAAACAGCAACAGCAACTGCGAAAATCAACTTTATTGTTATCGCCATAGGGCGCGGGGGTGTGAACGAATTAGGTTGCGGTGGGCTGCATAGGCGGACTCTTTAATTCCTTTTCATAGATTTTTTCACTGACAATGTCCGACGTGGATTAACTAATACCACCTCATCTATACAATTTACTTTTAGAATGATAAATATAACATAATATATAAAAAACATAGAACATACGGGAAAAATATTAATAACCTCTTAGTGCAAATTTCCTGTCATCATACCTAACAACTTTTGTTTTACGACTTTTTTCAAAACTTAATACATTACTCAAAAAAAATTTTTTAAGTTTTGTTGTATTGTCTGAAATGTAATTACTCTGTGTACGTATTTCCAATGGTACAGTGCAAGCGCACCGGGCCTGAGCGCCGCACCGCTCTTCCGCGCCGCGCTGTGCGTGTGCCGCTTTGGCGACCGGCGGGATTATTACCTAAATATTTGCAGACAGCGACAGCCACGCGATCACTGCGCGACCGGTGCCTAATTGTATTAAAAAATTGATATTATGTATGACGATTGTGTATCTATTATTCTTTGACCGTAAAATGCACTTTTCGCGGTAGATTTAACGCCACTATACAAATTACATTACACAAATTCTCGTTTTGACAGCAGATATCGCGCGATATTGGCTGTCGCATGTTGTCTGCAAGTTACGTAGTAAGCATGCGGGTAAAGAAGGTACCATTTTCAGAAACATTTAATGTATTTTTATTTTTATATGAAAGACAAACATGAATTTTTAAAAGTCGTAGAACAAAAGCTATTGGGAAGAATGTTACGAACAAAATACTAAGAGACTATTAATATTTTTAAATTAACCCTGTGTAAGTAATTAAATACGTGCGCAATAATTTATACTTTTATAATATAAAGTGATAAACTTTGTTAGTATGTAATGGATAAACTCAAAAACTACTCAACCGATTTCAAAAATTCTTTCACCTATAGAAAGCATTATCAGCGAGTAACATGGGGTGTATTTTATTTTTAAAAAATTCTACCCGTACGAAGCCGGAGCGAGTCGCTACTTTCATATACATATAAGCATATTAATTAAAGTTAAACACGGTCGTCGTAAGCTGATATAGCTATATGATATGTATAGGTACAATGGTAGGTTCATTACGAAATGCTGAATAAAATACTTACAAATTAATTTTTTAACGTGACAATTATTTACATGTACAAGCACAGGGACCGGATTCAACGGTTTCATATTTGGATATTTTTAGCAGTTTAAAATAGTAAATATACATACATGCTTTACGTACGTAATATATGTAATAAACAGTAATGTAAAATGTGATTAATTATATTGAAATTCGTATTTTAAACTCTTACAACAAATGTGCTATCTATATGCAGTGTAAACGCACATAGCATGCTTGGTGATGCGTCCAGTGCAATGAGAAACAGATCGAGTCACCATAGACAAAGAGTTTATGTTAGTTATTCATCTTATTCGATGGTACCAATGAGTTAACATGCAAAACAGGTACGAGCTGGTAGAACCAATGCCATCGCTACGAAAGGCTACAAAAATATCTGAGTAGTTGACAGTGCCTCCTTAGAATATTGATCACTTTATAAGATTGAATTTTAAATTATGTTCATAATTTAAAATACTTTTCTGAACTTGTAAGATTATTTTAATTTATAATAAAAACTACATCTAGTTAATCACAAGCGTAACAGAGAAAGTTAATATGGGCTTCGGATAAAAGATTACAATATCTATGTTTATTTTTGTACTTATGTACTGTAAAATTTTAACTACCTACTATTTTTTCATTAAAATGGCAACGTCTACTTAAATGTAAATGTTTGTATTAAAAGTAGATGTCACTACTGAGCCAATTTTAGACGTGCTTCAGATTACAATTCACGAATAAGTGATTTAATAATTTATATCCTCGTATTTAAGAGTCGTTGATATTCATAAGCTAAGTAAATGATTTAAACAAACAAAAAGCGGTCGATTTAAGTGGCTCCATAGCCACTCTAAAACTTCGGCTTTGCAAATGTGTTTCGCGTGAGATATTCAATTAGGAATAAAACCACTTTCGTTGTGTTGTGTTAACAGACAAAATATTATGTCGCGGTCAGTATTTATCTACTGATTTTGCTACGTGTTGTTTAATGACAGGCTGTGACAGAAGTTGTGTGTTTTATGAGTTTCATAGACGACTAGGAAATCTTACAGTTTCGGTATGTTTGTCGATCTGTTTATCGAACCCCTACACTGTAGGGCGTACATTATACAACCGTAAATCTCGGATTATTATATTATTCTTAGGAATATCCGTCCAACAGGCAAATATTAAAATCATAAAGATTATTACTAGTTACTGTGGAGATGCGGTCTCTCAGAAATATGTGCGGTGTCACGCTTGCTGACAGGATAAGCAATGATGAGATACGCAGTATGACAGGATTGCACAACAGTGTTATTGTAAAAATGAAGAAAGGAATGCTTAGATGGTTCGGGCACATGGAAAGAATGAGTGATGAAAGACTGACGAAGAAAATATACAGACCGAAAGTGAGTGGTAAAAGAAGCCAAGGAAGACCAAGGCTGACTTATGAAGATCAAATAGCCAGAGTGTTAGCAGACGGAAATGTCAAAAGCACTCGCATACCTAGGCGAAAATGTGTGAGGAGAATGATGAGATTTGAGGAAGCGAAAGAGGTGTGTAAGGACCGCGACTCCTGGCGCTCCGTCCTCTCTGACTACCCCGTTGGGGAACAGCGTGAAGTTATGTTATGTTATGTTATTACTAGTTTAAATGATTGTCAACAAACCAAATTTTTAAGATATGTAAAATGAAAGGATTTTTAATGAGACTACTAACAATGACAGTTGTCTCTCGTAACACTACATGCAAACATAATACCTACAAACAATTGTAACATTTCCGAGTACAAGCAGACATGCGCTCTCAATTATGATATGACGGTGTAACCTAAAATATTCCTTACGCACTAAAATGTAATTTCATTTCAAATCGAATATGCAGGCGTGTAGACAGACATGAAATCATTTTATTTCGTGATACACACAGCAGCTGTACTAGTTATTACTTATTACAAAGCGTTCACATGCTTAACAATGTAAATAATAAAATAGTAGATACCAGTAGGGTAGGTGTTCCCGTGTCGATGACATTGCCGTTACTCACCTGAAATAAACAAACAAAACAAATTTTATACCTGTTAGGCGAATTTGAAGGTCGATAATCACAAAAACAAAAACGGGGCCGAGTTTTACAATATTATGTACCTAATTGCAACAAACAAGATAACATCAGTGTTATCTTGTTTGTTGCAATTAAATAATAAATAAAAAAAAGAAATAAACAGCAATCAGGAGAAACCACTTCGCGATTACAACAAAATTACCATCACCTATTTTACATTAATAATAAAACATACATAATATTATATACTATATGTGTTTAGAAATACCATTATCCATCATGTTGAACTAATTTATTCGTAAGTTTCTAAAAAGCTTCAAATCAAGATTTTGGAAGCAAATCTGAATCCAAGGTTCGAAAACAATTTATGAACGATGAATATAGAATACTCAGCAGTTTGAATTAATCCCAGACTCAAATATGTACATTTGCATTTCAGAATCTATCTAGTCTCGTTTCTCCTATTAGAAAAAGATGAAATATGGCCTGATACACCTTACAGTAAATGCACTTTATCAATAAATTGCATTTGTCTTCTACCGAAACAGTCAGGAGAGCGGCTTAACATCGCGACGACCGCGAATCGAGCAGCTCTGGCTTCTGTCCAAATATTTTTCATACGACTCGCTCGGACCGAGATAAGTTGCCCTATTCACCTGGATTGGAATATATTTACATCCAACCCACAAACGTAATCGAGATGCCTTTATAGTAAATCAAAACTGTAAAATCTATAAATAATAATGTTCGAAGTATACTGTACAGGCAATGTAGGTGATATCTAATATTTAAATTTTGAAATATTATGCAATATAATTATTAACGTCATATTCGATATATAAAAATGATTTTTAAATGTCAGTATTAATTATGTGAGTAATTATTTATTACCTCAACACAAATAAAGCTATAAATGTTACACGAATTCAATTAATACTGGCGCTAGTGATAATAAAATTAAAATCACGCACATTCTGCCCATCCATAACAACGATCGTCATGGGACATAATTATGACGTCTAACCCAATAATATACGTAAGGTTTTACAGTGACAGTTACCAATTTAATAAAATTAAAAAAAGGTGAATATTTTTAATGATCAATCTACTTTATATGATAATAATAAGATACATACAAACGAAGTTTTACATTTTACTTTTAACTAGCTTTGCCCGCAAGATTCTTTGCATATAGATTTGGTGAAAGTCAAAGTCAAATTCTTATTCAAGTAAATCTTCAAAACGAGAACGCCATCATACGTTCCTTTTTGATTTCGATTAGTTTTTAACAAAAATGTAACGTTTTCTGATTGGCTTCAATTCCTCATTTATTATTAATTTCGCGAGAAAACAAGAGTAATGCGACTAATTCTTTTTAATAACGGATATGGAATATAGAAAACGTTACTTTTTATTTACATATCGAAGCATCAATTTAGATAAAGAGGTTCAGGGGAAAATATTAAACGAAACATACAGCTCAAAGTCCCCAAAGGATCACCAAAACATCAAAAAATATTCTATTTTATACCGGTCTATAAGTAAACAAAATGTATCGAGCATAAGGCCTCCAATTCTGAGAATTATTATGACTCTGCATTTCATATAGTTACCTACTAATTTGTAATCAGATTCTACAGGTTGTTAGGCTTTTTGTTCAAAATATGATATTACTTCTTTGGAACCATAGATCGTCTGTGCTATTATGCTAGTTAATCATAAATATAACAGCGATAATTATAAACAAATTGAAACATTAATTTCAACTAAAGGATTATTGAACAAAATACTACATAAATGTACTTTTTGTAGTAAATGTCTTTTTCGAGATTTACATGTACGTAGTGCAACTCACTTGTGTTCAATCGCGGGTAATCATTGCGATGAAAAATATTTCATGCTATTTCCAGAGGACGTTAATAGATGATAGATTTTGTTATAGTGATACAAAAGTTTCTTTTTTATTTCACTAGAGAATTAATATCGGTAAGAAAAATATTATACACAACATAACAAAAAAAATCATCCGAAAAAATTAAGATTATTGATCTATGACAAGGAAACTATAAGTAGTGTTATCGATTAATCGGTTTCTAAAGAGAACAACATTGTCGTGATATGTGCGTATAACGTCTGTGGGCTACACTAGAACTCAAATTGGGATGAATAGCCGCGGTCAACAAGTTTAAGCAGTAAAGAAGTTACTTTATATTACTTATGTAATTATTTGTAAATGTCACTTTAACAACAAACCATTCAGTTATTTTAGTTTTTATTTTTTTTTAAACCCGTTTCTTAATACTTTTAATATTAAACACATAATATATATTGTGTAAGTAGGTACAAGTCTAGACACCTACATACATTACTTAGGCTATTTTTAAAAATAACAATATTTTTAAAATAGACTAATTAATTTATTAACTTGCGTTATAATATTTTCTTACATTTTGTTATGTTGTACGATTTGCGTTTATCATCTGCTAATAACGATTGCAATGCATATTCATAGTTTAAAATAAAAGTATTATCGAGACACCAAATGCACTCCTTGTTTGCCAAAATCAACTTAGATAATATATATGTGTAGTATAAGAATGTATGTACGTGCACGGTGCATATTAAAAAAGCCTTTAATCAACTGGGGTGACTTACCCCAATTCAGTATCTGACATTATTGTTTTAATGCTAACGATTTGTTTACTTCAAAGGAATACTGCTGACAGGGGTGATACCTATCATGTCCAATGGTTAGTTGATGCGTAGTTTAAACGAGCACTATTCACCAGATTTTGATGGTAATATAGAGCAGTTTTGTACGAAAATATTTGACAGGTAATATATTCGACCTTATTTGGACATCGTGAGATAATCCCTCAATGAAAAACAAACTGAAATAATACCTATATAAGCATATAAGCTGATAAGCGCAGCTAGCAGTTGGTATACAATCTATATTTTCGATCTCTCTCTCAGAGCAGCAATAATTGTAATAATAATAAATAATTAGAAATACAATGTATTTAATTATTTCCAGTTTATTTATTAAAACATTTGAAACATAAGTTTTATCACCATTTAAAAATGTTAAATTAAGATTTCTGTACAAAAATAACAATTTGCACTACAACATGAAATTTGATGTAAATTAAGAACAATCATCGTACATCAATTAATGAGCTATGTATGTGCAACCAGTTATGCTTTCCAATACAGTTGTTCTACTTACTTATTAGTCGTCTAACGTCTGTTGGTAGAATGAGCAAGAATAATAATTATATTAAATACAAATGGTTGCGTTGGCACTACCAGCCTTCTAGCTAGTAATTATTTATTACAATATAAACTGCCAAACCAGTTTACCTTCAAATGCCAGATATTCGACCATAGGTTTCAATATGAAATATCGTTAACTAAATAATCTATGGCTGTGGTTGTATTAGTGTTACCTAAATCTATCGATGGGAAGGTCCGACATTTTTTAGTATATCTGAATGTACATTCAGCTCCCCGGGCTGCATAGGTTTATTCATAGAGTACGTTAATATACCTCCCTACCACAGAGTACATACTCTTGCTACTGACAATGTATATCCAGGATCTTCATCCAGGTTCCATATCCGCAGACTCACGGATAACTAATGTAGGTACTAGATACCTGCACGCGTCCGAGTATTTTAAGTCCCCATATAGGGTACGACTTGTCTTTCCGGCCCGTCATTTCAGACTGTACAAAACGACGATTCGATAGTGTATGTTACGAACGATTTACTTGATCGAAGACGACATTGGAGATGGTAACAAAAATGTATACAATCTTGAATATCACAGCGATATATTGACAGAGCGACTCCATGCGATCAAATAGCTTTGTGCTAATCTTTTAGGTGAAATCTTAATTCGTTAAAATATTTATACGCAAATATTGAATTCGTTTTAATAGCCTTCTCTTAATCACATTTTCTTTTTTATTTTATGATGATGTAGCGGAAAAAAATATACCACCAGTACGTAATGCAAAGAAGTGCGTTTCCATTTGTATAATATACTACCTACATGACAGGTTAACCATTCCGTTTCAAAACAAGTAATGATTCCGCTCGATCGCAACGACCAATCGTTTCATTAATAACTCCAAAATGAAGCAACGGATCGTACGATTTTCTTAACAACTGATGGAAGCAAAGAAAACGTTCAGTACATTATTATAGTTAGTTACTGACCACAGGGTAGGTACTTATTGTGCGCTCGGCAATGCACGTCACGCTTTCATTTACACAGATTACGCACATTCCATTCGATTCAGCGTGCAAATAACTCGTGTCAAAGGATATGTGTCCGATTTGCACATGGATACAGTTACTTTGGTCCACAGACACGAATACATTTGAATCAATACATCTTTTTTTTTCTGGCAACGCAGGAGAAACCAGAACACAGGTACCTAAGCCCCCTAGGGAAGAAACTGGCTTTTATGAAGCTTTTAACTACTAAAATTCCTACAGTTGTCGTTCTTGGCTCGTTGTAGAGGGGCTCCGGGATCTCCTACGCAACGCATTGGGCTCCTCTTGCGCTGTGTCGAAGGAATCCTCTCGACTTCTTTAAGTTAAATCTAACTTAAAGAATTCGAGGCTAGGAATTTAAAAACTGTTTTTTTATATTAGTGATTATGTAAGGTTTAACATTATTGTGACTAATTCTGATCTATTGAAATATAAAAAATCTGTAAGAGAAACTAAAAACCGAGGCGAAAAAAATAGTTTTCCATCGTTTAATAAAAATATACTAATACTATCATTGGTTACACGTTGGCACCACTTTTCCCAGTGAGTTTTGGGTTTACAGATGGTAAATCGGAATCACAGTGATAGATTACTAGTCCGTCGCCTGCATCACTTGTCCATATTAAGCTCTATCCCTTGGGCAATTTCAACGATTTGCGCATGGAGATAAGGCTTCTACTAGACTTCTGTCGTTCATGATTGAGTCACTCATTTGATTGGGAATCATTTAAAAGTGTTGATTGCATTCACAATCACACGCACGTATGGTTTATCGATTCAATCATTTGACAAATTAGATCTCGGTAGTTGATGTTGAATTGATAGTATATGATATGTAGGCCTCAAATAACCCACCTAATATAAAAAGGTGTAATTCAGACAAGTCTAGAAGATGTACATAATATATAATATTTAAAAAACATACAATGAAATTAGATTAATCTAAAAACCTTAAAAAAAAATTGAAAAAAATTAAAGATTAATCCGGATCCATCAATCACATAATGATTTTGATTACACATACAACCGTTAAATCTTTCGTGTCAACCAAAAATACATGATTTGTATCTGTGTAACAACAAACAACAACAATAATTTGATCATTTCACTGAATCTTTTTCATATCAGTACCTACTTAAACGATCGAATCTGAAAATGAACGATTGAAACATGCCTACATTCTGTTTTTTCTTCCTTTCCTAACCCGAAATGGAAGCATTGATAAAAGGAATGTACATTAACAGTTAGTCGACGTCATTTATAAACTCGAATAATAAAAATTGAAGAAAAATTAAAGATTGAAGCGAGACTTACATATAAATACTAGCTGACCCGGCAAACGTTTTGCCATATAAATTATTATTTAGGGTTGTATGTATTTTTAATGCTGAATCATAATAAAATTAAAATAAAAAATATTGTCAAAAAAAAAAATTTTGGGGTGAACCACCCTTAATATTTAGGGGTACGAAAAATAGATGTTGGCCGATTCTCAAACCTACCCGATAAGCACACAAAATCTCATCAAAATCGGTCCAGCCGTTTCAGAGGAGTTTGGCAACAAACACCGCAACACGAGAATTTTATATATTAGATTATAATGTGTTCATAAGTTTCAAGACGAATTTCTATAAACAATTTAAAAATAAAGTGATACAGGCAGCCTATTTTTAACTTTTTAAATTTTAAATTTCGAATGTTACGAATCAGAAAAAATATAAATTTGAATGACTTTTTCATTCTTCATGAAAATGGCGCCAACTAGAGATTTGAGTATTTAGTGAAATCCGAAGTTTGGCATGTAGCCGGAACTTTGAATATTATACGATAAAGAGGTAAAAGGAGACCGGCTTTTTAGAAGACCGTGAAAGATGTGGCCGTCCGCGGTCTTTAAAGACGCCCGCCAACATCAAAGTGATAAGAGAGTGAATTCGTCGAAACCTTTGTCGGACTCAAAAGAAATTAGCCCTTCAGACCCCATATTTCGCGAATATCGGTAAACAAAATACTTAAATATGATCTCAAACTAAAGGCCTACATTCGAAGAAAAGTGCATTATTTAAAAGAGCGTCTTCGTAAATTGCGACTGGAACGATGTCGGAACCTTTTGAAGAGACACGATTCAAAAAATATCTTGTTCCCCGATATTGAAGATCTTCACGAAGAAAAGGTTAAACGTTAGAACAATAAGGTTTACGCCAGAAGTTCGAAGGACGTCCAACAAGGCGTCAAGGTGAACGTACAAAATTACCAAAATGACATATTGGAGGCGGAGTTTAAACCATTAAGTATTATGCTATTCGTCGGAAAATACTGAGCTTTCCAACAGGACTCTGCACCTAAAGCTAAGTCTACCCAACGTTGGCTGGAGGGCAATTTAGCAGGCTTCATTTGGAGTGAAGATTGGCCGTCGTCGAGACCTGAGTTGAATCCTTTGGATTATTCTTTATGGACTGAATTGGAGCTAACAGTATGCAGAAAGTCACACCCAAACCTGGACTCTCTCAAGCTGGCCCTTATCAAGGAATCGAAACGGATTCCTATTGAAAAGACGCCATAGACGAATGACCCACGCGTTTGAAGGCCTGCATTGAAAACAAGGGCGGCCATTTTGAATGAATTATTTTTATATTTAAATCTAGATGTCAGTAGTTATAATTTATGTAAACAATAAATGAATATTTAACATTGCTCTAAAAATATTTTAGTTTTATTTTGTCTCAAGACTTTTGAACACACGAGGTATTTAAAGGTATTCGTGATAATCAGTCACGAATAACTTTAACGCATGATAAAAAACCGGTAAACTGCAAGTCGGAATCAAGCACTGAAAGTTCCGTATTCTTTAATTCAGATCGGGATATTTAGCGGGAGCCTGACTCACAGTTGGCTGGTTATTTCATTCGTTGTTTTACTTTAGATATAATTAACCGACTTCAAAAAAAGAAGGAGGTTCTCAATTCGTCTATTTTTTTTTGTATGTTTGTTACCTCATAACTCCGTCATTTATGAACCGATTTCGAAAATTCTTTTTCCGTTTGGTAGATAATACTTCAGAGGTGGTCCCATTTAAATTTCACCGATATTGGAGCTTGAACTTCGAAGATACACTAGATAACGCAACCTGCAACCTTTATTTATATTGACGATTCTCTTGTATATCGTTGCGTTCCGGAATTAGAATGAAGTTAATTGCAGACCTGCCCTAGATATTTATTTAGGTGAAGACCACTCAAAAGGGAGAAATAAAAATTTTTTATTAAAAAAAAATTAAACCGCCTTCAAAAAAACACTGAAAAGTATAAAATAATTATCCTTTACTAATCAAAACTAAAGTACAATTAAAATAACTTTATAAATACGATATACATACCTATATAATTAAATTTGACAGTTATTGAAGTCGGTGCCAAGCCCACCACTTTATGTTGTTGCACATTGATTCGTATTTATAAAGTTATTTTAATTGTACTTTAGTTTTGATTAGTAAAGGATAATTATTTAATACTTTTCAGTGTTTTTTTTGAAGGCGGTTTAATTTTTTTTAATAAAAATTTTTCACACAAAGTTTAACGATTAGTATTATAGTAAAAACATACGATCGTATCATAGAGCAAAAATAAAAAAACTTTGAAAATAAAACACTAAACGTTTCATGTACAGGTACATAGGAACCGCCCCTCACACTTGTACCTTTTATTATAATAATTATTTGTTAGGAATTAGGATATCGGCCACAATGAAATATATTCCATTATTTCAAGCGGTTACCTATTACGGTTCAAAAGGTAGGGCACTTTAAATGTTGGACAGGTGGATAGAACGGCATAGGCTTAGAAATAAGATCCCGCTGGCACTCTTTAGATACGGAACCCTAAAACAGTGTCGCTATAACTGAAAAAAAATTTTAATTCACACGTCGCCGAACTTGTAAATGAATGCGACAGCATATTGGTATGTTAAATTATTAATTTATAGTAATATAAATGTACTTGTCCGGTGTACAATGGGGCAATAAACGCTCTGTAAGGTATCCAAAGTGCTTATTTTACTTATCAATATAAGAATACAACCTCTAAAATGCGGTCAGAAGATTTTGGTTTTTTCACATAAATCGCAGTTTTTGCGTGATTTACATAAAATTCTTGTAGGTTCTGCTTTGAAATTGAAATGCGTTTTTCTTGTCGATTAGGTACTCTATCAATATACTTTTTTGTTGCCATGTTCACTTTGTTTTGATAAAACCACTTTGTGCGCACGTAAACAAATTGGAGAGGATAGAAACAGCGCCATTAACGGCGTCGACGTGAAATGCAAGCTGTTTCACGTTATGCCCAGTTACATTACGATGTGGCGAAGCATTTAGATGAAAATTTCAACAAATGCATTGCTCCGATCTGCCCGACTTTTCATTGGGCACATGGTAAGACGGCTAGACTAAGTAGTTTCGTGAAGTGGTAGCGTTTCACTAAATGCATGATATACGATACTGACGCCTACCGTTATCTGCCTAATTCTACGATAGGATGATGACATATATATATAAGTACATATAATATTGCTGACTGGATTAGCAATGCGTCCAATTACGTTACTTCAGCTGCAGCCGCGTCATGTTGGTGCGACGGTTCCGTATCTAAGTGGCGAGGCGGTCGAAAAAAATGTCAAATTTATTAATTTGTAAATAACGGACAGTCTAGTTCAACACAGTTATAACACAATGCGATAAGATGAACTGTTATCAAAATACAAATACATTGTCGTCCATAAACATTTAATGAAAAGTAAATAAATTAATGATAAGTAAATAAATTAATGATAAGTAAATAAATTAATGATAGACAAGTCACAAAGAAACACTAACTCATAAATTACAAATAACAGAAAAGTAATTTGTTTTATGTTCGAAATACAACTTAAGAGTACTTTTAAAACACTATAACCCTGCTAATACCTTGTTATATTAAAACAAAATGCCGTCCGTTTGTTTGTTTTTCTTTCATGTGAAAACTACTAAATCAATCAACCTCAAATTTTGCACTCAGAATGACTTTTCTCTGTCCAAAGCGTAGGTGACACTGCAGATAAAATATGATGTAGATATAATTAGATATAATTATAACAACGTCACTATTTATAGTATATATTACATTTTATATTTTTATTGCGAAGATGGGGTTTGTAGATTTGATCTCAGCTGGACAACATTTACAAAAAACTTAAATAAGGTTATATTATATCAATGAAGAAACAACCGATGCATCTTTCTTACAACAATTTGCAGATATCCAGTAAGAAGAAGCGAAGAAGACATTACTGTTGAAGTAGCATTTGAAGATTATAATCAGACTAAAATTTCCCCGAAATGAACAATAATTCGTGCCATTTTTCTCTTATTCGTGACCTATTTTTATGATAACACTTACCGTTTACGAGAAAAATGCATAAAAACGATACTTTTGAACTTTGACCTTGAGGTGGAAATTTTGATATTTTATTTGTAGCTAGGTGACCCGGCGAACTTCGTACCGCGTCAGAATCAATAAATATCGTGTTAACTTATTAACTGAATGAAATTCAGTTTAAATTTTTTGTGATTTTCTTAGTTTTTTAATGCGCGAGGAAACTTCTCGAGACCGAGTCGAACAAAATCAAAATCGATTTCAGTCAATTTGATGACCTCCGTGGCGCAACGGCTTAGCGCGTTAGAAAGTAAACAGGGGTTATGGGTTCGATTCTCGTCCCGAGTCTGGGTGTTTATGTATAATATGAATTTATTTACAAAAGAAAAATATATAAGTAGTATATCAGTTGTCTAGTATCCATAACACAAGCGCTGTGCTGCTTACATTGAGACTAGATGGCGCTGTGTAAAATGTCCGAGCCGTGCTTGAGTTATAAATGGTGTAACTAACCCGACTTTGTTTTATATACACAAATAGTGTACCTAGACGTGTACCAATTTTCAGCTCTATGCGAATTATTATAAGTTTGCCATTGTTTCTTTTGTCTATTTTATACGGGACTAATATTTTAACATTTTGTTCATGCATTTATTTAATATAAATATGTACATATGTGTACTACATCTAAAATAAGCTTGAATGCCTTTAATCAATTGATTTTTATTATGGAAAATAATGTTTACAAAGACCAACTCCAAGGCTGTAAGCACAGATATTTGAACGCTTCCTTTCACCGTTAAGCTTTGAAGCTGGCTCGACCGGGCGACGCGGACGGTCGTAGTCAACACTGCTAGGCTTGCACAAACAAACACGAACGAACCTCTAGCCACCGACCTCGATTAGCCAAACTTAGTTAATCGCTGCCACTACATGCTATGTTTTATGTAATATTATTATAATTATTTATATACGTAGTACGCAACACGACACACATGTAAGAAACAACCTACTCAAATGGTGAAGCCAATAAAGCCAATAACTCGTGTTCTACATTCAGTCAAGAAAGTATCGGGAATAGATTAAATTCAATTTTTTGCTTTTTTTTGTTATTGTTAGATTGGCACAACTGTTTTCCATTTTGGCGCGGAGTTTGAGTTGCATGTTATTTAGATACTGTGCTGTTTTTAGTTATATCATTCTAGTGTATATTGCGAATTTCATAATGGACAAAAACGTCGAACAAAGAGTTTGTCTTAAATTTTGCATCGCCAATGGAATTTCGTGTTCGGAGTCACTGAAAATGTTACAGAAGGCTTACTGTGAATTGACTTTATCAAAAACACGTGCTTATGTGGTACAAAACGTTCAAAAGCGGTCGAGATGTGATGGAAGATTTGCCTCGCTCTGGGAGGCCATCAACGTCTGCAACTGAAGTTAACATCGCAAAAGTGAAGGAAATAATAACTGAAAATGCTCATTCAAATTTGAGAGAGATAGCCGCCGAACTTTCTGTGTCTCATGAGTCGATCCGTACCATTTTAAATAATCACTTGGGTATGGAAACATGTTGCCGCTCGGCTAGTCCCAAAAGACCTGAATTTTCTTCAAAAACACAATCGGATAAGAGTCGCTGAAGACATGCTAGAACGACTCAATTCCGACCCAACATTCATGAAACGCATTGTTACTGGTGACGAGACGTGGATTTAAGAGTTTGACATGCAAACTAGTCAACAAGCTTCGGAGTGGCGTGTTCCAACTGAACCGAAACCGAAAAAAGCACGCCAAAGTCGTTCAAAAGTCAAAGTCATGTTGACTGTTTTCTTTAACTATCGCGGTGTTGTGCACTCGGAATTCTTGCCGGAAGGTCAAACGGTAAATAAAGAAAAGCGTTTAAAAAATGTTCTGATGATTGGATTATTCGTTGGCGTAAGTGTATCGTTTCTGAAGGAGTATACTTTGAAGGTGATAAAATAAATTTGGATGTATAACTAACATTTCGTGTATTATTGATCTTTCTTTACTTTCTTGATCCGGGTACTTTCTTGACAGAGTAGTATTTTACTATACTACGATACTAAAAGGAAACCTATTAAAATCGTATTATATAAAGGATTGTATTATGATTTTAGGGAATATTCAAACACATAATTATGTCGTATCAATGAGTACTAATGTACTATTATTGTTCGACATAATTATGTATATTCAGATCTGTTCAGATATTACCTTGGATCTATTTAGCTAACAGGATCGATATTTATATTACACATATTTATGACGAAGAACTGATAAAAATAATATATATATGTATCTAATTATAGGTTATGCATGGTAGTTTTAACCAGTAAATTAGCGTGATAGTAATACTCTCCAGACATCGTAATAATAACATTCTCACTGCTGTAAACATGCAACTGAATAATTTAAACAAAAACTTCTTTACTACATAAGAAGAATCTTTAATGAATTTATAAGTACACCTACTTATTTTTTGATCTCATTTAAATAAAAAATAAGTTAAAAATAATGAAAACTACGCAACTATTTATGATATTATTAATAAATATTAATAAAATGTGTATTATTATTAATAAATAAAGATTATTGTCAGGTAAAAGTGATTTGAAGGATTCGTGTTTGTACTCGGTTTGCAATACAAAACAAGTCGTTAATTGCATTACAGCTCACCGCGAAGCGACCTTTTTTGTGCCAACTTTACTGCCTGTACCAACGAGTCAGTACGTTCCAAACATGGTACTCAAATAGCTTGGTGATCTGATAATATTATAGTTGTAATATAAATAACATTTAAGTTTTCGTAATGTACGAAGTGTAAATGCCAGAAATAATTTTTCTTTGTGCAGCTGTTTACTAAATACAAGTTCGGATTAACACATCAATACAAAAAAAAAGTTGGAATAAATATAGTTACCTATGCAAATGTATAATTATTAGTGTAAGATATGTTTCGATAATGATTTATTTTTGCCACTTAGATTGTAACGAACAGTGTGAAGTGAACAATAACATACTATATTGCAACAGTAATTACATTTTATACTTAGGTATCCCTAAATCCATAATTCTTAAGTTGATTAAAATCCTTTCATTTCGACTACCCATCATGACCCCCAATTAATATGGATCGCATAGTGAACTAAAGGCTCAAATTGTATCTCGAATGCCATCTACCGACCGCGATCACATAATATTCAGCCTATATAATTAACGCGGACTGGAAACTGTCTAGTTTGCATACGTACATCAGGAAAACTGATGGATATCTGCTCAGCAGCTTTCACATTTTATGTGAAAGCCGCTGATATTAATTTGGACTTTCTAGCAATTTCAGACAAAGCAGAAGTTAAATTAAAAATATTGGGGTCCAATATGCCCATTACTTAATTTTTTGTTTCTTGCGTCTAGTTTTCGAGTTACATACCAATTTACGTATCTGTGCTAAATGTCAGCTCAGTAAGTGGAAAAGATGAGCTCCTTCAACGTAGCAGAGGAAAGTCAACAGTATTCACTAAAAAAACACGATCATTTGTGGCTAATTAGTTGCCAAAGAACAGATTTTGTTGCTCCAACCAATATCGAGAAATCGCATCACTACCAGCTTCATACGAAGATAACAGGAAAGTTTGTACAGTTTGTTGTAGCTTGTAGCAGGCGGAATAAATAGAGTGAGACATACGGAAATACGGGCGGACAGCTATATGATCGAACTATTTATAAGGATTTCGTTTTGGCTATTTTGGTTACGGAATCCTAAAAATTGGTTTTGGTTTTTAAACATTAAAAATACCTTCAATATGTCTCCACGACTTTTCAACTCAGACTACTATATTATTATACTACCTACATAATATTGATGATATTTGAATTCAAAAATAACATATTACACAATTTCTATTGAGCATATACATACATGAAATAAATATTACCAAATGAAATTAGCTTTATGCCGTTTCCCATTTTGGGTGAAAAGAAGGCAATGAGCTACAAAATCACACCTTGACGGCAAGTACTTCTAGAGTTCTAGTACCAATAAGGTTGTTAGCCGTACAAATGACAAAGTAAACCAAAACAGCGACAGGTGGCTGATGTTAACCAATCGTTATTACCAGTTCCTTAAAAATAAACCTGCATATCTTCACGACTTGTGCAGAAAGACAAGCAGCTGGCAAATTCCAAATGCTTTATTTTCCAAATCACGATGGAAGAACAAAAGCAATTTTTAAATACCTAGGGCAATTCCTAGGGTATTTAAAAATACAAGGTATGTTAATATGACCTGTGATAATGTTGGAAATGTAGGCCTTATGTAGCGACTTTAGCGGTTACATCCGCAAACGGATTAGCGGAAGGCAAATACAGATCCAAATCCTGTTCGAGCTGTTCCGACCCACCCGTTCATGTTTCCACACACTATAATTCTCTCATTCTCTTCAATCGTTGTTAGAACTTCCCTAACATTCTCCCACAACTGCTCTAGCTCGCCCAAACCGACAGAGGACACTCGGGCATACACCATTAAAACAAAAAATCTCATCAATCCTGTCTTGAGACGCAACCAGTCTCGAGTTTACACACCTCACACCAGCGGGGACAAACCGGTGTACGTCGCTTACAGAGGACGCCCTCTGAATTATATTGCTAACGTTGTCCCAAATGGTGATCACAGGAGAGGAATTGCAGTCCTGATAAGGGCTGGCCAGGGGTCGCGACGACCACGCTTCCACGATATATATTACATATAATATTAAACATTTCATTAATGCTATATAATAGCTAATCAACTATGGCGTAAAAGTGACGTCATATTATTTAAGTTTTGGTACGAAGACGATTCCATTAATTATGATTTCGATTTGACTAAGAGAACGTGTTTAGGTACAACATATTCTGTTGAAATGTAATTAGTCTTCTTCGTCTTCAATAACGTAAAATATTAGCTAATCCTCTATATATTATATTAAATGAGCAATATTTGTATATACCTATGTTTAATATCGCTTTCTCGCAAACGGTTCTAGCGATTTCGAGGAAATTTACAATATAGGGTTTGAGGGGGACGAGAAATAGCTCTAGCTAGGTCTCAATTCTGGGAAAAATAGTTTACTTCGTTTTTCACACACTTAAAACTTTTAAGCTCTAATCTATTTAAATGTTGCAGCAGAGTTTGCCTTCTCAATAGCACAATGGCTAGAGCGTAGGTCTACCACGCCGAAGTGCGCGCGTTCGAATCCTGCAATGTGGTTGAACCCTTTTTGTTTTTTTTAACATGTTGAAATAATACGTCTAAGTATCGTTTGCAATGACTATCTATTAAAACACATATCACTAATAATGTAATGAGGCAAATAACATTAGATAAAATATAGATGTATGGGTGCTGTTTTCTAACGAAATGGCGACCGATCAGCTTATCTGATAATAAATGTTTGTCGTATATTCAGGTGAGTCAGGTTATCTGATTTAGCTCACCCTTGCTGCTCGGACACGGCGTCTGGCTTTGGAGTTATTTATGAAGTCTATGGCTAAAAGTCATGGAGAATTATCTATTATTTATTTGCCTGAACAATGAAATTAATGTCAAATTTCAATGACTTCTTTTATTTTAAGCTACTATGTTATTTAAAAAGAGTAGTATTATAGAAGCAATATTTCTATGTTTATAATCACGTTCTCGAAAACGGCTTTAACGATTTCGATGAAAGTTACAATATAGAGCTTTACGGTGGTCAAAAATCGATCAACCTAGGATTCAATTCTGAGAAAATTCGTTTTCTCTATGTTTTCACAGACTTAAAACTTCTAACCTTTAAAATCTTCTGATTTTACAACACTTTACCTTCTCAGTATTATAGTGGCTACCAAGCTAAAATACGCGGGTTCAAATCCTGCGATATGGTCAGATATTTTTTGTTATTTTTTTTAAAACTCCGTCGCCCAGGTACCTACTGTTATTTTAAGTATTGAACATGTAACTTATGATGTGTAACCACACCGATTACATTACATTAGTAGCACATTTTTGATAAAATTGCCCAAAAGTAATGTAATGCAACGTTACTAAGAAATAATATGTTACATGATAGAACTTACATACTTCTAGTGCGTGATGCTAATCATTAAATTATTGTTATTACTAAATAAAAATGCGATTCGAGGTCGCGTCTGTAGTCCGTGTTTCCCATTTTATATGCAACACAAAAAAATAAAAAAATCAATTTTCTGAAAAAATACAACGATTTTGGGTCCACTTTGAAAGAGTGATTATGATTACACAATCTCAGCTGTTTCATTAATCGTTCGTGAGCAGTAAATAAGTCCGCAGCACGTCCCTCCCTAGCACAATAAATGCGGGGAAATAAAATCGCAACTCAAATATTGTTAAGCGCTGTTGTAATTGCAACTCCACAAGCCTCTGTCGACACAACTGAATAACGGTTTTATGGCAAGTAATATGAAAGTATGATATATATACACATACACATTATGTACATGTGTGTGCGTCGTACGTTGACATGTTACGAACATAATGTGAAAACAATAAGAGAAACTTCTAACATGATCAGAAAATATGATTTAAATAACTTTATAATAAATAAATAAAAATTAACATATACAAAAAATATAATAGTAGCATACAGTAGACATAAAATTACCCAAAAAAAACATAAATATCATAATAATTTTTTTGGGTTTAAGTATAATATTTTGGACATGAAAAGCGTCACCGCACGACTGGTTTCGAAAGACCTCGATTTTGTCGTTAATCGCTGATGACGTGGTTTCCTGAGCTTCTACCTACCACTTCGAGGAAGGCGTTTTAAGTCGATTGAAGCCACAAAAGAAAATTCGCTGAGGAAGCTGAAACCTCAATTAACCTACGAAAAAAGGTATGGTCTGTCTGGATGAAGCGTAGGCGAGTTGTATTTTCAAATTAAAATAAAATTTTTGACGAATAAATTATTGCTTTCATTTTATTTAAAATTGCCGAATAACGATACAGTACACTGAATGTAAAACCGTTAATTGCCAAAAAATTAAATAATCCAGAATGTTGATCTTGTATTTGTATCTTGTATTTAATTTGTAGAGGAATTTCTATCTATGAAAAGTTATGTAAAATCTAAAATAGCTATCCCAACACAAAAAATAATTAAGTAGGAGGTCTCTTTTTAACCAAATAATTCTTTGTAAACTGAGGTAACTGGGGACGCGCCCTACTAAGCCCTACGCACCAAATTCTGAACCGTTAAACAGGAGTTAATGACACAGTTTAATGAGCACCACTATTCTCATTTCATATCGATACGTTGTTACCGTGGCACGTCATGCGGTCTTACAAGTGTTATTTAAAATAAGAGAAGGCTTAAATTATCTACATTCGTCGGTTTAAGTCGAGTAATTTACAATACTAATTTATTTCGTAATTATCCACAATTTATATGTAAATTATCTGTTTTTATTATTTTTATTAATTTTGTTAATTTTAATATTAATCTCACTGTTATGTCACTAAATTACTACGCCTGAGTATCTAGCTCGCCGAAACACGGGAAATCTAGCTCGCTGAAACACGGGGAATTTCGTTTCAAGTGATGTTCTAGTGGTATCCCCAGCGGCTGCTTTCTCTTTTACTCTTGTTGTATTCATATTCAATTGGCGGTATAAATCCGCCAGGATTTCAACGTGTCAATTTTGGCTGCTATATTGCAGATATAATAATTACGTTTATATTTTGTCTGTACAAAAAAATATAATAGAAAAAAATTTACAACCCTATCGTCATGCCCTACGTTCCAAAGATTTGTTAGCGACGTAAAAACGCTGATATTAGGGTTGTTGCACCTTTTTTTTTGGTGAGTCAAGCTGGCACGGCCATCTTCAAAAAATTAAAAAAGGGATATGGCAAAATAATGTGCTCGTTATGTGCTAATTACGTGCCCAAGTCAATATTTTTGTGCTCTCTAATTAACGCGGCAAATCACTCTTGCTAATTCGCCGTGCCAGGTAGGTATCGGAAAGCTAGCATGGCCCATCTCTTAGCGGGGCTAAATTTGACTTTGAAAAAAAAAACAACCATCGTAAAATTACGTGCTTTTTATGTGCTTTAAAATAGCAGAGACCAATTTCTGAAAAAAACACCCCTTGTACGGAAAACAACCCTTACAAGGAATTAACCATTTTGCACAGGCTGTCAAATAGGTATACAACTATTATAGAGAGCACATTCAACAATGCAAACAACATGTTTTGATGAGGGACATCAATAACTTTCTTTTGAAGTTATTCGGGAATTTCATGCTCTCGTAATGAGCATTCTAGACTTGAATGCTTCGGTTTGAAATCACTCAGGATTTTGTGCTCGCGACAAAGGCACCCAGGAATTTTGTGCTTTGGTTTTAAAGCATCCAAATTTTTGTGCTTGCGAAATAAGCACCCTGGAATTTTGTACCCGCGAAATAAACACCCTGGACTTTTGTGCTCGCAATATAAGCATCCAAGAATTTTGTGCTCGCGAAATAAGCATCCACAAATTTTGTGCTCGCGAAATAAGCACCCAGGAATTTTGTGCTTTGGTTTTAAACCATCCAGAAACTTTTTGCTCGCGAAATAAGCACCCTGAAATTTTGTGCTCGCGAAATAAGCACCCTGGACTTTTGTGCTTTAGTGTAAAATCAATTACGAATTTTGTGCTTGCCATAAAACTGTTTTGAAATTATCTGCTTCGGTTTTAAAATGACATAGAAATTGGCGCGTCTTGGGGGAAGTGATGGAAATTAGGTCATATTGGAAAAGGTTTAATGATAAATGAATGAGTCAATTACAGAGTTTTTTTGATTCCTAAAGTCAGTTTTTAGCCGACTTCATAAAAAGAAAGAGGTTCTCAATTGGTCTGTGTTTTTTTTTTATGTTTGTTACCTCAGAACTCCGTCATTTATGAACCGATTTCGAAAATTCTTTTTACGTTTGGTAGATAATACCTCAGAGGTGGTCCCATTTAAATTTCACCGATATTGCAGCTTGGACTTCGAAGATAGATAACACGACCTGGTTATAACCTTTATTAATATTGATGATTCTTTTGTATATTGTTGCGCTCCGGAATTAGAATGAAGTTAATTGCAGACCTGCCCTAGATATTTATTTAGGTCAAGACCACTCAAAAGGGAGAAATAAAAATTTTTTATTAAAAAAAATTAAACCGCCTTCAAGAAAAAACACTGAAAAGTATAAAATACCTATACTTTACTATCAAAACTCAAGTACAATTAAAATAACTTTATAAATACGATACATATAATGAAATTTGACAGTTATTGAAGTCCTGTAACTGAAAATTCCTGGATACTTTCAAATCAAAGCACAAAAGTCCAGGGTGCTTATTTCGCGAGCACAAAATTCCTGGATACTTTCAAACAATAGTACAAGAGTCCAGGTTGCTTTTTTCGCGAGCACAAAATTCGTGGATGCTTATTTCGCGAGCACAAAATTCCTGGATACTTTCCAATCAAAGCACAAAAGTCCAGGGTGCTTATTTCGCGAGCACAAAATTCCTGGATACTTTCAAACAATAGTACAAGAGTCCAGGTTGCTTTTTTCGCGAGCACAAAATTCGTGGATGCTTATTTCGCGAGCACAAAATTCCTGGATACTTTCCAATCAAAGCACAAAAGTCCAGGGTGCTTATTTCGCGAGCACAAAATTCCTGGATATTTTCAAACAATAGTACAAGAGTCCAGGTTGCTTTTTTCGCGAGCACAAAATTCGTGGATGCTTATTTCGCGAGCACAAAATTCCTGGATGCTTATATTGCGAGCACAAAAGTCCGGGGTGCTTATTTCGCGAGCACAAAATTCCTGGATGCTTATATTGCGAGCACAAAAGTCCAGGGTGTTTATTTCGCGAGCACAAAACCCTCATCAAAACATGTTTGCATTGTTGAATGTGCTCTCTATAATAGTTGTATACCTATTTGACAGCCCGTGCAAAATGGTTAATTCCTTGTAAGGGTTGTTTTCCGTACAAGGGGTGGTTTTTTCAGAAATCGATCTCTACTATTTTAAAGCACATAAAAAGCACGTAATTTTACGATGGTTGTTTTTTTTTTCAAAGTCAAATTTAGCCCCGCTAGGAGATGGGCCGTGCTAGCTTTCCGATAGCTGGCACGGCGAATTAGCAAGTGATTTCCCGCGTTAATTAGAGAGCACAAAAATATTGACTTAGGCACATAATTAGCACATAACGAGCACATTATTTTGCCATATCCTTTTTTTAATTTTTTGAAGATGGCCGTGCCAGCTTGACTCACCCCTTTTTTTTAACTTTGAGGTGTTACACTAGATTCTAGTGTTAGTGTTAGTTAGTGTTAGATTCTAGTTCTAGTGACTAGAACTATTGACTTTTTGCGAAGTTATAGGATGCAAATTTTCCGTTGTCATGGGTACTTTAATACCCTTTCGCATTTACACATTCTTTCGAAATAACCTTGTATACTTATACATGTATCGCTTTCAAACTATATTTACGACTTACGTAAATATTGCTTATTTGCGTGTCAATGTTTTAGTTCGAAGATTGCATAAAAATGTGCGTTTCTTTCGAAATTACACAAGTGTTTAATTTTTCCAATTTTGAAACGGAACTTAAACAAGAGAATATAAATTAACAGCGATTAAAATATATTACCTTTTGTTTTAACTTTTAAACAAACTTGTATAAACAATGTTTATTTTGCTTATAGTATTCAGTAACATCCTTGACCAATGTGAATTTGTATGAAGCTTCCTAAATGACCGTCCGTAAATCAACTTCATTATGACGGACGGAACCTACCCGCATGTCCCAAAGCTTAACTTGGCACAAAGCTAATAGAGTCGAACCCACACACGGGCTTAATGGAAATTGTTTCTTATTACTAATTGTAAGACATATCGCTACTGAGTACAAAATAATGAAAATAAAAAATAAATAATAGCAGCAAGCAAATATTTTAATAAATATTTAATATCTGATGGTAAATTCAGACTTGATTTTCACTGTATCTACTGATTACAATTTATTATCTTCATAATATAGTGTGTATACTATATATTTTATGTTATGTTTGATATGGTAGGTACTTAATTATTTAAAGTTTCTAATTGACTCTTTTTAACCGCCTTCAAAAAAAAGGAGGAGCTTCTGTGTTCGTCTGTGTTTTTTTTTGTATGTTCACCGATAACTTCATCAACTATGGACCGATTTCAAAATTTTTTTTTGTTTGAAAGGGTTATACTTAAGCTTGGACTCGAAGATATACCAAATAACACCAAACAACGCGATCTGGTTTATAACCATTGTTTATATTGATGATTCTCTTGTATATCGTTGCGCTCCAGAATTAGAAAGAAGTTAATTGTAGACCTGTATTTATTTAGACCAAGGTTACTCAAAAGGGAGAAATAAAAAAATTAAACTGCCTTCAAGAAAAAACTGAAAAGTACAAAACAACTATCCTCTACAAATCAAAACTCACGTAGTACAAAAAAAATAACTTTATAAGTACGATACACATACCTATATAATTAAATTTGACAGTTATTGAAGTAGGTCCCAAATCAATGTGCGACAACAGAAAGTTTATTAGTTTGATAGGCGTAAACTTTTGAACTTTTTTAATTTTGCAGCAGAGTTTACCTTCTCAATAGCAAAATGAGCGTAGGTCTACCACGCCGAAGTACGCGGGTTCGAATCCTGCAATGTGGTCAGATCTTTTTCGTTTTTTTTTTTAATAAGTTAAAATAATGTCTAAGTTCAGTTTGCAACAAGTACCTAATACAAACATAGTATCTCACTTTAATAATATACTTATAACAAGGAAATAAATTGAAAAATAATGCTAAAAGCTTCGTATCTTCAGGAAAATAACATCAGATAAAATATAGATATGTGAGTGCTGTTTTCTAACGAAACGGCGACCGATCAGCTTATCTGATGATAGATGTGTGTCGTATGTACAGGTGAGTCAGGTTATCTGATTTAGCTCACCGTTGCTGCTCGGATAATGCGTCTGGTGTTGGAAATTTATAAAGTCTATGGCTAAAAGTCATGGAAAATTATCTATCATTTATTTTCCTGAACAATGAATTTAATTTTAAATTTCATGGACTTTCTTTATTTTAAGATACTATGTTATTTAAAAGAGTAGTATTATACAAGCAATACTTGTATTTTGATAATCGCGTTTTAGAAAACGGCTCTAAAGATTTACGATGGTCAAAAATCGATCTAGCTAGGGATTTGTTCACACAACTAAAACTTCTAAACTTTAATCTCTTCTGATTTCGCAACAGAGTTCACCTTCTCAATAGTACAGTGGCTAGAGATACTATGTATAATTTTTGACAGTCTTTGAAGACGGTGCCAACCCAATAAACAACAACAAAGTCTTACTAGTTTGGTAGGCTTGACACCGACTTCAGTAATTGTCAAATTTAATTGTATCTAGGTATTTGTATCGTATTTATGAATTTATTTTTGTAGTTGAGTCTGTATTTATAAGGAACACCTAATTATTTTGTAGTTTTCGGTGCTTTTATTACAAAGTCGGTTTATTTTTTTTTAAAGTTCAGTATTTTATATCAATTAGGTAAACGCTAAGAAATAATGAAACAATAATAGGATCGGGTAGAAAACACTAAATAAAGTTATTATAATACTTTTGTTACTCTGATATAGGGGCATTTTTTTTAAAGTTTGTACCTCACATTTGTTACAGTGTCTTACGAGTACTATATTCGATTTTATTGTTTAAAATATTTTTGACATATTAATGTTATACTTTAAATGAATCGTATTATATACATAGTGATTTTAAATATTTACATTATTACTATTAGGTCAATATTAATTAATTATGGAAGAATGAATTTAACATTATGCGGTTGTTTCGCTATGTCCTCTCCTCAGTTTACAACTTTTGTCTATTCATAGCCAGTCAGTTGCTTGAATAGTGTTTATGTTTTTTATTACATCAACATCTATTTAAATTGATTTTTTTAAATATTATGTTAGTGGATACTTGAAAAGTTAAATGTATTTTTAAATTAATTTTATATCTTGGTCTAAAAAATTGACATAGGTGGAAATCTCCACTGACTAACAGCTGTTCCACTATTTGGGAATATCTACCAATTTAGGCATATATTTCATAAACGGCAACATTCCGTCTCTGTTCTCTATGACGTGCACCGTATTGAATTGTGCTCAGTGCCTTTCTGTTAGTCAATAAGATCGACTACGAGAAAAGTGAGTGCCCTAAGGATTTCCACTGATAAACTGCGTTTTTTCAGGTAAGAAACGGCATTTTAGTTTTTATATTTAATTGCAATGAACAGTTTAACTAACATGGTCATGAAATATGACTTGATTATATAAATAAATTTCTTATTGTCCGCAACAAAGATAAAATCTTTTTCGTCTCGCATGATTTCGTTACGTTCCACTGACCAACATTTTATAAAAAGTTAGTCAGAAGAACAAATTGTTAGTCAATGGAAGTATAAAGCCGCGTTTCATTGCATGTTCAAGAAATTCGTGATATTTTATTGACTTTTTAATATTACTTTTAATATTGTTATTAATGTAAAATTTATTACAGTAATCAATGGCCCTTACACCTGCAGAAAGAGCGAAAAGGCACAGAGATAAATTGAAAAATGATCCCGAAAAGTTTGAGCAATACAAGAAAAAACATGCGGCTGTAGTAAAAGCCGCTACAAAGAAAATTTCTGAAGTGAGTGAACAAGAAAAAGAAAAGATGCGTAAAAAATGGAGAGAACAAAAAAGAAAACAATTAGAAAAGAAAAAAAACAGTAATTCCGCAGGTACTACACCGTCGACCATTACGAAAACGGCTGAGAAAAAGAAGAACAGTAAACAAAAGAACCTTGCAAGAAAATATAAAGCATCACTTAAAAGAATACAGATTTTAATGACATCATTACAAAAAACAAAGAAAAAGCTATATCGCTTGAACATAAAAACAATAAAAAAAATTAATGAATTAGAAACATGCATAACAAAAATGAAGGCCAGAGAAGAGGTTTTAGAAAACAGTTTAAAACAAAAATATAAGGAATGTCAGTCATACAGGGAAAAGCGAATTTTTATAAGTTTGGCTGAAAATGAAAACATAAAACTAGCTAAAAGGAAGACTTATGTTGCTAAATTGCTAGGGCTGAAAGGCAAAATAAGGAATATGAAGAAAAAAGTGAAGGATAACAAAATTCAAAGAGAAATAGAAGGATTCTTTGTACGAGACGATATCAGTAGATGTACCGCCGGAAAAAAAGAATGCCGTACATTAGGCAAGAAAAAAGAACAAATTAGATATCTTTCTGACACTCTGATAAATCTATATGAAATATATAAATCTGAAGGGGGAAAACTGAGCATTTCGTCGTTTTACAAATATAAACCGTTTTATGTTATACCTCCAAGTGTGCAAAACAGGGACACATGCTTGTGCGTCAAGCACGAAAATTTTGAGATGCTGCTGCGAGCTCTCATCAAAAATGAGGTATTATCTGACTGCAAAACTGTGTCTGATGTTATATCTAAAGTGAGCTGCGAAATGTCATATAAATGTATGCATGGTGACTGCCATAAATGTAATAAAAAAGTACCTGATTATAATTTAAGAGATGGTCAGATTGATTCTCAAACAGAGTGGATCCAATGGGAAAGAATAGATTATATATACAAAACAAATGAAAATGGTGCGGAAAAAACAGTCAAAACTAAAAAAACTGCAAAAGTGGTTAAAAAAGGAACGGTTGGCACTTTAATACAATGTTTTGGAAACAGCTTACCTGCATTCAAAATGCACTATTATACTTGGAAGAATCAACAACAAAAATATCAAGAGTGTGTTAAAGGATTAAAGAAGAACGAAGCCCTCATATTATGTGATTTTTCCGAAAATTATATATGCAAGATGGCAGAAGAGATACAATCTATGCATTATGGTGCATCAAAACAGCAAATAACGCTCCACACTGGTATATTTACATCAAATAATATAGTTGTAATGAGCTATTTTGTATTTCTTATCTATGTTAAGTACTTATATAATAAAACTGATTTTTGCAGGAATGGTGTACTTTGCCGACGAAGCACAATCGTTTTGCACTATTTCTGACAATAATTGCCACGAACCAGCTGGGATCTGGGCTCACCTCATACCCGTAATTAAAATGATCAGATCGAGAAAATCTGGGATCAACGTCATCCATTTTTACTCAGACGGGCCCAGCTCGCAATATCGTCAGAAAAAAAACTTCTATTTGTTTAATTTGTTCGCCTCTAAACTGAAGCTAAATTATTCGACGTGGTCCTTCACGGAGAGCGGGCACGGTAAAGGGGTAGCCAATGGCATCGGTGGTGCAGCCAAGAGAACCCTCGATCGAGAAGTGGCTTATGGACGTGATGTCATGTGAATGGTTCAAAAGCTTACAGTATATTAACTAAATGTATGGCTGCCACGGCGTGCTTTTATATTCAGAGCTCTGAAATTGATAATTTGAATAATATAATTCCAAAAGATTTGAATACCTTAGTTGGTACGATGAAAATACACCAAATAATATCGACAACCATAGGTATGATTAAGCACAGAACTCATTCTTGTTTCTGCGGAAGTAACAGAGGATTATGCGATTGTTTTTCACCACAAATACACAGATTCTGTATAAAAGAGACTGTTTCATCTCATGAAAGTAATAGAATTCTCATTAATAGTTCTGTGAAAAACACAATGAACTCGATACTCGTTAACGCTGAAGTTCACACAAACGACACGCAAATAATAGCTAACCAAACTTCACTACAAAAACAAAGTTCCAGCAAGAAAAAGATTGTTCTTAAAAATAATCGCAAAACCAATGCAGTTGCAATAAAAAATTCTGTACTTGCATCATCTAATGTCATTAAATCTGGGAGGGAACAAGTCGAAACACACACACCTCTTGTGAATTCTAAAAATTTTAACAACGATGAGCCTGTTGTGATAACACTTAGCAATGAAGTATATGATGTTGATCATTCAAGAATGGCAGAAAAGCAAATGGATAAATTTGATACTGAAATCTTATTTGAAGAAATCATTCGATCTGACGTAAATCTAAATATATCATCAATTGCCTCGCCTGAGTCGCCTGATGTTTTTGTATTATTACATGATAATGACATATCAGAGAGCTTACTTCCTGACGTTAAAATAATTTCCCAAATTGAGACAGATAATTTTGTATGCGACGAGAAAGTAACAGACAAAACTACTGACAATGCATTAAAACCTATGGAAAATTTATTGAAATTTGAAAATGTTGAACCTTTACAGATACTTGAAACAAACTCGGAAGATAGGAAAATTAGGGAAATTACTGCTGGTAAGAAACGCTCATATAATGATATTGAAAATTATTTACGAGGAAGAAGTCTCAAGAAACAAAAAAAAAAAATTGTACTCTGCAGTGCAATAGGTGTAAGACAGAGCTTCCATTAAATACTAGGATGGCAAAGTGTATGGCGCGTAAGAATACGATTTGTTTTAAATGTAGCAACAACACAATTTATTTTAATTATATTTGCGATATGTGCTTTGGTGATTAAAAAAAATATCTAAATTAAGATTTAAGACTTAAAAATCCCTTTTTGTTCCTTTTCTTCTTTTTGATATTTTAAGTAAAAATGTTGTAGTTGCTATAATAATAATATATAATTTATTTGTACCACAAAAGAATAGGTATTACACTAAGTATATGTGTAAACAACATACTAACAAAAGCATGAAACTAAAGGACAAAAAGGTCTGTGACTCAGCTTTGGCAGCTTTGGTTACTGGCGAGCCTACAATCGCTGATTTTCAGTCACAGCCTGGAACCGAGGGGCGACACCTCGCGAACCGAATTGATCAAGTAACAAGGTGTCATCCCCCGATCAAAAAATAGAGGATACATAGAAACTTGGTAGATACACAAAGGCATCATATAATTTAAAGTTTAATATAACAGAAGATAACAGAAAAACAGAGAAAAAGATAAGACAAAAGACAAACAGAGAAAGTACTTTATTTGCGCCAAGTTTGTTCTTCTATAGGAATACCATGGAAGGCTGCGTATTGTTGTGCAAGTAGCACCTCCCTACATTGGCGCCTGAATACTGGAAGAGACGAAGCCAATGACGACCTTATGGGTGATAGCAGATTATATAAGTGTACTCGTTGATTTAGTCACACCTTTAAATAATATTCCACCTAGGTTATCTATTTGCCTACCATTATAGTCATTAAAAGCGCGACATTGTGATATTAGCCTTACTTTTCCACTGAGTAACATCTATTGTCCACTGACTGACTGTCCTCTCGAATAAAAAGATAAATTAAATATTTTTATATAGTAAGTTAATAGTTAGTACAATAATTTTTATGTTCAACAATAAGAGAATGTTTTAATAGTTTAACTGTTAATATCTTAAAATGATTACGGGTTAAAGGTTTCTATTAAAAACTATAATATCGTGGCTAACTTTACCATAGCGTAAGTCAGAAGATGTAAACATCCTGTATTTTATGTCTTTGAATGTCCTTATCTTAAGATTTAACTATTTTTTCTATTGGTGATCTCGAATGATATTTAATTAAAATAAAGAATCTCAAAATATGTTTTTAAGTTTTAATTTAACTGAAATATGATTTTGTTATTCAGTGGAACATTTCATACACCCTCTGTCCATAAAATTCTAAAAAATCCATATTTCCTACATTATTTACAATTATTTTAGGTTATTATTTAACTTTAGACAATTTGTTCCATAAGATTCTAGTAGAAATTTATCAATTATTTGCAAAAAAAAAAATACATCATTTTTGAACATGGTACAAACTTTTAAAAAAATGCCGATAGACGACAGTGACAATAACACGAGCTCTGCTTTCAACAAAAACGTATTCAAGACTTGCTCGTAAACTGTGGAAAATAACCTTATGTTCAAAATAAGCATAATATACAGCCTACTTATTTAGCTATCTAATTCATCTCTTTACCTAAAGTACGTACATGTTTAATGAGAACGTCCAAAGGACATATTTCATAATTGTTTTATCAAAGAAAGACTTAATCACATGCAAAATAAGTCCGATATATTAAATTAAAATATATTAAAATTATTTAGAAAAAAATGTCTTCACAAAATTATTTATTATAGTAAAAAATAGATCTATATATTAATACGTGAAGCGAAAACTTTGGATCCCTTTTTAAGAAAATTGCGCAGACGGACGAGTGTGAAATTCGGTACATTTAAAGTTTATATGGAGAAGGGCTGGAGCAAGCTAAAATTTTTATATAATATGTGTAACAAATGAGTAAGTACATTAAATTAAATTAAACGTTCATTGTTTACATTCATACTGCCAATGTCAAAAAGACTGTCAATGTCAAACTCATAATAGTTTGTGATCATATTATATAAAGTAATCTCTTTGATCAAACACTCGCACAGAGTAGATTGTCGCCAAAGAGTTTATATTTTAAGTTTATTTTACGGTCGTATTTCGACCACAAGGCGACCTCTAGGAATCTTTAAATTGTCGACGCATAATATATCTAATATATTAATACGTGTAGAGAAAATATTGTACTCCTTCTATGCATATTGTGATTTCCGAGCACGGAGGATTGTGAGATTTGGTATATTGTATGGAGAAGGAATGCCCGCGACTTTGTTCGCGTAGTCTTTTATTTACTAAATTAAATAATTCAGTAACCTACGTGGGTGTACGCAGAACAACTCACCAGTTTCACCACAATCGGATGAATGGTTTAGGAACGTGCGGAGGACAAACATACATTCATTTTTATTTGTTACAAATACATTAAATTAAGTATAATCGCTGACAGATTGATCGAATGAGTTTCGAGATTTAAATTTTGTGTAATTCATGAGCTGTGTACTATTTCGAGTCTATGGAGCGTATGTCAAGGGAAAAAACCATTTAACTTAATTATTTTACGGTCGAGTTTCGATTTTCGACCACTGGGCAACAAATAGTATGTTTATAACATATTGTAACAAATTCGTCATATTATATTGTAAATATTCTAAATATAATACAATAATAGTGTCCTAAAATTACATGTTATAGTTATTACGTAATGGCAGCACATCTTGAATTCTATAGTAATTAATGTGTTACAACAGTTATCCGGGCTAACTTTGAAATGGACAAAAGTGAGTCATTAACAGGTCTTACAACTAGAGCTGTTACTTAAGAACATTCAATTAATTTGCAACTTTCAGAAAGCCTGTATAATAATGAAGCTGATTGTTTAAAGAAGCTGAAATACAGAGTGAGTTAGAAGCGTATTTATGTAGTGTCATTAACAGTTTTTCAGATCTGTACTAATATTATAAAGAGGAAAACTTTGTTTGTTTGTATGTAATGGAGACGAAGGCTGACTCATGAAGATCAAATCAGAATGTTAGTCGACGGTAATGTCAAAAGCACTCGGGTACGTAGGCGTAAATGTGTGACGAGAATGATGGGATTTGAGGAAGCGAAAGAAGGTATGTAAGGACCGCAACACTTGGCGCTCCGTCCTCTCAGACTACCCCGTTAGGGATACAGCGTAAAGATATGTATAATGTAAAACTACTCAATCGACTTCAAAAATTGTTTCAACTATACAAAGCTACATTATCCGCGAGTAACATGGGCTGATTTTTTTTTTAATTCTCCCCGTTCGAAGCTGGGCGGGTCGCTAGTGAGAAATAAAATGAATTGCCGATTTTAGGTCCTCATTGATGTAATTTGTACAATTGTATATATATTATATATGCTAAGTAAGTACTAAGTAAATAAATAAAATATATTTTTTCTTCCAAACAAGTTCAAAGGTTTCATTTAGGTACAAAAAGACCCTCATTAAAATTTGAGCTCTTATTATTATCATTAAGAGGCTTCGCATCGCTCTTTTTAGAATAACATTCTAGAAATACATTACATGTACCTATATTGTAGAAATACAATGACATGTATAATATTAATGACATATTATAAAACTATATTTCTTTTGAATGTTGAAAGCATAATTTTAATGTTATTTTACATGTAGAGGGACAAACCTACATATTATTTTATATGTGCATGCCTTATAGTACCTACATGCATAATACGTATCCTCACGCTGTGTCCATAATGGGATAGTCAGATATATGAAAATAGTAATGGAAAATGAGTACATATATTATGTACGACTTGTGTGCGTTGATGTGAATGTCGCGTTCGGACTGGATCCGCCGTGTTTGAATGGATGACTGCGATGGCGCTGGAGTACGGAGGTATACAAATAATGTCTTTGTTCTCATCAATTAAGCATCATATTGTGACTACTTACTTGTTTGTTCGTCACTGATTTTATTTTTCCGTTAAGTATCTATAATTGATTTCGTTTGTTAATGTTTTCGAGACGACTACTGTTACCTCAGAGCCCTTCTAAGCATCTTATGAACTGACATAAGGTTGAATACTATAGTCTACATCCACTAATCCGCACTAAGCTCACATAGTGGTGTACCTACAGCCTGTCTCCTCACCTTGGTTGTGAGAAGAGGCCTGTGCATGAACAGTGGGACGTATAATTTAGATTCTAGACCGTTATAAAAACACCAAACTGCACTGAATCTACATATATTCATTACAACACGGGTATTTACGGAGCCGTGCAACTTTCAACAGTTATCATTTTCATCCCGTAATCGGGTAAGTCTTGTGCAATTATGCAGATCTGGTTTACTTATTTTATTTAGATTGTGTAACGGTATTTTTTTTAATTATGCGGTTACAATATTTGCTTCTGCGACCGCAATTATTTCTAGCATTTTTCATTATAAGGGTCAAGCAATAAATTAGTTTTTGGTAGTAAATTACGCAACTTACCATCTTACCATCTGCCATTCAGGGAAGTAAAGGAGCCGCGGACACGAAATCAGACGGGCTAATTTTACACCACACTAACGGACCCGCCCCGGCTTCGCACGGTTGTACAGTGTGTGTGACGTAGATCGAATAACTATAGAATGTCCTTATGTTTATATACAATGTTTAAAGCTGTTTTTTCATTAGACAACACAACTGATTCCGTTTCGCTGCGATCGAAAAATAATTTTAAATCTGTGATATCTTTTAAAATATTCATTTTAATGATATGCTGTACAGGGCAATTTTGATCTACATTAAATGCACAACGTATCTAACGTATTTAATTGGATATGGATTAATACTTATTGTTTAAAATAGCTTCGTAACTAACTCATTATTTTTTAGTAATATGCAAAAAATAAAAATGGTTACTGGGGGATCCCAGTTATCTGTGGGACCTTTTTAAGATATACAATTCCATAGTACATTATTTTGATCTGTCTCGTAAGGTTTAGCCAGCATTAGGAATCTAAGCCCCCAAAAATATGTTTTCACGTCATCATTACAAATAATTGAAATTCTCGGCTTTTCTCTACTATAATATGGATGTATTATACATACATATAAAGCTTCCGGAAAAAAATCCGTAAATGATAGTGAAAACCGTATCAAAATCCGTTGCGTTGTTTAAAAGAAGTTAGCGGACAAACAGAAGACGAAAACAGCGACTTGGCTTTATACTATTTAGAGATTAGAGAAGAAGAGAAGACATAGAGAATAGAGATGACATATGACCCTGTACTTGTTTTTTTTTTTTGTATTTTTAAACATACATTTTGTGTCAACTGAAGTTGTTGACTTCTTATTTCATTTATAGCTTTACGTTACATTGGCGCCCAGCGTGGGGCTCGAAAAAATGAAGTCTAATCAGTATTTATGAATCTTCGTTAGAAAATCGACAATAGCTTTGGAAACATAAAAATTTTATATTATAGTGGTTCAGATTCTACGTTTTTGACTAACTACCTAGGGCCAAGCTCAAACTTGTCAAAAGTAGATTTTAACCATTGTTTTACCACGTGATTAACATGTAAGGGAGGGTGACGTAAAATTTAAAGGTCTCAAGAACAAGTAGCTGTAAGTAGAACCAAGTCAATCCGATTAAGAATGTTAATGAAATAAATTTTTGACAGATGAAGCCAATGTAAGTCTAGTCTCCGAGTTGAAGGAATTTAATAAAGTTCAAACCAAAATTTTAAACCATATTAGGCGGCATAATATCAAAAATACGCTTCTTTAAAGTATTTTGTTCTTTGTTTTTATAACAGCCAGTTTCCGGAGGTTCCCGGCCAAAAATCCCACCGAGACATCGTTTTTGTTAGTTACATTTATGTCAATCAAAATCAAACATGATATTAAGTCATTAGTGTATCTTTCTAATTCAGAATTCAGCTATTATTATTAAACGATGTTTTCTATGAAATTCGAATACGACTACGAAATTTCGCCCTGTCCATCTGTACGTCCGTATGTCGCAGCTATTTTACTCCGATACTATTGGCACTATAATATATGGTACATACACAGATAAAATTTTTTATTAAAAATATTTAAACCGTCTTCAAAAAAAACACTGAAAAGTAAAAATAACTATCCTTTACTAATCAAAACTCAAGTACAATTAAAATAACTTTATAAATACGATACACATACCTTTATAATTAAATTTGACAGTTACTGAAGTCGGTGCCAAGCACACCAAACTAATAGACAACGATTTGGATGAAGCTTCATAGTTAGATAATGTTTTATTCCCAAGTTTATTTACAATAGGTATTATCCCTGAACAAACTCGTTTTCACGTAATTTTTTTTAGAATATCGATTCTAGCGCCATCTCATAAAATATTGAGGTATCAAGAAAGTTAATAATAAGGTATCTATATAAATATATTAGCAGGCTGATATATTTATGCATTCAGTTATTCAAGACTAACAGATGGCTCTATAAAATCGGCTCGAAACTCAGTTGCCCAAATACTTTTTTAACCCCTCACCCCTTTTTTTAATCCCTCACTGTACCAATGTACGCGGTCCGACACGCACCTAACCAAAGCCGGTTTTTTCATAATATTGTTATGTTTCGATTTCGGCTGGAACAAAAAAAAGATTCGCTCGAATTTGACTAGCATTGCTTAGCGAACAGTACCGTGAAGATAGGCCTACTTTAAATAATTAAAGCAAATTTGGAATTTACTACTTTTTTTACATACATACATATCTTCACGCTTTACTTTTTTTAATAACATTTATCAGACTTTCATTTGATATAGTTAATAATCCATATATAATAAACATGTTTTTCCGCTATATTAATAAACTGTATTCTCCTAAGACATTGAATTATACGTTACACTGGAAGGTTCTGGTGTTTGAAAGGGAATACAAACTGTGAAATACGGGTAAATGGAAAATGTGGAGATCAAGTGAATGAAATTGTATATTTTGGGAATGCGTTTTCGAGGGCTGGCAATAAACGGTGCTCTAACTCAGCCAAAATGGTCATACATAATGCGATGTTGGTTCCAACTTTATTGGACGGTAGTGAGGCCTGGATACGCCCGAAATCGAGTGAAAGTAAGATAAATGCAGTAGAAATGCGATCTCTTAGAAATATGTGCAGTGACACCTTTGCAGACAAAATAAGCAATGAAGAGATGCGCAGCATGACAGGGTTGCACGACAGTGTTATTGTAAAAATGAAGAAAGGAATGCTTAGATGGTTCGGGCACATAGAAAGAGTGAGTGATGAAAGACTGACGAAGAAATTCTACAGAGCGAAAGCGAGTTTGTAAAAGAAGCTAAGGAAGACCAAGTATGACTTATGAAGATCAAATAGCCAATGTTAGCAGACGGTAACGTCAAAAGCACTCGCATACCTAGGCGAAAATGTGTGAGGAGAATGATGAGTTTTGACGAAGCGATAGATGTAAAGATCGGGACGCTTAGCGATCCGTCCTCTGACTACCACGTTAGCGATACTGCGTGAAGATATGTATGTATTTACTAGAACAGTAGATCAAAACAATAATCGTGGGGTTACACGTTGACAGAGAGGGGCGCGGAAACTGCCGCTTCGCCGTAAGTAAAAGCGAGAGTGCCATTGGTGTCGTCGCTCCGACTAGGCATGACTGGCAAGGCAGTGCTCACGACGTTTTCATTTTGTGTATAATAAAATAAGTTTACGTCATTAAAAATCCATTTAAAATGTATATTTTGCAGTCTAGTAATAAACTAAATTACTCATTATGGAAGTATTACACAAGTGCTTTAAGTATGAAATGAAGTTGCTACGCTACGTTGTTAATTGCGCAAGCGTCTAATTGAAAGTGAGCTAGGTGTGGTTCCCGAACCGCAATTGACTAGAACATAGCGATTGTTTCGAACACTCAATGGCCGCTTTTAAAATTTTCCGTTGAACGTTTTTATCGCCACGATTTTACCGTCCACGGTACAACGGGGAAGGAAAATGTATGCAGTTGTATGAAGACGCTTTTATATTTCCGTGCACGATACATTCCGTGGACGTTCAAAAAGCGTCTTTATCGCCGACATAATAGGGAAGCATTTGCTTACCTATTTAATTGTATTTTGGACGATAAAAACGTTACGATAAAAACGTCAACGGTAAATTATAAAAGCGTCCAATCACAGATATCGTTGTTCTAAGATAAACCGCCTATATTTTACGCCAGATGATACTCTCGCAGGGTAGTGGCACTTTACTGCTAGGTTAGGTAGGTAACCACTCCGCGCTGTCATCTACTTGGTTCGCTGATACAGCGGCATCCATAACGCCTCACAATAAGTGATTCGGAAGATATTTTAAGTCGTTGGTTTAGAGCACGACTAATGTTACGTCAGTGCCCTTCTAGGCAACTCGAAAACTGACATCAGGTTGAATACTATAATCTATCTCCACCGATCTGGGCTCACATAGCGCAGTACCAACAGCCTGTCTCCTCACCTCGATTGTGAGAAGAGGCCTGTGCATGATAGTGGGACATACCATATATGGTATAATCTAGACTGTTACAAATACACCAAACTGAACTGAATCTATATTCATAACACAATCGTCTTTCACGATGAAGAGTAGGATCTCACAGTTAAGACGGGAGGAACATTAGAATAGGTCATTTTTAGATTACATGGAATAACACACTTCCTTTCATAGTATTTATTTTTTTCACATTCTCTTGTATAGTAGGATAAACAATAAATTTAAGAAAAGGTAAACATCAAAGCCTTTGTATTTAACCTAATATCTACATCAACCTAAATATCAACAACCAAAAAATTCTAATATCGACCTAAATATCAACAACTAAAAAAGGTTTTAGGTAATTTTTCAATATTTGTAACATATTTCAATATTTGTAAACCATAAGGTTTACGAATATAATTATCACTTTCAAAGATTTTATTATTTTCGTCCATAACAATTATTATGAAATACTTTTATAAAATTATTATTGACACTAAAAATAAAGATATCAGATATATCGGATATTTACTAGTATGTATTGTGTTATGTGAGTAAATTTAATTATTGTTCTCTGTACATTTATTTTGGTTATTTCTCTTTGCTGTACACACTGCTAGTACCTTAAAATACATGGATATTGCTATAAATAACAAATTATTTAGTTAAGTTTGTAGGTAGTTATAATAAACCATTTACAGTTATGGTTTCTTTTACCTGCCCCTAAATGCATTTAAACAATATATATTTTTTTCGAGACAGGTAGTTAACCCAGGTTGTGAAGTGTCCCTGAACTCGAAATGTAGACAAAGAACGTTTGCGATTTTTCTCTTATTATCATCTGCAGCTGGCATGTGCGTTTGCCTTGAAATCATAAACGGGTTCCCAAAGTATTCTTTTAAAGCATTCGCAACAAATGAGGAATAAAAGATTAGTTAAATATGTTTCGTTTATTTACGAAATTGAATTAGGTGATAGCTCTGCATTATAAAACAAAGTTCGTTTTTAGTAATATGTACTAGAATAATGTTATCAAAGAGAAACATTTTGTTTGAGATAACCTCAAAAAATTATGAGTATAATTTTTTTATGTGACTTTCAGGAACGTTTTCTTTGAATTCTTTATATTATTTATGACTACAAAACTCTAAAAGAGTAAAACTACAAAAATTACAAACAAGTGCGAAAATAGGTACATATTTAAGTACTAAGTAACAGTAACAAAAAACAGTGTAATGGAAAATTGCTCTATAAACAGTCATCCTAAAAATATTGGTAGGTATCCCATTTTACCAAAAACTTATAAAATGTAGCCAATAAATAAAATAAAACCTACTCGTAAATAAAAATTACTGAGCCTTTACATGCGTCTTTACTGCATGCTTACTGTCCTTTTATAGTTATAGTAACTGTCTTCCTATATTTTTAATCTTCGAATAAAAAAATGTATATTGATTATTTACTGATTAATGGACGTACATATGTTTGCCGATAGATAAGTACGATGAAAATACCCACGTAATAAAATTTGACAGTTACTGAAATCTGAGTCAAAACCAATAAACAACAACAGAAAGTCTACAAGCTTGGTAAGCTTGGCACAGCTTCCGTAACTGTAAAATTTCATATTTGTATTGTATTTATGATGTTAATTCTATACATACATAAGTTTTGCAGTAGACAATGATTAAATTGTACTTTTAGTTCTTACTTTTATTTTGAAGTCTGTTTAATTTTTTTTAAGTGATGTTATTGTTAGATTGTACTCAATTTTCTACATAAAATCGAGTACAATCTAACATTAAGATTTCTGTCTCTTTTTTCTAATTTTAACTTAGAACTTAATTATTGTGTTGTCTTTGTAACTAGGGCTGGGCAATGGCAACTGCAACAGTTTTTAACTAAGTAATGCAATTTTCATCGTTATATCTGATATTTTATAATTTATACATACATACATGACATAAAACTGTAATTTATAATTCCTGTAAATGAAAGAAATAAATGTTATTATGGTTTCACAATGTGTGTTCAGCTTGAGTGTTTTTCTAAAATTATTATAATTTCTTATAATTCCTCCTCTGACTACCACATTAGGCACAGAGAGTGAAGATATTTATGTTGTATATATTACGATTTTTAACTAAAAATTAATACTTTTATAGTGATTTTATAGTTACTTGATTGTTCACATTTTTAGCTTCATTCTTTTTTTTGTGTCCCATTGATTTTATAATTGAAAAATGTAGATACTGTTTTTGTAGCTACAAAACATACTCACACCCATTCCATGTCTGTTGGTGAGGAAGACTGCCCATTGTCATTATAAGATCACACAGTGAGGTAAAATTATTGAATTATACGTTACTAGATATTGTTGGGTACAATGTACAATAAGTATAATGACAGATAACCTAAAGTAAGCAAATAGAAATGTCGCAAATGCTTTACAGTCGCGCATCAGCAAAAAAAATTTTTTATGATTATGTAGTGATTTGAGATGAGATTTGAGATGAGACGTGAGTATATTTCATACCAAGATTTATAAAAAAATTTTAACATAAAGAATTATTTATATTTTGGACAGTCCTTAGTACATTCACAATGTTGCCGTCATATCAGTAGGAATTTTAGTCGGAATTGAGTGGGAAACGCGCGTGATATCAAGCAGTTTAAACAGTATACATTAAGACATATTTATACTATGCTATTATCATACCTTACCTAAACTATGGTAGATACTGAAATACAAGAAAAAGAAAAATAATGATATGTAAAAGTTTCAAAAAGTTAAAATTATTGGTCTGTAACAGATTAAAATCTTTAAATAGTATGTGGGTATATATTATTTTATTAAGGACAAAATTAAACTAATAATAGACTTTCTGTTGTTGCACATTGATTTGGCGAAGACTTCAATAACTGTCAAATTTAATTATATAGGTATTTGTGTCTTCTATTTATAAAGTTAATACTTAATGTTTCTTTTTGAAGTTAATTTAATTTTTTTTATTTATCCCTTTCAAGTGACCTTGGCTTAAATATCTAGGGTAGGTGTCCAATTAAATTCTCTTCTAATTCTGGAGTTCAGCGTTTCCAGACATCCATTTGCATCACACTACACAATTTGATTAGGCCTAACGATATGAATGCAGGTAGGTGAATGCGGATCAAACTACTCTTTTTTATTAAGCTATTTAACTTTATACCTTATAATTTATGTTTACAATTGTTTCGCTTGTCTATAAAACATAACCATAGATAAATCACATATTCAAAATTTTTTTAGGGTTTTATAGCCAAATTACAAAAACCAGAACTCAATTTCATCTTGTTCATCTATCCTGTAGTCTCGGAGACTATTGGCACTACATTAATGAAATTTAGAAGGTATTCCATGAATAGCTCAGTGTAGTCAAATTATGATAAAAAATAAAATTAAGGCACACGCCATACATATAATTGAGGGATGAAAAAAGATTACAGTGCACAAAAGAATGTAAGGTAATTTTAAACAGGACCTCAAAAGCGATGTCGAAGTTTGAAAGAGATTTTTTTAATTAAATCAACAGTTTGTGACAAGTCTTAAAAAGTATGTGTATATTCAAGTATTGAGTGAAATATTCTAAAAAAAAGATAATAGAATTAAAAAAAATTCAATGAAAACTGATTTAAATAAGATAATATGTTGTGTAGTTCTTGAGAAATTTAATATTTTCATTAATGCACTAAGCAACTGCAGAATAACTTACTTTTTCAATGTCTGAGAAATACTGGGAAATCAATGAGTATTGTGGATCCTACTTACAGAACCCTTCACTGTACATGATCCGACATGCGCTTGACCAGTTTTTTCAAGCTTTATATACCAGCTGTTTACTAAAACTAAACATATAATATGAAATTAGCATTTATGTATGCTTACATAACTGTATAATAATGTAAAAACTAAGTTGTTTACTTAACATTTTCATAATAAATACACACAATACTTGTCTTTCTTGCTCATAACTCATATGATCAATTTTTACCTAACTACAGGGAAGCATAAAAGGAGGTATACAACATATCGTTTCTTAAAACTTTACTATGACATCTATGGTACCATAGATAACTGTATTATGGCATAAACCATACATCAAGTTATGGACTTTAGCTATTTTTTAGGTATAAACCAAAAATAATTTACACACCCTATTATAATGGAAATCAAATCAAGAGCATAAAGAACAGTCAAAAATATATAAACACATGGAGAAATAAATAATTATTTATGATAAATGTATTCTAAACAAACAAAAATAAGTTTCAATAAACAAAAATAACCCTAAATAAAAAAGGGTTTCAAAGAAAGGACTACATAGTTGTTTTATCATGTAACCAAATTTTAGTTAAAAAATGTAGTAGTTTTAGTTTGATAACTTTTATAATGGTAGGCAGAAGGCACTAGGCAGATGCACATCTTAAAGTACCAGTAAATGACAACAACTTTATTTGTACTGACCATGTACTGATTTGATTAATTTATCTTATAATTATGCAGTTAATTTATAAGTAGAAGAGGGTACAACCATTGATGGTACAACAGACATTTTTTACATAATGTACATGTACATACTTTAATTAATAATTCATTTAAAATCCCGTATTTTAAAAAATAACTAAAACGCCATGTGGGTTTATAATTAGGAGATAAATTAGTGCTACATTGAATCTAATGTCTACATAACTACAATATACATAACTAGGCGTAACTTGGAACGCCATATGCGCCATAATATTATTGTTAGTTTTGCGATGCCAAAGGTTATCTAGTATAATTACATATTATGTTCGTTTAGGAACAAATGATGAGTTGATCTCTGGAAGTTATGTTTTAAATAGTTCAAGCATACTTACAGGATAGTACATCCCCTGCGGCGGCAAAAAAAAGGCCCCTGAACCCCACAGCTTGACGTTTGTATTATTTTCTGTTACACAAAAATACACTCCACGTACGCCCCTCAATAGGGCGTAATCTTTCACAACACTTAACTCTTATAAATTCGAGGTATTCATGAGTATTTAATAGTAATTGCATCAAATAATACTAAAAATAACCAGGCTTTGTTCAAATTTTAGGTTATGCGAGGTAGAGCGCGGAGAAACGCGCTATAACACTGTACACGATTAATGTCGATGTGCAACAACGGCAACGGCGTGGCTCACTCAACGAATCATCGGCATCGAATCCGCGTATGGTGCGACAGAGATAGAAAATATCACGAACGAATCGGGTTTTAAAACGCGATCATTCTGTCTTCTTCGTCCGCGAATGTACATTCCGAGGTACAAATGATCACAAAAAGGAAACATAATGGGTACACATTAATGTATCTATTTCATATTTTCTTTCAAGCCTGATTAGCCTTTCTGTTGTTTTAGTTTTTGACAACCATTACAACTGAATAGGTTATCACAATTTTTGTGATTTTAAATGATGACATAATGAAATGAATACTTATAGATTTATTAATTTTTACTTTTATATATGTCCGTATTTTATCGAAATTTTATACAGAAAATTTGCTAATTAAAATGAACAGAATTGAAACGATCAAAGAGGGTACATCTGTGAGGAAATAGGTTAGGGTTCGTATCGCCATTGCTGTAAATAGGGCTCCATTCAGATGTCGGTCCCTGTCGAGTAGCCGAGAAAGCTTCGGATCAATGAATCGTTCCCGGGCCCCCCAATCCCGGCGTCCTCCCTTCTCTTTTCTGCGCGTTTCTGTTCATATTATTCGTACATTTTGTGATACGGTGATATTGCTAATTTTTAATAACTGGTAAAAAATTGTATATTTATTGCCGTCTACAATGGTTTTTAAGTAGTAGGTACATACTTAGCTCACGAAATTCACAATGAAAAGGTGAAAAAAACCTTTCGTGACAGAAATGTCTAATCCTATATCTATATTGCCAATACGGCAGATATTGCGAAATGTTATAAAAATTCCTATCTCTACTAGGTACATTTTATTATCAATGCCGCATTAAGCAAGCGCGGGGCCCGTAGCAAATTCTATCAAGGGGCCCGTGATCTGCTATGGGTTATTAAGTATAAAAGCATACTGAGGCCCCGTGTCGGAGGCCCCCTTTTGCGCGGGGCCCGTAGCAATTACTACTTTTGCTATAATAATATAGTATTATGATTTATTTTGTTACCAAACTGATGATATTACGGGCTAATTATTAGGCACTTTAAAAAAAATGTATAGGTCGGGTCGTGGGTACATCGACCTACAAGTAACTATATATATATTTTAATTTGACAAAAAAGGTTCGTATCTGGCTTCCTGTCTCGTCAGTCTCAACTGCATTGAGTTTTAAGTTAACTCCTAAAGCCATTAGAATACAGGCTGGTTTTTAAATACATAATAGTTTTATTAAAGGCTTATACAGGTATTTAGAGCACATAAACATCATTAAAAGTTTAAGGGAGTGTATATGCTCTTGTATTATAATATCTTGTATTGTTTTATATTTTAACGCACCATCCTCTTTGACTATGCATTTGTCTCGTGATTTCCTCCCAAGCATTTATTATTAGTTTCAGTGATTGAAGTTGTAACCAACACATTATATTTTTTTTACAGCAAAGACCATTAGTTTTAAAGATGTGATTTATAACAAAAGCAGTATTTTAAATATTGAGATTTGTAGGTAAAATTACTAATTCTATAGTTCCATTATATAGGTATATCCCTTTTATTAATCGATATTAATCTGTAAAATGTGCTCTTATTTGACGATATTAATTTCTTAATTTAACGTTATGTTCACAATCACAGTCAATTTAACGTCTAATTTGTTTGAAGCAATACCGATAAGTACCAACTCGCTTGTCCTAAGGTATTCTTACAGTTATTCTTTAGCCTGCCTCGCCAGTAGCGACATCAGTCTAAATGCGCCTTAAATTTTACTTTACTAACGCCATCTATTGGAAATAGTCGTATTCGTACTTGGATTAAAATGCTATCAATAAGCGGCAGTAATACGAAGCTTGCAATCGTAAATTATTCAGTTTGTATATTTTTCCGTCAGATGACAGCACGGTTGGTTTCACAAATTTACAAATTTATTCCTAATATTTATTTACTTACTCACACAGTACATTATATGTATATATACGGCTAACTCAGTTCAGTCACCAAAGAAGATAGAATCTCTACTTTTTATATTACTATCTCCATCTATGAAATCATAAAGTAACATAGTTATAGTTCAAAATGGTTGCAATAAATAATATAATCTTTAAGCAATGAGAAATATAATATACTATCGGGTCCTCTAAGGCTCCAAGTAATTAAATTTATACGTATAGGTACCTATAGGTATAAATTATCTTACTTGGCATTCATGTGTTTTACTTTTAATAGACGAAATATTACTTACAAGAGAACCCCTACGACTTTGGCTAAATGAATTTCAATAATATTTGGCGTAGTGGTAATATACCATGATAATATAGTTAGAGAGGAATGCTAAGATGGTTCGGGCACACGGAAAGAATGAATGATGAAAAACTGACGAATAAAATCTATAGAGCAAAAGTGAGTGGTAAAAGAAGTCAAGGAAGATCAGGGCTGACTTATGAAAATCAAAGAGCCAGAGTGTTAGCCGACGGAAATGTAAAAAGCACTCGCTCACAAATCTAGGCGAAAATGATGAGATTTGAGGAAGCGAAAGACGTATGTAAGGACCGCGACGCTTAGCGCTCCGTCCTCTCTGCGGGTTATTCACAAACGTCGGAATCTCAACTTTCCGTATCCGAAAGAAAACTTTTCGATGATTTTGTCTATACGCGATTCACAAATCTGAAATCGTATTATATTTATATTATGTATATATCATATTAGATATAGTCGTATTCACAAATCCAAGCAATCGGATTGAATTTATGCTTTCCGACGATCGGCCTTTCCGTCACGGAATGTTTCCGACGTTTGTGAATAACCAAGGGCGTCGCCAGCTTATGACTAAGGGGGGGGCAATGGGGAAATATTATGAAGGATAAAAAATATGAACGCCGAGAGCATGAAGCGTTACACTTTGGAAGTCTTTGCCTCGATGACGATTGTAATAAGAACGGTTCTAATATCAATGTATAAAACTTCACAAGCCCTCGACAGCACAATAACTAAATCAAACTTTTAAACACAGTAATAATTATTCATTTTAACAAAAATAATATTTAATTAAAACATAACCTGCGGACCGCGACTCCTGGCGCTCCGTCCTCTCTGACTACCCCGTTGGGGACACAGCGTGAAGTTATGTTATGTTATGTTATGTTATAACCTGCGGGGATTTTTTGCAAAACTTTCAACCACTTTATCATTAAAATTATTTAGGTTTTTATTTATTATAGCTCTGTGCACACTCATCAGGGCCAGACCATTAAGGCGATCTTCTGCCATGGTGCTTCTTAGCCATGTTTTTAGTCTTCTGAAGCTGCTAAAGGATCGCTCTACTGTACAGGTCGTGCATGGTAAAGCGATCAAAATTTTCAATGCTTTTTCCGTTTCGGGAAAGAAGGAATTTGTTTCTTTTAGGACATCAACAACTGTTAGATTTGTTAGATTAACCCTATCATGCCACAATTGCTGCCAAAGTTCGATTTCATTCTTTATGTTCGGTAAATCATAAAACTGGGCAATAGATTCACAAGTTTGTTTCAGATTTTCAGTTGTCATCTTTTGCATCTGCGCCGGGTGTAACTTAGATAATGCGAATGATGGCGTGTTTTCTTCAGCAAAACGTACTTCAAGGGAGGTGATAATTGAATCCAAGTATGGTATTACTAAAGACCTGTTCCAGTATTCTGAAGGGCTTTCTGCTGGATGACTGCTTCTATGACGTTGTTTCCCCGTAATACGCGGCATTGATGTAATGTCCTCGTCCAGTCCGACTTTCTCCGTAACAGCAGTAGCTTCCTTTATAATTTCGTCTGTCACTTTTTCCGGATTTTCACGGTGGTTTTTAATTAAAAGTAAAATCCTTTTAACATGTTCCGAGGCTTTGACCACGTCCAAAGCTACAGATTGGAGTACGTTGACAACGGGTTCCATCAAAGCCGAGTATATGGCTACCAACATAATCCCGAGAATGAAAGAAAAATTCTGGAAGTAGCCGCATGCAGTTGGTAGGCACTTTTCAGAGTTGCACTATTTCCTTCCTGAGATAATGTTTGTAAAGCTTCCAGAATTACTGGAACATTTTCTTTAAAAACTCTGATGGTTTTGTGTTTCTCACTCCATCTTGTCTCGCAAAGTCTGGAAATATTAGGTATCAACTTCCTCCTCAAAACTGATTCCCGAAAAAAGTTTATAGTATCTTTGGTGGTTCCCATGGCATTTCTAATTTCAGGAAGTGAATTTAGATCATTGATAACTAGATTCAGTTTGTGGGACGAGCAATAAAAGTAGAGGGCTTTGGTGTACTTTTTGCGTAAGGTCGCTTATACCCCTCCGTCTTTTCCTGACATCGTTGAACAACCATCAAAACCAAAACCAACGCATTTATTTATATTCAGATCTTCTTTTGTCAAAAACTCATCTATGCTATGTGCAATCGATTTCGCATCCAAATCTTTTAGCTCAATGAATCCGACAAACATTTCTTGGACTTCCTGTGTTTCTTCATCAAAATATCGCATCCCAATCCATAGTTGTTCAGTGCCAGAAATATCAGCTGTTTCGTCTGCTAGCACACTATGCTGCTGCTTCTTTCACTTTTTTCATAATATCAGCCTTAATAACGCTTCCACAAATACCAATAATTTCATTTTGAATATCCACTCAACGGTAGCTTGCATTCTTTTTCCCTTGCTCAATGTGTTTCTTTAAAATCAAATCTCCCGCGTCAATTCGCAGCCTGTATAAATCCTCGAGAATACCTTCACCATAATGTTTACCTCTCAGTGCTAAGTCGTGTGACCCGCAAAACGTAATGCAGGAAATAATAGATTTTATAATTTTGCGATTTTCTTCAATAATTCCCTGGGAATATTTGTTCAGTTGCAAATCGACAGTCACACTTTCGAGAAAAGATTTAGCAACTTTCAATGCCTCCTTATGGAAGTGGGTTTCAATGTGCTTTTTGCACTGCTCGTGAATATCTTTGAACTTACAAAAGGGCCTTGTAGTAAATGATCCCAATATGCCTCTAAATGAATTTGGATTTGGTGGGAACAACGTACAATATTTACAAAATGCTCCTTTTTGGCGCCTGGAATATACCAACCATGGAGAGTATGTTTCCAACCAAGAATAATTAAATTTTCTCTTTAAATATTTTGCATCTTCCGCAAAGTTATAGGTCGCGGACCAACAGTTTTCAATCAATTCCTTCTTCTTTTCGGTTGATAAAGTGTGTGCCCGTCGCACATATCGCCCGATATCATTTTCATTGCAGTCATCCATCAATGAGTCAGGATTCGGCGCCAGATATCTAGAGGAACTTGGTCTAGGTAGTTCCTGCGGCTGAATATAATCTGTTGTGGTTGTGGTGACCGATGAAGACACATGCGATATTGTCGTTACTTTGTCCTGTTCATCGCTGTCGCTACTTGATCCATCAGTTTTTTTCGTTTCAAACTCGTTTTTAATAAAATAATAGTTTTTTTAACATTTCCCTTCCACATAATCGATCCTTTCTTTCCACATCAAAAATATGCCAGATAAAATTAAAAATGATATTCTTAACGATTATTATACGTCTCTAGCTAGTATATCCGTTACTAAAGCCATTAGCTAAGAGAAATAAAATAAAAATACTAGCTCGAAGTCCAAGATTAAAGCAGTACATAACTTACCAAAAAACTTTCTGATGTCCATTTTGATAAGATGATGAGTAGAGACACACTCAGAAACTTCACAAGTCAACACTGAGATCTTATTATTTAATAAATGTAAATTGACTAACACAGGCAAGCCGGTAGTCTTATATTCGCTTTCCAATTCGCTTGTTTAGCTTGTTTCTTTGATCGCTTCCAATTAAAAAGTGACTCGCTCGCAGCGGCTCACGTCTTTATATACTCAAACGAACATCATACTAGAATGTACGGTAACATTCTACCTGCGGGGTTATTCACAAACGTCGGAAACTCGACTTTCCGTATCCGACAGGAAACTTTTCGATGATTTTGTCTAAACGCAATTCACAAATCCGAAACGACATGATTTGACAGTTCATTTCGGGACGAAACCTTCGGATGCTTCCGACGACTTTTTAGTGTCGAAAACGTTTCCGAGAAGAGTAAATTAATGTAATATGTATATAATCGACTACTTTTGTCGTCAAAAATCTAGAAAAATTGCGTGCGCGTATGTAATCTGCACTTCTAGACAAATTCGTGCCCTTTTTAAATACATGGCTAAGGATTAATTTGCCTTATATTTTTATAACATATTTTATTAGTTGCGCAATCAATAGCTAAACATTGTTTGTGGTGTTTGAGGTATTTTTAGAAACAACAAGGATCAAAAATAAAAACGCTATTGTACTTTCTATTGTAGTTATTATTAATTTTTACTAAGCGACATCTAGTATAATTTATTTGAACTTGTTGTACGCACAGACGATAAGCACAGACAGTATAATTCGTATTTATAAAACCCGTTTAGTTCTTCGAATGTAAATAAAATAATTTACAAAAATGTTTTAATCTTAAAAAAGACTAAGTAATTTCTTTGTCTAAGTTGTTTCTTTGTCTGTTTAAAATGATATTTTACCAAATACATTGTGATTGTCAAAATGTGATACGTTTAAACCACACTAATATTTTCTACCAAAACGAAAACGATTTCTACCATTTTGTAACATGCTTCATAAATGCATTTTCTTTCGGATTCGTAAAGTCCTTTCCGATGAGATTCCGATAGAGTTTGTGAATAGCATTTTCCAATCCGTCGGATTGAATTTATGCTTTCCGACGATCGGCCCTTTCCGCCACGGAAAGTTTTCGAAGCGTTGTGAATAAGGGGGCTGGTCTAGTAACTGCTACCAAATTCCAGAGAGTTCATTGAACAAGCGCCATCTAGCGTCGAGTAGCAATACTAGGTTTTACAAGGATTGTAGTCGATTTATTCAACTGTAGGTGTTTCTTATGAACACTTACAGATGGCATTGTCCACAAAACCAATTAAAATTGTATGTTCGTAACAATAACTTCTACTTTATTTAGGTATGCCGCATACAAATTATACAAAACTAACGTGGTGAACTGAAATGCTGGTGAACGGCTGTCGTAGAAATAAATGCAATGCACACACACACCATACCTACCTACAAATTTTTACACTGTTCAATGGCCTTGCGTTTTGGCAAATCTGATATAGTCGTGATGAAAATGGCGGCGATTTTAAAAACGGATGTCAAAATCTTAATGTTATTCTGAATATTTCAATACTTTCTACAATATACATTAAACCTTGTGAATTTATTTACGTTTTGTCATGCGATGCAGAATTTATTAATAGGTATGGAAGTCAATTGGTCGCACTTTGGTCGCTTTGCGGCTAGCTACATTTGATCTCTAGGGGGGGGCAACTGCCCCCCCTGCCTCCCCTTGGCGACGCCCTTGTGAATAACCCCCCTGATCTCCGTTAGGGATACAGCGTGAAGATGTATGTATGTATGGATATAGTTGACACTTGGAAACACACATAGGCTAAACTACCCTTAAAGGGGTGAAAAGGGGAATGAAACTTTGTATGGGAAATGGTAAACCGCTGAACTGATTACGATCAAATTTAGCAGGATGATAGTTTGACATCAGAAAAAGGGACATGAGCTACTTTTTTTTTATCAAAAATTAACCCCTATGATGATGATGAAAATGGCGATGAAACTTTGTGTGGGAAACGCTGAATCTTGGTAATGATATAATTTTACTGTCAAATTTTGTGATAAATACTCATTTTATGACAGTGACTTCGATTCCACCACTTTTAAAATTTTTGACTGTCCGTCTATCTGACTCTATCTGTTTGTCCTTTTATAACTGAAGAATGGCTTGACCGATCTTGATAAAAAGCGGTGCGTAGTAAGAAAATGTGAATGCGCTCATGATAGACTACTTATCTTTTTAGAAAATCTACCCCTAAAAGGGTGAAAAGGGGGATGAAACTTTGTATAAGAAATGGTAAACCGCTGAACCGATAACGATGAAATTTGGCAGGGATATAGTTTGATATCAGAGAATGGGCATGGGTTTCTTTTTTTATTAAAAATTTTCCGCGAAGAGGGTGAAAAGGGGGACAAAACTTTATATGGGAACACTAAATCTTGGTAATGATAAAATTTGATGCGGTAATAAGACTTTTTTTATCAAAATTACATAAACTATTTTTCTTATGAAAATCTGTGAAAAGGGAGACGGGAAGGAGGGGGATGAAACTATGTACGGGTAATGCTAAACCACTGAACTGGTTGTGATGTAGCATGGATATAGTCTGACACATGAGAACGGACATAGGCTACTTTTTTATCAAAAAGCTATCCCTAAGGGGTGAAAAAGGGGATAAAACTTTGAATGGGAAATGCTGAACCGCCAAACCAATTATGATGTTTGGTACAGAGATAGTATGTTCCTGGAGACAGACGTAAGCTTAAACGTAGACTTTTTTTGTGTTTAAACATACTATGCACTTTTACATATAATTTAACCTAATCCGGGAAAGCCACGAAAAAATTTTCCGCGTAGACGAAGTCGCGGTAACAGCTAGTAGTAGTATAAATAGCTTATGATAATTATTTTTTACGTTAATAAGACCTCTTATGCGATTATATAAGAACTTTTATTATAAGTATTGAAAATATTAAGTGAGAATGGTTGACACTGACTTCGATTCTACCATTTTTAAAATTTTTGTGTCTGTCTGTATGTCCATTTATAACTGAAGAACGGCTTGACTGATCTTGACGAAAGTCGGTACGTAGTAAGATCATGTGATTGCGCTCATGTAGGTTACTTATTTTTCAGAAAATCTACTCCTAAACGGGTGAAAGGGGGGATGAAACTTTGTATGGGAAATGATAAACTGTTGAACCGATTGTAATGAAACTTGACAAGGAGGTAGTTTGACATTAGAAAACGGACATAGGCTACTTTTTGTCAAAAATGTACCCCTAAGAGGGTGAAAAGGAGGATGACACTTTGTATAGGAAACGCTAAATCTTGGTAATGATAACATTTGGTGCGGCAATAAGACTTTTTTTATCAAAAATATATAGGCTACTTTATTTATCAAACATTTATGAAAAGGGGAACGGGAGGGAGGGGGACGAAACTTTGTACGAGAAATGCTAAACTGCTGAACTGATTATGATGTAGCATGGATATAGTTTAACACCTGGGAACAGACATAGGCTACTTTTTTTATCAAAAAACTACTCCTAAGGGAGTGAAAAGGGGCATGAAATTCTGAATCACCGAACTAATTATGATGTTCGGTACAGAGATAGTATGTGCCCGGAGACAGGCGTAGGCTAGACGTAGACTTTTTTCAAAAACAATCTGTAAACGTACTATGTACCTACATGTAAGTACATATAATCTAACCTAATCCGGGGAAGCAACGAAAAAATGTTAAAAATTCGCGGGTACAGCTCGCCCAGTGCCGAGCCGATTATTTGCCGAACCGCGAGTGGTGAGGATGGAGGATGGGTGCTCGTAAATGACAGAGCAAGGATTGTCAGTGCTCGCCTCGCTCAGCTTATTGTCGGTATTTTTCTCCACTTCAAAGTTTACGAATAAGAATATTTGTGCTATTAATACTGCAATCCACACATTCGGGAAACTGCTCGACATACGGTAAGTACATATTAATACATATTAATGTATTTCTATTTTTTTTTAATTAATTAATTATTTATTTATTTATTTATTTTTCTTAAAACCTACAACTATCTTTACAGGTTAAAACCCTTATTTATTAGTGTTTACTATTTTAAATAAGTTATTGAGACTAAGATTAATTCTCTGTCTCGTTGTGTAGTTATTAGTGACTATAATTATCTATTTACCTACTTCTATAGAAATATTATACAAAATTAGAATCTCCATTAGACTCTTTTAGAAGACAAATTTTGCAAAATCTCGAGATCCATTATTTTGAACATGAAAAAAACTTCAACACGCACAAAATTATTCTTATTTTGTAGGAATAGATTGAACCAACGCGCAACAAAACGGTTTTGAAACTCCTCGAAAACGCTTCTCATCCGAATCAAAAAATCGTATATGCTGTTCCCGTAAAAAAGATGAAGACGCAAACTCGATGGGTAAGTATGGTAGAGTCGCGAACGCCGTCGCGGACCACTCGTCGGCACGACGAGTAGGTCCGCGACTGCGCTATCCTCAACACAGACATCAGTCACGCCCTCTCCGATGTGAGTTTTTTTCTTTTAGAATATTACACGCTGCAATTACGCCTTTCTACTATACAAACCAGAAAAAAAAGATCGGGTAGCGGTGTTGCTAGCACAAGTTACCATACGCGATCATCTTAACTTTACCTTATCATTTCCCACAGCTTATCCAAATTTCAGACTACTTATCGCTTTTTTAATATCTTTCATAGTCACTTCCTCCACTTTCTTACTCGACGGCGTAAAATCATTAAGATCACTTTCAGTATCAGAGAAAGAGTCGTAAAATTCTGTATAATGTTTACTCCATCGCTGTAAGACGTCTTTTTTTGTCTATTAGTAGATAGTATTCCTTCAAACACACTTTGTTCACTCTGTCGGATCACTTTGGTACTTACGTACTTCTTTTCAAAATAATTTCGAGTTTGCCTCAAAGTTGTCCGACATCTTGTTATCTTTTGATGCCCTACACTTATGACGCTTTTCCTTCACTAGCGCTTTCGTTTTAGCTTTCTGCAACTTGTATCTCTCTTTCATCAAATCTTTTACATCATGACAATTTTTGCAGCAAGGTAGTCTCGCTATACTAATGCCTTTTTGTACACTGGCTCTTTAACTTCGTCATCCCACTACACATCACGGTATTTTTTTTATTCCCAAACTCATTTGTACCACACTTTTCTTTCGCAGCCTCGATTATAAGTACTATCCCTAAGGTCCTCCTAATATTCTTATTTATTTATTTATTATTAATTAATTCATAATACACCTTATTCCTAATACGGATACAAAAAAATACTCATCACTGTCAACCTATCGTCAAGCTTACCGAAAACTTCCCTTTCATATTTATTCGTAGTGGTTACATTTTGCATTTTTCAGCAGACTGCTAAAGATTTGATATCTTAGAAAAGTTTTGTTACAGCAATAGATTTTATGTAGCTTACTAAAGATTTAAATTAAATTTAAATTTTACAAAAAAGTCAAAAGTCAAAGTCAAAGTCAAATCAATTTATTCAAGTAAACCCAATCACAAGGTATTTTTGAACGTCAAATCTACTTTAGTTCGGTTCAAAGAGAAGAGAAAAGAAAACCTGGACACTGAGAAGAACCGACAAGAAACTCAGTCAGGTATAATTTTTTCAACATCATTTTACAAAAGGTTTATTAAAATACAATATTTAGAAAGCCAGTAAATGCATGTGCCGAGATCATTTCCAGACTATTGTTTTATCTCCAACGAAATCGTTTATTTTATAGTATGTTTGCCTAATCAATGTACGTTTCATAACTAATCTAAATATATTTTCTGTTAATTGAGTGACTTCTTGAGGAACTTTATTATAAAAACGAACGCAGTTACTCAAAAATGAAACATTTGACTTATGTAATTTAAATTTTGGAACAACCAATTTATCACGACCTCGGGTTTCCATACCACCAATATCGCCTTTCTTTATAAATCGATCTGTATTTTCCTCGTATACATAATAATTTAAAAGATGTGAAAGGACGGCAAGGTGAGTACATCAATGTCTTTAAAACGATCTCTTAGTGATTCTCGTGGATTCATACTGTAAATAGCACGTATCGCTCTTTTTTGTAAAATAAAAATCGAGTTAATATGCGCCGCTGATCCCCACAGCAAAAGGCCATAGGACATTAGGCTATGAAAATATGCGAAGTACACCAACCTAGCCGTATCCGCATCTGTCAATTGCCTAATGCGTCTAATGGCATATATCACGGAACCGAGCTTACTAGCCAATGCCCCGATATGATCCGCCCATTGCAATTTACTATCTACTGTTAAACCAAGAAAACTGGCAGACCTAACTAATTCTAACTGTTTCCCACCCAATTCTATTTTATCATGGATTCTGGGTACATTAGAAAGGGAAAATTTAATACATTTGGTTTTTTGTGCATTCAGTAGTAAATTATTAACAGCAAACCACCCCGAGACGTCCGCCAGGATCCCGTTCACCCAGGTAATATCTAAGTTCTTTCTGTCCAGTTTAAATAGCAATGAAGTGTCATCAGCAAATAATACTATTTCGCATAAGTTCCTGAGCATAAATGGGAGATCATTAATGTAGACTAGAAACAGAAAAGGTCCCAAAATTGATCCTTGGGGAACGCCCATTCTTAACCTCGAACCAACAGACAAAACCCCATTGACACTCACTTTTTGCACCCGGCCAGACAAATACGAGACCACGAGATCGAGAGCGTTACCACGAATTCCATAGTATTTAAGCTTGCAAATTAAAATTTCGTGACTAACACAATCAAAAGCCTTGGAAAGATCGCAAAAAACACCAATGGCATCCTGAGATCCCTCCCCAGCCTGAAATACAGTCTTGATCAAGCTTGCTCCCGCATGAGTTGTTGACCGCCCTCTCGTGAACCCGTACTGTTGACCGTGAAACACCCCGTGAATGTTAAAATGTGCTAGCATTTGATTGTGTATTACTTTTTCGAATATTTTACTCAATGCTGGCAATACTGACACCGGGCGATAATTTGTTAGATTCAACATACAACCTGACTTAAACAATGAAATAATTTTACTGTGTTTCATTAAATTGGGAAACACCCCTTGATCGACACATTTATTAAATATCTCCTACCAAAATTGGCGATAATAAAGGTATTACACCAGTCATGACATGAACTGATAGTCCCCATAAATCTTCACTTTTCTTTTTATGTAATTGCTTGAAAATTTTTTCTATCTCAAGTGAAGATGTGTACCTAAATTGAAAATTAGGGAACCATTTTCCAACATTTTTTCTCAAAAACGTCTCTGCTGTTTGCGAAGACGCTCTCAAACCATTCGTTATTTCTATAGGTGTATTCGAAAAATAATTTTCAAAAGCATTAGCAACCTCAATTTTATTAGTAACAACCTTATTACCAATTTGTATTGAAAAATCTTCGTTATTTTCAAAAGCATTAGCAACCTCAATTTTATTAGTAACAACCTTATTACCAATTTGTATTGAAAAATCTTCGTTATTTCTATTTCGTTTACTACCAACTTCGTTATTAATAGTGTTCCATGTAGCCTTTATCGCATTGTCTGACTTTTTAATTTTATTCGCGATATAGATCGCTTTCGCGTGTTTTGATACTTTTTTAAATATTTTCAAATAAGTGCGAACATAGTTATGAAAATTTTCATCTGCAGTGTAAGATTTTTCATCATATAACTCATAAAGCCTATCCCTACTTTTTCTTATGCCCTTCGTCGCCCAATCCGCAAAACGTAACTTGTTATTAACGACTACTTTCTTTTTCTTTGGATAATTCTTATTAAATATTTTGGATAGGTTTTTGACTAAAGATTCATACATGATGTTTGGATCACCAACCAGAAGAGCCGTGTTTGCAAATTTGGCTACATCATGAGTAAAATTTTTTAGCCTGCTCTCTCCCAATGGTCTAAATTCAAATATTTGTTCTGATTTATGTTTCATGTCCTCTATTTTTATTAACTGAGCTTTATGATCTGAACGGATACCACTAACAATAGTATGTTCTATAATTTCACACTTATTCATAATAATGTTATCTATACATGTCGCGGAATGGTATGTAACCCTGGTCGGTTCATCGAAAATATGCACTAAGAAAAAGAATGATACGTGCCATCTACAGTATGAATGCACGAGAATCACTAAGAGATCGTTTTAAAGACATTGATGTACTCACCTTGCCGTCCTTATACATCTTTTAAATTATTATGTATACGAGGAAAAATATATATCTATTTATAAAGAAAGGCTATGTTGGTGGTATGGAAACACGAGGTCGTGATAAATTGGTTATTCCAAAATTTAAATTACATAAGTCAAATGTTTCATTTTTGGGTAATTGCATTCGTTTTTATAATAAAGTTCCTCAAGAAGTCACTCAATTAACAGAAAATATATTTAGATTAGTTATGAAACGTACATTGATTAGACAAACATACTATAAAATAAACGATTTCGTTGAAGATAAAACAATAGTCTGGAAATGATCTCGGCACATGCATTTACTGGCTTTCTAAATATTGTATTTTAATAAACCTTTGGTAAAATGATGTTGAAAAATTATACCTGGCTGAGTTTCTTGTCGGTTCTTCTCAGTGTCCAGGTTTTCTTTTCTCTTCTTTTTGAACTGAACTAAAGTAGATTTGACGTTCTAAAATACCTTGTAATTGGTTTACTTGACTAAACTGATTTGACTTTGACTTTGAAATATTTGTAAGTAAATACTTATTTACTTACAAATATTTCAAAGTACTCGATGAGTACGATACTCATTGTAATGCTTTAGATTTAGATAATAGATAAGTACCTACCTAAATCTTCCTAAAAGGAGAACATTGCTGAGAACAAAAGTAGTTATTTCCATAGATTGATATTTATTTTTTGGTATAAGTACTATATGAATGGATTTCGGAGTTACAATGTTAGTTTACAAGAATATTACTATAATAACTTAGAACAGTCCAACAAAATGATAAAATTTAAAAAATAATAAAGTTTATTCGCAATATCGCCAATTAATTGCCTAGGTACCTATTGAGAATATTATTTCATATTAATTATTTTTAAAAAGTACCTACTACTTACATTTAGATCAATAATCATAGACGTAAATAAAATATAATATTCTAATTGTAATTTGATAGATGTAAGTAGGCCTAGGCACGGTCTAGGACGCCTGGGAGTCGTCGCGTTGTCGGGAGACTGGGAGTTTAAATTAAGAATGTTCTGGTATGGTTCTAGTAGACATTGTGTGAACTATCCTAACATTTACAAATAATCATATTGAGCCACTTTATTTGTTTACAATATTAATATTTCTTTTATATTATTGTTAATAACTGAACCTTTCGATGTTTCTTTTATTTTAACCAGTTTATATTTTCCGTAAAAATATATTACTTTGCATATATTGTTCTAATTTAAAATATTCCTGTTTGTAATATTAATAAATTGTAGTGATTGTAATACCAGGTAAATTGTCGTAGTACTTACCTATAACATCTACCTACACAAAATGAACAAGTGTTCATTATTTGAAAAATATCTCCTTATATTTTTTCTATTATAGATAGATATACCTAGTAATGAAGTAATATTTTGCTTACCCAAATGCAAGCATTTAAATATTTCCACTCTTGATGCCATTCTTGTAACAAAATCTTCTTAATATTCATCGTGACAACCTATTGTATAATTTTATTAAAATACAATTTCAAAATGAATTTTGAAAGTAACCTGCAGTCTCTACACAACATAGTCTTCAAGTTTAAGCCCTTCTAAATTTAACTTTTTTAGTAATTTGTATGACACATAAAGTCAATAGACATACATTTAATAAAAATCAAAATATTGTAAAACGAATAATTGTAGTAATTACTTCAAGGATAAAACAGTGGACACGTAACTAAACTAAACGTTAATATTTACAAACTTCAAACAACTACGTATTTTAAACATTCTTCCTCAAATTTTTCTCAAAGTCGCGATTTAGAAAGTTGTCATTGCTGGGGTGCCTAATTACCTCTTTGAATAGTCAAGCAGATTCGTTGGAGGAAGAAACTACCTACAATTATCAGTGACCAGTTGATGGATTCGCGGGCCCAGGGTTACTACAAGTTACTATAACTGCAATTTGCAGTATAAGAATTCCATATTTACACTCTTTGCAGTCTGCAAAGAGTGTAAATATGGAATTCTTGGAAAGAGTCGTATAGATTTACGCCGCGATGCCGCTTAAAGTTCTCGATAGTGCTCGCCGCAGCAGAACATGAGAAACAGCAAGCGTATTGACACTAGTAGCGTCCCACACCAGCATTTTTCTAGGTTTCCAAGGTATAAGCGTCAAACTATAGTAGTACCAAAATACTGTGGTCTTATACTCCGGTCGTGAGGAGAGACTCACTGGAGATTTGGGTCTGAATAGTGTGCGTAACTTTGTATGTTTGTAACATCGAGTATTGATATACCTCATTATAAAGGTTATTGTTTTATTCATCTTATTTACATTGAATTAAATTAATTTTAGTGGTGTTATGGTGTTAAAGAAAAAACAAATACTTCGCAATTGTCCGTTGTCCCGCTTTGAAAGAGCGCATGTAAGGGTATAATACCTGGATACATCGAAAACTACAAATATTGGATTTTCTGAATGATATGTCGTCATTTTGGCTTATATGGAACTATCATTTTTTTACGGTGGAATGGAATGCATGCGGACAAAATTATTTTTCAGTGTAATATCTAGTAATAAGTAATAACAGGTTGGTAACATGTAAGTTTTTGTCATTTTGTTTGCTATATTATTAAAATATTTTATGGCTTAATATTTTATTATTACATCTTTTCAAAGTACTCTCCAGTAGCGCCTATACAAAGTTTCATGCAACTAAACTTAAGTAATAACTTCTGTAGTCAAAACCAACTTTTAAAACATTACTTCCCGTCTGAATCAGACACCTGTTTTACTGTCTGCTTGTACAGCGTAACACAGCTAGTAATTGGTGCATTCTCTGAGGATTGAAACAGTTTCCTTTTCAGTTAACTTTTTTATTTCGGGGAATAAAAAGAAATCACACGGTATCAGATCGGGATTGCAAGGTTGGGTGGGTTGACCTACAACTACAAGTTTGGCCGGTGTGCTGTCAAGAAGGTCTCTCGTTTTGAATGCCGAGTTCGCAAGAGCGTGTTTGTGTTTGGTCGCCTGTTTTTCAAAGCGATGGAAACGTCTGGCAAGCATCACGTAGTGGCACCGATAACATATACCCCGTCTAGGAATTGCAATCCGGAAAACCGGATCCGGTAATCCGGCGGATCTGGCAGTATTAGATGTCTACCGGATCCGGCACCAAATTACCGGATTCGATCCCGTATTCGTTAAATAGAAAAAAATACATGAAACTGAAATTTCGCGTTGTTGCATGTAAGTAAACAGACATACTTAATATACATATAAACGTAAGTAAATAGACATTTTTATTCTTCAATTGATAGATTAATGTTATGTTTATGTTGCATTTATGAAAATGATATAAGTAGATAATTAGACTTAGAAATTATACGATTCATATTTCTGATTTTTCTATATTACATGACTGTCTTCTTATATAGCGATGACCTAACGTTTTAAATTGAAAATGTGTACTTATTTACAGTACAGCATTGGCAGGTACTAGTCTAAAATTCTATAACGAGCATGTCAAACAAACACATTCGCTTGATCGTCTTTTATATAAAGGTTGTCCAGGGGTAGATTTTGAAATTAGCATTTGGGGTTTCAACGACGTCATGACCACTCCTCGCACTTGCCTCGTTCAGAAATAACATTTTAATTTCTGATTTTTTAGTAGCCTGGAACAGTAGAACAGAAGGTACCGTGCTTTTGCTGTCCAGACTTACATTTCGAGTGAGTTTTTACTGTCTAAAGCACGCCGTAGATTTAACAATCGATACTGTATTCGTCAATGAGGTACCTACTTTCACTTACACATTTGAGGATATGTGAATAAGCAGAATTATCGTTACTCGGGATATTAGAAACCCAAGACAAATGTATCAAAAGTCTTTACAATGCACAAACCTAAGATTACAATGTTGTGTGCAATGATGTCTGCATATGTGATTTTCGGACCCTTTTTTTTAAAACCAGCTTGTCCAATCTGTGATCGTAAATAGGAAACATATAGATAGTGAGATGATAAAAGATTTTTTGAGACTGGAATTACAGAAATAATCACCACTTCCACCGAAAAACGTGGTTCCAGCAAGACGGGCCAACAGGCTCATATAGCTAACGTATCTATGAACACAGTGCCGCAGTTATTTTCAGAAAAAAAGTATCCCGCTGTGATACCATACCGTGGTCCCTGTTAAATTGAAACAACTTTTAATCCCATCTTGCCTACACTTCCCGGTCGCTACTTAGGTAGGCGTTTTATCTAAGGGTAGGCGTTCGATCACAATAGATCAAATCTGGTCGCGGTAATACAGATCCGATGAGAACTGCATAGCCTCTGACATCAAATAAAAAAAAGGGTAGGCGTTGGTTCATTTTGAAACAGCCAAACGGTTGATTGTTGCTTTTTTTCTGACCATAAACGAGTGCCTCGTAGACCACTTGATTCTTAATTTTTAATAGTATCACTACGTGTTCTAAGTTTTGCAATACAACATCACGTCTTCTATTACATATAGAGTCGTTCAGGGTAAAACGACGCACTTTTGTTTTCTTTGCTTTATAAAAAAGAAATGACTACGATAAGTTTGACATGATTTTATGCCTCATCTATAGCACGCTAAATAGGCTCTTAAAGCACTAAGACTTAATAAGATAACTACAACGGTTCTTTATATATTAATCAAAATCGAGATATAGTCTTACTTTTACCCCTACATAGGGGTAAAAATACGCAATCGTTTGGGTAAAAGTTTGTATGTAGCATAAAAGCATGCACGCGAGAATAGTAAGATGGAATTACTAATAAACGCAATTATTATTATTATAAACAAACAAAGCTTTATTCGCAACTTTGAAACATAAAATAAGGATTTAGGAACGTCTATTTAAGAATCTTTAGTGGGCATTGTACTACTAATTTGTTTGCAATTTGTTACTGTAAACAGTTAAATAGATAATATTTGTATACATCAAATAAAAATATAAGTTCAACATTCAGTAACTTATTTTTTATAAGTGAAGTCTTCGACGTGGTCATAGTTTTACATAATCTTGGCAAAAAACTGCTAACAAAGTGTTTTCAAAATAAATGATATCTAGCAAATGATGATATTGCTTCAGCATTGACAAAAATCAGTAACGACCTACTTATACATACTTTTCTTTTTATAATTCCTCTGCATCGTTTTGCGTTCTGAAACCATATGAAGAAGTAATATGAACCAACGTTTCATAACATATTTAAACATACTTATCATATTTAAACATTAATATCACTGGTATTTCCCATGTGGGGAAAAATTAAACCTTTACGCCATTTGGTCGAAAACCAAAAAATGTTTTCTACTTCCAGTATGATTAATGTTATGTTAGATTAGAATGTTTGTTTTGGAATAAATAGTTTCATAACCATACAAAATCAACAAAAGAGACTTACCCCGAAAACAATAATAATAATAAATAAAGTACCACAAACTTTTCCCTGGGTCGCAAGACATGCAAATTTCGCCTCAGTTTTTAATTTGAATTCGTAATTAACAACACGCGTTGCGTACCGGACAGCAGGTGTTAACACAAAATAGCGGCCTACGCACACTCGTTCCCATCAACAAGCTCCCCCGCCCGCTCACTCCCCTCTGCGTACTTTTGCCCACTACGTCCTTATAACCCGAATGACTCTAATAAAGCAGTAGAAACCGTGTATCTGTACATTGAATTATCAAAAAATGAGTGTGTGAAATAAAGATACTCGCACACAAAAAAGCATTTTTTGAAATGTTTATATCTTTATCTGTATGTACACGTTAATCTCCTAAACTACTAAACGAAATTTCTTGCGGTTATCATAGGTTTGTTAAGCTCAGCTTGTAGTAACATTTAAGCTTTTGTTTTATTGAAATCGGATGACAGCGAACAAAGTTACCGTCATTTAAACATAATTTAGAATTCGCCGCTTGCGCTGCTATCTTAGGTATGTTATTCCCACGGCCAACTGTACGTGGCCTGCTCGCGAGTCAATAATGCCGACAATATATTTGTATTAGGCCCAACATCAAAAACCTTTAATGTCGTGTATAAAGATATTCTTTAATTTATGTGACGCATCAATCGCAATTCAATGGTTTCTCTTCCTCAGTAATGAAATTCGGACTGAAAATACAAGCAAACCTGATTGAATTTTTCGATTTGTCAAACAAGGGTGCGTAATAAAACCGACTTTCACGCGGACAAAGTCGCAGACACCAGCTAGTTATACCTATACAGGGTGTATATGAAAACGGGACAGTTACTTTAATGGATGAAAGGGCATAATTTTAGTATGTAGTTATAAAAAGAATAATTAATTTTAGTATGTAGTTATAAGAAATAAAATGTAGCCGTTTAAGAGTTATGACCATTTAAATTTTCAGGTGTTAACACCATTATTTCTCGTAGAAGTTGCTGGAACGTGTAAAGTTACAGATTTTAAATGGAACATATTTTTTTATTTTGTAATAATTTCATCGGTTATTGAAATAAAGCATAAAAACCAACTTCAATAATAATGCATATGCCCCTTAACAATTGTTTACAAATCGCTACGATCATGAACTCATTTAAAAATACGTTATTTTCACATACACAGGAATATCAACCTTATCTTTACATAAATAAAGGAGATTTCTGTGGATTTGTAAAAAATTGTAAATATTAAATTTCGGTGTGGGAAATAAACAACTTGTCGTGTTAAGGGGAAGCACAACTGAAGTAAATTGTGATTTGACCTGTATCATTTTTTTTATTACACAATAATACTTTATTGAAGCGTAATCAAGATGTATTCTCGGTATACTATAGCATGTTCAAGAAGGTGTTCCGTTTTCATATACACCCTGTATAAACGTGCCATCGAAATCATGGAGTGTTGTTACAAAAAATTTACCCAAAAATAACTGCAATCTAATAATTGTTTATTAAAATTCTGATTTTCGGTTAGCTTAACCTATATAACATCAGCAAATTTATATTGTTTTTATTACGTTTCACTAATTTTGCTATAGATATGTTTACTTTAAATTCTCTCTCAAGTTTCGGTATCTTGTGTACAAATAGACCATTACCATATTTTAGATATTGTTGGCTTGTCGGAACGAGAATTATTCCATAAGTTAAATCATATATTATTATATACTACAGTTATACACGTATAATACATACTTATTGTGCTTTTATCTTCTATATATATACTAGCTGTACCCGCGACTTCATTCGCGTGGAAAAATTTTCCTTGCCTTGACCTCTTTAGGTTACTGAGGTTACCCGAAGTACTCATATTGTTGGTGTCAAACAAAAAAGTTATTCTCTGTAATGTACCGGTCCAGAAACCTTCCCTTGCGTATTGCATTTCATTTGATACCAATATTGTTGGTGTCGAACGAAACAGTTATTTCCTAACATGGATTTATGGTGACGTCACATATGTATCTACCTTCCCCTGCGCATTCCATTTAATTTGATACCCATATTGTTGGTATTGAACGAAAAAGTTATTTCTCATTATGGAACATCCGCCATATTGGATTTATGGTGACGTTATATATGTATCTACCTTCCCCTGCGCATTCCATTTCATTTGATACCCATATTGTTGCTATCGAACGAAAAAGTTATTTCCCATTATGGAACATCCGCCATATTGGATTCATGATGACGTCACATACATAGAAACCTTCCCCTGCGTATTCTATTTCATTTAAAACCCATATTGTTGGTATCGAACGATAAAGTTATTTCCCATTATGGAACATCCGCCATATTGGATTTACGATGACGTCACATACATAGAAACCTTCCCCTGCGTATTCCATTCATTTGAAATCCATATTGTTGGTATCGAACAAAAAAGTTATTTTCTGTTATGGAACATCCGCCATATTGGATTTATGATGACGTCACTTACATAGAAACTGTCCCCTGCGTATTCCATTTCATTTGATACCCATATTGTTAGTATCGAACGAAAAAGTTATTTCTCATTATGGAACATCCGCTATAATGTGAAATAACTGCAGCGATGGAGTGAATACTATGGAGAACTGTATGAGAGTGGCGACTCCATCTCTGATACTGAGAGCGATTCTAATGAATTGACACATTCGGGCCAGGGACTGGAGGATGCCATTAGTATGAAAGAGATTGAGAAAGTGATAAGAAGTTTGAAATGTGGAAAGGCTGCGAGAATTGATGAGGTGACAGCTGAGATCATCAAGTATGGTGGTCCTAGGATCTGGCATGCCTTCTGTGCACTCTGCAACCTTTGTTGGCAGAAAGAGGAGGTTCCAGAGGACTGGCGCACGGCAGTCATAGTACCTCTAAATAAAGGGAAAAGTTCCTATTTAAACTGCGTGCTATAGGGCCATCAGCTTGGTCAGCTTAGCGAGTAAAGTCTATACTAAGGTATTGACTGAACGTATGAAAGGCGTTTCAGAAAGATATTTGTGGGAGGCGCAAGGTGGATTCAGGAACGGTAGGGGTTGTATGGATCAGATTTTCTCGCTTCGCGTTATCGTGGGAAGGTTTCTGGCTATAGGTCGGAAAGTTTTCTGCGCTTTCGTGGATCTAGAGAAAGCATTCGATAGAGTAGTGCGGAAGAAATTGTGGAGTCTTCTGCCTGAATATGGCGTGGAAGACTCCTTACTGCAAGCTGTGAGGTCATTATATCGAGACCACAGAGATTGTGTAAGGATAGACGGTGACATGTCGCCCTGGTTTGAAGTCTGTTCTGGTGTCAGACAGGGCTGCGTGATGTCTGCTTGGCTATTCGTGCTGTATTTGGACAGTTGCCTCCAGAGATTGAAAGGTAATATGAGTGGTTATGGGATGTGGTGACACAGTGGTAAACTGCCTATTGTACGCTGACGATGCTGTGCTAATAAACAGAGTTGCAGACACTAGTCACGAGCATGAAAGAAGATTGTGAAGTAAAAGGATTGAAAATGAATGTGAACGAAACTAAGGTTCTGGTGTTTGAAAGAGAAGCGGTACAAACGAAATGTGAGATTTGGGTAAATGGAAAATGTCTAGAACAAGTGAATGAAATTGTGTATCTGGGGAGTGCGTTTTCGAGGGATGGAAGATGTGAGTTGGATGTGGAGAGACGGGTAGCAGCTGGCAATAAAGTGAACGGTGCTCTGTCCGCATTAGTGGGTAGTGTGAATATATCTAACACTGCTAAAATGGCCATCCACAATGCGGTGTTGGTGCCAACTTTGTTGTACGGTAGTGAGGGCTGGATATGCCCGAAATCGAGTGAAAGTGAGACAAATACAGTAGAAATGATAAATGCTGTGGAGATGCGGTCTCTCAGAAATATGTGCGGTGTCACGCTTGCGGACAGGATAAACAATGATGAGATACGCAGTATGACAGGGTTGCACAACAGTGTTATGGTAAAAATGAAAAAAGGAATGCTTACCCTTTAGGGGTAGATTTTTGATAAAAAAGAAAACTATGTTTTTTTATTAGAAAATGTGTATTTCTGTATCAAATTACATCTCAATCGGTTCAGCGGTTTAAAATTTCCCATACAAAGTTTCATTCCCCTTTTTACCCCTATAGGGGTAGATTTTTGGATAAAAAAGAAATCTTTGTTTTTAATAGAAAAGGTTTTATCTATGTACTAAATTTCGTCTTAGTCGGTTCAGCGGTTTAGCATTTCCCCTATAAAGTTTCATCCCCTTTTTCATCCTTTTAGAGGTAGATTTTTGATTAAAAAAAGTAAACTACGTTTTTTTAATAGAAAAAGTGTATCTGTACCAAATTACATATTAATTGGTTCAGCGAATAAAAATTTCCCATACAAAGTTTCATCCCCCTTTTCATCCCTTTAGGGGCAGATTTTTGAAAAATAAAGTATCCTATGTTCATCCCCTGGTGTCAAACTATCTCCATGCCAAATTTTATCAAAATCGGTTCTTCGGTTTAGCCGTGAAAACTAAACAGACAGACAGACAGAGAGACTCGCATTTATAATATTAGTATGGAAGTATGGACAATGAATTTTTTTTTTCTTTGACTGCGATAAACTTGAAAACTACTGGACCGATCGGCATAGGACCATGAATATTCGACGCGGAATTAGTTGTAGATGGTTATACGCTACCTATTTTTTGAACTCCATAGACCCTTCACCATTTTTTAAACAAAAATGTACTATTACGTACAAAATTTTCACTTAAGTACGCCCAGCGAAGCGGGCGAGAAACGGCTTGTGTATTATATTTTACAATAAGTTTAAAGTATCTTTAACTTCTTTATTTCTTTAATCTATTTTGGTACGTTAGTAGTAACGTTTTCTAAAGAAAGTAATCATGATTTAGCCTCTGACCTATAACAAGTACTGTTCAATTTTGAACATAAGAGCATATAGAGGACGCGGATCTGGGAACAGATCACTTTCCCGTTGTAACTAGAATAAGAGCTCTGTTTATTTCTGTTTTCATAACGTCCAAATTTACAAAGGTCTGGCGCATCAGGAGAAATAAGATACAGCCATTAGCTTTAAGGAACTTAAAGGACGACTTTAAGGAAAACTTAAAATTGTTATGGAAAGAAGTACCTACTAAGTTTCGAAATGGTCCGACAGGCTGGGGCATAATAAATAAAATGTATTCGAAAAAAAAACAATCTGCGCTAACTGACAAATAAGACGGTCTGCAGAGGTAAAGAGGTAAAGGGGTGGAAAGGGGGACGACACTTTATATGGGAAATGCTAAAAATTTGGTACAGAGGTAGACTTTCTTTATTAAAAAATATAGGCTACTTTTTTGTCAAAAGTCTACCCCTAAAGGCGTGAAAAAGGGAATGAAACTTTGTATGGAAAATGCTAAACCGCTGAACCGATTCTGATGAAATTTGGTACAGAGATAGTACGTGCCCGAAAACAAGTGTAGGCTATTTTGTATTTCAATATAATTTCCATGTGGTTTTCGTACAATGTGCATGTTACGTCATCAGCAATCCAATGTGGGTGGATCGGTGATATGTTAGACTTATTAGTTTTGAACTAAATAGCGTATTACGTGTATAATATTCCTAGCTTGTATCTTTGTCCCATAAAAATTGATGTAAGCGTTTATACTCGTATTTTCGGTAAAGAAAAAGGGTCACTAACGAATAGCGAGACAAAAGCGGGAGTAAGTGGCATTACAGCCGTCACTAAGGTGACATTTAAAGAGGCCATTACGGACATCAGTGATTCCGTTTATCTGAAGCCGATCGCTTTGACTGGATAAGCTTGATCATTCCTTATTGACAAAAATGGTAACCAAACGGGCTGAGCGACTATGCATGAATATTAATAAATAAATTGCTTAAAAATTTACAAACACCACAATACTGAAATTTAAAATTTAAATATTCCTAATGTGACGTCATTTAAATAATAATAATATACTCAGACTTTTTTTTTTACACAGCGCCATCTAGTCCCAATGTAAGCAGCACAGCGCTTGTTAATTAAAAGAAGCATACAAGTTATAAATCTAATCAGGGATTCAAAATATTTACATTTACAAATGTGATTCCTTATTTGCCTGGTCGAGCACATATCTGTGTACCATAGGTACCTACTGCTGTTTCAACACAAAAATGAAGATTATTTTTTTGACTCGTAAGCGAGGCCCGGATGCTCCGCTATAGAAAGTAATTTTTTTCAAGACCTCCAACAATATGGATATCAAATGAAATGGAATACTCAGAAGGTTTCGGTATATGTGACGTCATCATAAATCCAATATGGCGTATGCTCCGCAATTTTCCACGCGGACGAAGTCGCGGGTACTGCTAGTATTCTATACACACAATTGTATCGTACAGCGGAATGAAAAATATTTCGAAATTTAAATTGAAAAAGGTGAATTGCTGTTGTAAAATTGTCAAATTAAGTTCTCAACCATTGAGGTATATTTCTCAACACCTAATTCAAACCCGTTGCACCTAAAAACGAAAAACATGTATTAGGATGGTAGTTTCGTGTTGTAATGTCGACTATTACGATATTCGGACTGGAAGGGTTGAAAAGATCTGAAACTATAGTTGAACGCTTTCACAGTTCACACCTTTCAAATAGAAAAGTTAGTGGAAATCACTTTTTAGTTCAGTGGTTCGGGCTAGTCATGAAGAAGTCGTAGTTACAAGTTATACTCGTATTATGTTATCAGTTTTTGTACGAAAGAACAAAAATGAGTTATTAATCAATCGTTGACTTATTTATTAGGTAATTGATTTATTTTATATTTTACAAGTCGTTTCCCACCCGCTGCGCTGGGCGTAAGTGAAAATTTTGTACGTAATAGTACATTTTTGTTTGAAAAATGGTGAAGGGTCTATGGAGTTCAAAAAATAGGTAGCCTATAACCATCTACAACTAATTCCGCGTCAAATGGTCATGGTCGATCGGTCCAGTAGTTTTCAAGTTTATCGCGATCAAAGAAAAAAACTATCATTATGTATATATAGATAAATTATTGAAATGAACTTATTACAATGTATTCATTTTTCAATTCTGAACTTTGAAAAAGGTTAAATTAAAAACATAAAATTCCCCCGAAACATAAAAATCTATAAATAGTAAAAAAAATCCATAATAATGAAGTTTAGGGCGTCGGGGGCCGCTAAATTAATAAAATAAAACTAAACACAAGGGTTCCGTATCTAAATCTAAGGTGTGTAAAAAATTACAAACTAAGCTTAATTTCTGGACATCTAAAAGAGATAGAGGAACGTCGCGTTTTTCCTGTAAATAAGTAAGACTTTATATTATCTGAAATTATTAAAAAATTCTAGGACTAGTAATTGCGGAAATAAGTGGAAGGTGGATGAATATTTTACATTGTTAACTAAGTAGTGCAACATAATACTTGTGGTTTTTCCTTTTCAAATACGGAACAAAAAATAATAAAGAATTGCGTTCAAAATGCGATTACATATTTGTTTATCTCATTTCTAGTTTTGGATTGTACTAGTTTACGTTTGTGCAGTAGTTAGAATATGAAGTAAAAACAGTTAGAAATAGCTCGGTAGGTGTAAGATGACGGAATAAATAAATTTTGTGACACACGAACTGTCAGGTAGACATGGTCAATTTTAAAAGTTCTTTTTAGCACGAATTTTGCGTGGATCCTTATAATTGTTTTTTACTGTCGGAGGTGAAATCGTTTTTTTGTCTACTAAAAGAAATAATAAAATCGCTATGAGATTAAAAAAATATAACAAGCATAGCCGTAGGTATATAGACTGAAGTACCTCTACTCCTACTTACCTTTTCGCTGGTTTCGTGGTCCATCTCTATAAGTAAATGATTGTTCAAACGCTAGTTCAAACGTGATTACACTGTTTAAAACAAAACATGAAATCCACATGCCTGGTCAGAGGGACACTGGGCCGATAATCACAGGGGTCCCGTATAAAAGCAGACTTTTTAACGCATTTAAGAAGGTTTATGCATGTTTTTTTGTAATTAAAATAAAAAATATTGTAGGTAACATTAATTCGGAGCACCGAAAAAATATTTTAATACTTATTTTTTGATAATATATCTTAAAATTTCCGTAATTAAAAAAATAAAACAATAAGAAAGTGTGTGTGTCAGCTCCGACGCAGGACTGGAGTTTACTGGTTTTTTCCATATTTTATGTATTTTTATTCACTTCACTGTATACAATAATATTAAATATCAATATTAATAGATATAAAAGGTAGCATTTGCCATCTTCGATTTGAAAATGAACGTCATTTTCGTAATCAGTACCCCGAGAAACCTAGAATATGACACCCATGTAAATCTATCAAAAAAAATAATATTCGTCTTCTTGGATTCCAAAATGAACGTCATTTTCGTAATCAGCACCCCGAGGTACTTAGAATTTGACACCCATATCGATTTATCCAAAAAAGTAATATTTGCCATCTTGGATTTGAAAATGAAAGTCATTTTCGTAATCAGCACCCCGAAAAACCTAGAATTTGATACCCATATCGATTTATCCAAAAAAAAGTAATATTCGCCATCTTGGATTTGAAAATGAACATCATTTTCGTAATAAGTACCCCGAGAAACTTAGAATATGATACCTATGTCGATTTATCCAAAAAAATAATAATCGCCATCTTGGATTCGAAAATAAACATAATTTTCGTAATCAGCACCCCGAGAAACCTATAATGTGACACCCATATCGATTTATCGAAAAAAGTCATTTTCGCCATCTTGGATTTGAAAATGTACGTCATTTTCGTAATTAGCACCCCGAGAAACCTAGGATATGACACCCATATCAATTTATCCAGAAAAAGTTATATTCGCCATCTTGGATTTGAAAATGAACGTCATTTTTGTAATCAGCACCCCGAAAAACCTAGAATTTGATACCCACATCGATTTATCCAAAAAAATAATAATCGCCATCTTGGATTCGAAAATAAACATAATTTTCGTAATCAGCACCCCGAGAAACCTATAATGTGACACCCATATCGATTTATCCAAAAAAGTAATATTCGCCATCTTGGATTTGAAAGTGAAAGTCATTTTCGTAATCAGCATCCCGAGAAACCTAGAATTTGATACCCGTATCGATTTATCCAGAAAAAGGAATATTCGCCATCTTGGATTTGAAAATGAACATCATTTTCGTAATCAGCACCCAGAGAAACCTAGATATAGATATAATAAATATATATTCATCATTCGAAGACGCTGTAGAGTATATAATATATACCTATAAGCAGATCCATTAATTGTCGAAGAAAGTGTGCGCACTTGGGTCGGCGATTTTGATGCTGATTTTTTCCTCGAAAGTACAACTAAAAAGGAGACGATTCTGAAAATTTGAGCTCGATATGTGCGAATCCGGCCGCTGGAGAATTTTTTGAATTTTTAAAAATGTCGATTTTTCGCTAATTTTCAAATATTTGTATCTCAGCTTTTATATAACTTAAAGACTCCTGCCCAGCGGCATTCTCTTTAGTAAGACTTCTACTTCTATGAAAAAAATAGATATTAGGTCTAAACTTATATCGGGCTTAGCTAATAGCTTCCAACTAAACAACTGTTTTGGTTAAATTTTACCTATTTATAAAACACTATTATATGTACCGTATTCGAAGTTGAGAGTCGACCAGCAGCTAATATCATTTGTCGAGGTATATTTTAATGGAATCTACCCAGTTTTTTCTTAATTGCTTCGATTTTGTAAAGTTATGGCTATTTAAAACCAATCAAATTTGAGCGGAAGATAGCTAAAGATTTTAGGAATTTATCACATGCGATGGATTTCCGCAAAGTAACACCTGAATCTATACAATATAGATATGGTAGTTTTTTGTAGACGCATGGCTAGCACCTAGCAGCTACACGCAACTACGAAGCCACTTTCATTGCGATATATTAGTTCTTGGTTCTTGCGCATAATTTCGATAGATATTGAATAGGTTATTAATAATGTTTTATGCATTGCTAAGAAATAATTTTCGTTCTTCGACTATCCAATAGAATTCTATTACCTGTATTACTTTTCACATTGTTCTTTTCAGTTTTCAGCTGGATTACTGAAAGGGAAGCTCGCGTAAGGTGAATCGTTAAGATTGACGATAAGTAAATGACGTCATCAGAAATCGTTATTTTCCGCTGTTGAATTTCGGATAATAAAACTGCAATTTATCGTGAAGAATAAGTATCTGTATATGTACTGAAATATATAGCTAATCAAATAGCAGCTAATATATATATATATATATACTAGCGGCCCGTCCCGACTTCGTACGGGTGGACATTTATTATTTAATATTTTTTTGGATAAACGTATTTACGAAAGAAGACGGAAACGTTAAAGCTGGTATAAGAATCCATTGGATTGAGATTTGAAAGGGAAGGACTTTGAACACGATTGATCAAAATTTTCGTACAGTTGATATTAAGCAAAAATTAATACGAAAGAATTAATTTTAAAATTTATAATTTTTTTTATTCAAGTTTTTAATAAATGAGTATATTACAGTTTTTAGTAAATAACATGTGACACTTAAACTTATAAATGAGGTAGGTAGGGCAGATAGTTTTAAATCTTTAACAATAATTTAGCACTAATTGGTGGACAATATTTTTGGTTAATCCGTCTTTAGCTAACACAAATAGATTCGACGGTTTTCCTGCACGTGAACATGCAACATATAGTTGCCCATGAGAAAAACATGGATTTTCCAATTCTAAACCACAAATGGACATTGTTTGGCCTTGAGACTTTAACATTAACTATTAAAAATATAATAAATCAATAACATGAGAAGCAAGCGGATAATAAATAGATGGATAACCAGACTCATTTATATCCTGGAGCCTTAGTACCTCATGACCATCAAAATACATATATCATACAGTGTGATTTGATGCATAGCAAATTTAATAGTATAACTATGTGATAATACTTACATGTATATATTTTAATTAAAAAGTTTTAAACAATGAAGCACTAATAATTAAAAAGCAAGAATAATTTCACTGTATTATCTTCACTATAATATGAATTTAATTTATCCATAAAATGTATAAACTTTGTAACTTTATAATCAACGAAAAAATAAACGATCTTCTTCTTTTATGTCAAAATCAAAATTATAAAACAAACCTTTATTTTTCTCTTTTTTAGTAACGTATACGACCTGTACCCTAAGCACGAACCTCTAGCGTCTGTCTGTAATTTCAATTTTTTTTGTCAAATTTTGTGATAAATAGTCGTTTTATGGCTCACTGACTTCCTGTATGTCCTTTTATAATTGAAGAACAGCTTGACTGATCTTGATTTAAATTGGTTTATTATGTTTTAGAAAGTCTACCCCTAAAGAGCTGAAAAGGAAGATGAAACTTTGTATGGGAAATGCTAAACCGCTAAACCGATTATGATGAAATTTGCATGGAGATTTCACCTCTTCTCCCTTTTTCATCCCCCTTTTCACATTCTTATGGGTAAATTTTTACTTTGAATGGGAGATGCTAAACCGCTGAACCAATTGTAATGAAATTTCAAAAACAATCTTTGTACGCTTATGTATGTATGTACATGTGATCTAATCTAATCCGGGAAAGCCGCAAAAAAGTTTTCCGCGCAGACGAAGTCGCGAATACAGCAAGTGTTATTATAAAACAGCAACAAAGCCATGTCTGTACAATGACGATCTTTTTAAAAATAATTTAACTAGGCATTTTAGGCTTTTCTGATTACAAAATTAATACTTATAGAATTGTTGTATGTGTTTGTATGTTTATTTCTTCAAAGCTAAGAAACCTTCATTAAATTTCTACACGAATCTCTCTGTTTGAAGAATGGGTGCCACGAAGTAGTAATTTGAGTTTAGGAAATAGAAAGAAGTCGGCTGGAGCCATATCTGGTGAATAAGGTGGTTGCTCTATGGTATTTGTTGAGTTTTTGGTCAAAAACTCGTTCACAATGATGGCCTTGTGCGAAGGCGCATTATCGTGGTGCAAAATCCAAGAATTTTCTTTCCACAAATCTGGCCTTTTTCGTCGAATTTGCTCTCTTAAACGCCGCATAACGCTCAAATAATATTATTTATTTACCGTTTGACCTTCCGGCAAGAATTCCGAGTGCACAACACCGCGATAGTAAAAGAAAACAGTCACATGACGTTGACTTTTGATCAACTTTGGCGTGGTTTTTTCGGTTTCGGTTCAGTTGGAAGGCGCCACTCCGAAGCTTGTTTGTTTGTTAGTTTGCATGTCAAACTCGTAAACCTACGTCTCGTCACCAGTAACAATGCGTTTCATGAATGTTAGGTCGGAATTGACTCGTTTTAGCATGTCCTCAGCGACTCTTATGCGATTGAGTTTTTGGAGAAAATTCAAGTCTTTTGGGACTAGCCGAGCGGCGACATATTTCATATCCAAGTGATTATTTAAAATGGTACGGATCGACTCGTGAGACACAGAAAGTTCGGCGGCTATCTCTCTCAAACTTTTGACCGCTTTTGAACGCTTTGTACCACTCATAAGCATGTGTTTTTGATAAAGTCGATTCACCGTAAGCCTTCTGTAATATTTTCAGTGACTCCGAACACGAAATTCCACTGGTAATCCAAAATTTAAAACAAACTCTTTGTTCGATATTTTTGTCCATTATGAAATTCGCAATACACACTAGATATGATATAACTAAAAACAGCACTGGTGTAGCACTGTATTTAATCTAAATAACAATGCAACTCAAACTCCTCGCCAAAATGGAAAACAGTTGTGCCAATCTAACAACAACAAAAAAAAACGAAAAATTGAATTTGAAACCATAAACAAATCATCCATTTCAGATACTTTTTTGACTAAATGTATGTTGTACATTGAATGAAGTTTCATTTCATATCGTTTTTTTATGTGGTTTTTTGGAATCAAATCGACGTTTAATCACGGCACTTTATCCTGGAAATAAGCCTTTTTAAATATTGTTTTCTGTAAAAAGGAAGAAATTTATGACATAGCCACAACAGCAATATTCAATAAGAATATAGTAATAATAACATTATTATTATTATTATTATTTATTTGATCTCAACGTAATATTAGAAAATGTTACACAACTCGTCGAAACAATGTCAATTAGGAAGTCAAAATAGCGCGTTTAAAGATTTTCCTCGTAAATTGATATCGTAGAATGGTTATTGTAAGATATTATAATATAAATATGAAAATACGCAACAGCAATATTCAAGAAGAGAAATGGATCTATTATAATGAACTGCCAGCAGGGTATTAAAAAATCTTAAGGTTTCTGAGAATTAGAGCGTTAAAATATCAGTATTTCTCACAAAAATGTCAAAGGGCTCTTAAGTAGCCATATTATTTTTAATTGTATTACAGCTGTATTTATAGAAGGTGCTTAGTGTTAATAATGAATTTGATGATACGGACAAATATGGATAAAGTAAATAAAATACTAATCCCTGTTTTATAATAAAAGTGAATAAATATGAAATACATAAATGAAATGGAAAATTTTAATTTTGCTACAAATTCATGAAAAATAGTACTTATGGACAAGGTTTGTGACCTTTTTTTACACCAACTATATCTCGAGTATGATACGATTTGGTCATTTTAAATAGTAATAGTTATAAGTTTTAGAATTTCTATTATTTTATAAAGTGATGTTACATTAAATACTTTTTTGCAAAACTAGCTAAATGATTAAAAACAATAACATTGAAGATGTCCTATAGGCTTCCTAAACGACGTTTTTTATGTACTACCTACAACACCTACCTACGAGGGCTGCTATTTATGTATCCGGAATAACAAAGTGAAACAAACATATTGCATTTATTATAGTTTTATTGCTTTTCAAAATATTCACCATGATGATTGATGCACTTTTGCATGCGTTGGAACCAATTTTCGTAGCACTTTTTCCATTCGGATTGAGGTATCTCCAAAACGTGCATTTTGAACGCTTCAACAGCCTCTTCACGGCTCGAAAAACTTTGACCAAGTAATTTATTCTTCAACGGTTGGGAATAAATAGAAGTCGTTGGGGGCCAAGTCGGGGCTGTACGGCGGATGACCCGTTAATTCGATCTTTTGATCTTCCAAATACCGAGTTGTTTCGGCCGATGTGTGGCAGCTAGCATTGTCATAATGAAGAAGGATTCTGCGTTGTCGGTTGTTCTTTCTTATTTCTTCAAAGACTTCTGGCAAACAAATGGTCGTGTACCATTCAAAATTAACCGTTTTACGATCCTCTAGTGGTACTGTAGCTACATGTCCATTTATACAAAAAAACAAGCGACCATTTGCTTCAAAGTGCTTTTTGAACTCGTTCGGCTCATCTTGTAACACTCAAACCGTTGATTGTTGTTTAGTTTCAGGATCATATGCATATATCCAAGATTCATCACCTGTGTAGATATTATAGACAGCTTTTGACACACCCTGATTGTACTTTTGTAACATTTTTTCACACCAATCGACACGAGTCCGTTATTGGTCAATTCTCAAGTTGTGCGGAATCCAACGTGAACAAATTGTTTTTTACAGCTAAATGTTCGTGTAATATTTTTATATATACACGTCATACTTATGCCCAGAGACACCTCTATCTCGCGATATGTAACATGACGATCTTGCATTATTAGTTCCCGCACAGCATCAATATTTTGAGGTGCAACAACCGATTTAGGACGACCTTCTTTAACTTCGTTCATGAGCACAGACCGCCCACGATTAAACTCACTAAACCAGTGATACACAGTAATTTTCGATGGTGCTTCGTCCCCAAAAGTCGAAGTGAGTTGATCGATGCACTGTTTTTGAGTTAGCCCTCGCCGAACATCGTAATAAATCATAGCACGAAAATTTTCACGACTTAAATCCATGGTGATAAAGACTCGCAATTTTCAAAATGACGCCACAAAAGAAAAACCAATGACAGATACATGAAATAATTTGTATTCTTCAGCCAAAGAGTTCCATTTTTAAATGTTATAATTACTTTTCTAATATTATTCTGTAACTGGCCAGTTCCGGATACATAAATAGCAGCCCTCGTAGAATGAAAATAGTATTGAGAGAATTAACAATTACAAATTAGCTGTAAGTCTATCCTTGTTTATATTAATAGTACTCATATATCAGTAGTTTGAAAAAAAATTTATAGAACCGATATATATATGTACTATGTAGTACCTATCAGAACCAGTTTTAATCGATTCAATTTTTTTTTCATAAGTGTATATTTAGCGGTATGATAGCATTTCCAGATATTTGATGAACTATTCAAGATAGGAAACAAGACTGAAAGATCGCGTGCTGACCCGAATTACTCGCGAAAAAACCAAAGCCGCGCTGAGTGGCGTTCCACTCACCTAACAGATTGGTTTTTCGATGTAAATTGGGTAGATCTAAATTGAGCTACAATTATTATGTACTTTGCTAAACAATTGTTACTTTACGTCCTATGGCGGAGGATCCGCTATATTGGATTTATGATGACGTCACATATACACATGTACATTCATTCGATTTCATTTCGTGTGCTATGATTCGGTTTCATTCGATATCCATATTGTTGGTATTGAAAAAAGTTACTTCCTATCTTGGAGCATCCGCCATATTGGATTTATGATGACGTCACATATACAGAAACCTGCGTATTCTATTTCATTTGATACCCATATTGCTGGTGTCGAACAAAATAATTACTTCCTATGGTGTAGCATCTGTCATATTGGATTTTTGACGACATCACATGTACAGAAACCTTCTCTTGTGTATTCCTTTTCTTTCGATATCCATATTGTTGGAGGTCTTGAAAAAAGTTAGTTCTTATCGCCGAGCATCCGCCATATTGGGTTTATGACGACGTCACATGTAGGTACAGAAACCTTCACCTGCATATTCCATTTCATTTGATACTCATATTGTTGGTGTTGATAAAAATAGTTATTTATGATACTAGTGCGGTAAGTTGGTTTTTACAAACGAGTAGACGAATGTAAGCCCGAGACGAAGTCTAAGACTTACCATAGCCACGAGTTTATAAATACCAATTTCCGTACGTGTGTCATACATCGTTTTTCAACACATTTGCGAGAAAACAGTACAATAGGTAATGAAACTTTTTCATATAACTATTTTGAATAGCATAATAACAATCCATGATATAAAATTATTGTAAATCATTCAATAATAGCGCTCTCGCGATTTTGGCGGCGAGAGACCATTTTCTGCAATTTATGCCTCATTCAAGATATGAGGTGGAGTAGATTCCATATTAGTATCGTATTCCTCGCTTGAACTCATATTATTATTTCGTTGAGTCCCACCAGGGGGGAGAAATTCTGTGATTATTACAGGGATTTTTCTTCGAGGGGATACTTTCATTTGCTGCAGATATAATAGATGATACAAACTGAGAATAAAGGTTTAAAAATTCTTGCCAAGTGTTGTCATGGAAAAAGAGAACTTAATTTGTTGTCAAGGCATGATGAAAATTTAGGCCAATCTGCTGCTGAAAGTTTGTAAGTTAATAGGGGAGGGAGAGGATTAGAAAAGGGAGAAGAATCTAAAGAAAGAAAAATAAGAATCGGAAAATGATCACTCCCAAAGGATTCGGAGAGTATTCTCCAGGAAATGGTAGAGGCAAGAATAGGGGAACAGAGAGTTAGGTCAACTGCACCGCTACCGTTTTGAGAAGGACGAACTCGTCTTGTTGGTGAACCATCATTAAGAAAACATAAATTTTAATTATCTAATAAGTTTAAAGAACTGAAAGAAAAACTATCACAGAAATAAGATCCCCAAGAAACATGGTGTGAATTAATATCTCCCATGACGATATTAGGAGATATAAAAATGGATGAGATTTCAGGTAATAGGGAGATAAGAGAGTAAAGGACATAAATACATAAACAAGATATATACATTACTCTAAGGGCTACGGCATTGAGATTTTGATTGTGAGAGGGTAAGGGGATCTAGTGGAAAGGAAGGAAATTTTTAATTAAAATAGCACAGTCGGCGTATCCATCATTTCTGTCATTTCGAAAACATGAAAAGCCTGGAATTCTGAAACGAGAAAAGATATTGTTCTGAGACATAATTGTTTTGATAGCATTTTGTCTAGAATGTTCAGGACAGGACTTATTAGTGCTAAAGTGGCCAGTACAGTAAAGTCAGGTTGATAAGTTTTCAAGAATATCACAATTATCCCCAGGATGGGTCTGTTAACAGCGAAAGCATCTTGGTTTTGAGCGACATTGAGTTCGGACATGGCCAAATTTAGAACAGTTATGGCATTAAATAGTGGGAAGTTTAAAAATGTTTACTGGAAGAGAAGTATGGTAAGCAAAAATGCGTGAAGGAAGAATTTGACCTTGAAAAGTCAATAAGACTGTTTGAGTAGCAAACCAGTTTGTGTATCCATTAATTAAGATTTTTCTATTAAAGTTAGCTTTGATAAGGGGACCACAGTCAATGGCGAGATCTAAACATTTTACAAATTCTTCCATACTCCATTCTGTGGGAACACTCTTTATAATTGCTATCCTTGTAGTACATTTGTCTGTGTTGTAGTACTATATGTGGGAATTAACGCTTCATATTTATTATTTAAAAGTGGAGGAAAAAAAGTGAAAAGAAATGAATTAGAAGAAGAAATTATTAGCATCATCGGCTGATTTAAATTCGACCGAGATCTTGTTTCGTCCCATTCCTTTCACTCCTTCTGGAATAATATTTTTTACTTTATTATTAGAATGAAATCGACCTAATTTTATAGGACGAATAGAGGTGCCAGAGGAAAGATCAGGTATAATTCGTGACACATGTACAATAAATGGTCCCTTATCACTAGGACCATAAATATGGGGTTTGTGATAAGAAAAGGATGAGTGTAGGGTTCTTGTGAGGAGAGGAGGCACATGGTTCAATCACATAATTTTTGTTATAATCAGGAATCGGCGGTAAGTCCTCATTTTGTCTTTTTGATGGACGAGGATGACTATTAATATCTGTAAATAATAAATCTGGAGATTCATTTATTTCCATGATTTCTGGAGAAAAATCCGGAGGATCTGGAGGCTTCAGAAGCATAGAAGAATTCATTATTTAATATATACTTACCTAATAAAAATCAACAACTACAATTAACAAATATGTTTGATTATAACACGGCACTCAACAATTTAACAAAAAGATGAAGAAAAACCAGAAATATTACAGAAAATGCCACTGAAACGTGTATAAATCACAACAAATCAAAAATGGAATCCTTATAAATATCAATCGGAAAGTCGCAACAATCTTCGAATTAAGACGTTTCTAATATGAAAATGGCGCTCATTTGCAAATGACGCCACATGCGTGAGGTGAAAATTAGAACTACATCTTTCGTCTCATTTTCTCTTTAATATTAAAGTGAGACAAACGTATTGAGCAAAAGCGGTTCCAAGGAGGTTCGATCATTCCGCCTATTTATTCTCGTAATGTGAAACTCCTTGGTGGAATCCTTATTTATTTATTATGGAAATTAAAAAAAAAACCGTAAAGGATATGCACAGCGCTATACAGCGGAGTATGCGGTAAAACAGGTACTTAGGTGAGAGTACCTATTTTACCGCACATTCCGTTGTATGGTGCGTAATTTTTAATTTCGAACAATGTATACGGGCTTCGTAAATTCATTTTTTGAGCAAATATGTCGTAAAAGTTATTTCCTATTTTGGAGGATTTGCCATATTGGAAGCTAATAATGTAGTTTTCTGTAGGTAAAAGAATTTTTGAAATCGTTTGAGTAGTTTTTGAGTGAATCCATTACATACAAACAAACAAAGTTTACCTATTTATAATATTAAGTAGTACATATAGATATTCTCTATTACTTGCCAGATATTCAATATGTAAAAAACCCCTGTCCGATCCGTGAAGGTATTATTAGGCATAGAGATTCTTATATTTATGTAATCCTTTTCACAAGTAAAAAAAACTATAGGAAACTTACATGTGACTATGATGTTGCCGCAATTTAGAATTTGGTAGATTTCGGGGTAAGTAAGTACTAAACCGAACCTAAATTTTAAATTACGAAAACATTTATACTTTTTTTTAGTAATGTCATTGGGATTTTTTAAGAAGTTGGGATATGCCCTTTTGGAAACAGATGGAGTTTTTTTACATTTCGTGTACATTTATTAGGATGGAAAGTAAGAATGAAGAATAAAATGTGTAGATATCTCAAATGTATTGTTGTCTGGTCACCAAATACACGATACCATTTAAAAGCATCATACTAAATCACCTAAGAAGTTTTGCATGGAGCTAAACTTTCGCTTTGAGATTAAAAAATTTTAGGGTTGACTACGTCTCATATCAACCTGATTGTCAAATCTCTATTACCTCTCAAGCCTAAAATATAGACGATGAAAAAAAAGTGTTAAAGAAATATTTAATTTGTCTAAAGTACTCAAAAATGTCCGCCTTGTCTTGAGTATTAAATATTATGTTGTAATATAAACTCTTTTAGAGTGACCGAAATAGGTGATCATTAGCGCGTTATTACATAAAGGTACCTCGGGTACTGCTTCAAATTTGGAAATAATGACGAAAGTCCTAATGCTCTCTTTAATAATGACTTCCTTGCCTGGCGTGACTGAAACTACAAAGCCTGTGTTGATAAAAAAAAACAATCAAGTACCAATTAATGTATTGCATGTTAAGCCTTAAATTTTATCAAATAAAAATTGTTATAAAAATCTATCTATCTAATCTAATTAAAATATCCATATTGCTCAATAATTACTAATCGATTACATTATAGGACCAACATGACATGATGCCATGAATACGAATGAATATTTTGACATGTACTATACTAGCGACCCGCTCCGGCTTCGCACGGTTGTACAGGTATTATAGTATCACATAGACATCACGGATCACGGACTTTTCGATAGACCTTTTTAAGATATACAATTCCGTAGTACATTATTTTGATCTATCTAATAAGGTTTAGCCAGCATTAACAATGTAAGTCCCCAAAAATATGTTTTTACGACATGATTACAAATTATTGAAATTCTCGGCTTTTCTCTACTATAATATACATGTATTATACATATAAACTTTCCGGAAAAAAAATCTCGAAATGATGGTGAAAACCGTATCAAAATCCGTTGCGTGGTTTAGAAGAAGTTAGCGGAAAAACAGACGAAAACAGCGACTTTGCTTTATACCAATGACTCTTTATACTATTTAGAGATATGCAATAATATGTCTAACAGTCTTAGACCTAGTTTCTCAACCTGGGGTCGCGACCCTTGCGAGGGTCGCGTTTGTTATTAAAGGGAGTCACGGTCTGTTAAAAAAAATAAGACCTGTATACAAAATATTCGTTTATTAAAGGAATGAATTTTTGTGTAGTGTTATAAAATTAAATCTTACCATGTAATGACAACGCTAAAAAATTTATTTATAGCTTTCTTTGTTTAATTAAAATGATTAATCATGAAAATTAATTAATTAATGCGATGGCTGGCTTTGTTCTATATCATCTTTGTGATCATCTTTGCAAACATTCATAAGTAAATTATTTTCAAGTGATAACGATTTCTGTATTTAATTTTCAAAGCCACCATAGCCGAAAAACCTTTCGCACATGTCAGAAGTAGCAAAGGGTATCAATGTTTTCAAAGCTTTCGTTACTATAGGCTTCCGTACTCACGTCGTCGCGCAAGCCAAAATTTATCTAAATGAGATAAAAATTCCAGTTGTAAAGTTTTATCAGGCGATAGTTCAATGAGTTGATTGTGAGTCTCAGTTCGTAACTTCGCAGCTGCAACAATATTTTCATCAAACGGATTGAGAACCCAACTTTGCGAGAAATCATTGTTGTCATCTGAAAAATGTTCTAGTAACTGAATCTTTAATTCACCTAAATACGTTTTCATACTCCCCAACAGGCAGTCAATAACTGAATTTTCTACATTTGCATTTTTGTTAATATAATCAGAAGTTAGAGTAAATGCATAAAAATGTAGTTTTTCAAGGCGTATAATCCAAATACTAAGCTTCTTGATAAAGGGATTGAATTTATAGCTTTATCTGTTGTGCGTGACCCGGCTGGGATACGATCCTCGAGGCCACTATGCACACCCGAACTGAACCGCGTGTACGCCAGTCCGCTAACTGCAACTCGATGACAGGAGCGGGGTGGGTTGGTGAAAATCAGACTCTTCTATTGTTTTTCTATGATGAGCTTCTAGTGTTCTTGTGGCGTGGTAGTTGGCGTAGCAGAAGAAAGTGCGGTGGCGGAGCAGTGACGCTCTTTTTTTTTTGGTTTCTGAGAGGCGAAATTAAACCCCTGCGGGCTACCCAGCCGGACTCTACGCCGACTGGGGAGTGTCGGACTCGAACCGACTAAACAAAACCCCTCTTTGCTGTTAGCCCTAGTGGCTTTTACAGCGTCACAGGTCTCGTTGAGGCGCGCGCTGAAGGCGCCCTGCCAGATGGTCGACCGCCTGAAGGTTCCTCCAGCCGAGGGATGCCTCGTATGGAGGGCGGACCTCGGGCTCAAGGCGTCGCCAGGGGAGCTTTCCGCACCTGCGTGCATCTTAACGGGCTTCCTATTCGGGTGAGGGCCGGGCCTCTAGCGGACCCGGCCGGCGAGGCGGCTGAGGGCCGGTTAGTGTGCCTAGTGTTCCGCGTGGCAGTTTACAATGTGGCTTAAGGCCCGCGTGTGTGCGTGTAGAGCACACACGCGGACTTTGTCGAACGCCTTCGCTACATCGAAGAAGAGGGCCCCCGTGCCTATAGTGCGACTCGAGCGGTTAAGGCCCTCCAGGATGTGCTCCGTGAGGCGGTGCACTTGTTGTATGCACGAGTGTTTGGCTCGAAAGCTAAATTGCTCGTCTATAAGGAGACCGGAAGTCTAAGTGGGCTTTGAAACGAGCCAGAAGGACCCGTTCGTAAATTTTCGCTAGCACGCTAAGGAGACTGATTGGGCGATAGCTATTGGGGCTACTGCGGGGTTTACCCGGTTTCGGGATTCCGATGACGATCGCTTCCTTCCAGGCGGCTGGAAAGACGCGGTTCGCCATGGCGGCATTGATAATAGCTGCTAAAAGCGCGAGAAGGCGCATCGAAAAAAGTTTGACTACTCGGTTGGAGATGCCGTCTCTACCGGGGGCTTTTCTAGGTTTGAGAGCCTTGACAATGTCCTGAACTTCGTCAACCGACGCGGGTCTGAGTTGGCAGAGGGCGGTCGCTGGCGGTAGGGAGCCTACTTCGCGATTGACCATGTCTAAATGGTGCTGATCTACAGGCTGAGAGCTAGGGGAGCATTGGGCCTCCAGAGTGTCGGCCAAGAGTTAGGCTTTATCTACATCGTCGAAAGTTGTCTGTCCGTTCGGTTCCGTCAGAGGCGGCATTGTTTGGAACGTGTCCGATTTGAGAGATCGGGCCAACTTCCAGTAAGCCTGGTGCATCGGCTCGATCTCCCGCATGAGATCGCTCCACCTGTTATCCCTAAGTTCGGAAATTCGGTATTTGACTTCGCGTTGGAGGGCGCGTAAGTTGCGTTTATTCGTTTCTGAGGGAAACGAGTCGTAAGCGCGGGTCGCGGCGTTCTTGGCTCTGATCAGCCGACGGATGTCTTTAGGGAGCTCCCAACGGCGGTCGTTCGCCGCCGGGACCTCACGGGAGCACGAGGAGACCGATTCGCGGATGTGAGCGGTGAGCGCGTCTATCGCTGCGGTCGCGTCCTCGGCGGAACGGATAACGTCCGGTATCGCGTTAAGCCGCGGCGAATTCTCAGAGTTTAGCGTTTCGTCTAAACTCTGCCAATCCGTCACGGTTTTTGTGAGCGTCCTAGTGTCTATCATAGGTCCTAGTTTGAGTAATACCGGCCTATGGTCAGAGCCTAACTCGTGTAACGCCTCTATTGAGTGCAGCGTTAGAGCTACGTTCTTTAGAAGCGCTATGTCGAGTACGTCCGGTCTGTGTGTTGTAACTCTGGGATAGTGGGTGGGCGTCATGGTTAGTTCGTCTAAATCTCTACCATTTCGCGAGGTGGTGTGCAAATTCCAGCGACGATGTTTAGCGTTGAGGTCGCCGGCGAGTATGACAGAGTCGTCTAAGTTTAGGAAGGCCTCTAGATCGCTTCTAATTAGCGCTTTACCGGGAGGGAGATAAACAGACGCGAGTGTGACAGGCGCGTGCCCCGTGAGGGCGACCTGGCACACCGACGCCTCTATGTTGATGAGGGCGGGCGTATCGATCGGAATGGCAGTGACGCTCTTTGGTTTCTGAGAGGCGAAATGAAACCCCCGCGGGCTACCCAGCCGGACTCTACGCCGACTGGGGAGTGTCGGACTCGAACCGACTAAACAAAACCCCTCTTTGCTGTTAGCCCTAGTGGCTTTTACAGCGTCACAGGTCGCGTTGGGGCGAGCGCTGAAGGCGCCCTGCCAGATGGTCGACCGCCTGAGGGTTCCTCCAGCCGAGGGATGCCTCGTATGGAGGGCGGACCTCGGGCTCAAGGCGTCGCCAGGGGAGCTTTCCGCACCTGCGTGCATCTTAACGGGCTTCCTATTCGGGTGAGGGCCGGGCCTCTAGCGGACCCGGCCGGCGAGACGGCTGAGGGCCGGTTAGTGTGCCTAGTGCTCCGCGTGGCAGTTTACAATGTGGCTTAAGGCCCGCGTGTGTGCGTGTAGAGCTAAGTGATCGAGCTTCTAAACGTGAGACCCTACGGGTGTCGCGGGGGTCGTCCTCGCCTCCGCCGGTGGGGGCGGTGCGGTCGAAGTGTGTAGGTTGGCATGTTCGAGTTCGAACGTGTAATGTCGTCGTCGCTGTCGCCTAACACATGTCTAGGTCTACGATAGCGTTTGCGGACGCGGCGTTCGGGGGTGTACGATGACGCCCTGACCACTAAGGGATTCGGGTGTAAGGAGGAACGGTGAAAGAAGCGTTGGGACGCCTCTTTTAGATGTTGAGTTATAGAGGGTAATTCTAGGTCGTAGTGCAGATCTACGTTGCGCACGTAAGGAGGGGCACCGGTAGCCCTGCGCATGAACCTATTCTGAATAACTTGGAGGGAGTTGATGTGAGAGCGCGCAGCGTGAGCGAATGCTACACTGGCGTACGTCATGATAGGCCTGACGCACGTCTTATATAAGGTAACTTTATGTCTGAGGGACATTTTGCTTTTAGCGCAAATGAGCATGTTGAGACGACCGAGGACGAACGCGGCGCGGTCGCGGACCGTTTTGATGTGTTGGCCGAAGGTCATGGCACTGTCAAGGGTGACTCCTAAGTATTTGACTTTCCTAGTCCAAGGGATATCCTGGCCGAAAAGTGTGATCGTTCTGAGAGTGTTAGCGCGGCGGGCGCGGCTGGTCGTCGTTCCCCTCGAGAAATACACGGCGGCGCTTTTCTCGGGGTTGACTTCGATTCTCCAAAGACGGAACCACTCGCCTAGGCTCGTGACCGCGACTTGGAGGAGTTGGGAGACTCTGAGGCGACTCCGGTCTGATGTGAACAGAGCGGTATCGTCCGCGAATAGGGCGAGCTCTACACCGGGGGTTTTGGGGACGTCGTTCGTGTAGAGCGAGTAGAGCGTGGGCGATAAAACGGAGCCCTGTGGGACGCCTGCCCTGATGGGGCGGGGAGAGGAGAGCACCCCTTCGACTCTATAGCGGAAGGAGCGGTCTGACAAAAAGTCCCGTACTATGCGTACGAGATCGTCAGGCACGCCGAGCCGGCGTAGCTTGTACACCAGCCCGGCGTGCCAGACTTTGTCGAACGCCTTCGCTACATCGAAGAAGAGGGCCCCCGTGCCTATAGTGCGACTCGGGCGGTTAAGGCCCTCCAGGATGTGTTCCGTGAGGCGGTGCACTTGTTGTATGCACGAGTGTTTGGCTCGAAAGCCAAATTGCTCATCTATGAGGAGACCGGAGGTGTCTAAGTGGGCTTTGAGACGAGCCAGAAGGACCCGTTCGTAAATTTTCCCTAGCACGCTAAGGAGACTGATTGGGCGATAGCTATTGGGGCTACTGCGGGGTTTACCCGGTTTCGGGATTCCGATGACGATCGCTTCCTTCCAGGCGGCTGGAAAGACGCGGTTCGCCATGGCGGCATTGATAATTGCTGCTAAGAGCGCGAGAAGGCGCATCGAGAAAATTTTGACTACTCGGTTGGAGATGCCGTCTCTACCGGGGGCTTTTCTAGGTTTGAGAGCCTTGACAATGTCCTGAACTTCGTCAACCGTCGCGGGTCTGAGTTGGCAGGGGGCGGTCGCGGGCGGTAGGGAGCCTACTTCGCGATTGACCATGTCTAAATGATTCTGATCTACAGGCTGAGAGCTAGGTGAGCATTGGGCCTCCAGAGTGTCGGCCAAGAGTTCGGCTTTATCTACATCGTCGAAAGCTGTCTGTCCGTTCGGTTTCGTCAGGGGCGGCATTGTTTGGAACGTGTCCGATTTGAGAGATCGGGCCAACTTCCAGTAAGCCTGGTGCGTCGGCTCGATCTCTCGCATGAGATCGCTCCACCTGTTATCCCTAAGTTCGGAAATTCGGTATTTGACTTCGCGTTGAAGGGCGCGTAAGTTGCGTTTATTCGTTTCTGAGGGAAACGAGTCGTAAGCGCGGGTCGCGGCGTTCTTGGCTCTGATCAGCCGACGGATGTCTCCGGGGAGCTCCCAACGGCGGTCGTTCGCCGCCGGGACCTCACGGGAGCACGCGGAGACCGATTCGCGGATGTGGGCGGTGAGCGCGTCTATCGCCGCGGTCGCGTCCTCGGCGGAACGGATAACGTCCGGTATCGCGTTAAGCCGCGGCGAATTCTCAGCGTTTAGCGTTTCGTCTAAACTCTGCCAATCCGTCACGGTTTTTGTGAGCGTCCTAGTGTCTATCATAGGTCCTAGTTTGAGTAATACCGGCCTATGGTCAGAGTCTAACTCGTGTAACGCCTCTATTGAGTGCAGCGTTAGAGCTACGTTCTTTAGAAGCGCTATGTCGAGTACGTCCGGTCTGTGTGTTGTAACTCTGGGATAATGGGTGGGCGTCATGGGGGCGATAACGTCAAAGTTAAGGACATCGGTTAGTTCGTCTAAAGCTCTGCCATTTCGCGAGGTGGTGTGCGAATTCCAGCGACGATGTTTAGCGTTGAGGTCGCCGGCGAGTATGACAGAGTCGTCTAAATTTAGGAGGGCCTCTAGATCGCTTCTAATTAGCGCTTTACCGGGAGGGAGATAAACTGACGCGAGTGTGACAGGCGCGTGCCCCGTGAGGGCCACCCGGCACACCGACGCCTCTATGTTGGTGAGGGCGGGCGTATCGATCGGAATGCAGTGCAAGGACCTTCTGTAGTAGATAACAGTGCCGCCTTTGGGGGCGGGCACCCTATCGTTTCGCACGATGTTAAGCCCGGAGAGGCCGGGGTCGCGATTTCTAGGTTTCAAAAAGGTTTCCTGCACTAGCATTATATCTATTTGGTGGTCTCGCGTAAACTCGTGAAGAAGATCGCGTTGCCTGCGGAGTCCGTCCGCGTTAAAAAATGAGATTGAGAGCCCGCGCGGTTTGATGCGCGCGGAGGGAGTTGTCTCGTGGGTGCCCGGTTTTATAACCTACGAGGGGGCGCCGTGAAGCGGCTTAGGCTGTCCAGAAGGGACGCGTGTTCGGCAAGTATGATGAGCCGTCCCATCCCGTCGCTACAGTCGCGGATTTTACGCGCGACTAATTTAATTTCGTTAAGGTTGATTTCCTTAACGAGGTCGGCGAGCATTCGGATGTCGCCGAGGAGATCGGACGCCGGCGCTGAAGGAGCCGGCGCCGCTGGACGCGTTTGAGGCGCGGGCCCCTTACGCCGCGGTTGTTGTGCTGGCGTCGGCGCTATGGTATCTCGGGCCGGTAGAGCGCGCGCGGGCGCGGATTTAGTCGACGCTGAGGGCGCGGGTTTGTTCGGCGCTGAGGGCGCAGGTTGAGTTGGCGCGGAGGACGCGGTTTGTGGCGGCGCAGAAGGCGCGAGTTGTGACGGCGCGGAGGGCGCGGGTTTGGCTGGCGCAGAGGGCGCGGGCCGTGTGGGTGCGGAGGTCGCGGTAGGGGCGGCCTTAGGTTGGGCTGGGTGCGCAGGGGGGCCGCGGCGTTGGCCCTGATGTGCTTCGCCGGCTCGGCGCGACTTACCCCCACGGCGGCGACGGCGCGGAGCTCTCGGGCATCCGCGATAGTTCGCGGGATGTCCGAGCTCTCCGCACAGTACGCAACCGGGAGGGTCAGACGTCTCCGGCATGCGGGAGCACTCGCGGGTGCCGTGGTCTCCGTGGCACTTGACGCACCTAGGCCGTGCGAAGCAGTTGCGGGCCGAGTGCCCGTACAATTGGCAGCGGTGGCATTGACCCACCGTGCCGCGCTTGTGCGGGGCCTCTACGGAGAGGCCGGAAATCCTACACACGGATTTTATGTGGAAAACGGCCTTTCCCTCGGGGGAGAGGTCGAGTACGACCAACACGAGGTCGAAGGCCTCCTTCGAGCGAGGCTTGTAAAGGCGGTGGACTTCACGCGCCGGGAGGTTTTGCGACTTAAGGTCGCCGAGAATGAGCTCTTCCGGGAGCTCCTTGGGGAGGCCGCGGATGACCACGCGAAGCTGGCGCTCCTCCGGGAGCGCATAAGTGTGGAAACCTATGCGCTCCGAGCGTAGGAGCGCTGTGAGCTCTCGATGGTCAGCCGGGGTGGGGACCTGCACCTTAATGGCCTGTGCAGTGTTGCGGGCGGAAACAAATTTTATGCGGCGCGCGTCTAAGGCCCGAGAGACCCTATCCCACGACGCTTTTTCTTGAATAAACACCGGCGGCGGTGTTTTGTTTTTGTCGGCCTGAGGGGCCTGGATGGCCTGTGAGGCAGGCGCTTTTTGTTCGGCCAGAGGGGCCGCGGGAGCTCCGGAGGCCTGAGGGGCCGCCTTCGTCGTTTTGGGGGGCGGGCTAGGCGTGTCGCCTTCCCTCGGAGAATTCGCCCGCTTCCTCTTGACCACTAAGCGCCAATCGGCGCTCTTAGTGGCCTCGTCCTCCGAAGAGGAGGGAAGCGCTATGTCCATTTCCTCTTCGGAGTCCGAAGCCTCCGTCGGGTCAGGGGAAGCGGGCGAATCGCTAACGGGGGCCGGCTTGGTTGGTTCGCGCGGCGGGGGCTTCGCGACTGTAGCGGCGGCGGAAACAACGGCCGAGTAAGACGCGGGGGTGGGGGCGCCGGGCGCGGGTGAGACCCGGTGGTCCCACAGGTCGCGAATATGGGAGTGATGACTCGAGTTGAGCCATCACGAACGCGCGGAATTGGGTGTCCGTCAGCGTGTCCATGGCGCTGGTAGAGCCGCCAAGTTGAATGAGAGGACCTCCCTACCGGGGATAGGCAGAGGGGAGAGTGCCTACTTTGTAGCCCTGGTCGTACTGTGCCTGTCTTATTGTGCACAGATGTGTACCTAACACCTAGGTCTTATATAAACTTCACTAACTTAACACTAACACTTAGCGATACGAGTTGGCGCGGCCGCGACGCGACGCGAACACACTAATAATCACTACGCACGATGCACAGTGAGTACAGCGGTGGCAGCGCACGCGGGCGCTCGGAGAAATCGTAACGATTCGAGTTGGCGCGGCCGCGACGCGATAACCCGGTCAGCGCTACGGGGAGCGCAGGCGCGACGCGATAACCGGTCGGCGCTACGCGGAGCGCAGGCGCAACGCGACACGACACGACAAGAACGCACTAATTCGCTACGCACGATGCGCAGCGAGTAGAGCGATGGCAGCGCAACGCGGGCGCGCGGAAACGGCACTGAGCACTGAGAGGCGAGGCGAGCGAGCGAGCGACGCGTGCGTCTCGTACGGCGGCCGAGAGCAGACTCGAATCGTCGCAGTGACGCTCACTGGTTCCCTGCCTACTAAAGTACCAAACGATGTGTCCGCAACTAGCGCGGTCTGTAGCGATATCGATTCGGGCGCCCGGTCAGTAGCTCTATCTCTATCTATGGACTGTATCTATCTCTATCTGACCGGGCGTTCCGCGCTGCGGATACCTCTGATTGGTTACTTGTTGGGCAAGGGAAGCCAGTGGGCGGGTGAGTGAATGTGGTGAATTTGTGTGATGTGTAAGTGTGTGAATGTGTGTATAAGCTCTCTTTAATAATATTCCCTTAATACTATTACATTTCTATTTCTATATATCTATTTCTATATCTAACTATTAACTAATAATACTATATAATTCTCTTACCCTATTACAATATGTCTATATTAACACATATATCTATCTATTTCTTTATTATTAACATCTATTTCGGAAATTCGGTATTTGACTTCGCGTTGGAGGGCGCGTAAGTTGCGTTTATTCGTTTCTGAGGGAAACGAGTCGTAAGCGCGGGTCGCGGCGTTCTTGGCTCTGATCAGCCGACGGATGTCTCCTATCTCACTCTCAACATAGGTCTATACTAATTAACTATCTGTACCTATTATTACTATTTCTTTATATATTACTTTTTATTTACATTTGCGTTATTATCTATAATCTAATTTTCTACGTCGCGAACATCTGTCATAAGTGAAACGTTTTTGTTTCGGCCTTGCAAACTCGTAAGCCAACAGTAATAAAGATTTTTAATTCATCTCGCGATTCAAAAAGCCTTGTTGAAACTTTTCCTCGCGACAGCCATCTTCAGTACTTCAGTATGGAAAAGCAGTGAATTGTTCTTGACAGTTGACACTCATTTCTTCGCAGTGTGCAAAGCAATCTAATTTGCAACAGTCGGCTTTTAATAAAATTAACAATTTTAACGGCTTGTGCTTAAAATTAACAATTTTATGCGCATGTCTGTGAAGAAAGGAGTGCGTCCATTCCACATGCGGCATAATGTCTTTTAATTTTACTATCACGACACTGTTCTTCCCCGTTACCGCTTTCGCGCCATCAGTACACACCGCAATGCATTTATTCCAGTCCAAGTTTTCGTTTTGTGTTGCTTCAATGAATACGTTAAAAAGTCCTTCGCCAGATATTCGACCAGGCATTAATTTGCAAAAAAAGTATATTTTCTTTAATAGACTCCTCACATTCATATCAGACAAGACATAAAAGTTGCGCCAAGTTCGACACGTCTGTTAACTCGTCAAACTGAATGGCAAAAAATTCTCTTAATTTAACTTTTTCACTTATTTGGTTGTGATATCGATGGCCATTTCGTTAATACGTCTCGATATTGTATCATTTGAAAGGGGTATAGTTTTTAATTTTTTAGCTTCTTCCGGACTTATCATAATATTTACCATATCAATAGCAGCGGGTAAAATAAGTCTTTCCGCAGAAGTATGGGGCTTAGGTTCCCTCGCGACTCGCAGTGCTACTAAATAGGATGCATGAAGTGCTGCAGTCTCCTTACGGCTGTAAAAACACAACCGTATAGCATTTTGTTTATTTTCAAAACAAGTGACTCATGCTCGAAGAATTCTAACGGTTTACTTTGTAAAGACTGGTGTCTTGTTTCCAGATGCCGGAGTAATTTTGAAGGTTTCATGCTTTCCGTGGAGAGGACTTGAAAACACATTGTGGCTTGTCATCCAATGCAATAAATCCATATTTTAAGTATGTGTAACATGGTTTTTTTCTTCACCGTTTCATCAGATGTAGAAGGCACGTTTCGTTTTGTCACAAATTTGTCCCTTATAATTTAAAGTTTTTACTGTTATTTATAAAAATTAAACACTGGGTGAGTGAGATAAAGCAAAGTTTTCCTGTGTTACTTCCCTAAAAATGTACCTAAATGACACTGAATCTCTGCCTCGCGTCCTTTTGTTTTTATAACTAAAGCATTTAACATGGCATAACAAGGCATAATAGGAACCAGTCTAGCGCACGTGTCACGGGATGCGCGGGCGGCTAATTGACCAAGTTCGTGCAAGTACAATGCAAGTTAAAACCTCGCCTAGACAGTAATTTTTGACTAATTTATATTTGTAATGCGCGTATAAAAATGTAATGTTTTGCGTTTTTACCGCCTGAGGGAGCGTTGAAATTTTAAATTAAACGTATAAATTAATAAACTGTTAATTAAAATATTATTATAATTTTATTATATTATTATAATATAAACTTATTGAAAGGGTCGTAAGACTTTTTTATATTCAAAGTAATCCTAATCCCTAATATACTAATCCCGGGATTTCGGGATTATACTTAGTTAATCACGGGATCCCGGGACAAATTCGGTATTGAGGGTTACAAATAATCATATAATAAGAAAATCTTACATAAATCAATCTTTACACAACAAATAATAATTTAGACAAAAATCAATGTATTTTACGGTATACACCTAACTAACTTTGCCCCGCTGGCTTGCCTGTCCATTCATTAGAAATTAAAATCATTTAATATCGAGCTAGCATTACCTGTGCACTTGCTCGGCTATTATTCTAATTTAGAATAAGAATTTGTGTTGCAAGCAAGCATCATCGAGTAACACACTGTGCTTGCTTACCTATAATTCAATTAACACTACAAGTATTTTAGTTGCAAATAAGCAGCCCCAAGTAACCCACTGAGAATTGCTTGCCTATCATTTTTAGCCTCCGATGCAAAAAAAAGGGGTGTTATGAGTTTAACGTATATTAATTGTACGTCTTTTGTTATTACTGTATATCTTTTGTTATTATTAATGTATCTGCATGTGTATTTGCGTATCTGTATGTGGCATCGTAGTTCCTAAACTAATAAACCGATTTAGTTTTTTTTTGTATGAAAGGTGAATTGATTGGGAGTGTCCTTAGCTATGATTCAGGAAAATCTTTCAGCCATTTGAAAATTACCAGTTCCTTTTTAGTCGTTAAAGGGATGTGAGCGATTTCTACTGATTTGATCTATTCAAAATTTAATAGCTTTTGACTTCAATGATATTACAATAACATGGTAATCTTGACCTGATGCTGCAACATCATCTGAAATCAGCAAGATACCCAACTCTTTACTAACTTACAGCAGAGGTATCGTATTTAGTCTTGTTGGAATGGTCTCTATGAATAGGTTGTAGATAAATAGGTGGTGATCAGGGTCTGATGATGGAGCAGACCACTATTGTCAGAATACACAGATTTCGGCGAGGTAAGATCTCTTGTCGCAATTTCGTTTATCGTCCCGAAAAGTAGTTGTGTGATTTTGGGGGTAGAGTGTCGGTCGTATCGTGTTTAAAAAGCGTGAAATAAAACTTAAATAAGAAATTAAAAAACCCCTGATTCATAGAAAAAAACACTAAAAAGTAAAAGAATAAATAAGTAAAGTGGAAAAAGCAGAATACGACTAAAAATTATAAAATAGGTATGACATTTAAATATAAGTAATTTACTTTACGGGCTCTAGACGCGATGACGCTTGGACATACTACTACGTGCTACTACTATTCATATTACAACTTATCATAAATTTAAAGGGCCAATAGGTACACTTAGATTTTTTACTTTTTAGTGTTTTTTTTGAGTCGAGGGTTTTTAAATTATTTTTAAGTTTTAGTTCAATGTACAAGAAATTTTATTTTAAGCATTCATCGCAAATTAACTAAGTGAGCTTTGTTACATTAAAATGATAGGCATGCGAGCTCATTGAATTTCTATTTTGCAACTTTTTTTAAATAATGTCGATCCCGAAAATATAGGGATCAGGAAAAACTAATCCCGAAAATTTCGGGACTGAATACCAGTCGGGATTTCGACCAAAGTGATCAAATCCTCTTATCGCGACATAAAAATGGTTGAAAAACTATGGTCTAAGCTCTAAGTCTTAGATTCTATGGTATTTATGGTAGTTTTTGCTTAGATTTGCCTAATTGTAAAATTCATGACATAACATACATATACACATAACACAACATCATGACGTGCCTGTACATTCAATGAGACACCGGCACACCGTTCTTTCATTAAATGATCTATCGTTTATCAGATAGATTATAATTGGAGATGTGCCGGATTGCTAAAAATGTATATCCGAGGATAGGAACACGGATGATGTAGATGTAGATTGCTAGTTGAGACGTCCGCCAGGCCGCAGACGGGCTACTGCCTCTTTGGAGAGGTGTCCATTCAGCCCTGTTCCCAGAATTGGAGATCCAGTTGTCACTAATCTGGTGGTTCTCTCTTCCTATGTCGTCCATGAACCTTCTAGATTTCTACATAACATGAGGATATCCTTTAGTTTGGTTGTCCTCAGTTCTACTTCTTTCAATATATTGACCATTGTGTATTAAATCTAATTCCCGCATACATAATGCATTCTTCTATGAAGTGTATACTTGTTTCTTTCCTATCGCAGGTTGCATAGGGGATCAGGTGTTAGTCTGAGTATTGATAGGTGTCTGTTTAGTGTAGTGTCCTGTTATGATACCTACCAATATTCTTACGTTACCTTTTGCCAATCTTAGGATGTATTTAGCCATTGTTTTATTTTTCTCTCCAAAGTGCATCTTAGTTTGTCTGCACGCTTTAGATTTTCTCTATTCTTCGTTCGTTTCTTCATCAATTAATCTCTCTATAACACTTTTAGTTAATTTGTTATTGTAGATGTGATCGCACCACATCTTGCTAGTTTGTCTGCTTTTTCATTACCCTCAATACCACTGTGTCCGGGGATCCAGGCAATGAAGACCATCTGTTCTTTTCCTAGTTCATTCAGGATTGCTTTGCATTCCTCAACCAAGGCCGATATGTATATCGGCTTATCTAACGAGTCGAGGGCTGCTTGACTTTGTGTTATAATAAAAACTTATTAAAAGAATTTCTTTAATTCAGTTTTTTTATGTATAGTGTAATAAATAATATATGTACCTAAGTTATACCTGCGCATGCAATATTATATAGTAGGTACTTGGGATACGGAAATATTAGTAAGCAATGTAGATATAAGATCTCTTGTCGCAATTTCGACAAAATATACTGGAATACGAACTTAGTACTACCCTACACCTGCATATATTTATATTATTTACAACATTTGTAAATATTATTTGCAAATGTTGATATTATTTACTATAAAATTTCTAATAAAAATATTAGTGTTATACCTATAAGCTGTGCTTACACTTACTTCTTGAGTGTCGTGTTCTTAACTGGAAATTAACACAAATATATCCGGTCAGTGTTATTATTCAAGGCAAAGATGCCTACAAAGTGTTTTGCGTGTGGCAAATATTTGTCATCTCGCAGCGATAGTGCGTCGTGTGGGAGGTGTTCATATCAGTACCACCGCTCCTGTGTCGGGGTGCCTGTCGGCGGCACTGTGCCTATCGACTGGAGTTGTCCTGAGTGCAAACGTTCACTGCCTCGAGACAACAGGGCGGAAACTCCGGTGAAAGGCAGCACAGTGTCTACTGTGCTGCCAGTGTCCACTGATGGGCGCGTTGCTGCAGTCAGCGAGGATACCGCCAGCCTGCTCAGGGAGTTGAGGCTCTTCAGAGAGGACCTTACAGCCATGAGGGGCGATTTGCGGGATTTTCGTGCGGAGTTCAATGATCTGAGAGCAGCAATGGTCACTGTCAATGAGCGTATTGGCCAGCTGGAGCGGAAAATGGACGCCATGGAGAAGCGGGTGGCAGACGGAGCCGTTTCACCTGGCGCAAAGTTTCTGGAGGATGCCATTGCAGACTTGCAGCTTCAGGTTCATGATCGGGACCAGGATATGCTCGCCAACGACGTGCAAATCTCTAACGTGCCGGAGGAGCCGGGCGAGAACGCAACACACGTGGTGACGCTCATTAGCTCAAAGCTGGGCGTAAAGTTGGATGAGCGCGATGTGGTGTGTGCGGTGCGGGTGGGCGCGGAGGCCGCGGGGCGGGGCGGGCGGCCGCGACCCCTTGCCGTGCGGCTGGCGAGGCGTGCCGCCCGCGACGAGCTGCTGCGTGCAGCCCGCGTACGCCGCGGGGCCACCACGGCGGACATGCGACTCACCGGTGAGCCACGCAGGTTCTATGTGAACGAAAGGCTCACACGCCTCAACAGACAGTTGTTTGCTAAGGCTCGAGAACGATCTCGGGAAGCCGGCTGGAAGTATGTCTGGACACGAGAAGGAAGAGTACTAGTTCGTCAAATCGATGGAGCACCTGTGCATAGAATACGAGTTGAATCTGATGTATCCCGTATTTTTGGACCAACCACGGTTAGCGCGTAGTGGAAAACTAAAATTAAAAATTATAATTAAGTTTAAAATTCATATTTATATGTTAGTAGCTTACTTGTGTTTCTTAAAATATCTTAAATGTTTAATCTTCATATATATTCCTAATTCGCCGTTATTCGTCACCGTAAGGACAAATATCATATTATTATTAGTTTTAGTCCCAGTGTCATCACTTCTGTTCAAAACGGCTCACTGTAATATAACTATAGTAATAATATATATTTATTTACATTTATGTATTCTATTATTTTTAATCTTGTTGAAGTACCTGATATTTTGTTTTAAACACATTTTGTTACTCTGTACTATATTTTATAACTTATTTATTGTTTTTTTCATAAATAATATATTTGTATATATAAATTTATTAAAACAAATTGGTAGTGTAATGTTTTTCTGTTTATCTAATATAAAATTATTTATCAATGTCTATATATGTTTATTGATACTATGTATTAGTTATTTCTTGAAACGTAACCTTAAAGTAGTATACTATTGTTTATACATACTTACATACATGTTTTCACACTGTATTCCCAGCGTGGTAGACATTAAGGATTGTATATATAAAGGTATAAGGATATATTGTGTTCGTACGTGTTTTTCTAAAGTAGATAATTATAATTTCCATAGGTTGGACGTTGGGGTGGTGTATTTCTGTCTGTGTGAAGAAATGTTAAGGTTATACTGTGTTTTGATTACATGCTTTATTTCCTTGTATTGTCATAGTGTCATGGAATATCTCCACATGTGTATGTGTATTCGTAATTACTTGTATTATAAATTACTCTATGACTTGTACGAGAAGTTATTGTACTTTATTATTTTGTTACTGTTGTTCATGGGGTTATGTAATGGAAGGAAATTTTTGTCTGTGAAACATCAGTGTGTTGCAGTAGTAATAGTGATGAATAATTTACTTATAGTGTGTAGCAAAGTTGCTCACCATGCAAAAATATACATATTATTGTCACATATGTCCCAGATTAATCTGCACACTTCTTGCATGCCTGAACATACATACATACATATTATCACGATATGTCCTTGGTGGGGTAGACGGAAGAAACGTAGTGCTAAACATCTCACTGATATTCACAAATATTATATTATTAATTTCACTCCAACCAATACTTAATTATTTTATCAAACTGTTAATAGGTAAACATTACTTACTATATTCGCGAGCATACTGTGCTATTAGTCATTTTCTATCTTCCTGCTATGTATTTTATCTGTTGAATCATGCACCCTAAAACTCAATTTCTTAAGTTAGCTTTATATAATGCAGGCTCACTGGGAACTGGACATGACGATTTTCTTGTGGCTATGAATCGGACGTGCACCCCACGCGCCTGGCTATCGGTTTCGCAATGCTCCTCGCCCGCGCTGTGTGCGAAATGGACGGGGGGGAGGGGTTGGGTTTTACATCAAGCAAGGTATACGCGCGCGTTATCACACTTACCCTACTGTTCAAGTTGAGCAAATGTGGTTTTCGATGACAGTTAATGGCCGTAGTTTCATTATAGGAACAGCGTATCGACCAAATTGGATCAGTGTGGATATTTTTCTGGACACTCTTACAGAATCTATTGCTCATTTTTCTAATTTTGATCATGTCATTTTGCTCGGGGACTTCAACATTAATATGTTGGACATCCGTAATGAGAAAACGCGAAAACTAAGTGACTTCTTGCACTATATGGGATTGGAACAAGTCGTAAAGGAACCAACTCACTATTCCAGTAGTAATGATACACTTATTGATGTAGTGTGTACTAATGCCCCTGTTCGCAGTGTTTCTGTTACTAACATCACCGGTTCTCTGGGGCACGCCATGATTAATGTGAACTTGTCCATTAAGAGACTAAAAATCCCACTAAAAAAAATTACATTTAGACCAATAAAGGACATAAACATGGATGCCTTTAACCTCGATCTGGAGTCTATGGACTGGGAGTCGGTAAAAAGGATGGGTTCGGTGGAGGATATGGTTGATGCTTTTAATCATCTGTTGTTGTCTCTTTTCGATAAGCATGCGCCCCTAAAGTCTATTAGCGTCAAACCCCAAAATTGCCTGCCATGGATCACCAACACGATTAAGACTATGATTAGTATGCGTAATAAGGCCTATAATAAGTATCGTCAGTCAAGGTCGGAGTGTTGTAAGAAATATTACAAGGATCTTAAAAAGCTAGTTGTTAATAGTATTTTTTATGAAAAACGTGCTTATTATAATCATCACATTAATTCTGTTCAGAAAGATCCTAAATTGCTTTGGAAAAATTTAAAAAGGACATTAACAGTGGCTCCTAGAGGGCCTGTCAACCTTCCGGATCATTTTAATGATGCTAATATTATTAATGATGGCTTTCTTGATGTACCTGGCAGCAACACGGTTACTTTGTCTGAGGTGACCTTTTTTGAATTTCATAGATTCGGTGATATGTCTTTTGCTCTGCAGCCGGTCTGCGAAAATCATATTGCAAAATATATTTTATCTATTGCTTCCAATGCTGTTGGCATTGATGGTTGTAGTAGGGATATGATACTACTCACACTTCCACGAACGTTATCTGTAATTACTGCTATTATTAACAGATCTATTATAACGGGAAAGGTACCTGGAGTGTGGAAATCAGCCGTAGTCACACCATTACCTAAAGTAGACAATCCAATGGAAGCTAAGGATCTCAGACCAATAAGTGTCTTACCTTTTTTATCGAAGGTACTGGAGAAAGCGGTGTATATGCAATTAAGTAGTTTTGTTGAGGCAAACGATATATTACCGCCTTTTCAGTCTGGTTTTCGTAAAGACATGGGTACAGTGACTGCATTGATAGATGTTGTGGATAATATACTTTATGAGCAGGACTCTGGCAATGGTACTTGTCTGACTTTACTAGATTTTTCTCGCGCTTTTGATAGCATCAATATTACATTACTTATTTCCAAATTGTCATATTACGGTGTAGATCATAAATCATTAGCTTGGTTTAATAATTATCTCAAAGATCGCTCTCAGTTAGTGAAGATAGTGAAGGAAGACGGTACATTGCTATTGTCTCAATTACGACCTGTAAATCGTGGCGTCCCTCAGGGTTCTATACTTGGTCCGTTGCTGTTTATAATTTATAGTGCCGACATAACAAAAGTAATCAGTAATAACTGTAAATATCACTTGTATGCAGATGATGTTCAAATGTACATGTCAGCTCAACCTCGTAATTTTGAGGAAGTGATCTGTGAAATGAACAAAGACCTCAGTAATATTGCTGCCTGGGCAAGTAGAAACTGTCTTGTGCTCAATCCCAATAAATCAAAGTTCATGATTCTTGGTTCAAAGCACCAAGTGGCAAAAATTTCAGGTAGTGATCCAAAAATCAATATTTGTGGCCAAAATGTAGAACGTGTGGAAGAGGCCAAGAACCTTGGTATCGTCATGGACAGCCGTCTGCGTTTCGAGAATCACGTGGCGAATTTGGTTAAATCTTGTTTTTATCGCCTAAAATTATTATATCAAATACGTAATCTTCTCACCGAAAGAATGCGTATTCTACTCTGTGAGTCTTTGGTTCTATCGAAGCTTAATTATGGTGACTTGGTTTATGGGCCGCGACTGCAGTCCGCGACTCGTCGTCTTGTTCAGCGTGTCCAGAATGCGTGTTGTCGGTTTTGTTTTGATATCCCACCTAGATATCACATCACACCTTACTTAAATAACGCTTCAATGCTAAACATGTCATCACGTAGGCATCTACACCTTGCAGGCTTATTATTTGATGTCATGAAGTATAAAAAACCTATATACCTTTATTCAAAGCTGAAAACATCCTCCTTCCATAATAGATATGGCTGCCGAACTTCTCGATGTGTTCTGGAAAGCCACCCTCACCGAACCGTGGCATTCACTGGTAGTTTCCGCTACCTTGCTACCAAATGTTGGAATAACATTCCTCCACCGTTGATATTTTTTAAGTCCAAATGCTCTTTTAAAAAACATTTTAAGATTTTTCTTTTAGTCAAGCAAACTGCTGGTATACCACATGGTTGCTCGTTGGCGGATTTTGCTGTGTAGGAAGGTACTTACCTTGCTGGATTTACTTTTTCCTTTTGTCATATCACGTATATACTTCTTACAATATCACGTAGGTACATAACTCTTGCAAGATACTTAATTTTTGACATAACCTCATTTCGCTCTAACAACTTAATTGTTTGCCTGTTCTTTGATCGCGCTCTTATAGTAACATGTGAATAACACGTGATCTTAAATGTGTGTAACATTATGTTAAACTGTGTAGTTCTCAGTTTGAATCGTATGTATATATATAATATTTTTTTTTATATAATTTATCTATTTATCTTATTTTATTTTATTGTTTTAAATTATATCTGTAGTATGTTATCTTTGCTTATAATTGCTTATCGTTTTCTAGGTTGTGGCAGAATATCAGAGTTTTGCTCCTATGGGCAAGGATATACTCTGAGCCATCACCTTTTCGTACAGCTGCAACACACACATGATGTCTATTTCGCTGTAAATAGTTTTAAGTTTGTGTTTTATTTTATTTTGTCTTATTTCATACTATACTTAATTACGGTAGTACCTAATTAATCTGTATTATAGCTATATGTAAGATTGTAAAGTCATGTGTGTGACCAAGTGTGACTGTATGAATAAACGTTTTATCTATCTATCTATCTATCTATCTATCTATCTATCTATCTATATACATTAGGTTCCGTAAGATTCAATCTTATAACATATCATACAAATAATACGACTCTACCAAGGCTATAAGGCAACGATTAGCCTTGGCTGAACCAAATCGTACGTATACAATTTAACGATAAACTTGGATAGGTAGCAACTATTCAAATAAATAAATGAAACCAATCGTTGAAATCGATTTCTTGTGTTTAGTAAACAATCTAGGGCAATTCAGGAACATTTCTTTCACAGTGTATAAGCTTTCGACGAAAACGAAGTTTGTTTTGCAAGCTCACGTTACATTAATTTAATGTGGTATTTTTCTTAAAAACTTTCGTCTATTAATTTTGGGAATTCTTAGCAATTCTTTTCGTTTACTTTAGCCAAAGTTTACTTTTCTATACACTTCAAAATTTCATTTCATACAGGTATATGTATGTGCAATTAAACTGTGTGATTATCTACTTTGGTTTGCTTGTAATTTATGCATTGTAGTCATCAAATATTTTTCTGACATACTTATCGGTGAAATTTCTTAGGAAATTATTTTCAAAATGAATGTAACGCAAATAAAATACAAATGAGTACAAGTAATCTTCATATGTAAAATTCCGGTGTGCGTGCATTCGTATTTGTTCTCCTCCTAAACGGCTTGATCGATTTGATAAAATTTTTTTGTACTTTATACAAGTGACATACTGTCACCTGGATAATTCTTAGCTATAGTTATATCCGGTAGGTGCCGCTGTTGACGAGATCCAGATTTTTTTTAATTTTCGGACCAACTTTTTTCGTTTTTTTCTAACAAAAATTGTTCATTTCTTTTCTTCAAAAACGCATATAATCCCATTAATTCCACGCGGATAAAGTCGCGGGCAAAAGCTAATATACTATATTATTTTAAATATAAGAATACAATGTTTATCATTGCGTGGGAGATAACGACATGAACAAGTGGTTCGCATCGCCCGCGAGATCGTAGTTCCCTTTGTGTATTTATGAAGTATTTTAATGCTGACAACTAGGGATGTTACGGAGGTTCGACTCCGATTCCGAAAAGTCGGAACTTCCGGTTGATATTACACTTCCTTCGACTTCCTTAGACTTCGGCTCCGACATTTTAAATCGGAGGTTATAAACGGAGGTCGACGCACAGCCACGGCGGCTACCGCGGTCAGCACATACGAAGAACTTTATGCTTGTCGCTCGGAGAACAACCCTCCTTATGTTCTTTCTGTTGATTACTCCTTCATTTGTTCCACCAGGCTCAGTGGTAGGCGAACAACTTTTTAGTGGTGCTGGCCTAATGTATGACTCATTGAAAAAAAATGGGATGGCGATAAAGCTACGAAAATTTTGTTCATAAAATACAATATACTTTTTTTGGAGTGACTTCATTAGATATAATTTACTACACCAAGATTTAAGAAAATTCGATTATTTTTATTTTCAACGACTAGGTGTAAGCAAGTGTATATATGTGTATAATGTTTGTATTATTTTCTTTCATTAGACTTGCCCTTAAGACATTTCTGTTCTGCTTCCGCCTTCGACTCCGATTCCGGTTCCGGTTCCGACAAACCAAACTTAAAAACTCCGACTCCGACTTCGGTTCCGATAAAACCACTTCCGTAACATCCCTACTGACAACATATCGTCGTAACGTCGCCCTTGTAGTCGTACCTCGTATTCCAAATGTTTGCCTATATAAAATATGCACATATAGCTTCACTACTTCATCGTATATTCAATTATGATGCTGCTTTTGCAATGTCTGACACACTGACAAGCGACAAGTCTCGTGTGAACTGGGGAAAGCTAACTTACAATTACATAAAACATGCCTAAAAACGAATGGTTTATTTAACAATTGTTTAAGTATACAGTTTATTTTTAAGCATAACTAATATCTAGCAATAAATTGAATTAAAATATTCTTCTAGAAAGATAAACGCAGTTAACATTTTTTTATTAACAAAGGAACAGTTAAATTTTTAACCACAAAGCCGCAAGCGAACTAGCTCTGCATATTATAGATTTATACTTACTTGTGCATTAAGTATCAACATATTTATAGAGAATTATATGTTACTTACTAACAATAACTTAGTATTTAGTAACTCAACTTCGAAGCAGAAGTACTACGTGAGTGAGATAAGTCTGGGTAATGTATAACTAACTCGTAGTTCAATTTTAACTGAATATTGTTTACCAGTGTTGTGCTTTTAGTAGGAATGATAAAAAACAAATATTGCCAGTACCTATGCAATGAAACGATTTTATTTAGAAAATATTACATTGATTTTATTCACACAAGTTATTATCTTCATAAATAAAATACAAAATTTTACAAAAAAATTCAGCTTATTTTTGCATTGAATAGCTGTGTTCAAAAGCATGATAAAATAAATTATTGTAGATAGGTATAAGTAGTTGTGTAGGCTATTACGTTTTAATTATTTTTTCTGAGAAAGAAAATTACGAAAAGATTGACATCAAAGGAGAATTGTATGAAATTCCTTTAATCTAACTAGGTACGTTTCTTTTTTGTGAAGGTGCCTTAATATGATTAGATACAAATGAGAAGTCAAACAAAATTCGATTAAAAAATAATATTAAAAATGTAAACTGTCTTGGAATACAATACTGATATTTTATTCTTTCTCTTAGAATACTTAACCTATTCTGCCATGGTTTATTTACTTCACGATCTTACTATAAAGCATAAAAATTCATCGAAAAACGTGTTACGTCGGCCGTCAATGAATGCAAAGGATTCGTGATAAGGCACACGTTACTTCGCGACCTCGCAATATTTTGTCCATATTCTGCCTTTGCATGGTCGTAGCGGAAAACCACGCCCGCATAGTTTTTGCAAGTCCAGATTTATAACTTCCTATGTGAGCTAAACCTCTCCTTTCTACGTTTGTTAAAAATCACTTCGCTCTCTGTAAAAATGCACCTAAAAAGAACTTGATTTCTGTTAGTTTTTATTTCGTTTAATTTTTAGTTTTTATTTTATTACTTAATATTTCTCATTCTATTTAGTGTATGGACTGTCTAAACTCTTTGTTCTACTTATTAAGCCCTTCATACAGATATGAAATCCGCCATTTTGTACCGACGGCCATCTTAAATTTGGAGTTTTTCATAGTGTACTAGTCAAGCCCTTTCATTTGATACCCATATTGAGGTCAATGTGAAAAAAATGTAATCGGCCATTTTATGGCGGCGGCCATCTTGGATTTACTTGGATTCTTGGATACTGAATATACGTAATTGTATTGTGATGAAAATTAAAGGTGTGTACCAAATTTCAGATAAATCGGTCAACAGAAGGGCTAAAATTTCAATTACTAGATTTGACCGAAACAACAAACAGGGCAAGCTAAATAAAACCATTTAAAAAGCAGCGATGCGTGATTTGTCCTCGCTCTAAAGACATCAAAACAATAACTCACTGCAATTTTTGTAAACAATCCATATGACAGAAACACGTGAATGAAGTTTATTTATTTCGTTTTTCTTGTTACTTAAATTAAATTTACTATAAATAATTGTTGTTTAAAGTTAATAAATTATTCGATTTCAGTTATTTGAGGTATTATTTTAATTTTTTGAATAAAAAGGTAGATTTTTTCAATTTTCAATTTACTGGTTTACGATCAGTGATTAAAAATTCTGCTACATGGGCACCTATCTAAGTTCAACCCTGTAGCCCAGACCTGGTAACAAGGCCACGGTGTTCCCCGCCTGTGCAGATACGCCTCTTTTTTATATCATGTGCAAGATGTGCCTCTTTTTTATATCATGTGCAAGATGTGCCTCTTTTTTATATCATGTGCAAGATGCACCTGTTTTTTACATTATTTTTCTTCTTTATATTATTTTTAATTTAGAATATATTTGTCATTTTTTACTACGCTTTTGTTATGCATTCTTTTGGTAGCTACGGAATAAATTGGTCGTGTCTGGTTCTCTTGCCTTTTCTTCCATTATCTCTGACCCTTGTCTCATACAGTCTTTTACACCGCATGTCGTAAAAGGCGACAGGGGGCCTTCGGGGTCGCGGCTGATCGGAGTAGGGCTCCAATCATTCATCTGTGCTATGCGAACCCGAGAAGGAAGACGAGTCGTAGCATCGCGACGGTGCAGGGGAGGCTGTGGAACTGCCTACAACGATAACAATTCTTCGGTACAGTGCGAGAGGGGCTCTGGTTGATTTCCGTAGAAGATTCAGAGGCCTATAGAAAAGTGGCTCAACTGTCGTAAACGCTAGTAGAATACAATGACGAATACCACGTGACATAGCGTAGTAGTAACTTTCTATTAAATCAAATGAAAAGTAAAGTTGTGAGAAAACCGCCGTATAAAACGTAACCAAATGACACTTTTGACAAGCAATAACGCCAGCCAGCGTTTCGATTGTACGAAGCGTTTGCCACTTGTCCTGCCGCTCCGGAGCCCCTCGACAATGCGCCTATGACACGCACCGTCAGGTTTTAACTTTTAATGGGTGTACTCAGTCTAGACACAGTAGAAGTAAGCATACAGTATTCTATCTTCATACAAACGCTCCCAAACGACTCCCAAATCTCGGCATTTCTCGGCATACAACAGTCGCGAGTGCTCCGCGGTTGTCTTCGGACGGTATGAGACGCTCCCGTGCATTTACTGATTAAATATTATGTCAATCAAGTTTACGTGCATAATGTTCAGTGTATGGATGTTTGAATACATCCATATCGAAATCGGAAATATTTCTCTGTTGCTAATTTGTAGGAAATATATTATCATAGTGATCTAGTTAATTTATTGCTGATTTTTAATTATACTGCACACAACATGCATTTTTTTTGTCAATTTCCACCATACTAACTCATAAACTTTTGAAACTATATATATAAAATACTAGTAAAATTATATAAATAAAAACGTATTAAATTTGCAATAATATAAAATAAAAGATAATATGACAATTTAATATAGTACCTATTATCAAATACGTAACCCAAGAAAAACATTCAATCCAAGTCAGTAGCCCTATTACGTGTTTACGTACCAAACGACCGGCGACCGTAGATAATTATCTCTAGGACACTGCCGAGATAGAATACTGTATGCTTACTTGTACTGTGGTCTAGAGGAGTCTCACATACTCTCTCCGCCGCCCCCGAGCGAGACATGGATGCATAAAGTATTTTCTGACTTAAAAAAGGTACCTTTCTATAGATAGGTACCTTTTATAAGCAGGTCCACTTAATAGTTAATACGTGACTTATTTTTTGTATATCTGTTCTTGCAAAAAGTTTTCGTTTTCAAATATCAGGATAGCTCTCGAAGAGTGTAATAGGGCCGTGGTTCTGCCCGGAATAACGGAACAATTAACGGGAGTTTTTCTCTTGTCATTTTACAAATGGGCGGACGAGCGAAGGACGGCGAATTGGACGCTAAAAGCATTCTACAATGGGCTATATAGTAACGGTCGCTGCTTACACATCACTCACACATCACATACTAAATATAGAATCTTGGTACGGTATGTAAAAAAATTACGTGCGTACTTTAATATTGATATACGTCATGTAGGTAGACTATGTATGACTACTTATTATATTACTTAGTATGTATTCGTAGATGTATGGTCTAATTTTGTTTGTCTGGTGAGTATGAAGTAGGCAGGGCAGAGCTTTCACAAACCTGGGCCAATTCTTTCATTATTGAGGTGCAAAAAAAATAATTCGCCATCTTGTATACCTAGTACTTGCCGCGTGTATTTATCTTTATGACAACATTACATGTCCTTTAGTTATTCACCAGTCTATTACAATTCTCATTTACTAAAATCAGTTGAAGCCTTTTGCCTGTTGTTAGTAACATAGTACTCATACTATCAAGTATGATATGGTATCAAAGTATGGTAAGTACATCAATTAGATTCTACATTTCCACATATTTCTACAATAATGAAGTACTTATGACCCTTCCTTTGGTTTCGTCATAGGTAAAAACAGAAAAGTCCATAATACTATAATACGTAGGTAATTTATTATCATAAACATAATTATCGTATTATGAGGAGGCGAAACAAGTATGTAAGGACCGCGATACTTAACGTTACATCGTGAAGATAAATGTATATACAATTATACATATATTGATTAGAATTGCAACGAATATTCGGTTTCTATTCGGTATTCGGCCTATTTTTATCTATTCGGCCGAATACCGTTTTCGAATCGCTACTCGACCGCATACCGAATACTTAAAAACAAGAATAAGAAATAAAAAACACAGCAAATCAATTATGTAACTTTTATAACGTTGAAAAAATATTCTAAGCACCTACGAGGAAGCGCAATTTTTTGCTTATATAACTGAGAAATCAAAGGTAATGTTCAATAAATAAGTTATTTTACAAAGATATCTAGAACGGGAAATTAACGCAGTTGCCTGTTATTTTGGTCTCATTGGACTCTCAATTCAGTCTCAAGCAAACTGAATTCTGCTTGATTCAAGCCAAAATAAAATGTAATCGCCTAATTTCTTGCTTTAGATATTTTATTACGCAACGCGAATGTTTAAAAGTTTATATTTTACTAAGAGATCAAAGTAACAATTGAAGTGAAACCTGCCTACTTATTATGTAGTTTATCTTCTATCTTTACTAAATAAACGCTAACGAAATCAACTAGATACTTATTATACGCAAACCAAAATAAAATAAAGTTTTTGAAATTTAATTAAACTGAGGTGAAATAAATAATTTATTACTTTCTTCATCATGATGTCATAAATTTAAATTATAAATCGCACTGTTTCGAAGTTATTATAACATACATAAAACAAAACCGTCAAGAATTAACGCGTTAAATCAGGTTGAATAGTTTGGCCGAATATTCGGCTATTCGGCCATGCTCCTTGCCGAAAAATCGCTATTCGGAATGAGACCGAATATACTATTCATCGCAACACTCATATTTATCTTACGTGTACCAAGGCGGTAACTGATAATCCCTCTAAGTACTTACTCTAATAGATAAGTACTTTCATCAAATAAAGCACAAAACGTTGGGTAAAACGATATTTTTTATAATGTAATCAATAGAAAAACTTATAAATGTACAATTTGCATAATAAATAGTAGTTTAAATGAGGAAATCTTACATTTCTTCTCTTAATTCATTTCTGAAAAACGGCTTTTCTAAAAAAGAAACTAAAAATATTAAAAACGTAATACAGTACAAATAATAAACATCACATACCTTTAACTTTATGTAATGTATTATAAAAAGTCTATTAACAACATCAACCTGTTGTTAACTAAAAGTTCCCGCCCAAATAGGTTTGTTTATATTGGGCGGGCAGGAAAATCCTATTTGGTTGTCTAAAACTTCTAACAAAAGTAAGTTTTTAAAATAATATACAGCAATTTTTTTTTTAAAACAAACATTATTGAACAAAGTTGTAGTTTGAAAATTATTTTAATCGACAAGAAGTTTGTAAGTGAAATGGAACATGACCCGCTCGTAAATAATTTTACTCTGCAACAGGTTGGAAACAATATAAAGTTAAGGGTTCCAAAAGCTTTTATACGACTAGGATTAAATTGTAGTAAAATTTATTAATTATTTTACTAATATCATAATCATAGACAAATAAGCATTTTTTACTGTTTAAAGGTACTTACATAATAGGCTAATCTATGGAAAAACAAAAAAAAATGCTCACCTGACTCGAGAAGAAAAAAATAACTTCGTGGTGTATTCAATTGTTTGTCCCCATTCGTTGATGGAGTTAGGGGCAATATTATAACGCGACCTCGCAGGTAGCAGCAGTGGGTGAGGGTGGCGGGGCGTGCGACGGGCGCAGACTTCGCGGCTGGACTACCGCGACCAAACCTCGCGCCCCAGTACCGGCCGATTCCTTGTCATGATTAATAGCTGAGCCACCTGCGGAGCCTTTATGGCACTAATATCTACGACACGACTTTTGTAAATAATAAATATTACAAATATATTTTCGTTAGTTTTAAAACTTTCAATTTTGAAGCAACGTATGCTATGGTTATGAGGGTCGATTACTATTATATAACCTACTGCTATTGAACCACTACCGGCCTAAAAAAGTGAAAGCTTTAAAAATCATACTTTTTTATAAAAGTTAGAACAAATTATATTTTCAACGTAACTACGTTTTGAAGAAAATATAATTTCTTTTATGTCAAACTTTTGTATGAAGAGGAATGAGTGTACCTACTGAAGGAAGATTACGGGAGGGATACTTACTACCTACTCCTCTCTAGAAATCCACTTATTTTCTTAATCTATCATAAGATAATGCTTACGTAATTAATAGGGTAATTGGCATACACTATCTCCAAGGTCAATATATATTTTCAATAAAAAGATTAACACGCGTTAATTATGAGTACAAAATCGGTAAAAAGATTACAACCCACAGAATATCTTTTGTATAAAATATTATTCAAGATATTTCTTAAAGTTATTTATATTACATATTAGGTTATTCACCTACCGGCTACCGCCAACTCTTGTTCTTAGTTGTTGAGAGTTTGTTGTTAATCAACGCCCTGAATACATGCGTATTCAGGTGTACCTTTTTTTTTTTTTTTTTTTTTGCGTCAGGAAATGCTTTATGCATTCCGTCCTGCCATGGGGGATGGCAGGGGGATATGTGGGACTCCCGGCTGTAAGGTGCAAGGCCGGGCTACCCACTAAAACCTGACGGTGTTCCTCGAGAGCCTTGGTACCGGGGCAACGGGAGTGCATTAGCATTCCTCCGCGGCCCCGGCGGGCAACGGCCGGCGCTAGACCGCCAGCCTCGTCTCGTTTTGGGTGGGAGGGCAGAACTCCCACCCTAAGTGCTAGAGAGGCGCGCGGGAACACCGCGCGCGCCATCTCGAGGCTATCTGAGGGGTGGCACTCCCCCGAATGCCACCCCAAGCCTCAGTGGGCTCTCCGCCGCTCCTGTCGGCGGCGGAGGAATCGCACGCCAGAGGCGTTGGTCACTAGGGGAGGCCACTAGTCCGTGGCCATCCCCTCTACACCCGGCCTGGCAGGAGCCACACGGGCGGCGGCAGAAGCCGCCCTTTCGCCCTTTTTGGGCTTGGCCCCCGCACAGGCTTTCCCCCCCGTTAGGTGACCGGCAGACAGACCGCTCGCGGCACACAACGTGCAGTTGGGCGCCGCATTGCACCCGCCGGCCTTGTGACCTTCTTGGCCGCAGCGGTAGCACTGCCCGCTGCGGTCCACCTCCGACGTGCAGGAGACCCGCACGTGCCCGATCTTGAGGCACCTGTAACACCTCAAGGGCCTCGGCTCGAGGAGTTGCACCCCGGCCGAGACCCATCCGACCAGCAGTCGGGCACCCGCCACCTTCTTCGCAGCCTCTACTGGGCAGCGGACCCAGGCTGCCCCGAGTCCTGAAGGGGCGCGGCGGATCTCTCCCACCTTTAAATCTTCTACTGAGACGCCTCCAACCTTTGCGACGGCTGCGGCCACCTCCGCAACCGTCGCCGAGTCATCCAGACCCGATACGCGCAATTCTGCGCACTTAGTGGGCCTGGAGACTCGAACGACCTCCGGGTTGAGGCTCTCCCGCAACTTATTTGCAAGTGAGTCCGCTTTCTCCTTGTTATCAGTGCCCGGCAACTCGAGTATACCGGCACCGGTCGCCGCCTTCCTGTACCTCATCTCTGTTATACCTAACAGAGAGAGGTCTACTTTACTTTTTGCCTCCATAAGGATGGAGGCGTACGTAGCGCCTTGTCGCTCCGCCTCGGGCGAGATTGTGAGGACAACAGCCGAAGTCCGCGGAGTTCGGAGCTTCGGCTTCCTCCTCTTGGACTTGGCCTTGGGCTTTTTGCCCTTGGCCTGGTCCTCTTTGGGCGGGGGCTGAGAAGTCCCCCCTGGAGCCTTCTTCTTGCCCCTTCGGGCAACTACGCTATACGCCTCCTCCATGGAGGCCGGTGCCGGAGGCAGCGGACGGGACACAGGAGGTACCCCCGCCCCAGACGACGCCGGAACACTTTGTTTCTTCTTTGCTCCCTTTCCTTTCTCAACAACGCCGGACACCGAAGGAACGACGCTGGAATTGGGAGCAGCAGATTTGCCACTCCCCGACCTCACCTCCTTTTCCGCCAGAGACGCAGGCCGAAACTGCTTCTCCGGCAGCAACCGATCCTCCAATGCCTCGAATCGGGCATTCACCATGGCGCCCACCTGCGCGACGATAGCTCGCGTCAGTTCTTCCTGTGTGGGCGCCACGGGATCCCTCGCTGCCGCAACCGAAGATGGTCCGGGGCGGTTTATAAACTCGAACATCTCCGATTTGAGCTGCGCCAACTGAGAGCGGAGCTCATCTAATTCCGAACGCAGGCGCTTGTTCTCCTCCTGCAAGCGCCTGGTTTCCTCAGTTGAGGATCGTGAGATCATCTCCTCAAATGTCGCTTTGATGGAGGCGACGGCATCGTTAAGGGCCTTAATATACGGCCCCTTCAAGTTTTTGGACGTTTTGGCCACCTTTTGAATGGCGGCCAAGTCCTTCGCCATGATTTCTTGAAGGTCTGACCGACCCTCGCCACCTCCATCAGCTGATATCGTGGCTGCCGAGCGCGATGCTCTGACGCGTGCAAGCTGTCGCGTCGTCTCCGCCATCTCCTGCTCGGCGCGCAGCTCAAGCTCCTGTCTCTCTGCATCCACAAGAGCCTGCTTGGCCTTGGCCAAGCCTACATACTCCCCGGTCGTCGGGGGCCGGCCTCTCCCTCTCTTAGCTACGGCTTTCGACGCAACTGTTTTTCTATCTTCCGCCTCTTGCTTTTTCTTCTTGGTTTTCTCGTAACCCTCTCTCAAAAGCAATATCTTTTTTTTGAGATGCAAAAGGGTTACGCGACGTTCCTTCTCCGCTTCCTCCTCCTCCTTCGACATTTCGCGACGATCCTTCGGATTTCGCTTTCCTTCCAACTCTTGGATTCGTTCACAGTAGTACTCCTCCATCTGATCCAAACAGTCCGTTGAGACTGTGCCTGCGGAGTCTAAGCTAGAGGTCGAGTCCACCGACCAGCTTCGCTTCCTCGACCTTGGTCTATTCTCCTCCAGTGACACCGACATCGCGTCACTCCTTCGCGAAGAGTCTGACAAATACTCATCAGGCTCTTTGTCGTCTCTCTTCTCCTTCTCCTCCTCTTCAACCACCTTCACATTTTTTTTACTTGGGTTTGTGCTCATTTCATATACGTCCCCTTTTCACGGGGGACTACGGTTTATGGAACGAACTGAAGGTCCCTCCCCGGGTGACGTCCATTCCGGGGAGAAGGGTAAATACTGTGGGGGTCCCCAGGTACCCACAGGTTTTTACGTGTTCGCTCACGGGTTTGTTTCAAGTTTTCCTTCTCTTGGGCCGGCCAATGAAGGCAAGCCCGTCGTCGGTCCGCGCAGCCACGACGTACCCCCTTAGCACCGACACGGGGGTCGTTGAAGTGCCTGCGCGGGGTCCCGGGGAGGGCGGCTGGTGCAGGTCCGCCCTCCATACGCCACCCGGCGACAGGGTTAGTGCCGCCGAGCGCGTTCCACCTAGACTTTGCGTCCTCCGCAGATTCCCCTCTGAAAGCAGAGGGGTAAGGTGACGACATCGAACCCCTTATCGTCCTTTGAAAGGACGATTTCCCCCCCGGTCCGGGCCGGGCCCTTTCGGCACTGCAGCCTCATCGGCCCCGACCCGGTACTGAGGGCGCCGCCGAAGCACCACCCTCAGGAGTGTTTATCGACTCTCCAGTCTAGATCCGCAGTGTTCAGTGCAAACGAGGCCACCTCGAGAAGGATGTGGACATGAAGTCCACGCACTGCGGTCTTGGGGTGGCAGGCTAGGGCTCCACTTAATGGGAGCTGTAAGCGCCTGTTGGTCCACCCCCTGTGGCGGGTCACCCCCACCACTCGGCCCCGTATTCAGGTGTACCTACTGTAACATTTTTTCGCTATTGTACCTTCTTTTTAAGAGCTTAGAGGCTGTCAGAGAAAATAATTATAGAACTGGCAAGTTAAAAATTTAAATATGTTTTTTTTTGGAAGAATAGAACAGGATTTGAAAAATGAGAAAAAAAAGAGAGCGAGGAGGTGTTTTTTTAGGGAGAACAATAATGGTTATGATGGAGTAAAAAGGAGATTATTTTTCTCCTCAAAAAAAGAAGATATTTGATTTCTTTGTAAAAGTAAAATCTGTTAAGAATATTAAAGATGTTGGCAAAGTGAAAAAGAAAGAGGCTCGAACCAGAAAACTGATATTGCCCAAACTCCCAAGGCAAATGGACCCCTCGACAAGAATAAGGGGAGCAATGGTTTCAATCGGATAAAGAGCACATTAAACATGGTGACGCACCAGTTTCATACGAGTTTATAGAAGTTATATTTACAATGACGATGCTGATTGCAGAATTTTACAAAGTCGACTTATAATTTTGGAGATAACATTCGAGAGTGGAGTATGGGACAATACAACCTAATTTAAGCCAGTGGTTTGTGTTTTTTTATCATAATGTGTAAATTATAAGGTGAAAGGTATTTATATCTGATTTTTGTAAACTACACCACACCATCACAACCACTTTGATATATTTCTGTTTCTATTTTATTTACAAAATTTATTCTGTTTTATTTGTTTCAAATTATATTAGAATTTTCTTCTTACAATAGAATTTTATTTAAAAAGATTTCCAATAAATTTCAAAATTTACTTTATCCATTCCCTTTTTGTGGCATCCGGGTGGGAATGGTATACTACGTACACAATCTATGTAAAGATTGTATAAAGACTTACAATAAGATTTATGTAGGCTTTAACAGTCGTGGTTGGTATGAAAATTACGGGACAACAAAATCCGCACGTCAGTAGGTACTCGGTACGCTTGGTACTGACATACTCTACAAGCTACGACAGTATATATCTATAATACAATCGCTACATGCTATAGTTAACTTGTTTCAGAAATATGGAAATTTTGTCATTACCTAATTAACATCAATGTAGATGAGACGCCTGATGTGGACACATTCTCTTTTTCAGAAGAATCGGAAGTTGTTGATTCCGACTGTTGTTAAATGACGGTAGCTGTTTGTCTGATTAGGTTCTAGGTCTTTTTATGAAAGATCGTAAGTAGAAAAAGAAATAGGAGAGAAGATAGAGAGTAATATGCACTCAATTATTGCAAAGAAAGAAAATAGGAACAAATTTTTCAAATATTGTAAATATATAGTGGAAAAAGTTATAAGAAAGAATAAATAGTGGTATATAAAGAAAACAGAAAATGTGAAATAGCAATAGCATAAGGGAAATAAAAGTGATATTAGATATAAACTAAAAAACGTAAGCAACTGTGATAGTGTTAAAATAGTGACAATAGAATAAGTAAGTATAATTAGTGTATGTTTACAAATAAATGTAAGAGAAAATTGTAATAGATATAAAGATGTAACAGATAAGAGAAATGTAGAATGATTAAAATAAGGATAAAGAAAAATGAAAGAGAATGGATGTACCTAGAGGAAGCAATGAAAGAAAGATGATAGATGGAAAGAAAAGAGACGGACAACGACCCTTCCATTACACACGCTAGGGGGAACAGATATAAAAAAAAAGTATTCATCATGATTTTCTTTTACAAAATAACTATTTTTAGGGTTCCATAGTTTAAAAGGAGAAACGGAACCCTTATTCATGCGTCCATCCGTCGATGTCAGTCAGTCTATCGATTTTCTCAGAAACTGTACGACATTTACACTTGTGACACTGTGATGCTTAACCCTTAACTACATTCGCTATTTAGACATACGTCAGTTACTTCGTCGGGTGGTTTTCGATCTCAAACATAAAATTACTATAAAATCTACTTATTATTTTTATTTATTCTAACATAAACATAACATAACATAACTTCACGCTGTATCCCCAACGGGGTAGTCAGAGAGGACGGAGCGCCAGGAGTCGCGGTCCTTACACACCTCTTTCGCTTCCTCAAATCTCATCACTCTCCTCACACATTTTCGCCTAGGTATGCGGGTGCTTTTGACATTTCCGTCTGCTAACACTCTGGCTATTTGATCTTCATAAGTCAGCCTTGGTCTTCCTTGGCTTCTTTTACCACTCACTTTCGCTCTGTATATTTTCTTCGTCAGTCTTTCATCACTCATTCTTTCCATGTGCCCGAACCATCTAAGCATTCCTTTCTTCATTTTTACAATAACACTGTTGTGCAACCCTGTCATACTGCGTATCTCATCATTGCTTATCCTGTCAGCAAGCGTGACACCGCACATATTTCTGAGAGACCGCATCTCCACAGCATTTAACATACTTTCACTCGATTTTGGGCATATCCAGGCCTCACTACCGTACAACAAAGTTGGCACCAACACCGCATTGTGGATGGCCATTTTAGCAGTGTTAGATATATTCACACTACCCACTAATGCGGACAGAGCACCGTTCACTTTATTGCCAGCTGCTACTCGTCTCTCCACATCCAACTCACATCTTCCATCCCTCGAAAACGCACTCCCCAGGTACGCAATTTCATTCACCTGTTCTAGACATTTTCCATTTACACAAATCACACATTTCGTTTGTACCGCTTCTCTTTCAAACACCAGAACCTTAGTTTTGTTCACATTCATTTTCAATCCTTTTACTTCACAATCTTTTTTCATGCACGTGACTAGTGTCTGCAACTCCGCTTCTGATGTATTAGCACAGCATCGTCAGCGTACAATAGGCAGTTTACCACTGTGTCACCACATCCCATACCACTCATATTACCTTTCAATCTCTGGAGGCAACTGTCCAAATACAGCACGAATAGCCAGGCAGACATCACGCAGCCCTGTCTGACACCAGAACAGACTTCAAACCAGGGCGACAGGTCACCGTCTATCCTTACACAGGCTCTGTGGTCTCGATATAATGACCTCACAGCCTGCAGTAAGGAGCCCTCCACGCCATATTCAGGCAGAAGACTCCACAATTTCTTCCGCACTACTCTATCGAATGCTTTCTCTAGATCCACGAAAGCGCAGAAAACTTTCCGATCTAAAGCCAGAAACCTTCCCACGATAACGCGAAGCGAGAAAATCTGATCCATACAACCCCTACCATTCCTGAAACCACCTTGCGCCTCCTACAAATATCTTTCTGAAACGCCTTTCATACGTTCAGTCAATACTTTAGTATAGACTTTACTCGCTAAGCTGACCAAGCTGATGGCCCTATAGCACGCACAGTCTAGGTAGGAACCTTTCCCTTTATATAGAGGTACTATGACTGCCGTGCGCCAGTCCTCTGGAACCTCCCCCTTCTGCCAACAAAGGTTGCAGAGTGCACAGAAGGCATCCCAGACTCTAGGACCACCATACTTGATCATCTCAGCAGTCACCTCATCAATTCCCGCAGCCTTTCCACATTTCAAACTTCTTATCACTTTCTCAATCTCTTTCATACTAATGGCATCCTCCAGTCCCTGGCCCGAGTGTGGCAATTCATTAGAATCGCTCTCAGTATCAGAGACGGAGTCGCCACTCTCATACAGTTCTCCATAGTATTCACTCCATCGCTGCAGAACATCCTTTTTATTTGTAAGCAGGTTGTTGTCTTTCGAACGCACTTTATTCATTCTGCAAGGTGCCGGACCACTTCGGTACTTACGTACTTCTTTCCAAAATAATTTGGAATTTTCCTCGAAGTTATCCGACATCTTGTTTTCATCTAGCACCCTACACCTTTCACGCTTCTCTTTCACTAGTGCTTTCGTTTCTGCTTTCTGCAGCTTATACCTGTCTTTCATCAAATTTTTCATACCACAGTCATTAGTAGCAAGGTAGTCTCGCCATGCTTTCTTTTTCTTATACACAGCCACTTTCACCTCATCATCCCACCACACATCACGCTTTTTGCCGTTCCCAATCTTATTCGTTCCACACACTTCTTTCGCAGCCTCGATCATACTATCCCTAAGGTTCTGCCAACATTCTTCAACATCCTCGCTCATCGCTTTCAATCTATCATCAAGCTTACCGGATAATACCCTTTCATATTCATTCCTGGTGGTCGCATCCTGCAGTTTCCAGCTTTTAATGCGGCTAACCGCTGCAGGTTTGGACACTACGCGATGTCGCCATGCTGCGAACAGACCCCTTATTCTGGTTATCACCAGAAAGTGGTCCGTCCCGAGATCGGCTCCTCTATACGCTCTTGTGTCCATTACCTGCTTCTTAAGTCTGCTATCCACCAGGAATAAATCAATCATACTTCTCGCACTCTTTCTTTCCCACGTGTACTGATGGATTCTTTTGTGCCCAAACATGGTATTAGCCACAAAAAGATCCTTTTCCATACACAGTCCTAACACAATCTTACCAGCATCATTCACTCTCTTATCTCCATATTTGCCTAGGACAGACTCAAATCCTGTTCGAGCTGTCCCGACCCATCCATTCATGTCTCCACACACAACAATTCTTTCGTTCTCTTCCACCGTCGCTAGAACTTCTCTAACATTCTCCCAGAACTGCTCCAGTTCAGCCAAACCGACAGAGGACACTGGGGCTGGTAGTATATGCCCCAAACAAAAATTCTTGTCAACCCAATCTTGAGGCGTACCCAGAGCAGTCTGGGATTTACACATTCATACTCAGTCATACAATTAACCATACGAGAGGACAGTAAAACGCCTACCCCTTGGCATCCCCTATCTCCTTGTGGTACCCCTGACCACAAAGCGATGCCTCCTCCGGGCAAATCGGCAAGTTCACTGCCGCCTCGCTTGGTTTCACTCAAACATAGCACATCCAATCTTTTCTCTTCCATAATATCAATCACTTCATTCATCTTCTCCTCAATCCCACCTCTCACATTCCACGCAGCTACTCTGCACTCCTCCCTCCACTTCCCGCCGCTAGGTGCACAGCGTGTTGGGTGGCGGTCCCCAACGCCGAACTGCACTCTGAACACACCAGCGGGGACAGACCGGTGTACGTCGCTTTCGGGGGACGCCCTAACATTATTATTGCCGTTGTCCCGCATGGTATGCACAGAAGAGGAATTGCAGCCCTGAAAAGGGCTGGCAGGGGTCGCGACGAGCACGCTTCCTCAGTTGACCCCCAATTATTTATTCTAAATATTAAATAATAAGAAAAAGGCCTAGGACAATAGTTTTCTAATCAAAATAAAACTAATATTTTAGTAATAATTAAGGCACTTAACGAAAAAGTATTTTTAAATGTTTTGAAAAACTAACTTTTGCAATTCGTCTTATAAACAAAGAAAATCGACTTATACAATAATGAAACAAATGTTTCGATATGAAATAAAAATCGTTTAAATAATTTCTGAGGAAATAAAATAACTAGTATTCACTATAAAAATAATGATAATGGGTATTTTAACATCATTTTTATACATTAAAAAATCAGGTAAATTAATAAGAAAGTGTCTGGACTGCCACCAGTGGCGCAGTGGCCGTTTAATAAAAAGGAATATTCTGCCACTAACGGCAAGTTAAGATTCAACGCTATTCTGTCGCTAGAGGTAAAATAAAAATAATAAGATTCTGCCACAAATGACAATTTAGTAAAACAAAATATTTCGCCGTTAGAGGCACAATAACTGAATTTTATTTTGTCATCTTTTTTAAGCTGTTGCAATATGTGGTTACTTTTCGATAGTTGGGAGATAGTCTATCCGGAAAGAGAACCGTCGTAGAATTTGAGGGCAGAGCTGTGTTCAATTACTGTTTTTGTTTCGCTAGCAACACTTATAAAACAACTGTTCGATCGATTTTGATACTTTGAATTTTTGTTTATTTTAATTTTAATATTCAAGATAGAATCCAAATCCTATTTATAGTTTCAATAATGATTTATAGTATTAATACATCTAGTTAAAAATTTCGAGATAGGAATCAACTAAAGAATAACGTATGTCGTTAGGAAGTTCAGCAATTTAAAAAAAAAAGTTTATAAATACATAGTTACTGTATATTAAGTACGTAAAAGTTACATCGAACTAACGAGTTTCCACAAATTATTAATATATTTTATTCATAGTTTAGCGACAAGTATAATATAATAAGATGAATACATTTACAGGAATTCAGAAAATATTTGGCGAACCCAAGTTCGGCCCGTTTCTAATAGAAATGTAATTCCAACACTTCCAATTAACTTACAAGAGAAAAAAAAAGATATTGTATACTCCATTTCAAGTGATAAATTTCCAAAATTAGCTATTTCCCGCTCATACTCCAAAAACCACCAATCGACTCGTGTTTCACCTCTCAACGAAGCATCCTCAGGTGCTGGTTGGCTGACCGAATAGCTAATAATAGCTAATAAATTTGGATATTTATCACAAGAAAAAAAATATTAAAAGAAAAAGATTCAGATTTCTATAGCCATTAACCAGAAGCATAGTCAAAATCTGATTCTAAGTATTCAAAAAATGTATCTTCTTCTGAACTTGAAGTATCATTCCATAACAAATAATACATTTTTAACAAATTCTTGCATGTCTTCCATTATATTATTGATCTTGTTTCTAATATTTTTGTTCAGGATGTATGAAATGGTTACATTCCTTTGTCTGTGGTTATATTGTTGAAGCAATCATTTATAATGGGCAGCAGTTCTTCAGCATCAGCAGCTTCCTCTAACCTTAACTTATGACAATCTATTCTTTGATTTACTTAGAAATTCGTAAAAATTCTCATCTCGTGGTAGGTGGTCTGTGTGGGACGTATAAAAAGGTAGTTCCAATAATCAAATCATATAATTTTTTATGTATACACTACCTGTAAATAAATCACAGCGTTACTTACTAAATCACTTAATCACTTATATGGGCTAATGAGTATAAAGACCCACCTCCAAAAGAATGTCTTCTTTTTGTTTGTTTATATTTTGAGTCGAAAGATCCAAACGTGAATAACAAGTTTCTGACAGTTGTAAATTTTAATGTTAACATAGTCAATCGAATTAATACTAAATAAGTAACTAATTAATTTGCTTTAATAATACATATTTTATTGAGTTAACGAAAGACATAGGTCCCTTAGCCACATAATACTTAAGTACTTAGTGTACAGAAAGCGTTAATCAAGGGTTGGAGGGAGGGGGGGAGGGGCTAGTAATATTACGATATTACAAAATATTACATTACAATGTTTGGTTATATAATTCTCAGTAACAAATACGAGTATAATGTGTAAATGTAATACATTTCATTTTATACTAAGTATGAGGATATCTTGTACCTATACCTACGCACACCTATTAAGTAAATCCGAACTAAGCTCTAGGTTTGCACTGTGACGGTACATTCAGTAACAAGACTTGAAAGCAGTTTATTAGATAACATATCAACGAATCGTATAGTATAAACGGAAATCGAACCCGGGACCACTGGTATTGAACGCATGTCTTAGCGGACTTATCACGTCAGTTTACTGATATAGTATCCGAACTCATTTTTACAATGCCATCCTAATAATAGTCACATAAAAACCCATTTGTTACAAATTCGTTGCATGAACTTTCCTTTCTTGGTCAGAACAACAAAGTAAATGGGATATCGAACATAAATAATCTGGTTTACTGAGACCCTATGACAAGATATGTTGCTACGAAACAAAATGATGTTGCGGTAACAATCCCTTTTATATAAACCCTCGAACTGATAAAGAAGATCAGACTTTACGAGCCGAAGGATATTGAATTCAGTAACGTTACAAAACACACAGTAGCTATAGTACCTTTTACTTATCTACTTACTTACCTATCTACTTAATTTTTATGTTGTATATAATATTACTTTATCTATCTATAAATACATATCCTCACGCTGTATCCCTGACGGAATAGTCGGAGAGAACGGAGTGCCAGGCATCGCGATCTTCGCATACTTCTTTCGCTGCCTCAAACCTCATCATTCTCCTTACACAATTTCGGCGAGATATGCGCGGGCTTTAGACATTGCCGTCAGCTAACACTGACTATTTGATCAGGGCTATTTGATTCATGAGCCAGCCTTAGTATTTCTTGGCTTCTGCTTCCACTTACCTTCGCTTTGAAGATTTTTTTCGTCAATCGTTCGTCGCTCATTCTATTCAATATATCTATTTTCTAGAATATAATATAAGACTAGATGTCTTGATATAAATATTGATACTAGGAAAACGTCGTTTTTTTTCTATTACATAAAACATTTATTTCTGTAATATGCGTTAGTTTATACTATAATAAAATAGCATTTTAAAAATACGAAGCTCATTAGAAATGATCTCTATTGGCCTTAATACAATAATCCTTTAAACTTTACGGCCAATTATCAATTGAAACACACACTTTCTCCGTGGGAAAATTCGCCACTGCCAATCTTATGGAATGTTTTAGAGACTCCAAGTTATCATGGTGTTTAGACTATGCTATACTCTCTAAAACAGACCTTAAATCATAATCAAGTGGATTAAGATTGGGACTAGATGACAGCAAGTCTTCAGCTCTGATGAAGTCAGAAACGTTCCTTTCCAGCCACGCTTGTGTGGATCGCGCTTTATGACCCGGTGCTGAGTCTTGCGAAATGACCATTCATTGTTATGGAATATGGTGTTGTTAAGAGGTTTAATTGACTACCCCCTCAAGAATTGTATCTTGATACGCCTGGTCCGATGTTTTGATACCTTTTTCACCAAAATATGGTCAGTCACTCCTTGACAGCTAACACCCCACCAAACCTTCCCACGCCCACGTTGTAGGCGTTCTCAATTAGTCAGTAGGGTTATTGACTAACTGAGAAGCTTCTCTAGAGCTTTGAGCATGAACTCGGTCATTCTGCTTATTAAAATATTGCTCGATAGTAAAAACTTTCTCGTCAGTAAATCTAATTTTTCTGTGATCTCCTTTTGGATTCATCTCATTCTCGTCAGTAAATCTAATTTTTCTGTGATCTCCTTTTGGGTACTGCTACACAGGAAGCCGGTCGTGGCAAGGGGGCCGGTTTAAGCCCCTACCACCTGAATATGTCATCTTTAAGTTATCGTGTATGAGTTTAATATAAAATGGTAATAACATTTTTTTGTAAAAAAAATTGTATTACCTTTGAAATACATAATTTACATATCTACATTTCTTTTAAATTTTTATTTATTGTCGCTACACGACAATTTGGTGCCCAATGTGGGGCATAGGACTTTCCATTAATCATCCATCAATATTAATTAGATATCAAAATTCCCTTCTTCCTCCATTCAGACATGTGTGGAAAGGTCTTCCTCGAGGATCGGTCCTCAGCCCTCTTTTGTACAGTATTTATACATTTCATTTTAAAAACGCAGTTAATTCTTTTTGTGAAATTTTCCGGTATGCTGATGACATTGTTTTGTACTTTCTGTCTCAGTCTCTTTCAGATATTACTTTTCGTATAAATTCCGCCCTTTTCTACCTTGGCTGCTGGCTATCTGATAATGGTCTTGCTCTGACGGCATTTAAAGTCAAGCTGTTGTTGATAAGAAACGTGTTATCCCCAACCTCCCAAACTCTGTACATTGGAAATGAAATAGTTCCCTAAATAAATATTGCCAAATTTCTGGGTATATTTCTTGATTCGAGATTGACTGGTGCCCCTCCAAATATTAATATTTTACGATCTCGTTCATATACCTGGTGGGGTAGTCACCCATATACGCAGAAATTAACGTATAATGTTTTAATTCGCGGCTACCTAGATTACGGCTTTTTTTACTGTTCCCATGTAACAAAGCTTTTCTTCAAAAACTAATCCTTACGTTTAATCTTAGGAGCTATGAAATTGTCTCCAGTGAATGCTTCCCAGCTGGAATGTGTAGATCCTCCACTCACTCTTCGCAGCTAATACTTACGCGACAGGTTTTTTTTTATAAAATACTTCAATATTCCTCCCATCCTTTACATTCAAAAATTAACGTTCTTGGAAATTTTGTCGACAATTTTCATTACCTTAGTGATGGTTGGCCGTGTATATTAAAAAATCTCTTTCATTTCTCCCTTCTCTCGATCCAGGTGTCTCAATTTTCTTGTAAACTCCTTTTTTCAGTTCCTTTTGACGTCCTTACATTCCATCCTGCTGTAATATTAAACTTTGCCGTAGGGAAAAAATCCTATAACGCCTGCTATTTTTTGTGAAAAAATATCAAATGAATGGCATGGCTAGATAACATTGTATACGGATGCTTCAAAATTGTCAAACCTCAGTCGTGTCGGTGCAGACGTTTGGATTCTTACTTTTAGAATTCTTCTTAATTATAAACTTCCTCCTCAATCTTTTGTCTTTACTGGGGCAGCCTTAGTTATTTTGGAGGCTATTAAATATGTCATAGCCCACAACTTTAATAATGCCATTTTATATTTTCTGATTCCATTAGCTGTCTCCAATCAATTGTCGCTAATTCATTTCGTTCCGATAAAAGGTTTCCAATCATAATCAATATACGTGAGGAACTTTTTCGTTGTTTACAAGAGAACTTGAAAATAGTCTTAGCTTAGATTCCTAGTCATTGTGGTATTCCTGGTGGAATCAGCAGACTCCTGTGTTAGAAACGCAGTCTTCTTATGACTCCACCGACTATTATGCTGTTTATTCTCATGATTTCAGAATTATTACTAAATCTAGGCTAATGGAGACATCGAGCCGAGCATGGCTAATTTCTAAATCAGTGAAGGGCAAATTTTATGGCGACATTTATAGCGAAATTCCACATAAACCCTCGTGCTTTACCTATAGAAGAGTGAGCAAGACAGTTACCTCCACTGTTTGTCGCCTTAGACTGAACCATGCATGCACTCCGGTTCATGTAGCCAAATTACATTTATTTTATTTATTTATTCTATTTATTTTTGGGAAACATACAATATAAAAACACTTATAATTTTAAAACAATACAATAATACATACATCAGTTAAGTTTCCACTAATTACTAATATTTAATACTAAATGGAGCTATCTCAGTGAATTAAAATATTTACACGACTACAATTTAAAATCATTAATTATTATTAATCATTAATTTAAAATCATTAATCCATACTTTACTATTTTAACTATTATCATTTAAGTAGTAATAATCTAATTTACAAGCTGTTTCTTAAAAGAGCTTATTTTTTCATGGAATATATCAATCTGACAATACTTTTTATTATAATTTAGACAGGCACGATGTAGAAATATATTACTTGTATTTAATTACACTTACAAATGGGCACATGGAATAATGACTGTTTTCGTGAATTCAACTGATGACATCTGAAATTCATACTACCCAAAAGAAAGGGACAATCTAGAATATTGTTCACTATCCTGTAACGAAATATCTGATCTCTTTGGCGTCAACGAGTTACTAACGGAGATATTTTTTCTGCAATTGATTCAGAATAGTCAGTTCTAAATTATAAATGCTTCAAAAACTTCTTCCGCAATCTCTCAATGTTGCTCATATAAACATTACATTGGGGATTCCAAACTGTCGACGAGTCTTCGAGAATGGATCGTACAAATGAGTTAAAAATTAAGACAAGAGTCAAGCTGCTTTTAAACTCCCTGCCAATTCTCAAAATGAATCCGAGCATCTTGTAAGCCTTACAGGTAATATGATCAAAATGATGAGAAAAAGTTAATTTGCTATCGAGGAAAAACTCCCAGATCTTTAACCGTAGTTACTCTAGTTAGCGGAATATCTTTTAAATTATATTCAAAAAGTAAAGATTTTGTTTTTCTCGTAAACGTTATAATATTACATTTGGATATATTCAAGCAAAGAAGATTTCTATTACAATAATCACATAATTTTTCGAGATCGCTCTGCAGTAACATACAATCAAGGCGTGTTTTAACTGTTCTGAAAATTTTCAAATCATCCACGTATAGCAGTACTATACAGTTTTCAAAATATGTGACTATGTCATTAATGTACAAATTAAACAACAGAGGGCCAAGGTGAGAGCCCTGAGGTACACCCGAAGTAACTGGCACAAATGTAGAACTATACCCCTTCATAGATACAGCCTGACTTCGATTTCTCAAATACGATTCAAGCCAACGTAACAGGTCGCCGTGTATACCGATCAACCTAAGTTTCTTAACTAATAAGCAATGGGAAATTTCATCAAAGGCTTTGGAGTAGTCAGTATACACGACGTCCACCTGTCCCCCGTTATCAATCGCCATAGCCAATCTATGCGTAAACTCACATAGATTACTCTCCGCCGATTTTCCACCAATAAACCCGTGCTGTTGTTCTATTATAATAGGTTTTAAAACCGGATATAATTTATCATAAACAATTTTCTCAAACAATTTAGGACTAACGTTTAACTTAGAAATCGGTCTATAATTTTGGATAAGCTGCCTGTCACCCGATTTGTGAACAGGAGTAACAAAGCATTGCTTCCACATTCAAGGTAAAGAACCCGTTCTCAATGACAAATCGAATAGCACAAAAAGAGGTCGAGCAATAGTTCTGTGACAAGATCTTAAAAACAATGGGGGGATTCCATCGGGGCCAGCACACTTATCAATATCAAGATTCTTCAAATATTTTGTCACCGAATCCATTGTTAAATCGATGGAACTTATGGACACTGTTTCAGAATACATACACTCAACTCTCGGGGAGCCATTAAAAGCATTCTGTGAATCCGATTCAAATGACATCTGAAAATAATCATTGAAAAAGTTACAAATCTTGATTCCATCAGATGAACCAACCCCATTAAAGTACATAGTATCAGGCAGATCAGCCGACGCTCTCTTAGACTTTACAAAATGCCAAAATGCTCTACTGTTTCGCCCGATATCATCTTCAGCTTTACGAATAAACGTCTCATAGCACACTCTTTGCACTCGCTTTTGACGATCTCGTAAACACTTAAAGGTATCACAATCGCTAGCCCTTCTATACGTTTTCCATTTCTTGTGATATTTATGTTATCCTTTATAATTTTTATTAATGCTCCTGAAAACCACCGAGGAACGAGTCCCGAATGATTTTCTAGCAGTTTATCGATTCATAAAATTTACATGTCGCCCTCTCTATATTGGCGGTATCAAGAGCACCAATCCAGTCAATCCGAGCTATCTCCTCATTTATCTTTTCATAGTCAGCCTTATGAAAGACCCGAACCAAATGTGATGGAGAGCGAAGAGAACGAGAAGAAGCCACATATGCACTAATACACAAAGCTGAATGATGAGAGTCCTCACTGACCAAAGGTTCATTGCAACGACCGACGGTACACTTTACTCCACCAATAACCAAATCTAATTGCCTGTTATTCAAATTGGGTACTAGGTTATATTGATTAAAGTTAGTGAAGTTAAGGAAATTATGCATCATTCTGACTAATACGTCATTGTCATTGTAATTGATAACATTGCTAGAACAAAATTCTGGGTTAGACCAAATGGCAGCGGTTATATTAGTCTCCAATTATCAAGTAGGAACTTTGGACTCATTCGTATAGGTGTCCGAAACTGAATCCAAAAAAGTGCACAGTATCCAACTGCTGACGGCTGTGTGGAAAGTAACAACAAATTAAGTGTAGCCTGTTCAAGTATGAGACAGCATCTAGCTTAAGTACGACCATAACGACATCAGCAGTGGCGCCCGAAAATACTAAAGGCTTAGAGGATATAACAGAGAGTTCATGTCGGACGGCTATGATAACCCCACCACCGAACCGATCGCCCTTTGCTGAATAATCGCGATCGCAGCGGTATACATTATACCGACTATCAAATAACTCTGCATCATAAATTCCGGGAAGCAACCAGCTTAAGCAAATAATATCATAATCAACCGAAATTATATTTTTATAAAAAATGTTCGTCTTGGTAAGCAGACCACGAACATTTTGATAATAAATAGAGAGATTAGCCATAAATTAAATTTAAAAAGCAATAACGGTATTTAAAAACAACACTTATACATTGAATGAAATAAATCAGTGTGTCGAAACATCTACAAATCAGACCCACCAGCATTACAATCACGCAAAGAGAGCAGATACTTATCACACCAGTCATTAAAGTATTAAATATAATACAGTCCTCAAGGACCCCAACGTAAAAGTACCCATATGTAATACAAACATCCAATGACAACAAAAAACAAACAAAACAAAACATTGTACAGAGAATTAATATAGCCTGTAAATAAGGTATACAGCAATAAAGATCTAATCTCTGATTAGAGATCTGATCTCTATTTTTTTTAAATCATCAAAATTAGATATGTGTATAACGGGACTTATATCAGAGCGACGTACCGAAATGGAACAATTCTTAACCCATACATAAGCAAAATTATTCTCCTTAACTTTATCTCTAGCACGCTGTAGAAGCAACTTGTTAGTACTAGTTAAGTGATCATTCAAATATATATTAGAATTATTACCACTAAATCCATAATCAGAAGCTTTTATTTAAGTTTTCTAGCTCTACTTAGAAAATCATCCTTTCTATAACGAGCCAAGAACCGTATAACTATAGGTTTTATTTTCTTTTTAGCATCGCTATTCTTAGGAGCAACGCGTGTAACAAAGTCCAAGTCATTGTCAGTATTTAATGGGAAGTCAAGACGTTCACATATTGTTTTTAGAATTTTTACAAAATTTTCACCCTTCTTTTCTGGAATACCGTAGATTTCCACATTTGAACGCCTTGACCACTGTTCCTGATTGTTTTTTTCGATCTCGTTTTTTTTTCAGCGACGTTTTAAGCTCACCAACCTCTTTTTTCAATGAGACCAACGTCTTTATATCATTTTCCATATAGTCAACACGTTTGAGAAGGTTCTCACATTGGTTATTTATGAAAGAGATGCTCTCCTTAAAACTTGCTATCTCATCATTAAGTGGTTTCAATTGAGATGATATGGTAGTTGCCATTGTCGAATTTAGCTTTAACCACAACTTATCAAACTCAGTGGCTATGATTTCTGGAACTTGATCACACGTAACAGATGATGAGGCATCGAGTACATCAATAGACGACGTAAACTTAGCTGGGATATCCGTATGAATAGCAACACTCTTAGAACCATGATTCGGTGAAGTCTTAGATAGATCATATCAGGAATCATTCCATTTGTGGTCAGTGTGGTTTAGATGAAGGTACCCCAAGATCATATATTTTTCAGCTGCCTCAAACTACAGTTCTCCCTATATAGTCCAGTCTACAACGGTAAAAATATGGTATTACCTCAGAATTCCATTAACTCGTCGCATCGATTTGCGTGAAATTTTGGAATTAAGTTCTACTAACCCTTCACTTCAAAATCTACGCTATGCTAATATGTGTAAATTATTCTTAAAGGGTGAAAACTACCCCTTTTTGACAAAATTCAATAAAATAAAAGTTGAAGTATTTAGAAAGTTAAAAAACATATTTAGTGTTGGAATAAAACTTGCTTGAGGCTTTACGATACTATTTATGATTTTTCAACCCTTAATCGATGTATTTCATCCTTTAAAAACTAAGCACTTTTATGATAAAATTAAAAAAAAACAATTATAGTAATTTATTTTTCTTAATTTATATTAAATGGGTATCTTTTTATCGCGCTGAACTCAAATATGTTTTATCCCAGATTTTCAACCCTTACAAATCATCCCTTATTACGAAAAAATTTTAAAAAATCATTTACGGTCTTATTTATAGAATGTAATATATTATTTATATAAAATTGATTTCTTTTTGTCGTATTCAACTTGTAAATAATTATTTTTCAAATTTTCATCCCTTATATTAATAATTGTTATAATTAAAAGAATTCAAACATATAGTATTAAAAAGGTAATTTCGAAATCTGTTTCTCTTCTAATCAATTTAATATTAACACTTTGACAGCTGATAACGTACTGACTACGTGACTCGTTATTCGTTAAGTACGCCACGCAATTTAAAACGCGCCAACCTGGGGGCGCCAGCGTTTTTGGCCATTATTGTAAGATTTATAAAATAATAACTGTTGCAGTTACAGCCGTATTTTTTTTTACATTTATAAGGTTATGTATTGTATTGTGATGATATAAATAAAAAAATATTATTTTTCATTTGTTTTTATTATAAAATTAACTGAAAAATAGTCTTTTTTGCAAAAATAAAAAAGTCTGACATATTGTTTTCTGTTGTATTATGCATTTTTTATGTAGTATAATCCTTCTGGGTGTGAAATTTTTTGAAACATGGATAATAACATAAGGGTACGTTGCAATCTGGGCAGTAATAAATAGTTTCCTTTCGACCGCGCTTTCCATTTTGCTTCTTTATAGTGTCGGCGCAAACTTTGCAAACCCTTGACACAAACGTCTTCTTTTCTGTCGCGGGTATTCTTTCCATAAAGTGCCTTCCTACCAATCTGGTGACTTTACCGACAAAATGTGGTCCATGAGACGAGCCTGCAGCAGCATCAGAGACTGAACTTTGCACCAAACCTTCTCCACAAGTCATCAAAAAATGAGAGAATCGCAGTTTGCGCCCTTGGGTCCTGGATTTATTGTAAATTACAAGAGAATTTACCATAGATCTTGCTACTAAGTGGAAAAACATTTTTTTCCACCACTTCATTGTCTTTCTGTTCAGAGAATAGTAGGACACAAACTGGTCATTGAGATCTACGCCCATTTTATTGTAGTTATAATCAATTATGCAATCAGGCTTCTGTCTTTTTATTATACCCACTCCTTTGGCTTTACCTGTTACCTCAGACCAGGTAGCGGCGTGTTTTGTCGTAATCATGTACACATCACGCTTGTCTTTCCATTTACAGGCGGTTATATTGCCGCGGTGGCAAAAGGTCATTTCATTAGTCTGCAAAGGCTATTGACGCCATTCCTGAGGCAAACCTCGCCTGTTCGGCATCACAGTACCCACAGCACGGGTTTTATTTAGCCAGAGCAAGTCGACAACAGTAGGGCTGGTAAAAAAACGATCCATGTATATGGTGTGCCACTTTCCATAAAAGGGTTCACTCAGTTCTGTAACTACAGTCTCAACAGTTTTAGAATCACCCACATAAGGAACCATCTTCATAACATAGCCTGTTTTAGCATCACATATCATGTAGATTTTCATCCCATACTTATCAGGCTTATCTTTATTATACACTCGAAAGTGTACTCTTCCTCTGAAGCCACAGGTTCCTTCATCAATAGTCAATGCCTCATCGGGGTAAAAAGAACCTGCACACAACTCAGTGAGCTGCTCAAAATATGGCCGCAGTTTAAAAAACGCGTCATAGCCTTCTTGACCACGAGTTATATACTTTGAGTTGTCATTCAAATGAAGGCAACTATAAGTAGCTCGAAAACGAGATCTCGTCATGATCTTTTTGGCGAAGGGGGTTTCTATAATCTCTCTTGTTGACCAATATGAGTCGAAATTTTCTTTGTGAACAAGCGTCATATGGATTATGATACCTAAAAACTGTTTCATGTCTTGAATTGTGACAGGTTTCCAATTGTATAACATGCACCCTGGCTTCAACACCCCTTGTCTGGCTTGTTTTGCTTTCATTTGGGCTGCATAACGATTAGTTTCAGTTTTGAGCAGCTTCCAAAAACTATCAGGAAAAAATATTGAAAAACAGTCAAATTCCGAAGAATTTTCATCAATCGGAGCCAATACCGTACATAAGTCTTCATATACAGGATTGTTAGGTGGTTGTTCTACTGGTTGATAGGACCATCCATTGGCTTCATCAATTTCTCTTGCAGTAAGCAGCGGTCGTGATGCTCGGCCGCTGCGGGATGACGAATGCGCTGCTGACCGACCACGTCTTCGACCACGACCACCTCCTGGGACCAGAGTACTTGCCCTGCCACGTCCTGGCTCCTGTTCTGGTACAGCAACACGTTCTGGTATCACCTCTTCAATATCATATTGCTCTTGAACGGATACAATATCTTGTATGTCGTGAACTAGCTCTGGAAAAGAAAGCAGAAAATTTTTACTTATTCAAATCTAAAACCTTACCCTTTTACTGAAAATACTCATATAAAACCATGACTAACCATCTAATTCATGACCCCCAGGCCTCTCTATATCCGAATCTTCGTCATTTAGTAAAATGTCCATAATATCCACATTATCTCGATTAGAATCGAGACGAAAACGTCGCCGCGATGCCATTTTGCGCCAAAACTTTCACGCGCGCGCACACAACCGATTGCCTGTAGCGAACTGGCGACGCAGCGATGCAAGCGATCGCTTCTCCCTCTCCCCTTGCACACCTCACGTAAATAAATTGCATATGTGTGTGTAGCCTAAACATTCATCTACACGTTCCTATAACGCAGATCACAGAATTACTTCGTTATTTTAAAATGAACAGTATGAAACCGGATAACGTAGTGAATGCGTGATCAGCGACTCTAAGAAAAAAATAGTCACAGATTGATCCCGTGAACGGCTTACTGTAGCTAGCAGTAATTAAAATGTTTGGATGTCAAAGTGTTAAGCATAAATTAATAATCATAATTAAATTTTTAAGAAACGAGGTACAACACGTGCTCTTTTTTTCAATCACAGACATATAGCGGTTTGAGCATCTCTGTGTAAAAGACACACAATCAAACATACACACATGTATATATACAGGGTGTATATGAAAACGGGACAGTTACTTTAATGGATGAAAGGGCATAACTTTAGTATGTAGTTACAAAAAGAATTATCGAAAAAAACGTATCCGTTTAAGAGTTATGACCGTTTTAATTTTCAAGTGTTATCCCCACCATTTCTCGTAAAATTGGGTTGATCGTGTACAGTTACAGATTTTAAATCTCACGTTTTTTTTATTTTGTAATAATTTCATCCGTTACTGAAATACAGCCTGAAAACCATTTTCGAAAATAATGCGTATACCCCAATGGGGGTAATAAGTCAAACAGTATTGATTTTTCGAAAAAACTACAGAATATTTTGTGCTTAGAATGCTTTTTTCTATCGATTTCTGAGGTTATTTTTAATAAAAAAATTACCACCCCTTAGTTGGGGTGGTATCTACCCCTAGGGTAAAAGTACATATCGGCATAGGGTAGACTGCTTTTTGAGGTATTCCCTATCTACTGTTAAAATTTCAAGCAAATCAATGGGTGTTGATGGAAATCTAAGGTAAAAACCGTTGTAGACGAGACATACGATATTCTTCCTCTCAATATACCGCGTCCTACTTATCTCAAACAGCTAATATTGTCTTTAATTCATTCTCCTTTTATTAAAATCCTAAGCAACTTTATTTCTTTAAATTGTAATTTATGTAATTTGTTCGTTGTAATGTTAGTGTTCTGTTTTCGCCCGGTGAAAATACAGTGACAGTTTTTTTGATAGTGGAAGTTACTTGTTTTAACTCTGTATACCTATTGTGAACAGCTACTTCCGTTAAATCATCCGTAAAATAACGCTTTAACGATTAACGAAGTTAACTTTTTTATTAACGGACTAACGATAACTGACATACACTAGACGTTGGTCGGCGCAGTGAATTAAAGAAAAACTCATAAATACGTTAAATTTTTTTAGAGAAATTCGAATGAATAACCATAAATAATCAAAGCCATAACATAACAATACTGATATAACCTGGCAATGTAAAGTATCGAAACGTGTTATTTGTATGACATGGTCAATATGTATAGGTAACATCAACATTCGTTGGGTAACATTCATAACATTACCTATATTTTTTAGGTTACCTGAAACCTGCGCGCAAGGATCTAGAACAGGGACTGATTGATTTAATCGCATTGATAATTGCATAGTATAGAGCGCTATAGAGGTGTCTATCTAATCTATGCTCTACTTTTTCTTTTTTAGTACTCATGGAATGAATGTACTACGGTAACAGTACACTATACTGAATACTAAAACTGAATAGTTACTGAAGCCGACCTACAAAATTGTCCGCTGTCACGGTCAAACCATTCATTGCCGTGTAGACGACACGGTTTAATCCGATTATGTTACTCTTCGTTACGTTGTTATTCTTAGGATTTAATATAGTCAGGCGACTTCCTGTGTGGAATATTTATTACAAATAGCCTATGAGAAAAATGCCTCCAATAAAATAGACACCAGTGTTTCCACCCACAAATATTCCTTTTACTAATTTTGATACCAAATACTTAAATTAATATCAGTAAAAATAATACATGTACCAAAACCAATAAAATCGTTAATCAGTGATAATTTACATTGTTCAAAATTAAGGGTAATAAATGAAAGAAACTTTTAGTTAATTTTTATTTATTAGCTGCTATTAAACGCCACAACTACTAAATAAACTCCGAATATTACATTATGAACAATCAGATTGACATTAATTTTTATATAAGTATTTAATTATAGTACTGAATGCGAATTCAATGGAATTCAATTCAATGAAATAGAATATAAATGCAAATAAAAAAAATCGCTTAAAAAGTATAATCACTAAAAATTAATAAAATTATAAATACTTAGTATTATCGTATTAATCATGTTAAAATTTATAATAAATAAATTGCTTTTCTACATTTTATTATTAGTAATGGCACAAATCATAACCACAATCATTAACGTTATAAGGCACCAATAAGATTACCATAGAAGCAGATATCTATTAAAGTTACTATGAATACACTAAAATATCCTATAGTGACGTTGGCAGTGATGAATTATTAGATGAGACATTTTACTACCGCTTATATGTTTCTAATGTAAATATTATTTCATTATGGTTATATAATTGAAAAATCGTCTATTTTAAATAAATTAACATGTACATCCTAATTAATATAAGTGTAGGTTCAGTTTGGATTAGTTTCTGTGCAATATTAGTTTAATTACGTCGTTGGCAAATCTTTCGTAACTTTGGAACGAAAACTTATTCGCTCGATTTGATAATATAAATTGCTTTGAGCTTTTTTCTGCATGAAATTAAACACTTCACCCACAGTAGAATGTGATACATTTGTTTATTAAATTTCTATAAACAATAACACTTGATTTTTAACATTTAAGACAGCAACTAAATTCTGTCAGTTAAAAAACTGTCGGTTTCCATAGGACACCAGATCAGTTATAAACTACAATAATATTACAATATTTTTTAGTCAAATTATAAGTATTTAGTGCATTAGAATTCAGACGTTAACGTTTACAAGAGTACAAAATTATTCGTTAATGAAGGCAGCAATATTGAATTTAATAAATGTTTATTTTGTTGTAAATAACTTCGCTTAATATTATATGTATACTACACATCCAAGCTATACACATTCATAAGTACATAACACAAACACACACACATAAGTACAAAAGATGAAACTCGATATAGACCTAACGAAAATAACGATACTATCAGGTGTGATGCTAATTTTATTCACAAAACCAAAGTAATTCTTTTGTTTGAAAATATTCTGCACGGTCAATCACTTCATGAGATTAGTTCAACATTAGTTCGTTTTAGTCTTGTTGTTCGTTTTGCAAGGCACATTTCAAGGCCACATTTTAATACACCTATCTATATAAAGCTTCTAAATTCGCCTATACAATAGGTGTTCTAATAAAAAATCTACAAAATTGCTATTTCAGTAAATACTGACAATAAAATTTGGAGATGACTATGTTTTTGAGATACGATATTGAGATAATAGTTTCAATAGATCTTTATTTCCCGGCGTACGTTGGATTCTTGAACGTAGATGTTGCTTGTTTGTAAATTGGATTTTCACCCTGTGAAGAAAAAATCAAATTAGTATATTATAACAATTGGGTGTACTACGTCTGTTTGACATACTTACTACTTAAAAAGTATTAAATATTTTCAGCTATATTATTTATATTTATTTTTACATATTATAGTAACTAGCGTTTTCGACGAAACCAACTAAAATTTTGACGCCATATTATAAATTAAAAAAATACATATCTACATACATACTATTCCATACATATGTGTTACTAATTAATCTGTGCTAATGTATAAAATAAAATGCCAAGCCAAGCCAAGCCTCGTGGACAAGCGTTCACAAAGATTTAATCCAAGACTTGCGAGTCTTGAAAGTGCTTGCTACCGATCGGAGCGGGTTATTATTTAAATTGAATAAAATATTATTTTATTAAAATATTATTTAAAAATTTAAACAAAATTTGCAGACAACGACAGCCACGCGATCGCTGCGCGACCGGTGACTAATTGTAATAAAAAATTGATATCATGTATCACGATTGAGTATCTATTATTCTATGACCGTAAAATGCACTTTTCGCGGTAGATTTAACGCCACTATATAAATTACTATACACAAATTCTCGTTTTGACAGCAGATATCGCGCGATATTGGCTGTTACATTCTGACTGCAAGTTACGTAATAAGCGTGCGGGTCCGTGTCGGCCTTTAGTGCACAAGTCACAAGGTGTGTGGCAAGCGATTACGAGGCATCTATACGTTGGCACAGCTTCGGAATTTTTGATGGACTGACGCCATTTTACGATTTCTATTAATTCTAATCATTCCGTATCTTTTTTTTAATGTCTGTTTTTATTTTGTTTATTTTTACAATAAATAAGTTAGCAGGCACATAATAACTCAGAACATACTACCGCACTTGCAAGCGTGTACATATTGACGTTAGGCTCATTTGCACTTGCCAAGTGTTTGCAGCAAGCGGCTTATGACTAGCGTGTAAAGATACCATGACATGTATTTTTCAAAACAATGTCGGAGTAAAAAGTAGAAAGTTGGCATCGTACCGTGTCCCACTTGGCCATCATCCGTTCCTTTTCGAAGCGAGCGAATTCACGACGGTCGTGTATCGTAGTGACCATTTTCCACAACATCAACAACGCCAGGCCCACCAGCACTATGGCCGCAATCACGCCCAGGACTATACCCAAAATGAACACCTAAAACAACAAAACAATTATTATAAAATAAATAAAATATATTAATGTTTTGCATAGAGTTACCAATACCAAATACTAATATGACAAAATAAAACCGTCGGTGGATTTGTTTTTCTTTCGTGTAAAACTACTGAACCATTTGACCTCAGATTTTGTACACAATAGCTATACACTTCTGAATAAAACATATTTTACTATTCACTACATCTACGAGTAAAGCTGGAATGCTTTTGCATTCTATAGTCGGCCCGGGGAACCTTGATCCCTATGACAGTTCATGTTAGTGATGGGTCGTGTCGATGTAACTTAACTTTTTTATAGGCAAAGGCGTGACTTGCATTCAGGCACGTTGGTAAATATGTTTTTAAAAATATAATCTGCATTTCTAATGTTTGTTATATTGTTGTTGTAATGATTTAAGTTTTTTGGTATAGATTAAGTAAGTAAAACGAAAGTTTTCCAAAAATAAAAATGCACCCATTTCATTTTCGTGCTTTTTTTTTTACCCGGTAAACACGCGTTCGTTATGGGAGCCAGGTCATTTATATATTTTATCATAAAATAGGATATCCCCATTTAATGTGCCCGGAAAACTTCCATTATCGACATTTGTTTATCGATACTTTTCGGCACTAGTCGATATCTTCCAAACGAAGTAAGTTTTGCAGGACGTAAACGTAGTCTGATTGAGATAATTTCTTGTAAATGTTGTTATAATTCCAACAGAATATCATTGTAATGGCATATATCTACATAAAATTAATAAATGTAATTTTTAGACGCCTCCAATTCGATTGTAATGTAACAGTGACGCCACTACAAGGTTGTGTCGTCGGAATAACTGTCAGTGTCATAGGGATCAAGGTTCCCCGGGCCGACTATAGCTTGTACTCATTTGCGTGCACATTCGGTTCGAACATTTTTAGAGCGTTGATTGTGTATCTAGTTTTTTATTTGTGATCGAAGGTAACTAATCATAAATTCATAATTAAATGAAATAAAGTTGTTTTTTATTTTGACAGTATTTACCTTTCGTGGACACTCGCGTTCTTTCTGCGCTCTAATCAGCAAATGTTGCGACTCGTCGTACGAATATACGTACACATACAGACAATCTTCGTCGTCGTAGAAACTGCACAAGTGCTCGTTTCGACTTTCGTTAGCTGAAACAATACATTTGATTTTATGTAAACAATCTAAACATTATCGCCAAAAATATCGTATTATTATTTGTATAGTTTCTTTTTTATTAAGGCGACGCATTGATAAACATTAATTTAATTTAAAATAGACCTGTTCTATGTAAAGGTACGCGCGCTAGCTTACGTAAAATACGATAAAAAGTTATTTTCGTTGATTTTTAAAAGTAGAATTCATTTTAAGATATCCAACTGTCATTTTGAGGAATATGTTTAAAGTAAACTATACAGAAAAATTATAAATATAAATCGGTCCCGTAGCTCCGAAAAATGTAAATCTCTGTTTTAAAAGAGGTTTCTTTGATATTTTTTTGTTACAAAAGTTAACCAACCGTGCATCGCAACTGTCAAAATGAAGTCAATTAAATGAAGAATCAGGATACCACATATCACTGTCATAAACACTTAGAAAAATGGTGATTCCTGACGTCAAAATTTCCAATACGTCGCCTTAATTTCAAGAGGCTGCGTATTCACGATTAAGTGTTTTCTACCGCGCGCCATCTAGCACACAGAAGGCAGACGTCATCGAGACATGAAAAGAAGACTAAACAGTGTTCTTATAAAATCAAACATAACTTATAATTTAAATGTATTTATTACTTTGTATCACCACACTTTAAAGTTCTTTAAATTATTACTTTTTAATGGATTAAGAATAAAATATAGATTTTTTTTACATGGGTATACATTTTGTAATACAACACAATATTTATATTTGAGAGTAGCTCTCCTTTTATTAAAAATATATTTCTAAGTAGAACACAATTTTCCCATCCATTAGAAACAATTGCACATATACCTTCTCCAGAACCTTGTAAAACAAAGAATCACAAACACCACTTTTGTAAGTATAAAACGTAAAAAATACCTTCTATTTTTCCCTCTTCAATTGCTGGGAATAATGCACAACTGCCACATTCCTCGTTTGGTTTGTCTGGGTTATACAATGGCCCTCGTTTATGCACTTCGCACAATACACAATCCTTGAACTCTCCACAGCGTCCTGGGCACGTCTATAATGAAAAGGATAAATGTAGGCAAAGGCATCTATTTTCACACATAAGAGAGCATTGTATTCACCTAAAAAAAATACTGAATATCTGTTAGTAAAGTTAAAACAGATATTTGTAAGTAAAAACAATATTCATAAACCCTGCTCTTTCTTTGCTTATTCCAGAATCAAATAACATTATTATGAAACTGGTTAAATAATAGAGATTATATTAGACTACTTCTTCATACTGCAACATAATATTATACTTACAGGGCATTTGTCACAGAATTTGCCTGAGAAATGTCTATTTTCGTCGACATTGCACACGCATTGACCGCATACGCATTTCCCGTTCCCGCTGCAAATCTCTCCATTTTCTGAGTAACAAAAAATATGTGTATGTATAAGAAATTTACATCCTTTAAGTATCGATTATGGGTCGAAGGAGTAAGGAAGAGGGGAGAATGTGATAACCCACACTCTCCCCCTTCGAGTGTGGGTTACGAAACAACTTAAGAAAATTAATATTTTTTTCAAAGGACAAATAATTGCATCTGAAGATTCTTGTCATGACTTGCTCACAAATTAGGACGTTTGAACAAATATTTGCACATGAAGTTGTCACACTCTTTCAAGAAGTCCTTTTTAGCGCCAGTAAAGTCTATATCACTTTACTGGAGAATGCTATGGGCTTAGTAAAAGACAGATATTTTACATCACAGATACTCTACATTCTTACACCAAATTCAACTGAAATGTTTCTTATTTTGAAATGAATTGCTAATATACAAAAGAGAAAAAGTAGCATCCTTAAGTTTATATCCTTATTTTATAGTAAATCGGTTATGGTATGTTATGGACTTATAGACTGTGGAATTTAAGAATTATTATTGCATTTCAAAATAAAAACTAATGTTAGTCCTTCGTCTTTAGCAAGTACCCTAATATATTAGATGTGTTTGTTTGTAATTATTTGCGCATTTAGTTTTAATTGTACTTTGTGTTTATCTATAATAAGTGTTAAATGTGGAACTGTTGACAAACGTAATATTTCAATAAAAAAGTTGCAGTATTTTTGTCTCTACCTGGTGATCGACATGGCGTTTGATCTTTGAGGCACCGACAAGCCGGCCCCGTGTATTCTGGTCGACAACTGCATTTACCGCACACGCATTCACCATGGTCGGGGCCAGAACACAGCAGACCTTTGTTCATATCACACGTAAAGTTGTCACATTCGCAGAATGGGCCGGATATCACCTGAACGATTAGATATAGTTTTATTAGTCTTTAAGAAAAGTAAACACAGCCTGTAAAGACATAAAAGAGGAACATATCAAACTAAACACTATTCTTCATTACAAAAATATATTATTTGCTTGGTATAAAACTTACATATTTTTCTGACTTTATTGCCTTGCTATACAGGGTCATTTAAAAATACTAATAACTTCTTAGTATTTTGTACTAAACATTATACCCAATAACTTTTGTTTTACTACTTTCAACAATTCATAAGTTTTTTCTATCATACAAAAATAAAAATACATTAAATGTTTCTGAAAATTGGACCTACTCTACCCAGTCGCTAAAGAGGCACACGCACAGCACGGCGCAGAGGCCCGGTGCGCTTGTACTGCACTATTGGAAATACGTAAAGTGTAATTACGTTTCAGACAGCACAATAAAACTTAACAAATATTTTTTGAGGAACGTATTGAGTTTTAAAAAAGTCGTAGAACAAAAGTTGCTAGCTATGTTGACAGGAATTTTGCATTAGGAGCTTATAAGTATTTTTAAATTAACGCTGTATATTGTTACGATTGGACCTTATGTCCCAGCAATAAGGTCGATTTTTATATGACACGAGACACGCATATATTAGTGCTTATATCTCGAGACCTAGACTTTACAGAGTTATGACTTAAAACTGCATTGCTAGGTTTAAGGTCTACTATCGAATGGTAAACCATTTAGACGTCATTTTATTCACAATATCGCATAAAACAGCACACGCAGACCGTCCCGTTGCCGGTCACTTATGCACTGTATTTAATCTGTCTGTTTACACTACGCCAAGTGGCGAGTCAAGAACCGTGCGGGAGGAAAGCGCGAGCGAGGGGCGTCAATTACCCTATAAGTAGCGATTCTATTTGGATCCACTTGCAAGGCAACTTGCAAGCCAAGTTGACTCGCTACTGTCCGATCGGTTTACACCACTGTACTTACGTACTGTACTTTAACTACTTCGTTAAACACTTGACCAATGTAAATCGGGTATTAGGGACAGTAATAAAAAGACAGACATTTTATACTAAATATTACAAAGATGTAAACTTTATTTGTATGTAATGGATAAACTCAAACACTACTCAACCGATTTCAAAAATTCTTTCATTTATAGAGCTACATTACAAGTGAGTAACATGGGCTGTATTTTATTTAAAAAAAACTCTACCCATGCGAAGCCGGGGCGGGTCGCTAATTAGAGATAAACTCATTTTTACATGAGAATGGCTGAAATGTGTGTAATAAATATATGATGATGATGAGTGAGTATGTAAAGGAGTAAGTGGAGTGAGTAGGTAGAAGCGGACCTTGGTGGGGTCGTCCATCTTGTTGCACTCGCAGACGCCGCAGATGCAGGTGCCGCGGTTGGAGCACAGCGGGCCGCTGCTGGCGTTGGTGGGCCGGCAGCCGCGCTCCTGCTCCAGCGACACGCCGCCGTGCGCCGAGCACTCGCACGCCTTGCCGAACCGGCCCGGCTCGCACACGCACACGCCGCACGCGGACACGCCCCGCCCGCTGCACACCAGCGGGCTGGCGTTGTACGCCTGCGGGCCGGAGGTCGCGGCCGGTCATTTAATCTTAAATACACTTTCGGACTTTTTGGTGGGAACGGGAGAAGTGAGGTTGGCATTTTATTTAGATTGTCTATTTCTTATATTTTTGGGAGTTATAAAGTACAAAAGGGACTTTTTGGCGGGAACGGGAGAAGTGAGGTTGTCATTTTATTCAGATTTTCTATTTTTTATATTTTTAGGAGTTTTAAAGTACAACAGTGATAGTACATTGTGTTTTAAAGTTCTGTGTAAGTGACAAGAATGGAGGAGATCTAAATAAACATGTGTAGCTGAAGTTTTCGCGTTCTTCCAAGAAGTCCTTTATAACTTCATTATAGCCTACTATCACTTTACTGGAGGAGTTTTACGATAAGAAAGAACTAATTTACTTGTGATTCTACATGGATTCTACTTATTCTGTGTCTGTATACTAGTTTGTGTTAATGCGTGACATTGGCAAATGCGCTAATCATCTACTGAATTGTATTCTCGCTTTACTTGACGTTGGCAATGTATTCACGTACGGTGCCATTTAAAAATAAAAAAATAAAAAGTGCAAAAGTGATAATATATTATATTTAAAATTCTGTATAAGTGCAAAGATCGAAAGGTCTAAATAAACATGTGTAGCTGAAGTTCTCTTGCTCTTCCAAGAAGTCTTTTATAACTTCACTAAAACCTATCACTTTATTGGAAGAGTTTTACGATAGGAGAAAAATTTCGAACGTGCTTCATGTGTTCGTTATGAATTATAACAATACTATGACGTGTGCATTGCATTGCCTAACTGTTTAACTCATCAAGCGTTTCTACTTATTAAAACGTGACATTGGCAAATGCGCTATGTGCGCCGTGCCATGAAAAAAAAAATATTGATCTTCTGCACCATACTAACGTGCGCGCGCTAGCTTAGGGACCGTCCATTAATCACGTGAGGCTCTTAAGGGAGGGAGGTTGTTCGAAATAAATCACGAAATATCACATGGTGACGGGAGAACGAGGGTGTAGACAATAATTTAATCTTAAACAGACCTGCACCACACGAACGTGCGCGCTAACTTAGGGATAGTCCATTAATCACGTGAAGCTCTTAAGGAGGGGACGGGGTTCGGAAAAGATCACGAAACATTACAGGGAGGAGGGAGTGTGTAATGAGATATCACGTGTATTAATTTTTTCGTCGAACGCGCGAATTTCCAGTATTAAATTAGATTACACCTGTATTTAAAAACAATATTCTAAAAATGTTTATATTTTGTACCAAAATCGCCGCCCATGGACACCCGCAGCATCCGGGGAATCACCGGTACGTCACCGGCAAGGGAAGCAAGGGGAGAAGGAAGATGAGCCACCGGCACTCTCACTCACCGAACGAAACACAACAGCAATAGATGCTTTTATTTCACACCGATATTCTGTGAGAAGGTGGTATGTCGCCGGGCGAGCATGCCTAATTCGTGCTGCAATGCAGCAGGCTCTACCACACACAATTCACACAAAACGGAAAATTATTTTCGATTATGTAAAAGACTATGATTAATTTAAAAAAATCCTGGTATTTTAAAAAGTTGTTTAGATTAATCTACACAGAAAATTTAGAAGCTTAAATCGGTTGCGTTAGTCCGAATTTATTTCTGTTACAAAAGTTAACCAATCTTATAACGCAACTAGCAAAATGAAATCAATGAAATGAAGAATTTAGTTACCAATTAACACTTTCATACGTTTTGTAATTGAGATCCCTGCCGTCAAAATTTCCAATTCGTCGCCTTAACGTTATGTCGACCGCTTCCACATGCGCGTACCTTGGAAGACTTAACCTATAGAGCTGAAATATCGGATCATCCTACTCACCACTGCTCTATTTATTTACACTAACAAATACCAACTCTCGCTCGCATTACTCAGTACATAACCAATACTGGACTGGTGCGTATATATCTGTATATTCCAACAGATATTCAAATGTTTATGTAATGGCTTATTGTTCTATTCGGTGGTGAGACAAAAATAGCAAAAATCAAACTATAAAACAGAACGCAGTAACCGCAACAGTGTTTAGACGTAAATTGTTTTCATACAAAATATGGTAAATCACATTGCCACTCTGTAGGTTGAATGCTCCATGCAGTAAATATATAATTTTCAAATTTACATTCATTTTATCACAGTTCAAGTTATACTGGATTGTTAATTGACGTGCTTGATGATGTATATCTATGGGTCTCTCTTTAACTTTGGTGCACCTCTATTACGTTATCTCAGTCTACTCATATTATGATTTCCAATCCCGCATCATTTTCCAGTCCCGTGTAAAGCGGATTACGTGTGCGAGATGATGCGGGATTTGCGGGACTACAGGCAAGCATACACACGATCATTCTTGAGCGCAATCGCTCGCAACGAAGTTGTTTCGGAATTGGAACAAACAACAGCAACGAAATTGTTTCGCCATCAGAACTTTCATTGCAGCAGGAGCCGGAGTATAACTATATCGTCAGCATCTAATATAGTTCGCCCATCACCATCTATAACGGCATCTGTTGGCTATATTGCTTCTAAGATACGTAGTAGTTAGATACGTAAGATACGTAGCAAGATACCTACGTAAGATACGTAGTAAGATACCTACGTAATTTGTTGTAATTATTTCATTGCTTAATTTAACTTGGATAAATATTAGTTTCTATATGCTGAATCCCGCAAATACCGAAATCCCACGGGATTAAAATTTTGCAGTCCCGCAAATACCGAGATTGATGATCGGCCGCGGGATTGGAAGCCCTAACTCACATGCACAGGTGTTTTGTTTGATTTTTGGGCTGGCCAATAGGCGCGCAGTAATCGCAGCAGAGTTTAGACGTAAACTGTTTTTAAACAAAATACACGACATTTCCACTCTATAGGTTAAGTGCTCCAAGTCGTTACCTTCGCGTACGTATTGCACGGGTGACATCAGTAAAATGCACATGCACACTACATTCACTAAATTTTCATTAACTTTACTCTTAATTTTCCCTACGAGACAAAAATAAAGAAACAGTGAATACTATCAAACCAATGTGTGGATACAATGTTTTCTTTACATTAGGACTTTAATATTATACTACCTAATACTTACTACCAAATAAACAATATAGTTTTTTAGTTATTATTCAATGATGCACTTGCATACCTCGGCGAAAGTGTGTAAGAAGAATTATGAGATTTGAGGAGGTGAAAGAAGTATGTAATGACCGCGGTAATTGGGAACCACACCCTAGCTACCTCGTTAACAGAATGGCGTGAGGATATATTTTTCAATGATCTGTTTACTTACAAAATGTCCTTCATGTTCACATGGACAATCGCAGAGCATTTCTAACTCAACATTTAGACTCTCTGATACACCCACTGGATAAATGGAGAAAGTCTGTCTCCACTTGCTGGGGTCCTTAGGACACTCCTTCAATGTTATTTCAGCTGAGAATTCCACAACGTCTCCCACCTGAAAAAATGATATAACCATATTATATGAATTAATTACTAGCATAGATAACTATTTGGTTCTATTAATTGCATTTAAATTTACACATATACCATTGGAGTATATTATGTGTCAGGCTGTTGGGTTACTTACCTTGAGTCCATCACATTTGTTAGTTTGAATAACATTATCTTTACTGCCCAAGCAAGATGAGTAGTATACTATTTGAACAGCATCACTTGACGTGTCTTTCATTTCTACAGTAGAAGTTATTTTCTGTAAAATAATGCACATATATTATTTACTATATTTCGATTGATGTACTTACATACAATATAATAAACATAAAATCAATATTCATAATCGCGCAATAATTTTAGTATCATCTACTCAATGATGTTATGGTGGTACTTCACATGGCTATTCGTATTCGTGTATTTGTCTTATTTGCTCGAAAACGACCATTTGAAGACGAGTTATTTGTATTTATTTCTTATTTGCACGAACAAAACAAATACGCAAATACATGAACACGCGTATCCACCCGCTTGTCGGTTTTTGGTCACAAATCAAAGGATTCAAATATTCCAAATATATTCATATAGCGTCCACACATGGCCAGTTCAGTAGAATGAATTGGACAAGTGATCATGTGTTGTGATTTTTGGAGTTATCCAAATGCTTTCTTGCATTTTGTGCATACATGACATACCAATTGCATGCTTGCATTTTGTACATTACTTGCAAACTCCAACATGTCCATAGCTACAGCATCTACAATAGGAACTCAGCAAACATATTCGCAAGTATTTGACATATTTGCCGTTTGCATCCATGTGTGGATGGCGTGTTCGTGATGTTTGAGACTTCACACGAATATTTAGTCAAACATGGCGAATACACTACGCGAACACGAATAGTCATGTGAAGTGCCACCTTTACATTTAAAAGAGGTAGATGAGTTATTGCGCTCGAAAACTGGCACCCCAAAACTTTGCTAATTAGTCAACCTGGAGCTCATTCGTGTAACAACGTGACAGTGTCAACTCGTATGTGTGTTCCTAATATTAATATTAAAATGCCGTCCTGTGTTATTACATACTGCAGAAACTATACTAGCAAGACTTCCATTTTTCACGAATCACGTATGATGCCTAAGTATACTTATTTAATTCATTTGTGTCACCATTTTTTCCAAAATCTAAAATATCAGTAAAATAATAAATCATAAAAAAATGAAATGCGATAGGTAATACCCCAGTTACCAAGTGCGATAGAGAGCAATATATTATATTTGGTCAAAGAATATAAAAAGTAATGTTACAGAACCGTCATGCAGTCATGCAGTGCCTTAGTTACACATTTGATTACGTTTATTTAGTTGGTATATAAGTTATAATACACGTATTTTTTAAAACGAATCATAAGTTTTACTCGTAGCAGTGTCTAATATCCCAATAATTCCACAAAATAAAAAATATTTTACATAAAAATACCTAGTGTTTTATTTTTATCATTTTCAAATTTATAATAAAATTGTTTTACATACGTGTGTACTTAAATAATTCTGTTTCCAAATGTACATGACTCAAGAAAAATTAATTTTAAAAATCAAACATAAATCCTTTTTTGCTGTCTTACCGTTAGGCATCAATCATATTTTTCGAAAATGTCTGTTCTGTGGCATTAATTACTAATATTATATGAATTAGTCACGGATTCGCTTAAAATGCAGTAAGAAAGTGAAATTGACCAATCACAATGGTTTTAGAGAGCCGTGTGATTTGTTAGTTTGAAATGCAATTGAAGTCTTACATTGTATAGCGACGCAGTGCAATGTATATTTGTCTCACTTTGCTTATGGTAATTGTCATGCTATCTTATTTACACTTCATCATTTTATTAGTGTGTATAAACAAAGCGTGTGGCTTATGTGTGTGCGTAACCGGGACAATATTTTACAAGCATTAGTGCTAACGTACCCTATCTATCTCTTTTTTAAATATAACATCATTGCATCTACTACAATTTCATTACAATATATTACATAATTAAAAGTAAATCGATTACCGTTTCGAAAAAAATGTACTGAAAAGAACTGGCAAGAAACTGTGGATTATTTTATTCCAACTATATACTCGTATAACTAATATAACTATATAACAAATATTTCCAACAATAGTTTGATCACGATATTTTTTCAAAGTGCAGTGAATGCGCAAATACCGAGACAATCATTCCCAGGCTTTATTTACATGTTCAATAAAAACTTCGACTCCATACTGGGTCAAAGACTTAGCATACTATAGTCTATGCTATAGTTACAGCTATAGTCTTAAGAATACTTTGTTAATCGGTAAAACATTTTTAACTAAAATAGAATCATTTGACTTTGCAATTTGAAATTAGGAATTACTAATAGTTTACGCTAGTAACTAATTAATCTTGTTTTTATTTCCTTGTTTTTTAGTATTACAAACCAGTAATTATCTCTACTCTAATATTGCTCAAAAGCGAAAATATTTTTTCACATAAAAGATATACATACATTATATTGATCCCGTACTAGTTCGACGACATTGCCAGAATCTTCACTCAAAACGCCACTACTGGAGCCTTCTATATGTTTGCTGAGTTGTTCATATATATTGATTTGATCCCCAGTCACAGCGAATATGACATTGATTGCATGTTCTTTCACCTAAGAATAGAATAACAAACTTTATTCAGGAACCATTATAACGAAAAACTGATGTAACAGAACAGAAAATAAAAAAACCGTAAACACAGAATGTGTTAGTGTTTACAGACGTTATATTTACCTTGAGATTGATTTGAGAAATGCTGGGGTAGTCTTGTATGGTTGAATGAGTATATGAATTGTTCTCCATATGACATTCACCATCATTGGGCTGCACAATACCACCAAGCTACAAAACAATTTATTGAGTATAATGGCAACTTTCCAATAAAACCTACTATGTACAAACCAACAAACCACTTGGATTATTAATAATTTTAATTTTAAAAGAATATTCTTAAATGTTAACGGTCCATAAGATGCTACTAGACTTTAAAAAAATTACAACACAAATCTATACTAATATTATTTGTTTGTTTGTTTGTATGTAATGAATGACTGAAAAACTATTCAACCGATTTCAAAAATATTATCACCTATAGAAAGCTACATAATGTAGCTTTCTATAGGTGATAATTTCTTTCTATAGGTAATGTAGCCTACATTACCGAGCGATTATCAGCGAGTAACATGGGCTGCATTTTATTTTCAGAAAATTTCGACCCGCGCGAAGCCGGGGCGCTCGCTAGTATTCTATAAATCATAAGTTATAACAAATATTTTGACGCAACATATACATCTGCATTTTTATAAGATTACAGCCACATAAAGACGTTTACAAATGATGTAAGTAAGTATGAGTTATTGATAAATAATTCTTCATGAATCATGAGGCATACAAATATCTATGTGTCATATATTTTTTTAAATATTAGATTCAAGGTGGACAGACGAAAATGAAGATGTAACAAAATCATATCGACTTTTTCTCGATGTAATAAAAAAGTAAATACAAAAATCGAAGTACTTTTGTTGACGCCTGTACACCATCAAAATAAATAATTTGTGGGCTTATAAATAGCAAAACAGAACTATAAAGTAAGGAATATAAGCGAAACAAGTATGTAACGACCGCGAGGCTTGGCGCTCCGTCCTCTCTGGCTACCCCTTTAGTGATACAGCGTGCAGATATGTATTATATGTATGTATGTATGTATAAAGTATGGCGCCGCTAGCTCATAGCCAGCTTTGTAAAAAAAAATTTCTAGTTAGTCATGAATTTATAGACATTAGACATACCTTAATACTATCGTGTTTTATGAAGTAATATGTGAAGACGATTTTCTTAGCATATGTATAGGTGAGTAGCCATTAGATCTACAAATTAAATATTCAAATAAATTACCTTGCCATCACCAGCATAATGAAAACCTGCATCGGTAGAGAACACCAGCAGTCGTCTGGCCTGATCACGCCAACCAATCTGTTGCTTACACACCACTGCTTGCATGATGGCATCAAAGCCGCCCTCGGGCGCATCTAAGTTACCGGAAACGTCGGCCAATGCTACGGCTTCCTGAAATCGTTTTCTTTAATTTATAACCTCAAGCCTTTTTTTTGGTTCACGGTACATCTTTTGGAAGGACTTGATATATGTATATATACTTGATATATGACTTGATATATATATAACAAGGCTGTAGCAGGGTCAACTCTGTACCTACATTGAAAGTATCAAAGAAGAAATGGGACGGGGTGTAGAGTATTTTTAGGGGAATGTTTAGACGCAAAAGACTGCCAGAGATTGCTGACGGCAATGTCAAAAATACTCACATGCCTCGACAAAACTATGTGAGAAGAATGATGAGATTTGAGGAGGCGAAAGAAGTATGTACAAGTATGTAAGGATCGCGATGCTGGGGACTCCATCCTCTCGACTAACCAGGAATACAGCGTGGGATATGTATGTATGCATACAATAATTCATGACAATAAACCAAAACGAAAATACCTCGAAATAGTCCGTATCTTTACTAAGAGACATCTGATTTCGGTAGCCGTATGGTGCAGCACAACCATCACACGGTGATATCAAACTGAAACAATAATTAAAATAAAAACACTTTATGGCCGGACGTCAACATATTCAAGAATAGAGGCGGTGACGCCCAAGAAATGCGCTTCTTGCTTCCGATAGAATCAAATAAAAATGAAACTACGCTCATTGTAATGGCAAACGATTAAATAGACTTACTTTTTAGGTACAGTAGAAACATAAGGCATAACAAGTTTGTCCACAAATGAACCAAACCCAATCCTGAAATTAGACGTGATATTTTTCATGGTACTGGACAAAAGGCTGCCAAGTGTACTGAGTTTCTCTTTGTCATTCTTCATGGATCTACTGAGGTCCATAAGATAGTACAGATCAACTGGATAATCTTGAGCTTGAGAATATGCAAATGATAATTTTTCCGTTTTACCTGTAAAAAAAAATATGAATTTATATTAAGACATTAAGAGCTGATATTTCTTTATACAACTATACATCTTATACATGTACATATAAATCGCAGTCTGTTAGTTAACATGTAAGTTCTGAACTACTTGACCGATTGAGGTCAAATTCCCACAATATATGTATTTGTTTGGTTGTGTTACGATGGTTCAAAATTATGCTAAGATCCGATTAAGTAGCGCTGTAGGCAAGTTATTAACAAATACTATGGAAACCACAGTACCCAGTAAGTGTATAAAATTATCTATACATTCAGTCAAGAAAGTATCGGGAATGAATGATTTGTTTATGGTTCCAAATTCAATTTTTTGTTTTTTTTGTTGTTAAATTGGCACAACTGTTTTCCATTTTGGCGCGGAGTTTGAGTTGCATCTGGTATTTAGATTAAATACAGTGCTGTTTTTAGTTATATCATTCTAGTGTATATTGCGAATTTCATAATGGACAAAAACATCGAACAAAGAGTTTGTCTTAAATTTTGCATCGCCAATGAAATTTCGTGTTCGGAGTCACTGAAAATGTTACAGAAGGCTTACGGTGAATCGACTTTATCAAAAACACGTGCTTATGAGTGGTACAAAGCGTTCAAAAGCGGTCGAGATGTGATGGAAGATTTGTCTCGCTCTGGTAGGCCATCAACGTCTGCAACTGAAGTTAACATCGCAAAAGTGAAGGAAATAGTGACGGAAAATGCTCATTCAAGTTTGAGAGAGATAGCCGCCGAACTTTCTGTGTCTCACAAGTCGATTCGTACCATTTTAAATAATCACTTGGGTATGAAACATGTTGCCGCTCGGCTAGTCCCAAAAGACCTGAATTTTCTTCAAAAACACAATCGCATAAGAGTCGCTGAGGACATGCTAGAACGAGTCAATTCCGATCCAACATTCATGAAACGTATTGTTACTGGTGACGATCGTGGGTTTACGAGTTTGACATGCAAACTAGTCAACAGGCTTCGGAGTGGCGCCTTCCAACTGAACCGAAACCGAAAAAACCACGCCAAAGTCGATCAAAAGTCAAAGCCATGTTGACTGTTTTCTTTAACTATCGCGGTGTTGTGCACTCGGAATTCTTGCCGGAAGGTCAAACGGTAAATAAAGAATATTATTTGGGCGTTATGCGGCGTTTAAGAGAGCAAATTCGACGAAAAAGACCAGATTTGTGGAAAGAAAATTCTTGGATTTTGCACCACGATAATGCACCTTCGCACAAGGCCATCATTGTGAACGAATTTTTGACCAAAAACTCAACAAATACCATCGAGCAACCACTTTATTCACCAGATATGGCTCCAGCCGACTTCTTTCTTTTTCCTAAACTCTAATTACCACTTCGTGGCACCCGTTTTCATTTGGTAGAAGACATAAAGGAGAATTCGCGGCGAGCACTGAACTCAATGCCGGAAAAAGCGTTTAAAAAATGTTTTGATGATTGGATTATTCGTTGGCGTAAGTGTATCGTTTCTGAAGGAGCATACTTTGAAGGTGATAAAATAAATTTGGATAAATAACTATCATTTCGTGAATTATTGATCTTTTCCCGGTACTTTCTTGACAGAGTAGTATATTAAGATGTGAAAAGAAAACTTTGCACTCTTTTCTAAGCATATTTCGGGCAAGGAGGGGTGTGAAATTTGGCATAGCTAAAGTTTATAATCATGGAGGAGAGCAGAGAGCTAAAATTTACACATAACGTATTACATAAATAAAACATTAATTGTTTACGTTCATACTAACATGTCAGATAAAACAACTAAACTGTGAATATCTAACACAAAAGTTTGTGGTCAAACCAAATTTTAAAACACTGCCAACAAATTACTAATAGACTAATTGAATGAGTTCCGAGCTGTGAATTTTGTGTGATTTGTGAGTTGTTTCGAGTCTGTGGAGTGTATGTCAAGGGAAATAGCGTTTGTTTTTTATTTACGGTCGAATTTCGACCACTGGTTCTTATGAATCACTCAAATGATTACATGTTCCTATTTTTCGTTAATGGTATGAGAATTGGTATTACCCATGACATACATTGGAAAGGTAAATTAAATACTTTGTGTTATTACTCCTATCACCAACAGTATTGTTTTTATGTCACTATACTTACACTTTTTTCAGTAATATTGTATTGTCGTGGTGAATGTCGGATGAGTTTCGGTAGCAAGAATAAAAATAAGAATTACGAACCAGAAAGAGAGCAGAGTGGAACGTTTGCTCTCAAATATACAATTCAATCCAATAAAATCCAATATCCACCGACAATTTCGCGAGATAACCCGTGATCGTTGTGCTTACAAAAGCATCGAAATATTGAGAAACTCATAAAACTTATTATCGTGGTAAAAATCTTATTTATATTGTATAATGGTCACTGTGCTTACTCATTCTCAACTGCAGCTTGACTTTCTGTGGCCTAATTTGCACTAGATTTCCCTCAGCCCCTGCGGCTCCTCCCGCAGCCATAAATCCTTCACCACCACCTTTTACACCACTACTACTAAGTGACTCTTCGTACGACGTAGAACTTATTCCCATACGACCTGTAGCTGCAAATAGTAAAAAAAAAATATTAAAAAAATAAATAAATCTCCCTGTACTATCGATATCGCACTATCTTAAAATGTATACAAACACAGCATAAAGTTTAACTCGTACCGCGTGCGGAACATAAAAGTGACACAGAACATGTTCACAATTAATGAAAGTTAATTTCAATTTAAGTCATTAAAGGATTATTATAAAAATATGTACGAATAGATACCATTATATTACAATTAATAAGTCTATGGATGTTTATGATTATGTATCTAACAATATAACTAACACACAAAATTTAGTTACCTCTAGTTAATTCTCTATTATATAAAGGATCACTGGAAATCAGATTTTTAGGGTTAAATATGAACGCTTCGTTACACCCAGCGGTCATCCCTTCCATAGCTGGATAGAAACATCTCGGGCTGTTAAAATCTGGAGCGTAGCACCAAGCACAGCTGGCTGTCCTTATGCAGTCACTGCATGTAGTTTTACTCGAGCAAGGGTTCTGAGCCAGCAACTGTTCCGCGCGTTGGGCCCTACACGCGACCAACAAGCTTGCCCACACGCAAAGTAGTAAAGTCGATCGTTGCACGTACATCTTGAATAATTTCGTTCGGAGTTCAGATCAAATTCTGTAACGAACAAACACGACCGCACCGTAAGGTTGATAATTTAATAATTTCCAAAACCCATTCTATGGCTCCAACCCATTGTATTTAGGGTCTCTACAACAAGGTAGAGGAACTTCCAGTGCATTCAGACTCGGGCCAATGTAAGAAGTTTTTTTTTTAAATTTACGTGACAGAGATGTGAACCCGGCGCAGCGCCATCGGTTTAGAAGGCCTTCACCCGAACCGGCTACCATGTATAATATTATTACAGAGATGGATAATATGCAATGTTTAAATCTGAATTTGTCTATTTCATTACACAAAAAAAATGACCAAAAACTTTTTTAGAGTTCTATAGTCAACTAGAACACTGATTGTTTCGGTATATGTGCTATATTATATTATATTTTAATTTTTTAATAACGAATTTTTTTATAAAAACGAGAGAACGGGACAACAAATGAAAACATGAACGGAGACACTGACAGACAGATGAATACTATATACATATATATATCATTTGTTGTCCCGTTCTCTCGTTTTTATACCAATCACGTAAACGTAGTAAACGTTTTTGAATTACAACCCACACAGCCAAAAGAGAACCTGAAAACCTAAAGTTTATTTTCGGATACATCTCTGAGTCTGAAGTTCAAGTAAAATATTACTTTATCACATTCTATAGATAGAATTTTCCGAACAACTTTCCCAATTTTTCTTTCGCTGAAAACCTTATTCGAACTATTACGAACAAATAAAAAAAATAACGAGCCAAATCGCTCTAGCTGTTCTTAAATAATGCGCTTATCAACGAACAACATTTATTTATTTATATAGATTGACAAAATATTTTTCATTTCATAAAAACCATACAGTAAATCTATTAATAAATACTATATACCCAAAACGCGTTGACAAATAATATTTTTCGAAATTGATTTATCATTTCAGGAAAATTTATATCGAAAATTTGTTAATTAGTCATTTAATTTAAGGAATGTTTGCAGAGAATATTATCTGAAACAAATTAAAAGAACCATGTAACTTAAAGCATAAAGTTGTCAATGATTTAATAAAAACCGGAGCTTGGGGCCATACAGCTGTAGGCGGGTCGGCAGCATGAACGAGAAAGGGCGCCGCCCACGTTTCAATAACGAGGCCGTGTAACGTGGGATTAAACATCGTACCCTGTGCCGTACTCTACATTTTAGTTTTTCTAATAAACAACATCAATATTAGACTGCTAATACATTAAAGATTATTTAAATAGTTTACAAGTAGTACCCATTTTGTATCTGTCTCTATGCGTTGTCACTTTGACATTTGTAAGTGTTACTACTTAGAAGTGAAGTCAAAGTACGATTTTCTCTCACCTTGTTGCTATGTCCACCCCGAATGAAGAATAGTGTGACACTACGTGTGTATTTACATATTATGGAGAGTTTGTATCTCAATAGTACTGACCATGTACTGACTGACTAAAGGTGAAGTCAGCGATAAAAATAAAAAAACGTCTGTTTAAAATATGTCCCATTCTATTTGCAAGGAAATAATAAAGACATTTAAAATAGTTTTATGAATTGTAATAAAACTTACCTAAAAAACATTACATCACATACAACTGTCAGAAATGAACAACTCTGTATTTTGTTTGTCTCCAAAAGTAAGCTAATGATTATAAAATTTATTTCGCTACACTTATCACAATCTCTTGACTCATATTTCGCACTCATTCAGATGAAGTCATGTTCAGTATAACAGTTTAGCTATTAAACCACACATCGTATTATTTCATTGCGAATCTTTAATCTTGCGGTTATTCACGCAAACAAGAATTATCCACTTTTAATACCATTAAAAATTAAAATCACTGTAATATATGAGCTGTTTAATTATCTTTCTAATGAACACGTTCAATTATCACTTTAATGAGCACGAGACACTTAAAATAATATTTTAAGTTGAATAAGAAAAATACAGCGAATGCATCGAAGCGACCTGCGACCGCGCCGGATCCACGCGTGACTAATTGTACAGAAAATAACTTCGTCAGCGGGTGATACAGCGGGAGCCGTCACAGTTTTTCTCAGAATCAATATTCAACGTATAACAATTATTACACATACACGAGTTTAAGGTAAAGTATGTATAAGAATTTTAAGAATACACATTTTATTTACTAAAAACCTTGCTTTAATAAATAGGTATTATATGAATGAGTAATTCAAAATATAACTTATACTTACTCAATATTAATAGTTTTCACTATGAATTTACTATTTCTGACCCTAATTATATTATGCATTTTAAAATTAATAGTGTCCACTATAATTTTTTTATTTTTGTTTAACAATAACTTTTTAATTTTTTGATGTGCAACATCTTTCCTCTCGCTTTCTTGCAATCTGTGGGAGTGATTTCGTGAAAAGGGACGGAAGTGTGTAACCGGAAGCCGGGAAAGAGCGCGCTATTTGATTTCTTCAATGAACGCGCGCGGTGGTAGAGTTGGCCGTCAGATGGTACCAACTCATTTTCCGAGAGGTTGGTACTGTCAGCCAACGTGTGATGAACTCAAGCTCGAAATGAACACAGATCGAAATGTTTCGACAACAGTGGTACTGTTATTGACGCGGTTTTCAACGGTTTTTAAATACTTTGACATCACAAGTACATGTCTCATATTGTAGTAATCATAAGTCTATTGTCTCCGCTCTCCCCCAAATTGAACAAAAATAACTGTATTCAATAAAAAATCGCATTACTTAATATTACTTAAATAAAATACAATTTTCATTAAAAAGAATTATTCTTCGTTATGAAAAATCATTTCAAATAATATCTGAATCATTTTTTTCAGGAGTTAATGTTGCTTATTACCAAGGTGAGATGTCAGATGTTATACATCATATACGACTACTGTAAGGCTCGCTCGTTTTTTAATATTATTCCCTAATTCTTTGGAGCCAAAGGGAACTATGCCCCATGCTCATACAGTCATGTCTTCCGTGTTAATTATTTACATTCTAATAGCACTTGTCGGATGTAAAAATTCTTTATCTTTCACTATAAAGCACATGTCCGATATAAAATTTGTTCTTTTTCCTTATCACTAGATCCCTAACACTAGTCCAATAAAGTGAGAGTAAGCTTTATTGGAGTTAAAAAGAACTTCTTGGAAGAACGAGAAAACTTCAGTTGCATATGTTTATTCAGACTCAGTTTTTTTCACTTGCACAGAACTCTAAAGCACAATTTACTTGCTATAGTTTTGTACTTTAAAAGTACCAAAAGTGCAAAAAATAGAAAATCTAAACAAAATTCCAACTTCGCTGCTTTTAATTACATTTTAATATTTTTTATATATTCCAATTATTGCATAGCGTCATTATATTTTTTTAGGTTAGTATATTTTTAATGCAATGGTAACATTTAATGTAGTGGATCATATTTTAATAGAGATTAAAAGCATTTTTATTGATTCTCTACCATAGTAAAAAAATGCATTCTTGCGAATCACAAGGCGAGGTTACATAGCTCACTTCTACAGAATAGGCTATTGATTGCTTATGATACTGGTACTTATGTATCATACATCAATTAAAATAATTAATAATTTCAGATAAACTTGTAAAAAAAATGTTAAAAAATATATAAATTTCTTAAGAAATATAGTTACCTTTTAAACTCCAGTAGTGGGGGGAAACTAGACATAGATGACGTTACTAGACTACGACGACTGTCATTATCATTACCTGCTAGGAGTGACAGAGACAGAACGATCTCCACTATTTGGATTCATAGGCTTGCTACTTTTATTAACTTCTATATTTTATATGAAGTTCAAATAATTTTTTATGATTTTGTATAATAATCATGATTAACAAATCTACATCACATTTTTTTTTAGTTATATAGTATGTATTTAGTTTATTATAATATAGGCAGGTTAAGAAACAGTCTAAGGTCTTATACCTATGCTTTTTTGTACGTAATGCATAGGTTACGTACAAAAAACGATAATGTCCGTAAAAATCAAAAGTGGAGGCGAGTTATTCATAAAATCATACGGAAACCAGTGGTTCAATCATTTGAAATGTCCTTGTTAACTACCCCTCTAAATGCTCCAAGCTTAGAATAAGGCTCAGACATGTCATATCATTTAATAAATAACATATAAAAAATATGTACAACAGGTAAACCTGTCTCTAGGTCGCATAAAATTACATCATTGAGAGTCGTCAGACCGACAGCGTGATGACTCAAACTATATTAGCGTAAACATTCTTTGCCTTTGATTACACAATACACAATCTAATGTGGCCATAATAATATGCAAAATGTATATATTTCGCCACAGCTGTCCCTATGTAATAAAAAGTTGAACGTTTGTTCCAATTGACAAAATATTCGTTAATGAAGCGTAGAATTATGTTTTCAAATATTTTTTTCGTTCCAAAATGCGTGTAAAACGTTTTATAATTGAGAATAAAAGCATAAATATGTTATTTATTACAATAAAAAAAATACATTGACCTACAATAATATGGCAGTGATTCGTCTTATACTATCTTATCTTGAAAAAAGATAATTGGCTATACGTAATTAGCAGTATAATTCCTGCTGTTTCTGCGAAATCTGCTCGTAGTTTATAGTAAATTTAAGTTAAATAATAATTTTGTGTTAAAAACTTATAATTTTAAAGTTTACAATAGTTAATGGTTGTAAGTAGTTTAATTGTGAAAATTATTATTAATAATAAATTGTATATAATCTAAACAACATATTATTATAAAATGGAAAAAAAAATTAAGGGGAAAATATTAAATAAGGTATTAATGGTAGTGTGAAATACTAATTTTGCCACTCACTATATAATCTAAACAAAATTTCTATTTCTAAATTTCCATTAGAAATAAGCTGTTTCGAAGAAATAAGCTTTTGCTCAAATTCTCTAAGTTTAACTTTCTTTTTGAGTACCTATGTTGTGTGTGCAATATTTGTTTTGTGTTCGTAATTATCAGGACAGTGTGTATGAAAGAAAAGTGTGTAGGAAAAAATCTATCGGAAAAGTCGGAAATTTGAATGGTATTCATATGTATGAAAATTCTCGATAAAAAAAATAAAAAATATTCAACATCCCATCGACGCGAAGCTGGGGCGGGTCGCTTGTACCATATAAATATTTCCCATTAGAAAAACAGAGCAATATTTTGTAAAACCTATACATGTAAATAGCTGTTTGGAACGTTAAAATAAGCAGCAGTAGCCCCAACACAAAGCAGAGAATAAAGTTGAATTTTACTTTTGGTGGTTAATTTTGGAAACTTTAATAGAAGGATAATATTTTTCCGTTATAAAAATTAGCCAATTACAACAAATATAAAAAATATGTACAATATATCAAATAAAGACTCCAACAAAGACGAGTAATTATGATTTATGAAACTTCTAGATAGGTATATAAATCTCTGTACAAAAAAACTTAAGTTTATTATACGACCTGCATGCGTCCTTAGTTCCGCATAACTTTCAACAAGTTTCCATAAAATAAGTATAACGGTTTGAAGGTGCAACCATGGGGTCGACGGCCTTCCCGCTTGCAAGTAGAGTGTCACAGCGATATCGAGATAATACCACATACGGGACATAACAGGAAAGAAGGAAATTATGTAGACATGACTGAAAGTTTAAAATGTTCAAAATTATTTTAAATCGAAACATGTATGTAAATCTACAATAAATTGTTCTTCACGATGTAAGTAAAAATACTTAAAATACTCGGCTAGAGTATGTGAGAGAGACTGACGAGGTTGGCCTTTTTAATTACTACAATCCCGAAATAAATGGCCCCAGATACCTCAAAAATACATAGTTCGCTTTTTAGTTTTTTAGAAGGTAGAGCGCTCGCAGACTTACAATTTAAGTTGCCCAACTAAATCCCTAAGTATGCAACAGGAACGGTGATATATAAGATCCCGGACATCTTACGATCCAACTAAATAGTTGACTTGAGATTCCCTTCCGATTCCGTGCAATTAAAAAGTCAGCTAACTTTCGCCCGACTGTCAATTAGCACCACAGACAAACTACCCTAGTGACCTGAAATGTTTACGAATTTCTAAGCGAACTATTCTGTCAAGGTTAGAGGAATGAGACGTAAGCGGGCGGCAAGGTAACGTCACGTACTAAACGAAATAGTGATGTACTCGTAGATATTGTATATATCGATAAATACAAGAATTATTTTCATAAGCTTATTTTAAAAATAGAATATATAATCAAAACAAGATTCTTTATTTCGAAACAAAAAAATCAAAAATTTAGAATAGAAATGCAAATCAAATTCGTTTGGGTAGTACGTATTTCTCCTAATGTAAAACTTTTAAACAAAAAATTAAATTGAGAAAAAACGAAACTGAAAAGCTTTGATGGTAGAACCACCCAACCTTTCGTCTGTATGTATTTTTTTAACCAACTTTAAAAAAAGGGAGATTCTATGTGCGTCTGTATGTTTTTTTATGTATGTTCACCAATAACCTCATCAATTGTGTACCGATTTAAAAATTTTTTTTTGTTTGATATACTTCCGATGTGGTCTCATTTAAATTGCACTGGTATTGCAAGCTTGGCCTTTGAAGATACACGAAATAATAATTACAAATTATAAGCTTTATTTATTTGCTTATAAGCTTTATTGATGATACATTTTTATATCATTTCATTCTATAATTAGAAAAGTAGTTAGTTGTAGACCCATCCTATATATTTATTTAGACCAAGGTCCCTCAAATTGGAGAAATAAAAAAAATTGAGAAAAAATTTAAACCTACTAGAAATAAACACTGAAAAGTATAAAATAACTATCCTTTACTAATTACTAATTACTTAAAAAACTCAAATATAAAAAAAATACTTTATACATACGATATAAATACGTATATAATTAAATTTGCTAGAGTGTTAGCCGACGGAAATGTCGGTAACAATACAACAATGTAAAAAAAAAAATTGTGCATATATTGCCTAATTAATATTCTAAAATATAGTAGAATTGAAGAAAGCACAAACTGGAAAACGAAAGTCCTAAGTTTCAAAAATTAAGTTTAGTAACCTTTTATACCTACATATATACACATAGTACGGAACCCTCAAGTTATTTTTATTATTTTTAGAGCTTTGAAAAGATAAGTATTTTAATAATAAACTAGAGCCAATAAAAAAACAGAATAACCCTTAGACAAAAATGTGTGAGGAGAATGATGAGATTTGAAGAAGCGAAAGAAGTATGTAAGGACCGCGACGCTTGGCGCTCCGTCCATCTGACTACCCCGTTAGGGATATGGTGTGAAGATTGTATGTATGTACATAATTAAATTTGACGGTTATTAAAGTGGGTTCCAAATTACTGTGCCACAACAGAAAATCCATTAGTTTGGGAGGCTTGCATCGATTTCAGTAACTGTCGAATTTAATTATATAGGTATTTGTATCGTATGTTTAAAGTATTTTTTTTTGTATTCGAGTTTTGATTAGTAAAGAATAGTTATTTTGTACTTTTCAGTGTTTTTTTAAGTCGGTTAAATTGTGTTCTTAAATTTTTTCCGAATTAAAAATTTCGAGATATACTCTATCCAATAAAAGAGAATCATCAAAATCAGACTACTCTGTAAAAAGCTACGCAGGATCGTATACAAAAAAAATATGCACTGAGTTGAGAACCTCCATCATTTATTCGTCGATTGAAAAAAGAACGGTGACATATTTTTAATGATAACTGTGTTTTTTTTTAATAGAAAAGGTGTATGTATCTCTGTACCAAATTACATCTTAATCCATACAGTGGTTAAAAATTTCCCATACAAAGTTTCATCCCCTTTTCACTCCTTTAGGGGTAGATTTTTGGAAAAAAAGTATGTTTTTTAATAGAAAAGGTTTTATCTATGTACTATACTAAATTTCGTCTTAATCGGTTCAGAGGTTAAAAATTTCCCATACAAAGCTTCATCCCCTTATTCACCCCTTTAGGGGTAGATTTTTGAAAAATAAAGTAGCATATGTTTACCCCCCGGTGTCAAACTATGTCCATGCTAAATTTTATTAAAATCGGTACGGCGGTATAGCCGTGAAAACCAAGCAGACAGACGGACAGACAGACAGAGAGACTCGCATTTATAATATTAGTATGGATATGGATTATAGAATTATATAATATTATATAATTATATATTATATTATATAATTACATGTTATATATATTATATTATTATATAGTATGGATAGTATGGTTGGAACTAGGTATATAATTTCAAAGAGTGGTAGTCATTATAAATTCTCAAAATTAATGGAAAATACATTAATATATCGATACGTTTTTTCGCGTCCCTACTTACACGTGCCATCTTGCAAAAGTGAGGACGCAACATGTAATTATAGCTTGCTAGACAAGGACAAACGCTGACTCAAAGCTACCAGCGACCAGTATAGTGAGAGCTCTGCATTTTTTTGATATAAATTTTTATTATTAATTTTATACTTACCGATGAAACGTGATATTATCCTTTTTGAAACTATTTTTACGACTGTCACTACCACACCACTTTACAGCGCAATTTGGCATTGTTTACGTAATTTATACTATATTTTTTAAAACAATTAGACACAGGTCACGGATCTGCTTTCTGGTTAATACTAAAGGAGCGCGCGTTTCTGTTTGAAGTTATATGAGCGTTTGTGCGTATCGATGGCAGAAAACGGTGCCCTTTCATTTCCTGTCTTTAGGCTAATTTGTCTGTGATTAGCACGGAAAGCTGTGCAAGCTTGCACACTATGCAACTTACTTAGTCAGTCGTCGGGCAACATACAGGGAGTTAACACGCACACGCACGATTTTGCCACTCCCAGGTCCTACACCCGCGCAGTTGTTACGTCCTGTTTAATTATTACTAAATTGATATGGGAGCCAAATTCATCGATGGAAGAAATAGTCATACCTTAGAATGCAAAAAAAAATCTGGGTTACTTCTTTTAATTGAATTTAAAGCTTTGAATACAAAGTACGAAATTTCACATTACTTAATAATAGGTCTTTACCTATGAAGTTGCCGTTCTACAATACTGGCCATTTGAAATGTAATTTGTGTATGGCTGGTAATAAATTCTAAATTCAAATGAATTTTATTTCAAAATATGGAATTTTATTTTAATAATATGGAATTTTATTTTCAAACTCAGTCATTTGTTTATTGATTAGTGTTTTGTTTTCACTATATTTGTATCTTTTTCATCAGTATGGACGCGATAAAAATACGAGTAATTACGGAATACGAGTTTCGTCGCGGTAGCTATGCGCCACAAACGACCTGCAACATTAACGACGTGTACGGAGTGAATACTACAAACGAACGTACTACCCGTTATTGGTTTCAACGCTTTCGACATGGAAATTTTGATCTGAAAAATGAACCCTGTGGTCACTCGAAAACTAAAATCAACAACGACGAATTAAAGGCGATAGCAAAAGCTGACGATACTCAATCTACTGATGAGTTAGGAGCAGCTTTCGATGTTAGCATCAAAACAATACTGGTCCATTTGCGTCAAATTCGCAAGGTAAAAAAGCTTGATAAGTGGGAGCCGTTTGAAATGAACGATCGCCAGCACGACGAACGCGTTGAGGTATGCCTTGCGTTGCTTAATAGACGAACGAAACGAATAGAACGAATAGAAACGAAGGGATTTTGAACCGCATTGAAAACTTGCAATGAAAAATTGATTCTTTTTGACAATCGTAAGCGGTCATCATGTTGGTTAGGCCCTGGTTCAGCACCTAGGCAATGCCGCAAACTTACCCCTAGCAAAATGATGGTTACTGTTTGGTGGTCTAGTGCCAAGTGCCGGTGTAATTCATCACAGCTTCTTACCAAATGACACGAGAATTACTGCGGATGTGTACTGTGAGGAACTGGACACAATGATGGAGATGCTCCCAAATCTCCGGCCAGCCTTGGTTAATCGCTCGTCCCCGCTGCTCCCGCACGACAGCGCTCGATCTCACACGGCACAACAGACGGTCTCTAACCGTACTCACCAGCCCTTGCGCCGACAGACTTCCACTTTTTCCATAATTTGGACAACTTCTTGGTAGGAAAAAAGTTCTACACCCGAGAGGCAGTACAAAATGCCTTTGAAGAGTTTGTTGCCTTCCGTACACCTGACTTCTTCAAGAAGAGCATTGAGAAATTACCGCTGCGCTGGCAGAGATGCATCGATAGCATAGGTGCATACCTACTTTGATTAATTGAAGTAAAAAAATATATATAAAAAAAATACTTTAACTTTTTGTATACTGAACGGCAATTTCATAGGTAAAGACCTAATATAAGGATGAACCCAAAATGTTCTCTTCTGTATTCGTTTTTTTATCATTAACTCAGTTAAAGCGTTCTTTCTCCGCATATTCACGCATCCGTTACCGCACTAGCAACACTGTCACGAATATATCGGTAAAGTCTGCGGCATAGTATATTTGTTCTGTGTATACGTGATAGTTGGCCGATTAAATTGGAGACTTCTGCGATTTAGTTGCTCGATAGTTGCCCAACTTGAAATTGCAAATCTGCGGGCACTCGTGCAATTTTTTAGCATAAAGGGTGCTAATTAAAATATCCTAATAACATGCGTCATCCTGAAAACAGGTTTGAGTCGGTCCTGTTGTTCACATGGATGAGCCATTAATAACCAATGAAAATAATTATTAATGTTGCTCTCTGAAGAAAACTTGAGGTTAAGTTGCAACTCGAACTCTACTTAACCAAATCTGCGTTGATTTAGCTTACATTTTAAACCATTTTTATTTTGTATACTTGTATCAATAACTACTCGTATTCACATAACAAATATAAATAAATCTACCATTAATTACATAGCCATGAAATTTTTTTGGTATGGAACTAGTCTAGTATAATGTAAAACAGTATAAAAAGACTTGGTTAGTTACTTCACACCAAATGGCACGTATCAAATCATTAGGTTGTGTAAGTTTTACATTGGTCAACGACAGTGACGAGTAGCGAGTGTAAGTACAGTGGCGAGTGGTGAACGCCTTGACAGTGACTGTTTACACAACAGCAAGTCAATATTACGTCGATATGTCAACGTCAAAAATTCGTGCGATTTCGCGCAGAATTCTTTTCATTATAATGGAGCAAATTGAAGAAAAAGTGCTATCTTCCTCTTTTCTTATACATCTAAAAATGAATGTTTACCATTTAGACGTCATTTTATTTAGAATATCGTACAAAACAGCACACACGCACCGTCCTGTTGCCGGTAAAGATGGGTAGGTCCGGGTGGATACATCTCCGCAGACCCGTATCCCTAGTGGTACTGTTGGATGTACATCCAAACCAAAATCGGACACGTATCCTTATCCTTTGGAATAGAAATATTTTCCAGCAGAGTGGAATGGAACGCGTCAAAGAGGGATCGCGCACACAAAGAGTTGGTAAATGGTAATGGATACGGAACTTAAAGGAGCTGGAATGATATTTTTTTGTACTACATCAGATCCAGCTCCGCCCACTCCGTAACTCCGGTTCAGGAGTTACGGAGAAGGAGTACCAAATTTGCAACTTGCCAATACGGATCCGCGGACACGAAACCGGGACCAGTATCCCTAGAGTTGGATTCACATCCCGACCTGTATCCTTAAGGGTCGGTGCAACTAAATCGCGCCCGACGAGGATTGGCATTCCAAGTTTACATGATAGTAAATATATAAATTTCTATACAAAATAAATACCAGTCGCTGCTCTGTGAAATGGAGCATAACGTAAATAAAAAAAATTACAATAATATTTTATGTGACAATAGAAAAAAAATCGTGAATTTCATGCAAAACTCTAGAATAGCATTGTCGCGTTCCGAATACTGTGATTTAAGAAGAGTCATAAAATAAAGTAGAGGGAGCTTAATATAGCAATTTTACCTAAAATTAATATAGTTATTAAGCGTACTTACCTTATTCTAAGCTTAAGTATATTTCTGTCTGCTATAAAAAATTATTACTAAAATAATTGAGCCACAATGACAAGAAATAGCTCGGACTTATTTTTATAGATAACATTACATACCTACCCTCGCCACTACTTGCTAAGATTAAAATGAAAATATTGCACAATACGGGGGCAAATACGTCACATCCGCATCGAAATACAAGTAGTCTCTCTCAATAAAATTATAGGCTTAGAATAAGGTAAATATGCTTAATAAGTAACAATTTAAGTAAATCTTTTTAGAAGTACTTTGTAATCATGCTAAATTGCTTATTGGAGTTTATTATAGTCCCTCTCTACATAATAATTACTTTGTCTCTTTAGATTCCTTACTTCAAGACCTTTATCCCATATATGATCACACATGATTTTTGGCGATTTTAACACATGTCTCATAAAAAAGGATAATCGTTCTAGTAAACTTCAATCTCTGGTCTCCTCCAATAATCTACATATTCTTCCATTATCTGCAACTCATCATGCCCCTTATTGTTCTCCTTCTTTGCTTGACCTCATGATAGTTTCTGATTCCTCTAAAGTCACTGTTCATGGTCAATTCCAAGCTCCTTTTTCTTACCATGATCTCGTTTTCCTGTCGTATAAACTTCGACCACCAAAGAGGAAGCCGGAATATCTTACCTTGCGAAATTTTAAGGGAATCGTTTTGGAGGCGCTTAGTTCTGATTTTCTTGCAGTGGACTGGTCATCTGTTTTTAATAGCAATAACATCGATGACAAGGTCACGCGGTTTTCTGATTTATTACTTTCACTATATGATAAACATGCCCCTTCCAAGCGTGTTAGAGTCAGATATCTTCCTGCTCCCTGCTCTTGGTATTGGAAAGTGTCAGTCATCATCATATGATGGTGTTGATCTAGATTCCCTCAATAACCATTTCTCACATCCTCCTTTAACTATGGATACTTCGACCAAGACTCAAACTATAGCGGATTTGCATAAACTACCTAAACCTGAATGCAGTGCATTTAGTTTCAGGTCAGTCAGTGCTGAGGAAATTGTTAGGTATATCAATAATATCTCTTCAAAAGCCATAGGCGATGATAACATTTCTGTTCAAATGATTCGGCTGTTATTGGATGAACTGATAGGCATTTTAGTACACATGTTTAATTTTTCTTTGGAAACTGGTTCTTTCCCTGTGGCTTGGAAAAAAGCTTATGTTATTCCTCTTCCCAAATGTAATAATCCCTCTACTTTCTCTCATTTTCATCCCATTTCTATTCTATCTACCCTTTCTAAAGTATTAGAAAAGGTTGTTTATGTGCAGTTATGTGATTTCTTGACCAGTAATTCTCTGTTTAATCCTTTACAATCAGGTTTCAGGAAGGGACACAGTACTGTCACCGCATTATTGAATGTCACTGAGGATATTCGGTCAGCAATGGACAATAAACAACTTACTATACTCTGTCTATTGGACTTCAGCAATGCATTTAATACAGTGGATTTTGACATTTTATTAAATATTCTATTATCTTTAAATGTTTCTTCCAGTACAGTTAAATGGTTTGATTCCTACTGAAAAGGTAGACAACAGTGCATCCGTGCTGACGATAACTTACGTTCTAAATGGTGTGAGCTTACTGCTGGTGTACCTCAGGGTGGAGTCCTCTCCCCTTTGCTTTTCTCTATATTTATCTGTCGTATCTCTTCCTTTATTTCTTCTAAATTTCACCTTTACGCTGACGATCTACAAATATATCGGTCCTTTAATCTTGAAAATTTACAATCAGCGGTTTCGTCATTGAATAATGATTTGTTAAACATCCACCAGTGGGCTCACTCTCATGGGCTACTCGTTAATCCTACTAAATCACAAGTCATGTTAATAGGTAATAGATACTGGCTGCGCTTACTGGAAGATTCAGATGTACCTTCTGTGGTTTATAACGGAGTTCATATTCCTTATGTTAGTACGGCTAGAAATCTAGAGCTGTTATTTGATTCTGGTTTTTCTTGGTCGGCCCATATTAATGAAATTTCTAAATGCATAAATTATGCTAGTCATTCTATGAGACGCATTCAAAATTTTCTCCCTCAAAAAACTAAAATCACTGGCACAAACACTTCTTTTGGCTTTGACGGATTACGCTGATGTTTGTTTCTTGGACATCACTGAGGAGCTGTTGGATAAACTGGATATCCTTACACTTTTGTTTAATATTCTTCGTAATCCTTCCTACCCTTTATATCATTGTGATCGTTTTCATTCTCTTTTTTCCAAAGATTACAATCTCAGAAACAGTACTTGTACCCTTTTGAAAACTCCTATTCACAACACTGCTGCTTATAATAGTTCCTTTTGTTGTAAAGCTGTCAGACTCTGGAATTCTCTGCCCACACCTATACGGAATTGTCTTACGCTAGCATCTTTCAAAAGACACTTGAAATTACATTATCTGTCTTTTGCATAATATCGATTTATTGTATTTAATATGTACATGAAAACATGATATTATCATGTTTTCTATATTTATAAAGTTTTTTGTTAGCTATTTTTATGTTGTATATACATATTATTTTTTTAAATATATGTATGTGCATGAATATAGTATACATACATGTAGCTTGTATGCGTTACACATGTATATGTTTATATAATATTGTTTACAGTATATATGTTATATTTTTAAGGATGCATTGAATTTGTATGTATGTTTATGTGTATATATGGGTAGATATATATATATAAAATATTGTGCATAATATATATTATTATTTCTTAATGAGCACACACTACTCTTATACATTTTCTTTTTTAAGGAGGTGTGCTGGTAGAGATCTCTTAAAGAGATAAGCATTGCCTTTTGTAGATTACTGCTTCCAATTTCAATTATATGTAATTTTTGTTTGTGTGCAATAAAATAAATAAATTAAATGAAACAATTTTATTTTTAAGTAAAATTCCTATATTTAATGTGATTCGAATACAAAACACGTCTTGTTTCATACCTTAGATTAAAAAAAATACATAGACATAGAGCAACAGAACTAACAGAACCAAAAAATTAAGCATTCGTAAATCAGTGAATACACCTTGTCACTTCATTCTAACAATGGTGGTCACATAATTGGCATTATTTTCGTGCAATTCATGCATGTTATATTTACGCCCAACATGTCAGATTCTAGCTCAGACACACATAACATACAAAACATACAAAATTAGATTAAAGAACGCAAATAAAACCAATGGAGTAATAAATCACACGTTAAACATCATTCTAAGGGTGGCTTACAACAGCTATTTAAACTCTATTTAAGGATTTGACATCTCGCTTGCACCATCTATTAAATTATTGGTGCAAACGAGATGTCAAATCATCCAGAAGAGAACACGAATGAAGTGATTGATATTATGGAAGAAAGAAGATTCGATGTGTTGTTTGAGTAAAACCAAGCGAAAGGGCAGTGAACTTGCCGACTTGCCTGGAGGGGGCATCGCTTTGTGGTCAGAGGCACCATAAGAAGAAAGGGGATACCAAAGGGTAGGCGTCTTACTGGCCTCTCGTTAGGTTAATTGTGTAACTGAGTATGTGTATAAACCCGAGACTGCTCTGGGTGCGCCTCAAGACAGGGTTGACGAGGATATTTGTTTTAGTGGTGTATACCCCAGTGTCCTCCGTCGGTTTGGGCGAGCTAGAGCAGTTTTGGGAGAATGTTAGGAAAGTTCTAGCAAGCGAGAATGAGAGAATTATAGTGTGTGGAGACATAAATGGATGGGTCGGGAGAGCTCGAACATGATTAGAGTATGTCCTAGGCAAGTACGGAGATAAGAGAGTGAATGATGCTGGTAGGATTGTGTTAGGACTGTGTATGGAAAAGGATATTTTTGTTGCAAATACCTTATTTAAGCACAAAAGGATTCATCAGTACACATGGGAAAAGAAGGATGAAAGAAGTATGATTGATTTATTCCTGGTGGACAGCCGGCTCAAAAAGCACGTTATGGACACGAGAGCACACAGAGGAGCTGATCTGAGAACAGACCACTTTCTAGTGGTAACTAGAATAGGGAGTCTGTTTGCAGCGTGGCGATGTCGCGCAGCGTCCAAACGGGCAGCGCTCTGTCGCATCAAGAGCTGGAAACTGCAAGACGCGACCACCAGGGATGAATATGAAAGGGTAGTATCCGGTAAGCTTGATGATAGATTGAAAGTAATGAGCGAGGATGTTGAAGAATGTTGGCAGAACCTTAGGAATAGTATGATCGAGGCTGCGAGAGAAGTGTGTGGAACGAATAAGATTGGGAATGGTAAAAAGCGTGATGTGTGGTGGGATCATGAGGTGAAAGTGTATGTGTATAAGAAGAAGGCATGGTGAGATTACCTTGCTACTAAAAATGACTATGGTATAAAGAATTTGATGAAAGACAGTTATAAGCTGCAGAAAGCAGAAACGAAGGCACTAGTGAAAGAGAAGCGTGAGAGGTGTAGGGTGATAGATGAAAACAAGATGTCGAACAACTTCAAGGAAAATTCCAAATTATTTTGGACTATCTGTATGAGAGTGGCAACTACATCTCTGATACTGAGAGCGATTCCAATGAATTGCCACACTCGGGTTAGGGACTGGAGGATGCCATTAGTATGAGAGATTGAAAACGTTCTGTGCACTGTGCAACCTTTGTTGGCAGAAAAGAGAGGTCCCAGAGAACTAGCGCACCGCAGTCATAATGCCTCTTTATAAAGGGAAGGTTCTTAGAAGTAAAGGAAGGCTCATTTGGACTGTGCTTGTTATATGGCCATCAGTTTGGTCAGCTTAGCAAGTGAAGTCTATACCAAGGTATTGACTGAATGTATGAAAGATGTTTCTGAAAATTTTTTTGTGGGAAGCGTGAGGTGGTTTTAGGAACGGTAGGAGTTGTATGGATCAGATTTTCACGCTTCGCGTTATCATGGGGAAATTTCTGAAAATGGGTCAGTTTTCTACGCTTTCATGAATCTTGAAAAAGCATTCGTTAGAGTAGTGCGAAAGAAACTATGGAGTCTTATGCCTGAATATGACGTGGAGGGAGCCTTACTGCAGGCGGTGAGGTCATTATATCGAGGCCACGGAGCCTGTGTAAGGATAGAAGGTGACATGTCGCCCTGGTGCGAAGTCTGTTCAAGTGTAAGATAGGGCTGCGTCATGTCTGCCTCACTATTCGTGTTGTATTTGGACAGTTGCCTCCAGACATTGAAAAGTACACTGTTAAAAATGTTTGTAAAATTACAATTGTTTTACAAAACAAAGAATGAGTAAAATTACTAATCAACGTTTGCTAATACAAAATAAAATATAATTAGAGTATAATTTATGACATGTGAGTAAATCTACTATAATAAGTTATAATTTTATAACCAGGACGCAGTAACTTTACACGTATTGTAATTTTTCCAAACCGTTAATGAATTTTCACTGAAAATGTTGTAAATTTTGTAATTGTAAATGTTGTAACTTTTTGTACTTCTATTTACAAAAAAATGTTGTAAATTATAATAAGAGTTCTTATAATAGTACCACGGTACTAAAATTACCAGGACGTTATTAAAAATTTACAAATATTTTTATCGTTTTCATATCGCAAATTTAGAAAATTTCATGATGCATTGTAATTCTACCAAGAATTTGTATTTTTCTCATTTGTATTGTAATTTTCCAGAACAGTTGGTTAATTACCAACAAAAAGATTCTAAAATTTATAAAATCTGTTCGAAATTTAATCTAGAAAATATTTTTGTACAGGTACGGAAAAGTATTGGAATTGAAATTACCATGAAGTCATTAAATGCTTCCGAATATTTTTGGTATTTTTATGACTGATTTGAAAATTACATATGAAGCATGATAATTTCACTAAAAATTTCTATTTATCTGACAACTATTGTAATTTTACTACGTCGCCACTTCTAAATCCTAATCCTAACTAATATTATAAAAGCGAAAGTGAGTTTGTTTGTTATGCTTTTACGCCTAAACCGCTGAATCGCTTATGATGAATTTTGGTATAGAGATAGATGGGATACTTTTTTTCGCGAAAAACTTATAGGGGTGGGATGAGGGGAGGCGTAATTTTTGTATGAAACTTTTTATTGCGTCGTCCGATTTGCTTCAAACTTTGCAGAATTAATGCGTACTTTAATTAAAATTAATAATTAAAGTACGCATATTAGTTTTTTCAAACTACCCTTAAAAGGGAGTGAAATATAGTTGTAAAGATCATATAGAGAAATTGTATTCATGAAGCTAAAATTTGGCAGATAGGCAGTTGATAGATAGTAGACATCAGCTGAGAAATGATTTTGTATGAAACTTTTTATGGCAACGTCTGATTTGGTTGAAATTTTGCAGAAATGTTTTTGATGACAAATGATTAAAATTTGCATATTTTTTTTAGTTAAAGTACTCCTTAAAGGGGGTGAAATGGGGGTAGCAAAGTTTATATGGAAAAATCTATCTTAAAATGATTACATTCAGCTATGTCAGCTCTCTCCGTTTACCCTGTAAAGGTAATTGACAAAATTGTCGTAACAAGTTTGGTACCTAATATAAGTGAAATCAAATAAAAACATCATTTTTACTAAAGTACTTCTTACGTTTAGTACTATAACAATTCGATAGATGGCGCTGAGAAATTTTTACAACGCGGGATGGTTTTGTTTTACCACACTAATAGAAATAGATATCAGAAGCAAACGTTTTCAAGGTAGAGTAGTACTCAACTGTGAAATACCTCGGCATAACCATCGACCGCTGACTGAGGTGAGGCAGCATGTAAATGATGTCGTAGCCCAGACGCGCGCAGCTCGTTCCCTTCCTCGTCCAGTACTCTACTCTAATCTCTTCTCTTCTCTTCTCCCTCTACGCACGGAATTGGGCGTGTACAAGACGTACATTCGTTCTCGCCTTACGTATGCAGCTCCAGCGTTGATAGTGGAAAGTTAGCGATTGCGGCTACAGCAGTCGCTTTCACCATCCAGAGAGATTTGAAAATAGAGAGGCTGGACCATTTCATAAAACGGTTGGCCACGAAAATGTTCGGACGCGTGGATGCGTCGCTCTTTCCGCATATTCGGAGGGTGGCGCCTTATCACGCGCGGCCCCCGGATTATACGCCAGGATTCGGCAGGCTTCTGCCACGAGACTTGGTATAGAAGTCGCGGCAGACCCCTAGGACATGACACGCCATCTGCTTGTAGACCGCTCGCCAGATACTAACCAGGCGAACTACGGACCTCACAGGTGGCTCCCCCGATAAGATTACTTGGCGACTGCCTATCCAGAGACCTGGCTGTTTTAGCGACCAGCGATTGCTCCCACCGGCAAGGAGCCATTGCCTCGGAACGGTTTCCCCATCCCCGTGAGGGGACAAGATGACTACTTAGAAAAATGTTTTTGAATTATTTATCTACTTTTTACGTTTAGTACTATATATTTTAAGTAGACAACCCTGAGCAACTTGTAGAACCTATAAAATATAAAATCTGTACTTACTAATATAACATTTGTTATATGAATGACCAGTAATATTCTATACATCACGTCGAAATTACCAAACATTTTTAATATTACAATATTGATATTGTAATATTAATAAACAAACTACGGACAAATATTTAGTAAAAAGCTACAATATGGTGTCATTTTTATAAACTATTTGGAATAAACTGTACAGTAAATTTACAATACATCATACTGAAATTACTAACTATTTTCCACAGAATTTGTTTGATAGAATTACAATATTTGTATTGTAATATTGCTAAAAAAATGTCCGATAGATGTTTAATAAACTTTAACAAATGTTTAGTAATTTTCTTTAATTAAGTTGGAATAAATTGTGTAGTAAATTTACAAAACTAAATTTTATTACTACTTTATTGTTGTGCATAAAAACTTCAAACGTTTTTTTTGTAAAATTACTACAGAAATTTTTAACAGTGTAGTATGAGTGATATGATATGTGATGGTACAGTGGTAAACTGCTTATTGTAAGCTGAAGATGGTGTGCTTGTTGCACCATCAGAAGCGGAGTTGCAGACACCAGTTATTTCCGAATTTGTTGGGTGTAGTAGAGGTATCAATTCTTCATCGTCAAATTGATATCTCATAAAATTATATTATGTCTAATATTAGAGTTTATATTATAAATTTATATTTATGCTCGAATTTCGACCACCGGGCGACCTCTAGTAACAATATATCAGTTCTACAAATGTTTAGTTGGTATTCTATTGGTAGGCAATAGCTGAAAAAAGCAAAATTAGGATGTTGTTCATATTCTTATAAGATTTTTTATACTCACCAATAGAATACCAATTAAACACTTGTAGAACTGATATATTGTTACTAGAGGTTGCCCGGTGGTCGAAATTCGAGCATAAATATAAATTTATAATATAAACTCTTTAATGACAATCTCTACTCTAAGACTGCGACTGTTTGATTGATCTGAGGTTTAATCCAATCAGCTTAGATATATTTTATGATCACAAACTATTATAAGTTTGACATTGGCAGTCTTTTTGACATTGGCAGTATGAACTTAAAACTATGCCAAATCTCAAACTCCTCCCTATGCGCAATGTTCTTAAAAAGGGATCCCAATTTTTCGCATCACATATTAATAAGTTTCCAAAATTTTTTTTTATTGATAGCACTAAAGCTCATCAATAACTACTAAACAAAAAAAAGAAAATCATTTGACAAACAGGATAAAAAAACCCTGAACTGTTTTGTCTTTACCTATTTATATGCAGATATTTGGTGTGACAACCTAATTCCTATTTGTTAGTAATAGTCTGTAAGAAAACGGTACGATGTTGTATTTAAACAGTAAACACACAATAGTAAACAGTAAATATAAGTGTAAATGCCTAATTTAAAACAAATATTTAATAACAAATCATCTTGTCAAGTTACCCATTTCGGGTAAACGAATTGGTATTGCAACACTTCCACTTTGATTTTAGGGATACCAGTCGTCTTGCACACAGTTTGCGATTTTAATATGATTGTGAGTAATATTATTAAGCTTTTCTTAAATGTAAAGGTTACCTTCAATTAAATACATATTTCCGCATTTTTTGTAATTAAATTATATTAGATCATAATGTGTTACTAGATGCGATTGTGCAAAATATTTTATTTAATTGTAACCACTTCTCGATTTGTTGTCTTCACCTATTCACTCGTTTTGTATGGTAGAGTTTATCTATGTATTTTTTTTTATCTAAGTTTCGTACATAATTATGTTGGCATAATTAACTAAATGAGGTCGATTGTGAGTTGGTCTTTCCCAAAAATAATACAAACTTGAAATAATCTTCTTGAAAAGGAAAAGCTTAAATTATTACTCACCAGTCTTTTATTTGTAGTACACTGGAGAACAGCATACGATGACGACCATTTTTTTATTTCTTTGTAATGCGTTAACAATATTTATAATTTGTAAATAATAACAGTACAAAAAAAATATTAAAAAGCTAAGAATAGAAACTGCAATATTTTAATTTTATTATGATTCAAAATTCACAATTTTATCATTTTATGATGAATTTATTTTCTGTTCACAGAGTAACTTTGGCCACAGAGTACATTGGCCACAGAGTAAATTGAACATATACATGAACAATAGAGTTACCAATTGGAACGCTGCACTTACAGCGCCTCTGGCGATAATGGGAGGAATTAAATTCTTACTCTATCGCCTTCTATAGTAGCGGCACGCTATAATGGCGGTTTTAACGTTTGTCTGCTCATGAACTTTCGTATAAATTAATAACTACGTTCGAACTTCCATCACAAATAAAGAACTAGATTCACAATTTCCTATAAAATTCAAACAAATTATTGTCCGAATTGACGTATATACTTTTAATAGCGTACAGTATTATCGACAATATTGTGTTAATCTAAAGTAAACCTCACTGTCGAACTATAAGGTTATAAACGCTCGTAAACGATTCTTGCATGACATTGAAACGAAGTTTGTTAAATAAAATATTCAAAATGCAATCTTACGTCTCGTGCATAAAGTATAATTCAAATAATCTATTTGCATTGCTATTTATGTCATTTTGATTTGCTACGTGAAAGTGACAAGGATAAGACATATATTTTCAGGCAATATTCAAAAATATGATTACGAATGTAATAAATAAGAGCTATATAACGTTAGTACTATAATGAAATAATGAACACGTAAATAATATTATTTATTTTTTAACCGAAAATAAGAACTCGCGTCTTGTTTTAGCGTTCTGGATGTGTTGTTTTTTCAATTTTTGAAAGAGCACTGACATGTTCGCTGTTAGCGTTTTCGATTACTATTAAAACAGAAGTGCACTCAAATACTCATTTGAGTGCACATTTGGTTCTGACATTTTTGGAGCGTTGATTGTGTATCTAGTTTTTTATTTGTGATTGAAGCGTTTGAAGGAGCAAATTGTCTTTATTGTCAATAATGACGTGCAATTAGTCATAAATTATGGTCTAACTATATAACGTGGTGCCGCGAACAAATCTTTTCACGTTTTTACTAACAAACATTTGACAGAATCCTTACTGGACAAAGTCAATTATATAAATTAATTATACTATTATTATTACAATTATATTATACACATAACTTATAAGAGTGTAACTATTAGTGTAGTTATTTACGACGACGTAACGACGACATAGATGGCGCAGTGGTTTAGACGTTAACCCAAGCGCGAAATTCCGGGTTCGATTCCCGGTCGGGTCAATTTAGAAAAATGAGCTTTTCTAGATTGCCTCGGGTCTGTGTGTACTGAGAGACGCCCCTAGTAGTCGTCGTATGGTTCTCATAGCATAAGGAATACCCTAGTTTGAGATCAGATGATTGGTGTGTATTATTTGGCGCATTATTATTATTATTATTATTATTTACCACACAACTTGGCATATATATTTTTCCAAAATTCAAAATTTAAAAAAATGAAATCTGATACGATCGTCACATATAGGATCGCTGGAAAGCACAACTACTACCTTCAGAAAACTCGCGTCAATGCAAAACAAAGCAGTTTCGACTTGTGTTGCTCCGAAAAGAACAAACTGTGAGTGCACTGCGATTGTGATGTAGTTTTGACTTGGCTTTGGATTTCGGATATTGATACTACATTACTGTTGATCCTTGCGCGTTTATTTGGACGTTGTTTACGCCTTTTATTATGGATTTCGTCGATGTGGTCGAATGTACTGTTATCACGGAATTCCAATTTGTCTTTTTAAAAAAAACAGAGAAAATAGAATCATAGAATTTAAATTATGGATCGGAACTGTCTGAGTTGTATCAAGAATCGAGAGAATTGAAGGAGTGCAGAATAGGTGATGACAAAGTAATATAACTTGGAGACTGCAAATATAACTGAACGAAGAAAACTGTTTTAAACGATCAGACACGTGAGTTCGTAATACGACTTCGTAATTATTTCGAACGTGAGTCTCTAAATGAAGTGCCAATTTTAACTATAACGTCAGTGGATGAACGCGTAGCTGATGTGCTTAATATTGGACAACGAACTGTTAGACGAATAACCAGACTACTAACCATACTGTTAGCCGTTCTTCCGATCGACCGATGACACTGTAGCATCTACGTCTAAAGTTCCTGTTGAAAAAGTATCGCGGCTTATAATTTGTCACGCCGGAACCATCACCAGGTTTGTCGAAGATTCTCTCATGGCTTTTGCGTCTAAAACCACACCACCAGAGACTATCATGAAGAAATGAATGTAGAAAAGTTTAATGAATGGATTATCTCAATGTTGTGTAGCCTCCCTGAACCATCTATTATGGACAACGCCCCATATCACTCGATGCAAACTGATAAGCCATCTGCCCAATCCCAAAAGACAGCTGACATCATCGCATGGCTTCAAAAAAATGGCGTAGATGCAAATATAAATATGTTAAAAGTGGAATTAGTAGGTACGTCTTTTAAAAGAAAACAAACCAACCAAGATCCGGTACGTCATTGACGAAATGCTTTAGGATATGGTCACAGAGTTATACGGTTACTGCCTTACCATTGTGAATGCAATCCAATTGAGTTGGTGTGGGCTCAAATTAAGAGATATGCTGCAAGACGCAATACAGAAACCCCATTTACCACAAAAAAAATTTAAAAATATTAGAAGAAGCAGGTGAACATGTGACTAAAGGAGACTGGGAAAAAGGTGAATAGAATTGTTAAATTAATAAGGGAAGATTATAAAAGACACATGAAAATATATAATATTTTTGAAAATGAACGTGTAATTAATGTAGGTAATGATAGCAGCGACGACAGTGAAAATAGCAGTATGGAAAACTTTGATTGAATAAGGCCTTTTGTGGCATCTTTTTCTGTCTCTTTCTATATGAGTTTGTTTCTCGTGTGCAAATGGAGTATGTACCTATATTCTTTTTCATTCCGATATTCAGTTCATTTAAATATATTAAGTAAACAGTTAAATTTTTGTTTTATTAAAACTTTTTAATTAGTTACTACATGCAATACTAGTTATAAATCCAAAAACCTATAGATGCGACTATTTGATTATATTTTTTACGATTGTAAATTGTCATTTCACGTTACTATTACAATGTGTCAAAATGGCCATCTTATTTTATTTTATTTTTCTTTATTGGGGAAAAAAACAGATACAGACGCAAACATTACAAAATAAATTAGAACTTAATTCTGTATACATAGTCTACACCCTAAACCAATTCCCCCTTAGAGTTATTGGTAGACGTGGCAATTAATACAAAACATGTTTCAGCAACTAGGTACCTACCTAAAACTAACAGACTTAACAATCTTAAGCACACGCAGACTCTACAAAGGAATGCCTTATATATATAACAATCAACGCAAACATCAGGGCTCACTACTAAAAATAAATAAATTACAAATACAGTTTCTAGGCTACATTTTTTTTATTTAACAATAGGGTTACTCGACGCTTATATTTATCGTATGAACTACCGAACATGTCAACCGAGGTTAGTTGCTTGTTGTATGAATCGCAGAGTCTACGGAGCGGCGCACGGACACCTGCCATAGTTCTACTCGTCGGGACAGCGAACAAAGTCGTAGATCTGGTTCTGTACGACGGAGCCCAAAACCTCGATACCTTCGAGAAGGTCATGGCAGTCGTAGCCGCCGTTGCTTATATTGTACAGAACAGCAGCATCCCGCACCGTACGTCTTGTACGTCCGTACGTCACCGTATCTTGCCGCTAGTATAAGAAAATTAGACTAAAACTGTCCATTAATCTAAGTAAAAATATTACTGTTTGAAAAACACAACAGAGAATAAAATACGAAATGAAAAATAACGATAAATAACAACATACTTTAATAATAATAGTGATACATTACAGAATGCAGACAGTAGTTCAAAGCTCGATTTGAACGCAAGACATTTCTCAACAAATAACAATGCAAGGTGGAATTCAAATAAGCTGTCACTATTTTTACAAAGAAAGACGAAATAGTTCAATCAATGATGTTATATTTGAAAAAGAGGTAGATAGGTTACGTTAGTACTAATGCTTGTAAAATTTTGTCCCGGTTACGCACACACATGAGCCACACGTTTTGTTTATAGACACTAATAAAATGATGAAGTGTAAATAAGATAACATGACAATTACCCAATGACTAAGGAAACTAAAATTACCATAAGCAAAGTGAGACAAATATACATTGCACTGCGTCGCTATACAATGTAAGACTTCAATTGCATTTCAAACTAACAAATCACGCGGCTCTCTAAAACCATTGTGATTGGTCAATTTCACTTTCTTACTGCATTTTAAGCGAATCCATGACTTAATTCATAGAATATTAATGCAACAGAACAGACATTTTCGAAAAATATGATTGATGCCTAATGGTAAGAGAGTAAAAAAGGATTTATGTTTGATTTTTAAAATTGTTTTTTCTTGAGTCTGAGAAACAGAATTATTTAAGTACATACATTAGTAAAATAATTTTGTTATAAATTTAAAAATGATAAAAATAAAACACTAGGTATTTTCATGTAAAAAATTGTTTATTTTGTGGAATCCCAATTATTGGGATATTAGACTCACTGCTAAAGCTTCCGATTCGTTTTAAAAAATACGTATATTATAACTTATATACTAATTAAATAAACGTAATCAAATGTTTAATAGGCACTGCATGACATTGACGGTTCCGTAACATAACTTTTTATATTCCTTGACCAAACATAGTATATTGCTCTCTGTCGCACTTGGTAACTGGGGTATTGTCTATCGCATTTCATTTTTTTATGATTTAATATTTTACTGATATTTTAGATTTTGGAAAAAATGGTGACACAAATGAATTAAATAAGTATACTTACGCATGATACGTAATTCGTGAACCATTGGAAGTCTTGCTAGTATAGTTTCTGCAGTATCTAATAATACAGGACGGCATTTTAATATTAATATTAGGAGCGCACATACGAGTTGACACTGTCACGTTGTTACACGAATGAGCTCCAGCTTGACTAATTAGCAAAGTTTTGGAGCGCCAGTTTTCGGGCACAATAACTCATCTACCTCTTTTAAATATAACATCATTGAGTTCAATCTATAACATAAAAGACTAGTGGGTACATCTATACATGCTAGGCTACACTAATATGAAGCCCAAAAATTAATATTAATGAAGTGAAATGTTTCTGGCCTTCTCTTTTTCTTTGCGTTTTTTAGTTTCAGCATACCATAAAATTAAATGATATTTTAAGAACACATAAAATTAAAAATTACTGTTACTGATTAATAAATTTTAAAATAATAAATAACATAATTTCATATAAGTATAAATTTACAAAATGGTTTAATTGAAATAGCATTAAGGATTAAATTCAATTGATTAAATAAGAAACAAGATTTACGCTCATTAAAAGTCTTTTCATATTTTTTTGAAAATATTTATAATACATTTTTTGAATTATATCATTGCAATCAAAATAGCTAAGTGAACACAAAATGCCATCTATTGAATATGGGAGAAGTTACTTTTTTTTAATTTTCTAAATTTGTCAATTTTTTATAGCTGAAAAGATTAACTTCATAGCTGAAAATCAGAAAAGAAACGATTAATGGAAGAATCGATCATTAGATCTTGAGCAGTGAATCGATCCAGCGAATAAACGACAGACACTCGAAGATCGTTCTATAAGTTTTTTTAAATTATACATGGGATAGATAAAAGTTAGACAACTCAAAAAAGCGTTAAATCTGGCTCCGACAGTGCTAAGGTGGCGGCAGTGTTCGATATGTGTTTATATAACTTATTAAAAAATTCCACGCTAGCTCATTATTTTATAGGTGCGTTCTTACCAATACAAATATAATAGAAACTCCATTTTTGGGTGTTTGCAATCAATTCACTAAATCGATTCTCTGTTTGAGATCGATAAATCAATTTTTCCATTAACCGATCACGTATCGCCATCCCTAGGAAAGTTGTTCCAACAAATTTAATGGGAAGGTATGTAAGGCATTTAAGAAACAACGAAACGGAACGGACTTAAGGAACGGCGGAATTGAGTAATAATAGGTTACCAGTCTTATCGTCATAATTATGTTAGATGTGTCAAACGAATTTTCATGTCTCTTTCTATCTTATTGAGCGTAATGTTGAGTAAAACAGTTAGCTATAGTAAATATGGCAACCTCGCGCAGTCAGTGTAATTCGTTTCACCTCATGTCCGACTTCACATACTTTGCTGAAATAATTATTAATAAATCTTAAGCGCCAATCTGACTACCCCATTAGGGATACAACGTGAAGATATGTTATGTTATGTTTTTTAAATCTTAAGCGTTTTGGCTATTTGTACTCAAAAAAATAAAAATATGTCATGTTCAGCTGTGTATAGTTGATTGTTTTACTTTACAATAGTAACTAATTAATCTGTGCTTACTCACACTCTTCCCTAGACACGCACATTGGTAAAAGTCCAGAGTTGCTAAACAAAAAACGGACATGCTCTTAGGGCAACTGCTCCGTCCATTTTATTCTTGGTCTGAGATATTATAGTTTATTACTCAGACCAAGAAACATTATGGATGGAACCATAATAAGTTGCCACTCTCGCTCTTATCTCCGTGTGTCAACGTACTCAGAAACAAACATCAAAACACAAAAATAAATGTTATTTAACATTAATTCATTTTATGATTTAGAAACACGACTCGTATGAACTTCTATCTACTCGTATGTGATACGTTCTAGGTGATTCACTGAAAATCTCAATTTTTGCTTAATTACGAATTTTTTTTCGTTTTATGTGTTTTATTCCTATAAAACAACCTAAAGAATATCCTTATTCACTGATTAGAAAACTTAAAATGGAGTTCATTTCTGCAATAGGGATGTCATTAAACCTTATAAAAAAAAGCTATAAGCTCACGAAATTTTGGCGATCAAGGAAATTGGGGAAAGACCAAGAAAATTACGAAACTATTATACTTCAAGGAAATTACGATCTGTCATGGAAATTAGAATATGGTTGTCCAATAACTCAAATAATTATTCATTCATGTAGAATTATTTGGTTAGGGCGCGTTTATTTGACACGAATTCCTTCTCGCCGATACAATGCGACCGCGCCTTAACAAAATTCTATATGAATGAATACCAGTGCATTCTTATTATTATTATTAGTGTAGAGAAGATTGGTGAGTTTTCTAAGGTCACACAGTCTGATCTCGCCCAATCAGTTCGGCTTTCGCAGGGCAGATCGACCGAAGACGCAGACTTTGCTTCTTAACAGTGTTTCGAGGGTTATTAATGAAAAAGAATCGTGTCTGGGGGTATTCTTGGATCTCTCCAGGCCATTCGACATGGTATCCCACCATATTCTCCTACGAAAATTAGAACTGCTGGGAGTTAGAGGGGTTACTTTGCGGTGGTTTGCAAGCTATTTGGAGAACAGGAAGCAGGTAGTTACTATGGGAGGTTACACTAGTGATCTTGTTGGAGTAGGGCTTGGTGTGCCCCAGGGGAGCATCCTAGGACTGTTATTATTTAACATATACATTATACATAGATAACATCTCTAAAATCTTCGTTGATGAAAGAAACGTGGAAGTCATTTGCTACGCCGATAACACGGCGATTATATTTCGATACCTTCTTGGTCTGGTGTTTTCGCTTGTGCTGAAAGTGGAGTGAAGCGGCGGCCGCGCCGCGCCGACGTCGCCGCGTGGTTGTGTAGTTCCCAGTTTAAACGTTGTTACCTATTCAACAGAGTAAGTAGGCCGCAAGAAAGTTTTCGTCTCGTGTGTCTGCGCTCTTAAAATGTTGTGCGAGTACAATTCTCCCTTAGGAGGGAAAGTAAAGAGCATTTTAGCTCATACAACCATGTCTTCAGTAATAAATACATAAATTCTTCATATTATTTCATTAAAATATAGACGCAATACATTTTAATGTCTGTTGGAGTTTCTGTTGACAAATATATTAAGGCAGTCCTGAATATTCTTGACTCTTACAGTCGTCTGTGATTGCTGAATGCATTTATAACTTATGATATGTTGGTCACAGATCGATTTTAATTTTGTCATGTTGGTTAGACGTCAATGCACCATCCAATAGCAAAAGTTCGTGTCCTTTCTTCGATTCGAAGAATATGGCCGACATTTTCGTATTTGTACTGTCATGAACATTTTCTAGTGACAAAATATAGTTTGTATTTCTTCATGTACGATTTTAAATTTTTAAAACGCTTTATTATTTAATTGCACAGACGGTGTTTACATAGTTTAAGTTAATTCTATATTAGACAATGGCAGCTGATCGCGAAATTGCTGCTGAAGACAGCATTAGAGTCGTGTGCCGATTTCGACCACTCAATGACTCTGAAGAAAAAGCTGGTTCGAAATTTATTGTGAAATTTCCGTCGGGTCCTGATGATAACTGCATTTCTATAGGGGTAAGTAAATTGGAGATTGTTAGGCTTTATTTTGCTTTCCTATATCATCGCCCTAAATTAGATCATGATGACTAATACATTACGACTGAATTCACCTGCTACGAAATGGCCTTTCTTTTTCATTCCGCTTCGGTGATTGCGATTCTTATCATGAAGTTTTGAAGAAAACAGCTGAAATTTTCCTGAATTAAACGCAAACTTCTTTGTTTTGTCTAAAATCAATACAAAACCATCTCGACCTTGACCTATCCCTCTGATAAGTTTATAAATGAATAGCATTTTGTCTCTTAAATTCTGTTGATCTCTAATTACAATCCTAATAATGGCAAAAAAATGTATGTACATTGTGAGATCAATATACCTATTATAAACTAATACCTACAGTATACATATTGATGTTTTAAGTACTTAAATATTCACGGTGATTGAAAAGATAGTATTTATTAACTAATATTATCAAAATAAAATATTTTCTTGACAAAAGTATGTAAGTGTTATGGTTTATTTTTATAGTTACTGAGTAGGTACCTACATCTAATTTAGATTTGTGTCATTGTATCAATTAGAAAATAAAAATAATAAGGTTTAGATTGCTTCACATTTATTAAAATGTAAAATTATATAACATTGTGATATATTTATATTACACAAAGCATTCCCTTTAAGTATTTAAGGTTTATAGTGTCACTTAGCTAGTTTACATTTTTAAGATATTTCGTAATTTCTGTGTGAATACTCTTTGATTAGGTTATGTTAAATCAGTATTTTTACCACAATTCACGAGTTGAGCGAAGGAATTGAGCGTGCCGCGGCAGCGGTCGGTGAAGCGCCAGATCAGAATCCGCTCTTTGAGAACACATAAAAACTTTAAACTTACCAATAGTTGTATAAACTTTCGTAATTTGGCCCTCTTTACCAGAATGTTAATTACTTCTCATCCCATCTTCCTACACTCTTTTAATCCTCTTTCACAGGAAGTACACTAAAGTGCTTCAATTTCCAATATAAATTTTAAACTGCTGAAGATATAAGAAAATCAATGGTGTATCCCATTATGACTTTTTGAGAAGAAATTCATGTTCAAAATTTCTCACTTAGCAGTTAAGTGGCATTTAATTTAGATGATGTCACATAGTGGTCTGATTCACACTACTATTTAATGCCATTATAGGATTTCTTGATATATGCTATATATTAATAGAACAAAAATAAAATATTGTAAAATGTTGATTATTGTTAACCTTTTAATGATAATGCTGCCAGTCTGCTAGACATCCTTAGCAGTGACAGTGTTTTAAGCAGCAACTTTGAGGACATATATTATTTAAGTTAATACTTAGTTTTAAGTTTGTAAATATTAACATTTAGATATGTATGTACTGATTTATTTTATTAAAAAAATATGATTTGAAAAAAGACTAATTGAATAATTTGCTTAATTTTGTAGGGAAAAGTATATTTGTTTGATAAAGTATTTAAACCAAATGCAACTCAAGAAAAAGTCTATAATGAAGCTGCAAAGAGCATTGTATCTGATGTATTGGCTGGATATAATGGCACTATATTTGCTTATGGTCAGACTAGTTCTGGAAAGACACATACCATGGAAGGTGTCATAGGTGTGTATGCCTTTAAAAAGGTTTGGCAATTTTGCATCTTGAAATATGCAAGTTTTAATATAACTGAAACGCTTTTGCAGGAGATCCAGGAAAACAGGGTATTATTCCAAGGATAGTGAATGATATATTTAATCATATCTATGCAATGGAAGAGAATCTTGAGTTTCATATTAAAGTGTCCTATTTTGAAATTTATATGGACAAAATAAGGGACTTGTTAGATGGTATGTTTTTTTTATAATATAAAGTTTCATTAGTAAGCATTAATATGTAATACTGTTATTAAAGTTATTCTATCTATAATTTTAGTATCTAAAGTGAACCTCAGTGTGCATGAAGACAAGAACAGAGTTCCATTTGTAAAAGGTGCTACTGAACGATTTGTATCGAGTCCTGAGGAGGTATTTGAAGTTATAGAGGAAGGAAAATCAAATAGACACATTGCAGTCACAAGTATGTTACTTTTCATTAATTTACAGCACATCTTATAAATAGCTGAGTGAACTATAAATTTTTCTTTTCTTTCTAGACATGAATGAACATTCATCTCGATCTCATTCTGTCTTCCTCATAAATGTGAAACAGGAAAACTTAGAGAACCAGAAAAAGCTATCAGGAAAATTGTATCTAGTGGATTTGGCTGGTTCTGAAAAGGTATTTATTTATTTCTTCATTTAAACATAATAAAATGTAATACATTTTTTGTGTAATACCTAATTTAGTAGTAAAATATTTTTTGTATACAGGTATCTAAAACTGGTGCTGAAGGTACTGTACTTGATGAAGCTAAAAATATTAATAAATCACTCTCTGCTCTGGGTAATGTCATTTCTGCATTAGCAGATGGAAACAAATCTCATATTCCTTACAGAGATTCAAAACTAACTCGTATCTTACAAGAATCACTTGGTGGTAATGCTAGGACTACCATAGTTATTTGTTGCTCACCAGCATCATTCAATGAAAGTGAAACGAAAAGTACTCTAGATTTTGGTAAAAGGTAGGTTAAGATGTAATACAATGTCACAACTGTTATGTAACAAAAGATATATATATATGACTTATTGTTTTAGAGCGAAAACTGTCAAGAATGTGGTATGTGTCAATGAAGAGCTCACGGCAGAAGAATGGAAACGCCGCTATGAGAGAGAAAAGGAGAAGGTGGCTAGGTTAAAGGGGAAGGTGTGTTTTAGAATGTAACAAATTGTAATTTAAATGGTTATTTATTTTGTGTCTTGGGCTGGATGGTAAAATAGTCATCCATTGAATATTCTACTGAGCATAGAGCTCTTGCATATACATCTCATATATGTAAATTGTTTGAGAGGAACCAATATCTTATGGAACATAGGGTATCTGGGTATGAATGCATGCATGGATTCTCATTTGACTATTGAAGAAAACAATTTAACTGTTTTCTTGAATCTTGATTCGTTTTCTTTGATTTGTAAGGAGACTTGTAACTTCTTATGACTGATCTGCACTGAAGTTATGCATATAATTCTGTTTGATTTAAACAGCTGTAATAGTTTTCAGTAATGGAGAAGTTTCATCTGCACCTGGCATATGGTCCTGAAAATTAACTATTGTTAGCTAAATTCTAAAGCTACCTTTTACTATTACTTTGTATAGTTTGATTTTCAAGGACTACAAAAAAGGCAAAATTCAATGCATTTTATAACAAAATAGCAGTCGTTTCCAAATAAATTATTACCATTAATTAAATAACTATGTTTATCTTCATTTCAATATGTACCTAATTTTTTTAATAGGTTGAAAAGTTGGAGGCAGAATTGAGTCGCTGGCGATCTGGTGAGACTGTTCGACCAGAGGAGCAAGTCAACCTGCAGGAAATTGAAGCTGTCACACCTGTTACATCATTTATTGAAGAAAAGCCACCTGTACCTGTAAGTTTGATCATTGGAATTTTTTTGGTCAGCACTTCCTATTCTTTTGAAATATTGTAATGAGTATATATTATTTGTACTGTAGTACTATTTTTTAAATGCTTATTCCATATAATTATATAATTATAAATGAATCCCATTCCATAAAAATAAGAGAATCCATTTTATAATAATACCAAATATTACTTATTCATGTAGGGATGTAGGGTTTTTAAAGATCTGTTTGTGATTTAGTCTGTGTGTCTTTCTGATGCAAACAACAAATATTATTCAAAATCTGGATTTAAGGATATAAATCATTTCATATACATAGACAGACTTATCAAGGGCGTCGCCAGCTTATGACTAAGGGGAGGGCAATGGGGCAATATTATGGAGGATAAAAAATTTGAGAGCATGAAGCGTTACACTTTGGAAGTCTTTGCCTCGATGACGATTGTAATAAGAACGGTTCTAATATCAATGTACAGCACAATAACTAAATCAAACTTTTAAACACAGTAATAATTATTTATTTTAACAAAAATAATATTTAATTAAAACATAACCTGCGGGGATTAAAATTATTTAGATTTTTATTTATTATAGCTCTGTGTACACTCATCATTGCCAGACCATTAAGGCGATCTTCTGCCATGGTGCTTCTTAGCCATGTTTTTAGTCTTCTGAGGCTGCTAAAGGATCGCTCTACTGTACAGGTTGTGCATGGTAAAGCGATCAAAATTTTCAATGCTTTTTCCGTTTCGGGAAAGAAGGAATTTGTTTCTTTTAGGACATCAACAACTGTTAGATTTGTTAGATTGAGCCTATCGTGCCACAATTGCTGCCAAAGTTCGATTTCATTCTTTATGTTCGGTAAATCATAAAACTGGGCAATAGATTCACAAGTTTGTTTCAGATTTTCAGTTGTCATCTTTTGCATCTGCGCCGGGTATAACTTAGATAATGCGAATGCGTAGGTGTTTCTTATGAACACTTACAGATAGCATTGTCCACAAAACCAATTAAAATTGTATGTTCGTAACAATAACTTCTACTTTATTTAGGTATGCCGCATACAAATTATACAAAACTAACGTGAATGCTGGTGAACGGCTGTCGTAGAAAGAAATGCAGTGCACACACACACCATACCTACCTATATATTTTTACACTGTTTAATGGCCTTGCATTTTGGTAAATCTGATATAGTCGTGATGTAAATGGCGGCGATTTTAAAAACGGATGTCAAAATCTTAATGTTATTCTGAATATTTCAATACTTTCTACAATATACATTAAACCTTGTGAATTTACTTACGTTTTGTCATGCGATGCGGAATTTATTAATAGGTAAGGAAGTCAATTGCTCGCACTTTGGTCGCTTTGCGGCTAGCTACATTTGATCTCTAGGGGGGGGCAACTGCCCCCCCCCCTGCACCCCCTTGGCGACGCCCTTGAGACTTATACTCATTGATATTTATTACTACTGTTGATATACTAAATAATGACTTATTTTTATTTATTATCCACTTTCAAAAAACTCCCACTAAAATAATATTTTCAGAATATTGTCAAGACTAGTACACATATATTGGCAAACAATGCCATTTGTGGCCATTCTTAGAACAATAGAATTTGTATCATTCATTGTCTTTTTTACTTTGTAATATATAATTCGAACAAATAAAATACTTTATATTTAATTTAATTTTTGTAACCTCTAAAAAATAGTAATCTATATGCTACTTAGAAGTCAAATTTCAGTCAAATTACATTTACATATTTATTTCAATCTATGTATTTAATTAATTATATTTAAAATCATGACTATTATACATCTCATGTGATTACTTAAAACTAAACATAAATATAGCAAAAAGTAATACACAGTACGTCATTTCTCAAGGACAGTGATAAAATGTGAGAATGATCACGCAATGTCCCTAATTATACCACAATTTTCGATACTTCGTCTACGAGTTATACTAACGTTCTTACTCCAAAATTAGAGTGAATCTTTCCTGTTCAATATACAGAAATAAGTATTATAACTTCTTTATTAGACAGCATGTTTCGTCAACCATATACCTACATATGTAGTTAATTATAGTTTACTCATTCCAATATAACCGTTATATAATATGGAAAGAGATAATACATACTTACGTGTGGTAGAGCCATGCTACATTGTAGCACAAATTGGGCCGGCTCGCCCGGTGAAATACCACTCTCTTACAGAATATCGGCGTGAAATAACAGCATCTATTGCTGTAGCGTTTCGATCGGTGAGTGAGAGTATCGGTTGTCCATCTCCTCCCTTCGGCTCCCGTGATTCCCCGGACGTCGCGGGTGTCCATGGGCGGCGCTTATCACTTTCCATCAGCTGACTCACTTGCTCGTTTGCCCCCTCTTATATAAAAAAAATAATAATAATAAAAAGAGATTGGACGAATACATAAATAATAATAAAAAAACACAAGTGGACAATGATATGCACGCATATGCTATAAACTGCCTGCACATTAATTAATATCAATAACTAACTGATGCCCGGGGTTTCATCCATATAAAATTAAAAAAAAGTAGCCTATGTCCTTCCCCGGAGATTTAATCTATCTTCATACCAAAATTCATCACAATCGGATGAATGGTATGGCAGCCCATAAAATATGAACAAACATTGATGTTTATATATTTTATTAGATAATAATAATATAGGTATACAACTACACTGACAGGCAAAGCCCATAAATTCACCACATTTTTTTTTTGTAAATTTTAATGTTTCACTATCTAGAATATATTCTTCAGGTAAAAATATGGATTACATCATATTTAAATTTTTTTTTATGTCGGTCTGTGTCTATATTAGCGGGGCTTCATAAACAGTTAAACAAAAATAGACAATATTGGCTAAAACTACCTCAAACATAGGGTAGGTTAAAAACGTATGATTATTCAAATCTTTTGACTTACCTACCTCTAAAGGCATATCTAACTTATAAAAATAAAGGTACATCTTTACGTTAGTAACTAATTAATCTGTGGTACCACATTAGATTCCTTGTTACATTAATTTTGGAATTGAATTTTACCAATTGGGTTGGGTTTATGTTGCACTTATCTGTACGTATTTATATAAGGACCATAATGATTAATTTTGAACTATAGAATTGGTTGTTGTAAAATTTATTTTTTTATATCCTCTGAATAATATTACAAAATGCCAAAGACAAATATGCAATTATAAATATGTATTGTGTTATATACTTAACAAATAGATACATTTAATAAGATATAAATTTTCGACTCGGTCCATTTTTTCCCGGTACAAGTTACTTTATGTAGAAAACAATAAATAAATATCTTATCAGAACAAGCAAATTTTTCACCCAAGTTTCATTACTACCATTAATGCCCATTTCCAAGTGATAAACAATTTTTGATGTACATCCTTCCTTATAAAATGCAGATCGTAACAGTGAAAACCTCATTCAAGTCCGTTCAGGTTCTCGAGATTAGCAGTCAAACAACTAGACAAAACACATGCTGGATACATCATTTTATACTATATAGTGTAGCAAGTAATAGTATATGAACTAGGTATATATTACACAACAATTGATGCTTAATTAAATACTTTAATAAAGCAATATTGTGTCAATAATAAGATCATAAGTGTGGTGCACTTATTAAATTATACTTGTTTATACAGCCAGTGCCTGTAGCAGTATCCAGCGCAGTTGAGGATGCAGCCATGCAAGCCAAATTGGAAGCACTGTACCAGCAGCTGGATGATAAGGATGAAGAAATTAACCAGCATTCACAACTTGTTGAGAAACTCAAAGACCAAATGATGGAACAAGAGGAACTCATTGCTTGTACTAGGTATATATTACTCAACTAACTAGATATATATTAAACAACAATATCTTTATAACTCCATAACTCCAACAATATCTCCATAGTATAAAAAATAGAATTTATAAATCTGTAATGATTTCATTACAAGGTCCTTACCCGACAAAGGACTTATTATGCTACATGTAAGCATAATATGCTTAATTATTTAAAAAGAAACACAAAAATCTCATTAAGGAAAGTTGCTTTTTAGTATTCAGAAATAAATGAATATGCAATTTTTTCCATTTTACCACTATTTTCCTGTTTCTATTTAAGACTCACATTGGTTGTTTATTTTTTTTTTAAATTAAACCATAAAAATAATTAATAGGCATTAATTGCATTATGATTGAAGGGGTTTATATCCATAATTAATGTAAAGATAAAGTTATATGTTTAAAGTCATGTAACAGGTGGATGAGAACGAATTTATTCTACTTTGTATAGTTTTGTATAGTTTACTTGTATAGGTTACTTTTCGTAGGCGCGACTATGAGGCTTTACAAGGTGATATGAACCACATTCAGCAAGAAAATGAAGCTGCTAAAGAGGAAGTCAAAGAAGTCTTACAAGCTCTCGAGGAACTTGCAGTCAACTATGACCAGAAGTCACAGGAGGTAGACAGTAAAAGCCGCGAATGCGATCAGTTATCTGAGGATCTACAAGTTAAACAGGTCTGCTATAATTTGTCTGATCCTGATTTCTTCCTTCTTTTCCATAAAGAAAAAACATAAAAATGGAATTCTGCAAATTACAGAGTGCATTGGCTTCTGCGACAGCTGAACTCCAACAACTTCGAGACATGTCGGCTCATCAACGAAAACGTATTGCTGATTTACTTTCAAATCTTCTACGTGATTTAGCGGAAATCGGTGCCGCTGTCGGCGGCTCTGAACTGGACTTCAAACTCAATGTAGACACTGTTGGAAAACTAGAAGAAGAATTCACTGTGGCTCGTCTGCATATCAGTAAAATGAAGAGCGAAGTCAAGAACATCGTACAACGATGCCATTCGCTCGAATCTGCCAATGCTGATGCTAATCAGAAAGTATGTACTCCTTATAAAACTTCTTAATTTTGATGCTATTTAAACTATTTAACTAATAAAACTCTACCTTTAGATCGAGGAATACGAGCGATCGCTGGGTGAATGCAGGTTATTGATCTCTCAACACGAGGCTAGATGCGCTTCTCTCGCCGAGTCGATGCGAGAGGCAGAGAATAAGAAACGCCAACTTGAGGAGGCCGCAGACGCGTTGCGTGAGGAGTGTGCTCGCCTGCAGGTAATTGTTTTATTGTCTATATGTCGATGATTAAGTATTTTAGTATATGAAAAGACAGACATGTGATGCGGAATTGCAGAACTAAAAAGGTCAAGACATGAACATGTTGTGACATAGAAAACTTATGAAATCTACCTGATATGTGTAGAATAATTAGTAGCAAAGGTGCCAACTGTCTAGATTTTTTGATTTTTAGTAGCAGTTTCTTATAATTTCGAAAAAATTAAACTTATAGATTGATATGTCATGTGACAATTTGGACAATTTGACTTTTTTATGTGGTAATAAATACTTGTTTCAGTAAAAATATGCTGTAGATAAAAATATCCAAATTGTTTATATAATAACGTAAATAATATGCAGTTTCTATATGACAAGTAAATGGCACACTTTGGCACAACTATCTTGGAAATATACCAGATTATAACTAGAAATATCTCCAATAAAGTTATGATTTTGTATTTGGTCATTATACAAATGACCCATGTATAATGAGATATAATATCCCATTGAAATTTAATCTATATATATATATAATGAAGTTATGTTTTCTTTGTGCGTCAATCACGTTAAAACTACTGAACGGATCGATATGGGACCACGACCATTCGATGCGGAATCGTTTGTAGATGGTTTAAGTCTATTCATTTTTTCAATTTTATAGACCCTTCACCATTTTTCAAACAATAATGTACTATTACGTACAAAATTTTCACTTACGCCCAGCAAAGCGGGCGGGAAACGGCTTGTATCGAAATAAAAATATGTTTATTGATCTTTGATCAACTACTAATTTTTACCCTTAGCTTCGCTCATGTGGAAATGGTGAATAGTTGGGTTACGTTTACGGCTGAGGCATAGTCACTGTATACAAATATAATAATTTTCATGTAAAAAAAAAGGCCCATTTCATTTTTGTAATTCTAAGTTTTACCCAAATTGACTTGCAAATTATGGCTGTTATGGCCAGAGGTACAGTCACTACGTAAAATTAATTGCTACAGTAATTTTCGCGTGTATAAAAAAAATTAACGAAAGTTTAGTTTTCTTTTAACATTAGTAGTAAACTATTTTCATTTGGTTTCGTTTTGTGGTTTCGGAAAATGGTGGTGACAACCTGGCTGTGGCTGACTAGGCACGGGCTTAGAGCGGCCAGATACTATGGGCGGTCAATCGTGGCAAAAAATGCACTGTTGAGAACATGTCTTATGTCTTAATAAATGATGGAGCTGAGAAGGGAGGAGCTGGTACTATATGGTTTAGGGCGGCCAAGATTGCTAGTCTGCCTCTACGTCTGTCTGTATCGCTGTCGGGCTCTCTTATTGGAGCCAGTATGTATCATAAGTTTAGTATATCCTGGCATATAGACATACTAAGAGTGCGAGTGAGTATGTAATCTTTTATGATAGTGACATAAGTAGGAAAGGGACAGCAAACCAAAGACTTTTGTAACCTTTTTTGAATTACAAGTAGTCACGCTGTGGAGAACGCTGTTGCCTTATTTTATTATTTTGTGTTACTCCTTTTTTATTTCAAAGAATTACTGTATTTTTCAATAATGGTTACGTGTTCTATATGTGATTATGATATTACATATCGCAATAATCAAGGGAATCATTCACATCATAGGTGACAGTGACAAATTAAAATAAATACTTATTTTATGGTATAGGGTTTTTGGCAGGATTTTATGAGGAGCGGTTGGGCGTTTATTTTAAATATTTGCAAATTGTTTCTATTAGATATTGTGATGTAAAATTGGCGTAGTTTTGCGTCCCAAGTATCTACGCTGTTGTGATTTATGTGAAATTGTTGAAATAAGTGCTTATTTAGTAGCGTGACGTTAAGATTTTTACATTGGTCTAGTTCGCCTCAGTGGAACCTACTAGAAAAACTGCCTTAATATATTTGTCGCCAGAAACTCCAAGAAACATTAAAATGTACATTTTAATGAATTAACATGAAGAATTTATGTATTTATTACTCAAAACATGGTTATATGGGCTAAAATGCTCTGTACCTTCCCTCCTAAAGGAGATACGTACACACACTCACACACACAGTCGATGGTATGTATGGTATGATGTATGTGCGTGGTGGTCGCAGGCGGCGGAGCGCGTGCAGCTGGCGGCGGCGGAGCAGCGCGCCGACTCGCAGGTGCGCAGCGCGCTGGAGGCGCAGCTGGAGCAGCTGCGCGCCGCGCACGCCACGCAGCTGGCGGCGCTGCGCGACGAGCTGGCGCACGTGCAGCACCAGCACCAGCAGCTCAAGGAGTGAGTGCCACCACACGCTGCCACGCCTGACCGCACCTTCTTTTTTCTCTTTTTTTTTGCTAATTTATTTATGGCTGGATACGAGTCCTATGGCCAATTTTTTTTTTCTTCATGGCATGGCGCACAGATTAGCGCATTCGCCAATGTCACGTATTGTATAAGTAGAATCGTTATCGTAAAACTCCTCCAGTAAAGTGATGGTAGACTACTGAAGTTTTATACGACTTCCTGGAAGAGCGCGAAAACTTAAGCTACACATGTTTATTTAGATCTACTCCATTTATTTCACTTACACATAACTTTAAAACATAATATACTATCACTTCTGTACTTTAAAACTCCCAAAAATGTAAAAAATAGAACATCTAAATAAAATGACAACCTCACTTCGCTCGTTCCCGCCAAAAAGTCCCTTCTTGTCTTTTATATACTGCCAACTCGTTTCATGTTATAAACTTTTAAACTTTCGCGTTGCATTATTATAAAATATCTAAAAGCACGGGAAATTACCAGTAACCAATGTGCGGTCAGCCTAATACTTATTTAGAAATATAAGAAGTATAATAAATTACTAAGTTTTCAGTATTGCTCTTTGTTCTGTTTTTTACAGTGTAGTTCCAATAAAAAATTATATATTTTCAATATATGGTATCAGTTCAAATATGTATCTGTTTTATAGTAATTTATCATTAACTGTAATTTATTTATATTCACAGTTCATACCAAGAATTGACGTTGGCACGCCAGCAACTCCAGGACGACTACGAGAAACTGAAACGAGAGGAGGCCGACAAGTCGGCGAAACTCAAGGAACTCATGTTAGTGTCACGGTCTTCTCGACGTAACCTTGAAAAGGCCGAGAAGGAAGTTGCCAACCAGCAAATGTTGCTAAAAGATGAAAGCGACTGCTTCAAAGATTATATAATATCCCCAAGGAAAGAGAGGCTAGGGCTCAGATTTGGATTGGGGCTAGATGTTGAAAAAGCTTCAGTCAGGGAGGAAAAGTCGCTCTCGGCAATCCCCAAGTCCACTCCACCCCGACATTCATGTAACATCCACCCCCTACAATTGCATTTACTCATTTCCGTTACCATGATACTCCTTACTCATCGTTATCCACAGATAGTTGTTTTAATTTAAAGCTTCAATTGGCTCGCTTTTTTATAATGCATTCATATGGATCTCTATATTTTTTGACAATGTTAGTTGCAGTGCCTTTATGATTCTACTGTATTGTAGAAATCGTATTTCGACCATAGTGTGAAACGAGATCCATGTATTTGACCTATGAACCATGACAATTATTCATTACATTCAATAAGGTTGCATGGACCATTACTCATCGTTGTTAATATTTTAAAATGTTCATTACAAATGGCTCATATATTTAATAGCAATAATAATTATATACTAACCTATATATCTTAAACAGGAGCCATTTGAAACTTTAATAAGAAAATTACATCTCTATAATTTTACGCACTTTAATAATAGCTTCGCTTTCAATATTGTGATGCTAGTCAGTAGTACTTTATGAGTGATTAGATGTACATAAATATATGCTTAAATCAATTTTATAGATGAATTGAAAAATATAACACGTACGATGTAAATATTGCATTAATGGTTTTCAGTTGCTTGAACTTTTTATCAGTAGATGGCAAATATTTATGTATTGGTATGTTGATCGTAATTTCTCTCTATTCGCATTTAGTTAATTATTATGTATTTAAAGGACATTTTCTAATGAGCGTACACTGCCTTTTATTTGGTATAAAAAATAAGCTTTAATTTCGAAAATAAACTTTCTTATTTTCAAGTAGGTATGTTCCTATTTTATAGTGTAGTAACAATATTATTAAATCTTCATAGGTAATCATAGGCCGCATAGTTTGCAAAAACATGCACAATATTTTTATAATTCGTTAGAGAAGGAAAGTGTAAATAAAGCTGTAAATAATTATTTGTATAGAGAATTAGTAAGAAAATATTTTATTAAAATATTTTTTTACAATATGTTATTCCTTCGATTACTCTCATGGTTAAAGTTAAATATAGTCCATTGTTGTTAATTGTAAGTACTTAACATAAATGTGAGAATTGTGGAACCATTCAGTAATTATATTATGTAATCAAATTTTAGTATTAATATGAACTGTGTGTATTAATATGCGACTTTATATCCGTACATAAATACACATCCATTCCATTGTTGGCGTTTATGAATTATCATTCTTCGAATGCATTTCTTTTTATTTATGCATGGTATGTAATGAATTTGCTTCTCATTTTTATTCACTTATTAGTAATTAGTAAGCATCAGTCGCAGCTGTATTCTTATACTCGTTCCTTATGTCCATGTCACTTCCTCTAGTCTATGTGCACTCTAAAATGCCGAAGAGTGATTGTCGCCTCAGTCTTGTTGGTCATATTAGACTTCGTGTAAACAATGCAGAATGTCGTAGGACTGCTTATTACAAACGTACATATTTGCACGTTAAAATTATTTAATACCTGTTGGCTCTAGCAATTTAATCTAGAATATTCCGATTCAAGTATCCTTCTGTCAATTAGAATAGTTACACTATAATTTTCTAGATTGAATTGCTTTGTATCACTGAATCAAAAAATTCAATTTTGGGACTTAAATTTAAGTGAAATATCGATTCATAGTCAGTGTAAGTACAAGATAGATGTAGTAGCGAGGTCTTGTTATGCCTTCCGCTTTTTAATTTTGAGTTGTCATTTTATTCCGCACGTGTCCCATTCATATTCATTTTGCCGGGAGTTGGCATTTCTGAAGCAAATTGCAGACGCCATTTATATGGATGGGAGCGTGCCGGAAGAATGACATCTCAGTATCTGCCATTTACAGGTAATATTTGAATGCTGCCATTTACATATGCGCAGTATTTCGTTCAGTGTAAACTAATTGTTTTTATTTATACAGTCAAAGCGTGGAGCGGCGTGAACAAGCGCGGGCCGACCTGAAGGGTTTAGAAGACACAGTGGCTAAAGAACTCCAAACCTTGCATAATCTACGTAAACTGTTCGTACAAGACTTACAGGTGGGTTATTCAATTTTCACGACGGACGGCTTAAACAGTTATCCTTGCAACATTGGTTTATTTCTATTCATGTGAAAATAAATACGTAATTTCTGTTCAATATTTTATTTTAATATGCAGGCGAGAATAAAGAAATCTACCAACTCCGAGGAGGGCGCGGAAGAAGAAGGCGGTTCTCTTGCTCAAAAACAAAAGATATCGTTCTTAGAGAATAATTTGGAACAGCTGACCAAGGTTCACAAGCAACTAGTGCGTGATAATGCAGACTTGCGATGCGAACTTCCCAAGCTGGAGAAACGGCTCCGCGCGACCATGGAGCGCGTTAAAGCACTGGAAACTGCACTCAAGGTAACATATTTCATACTTTATATTTGTTCGTTTAATGTGTGGAGTACATATTTTGTTTAATGATCGATAATAATCAAAGTTGTCAAAGGTATTAAAAAGAAATAATCCAAAGAACAGTTTGTAATACATTGTACGTCGCATTGCAGGAAGCAAAGGAAGGTGCTATGCGGGACCGTAAACGATATCAATTCGAGGTGGACAGAATCAAGGAGGCTGTGCGCGCTAAGAATCTCGCTCGTAGAGGCCCACAGGCACAAATCGGTATGTCATTAAATGTATACCTATTATATACACACCGGCACAATTAGCGGAACAGAAAAAAAAGTGAGACTATGAGATAATAACGCATATATTTGACGAAAATGTAATTAGACACAAAATAACAAATTGATTAACATCTTTTAACAACGACTTTGAAAAGTCTTCGTTATTTTTTATTGAAAAATAAAGAAATTTGAACTAAGTGAAATTTTTAGATGATTATGAACCATCACAAAAAATAAAAAAAAGTAAGCATTAAATGATTTAACAATAAAATTAAAGCAAAATTAATAACGAGTGTTTCCCCCTCTTGCTCTGATTACGGTTTCCATTCGTCTGGGCATGCTACAGATTATGTTATCGATGATTTCTTGAGGCAACCGCTCCCACTCCTCAAGTAATGCGTTTCCAAGTTCATTCAGATTGTTGGGGGGTGGCATTCTGGATTTAACCCTTCTTTTTAGCAAGTCCCAGACATGCTCTATCGGATTCATATCGGGGGAATTTGCTGGCCACTGCATCACCGGTATACCTACGTGGCTCAGATATGCCTGTACCGATTGTGCACTATGAGCACGAGCATTATCTTGCATTAGAATAAAGTCGTCACCAATAAATGGGGCAAATGGTACAACATGTTCTTCTAAAATGTCTCTGATGTATCGATCTGCTGTCATGGTCCCTCCTGTGACTATCACTAACTCATTGCGAGCTCCCAAACATATCCCTCCCCAAACCATAATCGAGCCGCCACCATAAGCCACTGTGTGTTCAAAATTAGACTGTATGTGGTGTTCTCTTTTGCGTCTCCATATTCGCTGTCTCCCATCGATCTGTTTTAAAAGAACTCTGCACTCATCAGTAAAGAGAACCTGCTGCCATTCGTTCAAATCCCAATGACGATGTTCTCGCGCATAGGTTAATCGGTTTACGCGGTGACGTCTCTCAAGTTTTGGGCCTTTGGCAGGTATATACGACCCTAAACCAACTTCTTCAAATCTCCTGCGAACTGTACGCTCACTTACTCGTACTCCTCGAACGTCTTCCAGTTCATTTCGAGCTTGTACAGCCGTTAATCGCGTATTCCTACGAACTCCAAGTTGTAAAAAACTGTCATCTCGCCTCGATGTACATCTTTTTCTACCTTGACCCCTCCTCCTCACAAGAGAATTAGACGATCTGTACCGCTGGATGCTGCGATGAATCGTTGATACTGGTCGACGAAGCCTTTAGGCAATCGATCTGTAGGTATGGCCATTTCTTCTCATTTCATCAGCCCTAATGATTTCCAGTGATGTTAAGTCAGGCATAATAAAGAGCTTTTAATAAACAAAATTGCCTATAGAATAACAAATTTATAAAAAACCATTAAGTGCAATTTTTCAAAAAAATTACAATTACGTAGTTATTACTCGAACAAGTTGACAAAACGTATTGTTCGGGAAAATAAAACAAATGAATGAAAAAAGTGTATGTCATCTAATTTTCTATTTTCAAATTTGACAATAAATTAAAAAAATATCATAACTGGCCAGTTCCTCAAGTAAAAGATTTTAAAATCCTGCTTTTTTTGTGTTCCGCTAATTGTGCCGGTGTGTATATATTTCCGAAGGCGAAGATAGCATAACATATGCTAGTAACAATTATATAATCTGTGAAAATATATAACATACAGACAACCATATTACACTATAAGTATGTTTTTTCTTTAGAATACACTTAATTACGCCTTATTTGAAATTTTCAATTGAGTATTTTTTAACTATAACTTAGCATTTCACAATTTAAATACCATTTATCACATTTGCAAATAAAAGAAATATAACGTTTTGAATGTATTTAAGTTCAGAGGCGAAAGTTTTTAAGTATTCACAAATAAAAATAATTGAAAATTGGTTATTCTTAAATCAATAGTAGAGATTATTATTGTGGCAAATTATTATTTATTTTTGGTTTTGGTTCAGATATATTGCTTGAGCACTACATGTTTTATTTCAACGAAATGAATATTCCAGTCTATGTATTTTTAAAATATAACACTCAACATTTCATCTATTTAATTCGTAAATACTTCAACTATCTTTTTAGACTACGGACTCCTGTTTCAATACTGCTCGCGCGCGTAAAAAGACTTAACCTAACCAAAAAAAGTGTTATAAATAAATCGTCGTGTTTGTATAGTTATAATAAAATTTGCAAAATTTTACTCAAGCAACTGCTCGCATATACATCGAATTCTAGAATTTGGCGCGTTTATTCCGATCTATACACGATTAGTCCGTATGTATACTGGCATTGTATATTTATGGAACAAGCTAGTTAATTAGGGCACTACGAAGTATACGTGTGTATTTGCGTACTACTCTTGTATAGATTGGAAGACCTTAGTAAAAAAGTGATTTCCAATCTTTACGCGATTACTTTCAAACCCTTGCGTTCTGGCCTTGTACAGAATGGAAAGACGCGGCTCCGACCACTTTGATTCTCGGTCTGAGGATCTAACAGCCGCACAGAGTAGAGATTGTCACCAAAGAATTTTGAAATATTCCAACAAATTACTGACAGATTGAATGGGTTTAGAAGTGTGAATTTTGTGTGTTTTGTGAGCATGAGCTGTATAGCGTATAGTCTGTGTAGTGTATGCTTATATTTACGGTCGAATTTCGTCCATTAGGCGACCACTATTACAAATATGTGTATCGTTATCATAATTGTGTCGTGACGTTGCAGCGAAACCGATCCGCGCCGGCGGCGGGCACCTGGTGGGCGGCGCGCCGGGCGTGGTGCGGCCTGCGCCTGCGCCTGCGCAGGACATCAAACGTAAGTCCATCATTGTAGGTGGGCGAGGTAAGTGACCATTATCACCGCTAAATATCATTATTTATTTTTGATGAATATTGCTGAAGTAATCCTATTCTTGTTTCAGATGAAAGTTGAAGAGATAGTTGTTACATCATAGAGAATTTAAATGAAACTTCATAGATGTACCTAACTCGCGGCGAAAGTCATTCTCAAAAATTATAACCGTTATATTACTACATGTTTATGAAAAAGCCTAATATAAGCTGCAACAAATATATATATTGTAGATTTCTTCTAGGCTTAACGTTTCGAGCTAATGATATTTAACGTTATATAAGTGCACATGGATTTAGAAAGACATAGCTTTTCGCTACTTATATACATAGGTCAGGTTTCATCTAAATTCAATATTGGTTATAAGTTAAATATCCTTGCAAAAAGTATTAGGATAATCGAGCAGAGCAGTCTTTGATGTTGCTATTTTATAAATTAGATGAAACAATATTTTTATGAAATGACAAAAGTATTAAGTATTTAGTTTCTCACCAATGCTTAAATGCATTTCGTGCTAAATTAAGTATCCTATGAATTTTAGTGATTAATTATTATCTTATGGGAAGGAATGTGGTGAGACTAATAGAAATTTGTTCAGTACAAAGACGATACCGAGCTAGTTACCATGTCTGAATACATCGGGATAGTGCTGCCGCCATTTCGTTCCCATTAGATATCGATTTTAAGTGATGCAATATGTTGATATCTCTAAGAATTACGCTGTGAATTACTTGCAGACTTGCATGTGCTGCCGCACAAATAAAACCATTTAAAAATACAAAAAAATTCACAACTGTCGGCCGTATTCTCTTATGTCACGTGTGGTGGCAAATGCATTACCAGTGTGCATCTCAATGTGTAGTTGTAGATTAAGCTTCTTTAATATATATTTTTATATATGACGATTGTTGTCGACACGCAAGCATTTATGTAATTCGTTGTAAAAACGAAGGTCATATCGTATATTATATACATAAATCACAAGATGTCATGGGTGATAAGTGATAACACAGCATTCAGACTGTTATAAAGCTTCCGAAACAAGTGACTGAAGGTCCGTTGACTAGCATTGGTTATTCTCGATGTGCTCGTGTGCCTGGGCGACTTGCTAATGTAAGCAAGTTCACTGCTGCTAGGTACGGTTTGACACTCCAGAAGGATTCACGATAGATTTTATTAGTGGGTGATTTTTATATTCATTGAGAATATGAAAATCTCTTTCAACTAACGACAGTTTTCGCTCTGGTAGCTAAAATATTAAAACAAGTTGCCAATGCATATAGTAACAGATATTAATACATTTTAAAGTTAAATATTTTTTAAACTACAACAATGGGCCGTATGGTTATCATCGTTCACATTATCACCTCAACGTTTTGCTTACTACTATTTGTGCGCATCACTTTCACGTTTGCTTGCGAGCTGTGATGTTTTGTTAGCAAAATATTACTTATTTGTAATTCGTTTGCCTTTGGTCTCGATGTTTAATTTAGTCTCAAGTTATATTCTTGGCTGCTACAGTTAATAAAAATGGCGAACGTTTTTCATCAATTTCACTGAACACATTATTTTACTTCAATTCAAAATTTAATATTGTCAATTTTTACTCCAGGGCAAGTGTATTCAAACCCCAATTTTGCCATTTTTATTGACAATAATAATAATTTAGAAGAAACATACAATTACTCGTTTGGATTGGTCAAAGTTCTCTATTTTGTTTTTAGATGCGTCGGCTTCATAGTAGATCTGTAATTTATGTAAGGTACTTATGAATCATGTCGGAATACAGACTAGTATGAGCTCGCTGCATCAAAACTATATTTATGTTATGAGAGGCATGCTCATACACTGTATCCTATGAGGAGTTATGGAACTAAAAATGAAAAAAAAAATGCCCTGAAAACCAAAGATGATCACAACTTTAGATCAAATTTATCATCTAGAAATTTTTGCTCCTCGTCCGATTACTCAATGGTTCCAAAGCTCCTTATTATGTTGCAATACAATTATATCGTTTAGGTGTAAAGCTGTAGTAAATTAATTTCCCATTATAAGTTAGATACTCAATTAAATATTTTTATTTATTGTATTTCAAAAACCAAAATTTTCATTTGTCACTTTTGAAGTGTAATACGCTTTTTTTTACATACCTCTAAATATTTACATTATTTTAAAATCATGATCAAATGTATTTTACATTCAAAATCGGATAAATCTTACAAAGATGCATTCCAAAAGGAACGCAAATTGTGTCTTTGTTATATGTATATGTAAGTTTAGATTGTTTTGTTTTGTTAAACGTAGTTAAATAAGAGGCTATCCTCGGTTTCCACTCGCCTGTTTGTGCCTGTTCTTTAGACAGCTCAACAGAGCTCGGTTGCGTTACTATCTTACTCTATGTCCGGGCGAACCCCAAACCGACAGGCTTGCCTTTGCACCAAGTGATTTAGTTTGTATGACATCTTTTGTATGATGTATTTAATATATGGAAAATTCTCAAACAGAGTGTTTTCTTAATTTTTATTTATTAAAAATAAATTTATGAATTTAATTTGCTAGATGTCTTGTTTATTTAACACACCTCTAAAATGTTAATAAAAGATATTTCTGTAGCTTTAATAATTGTCTCTAGAAATACCTATTTCACTAAATATTTCAATACAGACATTGTAGAAAAAATTAATAATGAAACAATAAATAAACACGATTTTGCATAACAAAAAAGTATCTATGAAAAATTAATAGAATTTATTCTTTAATCTTAAACAATAAAATTCTAATATAATTTGTATGTAGCAAATCTTTATCAAAAACATTATTGAATAAACGATTGTGATTGATAAGACGGCTTTTCCAGATCCAAAATAAATATTTGTTCATTTGTTAGGAATAAAACATATTGTTTCTTTTCTCTCTATACCAAGAGATGGCGCTAGTTGTCCCGTCAGCGCCGGTTTAGTTTATTTTTTTTGGTATGTGGGTAATTTAGTGTGTGAAATTACGTTGTAATAGAAAAAAAATTTAAAAAGGGTCGCTAGCTTTGTGATAAGAAAAAGGGAAAGTTTTTGGAATATTGATTATCTTATTTGTTTTGAAGCTAAAAGAACTTGCCGTCGTGTTTACGTGTTATATTGTGTTCGCCGACTGGAATTGGAGGTATTTAATTGTTTTGCATTATACTGTGGTGATGTGGTGATAATGTGGTGATAAGTGTTTCTATCTTCCGTTTTGTGGCTTTACGATGCCAGAAGAATTTGCCAAATTGTAAAATGAGAAAATAGCTACTTATCAACCGCAAAAATTTGCGTTTAGATACTGTTTAGTAATAAGAAAGTAATGTCCGCAGTCTCGATTTGAAAATAAATAGGCGTAATTTTTGTTACCAAAACTCCGAGAAACCTCGAAAATGATACCCATGTCATGTCATTCAAAAAATTAATATACGCTATTTTAGATTTGAAAACGGACGTCTTCGTCGTCTCATAACTAGCTCCCCGAGGAATCTCGAAAATATCACCCATTTTCACTTTATTCAAAAAATTAACTTACCTACCTAGCATGTGTTGCAATGCCGCACTTCACATACACAGTACCTAGGTTTCTGTAAATTATGTGAAGTGTAGGATAATATGAATTGTAGGAGGTCTTAAACGAAAAGTTACTTCAAAAGTTACTTCCTATCGCAGAGCATCCGTCATATTGGATTTGTAATGACGTTCCATATACACAAAGCTTTTCCTGTGTAATACGTGATAAAGATAGCTTTATCACGTATTACTATCGATCTCGTGATTTCATATCTGGCTGACCGAGAACAAAAAGTGAGTGTAATTGGGGTTACACTTACATCTGTCGTTCTAAATTAAAGATGGGCTTCCCCAAGGATCAATTTTGGAACCTTTCCTGTTTTTGGTTTACATTAATGATCTTCCATTTATGCTTGAAGGCCTATGTGAAATAATATAATTTGCTGATGAGTGATGACACATCATTTTTATTTAAATTAAATTGAAAAGATAGATATTAGCGGACAGAATAGGAACTTGGCGGATGTCTAAACATGTTTCGCTGCTAATAATTTACTACTGAATGCACAAAAAACCAATCGCATCAAGTTTTCCCTGTCCAATGTACCCAGAATCCATAATAGACTACAACTGTATGGGAAACAATTAGAATTAGCAAAATCAGCTACTTTTCTTGGTTTAACAGTAGACAACGTTACAGTGGGCGGACCATTTCGGGACTTTGGCTAATAAGCTCAGTTCGGCAATATATGCTATTAGACGCATTAGACAGTTGACAGATGTGGCTACGGCTAGGCTGGTGTACTTCGCATATTTCCATAACTTTTTATGTCTTATGGCCTGCTACTGTAGGTATCAGCGGCGCATATGAAATCTATCTTTATTTTACAAAAGAAGGCAATACGTGCCATCTACAATATGAACATACGAGAGTCGCTGAGAGATCATTTTGAAGACATTGATATACTCAACTTACCCTCGTTATACATCTTTGAAAACATAATGTACACTAGAAAAAATATAGATCTATTTCAAAAGAAAGGCGTTATTAATGATGTGGAAACTCTTGGTCGTGATCACTAGTTATTCCTCTTTAAATTACAAAAGTCAAGTGGTTCGTTTTTAAGCAACTGTTTGTTTTTATAATAAAATTCCTCAAGAAATTACTCAATTAACGGAAAATATATTTAAACTTGTTATTAAACGCATACTGATTGAAAAAGCATACTACAAAATTAACGATTTCATTGAAGACACAATAGCCTGGAAATAATCCTCTCTGCACATGCATTTACTGGTTTTATGGATATTGTATTTTAAATAACTATTGTAGAATGATGTTGAAAAAATGATACTTGACTGAATTTTTTGCCGGTTCTTCTCAGTGTCCAGGTTATCTAACCAAGTGCGATTGCTAAGTCATTATATTTATTATAGAAATAAAGATCTCTAATATTGATGCTGGCTCTACAAATGTTGATAGGTAATTGATTAGATAAGTATTTATAACAAAGCTGTTGAATAGGCGCTTCCATAGACGACCCCAACTAAAATAACTGACTTGGTTTTACATGATATCTCACAACTTTGTGTAGTGGAAGAATGAGTTGCGTGACTTGGCATTTTTTACTTTTTTTTTATTTTTATTTTCCTGAATACTAGTAGCCAAAACAAGATTTACGGGCATTTGCAAATAATTATTTCGTGACCGACTCGTGAGCTGACACGAATTACACCGACAGTGCGAGGTTGCCATACTTACTACAGCTAACTGTTTTACTCGTACTTATTGCCAATGAGATAGAAAGAGAAAGGAAAATTCGTTTGTCACAAGGTGGTAAGGGCGCCAAGTTCTTATAGTTCCGTCCATAATATTTCTTGTTCTGAGCATAGAGTAAATTAATATCAAATAACATTTATTGCTGTTTTCTGTAATCATTTTACTGCAATTTTACTTTTTGCGTTTACAAATATTGTTTAAATCACATAAACGAAAGGTGACATGACATTCATATAGCAAATTGAGAGCAATTCTTTGAATCGATTTGTGTAAAAGTTAAACACTATTTTGTTTCATCGGCAAATGTAACTTTTAAGAAATCAGAATTTTATAAAATTAATGAATATATCTAATTGATTGATTGATGAACATATCAATATTTCAAAACAGAATGTAAGGTATAATATTTTGATATAATAAAATGCCGCGGAAAATAAGTTTAACTAAAGATATAATTTTCCAACGGTAATTTCTCTTTATTTATTTTACAGGGGAAAAGTGGTATTAAAAAACTGGTAGCCCCAATATGATCGAAATTATTTAGCTCTGTTTGTATGTTACTCTGTGTTGTTTAGCACAATCATTGTGCGTTTGTGCCTGACCTTGAAAAAACCGGCACGCGTTAAAGAACAGAAAATACTATAGTACTATACTATAGCTTTATTACTTTCTTCTACTTTGCATGCGGATAAGATAGTCTCTTTCTTGTGTGAATGAGATGGAATGTATGGCGAGTCTATAGGTTTCTCTGTCTACGTTTTGTATTTAATACTATTTAGATAAGGGATATATATATATATTGGAGCTATAGAATTAGTAATTTTATCTACAAATCCGCAATATTTAATAGTGTATTTCTCTATAAATTTACTACTTGTGATATAAATCACATCTTCTTTAAAATTAATGGTCTTTGCTATAAAAAAAACGGTAAACTTTAACAGTTTTCACTATGAAATTTTGGATACAACTTCATTAACTGAAACTTTAATGTGGTGATTACACCACATTAAAGTCAATCATCATTAGATGATGATGATAAATGCTTGGGAGGAAATCGTGAGGACAAATGCAGGATAAGATTCAGATTGTTTCACATTGGGTAAAATTTTGCAATTTTTTTTGTAACTATACAAACAACGATATATTTATAACATTTTTTTGGTTAGGTTAGGTCTTTTTACCACAACGCACGAGCCGAGCGAGCGGAGCGAGCGTCCCGCGGCAGCGGCTGGCAAAGCGCCAGATCGGAATCCGTTTTATACATGGAGCAGTATTGAAACAGGAATTCGCACTCCGAAGAAATAGTTGAAGTCGAGAAATAATCTCGATAGCCCCTCATACCTCATAAACATCTCTATAATCCTCCATCTCTTTTCATCTTTTGCTGTTGGTATATGTATATATAGCAATCTCATATGAACTAGTAGGTGTATGTCTGAATTATTTCCAGGAGCAGTATTGAAATAGGAGTCCGCACTCTAAGGTAAGGATAGTTGCAAGTCGAGAAATTTTATCTTAAAATATCTCTATATCCTTCGCCACTCTTTCATCTTTTGCCGTTTGGTATATGTATATATAGCAATCTCATATATTTTATCAGGTGTATTTCTGAGTTATTTCCAGGAGTTAGGAAGAGACGTCGCGCAATTGCGCCAACTGCATTCACTGCTCCGGATGCGTCGGCATTGTCAGGATGACAGATTGTCAAGTTCCTTTGTTTAGTTTATAGAAAATGTTATTATTATAGCACAATCTATTATTTTAAATGATTGCTTATTTTTTTATTGCTAATAATTATTTTATAGCGTCTTAAATTTTTTTAAAGCTAATATCTTTTTTATGAAGGAGTAACAATTTATTGTGTAACATTATATTTTTATTAGCAATTCATAGCAATTTTGTCTATATTTTCACCAATTTTGAAGTGCTATTAAATGCATCCCTTTAGATAATAATTTTAAATTCAGAGAACTGTGAGTAAAATGGTAGCGTAAATTAAGTTTCAATTATTTACATCGATAAAGACCGTGACTAATTTATAAATACTTATTATCGTGTTTTGAAACATATAACATGATATTGAAAAAACATTTTTATTATATGGGACATAAGAAAAATACCAATATTAATTATTAGACTAAAAGACATATTTTTGGCTATTTTTGCTGTGATATTTAAATAATAAGTGAAACAGAAACTGGGCTTGTGAGAATTATATTATTACGTTCATAATTTTTGCTGACTTAGTTCCATCTTATTATGTACATACTTAAAAAATACTTTATACATACATATACATATATGTATATATCTGCTGTTGTTTATAATAATTGATTACGACATACTAATACATATAAAGATTATTTTACAACTTAGACATGTAGATAAATTAATAAAATATTCAACACAAACAAAAAATACCTAACCGTTAATAATAGGTGTTACATTGAAGTAATGATAATATTCCTACGATATATGATGAAGTCCGACGGGAAACATTATCATAGTCCATCGTATGTTGACACAGAGTCATTGGAATGCTGGCGATTTATTATGTGATTGTAACCATTTTCCTTCGAAGCAGACGAGGTTCTGAAAAATAATACATTTGAAAATATATATCCAAAAAGTTTTATTTTTTAGGGATAATAATTGTTGTAGTTCAGACCACAAGAACTATAAAAAATGTTCTGTATGTTAAATCGTTCTTGGAGAAACAGGCTATTTAATGGTGAAAAGAGTTAAACATGTATTTGTGCTAATCAAGATTATGGTTTTAAAAGTAGAGAAAATTTTTGTGCATATGTAAATATAAAGCACGCTAAATACAATGAATAATTCAATTTACAAATAATTATGTCTAATAATAAACATTTTAGTAAGAAATGATTCAGTATGCAAACAGATACTACTCTATATACTATAACTGAGGTAAACGCGCCCTACACACGTTAAATATGAGTTAATGAGTACCAGTGTTTTCATTTCACACCTAAATCTTGTTACTGTCGTACGTCACGCAGTCAAAAAAAAGTGCTGTTTAAAATTAGAAATTGATTAAATCATCATCATAATATGTGTTTTCAAGTTAAGAGAAGGTCAAAAATCAAACATTTCTCAAACATTTTTACTAAGAAGATTTTAGTCCTTAAACAAATTTGGCATGATATTTTTTCACACGCGCACGGCCAGCGCACTCTACGCCGGTCAAACCCACGCCCTCAACACCGTCACAACCCGCCCCCTCAACACCGTCACAACCCGAGTCCTCAGCTCCAACTCAACCCGTACCCTCAGCACCAACCAAACCCGCGCCTTCAGCGCCTGCAAGTCCCGTGCGCACTAAACCGGCTCGACAGACCTTAGCGGCGACGCCAGTACAACAACCGTGGCGTAAGGAGCCCGCCCCCAAGCGCGTTCCGCAGCGCCGGCTCCTTCAGCGCCGGCGTCCGATCTCCTCGGCGACATTAAAATGCTCGCCGAACTCGTTAAGGAGATTAAACTTAACGTAGTCAAATTGTTCGCGCGAAAAATTCGCGACTGTAGAGACGGGATGGGACGGCTAATTATACTCGCTGAGCATGCGTCCCTTCTGGACACTTTAAGCCGCTTCACGGCGCCCCTTCGTAGGTTATAAAACCGGACATCCACGACAACTCCCTCCACGCGCATCAAACCGTGCGGGCTCTCGATTTCTTTTTTTAACGCGGACGGACTTCGCAGGCAACGCGGCCTCCTTCACGAGTTTACGCAAACCACCAAATAGATATAAGGCTATTGCAGGGAACCTTTTTGAAACCTAAAGGGCGCGACCCCGGCCTCTCTGGGTTTAACATCGCGCGAAACGATAGAGTGCCCGCCCCAAATGCGGCACTCTTTTCTACTACAGAAGGTCTCTGCACAGCATTCCGATCGATACGCCCGCTCTCACTAATATAGAGGCGTCAGTGTGCCGTGTGGCGCTCACGGGGCACGCGCCTACCACGCTTGCGTCTGTATATCTTTATCTGCATTCCTGGTAAAGCGCTAATTAGCGGCGATTTAGAGGCCCTCCTAAACTTCGACGACTTCTGTCATACTCGCCGGCGACCTCAACGCTAAACATCGTCCCTGGAATTCCAACTCCAACTCGCAAAATGGCAGAGCTTTAGACCAACTGACCGATGACCTTAATTTTGACGTTATCGCCCCCATGACACCCACCCACTATCCCAGAGTTACAACGCACAGACCGGACGTACTCAACATAGCGTTCTAAAGAACGTAGCTCTTACGGTGCATTCGATAGAGGCGTTACACGTTAAGACTCTGACCACAGGCCGGTATTACTCAAACTAGGACCTACGACAGGCACATGGACGCTCACAAGAACCGTGACGGATTGGCAGAGATTAAACGTAACGCTAAACTCTGAGAATTTGTCGCGGCTGAACGCGATACCGGACGTTATCCGTTCCGCCGAGGACGCGACCGCGGCGATAGATGTGTTCACCGCCCACATTCACGACTCGGTCTCTTCGTGGTCCCGTGAGGTCCCGGCGGCGAACGACCGCCGCTGGAAGCTCCCTGGGGACATCCGCCGGCTAATTAGAGCCAAGAACGCCGCGACCCGCGCTTACGATTCGTTTGCCTCAGAAACGAATAGACGTAACATACGCGCCCTCCAACGCGAAGTCAAAGAGCGATATTCCGAACTTAGGGAAAATAGGTGGAGCGATCTGATGCGAAAGATCTAGCCGACGCACCAGGCATACTGGAAGTTGGCCCGATCTCTCAAATCGGATACGTTCCAAGCAATCCCACCTCTGACGAAACCGAACGGACAGTCAGCCTTCGACGACGTAGATAAAGTCGAACTCTTGGCCGATACTCTGGAGGCCCAATGCTCTCCTAGCTCAGGCTGTAGATCAGAAACATTTAGACATGGTTAATCGCGAAGTAGGCTTCCTACCGCCCGCGACCGCCCCTTGGCAACTCAAACCCGCGACGGTTGACGAGATTCAGGACATTGTCAAGGCTCTCAAACCTAGAAAATCCCCCGGTGGAGACGGCATCTCTAACAGAGTAGTAGGACTGTTTTCGATGCGTCTTCTCGCGCTCTTGGTAGCTATAATTAATGCTGCCATGGCGAACCGCGTCTTTCCAGCCACCTGGAAGCGATCGCCATCGGAATCCCGAAACCGGGCAAACCCCATAAAAGCCCCTATAGCTATCGTCCCAACAGTCTCCTTAGCATATAGCTATCTTCCCATCAGTCTCCTTAGATTTTTTCGCCTCTCAGAAACAAAAAAAAACGTGTAGCACCGTTTTCGTCCACTCTCTACCTACACAAAAACAAGAACACTCAAGCTCGCATCAATAGAAAAAAGAAGCATTTCATTTCGTCAGTATCCCGCTACTATACCCGCGTTGCAGTTGGTGGACTGGCGTGTGTACGGTTCAGTTCGTGTGTGCATAGTGGCCTCGAGGTGATCGGAGATCGTATCCGAGCCGGGTCACGCACAATAAATTCCTTTCATAAGTATCCCAAAATAAGATACAATAGAAAAAGGATCCCCTCGTCGATCGTTTGAAAAAATACCTGCTGCGCACTCCGAAAGGCATCTTCCAAAAACGTCGAAAAATGATAGAAGGACTTCGAATTTAAATTCCGGGTTTTCACCGTTGTATTCTACGGAAAATTTACTCTCTTTTTAAGCAAAAAAAAAAAATCTATTTTTAGACCCTCTAATTATATCTTGCACTTAAGTAATTTACTAATTTATTTCGTAGGTAACCATAATTTATAAATAATGTATTTCTTTTAATTATTATTTTTGTAAATATTAATCTCACTGTTATATTACTAAATGAGATATATATACGCTTGAGTATTTAACTAGTTCCATGCAATAGGCAATCTTCGCTCTTTGGCAGCATAAGGGCGCGTTTATTTGACACGAATTTCTTCGCGCCAATACAACGTGACCGGCGCACGGCCGCCGCGATATAGAACAAAATACACTATATATTTACAGTACCTGGGCGACCGAGCTTTACACAGTGTCTTACAAAAAAAATAAGAAAAAAAGTCTGACTACATTGCAGGATTCAAACCCGCGTATTTCAGCTTGGTAGATCTACGCTCTAGTCACTGTACTACTGAGAAGGTAAACTCTGTTCGAGTTTAGTTTGGAAATTTTAAATGTGTAAACGAATTTTCTCAGAGTTGTACCCAAGCTAGATTGATTTTTGATCACCTTAAAGCTCTGTATTGTAAATTTCATCGAAATCGTTAGATTTTCGAGAAAGCGATATATAATATATAAATAATATAATTAAAATATATAAATATTGCTCGTTTAATATAATAGTGGATATCTAAGCTTGTCAAGCGCAAGTGACTTCACTCTGTCTGAAGTGACCCGAGAGGAATGGAATGCGAGGGTGGGATAGTTTTAGAACGTGCGGTGACCGCGAGCGGCCGGCCGCGCGGTTAATTAGTTCCCATAAAATCCGAACGTTGTTGCTGAGTGAATTGAGTTTACATTCGCTTTTAATAAATACACGAGAATGTCAACCGCGCAGCCACAGCAATAAAATTTTCGCGTCGTCTGTCTGCGCTGTAATACTGGACGAACGACGAAATACGGGCAATTTCGTTTCACGTGGTTTTCACTTTGTGACCTCGGCGACCGTTATCCTATCTCTTTTACTCTTGTCATCTTTATTGCTTTATAATAATTGCTTTATAATCATTATATTATTTGTCTGTGTGTGTAATATTGTCAATGTTTTAGTTGAAGATTGCATAAAAACGTTCGTTTCTGGGAGTAGGGCGAGTCTACGTCAGTTTAATATATAGTTTTTTTCTGCAAACAAGTAATTTATTATCTATAATTAACTCTCACCCAAAGAAAGGTAGTAATGTAATAAGATGCGCCCGGCTGGTGCAATCCCTTAACTCTGGCAGCACAAGCAGAATATGGCGTACATACGCTTGTAGCGCTATGCGACGCTGTTCCACTAGGTGGGCGTCCTGTGATATACAATAAGGACCTACTATTACAAATGAAAAGACAAGTGGTCACAGTGAACTCTCTCTTAACACTCAGCACAAACAATATTGTTTACTACCAAGGTGAAAAAAATATGTTTACTATTGCAGGCCATATACTTTTAATATACCTCCATATTACCTACTATAATATCATTCTCTTTAAACCATAATTAAAAAATTATTTTAGAGAAACGGTGATAATTTATTAAAAGGATATTTATAGAAAGTGTGAATTATTAAAATTTTATGTTACTTAAAAATTGAATTTTGATTTTTATAAAATCAAAATTCTCTGAATTTTAATTTACAAAATAAAATTAAAATTCTATTCAAATGAATTTACAAATTACACACGTCTACAAACAAAATTTTGATTTGATAATTTTAGCTAATCATGATTTTTGGTGTGCTGATGCCGAAAATGAAGTCCGTTTTTCTCTGTCACGTACAGATTTTTGAAAATTCATGGAACACAATATCAGTTTTATTAAACATAACTTTTTTCAACATTTTTTAAAATTCCAAGCACCTATTATTTTCTAATACTACTCTCCCCCAGTAGGTGGTGTAGGCATGAATGTCCGAGCACGACTTGTTCTGACAGGAACAAATTTGTTGTGTGGTCTCAGTAGTCACCTTCTAAAGCTAAACCAGATTGAACTTGTTATATCTGTTACTTAGAGCCTATTTCGCTGCTCCTTCTCTCAGCACACTTGTGTTATTTGAAGTGAACACATTGACTAAGATCACGGAGTTGCGTCAAAGTGGTTAAAAAACGTTTTCTAAGGTTTATAAGTGCATTTTAAAAAAATGTCTCATCATTCTCCCACCTCCTCTACACATAAAGCTAGGACTGATAAAGCAATTCGTAGTCTTTCAGTAAAGAAGTTGAATGTTTCAAGTACTTATTCTCTAAATTTTCTGGTTTAAGTGACGCCAAGCTAAAAGAAGGAATCTTTGTTGGTCCAGACATCAGAAAACTTTTCTCAGATGCACATTTTGCTCAGACCATAGATGAGAAGGAGTAGGAACCCTGGAATTCTTTCAGAGTGGTTGTTGAGAAGTTCCTTGGTAATCTCAAGGATCACAACTACAGAAGTATCGTGGAATGCATGTTGATGGCTTTTCAAATACAAGGTTGTAACATGAGTTTACAAGATTCACTTCTTACACTCGCGTCTGAACCATTTTCCGGGAAACTTGGGAGAACGTCAGTGAAGAATATGGGAAGGTTCCATTAGGACATCAAGGAGATGGAACGTAGGTATCAGGGGGAGGAACGGGAATATGATAGCGGACTATTGTTGAATGCTACAACGTGAATCATTTGAAAAGTCCTACACCCGAGAAAAAAATTCGTTTTCATAAAAGCAATAATAAAATTATGAGTTATTTTTACTGTAACAAGCTAATATATGTATGGATTTATTTACTCGGTATTGCGAATAAGATGGACATAAAAACTATCAGCTGATTCTGTTTTTTTTTATTGTTATAACTACAGTGCTTACTCGAGATTGAACAAAATCTGTACGTGATGGAGAAATATTGACCTCATTTTCGTTTCAGCTCACCAAAAAACATAAAAATTAGGTGATATTATCAAATCGAATTTCGGAAAAAAATTTTTTGTGGACCTTTGTTATCGTAGCAATAATTATAATTTAATTTATAAAAAGTAACATGGTGTGCTATAGTATACTATTATAGTAGTTATTTATTAAGTCTGGCCAAAGTCTGGTGATGCACAATGGTACTTCACAATTTGGTATTGATTTGTTCAGTTGCGTATTCTGCTTTAGGAATAATGTTTTGAGAAGCAATCTTTATCAAAGTAAAGTAGCTTTTACTACGAGAGGATAAGGTTCACTGAATGGCTACAGAATACAGTGTATGACCAAAACTCTTGTTGTTGTTTTTTAAACCAAGCCTAAATAGTATGCGTACTATTTAGCTTTAGCAAATAGTATTAGTATTTAGTAATAGCTTTAGTAAATAGGCTTTAGTAATTAAGTGAATAGTAAAGATACTATTTATAGGTAGTCTAAAGAATATTTTTCTAGTTACTAAAATAATATTTATTAATCATACATAAGGTTATGATAAAATTTGGTACAGTGATAGACTTTTTTTTTTATCAAAAAGACAGACTACTATTTCATCAAAATTCTACCCCTAAAATGGTGTAAAGATGATGCAACTTTGTATGGGAAATGCTAAACCTTTGTACTGATTATGATGTGGTATGAAGATAGTTTGACACCTGGGAACGGGAATAGGCTACTTTTTTATCAAAAACCTATCTGGTGTGGTGTAAGGAACTGAAATGGTGTTGAAACTTTGAATGGGAAATGCTAAACCGGTGAACTATGATGATATATGATGAAATTTGGTACAGAGATAGTACCTACATGACCAGAAGCTAGATGTAGACTCTTTTTCAAAAACAATCTGCACATAATATATACATGTTCATCTAAATTCTAAACTAACCTAATCCGGGTAAGCCTCAAAAAAATTTACCGCGCTGACGAAGTTGCGGGTACAGAGTATAATATAAATATTAGTATTTACTAAATATTATTTAGACTTGGTTAGAAGGTACATCTTTCTATTAAATAAAATCAGTCCTTTCAAACATTTTGAATTTATTCGTAATTATGTATACTGTGGCATACATGTGTCTATGTGTCAGTGTGTACTATGCATGTAAATAATTTTTATGGTTTAATTTGAGTAAATAATTGTTGTTTGATAATCACTATGCAAAATACTTGATATAGTATTATTCTTAGCGCGATCTTGACTTGGATGAGTGACAAAATTTAAAAAAATTTCAGTAATATTATCCATAAAAAAGGATACTTACTCGTTTTCCCAATGTCTTCTTTGGTGGGAACTTGTAATTTGCAACATCTGGGTGGCATTTTTTTAATTGCACATATAATTCGTGAAATTTTGCATACCTGTGATAGACATTCCATTCCTCTTGACCAACTTTAAGAAATATCTTAAAAAAAAAACAGCGAGTCTACTTTGAATAAAATGTAATTACATAAAAAGATATTTATGAAAAAGAAGCTGTGTTAGTAACACAAATTTTCTAGAAGACTAATGTCTAACAAAATTCTGTTACTCATTTACATATTTTAAATAGCCCCAGCACAATGTGTAAACTGGATCGATTTTAATATTCTCGAAAACGGTGGTTATCAATTAAAAAATAACAGCATGCAAATGGTTGCAGTATTACAGCTTTGGAAGTGTTGCAATATTAAAAGCCCTTTAGACATTTTTGTGCGAAATACTAATATTTTGACGCTCTAATTCTCAGAAACCTTAAGATTTCTTACTGTTCTGCTGGCAGTTTGCAATAGATCCATTTCTCTTCTTGACTATTGCTGTTGCATATTTTCATATTTATTTTATAATGTTACAATAACCATTCTACGAAGTCAGTTTACAAGAAAAATTCTTAGACGCGCTACTTTGACGTCCTAATTAACATTGTTTTGATGAGTTCAAACAATTTCTAAAATTATGTTGAGATCAAGTATATATTCTTATTGAATATTGTTGTTGTGGAAATGTCATAAGTTACTTCCTTTTTACAGAAATATAATATTTAAAAAGGCTTATTTCCAGGACAGTGTCGTGATTAAACATCGATTTGGTTCAAAAAAAGCAATGACATAAAAAAAACGATATGAAATGAAACTTCATTCAATGTACAATATATGACAGAAATTATTTTTTTAAATTAATCATGTAATAATAGTATATTTTATTACTCATGCGGGATAAACAGTATCTAAACGCACATTTTTGCGGTTGATAAGTAGCTATTTTCTCATTTTACAATTTGAGTGCGACAAGTTTACTTAAATTTCGTTCGAGTGGGCAATCGACAACTTACCACACTTGTTGCACAATATACTATTAGCCTTCCCTTTACTTTTACAAAAACAATGAAGAACATGTAAGTCGAGCTTGCCCTATCCTGAAGCCCTAGGCACGCTTCTGGTGGTCGATAAGTAGTATTTTTAAAAGTTGTGTGAACTATTCAGTGAAATGGCTTCCATAGAACCAATAGAATCCAGTCACAAATACTGTAGATTCCCTATCCCTACATCTTATTATTTCAATAACTACTACTCTTAGGATTTATCATTTATATTTTTAATAGCAACTTCTATAACAATTCTTCATGGTGTACCTTTAAAATAAACCTGCAACTTGCTATTATTAATCACAATTAAATACTCAAGATGGAACACCCACCTGGTAGACGTGATAGGAATGAGTTTTCTTTCCAACAAGGAATGCACTAGGTATGTAGGCCTTCACATTCGACATTGGAATATCTAGAACTTCAATAGTTGATGTACTTTCCAATTCTTGTATTCGCCGTTGTAAATGTTGGTTAAATTCCATCAGTTCTGCATGCATTTCCGCCACCTAAAACATTTTATGCATATTTAAGCAATTTCTAAATTGGAACTACCAAGTACAGATAAAGTGGTTGCTTGAGTGGTAGTTAATATTATTATTCCACAAAATGAGTGTGAATGCTTACCTGAACTAATTTTTTTTCATATTGACCAACCTCTTCATTATTAACACCACCATTTTTTAAAGCTATTCCCATTTCCACAGCTGACATATATTGCCTCATTTGTTCTTTTAACCTATCATTTTCTCTGAAAGCAGTTACAATAATGTCATAATTAGGTTTTACAAATACCAAATTGTGTGCAAAAATGGAAATAAAACACATACTTGCTCAAGTCTAGAATGACTTTCTCTAATTTCTGTATTTTTTCTTTACTAGCTATTTCAATCTGGTTGCACTTTGATTGTAAATTTAAATACTCTTTCTCTCTAATTTCTGAGAGTGAATTAAGCACTTTATCTTCTTGAATACTTTCATCTTCAGTAAAGCAAAGCTCCAGACAGGATGTGCTCCCATCAATGCTACCTGCCACTTCTTCACTGTCACTTTCAGATATTTTTAAATTATTAGTGCTTAAATCTGATACATTGTCTTTATGAATGTTGTTTGTGTCAATGCTGTTAGAAGAAGAAAATATTTCTTTGGCACATTCTGACAGTTTAGATAAAATTTGAGAAGGACTATCAATTCCTTTCATACTATCAGGGAAAAAATGTCTAATAGTACTTTTATATTCAGAACTAGTAGGTTCACTGTCTGAATTCATTTGAGGAGTTATTTTGGGATCTGGTGAATTAAGACATGTTGCTGGTGCACTTTTCCATGTGGATTCCTCTGCACTTTCTATTGCTTCCAAGGATTTTCTTTCATCATTTTGTTGATTTCTTTGCTCATTTTTATCAAAAGATATCACTTGTCGTAGTGGCTTTCTTTTTAAACTTCCAGATGATTTTACAGGTGTAGGTAAAGGTATAACATGTTCTGCTCTTGTAATTTGATTTATCTGTTGTGTTTCATTCAATTCTGCTCTGTCAATTGATAATGCAAATAAAACAGATGATAAGCCTGAAATGTAAACAACATAGGTAAGTAAGTATACATATATTGACAATGATAATAATATGTTATTGTTTATTGTATAAAAAATTACCGCCTGCCAAATTGGGTAGTAAATTTGAAGTTTCCATATCTCTCACCAAGGCTGTCTCATCATAATATTCCATTAAAAGACCGTGAGAAATCCAACTTTGAAGATATCTATAAATTAATAATAAAAGACAAAAATGTAAAATTTAATGTTTATTTTATGTGTTTAATGATAATGAAGAAATTATTATGATATTTTTTTATATATAATATGAGTTAATTATGAGAGACTTGTTATTTTAGTTTAATCAACAGGCATCATCTTCATAAATCTATACCACCACAGCATCAAGAGTTAAGAAATAATAAAGAATACTTTATAGAAGTAAAGATAGGTATTAAATAATCCAAGTATAGATAACATCTAAAAATCACTAAACTCAGCAGTATTTATGATCCGTAGCGCTATTATGGGTTTACAAAACTGTACTCGCTAGCGACTATATTAAATTCATTAGTATGACATTTAATACAGCACCTCTGGCGGTAACAGCATAAACTAAAAATGGCATTATGAGTTGTCATGGTTTACTTGTGTTTACTGTTCTATTTGTAGTATAGTAAACTACATTACCAGTGTCAAAGTTTTCCATACAATTTGGCATTACGAGTTACTTAATTGACAGTTTTTGTAGTATGTATCGTTAACCAATGTAGTTACGGCATTCACGCCATTTTTCGTGGTGAAAACTTAATGTAAAGATAGTAAGAATTATTTATTTTTATTAAGAATTGTTTTTAAATCCAATACATAATGGCGGCTAGAGATTATCTATTTTGGAACATGATTGAGGAGGCTGAACGCAGTGACGAACGCAATACATTAAGTGCATTTCACGCACAATTACGAGAATTAAATAACGCACTCGTAAAGAACAGCGAAACCAAATTTCGCAAATTATATAGGCTATCTAAAAGTGCGTTTTATAATTTGTGCGATTTACTGAGACGACATACAAATTTGAAATCATCCGAAAGGGTTGATCGAAGACCAAATATCAAAGAGAACGTAATATTACTATGAAAATTGAAATTGACAGAAAAACGGCGGTAGCAAGAGAAATAAGCATTAACATTTAAAAAAGCGAAAGTTCTATGGAGTTCACCTAACTTTTATATTCTTCCCATTTTTGTCCGATTTCTAATTGGACAAATGGGAAGTATTGTCGGACACTATTGTCCTATCTCTTATAGTAATGGAGGTAGCGCTACAATTTTTCTAGGAATTTTATACCGAATGAATTTTATTTCAAACAGTTGCTTAATGTTCTGAAATCAGTAAAGTGAGCGTCAGTTGTCGCACTAGCGGTGGAGCTAAAAAAAAAGTTATTGGAAAAAAATCTGCTCAGATGATTTTTATACCGAGCAAAAATGTATTAAATTATTATTTCAATTACATTAAAAAAAAAATAATCGTCAGCTGTATTGACGAAGGGGGTTATATGTCAGTCACATGCATGAACCTCATTGAAAATTTGACAAATAAACTTATTTTACACCTTATGAAATTTATACATCTAAAATTTTTATACTTTTAAAATAATAAAGAAAATCGTCAGCTGTATTTTTGGCGGGGGTAAGACCGTCAGTCAGCGTGATAAACATTTTACGCGGTCAATCCATTTGAGCGTTGCATAGTCTCTTTAGAAAATAAACAGACGATCTTTACACCCACAAACAATCAGCTGACGTTGATTTTTAGTTTTTTTAACATTCAAATTATCTTGTACTTTGAATTCAATAAGTATAATATTAATTCAATATAAATAACACCACATTATATATATTAATTTTATGTCGGTTTCAAATTATAATTATATGTACTGTAGCATCAAGGAATTTCAAGCAGTAAAAGTCTCACTACTCTAACATACCTTTCCTAAAAATTATTATTCTGGCCTTCAGGGAGAATAACCTGTAGTAAGTATACCCTAATAGCAGTGGCGTGCACTCCCTAGAGACAAATAGACTGTCTACCCTAGCAATTCGCTAATTAATTAATGTAAGAAAACGAAATAAATAAATAAAAAGAAATAATAATAAATAAATAATAAAGAAATAAAAAAAAATCAAAAAATTAACGTCAGGTGATTGTTAGTGGGTATAAAGATCGTCAGTTTATTTTCCAAAGAGACTATGCAACGCTCAAATGCATTGAGTGAGCAAAATGTTTGTCACCCTGACTGATGGTCTTACCCCCGCTAAAAATACAGCTGACGATTTTCTTTATTATTTTAAAAGTATAAAAATTTAGATGTATAAATTTCATAAAGTATAAAATAAGTTTATTTGTCAAATTTTCAATGAGGTTCATGCACTGGACTGTCACTGTCATGGACTGACATTTAACCCCCCTTTGTCAATACAGCTGACGACTATTTTTTTTTAAAATGTGATTGAAATAATAACTTAATACATTTTTGCTCGGTATAAAAATCATCTGAGCAGATTTTTTTCCAATGACTTTTTCATGCTGTCTCCTTTAGATCCACCGCTATCGGAGCAGCTGACGTTCAGAGCTGTTATGTGTTAGGGGAAAACTATTATTGTTATGATTTTCAGCCGCTATAAAATGACTCGCTCAACTATAGCACTACCTCCCGGACTATTATCCTTGTCTTTTACAAGTAGTTAGAAAGAAATAAAACAGTAGTCAAGACAACAACATAACACGTTCACAGTAATACTTACTCACGTATTAACTTATCCCGTCATAGTTACGTTTTAAATATTCATAATAGAGTTGTTACACTTTACCATAAGCGTGACGTCTTTACATTTACTTCATTAGTTACGTCAGGTAGGTTTACTACGACAACTCATAATAGGGGTACAGGATGGAATATTCGTAAGGGGAATATTATGCATACAAATCAAAAATTACATGGATTAGATTTACATTCTGGATACAATATAAAGGTCGAAGTGAAGTCTAAGCTAATATCTGTTTTTAAAATGGTACAGCTGCTTTACTTTTCATTCTTAAATATGAATAAGGTTCGTTTAGAAAAATTGCAATTTTTATTATAAGTAGATACTCATTAAATTTAACTATGATTGGAATATAATATGAATCTGTAACAAAATGTATCACGATAATGGACATGGCATGGAATATACAAGACGTAAAAAGGGTGGCAGCATTAATAAATAGAAGGATTTGATGAAATGACATCAAATTATGTTGTACATAATTGTATAAAATTATTTTGGGACAAAAACAAGCTGCATTTACTGGTGTAAAAAAATACAGTTGACTTTTGTGTGTTGTTCAAAAATGTAAGTTTTGTGTTAATTGAGAATTTGCATATATTAAATTTTTATTTTTATGGTGACCTAAAAAGATTAATATCTTTATACAGAGTTATAATAAGCACATAACTTTTAAGGGCAAAAAGTTGACCATTCAAATTCTCATTCTTTAGATATTTAATAAATATGTACCTACATAATATTAACCATACCTTTCCAGTGATCTTTCATTTAAAGATGCTCTGAGAAACGCTCTAAAATATCCAAGGGGACTATTTATATTTGTCAAAATTTTAAACCTCTCTTTTTCATGTTTTGTAAGATGTAAACAAGTGTAACTCCAAAGAGAATTCCCTAAAAAAAACATTAGTCATAAATAAATTGGATTAATATTTCTGTCGGATTACAGTAGGCAAATAGGAAAGCTCACCAATGTTTACAATATTGAATGTAAAGTTTAAGCCAGCAGTTACTAAATTCTGTATAGCAGAATTCGACAAGTTTGTTCTAATACCATGGCTGAGCACCTTTTCCCATTTTTCACACAGATGCACTATTCTACAATGAGATTAAAAGGTTATAATATATTCATTTCTTGTTAGGTACTTAGGAAGATGAAGCATAGGATAATAAATGAAGAAAGTAAATAAGAAAATTAATATTTTACCTTATGTCATCTTCAGTGGCCAATTCTGATTTACTTCCAAAACGGTTTTGACAATTCTGAGTACAGGTCAAAAGTTCATGTAAAAGAAGTTTACCATTGTCTTTTCGCTTCTTTATCTCTTCTTTATTTTCTATAACATTTGCTATTGTATTTAATATTTTACTATTCTGAAATAATTAGACAGATAAGTACATAAGTCATGTTAGTATATTACTATACTATTTCAGACTATTTACCATTCTATTTCAGATTTTGACTATTTAAAAGTGTCGAAAAATTCATAGTATAAAATAAACTTGCAAAACTGCTAATGGTGTGATGTGGGAAGACTGTCTCAACTGGATCAAGTGGCTGTTTGTATTCTTAATTACAAGATACAAGACAAAATGCAGTTAGTTACCATTGTTTCTGTGACCAATTTTCATACGTTAATCACGAAAATACTATATTTAGGTGTAGATCAATCATTACATTTACGTAGTAATTTAAATTCGCTTTGTAAGTTTGTATTGCTACATGATTAACAGACTATGTACAAGGAATATATATATTTTTTTTTAAATGGCGCCGTACGTGAGTACATTGCCAACGTCAAGTACAGCGAGAAAACAATTCAGTAGATGATTAGCGCATTTCCAATGTCACGCATTAACACAAACTAGTATACAGACACAGAATATGTACAATCCATGTAGAATCACAAGTAAATTGGTTCTTTCTTATCGTAAAACTCCTCTAGTAAAGTGATAGTAGGCTTAACTGAAGTTATAAAGGACTTCTTGGAAGAGCGCGAAAACTTCAGCTACACATGTTTATTTAGATCTCCTCCATTCTTGTCACTTACACAGAACTTTAAAACACAATATACTATCACTGTTGTACTTTAAAACTCCTAAAAATGTAAAAAATAGAAAATCTAAATAAAATGACAAACTCACTTCTCCTTTTCCCGCCAAAAAGTCCAAGGAATATATTTACATAATTATTTTTTCATGCTCATTTTTTATTATTATTATTATTTCTTAAGGCATTGGCAACAAGGCCATCAGCCTGATGTAAACCGGAACAGGTAGTACCCACAGATATCTAGAAATAACAAACTAAACTACAAAGAGAACATCAAAGCCACAGATTAAGTGTTTCTTTAAGTATATCCCAGTGATTCCGAAAAACCACCAACGCAGCGCTTTAGGGAATTATTTTCATCACAGCTGAGGAGAATAGGCATTTCAAGGTTCTCAACTCAAGCATGAAAGCAAAGAAAACACAAGGTAAACTAAAACTCAAATCGAAATAAAAAAATAGCCAGTCAGTGTATGAGTCAGACCAATGACTAAGGAAACTAAAGGACATGAAACAAGTACAAAATAATTGTGCCACCTAAACTTCAAGTGTCGCAAACAATGGCTGCCGATTAGTGATGTCCCAAATATCTACTATGTAGAGTCGTTGTCAGTTGTTGACATAAATATTGTTTCCGCACCAGTATTGAAATAAAAATCATTTTGTATGATATCTTCAGAAAAAGGGAGGGCTTTTTTTTGTGTCATAGATTTGTACAAAAGTACTGAAATATTGTTCAAACTGAAAACAGCAGTCAGCGTAGTTCGATGCTATCGGCATATAATTAGAATCTGCGGTTAAGGCGATTTTAAGGTGTTATTAGCAACGATAGCAACAGGCGCCTTCAAGGATAGTCCCTTTCTGTCCTTCGATCATTTTTATAAATTTTAGAGTCTCAGTAGCTGACTGGCAAAATTTTCTTCATCTCTAGACAGTAAATTAATCAACCTTTCTGAGCCTAAAAATAATGCAGACTTCTTAAGTCTCTACTCACAATTTGTTTCCTGTCTATTATCAGCTCTGATGAATCTATCCCCAAAAAGAAAAAAATTTCTAGTAGACACAAAATTTCTCCTCCCTAGTGGGATTCTGAATGTTCAGATTTAATTCACCAACGTAAATTAGCAGAACGCCTCTATAACAACTCCATGACTGGAAAATTTTCTAAATTTTCCAACAGATATCAGTCAAAACAAGAAAACTTTTGTCCAAGAAGAAAAAAGCAGGATGGATTTCTTTTTGTGAAAGTCTTTCCCCTAGAATTCCTTCATCCCTGGTTTGGAAAAATATTAGAAAATATCGTGGTTCACTTAATTTCGAAGATATGTCTTCAAATGATTCCTCTGTTTGGCTAGATTCTTTCGCCGATTAACTGGCTTGAATCCTCTATACATGGTTTATTAGATTCGTCTCCTGGTATTGATGGCATCCCATACTCTTTCATATCAAAATTCAGCGATCGGTGTAAACTTCTTTATTTACGTTTAATTAATAATTTCTTTGTAAATGGTTACATTCCCGAAACTTGGTATTACCAAATCGTGATCCCATTATTAAAACATGGTAAGGATACTTGACACTAATTCCCGTAGATTACCGCACAATGCACAGGAAAATTTATTTACATAATGAAGTTACTACGAAACTCGGCTGACGCAAGAATCCTCCACCTGGTGTATCAAGCGCTCTGTGAATCGATCCTCAGTTACTGCATTACTGTATGGGGTGGCACTGGAAGGAGTGCAATGTTGAAACTGGAAAGAGCGCAGCGATCCTTGTTGAAGGTCATGTACAGGAAACCATATAAATTCCCCACCACTCAACTTTACGCCGAAGCCCAAGTTCTATCAGTTAGACAAATGTACTTGTACAAAATGTCTCTGTCAATGCACCGACGTATGCTAAATTCTTCAGACTTAATAAAATTGCAATCGAAGAGGGTTTCCTGAGTTCATCTTGAACGGGCCAACTCGGCATTTGCAAAACGATTTCCCAATTATATGCTGCCCTATATCTAAAATAAGGTTGTCAAAACGTGTGACATTAAAAATTTTACCACTCGTGAAACAAAATATCATCTCAAAGTATAAAAAAACATCTGAGAGGATCGCAGTTTGTTCTGCTTACTGATATATTATTTAATATATTTAGTTGTATTTATTTATTTTTCTAACAGCTAAACAGGTATTATAATTTCTACACAATGACACTATTTATTAATTTATTTACTTTCGCACATGTATCAATATTAACTTATTTACTACTTAATCAAACCTTTTGAAATAATTAACCTGGTCTTAAAATTTACGAACTTTACTTTGTATTCTTATTTATCTATTTTGTATTATTTGTATTTGTTAAGTCTGCTTCAAAGACATTTCGTGTTGACTTAAAAACCATAACACGAATATAATAATGAATACGAGAGATGGGCGATGGTAAATACCCAACGGGAATCAACCCTGGTAAATACCCGTTTTTGGAAAACACCGGGTATTTATCAGAGTAAATACCCAAATATTTTCGTTATTTATTATAATTACGACGTATCTTACTGAAGAGGACATCACAGAAGTCACTTTTTAGTGTTTACTCCGAAAATATACCAAACTAAATTAGTGAACTAGTAGTGTAAGTGTAGAACTGAGTAAAATGAATAAAATTAATTTCTATAGTATGTAGTAGTTATGACTTATGAGCTTATGACAACATCTCGCGAAGTTTGGATAAATAAAATCTGAATCTATAGTCCAAGTTTTAATTGGACCATAGATTTATAAATGGAAGCAAATCAAACATTATTCACTAACACATAGATACCGTGTAAGTAATAACACTGTCACTTTCATTGTAGTTTAAAATTGTATATCTTTATTTATCCTTTTTTAGAAATTATTGTGGCATTATGAAAGCGCTTCATAAAAATATGGGTTTCTTTTAAAAAGCATTGTATTTCTGTAATAATCATGGACGTACTAAAAAGTATTACAAAAAGAGGTACCTAAGTAATTTGTTTGTATGTAGGGTTCATTTAAAGTTCCATACAAAAATGATCAAAGGACAGAAAGGGGCTATCCTTGAAGGCGACTGTTGCTATTGTTGCTAATAACACCTTAAAATCGCCTTAAGCGCAGATTCTAATTATATGCCGACAGTATAGAACTACGCTGACTGCTATTTTCAGTTTGAACAGTATTTCAGTACTTTTGTATAAATCTATGACATACAAAAAAAAGCCCTTCCTCTTTCTGAAGATATCATACAAAATGATTTTTATTTCAATACTGATGCTGAAACAAAACTTCTTTCAACAACTGACTTAACGACATCTGCATAGTAGAAATTTGGTAGAGTCCTTTTCATGAAAGAAGTCCCCCATACGCAGCGCTGTACTCGCGTGACATAATGTTGCCATTTATGAGTAAAAAATTTACCTATTTTACATTTAGCATGTGTAATTTATCAAATAATACTATTTCCTGCCTACTTCTATGAAACAATATAAGCTCTTAAATTTTATTAAGAAATAAATACATTTTAGATAGGCTGTAATTTCATTACTCAAGCCCATACTATAACAATAGTTCAGATTAGTGAAACATGTATATTTCTGATAAGTCAAAAGTATATTTGGGCATTTTTATCAAAATGTCTACCAACCCACTCATGGGATGACCCATGCAATAAGTCCAAATAACTAACGTTATTATGACTGTCGTGTTATTATTAAATAGTTTCAGATGACTAAAGTTTTCTTTATTACTATGTTGTTAAGTGAGAAACTTAAAACAAAGTAATAAAAGCCGACGATTTTTGGTCATGACCGTTACCGAAAACAGGGGACAGTACTGGGAAACGTAGGATGCCACATTTCTGAGTTTAATTTTATTACTTTGTTTTAAGTTTCTCACCTAACAACATAGTAAAAAGAAAACTTTAGTCATTTGAAACTATTTAATAATAACACGACACTTACAGTCATAATAACGTTGGTTATTTGGACTTATTGCATGGGTCATCCCATGAGTGGGTTGGTAGACATTTTGATAAAAATGCCCATTTACCTATATTTACTATATTTCTGTTATGTAAAAAGTATATTTTTATTTACTTATATAAGCGGTGTTCTACCTACTTACAGGGAAAAGATGAGAAAATAGGGTAAAGAAAAGCATTACAATTTTTTATTCAGTTTTATTGAATAATTGTGATCAGCGGCCATAGGAACATCACTGTCTGAAGAGTGGATGGAAACAGAATCAGATTCTGTTTCAGTATCACTAGCCGTAGATATAATTATTCGGTCCATCTCTTCATCCATAAGGCCATCATTTTTTAAATATTCCTCCTCTAAATGTTCGACATGCGTGCACTGAGCTGTCCAATCTTCCACCGTAATAGACTCAAAGGCCTCTTCAGTTAATTTTACAATTTCTTTTGGATCTTGTGCCACGTTCTTATCCGCCACCTTTCTTTTTACAAGGCTCCAGATTTTCTCAATCGGGTTGAAGTCGCAACGGTAAGGCGGCAACCTTAATACTTCGTGTCCGTGAGCTATTAATAATTCATCCACTGCAAATGTCGGTGGACCTTTATTTTGTTGGATTAGCTCAAACAGCACAGCTTTTCTCCAGGTGTCTTCAAAATATATACCCTTTTGCCGGAGCCATTCCTGCATACTACTTTTTATATTTGACATTGAAGGGGCTTTGTTTAATTGAGTGCAATGGTAAGGAGCGTTGTCCATTACCACAAGCGACCTTTCAGGTAGATTAGGTATTAGTTTTTCCGTCACCCATTTTAAGAAATTTGCAGAGTTCATGTCATCGTGGTAATCTGAGGACTTTGATTGGGATTTGAACATTAATAATGCACCATTTATGAATCCATCTTTTGTTCCCGCATGAGCGATTATCCAGCGACTCCCTGATGACTCTAAGACGAACATTCCTGGCTCCTCCTCACTCTGCCAACAACTTTTTGTATGATATGTATTGTGTATATAGGTCTCATCTAAGTATACAACGGGTCGTTTTTCCACAGTGCGATTTATTCGTATTTTATCCAAATATCTTGCACGCCATGCGGTAATGTCGTGACGTTCCATAAGTAGTTTGCGTCTAGATTGACATCGCTTGTACTTGAAACCAATCCTATTTAATATCCTGTGCAATGTTGTGATGCTTCCCTGAAAATTGATGTCTTCTCTCAGAGCTGCCCGTAATTTAGCCAATGTTGGTAATTCTTTATGCACAACGTAAATACTGTGAATTTTTTGCCGGATAGCGCACAAATCGAACCCGTCTAAGTCGAACATTTTCGGATGCGGGCGACTCTTCCCCGGGGTGACAATTTTTTTCGAAGTACTCGCCGCTGTTATACCTTCTTTTGTAATTCTTGTTACAGTTTTCTCTGACACACCTGCAATGAAATAATGAACAATTAAAAATAATAGTAACTTTAAGTTTATAATGCTTATGTACAATGTAATATGTTTTAATTTTAGTTACCTAGTTTCATCACGTTATGTATTTGTTAAATTTTGTCGCAAAAATGAATTTATATCATAAAATTCCCATCAATACAGCAAACAATTATTATATGGCAACTCTAAAAAGTACCTGTTATGGCGGCGACTCTCTTCCGAACATTATTTAGTGCTATTAAAACACCTTGATTCTTTTGTTCCGCTGCACAGAACTCTTTCACCTTCAATATCATTTCTCGAGCCGAACTTTTTACAACTTTTGGCATTGTAAACAATCTTTAAAATGCACTAAGCTAGTTAAAAACTCACAAAAATCTACCACAACAAACGAACTTGATAACATCGACTAACGACAACATGGCCGACCTGTCAAATTTAGTTCCAAAAATCACCGCGGGACTTCTTTCATGAAAAGGACTTTACATCACTAATTGGCAGCCATTACTTGCGATAGTCGAGGTTTAGGTATGCACGTTTATTTTGTACTTGTTTCATGTCCTTTAGTTTCCTTAGACATTGGTTGGTCGCATCGCGAACGGTTACATTTTTTTTTTAATGGCACCGTACGTGAGTACATTGCCAACGTCAAGCGAGAAAATCATTCAGTAGATGATTAGCGCATTTGCCAATGTCACGCATTAACATAAACTAGTATATAGACACAGAATAAGTAGAATCACAAGTAAATTAATTCTTTCTTATCGTAAAACTCCTCCAGTAAAGTGATAGTAGGCTTTACCGAAGTTATAAAGGACTTCTTGGAAGAGCGCGAAAACTTCAGCTACGCATGTTTATTTAGATCTCCTCCATTCTTATCACTTACGCAGAACTTTAAAATACAAACACTATCACTGTTGCACTTTAAAACTCCTAAAAATGTAAAAAATAGAAAATCTAAACAAAATGACAACCTCACTTCGCTCGTTCCCGCCAAAAAGTCCCTTCTTGTCTTTTATATACTGCCAACTCGTTTCATGTTATAAACTTTTAAACTTTCGCGTTGCATTATTATAAAATATCTAAAAGCACGGGAAATTACCAGTAACCAATGTGCGGTCAGCCTAATACTTATTTAGAAATATAAGAAGTATAATAAATTACTAAGTTTTCAGTATTGCTCTTTGTTCTGTTTTTTACAGTGTAGTTCCAATAAAAAATTATATATTTTCAATATATATCTCCCGTTCCTGCCAAAAAGTCTCACGGTTACATTTTTTATATTTCCTTTATCGTTGATTTAATTGTCTATGCGTATCAAAGAGAATGTAAAATTACTATGGTTCCTATTTGCTTCCGTTTTCTAAAACAAAATGGCTGTCGTTTTTAATAACTTTTCTTAGCATTTGATAATGTGATTTGTTGTTTTAACTTTACTTATTATGTACAATTTGTGAATACGATAGAAAGTATTTTAAAATTCGTGAGTTTATTCTTACAAATTAATAACATTGTGTGTTTGTGTTATTATTGCGTCTAAATTGTAAGATTCGACATGAGTACCAATTATGACGATGAACAAAGTGAAGACGGTGAATTAGCGCGTAGTCCTGTTCCCGACGAAATGGATTTCAGGTTTGTATCCAAAAAACTTTGATTGCTCTGCATGAGTATGGTATTTACAGACAACGGATATTTGTGAGTAAAATCGACATTGTAACCTGTACTTGACATGGTGCAAGTTAGTTGGTCATTTTCTTTGTAATAGAATATTGAATTGAAACTAGTATGTACATAGGTAATCATATGTTACTTTTATATAATGATGTATTCTTTTTAACACTTAGTATGTGGTACATGGTTTTAAGTAAAAATCCAATTTCGACATGACGTTTTATATTATGGAAATGTACATACATTTTCCAGTTTATCTGACGAAGACCGTGACAATGCCGATTCATTAGTGATAAAACCACCACAAGCTGTGATTCGCACATCACATAAAGATAGAAGAAGCCATAAAAGGTCGGGTAAAGAGAGGTACAAGGACAATTCCAGAAAAGAAAAAAAGCATTTGTACAGGTAATTAATTAAAAAAAAATGTGTAATAGAGCCTTGCCTGTAAATTGATAGTTTTTAAAGAAATGTTTGGAATTCGCTTTGAATACAGAATAGATGTCTATGAGTTCTTGCTAAGGTGTTTAATTATGAAACAAAATAAAATTACAACTAGGCTTAGATGCTGCTTTCTTTCTATGACAGTAGTACACCATTTCAATATTGAGGTAGGTATTTACCTTTACACTTCGATCACAAATAAAAAATTAGATACACATTCAACATTCCAAAAATATCCGAACCAAATGTGCACTTAAATGAGTATTTGAGTGCACTTCTGTTTTGTAGTATTCAAAAACGCAAACAGCAAACATCTTAGTGCTCCTTCAAAAATTGTAAAAACAACATATCTGGAACATTAAAAAAGATAGATTCTTATTTTCGGTTAATAAATTAAATAATATTATTTTTGTTTTTTATTTCTATATAGTAATAATGTTACATAGTTCTTTTTATGAAATTCTTACTCATAGTTTTAAATTTTGCCTGATGATATATGTCTTATGCTTGTCACTTTCACATAACAAATCAAAATGACATAAATAGTAATATGAATTGATTATGTGATACTTTACGCACAAGATGTAAGATTGCATTTTTAATATTTTTTCTAACAAACTTCTTTTCAATCTCATGCAAGAGATTTTATAATGTTACAGTTTGACAGTAAGGTCTACTTTAGATTAATAGAATATTACCGATAATACTATACAATATTAAAAATATATATGTCCATTCGAACAATCATTTGTTTAGATTTTAAAGGAGATTGTGAATCTAGTTCTTTATTTGTGATTGAAGCCTGTTTACTGTACCTGCATGTTTAATAAATAAGTATAAGACTTTTGAGAGTAAGTACTAAGCTGATATTAGATGTTTTTGGATAAAAGTGCAGGCAAAGATTAATTTTTAGTAATCTATTGAATAAACATATAATAATACTAACTCATCACTTATCTTTCCATAGGGAACATGATAAATCTGAGAAATTCAAACGAGACATTCCTAAGAATTCTGATCGTGAGGACATGTCTAAAGAATATTATAGGGAAAAACAATATTACAGAGAGAAGGATGTTAGGGAAAAAGATCCGGGTCGTGAAAGAGAATTAAGGGATAAAGACATGTGCAGGGAAAAAGAGTCCTATAAAGAAACTTATAGAGATAGAGAACATCATAGAGAAAGGGAATTGTATAGAGAAAACACATACAGGGAACTTGCAAGACCAAGAGATCAATATAGAGACAAAGAAATGTACAAAGAAGTTCAAAGAGAAGACTATAGAGAAAAAGATGTATACAGGGAAAGAGGTATTCAGAGAGAGCGTGATGCATATGTGAGTCGTGAACGTCAGTACAAATATGAATCAGACCGAAAGCGTGGAGAATCAGAGAGAATAGAATCAAGATTAAGACTTTTGGCTGAGGAAGGACGTACAAATCATAACAATGAAAAAGAAAATAGGGACAGAACATCAGGTGATAAAGAATTAGAAGATTTAAGGAGTCGACTTCTTAGTAAAAGAATATCTAAAGAGTTGCAGAGTCAAGACCAAAAACGGCATTCTGATTATACAGAAAAAATGGGCAAGGCTGAACGTCATTCTTTGGATAAACATCAACAGGAAAGAAGAAAAAGGTTAATTGAAGCTGGTACGTGCAACATTCTGTTATAATTGATACAACAATATATTCATTTTTTTAGGTACACAGTTAATTATAGCTTTTATTATGTTAATTATCATTTCTATTCTATTTCAGAAAGAGAAATGGAGAAAAGAAAACATGCATCACGTAATGAATTAGAAGCCAGGCGTGAAGAACGACGCAGACGTGGTAAGAAACGATCTATATCTGCAGAAGAAGAGTCAAATAAGAAGAGCAAGACTAATCATTCACCTAATTATGGTGATTCTGTTGTCACTGTATCTGATGCCAGTGATGAGGAAATGAAAAGTGATTCCCTACATTCTGAACCAGAAGAAGGTACAAATATTTTTTATTTTGCTTTCTATTTCCATGGTTTTTAAAGAAATAATAATATTCACCTATTTTATTATTCTTATAGGTGAACATTCGAACAGTGAATCAGAAGACAGTTCCACAAGTACAGAAACAGATTCTGAGGCAGAATCCAAGTCTGAGGAAGAGGATAATCTTGAAATAAAATCAGTTAAGGAGAATGAACAAGAACAAGAAAATGATGAACAGCCGAGGCCAAAGTCTAAATCTAAGTCCCCCATAAAGTCTGACCATAGAAGTTCTTCATCAAATGAGTCTATAAGGTATGCAATATTCATGTTATACTTTGAGAACATTGCCTTTATGTTTCAAAAATAGTTGTCTTGGTTTACTGATATTTTTGTTTAATTTGAAAGTTACAATTATTATTGTGCTTTTCAGGTCACATTCTAGATCTAAAAGCAGAAGCAGATCACATTCCTTTTCTCCCCCACCTCACGAAGAGAATGGGAAAAGTGCTTCAGAAGAAGAAAAGCCTAAGGACAATGATGAAGAAGCTCGATTGAGAGAAGCTATTAATGCCCTTCCACCATATTATCCAGCACTGCAGGTAAGAAATCTATTGTATACAAATAAATAATGTGTGATTTCCAAATGAAGGCTTTTTCTCAAGTTCATTTGTATATTTATTTGCACACAGCTGAACCGATTTTGACAGGACTCATTGGCTAGTAGAGAATTGTATAGAGAATAATTTAGCCTACTTTTAATCCTAGAATAAATATTAAATTTAAGCATGTGAAACCACAGGGCACTGATAGTATACAATAAAACTTCAACATTACTTATTACATGTGTACACTATACTTATGTGTATATAAAACAGCTGTAGTTTACAGCTGGTATAAATAGCTAATATTAATAATATTGCATTTCTAAATCATAAAAATTCCATGTAAGTGGTTAACATTAATGATGTTCAAATACTGGCTCAGAAATATTTTAAAACAATGCTTTTACTAATGTATTATAATTTTGGAGTTATGGAGGAGTTTTATTACAATTGTATTTCTTATGAACAGGTATTTGTAGCAGGTATCTTAACTTTTATTGTATCTGAACAACTTTTAATGAAGTTAATTTTACAGGGCTGTAGATCAGTTGAGGAATTCCAATGTCTTAATAGAATAGAGGAAGGAACATATGGAGTTGTTTACAGAGCTCGTGATAAAACTACTGATGAAATTGTTGCTTTAAAACGCCTTAAAATGGAGAAGGAGAAGGAGGGTTTCCCTATTACTTCACTGAGGGAAATCAATACATTACTTAAGGTAGGATCATAATCTCATTTTGGTATTAATCATAAGCAACTTGAGCCATCATAATGCGTCACTGCTGGCTGTTTGAAGGTACTTTTTAGAATTGTACTTAAGTCACAGCTTGTATGAGCCGCGAGCTGTGAAGCACTCGATGGCTCATGTTCTAAATTCAATTAATTAATGCCATGTATTTTATTCCTACAGGCCCGGCACCTCTTACCTGCAAGAGGGTTGTGCTAGAGGTGTGACCCAATTGCAAGGGTTAACAACTTCGATACACGGGCGGGCCTAAGTATCTCATAAGGAATTTATTCCAGGGGCAAATAATATTCCAACTTTGTTATTTAATGTATGAACAAATTTGTTCTATACATAATTATTCCCAAAATCACATTGATTCAGTTAATCTTCTTACGATGATGAATATGGACGGTAATTTAAGATGGCGAAACCCCATATTAAAAAAATACTTATTAAAAATGTAATAGTTTTAAATGATCGGGCGCAAATTCAACTGAATTTTCTTCAAGCTGTTAAAATTTGTCGTCTGTCGTCTATAACAGAGGTAAAGTTTCCTTTTACTAAGTGTAAGATGACGGAGATTAAAGTCAAATGACATGTATACTTTTACCCGACTATGCTGTAAAGTATAATTTCAAGCAATTTATTCATGTTGTCAATCATTTTAATATTTTTTATTAATGTAATGGAGGAGACACTGATTTGTCATATTTTAAAATTTCGTGTTCTTATTAGTCATTGGCTAGCACAGTCGGGTTTTAGTTTTCTTATAATGTTCAGTTTAACAGTATTCAAAACACGATTCAAAAGTAAATTTGTCATATAAAATAATATTTTTAGTACTATAAGTATTCTCAGTGTTTGAGAATAAGGAATTAATTATACTTATCACAAGTAGTCATGGTATGGATTAACTCCATGAAGGAACCCTCGTTTCGAACAATATTTTTTTTGTTGATTACTTTTAGTGTCTTAAAAATAGAAAAAATAGGCTTAAAATTATCATTTATTAGGTTTATTTTCTTCTTATCTCACTTATGTGAAGAGGCCTGTCCCTTGCAGTGACATTAATATCAACTTTACTGCTAAATGACATGCTGTGATTCTGAGTACAATATAATGAAGTTTGTATATAATATGAAAAACTTTTTGAATTGGATTCCAAATAAGTAAATAAATTTTTACTTATTTTATGTTACTCAAAGGATTTGAATTGAATTCCATTGTGGCAATATTGTCTTTAGTTCTTCTTCTTAGTTAGGGTCTCATAGCCACAATAGCCTAAATGCAACAATTTTAATTTCGGCATGTCTGTTCTGTGTCTTTATGTCACAGATGATAGTTTCCATCATTTTTACTTCTATTCAGCTGAAATTTGTCAAAAAGATCTGAGTCGGTAAAAAGTAGAAATGAGACACAAAATTGAAATAATGTTAACACCTTATAATGTTAACATAACCTTATAATGTTAACCTTTATACACATTTTATTTTCTTTAAAATTGAATGTTAATTTATTAAATTCAACTTCTATTTTGTTGAAATTGCTACGAATTATAAGTTAACACGTTTCCGACACGGACATTTATCGTTTGGCCGTGCGTTAGCGTTAAACGTAGTTCTGATAAAAAAGAATTATAAAATACTACCTAAACAGCGAATAGAGAGAAGAAAAGAGTTAATAAAACGCGGAAATAAATGTGTACAGAGCGCGTGGCGCGAGTGTTGAGCGATCATCAGATAATAAGTAAAATAAAATTATGGTAGAACTAGCGGTTCGTCCTGACTTCGTGTGGTTTGAGTACATAGTACATAGGCCTATGTCCATCTGAAATAATGTACCTCTCCATTTATAAAAGAATTTTTCAAATAAGTGTAGTGGTTCTGAAGATTACCTTCCATTTACGCACAAATTCACACTCTCTTTATAATATTAGTGTAGATAGCGTAGATTAGAAAAGTTAAAACAATGTATTTTAAAAAATTACATTGACGTTATTATTTGTTATTTTATTTTAATATTAGAACATTATTAATAATTTTTCAAGCCTACTTTTCAAAAAATATTAATAGCCAAAGAATATGTGAAAAATATTCTCAACGGTTTCGGGAAAATTTGCGAAAAGCTGGATTAAATGTCGGAAAGCTGAATTTTAGTATAAATGATATCATGGTTGTATATATTATGATAATATCAAATCTTCCCATCGATTCTAGTGTCGCTTCAAATTTTACGTTGGTGTTAAAGGTAATTCAACAACGGTTTTTCTGGAGTATCTTAGCGACACTACTACCCCGTTAGGGATACAGCGTGAAGATATGTGTGTATGTATGTATCTTAGCTATGATTGCTTTAACAGATTTTTTTTTTAAATATCCCATGATTTAACTTTTACGAATAACAACTTTAGAGATAATTTTATTTTATTTAAAGAAATTGAATGTAATAATGACCTTAATATTCTCTGTATTATTAATGTACAGTGTAAACTGTCTATAACAAAACTTAAGATACTCGGTTTTTTCTTTCTGTTAGTGTAAAGGGTTCTCGTTATATGGAAATTAAAAATAAAGACAAAGCATGGACATAAATACACTTTAATTTTTATAACTACGATAGGTACAATAATCATGTATGTCAATATGTAAATCTCTATTATTCTGTTTAGCCCGTTATTTTTGCCTGACGTTTTTTGCTAACCCAAAACTTGATTTGAATTTTTTTTGTAAATTTTAGCCATGTCTTCAGATGCTTTAGGATCGTCTTCATAAAATAATAAAAACTCGCTTAATAATTTAGCTGCGTCAAGTGCTCGTTTGATACTTGGTGATGGTTTAGGATCATCCACTTTGTCTTCATCTTCTTTTAGATTTTCTTCAGTTTTTTTCAATGTCACAACATTAATTTTTCCATAATTAATCTTGTGACGCTGTTTAAACTTTCCAAACTAGCCTTCGAAAGCTTTAAAATCAGTAATGCCAAGTTGTTTAGCAAACTTCTGAGCCCGAGCTTTTATAAATGGCCCAAAAGTAGGCACGTTATTTTGGCGCTGTCTGTTGAACTGCGTCAGCATTGCTTTATCTAAATCTTCAAATTCTGGTTTTCTTAATTTCTTAGATTTTCTACCCATTTCTGCCTGAAGAATTTTTTCTTTATTTTTCTAAATGGTAGCCAGTGGATGAACTCAACCCAAAACGCCTTCCAACATCACTTTTTTTCACCTTTTTCTATTGTACGAATCAAAGAAACCTTTTAGAGTTCGAAAGTTAATTCAGAAATGATGAGTATCAAAGTGTGTTTGGTATTTCAGCTTAAACTTATCAAAATGCATCCCTGCCCGTTAGTACAGAAATGGCAAACAACAAAAGATAAGAACACTGATGTTTTTATTAGAAAATATTAATTGATTGTCTTTATAGACAATAATTTTAATTATATTGGTGCCAAACCAAGAAAAAAAGAACACGTCTAAAGAAAGACATTGTCTCCTTATAAAGAATGACCATTATGTTATAGAGAGTGCTTTGTTGTATGGCTAATCTATCTATCTATCTATATGTATAAAAGGCGATGTATGTATGTTCCTTATGGACTCCGAAACGGCTGGACCGATTTCGATGAAATTTTCAGGGAATCTTCAGATTGGCCTAGCGGGTGTTCCTGTAAAGTTTGGTAGCGATCGGATCAGTTGAATTTTGTTTTTTGTTTTTTACGCCCAGTGAAACGGGCCGGGTTTGCTAGTATCCTATATAGTTTGTTTTTGTTATAAAGAAGTTCCTTATAGAAAGTTTACACTGTATTTATAAAAACAAGGCTTTGAGAAATATATCTTTAATATACTGCAACAAATATACATATATTTATGTACATTATATTTTTACATTACATTGATTTGTCTTACTTTTTAATTAGATTATGATATTATGAATTTTGTTTAGGAAATAGAACCCCTTTTACACAGAAACAGTTTAGCTTAGTATATGTCGCGGAAAATGTATGAATGAATGTTGCGTTCATTTTTATATTTGTTTTTTAAATTTCCCCTTATTGTTTTATATTATCATAATCTATTAATGTAAATGGAAATGCATAATAGATATATATTTAGTAATGACGAAATTAATGATAATGGAATTTAAATATACTTTAACTCGAAAGAATATGCGCAACCTTGCTTTCACTAGGTACTAGTGTAATGTCGTAGAAACTGTTTACACGATTCAACGATGATATTTCTTTAATAATCGCATAATTGAGGCGTTTTATTGTCTATGTGTGATGTCTTTATTAACAAACAAATGTAAAGTTCGGCTTTCGTCTCGCGGATTATCAAGATCCGGCAGCTGATTTCTGCAGGTATTTGTTTTTTTTAATGAAACTTAATTCAAATGAATTGTTGATGACAATATAATATGTTGCTGCCGGGTTGCATATCAAAAATTAGCCGCAATTACCTTTAATTAGATATTTTGTAATTCATTAATTTTAATGAATTCCAGCTATATGTTTTTTAAATGAATTATACATGAAGTGACAGTAAATGATGTGAAAATGTTAAGGAAAATGGTTGCCAGTTCTCAATTAGCCGCACATTTAGGTTGCCAGGTGTGAACAGGTATGTTTTTGTTATTTATTTACACCACCCATTCCCAAAGTGGGCGATAACGCCCCCCTGTGGGCGCTGCAGGCCTAAAAGGGGGCGGTAAGAGACCCAGAAAAAAAATGGGGGCGTTGTGTAGAGGCCTGGGGGGTGATTTGTAATTTCATTTAGCTAGTAGGCATCTTAGACAACGACTGCATGAGCTCTCGACTCAGTAGACAAAATAAGTTTGGGAACCTCTAATTTACACTCATCGTGTTTTTCGAGAAAATTATGTATTAAATCGAAGTTTAATTTTTGCTGAACACAATAGTGTATAGTTGTTGCCTGTAAAAAAATAAAGTAGTGGTTGGCATTATATGAACTTGACAAAAAAATGAAATTTAACTTAATTTTCTAAATTAATTAATTTTTTGTTATTAAATTGTTTTTTGTTTATTATCATCATCATCCTCTTCTGAACTTGAAATAACTTCATCTGGATCTGCAGAGCTTTCGTCGGTGTCAAAAGTTTCATTCGTACCTTCTTTTTCTTCTTTTAACGTGGATAAAATTATCGGTGTCGGGTCGTCAATAAACCCTGTTGGTTTCAATTCACAATGAACTAATGACTAACCGCAGTACTCCGCGTTGAATTTTACACAACATGGATCTGTTGCATTTAGCCACATCAAATTGCTAAAAATAGTTCGCAACACTTTTTGCTGTAGACATCCAACAAGGTGGAATCAGTTCAGAGTCAAAGCTAGTTACTTTTGTAAAAAGTATTTGTAAAAAAGTATGATTTATATTTTTTAATAAAAGACGTTTCTAAAATTATAATATTTTTTTTATTTTGTCACATTAAATAATGCATTAATTTAATTTTTTCAATGTTTGCAGCTAAGATGCGATAAGAGAGTAGTTAATTCAAATAATGGCAACCACTACTTGCGGCCATTTTTTTTTTAGGCAACCACTATTCTGTTCAGCAAAAATTAAACTTCAATTTAATACATAATTTTTTTGAAAACACGACGAGTGTAAATAATTAACAAAAACATATCTGGCAACCTAATTAATTAAAAATAATGGCGGCTAATTGAGAACTGGCAACCATTGTCTTTAACATTTTTCAGATCATTTTCTTTCAAATGATGTATAATTAATTCATTTAAAAAACATATAGCTGGAATTCATTCAAATAAATTAATTACAAAATATTTAATTAAAGAGGATTGCGGCTAATTTTTGACAACATATTATATTGTCATCAACAATTCATTTGAATTAAGTTTCTTTAAAAAAACAGATACCTGCAGAAATCAACCCCCGGATCTCGTACTATCACGAGAGATGGATCATCGAAAGCAGAGCGAATAAGCACCCACCTATCTATTAGATTCTTAGTATGTTCTGTGATATTGATATTCAATGGTTCCAAATTTATTTAGGTTTTCCTGAAATTCAAGTAAAAATAAAATTTATATAAACGACATGTGTGATTTGAACTAAATTAAAAAATAACTAGATCGTGATTTTCTCTGTGGAAGTAGTCTAATATTATGGGCCGCGGATTTTTTGGCGGGAAAGGGAATAGTGATGTTTACATTTTCATAACATTTACTATTTTTTTGCACTTTGGGAGTTTTAAAGTATAAAGGTGATATTGTGCGTTAAACTTCTGAGCAGGTGTTGAAGAATTGCAAAGTTTTAATAAATATGTGCAACTAAAATTTTCGCGTTCTTCCAAGAAGTCCTTTTTAACTGTAATAATCCTTTCTGTTATTTTATGGAGGGTGTTAGGAACAGAGTAGTAAGAAGACAGACATTTTACATCAGAGATACACTACTCTTTTACATCAGAATGGCAAGAGTGTTTCTAACAAATGTGAAATGAGTTGCCAGCACATAAAAAAGTAGAGGAAGACCTATGCCTCTTACCGACCCTGACCCTAGTAATATTCAAATACAAGCAAAACATCTAAAAAATTTTTTGAATTATAATTTAAAAAAAAGAATGTGGTTTAAGCATAACTTATAATAATGGCTAGTTTGAATATTTGTTATAAAAGGTTAAAAAATTGTTTTAACTTTTATTTGCTTCAATCTTTCCTCTGTTTAGTAAATAAATCTGTTATTCTACTTATTAGCGTAAAAAGGACATATAAAATTATGTAACTTTACTTTTAAAGTAGCCATTGACTAAAAGATATATGTATTTTCGCACTGGTTTCGTTTGAAGTCCATTTTTCAATATGATGTAGTCGGTCACTAAATAAATGAAATTTGTAATGTTAAGTCGCTATAAACATGAGTAGTTTATATAAGTTGCAGGAGAAAATCTATGTACAATTTTTTTTGTAGAAACTTTGAAATTTTGTCATACGTATCTCCATATTAGGCTAGTTCTATAGAAAAAAACACCATATCACCATCGTTAACACTAATAATATCATTACATTTGCGTCGTTTAGTCTAAAATCAGTTTTTTAGTAGAATTTCACAAAAAGCTAGATAACTTTGAAACCATTGAATATCGCTGAACATAAGTGGGTCTAGTAGTTATGCATTGAGATTTCTTGTTCTTCCGACGTTCCGTACATCGTGATACAGCTGTAGGCGTAATTTGCATTATAAAGTAAAAAAGTGTGGTTATAATTTTACGATCGTATGGTCCCTTTTCTCAAAGAGCTACTTAAACCATATAACAAATTAATTTCAACGTTTAAGCATATCATTGGATTTGTTGTAATTACGACGCAGGTAAAACAATGTTTTAAAATTTGTAGTCTAGGACTAATAGAATCTGTAGACCGTATTATAAAGGGTAATACCCTTAAGAAGTTTAAAGAGGTAATTTAAAAGCATGTAACATATTTGGCAAAAGTACGATCATTAATAAAAATAAAAATTTTTTTAGGCTTTGCAAAGAATTCAAGTAATTGCAGTTATCTAAGCGATATTTCATCTTCCAAGTTTTTGTTAAATCTTAATCGGGTTTTAGTTTTTTAACTTTTATTTCTTTGTTGGTTAAGACTATTTCTTTATTACCAGTTCTATCTCAAAAACTACATCACATGTGAAGCAAAACAAAGTAATTCGTTTATAATACTAAATTTATACTTTATTAACTATTTAATACTAAATTATAAATAAAATAGTAGAAAAATATGAATAATACAAGTAAATACTCTTGAATGTAATCAACAGCTTATTGAATATAGCCTATCCCATGTCATCGGTTTATGTGATATTCAGCCATCTAATTTAATGCCTGCCAAGATTTGATGACTACTATCTAAATCCATTGAAATTAAAACACTTATTTTAAGGCCAATCTTTGATGTATACATTGGTACGAGATATACATTCCGTTGTTCGTCAAAACACTAATGAAATATATATTATCTGTGTTTAATTATGTGAGGAATATCGGAAAATGTTTTATAAGTACAAAGTTTAAAAAAATCATATTAGAGCTCGAACAGGTAACATCATTAATTTGACATAGGTATATTAGATCACTAGACTGTTGAATAGCACTGGACTGTTCAAGCGTGTCGTGGAATTGCCATTCTTAATGCTGTTTTAATGTTTATTTTGCGATATATATGTGTTAGTGTTTAATTTCGTGTCAAGGTACGTTGTGGCTCAATTATACCATCTAGTCAGGTTGATTGTTCATACATACATACGAGTATCTTCACGCTGTATCCCTAAAGGGGTAGTCAGAGTGGAGGAAGCGCCAGCGTCTCAGTCCTTACGTACTTCTTTCGCTTCCTCAGATCTGATTCTCCTCACACATTTTCGGCTAGGTAGGTACGCAAGAGTTTAGCTGCTGTTCTTAAGTAAATTATAATTTTTGATTGAAGGTTATTTGGGTCGACGATGCGGCTTAGGAGACAATGTGAATGGTTGATTAAAATACAATAGATGGTTTTACATTTTAAGTGACGTCTTATTAACTACGTTAGTTATTATTAATTACTTTACGGTCGAAGGATAAATTTATTACAATGACAGCAATGCTACGCGACAAATTTTACACTGCTAATCGTTCGGGAAGTCATAGACTAGACTACATAACACTATCCAATTTTTGAACCGTTACCCGTTCAAATGTTACTATTTCTATCTGTAAACTATTGAAACAGTAACAGGACAATCTCGATTATCAAAGGAAAGTATTAACCGAAGCGATATTCCAATTGAAATTGTTTAGAAATTCACTTTTAAGAAGGAGACGTTCTGTAAGGTCTTACGAAAGGCACGCCGCACCCTCTGTTAAGTTCAGGTGTACTACCAATCTAACTTCAGTTTCGGTTAATCAAATTAATTCTCGTTAGCAGAATAATTCTACTTTTAGTTTATTTTTCCGTTACAAAAATTCAATTTATAATCTTGTATTTTGATTATTAATCTTAACCGAAGTGTCCTCGCTTTGTTGATCTTAATATACATATTGTTACAATAATTACAATTATGATACTTAGATTTATAATTTTCTAGACGAAGATTAGTTATTGTTGAAATCTGTTAAAATTTCAAATGACGCATATATAGCTACAGAAATACTAGTTTAAAATATTTTCATTACTATCATAACAGGAATGATTTTAGGAAACAGCAAAATAAATCTCAAATTAGTCAAAATAAAATTTAAAATAGTAGATCTTTACGCTATGCCACTAATGTTTACGGAGGTGATGGCAGGAATTTCTAAGATCGTGCTGTTGAAGTGGAAAGTTTAAAGACGTTACGTAACGTTACGTTATTGTAACCATATAACGGTATAGTAAAAGGTCAGAAAATTTTTCTGTCAACAAATATTTAAAAATGCAATAACAAAAACACTTCTGTAATTCAATATTAATTTTTTTTTGCGTCAGAGACTTGTTTTAAATGTTACTTGCAAATATAGCATAGATATAAATTCAGTTAGTTGATGTCTACGTCTGCGTTTAATTGCAATTTAATTTTTGTCATCCCTTAAAAATTAAATAATTTTGTTCATTGGATTACTTTATGCGCAGACCAGCTTTAGACGACGCTTAAGAGGGCACCTGCGACTGCCTGTAGTTTAGTAATATATTACTTAAATAGCAACCAAATTCGAAATTTTTCGCCTATCCGCTCCGAATATTCAAAATTTGGTTTTATATATGTATTTAACTTTAACTCTGAATTTTATATGTAAAGAGAAGTTGGTCTTAGCGGTCGCCGACACATTTATTGGTTTACTTACCCTACCGTTACCGTTAGTGTTTTACGAAGGATAAACAATAGTAGAATATAATTATTTTTTGCTTTTTAAGGCTTGCTGCTAGTTATTTTTCGTGTTGGGGGATTTTTAAAATTTTAGTTTAGTTTTTTGGCGCTTTGACATTGACAGTTCATTGTTACAAAATCTTTACTGGAGAGCTCCGATATGCGCTTCATCGCTACAAATCATTATTGGTATGCGCTGTTTACCTACTCTCCACTCTTTTGTTGCTCATAATTTTAAATCTGTGATATATTCTGTAATATTCATTTATATGAAATGCTGTTGTGATACACATACAATTTTGATATGCATAGAGTGCCTAACGTAACTAACATATTGGATTGGAAAAAGATTAATACTATATTGGTCAAAATAGACAGATATATCTTCACGCTGTATCCCTAACGTGCTAGTCGGAGAGGATGAAGCGCCAAGCGCTGCGGTCCTTACATACCTACCTCTTTTGTTTCCTCAAATCTCATCAATCTCCTCACACATTTTCGCCTAGGTAAGCGAGTGCTTTTGACATTTCCGTCTGCTAACACTCTGGCTATTTGATCTTCATAAGTCAACCTTGGTCTTCCTTGGCTTCTTTTACCACTCTCGCTCTGTAGATTTTCTTCGTCAGTCTATCATCAATCATTCTTTCTTTCACATTCACATTCTTCTATGTGCCAGAACCATCTAAGCATTACTTTCTTCATTCTTACAATAACACTGTTGTGCAACCCTGTCATACTACGTATCTCTTCATTGCTTATCCTGTCCGCAAGGTGACACCGCACATATTTCTAGGAGATCGCATTTCTACTGCTTTTATCATACTTTCACTCGATTTCAGGCATATCCAGGCCTCACTACCGTACAATAAAGTTGGCACCAACACCGCATTGTGGGTGGCCTTTTTGGCAGTGTTAGATATATTCGCACTACCTACTATTGCGTATAGAGCACCATTCACTTAATTGCAAGCTGCTACCCGTCTCTTCACATCCAACTCACATCTTCCATCCCTCGAAAACGCACTCCCCAGATACACAATTTTATTCACTTGTTCTAGACATTTTCCATTTACCCAAATCTCATATTTCGTCTGTATCGCTTCCCTTTCGTACACCAGAACCTTAGTTTTGTTCACATTCATGTTAAATCCTTTCACTTCGCATTTTTCTGGTCAAAATAGATTCGCAAATAATCCATTTTTAATATGTCAAAGGCGGCTTGCACCAACTAAACTCGATTTAAGGATTTGACATGTCGTTTGGACCAACTATTAAATAATTGGTACAAGCGAGATGTCAAATCCTTAAATCGAGTTTTCATTAGTTTGTGCAAGCCACCCTAAAGATAAAAATGAGATTTTAGGTAGTTTAGAAGAACTAAGCGCACAGAGACGCGGATAGCGGTTTATGGCATAGATACATAGACATAAAGTAGAAGATACAGAACATATGGAATAGAATAGAAGATAGTCACAAGAAACAGTGTAATGTTTTGTACAACTATTTTTATTTCCCTTGTAGATCATATTGTACATAGTGTATCATAATAAATAATATTATAAAGAGAGAGAGCGAATTTTGTAGGTTTGTTCATATATGTGGAGGTTAATCTCCAAAACACACACAACACAGAAAAGTACATTTTTGCAGATGGACATAGGCTATATTATTAATTCAACCCAAGCGAAGTCGGCTCGGGCTGCTAGTGTATGATAAAACTACCCCTAGAATTTTACAAAAAAAAAGCTTATAAGTAAACAAACATTTTCTATGTTTCAAAAAATCTTTGACGTACTTCAGCTGATGCTGTTTGTTAGTTCTGAATATACAAATTAACAAATTAAAACCAATGCGAAGTAAGAACAACTGACTTATCAGTGCTTTATATTTTTACAAGTTAACAATATTTTAAGCCCAGCCAATTATGCCTCTTTATTTTTATTAATTATATAACATTTTTTATTAACTGCAATTTTAAAATCCGTTCATTTAAAAAATCAGCTGCAGCTAATCTCTGTACATGCTTTAATCAATTCGGTGGGAATGACGAACTAATTGTACCTAGTCTTGCCATAAATATTGTTACAAGGAAAGCAACATTTTTTTCGTGTTACTTGAAACGTTTATTATTGCAGTGCGCGTTAGTTTATACATTAATATAATAGCATTTTAAAAGTATGAAGCTCATTCACAATCATCTCCATTGGTTTTAATACAGTTCTTGAAACGTTATGGCCAATTATCGATAGAAACACGCACTTTATCCATGGGAAAATTCGCCACAGCCAATCTTATCGAATGTTTTAGGGACTCCAAATCAATATAATAGCATTTTAAAAATATGAAGCTCATTCACAATCATCTCCATTGGTTTTAATACAATTCTTGAAACGTTATGGCCATTTATCGATTGAAACACGCACTTTAGCCATGGGAAAATTCTCCACAGCCAATCTTATGGAATGTTTTAGGGACTCCAAATTGGCATGGCAATTAGAGCTTGTCATACTGTCTAAAAGTGACAATAATAGTCAAGTTCATTAAGATCGGTACTTGATGACGGTCAGTCTTATTCTCTAATGAAGCTAGGAACGTTCCTTTCCAGTCGTGGATCGAGCTTTATGACTGGGTACTAAGTCTTGCTCAAAGGACCATTCTTGGTTATGGAACATGGTGTTGTTAAGAGGCTTAACTACCTTCTCAAGATACATATGGGCCGATGTTTTCATACTTTTTTCACAAAAATATGACTGTCACTCCTATGATAGCTAACACCCCATAAAACTATCACTGAAGCCGGATAATGTCCACATTGTACCGTACTGACTAATTCAGAATCTTCTCTAGAGCTTTGACTATAAACTCGGTCATTCCGCTTATTAAAATGTTGCTCGATAGTAAAAATTTTCTCGTCAGTATATAAAAATTTTCCGTGACTTCACTTTATGTACCGCCTAAGAAGTTGTTTTGATTTTATCACCCTATTCATTTTTTATCGATTAAGTAACGACCAGTGAGTCTCTTATAAGCCGCAAGACCTAAGCCATCTTTTAAAATATGCGACATGGTACCTGGGTGCAATATTCATTTCCCTAGATAAGATCTTTTGTTTTCGGACAGAATTTCTTCGGATTCTTTCTATCGCTGCTTTGATCGCCTTTTTAGTAGGAATACTACTTGGACGGCCAGATCTTTTTCTATCATAAACAGCGGACGTTTCATTATACCTATCAATAGCCCGGTATACAAATATTCGACTAATACCAAGCGGATGGAGTTTAAAAAATTGCATTTGGCTCCATACCTACATTGTGTAATGCCATCACATCAATTCGGTTCTCTTTATCACCCCGCTCAATTTTAATATTACAAGAACATTTAACAAAGATTGACACGAACATGAGAAAACACTATGAATATTCATATAAAGGTGGCACTTCACATGGCTATTTGTATTTGCGTATTTGGCATATTTGGCATATTTGGCAAACAATTACCACGTGTGGACAGTATATTTGACAAAGTATTGGCCTTATTTGTCTATTTGACAAATATAGCCAATACCAAATACGCGTTACCGTGCGCTTGTCGGTTTCTCGACGCACATCAAAGGGGTCAAATAGGCAAATACGCAAATAAACCGTCTACACAATGACCATATTTAGAAGCGCATGCGCCGTGGATCTGTATGGACGTGCAGTATTTTGTGTGTGTTGTGAGCACGAACTGGAACAATGATTGAAAATGCAAATTTTTATGCATAGTCAGCATCCATCAGCGCCTTGCTCTCCATGATTTTTTCACTACTTTGTATTTTTTAACGTACTGCATGTAATAGTTACATGCATTTAAATAATAAAATCCCGCTGCAAGTTGAAACACGTCCATAGTTTTGGTGAACACATTTTCTTCTGCTGCCAAATGTTTGTGTGTTTGTTATTTGGCTGCCATGTATGGATGGTCGTATTTGCCTGTATTTGCATGTTTGCGAATACGTCATATATTTTTCCAAATACAACAAACACCCAATAGCAAACACAAATAGCCATGTGAAGTGCCACCATAAGAATCACAGGTTCCAAATTCAAATTAATATTTTTTTTTAATGTAACAGTATTTATGGCTAGACTGTATACTTGTATTGTCACCACCTCCCAAACCATAAGTCCAGAAATTTAATAACAGTTCGACGCCAATTAACTTACACCAGCAAAAAATCTGTTATTTGAAATATTTTTAAAAATATTTTTATTTTCAGTTGTATCAGATGAAATGGTTGGAAGGGACATACATTTTAAATGTTGTATGTTTCATAAACTTATAGGGAGCTGAAAACTGAAAACAAATAAACAGGCGTAGACAGTGTTGCGCGAGTTTCAAAGTTGTTTCACTTGTTGGTGTAAGTGACGAAAATTTGAATGCGTCATTTATGCTGGCGTGGCCGCGAGGATGTGTCTACAAAAAATGTATTTTCAAAAATAAGAGACCATCATTTTCGTTTTTGGATTATCAATCTTTGTTTGGCATTGCTATGTTGTAGTTAGCGATTAAAATAACATCGTCATATTCTCATTAAAAATAAGAATATGGGAAACCTGTGCAGGACCAGACAGACCTCTGTATGTGGGACAGACCAATACTCTACTGGTGCTTAAGGGGCTTACTGCTTGAACTTTAACAATGGTAAAATCTAGTCTACACTTCATTTTCAATACTAGTATACTCAGTGGGGTAGCTACACAAAATAATTCACCCCATATGTGGTAGGATGTTCTGAAAATTGAATTTTATTGTTTTTATAAACGATAATTGGGACTTAATCAGAAGCATTTAATGCTCTGTTTATGGAGATAGCTCATATTAACCGAAGAAAATAGGCGCTTTTATAATTTATCGTTGGATCATTTTTATCGAAATGGTAAGCAAAATGCTTTCCTATTATGTCGTGGAAAAATATGCTTTTTCAGTTTCCACGGCCTGACGCTATCGTGGACGGAGATTTAAAAGCATCTTCATACAACATTTTGCTTCCCTATGTACCGTAGGCGCTAAAATCGTGGCGATAAAAACGTTCAACGGTAAATTATGAAACCGGTCCAGGGTGTTGACTGGTAGACCAGACGCGACGAAAATTGTAAGTCTTAATTTGACTGTGTACAAACCTACGAATGACATAATACTTTTATAGACGAAGGAAATTTTGGATAGTTTTACAAATCTTATCGGACCTAAAATTCACCATTACTTTTAACATAAATGTTTAAAAAGTATTAACAATAATAGTCACTGCAAGTACGTGCTAAGTCCAAAAATTCGATTTTAGTATCGGGGACAACTTTTTAGTAAATAATAATAAAATTGTTATTATTGTGTGTCTTCTCTGACTATGAACCCTGAAAAGAAATAAATATTTATATTGCGTTGTAATATTTATGCTTTAAGAATATAAATTATCAAAGAGACATTTTGACCTTTTGTATCATGTTATTGAACTGAACATTTTTTTGTCAAATATTTGATATGATATTTGATTGTTGTATTTCATAATATCGTTGTAATAACTATCTGTTCGTTCCAAAAATCATTTTATTTTCTTAAAAATGGTTTGAGCTTATTTAAAGTTCTTTTATAGAATTTCAATTGGTACTTATTTGTTTAGTCTAAAATATTATTATTTTTTTTTTTTTATCGGCGAATTGTTTTATGAAGAATACATTTATACTTATAATTAACATAACATGGATAGTTAATACACGAGTGAATGTTTGCATTCTAACTATGATTTTCACGGTCTGTGTTTTCACAATTAACTTATACCTCCATGTCATTGGAGGGTTATATCGCCATAGAATTTACGCGTAATTCCTTATAATTACAGAGATGCGGTGGGAACACTCGTCCGCTGTCTACAGTATCTGTAAAAACGTGTACCGTGGGAATCTTAGCAAGGTTCTTCTCTTCATCCCTTATTCGTTTCGTTTCGATTTTGTCTGCAAAATCTAATCACCAAATAGAAGTTATGGGACGGTACTTGTTTTTGAACAGTCGCATCAAAAGTACGAGTTATCAAACTCAAAAAAAGTGACTTTATTATTAGGGCTCACGGATGATTTACAAATATTTTCTAAATAGATAACAATAAGTTCGTAAAAAGTTTAAGACAACAATCTTTTAACCGTTCTGGATTTTACAGTACCTACTAATAATTATTTGAAAATAGGAAAAATATATATTTGCTGTCTCTTTCATAATTGTAGTTAACACTTAAGAGTAAGTGTGAGAGAAAAGTCATGCATATTAAATTCCTAAAAAATATTAGTGCCTACTGAAAAATCCAGGATGGTCCTAATATAGGTTTTAAATTATATAGATTTCCAAAGTATCAAAACATTCATAAAATATTTGAAACTTTTTGTCATCATATGTCTAAAATAATAACCGTCACTTTTTCAAAATTTCATTTGACCAACTGCTTTTAATGTAGCCTGTATTTAATACAGACGCAAGTAACGTAATATAACTTCGGTGCTAAAATTTGGTACCTAACGGTATACATATGTTCGTGTCGTTCGGTCGTGGAATTCAGCAGGCGATTATGTGCTCGAGTATTTTTTGAATCGTTACTATTTCATGAAATGGCTAATACTAATACCTATCCAAAATAATTTAATACAAATCATTTGACGATTCCCCACCCAAAGCTGGGCATATCGATTCTGTAGGGGATCCAAAGTATTCGTACCAACGCAATTGTCGTTAGGTTTCGAACGCACAAGGTGCAAAAACTTTGTGACATGATCTAGATAATTTTTCGACCAATATTCTCTGGCTGGAGCTGATTGTAAATCAATCAAATCTACTTGTCGCCGTGAGTTACATTTTTTTGATATAATTGTTTTCAATATACTTTTTTTTTTTTTGATATTTATTTATTAAATGTATTTATGTTAAATGACCTTTTTTGGAATGTGTAGCTTCTCCTGTCAATTACTTTTCTATTACAATTTTTTTGGCACAATATTAAATTTGTCTGTTCTTAAGTTCTTTATTTGTGATCGAAGGTTCTTAACCATTTTGCGCGCCAGTAAACCCAGCGATGAGATTGGAGACAACTCCAGTAGCGGTTAGAAATGCTACTGTCTTACTTTTACCCTCTTTCGTACAACGTATATTTACATATATTTAGTTATATATCTTTGTGTAATATTTATATATTATATAAATATTATGAAAGTATATTTACGCTTAAACGTATTTATCTTCAACGATCCACCCTACTTGTCATTAGGTACATCACACAATGATAGACATTTGGTCTATTGCATTCTAGGGTGATATATAACCTTTTCATGATGTGGAGTTAGTTTATAAAATGCCTGGGCACATCACAATCTGCACAAATCTACGATTTGACGACGGAAGTATTGCTGAATAATTATACAATTTAGTAATAAAGTTCAGTACACTGGAATATAATTACGTACATTCATACATACATTTGTACATAATACTAAGGATTCATCACGCCGTCTTTATTAAAGACATTTTTAATTTAATTTTCACCCTTTTATGTCTAATGTAACTGTTGGAATTTGTTGATTTTTAGCCTTAGTGGTTTACATATTGTTTATTTTGTTTGACGACGCGACGACGAGGAAGGCTGCTGTAGTACATTAATTTTAACTGGCACAACTTGAACAACGTTACTAACATTATATTAAGTTCTTTTGATTAAACTTAAATTTTACACCATGAATTCACACTATTAATATTTATAAAAAATTACACCAATTGTGTGACCCCAAACTAGCACTAGGTTTGTACTACGGGTGCACACAATCAATTAGGAGAGGACTCAGTAATATAGATTCCGAGATTATTTGCAAAAGATCTCTTCCTATATTAACTGGGAATCGAATCTCAAGAAATGTGGATATTTTACAATCCATGTTTTCGTTTACTCTTGTAAGGAGTATCCAGTTGAATATCATATTTTCTACTTATTACGTTTTTCGCCATCTTAAATTACAAGTTCCATGTTCATAATTTATATAAATTTGTAGATACCTTACATAGTTATATTGCTATCTACGATGACTTCTATCTCACAAGTAGGTTTTAATTAGAATATTTTTATATTACAATTTGAGGGATTGATATGTTATTATATAAATTTTGTGTACAACCATTCCAGCCATTTTCTTCTATTTATGTATTTTCCATTTGATATATTTCTTTGTCAATTGTAATTATCTATTATGGTCGATACAACATTATTTATAGACCTACTATATTCCATGAGTACAACACGAATAAGAAGAGTACGAAGGAATTCAGTGGTTGTCAATAGATTTTTGTTTTACATATATGTACATATGTGTTAGGCAATGACATGTTGCATGACTTACTTAAATAGTCTTAGTATATAATGTATTATGGTTATATTTCATACTAAATATTTTATCATTGCACTTACAAATGAAAAAGTGGCACTTCCCCTTATTGTAGGGAGTGTTGCGAATCTTCAGAAGTGCATAATTTATCATCCGTATTTACTGTATTCCTCTACAAGCTTTTATCCAGGTTCGTCTGTTCAATTCACAGTACTTACCTTTTTTCCAAGTACAAATCTTTGTTAAGTCAGAGGAATTAATTAGCAAAAATAGTGATATTTGATTACCGACATTCCTAACCTACATATTTCTTAAAATATACATAGTATTAAATTGTAATTACAACATGAGTTAACTTACGCAGTTCATTCCGAATTTATTACATCATTTTTTATAACATTTTATAGGTGTAGATTTGAATCTAGAGTGCATAAAGATAATCCTATCACATAATATAAGAATATCAAAAATTTAACCTTTCATGAACGTCATTCGAAAAAAAAATTGTTATGTGAGGGTCGCGAGGAAGCTAAGTAGTGACATGACAACAACCCTTCATGATTGTGTTGTTGTCATGTTCATGGTTGACTTGACATTATTCAAGTGTATAATTTGAGGATGTGAAGATGTTTTTTACCACATTGTCAAAAGTTAAGGTTGTTATTTTTTTATTGTTTTGAGTTTCAATCTTCTTATTTGTGATAGAAGGTTTTGAGTCATTTTTTGAGTGTACTATTCAATGCATAACCGAACCTGAAAGTTTCTACAATTCAAATGTACACCTGTAGATAGATATGCACCATAACATTTACAATAATGTCGGTCTTACCGTGTGTTTCTGTAGTAACAATGGAAATAGAACTATTAAAGGAGTATATTTTATTTTCATATGTACCTATGTGAAAAACATCTAGTTATAGAATTTTATGAAATTATGTTATTCTACTAAATTAAAAAGACATGACGATTAATATTTTTATTTATAGTAATTTTAATCATAAAAATTAAATTCCATACTGATTTCTGATTCAGTCCCTGTAAATGTACATTGGTCTGATAACAATGCAATTACTTCATAATTTTTTTTTGTAAAATGATAAAATGTATTCTCAAGTTCACATAAAAATATCTTTAACGAAATCTTGAAATATGCATATGTATTGTGACTGATATTTTGTGCTAAGAATATTATTAATTTGTAAGCTTTTTTATCGATTTTTTTTAGTTATTCACCAAATACGCATCGAATAAATGAATTTTAAGATTGCGTATAACAGAATTCGAAAATATAAAAACGTCGGTCTCTAATACGGTTCAAATTTGAAATTCGCATTCATTTTGCATGCTATAAATAATAAACAACATTCTGTACTAGGGAACGTGTGTCTTATACATGACGTAAGAAATTGCTGCGGGAATAATATATTCCCACAGGTATCCTGAACTAAGTTACTACAAAATAGTTACATTATTATCTTTTACCTGTGTGTGTTCTATTTAAATCGTTTTTCGACTTTCCTGAAATTAGCCTGGGCAAACTGACAAATGAAAATTTGGAATAGTTCGGTTCTGTTATAAGTATATTGGCTTCGATAAAGGTAGTTATTTTGCAGTTGCACTTAATTTTTATTTACATGTGTAAATAATGTACTTATGTATATTGCCTGAAATGCAGTAATTCTCACTAAATTTTTATTTACTAAATATGCAATTTAAAATATTAATTAGATTGAATCTGTTGTAGCTTAATAATACTTTACTTACTTACCTAAAATATATTCGCCTAAAGTTATTCACATAATTAAACAGTACGAATTGAGTAATTTTAAATGATATTTAGTCAAGTTTTTAGTAGTTTTTTAAAGTGTATGTTTTTGTGATACATTTTAACAATGTTTTGCCTTGTGATTGCTGTTTTATATTTTTTTTGTCATTTCGTTTTTATAATTAACTGTCTTCCGGTTTTACCCGTGTTAGGTATTTTTCCAGGAAAAAAGTAACCTGGATTACTCTCTGAAAAGTTCTCTACTTGTTTATGAAAGTCACATCAAAATCAGTTCAGCCGTTTCGGAGATTAGCCCGGGCAAACAGAGAGATAAAAATTTAATAAAAAGCGTATTTGGGTTTTGGTAATGTGTAAACAACTAAAAAAAACCTTTATTTTTTATATTTATTTGTACAGATGCTTATGCACGTGTTAGTCAATTATGTGTAGATTTTAATTCCTGTTACTAATATTAATTATTTACAAGTCTTAAAATTGATTTTCGTGTATTTTTTATTAATTATAATATTTTCAAGATTTCGTCGAAGATGAAAATGTACTATAGTCGTCAGTAAATAACATTAGCATAACTTATTTATATTGTCCTTCTAATAAGAAGTCGAATGTTCCGTTTGCTTGTTACAGGGTCAACATCCGAATATCGTCACTGTTAGAGAAATCGTAGTTGGTTCTAATATGGACAAAATATTTATTGTCATGGATTATGTTGAACATGACTTGAAAAGTCTTATGGAAACTATGCGAGGAAAAAAGCAAGTGTTTCTTCCAGGTATATTGGCTAGCTGACTAATATCTATCGTATTTAGTAGAGTAATATTTTCTTGGACATTTTATATTATGTTGATAACGTTGTTTAATATTCGATGCTTTGGTTTTAGGTGAAGTTAAATGTTTGATGACGCAGTTGCTTAGAGCTGTTCATCATCTTCACGATAATTGGATATTACACCGAGACTTGAAAACAAGTAATCTTTTGCTTTCACACAAAGGAGTTTTAAAGGTAATTGCATGTTTATAATTGTTATAGTCTTACAAATACTAGATTGTTGTATAGAGGGGTAAATAGGCGGTCGTGCAATGTACGATCAGCACAATATGTCTGATACATCGTTGCACATAGTTATGGTACAGTGTAAGAAATATACAAACATTGGGGGAACGCCTTCGATGTTTGTACAAAAGCCAACATCGCAAGACACTACAAGGGTTATTTAATTTTTTTTATCATTTAAATAAAATGCAATTATATTTTCATTTAATAAATGTGTGTCGTATGTACAAGTGAGTCAGGTTATCGGATTTAGCTCACCGTTGCGTTGCTGCTCGGACACGGCGTCTGGCTTTGGAATTTTTTATAGTCTATGGCTAAAAGTTATGAGGAAAAATCTAGGATTTATATTCCTGAATAATGAATTTATATATGTTAAATTTCATGGACTTCCTTTATTTTAAGATACTATGTTATTTAAAAGAGTAGTATTATACAAGCAATATTTGTATATTTATAATTGCGTTCTTGAAAACGGCTCTAACGATTTCGATGCAATTTACAACATACAATTTTCGGTGGTCAAAAACCGATCTAGGTACGGTTCAATTCTGAGAAAATTTGCTTTCTCGTATGTTTTCACATACTTAAAAGTTCTAAATTCTTCTGATTTCACAACAGAGTTTACCTTCTCAGTAGTACAGTCGCTAGAGCGTAGCTGAAATACGCGGGTTCGAATCTGCAAGGTGGTTAGACTTTTTTTGTTATTTTTTTTGTAAGACACTGAGTAAAGCTCGGTCTGTGTATATATGTGAGACAATAAACTATCCATAAGAATATATCTAATGCATTCCTAAATGTATGTATAGGTAGGTACATAAATGTGTTTTTAACATTTCAGGGTAATTACATCAAAAATCAATTTTAAAAACAAACATAAGTTTATCACATTACGGACTTACCGACAAAAAACATTCTAAAAATACCTATTAAAAATAATAAAATTAATTACTTAAAAATAATAATTGTCCTCATGTAGTGTACCTACGTAGTATAGGCACAGATTAATTAGTTTACTACCGTAAAGTATAGGTACGTACAAGAGTATCCACATACTTTATCCATCCATCAGTAATTTTTTTTTATTTTGTTGTCGATCTAATAAATCAGGTACATTTATGATAATTATTTTTTGTTATAACGATCAGATGTTTCTCGTATAATTATAGATAAATAGTAAAGGTGTTCATATAATGTAGGTGAGTGTAGGTGTTCATATAGTAATATTTGCCACGCAGCTTCGATTACAAATAAAAAAATGGACGAATACAAATTATTCTAAATTTCATTTTCTCCTAAATCACGTGACAAAAAAACATACTGTGAAGGACAAATTTCATCTCCTTGAAATTGTATAGAAGTTTAATGGGTTTATTTTCGTACAGATTATTTAATGACTTGGACCTAACAAAAACTTAAAAAGCGCTTATTGATTTTCTCTTGAACTCAACAACGATATTTAGCATTGTGAAGGCTTAATATAAAAGCTAAAATATAATCTTTACTGTGCTTTGTATTGTTATTATACAGATATCAAGACTTATATAATTTTACATTTTATGATATTAATTTATGAAATTAATTACATTTTAATATTATTAACTTGTAATGATCTTTCAAAATAATTGTAATGTAGATATCTAATATTAGACTGTGCTCTTTTATGCGCGTTACAATATTGGGTCAAATACTAATTTAAATCTCAATTTAGAATACTATTCATATCTCCGACGGTGCACGTAAGTGCCGCCATGTGTGAAACTTAGAAAATTGTAGTTATTTTGCATATGTTAGGGGTGACAGAAACTGTGACAGCGTTCGTTGATTTTTTCAAGAATTCTGATATCGGGAACAATTATTCTGTCATATAAGTGCGATTTGTCAGTTCGTAGCGGGGTAAAGCTTAGACTATTCGTTTCATCTCTACAATATTTACGCTGTTTCCTTAATGGGTATGCATACATACATATCCTCACGCTGTATCCCTAACGGAGTAGTCAGAGAGGACGGAGCGCCAAGCGTCGCGGTCCTTACACACTTCTTTCGCTTCCTCGAATCTCATCATTCTCCTCACACATTTTCGCCAAGGTATGCGAGTGCTTTTGACACTTCCGTCGGCTAACAATCGAGCTATTTGATCTTCTTAAGTCAACCCCTTGGTCTTCCTTGGCTTCTTTTACCACTCACTTTTGCTCTATAGATTTTCTTCGTCAGTCTTTCATCACTCATTCTTTCCATGTGATAATTAGTTAATATTTAATTTTTTTATGTTACAGGTGGGAGACTTCGGTTTGGCGCGTGAATATGGCTCCCCGTTACGTCAGTACACACCTATAGTAGTTACGCTTTGGTATCGAGCACCAGAGCTGCTTTTATGCTGCAAAGAATATTCTACACCTATAGATATGTGGAGTGTCGGCTGCATATTTGCCGAATTTATAACAATGAATCCATTATTTCCAGGCAAATCAGATGTTGACCAGTTGAACAAAATATTTAAGGTTAGATTTGTATTCCCAGTAGTTTAATTGTATTTTTGAAATATTTTTGAAAATTTCAAGTAACTATTGTCTAATAAGGAATATAAAAAATTAATCAGTAACAGTCTTACCAATAAAACTTTACATACACCTTATACATCTGTTATAAGACAAAGCGCTACCAATAAAAACTTTTTGACGGGACCGCTGTATACGCTTGTTATAAGAAGTGTGTAATCACAAAGAAATTTTACACAATGCTTATACCAATAAGAGCCCTTGTTTAACGACTGTGTAAAGGGAAACATGGCTGTGTCCGTCAGTGTCAGCTGACTTGCTTCGTTAAGTACGTGCGTATTTTGTTATTTTTTGTGTATTTGTAACAGTTTAAATGGATTATTTAAATTATATGGACTTATTTGATGAGTGGGACATAGATGAAGAACAAAATTTGCAAACCAGATGTAGAAAAAGATAAAACACGGGCGGATCCTTTTTTATTAAATGACGGCGACTTTAAGTCCAAGTACAGATTTACTAAGACTTATGTCCATAAAATAGTTAACCTAATAAAAAACGACATAAAAAGAGACACTCGAGGATCTGGAATATCAGCTGAATTGCAAGTTTTGACGGCACTTCGTACATGGGCACGTCAAGAGGTCCAAGATGACGCTGGTGATTTACATGGACTTAGTCAGCAGTCTGTTACATACATCTGTCAACGTGTAGCGACAGCTTTAGCGAGCAAAGCTAGTCGGATAATTTATATGTCCCGTACATTGCAACAACAAGAAGAAGTAATGTCGGAATTCAGAAAAATATGTGGGTTTAGAAATGTGGTAGGGGCAATAGACTGCACACACATAAGAATTAAAAAAATTAGTGGACAATCTGGACAATACTATGTCAACCGGAAAGGATATTATTCCTTAAACGTTCAGGTTGTATGTGATGCATCACTAAGAATTAGAGACATTGTAGCAAGATGGAGGGGCAGTACACATGACTCTAGAATCTTCAGAGAGAGCCAAATACGTCAATGTTTTGAACATGGACAGTTTTCTGGACATTTATTGGGAGATTCTGGTTATGGTTTAACACCTTACTTGTTCACTCCAGTGAATAATCCTCAAACACGGCAAGAAGAAGCATACAACTGAGCTCACATCCTCACAAGGAATACTATAGAGCGGTGCTTTGGACTATGGAAGCAAAGGTTTCGGTGTTTATTAACTGGGTTCACAGTGTCTTGTAAAGTTATATATTGTTGCCTTAGCAGTCCTTCACAATATCGCTATTGATATGGGGGAAGAAATACCAGTAACAATATGTGACAGTAATAGTGTACGAATGGATCAACAACAAGAAATACAGACAGAAAGCCGAAGTGGACAAGCTGCCAGGGCAATGTTTATAGAAACACATTATTAAACATTTTTTATTAAATAAAAATTCATTACCTAAATAAAAATTTAAATAAATTATTTACACTTTATTATGATAACTCTTTTTCTAATATTAATATTTCCAACTGTAGTTTTTTTTTACGTAATTCATGTTCCTCTCTCGCCCAATCATGACTTTCATGCATCTGCTTTAGTTTTAAAAAGTGCTCCTCTTGAAGTAATTTTACCAAAAGTTCGTTTCGTTCTTTTGATCCCGTTTGTGACAACTGGATTTTCTGTAATTAAAAATGATTGTAATTAAAAAACACAAGACTCTTGGAACTAAGGTCTCCCAGCTTTTAACTACTAAACCACGACGGTTCAAGCTGAATCCGGAATGGTCTAGTCATGATAATAAATTGATACCAACCTCGTCTTTCTTGTATCATTTCTTTTGTGAAGTTGGAAGAGACTCTTTACATTTTAATGATTTTTCTCTATTTACTGGAGTCATCTGAAACAAATTGATAAAAAATAAATACTAATTTCACAACTGGTTGTTGACGAAAGATATAAAAAACAGTAATTTATTTTAATAAATGCAAATATTAATGTAAATATGTAATAATAAATGTATACAGACCTGAGACGTTTCTGTATCTCCCAAGGTAAAATTTAACCCGTCATTCTGATTCATGTTTTCCTCTTGTTTCTCATTCTGTAAATAATATTAACCATAAATAATTACAGTAATTGCAATGAATGTTGATATAATATTAAAAACTTATAATATTATAAATAATTTATAATAATTGTTTCTCTTACTTCTTTTTCTTCTAAAACAAAAACAACCTCTGCCTCCTTTTGGTCTATCTGCAATAAAAAATAAAAATAATGTTTTTTTTTCTATAAGATTGCTACAAAAGTCCACCGAATCCCTGAAAGGTATTATACCATGTCAAGTAGAGAGTCCAACTATGAGGTTACAAAAGTCCTCCTGTGATATTTTTATTTTGATGTATAATTATATAAGTAGTAAAGGAAGTGAATTTTGTTTTGTAATCATAGATAATAATAATTTTAAAATTCTAAAAACAATATAAAGAAAATGCAGTGAAGCTTACTTGTATACTATTGTAGTCACTATCAAACTTGTTGATGTCTTCTTCAAACTCTTGTGGTATCATTTCAATGATTTGCGATGTTTGTTCGTCAGGACTTGGTGGTTTGTGTCCTCCTCCAGTGGTTTTTAATGATCTTTTATATTCTGAAGAACGTTTTTTCGCATCTATCTTCATTGTTCTCCATTGTTGTTTTATTTCAACCAACGTTCTAGGCATGCTATTAATTTCATTGAAACTAAAAATCAAACGAAAATTTTATAATGTTATTTTCATATAGACTGGACGATTTGTAATAATTTTCTAACTATAGCTGACTTACCTTTTGAAAACTTTTTGCCAAGTTATGTTTTTGCTTTTATTAGTATTTGTATTCGTGCACTTATTTTCTAATATTGGTAAATGATCTCTCAAACATTCCCTTAGTAAAGACTGGAACAAGAAAATAGAAATTTAGACCTTGCGGAAATCATTTAAATCAGCAATATGTATTAAATTTAACAACTCACTTTTTCCAAATTGTCCCAATTAGCCGATCGTTTCCTCTTCTGTATAATTTGCGATGACATTTTAAGTTTTATTTAGTTTACTTTTATGCTTTTTTCAAATTACCACAACCAATCTTAACGAATTCAAACATATCAGTGTCAAGGAACGTGTCTGAGACTTGTGTTGTTCAGAAACATAATCAAGTTAAATAAACTTCAAATATATTTTAAAACTTAAGGCATAATATTAACATTATAGTTTTACAAATGACTAATTTGCAATTAACTAAATCACAATTAAACTTTTCCCACAAATAAAAAAATTTATAAGCACATATTTATTTGTAATAAGTTCAAGATTTGGAACATATATTTAGCTTTTGAACGTACTCTCAGTGTGGTTGCCATTTCAAAAATGAAAGTGATGTGTAACAGATGTTAAACTATTCAATGCTTATTCATTGTTTATTGGTAGTCCCTTCATAAATCAGGCGTGTAAAACTATTCACTCTTTAAACAATGAATAACTACACAATGATTAAACAACTGTGTAAGATTTTTTTATTGGTAAGACTGTAAATAATTTCCTAATTTACACAATATTTTACACAGTGTCTCTATTGCCAATATACTTTAGTAACATCGTTAACAATTATGTCTTATACCACAAATTAGTCGTAGCCACTATATACCTTTATTCATTCTAATAAAACCAATATAATCTATTTATGATAATTTCTGTTTTCAACAGGATTTAGGAACTCCATCTGAGGCCATATGGCCAGGATACAACGAATTGCCTGCCGTGCAAAGGATGACATTTGCCGACCATCCATCAGGCGGGTTACGGCAACGAGTCGGGTCTGATCTGCTCTCTGATACTGGACTCGGATTGTTGCAAGGGTTTTTGACCTACGACCCTGTCAAAAGAATTACTGCAGATGCGGCACTGGAACATGCGTATTTTACGGTGAGTAAAATGAATGAATTTATATTGATTTTTATTTGGACTTGATAATGTCAAAATTGTGCTAAATTATCACAACTAATGTTATTGTTAAAGTTCTAATCTTTAACAACTTCACACTTTTTTAACAATATGAAAATATTAGTTACCTGAATGCTCAAGAGATTTAGAGATTTATTTAGGGCGTTAAGGCGCGATTCCATGAAAATTTCATTATCAAACTACGCTAGTTTAAAAAAATAAATATACATATGCGTAATGGTCAACTAATATTATTATTTCATGTAAGTGGCTATGCAGGTCCTACCAGACCTGGTATCACTGCGGCCAAAATTGATCTATTGTGTAACTAATATTAACTATATTTATTTTTATTTATAGAGTAAAAGCATATTTTTGCTGGAAAGGTCTTCCAATAATATCCATTGCTAAATATAATTGTTATTTACCTCCTTTGTTATCAACGCCATTTATGCAAGGCACAGTCCATGGTGCTGCATTTCGTATTTGTGTTTCCTTTTAATAATTAAACTTACTTGTAATTGTTTATGGAAAATAGCAAATTATAAGAAAATTAATTGGCAACATTCATTTTCTGTATATAGAAAGAATATGAAAATTAGGTATATTTGAAACATTTTCATTCTGATAGTTTTTCATAAATTTGATAATGTTTCATACATTTCATAGTTTATCATGTGCATATTCCTATGTAAAAATTTTTAATTTGTAATCGCTTCTACGTAATCATAGATTTTATAAATAACTCCAGGCGCCGTGTCAGAGCAGCAACGGTGAGGTTAATCAGATAAGCCGATTCGCATATACAAGGTTATCGTGAAAGGGGGTATAAATCCGCAGGAGTTTCAACGTGTTGCTGTTGATTCATATATTGCAGATGTAATAATTACGAGATTCGTTTATTTTGTTTTCCATAAAAAAAACATTCATTTAAAAGGAAAAAAAACGATATTCTACATACATTGTGCCCTATATTCTAAAGGTTTACTAGCTACGTAAAAACGCTGATATTAGAGTTTATTTTTTATATCACCTTTATTTTTTTTTTCACTTTGAGGTTACGCTAGAACTGTTGACTATTGGCGAAATTGTACAACGCAAGTTTTTCGTTGTCATGTGTAGTTTAATACCCTTTCATATTTACCCATCCTTTCGAAATAACCTTGTATATACCACACATTAATCAGATAAGCTGAAAACAGAACCATCTACATTTTATTTGATTTCATTTTGCCTTACTTTGTAGTATGGGACAGGCTGTCTGGGGTTATAGTCTATAAATAAAGTTAATAATAAATGCGCCAGACGATACAGACCGATCATCTGGTTCTAGGACAGGGAATGCCTTTGGGCATTCCAGACGACAACTACAAGGGGCGTCTATGTAACTAGTTTAGTTTATTATAATAATTATTGTTATTAACGACTTCGTTCGCGTTTTTTATTTTTAAAATAATTTTTCCTCAAGATTCAAGCTACTATCTCCATACCAAATTTAATCGCAATCGGATAAACGTTATGGCAGCTCATAAAATACCAACAAACAAACAAACAAACATTGATTTTAATATGTTAGATTAGTTTAATAGTCTATTATTAGTCTATGTACGTAATTTACGAAATGTGGGCGTCCAAGCAAAAAGGGTCCGGCAGTGGGGTATTGAGTTAAGACTAGATTCGGAATTTAGAATAGTCAATTAATATAATAAGGATTAAAAAAATATTCAAAAACTGGCATATATTTTTTTTATCATACATTTAAAGTTGAAACTCTGAAAAAGCTTGTTTTGAGAAAGAGCATTTTTAAAGTTTGATTGAAAAAAAAGACACACTTCTACTTGTTTGTTTCTACTTAAAAACGTCATACAAAGTCATTTACTATATGAACTTGTAGATAATTGAGCATTAATTAATAATCTATTAAAATCGCAAAATGTGATTTTTTCACCCAACTTTACAAAACTGCATATATCTCGGAAAGTAAATGCCGACTACTGGACCGTTTTTTTTGGACGCCCACAAATGTGTTTTGTGCAGGCTGTCTGGGGCTATAAAGTCTATATTATGTATGTAATTTACAAAAGGTGTTTTATATGTGTCGTAGGAGCACCCGGTGGCGATCGAGCCGGCCATGTTCCCCACGTGGCCGGCCAAGTCGGAGGGCAACCGGCGCGCCACGCACAGCCCGCGGCCGCCGGCGGGCGGCGCGGCGTACGCGCAGTTCGCGCGCGCCGACTCGGACGAGGCGCTCGGCTTCCGCGTGCAGCACGCGCCGCACGCTCCGCACGCGCCGCACGCGCCGCACGCGCGCTCGCTCAACGTCGCGCCCGGCTTCTCGCTCAAGTTCTAGCGATCGCCGCACAACAAAATTCGGTGAATTGACTCGCTCGCGTTCCCCGTTAGCGTTTCACTGGTTTTGTTGTCAGTTCCGAAAGCTGTTTTGTGGAATTAAACTTGTCGCAGTGTTCGTTTCGATTCTGGTTGCATATGGTGATAATATATACAACGTGCGTACTGTTCCCATGCCATTTATATATGAAAACAAAATTACACGGATGCTACTTAATATGTGTAGGCACATTTGTGTTGCTATAAAAATTGAGTAACATTAGAAATTATGTATTTAAAAAACATGTTTAGGTTTATTATAACTTTAACTATTTTAAAATTATTGTTAATCTAATTTAGTATAGATATAGGGGTTATTTTTTCATGGAAAATTTGTCATAAATTATTTTTATGTTACATAATAAACTTTTGTCACCTATGTATGTATTTGTGTGATTGATATAAGTGGCAATATATAGTAAATATGCCACTTCATTTATTCATTGATTGAATGATATTTGTACTTAAAGAATTTTCTCTCAGAGTTCTTTTTGCTGAATTCCAGTTCCACATTTTGATCCATTTCCTTTGATAAATAATCTATTTTATAAATATGATTTTATCAAACTGACACATCGATGATACTACATAGGCCAGTAAGCCTATAGATAACGTTTTAAGTAATTATATATAAAAATAACCGTGTCAAGATCTTGTGGTCGTGCGGGACGTTGTGTAATCTCATTGGCCACATAGAGGTCGAAGTTTAATTCCAGAGTGGATATGCTGAGTGCCAATTTTAGTAACATATTACTAAACTGAGCAGTCAGAGGGTCCTTCGTGGACGGCGTCTAGCGGTTATTGGTCTATGTGATACTGTTGGTGAAAGTTGGTTGTCTCTGTAATAAATGTCAATAATGTATCCATCATACATATAAATGTATCTATATAGTTTTTATGTATGTTGTTTAAAAAGAATATCAGTCTTGTCGGATTAATAGTTTTAAATGTAAATAACTTTCACTTTTGTGTACTAACCATCAATGATCTAGACTGTATTATAATTAGAATTAAAATAATGGTATGATACAAATGTTTTGATAGAAATATGACTTTTATTTTAAAAAACGTCTCCTTAAAATATAGAAAAAATGGTGTGCAACTTTCAGCCAAGAATATTAGTTTTTCTTTCTAACGACCGGCTTCATTCAATCCTTTGGGTAGTGCTAACATTGAATTAATCAAGTCTGCATTGCGCTTCCATGCCCGAAACTTTGTGTCGATGAGTGCGTTGGTCTCTATTACATATCTTCCGCCCATGTCGCCCCTGTAGGCGTTAATCATAGAGTGTATATGGCGGATATACTGAAATAAAGATAGCCTTATTAATCGTGTTTTTTAATATTAGGTACATTTATTATTAAAATTATAGGTATTTATTGTAAATTTTATTAACAAGCGACCCTAGCTTTACCAAGGTGTCTTTATCATCCAAAATAATTTGTTTATAGTAGACATTAGTAACTAATTAATCTGTGATAGTAGCTTCTATTGTAGCCTTATAAGAAGCTAAAACTGCTTATAGACAGTGGATTACGATAAAACACAATTTTTCTTAAGTTATGCTTATCTGTATAAGCTATACAATCGCAAAAACGGGAATAATTTGCTGTAGTAGTTTTTACGTGATAGATGTTTAGATGCACAACATTTCTGAAAACATTTCCTAAGGTAATTTGAGGGGACATAGGTCCAACTTGGCTCCAACAATTGTATGTGATGATGCCAGTGGTGTATTTTAAGATATGGCGCCCTGTGTATAATGTTTGCCGCCCCATAAATTAACAAAAAGAAGCCAATTATTTTTTTTACAGCTATAATAAGACAATAATAATAATTAAAAAAAAATGGCCATACAAAAGAATATAAACACCATTTATGAATATTTTGTGATGCATAAATTGGTTGACAAATTCATCAATGACGCTGTCATTGTCAGTCGGCTTTTATATTAAGGATTCAGTATGCGCCACCTGCGCCACGAAGTAAAAACGAAGAGTAGGTGCCGTCACGAATTTTCCTCATACAAACCAACATGCGGGTTGAGGGGGACGCGTAATAAATGGAGGGGGATGTTGCTAATCTGTCGCCATCTAGCGAGTTGTAGCAGTCTCTTTGTGTTATGATTTTTGAAGTAGTTTTATTATTGACCACCAGATGAGTAAAATACATTCTCGATACAGGGACGTACTTAGGGATTAATCAGTAACTCGAAATTGCACGATTGAAACATGTTCATATTAAGTTATGAAATACTTGTGTTTGTATTTGAGAGTAAAGTAATATAAATTCATAATGTATATTATGATGGAGTAGTAAAGCGGATGAGATGTAGATTTAGATTTGTAAATTTTTTTATCGTGATGCAGCGTGAAGATATGTATCGTGCGTGTTGGGGACCGAATAACTGTCTAGAATAGCACTTTTTTAATAAATTATCCTATTATAAATAAAAAGGCAGTGGCGCATCTGCGCCACGAAAGATCAGACTTGACAAGCGATAGTAGTGGCGAATCCGCCAATAGATGCACGCTCTTACGAAATTGTAATAAGTATGTGTTTTAAGGGATTTTCTTAGTGTTCATTTTCTTCTTCATTTATTCAAAATCTAAATAAATTAATTACATTGGTGTTGAACTTTTATTTTCTTCTTACACAATTTAACAAGCACGAAGCGGCTTGGCAGGCCGATGATGTGTAACCGACTGGCGAGCCACGTGTTCGAATTGCTTTATACATACATATCTTCACGCTGTATTTCTAATGGGGTAGTCATAAATGACGGAGCACCAAGTGTTGCAATCCTTACATACTTTTTTCGCTTCCTCAAATTGCTTTAATTCTACTAAAATGCAATTCAACGCTTTTAGCATCGCCAGATCACTACATATTTATTATTAATAAGACAATATATCGCACCTTTAAACTATGCGCCGTCCACTAGCGCTGCCCCTTGTAGCCTGCCGCCCCGGGCCATGGCCCCCATGGCACTTGGGTAAATACGCTACTGGATGATGCGTAAATTCTGTTTGCTATGGAACTTGTCATTATAGAATACCAATAAACAAACCTACTAAATATTCCTTGCATCAGCTTATAGTATGGATGGTATCGATGGCGGCTTTGGTACACGGAAACATCAAATACAGAAGCTTTGAAAAGATCGTGTACCTTCTGTTATAGTGTATGTGTGTATCTATTAACGCTTACTTCTTCATCAGCTACGAATTTATGTGGTTCGCCAAAATCATCATCTATATATGAGCCAAATAGGTATTCACCTCTATTGAAGTCGTAGACAGCAACTTCACAAACTAGTGGTAACACTAGCAACAGAGTTGTTATGTTCCACATGCAACTCATTCTGTAATATTAAATACAATTATTATGTTGCGAGTATGTACCGAGGTTTTGTGCATTAGTCAATTACTTTGTTATAGGAAATGATTTACTGTCTCGTCTGAATTGGTAGGTACTTGTAATACACAATATCGCTACGACTATGAGAAAGCGAGCTAAAACGTTTTATTATTAATACAAAGGTAACACTCGTGACCCTCGTTCCTAAAACGGTAAATTTAAAAATTGAAATTTATACATATCTTCACGCTGCATCACTAATGAAGTAGTCAGAAAGTACAGACCGTTACATCTATGGGACGTAGCGCCAAGAATCGCGGTCCTTACATATTTATCTTTCGCCTCCTCAAATCTCATCATTCTCCTCATACATTTTCGCCTAGGTATGCGCGTGCTTTTTATTTTATATTTGTTGATTGAAAGACTGGGCGTTTATTTCTTATTTTTATTGACTTAATTTCAGTTACAATCACAAGACATGCAAGACGTAAAACTTATATCCATAGACTACGTACTATTTCACAGAGTATACAACATGCCCCTTTCAACGAAGACAGTTTTTACAGTTGGCAAATTGACAATGACATTTATATTTATTTACATTTTAATTTTCTATTTAGTTTAATTACAATTTTTGTTTGCCTTCTTATATTTACTAATTCTGAAAATTATAATCTACAAAGTTCTCATACATAAGTAGTTATTAAATTTTTCTCACAACAAACTAAAATATTTAATTAATTAAATTTTATAAATCAAATGTTTTTGTTTTCTTTAACAATCTCCCTCTGCTACTATATAATTTCTTTTCAGGACTGTGACTTATAGGATTACTATTACTTTCAGGTAAACTTTTTAAATTTTTGTCTGATACATTATTTTCCCTGCTATCCTGCATATTTTCTACATCTATAAATTCTGGTGACTGAATATCACTTTGCTTTAACATATTTGAACTACTTTCATCACATATTTCATTATTAATTAATTTTCTGCTGGACGTAATAATATATAAACTATCATCCTCTTCCTGAATCTGAGCTTTTGATTTTAACTCTTGTTTATAATTATTATTTTTTAAAATACTTTTTGGCTTTAGAATATTTGACTGATTAAACTGACTATTTTGAGTTTTATATTTAAGATTTATATGTTGAGAATTTCTTCTATATATAGTTCCATAATTATCTTTTACTAGGTAAGATCTAGGAAATTTTGTTTCTGATACAGTGATACCTTTTGACCATATAATGTCTTTTGGATTTTTCTTAAAATATACTTCATCATTTACATGTAATTTTGGATATTCTCTCGAGTTTTTATTGTAATAAAATTTTGATTTTTCTAGTTTCTTTTGTTTCTTTTCATTATGTAAAGAATATCTGACAACTTTTGGTTTTAGACTAATGACTACATGGCAATTTAGTTCTTAGTTGACGTGACATTAACAATTGTGAAGGGGAACTTAAGTTACTTCTAGGAGTAGTCCTATATTGTAATAAACCTATGTACGGATCTGTGCCTGACTCATCACATTTTCTAAATATGTTTTTTACTCTGCAAGACCATTTGACTTAGGATAATGTGGACTTGATATTATATGTTCAATATCCCATTCTAATAAAAAATTTTTGAAATCTAAGGAATTGAAAGGTGGACCTCCATCACTGACTAACTGTAGTGGAATACCGTGTCTAGCAAAAATAGATTTTAAATGAGTTATTACTGTATTACTTCTACTATCATTGTTTAAAAGAGCTATTTCTATATAATTAGAATAAAAATCTACAACAATTAAATATTTTTTGCTTTTATAATCAAATAAATCTATTGCTACTCTCTGCCATGGAAATAAAGTCTGTTCGTATGATAGTGGTTCTTTCGTTTTATTTGTACTATACATCATACAAGTTTCACATTGTCTAATTTTTTCCTCTATTTCATGATTTATATTTGGCCAATAAACTAATCCTCTGGCAAAATTTTTTTTTTCCACGCCCTGATGACTCATGTAAGATATTTAATATTTCAGCTCGCATTGATTTTGGTATAATTACAGACTGATTTTTAAAAAGTAAATCGTTAATAACATGTATTTCATCTTTCAGATTCCAATATGGTAATGCTATTGGATCACAATGTTGTTTACAATTAGGCCATCCATTTTTATAATATTCTTTTAATTTAAGCATTGTATTATCTTGGTTACTATGTTCCAAAATTTTATTCAATTTTTCTTGTGTTATTGCTATATTAGAAACTAATAAATTAACCTGACTCAATATTTATTTCTAAATCGTTCCAATCAAATGTGTCTTTTGAATTTTCATTTATTGGTGAACGAGATAATGTGTCTGAAACATACATTTCTGAACCTTTTGTATATGTAACAATTAAATGATAAGCTTGGAGTGCTATCATCATTCTTTGAAGTCTAGTTGGGACATCTGATAAAGGTTTTTTAAATAAAGTTACTAGGGGTTGGTGATCTGTTTCTACATATACAGATTTTCCATATATATATTGGTGGAACTTTTTACATCCGAAAACTATTGCAAACAATTCTTTTTCTATTTGCGCATAATTCTCTTGACTACTTGTTAATGATTTTGAAGCATATGCGATTGGATTCTTATTATGAAATATAACTGCTCCTACTGCATTTTTTGATGCATCGAGTGACATTCTTATGTGTTTCTTAATATCATAATGAACTAATACTGGACTTTCACATATTAATGATTTTAATTTATTGAACTGTTTTTCATGACTGACTGACCATTGTCACATATTTTGTTTCTTTAGCAAATCTCTAAGTACACTAGTTTCATTGGCAAGATTTGGTATGTATGAACCCAAATAATTAATCATTCCTAAGAATCTTTGAAGTTCTTTTACATTTTTCGGACTAGACATTTTGACTATAGCATCAATTTTTGATTTATCAAGAGAAATTCCTTCTTTATTAAATATATATCCTACATAACAAACTTCTGATAACCCGAATTGACATTTAGACTTATTGAACTTTAAATTTATTTCTTTTGCACGTTTAAAAACATTTTCTAGATTTTTGTTATGTTCTTCCTCATTAACCCCAAAAATTAATAAATCATCTACAAAACTTATTACACCTGGCAAATCACTAAAGTATTCTGACATTGCTCTATGAAATATTTCACCACTTGACTTTATACCATATGGAAGTCTTAAAAATTTATATCTACCATATCGTGTATTGAAAGTACACAAATCACTGCTCTCAGAGTCTAATGGTATAATCCAATATCCTGAACTAGCATCAAGTTTTGAAAATATTGAAGCACCTGTTATTTTTGATCTTAAATCATCAATTGTAGGATAAGGATAGTATGGTCTTTTAATTGCCTCATTTAAATTTCTTGGATCTATGCATAAACGTATTTTACCATTAGGCTTTTCAACCAAAACAATAGAATTTACCCATTCTGTTGGCTTTGTGACTTTTTCTATGACTTTTAATTTTTCCATGTTATCTAATTCATCTTTGAGACGTTTTTGTAAACTATATGGTATTCTACGAATTGGACATATCATAGGTTTAATGCTACTATCTACATCTATATGAGCAACAGTAGGTAAACACCCTAACCCTTCAAATGTAGATGCATACTTATTTACAATATTTTGTACTGGTCTTACTTTCTCAGATTGTGTATCTGTTAGTGTATAATTCGTTTTACTATTCCTATTTTTTCACAACTTTTCCAACCTAAAATAGTTTCACATTCACAATCTACAATTGTAAACAATAAATTAGTAATTACCCCATTGGGAAATTTACATTTTAAAAAACAACTACCCACATTTGGTACTAATTGACCTGAAAATGAGAATACTTTATTGTTTGTTTCATAAATAGGAATTTTTATATTTGTTGATGACTTTAAATTGTTCAATTTATTTTTTGAAATTACGTTAATATCTGCTCCTGTATCAATTCTACATATTAATAAATTATTATAACAATCTACCTTAATTTTCCAATTTGACTTCTCATTTTCCTTAATGCTACCAATTACTAATTTATTACTTGACTGATTTGTATATGATTTAGTTATTACATTAATATTTCGCTCATTATATTTAAAAAAACAATATTTTGAAAAATGATTAGGTTTTTTGCAATTATTACACACTTTACCCTTAGCTGGACACTTGAATTTATGTACTTGACCACATCGCCTACATGTATTAACTTGTCTTCCTTCTGACTGGCTTCTTTTTGATCTCTGTTCATAATACTGAAATTTTCGTTGATTTTGTTGGCTTCTCTCTTGACTTTTTGATTGGGACTGATTTCTATTTCTTGACATATTTTTCATCTCGAAACTACCTTGACTTCTGCTTGGATAGTTTACTATTTGAACACTGTTTTCTTGTTGTTGTAATTTTGTGGATCTTTCTTGTGATAATTCTATATTTTTCGAAATTTTTAAAGCTAATTCTATAGTTAATTCATCTTGTTGTAACAATTTTTCTTTAATTTGTGTGTTTTTTATACCTATCACAAACATATCTTTGATGAGTGATTCTTTTAATGTTTGAAATTCACATGATTTTGCTAAATTATTCAATTCAGTAACATATTCGTCTAATGTTTCATCTGGTTTTTGAATTCTTGTGAAAAATTTATATCTTTCAACCGTAATATTTTTCATTGGATTGAATTTTTCATCAAATCTTTTTATAATTTCCGTTAATGTAGTTTCCTTCATGTTAATATTAAATGAATTAAAAATGTTTAATCCTTCGTCTCCAATTGAATTCAGGAATATAGCGATTTGTCTACTGTCTGGTTGCTTTTCCAGTTGGTTCGCTTCAGAAAATATTTCATATTTTTGCTTCCATAGCTGCCATTTTTCATTAACGTTGGTATCAACTTCTAATGGTTTTATGTTCGTTATAATATTATGTGATTGTTCCGACATTCTCATAGTTATTATTATGCACTTTTACTTTTTCACTTCTGACACCATATTTTATATTTGTTGGTTGACTGGGCGTTTATTTCTTATTTTTATTGAATTAATTTCAGTTACAATTACAAGACATGCAAGACGTAAAACTTATATCCATAGACTACTTACTATTTCACAGAGTATACAACACTTTTGACATTTCCGTCAGCTAACTATGGCTATTTGATCTTCGTAAGTCGGCTTTGGTCTTTCTTGACTTTTGCTACCAATTTCGCTCTGAAGATTTTTTCGTCAGTGTTTCGCCACTCATTCTTCCTATGTACCTACACTTCCTTTCTTGAAATTTTAATGGTTATTTAGCCAAAATGGTGCAAACGGAACCCTTAGGTTGCTTCATGTCAGTCTGTTTTTCACTATGTCACCAGAGAATATTTAGAAAAGAAGGCCGACTGCCGCCTCATGCGTAACGGAATTGCCTAGTCTCTGCCGGATACGTAGGGTTGTTTCGTTGGGTGTAAGATGCGGAGAGCATCTCGTTTAGTTATAAAAAACAATGCATACGTATAAGTTTTTAATGTCTGTTAAATTTAATTTCTTGTATCATAGTTATGTTGAAGAACGACAACTATAGATTCGAATAATAGTGACTGGCCCGTTGGTGCAGTGGCATATGCATCTGCTTTCTATGCTAGGGTCTCGGGTTCGATCCCCGGTCAGGTCAATATAGGAAACGAACTTTTCTAAATTGGCCTTGGAGTCTGGGTGTTACTGGGTAACTCCCCCAGAGTTCGTTGTGTAGTACAAGCTTACTGCTTAGTTTGGGGTCACACAATATGTGTAATTGTCTGGAGTTTTATTATATTATTATTATTATTGAATAACTAAAATGATTTAGGCATCTATGGACATTATACTACGTCCATGTATGCGATTTACACATTTTTGTAGTCGTGACGATGTTTATTCCGTTGTCGTTACGTTCCGAGGTAAGGGCACAAAAATGTAAACATAGATTTACTGACATAAATTGGTTACTCGAAACTAGACATGAGAAAAACTTAATGGTTAGGTAATATTCAGGTTCTGGATCCAAATAATTTTAGGGTTAATGGCAAAAACGGAATCCTTATAATTTCGTCTTGTCCATCTGTCCCTGTTTGTATGTCACATCATTTTACTCGGAGACTATTGTACACTATACTATACTTACATGAAATTTGGAAGGTAGGTGTATTCTATGAACAGCTTTACATAATGATGTAGTGAAATTAAAAAAATTAGGGGCGGCACTCCATACATGTAACTGAGGGATAAAAACAATGCACATAAGCATGTATAGGATATTTTTAGATAGAACTTAATAGAATAAGCTATTGTTGTTTGTTGCACAGTTTTCGCGATGTGGTATATTGTCGGTTACACGCTCAGCGACCGTAGAAATAACTTTGTTTTTCGCATACAAACTTATTTTATTTTACATCTCGACTACGGAAGCCTTCACTGTGCAGGGTCCTCTAAAATTTTAATTTTAGAGAATATAATTATTTACACCTTTTTAAAGTTAAGAGGTAAAATGAATCGTAAGTCCCTGGTATTGTCTTATTGCAAGACGATCGCGCGCTTACTCTATTAGATTGTTAAGGGATGTATTTAAAAACACTAATATTGGTAAAAATAATGAAAAGTTATTTACCACTTTAAAAACCATAATGCCTTACAATAAAGTTGCTATTGGATAAGCTAGTTACATTAAAAATGTAGGTACTAACTTGAAAAAATAGAATCACGCTGTAAAGTGTCGGCGTTATAGTATAAAAATGTACTTTAGTCCTTCTAGTGCTTATTGTTTAGTTTTACTCCAGTTATACGATTATTATTTAGGTAAGTATTTATTTATTTTTATGAGAATTTACTTACAACTTAGCTACACTTACAGTATAGCAGGCATTAAGTTGACTTGCGTATTTGCGTATTGTGTATTTTTTGTTTAAAAACAAAAACTAAAATATTTTATGCGGTTAGTACTTACTTATTCACTGTATTAATTATAATTACTTTCACTTAACTGATCTTCTAACACAGTTATCAGATTAGATGAATAAATCAAAATATCACTGAATCTAAAGATTATTAGGATAGTGTGACATCTGAAGGTGATGAGTGAATGAGGAATGATGATACTTGGATTTGTGGCAAACCACAAAGGGTGGTTATAAAAGGTGGGCGAATAATGGGATGAAGGTGGGCGAGGGGGATTTGGCTGGCTGTTTTTCCTCGTAATACCTACGCGCTCAGGCGGAAGACTGCCGGCAGCCTACGGAACTGTGCATGAGACAGCTGTGATCCGCAACCCTGCGGTTCTTCGACACGCACCCGCTTGACAACTTGTGCAAATATAAAATAAAATATCTGTCTAATTATGGATCTAAGTAACGTAGACGTTTCAAAACAGGTAGTATTGTATAACGTCCTATTTATTCCTAGATAAATAATACGAAGATGTCGAAAAAAAGTTTGAATATAAAAACAGCAAATCTAAAATAAAGATTAAAATCAAATTTTAACAAGGAACGTTGAAAAAACCATAACACGAAAGGCCGTATATCTGGAAAAAAATAAGGAATAGTTTTGATACACCTCGGTGTTCGTCTGACGTCTGTCTGTCTGTTAATTTGTCGCAACTATGGTATCAGAAAACATAATTCCATGGTTTGTTTGGAAGTAAGTGATGACGCAAACGCAAATTTCAAAAGTTGAATTTTTATTACGTCCTTGCCTATTAAATTGCCGATTTACATAAAAAAAATTAAACAATTTTTTTTAATGAAAAGTATATACTTATTTAATTAAACGAAATAATGGCCAGTTTTACCGATGCATTTTTGCCATTTTAATGGAAGTTCAGTGATGACGCCTCTGCTACAAAAATCCTTGAGATAGGAATTGATTATTTGAAATTTTCCTTTTGTAAATTCCTAAAAAAATGGAAATCAGTTAGAGCAAGGTTTGGTGAGTATTGGTGTGTGTCAGAGAGTTTCCAGTCGTAACTCCTGTAGTTTTGAGACGGTCCATACTGCGGGGTGTGGACCTTGGACGAGCGTAGTCATAGGCGACTCGATTGTTTGATAGCGCCGAGCTTGTCCATCAGCATTTGTAATTCTTCACATTACACCTTTGCAGTAATTATTGTGCCATATCTCAAGACGAAGCTGTAATAAACAATGCCGTTACGGGTCCACCATAGACTCACAAGAAGCTTCTACATACATATCTTCACGCTGTATCTTTAACGGTGTATAGGCAGAGAGGACGGAGCGTTAAGCGTCACGGTCCTTACACATACTTATTTCGCTTCCACTGGCTCTCTGGCACATTTTGGCTCAGGTATGCGAGTGCTCTGGAAATTTTGACATTTCCACGTGAGTTAATTTCCGTTAGTACCTAATCCATTCACGTCGTTGATACTGCGTGCCGTCTGTGCCGCGTTGGTGCCACGACGGAACTCGTGTTCGAAAATGACGCGCAATTTAAATTTTTTCAAGATCAGAGAAACATGATATCATAGAAAAATGGAACGAAGGGAAAACAAATGAAACATTTCAATGAATTACATTTACGTGTGAGGTATAAGCCGTACTCAATGTGGTCAATATATTTAATGTTAAAAAGCACTCTAAAAACAAATAATGACATCGATTTAACAAAATCCATAAAGTTAGATGTATTTTTTAAACGACAGTCAGATGGCTATACAAGCAATAAATCAAAAGTATTCACTACTAGAAAAATTCTTTAATCACGTGTCAGATTAAAAATATTTAATAACTAAGGTACGTTTTTAAAACTTTTCTTTACTTTAAAACCTTTTTGTAGACACTTACATACTTATTTGCTGTAAATACTAGTTTAGGCAATGCTTAATTTACTAGCTAGGTTAGATTTGATAGTTATAATTTGGTCATTTTACCTGTATAAAGCACATGTAACTTACTTGTATTTTATTACGGGCTATATTAATTTTTGGTATATCTGGGGCGTGCAGACGACAAGAATTAGCCAACATAAATCTGAGCGGCGATATTGAAAACCACGGGGACTTATTGCTTGTCAAGTTGATACCTGACACAAAAACCAAAATCCCTCGTACATTCACCATACATGGTGAGTATTATACAATTGTCAAGAAGTATCAAGCTCTAAGAATTACAAACGCAAAGAGTAACGGATTCCTTCAGAAGTACCAAAACGGTAAATGCATGCGGCAAGTCGTTGGCGTTAACAAAATCGGTAGTGTACCACAACAAATAGTCACGTTCTTGAAATTGGAAAATCCGGCTAGTTATACCGGTCACAGCTTCAGAGGAATTCCGGAGCCGATATCATTACACTGAAACGCCACGGAGGATGGCGCTCTAATAATGTTGCAGAGAGGTTACGCTGAAGACTCGATGCACAATAGAATTAAAATAGGCGACAAAATATCACTCTATAAATATAAATAATGCTGTGGAACGCGCCATTCTACCTCATGCGAAAATGTCCAGCCACCGCCGCTGCCGCTTCGAGCAAGCAGTATTATACTCGGCAGTGTCCTTGAGATAATTAATTACCTACGGTCGCTTGGTATGTAAACACGCAATAGGGCTGCCGAGCAGTCACTCCCAGACTGCTTTACTTGGGTTACGTATTTGATAATAGGTACTATATTAAATGGTCATATTATCTTTTCATTTTATATTATTGCAAATTTCGTAAGTTTTTATTTATAATTCTACTAGTATTTTATTTCTAGTTTCAAAAGTTTGTGAGTTAGTATGGTGGAAATGGACAAAAAAAAATGCATTTTATGTTTTTTTGTGTACAGTATAATTAAAAATCAGCAACAAAGTAACTAGATCATTATGATAATATATTTCCTACAAATGAGCAACAAAGAAATATTTCCAGCTTCGATATAGATTAATTCAAACATCCATACACTGAACAATATGCTCTAAAACTTGATGCCATAATATTTCGTCAGTAAATGCGCGGGAGCGTCGTCCAAGGACAGCCGCGGCGCACTCGCGACTGTTGTATGCCGAGAAATGCCGAGATTTCGAGGAGCGTCGTTTGGGAGCGTTTGTATGAAGATAGAATACTGTTTACTTACTTGTACTGTGCTTCGAGCTCCGCCGCCACCGCCGTCACCGCCGTCGTCGCCGACGTTTACGCCACGTTCTCCCGTTCAACATAATTCGTGCGAAATTAATAACGTCAGTTGGTCAGTTAAGCTTCCAAAGCAGCAAAAACTGAATTTCAATAATTAAGTAGTAGTAACCTATCTGTATAACTTTGTAGCGACCTGGCGATGCTAAAAGTGCTGAATTGCGTTTTAGTAGAATATGAAGCAATTTGAACGCACGGCTCGCCAGTCGCTTACATACTATCGCCCTGCCATGCCACTTTGTACTTATTAAATTGTGTAAGAAGAAATATAAAGTTTGACGCCGACATGTAATTTATTTGTTTGGATTTATACCGATTGAAGAAAATGAACACGAAGAAAATCCCTAAATTGGTGACCCCGACGAAAGAAAACCTCAACATTGGTGACTCCGAACGGGGACTCAGTGATTATAGGACTTCTGAATTTATTTCGTAAGTGACTCACTGTAAGAACGTGGCTGCATTGCGCATATAAATGAGGCCGAGTGGCATATATGAAAAATAACAAAGGCGTCAATTTCTTAACTTATGGTACGGTACGGTACGGCTATGGTAGCTCATGAATCAGAGCCAAGTCAGGCCGTACCCAAAAGAAGAAAGTAAAAGTTAAAATTGCATCTACTGCAGTCTGTAGGACGGTACATCTTGGGGCAGTTGAGTATAAAGAATGGGCAGACCCTGTGGCGACTATCGTGCAATTAATGGATCACGAACACCGACAGGTACCCGATTCCGCAGCCGCAAAATCTTACCTATGGATTGGCAGACAAGAAGAGAAGCTGATTTGGAACACTTTCTATGGTGCATTTTATAGAAACACGAGTTCGATAAACTTACAGGAAATGTAACAGCAGGCGATATCAGTTAAGAATGCTGACAAATGAAATTCGACGACATTGCGAAATACCTAGATGCACGAGGCAATTGTAAAATTCGATGACATTGCGAATAACATTGTAAACACGATACGACGTTTTATGTTGTTGACTTTAAAAAGGTTATTGTACACACATGTATGTTTAAAAATTTTTAGAAATAGGGGGGGGGGAGGGGTGTAATGTAGTGACCTGGCGATGCTAAAAGCGCTGAATTGCGTTTTAGTAGAATGTAAAGCAATTTGAACTCATGGCTCGCCATTGCTTACATACCATCGCCCTGCCATGCCACTTTGTTCTTATTAATTTGTGTAAGAAACTATGGTAAGCCCTCGACTCTTCGTTTCGGGATTACATTCGTCTACTCGTTTGTAAAAACCAACTTATCGCACTAGTATCATAAATAACTATTACCAACAATGAAAAAAGTGAATTCCATACTTAATAATTTATTGTCATAACATAAAAATGGAATAAATAGATTCAGTCTACATTTAAACTACGTCTACGTTTAAACGTGTTACTTTACGGTAGTAAACTAATTAATCTGTGGTGTTACGTTTTCTTTTGGAAAATTCTGTTTGTTTCTACTGTTTATGATGTTCCACATAGCTTTAGACTTATTGCTCGAGTTCAAGATAAAGTAGGTAGTCGTTTTGTGACTTCTGTGTTAGTTTGATTATTATTTGTTTGTATTTTTTGGCGTAATTTTGGTATAAATTTTTATTCAATGAGCTTTTAGTCTTCTATATTTCCATAAAAGTGACCTTTTACGTTTGCTACATAATTTAGTGCCATTTGATAGCCAGTAAGGGCGTTTTATAGTATAATTCTTTATCTTTTTAAGGGTAAAGCATAAATTGTAAAAAAGTTAAAATATTTAAAAAAAAAATTGTGTATGTCATTTCACCATCATTCCATTCATATACATCCTGGAAATAAACACTATTAACATATTTCCTAAACTTTTTTTTTTCTTTCTTCATGGCATGGTGCACAGATTAGCGCATTTGCCAATGTCACGTATTGAAGTAGTTTAAGTAGAATTTGATTTTTTGGCGGGAACGGGAGAAGTGAGGTTCTCATTTTATTTAGATTTTCCATTTTTTATATTTTTGGGAGTTTTAAAGTACAAAAGTGATAGTATGTTGTGTTTTAAAGTTCTGTGTAAGTGAAAAAAATTAGCTGAAGTTCTGAAGATAATAGTGTGTACACAGATGTGGTAATCTACACAGATAGTCATGCCACACTAAAGGCATTGGATAGACCTAGCACCAAATCAGCTTTGGTACTAGAATGCAAAAGAACGTTAAATAAGTTAGCATCCACAATGGAAGTAATCATTGCCTGAATCCTGGGACACCAAGGGAATGAGGGCAATGAAAAGGCAGACGAACTAGCAAGAGAGGGAGCGGAAAGGAGGTTCACCGGACCTGAACCCGTTATCCCAATATCAGAAAGAATAACAAAAGGAATCATTAAAACCATAGCTATGAAAGAAACAATCAAAGCATGGAAAAATAAAGTAGGCTGCAGGCAGTCAAAGATTTTCCTAAAGGAAACAGATAAAAAGAAGGTACAAAAGATCCTAAGTATGAACAAAACAAACATTAGAACGATCACAGGAATAATAATTGGACACAACTCACTAAATAGGCACAAGGCTCTAATTAGTGGGGGAAGTGAAAGTGCACAGTGTCTGCACTGTGAAGAAGAGTAAACTAGCAAGCAATTCATAGCGGAATGTGTAATGTAGTCAAAGATAAGATGGGAGATTTTCGGAACGGACCTACTTGGGGAGGAGGAACTGAAATCTCTCAGCTACGAGAATATAATAGAATTTTGTAGGCGTACAAGAAGGTTTAATGAGGAACGTTTTCTAGGCCATCAGTAAACCATACTCCACGTAGGGAATTGGGTGAAATTGTCCAAAAGAGGACTGATCACCCGTCTGGGCCTGGCAGACGTCCCTCATTAACAATAATAATAATAATAATAATAAGTGAAAAAAATTCGCTGAAGTTCTCGCGCTCTTTCAAGAAGTCTTATAAAACTTCAGTAAAGTCTACTATCACTTTACTGGAGGAGTTTTACGGATTACGATAACGATTCTTCTTATTAACACAATACGTGACATTGGCAAATGCGCTAATCTGTGCGCCACGCCACGAAGAAAAAAAAAGTAGAATCTTTATCGCAAACATTAAAACTTCTCCAGTAAAGTGATAGTAGACTTTACTAAAGTTTTACAGGACTTCTTCGAAGAGCGCGAAAACTTCAGCTATACATGTTTATTTAGAACTACTCCATTCTTTTCACTTACACAGAACTTGAAAAGACTTGCTTTTGCTGTACCTAATTTCTTTTCATAGCAAACAAGTAATTAAAACTACACGTTATTCATTGGACATTGTGCTAATTGAGCTTTATGGTCTGCTACTGCACACTCAATTAATTCGAATATTGAGCCACATGAATTATGTACGATATTGTCTATACATGATCCACTGACAAATCGTGTTAAATGCAAATTTAAAATTGTAGCTTAATACTAGTTCTTTAAACTCTTTTGTATATTTTCTTTCTTTCTTTCTTTCTTTTTCTTGTCTTTAAGTATGTCAGTGTTAAAGTCACCACATAGGTATGTTAAACCCAATGACTAAATTAGTCATGGGTAAACCCTGGTCTGAAATTAAATTACTATAAAACTTATGTACGAGGATTAGTAGACAAAACGTGTGACCGTGTGACAATATCAAAGAAAATATTTTAATCTTTGTTTTTACAACTGTTTTTATGTGATTGAATAGTATGAAATAAAGATTGTTGACTTAAATCCAAGACTATAGAAAATCCTATTATTGGCATAGAATTTCTCACTGTTTTGGCAGTTTCACTTTATCAGTACTTAAATTACTATCCTTGAGATTTTTTAACCTTAACACTTACCTACCTACAAAATGTTAATAACCAACTCAAATTTTCGCAGTCTTACTGGAACCAATCAAAACGTAATATAAGCTAATCCTGATGATCGGTCAACATCTTCTCAATTTCAGTTATGCTAAACTTTTTGTTAGCTCTGATATGACGATAATCATCAGATTTCTCGTCTTCGTCCGTATTGCACAATGCTCCTTTAGAATACAAAATATTTTTCAAAATACGTTTGTTATCCTCTTTTTTTGGTTTGTTTAGCACTCTCTCAAACACAACTTGAACCGTTCCGCTTTCGTTTTTTATTTTATTCTTCGTATCACATTTTGTATTTCGTTCTTGTTTCAATTCTACTTTATTTTTAACTTTTTCTTGTATTAATTCTACTTTATTTTCAACTTTCTTTTTTCTTGATCTGCTTGATGCGATGTGAAGTAAATAAATCTCAAAAATCTGTTATCGAAATTGATCTTACACTATATTGTATGGACCAGGTTCTCTGTATGTGGACTGTGCGTGCTATAGAGCCATCAGCTTGGTCAGGTTAGTAAGTAACGTCTACACTTAATTATAAACCGAGCGCAGTATAAAGTCCACCCATTTTGATTGGTTAAACAAATGCAAACATCTTGTCAACTTTTCTAAAAACCTTTCGTAATTACCCGAATGCACCTTACATAAAAAATATTTTTTTCATTGTCGTACTTCTACTGTCGCCGTAATTATGTGTGCCCCGTTTTGAATAAAAATAGAAATAGTCACATATGTCATAACGCGTTCGACGGGCGAAACGAGTTTGTTTATCAAAATGGCGTTAGACGAGAAAAATATTAATTCTATGTAAATGTGTATAAATTTGCCGCGTACTGTAGCACCGCAGCAGTTCAAGTTCGCGCAGTCCCACATTTAAAGATAAACGGAAGCGTTCGCATGTTGCGTCACGTGTATTATTCGCTCAAAATATTGCCACTGTGTGTGTGCCACGGCGCGTGCGTATTAGCGCGTACACACACAAATCGCGAACGTTAGCTTTCTAGGAAGACATCCTACTGTTATGTTTAAACTATGGTATCAGACATGGAAAGTTTGAAAGAATAATCGTAAACATTGAGACGTACGAACACTCCAGGAAAATTATCAGAATTGCGTTATATCTTTTATCACAAATATTTTTTACGCGTTACAAAAAGTTTTACGGTAAACTTTGCTTTACGGTCCGTAAAATAATCAGGTTGGTATTATTTAAATAGAGACAAAACCTGTACCATTAACTTTGTTTTGTGGTCAATGGTTGTAACAATTAACATAATAGTACTTAATGGACACTGTGCCAGTATGTAGCGAGTTGCACATGACCTGTGTTTTACGGTAATAATCATAAAATGTAGATTACAATTCCTTGTTTGTAAAGAGTTAAATACCTAGGGTAGTTCCCATGGTTTCAACGCACCGCTCTGCCAGTGCGCAGTTCACTAATGCCACAATTATTATATGATGTATAGGTACTATTCTAGTGTAACGTATAATTCAATGCATATACAACATATTCAGTTATGCTATTCAGATATATTAGGTATAATACTATGTAGGTATTTCATATTTATGTAGATATCTAGTTATTCTAGATATGTAAACAATTCCAATAAACATTTTAGATGACTCACGATCTAAACTGCTAATCCTACTCCATACGCATTGTTTAAGTTCCGACCAATAAAACTCATACGTGTCGGGGTACCTAAGTAAACAAGCATTGGGCAATTCTTCCATATAATATCCCGAAGATTTATACGAAGCTATGATAGCAAGGAAACGTGACTAATAAAAGTTACAGGTTGAAAGAGTATTTATTTGTGATAATATAAGAATAAGTAAGTAAGTAAGTACATGAATTAATTATTCATTTCCAACAACTGTAGCAATAACGTTTTCACTTTTGTTAAAAGTTCAATTGAGAAATTTTGCTATAATATTGCCAGTTATGATTTTTTAGCCATTTACGTAATTCAGCTATTTGATGGAGTACGGATGCACGCGAAGTACCTCCGGCACAAGTGTATTGTTCCACACTTTCTTGCCAAGAGAAGATTTTTCGAAGTTCATCTTCTGTACCAAATTCTGGGCTAAAATAACAATGTTTATTACAAGAAGTAAGTAACATGGAGATATTTTAAAGAGATCCATAATTAATCTTGCCACCGGTTTGTTGTGTGTCAACAAAATATAGTGTAGAAAATCCATAGGTCACATAGACTTGATTTACAAAATTACAATATTAAAAGGGACAGAAAACACTGTGTACAATGTTCATATATACGAATTGTTTTCACGACATCCATAATACAATTTTTTTTAAATTATTATTATATATTGCCCTTTGTACGCTGACGATGCTGTGCTTGTAGCACCATCAGAAGCGGAATTGCAGACACTAGTTACGTGCATGAAAGAAGACTGTGAAGTGAAAGAATTGAATATGAATGTGAACACAACTAAGATTCTGGTGTTTGAAAGGGAAGATGTACAGACGAAGTGTTAATTATGGGTAAATGGAATATATCTAGAACAAGCGAACGAAATTTATATCTGGAGAGTACGTTTTCGAGGGATGGAAGATGTGTTGGATGTGGAGAGATAGGTAGCAGCTGGCAGTAAAGTGAATGGTGCTATGTCCGCATTAGTAGGCAGTGTGAATATATCTAACTCAACCAAAATAGATGGTTCGTGCACATGGAAAGAATGAGTGATGGAATACTGTCCGAAGATAATCTACAGGTGAAAGCGAGTGGTAAAAGAAGCAAAGGAAGACCAAGGCTGACTTATGAACATTAAATATTCAGTGTTACCCGACGGAAATGTCAAAAGCAATCACATATCTAGGCGAAAATGTGTGAGGAAATTGATGAGATTTGGGGAAGCGAAAGAAGTATGTAAGGACCGCGACGCTTGGCACTCCGTCCTCTCTGACTACCCCGTTAGGGATACAGCGGGACGATATGTATGTACCATATGTATGTATTATTATCAAATAATGCAGGGACACCTACCAACAAATTTTAACTTTCATGCAGAATGAATTTTAAATTCGATTAAAAATTTGTAAATTATAAGATTGGAAATTTTTACACTTACCATATCGCAACATATTCAAAATGTGGCATTTTCTGTAAGTCCACTCCAAGTGCACTGGCTCTACGCAATGCGACTCCAACTAGATGGTGTGCTCTACGGAACGGCACACCGTGGCGCACTAACGCATGGGCAAGGTCCGTAGCTAACATCCCCGGTTCCAATAATTTTATTGCTCTTTCTGAATTCACCTGAAATGGGTTTGCATTTCACATCAGTAGTCAGGGTAACCATTTAATGAACAAATAAAAAATATATAGTATGAGACCAATAACAACTTACTTCCATAGTCGAAATGGTACCAGTTGCAACTTTTAAACAATCTAACAGTTTGTCGTAAGATCTAAAAAGCAATTCCTTGTCTGTTTGGAGATCTTTATTGTATGCACTTGGAAGACCTTTCAGCACACAACTTAATGCGAAACTGTCTCCAAGTAACAGACCAGCAGCACCTCTTACTAATTCCAAGCCATCGGGATTTCGCTTTTGCGGCATCAAACTTGATCCAGTTGAGAATCTATCGGAGAATCTAACTAATCCGAATTCTTGTGTGCTATAAATGATTAGATCTTCAGCTATTCTACTAAGATGCACGCCGCATAGTGACGCCCAATTAAGAAATTCCACTGTAACCGCAAAAATTTAACATAATAAGTTTCTCTGATTTGCAAATTAATCTAATGAAGAATTAAATAGAGTAATAATTAATTATGAGTATGGTGAGTATGTAATTGATTTACCAATGTAGTCCCTTGATGCTACAGCAAATATGGAATTAGGTGTGATATCTTTGAAACCCAGACGCTGAGCTAAATTGTCACGGTCGATTTGAAGAACACAGCCTGCTAGAGCTCCACTACCAAGTGGACAACGCGATAATCTTGTTCTTTGTTCTTCTAATCTGATGACGTCATCTCGAAGAGCCCAGACATGGCTGAAATGATTTACTACAGTGAAAATGTATTTATAAACTAAATTACCTGAAAATTAGTTTCAGTCGTCAAACTAGTTACAAAATAAACTTTTTCAGCACATTTTACACTTTCTAATGGCTAATTTTTGATTAGAAAAGTGTACTTACAAGTAATAGAAAACAATTATTATAGTGGTAGTTGTCTCCATGTATGGTTATAATGTAGGTCAATGGTTACAATAATACCTCTTCAGAAGAATAACAGTGATAGGTGTCGTCTGTAGACAACTCCTATAACCCATCCACAGCATCCAAAGTATATACAGACTTTGGAGAATTTTTTGGCGTAAAAAGCTGGGATCACTATCAGACTAATCTGAACACTGATCACCCTATGAGAAAGCAACACTGTCACCAAGTAATATGCTATATTTTGAACGCGACACAGAAAAAGAAACTGTAACGCACAGCTAGTGCTAAATTAAATCGTGTACTTGTGTAGCACCAAAAGTCAGATAGGTGTCAGCGCTTTTATGGACCTAGAAAAACTATTTTGGCGGAGTAGTACAAAGAATTTGCAGTCTTCTGCCTGAATGTTATCGCGTGAGGGGCTCATTACTCCAGGCTGCATGGTCATTATATCGTTGCCACAGAGCCTATACTGTGTAAGGATGACATGTCGCCCTGGTTTGAAGTTTATTCAGGCCTTTGACAGAATTACGTAACATCTGCCTGGTTATTCGTGGTATATTTGGACAGTTGCCTTCATACATTGAAAGGTATATCTGGGAAGTGTGTTTTCGAGGGATGGAATATGTGAGTTAGATGTGGAGAGAAGGGTAACAGCTGGTAATAAAGTGAACGGTGCCATTCAACGGTTGGCGTCGACTTTGAGGACTGGATATGCTCGAAATCAAGTGAAAGTAAAATAAATGCAGTAGAAATGTGATCTCTTAGAAATAAATTGATGTTACTTTAGTAGATAAAATGCGCAATGAATAGATACGCAGTATGACAGGTTTGGTGTACAGTGTTATCGTAAAATCTACAGAGCGACAGATTTTGAAAATTTTGCTATCAAAATTAAGTTTAAAACTTTACTGCACATAAACAAACAATGGTGTTAGCATAAAGTCTATCAGTTGTCTGTATTAAATTGTGAATCCACCTAATAAATCGTTTTAAACTTGTAATGGCCTAAATATATCTTTTTTAAATATGCCGTCATATTCTATCGGGGTGAATTCATAAATCCAGTATTATTATTTCAATACATGTTATAGCTACCTATTTAACGTCTGTAAAAAGATAGGTCTCATTTTGAATTATTTTTTTAAATCATATTTTTACTGGGCTTAGTGGAGGAAAGTAACAATACCTAAGTAAAAAATGGCTCCAACGTATTGGTTGAGCACGTTGCAAATGGGTGTATCCAGGAGCAATGATGTCTATTTCTTTGTCTGCTCGATTTACTAAAATCTGAAAATACACTACAATTCATGAATCTGCAGTTACATAAGAGATATATACATTACTTAGGTTTTATTATTATTATATAATTTATGTTACATACATCGTTATTATTTAGGTAAACTGAATCTATATTTAAAAAATCATGCATGTAACGCAACGTTATTTCACGTTCGGAGTGGATAGAGCTTTAAGGCACAAGAAAATTGCACCTTGATACTATTTTTGGGAATGAGTACCTATTAGGGCTTACAGATGATAAAACAGAACAGTAATTTAGTGACAAATTGCTTATAATAATCTCTGTCTTAGCTGACTATTAATATATGCGGGGAAAGGTGCACGGCATAAAATATGGCGCATTCTATTATTTTTCTTTTTCTCTCAGACTAGCGTGAATGTGTTACCGTGATTAGTTTCTCAAGGGCAGCTAACAGTCTTTGAACAGACGACAACATCCAAAGTCTGGTATCTGTAGCTGATTGGTCATTGCGACTGCGAGCCGTGTGAAGACGTAGGGCCGCTTCTCCAGCGTAGTGTCTCAAACGTTGTTCAACTACTGAATGTATATCTTCTTCAGGATCGCTCAAACGACCTTTTTCACTCAATTCTTTTTCTATTTCTTTTTCGACCTGTAAATGTATATGAACAATTACGTAACATCCTTAACATTTGTGTACACAATGACATAAATGTCACGTGATAATCACGTATTTATAAATTTTTAGATAAGTAATTGCTAGGTACTTTATAAGATTATAGGGGAAACATTAAGCGACGGTGAGGCGCGGCGAGAAGTGTATCAATTTTGATGATGGAAAGTTAATAAAGGGGATATATATATATAGAATTAGTAATTTTATCTACAAATCTCAATATTTAAAATTGATTAGTAGAAGTTTTCTCAATAAATTTGCTACTTTTGATATAAGTAAATCACATCAATAAATTAATGGTCTTTACTTTAAAAAAAATGGTAAACTTCAAAACTAACAGTTTTCACATAAACATTTTGGTTACAACTGCAATCACTGAATTTTTAATGTGGTGTAATGATCATAACAAATACTTGGGAGGAAATGGTGAGGACAAATGCAGGCTAAGGTTTAGATCGTTACGCATTGGGTAAAATTTGCAAAATTTTTTGTAGCTTTATACAAACACGACGATATAGTTATAACATTTTTTTTTTGGTTAGGTTAGGTAAGGTCTTTTTACCGCAACGCGCGAGTCGAGTGAGCGAAGCGAGTATGCCGCAGCAGCGGCCGGTGAAGCGCCAGATCGAAATCCGCTTTCTACATGGAGCAGTATTGAAACATGAGTCCGTCTGACTCTATGGAGATAGTTGAAGTAGAGAAATTTGAACTCGAAATATCTTTATAATCTTCCATCTTTTTTCATCTTTTGCTGTTGGTATATCTATATACAGTGTTTTTTTTAACTGGGACAGTATGGAGAAATCCGAATCTATAAGAGATACAGGGAAACTGCTTTAGGAACCATTTGGTCTTTTTTGTGATAACAATTTTGGCATTATCAATTTTTTGGTTAAGGGTTCAGTTTCATGTAAGCATCATTTCATTATATCGGAGGAAAAAAATTTGGACAGTAAAAGTTGATCAAATTTAATAAAATATTATTTCATGCAATACAGTATGAGGAAATCCGAATCATATGGAGATACAAAGCAACCGTCTTAGGGGTCATTCGGTTCCTTTTTTGAAAAGAGTTGGTATTTTAAATTTTATGGTCGAGCGTGAATAGTCCATAAAAATTAGTAAAATTTACTATTTCTTTTTTTTAATGCAGATCGACTCAATTACACGTAAGCGTCATTTTATTGTATCGGATGAAAAAAATCTGGACAGCAGAAGCTCGGAAACAATTCATTCAAAGTGACAAAAACTTTTGTGTGCTAAAAAAGTGGGAACGAAATTCAGTTATGGAACACTGAATGAATTGTTCCCGAGAAAGTCGACTACGATTTAGTACATTGGATTCTCCCGTTGCATGAAAAAAATTTCTACTTCTGCTGTCCAGATTTTTTCGACCACTACAATGAAATGACGCTTTCGTGAAACTGAGTCGATCTGCATTAAAAAAAGAAACAGTAAATTTTGCGAATTTTTATGGACAACTCACGCTTGACCAGAAAATGTATAATGCCAAAATTGATTTTACAAAACAGACAGAATGGTCTTAAAATGGTTTTTTTGTATCTTCTATGGACTCAGATTGCCCTATACTGTATTGTATGTATGAACAATTTATATATTTTATTAAATTTGACCAGCGTCTGCTGTCCAGATTTTTTTTCTACATTATAATGAAATGATCCCCATATAAAACTGAGTCAATCCGCGTTAAAAAGCAATTTTTGGCAATTTCGCTAATTTTTATGGGCATCTAACACTGAACCAAAAAATGGATAATGCTAAAATTGTTGTTGCAAAAAAAGATCGAATGGTTCTTAAGACAGTTCCCCTGTATTTCTTATGGATTCGGCTTTCTCCATACTGTCCCAGTTAAAAAAAATACTCTCTGTAGCAATGTTATATATACTAGTAGGTGTATTTCTGAGTTATTTCCAAGTGCAGTATTGAAACAGGAGTCCGCACTCTAAAGAAATAGTTGAAGTCGAGAAATTTAATCTTGAAACATCTCTACAATCTTCCATCTCTTTTCATATTTTGCTGTTGGTATTTCTATATATAGCAATGTTATATATTCTAGTAGTTGTATTTCTGAGATATTTCCAAGAGCAGTATTGAAACAGAAGTCTGCACTCTAAACAGATAGTTGAAGTGGAGAAATTTAATCTCGAAACATCTCTATAATCCTCCATTTCTTGTCATCTTTTGCTGTTGTTCTATCTATATATAGCAATCGTATAATAACTAGTGGTGTATTTCCAAGTTATTTCCAGGAGCAGTATTGAAATAGGAGTCCACACTCTAAGGAGATAGTTGAATTAGATAAATTTTGCCGTGAAACATCTCTATATCCTTCCATCTCTTCTCATCTTTTGCTGTTGGTATATGTATATATAGCAATCTTAGATATACTAGTATATTTCCCAGTCCTAGTGTATTTCCCAGTTATTTCCAGGAGTTAGGAAGAGACGTCGCGCAATTGCACCAACTCCATTTACTGCGCCGGATCGGCATTGTCAAGATGACAGCTTGTCAAGTTTATTTATTTAGTTTATAGAAAATGTTATTTTTCATTGTACAATCTATTACTTTAAATGATTGCTTATTTCTTTTATTGGCAATAATTATTTTATAGCGTCTTAAAATTTTTAATGAAGGAGTAACATTTAATTATATAACATTTTATAATAGCTATTCATAGCAATTTTGTCTATATATTCACCAATTTTGAAGTACCATTAAATGTATCCCTTAATTTAGTCCGAAAAGATCAAAATCGATTTCCTGTAATATTGTATACTTTATAACAATTTCTTTATTTGTAATTTATTAATTTGGCATATTTACTATTATTATTAAGTAATGAACAATGAGCTTTGTCTCTATATGGACGTGAAAGTACGTGACGTGGAGGGGAAGATCTAATTTTATTATCTAATACACAGTGTGCGTGCTACTGTATTCCAGTTTGCATCACTTCACTTGTAATGAAAGTCAGAACTGATACAATACCATTACTTTACATTACTTTTCGCCTGAAATTAACGGGATTAAAACAGCGGGCGATAGGTAATATGCTATTATAATAGTAGTAATGCTACTAGTATGCTATTATAAAAGTAGTAATGTAATGTTATTAATATGCTACGAAAGTAGATATGGTAATATAGAGCACTAGGTGTTCCCCGCGACTTCGTCCGCGTGGAATTAAAAAAGTTGCCTCTAAACGTCAAGCCGTTTAGGAAGAGAACCTTTAAATGACGATAATTTTTTTCACTGTCATCCAATTTCAATGAAACAAAGCCTAAATGTTGTTCTAAGCTGAGCTCAATCTACATGTGAAAACCGCAAGAAAATCCGTTCAGTAGTTTCGAAAATTAGCGTGTACATACACGGTTACTACTGCTTTATTACATTAAAAAAATTATCTTCAAATGAAGATAACTTTTTTCACTGCAGTTCGATTTCAACGAAACAAAGCCTAAAGCTTGCTCCAAGCTAAGCTCAATCTACGTGTGAAAACCGTATGCAAATCATTGTACTATGCATCCATGCACCATTTAGTAGTTTTGGAGATTAGCTTGTACATGCAAACAGACTGACAGACGAAAATAAAAAAAATGATTTTTTTGTATTCTGTTACTCTTTTTTATCGCCCACACTCATTTTTTGATAAATTTATTTGTACAGACAGACGGTTTCTACTACTTTATTATACATTCAGTCAAGAAAGTATCGGAAATGGATGATTTGTTTATGGTTCCAAATTCAATTTTTTGTTTTTTTTTGTTGTTGTTAGATTGGCACAACTGTTTTCCATTTTGGCGCGGAGTTTGAGTTGCATCTGCTATTTAGATTAAATACAGTGCTGTTTTTAGTTATATCATTCTAGTGTATATGCGAATTTCGTAATGGACAACAACATCGAACAAAGAGTTTGTCTTAAATTTTGCATCGCCACGCCAATGGAATTCGCGTTCGGAGTAACTGAAAATGTTACAGAAGGCTTACGGTGAATCGACTTTATCAAAAACACGTGCTTAAGAGTGGTACAAAGCGTTCAAAAGCGATCGAGATGTGATGGAAGATTTGCCTCGCTCTGGTAGGCCATCAACGTCTGCAATTGAAGTTAACATCGCAAAAGTGAAGGAAATAATGACTGAAAATGCTCATTCAAGTTTGAGAGAGATAGCCGCTGAACTTTTTGTGTCTCACGAGTCGATCCGTACCATTTTAAATAATCACTTGGGTATGAAACATGTTGCCGCTCGGCTAGTCCCAAAAGACCTGAATTTTCTTCAAAAACATAATCGCATAAGAGTCGCTGTGGACATGCTAGAACGAGTCAATTCCGAGCCAACATTCATGAAACGCATTTTTACTGGTGACGTGACGTGGGTTTACGAGTTTGACATGCAAACTAGTCAACAAGCTTCGGAGTGGCGCCTTCCAACTGAACCGAAACCGAAAAAACCATGCTAAAGTCGATCAAAAGTCAAACTCATGTTGACTGTTTTCTTTATCTATCGCGGCGTTGTACACTCGGAATTCTTGCCGGAAGGTCAAACGGTAAATAGCGAATATTATTTGGGCGTTATGCGACGTTCAGAAGAGCAAATTCGACGAAAAAGGTCAGATTTGTGGAAAAAAAAAATTCTTGGATTTTGCTTCACGATAATGCGCCTTTGCACAAGGCCATCATTGTGAACGAATTTTTGACCAAAAACTCAACAAATACCATCGAACAACCACCTTATTCACGAGATATGGCTCCAGCCGACTTCTTTCTTTTTCCTAAACTCAAATTACTACTTCGTGGCACCCGTTTTCATTCGGTAGAAAACATAAAGCGGCGAGCACTGAACTCAATTCCGGAAAAAGCGTTTAAAAAATGTTTTGATCATTGAATTATTCGTTGGCGTAAGTGTATCGTTTCTGAAGGAGCATACTTTGAAGGTGATAAAATAAATTTGGATGAATAACTAACATTTCGTGTATTATTAATCTTTTCCCGATACTTTCTTGACAGAGTAGTATGTATAAATTAAGCACGTCTTAGTAATACACATTTCGACCAATAAATTAAACATTAAATTACTTTGTCAAGTCCTAGTATTATGGCTTCATAATCGTCGTCTGAAATATGTCCATTTCTATGTAGTTCACCAGCCCAAACGCGGCTGCCTTGTATGTCCTCACGGAATAGTCTCGAGTCCACGGGAAGAGAGTCGTTTAGTCGTCGCAGAACATCCGACGGCTCTTCTTCGAAACATCCGCCCCATAATTGATATCTGTCTTCTTGCTAAAACAAATAAAATTTAGTTTAAATGTGGTATTTCATTTTAGTCCACATTTTTTATATTTTTTTTGTGCCTACGTAGGTATATTAATATTTGAAAACATAAATATTAAAAAATTGTTCAAAGTTCTGTATTACAAATTGTAACAATGAAACAGTAAAAAACCAATTTAAAGCATAAAATCACAGATAAATTTGTACCTAGAAAAAATTGTAACAATGTCTTTAAACTTAATTAATGGTAATTTGCAAAGCGTGTTAAACATTAACAATAAATACTTAATTCTATTTAAAATACGATATGTAATATTTATATGTACTTACCAAAGACATTATGCAAATACTGATCAAATATTATAGAATCAAAAAACTTAGCGAGTGTGTTTCTTACTCAGACACCTTTATCATTATAGTGGTTGCTGAGACTTCTCGTATCAGAGCCAGGGTTCAAGGAGGTTAACCGTAGATTACAAGCTTTCGTTAAATCGACGACGCAGACTTGGAAAATAGCGATAGTACTCACGACTCACGATCACGACCGATCGTATAATTGCAGTCGATTTGTTAATGCTCCAGGGTAGGATGATGACTTTTCTTACATAGAGGGTTTCTTAGCTACTTTTCAGCAAGCATTGCTCGTCAGATCGACGAAGGTTAACAATACGTTTTTCAGCATGTCGAAATTTTGCTTTGATTTTTAATAAGAATGTTTATCTTTGTTACACTGTGGTAGTTTTTTTATAATTTTATATGCAATATATCAATTGATAATGAACGACCATAATTATGGTAAAGATTGTCTGGTCTGATAGTGAGCAGAAAGAGAACTTTGAGGTTGATAAAACAACAAAACCAACACCGCAAATTAGTCTGCGTGACTCAGTTACTTGGATCATAAATGTAAAAGTGGATTGAATCTCATGGACAGTTACAATACCAAGGCTTATAGAAAGTAGTTACTTCTGATTGCAATGCGTTGGCAACCCTGATAACTAAGATGTTGTGTCTCATAAGACAGAAATTTCACCGGTTGTTTCGCTTCACATCGGAACATAACAGTGCAAACTGTAAATATTGCTGTTTGGCGGCAGGATTAGCGAAGCGATCCGGATCAACCCCGTGCCCGTGCCCGTGGCCCGTGACCTATACCACTCGTAAATGATGATGACGATGATGTGTCACATCTGCATTAGTTCGTAAAAATAATTCATAAAATTTTGTATGTTTGCGCAATTGATATTGTTGTAATTAATATTTCACATTTATTATGATGATATTTTCAAATTTTATAATGTACCCAGGGAGATTTATAATATCAGTATAGTGTTGACTGTAGGTAGGTACTTAAAAAAGTTGATTTTAATTAAAATACCCAAATACATGTATAAAACCAAATTGTTGGTTTAACTTGTAGAAATTTGAAATACTTAAATACCTAAATAAAAAACAAATATAAAAAATACATTTGTTCCATTAGGTAAAATATTGCATGTAAAATAGAATATTATATCTGGTTGTATTATAGTCGAATTTACGAGGGTTCATAATAAGTGTACGTAAAATAAGGTTAGTAATGTAGGGTTAAAACAACCGATATTCTTACGAATAACGATATTTAAATACATATTTGGACTTTTTGGCGGAAACGGGAGAAGTAAAGTTGTCATTTTATTCATATTTTCTATTTTTTCCATTTATGTCAGTTTTAAAGTACAAAAGTGATAGCATATTGTGTTTTAAAAATCTGTGTAAGTGAAAAGAATGTACGTCTAAATAAATACGTGCAGATGAAGTTCTCGCGCTCTTCAAAGAAGTCCTATAAATCTTCAGTTAAGTCTATTATCACTTTACTGGAAGAATTTTACGACAACGGTTCTTCATAATAATACAATATGTGATCATAATAATATAATCTGCGCGCCATGTCAAGCAAGAAAGAAAAAAAAAATACATATTTGGTAACATTACCTGTAAACGTAAAGACAAGTAGGCACTATCACAGAAAACCAGATTCAGTGATGGATTTTAACATAGGCGCGAAAGGCCTGGGCCTAGAGTGGCACAATTTGAGGGGCGCTATTTCAAAATTTGGACAAAATTATAGAAGTTAAAAAATGAAAAAGTGACTATAATAATTATGAAGGCGCTAAAACTAAATAAACACTTATTGATTTTTGCTTTGATGTTTTAATAAAGGCGGCACATTAGAGCGACCCTAGGGTGCCATCGCAATCAAATCTGCTGATTTTCATCATTGATTTATATGACCCGAATCGCACTGCAAAGGCGCGTCGCAGGCTTCGACGACGGCTGCACATACTATTTCAGTTCATTTTTAATTTTTTACAATATATATTAAAAATATTTCTAATTATCTTCGTCTTCCATTTCATCATCACTTTCTGTTTGGAGTTATCGTTGGTGGTCGTGCAAGTTTCACACTGCATCGTGTATACAATTCCCAGTACAGCCAGGTTTCCATTTAGAGAATGTTATCTTCAACATCTGCTCCGAAGCAGATGATTGGTTCATGGGGTTCGATTTAAAAAAAAATTACTGTTGTAACCACAGACTTTTAAATGGAAGCAGACTATACCTATCGGTTCAAAATGCGTGTCAAATTTAACATTAACAAATATTACTCACACACATGCAGAACTCAGGGCCGCATTAAGGAGTGGGTGTCTATATTATGTATTATCTTAGAGCAAGACTATTTGGAACACTCCAAATTATATTTTTCATATGATAAAATAAGGATAAAATAAAGATAATGTGTAGTTTTAAGTTTGTAAATATTAACGTATGTATATACTTTTTGTTAATGTAAATAAGGATAAAATTAATTGATATACTAGTATTAGAGATTATTACTTTATTATATTCCTTCTTTTTGTAGATTGTTTTTGTCACATGAAGGATGTAATTTGGAGTGTTCCCAATGGCTCCACGATACAATATTATAATTGTTCGTTCGATACATGAGGCCTGACGGCTGTGCGCTGCTGGTCTTGGGCCGCATGTACATTGTGATGACCTTGCTTGCGGTTCGATTTATGTGGGTACATGAAGTTTAATGACATAAACGATATATTTTTAAAAGTCGGGAAAGTTGATAATCAAGCAAGTGAAAGTTTTGAATTTAGACTTTTTGGCGCGAACAAAAGAAGCGTGGTTGGCATTTTATTCAAAATTCAGATTTGCTATTTTTTGTGCTTTTGGGAGTTTTAAGTGCAAAAATTATAGTATATTGTACGTTAAAGTTGTCTGCGAGTGAGAGGAGTTGGAGGAATTTCGTTTAACAGTCCTTTGTAACTCCAGTAAAGTCTACTTACCATTGCTTTACTGTAAGTGTTAGAGACTTGGTTATGAGAAAATAGAACAAGTTTTGTATCAGACGAATGTTATAGTTAACTATTTTTCTAAGGAGATAAGCGTCAGTGAATGTTTTATAAAATTATTAAATAATTCTTCATCGTTATGCTTTGTCCTTTGATTATTATTTTCTCTAAACTACGCATAAAACTCAAAAATTAAAAGAAATCGGGAGATAGTCGATGGGTGATCGATCACATTGAGAATAAAAACTGAAATAGCTTACACAATAAAACAAAGGATGTTTTCAGTCTTTTAGTTATTAATCGGATTGTTTTCTTATTACATTATCTAAGAACTCATTATAGATGTGCATTAAACACATCATTTCACTGTTTTTCAATGTGTGCCAGAAGTAACTAGTGCAGAATGTCAGATATGCTAAGGATTATCATTGCAAGTAATCGTAGGTATTATTTGTCATTATTCGCCTCGAGATATCCATATTTTTTCACCATTTTTACATGTGAACACACAATTTATGCATAATAAAGTCCATCTTCGATTACCTGAAGCAAGAAAGTTGTATTATTTTATAAATAAATTAAAAGAAATTTTGTAATTATGAAGTATGGATTCCAGCACTGGCTTTTTTCTGAACAACACTGGTCCAGGTTCAGCCCAGCATAGCGACTAGAGATTAATTTGGCGATAGCATGTTCATTTTTAATAGGTATGTTAAATTTCATGGTCAAACAACAACAGGGTTTTACGGGTATCTCTTTTACATAATAAATGGGGTTCAAAATGTTTTGAGCCCAAAACACTGCCAGAATTGGACTGCCAGTTTGTTCTATGTAGTTCTTTAACCAAAAAATTTGGAGATTTTCATCCTTTAGAAACCCGAAATCAACCAGATATACATAAAAATTAAAAGATAGTTGCAAAAAATAGATAGTTGCTTAACCTTAGATACCTGTCCGTTAATATTTAATTTTATTATGAAAATCAGTTTTCTCTGAATTCGGCCCTCTTTAAGGTACAAGTACTAATAATGTCAAAATTGGTTAGGTACTTGGTACAAAAATATAAAAAACCTATGAAAAAAACCTTATACAATACAAGGAAACTTTAATTTTAATAGTTTGCAACATATTTAAGTGTCGGAGCCACGAAATACAAAAATATCAGCTAACTGAATGCAGTAATCAAACAATTTGCAACATCAGATTTACTTACCGATGGAACGTGATTTTCGGTGCTTTTCTGTATGAAGCGTTGCAACTATTGGGGGTACAACACTTTTGTACCATTTTTGCACTTTAAATAACCAAAATAATGTTTATACACCAAGAAATATTTAATCATCGAACATGTGACGTACTACACAAGTAAACAGACGTCATACTCCGCTTATTTTGACTTAAGCGGAAGATGGCGGCTGCCATGGTTTCGGAATTGTCTATGTGTGCCATTGTGTTGCAACAAATGAAAGAAAAGGATAAAGATATACAATTTTAAACTACAATGAAAGTGAAAGTGTTATTACTTACACGGTATCTATGTGTGAGTGAATTATGTTTGATCTGCTCCCATTAGTAAATCTGTAGTTGTTACAAGGTATGGTGAGCTTTATTAGAGTTAAGAAGCACTTTTTGGAAAAACGCGAAAACTTTAGCCGTACAACTTTTTTTAGGGCTTTAAAATTGTCAAAAATGGAAAAAACAGAAAATCTGAATAATATGCCGGCTTGACTTTTCCCGTTCTCGCTAAATAGTCCATATATAACTTCTTTTCGGTTTTTTGTTTTCTTTTTCTCTCTACTTATCTGAAAAATGAGATTCTCGTTTATTTTAATTTTGATTTCTAATGTAGCGAGGCTTACGAAGCTTTCGAAAATGATATTAAACTGATAACTTCTGTGAAAAGCTCATAAATATATAAACAAAATAATGTTTTTATTTCATAAATACTTAATTTTCATTTTATTTCTCTACCCTTATACTATATTTTTTGTAAAAAAAAATTGACATTCCTCGGGGGGTGGCCGACGTTCAAGTAATATATTACCATGAAGGAAGGAGGAGACGTTGTAATGGCTGAGCCTGTGTGTAAAAAATTATAGGCTCAGCTTTAAAGCGTAGGGGTGTATCGACTACACGTATGCCAGTTCGATCCTGACAGTCACGCGTATTATTTTACGAAAAAAAAATATTTTCAGTGATTGTACAATAGAAAAATGAAGTGCCATGTGGTTGGTTGCAAGTCGCATTCAGATGGATGCTGTGATACTCTAAAAAATATCACATTTCATGTATAAGTAATCAATTTATACAATATTACATCGACAGTTCTAGAAAGTTTTCTTGTTCGTGTAGGTTTTACTATTCGTCGACAGATGTCAACTTAATCGCCCTTTAAAATCACATTTTGCACTCAGATATCGCTAAGCATATTAAAAACCTACCTGTTTACTCCTAACATTGCTCAATTGTTAATTTAATTCATGAAAGTGTTTGTAAAAAGTTAAATCGATTCATTTACACCGAGTGAAGTGACCTCTGTTGGGGAATAAAAATTCTTGCTAAAACTGATATTATCAGCAGGACCGCACGCATGAGGTAGACGTATTACAATAATACTAACATATTTTTTTTTGTTACGGATAATTTCTGTTGGGGAATAGAATAGAAGTTACTTTGCAAAACATTAAAAGGACCGCACTCTAGACGTATTAATACTAATATACTCTTTTATAAAGGATAATTAAAGCCAAGGAAGACCAAGGCTGACTTACGAATAATTTAATAGCCAGAGCTGTTACCTGACGGAAATGTGAAAAACAAAACACTCGCATACCGAGGCGAAAATGTGTGAAGAGTGATGAGATTTGAGGAAGCGAAAAAGTATGTAACTCTGACTACCCTGTTAGGGATACAGCGTGAGGAGCGTAATATGTTGTTGTTGTATAAAGGATAATTTTTATATGCTTTTCATAAACTAATTCATTTAATAATAACTATTATTTGATAATGCACTCATATTTTGTTTTTAAAACAAAGTTATAACGTATTAAATAACTAACCGAAACTAAATTACGTATACTGGCGTAGCAGTTTTATAGTAATGGGAACTGCTTACATAGACCATAGAATGAAATTGGTCTAATTCGAAATTTTGAGATTTTGTTTTGGCAAGTTCCGACATTGTATTCACATAGAATAATAAAATGGATTTTTCACAAATACATGTTTAAATATTCTCGCGATACGTTGCTAATGGGACAGGCAAGTTTGTATTGTTATCTATTAAATTAAGTAGTAGGTAATTTTAAATTTATTATTTTAATCCGAAATTCTGAAATTTTAAATTAAGTAGCTTTCATTCTAAAGATGCGATATATTGTCTTACCAATAATAAATACGTAGCGACCTTTGCTAAAAGTGCTGAATTGCATTTTAGTAGAATATAAAGCAATTTGAGGAAGCGAAAGAAGTATGTAAGGACCGCGACGCTTGGCGCTCCGCCCTCTCTGACCACCCCTTTAAGGATACAGCGTGAAATATGTATGTATGTATAAAGTTCGACACTAATATGTAATTAATTTATTTGGATTTACAATAAATGAAGAGAATGGACACTAAAAAAATCCCTAAAAACACATTACAATTTCGTAAGAGCGTATCTAGGCGGATTCCCCACTACAATCGCTGGTCAAGACTCATCTTTCGTGCTGCGATCTCTATTATCATTCTATTTAAATAAAGAGACAGTAACATTCGCATGATGCGCATACAAACAAATCGACAAACGTTAATTTAAAAATTGCTATTCTAGACCGTTATTCTGTCCCCAACACGCACGATACATACATTCATATCTTCACACTGTATTGAACGATACATTGTATTACGATAAAAAAATTTACGAATCTAAAGCTACATCTCATCCGCTTTACGGCTTCCTCATAATATACATTATGCATTTATATCAATTTACTCTTAAATACAAATATAAGTATTTCATAACTTAATGTGAAAATTTTTGAATCGTGCAATTTCGAGTTACCGATTAATCACTAAGTACGTCTCTGTATCGAGAATATGTTTTACTCATCTGGTGGTCAATAATAAAACTACTTGAAAAATCATAACACAAAGAGACTGCTACAACTCGCTAGATGGCGGCAGATTCGCAACATCCCCCTCCATTTATTCCGCGTCCCCCTCAACCCGCATGTTGTTACACTGGTTCGTATGAGGAAAATTCGTTACGGCGCCTCCTCTTCGTTTTTACTTCGTGTATATTACTCAACTATAGCAAAGAATATGTAACTATAGGCAGGTGCAGGTCGCAAGTGCCCACATAAGTGTGGTCTATAGATATGGCTTACAATCTGTGCTACATACATATTATATTTTTTTGCTATTTATGCCATATGAGGTACCTGCGGGTATTAAGGCCTAGCTAAGGACGATTTGAAATTAAATGAAAAATAATCAATATAATCAACAGACTATAATAATAATTAGTTTAATAGTTCAATTACCATAAAATATAAAGGGAAAATGGCATTTTTTTATCATAAATAAAAACAAAATTAAACATTATTGAAAACCTTGCCAATAGGCCTTATTTTACAATGGTATGGTAATAAAGCCTACAGCTCTAATATACTTAAATAATCAAGCTACGCGTTATACATTTAATACTTGAGATCAATAATTGCATAAACGCAGCAATTACATTAAAAATTATTAAAAAATTTGTAATTTTCTCCCCATAACAACCATTAATTTGAGTAAATGCTCGTTCTATAGGCATCGTGGTCGTAGACACTAAAAGTAACGATTGTTCAATTAGCATTAAACTACACACTACTTGTTTACATTCGTAAAACCTCGAAATTTATTTAAAATACATTATGAAACAAATAAAATTTCATTCATGATGTAGGAGGAAAACAAAACCTATGTTTAAATAAGGTAGGCCTTAATAGTCGACGCCATGTATGCAAGAGAAACTAAATTAAAAATATTTGAATCACAGTACGTTATTCAAGTATTTATTATAAAAAATCTTAAAATGATTAAGAACTTTACACTGCAAAATTTATACCGATAAGTGAAAAATGACGATGAATACTTGCGACTGATTCGGACCGATTTTTATTATTCGTACCGCGCGATCGTCTTTCGCAATGTGTGTTACAATCCTGGAGACGGGAAGAAGGGTATTCCGCGTTTGTAAACTCCTAAAGATATCTTCGTGTGTTAGGTGCTGATTTATGTGTTAGGCATCTGTGAGTGTTGCCTTGAGCGGGAGCGCCCATTGTAAATACGATTTTACTCACATAGGCCTTATTAGACGATAGGCCTTATTACCCGCAGGTACCTTAGTAATATACTTTATAGAGATACACTACATGTTACATATGTACATACAGTGACCAGTGAGTCCCATAGTGACGACCTAGATGGCGCAGTGGTTTAACGTCTAAGTCTAAACGTTAACCCAACTTGAACTTTTCTAGATTGTCTCGGGTCTGGGTGTATTGGGAGACGCCGTCAGTAGTCGTTGTCTGGTTCTCATAGCATAAGGAATACCCTAGTTTGAGATCAGATGATTGGTGTGTATCATCTGGTGCATTATTATTATTATAGGTACATAGTAAATAACATACCTACACTGTTTTACGTACGTAAACTGTATTTCTATATATGCAATGCAATAATGCAATGTAAATGCAATAGGTACATACAAAATAATGTAAGTAAAATATTATTTTATATTTACGTAGATACCAAGTTATTCTAGATAATATAATATGTTCTCATAATCTTGTTCCTATGTGAAAAAAAAAAAAAAATTCTCTATTCGGTGTTACGGCAAAAACAGCAAAAAATCAAACTATAACACAGAACCCCAGTAACTGCAACAGTGTTTACCACAGACGTAATTTGTTTTCATACAAAATAAATGACAATGCTGCTATATAGGTTGAGTGCTCCATGGTTTGAACAAACATTTCTGATGACTCACGGTATCAATTGTTATTTCTACTCCATAGACTCCATACCTATTATTGAAGTTAGGAGGCTTATGTCCGATTTCACCAAAGTCCCCTAACACTTAGCGGATCTCTATCCTTTTTAGGGGTTCACTAAGCATTAGGGGACTCTGGTGAAAACAGGTATTATAATCCGGACCAAAGAATAATAATAAGAAAAATTAAAAGGTCAACCTAACCAAAATCCTACGGTGTTCCCAGTCGTAAATGGCAAATAAACAGGCCTTTGGGGTCGCGGTCGATCAGAGTTTGGGCTCCAGTCATCTCTCCAACAGTCACGAGGAGATCAACAGTGCGTTTGGTCCGCGCTGTCGTGACACTGCCAGGATGTCGGGGGGCTCTGTTACTGCCCCCGGAGAAATGCTTCGACCTTTGACATGTCGCGGTAGGGGCTCTGGTATGTTCCGTAAGAGATCTCGGAGCCCCTCGACAACGCACTGACGATAACCACTACGAGTTTTTGTGGGTAAAAGCTCCACCTACTCAAATTTTTCTCAAGGGCTGGGTGTAAAAAAAACAAAACTTACACGTAAGTCAAGTCAAGTAGTGGTCGATTCTTTTACATATAGTATGGCGAAGATTTATATAACGTAGTTCACTTATGTTAGCAGGGAAATGTGACTAATAAAAGCTCTTTCAAGTTAAAATAATACATATTTATTTGTGAAATTGTAAGAATGTGTATCAGTACATGAACGAATTAATCATTTATCATTTTAGACAACTGTAGGAATAACATTTTCAGTTTTGTTAGAAGTTCAATTGAGAGCTCTTGCTATAATATTGCCAGTTATGATTTTTTAGCCATTTACGTAATTCAGCTATTTGATGGAGTACGGATGCACGCGAAGTACCTCCGGCACAAGTGTATTGTTCCACACTTTCTTCCCAAGAGAACATTTTTCGAAGTTCATCTTCTGTACCAAATTCGGGGCTAAAAACAGAAAGTTGTTACAAGATGCCAGGTAACATGGAAATATTTTGAATAAATTCATACTTAGTACATTTTGCCACCGATTTGTTGCGTGTCAATAAAATAAAGCATAGAAAGACTGCATAGGGGCCCGCTAACGATGAAATCCATCGTTTGACCCCTATCGAGTTTTAGGGGTTCGCTAAATATTAGAGGACATTGGTGAAATCGGGCAATAGTCGCGTAGATTTGTTTTACAAAAGTATAATACTCTTTATAAAAGGGTTAGTTACGCGTCCGAAATGCTTTCACAACAGGCACGAAACAACTTTTGCTTACCTATCAATACTTAATATTAGGGCAACCTACTAACAAATTATACTACTTTTTACTTTATTAAACTTACCATATAGCAACATATTCAAAATGTGGCATTTTCTGTAAGTCCACTCCTAGTTCATTGGCTCTACGCAGTGCAACTCCAACGAGATGGTGCGCTCGTCGGAACGGCACACCGCGGCGCACTAACGCATGGGCAAGATCCGTAGCTAACATTCCCGGTTCTAATGATTTTATTGCTCTTTCCGCATTCACCTGCGATGAATTTGTATTACACAGAGTTAACATTTAAGAAACAAATAAAAAATATACTTTATATGAAACCAAAAAAACTTACTTCCATAGTCGAAATGGTACCGGTGGCAACTTTTAAACAATCTAACAGTTTGTCGTAAGATCTAAAAAGTAATTCCTTGTCCGTTTGGAGATCTTTATTGTATGCACTTGGGAGACCTTTCAGCACACAACTTAATGCGAAACTGTCTCCAAGTAATAGACCAGCAGCACCTCTTACTAATTCCAAGCCATCGGGGTTTCGCTTTTGCGGCATCAAACTTGATCCAGTTGAGAATCTATCGGAGAATCTAACAAATCCGAATTCTTGTGTGCTGTAAATGATTAGATCTTCAGCTATTCTACTAAGATGCACGCCGCATAGTGACGCCCAATTAAGAAATTCCACTGTAACCGCAAAAATTTAATATAATAAGTTTCTCTGATTTGCAAATTAATTTAATAAAGAATTAAATAGATTAATAATTAATTATGAGTAGGGTGAGTATGTAATTGATTTACCAATGTAGTCCCTTGATGCTACAGCAAATATGGAATTAGGTGTGATATCTTTGAAACCCAGACGCTGAGCTAAATTGTCACGGTCGATTTGAAGAACACAGCCTGCTAGAGCTCCACTACCAAGTGGACAACGCGATAATCTTGTTCTTTGTTCTTCTAATCTGATGACGTCATCTCGAAGAGCCCAGACATGGCTGAAATGATTATTAAGAATAAAATTGATTGTTATTTATTACATTAAAAATGTAAGTATTGAAAATATATGGTAAGTAACTTGAAAGTTTCAATCGTCAAACTAGGTCGATGTAATGTACAAAATAAACTTTTTATTAAAAAGATATTTTTCAGTGCATTTTACACTTTTTAATGTGTATTAGTTTTGACACTAAACGTGTACAAGTAGAAATCATAGAACAATTATTATTATTTATTATAGTAGTAAATGTTCTCATGTATTGTATCAAACTTGTTTAAAAGAGGGACGGTGGTAGGAGTCCGTAGACAATAATTTCCTAACTAACCTATCAAAAACATGTATGCATGTAAAGTCTCGTGACTCTTTTGCCGTAAAAAGTAGAGATTTCAGTAAAGTCAAATCTAGAGTTCTTATTACCATCAGCAGTGTAATTATTCGGTTATTAAAATATAACGTGGTGGTCATGTAGTAGGAAGTTGTGATAAATTCCTGAAATCTTTAGCTATTTACCACACAAACTCCAAAAACCACCAATCGACACGTGTTTCGTCTCTCAACGAAGCATCCTCAGGAGTCCGATTCAATTTCGATCCAAAATCCGATTCGGTGCTGGTTAGCTGACCGAGTCTGATCTCTGGAATATCCTGAGGATGCTTCGTGGAGAGGCGAAACACGTGTCGATTGGTGGTTTTTGGGGCCATTTAATCGCGACAGAATATCAGTGTTGCTCTCTCTGTGAACTGAGAGGCACTGGGACTGAGTCGTTGCCTTTTCGCTGCCGCAACATAGTGTTTTATTTATGTGTAACTTTGTTGCCATGAGCTGTTGGTTGTTATTGCGGGTAGTGAATAAATGTTTTCTTTCTTTCTTTCTTTTGGAGTTTGAGCGGCAAATATCTAAAGATTTTAGGAATTTATCACATGAAATGAATTTCTGCAAAGTAACACCTGAGTCTATACAATTGCAGGAAGATTGTTTATGCTGTGCTAGAGCTACTTACATTGCATTATAATATTATGTACTTATTTTAATCATTCTAGTTTTACGCAAATATCTCTAAAACTATTAATTTTTTTAGGAATACGGTTACAAGAAAATTGTAACTTCTACAATTCTGCACAAAAAAGGTCTTTAAAGAGGAAGACCATAGTGACTCCAAGCTAAACGCTCTACATTGATACATTTGATATTTATAAATCGACACTATAACATAAAGATGTGTTTAGAAAGAAAGCTACATCTAACTAGCTAAATTAGATCATATATATTCAATTTTTCCAAGGGGGGTAGCCAGGAGACCCCTCCATATGCTGACCAGTGCAGTGACAAGCGCACTGGCTAACGTGTATGTAGGCTTGTAGAAGAACGTAACAATACCTCAGTAAAAAATGGCTCCAACGTATTGGTTGAGCACGTTGCAAATGGGTGTATCCTGGAGCAATGATGTCAATTTCTTTATCTGCTCGATTCACTAAAATCTGAAAATGAAATACATACATATTATGTGCGTATAGATATTCTTACATACATATAGTTAACAAATCACGTAGATAACGTAACGCTGTTTCCCGTTCGCGGTGGATAAAGTTTCAAGGCACAAGAAAATTGCACCTGGACACTACTTTTAACGACTAGTACCTATTAGGGTTTACAGATGGCAAAGTAGAAATATAATTTAGTGACGAGTTGCTTATAATAAATTCTCTCTTAGCTGACTTTTAATATGTACGCGGAAGGGAGCGTAGCAGCTGGCGCATTCTATATTTTTCTTTCTCTTTCAGACCTGCGTGGAAGTAATGCTATTATTTGTATTGCATTATATATTAAAATATATAGGTAAGTTGCAAGTCAAACTTTTTGCGTTACCGTAATTAGTTCTTTAAGGGCAGCTAACGGCCTTTGAACAGACGCAAGCATCCAAAGTCGGGTATCTGTAGCCGATTGGTCATTGCGACTGCGGGCTGTGTGAAGACGTAGGGCTGCTTCTCCAGCGTAGTGTCTCAGACGTTGTTCAACTACTGAATGTATATCTTCTTCAGGATCACTCAAACGCCCCTTTTCACTCAATTCTTTTTCTAATTCCTTCTCGACCTGTAAATGTACAGAATTACGTAACCATCTTTAACATTTATGTACATAATGATATAAATATCATGTGATAATTGTGTATTGCGTTGAACAATCTATTTACATAATTTTGATAATGCGACATTATAGGTGTTCATAGAGGTAAATAAATAACGGTGCAGCGCGGCAAGATATTTCTAAATTTTGATAACTGAAAATTAATATAGTAATTAAATTATTAATTCATCCCACTCACTCTAATGATGACCTCGAATAGGTCCAAGACTAGTCGGTACCTATACCGATTATACGTGAGTATAGCCGTATAATTAGTGCGTGAATATAGTAATTATTTGAAATCGATTTCCTGTAAAATTGTTTATTTCATTACATTTAATGAAATTTTGAACTGTTTCCGTGGATATGAATAGTTGGGGAAGGTCGTGTTCGTCTGCTGTTTTATCCCCATTCCCCATAGGGGAAAAGTAATTGTTGAAAAAAATGTTATTGAACGTTTCATTAAATCAGTCGTACTTTTTGAATTCTGACTTCCTCTACAGGCCGAATTGGAGCAAGTTGGAGTACAGTCACACGCACAGGTAATATAAACGAAATTTCAGTACACACTTCAGGTATGCATTACAAACATTACTTTGTCGAGTCCTTGTATTATGGCTTCATGATCGTCGTCTGAAAGATGTCCACTTCTATGTAGTTCACCAGCCCAAATTCGGCTGCCTTGTATGTCCTCACGGAATAGTCTTGAGTCCACGGGAAGAGAGTCATTTAGTCGTCGCAAAACATCCGACGGCTCTTCTTCGAAACATCCGCCCCATAATTGATATCTGTCTTCTTGCTGAGATATAAAATTAAAGATTAGTTGCAATTTCTTTCACTCCACACTATAATTTTTCGTACCTAGATATCTGCATGTATATTTTTATATTTAAAGGTATTTAAATCAAATATTAAAAAAATGTTTACAGTCCTGTATTTTAATTGTAATAGTTACAATGAAACGGCGAACAAAAAAAGAATGTAAGAAAAATTTGTTCCTAGAAATATTTGTAATAATTACACACATCAAAAAGTCTAAGCAACACGCATCATTTACAGAAACTGCATGTTTTATTAATTGATACTTTATTTTTTTCTTAGAAAAGTAGATTGGTATACAATCTTTATTGTTCTCGGAAACATACTGGCTGATTTTAAAAATAGAACCTTTTCGGTTGTGTTTTGTTTTCATTAAAATAAAAGCTAATTGTTTTTCCCGATTTTATGTGTTTTCGTTGTTTGATTAATTTGATATTTATCGCACTTTTATCATTTTGAGATATACATATATACATTTACATATATACATTTTGAGATTGAGATTTTGAGATTTTTGAAAAAATTGAGTGGTGTCATTTTTTATGTTATGGAGCGACGCCATTTGACTGCTGATGAAATGCAGAGAGTTGTAGGAATGCTACAAGTAGGAAGAAATCAGTCCAAGGTGTCTCGGCATTTTGGTGTCAATATATAGGAGCGTGATTTGTCGTCTTTGGCAGCGTTACGTTAATACAGGGGATCCTGCTGAACAGCATCCAGGACGTGGAGGAGTACAACTGCTCGACAGGACCGATACATACAACTGACTGCAAGACGTCGGCCGATGTTAACCGCCCGGGAGATAGGTTTAAATCTACAATTCTCAAGCGGTGTTGTTGTTAGCCACCAAACCGTGAGAAATAGGCTGCATGAATACGGCCTACGAGCACGACGCCCGATTAAGTGCCCACTTATACGCCACGGGAATCGCGCCCGTCGAAACTAATGGTGTAGGGAACACTTGAAATGGACCCAAGAGCAATGGGATAAAATTTTATTTTGTGATGAGTCCCGGGTTGGATTTAAGCCTGATACGAGAAGGGTAACAGTGTATCGTCGGAAATGCTGAACGACTGAGATTTGTCCAGGAAGTGCACCCTTACAATGGCTCCACAGTGATGGTATGGGCGGGTATTATGAAGAACAGACGAACTGGACGACGATGTCCTCGGGCCTTATGTTCACCCATTTGCACAAAGTCTTGGCTCAGATTTAACGCTGATGAATGATAAGCACACAGCTCGGTGGACCAGAAGTACTTGGAAATGGAAAACATCCGGATATTGCCGTGGCCTGCACAATGGCCAGACCTCAATCCCATCGACCATGCATGGGACATGCTCCAGAAACGTGTTGTAGAGAACCTGGACGGAGTGTCGACAACCCAACAACTGAAAGACTTGTTAAAATTCCATTGGGACCGTTTGCCGCAGGATCAGATAAACAATCTTATAAATTCAATGAAAAATCGCTGCCGACATGTTTTAAACAACAGAGGCGGTCACGCTTTGTATTGAATTACCAAATAATTAAAAAAAATGTCGTTATTTAATTTTGTAAAACATGAAAAGTTTAATTTCGTTTTAACTTTATTTTATACTACGTATGTTACGGTACACATTGTTAATTACAGCGATTAAATGAACAATTGAATGACGGATTTTGTTGCTTTAGTAACTAATGCGTCAAAAAATGCTTAGTTATTATTTATAGAAGAAATATAAATATATTACAATAGTAAAAATCGTTCAAAAGTTCAAAATCGTACATGTTGCTTAGACTTTTTGATGTGTGTATATCTACATATTGTATGTATTAATGGTAATTTACCGTATTAGAAATATTAACAATAAATAATGATTGCTTTTTTATCGTATTGATATCTCTATCTGTATAAAATACGATATGTAATATTTATACTTGTATGTGCTTACCAAAGACATTATGCGAATGCTGCTCTAATAGAACCGAAAAACTAAGTGACTGCGTGTTTCTTATTCAGACACCTTTATCATTACAGTCGATCCTGAGAGTTTTCGTATCAATGCTGGGGTTCAAGGAGGTTAAGACAACTTTGATACTCTTATGAACAACAACGTATAAGTACGTATTTGGTAACATTCTTTGTAAAGTAACTATCGCAGAAAAGCTAACAGTGTTATCTGATAGCGTCTAAAAATAACAAACAAATACTTATGTAAAAAACCAACAGAGTATTATGAACAGTTTTAATTTGCTTTCTTGTACTTATATAGATATGATGTAATGTGTGTATAAATATAACACAGGTAACAAGCCCATTTACATTAAAAACTAGATAGATATTGAAGTAAGAACCTACGTATAATTTTTTCCACCTACAGATCTTTAGGAATTTTAATTAATGTGATAATAATTTATAGACAACAGATTTATGTGGATATTTAATTACATATACCTATAAATAAAATGTAAATTGTAAGTCGTAGTACTTAAGGCAATTTCAATATTATTTTACGGCGCTAAACACCTCATGACAGTTATTAATATGGACATTATATTGTCAGTAGGTATATACCACGGGTATATACAGACTTTGGTGTGTTTGTTGACCTGGATCTCGACATCTAAGGAAACTAAGAATTCGATATTTGGATACATTACCAACAACTCAAACTCTTTAGCTTAAAATCTTCAAAGAGAAAAAAAAATCTCGATAAAAATATCCAAAAGTCCAGTTTTAGTCAAGAAGTGAAGTAGAAGCTAAGAATTATATACTAGGATACATACCCACAACTTAAACTCTTTATCTTAAAATCCTCAAAGACAAAAAAATTTCGACAAAAAAATCCAGAAGTCCAGTTTTGCATGAAAATTCAGTTAAATCTCTTAAATTCTACAGAATTTTAAAACGAGTTTTCTTGCAATTAATATGTACCTAATTATAATCCTATCAAAAACAATAAATGTAAAAAAATGCTGTCTTGCAACGCAGTTCTTCCACTACAAAAAGTTGTGAGATCTCATGTAAAACTAAGTCAGTTATTTTAGTTAGTGTCTATGGAAACACCTATTCAACAACTTTGTTATAAATTGTTACCTATCTAATCAATTACCTATCCATATTTATAATTATCGTATAAATATTAGGCTTTATTTTTATATAATATAATTTTTATTATATATATATATTTGACTTGGCAATCGCACGGCAACATAATACCCTAAGAATTAGGTATCTACTATTTATGCTGCTCCTAATCGAACATAGTGCTAGCAGGCCCAATTTATGCACAACACAGTGCTAAACAAGTGCAAAGCGCTCAGATCGCTAATAAGGTAGATGTTATTATATTGCCGTACGCTTGCCAAGTTATTATACTGCAATGCAAACAAGTAGTGTGTAATTTAATGCTAATTCAACAATCGTTAGTTTTAGCACAGTACAAGTAGGAGTTTTAGTGTATACGACCACAATGCCTATCGAATGAGCATTTACTCAAACAGTTGGTTGTTATGCGGGGAAAATTATAGTTGTTTTAATAATTTTTAATGTAATTGCTGCGTTTATGCAATTTCGATCTCAAGTATCAAATGTATAACGCGTAGTTTGATTATTTAAGTCAATGGTATTATAATAACAAAGAAGTAGATAGGTTTCCTTAGTACTAATCCAAGTAAAACATTGTCCCAGTTACAACGACACAAAGTGAGACAAATATACTGTTACAGTTGGACCCTATGCGTATACCCTATGTAATTGCTGCGTTTATGCAATTTCGATCTCAAGTATCAAATGTATAACGCGTAGTTTGATTATTTAAGTCAATGGTATTATAATAACAAAGAAGTAGATAGGTTTCCTTAGTACTAATCCAAGTAAAACATTGTCCCAGTTACAACGACACAAAGTGAGACAAATATACTGTTACAGTTGGACCCTATGCGTAAGGAATAAGGTCGATTTTTAATGGAACTAAAAACGTAACCTTTAGTGCTTATATCTCGAGACCTAGGATTTGCAGAGTTATGACCTAAAAACGCATTGCTAGGTTTAAGGCCTACTATCGAATGGTATAAGTCAAATTAAGAAAGAAGACCAAGTTGCACCTCGAATATTCCCGAGCGATGACGTGTCATGTACCTATGACTCATGCAAACAGGCGGCATCGAGAACAATGTCGAATTACCGTTAGCGAGCGTAATTAATTAGAAAATTCCACCCTCGTTTTATCCGACTATAAATAGAGCTCCGTGTCCGCCGCCGAGTCAGTGTTTCTCAACTATCGTTCGAGGCGACATCAAGGCGAATTACGACTACAACAACGACTACTGCGACGACCTTGGATAGAAGAACTGCGATTCGTGAACGATGTTATTGAGTGAAGTGTGTACCTTCGGTGACTACTACGCGAGTAGGTACCTACTTCGAGGGCGACTACTAAGACTAGGGACCGCCGTAATTAAGTTCGCGTGTTCTTGACATCTGTTTGTAAGAAGGAAAATAAACTCTTTGCACCCTTAACCGGCATCTTATTACCCTCGTAACAATACATTGCACTGCGTCGCTATGCAATGTAGGTAAAACATATTAATTGCATTTCAAACTAACAAATCACATAGCTCTCTAAATCATTGTGATTGGCCAATTTCAATTTCTTACTACAGTTTAAGCGAATCCGTGACTAATTCATAGAATATTAGTAATTAATGCCACAGAATAGACATTTAAAAAAAATATGATTGATACCTAATGGGATTAGACAGTAAAAAATGATGTTTGCTTTTTCGAATTTTGTTGTTCTTGAATCATGTACATGAGAACATATTTATTTAAAAAGATCGCCAACATTTTTTTATTATAAATTTGAAAATTTATTATAATTTATTATTATTATAACATCATCAATCATCAAAAGGGGGTCAACTGAGGAAGCGTGCTCGTCGCGACCCCTGTCAGACCTTTTCAGGGCTGCAATTCCTCTACTATGCTTACCATGCGGGACAACGCAGATTTAAATGATAGGGCGTCCCCCGAAAGCGACAGACACCAGTGTGTCCCCGCTGGTGTAAGCAAAGTGCAGTTCGGCGTTGGGGACCGCCACCCAACACGCTGTGCACCTAACGGCGGGAAGTGGAGGGAGGAGTGCAGAATAGCTGCGTGGAATGTGAGAGGTGGGATTGAAGAGAAGATGAATGAAGTGACTGATATTATGAAAGAGAAAAGGCTGGATGTGTTATGTTTGAGTGAAACCAAGCGAAGGGGCAGTGAACTTGCTGACTTGCCCGGAGGGGGCATCGCTCTGTGATCAGGGGTACCACTTGGAGATAGAGGATGCCAGGGGGTGGGCGTTTTGTTGTCCTCTCATTTGGTTAATTGTATGACTGAGTATAAATGTGTAAACCTTAGACTGCTCTGGGTGCGCCTCAAGATGGGGTTGACGAGAATTTTTATTTTGGCGGTGTATACTCCAGTGTCCTCCATCGGCGTGGGTGAGCTAGAGCGGTTTTGGGAGAATGTTAGAGAAGTTCGACGAAGCGACGGTTGAAGAGAAAGAGAGAATTGTTTTGTGTGGAGACATGAATGGATGGGTCAGGACAGCTCGAACTGGATTTGAGACTGTCCTAGGCAAATATGGAGAAAGAGTGAATGATGCTGGTAGGATTCTGTTAGGCGTGTGTATGGAAAAGGATCTTTCGCGTTATCGTGGGGAAGTTTCTGGCTATAGGTCAGAAAGTTTTCTGCGCTTTCGTGGATCTAGAAAAACCATTCGATAGAGTAGTGCGACAGAAATTGTGGAGTCTTCTGCCTGAGTATGGCGTGGGGGGCTCCTTACTATGGGCTGTGAGGTCATTATATAGCGGCCACAGAGCCTGTGTAAGGATAGAGGGTGACATGTCGCCCTGGTTTGATGTCTGGGCGATCAGGGTGATTCAGGCGTCAGACAGGGCTGCGTGATGTCTGCCTGGCTGTTCGTGCTGTATTTGGACAGTTGCCTCCAGAAAATGAAAGGTAGTATGAGTGGTATGTCATGTGTTGACACAGTGGTAAACTGCCTATTGTACGCTGACGATGCTGTGCTTATAGCACCATCAGAAGCCGAGTTGCAGGCACTAGTCACGTGCATGAAAGAAGAAAAAGGAATGTGAAAGAATGTGAAGTAAAAGGATTGAATATGAATGTGAACAAAACTAAGGTTCTGGTGTTTGAAAGGGAAGAGGTACAAACGAAATGTGATATTTGGGTAAATGGAAAATGTCTAGAACAAGTGAATGAAATTGTGTATCTGGGGAGTGCGTTTTCGAGGGATGGAAGATGTGACTTGGATGTGGAGAGACGGGTAGCAGCTGGCAATAAAGTGAATGGTGCTCTGTCCGCATTAGCAGATAGTGTGAATATATCTAACACTGCCAAAATGGCCATCCACAATGCGGTGTTGCTGCCAACTTTATTGTATGGTAGTGAGGCCTGGATATGTCCGAAATCGAGTGAAAGTATGATAAATGCAGTAGAAATGCGATCTCTTAGAAAGATGTGCGGTGTCACCCTTGCGGACAGGATAAGCAATGAGGAGATACGCAGTATGATAGGGTCGCACGATAGTGTTATTGTAAAAATGAAGAAAGGAATGCTTAGATGGTTCGGGCACATAGAAAGAATGAGTGATGAAAGACTGACGAAGAAAATATACAGAGCGAAAGTGAGTGGTAAAAGAAGGCAAGGAAGACCAAGGCTGACTTATGAAGATCAAATAGCCAGAGTGTTAGCAGACGGAAATGTCAAAAGCTCTCGCATACCTAGGCGAAAATGTGTGAGGAGAATGATGAGATTTGAGGAAGCGAAAGAAGTATGTAAGAACCGCGACGCTTGGCGCTCCGTCCTCTCTGACTATCCCGTTAGGGATACAGCGTGAGGATATGTATGTATGTATGTATAACATCATTGATTTAAGTATAATAGAGCTGTAGGCTTTGTTACCTTATCATAGTCATCTTCAATAATGTTTAATTTTGTTTCTCTTTATGGTAAAAAATGCCATTTCCCCTTTATTTTTTATAGTAAGTAATTGAACTTTTAGACTAATTATTTTATTATTAAAGTCGCTTGGCCTCTCTCTAGTGGTCCTATTTCGCCTTCCAACGCAGTGGAAGGGTCATTTGGGGGTGGGTCGAAGGTTAACTTCTCCCCTGTGTTCTCTTCTCTATTGGGTGCTTCTTGTTATCCGGGGTTCGGGCTTCGTCTTCGTTTGGTATCTTCAACTGTTCGACTGGTCCTGCAGTCAGTGGCCATTCATCACTGGACTGGATTACTATATTGGTTATTTTTCATTTAATTTCAAACTTCTTTAGCTAGACCTTATATTACCCGCATGTACCTTAGTTCACACAAACTAAGGAAATTAATAAAAAACTTTGTCCAAATGCAGAACAATTAAAATTTGTAGCAGAACATAGGTATGTATTTAAATAATTATTTTTCTCTAAGAAGTATCGCTGCGGTACAAAAATTTGTCGATTTTTGGGTACTACCGTCGGGCTAGGCAAATTACAAACAAACCATAACTCAAAATATATATTTCATTCTTTTGTCTACAATTCGATATAAAGAAAATATCAAAAGTTATACCTATCGAAACATATCGATATATTTATTTCTGAGATGTATCGCCGAGTAATAGTAATTCTCACTTGTAACTCACGTAGGATAAGCCAGCTATAAGCAAAGCGCATAAGTTTCGTAATGCGATAAATACGTTCACTCTTGTAACAAAAATTGTGTAATCAAAAATTATTCATATTCATCTAATAAACGGAAAACAAACAAAACAAGAATTAAATTCACAACTACCACTTTGTAAAATTACATTTACAATCAACTTTCGAAACGGGAATCCTCGTGAAGTGAGGAATCGGCTCGAGGCCCCCGAGCCTCGAGCCGATTCCTCAGAGCCATCCCTCAGAGGATGTACTATTTATTTTGTTTATAATATGTTGTCGGTATCGTTGTTTTTATTGTCATGAAGATAATACCCTAATTAATCTGTGATAATACCACAGATTAATTAGTTTTCTACCGTAAAATAATACCATAAATACAAAATATACAAGTAAGTCAAACTGAATGAATACGGTTTCATTTAAATCTCGTTTAATAACACAAACACTGGATGGCCGAAAAGAATATGTTTAACGCATGCCCTATACATACATACATATCCTCACGCTGTATCCCTAACGGGGTAGTCAGAGAGGACGGAGCGCCAAGCGTCGCATGCCCTATATTAAGCAAATACTTAAAATTTTCGCAATTTAATAATATAAGTATATAATAGAAACCTTTTATAATGACACACTAACCCTGAACAACATCGAACACGCGCACGCTTCAGCGCATCGGCACCCCTTGTACAAAGCCCTGTAATTAACAAAAATCTTAATATATTTTCAAAATTCAAAAAATACTTCTACAGGTTAACCATTCATTGTTACCAAAGAGTTCATCGAGGTCAACTAAATGAGCCCATACTCGATAGGATTATCACGGGCCATCGTAATTAGTTCTTATAACTTATCATTTACTCCAACGTCAGATCCTGGTAATGATTCGTCTTCATGTTACAGATAGGATAAAAACCGGTGCCGAATGCCGCTCGCGGCGCTCTCAAGGACCCTGCGCCCATATTATGGACGATGCCGGGGAGAGTACACAAGTTTGTCCAGGGCATCTTAAGTTTATAGTTTTCAATAACTTCCTGTAGCCTGTAGAGGTCGAGCAGCTATGTAAAAAGTAATTATCGATATTTTGCGTCATTTTAGGAGAAGACCTGATTCAATCTAATTAAGTAAGCTACCTGTGGTTGCCCTTAAGCTAAGCTAACAAAGGTTTCAATGTACATATTTTAGATTCATTAAAATTACCAATGTGAACTCTGTTGTGTCTTGTGTGTGTCTACGAAATTTTATCCATACCTACTTTGTCCTGTGATTTACATTTAGTTTTTGAATGAAATATTTTTGAATTAAGGACAAAATTGTGCTTTTTTATTATCGTAAGCCCTCTCTTTCTAAAAAATACTTTTTACTCTTGCTTGAATCTACCCGGCGTGTCCACGCGGGTACGTACCACAAGCTGAGTAGACGGATTATTGCTTCCAAACGACATTTATAATTGTACCATTTGCATCCGAATTTCCGATCACTGATGAAAATATATGTAACGAAATGAAATGGAAATAAAATGTAAGTGTTCCATTTTGATCGCGTACCTACTTGAGGCCGCCAGGGTATTGTTTGCACCCGGGCGCTACATGGGCTAGAGCCGGCGCTGATCGACTATAACTAAAACGGCCACTTCAAAGCTTTTTCACAAACGGATTCTTGAATCGCAAAATATTCATCATATTTATACCCCTTACTTCTTCTCAGGCTTGATGTTGGTAAATAATACTGTGGAATTTGGTAGTGGATGTATTGGTACTGTTGCAGCGTGTTAACACCATAGAGCTGTCATTTACATCTTATGTCTTTACTAATTCTTACAACTATTTATATTGGAGATGTAAGTGACAAGTTCCTTTGTAGCGATGCGAATATTCAATTTGTAGATCACGCACAAGGTCACGATTTGCTGTGTCAGAGTAGCTAGTATTTGGCACGCACCCAATATTTTTGTAAGACTTATCCAACGACATCCAAAGCAGATAACCAAAGAAAGAGATTCTTTTTCAAGATTTTATTTCACTGCTTCGTAGACGTGATTAATATAACCATGCTAAATTACAGCTTTTTAATACCAAGTCTGATTTAAACCGCGGACAGACAGATCTCAGATAGTAATTTAAACTTGAACCAGGCGTGCTTCAAGTTTGCCATGCAACTGTATACATTTGGAGCAAGTTTAAATTGAACTTCCTAGTTACCACGCGACAGATTGATACAATATTTACATAACTGTGCTACTAGTTATTTAGGTATGCCATTCGTCGTCGTGTACCGGAAGGCCAACACGTAGTAATATTTACACAAAAGTAGGTACCAAAATATAAACAAAAAGCCTACCTGCCTACCTACTAGATTTCAGCAATATTGTCGTAAACTTTCTTGTCATATTTGGCAGTTTTTAGTCGCAATGCCTCGTCATATACTAAGTTCTGAGTTCGGCCGAACATGCTCTATGTGATGTGAAGTGTTCGAGATTATGAACGGCGTTGTCACAGATAAAATCTTGTCCTGATCGGGAAGGAATTTTAAATAACGGCCGAATTCCCAGTCAATTAGTCTGATGAGTGTCTTACTAGAATAAAGGTCCTGAGTTTAATCGCGTGCCGGACACGCCCACTCTCTGTCGTTGACGAATTCTTTTTAACAAATTAATATGTACAATATTGATTTGTATAATATTTACAGGTCAAGCTTTATCTCGAGTTTTACTCAATCAATTATGACGTAACAGCGTCTACAAAGTTACAGAGGCTATCAGTGAAAGTCGGTCCAAGCTCAGCGACTTTCACATGATAATCAAGTAAGCAAACGGACAAAAGACAAAAGTTTTAGAACTGTCGTTTTCATTTGTTGCACAAAATTTCTTTTAGCAAATAATTTCGAAAATATACGCACTTGCATGAGCCACAGTCTCAGGTTTCTTAAAATTCATAAACTGACCAGAACTCTGACTGCTTTTTAACATTTAGTAGCATGAGTTCTTATTTTCGAACAATTTTGTGAAGTCAAAAAAAGATTTTCCAAAAATGTTGTTATTTTTGTTTTTGGATCATCGATCTATGTTCGCAGTTGCTATCTTGTACATACATAGTTACTGAAATAATAATGTCTTTTCATTAATGTTAAGAAGATTGGAGAAGATGGGAGATATAAGACAACACAGATTTCTATCTGTGGGACAATCAACAGGTTCCTAACGTTCTTAAGGAATTTACTACGGAACCTTAACCAAAGTTAAGTTTAGCCTACTTTGTTTTCAATACTAGTCCATTCAACGAGGTATATACAAAATAATACACCTCCTAGGACAGGCAGGTATGTTTAGGATATTCTGAAAATATTAAATTGTTTTTTCGGTTTTACGATAATTGGGGCTTCATCAGAGTCCTGTAATATATGCTATGTTTATTCATAAAATATAATATTATGTATGATGTGCATTAATTCGTCATACATCAAAAATTAATTACATTAATTTTTGAAGAACCTACAAAAATTCATGACGAACTGCAGACTACGAACTACAGACAAAAAAAGGAAGTTTTGGATAGTCTTGCACGTCTTCGACAGAGATAACTTTCATAAAATTAAAATTATTACCCTCTAACTCCGTGTTATTACACTTTGAACCATGAAATAAAATAATTATATTGCGTTTTAATATGTATGTTCGATAAAAATAAATTATCTTAAAGACGTTTTGACCTTTTCATCACTACTAAACTGAACAATTTTTTGTTAATTCTTTGATATGATATTTGATTTTTGTAGGGTAGGGGAGAACAGGGTAATGGGAGTCACCCACAAATCCACGTATCCACATATACACGCGAATATCGCGTAAACGATCTCTTCTGCTCCACCTATGCCCCTCGGCACTGTGTTGAACGGCTCGCGCTAGTAGGCCCCCGCGCTTGGAAGGAATGTCAGTTTTGTTTTTGCTCTCTGCCAATGTAATTTTTCGTCGCCATGAAATAGAACGTAAGCGTCGATTTTTTTTACAGTACACTATTAAAATGTTCACATGTGTTTAGTCAGACATTCAAAATAGTGATGTAAAATTTAGATTGCGTCAGTGTTTCATAGGTTTTTTTAATTTCAACTTTTTTCTCATTAGTGTAGTTGTGGGAAATGAGAGTCAGGTGAAAGAGAAAGAAAAAAGGAAATGGAAAGGTAGTCAGGCAAAAAAATACTAAAGTACAGAAGAAGGACAATGAAAAGACAAAGCGACGAATACTTCAAGAATCAAACTAAACTTCAGTATCAGATGTAAATACTAACGACATTTGCCAGGATGACGAGGATGACGACGCAGAAGATGCTGAAAACTGATGCCTGGTATGCAACGATATCGGAAGGAACAACGAAATGTGGGTTATGGGCTCACGCGGACTGTACTGGGTTGGATTCGGCCGAAGGTTATGTTTGGGATGTCTACTAAATTTACTTTGACTTCGATTGCCCAGAGGGTGACCACCATTGCCCCCCCGTCAGTGCAATGAGAGTCAAATCTGTTTTTTTTTAATTGTTATAATTACCAAATTTGATTACCAAAATGATTGAAATTGATATCAAATGATAACTAGTTACGTAAATTTAGTATATTGGCAGTTGCAATAAATATATCATTTATAATTAAGGTTTTATTTGCTTTCTCGCTTAAGTAACACCCATTACCCCATTTTCCCCTACTTATTACTTTATTTCGATGTAATAACAATGTATTAATCATCCATGTATGGGTATGTACAATCCATAAAGTTAGTATAGTGGTACAATCGACCAAACTGAATCGTGACCCATCTTGCTGAAATTCATTTGGAGCCATCAAATTAGTAAGGTGTCTTCTTTAGCGTTTCATGGTGCACTTAGGACTTTTTTAATATTAAAGAAATTGCGTTAATAAGGCTTAGAGATGCCTATGCAATTGTTATCACTGAAGTAGTTATGGTTTAGATAAAAATTCAAAACATGGTTACTGATGTTTTGAATTTCGAATTAGCTATCGCTCCACATGCAAGTGTAAGCTACGATAAAATTAAATAGTAAGTTAGATACTTATAGCAATGGAACGCCCCAAACTTTACTTAAATTATCGATTGATATTAATATTTAATATCAATTAATAATTAATTAATTTGTATTCAAACGCTTCGTGCTGCAGTCATGAAGGTAAAAGCAATACAGAGACGTGGAGCGCTCGAGTTTTGACTAATATAATCTCGCAGCGATAGTGGGGAACAAGCCGTCAGCCGTTCTTTTCTGTGACGTCACGAACACCGTCGCGCTCTGATAGAGGGCGCCAGTGTTCCCCTTTATGTTTATTCGTCGGTGTTGCTAACACAAGAACGATTTAGTTATTATTCTGAGGCAAGAACAGGAATTTGGTAGCAATTGCTACAATATCAGAAGATTTTCACGATTTAACTATTTTTCCAATAAGAAAAAAGTATTATAATTTCAAAAAGTCAAGCGTCACACGTCAATGTGTGTGATATTATGTCAAGTAAATAATAAAGTCTATGAAAATAAATTGATACTAAAAATTGAGTAATTAAACATTTCAACCGTGTAATGGCTGATTTGGCTAAACGAAGAGTTCGGATTATAGTGCTATGCTCAGAAAAATAACAAGAGTTAAATATAACTTGGAACATAGTGAGAACGTGGATCAGGGAGTTTATTTACAAACGACGGAAACTTTCCGTGGCGTAAAACCCGATCGTCGGAAAGCATAAATTCAGTTCGATGGCTTGGATTTGTGAATACGACTATACATAATATGATATGTATATAATATAAATATAATACAATTTCGTTTTGTGAATCGCGTGTAAATAAAATCATCGAAAAATTTCCTGTCGGGTACAGAAAGTTGAGTTTTCGACGTTTGTGAATAACCTCAGAACATCAGACGGCACGCTGAAGAAAGCATCGTTAAAGACAGGCGAAGACTTATCCTATCTCTTATTTATTCTCGTGGTAATCACTTTGTAACTGCTGGCATATTATTGGATTATTATCTGTGGAAAATACTACTTGATATCAAAGATTGCTTATACTAACATTTTTTTGGCTTGTGTTTACTGACAACTTATTTCAATATGTAAAACTATTATAAATAGAGACCCCGCAGACTGCAGACTAAACTATAGGCCGATAGTTTTGTTAAGCTGTAAATCAGTATCTACGAAGGTGTATGTAAATGCGCATATTATAATACAACGATTCGGTATCGTGCGATAAATAAGTTTGATGGGCTACACGATACACAAAACTAAACTATCGGCAAACTGTTAGATCAGTATGGCGCTTTCCACGAGCGCACTTTGAGGATTGTTTAGTCGGCCGACTAGCAATCCAACTGTTGGCGCAATGTGCGCGCTAGTGTCCGGCCGCAGAGAGAATCATGGCCTATCGACGCCATTATCGAAGTCACTTGACAGTTTTTCTTTCCCCTCGCTTTCTTCATACTTCCTCTTAGCCGCTTACCGCCATTATTGTTATCTGTGTCAATCGAGTGAAGTCTAGTTACTCTTGTTTGAACATAGATTAAACCTTGTTTATGTCGTTTTTGTCTTCTGGATCTAGTGATTTCTTCGCGTATTGGACGCTTTTGTTGTTATTGCAATTGGATGATTGCACTATGTATTTTAAGTGCATAGAGAATGAGAGAAAGTTGTAACTGTTATTAACCGGCTGAGATTTGGACACTGCAAGACTTCTGGACATTTGTATCGTATTAGAATTGTAGAAAACAGTAATTGTACTTACTGTAATGCAGAACAAGCAGATTTAATACATCTCATAGAGACATGCCCTAAATTTTCCTTGCAAAGACTTAAACTGGTTGCAGATATTGTTCAATTAAAGGAAGTGAAGTCGAAACACACTAAAGTACTCTGTGAATCCAACTCAGAAATACCCCGCCACATTAAATGTATGTTGAGTGATAAAACATTGTATTTTTCAATTTATAAATTTATTATATCAACAATTGGTGAAATATGATGTTTTAATAGGAAAGTGTACTAGATTTAATTGGTTATAAATTATAATTGTATTACCATATTTTATGTAATAAGTTTGCCCCTCTAAATGTGATTGGCCAAAGGACTCTTATCCAGCCATAAATAAATAAAAAAAAATAGGTACTTGTTTTGTTATTTTCTTTTGTTTTTTCCTTTGTCCTATGTACGCATCATTGCAATGAGTTTATAATATCACGTAGGTAATTAGTTTAAACAGTTTGCGAATGTAGTAATATATATGAGATGTGAACGACAGGGCTATGGCGTTAACATGTTATCTACAAAATAAAAAATATTCCGCAGTATTATTTCTCTTTATGAAGTCACCAGAAGAAATAATTTTTGAGGAACAGTGCTTTGTAATTATTGTAATAAAGTTCCAATTACCTCCATATTTTAAAATAAAATTTCATTTATTTCCCTTTAAATACCTGAAATAAAGCATATGTATATCTACATTTTATATATTTACGTACGGTAGTTTCAACTTATGATAACAGATGGCATTAGTTATGCAGTTACCACTTACCAATACATAAGGTCCAGTTTGTTCTCTATTTCAGTATATAACATAGAGAAAATTATATATACTGAGAATAGAGTAATCAGTATAAAGTACTTTGTGACTTTTGGCGGGAACGGGAGAAGTGAGGTTGTCATTTTATTTAGATTTTCTATTTTTTACATTTTTAGGAGTTTTAAAGTACAACAGTGATAGTATATTGTGTTTTAAAGTTCTGTGTAAGTGACAAGAATGGAGGAGATCTAAATAAACATGTTTAGCTGAAGTATTCGCGCTCTTCCAAGAAGTCCTTTATAACTTCAGTAAAGCTTACTATCACTTTACTGGAGGAGTTTTATGATAAGAAAAAACTAATTTACTTGTGATTCTACACTATGGATTACTTATTAATACGTGAAATTGGCAAATACGCTAAACTGTGCGCCATGCCATAAAGGAAGAAGAAGAAAAGAAAAAGAGCGGGAAACTTCGTTTCCCTAACTTTCGACTCATATTTACTTGGTCAATGGCTAAATGCAATCTGCGAAGCCAAAACAAAGAGAAAAAAAAAGTACTTTGTGGCCTATGCAGACTTTGGTGTGTTTGGTGACCTGGATCTCGACATCTAAGAAGATTGAGAGATAGATATTTTGAAACATACAACTTTAACTCTTTATCTTGAAATCCTAAAACGTGGAAAAATGGTTAGATAAAAGAATCTCGATAAAAAATCCAGAAAAAACCCTGCTTTGTTCAAAGATCCAGTTGCATCTCCGAAATTGTACAGAATTCTAAGATGAGTTTTACTAAAATGGATAGGTAATTATAATATCTCAAATCTCTAAAAACTTGTTTTTTCATTGGTAATGTAGTTTTCTTACAAATTACAATTAAGTGCAAAAACAAATGTGGAGATTTCTCCGCGCTAAAATGTAGTCAAACCGCAACTGCGAAAATCAACGTTATTCATACCGCAATAGGGTGCGGGGGTAATGAACGAATTCAATTGCGCTGGACTGCGTAGACGGACTCTTAAAGCAGTGTCCATCCATTGGGTGTACGGTGGTCGTACGGCAGCCGCACGCTTATTACATAATTTGCAGACAGCATGCGACGGCCAATATCGCGTGATATTTGCTGTCAAAACGAGTATTTGTGTAATGTAATTTGTAAAGTGGCGCTAAATCTTCCGCGAAAACTGCATGTCATTGTATAATAGATACGCAATACATACATGGCATACATGATACTAATTTTTTATTACAATTAATCACCGGTCGCGCAGTGATCGCGTGGCTGTCGCTGTCTGCAAATTTTTAGGTAATAAGCCCGCCAGTGTATTAGCATTTCTCCGACAAATTGTTTGTCATTATTGACTTTCCAATTACTTACATAATTATTGTTACTGAGAAAGTTCTGTCCTTTGTAAATTAACTTTGTCACAACATGGTATTTTATTTAACGGTTCACCTCTTGTAGATTTGGTATCTGTTTCTCATAACTGAGTCGCAAGAACACGAATTGCCTTGTATGTTTTCCGACATATGTATCTATTCATCACTAAAGACATTGGCTGTATAGGTATAGAGATTCCTTTGCCTTCTCTCTCACGGGATAATTTTACCAAAAAAAAAGCAAAAACAACTAACCTGAAATTTTGGGTTATTATCTGCTACTTGCATCAAACTTGCATTGCATTTGCATGATCGCATCTGTTCGTTGCATGTTGTAAACTTATACATAAAAAAACGATTAAAACACATTAAATGACATGGATAATGCGATAAATGAAAGATATAGTAAAAACAATTGTGCACAAGACGAGACGGCTCTGTCAGTTGCGTGTTTCCCTCAATACACGCTTTTTGACGTGAAGATTGATCCAGGTTTGAAAAACGAGGAAGGAAATGAAGTTCCAAGGCCTTATACAAAAAACCAAATGCGTAAGTGGTTAAAAAAAGTCAAATGGGAAAATCAGAAAGCTCTTAAAAGATCTAAAGAGAAGGCTCGTCTCAAAGAGAGAAAACAAAAGGCACGCAAGCATAATATTGATCTAGGACCTAGTAGGAAAACATTGAAACGAATGAAACTAGAGAAACCTAAGAAAAATATTGGCATAATTATAGATCTTAGTTTTGATAATTTAATGTCCGAAAAAGATAGGTATAAAGTCATTAAACAAATTTTAAGATGCTATTCAATTAATAGGCGGTCAGATACACCATTACAATTTCACATTACTAGTTTTGGAGAGAAGTCTAAAAGTGACATTTCTAGACACAATGGTTATGAGAATTGGGATGTAAGTTGCAGTTTTTGTGCAAAATTTTCCACCCTCAGAACAAAAGTGACCTAATTTTGTATAACAATTTTTGAAGGACTTGTTATAGCTGTATTTCTAGTTATATGTATGGTTGTAATAGATATGAAAATATGTCTATTCATCTATTTATTCCAAAATTTTATTGTTACCAGTATAGTTTTAAATCACATAAATATTAAGTCAATTTAGTTTCGAGGGTGTGATATGTAAAAAGAAAATTGAGTGCTATATCACTAAAAGACATAAGAATTATGTGTTACACTAGAATAATACATCAAAACAATAATTGTGTCCCTATTACACGCTGGCAGAGCAGGCTATGGAAACTTCCACTTCGCCATAAGTAAGAGTGAGACAGTGCTATCGTGTCATCTCTATTCCATATTTATGCAGCCTATTTCTCACACTTTGGTGGCTAACAACAACACCGCTTGAGAATTGTAGATTTTAACCTATCTCTCGGGCAGTTAACATCGGCTGAGGTCTTGCAGTCAGTTGTATGTATTGGTCCTGTCGAGCAATTGTACTCCTTCCATGTTCTGGGTGCTGCTCAGCAGGATCCCCTGTACTAACATAACGTTACCAAAGACGACAAATCACACTCCTATTTACACCAAAATGCTGAGACACCTGGGACTGATTTCTTCCCGCTTGTAGCATTCCTGCAACTCTGCATTTCATCAGCAGTCAAATGGCGTCGCTCCATAACATAAAAAATGACTCACTACTCAATTTTTTCAAAAACTATATCTCATAATGATAAAAGTGTGATAAATATCAAATTAATCAAGCAACGAAAACACATGAAATCGGAAAAAAAAATTAGCTTTTATTTTAATGAAAACAAAACACAACCAAAAAGGTTCTATTTTTAAAATCAGCCAATATATGTTTCCGAGAACAAAAAAGATTGTATACCAATTCTAGGAAAAAAATAAAGTATCAATTAATAAAACATGCAGTTTCTGTAAATGATGCGTGTTGCTTAGACTTTTTTGATGTGTTTATATTGTATATTGTAAATTAGTATACTGTATAAAATCACTTAAGTTCTAACTTAAACTTAATTCTTTGCACTTTGCTGTTTTGCTTTATTAAAATATTGCTGAAGTTGATGCAGTGACTAAAAATATTTAAATCTTGAACTCATTGTTCAAATAATGCAATAAATTTATTTTGTGGAACACTCGCTCCTGTCTACAAAATTCTGGTCCAAAAGTTGATATTGAATTTTCATTGCATATTTTAGGTCAAGTGAAGGTATAAAACAGGGGATATATGTAATGGAGCAATAGAATTAGTAATTCCAGCTGCAACTCTGAATATTTAAAAATTAATGGTTTTTGTCTGTAAAACTATTTTTGATATAAATCACATCTATTTTAAAATTAAAAAATTTGGTAAACTTTAAAATTAACAGTTTCACAATAAAATTTTGGTTACAACTTTAATCACTGAAACTTTAATGTGGTATAATGGTAATAATAAATGCTTGGAAGGAAATTGTGAGGACAAATGCAGGCTAAGGTGGAGATTGTTTAACATTGGATAAAATTTTGCAATTTTTTTTGTAAAATTATGCAAATTGATATATTTACAACACCAAAATGTCGCTATAAGTATTCAAAATTTAAAGCGTTGCGTCACAAGTTAAAATTTTTTAAAATATTAATTTTGTAATTATTAGGTATATGAACACTATTTTTGGTTAGGTTATGTTAGGTATTTTTACCACAATGCGTTGGCCGAGCGAGCGCCGTGAGCGTGCCGCGGTAGCGGCCGGCGAAGCGCCAGATCAGAATCCGCTCTAACACATAAACTTAGTAACTTACACTTATATAAATTTTCGTAATTTGCCCCCTACGCTCTTAATTCTCTTTTATGCAGGAAGTACTTAAAGCACTTCCCAAATACCGATGTAGTGACAGGTTTTATACCATTTTTATGATTTTATTACTATGTATCTACTTCGTTTTTTTTTTAATACACCAAGCAAGTAAAGTGGTCCTGAGATTTCGAATCGCTTCAGACAGTTCTTGCCATACATTTCATGTTTGGTTTCTTGATCAGCAAGAAAAGCACTAATATATGTATATATTATATGTATTATATATATTATGTATGTATTATATGTATGTATAATACTATTTAGTTTATAGAAAATTTTATTTCTCATAGCACAATCTAATATTTTAAATGATTGCTTATTTTTTTTTATTGGGAATGATTATTTAATAGCATTTATACATTTTTTAAAGGTAATATATTTTTAATGAAGGAGTAACATTTAATTGCATGACGTTATATTTTTATATACCAATTAATAGTTGTCCACATTTCCATCAATATATGTTCAATAGGGAATAGCCGAATGGACTGTCAGGAAGAATGTTTGTGGTTATTGTGTAAAGTATGCAGTATATTATTTTACACTTTCAATTTTTTTTTTTTTCTGAGCTTATAGAATATAAAAATAAATTATTACAAATTAGAAAGAATTGGTGATGAAAGATTGATGAAGAAAATCTACAGAGCGAAAGTGAGTGGTAGCAGAAACCAAGGAAGACCAAGGCTGACTTATGAAGATCAAATAGCTAGAGTGTTAGCTGACAGAAATGTCAAAGGCACTTGCATACATAAAGCCCTCGGCGAAAGTGTATGACGAGAATAATGAGAATTGAAGCGATACTTGACACTCCATGGTCCTTGACTACCTTATTAAGTATACAGCTTCAGGATGTACTTCAGGCACACTCCATTGTTTTATTATCAAATGATAAATTGATAATATATGAATTAATAACGATAATTCTCACTACCCCGTTAGGGATACAGTGTGAAGATATGTATGTATAATATATGAATTATTGTATGATAGTAATCATGATATACCTACCCTGTTTGGGGACAGTTACATTTGGATTAATATAAGCTATAATTTTGTTTTTTCCAGATAGAATATCATGAAGACTCATATTTGAATCAATTTCCTAAGGAAAAATTAGTTTATTTGACAAGTGAGTCAGACAATATTATTGAAAGTTTTGAAGAAGATACTTTCTATATAATAGGGGGTTTAGTAGATCATAACAAACACAAGGTAAAAATAATACTTTTAATCTGTTTGATTTATTTTATTCTTCGATCACAAATAAAGAACACAATCATAATTGCTTCACAATCTTCTATAAAGTCTAAACAAAATATTGTCGGAAGTGACATATATGTATTGTGTTAATCTAAAGTAGACCTCACAGTCAAAGCGTAAAGTCGTAAAAGCTCGTGAATGAATCTTGCATGACATTAAAAGGAAGTTTGTTAAAAATAAAATATTTGCAATGACATATTCTAGGAGTACAGAAAATTTGGGAGTTGCATTACTATGCAATTATTGATATTTTCTTATTTTCAAATGGAAAATTACATGCGAGTTGTTATTGAGTATATCACGATTGTCTAGAAATCATAACTTTATTAATAACAGTTAAAGGATCTAAATTCATTAAAAAAATGTTTAGATTTATTATTATTATTTATCTAATGTAATAATGCAATATAATAGGATGAATGCACGAGAATCGCTTAAAGATCGTTTTAAAGACATTAATGTCCCCACCTTGCCCTCCTTATACATCTTTGAAATTATTATGTATACGAGAAAAAATATAGATCTGTTTAAAAAGAATGGCGATATGAATGATATGGAAACCCGAGGTCGTGATAAATTAGTTATTCCAAAATTTAAATTACATAAGTCAAATGTTTCATTTTTAGGTAACTGCATTCGTTTTTATAATAAAGTTCCTCAAGAAATTACTCAATTAACAGAGAATAAATTTAGATTAGTTATAAAACGTACATTGACTAGACAATCATACTATAAAATAACCTATTTCATTGAAGATAAAACAATAGTCTGGAAATGATGTTCTCTGCACATGCGTTTACTGGCTTATTGAAAATATTGTATTTTAATAAACCTTTTGTAAAATGAAGTTAAAAAATGATACCTGACTGAGTTTCTTGTCGGTTCTTCTCAGTGTCCAGGTTTTCTATTTGAACCGAACTAAAGTAGATTTGACGTTCCAAAATACCTTGTAATTGGGTTTACTTGAATAAATTGATTTGATTTTGACTTTGACTTTGAATAATGTAATAAGAATAATGTAATAAAAGACAGTCAAATGAGGTTTGTGTATGTTTTGTATTTATAAAAATCCTTGATCGAAGGGCTAAACAAATAAATATTATGAAGCATGTAGTCGAATCGTATTGGACGCTATTCACGTTTCAGTCTTACATATTGTGTGCATTTTACAATGAATCTGTATGAAGTGCAGTACGAAAGCCGGTCTTTTAAACAAACTTACAAGGCTTGCCTGCAAGTCAACATGTGAGCGAAATTACTGATTATGTGATGAATTCCCAAAATCTCCAGCAATTTCCGCTCAAACTACAAAAACCACCAATTAGAATATACCAGAGACCGGACTTGGCCAGCCAACCAGCACCGAAAAATGTTACTATGGTCAATTTAGTGTTCATAGGTTCATAATTAGATACAAATCCTGTTTTACAATATTAATTTTCAGTACTAAAAATGTACTAAAAAATCAAGTACCTATGAGAATAAAAATTCGACTCTTATTAATTAGAGGACAGAAATAAAAGTACTATAACCCGAGTAAATTAGACGGAAATGCGGTAGTGTGGTTCTAAACTTCTTATGATTCATGATTTTACACTTAATGGTGTAAAGGTCATTTCATTTGAAAAATATGATTACGAATTTAATAAAAAAGAGCTATTTAACATTATTATTATAACAAATTAATGAACGCGTAAATAAAATGATCGTATTAGTTGTCGAAAATAAGAATCTTCGTCTTTTTTTAATGTTCTAGATGTGTTGTTTTTACAATTTTTGAAGGTGTACTTTGACGTATTTGCTATTAGATTTTTTAAATACTACTAAAACGAATGTGCCATCAAAAACTTTTTTGAGTCCACATTTGATTCGGACATTTTTGGAGCGATGATTGTGTATCTTGTTTTTCATATGTGATCAAAGATTTTATTGTAATAAATATAGAAATACAACAGTTTCATTAATGTTATTTCTTTATCAGGGTCTTTGTCATAAGATTGCACTAGAACAAGGTATTAGACATGCCCAACTACCTCTACAAAAATATGTAAATATGAAAACAAGGAAAGTTTTGACAATTGATCATGGTAAGTCAAATATTGAGAATTTAATATTTATACATTCAAGATGCATTGTTAATAATTATGTTTTATATTCTTTCCAGTTTTTGAAATAGTACTCAGAGTATGTGAAGGTACATCTTGGCAAGATACCCTCATGAAAGTTTTACCTTTGCGAAAAGGAGCACATGTCTGTGATAATGTTAGTAATTGTGGTTTGGATAGTATTTCAGATGACAATAAAAGTACTTAATAAATTGTATATAATTTTATGAGAAATTGTAAATCAAAACATGAGAACAGTCTTTTATAAACATATAAATAAATAGACAAATATTTTTAAAAGAATTAAAAGCGTAATGGATAAAAAATACATTACTATGTATTAAAATTAAAAAAAATCTATTCCTTAGCAACTATGCTGGCATACAGTATGTAATTAAAAATATTCTAATTAAAGTAACTGTATACCTACCATATAGGTACATGTGTTTAATACTATTCAGTTTCATTATTTTTTCATTACTTATGAGGCGCCAGACTTAGTTTTAATACCTAATACTTTTAATTATGATAAATAATCTTGTAAAATTTACTAAATAAAAAATTCGACTGTGATGGTATAATATTCTATAAGAAACTGCTACTTTATATTACTTTCACATTTCCACATAAATTTCTTATCCATCCATTTATATTAAGTAATCACACGTCTAAGACCGTGGCTGCTGTGAGAAGTCAAACGATAACATAATCAAGCTATTTTATTATATCATATTTTTTCAGAAATTGTCTCACTAAAGGTTCTATTTTTTCTGGATTATTTAAATGGATATGATGAGTGCCTGGTACAAAATGACATTCGAACTTGTCATTATTTCTCTCTATATATTTTCTTAATTCCACAGAAAACGCATCAGATGCAAAAGGAGAATCAATTCCTTTGATATATAAAGTAGGACATTTCAGCCTTTTAACAAGAGCTTCTACAAATTTTTTATCTTCTGGATTAAATAATGTATGTTTAATACGGGAATCTCTTGAAAAGTAATATTTATTTGCGTCATTCTGCGATTTTTTTACGCCTCTCTTCATTAAATGATGTACACTTTCTAAAGCCACAGATTTTCTCGTACCTAAATGCCATTTCTTCATTACTTCTTCTTTCGTGTATGATGGTGGTTCCTCGTTTAATCGTTTTTGTGCTAATTCGGTCTTTAGTAGTAATGAAGGATACTTATCTACTACTAATTCCAAATCATAGTCATCATATACAAGACTGTCTATAGCTATATAAAAGTCAACATCGTCGGGAAATATACTAGCAAAACGTAATCCAGCAATTGAGCCCATGGAATGGGATAATAGTGACACTTTATCCCATTTGAAATGTTGTTTTATGTATAAAATCAGACGTGGAAATTCCCATGCGAAATACTGCATGCCTGTAAATAAAAAAAAAAATTCGTAGTCCCGATTATATTAGTACGAAATGTTTGGTTTTATGGCCTTTTTTCATAAATTATTTATTTGTATAGGTCCTCTATTTATATAGATCTAGGTAATCTCCACCCAAGTATGAGTATACTTGGGTGTAGATTTTATCTCTTAAATATGTTCAACTTCATTTTAAGCTTGGAATCTTGTATTTCGTACTAAGCGTTCCACATATGTTATGTAGATGGAAGGCGACGCATTGGAGATTTTGAACGTATGAAAACGTATGAACGTGATATTTGGTAATCTGATTCTTCATTTCATTAACTTTAACAGTTGCGATACACGATTGGTTACCTTTCGTAACATAAAAAAAAAATATCAAAGAAACCTATATTAAAACAGAGATTTACATTTTTAGGAGTAACGGGACCGATTTATGTTTCTAAATTTTCTGTATAGTTTTAATCTAAACATATTCTTCAAAATGATAGTTGGATTTTTAAAATTAATGATTGTTTTTAAAATAAACGAAAATAACTACTTTTTCCTATTTTTCGTAAGCTAGCGCGCGCACTTTTGCATAAACCAGAAGGTCTATTTTGGATTAAATTATTGTTTATCAATGCGTCCGCGTCGCCTTAAAAAGAAAATGATAAATTAATCTTTTTGGAGTATCATTTACCTAATTAATCTCATTCTAGTCTAGGTATTAATTTTGTCTCATAATTAGCCACGTACAATAAAACAAAAAAAATACAACTTAACAGTAAAATCGCTGAAACAACAAAATAAAAATTGCCCGACATACTAAATATCTGGTAGGTAGGTACTCATACCTAATTTTACCTAACATTTTTCACAACACGATGATAATGATAAAACGGCGCTGTTATTTTACCTAATATTTGCAGATAGCGACAGCCACGCGATCACTGCAGTGAGTCCGTGACTACTTGATTTCATAGACAGCGCCGGTAACCTTAATCAGGGTAGAGCGAGATTTTCTTTTGGCGCCTTTTGGTTGAGGCTTGAGGCTTTTAAATCACATAAATTGCATTTCAGTTTACTTTAAAAGAATCACCTTTTATTGCAAAAATCACACAAGGTGAATTAACACCTATTTTTCGCTCAAAATTATTTCACCCATTTGGCATTTTGGCGCCCCTTGCCACCTAGCGCCTAGAGCAACCGCTCCTCTCGCTCTAGCCAACAACCCCTGGGCCGGCGCTGTTCTATACATACCTACTAATAAGAGGAAAGGAAATCATTGTTTACCGAAAACATACTGTCGAATGCCAAACCTAGACTATCTGGTGAGACGACATCTCACATGCGTCGTGTTATAGCATCAGCATCGTATGCATGGTGTAGGTAATCGTTCATGCTTGTTACATATAACGTAAAATATTTTCACCTGGAGGATACCAAGATGAAAATCCATGACCAGGTATATCTACAGCTAATATAGGCTTGTCCTTTGCAAGCATTGGTGCCAGAGGATCCCATGTGCCGGCATTATCTTGCCATCCATGAAGCGCTAGAATAGGTCGCTCTTGATCACTTCCCCATAACTTTCCTGCTATGTGACCCCATTGTACAGGTATTGTCACTTCCTTAACTGGCACCTGAAAAGTCAATTACAAGGTATTATGTACAACGCACATACATACTGATCTATATACATAAATATTTATCAATTATTATATATTAAACACATTTGTTGTTAATATCGGCACAATATTATGTAGGTACGCAATAAGAGCTTATTAATCTGAAAAATATTGCATTTAATTCAAAATTCTTATTAATCGTCATTGTGACGAAAGTTACAAGATTTTTTTTTTTCTATTATATAACATAATATTTGTAATCTACATAGATGTGTATTCTACATATTTTTTTCACTCAAATCGCAGTTACGCAATTGCGTGCAATGATTTAGTATTCTCAGACAAATTTTTAAGTAGGTAGTCACTACATTATACATAGGTATACCAAATTACATTATTGTTACCTACTCAAAAGACTAATGACGTATATTTTATATTCTTATTTGTATTTCTTTGAGATATTTTATATGGCACTTTAAATATTTATACCTATTTAAGTTTGGTATGAAGGTAGCAAACTGAATTGCACAGTGAATTAAAATATTATATTATAGGTATAGTGAATTAATACTTTTAATAATAATAACGTAGTCTTGGAACTCCAGATTTTTTGATTTTTGATTTTTTGCGCTTTTAAATGTATTAAAGTACAAAGTGGTAGTAAATTGTGAGGTAAAGTCCTATGCAAGTAGAAAGAGGAAGGTCACATGTGCCACTGAAGTTTTCGCGTTCGTTCAAGAACTTTTTTTATCTCCAGTAAAGAAAGTAAAAAGAGTAGAAAGGTCTGAATAAACATGTGCTACTGAAGTTGTTGCGTTCTTTCAAGACGTTCTTTTTTATTTCCAGTAAAGCCCACTATCAGTACTGGAGGAGTGTTAGGGACCTATAGTGATAAGAAAATAGAACAAATTTTTACAGACAAGTGGTATTACAATCTGAATAATGAACACGGAAGACGTCGACTGTACCTGTACGGGGATAGTTCCGTTTACCTCCCAAGATTCGGGTAATAATAGTAAAAAAAGATAGCTTTTATTAAGTCTTGTACTGAATTGAGTTTGTCGTTGGAAAAGCCATATGTATTTCGGCTATTTTGTCGAACAACAAATCATAATAAATAAATAATTGAGAATGCTAACATAGACTTCATAACTCTAGACAGTCTATTCCGTACTACGAGGTGAGACAAATAAAATCAAATAAAACTGACATGAAATACAGCCGATCAGCTTATTTGATAATAATTTGTCGTGTACAGGTGAGTCAACTTATTTCATTTACCTCACTGTTACTGCTGGGACAAGACGTCTGTAGTTATTTATTGAGTCTGACAGTCAGTATTTATAACAACTGTTCTCAACTAATTATTAACTTAATAAAACCCTAACCCTGACTGAGAGTCAATGGACAGGAGCATGAATTTTTGTACAGGAGTTCCTTATGTAATGTTAAAACCCTAACCATGACTGACAGACAATGCACAGGAGCATGAATTTTTGTACAGGAGGCCCTTATGTAATGAAGGTGAGTACTAGGAAAGGATTTTTTAAAATTTGTCTTGTAATTGGATAAATAGGAGATGAAAACATGTATAAGAGTTTGTCGTCTTTGAAGTTAGAAATATGGAAATTTGTGATTCGGCCGAGTTCTCGCGGCAACCGATGGGTAAAAAAGAGCATGGGCGGAGCGGGTTATCTAAAAACTAATTCTCTAACTAATATTTGAGAAAAATTGGATACTGACATGTTTGCCGATGGGAAAATCCATCGAACTCATGGATAACGTATTTAATGAAATACTACACTTTTAATTGACTGACTGACGGACAACGCGTAACTTACGCTTACGGGTTAAGAAGCATGAAATTTTGCACTGGAGTTCCTTGTGTAACGTAGGTGAGCACTAAGAAAAGACTTGAAAATTCATCCTCTTGAGTTAAATAGTCGAGATAACAATTTAAACATTTGAGACAAGTTTAAATTCGATTACCTGGTTACCACTCGAGGCACTCTATAAAGATACAATGATGTCATGTCATAACAAACGGCGCTTTATGCTGGAATTATAATTGGAAAATATAAGGCAATTGTGTCATAATCATAATACACAAAAACAGGTTCAAAAATTTTAATAGCGATATGTACCTACGAAAAATAATAAGATTGCAGCAATATTGTCAAAATAAAAACGAGCAGTTTTAATCAATAAAGAAAAATCAAGCATGCAGCAACCTTATATTCCATCTGAGAGGGGATAATTGTATAGCGGTCCGTAATTTAGGTGTTTAGGCTTCTGTTTCTTGCCGCGACCAAAAAGTAAGAGGGCACGGGCTTGGAGTATATGTGTTCTGTGGCATGGGGATAGTAGGTTAACCAAAACCTCGTAACATTATTTAAAAAGTGTTAGATGGTTTCTGGAATGTTGATGGAAAATCCCATCGGGCATACGGCAAATATACGGCTGGTAACAAAAAATTAAACAACTACTTACTCATTTTATAAACTAGTTTATTCATCCTAACTGTACTTTTTCTTTGTTCTACAACAATAAAAAGAATATATTGTATATCTCGTAATAATGAGAGATCGACTGTTGTTAATATTTATTAGTTATTATTTATGTAATCGGGGTCTCTAATTTGAATATTCGCGCGTCTAAATAGTTGAAACATGGCGGAGAGTGCCAGACTGGTTATTGTCATTAGGGAATCTGCATTTTACATAATTATACATGTATGTACTTACCCCGTCTGTATGTAATTTCTTGAAGCAAATATTTCCAATTACTGGCAAGGCTTGCTTATGGATGGCTTTGTTATTTCTCAAAATCGTGTGAAATAATAGTCGATTGGCCATATCTCTGTATATCAATAATATTCCGTTTTAATTAATATTACTTAGGCTGTATTAATTGTGAATTGTACAGCTTAATATATTTGTAAATTATTATTTAATACTGTTCTTTGTCACTTGCATGTTCCTTCCATATTTTTTATTTATAGGCTCTTTTTGCCGTTTTGGTTCTATTGTCAATGTGAAATATTATAATTCAACAACAACTGAGGTATCACAAATTATGCATGTAACACAACTACGTAGCTATTACTGCCATTGTATAAAAAACGTGATCACTTATTATAACCTAACATATTAAGATACACGAGTATTTAAAATCAATTTTTTAACCGGAGTAGACGACTACGTATCAGCCGCATGACGCACAGTGTGAGACTGTAAGTCAGCAAAGTCAAGGCCGTGTTCGTAATTTATATATAGATTGCGGCAGTATGATGTAATTAGTTTTCCACCTTAAACACAATCCCATCAATTTTCTTTACTATACAATAGAATACATAGTGACTTCAGGTACAGTAACTAGGTACTATACGTTGAATCTATCTTGGAAATCGAGAATTAACCATCCCAAAAGTTTAGGTATAGGTATTTCAGAGTAATACAATTTACTCGAAATGCAAGTTGTTTTACTATCTGTTTTGGACTTTGCTCCATGACTATTGAATAACGTTCATGAACTCGTGACATTTTATTTATCTATTTACATGATCAATTATAGTAGGTATATCTCTACATAACGTCATTCTAGATGTGATACCGTGTAATAGCAAAATTAAGGAATTTCTGCTCATTTCTGCTTTTGGGTGCTATAAATAAGTACGCAAAAACATGTTACGGAGCGTTCTTGTTCAATATCCGTAGTACAAGCAGGACATTGCATGATGTAACTAATGCAGTGCAGGGATACTGCATGTCATCGAGATATCACATCTGGGACGACGCATAGGTATAGGAAGAATACAATAATAGAATAAGTAGGTACATATGTAGTTATTTTATTAATTTTCTGATAGCTCTTATTACGTTATACTATTTATATAAAAGAGTACGTAGGTATTTAGCTAAGTCGATATTTTTCTTGTTATATTTAAAATAAATGCTTAGCTTTTACAGTTTTTAAGGCAAAATGATGTGCATTCGCAAGTCTTTCGTATTACGTTAACTTGTATAATAAATATCTATTTATTCAAAGGCATTTAGGTACCATACTTATATGGTTATATATATATATATATATTACTTTATTGCTGAGTAAAAATTTACTACTAAAAACTTACAAGCTAAAATTAGTAGGTAGGTACCTCTACTAGGAAAAGTATCACAATTGTTTAATTACGTACGTACCTACTTACATTTTTTTTCTACTTTTCTCTAATAAGTTTGTACGAACGCGACGATAATTTCATTTTATTTTAAGTTATTTTACAACAATATAACAGTTTCTATACACATAACGTTGGTGGAATTGTCGGATCGAAGAGTCCTTGCCGTAGGGCGGTTAGTAGTGGATGTGGTGCGCATGCGCAGTCGCCGCGCCAGTCGTCAAGGTCAAGAGTCCAAAGTGCAGTGCCACGGAGTCCTGCTCGTGATACTGAAGCAGCTATACGGTGAATCTCCTCAGGTCGTAAATATGATGCCCATTGTGACCGATAAGTGGCATAAGTGCCGTCTAAGTCGCGAATTTCTTGCCAGCTTTGTGACTGGATTCCGGAGCAGATCTGTATCATAAGTCAAAGTTATTTATAGCATCATTGTAAGTATATATAATTTGAAAATTCAGTATAACTTACCTCATAATAAGACAAAAAGCCAGGTACTCCTGTATGTGGGCCAGGCTCTCCAGGACCAGTTACAGGTGCTCCCAGATCTGTATGGGTTACACTACGAAGAGTGTACGATCGAGCGTATGCTGGTATACCTATTACTAGTTGATGTGCAGGCACTATATTTGACCAGAGAGCTAGAGTTGCATTCTGAAAAATGTTTTATAATTAGATAATCATTATTCTTTGCTTTCGCCTACTGTAATGTTTAAAAGAATAAGCTACTTATTGTTTTCTTGTGCACTCAGGTATAATTAGTCTAAAGTTTGTTTTATTCTTTCTTGTTACATTTACTTTATAATTAGTAAAAGAATAATAGAATAAAATAAAAATTCTTCTAACCAATACAAATGAGAAATTTTTGTAATCTCAGTTCACAAATCAGTAAGCCCTAGATTCCTAAACGACGAGGGCACTTGCACTTCCTATAGTTTGGTAATATATTACTTAAACAGCGATTACGCCTGCAGCTCACCGCCTATCCACTATCGAATATTCAACGTCTGATCTCGATATGACTAATGAGATCATAACACACCATCCTGGGCCCCGCTTCATTTTGACACACTGTTTTCATTTTAAATTTGCTCAAAGCGTCATCTAAAGGCCTGTGTCTCGGCCTTAAGCGAGGCCAAGTATAACCATAACTAATATCTACATCACACCTTTACCGATGTTCTAAATTCTGTTGGATGTTCTTTATTGTTTAAAAGACCACCTAAAGCTCTTGAATATATTGTACCGATTTAGGAGTTACTTTGCGGAAATTTGCATCTGATAGTGAATTCATACAATATTTAACTACAATTCTTTGATTATTTGACAGTAAATAATCAAAACTATCTTTCGCCCAAAATTCCTAACTTAACACGTGTTAAGCCTCTCAACGAAGCATCCTCGGGATATTCCAGAGATCTGTCAGCTAACAAGTATCAAATTTTAATAGAATTAAAAATTAATAGAACTAGCTGACAGTCTGATCTCTAGAATATCCAGAAGATGTTTCGGTGAGAGGCGAAACACATGTCATTTAATGTTTGGAATTTTGAGTGGAAAACAAATAGCAAAATATTGTAAGAATTATATATACATAAAGCTCTTGTATTTAATACTCACTATGATAAAAAAAAGAAACTAGAAAAAATGTCAACACGCGTGGTGTTGACATTTTTTTAGTTCTTGAGTTTATATCGTATTGAGTACCTAGATGCACATTGAGTTTCTTAATAAACAATGTAGCCTACCTCACTAATTATTGTTATTGTGAAGAATACGATACATCATGCGTTAAGATCGGTTAAACGGTTTTGGCTTTCGGTTCTGTGACGGAAATGATGAACATACATACATACTTATGCATATATAGCTACTGCTAATAAAATCATAAACCTAAAAATAAATTCGTAAACAGAATGAAATCAGTTTATTTTTACTTTTTTCCAAAGCTATTCCTGCCTTGAGTCAGAGTAAAAATATTACTGTGAGCCACGCGTTCAGTGGAAATTAATGCGATGTGAAACATTGAAATATATTTTCTCAATTAAAAATACTTACAAAGCTGTTAGTTTCTGGCGTATTACTTGTTTCTAGTGGTACCAAATACATCGTTTTTCCAGTAGAAGACGCATAATAATCATTAGCAGCAATAGATAGCCAGTCGACAGCTGCTGATAAAACATAAGGGTTGTAAGCTACTGTGGCTACTTCCGGAGTAGCTGAAACCATAGCTGAAAATTCTAAATTTTGTCGACGTAGCGCATTCGATAGCTCTACAATAAGAGCACTGAAATTGTTCTTATCTGTGGCAGATCTGGCTGATGCTGTGCACGGAGTCTGCAATATATAAATATATTAATTTTGTTTTAGAAGTTATACAACAAAAGTATTTTGTAACTCATGCTAATTCATTATACATTATAAAGAAGGTTTTTTCCTAACGGGATAGACAGCAAGAACCGAATGTAATATTAAATTTACATTATAATTTTTACTACTATTCCTCAGGAATATTCAGATATTTTAACTTCTTCGTAATTCTTAACTTTTAAAAGGTTTTAATAGAAGGCATACCTGTTTACATGCGGGATATTGCCATGCAATTTGCAAACCATCGAAGTCCCATCGTTTTAAATGTTTTAAAGTAGATTTAATAAAAGTCGTCCTGTTTTCAGGATTTGCTGCCATTAGACTCCACTTATTGTCTTCTGAATCTTCTAAACCACCTACTCCGAGAATAACTTTGACTCCTTTTAATCGCAGGGCTGTTATTTTTCCGTAAAAATCTAAAAGAACGTCATTTATTTTCGAAATTATGTAATAAAACTGAATTAGCATTTAAATTTAAATAAATATTTATAGCTAAATCTTTACCGTTGTCTACATCCAGTTCAGGATCTCCGGGAACTATTTCATGAGAGTTTTCATTAAGATGAGCCCATGTGTATATTATATGGGTACATAATGAGGGATCTACTTGCTCAGGACCGTAGCTGCCGTCACCTTTTCTGTTTGTGAAAACATTTTCGTAATGTGATTCTAATATTTTTTACATAATGTTATTACATATCTTTACGCTGTATCCTTAACGGGGTAGTCAGAGAGGACGGAGCGCCAAACTTCGCGGTCTTTAAATACGTCCTTCACCTCCTCAAATCTCATCATTCTCCTCACACATTTTCGCCTAGGTATGCGAGTGCTTTCGTCATTTCCGTCAGCTAATACTATGGCTATTTGATCTTCGTAAGTCAGTCTTGGTCTTCTTTGGCTTCTGCTATCACTCACTTTCGTTCTGAAGATTTTCTTCGTCAGTATTTCATCACTCATTCTTTCTATTTGAACAAACCATCTAAGCATTCCTTTCTTCACTTTTACAACAACAACTGTCGTGCAAACCTATCGCACTGCGTATCTCTTCATCACAATGGTGACAATCCACAATCGCATTTCTACTGCATTTTTTTTACTTAATTATTATTTATATTTAATTAATACTCATTTATATTATTAATTAATACACTTTTTTAGACTCAAGGTTTGTATCCATTATAACAATAAATTAACGAGTTCTTACCGTGATATTAATTAAGACTGCGGGTGGATATTCGAGAGCACATATTTCAGTCTACCCTCTTTCTGGCTCGTAGTTGTTATATTTCACCATCACTACCGGAACTCACTCGATAGTCCCCTCGACAGTACACACTCACTATATCGTCACGATTTTTAGTAATCGCCGGCCCTATTGTCCTTAAGCCTATCACTGCATTCCACATATTGGATAATTTAAACCCGTCCCCACGATTAAAGTTCCTAATGCGACGGTGGTGTTGGATGTCAACGAGTACGACAAAAAGATCAATTCTCTACTCGCAGACTCTAACACGTACAAAAAAGTTACGTACAATCGACTCGATACCGGACTCGAGGAGAATGGGTTCATGGTCAGTTTCGATGTAGAATCGTTATTAACTAAAGTATCAGTTTTGGAAGTTGTTGAAGTGATAAGGGCAAAGCTAAGGGAGAATAAGATACCTATGGAGTATGCTATGTTACTACAACACTGCTTGTCGTCGAGTTATTTCGTGTACGGAGGAGAATTTTGTCTGCAGGTCTATGTTGTAGCTATGGGTAGCCCCGTGGCCTCTGTAGTGGCGAACCTGTGGATGGACCACTTCGAGTTTACAGCATTTGAATACCATCCACAAGAACATTCGCTTCACGGTTGAGATACAAAGGGATAGGACTTGGCGTTCCTTGATGTAAAAATAGTGGCAATTGGTGACGGCACGTTCAGCCACACGGTATATAGGAAGCCTACTCACAGTGATAGGTATCTTCATGCAACCTCACACCATCATCCTCGACATCTTAATGCAGTGGTGGCCTCATTGGTGGATCACGCGGTTGATCTTTGTGATGGTGAACATCTGGACACAGAATTGGCTCATGTGCAGAGGGTGCTACGCAGAAATGTCTACATGGTTAATGTCGCGCGCTTTCGATGCAGGAAGATGCGCTTATCTGCTCTAAGTGTAGAACGTCAACCAAGGTACTTACCATATGTTAAGGGAGTGACAGATAAAGTTGCAAAATTATTGAGGAAACTGTCGATAAAACTGTCTTCACTCCTTTAAAGAAAATCGCACGACATCTGCGTTCACCGAAGGATAATTTTCCTTTTGAAAATCCCGGTGTGTACAAGATAGACTTTAGTCGCTTACATTGGTTACATCCGTGCTTATATCAGGCAAACCAAGCGCTCCATTTCATGTCGTGTCAAGGAGCACATTAGAGCGGTGAAGATTAATGACGTGCAGAGGTCCGTTATTGCAGAACATATACTGGAGGCAGGTCATAATCACTTGATCGAATTTCACAAGCCACAAATATTGTCGACAGAATGCCGTTACATACCCAGAATGGTCAAAGAAGCCATTGAAATCTCTCGGCACAAGAACTTTAATCATGGGGACGGGTTTAAATTGTCCAATATGTGGAATCCAGTGATAGGCCTAAGGACAATAGGGCTGGCGATTACCAAAAATCGTGACGAAATAGTGAGTGTGTACTGTCGAGGGGATTATCGAGTGAGTTCCGGTAGTGATGGTGAAATATAACAACTACGAGCCAGAAAGAGGGTAGACTGAAATATGTACTCTCGATTATCCATGCGCAGTCTCGCCAGATAACCCGTGAACATGGTGCTTGCAACAGCATCGAAATATCGGGAAACTCAAAAATATTTAATATCGCGGTAAGAACCCGTTAATTTATTGTTATAATATTAATTAATACTTTTTATTATTGAAATACAGTAAAAATATATATTACAGCCTTTACCTGTAGTAAGCCCAGTTAGTGAAATAGCATCCAATTATAGTGTTTTCTTTTGTTTCTTGTTGATGCTCACTCGCTGTTACTCTAAGTTGCGCATTTTTTTTGCACCGAGATTTAGTTGGCCAATCGCAATGATTCTGTGATATAATACATTTTAATGACATTAAAAAAAGTTTTATAATATTGTGTGTCGATTTAGAAAAGGATTTTTTTGAAACCGTATTGAGCACATGACAATTTTAGAATGTATTCAGATCATTCAGATCTTCTGAACTTATTCTAATTTGCTAGTCGACAATAGACTGAAATTAGAAGAATGATAATTATCTGAAATGCCTAGAATGCATGAAGCATGGAGCACTCGACCTATATAGTGGCAATATCATTTATTTTGTATGAAAACAATTTACGTCTAAACACTTTCGGTTACTGCGTTCTGTTGTATAGTTTGATTTTTTGCTGTTTTTGTCACACCACCGAATAGAGCAATAAGCCATTACATAAATATTTAAATATCTGTCGAAATATACAGAGATGTACACACAGGTCCTGTATTGGTTATGTACTGCATAATGCGAGTGAGACATTTGTTAGTGTAAATAAACTGAGCAGTGGTGAATAAGACGATCCGATATTTCGTCTTTATAGGTTGAGTGCTCCATGGCACGAAGATATAAGTGAAATGTTCAAAACTATTATACCTAATATTTAAATAAACGTACTTTATTCCAATGAAGTGGTGCAGGACAAGTCAGTTCTGTGTACCGCCCATTTATGCACAAATAATATTTACTGCAGTCATTGTCATCTCCTTTAAATGAAACTCCATTGCAAGACTGTCCATCAAGTGTTGTACCCTGTTGGAAATTTAAACTTGCTTCGGCATTCAGTAAATAATATAAAATGTTTTTAGTGGGTACCTACTATATAATTGCTTACACCATTTGTGGGATAGGCATCGATTTCTTGTGTGTTATCTATCGAAGGTCCAGATGTTGTAGTTGCTATCGGTATTCCAGCAGTTACTTCTGTTGTTGATGGCAGCATAGGCCACTGTACTATTAAATAAAACGGTTTAATTAATTTAAATATATTTAAAAATATTATCTAATAAGTAAGAAAATAGTACGGATTTATAACGTACATTCTTCAAGTGAACAAGTAGGTGGTGGTTTGCGATTCCTCAGTACGTGATTAATGTTAGTTAGAAGAGGATATTTTCCACAACCACAAAATTGTCCAGTGAAGTCATCCAGATCTAAAGCCCACACCATACTGCCTCCTAGGCCCATCGCTCGAACATACTCAGCTTTGTGTCGAATCATAAAGTCATCATCGAAAGATACCCATTGTTTGTTAAGAGTAGCGTATGGTCCCATACGACCACCAGCATCTCGAACAACTTCCCATCCTTGGACTCTGATACGCTCACATATCTGTAAAAAGCTTTCTTTTTATTGCACGTACCCATGTTGAGGCTTTAACGCTATGAACCTATGCAGTTAAACATTAACATTTGTATATCAGGTATATGATTTTAGCAATTATATAACATGTAAAACGAACGAAGTCTATATTTTACTAGGTAGATACGAGGTACATTAGATACATATTAGTTTTACCTCATAGAAAGCTAAGAACCCTCGTGCTCTTGTTTCATCACCCGCTTCCCCACCAGCGTAAGTCGGTGTACCCAGTCCATTTCCTGCATTATCTAACAACGCGAAAGATTGTCCATAAAATGGTACACCCATTACTAGCTTATGGCGAGCCGCACCTTTGTTTATCCAATAGTGGACCGTGAAATTCTAAAAAGAATGGAGACAAACTTATCAAAGAAAGTAATGTCTTGTCTCTATAATGATACTTTTATTTACCATATTTATATAATAATATGACTTTCACACAAATCGTGTTGTGTGAAATCTGTAAATACATTTTGCGCTTACCTACGCACTGTTCGAGCAGCACATTTATTAGAATTCATTGCTAGTTTTTGCGAATCGTAATATTAGGCAATAATAATAGGTATGTAAAAACATTAGGTAGATATTACATTAAGAAATTAATTTTTAAAGGAATCGCTTGTTTTATGGTTCGTTGGTTGGTACGCTCTATGGTACGTTCCAGAAATAATTAATATCGAATCATAAATATTTAATTACTGTCATGAAAAATAGAGTTAAATTAAAAACGTACTGTATTAAATGTTTTATCGTCGTCGTCTTCGTGGGCATACATAGGTGCGACATGACCGGTCTTCTTTTCCCACTGTCCGTGGTAATCATATGTCATTAAAGCGATCCAGTCCAGATTTTTTGAAAGAATCGGAACATCATATGCTGAAAAATATCAATATTGTTAATCACTTAACAGTACTTGGATGCATTTTAAAACAGGGGGATACTTACCAGCATCAATAACTCGTTTACTAGCTGAGACTGCCGCAGAGAGTAATAGGCCTTTAGATGCGAAAGCAGACCGTAGTTCTTGTACCAAATTAGCAAATCCTTGTTTGTCAGAAGTAGGACCTTTTTCACAATTAACCTAAAAGAATTACAAATAGAGATAAAGAAAATCCCGATCATCTACAAGGATTAAGAATCTTATCCCGAAAGATTGTTCAGAAGAATCCCTCAGTCGTTTTGAATTTTTAATAAACTAAATCAGTACAATACGATGTAATACGACTATTTAAAAATATTCACAACTCACTTGCCAACACTTAGGATATTCCCAGTCGAGATCCAATCCATCAAACCCAAATCGATCTATGAAATCAACTACATGCACGATGAATTTTCTTCTTGCTGAAGGATTATTCACTAAACGAGAGTATTTATCGCCGGCTGAATCATTCCATCCACCCAAACCAAGAAGCACTCTTATCCCTCGACTTTTTAATTCTACAACTTTTTCGTAATATTCTGAAAAATATGCAATTTTTAATACTTATATGTTCTCAGTTTGCTGAAAAATAGTAAGTATTTGTGTATTAAAATTGTATTCGATCTTTTTTATACTTACTGTTTTCGACATCAAGCCACTTGTCGTGAGGTTTAATAACCAGGCTTTCACTGTTCAGCACTGCGAAGGCGTATACGACGTGAGTACAAAGAGCAGGATCAATATCACTGGGCGTATATTTTCCTACCCCTGGCCTAAAGTACCATAACAAAAAATTTTTAGCTTCAGTTTCCTAACAAAGAATACGCTAGAAGTTGTTTGAAATAGCTAAGATGAAGTAAGACTTATATCAGTAATTGACTTAAGAAAGACTTATTTGATGATACCTTGAAAAATTAGCTCGTGAAATATATTTACCTGTACCAAGCCCAGTTTGTGTAGTAACAGACAATTTTATATCGTTCTTCTGGCCTGCTGGCAACTGTTGTAGTGGGTCTGTTTGTTGTATATGTAGGTCTGATTGGAGTAGTTTGCTTTACAGGTCGTGAGGTTGTAGTTGTTCTTTTAGTGTAACCTGGTCTTACTTCTATGTCTTCAAGATCCTCATCTATTTCACTTGGATGCATTATAATGTGTTCGGGTTTTTGTATTGGCTCTGGTTGAATAGATTCTAAATCTACATGTTTATTAAGCAGTTCTTTTTTAATTGTTTTCATTAGTGGATGTTTTCCTTTTCCGCATCTATTTATCCAAAAGGACACATTTTATTTAAAAGATGATTTTTATTTTTTAGAAACTGAAAACGCAATATTATTATTTACCTATTTCTGAAATCGTCCAGATCCAGGGCCCATACCATTCCTCCGGCAAGGTTAAGAGATTTGATGAAATTAATTTTTTTCTTAATAGTTTCAATATCGTCGAACGATACCCATTGGTTACCTTTGTAAGCGTAAGGACCGATACGTTTATATGGATCTTTCACAACTGTCCAACTGCGATGGTTTATACGTTCACAGATCTAAAATGGAGCATCTTAATTATTTGTAGTAAATTCACATCATTGCATTTTTGTAAGATATACGAGCGTTTTTTTGGTATTATGAAAGAAAGTTATATACCTATTGCCATCTAATTCATTAGGAATATTACGTACCTCATAGTAAGCTAAGAAACCTTTAGCTCGCGTATATTCTCCAGCTTCACCACCAGATTTAGCCGGTGTATTAAGCCCAAATGAATTCTTGTTTGCAAGTAGTTTCGTCGGTGTATCCCATTGAGCACCAATGGTAAAAGTTTGACCGTATAGTGGTATACCCATAACAAGTTTTGATGGCGGAGCACCTTTTTTCATCCAATAGTGTATGGTATAATTCTGAGATATAGAAATGTATAAAATAGTACGTAAACCACTGTGTATAATGTAATAATGAATTGTATCTAAATAAAATAAATTTTATGATTCTAGTCATTTGCCATAGCTTTATTGTGTTGGCTATAATACTGTACCTACGTGGATTCGATTTTAGAACGAAACAGAAATATATGCGGACAGTCGCGAAAATAAACTTCTAAAGAAATGTATAAACTACTTACAGCATTGAAATAGGTATTGTCGTCTTCTGGATGGTAATATAAAGGTGCAAGGTGTCCTGTTTTTTTATCCCATTGACCATGATAATCGTAAGTCATGACAGCAATCCAATCCAAATGTCTTGCTAATACTGGAACATCGTAACCGACATCTATGACTTTCTTGTTGGGAGATACAGCAGAAGATAAGAGTAGATCTTTTGGCTTCATTACAGCCGATAGCTCTCTTATGAGGTCTGAAAAACCTTCTTTATCAGAGTCTGGGCCTTTTGAACAATCCACCTGAAACAATAAAATAATTACAATTTAAAAAATGTAGATCATTGTTTTTCCTAACGGACTGACCACGACCCATTTTAAAGGACTTTACTTTTCCACTTTAAGACACTACATTTGAGACAATAAGAACAATTTGTTTTTTTAAAGGATCCATCAAATCTAACTAGAATCCTATTTTTATTACTCCTTAGTTTCTTAATGATTTTTTCATCTATCTACCTTATATTTGATATTTTTCGGTATAAAAAGTAGCCTAGAGTTATTTTCTGATAAGTCTTCTAACTGCTAGTGAAACTGCCGTCAAAATAGGTTCAGCCGTTTCGGAGATTAGCCCGGGTAAACAAGCAAATAGATAAACAGAAAAAGAAATAAAAAAACGTGTTTGGATTTTGGTTACGTGCAAACTTCATATCACAGAGAAATCACAGAGAGACACTTCCATTTTATTTATACGTAGTATAGATTTACTTCGATTATGTGTTCTGCATTTATATTCTCATTAGCAATTCAGATTATTAGATTTAATATTAATATAGTAAGTACCACAAACTACTATAGATGCTAACGCAATAAGTACCTAAATAATCTTTCTGTTGTACAAACCTGCCAACATTTAGGATACTCCCAATCGATATCGAGACCATCGAACCCATATTGTTCGATGAATTCTACAACGTGTTTTACAAATCTTGCTCTTGCTACTGGGTCGTTTACTAATTTTGAATACTTGTCACTAGCTGAATCGTTCCAACCACCAATCGCAAGAGAAACTTTGATGCCATATCGTTTGTATTCCACCACTCGTTCATACAATCCTAAAAAAAACATAAATAGAACATACACACTTTCCTTTAGTCATTTTAAATGTAGTAAAAATTCCGTGTTTATAATTTGCGGTTATACAGAGACGTAACCGTCATATTGTCTGTTTAAGAATCTTATTATTGTGAGAAATCACGTAGAGTAAAACGGAAAAAAAAGAAAGCAAAATTACTGTTGTCATAGTCTGCCCAAGAGTCATGTGCTGTGATGAGACCGTCTTCTCCCAAAATTGCAAATCCGTACACTAAGTGCGTACACAGGGACGGATCAATGTCTTCAGGTCCATACTTGCCAATACCAGGCCGATACCAAGCCCAATTTGTATAATAGCAAATGACTTTGTAACCAGCTGAAAAAAAATTATAATTTTGAATTTATCTTAATTATAAGTACCTATGTTAAAAGTATATGCATACCTAGACGGAAGTGTGTAAGGAGAATAATGAGATTCGAGGAGGTGAACTGGTAAAATAATTACGTAAGGACCACGGCCATGTAAGGAGGAGAAAGAAGTACATAAGGACCACGATACTTGGCGCTCCATTCTCTCTGACAACCTCAATAGAGATACAGCACTGGAGCGCGAAGATATGTATGTATGTATAAGCATCTAATTTATTTGTAATTATTACTATTATGGAATGAGACGTATATGTTGTGAGTTATAGTTTGAATCTTACAATTCAATAGAGGTCTAGAAGATTCAGGTAAATCAGGTAGATTTTCAGCGGTTGGCTGTGAATTTGGCTCCAAGATTGGTTTTGCTGTAATTGGTTTAGGAGTAGTCATTGCCTTCTTTTTACATTTTGTGTTTTTGGGCCAATCACATATTTTTCTTTCCTGAAAAAGAACCATTAGACATTAGGCATATTTTTTGTATTTATGTAATACCTACTTGCTACATTATTATTTATACCGATATATAAGTAGGAAAAAACTAATGTTAATGAAAATAATACTGTAAAAAACGACATTAATTGTGTGAACCCATCAAGCCTATTTAGAAAAGTTCATTTCCTAAATTATCTTATTCGGGAATCGAACCCAGGGGGCCTTGGAAGGTAAATGCCCTGCTACACTACTAACAGTTCAGCCTTACAGTCAGTGTTCCTATTAATTATTTTGTCTTTTACAATGAAGTATTGTAAATTTTTACCTGATTCCAGTGTAAGCCAGCACTGCATGAAAATTCTTCGTATTTACCGAACAAGCAATGCCGATAACGAGAGCAGTCACCAGGGAAATCAGAATATTCGCCGCTGTTGCAGTGTTCTATAATGTAATACATACTTTCACTAAATACTTATTATAATACAATAATGAATAGAAATAATATACTGCATACATAGTTGCTGCATAATTTCATGCATTTCGTACTAACTTGGTATTTCATCTGAAAGGTGTGTCATGGCGGCTGAAGGTTTCGAAGCATCTGTCATTAAGGCAGCTGGCGTTACTTTTCGTCGGTCGGTACAGGACGCAGCGTTTGGGAAATCGCACTGAGAGCGATCGTTCCTCCACACCAGCCCCGGAGCACAACTTTGAGCGATTAACATGCCGTTCACGCAGACGAAAAATTTTTCACATTGAGGATGTGGATGATAAGTACCCGTGCGACAACGCTGTAAATATTACAATTGAAGTTTTATCATAACTACATTTAGATTTCTGTTATACACTGGTAGTAGTTAGGAAAAAGCGTATGAGTGAATTAAGTAATGAAATACTAGTATTCGTACGATCCTACCATGCTCGGATTGGAATGTTCTACTGCAGATGTAATTGATTTCTTTGTTGTGGTAGTTCTCAAGGGTTTTCGTGTTGTGGTTGTAGATTGGACCACTGGTGCTTCTGTGGCACTTACTTTTGCTGCAATGAAACAAGCAGAAAACAATAATTAGAAATAATTTTGCACCCTACCTATATTTAATAAATCTGCCCAAATATCAGTCAGATTCGCGCATGAATTTTTTTCTTTAAAACTTTATTATTATTGGATTGAGTTAAAAACTTTCTAACATGTAGCTGCACACTACAGCTTCCAGTTGCAACGCCCTTTAGAGTCCCGGGAGCAATTTTCGAGACATAACACCGATAACACGAATGAAGACTAGTTATTGTTAGTGGCCAATGGCGTGCATCCCCCTATAGGCACAGAGACACTGCCTACGCTGACAATTTAAACGAAAGTTATTTCGATATCTACCATTTATAGTAGGCCTTTACCTATGAAATTGCCGTTTAGTATGCAAAAGTTAAAGGTATTTTTTTCATATATTTGTTTATTTCTATTAATCAAAGTATGCACCCATGCTATCGATGCATCTCTGCCAGCGCAGTGGTAATTTTTCAATGTTCTTCTTGAAGAAGTCAGATGTATGGGAGGCAACAAACTCTTCAAAGGCATTTTGTATTGCCTCTCAGGTAAAGAACGTTTTTTCTGCCACGAAGTTGTCTAAATTATCGAAAAAGTAGAACTCTGTCGGCGCAAGCTCTGGTGAGTATGGTGGACGACGCAAAACTTCCAACCCTAGCTCGTGTAGCTTAGAGACCGTCTGTTATGCCGCGTGAGGTCGAGCGTTGTCGTGCAGGAGCAGCGGGGACGAGCGATTAATCAAGACCGGCCGGAGAGTTGTGAGCTTCTCCATCATTGTGTCCAGTTCCTCACAGTACATATCCGCAGTAATGCTCGTGCCATTTGGTAAGAAGCTGTGATGAATTACACCAGGACTAGAATACCAAACAGTAACCATCACTTTTCTAGGGGTAAGTTTTCGTTTGGAGCATTACCTAGGTCGTCTTTATATCTTAATTTTATTACTTATGGGTTATAGTAGTACTTAGTGACGTAACGACGTAAAGACGTAAACTGATAACCCAAAACCAGAAATAAAAAAAATACTGTATTTGAACTCACTTTTTAAATTATTTTTTTAAGCTTCCAATAATTTATTAATATTAAACTTCTATCTTGTTTGAAATTGTTACGAAATCATAAGATAATGTGTCCGACACAACGAATTCGGAAGTCGACACAATCTTAGCCAGCTCTTTTTATATCGGGGCACGGAACTTTAATCTAACTTAATAATAAAATTATACCTTCGCACATTGCGAATTCGACCCAGTCGCATCGTCTGGTTCGATTATCCCAGTGTAGGCCGGGCGGGCAGAGTTGTTTACGCCAGCGTCCTCCAACGCACAACAGATACGAGTCACACGTGTCTGCTGAAGCGTGAACGTCATTTGCGCCGCATTCACCACCCTCTATTGGTTTCAGGTTTGATGATGATCCTGTGGGAAAGTTAAAAATTGAGCAAGGACTAGTAGTAGATATTTGTTAGATTCTTTAATAAAGTTTACTCAGAACCTACCAGTAGTGGTAGGTGGTCGCGTTGGTCTTGGTGCCTGTGTCGGTTTAGATGTCGCTGTGACAGCTGATGGTTTAGATGTAGAATCTGTAAAACAAATAGGTATCCACAAATGTAACTTTTGAGACTTCCTTGTGATAATTAGTAAAATATACAATTTAGTACAGCATAATCAGACATTTACCATTTTTTTATGACTAAATTCGTGTTTCTCATTGATAGTAGTTATAACTTTTCTTTTTTAAAACATTTTCCGTCAAGCGTCACTTAAGTATGCTTAATTTCAGTAATATCTACATAATGGGTTACAAAATGCAATACTTACAATATACTATATATAATACCACATGAAAAACTACATAAATTAATTTAAGACTCACGTCCACATTTAGCGTATTTGGGCCAGTCGCAATGTTTTTCTTTCTGGCTCCAATGCAGTCCAGGAGCACACTTTTGTAACCGCCACACGCTTCCATCACAATGTAGATACGAGTTACAATCGCCGGTCACTGATAGGTAGTCTTGACCATTGCATGGACCACCTTCTTTTGCACCTTCTAGTTAAAGTTATCATGTGTATACTCGTAAATTAATGCTTTTATTTGAAACATATATAGGACCGCGACTCCTGGCGCTCCATCCTTTCTGACTACCCCGTTGGGGATAGAGTGTGAAGATATTTATGTATGTATATATACAGTATGGCCATAAATATTGTTGCAATAAAAAAAAAACAATAATATTACATTTGAATCTGTCATTCTCATATGAATATGCATAGTGTTTTCTCATTTTCGCGCCAATTTTCTTTAAATATTCTAGTGATATTAAAATGGAGTCGGGTGATAAAGAAAACCGAATTGCTGTAGCATTACACAAAGTAGGTATGCAGTCAAATGCAATTTTTGAAACTCTTAATCTCCTTGGTATTAGTCGAATGTTTGTGTACCGAGCTATTGATAGGTATAATGAAACGTCCTCTGTTTGTAACAGAAAAATATCTGGCCGGCCACGTAGTATTCGTACTAAAAAGGCGATCAAAGCAGTGAAGGAAAGAATCAGAAGAAATAAAAGATTGTATCTAGGAAAAGGAATATAGCACCCAGAATCATGTTGCGTATTTTAAAAGACAGTTTAGGACTTGCAGCTTATAAGAGACGCACTCTTATAAGCTCCAGCTCAGCACTCCAGCCGGAAAGGAATGTTTCTAACTTCATCAGAGCTGAAGACTGAAAAAATATAGTCCCAGTCTTAATCCACTTGATTATGATTTATGGTCTCTTTTATGGGAGTATGGCATTATTATGAGAGTGGCATGTTCTGAAAGCCATCATAAGTTGGAGTCCCTAAAACATTCCATAACTCTCCATTACTCGTTTCAATCGGTAACCGGCTACAGCGTTTAAAGGATTATATTAAGGCCAATGGAGATTATTTTGAATGAGATTCATATTTTTAAAATACTATTATATTAATGTGTAAACTAACTCACACTGCAGTAATAAATGTTTTATGCAATAGAAAAAAACCGATGTTTTCCTTGTAACAATATTTATGGCAAGACTATTATATATTTTCTTCTCTAATGTCTAACCTAATCCTGTAATTCTTCTTCTAGTCTAAATAGTATAATGCAGTGGCTGTTTTCGTCTATCTGTTTCTCCGCTAACTTCTAAACAAAGCAACGGATTTTGATACGGTTTTCACTATCATTACAGATTTTATTCCGAAATGTTTATATCTATAATACATGAATATTATAGTTGAGAAAAGCCGAGAATTTCAATGATTTATTATGATGTCGTGAAAAACATATTTTTGGGGGCTTATATTGTTAATGCTGGCTAAACTTTACGAGATAGATCGAAATAATATACTACGGAATTACGAAGAATTCTATTTAAAAAAGGTCTACAGAAAAGTGATGGTATATGTCTACAGTACAGTATATGTCTACAGTACACAGTAAACATTTTTATCTTTTAAATATTCCTAAAAAATGATGGGTTATTTACGAAGGTATTTGAAAAAATAAGTATTAATCCTTATCCAATTAAAAACGTTAGATACGTTATGCATTTCATGTAGATCAAAATTGCCCTTTACAGCATATCATTAAAATGAATATCTTAGAAGATATCACAGATTTACAATAATAATTATTAATCGCTCGCAGCGACACGGTACAGCTCTAAACATAATATCACAGATTCATTAGTTACAAACGTTTATAAAGACGTTCTATAGTTATACGATCTACGTCACACACACTGTACAACCGTGCGAAGCCGGAGCGGGTCGCTAGTCTTATTATAATTCGCAGGTTTATACAGTTGTTTCAGAAATCTTTCACCAAATCGAGTCTTATAGTATATGGCTCTTTTCATGCTCTGTCATAAGTCTTAGTACATACTACATAAAAAAACTTCAGTAACAAAAATTTCAGATTTTCAGCAATCGCAGTTTCTTTAAAATGATTTCTTTAAAAAGTAATCAATATAAAGGTATGTACTAAAAGTGTGTTAAAAATTCACAAGTTTACTCCACAGAGATCAAAAAATATTAAGAAATGTTATATGTAGAAATCTCAGTGAAATAATTTATACACGATAAAAAAAACAAGCTAGAAATGATGAAACTTATACTGAGTTTATTTATGTGATAGATCATTATCAGAGTGGGAAAGGAAAGATTAGGTGTATATTTATTTCGTGCTATGACTTATGAAACATGATAAATCTGCTCATACGATTACTATATATTAGACATCTATTATACAATCCAATAATAGAACATTGTGATTAAACGGAAAACAATTTAAAAGGTTACCTGAGCTCACCGTTGCAGGTGCTGTAGTGGATTTAGGTGTGGTTGTTGTTGTCGTAGTGGTAGTTGTAGTGGTAGTAGTGGTTGTTGTTCGTCTCGTAGTAGTTGGTTTTAGCGGCGGTCTCGAAGTAATCGGTGCAAGTGTACTTGTAGCAGTACTTGAAGTGCTGGTTGATGTTGCTAAAATATTTAGACAATTTATTCTACTAGTTTACATTCCAATATAAAGACTTTAGAAAATTTATTATTTACCGGTACACTTTGCGAAATTAGGCCAGTCGCATCTCTTGACACTGGCCGACCAATGTAGTCCGGGTGCACAACGATTTTTACGCCACATGCCTCCTTCACATTGTAGATAAGCTTCACAGTCACCAGGCGCCGGTTGATAGTCTCCTGGGGTACATGATGCACCTTCTAAATCTCCTAGGAAACAAAAGAAAAGTTATTTACATCGGATTATGTAGCTTTTTAGTTACGTACTGCTAATTGTCGCCACGTTTAGTCGCCGGGCATACGTGCACACAGCGCATATTAAGGCTTGCAATCCGGAAAACCGGATCTGGTAATCCGGCGGATCCGGTATCATTAGATGTTTACCGGATCCGGCACCAAATTATTGGATCCGAATACGTTAAATTTAAAAAAGTACACGAAACTGATTTTTTTTTTAATCTCGTGTTGTAACATGTAAGTAAATAGCCATAATATACATAGACACGAAAGTAAATAGACATTATTATTCTTCAATTGATAGATTAATATTATATTGCATTTATGAGAATCATAGTAGATAATTATTTCTGATCTTTCTTTATTACATGACTTTCTTCTTATATAGCGATGACATAACGTTTTAAATTGAAAGTATATACTTATTTATATTGCATTGCAGGTACTAATCTAAAATTCTGTAACGATCATGATGTCAAACAAACACATTCGCTTGATTGTCTTTTACATATAGGCTGTCCAGTGGCAGATTTCGAGCTTTGAATGCATTATTTCTCAGCATTTAGATTTTTCACGACGTCCTGCCCGCTCGTCACACTTGCCTAGTTCAGAAAAAAAAATGTGATTTTTTAGTAGTCTGGAACAGTAGAACAGAAGGCACCGTGCTTATGCTGTTGAGGTTTACATTTAGAGTGTGTTTTTACCGTAGTTGATATCGTATTCGTTGTTGAGGTACTTCCACTTACACATTTGAGGATATGTGAACAAGCAAAATGATCGTTACTGGGATATTAGCAACCCAAGACAAATACATCAAAAGCCTTTGCAATGCATAAGCCTAAGATTACAGTGTGGTGTGCAATGATGTCTGCATATGCGATTATCAGCCAATTTTTTTTTAAACCAGCTTGTCTAAACTGTGATCGTAAAATCGGAAAGATATGAAGAGACTATAAAATATTTTTTTAGACTGGAATTACAGAATAGTCACCACTTCAACCGAAATACGTAGTTCCAGCAGGACAGGGCAACAGCTCATACAGGTAATGTGTCTATGAACACAGTGCGGCAATTATTTTCAGAAAAAACGTATGGGTTTTGTTGTGAACAATCCGGTCGGCTCTGACCGGATCCGGCCGGATCGAAGGAATTGCAATCCCTAGCACACACCGCAGTCGTCGGCTACTTCTTCCCAGTGCCCGACCGACACAGGACTTTCAGCCAAGACCGAAACCGAATCTTCGGCCTCGGTCTCCGTTGTAGCCGGAACCGAAACTTATATAGATATGTTAAAGTTTCTATCGTGTACCCAAAATTTGTATTTCGTACACATACAGACAGTTAATTCGTGTTAAACTAAATAAAAAAAACTGATGTATGTAACAAAAAATATAACTTAATAACCCAAGAAAAAGCGAGAAAAACACGTTAATTTCAACTCAACACAGTCACGCTGGCCGGTGAACTCAGCTGGAAACCACACACGAGTCACCAACTCACCCAAAGTCAGTTGCACGATGCGTGATAATTAACGAGCACTGAGTTTCGACGCGGCCAAAGTTTCGGCTAATTTTGGCCGAAACCGAAACTGTGGCCGAAACTAGTCGAAACCGAAAACGAATCTTTGGTCAGTCTATATTTCTTCTAACATCACAGGAAATAGATGCGCTTGATTTAAATTCAATGCACATGTTTCATTCAAACGGGATGCAAATTGCCCATGTTTCTAGCGAGAAGTTCGGATTGAATTTACTCAGTACTAGGTACTACGATATGTACGACGATAAACTGGACAACGGTGTTTAGAATTTGGCGTACTCTGCGTCTTCGAATAATAAGTACTGTTATACTAACGCAACCAAGAGTAATTCCATGTTCACACATGTATGACTGTTATCTGTTGACCTAGTGCTTAAGTCTAGAAAGCGGTCATCCCACTACACAATACTGGCGTAGCGGAACACATTTGCTTGTAATCTTAGTCACTATATGAATTTGCTACCTACAAACCTAGATAACTAATAGCCTCTGACTGCATGTTAAGATTTAATAGCATGGATTTTATTATAAATCCGTCTTGTTAACATCACTTTAACATTTTTTTAGTTCCTTGTACATTTTTATAGTCGGGTCTTTTGATTTTTTTATTTAACTTTTCTTAATAGGATGCTAATGGTTTCAAAGTCATATACAGGATCTCTTAGTGTGGCGCATTATACATGTAATGTGGTAATAGAATGGATGCTCTAGGTCAGCCATTCCCAAAGTGGGCGATAACGCCCCCTTGTGGACGCTGCAGGCCTAAAGGGGGGCGGTAAGAGACCCAGAAAAAAAATGGGGGCGTTGTGTAGAGGCCTGGGGGGTGATTTGTAATTTCATTTAGCTAGGAGGCATCTTAGACAACGACTGCATGAGCTCTCGACTCAGTAGACAAAATAAGTTTGGAAACCAGTGCTCTAGGTACTAAAGGCTACACAGATCTTGCATGATTTAAAATTAAATTAATCTGTTTAAATTGTAAATTGACTTTACCAGAAGTAGTGGGTGGGCGAGTAATGGTAGGACGTCGAGTGGTAGTGGTGGTGGTGGTGGCGGTGGTAGTGGTTGCTGGCTGCAACCAGGATTGAGTGGTAGTTGATGTAGTTGTAGATGGATTCCAGCTTGGCCATGTTGTCGACGTGTGATGGTCATGATCACCATGGCTACCGTGATCACCGCCAATAGAACCTATTTTGTAAAAAGATTAAAAATAGAAAATGAAGTCATTTTTAACAAAGCGTCTAAAAATTTTGTTAAGAGTAAATAATATGTTAATGTCCCTTCTAAAAATACGACATACATTCTGAGATAACAAAAAGAAAAAAAAATTTTTTCTAACCAATTGGGAAATGCCAATTATGATTTTAACAAAAATCAATTTCTTAACTAATTATTTAAACAATGGAAATGTAAAAAAAAAATATTTTAAACAATAAAAAAATGTTTTAAGAAAACCTTTTTGTACAACAACAAAATAGTAAAAAAAATTAATTTTAAATATTAAACTTGTCTATTTGTTTATAAAAAAATTATCAACAAATGACGTAAAAGAATTTTTCTCAACGTTACCTAATGCTATTGTGAAATGTGAAAACAGCAATAACATAACATTTAATTAAAAAAAAAAACATTTTGTTGATATTTCATTTTTTGTTAATTTAAAAAAATTATAATACACAAAGTATAAAAGTTTTATAAACTTTTATCTCGTGATCTTGTTAAGTGTATATATAAGAAGTAAAAAATTTTTAGGCCAATTATTTAAACTTTTATGTTGCCTTTTGTGAAAACGGAAGTTTGCGAAAAATTAATTAGTTGACAATTGTATAACTTTTTGAAAAATCAACAAAATTTTTTTTTAACGGGGCTTTATTCTTTAGGGTTCTGATGATATTTAATACAATTAAAAAAATATTTTACGTTGTATAACTCTCTTCAGCGGCGGTGCGCCCATGGCGTACCGGCCGCGCGGAGACCTATTTTCAGCTTTAAATTACATTTATAAATAGTGGAGGTAGAGTTCCGGAATGTGCGAGTTTTTTAGGAAATCTCCTCCTCTTTAAGAATCCTTTTTTTTAATTTCTTAACTTTTAAAAAGAAACTGTATTACATGCGAATATTAGGTGGCTTACCGTCAGATTCGGCGGTAGTGGTGGTGGGAGGCGCTGGTGTGACAGGCTCAGGTGGTCGCTCGCAAGCTGACGTCGGCGGCGGCGGCACTGACCGACCCAGTGCTCGTCCTGCAGCACGTAGTAGTGGAGATGGTTCCGCGCAACAACGGTTGTTGAAATCGTCCAAATCAATCGCCCACGCTGTCACTCCACCCAATCCTAAACGTAATGCCCACTCAACCTATATTTCGAAAAACAATAATAATTAGAGAAATCTTTAATAATATGTTTATCCGACAAATGTCAAAAATAGTAACGATCCACTTATATAAACATCATGATACAATTATTAATAACTGATCTTTCTACACTTATGATATGGCTTACAACACGGAACTCTAAAGTTGTGTAGTCTTCTGTCTGAATATGACGTGGGAGGGCTCTTACTCCAGGCTCATGAGGTCATTATATCAAGGCCACAGAGCCTGCGTAAGGATAGATGGCTGCGTGATGTCTGCCTGGCTGTTCATGCTGTATTTGGAGAATTGCCTCCAGAGATTGAAAGGTAGTATGAGTTTAATGATATGTGATGGTACAGTGGTAAACTGCCTATTGTACGCTGACGATGCTGTGCTTATAGCACCATCAGAAGCGAAGTTACAGACACTAGTCACATGCATAAAAGAAGAATGTGAAGTGAAAGGATTGAATATGAAGTGTTTGAAAGGGATGCGGTACAGACGAAATGTAAGATTTGGGTACATGGAAAATGTCTAGAGCAAGTGAATGAGATTATGTATCTGGGTAGTGCGTTTTCGAGGGACGGAAGATGTGTTGAATGTGGGAAGACGGGTAGCAGCTGGCAATAAAGTAAACGATGCTCTATCCGCATTAGTAGGCAATGTGAATATATTTATCACAACCAAAATGGCCATCCACAATGCGGTGTTGCCAACTTTATTGTACGGTAGTGACGCCTTGATAAGTGGATATTCCCGAAATCGAGCGAAAGTATGATGAATGCAGTAGAAATGCGATCTCTTAGAAATATGTGCGGTGTCACCCTTGCGGACAAAATCAGCAACGAAGAGATACGCAGTATGACAAGGTTGCACGACAGTGTTATTGTAAAAACGAAAAATGGAATGCTTATATGGTTCGGGCACATAGAAAGAGTGAAAGATTGACGAAGAAAATCTACATAGCGAAAGTGAGTGATAAAAGAAACCAAGGAAGACCAAGACTGACTTACGAAGATCAAATAGCCAGAGTTTTAGCCGACAAAAATGTCAAAAGCACTCGCATACCTAGGCGAAAATGTGTGTGGAGAATGGTGAGATTTGAGGAAGCGAAAGAAGTCTGTGAGGACCGCGACACTTGGCGCTCCGTAAAAAAAATATAAAAAATGCTATTGACTGATTCTGGTGTTATTTCTGCGTTTTATAAAAACTAACTTTCTTATGTAATTTTATTAAGATTTTTTGGGTAGGAACAAATCTTTTATAATTATATTGTCACTAGGTATATCTCTCTTTCCAGTAGTAAAGTATATACCTACATAAACTAAAACATACCTTTTCACTGATTGATTTTGGATCGTCGTAACCCACCCATTGATTCGCTGAGTAAGCGTAAGGGCCTGCTTTGTCTTGTTTTCCCGTTTTCCAACGAAGGTTTTTAACTGCAATATATTTTTACAGCTTGTGTAATCGTTAAATTTAATTTGCAAGTTAAGAGTACTAGTATATAATTCACGGGTTGAACAAACCTCTATAACAAATTTCATAATAAGACAACATGCCAGGCTGTTTGGTAAATTCGCCTGGTTCACCGGGACCTGCGGCTGGCGCGCCGGGTCCGCTTGGTCCATCTCCACCGGCAAGTCTATATGACTGCCCATAGAACGATAAGCCGAGAAGTAATTTTTTCGGATCAATGCCACCACTTATCAGTGCTTTTATTGCATATTCCTAAAATAATAAGAATTCGAAACTTAGTAATTCCTTGTTGGTTAGATTAAAGAAATAATACCTAAAATAGCAATGTAGACCTTTTCCACACTAGCGTCACCACAGAGTTAAATGTAAAGTAATGTAAAAGATAAGTTTCAATACAAAGTTATATATTTAATTATTATAGTTTTTTATTGTTATTATTGTTATTAAAACATTTATTTTCAGATCACAAAGGTTATGTTAATGTTGATTTTGTTTTTTATTTTTTACTTTTTGTTACATTAGCACTGCATTTAGCATTTTAAACGATTATATTTATATTATAATTTAAGGGTGGAGGTTTTTAATCAGTATTAATTTATTTGTAGTTGGGTAATTAGAGTGTTAAAATATCTGTAAATTGCCCTAAACGAAATAAAATATTGAAATTAATCTATAATATTTATAGATTTCAGAGTTTTCGTCTATTCCTTTGAATAATTGCGCTTTGCGTGATAATTTGTTGTTGTACTGTTCATTGCAATTTATTGTCGATTTTTCTATAATAGCTTATGATACGATGTATTTGTGATTTCGAATTTGTAGGGTACTACTATTGGTTATAATTGATTCTCACGCAAGTGGTGTAAAGGGTAAAAGCTGGTATATTTATAAATCTGTTACCTATTACCTGTTGTATAAATACTTACAATGGAATAATAACTTAGATTATCTTTAGGGGAAGAAGTCAGTGGTGTATGATGAGCTGTAGTTCTTTCCCAACCACCATGGTAGTCGTAAGTCATGGTACTCAAGAAATCAGCTGCCTTCGACAACGTTGGCAAATCATAGGCAGATTCAATAACTTCCTTGTAACCAGAGACAGCAACACCTAGTTCCATATTAGCTTTATGTAGCGCTGAAGATAATTCCTGCAAACGAAAATAGTCATAATATGTTTTTAATTCGTTATTTCACAAATTGTTTAAAATATAAGGAATGCGTACTAAAAGTGGTTTATTTGATTACCTGCACTAATTTAGCAAAATTAGCTTTATCAGAAACGGCTCCTTTTTTACAATTACTCTGCCAGCAAACCGGATAATTCCAATCTAAATGAAGACCCTTGAAGTTATTCATCCGTAAAAATGACACAAGATTTTCTACGAATTTAGCACGAGCTGACGAAGAAGAAACTAATCTAGAATATTTATCGCCAGCTGAATCAGTCCAGCCTCCTAATCCTAAGAGAACTTTCACATCCGAGAGAGAAGTAACACGCTCGTAGAGATCTGAAATGGATAAATGTTCGTAGATTCGTATAATGTGTTCGTGTATTTCTATAAAGATTACTCACAACTATTCTTACAATGGAAATAAAAATAAAAATATATTCATAGTACTTCCACTTACTGTTTGTGATGTCTGTCCAAGGATCGAACTCCTTTGCAATTAATTCATCCGGTGATAAGGAGGCATATGCGTAAACTACATGAGTACAAAGTCGCGTGTCAATGTGCTCCGGAACAAATTTGCCATCTCCACGACGATAGAAGGCCCAGCTAGTCATGTAGCAAACGACTCTTTTGTCATTTTGTTTGCCTAAATAAATATAAATACGAGTGCTTATTTATTACTATAGCATGAACACATGTTATGACAATAATATTTATGAGCTTTGTTGGATGAATTCTAAATAACTTACTGTTTTTAATAGTCGGAGAATTAAACGACACAATATTGTTTTGATTTTTATCGTGTACAATTTTCTCTGGATGGCTCCACTGCAAGAAGTATATAATTTATTTATTATAGTTTTAGTTTCATTAGAAATTATAATTTAGTATTATTAGAATTTTTTTTTAAATAATTGTATTTACTTCAAAATCTGTTTCATATGCCTGCGATAAGAAACGAGCTGCATCATCCACATTTATTCTTAAACTTTGTCCTGGCAAACATTTTGCAACATCCTGGTGCCTAAAAACGAAAAAATTATGCACCTCAATGTTGATATTTCCCAGAGATTCCCAGAGACTCCAGTCATGTCAACTTGAAATGAAAAAAGTTGGGATGTCTAAGAAACGGAAATTAACGCAATTACCTTTAATTTTGTGCTATTGCGATTTGGGCACGGCCAAATCACAAAAACTTTTGTCTCGAGCAAACTGTGGCACTACTTAATGACTTGGTGTGGCATTATTTTGTGGCACTACTCTTGAAAATAGTGCGCGTAGTGATTAAAATCAAGAGAACTAAACATTTTAAACGAGAAAACGGATACAATTTATCGACGGGTTGGAATCCAGTGATTCGAGGAACAAAACCTTGTTTTTTATGTTACACTGTGAATGTGGTGTGTAGGAGTCTTAAAAAGTTTTTACAAATGTCGGATGTAGATGATGAAACTTCCGCCTCGGACACGGAGTGAAACTTGCTGCAACAGTTTACTTGACATCGCGACCGTATACAACTCGGCCGTCACCGCAAAATAAGAGGTAATCGCGTTAATTTACCGTTTTTTAGACATTTTTTAATGCAACGTGAAAGTTTAAAAGTTTGTATGGAACTTGGAACTTAAACTTACTTCAGTAACATTAGGAAAACTTTAAATAGAATAATATTCTAGTTTATTTACTGGCAAGCCATGAATTTGGAAAAGGAGAGTCTCAGTTTTTCAAAAGTCGTTTAAATGTAACGAAGTAGATATGACTCTGTTCCAATTGGGGCAGCGCATTTATTACTTCTTACGCATATGTGTACATATATGTAGGTACCTAACGTAATAATTAACGGTTAAATACCCGCAAAATCCTGTGGATGGATCGTAGAGTCGATTGTCTTCACACATCATCCTGTAGCCAATGCTGCCACTGCAGAAATGGAAGTGAGCACAAGATTCTTCATCGGAAGCTAAATAAGGACTAATTGAGCTACAGGATCCGAGCTTTAGAGAAGACTGATCGCTTTTAACTGGTTCACCTGTAAATACATTTAAAACCAGTGACATTACTTTTTCTTTATAAACTTCGTTTCATAGATATTGACAATAGCTCTTCACCAAGACAATTATCCATGTCATGTTTTGACATGAATATGTCTATGTTTTCGGTTGTAATGGAGGTCATCTCGTGAACAGGAGCTTATGCACTAACGCCATCTGTTGGTGCATAAGTGAACGAAGTCGTTAAGTACTGTATGTAAAATTTTTTCATATGAATTTTTGGCCTTCGTAGTAGTATAGTCCAACATAGTTAGATGTCGCCACTAGTTTTTTATGTTAAGTATTGAACTACATTACAATTTACAAAAGTTAGTAAATGCATAGTAGATGCTACTTAAGAGTATCATTGACCAACATATTTTTGTTTTCAATTAAATTATTTATTTTTTTCATTATATTTCATACTTTTCGTATCATCGACCTGTGCTTAATGAACTCAGGTTGAAATAAACTCAATTTGAAAAATTTATCTGTATCGTTCTTCCAATTGCCCGAATATCCTCTTATACATAGACGTATCCACATAAAACTTACGGCAGTATCAAAGATACAGCCAACCAGCGTTTGTTTTACTTGTAAGATAACTTTTAAAAATAATTTAAGTTGTTTAAGGAAGTATTATTTACCATTAAGACTTGTGGACATAGTGCTCACTATTGGAAAGGGTGAACCACATAAACCGCGAAAGTCATCCATATCTATCGCCCACGCTGCTGCTCCCGCTAATCCAGTGCTTATAACAAATTTCATCTGAAAAATCGAAAATAAGCGAGTGATATTATTATGTCACCAAATTATTATTATTATTAAATGAAATAAATTATTTTTAAATTTTTGAGGTACCTTTTCAGCTACAGTCGCCGGTGTGTCATAAGAAACCCATTGATTATCAGAAATAATAGCGTAAGAATTTCCAGCTTCATCAATGCCACTTGCCCCTTTGCCTTCTCGTTCTGCCATACAGATCTAAAATATATAATATCTTTATTACATCACGAATGAACTTACATGTGCATATTATTCATAACATTTAAGTTGCATATAGCAAGTACCTCAAAATAGGCTAACGATCCTTTTGTTTGCGTATATGGCCCTTCATCTCCCCAACCATCGACGAGAGCTCCAGGCGAAGGTAATGTAGAAGCAGCTAAATTGTAGCTACGTCCGAACAAAGGTACACCAAGTACTAACTTGTCACTGGCCATACCACGTCGAATAATATATTTGACCATGAATTCCTGTCGAAAGTTTTTAAACACAGTATAAACCCATTTTATTGGTACATTTTATTTAAATACTTTGTTTAATTTTATAATAGAAAATACGTACGATATTATCATATCGTTGGTCCCGAGATACTGCGCCTGGATCACGGTGTAAGACGCTATGTTGAAAGGCTTTTGATGGAGGTTCATCTCGTTTTCCATGCGTCATATCCCAAGCTTGTAATATGGCATAGTCTGTTGCGCCGCTTACAGCACTTAGATCGTACCCATCTTCTATTTGATATCTGAATGGTGGCAGTACAGTTGACAGCATAAACCCGTACGAAGAAAATTTTTCTCGAAGCTCATACAGTAGGGAAGTTAGGTCATCTTTCTCTTTTTCATCTCTTTCTCCTGTAATAATCGTGAATAGATGTGTATAAACATATTATGATGCTTTTGGTTATACTAAGTCCCGTGATCCATGACTTGCGAAGAACAAATAAACTTTTTTCACTTAGGTACGATTTTGGAGAGCTCTCTCAATTTAGCACAGCCATGATGCCACAATCGACTATAAAAATATAGAAAATCATGCTCAAATTTTCTGCTCAAAATGCTCAAATCACAAACTCATTTCCCATTTGGAATAGTGTTTGGAATACATACATATACTAGTCCTAGCCTAGCCATTTGGCTGTGCCAATAATCATTTAGTTAGCACAGCCACGAATTTCAGGCTGTGCTAGTTAATATTAAACCAGCTCAGTTACAAATTCATTTCTTATTTCGAATACATACATGTACTGGTTCTAGATATTTGGCTGTGCCAATAATTACTCGTACTCAGTACAGCCACTAATTTCTGGTTGTGTTAGTTAATATTAAACCAGCTCAGTCACAAATTCATTTCTTATTTGGAATACTTACATACATCTACTAGTCCTAGATATTGGCTGTGCTAATGATTATTTAGTTAGCACAGGCACAGATTTCTGGCTGTGCTAGCTTTTTACAAGTCAGCTCAGCCACGAATTTATAAACTAAATAACCACATATATTAATGGTAAAGCATAATACAGTCTGTGATGCCTATACAGGGTATAAACGGCGTTTTCAACCGTATTTTAACATTGGATGTGCCAAGGTATTTTTTCTAGGCGCAGCCGCATAATTCATAGACAAAAAAAAAAATTAAAAAAATGCTTAATTGCGGCAAGTAATTAGCAACAAATTAAAGCATGATTTTCCACATTTTTAGTCGATTGTGCCTCCATAGCTGTGCTAGGTTGAGAGAGCCATTTTGGAGTACGTTTAAACGATCATTTACATATATACCTGTACACCTGCGAACCATCTCGCAAACTGTCTAAGGAGTTGAGCCATAGTGGTTCTTGCTTTTACTTTTTAACTTCAATTAAATATGATTGAAATTATAAGCAATTTAATCTCAGGCAAAGGCACAGAAATAGACTTGATATTCATAATGCAAAATGTACGAAAAGCGTTTTTAAAATGTTAGAGAACATGACAAAATCTAATAAACTTAATAAAAAATGTAATTATTAAATCATTTAAGTCAATAGTACCTACTTATTCTGTTCATATTTCCAAAAAAAAAGAAATAAGTGGTCATCGCTCAAGTAAACGAGAACTTCGAAACGAAACTTTTTTCGGCTGTTAAATTATAATTTTTTATTTCTAATTTTCTAATCGAATATAATAAGTAGTAGGTAATTAATTATATTCGATAAAGTGTTTGGTTGAATGTTTTTCCTTTGCGCGTATTTCGTTCTCAGTTAATTGCTGCAGTAGAAATGTCGACTTTTATCGTCAAAGTTATATCTCACAAATCATAATACGATATTTCCGATAATATAATTGTCATAAGTATTTACAGGTACATAAGTATTATCAAAAGGAAATGTTTGCTTTTTATGTAAATATTTAATAATATTAGAAAGAATGAGTGATGAAAGACTGACGAAGAAAATCTACAGAGCCAAAGTAAGAGGTAAAAGAAGCCAAGGAAGACCAAGGCTGACTCATGAAGATCAAATAGCCAGAGTGTTATCAGACGGAAATGTCAAAAGCACTCGCATACCTAGGCAAAAATGTGTGAGGAGAATGATGAGATTTGAGGAAGGGAAAGAGGTATGTAAGGACCGCGACTCTTGGCGCTCCGTCCTCTCTGACTACCCCGTTAGGGATACAGCGTGAAGATATGTATGTATGTATGATTTAATAATATTTTGGACTTACCTGAATATACCCAGTGTAGATCAAGTCCGTCAAAATCATGTTCCCTTAAAAAATTCACAGCACTGTCAATAAATGTACTTCGTCTGTTTGGTTCTTGCACCATCTCACTGAAGAGACGATCGGTACCATCACCACCAACGCTTATTAAAATTCGAAGACCCGAGAGACGTCGTTTTAGGCCAGTCGCGATGCGATAACCGCCTTGAAAAAGTAAAAATAATATTATGGATACAGTAAAAAAACTAAGAGTAATATTTCTGACTTTCACGTAATATTTCTAAATTTCTTACCCTTGATAACGTCGTAATCTTCATTATTGGGCGTTACTGCGTAAGTATGAGGATGTAAAGTTGCGAAGGCGTAATGAAGATGAGTACATGAGCCTGGTACTAGGCCAGCTGTAAACGCCAAGGGCGGCGCCCGATAGGCTGCCCATGACTCTAGGTAGCACACCACTAAACGACGCGTGGGCGGACTGCCAGCAGTTTGTTGCATTTCTAAAATAATATAATTAATAGATTTAGATTATGTTATTACTAAGAATTGAATTCGATTATAATTACATTGTATTGATAGTAATAATTTATTATTCACAGTTTTACATATTTTTTCTAATAACATTGTTTTAGTTACCTTAAATAGTTATAACAACTTCGGACCAAACAAAATCTGAGATAATAATATTAAAATTTAATTAACTTAAATGAACTTTTACGTTAATCCTACGAATACTGATGAAAGCGTATTACCCTGAAGATTCGCGTTTCCCAGTTGCAATCTTTCGTCTGTGTGGTTGCTAGCGAAAAAGAAAAAAAAGTCACAATTTCATAAATAACAAATATCCATGCACTTATAAATATTCACATTTAAAATCTTACTTGGATAAGTGATTAGCTGCGCCATAATATCGTTTGAAACTTCCAATATCTTCAATGGATTGTTCACTATCATCATCGTCGAAATATTTATATGACGATTTCCGATCTAATACTGATATGGGTCGCTTCTCCACCGCATCTCGAAGTGGTAGCCTTCCTTCTTCATCAACACGAAGTGCCCTATATAAGATACGTACGATTATCTAACATACCGTTTAATTTACATTATTTCATTTACGTCTGACGTGATTTCTATATTTTAGTTCTTACATTTATGTGAAATGCGATACGAATATGTAACATATAATTTATATTCCATTCAAATCAAATCAAAATGTCGTTATTTCATTGGGCTCGTAAGAGCATTTTTAAATAGTCATAACTCGTTGTCTGTTTGTCTCCGTAGTCATAAATCATTTACATCTGATGTGATTTCCATATTCTAGTTCATAAGTGTATTTGTTAGATGTGAAGGTGAATAATAAGATTTACCTCAGAGGAACGCTTTCGACGGAAGCACGTATAGGAGCTGCGATTGGTTCATGACGTGGTACTGTTTCGACAGTGCTTCTAAGGAAGATATTCGTATCTGAATGCGGTGACGCTAATGCAAAAACAAATAGCATCAATACTGGTGCACTCTAAAGAAAGGAAAAAATATTATTCAGTTATTAATTACACATTCATTGTATGCAAATACCTAAGGCATGTACAGTCTGTAATAAATATTGTATTAGTAATATTTAAGAAGTTGACTAAACTATTAATTTGATTACGCTATGAGTTGTCGAACCGATGTTTTTTGGTGTTGATTACAGCGAACTTGTTCCGAATAAATAATGAGATTTTCGAACAAAGGTTTTAGGATGTTGACCCTTTTCTTTAAATAGTTTTGTATTGCATCAATTGACAATGGTTCCAATTACACGGGAACATAGAGCCTGTGAGACCTTTGTAGCGATTGGAAAGAAGCTGAGTACCAAACCAGGTGGTTCAAATACAAAAAAAATTCCATTAGTGAATTCTTTGAACGGTATGGATGATTTGTAATGGCTGAAATAGATTTTTTTGATAAGCAGATAATAGGATGCGTCGTAAAAAAGCGTGGGCGCAACAGGTCGCCGACCGATCGATCAAGTATAGCACATTATCTTTGCATAATTTACATAACTTGACAAGAGTCAAGATCAACATTTAAGACAGGTTCACTAGAGTTTGTGTTTGTTTTCTGTAACATGGATATTTTAGAGCGGGTGTCGATGACCGGAAGATAGTTCAATTCTTTTGAAAAACTGTACTGTAAAATCTTCTACAGTGTTTTGTATCTACCAAACCCGTTAACAAAATCTGGTTATCTAGTAAAAACGAATGTACTCGTATTATACTATGTAGTTAAGTACCTAATAAAATAAGTCGGATAATAAAAACTTATATGCACCCTAGTAGTCCTCACCACTTGTTTGTTGTTTTTTATCGATGGCTCAGAAAACTTTTAAATATTTTTCAATAAATCTAAATTAAAAAATAGAGGTAATGTTGAAGCGCGTGTTAAAATCATTGAAGGGTCCGTATGATGAAAGAGTTAAAGATACGTATTGGTGTCCATTATTGTTAAAAGTTAGAAGATATAACTAACAGATAGCGTCATTGTAAACAACTTGGCTACAACCATAGGAACAACAACATAGGTAGTAGCTAGTAGTTAGGTAGTAGTAGTAGTAGCTAGTAGGATATGGCTAGGTTGATGTACATACTTTGCATATTTTCATAGACCAATGCCATAAGAATGGCCTTTTGCTGTGGCTTTTGATTTTTATTTTACAAAAAAGAGCTATACATTCCCTCTACGATGATCATCTACGTATGAATGCACGAGAATCACTAAGAAATCATTTTAAAACATTGATGTACTCACCTTGCCGTCCTTATACATCTTTGAAATTATTATGTATACGAGAAAAGATATAGATCTGTTTATAAAGAAAGGCGATATCGCTAAAAACAAAGCTGAGTATTCAGATCTGTCTTAAATGTCTTAAACATGTCTATGACTATTTCTTTGTGTTTTAACTGACTCCAAAAAAGGAGGAGGTTCTATGATCACCGATAACTTCATCAATTGTGGACCGATTCTGAAATTTTGTTTTTGTTTGATAGGGTATACTTCCGATGTGGTCCCATTTAAATTTCATTTTAAACTTTTTATTCATGATTTCATACTTAATGGAGTTAAGTCATGTTATTTGGTAAATATAATTACGAATTTAGCAAAAAAAAGAACGTATTATACGAAATAATGAACACCTCAATAAAATGATATTAATTATTTGCTAATAATAAAAATCGCCAGCTTTTTTTAGCATTCTAGATGTGTTTTTAAAATTTTTGAAGGAGCTATTAGACATGTTGTAGTAGTATGTTATGCTGTAGTAGTAGTTGGTTCTAACGCTTTTTAAGTTATCGACAATGTCTTTTCACGCCATTTTACATTCGGGAGTGGACAGAGAAATCACTATTCCTTTCGCTTTTCATTATGCTCGATTCTCGCGACTATAAGAGTTTTTTTCAATTCTGACAATATGTATTTTTATCTACTAAAGATCAACAGAGCACTATATACACTCCAGAAAAAAAATGATTGGGTTACCACAGGGTTCTTTAGGCTTTTATGGTCCAAACTAAACATTTTTAGAATAGTTGTCTGTTTTTTTAAATTTCGAAAAATTTGATTTTTCAACATTTTCATCGAAATAGGTAATTTCGTGAAACGGTGGCGTTTCACATAATGCTCAGGTACATCATGATCTGTCAAATTTTACTATCACATGATGACATATCCATTAATATTAAAATCTGGGTGACCTGACTGGGTATAATAGTTAATACAATCATTGCCAGACCTGCGCTACATACTAATTTTCTATACATATTTATTTTGATTTAATTTCAAAATACATATGTATAGAAAATTAGTAATATGTATAATAATTAGTAGAGACGATATTTGTTATTAGGGACTAGTAATAATGTTAATGTATTTTTTTATAAAGTAACTAAAACAATACAGATAAATTATTTTTAGTTTTGACAATAATAATAACATAAAGAAATATGTAACGACCGCGAGGCTTGGCGCTCCGTCCTCTGTGACTAGCCCGTTAGGGATACAGCGTGAAGATATGTATATAATAATCATTACAGACTGTAATTTGCATAATGATTTGAAGTTCTAAATTGGAAATCATTTAATGTCTCTATTCATAATATACTGCAATTACTTGTCGATCTAACAAATCATCCATAAAGCTCTAGTGAGGTACGTTGACTTATCTCGTTCGGAAAACAACGAATTTGCATACAGACAGTAGAGCCAGGTAGTCGCGGGGTCATCGTCATCAGACCATTCGACCATTCCAAGATATTTTTGCGTGACATTTCGCCAACCATTAGGACGATATTATTATAGGTATCTTTTTCGAACTCGTTTTTCGATAAGAAATGGTTTTATTCTTTAAGGCAGCAATATCTTTGTGAAACAAGTCCGAACTTGATTAACTTTTATTATTTTTTATTATACGTTAAATAGTATTTTTTACATTAGACTCCGTATCGTATATAAAGGTATAATATCTGATTATAAATACTCAACAAAAATAATGCCTTTATATTTTTCCACCATTTATTTTATTTATAGAAAGATATATTAGAAAAAAAAGATTTTCTACCTCTTACCTCTTAGTAGGATTTTCTACCTCTTAGTAGGAAATTAAAGACTACAATGCAAATGAAGGAAGGACGAAGGAGCTACGCAGCACATTGGCTTATTGCGTGCATTGCATACCATGTGTTGGCCATGATGTTAGAGGTAGATGAGGTGATTACAAGTAGGTAGATAATATTGATAGTATTCACTGCGATCTTTGTTTTTGAACTGGCATAAATATTGTAATTTTCCTAATGTCTATATATGTTATAAAAGATTAGTATCCCTCTTTTCCAAGTCGCGTTGAGTTTTTTTGTAACTAGGTTCTAGGTTTCATTGTATCTGAATCATTGTGGTTGTTATTTTAAGAAAGTAAACAAGTCCGTTTGAAATTAGTCACTGTTTTGTTTAACTAATTAAGGATAAAATGTGTATACCTACTTCCAATTATCTACATTCATTGAATTATTTAAATAAATTATAATGAATTTTATTGATTATGTTCAATAAGGAATACGCAACAAATAGTATAGGCACAAGAAAAACAGCATAATATATTTATCATAATATATTATATATATATGTTGCTTTTATAATACCTACTATTTATTGCATGTGGCATTTATTAACATTATTATCAATCTCGGTCCCTATTTATGAAAATGTTTTTAGTTTGGTAGGTACGTGTGGCCCACTGTCCTGTATTTATGCAGGGTCTATTGCAATAATATTTTTTATGTCCTGCATATAAAATAAGCAAATTAGATATTATTTTGGTTTAAGAGAAATGGGGTAAGTATGACATCATAATTTAGATTCAGAATTTAAATAGAAAAACGGGTGAACATTTTTTAAGTTGTATATAAAAATAAAATAACTCGGTACTAATTGCCTTAGTTATCAAATTATGAACTGTTAAAGGCACATAGTAGTAGTAATTATTGGTTTTCTGTGTCAATATAAGGCCCATTTAGTAACTATTATATAAATATTTGTTTATAATAATTATAGTATAAATAAACATATTGAAACAAAAAATAACACAATTTAAAATCGAGTAAAGATTTTCTGAAATAAGTAACACTTACCCAGAGAAATATTTTACGCCCCATTACGGGGAGCTTCAGATCGCTACGGCAGATTTAAATTTTATCTGGAAAGTGCAATAAACCAGAAATTAAAATCACTATTTCATTCTCATTACATTAATTTATTTTTTAATTAAATAACGATTTACCAATTATATAAAGAAATTAAATAACTTAAAATATTACGTACCTATTAAGAAATTTGACTTAATTTAGGTTTAGAATAGAATATTTGATATTTGGTACAGGATCACCTGTGCCCGAGTCGCGAGTGCTTTGTGACTGAACGCGCGGCACGTACGTCTTCTAGTGTTAAATACCTCTGAGTCGTCCGGCTGATATGGCACCCACGCTTACGATTGTGTATCAATAAAATTTGGAGACATTTAATTTACGGTACCTATATATTAATATAAATAAAAAGATATGTACATAGTTTTTAATTTCACTCTTTCACTTTTTTAATAACAGATAAGTACTCATGCATCTATACGTATTAGTTTGTTGTGTTATTTACAACATCACATTATTTTTCAAATATTTTTAAAATCGATATTATACAATTGCACTTTTACTTTTCAAGACTAAGTATATTATCGTTAATAATAAAAAATATGGCTAACATTAAAATTTAAGGATTTATCATACATCAGTGCTATAATAAGGAAAATAAATTACTTGGTAATATATTTAAGCGGCAGTGATATCCCATCATACAAGCAGCAATGTTATTAATCTATTTTCACTGTCCAGTAGCGCAGTATGGTTTTACACAGTATGGTTTGGCACAGTTTTTGGCCTGCAGGACTTTGTAACTATAGGTCTAGGAATATTACAGATTTTTAATGTTATATTTTATAATGGAATTGATTGTAGTTATTGATTTTATATGTCGATTAATTGGTTAAAAACTTGTTAATTTTCAATATTTCATATTCCAGTAAAAATAATAAATACTAAAATATTGTAAAGAAATTAATGTTTTTTTTGTATTTCTGATTTCTGATAATAATTTCCTTGTAAGGCTGATAGTTCATGTTTATTTTTCGAACAGTGTACTAAGATATACTAACTATACTGTACCTAAATAAAGGACAAAATATTAGAATATTGAAGTTTTGAGAAAAATTTCAGTGTTAAAGGTTGTTGAGCTCTGCTAATTCTTTGTCGCCAATACGTTGCGCTCAGGTGCGTGCTGTACGTGGCTGTGCGATGTGCAGACGCACTGGGCGCTTCCACGATTATTATGCACGCGACGTTCTTACGCCGTCTTCCCGCCACTGCCAGTAGCATTGTTTCTTTCTCTACAACGCCGACACTTAACTGTAAACTAAATGGACCCTGAAATTGGCATTACTGTTTGTTAAAGATATTTGAACCTGACCTAGACGTATGACCCAGCTTTTTCGAGATTTCTGTTTAATCTACATACGTACACATACATACGCATTCCCTGTGAAGTACCTATTTTAAAATGTATCAGCGAGGATTTTTATTATAGGCATTTTTATGTACCCAGTAAGTAGTTAACCATAATTATTTTGCTTCTTCTGGTAAGTACCTAAATGTTAATACAAATTAATTGATTGTATATTACTAGATTATCTGCCCTTTTGAAGATGGCCTAGACGGAACCGGTTTGCTACATTATTTACTTTTACTAGGTTTTCTGAAGAAAAACAAGTAGTGTTGTGCATATTTGCATTGTAGAAGGTACCGACTGTCGCTCCGGGGATGATCCCGCATGTTCAGAGCGAAGTTCAAGGTGAGCCGTTGGCATTTATGGGGCGATCCGTCACTGCTGTATCGGACGCCCACGTCACCTTTAAGACTCACAATTTGACATATAATTAAATCCAAAAGGTTCATTGTAATTCAATACAATAACAAAGAAGTAGCAGCGCCTTGCCAATGCAAAAAGTTTATTTAAAAAAAAATTAAATATGATATTTAAATTGAACAAATACAATTTTTTTACGAAATAGAAAAAATTAGGGTAATTATATTTAAATAAAAAATAATAATTAACAATAACAAAATTAAAAGTACATCGAAAATAATGTGTAAACTAAACCGAAACTAAGCTAGAAGATGGCTACAGAGCATAGACCTACCTACAGAGACCATCCCGATCCACATGTGGAAAGCATGGGATTGATAGAATTAAAGTAAAATATAATAAATAGTTCTAAATAAATCCTCAGCAATATTTTTTCAAATAAAGTGATATTTTCAAAAATATTGCATACTAGCGGCCCGTCGCGGCGGCCATTGAATACATAATAGGTATGTCGCCTACGTCCATCTGGAATAATGTACCTTTCGAATGGTGAAAAAATTACCCTCCACATATAAACAAACTCGCAAATTCTGCTCTCTCTCTCTTTGTAATATTAGTGTAGATAAAGTTAAAGTACAACCATTTTTAATCTTTATGGAACTGTTAAAAAAAGTAATGCTAAGTACATGATGTGTTATATATTTTGTAAATCGCGATTAAAATATTTCTTCAATTTTTCATTTATTTTTAAGCCCCCGAGACCTACCTCCGAAAGTGAAAATTTAACTTTATTTTTGTGCCAAATGTGAAATCGAACCTATTAAATGTAAGTGTGTAAGTAGATAGCTGAAATTGCAACAGCTTTCAGTTGTTTACGTTAATTAATATCTGAGAAAAATGATTGAGAAAAATGACTGAGAAAAATAACTGACAAACAATCTGAGAAAAAGGTGTTCATTTTTTTTAAATTTCGAAATGACACTACAAGGAGTCGCTTTGTAGGTCACGCTGCTTGAGGTAAAGGACCGAGTGGATCGATGAGTCCCTGATCTTGATCTGTAAAGCGTGCGCCACACAGACACGGAGGCGAGGCGGAGGTGGATCTGCAAAAAACTCCGCAGAGGCCGAATGCGATCCGGAGGGTACATTGAGCATGAGACGAGAGCGACACAGAACCAAACCGCTGTTAGAGAATATAATAAAAGAAGGCCGACTCCAGGCGGGATACATTGGTTATTTTTTTTAAATCACGGGAAAGTCCAACGAGCAAATAGTCTACCTTATGACAAATGGACTGAGACCCATGGACATTTATAATATCAAGGCTAGAAAGCACTTCAGACTGTAAATCGTTGGCAACCTGTGGACTATTGCAATATTGTGGCTCTCCTAGCAGAAATTTCACAGGAGTGGAGAGAAAAGAAACGTAAAACCAAACTGCCTTGCGTCCACAAATCAAAGAATAAACATTTCAATACTAAGAGCCATCTAAAAGCTAATCATAACCATAAGACCAAAATGCAGTATTTTCGATTCTTCATACAAATAATGTATTATTTAGCTACAGAAATATTTGTAAATTATTTTTTAAAGTAATTAAAGAAGTTACTTACTTTTATTTTATTTATATTTTATTTATAGTAACGGTCTGCACATACATATCTTAACGTTTATACTTACAAATTTAAAACTAAACATTATCTTACATAATCGACTTCCTTAAAGTTACCATTTAGAAAGCTGTCATTGCTTAGGGTGCCCAGCGGACTGGCAGCATTACCTATTTGAATAGTCAAACTGATTCGTTGGCGTAAGAAGCTGACGGTCTCCCGAAGCCTCGACCAGTCGCTTACAAATATCAGAAACCAGTAGATGGGCTTCAAGGCCCCAAGGCTACAAAGTTTCGACAAAGTTACTTATTCACAGCTTTCCTTTACTTCCTTTCTGTGTGGTAGAGCCATGTTGCATTGCAGCACGAATTAGGCCGGCTCACCCAGTGAAATACCACCATCTCATAGAATATCGGCATGAATCAGCAATAGTGCTGTTGTGATTCGTTCGGTGAGTGAGAGTGCCAGTGGCCCATCTCCCTCCTCCCCCTCCCTCCCTAAAGGCCGGCAACGCACCCGTAATTCCTCGGACATTTCGGGTATCCACGGGCAGCGGTGATCACTTTCCATTAGGTGACTCGCTTACCCGTTTGCCCTTTCTTTTATAAAAAAAAATCCTTTGCAATTTTTTCCAACGATAAGCTTAAGCTTTTAAGATATTTTTTATAATGTTTATCGCAGAAAATCGTACAAATAGGGGCGCTATTGCAATAACGTTATTAGTTTTTCAGTGGATCTCACTAATATGTGACCAATTTTGTGTAGAAATATTACTTAAAGAACCAGTATTAGTATGCCTCTGCACCACCTAGAGCCGCCACTGCTCTGTGTCACGGTCTTAAGGCCTTCAACGCACTACCAGCTAGCCGCAATGTGCACTGCAATGCAATGCACTGTGGCAACAGATCGGATGTATATTTTATATAAAATCTTAAAAATTCCAACACGCTAGTTTGCAACCAGCCGTCAACCGTTGCTGTTGATTGAGAGCTGTGCCGGTTGAATACTGCGGCGTGTCGCAGCCCCTCTAATATGCACGAGTCGCCCGAAGAGCGTGCTCTCACCAACTTATACGAAAGTACAAATCAACTCTTTAAATTCAACTAGTGTTTTTTCAGTGTACTCAGGTCAGTTATTGCCATTGCTACCGTGGAATTAAGAGAACATGTTTCAGTCATGGATTTCACTACCGAGAAGTTCATTGTAGAGGACAATGACGCCGTGTTTTATGTGGTAGCAAATGTGCTGATTTTGTATGTAGAAACAAAAAGTTAATACAAAAGTAATATTTCTAAAAGCACTTACCATTGCGACGGGCCGCAACAGAACCGAGACGATACGGCTAACCGGAGTACGGCGTTGCGGCAGGCTGTATGTTTTGCGGTCTGTCGCAATGGTGCGCCACATTACGGTTGGCAGATAGTGCGTTAGTGTTCATAGTACATACAAACACACTATAGTATAAGCACTTAGTAACTCTACAGGGAAAAGCGTATAAGTACTGTACTTTAAAAAACTAATATGACACAAAAAGGAAGTCTTGAAGTCTGGTCTCAGGGAACGTGGTATTGATGATGCTGTCTGCCTGACTATTGTACCGTCCGCAAGTTTTTATTGGAAAGTTAATTACTTGTGTATCCGCGTCACTGGATCCCGCATCTGGCATTGAATCCAGAAATCAAAAAATCCCATGTGATTGCTGGATAAGGGATCTAGCAATTGGAATGTTGTATGTACCTATACGGCAGTAAACACTGAAATATACAGAACAAAATATAGGTCAAATAACTTTCTACTTTTTGAGTTTGCTAACAATTTATATCAGTGAACGCCTATTGTATTATACATATTACGTCAAAAGAAGAATAATAATATATCTGTCGTTCTGTACAGGCGCTTATATAATTTATTACAAAAACTTTTGAATATGTAACGGAAATGCAGTTGCTATAATACCATCACATTATACTATATATTTTCATTAGTAAAGAAAAATGATCAACGTTGAAAATAATTTGTAGAAAAAAGGGGAAAATTATATTCGGTAGATATATTAGACACGCATGTTATACATATAAAAAGAAAGTTACACTACATAGTACGAAATACTAATTGCATTGGCATTGACTTGCATTTGGCTCATTCTTTCCTGTTATTTTATAATTAGAGAAAGAAAGTGTAGAACTAGGAAATAATAGTTGATACATCCAATATCCAAGGCGCGAAAGGCGCAAAGCCACAAGAAAGCACATTATAATTTTTTCATAGAATCGCTGAAACATCCATATACGACTTTATCTCAAAGGCACTGTTTTCTCATTTCATTTATTTCCTTTTTCAAAAGAAAGTCAAAGGGCATTTGGCTCGACTATACACCTCAGCTTTACAGTGTGTGCCTCGCTTATGGCAACAAACGCGTAGGTCTATTCCTGAATATACTTCTACTATCAGAAGGTAAGTAGTGAGAACTACGGTTTATTAGTATTTGACAGTGATGTATGTTATTGTTTAAATAAATTTTCATTGGTGGAAATTACCCATGGAACCCAATGAATTCAAAGCAACATCATGCTTTGAATTCATTGGGTTCCATGGGCGCCTCGCGATGCTCTCAATGCCCTGGCACCTGTGTGCACCACATATAGTTCCAGACTGGGATCGATGTGACCTTATTCGACTCTTTCGATATTAGAATTTACTGTGCCTTTATATATATTTGTAAACATCACATGCTTAGTAACAGTTTATTATTGATCCGTTTTACTTACTATCAAATAGTACTATAGGTAAACAAAAGAATTATTATCAGTTTCGTTGAGTAACGTAATATGATTGTCGCTTCGAGAAGCGCTGATAACAGATACAATGAGATCAATAGTTCAGTTTTAAATTTGAAGTAAATACAATAATTTTAGTTTGGCATTGAATATTGGTTGGAGCAGTACTCTGGTTAATTAACCATGTTAAATCGTCGCTTATTTCTCAGTAGACGAATAGTTACAGAAACAGACATTTTTAATGGAGGCATTCTGGTAGATGAAAAAGGTGTTATTGAACAGTTGCTTAATCGGAAAGAAGCTAACAAAATTGCAGTAGAAAGCGATGGAAAAATTGAGGTGATTTGATATCAACATTATATTATTTTTAAAGTGATTTTCGATTGCATCGTGAAGTCACATTTTCTGTATCATGGCGACTAACTTAGATTACATTGTGATTATGTATTGAAGTATGTATTGAAATATCTGTTCTGCTACTATATTCAGACTGAAACTAATTTTCATGTAGGATCCCAAGTACTCCAAAAATGTACCATAAATAAAATTTTTAGTATTTATATTTGTTTCAAAATTACAAATACATATCTTATTCAAAAAATCAAAAAAGGGAACCCGTATCGTCCTGTAGGTAGGTCTGTAGGTCCATTTGTGTCTGTATGTCACAGCTTATTACTCAAACACTATTGGCAGTACATAAATGAATTATGGAAATTTAATGTATTCTATAGAAACCCTATAAAATAATGTAGCGAAATTTTGAATATTATAAAATTAGGGTTGACACTGCATACCTACAGTTACATGAAACTGAAAAAAAAATCCAACGCATATAAGCGTGGCGGGATATCTTTAGATAGGTCTTCAAAAATGATATTGAGATTTCGTGAGTTTTTCATTTAAGTCAATAGTTGCTGAGATATGCGCTTCTAAAGTAATAAAAGTGTGAAAATTCTGAAAAAAGTTTATTTGTTCCCAAGCGTAGAAGCAATATGAAGGGGCGACGAACGTCGCATGGGCTCCGTGAGCATTGATTCTAGATATTATAGAATCGAAGAAATGTATTTCCAATTAACCAAATTATGATTGCAGAAATGTCTCCCCCATTACGATGACATGAATTTTGGTAATTTTTTTTATACTCACAAGTAACGACCAAGTATAACTCAACGAATGGTACGATATTTAGATTATAAATTAGACGACCATTTGAGATTTTTTTCGATGCATTGAATTAAAACAGATTGTGTATCAAATGGCCGGCGTAATTAGATGAAAGATTGTTAAATAACATATATTTTTTAAAGGTTTGAAATCTCTATGATTTGCGAATACAAAATGTTTATAAACGGCCTCCTACTATCGGGAACGCTAGCTTTAAAAAGCACTTTCAACGTAAATTAGTTTGAATGAGATATGTCGTGTAAGTAGTTTTTGATAGCTGTAGCATATCTATAGGTACACGTAGGAAGGTTCACACTTAGAAGAAATATTTTTATTTAATCTTAATGTACATACTCTGTACATTAAGATTAATAAAAATAAGTTTGTGTAGAATATTTTAACAATCTTCATTTTTAACTAACTGGCTGTCTGTGTGTGCTGTTTGTCACATGCGTGAAATTTGGTAGTTTTCCAGTATGAAAAGTAGCCTAGATTACTCTCTGACACACAGACCAAAAAAAAGTTTGTTTGGGTTTCGGTTAAATACAAGTAACCACACACCTATGAAAAAGCCTTGATTTCGAAATTACAGACACTCAAATTTTGTTTAAGTAAGTAAATAAATAACTATTCTATTTATGTATTAAACTTAAAATTGCGAATTAGGAATCTATTCAGGGCCGTACAATCATAAAGTAAGATTATACAAATTTCTCATTAATTTTATCATAATTATTTTAGAAAACAAATTACGGAGGTATAGTAGATTGCGTTTATAACATAGGTACGTTTAAAACATAATAATAACCTAGCACTTTTTTTTGGTTTAATTATTTTTGACAGGACAGACAATCTTATATTTATCATTTAGATTACTTTCAATGCTGTAGTAAAATTTCGACAGCTATTTACGAAGTAAAGCACCATTACATTTTGAAGTGATTTAATTATTTAATTATAATAAATGACAAGGATTAATAATTCCATGTGAAAATGGAGCCATAATTAAAAATATTTTATTAACATCACTTATATTTATGGCTTTTCTAATCTTTGTTTAAAAAACGATATTACAAAAATAATAGAAGGGGGCTATTTCCTTCAAGAAGAGGACTATTTTTTTAGATTGTCGATGGTGGTGACTTGGCTCTTATGGCAGGCGTGGTGGATTCCCACGTGCACGTGAACGAACCCGGTCGCACTGCGTGGGAGGGATTCCGCACAGCCACAAACGCTGCCGCTGCTGGAGGGATCACTACTATCGTAGACATGCCACTGTAAGTTATATATAATAATAAATAATAATACATTTCAAAGCTGGCTGTCAACATGGTGAATCTCTCAGACCAGCTATCTTCAGTTTGGCTATCCATTCCAAATTTAATATTTAGTACCTTGACGACGGAACAATAGGAGGTCAAGCAATTACTGTTTTAGACGACCTTAAAACCGTCATTCGAAGATTTAGACATTGGCTTAGATTTAAATTTTCTAAATGCGAACTCTTTGTTTCCGATTCGATTCCGATTATTAAAAAAAATGAAATAATTAACAAAGTTAAAAATCTGGTACCAAATATTAAAGTCTTGTCAAAGGAATTGCTGTACCTTCTAGGTGCTCCCGTTTTAGATGCCTCCATACCCTGCTTTATAAATGATTAATTACAAAAATTTTGCCAGTCTTCAGATAAACTTCTCAAATTAATTCCCACATGGCTCTCCTCATTATTTGCTTTTCTTTTCTTTAGAAAATTTACATATGCTCTTCGCTGTTCTCAGCTTTTTATTATTTTTATTATAGAAAATATTAATTTGCTCCTTTGTTGATGACAGGGTTTGGAATTAAGCCTCACTTCCTATCCGTTATAGAGGCCTGGGCATACACAAAATCTCGAGTATGTCACTGCCTGGTTTTCTTTCGACAGACTACAACACGGAAAACCTTTTCCTATCTGTTATTCGGCCTTTCTTAGGATCGGTTGAGGTGCGGCAGTTCTAGGCATCGGTTGAGGTGCTTGACAGATGCTCGAAATACTTAACTTAGGAACCTTAATTGACGAAACCAGAATTTCTCTCATAGTATCCCTTCGTCTGGGGGCCAGGCCTAACCTTCGTCAGTGTTGCCGCTGTGGTGATCTCGTCCATGTACTAGGTCACCACGGTTTATCCTGTTTACGTAGTGCGGACCGCATGTTACGACAATCTGACTCATTCGGCGGACTCTTGTTGCCGCTGGCGTTTCTGCAGTCTTAGAGCCTGTAGGTATTGCACGCAGCGATGGCAGGAAACCGGATGGTTTGACGCTCATACCTTGAAAACTTGGAAGGTCACTGCTGTGGGACTCAGTAACAGTGCTATAGCCATACTGCATTACAGCACGAATTTGGCCTGCTCGCCCACCACCACCCTCTCACAGAATATTGACGTGAAATAGCATCTATTGCTATTGTGTTTCGTTCGGTGAGTGAAAGTGCGGGTGGCCCATCTCCTCTCTCCCCCTCCGTTCCCTTTTTTCCCTATAAGGCTGGCAACGCACCCGTGATTACCCGGACGTTGCGGGTGTCCACAGGCGGCGGTGGTCACTCTCTATCAGGTGACCCACTGGCTCGTTCGCCCCCTCTTTTATAAAAAAAAAAGTTTTGTCGATATACTTGTTGTTTCCCATGTACCGACAATTTCCAAGTTAGCAGGTGCCGCGGCCAGCACTGCCGAGAACTTGAAGCGAAGTAAGTATGCGACTCTCACTGAGAATTTCATATTTACGCCCTTTGCAGTCGAAAATGGGTCCCTAGGACCCCGAAGCCCATCGACTGGTTTTTAATATTTGTAAGAGATTAGTCCAGACTTCGGGAGACCTGGCAGCTGGCAGCTTCTTCCGCTAACGATTCAATTTGGCTATTCAAAGAGGTAATGCTGCCAGTCCGCTGGGCACCCTAAGCAATGACTTTGAGGAAGTCTATTATTTAAGATAATGTTTCGTTTTAAGTTTGTAAATATTAACGTTAGGATATGTATGTACTTTTTTGTTATTAATAAATTTCAAAGTGATTTCATTTAGAGTATCAACAAGATTTACCTTAAATAGGTACATGATTATCATCAATTAATCATCATTAATGTACATACATTATACATGTATATATAAAGAAAGGAACTAACTGACTGGGAGACAAAGCAATGCACAACCCGAGTCGACAGGTATAGAAACTTAAATTTTACAAAGAAGTTTCATAAAATCCTTAGCGGATGTTTATACTCTACGCATACGCTATGCAGAGATTTTTTTTAATTAGCCCTTGGAGTTAATTAATCGACATTGCCACGGAAGAGAAGGGAAGAGAAGAGATGTGAATTAATTCTTCGTGTGGTAACATTTTGAAATAAATTCCATGAACTATAACGTACAAATTAGATATTTGATATCAAAAACGAGTAGCCTATCTTCATGAGATTTCTTGAGTAATCTTAAAATTCAGCATTCTTGAGTATTCACAAAATGTTGATAAACTGTTATAAAAAGAGGCTATTCTTTAATTCTGACTAAATACGTCAAATTGGTATTTCTGCATCTAATGATGTGAGTAGGTACGTGCATATACATCAGCATATAATAAATAAAGTATAAAACTTTGCTTAACTCTATTTTAAGATGTAACGATTGCAGAATATGTATCGCGTAAGCGTATGGGCATGGCGGTAGAACTGATATGGTTTTTGCGATCAATTCCATGTTTGTCAAAACGGGCTTAAGTTAACAATAAGGCCGACTATGTTTAGTTGTCCTCCGAAGCTGTCTTTGGTAGTTTCGAAGATGTACTCAGTAGATTTTTTGGTAGTAAGTATGGGTTGCTTGGTGTATAAGGTGATTGTCATTGATCACTACTTATTGATAGAAACACTATTTAGATAATTATGCGATCAAGATTAGAGGAAAACCTTATAACAATTACAAAAAATAATGAATCTGCATAGTTACTGTAATTTTATAGTGCTTTTAATTCAGTTAATTATTTAAATGTCATAGTTATAAATGTTTACATTTACCAAACAGATTTCATATTTAAAAAGTGATTGTTATTCCAGGAACTCGATACCACCAACAACTACATTAGAAAATTTGAAAACAAAAGCAACTTCCGCGGAAGATAATGTCTACGTCGATGTCGGATTTTGGGGTGGAGTTATACCAGGAAATCAAGTGGGTAAATGAGTCTTACGAATATTAGAATTTCACCCTAGTTTTAAAAATGTTAATAACGATGAAGGTTATAAGAATTGTAAGGTTCTATATATAAATTCGTTTGTAGCAAATAATATTTTACATCTTCTTTATATGGATCTCATAAGAATGTGTTGAGAAGCATTCTGAAGTACCTACTGTAAAAAATTACAACAACACAAAGCCAGCAAGTAACTTTTCCAATGCTTGGGCTTGGGCTGGCTTGGCCAATATATTCTGTTCAAAAGTGGGCAATAACCGTTGTTTGGGTTTCGGTTAATTACAAGTAACCACACACTTATGAAAATTGTAATTAATTGTATATTGTAATTAAGAAAAAATATAACTAAATTTCTCTGATCTGACCCTTACTAGGAATCCGCACACATATTTGTTGATTATTTTTATTAGGTACACTTCAAGTGTCAAGTAAGTTTAATGTAATACAATAAACTTAATTTGCAGTGTGTGTGACAATACATTTTAGATTTCTCTTCACTATACTAACATTGGTCTAATGGATTTCCTAGGATTCTCTTCAAGAGTTAATCAAGGCTGGCGTGGTGGGTTTCAAATGTTTCCTGTGTCCAAGTGGTGTTGACGAGTTTCCCAATGTCGATACTCATGATTTAGAAAAGGCGTTTAAAGCACTCGAAGGAACAGGCTCAGTTCTTGCAGTAAGTGTATAAAATATAATATTTTAATACATCTTGTTTATTTTTTATTAAATGAATAGTATAGATCGAAAAATTACAATGTTCACAGTTTCACGCTGAAGTGGAAAGTGATCATAATGACGTAAGCAATAAAAAAAAGAAAAAGAAGGGTAAGTTAATTAACTCATAAAATTTAATCATAAAATTTATTTATACATGTATGTAGTTTTGAATTTTATACACTGTATGTTCGGATAAAGCTAATATGCAAACTTTCATACATTTCATTTCAAACTTCTAGGATATGCGTTTAGTTTATTAATAAGTGTTACTTATACTATGCTATGCAATAATGTTATAGCCGCTGGTGAATCTAAAATTAATAAATAAATAAATACTGATCTCGGGTATTGGAGACAAAGAAAATTATATTACTGCACCAATTGCTTATCTTTTCGCAAAGGTAGTAAAACTAGGTCAAAGTATAGAGTTTTTGTATAGGTGAGTGGACGTCCTACCAACACGTGATTATTTCAACATTGATGTCTGTGATATGTGTACTGAAATATTTATTGTAATAGCATTAAGGCTCTTTGGACCGGTAAAGTACGAGGATATAGGATTTTGCTGAGTTTTGGGTAGAGTTTTTGGGTTAACTAAGTAAATTATACAAAAACTGCAAGTTGAAATAAGTAGGCCATTCTTTCATCTATAATCGTATGGATTTAAATTTTTAAAATTCATAGTAGAACATACTGAAATTTTTTTTTTCTCAAAGAAGATTTTTCACATTTACGCAGTACGCGAATTTATTGATTTTCAAGGAGTCCGCAAGGGCATTTTAATCAAATTACACAGACAAAATTTAAGTTGAAATATATAGTTCGTTCTTTCGATTACAGTCTGATGAGAAAAATTTTTTAAAATTAATAGAAAAACATAGTGAAATAAATTTTTTTCTCTGAGATGAATCACCAAAGAACAAGAAATTACTAACTTTTGAGTGTTATGTTCGGGCTTAATAAGCAAAGTATACACAAACTAAAAATTACAGTAAATAGATCATTCTTTCGTCTATAGCCAGATATGTAGGAAGTTTTAAAATTCATAGCAGAACATAATGAAATTATTTTTTTTTTCTGACAAGAATCGCTACAGTACGATAATTTGCTGATTTTTGGGTACTACTTACGGGCTAACTAAGCAAATTGCACCCAATCTGTAAGTCAAAATAAATTGTTCAGTCTTTTTTCTACAATCGTATGGATTTCAAATATTGAATATCATAGCGGAACATACGAGTTTATTTTTTTTCTGAGAAGTATCCCCCGGTCATGGTAATTTTACTCGTAACTTTGGAGGACAAGCCAGCTATAATGAAAGAACAGAAAAGTTTTCTATTATCACTAAAAATAAGTTTATTGTTATAACAACCATAAAAAAAAAAAATATTTTTCACATTCGATAAGAAAAGTAAAAAAAACAGGATTCACTCGAATACTTTATGTAAAAGTTGATGTCACCGATGTGGCGCTTCAGTCGGGCTACGAGCCCTGTAGAAAGTGGACGTATACACTAATTTTATTCATAAAAAGTGTTGCCAGTGAAAAAAATAAATGTAATATCGATATATTACTTCATGTGTCCAAAATTTTAATAATCGGTTAGTATTCAATTTAAGTATGACATAATGTAACTCATTTACTGTAATATAGCGTAAATTGTCATAATTATGTCATTTAGAAAGAAAACGAATGCCTAAAAGTATATTAAAGTTAATGTAATGGCAATATGCCAATTTTATGTCAGTAAGTAAGTGTCAGTAAGTACCTAGTTATAATTATATCTATAATTTATATTTTTACCAAATTTTTGGCGGGATTTTATGGGAGCGGTTGGGCGTTTATTTTAATTATTTGCAAATTGTTTACTAGTAAATATCGTGATGTAAAATTGATATAGTTTTGCGTCCCAAGTATCTACGCTGTTATGCATTATGCGAAATTGTTGAAATAAGTGCTTATTCTGTAGTGTGATGTTGGGATTTTTTTAGTGGTTTAGTCGGCTAAAGTCGATCCTACTATAAAGACTGCTTCGATATATTTGTCGCCAGAGAATGTAATGAACATTAAAATGTATTATGTCGACATTTGATATTTTAAGAAGAATATTTCATTTCATACTAAAGACGTCGGCTGTTATATGCATAGATTCCTTTGCCTTCCCTCTCAAGGCATAATTGTACAAAAAATATTTATATTTTTACCGCGCTTTCAAAATTTTTCTATTAATTTTGCAATTTTCTCAACTGCAAATACATAGTATCATAATTTTTTCACTAATCGCTATTTATCATTAATTATACATATAAAAAATCTCTCTTTATTTATGTTCAATTATTCTTCTGTAAAGATATGTATTCGTAAAAGTGATTGTTTAAAAACAATAACTGTATATTTCAGATGGGGAAAGTAAGGCAATTTAACAAAATTACCAAAAAGAGGCGTTTTCATTTACAAATCTGTATAGAAAATACACGCAATACAACACGAAAATACCATTCAGAAAGGTAGGTAATTATTATGTTACAGAAAAAATAGTATGCTAGTTACTAGTTAGGTATGAAACTGTTATAGTACGTTTGAACCCATTGAACGTTTATAATTTATACTTGCCTATTTGAACTAACGAGAGCATCGATTATAACTTGTATAACAAAGTGGTATTTAATTAATATTCATTTCAGACATTTCTCATAAGTCACAATTTAAACTTTAATTAATAGTTCCTAATGCATTAATGGTGTGATTTTGTAAATGTCTCAGATCACCACTTATGTTACCACTGATTTATACTTATACCATTTGTGTGACCCCAAAATAAGCATACTTCATACTATGATGATGCACTCAGGCTACAAACTGGTAACTGGTAGTCTGGATGTTACTAGATACTCTTCCAGTAAGTAGACTCACAGTTTAACTCGTTTTATGAACAGAATTAACCTGAGCAGGACATTGAAAGAACAAATTAAGTGATCAGACTGGGAATCAAATAACTCAGATCCTAGGACCTCGGAATGAACACAGCTTTATATTCATGTATATTACATTAAGAACCATAAAAAACGCATAAGGCCTATTTATAGAAAAACTAATACATCCGAGAATCTGGTAGTAACCTAGTATCAGTAACAAATCATTATAACGTAAAGCTGTTGTTCTATGAAATTTCTATGTAGGTACTTCATTAAAAATCACATTTATGACTTCATAAGTAAAGTTAACTGTCCTTAATTTATAATATGTAAACTAGGTGCCTAAATGAGAATTTATCAGAAATTGTATGCGAAGAGGACATAAAGTATAGTTTTAAATTTAAAAAATAGTAATCAAATCAATTCAATTTTTAAAAAATTGACAAATTTATATTATGTAAGTGAAAATTGTAATAAATATATTAATTTTATGTAACAATAACAAATAATTATAATGAAAAACTTGTTCCATGAGATATTTCTATGGAGGTATTTAATTAACAAATCACATTTGTTATAAATGAAATTAACTATTCCTAATTTATAATTTGTAAAGTACTTAAGTGAGAATTTATAAGATATTGTATGCGGAGAGGATATAAAGTATAAAGTTTTAAATTATAAAAATAGTTAATTATTATTAATGATTCAATTTTTAATAAATTATTAAATTTATGTTATGTAAGTGAAAATTGTAATAAAGCCCATATATTAATTTTATGTATTGCAGTTCTATCAACCAGCGTCTAACAAGTGGAATTGATCATTTCGAGTGCAACAGATTGAGACTGTATCTACAGTAAGTACTTACTACTTTATGTAATGTGTAGGATTTTGAAAATTTAGTACCTATGCCTACCCTAATATGATACTTACCTATATGACAGTATTTGCCTAATACTTACCTAATATTTTTAATATTACAATAATGGGTTTTTTTAACAAAAATATTGCAATTAGTTTGCAATGTAAAGAAATGTAGTCTATTCGAGGACGATGTAACCCAGGCTATTACATGAGTAATGGTAACCATTGTCCACTGTTACTATTACTACATGATATGTGAAAGAAGTAATAAAAAATAATTATGTTTACATAGACATGTTATCTGTAGTAAATACAATTAATATGAATAAATATATTATATAGTAGGTATGTATAAAAGAGCAATAAATAATGTGAAATTGCTTGCTTGTTTGAAGCCAATTGGCAGCAACTCATTTAGTCAATCACCAGCAAATGACATAACACGTCTGATTCGTAAAGTAAACATTTCAAAATCTTATGAAATTTTAAATAAAACATATTTATAATTTAATTGCTTATTTTAGTTATGATGTGCATTACCATATTTAGTAAGTGATGTAGGGTGACCAACGCACAATGATGAATAATGGAAACTTTCTCTAATGTTATTACTGAAAGCAATAAATACTAATTTGTGTCGTTTTCCATATGGTAGTTACGGGAAAAATTTCTAAGCTTGTTTCTTATTGTTACAACTAATGTAAATTCTTTCTTAATGATTCGATTCGAATCCATAACTTATTCAGAAATATATTTTATAGTAATAACAAATAGAATTGGTATTTCCATTACATTAATCCGTTTATTAATGAAATAACGTGAGCGCATCTTTCATAAGTATTTAACTGTTAGTATCCATAACAGAACTTTTATCTTGAAAATACTGAATATTGCATCAATTTGTCTCACAGTTATTTCGAATAGTCAGATATATTTGTTTTTTAATTTCAGAGTTTGCCAGTAAGCAAAAACAAATGCTTGTTAAAAGGCAAAAAGAATTGTAGACAGATTATTTTTTTCAACAAATTCAAGAAATTGCAGATCATGAATCTCTTCATGACTGTAAGTTTTCTTATTTAAATATTAATGGAGAAGTTAAATTTGGTCTTTACTCAAAATTTTATGTTAATTGTAAATTGTGCAACAAGGAGTTTAATTTGGAGACGTCTCGTAATTTAAAAGAAAAAGCGACTATTAACCATGAAGCAGTAGCTGGAATAATTTCTATTGGATGTGGTTTCTCCCATTTAAGATATTTTCTGGAAACCTTGGACATACCATTTTTCACTGTGAAATTATATCGTTCTCACCATGACACCATGTTCATCTGGTGGGAACAGACAACTGCACACAGCATGGCTCAAGCTGCTCGTGAGGAAGCTGAGTACGAGCACCGAAATAAATTGGCAATGTCAATGAAAAGGGAATTAGACAAATAGAAGACAGCGTAAATTCAGGCCGGAGGAATGGGATCTGCGTGTCATGAAGCGTTACTATCAATAACACTGTACTGTTATTAAAAAGGTATTCGTAATTTATAATGCCTAACTTTTATCATTTATTTTTGCTTTTATCTTCCCTAAAATTTTTGCAATGTTCATTCCGTTAAATGATTATAATGTTCATTAGTATTGGTTTTTATTTTATAATAAACTTTTATGATTTTCTGATTTTCCTTTCTACCATGTATTTCCAGCATATAGCAGACACCAGACTCCCCCGATGACAATTTGGTGGTGGTTTGAATGATATGTACATTGTATTAATAGAGAGTAAATGTTATAAATAAATGAATATTATCTCTTCATACTATGTTTTATCTCATAGTAATATGTAGTATAGAACAAGTAAAGAGACAAATGGAAGAAGGAGTACCTTCATGCCAGGGGATTATAATATTCGTTATTACATCTTTTTATTTTATATTATATTAACTTTTATCTTTTATAATTTTTGATCTTTCTTTATTTTTTCCAGTATATTGTGTCCCTTCGTACTATGTTTCATCTTCTACTAGCAGGTAGTATGGAACTAGTGAAGAGAAGAAGAGGGAAGAGGGAAGAAAGAAGAGGGAGTACATTCAAGTCAGAGGAAAGGAAGAGGATGTGAGGGTCATGAAGCATTATCATCAATAACGCTTGTTATTATATATATCATCAATACTTATGAATAATGGCAAACGGTATTATTATTATATAATGTATTAACTTTTATCTTTAATGATTTTTAAATCTTTCTTTATATTTTTCCACCATATTATGTCCCTTCACTCTGTTTTTATCTTCTTAATACACAGTTTTGGAGAAGAGGTGATGTATTTAGTCTCTTCAGAAGAGAGAAAGAAAATCGGTGGGTCATGAAATCTTGGCAATGAACGGGTCATTAGCAAGACTAATAACGTTAAACTGTGTAAATACTTGTATAATAAGATGCTAATCGATGTTAGTATTATATATCAACTTCATCTCTTATTGTTTCCTATATTTTTAATCCCAACCCAAAAAGAGGGGTAGGGCCTAAACGGATGAACCGATTTTGATTTAATTTTTTTTGTTTGAAAGGTGACGTGATCGAGTGTCCTTGGCTATGATTTAAGAAAATCTGTTCAGCCGTTTGAAGAATATTAGTTCTTTTTTAGTTTTTGAAGGGACGCGAGCATCTTCTACTAGTCTGTTCGATACGAAATTTAGTATCTTATACTTCAATAATGTCACAATGACATGGTAAACTTGACCAGCATCAGGTCAAGTTTACCATGCTACCCTACTTTGGCGTTTTATTTACATCTTTTACTCGTTAGAAACTGCACAACAATAATTATTGAAAAAAATTAATTAAACAATTTTTAATTCAAAATAGCTATGCAGGGATGTGGGGTGGCAACCCTAGCACGTTTTGTTTAATTATACATTATATTGTATAAAATATTTATTTTATTAGGAAACTCGATTAGAGAAGGTCAACCTCAGTCGGATCTTGGACTAATTGAATAATGATTACAGAATTAGAATTTACCGTATAAGTGACCTTCTTTTTTACTAGGAAGTCTGATTTTAACTAGCTGCAAGTGTATACAGTTGAAATCAACCTTGGTTCACGTCTGGTTCAAGTTTAAATTACTAGCTAGCTTACATAGATCTGCATGGATGGATAACCGAAGCCTCACTCCGTTCGCTCGCGACCCCAAAGGCCGGCCTCTTGTCTTTAGAATACCGTAGCCAAATTCTCTGGCCCAAGCCACAGGGTAGGTGTTCTTGTTATTGCCGCTGACTGCAAAACCATACTCTTACTCATACTAATAGAAACCTTGGTATTCACCAATATACCTACATGTCAATACCAAATAAGCCGAAGTCGAAATGGTCCGTAGGTACTAGACGGCGAATTGTTAACTCCACGGTATCATTAGGCTGTTGGTTATCATCCATTACCAAAGAACTTGTCGAAACCAGTAGAATGAGTTGGATTTCAATGGGTTTATTATGAGTCGTCTGACTAGGAGTACTTGGGTTTCGTTATCTACTGCATCACACTCAGATCTCTGAATCACATCATCAAGTACAGTACAGTACATAGAATATAATATAAGTATATCCTTGCGCATCATCTGATCCTGGCCCTAGTCTCGTGACAGCAAACAGGTCAAAAAATCTTTACGATTTAAGTAGGTGTAACGCATTATTTTTTATTTTATTATATACAAATGAATACCTAATATATGAGAATATGTGTAATATTTTTCAAACTACGTTTAATATGTTTATTTCTAAACTAAATACGATTTCATCTCATAAATATTTCTGAACGTAATGCTTACGAAACATTCAATAGTATTATAACTTTATTTGCATGTGTTGTCTACGGGAATCGCGCGTGTGTGAGTGTGGGAGAAATCTGTGAAATTAGGTACTATGAACACGTTCGATAAGCAAACGCCATCTAGCGTACGAATGTTTCCCCTAAAAGGAGAGCCACAAGGCCTTAAGGTATGATTTTGTGGCCCTTTATTGCTCTTTCCATTTCGAATAGGAAATGGTGTAAACTTAAGTATGTTGTATATACTCGTAACAATTAGATAAGTAAGTATACAATATACGTGTATTCATAACATAACATAACATAACTTCACGCTGTATCCCCAACGGGGTAGTCAGAGAGGACGGAGCGCCAGGAGTCGCGGTCCTTACACACCTCTTTCGCTTCCTCAAATCTCATCATTCTCCTCACACATTTTCGCCTAGGTATGCGAGTGCTTTTGACATTTCCGTCTGCTAACACTCTGGCTATTTGATCTTCATAAGTCAGCCTTGGTCTTCCTTGGCTTCTTTTACCACTCACTTTCGCTCTGTATATTTTCTTCGTCAGTCTTTCATCACTCATTCTTTCCATGTGCCCGAACCATCTAAGCATTCCTTTCTTCATTTTTACAATAACACTGTTGTGCAACCCTGTCATACTGCGTATCTCATCATTGCTTATCCTGTCCGCAAGCGTGACACCGCACATATTTCTGAGAGACCGCATCTCCACAGCATTTATCATACTTTCACTCGATTTCGGGCATATCCAGGCCTCACTGCCGTACAACAAAGTTGGCACCAACACCGCATTGTGGATGGCCATTTTAGCAGTGTTAGATATATTCACACTACCCACTAATGCGGACAATACGTGTATTCGTATTATGATATTAAAATAATTTTACCATATTAGGACGAAGCGCGAAAGAAGGTTAAAATTTTAGCGTTAATGCGTAAGTATGTGTGTGTGAGTAAGTGCGCACGCGTGTGCGTGCGTGTATGTGCACATGTTCCCTCATAAAACCGATACCATTTAATCCATTTCAACGTACTAGGTATTATTGGATTTGAATTAAATTCACTTATGTACCCACATGAGAACAAATAAATGAATCTACGGAAGTAAAGTACAACATTGGGTGAACGTATAAATACAGATTAAAAAAAAAATCAGGAGCGATTAGATATAAAAACTGTCGGCGCATTGCTATCCGAACCAATGCGTAAATATTGTAGAATTAAAAACATGGAAGCAACCAAACTGTACAGAGCTTAGGTGTACAATGTATGTACATTACATTAAAGTGTGTTTCTGATATAATATTTATTCTAATCTCGGATTTCGGCGTTCGGCACATTCCGCATTTTTGTGCATTAACGACCAACAGAAACAGAATGATTATGTAATAACTACAATGATAGATAAGGTAATTGTGAAGTTGTAATATATTTCTTCGTAACTCGATATAAAAGACATAGTGAAAGCAAATACAATATCAACTACGTCAAATAGATAATTAAAAATAACTGCATAAGTTAGACTTTTCAAATTCATTACATAACTTGAATAAAACATAGTAATTACCTTAGACTTACACGTGCCGTGAGCATAAAAGTACATAGCTTCAAGGACTAATGGGTGTTTCCCAAGTTGTGATTTTACTTCATACATACATACACACATCCATCATACACACATGCACACACGCACACACACATACACACATACTCGTACATATCTTCGCTCTGAATCCCTAAAGGTGTAGTCGTTCGCGGTCTTTACATATTTCTTAAGCCTTCGCCAATCTCATTCTGGTCACGCATTTTCACCTAGTTATGCGGGTGCTTTTGACATTTCCGTCAGCTAGCATTCTGGCTATTTGATCTTCGTAAGTCAACCTTGGTCTTCCTTGGTTTCTGCTACGAGCTATGACTCACTTTCACTCTGTAAGATTTTCTTCGTAAGTCGTTCATCACTCATTCTTTCCATTTGCCCGAACCATCTGATAATTTCTTTCTTCATTTTTACAAATACACTGTCGTGCAATCCTGTCTTATTGCGTATCTCTTCATTGCTTATTTCGTCCACAAGGGCGGACTGCATATATTTCTAAAAGATCGCATTTCTACTGCATTTATCTTACTTTCACCTGATATCAGACATATCCAAGTCTCAATACCGTACAATAAAGTTGGCATCAACACCGCATTGTACTCGTATATAGATGTTGTTGCTGGACTATAGCGGGGGAGCGGGGAGCGCAGATCAAGATGTCTACTACATTTTAAATTAATTAATCATTATACTGTGATTATATTGTGAGGAATATATTAAAAGTGAAAACGAAGTAAAGTTTTCTGTTTAAACGAAGACATTTTATGGTTACGATAATATAGACGAGAATCGCAGTTCGGTCGACTGGTGAGAACTAATAATAGACTCAAATGAGATTTTCACTGTCGGATAACTTGGTTTTTTAGCAGTGTTTTAGACAAGATTGCTTGTTATTTATGTATACCTAGCTATATACATGTCTCAACAAGAAAATGATACGATGTTTTTAGATCCGGAGGTCTACGACACATACTTAGAAACGCGACCACCTACAATGGAACAGAACGCTATATCACTTATCAACAGTTTTCTTGATAAAACAGAGTAAGTTTTCACCGATTGACAGTATTTTTATGTATAGTTTATATACAAGAAGAGTACTTTTAAAGTACCATACATTGAAATGAAAAAAAAAAAACAGAATCCTCATACGATCACTTTATTGTGTGTCAAATCTCTTTTTCATAAGGACGGGTATAATATCGACTTAATATCGATATCATAACTACTAAGACCTCATAGATAAATGCGATCTTTCAAAAAATATTTCAATGCTGACATGCTGATTTACTGTTTGATATAATTGATGATTCTTCAATCAAAAACGAGTACCTATGTAAATATTTCCCGTTGATCTGCAATAAACGCAAAGAATCGCGTCTCATAAAATAAGAAAGGGAAAATACAAAATAATTTATTTCCAAGTTTCTGTAAAATTATACGTGATGCAGAATTTTCTGTGCGCGAGTCCGACTTGTGCTTGACCACATTTTTAATTTTATTAACCGATACTTGGAAAAAATAATTTTCGATGGTATTAAACGAAAAGTTAGTCTTTATTTTTCAAACGTTCCTATAATGGTCAGTATGAACCTGGTACGAAATATTTTAACGAAATTGTTGTTGAAGTAAAAAATAAAATGGTTTATGTGTTATATTTTATAGTGTACGAGTTCATATAGTGCACGTATCTTCCGCGGACGTGGTACCTATGCTAGAAGAAGCCCGTGCTATGCGCCTGAAGAATGGAAATAAGGCGTGGCGCGGAGGTGTCACAGCCGAGACCTGCCACCACTATCTCACACTCAGCTCCGAACAAATCCCAAAAGGACACAGCGAGTTCAAATGCGCTCCACCTATTAGAGATACGCATAATAAGGTAATTAGCAATCCTTACATCGCACCCATGCTGATACTGTAGAAGGTAAAGAAAAACATCGAAAGAGATAACAATCTTCTAATCTTCTTGCGTAGGCCGTAAATTCAGCCAAGCAACAGGATTTATAAGGAACTGCAACAAATGCAAATCGTAAGACTGGTAGCGATTCCTGGACTATGATAGAACCGAGAATCCTTATGATCGGTATAGTCTAGCAGAACACTCGAATGGTATACTTGAATTAATCAGAATATCTGCGTCTACCGTATCTTTATGTATTGCGACTTCTGTGACCTTTATCTACGTAGTTGTAAATGTAATGCAATGACGATTTTGGCTGTATGTGCAAAACACTTGATATAAACGACCAATATCCAAAAGCACGGGAAACAACACGTTGAGTTTGAGAAAGCCGTACAAATATTATATAATGCTAAGAGCGGCTTTTATGTGGTCATAATATTCTGTGTGTATAGAGAACTAATAAATGATTATTATTATAATAATTCGAATGTGTGGTAAACTAGCAATCTGTCAGTGTATATTTTAAGCGCAAGTGTGTTTTTATTACGCATCGATATTTTGTTCACCCCAAAGGAAAAATGGTGTAAGGTTGTCTAAGCAGATATTTAGGTACTCTATGAAGAATATATATAAATGTAGTTGGATTTCAAACTTTATAATTATAATTTGCATTCATCCTATGTCTATACTAATATTATAAAGAGGTAAATTTTGTTTGTTTACTTCTTTGTTGTTGTAAAAATACTTTTACCTATAGAAAGCTACACTATCAGCGAGTAACATGGGTTGTATTTTATTTTTAAAAAAATCTACCCATGCGAAGCCAGGGTGGGTCTCTAGTAATAAATACTTTGCGTAGAATAGTGTAAATACATCCATATCTTCACGCTGTATCCCTAACGGGGTAGTCAGAGAGAACGAAACGCTAAACACTGTGGTCCTTACATACTTCTTACTTAATAATTTATGTAAATAATGTTGTTAAATGCCTACACCTTTTTGCTACTTTTATATTTGAAATTTGGATGTTGTATTATTTTTATAAGTTTGATTATGTACATAACTTTGAGTTAAAAATCTCATAATTGTTCATTGTTTGTTAGTAATCATGTCAAGAAATATGAGCGCTTGTATATGCGTTGATGTCTTTTATATTAGAATTTTTGTAAAAGTGTATAGACCGTATGAGTGTCTATATCGACCCACTGTTTGTGGCACAAGAGGGAACGCACTCACGTAAACCCATACTACGGACTGTTCTAGTGTTTAACGTAGTGTCAGAGCTTCAAGCTGTCCATAACGTACGGTTTCTGACATGGTTTAGTGACTACCGTCATAAAGTAATGGTGTAGTTTATAAAGATAAGAGACGCTCGACGTGCTTGTTGCTATATTTACACATCTAATAGTTAACCGCGTGGAACTTAATTGACCTAAGTAAATTGTTTCAAACACTATTGTACTAGAATAGTTTGATAAATAGTTAAAAAAACATAAACACTAAAAATCTTCTATTATGTACTTCCTTTTGTTGACCATATAATATTGTAAAATTATTTAATTACTTCCGCCTTACAGGAAAAACTTTGGAAATATTTATTAGAAGATAAATTGGATTTAGTTGTATCAGATCATTCACCGTGCACTCCAGATCTCAAATGTTCTAATAATTTAAAAGCTTGGGGAGGAATATCATCTGTACAGTTTGGTACGTCTCGATTGCTTGTGTTTCGTCTAATAATAAATTGTTGCGAACTGAAAGCTTTAGGCTTCTTGTCCATGGCGACATATTTAGATCCGGTGAAATCACCGGGCTTACGTAAGAACGACGGATTCGGCCGGATTGCCGAATCTAGCTCCGTCATATTTACGCGCGGTCATCGACGACAGCCTGCTATCAGAGTGTGTTCACGAGGATGGACGAGCGTCCGAATAGTGTCCGACTCGCTAGTACATCAAAATCCTACGACAGGAGGTAGACGAGGAACTTCTAATGTCTTTAATAGAATCAAGGCTCGATCTATAGGATAAAACTATAGAATATGTATGTATATATGTCATTTTATTATATAATTATATGTCACTTATGTAATTAAAAAAAAACCGTTGAGGAATATAACAATAAACGCCTCACTTTTGAGGCATGGAACAGAATATAATATGTAATAGATTTCACAAGAAAATTTCACAGAATTGTCTTTTGTAGCAATAATTAGTTAAATTTTATTTTAAGTTTTAAATAACTTTTGTTAATGTAATAATGTTAATATGTAATCACAAGTTTTTTCGTCTGCAAAGTTGCTATAATACACGTTCTCGTGACATAATCGAAATAGTTCTACTTTACGTTAGTGACTAATTAATCTGTGGTTCTACTAAGCCCGCACTTGATTTTGCCTCCGCCGTAGCTACTTCCGGCAAAAGGCTTATCGTGGACAAAGATGTCAGATAAATTTCGTACGCGGATCCGACTAAAATTCTTACCGTGGACAAGAGGCCTAAAAGGACGTTTTTCACTTTTATTGATTTACGATTTTTCCGCAGGATTGTCTCTATTTTGGACGGCTGCTTATACTCGGGGCTTGGACTTGAAATCGATTAGTAAATATTTAAGTTCTGGTCCGGCTCAGTTATGCAGTTTGCAAAAGGAAAAAGGTTCTTTAAAGCCTGGCCTCCATGCTGATCTTGTGTTTTTCGACCCTGAGACAACATTTATTGTAAAATCTGATGATATACGACACAAAAATAAGGTATTTCTTTATTTTCTAATTGAACTTTACTATAAAGTGGGTGTGAGGGCTTACTGGAATAATATATCTCGAAAACACATAAAAATGTATATATTATAGTAATATATAAATTTTATAATAATTTATATGATATATGTATATATTAAATCTTCCTGGTTACATGTTTTAATGACAGCGAAAACTGAACTGAAATCTACTTAGAAGTTTGGAAGTTATAAGAGAATACACAGAAAACTCAGATTGTGACTTTTTGTACTATTTAGAGGTTAGAGATAATTTTTAGTGTGTGAGAGCAAAATCATGCTCATGGTAGATCTAGCTAAGTTACCATAGTGTAGCGAACATAAGTCATTTGGGTGTAGTTAACTGCGACATAGTTTGTCAACGTTACATCTGACATTTTGTAATGAATAGTTTCTTTGTACGCTTTGAATAAGTAAATGACCACATCTGCTTTATATATAGTACGATCGTTGGTACGTCTGTTAGACATCGTATAACTTCAGGTCATATTCTCTCGATATAATATTTTTTATCGTGTCGAGTCGATGGTCCGTACTTAGGATTCGATAAGTAATGCCATAGTATTTATTTATTTATTGCTGTATTTAACGCAGATGAAACCGCGAGTCATAGTAAGTAAGTTCATTGCAATTGTAAATAATTTTTACAGATATTGTATTGTTAAGTCCATAACCTAATACAATAATCTCCTTGTTTGTTTATTTCAGTTAACTCCGTATATGGAAATGGAACTCAGAGGCGTAGTCAAACAAACTTATCTTCGTGGACAGCTAATTTATAAGGATGGAGAAATTATTGGCGATCCTAAAGGAGAATTATTGTTGAAAGATTTCTGATTCCATTTTATTTTAATAATTAAATTGGTTAAGGTATATATATTTTTCGGTAGCGCTATTAACTATTATGTGTTTATAATAGACACTGTAATAGACACAGCACTGACTATAAGTACTCAAGATTTATTTCTTTTGTTAAAATTTAAAATTAAAGACGAGCGGTGGAAAGCTCGAGTTTTGAATTTTATAATCTCGCAGCGGTAGTGGGGAACGAGCAGTCAGTCGTTCTTCTTGATGACGTCACGAACATCGTCTCTTTTTGTTTATTCGTCGGTGTTACTAACACTTCTTAGATTTTTTAACTGTTCGAAAAATGATTGATGTTACATGTTTTTTAACTATTCGAAAGTTTTTTATTATTAATACCATGTCATCACGTAATAACACAAAATCTAGAATGTACTAATTATTATATTACATATATTATAATGCATTTTTCAAAAAAACGTAAATAATCCAAATTGTTTGTAATAAGTTTTTGACTTATGAGTGGAAATACTGCTATGATGGCAGTGCCATCTCGTAAACCTGTTTTTCCTATATGTAAGTGAATAGTACATACTTAATATGTATATACTATATCAATTGTAAAATGTAACAATAAACAATAAATTCATAAAATTATAATTCTCTTAATTTTTACCGAGGAAAAAGTCACCTGAAGCTTTTTTATTTTACGAGTAGGTATACAAAACAGATCGCATCCAAAAATGATACGAAATTTACAAAAATAAAAAAAACACAATAAACGGATGAAATCCTAACGATGTACATACACACAACTAAATTAACTATATTTAACTAACATATTCATTATACATAAATAAATGTAATATGTAAATACAACGATTAAAAATAAATAAATACGATAATAGGATGATAAAACTAAAAGTTCGCTTGAGTGCATCTCTGACTTGTTTTTTAAAAGTAGTTAATTTTGAACTTAAACACGTCAAGGTTGTAATTACCGTCAGAAGTAATATCATTATACACTTTACACATTCCTACAATAGGGTTATAAAATGATGTATTATTTTCATAAACTTGGAGAAGGAACGGTTTTCTTAATAAAAAGAAAGCTCAACACTCACAGCGGAAGTTTTGTGTATGGAGGGTAGAGGCAAGGAGAGCCGTCTCTGTGTATCAAAAAATGTCCGTTAAGAGGCGTTAAATAAAAGTGGCCCTACTATAGCTAGAGGGTAAATTTTCACCATTATTGTTCTATTATTTTTAAAAGTTTTATAACAGAACACAATAAAATCACTAAAAGATATTAAAAGCTCACGATTATTACACATCACTCTCAACGTGTTTCGAAGCGATTTTTTGTTCATCCTCTCTAGCTACTCTAGCGCTATTCTGGACAGTTTTTAACCGTTATTTACTGCTTACAGCTGGACACTTTTTCCACTAACCCCATGGGAGTTAGTGGAAAAAGAGAAGGTTCTCCTTACCTCTACCCTCTATAGTTTTGTGCAGTAGGTTAGTAGGTAGATATGGTATATTAAGGGTATATTATTTATTATAACACGTCAAAAGAAACGTCATTCGTGGTTCATATTTTACTAAAGCTAAAACCTTACTTGACTTGAAATTGTAAATGTTACATGTACTTGATGTTATTCTATGTAGCGATTCTTAAGGTGATGTAGTCATAAACAATAATTTAATTTAAAATATACCTTCTGCTTTATGCAAACGATTATTTTCGTTTATTTTATAAACTATAATTAATTTAAAAACATCCAACTGTCATTTTGAAGAATATGTTTAGATTAAACTATACAGAAAATTTAGAAAGAGAAATCGGTCTCGTTACTCCGAAAAATCTAAATCTCCGTTTTAAAAGAGGTTTCTTTGATGTTTTTTTTGTGTTACAAAAGTTAACCAATCGTGTATCGTAACGGCAAAATGAAGTCAATGAAATGAAAAATCAAAGCAGCTAGACAACTGGCAAACGCTTCGTAAAATTGAAACGCTCGCTGGCGTTATTGCTCGTCAAAAGTGCTATTCGGCTACGTTATATACGGCGGTTTTCACACGACTTTACTTTTCGTTTAATTTAATAGAAAATTAATAACGTTTGATTACCAATTCAAAATTCGGTACGCTAAATCACGAGGTTTTCATTGTTCTATTCTACTAGCGTTGACGAGAATTGAGCCACTTGTCTAGGCTCCCAGGTTACTAAATATCACTGTCATACGTTTTGTAGTCACTTACAAATATTGTGATACATGCCGTGAAAATTTCAAATGCCTTCAATTTTCGCCTTAACGCAGGGAAAACAGAATAATTTTTATTACGTCTTATCATTTGGGTGAAGACGGGGTGTACCTATTACATTTATCTTGATTTTCTTACAATTGATTATCTTACAATAGTGCGGTGGGAGTTTGTAATCAACAGAATGATAATTTTGTATATACAAAAGTAATTTACTTTTTTGACTACCCCGTTGGGGATACAGCGTGAAGATAATGTATGTACTTTTTTGACTGATACATAATAGTCCGATCCAATAACGGTTGAAATCAAAACTTTGGCAGTTGGACTGAATTTTGATATAATGTTCTTAAAGTATTTCAAACATGCATGTAAAAAATTAAGTTAATAAAAGTATTGTCAGCTAAGTCACTCTACAAGTCTACAATGATAAGTCATAGACAAAAAAAAATCCCAAGTAAAATTATAGAACGTAAAATTTCTTTTACATCTTTTTGTCGTAAGTGAAATATTAACGCAGTTAGGAAGCATAAAGAATGAGAACCGGTTTACATAAAACCGTAAAATTTATTATTTTTTACTTTTTTTTTTGTTTTCGGTTTACTCAAAATTATTACAAAAAAAAAATTAAAAAATAATATAGAGTTTCATGACGTTTTTAAAAAATGTCTCGTCTTTATTCTTTTTTTTCGCGTGAACTTCGAACGTTAGAATGTAAAAATTTTTTACTTGCATATTTGAAACACATTTAGCACATTTATGAACATTATATCAAAAATTCAGCCTCATTGCCAAAATTTCGATTTCGACCGTTATTTGATAGACATAAAAATGAAATTTAGTTACAGCTGTAACAAAATTTCCCTGTATATGGAACAATAATACGGTCCGTAAATTAATATGGCTTGTAATTTACGGACCGTATTATTGTTCCATTTTAGAGATAAACATTGGGGAATAATGATAATTAAGAAACGAATCAAGCCTCGCTTCCCATCCGTTATGGAGGCCTAGGCATATGCAAAATGTCGCGTATGTCACTGCCTTCTTTTCTTTCGTCAGCCTACAGTACGGAAAACATTTTCTGGTCTATTTTATTCGCTCTTCCTTAGGATCGGTTGAGGTGTCGTGTTTGACTCCTGAATACCTAGTCCAGTATTCATCTGAGAACTAATCTGTCTACTTCGATCTTTAGTCAGATACACTAGGATGAGCCTCTATGCAAAAACATTCATTGCAAAAACATTCTTTTATTAGCTTTTAGGTCATTCTTGTAGTATCGAAAACGGGTAAAGAGGCGAGAAGTAGTCAAATAACTTTATTAGACAACTAGCTACCCGCGACTTCGTCCAAATTTTCCAATAGTAAATATCTCTTCGTCAGAGGGTCGGGACTAACCTTCTCGCCGTTCCCGGCGCTGTGGTTATCTCATTGAGGTACTAGGTCACCACGGTTTATCCTGTTTACGTAGTGCGGCTAGTAATGTCGTTGCCGGCAATATTGCCCAAAGTGAGAATATTAGTGGTAAAATTGCCGGAAAATGGCAAAATTGCCGGCAAACACACAGATCGGGCCGCATGTCACGACAAGCTGCTTAGAATGACTTCATCCGGTGAGCTTTTATCGCTTCCGGATTTTCTGTAGTTTCAAAGCCTCTCGGTAGGTTGTGACGGCAGGATATCGGATGCTTTGACGCTCATTGCTTGCAAACTTGGAAGATCGCTAGTGGGGATGCCACTTGTGTCGATACACTTGCTGTTTCCCATGTCCCAGTGACTTCCAGGTTCACGGCCTATGCAGTCGAAACTTTGGGACCTTGAGGCTCCTAAGCTCATCGACTGGTTTCTGATATTTGTGAGCGACTGAATAAGGCCTCGGAAGACTTTCGGACTAGCAGCTTCTTCCACCAAAGAAAAGAAACTATGTAGGTAAGTTCCGCAACATGTGTACTAGCGGAGTTCTAAGAGTAGGGTAGTTTCCATTTATTCTATGGAACATAAGGACATAATGTGCCAAATGTACCAACAAACAATATTTGTTTATTTTCGAATCATTCTGTAAAATAAAGATAAGACTTTTTTACAATTGAATTATCAAACTGCCCACTTGAAGATAATACAGGTACTTAGTAGTACTTGTCCTATATCTACAGTGAGATTGTAGACCGGTAGGTACTTGTATTTGTTATAGTGACTTACTCAAACAGAATGTAAAATTACCATCGAGGTACGAACTCTGCGGCGGTAGATTCCTTAACATTGAAAATGACTATATACTCGTTAGTGGCTTTTCCAATATCGTTAGTAATAAAATAATGACTACTGCAAAATAAAATATCGAATGCAGATCTTCGAATCATACACCAGATGGACCAATTTGGAAAAAAAAGATTCTCTTTTTGTACTATGATGTCAGTGAGAAGTGAGCTCGTGTCAAATAGTATCCTGTGAAACGAATAAGAAAAATCGGTCAAATTTGCACCATATTTGTGTTATTGTACTTACCAAAAAAAAACAAGTCAGTCAAAAACAAACTTATCTTTGCCGTTGAAAATCACGTTCTCCTGTACTGTCGGACTGCAAACTTAAGTTTGTAATAAAAAAAATTGTGATGTGAATACAAATTCGCAATTTTTGGAATTTTCTATTTTATTGTACTGTGAGACCTTGCTTCTTGCCAAATTAATGATTCAATGTCAACGGGATGTACCCTATAGGTATATATTTGAGTGCATAAATGGTTACACCTCCGAGGGAGAATAGACGTTAATGTTTTCTATAAATTTTAGCTTGATACTTCTACCAATTTTTGAGAAAAAGGGCCTTGACTGGTCGGACAGACGGACACACGGACGAACTAGGAAGTGAATCCACAAAGGTTCTGTTTTTTCCTATTAAGATACGGAACCCTAAAAATTCACTGATTTCGCGAAAGACGTCATGTTTCACAGAACAAATGGAAATTATCCATTCTAGTCAGGTAGCGTATTACTTTAGGTAGGGGAAATCCGGGTAAAGCGAACACCCCAGTCAAAATGAATACTCTCCGCCACTTCTACATTATTAGTCTGTCAATTACCGCGTACTCATATAATACTCGGTTAACTCAACTCTATGTGCGGCAAACACTTCAGAGAGTGGCCATTGGGCACACGGCGTACCGGCCATGAGGTGACAAATGTATATTCGTGAAAGAAGACCGATTTAGCGAGGCGAGTGTTTTGCTAATAATTATTATTTGCTATTATTAAATAAGTAATATTTTTTATTCAATTTTCTTTCAGTTTTCAGTTTTAATTAGTAATGTTTGCTACAGTTTCTTGACAGATAATACAAACAAATATTAATAAATTCTTTTAATTTTTAATTTACAATTACTGTAATTACATATGTAGTAAAGGCAATTGTTTATGTATAATTTGAAAGTATATTTTGAAACTAATAAATTGAATAGTAAACTGAGACGTTCGTGTTAATTTTCCGACACATAACTTTTCTGTAATAGTCAAATTATAAACCTTAGTGTTCAATTTATCCGGTTTCCTCTACCTCAGTCAAAGAAGTAGTATAAAATTAACACATGAATTACAGCGTTATTGTCTCACAGATTCACTTCAATACATAACAATATAAGTAGTACTCGTACTTTTAAATTCTTATGTATTATTTTGTTTTGAATACTTAAGTTTTAAATTAGATAGGTATAATATATACATTTTCTACGTCCCGCATTGAAATAGGTGGAACAAAATATATGAATGTAAGCGTATTAGCAGCGTCAAGATAAATATAACATCTGTGACATCTTACAAAAATTGATATTTTATTTTATGGGACGGTTTTAAAAGATGACAATAAAAATATTTATAATATCATTGTGATTTGTAGGTAATGTTTTTTTAGTTCTTGACAACAATTATTCATTGTTTCTCCTGACTATTTATTGATCACAAACACTTAAAAAATTGATCAGTAACAAAGATAAGGGTTATATACTACGTAGTGATAGAAAATTATCAGCATCTCATTATCTTGGTCATTTTTAGAGTCCAGTACCAAAATCGTAGATTGAATCCCACAGCATTGCTTTTAGATTTTTTGAGACTAGGTAAAGCTGCAGTAGGTACATAGTATGTCAAAGCCGATTCTACAAATAAATATCATTTAATTCCTAATTCTTAGGACATACCTAGTTGAATGTTTTATAAGCAAGTTCTATGATAAAAACTGATCTATGAGTGTGAGTAGTGTTTTATAAATTTTCAAGGATTTCTGAGAATTTATTATTCCCACTTCAGGGATCATCTGTAAATTGTTGATCAAGGATACCACAGTAATTGTTGATATTTGTCGATAGTATTAATTTTATCTAATGTAATATTATCTAAGAGATAAAAGATTTGACTGAATCAAACAGAGTTCAATTTGTAATTATTGTTATAATATGCTTCTGGTACTATTACGGAATCCAAGTCGCACGATCTCAAATTACGATTGGCTGGTTTTTCTTTGTCACTCAACCTCTATAATAAGTGAAGTGATTCGTAAAATACATCAACGTAAGTATCATTTGTTTTCAGCTGTTCAAAGAATTTAACTAGATACATACTTCAGTCTATAGTAGATCGCGACTTTAATAACAATGCATGTACAAATTTTGCTTATGGTGTATTTACTGTTAGGTGAGTGTTTTAAGTCAGGTTCAATCTTCCTTAATTATTTTCTAAATATTAATAATGTTATTATTTTTAGTGGGAATTGCCTGTCGTGAAGTAAATTTAATAAGTGAGGAATCAGTTAAACAATTATTTTTAAGTCGTAGAGTAGTAACGGATTCTAGCGAATTTGACGGTGGTGTGTTAGTTAATGAAAATGGAATTATTGAAGGAATACTGACCAAACCATCAATTGAGACTTTATTATCTCAAAAAAACAATGATTTACAGGTAAGTATCACTACCTGCTTAATTTTGTTTGATGAAAAATAAGGACTAAGTACCAACGTAATGTTATCTGTCTAAATACGTATACAGTATTTAGGATTCTATAGGTACCACGACTCTGGTATTCGCGATCTGCAATAGGTAATAAGAAATGTAGAACGAAGTACTGCAATGTCATTCTCTAATAATGTACCACGTAAATACATACTTATCGTGTTTTCATGTCATGTCTATTTAATTTAAGAGTTTTGTTAAACTAGTAATTAAAAAGTACTTAACCGATTTTGATGCAAACTTGATTCAAAATTTTTGATAAATCTCTAAATAAACGACAAAGTCACATTTAATCTAGCTCGCAATCTAGTCGTAGCCTTACTTTTATAATTTTTTCCATTATCTCTATTTATCCACTTTTAAGATTCCTCGTAGGCGCTCTTAAATTAACGGCCTTATTGTCATGTAAAATACTTTAAAATCATATAGCCTCACTTAGGTTACATATAGAGGTATACTTGTTTATGACTTACGATTGATTAATAGCGTGATCAATGAGAAAAACTAAAAACGAAAAACGAAAGCGATGTTCAGTTCAGTATATAAAAACACTTTATAAGTACTTGCGAATTTAGTGATAGATAACGTAAAATCAGATGCTGGCATAGTCAAGGCAATAATCGAAGCGGCACGGTATCTACGGACGGCCATTCGATTTCTGTAGCATCTAAAATTGTGCTCGAGTAATCACTTGGGCCGTCACTTTTCTATTTCGTTTTGTTCTTTTTTCAAAAGAAATAAGATAGGCGCTTGTGCTCTTTTTTCTTTGTAGGTTTAGTCGGTGGTCTCTCAATGTAGCCTGGATGCCCCGTGAATGTCTTGCCTAAAAATATTACAATAACAAACGGTTTTTAGTGTGTCAATTTTCCTTTCAAATATAAGATTTACTTACCCATTGTCAGTTGATTTTTATAAGGGCAATATTTTCGATTTATTCGATATCCATGACTCTCGTCAAATCTTGACATTTTTTTATATATAGAGCTATTATATAGATTTTAGCAGTTGTTCGCGACTTTTCATGGAAATTATTTCTTCCTTTAGGGGTAGATCTTTCAAAATCGATCGAAAATATGTTTAAATATTTATTTGATAGATTCTGTACATTAATTTTAGGGTTATCTACTCTATTGTTCGAATTTATTTAACCTTCTCAAGCGTTACTTTAATTTTCTAACGCATTTTATGTTTGGTAAAGATAGTATAAATAATGTGAAACTGTAATTAGAAGTTATTTCTACTTACCTGTCTATTAATAGAATTAAATATTATGACCTACTTTCCACATTATACGGATAATTCCATATTCAATGGCTAATTACTATGTAAATAAGAGGTGATTTTATTGTGCGCAAGTAATTTAGTATATGTTTTATGTATGTATTAATTTCATGTTTCTGAATTGTTATTTTAGATTGTGGATGGAGGTGATCTGGCATTAATGGCTGGTATTGTGGATTCTCACGTGCATGTTAATGAACCTGGGCGCACATCATGGGAAGGATTTGTTACTGCTACTCAGGCGGCGGCGTTTGGTGGTGTTACAACTATAATAGACATGCCATTGTATATATATTATGATATCTTAGAATAATCTAAAAATACTTGCTTACTTTAAGAAAAAGAATGTGCTATGTATATATCACGACAGTTAAGAATACCTAGACATAATATTATGTATGTGTCTTTGTTTTTAGGTAATATAAAATTTAGGGCTATCAGGTGCTATCTCGGAAGTTATAGGAAATGAAATTGCAAAATAAAGAGTAATTATTAAAAGGTAAAGAGCGAAAAGTTCCTTGAAAAGTTCCTTTATTTATTCATTTTATCAAATACCTGTTGAGGTAATATTTTAAATTTGCTGTGTAATTACAATAACAACGGGATTTATCTTGACTGTAAAACACATGCGTAGCCAGGTTTTAGCATCCGGGGGGAGGGGGGTCTTTGGCGAGGGGGGTTAAGAAAATAAAATAACTAAATGCTCATGAAATGACTATCCATATGAAAAAAAAAATAAACACGTGATAAAAAAACCCAAATGCATTAAAGAATTAATCTTCTGGTTATATTCCTCGCCTCTACTTATTTCAATATAATATTAATGTAATATTTTGAATATTTCTCAGAGAGGTGAGGGGGTTGAACGCCAATCCTCTCCCCCTGGGTACACTCGTGCTGTAAAATAATATCGGTAAGCGAAAGAAGTAGCATAGGAGCACGACGTGAAGATATAAATGTACAAAACGACTACCTTCTAAACTCTCCAGAGTTTCTTTACCAAAGGTAACGCTTTGGATCACTCAGATATTGTAATACAGAGGTTGGTGTACGGTTATTTTTTAGGAATTCTATTCCACCTACCACGACTTATGAAAATTTAAAAATCAAGGCGGCCATAGCACGCGAAGAAGTTTATGTTGATGTCGGTTTTTGGGGTGGTGTGGTGCCTGGTAATGAGGTAAAATGTACATATAGGTACTTTATCTAACGGTTGCTTTATTTTTAACCATATTTAGACAAATAAGACTAATTTATCGTGTCATTTTATTCAGCTAGAGTTGCAGGACATGGTCAAAGCAGGAGTGGTGGGTTTTAAATGTTTTTTGATCGACAGTGGAGTATCTGAATTTCCGAATGTTACTCCGAAGGAATTGGGAAATGTTTTTCAAATTTTAAATGGTACAGGGACTGTTTTGGCAGTAAGTATTTTATAACAAATTTATATTATACATACATGTAAATAATAAAAATAGTTTAATAATTGCTATTTTAACGTGTAAAAAAAGCAATTAATTTTGGGTTAATTTTCTAACGAAGTATAAATAGCTAGTATGTGTACATATATACGACGAAGTATCATGTGTTTTTAAATTGTCAATTAATAGAGTTATACTACCTCTTGCCCGGATTCTAAAACTGTAAATAGTAAATAACTACGTACCTACTTAAGTACACATAATATGTTATGAATTTAATACGAACAAATTAAAAAGTAATAAGTAAATAAAAAAATAAAGATGTAGGTAGAATATGTACCCAATTGTTTATTTATCTAATATTTCTTCTTTTCAGTTTCATGCTGAATTACAAATAAACAGTAGTAGTTCTAAATGCAGCAACGCGGAATGTCCAAGTTAGTGTCTACTTTTACACCCGAATTATGCCTACATACATTGATGTTATATTTAAAAAAGAGGAAGATAGATTACGTTAGAACTAATGCTTGTAAAATATTGTCCCGGTTATGCACACACATAAGTCACACGCTTTGTTTATACACACTAATAAAATGATGAAGTGTAAATAAGATAGCATGACAATTACCATAAGCAAAGTGAGACAAATATGCATTGCACTGCGTCGCTATACAATGTAAGACTTCAATAGCATTTTAAACTAAGAAATCACGCGGCTCTCTAAAACCATTGTGATTGGTCAATTTCACTTTCTTACTGCATTTTAAGCGAATCCGTGACTTAATTCACAGAATATTAGTAATTAATGCAACAGAACAGACATTATCTAAAAACATGGGAAATTTACGCGATTACCTTAATTTTTGCTTGACGTTTCGACCGAGTTGCATCGGCCGTGGTCTCCAGTTTAATGCCGGCCGCCAGCCGAGGCCGAACTCGGCCGAAACGTCAAGCGAAAATAAAAGGTAATCGCGTTAATTTCCCGTGTTTTTAGATATTTTATAATGCAGCGCGAAAGTTTAAAAGTTTATAGAACAGACATTTTCGAAAAATATGATTGATGGCTAAGGGTAAGACAGAAAAAAAGGATTTGTGTTTGATTTTTAAAATTAATTTTTCTTGAGTCATGTACATTTAGAAATAGAATTATTTAAGTACATACATTCGTAAAACAATTTTGTTATAAATTTGAAAATGATAAAATAAAACACTAGCTAGGTATTTTCATGACTTTATTTTTTATTTTGTAGGATTATTGGGATATTAGACTCACTGCTAAAGCTTCTGATTCGTTTTAAAAAATACGTATATTATAACTTATATACCACCTAAATAAACGTAATCAAATGTTTAATAGGCACTACATGACATTGACGGTTCTGTAACATAACTTTTTATATTCTTTGACCAAACATAGTATATTGCTGTCTGTCGCACTTGGTAACTGGGGTATTACCTATCGCATTTCATTTTTTTATGATTAAATATTTTACTGGTATTTTAGATTTTGGAAAAAATGGTTACACAAATGAATTAAATAACTATACTTACGCATGATACGTAATTCGTGAATCTTTGGAAGTCTTGCTAGTATAGTTTCTGCAGTATCTAATAACACAGGACGGCATTTTAATATTAATATTAGGAGCTCACATACGAGTTGACACTGTCACGTTGTTACACGAATGAGCCCCAGGTTGGCTAATTAGCAAAGTTTTGGGGTGCCAGTTTTCGAGCGCAATAACTCATCTACCTCTTTTAAATGTAACATCATTGCCTACATAGTAGAAAAATCATAACGCTTAAGTAGTTAAAAATAAAGAAAATTGAAATCACAAAATCATTGCACTTATCGCTACTTATAGCCAATTTGAGTATTATTACAATATTCCGTGTTTATTTTAAGATGATATTTAAATGGTAAGCTAATGCAGAAAACGAAAGTGAATCATGAATTTTAGAAACCCAGAATGTAGGCGTTGGACCAAGCGTAGGCAAGATCGGTTTTCTAGGTACAGTGGCGCAAAGGAAAAGCAATAAGCAGCGCGGCGTTTACACAGTGTTAGAAGTTAGAACTGTGGTTAGAACAACTTATAATTTATTATAATGGAGGTATTAAATTACATTTAGAACAAATAGGAACTCCACCCAGCGGTTTTCCTATTTAGTACGTAGATAAGTTTAAAGGTTTAAGAACTGCAAGTAGCTATCAAAAGCAAGTAACAATCAATAGTTTTGCTTTCTCAGATTGATATTATTAATTAGAAACCGCTAACCGCGCGTCGTGCAGCAAACTACCCTCCTAAACGCATAAGTTACGACTTACGACGCGCTGTAGAGTTACACAAATGTAGTTTCGAGAACCACTTAATGATTACTATTATTTTACAGGTTCCGTAGAAATTTATTTTGTTAAAGATAATTATTTATTTAAATACGTATAATTATTTTACTTTTATTACTAGTTACAAGGTTACATTTTATTTAATATATTTTTAAGTAATAAAAAATAATTTCCACTCCAACTCCACTCCACTCACATTTGTTTGTAGATTTTCTTCATCGAACTTTCATCAATCGTTCTTTTCGTGTGCCCGATCAATCTCAGCATTCTTTACAATAACGCTGCTTTACAGCCCTTCTATACTACGTGTCTCTTCATTACTTATTTTGTCTGCGAGGATGACGCCGCATATCGTTGAGAGATCGCATTTCCATCTTAGTTTCACTCAATTTCAAATATATCCAGGCCTCAATACTCAATCTTACTATCGTACAATAAATTTGACGCCAACATCGCAATGCGGACTACTATTTTGTGTCATTTAGGTATACTCACACTGCTAACTAATGCGGACCGAGCACTGTTAACTTTATTTTAAGCTGTTACAATTCTCTCCACATACAGATCTCATCTTCTCTCTCCTTCAATTCCTTCGAAAATGCGCTGTCTAGATATCAGTTTCATTCAATTGTTCTAGACATTTTCATACTCAATCCTTTCACCTCACATTCTACTTTCACGCACGTGACTAGATTCTAAAATTCTGCATCCGTTAGCGCTATTCGCACAGCATCGTTAGTATATAAAAGACAGACTGCCATCACACAATAACGAAGACAAATGTCACGAAGCCCTGTCTAACGCCCGAACAGACTTCGAACCAGGGCGACGTACCACTATCTTTACACAGGCTCTGTGACCACGACATAATGACTGCACAGCTCTCAGTAAGGGGCCTCTCTCACTATAATCAGGCGAAAAACTACAATTTTTTTTGTACTACTCTATCAAATATATTTTCTAGAACCTCAAAAGCACAGAAAACTTGCCGACTGAAGACCAGAAATGTTCTCATGATCATGCAAAGCGAGAAAATCTGATCTGATACAACTCGCACCGTTTCTAAAACCACCTCGCGCCTCCCGCAAATATCTTGAAATGCCTTTCATAAATATGTGCAGTCAATACCTTGACATATACTTTACTTGCTATGCTGATCAAGCTGATGGCTCCATAGCACGCACAGTGCTCATTACTCTCAACCTATTGTCGAGTTTACCGGACCCTTTGCTTTCATTTTCGTTTCTAGTGACCGTATCTTGCAGTTCTGAACTCTTAGTGTGCCAGACCGTTACAGCCTTGAACATTACGCGACATCGGCATGTTGTAAATACAGACCCCTTATTTTAGTTACCATGAGAAAGAAGATCCATCTCAGATCGGATTTTTTATGCGTTCTTTAGTTCATAATCTAGTTCTTGATTCGGCTGTCCCCCAGGAGCAAATCAATCAGACTTTTCCTTTACCACGTGTACGTATGAATCTTTTTGTACTTAAATGTAGTGTAACGCAATCTCGCCAGCATCATTCACTCTCTTGGCTCCATACTTGCTCAAAACAGATTCAAATCCTGTTCGAGCTGTCTCGACTACTCTCGATCCATCCATTCATATGAACACATAGTAAGTATTATTCTCTCATTCTCTTCAAACATTGCTCAAATTTCCCTTACATTACGCAAAACTGATACAAACTTTACTTCAACCAAACCGACAGATAAAACTGAGGCATTCACCACCGAAACAAAAATGCTCGTCAACCCTGTCTCGATACGGACCCAGAGCAGTCTCGGGTTTTAGACAGCTATACTTCTTTACACAATTAAAACAGAGGACTAAAAGACCCTACCCCTTGGCATTCTCTGTCTTCTTGTGGTTCTTCGACTACAACACAATACCTCCACCAGGCAGGTCTACGAATTCTATAACATCAATCAATTTATTCATCTTCTTTTCAATCCCACCTCTTACATTCCAGGCAGCTACTCTGCACTCTTCCCTCCTACTTGATTATTTTTACAAAAACTTTAAATGTTTTATTTATTACATTTTTCACCGCGATTTTTAATGTATTTTACAACAAATTCAAAGTTTATTTTTTTTAATGAAGTTTTAATGTAGGTATTCCAGATAAAATTTGTTCGCTATCATGAATGTCGAACTTAAAAATAGGTTCATTCATAAAACATTTGCAGATCCCGAGTTGTACAGCACATATCTCCAATCTAGGCCTGAAGAAATGGAAATTGATGCCGTTTCACTAATCGTCGATTACTTGCCCGAGACAGAGTAAGAAAAACCAAAATAATTCACTAACATCAGTAATCATCCTCACCATAACATCAGCAACATACAAATGCGATACCTAAATAATAATGCATACGTATGTACTATAACAAAGATAAAATAAATAATGCTCACCTATTTATTTCCGACGCCTGTTTTCGATATTATATTAAAATGAGAGTGAAAATATTATGTGTAGGTATTATTTGTATTTTGTACCCTCAGATTTTGGTTTAGTACATCTAAATTTACGGCGGTCACAAGTTCATTTCGTAAATAAACTTTTTCAATTGCTGCTTGGTACATACATATTAGTTCATTGCTTAATTCACTTAACATAAACTTAGTACTTAATTAGCGTGATTTTCCGAAGATTGTAATATGTGGTAGAGCCACGCTGCATTGCGGCACGAATCGGGCCGGCCCGCCCGGTGAAACACCACCCTCTCGTAGAATAGCGGCGTAAAATAACAGCATCTATTGCTGTTGTGTTTCGTTCGGTGAGCAAGAGTGCCGGTTGCTCATCTCTCCCCTCCCCATGTCTTTCCTTAAAGGCCGGCAAATCCCGTGATTCCGCGGACGTTGCGGGTGTCCATGGGCAGCGGTGATCAGTGATCACTTTCCATTAAGGAACGCTTGCTCGTTTTTTTATAAAAAAAAAATATTTTGAAAATTTATCACTGGTCGCTTGTCGGGAGCATACCTATTATTAGCGATTATTTTTTGTGTTAATTATTGTTATACGTTTAAAATAAGTATATTTATTATAAGGCTATCTTACCGATTCCAGTGTACACGTCCACATCGTACACGTGTCGGCTGAAGGGATTATACCAATACTAGAAAGAGCTAGAGAGGTCAGAGTTCAAGCTGGTTACAAAGGATGGCGCGGTGGAGTGACCGCAGAGACTTGTCATCACTATTTGACTCTAAGCTCGGAACAGATTCCACCAGGTCACACTGAATACAAGTGTTCACCACCTATTAGAAATAATACTAACAAGGTTTTTTGATGTTGCAATTATTTAACTAAATATAACCTGCTCTTACCAGTTTTGACATTATTCTATTTGGTACCTACACTAGTAACCGATTGTGTATATAAATTGCATAATGTAACGTAACGTAACTTCGTCTTCCTCATATGTACAGATTTAAACTTTATGCTTTTTTATTTCAACTATTTCATTTTTTTGTCATTTTTAAGACGTCAGTCGATGTCCCAATTTATTTGCAGTAGCTACATTAAAAAAGTAAAAGAGAAACGTACATTAAAAATGTAAAGGAGAAAGAAAAGTAAAGCCGTACAAGAGAAAAAATCCTTAAAAACAAAATGCTAATAACCTCAGACGCAGTAGGTACGCGTTGGGTAATTTCCTCAATTATTCAATTCCTGTACTTTCTAAACTATAGGTAGGTACTACTTTCGTTGCTCTCATGGAAGCTTTTCTTCGGTTTCTGAATTCTAACCAGAATACAACTTACTTTGAAAACATACGTTTAAGGGTGGCTTTCATACTCAATCCTTTCACTTCACATTCTACTTTCACGCACGTGACTAGATTTTCTTAGAATATTTAAGCTCGATTTAAGGATTTCACATTTCTTTAATTCGAGCTTAAATAGTTGGTGCAAGCCACCCTAAATAAACCCTAATCTTACAACCAAGAATATTATAATTTATAGCCGTACACACACTGGATTTTTCAGTACCTACTATAACAATAAATTGTTCTGGTAAAAGTATGATCCGCGGTGGCACAGTGGTAAGCTATTTTTAATACACTGATGATTATGTGCTTAAAGCATCATCAGAAGTAGAATTGCAGACTCTAGTCACATGCATAAAAGAAGAATGTGAAGTGAAAGAGTAGAACATGAATGTGAACAACACTAAAGTTCTGCGGTGTCTGAAAAAGAAAATGTGCAGACGACGTGTGAAATAATGGGTAGATAAATGGAAAATGTTTAGATCAAGTTAATGAAACTGTATATCTGGGGAGTATGTTTTCGAGGGATGGAAGATGTGAGTTAGATGTGAAGAGTGTAGCAGCTGGCATTAAAGTTAACAATGCTATTATCGTATGAGTACATCTAAATTTGCCAAAATGGTCATCCATAATGCGATGTTGGTGTCTTTAATGTGCGGTCTTACGGTATAGTATACTGAGGCCCGGATATTTTCGAAATGTAGTGAAAACAAGATAAACGCAAAGGAAATGCGATCCCTCAGAAATCTAAGTAGAAGCCAATGAAGACTAAGCCTAACTTATGAAGATCAAATAGCCAGGGTAATAGCTGACAGAAACGTCAGAAGTATTCGTATACCCCGGCGAAAGTGTAAGACAAGAACGATAAGATTCGAGGAGGCTAAAGAATTATGTGAGGACCGCGATGCTTGGCACTCCATCCCCTCTGACTGCCACCTTAAGTTATGTCAGGACGTCCATGTAGACGTGAGGATATGTATAATGTATATTATGTATGTAGGTATATTAATTATTTGAACCAAGTGAACAAAGGAGAAATGACTTGTTTGACGCATATATTATTTTGTCCCCCTTATTCTTAATTAAGCGAAAGCGAACGTACCTACGTGACCTCGCGCAAGTTATTTTTCTTGTTTTTGAAAGAGTTATTAGTACTGGAAATACCAGTATGGTTCCAAGATTCTTGGTTAAACCAAGGCTATAGCTAATACGGCCTTGTAAGTTGTAACCTGGGCCTAAAAATAAGACTATGGTAAGAACCGACGAAAGGGGCCTTCGGAGTTCTGGTCGTTTGGAATGGAAGCTCCGAACGTACTTCCACGCGACCCCGAGGAGGATGAGTGTGGTACGCGCTGTGGTAGCTCTGCGAGAGTGCAGGGGGGAGCGTCTGCAACTGCTGCAGACGCTCTGAGTGCGTTACCCGAAACCCCTCGATAACGCTAAGATTACATAAGATTTTTAGTGGGTATACTCAGTTTAGAGGAGTCCCATAATCCCTCCCGCCGCCCTCGAGCGGGACAGGGATGCGTGAAGAGGAGCTACATTTAACATAATATACATGTTTTCTTGTGTATTGTAGCAAAAACTTTGGGAATATATCAGAGATGGAAGATTGGATTTGGTTGTATCTGATCATTCGCCCAGTGTTGCCGGTCTTAAAAGTAGTAATTTCCTGGAGGCCTGGGGTGGAATATCATCGCTTCAATTTGGTAACGTGAATTTATTTGAATATATTTAATTTTATCGATTTATATTTCCTTTCGAAGAAATCCGAGTTTATATGTTATGCAGATCTCTCCTTGTTCTGGACCGAAGCTAGTGCTCGTGGATATGGGCTACGAACCGTGAGTCGTTATTTATCAGCAGGGCCGGCTCACCTAGCAGGTTTACAAGAAAAAAAAGGTGCTCTTAGACCTGGTCTTGACGCTGACCTTATTTTTTTCGATCCTAATGCTGCGTTTGTTGTTACACCTGAAATCATTCAATACAAAAACAAGGTACTTACCTAGATATTAGTAGATCTTTTATGTATTATGTTACTTAATTTAAGAGGGTAACGTGTTACATAATAGACGTCTTATTTATTCATTTACATATCTGCTTATATTAAATTAGACTATAATGCAAAGCTGCTCACTTAGCGTATATTGTTTTTTATATATTTCACAGTTAAGTCCATATATGAATCGAGTTTTGAGAGGAAGAGTTGTTCAAACGTATCTTAGAGGCCAACTAATATATGCAGACAACGATTTAATTGGAGAACCCAGAGGAGAACTTCTACTGAAAGATGTCTTTTAAATCTACCAAAGATTAAGATGATTAATTGAAAACAAAATAAATTAAAATTTTAAATTTATTTAACTTTAATTTAAGTTCAAAATGTTTCACCCACTTTTTCGTATGAGACAACCACGCTGAACACGCGAGGGAAGTTGTTCTCGAATAATGGGCCAGACTATGTCCTAAATATAAAAATCATAGAATAGATTATAGACTATAGAATTAATATTATCTATACTTATTGTGAAAAATTTGACATTGATTGGGTCAGCAGTTGTTACTTGAAACCTTGAAGACCAACGAGCAAGATTTCATTTTTAGAGTTCTGTAGACAAATGGCAAAAAAAGGGAACCCTTACAATTCCGCTACGTCCGTCCGTCTGTTCATATGTCGCAGTTATTTTACTCGGAGAGTTTTTTCATTATATACTATATCAAATTTTAATGTGTATCCTATGTACTGCTATACAAATACAATGCATGTAAGTGTGTGGGAAATCTTTAAATAGGTCTTTACAAATGACGACATAAAATAGGTTTCAAAATGACTGTTTTACTTAAGTCAATAGCTTCTGAAATATGCGCTTCTAACGAAAAAAAGATTGTATCCCCCTTCCATTTTTTCAACCCTGAAAATTCTAAAAAAATGTAAGTAGGTAAAAAATAACATACAATTGTTACGAGCTGAAAATTATGAAACTTCTCATTCTCTTATATACTTCTCATTCGTACACACAGGGACACCTGTGACGGATGACAATCCGTGAGTAAATATATTCCTTGGGCGTCATGAATACGCGAACTGAAGTAGGTACACGCATAATATAGTCACTGAAGTTGGTATGCGCTTCACTCGAAAACTGCGGTCCCGAATCGCAGTAGTCTTCTTTCCAGAGTCGTCGCAGTAATCTTCGTAATTAGCCTCGATATCGCCTTGTTATACTTCGATTGGTAGTTGAAACTGACTCATTCGGTTAACGTGAATTAATAGCTCTACAAAATGAGAGTGGAATTTTCTAGAGCGTTTCCGATTACTAGCAACATATTGTAGTTTTTGACTAGTAATACCTAATAGTACTGTATTTACACATACACTCAATAATATGATCTATCTAGGTTTTTTTTTCGCCCTAATAAACCTGTAATTTAAAATCTTATCGAAATCGTTATAGCCGTTTTTGAAAACACGATTAAAAAATTTACTAACAAAAAAAGACTACTAAAAATATTTCTTAATTAATAATATAGGATATTGACTGATTGTAATATTGTATTTTAGATAGGAGTAGAAAACGTTCAGTGCAATTATGTAAATGTATGTAATTATTTATCATCCATTAACGTGATTGCCATCGACACTCGCACATATAGGTCCACGTGTTCTTCCACTGTGCTGTCAAACTCTTTAATTTTATGTGACCATTTTTATTTTATTTTGTATACGCTATAAAAGTAGGTGTAACTTCTTACTTGCGTAGGTATACACACGAATAAGTAGTTAATTATATACATGATTTCTTAATCAAAGGGTCCTTAAATGAACTTTCAGTAGATACTAACATTAGTTAAATAAAATGTGCTTGTTAACAACTGAACAGCCTTTAAACTTATTTTTAAAGAATTTTTTTATGCCCTTTATAACCAAAAACACAAGCTGTTTCCTCTCTCTCCACATCCAACTCACGTCTTCCATCCCTAAAAAACGAATTCTCTAGATACACAATTTTATTCGCTTATTTTAGATATTTTCCATTTGCCCATATTTCACATTTCGTCTGTAGGTACGTCTTATCTTTCACACAACAGAACCTTAGTTTTGTTAACGTTAGAATCCTTTCACTTCACATTCTTCTTTCATGTATGTGATTAGATTCACGTGATGTAATTCTGCTTCCGATGGTGCTATAAGCACAGCATCGTCAGCACATAAAAGACCGTTTTTTTTCCTGCTTCCCCCGTCATGGTCTGGGCAGGGACCTTGCTATTCTTAATTTTTTTTCTTTCTTACTTTTTTCACCCTCTCCAATACTTCTCCTTTCGTCTAATTATTTCCACTATCTATTCTATCTTATGCTAAACCTATTCTAATTGATTCATTCCTTAATTTTTCTACTTTACTTCAATTTCCATCCTCTATCATATTATCTTCTAGGATCATATTTCATCCATACATTACTTCTTATTCTTCCCTTTTAATAGAATTTTTTTTTCCTCTATTTTTGTCTCTAGTTTTCAAAGGCATTCTTAACCTATATACATTTTCCTTACCCTATTAGTATTACATTTATGTATATATTAAACTAGTTATATAAATTTCTTCATTCCTTCCAAACTTACGACACTAGGTTACATTTATTCTTACAACTATATCTCATGGGCCGCTAACATCTAATTATGCTTATTCTAGTATTACGGTTTAGCTATTTATATAACAATTATTATCACTTACATATTTTTCCATTTTTACGTATACATATAATCATTATTCTACTATTCCTTTGTCTTATTTCTGTTTATTACCTACTATTGTAGTCACGTTCTTACAATATTTTAAAAACAAAGTTCTTTTCTTTTTATCCTGCATTATTTTATATTTGTCCTCTATTTCCATTTCAATTTTCTCTGTCCATAAAATACCGTTACTGTGCTACATCATACCACTCATACCACCTTTTAATTTATTAAGGCATTAATATTCAAATATATTATGTAGCACGAATAGCCAGGCAGACATTACGCAGCCCTATCTAACACCTGAATAAAATTGGAACCAGGGCGACAAGGGACATGCTAAACGCCTTCACTACACCGATGGCTCCAATGGTTTGTTTGATATCTAGATTAAAAGGTAGACTAGCTTAAGATTTTTTCTGATGTAGTTTATTATACTAATTAATCAAATTTATTATATTGCTATCTGGGTCGTAACATGCCCAGCGTCAGAAAATATGTAAAAATAAAGAAGACCGACTCCCGCCTCGTGCCTAACGGAATTGCTTACTTACTCTGCGCTGCGCTGGATACGTAAAGTTGTTTCGTTGGATGTGAGATGCGGAGAGATCTTGTTTAGTTATACATTTAGTTTATAATTATATATGTGGGAATGAATGATCCGTATTATTTTAGTTAAGGGTAATTTTTAAAAGAACGAAAAAAAGTATAGGCAGTTGTCACAGCTATGTACATGTGTTAAGACTGCGCTTGTTACGTAAATAAAAGTTTTCAGTTTAAACGCTTTAACTCGTGTTTTTTCTTCGTGTCATCCCCACATAAAAGTTGGGGGCTCGTCTGGGATGGTGAAAAATATTGAGATTGAAGTGTTTTTTGAAGATTACGACGAAAAGTTTTATAACACAAGACGTGAGTAAGCAATAAGAATTGATCTGTTTTATCGACGGAGGAACTGTCACAATCAAATTGACAAGTGCAAGTTGGCGTTCGTGACAGCTGTCGAAACAAAACTCATCGAAAACTTCGGGACGTGTTTTGTTCTACATAAAATGATAAAATAAACAGATGAAAGCTACGGGACGTCGAATTGTGAATACTTCGGGACATTTTTATTAATATTTGCTACAATTATTTTTTCTACGAAGACGACTTATAAGACTGAAAAGTTTTTTGTAGTACAATATGCCTAAGAAAAATATCAAAGAAGACGAAGACTCACCTTTTTTGGAAATACCTCCCCGAATTTCATTCAGCGACCTGGAAAAATCTATGACACCTTTTAGTGGTGATGATACTTACGGGATTGAGAGCTGGATTAAAGAATTTGAAGACGTTGTAAACTTGATGCAATGGAGTGAAGTGGAGAAATTGATATACGCAAAAAGATTACTTACCGGAACTGCCAGATTATTTCTTAGATCGTCGGATAGCGTGGACTCGTGGAATAACTTGAAGGAAGCCCTGAAAGATGAATTTGGGTGTAAATTAAATAGTGCCGCGATACATAAAAAACTATCTGCGCGAAAAATGAAACCCAATGAGACTTACCAACAGTACTTCTTACATATGAAAGAATTGGCGACGCATGGTTCTGTGGAGGATGAAGCATTAATAGGATATATCATCGATGGTATTCGAGACACAACCAAATAAAGCTATTTTGTATGGAGCTGCTAATATTAAAGAATTTAGAAAGAAGTTAAATCTGTACAGCGAGATAAGGAAGAAAATTTCATATAAGACTCACAATGTAACTTTTACACCTAGACCTACATCGTCTAAAGAAAAAAAACAAATACCAAAGAAACGATGCTACAACTGCGGTGATACAGATCATCAGTCTCCAAATTGTACCAAGGGCATCAAATGTTTTAGATGTAACGAGTTTGGGCACAAATCAAATGAATGTCCAATTAATCCAAGGAAAACTCTTAATATTCAACAACGAGATCAAGATTACTGTTCTACACCTTACAAAAATGTGAAGATTAATAATGTTGGAACTAAAGTTTTAATTGACACCGGAAGTGATGTGAATTTAATTAGAGAATCACACTTTAATAAAGTCTATGATAAAAAATTGCTTTATAACCCCAATTCAGTATCACATCTTATTGGCATAGCAGAGAAAGAGATCCACACCAAGGGTTCATTTCTAGCAAAAATTCAGATAGACGATTGTTACTTTGATGCTACTATTCAAATAGTGCAAGACCATACCATACCAGTTGATGTAATACTCGGTAACCCAATACTAAATGAAGTCGAAATTAACTTTTCAGCTCAAGATATTACTGTAAAAAGAATATTACATCTCACGATGTTTGATGACCATAAAGAAATAATTTACGACATTGATGAACCTAGTTACATTAAGACGATAAATGAAATGATTGAAAAATACAATCCAGAAAATATAAAAAAACAAAGCAATGTTGAACTAAAGATTATACTTACCGATGAGACTCCAATTTTTCAAAACCCACGACGTTTAGCACCATTAGAACTTGATATTGTGAACAAGCAGGTAGAAGACTGGATTGCTCAAAACATTATTATACCGAGTAAGTCTGATTTTTCAAGTCCAGTAGTTCTAGCAAAGAAGAAGAACGGCAACTACCGGCTGTGTATAGACTACCGACGATTGAACAAAAGAATTATCAAAGAACGATTTCCATTGCCGCTCATAGAAGACCAGATAGACCGATTAAAATATGCTCAATTGTTCACTACACTTGATTTACAAAATGGATTTTTACACGTGAATGTCAATAGTGATAGCCGGAAATACACTTCGTTTGTGACACCCGAAGGCCAGTACGAATTCTCAAAAATACCTTTTGGCCTATGTACGGCTCCATCTGTTTTTCAAAGATTTGTGAATGACATCTTCAAGGATATGATTTTAGACGGGACAGTAATGGCGTATCTCGATGATTTAATCTTACCGGCTAAAACAGAAAAACAAGGAATAGAGAAATTGGAAAAGATATTCAAAAGAGCAGAAGAATATGGTTTAAAATTCAATTGGGACAAATGTCATTTTTTGAAGAGAGAAATCAATTATTTGGGATACATAGTACGCGAAGGAGAAATAAGACCTTCGAAGGAGAAAATATCAGCTGTTGCTAATTTTAAGATTCCACAGAATATTAAAGCAGTACAATCATTTTTAGGTTTAACAGGATATTTCAGGAAATTTATAAAAAATTATTCACTCATTGCCAAACCATTAACGGATTTATTAAAAAAGGGAGTTGTTTTTAATTTAGATCTAAATTGTGAAAGAGCTTTCGAACAACTGAAACAGGCTTTATGTCAGTCTCCAGTCTTAAGAATCTATGACGCCAAATTAGAAACAGAGCTGCACACAGATGCAAGCAACGAAGGATACGGAGCTATTTTGTTGCAAAGAAACTCTAAAGATAATCAGATGCATCCTATCTATTACATGAGCAAAAAGACGACTCCTGCTGAAAAGAATTATCATAGTTATTACCTTGAGATTTTGGCTATCGTAGAAGCTGTAAAGAAATTTAGAGTATAGCTACTGGGAATACATTTCAAAATTGTTACAGATTGTTCAGCCTTAACTATGACCCTGAAAAAGAAAGATTTACCTCCAAAAGTAGCTCGTTGGGCGCTGCTGCTCGAAGAATATGACTACGAAGTCGAGCATCGACCTGGTACATGAATGAAACACGCCGACGCTCTTAGCAGACAACCTATAGAGAATGTTTACATACTTACTGATACCACTGCACGTCTGAGAAAAGCACAAAATGATGACCTGAAAATAAAATTACTGAAAAAAGTATTAGAAAGGGAACCCTATGAAGATTATGTGCATGAGAATGGAATACTATGGAAAGTAAAAGATGGAAACAAACTAATAGTGGTACCTAAAGGAATGCAGAATGAAATAATTAGGAGAAACCACGAAAAAGGACATTTTGGTGTAACTAAGACAGAAGAGTTGATAGCTAGAGAATATCATATTGACAACCTTAAAGAAAAAATTAAATCGATTATAGACAATTGTGTAGAATGCATACTGATATCGCACAAAAGAGGCAAAAAAGAAGGCTATTTACATCCTTTAGATAAAGGTGACACGCCTTTGTCTATTTATCACGTAGATCACCTAGGTCCACTTACATCTACGAACAAAAATTACAAGTACATTTTAAGTGTTGTGGACGGATTTACAAAATTTACTTGGATTTATCCGACTAAGACTACAACAACTGAAGAAGTGTTGGCTAAACTTAAGATACAACAACAGACTTTTGGCTCACCAGACAAAATCATAACTGACCGCAATGCTTCCTTTACTTCAAATGCTTTTAAGAGCTACTGTTCTGAAGAAAATATTATTCATCATACAATTACTACCGGTCAACCAAGAGGTAATGGCCAGGTAGAAAGGATTCACCAAATAATAATAAACGTTTTAAGTAAATTAAGTTCCGATGATCCTTCTAAATGGTATCGTAGAGTTAGTGCTGTACAACGATGTCTAAATGGCACATATCAAAGGAGTATTAAGATGACCCCTTTTGAACTTCTAACAGGAGTCAAGATGAGAGATAATAATGATGAGATATCGAAACTAATTGAGGAAGACGATATTCTAACTTATTATGATGCAAGAGAAAATCTAAGAAAGAAGGCAAGAGAAAATATAGGAAAAATTCAAGAAGAAAATAAGAAAACCTATAATAAAAGACGAAAACTCGCTAAACAATATAACATTGGGGACCTTGTTGCTATAAAAAGAACTCAGTTTGTTCAAGGTCACAAGCTATATCCAAGATATCTAGGTCCTTACGAAATAGTAAAGAAAAAAGAAAATGATAGATACGATTTGAAGAAAATTGGTAACAATGAAGGGTCAATCCACACGTCTAGTTCTGCTGATATGATGAAGCCTTGGGTTGAAAATAATGAGTCGGCCCATTCATCTGAGACAGATGAATGAGTAGGATGGCCGTGTGGGAATGAATGATCCGTATTATTTTAGTTAAGGGTAATTTTTAAAAGAATGAAAAAAAGTATAGGCAGTTGTCACAGCTATGTACATGTGTTAAGACTGCGCTTGTTACGTAAATAAAAGTTTTCAGTTTAAACGCTTTAACTCGTGTTTTTTCTTCGTGCCATCCCCACATATATATGTATAAACAATGCATACAGATAAGTTTTTCAGGTTTGTTAAATTTAATTTCTTGTAGTTATGTTGAAGAATGATAACACTGGATTTGAATAACTACAATTATTTAGGCATACGTACGTTCGTTTATGTGATTTAGACATTTTTGTATTTGTGACAATATGTAGAACGAAATAAAGACAAACGGAAGCGGTCACATGTTTGCGTCGCGTGCGTCCCCGACTGTCGCTATAACAATTATCCATATTCACCCAAAATATCGTCGTTGCGTGCGTGCCACGACGTGTGTGTTAGAAATAGGGAATATAGAATTATAAAAATAATATAAAATAGGCAATTACTCAAAAGAACTAAATAATAATAGGAGTAGAAATATTAATAATTATGGGTAAATTGAAAGAAACACATCATTAAGCTTGAATCCAATCATTTTTATTCATTTTAATCATTTCGCAAAATCTACCATGGTTCAGAATGAATCTGCACTGAGAAGAACCGTCAAGAAACTCAGTCAGGTATTATTGGTAAATAAAGTATTGAAATATAAGCAATTACACCGTACTAATTTTTATTACAATGATTGTCTCTCTAAAACATTATATTCTGTCATATCTATCACAATCTTAAGAAAACACTCCGAATTACCCCTTGATAGTGAAATAGTTCGGAAACGTCAGGGTATGCCGGTTTGTCCCCAAGTCGGCCAGTCGGACTGCGTTCTAAGCGTAAGATTGTACAATAGAGTAAATAAGGTACTGAATATATATCATTTGAATATATTTGAGGTTAAAAGGAAAGTAAAGCATTGGATACAGAAACTAACGTACGCGGAAACAGAAAATCTGCTTAAAAATGAACACTAATATAAATATAATATAATTAACCTAGAAATAAAATAATTAACAAACTAACGTACCCGGAAATAGAAAACTCTTAAAAATTAATATTAATATTTTATACAGTATAATTAACCGTTGGTACACACACACACACAGACACACACACACCCACGCCTACACACACACACCCACGCCCACACACACTCACACCCACACCACACACACACACCCACGCCCACTATGAGACATATTAAAAAAATATGTCTTTAAACAGCAAATCCTGTAAATTTGAGGTCTCCACGTATTATACACAGTGTTCGGGAAAAAAATTAAATTATCTCGGTTCCCCGAGGTTGAAGAACAAAATTAAAAAAAAAATACTCGTCTTGAAGTGTACTTTCAAGATTTGGTCTAAGTCTGTATGTAAGAACTTAAGATCGACAACGCTAGATAGATAAATACGTCGCGTCAAAAAAGGTGGTAGCGTAGAAACGTTATAAAACCGACCCAAATTAATATTTTTTTAAATCTGAAAGTGCTCCATAAACTTGAGATTTGTGATTTTTCTAGCTCTATCCGGTCATTATCGTACAATTACAGAAGAAACCGCGGAATTGTTAATCCGATCCTCGCGATAAAAATAGCACTTAGATCACTGAGAGCATATAGTTCAAGAAACTTCAACTCTCTGAAAGTTATATTTGTTGAGAAAAAAATATTAAAAAAAAGGAGTCCCACGTTGATTGCAACAATACTAAAAACTTTAGCAATTTCCGGTTGGGCTTAACATTTCACAAATTAACTAGAAAACAACTTTCTGAATGCATGTGCTACACAAAAAGTGCATAGGAACTGAACTATAAGCAAAAATGTGAAAAAAATTTTTTTTCACAAATTGTTAATTTAAAAATTTAGTGTACACTCAGCTGTACGGACACCCGCCATTGTGTTCTACGGGAAAAACTACATAGAAATCAGTGCAAATTAAGGCTCCGCCAAAAACTACATGGTAAATATCCCTGGCAACTGAATTTTAAGTGTTTTGGCTACATAGTATTCACGAAAATAAAAATATGTCATGTTCAGCTGTGTATCCTTGTACTGTGACCTTTCCTAGTCACCTACATTAGTAAAAACTTACAAACTCGGTCAACAAAAAGGACAATTTAAGGATACGCTCTTAGAGCAAATGCTTCGTTCATGATGATCTTCGATCAAGAATAAAGAACTAGATTCACAATCTCCTTTAAAATTTAAACAAATTATTGTCCGAATTGACGTATATATTTTTAATATCGTAAAGTATTATAGGCAATATTGTGTTAATCTAAAGTAGACCTTACTGTCTAACCATAAGGTTATAAACGTTCGTAAACGATTCTTGCATGACATTGAAACGAAGTTTGTTAAATAAAATATTTAAAATGCAATCTTACGTCTCGGCATAAAAAATAATTCAAATAATCTATTTGCGTTGCTATGTTGCTACGTTGATTTATTACGTGAAAGTGACAAAGATAAGACAAATATTGTCAGGCAATATTTAAAAATATAATTACGAATTTAATAAAAAAGAGCTATGTAACTTTATTACTATAATGAAATAATGAACACGTAAATAATATTATTTATTTATTAACCGAAAATAAGATCTAGCGTTCTAGATGTGTTATTTTTGCAATTTTTGAAGGAGCACTTTGACATGTTCGCTGTTAGCGTTTTCGAATACCATTAAAACAGAAGTGCGCTCAAATACTCATTTGAACGTACATTTGGTTTGGACATTTTTGGAGCGTTGATTGTGTATCTAGTTTTTTATTTGTGATCGAAGATGATGATACTTGGTCCGAGCTACATACCAAAAACCATTATGTATACATAATATCTACACGCTAACTAGATAGGCCACGGTCGCCCTCTGTTATCTTCAGGACCCACTACCGTTACCTTAGAAGGCTTCGGCGCCATTCCGAGGGTGATTTTTTTTTGGTGAAGACCCTCATCCGGAACTTAAGGCCTGAAGTTTTAGCACAGAAATAACAATCCTAAAAGATATCATTTTCCTTCGTTAGTTTTAATGAATTTTGTATGTAATTGCGGTGTGATTGTAAATGATGTATCAATTACCACAATTATTGCGATAAATGGTACCATGTACCAATTATGTTTTTGTGGTACCAACTGGTAAGTGGCAACACTGATAGTAACCGTTTACTTTCGTAGTTCATATTTGCTTATTTTATTTGAAATACATGAAATGATTTACTACTGTTTTTATTCTTTACGCACACTCTGTTTTTCATTTTAATTGTTTTACTAATAGATCAGTGGTTTGTTAAAAAATATTTATGTCTTTTAGTGCTTGTGTTTCTGTACAATTTTCTTTTCCTTTATTTTATGGTAAGTCTCTTTTGATTTTGACAGTAGGAAAATGAAGCATAACCTAAAACTGTCGCAACAAAATAACTATGTATTGCGTTATATTTTTCAATTAATTTTTAAATTTATAGATGCCAAGTGTAATAGGTAGTGTTGACGTATCTTGTCCAGCAGAAACCGGCAAAATGCAACTTGAATATTTGGAATTGGCCGGTTGCACCTTAGACCGATATATAAGTACTGACAATGCACTGCCTTCGTTTTTAGAGGTTCGTACTAGTTCTGCTATTGTTTTTTATTGTTTTAGCAAAGTGCAAGCCACCCTTAAGTTCCTGTAAATTTTAACAACAATCCTAAATTTGTAGTGACAACCTAAGTCCCAGTGCGACATTCAGGTCAAGCATTTGGCATTGCCATTTCCTTCAGACTTGATTATTTATTTAAATAATCAAAGCTGCAGACCTTATTTTTAAGAAGAGGTTCTTACGATGTAAAATTTAGGTTGGTAGGTATATTAAATAATTATATTTTATTCAGATCACTGGAATAGCAGCACAAAGAAGCCCCACATGCAGCGGTCTAAATGCAGGAGATTATAGAAATCTTGCTTCATTGCTTAATCATCCAAATTTATCACAACTGAAGACAATAAATAAAGTTCCGTTACCATCTGAAATTATGGAACACTTTGCTCGTATCCTTTTAATAATTACTTGATATTGAGGTTATTATTTTATTAAAGTACATGGAAGTCAAGAAAGACCAAGGCTAACTTATGAAAACCGAGGAGCCTAAGTATTCGCTGACAAAAATGTTAAAAGCACTCACAAATCTAGGCGAAAGTGTGTAAGAAGAATGATGAATATTGAGGAGGCAAAAGAAGTAAGGACTGCATTACTTGGGGCTCCATCCTTTCTGATTACCCTGTTAGGGATACAGCATGAGGATATGTATGTACACTGCCGGTCAAAAGTTTACTTGCAAAAAACTTATGTTGCCTCTAAATATGTTAAAAGTATTGTTAATAAAAACAAATATGCACACCTGTGTATTCTATTATTATTAAGAAATGTCTAGAAAGGCACTCTTTTGTATATATTCTCAAGTAAATATGGAATAAAAGCTTCAAAACATCAAAATCAAAGAGTGCGAGTGAGAGCTAGTAAGGAGAGTCATTGTTATATTTTTATCACCAGCCCATTATATATTATTTTGCTTTTATTTTACATTGACCAAAATTTATCATAGTTAAACTTTCTTAAAACAGATGTTTCTTATTGGTTACTACATTTTTTATGAAGTTATAGATGAACAATTTTACTCAGTCTGAACTTGTGGTTTCCGTAGTTAAGATGTCTTAAAAATAGGTAAAAAACGTGAAGTTTACGCTGAAACATGATCTGCCATCATTATTTTATATAATGAAGGCAAATCTGAATGTGTAACTGCCTCTCAACTGAAATTATCGAAGACTTGTCTTCACAATTATTCGATACAAGGAAACTGACAGTAATCAAGATCCTCCACGCAAAGGAAGGCCGAGAGCTACCACTTTTAGTGAAAATAATTACATTGTTGTTACCAACAAATGGAATAGTTGCCTATCAGCACCGCGCCGAAATAAACTAATCTTGATTCAAACCTGTATCATTGCCTACAGTGAAAAGACTATTGAGGGATGCTGAATTGTGTGCCCACATTGCCATCTGAAAACCTCTATTATCATAAATATATAACATCCGAAAGCCACAAAGCAAGAAGAAACTGATGCAGTGGGCCCATCGAAACTGGACAGAAGACGACGAAAAGGTCTTTGGACTGATGAATAAATGTTTGAAATATTTGGTTCAAAAATAAGAATTTACATTTGATGTAACACCGAAGAAACAATGATGCCAGATTGTTTGGTGCCAACAGTCAAGCATGGTGGTGGTTCTATTATGGTTTGGAGTTGTTTCTCGGGTCATGGAACTGGTGACTTAGTACAAATTGAAGGAATTATGAAAAAGGAACAGTATAAACGGATTCTAGTGCAAAATGCCGTTCCTTCTGGGTTGAAGTTAATTGACGATAGATTCATTTTCCAAGAAGATAATGATCCAAAGCACAGTTCTCAATTATGTAGAGGTTATTTAGAACAGAAAGAGACAGAGGAAGTGTTAGAAAATGTGGTATGGCCACAGCAGTGTCCAGGTCTCAACCCAAGAGAACTTTAGCGAGAAGAGCTTGATAGAAGTGTTTGTGATCGATGTCCCTCTTCGCATGATGACATGTAGAGGGTTTAACATGAAAGCTGGAACAATATCTCACAAGGGACACTCGATAAGATAAATTGCTCCTCGTATGCCAAGACTGGTGAAAAAGTTATAAAATGCAATGGAGGATTTTTTGGCGAAAAATCAGTTCAAAATAATTTTAGCATTTTTTTTATTGAGTGATATTTGAAGTATATTTTTAATATATATTTAATTTGTAAATCAGCGTATCATATGATAATTTAACCTTGCGCTTTATACACTTGCAAGTTTTTGAGATTTATTTCACTTTCCTGTTTTAATTAGGGTGTTCTCAAACTTTTGGCCGGCAGTGTAAATAAGTACATGGTTTTAAAGCATGTAGTATGTACAAATTTTTGTTTTTAATTCGCATTCTATACCTTTTCCCTTTTTGTATTTGTGAGATAGTTATTATTTTTCATTTTCTAAACTAGTGAAATTTATTTATTAATAAAAAGGACATACATATTCTAACGTTAATATTCACAAATTTAAAATTTTCTAAACTATAATATGTACCAGATATGCAGTGCCACTGTTTAATGGGCGTGTTTCCAGAAATCAGCCGTATATGGCTTACAATAGATAGTAATATTTATGTATGGGCATTTGAATATGGCAATGATGTGGCATACTTTGATGGCTTGGGAGAAACTATTGTTAGTGTAGGACTAGTCAAACCCAAAGCTGGTGTGTTTCAAAATTTTGTGAAATATTTGCTTGTTTTAACAACTACAGTGGAAATAGTTGTATTAGGTAAGTTTCATTGTAGTACTTAAAAACAAATATATATACTTATTGCTCTGTTTACACATTTTTAACATATACATCATTTCGAGAGCATTCACACCAACTTTTCTTTAATACTTATGTAAAAGAATAATATGAATGTCAATGAGAAATATGTTGATATTGCATAATGTTCCAGGAGTAACATTTTCTTCAAGTAAAACAGATGGTTCTGGAGAGTTTGATGAAATACACTTAGTACCAGAACCTGTTTTCGTCCTACCAACTGATGGTGTTTGCATGATGTCTGTTAAGTCCACTGCAAAAGGGCGTATTTTTATGGGAGGCAAAGATGGTTGTCTGTATGAAATCACATATCAGGTATTTGCACACACAAAGAATTATGATACTTGTATGATATTAAGTTGTTTCATACAAAAAACTAATGTTATAAATTATTTTAGGCTCAACTGGGTTGGTTTGGTAAACATTGTAAGAAAGTAAATCACTCTACCAATGCTCTTTCATTTTTGGTGCCATCATTTCTAAATGCTGCTTTATATGATGAAGACCCAGTAGTCAAAATTGAAGTGGATAATTCTAGACATATTCTATACACATTAAGTGAAAAAGGCTGTATAGAAGTTTTTGATTTGGGAAGTGATGGAGAAAGTTTAAGTAAGGTTGTGAGATTGGCGCAAGGAAAAATTGTATCATTATCTGTGGATATAGTAAAGTAAGATTTTAACTTTTTCGTTCTTTACTTTGTGGTATTTTTATTACTTTAATTATTTTTAATTTATAGAACTTTAGAGGCAAACAACTTCAAACCAGTTATATCAATATCAGCTGTTGATGAATCAGAATCTGAATATTTAAATCTAGTGGCTGTTACACAAACTGGAGCCAGATTGTATTTCAGTACTGGAAGTGGGGAGTAAGTATATATATTTGTTTTATAAAATGTGCTATGTATTGTAATTGAATTTAATTTTTAACCGACTTCAAAAAAGAAAGAGGTTCTCAATTCGTCTGTATGTTGTTTTTAAATTTCACCGAAATTGGAGCTTGGACTTCGAAGATACACTATATAACACGACCTGGTTATAACCTTTATCTATATTGACGATTCTCTTGTATATCGTTGCGCTCCGGAATTAGAATGAAGTTAATTGCAGACCTGCTCTAGATATTTATTTAGGTCAAGAACACTCAAAAGGGAGAAATAAAAAATTTTTATTAAAAAAAATTAAACCGCCTTCAAAAAACTTCACTTACTGACAAATTTAATTATATAGGTATGTGTATCGTATTTATAACGTTATTTTAATTGTACTTGAGTTTTGATTAGTAAAGGATAGTTATTTTATACTTTTCAGTGTTTCTTTTGAAGGCGGTTTAATTTTTTTTTTAAACATTAACATGATTTATCTAATTCCAGTGCGAATCAAGGTGGGACTGAAAGACCACAGGGCCTTACATTACTTCATGTGAGACTGCCTCCTGGATTCACTCCTAACGCTTCAGTATTGAAACCTAAACAAGTACACAATGCTGTTTATGAAAATGGTTATTATGTCCCCTATATTTTTTTTATTAATTGCAACTGCAAGTACATAATTTTTGTTACAAGTTTACATAAAAATATGCTAAAAGCGTTGAATATTTTTTTTATAAAGTAAATTCCTGTTTGAGGTTTCATTTCAAGACGTAAATAACACAAACATTAAATAAAGACTATAAGGAATTTGTACAAAAGTAAAACAAAATGTTATTAATAGATAAGTACATTTTTATCTTTTAGGACATTTATATCATTAAGAATACAGCGCGAAGATATGTACATAATAATTAAATAATAACATAACATTCTCAGACACTTCACACAGCGCCATCCAGTCCCAAAGTAAGCAGCACAGCGCTTGTGTTATGGGTACTAGACAACTGATATACTACTTATGTACTTTTCTTTTGTAAATAAATACATGTAATACATAGACACCCAGACTCGGGGCGGGAATCGAATCCGCAACCCCCGTTTTACTTTCCGACGCGCTTAACCGTTGCGCCACGGAGGCCGTCGCAATTAAAGAATATGAAAAACGTTGGATACATCCAACGTTTCTCGTATATTTGTACAACGTGTTTTAGTATATTTGGAGAATATTTTGAAAGAAAGCTAAAAGTGTTGTGTAAAAGTAGAAAAAATTTAATTGGTTGTTTGTAATGGATAAACACAAAGACTATTCAACCGATTTCTAGAATTTCTACCCTTACGAAGCCGGGGCATGTCGAATGTGAATAAAGGCTGAATTATTTGTACACCCATTTCAAAAAGAACTATAAGATTTTGTTTGAGAATGAAGAAAACTGATGAATATGAATGATTATTTAAGTAGCACTCGGTATAAACATGTGGAGAACTGTAATTGGCCATCTATAATAATAATAATGCGCCAAACAATACACACCAATTACCTCATCTCAAACTAGGGTATTCCCTGTGCTATGAGAACCAGACGACGACTACTGGGGACGTCTCCCAGTACACCCAGACCCGAGACAATCTAGAAAAGTTCGTTTTCTAAATTGATCCGACCAGGAATCGAACCCGGAACGTCCCGTGCTTGGGCACAATGTCTAAACCACTGCGGCACAGGTCATCTGTATGTACTAAGTATCTCAAGTTAATTTTTCTTTGCTATTCGCTGTTCTCCTAAATAAATCTATATATCTATATATTATATAATGAAAGATTTTTTTCTGTGACCGCGATAAACTTGAAAACTACTGGACCGATCGGCATGGGACCATGACCATTCGACGCGGAATTAGTTGTAGATGGTTATAGGCTACTTATTTTTTGAACTCCATAGACCCTTCACCATTTTTCAAACAAAAATGTACTATTACGTACAAAATTTTCACTTACGCCCAGCGCGCAGCGGGCGGGAAACTGCTTGTACGAGTAAATAAATAAGTATAGTGTTTCGCGATGGTACGTGGGCAGGCACGCTGCTGATGGTGTGCAGTGCGGGCGGCGGCCTGGGCAGCGCCCGCGGCGGCGGCGAGGCGGAGACTCTGTGGTGCCTGTCGCGCGCGCTGCCCGCCGCCGGCTTCACCGAGGCGCACACGCTGATGCCGCTGGACGGGCCCGCCTGGGCGCTCACGCCGCTGCCCCCGCACCGCGACCATGTCTCGCCGGCGCTGCTCTACAAAAAAGGTGAACTAATCACAAACGAGTATAAAGTTGAATTGTGTAGAGTACAGATGTGAACTCAATATATACCATATGTATGCACACATACAGGGTTAATTTAAAAGTACTAATAATAATAATAATAATGACAGGAATTATGCACTAAGAGGTTATTAGAATTTTTCAATGAACCCTGTATGCATGAAAGAGGAGGGTCTGACATTCTTAGAAAGCCCAGAAGTAAACCCGATAGCTTTTGTTTTTATTTCTTATGACAGTAATTAAAACTGTAGTTTTAATCATCACATGGTGTTTACAATGATGCTAGGTCATACATAATGGCGCACCATTTCTTAACTAAGGGTGACAAATCGTTAATGTATAACACAAGATACCTTGGCGTTACTTTTCGGAATAAGTATTTGTGATCAGCAAATGCTAAATATTATATTATAGAGACAGGTGGCTAATTCCATTAGATGTATACAAATCTCTTAAATAATCTAATCACTTGACCAATGTCTATCACTTGTGAAGTAAGATATGCCGCTGTTAATTTTTATATTATTTTTAATAGATCAATCATTTTTATATTTTGCGATTCCATAGCATTGGAAAACTATAACCAATTCCTGTTCCTCTTTTTAGTTACTTGTGTAATTGGGTTTTTAGTTCCTTTTAAATTATTTTATGTTCATCTTTCTGGCAAAGCTAGTGTCAAATTGGCTTAGTCATTTAGGCTATAAAGGGAAACAAAGAATCATGCATTCATATTTTGTACATATTACCTATATTTTATACACTAAACACATACCTTTACACAGTCCAATCCAGAAAAAATAATGTAAGTATTCTCATTGCACAGAAGTATGGTGTGTATCTCGCTGGGCGGTGGTAACAGGTGCAGGTGCCATAATATTGGCAGCGGGCGCAGCTCCTGATCTTCTTCGTCAGTTATTACGCGATTGCCGGGGTCCAGATGCTCAACCTATCAAGGATTTCTTTCAGGTTTAGTCAATGATAATGAAATTCTTTGTTTTTATGTTTTAGTAAGCAAAAATAATATCAGCATTGTATTTTTAACGATTTTTAAGAATAACTGAAGCACTGCAATCATTAAAAAAAATTATGTTAAGATATTATTAGGTCTTACAAAAGTATGGTGTGTAAGTAGTATTCAATTTGATCAACTTTTGTAATGCAAATGAAAATAAAGAACATTTTGTTTTGCAGTTACACAGTATCGACCAGGCTTGTGCTTGTGCATTATATCTGGCATGCGAAGATGTCACGAGCAGTGATCTGTCTATTAGCGAATGGGCTACTCGAGCTTATTTTCTCTATGGAAGTCAGCCTATGACGGCACCTCCTTACCATCAGACTTCACAGCTGCCATCTAATATAGGTATGTTGCGGTAGCATGTATTTTCAGACACTATCTATTGAAAAGTTAAAAAAAAATCATTTACACTGACAGTCCGAGGCTGCCATACTTACTATGGCTAACTGTTTTACTCGTGGATACGCTCAATGAGACGAAAGAGACAAGAAAATTCGTTTGAGTCACGGCGGTACGAGCAGCAACTTATTATGGTTCAGTCCATTCTGTGTCTTGGCCCGAGTTTTACGACATAGTAAGACAATGGGAAAACTTATCACTTCCTTAACATACATATCTTCCCGCTGTATCCCCAACGGGGTAGTCAGACAGGACGGAGCGCCAGCAGTCGCGGTCCTTACACACCTCTTTCGCTTCCTCAAATCTCATCATTCTCCTCACACATTTTCGCCTAGGTATGCGAGTGCTTTTGACATTTCCGTCTGCTAACACTCTGGCTATTTGATCTTCATAAGTCGGCCTTGGTCTTCTTTGGCTTCTTTTACCTCTCACTTTCGCACTGTAGATTTTCTTTGTCAGTCTTTCATCACTCATTCTTTCTAAGTGCCCGAACCATCTAAGCATTCCTTTCTTCATGTTTACAATAACACTGTTGTACAACCCCCTTTCATACTGGCGTATCTCTTCATTGTTTATTCTGTCCGCAAGCGTGACACCGCACATATTTCTGAGAGACCGCATCTCCACAGCATTTATCATACTTTCACTCGATTTCGGCATATCCAGGCCTCACTACCGTACAACAAAGTTGCCACCAACACCGCATTGTGGATGGCCATTTTAGCAGTGTTCCTCCACTCCCTTTCCTAGGTATCACTTCCTTTCATAGGTTTATTGTCATTTTTTTTGATAAAAATTCATTTCATTCATTCATTCAGGTTTGCTTTTGAAGTTTTTTGATGAGTATTGATTATGTAGCTACAAATACTTATAATATACCATTGCCGTAATGTGATGGTCATTTTCGTTCTTTTTGTTTATCACAATCAAAAAATTTTAATTTTTGAAATTAACGATGCATAAAAAGCAAATAAATAACGATTAAAAACTAAATAAAAAGCAAATGAAGCAAAAAGGTTTCCGCAATAGATAGCACATAGTATCCGAGATCCTTTTACTTTACGTTAAAAACTAAAATGAATTTGTGCTTTTACAATTAGGTTTTAGTCCTTAAGGTTCTACAGTTTCTCTGGACGGATTTCTACTGAACGCAACAAAGATATGTATAATATGTGTACAGAATAGGTTACACATACATACATACATATCTTCACGCTGTATCACTAACGGGGTAGTCTAGAGACGACGGAGCGCCGTCGCGGTCCTTACATACTTCTTTCGCTTCCTCAAATCTCACATAGGTTTCCATTTACATAATTAGATTGAGAGTTGTGGTGATGGAAGTATTGATGGATCAAACAAAATATGGTATTAGAGAAGTTTATTTCCTACTTGTTTCCCCGAGAAACATTGAAATAATACTGTAGGAGCAAAAAGTTATGACGGTTGTGAATCGCCTAATACAGGATCAAAAAAAAATAATTAAAAATATTTCGTGAGATTAATGAGGTTTAAATTAGGCGAATTTGGCGATAACAGGACAGGATGTTCAAGCTCTTCCAATTCAGCGACTTGGGCAAGCGTGATTTAAATCCTGTTTGACTTGCAGAACGAGTGAGGAGGAATTATGGCGAATTTTTAAAATATTACTACCTCGTTTTAATCTGCATAACATACAAACAAAGTTAACATACAAAGTTTTTCATTTCATTAGAAAGGAATCACTTTACCCTAGAACATTTTTCTGTCACTGTTCAACGTTGTAAAATTTACTTCAAGCTAAGAATGTTTATCGATTAATTTACCGAATACCTAATGCTATCTGTATTTGTAACAATGCTTCAATAATACTTTCGGTAGGAAGTTTCGGTAGGAAGGGCACATCCCATAGAGCAGCCATTCCCAAAGTGGGCGATAACGCCCCCTTGTGGGCGCTGCAGGCCTAAAGGGGGGCGGTAAGAGACCCAGAAAAAAAATGCGGGCGTTGTGTAGAGGCCTGGGAGGTGATTTGTAATTTCATTTAGCTAGGAGGCATCTTAGACAACGACTGCATGAGCTCTCGACTCAGTAGACAAAATAAGTTTGGAAACCAGTGCCATAGAGAGATGATATTTCCTAAAAGGTTTTTGTATGGATGTTTTGGTTCGTATGTAGTGGGTAATTTTGAAAAAAATATAAAAACTACCATAGCTGTTTGCTCCTACAATATTGTTTCACTGTTTCTTAGAGAAAGACGTAGGAAATCAACTTCTCTAACACCCTGTTTTATTTGATCCATAATTCAATCTCACCCTGTGTAATGGATTTTACTGATGCCTGCTACCTGGATCTCACAGAAAATCTTCTCAATAAACTTGAACGCTTACACAACCTTCGTATCTGGTTCTACTTCGGTCTTAGAAGATTTGATCGTGTTTCTCGTTTTCGCAAGGAACTTAAGTGATTCCCTATTCACTCTCGCTCATGTCTCTTTTCAATATACTAGCTAATTAATCTGTGATACTAGTACCTGGGCGACCGAGCTTTACTCGGTGTCTGACAAAAAAAATAACAAAACAAGGTCTGACAACATTGCAGTATTCGAACCCGCGCACTTCGGCACGGTAGACTTACGCTCTAGCCATTGTGCTATTGAGAAGGTAAACTCTGCTGCAAAATTAAAAAGTTTAGAAGTTTTAAGTGTGTGTGTGTGTGTAAAAGACGGAGAAAATGATTTTTCCCAGAATTGAGACAGCTAAATCGATTTATCGCCCCTCAACCTCTATATTGTAAATTTCATCGATATCGCTAGAGCCGTTTTCGAGAAAGCGATATCAAATATATATACAAATATTGCTTGTTTAATATAATAGTGGATATAACCCATCTTCTCCCTCCTACCCGTAAATTCGTTTCTCCTATGCTCGATAGTGAGACTCCCTGTAGGCAGTATCTCACCACTGATCCTTCCCTTCTTCTAGGATGTCGACATGGATGGAAACATAGGATATTGAGATATAATTAAGAAGTGCTTTCGCTAGCTCGTATATTTCTCGACTGAGTTATTTTTTTACATTCAAGAATACTGTATTATTAAAGTAGCAACACCCTTAAATAACAGAGTTGCCATTTGTTAACGATTATAATTATAACAATTAATCGCAAACTTTAACAAGAGCTAACACTTGTATCGGAGTAAAAAAATGTGGACAGCAAAAGGTGGTCAAATTTAATAAAATATTTTTTCAAGCAATTTAGTACGTTGGATTCTTCCTTTGCATGAAAAAGTTTTTCATTGCATTTGATTAACTTCTGCTGTTCAGATTTTTTTCGTAGGATACAATGAAATTATGATTACTTGAAACTGAGTCAATCTGCATTAAAACAAGAAATAGTCAATTTTACATACTTTTATAGAGAAGTCACGCTTGACCAAAAAATTAATAATGTCAAAATTATTTCGACAAAAGGAACCGAAGGGTACCTAAGACGGTTCCTTTGTATCTCCTATGGATCCGGATTACCCCATACTGTCCCAGTTAAAAAAACACTATAGTTTTTCGTGACTCATACACATTAAATTTTGCTTTCGTAACATCACTCCTATCATAGATCTGCTGGAAGAAATTTCATTTAAGAATAATCAATACATAATACATAAATTTTATTTCATTTATGTCTTAAATACATGTGTATACAGGGTGTATATGATAACGGAACACCTTCTTGAACATGCTATAGTATACCGAGAATGCATCTTGATTACGCTTCAATAAAGTATTATTGTGTAATAAAAACAATGATACAGGTCAAATCACAATTTACTTCAGTTGTGCTTCCCCTTAACACGACAAGTTGTTTATTTCCCACACCGAAATTTAATTTTTACAATATTTTACAAATCCACAGAAATCTCCTTTATTTATGTAAAGATAAGGTTGATATTCCTGTGTATGTGGAAATAACGTATTTTTAAATTAGAGTTCATGATCGCAGCGATTTGTAAACAATTGTTAAGGTGCATATGCATTATTATTGAAGTTGGTTTTTATGCTTTATTTCAATAACGGATGAAATTATTACAAAATAAAAAAATATGTTCGATTTAAAATCTGTAATTTTACACGTTCCAGCAACTTCTACGAGAATTAATGGTGTTAACACCTGAAAATTTAAATGGTCATAACTCTTAAACGGCTACATTTTATTCGATAATTCTTTTTGTAACTACATACTAAAATTATGCCCTTTCATCCATTAAAGTAACTGTCCCGTTTTCATATACACCCGTATAAATAATTAAAGAAGTAAATAAATAAGAACGTTACTCTTATCGAATAATGCAGCTTTTAAACAAAGAATTCGAAAGAAATCGAGAGCTATAACGCCACAGACAGACAATAGGCTTCAACTTTCAACATCCTTTTTTCCATTAGGGGTTAAAAATACTAATTTCAGTATGTTTGTTATTTACTACAGGATCACCTAAGTTTTCACCACGTCAAATGTCGACACCCATGGCACCAGGAACATTACAAGGCCAAATGCAAGCTGGGAAATTTAACCAATCTCTACCACAGGGTCAATTTAATCAGTCTTATCCTACATCACCGAGTCACTCTATGATGCCTCAACAGTTCCATCAAAGCATGATGAGTCCTCCATTAAATCAGTCTTCCTTTGTCGGCAACATGTCTCAACAACAAAGAAATGCTAACTTACCTATTCAAATTGAATATAGCGCTAAGCATAACGGGCTTTACATTTATGTGGGAAGAATCTTGGCTCCCATATGGAATTTAAAATGCGTGAAAACATCTACTTCACCTGATAAGAAAGAATTTGTGAGTGGTTCTTTTACAAACATATTTTTAAATTCAAAAACCTTACAATTACTAACACACTGACTGTGTATTGATTAAATTATTGTCTTACAGATGTCTAGTAATGTCATTGGAGAGGATTGCTCATATATAGTTCAGAAATTGCAACGTGTTGCACTTTTTATACAACGCATAGGTGCGCCTCCGCATTCTGACGAACATGCGTCTTTAAATGCTCTGAAACTATTTATATGTAAGTTATGTTTTTATAAGATTTTGTGTAAAGTCCACATCAAACTCTTCACAACTCAGTGCTTTTCACATTTTTTTGCTTTTAGCAATGGCGATAGAAATGTTGAATTTATGGAGAGTACTGTGTGAACATCAATTTCACGTAATTGCCGCCAGTTTACCGCCAGAACAACAAAGCGCATTACAAGCGGCTAGCTTTAGGTCTGTATAAACTTCTATATCGTTTTAAATAGATACCACGTTACTGAATAGTATAGCCTGACGATAATGACGATGATGATTACATATTTGTGATTTCTATTCGGTGTGCTCAAAATTGTCATGACATTGTCATTCTTATTTCTTATATTTATTTTGTTTATATACATTTTAGCAAACAAATGCAGTTTTTGAATGACAGAATTATTGTTACTTTGAGAGCTTTTATTTGAAAATTATATCCTATTTACGATCATGTCTTATGACTTTAGAGAACTATTGGTAGGAGGCCAAGAAGTAGCATGTTTGCTATTAGGATCATTGGTTGCTGGTTACTTGAGGGATAATGCCTCTGTGGATGGAATTTCACAAAAGTTGAGACAACTCTGCCCCACACTTTATAGACAAGAAGACGCAACTTGTTCTAAGGTAAAATTATGAACATCAATGTATTATTATTGCGATCCTTAGATGTATAGTTAAATGTTATAATTCTTTTTTTTTAATTTTCTATGTAGGCTAACGAGTTATTGATATTTGCAAAACAACAAAAGAATCCGACAGAACGAGAAGAAATGCTACAACAGGCCTTAAAGCTATGCAAGGTATGTTCTTTCTGTATCTATTATGCTTACTGTAAAATGTACCTATACAAACTTTTTTATTTGTGATTTTATTATTTAAATAATTGCTGTAATTTCACTGATTGTAATAATATTACTGTTTTAGGACATAGCACCAAATGTTAATTTGCCGCTCGTATGTTGCAAGCTAATATCAGCTGCATTTTATTCTGGTGTTGTGGAACTTTGCGTAACATGTGCTAATAAAATAGATCCCCAGAATAAGGCTTTACATTATTACAAAAGCGATCAACCATCACAGGATAGAGAGGGACATCTAGCATATTACAGAAGGTATAATAAAGGTTTTTGCTCATAGTGTACTGAAAAAACAACCAGAAATAAATAATTGAAACATCTTCAAATTAAACCTAACCATTGTTGATTTCATGATCATCAGAGAAAGATGAGTTGAAGTTAAATTATCTTTGTCAGTCATTTGTTCTTCCTTGAAGAGTTTAGGAACAATATATGAGTGATTAAGAAAATTGAACTTCGACTCGCCTTTTTCTAATCCTCAAATCAATTATGGCTAGTTTTTCAATTATCGAATTTCCGATTTTCAAATTATTACAGTTAAGAAAACGTAACATTATTACAAATCATCAATCACAAATATTGTGATCGCAGTTACAAATACACAATATCATAATCTTACTAGATCATTGTAGTATTTAACTTTATATTTGAATGTCTATTTAGTCTGTATGAACTCATCAGTTAATCTCAGTTACCACTTCTCACTGCCGGCATAATAGATCATTAGCTACTATATATGTCATACATACTACGTCAGAATAGTAACTAGTAATTACCAATTAAATGTATTTATTTGTACAAAAGGATGGAGATATACCGCGAGGTGTGCGGTGCGCTAGAGCGGCTTTACGCGGAGGCTGCAGCCAATGAGTCGTCGCCGTTCTCGCCTGACGTCACGCTGACACATTCATCACCTGACGCTAACTACCAAGTACATAATACAATTTTTTTATACACTTCCTCTTTCACTTGTTTCTAAAACTGTTGTACTATTTGATTAAATGTGATTGGTTGTTATTTTATTACTTTTCGTGGTTTTTAGGGCAGAAAATTAGTCTGGGAATGTTTATCACGAGAAGACGAGTTACTACATGTTGCCGTTTATGAATGGCTGGTTTCAAAACAATTAGGTTCAGGTAATAATTATCTAATTTTTATTATCGAAACATTGCAGTTATCCATCGAAAACTAATTTTTTTTTCATAATGTGAAATTAAAAAATATCTTGAAATAAAATAGACAATACTTTTGACATTCATTTGGTCATATTATTTTTATAGAGTTGCTATCTTTGGGTACGGCTCCTCCGCCGTCACTCCGTACATATCTACAAGCAGCGGCGAGAACAGCTCCCTCGACTACCGCTCTCCATCTACTCGATTTGTTGTGGAAAGTTTTAGAAAAATCAGGAGATCATCTCTCTGCAGCGAACGTCCTAGAAGGACTCGCTACACGACCAGGGTAAGTTTGCAAAATTACGCAAATGTCTCTTTAAATCGTGAATAATAATACCACATACTTATGATACGATATCCTATGTGCCAGTTACAAGTTAATTACTCTGTTAGAATTCAAGTCATGCAGTGTTTGTTGATAATTTTATTAATATGTGTAAATTTGAAACATTCGTATAGTCGATACAGCAAATAATAATTTATTAAATATAGGTTAATTCATTTATCAATGAAATATCAGTTGCATCGTAGGCGTAATAAGCCTCTCGTCTCATGCCCCGGACGGGAGAAAATATTCAGAGAAGCACCCAGAATCTTTCTGGTTTTAACACATCCAAATTTAAAAGTGAAATGAAATGAAATGAAAATAAACCACATTGAGAAGCTACAAGAAGTTAAAAAATCTTTATAGGTTTCGATCAGAAATGAAAAACTTGTGATTGATGCTTATAAGTTGTATTTTACATAATTACATGTCAGTTCCAGACAGATACATTAAAATCTGCCAACAGCGATATCATTTTGCAAAAAGATCAGTTTTCGTGAAACAGAAAAGGCATTTTAATGCGAGTCCAAGTATCATCCACTAAAACTTTTTCATCAACATCTGACATGTTAAACAATCCCTACACTTGTCTGAAACAGGCATGATAGTTTAAAATTTATTACTATAATTTTTATATATGTTGAATTTGAATATTATTCAAATTGAACAAAAAAAACATGATTTTAAACATAAGAACTTGTCATGTTTAAAACATTTTAAATTGTATCGACCTCTGTATTAATAAGACAAGAGTATGTACCTAATGGATAAATTAAAAAGAAAATAACCGATTTCAAAAATTCTTTCACCTATAGAAAGCTACATTATCAGCGAGTAACATGGGTTGTATTTTGTTTTCAAAAATATTTCTATCCGTGCGAAGCCGGGGCGGGTCGATAGTTATAAATAAAAAAAAACTTTTTGTCATGTATGTGTGTAACTACACATGTACGCGTGAGCCTCGCGCAGTGCATGTAACTGTACATGTGAATCGCAACTAACTTCACGGACTTTTTGGCGGGAACGGGAGAAGTCAGGTTGTCATTTTATTTAGATTTTCTATTTTTTATATTTTTAGGAGTTTTAAAGTACAACAGTGATAGTATATTGTGTTTTAAAGTTATGTGTAAGTGAAAATAATAGAGGAGATCTAAATAAAAATGCGTAGCTGAAGTTCTCGCGCTCTTCCAAGAAGTCCTTTAAAACTTCAGTAAAGCCTACTATCACTTTACTGGAGGAATTTTACCACAAGAAAAAACGAATTTACTTGTGATCCTACATGGATATTACTTATTAATACTTGACATTGGCAAATGCGCTAATCTGTGCGCCATGCCATAAGGAAAGAAAAAAAACCTATACATGTGCGTGTGTGTCGGACGGGCGAGAGCTTCATGCAGCGCATGTAACTGCGCGTGTAACGTGCTAACGTGTATGCACATAAGTGAGTGCGTGTGTGTGTGTGTGCGTGGGCGCAGGACGGGCGCGAGCCTCGCGCAGCGCATGTCGTGGCTGTCGGCGGGCGTGGTGTGCGTGCGCGGCGCGGGCGCGGGCGGCGGCGAGCTGCTGCGGCGGCTGGAGGAGGCGGGCGAGGTGGCGCGCGTGCAGGCCGCCGTGCGCGCCGCCGCCGCCGCGCTGCCGCGCCGCCTGCAGCCGCCGCTCCACCTGCTGCAGCGCCTCGACGACGAGCTGCTCGAGATCACGCAGGTGCGCCCCCGCTCGCCTCCGCCTACTTCCACCATACTCGCTCTTGTCGAGGTCGTGGCCGCCCGACTCTTCTTACATCTTACAGAAACCTTTGGCATCTATACTTTACGCCAAAGATTGAGGTAGACGCGCCCTACGTACTAAATTGTAAAGCCTTAACTAGGAGTTAATACTAGTGCGTGCGAAAAGTTTTTACCGTTATGTATCACATGCACAAAGTGTTTATAAATTGTAAAAAACTTAAATTATTTTATTTTTTATTCTTATGCTCTTCATATACAAGGTAAAATACTAATAACCTCTTAGTATCTTGTTCTAAACATTATCCTCAACAGCTTTTGTGCTACGACTTTTAAAAATGCATAACTGTTTCTTTCATACAAAAATAAAAATACATTAAATGTTTCTAAAAATGGCACTTACTCTACCCGGTCGCTAAAGCGGCACACGCACAGAAGGGCGCGGAGAGGTGGCGCGGCGCTGAGGCCCAATGCGCTTGCACTGTACCATTGGAAATACGTACAGAGTAATTACGTTTCAGACAGTACAACAAAACTTAACAAATGTTTTTGAGGAATGTATTAAGTTTTAAAAAAAGTCGTAGAACAAAAGTTGTTAGGTATGATGACAGAAATTTTGCACTAAGAGGTTATCAATATTTTTCAATTAACCCTGTATATTGCTTTCTAATTAGACTTACGTAAACAGTGTTTGTCTGTGTGAATAATATTTATCACTGTTTTAGTTCGAGGATTGCGTAGAAATGTTTGTTTCTTGGAGTAGGGTCTACTTCAGTTTATATAAAATTCTGGCTTATGCGTTAAGTTACTAGACCGCTAGTGGCACGAGACGCATATTATATTTTTTAGTTTAGCTTAGTTTACATACATCATGTCATATAGAATGTTACGACATTGGTGATAACAGTATGTCGCTTATTTTATTTTGTATCACAATTCTTTCGTATTATTAACTTTATCATACATACATACATACATGTCAGTTAAGTGAAAATGAGAATTTACACAAAGACAAGTTTATCTCTGCATGTCACACTATTCTTTTTATTTCTATACATATGAAAGGTTAAAACAGATTTCTTCTTCTTCTTTAATTGAATGGCAACATCGTGATTGCGAAAATTGCCAATGTCACGTAATAATGAAGATAACATAAAAAGGGAAATTAAGGCAATATTTATAAAGATTCCAGCAATTGAAGTAATACACAATGGGGACCTACATAAGACTATCCTTTTGGTTTCGATTTGGAGAGTTGAGCCGATATCCACACCTAAACAGGAATAGAACAAAATAACATAAAATAAATGGGACACAAGACAACACATTTCACTAAAAAATATTTTCTCCAGTAACTGGGATAATAGTCTTAACAATAGACATTTAGGTTGAGGTTATTTACGTGAAATCTAATTTTTTTAACAGCTTTATGAAGAATACGCTGATCGTTACAATCTTTGGGAATGCAAATTAGCCATTGTGCAATGTTCCGGACACAATGACGCCCTCTTGGTGGAAAACATTTGGAATAATATCTTAGCTGAGGCAGAAGCCGCCGCGAGGAACTTGCCGACACCTGATGAGCGACTTGCGTCCGTGCTTAGTAAATTAACAACATTAGGAAGAGAATATGTTCATACAGGACATTGTTTTCCATTATGTAAGTATTTCTATAATCACACTGTGTTAAAAACATAACCTGTACTTAAAATCGTTGATTAAGGTTTTATTGAGTTTTACATATTATGAGGTGTGAAACTTAAAAGAATTGACATATTAAAACAAATTACAAAACTATAATATTGGATTGGTTATGTGAATCCAAATAAAATTTTGTAGCACTCATACATTATCTATTTCTTAATGTTTTAGATTTTATAGTACGTCAACTGGAAATAATGAGTTGTAAGTTGCAAGCTGATAAACGGATGGTGTTTAGAGCTATACTGAATATTGGGGTCTCTTTAGAACAAGTGTTGGATATTTATATCAAGTAAGTACTTTTTTAGTAATCTCGTACTAGTAACTAATAATTGTTAATATTAATTACCTAATATAATATTTAATTATTTATATTTATTAATATAATATAATATGAATTAGTCTGTGCTAGTAATTTTAAAAAATTTCTTTGGCCAGTAGCACAGTGCAAATACAGACATCAAAAGTGTCTAGGGATCAAGTACATTTTTAACTATAAAAAATTATCCAATTAATATTTATCAAATCTAGTCTTCCAGACTGGCTTCTTACTTTAATTCCTATGTTTAAGTTAACAACTTATCCCTATATTTTGTAAAAATTAAGAAAAATTACAATTTTTGCAAATTGTGGGAAATTAACCTAAGTTAATGTCGTCAATTAAATGGAAAAAAAGGCAAAAATGAGGATTTTTAAAATTTTTATTGTAAAGATAAAAAAATTAATAATCTGTGTTTCCACCATTGACACGAATAACACAATCATGGCGATTTGGCATGGTTAAAATCAGTTCATCAAAATCACTTTGAGGAATGGTCCCCACATTCTTTCTAACAAGTCAAAAAGTTGTTGTGGGGTATGCACGGCATCCATACTCGGCAGAGCTTTTCTTTGAAGCATATCTCATGCGTGCTCAATTGGGTTGAGGTCTGGCTTTTGAACAGGCCACGGCAGAACGTTGATGCGAGCGTCGGCAAGAGCGCGTGTTACGACTCTAGCCGTGTGTGGACGTGCATTGTCGTGCATTAGTCGAAACGAATCATCCAACCGGCTTCGCAGAGGGATGAATCACGTCTGAAACAATCCTCTCCGCATAAATCTGAGCATTGAGGTTGCCACTGATCCAAATGAGATCGGTTCTTCCACCGATCCAAATACCGGCCCAAACCATTATTGTTGCCCCTCCATATGAACTTCCTGACAAAATTTCAAACGTTCTTAACATCCAGAGGTCCTCCAAACTCGAGTACGTCTTGTATCGGGCCTCATACTGAAACGAGATTCATCGGAAAAGCAAACACAACGCCAGTCTCCCTCCTCCCAATTTCTGTGTCGCAGACTCACTTCACGTAAACGATTTCGGATGGTTTGGTCGCTTATCAGCAAGCCTAAAGAGCTGTGGAGCCTCGTAGCCAACATCATGGCGATCATAGAACGATTCCGTCGAGCAACATTTTGGATGTACCGGTCCTGTCTGCGAGTGGTGATGCCGAGATCGTCCTCTATATCGCTCGGCCACGCTGCCCGTGATACGATAGCGTGTCCAGATACGGCTTATGACGCTCTGTGTAGTGCCAAGAGCGACAGCCACAGTACGTTGCCTGGAACCAGCTTGCAACATTCCAACGGCTCTCATGATCTCTTCTCGTGTCAAATGATGTCGTCGCTCCATATCGATGCAATTTTTTTCAGTTCCGATGCAGAAATTGTAATTGTTTTGTAAAAACGCTTATTACACGCTTTTATAGAAATCCTGATTGACAGTTCATTTTCTATTTTTAATCAAAATTTAAAGAAAATTCTTTATTCAAATAGTGAAAATCACTAAAAAGAATCAATAACGATCCAAAAAAGTTAAAATAATAATCCTCAATTGCGGCGATACTCTAAAACGTACTTGATCCTTAGACACTTTTGATGAGTGTATTTGTAACAGTATGATGACTTTATAGAAACCTAGCGAAAGCGGTTTCTATGTGTGCGCATTAACACGCACGGGCAACTAAGATTATTTATGATAGTGCCAGTTATCTCTAAATATCGCCGCGCCGCTCGACTACTGCCAATCGCGCGACCGCTACAATTTGTTTTTAATTCATTGGTCATATCGTCACAAATACAAAAATGTCCACGTCACACAAAAGAACATATTATCACAGATTAATTAGTTTATTACCGATATTATTGAAATGTCTGTAAACACTCACATATACATAAATAAATCAGTTAAAACTGGTTGAACACTTGAAGACTGCTTGAACTCTTAGTTGAGGTCAGACCTCTGTGAACAATGGATGACGAGTTTATGGTGCTGTGGTCATTATTGAATAAGAAAAAGATGTAATACAGTAAAAAAAAATTGGGTATTGAAATGATACGACGAGAGCGGGGCGAACTGTGTGTTCCGACACGAAGTTGTTTACTTCACGTGTTTAGCGGGTAGAGAAAATGTCCGCAGAATATCGCAGTGCTGCGCCGGGTTTTTTCCCGAATCCGTTTAAATGTGAAAGGCTTTATATAAATTCAGTCTATTGACGGCCCGTCATGGTGTGAGTGGGGTAACAGTATCTATGAAGTACTTACTAGATTGAGTCGAGTCGTAGTTAATCGAAGCAATCGCTGTTCCACTCAACTGTGATTCGGGAACCACACCTAGCTCACTTTCAATTCGACGTTTGCACAGCTAATAGCATGTTACTTCATTTCATATTTAAAGCACTTGTGTATTATTTTTTAATAAATAATTAAAGAATTGATGCTCAGTTTTTAAAATTAGACTGCAAAATATACATTTGAAATGGATTTGTAATGACTGAAGTTAAACTTATTTTATTACATATACGCAAAATTAAAACGTGGACAGGTTGTGCCCATTCGGTGCGACGACGCAATAGGACTGTCTCGCTCTAACTTACGGCGAAGCGGTAGTTCCGGCGCCCCGCTCTGTCAGCGCATAGTACCACGATTATATTGTTTTGATGTACTATTCTAATGTAACCTATAATATAATTCAATGGGAGCCCTTATGTTTCGTTCGCCCTACCCTGATTACACGTAACGAATGCAATATGGAGACAGCAAGATATCACTAGGTCGAGAGAGTGATGTAGACGTGTGAGTGTTTACACGTATTTTGAACTTTGGACCGAGTTAGTCAAGAGCTCGAAGAAAATACAATAGTATTAAAAAAACGCAAGAAACGCACCGAACGACTTCACAAGTACTGAAGGCCGAATACGTACCATGAGTGCGTGTTTATACGTGTTGAGTGCGCTGCCGAGTCAGTGCGGGGAAGCGCGAGGGTCGGCCTAGTAAATAGAATAGGGTCCGGGTGACTCTCTCGCTCATTTACTCGACCGAGCACTCGGTTATGCGTTTATACTTTATACATATCGACACTCGGCCGAGTTCACTGTCTCGTCCTTGTACTTGGTACGTGTAATCAAGACATGAATCCCGTGAACGTCCGCCGCGTCGCCCACAGTACAGTATAAACATAACAGTAGGTTGTCTTCACAGAAAATAAACGTACGCGGTTTGTATGACTGCGCGCTAATACGCGCGTGCCGTGGCACGCACGCAACGGCAATATTCTGGGTGAATTTGAATAATTATTGCGGGGTCGCACTCGACGCGAACATGCACACGAACATGCAACCATTTTAATTTGTCTTTAATTCGTTCTTCACACCATTGCAAATACGAAAATGTCTAAATCGCATAAACGAACGTATTATAATCTTTAGATGCCATAAATAATTGTAGTTATTCGAATCCAGAGTTATCATTTTTCAACATAATCCGTGTGTATTTTTTTCATTTTTTTTTATTACTAATATACTAAATGTATAACTAAACGAAATGCTTTCCGCATCACACTCCCAACACAACAACCGTACGTATCCGGCCGAGAGTAGGCAATACGCATGAGGCGGGAGCCAACCTTCGTTGTTACATATTCCCTGTCCGCAGGCTGGTGAGCGTGAACGAGCGCGTGTGGCTGGCGAGCGGCGACGAGGCGCACGTGTGCGGCGCGGCGGCGCGGCTGCTGGAGGCGGCGCGCGCCGAGCTGGCGCCGCTCGCGGCCGCCGCGCGCCGCCGCGCGCTCGCGCGCTGCAAGGACTTGCACGAGGCCGCGCTCTCCGCGCTGCAGGTACGTCCTCGCCCCTCCAGCCCTCCAACCCTCTAGCCCTCCAACCACGTACATCATGCGCACACATTTTGACTGGCTCTTTGGCGCAGTGGCATATGCGTCTGCTTTCCAAGCTAGGGTCCCGGGTTCGATCCCCGGTCAGGTCTTTTCTAAAATGGCTTGGAGTCTGGGTGTTACTGGGAACTCCCCCAGAGTTTGTTGTGTGGTATCCATAGTACAAGCTTACTGCTTAGTTTGGGGTCACACAATCTGTGTAATTGTCTGAAGTATTATTATTATTATAAATTTAATGTGACTCGCTGAGCTACCATACACCCCCGCCCTGCTCCAAGAAACTAACATTTTTATGCAATCCTCGAACTAACATTGTGTGGGAGAGCCATTCTGTATAGCAGCACGGATTGGGCCGGCTCGCCCGGTGAAATACCACCCTCTCACAGAATATCGGCGTGAAATAACAGCATCTATTGCTGTTGTATTTCGTTCGGTGAGTGAGAGTGCCGACGACCTATCTCCCTCTTCCCCCTCCTTTCTCTCTTTCCCTAAAGGCCGGCAACGCACCCGTGATTCCCCGGATGTTGCGGGTGTCTATGGGCGGCGATAATCACTTTCCACCAGGTGACTCGCTTGCTCGTTTGCTCCCTCTTTTACAAAAAAAAACCTTAATAATATTACACACGCAAACAAATTCAAAAACAATGTATATATATGAAGACAAGAGCAAACAACGACCTCGATAGTGCAGTTGTTTAGGTGACGCATCCAAGCGCGAAGTTTCTGGGTTCAAATCGAGTCAATTCAGGAAACGCATTTTTATGCATTGTCTCGGATCTAGGTCTAGTGGAAAACGACCAACACTGGTGTTAATGAACATCTATTTAACGCTTCAGAATTTGGTGCTTAGGACGCGTCTTCCTCGGTTTATATAGAAGTTTTTGAATCGAACATGCTTTTAAGGTGACGGAGTGGTAAATAATTAATCTAAAATAGAGCTTTTGTGCCCCAAATCCATACATACGATATACTCTTATGTTCTATACGAAAACAATTTTCTCTTTTTTAAACCTTCTAAACTAATTAATTTTAAAAAATTTAGAGATTAAAATAGATCCCGTTAATAAAATGTAAATATCTGTTCTAAAACACGTTTCTTTGATATTTTTTTCTGTTAAAAAAATTAAACATGTAATGCAACTGGAAAAATGAATTTATTGAAATCACGAATTAACAAGTTACCAAATATCACTTTCACGTGTTTTGTAATCACTTAAAAAAATCGAGATCCTTGCCGTCAAAAGTTCCAATTTTGTCATGTTAAACGCTCGACGATGTAAATGTCTAAGTGTCACGCAGGGGGACAATTCTCGCTCATTGGAGATTGTGTCGAATTAGAGATACGTCGAAAAAAAAAATGGCGGATGTCTATTGGTAACGGTTGATCGTATTATCATACAGTCACTAATAGACATTTCCCTATCGCCAGCGTTCGACATGTACTATGTGGTCAGTAGCAGTCGACACCGGAATGTCGTATGTAAAGTCGAATAATTACACACGCATTGTACTCATGTTTAACTTCATATACATTAATTTAAGTAACGCTATCTCGACTTTCAAAAGTTTTTACACGTTAGAATAGCGATAAAATCGATTTTTAAATGTCAAAAAATCCTTACCTCTGCGCTGCTCTTTGCCTGAACTAACCCTTAAGGTTCTTTATTCCCTTAACGAGTTCTTAAACCTGAATTACACGCGTTAACTAGTTAAGTCGGTAACTATGATTAAATCTAAATATATATAAAAATTTATGTTAGACTTGAATACCACTCGATTGAAAGAAATCAAAGGTGGGTAAAAAAAAATAAAAATAAAAAAACCTTTTTTCATCTATCAGTCATGAAATTCAAAGGATTGATTAAAACTCTTTTAGTTGAATATTAAAAATTAAGTTCATGTTACAATTTACAATTCCGTTAATTTTGGCAAGGCAATTCTCATTATTTTGGCTTGACATTATGGCCGAGTTGCATCAGCTGTGGTCTCGACCAAATGAACTCTATTATAAAATATTTTTTCCATCTTTATGTATTTCATAATATTATTTTGTTTCACTTTAAAATAAACGGTAACGTTAGGTGTATGGTTGTATTGAAGAGCTAATAACAAAAATTATAAGATTTTTGGAAAATTAAGTAAAGGCACAGACGTCTTAAGAACAAAACTTAATGATCTACTTTGTGGCGTCGACTTTTTGCCAGTGAACGCAGTTGCATTCGATTCTGTAGAAAAAAACTCAAGATGCACTTCTTGGGCATGGACGCCTTGACTGTCGAATGTGTGTGTGTAGCTTACTAGTTAACTAATGGTGCTTTATAAACAGGTAAACAACATGTTACTGTTGTTTGTAGTCTATTAAGTTATTAATGTAATGTATAGTTAGAGAGTTATTCCTAATGTCAATGTTATAGTTTACGGTCTACCTCGAGTTATATGGAAGACTGCTTGTCTTACATAAATATTGGGTCCTTACATATGAAATTAGCGTTTTGTCGTACTGACCACTTTGATCTGAAATATCTCCTCTTTGGTTAAGAATTCCAAATTCAAATTTATAAATTCATTTAGCTGGTACATTTGAGTTTTGAAAACAGTCATTCATTTGTTTTTTCCTCATTATTTTTTTCTTTGGCGTCGCTTATTACTGCACAATGGAAAACATGAAATGTCGGTATATTTAAGAGTACGAGAAGGATTAATGATGTGTACGGCGCTGGTGTCGCAAAAGAAAGCACGGTACGTTTTTGGTTTCAACGTTTTCGTTCTGGAAATTTCGACCTTCAGAACCAACCCCGTGGACGGCCGGAGACCAAAGTGGAAAATGAAGAATTAAAGGCTATTGTGGAAGCGGATCCATCACAAAGCACTTCAGAGATAGCTGCAGGCTTTGGGGTAAGTGACAAAACTGTATCAATCCACTTGAAGCAAATCGGGAAAGTAAAAAAAACTTGAACGATGGGTACCTCATGAATTGAGTGAATGGAACTTGCAAACACGCATCGACTGCTGTGTTACTTTGCTCAACCGACACAATAATGAAGGGATTTTAAATCGAATCATTACTTGTGATGAAAAGTGGATACTGTACGATAATCGGAAGCGCTTGTCGCAATGGCTGAACCCTGAAGACCCAGCCAAATCCTGCCCTAAACGAAAATTGACTCAGAAAAAGTTACTTGTGAGTATTTGGTGGACTAGCGCCGGTGTCGTTCACTACAGCTTTCTAAAATTTAGCCAAACGATTACGGCAGATATCTATTGTCAGCAACTGCAAACCATGAAGGAAGAACTAGCTGCTAAACAACCGAGATTGGTCGATCGCTCTAGGCCACTGCTGCTTCACGACAACGCAAGATCACATACTGCACAACAAACAACCACTAAGTTAGATGAGCTACAATTGGAATGTCTGCGACATCCACCATACTCCCTGGACCTTGCTCCAACAGATTACCATTTTATCCGGAATTTGGACAACTTCTTATAAGGAAAATAATTCAACTCCTATGCGGCAGTCCAAACCGCCTTCAAAGAGTTTATTGATTCTCGCTCCCATGGTTTTTTTAGTAAAGGGATCAATGAACTACCTATGAGATGGTAAAAGTGTATAGATAACAACGCTGCATACTTTGATTAATTAAATATGTTTTACAAAAAAAAATTGACTTTATATTCCTCCCGTACAAAACGCCAATTTCATATGTAAGGATATTAACGACCCTTACACCCATACGACCCTTAAATATCCTCTCTTAAAACGCGTTTCTTTATTTCAGGCACGACCAAATACTCAACGCCTCATAGAAAGACTTTCTGTAGCACAAGCACATTTAGACCGAATGGATTAATTTTATATTTTAGGTTATAAGTATTATTATAATTTTTTTCTGTCATAATTTGTTTCTTTTTGGTTGATATTTATATTGTAGAATAATCGACACTTAGGAAATATAAATATTGCCATTATATTGTGAATAATGTGTTGTAATAAATAGTATTAAACTTTTTATAAGTTGTGTATGGTAAACGCACAAATATCTGAAATCATTTGTTTATTTTAAAGTTAATATTTTCTGTGACATGTGTGTAGTAACTCTACATAAAACAATTCCAAACAATATACAATAAAAACTATGTAAATTTTTCTGTAATAAATTTTTTAATGTAGTCTCAATGGCAGTGACTGATTATGATTTAGTTTTCTTTACATAAATATCCTTCAATCCATTCATTCAAAATTATGCATGTATGAATGTGTACATGTATAGAAATCACCAAGAAAGACATAATATTTTGCTATTAATATTTTGTGAATAAATACTTTTTGAATATTTTACAATGTTATTTTTTTTGAAAATTCCTTAGTGAGATCTAATAAATAATTCAATGCATGCAATTATTATATCTAATATAAGTAGATATTTACAGTCCAAATTTTTAAGGACTAGAATACTTTTTAAAAGTCGTTTAGAATCCAGTTGCGTTAATTGATCAAAAATGATGTTAATGATACCACATATCAGATGTCAGAATTATGATGAATCTTCTTCAAATGGATTTGTATTTACCTGATGGCCTTGCGAGTCAAAATCGGGGTAAGTATATACACTACTCTGACCTCCACTTACAGTCGGAAGACCCACTGTATTCATCGGTGATATTATAACATTACTATATTGTTGTTTCGGTTCTTTTCCTACAGAATTCTTCCTTATAATAGTTGTGTAAGTTCCAGCTGGTTTGGATGGCATATCTTTTATTCTTGTGCCAGCTCGATAGGTACCAAACTCATCTGGTGGTGGGGGCAAAGAAAACCCGTCAGATGTTTGAGTAATCTCGGATCGGTCGTCACTGAGTTCCTTTGCTAATTTGTGTCTAGTTTTTCTAGGCATTGTGTAAAATGTGTTCATCTGAAAATTGAATTACCACAATTAAATATTAAATAATATTTAGTTTTTGGGAAAATAACAGTAATTTACATAACGTACTGTTCTAGAAGGCACGTTATTGTAGTTTGTTTCAGGGGGTATATGCATCACGAGATGGTCGCAGAGAATATCCATATCTCTTTTTCGATTAATATTTTGCATTGAATGAACTCTACAATTGGCACTGTGTCTCAAAACGTCGTTACATTTATTCAAATTATCTTGGTCTATGTCTTGCATATACCGTGTGGAATGAAAGGAACTTGTTCTTCTAACATCGTAATTCTGTGAGGGGTACTTTGAAACAGCCCTGCGAAAAGATTCTGTGCGTCTTACATTACAATCATTTCCTTCGTCACTATCGTGGTACGTTTCACAGTTCGACTCTGAAATAAAACCCGTTTTTATTCAATAAGAAAAGAAGAATAATAAATTTACTTTTAAGTTTTAGGGTTTAATATGGTAAATGAAAAATTTGTACCGGGAAATTTCGATATTCTCTAAAGCCTTGGAATGCGTGACATCGCAAGATCGAAGTCCTGGGACGTTCCGGGCTTCGAGGCTTTTTAATATAAAATTAAAATCGAATTCATTTTTGGCGAGACATATCAGTAAAATTGACATTTTAATAAATATCAATTTAAAAAAAAATCAAATCAAATATTAACATTTCTAACGTTCATTAAAATCAGTTCGTATACTATGATAATTCTCATAATCATAAATTCATTTTTTGGCACCTAATAAAACTGTTTGTTTTGCAAATTTTTAAATTAATTTAGGGGGAAAATTGAGGAAGCGTGGAAGTTCGCGACCCCTGCCTTTTCCCTTTTCAGGCCCTTTTCAGGGCTGCAATTCCTCCTGTGTACACCATGTTGGACAACGTATGCGAAAGTGTTAGGGCGTCCCCCTAAAGCGACGTAAAACGGTTTGTCCCTGCTGGTGTGAGCAGAGTGCAGTTCGGCGTTGGGGACCGTCACCCAACACGCTGTGCACCTCGCGGCGGAAAATGAAGTGCAGAATGAAGCTGCGTGGAATGTGAGCGGTGGGATTGAAGATAAAATGAATGAAGTGATTGATTGATACTATGGAAGAAAGAAGATTGGATGTGTTATGTTTGAGTGAAACCGAGAGAAAGGGTAATGAACTTACCGACTTGCCTGGAGGGGGCATCGCTTTGCGGTGAGGGGTACCACAAGAAGAAAGGGGATGCCAAGGGGTAGGCGTCTTACTGTCCTCTCGTTTGGTTTGTTGTGTAACTGAGTATAAGTGTGCAAAACCCGAGACTGTTCTGGGTGCGTCTCAAGACAGGGTTGACGAGGATATTTGATTTAGTGGTGTATACCCTAGTGTCCTCTGTCGGCTTGGGCGAGCTATAGTAGTTTTAGGAGAATGTTAGGGAAGTTCTTGCGATGATTGAAGAGAATGAGAGAATTATTATAGTGTGTGGAGACATGAATAGATGGGTCGGGACAGCTCGAACAGGATTTGAGTCTGTCCTAGGCAAGTACAGATAAGAGAGTGAATGATGCTGGTAGGATTGTGTTATGGAAAATAATCTTTTTGTTGCTAATACCATATTGAAGCACAAAAGGATTCATCACTACACGTGGGAAAGGAAGGATCAAAAGAGTATGATTGATTTATTCTTGGTGGGCAGCCGGCTCTAAAAGCAAAAGGTTATGGACACAAGAGCACACAAAGGAGCCCATCTTGGACCAGACCACTTTCTAGTGGTTACTAGAATAAGGGGTCTGTTTTTAGCGTGGCGATGTCGCGTAGCGTCCAAACCTGCAGCGGTCTGTCGCATCAAGAGCTGGAAACTGCAAGACGCGACCACCAGGAATTAATATGAGAGGGTAGTATCGAGTAAGGTTGATGATAGATTGAAAGTGATGAGCGAGGATGTTGAAGAATGTTGGCAGAACCTTAAGGATAGTATCATCGAGGCTGCGAAGGAAGCATGTGGGGATACGGCGTGAAGATATGTATGTATGTATGTTTTACAAATAAAATTATTACCATCGGTAAACTTGTCTCGAGTTTTGATCCGAAATGAATTCGCGATGGTTTTTGCATAGTCCCGAGATTTTGAGACACGACATGTCATCGGAACTCAAATCCTAATTTTACATCCTGATTTTTTTGTGAAATTAAGGTTTGAGTACATATTGAGTGTATTCACAACAATATTTAAAGGAAGTTTACAAAATCACCTTTATCAAATAACTTTATTTTTTAGTGATGTTGAGGAAATCTTTAATATAATTCCTGCCTCTTGGGGGAGAGATTGGGTCTTGTGAAGTTTTTATTGTCTTAAACCTCCGTGCTACTCGTACTCAGTGTTTAGGGGTTTTCGAGATTTCCAATGGAACGCCTAGCACTTATTACTTATTTGCTTAAGACCTATCAGCTAAAGTTTTATATTCATTCCTTCGTAGTGTTTCTCATGCAGCAAGGACTACACGCCATGGTACCTTCTACAAATACGTAACAAGGATACCGCAACCCTATTCGTCTTTAAGTGCCCAGCCCTAGTGAAAAAGACTGGGTTATGTGGGGCTTTTACCCTCCCCCGCACCCTCTCACCTTCTGTGTAACGGCAAAGAAAACCACATGCGCTGTTGTTTTCCTCGTGTAGGTCGCATTTAGCTTATTTAGGTTATTCTCTGGCTTGGGTACAAGGATAATTCTTGTACTCCCTGATCCAACCCTATCCCTATAGCGACAGTGTAGATACCTTCCGTGTTGTAAGCGCAGAGCGGCGGGTGGTCGCGCGGCGTTTGGTCGGAGCGGTCGGAGCGGTCGCGCGCGCACAGTACCAGCCCGCACGCCGCCAGCGCCACTAGCGCCACGCCGCTACATAGCGCCAGAGCCAGCGTTGTTATGTTCGGCACGGCGCTCACCGTCTCCTCAGGGTCTAAATATTATAAATCTTTTATATAAAACTAGTGGTTGCCCGAGGCTTCGTCCACGTAGAATAAAAAAAGTAGCCTATGCCCTTACGTATATATTGTCGGGTTACGTAGTATAGTACTCCAATGAAACGAAAATGTTACACGGCTATATAATATTATGGTATACGTATACGGTATACGTATAATTAATTGTACAGGTGTTATTAAGAAAATAATAAAAATCAACGCATTTTGAAATCGACAATATGATATCAGCAAAAGAATGGCAAGCAATTTTGGCTAATAAGACTTCAGCGAAATAAGGCGCACACAGTAATAACTAATATAGAATAACACTATTAACCATTTCTTTTTCCGATGCTGGTATTGGCTAGAGACAGTGTCTCCTTTTTGAGTTGTGTGCGCATTTTGGGCTAAGTAAACATTCAACAGCACTACAGATGCACACGTGTAATTATATGAAACACAACGTTAGAAAATCTGTGGATTTGTGTAAATTCAGCCTTCTTTCGAATATGTCTCGGACGAACTATAAAATAAGGCGAGCACGGGAATTTTGAAAATGTTTTCGGTTACGATTTTTTTTTAACTTGTGTAATTAGCAAATTGCTAGGGTAGTCACTTTCTGTCTCTATGAAATGCACGCCACTGACCCATGTCCTCACTGAAGATCAATTCTAGACATTAGTGAAATAATTTTTGAGATTGGATGAGTAGCTCCGGAGATTACTTCCTTCATGCAAACTTACAAACTTTACCTTTTTATCATATTAGATATTTTTAGATATCGGTGTGCGTATGTTCGTAATTCTTCGTCAAGTAAACAGCTTGAAGAAGTTTAGAATAGAGATAGATTAAAGCTCGGGGAAGGAAATAGGCAACTTTTTTTCACGCGCACGAAATCGCGAACAATAGCTAATGTTCTATAGAGTTTATGGTTGGTCAAGGTATTTAGTTATTTCCGTGAGCACACCTATTCCTAATAAAAGATACAGATTAAAAATTGCGGTTATGAATGTGTCAGTGAAGGGTCAAGATCAGGGGTGATACGTCAACTTTGTCGTTGCCGTCCATCACAAAGCATGCTGTGGATCCGAGCGAGAAGAAATAAGCCTTGAATAATCAGGATCAATGTTCTTCATTTAAACAGAAATGATGTTATAACGTGTGATGGCGACTATTTTTCGTATCACACTCGCTGTCATCGTTCCCGCCACTACGCGTCAGTGCTCAGAGTTACGCAATATCGATACGACGTCAAATATATTTTCTAAATATTTTGTTAAACACTATTTATTTTTAATGGAAGCGACAGAAACTTCCACTAGAAAATATTAGGAAAATAGTTAAAACTTACCTATAAACTCTATGCTATCTTTATCGATTTGTACCACTTTACTGTTTCCTTTAGCATTTGAAGCCATTATAACAAACATGTAATTTTCATATTTTGGCTCTTGAATCATGAATTTGGGTTCTTGACTGATTATCGATAACAATTGTTCTTCTGAATCCAATGATTTAACAGCGAAAGTAAAATTCTACAAAATTTAGGCATTTTAGTTTTATATAAGTACATATTTTTTGAAGAAAATTTTCATTGATATATATAGATATTTTCATTGATATATACATATATTTTCATTGATACCTTAGGTAGTTTATACACATGTACCTGTGGAAGTCCCCCGTCATGGCCTTTATCGCATGTGACAGTAATTTCCTTCATATCGTTTTGAACGGCTACACAATTTGTTGGTGGACGAGGAATAGTCTCGTCAGTGACGAGGAATGTACATGGTGTGTGGGGCAAATTCTTTGTTGGTACATTGTTTATTCCCCAACAAAAAATGGTACCTGCAATAATATTATAGTCATGCTTTACCATAACTTTTATAATACATATTTTGCGTAACTATGCTAATATTTTTTATTGCACATACATATTTGCAGTTTTCACAGTGTGATGTAATTGATCAGTTGAATTCTTCAGTTAAATTATTCACCCTTACAGTATGCGTACGATTAATCGGTTCTTGAGGCTTATGATTTTGGCCACTATTGGTTAAATTTTGTGTTTTATAAGAATTTAACTAAAAGGAAACTTATTAGTATAGTCGAGATGGTGCATAATGACCATACCTGTAGATACTGTAAGTCGTTAGAAATAAGTAGAATTAGAAATAAAGTTGTAGAGATGGAAGTGAGTTGAAGTAGGATAGACCCGTTAGTAATATATATAAAGAAGTAGAGATGTATTGTTAGCATAAGAATAGATAGGAAATTGTAATGTAAGATATAGAAAATTGATGCAGGATAGAGATGTATAAGTGAGTAATGTAACGGATAGATATAATAAGATAGATAAGAAAGATGTAATGTAGTATAATAATAAATAACATAGTTGTGGATAGTAAAAACAACATAAATAAAGAAATAGTAGTACTGGCCTTGACTTAAGTTAGGGGAACGAGATTAAATAAATTAAAAAATAAAATAAAACTTAAAGGAAAAAAAAACGCAAACTGTGATGTAAATTATAACTTTTACAGAAAAATGATATACACATATACGATGACTTTACAGCTTTAATTATTCGTCTTCATCTAATGAATGTTTTATAAATTATGTAGTATTTTGTTAATAATTATGTAGTTCACAGTTTAACTAAACGGTTCAACTGAACAGTTAAAACTGGCATGTGTGTAATCCGCTTAATAACTTACTGAACGGAGTGTGTTTTGGTCGTTCATACAACATCACGTTGTCTTCGCTCTCCAAATTGATACGAGATTGTGCAGTTTTTAGCTTGGAGACATCCACTGCGTCGTCCACCAACATCCAGCGGTACGATGTCGGCTCGGGATTAGCCTTCACGTTACACGTTATATTTATAGATTCACCTTCGTCGAGCCCATACTCGGCGATACTTTCATCTTCGCAATATGCCGGATCTGGTATAGTCGTAACGTTATACAAATTGTAATCTCTAGTCTATATCTATAGGTAATCTATATATTATAGGTAATCTGTATATAGGTAATGTATAAATAGGTAAAGACAAAACAGTTCAGTACCTTTTTCTCCTGTTTGTCAACCAATTTTTTGTTTAGTAACAATTGACGAGCTTTATTATCCGCAAAAAAAATTTGGAAAAATTTGGAACTTATATTAACGCGTGAAGTGAAAGCTTCGAATCCCTTTTTAAAAAAATTGCACAGAGTAGTGCGAGTTTTGGCATAGTGTTACGTTCACACTGCCAATGTCAAATTCATAGATAGATAGATAATAGTTTGTGATCATATATAGTATTTGTAACCTTCTTGGATCAAACAGTCGCACGGAGTAGAAATCGTGGCCAAAGAGTTTATAAAAACGTTATATTTACGGTTGAATTTCGACCACCGGGCGACCTCTATTTAACATAAAACAATATCATAATCCTTGTTTGCGCCTTATATTCCTTTATTATTATACTCCTAAGATCAAATTTCTGGATTTCAAAGTATTTACATACATACTTATTTAAAGAAGAAGGTTAACGTACCAGTGGCGTGCCTAGGGCTTCAGGCAAGCCCGACATACATGTTTTTCATTATTTTTGTAAAAGTAAAGGGAAGGCTAAAATGTTATATATTACTAATTAATCTGATTTTGGTACAACCGGTGGACAAGAAGAGAGGAAAGAGGTCGCTCCCCGCGTTATCTTTCAACAAAATAATTTTTATAATATTTTGCTATTCAAAATGCACAGGCGTAAATAGCTTATCAGTTCTTAACATATTAATGTGTCTTCATTCGTTGTTTATCCAAATTACTAAAAGAAATAACTGTATTTATGTGTTTTAGTAAATTCATGTGTCTTTTATGGCGCCAGTATATGTTTCGTCATGACCAGAACAATTCTAAATGTTTTCGTCATTGGAATAAAATATACAATACTAATAATAATAAGTAGTATCACCTACCTATAACTTGATGGGAGAACTGGGAGAACAAACAAAAATCCAATCAGTTTCGTAAACTGATAAAATTGTCTTTTATTCGAATTACCAGTCAGAGAAACACATTCATGCGTTAAATAGTTTTATACACAGATTTATTGTATTTTATGCAATTTACTTGTCGAATAATGCACAAATCAGGTGTAGGTTATAACGAAAGTTATAATCTATAAGTTGATTTTTCTATATAAAATTCAAAGATTTTACATTTTCGATGCCGATTAAAACTTATATACACTTTAAGTCCTTACAATAAACAACTTATTGGATTTTTTATTACAATTTAACTTACTTATGACGGAAATTAAAAAAATACTTATCACTCGTCCACTGGCTCAAATAAATAAATATTACGTAAAAACTATGATGTTGAATCACGTGGTATTGTATTCGTATTCGTATCGTATCTCTCAATCTCTACAAAGTTCAGTATGAAAGCCGAGCTTTTCACTTCATACTAATTGCTATATAAACCCTAGTAAACAAGCTATAGCTTTATCGAGTTTTGCCCATTAGCGAGAAAGAAAGGTTGCAAGCCACATTCCAAGCCAACGCGTGAGAGTGAAATGGCTGATTACATAGTTACGCAGTACACTGATTGCGCCTTGAGAGGTCGCGAGTTTCGACTTCGAACGGCCGTCACGTGTTAATCACGTGTTTGTTGCCATGGTTGTGGGCAGTCGTTTTCGTTTCGACGCGAATTTCGAAATTTTAAAACTGATACGGTTTGAAATTAGTTTTTATTTTATTATTTTATGCTTGACTGATCACTTTAGTAAGGCATGCCAGGCTTTTGGGCTTGTATCAAGGTACCGCCACTGTTACCTACATATTTGACACATTCAGTCCATAGAAATAGCAAAATATTAACGTTTCCTAATGAAGTTTCTGTGCGAAGTCGGAGCGAGTCGTTATATAATTGGAGAAATCTATGTGTAGAATACTTTTACAAGTTTCAAAAAATATCAGTAGCTATCATATCATATATTTATCATATTCTTCAACAAATAAAATTATATTAAATACGTGAGCTTCGCAAGCAAATTAAACATCAATTAGTTACCTATAATAGCTTTATAAACAAGTTCAGTGAGGTCGTCTAACTCAGTCGCCACGAGGGTCAAATAGAAGGACTCGTAACTGTAATTGTAGCTGTGTTTCTTTGCTTGTAGTGAGAAATAATGGTGAATAGAGGTAAAATATTTTGTGCATATATTTATTTATTGATTACCTACTATTAATGTTAAGTTTAGATATTAACAACCAACTATTACTATCCATTATAATTATAAAAAAACATGGAAATCTTTAGTTGTAAGTTTTTCATAACATCGGGAATAACATTCAAAGAATTAGAAGCAGGTAATAATTGAATGTATGGCAAAATATAACATGGAACATACTGAATGAAGCAACTAAAAAAAAGTGAATATACTTACATGTGACATCGATAACAACAGGTTCACTGTACGTGGATCCCTCGTCGTTAGTCGCCGCACACGCATACTCGCCTGCGTCTGTCTCTGACAATTCTACTAACTCCAAAATTGGTTCTAAAGTTCTTTCGGTGGTGTCTGGATTCCGAGATATGATGTCATCCTAAAATGTTTCTTTCTGTCAGATGTTAGCTATCATATTGGATATCAATGTAGTAGATTGCAGTTGGTTCATTTGAGGGTACTGCTCTCTAACGTTAATACATTTTAACTTTGACATTTGTAATTTTTGTATATTAATGTTTGTAACGATTTTTAGAAAGTCAGATAAAAATCACAAAATATATTTATACAGATAATAATTATGCAAACGTATAACGTGTAACTGTATTAATCAGAAATCTCAGACACTAAAACTCTAACTAATCAGTTATTATGAATACAGAATCAGTGTGTTCTTTTTATGAACTCAGTAAACTAATTAATCTGTGATATAACGAAGACTAACGTAAAGTTATATCATAAATTAGTCCTATTTACATAAGACATTTGTAGACACCCGATCATAGCGCTGTGTTATAACGCGCTCACGTTATATCGACCGTTATGAAAATTATAGTATTCTGTTAGAACAAAAATTTGCTACATCGCGCAGTCATGTGTACCTAATAATAAAGTATGTTTTTTTTTTTTCTTTCTTCATGGCATGGCGCACAGGTTACCGCATTTGGCAATGTCACGTATTAATAAGTAGAATCGACATGAAGCACGTTCGAAGCAAATTCGTTTTTTCTTCTTGTCGTAAAACTCCTCCAGTAAAGTGATAGTAGGGATTACTGAAATTATAAAGGACTTCTTGGAAGAACGCGAGAACTTCAGCTACACATGTTTATTTATACCTACTCCATTCTTTTCACTTATACAGAATTTTAAAACACAATATACTTATCACTTTTGTACTTTAAAACTCCCAATTTTAAAATGTAAAAAATAGAAAATCTAAGTAAAATGACAACCTCACTTCTCCCGTTCCCGCCAAAAAGTCCTAAAGTATGTTTTCATCTGCAAACTTGTGCGGCTACGATTTAATTTGAATGGAATTATAAAATAAAAATAACACATTTTAAAAATAGTTGAATTCAGAACGAAATACTTTCTGGTGTCTTAATGCTGTTACAGTTGTATAGTTTATAAATATTTAAATAATATTTAAACTTGTAAGTAGATATTGTATTGTTCAATCTCCAGTCAGATCAATTTAGGAAATGATATTTTCTGTGAGGAGAATGATGAGATTTAAGGAAGCAAAAGAAGTATGTAAGGACCGCAACGCTTCGCGCTCCGTCCTCTCTGACTACACCGTTAGGGATACAGTGTGAAGATATGTATGTATGTCTATGTATGTATGTATTTCTAAATTGGCTTGGCGTCTGGGTGTTGCTGGAAGCTCCCCCAGCTCATTTTGCATATCCATAGCACATGCTTAGTGCTTACTTTGGGGTCACACAATTTGTGTAATTGTCTAGAGTATCATTATCATATTATATTGTATGTAATGATTATTTTACTATTTTATGTTTATAAATATATAGGTAAAGTATATTTACCCCATGAAACCAAATCAGTTGATATACAGAAGGGTTAGCTTGGTAAGTGCAATTCATTGATATATTCGATCCTTTTATAACAGATATCGTTGTATTATCTGGTTCATCATCTAGAATAATTTTTAAAGTTGGTAGATCTGAAAACACACACGACGTGAGGACAAATGTAAATAATAAAAGTCTGAAATGAAAATGGCAAGGATTCAATTGGAATATGAACAAAACTAAGATTCTGATGTTTGAATAAAGAGGAGACGTGCGCGGAAAGTGTGAAATATGGTTAAATTGAAAATGTCTAAAACATATGAATGAAACTGTATAACTGAGGAGTATGTTTTGGATGGAAAATGTGAGCTGGGTGTAGAGCTGACAATGAGACACAGTATAAACATAACAGTAGGGTGTCTTCAGAGAAAACCAGCGTGCGCGGTTTGTATGTGTGCGCGCTAATACGCACGTGTCGTGACACGCACGCAACGCAATATTTTGGGTGAATATGGGTAATTATTGTAGCGTCAGTCGGGGTCGCAAGCGGCGCATTCGTCCGCTTCCGTTTGTCTTTAATTCGCTCTTCACTTCGTCGCGAATACAAAAATATCTGAATCGCTTCGACGAAGGTATTATAATGTTCTTAGGGCGGCTTGCACCAACTATTATAGAATTGGTGCAAGCGAGATATCAAATCCTTAAATCGAGTGTAAATAGTTGGTGCAAGCCACCCTTAGATGCCTAAATAATTTTTGTTATTGGAATCCAGTTATCATTCTTCATCATAACTGCAAGAAATTAAATCTAACAAACATGAAAAACTTATCCGTATGCACTGTTTTTTATTATTATATATACTAAGGCATACATACATAGGTACATGGCTTGCATCAACTATTTAAATCTCGATTTAAATGAAAGGAACTGACATCTCGCTGCATCAACTATTAAAACGAGATGCTTTCCGCATCTCAAACCCAAAGGAACAACATGCGTAACAATTCCGTTACGCATGAGGCAGGAGTCTGCCTTCTTTTCTGCATATTCTCTGGCGGAGAGTAGCAGCAGGCAATAAAATTAACGGGGTTCTGTCCGCCAACTAATGTAGGCAGTATCAAAGAGATTAATTAGTCACTAGCAAAAAGCAGTGAGAATGTATCTAAATCTGCTAAAATATCTACCCACAATGCAGCGTTGGTGCCAACTTTATTATACGGTAGTGAGCTCTAAATATGCCCAAAATCGAGCGAAAATATCACAAATGCTGGGGAAATATGTGAGGTGTCACTCTCACAGACAAAATAAGCAATGAAAAGATATAAAGATAAGCAATAAAGATACACTATGGCAGGGTTGGATGACAATAATATTGTTCTGGTACATAGAAAGTATGGGTGATGAATGATTGATGAAGAAAAACTACAGAGCTAAAGTTAGTGCTAGAAGATGTCAAGGAATAAAAAATTATGAAGATCAAATAGTCAGAGTGTTAGCTGATGGAAATAAAGCACTCGTATACGTCGATAAAATTATTTGAGGAGATTGAGGTGCGAGGTAACGAAAGATGGAGGTAAAGACCTTGATGTTTCAATATATATAATAATTTAAGCAGCTATGTTTTAAGAATAATTCATCTAATTTCATTACTTAGATAATATGAGTACCTACCTATACCTATCTAACCATAGTAGATCAAATCAAATCAAATAGTAGGTACTTAACCAATAAAGTTTTTATAACCCTGTATGAATATGTATATGTCTAATATAAATCAAATGAAGTTGAGTGATAAACGGTTTTGTAAATGTAAATAAAATTATTATTAATAACAACATACTTACAAAAGACAGTCAAATGTAATGGTTCAGCACAAAAATATTCATCATCATTACGGCGATTGGCTGGGACGCAACAAGTCATGCTCGATTCGTCATACTGCTTGTCAATAGTCAGCTGTATTTCATTCACCACAAGACGTTGAGATGGCTCCGTCTATAAAACAGCCACAAATAAAACCCTATTTTTCTTTATCCTTATTACCCCACTGTAATTCTAAAAATGAAATAGCCACAGCATACTCTCTCTTAAAATCTCCTAGCTTCGTGTAAACATTGTCCAAAACTAGAAAAAAACTTAAGCTAAAAAGCAAATGTTAATATGGGTATCTCCTGTCATAAGCACTGGTATACCTCGGCAAAAGTGTGTGATGAAAATGATAAGATTTGAGGTGACGAAAGCACTATGTCAGGACAGTATATATAATTTTCTATATGGTCAGGACCGAGATGCTTAGCACTTGGCTTTTTATTGCTGTCTGGCATACTAATGGTTGTCATTCATTTGACATATCAGTATCGCGTCGCCTCAAAATGGCGTTAAAAATGTGTTAACAACGACAAAGTTGCGCCACACCAAGAACTTCTTGATTTCGAATTGTTATTTTGTTAAAGGTATAACCTATTTAGGAACCATGTAGTTGTGGGGCCTTCAAAATGAGTGTGCCCATGTTGCGCTACCTGGCTAAAAACAACCCTAAATATTATAAGCTTCACAGTGGCAAAATTTCAAATTTTACACTAATAATGGCGTTAAAAATGTGTTAACAACGACAAAGTTGCGCCACACCAAGAACTTCTTGATTTCGAATTGTTATTTTGTTAAAGGTATAACCTATTTAGGAACCATGTAGTTGTGGGGCCTTCAAAATGAGTGTGCCCATGTTGCGCTACCTGGCTAAAAACAACCCTGAACATTATAAGCTTCACAGTGGCAAAATTTCAAATTTTTACACTAATATTCTCTATTATTGGCAGTTTTAAGTTTTCTACATTGATATATTCTCCATTATTTTAGTATATAGCAACATTAGGTAGGCTATTTGCTTGATATTAAAATTGCTAGGTGTACTTAGTTTGTGAGCGTTCATATTAAATATTCAAAAACAATTAACACGACTGAAAAGTAGCTATTAGTTTGCTGAAAAACTTAAGAGTTAAGTATGGCTTTTAAAATCTTTTAATTTAAATAAAGTAGTGGAAACAGAGGGGTGGTACGTTAGAGATGACTTTATCGAATTGTGATGTCACAAAGTAAAGTCATTGATCGGCATCCATACTCCGTCCCCACTACTTTAATTTAAAAGCACATAACTAGTATTCTTTAATGTATTTCGAATATCTTGTTACAGTTGTGTTCATGAGTATTAAATATATCTTTCGGTTAGAGCAGAGCGTCCCAATCAGTGGGGCACGCTTCACTAGAGGGGCATAAGTACAAAGAGGCATTTTCGAAAGAAAAATCCTGTTCAAGTCATAAATTCCACTCACAAAAAATTCAGGTCTGTCACTCATTCATTTATTATTATTAACTCAACTATTTGATCGTAGTTTCAGCTCGATACAACACAACAACAAACACGTTATTATTTTAATTTAAAAAATTGAAATGGGCACAAACTAGTATATTTCTAATCCGCTTTTTTTAACCGAGGAAGGAAGCTAGTTTTCGAATGCTTTTATTCCGAGGGTAAGAAAAACCATTTTGTAATCGGTATGAATGATACTTTTTCTACTAACTGAAAGTCCGATACATTAATTCAGCATCAGACTCACTTTTAGAAAAATTCGCCATGTAGGAGTAGCAGTAGTACAATTATCTCTTAAGAGGGAAGGTAAAGGGATCTTAGACGATACAACCGACATCTTCAGTAATAAATAGATAATTTCGTCATATTATTTCATCAAAATGTCGCGTAATATATTTTAGATGTTTCCTGGGGTTTCTGGCGAGAAATATATTGAGGTAGCGTTTCTAATAGGATCCGCTGAGGCAGACTAAGCCTCTAAAAAAATTTCAACATAAAATAAGCACTTATTTCAACAATTTCACATAACAGCATAACAGCGTAGATACATGGGACACAAAACTACGCCTATTTTACATCACAATGTACACTAGAAACCATTTGCAAGTAATTAAAATAAACGCTCAACCGCTCCCCATAAAATCCCGAACTCCAAGCCTTATATAATGTCCTCGCGCCGCGGCATGACCGAAGTGGCCAGTATCGTTCAAACAACGCGCGCTGGTCGGCCGGCCGGTCTGTCGGCGCTAATAACTGGCCAGTATCAATCTGCTAATTATGGGGCCGCGATATTTCAAGTGTGTGGACAAACTTAAAAAGAAAAGTGAAATTTCAATCAACATTTCGTAATGATTTGAGAGTCATTTCGCACCGGGGTCAGAAAGTTCAATTTTCGAAACTAATTTTGAGTATGAAATAGAACTTTTTACTTAAGGTAGAAAAATGTTATGTGATGAGTTCCTAAAATCTTGAGCTATTTTCCGCTCAAATTCCAAAAACCGCCATTCGACACGTGTTTCGCCTCTCAACGAAGCATCCTCAGGATATTCCAAAGATCAGACTCGGTGCTGGTTAGGTGACCGAGTCTGTTTTTGGAGTTTGAGCGGAATATAGCTAAAGATTTTAGGAATTCATCACATGAAATGGATTTCCGCAAAGTAACACCTCAGTCTATACAATATCTTAATAAAAAATATTATTTAAGTGTAATTGGGGGAGGTTCAATGCAAAAAAACTTGGGAAACCCTGAGTTAGGTTTAGGGTAAGAATATGTATAGTAGTATAATGAGTATACAGTAAAATAGCCTATCGCGACTCACAACGATATTTTGCTCCAAGTTGACCAGCTGCCTGTCGTTCAGGCGCCACAGCACGTCGGGCAGCGGGCGCGCGCCCAGCACGCGGCACTGCACCGGCACCACGTCGCCGGCGCGCGCGCGCCCGTCCGCGGCCCCACCAGCCCCACCAGCGCCCCCCACTACACGCACCGACACTAACTCCGGAGGCACTTTACATTGCAAAATAATTTTATTATAATACTCACTCACTGATATTAAGGTGATGTAGTGATAAACAGTAATTAAACCAAAATAGACTTGCGCTGTACAAACGTGCGCACGCTAGCTCACGAAAAATACGAAAAAAATGTATTATCGTTCATTTTAAAAACTATGATTTTATTTGAAAAATCCAACTGTCATTTTGAAGAGTGGGTTTAGATTAAACTATACAGAAAATTCAGAAACATAAATTGGTCTCGTTACTTCGAAAAATGTAAATCTCTGTTTTAAAAGAGGTTTCTAATATTTTTTTTTCAGTTACCAATCGTGTAACGCGACAGGCAAAATGAAGTCAATGAAGGGAAGAATCAGTTTATCAAATGTCGCTTTCATACGTTTACTAATCACTTAGAAAAATTGAGATCCCTGCCGCCAAAATTTTGAGGAGGCGAAAGAAGTATGTAACGACCGCGACTTCTATTCTAATTAGAATACACGTTTTGCTTGATATAGTATTTATATAGGGTGCATTGCAACATGGTATCAGTAACTTTAGTCAAATAACTGTACTTTCGATATACTGACAGTGAATCCTGCATAAGGCTTAGTCGATCAAGGAAGTCAGAAAACATAAATAACCCCGTCGTTTTCGTTTCGTTGAGTTGGTTAAAAAGTTCAAGTAAAAATAGTTAATAAGTGATAAGTAAGCAAAGGGGATTTTTATTTGTTTTTACACAATAATAGGTGGTGTTGCCATCTTTTTTGTTGATCAAATGAAGTATATGTATTTACTTTCATAAGGTAAAAAAATAAATTACAACGCGTGAAAAAAGTATTAGACGTGCTACCTTTTCCGTAAGAAGGCATTTTGTTGTTGCTACTTTGATAAACTTTTTGCCACTTCAGTGATATAATCAGTGATATAATATCGTTTAAAAATGCGATCCTACCGTTACACGCAAGTCGCTTAACAATTTTGTTTGTTTTAGAAAATAATAAAATAGAACCTCAAAAAGTCAAACTAAATAAAAAAAGAAACTATTTACATGTAGTTTATGGCTCTCTTAAAGAAGTACGTTTGTTCAAAATAACGCACAAGACTTCATTATAAAGCGGGTGGCAACCCTAATATAAGTGAGAGAGTAGTTTCAAAAATGAATTTGATCTGATTTTTTCTAAACAATTTAAACAAAAAACTAATATATTAAAATAAAGGAAGCTGTATTTTAGCTTTGTTTTCTATTTGTTAAACGATTTCTAATTTTTTGTAAGCACATATTGCAAATCAACGTATCTACTCTAATGACATTTACATGAACTTGCATACGGTAAAAATACATACGGAGCATGTCGATGGTGACGTCTATGGTGAGAGGTCGCATGTGGTCGGTGTTCTTCGCGGCGCAGCTGAGCACGCGGCCGTGGTCCTCCCGCTGCAGCGGCCCGTACGCCAGCTCAGAGCGCACTCGGTGCTCTGATAGTGGCGTCGACGACTCTTTCAGCAGCCGCTGCTCCGCCCACCACGATAGCGACGACTGGGGTTTGCCTTGAATTACCAACGCTCGTTAACTACTTGACTTCAAAGTACTATATTTTATGCAGCTGTTATTTATAAACTAACGGATCTCTCCTTTTGTGTAGTCGTGAATCAGATCGCATTGTAAGAGGAAATTCTGTCCATTTGGGAAACAAAACTGCCTAGTTGCTTTGATTTTTGAAATTACCCACAACTAAAATAAATCGCAAAATAACTTTTTAATAAATTACTTTACTTTCTGATTCATATAAATAAAACGTCATCATATGAAACCGTCCTTTTGGGTCGTATGCAGTTTTTATTACTCACTATTACTAGGTAATACTTAGTAACAGCCTGTGTAATATAGATCTCTGATAGGCACTGGCTTTTGTCATAAATCATTTAGAAAGAAGTCGAGCCATGCACCACAGTTCATCACGCAGTATGACTACTTTCAGTTTTCAAGCTGCCTGCCTTTGACTTGTCATAACGACTATATCAAGACTACATGGACATCACTACACCATTCATGTGACCGCGCACACCGCTGCTAAATCGTATCAACCATTGAATAAAAGCTTTAAACACCTATTATAAAATCACTACGATGGACAAGTATTATTATGAACAGAAACTTATTCTATTGGTTTTTAATAAATAACTTGTGCTTTATTGAATGTCTTACCTCCGAAAACAACACAGAAGAGACGCACTGTGTCTCCGACAAAATAAGGACCAATATTTCGACTAGTGTTTGCTCCAGTGGTCGCAGTGGCTACACGTGTCCCATTTTCGTGAACAACCCACAAGCGTTGAGGTGGTTCTGCACATATAACGAAATAAGTAGAAATCATTCGATTTCTGTGTAACCCCTTAAATACTCATTTGAAGACTTGTTTGTAAAAACTGACATCTGATATGACGTCGTGTCTGTGGTCAAAACCTAATATAGAAGATGTGGAACCCGGAGTGTTCCTGCACTCCGGGTTCCTCACCTTCTCCCTTCTCGGACACCTTCTCGAACTCACACAGATTCGGTGTTTGCGACATATTAGAGGGAAAAAAATTATAACTTAAACGGTAATTATTTATATTTCAATATGATGTTTTTCATCGACTAAAACAAAATGCACACAAATAGTTTTCAATGCATTTTTAACAACAAATACTTACTAGCGCTAATTATTAAAAGGGGGCAAATTACATCACCTATTTGAAGCTCATGGTAAATAAATATTTTGGCATTTTTAAGTTAAAATTGGCCTATAAATGGAGCAAATTGTTCCGGTGCTGTCAGCATCCTCATTAAAAACGCGGACCAATTAAGGGAACAAAGTTGCGGCGAGTTACATTTCGTTACATAGGTAAACAGTGCACTGTAGCTTCGATTCTTTCTCGTAGCTACTCAAAGCAAATGAAACCACAACCGCTATATTATTATCTCTATAGAGCCTTATTTACATGAATGACTAATTAGACATTGATTTAGATACAATGTATATTCGAAAGGGCAAAATCGGGCAAAATCTAGTCTCTGTTTTACAGTTTTACACCAAAACTGCAAAATATATTATGACCATCTTGTAAATTGCAATATACTCATCCAAATTATACTACATGTAAAACGCTTCCATTGTACCTATGAAATCGAGACAGATGTTATCATTCAAGTGTATGTATATACTATGTAAAGGTAGTAGGTACTTACTTATATATTGTTATTCTATAGGTGTATAGGGTTCAAATCATGAGTTATTTTAATAGAGTAGGTATGTCAATATGTCACTTAGGACGTATATCATTATGAAGATGACAAGATGAGACATGTTTTGTGATCCACACGAACGAGACCGTGAGAAAAAGCTAGCAAATTCAGTACAGATCTCACCAATTACGACTAGTTGTACGTAAGTCTTGAGCGCAGGACTCGATGCGAAATCTGCGAGGCAGTGGTAAACTCCTGCATCTGACGGGTTTACTGCAGTTATTTGCAACTTGTCCAAACCCTCACTTTCGGCGGCCACCAATTTGTATCTACTACTTGGAGACAACGCCTTAACTTCATCTTCGACGCGAAAATCGCGACTGCTGGTCGGAAAAAAAACTTAAAAGCGATTTGTCATTACTTACTCTTAAATTTAAACTTACGAATATTTGAGTCGATCAATAAAATTATTTTTTGTTTCACTGCTATCCCTAAATTCTTTGAAAATATAGTTTCGTGTTCTATTCATGCATAAATATTACATTTAACATAAAATCATTAACTACCACACAAAGCTAATGTGGGTGGGTCAAGGGAAAATTAAATTAAAAAAATTAATTTAATGTATTGACATTAAATTAATTTTTAACATTATTTCAATATTTTTCCCTACTTTAACGGTTGTCCTGGAGACAAAACACTTTCAATTTCTCAAAGGACAATTTTTAAGGTGTTTTTCGATTTTTCATTCAGCTCAATATGAGCTGAATGAAAAATCGAAAAACACGCTACATCTACTACTTCTTTTGACACCTCAAATCTCATCATTCTCTTCTCACATTTTCGCCTAGGTATAGCAGTGCTTTTCACATTTCCATCAACTAACACTGGCTATTTGATCTTTGTAAGTCAGCCTTGATCTTCCTTGGCTTCTGCTACCACTCGCTTTTTCTTTTCTTTTTCGTATGTATTTTCTTCGTCAAACTTTCATCACTCATTCTTTTCAATATCATAAAATTACTTTGCTCAGAACGGATTTAGAAATAATATATAGGTATGTAAACTTCTTTCACTATCTATTTTTTTCAGTCAATAAAATATTTTACCAAACTAACCGACCAGTAATAGTACAAAAAAATTGTTGATTTTAAAACCATTTAAAACTATAAATTTCAAAATATAAGACGAATTTTTCTCTAAGATTTTAAAGTGATGACTTCCATTTATGTATTAATTATGTGTAGAAAAATTGAAATTGCGTAAAATTCGTAACTATATCACTTATTACTTATTTTTAAATTAGAAATTAGAAATTCTACTATACTAAAGAGCACGTTAATTAAAACCCCCTAACATAAAAATATTAGTTTTTACCTGTAAAAAGCGGTAGATGAATTGTCTCTATACCACGCAAGTACGGTAAGTTTATCATCTTCAGCTTCAGGAGTTACATTGCACGGCAGTTCTGCACTGTGATCGACCACTACCTCCACTGCAACAGTCGTTTGTTTTGATAAACGAATTTTTATTACAAGTCGTATGATTTAAAAAAAAATTACCTTTTTCATAAGTCTCTTGTGCACTAAAACTATTCACTAAAATAATAATCGCAATGTAATGAACACATCTCATTTTTATAATAAATTTTGTGAAAGAAATTTATAAGGTGTACTCTTAAATTCGACGTTTGAAATGTCGCGAGTTGCAAGCCGACATGTCCCGTATGGGTGCGAGCAGCGGACACGCGATTCAATTGGCGTGTTCAAAGGCAATAAGCGGGAATCGGACCACAGAGTCAGCATCTCCTCGCTTCCGGAGCGCTGTCCCCGCTGTGACGTCACGACAGGCACTGCTCAAACAGCGACCTGCCCGCAACGTTTGCCTTACAATTTTTAATTGGTGAGGTCGAAACAATTGGGTCGCTTCAAATGGATTTGCAAACTGGGAATTGCACAAATTGGGAAACGAATCCGGTTTTATTTTTAAACACCGGCCTAAAGAGGAAAGACCCAAAAAGAGAAGTGTTATAAGTTTAACGTGTTGATCTTGGTGTATGTTTGTGGCATTGTAGTTCCCAAACGGATGAATCGATTTCAGTTTAGTTTTTTTTTGTTTGAAAGCTCACATGATCGAGTGTTCTAAAACTATGAATCTGCTCAGCCGTTTGAAGATTATCAGCTCTTTTCTAGTTGTTAAAGGGATGTGAGCATTTTCTACTGATCTAATTGAGTAGGTATACTGTGACATTAAGTGTCCGACCGAAACTTTTTACGGTCGAAACCGAAACCGAATTTCGGCTTCGGTGTCAGTTTCGGCCGAAACCGAAACATCCTTATAAGATCATGTTTTTGTGGGAAGAGAAATAGTCAATCATAATCTCTCAATCTTTATTTAGTCTCTGATATTTAAACTAATCATTAATATAACCTATTATCACACCTTATTTAAAATAAATTATTTGTACTTTTTGAAATAAGGAGTTGAATTGAACCTACTACCTACTATTTCTTTTTAATGTTATTTACGAGTAACATAAAATAAAAGGTACAAAACAAAATTACTTTTTACCTTACTTTTAACTTTTTTTATGTTTAGGTACAGAAAACAAAATAACTTCTTCTAAACTTTGGTCATTTTATATGGCACTCTTGTTAATCAACTACAATAAAATTAAAAACTACCTACCTACCTACTAAGTACAACCAACTAAATATTTTTAATTCAAATAATACTTGATGTATGAAAATAAAGAATTATTTCTCAAACTAAAAAAAACTGAAGAACTTAATTGAGCTACAACTATTAATAACTTTCATAGATTGATAATTATCAGTATTCATAATTAAAAAATCTAATATTATAAGCCAGTGTTAGAATATGTATCGTTTCTGAACAGTTTGTTAGCTCTCTCTCTTCCGTTTCCTGTCACTATTCTGTGTGTGCTCTGCTAATTGTGTAACAATATGGGTCTTTAATAAAACGTTAGAATATGAACAATAACTGTTTTATTATTGTTTCAACAGTCAGAAACAATAATTTATCAACATTTCCGCCTCGCAAATTGCTTCTTCTGTCTGAATAAATTTGACCAGCAACACTGAATAGTTGTTCACTGGAAGCATGGAGCGAACTCAGCCCACCGAGCATGACCGATCGCAGCGCAAAATCTTTCGGAATTCAGTTTCGGTTTCAGCCGTAGTTTCAGCTGGATGGCAGCTGAAACCGAAACTAAACCGATACCCGTTTTTTTGCCGAAAATAGGCCAAAAACTATAACCGAAAGTTCGGTCGGACACTAATGATATTACAATAACAGGATACCCAACTCTCCGCCAACTTACAGCAGGGTTTCGTGTTTGGGCTCATTGAAATGGTCTCAATGAATAGGTTATAGATAGATAGATGGTGATCAGGGTCTGATGATGGAGCAGAAAACTATTGTCAGAATATGCTGATTTCAGCGTGGAAAGATCTCGTATCGCAATATCATGTACCTATCGTCCCGGAAAGTATTTGCGCGATTGTGGGGATAGCGTCGATCACAAACATGTAGCGTTAGGTATACTAACTTTAAGGTGTCCATCGTGTATTAAAAGCACGAAACAACTTAAATTTAAAAAGCACCCGATTCAAAAAAAAACCTCTAAAAAGAAAATAATATGTACCTATTGGCCCTATCCGTTTATAATAAGTTGTAATATAAATAGTAGTAGTAATATATCCAAGCCCCGCGACGCGGACGCTTGGGCATTTGTTGTCGCGTCGGGTGACCGCTAAGGAAATAAAGCAAAAACAGAATACAACTAAAAATGATAAAATAGGTATAAAATTTAAATACAAGTAATTTGAATTTGAGTCAAGGCTTTAAATTTTTAGCTTAATCACCTAATAACTTCGACATTTCGCCTTGTTCTTTGAACGGAATCGATACATAGCTTAGTGTCGGATTCGACTCCCAAATCTTCACTACTTTCAGTTTCTGACATTTAAGCAATCTATACCGTCTATACGTCTGTTTAACGCTAGTAAACCAATTAATCTGTGCTTCTGTATTAATATTATACCTAAATGTAAGTGAGTGAACAATGTTTGAACAATGTTGAAGCTTGAATCTTAGGAAGGATTTTGGGCTTTTTTTAATTCCACATGAACGAAGTTGCAGGCAATAGCTGATTTCATTTATAAAATTCTACCAATTCTATTTTAATAAAAAAAGTTAAAATTAAGTAAATTAAAATTATTTCTTGGTCAATTTCTATACTTTTAATGTATTTAATACATTATTGTTCATGTACATTGTGCAGTACATTTTACTTACATAGGAACAATACAACATTATTAAAAAGATATTAATATAATTCAACAAGTATAACACAATTATTATAAATTAGTCCTTTAAGCTCCCACAAGCAAAATGTATTGTATGTGATAACAATAACAATTTATATTTATTTTATTAGTTTTAACGATTTCACAAATAATACTGCTAACACTCCAATGGTTGCACTGCCAATTATACCGACAATAACTTTTCTGCCTTTGTTGGATCTTGAATGCCTATTTATTACCTATAAAAAAAAGTATTATTATTATTATACTACAGTAAATATTTGTTTTTCTGTGTGTCCACTTAAAATTTATGTTAGGTACCTACATTGAAGAGATTGTGATGCAGTTTTCACCACTATGGAGGATACGTCTTTACGTCATACAAGGCCAGTACACAAGGGTGTGAAACTAATTGCATATAGTTTGGAATGCAAATTTCTTAATGACTTCTTACAAACTATACCTTCACTAGCAATAGGTAATAATAGTGTATATTTTGAAATGACCTACGCAAGTAGGCTGGTTCCGTAATTTACTGCGCCGACACCACAGCCAATAAGCAATGCGGAATGGTGTGTAAATCGGTACAAGCGCAGCAGCACATTGCTTCTTGTTTTTTGATCTCTCTTCCTATTCCATGTAATTCAAAGCTATTCATGTTCATCAATATAGTAAAAATGTCACAACAGGGCAAAAAGCTTAATATTTCTTGTTAAATCATTTAAATAAGGGTTAAATACGATGCAAACGTTAAATACGATGCAATTAACTTCAGTGGAAACTGGAAAGGCAAGTCATAAAAAATAAAAGCACCAAGAATAGAGTTGTGCACAAAAAGAGGACCTTCACCTTCAGTTGCAGTAGCAGCAAGACAAGGACCCTTTCGTAACAGAGAATAGACGGAAAAGAAAACGCGACTTAACGTTTAATATTTTCCGAAATTCATAATGCCAAGTAGTTTAATTTGGATAATTTAAATATTTTTGATAAGTCATAGGTTACCTACTTATTTTATTTATACCAACAATATTTAAATTTAAATAACAATGTAGTGCATAAATTCATTAATTATTATCTTGTGTACTATCTTTAGAAACCCTTCATTTAGGAATTCTGTAGCTGTATGTATGTGTATAAAGGCGACCAGTACGTAAAGTTTATGTTGTGTACAATACTCTAATACAATAAATACTCTTTATTACACCACTAAAAATATATTACAAAAATATAGGAATAAAATAAAGTAGTACAATTTGGGGGACTTTATTACTAAAGCGATCTCTTCCAGGCAACCTTTTGGGTAACGGAATGTTAGACATTGGAGTACATTTACGGTATGCGGTGCAAAATTGATATTGACATATATGTACATTAAAAAAAGTAATAATAAAAGACAAATAAATAATAATAATAAAAGACAAATCACTTAAATGAATAATATCATTCCAAAACATATACGAGCTGTTTCGTAAAGCTGCGTACTGCGTATAGCACGGAAAGACTCGTGTAGGGGATATTTGGGAAGTTTTAGGATGGGTTGCACCAACTACGAGTATTTAAACTCGATTTAAGGATTTGACATCTCGCTTACACAAACTATTAAATAGTTGGTGCAAGCCACACTAAGTGTATAAAACATTATTTGAAATGTGAAAGTGTGTTATAGAGTAAAGCCAAATATTATAACCATGGTGACCCACTACATGGAAACTACTATTTGTTGTTAGAATGAGATAAAAAAATGTTATTGTTTACATGTATACTATATATGTTATGCAATGCACATATTAAATACACTAATCCCTTTCTTTTAAATATAAATTAAATATGAACTATTTACTGAATGTAATAATCAAATAAAATAATACTTATGAAATAAGTAATTACTAATTATAAATTATTCAATGTAATAAAAAAATAAATTTTATCACAATTAGTTTAAAAAACTGGCCACGCACGATGTTGAGTTGCACAGTCGGGATGCACAATATTCATTTTAATTTGCAGCAAAAATAACCTTGTATTTCATAGCTTTTGTTATTCCTGCGGCCGCTGAGTGTGTACCCCAAAGTACCCCATATCTTAAATACTACACAACATACATATTATTCAAACTAATATTTGTTGAAAGAATTTGTAAGTTTTTGTTGTTGTAAAGTTGCCAACCGTGTGAGAAAAATCTATGATTAGGTTTAGTGGTTAAGTTATTCTGTAACATTTATCACAAATCAAAATAATAAAATATCCACATTTGTGCCTATGGTGTCCAAAAAACTGACTAAAAGTGGACATTTTCAAAATAGTTAAAAAACCGCCAATATCTCGAATACTGTAAGGTTTTTATTAGACATAAAGTTTTATATTTTAATAGAACTCAACCTAATTTATCCCTAGTTTCACTATAGACCTTTATTTACTGGACACCCTGTATTTACATTTACACTATGTGGAATAGCAAGAAGTGTTTATTTAATTTTAATGCAGATAACTATTACAATCATAAATTATTATTTCTTCAAATTTAAAAGATTGAAATGATTCTTACTTTCATTTGTGTACATAGAGTGTTATCCATGGAATGTAGTATTTTGCTTATCTCAGTTAAAGTTGTCGCTGCAATATCTGATGCATATTTCTCTTTGTAAATCAATATGTCTGACATTTCTTTTGTTTTCTTCAGTGCTAATGTGTTTGCTAACACACTTAAATAGATCCTATACAAATGTTGTGAAGTTTCATTTAAAAGATTTGCAATTTCTACGGAATCTAAATTTGAAGCAGTTTGGGAGCTGAAAACGGAGTAATAATTATTAACTTGTTAAAAAAAATAGTATGGTATGAATTGATTAGGCCAATTGACATTAATCTAATAGTTAGACGCAGCACTGAATTTGCATTGATATCAGATTGTATTAGTATGAACAATTAGTCCAACTATAGCACAGTCCAAAACAAGCAAACAAGTGTATGCATGTTCATTATATGAGTGTGGAACAACAACTAGACTGAGGTATTTATAGTGGAGTACCTGGGGAGCTTGACCTCGGAAATCAATAACTTTTGATAAATTAATGTAAAATCTTCTGGTTTATGTTTTTGGAAAAAATACTAAAATTGGCGCTCTGTCCTCTCTGACTACCCCGTTAGGGATACAGCGTGGGGATATGTATGTATGTATGTACTAAAATATTTACCTATTTTTTTTGTTGCTATTTTTTTTCTCAGTAATTACAATTTTTTCATTTTTTTTTTAATTTGGTAATGAAGCCACCATTTAACTAAAATAGACATTAGAAAACATCTTTTAACAATGTCAGGGATTCAAGCAGTCATAGATAGACGTAAGTAGCAAAAATTGGTGGGGAGAGCAAAAGATTTCAGTGAACAACAGCAGTTCTACATTAGATGTAGTTTTGTCAGACGTGTTTCTTTAGTTGTGTAATTTGTGCAGTCAATATTTTGTAATTTAATAATTATTTTATTATATTGTTATTTTTCTACATTAGTGATGTAACCATGAAATCATGTTTTATAATTGTGTATCATAATGAATGATACTTTTATCATATTTTTTTTTTCTATAAATAAAAAAGAAATATGGATGACATAATATGAAATACGATATTTTAAGGTATTTTATTAAATATTGCATAAGCTATGAAAGATTAAAATTATTACACTAATCTAATAGGTAATTGAAATAAAATTATAGTATTTACATATTTTTGTACAATATATCATATTTAATTGAATGACTAATTTCAAGAAGCCCCTAAGTCGACCTAGGGATTTTATGCACTAGCAACACTGCTGAAAGAGCTCATCAAATATTTTTTACAAAATATAATTAACATATACCATTGATTGAGTTTCATTGAGATTTGAGGAAGAGGAGGAAGGAAAGAGGTATGTAAGGATCGCAACACTTGGTGCTTCCTCCTCTCTGACTAGCTTGTTGGGGATACAGCATGAAGATATGTATGTATGTATATACCATTGATATTTTTAATCTCGATATTATTGATTTTCAACAACATTTATTTCCGTTTATCTAATTCCATATATTTTTAGGAGCTCTGTTCATGTGTCACATAATATATCCGACCAATCTAATCAATCTTTATCACCTTGAACCAATAGATTTACTTTACTTGATTAATCTATGGGTTGAACACAACCAAAAAATCACTATGGCTCGTTTGTAGTCTGTGTACGACATTTTTATGTGTGTGACAGTTGATTCACAATCAACTGATTGACAATCAACTGAATACAGTTGAGTTCCCAACTTAGGAGTTTTCCACCCGAATTTAGGGGGAAAATATGTAGGTTTTAAATTTATTTAGGGGTTGAAAGTTGTTAGGGGTATTTTTAGGGACTTTGTTTACCAAAAATAAGTAAGCTAATTCATTTGTTTTGAAATGTATTAAATTTTTCAATTTTCGAGTTTTTTGACAATACTTTTAGGTAATTACGCCTTGGGCAAAAATATTGATATATTGAAATATCGATTATTTTACTCTACATATATTGATACTATTTAAAAATATTGATACAATATATATATTATCTATTTTTTTTTTTCATTTGACCATCCCTGTTATTTCATTCCTGGGATGTTCCTCTCAGTGTTTTATTAATATATCCATAAGCTTAAGTCCAGTAATTGGAGTTCAAAAAATCCCTGAGTCTTAAAGTCCCTTATTCCACCTTTTATTATATTTCAGGTGATAAGTACTGGTCTATTATTTATATGTAGTGGCACTTGTCTACATGTTTGCTTGCTTGGGGAGACGGCAGGAAGCAGGCACTAGATTGCCAAACAGACATCTGCTTTATTTTCATTCAATGCTGGATGCTGAACTTGATCAGTCCAATGTCAATTTAGTGTGACGCTATATCCAAATATTGGAGCAGTGTACATTAGTTAACTTTTCTTAAATATATTAGTTCTTGTTTATTCAATTACAATAAGAAGCTTTGCTAGATTTTTATAGGCTTAAAAATAATAGTTTGAAGTACTCACATATTTGTCAAAGATTCTTTATAAATAGGCAAGTTTTTAATTTCTTCCAATAGATTATTTCTTAAAACGGGTTCGTCTACCCCCAATTTTATTAAATCGGCGTCTTCTAACTCCAGCAAGGTACTTTGACAAATATTATGTTTCCTGAAATGAAAATATCGATAACAGAATTTACACCACACTTTATAAGTTTATAGTCATACCTAGAAGTTTTTATTAAATCTGTTTAAAAAATAGAGAAGAGCAGCAAAAGCAACTAGGTACCTACCTAAAAACATTGATATATTTTTCAGCTCCTTGACCTATCAGTAATGAACCCACTGTAACATCGAATTCAGCCGGAATCAATGTAGTACCTGGCTTTGTATCTAAAATGGTATTATGCTCACTGGGACCAGGAACAGCCAACATTTTTTGACGATTTGGATTTTTGGCGCGACGAGAGAAATAGCAGATTTTGACTTCAGATTGCGGTGACAGGTAACATTTCTTTTTATATATTTTTATGGCATTGGCAATAAGACTATCAGCCTAATCACGTAACTTTTGGAGAAACACTAAAACTTATAAGTTATAATCACATAATATCAAATAATACATCACATAGAGCACATGTTTAAAGTAAATTCGTTTTTTCTTCTTACAACTAAGTCCCTAACACTCCTTCAGTAAAGTGATAGCAGCCTTTACTGAAGTTAAAAGGGACTTCTTGGAAGAACACGAAAACTTCAGCTACACATGTATTGTGTTAGTTAAGATAAAATTAAATAGAAAGTTAGATACTTATAGCAATGGAACACCCCAAACTTTACTTAAATTATCGATCAATTGATTAATACTAATATTTAATATCAATTAATAATTAATTAATTTGTATTCGAACACTTCGTGCTATAGTCGTGAAGGTTAAAACAATAGAGATACGTGAAGCAACACCGTCGCGCTCTGCTAGAGAGCGCCAGTGTTCCCCTTTATGTTTATTCGTCGGTGTTTAACACATGTTCATTTAAATCTCCTTCATTTTTTTCAATTACATAGAACTTTATTACACAATATACTATCACTGTTGTGCTTTAAAACCTAAAATAAAAAAGAATCAAAAATCTAAGTAAAATGACAAGCTCACTTCCGCCGTTTCCGCCAAAAACCTCTCCTCTTTGGTTAAGAATTCCAAATTCAAATTTATAAATTCATTTAGCTGGTACATTTGAGTTTTGAAAACAGTCATTCATTTGTTTTTTTCCTCATTATTTTTTTCTTTGGCGTCGCTTATTACCGCACAATGGAAAACATGAAATATCGGTATATTTACGAGTACGAGTTCTACCGTGGCACCAGTGCTGCAGAAACAGCTCGAAGGATTAATGATGTGTACGGCGCTGGTGTCACAAAAGAAAGCACGGTACGTTTTGGGTTTCGACGTTTTCGTTCTGGAAATTTCGACCTTCAGAACCAACCCCGTGGAAGGCCGGAGACCAAAGTGGAAAATGAAGAATTAAAGGCTATTGTGGAAGCGGATCCATCACAAAGCACTTCAGAGATAGCTGCAGGCTTCGGAGTAAGTGACAAAACTGTATTAATCCACTTGAAGCAAATCGGGAAAGTAAAAAAACTTGAACGATGGGTACTTCATTAATTGAGTGAATCGAACTTGCAAACACGCGTCGACTGCTGTGTTACTTTGCTCAACCGACACAATAATGAAGGGATTTTAAATCGAATCATTACTTGTGATGAAAAGTAGATACTGTACGATAATCGGAAACGCTCGTCGCAATGGCTGAACCCTGGAGACCCAGCCAAATTCTGCCCTAAACGAAAATTGACTCAGAAAAAGTTACTTGTGAGTGTTTGGTGGACTAGCGCCGGTGTCGTTCACTACAGCTTTCTAAAATCTGGCCAAACGATTACGGCAGATATCTATTGTCAGCAACTGCAAACCATGAAGGAAGAACTAGCTACTAAACAACCGAGATTGGTCAATCGCTCTAGGCCACTGCTGCTTCACGACAACGCAAGACCACACACTGCACAACAAACAACCACTAAGTTAGATGAGCTACAATTGGAATGTCTGCGACATCCACCATACTCCCCGGACCTTGCTCCAATAGATTATCATTTCTTCCGGAATTTGGACAACTTCTTACAAGGAAAAAAATTCAACTCCGATGCGGCAGTCCAAACCGCCTTCAAAGAGTTTATTGATTCTCGCCCCCATGGTTTTTTTAGTAAAGGGATCAATGAACTACCTATGAGATGGCAAAAGTGCAGAGATAACAACGGTGCATACTTTGATTAATTAAATATATATTGCAAAAAAAAAATTGACTTTATATTCCTCCCGTACAAAACGCCAATTTCATATGTAAGGACCCTATATTAACTTTTGGCGAAGTTGTAGAACCCAAGTTGTCGTAGGTACTTTAATACCCATCCTTTCGAAATAATTTTGTATATATCCATAACTCATATGCTGTACAAGAATTCTTTTCACATTTCTCTTTAAAAAAAAATGTCGGTATAACAATCAAAACTAAATTATTTATTTTGATAAATTTTGATTATTTCAATATTTGATAAATATTCAAATCAATGCGCAACAACAGAAAGTCTATTAGTTTGGTGGGCTTGGCACCGACTTCAGTAACTATCTAATTTAATTATATAGGTATGTGTATCGTATTTATAAAGTTATTTTAATTGTAGGTACTTGAGTTTTGATTAGTAAAGGATAGTTATTTTATACTTATCAGTGTTTTTTTTTAAGGCGGTTTAATTTCTTTTAATAATTTTTTTTATATTTTATTATTTTCTTTATTATGCTTAAACACACTATGAAAGTGTAAGTACTAATTTAATTTAGCATTAATTCGATATTTGCTACATTCAGAAATTACTTATGTTCCAAAAAACACTATTACTTACGTACTATTATTACTACAATTGATTAAGTAGTATGTACTACAACTTCTTACTATTATTATACAATTTATATTTGCTCTAATTATAACATTTAATAGTTTTTGCATCATGTATATAAATTTATGTATAGAGGTGAAATTATGTATTAAGGAGCTTTTTATTTCTGATAATAATTGACATAAAAGTTTTTGTATCTATGTAAATACTATAAAAAAATTGTAAAGGAAATACAAACTGTACATAAGTATTAAATTATTGTAATCTCACTTCGTTACCATTTCCCAAAAATAATTCATTCCATCGAACAATAAGACCTACACGTAGGACTACATTAAACTTACAGACTAAGATAAATCCTTTTTTTTAAATTATTTGCTGCAAATCACTAAAAATTACTAAGTCTTTTTGTATAAATAAGAACTATCACAATTATATTACAGGTACTACAGTCAAGACACGTACTTAAATACCTACATATTAATTTCACAGAAGAAAATAACTCATTGTTCAATTACTCCGTATTTAAATTATCTACTATTGCTTTAACAGCTTGCCATGTTTCCCGAGCAGTTGATACTATTTGTGATCCCGGTAGCAAAAAACCGTAAGGTCCGAATGAATCACGCAAGTCTACGTGATATGAGAATTTAATACCAGCAAATGCTTTTGCCCAATCATGTGACATTCCCGACGCTGGTTGACGAATTTCAGCTGCAGTACCGACCTGAAATATTAAATACAATGAAAAAAACAGGTTGTGTGCAAGTCCTACTTGTGTGTAGTCTCTGAATATTGTATTTTAATAAACCTATTGCAATGATGTTGAAAAAATGATACCTAACTGAGTTTCTCGTCGATTTTTCTCAATCCACTAGTTTTCTTACGAACCAAAGGTAGATCTGACGGTTAACACTTTCACTGCTCCTTTCATTTTTTTACAAATGCCCAAAGGCTACTATAATTTTTTTTGGAAAAATAAGTGCTTCTAAATTGCAAAACAAATCGTTCACGAGGATTTAAAATCAACAATTGTTTTTACGACTTCGATATATCATCTGTATGGCCGCGTTCACAGCATGTCTGTATAACTAAGGCCAATATCGATCAGCTGCTTGGAAACAAACGGCAGAGCGTCACGGCACCGTGTGCTCGGCGTCCAGCGCCCATACAGAGTCGTGTATGGAGCAATCAGTGTTAAGAACACCTAGCTAGCAATTGGATTTACTTGAATAAATCAATTTGACTATGATTTTGAACTAATGTCCATACTGTTAGTTGTTACTAACCGCCAACCGTAAAACAAAGTTTGTCATAGAACTTTCTCCATGTACAAAAAATACCGCCAACCGCAACACAATGTTTGCTGTAGAACTTTCTCTTTATATAAAAAAATACTACCAACCGTAAAACAAAGTTTGTCATAGAGCCTTCTCCATATAATGGATTTTTTCAATGCTATGTAAAAATACCGCCAAAGCAATACAAAGTTTGACATAGAACTTTATATGAATAAAGTTCTATGTCAAACTTTATGTATAAAAAATACCGCAAACCGCAAAAGGAAGTTTATCCTGAGGCTTCCCTTTTATTCAAAAAATATATCTTATATTATATATTTCCATTATTTTATGTTTATAATTTTTTTTAACTTTTTCTGAATGATGTTTCTGGAGATGAGGTGAGGCGACAGCAATATTGACGCGTATTTTCGAAGTTTTAATAAAAATGACTCCGAGTAAGATGTTAAGAATATTACATTTATATACATTTTAGAATTCGTCGTTTTAAGTAGTCAATGCTTTCATTCGATATCTATACGACAACCCCAAAAAAATTTTTTTTTATTTTTTTTTGAACAAACAGGCACAGACGGACATCGAGATCTTTTTTTTATGGTGGACGAAACTAGCAAGCCAGTCAGCTGATAGATCATTTCATAAGTTTTTCTCTTTTACAATTTCGAAATGGAATACCGAGAATTATTCCTCGATTTTCACAGATATTTTTGAACATTTTACGTTTGTAAACAGTACCTGATACTTGGTGCCGTACATATCAGTGAGAGCCGAGGTGGCCAGTTTGCCCATTTCCATAAGTATACCATCATCAGCAAATGTTGCGTGCGCATGTGAACTTGGTATGAGCCAAGTTTGAGAGTATGCATGCAAAGATATGTATACCTAAAATAACAATCAAGTATTAACGGTAACAACAAGTAAATGATTTCTTTGAAAAGGTAGAAATAGGTTTCGAAAACAATAAAAGGAAAAGCCAGTCGCGAGATCATTATTTAAGTAACTTTCTCGGCTTTGTCATTATATTTCTTTGAAGTTAAAAACTACAGTACCGCTTCATAAATTACTGAACTGTAGTTCATTAACATAAAACGTATTCCTAGATATCTACAATAGTAGAGTACGTAACATGTTCACGGCAGTTTAATAGACACAATGCGTTCGTTTTATTTGAAAGCATCTATCATACACAGTAGAAAATCTTATGAAAGTGACTGTAGGTAAATGCCGTATTCCATCATCATCACAATTTCACGCGATTGACTTGCGGTCTACCTTTACGACTCACAAACCAATGACAAATTACTGAGTAAAAACTACACGGAACTCATAGGAAAAATAAACTGTAAATTTTGTAAAATGATATGTGTCGTGAAGATTTACATTAAGTTATTTAAAATATCATAGCAAATAATCGTTAATCGAGATCACTACGATACTCCGTCATGCATGTAATCACTTCACAACATCAATTCACGCGCAATAAACTTTATGGCCGACAATATTTATTTCAATCTGTGACATGTTTAGATAGAGCTAGCTCTAACATCTTATGTTTTCACATTATAACAACAAAATAATAAAGACATGAGCGAAGGAGGCCACAGAGTATTGTTTAACAAAGGGGTAAGGAATCTAATTTTTTTATTCAATGTTGAGAAAGTATTGTGAATACCTTCATTAGACCTTTGTGTTCAGCGAGGAATTCTGAAACAGCGCGCGTTTCTGGTTCGCTGAAGGGGTGAGGGCCAGCATAGTTATCAGAACACGGATCTCGAGAAGAGTCCTGTTCTCCCCAGTGGTAATCCCAATTACGGTCTGCGTCCACACCGATGCAATCCGTCCGGCCCCAATTCCAAGGGAACCTAAGAAGAGATTAATTTACATAAAGTTTTAGATCAAACTAAATGTATTTAAGATCTGAAATGCAGGTGGAAATAAAAAGGGTATTAAAAAGGGAGAAGTAAAAATGTTAGTCTGCATTAGCTACGCCTAATATGAGATACGACTGATCTTGTTAGACATTGCAAGTACCTACATTAAAAAAGAAAAAAAAAGCCCGATTGCGTGTAAATGAAATTGAAAAGATATAAATAAAAACGTAAACAGGCCTTGTTTATAACCAAATTTTTAAAATTCATATTTACTATTTCTTTTTATATCTAAGAGATTTCCTCTACTATGCATCTAATAGATAAAACTAATATAGGCTTTAAATATTCATACTTTAAACCTTAACATGAATTTATGAAAGCCTACATAAATTTTCTTTACTAAGTACTAAATAAGCGATGAGACAAATATGAATTTCAGTTCCTTTTATTGATAGTAGGAAAAGTGTAATGCTCCTACAACATCCTAGAAAAAAATCTGATGACGTTAAATAATAATTTCTCTATTATCGCTATTCGATTTTATAAAAAAAACTGATCATGTCTTCTAAATCATTGAAATTATTGTTGTTTAGGGTTAAAATGTTTGAGAGTTACCTCCCACCAGTCTTCGTTCAATTTCATCAATTCTTCGTTTTATCCATAGGTATTTGTAGGGACAATCAATATGGTAGGTCCATAAGATCAGTGAGGGTAGTATAATATTAACAACGGGCTATAAGGCTATATCTTTATTATAGAAACGAGGAGTTTTGTGACAAAGGTGTGGTCTGTGATTCATCGCTATGATCACACTAATCACATACGCCGTGATAATAATCTTCTATTGTAAATTTTAACATTATTGACGACAACCAGCACAGATGCGCTTGAGTCGTCATAATTTCGTAGGTAAAAGAGCCTTGAAAACCCTTAAAAACGTTAAAACGATTTGTAGTGTAGAAGTCTTCAAAATCCAACTAATTAAAACTTTAATTCAAGCGGCACAAGCAACGTACCAATACCTTTCGTCAATAACTTTCAAACAAAGCCTTAATTTACATAATATTATGTACTTATAACTATAATTATGTTTGTAGAGTTCGATCCTTGCAACGTGCGTATCTTTCTATAGATAATTCTTCTGTACGTTTGTATGTAACTCAACTCCTAGACAGATTTTGATGAAATTTTTATATGTTTGAATAGGTCCCTGGGTGGTTTAGATTCGCAATTGGTAGGTAGCGCTGCAATTTAGGATTTTATTTTATTCCTACGTTCGGGACGTTTGCTAGGTCCGCTAATAGATTTTAAAAACCCTTGCAAGTTCGAGTGATAAATGTTGTGTGTGTTATGATGTCCATACTTGCTTCTATAGTTCGTTATTTTAAATACAAATCGCTTTTATTAATTAGCTTTGTAATATGTTTATTATAATATTTACCAACTATGTAAAGAGGTGGATGTATTTGAATCTTTTAAAGTTTCGAATATTGGTAAGTGATAAACGCATAACAAATAAATATATACATATACTCAGACCCCAGACACATCTTACTGCCTTATTCGTTCCAAGCAAATTGTCGTTTAATTTTATCAACTGTCAACAACTAGCACAAACACAAGATTTGTTTGTGTGTAGCGTATTACTTGTTATTTGTTCGAGCATGTGTGCATGCGTAGACTAGTGCATCAGCACATCAATGCATTCTTTGAAAGTGACGACGTTCTTTAAAACTAACACAGTCGCTAATTCCACCAACTCATAATAAATCTCCTTGTTTTCTTTGATCTGGGACAATATCTAACAGTAAACAGGTTATTTATTTTTCTCGTGAAAACCAAACAAACGTTTATTACATACTTTCACAGGAAACCTGCGTCGTTCTAGTATCTTGACTAAACACAAACTACACAGTTAAGAAACAACTTCGTCCGGTATGATGAACAGTTAGGTAAAACCATGGTAAAACAAGTAAATGGTCAACTTTGCTGACGCATTTAGGTACTTGATCCACGCAAGTATTTTTTTGAGTACTATACCCAATTCATTGTTTTTATTCTTACATTTATAATTGCGATAAACGTATTAATTTGTCGTGTTCTAAATAACATATTTAAGTCTAGCCAAACATTGTAATATACATACATATACAGAAAAATAACAATCTGAATTCACAGACTAAAAATCTATTCTGATTTAATATATCGTTATGAAGGAAAAATAGTGTAATTTTATTAACTAAAAATTAGTACCTAAGTACTAAGTACAACATTGAATAACATTGAAACAATTTTCCACAAACTTCAACTCGAATTTATTTTTTCGAAGAAGAAGTTTCTTTAACAAACGGTATCTGTTCTTGAATTATAAAATTATGAATGCTTTGCTTTTTCTTTAGTTTTAAAGTTATGTTTTACTGACCAGCCTACGTAGTAGTCATCGGAACGGTCAGACTGACGTGATCGCGTTTTCCTCCAAAGTCGGTCATGGGTGTGCGAGTGTTCGTAGCCGTCTGGATTTAATACAGGCATAATGTAGAAATCAGCTTGTTTTAATAACTCGTAATCTGCTCCTATTAGTACAAACAAAATATGATTTATTTATTTATTTTTACATTGCTTATAACAATAGAAAACAAAACTGTAATCTCATTACTAGGATACTCTGTGTTGTAGCGATCATTGCTACAAAATATGCTTAATTTATTCTTAACCCATTTAAGGCCAAAGGGAAATGAAACAAAATAAACATACAATTTTTTTATTATGGTTTTAAAGATAAGGCAAACAATGATATAAGAACAAAAAAATATGAAAAAAAAAATTTCTGTAAGTTTTTTCAGGGTGTACTCGTTTGAGTACAATGGCCTTTTACATATGAAATTTTTCAAAACACTTCTTTTCTATGCAAAGGGTTTTACAGCACTTTTTACATTGCCAGTGGACTCTAGAATGTCAAACAGCACAACGCAATTGTTGATCCATCTTCTCAGGAAAGTGTCCTGTACCATCCTGAGGTAGACCTTCGATTGCTGAAGAAAATGGTCGAGCTCTTTTACGCAACTCTTGCTGTAAATAATATCTAGCGATACTACGTTGGTCCATGAATTCTTCTTTGCTCATGACGTCCAAGTGCCAAGCATTCGCAACAGCCATATCGATCATGTACGTAAATAAAACCCACCACCATTTTTTCCCAGAAATGCCGATTCTGTACAGGGAAATAGATTGGTCAAGTTCGTCTACACCACCCATACTCTTATTATAATTTTGAAACAGTAGTGGCATTTTGACATCTACTTTGTCTCTTTCTACAGGGCACCAACATTTTACAGTACCCATGGGTTCGATGTCATCATAGTTGGTTGCCACTGTGCACACAGTCTTGTCAAATCTGTGGTCAAATGTAGCTCTATCCTTCTTCTTCATCTCCTTCACAATCAACAATGGACACTTTTTTGTGCGGTTATCACGAACAATACCAGTAGCAGAGTTTCCTCAATTATAAGTAAAACGCCAATAAACTTTTTCAGGTCTAAAAAAGTCAGTTCAAATGAATGTCTATTGTTTTGATTGACATATAATTGTTCGTTTGTTCATTGTTCGACAGAATAAGTTCAAAATCTTCTTCATCAAAAAATTTTTCAAAAATCTGAATAGGGTTGAGGTCTTTCAGTTCTTTTCTTACGACATTCTGCTTTTGTTGTACATCAGGTGTTCTCTGAGCTGTTTTCGAGTATGAAGTAGAGCATTTTCACAAAACGGGAGCTTGTTGCTACTGTTATCGTGACCGTTTTACAGCCAGTGGTTTATCATCACTATCGTCTTCATCGTCGCTAGGTAAAATCCCTTCAACGTTGACAATTACTTCAATGCTTCCCGGAACATCACGTGGCAATGATTGACTTTCCATCATCAGCACTTTCTTCTTCGTCAGTAACTACACAGGAATCAGGTGACAAATAGCCCAATCATATTCATGGTCATCATCACTATCTTGCAAAACCGCTGCGACGACTTTTTCAAGTCTGTTGTACTCCTTAGTAACGTCATTATAATTAATTTGAAAAATATGAAAAATTCTTATATGGATAGGGCCAGTGTACTCAATCGGGTACAGCAAGATAATACTAAGTGTAAAATATTAGTACATACTCAATATTTTATGCATAAATTTTAATTCATAATATCAATTATAATATACTTGACTAAAAAATACATAATTTAGAACACTACTTTCTCAAATACATTAAAAAAAATGATAATAATTTACTTACTTCCACGAACTGTTGATACATAGTTTTGAACTGACTCTAAATCACAAAAAAATTATGACTACCCACTTTTTATTAATTTAAAAATATTAATATACTCTCAACAAAAATTAAAGAATCCTAAAAAAATTTTTTTTTCCAATTGTTTTTATTGGGTGCGTAAAACAATTACTGTACTCAAATGAGTACGGCGGTCTTAAATGTGTTAATTTAATTTAACTGGCCCGTTGGTGATAACTGGGCTGTTGGCGCAGTGGCATATGCATCTGCTTTCCAAGCTAGGGTTCCAGGTTCGATCCCCGGTCAGGTCAATTTAGGAAACGAACTTTTCTAAATTGGTATGGAGTCTGGGTTTTACTGGGAGCTCCCCCAGAGTTCGTTGTGTGATACCCAAAGTACAAGCTTAATGGTTAGTTTGGGGTCACACAATCTGTGTAATTGTCTGGAGTATTAAAAAAAATTACATTCGGCTGTAATGTGATTTAGAATAAATAGCCACTTAAATAAAAGCGATTCGATAGTAGCACCACAATCAAAGAATCCAATACCATCATTTGGTTTAGTAATATTATTTTATATTTTGTTCTTCTGTTACCAACCACATAAATTGTGCCACATTCGAACAACATTATAAGTACTTATACTTTAGTACCTACCTCGATTTCGCAAAAGTATTATCTACTTACGAATTTAAATTATTATCATGTTTACCTAAGCCCTTTTCCCCCTCTACTAAGGCATGCAACATCCACGTAGCGACGGCAGGTGTGATCCACTCGCGTGCGTGAGCACCACCATCTAACCAAACGGCTGGCTTTAGTCTCGACCGGAGTTTCCACTTTTTTTTATATCCTTTAGTACCTACACTTTTAGTCTCGGTTTCATTTGATGGCAGAGAAATCTGCAATTAAATGAAAATACACGGTATACTATAACAAAAATAATATGAGATCGTCTTACCTAAATATTTTGAAATGAACACACACTTTTACAGCAACCAACGGAAGACCTTCTGAAGAACGACCTAAAGGTACGAGCTCAATCATATCAGCATGCGAGTGTTGTAAATACTCCAAATAACGTAGAATATCCGCGTAACGATGGTAACGACGCCATGTCATCGGATGCCCTCTTAATTGTTCCAACTCTAGCCTTTGCTTCTTGGAAAGACGAGGATTCTCGTACGCTATGGCTTTCTGTTAACGAACAATAACACGATAACAAAATCGTAAGGATGTGACAAAAGCTAATGGCTACAATATTTTACATTACTTATTAATAATATTTATATGAATTTCCCTACATTTCTGTCTGAATTGGTTATCATTTCTAGAAGGTTATTATTATTGTATCATTTATGAGTATTTGTTAGTATTTTACAGTAGTATTAACATGTCGGAAAAGACACGAGGCAATTCGTGCTCTTTAGCGCGTTATCCCTTCCAAACCGGAAGTCGCGCTTTGCCATAGTATAGTCAAATGAGTGCCTTTTATTATTTCCACCGACATATATATATATATATATATATACATATTATTATCATTATACATATTTAGCAGTAGTCTCATATTAATGATGAAGAAATGAAGTATTTTATGGTGACATACGTGTGTTATACCTGTATTTATTATACTTTTTATTTATAACTAGCTGTACCTGACCACGTGTTGATGTGGCTCAGTAGGTATAATATTTTAGTATTATTAAAACACACCCTTATTCGAACGCAATGTTGTGTCAAAATTTCAAAGCAATCGGTGAAGAATTGTCGGAGATTTAAGATTTTTACAAATGAACATTTATATTTTTATTTATGTAGGTATGTATTTTTTTTTCACCAATACGGTGAAATATAGTTCGAATATTTGTGAATGATTAGTTAGTTAATTGAAAGTAGAAAAGTTCTCTATCAGTCCCGTCAATAACTGTTTATGTTCTATCATAATTATTCTGTTATTTTGTATTGTGTTCGTAGTTCTATTATATTCATTATGGAATCATATACCTGCAAGTCCCAAATAACTACATCAAACACTATATTATTAGATTTCATGTAATCTTTGACGTCGGCTAACAGGTCAGGTGGAACAAGAATATCCGTAGATCCATTTATTGATGGCATTGTCCACCACATAATAGCAGATCCTTGACCTTCTTCCTGTAAATCTAAAAGCTCGTGAACTTTCCATTGGACATCTGGATATGCTCTAAGTAATTGATATCCTTTATAATTTCTCTTCAGCGGCTTCTTATTGGATTTCTTTTCTATAATTAGAAATGGTATAAAGATATCAAAACGTGAATTGACCATGTTGGTATTATTATAAGTTTAATGTAAATATTGAATACCAAACGTTATGTACTTAAATAACTAAATTCATTTTTTTATGTAATTACTTTTTAAGAAATCAATGAAACCAACTTCAAAATAAAAACAACTAAAAAGTTATGTACGTTTGTTTGCCATCTTGAGGTTTAAAAAAATATCGCCGAAACAAACGTACACTTAAAACATCTGACGAATTGAATAAAGGTTTTTCTATAGTCGATTAAAAAGATCTATTAAGCTACTTGCAATATTTTATTTTTCAACGATCTGTTACTAATATAATATTAGTATAGAAAAATCTTGGTGAAGGATTAACCATTTTTAGTACATACATACATACATATCCTCACGCTGTATCCCTAACGGGGTAGTCAGAGAAGACGGAGTGCCAACCGTCGCGGTTCTTACATACTTCTTTCGCTTCCTCAAATCTCATTCTCCTCACACATATTCGCCTCGGTATGCGAGAGCTTTTGACATTTTCATCCGCTAACACTCTGGCTATTTGATCTTCATAAGTCGGCCTTGGTCATCCTTGCTTTCTTTTACTACTCATTTTCGCTCTGTATATTTTCTTCGTCAGTCTTTCATCACTCATTCATTCTATGTGCCCGAACCATCTAAGCATTCCTTTCTTCATTTTTACAAAAATACTGTCGTGCGACCCTTATTTTTAGTATGTATTATAAAATTTACATGAAAACTGTCTTACTGTCAGGATTTGCAGCATAAGCACCATCATCTTCCTCAGAGTCTAATAATGCTTGGAACCAATTGCTAGTACTAGTTGTAAGAGGTATCGCAGTTGTAGTAGTAGTTGTTGACGGTTTTTTGGGTTTTGTTTCATCGAACCAACCCCCATTCCTAAACCATGTCTTTGATATCCAGTCGTATAAAGTAGAAAAAAACCCTGTAAAGAAAGTATGCACTACGAATAAAGCATCGTTCATAACTGCAGCTCCAGCACGTACCAGCACTGACATAAAAATATAATTACGTATATGTACATACATTTTTATAAGCGTATTCACATATAACGGACGTAAACGTAACGTATTCGTGCAAACACGGGCCGGCTGTTAGACATGAATATGCCTATAAAAAATGTATGGTAGTATAAAATGGATGTAAGTTATATCATATTTAAATGATGACATTTTTTTAAATTAATCCAGGGGCTGCAGTCCCGACATAGAGATTATTTTCGTAAACTACTGATCGATAAAAATAACGACAAAAATCGCTTGCCATAACGATAAGCACGAACACTTTGCGAGCTGTCAAATTTGATCGTAAAAACATTATTAGCAATCGTAAAGTTGACAGTTAGATTCGATATAATTCCAATCACATTCGATAGTTTTAATGTAGAGACTTTCAAAAATCGTTAAAAAATAATCGTTATGACTTATCGACCGAAATCGGTCGTAAAGCGATCGCTATCTATGTCGAGACTGCAGGGGCTGGTACGCTATTTGATACTTGATACGCTGATACGCTACGATATCTCAGAACCAAAAAACTTGTTCTGTGGTAGATATGAATGTTCCTTTATGCAATTTTTCATAAAATATGAATCGCGTTTGAAAGCTTTTTGATCTTCTACGATATCAACTTTAGGTAAAAACGTATAGGATATATTGTGAATTAATGAAAAGATGTGCTTTCGAGAAACTGCCGTTTAAAAATACTACTTGTCAAATCACGAATAAATTATAGTTAAATAACAACATTCACAAACAACGCTGTTGCCATCTATTAAGGACCATGATGGAAATATTTAATTACGAATATTAATAATATTTAACAAATTATATAATATTCCATGTGCTTACATACATTTGTCAAACTTACCTTACTATGTATGTATATACTATACCTACTACATCAAAAACATTTTAAAGTTATATTTTAAAATTATAACAGCGGAAGACCAAAGAAGAAAAATCTAGTAAATATTTATTAACGTACGTTCTCTATGTTGAGAATTAATATACATCTAGTACTCCCTATACATTAAAGGAAGAGAAACTTGTCAGTAGGGTACGGTAGTTAAGAATCACCAAAAGAGAACGAGCACCGAATATGTGCACGACCGTGTCAGGCACTGGACAAGCGGTCCAGCTCGTCGTCGACATAAATATAATTTAAACTATACGTAATATGTTGTGCATTATTGATTATTGAACAAGAATAATAATCAAAGATGAAATTTTTATAATTTTGGTGTTTAATGGTATTATACACATCAAATACGTAAAATATTTCACTGTAATTACATTAGTATTATTAGATACATTGAGTTTGTTTTATAATATATATAGTTTGATGCACTACAATAAGCAAATCAACTCGGTAGACTTGTGCGTTCTAGGAAAGTTGTCATGAGCCAAAAAGTAACTCAGCGTTGTATAATTACTTATACGTGACTATTTAAGGTTGTGTATTACATATCATATAGCCTAGTTCTTATTTAACACTTTTATACTTACCCTTTGATAAAATAATATACGTTGGCTACGTGAATTATATACTTAGGAAAGTGATGTCAGATGTAGCCCAGTGAATAATAACGTGCCTATTGTTGTAGATTTTCAATATATATGAATGTGTTTTCATAAAATTATTGCCTTATACGTAGTTATGATAATACCTACAATAAATACTTCTAAATAATCGTTAATTTACGAGCGTAATTATTTTTATAATAAATGAAGCCTAGGCTAGGTAGGCCTAATTAGGAAGACACACGCACTCTCAATAACTGAAAGTTTTTATTAATAAAGAAGACACTGGTTTCATCGTATACAACATTATCTAGTAAAAAGTTTTGTACATACATACATATCCTCGCGCTGTTTCCCTAACGTTGTAGTCAGAGTGGACGGAGCGCCAAGTATTGCGGTATTTTGTAAATAGATTTGTATTTATTTTAAAATATATTTATGTACAAAAACGAAACGTGCAATTTTATAGTTTGGCCGAAAGGATCAAAAGTTAGCCTACTATATACCAGTAGATACCACGCGAACAAAATAGCGGGTAAAATATGTATAAAGTTATAATATTGCTCATGCTGGCAATACGACAGCCATTGAATTTTTTTTAGAAAATTATTTTAACCTTACTATACGCACCTAATCTGAAAAGTGTCATACTATATTTTTTACGGCTAATATTCTTAAAATTGCATTAATATATAAATTTATGTAAAAAATGTCTGTTTTATATCAAATTAACGACCCGCCCCGGCTTCGCACGGGTTGCAGAGCTATTTTGGACAGGACTTTCGTAAAATCCATTCTTAGTGAGCGTCTACACCGCGAATGGAGTAACTATGCTAAACAAGTCAATCAGATCTATAATTTCGGAGATCTCGTGATGAATCAGTCAGCCAGTGAGTGGTATTTCGCTTATATAGATATATAGGATAACTAGGATGAACTAGAACGTAACGTTATTGTTGATCCCCAAATTGAGTGACAAGCCTTGTAACGAGAAAATAAAACGGAATATATAATCTCATACATAAATAGCGTTACAGAAATAATTATAAGCAAATAAGTACCTACATAAACAGTAGTAAGTAAAGTACATACGTATACGTATACCTTTACACTGTATCTCTAACAAGGTAGTTAGAGAGGACGGAGCGATTAATAAAATGGTAATGAATATCACATAAGATTAGCTAACACTAAATCTTTTCCAATAAGAGAAAATATTAAAAATGTATTTATTTTCCATAAAAGAAAACGTGTGTTCGATAAATTAATGTTAAAGAGGTGTCACAGCCGTATTATTTCGTCACAGTGGCAGCCATTGTACCTGTTAACACTTTAGTGGGCAATCATAACGATTTGGTGTCATTTGTAGAGCATCGCGGTTCGTTCACTGTAACGACATAATTATTTATTATCGTACTTGCTAGTTCAAAGTAGGTACGTAAAGTGGATAAAGACGGTGGTCACCTAAACATTCCTGGGGTAAAAATAGGACCTACCTACAAACCAACCTGATTTAACCGGCTTCTTTGGAGCTTTTTTCAATTTGTTGTCAGTAAAGAATGAAGATAGCCATGCACTATTTTTCGAAGGACAAGCAGGTTTTTTTACTTGTGTTTTCGTAGTTTTTGTTTTTGGTCGTAATGTAGATCTTGTTGATTGTAGACGCCGCGTAGTGGAGGATGTACGTCTAACTGTAGTCGTAATCGGTTTATGCGTACTATGCCGCCGAGTGCTAGGCCGAATGCTGGAAGATCGAACAGTAGTACTTGGCAATAGCAAATGGTTCATGGTAGCGGTGTCCATCCATAGATCAGTCTCGACAGGACGCTGTGAAACTCTAGTAACTATATTTGGCTTTGGCGATCTCTTCCCCAACGGTCGTTTTGTCACTACAATATTTGTGTAACTTTCTATGTTAATGTTAGTAGTCTTCACTATCTTTTTCTTGTCTTCTTTTCTAGATTTTTGTATAGTTGCATTCACTTTAGGTCCAATACCCTTAATTTTCACTTTGGCGCTGGGTTTAGGGGTGCGCGTTCGCGTTGGGCGTATGGTCGTTTCAAACGAGTCGTATTCGTCCCAAAGCGCGAAGGGATCGAACGAATCTGAGTCAGAGACGTCCGTGGAGCGAGGCGGCGGACGCGGGCGGTACGCAACAACCGCGCACGCCAGCAGCGCGAGCAGCGCCAGGCGACGCGCCATGTGGCGGACGTGTTCTCATGGCGAGGTGCACGCGCACTATACTGCGCGAGCGGTCTTAACCGACGTTAACTTCCTTGCTACCATCATTACGCGACAATGTCGTTTTCAACGCGACCGCCACTACTAGGTCACTTCGCTCGTCTAACTTACGCACCTGACTCTCCTTCTAACAGCTAACTATTTAGTAAGCAGATTTCCTTTCACCCTGGTTGAGCACCGTTAGAATTTAATTTTATGGAACACTTGGAAAACATACATACATACGTACATACATATAAATGGTACATACGTACATATCTTCATTCTGTATCACTAACGGGGTATTCAGAGAGGATAAAGCGCCAAGTTTCGCGGTCCTTATGTACATCTTTCGCCTCCTCCAATCTCAACAATCTCCTCACACATTTTCGCCTTGGTGCTTCTGACATTGACTTTTAACACTTTAAGAATAGGAATCGTAGTTACTAGATCCTCCATCCAACAATCTAATTGAAACTAGCGCATTTTTCATCTTGGTGTATCCAGTGTCAGGCGCTGGATCCAGCGAAGTGGATCCGCGAGAAATTACTACTCTACTGCGTACTAACATTAGCAATTACTTATAACTACAGACTGATATGTAGTGCACACAGTCATGTAGAGCCTAGAAAACTGGCAAGACTGATTGCCATAGATCATTTATCCATTCTTACATAAACTTTAAATTAAATGAAATAGCAGAATTACCTTTGATATTATAAATGTACCTGTACCTTTAAAGTATATTCAACGTTCATTGTCTCGATCTCATGTGTTCAACCAAATCAAAATTAAGTTTACTATTTAAAAGTGAATAAAGTTTTACTGGTTTGTAGAAACGAATTAAAATTTCTTGAATATTTTTTAATAAAAAATGTATTTTTTTTAAATCGATAAAATGCTGGATTTGCATTGGATCCAGCTGGAATTATGTTGGTATAGCAAAAATTCAGCTGGATTGAAAATGCTGCTGGATTGCAATCTCTATTTAAAATATCTGTAGTTAGGTACATACTTACCTACTTCACTATTAACCCATTAAAATTCGACACAACAAAATAAGACATTATTCAGTTTATAATATTATTTTCATTATTTACACTATGACAATACACTTAAAAGTAGTTCAAGTTACCGGTTCACTTAAGCCTGAGACACGCGTGCATTTAGGGGTGTCACTTTACTACGTTAAAATAACACATTTGCGATTCGAAACGTGTAACAGTGTCATACAGCAGTAATATCATTCATATAACCTAGGTACCTAAATGCTCTATTAGGTTTCCTTTTAAACGATTAACTTTCTATATGTGAAGAAAATTATAGTCATATTAACTGGCTTGAACTGATTGTGAATTAAAGAGATGCAATAATGGACTACACTTTACAGTCTTTTGAACCGCGTAAGACTTTTTGTTAGACAGTCGTTTGTTGTGGACACAAAACGCAAAAACGAGTTTAAAGAACGTAGACATCAACGTTAAATTGTAATTAAATTAATCAGCCCTAGTGAAATTACCAACTTCTGCTGAACTGAAATATTTTAAAAGCAACTTTTATCGTGTGTCTAATATTAGATATCTATTTAGAATTATTTTGAAAGATCGTTACACGTTGAACAAAAAACTACATACTTAATAGAGGTATATCATAACATGTAAAATTAGGTCTTGATATCTGATGTAATAACAATATAAAGCACAGTAGATATTATATTTAGCTTGTATATTTAAACCTTAATAACGCCATTTATGATTAAAAAGTGAACCTCATGAAGTGATCTTTAAGTTTATGTATTAGGTGTAAGGCATTATGTAATATTTATGAAAATAAATTCATTAAACTTCTATAAATTTCAAGGAGATGAAATTTGTCCTTTGCAGTAGGTATGTTATTTCGTCGCGTGGCTTAGGAGATAATGAAAAATTAAAATAATTCGTAAATGTCTATCTTTTATTCGAGGTCGAAGGCGTGTGGCAAATATTACTACATTATACAAACACCTTTACTATTTGTCTGTAATTAAACGAGAAACATCTGGTCGTTATAACAAAAAAATAATTATCATAAATGTACCTAATTTATTTGATCGAAAATAAAATACAAAAAAATTTGCTGATGGATTATATACATTGTTTTAGATTTCTCAAGGAGATAAAGTATGTGGATACTCTTGTACGTACCTATACTACGTAGATACACATCATGAAGACAATCATATGATAAGTATTTTTAGAATATTTTTTGTCGGTAAGTTCGTAATGTAATAAAGTCGATGTTTGTTTTTAAAATTGATTTTTAATTACCCTAAAATGTTAAAGATACATTTATGTACCTACCTATACATTACGTTTAGGGACGCATTAGATATACCGTTATAGGACAGTTTATATTCTCATACACGCACGTACATATGTATACATTCTGTCAAGAAAGTATCGGGAATGGATGATTTGTTTATGGTTCCAAATTCAATTTTTTGTTTTTTTTGTTGTTGTTAGATTGGCACAATTGTTTTCCATTTTGGCGCAGAGTTTGAGTTGCATCTGTTATCTAGATTAAATACAGTGCTGTTTTTTGTTATATCATTCTAGTGTATATTGCGAATTTCATAATGGACAAAAACATCGAATAAAGATTTTGTCTTAAATTTTGCATAGCCAATGGAATTTCGTGTTCGGAGTCACTGAAAATGTTACAGAAGGCTTACGGTGAATCGACTTTATCAAAAACACGTGCTTATGAGTGGTACAAAGCTTTCAAAAGCAGTCGAGATGTGATGGAAGACTTGCCTCGCTCTGGTGGGCCATCAACGCCTGCAACTAAAGTTAACATCGCAAAAATGAAGGAAATAGTGATTGAAAATCCTCATTCAAGTTTGAGAGAGATAGCCGCCGAACTTTCTGGGTCTCACGAGTCGATCCGTATCATTTTAAATAATCACTTGAATATGAAATATGTTGCCGCTCGGCTAGTCCCAAAAGACCTGAATTTTCTCCAAAAACTCAATCGCATAAGAGTCGCTGAGGACATGCTAGAACGAGTCAATTCCGATCCAACATTCATGAAACGCATTATTACTGGTGACGAGACGTGGGTTTACGAGTTTGACATGCAAACTAGTCAACAAGCTTCGGAGTGGCGCCTTCCAACTGAACCGAAACCGAAAAAACCACGCCAAAGTCGATCAAAAGTCAAAGTCATGTTGACTGTTTTCTTTAACTATCGCGGTGTTGTGCACTCGGAATTCTTGCCGGAAGGTCAAACGGTAAATAAAGAATATTATTTGGGCGTTATGCGGCGTTTAAGAGAGCAAATTCGACGAAAAAGGCCAGATTTGTGGACAGAAAATTCTTGGATTTTGCACCACGATAATGCGCCTTCGCACAAGGCCATCATTGTGAACGAATTTTTCACCAAAAACTCAACAAATACCATCGAGCAACCACCTTATTCACCAGATATGGCTCCAGCTGACTTCTTTCTTTTTCCTAAACTCAAATTACCACTTCGTGTCACCCGTTTTCATTCGGTAGAAGACATCAAGGAGCATTCGCGGCGAGCACTGAACTCAATTCCGGAAAAAGCGTTTAAAAAATGTTTTGATGATTGGATTATTCGTTGGCGTAAGTGTATCGTTTCTGAAGGAGCATACTTTGAAGGTGATAAAATAAATTTGGATGAATAACTAACATTTCGTGTATTATTGATCATTTCCCGGTACTTTCTTGACAGAGTGTACATATGTACCTATAACATTATAAAAGTTCATGCTGAACCTTAACGGGGTGAAGAGAGCGGAAGGGGCACTAATTACATTTTGGTGTTATTAAATAACTTTAATACTTAATCGGCTACATCCTGTTTTCTTATTTTCATACCTACTTAAAGGTAAAACCGACTTAGGGTGGCTTGCACTATTTAAACTCGATTTAAGGATTTGACATCTCGCTTGCACCAAAAATTTAATAGATGGTGCAAGCGAGATGTCAGTTCCTTAAGTCGAGTTTAAATAGTTCGTGAAAGCCACTCTTAAAGGCGAAAAATAGATGAGCAATTTTTCCCTATAGAACTTATGATAATATCTCATGTAGAGACAATTTTTCCGCAGCTTTCCCGAATGCGGTTAATAGATGTACATGTGTATATAATATGTATAAATGTACAATGGTTGTTTTTGAGAAAAAAGTCTAGGACTAGCCTACATCTGTCTCCGGGCATATACTTTCTCTGTACCAAAATCCATTATAATTGGTTCAGCGGTTTCGCATTTCCCATTCAAAATTTCATCCCCCTTTTCACCTCTTTAGAGGTAGATTTTTGTTAAAAAAGTAGCCTATGTCCGTTCCCTGACTACAAACTATCTCCATAATCAGTTCAATGCTTTAGCAATTCCCATACAAAGTTACATCCCCCTTTCCACCTCCTTAGGGGTAGATTTTTGATTCAAAAGTAACCTATGTCTTTTTGATAAAAAAAAGTCTACCACCACACCAAATTTTATCATAATCGAGGTTTAGCATTTCAAAGTTTCATCCCTCTTTTCACCTCCTTAGAGATATATTTTTGTTTTAAAAAAAAAGAAGTAGCCTATTTCTATTTACGTTTTCTGATGTCAAACTATCTCCATCCCACATTTAATTGTAATCGGTTTAGCGGTTTAGCATTTCCCATACAAAGTTTCATCTCGTTTTCACTCCTTTAGGAGTAGATTTTCGATAAAAAAAAGTGGCCTGCATTTGCGAAATCACAAGTTCTTACTACATACCAATTTTCAACTAAATCGGTTAAGCCGTTCTTGATTAATAAAAGAACATACTACAGACAGACAAAAATTTAAAAAATGGTAGAATGGTAAAATGACTATTTATCACAAGATTTGACAGTAAAATTGTAATTACTGAAAGACGCTACAGATTTATACTATAGTCGTATAGATATTAGAGTAAGATTGGTCAAGCCATTCTTGAGTTATAAAAAGACATACAATTAGACACAAAAATTTTAAAAATGATAGAAATGAAATCATGAAACGAATATTTATCACAAAATTTGCCAAAAAAATTGTATTCACTGACAGACACTACAGATTTAAATAATAGTATAGATTAATAAAATTGTTCAATTAGGGGCGTATGTGCAAGTATTTATGTAGGTACATGACAATATTCATCGCCGAATCATTAATGGATTGATAATATTTCAATTAACTCTTCATTTTATACTAATTTGTAATTATGTAGATAGACAATAAAATACGCCCCTTTATTACATCGGCTTAGTTTTTTTTGCTATCATGGTCTGTATTAGATAATACTCTTTTCATTATTATAGTGTATACTTCTGCTCATTATGAATAGGTATGAATTCCAGAAAAAATGTAATAAAAATGTAATTTTTCAATCAAAAGGGGTACAATAACGATTCTGAAATATCGTGTTTCTGAAATATCTAATTTCTCCAGACTATGAATCAATGATTATTTTTCTACAGATAACAGATAACCAACAATATAAGAGTGTAAGTATTCTATAAATTATAATTTGTGTTCTGTTTCAGGAAACTCTAAAAACAAACCTTTACGGAATGACCTCGGTGTCCGTCTGTCAATTGTTCTAATATATCGCATAAGGTATGAAATGAAAGCTCTGTAAACCACAAATGGAATCAACCCCAACCACATCTCATCAAAAACTATATAAGATGTTACTTACAGTTACTTTTCGAACCCTCGATTTACACATCAAAATTACTATCCCACATCTTATCCCCAAAGAAATCCCTCAAACAAATTAGAAAAAATCATGAATAATGAGAATAAAGTGTACACACTATACAGTACAGTGAAGGCAAATGATTAAAATCGCGTTATATTGCTGGCCCGTTGTCGCGAACATTCCAAGTTGAGGTCCGGGGTTCAATTCCGCGTTAGGTCAATTTAGCAAATAAACTTTTCTAAATTGATTTGAAGACTGGATCACTAGTAACTAATTAATTAATGTCTGAGTGTTACTGAGGCCTCCTCCATTTATTTGTGTGCTACTATAGTACAAGTCTAGTACTTAGTTTGGAGTGACACAATTGATGTCTGAAGCATTATAATTTTTAAATTCATCTTTTTTATATAAAAAGAAAATATTTTTCGACAAACTTATTTTTACGGTTCGCAGTATTTCTTTCATAACGAGAAAGTTCTACAACTTTGTTTTGCAGTGGGCGGTTGGTAGCAAATAGCAATTAACAGTAATGAACACTCATTGCGCAGTTAATATGGCTCACATTTGGCGGGTTGAAAGTATTTATTCGTTTTTCTATATATTTTTACGGTTCCATAGCCAAATGAGAAAAAACGGAACCCTTATAATTTCGCCCTGCCTGTCTGTCGGTCTGTCTATCCATATGTCACAATCACTACTCGGAGACTATTGGCACTATATAGATGAAATTTGGAAAGTAGGTGTATTCTACGAACCGCTACCTATATACAACGGAGTAGTGAAATTTCAAAAAAATGAAATTAGGGGAATTGAATAAAAAATTAATACGCACATAAGCGTGCGGGGTATCTTTAGATAGATCTTCGAAAATGCTATGAAAGTGTTAAAGTGACTTTTTTATTTAAGTCAAAAAATAGTAGCTGGGATAAATTGGCTTCTAAATTCGTGAAAATTGTGTCTTCGTATGTAACTTTTCAACTACAGGTTGGAAAAATTTAAGACAGTAGAACTTAAAAAACACTTTTCAACGAAAATTAGTTTGAATAAGATATGTTCTTTAGTAACGATATGGGATATATTCATTTACACGCAGAAATAACTTTGTTTTACACGGTATCCTTGATAAACACTGTACGTTATACTTTTGCTGCCGATTTAATCAACATTGCGCATCCCGATTACGGAACCTTACACTATGCGTGATCCGACACGAGCTTGGGCGTTTTTTATAAGAAAAGAAAGTCTTTCATTCATTTTGGAATTTAGGTCAATTTAGGAAACGTATTTTTCTAAATAGTCTCAGGTCTGGGTGTACTGGAAGACGCCCCTAGTAATAGTCGTCGTCTGGTTCTCATAACAAAGGGAATGCCCTAGTTCGAGACCAGACGGTTGGAGCGTATTGTCTGTGACATTATTATTATTAAAGAGAAATTTTGATGCGGTGATCACTCTGAATGTGAAATGGCGTAAAGTTAATTATAAGAGGCAAAACACCTGCTTTGTAATTTATAAAGGATTAATAGTTACTACAAAAAGTTGCATAGGTACATAAACATGAGTAAGAAATATTCAATAATTTCTATCGTCCACATAGACGTTTGAAAAAAGTTTAGCTTTAATTATTATTACGTTCAAACTTGTTGGCTATAAGCAATTAACATTAGCAGATACCAAAACGAAACGCGAGTAGCTTTGGCGAGTAGTAAAGAGACTGGCGAGGGGAATAGACGTGCCCGGTAGATTCGTGGGTCACATTGCTTGGTTCTCTCAAGAAACTTTTCATCGCTCATATTGTCAAGTAGAGGCCGGTAGAGTTCACTGCCAGTTCAACCTCTCTGACTCAGGTCATTGCCGTGTAAACGGCGAGATATTAAATGTGTGTTCACTATACTTTTTTATAAAACCCTCATAATACATATTACTTTATTTAAGAGAAGTTTATCTGTTCGAGGTAGGCGAGGATTTGGATGTGTAATTACCTGTGAGTATTTATAATACCAAATATAAGTCTTAATTTTACATGTAGTGTAATTCAGGAAAAACCTAATAATAAAAAATAATTACATTTATAATATGTATTTCAACTGGCATATAACACACTATATTTATATAATTTTAACAAGCATCTGAGATTTCTTCGCCATATATAATTAATATTCAAATTATTTATCAGCTTAAGATTTTGTATAATATAAATAGTTTGTTTGGGCTCTCTTACTGTATAACTAAGCTATATGGGACTTGTTTCGAAGACAGATCTCCAATTTCCTAAAATATAATAGGTATAATCCATAAATGAAAATATTAATGAAGTGTTTACGATATATCTTTAGAGATTTAACCATATGGGACAAAATTAATTAATATTTATATATTTATTGTAGTATTACTGCGAGTTTTTTAATTTAAATAATTTTTATCAACTCTAGAATAAGACATTATTAAAAGTATAAAAATATTAGTAATTATTTTTATACAACAGAACTACGTTTACCTGCGACATTGTTAGTATGGATTCCATGATATAAAGTTTGATGGGATAGGATTTTAAAAAATTCGAATGTAAAATGAAAAAATGTAAAACATAATGTAACGAACTTCTAGATGACAACTGTTTTATGTACTTACATTACAAATTTTGATAAGATTTAGTTGTTCTACATACATACACATCTTCACGTTGTATCCCTAACGGGGTTGTCAGAGGGGCGGAGCGCCAAGCGTCGCGGTCCTTACATACTACCTCTTTCGCTTCCTCAAATCTTATCATTCTCCTCACACATATTAATTAGACATGTTGTTATTATATTGTATTAATTATTATGCTGTTATACATATTATTGTTATTTGTGTTTTGATTACTGTTTCACTAAAAACTATTGCATTTGTATAATGAAATTAAAGCTATAATATATAACAAACATTTCAACATAAAGGGGCTTTCACCGTTGGATAGTTTGAGTTCTTTTACAAAGTTTTAGGCTGTTACTTAGCTATAGCTTACTCGTAAGAATCCAGAGATCATCCATCCAGAGGTCACAGACTGTGGACTCACAGTCATTAATCAAATATCTATAAAGGAATCACAGGTTATTTGCCGACAACATAATAGTACGGTAGTACCTAATTAATCTGTGGTAATAGTTTATCTAGTAATACTTTAAAATTGAAGTAGTTACCTATTTACACTATATTTAATTTTAAAAATTAATACTGTATTTTTTTTAAATTAAATTAAAAGGGTGGTACCCACAGTACACTAAATAAAATAGTAATAGGACTACCACTCAACGAAGAATGAACTAGGTGAGCTCCAGCAACATCCAAACTTCAAACCAATTAGAAAAGTTTCATTTTCTAAATTGACCTGACCAAGAATGGAATCTGAGGTCCCAGCAAGAGATGTAAAAATAAAATATCGAAATAATGATGTTTTATTTGAAAAGTTAATAAAAATATTCCTATCTTACTTTTAAAGAAATATAGATATTTATACTTAGTTCAGTGTAAAAGTTTAAAGATTAACTATATGTACTTCTTACAGAATGCAAGGATGAATTTACCAGGAGACAGAAGATTTATTTTTTTGGCATGGACATTGTGGATGATGCATTGTCAATCTATTATAGCACAACATGATGTCATACCATTTGTAGTACAACTAAAGAATCCTAATCGAAGTGAGCACATTTATAAGGTAAATGCTTTAATAGATATAGGTATTGTTATTAGACTGCGGTGTTCCTAGGCACCTTAAGAGGCCTTCGGAGTTGAAGCCATGTGGGCTCATGTCGGTTATCCATTGATATGACCCTGAGGTGGACGACAGCAAGAGAGCGGGGTTTGATTTTTGCCCTCGAGTCGTGCTTAGCCACCAGCTGAAAGGGGCCCCGGTGCAGCCCCTCGGGATGCGCAGAGGACAACTATAGCGCGAGTTTTTGTGGAAAAATTCCGACAAAATCTGTCTTTCCCCCAGGGGGCTGGGTACTTTTTGCGTTATAAAAAAAAGATATTAAAATGACAAAATTTAGATTAACAATCCACGTAAAACATCTTTCGACCTTGCATGGCGCAATTAATGTGTCATGCCAATTAATATTAATATGGTACCATTTAAAACTAAAACGTTTGACTTGTTGACTAGTCGCAGAGCGCAAAAAATTTATATAATAACTATTTCAAGTACGTAATAATCGTTTTCTGTCATTATTTTATCTCAAAGTCAAGTGTCTTCATGCTTCGGAAGGTAACTATCAATAACTAAGTATAATTAGCATTGTTTTCACCTATCAATAATTAACTTAAGGCCTTTTTGGCAGTTTGAAAAATAACAGTAAGTTGATCATTTTTTGTATAGAACTTTGCAGAAATCCATTTCATGTCATGAATTCCTAAAATCTTTAGCTATTTTCCGCTCAAACTAAGCGAACCAGCACCGAATCCTGACGTGACCGAGTCTGATCTCTGGTATATCCTGAGAATGCTTCGTTGAGAGGCGAAATACGTGTCGATTGGTGGTTTTTGGAGTTTGAGTGGAAAATAGCTAAAGATTTTAGGAATTCGTCACATTGATCATTTTTACTCATTTTTAGCCTACACCAGTCGATACAGGACTTACGTAGTTAAAGGGATATATTGCATGTACTTAACATTAATAATGTTCACTATAAATTTACTATTTATTTATTTAAATCATATGTACTTCAAAATTAATAGCTTCCACAAAAAATATTGTTTTTAACTTTAATAACTTTTAACGAGCGTCTCGCGACAATCCGAACTTGCCTGCCACATTTGTTTTGAATAGGTAAAGTATTCTACCCAAAAAAATTATTTTATTGCGTCTATAATTTTTTTAAATGGTGGCTAATTGATATGAATATCCTTGTAAAGCTAACACTATAAGAACATGTAACATGTAGCATCGCGGTAAAGAATTTGTAAAAATAATTTTCCATAGGTAAGCATATATTTTAAAATTGATCTTTTAAATAGTAAGATTAGTAAGTAGTAAATACGACATTATTTTTCGAAGCAAGCTATGTATGATTGAAAAACTTTCGATATTAACCAGTCTCCAAAAAATACATAACGACAAATACCTACCGAAGTAACTGCACAAATTTTATCTACTTTGATAAATAATGCTACAATATTGCGAATTCCAATTTGTTTCGACGCTTTGGTTTTTAACACACGTAAATATTGATTATCGGATAAGCTCGATTAGCAACAAAACATATTATATATAAGAATTCAACTTCCGTACGTTTCTGCTCGCAAAACTCAAAAGGTGTCAGTTGATTGGCTTGAAATTCTGATACAACGTTATATTCGAATATGCACATGTTTCTATGTACTAATATATATATATATATATAAATGTAAATGTTCGTTGTTCGAACTGGGGACCTAGACAAGTGGCTTAATTGTCGTAAACGCTAGTAGAATAGTGGTAGAATAAAATGACAAATACCACGTGATCTAGCGTAAAGAATTTTAAATGGGTAGTCAAACACTATAAACATTCTATTCAATCAAACGGAAAGTCAAGTTGTGTGAAAACCGCCTTACAAAACGTAGCCAAATGATACTTTTGACGAGCAATAACGCCGGCAAGCGTTTCGATTGTACGAAGCGTTTGCCACTTGTCTAGCCGCTCCGTAAGTACTACTTAGCGCTAGGAAAAAGTATGTAATATCGTATTCATATGAACTACTGAATAGCTATGGGCGTGCTTTTAAGTTATATTTAAGGCGCTCCCCCAGGCAAACAGGCAAATGTATAGAGTACCTCATTACGCAGGAGAAGGTTTCTGGACATGTGACGTCATCATAAATCCAATATGGCGGATGTTCCATAATAGCGAATTCGTAAAATTCTTCATGTAATCTAGTAATTATTGATTTTACTTATGAAAAAAGGGTGTTTTGAAAAAATTAAAATGGTCAAGTTTTATATCATAAAATTATCTATACATGAGTGCATATCGCAAGTAAATATAACTTCTATTTATGAAGTAGATGCACGTGTTTCTAATTTTTAGGCTTTCTTTTGAATACAGATTTTATATGTATTTTATATATAACTGAAAAATATGAGACGACAAGTGTTGTTAAAATGGCGAAGATTATTACAATATTTTTATTACTTTTTATATATTTTCAAATAACGAGAAGATAGCCTCTAAAACTAGCAAAAAAACTGTATTTGACTAGGGGAAGCGCCTTAAGTTTAATTTGCAATTAGCGAAAAGGAAAGTTATACCAATAATAATTTGAAAAATATTTGAATCGTATTGTATAGAAATTTTCAAGTATGCCAAAGTCCTACACGTACACGAAAAACTAAAGTTAGTAACAAAACTTATTAACAAAATACTAATTAAACCTAGACATAAAAATACTATGGTAAATGAATACCTCAAAAATTGTAGCGCAATACAAATACAAAACAAAGGTAACATTTTTAAGTCGTGAGTTAAGAAACTCGTGTTATACAATTATAATAAGAAAGGAATATAATAGGAAAGTAATAATTTATTTATTGTTCATTAATATTTAAATAATATAATAGGGATGCATTTAAAATGCTTTATAATGGGTACAAAAAACGATAAAAATTCTATAAAAAATATAATTCATTGCGATAAAATACATTAAAAATATACTAACTCGAAGAAATATGACGATACTTTAAAACAATTGTAAGCTATAAAAAAAAATTAAAACACTATTATAATTTGTATTATAAAAATACAATTCCGTGTATAATTTTTCCCGTGTAATTTCTCTTGCCATCCTAACAATGATTTTTTTGTTAAAACAAGTTTGCAATAGCAAATGGTCTATAGGTAATAAATGAAAACTATTAATTTTAAGTTACATATGATTAAAGTCGAAAAAGTTAAATTGAGGAAATTCATAATTTAAAATAATAATAAATTATAAATCGCTAATAAATAAATCGAATTACTAATTCCGTTGCTCGATTATGTGCATGTTTGTCTGTATAATATCAATATATCTGGTATATATGTGAATATAAATGAACAATTCAACATAACTATTGTTTGTTTTATACCTAGCCATAGTTTTACACTATTATATGTAGATATTTTTCTAGAGAAGAAAAATAAAAATGTTAAATTACTCTCGGATACCACTGGCAATGAGAGAAACTTGAATACTTTATTATGTTGCGCTTGCTATACGTGTTTATTATGTTTTGATTTTATAAAAAATATTCTTTAAGATATTTTAAAAGTTGACTAAAATGATCTGTCTACTTCCGCTTTACCAAAGAAATACATGATGTAAGTTGTTTCAAAGCGTGATTTCAAGTGTAAGCATGATACTCTACCCCCACTAAAGGGAATTGGCGTGAAGATACTTATACATTTACATAGTTTTGCCGACTGAAATTAAATTATAATTATAAGCAGCTTAGGAACACGCTGCTAATATTTCACAATAAAACAAACGTTATTAATTTTGGTTGGAAGTGTGTCAGCACTGTTAGCAGGTATTGACCATGTGTTGATGAGTCATGCCGATACGCTTGAATAAAAAAAATGACGATATATATGTGCTTGATAAACACTTGCAATAATATAAAGAAATATCCATATAACGAATAATAGAAAGAAATTAAACGAAAAAAAACATCCAATTGCAAAAAAATCCTGAAAAACTAAACTGTTTTAAATGAACTTTGTGGTGGTTCTAAACATAATGTTAAAAACTTCGAACAGGAACACACGCACGAAAGTCAAAAAGGATCGATGGGGACTTCTTCACTGTACTCGTATTCTAGAAGAGCGTGAATAAAGACAGTTCGAATTAGCTTATAGTTCAGATGGCTATTAGGTATTCGCCTCACACATATTTCAGGCCCATTTACGTAGTCATCCTTCAGCCTTGTATGTCAGCTTATTTCGGAATTAAGACAAAAGCAGAGTTGATATCTGTTCTGAAACCGAGTTGATATCAACTCAATTCAGGCTTATTGGTTTAGTTTCTTTACCAACGCATCATTGAGAAGGAGAGATTTATATAAATACAATAACTCACGGCCATTAAAAGTAAAATTTGTTTAAATTCAATGTTATAAAAACTTATAACCTGAAACTTTTCCATAGTTTTTACGATTATTTCCTTAACCTTTCTTCCTTCTTTTCTTTCCCGATTACCTATTATAATATTTCATTAATATTAAGATTTTTAAATCTCTACTGGTAATGATCACATTTTTGCTTATTTTTCTTGTAATTAAATTATTTACACGAATCGAGGTCCGAACCCAATATTGTTTAAACCAATATTCTTTAAAAATATAATAAAATATAAAATTCCAATGCGCGTGTGTTCGTAATTGTTCTCCTCCAAAACGGCTTGACTGATTTTGATGAAATTTAGAATACAAATAAATTAAAATCAAATTATTTAACAGCTATTAATATTTTTTTCCTTAAATTATAAAATAGATAAATGTGATAGGTAGGTATTATCAATAATATTTCACGATTTCACCAAATACCGTAATAAACCGATAAAAGTTAATACAAGTACATACTTGTTATTGTATTTAGTACTTTTAGCTGCGATATCAATTTGATATCGAAAAAAAATTCGTATCTAATGAAAGCACTCGAAAAAGTACAAAAAAAAAAGATTTGAAATAGAATGAATGGCATCGACAAGAAAACCAGTAGCTAATCTCACATCAAATAGAACAAGGGAAATAATGTAGCAAAGAAGGACCGTAAGACTTTCTTTTGGTTATTGTTGAAAAATCTCGTTATCTCAAAATCACTTTACTAGTGTCGACCCTCTCGAAAAATATCGATACAAAATTAAGTACTATGTCAAAATATTTTTATAGTACCTATCTGTTCATCCTTGCGATTGTACTCTGATTGTACCTTGTACTTTATCTTAGCTCTTATAAACGTTATCTCATTACGATACCTATTGAAAATTGGGTAATATCGCAGAGTAATATGACATTGTACATAAAAAAAGTAACGTCACTTTGCCATGTCAGTGTCAAGTATCGAAAAATTGAATACATATTCACAGAATTAATATTACTATTGTAACTTTCTATTTATGACAGCATTGTATACAGAAACAGAATATGATGTAGGATGTCTTTTTTATTGTTTTATCATTTAAATAACTTCTGTTCTTTACAGACAACTCGTAATATAAGTATAGTCGGTGATGAATTTTTCTTGGATGGGCGGCCACTACATATAATGTCAGGCTCGTTACACTACTTTAGGCTCCCAGCCGCCTATTGGCGTGATCGCTTACGAAAATTGAAGGCTGCGGGATTAAACGCTGTCTCCACGTATGTACCACACATTCAAAATATATTCTTCATGAACAGAGTTTCCACCGCTTATATCGATTTTTCCATTTTTAACGAACAATGATTTAATATTTTAAACTATGTTCAGTTATGTCGAATGGAGTTATCACGAACCGGAGGAACGTCAGTACATGTTCGACGGAGATCGTGACGTCGCTCAGTTCGTGCGTATTGCTGCTGAAGAAGGTTTACACGTACTCTTGCGCCCTGGCCCTTATATTTGTGCTGAGAGAGATTTGGTGTGTAGAACGTCTAGCTACGTCGCAGTGTTGGGCATAATATAATTGTAAAAACAATTACCATTAAAAATTGTAATTGTAAAATGTAATTGTAAAAACATTTTGTTAGGCAAACAAATACAATTACAAATTGTAATTGTTTTACAATTACTTTACGCAATATGTATGTAAGTAATAGTCTGGTCATGTAATACTAATAGGTATTGTTGCAAATTCCAGGGTGGATTACCTTACTGGCTTTTAGGCAAATACCAAAATATTAAACTTCGGACTACAGATGAAAGTAATAATAATATTGGAAGCTTTTAAATGTTTTTATTTCGATAAACTTTCTTACATATAAATTACCTATATATTTTTTTCAGATTTCATTCATGAAACTAAAATTTGGATGGCTAAACTTTTCGCACATCTAACTCCACTTTTATATGGAAACGGTGGACCGATAATTCTTGTCCAGGTAAAACGCGAAGAATGGCTTACGAGTATATTAAAAGTCTTACACGTATTTATCGCATATTAGTGTTAGCTACGATAAAATTAAATAGTAAGTTAGATACTTATAGCAATGGAACACCCCAAACTTTACTTAAATTATCGATTAATCGAAATATTTAATATCAATTAATAATTAATTAATTTGTATTCGAACACTTCGTGCTGCAGTCGTGAAGGTAAAAACAATAGAGAACGTGGAGCGCTCGAGTTTTGACTTAAGTAATCTCGATCGGTAGTGGGGAACAAGCCGTCAGTCGTTCTTTTCTATGACGTCACGAAAACCGTCGCGCTCTACTAGAGGGCGCCAGTGTTCCCCTTTATGTTTATTCGTCGGTGTTGCTAACATTAGGTACATATACTTGTAATAATAAACGGCAATTGTAATTAATAAGGTGGAGAATGAATATGGGAGTTACGGCGACAGCAAACCATACATGGAGAAAAATCGTGACATTTTACTGGAACATGTAGGCACTAATGCTCTCCTCTATACCACCGATGGTAAGGATCGGCCGATGTTCAACAACGGAGCAGTTTCTGGTGCATTAACTACCATCGATTTTGGTACAGTAGGTACGTAAATAAAGTAAGGAAAATAACTTTGACATTTATTTGGAAATGCTGATACAGTGCAATTTTCGGTTTGCTGGATGCAATTACCAGTGTAAGCGATAAGGATCTGCAAATAGTTAATTTTCAAATAAAGTCACGCGGAAGGTACAAAAGTCAAATAAACAACACCATCACACAGTTTACTGATCATGAACATTTTTTTAATTTCAGTAAGGTTAACTTACACCAAACTAGTGGACCTATTTCTTAGCGACTTAATTAAAAGATAGTATTAGTAATCGTAAACAAAACTGCAAAAAATTATTAGATATACATTGAAAAAAGCTTATTCCCACTATGTTCTCACTACTGAACTTTAAATCTAATAACTCGATTTATTACAATGAAAAGTATAAAAGTTATTCGTTTTTACCATAAACTTAAGTAGTGGGAACAAAATGGGGATAAGCTCCGGCTATGTCACTCCTAACGCTGCAAAATGTCACTGCGAGTTTTGTTTTTTTTTATTACTGCTTCTCTGACTTACAATATAAGTAATCATAGACTTTGTCCGCTTTTGAGCCTTTCTCGCTATATCTTTTCTGATCGTCTTCTACTTTCCATAATCATCCACTCTTTGCCAAAAGGATACCTATATTTTTCTTTCTTTCCTATTTTTGTTTACATTTCCAAATTTTTCTTTAATTACACTTTATCCTTAAATCTACACAATTTTTACTGCTTTAATTAGTTAAACTTAATTTATATGGACATGCGCTCATTTAACAACTCGGTAACGTCACCAAACCGCCTTGCTCGCAAGCTGTCCACTTGCTGTCGACGCGCGGACAGCGAGTGAACCACTCTGTGGCCACCCGTTGCTAACGCGCGAGTCCTGCGTGGATCGCGCGCTGAAGCAAGTGGTTCACACGCGAGAACGATGCGTCGGCGGCACACCGCTCCCCCACCCTTCATTCCCAGCCGTTCCTTTGATTTCAAAATGAATAAAGATCTGACATACTACTCGTCTATTCGATTGAATCACGCGATGTCTACTCGTTGACCGCGCGAAGTTCATTGTTTGACAACGCGGCGTCCACTCCTGGACGCCAAGCGACGAGACGGTGCTCATTGGGTGCTAGGTGGCTCTAATGAGCTACAACTTTAAATCTTAACTGAATTTTAAATCCATTAATTCGATTTCTCTCAATAAATTTAAAGTAGTTTTCTTCACAATTTTAATACAATCTAATAATATAAAAATCAATGTTTGTTTGTTAATATTTTATAGGCTGCCATGCCGTTCGTCCGTTTGCAACGGAATTTGTTATGGAGATAACTTGAATTCTGAGGAAGGACATAGACTATTTTCAAAATAAAAAAACGCGGATGAAGTCGCGGGCATGCTGATGCCCGCGACTTCGTCCGCAGTTACTAGCTGTAGTATAATAAAACATATACCAGTTTTAAGAGCAGCCAGCTAACCTACTAATGATTACACTAATATTTATTTGCAGGCTCGAACATGCACCAAATTTTTAGACCTCTTCGACGGTTCATGCCTCATGGTCCGCTAATGAATTCTGAATTTTACCCTGGTTGGTTGACTCACTGGGGTGAATCTTTGCAACAAGTTGACACGAATGATATTCTCGTGACTTTGCGTGCCATGATGGATAATAAAATTAATTACAATTTTTATATGTTTTTTGGCGGTTCTAATTTTGAATTCAGTGCTGGTAAGTTCTAAAAATAAATACATAACTTTAAATGTTATATAAACTTCGACTATATCACTAGTTCGAAAAAGTCCTGTTTGTGAGAAAAGCCGGTAGGAAATCAAATTGCTAAATAATATATTTGTCATTGAACTCGTGGGGTAATAGACCCGAATTCACTTCCTAGTAAAAATTTACTTGATTTTTGTAATTTGAATTTAGCAATCTAACTTATGAGAAGTATTTGTCTTCATTTTACATTCAAAAGAGGTAAAGATCCGTAGATAGAACATTTTTGTAGTCAAATACATCTTCTATATCTACACATTCAAATAGTATTATTTTTTCGGGAGAAAATAAAAGAATTCGGTAAAAGTTTCTACTCGTAAAAACATTTTCACTCAGTCGGTTAACAAAATAATGACAAAAGTTGATAAAACAAAAATTAGACGTACAATATTAAAATAACCATCTACTCTACTCTTGAATGTGTACTAGAAGGCCATGGTATTGAGGCGCTGGCGCTCAAGCAATGCACTTCTGGATTTTTCTCAATGAATATACCTAATTTCACTCACTGATCAAGAGCTATGGTAGGATGGCATCACAGCGGCGGAAAGACAGCATTGAGGCATAGGCGTACACCTCATGGCCGTTACGCTATTTATCGAGATTTCATTGTTTATTTTATTTATGCATTTAACAGAAATCTTAAACATCTACGCTACGATCTTAATTCTGTTTGCGGACTGCAGTCTCTTGACGCCGCGCCGCCACGACTATCTCAATATTGCAGTGAGCCTCTTGCCCAAAACTCATAAATCATAATACACACATCAAAAGTGTCTAGGGATCAAGTACGTTTTAGAATATCGCCGCAATTGAGAATTATTATTTTAAATTTTTTGGATAGTTATTGATTCTTTTTAGTGATTTTCACTATTTGAATGAAGAATTTTCTTTGAATTTTGATTAAAAATAACAAATGAACTGTCAATCAGGATTCCTGTAAAAATGTGTAATAGCGTTTTTACAAAACGATTACAATTTCTGCATCGGAACTGAAAAAAATTGCATCGATATGGAGAGACGACATCATTTGACACGAGAAGAGATCATGAGAGCCGTCGGAATGTTGCAAGCTGGTTCCAGGCAACGTACTATGGCTGTCGCTCTTGGCAGTTCACAGAGCGTCATAAGCCGTATCTGGACACACTATCGTATCAAGGGCAGCATGGCCGAGCGACATAGAGGACGATCTTGCATCACCACTCGCAGACAGGACCGGTACATCCAAAATATTGCTCGACGGAATCGTACTATGACCGCCATGATGTTGGCTACGAGGCTCCACAGCTCTTTAGGCTTGCTGATAAGCGACCAAACCATCCGAAATCGTTTACGTGAAGTGAGTCTGCGTTCCCGAAGGCCGCTGAGAGTTCTTCCTATAGCACCCTGCAATCGTAGGGTCCGTTTACAATGGGCTCGCGAACACAGAAATTGGGAGGAAGAAGACTGGTGTTGTGTTTGCTTTTCCAATGAATCTCGTTTCGGTATGAGGCCGGATACAAGACGTACTCGAGTTTGGTGGGCCTCTGGACGTCAAGAACGTTTGAAATTTTGTCAGGAAGTTCATTCATATGGAGGGGGAACAATTATGGTTTGGGCCGATATTTGGATCGGTGGAAGAATCGATCTCATTTGGATCAGGGGCAACCTCAATGCTCAGATTTATGCGGAGATGATTATTTCAGACGTGACTATCCCTCTGCGAAGCCGGTTGGATTATTCGTTTCGACTAATGCTCGACTAATGCACGACAATGCACGTCCACACACGGCTAGAGTCGTAAGACGCGCTTTTGCCGACGCTTGCATCAACGTTCTGCCGTGGCCTGTTCAATCGCCAGACCTCAACCCAATTGAGCACGCATGGGATATGCTTCAAAGAAGAGCTCTGCCGAGTATGGATGCCGTGCATACACCACAAATTTTTGACTTGTTAGAAAGAATGTGGGCGGCCATTCCTCAAAGTGAATTAGATGAACTAATTTTAAGCATGCCAAATCGCTGTGATTGTGTAATTCGTGGCAATGGTGGAAACACAGATTATTAATTTTTTTATCTTTACAATATAAATTTAAAAAATCCTCATATTTTCCTTTTTTTTGCCATTTAATTGACGACATTAACTTGGTTAATTTCCCACAATTTGCAAAAATTGTAATTTTTCTTAATTTTTACAAAATATAGGGATAAGTTGTTAACTTAAGCATAGGAAGACTAGATTTGATAAATATTAATTGGATAATTTTTTATAGTTAAAAATGTACTTGATCCCTAGACACTTTTGATGTGTGTATTTACGTATTTACGAATTATTTTTTATTTTTAAGTTATACAAACTACAACAAGTATCAAAATTAGTAACATAAAGTAAGCGCGAAATTCATTTAAATTACAGGCGCTAACTACGGTGGCACTTATCAACCAGACATTACATCGTACGATTACGATGCACCTTTGAGCGAAGCTGGCGACCCTACTTCTAAATATAAAGCCATACGTAATGTTTTAAAAGAGGTACATACTTATAAATGTACAAATTATTATTTTCATTGTTTAAATTAGTTCTTATATATGATACCAAACAACAATTTTCTAATTGTTTTTTAAATTATAGTACAGTACAGAACAACAGGTTATTTCGGAACCCGTTATCACTCCTAAAGGTGCTTACGGGCCTCTTAAAGTGGACTTCCAATTAGCTATACTGTCTCCGGACGGTCGCTCTCAATTAGGTCGCATATACAAAGAGGTGACAGGTTCGTCATTGCCCACATTTGAACGACTACAGCAGAGAGCCGGGCTTCTTTTATTCGAGACTACAGTAGATGAAGGAGACGGCATGCTTCAAATAACAAAACCACGTGATCGTGTCTATGTTTATCTTAACGGTGTAAGTATATAATACAGTTAAATAATATTACTCTTATTACAACTTTGGATATCACAATCCTGCGCCGAGGCCGGACCTCTGTGTGGGTCCCTCTTCATGAACAGTTCGTACTAAAAATCTAGAATGCAGTTTCGCTTATTTATATAATTGAACATGATGAAATTTAACCAAAAATCATTTTTTGTAATGTGTTTCACACGTATTAACATTTTTTCATATTACGATTTGATTACCCATTTACATTAAAAATACTATATATAGGTACCAACCACAGAGTACCAACAATAAGTTGGCTGGTTATTTATACTCAAATAGAAAAGAATTATAATCACAAAATATGAAATAAATAGTTGCAAACTATATAGCTTATATATATTATACTTGCATTATACATATATATTTACAGATATTCCAAGGAATAATAAGTAGAATGCACAAATTATATTCATTACCATTGAATGCGAAACCAAATTCTACGTTATCACTGCTTGTAGAAAGTCAAGGTCGTATTAATTTTGGACCACATATACATGATTTTAAGGTAGGTATTTAGGTATTTATAGATAACCAAACCTCATAACCAAAATAGATCAAGGATAATTAGAATCATATTATTGTGTACTTTAGTAATAGTAGTTACTATAAGCTGTCATTCTATTCATAGTATTTGCCTTACTCAGACGATAACCTTATTTCAATTAAAACTAATAAAAGCCATGAAATTATGAGTATATCCATCAACCTAGTTTGGTTATAATTTAAAGAATGCGAAAATAAAATTCATTTATAACATCATACGGAAATGTTCCTAATGTGAAGAGTTATTTTCAGGGTATAATCAGTACAGTAACATATAATAATAAGGTTCTAGATGGCAAATGGTCAATTTTGGGATATCCTTTAGAAGAATTAAAAATTTCTTCTTCAACCGGCCAGTACAATACTGATAAAGGTCCAGTGATATTTGAAGGTTACTTTACTCTACCGCCAGGACAAGAACCTTTAGATACATTCCTAGATCCAAGCGAATGGGGGAAAGTATGTTCGCTATTGACTATTAATATAATGGCCTTTTATACTCAGATGACACGAAACTAATATACAAAATCAGACCAGTATAGTTGTGCTGTTAGGCTAGCCCTTCAAGCCAAAATAATGTAATGGTATCGAGCATTTTTGAGCTAGTAATGCCCCCCTAGATGGCCTCAGAGCTAAGTTCAACCTCCTCTCTTTATAATCTAACATCGCATAAACCACTGCTGGAGATGTGCCAAATCAGAATAGAAAATCAAAATAAGAAGTAAAGCACGCATTCTACACCATAGTATGGTTTCGTATAAGAGGCTCGTATCGTCAGGCCCGTAGCTTTTCATTATATTTGCTAAGCGTTGTAATTCATTGATGATTGTAATCGATGTATTACGCAAATTGCTACATTGTAATGTAGTAATTTTCTTTATATTTCAATATTTATTAATTTTCTACAGGGCTACATTTGGGTTAATGGTCACAATCTTGGGCGATACTGGCCGGATATGGGTCCGCAAGTAACGCTATATCTACCAGGAATATGGCTGCACGCTGCACCAACTCAAAACCATATCCAGGTTCTAGAATTGGAGAAAGTGCCAAACAATCTCGGTGTTGTCTCCATTGATTACCCAATATTAAATAGAACTGGTTCATCGACGCGTATTTGATCTTGATTAAAATTCCTAATAGTACCAAAGTGTAAAAATAATACTTGTTGTTTTGTAACATCGGAAAACTAAATATGTGTTATGTAGGAATTGAATAAGTCCTTAAGTTTTTTGTATTAAAATTTGTAAATGAGATTTTGTTTTATAGATATTCAAAAGAATCATAAAAAATTGTCCACAATCATGAAAAAACAAGATCAGCCTATGTTGATCCATTCTCCTAACACACGCTACTAAACCCGAGCTTCACCTCATCCAACGACTGAAAACTAACGATTACCTCGCGTAGATTATTACACTGGGACACAAAATAATATTTATTTACTGCGGCATTAATTTTTTTATTGGTTTCAACGAACACTTATATTTGACAACACGACAACTTTGGATTGACTCTGGTTCTTGAGATAAACGACAGGAAAGCATTGATTTGGAAAAATATTAACCTACCCTACTAAGTTGTATTTATTTGAATATTCCCAACCAAATTTTGTTTTCTACTCACATAGATAGTAACAGGGTCGCTTAAATTAGATGTTACAATTTAAAGTTATCAGCTCGTGCCCTGTTTTAAATACATTGTCATTTTTCTCTTGAAAAATCTGAATTCGTCGCGAAAGTTTTATGTTAACGATCCCAACAATTTTTGTTTTATATAAAACTTTGCCATATATATGGCAAATTTTGTCAACAAAAACAACGAAAAAAGATCGCTGAGTTTGTAAAACAAACTTACCATGCATACTTTAGGATAAATCTTGCTCAAAAGAACAAATATTGGGTGCCAATATCGTCGAAAGTCGAGTTGTCGAAAGTCTTGTGTGGAATCTCTGAGACGATGGAGCCAAGGAGGATGTAAAGGGCTTAAATTTGAAGTGCCAATGATATGACTAAGCCAACCAATCATTTCAACGACTATTATGAAAAAATTAAAGGCATTTTTGATGGACCGCAAATCCGTACACTTATAAAAGACACCTAATTTACATGCCATATGGTACGGATTGAGTCAGAAGCATAGCTGAGCTTTGCATTAGTAGTCAAACACTTTTTGGGGAAACACAAAGCACCAGAATATCCAGAATTAGTTGCTAAAATGCTTCAGAATGTTAACCGCCTCGGAGCAAATATGAGCGCTAAATTAATTTTTTTACATATAGCCATTTGGACAGATTCCCCGTACAGCCTAGGCGATTACAGTGAGGAATAAAGAGAACGATTCCATCAGGACATTACAACAATTGAAGAAAGATACTGCTACTGATGGGACAGCCATATGATGGCAGACTATTGTTGGACTGCAATAAGGGATTGTCCTGAGCAAAAACACGATAGCAAAAGCCTACAGAAAAAGTTTTTTGAAATTTTTTCATCATGATTTGTGTTAACAGCATATGTACGAGTATTTAGTTTTTTATCGTTATTATATAACCGCCCGTAAAATATATATTTTAATACGTATAGAGTCTAACCTCATAAACTAGAGTAAATTTTACAAACTTGATATTTTTATCATATTCGGCATACTGAACATATACTAAATTGACTTGAATGTACCATGCCGCAAAATGACTTTTCCCCGGTGTTTACTAACGTAAACCTACAGTAAGTATGCCCAAATAGAGCGAATTAGGATTATTACAGAAAGCAACAAAAACAATTTTTGTTAAATTATGCACAATGATACAAATTCACAATCAAATTTCAACGAGTAGTTGTTGTCCAGAACAGTGCAAAAAAATGGCTAAGAACGGTTATTTAAAAAAACGTCGACGTGAAAAATATACGCAATTTTGAGAGGAAAAAATTTGAGTCCTGTTTGAGAGGAAAAAATTTGACTCCTGTATAAACTCAATTGGCCCATCAAAAATCACGATAAACCCTATTTTTGTACTATTTTCCACTAATTACTTCCGTTCAATTAATATGAAGAGCAATATTTTTTACATTTTTGTAAAATGTACTTATGTAGCATAGAACTTCTTTTAGGGGCATTTAAAAATAATGCCAATTTATGGAAGATGGTTCGCGAAAATTAACGGTAATTATGGTTGAAAGTTAAGAACGGTAAGTAATTAGTGAAATACGGATCTTTACGATTTTTGGCCAAACCTCTGGACTAGTCAGAGCTGCATATTTCTTACATTAACCACTTCCTGTACGAACTACAAAATGTTCATCTCGACGCAAAAAACCGTATTTTGCATTTTTAACATTTTTTGGCATTGTTTCTAACAATAGCTGTGCATTAAAACTTGACTATGAATTTGTGTCAGTATAATCTAAAGAAAAAAAAATTTTCACTGTCTAAAATTCTGCTCCATATTCCGTTTGAATAATTCTATTCGACTAAAGGGCTATCTCCACTCTAAATTAGGTAATCGACAAACGTGTCTTGAGACTAAATTTTGTTCTTTCAGCTACATCTATTTACTTTGGTTTCCTGGCGAATCACCTAAATCGAGGAAAATATTATTCTTCATGTATTGTAATTAATTCTCATTCTCATTCTCGCGGACTAATTACCATTCCATGAAAAACAAAACTTGAAATTAGGCAGTGACAGGTTGCTACCTCACCTTCATAACATGCCCTGCTTGGCCAACTTTTACGACTTACACAGAAAAATACGCAGCTGACATTTTTTCTCTCCTAGACCGTCATGAAAATGAATATTGCTTTTTTTTAAATTTTTTATTGATTTTAATGGATATTTAGATAACCCGTACTGCTACGGCATGATTGAAGCAATCAATACTGATGTGTTAATGGGAATATTTTAGGGGAATAAAAATAAAAGTGGTATTTTTTTGGGAAAATTCCCGGAGCTTATATTAATTATTTTCTCAAAAATTTCGGATTTTTTCGAGAAGGACACCTAGTACGTAATTAGCCATTAATCAAAAATTTTTTTGTTCTACTGTACTGTACAAAGAAGGATAAAACGCTATTAGTAAACAAAAATAACAATACCTAGGTACTATCTCATACATGCGTTGTTGGAGATTTTACCTCCACCTCCTACTCATCAGGCCAGTCCTAGTCACCTTTGTAAAAGAAAATACAACATATTTATAGGGAAAACATGTGTATCGTGTTCTTATATCCTAATCAAAATCATTATATTATTCGTATGTGACATAGATATAGTATATAAATGTATTTATATTCAGATTTGCCCTTTTATCTATTGTTCATGTAAATCGTAGATGAGAAAAGCAACAGTTTTACGAGTATAGATGTACCTGTAGATGTGTCTACATTATTACGTCCCCTAATATATTTCTCTGATGTAGCTGTTAATTTTCAATGAACATAATAAAAATAATACCCCGTTAGAGATGTAGCGTGAAGATATGTATGTATGTATGTATCACAAAAATAACATTTATTGTTTACTTATTTTTCGGGTTTTTCTAAAGTATGATTAATTTTTTTTTTTGTAAACGACGGCAAACGATGGATGGTCACCTGATGGAGAGTAACCAACCGCTGCCCATGGACACCCGCAACATCCAGAGAATCACGGGCTCGTTGCCGGCCTTTAGGGAAATAGGGAGAAGGGAAAGGAGGGGGAGGGGTGATAGGCCACCGAAACTCTCACTCACCGAACGAAACACAACAGCAATAGATGCTGTTATTTCACGCCGATATTCTGTGAGAGGGTGGTATTTCACCGGGTGAGCCGGCACAATGCGGCATGGCTCTATCACCTTTTATGGAATTCGATTTTCAATTAATGTTGGAAGTGTGAGGTTTCATAAAGTACTTAAATTAACTAATACTTAAATTTTTAATGAATTTAGAGAAAAATGTATTTAAAAGTAATGTGCAACGCGTATGTAATAATAACATTAGTGCGATTTTTAAATCATACGAAATTTATATTTTTTTAATTTTAACTTTTTATAAAAAAGGGGACAAACGAGCAAGCGAGTCACCTGATGGAAAGTGATCACCACCGTCTATGGATACTCACAGCGTCTGGGGAATCACGGTTGTGTTGCCTGAAATGAAACACAACAGTAATAATTATAGATGTTGTTATTTCACGCCGATATTCTGTGAGAGGGTGATATTTTACCGGGCGAGCCGGCCCAATTCGTGCTGCAATGCAGCATGACTCTACCGCATGCAAGGTATCACTTACAATTACATTACAAAGAAATAAATAAAATCAATAAAAAACGTATCTTTTTTGTTCTAGCGGACATGATTTTTAGGCCCGTATTCCAGAACGATAAACAATTGTAAATATCTACTTGAGAAAAGTTGAAGAAGAAATGCCACTATTCGTCGCATGTAGTAACATCCCTTATTAATTGAGAAAGACTCTACTCAAGAGATTTATACTTGAGTATCGTTCTGGAATGCGGGCCTAAGAAATTTTACAAAGCGAAAGGTAAATTTTTTTGATATTGAAATATTTTTTTTAATACTCCGGACAATTACGTCAATTCTTTTTTTGGTAAAGCAGGATATATCCGAACACAAATACCCAGCACCCTGGGTGAAAGACTAGATTGCGTGGAGCTTTACCCATTGAAACTCCTGCGATAATTGTCCTCGGAGCGTTATCGAGGGGCTTCTAAGTAAGCGAACGAGGTATATAGGGTGCAGACCGCACCGGAAACCCTCCGCGCTGTGCCGTAGCACTACTCTGGGGGTAGTGACAGACCCTCGCCTGTACTCTCACAGCACTACGACAGTGCGGACCAAATGTGCTGTTGACCTCCTCGAGGTCGCATGGGCGGACGACTGGACCATTCGTAATATTCGTATGGCCAACGATGGCCTCTTTAATCGCTACTTACCACTGGCGGGGACACCATTGCCTTATTCTCTGGCCCCGGCTACAAGCTGGAATTGTAACAACAGTGGAACTCCGAACCAAACACTAGGATTGTACAATTGTAACATGTAACTAATAATGATGATGTTAATAAATCAATAATGAAATATAAATTGATAAATTGATTAACTAGTCATTATTTTAACATTGGAATGCGAATAATTAGTGAGTATAATGTTATATTAAACAGGTACATTACACTAAGTATAACGTGCGTGGGAAGATTTTTTTTATCATAAACGAGCGCACGTTTAGGGACAGTCTTCCCCGAAGGAAAGCAATGTCGAGAACGAAAAAATGAATCACGCTTACTCAGAAGGTACTTATGCACTCTAGTTTTGAAAACACTAAACACTACAACAAAATAAAAACAAAAAATAAGCCGCTGCATACACGTACAATAGCATGGAATTATAAGTTGTTATTTATTACAATTTTCAATCCATTACGGTTAACTTACCTGACTCTACCATAAGACGAACAAAATAAGCAATCAGTAAGTTGTAAACGCATGATTAAAATCAAAGTGTTTTTTAGCTCCAAATTAATTGCTTTATCTATTTACACAAAGGTGCCAATTTTGAATTTCCCTGCATTCTGAAAACAGGTTCGAACCGGTCCTCCCTAGAACCCTGTTATATATTATATGTATGTTATATATATACAAATAAATTGTATCTGTCAAGTATGTAGTCAAAGCTAGAGTCTAAGTCACGAACGTAACCGGTTATACTCAAAGAAATAAATATAAGTCGTTCTTTAGCTATATCATAGAACACATGAATGAGAACGCGTTTTCATAACATCCTGTCTCTATTCAACTGATTTATTTGAAATTATTTTATCGGATGAATGATAAATATGCTTCGAATGTTATTTTTATATTTAGATGTTACAAATTTTATTTTATGTGTATGTAATATATAATTATGTTAGGAATACAGCGTGAGGATATAATAACTTGTAATTTATAATATAATGTAATTATGTATTAAACATTACAAATTTAAACGAAAACTTTTAAAATTTTATAACAAATCTAAGAACGACTTAAAAGTACACAATCAGATTAAAAAATATAAGATTCTGTAATTTTCGTTTTCAATAAATCTATCCTCTCTTTTTTAATATTGTTCACTTTGAAAGGCTGATCTTTTGTAAGTATAACATCATTGACTGTAACAGTAGGAAATCTAAAGTATCTACAAAAAAAAGTCTTGCACCAATATCCCCACATTCCTCTGGAAGGATTCTTTTACCTAGCTATCCTTTTTTTATGCCTACCTGCTTCTGTTGTTACACTGAGGTACTATCGGATTTAAAATATTTGTTTTGTGTAGGACAGGCTTTAAAAAGACACAAATATTATGTTATGGTAACTATATTCACTATATAAAGGGCGAGGGTTAAAAAAGTCTAATTTCCACTCCAAAATAAAGAAAAATTATAGTTATTTTGTTGTGAAATCACTTAAGATATTTAAAAAATATGAAATATAATTAATATGAAACACAAAGAAATACGAAAAAAATGCACGATTTTAAAGAAAATCAGGTACAAGTAAACCAAATTTAGCGTGCTATAAAAAAATATCCTTCTTTACAATACGAAATTACAAAATTATTTTTCTTTACGTATCTAATAGGTAGTCTACTTAAAAAATACGTATATTTAATTACATACAGAATTTTTTTTAATTTGGGGCGGAAATTGCGCCTTATCGTTGTTGTTTCAAATTTATTTCATGAACTTTTCATTTCTAAGACACGCATTTTAATCATATTTTTCTATTTAAACTTAAATATAAAGTTAAAACTGAGAATTAATCGCAAATCTAAATTTTTTGATGATTTATTTAATAGGTTGTAGTCACATTTTATCACTTGAACAATTAAGGTTTTTTCTTACGGAATAAATATTAGCTACCGATTTTATTGGGATAATAACACAGTACAAGTAAATAATAGTCTTTAGTTTGATTGCTAGTATATTATATCTCCAAATAAGGGAACTTTTCGACAAATTTGCTGTTTCTATAAACCAACCACAATTATTTATTTTAATTTTAAGCTATATACATAATCTAGATTCTCTTTCATTACTTATTACTGTACATACCATATACATACATCACATCACACATAGATTCATCTAATTTACATAAGTGTTCGTGTAGTCAATCACGACCTCATATTGTCGATTTATTAATCGATATGACCAAAGAGCATATACATATATGACTTAACAAGTAACTACGACATCAAAGCGATACATTCTTATTATACACACTTATAAAATGAACGCAGTCGTCAACTGAGCCTAAGTTCGTATTATTGAACTGTAGAATCGCATAATATTTGCATGATATCGTGTCATGTTCAGGTTCGAGAGAGTAAATACATATACAAATTATGAAGTGTGAATGAGAAAGAATCACACCGAATTGAACCGTCGAAGTTTAGGTTTGTAAGCAAGGGACGAACTCTACTCGGTCTGTCGTTTCAGAGACTGCGACAGCGCCGGACCGTTGTAAACTGGTCTCACTATAAACCACGTGGCTACCGGAATATCTCTAACCATTGCAGTGAGTACAATCATTTTTAAGTAAACAATGTTTATTATATTCTGTTTAATACAAAACGCAAAGGATATTAACTTGTTTATTGGGTTTATTGAACTTTGGATATAGACAGCTTATTGTGATAAGTTATGAAGATAATTTTAAGTTATAAACTGTGTATGAAATGGTATTAGTATGACCGAAATATTTTACCCTGTTACTATGTAGTTTTACCGTTTTTACTTCATATTCTCAAGTGTTCAGCTGGTGTGTCATATGTTTATTGGCTATTCCGGCGCTTTCTTAAGCTATTTAAGCCACAGAAAACTCAATTAATCATATTAATTTTATGGAACTCTACACAAAATTACAACTAATAAAAGATACTGTAATTTAAAATAAAACTAAAAAATGTGTATTAAAAGTACAACAGTTTATCGAGAAATCAAACTGTTTCACTGATTTTTTAATATTTCAATTGTTTGAACGCTCTGTATGTCCGATGGTTGGATTAGCATCCAATTTAGACCTTTGTTTTTCGTTGTATAATAAAAGTTAAAAAGCCTGCTCTACCAACAACATGATACAAAAGGGGTCAAATTTAAGATGGTCTTTTTTTATTTTACCAATTCAATAAAAAATGTAACTGATTCGGTACCCTTTCGTTCCGCGAAACCCACTACAGGAGTCGCTAGTCTTTACGACATAAGTACCTACTTAATGTCAATTTCCAAATATGTATGTGAATTTATGACATTTAATAAATTCACATACATACTTGGAAATTGATATTAAGTAGGTAGTTATAAAATGTAACTGATTCGGTACCCTTTCGTTCCGCGAAATCCACTACAGGAGTCGCTAGCCTTTATGATGTAGGTACCTAATTAATGTTAATTTCCAAGTATGTATGCGAACTTATTAAATTTCCTAAGCATTGAAAAAACTTAAATTTCCTGTAAAATAAAATGTTGACCTGAAACCTGCAGCATTATCGAAACATTTTAAAATTAAACTAAAAACTGAATTTATAAAAAAATTTGAACAAATTTAAATTTTATTTTAAAATTAATACAAGCTAGCCTAGTAATGAAAAATAACTATATGCCATAAAAATGAATCGATTAGAAAATGTTTAATGTGTGTTAAAACAACCAAAACACAAACTCAACTGCATTTAATAAAATGAGGATGTCAAATAAATGTGTTGTATTTACATACCTAGTTGTATCTGTATCATTCGACGGCTTCTACTTTTTGTAGGTAATGATCGCATTGCAAATCAAAAGCAAAACTTTACAGGAGAGAACATCATATTCATAAATTAAAATTCATATTTTACATACAAATATATATCTTCACGCTGTATCCCTAACGAGGTAATCAGAGAGGACGGAGCGCCAGGAGTTGCGGTCCTTACATACCTCTTTCGCTTCCTCAAATTTCATCATTCTCCTCACACATTTTCGCCTAAGTATGCGAGTGCTTTTGACTTTCCGTCTGCTAACAATCTAACTATTTGATGTTCATAAGTCAGCCTTGGTCTTCCTTGAAAATTAATGTTTTGTGTCTGAAAAGTTCAAATACGTTTATTTAATATTTTAAAATAATTCGAAGTGTTAAAAACTTAGAGTTAAAAGCGACGAATGCAAAAAAACCGGCCAAGAACGTGTTGAACACGTATTAATTTAGGGTTTAGCAATTTCGACTAAAACCAATTTCGTAATAAGACCACTTTAACTTGTGTCGAACATCCCTAACATTCAGTATGACAGCAAGGGCTAAATAACTTGAATTTTTTACTGCAAACTATACTTGTTTAAGAATAGTATATCAAATATTTTTTTAGGTTAAAAATTTAAAGGACAGTAAATAATGTCGCTTTGTAAGTCGATATTTTGTAAACACCGCTTTATAAAAAGTAAGTTGTCGAAAAACTCCCATTTCGTTTTTTAAAAACCAAAGACGATACCTTCTACGATACCTTAGTTAGCTTCAAAAATTTATCACCCCCATTTATTACGGGAGGGGGTCTGAAATCTAATTATGTATGTATTTACATTGCATGCATTTTGGTCAATATGTACATTGCGCTTCTTTAGCCTCACCATTATTGGGTAAAAGTCTGCTAATTATCTGTTTTAATGAAGAAAATGATTGCGTAATTCGAGCATTAAAAACATTTTAAATCGGCATAATAATACAATAGTAATGAGCCATAATAATCAAAGAGTATGTGTATATGTATGTATCTATACAAAAATTTTATTGTATTAATTAATTGAATAAGTATCAAAAAAAATTCAACAAATGAACATGCATATAACTATGTACATTATACATGCATGCATCATAATATTATGTTGTCGCACAAAAATAATAATAATTTTGAGCAGTTGTTTACATACTGTATGTATGTAAATATAAATACATACACACACATCATCGCGCTATGTTTATAACGGGGTAGATAAATGGAGGTAGAGCATCTCAGTATTTTCGTTGGCCGCCATACTAGAAATAATGAAAATGGTTTTACCGGTTTACCCATTGTTCTACCCTATCCAATATGCACGATTGACCTTTTATTCAACTAAGTTATCATGTTTTTTTTAAATTGAGAGCAGGGAGAATTATAACTTGATATATAACTACACGACTGCACATGCACTAAACCAATTGTGAATAATGATATTTTGTAAATTACAAAAATCCCTATTATTTACCTTCTTCTTACTGATGAAATTACTACGAATTGCAATTTACTCCTTTAATAACGAAAAGATAATGAGGTGTATGTATGTACATACATAAGTACTCATAATGTATACCTATACTATAAATACCATACTACCTTCGAGATAATAATTCTCTATTACCTACTTAAAAAAAATTTAAAAAATGAGAATGTCTATACATAGTTTTAGGTTTCTTGAGACAAAGAAAACCTATTACTTAGCCTACTCTACCTTTTTTTTAGTAATCAAAAGAAACATTTATTAATGCTTGGTGAATCCTTTTGCCTTTAGTCTTTTGCCACATGAACTGGATGATTTCGTTGTCATTATTAATTATTACCGATTAAATAAACAAACTCTCTTTTCAGTAGTGGACAAAATAAGATAATTATTCTTGTAATGAGTAGATTACAGGTAACTAGATTATTTATTTATTATTATTAATAATAACAGTGAATTACAAACACAATTAAGTTATATAGGTATAATAAGTTAGCAGGGCGGGTAACCTGTAACTGCCTCCCGCCCCGCCAAATGTGCTTTGGCCAAGCGCTCTAATACGTCCCGTAAAAGATCCCGGAACCCCTCGACAACGCTCCGAGGAAGACCGCCGTACCCTGACCACCACCATACTCAGGTCAAACAAATGAGCGGTTCATTTGGCCGAGCCGCACATGTGAGGACGACTGAGCACATTTGCTCCGCATGAGCTAAATACGCTCAGGGCCGCAGCACTCATTCGCCTGAGCGTGCTCGCCACGTGGATGGATGCGCGGCTTATGCCGGGGTTGGTCGGAGTGAGCATGTTTCGTACGGTCGGTACGGATCTTTTTTCTATCCTGTCTGACTCTCTCGGTCGCTCGATCTCAGGAACCGCATTGCGAGTTCGGATGTCGGATGCAAAAAGAGTTTAGCGACCTATTTCATTCTGATAATACAGCCATTCTGTCAACAGGTAATTTAAACTGTGGTTCGGTTGCATAGTTTAGCTTTTTTGCTAATTCTCATCTGTCTTGTACTCCAGCTTCTTGTTTCTTTGATTAGATCGCAGTCTTCCATCAAACGATCCTTGTGGCATAATGATCCCACTTTGGTGCATTCTTTCGTACTCGTTCTATGACGCTACCTTGAGACAACATTTGCGTGGAAACTGTACTACTGTGTTCTCACCTTCTTGGTTTTGGTATTTAAGCATATTATATTTTCGCGTATTTAAATGTACGCTATAAAAGTCTGTTTGTTTGACGTAAGTATAAGTATTAGGCTTTTCCTTTGACTCGGGTGCAATGGCGATACAATTATTGCATCTGTCAGTGGACTTTTTTGCATCTATATATATTAGTGACTTCTAGTTTAAGGTAGACATGATATGTGTTGGATTTGTTTACAAATAAAACATGATACGTAAGCCGAAGTGAGCGGGCTTCGTAGTCAGAGAAAATATGTACGGTCTCTTCGTATGATATTTGCCTTCTCGCTCTCCTAGCCGCTTCAGGAACCGTATGACGTGATCGAATGTCGATTACGAAGTGAGTTTAACTACTTTTTTCCTGATAATGCAGTCCATCCGTCGTCAACAGACGTAACATACATACGAATATATATACCGTATTCTCATGTTTACATAAATAGCTAAACAAATGAATATGGTTACAGAGTTTCATCTGTAGCAATAATAAACTGAAATTTTTATTTCAGTACAATGACAATAAAAGAGCTAGTAACCGAAGTGGGCGCTGCCTGCAGTTTAGTACTCGCTGATGGGTCCGTGTTTCCCGGCAGAAGTTTTGGTGCACAAATACCAGCCGAAGGTGAAGTCGGTAAGTAAAAAAATATATATTTGATTCTATACTATTATATGAGCATTTGCATATACAGGGTGTATATGAAAACGGGACAGTTACTTTAATGGATGAAAGGGCATAACTTTAGTATGTAGTTACAAAAAGAATTATCGAAAAAAACATATCCGTTTAAGAGTTATGACCGTTTTAATTTTCAAGTGTTATCCCCACCATTTCTCGTAAAATTGGGTTGATCGTGTACAGTTACAGATTTTAAATCTTATGTTTTTTTTTATTTTGTAATAATTTCATCCGTTACTGAAATACAGCCTGAAAACCCCCATTGGGGTATACGCATTATTTTCGAAAATGGTATGGTAACGGATTATAACGGATACGTTTTTTTCGATAATTCTTTTTGTAACTACATACTAAAGTTATGCCCTTTCATCCATTAAAGTAACTGTCCCGTTTTCATATACACCCTGTATATATTTATAATCGCGTCCTTGAAAATGGTTCTTAACGATTTTGGTGAAATTCACAATATAATATGAATTTATGGGGATGGAAAATCGAACTAGTTAGAACTAGCTAAGACTCAATTCTGGCAATATTCAATTTTTCCGTGTTTTCACATACTTAAAATTGGTAATATTGATTAGTAATTTCGCTAATTTCGCAACAGAGTTTATTTTCTTTATAGCACAGTTACAGTAACTGAGCGTAGGTCTACCATTCTAAAGCGCGCGGTTTCACTCCTGAGATGTGGTCAGACTTTTTTTTTATGTACAAACCTAAAAGATGCCGAGCAAAGCTCGGTCGCTCAGGTACTGAAATATAAAATAAACAAAATGAAGAAGCAAGATTAAAATTATCTGGTTTAAGACTTGTCGGGTAGTAGATAAAGTTTGTTCGCAAACAAGTATTAGAAGTAGGTAGCAATTAGCAAAAAGTTGATTAGTACCCCGATGTTTCCCAACGAAGAAAGAGATGGCGTCTAAATCTAAAACAGCAAACTTTATGGAACCCATAATAACATCAATAGTCATTTCATGTATTGTTTCATACATGTACAAGACATCATTTTCATATTCCTATTGTAACAAACAACATAAAATTATATTAAAAAATATGACCAGTTTCAAAATTTTTATATAAACATACTATTTCTTATACCTAATTACTTAATATTTTACTAGTTCTGCCATCAACTATACATGTATACACTCTTTAAATTTCATAATAGAAATCTATAACTTTAAATTTAAACTGCGTTCGGAATTAAAAAAAAATATGGAACTAAGATTGAGAATATTTTTTGATATACATATATACATATTCTATATAACAGGTAAGTAATTTATATAGGTATAAACGAATCCTTTTATAAAATATAAATCCTTTTAGTAATATAGTAATATAACAACAATAAATAATTTTATCGATTATGACAGTGTTTCAGACGGGCATGGTGGGGTATCCTGAATCACTCACAGACCCATCCTATCACGCGCAATTGTTGGTTCTCACCTACCCCCTCATAGGTAATTACGGTGTACCCGACGAAGGAGACCGTGACGAATATGAATTACCCAGGTAATTTTAATAACAGATGTTGTAATTTTTTCTTTTTTTTATTAGGTTTAGTATCACAATTATAGACAGACAGATAATATTAAATTTATTTAGGCTTAAGAAATTCTAATATAAAGTTCACTATTTTATAGGCACTCAAAATTAATACTCGATGTCAATGAAAGCATTTTTGAACTCACTGTCAATCAATTCGTTTAATGATTTTTTTAACCATAAATCATTGTTTTCTACACTTCTTCGCAGATGGATAGAGTCTAATCGCATTTGGGCATCAGGATTAATTGTAGGTGAGGTGAGCACACACGCATGTCACTGGCGTGCTCGACTCTCACTTGGCTCGTGGTTAGCGAAATATGGCGTCCCGGGATTGTGTGGAGTGGATACAAGAGCTTTAACCTGCCGCCTACGCGCCGGAGTGACTCTAGGTCGCATTGTGCCTGGTCTACCACCCTTTGGACCTCTACCATCTCTGTCGGATCCAAACGCCAGAAATTTGGTAGCTGAAGTGTCTACAAAGGTAAGAAAATTATTTCACATTAGTAATTTATATTATTACTGAAACAAGTAAACTTTAATTACTATTACTACAAATGTAAATCCTGTTCTGTTTAGGAAAGCATTAACATTACCTAATCTATTTAATTCGTATTGTGGTCGACTTATAGTAAATTATACTTCTGAGTCGATATTCGCCTAAACTATAATTTGTTTACATTCATTGAATCAACCCGTTGATAATCTTAACAGTGAACGCCATTATCGTTATGTCTATTATTGAGTTATATCAACCAATTGAATCAATGGATACAAACAAAGAACGAAATACATATGTCTATAGTAAAACAAATTTGATTTTACTGCCGTCTAATGTATAGTTTTCTAAAATAGTCGTTTCAGAAAATATTTATGGTTATTATGTAGGTAATTGTAATCACGAAGCTGTGAATGACTTTTGTAGATATGCGCTTATAACACTTAGTAATCAGATGCGCGTTTCTAGGCGTTTTGTCATAGTTACACCTATTTAAGTCAAAAACACACGGGAGGTGTTAATGACAAGGCAAAATAGTGTTACTTTTGTCTGTCTGTCTATCTGTTTGCACATGCACCACGCAAAAACTTACTGCGGGGCACTGAACGGAGTTTTCAATTATATTGCTAGTCCAATCAAATAACGGCAGAAATCAAAAGAAGAAGGGTCATCTGTGACCCAGGCCCGGCGCATTTGGAACATATCTCAGTTATTACGTTATTTTACGAACATCAATCACCACCTTTTTTTTCGATTTCAGTGACTATCATAGTTAAATTGCCTACTATTAGCAGTTCACTTCTATAAAAAATGAAGTTAAAAACTATATAACCATCATATAGTACTTAATTAAAAAGGATATATTTTGCCTTCCAAAGCCAAACATAAAATAAGAAAAAAATTTAAATATGTTTCGGTTGCGCCAGGCTTGGGTTAATTTTGTATGGATCGTGACCCTTCTTCTTTCGTCAGTAAGGCTAATTATGACATAAAGTTCATAAATATGTTTTATACTCGTACGTACATGTACAATTTTAATAGCCTAACCTCTCGGATCTGTTAATAGAAAATAAAAGTAAGGAAAGTGTTTGTCCTCAGAATAGGTATTTAGTTTTCTAGGTACTTAAATAATAAAGTAATTTTTAATTATTCCATTAGGAAACGAAGATATATAACCCCACTGGCGAAATCACAATACTGGTTGTCGATTGTGGGTTAAAGTTCAATCAAATTAGATGCCTTATGAAGAGGAATATGAAGGTAGTTTTGGTCCCATGGAATTATAAATTAGATCCTCAGGACTATGATGGCTTATTTATTAGCAATGGTCCTGGTGATCCTGAAATGTGCAGAATTGTTGTGGAAAACATACGTAATGTTGTTAATAACAGTAATACCATAAAACCGATTTTTGGTATCTGTCTTGGCCATCAACTATTGTCTACTGCGATTGGTTGCAAAACTTACAAAATGAGGTATTTACATTTTTTCTTAATATTGCAGTTTTGTAAAATAATATTAACAGAACTTTATTATTATAGTCAGCTCCGGGTGCACGTACACATTACTTATTGTAAAATATACAGTATAATGTTATGTAATAATAACTTACGAATTAATTAGACTATAGTATGTAACAATGTTCACTATAAATTTTTTTTTTAATTTTTCGTACATTCTCATATTTTTATTTTATTGTCGTTTTTATTATTTGGGTTTTATTTCACAGCTACGGAAACCGAGGTCACAACTTACCATGTACACATAGCAGTACAAAAAGATGTTTCATGACGTCTCAAAACCACGGCTTTGCCGTTGACGCCAATTCATTGCCCGAAAATTGGGAAGTTCTATTCACTAATGAAAACGACATGACAAACGAGGGCATCATTCACAAGACTTTACCTTTCTTTAGCGTCCAGTTTCATCCTGAACACACCGCTGGCCCAACAGACTTAGAATGCCTGTTTGATATTTTTGTAAATGCAGTAAAATGCTACAAAACTGGAAAAACATGTGTTGTGAATGACATGATCACAGAAGAACTAAAATATGCTCCATGTGCTCATGAACGCCCTAAAAAAGTGTTAATTTTAGGTTCTGGAGGCTTGTCCATCGGTCAAGCCGGTGAATTTGACTACTCGGGATCTCAAGGAGTTAAAGCAATGAAAGAAGAAAAAATTCAAACTGTCTTGATTAACCCTAACATTGCTACTGTACAAACATCTAAAGGTCTAGCAGATAAAGTCTATTTCCTTCCTATTACCCCGGAATACGTAGAGCAAGTCATTAAAGCTGAAAGGCCAACTGGGATTTTGCTCACTTTTGGAGGACAAACTGCTTTGAACTGCGGAGTTGAACTCCAAAAATCGAAAGTTTTTGAAAAATATAACGTTAGTGTACTTGGAACTCCGATTCAATCAATCATAGATACAGAGGATAGGAAAATATTTGCTGAAAAAATTAACGCCATAGGAGAAAAAGTAGCTCCAAGTTCAGCCGTAAAAACTGTTGAAGAAGCTTTAACCGCAGCGAAACAAATAGGATATCCAGTAATGGCACGAGCTGCGTTTTCCTTGGGAGGCTTAGGATCAGGTTTTGCCAATCATGAAGAAGAACTAAGAACTCTAGCACATCAAGCGCTGTCGCATTCTGATCAACTTATTATTGATAAATCTTTAAAAGGTTGGAAGGAAGTCGAATATGAAGTCGTAAGAGATGCATATGATAACTGTATTACTGTTTGTAATATGGAAAATGTAGACCCTCTCGGAATTCACACTGGTGAATCAATTGTGGTCGCACCAAGTCAAACTTTGTCAAACAGGGAGTATTACATGTTACGTAACACAGCAATAAAAGTTATCCGACATTTTGGTGTCGTAGGTGAATGTAATATACAATACGCTTTGAACCCAAATTCTGAAGAGTTCTATATTATAGAAGTGAACGCTAGATTATCTAGGAGTTCAGCATTAGCTAGTAAAGCTACAGGATATCCTCTAGCATATGTAGCAGCAAAATTAGCGTTAGGCATTCCCTTACCTGATATAAAAAATTCTGTAACCGGTGTTACAACCGCATGCTTTGAACCAAGTCTTGACTATTGCGTTGTTAAAATACCCAGATGGGATTTAGCCAAATTCAATAGAGTAAGCACCAAAATTGGAAGTTCTATGAAAAGTGTAGGTGAAGTGATGTCTATTGGTAGAAACTTTGAAGAGGCATTTCAAAAAGCACTGCGAATGGTTGACGAAAATGTTAATGGTTTTGATCCATATATAAAAAAAGTTAATGAAAATGAATTACGAGAACCCACCGACAAACGAATGTTTGTGTTAGCAGCCGCACTCAGAGAAGGCTATTCAGTTGAAAAATTATACGAGCTAACGAAAATTGATTGTTGGTTTTTAGAAAAATTTAAAAATATAATAGATTACTACAGAGACTTGGAAAGTGTTAATCACGGATCTATCACTTACGAAATCCTAAAAAAAGCTAAACAAATAGGATTCTCTGATAAACAAATAGCGGTTGCCATAAAAAGCACAGAATTAGCTGTTAGAAAATTGAGGGAAGAATATCATATCACGCCATTCGTTAAACAAATAGACACAGTAGCTGCAGAATGGCCAGCATCTACTAACTACCTTTACTTAACGTACAATGGTAGCAATCACGATCTACATTTTCCCGAAGATTACATAATGGTGTTAGGCTCAGGTGTGTACAGAATAGGAAGTTCTGTTGAATTTGATTGGTGCGCTGTCGGTTGTTTGAGAGAAGTCAGACAGCAAGGCAAAAAAACAATAATGATTAACTACAATCCCGAAACTGTTAGTACGGATTATGACATGAGCGACAGGTTGTATTTCGAAGAAATCTCTTTTGAAGTCGTTATGGACATTTACAATATTGAAAAACCCGAAGGAGTTATACTCTCAATGGGCGGTCAGCTACCAAATAATATCGCTATTGATTTACATAGACAACAAGCCAGAATTTTAGGCACTTCCCCAGACATGATCGATAATGCTGAAAATAGATTCAAATTTTCGAGGATGTTGGATCGCAAAGGTATAATGCAGCCTAAATGGAAAGAACTTACGAATCTAGAATCAGCGACAAGCTTTTGTGAAGAAGTTGGATTTCCATGTCTGGTCAGACCTTCTTATGTTTTGAGTGGAGCCGCTATGAATGTAGCGTATTCGAACCAAGATTTGGAAGCATATCTGAAGTCAGCCAGCAAAGTAAGCAAAGAACATCCCGTAGTTATATCCAAATATATATCAGATGCAAAAGAAATTGACGTAGACGTTGTTGCAGCTGATGGCATAATCCTTTGTATGGCCGTCTCTGAACATGTAGAAAATGCAGGTGTACACTCCGGGGATGCAACTTTGGTAACTCCACCACAAGATATTAATGATGAAACTTTGGATAAAATTAAAGAAATTGCAAGAATTATTGCTGAAACACTTGATGTAACAGGTCCATTTAACATGCAACTTATAGCTAAAGATAATGATTTGAAAGTTATCGAGTGCAATGTTAGAGTGTCCAGATCATTTCCCTTTGTGTCGAAAACTTTAGATCATGATTTTGTTGCCATGGCGACTAAAGTTATCTTAGGGATACCAGTAGAGCCAGTTAACGTTATGGGTGGATGTGGAAAAGTAGGCGTAAAAGTACCTCAGTTTTCATTTTCGCGGTTAGCTGGTGCCGATGTTACCTTGGGCGTTGAAATGGCATCTACAGGAGAAGTCGCATGTTTTGGAGAAAATCGCTATGAAGCTTATTTGAAGTCTTTAATGAGTACAGGTTTTAGAATACCAAAGAAAGCAATTTTATTATCCGTTGGCACTTTTAAGGTAAACATAAATAATAACTGAAAGCATTAATGTCAATTCTTAAAAAGAATATTCCTATTTTCTATAGGAATATTCTAAAAAGCTCTGTTTAATATGATTTTTGAATTTGAATTTAAAAAAGCTTAATTTTTATTTATCGTTACAATATTTTATTATTTCAGCACAAAATGGAACTACTACCGATTGTACGAATTCTTCATAAAATGGGATACAAACTGTACGCAAGTATGGGAACTGGCGACTTTTATGCGGAACATGGTGTTGAGGTAGTTATTTTCAGTGAGATTTCTATGCTATGTACATAAATATATAAAATTAAAATCAAAAAATATTAAATATACAAAATACGTGTTCGTAATTCTTCTCCTTCTAAACAGCTTGACCGATTTTGCTGAAAAATTTGTGTCACCTGGATGGTTCTTAACCATAGTTGAAACCGGTTGGTGGCACTGTTGTCAAAATCTAGAACTTTTTTAATTTTCCGACCAATATGATAATAATAGTGTATGACAACCCTGCAATGAGATTGACCATAGTGACGTTTTTATCGAAATCTATACGGACTAAGTCGCGGGCAAAACCTGATACTTTAAGAAACTAACAATTTACATCACTCGTATATATTGTACTTTTTCTTTAAAAAATATCGCTTGAGTAAATTTTTCATTCCTTTCATTTATTTTCTCATAACTTACACAACATTTATTTTATTATGTATTTAGATTTCGTATAATCTTAATAAATATGAATTATATGATTAAATTTTATAAAAATATATACATATTGCTTTTAGTGATTTTACTGCTACAACACCTGACAGCACGTCGTGTAAAAGTGGATAGCTACTTTTATATTTTACTCTCCATTTCCAATGAAAATGAGACATTTGGTACTAATTTTAGATCGAAAGCGTTCAGTGGACATTTGATCACATCGGCGATCCTGAAGATGTAAGGTCAGATGGAGAATTAATGCATCTAGCTGATTTTATGGCAAGACGTGAACTAGATTTGGTGATTAATTTGCCCATGAGAGGAGGAGCTCGTCGTGTATCTTCCTTTAGCACACATGGTTATCGCACACGACGACTTGCTGTTGATTACGCCGTTCCTTTAGTAACTGATGTGAAATGTGCTAAACTTTTAGTTCAGGTAATTATTCATCACTAGACATTAAATTTACATTAACACTTTTACAAAAATTACATTTAAAAAAATTAAAACGTTTCAAAAGAATTAAAATATACATACATATCGTCATGATCTATCCCTAACGAGGTAGTCATAGAGGATATAGAGGAGATGAAGGAGAGCGGAAATTTAAGATATTATTAAGTTTAATCTTCATTTAATGAATTTACTGCTGTAAGTAACGATTTGTGAGGTTTACAAAATAATTACTTTTTAACATAAGTAATATATTCTTAAACAATAACAAAATAGACAGTATGTAGATATACATATCTTGCACATATTATTTTTGAATAAAAATCGCGCCTTTCGTCATTAAACCTTTTTAAAAGTTTAATGATTAGTAAGTCGTGAGTAGTGAGACGTGATTAGAAGTAGTGACTTTAGTAGCGACCACATCTTCGCACGAGGACTTAATCACGAAACGTCAAAGTTTCTTTACTGCTACAGATTAGGTAACTCAGATAAAAAAATTATAGATAGATTGAGTCTTCCACTCCATTCCATTTCAAAACGATTGAAAACAAACAAATCGAAAGAAAATTGCATTTAAAATAAATTACATACACATAATTGTATTGTATATAATTACCACAATTGCAACTTATATTATACATTTATCACAATGATATTGTAGACAGAAACTTGTGTATGTAGGTATAATAAGGGTAAGATAATAACATTCCAATTATGTAACCGCAAAAACATGAGATTCGATGTGAACCCGGAAGCGACCGGGGCTATTAAGTAATGGTAGATATCGGTAATCCGCCTGTGACGGCTACATTTTTTTTTCTTCATGGCATGGCGCACAGTTTAGCGCATTTGCCAATATCACGTACTCGATGAGTTAAACAGTTAGATAATGCACACGTCACAGTATTGTTATAATTCAAGACGAACACATGAAGTACGTTCCAAGCAAATTCGTTTTTCTTATCGTAAAACTCCTCCAGTAAAGTGATATAGGCTTTACTAATGTAATAAAAAACTTCTTGGAAGAGCGCGAGAACTTTAGCTACATATGGTTATTGAGACCTACTTCATTCTTTTCTCTTAATCAGAACTTTAAAACACATTATACTGTCACTTTTGTACTTTAAAACTCTCAAAAATGTAAAAAATAGAAAATCTAAATAAAATGACAACCACAATTCTCCTGTTCTCGCCAAAAAGTCCTGCCGAAAGGATTCATATATAGCAACGAATAACGTTGTACCGAAGTGTTACCACTCTTTGGAGTTCTCTTCCTTCGTCCATGTACATATTTTCATCTTAGTAGACTAAATGTGAATCTATGATATTATACATATAAACCTAGCGTTAAATGTTTTAAATGATACGTAGAGAGCATTGAAATCCACTTAGAAGTTTAGAAATTATACGCGAATATAACAGACAAAAGCGGAATGCGACTTTTTTCACCATTTATGAATATTTCCAATCAGGAATCTTACAACTTGTATAATATGTTATTATTATATTATAAAAAATTATAGTAATATATTAATAAACTAAGGATTATTTGTTTCGAATATTTATTGAAATATGTATAATAATCATTATGTGTTATTTATATGGCAGGCCATGTTAAAGTGCGGCGGTATACCACCAATGAAGACACACACAGATTGTATGACTTCGCGCAATATTATTAAATTGCCTGGTTTTATTGACGTGCATGTTCATGCCCGTGAACCTGGCGCTATTTATAAGGAAGATTTCGCCTCATGTACCGCTGCAGCGCTTGCAGGTGGAATTACCATGATTTGTGCAATGCCAAATACCAACCCACCAGTGACTGATCGCGCAGCCCTTGAGTTTGTGTCTGCACTAGCACGTGTTAGTGCTCGTTGTGATTATGCACTTTTTGTGGGTGCTTCTACGAATAATTGTGACAATGTTAATGAATTAGCTGTACAGGCAGCCACATTAAAAATGTACCTTAATGAAACCTTCACCACTCTGAAATTGGATGACATGACGGTATGGCAGCGACACCTTCAGAACTGGCCAAAGAAAATGCCCGTTTGTGTTCATGCAGAACGTGAAAAAACCGGTGCAGTTATTCTTATGGCGTCACTATTAGATAGGCCCATACATATATGTCACGTTGCTCGAAAAGAAGAAATTCTAATAATTAAAGCTGCTAAAGAAAAAGGACTTAAAATAACCTGTGAAGTTTGTCCGCATCATTTATTTTTGAGTACTGCTGATATTGAAAGAATAGGCAAAGGCCGGTCTGAAGTACGACCGGTTCTTTGCAGTCCTGAAGATCAAGATGAACTTTGGAAAAACATGGATGTTATTGACATCTTTGCCACAGATCACGCCCCACATTCTGTTGACGAAAAGAATTCGCCAAATCCACCACCAGGTTTCCCTGGTTTAGAAACAATTTTACCGTTGCTTTTAAATGCTGTACACGACGGGCGTCTTAGTATGGATGACATAATAAATAAATTTCATCGTAATCCCCGTAAAATATTCAATTTGCCTGAACAAACGAATACTTATGTTGAGGTTGACATGGATTACGAATGGACAATACCTGCTTCTATGGAATTCTCTAAATCGAAATGGACTCCTTTTGCAGGTATGAAAGTATGTGGTGCAATTCATCGTGTAACCCTTCGTGGAGAAATAGCTTACGTAGAAGGGCAAGTACTTGTACCACCTGGTTTTGGACAAAATGTAAGAGATTGGCCCGTTCCTAAAAAGCAGTCATTCCCTACATATTCTATCGAGAAAACTGAAAAAGAAATAAGCCGACCAAACTCTGCATTGGACTTCCAAACGTTGATAGATGCGTATCGTTCTAGTGATTTAGAATTAGACCAAATCGAACCCAAAACAGAAGGGCAAAACAAATTAAATGTACACTTCAATGAAATTACTGGATTGAGGAGTATGTCACCTCTTCCTATACAAACTTCTACCAGACAAAGATGTGATAGTTCATCGAATTATATTCCTTCTCATTCTTTAGCTTCTCAACGTCAACGAAGTGATTTGTTTGGTAAAAGCATTCTCACTGTTGATTCGTTCAATAAAGAAACTCTAAATGATATATTCAACCTTGCTCAATTTATGAAAACTAGTGTAAGTAAAGGTCGTTATCTAGATGACATACTTCGTGGAAAAATCATGTCATCAATATTCTATGAAGTAAGCACACGTACAAGCTGTAGCTTTGCAGCAGCTATGCAAAGATTAGGAGGATCGGTGATTCACACCGATGCCACCAGTTCATCAGCAAAGAAAGGGGAAACGTTAGAAGACAGTGTTGCAGTTATGGCGAGCTATTCCGATATAGTTGTGCTTCGCCATCCAGAACCAGGAGCCGTTGCAGTAAGTTCCCTTATGTTTATTCACATACATTGTCATAACTAAATACAGTAATATGGGGCTGGGAAAAGGTGAACATATTTAATAAGACAAAACTTCTCATCGATTTACAGTGCGCTTCGAGAAAATGTCGTAAACCTATCATCAATGCTGGAGATGGAATAGGAGAGCACCCAACACAAGCTTTGCTAGATGTCTTCACCATAAGAGAAGAAATTGGTACTGTTAATGGTCTCACCATCACGATGGTGGGTGATTTGAAGAACGGTAGAACAGTTCACTCACTTGCTAAACTTCTTACACTTTACCAAGTGCAGTTGCAGTATGTCAGTCCTCCTGGGCTTGGAATGCCTAAACACATCACAGAATTTGTAGCCTCTAAAGGTATACCACAAAAAGTGTTCGAACGTTTGGAAGATGTTTTAGCTGAGACACATGTCATATATATGACTAGAATTCAACGCGAAAGATTTCAAAGTCAAGAAGAATATGATAAGGTACAGTATTCAAATACATGTAATAATATATTTAGTATACATAATATGCCATTTCATACATAGACAATATTTTAAGTAAGTACTTTAAATTACTTTATCTTTACAATAAATATCTTTCTTTTTTCATTTTATTTATATATTTATTATTCATATACATAAATAAAATGAGAAATCGGAAAATTATATACATTAATTATGTGCTTATACTTACAGACCCGAGGATTACTCATAGTAACACCTCAGCTGATGACCCGTGCCAGACGTCGCATGATAGTAATGCATCCTCTACCACGAGTAGATGAGATTTCTCCAGAATTTGACTCAGACCCTCGAGCTGCTTATTTCAGACAAGTCGAATACGGAATGTATGTACGTATGGCACTATTAGCCATGGTTGCTGGAGTCAACCCTCTTGTCTGACACTATCATTCTAAAGAACTTTACAATAAACATGAGCTTTAACTACAGAAACCGAATGATATCTCTTTTAATTGTACTGTACATTGTTCTGTTTTTTTTTTTAAATTGTAAGAAAATTGTACAGTATGAGTACGAAATTAAATTACGAAGTTAAAATTTCGTACGATAAATTATCTCTCACGAAGATCAGCTACCATATATGACAGGGTTATAGAGACTCATGCTATATTCTTTCTCATTGAAGGTCTGAATATTTGCATAATTTATATATCTATGTATTGTACATTTGTGAGCAAAAAATTAACCCATTTTACAGTTTCTGCTTTTAATATTAATTAAATTTTCGCACGTCATCGAAACTATATGCGTAATATGAGTGATTTTTTTTGCTTGCAGCTATTATAATTGTTTATTATAGTTAGGTACGAGTATATTTCTTTCTATAATAGAGCCCAATTTAAGTCAATTCTATTTTTATACAACCCAAATGTTTCGAAGGACTGTACTTAACATTTGTGGATATCATAATAATTTCGATAGATCTGCTTTGCCACTTCTCGAAATATTTGAATAAAAAATTTTCAAATCGATTGTACTACTTGGGTACCCGTTTATACCATCTATTTTTACCTTTTGTACCTTGTCAGTTTCTAAAATAAGGCGGCTTCTTTTATACGATGGCCCATCAGATAATTGGTTGAGAAATCCCAACAATAGTTGCGACACACAATTTACACGTTGACGCTATTAGTTTTAATTCTGTCGTACTTAAGATGGACATGATCGCCGTTACGACAATGTAAATATACATTTTATTACTCTGTGTTAACCATACTGGCCATACCATACTAATCATAACCACCATACTAGTGTTTTTTTTTTGTAAATATTGAAATATTTTAATTTTAACCTTATTTATATACGTCAACACATTAAGCGCAGTAGTTAAAACAAAGTAGAACATCAAGTATCGATCACATATGTTCTCCATGGCCGATGGCCGGCCCTAGCGTGCCATCATGACGAACCTTCGTTTAAAAAAGATTGTAAAAGAGCTCAAATATTGACCTCGCAATTCTGGGTTACATAAAAAAATCTAAATTGTTTGTACTACAGAGATACTCGTTTGTACCTTGTCGATTCTTAAGGTAACCTGAGGATTTTTGCATTATGGGTTCCTATCCCGGTCCGATGAATTTATGAAGCGAGCTTTTCTGAATTATTCAGAACTAGGTGTAACAAACAAAAACCACAACACATTTTAGACCACGATCGGTGCAATCCGGTGGAAACGTCGGGATAAAATAGATAATTAGCTTTAAAGTATAAACGCGACAGAGACCCGTTAGTAAATATTGTGAGATGTGTACAAGTCGTGAAAGTTTAAAAACATTAATAACAAACAAAAAGTTCTGCTCCAGTTCATTGTGTATTTCACATAGTACGAGCTATAGCTTAGTTTGTCACACAAAGATCACGCAAATCGTGTAGCTGTCTGGAGTATTTATTTTTTACTTAATGTGCCCGCCCGCGCGTGGCGAACTGTAGCTCAATATGTATTATGTTATTATTCGTGAGATATATATCATACAAAAATCTCATAGAAGGTACTTTCGCGTTTTCCCAATTTTCCTGACAAATTTTCCAATTTTTCTTTCCATTAAAATCTTACTTGGACTATTACGAACGTATAAAAAAAATACCAAATCGGTCCAGCCGTTCTCAAATTTTGTGTTTAGTAACGAACATTTTCATTTATATTTATATAGATTAATATTAATACATACTGAATATTTCTCTCAGGTTCTTTTCTTCTTGTTTACGTATTGTCCACTGATTAATAAACCCGGACGCTCATAGGCTTATAGATACAAACAAACAAACAAATATACAAAAAAATAATTGGGGTGTGCTTACTTGAATTAGTTATAATATTATTATTTGCTGAAAAGTTACATTCGGTCTATGTATCACTTTAACCAAATGAAATTGGTCATTATTAACAATAATCGGTAATTATTAATATTTACCAATAAATTACCCGAATCGAGACAATAGAATTATATTTAAGTACTGTATGTGCTACATTGAACATTTACATATATATAGTTTAAGAACAATTCAAAATGTAATAACATTGTAATGACATAGATAAAAATGGTTTAATTTTGTAACTGTTATATTTCAAATCAAAAAGGAAATTGTGAAATATTTAAATAGGTAATATTTTTGTTATTGTATTAGCAGTCATAATTTGATCACATGTGATAATATAAAATTTTATGTATATTGTAGGTTTGTGTACATATTATATGTATAACAAAACAATACAGATTTTTATAATACATTCGAATGAAATTCGAATTCATTTTTATAATAATTCAGAATGTTATGTATTAATAACATTATGTCAAAGCACTGACCACCTAGCCTACGGGACTTGAAATAGAAAGGCACCGTTGTTTGCCGTCCATCTGCGTAAACGCTCATATAAATGCAACGTGCTCGTTTAGTAGTAAGCAGTATCAAAAAATAAAATACGTTAACAATGCCAAAGTGGTGTGGAAGTGATATAAAGGCTTTCAAAAAGGACAATATGACATTTCATTGGTAAGTACAAAATTAATAATACAAAAACAGAAGTGAGCGCAGAGTTCTACTGATACTGGTTGCTACTAAGTCTCGCGCCTGCGTTTGTCAATGTCTAGCACACTATAATTACATGTTGCGGCTTACTCTTACAAGATGGCACGTGTAAGCGCAGATGCGATGAAATATGTTGATATATCAATATTATTTTAATTAATTTATCATTCTTTGAAATTATACCTTACACCTACTTCAAAACTATCTTGTTTCCTTCCTACTATTACAAGCTTTTAATTAATTGACATATTTAATACATATATTTTAGATTTGAATAATTGTTTTTCAATTGAAAATTTAATGATATATATAGACTAGTTATGAATTTCTATTTCAAAATAAATAATTTTGTTTTGATTATTGTAATTTTTCTTTTTTTAAGACAAACTTGAAATAAATTCTTGTACCTACTTATACCGATATATATAGAATCGACATGCATTAACCCCTGTTTCCTCTAGTACGCGACGTTACCCGTACCACCTGTTTACGTCCCATATTTTCTTTGACCTTGGCAGAATATTTTGCTTAGAAATTCGTAAATATTTAAGGTCACGTAGGCTAGATTGTTTGTGGGTAAAAGTAAATACTGTTATATACATACATGCGCATTTTTCACAAAATTAAAATTTCTGAGGCGTTAAATAATTCTGTGACTGTATTTACATTTAATATCCTATTCAGTATAATATGAAGATATAGCTGACGCATCCATAGGACGTAAGTCGTAAAGTTATCTTCAATTATATCTGTAAAAGAGACGTGATTTCTAATTAACAGCTTTAATAAAAAAAAAAACTTATCATTATAACATACATACATACATATCTTGACGCTGTATCCCTAACGGTAGTCAAAGAGGACGGAGCGACAAGCTTCACGGTCCTTACATACTTCTTTCACTTCCTCTAATCTCATCATTCTCCTCACACATTTTCGCCTAAGTATGCGAGGGTTTTTCTGTAATATTTCTTTTCTAACGTTATGAAACTACTGTAAAACTGTAGCTGTAGTTTCCTTAGATGCCTACGTAATTTCTACTCCCCTTTTTTATTTCAAATTGTTTTTCTCATGGTTACAACCAAGAATTACATTTTCTTTAGAGTTGAATGCAAAACAATTGATCAAGCGCGAGTTTGATCCGGACACAGTCTCTGTAGTGTGTCGTAGGATTTTAAAAACACGGTTGTGCGAGTTTAAAAATGTCGAATTCCAAAATTCTTTAAAAAAAGAAACTTTTAAGTAAGTACCTGCGTCTTGCTCGTAGAGTTGTAGATAATGCCTTTGGGTTATTGTCTCAAATATTGACTGTTTTATACACCAATTCCAGTTTTACCGAAATAAGTTGATGACCAGATGATTATAACAGCTTGTTGCTTATTGCGAGGTTAACAAATTCAATTTAAATTCAATGAAAGATGAACCAATTTCTTTCTGTCGATATGAAACACCAAATTAATCAACAAGTCGAATGGTCGAATTGGTAGTTATCGGGGCTTTTCAAACAGTGCTGGATTTCAGCTTAGAGAAAAGTTAAATTTGTTTAGTACCGAGACAGGACGAAGTATCATGATTTCTTGACAAGATAATGCTATAAATGATTGTAATCGATCTTGCCATACCTAGGTGTATAATTTAAACATGATAAAGGTATGAATTTAAACTTGTTGGGAGTCGACAAAGACCAAATCGATTAATTCTACATCTTCGCTATTTAATTCCATATTTACGCTCAGAGATACGCGACTACAGGTTATCTAGAAATCTGTCGACCGTCTCGTGTGAAACAGGTATGCTCACGATTTGCAGCGCAATACTTGTCGCGACCTGCACACGAGCTCCCATACAAACTATTTTCGTCGCCGGGCAACACCTCTCACGAGGCCCGTCTCAGTTGTCTGTCTCTACCGTTGAGTGCGAAACTCTATCGTACCAGGGCGTCGATCACTACTGTGATTTCGTGTCGTTTTTCATTATAAAATATTTATTTAATATTAATTTTCCAATTTCGTATGTAAATTTTTAACATAGCTTACGTCAATGATATTATAATACAAAAGAGGTAGTTAGGTTACCTTAGTACTAATCCAAGTAAAATATTGTCCCAGTTACAACCTTAAAAAGTGAGACAAATATACATTGCACTGCTTCGCTATGCAATGTCAAACATAATTGCATTTCAAACTAACAAATCACATAGCTCTGTAAATCATTGTGATTGGTCAATTTCAATGTCTTACTACATTTTAAGCGAATCCGTGACTAATTCATAGAATATTAGTAATTAATTCCACAGAACAGACATTTAAAAAAAAAAAGATTGATACCTAATGGGATTAGACAGTAAAGAATGATGTTTGCTTTTTTCGAATTTCGTTTTTCTTGAATCATGTACATATTTATTTAAAAAGATCGCCAAAATTTTTTAATTATAAATTTGAAAATGATGAATAATAGTATATTATTTCTTTTAATAAATGTAAACGATGATTAAAATTGGGTGGCTGCGTCATCACATGATCGTGTATATTATAAAAAACGTTTGGATTATTAACATATTTTAGAATTTTGAATGCGCAATAGACATTGCATGACATTGTTGGTTCTGTAACATTACTTTTCATATTCTTTGACCAAGTCCGGGTTGGCTAATTAGCAAAGTTTTGAGGGTGCCACTTTTCGAGTGCATATAACTTTTCTACCTCTTTTGTATTAAAACATCATTGGCTTACGTAGTTAATTAAATTCAATAATTGCACACTTATGTTTTTTCGAAGTGTACTTTTCTATTAGTTTTATTCATCTGTCAATCTCAAAGTTAGCATTTTAACATGATTATGTTAACCATACGTATGTATAATTATGTAAGGCGTCGACTATATGGCCACGACATTCGCCCTGCTTCTTAAAAATAAGGAAATTTAAATAACGAAAACCTTAGGTGGAATAGTTTGTTTTTAATAATTTATTATTGATATTGATAGTATTGTAGTATTGATAATAATAAATAAATAATTAAACAAGAAAATATCTCATAATTTATTACAAATATAAACAACAAAAACTTTAAGTCTATAACCCATATTATAATTATTTGAGATTCGAAATGAACAAAAATTGTAACTAGAAGAGATAATTATCTATTCTTTGACACTATGTTGTACAGTGATGAAACCTATTTAATTAAAGATTCGAACAATGAAAATCGTCTTGACGTACTTAATATTTGACGACTAGCGATAAAAGTCGCTATACTTACTATACTTTTGGTTCTTATTTCATTGCAATAAGCTTCAAATGTAAAGTGACATTGGTCTGCACGCATTGTTCATAGTTATATAATTATATATAGGTATATACAAATGTTTTCACATATGATATATGCCTAGTTCGTGAAATAGAATTATCAATTTACACAATTTTATAATAATATGCACACATGCACCTGACGGTTAACATTTATAGTTTTGATTCTTCTTCATTAATAACTCCATCATTCAATTTTACAATATCTTGATTTTTAGAATTATCATAGTGTACATCAACAAATGTAAAAGCTGCAATACCAGGACTGTCAGTAGGAGACTCCTGACTAACCCTGTGCTCGTATCTGACAGGGCGGTATCTACCTCTAGTAGTTGTATTAGGATTAATGGTTCTCTCTAGATTACTTTCTCTTCTTGATGGCAATTTGTACCCTTCAATATTCACTAATTTCCGCTGGCAATCAGCTAATTTATCACGTATGACATCTAAATAGTCTTTTGCTGTAGTTTCTCCGGAAGGCTCTTCCATCAAAAGAGTGCAAAGTCTCTGAGCTTGTTCCAGATAAATAACAGCTTGCCTTATAGCTTCGTATTTTTCACTGGATCTTCCCATCGCAATGAAATGAGGAATGAAAAATTCAAGAACCAAACGTCGGCGCACCGCATCCATTTTTGTTGGCAAGATTATCTGAAAGAGCGAATAAATTGTTTAAAGGACACTACTTACACTACTTCCACTACTTTTATGCATAACTTATAGAGGAAGCAATGAACAAGTAAAAGTCAAACAAGTCTATCATTTTTAAAACAATTCTGTCGTCACACAGAGTATCATGTTTCTAATAAGTAATTCGCAAATTCTATGAAAGATTACGCTTCCAAGGACACGTTCTTATGACTTACGTTTTTAGTTTCTGATCTAATTATTAATTGCTGTACGTCACAACTCTCTTTTGTCAAATTTTGTATTTTTTGATACGTTGAATCAAACGATTTATGTTATACAAAAAAATAACTACTACTTTTTATTTATTTTTTACTTATTCTTTTTTAGTGGAACGAAGTTCCTTAATGCGGCTTGTGGTAGGAGTTGCCTGGTAGAAATCTTCACATAAGAAAAAAGCGTTATGCGTTACGAGACGTTTGGTTCCGTCCGGCGTAATTCGGACGTTATCGTCAAGCGCTGGCATTATGCATATGTGACTTGTTTTTTCAGTTTTTTACTATTATATAATTTATAATTCACTATTTTATATTTAATTATGAATAAATAAATATTTTTCCCAAAATATTAAATAAAAGTGATTATTATTAGTGATTATACAAATATGTAAAGTAAGGAATAAAAACATTTTATTCCTCACTTTGCATATTTACATTGAAAAAATGATAGAAAATAAAATATACGGATTACAGAGACAGGAAGAGAGAGAGAGAGAGAGAAAGTCACATGGAGGGGAGATAACGCTTTTTCCTTAAGCCACGAAAATGTATAAATATCAGCAATAAAAATATCCACATCAAATTCCATTCGGAGTTGAAGAAAAGGCATGAGGAATTTCGTTCCTGTCGGGGGTCCCCCGACCGCACACGTTTTTATATTTTACAGCAAATTATTTTAACATAGAAGATACTAACGTTTTTATTTATTTCAATTTCCAATTTTCCGAGTGTTTTCTGTTTCCTGCTTATATTTGTTTTCCTTTTCTCTTCTATTAAGTCATGTTTTCTTTTTTTCCATAAATAGTGTTTGTCTTGTGCTTTAGCTCTGTCCCAAAAACTATGTTGATTGTCGCGATCATCTTCACTGTCTGAGTTGTCATTTTTGTTCATTATGTTACTAGGTATATTGGGATTTAATATTCTCAATGGATTTTTACAAGTTAAAATTTGATAAAGTCTCTGACAGTTGAATGTTGGATAGAAATCTTTTTTCATATATTTCAATTTCTCCAGAGTATGAAGCACATGCATTACTGGTGCTTCTAAAATGTCAGCTAAACGCCTTTGAATTTTTAGCAACAACGGATTGGGAATACTTTTAAAATCATTACATGTTTCCATAAAATAATTCGGGAATCTCGCTTGACCAAAGTGAACATAAAAACTTCTTAAAAACATTCTTAGTGTTTCACCAAGTCTGTCTTCCGGCCATTTTGCATAATTATCTTCACATTGCCAAAATAAATGGTTCTTAATATGACTAGAATCAATACCTATTTTAGATGCTTCATTTTCCAAAAAAGTTTTGTATAACGTCAACGCAAACATATAGCATCGCACGTGAGAATGAGCTAAACAACTTTCTAAATAACGCTCAGCAGCGGGAAAAATGATCCTCCATTGAAGTTCTTGGTCAGGATTTATTCCTCTTTTTGGTCTAAATCCAAGTGGAATTAATAAACATCCAAATTCTCTAGTTTTCCTTACCATATTTCTGGTTGGCCACAGGTAACTAAAATTAGTCCGTGGATTTTGAATGACTTTTCTTTCACGAATACACCACTGATCAGCTACATTTGGCCAACTAGCTATGAGTGCCGGATAAACCTCATAACTGAGTTTTACACCATTTTTTATTGAATCGCAATAAATACTAGCTCCCTGTGTTAAAGCGTTACTAATGGCATCCTGAGTAAGACCTAAAGCTGAACCTAATTTGGTCGTAAAATTGCCGAGAAAATTGCTCATAAAAGATATTGAATTGAGATAATAATGCATTTCATACAAATTTTGAGTCGATGTCTTATTAATTTTAACTTCATCATCTTCGTCATCAGACCAAGTGTCAACTGCTTCCTTTTTTACTACAGACCAACATTGTTCAGGTAAAACTCCAGAACTGAGTGAAAAATCAGATTGTACTCTAAGTTCTATCTTCTTAGGTGTTGCACATTCAGTTATGGTAGAATAGCCATAATCAGATTCGGTTTCACTTGACTCGTTTTGTCGACTACTAGAATTAGACCTGTAACCCGAAGTTTCTGTGTCCTCGGCTATGGAATGTTCTGCTGCAGTTTTTCGAATTTCTTCAATATTGTTTTTTATTTCCTTAGTTGGTCCGCTTAATCTTCTCGAATGTTTTAAAATTGATTTTCTAGGTTTAATTTCTACGTCATTTTCTGCCAACTCTTCGTTTTCTACGGCGGCTCTTCCGTGATTTTTTAACTCTACTTCTTCAGGTAGTCTTATATTATTTCTCTTAATATCTTTTATATTTTTAATATTACTCTTTGCCACTTGTAAACTAACACCCTTCACAGGACCACTGTACCTTCTTCCTGAAGATTCAATTGTGTTAAAATTTATTTTAACATTTTTTGAATATAGGTCTGTCTCGACAGTTTGAGCTTCATTCAATTTATTTTGAATTTGATGTAAAAAAAGATCCTCTTTAGTTACATAAGGTTTTTCATCGGAATCATTTGATTCTCTTTCAGAATCGGTATATAAACTGTCATCTGAACATATATCTTCTTCCAAATTATTTATGACGTTATTTTTAGAGTGGGCACTACTTAAAACTTCTAATTTCTTAAGTTTTACGTAACCTGTAACATAAAAAACTATGTTATAATTCGTTAGTTATAATATACCTGTTGGAGGTACCTATATCCTATTTTTTTCATTTTTGTCTTTAATCTAAACGAATGCGGCAACTATAACATTTATAACTTAACTAGAGATAGGCTAGGTAGTACGCAAGTGATCGATTCATTTGTCATACTTATTAATTATTAGTAAAACAATCATTTTTAAAATTTTCGTACGTTTTTGTGTTTGTGCTTCAATAAAAACCACTAAGAATTAAAAGAATAATAAACGTCATGACAAGTTTAAAAATGTGTATTTTTAAAAAACACTTAAAAATAAAGAATAAGAGATTATTATTGATGCGATGTATTTGCTAATTGTTTAATAACAGAAAAATATTGTTGTTTCCGATGTACAAACAATAGTGATATCCTATTCTTTATTTTGAGTGTTTTTAAAAATACACATTTTTACACTTATCATGACGTTTATTATTCTTTTCATTCTTAATGGATTTTATTGATTCATTTAAAATGTAAGATAGATTAATTTCTGTCTTATATTTCGAATGAATGAACAGAATACTTCCTGTATTACATTTCGAATGAATCGTGTCACTTAAGTGCATATTAGAGTGAACTGATTTATGATACTAATTTGATCTAGGAACATAGGCAGCCTTTAGGTAACACTACAAATTAAAAATAAAACGCTCGACATATAACCTCAATGTTTTCAATGGTAGATATTATATTGATTAATATTACAGTCCTACCGTTGAGAGAATATATTTAAAATGGCGTTGAATTTACGATAAAAATATTTTTATTGTTTATTTGTACACCTAATGAATAATTATCATTAAAAACTATACTATTACTATATTATTATGTCAAATGACAATAAATGCTATAATTTTGCGCTAAATTTAATGTTAAATAAACAAGAAAGCAATACTTTTCTAAATCCACACTGCGTTGTTACAAGATTATGTGAACTATTTATTTTACTAGTGACGTGCCAAAAATAACAGGCAATTGTAACGTTATCTGTCGTTATACTACATTGAGTACCGACAACGGGAGGCGGCATACGCGCTATTTCTCATACAAAAATTTCTGCCACTTTTTGCAGGAAGTGAGGTACGACCACAAGTAAATGGGACCACTCAAATGCAATGTTGTATCTTTACGCTTTCGTACACGAACAATTGAACAATATTTCCCCAATTTAAGAAATATTAATTACACTTATTTAATTTAACTTGATTGAAATTTTTTTCGTGATTCTTTAAAGTCTAAAATTAAATGCTACCACGAAATAGTCTCGTGCGGAGTGCGTATTTTTTTCTTTTTTTGCAATTTAATTGTAATTTTATTTGTAACGCCTTAAGGTTATAACTAGAAATCAGCTAAAAATATAGTCTCGCTAGGGAATGCGTTTACGTCACAATTTGTACAATTCGCCAATTAAAAATTGTAAAGTACGAATTTAAGCCAATTGCAGGTTCATTATTTTAAGACAAACATTACGATACGACTTTTTAGAATGACAACAAGTTAATGCAACAATTCGTATGAATCGAAATACGTTATGATGAGATCGGTAAATCGATTTAGTGAAACGATTCTGAAATAATATATTAAAATGGAAAACCTACATACATAGTTTGTTCAACTTACGCCCAAAGAGAATATAACCACTTCGTCTTAAGCGTATTATGTAAAAATTCACGACAGTAAGCCGATAGCTAGATTTTTTATTTAAAATCAGTTATAAGTTAAATACATTTTGAATATAACAACCTGCACGGTCAGAAATCTTTTTAGTTATTCTGTGTGCCAAATGAAATTAGAATAATAAAATGTTTAATTTATTTAAACTCGCTGAAACCGTTAAAACGCAGACGTTTCGTCATATGAGCTAGTCTCTGCAGATATAAGAACACAAATAATAATTAAACTAATAAAAAAAGAACTCATAAAAATTAGAAATTAAAAATCATCTTACCTGGTTCTTTACAGCTTTCTATACGTAGCTTATAAAAGGGGGCATCTAAGACAGCACTATAATCAGATGTATCGCCGGGCTCACTAGCTTCTACATTGTCGTAGATAACAAAGAGCCGCGGTGGCGAAATAGGCTCCAATTGACCTCGACGACGTTGATAACCGACGTGTTCATATACGCATTCCTGTAGCCGGTCAGCGAAGTAAACGTGCTTATGATGTCTCACCATGGCTTCATCTATATCATGTTCTCGCTCATTTATTGAATTATATTTTATGTGCTGTGCTTCTCTGTGAATCAAAAGAAAATATTAAATGAATAATTTTTCTTCCAACTAAGTATTAATTTCATCATTATGTACAAGTTACGTCCCTATAAAACAAAAATTAAAAAAAAGTAATGCATTACTGCATTGTTTTGATTATAGTAAGCAGCAATGTTTATTTTTCTTTCAGCGTTATGTACTAACTTAACTGACTAGAAAGTTATAATAAATCTCAAAATTATAAATATGCAATGGGTTCGTTAATATAAGATTAAAACAAACTGGTTGAATAGAACCATTTAAAAAAGAAATAGGTATTCTCCATGGCATGGCGCACAGATTTGCGGATTTTTCAATGTCGTAGAATCGTTATCGTAAAACACCTCCAGTAAAGTGATAGTAGACTTTACTGAGGTTTTATAGGGCTTCATGGAAGAACGCGAGAACTTCAGCTACACATGTTTATTTAATAGATCTACTCCATTCTTTTCACTTACATAAAACTTTAAAACACAATATACTATCACTTTTGTACTTTAAAACTCCTAAAAATGTAAAAAATAGAAAATCTAAATAAAATGACAACCTCACTTCTTCCGTTCCTACCAAAAAGTCCAAAATATGTATTACGCAGCTAACGTTATACGGAATACGAATTTTATTAATATAGCTCGAAACAACCATTTTTAATACTGAAATGAATTGAATTCGTGTGGTCATAACATCCTATAGCCAAAATATTGACCAAAACTCAACATTTTCATAAAAAATTCCATGACATAGAGAAACGTGAAACATAGAATATAGGTAAAGTCATTCTATCAGGCGTATTTTTAGATTCATTATTTGTATATATCATGCTTGAAATTTGCATAATATATAGGGAAGTACCGTTTGTATAGGCATATACAGGATTTCAATAATCAAAATAAATCCCAATTAGATAATGACGTTTGTGATAACGTAAAATAATGGGTTCTCAAATATTTATCTCTACCAATCTTAATACCTACTTATTTTTATCACTTCCTTTGACTATATTCATTAAAGGCTTATTGTATTTTTAAACTATAAATATAACGTACCTAAATCTATTAAAACACAATTTGCAATAAAATCTCGGGTACAACGTGGGTATAACGCAATTTGCAATCATTGTTTTTTTTAAAGTTTACGTTACTCTATTGATTTATACAATTTATATTGTAAGTGAACATATGTAAGTATCTAAGTATATTGTATCTACAAAACTTTCTTAATCTATGCATATGAAAAAACTATAATGGAACATATGTACATTAAAAATATTTACAAAACAATTACACGACAGATATTTTAATGTCATTAACTGAAGCCAAAACTTATCTGCTTGTCATAGAAATTTTATTTGTTGGACAAAAAGACATGTCAAGCCCCACAGGTAATTGCATAAAATCGAACGCCGTGTTTGTTTAAAAATGGTTTCGGTAAAGTAGTTGTTTTAAATTGTTATCATAGCTAAGCTGCGCCTGTAAAGCCACACGGCACGCTTATGACGTAACTTGCAGACAGCATGCGACAGCCAATATCGCGTGATATCTGCTGTCAAAACGAGAATTTGTGTAATGTCATTTGTATAGTGGCACTAAATCAATCGCAAAAAGTGCACTTTACGGTCATGGCACAGAAGACACGCAATCGTCATACATGATACCAATTTTTTGTTACAATTAATCACCGGTCGCGCAGTAATCGCGTGGCTGTCGCTGTCAGCAAATTTTTAGGTAATAACCCTGCCGGTTCAACTTAAAGGTGTTTTCTGTTGTCGGGCAGATTATGATGGTCTTAGGCATTCGCGAACGTCACCATTTTGTACCCGCTATACTGTTCAGTTCAAATTGTTTGACGATTTTCCCGGCCATAGACTAATATCGATTCTGTAAGGTATCCAAACTAAGTTAAATAACAAATACCTACTATCCTCTAAAGCACTGATTCCCAAACTTATTTTGTCTACTGAGTCGAGAGCTCATGCAGTCGTTGTCTAAGATGCCTCCTAGCTAAATTAAATTACAAATCACCCTCCAGGCCTCTACACAACGCCCCCATTTTTTTTCTGGGCCTCTTACCGCCCCCCTTTAGACCTGCAACGCCCACAAGGGGGCGTTATCGCCTGTTGGAATATGTATTGTTTCTGAACAGTTTGTTAGCTCTCTCTCTATTCCGTTTCCTGTTACTACTCTGTGTGTGCTCTGCTAATTGTGTAACAATATGGGTCCATAATAAAACGTTAGAATATGAACAATAACTGTTTTATTATTGTTTCAACACGCTTCCACTGCGCTAATGGGTAATAGACATTTTAAATTAAAATACAAAATAAAGCGCGGGAGAGAAAAGGCAAATAGTGAAAATAAAAATTATCACAACAACGCGTGGACGATACTGCGTAGTACGCATCAAAAATGGCGTCTTCACATTATCAAGAATTACCAATTTTAAAAGAAAATAGTAATTACAGTAACTGGAAATATCGTGTAAAACTATACTTAGAAGAGAAAAAGGTGTTACAAGTGTTAGACTATAGATATGAAGACATAAAAAAATGTGAAACTAAGAAAGGAGATGATACGAAAGCGAAAAATATAATTGTCCATTACTTATCAGATAAATACCTAAATACCTGGAAATTGTTAGAAATTGTACGACGTCAAGTGAAATGTTAACCAACTTGGACCAAACATTTGAACGAAAAAGCATATTCAACAAATTGCATCTAAAACGAAAACTTATCACACTCAAATGTGCAACAAATGAAAACTTGCAAGACTATTTCCTAAAGTTTAACAAAATTATCAATGAGCTAAATGCAATAGGAAGTTCAGTGGAGGAAATTGACAAAATCTGTTTTCTACTTTCATCATTGCCAAGGAAATATGACAATGTAATAACGAGTATAGAAACTATGACAGGTGAGAGAACATTAAATATTGAATTTGTAAAAGCGAGGTTGTTGGATGATGAAATAAAAAGTAGTCAAGAGTACCATGAACAGAAGTCTGAGGAAACATTTATAACATGCAAGAAAGTAAAATATGTAATACACCCATGGAGACAAATTTCTATCACAATGAGGGAGAAATAATAAATGTACCCTATAGAGAGCTGGTAGGTATGCTACTCTTTATCTCAATGAATAGTCGACCTGACATAACATATGCTGTTAGCTATTTGAGCAGATTTTTGGATAAAACCACATCTCAACTTTGGAAGGCAGGTAAACGTATTGTAAGGTATTTAAAATCGACAATTGATCTAGGTCTAGTATACCATCGTACAAAAACACCTATACAAATTATTGCCTACACGGATGCTGACTGGGCAGCGGACAGAATGGATCGGAAAAGAACCAGTGGCTGTGCAGTCTTCTATGCAGGTAACTTAGTATCTTGGCATTCTCAAAAACAGTCTATCGTGGCATTATCAACTACAGAAGCAGAGTATGTAGCCAGTGCTTGTGCAGTAGGTAAGCTAGTTTATATCCGGGGTATTGTAAGTGATCTAACATATAAAACTGACATAGCGGCTCATTTGAAGGTTGACAATCAAAGCTCTATAAGATTGATGGAAAGCTATGAAAATAGTAAGCGCTCAAAGCATATAGACATTAAGGCGCACTATATAAAAGATGTTGTTTATAAAGGAATAATTACAGTATCTTATGTTCCTACAAATGAAAATGTTGCAGACATACTAACAAAGTCTTTACCTTTAAATAAACATCTTTACTTTATGAATAAATTGAAATTACAATAGAACTCATGCAACTTTATTAATGTTAAAACAGTATATGACTATGGTATGTAAAACTATTGATTGTTAAAACTTACTACTATATTTTAAAATAGGCATATGAAAAAGTATTAGGTTATTCAAGTATTATAAAATAAATAGCAGTGAGATATTGGAGGTTATATATATGTATAACTAATTGTAATTATAATTAAGAGTAATTAATATAAATATTGTGATATGTAAACAGACTGATTTGATATTTTGAATATGAAACTAAAGAGTTGTTTAATGTAGAAGACATGCATACTTATAGATATAAAAGATATAAAGAAAATAATCTTAGATTCAATTATATTTGTTCTACTTAAAATTTGTAGTGTAAACTTAATATATAAATATTTTGAATTGGTATAAAACAAAAACACTTATGCACATTGTAATAATTCTAGCAATTTAAAATTAATACCATTTAAAATTGAGAGGGGGTGTTGGAATATGTATTGTTTCTGAACAGTTTGTTAGCTCTCTCTCTATTCCGTTTCCTGTTACTACTCTGTGTGTGCTCTGCTAATTGTGTAACAATATGGGTCCATAATAAAACGTTAGAATATGGACAATAACTGTTTTATTATTGTTTCAACATCGCCCACTTTGGGAATGGCTGCTCTAAAGTATAGTCGCAAATCCATGATATTAGGTTTGAATTTTGTGTGGCTTACTTAAATTCATACTTGTTTAAAAATAAAACTGAAAAAAACAATAAAAGTATGTCATCCGCTCACAGCTACCTTTAAAGGTTTTTTTTTTTGTCAATTAGATACTGCATTTGTTGTTTTACCACAATATTGAATTTAACCAATAAATATAAATTAACCCTTAACATAAATTAACCACGATCGGTGCAATCCGGTCCAAACGTCGAAATAAAAAAGTATTAGCCTTATTAAAGTATCAAAACGACATAAACTCGAATTAGTATTATAAGATGTGTACAAGTCGTGAAATGTTTACTTTAATATTCAATTTATTTGGCGCACACGTGAATAAATCGAAAAGCATAGAGACAGCGCCACTACCAACGTAAAATACACAACTGTTTTACATTAGGTACGGTCAGATTACGATGTTGAGAAGCATTTAGATTGGAATTTATTAAACGTATTTCAGTCATCGAGCCGCCTAGTCATATGTCGTATCTGATGAAACGGCAGCGTTTCACGTCATGCCTAGGCACGACATGATTCATAGTCTGTCTAATTCTACGTTTGGACGACGTCATAGGAACAAAAACCCAGTTACTTATCATGCACTTATAACGTAGTACCACAGATTAATTAGTTTACTAACGTAAAGTAGTACATTATGTTTGGAATCAATGATGTTATATTTACAAGTCTTATAATATCATTGTTTGAAATAGTGTTAACGTTAAATGAAAGGAGTAAATAAGTGCATATAATTCGACTAATCGATATTTATAGCACATTTAACTTATCAATTGTCAGAAAAATTAGACTTACCTAATCAGTTCTTTGCAATAATCATATAAATACATAAGCATGTAGGCACATATTATTGTTGAAATATTTTATAAAATTATCTTTTGTTGATTATTTAGGGACTTCCCTTGTGTCGTCCTATTCAGAATAATATGTTAAAAATGTAGGTACCTGAATAATACATAATTTAACCTAATTTTATATCTAAATGACAGTAGTAGATGTAGATAAAAGAAGGAACTTACATTAAAATGCAATAAAATTATAAAAAAGGTGTGTTTCAGCTCCGATGTGCGACTGGAGTTTACTCCCTAAGAGAAAAGTAAGTTGAGTAATTGCATGTAGGTATACACGCGTTCAGTATAAGATGCACGAATAAGTTGCTCAAAGGGGAAACGACTTCGCGGTATGTTAACAGTCGATTTCACTCCTCATCTAATTTGAATACTGCAGGCTATATATGAAAATCGATTCTAAAGGAGTAAACTCCAAAATCCGCAAACAACAAAAAACACAAACTAATATTGGGAAGATCGCTATCCTCAGATTGCAACCTACAAATTATATAATACTGGCGATCCGCCCCGGCTTCACCCGAATGGGAACTATTTTAATATACCTATACAAAAAACTTCCTGAAAAAATTATCTAATTGATAGTGCAAAATCCGTTGCGTGGTTTAGAAGAGGTACGCGGAGAAACAGACAGACGCGGACAACGACTTCGTTTTGTACTATTTAGAGATTAGAGAAGAGATCGATCACAAATATATTTGTGATCGAAGACTACAGCCTATATGCATCTTCGAAAACTTTAAGCTACATGTATTTTTATTATAGAATTACAATTATGAGACGTATATTTTATGCAGAATTTTCATATCGGTGCAAAATTACATACCTGTTTCAAAATAAAATCATATATAAGTGACTTAAGTTCAAAATTGCATGTTTTCAGTATCAGAATAAATCGTCATTTTTTTTTAATTCCTAAAAGTGTGTTACAAACGTTCATAAAGACTTACCGTTCATAATTTTCAAAAAACTGTACTGATAAGAGGATGTTATTCAGCAAAAAAGCGTCTGAGTCATTTTGAAGTTGATAGCGCATTCTGTCAAGAGCTTCATCATCATAGGAACGAGCGTGAGCCGGAGCCGGAACGGGTCCTGGTCCCGGCGGCGTAGCTGGAGGTGTTGTTGCTAATGGCATATTAGAAGCAAACGCTTGCAGAATCAAACCAGTCCTTTTGTTAGTAGGATTTAAAAGTTTCTTCCTCTTTTCTTCCCGCTTTATCTCTTTCCATTTTTCACGGTCAAAAAGCTTGTCAGGTTCCTTTTGAACTTTTTTCGATTTTGAATTACCCATTTCAAACAAAATTAGTGTTTTATAGTATTTTGACGAATGAAAATTTTTGATAAAAAACTGTCACATATTTTTTTGTCAGATTAAAACTAATCGCGATCGCTTATTATCAAGGTACGATTGATTCGCAATTCCAAACAGAACTGTTAAATCATATTAATTACATTTCATATAGCTGTTTTTGTTATCAGGAAGTATGATTAGACCAATGAATGTAATCACTTATTATCTTCATTATAATCTGATTAATTTTGCAGTGATTTCTATGAAGTACTTAATATTCTAGCAACACGCACCCACGCAATAAATTGCAGTTAAGTATTCTATTAATACTCGTAAATAACTCGCCTTACCAATTAATATTTTATATAAAATGTACTTATAGTTAACCAGTATTATGGTACAACAGTGGATACTAATTTATAGTAAGTAAAAAAGTCATATAAGTATTTGTTATGATAATATTCAACATTCTTTGCTTTGTTCATTTGTGTTCAATAATTAATGATCGAATCTCACTAAAAGACGCCTGCGTAGTCTAATCTAAAATACAGTGCCTCTACCATGAGTTCGCGCCGTCGATACTTGCTATCGACAACGTAAACTTTGTATGAAGAATTGGGCAGCGCCCCTAGCGGTTACTACAGTGAACTAAGAATTGTTATACAAAACTTCGATGCGGTCGCTATCGAGTATCGACTGCGTAAACTCATGGTAAGGCCTCAGGTTGTTTTATCTTAGTCGATTGTATAGATTGTTTGAGTAACTTAGAGCGAGATATACTGCCATTACAGCACTGTGAAATATGAAATGTATATTCCATTCTTAAGTATTATGAAGACTTGTGGGGGTCTTCAATTCGTTATTATTGCTTAGTTTGAAGAAATTGAAAAGGATTCAATGTTAAACTTACACTTACTTATGTCGTTTTTCAGAATTATAGAAATGGTCCCGTCATTTTGTGATTTCCGGTGTTACTTGTGGATTATTACACTTTCACAAAAGTATGCTGTAAAGATATTTATTTTAATTGCTGTGGCTTTGGTGATAAGAAGTAAATCCAGCAGGTTGTCTCACATCTCTTCATATTTAATTTCTGTATCTCTAGGAACGATTTTTGTAAAATCAAAAGGACAAGAATACAGTATCTAGAAAGCAACCGTGAAATTCCAAATAAATAACCCATAATAATCACATCAAATAGTGTTGCAAGACAAAGAAAGAAATTAATCTTTTGTGTATTATACCTACCTACTATACATATAAAAAATAAACGATCTTTCTGTCTGTTACTTAGAGAATTAATAATGGAGTTACTTCACAGTAAAACCGAAATAATTGTCTCTATCTATGTTTATCTGTCTGTCTTCTATCTAAATTAGCCTAATCTGAAAAACGGCTATTTGAAAAGGCCTTAATTTTTTTTAAATTAATTTTCTATTTGGGGATCAATCGGGCAAGAAATTGGTTGAGCGAGATAAGAACAAATATCGTTTACATTTCATAGAACCACAAATTCCAATGAATGTCCGAAGTGCAGTGTATCTTAAGACACATTGGTGGAGTATGATAACCACAGCCAAGCTGGCCAGTGAATATCTGTTGTTTATTCTCATCGAGACGATTTTGATTTTTCAACAGCGAATGTTATCATACACCACGACTTGGTTAATCTTCATTATCTTCATTATGAGTCAAATTATGACTATTCACTATTAAGAAAAAACTGTTATCAACAGCCGCACAAACAGACGTTCTGGGCAGGTATAAAACGAATTCATAAAATGTGATTATGAATTTTTAATACCAATGAAAATACTTGTAAGATTCAGAAAGAAAAACTTACGAGCCAGATTCATATAATTTACAGAGCAATAAAATTGTTAGTGGTTTAGACAATCAGGTAAATTATTTTACTTGCACTCCAAATTTTTCGTCTTAAATCGTACGAGTATTTTCATAGCTATTAAAAATTGACAATCACAAGGATAAACTTCATGCTGTTAGGAATCCTGTATAGGGTCTTGAATCTGCATGGACCAAGGAGAAATATTTTTTTTCTTTTTTAGTCCCGATTAAAAACGTGGTAGATACGAGTATGTTATTGTATATTATTTCATTTTACTATTCTGTCAGGAATACAGCGTGGAGGATATGTATGTATTTGAATTTATTTCAAAAATTTTGATATTCATCTTATTTCAATTATAAGTTGAATATCAATGTGGATTTAAAAAAAAAATCCGTGGCTTTTCTTGTAAATAAATGTACAAAGGTTGTTTTTAAAAAAAGACTACGTCTAGCCTAGGTCCGTCTCCGGGCCAGACACTATCGGACTTATTTTCATCATAATTGGTTCCGTGGTTTAGCATTTCCTATTCAAAGTTTTATCCACCTTTTTACCCCCTTAGGGGTAGATTTTTGATACAAAAGTAGCCTATGCCCGTTCCCAGGTATCAAGCTATCTCTATGCCACATCATAATCAGTTCAGCGGTTTAGCATTTCCCCTACAAAGTTTCATCCCCCTTTCATCTCCTTAGGGGTAGATTTTTGATAAAAAAGTAGCCTATATCCGTTTTCAGATAGCAGACTATCTTTATACAAAATTTCATAATAATCGGTTCAGCGGTTTAGCATTTCCCATACAAAGTCTTATCCCCCTTTTCACTCCTTTAGGGGTAGATTCCCGATAAAAAAAAGTAGCCTACATTTGCACATTAACATGTTTTTATTGTATACCAATTTCCATCAAGATCGGTCAAGTCGCTTTTGTGTTTTAAAAGGACAGAGAGACAGGCAAAAATTTTAAATTGTTACAATTTATGTGAATGAGTCACAAAATGAATATTTATCACATTCGACATAAAAGTTGTATTTACAGACACGCTAAAGTTACAGATTTATACAGTCGTACAGATTATCAAAAAATTTACAAGATCTTTTTAAATCGAAATGAAATTAACCATGAAGTAAATGAATTGAACAAAACCTTTTTCTAAACATCGATATTTTCTTTAAACGTTTTAGCTCGCTTGTTGAAAAATAATTTTGAATGTCTTGTTAACACAAATTAAACAGTATGCTCTATTACATATCATGTCCATTCATTGTATATTGTATGCAATAAAAACTTTCAAGTGCTCAACCACTTTTCAATCGACTTTACATGCATCAGTATACGCTAGTATATTAGTATTCTGTGATCAGTACCAATCAGTACCGCAATGAATTAGGGTTAGTAGAGGAAGAGGAGAGTCAGTAGAGGGAAAGTTTCTCTATCTACGCGGTTTTTCTATGTACGGGGTCAGTGGACACGTATCCATCCGAACATAATACTCATCTCTAATTACTAATAATAAGGTTACGGTTACTACTTAGGTAATAATAAGGTTTATAGGCTAATCGATAATATTTATCATGCAAAACAAAGAAATATTGAGTGAATTTGATTCATCGGTAGGTTCTTATGTACCTACCTAATTCCAATTTTGTCATCACCTAATGACGTCTTGTTGTGAATAACAAATATATCTATTACTAGCCCTGACGTGTAAGTAAATCCAATAAATACACTGTATAGGTAACTCACAAAACTTGAATTTAAGATAAAAAATGTTTTAAGTTTTTATCGGTGTTTTGCTGTTTTGGATATTAATTTATAAATAAAATCACTATGTGTAGAACTTATATAATAGAAAATTTTATTTCCTATTTAGCCATATACATTTTATTGGAAATACATACTTTATTATGAAGATATTACAATAAACTTGTATTGTCAGGACACGCCCTAAGGGTTTGTTTGAACGTTGTTATGACAAGGAACTGTAATTCAAATTGCAGCGTATTGGATTGACTAAATAATTATGAATTTTAGCTACCATAACAATTATTTATATTCAAATTCCACGTACGAACTATTATTTTTGAATACCGTATATTGATATCTTTTGGATATGCCATTTTAGTGTCATTGCTGAATTTAATCGTATCGAGTCCGACACTTTTACATATTTTCTTAATATTTTGCACAATATCATTGAAATCGTATACCTCTTTTGAAGATTTTGACACGTTTTAATATATTGGGAAATATGATCCGATTATTTCCGCACGCCCCTGATAATGTCCAATACTGAATAGGGCCCCTGACATGTTTGGCTTTGCTGTTAATTAAAAAGCAAACTTAGAAATAATAATCAAAGTTAGTAATCAGCACTAATATGGTTAAAATTAACAAATGTAGGTAATATTTACTTAAACAATAAGTTCTTTAATAATTGCAACATGAACGACTGCCAGGAATGTATACAAGATGCGACCACCAGGAATTAATACGAAAGGGTAATCTGGTAAGTTTGACGATAGTGGCGAGCGAGGATGTTGAAAAATATTGGAAGAACCTTAGAGATAGTATGATCGAAACTGCAAAAGCAGTGTGTGGAACGAATATGATTGGAATAGGTAAAAAGCGTGATGTGTGGTGGGATGGTGAGGTGAAAGAGTCTGTGTACATGAAGAACAAATCATGGCGAGACTAATTTGCTGCCAAAATAGCTGTAGTATGAAGGATTTGATGAAAGAGAGATATAAGCCGCAGAAAGCAGAAAGGGACTGGTGAAAGAAAAGCATAAAAGATGAAGAGTGTTGGATGAAGGCAAGATGTCGGCCAAAATTTCGAGGAAAATTGTAAATTATTTTGGAACGAAATAAGTACCGAAGTGGTCCGACACCTTGCAGAATGAATAAAGTGCGTTCGAAAGAACGGCATTTGCTAACAGATAAAAAAGATGTTCTGCAGCGATAGAGTGATTATTATAGAGAACTGTATGAGAGTGTCGACTGTACGACTCTATCTCTGATACTGAGAGCGATCCTAAGGAAACGACACACTCGGATCAGGAACTAGAGGAAGTCATTAGTATGAAGGAGATCGAAAAAGTGACAAGAAGTCTGAAATGTGGAAAGACTGAGGGTAATGATACGATTACTATTGAGAAGATCAAGTATGGCGGTACAAGAGTCTGGGATACATTCTATAAACTGTGCAATCTTTGCTAACAGAAGAAAGAGGTTCCGGAAAACTAGCACACTGCAGTTATAGTGTCTCTTTATAAAAGGAAAGGTACGCATTTAGACTGCGGTGCTATAGCGCCATCAGCTTGATCAGCTGAGCAAGTAGTATATACCAAGGTATTGACTAAACGTACCAAAGGCATTTCTGAAAGATATTTGTGTGGTTTTAGGAACGGTAAGGCTTGCATGAATCAGATTTTCTCGCCCTGCGGTATCGTGGTGAAAAGTATCTCTGATCGTATGTCGGAAAGTTTTCTGCGCTTTCGTGTATCCTGAAAAAGGATTCAATAGAGTAGAGTGAAAAAAATTGTGGAATCTTCTGTCTGAATATGGCGTGGAGGGCCAATTATTGCAGGCTATGAGGTCATTATATCGAGACCACACAGCCTGTGTAAGGATAGATGGTAACTTGCCGCCCTGGCTCGATCTTTCAGATCAGAAGATCTTTCAGACATCAGACAGGGCTGCGTGATGTCTGCTTTGCTATTCGTGCTGCATTTGGACAGTTGCCTTCGACATTGAAAGGTGGAATAAGTGGTATGATACGTGATGGTGCCTATAGCACCATCAGAAGCAGAGTTGCAGACACTAGTCACGTGCATGAAAGAAGAATGTGAAGCGAAAGGATTGATTATGAATGTGAACAAATCTAAGGTTCTGGTGTTTGAAAAGGCAGATGTACGACAAAGTGTGAAATATGGGTAATTGGAAAATGTCTAGAACAAGTGAACGAAATTGTATATCTGGGGAGTGCGTTTTCGAGGGATGGAAGATATGAGTTGGATGTGGAGACACAGGTAGCAGCTGGCAATGAAGTGAACGGTGCTCTGTCTGCATTAGTATGCAGTATGAATATATCTAACACTGTCAAAATGGCTATCCACAGTGCGGTGTTGGTGCCAACTTTATTGTATGGTAGTGAGGCCTGGATATTCCCGAAATCGAGTGAAAGTATGATAAATGCAGTAGAAATGCGACCTCTTAAAAAGATGTGCGGTGTAACCCTTGCGGACAAAACAAGCAAGAAAGAGATACGCAGTGTGATAGGGTAACACGTCAGTGTTATTGTAATAATGAGGAAAGGAATGCTTAGATGGTTTGGGCACATAGCAAGAATAAGGTGACAATGTGTGAGGAGAATGAAAGTCAAATTAATTTATTCTAGTAAGCTCAATTGCAAGATATTTTTGAACGTCAAATCTGAACACTGAGAAGAAACGACAAGAAACTCAGTCAGGTATCATTTTTTCAACATCATTCTACAATAGTTATTTACTAAAATACAATATTCATAAAACCAATAAATGAGTGTGCGGAGATTATTTCCAGACTATTGTTTTTTCTTCAATGAAATCGCTAACTTTGGAGTATGCTTTTCCAATCAGTGTGCGTTGAATAACAAGTTGAAATTGCTTTTCCGTTAATTGAATAATTTCTTGAGGAATTTTGTTAAAAAAACGAAAACAGTTGCCCAAAAATGACCCACTTGACTTTTGTAATTTAAATTTCGCAGTAGCACAAGGTGAGCACATCAATATCTTTAAAACGGTCTCTCAGTGACTCTCGTGCATTCATACTGTAGATGTTACGTATTGCCCTCTTTTGTAAAAATAAAGATAGAATTCATATGCACTGCTGATCCCCACAGTAGAAGGCCATAAGACATAAGGCTATAGAAATATGCAAAGTACATCACCCTAGCCGTGGCCACATCTGTCAACTGTCTAATGCGTATAGTAGCATATATTACTGAACTGAGCTTATTAGCCAAAACCTCGATATTATGGTCCACCCACTGTAACTTACTGTCTACTGTTAAACCAAGAAAAGATTACGCTAATTCTAATTGTTTCCCACCCAGTTCTAATTTATTATGTATTCTGGCTATATTGGATAGGGAAAACTTGACACAATTGGTTTTTTGTACATTCCATCTCGAGACATCTCCCAAGGTCCTATTATGTCCGCTAATATCTATGTCTTTTCTATTTACTTTAAACAATAGTGATGTGTCATCAGCAAATAATATTACATCACGTAGGTCTTTAAGCATAGATGGGAGATCATGAATATAAACTGAAAACAGGAAAGGTCCTAAGATTGATCCTTGGGGAACGCCCCTCTATAATTTAGAACCGACAGACCCCATTTACACTCACTTTTTGTTCTCGGTTAGCTAGATATGAAATCGCGAGATCGAGAGCTTTATCACGTATTCCATAATATTTCAGCTTGTAATTTAAAGTTTTGTGACAAACAATCAAAAGCTTTGGAAAGATCACAAAACACGCCAATGGCATCCCGCAACCCCTTCCACGCCTCTAGTACATTTTTGACCAAGCTTGCTCCCACATGTGTTGTTGACCGCCCTCTCGTGAAACCGTACTGTTGACCATGAAATATCCTGAAAATGTTAAAATGTATCAGCATTTGGTTGAGCATTATTTTTTCGAATATTTTACTCAACGCTGGAAATATCGACACCGGGCGGTAGTTTGTAGGATTTGACTTGCAACCCGATTGAAGAATGATGAGATTTGAGGAAGCGAAAGAAGTATGTAAGGACTGCGAAGCTTGGCGCTCCGTCCTCTCTGACTACTTGATGCATACTTAATATTGCGGATGTGATTGAACGGGATCATACATCAGAATAAAGTTTTCCATTTCAATCTTATATTGCTCAGAAAATGCAATTGGAGAAGTGCGACAAGTCAAGGATAAAGATCTTGAAGGATCTGATGTAGCACACACTTATTCACGCTAAAATATTGCGCTTATTCTATTTTTCTTGCATTTTCTTATCTACTTCTTTTGCCTTTTTGACTCTTTAGCTTTAGATTGCGGTTCCATTGGTGAGGTGGCCGATGTGACTGCTTTGGCTGATGTGTGGCAATGTGTGATTTGGGATATCATCAGTACCAGCAAAAATGCTGACAACTTTGTTCTCATTTTTATAGTAGGAAGTGATGATTTGGTTTCGCGAAGTGGTTGTTGTGTCGCACGTATGACTCGGAAGATCATCACTATCATTACCTTCGCATAATGCTTTTCTGCATTTTTGAAGGAGGTGGAAGCTCAATTTGCGAGGTAGCTGATATATCGTGTGAATTACTCGGTAATAAGTGATGAAAGACTAACGAAGAAAATCTACAGAGCGAAAGTGAGTGATATAAGAGGCCAAGAAAGACCAAAGCTGATTTATGAAGATTAAATAGTCAAAGTATTAGCAGACGGAAATTTCAAAAACACTTCGCATACCTAGGCGAAAATGTGTGAGGAGTCAAAGTCAAAGTCAAATCAATTTATTCAAGTAAACCCAATTACAAAGTAGTTTTGAATATCAAATCTACTTTTAGAAATTGAAAGAGAAAACTTGGGCGCTGAGAAGAACCGACAAGAAACTCAGTCAGGTATCATTTTACAAAAGGTTTATTAAAATACAGATACATTTCAGAAAGCCAGTAACTGCATTTACAGAAAAGATCATTTCCAGACTATTGTTTTATCTTCAACGAAATAGTTTATTTTATTGTATGATTGTCTAATCAATGTACGTTCTATAACTAACCTAAATCTATTTTTTGTTAATCGAGTGACTTCTTGAGGAACTTTATTATATTGGGTCCTTACATATGAAATTAGCGTTTTGTCGTACTCACCACTTTGATCTGAAATATCTCCTCTTTGGTTTAGAATTCCAAATTCAAATTTATAAATTCATTTAGCTGGTACATTTGAGTTTTGAAAACAGTCATTCATTTGTTTTTTCCGCATTATTTTTTTCTTTGGCGTCGCTTATTACCGCACAATGGAAAACATGAATTATCGGTATATTTACGAGTACGAGTTCTACCGTAGCACCAGTGCTGCAGAAACAGCTTGAAGAATTAATGATGTGTACGGCGCTGGTGCCGCAAAAGAAAGCACGGTACGTTTTTGGTTTCAACGTTTTCGTTCTGGAAATTTCGACCTTCAGAACCAACCCCGTGGACGGCCGGAGACCAAAGTGGAAAATAAAGAATTAAAGGCTATTGTGGAAGCGGATCCATCGCAAAGCACTTCAGAGATAGCTGCAGGCTTCGGGGTAAGTGACAAAACTGTATTAATCCACTTGAAGCAAATCGGGAAAGTAAAAAAACTTGAACGATGGATACCTCATGAATTGAGTGAATCGAACTTGCAAACACGCGTCGACTGCTGTATTAGTTTGCTCAACCGACACAATAATGAAGGGATTTTAAATCGAATCATTACTTGTGATGAAAAGTGGATACTGTACGATAATCGGAAGCGCTCGTCGCAATGGCTGAACCCTGGAGACCCAGCCAAATCCTGCCCTAAACGAAAATTGACTCAGAAAAAGTTACTTGTGAGTGTTTGGTGGACTAGCGCCGGTGTCGTTCACTACAACTTTCTAAAATCTGGCCAAACGATTACGGTAGATATCTATTGTCAGCAACTGCAAACCATGAAGGAAGAACTAGCTGCTAAACAACCGAGATTGGTCAATCGCTCTAGGCCACTGCTGCTTCACGACAACGCAAGACCACACACTGCGCAACAAACAACCACTAAGTTAGATGAGCTACAATTGGAATGTCTGCGACATCCACCGTACTCCCCGGACCTTGCTCCAACAGATTACCATTTTTTCCGGAATTTGGACAACTTCTTACAAGGAAAAAAATTCAACACCGATGCGGCAGTCCAAACCGCCTTCAAAGAGTTTATTGATTCTCGCCCCCATGGTTTTTTTAGTAAAGGGATCAATGAACTACCTATGAGATGGCAAAAGTGCATAGATAACAACGGTGCATACCTTGATTAATTAAATATATTTTACAAAAAAAAAATAGACTTTATATTCCTCCCGTACAAAACGCCAATTTCATATGTAAGGACCCAATAAAAATGATTGCAGTTACCCAAAAATGAAACATTTGACTTACGTAATTTAAATTTTGGAATAACCGATTTATCACGACCTCGGGTTTCCATACCATCAATATCGCCTTTCTTTATGAACAGATCTACATTTTTCCTCGTATACATAATAATTTCAAAAATGCATAAGGACGGCAAGATGAGTACATCAATGTCCTTAAAACGATTTCTTAGTGATTCTTGTGCATTCATACTGTAGATGGCACGTATATCTTTTTTTTTTTGTAAAATTAAAATGGTGTTAATATGCGCCGCTGGTCCCCACAGCAAAAGGCCATAGGACATTAGGCTATAGAAATATGCAAAATACACCAACCTGTATACACTAACCGTATTCGTCAATTGCCTAATGCTTCTAATACACATATCGCTGAACCGAGCTTACTCGATATGGTCCGCCCACTGCAATTTATTATTTGCCGTTAAACCAAGAAAACTGTCTGAGTAAACCAGTTGGAATTGGTTCCCAGCGAGTTCTATTTTATCATGGATTCTGAGTACAATAGAATGAGAAAATTGAATGCATTTGGTTTTTGTGCATTCAGTAGTAAATTATTAACAACGAATTATTAATTATTAACAATCTCGAGACATTGTTAGGATCCTGTTCACCCTTTCACCCACCCAAGTCCTTTCTGTCCAGTTTAAATAACAATGTAGAGTCATCAGCAAATAATATTATTTCGCATAAGTCCCTGAGCATAAATGGGAAATCATTAATGTAGATTATAAACAGGAAAGATCCCAAAATGGGTCCTTGGGGAATGCGCATTTTAATTTCGAACCAACAGACAAAGTCCCATTCACACTCACTTTTTGCTTCCGTTATGACGAATTCCGTAGTATTTAGCTTGCAAATTAAAGTTTTATGACGAACACAATCAAAAGCCTTGGAAAGATCACAAAAAACACTAATGGCATCCTAAGATCCCCACCAAGCCTGAAGTACAGTCTTGATCAAACTTGCTCCCGCATGAGTACTTGACCGCCCTCTCGTGAACCCGTACTGTTGACTGTGAAACACCCCGCGAATGTTAAAATGTGCTAGCATTTGATTGTATTGGTTTTTCGAATATTTTACTCAACGCTGGTAATAATGACACCGGGCGATAATTTGTTGGATTTAATATACAACCTGATTTAAATAATGGAATAATTTTACTGTGTTTCATTACATTGGAAAATACCCCTTAATCGACACATTCATTAAATATCTCTACCAAAATTGACTATGATATAGGTATTACATTAGTTAATATGTGAACTGATAGTCCCCATAAATCTTCACTTTTCCTTTTATTTAATTGCTTGAAAATTTTTTCTATCTCAAGTGTACCTAGATTGAAAAAAACCGTCAAATTTATTTATATAGATATGTGTATCGTATTTATAAAGTTAAGTTTAAATTGTACTTGAGTTTTGATCAGTAAAGTTATAAGTTATTTTGTACTTTTCAGTGTTTTTTTTTTGAAGGCGGTTTAATTTTTTTTTTCAAAATTTTGTATTTGTCCCTTTTGAGTGATCTTGATCTAAATAAATATCTAGGGCAAGTCTGCAATTAACTTCTTTCTAATTCTGGAGCGCAACGATATACAAGAGAATCATCAATACAAATAAAGGTTATAACCAGGTCGTTTAATTAGGGTGTCTTCGAAGTCCAAGCTCCAATACCAGTGAAGTTTAAAAGAAACTACCTCTGAAGTAAGACCTACCAAACAAAAAATAATTTTCGAAATCTGTATATATAAAAGGCGATCTATGTATGTATGTTCCTTATGGACTCCGAAACGGCTGGACCGATTTCGATGAAAATTTCAGGGAATCTTCAGATTGGCTTAGCGGGTGTTCCTGTAAAGTTTGGTAGCGATCGGATCAGTAGAATTTTTTTTTTTTGCAGTATCAAAATAATTATAAAAACTGTTTAATTTATTTTAACTTCAACTAACGCCCAGTGAAACGGGCCGAGTTTGCTAGTCAGTTCATAAATGACGGAGTTATGAGATAACAAGCATAACAAAAAAAAACAGTGGAATTGAGAACTTCCTCCTTTTTTTGAAGTCAGTTAATTAGGGAACCATTTTCCAACATTTTTGCTCAAAAACGTCTTTGCTGTTTGCGAAGACGATCCTAAACCATTAGTTATTTCTATAGGTGTATTCGAAGAATAATTTTCATAACCATTAGCAACGTCTATTTTATTAGTAACAATTTTATTACCAATTTGTATTAAACGTTTTCGTTATTTCTATTTTTTTAATTAAAATATTATACTTGTATATTTAAAATTATATTGTACTTGTTAATAAATTTTAAACATAACAAACTTTGTCATTATGTTCGCTATACCTATATTAATATCGGAAAGCGCTTTAATGTACCTTCCGGAAAAGAAGTAACTCACATTCTAATAAGGAGGCCGAATTACGAAAGTTTATATAAGTGTTAGTAAGTTAGTTACAAGTGTTCTTGTGACACGTTAAATCTTGAATACTTATAGTGAATTCTTTGTGTTATAAATATATCGTCATATTGCATATTAATTTAATAAATAATATTATTATTGAGTTCGGTAATTTTAAACACACCTAAATATAAAGGAGTAAGAACATACATTTATTAAAAAACGATTTTTACTTTGGTTCACACAAACAATTAAGTACAACTTATCACGAAGCTTTACTTTAACCTCAAAACATTTGGCACTGACAATAACATATTGTGTTATAGGTACAGAGTGAAATCGATATCATTAATCTCTAATAAAAAAAAAAAAAAAAATCTCTAATCTCTCATAACGGAGAATTCTATCTTCTATTATAGATTATATTCCACATAGCATCTATTCAATTAAAGACATCGGAACAAATTCATTAAATGATTAATTACCCGTTTTCGATTCACTATAGTTGGAATGAAAGTGACAAAGTAATCCCATAAATTATTATAATTTAACAGAAAATTAGAAATGATTTAAACAAAAAAAATAATAATGAGTCAATATTGAATTAAAGCAAATACTTGTTATATTAGATGGGTACTGTGTTTTCCATGTTTCTGTTATTAAGGTGTATTATTATTATTATTTAAATAGATTGGATATTACATACAGTACAAGATTATTATATATTGCGATAGAATAAACTGGTTCCGATTTGGCGACCGTCCTCGAATTCACTTCGTACCTAAGTAGCAAGTATACATTATTTCACGGAACATCTCGTAGCGCAGAGGCTGGTGCTATAGTCATGCTCGGTTCTTCCATATTATAGGCTATACTGACAACGTCTCCTTCAGGATGTGAATTTCCACGGCTGTGATTTTTCATTCGCTTCACTTTACCCATCTTTTTCTCCAACAACCTTCTGTAATTCGATTTATATGATACAATCTACAAAATTACTTAAAATATTATCATGATTTATTTGTCTGACTACGCAAAAAGATAATCTATAGAAGTGTATATTACGTTTGATTATAATCGTATTTTTTAATAATTGTATTAAGTAGCAGTAAGATACAAGACAATTTCGTTTCTTTAAGAAAATAATAATTTTTTCGATTAGATAGGAAAAATATCTTAGATGCATATCTAACATGTCAGCACTTGTTTCTTGTGGGTAACACAGATATGTCTGATAAAGAAACTCACTGTTGTCGGCAATCAATAAGTACGCCCAAGAGGAATACAGCAGCAATAGCAATTAGTACAACGATCGTCACCACAATAATGGTTGCTACTGTAAGTGTAGGCACATTCTCAGACATCGCTGCAACAGATATGCCTGGATCTGCAGTTGACTCCCACAAATCTGTAAACAAATTATTCGCGAAAATCTTAATAATTGCAATTGAAAACATCAAACTATCCGTTGAGAACTGTTAACCGTTTTTCGAGATATATGTATAGAATAACTTATACCATTGAGTATCTACAACGGGAGTCGCGATTCACAGGCATTCCCCTCTGTCAAGGTAAAAGTAAAAAAATAGCCACCGCACAGTGAAAACTAGTTTACCATTTTAATATATTTTTTCAGAATCGTTTCACTAAATCGATTTACCGATCTCGTCATAAAGTATTTCGATTCATTCGAATATGTTGCATTAACTTGTTGTCATTCTAGAAAGTCGTATCGTAATCTTTGTCATAAAATAATGAACCTGCAATTGGCTTAAATTCATTCTTTACAGTTTTTAATTGCCAAATTGTACAGAATATAATGTAAACGCACTTCCTAGCAAGACTGTATTTTAGCTAACATTTAATTGTAGACCTTAGCATGTTACAAATAAGTTACAATTAAATTGCAAAAGACAGAAAATATTTCGTGGTAACATCTAATTTTAGACTTTAATGGTTCACGAATAAAATTTCAATCAAGTTATTTCCACGTATTTGTTAAATTGGGGAAATATCAAATTGTTTGTATGTGTAAGTAATCACAACTCATCGTTGCATTTGAGTGCTCCTATTTACTGGTGGTAGTACCTCTCCTCCCATAAAAAATGCCAGAAAGTTTTGTATAAGAAATATCGCATATACCGCCTCCCGTTGTAGGTACTCAATGACTTATACTTCCGGAGCACTACTGCCGGAGTTTAGACAGATGCAATTAAATTAACCCTCTGCAACTTTCTCCGCCTCCGATAGGAACGTGTAGAGGAGGCACACATCCTATTAGTAAGACCCGTTGCACCTGCATCATCACTTTGTGTCTCTTAATGAATGGCCATATAAATAGCCACCAGGCAAGGTTAAAAATATGGGTCTTGAATAAGCTTTCAAGACATATAATAATTATTATTACTGGGACATTATTGGTAAGTCAAATTTTCTATTATATGCAGAGAACCGTTATTAGAGACCGTAGAATGACATGTTTGTTATCATATCACAATCTCAAGTATAAAATATTTAGAAAAGAATAAACGGTAATTAACAGTATAATAAAAAATACTTATGGAACAAGTAATTTCATAATTAATATTATTTTAACGTAGAACAAACGTGCATATCTAATCAATCAACATGGATTATTCTTAAAAGATCACAATCTCATGGAAATTATAGATACTCAAAAAATACAAACACGTCTTCGGAACCCTTCGATTCTGATTCGTTTGGACAACAAAATCGTTACATTAGAAACGAAGGCGACCTGCTGCATTCGAAAGCCTATATCATTTATTACGAACAGCAGAGAAATACCACATAAGAATGCTCCCTTAGTACATTCCGGGAGACGCAAACTCCCTATCAAGTCTTTTAATCAAGAGGCTTATCAGAAAATGATTTGACGCCTTGAAATGTCCATAATCGACCCATTTGCTTCAAAACACGCATTCCCTCTAATATCTAACTCATTGTCATTAATTGTCACGAGATTGCAAGCCATTTTTTTCTATTTCCTTTATGTCCATATTTTATTAATTAAATGTTAAATTTGTGAGAGCATCGATACCCATAACAGAAGTTGAATCTTATTTGGGTATCAGATGTTCAACACTAAGTACCAATTTGTTTATACCTTGGCTGTTTTTTTCTATAAGTCTTCTTTTCTAAAAATTGTTTACAATTAAACGAAATTGTAATTATTATTTTTATTTATTTATAGGAAAAACTACAGCTACAACAATAAAAAAAATACTCGAACAAAATAGAAATTATGATAACAAGTTTCTACTTTGAACTAATGGAGAGTAGAAGAAAGAAAAGAAGACGTTATAAATAAGAGGGTTTATATAAGGCTTTAAATAAGAGGGTTATAAATAAGAAAAGGAGAAAGCCATAAATAAGAGGGTTTTTAATAAATGTCCATTGCGCTAGAAGTAAAAATTATTACACTAAATTTTAATTTGTTACTTTAATTATCACTCTTTTCAATTATTTTTTTTCTATTTCATAAAAAGATCTGAAAATAATTTGTTGTGTCTTGTAAATACAATGTAAAGTAAGAATTGAATTATCAGCATAGCGCGTTGAAATGGCACATACAATAGTGCAGTGTGCATGTCTAGTGCGTCGACGCGGTGATCTTCTTTCAAAAACATTTCATGTGGATTAATTTGTAAGTTTGCTCAATATTGAATAATATTAAGTATTAAAGTACTTGTAACGTAAATAATTGTTATTATATTTTTAATTAGTTTTTTTTCCTAGATATTTTCTGCTTTAGACAGCTAACGGTAACAAACACATTCTATGGGTCTCGAATAACGGCTCTCAGCATATGATTGAAAGTTTTACCTACCAAAGGTACCAATAATAATAATAGTAATGTAATAACAGTTATATGCGAAACTTTACACAAAACCTATATTTTTAATCATGCCTGGTGACCATTTACATGGCCATCGGCCATCGAGATGCAAGCAAAGTAATGATACAGGCGCAACGGGCCTATCGGTGGCAGAGGATGCTGCAGAAGGGGTAATTCTTGCGATTTCTAGACACCCGAAGTAGTGCTGTATTACTTTATTAGGACTCGAATGAGGTTTTAGAAACAATAATGTACGTAACTGTTTTCTTAACAGGTAAAACATTATTTTTATGGACTGTATTATAGAGTACTATTTTTATATTATTTTTTATATTACATTTCAAACAATTATACCATATACAAGGGATATATATATATATACAAGTAACTGAATGTTTTATCATAGAACAGGAAGTGTTGATTGGTAATTCCGTAATTGTTATTTCAATAACAATTTGATATCATTATTCTTTAATGTCTGATAATGAAACGTAGTTACATAATATGAGAGGATTGAATTTACCTCCGTCTTGCCAACCTGCACTTTTGATGTCTGCTTGCTCCATATTTATACCGGCTATGATCTGCAAAAAAAACAAAATCATTTATTAAAATATAAAAGTCATCTTATAATATAGAGAAACGAGCGATAAGTATCCAAATCAATGCGCTGAAAAAGTCAAAAGTTAAATTAGAGTAATATAATGGAATGACTCTTGTACCTATTAACTATCTCTTTCGGCAACTCAAGTGGCGAGCACTTGGGGAAAATGATAAGTTGAGAACCTGCGCTTTCCCTCTAGTAATTGATAACTGCTAAATTTTGTGGCAATTTCAGATATAACGCAACTAAATGTTGGAATAACAATCCCCCTCCCATTAGAAATATCGGCTCACGCAGCAAATTTGAGTAACAGCTTAAGACATTACTCTTAGAGAAATCTGGTCCACTGGCGTATATCTGAAGTTGTCGTACATTCGCATTCAAATTGTTACATTCGTACTAACATTGACACACACACTCGTGCACTCATGCTTCTTTTCACTTTCACATTCGTAATCATATTCATCCTAAAACATATTTACACTTAAGTTTTATAAATATTCATAGTATTCGTATTATGTATTGACTATTCTGTACACCATAGAAGTGATAGAGCCATGCTACATTACAGCACAAATTCACCCGGTGATGTAGCATGGATATAGTTATTGTTATTATTAGTTATGGTTATAGTTAGCGTTATTGTAAAAATGAAGAAAGGAATGCTTAGATGGTTCAGGCACATAGAAAGAATGAGTGATGAAAGACTGACGAAGAAAATCTACCGAGTAAAAGTGAGTGGTAAAAGAAGCCAAGAAAGACCAAGGCTGACTTACAAAGATCAAATAGCCAGAGTGTTAGCTGACGGAAATGTCAAAATCACTCGCATACCTAGGCGAAAATGTGTAAGGACAATGATGAGATTTGAGGAAGCGAAAGAAGTATGTAAGGATCGCGACGCTTGGCGCTCTGTCCTCTCTGAATACCCCGTTAGGGATACATCGTGAAAATATGTATGTATGTGTGTATGGATGTAGTTTGACACCTGGGAACGGACATAGGCTAAACTAGCCTTAAGGGGATGAAAAGGAAGGGGATGAAACTGAGTGAGAAATGCTGAACCGCCGAAACAATGATGATGATGATGTAGCGATGAACAATGTTGATACAGAGATAGTATGTTCCCGGAGACAGACGTAGGCTAAACGTAGGCTTTTTTCAAAAACAATCCTTAAACATACTATGCACATATACTTATAATCTAACTTAAGCCGGGAAAGCCACGAAAAAACTTTCCGCGCAGACAAAGTCGCGGGTACAGCTAGTTTTAAAAAAATTCAGAAAACGCTCGTCCAACTATTGGGTGCTGGCAGGATACCAGCTTTGTAGCCAGTGTGCAACATAATGCTGAGCCAGGACCTCTTCGTGGTCACAGCACAAGTCAAGCACATTTTTATTCTTTCGTTCGTTATTTTTATGACTGGAATGGACTGGTTATGACTGGCCCGTTGGCGCAGTGGCATATGCATCTGCTTTCCAAGCTAGGGTCCCGGGTTCGATCCCCGGTCAGGTCAATTTAGGAAACGAACTTTTCTAAATTGGCTTGGAGTCTGGGTGTTACTGGGAACTCCCCCAGAGTTCGTTGTATGGTACCCATAGTACAAGCTTACTGCTTAGTTTGCGGTCACACTGTGTAATTGTCTGGAGTATTATTATTATATTATTATTGTTTTACTTTATTTTTTTCTATTTTATTTTCTTTGTTGTTTTATGTATTTTTTGATTGCTTTTATTACATTTCCTGTATTGTGTGCTGTGCTCCGAATAAACTATTTATCTATCTATCGTGTTTCATTTAAACTTCGAATTTTATAGAAACCATGAAGGTCTAGTAGGGCCACATTAAAACTCGATGTTTTTTTGGCTTTTTTATTTACATTATATTTTGTTTTAAATCAAAGTATAGGCAGGTAATCAACAATATAATTTTTTAAAGGTACGTAATACGTATATATAATAAATACACTATATGTTAAAGGTAATAAATAATTTACACCAAATTTTTAAATTGCCCAGCACCTCTAGCGATTGTACATAATGCCCTGACACTAAGTGAATAATTACTAATTACTTACCTACATTCATTCATTAAATTTTCAATTTTAACCATCATTCGTACTGACAGAAAATTAAAGTAATGCTCTCATTAATCACTTAATGCATTCTCCAAAAAAGGAAACTATTTTATAGATATCGCAATTCCAAGTGTTGGTATAAAGTAATATAATTGTGTTATGTGACATAAATTATTTTATAAATTACCAATTATAAATAAATTCTTGGTACTGATTTTTTTTATTAAACCTTCGTTTGTATAAATGTATAAAAAAAAAATGCGAGGATATTAAGTACTATTTTACTATTGAATGTGCTGTAGAGCTTACAAATAAATGATTGATCGTAATCTGTACCTACACACTACATGTTTTATTAGATATATTGATACCTAACGATTACAATCATTACCATACATCCGCATGACATAGATGAGAAAACACTGATAACATTTTCTCGTATGAACTCAAATCTACGTAGAAACCATGAAATAACTGACTTTATATCCCTTTCGAATCTTGGCTTCTTCTGTTCTAATTCAAACTTCAAATTAAAACAAAATTCATCTAACAGACACAATATTCTCATTGCAAGATCATTATTTCTTGGTACCTACTTATATTTTAATAAAAGCAAAGAGAAACTCGATCTTAGAAAATGAACCTCACAAACGACTTATACAGGGTGTATATGAAAACGGGACAGTTACTTTAATGGATGAAGGGCATAACTTTAGTATGTAGTTACAAAAAGAATTATCGAAAAAAACGTATCCGTTTAAGAGTTATGACCGTTTTAATTTTCAAGTGTTATCCCCACCATTTCTCGTAAAATTGGGTTGATCGTGTACAGTTACAGATTTTAAATCTCACGTTTTTTTTTATTTTGTAATAATTTCATCCGTTAATGAAATACAGCCTGAAAACCCCCATTGGGGTATACGCATTATTTTCGAAAGTGGTTTTCAGGCTGTATTTCAGTAACGAAAACTCAACTTTAGTCTTATCACTTTTGAGTCGCCACTCATTGTAATTGCTTCTTTCAGCTGATTAATCGTTAATAGTTTCCAATAATAACGGCTATGAGCTATGACAAACGAACTAGACGGACACCCTTGTTTTTTTTTCCATTGTGTAAAAGAACGTTAGTTATTTGTTTATAATCTGTATAATAATGTGTATGTATTTATGTTAATTGTTATTCACCCTTTGATCGATGATTTGAAAATGTGTTCATTTTAAACGTAATAATATATAGGTACTACTAAAAACATTTCTAAGAAAGCAATATTATGATGACGTAAAATAATTAAGATTTACCAATGGCGATAAAGTCTGTGATTTCGACTTTGAATTTATCAAGATCGGAGTCGCGATTACACACCTTAAATAATATGATGTAGATACTTATTTTGATATTTCCCTTGACTAGCAACAAGTTATCAAACGGAAAATTACACTATATATTCATAAAATGTCGGAATAATTCTTCATAATTCACCTATTTAATTAATTATCTATATATTTCTTGTCAATATCATTTACATATTTAGCAAGGACGTAGCCTTCTTTAAGCATAATACCTACCTTTATACCTCGATTTGTTTTTAAACGCCTGACCTATTTTCACCAAAAGATAGTTATTTCATTTTTAAATAGGTACTTACTATGATTTCGAATCGGATAAAAGTGTATATACTATTACTTACCTACTACCTACCAATAAGAACTTTTACAGAAATCTATACATACCCACGAACGATTATTCACAATATGTTTTTTTTTACGTCAAACATAATATGTAAAGGCTCTAAATTAGTTACAGATGAGAATGTTTGCATATTGTTTAGTTTATTACCTGCAATAATCGATGTAACTATAGGAATATTTTTTTCCCTTCTTTAAGTCAAACTCGCATATGGATACGAGATAAATATTGCACTTCAATTCTAAGTTTCTTAGTTTTCTGGCTGATGGCAAGAAACCCTCTCCTGCCGGACAAATATTATTAAGTGGATTTTACCCATTAAAAGTCACAGGGAAGTGATCATGGGTAAATGTCGATGTTATTTTAAATTCCAGAAACTTCCTAGAGTTGTTGTTTGGGTGTGAGATACGGAGAGTATCTCATTTAGTTATAAACATATATAACAATAAAAATCAATGCATACGGATACGTCTTTTATTTTTGTTAAATTTCATTTCTTGTAGTTTTTTTTCTTACTTTCGTTTATGCGATTTAGACATCTTCGTATTCGTGATTATGTGACAAACGAATTAAAAACAAACAGAAACGGTCACGTATTTGACCCAGTCAAGCATGGGCATGATTAATCACACCCATGTCGATAGTTCCACCCTCTAAAGAGGGTGGAACTTTCTAGTTTACGCTTTAGTATAGAAATAAATTTCTATGCGTTTTATTATAATTCAGGTTTGGTCTAGAAGTTTCTACCCTCATTTCATCGGCTTATAAATAGAGCTCCATGTCCGCCGCTGAGTCAGTTTTTCGACTATCGATCGAACTGATATATCGTGGCGACATCAAGGCGAATTACGAAGACCACCACTACGACGACTACTGCGACGACTTGGGATAGAAGGCTTCTGCGATTCAGGATAAAGCGTGTACCTTTGCTGACTACTACGCGAGTACCTACCTCGAGAGGCGACTACGAAGTCTAGGAACCGCCGTAAATAAGTGCACGTGTACTTGACATCTGTCTGTACGAACGAAAATAAACTCTTTGCAGCCTTAACCGGCATCTTATTACCCCCAGCTCGTAACAATAGTATACTATTACATTTGAATTTAATATTTTTAAACCTATTATAATAGTAAAAGAATGACAGCTTTCTAAGCGCTAACTTTGAGGAAGTCTATTGTTTAAGATAATGTTTAGTTCAAGTTTGTAAATATTAACGTTAGGATATCTGTGTACTTTTTTGTTACTAATAAATAAACGTACTATTATTAGTAAAAGAATAATGTACATAAGCATTTAAAAAAAATTTACAATTATAAAACTATCAAGATTTTTTTAATTTATCTGATTGTATTGAAATACGTTTTAACATACACTACGTATTAAAATGAGCGTGAGTTGTTCTTAAAGAATTTATTACCGTCATATCGACACACACAATCACGTTTTTGTGGCGGTCTTTGTTGATAAAATTAAACAGTATTATTTTACACAGTTTATCTATTATCGATGACAATGCACTTCCCTAAGTTATCGATGCCACGGGTTTGGATGAAAGTATTATGGTATTAACATGTGTAGGTCCGGACTACAGAACTAAAATCTATTTCATGCTTATTCAAATATGTATGTTCATACCGATCAGTACATCTACGGCGAAACAAAACCAATATTTAACGTTAACCGAATGCAGTTTTTTAAACGTTTTGATATCATTTATTGACAGTAATTAAATAATCGAATTAATGGTCTGTTAAAGTAGATGCTTACGGATTAAAATTTAAATAGGATTATAAAAATATCTACTTAATGAGTACACCGCAGGAATTTTGCTGGGTAAAAGCCCCATATAACCGCGTCTCGCCTCCGGGGGGCTATAATGGTTAAAAAAGTTACTAATAGGGACATACATATACATACATAATACTATTTTATGTGTATAGTGTACAAGAACATCATTCATTAGAATTTTTAATTATTATTGACATGCTTGTGCCTATATCGGGATTATTTCAATCGTACCAAAAAACTAGTACCTACTTAGATGTAAAAAAATTTTACGGTCTATAATTTTTAATTGGAACTTCTTTGTCCACCACTTACCATTGTAATAATTTAGAAAACAATATCTTTTTCACTTATATTTTTTAAGCGAATCTAATATGTTGGGTTGTGAAAATTTTAGACTCGCATTTAAAACACATGTTGAACATTGTATCAAAACGTCAGTCGAAATCGTGGTCGAAATTTCTAATTTAATGGTTATTTGTAATTTGACTAGACTGTTAACGATGTATGTAAGTACAATATTAATGTAAACTTATATACATGGTTGATTGAACGAGAAGTACGAGTATGTTATTGAAACAGCAGCCTACACAGCTTCGTATCGTATTCTTTACATTTGCTGTGACTCTGTAACGTTATATCGAAACATAACAATCGACTTTGAAAACATTATTTGTTCACCTTTACTCGATATGAAATCATGTGACACATTAATACTTTTACAACGACAAAATATTATAGATTTTTCTGTATTCGAAACTACCTACTTCATTAGTGTTTCAGCTGTCGTAATGCTTATCATAATTCATCGTGGGTTTACTTATTGTTATTTTTTATTTGTAATTTAGCTCTAGTATCTATAATAGAAATGTTTCTGAAAATTTGTTTTATTAACAATGATTTCATAAATGTATAAAATATAATTGTATCATAATTGGTCGTTTCAATAAATTCAATTCATAAAAAAATGAACTTGTCGAAAGAAAAACACGAATTGCATTTTTTTAACATTATGCATCTTTTCATTAATTCATTCGCTAGACACCGAAGTCACCTAGAGCCTACAAAAAAAACAGAATCGCGTTTTTTAACAACTACTTTATCACTTGGCTTCCGCAATCAACATTTTGATTGCCACAAATTACTCGATATTCTGTTAACTTTAAGATTTTAAAGTTCACACGTATTTTACTAAATAAATATGCCCCGTCTCTAGCCGGGTGAACTTAAGGATTTGGTTACACATGCTATGTTAATATTGGTTTACCTTTTTTATTATATTTTTTGTCATTTCTTTATATTATTGCTTCCACGCTGCTTCAGAAGAAGAAGAATAGAATGCGCAAGCTGCTTGTTTTCACACGACTTATTGTAAGAAACTGATAGTCATATCGCCGCATAAATTCTTTTTGGTACACCGCATTACGATGATGGACTGACGGCTAGGATAATGGGTGCAAGAAATTCACGAGAGACGGCGATGAATTAAATATATTATTTGTTATTATAATTTTTCTATTTCTTTTCTTTTATTATATACAAATACTAATAATAAGGGGGTCAACTGAGGAAGCGTGCTCGTCGCGACCGCTGCCAGCCCTTTTCACGGCTGCAATTCCTCTTCTGTCCACACCATGCGGGACAGTGCAAATATGAATGCTAGGGCGTCCCCCGAAAGCGACGTACACCGGTTTGTCGCCGCTGGTGTGAGCAGAGTGCAGTTCGGCGTTGGGGACCGCCACCCAACACGCTGTGCACCTAGCGGCGGGAAGTGGAGGGAGGAGTGCAGAACAGCTGCGTGGAATGTGAGAGGTGGGATTGAAGAGAAGATGAATGAAGTGATAGATATTATGGAAGAAAGAAGATTGGATGTGTTATGTTTGAGTGAAACCAAGCGAAAGGGCAGTGAACTTGTCGACTTGCCTGTAGGGGGCATCGCTTTGTGGTCAGGTGTACCACAAGAAGAAAGGGGATGCCAGGGGGTAGGCGTTTTACTGTCCTCTCGTTTGGTTAACTGTGTAACTGAGTATAAGAGTGTAAACCCAAGACTGCTCTGGGTGCGTCTCAAGATAGGGTTGACGAGGTTATTTGTTTTAGTGGTGTATGTCCCAGTGTCCTCTGTCGGCTTGGGCTAGCTAGAGCAGTTTTGGTAGAATGTTAGGGAAGTTATAGAGACGGTTGAGGAGAATGAGAGAATTATAGTGTGTGGAGACATGAATGGATGGGTTGGGACAGCTCGAACAGGATTTGAGTCTGTCCTAGGCAAGTATGGAGATAAGAGAATGAATCATGCTGGTAGGATTATGTTAGGACTGTGTATGGAAAAGGATCTGTTTGTTGCTAATACCTTATTTAAGCACAAAAGGATTCATCAGTACACGTTGGAAAGGAAGGATGAAAGAAGTATGATTGATTTATTCCTGGTGGACCGCCGGCTCAAAAAGTAGGTTATGGACACTAGAGCACACAGAGGAGCCTATCTGGGAACAGACCACTTTCTAGTGGTAACTAGAATAAGGGGTCTGTTTGCGGCATGGCGACATCGCGTAGTGTCCAAGCCTGCAGCGGTTTGTCGAATTAAAAGTTGGAAACTCCAAGATGCGACCACCAGGAATGAATATGAAAGGGTATAATCCTGTAAGCTTGATGATAGATTGAATATGATGAGCGAGGATGTTGAAGAATGTTGGCAGAACCTTAGGGATAACATGATCGAGGCTGCGAAAGAAGTGTGTGGAATGAATAAGGTTGGTAATGGTAAGAAGCGTGATGTGTGGTGGGATGATGAGGTGAAAGTGTCTGTGCATAAGAAAAAGAAAGCATGGCGGGACTACCTAGCTACTAAAAATGACTGTGGTATGAAAAATTTGATGAAAGACAGATATAAGCTGCAGAAAGCAGAAACGAAGGCACTAGTGAAAGAGAAGCGTGAAAAGTGTAGGGTGTTAGACGAAAACAAGATGTCGGACAACTTCAAGGAAAATTCCAAATTATTTTGGAAAGAAGTACGTAAGTCCCGAAGTGGTCCGGCACCTTGCAGAATGAATAAAGTGCGTTCGAAAGAAAACAACCTGCTTACAAATAAAAAAGACGTTCTGCAGCGATGGAGTGAATTATATGGAGAACTGTATGAGAGTGGCGACTCCGTCTCTGATACTGAGAGCGACTCTAATGAATTGCCACATTTGGGCCAGGGACTGGAGGATCCCATTAGTATGAAAGAGATTGAGAAAGTGATAAGAAGTTTGAAATGTGGAAAGGCTGCGGGAAATGATGAGGTGACTGCTGAGATGATCAGGTATGGTGGTCCTAGGGTCTGGGATGCCTTCTGTGCACTCTGCAACCTTTAATGGCAGAAGAGGGAGGTTCCAGAGGACTGGTGCACGGCAGTCATAGTACCTATATATAAAGGGAAAGGTTCCTATCTAGACTGTGCGTGCTATAGGGCCATCAGCTTGGTCAGCTTAGCGAGTAAAGTCTATACTAAGGTATTGACTGAACGTATAAAAGGCGTTTCAGAAAGATATTTGTGGGAGGCGCAAGGTGGTTTCAGGAACGGTAGGGGTTGTATGGATCAGATTTTCTCGCTTCACGTTATCGTGGGGAGGTTTCTGGCTATAGGCCAGAAAGTTTTCTGCGCTTTCGTGGATCTAGAAAAAGCATTCGATAGAGTAGTGCAAAAGAAATTGTTGAGTGTTCTGCCTGAATATGGCGTGGAGGGCTCCTTACTGCAGGCTGTGAGGTCATTATATCGTGGCCACAGAGTCTGTGTAAGGATAGACGGTGACATGTCGCCCTGGTTTGAAGTCTGTTCTGGTGTCAGACAGGGCTGCGTGATGTCTGCCTGGCTGTTCGTGCTGTATTTAGACAGTTGCCTCCAGAGATTGAAAGGTAATATGAGTGGTATGGGATGTGATGACACAGTGGTAAACTGCCTATTGTACGCTGACGATGCTGTCCTAATAGCACCATCAGAAGCAGAGTTGCAGACACTAGTCACGTGCATGAAAGAAGATTGTGAAGTAAAAGTATTGAACTGAATGTGAACAAAACTAAGGTTCTGGTGTTTGAAAGAGAAGCGGTACAAACGAAATGTGTGATTTGTGTAAATGGAAAATGTCTAGAACAAGTGGACGAAATTGTGTGTCTGGGGAGTGCGTTTTCGAGGGATGGAAGATGTGAGTTGGATGTGGAGAGACGGGTAGCAGCTGGAAATAAAGTGAACGGTGCTCTGTCCGCTATAGTGGGTAGTATGAATATATCTAACACTGCTAAAATGGCCATCCACAATGCGGTGTTGGTGCCAACTTTGTTGCACGGTAGTGAGGCCTGGATATGCCCGAAATCGAGTGAAAGGATGATAGATGCTGTGGAGATGCTGTCTCTCAGAAATATGTGCGGTGTCACACTTGCGGACAGGATAAGCAATGATGAGATACGCAGTATGACAGGGTTGCACAACAGTGTTATTGTAAAAATGTAGAAAGGAATGCTTAGATGGTTCGGGCACTTGGAAAGAATGAGTGATGAAAGACTGACGAAGAAAATCTACAGAGCGAAAATGAGTGGTAAAAGAAGCCAATGAAGACCAAGGCTGACTTATGAAGATCAAATAGCCAGAGTGTTAGCAGACGGAAATGTCAAAAGCACTCGCATACCTAGACGAAAATGTGTGAAGAGAATGATGAGTTTTGAGGAAGCGAAAGAGGTGTGTAAGGACCGCGACTCCTGGCGCTCCGTCCTCTCGGACTACCCCGTTGGGGATACAGTGTGAAGATATGTTATGTTATCTTAATAATAATAAAAAACATACATATATACAAACGTACAACCTCCTTCTTTTTGAAGTCGGTTAATAAATGGTTATGGTCGTAATTATGTTTTTTTTTCATTCATCTAAATTGTAAGGAAAACATGTCTGACATTAAGTAGTCGTAAGTCGATGTAACAGGAATTACACAAATATAAAAATCGATTTCATGTAACATCTTGCTCCATATCTTTTAAACTTCTAAACCGGTTTTGAGGAAAAATGTTCACTGTTCCCCAAGTTGAAAGATAAAGTCGATTAAAATGAATTATTTCAATCCAGTCAGTAGTTTCTGAGAAGTTCTTGGACAAACATACATACACTCATGAAATTCAGCATACTTCTTCAGAAGCCCCAGTTGACTAACGGAAGTAAATATACTAATAATATTCACTTACGTTAGTAGAATAATATATATGTCCAATTCCGACAATATTACATACATAAATATACGGGTCGAAATGATAACTTTATTTTTTTTAAGTCGGTTAAAAATTGCACCGTCCTGTCTCTGGAATCTCTGGAATATAACATACTTATGTCTTACAGTGTAGAGAGCGGCAAATATTATTTTTGCCCGGAGCAGCTGAATAGCTAGAGATCAGGCCCTGCTCGCATTGGTATACATATAACTAAAACTAGTCCAATTTATTTACTTTTTTACGGATACAATGTCATACATCGTTATACTTTAATCTATACTAAGTGTTATCAATGTCCGTTCAGTAGTTGTTTGTGATCAGCGAACCAGAGGATAAAGAAACAAAAATCTCATGCCTAATTAATATTTGTTTTAACACTATTACCACGGATTAATTAGTTACTAACGTAAACTATCACATTTAAAATAGTCCCTCGAAACTTTTCTTTGTAGTTTTATTGTACAAAACTATTAACCTTCTCTACTGTTAACAAAGTATATAGTAAGTACGTACAATAATGTACATATATGTTATATCTTTGTATATAATATTTAATATTATAAATAAATTTTATATTTAATGTATGAGGAGAATGATGAGATTTGAGGAAGCGAAAGAGGTATGAAAGGACCGCGACGCTTGGCGCTCCGTCCTCTCTGACTACCCCGTTGGGAATACAGCGTGACGATATGTATGTATGTAGAATATTTACCAATAAATATTATAGGTATAATACTTATAATAACATGTAAGTATTAAATAGGTATAAACGCATTTAGTTACTTGCATGAACAGAAAACAGAACCAATTCTATAACGGCGGACATAATGGATAACGGGTAAGATCGTTATTCAAATCATATACTTAACAGTTATATGTATAAATTGTCAAGACAAAGTAGTATGTACTAACGTATTTGAACGCTTGATCCTTCAAAAGCCTTCAAAAGGATGTTGTGTAAGGATGAGCAGCAGGTTGATTATAACGTAAGTGGGTCAAGATTAAGCACGCGTTTACCTACAAAACGGCAATTAATGCATTTATTGCCTAAGGCCTAAACTATGCCGATAGTTGCGATGATATACTTACATACATGTCCCTTAACAACAATTCCATCATAGCTACATTTCAAATAATATTTGTATATGTAGATAAATGAGTTAGGTTTTAGTTAAGATTATATTCATTCATACTAATAAAATTATATTCTTTTAACGTTAATGTTTCCAATAAAATTATGCCTATTTTTGTTACGTAAGTACTTATTATCTGTTACAACAGAAAAAATCACGAAAAATATTTGCATACCTAATATTATTAAAAACATAGTAATTAAAAATAAACAAGCGTTTAATAAAATATGGACAAATTGACGACCTACCAACTATATTAGTAATACTACGTTTGAAACAAAATGTAGTTAACTTCCGTATGTAGTAATAAAAAATAAATAATAAAGGTACACAGAGTCAATTCTTATTAAAAAGATAAATTCAGACGGTAACGTTAAATCTGTTTGCACATAAGTACATTGTTGTAATGTATGTAAATTTTTAACGAACATTCAAGTTCTTTATAGCTAAGTTAATAATACATCAAATTTATAAATGAGAAAACTACAATCAGCGACTAATTGCGTTTTCATATACTTACACAATACTGCAACAGGCACGCCAACGAAATAATGCCATTCACTTAGTTGATATCCAAATATTTTCACAATCGTACTTATTTCCTTTATAAAATATTTTAAAACTAGAGTAATCACAGATGATATTGATTGTAAATAAATAAGTAGTACTAGATAAAATTAAATTTGAGCTAATGTGTTTTCGCGCCAGTTTAGGCGCATGCGCAGTGGTCCGCGGCGCGTCTCCCACTGTAACATAACTAGTCAGATTACCTCAGTAAGAGGTTAAGGGACTGTGCAGACGTAGCAACTTTAAATGATCAATCTCAACAACTGGTGAACAACAAGTGTAATACATTATTTTGTAATAATTACTATAAAAAGTTTCAGTTGTAGCGAACAACGATAAGTTTCTTAAAGACAACAACATATAAATCAATTGATACAGTTCATCCTCATTTTAAAAATAACTTACTATTAATTTATAACAATTGACGTCTGTCTCGACGTACAAAACAAGTATTTTTTCTTTGAAGTTAATTATCGCACTGGCTGTTTTCACCTTTTCTTTGTTTGTTGTCTGTAGAAATAGTTACCTAATGATTAAACGTAAGTTATACTTATACGTATTTAAACATGGAAAGCACGTACAAATTTTTTAGACGAGTTCTTGCACCTTACATGGTTTCCACATTACACTCGGGTAATACTTAGTATGTATTAGTGCATGCATGATTTAGCTATAACATGTAGCTACATATTACTCGTGTCCAAATCAAATATTACAAAATAGGAGTACTTACAATATAATTAATATCTACTTAAAGAATTATCTTTTTTTTAAACAAGAAAGATACCTAAATATTCCCTTCCCTGTATTATCCCCATACTCCTTCAGGTTAGTATAATAAAAAAAAAATTTTAATTACACGCACGACTAAATCGTAGAAGCAAAACCATGATTCATGTTGGTATTCCAGAACCGCCCCTTTTCGAGCTTAACGTTACATGACAGATAAAACTATTATCTTACAGCTCGTTTAAATTGTATTTACGTAGTTCGCATTTAAAAATAAGATAACAATAAATAATGTATTTTAAACAGTACTTCTCGATAAGTGTATCATACCTCTATATTGTCCAGATTTATTTCCGCTACATATTTTCGTATGCAACATTTAATTTTCAATATCTTGCGTAAAAGGTGAATGTATCTCGCTTAAATCACGTGATAACGAAATGACTGCGCAAGTTATTTGCGCAACTGTTTTCAGTTGGATAACTAAAACTATTACTGTTCTACAAATACACTTTCTACACAGTTTACCGAATCTGTAGTACATAAAGATATACAGAGAATGAAGTATACATTTTATGTAGACTAAATATAGTTTTCTAATATTTTATGTTTTTTGCAGATAAGTTTTAATATTAAAATATTTACTGATTTAATTGTTTGTAAAATCAAGATTAAGATCTTAAAAGAGTTATGAACCACGAAAAACATTCAAAGGTCAAGAGCGAGCAAATAATATGGAACAGAATCTTTCACGCAGATTCCGTTCCACATTATTTGTGAGACAATGAATTCAAGTTAATTTTTAGACTTGTAACCTTCAATACGGCTTCAAAAATTAGAGGGGTAATGTCCAAGTCAATTTCAAGTACGTACACGATTTTTCCCGTTTTCATTCTTCTATGAATATATTTTACAGTGTTAACTTATGCAAAATATGTGGGTTACCAAGATGATTACTGTGCCAAACAAGTTCGCACGTCGCATAGTTTCTAAGAAACTCTATCGTGGCCATTGGACAAACCGACAGTCGAAGGGACGCACAAATAATCTTATGGTTTTGTTTCATTTAAGGTATTTTCATTCTAAGGCGCGCAACTCTTAAAACTAAGGATAAAAACAGGCAGATTATTAAAGTTAATATTGAAATAACTAATCGATAATAGTAATTTTTCTATAATGAAAAAAACAGCAACATAATATTAAATTTTATAAATGATGAGTAGGTACGTAATAGTATATTATATATTCTATACAAATGTAATTAAAGTACCCGGATACTACTTCTTCACCACGTCAATAAACCAGCAAAACAAGTCTACATAAAGTAAGTTAAGCACACAACATGCCCGGATTTAATATATTCAAATAATTGATTTCCTCAGAATGCGATGTGAGTCGATTTTTACAATACTATTTCAATAACATCTATCTGTACTTTATAAAAGAGTAACAGAGCCGTATCAGATTTATCTAAAATAAATATTTTAGATTGTTTTTCGATTTGTCTGCTTGTGACTTTGTTCGAACAGCACTAAAAAGACTTCTGGGTGGATGGCAATACAGATCGCACTCTTACCTATGCTTATATCGTAATGCCACATATTCAAATTATATTTATGATAATTGATAAGTGTAGCTGGTCCATCGAATTCTCAAAGTAAAGATTGATCTTAATATTTTTCTACAATAACACGTAACCCCATCGTTACATTGTTGTCCACATATTCGAAACTTTGCGAGTAACTTCATTTTAACGACTCTACCACACTTTTCCTCTGTTCCTTTCTAACGTGCAACTCCATAACATGTAAATTTTGTCATGTCATGTCTATATAATTAAACGACCACATACTTACATATTAGTCAGTGGAATCGAAAAATAATTTGATTAGAAATATAAAAAAAAATTGACAAAAAAAAATAGTGCGTCGATCGACGAATCCAGCACTTACGACAAGTCAATTAAAAGAGGTTGTTTTGGAATGACCATACCATATTATGGTTCTTGAAGGATCGCTTAAAAAATATATCTACACACAGTCAACGGGACGTATTGATCGACTTTAACGCACCGTTCTTTTAGTTCTATAATAGAAACGAATTTGTTTGAAGGAATCCTTCTGAAGTATTCAATTAAACGATTAAAATTTTAAAATAATACTTTTTTTTTACATAACCAAAGTTATTGAAAAATAATAAATTAATGTGCAACTCCACGGGACCAACATGGCTCATCACTTTTTATAATTGGTAAAGCGAGTCAATAAAATAAAAGGAAGTCCGTTAATATGCACGCATGTGCGGAAAACTCTCCTAGCGACGCCCTGAGCCTGTAGTTCGCGCTCCGTACGAGGTGTCCCTCAGCTGGAGGAACCCTCAGACGGTCGACCATCTGGCAGGGCACCTTCTGCGCTTGCCCCAACACGACCGGTGACGCTGTAAAAGCCACTAAGACTAACAGCAAAGAGGAGGGTTTTTTGATCGGTTCGAGTCCGACACTACTGAGTCGGTGTATCTAGAATAATATTCTAGACGTTGACCCAAGTATAAACATATCACCGTACTAAAATATTTAATATCCGTCAGTTTCGTGCGTAAATGCGTGCGTGCGCAGACTTAAAGAAAATGTAATTAATTGCTATTTCGGCCTCTATATTGATAATAACGATTACTACGATATTTTTTCATTTTGTGCAAGCACGGCCCTATTATGACTTTATTATTTGTTTAGATAGACAATATAATATTATATTAGTCACAATATAGATTTTTCACTACTTCTATTATGTTATTTTATTTCGTTAAAATAAAAAATCTAAAATGAATATAAAAAAGAAACAGCATAAGCAAATACCAATACGTGTACTTCACCTAAGTATACTCAACGAGTCCGCAATACGCGCCCTACTTTCACAAATCAACAACACTGTTGTCCAAATATGTATACATTATACATGCGTATGTCTATGTAGTCTATGTAATATATGTAATGTATACCTAATCATAATCTTAATTTCTCAGAGGAAATTTATATTAGTCAGGAATTCTACGCATTTCCAACAAACAAATACACACATAACGTCACATCACGCCATTTCACATTCAAGGTGCCCACATCAATTAGGAAGGAAATCAAGAAAATGCCTTACCTTGTCACCACTTTTGACTATATTCGGACTTACAAATGGTAAAGCGGAACCGTACAGAAATTGCTCGTCTCCTACTGATTTAATTCAAAATTTCAGGCTTTTGAGTTCCAGATTTAGAAAACAGTTGTAAACACGGTCAACAAAAAAGGAAAACTGAAAAGGAAAAAAAATGAACCGACTTCAAAATAAAAACACTGAAAACCAGAAAGTAATTAAGTATCCTTTACTAACCAAAACTCAAGTAGGTATGTATATTCAATAAAATATATAATTATATTTCACAGTTATTGAATTCGGTGCCAAACAATTAAACAGCAACAGAAAGTATGTATACTCGTACTAGTTTGGTGGAGTTACCACAGACTTTACGAATTATTTATGAAGTATTTATGAAGTTACTTTTTCTTGAGTTTTGATTAGTTAAGGGTAATTATTTTGTAGTTTTCAATGTTTATTACTTTTTATTGTATGTTTATATATGGCATATATATATATATATATAATATAATAAAAAACTATATATATAGTTTTTTTGAAGTGGGTTTAATTTTTTCTTGTAAAGTTATTATGCAAACTGTATGTGTAAAGAGGTGTGACAAACAGATGTACGCATTGCTATCTATGTGAACCGTTATCCGTGCTAGTTTCCGAATTTCATGAATAATCTCGGAACTATGTATATAGTTATTGAAAGTCGCTACATTATCGAACCACATAAAACTTTCACCAAAAATTACTAAACGAATGTACATAGGTTCAACGTATAGGTATTTATGTATATAACCGAAAGGTTTTATATTAGCCGCTATATACATAGCTAAATATGTTTCTACAACACAAGAAAATATGAATACCTACCTATATAATGGCTATAGAAAAAATGTATTCAGAAACGTGTATTAATGTTATACATCGCAATTAATTTATATTAATCGCTAATGATTTGTATAATGGCAACTCTTATTTCGTCACTTTCCTCTCGTAACACCGCACGCGGTGAGATGTTTTTTTCTTCTTCTGTAGCTCGCATCTATTTTATATAAAATATAATGTTTAGTGGAATTGACTATTTAGTAATAATAATTGTAGTTGTGAACATTTATTATCATAATATATCATGTACTGTGATTGTTTTGGACTATTGTCATTTATAATCTGTGTCTGCTTTAAATATGAATTACTTATCCGGGGGCAATTTCGTTTCCGTCAACCATATTTGAGTATTACAGGATGTACGCCTCAACAACAGAGAATCTTTGGTATACGTGCAAGCGGTACTGGTCACAGAAACAGCGTACAATTCGTGAAATATTCTATTAAAAAGTTCATGCGAAGATCGTGACGGATTGTAAATAGGTACACATGTTTGAATTCTAAAGATTTGTCATTCGCTACCTATGTAGACAATAGACAAATAGGCTTGAATTCACTATCTATATAGTGAATTCAAGCCTATTTGTCTATTTACAAAAACTTATGGCTAAACAAACTATGAAGACAGAGCTTTTAAATTTGTTAAGCAGTAATCGCAAATATTAGGTCTTTACCTATGAAATTTAGTATACAAAAAGTTAAAGTATTTTTTTATATATATTTTTATTTCTATTAATCAAAGTATGCACCCATGCTATCGATGCTTATCTGCCAGCGCAGTGGTCATTTTTCAATGCCCTTCTTGAAGAAGTCAGGTGTACGGGAGGCAACAAACTCTTCGAAGGCATTTTGTACTGCCTCTCGGGTAAAGAACTGTTTTCTTGCCAAGAAGTTGTCCAAATTTTGGAAAAAGTACAAGTTTGTCGGCGCAAGGCCTGGTGAGTACGGTGGACGACGCAAAATTTCCAACCCTAGCTTTTGTAGCTTAGAGACGGTTTGTGCCGTTGTCGTGCAGGAGCAGCGGGGTCGAGCGATTAACCAAGGCTGACCGAAGATTTGCGAGTTTTTCCATCATTGTGTCCAGTTCCTCACAGTATACATCCGCAGTAATGCTCGTGCCATTTGGTAAGAAGCTGTGATGAATGTGTGAATGGTGTGTGACACCAGCACTGCCCTATCATGACAATACACTGTAAGTAAAGATACAGTGTTTTGTGGTAATATTCATGAATAAATTCTACAAAGTGAGTCTCATGTATCTAGTTCAATCGATTAACTACTCGGGTCCTGTGGGCATAGTTACTACATAATAAAATACACTGCAAGTTCAAATAAATAAGACTTAGTTTTGACCAAATACTGTAGCATTACTTACAGTGTCTCGTCGTAACAGGTTGGCATGCCAGTAGCGCACTGTAGGTACAGTTACAGTGTCTTGTCAAAATAAAGAAAGCAGATCTTGTTCAAACATGCTCATTTAATTTTGATTGAACTGATCCCGGATTGACAGTCTTTGTTTTGTTCTTATTAGGAGAGCACGTTATTTGTTTATTAATACGAGAGGTCACGAAATATCATTATTTTCAAGAATATCATCACAAATCAAACCTAGATGAGCGACATAATGATGCATGACGACAACTGTGATAAAGAGAACGTGTGTCCTTCGGCTAATGAAATGTTAGAAGAGCAGCAGCAGCAGCTGCTGTTGAGCCCTTTGGACTTGAGTAACTACTCACTGCAGGCACTGAGACCGAGTGAGGTTAAATTAGTTGAAGAATGTTTAGAGCTGGAGTTTTGTCACAAAACATACACAGAGTTATTACCTACTACCGCAACTGGAGCTGCTGCTGCAACTGAAGCTGTAATAGATTATGAGTATCAGTTACGGTCTCATAATCAACAAATAGAAAGTACCCTACATTCAGCTCTCTCCGACACTGACAGTCAATCAGACACTGCACAATTGCAGCATCGGAACGACAATACCCAACAAGTCCTTGTTCAACAAGATATTCTCACTGATACAAACGAAGCTGACGTTGTTGATGTTAACATATCTATTCCACCACAATGTCAGGTAAGATACTAGAACAACTTAATTATCTGAACGAATGAAGTACCTATACAATATGGCTTACTAACTTTTTAATGTTCCGTAGTCAGTTAAGTATTTAGGGCCGTAGTAATAAAACACTTTCCAGTTTGACTACGTTCTCTATCTTAATCTTTCCTATTTGTAATGTAGTGAGTCAGAACCAACTCAATCTTGAGAGCGTTTTATAAATACGAGCATGTCCGACTATCTATAGGTTCTATTATAGGCACTACTACACAGTTTATATTTTTTTTACAGAGAAAACGAAAGAGAACGCGTGATCCACTAAAAATAATCGAAATTCAAAGACAGAAACATCCAATGCTAGAAATTTGTTCTTGCAAAGTTTACAAATGTTCAACCAAATTTACAGAAGAAGACAGAAAGGAAATATGGCTTTCCTTCTGGAAGCTAGACAGACAGCGGCGCAGAGATTTTATTTCAAGATCAGTTTTAAAAAAACCAACAGGGGTTAAAACTAGAAGTGAATCACGACGGCACAACACGCTAGTATGGCAATTAAATGAAAAAATTGTCTGCAAAACGATGTTTTTGCACACTTTAGGTTATACAAATGACGAAGCTGTTCAGTCTGTACTGAAAGCCAATTACCTCACAAACAATAAAGCTCCCAATATTGCCGCTGCACCAGATCCGAGAGGACATCACACGCCAAAGCACGCATTTCCAGCAACTTACGAAAACGATCTAAAGGACTTTATAGAAAGATTTAAACCAATGCAGTCACATTATAATATCAAACATGCGCCTAACCGTCGATATTTGCCAATCGGAGTAAATTTTTCATTAGTCTACAAACAATTTCAGGAACACTGCGAAAATAATAATTTACAGATGTGCAGTTGGAGTTACTTCTACAGCGTGATCAAGGGCATGAATTTGTCGACTGCAGAAACAGCGCAAGATATTTATTTGTACAATATGTAAAAAACATGACATTAGACATCAGAGTTCTGAAGAATCTCCACACTCTTGCACCGATTGTGAATGTGACGACTGTGTGTCATATCCTCAGCATATAAGTAATAAAAGAGAGGCTAGAAAGGATATTAAGAAAAAAGAAAAAGAATGTGAGCAATCTGGAGGCAGCAAACTTTTATTTACAGTAGACATGCAAAAAGTTATCTGTATGCCCGTGCTTAAATGCAAAGAATATTATTTTTCTCGTAAACTTATGTTGCTAAACGAGACATTTGTTCCTCCGGGAAAAATAAACACTCCTTTTGTATGATTTGGCATGAAGGAGAAAATGGTAGGAAAGCTCACAATGTAGCATCAGCTTTCGTTCACTTTATAAGAAAGAAGTGTAGGGATGCTAAAGAGATTTATTTATTTTTAGATAATTGTAATGCACAAAACAAGAACAAAACACTTCTTTCAGCACTTGTAAGACTTGTAAATGATAACATGACTGTTGTCGAAAAAATCACTCTTGAGTACTTCGAGCCTGGTCACACCTTTATGGCGGCTGACAGTCTTCATGCTGCAATTACAAAGAAAATTTCTGCTGCAGGGGAAGTTTATGATCTTGACGACTTCATAAATCGCATTAAATCATCAAGGAAAAATGTTGACATTGAAATTCTTACGCATGAAGACATGATGCTAATTGAAAACGAATGCAAAGCAGTGTTTCCTAAGAACTGGAACATACACGCGTTAAAAATCATTCAATTTAGTAGAGGAAGTCTTACTTTATTGGCAAAAAATGAATATCTGGGCGACTTTAAAGAAATTCATTTTTTAAAGAAAAAGGCAGAAAATAACCTAAAAAAGAAATGTGACAAAAATGAAACTGATCTTTTTGCTTTAGTTTCTAGAGAAGAAGCAGCAAAAGGAATAAGTGAGTTAAAAAAAAAAGATTTGATGGAGTTATGCAAGGTTATGCCTCTATCGAGAGCAAAATTTTATCATGATTTGAAAGTATCGAACACAGAAGATTTAGATGAGCAAGTAGAACCTAACATTTAAAAATCATGATTTGAAATTATCTCACTTTAATGATTAAATGATAAACAGTATCGTTTTAAAAATTGATTGAATGAGCGAAATGTTTACCGATTAAGTAATTGGAGTATTGGTTGGTACTTTAAAGTGATTTTAATAAAGTGGTAGTCGTAATGTGATCAAACATCCTATAAGTTCATTTAAAGTGCAACTTATACAATAATAATAATATCTTCCAATTAGATATATTAATCAAAGTGTTGACTTTTAAATCAGTGCCTATTAGGTAACTATTAGGTACCCACGTTTACCTTAATCCTAAAGTATTATATTTCTTTAGAGGCAAGTTTCCACACAAACGTAGTTTTGTTTTAATTTTTTAACCAACGTCAACACGCCACCAACGCAATTTAATTTCTCGATATGTCTGATCCCATTATATTTTCTAAGTTTGATTTAGATCCAGCATGTCATTTTTAAATTAAAACGAATCTATGTTTTTTTTCTTCTTAACTTTTTATTTAATTCTTAAGATTTTGTTTTGCTTTCTTATTATTTTTTATAATTAATAACAATTACAGATATTTTATGTTTGTATAAAACGTTTTAATTCGTTACGTACTTATTATTGTTAATTGAAATATCTAAGATTTCTGTTACTGCCATTTTTGATACAATGTTTTAATAAAAGCAACAAATATCTCATTTTTCTTAATTTTCGTTTTACGGAAGTTTAGAACAATCGGAAAACAACGGCTATCGTACACATCCGTGTTAATGTCCTTTCCAAAGAGAATGTGAAATTACTACGTAAGTCCTTTCGTCTGTAATTGATAATATTACTACAAGGCACTGTATCTATGGTTACAATCTATTGTCATGACAATATTGCCCACAGTGATACCAAATTGTTCCGACAGAACAACTAATTCCCTTTTTTTTCTTTTCAAATGGGGTAAAATCAAAAATTCTTTAACGGCTACGAAGGTGAGCCCACAGATAATAATATAACAAAATAATCATCTGTCTAGGGCTATAATAGAGCTAGATATCCGAAAAAAATGCAAAAACACATTCAAAGTCATTTATCTCAAAACAACTGTTTTCAACTTAGTATATTGTCATGACAGGGCAGAGCACTAGACCACCAAACAGTAACCATGACTTTTCTAGAGGTAATTTTTCGTTTGGGGCATTGCTTAGGTGCTGAACCAGGGTCTAACCAACACTTACGATTGTCAAAAAAAATCCATTTTACATCGCAAATGACAATGCGGTTCAAAATCCCTTCGTTTCTGTGTCTATTAACCAACGCAAGGCATAAAACTCAACGCGTTCGTCGCGCTGGCGATCGTTTATTTTATGCGGCACCCACTTATCAAGCTTTTTTACCTTGCCAATTTGACGCGAATGGACCAATATTGTATCGAACTCAGCAGTAGATTGAGTATCGTCAGCTACCTTTACCGCCTTTAATTCGTCGTTGTTGACCTCATTGGTAAAAACCATTTCTAATTATCGTATTGACGTAAATGTAATAACCATGCAGGTTATACTGGAATTTAAACGAAAGTAACGTAAATGCAGTGGAAGTACGATCTTTCAGAAATATGTGCGGGGTCACCTTAACGGGGAGAATAATCAATGAAAAGATGCGCAGTATGTCAGGGTTAGATGACAGTATTATTATAGAAATACAGATAGGAAAGCTTAACTGGTTTAGAGTTTAGACACATAGAAAGAATGAGTAATTAATGTTTGACGACGAAAATCTACAGAGCGTAAGTGAGTAGTAGCAGAAGCCAAGACAGACCAAGACTGAACCATAAAGATCAAATAACCAGAGCGCTAGCTGACGGAAGTGTCAAAATCACTCGCATAACTCTGCGAAAGTTTACGGAGTATAACGAGATTGGAGGAAACGAAAAAAGTATGTAAGCACCGTGATGCTTGGTACTCTATCCATCCTGACTACCCCGTTAGGGATACATTGTGAGGATAAGGATGTATGTAAACGGTTTCTGGAAATATTAGTCTGCATATATGTAATTGCCCGCTGCGCACACTTGCCCCACATGACTCTATCTGTAATAAATTAGATTTCATACATTCACTTCGTGTCTATACAGGATTATCTCACATTGATAAAAAAATACATTAATTTTATCAGTAATTAAAATAAAACAATATTAGAAGTGCAATAAAATAAAATATTATTTGATTTTAGTACAAAAATTTAAAACAAATTAATTATCAAACATGTTGAATTATACCTACGCAAAAACATATGACATTGAAACTTCAAAATTTAGTTTCTATTAAGTAACTTGGAATTTAAAAAATACCTATATATACCTAATTCATCCAATATTACTAAAGGCAATTTTTTCAAACTATTTAACTTCATAATGCATTGCAGTAATATGCCCATAATATTGATATTATTTCAACTATGGTCCCTTTTTCTAACTTAAATTACATTACCTACGTGAACTACAACAAAAAGTAGAATAATGACTGTTGCCTTTATCTTTTACTAGATTCATGTTAATGTGTAAGGAGATATTTTCAATGTGATATTAAAAGATAAAAAATAAATAATACTCATAAATATCCACGCAAAGCGTGTCCCAAAAACCTTTCGCCAAACTGAATCTGATAATAGTTATCATATGTAAGTATAAAAAATTACCTGTATAAAAGATTCACGACTTTGTTAACTTTTCGCAGTTTTATGATCATTTTTCTTGTTTTTTAACACTAATCAGTAACAAAGTAATTCAGTTATAAAAAAGTAATATGTAACATTATTAGATAGCTCTAATTTCCAAATTAAGAAAATATTAATATTTGTAGATATTGCAGTGAAATAAATGATACAATATAAAGATTTAATAAAAAATAAAAAATAGCTGGAAATCCGTGAAACTTACTAAGGCTATTTTTTTCTTTTTTTTTTCATTTATCCCACTTAGGGAACTATTTTTTTATATGTTACGTTTCCGGTCTGTGAAGTGTAAACATCATCGCAATTTCATTCAAAACAAATTGCTTATTAAAAATAGTTGGAAGTTACGCTTGGATAACAACACTGTTGCAAACAATAACATTGAAGTCTTAGAGAAATTAGAGGAAATAACTTTGGGATATTTGTCCAGATCTATCCAGTAAAATGAAGCTGAATATTAACAACAAGAATTGAGATTAGAATATTACTCATCATTTAACTCAACGTCAGCTTGACAATCGGTCAAATCACAGACTTACATGGAAGCAGACTATACCCATCAATACAAAATGCATGGCAAATTTACACCAACAAATATTACTTACACATATGCAGAACTCAGGCCCGCATTAAGAAGTGGGTGCTTATACTGCGTATTATCTTCGAGCGGGACTATTTGGGACACCCCAAATTATATTACGTCATATGTTCGATGATTAAATATTTCTTGGTGTATAAACATTATTTTGGTTATTTAAAGTGCAATATATGGTACAAAAGTGTTGTACCCCCAATAGTTGCAACGCCTCATACAGAAAAGCCCCGAAAATCACGTTCCATCGGTAAGTAAATCTGATGTTGCAAATTGTTTGATTACTGCATTCAGTTAGCTGATATTTTTGTATTTCGTGGCTCCGACACTTAAATATGTTGCAAACTATTAAAATTAAAGTTTCCTTATATTGTATAAGGTTTTTTTATAGGTTTTTTATATTTTCGTACCAAATACCTAATCAATTTTGACATTATTAGTACTTGTACCTTAAAGAGGGCCAAATTCAGAGAAAATTGAGTCTCGTAATAAAATTAAATATTAACGAACAGGTACCTCAGGTTAAGCAACTATCTATTTTTTGCAACTATCTTTTGATTTTGATGTATACCTTGTTAATTTCGGGTTTCTAAAGGATGAAAATCTTCAAAATTTTGGTTAAAGAACTGCATAAAAGAAATAAATAAGAAAGGCTACATAGAAAAAACTGGCAGACCAATTCTTGCAGTGTTTTGTGCTCAAAACATTTTGAACCCCATTTATTATGTAAAAGAGATACCCGTAAAACCGTGTTGTTGTTTGACCATGAAATTTAACATACCTATTAAAAATTAACATGCTATCGCCAAATTAATCTCTAGTCGCTATGCTGGGCTGAACCTGGACCAGTGTTGTTTAGAAAAAGGCCAGTGCTGGAAGCCATACTTAACAATTACAAATTTATTGTTAATTTATTTATAAAATAATACAACTTTCTTGCTTCAGATAATCGAATATGGACTTTATTATGCATAAATTGTGTGTTCACATGTAAAAATGGTGAAAACAAATATGGATATCTCGAGACGAATAATGACAAATAATACCTACGATTACTTGCAATGGTAATCCTTAGCATATCAGACATTCTGCGCTAGTTACTTCTGGCACACATTGAAAAACAGTGAAATGATGTGTTTGATGCACATCTATAATGAGTTCTTAGATAATGTAATAAGAAAACAATCCTATTAACAAATAAAAGACTGAAAACATTCTTTGTTTTATTGTGTAAGCTATTTTAGTTTTTATTCTCAACGTTATCGGTCACTTTCCCGATTTCTTTTAATTTTTGAGTTTTGCGCGTAGTTTAGAGAAAATAATAATCAAAGGACAAAGCATAGCGATGAAGAGTTATTTAATAATTTTATGAAACATTCACTGACGCTTATCTCCTTAAAATAATAGTTAACTATAACACTCTTCTGATATAAAACTTGTTCTATTTTCTCATAATCAAGTTTCTAACACTTACTGTAAAGCAATGGTAAGTAGGCTTTACTGGAATTAAAAGGACTGATAAACGAAATTCCTCCAACTCCTCTCACTCGCACACAACTTTAACGTACAATATACTATAATTTTTGCACTTAAAACTCCCAAAAGCGCAAATAATAGCAAATCTGAATTTTGAATAAAATGCCAACCAAGCTTCTTTGGTTCACACCAAAAAATCTAAATTCAAAACTTTTACTTCCCTGATTATCACCTTTCCCGATTTTTAAAAATATATCGTTTATGTCATTAAACTTCATGTACCCACATAGACCGAACCGCAAGCAAGGTCATCACAATGTACATGCAGCCCAAAACCAGCAGCGCACAGCCGTCAGGCCTCATCTATCGAAAGAACAGACATAATATTGTATCGCGGAGCCATTGGGAACACTCCAAATTACATCCTTCATGTGACAAAAACAATCTACAAAAAGAAGGAATATAATAAAGTAATAATCTCTAATATTAAGTATATCAATTAATTTTATCCTTATTTACATTAACAAAAAGTACATACATACGTTAATGTTTACAAACTTAAAACTACACATTATCTTTATTTTATCCTTATTTTATCACAAGAGAAATATAATTTGGAGTGTCCCAAATAGTCCCGCTCTATGATAATATAGATACCCACTCCTTAATGCGGTCCTGAGTTCTGTATGTGTGTGAGTAATATTTGTTAGTGTTAAATTTGCCACGCATTTTGAACCGATAGGTTTAGTCTGCTTCCATTTAAAAGTCTGTGGCTTGAACCAACTAGGTATTTAATAGTTGGTGCAAGGGAGATGTCAAAGCCTTAATGTATGTATTACCATAGACATATTTCTCTTATCTATGGTACAAATTTTTACCTTTGTACTTCAATTTTTCTAATGTGTGTTCATACAGAGAAATAAATTATAACACTTTATGAGTTTAATTAAAAATATTATTATTTGAACACAATTGCTGTCGATGACAATATTATTTGTATCACTAAGTTCATACAGGTAAAATGTCATGTTTCTGATACGCTATTTCGGTAATGGAATGACAGGTATTACTTTATTTTTTATTTGGTGAATAAAAAGCTTAACGTAAGTAGATAGTTCAATACGTTCAAGTTCACGATATAATTTATTAATCTTATCGATATCCTTTAAGATACTTGTACGATATGTAGGCATCCACACCATGAAGTATGCCAAGCACTACTCCGATGTACTGAAAATGATAATGAAAACATTTATTAATAGTACTGTAATTGTTCTGTATACAATAAATAATATATATACCCTAAAAATTACTGTAAAAATTTTGTTAAAATACAAATCAAGGGTGATTATGATTACTTAAATTCTATTAATTTTCAATAAATTTTCTTATTTATATACAGGGTTCATTTGAAAATACTAATAACCTCTTAGTATTTTGTACTAAACATTATCCCCAATAACATTTGTTTTACGACTTTCAAAAATTCATGTTTTTCCTTTCATACAAAAATAAAAATACATTAAATGTTTCTGAAAATGGCACCTACTCTGCCCAGTCGCTAAAGCGGCACACGCACAGCGCGACGCTGAGGCCCGGTCCGCTTGCACTGCACCACAGTACAAGCACAGTACAAGTAAGCATACAGTATGCTATCTCGGCAGTGTCCTAGAGATAATTACCTACGGTCGTTTGGGACGTAAACGCGCAATAGGGCTACCGACTTGGACTGAATGTTTTTCTTGGGTTACTTATTTGATAATAGGTACTATATTAAATTGTCATATTATCTTTTCATTTTATATTATTGCAAATTTAATACGTTTTTATTTATATAATTTTACTAGTATTTTATATCTAGTTTCAAAAGTTTGTGAGTTAGTATGGTGGAAATGGACAAAAAAATGCTTTTTTATGTGCAGTATAATTAAAAATCAGCAATAAATTAACTAAATCATTATGATAATATATTTCCTACAAATTAGCAACAGAGAAATATTTCTGGTTTCGATATAGATGTATTCAAACATCCATACACTGAACATTGTGCTCGTAAACTTGATTGACATAATATTTAGTCAATAAATGCGCAGGAGCGTCTCATACCGTCCGACGACAACCGCGGCGCGCTCGCGACTGTCGTATGTTGAGATATGTCGAGATTTCGAGCGCGTTGTTTGGGAGCGTTTGTATGAAGATAGCATACGTACAAGTAAGTAAGCAGTATTATATCTCGGCAGTGTCCTTGAGATGATTACCTATGGTCGCTCGGTACGTAAACACCCAATAGGGCTACCAACTTGGACTGAATGTTTTTCTTGGGTTACGTATTTGATAATAGGTACTATATTAAATTGTCATATTATCTTTTCATTTTATATTACAGCAAATTTCACAAGTTTTTATTTATATAATTCTACTAGTATTTTATTTCTAATTTCAAATGTTTGTGAATTAGTATGGTGGAAATGGACAAAAAAAATGCATTTTGTGTTTTTTGTGTGCAATACAATTAAAAATCAGCAATAAAATATCTAGATCATATTTTCTACAAATAAGCAACAGATAAATATTTCCGGTTTCGATATAGATGTATTCAAACATCCACACACTGAACAATATGCTCGAAAACTTGATTGACATAATATTTCGTCAGTAAATGCGCGGGAGCGTCTTATAACATTCGACACTCGCGACCATAGACTCGCGACTGTTGTATGCCGAGAAATGCCGAGATTTCGAGGAGTGTCATTTGCAAGCGTTTATATGAAGATAGAATACTGCTTGCTTACTTGTACTGTGATTGCACCATCGGAAATACGTACAGAGTAATTACGTTTCAGACAGTACAACAAAATTTAACAAATATTTTTTGAGGAACGTATTGAGTTTTGAAAAAAAAAATTGTACAACAAAAGTTGTTAGGCATGTTGACAGTAAATTTGTAGTAGTTATTAGTATTTTTAAATTAACCCTGTATATCCGAAAAATAACTACGTAATTAGCCATTCTAATAAGAAAATGTATGTAAATGTAATCATCGTTATTAAGAGGTTATGTGACACTAGTGAAATAGCGTCTCGTCCCGGTTTTGCATGAATATGTAAGTACTTTGTAGCCAAAATCCTGGCCTTTTTAGGTATAGAATTTAAAAAAATTGAAATTAAAAAAGTTATGTCTAGTCCATTACATCTGGTTAAAAAAATTTGATCCCTCAAACTCAATTTTTGAATTTTCAAACAACGAACACTCGTTCATTTACTTCCAATAAAAAGTAGTTATAATTTTTACTTTTGTAACCTCAAAAATTTTGCATTTTCATACCACTTCGAGCATTTCATACCGAGGTAGTACAAAACAAGAGTTACATACTGTCCAAACATAACTCGAGCTTTAGCGATATCGATTCGACCACGATGAACCATTCGGCACGCTTATTACGTATCTTGCAGACACCATGTGACAGCCAATATTGCGCGACATCTGCTGTCACAACGAGAATTTGTGTAGTATAATTTGTATAGTGGTGCTAAATCAACCGCGAAAACTGCATTTTACGGTCATAGAATAATAGATACGCAATCGTAATACGTGATATCAATTTTTTATTACAATTAATCACCGGTCGCGTAGTGATCGCGTGGCTGTCGCTGTCTGCAAATTTTTAGGTAATAACCCCGCCGGATAGTGTTCGGGATACGTTATTTCATATTAGAGATCCGGGGGCTGATTTCTGCTTGTGTCTGTTTTTTTAATGAAACTTAGGTAATGATATAAAAAAATATGCAATTTTAATATAAGTACTCTATCTAGGTAACGTAGATAAATAACAAAGTAACAATTTATTTCGCGGTCACCCGAAGCGACGTCGCCTGAATCACAAAATATTACAAATTAATTATTTAAATATTAAAGTTAAAGGACCAGGCTCAGAATTTTTTTTTGTTTTTTGTGTTTTTTTTGTGTCGGGAGTTTTTTATTAATGAAACTTAGTTCAAATGAATTGTTGATGACAATATAATATGTTGCTGCCGGGTTGCCTATCAAAAATTAGCAGCAAATACCTTTAATTAAATATTTTTTTAATTTATTTATTTTAATGAATTCCAGGTATATGTTTTTTAAATGAATTATACATCATTTGTAATAAAATGATGTGAAAAATGTTGAACAAAATGGTTGCCAGCTCTCAATTAGCTGCAACCTCTAGGATGACATGTGTGAACAGGTATGTTTTTGTTAATTATTTACACTTATTGTGTTTTCCAAGAAAATGATGTATTAAATTGAAGTTTAATTTTTGCTGTACACAAAGTATGGTTGTCTGTAAAAAAATGGCCGCAAATAGTGGTCGCCATTATTTGAATTAACTACTCTCTTATCGCATCTTAGCTGCAAACAGTGAAAAAAATAATTTTATATATTATTTTAGTAACGTCTTTCATTAAAAATATATAAATCACACTTTTTTACAAATACTTTTCATTAAAAAAACATTAGGATAACAAATATATATGAATTAATTAACTTTTTGTTATTAAATTGTTTTTTGTTTATTATCATCATCTTCTTCTTCTTCTTCTGAACTTGAATTAACTTCATCCGAGTCTTTAGAGCTTTCGTCGTTGTCGAAAGTTTCATTCGTACCTTCTTTGTCTTCTTTTGACGTGAATAAAATGTTGTCGATTGTTATTGGTGTCGGGTCGCCAATAAACCCTGTTGGTTTCAATCAGTAGCGGCCCTAGCAAATTTTTTAGGTGGTGCGAGATCTCAGGTGGCGCCCTTCCAAGTATAAAAGTTTAGTACTCTTTCTATGCAGCTGCTTACCCGTGATTATGCTCTACATAGTTTACATTCAGATCAATGTGAATGTAATTCACATTCATATCTATAAACAGTATCAGACCAACCAAATATCTATAGGTTTAGCTGTCAAATTATTCATTCATTCATTCATTTAAAAACATATAACTGGAATTCATTAAAATTAAAAAAACAGATACCTGCAGAAATCAGCCCCCGGATCTCGGAGCTATTAATACTACATGTACCTACATCGTAACTGCCCTATTCTCTATAAAGTTTTACTTACATAGACGGCGGTCATTGCTGGATATGCGGCGTACATATTGAGTACAGTATATCGTGGGTACAACCAAATGTTAACGGCCACACCCATATATGATGATGCAGATAAATAAAGGAAACAAGCCACGGCGTTGAAGAGGCTTTCCTGTCAAATACCAACATATAAGGAAAATGGTAGTCTGATTTTAAAAAAAAATTATGATATTCACTAAAAAATTGACTAATAACAAATGCATGTAACAATTTAGATTAATGACTTTAATATTATGATATTGTTAGCAGGCAGTACCATATCCAATTCACAAAAATTTTAAAACTTAAATTTTAATTTAATAAGTTTCTCTGATTTTCCCTAGAAAAGACATCAACGATGAGCTATAAAATTAAGCGTTGATGTGTTTTGAGTGAATTTTTTACAATTAGCCGAGTATGTGTCAATGTATTGTGCTAGGTGTCGTATAATTATTTTATTTTTCGGATCATTGCAATGATCCCAATTAAATATTACGGATAAGGTACGGACAAATAGATATTAACAAAAAAAATCATAAGTATCATAATTAAGTATAGGATCGTTAATCATAATAGGTGCCATAAGTGGTCGAATAACATTTTTTGGACCTCGAATGGATCAATGAAAACGTAATGGTATTACGAATTCATTTCATTTCCTTAACTTTAAAATTGTCGTTTAGAGAAATCTACAAAAATCAAAAAGGAAAGTTATCAAAATTACATTATACCATGGTTTATTTTTTTTCATAAAAAAAAATTTTTACATAAAAAAATATTTACTACAAACTTTGTTTTGCGACTGACGGTTAGTAACAACTGACGCTAGCTAGGTATGTAACAATATTTACGTGAGTACAATTTGCATTTGGTCGACTTTTTACATACTTATATTAAATAATCAATGTATTTTTACACAAAATGTTACTATATTCCTGCGCAGGACCGGTTGCCACGGAGCATAAGGTACGGCCGCTTCTGGTACCAAGTCCCTTGGACTTCCCTTGGACTTTGGTCTTCTCGGTGATAAAAGAAAATAAAGGAAAAATAAAATGTTTTTTCGCTTTTCGATATTTTGATTGAGATGATGTAGATAGGACATGATAAGTACCAGTACCAAAATTGTTTACGCTAATCGATTTCATTATCGAATGTTAATGAAATTTTAATTAGTAAAACAATACAGATTAATGATCCCTTTAAAAAACTTAATTTTTGTAATAAATCAATGTACCTTAGTTTCAGTTGTATGTGTATTTGTGCAAGAGAATAACATTACTTATCTATCTATCTATCATGTATTTATTTATTTGCAAAAATTATCGAAAACAATTTAATTTTATCTAAAGGATTTTAAAACGTACTCCTGTCCTGTAATCTGCTAACAATTACACCAACCAATTGTTTGGTTGATAAATTTAACGAGTGCGATAAATACTCACAAAAATTGATTGTCTTATCAGATTTTGTGAATTTGAAGACAGAACATATGTAGAGATGAGAAGTGCTGTCGTAAGTAGACATGCAGATGCTGTGGTCAGGAACCCGTGAAAGGCGGGTCCCATAGTGCTTGCTTCAGACATACCATATTTTACCAACAGGCTTTGACAAAGACCACCAAGCATCTGTAAATAAAAGAAGAAAAATATACGTAACACAATCATTTATCTTCGTCTGTGTTTACTTATAAAAGAAAATAACTGACTGACTGAAAATTCAACACACAGATTATGTAATCGGGTATAAAATTTTGTAGTTTCCGCACTATGAATATTAACTAGCTGTATCTGCAACTTCGTCAGATCAGGTTAGTAGAATGTAAAAAGATTGTTTCTGAAAAATTAATATGCGCCATCTCGGATTTGGAAATAGACATCCTTGACAAAATTAGCTCCTCGAGGAACCTCGAAAATATCACCCGTTACCACTTTATTTGAAAAAATTAAATTCCACCAAGTACCCAGCATGTATTGCAATGCCGCACGTCACATGTTATACAGAAACCTTCTCCTGTGTAGGTATTCCATTTCATTTGATATCCATATTGCTAAAGATCTTAAACAAAAAGTTACTTCATGTCGCGGAGCATCCGTCATATTGGCTTTATAATGAGAAACCTTCTCCTGTGTATTCCATTTCATTTGATACCCATATTGTTGGTGTATAACAAAACAAATTTCTTATCATAATAAGAAATAACTTTTCTTATAATGGATATATGATGACGTCACATATACAGAAACTTTCCCCTACATATTCCATTTTGTTTGATACCAATATTACTGGTGTTGAACAAAAAAGCTATTACCCATTACGGAGCATCCACTATATTGGATTTATGACAACGTCACATATACAGAAACCTTCTCCTGTGTATTTCATTTCATTTCATACACATATCGTTGGAAGTCTTGGAAAAAATTTACTTCCTAACGCAAAACATCCGCGAAACGGATATACAATGACGTCACATTTGCAAAAACCACATGGCATTTCTAGAAAAACAAAATATTATAGCCTACATTTATTTTCGGGCACATATTATCTATCTATCTCTATACCAAATTTCTTCATAATCGGTTCAGCGGTTAGGCATTTCCCAGAATTTCATCCTCTTTTCATCCAGACTGACCCGTTGGCGCAGTGGCATATGCATCTGCTTTTCAAGCTAGGGTTCCGGGTTCGATCTCTGGTCAGGTCAATTTAGGAAACAAGCTTTTCTAAATTGGCTTGGAGTCTGGGTGTTACTGAAAACTCCCCCAAAGTTCGTTGTGTGGTACCCATAGTACAAGCTTACTGCTTAATTTGGGGTCACACAATCTGTATAATTGTCTGGAGTATATTATTATTATTATTATTCACCACTTTAGGGGTAAAATATTCAGGTAAACTATCTTCATACCAAATTTCATCAAAATTGGTCCAGCGGTTTAACCATGAAAACCCAGCAGACAGACGGACAGACAGACTTTTCGCACTTATAATATTAGTATGGATTCATCCATTAAAAGGGTTGTAAAGAGACGTTAAAGTTAGAATAGAAAAAGCTTAAAAAACTTTTCTTAGCTTAACACTTTTTGTAAATAATTTATCAAATAAATAAATAATTAAACACGCAATAGCTGATAATGGGCTTAGTAGAGAGAAAAATCAACACAGAAGGCCGTAATGGTGCAGAAGAAGCGGGAACGTTAGAGTGCCCGATCCCGCTCGGAGACGGCAACGCCGGAGCGATAGCAACGTACCTATACCCCTCAGCCCTGTAGCCCGGGCTAAGTAAGCCTATACGGTTCCCCGCCTGTTATAAAGGGGTCTTTGGAGTCGCATGGTCCAAGCGGGTGCTCCGGCTGTCAATCTTGCGACCCCTGAAGAGGACAACTGTCAAGGTGTAAGGGGACTTGGTAACCGCCCCTTCAAGTAATGCGTCGGTATAGCGCAATAAGTGCGTTCCAGAGGAAATAGATCTATAGACAGGTTGTCTAATAGATCTGTCTCCTCTATCACAATTCTGGTATTTATCTGTCAATGTCATGGCGTATTCAGAAACAATATTTGTTATCGTTATTAAATAAATATTAAAAAATTACATGAAACGTTTTTGAGTCGGAATCCTGAAATGACATGCAAAATTAACTATCAGTTCTTTCGACAGTATTTTAATTTAAATTTCGACTTATCGTTTGGTAGACCACAAATCGATGTTTGCAGTACGTGTGATGAACTAAATGTGAAAATAAAAGATCCCCACTTAAACGATGGTGCGAAAAGAACAACTGCAGAATTGATAGTAGGTACAAACCTCATGCAAAGTAAATTTTAGAAGACATTGAAATACGAAAAGTGACGAAAACGAAAACTGACTAAAACTGCAAATAATGAAACGGTTTTAGGTTTATCCTTCGACTCATGCAAAATTTACCCTCACCTACTTTAGCTGTACAGGAAATTTTTTAATATAGGCATCTTTGGGTGTATGAATTCTGCATTCATAATATGAAAACAGGCAAAGGAACATTTTACTTATATCACGAGGGACAAGCATTGAAAGGCCCCAATGAAGTGTTGAATTTCTTAAACGATTACATCAATAAATATATTCCAAGTTCAATAACTGATCTCCATCTTTGCTATGATGGCTGCCCCGGACAGAATAAGAACAATATGGTTGTACGATTTTTATGGCTTTGTCTGTGCAAAGAAATACGATGTTCCATATATATTTTACAGTACGCGGCCACTTTTTCAATGATTGTGACAGAAATTTTTGAATCGTCAAAAGGAAAATTAGACGTGAAGATAGTGTCTTCACTCATCAACAATATATTGAACTCATAGTACAGTCCAGTAACACAAATAAATTTAACGTTGTAAAAGCAACTACTGAAGACATTATTGATTTCAAGAAATAGGCTTAACTAAACTTTAAAGCTAAACCTTTATCAGTAAGAAGTTACAGAACTTACAGACTTTTATGACGGAATACTGCAATGGCCAACCGAACGATTTTAGATACCCACAATAAAAGTTTCGTAAAATCTATATGGCTTTTATCTTTAAATATTGTGTACTCAATACCGTTAATTTTGAAAAGGGCACATCTCGTACATAAAAAATATCTAAAAGACAATGTATAATAATATATTCAAAGTCAAATATTTCTGTAATTTTTCATTGCTGGTTGACCCCAAAATTTAACTCAAAAATATGTTTTATCAATTTTGCATTACTTTAGAAAATAATTAGTTTTTTTTCATTCCTGAACATTTCTGATTTTCAGATATGTGCGCTTTTCGAAATTGCATATTCAATTGTACTTACAGCTTCGGCTAATTTAATAATGCCATGTTGTGTGGTAAGATATCCAAAATTGATGCATTCGCAGCATCTGCAACAGCAGCATTTGATCCCTCTGCCTGCAGAGCCGCTTGGCGCAACTCGCACTATAGTGGGTCCACGAGTCATCGGTTCGTTTTAGCGTTTTTTTTTATCGAAATAAACAATCGACACTACCAAGGAACATTTAAAACTCTGTGCAAAATATACGAAGTATTCTCTCGCTTAGTTTCACGTTCGGACTGGTTATAGTAGGGATCATCCCACAGGAAATACGGGAGAGCTCAAATACTTTACCATTTACACGGTTAGCGTTAGTCACAACACAATATTTTTAGAAGTTTTGCACGCACTCAATGAAAGTTCGACGAACTTTTGTTCAATTATTACCATAATGTAGAGCAGTAAACAATTTAGCTTTATTTTCGTATTTTCGGTTATCTTTACACAGCACAGCGCACAAAAATTTTAACTCTCTCCTTTCTCGTTAAGAATAGTTCAAATCCAAAAGTTAAACTAAGCATAGTTTCAACAAATCGCGTGTCGTACTGTTATAAATATAGATTCTCTCGCGCCGCGAGGGTGGATTCTATTTTAAGTTAATATATCCTCAGTTGAGCGTTTTTTGTTTCTAAAAAGTGGGACAATTATACAAAATTGACCTAATTCTCATTTATACTAACTACATAAACATTATTAATGACAGAAGTGGCGAAATTAATCGCCGCGATGCTTGGCCTTCTATTCTATCTGTTTACTCCGTTAGAGCTATAGCACTAAGACACTTACGTAGCTTATTAAAGGTAGATAAAGTCACAAATTAAAAAAATTAAATTAAAAATTTAAAAAACCCCCAACAAAAAAAAACTCCAAAAAGTAAAAAACATAATATGTACCTCATAGCCCTTTAAATTTGTGATAAGTTTCAATATAAATAGTAGTAGTAACTAGTAATATATGCAAGCTTTGTCACGTCGGGGGACCGCTAAGTAAATAAAGTAATAAAAAAATGAGAATACAACTAAAAATGATAAAGTATGTATGAAATTTATATACAAGTAAACTTAGCGGACCCCCGACGTGAAAACGCTTGGATATATTACTAGTTACTACTACTATTTATATTGAAACTTATCACAAATTTAAAGGGCCTATGAGCTACATATTATTTTTTTACTTTTTGAAGGTTTTTTTGACAGGGGTTTTTTTAAATTTTTAATTTAATTTTTATTTCATGCTTTTTAATACGATCTACACTCTATTCCCACATTCACGCAAATACTTTCCGGGACGATACACGAAATTGCGACAAGAGATCGTGCCTCGCCGAAATTTGAGTATTCTGACAATAGTTGTCTGATCCATCATCAGACCCTGATTACCATCTACCTATAATCTATTCATAGAGACCATTTCAATGGGCCTAAACAGGATACCTCTGCTGTAAGTGGTGAAAAGTTGGATATCCTGCTGACTTCAGATGATGCTGCAGCTTCTGGTCAAGGTTACTATGTTATTGTGACATTATTGAAGTCACAGTATACTAAATTGGGCATCGATTAGACTAATAGAAGATGCCCGCGTCCCTTTAAAAACTAAAATAGAGCTGATAGTCTTCAAACGGCTGAACCGATTTTGATAAAACATGTCTAATAACTACCACTAGAAAACCTGCTTTCAAACAAAAAAAACCGCATCATAATCGGTCCACTCGTTTAGGAGCTACGATGCCACAGACAGACACACAGACACACATACCCACAGACGCACGTCAAACTTAGAACACCCCTTCTTTAGCGTCGGGGGTTAAAAAAAACAGTTTTATTAAATATTTTCTAATCATTAAGAAAAACATTGTAAATTGTTAAAAAGATATTCAAAGATCCATTACACAAAAAAAGGCTCAATCTATTCGCCTGTTGACTAGACGAATAATTTTATTTTAATATTGAACATTATTTCATTTTATTAATTAATTTTTAAAACATAAATGATATAACATTAAAAGAATAGACGGACAAATGATGGATCAGGCTAAACATTTTTATGTAGCCGGTTAAATTGCCAGCCGGATGAATAAATATAGTATTTATCTGGTTACCAGATCATTAGTCACTTCGTACATACGTACAAAAAATATAAGTACCCTAATAATATTTCCATTAGTGAAAGAAGATATTCAAGTTTGACTTCAAGTTGAGTTTTAGGGGAGGCCTATGTCCAGCAGTGGACGTCCTATGGCTGAAAAGAAGAAGAAGAAATAATTTTGAAATAAAATCAACGTTTAAATACATTTAACCACAGATGAAATGAAACATATAACGTTTTTTTATTTTACTATAAAATTACAAAATATTTTTTTCAACACATGTCATTTCATATACATTTATTACACATACAAATAAATAATATATAATATCGTACAAAAATATGCAGTCGATTATAGTACTTATATAATAAAACATTTTTGTAAATTCGCTAATAAATAACCTCAGCCACATCTAAATAAATTCCATTTAAAAAGAAAATGAATTTAACTGAAACTCATGCTATAACTCGTAATAATATGTATAATAAAATCGAGACTGTATAAGCCAAAGAACACCATCACGATGTGCTTTATTTATTTTTCCTGAAAGACAAGTTAATATCGAATTTCGATATAACACTCCCTGATTTAATTATTCTCTTAATAACTTTAGTAATTTAACGTACTCTAACACAATTATTACGAACATAAAATAAATTAATTAAGCTAAACGTCATGTTTCTTTGAATGTGAAACTTGCTGAAAACGGGTATTTTAGTACTTAAGTAGCCTGTTATATTTCCTTCATTACTTGTGCTCTGTTCTTAAACGCTATAGCTTATCCATTTATTTAGATAAAATTAATGTACGTGCAAAAATTATCTGAATGCTTGTGGAATGCAGTCGCACAACACACCAACGCAACTACCTGCAATACCTTCAATGAGACATCTTACATAAATTCATACATTCCTGACACCAGAGATGGGCAAAGTTCAACTAAAATCGCTACTTATTATTTCATTACTCAAGAACTTTATTTCAATATTAATCTCTATAGCGTTAGTTTGTTGATAATGATAATGTAAGATTGAGAGTTAGCCGATACGTTAACCATCGAATGCTTACTGTGTTAAATTATTCAGTGATTCTTATTGTAGTCAAATACAAATAAATATAGTACCTATTATACTATTATATTTTTATACGTACAGAACTTAATATAACATAATTTACCGTGTACTAAACGGTAAACGATAAACGGTAAGATGTCAGTTAACAAACGAACTGTATTTAAAGAAAGTTGAAATTAACGGAAGTAAAATTCAACGGAAGTTAATAAGACCGTTAATAATTATTATAATTAATTTAAAAATTAAATGTTAAACAATATGTAACTTCGTTAAATTAATGATTAACGGATTAGAAGTTGCCTGCACAACTTTGATTAGTTATCGCTCGTGACACGGATTGCACGCAGACTGCATCCGCACTCTAAGCCCCTGTTTAAGTTATTGAATGCAATATATTTAAAACTCTTTAAATATAAAGTACATATTTCTATTGGGCTTTAAAAGCTTAAACTACGTAAAATATCTTACGTAGTTTTTACATAAAATTTTATACTCTTTAAAGCTATTGAAATATTATCATACTTTTCAGCTTGCTTTAAAAGCTTAAACTAGATAAAAGCTATTGAAATATTATCATATTTTTCAGCTTGCTTTAAAAGCTTAAACTAGATAAAGCATATAACGTAGAAACTTGTTTGGCACAGTTTTACATACATACAACTTAATACGCCTCACCCTTCCCGTTATCTTCGAAACTATCGGACTAAACATTTTAAAAAATCAGATCTTGGTCACGGAATAACGCCAAAGCGTGTCCCGCAACTCCGCCAAATGGCGCCCCGATGGAAACACCGTCAGGTTTTAGTGGGTACACAACTTTTAGCGTACATATCCTCCCCGCTGCTCCTGAGCGGTACGGTAATGCTTAAAGCGTTTCCTGACGTAAAAAATGGTAATCACATCTTACTCAAAGTTTACAGGAAAATTATAATAAAAGTCCTAGAAATCTACAAAAATTAATTTCGCAGACATATATTTTTAAACGGAAGCTTTCGTACAGGAGTCTAATTTACATTTTACAACATGTATATTGTAACAATGAATAGGTTTACTCACAATAAAATTGTAACGATGCTACTGACTAGTTAATAAATATTTAAATATTTACCTACCATTTTAATTCAATGAATAGGTCACAGATCGACATAAAAACATCAATATTTTATCTAAACTTCACTGTTATGAAAAAATTAGACTTTTATTTACGTAAACAGTATTCAAATAAATATTGGCAATTCGAACCAAAAAGCTTACAAAAATATTAATAAATATGTGAACGTACTATTTCCATGAACTATTTCCATGAACTATTTCCATGTCACTGTTTACTTAAACAGTACAGTCCTACAATCTACAGTATTACTACTTATTTTAACTAACTTTTGTATAGAATGCAAACTATTCGCTCGTATTTCATTTCTTACTGGGAAATTAACTTATAGTTGTAACTTGTAGTTGTAAATTGTAATATTCATAATCAACACAAAGTTGTTGAAAGTACAACAGAATAAGGTACCTTTGCTACATTGTTAAACTTAAAAATCAAAATGTTTATAGCGCATATAAATTTCAATCGCCTTTTCGGTATTGAGATTCAATAAATTTATATGATGTACATACATGTAGCATTTACGTATTTACGGCTAAAAGCGATGTACTATGTATGGTACTATCGATATACTATGTATGGTAAGTATCCTTTAAATAAAAAATACTTACAGCATTTTGTAAGTACATGTTAATTATAAATACTATTTAAACCTATGTAAGCGCTAAAATAAATTACAATGGTTAACAATTTAAATTAATTCTATATAAAACAAATCCTTTAAATGCCACGATAGGAACGGTTAGCCAGAAAAGTACTCAAAAGGTAAAGCGCCGCCATCACTAGACCCATTATCTGAAAAATTAAAATGTTCATAACTTGGTGAAATACGATTTCTAAGTTGAAATTACTAATCGAATAGCGTCAGTTAGCGATTAGTTTAGCAATTAATATGACTTTAATGATTAAATCTCATTCGAATAGTACCTCAGTGGCGCAACAGTCACTAAGATTCAATTCCACGTGATCATTATATAAAACTAATTTCGGTCAGTTTTCAGTTAGGTACCTCAGACTACAGTCTAACTATCTGTCACATACAATCAAATGGAAGAGATGAAAATAAATACGTCAGAAATTTTAATCTATATTCATAATAACACAGGTCCACGAGGAAAAGTTTTTGCCACAATTTTAAACTGAAACTTATGGATTTTAGTTGGATTCCAAAAATTCCAAAGTTTTTAAGTATGGCATCACATTTATTAATTAATATATACATATTACATACATATATATTTTGTCATATATGTATTTGACAAAATTCTACTTAATAAAATTAACACTAATCGAGTAATCGAGTGACAAACAAGGCACAGCCTAAACCGATAGTTCTAGAACCATGTAATTTTACATGTAAATGTGGGAGTGGGTGGGAGTTTATTATGTTAGTTCGTAATTTTTTCAGTCATAGTAAATATGGAAATTGGTATTTAAGCTACTGTTTCTTGCTACGACCACAGGGTAAAAAAGAAGACATAGACAAAGCAGGTTATTCAAAAACTAACATTTAAAAAAAATCGATGGTTCATAAGATGTTGCCGATAGGAAATCCCATTTGGCACATGGCTAACATAATTTATAATTTACCTCAGTAAAATAAAGGAAAAGAATGACAATGAAATAATATTATTTTATTTGCTTTGGAAGTAGATTAGAACAAGTAGATAAACAGTGACATTATGATAGTCATTGTCATTTGGTACTCCAAAAAACTTAAATGATTGAATTAAGAAGTTAAAGTTGTAACATATGTAATTTATCATTTTCTGAAATATCTTGGAGAGATGTCGAGATCATCAAGATACTAAAAAGATAAAGTGATGATTACGAGTTCAGTAATATGTACATATGTGTATAATGGGCAGACTATCGTTGGAATATTCATAGATAAACAGATGAAAAATACCAACAGAGACCAACATAACTAAGCTTGTCCTCAAAAAATAGCAGCGTTCTTGATTCTATATTTTTGAATTTGTTTGTATTGTTTTGTCGTATTGATTGAATAATTAAAACTTTAGATATACCTAGAGATTTCATTTAAATGGCAATTTATGCAGCTCTTTTACTTTTAATTTAACAATTACTATCTGTAATTAATATCTGCTGAATGTGACGTGGCGAGTACCTATCATGAATAATGATTTCATGTTACATTTAGGACTACTATAATTCGTAAAAATTAATAATTCCGTAAAAAAGCTCTTAAAAAGTTTAATGTGACAGTGCTGTGAATTAATATTTTAAGATTAATAGTGCCATTGGGTGGGTGTATAAATTTTTTACCCAAATCATTCGAATGCAATTGCGGGCATAAGCTAGTAATAAAATAAAAATAAATTATACCGCTGCTGCCAAATAGGGTTCATATTCTCTACTGTAGTTATTCTTCTGGTGATTAACTTCTATTATGAGTGTTAATCCTGCTGCTAGGTACAAAATGAAAGCCACTCCGTGATAAATAACTTCCTGAAATATAAAATATATAAATGTTTATTTTCGACATAATAAAAGAAAACATTTTTTTGTTCAAATTACTATAAACATGTCGTCGTTCGATCGTAGAATTGGGCAGACCATCATGTGCCTGGGTATAACGTGAAGTAACACCATTTATTTTTGTGAAATAAGAAATAACCAATTGATACCCGCCATATTGTTCAATATAAATCGTTTCACAATTTCGATTCTGCAGGATGTTCAAACTACTAGTACAATTGTGAGTAGCATAAAATTCTTGTAACTTCTGCTAGAAGTGAAGTCAATGAATTCCAGTTTTTTCGCCTAAGTACTCCATTACTATCATGTTTCTGGTACAACATTGAATTTTTTGGACGCAACCGTCATACGCTCACGTAAACCAACCGGAAAGCGAGAACATATTTTCCCGAGACTTCGTTGGGACATTTTGGTGGATGGAAATTTTGTAGGTGAAATAAATCAAAAACTAATAGACAATTTGTAAAATATCAATTAGTGAATACGGCACACGATTATTTCTTTTTATATTTATCAGATGATTTCACTTGGAACAATAATTGTCGATTGCCTTTTACGAATTTATAAAATTCTTCACAACTCATGCTAAAACCAACGTTACGTTGAAGAATCCTCCTTCACTTTAAATTTCAGAACCCACCCAATATGCGCGTCACACTTTCCAACATCCTGATTGTACGCGTTTCGGCATGTTCTGTGTTAGTCGGGTTGCAAATTTTTATTTTTCGGACAATTTATATGCGGCCGAAACGTCGGGACACCACTGTTAATAACGATAACATTTCTCGGCGTATTGGGAAGAAAAGCAACCACTTTTTTTACGTCAGGAAATGCTTTATGCATCCCCGCTGGTCCCGCTCGGGGGCAGCTATGTGGTATGTGGGACTCCTCGAGAATTGTGTCTACCAACTAAAACCTGACGGCATTTCTCCGGGGCGCCATATGCTAGGGCTACGGGCACGCTTTTTTACGCAACCCCAACAGCGATGCCCAGCACTTTGTATACGCCGGGCCCATCTCATTGGAGGACTTGCCCTTTCTGCTAGAGAGACGCGCGGGAACACGCGCACACCATTCCGAGGCCGTCAAAGAGTGACGTTAAGATCAGCAACCCTATACTAAAGTCAAATACAGCCTTTTCCGTTATGGCGGGCAAATCTTGATGTACGCGAAACATTTAGTTTGAAATATCGAAAAACGATATGTTTTTCGATATTTCAAACTTTGCTCGGATTTTCACTGGGCACAAAATGATGTGACAACCAGATAATATATCATTTCATGAAATTGTAGTGTTTCACGAAATGCCCAGATACATAATTAAAAGCCAAATTAGTGCCTACATCGTACAACGACATATATGTATAATATGGTATACTTGCACAAAGACGTATACGTACACTAACCATCCTAATCTCTATAATAGAGTCACATTATCTCTTTATCCAAGTATCTGTAATGAAGTGGACTTTAGCTACATAACTTTATCTTAAATTCGCACGGAGTTTTTGGTATTGGATTTTATTTGTAATTTATTAATTATTTATAATGAAATGCTCATAACGTACTCGGTGTTCGATATTATCGTTAAATTTATGTAACGTTCTAACGATTATCTTTTACCTACATAACGTATCACATTGTATATCTGTTTTGTAAGGCATTGGTTTTCTGCTATTGCTACGAAATTGCTATATGGAGTAATTGTTAAGCGGATTTTTTCAAAAGTCCGACAGTAGGACGGCTACTAAACCTACCTCCACCAATTTGCAATGGGCCCGATGGTAGAGAAAAATGTAACTAAACTAGTAAAAATTTAACCTTAACTGGTAAAAATTTAACCTAAACTGATAAGAATCCTATAGAACCAGGATGTCCCAGAAGGCAGTTTAGTCCGCTCACTACTCTCGCTAATCTTTTTTTAGGTAACATACAAAAAACCTTCACGTAGGTAGCACCCTGGAGAAGGACTAGGTCATGTGAGGCTTTTACCCACTAAAACTCCGACGGTAGTCGGCCTAGCGCGTTGTCAAAGGAGTTCGGGATTTCCACGAACTTCACTCGGAACTGTTAATAGAGATTCGTGACAACCATAACTAGTTTGAAAAACAAATGTAATCTCTAGTCTTATATTTAATGACATATATTTAATGACATATACTGTAACTTATTAATTTAAAGTAATAAATAAAATATACCCACTCACGTAAATAGTTTTAGATATAATCGAAGCTGTTGTTAAAGACACAATGCATGAGGTCAGTAAACAGAAAGTGCCGACGAGGCAAGCTACCGAAACCAGAAAGTAAAAGAGTTCCGGTTTCTGTCCGCCATATCTGTATCCATAACTATTGTCCCAGTAGTACCCGACGACACCCACACACGCCGCACCCAGCAACTGTAATCATTAAGAATACATATTATCTACAATGTACATATATGTATAATATAAATATAACATTATTACACAGTTCCATGCTGATAAATGCTAAATGGGTACATAAATTATTTTTGTACTAGTCGGTTAATTAAGTAGTATAAAAATTTGTTCAATTTATTTGTTGTCTTAATCTCTGAAAAGGATAGACAATAATTTAAATATTTATAAATCGGTGCTGAGTATTTTTTGAACAGAAATTAATGCAAAACTTCAAAGGATAGTAAAATTGTCCCTTGGATAACTGAAAGAGCTTAGTCTCCTGGATAACCACTAAAGTAGGGGAAATATCGAAATATTGTTAAGTTAATTTAATATATTGACGGAATCGACACTAGCTTTATGATAAATACAATATTTATGTATGAAATGAATACATCACTATGTTTTCTGAGTAAATTTTGTCAGGAATTAAGAAACAGCAATATGAGACAAAAGATAGTTGGTCCACCCAAAAATACATGTGACACGTGTATATGAAAAAATCAAAATGTGTAAATTAGAGCTGGGAATGTAATAGCTACTGATAACTTTTCAAATCAAATCGTCATATTTATTTACAATCGTCAAAATTATCATCATTCAACTGGAATGAAATAACAGTTGCTGCATAATGCGCTCATGTTTCAGTAGTACTTACGTTGATTTGCATTTTGTTGTGTAGACCAATAAAAAAAATCTTTAGAAAGCTGTTTCGATGGTATTTTAATGCATTTAAAATGTTATTAAATGCGCATTTAACTATTTTGTTATCATTACTATTAATGACTGATGTCGACTTTAAAATTACGTAATTCATTTTCAAGATAACATTAGTAACGTGAAACACATTTATTACTAGTAATTCTGGGTTACAATCATGATGACGCGGAGGCGCAATACGCGACGTCTGACATCACTCGTTGAACCATTCAAGGAAAATTGGATGAGAACATCGAGCACTTAACTATATGATATTTACAGAAATATATTCGATTAGAACAACATATTTTAATTACATATGTACTGTACTTATGTTAATATTAAAATAATATATTATCCGTCTATACCAATAGAATATTATTCAAGCGATTTTTTTTAATCAGAAATTATTTATTTATTTTAATTTTTAAGCAGAATTCATTATTTTTTATTTTATTTTCATTCGATGACGTCATGTTTTGACGAACTTGCTACGATACGATCTGTTGCCCAACAATTTTATTTATGAACTCGAAGTAGGTCATTGGTATTCGAATATTAGATTACGGGAATTGCCTATACTATATGCTATATGTCCCTGGCTGCTCTCCTATTTCGTAGTACCTACTGGTTAGAGTCCTGGAATTCGGTGTAGTCCAAGTGTAGACACCAAATACGGGTGCAGTGCGTGTACGATGATCACTGCGCTATATTTTCTCTAAGTAAGGGTCGAGTTCGTCGAACTCAGACTTTAGCACTCTTAGTATCCTGTCCTGGCCGGACAGAATTTTAGAATAATGGTCGAATTCTTAGTCAGACATTCTACGTGTTGCGGGTGCAGTGAGAGTGTGGTAGTTCACTGTACAATATTTTTTGCACAGTACCATACATACAATGAGTGTGATTGTCTTAGCTTGTGTAAGTATTAGGGAAAATCCAATTAATATATTGCTTCGGGTAGAAAACTCGAGTCATGTAATTTTAAAGATTTCGAACAGTCATACAATTCTGTAAAATCTTGAATCGCCTAAGCGAAATTCGCTCGACAATTCAAACCACTTCGCCATCGAACTCACTTGATACACTTATCTATGCTCACTTGGCCTTTAGATGGAATGGAAAGAGTAAACATCTCAGTCGATATTTTATCTTAGTATATTTCAACTTCTTCTAAGATAATTGCGTTAGAAAATCGCACTGCTGATCTAATAATTTTTTGTAAATAAAATAGAATTCTAAACGAAATCTTACCAATTGTGCCAATTTCAGTAAGCCGGGTGTTGTACTGAGGTATCCAGAATTAACAAATACTGTAGTGCCACTAGTGGTGGTATGTGTTCGCGTGATTGTTACGCTGTGAGACATGCTGGTTCACTGAAATGCCAATTAAATGCATAATAAAAACAAATGTTATGTTATGTTTTCCAGCATAATAATTTCTCGTTCACATTTTTAACACTATGCATTTAATCAAATAATTTACGCAAATGGAAGACACGACAGCTATCAATACCTAAATGACATGTCTACCTATATAAATAATATCTTCACGATGTTAGTTGACTTTTTAAATGAAAAGTAACCACTTTAAATTTTCGATACATACCAAGTATCTTTTTTAAGTTTTTTTGATATTGTTAACGCCATGTTAACACCTCATCTCCAAAAATGGTCAGGAATGTAAATATGTTGGTGGAGCATGACGCACTCAAGTTTTGTGTGTCGAGGCCGAGGCCAACTGCTCTCACAAAAACAATACTTATATTATAAAAAATATTACTTGCATTATAATTATGGTGAATATTATTATAATTATAGTCCACATGGTTTAAACTTGAAGCGTTATAAACAATTATATTCAGCCTAAACAATTTTTTTTAAATTATAAATAAAGAACTACTAGAAGTAGGTACCTACTATAACTTACAAATCTTATTATGTTTATATATACGTCGTAAACATAATAATACATAGCTCTACCTATGTAGAGTATATGTAATGTAGTCTGTCAAAAATTAATCGGGCAACGACCCTAAACGTCGCGACGACAGAAAATATCCTTGTGCCCTTTAAACGATTGTAACATAACAAATACCTAAATTTAAGTATGAATCATATTATGGGTTATGCATAACTTACATACATACTTGTGTTAATTGTTTTGTTACATTTTTTTATTTCACCTCATCGATTATAAACAAGTCACTTGTAAACATTAAGTAGATACATACATATCTACATATCTATACATATCAACAAGCGATTGCTAACCAACTAATAATAGAACTGAGTAAGTCATGAGTTTAAATACATACTAAAATTAAATGACCTCTCTCGTTCAGAAACAGACAAAATGTATTAGCAAATTGTTTATTATTATTCTTAATCAATGACTAAATTCTTTTATGTTACATTGATAACAAAAAATAAGGAAGTACTACAAAATTAAAATAACATAAAATAAAAAAAACAGCAGATATCGTAATAAAAATGTTTTCCGTTTACTTACATGGTTACTTTCCACGAAAACGTACAATTGAAAAGAGCGCGTTTGCACAGCTAGATGATGCTGAAACGACTGCACGCTGACTCACCTTTTTGTGCGCATGCGTCCACTAACTACTTATACGGACTATCTACACGACAACCTTAAACCAGACAACATATACATGTAATATGTATGTACCTCTTATACATCTTACGTACATCTTATTTGCATCTAATATTTATTTTGCTGTTGGATTCCTGTGCTAAATTTTGCTGTATATTATTTAGTACCAGCTGTATACTATCACTAAAGTCAAGTAACATACTGATGGGCGATCTAATGGCCATTGAGTATCTCAGCGCCGATTGGGCGCCGTTAATGCTATAAGGCCCTGTAGCTAGGGCCAAAGAATAAGGTTACCCACATGTCTTAACAGGGCGTAAAAGGGCGTTCGGTCCGAGTCGCAGCCTATCAGAGTCCAGTCGTCTGTCAAAGCAATCCGAGAAGGATGACAGCACGTGGCACTGCGAGGATGCGAGGGGGCACTGTTACCGCCCACACTCTCTACCGAAAACTGCTTCGGCACAGTCCGATGCGAGAGAGACTCCGCCGCGTTATGTGAAGATCTCGAAGCTCCTCGACAACGCTAAGAACGAGCATCGCAGAAATTTTAGTAGATAAAGTGAATAAGCCCAAGGGACTGGATGCTTGAGTTCATGTTTCCCCTGCGTTAGCAAAAAAAATTATCGAAAGCTCAAAAATTGACAGTAAAGTGCCCACTAGTCTGCCCTCCACCAACCACACTGGGTCTGCATGGTGGAGTATAAAAATTATCTTCTCACTTTAGGCGTAACAAGAAACTTGTATCCAGCACTGGGATGAAGAAAATTATTATATAGAAACTGATAGACCCCGAGGAGGACGACAGCGCCAATGGTTTTTCGTATATAAACATCATCCTTATTTTTATTTTTCGAGGATCTTATACTTCTTTTGAATTTGTTTTCTTAACGTAAACTGGTTTCAGGTTATGGTTTCAGGAAAACAAACTTATCGCGTGTGGCCACTGCTGCCGTAGCACTACATGGGTGCTGAAGAAGTGGTCTTTGCCCAAACGAAGTGTCACGGCTCAGTCCAACAGTGGCATAGAACGTTAGAGTACGTTCTGTGGGATATCCTGGAACCGTTACACAAGCGCTGAGAACTACCAGAACGACGACGAGGGGGGCTGGATACCTTTTAAACATCTCTCTAGTGCTACTACAATAGAGAAACAGATCGAACAGATAAAGTTGATACTGACAGACATTAATGACTACGAGTTAATACCTTATATTAAGATGATTTTTATACTTTTTAAGTCCTAAAAAACCAGTGTTTCATTCTAATATTGAGAAAGATCAGTGTTCCGTTATAAAATTGAAATACCTAATCAGTGTTTCATTACAAAATTAATAAAAATCAATGTTTGTTACAAAATTGAGAAAAATCAGCGTTACAAAGTTTAAAAACGAAACATGGAATGGTCATCTTGGTGCCTGTCTATCTGTCAACATTTTTTTTTCTGACATTATTTGACGGAAACAGCAGTTTGGAGCGGTTATAGTAAACCGTGGCCCAAAAACAAATGCGAACTTAAAATGTTGAGTTTTACCTTTCAGGGTTTAGTTACAGAGGATTAAAAAGTATAAAAAGAATTTTTGATGTCATAATGTGGCGTATCATACGAAAATCCTTCACATTACGAATTCAAAAAAGTTTAGCAAGTTACTATGTCTTACGGAACCTATATATGGGAAGGGTACCATACTCATATAACACGTATTTACATACCTCACAGAATTTATTGTACATAGTTGTCAACATTACAATAACATATATACATCATACATTCCCAAAGGGGGCTATACCGCCCCCTAGTGGGCTAGCTGAAGCCTGCCGGAATCGTTGAGACAGTCCAGAGGAGTGCTCAAATAAATTAATTAATTAAATATTTTTTATTTCTCATTGATTCTGTTTATTTTTAAAATTTTAATAAACATTTTTAATATACATTTGGTCGTCGTTTTATTAATTTCTGCTTTATGATTATTAATAGATAAAATAAACAGATAAATTAGGTACAGATAATATGTAACGATATTTCAATATTTGAAATATTGAAATTGCGTTGAAATTTTTGTTCTCTTCTAAAGGGGGCGATTTTCCAGCAGAAAAGGTTGGCAATCTATGATATACATGGAATACAATCCTAGCCCTTTTATTAATGTAAAATTTATTTTAAAATACTAATATACACACATCAGAAGTGTCTAGGGATCAAGTACGTTTTAGAGTATCGCCGCAATTGAGTATTATTATTTTAACTTTTTTGGACCGTTATTGATTCTTTTTAGTGATTTTCACTATTTGAATAAAGAATTTTCTTTAAATTTTGATTAAAAATAGAAAATCAACTGTCAATTAGGATTCCTATAAAAGTGTGTAATAGCGTTTTTACAAAACCATTACAATTTCTGCATCGGAACTGAAAAAAATTGCATCGATATGGAGCGACGACATCATTTGACACGAGAAGAGATCATGAGAGCCGTCGGAATGTTGCAAGCTGGTTCCAGGCAACGTACTGTGGCTGTCGCTCTTGGCACTACACAGAGCGTCATAAGCCGACTCTGGACACGCTATTGTATCACGGGCAGCGTGGCCCAGCGACATGGAGGACGATCTCGCATCATCACATCTCACACACTCAGACAGGACCTATACATCCAAAATACTGCTCGACGGAATCGTACCATGATGTTGGCTACGAGGCTCCACAGCCCTTAAGGCTTGCTGACAAGCTACCAAACCATCCGAAGTTCCGCCTATAGCACCCTGCAATCGTAGGGCCCGTTTACAATAGGCTTGCGAAAACAGAAATTGGGAGGAAGGAGACTGGCGTTGTGTTTGCTTTTCCGGAGAATCTCGTTTCAGTATGGCAGTAGGCCGGATACAAGACGTACTCGAGTTTGAAGGACCTCAGGACGTCAAGAACGTTTGAAATTTTGTCAGGAAGTTCATTTATATGGAGGGGAAACAATAATGGTCTGAGCCGATATTTGGATCGGTGGAAGAACCGATGTCATTTGGATCAGGGGCAACCTCAATGCTTAGATTTATGCGGAGAGGATTGTTTCAGACGTGATCATCCCTTTGCAAAGCCGGTTGAATGATTCGTTTCGACTAATGTACGACAATGCACGTCCACACACGGCTAGAGTCGTAACACGCACTCTTGCCGATGCTCGCATCAACGTTCTGCTGTAGGCTGTACAATCGCCAGACCTCAACCCTATTGAGCACGCATGGGATATGCTCCAAAGAAGAGCTCTTCCGAGTATGGATGCCGTGCATACCCTACAACAGCTTTTTGACTTGTTATAAAGAACGTGGGCGGCCATTCCTCAAAGTGATTTTGATGAAATAATTTTAATTCGTTTGTGTAATTCGTATCAATGGTGGTAACACAGATTATTAATTTTTTTATCTTTACAATAAAAATTTGAAAAATCCTCATTTTTGCCTTTTTTTGACATTTAATTGACGCATTAACTTAGGTTAATTTCGCGCAATTTGCAAAAATTGCAATTTTTCTTAATTTTTACAAAATATAAGGGATAAGTTGTTAACTTAAACATAGGAATTAAAGTAAGAAGCCGGTCTGGAAGGCTAGAATGGATAAATATTAATAAGATAATTTTTTGTAGTTAAAAATGTACTCGATCCCTAGACTCTTTTGATGTGTGTAGATTGGTATTTATGTATGTAGTGTAGATAATGTTGAAAAGTATGTCTAATGTATTCTGCGCGGCATGTAGAATACTTCTCATATACCAAAGTAAGTGTTATATCCCTATTTAACACTTATTCTACAAGTTACCTAGCAGAATACATAGAACATAATTATTTACCAACAATACTTACTCTTTTTTATTATGTAAAATTTATTATAAAAAACTATAGATTAGACACATCGGTTACTAATTATACGGTAGCACATATTATTTCTATGACTCCAGACCAGACCAGAGATTTACGTACTCTGAAGTTTTAACGCAATGATCTTATAAATAAATTAAAAAAAAATTATTGCAAATTTACAAACATCTTTGCAATCTCCTATATGTACCTATATATATAGTTGATTACTAAACAATAAAGATAATATTGGGTCCTTACATATGAAATTAGCGTTTTGTCGTACTGACTACTTTGATCTGAAATATCTCCTCTTTGGTTTAGAATTCCAAATTCAAATTTATAAATTCATTTAGCTGGTACATTTGAGTTTTGAAAACCGTCATTCATTTGTTTTTTTCTCATTATTTTTTTCTTTGGCGTCGCTTATTACCGCACAATGGAAAACATGAAATATCGGTATATTTACGAGTACGAGTTCTACCGTGGCACCAATGCTGCAGAAACAGCTCAAAGGATTAATGATGTGTACGGCGCTGGTGTCGCAAAAGAAAGCACGGTACGTTTTTGGTTTCAACGCTCTGTTCTGGAAATTTCGACCTTCAGAACCAACTCCGTGGACGGCCGGAGACCAAAGTGGAAAATGAAGAATTAAAGGCTATTGTGGAAGCGCATCCATCACAAAGCACTTCAGAGATAGCTGTAGGCTTCGGGGTAAGTGACAAAATTGTATTAATCCACTTGAAGCAAATCGGTTAAGTAAAAAACTTGAACGATGGGTACCTCATGAATTGAGTGAATCGAACTTGCAAACACGCGTCGACTGCTGTGTTACTTTGCTCAACCGACACAATAATGAAGGAATTTTAAATCGAATCATTACTTGTGATGAAAAGTGGATACTGTACGATAATCGGAAACGCTCGTCGCAATGGCTGAACCCTGGAGACCCAGCCAAATCCTGCCCTAAACGAAAATTGACTCAGAAAAAGTTACTTATGAGTGTTTGGTGGACTAGCGCCGGTGTCGTTCACTACAGCTTTCTAAAATCTGGCCAAACGATTACGGCATATATCTATTGTCAGCACCTGCAAACCACGAAGGAAGAACTAGCTGCTAAACAACCGAGATTGGTCAATCGCTCTAGGCCACTGCTGCTTTACGACAACGCAAGACCACACACTGCACAACAAACAACCACTAAGTTAGATGAGCTACAATTAGAATGTTTGCGACATCCACCGTACTCCCCGGACCTTGCTCCAACAGATTACCATTTTTTCCGGAATTTGGACAACTTCTTACAAGGAAAAAAATTCAACTCCGATGCGGCAGTCCAAACCGCCTTCAAAGAGTTTATTGATTCTCGCCCCCATGGTTTTTTTAGTAAAGGGATCAATGAACTACCTATGAGATGGCAAAAGTGCATAGATAACAACGGTGCATACTTTGATTAATTAAATATATTTTACAAAAAAAAATTGACTTTATATTTCTCCCGTACAAAACGCCAATTTCATATGTAAGAACCCAATATATTCGGTATTTTAAAAACCATTGGTAGATTGGAAGGTGTGAAGAACAGTACTGTCCTAAACTAAAGAAAACAAATTACAATATTTTTATTTGTTAAATATTTATTAACATTTTACAAAATTAGACAGTTAAATTAACTATTGTGTACAAAATCGCTTATGGTACATTTGCTAGAATAACCGTTTTGACATTTAACACAACTTAAACATTTAAAGACTTAACAACGCTATATAATTATGTATAAACTGACGCAATGTTAAAAGTAAAACTGTATTATATAAAAATTAGGTACATACATACATAAAAAAATATCGTGCAATATTGTGCACCATACTCAAACGTTTTACAGAGATAAAAGTATAACATAGGTACATAAAATTACAATATATCACCGTTGACGTTGACATCGTAGACTTCTTTATTTTTAACAAAATTATATTCACAACCAATATTACATATTAGATATAACATGTCTTCCTGTTCAGATATAATATTGTAAGTATATTATAGATTGTGATATACATATTTACAATGTACATTATAAAATATTAAACAATATAGGTACTATTGTTAAAAAATTAAATAAGCAATTTCAATGAAATTTGTACCTAAATACATAGGTACATAATAATTGTGTATTAATATAATAAGTATACATACGATTTGTGATTATTGTGACCGTGAAGTAGTGTAATTTATTTTCATGAAAATTTTTTTTAAATATTTCTAGTCGGTAGTTAAAATGTAATTGGGTACATCATGGCCATTTTTTATTGATTTTTTAATAAATTATAGCCAATAAGTGCTAATATTACCAACTACAAGTATAAAAATATAAGAATATAATTACGATGTTTCTTGTAGGCATATTTTGTTATTATCTATTTCGATGGTATATATTTATAACTGTTCTTAAACCACATTATTCAAATTCCATTTCGTTACGAACATCCCCTAAATAAAAAGACTAGGCTAGCATAACAATCCTTATATCTTAAAAATTTAATTCATAAATTGATAATAATGGAAAATGTGCAATATCTAATGTATAACATTTTTATTTATTAATCATACTTACCTAATGTTAAAAACATTGAAAACGAACACATGTGTGAAAATTAACAATGGAATTAAAAAAGTAATTAAAAACTATAACAATTAGGTACATATTCATAATGATCTATGGCCATGTCGATAACAAACTAAGTGAAAATAAATACACTGCAAAAAAGGTTTTTAATAAATTTAGGTCGTCTCAAAACTTGTAGTAAGTATTAGGTAAAATGTTATTTATCAATTTACTTTGACGCAAATTTGGACATTTAAATAAACCATCTAATACTGAGAAAACAAAACTGCTATTTTACATATAAACAATATTGTTCGTGGATGTGAAATGTGAATGATGGTGGCTGCTATTGGTAGAACGACTACGCTCACGCCGCCACACTGACAGAGCTCTTGTGGTCCTTGTATAACAGGAACGCGCTCGCTCCATATGCGATAGTGTTGAACATACCGAACACCTGGACAAATAAATAGATAAGATTTGAATCTTTTTCGATTTTGGTTTAATCTTGATAAAGCGTTAAGTACACGTATATTACAGTAGATTATCAGTATTATTTGAAGTAATGGTAGGTAATTCATACATATTTTTATTCGTAGTATTCTGATTACATCGTTCTTGTTAAAATTTACAGGAGCAGGAGCAAGCTTATTCGTTATCATGTATTCATACAAAGATAAGACTTCGTGTTTCGTGCCTATTACAAAAGTGAAGCAAACAAAATAAGCCGATTCGTAATAAGTGCAAATATGATTTGCACTATCTTTGTATCAAATAAGCCGACCAGCCGACATTTCGCGTATTGAAATCATTACATAAGTACTTGGTTTGGTGGCCCGTTTTCTACCAAAATGGCAGGCGATTGGCTTATAGTGGCAAGCTTGTTTATTTCGGTTGCTTCTTAACACTTTTTATTATGTTTAAATTTATTATTAAATTAATTCCATATTGTAACTACTGACATATTAAACGTCATTGATAAGCTTGACTTTTCAAGAAGAATATTATGAGATTACCACTAGTGCATAAATTTATTTACGTTTAAACAATTATATGTAAATTAAAACAAACAGCGTAAACACTTTTCACTGTGGGAAGGGGACAATAAGCCTCCTCTCACAAATGCGCATGAGAGTGTTACAGACTATTATAAAATATACGTTATATCTACTACCATATGTGAACTAACCCCCCTGTCGGAGGTATAAGATTTTCACAATTAAGTACCACGAAGAAACAAAACCATAATCATGGTTTTACGTTTTTACTAGGGGTGATCCTCTATTTTTTTGACCTGGTCAATTATTTTCGTAAAATATTTCTTTTGATTTATTTATTCCAGACAAACGTACATACGTATCGTCACGCTGTAGCCCTAACGATATTATAATCAGAGGTTCTTTCGCCTCTTCAAATCTCGTCATTCGACTCACAGACTTTCACCGCGGTATGTTAGTTTTTCAACCCGTTCACGGCCTTCACTTCACATGCTTCTTTCCTGTACTCTATTATTTATAAAAATTATATTACAGTAATTTTTGTTACTGTTCGTCATGTACTGGTGCACTACGCGTCTGATTTGTTATATAAGTTTCTTGTGATATAATAATGTCATATAGACGTTCTTTCAACTATTTTATAACAGTTATATAGTGGTGTTCACGGCGATGTTTATATAACTAGCTCATGTAACTTTTTAGTCGTATAAGAGTTATTGTCGTATTTAAGTCACATTTGTGTCAATTTTGTTATGTAATTACCTTTTAAATAACTATTAAACGTACAGTGGTTGCTTAAACGTCGTAATAGAAATCATTATATAATCATCGAATAAATGTTACGAATGCAACCTATATACGTTCTTAGGGAACACACATATAGTAATATGACCACTATTTGATGAATAATCATATAAACGTTTTGAAATCAACTTGTATATAACTTGCACCATTTTATAATAACTGTATTGTCATTTCAAATTTTTTATTATTCATAAAATGGAACCAAACAAGTGAAAGAAGACCAAAAGAAGTGGTGTCTTTAAAAGGAAGTATAAATACTTATCATGCGCTTCAAGCACCTGCTTTTATTGATATACATAGTAATAAAGCACGCAGTGAAGCTGATATTGACGTAAAAAAGAATGTTTCCGTAACGCGTTTCAAATATGCAAATGCTACGCATGTAGTTAGTCCCTCCAGTAATACATATAGCTGTTCTGCAGTTTCATAATTGGAAATAGGTATTGCTTTTCTTCTTGATGCATTGCATTATTTTCCAATTATTTTTTGGCACAGAATATTCAGATATTTTCAAATTGGACTCGTTCTTTTGCGACCGATACAATGTTCTATGTTTTTTCCATTGCGCTGGTATAGTCGTTGATAGACGTTTACTAACTTCTGCGGTCTCTATTATCTCAAAGGGCATTTTGCTAAAAAAACGAGCAATTAGGTTATTACGGAACTAAATATAACAGTTCAATACGTAGACATACAATTATCATAAAATTCAAATTCATGTAGTGCCTAATATTATTATAGCATACTATTTTGGTTGTAACTTTGGGTTTCTACAAAATTTGATTGAAAACTGAGAGCTGCGCAATCGCTGAGCGATCGAGCTGACGAGCTGACGATGTGGGCGAGCGAGAGGCTGCGATACAAATATATACAATACTACGCATTTAATGAGTAGGGGAATTCCCGCAATCGACATCGGCCCGAAACCTTGACTGGACGCAAGCGAGCGGCGGCGACAGCGACGTGGGCGGGCAGCGAGACACGAGCATCGTGTTCCAGTCGAGCGGTGTATGGGCATTACACCGCTCGACTGGCCTTCACTGTTGGCGCTCCGCCGCCCACTTGCGTCCAATCTGAGTCAGAGTTTAATATTTACTAACAATTTAAATTTTCTCTACACAACATAGAAAGTAAAAACATAAATGCAAATTCGAGATATGAATACAATAATTTATTTTTATTTAACAAATAAGTAATTTAATAATAATTTAACAATCACACCACAAATTAAGTACTGGGCTTAATTTGTGGCGTGATGAGGCGAGCCCATATTGTTGTTTGCCACTTCTGTGGTATAAAATACCACAGAAGGTATTCTGTGGTATAAAAAAAGCGGCATACATGAACAGAATATCGAATGTAAAGACGTGAGCCGCTGCGAGCGAGTCACTTTTTAATTGGAAGCGATCAACGAAACAAGCTAAACAAGCGAATTGGAAAGCGAATATAAGACTACCGGCTTGCCTGTGTTAGTCAATATTGATTTATATTTATTAAATAATAAGATCTCAGTGTTGAGTTGTGAAGTTTCTCAGTGTGTCTCACAGATTTATAAATGGAAGCAGATTTAACATAATTCACTCACACATAGATATCGTGTAAGTAATAACACTGTCACTTTCATTGTAGTTTAAAATTGTATATCTTTATCCTTTTCTTTCATTTGTTGCAACACAATGGCACACATAGACAATTCCGAAACCGTGGCAGCCGCCATCTTCCGCTTAAGTCAAAATAAGCGGAGTATGGCGTCTGTTTACTTGTGTAGTACGTCACATGTTCGATGATTAAATATTTCTTGGTGTATAAACATTATCTTGGTTATTTAAAGTGCAAAAAATGGTAGAAAAGTGTTGTACCCCCAATAGTTGCAACGCCTCATACAGAAAAGCCCCGAAAATCACGTTCCATCGGTAAGTAAATCTGATGTTGCAAATTGTTTGATTACTGCATTCAGTTAGCTGATATTTTTGTATTTCGTGGCTCCGACACTTAAATATGTTGCAAACTATTAAAATTAAAGTTTCTCTATATTGTATAAGGTTTTTTTATAGGTTTTTTATATTTTCGTACCAAGTACCTAACCAAATTTGACATTATTAGTACTTGTACCTTAAAGAGGGCCGAATTCAGAGAAAACTGAGTCTCGTAATAAAATTAAATATTAACGGACAGGTACCTAAGGTTAAGCAACTGTCTATTTTTTGGAAATATCTTTTGATTTTGATGTATAACTTATTAATTTGGGGTTTCTAAAGGATGAGTCTTCAAATTTTTTGGTTAAAGAACTACATAAAAGAAATACATAAGAAAGGCTACATAGGACAAACTGGCAGACCAATTCTGGCAGTGTTTTGTGCTCAAAACATTTTAAACCCCATTTATTATGTAAAAGAGATACCCGTAAAACCCTGTTGTTGTTTGACCATGAAATTTAACATACCTATTAAAAATGAACATGCTATCGCCAAATTAATCTCTAGTCGCTATGCTGGGCTGAACCTGGACCAGTGTTGTTTAAAAAGAAGCCAGTGCTGGAATCCATACTTCATAATTACAAAATAATTTTTAATTTATTTATAAAATAATACAACTTTCTTGCTTCAGGTAATCGAAGATGGACTTTATTATGCATAAATTGTGTGTTCACATGTAAAAATGGTGAAAACAAATAGGGATATCTCGAGGCGAATAATGACAAATAATACCTACGATTACATGCAATGGTAATCCTTAGCATATCTGACATTCTGTGCTAGTTACTTCTAGCACACATTGAAAAACAGTGAAATGATGTATTTGATGCACATCTATAATGAGTTCTTAGATAATGTAATAAGAAAACAATCCTATTAACAAATAAAAGACTGAAAACATTCTTTGTTTTATTGTGTAAGCTATTTTAGTTTTTATTCTCAATGTGATCGATCACCCATCGATTATCTCCCGATTTCTTTTAATTTTTGAGTTTTATGCGTAGTTAAGAGAAAATAATAATCAAAGGACAAAGCATAGCGATGAAGTTATTTAATAATTTTATAAAACATTCACTGACGCTTATCTCCTTAGAAAAATAGTTAAGTATAACACTCGTCTGATATAAAACTTGTTCTATTTTCTCATAACCAAGTCTCTAACACGTACAGTAAAGCAATGGTAAGTAGGCTTTACTGGAGTTACAAAGGACTGTTAAACAAAATTCCTCCAACTGCTCTCACTCGCACACAACTTTAACGTACAATATACTATAATTTTTGCACTTAAAACTCTCAAAAGCACAAAAAATAGCAAATCTTAATTTTGAATAAAATGCCAACCACGCTTCTTTTGTTCGCGCCAAAAAGTCTAAATTCAAAACTTTCACTTGCTTGATTATCAACTTTCCCGACTTTTAAAAATATATCGTTTATGTCATTACACTTCATGTACCCACATAAATTGAACCGCAAGCAAGGTCATCACAATGTACATGCAGCCCAAGACCAGTAGCGCACAGCCGTCAGGCCTCATGTATCGAACGAACAATCATAATATTGTATCGTGGAGCTATTGGGAACACTCCAAATTACATCCTTCATGTGACAAAAACAATCTACAAAAAGAAGGAATATAATAAAGTAAAAATCTCTTATATTAGTATATCAATTAATTTTGTCCTTATTTACATTAACAAAAAGTACATACATACGTTAATATTTACAAACTTAAAACTACACATTATCTTTATTTTATCCTTATTTTATCACAAGAAAAATATAATTTGGAGTGTCCCAAATAGTCCCGCTCTAAGATAATATAGATACCCACTCCTTAATGCGGCCCTGAGTTCTGTATGTGTGTGAGTAATATTTGTTAGTGTTAAATTTGCCACGCATTTTGAACCGATAGGTATAGTCTGCTTCCATTTAAAAGTCTGTGGTGTGTCTCCATTCATCATCTTATCAAAATGGACATCAGAAAGTTTCTTGGTAAGTTATGTACCGCTTTAATCTTGAACTTGGAGCTAGTATTTTTATTTTATTTCTCTTAGCTAATAGCTTTGGTAACGGATATACTAGCTAGAGACGTATAATAATCGTTAAGAATATTATTTTTAATTTTATCTGGCATATTTTTGATGTGAAAAGAAAGGATCGATTATGTGGAAGGGAAATGTTAAGAAAAACTATTATTTTATTTAAAACGAGTTTATTGTTTCAATCTCTATGAATTTAACGTTAACTAAACAGTGGTTTCGTTTTCAGTAATTAATTATGAAAACAAAACATAAATATTTGTGGTTTAATTAAATACAAATTAAAACAGATCCTTGATATAAATAAAGGTAAAAAATACAACTGATTATTTATTTTAATATTTATAAGTAATTGAACAAAACTGCTCTCCCGTAAAAATTTAATTAATTACATAAAGTTTTATCAAAGCGTTTTGTTTTGCAGGAAGTTTGAAACGAAAAAAAACTGATGGATCAAGTAGCGACAGCGATGAACAGGACAAAGTAACGACAATATCGCATGTGTCTTCATCGGTCACCACAACCACAACAGGTTATATTCAGCCGCAGGAACTACCTAGACCAAGTTCCTCTAGATATCTGGTGCCGAATCCTGATTCATTGATGGATGACTGCAATGAAAATGATATCGGGCGATATGTTGGACGGGCACACATGTTATCAACCGAAAAGAAGAAAGAATTGATTGAAAACTGTTGGTCCCCTTCCGCGACCTATAACTTTGAGGAAGATGCAAAACATTTAAAGAGAAAATTTAATTATTCTTGGTTGGAAACATACTCTCCATGGTTGGAGAGTATGTTTCCAACTCCATTGTACGTTGTTCTCACCAAATCCAAATTCATTTAGAGGCATATTGGGATCATTTACTATAAGACCCTTTTGTAAGTTCAAAGATATTCACGAGCAGTGCAAAAAGCACATTGAAACCCACTTCCATAAGGAGGCACTGAAAGCTGCTAAATCTTTTCTCGAAGGTGTGCCTGTCGATTTGCAACTGAACAAATATTACCAGGGAATTATTGAAGGAAATCGCAAAATTATAAAATCTATTATTACCTGCATTACGTTTTGCGGGTCACACGACTAAGTCGTGAGAGGTAAACATTATGGTGAAGGTATTCTCGAGGATTTATACAGGCTGCGAATTGACGCGGGAGATTTGATTTTAAAGAAACACATTGACTCAATCTTTTTCCCTTGCTCAATGTCATTGAGCCCTCTACTTTCATTGCTCGTCCCACAAACTGAATCTAGTTATCAATGATCTAAATTCACTTCCTGTAATTAGAAATGCCATGGGAACCACCAAAGATACTATAAACTTGTTTCGGGAATAAGTTTTGAGGAGGAAGTTGATACCTAATATTTCCAGACTTTGTGAGACAAGATGGAGTGGCAAACACAAAACCATCAGAGTTTTTAAAGAAAATCTTCCAGTAACTCTGGAAGCCTTACAAACATTATCTCAGGAAGGAAATAGTGCAACTCGGAAAAGTGCCTTCCAACTGCATGCGGCTACTTCCAGAATTTCTTTCATTCTCGGGATTATGTTGGTAGCCAAATACTCGGCTTTGATGGACCCCGTTGTCAACGTACTCCAATCTGTAGCTTTGGACGTGGTCAAAGCCTCGGAACACGTTAAAAGGATTATACTTTTAATTAAAAACCACCGTGAAAATCCGGAAAAAGTGACAGACGAAATTATAAAGGAAGCTACTGCTGTTGCGGAGAAAGTCGGATTGGAGGAGGACATTACATCAATGCCGCGTATTACGGGGAAACAACGTCATAGAAGCAATCATCCAGCAGAAAGCCCTTCAGAATACTGGAAGAGGTCTTTAGTAATACCATACTTGAATTAAATTATTACCTCCCTTGAAGTACGTTTTGCTGAAGAAAACACGCCATCATTCGCATTATCTAAGTTACACCCGGCGCAGATGCAAAAGATGACAACTGAAAATCTGAAACAAACTTGTGAATCTATTGCCCAGTTTTATGATTTACCGAACATAAAGAATGAAATCGAACTTTGGCAGCAATTGTGGCACGATAGGCTTAATCTAACAAATATGTCCTAAAAGAAACAAATTCCTTCTTTCCCGAAACGGAAAAAGCATTGAAAATTTTGATCGCTTTACCATGCACGATCTGTACAGTAGAGCGATCCTTTAGCAGCCTCAGAAGACTAAAAACATGGCTAAGAAGCACCATGGCAGAAGATCGCCTTAATGGTCTGGCCATGATGAGTGTACACAGAGCTATAATAAATAAAAACCTAAATAATTTTAATGATAAAGTGGTTGAAAGTTTTGCAAAAAATCCCCGCAGGTTATGTTTTAATTAAATATTATTTTTGTTAAAATAAATAATTATTACTGTGTTTAAAAGTTTGATTTAGTTATTGTGCTGTCGAGGGCTTGTGAAGTTTTATACATTGATATTAGAACCGTTCTTATTACAATCGTCATCGAGGCAAAGACTTCCAAAGTGTAACGCTTCGTGCTCTCGGCGTTCATATTTTTTATCCTCCATAATATTGCCCCATTGCCCCTCCCTTAGTCATAAGCTGGCGACGCCCTTGTTCCGATGATATCCGCCTTTGTTAAAAATTTATCAATATCCATATAATAATTAATCGTATTATTGTACTTTCGCGAGTTACCTTCAAAACGTAAAAATATTAGACATAACTGAGAGAAATAAATAAATATAAACCTATTACAAATGTGGTGCAAGTGAAATGAAATAATAAAGATAATGACTAAAATGATATCGTTTTATTATTTTTTTTATGAACTCTAATTCTGTTATGGCGAATCAGTTTCGAACAGACTATAAGTCGGGAAGTTATATAAAAATCATACAATTACCGAATAAAATATGTAATCAAAATGGAATAATACTTAATATTTTGGAAGCGCATAAAAAATTTGTTATAAACTACCCCATATTAATCAATAAACTTAAATTCCCAATTGACTTCAGCGGACTAATAAGTATGCTATTGTTTGGTTTTTTTAAATCTAACTAAAAATTAAGAAAATGTCTGTCGCTTCTTGTGATAATTTTTTGTTTCACTTCATCACTGTTAAGCAAAAATACTATGCGAAATTTTAACGACGATTATACAACAGTAATTATTTTATATGACATATATGCGACGATAACATAACCACCATATGTTATATAAATATAACATTGTGCACCACTACTAGACATGAAGCCGAATACACATTGTAGCGGCTATTATTACACGACGAGTAGTCAAACCGGCAACGTTTATGCAATCACTAAGCGACTAAGGTCTTTATATGACTGTTACACGAGACTCTTACGACGTTAAGTTATATTAAATGGACCCTTTTGCCGTCGAGTAAACGTCCTTACAGCACTTACACGATTATATTATATAACATAAAGTTGTCACTATAACGTCCTCTCGACCAAAAAATGTTTGTTGGGTCAGACAATAATCAATCACAGAAACACCTGAGTGAATATCGTTTCGTCACGGACACACAGACACACACGCACACAATGTATATAATCGTCTCAACCTGAGACGATTATGTACATTCTCTACCACTAGATTGTTATTATCAGTTATATACAATCACAGTGGATTTGAATTATGTGCAGTTAATTTAATAATAACAATACAACTAAAAATAGTTCAAAATCAGTTAAATTAGAGTAATTTAATGTCTAACTATGTATGTTTAATTATGTTTAACTAACAGACGTTGTTGAGCACATAGAGTACGTAACTATATTATAATATGTTCTGCCCTTTCCGGTGAGTGGCGAGATGAGTTTAATTTTGTTATAAGAACTGGACTAGAGCCACCTATCGGATCTCAGCAAAGCTATGAATCATTGCCATGACAAAACGAAAATATATGTTAGAGTATGACCATAATGGTTCAAGTCGTTCAAAAGTTATACGGTAACTAACAGATACACCAACGATTACGTACACATAGTATATAGAAATGTAATCACTTAATTTATTTCAACGCAGTGAACAAACATATAATAATATTATCTAGTAACATGAATTCTAATTACTATTTAATTTTTCAATCCGGTATAAATGCTTCTAATCAATAGGTGTTTATATTTCGTCATTTTAGTATATGTTCTCGGGTATAGCAGTTATCTGCAATGTTTTTGACGATATCTCTTTTTAAAAGAGAATTTCCTGTGCTGCCACATTTACGAGTATATATATATATAAAACAGGAAATTCTCTTTTAAAATACTCGTATGTATATATATATAACAAATACGAGTAATTACAATTGGCGGTGATTTTTAATATGTAATCGAGCACCCACATAGGGTAACGACATAGATACAATTTTCATATTATACCATATTTACCTGTCGTACCAATACGACTTGCTCTTTGAATATAGTGTAAATTAGGGTTGTCAACCATATTTAACAATAAACCAAATTAAGTGCTTCATTTTGCCTCAACGTACTTTACACTTTTACACAGAAATAAAATAGGTACCTATGCAAAAATATTTAATTTAGAGTAATAATGTACGATCGAAATTGAATTTTTATTATTTATTCATATTATGAAAAACGAAAAAGAACGCAAACATTCATATTAAGTACACACTACACAAGTACACACCTACTCTTTCTTCGGGAAAAAAACATTATAACTACAGCATCACTTAACATACTTTTATAATTTATAATCAACAACTTATAATTGTTTTCTACATGCAAAAGTCTCATTTAAAATAAAACCCTTAAATTTTAAAAACCCTCGACGCCGAAAATAAAAAGCAGGTACCCTTAAAATAATCAATGTTTCATTTTCATTTTATATGCCCTCTGGAAGACTTATACTGTACATACATATACTAGTACAGTGGACAAATTGATAAATGCGTTGAGAAAATGTTGTAATGTGGCAACCCTAGGTATATGCAATAAATTAAGATACAGAATTTTCCTGTAATCACGTAAAGTTTAGACTGTGTTATTGCACAATCTAATAATAGTGTAGCTATTATTGCACAAGATGTGAAAAAACATTACAGTGATAAATATACGTTATATATAATTTACGATGTGTTTTACATAACACTAGCGGTTGCCTGCGACTTCATCCGCGTGAAATAAAAGAAAGCGTAGCCTATGTCTTTTCCCGAAGCTTAATCTATCTCTATTCCTTCTAGATTTTATCAAAATCGATCAACCCGTTTAGAAGAATAATATTATGAACACAGGCACACCGGAATTTTATATACATAATACATACATACATATCCTAACGCTGTATCCCCAACGGGGTAGTCAGAGAGGACGGAGCCCCAAGAGGCGCGTAATTAAATTACCTATTATATACATTTAGGTAAAGATAATTAAATTTAATATTTTTCAATAACACTTTTCGTTAAAATTGACTTCTAAAATATTTTGTAAATAACGTTAAATCCTGTTATTCGTCTACTATTTATAAACCGTTCACTTAGTATAATAAATAGCGGCTAAAAATGTTTTAGAAGTGAAGTGTCTTAGTAGAGGGTTCAAAATGACTTATTTATTTAAGTCAATAGCTGGTGAAATACGCGCTAAAAAATTCGTAAAAAGTTTAAAAACAATTTAAAAGAAAGTAATTTTGAATGAGATAATATATTGCGTAGTTTTTGAGACGGAATATTTTGGGACCGCAGAAATAACTTGTTTTTCAGCGTTTGAAATACTATGACAGAAAATTAATTTTTGCTGCCGATTGAATTAATATTGTACATCCCAATTACGGAACCCTTCACTGTGCATAATTTGACAAGCACTTGGCCGGTTTTTTTTATTATTATAAAAATTTATTTCTACTTACAATGTTCAGATTTTCAAAATATTTTTTCTCAAAAAGATTTGTTTCATATTACTTAGCTATAATAAGGCGATTCTTACACATAGTTTTATAAAATTATTCTAAGTCTTACAATCCTGATTTAGGGTTCCATATAGTCAAATTAGGAGCCCTTTACTTAGTAACGTCTGTCTTGTATGTTACAAGACGGGTTTATATACCGATTATGTACCGATCATATAAATGAAAATGAAAGGTATATCAATGAAAATTGATAAGAAACAATAAGACTTACTTACTTGTTCCATCGAATGGGATGTTATTAGACAAATTTCCTAAAACACATTAGTCTTTGTCTTGATTAGATTAGATTAATTCTTTAGTCGTGAGATATGTGCTTTCAAAGTCGTTGTCAAAACATATACTCCTCTAATTTTTATAAAATTTCCTAAATATTGCCCTTGCTTAATAAGTATAATACTTATAGGTAGGTACGAATATTTCGAAGGTCCAGCAAAAATATTATTTTTGAAGAATTTAGAAATTGCTCTTTTTCGTAGGTAAGCTTTTTCAAAGTAAAACAGAGCTGTTTTTGTCATTGTTACAAAATAAACCAAAATACAAAATAAATTAAAGGTTTCGAATACTTGCGTGTAAGCACGCCCAACAAGCTATAAGCTCATATTTATTTTTCTTGAAAGTCCACATTAAGGTATTCTTGCTTTATGTCTTGTTAAGTATAAAATTATTATGTTACGCTATCAAGAAAATGATATTTCCTAATCTACTATTATATGATCTACTTACAGCTGCAGCAACGTTGGCCCCATATGACGGTCCGTAGTAGTGAGCTGTGTTGGCGAACATCACGATAAATGCGATCAGGTACATAAGCGCCTGAATACCAACGCTTATTAGTTCCTGTAAACACAAAATATACATTCAGTCAAGAAAGTATCGGGAATGGATGATTTGTTTATGGTTCCAAATTCAATTCTTTGTTTTTTTTGTTGCTGTTAGATTGGCACAACTGTTTTCCATTTTGGCGCGGAGTTTGAGTTGCATCTGTTATTTAGATTGAATACAGTGCTGTTTTTAGTTATATCATTCTAGTGTATATTGCGAGTTTCATAATGGACAAAAACATCGAACAAAGAGTTTGTCTTAAATTTTGCATCGCCAATGGAATTTCGTATTCGGAGTCACTGAAAATGTTACAGAAGGCTTACGTTGAATCGACTTTATCAAAAACACGTGCTTATGAGTGGTGCAAAGCGTTCAAAAGCGGTCGAGATGTGATGGAAGATTTGCCTAGCTCTAGTAGGCCATCAACGTCTGCAACTGAAGTTGACATCGCAAAAGTTAAGGAAATAGTGACTGAAAATGCTCATTCAAGTTTGAGAGAGATAGCCACCGAACTTTCTGTGTCTCACGAGTCGATCTGTACCATTTTAAATAATCACTTGGGTATGAAACATGTTGCCGCTCGGCTAGTCCCAAAAGACCTGAATTTTCTTCAAAAACAAAATCGCTTAAGAGTCGCTGAGGACATGCTAGAACGAGTCAATTCCGACCCAACATTCATGAAACGCATTGTTACTGGTGATGAGACGTGGGTTTACGAGTTTGACATGCAAACTTCAGAGCTTCGAACAAGCTTCGGAGTGGCGCCTTCCAACTGATCCGAAACCGAAAAAACCACGCCAAAGTCGATCAAAAGTCAAAGTCATGTTTACTGCTTTAACTATCGCGGTGTTGTGCACTCGCAATTCTTGCCGGAAGGTCAAACGGTAAATAAAGAATATTATTTGGGCGTTATGCGGCGTTTAAGAGAGCAAATTCGACGAAAAAGGCCAAATTTGTGGAAAGAAAATTCTTGAATTTTGCACCACGATATTGCGCCTTCGCACAAGGCCACCATTGTGAACGAATTTTTGACCAAAAACTTAACAAATACCATCGAGCAACCACCTTATTCACCAGATATGGCTCCAGCCGACTTCTTTGTTTTTCCTAAACTCAAATTACCACTTCGTGGCACCCGTTTTCATTCGGTAGAAGACATAAAGGAGAATTCGCGGCGAGCACTGAACTCAATTCCGGAAAAAGCGTTTAAAAAATGTTTTGATGATTGGATTATTCGTTGGCGTAAGTTTTGTTTCTGTTTTGTTTTTGTTTTGTAAGTTCTGTTTTGAAGTTGCTTGCTTAACATATTTACGACAATCAAAATTCGATTTTCAATCACTACCTACTAATGACGATCAAATCATAACCATTTCTGCCTTCAGCTCCTTTGTTAATCTACATAGGACTTAAATAGTATATTGTGCAACAAGTGAGGTAAGTTGTCGATTGCCCAGGCGTACGAAGTTAAGCGCACGAGCGAAGCGAGTGCGCTCATTCGCTCGAATGGGCAATTGATAACACCGCACTAGTTGCAGATAGTATTTTTTATTAGCAATGCGGAGATAATTGCGGTACAAAGAAAAATTATAGAAAGTAATATAATAACTTTATTGCAAACAATGGACATGTTGTTTAACAACACCAATTAATTATTTTTTCATTTAAATAAATAGTTATATTTGAACAATTTGAAAACGTAAGGTTGATATTTTTTGAGTTTTTTGTAGAAATTGAATCTAAAACTTCAAAATCAAGGTTTTCTTTATCTTTCACACTGATGTCAATGGGTACTACAAGGGATGCTATTTATGTATCCGGAACTGGCCAGTTACAGAACAATATTAAAAAAGTAATTATAACATTTAAAAATGGAACTCTTTGACTGAAGAATACAATTTGTTTCATGTAGCTGTCATTTGTTTATCCTTTGTGGCGTCATTTTGAAAATTGCGAGTTTTATCACCGTGGATTTAAGTCGTGAAAATGTTCGTGCTATGATTTATTACGATTTTGGTGAATATTTTGAAAAGCAATAAAACTATAATAAATGCTATATGTTTGTTTCACTTTGTTATTCCCGATACATAAATAGCAGCCCTCGTAAAATCGATTGTTTTTTTTAGATATCCATTGTACGTTCTTTTTTTAAATCGTGAATTTGCGTGTGCCAAGCAAAATTTGCGAGCAACAAGTAAACTTGTCCCACTCAAATTGTAAAATGAGAAAATAGCTACTTATTAAGCCCAAAAATGTGCATATAGATACTGTTTATCCCGCATGAGTAATAAAAAATAAATAAAATCGGAATGTCCTCATTAGAATAAGAAATAACTGCCTGAAAAAATAATTGATTAGAAATATTAAAACAAAAGCTAATAATTTTAATGATATATTTTTTAACACAATAATCTTAATACATATAGAATATAGGAACAACTTCGTATAAACAATTTGGAAGCTACTTTCAAATAATGACTAGAATTCTTGCGGGGAGCTCGAACTAGTTCCTTGCAAACGAAATCGTGAATGTTACCTAAATATATATTATTAAAGTAGTATGTGTTGTTCTCCTAATTAACATATAAAATATCTATAAAAATGTTCACTGGTTTCGAACATGTTTTACGAATTTTAATTATTCTTATTTTAAAACATAATCCAAGATAACTCCTAAGCAAACTATGTTGTATAACTGGATTTTTAACGCATCTTATTAAAAGTCACAAATAATGTTTAGAAAATGTGGTGCATTTTCTAGTCTATATTACATACTCGTATCTTATAGATACATAACTACTATGATAAATGTAATATTCAATTATAAACGCTTATTATTTTTGTCATTATACCTAATTTAAAAACCAATGACATGATGTCGTTAACAACAGACTAATAGGGTAGATATGATTCTTAAATACCTAATCAAAAGATAGGTTTAGTAATTATGAACAAAACTGCGAAAAAATTTTCGAAATACAACGAAAAATATAAAAGTTATACATTTTAATAGTGGGAGCGGAGTGGGTAAACGTTCCGTCCCTGCCACTCGTAGTATGTCATTGCGAATGTCATTGCGAATTTGTGACGTCACAGCTATGTAAAACTATCTCTTTCTAGCTCATCCTCACTCTGTTCCCACTACTGAAGTTTAAAACGTATTAACTCATTTTCTGTCAATGAATCTCAAGTTTTTTTTTCATAACCGTATTCAACATTTTTGATTATTTATTGACGTATTAATACGATGTATAAGATATACCAGTTTTAGGAGCAGTCATCTAGACTATTAAAGCTATTCTTGAATTCAGTTACATGAAAAGAAAAAAACGAATGGTAGTAGAAGCTAAGTAAGACTGATGCTGACTTATGGAAATCAAATAGCCAAAGTGTTATCTAACGGAAGTCTAAAAAGCATTCATATACCTAGGCAGTGTGAGGAAAATGATGAAATTCGAGAAGGCGAAAAAAGTAGTATACATAAGAACCGCAATGCATGGCGCTCCATTATCTCTGACTACCTCAATAGGAATACGGCGTAAAGATTTTTATGTTATGTTTTTCTTGAATGTCAAAAATAAGTGATATTAAAAAGCTTTACTCAAAACGGGTTCATAGGTCCACTGACGTTGGAATACGTTAAACAAAACTCGTATTTAGGATTTATTTTTGAGAATATTGTGGATAAATATAATATGTATGTAATCTGTATAGATATTTGTATATATTTATATAGGCATAGAAAGGTATTATATATGACCAGTGACCAGATCGCAGAGCCTATGTTTAACCAAACTATCTTCTATGCATATGAAAATTTAAATCTGATGAGTATGTATTTAGTTACAAAGAAACAAACGTGCAGAACTCTACAGATTTATATTGTAGTCTAAATAGCTGTAGACGGTCGAATATGAGAGATCCATTTTCGAAGTAGCTCTAGATGCATGAACATATTTTTATATTATACATGTATTTAAGGTAACCTATCCAGTTTTCCTGGTTTCGCAATAGAATTATATTTACTATATATTTAGACAACAAATTCTAATTTCTCTTCTGCTTTATCTTTCATTAGTTAGGAAGATCAATATGAATAAGAACTCCGTAATTATTATTATTATTGCGATTGTTGCAACACTCAGACACGATATGTTAGTTTTATAGATATAATAACTGCATGAGATTTTGTGTTTTGTAACTTTAATATTTAACTAGAAGCGAAGTGATGTCATTGTGTACAAACGTAGCCGACCCTTGTAGCAGAGGTTAAAAGAACCAAGGCGCTACACAAAAGTTGTAACACTGATTTGGGATGTGTTCTAAAAAACTAAACACTTATGGAAGATTAAAAATATAATTCGATACAGTGACTCGACGTTTCCAGCAGTTTTTAGAGCTTTTTAAATAATGACATCCTGCTATGGATTGTATTACTTTGTGGCGTTTATCCCGCAGCGTTATTTGCATGAAATCTTACTTTTAGACAATATTTTTCATACGATAAAATAGGTAAAATAAGGAAAAAAAGATAAAATATGTTGATTTTCTTGAATCATTAAGTACAACGTCATGACATAATGTTGTGATAACGCCACAGGACCATGCCAAAGCGCCATGGCGCCGCACATCCGCCCGTGCGGTACATTTATATATTATCGGACATATAACGCACCTAAAATAATAATAACGAAATAATAATGAACACTACGATAAGATTTCTCAATCTGTCAGAAGTAGATATCTGCGTTATTTTTAAAGAATGTATAAAGACCGTTGCCCTACACATCGTTTGAAAATATCGATTGATTCATTTAAAACGATATCGAATCAGTTTTATTAATTAAAATCACTAATTTAGCTTCTCAAAATTATTTAGTACTTTGACACATTGAAACAACAAATCACGCTGTCAAATTCATAGTTAGGTTATAGTCTACAGTTTGTTTTAGGTACATTCATCTGTCAGAAAACAGCAAAACAATTTTTTTTTTTATTTCTATCAATCCCCATTAGTGTCATCTGCAATACGTGACATTGGCAGTATTAATGTGCTTGACACATTAGAACCCATTTAAAAAAAAAGCCTACAAAGTTTGACGTATAGTCAAAAATTGATTTCTTTAACTACGAGCACTTTACCAACAACTGCATTTTCTTTGAAATACTTTTTACTACATAATGTGAAATTCCAGCAACAAAAATGCAAAACTACACATATTATTATCATAAGAGACCTAGATTATTATTCTCAAACACATTTATAGTCTGTAGCTTTTTATGACTGTTATTTACAAAAACGGGTTAGCGTTTCATTAACTATACTGGTTACATGTTTTGACACTTAAAACTATTCGAAAGTCGTCTATCAAATTTGAAATTCTATCACTGACACCTTAATAATACACATAATTAAGTGCAAAAACACGTAAGCAGTAGTTAATCTAACGTACTTCCGAATTTTTCGACGATATCCAAAAGGAGTGTTATCATATAATTATCTTCTTAATCTAAGTAATCTGTAGAAATGGCCAACGCCCAGCAGTAAGTCCTACATAATATACATAAGTTCTTATTATTACTATCACTAGTAAATTAAACTGAAGTATTTGTCATTTATCAAAAAATAATATTCTCAAATCTAAGCATTTTCAAATCATTCTAGTCTTAGTAAGAATCAAAAAATTCCAATAAAAAAGAAACAATGTAACCGATTAATACTCACAGATAATATCCAGTTGATAGGTAATTTTAATGCCTCTCTGATACTGAGGAAATACACAAAACTCCACAGAAGTGTTGTAATGAAGCACGTAACTGCGACGAAGACGAACCACGTCGAGTACCACGGTGATCCTAACGCCATACACAGGATGCCTAACACCTGGAATGAAAATATTGCGTTTATTTAATGAACTGAATATCAATTAGTTATAAATAATGCCGGCCTAATTAGATAACATTACTATGTTACATTATAAAACATTATAGTTACCTACTCGATACTCGTAAGCCTCAAATTCAAAATGGCATTTATTATTATTTAATGTAAAGTTGCATCTGATCAAATAGAATCATTCACAAATGAATTAGAAGTATGGATTTTAAAATATAATTATTGCAAAATGCGTAAATTTAAAAGCATCGCGATAGAAAGACGTAGGTTTTATGCCCGTAAAATTCCACAAAAAGAGGGTAATTTTACAATTAGGTCGACATTTTTACCGGATAGGCAGTCCGTTAACCACACAGGTACCAAAATCAACACTTCGACGTTATTTACGTGTACGAATATAGATCTATAAATCTGAAATGAAAAGACTAGCGGTAATATTCTAATATGACTAGGCAACGGTGTCAAGTAAACATAAAGACAGTAATGGTCGAAGCCACGGGCTCAACACACATCGAACCGGTTTAAAATCACGCCGCTGTCCGATAGCACAGTTCTTCTGTCGCAATAACTGCTAACAGGTGAAACGTGTAGAATTCCTATTTATTGATTTAACTGTACCATATTAACTCCTTTGCGTACTAATATTAAACTCTACTTTATTATATATTTTACGAGCTGTTACCCGCGACTTCGTCCGCGTGGAATTAAAAAAGTAGCCTGACTCCTTCTCCGGGGTTTCATCTATTTCCATTCATCAAAATCGGTCAAACAGTTTACGAAAGCATATGCCTGTGCCGTCTGACATAGTACCATACCGCACAGGCTACATGTCTCTTGATACGAATGGATCTTAAAAACTAAAATTTTCCCTCTTAGGGAAAAAAGCATAAGTTTATTATTTGAATTTGTAGTATTATTTTAAATTAAAAATTGGTTGTAGAAAGCTATCCGTATAATATAGACATATGCCATGGCTGACTTTTTTTATAGTCCAAATGAAGAGGAACAATTCCATCATACATTGTTTTGGAATAAGAGAGCATTTTTGATGAAAGCTCTCAGGCGGTTTGATTTTTTCCGACATCTTGAACTGTTATCGTCATATTTCAACAAATTAACAGAAAACAATATTAAACTATACGTATAAACCTTCCTCTTGGATCACTCTATCTATTGATGAAAGCCGCATTAAAATCCGTTGCGTAGTTTAAAATATCTAAGCGTATATACAGAGGGACAGACGGCGGGAAGCGACTTTGTTTTATACTATCAAAAAGATAGATGAATCATGTCTAATATTTTCACTTTTATTAAATACCCGTTTTAACAGAAGCGCAAACTTAGTTCAAAGTAGGTACCTACATTAAAATAAGGCCGAAAATGTGTGTCGTACAAGTGCTGTTTAAGTCACGTGGAGAAAGTACGTCTCACTCGTACGTTTGTACATAGGACGCGACTGCCATGACAAGGCTCTATCAATGGGTTCACAGGCCATCGTCGCTTTTACAGTCTCGCTCCAAATAACGATACGTGGCCGGATTTCCGACTCAACAATATTGTACGTTTCACTATTTCGATTGTATTTACATAGATTTACACACTTAAATTTGTAGAACTAAAAATTCATTTCTACGTGGATTTGAGTACCTATATGTAAACTTTCCACATAGATCCAACTATATTCCTTTCGGCTTTCGACACTGTTTCCATATGTTACTCGATAAAATGGAAAAGATTGGTATTAGAGGTTCCGATATTTTAAGAGACTATTTAAAATGTAGAACTGAATCGTCAATATTGGTTCTTATATTAGTGAAAAGGTAGTATTAAATTATGGTGTTCCGCAAGGCAGTATATTAGGACCTAGTCAATGAGCTATGTCAACTCTCAGTCCCCAATACTGAAGTCTTATGTATTCCGACGATACAGTACTGCTTGTGTATGGCTTACTTAGGAACTAACTAAATTTTCCCCGACAAATATACGTATTGTTATGTGTATAATATATATAATAGCTCTCTTTCAATTTACTTACTTTCAATATCTCTAAAACACATTATATTGCCTTTTCATTAAAAATATAATGAAACATCCTCTGTTTGTGACAGAAAAAGATCTGGCCATCCACGTAGTATTCCTATTAAAAAGGCGATCAAAACAGTGAAGAAAATAATCCAAAGAAATCCTATCCTAAAGCAAAAGATTTTATCTATAATAAATATAGCACCCAGAACCGTGTCGCGTATTTTAAAAGATGACTTAGGACTTGCAGCTTATAAAAGAGGCACTTGCTTAACCGATAATTTAAAAATGAATTAGTTGATAAAATCAAAACAACAGACAACAACGAGAAAATTTTTACTATCGAGCAACATTTTTATAAGCGGAATGACCGAGTTTATGCTCAAAGCTCTAGAGAAGCTTCTCAATTAGTCAGTGAGTTACAACGTGGGCATTACCCGGCTTCAGTGATGGTTTGGTGGGGTGTTAGCTATCAAGGAGTGACATAGGCCATATTTCTATGAAAAAAGTATCAAAACATCGGCCCACATGTATTAAGATTGCGATTCTTGAGAAGGTAGTTAAGCCTCAGCACCGGGTCATAAAGCTCGATCCACACAAGCGTGGCTGGAAAGGAACGTTTGTGACTTCATCAGAACTGAAGAGTCTACTTGATTATGATATATAGTCTGTTTTAGAGAGAACGGCATGCTCTACTCTCTGATAATTTGGAGTCCCTAAAACATTCCATAAGATATTGCAATATAAGATAAGATATTGGCATATTATATAAGATATTGGCAGTGGCGAATTTTCCCATGGAGAAAGTGCGTGTTTCAATCGATAACTGGTCACAACGTTTAAAGGATTGTATTAAGGGCAATGGAGGTCAATTTAAATGAGCTTCATATCTTTAAAATGCTATTATATTAATGTATAGTATAAACTAACGCACACTGCAGTAATAAACGTTTTATGTAATAGAAAAAAACGATATTCCTTGTAACAATATTTATGGTAAGAATAGGTACAATAAAAAAGATAACGTTACTAATATTTATACAAAGATTAAATTCGAAAGCAAAAAATATTTAACATACAAGTATATTAAATTATGTAAATGTAAGCTTAATTAAAATACTTTGTACTTCATGTACCTGTACTGTGCTTCATATTAGGCTAAACAAATATTATGTTTATTATTATTATTAGATACCTTGTGACCTCACGAACAGACCCAATGATTCATTATAAAAGAATAAATACATTATTGTTTCACAATTATATAAGTACATAAAAACATATGTACGTAGCTCCCATGTGAATAGCATACCACTGACCGCTGAATATAAAATATAATTGCTCCAGTCGCAATTATGGAAGTGGGTATATTATGTACAGCAATTTCTTCAAATGAATTATTCCACAACGACCCTCCTTCGTATATGGTTATCAAATTAAAATTATTAACGGTAATAAAATAAAGATATTTTACTTACTGGACTGCACACATTATTTACAAAACTAATAAAGCTTATTTTTATTTTATAATTCAAAATAAAATTTAACAAATTGAATGAAAATATACTTACAGATTTGTTAAAGCTCTCAGTAGCGTGGCAAAGAAATTTAATAAAAATTTCTATTGAAAAATGGAAAAAAAGAAAGCAATAACGCGATACATGAAGGTACTACATAGCACATACGTAAGTACTTCTACTAGTCAAGCCCTTTCATTTGATACCCATATTGAGGGATTGAAAAAAAAAAATGTAATCTGCCATTTTGTGATAGCGGCCATCTTTTAGTTGGTATTTTTTCATAATGTACTGTATTCTACTAGTCAAGCCCTTTCGTTTGATACCCATATTGAGGGGGTTGTAAAAAAAATTTAATCCGTTATTTTATGGCGGCGGCCATCTTGGGTTTACAATGATACTGAAGGTACATAATTGTATAGTCATCAGAACTAAAGGTGTGTACCAAATTTCAGATCAATCAGTCAACAAGATGGGGGTAAAATTTCAATTACTAGATTTGACCTACACAAGACAAACGAAGCAAGCTAAATAAAACCGTGTAATAATTTCTTTCTAGACCAGAAAGTTCTATCTGGTCTGCATAGAAATTATAACACGTCCCATTCCGATACGACAGAAACCCAATTTAGCAACTGCAGTTATTTGATTAATCCGAAAAAACAGACAGACGGACAGACAATAATTTAGAAAAGATTGGGTTACGATATCGTGTGATTATAAGCAAGGAGTACTGCGAATTTTACTTTCATTTTTATATAATAAAGAGTGAAAACCTGGAATATATGGTACTTTACACTCGTATAACGCTAAATGTATCACATATACGATATAGGTGTATATGTATAATGTGTACATATTCATTATATTTTTTCTTACCTAGTTTTTTTATATCAATAAGCCATTAAACAAAGCAATATATACGTACCTACGCAATAACGCAGTTACTAAACAAATACATATTACAATAGATCGGTGAAGTAATAATTCGAACGATTTCAATTCAAAGGAGCATTTATTTGTTAGGATATGAACGAGTAACAATACATTACAAGTATAAGACAAAAAAAATAAACATAACTGTTAGATGTTACCTGAAATTAAAACTTTATTTCGACATTTAGACTTATTTAATGATATATATTTTATCTGTTTCAGTACATACTCGCTGTTTTCTCGACTTTACACAATTTTTTTAAAGAATTGTGCATTCAGATTATGTCACCACTTAAAATATACGTACCATATTGCAAAAGCTAGTAGGCGTACGCTCCTACATTAATGCGCCCGCGCAACGCAACGGCTAGCCTCAATAGCTGCAGCAGTTGGCGTGTAGTAGGTCAACGACCTCGGTGCCATGCCCTTCCCCCCATGGTTTACATTCTTTCGTATAGGTGCTTATCGACGGGAACTTCCGAATTTCATAGTAGCGTTGAACTTAAATAGTACACTACTGTGTTAAAAGTAAATAGAGCATTTAAAAAATGTGTAATTTTATTTTAAAAAAACTGAACACTTAAAAAACTAACACATCGTTATTAATGGCGTGTCGATCCGTCTTTATTATCAAATAACATTTTTATTCTAACTTGCACAGTATCAGTCAAACTGTTAATCTGCTCTTGATGATGATTGACCCAGCCATGAGAGAATTGTACATAAGCCCTTTTTGTGAATTCCAGGCAGTCGTTTTTTGAGCTCTATAGCACCGTGCACCGTCTTCCATGAAAATGTAATTTTAGCGATTCTAATTGTTGCCTTACAAAGTTGGTAAAAGACCCTCTTTTAAAATTTCAATAAATATTTTCGCCTTAATTTTACCTTCACAGAACACCAAACGACTTCTTCCACCATACCAAATAGCCCGCCACACCATAACACCTATGCCGCCGTATTTCAGTTTACTGCAATAATCGGTTTTCCAACTGTATTACAGAGCGATGCCACATTCATTTTCGTCTGCTATCGCAAAATTGACAATATTACAATTAAGTCCGAAAAAATAACATGCATCCAAAAATTTTCATCCTACAATCTCATTTCTTTTGATCAATCAAATCGCAAATTTTTTAGAAATTTTGTTAACAAAGGTTTCTTTTTGGCTACTCTTATATAAAGGCCAACACTGTAGGTACTTCTGCACAATTCGACGCGACTAATTCGATGATATTGCTACATCATCCACAGATTTTTCGGGATTCTTCATGAGATCTCGAACTAACGCCCTCTTTTGTCTGTCGGACGGTCCGGCTCTCTCTTATCTTGGTGAAACACCTGTCTTTCCTTTTGAACTGTATAATTACACAATTAACAGTTAACAAAGGCATCATTTAATGTAGCACTGATATCACGCTGAGATTTACCACCTTCAAATTGAAAATTGTGTTAATCCAGTGATCTACTTGTACGCGGCATTTTAAAACAGTATTAATTAAATTAGTTTAGGTCCCGTAAACCCCGACAATTTTTTCACAACTACCCGTTTTTATATTTTTTAAAACTCATTACATTTATAAGTGTCTATTTACTTTTGACATAGTAGTGTATATGCATGTATATGATCATGATCATTCATGATCATGCACGTACATGATTTGTAGGTAGGTCAGTGTGATCACTGACCTACCTAATATACAATTTTATAGTATTAGTTATGCTATGAATCCATACAAAGTATCATAATAAAATTTTAACTTCAAATAAATACATACATCAATAGCTTTTCGCTATATCACAAATGGGGTAGACAGATAGATACACGGATTCATGCTATACCTAATTTATTAGTACATATTTGTGAAGTCGTTTGTAAGTAGCATTTTTATATTCATTATTATATCAATTTCTGAAATGTTTGATTAAGTATGAAAGACAAGAATGTATGACATATTTATTTTCAGAGCGTAAGTATTCTTTTGACAATAAAATTAATGTACTTATGAAGGCTTGCCTATATTTCGACTTGGATTGTCCACTGCCCCTGTCGCAAATGCCATGATCATGTAATCATGGTTTTTGCAATTCTTAAAACTCTTCATGGTAAGAACCCAATTCTTTACATCTAAAGGATACATACTTTAGAATAGGTATTTATTTGTTTTTTTTTTTTGTTATTCTTGTGGCGAGGGGTAACTGAAAAAGAGGTTAAATGTGAATAAATTCAAAATGTTAATAAATAAAACTTTATATGGAATATAAAATACATTCATCGCTATAGCTCACGCTTAATAAAAATGACGTAATCCTTATTACCTACCTACCTATGACGAAAGATATTGACTCACTTATGTAAATAATTTTATGTCCGTCGTTTACTCTGCAGTGGTCTGCAACGTGCTCCGCCTGTTTCCCTCTGACTGTTTGTCTAACACAGCAGTTTCTGTAGAAGCCTATTTGATGTAAAAAGTTGAAATTGACAGCTGTTTAGCTATAGTACCTAGTCGCTTAGGTACTAAGCAATAGTCTAAACAAACATTAACATCAAGAGTTGGATGAGTTTAGTTTTTGATGCTAATTATAGTGTGGGGTGCCAAACGGATTCAAGAAAGTATAACACATTTAGATTATGGGTTACTTTTTTTAACACTTTTTCGAAAATATGCGTCAAAATTGCAGAAAAGTTTGAAATAAGCTAAGTAAGAATTAACAATAATGTAATTAAAAAATAAACTTTGAGAATAATATTTAATACTTTGAGTGATATCATTCGACGGGCTCTTGCCGCCGCGGCTTTCCTGCAGTCAAGAGTCTGTCGGAATTGCTCGTGGCGATGGCGACAGACCGGATAGTTTGACACTTATTCCATGGAAACTTGGAAGACCGCTGGTGTGAGACGCCAGATATGTCGATACACTTATTGTTTCCCATGTCCCAACGAGCGTTGCGACCGACACTACAGAGAACTTGAAGCGGCGCATATTGTGCAGCTTTCTCCAAGAGTTTCATAAATTTAGGAATCTTGGTACCTCAAGTCCGTTGATTGATTTTTGAGATATGTAAGCGACTGGCCGACTGGACGAGGCTTCGGGAGATGCAGATCGCTTGCATTCGCACGCATGCGCGCCTCTTTTTTCTCTTAGTAGAAATTATTGCATTATGTTGTAAGGAATAAAGGTTAAAATGATGTAAGACATTTTAGTTTGCCGCTTCGCTTCGCTTAGAGCTTAAACTCTGCCGTCAGTGAGGATGGATCCTAAGCAATGACAACTTTTTAAACGGCGATTTTGAGGAAATAGTTTATTTAATATACCTACTTATTTTTAAGTTCTTTTATTTACTTTCTTATAGTTTAAGTTTGTAAATAGTAACGTTAGATATGTACATTGTACAATTTTGTAATTATTATAACAAAGTATTGAGAATACGTTATGATTATATACGTAAAGTGAAGGAAAATTATCAACACAGTATTATAATTAGTAGATACATTTTTTAAATATAAACGAAATGGCGGTTGGTGACGAATGACAAGTGACAGTACGGAACATAAATTTCACAAATACGGCTTGCTCTTAGTCTGTTTTTCATGATATCGACTCCACTACTACAATAAAGTACCCTCTTAACCATGGTATGTGCGATTCAATACGTACGTTAAACAATCTGCGGAAACAACACGACAACGGCGATTTACAACAAATGAAAGTGTTTCAATTTCATTGGCCTCAATTTCGCAACCGTGACAGGCTGCGTAGCAGTAAGTTAGAAAAAGTTTAACTTTTAAACAAGACGCAAAAAAGACGCGAGATGATCTTAAAGTAGGTACTTAGATTCTAAACTAAATTAAGAAAATTATCATATATATATATATATATATATAAGACAATATACAAAATAGACATATATGATATTATATAAGACAATTACACCAATTATGTGACCCTATACCACAGATTAATGAGTTATTAGACTAGTTACTAGAGTCCAAACTATAAACACTAGACTTGTACTACGAGTACCACATAACGTACGGAAGAGCATCCAGTAACACCCAGACTTCAGGACAATTTAGGAAACTTCGTTTCCGAAATTGATCTGGCCGGGACTCGAACCAGGGACTTTATTATAGGCTTGGAAGACTTTTTTATTTCTAATTCCCAATTTACTACTAAAATCCTATACTTACCTATCATCCTATTATCCTATCCTGTACTTTTGTGTAAGTATAATTTTTAATACCTACTATTGCCACTGGAATATAAGGTTTTTAATTAGGTACATTTATTTCTTATTTATGTAAGTAGGTATAAAATGTAGATATATATTAAATAACTATGTAGGTATATTGGAAACTTAATTATCTTGCTTAGTAACCGTAATTTTGTAATACATAACCGCAACGTCACCTAAGTAAAAGATACTAAGAATCTTTGTAAACATTTAACATCAGACATTATATGGCTAGAAAGAAGTGCTGTGGACGGATTACTTACATAACGGACTTCTTAATTAAATTATTTATTATTATGTAGCAGGTATATTGAGAAACAGAACGTTGTTTTTCATGATCTAGTAACAAAATCGTCGAATTTTGTTTCTAGATCATGCAAAACTCAAGGACCAATTAATTAATTATACGATATTAACAGCGGCCATTTCATCAACTCTTTGGAACGTCTTCATTGACCTCTTAATAGTGAGATCAACGCATTAGCTGTTTCATTATTTTGAACTTTAAAACTATAGCCTTATGAGTGATATTAATCTAAACACATTTTATATTCAAATGAAAATCAAACAAAATGGTACATTTTCTTTGATAATGCCTGTCACGTTATTTTCAGTTGATTACGTCTCCATGACCCGCTTCCCGATCACATTAGTCGCGGCAACGCTCATCCAGGAGAATAAAAGAACAAGAGAGAAGCGTTCTCCGAAAATAACTAACTGTTGCTGCAGTAGTGGATAAATATAACGGTAGTAAATACGGATAAATCCGTGACATAATGTAGGATAATGTTGTATTACGCTTCACAGTTCATACGCCATTGCAGACACAAAACACCAGAAGGAGGCAAATCGTATAATGAATTTGAAAAGAATAGTATATTATAGTAGCGTGTCATCAGCGAAATCGTATATCGTATCGTCGTATTACTTTATGTAAAATGAATAGACATCTAAAAGAAATTTTAATATTAAAGTGACAAATATTACTTTTTATTGTACCTATACGTCTACATAATACAATTAGTGCTTTAAAATTTGAAAAGTGTGAAGGATAATTTAATAATAATACCTAATAGGGTTATAAATAAGTAGGTATCTACTTTATGACAAATGTTATAGAATTAGGTTGTTTATCGCGTGCACTGAGCACACAACATTATTGGGAAATAGCGTACACCTACCTACGCGGTACGTACATAGGTATGTATATCTTAATAGTTCCTAAAGCCAAATTATTGCTATCCATGTACTAGGTATTAATAATAATAATAATAAAACTAATGTATTTATTTGCCTTCAACATAAGTAGCATACAAATGATATATAAACACTATTGAATGTAATAAATATGAAGACAAAAAGGTCTACGACTCAGCGGTTATTAAGCATGCAACAACCACCGATATTCTGCCATAGCCTGTACATATTACATACAAAAGAAGAAAAACACTTCATACCTACTCGCGAACATTACAAAAAATAAAATAAACACAAATAGATTAAAAATGAATTACTTAAAATTAATGATATCTATTGTTAAATATAGAGAATAGATAAATAAAACAGTAATAAGCATCCTATTAGCATCGTACATATGTAGGAACTAGATGAGTCACCATTTCCCGGGAGCTGTTTCAATAACAGCCATTTCTTACATTTGCTTTTAAAAGATGAGAGCGATGTCGAATCGCACAAAGGTGGAGGTAAATCATTCCAACATTTAGTGGCTGCAAATTTGAAACAGCCCCTGGTGTTGACAAGAACGTGTTTTGGGGTATTAATTAAGTGCCTACGCAGTCCTGACGACCACGTAAACTTTTCATATAAATATTTCGGGACACATGTTTTCAATAATGAAAATAAAAAGGACGATAGTTTCAAAACACGCTGATAAGTCATATTTAACACTCCCTTGTCATTAAGGTAAGGCGATACATGTTCTCTTTTGGATATTCCGTAACTAAAACGCAAACAAGCATTTTGCACCCGCTGGATGGCCTTAATTGTTTTTTGAAAGAGACAAGGGCCATATACTATATCACAGTACTGAAAATGCGTTAATACTAGACAATTACATAGCTGGTACCTAACACGAGGACTAAGAAAAGGTCTCAACGGATTCATTCTTTTTTTCTCCGGGATGTCTCCTACGGATCACAGCTCGAAACATTATAGCCTTATTCTCTGGCCCAAGTTACGAGGTTAAAGGTGACAGACGCACGATAACTATTCAGTAACTAAATTGTATGTTGTCTAATTACAGGTCAAATAATACATATTCAATCCTTCTGAAAATTTTATACTAGGAAAAAAAATTTACTTAATATTTATTTTACATACATATGTATACTTACATAGAATTTGACCGTTTATGTCTATGTCGCAACGTGAACAAGAAACGCTAGTACCTACCTATTTATGTGTTTCAACAGACGTCATTGTCTTTACACGTCTTTTGTAAAAACAATAACGCGAGGCAGAAGAGAAACGGCGAAGTGTTAAGCAATCTCAGAAATGATGGGTTAATTTACAACACAAAAAATGTAACCTAGTCAAATTTAGTATGAACCTGAATTTAAAAAAGTACATACCTACCTATGTACAATTAATTTTCCTAATGAATTTATAATTTTCTTAATTGCACCTAATTTCGATTTACCAAACTGACATGTCCGATGGGGCCGACCCACTTTTATTAGTTACCAAAAATGATACTGAGTTATATTTTTTTAACGACATATAAGTACCTATGTGTAATATTATTATTAACAAATTCAAATAAATGAATTAAAAAACTTCGAATAAAATAAAGGTTAAGTTAAATAATGAAAAAATGATGACAGTCAGATCGCCCACGGCCACGGCTGCCGGCCGCGGCCGGACCATACCGCGACGACAAAACTACTTTCATTTCAACCAACAAGCTTTCACCTAACGTATTGCTCTCAAACACATAAAAGCTATGAGTGCAAAAATTAATGGTCTGTTAATATTATGTTACATGATTACAAAAAATAAGTATACTTATTTTTATTCGAGTATATTAAAGATGTTGAAAACAAAAAACCATTTTAAATTCAAAATTAACACGCGTATGTTTACATAGTTATAACTTGCTTACATTTCTACAGCAGTACAGCACATATTGCGAAAAATACGTACGTAACATACGTTTACTGTAGTTAAAACTTACGCATTATCATATCAACTAACTCATAACCACTAAATATAACTGTAAAGTTTACTTTTTAAATATTTGCGTAAAATCGTTTATTTGCACGTATCAAGCATATCTATTTTTATTAAAATACTTAGCTGTTAAGTGAAGCTTTCAATATCAAATCAAATGTAATGTGCCTCATAAAAATTTGAATAATCTTATAACAAAATCTATATTGTATAGACTAGGTATTACTTTGCGGAAATCCATTTCATGTGTTTAAGATATTGTATAGACTCAGGTGTTACTTTGCGGAAATCCATTTCATGTGTTTAAGATATTGTATAGACTCAGGTGTTACTTTGCGGAAATCCATTTCATGTGTTTCATTTAGCTTTCAGTAGTCGTGCAGCTGATTCATTTGTTGAGTCGGTGCTGGTTAGCTGACCGAATCCTATCTCTGGTATATCCTGAGATGCTTCGTTGAGAGGCGAAACACGTGTCGATTGGTAGTTTTTGGAGTTTGAGCGGAAAATAGCTAAAGATTTTGGGAATTTATCACATGAAAATCTATATTATCTATAATGTATATTACATTATCTTCCTGCTTATGAGTGATTTTATTTTTGATTCTTACCTTTGATAATATTCTTGAACTTGAAGGGTATTGATACAGGTACATACATATACCATAAATAAAATGTCGAGTTCATTACTCGAACTCTACATTTATTGATTTATACTTTTTTAGCCAGATTTTTATGTTGCCTGCTACCCTTTCACATTTAACGCTATTGGTCAGAGGTGCAATGACTAAGTGGCAGTTAACATCAAACCTAGAGGTCAAGGGTTAACGAATTCCGGTCATTCCATATAATCATAGCGTTAATTAACGGACATTAAGACCTATTTTATGAAAGCCAAATGTTTAAATGCCTTATGATTGTAAAACCTAAAAAACAGTTTACCTAAAAACATAACAGATATTAAAATAAAATTCGATGTCATATTAATCGATGGACTAAGTAAATAATATAAACAAACTACCTAAGTACGTACATTAAACAATGATCTTCTACTCGTACTTTTTAATTCAAAACTGAATATCGTTATTAATAATATCTTACACATCACATTAAGTTAAAAATGATTAGCGAGTGCTATATTTATAAGAGATCAATATGAATAACGATTAACGACGTAAAAAATTTAATAATTAAGAAGTGTAGTGTTATTTGCAATTTATGACTGCTATCAAAGAAGAATTTAATTTTTTTCGATGTTGTACATCATACATAAAGTGAAACCTATACATAATTTACAATATTCATCTCATGTAGTATAATATATCTACAAGCAATGACCTTAGTATTTCATTTGTATTTATATAATTCACATTTTAAAAAACTTTAACATTTTATACCTCACGTTTTATCCCAGACAGGATAGTCAGGGAAGATGGAGTACCAAGCATCACAGTCCTTGCAAATTTCTCTCGTACCCTCAAATCTCATCGTTCGACTCCTCAGACACTCATTTACATGTTATACAATGATCTGTGAAAGTCAACGTAATTATTTAAAAATATAATAGATTATATTTTCTTATAATGAGTGAAGAAAGACACGAAGAAAATCTACAGAGCGAAAGAGAGTGGTAAAAGAAGCAGAGGAAGACTAAAGCTGACTTACGAAGATCAAATAGCCTAAGTGTTAGCTGACGGAAATGTCAAAAGCACTCGCATAGGTATGCGAGTTGCCTAGGTAGGCGAAAATGTGTGAGGAGAATAATGAGATATGATGAGATTTGAGGAAGCGAAAGAAGTATGTAAGAACCGCGAATCACGCCATTAGGGATACAGCGTGAAGATATTAATGTATGTATATTTTATTATCATTTTGATTTTTTAAATTTCATACGCATTACAGGTACAATGCGATAATAAATACATATAGTATACGTAAAATATGCATGCCTTCATTCAAGTGTAAAATATATACAAAATATTTTTTAAGAAAAAATAAAACTGACTTCAAAATTAAAAAAAGGACAAAATAATTATCCTTTACTAATAAAACGCAAGTACAAAAACGACTTCGTAAATTGGATTAATATAATTCATTAAATATGGCAGTTACTGAATTCGGTGCCAATTCCACTTAACTAGTAGACTATTTATTGTTGTTTATTGAATTAGCACTGACTTTAATAACTGTCAGGTTTAATTATACTTATAGCTATATTTATCGTATTTACGAGTTACGAAGTTATTTTTGTACTTGTGTTTCGATAGTAAAGGTTAATTATTTTGTACTTTTAATTTGTGCTTTTATTTTGATGTCAGTTTAATTTATTTTCTGAGTTATTTATTTTTCCCTTTTAAGTAGGTTTGTTCTAAATAAACATCTAAGGTAGTTATACAACTAAGGATGCTTCTGGTACGAAGTAGCGGCGGTAAACTAAAAGATATATTTGCATGTACGTATGTATTATTACAGACTCAGGTGCTAGTACTTTGCTAAAATTCATCTCAAGTAATAAATTCGTATATTTAAAGTTTCTAACTGGTATATCAATACATAATGTTTCTCAACGAAGCATCCTCAACAAAAGTAACACCAACTACCGCACGCTTATTACGTAACTTGCAGTGAGCATGTGACAGCCAAATAACGCGCGATATCTGCTGTCAAAACGAGAGTTAGTCTAACATAATTTGTACGAAAAAAAAATGAAAAAAATGAAAAGGGCATTTTTGGTCATGGCGCAATAGACACATAATCGTCATACATGATCCCAATTTTTTATTACAATTAGTCACCGGTCGCTGTCTAACGCCCGATTTACATTGGCCAAGGACAGTGGCAAGTGGCATGTACAGTGGCAAGTGGCGAACGCTGGGACAATGACCGTTTACACTACAGCAAGTTAAGTAACATTACTCCGTCGAAACGGATGAGCAACATCGAAAAATACGTGCAATTTCGCGCAGAATTCTTTTCATTACAATGAAGTAAATAGAAGAGAAAACGTTATCTTCTTTTTCTCTTATATACAAAAATAATGTATACCATTTAGACGTCATTTTGTTTATAATATCGCATAAAACAGCACACGCGGACCGTACAAAATTTTAGCGTTTACACTACGCCGAGTGGCGAGTCAAGAATCATGCAGAGGAAAAGAGCGCGCGCGAGGGGCGTCACTTACCCAAAAAATAGAAAGCGATTCTATTTGGATCAACTTGCAAGGCAGCTTGCGAGCCAAGTTGACTCTCCATCGTCCGATCGGTTTACACCACTGTACTTATCTACTTCGCTAAACACTTGACCAATGTAAATCGGGTATAATAGCGTGACTCGCTGTCTACTTAATAACCCCGTCGTATATTTTTTTGAATTCGTGGTTAAGAGCTTTTGTCGTGTAGGGTATCAAATGATATCCTACACGATGTACCTAAAGAAAATGATTTTTTAAATTTCTTTATTCGAGTTTCGATTAAGTATAATCAAAACTAAAAATTCAACTATTAACGAAATTTACGTCTGTATTTGGGCCACCGCTTACTGCAACTACAGTTATTTACATCAAATATTCTACATGAAAAACTACTGTGACAAACAGACATACAGACGGACGAACACAGGCGGTTCTGTTTTTCCAATTCTGGAACGAAACTTTAATTAAAAGGATTATTAACTGCACGCTTTTTACGTAACTTGCGGTCAGCATGCGAAAGCCAATATCGCGCGATATCTGCTGTCAAAACGACAATTTGTGTAATGCAATTTGTATAGTTATAGTGGCGCTAAATTTACAGCGAATAGTGCATTTTATGGTCATAGAATAATAGATACGCAATTGTCATACATGATACCAATTTTTTATTACAATTAGTCACCGGTCGCGTAGATCGCGTGGCTGTCGCTGTCTGCAAATTTTTAGGTAATAACCCGCCGTTGGAGTTTTTGTTGAACTAATACTACATCTGCAGATCTTAACTAAATTTCTACTTGACCACCCTAGAAATATACCTACCGTTTCAAATAAAAAAGAATCATCAAAATCGTCACCTTGAGAACCTTTTCCTTTTTTTGAAGTCGGTTATCCTACTAATAATATAGAAAGAGTAACAACTCTTTCACGCGAAAACGATTGAACGGATTTTGATGAAATTTTACATAACACATTGGCTATAATTTATAAAGATATTGTTTTTTTTAACTTCGCACGAACGAAGTCGCGAGCGTTCGCTAGTTAAATATAATAATCACTGATTGCTATTTTTACCTGAATGCACAAGGATAACGTTTTTGTTAGTGCGATGGATGATAGTGCAGTTTTATAAAATCTAAATACTTGAGAAGCTTATGAAGATCAAATAGCCAGAGTGTTAGCAGACGGAAATGTCAAAAGCACTCGCAAACCTAGGCGAAAATGTGTGAGGAGAATGATGAGATTTGAGGAAGCGAAAGAGGTGTGTAAGGACCGCGACTCCTGGCGCTCCGTCCTCTCTGACTACCCCGTTGGGGATACAGCGTGAAGTTATGTTATGTTATGTTATTGTAAATACTTGAGACTTATTTTATTTTAAGTCATAATTCATAAAATGCATAAAAATATATATTTATTTTGCGAAACAATATCTGACGCCTTGGATCTGCGTGAAAATAGGTACATTCTTCGTGACATTAACGTTAGCCGGATACCGTTAATTAAATCAACTCGATTAGTCGTTACAGTACTTTAGTATTTGTGTAGGTTGATAATGTACTCAAGTACGAAGACAAGTTTTTACTACCAATTTCAATAAAGCATCATAAACGAAAAACTTATTTTAATAGATGTAGGGACCTACCTATCTACCCATGCCTCCCTAGGTTCACCAAAAATTATGGCCTCCACACAAAATCAAGTACGAGTATGCTTGATCAAGCCCGTCCAAATAGCATGAAGCGTTGTTTGGTATGACGCCCCTACAATGCCACACTCAAATTTATTAGATGCAACCTCCACTTATGCAAATTGGATGGGCTTGATCATGCATACTTGAACGTGTGTGGTGGGCATTAATTCGGAATTTATGCTTACATAAAGATCGGAAGTTGATTTATAGATCTAAAAAACAAACCAAAAGCTAGATAGTACATACATGTATATATATATGCTTATCTTCACGTTATATCAGTAATATGTTTATGTTTGTAAACAATACACAACCATATTACACAAAAATTACTCTTTTAAAAAGTACTACTGTATACACTTATAGATTTTACCTTTCAAAATTGGCAGACCTGGAGATTTAAGAGAAATTTTCATTTTTTTAAATATTTTAATATTTCGAACTTCGAGGATTCTTGACAAGTCGTATTATCATTAATTTTAACAATTAATTCCGATTTAACTATGTAATCTGATAAACAGTTTCGCTCGTCTATCCATAAGTTCGTCATTGAAGAAAAATATTGTTCCACAAAAGCTCAATGATGTCTCGCGTGTTTAAGTATTAAAATCCATGTCAGAGTAAATATTATACCTATACTAACAAAGAAACATACGACGTAACCCGTAAATGTTCTGAGGTCTACGTTGCATATGTACCAAGAGGCGCCGGTGGCCCTGCGCATAAATCGGCTTTGAATAATAGGGAGTGAGTTGATATGAGTGCGCGCTGCATGAGCAATTACTACACTAGCGTACATCAGATAAGCCTGACGCATGTCTTATACAAAGTGATTTTATGTTTGAGGGACATTTTACATTACACGCAGATAAGATAGGACGGCCGAGGACGAACGCAACGCGGAAGGTCACGACGCTGTCAGTAGTGATTCCTAAGTGTTTGACTTTCCTCGTCCTGGGGAGGTCTTGTTCACAGAGAATAACGGTGCAGTGTGTTACAGGCATGACTAGTCGTTGTACCCCTCGAGAAACACACAGCGGCGCATTTTTCTGGGTCTACCTCGATTCCCCAACGTTGGAACCACTCGCCTAGACTCGAGACCGCGACTTGGATAAGTTACGAGCCATACAATATCGACGGCGAATAGAGCGAGCTCTAAACTGGAGGTCTTTAGGGCTCTTCATGATCGCCCACTCTTTACTCCCTCTACATTGTAGAGGTAGTAAAGAGCAATATATGAGCGAGCGATATATGTATTGCAAAGGTAGAAAATAGAACTATTCTGTACTCTGTCTTATATAAAACACACTAACCTTTACAATTAGTATTTATATAATAAAGGTAGTTATAATAATGTAATATACATATAACAATAATATAATAATTATTATTATATTATAATATACATATAATATAATAATATAATAATAATTATTATATTATTGTTATATGTATATTATATTATTTATTATACCTACGGCAAGTTATAAATACAAAAAAATAGTCGCACAGTAGAACTGCAGTTTATGTAATAAGTAGTGATGTGCCGGATATCCGTATCCGTATCCGCGGATATCTGAGGGAGAAGAAAAATCCGAATCCATATCCGTATCCGTTACTTTTTTAGCGGATCAATTATCTTATTAATTTTCAAAACATAGATTAAATTCTATATAAGTCGAAACATGTCCTGTCACGCAAAGCGTCAAGTGGCGTCAACTATCGTTTCAAGGTCACGCGCACCGACACCGATGGAGTAAGAAAGTTAAGATCCGTATCCGTATCCGCAGATCTTGACACCATATATCCGTATTCGGATCCATATCCGCGGATATACATTTTTAACGATCCGGCACATCACTAGTAATAAGTAATAACGTATTTAACGTCATTTTGTACTGAAAGGGAATTCCCCTTTCCTAAACTACAGTGGTAACACAAAGGCACAGAAAACTACCGTTTTCTGTGCCTTTTTGGGCTTTCAAAATTCAAAGGTAAAGTATTTACTTTTTTTTTGTATATGAAGACCTATGTAAGTAAGTACATTATACTCGTATTTCCACAAATGTTAGAAGTAAAGGGAATTTACATAGGACAATGAAGAACGAACTCTATAGAAGGATAGGACCAATGTAGTGCACTTTTGCATATATTTTTATGTTTATATCATCACATTCCCAGATTTTAAACTTTCATCCTTTAGTTATTTACTATTTCTTTTGTAATCATTCGTGTCTTCTTGTCCTCGGTCAGCTCTCAAGCAACCGCAGCTTTACTGATGTATTAAAAGATCTTTGAAGAACACGAAAACTTTAGGTGCACTAGGTACCTACTGCACATTTATCTTCTCTAATTCTACACTTCTACAGGAAACTATAACCGCACATTATACAATATACATATTACGTAATTATACCAATATTTTACAAAGATCACGGCCATAAAAGCCCAAAATTACAAAAGATAAAAAATCTAAACTATAAAAAGTTTAATTCTCCCAATCACACCAAATATTTTTCCATTATCGAAAAATTTCTTACATAATATTTGAAATATTCTAAATACTAGTTGATAATTACCTCTTTTTATTATTGAACAGTTGGGCCTCAGAAATTACAAGCTGTTGGGACCAAGTTGGAGCTAACTAAAATTTAGTTTACTAAACTAAAGTTTAGTCACTATTTAGTTACTAAATAATTGTACAGAAATACCTGTTTTTTTGAAATAGATAAGCCGCTTTCTCCCTATCTGAGATATTGAATCATATTGAGACATTATGATACGTGGCGCAAGAGTTAGATTTTTATGTCCGAAGTGTAACTGTCGCATCACTGACATATTGTAGTATGTAAACATTATATCTGTGGGTCGCTTATAGATAAAAACAAATGATGATATCAGCATTTTGGAAAGCGTAGGCGAATATGCATAAACGTAATTTGTAAATAAGCTTTTGTAAACCGATAACAAAAAAAGGTTAAAAATGACAAATATTTATGGTTTTGAAAGTACCATTTTAACTTTGTTAATATTACACCTATGACAAAGAGATATAAGTAGAAGCAAGTTTACGTACCTACACAATATGTACTTAAATTTTACATTCCATGATTTTTATTTAGAACTTTTTCGTTTATGACTTTGGTACCGTTAGTGTGATTTCATATGAAGAAGTTTATTATGTTTAAGATGTATGGCTCAATATCAAAGAGAATCTGCGCTATTAACCACTTACTGAGTTTCAGTAAGTACAGCGTTTATTTAAAAAAAAATTAAAAATCATGTAATCTTGATTTCTTCTGGAAAACGAAAATAATATCACTCGTTACTCACGTTTATAGGTACTAGATAAATCTTATCTATATGAAATTTTAAAAAACAAAGCAATGACTCAATTTTGATGTACAGTCAGTCGAAAATAATGGCTGATTAAAATTAATTCTCAAAAAAATGAACATAATCATGTTTCACAATATTGAAAAGTAAACATATTTTTTTAACAGACATCGGCATAGTAACTTAACGATTATGAACTTTTTAGCTGTAATTTAACGTAATTTAACGTCGACACATTTGTTATAAAAATACATTATATCAGTTACTTGAACAATAGCCACGTCAACTTTGTATAAGAATTTATTTTGATAAACTATTTTTGGTGTTGACTGTACGTACATATCAAACACTCACATCTTAAATATTTATGAAATGTAACAAGCACCTAAAACCTAACTAGGTATGTACATTTAATTTTATGCAGGAAAAGTATCCCAATAGGAAATATTATACACTTAGTATTTCTGGCATTATTTTCGTTTATTTCACAAATTAGCTAATTCATTCTTTATTCGTAAATATGCAGCATCACTTAAACACAACATGTTCCTATTACCTCAAGTTGTCTATTGCTGACCTTCACTGTCTCAATTGCAACGGTGTTTTCAGAGTCAATAAGCAATGTAAGCCGACCTCGATAATTTTTATGCATACGGCCTCATGAACATGTAGGTAGATTTGAGGTAGATTTACACAACGTATAAGCCGTCATAAATATTTGACACATTGTACAGCGAACAACAAATTACATGGTATGAATAACTTAGATAAATTCACAGCTAAACAAAAATATAGTTAGTTGCCATTAGAACTGAAAAGTAGGCTGGCTCGTAGGAATGTCGTGTCAAACTAGTTTATACACCTAAGAATAAACTAATTAACAGTTGTTACTACAATGAACAATTAAATTGCCGTCACTAAACAGTTAAAACTTTTTAATCAACACTTACCAACTCAATGACTTTGAGCACACCCGGTGGCGTTTTAAAATAATCCATGTTGATTTTAATCCAGTCCAACGGACGTTGCTGTTGAGACGGAGGCGCCTGCTGCTGCGTAGGTTTGTTGTGATCCACGGTCACCACTGTTTCGGGAGCCATCATTCTCTGAATCGCCGTTTACGTTAGATTAATCAGTCAAATAACAGTTTTCAAAATGATATCACGTACACTGACACTATTAATGTTACACTTTTACGCGGGAGACATTTTCATTGAACGAGCGTTAAATACTAATCGTGCGTCGCGCAACTGTCGGGGACCGAGAATGGCCGCCGCACACCGCAGCCCGCAGCCGGCTCTACTCACACGGTACAATGACGATGACGGAATGCCATGACGACTAGCGGTGGATGGTGGGTGACAAACCACACCGCACGTCACATAAATATTTTTTGTTATAATGCACGAAAAATCACGTCTTAAACTGTTGTTAGATGTTATACGAATAGGAAAACTTTAGATTCATTACAGCTTACGTGTTTTTTCGAATACTCTGCTAAAAAACCTAACAGTCTAAAGCGATCGCTCCCATACTTTTCGCGATGGTGAGACTTCGTTGTTAAAAATAAATTACTTATCGAAATGCGCAATGTTTAAAAAAAATCCCTAAAATAACATAATATACTTAGGTACCACTTTTCCAATTTCTAGTTCTGTAATTAAGGAGACTAGACCGACAAAACAAAATAAAAATATTCTCATGCAACACGTAAAATAGTAATACTCGGCCTAAAAATCAATTTAGGTACTAAATTCTAGGAACACGATATGTTATGAATGTCCAATTTTTCCTAGATGAGAATGATGATATCCTTTCCTCTAAATACCTATTTCTTGACTAACGAACAATTTTATTCAGACCTTATTTATTATAATTAATCACGTCTTCAATAAATAAAGATACCACGTACTAGAACTCGAAATGCAATATTATTTAAGTATATTGAATAGACTAAAGGAAATCAATAGTTCCCTCGATGAAAGAAAAGAAACATAAAATAGATATAGGTGAAGACCTGTCACTATATGTGTCACCACGATATACCATGTATCCTATACACGGCGGAGACTCAACAGTCAAGCAATTATAGGCATGGACCTATAGCTACGAATATTTCATGGATTGCAATGTTATATATGATATATACAGTACAACTATTTTTTTTTCTAAACATATGTACTTACTCCACTCATCAACAGAGTGACTCCAATGCAATCACTGGGCTCGTCTACGGTTATAAAAATATGGATCAACAAGTGGAGAAGCCACCCACCCACTGACAACCACATCAAAACACAAATTAGCAGTTTGTTTCTAAATTACTTGCAAAAGTAATTACTTTATGTCGATCGAGTTGTAAGACTATGTTACTCCAAAATAAACTATTTTATCTAAAAACCATATACAAATCGGCTTAGTGTTCTTACATAACCTGTGCACAAATCATAAAATGATAAGGTATCGATTGAATTAGGCGGGATTCTAACCAGAGATCCTGGTTGGAAAGTTGATGGAAATGGGCCAGATTTTATAGTTTAGCCCGTGTTAGAGCAAACAAATTAATAACAACTGTCCTTTTTATCAGACTATGACAAAACCAAAAGATAGGATTCGGTCAGCTAACCAGCAAACCAAAAGCACGATCATGCTTATTACTAGTTACTACGTCAAACACCAATTGATATGTATAGTTTTGCGTTAAATTTAGCCGCCGGTTTTCATGAATTAAGCTATCGAATGAATTAAACGTGTTCTGTTTGACTGATTTTCAAAAATTTCCACCTAGAAGGGCTGAAGTAAAAGGAGCGTCATAAGCAAAAACAATTTTCCATGCGGGCTACAGGCAATATAATAGTCATTGTCAGTTAACTTGGATCTTCGGTAAGATTATATGCTACTAGCCTATATCCTCGTGTCCACCCGGGAAAAGCTTCGGCGGGTCGCTCATTTCGCTTTTCCACTGAACGGCTCCGGCATATTAAAGGTCCGGCAGACAGGGAAGCATGTTTGTAAATATGTGGCATGTTTTTTCACTTCGGTGTCGGCAACGGCTTACGGTTAGTCTAAAACCTCGCCAGGTATAACCAAGGGGGGGTTAAAAAGTTGCTAAAAAACATCGTGATTAATGGACGATGCCTATGTGAGTGATACGATTCATTCCCAATGTAAGGCAGAATAATAACAGAATATTATTGTTTGCGATGTGCGAACAATAATAATCTCCTATTCTATTTTTGAAGTGTTTTTAATAATACAATTTTTTACACTTATCATGACTTCATGACGTTTACTGCTCTTTTAATTCTTGGCGGTTTTTATTGAAGTACAAACACACAAACAGACAAAAATTCTAAGAATTATGTTACTATAATAACTAATAAGTATGGACAACTGAATCAATCATTTGCGAACTAACTCATCTTTAGTTATGTTACAAATGTCATAATCGCCACATTGGTTTACATTATAAACAAAAATAAAAAATTAGGATATACTTCTTGTTACTTATACAATACATTCCATTTAGTTACTTTTGAAGCCACAAAAGTAATTAAATCCGCAAATACACACCGCGCAACGCTATTGCCTGGAACACAGCCACCGCTTGTTGCCCAGCTCAGAGGCCTAATGCGGAGCTGAGGTCTACTATAGGAGAAGAAAGCCTACTCCTGAGGCCTACTCTTTTCCATATAGAAAACATCTAAAATGAAAAAAGATAAATATTTTAACTTTATGGTAAGTTGTAATATAAGAGTGGTAGTATATAAGTTGTAATATGTGAGTGGTAGTAAAAGAGTGGTAGAATTCGTGCTGCATTGCAGCACGAATTGGGCCGGCTCGCCAGGTGAAATACTACCCCCTCACAGAATATCGGCGTGAAATAACAGCATCTATTGCTATTGCTGTTGTTTCGTTCGGTGAGTGAAAGTGCTGGTGGCTCATCACCCCCTCCCCACCTTTCCCTATTTCGCTAAGGTCGGCAACGCATCCGTGACTCCCCGGACGTTGCGGGTGTCCATGGGTGGCGGTGGTCACTCTCCATCAGGTGACAGGATTGCTCGTTTGCGGCCTCTTTTATAAAAATATATAATGTATATATTTATGTAAATAGTAGTAGTAATAATATACTCATAAAGACCATTCCAATGAAACCAAACACGATACCTCTGCTGTAAATTGGTGAATTGGGTATCCTGCTGAGTCCAGATGATGCTACAGCATCGCGTTAAGGTTACCATATTATATATAAATACATACATACCATACATATCTTCACGTTGTATCCTTAAAGGGAACGAGGTAGTCAGAGAGGACGGAGGGTTAACCATCGCGGTCCTTACATACTTCTTTCGCTTCTTCAAATCTCATCATTCTCCTCACACATTTTCGCCTAGATTTGTGAGTGCTCTTGGCATTTCCGTCGGCTAACACCTGGCTATTTGATCTTCACAAGTCAGCCTTGGTCTATCTTGGCTTCTTTTGCCACTCGCTTTTGCTCTGTAGATTTTCTTCGTCAGTCTTTCATCACTCTTTCTTTCTATGTGCCCGAATCATCTTAGCATTCCTTTCTTCATTTTTACAATAACACTCGCAAAACCCTGTCATACTGCGTATCTCTTCATTGCTTATTTTGTCCGCGAGGGTGACACCGCACATATTTCTAAAGAGATCGCATTGCTACTGTATTTATCTTACTTTCACGCGATTTCGCGCATATCCAGGCCTCTTTACCGTACAATAAAGTTGGAACTAACACCGCATTTGGGCCATTTTGGTTGCGTTTGATATATTCACGCTGCCTTCTAATGCGGACAGAGCACCGTTCACTTTATTGCCAGCTGCTACCCCTCTCCACATTCAACTCACATCTTCCACTCCTCGAAAACGCACTCCCCAGATATACAATTTCCTTCACTTGTTCTAGACATTTTCCATTTACCCATATTTCACACTTGTCTGTACATGTTCCCTTTCAAACACCGGAACCTTAGTTTTGTTCGCATTCATATTCAATCCTTTCACTTCAGTCTTCTTTCATCCGCGTAACAAGTGTCTGCAAATCCGCTTCTGATAGTGATATAAGTACAGCATCGTCAGCGTACAAAAGGCAGTTCACCACTGTACCATCACATATCATACCACTGATTACCTTTCAATGTCTGGAGGTAACTGTCCAAATACAGCACGAACAGCCAGGCAGACATCACGTAGCCATGTCTGACGCCTGAACAGACTTCGAATCAGGGTGACAAGTCACAATCTATCCTTACACAAGCTCTGTCGCCCCGATATAATGACCTCACAACCTGCAATAAGGGGCCCTCCACGCCATATTCAGACAGAAGACTCCACAATTTCTTTAGCACTACTCTATTCAATGTTTTTTCAAGATTCACTAAAGCGCAGAAAACTTTCTGACCTATGACCGGAAACTTCCCCACGATACCGCGGAGCGAGAAAATCTGATCCATACAACCCTTCCGTTCCTAAAACCAACTTGTGCCTCGCACAAATATCTTTTAAAAATGGCTTTCATACGTTCAGTCAATACCTTGGTAAAGACTTTACTTGCTAAGCTGACCAAGCTGATGGCCCTATAGCACGCGCAGTCTAATGGGAACCTTTCCCTTTATAGAGAGGTGCTATAACTGCGGTGCACCGGTCTTCCAGAACATCTCTCTTCTGCTATTAAGGTTTCCCAGTTTATAAAATGTATACCAGACCCCAGGACTACCGTAATTGATTATCTCAGCAGTAATTTCTTAATTTCCCGCAGCCTTTCCACATTTCCGACTTCTTATCGCTTTCTCAATATCTTTCATACTAACAACTTCCTTTAGTTCCTGACCCGAGTGTGGCGAGTCGTTAGGATCGCTCTGTGTCAGAAACAGTAACCACTCTCATACTGTTCTCTATAATAATCACTCCATCGCTTCAGAACAATTTTTTTGTCTGTTAGCAGCTGATGTTCTTTCGAACGCACTTTCTTCATTCTGCGGGGTGTCGGACCACTTCAGTACTATTTCTTTCCAAAATAATTTGAAATTTTCCTCGAAGTTGTCCTTCATCTTGGTTTCGTCTAACACCCTACACCTTTTACTCTTCTCTGTCACTAGTGCCTTCGTTTTTGCTTTCTGCAGCTTATATACTACATTTTGAATCGATCCGACCAGTAAAGTTGCTCGCATCTCTTCAATAACTAGAATAATGCTGATGGTCTTTAATCGGCTGAACAGATATTCTTGAATTATAACTAAGAACACTGGATCAAATCACTTTTCAAACGAAAAAAAACTGAATCTAAATCGGTTCATGTTTAGGTGCTACGATGCCACAGACAGACACACATATACACAAGTAAAACTTATAATACCCCTCTTTGTGCTTTGTGATAGGTGCGCTAAGGAGAACGTCACGTCAAGTTTTAAATAGTTTTGCAGAGAAGAACGTAGTGTTTTAATTAATTAATACTACTCTCGTTATCAATCGAAATAAACACAATTCACGACACTTATAAAAAAAATTTAAGTAAACTACATTCCGAAAATTAATTGATCGTAATATACTCAGCTTAAAAATTGAACATGAAATTACTTTTAGTGCGTATGGTCAGCATCAAATAGATATAGTGCACTACTATACTTTGTGGTTTTAACGCTTTTGATAAACTCGTGTGGTAGAATTTACAGTTTATTGTTTAAACACGTAAAACATGGCGTTACAGCGACAAGAGTACATAAGAAGTGTAAATCTATTTATGAATTATGATGCTAATCGTGCTCACTGACTGTACATTGGGCGTCGACTCGGCTTCATCGGCCATCGCATCTCAGGAGCCTAGCCGCCCCTGGAAAATATCCCTAAATACGCCAATGTCTACCATATACCTAGTGGATGCCAGGGGCGGATTAGACCTAGGAGCGAATTAGGTTTAAGGGCAGCCAGAATTGAAGGGCGGCCAACTTCTGATTCGCTTTCAGTAATTTTCTTGTTTGCGCTAAGTTATAAGGTACTTAGGTACACAAGACAATGGCTGAACACAGGTCAAATTATCTAGCTTTACTTAACATTAAAGCGAATTATATGAAATTTGACTACTATAAAACATAAGTTTGCTACGGAAAAGTCAAAACACCTTTTGCAAGACATTCTCTTTAAATTTTAGAACCCTTTATCATTTCAAGGAAAGAGATACATATTAGGATTTCGAACATAAATGGTCTGATTCAGATCGTCTGTATGATAAAATAATCAGATCGCCGGAGTTTATATTTTTTCATAGAATTTTGAAATAATTTAGGTACCTATGATAGTACATCCAAGGACAGACTAGCAGTCTTGGCCGCCCTAGGACGCTTGGTATTAGCCACCGCACGGATACCTTAGTTTCTAGCGTAAAACATCGTTTTATGCAGGTACTAATAAAAATCTTGTAGCAGAATGAATTTTGTTAGCTCAAGTCAAAGTCAAAGTCAAATCAATTTATTCAAGTAAACCCAAATGCAAGGTATTTTTTAAAGTCAAATCTACTTTAGTTCGGTTCAAAAAGGAAACCTGAATACTGAGAAGAACCGACAAGAAACTCAGTCAGGTATCATTTTTTCAACATCATTCTACAACAGTTATTTAAAAATACAATATTTATAAAGCCAGTAAATGCATATGCAGAGAGGATCACTTCCAGTCTATTGTTGTGTCTTCAATGAAATCGCTAATTTTGTAGTATGCTTTTCCAATCAGTATGCGTTTAATGACAAGTTTAAATCTCTTTTCCGTTAGTTGAGTAATTTCTTGAGGAATTTTATTATAAAAACGAACACAGTTACCCAAAAATGAACCACTTGACTTTTGTAATTTAAATTTAGGAGTAACTAGCTGACCACGACCACGAGTTTCCATACCATTCACAACGCCTTTCTTTTGAAATAGATTTAAATTTTTTCTAGTGTACATTGTTTTAATAGATGTATAACGAGGGTAAGGTGAGTACATCAATGTCTTTAAAATGATCTCTCAGCGACTCTCGTGCGTTCATACTGTAGATGGTACGTATTGCCCTCTTTTGTAAAATAAAGATAGATTTCATATGCGCCGCTGATCCCCACAGTAGCAGACCATAAGACATAAGGCTATGGAAATATGCGAAATACACCAGCCTAGCCGTAGCTACATCTGTCAACTGTCTAATGCGCCTAATAGCATATATTGCCGAACTGAGCTTATTAGATAAAGTCCCGATATGGTCCGCCCACTGTAACTTATTGTCTACTGTTAAACCAAGAAAAGTAGCTGATTTCATTGATTCTAATTGTTTCCCATCCAGTTCCAGTCCATTATGGATTTTGGGCACATTGGATAGGGAAAACTTAACACAATTGGTTTTTTGTGCATTCAGTAGTAAATTATTGGCAGCGAACCATCTCGAGACATCCGCCAAGGTCCTATTCTGTCCGCTAATATCTATGTCTTTTCTGTTAACTTTAAATAATAATGATGTGTCATCAGCAAATAATATTATTTCACAAAGGTCTTTAAGCATAAATGGAAGATCATTAATGTAAACCAAAAATAGGAACGGTCCCAAAATTGATCCTTGGGGAACGCCCATCTTTAATTTGGAACCGTCAGATGTAACCCCATTTACACTCACTTTTTGTTCAGTCAGCCAGATATGAAATCACGAGATCGAGAGCTTTATCCCGTATTCCATAATATTTCAGCTTGTAAATTAAAGTTTTGTGACAAACACAATCAAAAGCCTTGGAAAGATCACAAAACACGCCAATGGCATCTCGTGACCCCTCCCAAGCCTCTAGTATATTTTTGACCAAGCTTGCTCCCGCATGTGTTGTTGACCGCCCTCTCGTGAAACCGTACTGTTGACCATGAAAAATCTTGCAAATGTTAAAATGTGCCAGCATTTGGTTGAGCATTATTTTTTCGAATATTTTACTCAACGCTGGCAATATCGACACTGGGCGGTAATTTGTAGGATCTGATTTAGAACCCGATTTAAATATTGGTATAATTTTACTATGTTTCATCAAATCGGGAAACACACCTTGATCGACACATTTATTAAATATATTTACTAAAATCGGTGTTACTATTGGCATTATATTAGCCAGTACATGAACTGATAATCCCCACAAATCTTCACTTTTCTTTTAATTCTTTGAAAGTTTTCTCTATCTCAAATGAAAAAGTGTGCCTGAACTGAAAACTAGGGAACCACTTTCCTATATTTTGGCTTAATAGTGCCCGTGCTGTATGTGCAGAGGATGCTAGACCACTAGTAATGTGTATAGGTGCATTTGAAAAAAATTTAGCAAAACCATTAGCAACCTGTTTTTTATTGGTAGCGATTTTATTATTAATGCATATTGAGAGGTCTTCGTTTTTCTTATTTTGTTTCCCTACTTGTGTGTTAATAGTGTTCCATATCGCTTTTACTGTGTTATCTGCCTTACTAATTTTATTGGCGATATGAATTGATTTCGCGTGCTTTGATACCTTTGATACCAGCTCCTTAGCTGAATCAGAAATTATGGTTCAATGCTGCACGTCGAAACGTGAGCGCCATCTATGCTGCTTGTCACTGATGAATAGTTTGCTCAGTTGTCATTAGATGGCGCAAATATTTTTTATTGGGATTTTACTTTTTATGTTTACTTTATAATTTATATTATTAGTCAAGGTAGTGTCTATATATATAACTCATATTTTGCAAAAATGTCAGCTTTCTATCTCCTACCGTTTGGCGTGTAAACGTGTTTGTAACAAACAAAGCGTTGACACGGCGTAGACGTTGGGGCCTTTTGGGTACGGAACCCTAAAAATAAACTCTGATTATGAAATGAAATACATAAATCTGGGCATGGGCGCATTCAAGGAGGGGAGGGCAGCTGCCCTCAAATGGATCTGGACTTTTCTTTCTTTCCTGTCATACATTTAGCTGGTTAATGTTATATCTGTGTTTATGTACAGATACGTAAATAACATAAACTCCCAAAACTACAGAGCAAATTATTTATCTGCGCGTGAAAAGATACACGGCCAGGTATTTAAACTCGTTATTATCTTTACGGAAGCGCGGATTAGCCAAGATCAATCGCCGTTTATAGCGTTTTTTTATGGCTCTAAAAATAAACAGCTAATAATAATAATGGATTGCAATGCAGTGCAGTGCAGTGTAACTGTAAAATAATATAATGTAATATAATATTAATAATAATAAGTTATACCTCTGTCGTTGTTACATCCTGCTCAGCTAGCAACAATTACAGCCCGACTTCAAAATCATATTGAAACCTCGAAATTATATCTATTAGAGTGGATGGATCATCAAAAGCCGATCTGCGATGAATTCTTTGGATAAACACAAGGAGGAATCTCGAAAGTTTGGAGATGTATTTGCATTTTAAATAAATGTGTAATATATACCTTATCTAATACATGCACGGTCCTGATTTGCCCCCCCGTTCAAAAGCTGGGTACGCTCATGTATCGTTGTTGGTTGAACCGAATGCAATGGTTATAGAATTTTCGTACACCTTTAGACGAAGGCTAAGACTGTTGCGATCTGTATTGATGGATCGAACTCCATATTGGGGGATTACAGACCCAATTTAGATGTTCAATATTTATCATGTCAGTATTGTGGTCTGTTTCGTACTATTAAAACGTGTTACATTAGCGGTGTTAGCACCTGATTGTTTCTATGCCATGAATTTTATTAACTCTTTTCTAAAGCTCATGCGTACAATCTTAATTTTTTCTTGACATCATCAATGCTCGCATCAACATTTCCAACAGCTTGCCCAAAGCTACTTCTCTTCTAATTGTATTTTTATAATTTTTTGATGAAACTACAGATTTGATGATACAGTACTAACCTTTTCTTTAGTTTTTTGAGATTAATACACATTAAATTTTGCTTTCATGATGTTTTTTCTATCATTTAAATAAATAAGAAATACTATGTGTATGTGTATGAACATAAATAAATGACCTATTCCATAGCTCAGGAAGTTTGCACTCTCAAAACAATTTGATCCCTTGTAGTGGATTCGACTTCAACTTCACAAAAGGTATCCTCCTCTTCCATTGCTAGCCCAATTCGTACTGACGCGATAAATACTGTCATGAGACCACATTCAATATTTATCACATTTTGGTCGTCATTCTGTAATTCGGAAATCTAGAAACCCTTTATAAATATTGAAATTCGAATACACTAGTCTACAGGATCAATAAATACCATGAAATTTTGTAAATATCTATGAATCACAGTAATTATTGAATGTCTAGCCTTCGGCTCATATTTACTCTAAAAAATTACCAGAAATAAAAAATGGCTAATACTAAGCAGCCTAGGGCTTAGCAACTTAGGCTTCTTAGGGTGGGCCGCTAATGAAAAATAAAACAAAACATACATTTTTATGCTTATTATTTTAGAAGAAAAAGCCTAGAATTTTTCCTCCCAGATGTTTCCTTCTGGCTTCTTCATGGTCCATAATACCACCACTTGTTGTAAGTACCAGATAACTGAAAAAAAAAATATAAAGATATTGCTCGTTTCTGCATTTCTATATATTTATAAAACAAAGAGTTTGGCTGTTTTTCATTCAATGTGTAAGATATATTGTTTTAGTGTTTCAAACACAGCTACATGTTATTTGTTATATCATATATCTAACACATTGTTGACGTTTGTTAAGAAATTTGACAGAATTCCAGCAAACTAAAACGCTTACCATAGCGTTAGCATAGGTAGCATCTGAAAATAAGAGGTAACTAGTCCTATCAACGAGATATCACACATAATGGAAAATTATCATGTAATAAGTTAAATATTATTTGAAAAATTAATCAAATTATTACCTTATTTAATAATTATTAAGAATAATAAAGAACTAAATATAAATAAGTTGAGGATTAGTCATTAGTATGAAAGAGATTGGCGAAAGTGATAAGAATTCTTAAATATGTTAAACATGCAGACTGCGGAAAATGATGAGATAACTGTTGAGATGATCACAATAATTAAGATCAATATAATTAAGAACTAAATACATAATTAAATACAATTAAGAATGAAATATAAATAAGTTGGGGACTGGAGGAAGACCTTAGTATGAGAGATTAAGAAAGAAAGAAAGAGAGTAAGAAGTCTGAATGTGTAAAGGCTGCAGAAAATGATGAGGTAACTGTTGATATGATCAAGTTATGTCCCCTATAGTCAGGGATAATTTATGCAAACCATGTGATCTTTGCTGGCAAAAGGCGAAGGTCCCAGAGGACTTTCAACACTGCAGTCTCAGTATTACTATATAAAAAGATTACCTACTTTACATGTACAAGATAACATTTACAATGTTCACTTAATTGAAACGACATCACATAACATATGTTACCTTACTTAGTTTAGCACAACATATCAAATGACAACCAACAAGAACTATTGGCGATTCGCGGTAGTTGTGCGGTATGATATTAACTAGGTATGCAAAAAATAACTTGTATACGAACTGTATGTATCTACAACAATACTTTATCAAAAAGCTGTCATTACATATTAAAGTTCTGAGAAAAAGTATATCATAAAATCACTTACCCAAACTGCCTAGACGGTAATAGGTTAGTCCACCTTTCTATGTCATTTATGGGTACATCAAAACGAGGCGAAATTACTCCGCATTTGTTCAGTCTGCCTGTGAGGTTCACGACTATCTTACCAGCTCTGTGATCGTCTACGATCTCAAACTCTCCAATGTAGCCGTGCTTCATCATTACAGTGAGAAATTTAACAATAACTTTGGAGCAAGGTCTGATGAGGACTTGCCTTTTGCCGCGTTTCTCGGCATTGTGAATAGATTTTAATGCATCACTTAATACGTTCATACGCACCATGGCTGTAATAAAAAGATTTCAACTATTAACAACAGATAATTAGGTAGTAAGAATAATAAAATTACACCACAAGTGGTAGAACAAAACGTCAAAACATTAAAAAGGTTATGTTATAATATCGGACCTTCTCAAAAGAAATATTTATTATACACGATACACATATAATTAGTGCTCAAAAAAAAACACTTCTCTTTACTTATAATTTGATATAAACAATGATTACCTAAGATTTAAAAACAGCCGCAGAAGCATCAAAGACACAGCGCAGGCCAAAAGAGAAAAGAATTAGGGATGTTCGATATTCATCGATATTATCTAAACATCAATGTTGAACACAAAACATCGATATTAGGTCTAAAAAAATCGACTTTTATGTAAAAAATATTGAGGTCGATGTATCCACATTTGTATGTTATTAAACTCAAATTAAGCTAATGCAAGACTTCAAGTTATAAAATGTGTTTAACAGATTCTGAAATTTCGAAACGACTTTTAAAATGTCTAATCAATGATATCAATGCATAATATTTCGAATTTTAATGAAGTAGTTCATAGTTGTCAAGCTATATGTAATTTTAATGTAACTAACGCATATTTTTATTCGATGATTTTAGCACCAGAACAACGACCTTTTCAAAGATTGATGTTTTTATTTCGAAAAATATTTAATGAAATCAATTTCGATTTCAGTAAGTAAGTTTACTCACTGAAATTGAAATTGATTTTTTAAAACATTTGCTCAAAAAGTAGACTTTTCCATGTGTGTTTAGCGTGCGGAAAGTTTTCTAGTGCTTTTTGTTTTCCTCCTGCATATAACATGCAAATGCCTAAAGGAGGTTTTTAATCAAAAAGTTTTCTGTACAAAATTTTTGCTTGAAATGACTATGTGACATAATCGCCACATATAATATTATTCATAATAATATCGTGTCGCATAAAAAGACTCGTATAAAGACGACCTCTAAGTGTCAACCGCGCTTGTTGCTATGTCGAGCGCGAGCGCCGCGCCGACCACCCGCGCGTCTAGTCAGTCAGCCTCAGGCCACTGCGCGTACTGCATGTCGCGAATGTAAATACGTTCATCGGATACGAAATCCTTTACTGGTGACCCCGAAGCTGAAATTCAAATTTCAGCTTAATTAAGAAAATTCCACACTTTAAATTCAACTATCGAAGATGGAAAATAACGGGCAAGATCAAGACAATGACGGCTCCCGTTCCGACGAAAAAGGGTTATTTACACCTTCCGATATTTATCGTGTCGGTGTCCAACTTCCTCCGTTTTGGCCAGAAGAGCCTAGGGTCTGGTTCGCACAAGTCGAGGGACATTTCGCGTTATCCGGCATCAAGGATGACGACACGAAATTTTATTACGTAATGGCACAACTCGATCACCGTTACACTGCAGAAGTGAAGGACATCATTACTGCCCCTCCTGCCAAATTCAAGTACGACAAGCTAAAGTGCGAGCGTATTAAAAGATTGTCTGCAATCAGGGAGAAAGAGGTGAAGCAGCTCCTCATGCACGAGGAACTGGGAGATCGTCGCCCGTCACAATTTTTGCGACATCTGCAACATTTGGCGGGACCAAACGTGCCCAGCGATTTCATACGGACAATTTGGACAAGTCGCTTACCAAACAATCTCCAGACTGTCATCGCGTCGCAGGTCGACTCCACACTCACTGCACTTGCCGATCTCGCTGATCGCGTACATGATTTGGTACCCGCATCACCACAAGTGGCTGCTGCAGAAGCGCCTTCAACTTCTGCAATGGATGAAGTCATCAAACAAATTGCTTTACTCACCCGAAAGGTTGAAGTTCTGTCTATCAGACATGCCAACCAGTTTCGCTCAAGAAGAAGAAGCAAGGGCCGCGAGGATAGTGGTACTCGTTCACAATCCAGCTACAAACGTTTCGGAGCTGAAGCTCAAAAATGTCAAAAGCCATGCGATTATCGGCCGGAAAACTCCCGAGGCAGTCATTGATGGCGACAGATGACAGCCCGCATTCAACTGGTCGCCTCTTCGTCATGGACCGCAGCTCGAAAATGCAATTCTTGGTCGACACTGGAAGCGACCTCTATGTTTTCTCTCGTTCCGCCTTGAAGCAACGCCGACCAAGAACTACGTACGAGCTCTTTGCAGCTAACGGCTCAACATAGCAACTTATGGCTATGCCCATTTGAAGCTCAACTTGGGTCTTCGCCGAGAATTCACTTGGCGCTTCATAGTGGCTGACGTCACAAAGGCCATCATCGGTGTAGATTTTCTTTCATTTTACAATTTGATGGTCGACTGTCGACATGGTCGTCTCATCGACAATACAACATCACTATCTGCCACAGCGATATCAACATCAGCAACAAATATTTCGTCGGTAAAGTCCACTACCGGAGACTAAGTATCTGGACCTCCTTCGCCAATTTTCTGGGATAGCGCATCCGCCAGGTGTCCAGCGAACCCCCAAGCACAATACCGTCCACCACATTAGGACGACCACTGGACCGCCGGTATCCTGTACGCCTAGACGACTCGCACCTGATAAACTGAAGATCGCTAGGGAAGAGTTGGATGCCATGCTCAAGGCTGGCACAGCCAGGCCATCCAACAGTCCATGGTCGTCACCATTACACCTCGCACTGAAGAAGGACAGCGGATAGAGACCATGCGGCGATTATCGGATGTTAAACGCGAGAACAATTCCCGACCGCTATCCCGTCCGCCACATCCATGATTTCACGCATAACATTTCCGGGTGCACCATATTTTCTACGATCGACTTGGTGAAAGCGTACAATCAGATATTGATTAGCTCCGAAGACATCCCAAAAACCGCCATCACCACACCGTTTGGAATGTTCAAATTTCCCTACATGACCTTTGGACTTCGAAACGCAGGTCAAACATTTCAACGGTTTGTGGATGAGATGACCAGGGGACTTGACTTGTGGTACTGCTACCTCGATGACTTCCTCGTCTTCTCCACGGATGAAACGACACATAGATCTCCGAAAAATTTTCAACTGTCTGCAGGAATACGGCATGGTCATCAACCATACAAAGTGCGTTTTCGGAGCGTCGGAGGTAAATTTCTTGGGATATCGAGTATCAGCTAAACGAGTTCAGGCTCTAGATACCAAAACCCAGGCCATAAAAGAGTATCCAGTTCCCAAAAACGTCCGAGACTCCGCAGGTTCCTGGGAATTATCAACTTTTATCGCCGGTTCATCCCGCAAGCAGCTCAAATTCAAGCTCCACTTCACACGTTGCTAGTTGGTTCCGTCAAAGGTTCCCATCCTGAAAAAATAATATGGTGGCGGACGCCCTGTCCAGAATCAATGCCTTAGTCCAGTCTATCGATTTAGTATTGTTGGCGAATACACAATCATCCGACTCCGAATTGATGACGCTACTGAACGATGGAACATCACTTCACCTTGTACCAGTAACAATACCTAACACCAACAAGAGCTTACACTGCGACATCAGTACTGGAATTCAGCGACCTTATGTACCTCAGGAACTGCGGAGACAAGTTTTCAAAACATTATACTCTTTAAGCCACCCCCGCGCGAATGCCACTTTGAAACTCGTGACACAACGCTTCATTTGGCCAGGAATCAACAAAGATATACGCCACTGGACCAGATCTTGCCACGCTTGCCAGAGTTCCAAAGTCACTCGACATGTTTCATCGCCACTGAGTACATTCCGCTGCCACGACCCAGATTTCAATATATTCACATCGACATTGTCGGACCTCTTCCACCAGCTGAAAACTACCGATATTGCCTCACAGCTGTCGATCGATTCACACGATGGCCCGAGGCAATACCAATTCAGGACGTCACAGCAGATCGCACGTTTCGGTTGCCCCGCCAAAGTAGTCACGGACAGAGGTCGGCAATTTGAGTCGGCATTGTTCAAATGTCTATCAAAGATGGCAGGGTTCCAGCATAAACATACTACAGCCTACCATACCCAGTGCAATGGCTTAGTAGAACGACTACACAGACAGCTAAAAGCCGCCATAACATGCCATGGAAATAACAATTGGCTCGAGGCTCTGCCACTAGTACTTCTCGGCGTACGAAATGCTTACAAAGAGGATTTACAAACTTCCTCCGCCGAGCTACTCTATGGAGAAACTTTGCGACTGCCAGGAGAATTCTTCAATCCCACTGCCGAAATATCAACGGACATCACCGATTTCACCACGCGTCTACGTTCAATGATGAAAGAACTCCGGCCAGTCCCAACATCACATCACTCCCAAAAGGAGATCTTTATCTTCAAAGACCTGCCAACTGCAACTCATGTCTATCTAAGAGAAGATACTATCAGACGTACCTTTCGGCCAGCTTACACGGGCCCCTACAAGGTGTTGTCAAGAAATGACAAAGTTTACAGGCTCCTCATACGAGACAAAGAACATAATGTCTCAATAGAGAGATTGAAACCGGCGTACATAGCCAACCAAACTACTCCCGCAACACCTCCTACATCACCAACTACATCTGCACAGACTAACTGTTTTACGGTTTTATTCGTGGTTGAATGAGCAATGAGAATAGATAGACAGACACGAAAATTCGTCGACACACGGTGATAAGAGCGGTAACCTATTAGGGAAACATAATGGACGAATTTTCGTGTCTCTCTGTCTGTCTCTGTCAGTTAGCTACAGTAAGTATAGTAACCTCGCAATGTCGGTGTTACAGGTTAAGGATTAAACAGGATTAAGAAACATATTTCAGCTGTAAAAAACCAACAAACAACCAAATCAGCAATAGCGGAACAACATCTCCAATCGGATAAGAATTATTGGATAGAATTTCATCGCCCACAAGTCCTTTCCACCGATCGCCACTTGTATCCAAGAGTCGTGCGTGAAGCAATTGAAATCAAGAGACACAAAAATTTCAATCGGGAAAACGGATACAATTTATCAACAGTGTGGAATCCGGTGATTCAAATGCCAAAACCTCGTTTTTCACATCCGGTTAAGTGTGTGGACACTGTGAGTGTTGTGTGTAGGAACCCTAATAATTATTTACAAATATTGAAGGTACATGAAATAAAATCTGCCTCGGACACGGAGTGAAGCTTGCCGCAACAGTTTACTGAGACCACGGGCGATGCAACTCGGCCGAAACGTCATGCGAAACCAAAAGATAATCGCGATAATTTCCCATGTTTTTAGATATTTTATAATCCAACGCGAAAGTTTAAAAGTTTATATAGAATAATTTCATATCGAGATCCATAGTAGAGGCATCAATGACTTTCATTAAAATGTCAAAAGTGCATCGACAGTAATAGCCAATGTTTCCATTAATTAGATACCATTTTCATTGAAAAATTTTTTTTTTTTTTTATAAAAACGCTAAAACGGCTATTTCATTAAAAAAAATCTAATGTAATGTATTTTTAATAAAGTATTTAATAAGTTCAATACAGTTTACAAATAACCTAAAGTAAGCATTGGTATTTCCAAAACGTTTTTAACGGTCGCACTCACTCTTACATTCTTTTTTTCGTAAGTATTTTGGTAACAATTTACAACTAGGTACAGCAATTTGAGAAGTCCGTTTATTTTATGCTGACATTTATAAAATAATTGTATTATAAGAAATTATTTGTATTTTGGACAGCCCCTATCTTTTCTTTCTTTTTTATGGCATGGCGCACACAATTTAGCACATTTGCCAATGTCCCGTATTATAAGTAGAATCACAATTAATTAGTTTTTTCTTATCGTAAAACTCCTCCAGTAAAGTGATGGTAGGCTTTACTGAAGTTATAAAGGACTTCAGCTACACATGCTTATTTAGATCTACCTCCATTCTCTTCACTTATACACAACTTTAAAACACAATATACTATTACTTTTGTACTTTCAAACTCATAAAAATGTCAAAAATAGAAAATCTAAACAAAATGTCAACTTCACTTCTCCCGTTCCCGCCAAAAAGTCCAGCCCCTATCTTATTCATAGTATAAATCACGCATAAACTAGAGATGAATGATATATACCGATATTGGAGAAATATCGACATTAAAGTCCAAAATATCCCTTGAGTACCTAAAACTGGAGGCGACATACTTGCTATTTCTCTTAAAAAACTTTCTGGCATTTTTGCGGGAGAAGAGGTAAATAGGAGCACTCAATGACTTAAATGCAATGATGAGCCGTGTCTTCACGCTTACGCACACAAACTATTCGTCAATATTCCCCCAATTTAACAAATACGTAGAAATAACTGGATTGAAATTTTAATCGCGTTCAGTTAAGGTCTAAAATGAAATGCTACCACGAAATATTCGATTATAGCAATGGAAACAAATCGATTCAAAACTAGTTTTATTGTGCGTTGACTACTTTTTTACTTAAACCTTGACAGGGGGAAATGCCTGGGAATCGTGACTCCCGTTGTAGGTAGACAATGAAAATATCTGTGTATATAACGATAACTTATGAAAATCGAAATATATTTTTTACAAGATATTGCTATATCGATATTTTAAAGAGATCATAATATCGTTACTATTTCATTTAGGTACAACATATTTCACAAATAACGGGGTTAACATAATATTGAACATAATGTCTTAGAATAAATAACGCGTTCAAGAAAAAGAATGTGCCAAAATCCTTATTTTACTGTAGCCTACGCCAGCCTACCTCTCGACCAACTACAATCAAATGTAGGACGACGACGACGACGTAAGATAAGACATAGGTTCAGGCGTCAGGTATTTCTAAATACAATTTCACCTACCTGGCTAAATTTTTGCACGCTGTTAAGACCGCCTGGAAACACTAATTCCACATATAAACTTTCAAACTTTTGTGTTAAATTTCTCGTTTTAGATAGTAAATCCATATTTTTCTATATTTTTTGTTTCGGCGGAGGGGGGCGAACAGGTGCAAATCTAGTATCGCATATATCTTGGCCGTTTTTGATCGTATAATCACAGATTAATTAGTTTACTACCGTAAAGTATAGCAATAAAGAGATACGAGAGTAAAGGGTGTTTCAAGCGCTACGACTTTGCACCTGACAACTTTTGCGCTTTCGTCAACCCTTATCACTGAGGGGGCGACGAAACATTTTCAGAGCACACATTTTTTTTTCATTAAAATTGACTTTTTGCTATCCATTATTAAGCATTTCATGCATATACACATATCTAGTAAAGGAATAATGAAATGGCCATCCACAACCCGGTGTTGTGGATGGCCGTAATGACGTAAATCAAATAGGCAGAGAATAGTATTTGGCCACAAATTAACTAGGCAACCGCCAATCCAGTATGGCATACATGTCATTGCACGAAACGTACTGACAGTTCGAGGCTGCCATACTTACCAGAACTAAGTGTTTTATTCATAGTTACGCTTAATGAGATAGAAAGAGACAGGAAAATTTATTTGACATACGGTGGTAAGAGCGGCAACTTATTGTGATACCGTTCATTACGTTTCTTAGTCCGAGACATACTCTCTCTTCGGTTCACGACTTATCTCTATGTTAATGTGTACACTATGGTAGATTAACGTTTTACCCTCGGACCTAGAAATGGTCGAAGGTTTTGCCACGGTTCTGCTGACAAATGAGGCTAGCTCAGAAATTTGTCTTAACTGATGACAATTACATTTGTCTCTGTCACGCTCACGTTAATTTAGATTACATGTAAGAGATAAGTATAGATATAGAGCTTTTATTTACTTTTTGGCGGGAACGGGAGAAATAAGGTTGTAATTTTATTTAGATTTTCTATTTTTTATATTTTTAGGAGTTTTAAAGTACAAAAGTGATAGTATATTGTGTTTTAAAGTTGTGTATAAGTGAAGAGAATGGAGTAGGTCTAAATAAGCATGTGTAGCTGAAGTTCTCGCGCTCTTCCAAAAAGTCCTTTATAACTTCAGTAAAGCCTGCTATCACTACTGGAGGAGTTTTACGATAAGAAAAAACGTATTTATTTCGAACATACTTCGTGAGAAACTTATTAATACGTGACATTGGCAAAAGCGCTAATCTGTGCGCCATGACATGTAAAAAGAAGAAGAAGAGCTTTTATCTTCGTTACATGTTACTGTCCGTCTGTATACGGTCTGTATTCAGTCATAATTCTAAGGTCGCCTTTACACATGTAAATTTTAGTTACGCGAGTAACTTACGTAATTAACTTACGAAAAATTTACAAATGTAAACAATATTTGCAAGTAGCTTATCGTAATTTCTTAGTACTTGCGTAAGTTAGAAAATTACATGTCTAAACGTGTTCGAGTTTGCTTACTGAATAGTCTCACAACTTATCGAAGCCAATTGATAAGTTGAGAACTTACAAATTAATTTATTCGCCGCAACAATTGCCAAACAAACAAAAAACTGGTCACCGCCTGAGGTAGAAAATTTAATTATTGCTTTTGAATCACATCCCACATTCTGGGACTACAAAAATAAAAGGTACAAAAACCGCGTGAAAACAAATAATGTAGTCTATAACGAACTAAGTGAAATGTTTAATACAACTCCAGACGAAATAGCTAGAAAATTGCATAATTTGAAAGGACAATTAAACCAGGAAGTGACGAAAATTTTAAAAAAGAAGAGTGGAAGTAGTACCAATGAAAATGACGTATCAAATTGGCGGTATTTTAATTTAGTTTCTTTCTTGATACTAGGAAAGGTGTATGAAAGAAATGCAACTGATACTTTGGCGAGTTTTTTATTTAATCAAATAGATTTCATTTAAGAATTCATTGCATTGCAATTGCATACTGGTACTACCATGAAACTTCACCAGTTTTTGACATAAAATATTCTCTTAACTCTTCTCTTATCCTAATTGCTGCCATAGTACGGTTATTATTGTTATTGCTATTTAACCCTACAACACTATTGGTAGATACATCCTCAATATCGTCGCGGATTAAATATCACTGGGAATCACTACTCGATGCTAAAAATTATGAGACTGCGATTGCTGATACTGCAAGTTGAACTCTTTCTGGGTACAGTTCTATAGGTTTTCGAATTATTCTCGAATCGACTCGCCATTATACCGAAAAAGCTCTCCACCATACGCTTGGCTCTTGAAAGGTGATAGTTGTACACCCTTTTATCTATGGGTTGATTAGAATATGGATAAGGATTCATCAAGTATTTTGATAAAGCAAATGCATCATCTGCAACTAAAACATAAGGTATATTTACTAGTCTTCCTTGTAGAGGTTGTGGTGGTGGTAGTAGTTTCAGGCTACTTGACTCTAATGCAGTGTATAAAGCGGTGTTGTGAAATACTCCTCCGTCAGTTATACGGCCAATGTTACCACAATTCATGTATATTATTTTATAATTTGCATCCACAACAATCATTAAGACAATACTGTGTGAACTTTCATAGTTAAAATATGTGCTGATACTATGCCCAAGAGCTTTGATTATAATATGTTTTCGGTCAAGTGCTCCGAACTCCGATACAGTGCAGCAATTGTCAATTTATTTCATATCCTTCTGCTGTTTAAATCCATTTTTCTGTAGTCGTGGGTACCTATAGAGAGTAATAGTAGGGGAGCCCAAGCGGGGATTTTGGGATTTACTAAAGCGCGGCAGATTAATATACAGAGGGATACCTTTTACCCGGTAAAGTACTTCCACCAAATATGAGCCTCATATATATGGCCGCCCATCAAGGATAAAGGATCAGATTAAAAAAAATTTAATTAAAAAAACAGAAAAAAAAATTGTTCATCTGAAATTCTCGAGCGCGTCAGATTAAGGTAGGGAGAGTTAATTACATGCTAAAACGTGTATATTCCACTAATCTGACAATTTGAGAGTGACGTAAAGAAGGGGGAGGGCTACAAACTTGTAAAAAAAACGTCATCTTGACATTCTCGAGCGTGGCTAAATTTTTTTTTATTTTGAAGGAAATCATTCAAGGATTTTCCACAAGCCGAAGTAATAAAAAATCATTGAAAAAGTTTAATGCGTGCAGCTGCGTGATGCCTATATTCCCCTCTCCGCATTTCTATTCCTCTCTCACTCTTTCTCTATCTATTACTCTCTCACTTTGTCCCCACTCTGGTCATCAGAATCGAAAATGCTTTCGATTCTGATTTTTGTATGTGTAAAATGGGCTTGTAATAATTTACGTAAGTTAAATTCACAAAATTTACGTTAACATTATTTACTGTAATTTTATCTATATGTGTAAATAGTTATTTACTTTAGCAATTTACAAGTGTAAAGGTGGCCCAAGGTTCTATGCAGTGTTGCCAATTTATTAGTTTATGTGCTAGATTTGGCACATTTTCATGTTGTTTAGCATATTTTCTTGTTGTTTAGCATATAACAGATTTTTAGCAATAATAATAATTATGAAAGAGTATAACCACGAAATAAAAGACCCCAGGTTTATTCCAAATTAACGATAAAATCAGTGACAGCGCTCAAAGTGCTAAAAACGGTTCCGTTCCACTGTCGTCAGCGCGCTCTAACCATTCAATTGCCGCGTTCTGGGGGTTCTCGTTTCATAAACCATGGACAAACAGCATTCTTTCTTCTGGTAAGTAAGAAGTGAGAAAAAGTATCAAGTACAAATATTGTCATTGTAAGAAAATGAAAATTCTTACATTTGATACTTACGTTATTATACCATACGTTGATAGAGTACAGTTTTACGCTTAATTGCTTTAACCTATTTTATCGTCATTTTATTTGATACTGAAGTGTTAGCATAATTTTTGGCACTAATAACTTGCAATTAGTATAATTTCGGCAAAATTTTAACTGAATTTTAACTGATTTTATATTAGTCTTGTTGGCAACACTGCTTCCAAGGTCTATCTCAGTGTTGCCAACCGTACGCACGAAAAAAGAATCTAATTCTTTATTTCATGTGAATTCTAGGCATGAAATAGAAGTTGTAATCGTCAATAAAATTATATGAACATGTCATTACGTCATGCAATATTTTGTTTGTACGGACACAAGAGCTGGAACCGGGGAACAGAAGCCTAGGCTTCGGCGGAGTCCGGACCCTCTAAACCGCTTATATAACTTACACTTATAATATTATTGACTCAAGTAGGTATTGATTTTAAATTTGAAATTTCAATGCATACTATTTTTTTTTCTAGAATTACTAGCAAAGTACGATTTTTTCTATTCTATGGTACGATCCTCTAAAAAATAAAGGTGGCAACTCTGATGTATGCTCTGTGCAATGCAATCAACTTCGGTATGTTTCGTTTAGTGGTCGTATTCTTCGAACAGTTGCGAATTTTGTCTACATAACTTTCGAAGTTTGTAAAAAGTTATAAAAGTGTTGTTAAATTGAAAAATGTAATGTAGGTTACTTTTATAGTATACTACAAACTTATGTTGCGTTTAATAATGCGTTATCTACTTTTATGAAAGTTTAGTGAACTCGTGAGTAATTTATTGTAGTACAAGTAGGTACTTCGAAGTTCTACAACTACCAATCGAATTTTGTAAATGAACTACAATGTGTTTTGAATGTTGTGCTAAAAAAGATCCTAGCAACGAAGCTAATTAAAGTTACAGTAGGTAGTGAATGATTGCATACACATCACTATTTTACATAAAATATCATAAACATTAAAAATATGACTGTAATTAACAAATATGAAAAGTTATACATTACTTTTTATGCATATAGATATAAATTGTGGTGTAAAGTAACTTTTTAAAGTATTATGGAAGAATCTGAGAGATATTTCAAGATGGATTTATTAAATCTACATGGAATAATACTTTTAAGTTCTATTATTAGTATTACTTTATCTGCAGACAACACAGGTAAGTTTTAAATCTAAAACTAAACCTTTGCTAAGACGTAGACACAAAGTTTAAGTTGATGTGTTATTACTTTTAAAAAATTTGTAAATATCATTCATAGTAAATACAATAATATTAGGATGTTAATTGTCCAATGTTTTATAAATATTCAAATTCAGTATCTGCTTTATTAATAATGAAACATAAATAACATTAATTTCATTTTTAGTAATGTATAATTAATTTAAGATTTTGTGTTCATGGAGCAAGTTTTTAGAAAACGAAGATAGACGGAATCATATCTGCACTATTAGCAACCTAAAAGATTCCAATTCTGTGGTTGAAACAACTCCTATCTCATGATAGAGACCTTACCTATCTTACCTTACTTTGAACAGTTTATTAGAACTATGATTTCTTAGAAAAGTTTGTAAGTCATAACAGCAAATAGAAAATGTCATACAAAAATAGTTTAGTAAGGCTGAATACAACACAGAAGTGTTTTTGTAAAAACAAAGAAATAGGGAAATGCTTAGATGAATCAGAATGAATAAATAATTATATGATTTAAAAAAGAATAATGAATTCTTAAAGAATTTAATTGTGTGGGACTTAGTTAAAATTTATGAAGAACAGTTTAAATTGATGGGGAAGGTGCTTGCATAAAATGACATTAAAGTGTGCAATAGATTGATGTTTAAGAAAACGAGAAACATGAGAACCGTGATACTTGCCCATTAAAGGCCTTTGTATACTGCGTTAGGGATATAATATGAACACATATAGAAATTCAACTATATGTATATAAGAGTATGACTTAATATAAGGAACTTGTACAGGCAACGCATTAGCAATCTATCAGTAATGATTCTTATTTAGGTACCGTTAATACTTATCACTGGTAGTGGTGTCAAGGAGTGAGGTTAAATGATGTGAAATTTTTTTTCTTTTAAATTTTTTTGTAATTATTAGAGTTGTGAAGTGATTGAAAGTAAATTGTACCTGTATATACTAATACTGTATGTCCATGACACATTGTGACAAACAGAAAGACCACATAGCGAAATTCATGTCATGACTATCGTACTATTTGACCACAATATGTTTGGGAAATGAAGAAAAATATTTGTTCATAGTCACTAAATATAACATAATTATCACAATTTTCTATAGGTAATACAGTAATTTTTACACTTCAGAATATACAAGTTTGCATTCTTAAAAAATAGAAATAATGTGCGCGTCCACTCATTGCTATTAAGCAACTAAATCATATTACAACAATTGTCTTAATTTAATTACCTCCTGTCTTAATTTAATTACCTCAATAACCAGTTACCACTAATATGATAACTAACCACTAAACGCTCAGTTGTATCTAATCTACTGAGTTGCTTGATGAATGGATTGTAAACTGGAATGAACGTAAGGCTGTGGATATAGTATACTAAGACTACGAAAAGGCATTTGATAGGGTACCAATATGCAGGTTGATTTATAAATTAGAGCATTATAGCATACGAGGAAAACTACTAATCTGCATGAGTGACTTTTTTACAAACAGAACGTTCCTAGTGAGAATAGGTGAATCACTGTCGAAACAACACCTGTACACAGTGGTGTGCCACAAGGATCTGTACTGGGCCCTGTAGCCTTTATAATCTATCTACTATATCTACAAAATGTCTTGAAGCTTCCATTCTCCTTGTTCGCCGATGGCACAAAGTTATTCGGAGATCCTTAGGGAGCTCGTAATATCTAAAATGATTTAGATAACATAATGCGGCGGTCGAGGGAATGGCTATTATCTTTGAATGTAGAAAAGTGCACTGTACTGCACATAGGAAAGAAAAATCCACAGGTGACATATTTTCTGGATGTAGAGCGATTAACACCAGTTACTTTACAGAAAGATTTGGGAATTATCATTACCAATGACTTAAAATGGGAGACTCATATTGTATCAGTTGTAAAGAGAGCAAACACCATGAGCTATACAATAAGAAAGGCTTTTACTCGCATAAATATTCTAACTTTCCTTAAACTATACAAAACATATGTAAGGCCCCTGTTAGAGTATGCACATCAGATATGGAATCCATATTTTGTTAAGGACAAAGAGATGCTAGAAAAAGTTCAAAGGCGTGCTACAAGACTACCCTGGGAACTTAGAAACAAAACATATGAAGAATGGCTGGCTATATTAAAACTGCCATCTCTAGAGAATAGAAGAAAACGAGGAGATCTTATAGAGACATGGGTCGAAATCTGCTAAGTGGCTAAAATGAAACTTCGAAAATTGTTAAATAAAATATTAGAAATTTGCATTTATTTCAACACAGATGTTTTATAGTAACACAAAGGTTATACATGAAATAAATTTTCATACACTTCAATGGAAATTACAAGATTTACATAGAATATATAAAAATTGCATGCCAGGAAAATGACGAGAATATCAGGAAAATGACTTTCTCTGGCCGGAATATTACAAGATACAGAATAATGATTATCCCAATACAAATTCTTAGTAATACTTTCAATATTTATGAAACAACATCATATTCATTACTAAAAATATTTTTAATAACAAATTTTAATGAACTCTAAATATTAATGAAATAAATCAACATTATGTTAAAGTCTCAAAAACCTCATGTTCCTGGTAGGTGTTAGTTATTTTCTTAGTCTTAACAAATGACATGTATGTAATATTTTTTCGAAAGATAAGTTAATGTGCTATAACTTACACTTAAAAATAATAAAGGAACACAAAATTTCAATAGAACCTATTTAGAAATAATATAATAATATAATATACTCAGACATTTCACACAGCGCCATCTAGTCCCAAAGTAAGCAGCACAGCGCTTGTGTTATGGGTACTAGACAACTGATATCCTGTTCTTTAATGCTCTTTTACGACTCAAAAAAGCTCTTCTGTCAAATGTCGATGTATTAGGGGGAATATGTGCAGGAACAAATGGGATTTGATTCTTCGTCTGAATTTGCTGTCGTTGTATTGACCATGTGTGCCTTGGTTGGTTCAGATAATTGCTTTCTCCTTTTTCTATACTTGCTACTATTTTCTCTTAGAATTTTGTTCTCTCTCTCTCTCTCTCTCTCGAGTCAAGTTTTGAATACTTTGTATTTTGCCATCACTTTTATTTTTTTATAATATTGCTGCTTTTGCTTCTTAAATTCTGAAAACTTAGCTTTATTTTGTTTGATGCATTGATATCTTTCCTTTTCCAATTTTCTTTTCCGTGCTAAAATTTCTTCACGATTCTTGGTCTTCTTTGTTAGTGGCATTTTCTTTACTTAGAAAAAGGTAAAAATGCTGAAACACTATACATAGCACGTCATCCACCGAAGCTCACTTTAAGTTCAGAAAAATATAGTTAACATTTTTTATTGCAACACTTGTAATGTATTAAGGTAACAAACTGTACATAGATATATTGTTAATACAATAATGAAGTAATACTGCATCAATTCGTGTGTAAGTTTGCAAGCCAAAAATTAGTGTGATTAACATCATTTTCCTGCTATGTTTTCGCCAGGAAAATGATGATTTTGCATAAAACTTAACCTCCAAACTTTAATTGACCGAATTTGATGAATTTTCAAATAAAAACGTTACTTACTTTTTGTCTCAACAAATCAGTCTTCGGTTTTCTTTTGAAAATGTGGTTTTTAATCTAGATAATGAAAGCCAGGAAAATGATTTTACAAATGATTTTTGGTCACGAAGGCACTCCATCAAATCGTGACGCTAAATTGGTATGATGATGGATTCCAAGTTGACAGCTAGAGTAAACTTTATTATGAACTTGTGCTACCACCAAGCGGAGATTATTGCAAATTCGATAAAACGGTCATAATTTTCAAGTTAAATATGAGACAGGATAATGACGCACTATTTGGTCGCACTCCAAAAATGTGCCATAAAATAATAAATTCTCCGTGTAGCCTTTATGTCAGTTCAAATTGACATTGCCTTATATTGTATCTATAAAATAGGGCACCAAATAAATGTTTAAATTCCTCATTGCTGAAATTATGAACAAATGAATGATGCGAAGTGGGGAATTCCCACGGCAGGAAATATGACGATCGACACTTTGTGATGAAATTTCAAATTATTTTATTCTTTTGCAATTGTTATAAGTATTGTGATGTGGTTACTAATAGTATCTTTTAAGAGTTAGTCACAACAAACTATAAAAATTAATAGTAAAACTTGATTAAAAATCCTGGGGTCACAGTTTTTACACTTAGCAGATTTTGACCCACATACAAGATCATAAACAACTATTATGATGTAGCACAACTTGATACAATTTTCCTAATCAAACAGAACACCAAAACCCGGACATGAACTAGAGTTACAAAGAAGATCAGCATCATCGGAACCAAATAATCATTTTCTGACATTTCATGTTGTAAATGCATGGAATAGCTTACCGGAAAATGTGATCAGAGGGGCTACAGTAACTCAATTTGTATACAGATTGGATAAACATTTAAATATAAGGTGACATGAGTGCAAATGAAAAATAGATATAGACTCATCAGCGAAAGCCGCTTGTCTTTATAATAAATAAATAAAATAAAAATAAATAAATGATATCAACCTCTTTTAATAATCTAATATCATTGTAGAAGACCACCTTCTCATAAATATTATAATACATATTTTCATGTTATATCCAGAGGCATAGTCAGAGAGGACAGAGCGCCAAGCTTCGCGGTCCTTACATACACTTCCGTCCAAAAGTTTGAGACCACTTGCAAAATACTTACCTAACTATTATGTTAAATGTATGGGTAATAAAAAACAAATCTGCACACCTATTCTATTATTATTAATAAATGTCTAGAAAGCCATTCTTTTGTATATTTCTCAAGTAATGCGCAATAATATCCTTTCTTGCTTTTTTCTTTATAATATATGCATTTGTATCCAAATATTGTAGATGTGCGAGTGAATACTGTAGATGCATCAACTCGCACTGTATGATTTTGTTTGCCGTCTGCCGGGATGTTACAACCGGAGTAAACGTGTGCAGTGTTGAAACTAAGCTTGTAATACTATATATAAAAATCTAATAATATATATAAAAATCAGCTTTGGTAAAATACTTTTGAAATTTTTTTTTTTTCAAATTTTCAAAAACGTCTGCCATAAGGTTACAACCGGCCAAATCGTCTGCCATTGCATTATTTTATAGTTTTATAGCAATAATTATATCCTTTCATACATCCAAACGGCAGCTTTGGTAAAATACTTTTGCAGTTGGTCTGATTTTTATACCTGTCTTACCTGAATGACGCCATGGCTATCGCTTTGGGCTTAGTGACTCTCCACCTCATGTATGGCAGGTATAGGAGGGTCACCGAGGAAAATTTCATCTTTGGTAAAATACTTAGTCTGCCTTTCACTGGCTCTTAAGTTAAAACTATCCTAGAGACATGAAATGTTTACGAATTTCTAAGCAAACTATTCTGTCAAGGTTAGAGGAATGAGACATAAGCGGGCGGCACGGTAACATCACGTACTCGACGAAAAAGTGATGTACTCTTAGATATTATATATTTCGATAAGTACAAGAATTATTTTCATAAGCTTATTTTAAAAATAGAAATATTATATTACATATATGTACTTATAATCAAAATAAGATTCTTTATTTCGAAATAGTCGCACAAAAAAAACAAATTTAGAATAGAAATACAAATCAAATTCGTTATTTTTCTTGATGTAAAATTTTTCAACAAAAAATTAAATTGATAAATTGTGAGGGCTCTGGAGCTAAAGCTTTACAAGGTATAGCACCCACTCCCAGGCATGAAAAAATATTCCAAAAGCGAGCAACTGTGGTCAGCACTCAGTACCTACTACTTTGAATTAAAATGAAAAATTTGGTCATTTTATTAGTATTACCTATTATTAACTTGAAGAAATCTAACGAATGTCTTTTATAGAAAATCGACACCCCCAAGTCGTAAAAAAGAGCACACAATTTACATACCCACTCATTTATATAACAGTTTTATAGGGACAGGCATTCGTTTGCAAATTTTACTACGCCTTGTCTAGCGGGTTACATTATACACCTAACCTACTTCTGTATAATATAGTGACTATATACTTACAGTATTCTCCGAGTGACGTGGCTGTATCTTGCTGATCAACAGATAGACCAGGATGAAATTACAAGGGTTCGTTTTTGTCATCTTACTACGGAATTCTAAAATGTGCGCCTTTATTCACGTCGTGACGTATACAGAAACCTTCCCCTGCTTATTTCATTTCATTTGATACCCATATTGTTGGTGTCGTACAAAAAAATTACTTATTTCAATGGAGTATCTGCCATATTGAATTTATGATGACGTCACATATACAGAAACTGTTCCCTGTGTATTCCATTTCATTTGATACTTATATTGCTGGAGGTCACTTTCTGTCGCGGTGCATCTGTCATATTTAATTTATGATGACGTCAGATGTACAGTAACCTTCTGTGTATCCCATTTCATTTGATACCCATATTGAGTCTCGAAAAAAGTTATTTCCTACCACAGAACATCCGCCATATTGGATTTATAATGACGTCACACATACGGAAACCTTCCCTTGGGTATTCCATTTTATTTAATACCCATATTGTTGGTGTCGAACAAAAATATTTCCTGTATTGGAACATGCGCCATATTGGATTTATGATGACGTCACATATACAGAAACCTTCCCCTACGTATCCCATTTCATTTTATACCCATATTGTAGGTCTTGAAAAAGTTATTTTCTCTTATGGAACATCCACCATATTGGATTTATGATGACGTCACATATCCAGAAACCTTCCCCTGCGTATTCCATTTCATTTGATACCCATATTGCTGGTGTTGAACAAAAAAGTTATTGCCTAATATGGCACATTCGCCATATAGGATTTATGATGACGTCACATATAGAAAAAAACCACATGTCATTTTAAAAAACGAAGTAGCCTATGTTTGTTTTGTTTTTGGGCACATAGGTACTATCTCTGTATGAAATTTCATCAGAATCGGTTCAGCGGCTTAGCATTTCCTCTATAAAGTGTTGTTCACCTTTTCACCTCTTTAAGGGTAGATTTTTGATAAAAAAAGAGGTCTGTGTTGTTTTAATAGAAAAAGTCCAAAGTCTCTGTACCAAATTTCGTCTTAATCGGTTCAGCGGTTTACTTTTTCCCATACAAAGTTACATCCCCCTTTTCACCCCTTTAGGAGTAGATTTTTGAAAAAAAAAGTATCCTATGTCCGTCTCCTGGTGTCAAACTGTCCATGCCAAATGTCGTAAACATCTACCCGACAGATAGACAGACTTTCGCATTTATAACATTAGTATGGATATATAATAAACAAAATAAATATGGTTTCTATAGTTATTAAGACATTTTAAAAATGGGAAAAACGCACCAATTTAGTACTGAAACACGATCTGCCTTCATTACTCTATATCTATATAATGAAGTCAAATCTGAACATGTAATTGTGTCTCAACTTACATTTTATCATAGACTTCATCACACAATTATTCGATACACGGAAACTGGCGGTAATCGAGAACGTCCACGCTCAGAAACGCCGAGAGCTACAACTTGTAGCGAGGATAATTACATTGTTGTTACCAGCAAACGGAATAGACGCTTAACAGCACCAGAGAACAAATCTCGATTGAAATCTGTATCATTGACTATGGTGAAAAGACGATTGAGGGACTAAGTTGTTTGATCACGTTACCATCCAAAAAACTATTAAAACCACAAAACAAAAAAAAATTGCTGCAATGGGCTCTTACCTATCGAGACTGGACAGAAGACGATTTTAAAGTTCTTTGGACTGATGAATCAAAGTTTGAAATATTTGGTTCAAAAAGAAGAATTTACATTTGACGTAGCGCCGAAGAAAAGATGATGCCAGATTGTGTGGTGCCAACAGTCAAAACACGGTGGTGGTTCCATTATAGTTAACGGTTGTTTCTCTAGCTGTGGAACTGGAAATTTGTTATGAATTGAAGGAATTATGAAGAAAAATAGCAGTATAAACTGATTCTAGAGCATAATGCCGTTCCTTCTGGCTTGAAGTTAATTGTCAAGGTATACATTTTACAACAACATAATGATCCAAAGCACAGTTCTAAATTATGTAGAGGTTATTTAGAACAGAGAGAAGAGTGTTAGAAAACATAATATGTCCACCAGATCTCAACTCAGTAGAACTTTTGTGAGGAGAGCTTGATATAGATGTTTATGATGGTTGCCCCTCTTGACAAAATGACATGTGGACGGTTTTACATGAAAGCTGGAACAAAATCTCACAACAGACAATCAATCGATCAACTGATTGGGCGTATGCCGTAACTGGTGAAAAAAGTCATAAAATGCAAAGGAGGATTTTTTGACGAAAAATCTGTTTAAAATATTTTTAGCATTTTCTTTATTGATTGATATTTGAAGTGTAGTTTTAATGCATATTTAATTTGTAAATTAATGTATCATGTGATAATTTAACCTTGCGTTTTATACACTCAAGTTATTGAGTTTTATTTCATTTTCCTGTTTTAAACAGGGAAGCGTACTTCTTTCGCTTCCTCAAATCTCATCATTCTTCTCACACGTTTTCGTCAAGGTATGCGAGTGCTTTTGAATTGCCGTCAGCTAACACTGGCTATTTGATCTTCGTAAGTCAACATTGGTCTTCCATGGCTCCTTCTACCATTCACTTTGGTTTTGTAGATTTTTTCATCAGTGTCATCACTTCTTTCTGTTTCTTCTATATTTCTATTTATATGTTTTTTTCACACTTTTTTTTAATATTATAATAAAGTATAGGAATGTGCATTACATGGAAAGTTACAATTTGATACTTAATAATCGAAGGAAAATGTATTATTAATAATAATACAGTAAAAAGAATTTACAACTTCGCTTTCTTATCCTCAGTATTTTAATTTATTCCAGTGCTATTAAATTTTCATTAAAAAATGAAAATAAAAATAGACACAAAATCTTTTATGATATTTTGATATTATATATTAAATTAAAAAATAATAAGCTTATTTTTTACCTAAAATAAAAAAAGCAAAATCAACATGCTTAGTAAGTGATTTAATTATTTTAAAAAATTCTAAAAAATATTTAATTACAGTCGCACTAAACTTATAAAAGTTTACTTTTTTATCACTGAGAACTTAAAACACTGAATTATACCCAAATCATAGTAGTAATGATTAATCTAAAATATTGATAATTCATTGAAGTTACTTAATTATTTCTTTATTTTCTTACTTCTCATTTCTGAACAATTGAACAACGTAAAATTCTGCCCTAGTTCTTAACTAGAACTTGACGCTTTCATCGCGCACCCAGCGAATACCTACATAAAGAAATCGATTACTTAATCAGGTTATAGGATGTTTCTGAATAAGAGCTGCATACCCTAAAGATTGGTCTGATGAAGTTGCAGTAATACCTACCTCCAGATATTTTGATAACATGACAATTTTAATGATTTAGTTACATATCATTATTACCCGGCTACGGCGAAGCGAAAAGGAGGGTTACGACTTTGACCTGTATATAGGTGGATATGTACTTAACATTATTTGACAAATGAGGTATCGTTGGAAGCGTATTGATCATTCGCTGGTTATAAGCTATGTGACGTCACATTAAATTGTATATGGCGCCCTCTCGAGGATATAGTCATGAATTAAAAAAATTGGTTGTATATTAGGATTATATTAATAATATATTGTATTTGTTTTTATTTTTTATTCTACTTTTAAAATTTTTACCCGACTACATGAAGCAAATAAGAGGGTTATGATTTTTTCATTCTACTTTAAAATTTTCAAAAACCTGAACAAAAAAATGTAAAGCGGCTCTGCAAATACTTTATCCAGACATTATAACCAAAATGATTTAAATAAATAGTAAGTTCAAAAACTAAAACCCGACTACTGAAAAATTAGGCTCTAAAAATATGAAATAAGAAAATATTCTCATCCGAAATTGTTACGTAGTTTATTGTAATGTTAATAGTCTATTAAATAAACAACTTACACGTAATATACTTTAATGTATTTAATACATATTCATAGGGATACACATACATATCTTCACGCCGTATCCCTAACGGGGTAGTCAGAGAGGACGGAGCGCTAAGCGTCGCGGTCCTTACATATACTTCTTTTGCTTCCTCAAATTTCATCATTCTCCTCACACATTTTCGCCTAGGTATGCGAGTGCTTTTGACATATCCATCAGCTAATACTCTGGCTATTTGATCTTCATAAGTCAGCCTTGGTCTTCCTTGGTTTCTTTTACCACACGCTTTCGCTCTGTAGATTTTCTTCATCAGTCTTTCATCGCTCATTCTTTCTATGTGACCGAACCATCTTAGCATTCCTTTCTTCATTTTTACAATAACACTGTCGTGCAACCCTATCATACTGCGTATCTCTTCATTGCTTATTTCGTCTGCGAGGGTGACACCGCACATATTTCTAAGAAGTGCCATTTTTACTGCATTTATCTTACTTTCACTCGATTTCGGACATATCCAGGCCTTACTGCCGTACAATAAAGGCACCAACACCGCATTGTGTATGGCCATTCTGGCTGAGTTAGATATATTCACACTGCTTATTAATGCGGACAGAGCACCGTTCACTTTATTCTCGGCTGCTACCCGTCTCTCCATATCCAACTCACATCTTCCATCCCTCGAAAACGCACTCCCCAGATATACAATTTCATTCACTTGTTCTAGACATTTTCCATTTACCCATATATCACACTTTGTCTGTACATCTTCTCTTTCAAACAGCAGAACCTTAATTTTATTCACATTCATATTCAATCCTTTCACGTCACAGTCTTCTTTCATGCACGTAACTAGTGTCTGCAGAAGTGTCGACAGAAGACTTCACAGTTTCTTTCGCACTATTCTATCGAATGCTTTTTCAAGGTCCACGAAAACGTAGAAAACTCTCTGATCTGTGTCCAGAAACTTCCCCACGATAACGCGAAGCTAAAAAATCTGATCCATACAACCCCTACCGTTCCTAAAATCACCTTGCGCTTCACACAAATATCATAGTGGTGTTCAGAGGATAGAGGATAGTGGTCATATGCCACCTAGCCTAACAAAGTAATACATTCTATCAGTAGTAAGCGATCATAAGCTTTAAAGCAAAGTGGCATACGACCACGGCTATCCTCTGAACATCGCTATGAACATGTCCAATGTTCATATATAATTTATATGTTAACAATATCGTAAGAATATTGTATTATTTTAGTTAACTAAAGACTACAGCAACAATAACTTTTTATTTTATAATAGGACATTATGACAAACAAAATTATATATATACACCATCTCTTTTCGTCATTAAAATCACTATCATGTTACTAAAATCTTCTTTTCGTCATTTCACTATACCATTGTACTATTCCAGTGTAAAGCGGTTAATGAAATACACCTGAAATTAAATTATACAGTTGAAATTTACAAGGTAGGTACCTTGTAAATTTCAACTATACTCGTATAATGCCAATAGTCTCCACACTCCATGCAAAAGAGTGAGTGTCTGTGACATGCGGACAGACGTACAGGACGAAACTGCTTTTCATAAGCCATTTTTTTTGTTTGATACGGAACCTTAAAACAGTCAATAATATGGTGGAAAAAATCAGAGAAGACACCAATTGTGTGACTCTTTGCGTAGACCACTGAATAAAATATTTCTTTTTTCTCTTTATTATAATTTTTTCTCGAAACCTAAAGCTTTTATAAAAATCATTTTAAGATTATTAACACTTGTGTGATATATTGTATTATTTCTTTCCTATTTCATTCCATTTCCTTACGTCACTATGCGACGATGTAAATAAGAAAACCGACATTTCATGTTGTTAACAATTATGGACTATAATGAACTTCGCTAACTTGAGAGTGGCTACTAAAATATTAAGTGATGAATTAACGTCAGACCTAATAATTTGCTTATGCGCTGAAAGTTAGATGTACAAGACTGTTACTGTGTATGAATCGGTAAAAACATTGTTAAAAAGTAATAATAGTTTCAATAGGTAAGTCCTAAGATAGATAAATTATAATATTTAGTATTTTGTGTTAATGTATTATAAAGAAATGAAAATATAACGAAATTATTGAGTTTTGGAGTCTTTGACATAATACTAAAATACATTATCAAACAACCAAAATTCATAGGTACATAGTCAGCTTACATGTATGAAGGTCCTAAAAAAAATATGAAAACAATCACCTATAATCTCTAATTGCTACCTATTTAAATCGAATTTCATATTTTAAAAATGATTCGTCCACGCTGCAAGTTTATTATAGAGTAGCTATCGCCACGACCTCGTCCGCACAGATTTCATACAAGCGTTAATGTCGTCAGCCCTGACGTGTTTGCCGGTCAGCATACTGCGGCCCGGGTATATAAAGTTATGTTCTAAATTTCAAGTCAATAGATAAAATATTTTTTCCCCATATAAACTTTGCCCCTCTTAGGGGTTGATTTGCGTCAAATATCTTCTTATTGAGTCTCTGCGTCATAAAAGGAAACCTACTGTCCATGTTCCTACTTTTAGTAGTTTCGATCGGACGATCATAAATCAGTCAGTCAGTTCAATCCTTATTTTAAGAGTATGAAAATGGTGAATGCTAGGTGTTTGGTTATTTTTATTGAAAAGTGTATTTGTGCTTTTCAAGTTAATAGATACATATTTTTTCCCCATACAAACTATCACCTTAGGTGTTAATTTTCGGAAAATCCCTTCTTCCTTTCTTGGCACTACGTCGCAAAAAGAACTGTCCAGATGTTTCTATGGTTTTAGTAATTTAGGCTGGACGATGACAAATCTTCTTTACGTCATATCACTACATACACAATCAGGACATCTTTCGTATATACAACATATAGATCGATTATTATAGATTAGTACCTGGGCAACCGAATTTTACTTGGTGTCTTACAAAAAAAATATAAAAAAAAAGCTGACCTCATTGCAGGATTCGAACCCGCGTATTTCAGCTTGGTAGATCTACGCTCTAGCCACTGTACTACTGAGATTGTGAAATTAGAAGAGTTTAGAGAGGGAGGGGGAAGGGAGAGGTGCCAGAGAACTGACGCACCGCAGTCATAGTGCCTCTTTATAAAGGGAAAGGTTCTCATTTGGACTGTTTGTGATATAGGGCCCTTAGCTTGGTCAGCTTAGCAAGTAATGTCTATACCAAGGTATTGACTGAACGTTTAATAGATGTTTCTGAAAGATAGTTGTGGAAAGCTCAAAGTGGTTTAAGTAGAGGTTGTATGGATCAGACTTTCTCTTTTCGTGTTATCGTAGGGAAGTTTCTGGCCATAGGTTAGATAGTTTTGCACGCTTTCGTGGATCTAAAAAAGGCATTTGATAGAGTAGTGCGAATGAAACTATGAAGTTTTCTGCCTGAATGTGGCTTGGAGGGCCCTTTACTGCGGCTGTGAGGTCATTATATCGAGGCCACAGAGCCTGTGTAAGGATAGATGTTGACATGTCGCCCTGGATGGAAGCCTGTTCAGGCGTCAGACAGGTCTGCGTGATGTCTGCCTGGCTATTCATGTTGTATTTGGACAGTTGCCTCCAGACATTGAAAGATAGTATGAATGGTATGATATGTGATGGTACAGTGGTAAACTGCCTATTGTACGCTAACGATGCTGTGCTTATAGCACCATCAGAAGCAGAAAGAAGACTGTGACGAAAAAGGATTGAATATGAATGTGAATAAAATTATGATTCTGGTGTTTGAAAGAGAAGATGTACAGACAAGGTGTGATATATGGGTAAATGGAAAATGTCTAGAACAAGTGAACGAAATTGTATTTCTGGGGAGTGCGTTTTCGAGGGATGGAAGATGTGAGTTGGATATAGAGAGACGGGTAGCAGCCGGCAATAAAGTGAACGGTGGTCTGTCCACATTAGTAGGCAGTGTGAATATATCTAACTCAGGTAAAATGGCCATACACAATGCGGTGTTGGTGCCAACTCTATTGTATGCTAATGAGGCCTGGATAAGGTCTCTTAGAAATACGTGCGGTGTCACCATTGCGGACTATAAGCAATGAAGAGATACGCAGTATGACAGGGTTGCATGACAGTGTTATTGTAAAAATTAAGAAAGGAATGCCAAGATGATTCAGGCACATGGAAAGAATGAGTGATGAAATACTGACGAAGAAAATCTATAGAGCGAAAGTGAGTGGTAAAAGAAGCCAAGGAAGACCAAGGCTGACTTATGAAGATCAAATAGCTAGTGTTAGCCGACGGAAATATCAAAAACATTCGCATACCTAGGCGAAAATGTGTGAGGAGAATGATGAGATTTGAGGAAGCGAAAGAAGTATGTAAGGATCGCGACGCTTGTCGCTCCGTCCTCTCTGATTACTTCGTTAGGGATACGCCGTGAAGATATGTATGTATGTAGAGTTTAGAAGTTTTAAGTGTGTGAAAACATAGAGAAAACGAATTTTCTCCGAATTTGGCCCTAGCTAGATAGATTTTTTACCACCGTAAAGCTCTATACTTTAAATTTCGTCGAAATCGTTAGAGCGGTTTTCGAGAACGCGATAATAAATACATATAGAAATATTGCTTGTATAATACTGCTCTTTTAAATAACATGCTATCTTAAAATCAAGAAATTCCATGAAATTTAACATTGTATTTATTGTTCAGGAAAATAAATTTAATATATTTTTCTCCATGACTTTTAGCCATAGACTTTATAAATAACTCCAAAGTCAGACGCCGTGTCCGAACAGCAACGGTAAGCTAAATCAGATAACCTGACTCTTCTGTACATACGACTCACATTTATTATCAAATAAGCTGATCGGTCGCCATTTCGTTAGAAAACAGCACCCACACATCTATATTTTATCTGATGTTATTTGCCCCACTTCGTAGTATGCTTTTATCATTATTTTTCATTTTATTTCCTTATTATAAGTACATTATTAAAGTAATATGTGTTTTTAATAGGTACTCATATTATTTCAACTTATTAAAAAAAAAACAAAAAAGGTAAAAGGTAAAAAAAAGATCTGACCGCATTGCAGGATTCGAATCCGCGCATTTTGGCGTGATAGATGTACACTCAGCCAGCCAGGTGTTATTGAGAAAGTAAACTATGCTGCGAATTTAAAAAAGCTAAGAAGTTTCAAGTGTATGAAAGACGGAGAAAACGATGTTTCTCAGAATTGAGACCCAGCTATATCGATATTTCGCCCCCCTCAATTTCTATATTGTAAATTTCATCGAAATAGCTAGAGCCGTTTTCGAGAAAACGATATCAAAGATATAGACATATATATAATATTACAAATATTACTCGTTTAATGTAATAGTGGATTTATTGAATAAGATAATTTTATTATATTGTAATTAATATTTGTCAAAATGTTATTTTTATTCAAATGTACATAATTGATGAAATAATTACACCATAAAAATCCTTATTAGAAATTTGTCGCTTAGTACATATACAACACACATACATTACCACAAATTGGTAATAATCCACGTAAGTGTGATAAAAGTGTAATGAAAAAAGTTTGTTTATTTTAAATTAAGAATGTTTTTTTATGTTTTGTTTAAATGTAAATAATTGATAAATGATATTACAGCACCGATAATATGATAAATAATGATTTTATGGGTACTTTAGTACATAATAAGGTCTCCACTATGAAAAGTAAATCAATAAATAACTAGTAAAAACTTCCTTTATATGAGAAGTGAATGGATGATGCGACGGTAAACATCCTCATAAAGACTCTGGTCTCAAAAGCAATAGCTGCGGAAACTCTTGTATGGGGCTATTAATATTAAACCGCGTTGCGGGCCGCGCAAATACGGGCAATGAAGCGGCAGTGCAAACTGCCGTAACGCCAATAACTTTTGCTCCCTCTTTTCTATATAGTAGCTAAAAAATAATACTGCTTTTACCATGCCGGAACAGATTATGTTGTTATTAAATAGCTTGATAAGCTTGACAATTTGATTTCAACACGTTTGAAATCTTGTCAAGTAAACATCATTGTAGTATGTAGTGATAACACATTGAGAAAATTAACCTCCATAAATAGGCAAGATAACACAACTCACATGTCTTTTGGTCCCTAACTATTGTAGATATTATATTACGTAATAAAAAGATATGCCTGCCATTAACATTAGCGACGAGCAACTTATTGTTATTACATATACTTACTACGTTCAACACTCATCACGTTTTTACTACAAGCTTTTATTTAATTTCACATGTATGTTTTTAGGTTTAGTTCAAATCTTGCAAGCCAAAGAACCACTTCTTCTAAAGTTCTAAATTGACGACTTTAAAAATTTGGATGCTTGTTCAGTTCTGATGAGAATACACTAAAATAAGAAGTAACCTAATACGGCGACTACGATTGTCTCCTCACGAGAGTACTCCTCAACGGTTACGCCATAAGTGGGAAGCCCCTAAAGTTCAAAATGTTTTTAAATGCAAACACATTGCAATAGGGTGAAACGTGTTTATATATTATTGCAATTTTTTCTACAATCCATGTAGACGAAGTCACAGTTAAAAGTTATAGATGAGAAATTGAGCATGTGCAAAATGCAATGCAAATAAACGTCAACTGGCGTAAGTCGTTGCTCATTATGATATGACAAGTAAATGGGAGTTGATCAACTATTTTTTGTACCGGTCGGTTAATTCGGTAAAATTTTTTAAAATTTTTATTGTCATAATAACTGAAAATGTTATAAAATCGAATCACAAACAATAGTAAAGTCGTTCCATTGGACAATTGAATGTGCTTTGTCTCCTGGATAACCACTAAATTAAATAATATTTAAATAATATAGTAATGTGTTACATATTATTATATTATAAAATATAAATACAGTATTTACGTATGAAATGAATATACGAAAAGGCGAAAATGTGTGAAGAGAATGATGAGTTTTGAGGAAGCGAAAGAGGTGTGTAAGGACCGCGACTCCTGGCGCTCCGTCCTCTCTGACTACCCCGTTGGGGATACAGCGTGAATATATGTTATGTTATGAATATACGTACAATCTTGAATCACAAATAAAGAACCGTACAATACATTTTCCGAACACTCTCTTTTGTCAGGAATCCAGGGACAGCAGTAAGACAAAAAATAGTTGATCGTCCCAATACTTGTCTACTGTTATTTATGTATATTAATTTCGTATTTAATATTTAATATTTTTTATAATAATTATATTTTTTTCATAATATCAGAAAGTTTTCTGCGCTTTTGTGGATCTGGAAAAAGCATTCGATAGAGTAGTGCGAAAGTATAGTATTATTACATTACCGTATTACATTCAGATTACCGCATTGTAGATCCGCACTCTTCATCTAGAGGAGTGAAATCAAATTGTATGATTCTGTTTACATTCATGTATTAGTAGCACTTATAATGATTTGCACTCTGTTGTGTAGACCAATAAAGAAAAAAAAAAATTGTGGAGTGTTCCGCCTGAATATGGTGTGAAGAGCAGTGTTGGTCAAAAGTAATTTTTTAATAACTGTAATTGTATTTACAATTACATTTTGCTCAACATTGTTAGAGGGCCCCTTACTGCGGGCTATAAGGTCCTTATATCGAACCTATACAGCATGTGTACGGATAGATGGTAACATGTCGCCCTGGTACGAAGTCTGTTCAAGCGTCATACAGGGCTGCGAGATGGTCTGCCTGTCAGAGACACAGAGAGAGAGAGAGTTTACAGTGGTAAACTGCCTTTTGTACGCTGACGATGCTGTGCTTGTATTGCCTACAGAAGCGGAGTTACAGACACTAGTCACGTGCATGAAAGAAGAATATGAAGGGAAAGTATTGAATATGAATGCGAACAAAACTAATGTTCTGGTATTGGAAGGGAACATGTACAGATGAAATGCGAGATATGGGTATATGGAAAATGACTAGAACAAGTAAATGAAATTGTGTATATGGGGAGTACGTTTTCTAGGGATGGAAGATGTGAGTTGGATGTGGAGAGAAAGGTAGCAGCTGCCAATAAAATATTGTAAATGGTGTTCTGGCCGCATTAGTGGGCAGTGTGAATATTGGTATCTAGCTCGGCCAAAATGACCATCCACAATGCGGTGTTGGTGCCAACTTCATTGTACGGTAGTGATGCCTGGATATACCAGAAATCGAGTGAAAATAAGACAAATGCAGTAGAAATGCGATCTCTTAGAAATGAGTGCGGTGTCACCTTTGTGTACAAAATAAATAACGAAGAGATACACAGTATGACAGGATTGCACGACAGTGTTATTGTAAAAATGAAAAAAGGAATGCTTTGATGGTTCGGGCACATGGAAAGAATGAGTGATTAAAGACTGACAAAGAAAATGTACAGCGCGAAAGTAAGTGGTAGCAGAAGCCAAGATAATTCAAGACTGACTTACGAAGATCTAATAGCTAGAGCGTTAGCTGTCGGAAATGTCAACAGCACCCGCTTACCTAGACGAAAATGCGTTTCGAACAAATGAGATTCGAAGATGCGAAAGAAGTATGTAAGGACCGCGAAGCTTGGCGCTCCGTCCTTTCTGACTACTCCGTTAGGGATACAGCCTGAATATATGTATGTATCAGATGTTATTACGACTAACGTCGTTAAGTTTGCCAAGCGTCGAGTCTCAGAAGGCGAGATGACACTGCGGGTAGTTCTAACCCTAGCAACCCTTCTTAATTATTCAGCCGACCGAAGCTGTCGTAATTGTATAAATCCCAGCTGACATACGTGTTTAGATTTAAGAAATAAAAGAAGACAAAGACACCTATACTTGGTAATAAATTGTAATTTATGATTATCACTTGTACGCATATTGCTATTATAACTAATATAATATGTTATGGTAGGTATAATATTCAAATTAGTCGGATAATATTACGTCTAGTACGCAAACTGTACCATCCAATCGCAAGCCTAAACGTATAGAATATTCACAATGTAAAGGTATGTAATTTTTCAAATATTGTAATAAATTTACTCGATGTAATTTCCCATTGTAAGTACATCTGCATAATGTTTGTATTTGTGGGATTTGGTTATAGTTATAATTTTCGAACTGTATATTCCTACTTTCAATTTTTGAATTTTCTACTTTTTGTTATGTATTCTGTGCCTTTTTTGGCGACGCGGGAGAAATCCTGTGAAAGTACGCAGTTCACTCGGGAGTAAGACTGGTTTATGTGGGACTTCTACCCACTAAAACGCTAATAAGTCCCACAGTGATCGTACTCAACGTGTATTAGAGGACTCTGGCATCTAGGGAACACACTGGAACCTGCCCTAACGCTATCCTAACACATGTCATAACTTGGACCACATGCAATACCATCCTTCTCGCAATCGCCTAAAATGAACAATCAAAATCCTCATTCTTATCTCGTGACAAGCACGGGTACCGTAGCCTTATTCTTCTATTTCTGGGTTATAGGTCATCACTCCCATAGGGATTATAAAAATAAAAAATATACTAAATAAATAAATAAAATAAAAAGAGCGTACCTATGACCTCGGTCCAGACTAGGGATGTTACGGAAGTGGTTTTATCGGAATCGGAGTTTTTAAATTTGGTTTGTCGGAACCGGAACCGGAATCGGAGTCGAAGGCGGAAGCAGAACAGAAATGTCTAATGAAATAAAATAATACAAACATTATTCTGCGTCTTTATTTTCAGTTCAAAATATAATACACCTGCTTACACCTAGTCGTTGAAAATAAAAATAATCGAATTTTCTTAAATCTTGGTGTAGTAAATTAAATCTAATGAAGTGACTCCAAAAGAAGTATATTGTAATATAAACTTTTAAACTTTCGCGCTGCATTATAAAATATCTAAAAACACGGGAAATTAACGCGATTACCTTTTATTTTCTCTTGACGTTTCGGCCGAGTTTCATCGGCCGTGGTCTCAAGTAAACTGTCGCAGCAAGCTTCACTCCGTGTCAGAGGCAGATTTTATTTCATCTACCCCCGATATTTGTAAATAATTATTAGGGTTCCTACACACAACATTCACGGTGTCCACACACTGAACCGGGTGTGAAAAACGAGGTTTTGTCATTTGAATCACAGGATTCCACGCTGTTGATAAATTGTATCCGCTTTCCCGATTGAAATTTTTGTGTCTCTTGATTTCAATTGCTTCACGCACGACTCTTGGATAAAAGTGGCGATCAGTGCAAAGGACTTATGGGCGATAAAATTCTATCCAATGATTGGTATCCGATTGGAGATGTTCCGCTATCGCTGATTTGGTAGTTTGCTGGTTTTTTACAGCTGCAATGTGTTCCTTAATCCTTTTTTAAGGATTAAGGAACACATTGCAGCTGTAAAAAGCTGTAAAAATCCTTTTTTAAGGATTAAGGAACACATTGCAGCTGTAAAAAACCAGCAAACTACCAAATCAGCGATAGCGGAACATCTCCAATCGGATATCGGGAAAGCGGATACAATTTATCAACAGCGTGGAATCCTGTGATTCAAATGACAAAACCTCGTTTTTCACATCCGGTTCAGTGTGTGGACACCGTGAGTATTGTGTGTAGGAACCCTAATAATTATTTACAAATATCGGGGGTAGATGAAATAAAATCTGCCTCTGACACGGAGTTAAACTTGCTGCGACAGTTTACTTGAGACCACGGCCGATGAAACTCGGCCGAAACGTCAAGAGAAAATAAAAGGTAATCGCGTTAATTTCCCGTGTTTTTAGATAAGTATATTGTATTTTAGGAACAAAAGCTTCGTAGCTTTATCGCATTCCCACCTTTTTTTACAATGAGTCATACATTAGGCCAGCACCACTAAAAAGTTGTTCGCCTGCTACTGCACCTGGTGGAACAAATGAAAGAATAATCAACAGTAAGAACATAAGGAGGGTGGTTCTCCGAGCGACAAGCATAAAGTTCTTCGTATGCGCTGACCGCGGCAGCCGCCGTGGCTGTGCCTCGACCTCCGATTGTAACCTCTGATTTAAAATTTCGGAGCCGAAGCCGAAATCGGAAGTGTAATATCAACCGGAAGTTCCGACTTTTCGGAATCGGAGTCGAACCTCCGTAACAGCGTCTGCTTAGCGTCTTCCTTCTGCAGCATTACCTACAGCCTCGCAGAAGTAGAACGTTCAACATAACTTTCCTAATATTGGGAATTGAGGCCCTTCAATGCTAGAGTATTATGTCAATATGCATGGATACGCTAAATACGTAATTTCTGAATTAAAAGATACCTATTTTATAAAATAACAACTTATTATCTTTTCCATATAGTTTAGTGATGTAACGATATCTGCGTAAATATAAGTGCACAGATACATTAAAGATATTTAAAAAATAAATCCATGTTTTAATGGAATTCTCTGACTTTAAAATGCATTTTATTTTCTATGTATGTCATGCGTATTTTCAATGAAACTACACACCTATCGTTTTAAACGTTTATTTATTTCTCTCAAATTGTGTTTATTTCTCTTAAATTACCTACTTTGTATTTTAATGCGTTTAAAAACCTCTTCAACAACTTACAATATCATAACTAAGAAATATAACATTTAAATGTAAGGGAACCCATGGGCCCTGGCTACTTATTGTATGAAATGTTAAAACATAACATAAAAACCTGATATATGTACATTGTACGGGACGAGTGCTGCTATTCTACACTATTGACTGCCCCGTACTTTTCTATCGCTGGGATTGGAAGAAAATAACCTTTTTTCTGTCTTCTATTTTGTTTATTTGTCACGATGTTGTCGTGTTGAGCGGAATGCACGGAGTGAATTTTTTTTTTTTGTTTCTGAGAGGCAAAATGAAATCCCTACGGACGCCCAGCCGGACTCTACGCCGACTGGATAATGTCGGACTCGCACCGACTAAACAAAACCCCTCTTTGCGGTTCCTCTAGCCGAGGGATACCTCGTATGGAGGGCGGACCTCGGGCTTAAGGCGTCGCTAGGGGAGCTTTCCGGGCCGGTTAGTGTGCCTAGTATTCCGCCTTTTGATTGACGCCTCCTTGAGGCACTTATTTACGGTGGGTAGATCTACATCGCGGTGGAGGTCTACGTTGCGCACGTACCAAGGGGCTCCGGTGGCGGTGCGCATGAATCTATTCTGAAGGATCTGGAGCCGCCGGAGATGGGTCCTAGCGGCGTGTGCGAACACTACGCCTGCGTAGGTGAAAATGGGTCGGATACACGTTTTGTAAAGAGTCACCTTGTTACGAAGGGACATCTTACTACGTGGACAAAGGAGCGGGTAGGGTCTGCCGAGGACGAACGCCGCCCGGTCACGCACCCGCTTGATATGCGGGCCGAAGGACATGGAAATTGCTGCGGTTACTGGCGCTCTATATATCCCTCCTCGGGAGGACCGTAACTAGCGGGATCGCTAGTGATAATACTATTGCGCAACTGACCAATCGGCGTCCGCCTAGTGCGCAGAGTGCGCATGCACGTTGCGTCCCCCGTTCCCCTCCCGAGGCGGTCAGAGCGTCGGCTTACAATCTATTTATGTATTTCTATTTTACATTTATTTAAAATCTATTATATATTTATTACACTGTAAACTATTAATTTAACATAACTATTGGGAAATTAAAACAAAAACAGAAAATTATACAGTATAAAATCCTTAAATCTATAAAAAAGCGAACTGTATAAATCAGGGGTTCCCAAACTTATTTTGTCTACTGCCCACTTTGAGAATAAATTATTTTTTAGCACCCCTATTTTTTCACCTACTGAAAAACCACTATAACTTCAAATTAAATTAATTAATTATTGTGAGCTATATTAGCGGAGATAAAACATTAATTCCAAACGAGACTTTTACTATAACCCGCAAGAGTTAACTTGAAACCTGAGCGCAGTAGGTAATACACAACGGCGCTCAGGTCAAGTTAACTCTTACGGGCTACACCTGCCAATGAGAATGATTATTGAAACGCAACTTTATAGTATTCAAACAGAGTATCTTTTATTCAAAATAAAACAAATATAATCGATCCTTATATAAAAACTAATGTGAAGGATGAATCTGATGCTGTTTAATAAGTTTGTTGATATCAGGGTCCAATTTACTCAAGAACAGTCGCAAGTCGCCACGTTTGGTAACATGCAAACGATTTCTCTTTTTAGTAAGCAGTGTTGCCACAGCACTAAATCCACGTTCACACAAATATGACGATGGGAATGCTATCAAGAATCGCTGAACGATTGACCACAATCCAGGGTACAATTGCGGGATCGGTTTTTGTAGCCAAAATTCTTGGTAACCATTTTTGAACTTGATTTTTATTTCCTCGTTTGTTGTCAATTCTATAAGTTCTTCTTCCAGCTGAGGTGACATTGCTGTGTTGACATTTGAAAACGGATCCAACACCCAGTCTGGTATTTCCAAGTTGAAAATGTCCTGGTATCGTTCGGTGAAGTCAATGTGAAGGTTTTCCAAATGTTGGCAGTAGGCAAACAATTCGTCGTTACTGCATGATACTGATAAATTCGGAAAATTGTGAAACTCACGTCTGCCCATATTCTATTTGTGTAGAAGCAGTTTGGCTGCGAAAGCAGCAACGACGTTTTTTGTTTTAATTAAATTTAGTTCATCGCCTTGCAGTTGGAGATTCATGTCGTTGAACAATTTATACAGCTCTGTCATGTAAGCTATATCATTCTTTGATGTAATGAGCTTGTTGTGCAATTCTGAATCTTTAGTTTCCAAGAACTCTATAACAGAGTCAAATAGGTTGTAAAATCGAATCAGACAATTGCCTCTTGATACCCAACGTACTTCAGTATGAAACAACAAACGGTTGAAATCCTCGTCATTAGTAACACAAAGCTGATGAAATAATCTATCATTCAAAGAGCTGTTGCGGATTTTATTGACTGCTTTGATGACATATTGCAGTGATTGAAATAGTCGTTCACTTAAGTTTCTAGCACCCAAATGTTGTCTATGAATAACGCAATGTACAGCAAGGACATCTGGAATTTTATTTTTTAAGTACGCTATGAAGCCTTTATGGCACCCTGTCATAGCCGGAGCGCCATCCGTAGCAACTGATATAATATTTTTCAAGGGAATCTCTTTCTCATCACAAAACTTTTCCAATGTATTGAATATGGTTTCGCCTTTTGTATCGGTCTCTTAATTTCTAGCAAAGAATAGTTCTTCACATATTTTCTCATCTTTAATAAACCTCACGTAAGACAGCAACAATGCTTCATTAGTTGGTAAAGTGGACTCATCGAGCTGAATTGAGAATTGACTTGTCCTCAGGTGATCACACAATGATCCTTCAATATTTTCAGCCATTTCATCAATTCGTCTTTGCACAGAATTATTACTCAAAGGAATTTTTCGGATAATATCTGCGACTGGTTTATGAAGCACAGTAGTTATTACTTCCTTTATTGCTGGCAAAATTAACTCTTCTCCGATGTTATGTGGTTTGCCTTTTTGAGCAATTACCAAAGAGATATTGTACGAAGCCCGAAGTCCTTCGTCATCTTGCTTAGCAGCCGCCGAAAATAGTTTTGCTGCACTTGGCTGAGTATTATGCTTCTTCTCTAGGTCTTGAAAATATGCTACATTCTTATCTTTCTTGTCTGGATGCATTTTATTCAAATGATCTTGCAGTCTTGAAGGCTTCATTGCTTCATTCGAAAATGTTTTTAGACATAGAAGACACAAAGGCGACGATGGGTTTGTTGGATTTTCAATGAATCCGAATTTAATATATTCCGCACAGTATTGCCGTCTCTTCTTTTTTACTTCCGACATTGCTTTGTTTTGAGAAATACGTAAGTAAATGTTGAACTTAAGTACTGCTCATCTATTGCGCGCGAAACCGCAAATGAAAATAAAATAAATATTACGTTGTTTATATAGGATTGCATAAGCAGCACGCACCGACAGGAATAAAACAAATATGCATAAACTCGTTTATCTCATTCGACGCTCAATCGTACTCAACAAGTCAGAACAAGTATTCTATGAACCAGCCAATTGATACAGGAATGCACAATTCGGGTTATTTAACAAAAACTTGTTAAAACATGATTGCCCGCGGTCTATTATCTACGAAAATTACCTATCTGGGAGTACTAATAACTATTAAAATGCGGAAGTGTGTCTGTTGCCTTTTTATTTGTTTGTTTATGTCTACTTTCATTTCGAAACGGAACGACCGATTGACATGATTTTTATTTTGTATATTCAATAAAACAGGACAGATATATGAACTACGCGGAGAGAAATATCGAACCGAGTTTGAGCAATCTTTTAATTAATATTAGTTGATGTTCACAAGTTGTAGTTGAGAGTCGAGAGCTCATGCAGTCGTTGTCTAAGATGCCTCCTAGCTAAATAAAATTACAAATCACCCCCCAGGCCTCTACACAACGCCCCCATTTTTTTTCTGGGTCTCTTACCGCCCCCCTTTAGGCCTGCAGCGCCCACAAGGGGGCGTTATCGCCCACTTTGGGAAAGGCTGGTATAAATCTTTAAATTAGGGGTTAAACAGGCCCCATTACAATTGTTTCTTCGCTCCGGCCGTCCGGAACATACATTTAGAGACCCAAATATTTAATAGTTATTGCCAAATTTTGTTCTTCATTCTAAGCATTCGTAACGTTTTCCTTCAAATGTCATCGAAATCTCAAATTTAATTGCAAAATGTAAAAAGAGAGTCTCTATTTATATATTTAAGAGAATTTATTGGCAACATCACATTTACAATATCTAGAAATAAAATTGAGGCCCCCGTAAATCCGTTTTAGGGCAAATGAAGTTTACATATTTATGCTCCCTAATTTCCGATCTCTGCTCATCACACGTGATCAGTAGTTTAAAAATGTTTCTGTTTCATTTCTACTTTAATATAGTCCTAAAACCGCTAAAAATCAATCAATAAAAACACGGTTCATACAATTTCCAACCTAACCGGTAACTAATTGTATTAAAAGATTGGTATCATGTATGAAGATTGCGTATCTATTGTTCTATGTTCTTAAAATGCACTTGTTGCGGTGAATTTAGCGCCACTTTACAAATTAAATTACACAAATTCTAGTTTTGACAGTAGATATCGCGCGATATTGGCTGTCGCATGCTGACTGCAAGTTACGTAATAAGCATGGCGTTTTGTCGTCGGCTTTTCAGCAATATCTTTTCCCTATGTTCACTCTCTTATCTATGATCTCAACTACTGATGGTTAAACACGGTTGTTACTCCACTTTTTCACGGATGGCATCGAATTTAACCATAACAGGACAACCAGAGCGAGCTACATCTAAGCCCATTAAAATTTTCAGTTTGAAAACTCTTGAACTAACTTTGTGCTACCCTTATACTACTTCAGGTCTATATTATAGGACACAATTATTTTTTACTTGTATCACATTTTTGCCTTTCTTGTTTTCGAATTTCTTTATTATAGTTTCACTCATTTTCATGAGCTGATAATTGCTAATATTGAAAAAAGAGAGGGAAATAATCTTTTTTATTTTTTTTTACAATGTTAATTTCTAATACTCAGAGCACAGATTAATTAGTTTAGCTCAGAGTAAAGTGCGAATTGTACAAAGAGATTTGATAACAACTTCTTACGTACAGAAATAAGATTACTTTTCCCCACCTTTATTATTTTTCTGTAAAGAATCTCTTGTTTTTCATTTTAAATATAAAATTTAGAAATAATGCAGTACCAGTGGCAAGTCGTGAGTTCCATATTTCAATCTTCACCGTTTTATTCCTAATTTGCTTTTCTGGTAATTTGTAGGAAGTGGAACTCGCGCGTGCGTATATTATGTGCTTTCCAGGATTTTATGATGCTCGTTACGCGCGAATGCCGCGATTGTGTACTGTGTAATCGACTGCGTACTTAGTTATTAATGCTTCTATAGATAGGTATATATTTAACAGTATTTTCTTAGCGTTTCCTCCACCCGCTTCTTGTACCCTTCAAAAACACCTTTCAAAACAACTGTCATTAATTATATGCTTGCTATTAACTAATTAGACGGAGAAAGGACTGGATTATTATTAAAGGGAAGGAATTGTTACTTTCATACTTCATTTTGATTTGACATATATATATGTATATTATGTGTATATATATATATGTATATATGTAACATATAAAATAATCTGGCGCTAGGTGTCATGTATTTGGTTTTCTTACTTTACAACTTTTCGAACTATTAAGAATCTATTCTTTTATATTATTTATAGAAATATTGGTAAGCTGTCTGATAGTGCGGAAGCTAGAATGTATGGCGATTTTCAAAATTAAATACTTCACTGTGTTTTAAGATGAAGTCGTTGACTTGATGATGTTGATAATGCAACTGCCGATCTTATTGTTACAACATAATTGCAAGTCGACGAATAACAAACAAGGTAATTGGACTCGCTCGACTCGCTTAAATTGTTTTGCTCAACAGATTCTAAAAGAAAAAAAATCCTTTTTAATTGATATTCATTATTCTACTAAAACCTAAAACGATGTCATAGAGCTGATGATGACAGTTATTAGAAACTATTAGTATAAAATTACATACATACATACATATCTTTACGCTGTATCCCTAACGGGTAGACGGAGAGGTCAGAGTGCCAAGCGTCGCGGTCCTTACATACCTCTTTCGCTTGCTCAAATCTCATCATTCTCCTCGCACATTCGCCTAGGTATGCGCACTCGCATACCTAGGCGAATGTGCGATCTAACGATTTCGATGAAATTTACAGTATAGGAGCTTTACGGTGGTAAAAAATCGATCTAGCTAAGGCCAAATTCCGAGAAAATTCGTTTTCTCTATATTTTCACACACTTAAAACTTCTAAACTCTACATACATACATATCTTCACGGCGTATCCCTAACGAAGTAGTCAGAGACGACGGAGCGCTAAGCGTCGCGGTCCTTACATACTTCTTTCACTTCCTCAAATCTCATCATTCTCCTCACACATTTTTGCCTAGGTATGCGAGTGCTTTTCACATTTCCATCTGCTAACACTCTAGCTATTTGATCTTCATAAGTCAGCCTTGGTCTTCCTTGGCTTCTTTTACTACCCACTTTCGCTCTGTACATTTTTTTCGTCAGTCTATCATCACTCATTCTTTCTATGTGCCCGAACCATCTAAACGTTCCTTTCTTCATTTTTATAATAACACTGTCGTGTAACCCTGTCTTACTGCGTATCTCCTCATTGCTTATCCTGTCAGCAAGGGTGACACCGCACATATTTCTAAGAGATCGTATTTCTACTGCATTTATCATGCTTTCACTCCATTTCGGGCATATCCAGACCTCACTACCGTACAATAAAGTTGGCACCAACACCGCGTTGTGGATGGCCATTTTGGCAGTGTTAAATATATTCGCACTGCCTACTAATGCGGACACCATTCACTTTATTGCTAGCTACTACGCGTCTCACCACATCCAACTTACATCTTCCATTCTTGGAAAACGCACTCCCCAAATGCACAATTTCATGCACTTGTTCTAGACATTTTCCATTTACCCAAATCTCACATTTCGGCTGTACCGCTTCCCTTTCAATCACCAGAACCTTAGTTTTGTTCGCATTCATTATCAATCCTTTCAGTCTTCTTTCATGCACGTGACTAGTTACCACTGTACCATCATATACTATCTTTCCATGTCTGGAGGCAACTGTCCAAATACCACGTACCAAATAACACTAATAGCCAGGTAGACATCACGCAGCTCTGTCTTACACCTGACCAGACTTCGAACCAGGGCGACATGTCACTTCTATCTTTACACAGGGTCCGTAGCCTCGATATAATAACCTCACAGCCTGCAGTAAGGGGCTCTCCACGCCATATTCAGGCAGAAAGCTACAGTTTCTTTCGCACTACTCTATCAAATGCTCTTTCAAGATTACCGAAAGTGCAGAAAACTTTCTGATTTATGGGCCGAAACTTGCCCACGATAACGCGAAGCGAGAAAATCTGATCTATACAACCTCTATCGTATCTAAAACCACCTTGGGCCTCCCACAAATATCTTTCTGAAACGCCTTTCATACGTTCCGTCAATACCTTGTTATAGACTTTGTTTGCTAAGCTGATAGGATAGCACTTTAGCACGCACAGTCTAAATGAGACCCTTTCCTTTTATAGATAGCCACTATGGCTGCGGTGCGCCAGTACTCTGGAATCTCCCCCTTCTGCCAACACAATGGTTGCACACTGCACAGAAGGTATCCCAGACCCCAGATCCTAGTACCACCATACTTGATCATCTCAGCAGTCATCTCATCATTTCCCGCAGCCTTTCCACATTTCAGGTTTCTTATCACTTTTTCAATCTCTTTCATACTAATGGCACCCTCCAGCCCCAGATCGGAGTGTGGCAATTCATTAGAATCGCTCTCAGTATCAGAGACGGAGTCGCCACTCTCGTACAATTCTCCATAGTATTCCATCCATCCATCGCTTCAGAACTTCTTTTTTATTTGTTAGCAGGTGGTTTTCTTTCGAACGCACTTTATTCATTTTGCAAAGTGCCGGACCACTTCATTACTTACGTACTTCTTTCCAAAATAATTTGGAATTTTTCTCGAAGTTGTCTGACATCTTGTTTTCGTCTAACGCCCTACATCCTACACTAGGGATTGCGAAACTTTATTTATCTACGTGCCATTTTTTCTAAAGAAATATTTGACGAGGCCATGACGTGCCATCAACTAATATTGACTTAGCTATTAATAGAGAGCGTAAAAAGAACAAAATGTATGTGTATGAAAAAATATATTGTTTCGATAAGGTACCTAAATCCTTTAATTATAGCCGTGCCCCAATTATTTTATCAGGTGCCATCAATGGCACAGGTGCCATTGGTTCGCATTCGGAGCCCTACAACGTTCACGCTTCTCTTTCACTAGTGCGTTCGTTTCTGCTTTCTGCAGCTGATATCTGTCTTTCATCAAATTATTCATATAACAGTCATTTTTAGTAGCAAGGTAGTCTCGCCATGATTTCTTCTTCTTATACACAAACTCTTTCACCTCATCATCTCATCACACATCACGCTTTTTACCGTTCCCAATCTTATTCGTTCCACACACTTCTTTCGTAGTCTCGATCTTACTATCCCTAAGGTTCTCCCAACTTTTTTCAACATCCTCGCTCATCACTTGCAGTTTCCAGCTCTTTATGCGACAAACCGCTACAGTTTGCACACTACGCGACGTCGCCGTGCTGCGAACAGATCCTTTAATCTGGTTATCACCAGAAAGAGGTCCGTACCCAGATCGGCACCTCTGTGCGCTCATGTGTCCATAATCTATTTCTTGAGCCTGCTGTCCACCAGGAAGAAATCATACTACTGTCACCCTTTCTTTCCCAAGTGTTGTGATGGATACTTTTGTGCTTAAATACTGTATTAGCTACAAAAAGATCCTTTTCCATACACACTCCAAACAATCCTATCAGCATCATTCACTCTCTTATCTTCATACTTGCCTAGGACAGTCTCAAATCCTATTCGAGCTGTCCCGACCCATCCATTCATGTCTCCACACCCAACAGTTCTCTCATTCTCTTCAACCGTCGCTGGAACTTCTCTAACATTCTCCTAAAACTGCTCTAGTTCACTCAAACCGACAGGACACTGGGGCATACACCGCCAAAATAAAAATTCTCGTCAACCCCATCTCGAGCCGCACCCAGACCAATTAACCAAACGAGAGGACAGTAAAACGCCTACCCCTTGGCATCCCCCGTATTCATGTGGTACCCCTAACCACAAAGCGATGCCCCCTCCGGTTAAGTCGGCAAATTCACTGCACTTTCGCTTGGTTTCATTCAAACATAACACATCCAATCTTTTCTCTTCCATAATATCAATCACTTCATTCATCTTCTCTTCAATCTCACCTCTCACATTCCATGCAGCTATTCTGTACTATTCCCTCCATTTCCCGCCGCGAGGTGCACAACGTTTTAGATGGCGGTTCCCAATGCCGAATTGCACTTTGCACGCACCAGCGGGGACAGACCGTTGTACGTCGCTTTCGGGGAACGCCCTAAATATAGCACAATAGTTGTCCCGTATGGTGTGGACAGTAAAGGAATTGCAGACTGAAAAGGGCTGGCAGGAGTCGCGACGAGCACGCTTCCTCAGTTGACCCCCTATTAAATTAAATTTTTAATATAAAATTAAAAATATGAAAAATTCCTAATTCAAAAAAAAACCTCTGTAAATAAGAAAGTGCCTGTTGGCCTTTTAAGTTTATGATAAGTTGTAATATAAATAGTAATAGTAATATATCCAAGTGTCGTCGGCGTACCGCTAAGTAAATAAAGCAAAAATAGAATTATCACCTTTAAAATAAAATCACCTCCAATGTAGAGGCAAAAGACATCACAATTTGTTGTAAAATATCTGTAATGTACTATGTGTAACAGTAAGAGACCCGTTTTTCACGATGTGTAACTCCGTACGTATTCCTATCTAATGTCACCCCATAACATTACTGGTCCTCAACCATAAGGCTCTCTTCCAACAATGTTTCACACGTCATCTCAGTTTCGATGTCAGCGAGCAAAGCTGGACAAGCTACTCAATGAATTGTGGTAAGTAAAAGCTGGCAAACAAATACCTATTCCAGCTGCATTCAGAATTCTTATGGTTTTGGAGCTGAATGTCATTTGTCGAAACTTACTGGATTTTAGGTCTGACCCCAGAAGTCGGAAGTTAAATTTCTTTGCACTTTACGTACAATAAATCTGTCGCCCAATGTGTCTTATATACTCTCCAGTTTGCCATTATTAACGTTTTGAAAAATTACAGACAAGAAGTCGTAATGTTTGAGCCACTTGTTTTTAAGTGTAATCATTTTCAATTAAAGTTACAGCTCTAGAGACTTTATTTACTTAATTACCTACTTGCTTAAATCTTGCAAGAGATGTGTACCTACGTAACATCAATTAATGTTTGACAAAAAATCGATTCGAATCGATTAAAGTTCTACTTCTTTTTTAAATTACTTATTCTGGTATAGGTGGCCAGTGCACAATGAGAACAAACATAGTAAATATTATTCAACCGTTTTTTGAATTCCTCTAAAAATGACTTTCATGATACGATAATGACGATATGAGTGTTATTTTTATGTGAAACTAGGCAATATTGCAAAAAAATATATGCAATTTTAGATTAATAAACAAAAATTAATTTTGTAAATAAACAAAACTCGTGCAATATTTACTTTAGATTTTATTAATAACTTCTTTCTCTTAGCTCGCTCGATGAAAATGTTTGCAAGCAGCTGACACGATTAAAAGAATCGATTAATTTCTATTTTTATTCATGGTTGTGACGTGCAGCTCAGGGGCAGTTATAAACAAAGAATATCATTAACATTAAACCCTAAAAGCCTTTCTTTGCTTTATCGAAACACTTTTATTATTGTCTCAAATATTGGAAATAGCTTTAAATTATTATTATTATTGTATTTCTGCACTTAATACTTCGCTTTTACCAATCGGTCTTTTACTTAATAAACATATTAATATACTATATCACAGTCATACGGTTAAATAGATGAAAAGGACGACAATTCTCTGCCCTGTAAATTATAAATAAAGAAGAAAAAAGGCTGTGACCTACTTCACAACAAAAATCAATATTGTATTATTTGAAATATAGTGACAGCCCTTTAATAATAATCTTTCGTAGATAAATGTATATTTTGCTGATCGTTTTTAGATATTATGAATTAATTACCATTACGAAGTTTTCTTATATAAATATCTAGTATTAGGCGCTTTTGATCCTAAACCCAAAAGCAACAGAAAATAATCAACGTAGTTGTCACTATAAATACAAAGTCAAAACTCAATATTCGACTTTTTTTTCAGTAACTCACCGTAAGTCTGATAAAATGAATATATAAAATGCGTTCGCGATATGTATTAAGAATTATTTATCATTGTACATACGTATGATACTTTTGTGCTTTACTGCAAATTTTTCAATGATGTTGGGGATTCAATCCAGTTTTTTTTTGTGTTTCCGTCCCTTCCGTCTCTAGAGAATATAATGTAAGGCGACCCGCCACCTGTATTGGTGACGGGTAAGGTAAAATCTATTGGGAGCTAGCCAAAGCTAAGCAATAAATAAACCTACTAATGGTACATAGCAAATGTGTCCTTTGAATTATATTTTAAACATGTAATTATTTGCAGCGATGCAAACATTTTTTCGAGTTGTACTCTAGACATAAAAAACTCCAATTAAATCTTAAGAAAAAATCTCGTCAAAATTTAAAAAATTATGCAAACTTCTTTCATGTACATATTATATTTACTTCTAATGAGTTCAATAACTATAGCATTTTATTCACTACACAAATAAGCGTTTGTGCGTGCAGACCGGTTGTGGCGTGCGGTCAAGCTGACTGTCGGTCACCCTCACGGCGAGAAAAGTAGAGTCATACTCGTTATGGTTCACATTGTAACTATGCAATCGAACCACGGTCTTTATAAGTTGTTTATATAATAATTATGGTAAAAAACATTTTGCATCCGTCCTCTCTAACTACCCCGTTAGGGATACAGCGTGGAGATATGTATGTATAATTGTAAAAAGATTATTTAGTTATTTACTATGTGTTAGAACATATAGTAGGTAAATAACTAAATAAACTATAGAACTCAACTATATTCAGATGTTCATTCCCATTGCGTATTAGTTTATAGATATAATAATGTATAATAATGATGTATATTTACATATCTTCTACAAAATTGATCTCCTATAATATACCTACTTACCAATAGAAGCTTTAACTTTAGTGTTCTAGCTTTATGATAGATGTTTAATCAAGAACACAACAGACAATACATTGATTTTGTAATTTACAATATTTTCGTTAATAAATAATAATAGATAGTCGATTCAAAGATTTCGTGTTCGCACTTATAGTATTGTTGTATTGTACTTTTTCTAATCTATTGTTGAATTTAAAAGACATTATAAGTAATTTATTTGTCTATAAACCTATATGTCTATACATACATGTTTATGTCAATTAAAGTATAATAATTAAAGAAATAAGTATAACATGGCTACCTATACAATAAATAATTGCAACATCTCACAACGTAAAAGCCAAACAGAGCGTTGACCTAATTTATTGTTGTTTAACAATTTGCTTACTTTGCCAGACCGCTGCTAAGCTTCTCAATCAATTACAAAACCAAACGATTCAAATTTACTCTTCTGTCTACATGAATTTAAGTAAAGGAGTTTATTTGAGTTATATAACATGTATGCACACATATTTACTAATGTAACGTACTTTAAAAAATCTTAGAATATTAACGGTATTTTGTACGTCACATTACTACTCGCATAGAATTTATTAAAGAAAACGTTAAGAAAATTCTGTCCAGAGTAGTAAATACAATTCATACATTACACTCCACCACCCCATAGAGTTTGTGGTAACCTTAAAGATTAAAAATAACTACTTACCTATTATTTAATTCTAACTTATTTTATAAGCTAATTTCATTATGTTATCCTGGAATAAAATTATTACCTCTAGGTAATATTTTAATTATCATAGATTAATTCGTTTCTAGATAATATCATGCTATATGTATTTGTGTGTTAAAATCGTATTGGCGTTTTTTGTGAATAGATATAACTTTTTTGATATCAAATATTTCATTAACTGCAATAGGTAGTTAGCTAAGTGTTGTACTAGGTATATGTAAAAACTATGTCAGTAGATCTCAAATGTTAGGTACTTTACGGACATCCATTCTCTAGTGGTAGGGTAGGTGACAGCTGACTGAATGTAATTTCTAGAATTTCCTGAGGATCCTTCGTGAAGAAACGAAATACGTTACATTAACGATTTTGAATCTTCGCGCTATTATAGTTTAAAAATATAGGAATTCATCACTTATGTTCAAATATTCCACAGTTATGTAAATGTCAGATCGCGAGCGCTGTCGGAACTGCTGAATTATGGTTTATATTTGCAGTCCTCCCAGATATGTACATCATAATTATGACTAATCTCCTGCCATTTATCCATTAATTTATCAATTTGATTATACTTATGCCATGAGTGCCATGAGTAACTTTCTTACGTACCTGCTTATTGAATATTATTTTTCCTATTACTTTTAAAGTTTTTCTTGTTGTTAATTGTTGTAGTATCAGAAAAAAATCTATTAAAACTTTATATCTTATTCTAATCTGCACATCGTACATCATTCTAATCATACACGCCCTGATTTCATTAACTATGTCGCACACAGAGAAAACTTATTTAGCAACAAAGTATCATGGATACCTACGGGTTATTCACAAACGTCGGAAACTCAACTTTCCGTATCCGACAGGAAACTTTTCGATGATTTTCTCTATACGCGATTCACAAATCCGAAATCGTATTATATTTATATTATATATATATGTATATATCATATTGTATATAGTCGTATTCACAAATCCAAGCCGTCGGATTGAATTTATGCTTTTCGACGATCGGCCTTTCCGCCACGGAAAGTTTCCGACGTTTGTTAATAACCCCCTAGTCTCTCTAAATACTAAAAAAAATTGTTTGGTTTTCATTTGACATTCTAATAATTGTACGTTTGAACGTTACTTTGTCAAATTATACAAAGGTATGTAGTCATCAATAAATAATAATTAATATTGATATTTATGAATATTATGAATATCTATGAAAAACAGTAATAAGTTACATACAATTTTTAAAAATTCACTTAACACCTCTGGCTTCCGTTCCCTAGCCCATCCTGAAACAGTAAAAGAGGTTCGAAAGAGCTGTATCCGTTAGACAAAGATCACTCTGGTCATGCCTTATTATTATTTTAGGTGCTTCATTGAAGAATATTTGATTTATATGTATGGATTACACATTGTATTTATTACTATTGCCATCGCATCAACGCCTCCGTCTTCACGGTTCAGTTAAAACGTACTTATGGTTTCTACAGTACAAATAAAGATCCTTCGGTATTAAGTTGAGAAGACCTTAAAACGTCTAGTCCTTTATACGTCGGGACCTTATTAAGAATTAAGGATAAAATAGGAGACTACATTTTTTATATAAAAATGTCCATATGTACTATGTATGTACTAACTATAATAATATGTAGATTAGACTATAGGATATTTGAACAGATTTTACGTTTGAGCTAGATGGTCAGGGATGGAAATCGGTAGAGGACGGTCTACTAAATCAACCGTCTATCGAGCTATCAACATCCCCTAGGTTTACGCTAGTAACTAATTAATCTTTGCCCTAAGATTAGAATAGACATTAAAGTCAGATCAATTTATTCTATAAATCCAGTTAAATAGTATGAATTTTAAAACTTCGCATTGCATTATATTGTAGAATATCTACTCTTTTCTTGAGACCACGGCCGATGCAAGTCGGTCCAAACCTCAAGCCAAAATAAAAGGTAATTGCGTTCGTTTCCCGTTTTAGATATTCAGTTAAATTGTATTCTTGAACATCAAATCTATCATCGGTTCGTAGAATATTCGATAAGAAACTCAGTAAGAAACATTGAAGTATTTTAGACTTTAAATTAAAAAAGAAAATAATGTTACGGGGTGTTACAGCCTATTTTTACATTTGATCGAAATTTTAAAAATTATTTACAGGAATAATATATTTCTGGAGGAGGAATTATGTATATCTGTAGGGAATGCCGAAATCAAACATAATTATTGTACATTTTGTTTTATACTTCTTACGATTTTTCACTTTGGCCAAGTTAATCAATTTAAATCTATAGATTAACAAACTATAGTCTTCATAACGAAACACTCCGACAGTTGTAAGATTTCTTTATCAAAAGAATGGGGAACTAAGAATGAAAGGTTTCTCTGGTGCCATTGCACGTAAGGAAGCTCACGTTCCCAACAATAAATTGTTAAATTATGCGAATTTGTATAACAATATGAGGAAACTAATAAGGAGTAACATCAGAAATTATTTTTAGACTATTTTTTTGCTAATTATAGCAGTAAACTTTGCTAATAATAATAATAATTTATTTGAACGAATAATTAAACAATCATGACTATTGACCATCAAGGATAGTGAGAAAACCCATTTTTACTAATTTTAAGTAGTGATTATGTTTCAGAGTGATTTAATTATATTAATGAATTGGTGACTTAGGTGGATATCTTATTAGAGAGACCTGTCTGAAAGTTACCTACATACACCACCGAGACAGGAATTCTTGGCAAGAATTCCTTTCTTGGAGAAATCAATCAAGAAAACGAAACTTTTTAAACTGGTACCTATGTGATTTTAATCCATTATTTTGAAATTGTTAAAATAATAAACGTTGAAATAAAAATAGCCAGAGTGTTAGCAGATGGAATTGTCAAACGCTCTCGCATACTTAGGCGAAAATGTGTGAGGAGAATGATGAGATTTGAGGAAGCAAAAGAAGTATGTAAGAACTGCGACGCTTGGCGCTCCGTCCTCCCTGACTATCCCGTTAGGTTAGCGTGAGGATATGTGTGTATGTAATAAACATTGAATTTGTTACGTATTGAGTACTATATGATAATCTATATACTAATACGGGAATAGAAAACTGGTTCCCTTTTTAAGAAAATTGCATGGATGAGGGAGTGTGAAAGGTACACTTAAAGTTTATATGAAGAAGGACAGGAGAAAGCTAATATTTTTATATAATATAATAATAAACTATATCACTCATTGTTTACGTTCATACTGCCAATATCAAACAGACTGTCAATTTCAGACTCAAAATTTGTCTTAGTTCGTATTCACATATACGTAACCTCCTTGGATCAAACAGTCGCACAGTGTAGAGATTTTGCCAAATAGTTTATATTAGTTTATATTAAGTTTATATTGACGCCGGACGGTCGAATTTCGACCATAGGGCGACCTCTAGTTTTTATTAATTCATAACACGTAAAACGGGTAGGTACCTACGTAGTACGTACTTAGAAAAAAAACTAGAAAGAAACATCTCTTTTCTTCAGTTGTAATCGTGAACGAACTTCATTTCAATATCCTAATTTGTCCTAGCTGAAAACTAATCTATCCACAAAAAAGGCTCCACACGACATGATTAGGACAGACACGCCCTGACGAGTTCGCATGCGATGGCCTTCAACGAGAACCTATCAGATGATAAGCCTCCAGACAACATTTGCAGTTATCCATGAGCCATAACAGTTTAAATGGCTTACGCATTTTCAGCATCGCGCCCAAGGTCGCGTTTGTGAACCATGACGGCTTAATATGCATTTTCAACGTATCGCGTCTCTGGTAAATTTCTGATTATGCCTACACCCGCTATTTATTTCTGGTTGCTGCAATATATTTATGTATGTATTATTTAATATTTGATATTTTTATCTCATCATAATTCAACGACCACCCTCACTCGACTGCTTCTTAGAAAATAAAAAAGCCTTGAAAGTAACTCTCTGTTACTTAGTATGTTAGTGGTCGTGAACACTGCTCCAACGTGCCATGGGTGTGAGTCACGTAACGGAAACTGCTTACTTACTTCGATTGATGTATACGATTGACGCATTCCTGTTTTATTTAAAATTTTTACTAAATTAGTATATTTCTTAAATACTGCAGCAGAATTAACATAATCGAAATTAAACTCGCAACAAATGAATCATATTTTATCAACAAACATCTGCGTACTCCGTCTTTGTATAACTTAACGACTGTTTCTCTTCAAAAACTCCAAACTGCGATCGTTAAATAAGAATACTTTTCTATTATGAAGATTATTCCCAATTTGGTTTCTATTTAATTTTAATATCATACCAAATCAAAACATTTATTGTAAATTTAAAACTTAATAACCGCACATGCAACACCAGATAAGAAAGTATTATTATAACTGCAGAATTTTTAGAACACTTAATAGGTAGGTATCTACTTAAAATATTTTTATCTTATCTACCACATGAGATAAGTATTTTATTATAAATCTAGCATTGCATCATACAAACAATATATTAAAAATAGTTAACGTACAATAAATTATCCTTGATCTAATTTAACAGAGTTTTTGAAAGACAATATTAGATTCCTAGTTTAATAACATGCTAACTACGAGTGTGACATTACAATTGAAAGTAGGTAGGTATTTGTGAAGCCGCAAATACAAAAAAGTATTTGGCATTTATATTTCTATAACAATTTAAAATACTTATTTAATGTTAACGTATTTGTTACAAGTCTACAGTTTACAATGGCAGTAATATAGCACTTTACAATTTGTATAAAATATCTATTTTTGTATCATTTTTGTTAAACTAAGAATAAATGTATAACCAGGATTTTTTATTATGAAAATCCGTATAAAATATTTAGATGTTCTGAAAGGGTTCTGTCGCGCAAAAAGTTTGAGAACCGTTGGTCTAAGAATTTAATAGAGAATATGAAAAAATTATTTAACAGATCGTTATATAATAATCCATGAATAATTTCTTGAATCACTTTTGTTATTTGATAAATAATAAAAAATTATAGCAATTCGAGCACTTTTATAGAATTTAGTTTTAGACATATTATTTATAGATAAAAATATAGTGACTACTTTACCACTACAAGCATTTATTTTATATTTATTTTTTATTCTTAGTTTTTCATTTAACTTTTGTAGCTGTAGAAATACATTAATTAATAACTTAGTCATTTTAACAATTTAAAATACCTACTTATTTCATGTTAACGTATTTGTTACAAGTCCGGTGACTTAAAACAGACTTGGGAAAGTACGTTAATATTATTCGTCTTTAGAATTCTCATTACTCAACACAGAAGACCGTTGATAAAATCGGGTCAGATATACTGCACAGTCAATCACCAGCACGCTAAAAATAAACAAATTGTGGCATACGCTTCCTGGAAACTAGCATCGTGATTTCTTCCATCTTTGTTCTTATTATGAAATATGTACATTTAACGTAAACCTTAGCTCAAAGTAAAAAAAAGTCTACCAAGAAAATTGTCGATACTGAAACTGTTTATATCCTATAGTACTTACAACGTATCTGTTTGTATGTAAGAATAGAACAACCAGAATTAACATATCTTCACGCTGTATGCCTAACGGGGTAGGAGGCCGGAGCGCTAAGCTTCGCGGTTCTTACATACTTCTTTCGCTTCCTCAAATCTCATCATCCTCCTCACACATTTTCGCCTAGGTATCCGAGAGCTTTTCATATTTCCGTTAGCTAACACTATTTTGATCAATATTCAATATTCTCAGTATTCAATATTATATTAATTTTTATACATAACTAATATTTATATATCAATTATAAGTATTAGTTATTTATAAAACTTATGTCATAGATACGTAATGTCAATCTAATACTTGTATAGTTATAACTATTTTATTTCACGGATCGTTGTCGAATTTTACCAGTAATAAAATATGACGCTACAGATAGAGGTAATTATTTCGTTGTGGTGACATCAGACGGAGTAGAAGTACTGCATCCCATTTAAATGAGCATTCACTAATGGCACTAAAGCTTTTACATTTTCTCTCATTCATCACTATATTATTAAAGATAGGCGACTATAGAATACAATACGTCGAATATCGAGTTATTAGGTGTTTAGTAGATGTGTACCTACTACTGTGAGATAATTTTTTTCTTACACTGCGCAATGACTATGATTTGAGTCACGCAATCACATACAAGAATGTCCAATCAATTAAACAAAGAGAATATGCATTCGCAAAAATTATAGATATTTTAACCATTACTAGCGGCCCGTCCTGGCTTCGTCCGGGTTGAATACATAATATATAGCCTATGTCCATCTGGAATAATGTACCTTTCAAATGGTAACAGAATTATTCAGATAGGTGCAGTGGTTCCGGAAATTACCCTCCACATATAAACAAACTTACAAAATCCACTCTCTCTCTTTATAATGTACTAGCAAACCCCGCTCGTTTTACTGGGCGTTAGTTGAAGTTAAAGTAAATTAAACAGTTGTTATAATTATTTTGATACTGCAAAAAAAATCAAAAAATAAAATTCTACTGATCCGATCGCTACCAAACTTTACAGGATCACCCGCTAGGCCAATCTGAAGATTCCCTGAAAATTTCATCGAAATCGGTCCAGCCGTTTCGGAGTCCATAAGGAACATACATACATACATCGCCTTTTATATATATAGATAGATTAATAGTATTAGTAGTTAAAAAATATTTAGTTAGGTGCGAATTCGACTCGTAATGGGTTGCTTACCATCTAGAGGTATTATCTTCTATGTTTCTATCATCTTTTATATATGTACTAGCACTTTTATACATTGTACTTTTAAACATATTATTATAAATAAACATATAGTGATCGCGAGTAAGAGAAATGTACACCGCTCTGCTATACCAGTACAAGCATTTATTTTTTATTCTCAGTTTTTTATTTAACTTTGGTAGCTGCAGGAACACATTAATTAGTCTTGTATCTTTTAGAAACATACAAAATCTCGCAAATAACTTAAAGTAATTTTAATTTATTATAAGCTTTAGGAAACAACTTTCTTAAATTCGAAAAGACAGCCAAATTTTTACAATATTAATAGGACAATCGTGAAACTTTACGTGATCATGCAGAAATAACTACTGAATAGTAGTACTAATTGAAACAATTGTCAATATATATATTTAAGAATTTTGAATATTATTTAACGGGGCCAAGTTTATCTGCGACGATAAGTAGAATGACCCATTTGCTTTTAGTTTTTTTTTTTAAATATCAATATTGAATTATATTCTTGTCTACAAAGCGAATATTTCGAAGTTAACGAGTCCTATGTAATCCTATGTACAATAATGAACTTCTTACTTTACGACTATAGTAATGAAATGACTGTAAAGTTTGTGGTAGGACTTAGTAAATGCGCAAATTTTATTAAAAATATAAAACATTGTACATATTAAAATGTTAGTATGTAACCTATTTTCTTATTACCAACAGATTTTTTCGCACCTGAATTTCACGCAAAGGATTTCCTTTAGATTTATACGTGCTCAGTGTTTAAGAATCCCTATGGGCCAGTTTTAATGGAGAAAGGTTCAAACTAAGTCTTTTTCGTGAAACCTTCATATGTTTCAATCAACTATAGGTACTTGAAGAGTAATAGATACTTTTATCTTCTAACACGTATGACTAACATTTTTCATACTCCGCTTAAGGTGCAAATGAATCCACGAATTACAAATGTATATTAAAAATCCGCTAACGAGTTGTAAACTTCCATACTATAGACCACCCATTCCCAAAGTGGGCGATAACGCCCCCCTGTGGGCGCTGCAGCCCTAAAGGGGGGCGGTAAGAGGCCCAGAAAAAAAATGGGGGCGTTGTGTAGAGGCCTGGGGGGTGATTTGTAATTTCATTTAGCTAGGAGGCATCTTAGACAACGACTGCATGAGCTCTCGACTCAGTAGACAAAATAAGTTTGGGAACCTAGACTATAGACAGATTGACACACAATTACTATCATTCGTGTCATTCGTAGATTATTAAAAATATTTAAAAAATATATATTTCTTATCTTTACTTCGGTCCCGCTTCAATTTTATCGTTTATGTTTTTATGTACTTCATACATAAAATAAGCTTATAATGGGTATTGTAAACTGCTTCCATTATAGACAAAGTTTGTCATTAGATATCATTCAGTATTATCACGATTATTCCGCTTCTAATGAACGTATAAATTGCCTATTGTGCTAAAAAATTCTCAAGGAACTTTTGTTAGTCTGGTTCATTGATCTCTTATAATCTAATTATAATATTCTTGGATAAGGTATTCTATTTTTGACTAATTACAGTTTTACTTTAAAATATAACGTATGATTATACTATACATATAATAAAAATGCTTAGTAATCTCCAGACAATAACGGTAATTGTGTGGCTCCAAGCTAAGCACTAAACTTGTCTTATGGGCAATACTATGGCATATCACAACGAACTGGGGGTGCACCCAGTAATATTTAGATTTCAAGACAAATTTTGAAACTATCCAGAGAACCGAAATTGAAGATAGAAGCACTATAACCGCATCGCTATAGTTACAAAAATTTATAGATAATAAGTAGTCGGCCGATTGAATTTTTTGACACAACGTTGCATTGGAAGAAACGCGTATTTTTACTTACTAAATATCTATATAAATAAAAATGTTCGTTTGTTCACTCCCACCACAGCAACGCGTGGTCGGGTTTGCTAATGTTTAGTAAAAACTTGCATAAAAAATGAACTGTATTTTTTAAATAGGTAAATTGCCGGAGTTGCGGTCCTAGATGTACTTTCCCTTGCTTATGGCGTACTATGTACATTCGCCATATAGAAAACAACCTAATAGTCTACGTGGGACATATCGATCGGATCGAATATAGTCTATGTCGGATCTAGCGGATCTGATCCAGTTACGCGCGTGACATTGATCATTATCAGACGAGCTGAACTGATGCATGTACATAATATGTACATACGCTGCTAAAATTATAGTAACAGCCATAAATCGTAAGAACATTAGGTACATTATCCGTCCACGTTACATAAAGCATTGAGTTTTTTAAATTTAAACTTAAGTTGATCCATAACATGAATCATATGATATCAAATATAGATATTTTTGGAGATGATGCCTACTTTATAACACTACACTTAAAAAATACTATCAAAAAGTTTATAAAAATGTATAACAAAATGTTTGTGTTATGCTGATTAATGATTGGTATCTCTACGAGTTCGAGCGACCGCAAGCACCATTCCAAAAGAAAGATAAAATCGGTCAACGAGCCTCGCTCCTTCTTAATAACGCAGTGTCCCGGTTTGTCCGAATCCAAATGACACATCACTTAATTGATTACGTTTTAATACACCTTTATCGAATGACTCTCCAAATTAGGTTACTTATCTGTTTTTTATTAAGTGATTGATTAACTGATGTATAAATCTAGATTCCATTCATACATAATATTTCTCCAACACTAACTTTTATTTCACTAATCATTTTACAGCGAATATCCATATTATTGGTACCCGCCGGAGTTAGGCGTTATTAAATGGTTTTGGAAATTAGCGAATTATTAAACTACATTATACTTATAAACACATCTACTTACTACTACTTAGATGAAATTATGCAAATAATCTTTAATTATTAAGAGACTAGTCGAGCCTTCGGGAGACCGCCGGGCTGGCAGCTTCTTCGGCCAACGAATCAGTTTGACTATTCAAATAGGTAATGCTGCGAGTCTGCTGGGTACCTTAAGCAATGACAGCTTTTTAAGCGGCAACTTTGAGGAAGTCTATTATTTAAGATAATGTGTAGTTTTAAGATTGTAAATTAATATTATCGTATGTATATACTTTTTTGTTATTAATTTAATAATTAAAAATAGCTATTAACGCTCGGTCTCTCAGTATTTTGTTTCTCTTTTTTGTCTAATTTGTTTAAATATCAGTGCTTCTATTGCTATTTTTTAATTTAAGTGAAGGAGAGAATATGTTCGAAAATTTTTACACACTAATACCACCGTCAGATCCTGTAGAGAGATTTTTTTGTATTCTACAATGATAAAACCATAGAAAATATATAAGAAAGGGATAAAATACCCTCCTTCATCTTCACCGCAATCGGATAAGGATGTCTGTCCGTTTCAGGAGTAGCCTTTGTTTACGAAAAACGACAGGAAACCCCGGTTTCTTCAGCTATTTGGCCGTGACTAAGATTAAATAAATCCAGTTATGTATAATTTATTGTTCCTCATCAGACTCAAATTCACATTTTTAACTTCTGACTTCTGTACAATGATTTAAAAGAATAAAGGTCAACGCCGTTTTAGAGGTCGTCGTGTTGTTGATGTTCATTTTGCAAATTCTCCTCATCATCAGACCCTCGGTGTTCAAAACAGTGCCAATTGTTGGTTGGTTCATGACTCATGACCAATCAAAAATTGAATATATTTTATTAGTTTTAATAAAATTGCTTTTAGTGATTCCTTAATGATACAAACCGAAATTAGATTGCACGATATATGTACACATTGTACAGTACATTTTAGGTTCTAATATTAAAAATTCCTTTTTTTAAATGCACATTGAAATTGTTAAAAAGCGTCAGTATCAGTTACGCTATTGGATCAACAGACTCTTCAGTCTTCAGATCAGATCAACAGTCTTCAGTCTCTCTTCTACTCTTTCAGGCCAAATTTCTCAACATCCATAAGATATCTGGTATTTTCTTAATGTATAATTGTACATCACTTATTTATGTAGTAAGTCTACGAATTTTCATTTGTATAACAACTCTCAATATACTTTAGATAAAATAACATCGACTATAAGTAAGAACGCAAAACACCAAATTATTTAATTCTTTTATATTAGCTTACTGGTAAAGAATAACAATCAAAAAAAACTTATATACTGGACATTTTATAGTTTATGAGTTACTAAATTTATTGAGTTAGCATATATATACATACATATCCTCTCTCTGTATCCCTAACGGGGTAGTCAGAGTGGTTTAGACATTTCCATCAGATAACATTCTGGCTATATGATCTTCAGAAGTCAGCCGCAGTCTTCCTTGGCTTCTGCCACCACTCATTTTCCTGTAGATTTTCTTCGTCAAGTCTTTTATCAATAATTCTTTCTATGTGCATTATTCTGACTTTCACTCAACTCTTTCGGGCATATCCAGACCTCACTGTCGTACAATCAAGTTCGCACCAACATCGCATTGCGGATGGCCATTTTAGCTAAGTTAGATATAATCACACTGCCTACTAATGCGGACAGATCACCGTTCACTTTATTGCCAGCTACTACTCATCTCTCCACATCGAACTCACATCTTCCATCCCTCGAAAACACACTCCCCAGATACACAATTTCATTCATTGTTCTAGACATTTTCCATTTACCCATAATATTTCACGCTTCGCCTCTACATCTTATCTTTCAGACACCAGAAGCTTAGTGTTATTTACGTTCATATTCAGTCCTTTCACTTCACATTCTTCTATCATGTACGACTGTGCACGTGACTAGTGTCTCCAATTCCGCTTCTCATGGAGCTATAAGCACAGCATCGTCAGCGTACAAAGTTTAACATTATGTCATCCATCACATATCATTCCATAAAAGTAATACACAAATAAATATAATAAAAGTATTACATAAACGCTTTAAATATGAAATGAAGTAAAATGCGCTACGTTGTTTACTGCGCGAGCGTCGCCGTCGAATTGAAAGTGAGCCAGGGGTGTACCTTATAGCCTCACTTGAATGAAAAATAGCGATTGTTTCAAACATTCAATCTAGTACTGCATAGATATCCCAGTTCCACGATGAATAAACCTAATAAAATCATTGCTATACACATTAGACATTACTACATTACTTTATTTGTACTAAAATATCTAAATAATACTTTATAACCCGATGCGTAAGCTTATCGCATCAGTCGTGCAATGAAATTGACAGATATGTGGTACTTGTTGTAAAAAGTGTGTCCCCCACTTCTAATTTTCCAACTATGGGGTAGAAAATTCTGAAAAACTTAAGTTAGTACAACTTTTCATTAACATTTTTAATGAAAATTATTTAGAATTTTGAATATTTTGTGCAATTTTTGAAATATTTTGAGATTATTTTCATTTGTTACACACTATTTTTAGTTTAGCAACCGCAGAAACGTCTTGGAGAAATTCTGTGAAATACAAATTTGTTTTGCTGCCGATGACATGAAATAAAAGACTATATAATAAATTATTATCAAATTAGAATCTTTACCATGAACATTCATCCCGATTACAGAACCCTTCACTATGCGTGGTCCGATATGCAGTTGATTGGTTTTTCTAATGTTTCTATTTATTATATATTCTAGTTCAATGTTTTAAATGCGTGACAAATTCTGATCATTTACGATTCTAATACCTATATGCAGTGAAAATATGACGTATCGTTTAAACATGTGTGAGAGACTTAATTTAACACAAAAGTGTATTTCAATCTATTTCCTATTTTCTATGGATGAAACCGAAATCACCATGAACATCGCACAAATCAGACAAGTTGTTTAGGAAAGTTGTTTTAAAATCTAATTTATTTTTATCTTTTTTTTTATTTTACCTATTCACTAATTATGGACGCATTTTGTAATTACATATCTGTTTTCAATTTTTTAAGTAATTTGTAGTTGATATTAAGAATAACATATTTTGTAATCTTAATTAGTAATTTCTAATTTGTAATGAAATTACATTTTGCCCTGCATTAGTACTCAAGTTATGTATAATGAATTAATGCAGAAAAATGCGAATAAGCAGTATAATGACTAATGACTCATTACACTGCTTATTCGCTTTTTTTTACTGTGGTAGCTTCTCTATCGCAATCAGTATTTTGTTTAGGTACTGTTTTTTATTTAGTCTGAGAGTACTACAAGCAGATAGCAGTACAATTGTCAAAATAGCTAATAACGAATTCAACATAAAATACCATATGTGTCAAAACTTTTATTACCGTGCAGCACTCATTTATTCTGTAATTAATTATTTTAGAAGCCTATAAAACCTCATTTAAAACAGACAACAACAAAAATATTTACGATATTATTAACCGCCTATAATATTATGCTGTATTTACTATAGAGGTATATTACAATACTATTTACTTAATTTTTTGCAGTCCAAATGCAACCACCACGATTTAGCATGCAGCCTTCGTCTTCGAATAGCATAGTAAGAGAAGGCACTACTAAAATATTGCAATGCTCGGCAATGGGTAAAAACAATTTTTCAATTTTTATTCAATAATATACCTATAAACAAAAATTTAATTGACATATTCTTAAAACTTTTGTTTTTAGGTATTCCTCAACCCATGTATAGGTGGCTTAAAAATGGTGTACCACTGGGAGACTTTTCTTCGGAATTATTTTACAAAATACACAACACGCAGAGACAAGATGCTGGAGCGTATCAGTGTATCGCTAAAAATGATGTTGGAGCAATATTTAGCGAAAAAAATAATATTGTCGTTGCTTGTAAGTAGTTGTACATATGATTTAATGTTTACTTTGTTCTATCCATTGACCTAGTTCTATCACACTGAAAGTATGATTCTTATATGCCACTCTTCTAAAATGTTAATTTGATCGGAAGGTTTCCTAATGCTAGTAAAATTATAGATAATGTGTAGGTCTCTAATGGTTTGATGGCATCTATATTATATGGAATTATATATACTTTTAGAAAATACCATAATATGTTATGTATACTATAATAATGTTAGTAACATAACATTAATAATAATGTTAATAACATTTTGTTGCTTTTAGAAACACATGTCTAAAACTTTATAAGTAATAGTTACTCAGCCAACAAAAAATCGTATAATTTTATAATTGCTAAACCCAAAATATTTTAATTAAAAACAAAATGTAAGACGACAATATCATAATTCTCTCATTACTTACAGACATGGGTGTTTTTGAAAACTCTTCCGAAACTGTAGTCAAAACTGAATCGGGTAAAGCTGCAGTTTTAGAATTTCCCTATATAGAATCGGAACCACCTCCATCAGTGATTTGGCAGAACGAAAATGGTATACTCGGATATGATCAAAAATATGCAGTTACAAACAACCATCACCTCGTCATATTGTCTGCTTCACATGACGACGAAAGAGCATATAGGTTCGTATCTCAAATAAAACTATAACATTTATAATTACTACATATGTATAAAGCTAGTAATGTCCGATCTATACTAATAGTGACAACCGAATTGTAACCGAATTTTGTTTTCTGTCTAAATTTCAAACCCAGAACGTCCTTTTAAAGTAATTAATTTTTTTATGTTCTGTTCCTTTTAGACAAACGTTAATATGATTGTGTTTTTAAAAACAGTTATTTATTAGTATCCTTAGCTACATGTCATTAGGGTGAGGTGATTTCCAAATATTATGTTGATTGCCTCCGAAGACAGTACGAAAATTCACGAACGTAGTTTCGATTTTGGTTAATTTTCGGAACGTTTACCGCCGACACATTCGGTCAGTATACATAGGTATTGTATTAATTTCTCAGAGTTCGAGCAATTAACACTCAGTTGGGAAAAGTAGAAAACAGTCCTTATATAAAACTGGTCGTATATGGAGATGATGATAAAGAAATAGCACCAGAAATAATAATAAAGCCACAAGACACCGAAATAATTAAAGGTCAAGAATATGCAAATTTGTACTGCATCGTAAACGCAAGACCTCTCCATGAATTGGAAACGTTATGGTTTAAAGACGGGATTTTGATTGATTTAGCCGGCATCACATATGATTTAAATGATCAGTGGAATAGAACCCTTACTCTAATATCAGCTAATTTGACACACACAGGACAGTATACGTGTCAGGCGAGATTGAAAACTGGTGGTTTCGCTACGGTAACGGCTTCAGCAACAATTACTGTATATGAAAAGCCCGTTTTTTTGTCTGTTTTGAAATCGGAAACTTATGGTGAATTCGGAAGTACTATCGTTTTGGAATGTAATGTTCAAGGTATTCCTTTACCTGGAATAACATGGTATACAGATGCAAAGAAAATAGCAAGTGTTGGCGCTGATGCCGGAGAACCCGACAATGCTGACGTTGATGACGGTGGTGGCAGGTACAGGGTGGAAGTTGACCGCTCGCTCGTGATTAAAGATCTCAGAATGGAAGACATGGGTATATTCCAGTGTATCGCTAGTAATGAAGCCGGTGAATCTTCTATATACACTTGGTTGAAAATAAAAAGTAAGTCACTGTATTATTTTATTTTAATAACCATTACAAGAATTAATAGCAGTACTAATTTCATTATATATACAAATACATACTTACCGGTTTATGCTTGCCACTCTCGTGCAGCAAGGGAATATAGGCGCTTACCACGCAGTCCCATGAAGTTAATAAGAATGAGGACCACAGATAAAAAGGCAAAAACTTTCAAATTCGATACCGGCAGTAAGGAAACGAATATTATAGTCGTTTTGCACAGTTTTATATTATATTTATTTATTAGTCGCATTTTTAGAGCACCTAGTGTTATCGAGTGTTATTCTGCAACATTGTCCTTGGTTAAGGTGGATTACATCATCAACAAAACTGAAACACATTTTTATTTGTTTAGTTAGTTAGATAGTCTAGTTAGACGTTTGTAAGTGACAAGTTTTTTGTCACCAACACTTCTCATATATTTTGATTTCATATATTGATTTTCATTGTACAGTTAAATTTGGTTAAAGTGCATGTTTAAATTGATAAATACTATTCAGCGTCAAAGTAATCATTTTTATTATTGTTTTTATTATGTCTATTAATATTATATTATTATTAATACATTTAAATCTTTGCAACATTTTATATGCATGTGGAATGTCTAATATATTATTGTATTTATTTCTATTGTTTACTTATATGCTGTCATCAAGTTTTGAGTGATACTAATACAAAATAGACAACAAAGCTGTTTTGAGTAGAAGGTGTAGACGTGCTAGTACTAACAATGCCTCGTGTGGCTTGTAGCGTCCCCACCAGTAATGCAGACGCCACCCGCCAACTTCACTGTCCTAGATGGCAAGGACGCCACCATAAGCTGTCGGGCGATCGGTGCACCAACTCCAAACGTTACGTGGTACTTCAATGGTAAGTGTTTTATAGTATCTGTACAAACCGTACACACAACTATTAATAGCTCTTAACATAACTAAATCACAGATTAATTAGGGCTAAATCATCAAGTAATATGAAGGAGTATTTAATTTTCATATTTACTTCTTAATCAAGGTTACATGTAAATGTGAAATCTTAATTAAGTTTAAATATAATAAATATGTTGAATTGTACATATTATAATGACATGAATTCTTTTTGGAAACGGTCGTACAAGAATTATTTTTATTACTAGTACTTTACGTTAGTAAACTAATTAATCTGTGCTAGTACTAATAAAAACAGTACCATAATAAAAATATACACATATTCTAGAACACTCCTTATTACATCGTTTTTAAATTATAGAATGACTGTTTTTTTCTAATATAAGTAATTAATGTACATTAAGTAAATACATAATTACACACAAGGAACTAGAGGAACTCGCAATAACACCCAAAATCCAAGCCAATTTAGAGAAGTTCCTTTTCTAATCAGATCTGCCTGGATCTACAACCGAACCCGGAACCCTGTCTTGGAAGGTAGATTCTCTGTCACCACGCAAACGGACCAATTATTTAATTAATTCGTTCAAACATTAATTTCACAGACTCTCTTATAATTAACCTCTCGGCAAGACTACAAGCGTTAGAAGAAGGTGACTTATTGATTACTAGCACGACCACCGCTGATACGGGAAAATATACTTGTGTCCGTGCAAATGACGCCGGAAATGTTTCTGGAGAAGCTTATCTTACAGTGCTCGGTATGTATAATTTACTAACTAAAATATTATAATACACCATCACCAACCATCACGATCGGAGCGAAAGTTACCGTAATTAATTAATGTATGCTTAGGAATATTTTTTATAGGACACTAATTCTATCAGTTTTTGAAAAAGACTAAACACACACAGCGCACTTAATTAATATATTCAAAAGTTTTGCTATGCAAATGAAGAAAATTAAATGTTAAAAATTAAGTGGAAAATTATAGAACAAAATTAGTAAACAACATTAATATTTCTTAGTTTTTACAATGAAAATAAAGATATAGGTACTGCTTATTTCTATTACTTTTTCAGCAATCCGGCGAAACTGAGTTACACGAAAGGAAAGAACTTTGTTAAAATCTTGTACATTTACAGTAAATTTCTTTTTTTGTATGAAAGGGTATACTTCCGAGGAGGTCCCTTTTAAAATTCACCGGTATTGGAGCTTAGACTTCGAAGGTACACCAAATAACGCGAACAGTTTATAAACTTAATTTATATCGATGATTCTCTTGTATGTCGTTGCGCTCCAGAATTAGAAAGAAGTTAATTCCTGCCCTAGATATTTATTTAGGCCAAGGTCACTTAAAAGGGAGAATTAAACATTTAAAAAAATAAATTAAACCGTCTCAAAAAAAACACTGAAGAGTACAAAATAACTATTCTTTACTAATTAAAATTCAATTACAATAACTTAATAAATAATAACTTTATAAATACTATACACATACCTATATAATTAAATTTGGCAGTTATTGAAGTTGGTGCGAAATCAATGTGCAACAACAGAAAGTTATTACCAACTTCAGTAATTGACAAATTTAAGTATATAGGTATGTGTATCGTATACTTAAAGTTATTTTTATTGTACTTGAGTTTTCATTAGTAAAGAATAGTTATTTTGTAGTTTTCAGTGTTTTTTTTTTGAAGGCTATTTAATATTTATACCTTTATGACAATTTGTTGACATGATAATACAATTCAACCAAACATTTTTCGTAAACTCTGTTCAAGAAAGCGTGTACTTGATAACTCCAACTCTGAATACTGCAAAATCAATACAATGAACATGAACATTAATGCAATTATGCATTTATTATTTTATTTTTAGTGAGAACCCAAATCATTGCGCCACCTGTTGATACAAGAGTCTTACTAGGTCATACAGCGACCTTACAATGCAAAGTTTCCAGCGACCCCAACGTCAAATATAATATCGATTGGTTTCATAATAAACAGTAAGTTATATTATTTAAACTTGAAATCATAATGTATATATTACTGTGAATGTTAGATATTACCAGAGATGTGCAAACTAGTTTAGTTTATCAAAAGTATTTAAATACAAAATGCAAATGCTTAATTATTTTTTTTATTTCAAATAGAAAATGGTTTTGAATAAAAGTATTTAAATACAAAAAAGGTATTTTAAAAATGCTTTCTTCAAATAAAATACTTATTTCACTGATTTTAACACTAGTTTTGTTCGATGAGTTCATCTATCATGTTCCGTCTATGTGGCCTCATAATCATTTAACCAAACGAAAATAGACATGTAAGTGTTTCCAGGTCTATTGTAGTATTGGCCTTATTGGCATTGGCACAGAAACAGTTTGACTTGCAATGTTGGCATTATTGTTGGTAACATTTAATATGGGTGCGTTCTTAAAGTAATTATGAATTTAAGAACGAAAAATACGAAATATGAATTGAAAAAATTAACAAAACCATTTTGCATTTTACAAATACTAAATATTTAAATGTAGATTATTTCACATAAAATATAAAATCCATTATGAAAAAAAGTATTTCAAATGCAAAATAAAAATAGGTATTTTGCATTTTGTATTTGCATTTTAAATAGATGTGTTTCAAATAAATCACATCTCCGGGTATTATGTTGAATGTTAAGATGCACCGGTGTAAATCGACAATCACCAATTTCGATGGTATAAGTCCGAAATTGTTTAATAAATCTTTGCGAGTCGGACATACACCGGCGAATGTCAACATACAGCAAGACGAAAAGGTTATACATAGAAGTTTCGAAGTAACTTTTTTATTTAAGTTAATAGTTGCTGTAACACGCGCTTCGAAAGTTGTGAAAAGGTTGTCCTCCTCTAACGTTTCAACAATGAAATGGCAAATTCTAAAAAAAAATTGAAATAGTAGAATTTAAAAAGGACTTTTAACGAAGGTTGGTTTGAACAGAATATGTTGTGCAGTTTTTGAGATACGGAGTATTTTCGGTTATATGCTCTGCGACCGTAAAAATAATTTTGTTTTTCGCATTGTCATTGAGAAGCCTTGTGAAATATACATTTATTTTTGCTGTTGTTTAAATGAGTATTGTGGATCCCGTCTACGGAACCCTTCACTATGCGTGGTCTGACACACTTTAGTTCCTTTTTAGTTTTTACTGAAATAAGTATTCATTTTTACAGACCGATGACAGTAGGATCTCGTGTATGGATATCGGCCGAGGGTACTCTGCAAGTGCAAGCAGTCCGCGCAAGTGACGCCGGGGAATACGCGTGTGTGGTGACGTCACCCGGAGGCAATCACACTCGCCAGGCAGTACTGTCTGTCATCGAGCTACCCTTCGCGCCGACCAACGTCCGTGCCATTCGACTGGAAGCTGCTACCCAACGGGCCGTCAATGTGACCTGGACACCGGGTTTCGATGGAAATTCACCTATACAGAAATTTATAGTTCAGAGACGTGTTGTGCCTGAATTTGGTTAGTATTACTGGAATTAAGTAATGGTTTTGGTTACGCAGGAAAAGTCCGTACATAGATACCCAGCCCTGAGTTATACCCACCAAAACTCCTGCGGTGATCGTCGTCGGCCCATTGTTGAGAGCTCCGGAATCTCTAACGGAACGCACCGGAATCGCTCTCGCTCTATGCCAAAGCACTTCTCGGGGGAGCAGTATCAGAGCGCCCCTCCACCCTCTACACTCACTACCCTCTACCGTCTACACTCACTAGTGCCACAGCAGTGGGGACCACACGCGCTGTCATCATCCTCGGGGCGGCATGCCTATACGACCCAAGCCTCACCCCGATCGGCCGCGACCCCGAAGGTCCCTTTAGTCGTCTCTTTCTATTATTTATATTATAGTCTTATTTATATTCTTGGGTCTGGGCTACAGGTCTGATGGTCCGGGGAGTATGTTGTCACTGCCCCGGCGTCGTCTAAAAGCGTGATTGGGTGCCCGATCCCGCACGCTTATTACGTATCTTGCAGACAGCATACGACACTGCGACAGCCAATATCGCACGATATCTGCTGTCAAAACGAGAATTTGTGTAGTGTAATTTGTATATTTGCGCTAAATCTACCGCGAAAAGTGCATTTTACGGTCATAGAATAATAGATATGCAATCGTTATACCTGATATCAATTTTTTATTACAATTACACGCGACCGGTGAATACCGGTCGCGTAGTGATCGCGTGGCTGTCGCTGTCTGCAAATTTCTAGCTAATATCCCACTGTTCGGCGTCGTCCCGCATCATTACGGTCTCGCAAAAGTATATATTAGATGAATGCTTGTCACGAAAATGAGCCAAAGTGGTGCTTACTGTACAACTACCCTGAAGCACACAAAATTGTTTTATGTTTTTTAATTTCTTTACATTTTAGGTTTATATTTTTTATGAAACATTTTTAGTACCGATTATCGAAGCTACACTAGTATCGACCAGTGAAAAAGTTATATTGGCAGTATGCTAAACAAACTGTATAGACAGCGTTGCTACTGTTACTTTTTTTTTTATTACTAGGACCCACCCCAGATCCGTTACTAAACTGGGTAACTGAACCGTTGAATGTGTCGGCTAACCAACGCTGGGTCTTATTAACCAGTTTGAAAGCTGCAACATCATATCAATTCAGAGTGTCAGCTGTTAACACAGTCGGTGAGGGTCCACCATCAGACCCTACCGACGTGTTGACATTACCTCAAGAAGGTAAGATTATTGTAGAGATATTGACATATAGAATGTATTTATTAAAAAGCAAACGTTAAATGTTCATCCATTTTCACTGTTATTATTATTTAAGAATAATCACGAGTATTTGAACATTAGGGTTCACAAAATCACCTCTTGCATATAAAGTAACACGTTGTAACTTTAACTCACAGCGAAAAGAAAATTAGTACGTAAATTCAACATTCATTAGTCATTGCATACATTCACTATATAAAATGTGTTCTCTTTGTGATCAACAAGCAGCCGGTGACGTAATATGCTGCCAAGGTATGCAGACACTTGACAACTAAACAATATAATAGATACCTATTTTATTTTTGTGATAAAGTGTTTATTGTTTTTATGCAAATATGTATTATATGTTATATTATTACATAATAAATAATTATTGTGTTGTATGGTTGTCACGCTAATCTTTTACAATAAATTTGTCGGATAGTACACCTCAAATTACCGATGAAAATAAGATATCTGGATATCCTAAAAATATTTTCTAAATTTAAGGGTCTTCCTGTGCAGACTTTGGTGAGTTTGGTGACCTGAATCTCTATATTATCTAAAAAGACTGAGAGTTAACTTTTTGGATACATACAACTTCAACTCTTTGTCTTGAAATCCTTAAACGAGGAAACATGATTGGAAAAAAAAATCTTGATAAAAAGGTTTTAGGAAAAAACCCTGTTTCGCATAAAGATTCAGTTGCATCTCTGAAATTCTACTGAATTTGAAAATAACTTTTACTAAAATACGTGCATAATTATAATATCTCAAATCTCTAAAGCCAGTTTTTTAATTGGTAATGCAGTTGTCTTGCCAATTACAATTATATGCAAAAACAGATGTTGAGAATCCTCCGCGCTAAAATGTAATCAAACCACAACGGCGAAAATTAACTTTATTGTTATCGCCATAGGTTGGTAAGGTTGACATTCAGGTATTTCATTACTTTCTTGTTTCCCAATAAAAGCTCATCACCATGAACCTTAGAATATAAATATAAGAAAAAATGACAATTTGTCGCACAATTACTGCCACTAAAATCTAAATAATTCGCCTGCTATGATTTTTGCAATGTACAGATTTTCCTACAAATACGCTAATGATTTAAAAATGAATAATTGCAATTACAAAAATTTTGAGAGATACACACATTAAATGTGTTTTAAAAACCAAAAGAATCAGATATTCATATGGAAAAAATCGTAATTAAAACATTCAAAATCGAGTTTTCTTTGTCAATTTTATCCATAACTTTTATTCTACTATCCGACATTGCATTTGTTAACAGTTAAACGAGACATTGTATTTATGTATGTGTATGGTTTACGAGATATTACTATTCTATAAATTTTTTAGCATTTAATGGGTTCATATTTTCAATATGCTTGCATGCATCGTGTTAAGTCTTTTTCTTAATAATATACTGACATTAATTATTACATTATAATTTAACACCTACCCAGTATGAATTCTCTATAAATGGTATATTCTATGTTTATCTGCATGCAATTCTTCAGTTCATTCTTTTCTCATATGAAGGTTACATACATTGTACATTCTAAAACAACAAATTCGTATATATACCTACATAACAACATTATACATTTTCAGCCCCATCCGGACCACCTATAGGTTTCATGGGATCAGCACGATCTTCATCTGAAATAATTACTCAATGGCAACCACCCCTCGAAGAACATAGAAATGGACATATTCTGGGTTACGTCATAAGATATAGATTGAAAGGATATGACAATAGCCCTTGGACAAACCAAAACATTACAAATGAAGCGCAAAGAAATTATCTCATACAAGATTTAATAACTTGGAAAGATTATAACGTACAGATAGCGGCATACAATGATAAAGGTGTGGGAGTATTCACGGATAGTTACACCATCAAAACAAAGGAAGGTGTACCCGAGGCAGCGCCGGCCAAAGTACGATGTGAACCGTTCAACTCAACCGCTCTAAGTGTAACATGGACACCTCCGAATCCTCAAAATATAAATGGAATTAACCAGGTACACATGATATAAATATTATAATACACATAATTACAGTTCTCGGTAACGAACATTATAATAGCATATTATTATTTATTACTACAGGGCTATAAAATACAGGCATGGTATTGGGACGAAACTGAAGGTGACAATGTCGAACAAAAACTTGTCAGTGTACCTCCCAATTTGTTAGATCCTCTGACCGACCAATCCGCAGTCATGAGTGGTTTAGAAAAATTTACGGAGTACAATATATCTGTGTTATGTTTTACGGAACCTGGGGATGGACCGCGCAGTGATTATGTTTTAGTTAGAACTAAAGAAGACAGTAAGTGAAAAATCGCATTTAATACATTTTTGATATTTATCATCAAAAACGAAGTATTTAAACTTTTAGAATATAAATATAATGTTCTTTGTACTCGTGTTAAGATAATATGCCACAAAATTTTTAATTCATTTATTTTCAGTACCAGATGAAATAACCAATCTACAATTCGACGATATATCAGACCGTGCAGTAAGAGTGTCTTGGTCACCACCAAAAAAATCTAATGGAATTCTAATAGGTTACAAACTTTCTTACCAAATAAAAGACAATACTGATTCTTACAAAGAGGAAGCACTGCCACCGAATGTCACTAGCATTAAAGTGGAACATTTACAGGTGAAATTTATGTATAAACCCACATATATGTATAGATCTCTATATTATCCAGTATTACAAATCCTGTACAAATGAGTATAAAACACAAAACGAAATTACGAGTTGATTGTTTTATCTAACATTTTCATGAGATATTGTGTACATGTTATCTACATACTCATGTTAATAAAAATTAAACTCAAAGGGAAAAAGAATGTAAAAAAATTAATTTGCTTATTATTTAGGACATTCTTTGTTTTATAAATCTCCCTTCACTTGCAATTTTAGGGGTTAATGGAGCCCTAAAATTGCTTTTTAACGTTATGATATGCCTTATATATGTACATTTGTAAATAATCCCAACAACATATTGAATATTTATTACTCACTTCTATTTTAAATTTGAAGTAACAATTTGAAGAATTTCTTTGAGACTCTTTAATGTCAAGATAATAAAGTTGTTTAGTATATTAAATTGATTTCATAATCTATACCTATATATAAAAATTCGACTTTCGTATGTTTGTGGTCACAAAACTCGTAAAATAATCAGTCGATTGATTTTAAATTTTGACACAACGTTGCATTCGAATGCTCGAGTGTTTTCATATAAATACATACTAATATCAATATAAATAAAAATGTAAAATGTAATTGGATCAACGCGTACCGCAGCAACACGTGACTGGGGCGGACTACGAGTATTCTTGTAGTACAATACTTAATCTGTTGTATCCAGCTATGTAATTCTGTAAAAACTCTAATCGCCCAAGCAAGTCTCGTTCGACAATTCACCGCACTTCGCATTCGAACTCACTTGGCCTTCAAATGGAATCCTCTAAACCAAATATACTAGGAGCGAATGAAGTGATCTTGGGTGCGTTTTTCGGGGATTGCTTTAAGAGTATTTATCTCAGTCGATATTTCGTCTTAGTGTATTTTAAACTTTTATGAGATAATTACTTTAAATTAAACTTGTTTTATTTAGATTAGATTGTTATATTTAGCGAACCGTCAAAAAATTCATTTACGATAGTATGACTCGCCGTTGCACTCATCGAGGCGACGCTACTACCTTTGTAGACTTTAGAGAATACCAGTTCACAATCTCACCACGTATTCAGAAGTGAATTCGACTAATTTGCGTTAGAGAATCGCACTGCAGTTCCCAATTGAGTTTTAGAAAACAAATTGTTTTTAAAAAAGCTCATAAGAAAATGAACCATTATAAAAAAAACATTTTAATATGATATTGTAATCGTAGGCCAGCACACACTACAAGTTCTGGTTGAGCGCGCTGACTGCGGTCGGGGAGGGTCCCGCTCGAGTCGCGACCATACAATCGGGAGTAGAACCTGTGCTGCCCGACGCTCCACGGAACCTCGCTTTATCCAACATAGAGGCTTTCTCTGTTCTACTGCAATTTACCCCTGGCTTTGATGGCAATTCTTCAATATCATTATGGACCGTTCAGGTAATTTTCAAATATAAGATATCAAGCTTTATCCATATTTTATAACAAAATTAATCACTGTGAAAAATAAATAACTATAAATTATTCTTTTTCGAAAAGGCATTGACGGCGCGCAATTCTTCTTGGGTTACAATATACGAGGTAAATGCACCCGATGCTCAATCAATACTTGTAACAGGATTGGTTCCCTTCACTACATATCAACTGCGTTTAATTGCAACCAACGTTGTTGGCTCTTCACAACCATCGGAGCCTTGCAAAGAATTTCAAACAATACAGGCACCTCCACGACATCCTCCGAGAAACGTCACGGTGCGAGCGGTCAGCGCTACGAATCTTCGCGTTAGATGGATTGTAAGCTGTTTATGAATTATTATTTTTTTAATGAAATATTACTTTTTTGATAAGATTCTTAAACTTAAATAGTTTCAGAAGTCAACATCAATTTATAATAAATAATTTGTTATTCTACAGCCCTTACAGCAAAGTGAATGGTATGGTAATCCAAAAGGCTACAATATTACGTACAAACGAAGTGATACCAACGAAACATTATTTAGTATTATAGAGGATCATACAGCAAACTCGCATATTCTTTTAAATTTGGATGAGTGGTCCATTTACGAAATCCGTATGACTGCTTTAAATGAAGTTGGAACGTCTGCGGAAAGTCCCACAGCAACCGAACGAACTAGAGAATCTGGTACATATTATCTTTTGAACATAGTGACTTTGGTTTTCAAATTTTGAATATGTTTAAATTATAAATTTATTTACAGTACCAGCTCGTGGACCATACAATGTGTCAGCTAATGCCACATCTTCTACAACAGTTGTTGTCCTCTGGGGTGATATTCCATCTAAAGATCAAAATGGCTTAATCGAAGGTTATAAAGTATGTTATGCAGCAGTAGTCCCACCCCCTAGGCCTGAACATAAAAAAGTAGAATGTCAAGCCATACCATCTAACCAAACCCACACAATAACTTTGACAGAGCTTAGAAAATACGTAGTTTATCAGATACAAGTTCTAGGATATACGAGGCTTGGAGATGGGGCTCTGAGTGATCCACCCGTTACGGTCAGGACATTCGAAGACAGTGTGTATTTTATGTATTATATTATTTCCATTAATTATTTATTTTAGACACGTTCTTAAAATAATAATTATTAAAATTTCTTAACAGCTCCAGGACCACCATCAAATGTGTCATTTCCGGACGTAACTTTTACGACAGCACGTATTATATGGGATGTTCCAGAGGATCCTAATGGTGAAATATTGGCTTATAAAGTTACGTATCATCTTAACAGTACAACACAACGCACATTTTCTAGAGAATTTTTACCTTCAGACCGAACATTCAGGTAAGCCCTTACACCTATTTTAATACATTTTTAGCCTCAATTTCTATGAAGAGGTCAGTTGGTTGTTTTTAAACTAGTATATTTTATCCGCTACATTAAAATGGTTAAAAATTACGTATGCAATTGAAAAATATTTAAAAGGCATTTTAATCTACATTTGTGAAGGGAATGATGAGATTTGAGGAAGCGAAAGTCCTTACTTACGTAAGGACCCGCGAAGCTCGGCGCTCCGTCCTTTCTGTCTACCCGGTTAGGGATACAGCGTGAAGATATGTATGTATGTTAATAAAATTGAAGTGTCTGTCTCATTTCAAAATAAAGACTTTATTAAGCTTGTATAGTTATTTGCACGTAATCAAAAGCTGAACACGCTTCTAAAATTTTTGTCTTGTCTTTTTGTTTGTCCGATTTAATATCTGAAATGGCTGAACCAATTTTGACGGGACTCATTGGTAGGCCTTTATAGAGAGTAATCTAGGCTACTTTTTATACCGGAAATATGCTAAATTTAACGCGGGTAAAATCGCAAGGCACAGCTAGTATAATAATGAAGTGTAGAGAGATTACGCTAACGCTGTGGAAGTGTTACAGTGAAACGACATTGATAGTTTGTCCGCACTTCTTCCCCTCTGGTTAAATTTAAGAGCTAATAACAAATACTTCAATGTATATCGAATATTTTCCTGAATATTGTCTTCATGGTTATAAATCCTTTAATATATTGTATAGACTCAGGTGTTAGTGTGCGCACTGCGCAAATCGATTTCATGTGATTCTTATAATGTTTAGCTAACCTCCCTCCAAAATTCACTAATTGTCACGTGTTTCGCCTTCTAACGAAGCATCCTCACGATATTCCAAAGATTAGACTCGGTCAGCTAACCAGTATACCGACTAGCTGACTGAGTCTGATCTCTGGAATATCCTGAGTCCAAAATTATAAAAATTCACCACATCATATCCTTTTACTGAAATTTAAAACTGGCAGAAAATTCCAAAAAACAGTCGTGTCAACCCACAGATCTACAACTATAGATATTGCATTGATTCGGTCACTATAGTCTTTCTCGCTTTAACGACCTACGTTTGTCAAACCGCTCTTTGCAGCCTAAAAAGCTTCATTTTACCATCACACCCAAAAATTCTCTATTAAAAATTTTTATATCAATTTTTCACTTGTAAAGTTCAAAATAATTATAAAACTAAAAGTAACTAATGAACAAAGATTTATTTGGTTCTTATATTTGTCAAATGCAACAGCTTAACAGTTTAAATATATTGAGCATTCCGATAGAGACAAAATATGTGTATTCCCATCCCTTCCATCCCTATTATAAGCTTACGCCATATATTTCTTTAGGTCTAATAATTCGTGACGTGTGTAAGGCGATATCTATTAGTGGTAAAACTGTTTTTCAACCATTTTCTGAAGTCACAGATTAATTATCTCCTTCTTCTTCTCTCTTACATAGTGGCAAAACGTTTCATATTTATTAGAAACATTTCCGTCATTCTCACTTAAAAATAGATGAATCCCTAACACATCCCTGAATTAAAATGTCTTTTGATGGAAACTGAACTCAGTAGCTAGCGTCTATTTTGAACTCAAAATAGACGCTAGGATTGAAACACAAAACTTAAAAACATAATAGCTGGAAAATACACAAGGGAAGAGTTTATAAAGCTCTGCAAAGTGATAGCAAAGAAAATAAATGTAAGGAATAAAATTGACAGAAGTAAATAGGAATATATATATATAATAATAAATTAGTGTACATAATATGGAAATGTAGTAACCCTATCAAAATCAGAAATCGTGAGGAGAAATGAATAAAATGTAATAAAATATATAGTTGTAAGAGAATACATCCCACCATAAGTTAGATTAAGGGATGGGAATAAATAAATATTATACAAAATAGATTATAAGATTACTCTCCTGCGAGGATAAGAGGAAATAAAGACGAATTAGATAAGAAATAAGCTTTAATGTATTAGATAATAAGTAAATGAATATAATAAGTCAAGATGGCAATAAAGAAGTAGTGTGTGAGTGATCTAGAAGCATTAATATAAGATTAATAAATAAATAAACATGTAAAACTATAAATGTATTAGAATAAAGAACAAATAGTAATAAACAAGAAAATAAAATAGGTATAAGGTATCCTTTTCGGCAAAGAGTGAGTGGATAGGAAGCATGAGGAACATGTAAGCAGAAGATGATAGAAAGGATATAGTGAGAAAGGCTCAAAACGTGGACAAAGTTCTTGATCATATTATAAGTCAGAGGAAGCAGTTATAAAAAAAAATATTAAAATGTCTGTCTTGTTGCGTAGTAGTCCCTAACACTCACCAGTACAGTGATAGTAACTAGGCTTTACTGGATTGAAAAAGGACTATTTGAAAGAACGCGAAAACTTCAGTTGCACATATTTATTCAAACTTTCCAATTCTTAGCAGTTGCACAGAAAACACAATATACCAAAACTTTTATGTCTTAAAATTCTCAAAAACGTAAAAAACAAAAATTTAAGCTTTGGCTATTCAAAGAGGCAATGCTGCCAGTCTGCTAGGTACCTTAAGCAATGACAGCTTTCTAAGCGGCAACTTTGAGGAAGTCTATTATTTAAGATGATGTATAGTTTTAAGTTTGTAAATATTAACGTATGTATGTACTTTTTGTCAAAAATTTAAGTAAATTGCGAACTTCGCTTCTCCCGTCCCTGCTAAAAATTGAATGATCTCGTTGACAGAGCAACCGAGTTGTCTTCGGAGCGGTACTACCTGTTCTCGGTGACGGCGCAGACGCGGCTGGGCTGGGGCGCGACGGCGCGCGCGCCGGTGCTGACGACGGCGAACCGCGCCGCGCCCGCGCCGCCCGCGCGCCCGCTCGTGGCGCGCTCGCTGCTGCAGCCGCACCACATCACCTTCTCGTGGACGCCGGGCAACGACGGATACGCGCCTCTCAGGTCCCCATCTAGCATACTGCACTCTGCACTCTGGTGTGCTTCTCTAACGACTATTAGTCGAATTCGCATCTGAATGAGATTGTCAACTGTTAACTGGTATTCTCTAAAGCCGACAGAGATACTAGCGCCGCTCGATAAATGCGGCGGCGAGTGGTACTATCGTAAAGGAATTTTTTGACGTTTCAATCACATAATCAGACAGAATCGTATGGTTGATTATAAATTTGAAAATGGAAATGACTTTTATTTCAGTAACTAGTACAATAAGTACATCTTCTACAGTATATCTTACATCAGAATCTCCTTTTAAGAATAAACAATACATGTGCAAGGAGACTGCTCCTCATAATTAGTACAGTAAAATATAAAAGTGTACATAAGAAATTACAATTTTGTATTTAATAAGCGAAAAGTTAAGTAACAAAATAAAATCATATATAAAGATTGAGGTTGTGAATTTGTACGATAAATGTATTTAATTCGAGTTAAAAACAGTATGTATGTTTAGTGTGATGTACGTGTATGTATGTCTCTAGTGTAGTGTGATGTATGTTTAAGGTGATTCTGTGTGTGTAATGGCTAAAATTAAAGGTCGTTTGTCAACCACTTTATAAATACATGTGCAACTCTGGATTCAAAGTTTCAAATGATTCGATAGCGCACGCGGAGTCGAAGCCCTCCGAACGTTCGTGCGAGTCCGGCGGGAATCGATAGGTCCGTCATACGAAACAGATTTCAATGTCAGTCCTGAGCATTTTAATTGCGAAAGGAAAATAATCGACAAGTCTAAGCGTTACTGTACAGTAACGCTTAACATTGCACGAAAGTCCATAATACATAATCAATTTAAATGTATCTACAAATATATGCTATTGATAATTCATAATACATAACTAAGTCAAATGTACTTACAACTATGTACGTATATACTATTTGATAATTAAGACGAAAGTAAAATATCTAAAAATACGGAAAATTAACGCGATTACCTTCGATTAGTAGAAAATCGTTAAGGAGTCCCTAATCTTTTATAGAGAAAATGAGTAGATGACTCAAAAGAGTCAAGGAATCATTAAGCAGAGTCGGATCCGCAAGGAGATTCGGGCGAAGTGATTCAAATCATTACCGTTATAGATCGCTATCTATGGCGATCTATAGCGGGACATCTGTCATGCAAGCTTGTAGCGTATTTAATCAGGCTTAATAATAATGAATAGAAATAACAACTTTTAATTTGTTTATATTTGTCTACTGTCTGTCTCTATAATTCTTATAAGCGATGTAACGAATATTTTTTTAATGTTCGCATAAACAAAATATAATACGAATATTTTTACAGGTTTTTTTCGATTTCTTATGAGAAACCTAGAAAACAATAGTATTGAAGTAAATTTTAAAACATACTTGTCTGGCAGACATCTTAGAAACTACGTGCAAAGTGTAGTTGTCTACACTCTTCACATATGGTGGTCGAGAAACCAATATTCATTACATAGCTAATTCATATGTAATATCAACTTTTGAAGCCCTTTGGCTACATGATGTACTTCAACACTATAATGTCAATATCATCATTTTATAACCTTCTTAACTGTCCATTAGAGCTAGAAACAATTTTATTAATGGGATTTACTAACTAGCAAACTAAATTTAGTATAATACACGTCATACCTTTTACATATGTTAAATAAAACAAAAACAATATAATTCTTTCATATTAAAATATTATGCAAACATTCCTTCTCACAATTATTAAAACTTTGACAGTGTTTAAATACTTGATTTTTTCCAACTGATATACCTAATAAAGGAAGGAAAAGGAAATATCATAACATGCTAGTAATATGTAAAGATGCAAGAAATCACCAAATATATAAAATACCAGACAAAGTTACTGAATCACAGAAATAAGTTCGTTCTGATTCTCGGAGATGAAGGCAGTTTAAAATACACAAGATATAGTATTCCTAATTTCTTAGACACATTCGACTGCAGAAAGTAGAAGAAGCTCAAATAGTGTGTCAAAAAGACAACTCAGTTAAAATTTTGTCAAACATTAGAACTAGCTTATTATTGTTAAACACACCGCGCGCTAGAAATATATTCGCACATGCGAAAAGCTTGCTGCGAGCACGTTTGCGAATCACGCTGGAAACACTCTTAGAATGTACATAAATATTTGAAACAATGATGTTGTACGTAAACACCTAAATATTGTCTTGACTTGAAAATCATCCCGATCTTGTAACACTTGAAATACTACTTGACACCTAAGTACTGTACGGCCTGTAGACCCATTCAAATCATGGATTATGATGACTGGAGTCTGGAGTCATTACTCATACTGTCATACATATTGGAATCATCATTCGAATTAATGCATTTACTAATTAAACAAATTAGTAACTATATGTATACAATGTAAATAACAATTTCTTACCGTTATTACTTGTAACTGGTACGAGGCATGCCTTTTAAGTTTTGTCGTTTGAAGAAAAAAACACAACTAGATCCATATAGCACTTTTTATTGTTTTTCAAAGTATTCACCACGTAGCTTAATACACTTTTCCATTCGCTAAAACCAGTTATTAAAACATTTATTCCACTCTAAAGTGGGGGTGTTCAAAATGGCTGACTTGAAAGCGTCGACTGCTTCTTCACCGGACTGGAACCTTTGACCACGATGACTTTTCTTAATTTTAGGAAATGTAAAGAAATCGTTAGGGCTTAGGTCAGGACTGTATGGAGGATGGTCAAGAATTTCTACTTTTTCCTGCTTCAAATACTCAATCGTTTGACAAGCGCTGTGTGAGCTTGCGTTGTCGTGGTGCAGGATGATGCGTCGCTTTGAGTTAGTTTTTTGAAGTTCGGCGATGACTTGTGGTAAACAAACTGTGGTATACCACTCTGCGTTAACCGTTCTACGATCTTCAAGTGCAATAGTCGCAACATGGCCGGTTTTTCCAACGAACGTGGCCACCATCTTCTTTGAAGTGCTTCGAGAACGAACAACTTTAGTCGGCTTTGGCTCGTCTTGAAAGACCCAGATTGTAGATTGTTGTTTGGAATCAGGATCGTAGGCATAGATCCAAGATTCGTCACCACTGATGATGTCGTAGACGTGATTTGACTCTCCTCGGTTGAACCTTTGCAGAGTTTTGTTACACCATCTGACGCGGGCCGCCTTGTGATCGTCGGAAAGCAGATGCGGTATCCAACGGCAAACTAGCTTTCTCACACCAAGCGCTTCATGCAAAATCTTCTGAATGGTTGTCCCTGAGATGCCTAATAGAGCCTCTATCTCTCGATACGTCACATGACGATCTTCGAGAATTAATTGTCTCACAGCAATGATGTTATCTTCAGTGAATGCGGATTTTGGGCGTCCTTCGCGAGATTTGTCACTAACACTAGTATGTCCACGCTGGAATTCTAAATACCAGCGTTCGACAGTCCGCAGACATGGGGCTTCATCACTGAACACAGATGTTAGCTCTTCAAAACACTGAAGCCGTGTCAGGCCTCTTCTAAAGTTGTAGAAAATTATTGCACGAACATTTTCCTTAGAAAGATTAATTTTCGTACGTAACCTGACAGATTCCAATCGACGCTGTGACTAAACAATAGCATTAATCCTAATACTTTCAACTGTTTTGAGATTCAAAATTTAAACACATTCGAATATAGAACAGTTCCAAATTCAAAATTGCCGGGAAATATGGAAACGACAGAACTTAAAAGGCATGCCTAGTAGTACTAGAACCATTGCACAGCTGAAATAGCCCAGTGGGCTCTCGCCTAATATCTAAGAACCGTTGATATATTTAACAACTAAAGTGATTTACCTCATAAGAAGCTGAAAAAAATACTTATTACCTATTACAATGGAAAAGAATAATCAAAAACGCATGATTGCTTACCTACTAATCGTAATTATTTCATCACAATACCACACACCTCTCGCTTTAAAATCAATATCTATACACTTTTCTTTATAAATAACAATGTAGAGTAAAATCTGACAAATTGATTATAAATATGAATATAATATATAAATTACAGATACTACACTGTTCAACAAAAAGAGGAAGGTAGTACTTGGCAAACCATTCCCGAACGCGTAGATCCGTTCGCTACATCATACACCGCAGAAGGTTTAAAACCTTATACCGCATATCAGTTCCGCATTAGAGCTACAAACGACATCGGGCCCAGTCGCTACAGCAACGCTACTGAAACCGTTCGCACTTTACCTGCAGGTATATAATATATACATAATATGACCCGTTTAAATCTAATTGACCAAAACGGCAAATAATCTTTTTGATTTTTTTTAGATAAATCATATGAAATAAACGTTTTTAGATAAATCATGTAAAATAAGAGAATGTCTCAGTATTCCATATCTGTTATAAATTACAATTTATTCGCGTATGTCTGTGTGATAAGTAATTTATCTCAAAAAAGATTTTATGCATTTTAACATGTGTTGTTTAATTGTGAAAATGAAACACTGAAATTTATTTGCCTTTTTGGCAAAATGCATTGAAACGGACTTTACATCATTAAGGGTGGCTTGCACGAACTATTTAAACTCGATTTAAAGAACTGACATCTCGCTTCACCAACTATTAAACAGTGGGTGCAAGTGAGATATCAAATCCTTAAATCGAGTTTAAATAGTTCGTGCAAGCCACCCTAAGATGGCATTTAACAATTGAGATTTCACAAATATTTAGATCTTGTTTTAAATTGTGTATTTCAATTCGAGTAACTATAAGTACAAAGTTATCATATTATGTATGTTTTTAACCTATAACACGTCATTATCGATCATCGTTCTATGTGGAACATTACAGTCATATCACATGTCTAATCCTAGTACTTAATTAAGAGATTATTACATATTTTTTTCAGTATTTTCAAAACCATATTCTTAAATTGAAGCACCAATCAAGCATTAATTATTAATTTCAATAAGAAAATTTAAATAAATTGCAAGAACTGTTCATTTTTTTGTAATGCACATATATGTTTTATCATGAAAAAAAATCAATATGATTACATACTTTAATTTATTTAACAGATACACAATTTTGTCAAATACTTTATTGTTATGGTTACAAGATATCTAAAAGGGTAATGGATATTTTGTTAGTCTGTTTTCGCAAAATAACTGTTACTTGTTGTAGTAGCACTTCACTTGGTGTTTGCTCTTTGTTAATAAGAACATTTCATTTATTCGCTAATATCACAAATAGCTCTTCTACGCGTCATCACATTTAACAAAGCTCTCAAATACAAAAGATCATATATGTTTGCGCATTGCGCAAATAAAATTATTAAATGTTATCACTATTGGCTTAGTAGGCACTAGTACTTAGACAAGGTAGGAAAACCACCTCAGTGTCGGGTTAAAAATAAATTATAAAAAATTATAAAATAATTAGGATATGGCACCGTTTTGGTTTAAAATTCTTGCTTTCGATGTTTGTAGATACTTATGATTTTTATATTCCTCATATTTCATATTCGTTTTTTTATAAATATACGTAAATAACGTCACACCCATTTCCCATTAGGGGTGGATAGAGCGTGGAGCTTAACACACCTTGACAACATTTCAGGCAATATGTGTTCGGACTTAATGTGGTAAAGTAGAACATTAAGTATTAAGATTGCTAGCCTGTCGCTTATATTGTATACGAATTACGAAATGTGCAAAAAAATAACAGCACATTCCATATCTTCCTCTCTCAAATCGATCTGATTTTATGCCCACGATGTATAATTATTTTAGAAGCTATCCAGAAAAATCGTCAGAGACACGACTGAGAAAAATCTTTCAGGTTCCTAAGATGTAACAAATAAAAGTAATTGTAGTATGGACATACATACGTTTGTACGTATATAATGACTGTATTGTTAAAAGTCATTATCAATGGGGCACAAAGAACAAATGTCGTTCGTTCTGATCGTAATATCTACTTCTGAAAACGGCTAGATGTACTCGTGTAATCATGGGTGCAAAACTTAATAAGATACGCGAATAAGATAAATCGAATATTGTATTTACCCACATAGCATCATGTGAATAGTCTATATAATTTTTGATATCTTTATAATTTTTAAGATGCGGTTTTTTCCATATTTCTTTTTCCATAATTTGATACCGTAAAATATTTTCTTACAGCACCCAGCAAAGCTGTAGAAAATCTTCATGTCGTACCCATAACCCCGAGCAGTGTTCGCGTGCAATGGACTCCGTTGAGTGAACAATATTGGAGTGGGGATACAAAAACTGGTGGCTATCGAGTTTTTTACCAGCCACTCACAGATTTTCCTACCCCACTACAGCAAACTATGAAACAAGAAGTGCCTGGAATTAAGGTAAAACTAAACTACTATAAAAATTATTCCGGAATTCCAGAGTAATTAGTACCAAGTTTTTTTTTCTTTATTCATGGCATGGCACACAGATTAGCTGCCAAAGTCACGTATTGTGTTTAGTAGAATCGTTATCGTAAAACTCCTCCTGTAAAGTGATAGTAGATTTTACTGAAGTTTTATAGGACTTCTTGGAAGAGCGCGAGAACTTCAGCTACACATGTTTATTTAGACCTTCTCCTTTCTTTTCACTTACACAGAACTTTAAAACACAATATACTATCACTTTTTTGCTTTAGAACTCCCAAAAATGTAAAAAATATAGTCTAAATAAAATGACAACCTCACTTCTCCCGTTCCCGCCAAAAAGTCCCTAGTACCAAGTTTAGTACAATATTTATTTATAATGTTTTTTTTTTCTAATAAAAATTCTAATAATAATGATTGTAAATGATATGACTAGAGATGTAATTGACCGAAGCGGCGAATGAAATATGACGTCGTTTTACGAATATTAGGGTCACCTTCCCAAAGTGACAGTCACATGCGGTCGCTTTCGTCGTCATTCTATCAAATTAAACATTTAATTTTGGCTTACTTTAAATTTCACTGGCACTGAAGTTTGGACTTAGTTATTTTGTACTTTTTAGTATGTTTTTTTGAAGGCGGTTTAATCTTTTTCTAAAAATGTTTTTATTTTTCCCTTTTTTGTTTAAGACATTCTCCATTTATCCATATCAAGTATTGCGCACTGTGTCTGAATCTTATCAAGAATCGGAACATTAGTTTTGTTTGCATCAAATTCTACTCTTTCGCTTTACCACTCATCTTTCATAATATTGTTTGGATCCGTCTTGCTACTGACGATACAAAATATCTTTTAAAGTTTAAAAGTTAGTAATGTTCAAAAACCGCACATACAAACAGACATATATCGCTTTAGCCTATCGAATCGCCTGAAGGTACACAAGACCAGGCGACATGTTGACATGTCTACTACATGGCAACAAGTTTTTTGCCATGATAATATAATGATTATCCACGACATATTAAGGCAAAAGATTGTATCGGTCTTCTTTTGTGAAAACAGTCTTGTTTTGGTCAAGCGTGAGATGTCCATAATAATTAGTAAAATTGGCAAATGTTTTTAATACAGATCGGCTCAGTTTCACATAAGCACCATTTCACTGTATTGGACAGTTCTGGGCAGCAGAATGTGATCAAATTTAATAAAATATTTTTTCATGTAATAGAAAAATCGAATGTACTTAATCATAGTTAACTTACTGGGGAACAATTTATTTAAGTGTTCTATAACCGAATTTCATGTCGATACGTCCTACACGAAATTAAAATAGGAACACACTTTTAATACATAAAAGTTTTTGTGGTTTTGAATTCTATCACTTGTCGAGATTTTTTCTTCCAATGCAACGAAATGATGCTTACTTGAAACTGAGTCGATCCGAATTAAAAAAAAGTTTTTATGAACATCTCACGATTGACCAAAAATTTATAATGCCCAAATTCTTATCACAAAAAAAGATCTAAAGGTTTCTGAGACAGATCCGTATGGATTCGAATTTCTCCATACTGTTCCAGTTAAAAAAAACACTCCGCGTATTTTATATTTTTAAATTTAATTTTTCTCGAAAAGTATTAATTATACGGCAAAATGCGTTAGGTGGACTTTTTATCTAAATGATTAGATGTACCGATTGGCATTAAAAAATTATAACAAATGGGTTAAAAAATGTGTACGACGAAACTGACCGTTTGCGACCAAAGCGTCGGTCACTTATTTATATTATGTCACTGTCGTTTATTGAATGTGCCGTCAACTTACATCTCTAGGTATGACAAATAAAATTCCTCACGAAACTGAAAAATAATAAGACTGCCACGAGACGGCCGGTAGATGTGAAACATTAAAATTGATGGTTATTGAAAGAATTAATAATTAAAGAAAACCAATGTGGTATACCATACACACTACACACACACAAGGGAGTAGAGACTAGAGAGCGACGGCGGAGAGCCAAGAGACCGTCATGGCCGTTTGCTGTCACAATATACAAGTCGTTCTTACCTCTAAGATGCGCCAATAGATGTTATATATTAAAAATATACGATTTAACCGAAAATGGTGGAGAAGTTGGGAATGATCCTTTGTGGCCTGCATATTTACTGGCCCTTCAAAAAACACTGAAATATAATTAATTTTCTTACAAGCTGTTTCTGAATTGATGATAGATTTGTTGTTGAAAAACATCTTATACTGAGATATACTTCGATCAACGATATGTATTTACTACTGGATTGAATGATCGAAAAAATGGCTATTTCAACTCAACTGAGGCTCGGCGACCACACCTAGTTCACTTTTAATTCGACGTTTGTGGAGTAAACAACGTAGCGCATTTTACTTAATTTTATAGTTCATACTTAAACCATTTGTTCATTCTATACGAGTACTTTAAATACTTTTATAATACCTAAAAAAGAATTAAAAAATTGATACTCAGTTTAATATTAGACTCCAAGATATACATTTAAAATGTATTTCAATGAATTGAACTTATTTCATTATACAAAAATATACAAAAAATGAAAACGTCGTGAGCAAGTCTTGCCCATTTGGAGCGACAACGCAATAACACTGTTTTGCACTTACGGCGAAGCGAGAAGTTTAGCGCCCCGCTCTGCAAGCGCACCATTATTGTTATAATGTACCTACTGTTCTAGTGTAACATAAACTCAATGACTTATGCTTTATCCACACGTTTGTGATGCTCCACGAGTAAACTTCTTCGAACAAAACTGTGCTCGACATCGTGTCCACATGTTTCGAAGTTTCAACATAAATGCTTATTCTACTATACATCGCGTTGAACCATGAACGACGACACCTTGTTATATTTGGCTAGGGTCGTATATTTGCCATATATTTTAAAGGGAAAATCATGTAAAAAGTCTAGATGCTGAAGGTGATAGATAAAACCGTTTCTAAAAAAGAGAGAGTTAAGACATTTGGAAATCATTAAAAGTCTAGGACCAGTGGATTTTAATTAATAATTATTTGCAAATGATTAAAATCCTATATATGATAAATTGCTAAAATTCGTGTCACCTTTAAATTTTCTCGGATAGATGCGTAAATTAGTTGTTATTTATATAACATATTTTCTCTATCGCGACGCGTTTGTAACTGATGTATATGTTCGATCGAACATATACATGCGAATACATGTTCGAGGCATTCGACGAGCAAAAGTTACGCTACATGAATCTTGCTCAAACGGACAAGTAATTGGATATCACACAATAAGACATGGCGGTCTATACATTCGATCTTGCTCGAACGAACTCAAAATCGTCGAGCATGTGTACGTATGTACGGACTTAGCATTAAGGCCGGTCCAAACAATAACGACTTATGTCTGTACAGCGTGTTTGCACAGACTTAAGTTCGTGCAAACAAAACATGTGGACGTCAAGTTTAAAGTTTGCGCCAATGTCTGCGTATCTTGTATCTTATAACAAAAAGCCTGTGCAACTGTGCAAATACGCTGCGCAGATATACGTCGTTATCGTGTGTCCGGACGGTACGTCTTTAGATAGATTACTTTTTTTTTCTTTCTTCATAGCATGGCGCACACATTAGCGCATTTGCTAATGTCATGAATTAATAAGTAGAATCCACATGAAATACGTTTCAAGTAAATTCGTTTTTTTCTTCTTATCGCAAAATTCCTTCAGTAAAGTAATAGTCGACTTTACTGAAGTTATATAAGACTTTTTGGAAGAGCGCGAGAACGTCAACTACACATGTTTATTTAGACCTACTCCATTCTTTTCACTTATACAGGACTTTAAAACGCAATATGCTATCACTTTTGTACTTTAAAACTCCCAAAAATATAAAAAATAGAAAATCTAAATAAAATGACAAACAGTTCCCCCGTTCTCACCAAAAAGTCCGATAGATTACTTGTAATGTGAGTGTATACCGTGTCGACCGGCGCAGAGCGAGGAAGTGGTCCTGAGGGAGCTGGCCGTGGACCGCAACTACGAGATCGGCGTGTGCGCCGTGAACTCGGAGGGCGCGGGCCCGGGCGGCACGCCCGCCGTGGTGTGGGTGGGCGAGGCCGTGCCCACGGCGCCGCCGCGCGACGTCGCGGCGCGCCCGCTCTCGCCCACCGAGGTGGCGCTCGACTGGAAGCCGCCGCTGCTGGCCCAGCAGAACGGAGATTTACTCGGCTACAAGGTATCCATCATTGCACTAGCATCGCTATCTATGTCTTTGTATCCGAGTAACGTTGCGAACGACAAGTCTTCAAGTCAAAGTCAAGTCAAGATCTTACGCATATTTTGTTTTCAAATTCAAGACATAAGAAATCTAAAAAGAAGGACCCTCTTACAATTTTCTGTGAGCAGATCCATTTCGATGAATCCTATAGCTTATATTACGTACTTTTACTACGCTTGTATCTTAATAACGTAAAATTAACTTTATACTTGGATATAAGAAGGACTCTTAAATGTCTGCGTATGTGTGTGTCTTTAAAGCTAAATGTTAACAGTACATATTAAATTTATCAACATTAAAACTGAGAACCGTGATCATATCTTTCTGCTTTCAAGTCTAATATCAAAAAAGTATATTATCACGATTACACACGGAATTACGGCAAATTTTTTCGCTTCATTTACCTTAAATTATATAAAAAACCCTGGGGCAAAATGATTGGATACCCATTCCAAACTGCCCATTCTACTACTGATTTGACTACGAAATACGGACTGAGCAATTATACATATCTCAATCACATAATTAGTGTGTTAATTTTTCAGATATTTTATTTAATGACTGAATCACCCGAAGAGCCAGAACCTGGGCGGCGCGCAGAAGAAGAAATTGAAGTGGTGCCCGCCACGGCTACAACGCACTCTCTCGTATTTCTTGATAAATTCACACAATATCGTATTCAGGTATACTTTACAATCTTTCTGAATATGTAAACAAAGAAAATCATTCGCTTTGCTTCTTTAGTCTATTCTAATTATAGGATATTCTTTGTTTTGTTTTTTTGACAGCTTGAAATTGCATTCATTTACCAAATTATTATAAATTATATTAAGTGTTAACAACTTCTACTATATAATTTATGATAGATTTATAGCAGATTTCTATAGAAGATTTATATAAAACAAATATTGGTTTAATGACAACGAGTTTTATTACATATTATATCATGTTCTCTTTCCACGAAATGAGGACGAAATTGAGCTTCATAATTCGAACAATTTATAGAAGTATATATAATTTATATATTATTTTTTTTATTTAGGTGCTGGCATTTAATCCTGCTGGCGATGGACCTCGTTCAAGCGCATTACTAGTGCGCACTCATCAGGGTCTTCCGTCGGCACCACGCAATATTACATTCACGGATATTACAATGAACAGTCTTGTGGTCTCATGGGAAGCCCCACATCGGCGCAACGGCCTCATACAATCTTATCTTGTTACTTACGAAACTATAGAACAAGACGAACGTGAGTATCTCCGAGGGATCTTACACATATGTTTAATTACATATTTTGTATAACAATATTAACTAATATCTATACTAATAAAAATGTAGAAAGATCTTTGTTTATCGGCCTATGACTTTTACAAAAATGTATAGGTAATGACATCTCAAATCTCTAAAACCAGTTTTTTAATTGGTAATTGGTTTTTAATTGGTAGTTTTCCTGCAAATTATAATTATGTGCAAAAACAAATGTTGATATTTCTCCGCGCTAAAATATGATAAAAATACAACTGCGAAAATCAACTTTATTGTTATCGCCGTAGGGTGCGAGATTAATGAACAAATTCGGTTGCACTGGCATAAGCGGTCTCTTAACGACGCGTCATATCATTAATGTGTTACTGTACTGCAGGGTTCAGCAAGCAAGTGAAGCAGAAAGTGTCGGAGCGTCAGCTGGCGGTGGGCGGGCTGGAGGAGGAGGTGGAGTACCTGTTCAGCGTGCGCGCCGCCACCACGGGCGCGGGCCCGGCGGCCGCGGCGCGCGCGCGCACCGGCCCGCAGCGCGGCTCGCCGGCCGCGCCGCGCGACCTGCGCCTCGCCGCGCAGCCCGCCGCGCTGCGCCTCGCCTGGGCCAACGCCGCCTCCGGCGCGGGCCCGCTGCTCGGCTACTACATCGAGGCGCGCAAGAAAGGTACACCTACCACTGCCTCTGCCGCACCCCCCGCACCCCCCGCACTCACACGTCAACGGTGACGAGGCCGACGTCACCACCAGGCTTACTTGACGACTTCCGTGGCGCAACGGCTAAGCGCGTCGGAAAGTAAACGGGGGTTGCGGGTTCGATTCCCGCCCCGAATCTGGGTGTTTATGTATAATATGGATTTATTTACAAAAGCAAAGTATATAAGCAGTATATCAGTTATCTAGTACCCATAACACAAGCGCTGTGCTGCTTACTTTGGGACTAGATGGCACTGTGTGAAATGTCTGAATATATTATTATTATCATTACCTAACTTGCAGTAAGCATGCGACAGCCAAATATCGCGCGATATCTGCTGTCAAAACGAGAATTTGTGTATATTGGCGCTAAATCTACCGCGAAAAGTGCATTTAACTGTCATGGTGCAAGACACGCAAACGCCATAACATGATATCAATTTTTTATTACAATTCGTCACCGGTCGCGCAGTTTGTTCGTGACTGACGCTGTCTACAAATTTTTAGGTAATAACCCCTCGGCTCGAACCAATTGCAATCTACAGTAGACTAGCTTTGCCCGTCCTTTTTTATTTCAGCAGAGCCTATCTTTTTACTGGAGAATGTTAGGGACTTAATAATAAAAGACAAATGCAGTAAGTAAATGTTTTTAGTTGCCGAGTATCCTAACAGTTACCTACATGTAACAAAATATTTGATCAGACAATTAATAAAACAATATTCTCTGCATAATTTTTCCTCTATTCTAGTCTACACTTATTACTTACAGTTACAACATACATATATCTATTTTATTCAATCATTTGCTTTTATTGTTTGACATATATATACATATAATCTATTAGATACAATTTAATTCTACTAGATAGACAATAGAGACTACTTAATCCGGCGAAGGCTCGAGCAAAAGTGCCCCGTCGACTTTTCTCCCGCCACCATTTTGTCGCAGCTACGGTGTGAAGTTCGTCAAGAAGTTGTTGCACGTCGCTTTCGTCACATCCAATTCGTTTTAATATTTAAGAACGACAACAATAATAAAAAAACAAACATTTTAAGATTATGTACAGCTTGTTGTTGCCAATATACTCGTATAAAAATGAAGAAGATCTATAGATTATAGTATATGCATTTCACACATAAAAACTATATAAATACGTTTTTTCCATGCACTGTGCAAATGGAATTTACATTTCATTTTGCTATGTAATGTTATAGATATATATATTTAAATTTTTAACACAAGTATAATTGTCATATATATAAATGTTTACACATTTTTGCATCTACTATCGACTGCAATTGGTTTGAACTGATGGTCAACTTCCCTATTTTGTCGCCTTAAAAAGGGTTACTTACACTGTAGCCTACGAAGCAACACGCGACACACGCAAACGCTTCTCTGTGATCAAGGCAGACACGCCATTGGTATCAAATCTATGGTCTCAATGGAGCTAATAAACGCTTTGTTAGAACGGTTAACTTCACTTCAACGTTAATGTGCTGAAACTTTATCTTGAAACCATTACAGTAAGTTTGGACGCAACGACTGGTCGCAGCCGATCCTGTGGTTAAGCGTGTAGTGATAATGTATGTTCTGTTTTTATGATTTAGCCGCATGCGACTATGGTTCATGGTCGTGGCTATCAAGTGAATGAAGCACAGAATACTAAAGTAATAAGATTATTTTTGTATTATGTGTGATTTTATCAGTATTGTAGTTTTAGGAGTGCATTTCTAATATATCATTTTATAGATTATGGGCCATCTACTACAGTTAGATAAATTTTTGCGTGCTCCCTTCTGTGTGCATACCATCTTCTTATATTATATGACACGAAATAGGGACAAATAACGTTAAATATGTCTGATTTTCTATGCAGCAAAGGAAACATGGCAAGCCTGTAAGTTTTCAGAGGAGTTTTTGTAAAGATTGCACCATATAATTTAACATAAGTTTAATATATTCCGCAAACGCACCTGTCAAAATTTTGTTAAACCACTCCTTGCACGACAGTATTGCCTTGCAAATATCGAGCTCTAGTTTGAATTATTTTATGGAGTTTATATTAAGATGTGTGCAATATTAAGAAAAATGTTTTCTATGCAGATGATACAAGATGGGAAACCATAACAAGAACGAGCAACGGCATGCTAGAAGAATTTACGATATCTTACCAAAGTCTTCTTCCTTCTACCACATACTTGTTCAGAGTCATAGCGTACAATACCTACGGTATTAGTAATCCGGCGTACAGTGACAAAGTAATCGTAACGCCTTCTAAACTATACCTGGAATATGGATACCTACAGTATCGACCTTTCTACCGCCGCACTTGGTTCATGGTGGCGCTCGCAGCGGCGTCCATCATAATAATTATTATGGTGATCGCAATACTCTGCGTAAAAAGCAAGAGCTATAAGTATAAAAGTAAGTATAACAACTTAGTAGAACAATAACAAATATTCCAGGAATTTACACCAACTTATGACTTGGTGGAGGAGGTCTCTTCTAAGTAGTCCTTTTTAACTCCAGTAAAGCCTATTATTACTCTACTGGAGGAGTGTTAGGGTCTTGGTGATGGGAGAAATTATTACTGAATATATCGACTATGTGACTCTTTGTCTTTCCTCTCAAGGGAAAATCTTACAAACAACAATATTAAATCGAATTTTTTTTGTGACAACACAACCACACTCTCTAACTAAGCGCTAACTATCGCGCCAACAGTCCAATACATTTGCATCATTATTATAATTATCATGTTAGTTCATAGATCCCAACCTTTTATGAACTGTCGCCCTCTTTAGAAAAGTATAAAAATTTCAACTCCCCTCTAGTCTCTAATCCATAAAAGTAAATATTTGACATATTAAAATATTGTTGCATATTATCTGTACCTAATTTATCTGATTGTATTTATTATAAATCATAAAACAGAAATTCATGTAACGACAACCAAATGGACAATGAACTTTATTAAAATTTTTAAAATAAACACAGGATCAATAAGAAATTTAAAAAAAAAATTGTTTATTTGGCTTCCTCTCTTGACTGCCTCAACGTCCTCCATTTACTTCTGGAACTACTAACGACCGCCCCCGTGGGGAATCTATTATTGTTAGTTGAATCGCTTACATGTCGACTGTCGGACTTCACAGAAGAAGCGCAAAAAACCCTCGAGGAATCGTTGGCTGGCGAGAGCGACGAGCGCGGCTCGTTGGCCATGGACCTGTACCGGTCGCGGCAGAACTCGGCGGGGGGCGGCGGCGCGGCGGGCGGCGGCGGCGGCGGCGGCGGGGGCGGGGGCGCGGGCGGAGGCGCGGGCGGCACGCTGCGCCGCAAGCCGCCGCCGGCGCTGGCCAAGTCGCCGCCGCGGCCCTCGCCCGCCTCCGTGGCCTACCACAGCGACGAGGAGAGCCTGCGCGCCTACGACGAGAACCCCGACGACTCCTCGCTCACGGAGAAGCCGTCCGAGATGAGCTCCTCCGACTCACAGGTGATCACCATCAAAATCAGTGTCGTTTAATTTGGTCTCCGATATGACTCACTAAATTCGGAATTTCTTTTTTCCCACCACTCCTGATCGGACTTTGTTATGGTAAATATTAGCAACGTCGTTAAACGTCACTATCGCTAACATAGTTTTCGTCACGCATCTGTTTCGATTATGCACTTTTTTTTACAGTAAATTAAATCCAAACTGATCTAGTATTACTAGAATTCATCATCTTGTTTCTTAGAATTATTCATATTTGAATAGTTCTATTTTTATTGTATTGACACATACATATCTATATTACATGTGTAACAATGACATCTTCTAATGCTTGAACATGATGCTCTGGATCTACCAAATGATCACATGTTAATTCGTAACAATAATTGTTAGATTCAAACAAATAGAACTACTCGTATCTTAAACTCAGATAATAATGAGATGTACTACTCGTATATATAGTTCTTTTATAAATATGGTAATATTAGAGAGATGTAAAAGATCTCTACTATTTATTTATTTAGTTACTATTTATTTTTTAACGTATCCAACCAAGCACTTTTGAACAAAAAAAACTACAAAATCACGTTTAAAAAAATAGCAGTAGTACTTAAAAATCAAACAAAATATTGTGTTTTATTGGTCATATTTCGAAGTTCTTTCAGCTTCTTATTATTTATTTTATTATTATTCGTTTACATAAATGGGATCTATGTGTTAGTTTCTTTAAGCATGGAATAAATGGCTTATTTATTTATAGTGTGTACTTGAATAACATCATACTTCTTTGGATCATCTCGTGAAATCTTTGTTTAATGGAAGCCTAATGTAGGATCACGACACCTGGCACTCCATTGACTGTCTATAATGTCAGGAATGAAATGTGAAACTGTACACTTAATGTTATGTATATTAATCTAGATAACTTAATACTCGAGACATAAAAAATACTTCGATCACAAATAAAAAACAAGATGCATAATCAACGATCCAAAAATGTGCGATCCAAATTTGCACTCATGAGTATTTGAGTGGACGTTTAGTAATGTTTGAAAAAGCTAACAGCAGACATATCAAATTGCTGATTCAAAAATGGTAAAAACAACACATTTACAATGCTAAAAAAGCCAGAAATTCTTATTTTTGGCAAATAATTAATATCAATTTGTTGACTGTTCATTATTTCGTAGTAATAATACGTTCTATAGCTCTTTTTTATCAAATTCGTAATTGTATTTTTCAAATTAGATAACCTTAACACCACTAAGTATAAAATTATGAATATGACGTTTAAAACCATACTACCACATTCACGTCTAATTAACTCGGGTTACACTTTTATTTCTGTTCTGAATAATAGAGTCGAATTTTATATCTTAAGGGTACTTCATATTTTTAATTTCGGTACTGAAAACTAAAGATTGTAACAAAGGATTTGCTGTACCTAATTATGAACTTATGAACGCTGTAAATTGACCATAGTAACATTTTTCTCATAATAAAAAAAATATTGCTTTCCTTCACCGGCTGTACAAGTCCAAAAGCCCGACTCGCCTTACTGAATGCTCAGTGAAAAATAAATGATGAATAGGTATCAACTTTAAAGCAAATCAAACGGTTTTAAAAATGTATGTGAAATATTTGTCAAACAAAAATAGCAGAAAAAAACAGATTTTTACCCCCAAGTCGCGACCAATCAGTGACAACAGCCAGCCAATAGACACTGACGAGACAACTGATCACTCAGATTATATTTTGAGAGGTCAAGACATATCCAGAGTAATCAGTTGTCTTGGTCTCACATGCTGGTTTGCAGCCAAGCGTTGTAAGCTTGTTTAAAAATTCGGCTTTCCTACTGCACTTCATAGAGATTCATAGTAAAATTCACACAGCATGTAAGAATGAAATGTGAATAGCGTATAATACGATTCGACTATATTCTTCATTATGTTTATTTGTGTGTCTTATTATATTTATTTGTCTAACTCTTCAGTCAAGAATTTTTATAAACACTAAACGTACACGAAACGGTTGTACCTTATTTGCCTGTGTCTTTCTATTATCCCTAATAAAGATATTCATAAAGTAAAAACTAAAACCTTTTTTCATAATCATTATAGTTAAAGTTACAATTTCTAGAAAATCGTGACATATTCAATAACAATTCGCTTATAATTTCATATTTGAAAAAAATAATTAATTGCATGTAATGCAACTCTCAAGTTTTCTATATTTCTAAATTGCGTCTGAATATGTCATTGCCTGACGTGCAACAGTTTGTAAGCATAAGATTGAATTTTAAAAAATTTGTTATTAACAAACTTCGTTTCTATGTCATGCAAGTATATTTTACGAGCTTTTACAGCCTTATGGTTTGAGGGTAAGGTCCACTTTAGATTAACACAATAATACTGATAGTACTATACAATATTAAAACTATATATGTCAATTCAGACAATAATTTGTTTAGATTTTACAGAAGATTGTGAATCTAGTTCTTTATTTGTGATCGAAGAGAAAATCTTATCTATTCCATCTCTAATAATGTCTATGTAGTTTTAGTACGTACGAACTTCAATACACACATGTACATATTAGTAATACTGTATCCATTATAAACTTAGTATATACTGACATATAGACGTACAAAGAGTCCCGAGTGAGAATGTAATCTTTTATGATAGTGGCACGAGTAGGAAAACGACAGCAAACAAGACGCTATTGCAACTCTTTTTGAATGACAGGTCGTCACAAGTCGTCACGCTGTGTAGAACGCTGTTGACTTATTTTATTATTTTGTGTTATTCCTGTTTTATTTCAAAGTACTGTATTTTTCAATAATGGTTACGTGTTCTGTATGTGATTGTAATCTTACATATCGCAATCAAGGGAATCATTTATTTCATAGGTGACATTGACAAATTAAAAATCGTCACGTATCAATGAGCTCTAGCTTCGTCTATATGCCAGTATCTTGCCAGTATATACTAATTTATGGTATCGATACTGTATAGATTTCAAACTCGTAACATTTAACGTATCTATAATAATGTTATTGTAATTAATAAGATAATCATTTTTTACATAAATTCATGATTATGAACTTTACATTATAACTTTGTACATAATTAACAACACATGAACACAATTTTTAGGCTTCCAATTCCAACTAGGTATCCTAGTTTCAATATGCAGTAAGTTATATAACTTATTACTGATGTTGCAAGAAATACTTTTTTAAGAATATTTACATGCATCGGTATTTGAGAAGACATAAAGGTGGTGTGATACAAGTTGTTTGGTATGTTATACATAGTATAAAGGAACACTTAGTGAATAGATAAGTTACGGAAATTATGAAAATTGTCATATTCGCTATATTTATTATCTACATAAGCTAACTAGTACGTAAATGATAAAGTATGTATACAAAAAAGTACTAGCCAAATTAAGAATGGTTAAAATCCGTGTTGCTTTATGAATTACTGTCATGTTCTAATATGTATTTATCCAAAACCCTTGTAGTATTATAAACTCGTCTAATCCACAGAAGAATCGTTTTGCTTGGAAGCCACATAATGCACATATACACGGCGTACATATGTAAATATATATTTATAAATTATTACTACGAAGTTATTATCATGCACATAACACCATTAATTATTGCTGTTCAGAATTCGGAGAGTGAAAACGAGAGTGTGAGATCCGAGCCGCACTCGTTCGTGAACCACTACGCCAACGTGAACGACACGCTGCGTCAGTCGTGGAAGCGGCAGCGGCCGGTGCGCAACTACTCCAGCTACACGGACTCGGAGCCCGAAGGCAGCGCCGTGGTGAGCCTCAACGGCGGCCAGATCGTCATGAACAACATGGCCCGCTCGCGCGCGCCGCTGCCCGGCTTCTCCTCCTTCGTATGACACGCGCGACACGCGCCCGCCGCGGGAGCCGGAGCGGGAGTGCAAGCGGGAGCGCGAGCGCCGCCCGCTCCCCTCCGAGCGCTCCACATCTAACACTCACTGCCCATTCCCTACTTTATTACTATTATTATACTACTATTAAATCATTATTTAAATGTACATAATCATATGATTTTAAGTAAAAATAAGCTTTACAAATGGTAGCTGATTTTAAATTATGGCCATTGAAGATTGTATAACTTCACTCACTTTTTTGAGAAGAGGGCTATACACAGCAGTAGGATAAAAAATTTAGGCTGCTAGTACATTGGAAAATGTTATAGCATAGCTAGAAATGGCAATGAAATACATTTTTTAACTATAATCGTAATATTATTATCAATGACCAATGTTAGCAGTAAGCAACAAAAAATATATTCTTTTCTAATTTTGAGATCTCGTTAAATTCAATTTTGCTATTAAGTTTCACTATAGTCTAATTTGATATCAGTAAGATCCATTTACAGTAAGTTTTATCTTTTTTTTAAAACTAATAGGAACACCCAGTATCTAAACGTTTGGTATAATATTATTCTAATATTTGGAAATGTTTGTTTTCTGCTATTACCTACTTGTAGTATTAAATAATTAAACATCGTTTACTGCTGTAAACTGCATTTATTTTAGAAGCTATACGGTATTTGTCTGCATAATTTGCATAGTGTCTCAAAAGTGATCGTCCAAAAAGGATGTGGTGTTAGAAGTTCTTAACAACTCGCAACGCCGGCCTTAGCCATTAAGGCTAAGGCTAGTGCTGCGAGTAGTTAAGTAGCGTATGCGAGTTGCGAGTAGTCGCCTTAATGGGCGCCCTGGCCTAAATTTTCACTGGCACCTTTTATTTCATTTGCGAATTAGCCTATCGTCTCTCTGGCCTTGGCAGGTTGACCAACCTCCCAGGTTAAAATCAAAGTAATCTAAAATTAAAAGTACTGAACAGCTTTAAGTTTTTTTAATTAATCGGAAATGAACTCTATATCCACACCCAAGTCACCTCGGAGCAAACCTGGCAACACTAAGCTGAAATAATTAGAATCACACGCAAGCATGATCAGGGCTTAACGGGTTAATTTATGAACACTATTAATAATACGATATTAGTTGTTTTTGACGCGATAATTATGGCATTGTGTAGTTATGGCGTTGTTGTCATTTAATGTTGTCATAATTATTTCAATATATTTAATTATATTAGATGTTAAGCTTAGTGTACCCCAGGGTAAGATCGTAGCTATTGGGGCATCTATGTGTGTAGTATACAGGTGTCTCGTAAATAGTGCTAGTGACGATAGATGCCTTTAATGATATTTATATTATAAATACTAGCTGAACTAAACCACGCTTCGCTGTGGCTCACTCAGTTTTTCAATTTTGTGGACACAAACGTACGGAAGCTAGATTTTTATATATAAACACTCCCCTGTTCAGAAGCTATGTTGTGAACACATTTCAAGTCAATCCATTGGCTAGTTTTTGAGTTTTGTGGACACACATACGGAAGCTAAATTTTTGTATATATAGACGGAAACTAAATTTTTATATATGTAAATCAAAGTCAAATCAATTTATTCAAGTAAACCTAATTACTAGGTATTCTTGAACGTCAAATCTATTTTAGTTCTGTTCAAATAGAAAACCTAGACACTGAGAAGAGCCGACAAGAAACTCAATCAGGTATCATTTTTTCTATCATATCATGTCTTCTATTTTAATTAACTGCGTTTTATTATCAGAGGGGATATTACTAACAATAGTATTTTCCATAGTTTCACACTACTCATAAAAATGTTATCTATACATGTCGCGGAATAGTATATGACTCTGGTCGGTTCATAAAAAACATGCACTAAATTAAATGAGAGAAAGAGTGAAATGAGCATATCTCTTTCCTTCGAATTATTCAGTATGTCTACATTGAAGTCACCACGCGCTATTATTGACTTCTTACATGATCCGTCTACATACGACATTTCACATATACGTTAAATAGAACGAGCAACTATGTCTTTGCGGTTCTTTACTTTTTAGATAAAATCATGCTACCACCGCCATCCGTCGACGCTCTATTGAACACACTGGCCACTTTAAAATTATTTATATTAAAAGACATTTTATGTGCCTTAAACCACATCTCGGTGAGGCACAAGATTGGACGGCCTCACACAATATTGTCACTATATACTATAATTTTAATATTTCCACCTTTATGTTCACTCATTTTTTTACTGGGTACTCTCAACTATTCTGTTATCCGACATATCACTAACTCAAAAACAACGAAAAAAGTTTTAGAAAAAAGTCGAACAAATTTTTTTGTATTTGTTGTGACCCATGTCACTTTAATCTCTCATGGTGAAAAAATGTACTACCCGCGCACAATAACATGGGGCTTGAATCCAATGACGCGATCATTGTCTCGTATTCGTACAGTGATCACAAAAAAATACTAAACAAAGCAGGTGCCAGTTGGGTAAAGACCAGCCTTTTTTAGCCTATCATTGTCATGAAAATTCAAAGTTTTGATTAAAACCACAGGCGTTTTAACGTAAAAATGCTACTCGTCCTTAGCGTAATGATTCACTTATTATGAGACATCTGTATACACCTATAAAAATACTTTATGTTGATTGACTTAAATTATTGTTAATTAAAGCTGGACTGATGTTTATGTAAAATCAGCCACATTATGGCACTTTTTTCGTATTCTTAGGAATCAATGAAATACTTTTCAAAGTATCTTCCCAATGTTTGTTAATCTAGAATAACCTAGATAATTGATTTGACGTCAGTAGTTACTTTTTTTCAGTTTCAATTTTATATTAGAAATAAAAAAAAATAAACTGAAATTTTAGATGAAGAAAAAATAGATCAACGATATACGAAAAGGGTGAAACGGACAAATAGAATAATAAATAATAACATAGATATAATTAAAAATATTGAACTAAATGTAAAAACCCAATAACAGGACATTTAGCATCTAATCAGTAAGTGCAACAGACACTAGGTGTTATAATTCAATGTAACAAAATCATATTCAAAAGTTACAATGTTGTACCCTTTATATAATATTTTTTTTTGTATTAAAAATCGCTCAAACAAGTTCAAATGCAAGTTCATGAACTTGCATTTCGCTTATTCTTGAAGATATGAGCTTTTGACTAATATTCTATAATGTATGACGTTCATTGAATATCACTCAAGACAAGATTTGCAATCACTATATTAAACATATCATTAACTAAAACCAAGTTTCATATTGTTTTTAAGTGCGTTATATATAATGTTAAAATGTATGTAAAATGCATGCACTCAGCTCATGTTGAATCCTTTCGAATTAAAAACATTACATTGTCCAAAATCATAACTCTGATCGTCATGTAATATCAATATAAAAATACGAAGCTCTGTATATTAAATAGAAGTGTGTACAAGTAAATTCAAGATGTTTCTGGCGAACTTTCAAATACATACCTATATCATACATCATTACAATTAATTTACATATGAATACGACTTTGCATTCTCGACGTATACCTAAATTGTTATTAGTCTTATTATTTTTATACTTTATAAGCATACTATAACACAGTAATACATTTGTCAGGAATTACTGCATCCTATTCTGCCGTGTAAAATAACTTTTTGAACAGTATTTTACACACAAATGAAAATAGTTTTAGCTTTATATTTAAACCACGTAATGATCATGCACTGTTAAATATAATTTTGATTATTTATTTGTTGTAAGGTACAACTACAGATCAGTAAGCCCATAGGTGACTTGACTAACTTTGAGTATGTAATTTTGTAATGAAACAAACGTCAATATCAGGAAGAGCGCGTAATAAAATGTCGTGATTTGATTGATCACATTGCGATCGGACGTTGAATATTCGAGTTGTTGGAGAGACGGAACACTGTGGGCGTAGTCGCCGTTTTAGTAATTTTTTACTCAACTATAAGCAATCGCAGGTGACCTCATAAGCGTCTAAGGCTTACTGGTCTGTGGGTACAACCCTATAGTATTTAAACATAAGCATTCAATACTATTTCCATATAATATGTGTAGATTTTAAAATTACTAAAAAAACACTTCATAACCACTATGACCAATTATAATTCAAAATCTCAGTGTCCACCTGTCAATAGAATTTGTCATGTAATTCTTTCGCATCAATAACAGTCATATCATAGCTGTTCAACACTTAGAGACTGCAATTGATTAATTAGGAGCAATAAATATTTATCTTAATATATATTCCATTTATTAGAATTATCATTATAATAACATGAATTGACTGATAGTTTTAGAGTATACCTAGTTCTTTTTTAATGTAAATATACATGTTTATCTATTATGTAGTGTAGAAATTTTAAATTATGCATGTATTGGAATAAGCTTTTCGAAAAAATTAGGAGTACTGTGATCTATTAAAAACATTCTTTTATTCCATTTTTATTATTTAGAAATTTTACTTTAATACAAATATAGGCGTAAAATGTGCACTAATAGCATTTGCTATATAACGGTACTTAACCTTTTAAATAATAAATAATTATTATTACAGAACAAAATAAGATATGAAGTGCCATCAAATTTTAATTGTAAAGAATTGCCAGAACAACAAAGAAACAAGCTATGTTTTTTAATGTATCATTGTTATAATACAGCTACATGATTCAAATAAAAATGATTTTCATTTAATATTACGAGTGCGGGTAAAATATATTCAGCACAAATATTATACTTGTTTTACACAATAGATAACTTCTGTAACTGCATTGTTTATAGATATAGATCTATGATAACTGTGTTATTAATAGGTATATTGCTTTTTATATTTCAAAACGATGTATTTAAAAATCAATTAGAGATTGGGTTGGACCAACAGTTTTACCGGGACGATAAATGAGTCGGATGCATATTGGCACAATGTATCTCTCAATACACACACATTTACCAGACATTCGGCCACGATTTTACGGTCGGGGATATTATTGGCATGCAGCTTTGTATTGCGCCGTTCACACTTGTCGGGTCGAAGCGGCGAGTTATACCCCACCCACGTGCGTATCTCTATACGCCGAAGCCAACTCACAACTGCTTTGTGACGAGACGGTCAACGATAAGAGTAGGGTGGTGTTCGCATTAGGTCGGAACGACAGATTGATCGTCAGTATAGTGAGAACAGCAACAGTCGACAGCTGGCCGACGGCAAAATTGTCGGTCTGACCTAATGTGAACCAGCTCTAAAGGCTGGTTCGGACTAAGCTAGTAATTAACGAAGTGACGAGTAGTGACGCGAGGTGGGGGGGACGAATAGCATCCTCCCCACCTCGCGTCACTACTCAGTGGTTCATCGACTAAATGAACCTATCGTTTTAGACCACCCATTCCCAAAGTGGGCGATACCGCCCCCCTGTGGGCGCTGCAGGCCTAAAGGGGGGCGGTAAGAGACCCAGAAAAAAAATGGGGGCGTTGTGTAGAGGCCTGGGGGGTGATTTGTAATTTCATTTAGCTAGGAGGCATCTTAGACGACTGCATGAGCTCTCGACTCAGTAGACAAAATAAGTTTGGGAACCTAGATTTTAGACGAATTCATTAAATGCCGCAAAAATCTTTTCACTAGAGCGAATAAACTTTAAAATTTATTTAGAAATATATGGAATACGAGTATTTGTGGTATATTAAGTAATTCGTAGCTCCAACCTCCTATTTAATCTCTTCTATTAATGCATTTTCGGAACCATAGCTTTCTTGTCTTTATCACAATTTTCAACTTTCACCTGGTCTATAATAGCTATTACCATAAAAAATAAGCTTCACCGTGTTTCGCAAAACACTACTCACGGGTATACTGTACTGTACATGACCACATGTGAACAATTTTTTGGACAGTAGCAAGTAGTTAAGTTACTAATTTATTCGACACTAGAGTAAATGTCTGAACTAAGCTTAAGAGTCATCAAATTATTCTTGTAACGAATATCATGATTGCCATAAGTCATTACATCTATTGATGCGAATCATAGAGGTAAAAAATAGACAATATTCACGTCAAAATGTGTATTTATCCAAACAAATTATTGAGGTTTAAGAACACATTAATTCACATTTTTCATACCATTCCTTTGGAACAAGTTTATTAGCATTTCGTGATTGTTTAATAGCGTTATAAGCAGCCAGATCCACTACGCTGAATTTGTTATTATAAATCCAATTCTTATATTGCGAAAATATTTTATTGATAATCTCTTCTTTGTTCTTATCAGACACTCTTTCCATCAAATGACAAAGGTCTAGCAAACTATCCATAAAATAATCTTCATAATCATAGGGTACAACACTTGGATATATGCAAGATAAATATCGTAATATGTTTACATTACCAATTACAGGTACATCCAATGCTGACAGTCTTAGCTCTGTATCAGCTGAAACTGAACATAAATACGTTTAAAATGTAAAATGAAATTTTCCTTTATATTTATCTTTATTCATGAATACTTACCATTTTCAAATATCAGCCTCAAATTTATTTTTGTACAATTAGTACTTGGCATATTCTTCAAAAAAGCCTTAATTTTTAACTGTTTTTCATTAGGAACAGAAGAATGAATATGCCATGAAATATTTATTGCAAGGGATGATTCTTTCACAAAATATTTCAAATACCATGGTAAACTGTCTGGGCTGAGAATCAGTACAACTTCCTCGGGAAACGAAATCTAAAAGGAAAATACGTAACATCAGAAAGAAATTGAAATGTATGTACTCAAATATAATAATATATCCACAGTCAGCCAAGAAATTTGTTGAGCACAATATACATAATATCATAATTATCATCTCACACCGGTCCACAGGTCAGAGTCCAAGTCTCTGTTTAATTTTAGTCTTTTTTGTTTCGGCCTCGGCATTTTAACTGAAATCTGATATGCCAATTTTGGTCGGCCTATGCGACCTTCAAAGGGAGTGAGATGGGGATTGAGTTTGTATTTTATGTAGTCATCAAATCTTTGCCAATGGTAACTATTACTTTTTAAACTTTAGTTACAGGATGCTCTGGAAAATACATATTTTTCATGATGCAAATGACTCCATTAATCTAAGACATTCATCGAATTCACGTCAAATTAGTGTCTTGTTAACAGATGTTAAATCAGTATGCACCTTTAACGCATGCCATGACCTATGACTGGGTGATAATCAACCAAATAAATACAATATTTTCATAAGAACTATTAAAACATTCAAGTGCTTAACTACTTTCTTGCCTTACATCAAAATAAAAACATACATCCTGTTTGCTGTTGTTTGTTTTGACGTCATATTTACTGTCGTTGACTTGACAAAATAAGCTAATTGTTTTAATTCTATCATAAAGTACATCAAGCTTTTTCAGGAGTTGATCTTGTCTTTTTTCTAGTTCTGCCATCTTTGGATTTGGTGCCTAAAATAATGAATTAAAAAAGAAATCAATAAAACTAGTGATCCAAATAATAATTAATTAGCCTGCTATATAACGAAGATACAAAATGAAATCAAAATATATGTCAAATTATTTTAAAAACTTTTTACTGCAATTTGATAATTTACTGTGATCATTTTTTTTTCGAATATTGATTAACAAAATTGAATAATCTGTACTCTGTACCAGGTCATAAAGCTAGATTCAAACAAGTAACTGGAGAGGAACATTTCTAACTTCATCAGAGCTTCACTTTGATTATGATTTATGATTTACTCTTTTAGAGAGTATGGACATCCTCTAAAGCATGCATGCATGGACATGCATGAGAATTTAGTGTCCCTAAAACATTCCATAAGACTGGCAGTGGCGAATTTTCCTCTGGAGAAAGTGCATGTTTCAATCGATAACTGGTCACAATGTTTAAAGGATTGTATTATGGCCAGTGGAGATCATTTTGAATGAGCTTCATAATTTTAAAATGCTATTATACTGATGTATAAACTAACGCACACTGCAGTAATAAATGTTTTATGTAATAGAAAAATAACGATGTTTTCCTTGTAACAATATTTATGGTAAGACTAGGCATGTACAAATACATACATATACAAATACATACATATACAAATACATACATATACAAATTGATCACTTGTAATGGATTTCCAGTTACAGAGTATATACATAATTTAAGAATACATGACCCTTTTAAGGTGGGCAGCAATGCTAGACCATGATGTCAACATAAGTTTTAGCAATGCTTTTGGACATAGAAGTGGTCAAGCAGAATCAGTGATAGCTTACTAGGTCACAGATTTTAACCAATGCTTTTAAGGCGTATCGGCTAACCTACTATTACAACCTGTGCCAGCATCTGGCGTATTCTATTTCTCCCAGTCAAGCATGAAATTAAATTTGGTGATCTAATTTTGGTACACAATTCTGTGAACTGTGGTAAACAGGCATACATGTGAAAAACATGAGTAAGTGTAATGAAAATAAACCTTAAGAAACTCGATAACCTGGTTGCTGATTTTGATATCAATTTCTTCTGCAGCAAATAGTTGAGAAAAAGTATTAGGATTAATAGGTTTTAAATGATACATGCACTTTGGCGATATTAATTCATCTTGAACAATGATATTTTTCATAACATACATAATTTTAAATCAAATATTAAAAAAATTAACACGAAATGCAATACCCACAGACTATAAGGCGGCCCGTACACAGACAGTCAATCTGGATCGCGATGGCGTACATCGGTACATCCTGATTGCCGTCATGGATCACAGAATTGCGTTACAACATTACACGGTCAATCTTGATTTCTTTAGTCCTTATATATACATATATATAATAAAGTACTTTATGGTCCTTAAATCGGAACCGCCTTGTTAACACCTCTTTTCATTGCTTTTCATGGATTTCAATAAAATTAAAGTTATTGTAATCATAGTTTAGGCCTTAACTTTGACAAAATGTGTCAGAAAAAAGTGCGGGGTTAAACAATTGTTACTGGTGGTTCATTACAGAAAAGAGAACTATACACAAATTTAAAAATAGTGTGTTATTCGCAGTGTTACGTGTTTCTTTTTTTATTAGTCTGAGTTAAAGAAATACAACAGGGTGGCTTGCGCCAATTATTTAATAGTTGATACAACTGAGATGTCAGTTTCTTAAATCAAGTTTAAATAGTTGCGAGTAAGCCACCGAAGTAGGCGAATATAAAAACTACTACAGGATGGAGGTAAAATATTTTGATGGGTTACTACAAAAAATGATAACTCCATATGTTACAAAACAAGATAGGTAGTTTCATGAGAAAAAATACAACACCTAAAGAAAAATTAGCAGTAACATTACGTTATATTGCTATGAGAAATATTGGTTCTAAAATTTTCTGCTATGATGTCTCCTTCTGCTATTAGTGAAGCAATCAAGGTTACAAGGTGAATACGCTAATTCAATCGATGATAATGGCGGAGAATGTGTGTCATCAGCGTCTATCATCATGAACAATTAAGCGTAGACTGACGCTATTTTGTGCTCACACGTTCAATCTTGATCAGGATCAGTCGCACGCAATCTTGATTTCAAATTATATAGATATTTTGTGATCAGATGTATCAATCGGTCTATCTACTTCATACACAATCAATCTGGATCACGAACATTGATTTTGATCACAGATCGTGATCGAGATCGAGATTCAGTGTGTACGGGCCGCCTAATACCTGTGTAATAGTTTTTTTTCTTCCACCGAAAACAGAATTCTCCCTTTAAAGAGAAGGCAAAGGGATCTATGCCAATAACAGCTAATGTCTTCAGAAATAAAATGTTATGTAAATTCTTTATTTGGTTTCACTAAAAAGTCGACGTAATATATTTTAATGTTTTTTGGAGTTTCTAGCAACAATTATATTAATGCAATTTTTCTAGTAGGATCTTTCTTCTAGGGATTTTGCCGGTAAATAGTATCTCATTGAAGACCTTTGTTAGTATCATGCTTAATTCTTCTACTGTTCCTCGGATGAGCTCATTTAGAATTCCATCTGGGCCAGGGTACTTTTCCATCTGGCTGTTTATAGCCTTTGCTACGTCCGATCACAATATTTCTGGTACTTCTGTTATATCTCCTATCAAATTTTCCAATCTAAGTCCTTTTTCGGGCGACGCTATGTTTGTCTGTTTTGAGTATAACCAGCGGTAGTAGTCTGTTGCTATGTTCAGGATTGTGCTGCGTGTAGTAGTTGGCTGAGCTTTATCTCTTAGCTTTGGTATTCATTCTTTTCCTTTTTCACGCAGTTCCTTGAGAGCTTTTCGTGGACCTCCGGTTTTGGTAATATAGTTTTCTAGGGTTTTATTCTTCTATTTTTCCTGTTAAGGCTCGATATTTCTTTTTGACTTTTCTTCTTATTCTTTCTTGATATTAAATTTTATCCATCTTCAATTAGGTTTATAGTTTCTTGACTTAGATAGGATTCTTTGCTTTTAATTTTTGGTCTTCTTATCTGTTCCTTGAACTTGCTTTCTACTCTGACATATTTTTCATTCAAATTCTTACTGGAAGTAACAACTTCCATTAGGTCCTCTGTGGACTCGTTTGGGGCCCTCTTGTTGCTAGACATTTGTAGGTAGTGCGTTTGGATTGCTTTCGGCCTATGATTTTTTGGACCATGTTCAGCAGCGTACCATGCGGTGGTTAGTATTAAAGTTTAGATTTTGTATAATGCTCATGTCGCTGGACAACCTTGTTTTGTTAGTCAAGATGTAGTCTATCTCATTTCTAACCTTACTATCTGGAGATATGCAAGTCCATTTAGTTTAGTGTTTCTTGCGGAATATGGAGTTGAGCTGCGTTAAATTATGTTCTACATAAACTCTACAATTTTTTCACCATTTCTACTTCTTTTGCCACTTCCATATTTCCCTAATATATGCTCTTCTCCAGCTATTCGAGCGCCCACCTGAGCATTAAAATCTCCCATGACTACTACATTATTGTCAGAGTATTTTTCAGTAACTTCGCTAAGATTGTTGTAAAACTTGTCTACGTCTGTTTGAGTAGCTTGTCCGTCGGTGAATAGACTTGAATGATTGTCCAATGTTTTGTATATTCTGGTATGTTGATATGAATCGCTGCTATGCGATCCGATATGCCATCAAACCCGATGATCTGGCTTTTGAGTTTTGACTTAATCAGAAAGCCTACTCCCCTTTGGCCGGAAATTTCGCCTTTATAGTACATAACATATTGGCTCCTCTATTCTATTCCTTCACCTATTCTTCACATCTCGCTCATGCCCAAGATGTCCCATTTGATCGTTTCGATAGCTATCTCTAACTCGTGCAAACTTTCTGGCGTTCTCAAGGTTCGTGTGTTCAGTGTACATAAATATAAACAATTAATATTTCGTTTCTGCTTCCCTGGTTTTGATTCCTTCGTCAGATCTGTTGGAGGGTAATAGTCGACTTCCCCCACGGTGACCACCGGCTTGGGGTGAGTTTTTCCGTAGTTTTGTGTTTTATCTCGGATCAAGTATGTTTTCTAATGCATTGTCCAGATTAAAGAGACCTAAGCCTATATTTGTCTTTGATAAAGTGTCATCTGTCACGACTTACAATTTATTTGCTTCAACAGCGTAAATGTTTCATTGTTCAATTTATTACAAAACTATTTTTAGCAATATCCCAAATATTAATTATAACTTCTGACAGAACTTTGCAATATTTAGTATGTATTTAGTGGGTAAACAAACACGAAGTACAGAAAATAAAATGTGATTGGAAATCAAAAGAATTGACGACATTTTAAAACATTTTATGGCGACATATTCTCTGGATGAAGTTCAGTGAGTAGAGTATTAACCAATTCATCAGTCCCAATGCTTGCTATCGGAATAAAATTTCACAATTTTAGTTTTGAATATAACTTTCATTCATTTAAAATAGTGTGGAATGGTACATTTATGAATGTCGATGTCGATGTTTTTATTTTTTAAATGTAAAAAATGTGTGAAAATCACAAACCGAGGTCATAGTACAAATTACCAATTAAAAACTCCATAAATTAAAATTTTTACACGAAGAGTAATTTATTGATAAAAATTTAAAAAGAAAAAAATGAGATTAACTGCTAAAACACTGAGTAAATAATCACTACGTTTGCTAAACCACTTTCGGATAACAAACTGTTAGGATTTTCCTAATACTTTTTGAGGGAAGCTTTCTGAATTTGTATTTTAAGTTTGCCTATTTTAAATTGTGAAAATATAACCTGACTGGATTTCTTATCGGTTTTTTTCAGTGTGCAGGTTTTTTTCGACTTGTATTTGACGTTAAAAACACCTTGCAGTTGTGTTTACTTGATTAAATTGATTTGACATTGACTTTAAATAACTTCTTAAAACTAATTACATTATAAAATATTTTCTAATAGTTCATTATGTTTACAGTTTCGAGTAAAAACTTGTAGCAAAAAAAAACAGAACTGAAAGTTGACCGTTAGTCCTCAAAAGAAAAAACTGGTCAGGAACCTATCAAAGTGGCAGGGAGAAGAAGAAAGGTTTCTAGAGCAAAGGAGCATACTCTACCGGGCGTAGCGTTACATATGCTTGCATGTACACCGTCACGAATTTATGAAATAAATTGGTGTCACTGGTTTTGTTTAAGTGGTGCTTAAACAAAACCAGTGTTTAGATTGTTTTTACCAATTTCTGGTACCGCATGTCACGTTAATTGTAATCGATATCGATAAATTTGAATGTAAGGCGGTCGTCTCTATTTTGTTCTTTATGTTGGTATACCTGATTGCTTTATAGTCGTGAGATTGTCTATTTTGGGTATCTTTTTTGACATTTGGAGTCTATTTAGCTCTATGGAAGTCCCGACCCTCATTACGTAGTAATATTACATTCTCTTTGAAGTAAGCAAACAGTATTCTATCTCCGTAGTGTCCTAGAGATAATTACCTACGGTCGCTCGGTACGTAAACACGCAATAGGGCTACCGACTTGGACTGAATGTTTTTCTTGGGTTATGTATTTGATAATAGGTACTATATTAAATTGTTAAATTATCTTTTCATTTTATATAATTGCAAATTTAATGAGTTTTATTTATAAAATTCTACTAGTATTTTATTTCTAGTTTCAAAAGTTTGTGAGTTAGTATGGTGGAAATGGACAAAAAAAATGCATTTTGTGTGCAGTATAATTAAAAATCAGCAAAAAATTAACTAGATCACTATGGTAATGTATTTCCTACAAATTAGCAACAGAGAAATATTTTCGGTTACGATATAGATGTATTCAAACATCTATACACTGAACATTATGCTCGTAGACTTAATTGACATAATATTTCGTCAGTAAATGCGCGGCAGCGTCTCACACCGTCCGACATCAACCGCGGTGCACTCGCGACTGTTGTATGCCGAGATTTCGAGCCGCGTCGTTTGGGAGCGTTTGTATGAAGATAGAATACTGTATGCTTACTTGTACATGTGCTTTAAACCACGTTCTTCTTCTTTTTTAAACGTATGATGTTTTCGTAGAAAAAGCAAATATTTTCTTTATAAATATGCAGGATGTATATAAAAGCGGGACAGTTACTTTAATTGATGAAAGGGCATAACTATGTAGTTACAAAAAGAATTATCGAAAAAAACATATCTGTTTAAGAGTTACGACCATTTAAATTTTCAGGTATTATCATCACCATTTTACGTAAAGTGGCTGGAACATGCAGTTACAGATTTTAAATCGAACATATTTTTTTACTTTGTAATAATTTCATCCGCTACTGAAATAAAGCATGGAATCCAATTTCGAAAATAATGCATGTGCCCCTTAACAATGTTTATAAATCGCTACAAACATGAACTAATATAAAAATATGTTATTGCCACATACACAGAAATAATATCCTTATCGCTACATAAATAAAGGAGATTTCTGTGGATTTATTAAATTAGGTAAAAATAACAGAAGTACATACACACCTTAGTATTTACAAACTTAAAACTATACATTATCTTAAATAATAGACTTCCTCAAATTTGCCGCTTAGAAAGCTGTCATTGCTTAAGGTACCTAGCAGACTGGCAGCATTGCCTCTTTTAATAGCCAAATTGATTCGTTGGCGGAAGAAGCTGCCAGCCCGGCGGTCTCACGAAGCCTCGACCAGTCTCTTACAAATATCAGAAACCAGTCGATGGGCTTCGGAGCCCCAGGGACCCAAAGTTTCGACTGAAAAGAGCGTAAATATAAAACTCTCAGAGAGAGTTGCATACTTACGCCGCTTCAAGTTCTTGGCAGTGCTAGTCGCAGCACCTGCTGACTTGGAAGTCGCCGGCACATGGGAAACAGCAAGTGTATCGACACAAGTCGCATCCCACACCAGCGATCTTCCAAGTTTCCAAACAAGGAGCGTCAAGCCATCCCGTCTCCTGCCGTCGCCGCGTGCAATACCTACAGGCTCTAAGACTGCAGGAACGCCAGCGGCGACAAGAGCCCGCCGAATGACGTCATTCAAGGCAGCATGTCGTGACATGCGGCCCGCGCTACGTAAACAGGATAAACCGTGGTGACCTAGTACATCGACGAGATCACCACAGTGGCAACAGTGAGAAAGGTTAGTCCTGGCCTCCAGATCAGAGAAAGTGTGGTATTGTTAATTAAGGTAAAAATTAAATTACAGACATAAACTACTTGTTGTGTTAAGGGGAAGCACAATTGAAGTAATTGTGTTTTGACCTGTATTTTTGTTATTATTATTTAATAATACCTTATTGAAGAGTAATCAAGATGCATTCTCGGTGTCCCGTTTTCATATGTACACTGTATGTACCTCTAGAACGTATTATTACAAGCTAAGGATAATAAGATGCCGGTTAAGGGTGCATAGTTTATTTTCCTTCGTACAAGCAGATGTCAAGAACACGCGAACTTAATTACGGCGGTTCCTAGTCTTTGTAGTCGCCCTCGAAGTAGGTACTCGCGTATTAATCACCGAAGGTACACGCTTCACTTAATAACGACATTCCCGAATTGCAGAGTTCTTCCATCCAAGATCGTCGCAGTAGTCTATGTAATTCGCATTGATGTCACCTCGATATATCGCTTCGATAGATAGTTATGAGAAACTGACTCAGCGATGGACACGGAGCTCTATTTATAGTCCGATAAAAACGAGGGTAAAAACTTCTAGAGTAAATCCGAATGGTAGTAATAATAACGCATAGAAATAAAGAGGGTGGAACTTTCTAGTTAATTACGCTCGCTAACAATAATTCGACATTGTTCTCGACGCCGCCTGTTTGCAAGAGTCATAGATATATGACACGTCATCGCTCCGGAATTTTCGAGGTGCAACTTTGTTCTTCTTTCGTAATTTTACTTATACTATTATAGCAATGCGTTTTTAGGTCATAACTCTGCAAAGCCTAGGTCTCGAGATATAAGCACTAAAAGTTACATTTCTAGTTCCATTAAAAATCGACCTTTTTCCTTAAGCATAAGGTCTAACCGTAATAGTGTTTCAAACATTGAAAAATTTTAATTTTTTGCTAGAAGGAAATATTTACATTTTTATTCCAAAATTGCTTAAATTTTTAAACTATTACTTCTTTGTAACATCTTTATGAAAGATGTAGTTTTGTTTTCTGATTTTTAGGGTCTTCTTATTCTTCTTTTTTATATACTGTCAACTCGTTTCGTATTTACTAAAAACATATCCGTCATTCTCAAATAAAATTTGGTGTATCTTTTAAGTAAAATGTCTGTCTTCTTATCACTAAGTCTCTAACACTCTCCAGTTAAGTGATAGTAGGCTTTAATGGAGTTAAAAAGGGCTTCTTGGAAGAACGCGTAAACTTCAGTTGCACATGTTTATTGAAGCTTTTTAGTTCTTAACAGTTGTGCAGAACTTTATTGTACAATATACTATCACTTTTGTACCTTAAAACTCACAAAAATGTAAATTATAAAAAATCTAAATCAAACTTTAACTTCACTTCCCCCGTTGCCGCCAAAAAGTCAGATTTTTAGGGTCCATCGATAAAAAAGGATATACTGTTAAAAGCTAATGCGCTCATGGCCAAATTATATTATATGTATTATCTATGATTGCGTATAAAGACGTTTGTTTTATTCAAGGCCTAGTTCAGTCTGTCACAACTTTATAAAAAAAAACGATGTACAGAACAGAGCCATTTTTTTGTGTTTTATGTCGGATCAAGTTTGTTTTCTAAAGCATTGTCGAGATTAGAGACTAGAGAGACATATGCCTATATTTGTCTTTGATAAAGTGTCAGCTGAACGAATGCACGAAAATCACTTAAAGATCGTTTTAAAGACATTGATGTCCTCACCTTGCCGTTCTTATACATCTTTGAAATTATTATGTACACGAGGAAAAATATAGATCTATTTAAAAAGAAAGGCGATATTTGTGGATGGAAACCCGAGGTCGTGATAAATTAGTTATTCCAAAATTTAAATTATATAAGTCAAATGTTTCATTTTTGGGTAACTGCATTCGTTTTTATAACAAAGTTCCTCAGGAAATTACTCAATTAACAGACAATAAATTTAGATTGGTTATAAAACGTACATTGATTAGAAAATCATACCATACAATAAACGACTTCATTGAAGATAAAACAATAGTCTGGAAATTATCTTCTCTGCACATACATTGACTGTTTTAATGACAATATTGTATTTTAATAAACCTTTTGTAAAATGAAGTTGAAAAAATGATACTTGACAGAGTTTCTTGTTGGTTCTTCTCAGAGTCCAGGTTTTTTTTTCTCTTCTCTTTGAATCAAACTAAAGTAGATTTGATGTTCAAAAATACCTTGTAATTGGGTTTACTTGAATAAAATGATTTGACTGTGACTTTAATTTGTTTTTGTTTGCCAGGGCAATGTAAAACTCAGAATGTTTATATGACGCAATAGACACCGCTACAAAATTACGAAATAAATATTTCATTTTATAAACATGATTTCTTCAGAAACTGGTGTAACTGGCTTTGTATAAGTGGTGCTTAAACAAAACCAGTGTTTAATATGTTTTTACTAATTTCTAGTACTGCACGTCGCGCTAATTATAATCGATATCGATAAATTTGAATATAAGGCGGTACGTCTCTATTTATATATGTATGTTGTTGACGCTAACTGTTTTTATTTCGTGAGATTGGCTATTTTGAGTACCTTTTTTGACTTTTGGAAGGATTTTGGAAGTCCTGACTTATCACGTAATAATTTTACATTCTCTTTGGTCTAGTTTTTTTTTTCTCTTTGTTTTGGCTTCGCAGATTGCATTTAGCCATTGACCGAGTATTATTTGTCGAAAGTAACGGAAACGAAGTTTCCCGCCCTTTTTTCAAGAAACAATGTTCTTCTTCTATTTCTGATAAATTGAATGTGACTTTACGTCATAGGCAATTGTTGCCTCCAACATTTCACAATAAGTGGTACCGATAAATTGTATTGTGTGTGTACATTTTATAGTTTGCGGCATGTGGCTGTTTGCGTTATTTCTTTGCCTATTAACTAGTTTCATATCCGGTGCTATTATTACTTTTTATTCTACTTGACACCGTTTTCCACCTGTTTGCAGTCTTTAATTATTAGTAATAAAATATTGTTTTTCTTCTAATATTTAATTATTTTATATATATGTATATATTTGAGCGTTTGTGTGGTATACACAAAAAAAGTTTTCATCTGTACTAAATGTTAAAAAGAAAATGGCGTCTTTTACCACTTCAGTGATTGTTTGCGATACATAAAATTACATTACTTAAAAATTAACTATTTTTCCGAAGAATCCTTACGTTCCTATTTAAATGTTACTTGCGTTATTTGTTATTTTTTGTTCAAAGTATAGTCTTCCGGCTATTACTAATTACACATTATTTCATATATTACAAAAACGACATGGCGGATTGTTAATCGACCAATGAGAAGCCAGCATCGAAGCGTTTCAGAATTGCATATACCTCGCATTTCGCGTCATTAGGTTTTTGGTGCCTTTCTTTCTGATGAACTTTTATTACCTCATCTTATTATTATACCCTTTTCACTTTTACAAATTGTGAGAAAGACTGTGTGAATTTAACGTGACTACTCTATAATTTTTTATTAGTGTGAACAATCAAAACGCCTGTGATCATGACTGCTTTGGATTTAGGTTGAACTGAAATGCAATTCTCTCGTTTTGTTTTTGTAAACAAGACTATGTTTTTGCTATACACGTGCGAAGTGCTACATAATTGACAGTTGTTTAAACAATGTCGGGAAGGGGGGCAAAAAAACGCGGGAGACCCCCGAAATCAGGAAGTTTTGAAAAAAACAGGAAATTTCAATATCATTTGTTGAAAAAGCCAAAATATTTACAAGCACAAAATGTGGGATCCACATCTGTCGCCAGTACACCGACAGCATCAAGAGCATCTTCTCCTCAAGGCAGTGACATTAGCAGACGAAGTACTAGAAAACCGAGAGGAGGAAAATCACATAAAAGCAAGAGAGGAGGTTCATCTAGTGTATATTCGCGCAGAGGCTATAATCCACACGCTGCTGATTATCATGAGTCAGAATATCATTATGGATCAGATTTTGGAGACGAGTACAGTGATAGATCTGAGCCTGAGGAAGAACGCGGCAGCGATAGTTCAGAAGGAAGCGCTGGTGACGGCGCAGCCAGTGACAGTGATTTTTCTGTTAGCAGCTATAGTACTACTGGGGGCACTCCTAGAAAAAACGTTAATAGCGTTATTCGCCCGCCAAGTCCTGATCCTTTATGGTTACAACAAGAGCGTCAGATTCCACATCTGAAACTGCCTTCATCCTCAGATGATTTGATCATCCCTCAAAATTTAGTGTTGCAAGTTGTTAGTATATATGAAGTATTACGCCATTTTAGACATCTGGTTAGGTTGTCCCCTTTTCGTGTCGAAGATTTATGCGCTGCTATAAGTTGTGAAGAACAGAGTAACTTACTTATAGAAGTACACATAATGTTGTTGAAAGCATTATTGAGAGAAGAAGATGCCCAGCAGACACATTTTGGTCCACTCGATCATAAAGATAGTGTGAATATCACCTTATTTTTGTTGGACGTAATGACATGGCCAGAAGTGTTAAGAGTATATGTAGAAAGTGATAAATCGTTTGATCAAAATGTTATAAAGATTTTAAATAATTGTGAATACCCATTTACTTTGGTGGAAAACCGTGTAAAGGTGTTACAATTTTTATGTAATCAGTTCTTGATTACTAATCCTGTTCGAGATGATCTCCTCAGTGAAGGTAAAAAATTTATTATACTAATATTTTAAAAATAATGTTACCTAGCTATTACCGTATGTAAAAGTAACCTACATCATTCCCCGGGGCTTAATCTGTGTATATTTTTTTCATCAAAATCCAATGGTGTAACTGTAAAAACATAAGTTTTAATGTTCAAACCCCCCTTTTTTACAATAATATGAGACTTTTTTTTTAATAAGCAATATTTTCATAGCTATATTCCATTCCAGATAAAAGTTTCATACAAGGTTCAACCCCTCCCTATACTGCCTTAAAATATAAATTTCTAAAAATCTTTGCTTAACTCATCAGACCAAACTTCATGTTCCCAGTTTTAGTAGTTTTTGAGATTTCATGATTAATCTAGTTAGTGTGAGTGGTATTTCACTTTAATTATATGTAGATGTAGGATTATTGTAACACTTGAATCACTATAATAGTAGTGTAAGATTAGAATTTTACTGAGTAATTAAATAACTAAATGATTAACTAACCAAAATCATCTAATCAATTCAGTTTTTTTATAAATGTACATACATACATATCATCATGGTGTTTCCCTAACGAAGTAAAGTAGTCAGAAAGCGCGCCAAGCGTCACAGTCCTTTTATAAATGTATCAGACAATATACACATTTTTAAGCACTATGATTTATATTATGGGTACCTTTTTTTTATTATTTCTCCTTTACACCTCTGATATTTTCAGAGCCTTTATTTTATTTCATATAACTCACCCAACCTTTCGAGTGTACACATTACCCATCCTATTTAAAGTAAAGTAGGATAGTAAATACTATTCTTTTAGAGCCCTTTGATATTTTTTATGGCAAATAGTGATATTTAATGCTCTAATTCTCAGAAATTTTAAGTTTTTTTTAATATTCTGCTGCCAGTTTATAATAGATCCATTTCCCTTCTTGAATACTAGTATTGCATATTTTCATAATTATTTTATAATATCTTACAATAACCATTCTACGAAGTCAGTTTACAAGGAAAATTCTTAGAAGCACTACTTTGACATCCTAATTAACATTGTTTCAAGGAGTTCTAACAATTTCTAAAATTATGTTGAGATTAAGTACATATTCTTATTGAATATTAGTGTTGTAGAAATGTTACAAATTTCTTCCTTTTTACAGAAAAAAATATTTAAAAAGGCTTATTTCAAGGATAAAGTGTCATGATTAAACATCAATGACTTATAAAAAAAAACGATATGTAATAAAACTTCATTCAATGTACCATATATGACAGACGTTACTTTTTTTAAATTAATCAGTGTAATAAATATAACAAACAGGATAAAATCAGTATAAAATACTGATGTCTATGCATGTTTCTGAGACCAGCGTGTGCGCTTGACAATGTAAGACCTATATGAGAAATTTTTATGCAGCAAGTACATTAAATAGCGACCCATATATGCCTACTAACTTATTTTGATCCAGTGGTGATTTCTCTGTTTCATGACTTTCTGATTTCGCGCATTTCTTCTTAGGCTTGTGAACATTGTGTTTTAAATATAATCACTAGTAGTAAAGTTAAGTAAATAAGTTCTAAAGTAATGCTAGCTTACAAGAAGTATTGCAAGCTGAGTATCAAGATGATATCTATTAGATTTATAACAATTTATACATGTAAATAAAATTGAATTGTCTGTTCTGTAATTTTTAAATAAAGGCTTTTTTTTTAAGCTTATATAGTTATTACTGCATTAACCAAACGCATGTCTTTTTTAATTTTTGACAATCTATTTATTTGGCCTAATCTTCAAAATGGCTGAACTGATTTTAACGTGATATTCACAGGAAAATAGAAAATTTTTCAATAATAATCTGAGCTTCCTATGTAAAAATTGACAAATTTTACAAATAATTAAACTGTAAGTTGATGGGCATGTGTTAATTTAAGATAAATAACCTGAGACGTAGTGATAACACTAATGGGAACCAAAACAGTTTTTCTATAATTTTTATCTGTCTGTCTGAATTTACAACATATTATGTACTTAAACACCTTACAATAAGTACTGTAAGAATTTGATGATAGTTTTCATAATTGCATCTGTTACTTGAATCACCATTATCGTCACTATTTATTTCTTTCATTGCTTTATGTAACAAAATATATCCCATAACCTGGCCAGATAACATAGCCATGAATTAGAAAAGAACACATAAATTGGATGTGGTTTTTGCACAGACAGACAGAGAGATATTGACTTTTATAATATGTATATAGAAGACTAGAGTCTGGTTGCACGTTAGGTATGTTTTTATCACAATCGGCCCTTTAGAAGTTGAGATCTAAAATGAGCTCTCTTTAGTTAAGTTGCATCTGTAATATGAGTTTATTTTATAGTGGCTTTTTGCTTGATCCTATATTTTTTACCATAAACATACATAAGTATAGCAAAGATCTATCTATATTTTATTATAAAACAGCAACAAAGCCATTTCTATACATTGACGATCTTTTTAAAAATGAGTGAACTAGGCATTTTAAGCTTTTCTGATTCGAAAATAAATACTTATAGAATTGTTGTCTGTGTGTTTGTATGTTTATTTCTTCAAAGCTAAGAATTTGTCTTGAATTTTTGTGAATTTTGTCTTTGAAGAACTGGAGTCTCATTTAATAAAGTGCATAATGTCATCATGTTCATTTTTATGACAATGGTGCAAAGTTATTTTTAATTAGTCAAGGATATGAACTTGAGCTTTTATTAGTAAAGGATAATAATATCTAACCATGACTACATAACTACTGGTTTCGAGGTAATTGATCCTAATACTAGTAGCGGTAGACAGGTAAATACTTACCTCTATTCAATCTTTACTTTTAAAATAGTACCAATATTTTTATTATTATTTATTTATCAGGCTGGCAACAACTGATAATGTCTGTATCCAGTTAATCACTATACATTTAATTGTGTGTCCTGGATACTTGTCCAGTTTATTTTTTAATTCATTTACACTTTTGGCGAAAGGACATCCCTCAGTAGTGCATTCCACGCTGTTGCTCAAAAAGTGTTTCAACACGTTATTGTGCGGGAGAGTGGGAGACATGTTTTCAATTTTAAGTGGTGCCCTTTAAGATGGAAATTTATATCACGTATACACATAAACATATTGTAAAAATCTTCTAAGTTGTAATGTCTATTTAAAATTTTAAATTTTTCAATTAAATAACCTGTAAACGTTATAAATCTAGATTACGAAAAAGCTTTCGATAAAGTACGCATAACAAGGCTATTGTACAAACAGAATTTTTTTGTAATAAGTCGCAAAATGCTTAAATGGATTGAAGCTTTCTTGCACCACAGGAGTTTCCGTGTGAGAGTGGGCGAAACACTATTTGAGCGTGGCATTCCGCAGGGATCAGTCCTTGACCCTTTATTATATATAATATACATTTTTGACCTACCTCACTACTTAAAGTTAATGTGAGTTTCTTTGCCGATAACACAAACATTTTCGCGAACGTAATCGTCTTCAGGCGGATCTGGATGCAATCGTTAATTGGTCAAGAGAGTGACTTATCAATTTAAACGCTACCAAATGTAATGGTGTTGCACTTGGGGAGTCATAACCCCTATTTGACATACCACTCTGACAATATCCAGCTTGGCGACGTTAATACGCAAACAGACCTTGGTGTTATTATCTCTAAAAATCTAAAATGGAAAGATCATACAACCACTATCACTAAAAAAGCTAAATCCTTTATCTACTTTATTAGAAAACCATTCGGATATTTAACACCAGAGTTGATGCTTAAAATTCATAAAACATATGTCAGACCAATGTTAGAGTACACTTTCCAGGTCTGTAGCCCTTACTTTGCCAAAGACCTAATTGAAAATGTGCAACACAGTTTCACAAAAATTCCACCTCAAATGAGAAAAGAGTCATAGGAGAGGAGACTTGAGTTATTAAAGTTAACAACTCTAAAAAAACACAGACAGCAGATATCGCGCAATATTGACAGTCGCATGCTGTCTGCGAGATACGTAATAAGCGTGCTAGTCTTCCGCACAATAACTTATTGAAACACTTTTTGAGCAACAGAGTTGTAAAAGCGTGGAATGCACTACCAAGGGATGTCGTTTCGGCCAAAAGACTAAATGAATTCAAAAATAAACTGGACAAGTATCTAGGACACAATTAAATGCAAAGTGATTAAGTGGATACAGACATTATCAGTTGTTGCAACTGCCAGCCAGATAAATAAATAATAATAAAAATATTGGTACTATTTTAAGAGTAAATTGAATAGAGATAAGTAGTTACCTGTCTAGCGCTACTAGTATTAGGACCACTTAAAATTGAAAACACGTCTCTCGCACATTAACGTATTTAAAAAATTTAAAAACTTTTCTTACGGCGGCCATCTTAGATTTGGAATTTTTCATGGTGAACTGTTCTACTAGTTCATTTGATCGAGGGGTGTGAAAAAATTGTGAAAAAATATATAATGCTCCAAATTTGCTATCTTGGATTTATAATGATACTGAATATATTCAAATGTATTGTCATCAGAACTAAAGGTGTGTACCAAATATCAGATCAATCCGTCAACAGGAAGGGGGCAAAATTTCAATGACTAAGTTTGACCCAAAAAATAGCAACAGCAACAAACAGGGAAAGCTGAATAAAACTGTTTACAAACGAAAAAAATTTAATAACAAAAATCGAACCTTGATTCGGAAAAATATCAAAATTAGAATTTACACTGAATTCGCTTCCTTTACTCTCACTGTAATAAAGCTACGAAAGTCGCACGCATACATGGGTCTGAGCGCGCCAATACCTAAATTCAAGTGCTTACGATTTATCATAGGGCTCTTAAATTCACACTACATTCTAGTTTACATACTTCTTATTTCTATTCTATTCTAACTATAATATGTACATATATTGACATTTTTATCCTGACTGCTCCTACTTTATTTTTTGCAATCATTTTTCTATTGTTATTCTAACTTTTTCCCATCTTTTAGGTGCATATTCTTCGTTTCTATTTCTTTTTTTTTATTATACATTTATATTACTCATTTGTATTACTATGCGTACCAGTGATGTGCATTCCATACATACAAATAGATATTGTCTACTCTGATAATTTACTAATTAAATAAAGTAAAAAAAAAATATCGCAACCAAAAACATGTTTTCATTTTGGACACACGTTTTTGATTTCGTGTGCTTGCCTTAAGACGTGACTAGAAAGCGTCACGGTAACCATACGCTCCAGAGTTCGCTTGTGGCTCGATTTACACACATTTAAAGCTTTTCTAATACTGTTTCGTATAATTACACGCATTCATCTGTAATGGTTGTGAATGTTTACTTAGCTTAAAACATGCACACAAGTTAATAAAGAGATTGAGTCTCTAGCCAATAACAGCAAAGGAAAAATAAATTGTTAACGGTTTGAATCCCATTAGTTATAGATTAATTTAACCTGTTAGAAAACATATTAACTTCATAAAAAATATTAACCGTACCGTAGTTTGACAAACAACACGTCAAACAAAGTCGTAGATTTTCAAATAGTTTGCAAAACACATTTTTTGAAGATGTCGGATTACTCATCAGCCGCTATTTCAATTTTTTACGAAAATGGCGGCGCACAATGTAACCTATAGTATAATATCAATTGGTGACACTTATAGGAACAACTAAGAAAAACTAAGGTTGCTATGTCCTAAAGCAGCTATACTCAACCTACGGTCCGCGGGCCGCATGTGGCCCGTCATGCTTTATCGAATGGCCCAGTAAGTTAAAACAATTTATGAAGGCATAGGCACACAAATTTTATTTACATTATTTGTGAATAGTCGTACTCAGAAATGAAGTAGATATACAATTATTGAAAAAATTGTTAAAAGCGCTCAATATTGTTAAAATTCTTTAAAAAAATTTTACGCCTATTTTAATCGTAATGTTGTAGCCCACTTGAAATAAATAAATATGTGCCCGAGAAAAAAAGAGGTTGAGTGTTGCTGTCCTAAAGTGTCACGTTATAGAGTCAGTTGCAGGAAAAAATCGATGTACAACAACTTCAAACCCTGAAAATTTTACTCATTAATGTTTTATGTTTTAGTTATGTTTTAATGGACATAGCAACCTTAGTATTTTTTTGTTCGTTTAAATATCCTTAATCGATTTATATGCAGGTTTTATTGTGCGCCTTAATTTTAAAAAAAGACGGCTGTTGAATATGCTCGGCTCGAACAAAAATATTCAAACCCTTTTGACAAATTATTTGATCATTTACCGATACTTTTAATATGCATAATATTATGCTCTTTTTTGGATTTTAGGTACTCTCTAGCTAGGATTTATTGGCTAGGACATATGATATATATTTATTTATATTTATATTTTAATATAAATCATCTTAGGTATTTGCATTGTATTAATTTACGCTAACTAGAAAAAGCTTAGCTATTATTCCTAATTTTTATGATATTTTTATTCTTTTCCAGTACCTATACATTATGACGATCACTGCCGTGTTTGTCATCGTCTGGGAGATCTGTTATGTTGTGAAACCTGTCCCGCTGTTTTTCACTTGGAATGTGTAGATCCTCCACTAGTTGATGTTCCCTCTGAAGATTGGCAATGTGCTCTCTGTAAGCAACATAAAACCATGGGTGTGACCGATTGTCTTCCTGATGCTGAAAAACAAGGAATGCTATGTCGCCATGAACATTTGGGATTTGACAGACATGGAAGAAAATATTGGTTTATCGCCCGTCGTATTTTTGTGTAAGTAAAAGAATAATGCTAATAATTATTACAAACATGCAGTAATTCTAATATGTATCTACTAAAATTAATTATTTGACAGGTACAATGTTATACAAAGATAATTAATAGCGAATTAAGATACAGTATTTATTTTAGTTTTGTGAAATAATGTTCAACAAATAAAAAACATTAAATTTCTCTCCTTTTTCACTTTATATGAAAACGGGACACCTTAAACATGCTTAGTTACCGAGAACGCATCTTGATTACGCTTCAATAAAGTAATATTATGTAATAATAACAAAGATACAGGTCAAAACACAATTTACTTCAGTTATGCTTCTCCTTAACACGACAAGTAGTTTATGTCCCTTTAATTTAATTTTTACCTAATTTCACAAATCCACAGAAATCTTCTTTATTTATGTAGCGATAAGGTTGATATTCCTGTGTATGTGGCAATAACGTATTTTTAAATTAGATTTCATGATCGTAGTGGTAGCGATTTGTAATGCGATACTTTAAAATGCGTATTTTAAAATATGCGTTATTTACGAAGTTGGTTTTCTTGCTTTATTTCAATAACGGATGAAATTATTACATAATAAAATGTTCGATTTAAAATCTGTAAATTTACACTTTTTAGCCGCTTTTACAAGAAATGGTGGTGATTACACCTGAAAATTTAAATGGTCATAACTCTTAAACAATACGTTTTTTTCGATAATTGTTTTTGGAACTACATAGTTGGAAAATAGTTGGAACCCTTTCATCCATTACAGTAACAGTCCCTTTTTCATATACACCTTGTACATCCGACTTATACGTAATTAAAGCTTTCATTATTTTGTGTAACATTACACACTATGCGTTTGAAATAATAGGACTGTTAAAATACCGTTTTAGCTCGCATTCTGTAAGTGATGTCATAGTTCCACGTAAGGTTAACAAAAAAAGGACGTAACAAAAATTATTTTTACTTAATACATAGTTACATACAGATATCCCAATAAATACGATCAAATGGAAGTCCAGAAATAGAGTAACCCTAGAGGTACTTGAAATGTACCCATGTATGTTCCCCGATTTTTTGTGGTTTTTGAGTAATATTTTTTCGTATGTGTTTGATTTGAGTACAATTAATCACTCAAACAATCACATTTAGCTTCGGAGCCACGTAATATTGGCTGCAACCCTCGTCAAGCAGCGCAATAATTTTGCCAATACAACGATACTTTAAAGTACTTTAAAATATTAAGGAAATTAGATAATTCAATAAAAATTGTCTAAAAGTTATTTAGAGTCGATATCAACTTTCGGAAATTCACACCAAAAAATGTAATAAAAAGTTTGTTTCTTTAAAAAACATTATTTCTCATTATTTTAATCAAAATGTTATGATAAAAGTGATGAAAACTATTCCCTGCTAATTAAGTTAGAAAATTCTGAAGATAAGACTACTTAAAATTATCAGACAAACTATATTAGTTACATAGCAACAATAAAGTTGGTTCTTTGCTTAGGTGCCTGTTTTTTTTTGCAAGTTAAAAGTATTTTTTGTTGTTTTATTGTTTTTGAGCACAATAGAAATTCAAGTTTTTGTATCAATATCATAACTTTAATAAACTTAATTGTAATCGCTTTGTTTTCCAGCGAATCGGAAGATGGTGATGTGTGGTATTATACTACTTCCCAACAGTTTCAAGAAATATTAAATGTATTAGATGCGGAAGAAATGGAAGTACCATTGGTACGTGAACTATTGGAAATGAAAGAAGAAATTGTAAGACAGATGGATATAACAGAAAAACTAACAAATCAAGTAAAAGGCAATCGCAAGTCTTATTTAGAAGTAGAAAATGCCAATATTATAAAACAAAAAAAATTGAAGGAGGATCAGAAACAAAAAGAATATAATACTGAATTTAAAGTGGACAATGAAAGGACTGAGAATGGTACAGCAGTACTACCTGATGGAGATGTGGTAAATGAAATTACTGTAACCAGTGAAGATACCATCCATGATAGCAATGACGAAGATATGAAACAGGATGATGATGGGAAAAAGACAAAAAATAACACTACTAATAAAATTAAGTCGTCAGTTCACAAAAAGAGTGAAGAGTGTAAGTTTTTTAGAAAGCGATTTCTCGTTTTTATACTTTATTACGTTTGAATAAGAGTTTGTTAATTTTCTTATAATGTCTTCGCCATATATTACAAATTATTAGCGACAAGTAAAACATTCTATCATCTTTGTAACAGGTGTGGTTTTGTCAGAAGCAATACATTTTGGTCAATTTACAGCCTCGTTTCTATTAAATAAATTATAAAAGAATAATAATTATATTTGTAAGAACATGTTTTATGACACAATAATTAAAGACTTCTTTTCGAGTAAAATAAAATATTAACTTACATGATTCCTTTGCACTAGTTCACATTTTTATACTTAAAATATGATTGTCAGTTAACTCAAGAATTAGTGACAAGAGTTAATGTCTTATGGTTGTACTTGCATAATAGTAGAAGTTAATAATTTATGAAGGTAGATTCATATGATAAATAAACCAACTTCACATAACTAGTAGTAATAAATGTTTGATGATTTTATTGTTTATCAACACTGTAATACTTCACATTTTTCCTTATTTCAGTCACTGAGAGATTAACAAGACTAAAATCGAATCAAATTTCTTCTGGAACATATCTCTTCAAATTAGGAAATGAAAATTCCTTTAAAAATTATATAAACCAATACTCCACTAACTCTTTGGCACTAAACAAACCTCAAAGAAATGAAGAAAGAGACAAAAAACGTTATATGTCACATAAATTCTCTTTATCATCAAGTCAAGAATTTAAGTGGGTTGGACTTTTAAATGGTAAGTACATTCTTATTCTGTACATTTTTAACTTTCTTTTCAGAGTAACATCGTCTGTCAATCAGACATTTCACAGAAACCTACGTAAGAAAAAAGGTTCATTCCTTGGAAACTTGGAAGATCACAATTTACTCTCTGTTTAATTCTTTATGAATATTTTAAAACGTTCGTAGTGCAAAAATGTGGGTTATTAAGATGTACAAGTAAGCACATATTTGAAGTTTTTGAGACAATGACATACTGTGACAAACTGATGGATGTGTATGTGACGGATGTATAAGGGTTTGTTAATAGTTATCAATAATCAGGTTTATTAATAGCATAATTTGTGCTAGATAATAAAGCAATAAGGCTTTTCCTCAACGAAAATTATTAATTTAAAATTTCTTTTGGTATTAATCATTAACACTAGAAACGCGGGTGTCCCAAATTTGACCCACAACACACACAATAAAACATTTAGTTAATGTTTTATTGTGTGTAAAGTCCTAATTTTTTATGACTTTTTATGAAATGTGTTTATTATTATTTATATGAAACTCACGTAATTGCAATATATATGTTTTTTTAATCGAATTTACCTCTAAAGTGCGGTTGGGTCAATATTGACCCAGTCATGGATGTCGGAATTTAACTTCATCATTCTTCTGAATTAGTCAAAATATCGTTGTTTTCGTCATATTGAATATTCGTGCAACATATTGAATATTCGCGGCTAAGGCGTGATATTGGAATCGCTACATTAGTAACCGAGTGGCAGTGGCTGGAGCGTAGCGTGTGTTTTGTTTCTGTGACATCTCACGTACGAGGTGATATTGAAAAAAGACGATATAACTTTGACAGTATATCAAGGAAAGCACAAAAAAAATGTTCTCCTTAGCACCATGCACCCAGATATTCAGATTGAAACTGGTATAAAAAAGAAACCGGGTGTAGTATCATTTATAATAGTTCTAAGTATGGGATAGACGTTATGGATCAAATGGCTCGAAAATATTCTGTAAAAGCCTCATCTAGGCGTTGGCTAGTTCACACTTTTTATAACTTACTAGACTTAGCAGCAATAAATGCTCGGATTGTATCGTGACTTGAATGGAAAAAAATCAGCAAAAAAGAGTATATCTTACAGTTAGGAGAAGAACTAGCTGAGCCGTGTGCGAATAGCAGGAAAACGTCAAATAGTCGTATCAATATACAAAACTGTCTGGGCGTCAAGACAACGTCAAGAAAAAATATCTGGGCGTCAAGACAAACGTACTCGTTGTCAGGTAAAGTCTTCTTGTGCCGGCAACAAATCGTGTGTGAAATGCCATGTGTAAAAAAACAGTTTGCAAAAAATTTACATCGAAAGAGTTTTCAATTTGCTCATTATGTGATTCGGAAGAGTAATTGCACTACCTTTTTATAGTTTTACTTAATTTTTAACTTGAATTATTTGTGATTATGATTTCTGTTTTAAGCCAAAGTACACCAAAAATATTTGTAATCTATAATAAAAACACTATTATAATTACGAGTTTTTTTGGATACATATCTTCACATTACTGTAGCAAAATAAAAAATTGCCCAAAATTGACCCATCCGCGCTTCTAGGGGTTTCTGGATATTCCGCGCTTCGTGTTAATTGTGTAATACTAAATCTAACTGTGCCGTTTTTTCGAATACACTATAATTTATTGTCATTTTTTTCAGCCACAAAGCCACTTTTAGTTGCTACTCTAAGACAAACATTATTGCAACTGGAGTCGAACATAGTGCTACAGTTTATGCACCCTAATTGGTCTTTACTGAGAAAACCTTGGGTGCAAGCTGTACAACTCTGCCAAGCTCCTAGAGACTTTTCAAGAGCTCTGTGTGTATTGCAGGTATACTTAATTCTATTTTTCATAAAAGTATGGATAAGTTCTTTTATTAATGTGATATATAGTGAATGGAATCAAATGGTAAAGTGTGACATACTAGCCTAACGAAGGCCAGCGCCTCGATATCTCTTAATGTTCCACTGCAGTTCCGCTATCGGTGAGGAGGATAACAGAGTTAAGAAAAAAAAGTCCGGTTGTCAACTTTTTAATAAATAACCCTAGTAAGATTTGTCTGTTAGTAGGTGGCGAAACCAAAAATAACGTTCTTCATGGTCTCACTAGCTTTTAAGTAGTGGGATCATCGAATATGATGAAATGATTTATATGTGGTAATTTTCATTGATCTCAGTGGTGGAACAACCTCAGGGGAGACTTCAGCAATAATAATTCTTCATTTTATACAAACTGTTTTTTCAACTGGGATAGTATGAGGAAATCAGAATCCATAAGATGTACAGAGAACTGTCTCGGGAACCATTCAGTCTTTTTTGGTGGCAATGATTTTGGCATTATCAATTTTTTGGTCAAGTGTGACTTACTCAGGAATAATTTTTTCAGTGTTCCATAATTTCGTGTCAATACGTCTTACACGAAATTCAAATATGGAACACTTTTTTAGCACATGAAAGTTTTTGTCACTTCGAATGAATCGTTTCCGAGTAAAGCGACTAATTTAGTACCTTGAATTCTTCTATCGCTTGAAAAATGTTACATTAAATTTGCGATTTTTTTCTTCAGATACAATGAAATGACACTTAAGTGAAACTGAATCGATTCACATTAAAAAAAAGAAATAGACGATTTTACTAATTTTTATGGACATCTCTCGCTTGACCAAAAAAATCCATAATGTCAAAATTGTTTTCACAAAAGAGAATGAAGAAATGGTCCTTAAGACGATTCCCCTATATCTCCAATGGATTCGGAATTCCCCATAATGTCCCAGTTAAAAAAAAAACACTATACTTCGATCACCAATAAAAAACTAGATTAAAAATCTTGTTGAAAACCCTTCGATCACAAATAAAGACATAGATTCACAATCTTCTGTAAAATTGAAACAAATTGTGCACTCAAATACTCATTTGAGTGCACATTTGGATCGGATGTTTTTGGAGTGTTGATTGTGTATCTAGTTTTTTATTTGTAATCAAAGGTAAAACCTGAACAATTAATCCGAATTGACATTTATATTTCGAATATCGTATAGTATTATTAAACATTGTAAAAGCTGGTAAAAGATCCTTGCTTGGCATCGAAACGAAGTTTGTTAAATTTAAAATGAAATCTTACGTTTTATGCCTAAAATGTAATTCACATAATATTTTGCGTCGCTATTTACGTCATTTTGATTTGTTACGTGAAAATGCCAAGGATAAAACATATCGTCAGGCAATATTTGAAAAAAATATGATTACGAATTTCATAAAAAAAAGCTATGAAACTTTATTATTATAACGAAATAAATCTAACTTTTTGTCATCAGTTCACAAATTGAAATACGTCAATAAAATTATTTAATTTATTTACCGAAAACAAGAATCTCCATTTTTTTTTAACAATCTAAACGTGTTTTTCTTACAATTTTTGAAGTAGCACTTTGAGTTCTTGCTGTTAGCGTTTTCAAATACTACTAAAACAAAAGTACACTCAAATGCTCATTTGAGTGCACATTTGATTTAGTCATGTTTAGAGTGTTGATTGTGTATCTTGTTTTTTATATGTTATCGAAGACTGTATATTAAAAAATGCAGAAGCTTAAAACACTCATCAATAGGCATATAGAAGAAATATTTTAATGTGTTATACTTTAATTAAATGCAGAGCTATAATTTATATCCTGTTGTATTCTCTTATGCAACCAAATATTTTGATTCAGATGTATTGTTAATTACTTTTAAAAGTTTTATAATTTTTCAGTAGCATGAAAGGGTTCTGTAGTTGGGATACACAATGTTCATTTAATTGGCAGCAATATTATTACATACTATTTGCTATTATATTGTGAAAAAAACAAAGTTTCTGGGGTCATTTAGGATGTAACCTAAAATATCCCATATTTAAAAAATTATGCAACATACTAATATCTTATAAAACCAATTTAATTTTAGTTGAAAATATTTTGAAGTTCTATTACCTTAAATCTTTTCGCAATTTTTCCACCCCATAGTTGAAAAGTTAGGACTTAAATAAAAAGGCCATTTCGAAACCTTTATATAATTTTTGAAGACTGATCTCCCACACATTTATGGACACTGAAATTTTTTTTCATCCGCCAGTTACAAATAGGTATAGAGTGACACCTCTAATTTTTTTTAAATTTTAACACCATTGAATAGGTTAATAGGATACACCTACCTCCCTTAGCTATATAGTGCCAATAGTCGCCAATATAAAATATCTAAAAACACGGGAAATTAACGCGATTACCTTTTATTGTCGTGGTCGTGGTTTCATCGGCCGTGGTCTCAAGTAAACTGAGTTTACTTGAGACCACGGCCGATGAAACTCGGCCGAAACGTCAAGGGAAAATAAAAGGTAATCGCGTTAATTTCCCGTGTTTTTAGATATTTTATAATGCAGCGCGAAAGTTTAAAAGTTTAAGTCGCCAATATAATTTGCTATACTATACGATATTTGCTGTATGTATTGCTGTGACATATGGACAGACAAACGGACGGGACGAAATTATAAGGGTTCCATTTTGAACTGTTTGGCTACGGAACCCTTAAATTATATGAATATTCGCAAACACGAATTCTATATGTCACAAGTATTATATGTATATACATAAGTTATACCTGATGAGACTAATCACTAATTTTTAAGTCGGTAAAATTAAGACTGTTCTCCAATTAAAATTTACTCAAAAATAAATAAATAAATATAAATTTTAGCAGATGCATTTATTTTACTCATCTTTTTCGCTGACGAAAAGACTCAAATATATTTGCATAATATTTGCAAATGTGACAACAATCGACAAACGACATGTATCGACAAACAAGCCAGAATAAATACGTTACATCACTTGTATTTATGTGTACAATATTTTGAACATGGCAATCATGTAATATATATTATAAATATGACTACCTGTATATGTACATATGTACGTAGTTACTTTTAATGTAATGTGATATTTTTTAGTATGGAATATATTATATAATGTCACACTATTTCTCATTCAGATCGGACAGAGCTTCAATGCTCAATAAAATGACACCTCGACGTCACATTCGACAATGAAACAGACTTGCAGATGGCAAAGCAGATAGTATAAGGTTGCTAGCCCATCATCCTATACAAGTTTCTCAAAAGTTTTGTCACTTGTCGGACTTTAACGACCTGCACGGGAAGAAATGTAGAACATAACCTCTACAATATAGATTTTCAAATTATCTGTGTTATAATATACATAATCATAATTTTTCTGTTTTTCAGGCATGTATAAAAAGTGTAGTATTTGTGCCCGCGTGGCATGAACAATTAGGTCATGTTAAATTGATACGTACAACTGCTGTTGATCGAGAAGAACGTAAGAAATTGGACAAGAGAGAAAAAAAAGAAAGAGATGAAGAAGAAGAACGTTATCGAAGCGCTTACAATTTTGTCAAATATTCATTAGGACTTCGTCATCAGGTAATGTAGAATAAATTCCTGTCCTAGATTTTTTAAAATTGTGTAGATCTGTAAATAGTCATTTTATGCATAACCAAACCACATAACCATATTTGTGAAAACGTTGATCTTTTATCTATATATTAATACTTCCACTAAGTGATACTTAGAGTAATCTTTATCGTTTGTAAATTAGGTATTAATAGAATATTTTTCATTTCTGTAATCTTTAATTAAAGTGATAACACTTTCAATTCAAATAGTATTATAAATTTTCAATTTGTATATTCTTCTCTTTAGTAAAACTACAAATATTTTTGATACTATTTAGTACTTACCTAATATGCTGCTGTAATATAATTATGTGTATAGAATCCTAACCAGAATTATATTATTTAGGTTTGGAAACAAAAGGGAGAAGAATACAGAATACATGGACAATGGGGCTGGCTGTGGAATTCAACAACCAGGAAGTTTAAAAAGCTTAACATGAATGTTAAACCAAACCTCTGTAGTGGCCCCGCTAAGATAGCAGTCAGAGTTCGGGAGGGCAGTATTATTAAAGTATTGGCTGTAGAACCTAAGACTTATGAGTATTTAATGTCCAATACCACTGCTGATAATGATGTGCTAGATAAGTGTAAGTATAATAAACTTTTAAGAGTTTGTGTTTGTTTCTATAACTAAATTGCTACAAATTACGATGTAAATTAATGTTTAATTTTGATTTTAGTACCACCTTCAATGCGCAATTTGATAGTAGAAAAAGAAAATGAAGACTTCGAAGAGATAGATGTTGAGAAAGCCTTGAGCTCTTCTACAAGAAGATTTTATCCCAAAATAGCAAAAAAGTCAAAGATAGATGGTTTCCTAGCTCGGCGAACCTATTTGAAATTTATGGAAGAGAAAAAAATAGCTAACTTGGTAGCTAATGTCAAAAAAGAAGACTGTGATATAAAGAGTGAAGATGACAAAAATATCGATGTTGAAAACGATGACACAGAAACAGACATACCATCCATATGTGACACAACAAATGATATGAAATTGAAAAATATTAATTCTGTTACCAAAGATATGGATGTATTCAGAGATCAATATCTCAAATTAACACAACTTACTAAACATTACAAATGTTATTCATCTAGTTGTAATAAAATAGAACCTTCAACATTCCTACAAGGTTCAGGAGTGAAAATAAATTGCTATTCTCCTCTATGTATACAAAAAGAACGATTATTAAATAAATTATTGTCATTATTAAAAGTTGGTGTGTCTAGTTCAAATAATTCTCTATTTAATACTAAAGAGGCAAAAATGTCAATACTGGAACAATATCTGTTAGGAAAAAATGCTATTCACTCTGAAAGTACAAAGGAGAATATATTAACAGATCTATTATCAGCTGTGGCGTGCGCTCAAGAGTGTGACAACAAAAGTACAGATTGTTTCGTAAAAAGAAAACTTAGTAGTGAATGTGACTTAACCATAAAAACTGAAAAATATGATATCAAATCTGAAAGCACTCTCGAAGAATCAGCTGTTCCTGCCGTAGGCAATGAAATGGATATCGACATAATGTGCAATAATAATGAAGATAATGATGTAGAAATTGGCCCACTAAAAGAATTGACTGATAGTGAACAACAATCTGTTGAACTCGAAATGGATTCAGATAAAACTCGACCACCAATACCAAAACTGAGAATAACTAGGGGAAGGTCAGCCAAATTGTTTTCTAATACTGCTTTAGTTACTAATAATAACAAAGACTCTTCATATCAATGTTCAGTAACATCAGCTAAAGATGATGATAAACCTGGCTATAGAGCCACAGTAAATAGACGGTTTAGGTTAGCCAGACCAAAAAGAGATGAAAAAGTTATAAAAGAAGAGAAAACAGAAAATGGCATAATAAGAGTATACTCCACAGAGAATCCATGTGGTAAAGTTTATTTGAAAAGGGTACAAACGTCTGCTATTGAAAAGAAAAAAAAGAGGACACCTGTTAAGTATCCTCTTTGTTCTACATTCCATACAAGAAGCAAAGCTAAAACTATTATGGTTTTACCCCACCATGAATTAAAGAAACTTTGTAGACAATCGGGTATTAGTGCTGTTTCTGGATTTAGTCATAACGCCAAACCTAATCAAGCAGTATGGCCTTATCCCTGTGCGAGACCCTTATTCAAAACATGTTGGTTGTATAGAACAGTAAATTTACAGTGGCTTGCTAGTGCAGCTCTACAACTCCGAATAATGTGGGCTTGTTTGCGGTGGGATGACATGGCTGCCAAACCTGCTACGGCAGATGGCAAACATCAATTGACTACAGATACAGAAATAGTGTCTTTGGAATTGTTAAAACATCGCCATGTTGGACAATTCTCAGAACGTACTCAATATTTACGTCGCCGCGTTGTAATACCTCTTGAATTGCCAAAGACAGTCCGTGAAGTAACTTCGATTCGCAGTGGATTGAGAAAAAGGAAACGTGCAGAATCACCACAAAATACAGAGCCTCAGGTAACAATAAGATTATAAATTGTCTTTGACTTAATTTTGAATTGTACGAAAAATTGACGACATTTGAAATTAAGTGAGCGTCACATTGTATTATATAATAGTACCTGGGCGACCGAGCTTTTCTTGATGTTTTACAAAAAAAAATAACAAAAAAGAGTGAACACAATTCAGGATTCGAACCCGCGTGTTTCAGCTTGATAGATCTACACTCTAGCCATTGTACTACTGAGAAGGTAAACTGTGTTGTGAAATCAGAAGACTAGAAGTTTTAAATGTGTGAGAGCATAGTGAAAACGAATTTTCTCAGAATTGGACCTATCCTAGATCCATTTTTAACCACCGTAAAGCTGTATATTGTAAATTTCATCGAAATCGTTAGAGCCGTCTTTGTCAACGCGATTATAAATATTATATTGTTTATATTTTAAATAACATAGTATCTTGAAATAAAGGAAGTCTATGAAATTTAACACTAAATTCATTGTTCAGGAAAATAAAAGCATAGATTTTTCTCCATGACTTTTAGCCATAGACTTCATAAATAACTGCAAAGCCAGACGCCGTGTCCGAGAAGCAACAGTGGGCTAAATCAAATAACCTGACTAACCTGTACATTCTGTATTTTATCTGATGTTATTTGCCTCACTTTGTAGTATGGGGCAGGCTGTCTGAAGTTATGAAGTCTATGCTTTCATCATTCTTTTTCATTTTATTTCCTTTTTATAAGTACATTATTAAAGTGATATGGGTTTGTAATTTGTACTTTTTGCAAACTGAACTCGGACATATTATTTCAAAGTATTAAAAAAAAAGGTCTGACCACATTGCAGGATTCGAACTCGCGCACTTCGGCGTGGTAGGCCTACTTTAGCCATTGTGCTATTGAGAAGGTAAACTCTGCTGCAACATTAAAAAAGTATAGAAGTCTAGAGTTTAGAAGTTTTAGGTGTGTGAAAGACGAATAAAACGATTTTTCCCAAAATTAAGACCTTACTAGATCGACTTCGCCCTCCTATGTTGTAAATTTTATCGAAAGCAGTATCAAATATATGTATATTGTATTTATGCATATACAAATATTGTTCGTTTAATATTAATATTGTTAGGAGCTGAGGGTAATAAGATGCCGGTTAAGGGTGCAAAGAGTTTATTTTCCTTCTTACAAGGAAATGTCAAGAACACCGCGAACTTAATAACAATGTTCACGAATCGCAGAGTTCTTCTATCCAAGTTCGTCGCAGTAGTCATCGTAGTGGTCTATGTAACTCATCTTGATGTCGCCTCGAAATATCGCTTCGATCGATAGTTGAGAAACACTGACTCAGCGGCGGATACGGAGCTCTATTTATAGTCGGATAAAACGAGGGTGGAACTTTCTAGCTAATTACGCTTGCTAACAGTAATTCGACATTATAGTAAGTCATAGGTACATGACACGTCATCGCTCGGGAATATTCGAGGTGCAACTTTGTTCTTCTTTTTTTAATTTGACTTATACCATTCGATAGTAGACCTTAAACCTAGCAATGCGTTTTAGGTCATAACTCTGCAAAGCCTAGGTCTTGAGATATAAGCACTAAAATTTACGTTTCTAGCTCCATTAAAAATCGACCTTATTCCTTACGCATAAGGTCCAACCGTAACAATATAATAGTGGATTATATTTAGAATTGCTCGTGTAAGCGTTTATTTGCTGTAAATTCCTGTACTTTTTCGATTGAACACTTTCCAATATATTAATTCTTATTTTAAATCTTACAAACGTAATCATTGTCTTAGAATATTATTCGTATTGTCTATGTATTGCATAAATATATGTATTATATTTTTTCTGCCTGTAAAAATATGGACCGTATTTATAGATCTAATGTTTTACATAACAGGTGTCTGAAGAGTGGGTCGATGAGGACAAGTTAGAATTATGGGAAGTTCGACAATATGGTGAACGAGCTGAGCGCGTAACACCAGTGACTCGTACGTCAACTGGAAAGCTACCACAACGCGCAGCCGCACAACCGCCTCCTAACGCCGCCGATCTCAAAGATAAGATGGAGCAACAGTTACGCGAGCAGAGGGCCGCTCATCAACAAAAGAGAGCCCTTGAAATATCACAAGGTATGTGCTTACATTTAAGTAATGAATAGTAAATTATAATTATTCGTACATCGTAGTCGTTAATTAGTAATATTATATAGTAATTAGTAATATTATATAGTAATTAGTAATATTATATGGAACACTGCGTAGGAGTAAATTCCCACTTGACCAAATATTATTTCATCTTGAAAATACTCATACATTCCTCTCTGACTACCCTGTCACGGATTCAGGGAGTATGAGTGATATGCAGGTACGTATTTTAAATACTTTTGCTTTGTTTTACTATTAGCACTGAAAAAATGAACAAAATATTAATTTTCTTGAACAAATTTTTTAACTATCACTGTTGCCCGTGACAATAAAAAAAAAATTCAATGGAGGGGTAGGGCCCTCTGTTGAATTTTTCCTTAAGAGCTCTATGACGAATCGTAAGCACTCGAACTTAGGTATTGGTGCCTTCGATCATATATAAAAACAAAATACACAATCAACGCTCCAAAAATGTCCGAACCAAATGTGCACTCAAACGAGTATTTGAGTGCACTTTTGTTTTAGTAGTATTTGAAAACACTAACAGCAAATATGTAAAAGTGCTCCTTTAAAAATTGTATAAACGACACGTCTAGAACTCTAAAAAAGAGCGATTCTTATTTTCGGTAAATAAATTAAATAATTTTATTTACGTGTTCATTATTTCGTTATAATAATATTGTTACATAGCTCTTTTTTATTAAATTCGTAATCATATTTAAAAAAATATAGCCTGATAATATGTCTTATTCTTGTCACTTTCACGCAACAAATCAAAATGACGTAAATAGCAACGCAAATAGATTATGTGAATTATACTTTAGGCATGAAACGAAAGATTGCATTTTGAATATTTTTTTTAACAAACTTCGTTTCAATGTCATGCCAGGTTCTTTTACCAGCTTTTACAACCTTATGCTTGGACAGTAAGGTTTACTTTAATTTAGCACAATATTACGGATAATACTATACGATATTAGCAATGTATATGTCAATTCTGACAATAATTTGTTTAGAATTTACAGAAGTTAACATTAGTGTGGACCTTTTTTATTTAACTTTACTACTAGTGATTACATTTAAAACACAATGTTTACATGCCTAAGGAAAAAATGCAGGAAATCAGAAAGTCATAATATACTCATGGAACAGTGAAGTCTATTTGACTTTTTGACACAGGATCAAACAACTCAGTCGGCGTATACGGGTCGCTACTTCACGTTTACTCTTGCGATCGCTTGTTATGAAGAACGCATGTTCTCGTACAGGTCCTACCTCAACAAGCGCTCGTGCGGGTCTCAAAGAAAATATAATCACTACGTTTTAAGAGACGGCACTTACAACAACAATTTCTGCTAGTAATATTAGACCGCAACTCAATACCACAATGAAAAAAAACAATTACGTGTACCTACCTACCGACTTAAAATTAGTAATGTCCACCTAATTATCGATAGTGTAAGGCTGTGCAATTCGACATCGTTATCGATATTTGGTATGTACCCACTCCCCAATGGATTTTAAATTACTAATAAAAGTATGTGAAAAACTGTCAATGTATTTTTATTCATTTAATACAAATAGACAAACAGTAAGCAAAACAGTCAATTAAAAAGTAAAAAAAGTAATTTAAAATTTATTATTGAAAACACAACCATTAAAATTAAGGTTACAGTAAAAACATGGTAAAAACAGTGTTTATGCATAAATCCCTATACTACGTTAACACACACTACTCAGATTTATATATTTATACTATCTATAGACACATCACTCATAATCAACACTGAACTAAAAAAGTTCCAAATGCTACGCATTGGGACTTCATTCAATAGTTGATCAATGAGCAGCGAACCACCTCGAGACATCTGCCAAAGTCCTAATCTGTCCGCTAAAATCTATGTCTATTCTATGTAATTTAAACAATAATGATGTGTCATCAGCAAATTTTTTTTTAACAGAGATCTTTATGCATAAATAGAAGATCTTAATGATCTTCTATTTATATATTGGTTTAAAAAAATCACATGTAAAATTACCGATTCACTGCAGCTATATTTTTCCAGAAAAATTATGATAATAATATATCCTATAATAATGTAGCTACGAGGGCTGCTATTTATGTATCCGGAATAACAAAGTGAAACAAACATATAGAATTTATTATAGTTTTATTGCTTTTCAAAGTATTCACCATGATGATTGATGCAGTTTTGCATGCGTTGGAACCAATTTTCGTAGTACTTTTTCCATTCGGATTGAAGTATCTCTAAAACGTGCATTTTGAACGCATCAACAGCCTCTTTACGGCTCGAAAAACGTTGACCACGTAATTTATTCTTCACGGTTGGGAATAAATAGAAGTTGTTGAGGGCCAAGTCGGGGCTGTACGGCGGATGACCCGTTAATTCGATCTTTTGATCTTCCAAATACCGAGTTGTTTCGGCCGATGTGTGGCAGCTAGCATTGTCATGATGAAGAAGGATTCTGCGTTGTCGGTTGTTCTTTCTAATTTCTCCAAAGACTTCTGGCAAACAAATGGTCGTGTACCATTCAGAATTAACCGTTTTACGATCCTCTAGTGGCACTGTAGCTACATGTCCATTTATACCAAAAAAAAACAAGCGACCATTTGCTTCAAAGTGCTTTTTGAACGAATGACTTTTGTTGGGTTCGGCTCATCTGGGTACAATCAAACCGTTGATTGTTGTTTAATTTCAGGATCATAGGCATATATCCAAGATTCATCACCTGTGTAGATATTATAGACAGCTTTTGACGCACCCTGATTGTACTTTTGTCACATTTTTTCACACCAATCGACACGAGCCCGTTTTTGGTCAATTCTCAAGTTGTGCGGAATCCAACGTGAACAAATTTTTTTTACAGCTAAATGTTCGTGTATTATTTTATATATACTCGTCATACTTATGCCCAGAGAGACCTCTATCTCGCGATATGTAACATGACGATCTTGCATTATTAGTTCCCGCACAGCATCAATATTTTAAGATACTACAACCGATTTAGGGCGACCTTCTTTAACTTCGTCCGTGAGCACAGACCGCCCACGATTAAACTCACTAAACCAGTGATACACAGTAGTTTTCGATGGTGCTTCGTCCCCAAAAGTAGATCGATGCACTGTTTTTGAGTTAGCCCTCGCCGAAAATCGTAATAAATCATGGCACGAAAATTTTCACAACTTAAATCCTTGGTGATAAAGACTCGCAATTTTTAAAATAACGCCACGAAGGATACATAAATGACAGCTACATGAAACAAATTGTATTCTTCAGCCAAAGAGTTCCATTTTTAAATGTTATAATTACTTTTTTAATATTGTTCTGTAACTGGCCAGTTCCGGATACATAAATAGCAGCCCTCGTAAACATAAATATCGTGTTTAAATTTTAGATAATATTTAGGATTTGCACGTGATACTCTACTCGGCACTGCATCCTCACTGACTGTGTCAAGTATACAGGAGTGAGAATATGTATTTATATATAATATTTATTAAAATGAGTCATTTCATAAATATATATTTTATGAATTCGTTTCATCAAATATATAAAGAGATTTTTTATGTTACTATTTATTCTTAAGATTTAGTTCTGAATTCTTTTTAAATTTTTTATTGGAAGAGTCGAGAGATGCTCAAAAGACAAAATGTTATTATGGAATAAATTAATATTTATATAGCTTAATAACATAAAATGAACGTTGTGTCGGAATATAACCGTTACTTGATCTGTTATAGAAAAATTGTTGTGTGAAAATTTGTGTGAAAAATAGCATTGATTTCTAACATTCTTCCATTTTTTCAGAAAAATCAAAATCAAATAATAATCAAAGTTCAGCAAAAAGCACTTTAACGTCTTTATTAACAACAAACAACTCCACATCCACTGGGCAAAAAACAGTAATTGGAACCCGAAGGATAATCATGACTAAAGGTACAGATGGAACTCCTCGTGTAGTGAATCAACCTCTAGCGAGTGTTACTAAATCAAATCCACCTTCTGATGGAAACGTAACAAAATCAGCAGCAACACCACAAAAGGATGAACCACAGAAAGTTGAAATAACGCGCAGGCCTGATGGAAAGTTCACTGTCAAAGGCTTATTAGCAGGTCAGCAATTGATTCAATTACCAAATGGAAAAATACATATTGTTATAGCAGGACAACAAGGAATAGCTGGACAACTTGTTGCTGCATTACCTACTTCAAAAAATACAGAGTGCAGTGTGTCGTCCAACGAAAGCGTGGAAAGAGTAATGACTCCGTTGAAGAATATCGCTGAAGAGTCGAAGCCGTCTATATCACCACGTGTCGTCACTACCCAGCCCACACAGCAAATAGTTGTGCAAAGTAATCGGCAACTGGTCGTACAACCAGCGCAACAAGTAGTCGTGCAGACGGGCTCGCGGCCCGCGATGCAGCCCAGGCTGCAGCCCGTACAGACCGTACTGGTGCAGGGCCAGCTGCTGCAGAGGCAAGCGGCGCCCGCGCCCGCGCCCGCCTCCGCCCCCGCGCCCGCCCCCGCCCCCGCCCTGCGCCCGCCGCCGCCCAGAGTGCGCGCCGCTTCTACGCAGCAAATTGTCGTCAACAACCCTGTACTCGTACAGCAAATTGCGGCTGGAAAGATACAACTAGCGACCGTCAACGGACAACAGGTGCTCATACGGCCGACTGGCAACAATCAAGCCCAGATCGTGGCCCACATCGGACAAGGTCCAGCACCGGCGGTTGCAACGGCCACCCGCAGCATACCCCCACCGCGACCTCTGGCACCGGCGCCACCGCCGACTCCGCCACAACAACCACAGCAACAGCAACTCACTGAAGAAGAAAAACGCCTTTTAGCTGATCAACCGCCTGGCACTGTTATAAAGACTGTTACGGCACAGGTATAAATAAATAGCATTACAGTCTTAATTAATTAATTAATCCTGTACTGATATTTACTATATTACTATTGAAAACTTGTTTCAGGTCATGCAAACGAATAGTGGCCCCCGAATTGTTCTACAAGGCCTTCATGGTTATACGCTGTCGCCACAACAGTTAGCCTTGGTTCAGCACCAGGTGAAACAGCATCTCTTAAAAGGTGATCTATAAAATGTTTGAAATAAAGTTTAGTATAGCAAACAACAATATGTTAAAAAAACGTGATACCATACAACTATTAATAAATGCGAGTAGTGTATAATACCAGGTGTCTTGTCTTGTAGTCTTGAGGTAAAACTAAAATATTTTTGGAGCAATGTTAAATATTCATTTATTGTTTATATTAATTATAACTACTGACATCTAGATTAAAATATAAAAATAAATCATTCACAATGGCCGCCCTTGATTTCAAAAACGCGTGGGCCATTCGTCTAAGAAAGCACAATTCTTTTCAATAGGAATCCTTGATGAAGCATGAGAGAATACAGGTTTGGTTGAGACTTTCTGCATGTTCTTAACTAAAATTCAGTCCATAAAGAATAATTAGATTAAGAATAGAATTAAAAATAATTCAAAGATTTAAGCCAGGGCTCGACGACGTCCAATCTTCGCTCCGAATGAAGCATAGCAAATCGGCCTCCAGCCAACATTTGGTAGACTTAGTTTTATAGGAAGGTGCAGAATCCTGTTGCAAAACCCAGTATTTCCCAGCGAATAGCGTATCACTTAATGGTTTAACCACCGCTTTCAATATGTCATTTAGGTAATTTTGTGCCCTCACCTTTCAAAAATTAAGTAAAGTGACCCTCTCGTAGGAAACACCCCACCAAACCATCACACTTGCCGGATAAGGCTGGACGTCCTTCGAACTTCTATAGCGTAAACCTTATTGTTCTGCCAGTTATACTTTTCTTCCACTGTGAAGATGTCATCAGTGAACAGGATATTTTTTGGATCGTATCTCTTCAAAAGGTTCTGACATCGTTCCAGTCGCAATTTACGAAGACGCTCGTTTAAATAATGCACTTTTCTTCGACTATAGGCCTTTAGTTTGAGATTATGTTCAAGTATTCTGTTCACCGATATTCACGAAATATTGGTCTGAAGAGCTAATTTCTTTCGAGTCCGACATGGGTTTCAACGAATTTACTCTCTTATCACTGATATTGGCGGGCGGCCACATCTTTCACGGTCTTCTAAAGAGCTGGTCTCCTTATCGTATCACCTTATCACCTCTATCGTATAATACCGGTTCCGGTTTCATCCCGAACTTCGGATTTCACTAAATATTTGTATTGGTTTTTTTCCATCTTGAAACGATGAAATTACAGTCTTACGCAAATCTTTAGTTGGCGCCATTTTCACGAAGAATGAAAAAGTCATTTAAATTTATATTTTTTCTGATTCGTAACATTCGAAATTTAAAAAGTTAGAAATAGGCTGCTAGTCTACTAGTATCACTAAATTTTTAAATTGTTTATAAAAATTCGTTTCAAAACTTATGAACACATAAGTATTTGAAAAAGGAAATCAAATAAATGAGCAACCAAATAAGTAATACTTCCTCTATAATTTAATATTTCTGATTTTAATTACAATACAATAAAGTTACTTTTAATCATTATCTATCATAAACTTTAATATAAATTGGTTTGACATTACATTTACCAAGGGCAGATGTCATTGTCTGCATGACAGCAGAGAATATATGGGAAAAAGTGGTTCATGTAATAGCATTTTATATGGTATAAACTATTATTTTATATGTACTGTTTGAATATTTCATGTTATCCTTAATTTTTTTCAAGTTTATATATTTTTAATGAAATGGAACATTTTGTTGTATATTCTTCATAGTGATAAGCAGTGTTTCAATTTTTTATAATAATTATTTACACTTGTGTAGGCATCTCTTTTAAAAACTAATCAAGAAACTGACTCAAAAAAATTTACATTTTTTCAGAGATTTTGTAGTCTTCTTTGGTAATTTTGTTCAGTTCTAATACATTTTAATGTAAATCAAATGATTGATTTATTATTGTCAGTACTGCTACATATATTTCATGTTTGCATCGTTACTTATAGGACTATATCTATTCCAACATATTTTAATTTTTTGTTTTAAAATATTTGCCATAAATTGCCAAAAACCGTTTTTAATAAACAACAATAAGTTATGTAAGTCAGTTGTTTCGTTACTCATTTTCGCGTATTTGTTATTTCAGCTCAAGAATCGTCTGGTAAACAGGGCATGTTGGGTCCTACTAAGATGTACCTAGCAGTTCAACCGGTGCCCAGTGCGCCGCCACCGCTAGCCCCTGTAGCGCAGCAAATTCCTGTGCCCATGCCAGTACCCGCGCATCAGGTAATTTATTATTATTAGATCGACCATTCATATTAAAGTTGATATGTAAATATATTAGTTTCATCTGTAATTAAATCGCCTGTCAAAAATTAAATTGATACAACTACTAAATCATGAATATAACAAAATTTTTGTACATGTCTAGGGTGAAACCAAATTGAGGGCTTTTTGAATTTCGAAATCTCGCATGCTTCTAGTGAAGCAAAAATATATACTTTATGCGCTCATTCTGGTCAAACTCTATTTAATATAAGATTTTTATTGCCTCCTTAGTGTTTATATAAGCTACTTCATAAGACTGGAAGTTATTATCAACAGAAAATATTTTGATCGTTATTGATTTACAAAAAATTACCAAAGAGCATTTAGTAATATTCATTATGTATTTGTTAGGCAATACTATGTAACTACAATATTGTATATAAGTAAATAGTCATGTGATGATTTACATGGAGTATGATAGTCAATTTTATAACTTTAGTAGTAAAGTTTTAATAATTCGAAATATTTCATGGTCATATCATGGTCTTTGTTGATCAATTTATATAATAGAAACCCTCTACTTATCTGTTTCATTTAATATCAGTGCATGCTATCTTGTGTTGCTAAAATTAAAATTCAATATGTCTTCAGTAAAACGATCATAAGCGCGATTCTCCTTGTGATATGTGGGACGCAAGACTGGAAACAAATAAAATGTAACAAAAATTGCCAAGTTTTGTACCTGCGCAGTCGGCACCATATCTTATACTTAGTTCAACTTTCGTACTGAGCACATGATTACTTTTTTGATACGTGGCGCAGGATTAGAGTGTGAAATTGTTAAATATAGCTTCTGCGTGTATGCTGTCATTAATTCGCCTTCGTAATTCACCTCGGTATCGCCTTGTTATATCGCTTCGAACGGTAGTTTAAAACTGACTCACTAGGCGAATCTATATATAGCCCGACGAAACGAGAGTGGAAATTTCTAAAGCATTCCCAATCGCTAATAAAAATAGCGCATAAAAATAAAGAGTGCGAAACCTTTCTAGATTATTCCGCTCTCTAATAATAATACGTTTTTCTCGACACTGCCGGTTTGCACGAGTATATGACATGTCATTGCTCCAGAATTTTCTAATTACAACTGGATTCTTGTTTCTTAATTTTGCATATACTAATCGATAGTAGACCTCAGTTAGCAATGCGTTTCTAGGTCATAGCTCTGCAAAGCCTTAGGTCTTGAGATAAAAGTTACGCGTGACGTGCCATTCGATAATCAACCTTAACGCAACTTATATAAAGTCCAACCGTAACATTATTATTACAAATTTATAACCTAACTGTATTTGATTGTACTTTCTTAATATAATCATTTACTCTTTATTAATATTTTAGCATATTTACAATAATACTGGTTATGAAATAATTACTTGGGTGAAAGTTATAAAAACATTATTGCTAACTTGCAATGGACTGACTCAATTCAACGTAGCCTCGCATACTGAGTATATTAGACATCTGCTTTCTCCTCGCTTCATCGTTCTCTACTAATTGATGATATTTTGTTAGTAGTGTTATAAGATTATTTACTTGATCGTTAAATACTGTCACAATAATGTTCACAATACAATTAAAATGATTTTCACATTGATGACGCGTATTCGGAGGCGTGAGAGAATTGAATCATAATTTTTTTTTCTCTGACACGGGTCTCCAATTACCCCCAGATAGCTTTAAGATTTATACAAATGAGGGTTTGTGAAATACGATTTATAGCAACTATCCACACATAACTAATAATACAATATCTGGGGGCCGATCAAACTGTCGGCCGATAATTTAGTCTGTAGTCTGCGGGGCCTCTTAAATGATGTTTAGTTTACTAAAAAAAAATTGTTAGAATTTTTGATAGGTTACCCGGCAGCAAAGTCATTGTCCTTAATCATTCATTTGAATTAAGTTTCATTAAAAAAACTGATACGGCAGAAATCAGCCCCCGCATCTTAGTCTATAACGAATTTTCATAAAGAATGAAGCGGACTGAAATGTACCGCGAAATGCTTTGTCAATCCAATTCGTTTTAAATGTACTGAAATGTTCTGTATTTGTGAAAGTATGTTACATTAAGTAACATTGAATTATACGTTACACTGGAATAATACATCGAAACCTTATTGTTTCGATGTATTATTCACCATTCGGTCTATTATTCACGATTATTCGTGGCGTAGGTTCTTAAAATTAATAACATTCAATCAGTCAGCCATTAGTTGAATATATCTATTTAAATACGTAAAAATGTTTACGTGTTTACATATAAGTAATTATTCAATGAAGATTCCACATTAGGAATGCGAATAGGATTTACCATAGCGGCAGCTCTATTTGTTTCTCGTTCATAAAATATTTCTGTCTATACTCGCACATGCAGGTATGGACAGCCGAAAAATATTTTTTATAAATGTCTAGATTTGATGTGGAGGAATGACAAAAATATCTGAAGAATTCGTGTTTCGTCTATTTTTTGTTTTATTGCAAATTCAGTAAAACATTTACTTACTAGCTGTTACACGCAACTTCGTTCGCGTTCAATTTATAACAAAGTAGCAAAGCCTTCCCCAGGAATTATTTCTATAACAAATTCATCAAAATTGGTTTAACGGTTTGGCTGTGCAAACTTAAAAAACAGACCACTTTCGCTTTTATAACATTAATATGGTTACTAAAATGGGATTATAACAGGCTAACAGTTTAATAATAAATAGTCTTAATATTTTATAATTTAAAACAAAGTACGCAAAGTATTTGTGAAAGTATGTTACATTAAGTAACATTGAATTATACGTTACACTGGAATAATACATCGAAACCTTATTGTTTCGATGTATTATTCACCATTCGGTCTATTATTCACGATTATTCGTGGCGTAGGTTCTTAAAATTAATAAATGTGTGATAAAATATGAGTAATCTAAAAATATAACAATTTGTGAAGGCCGTAAATACAAATATTTTACAATTATTTGTCTTAATCAATAGGGTTGTTTACTGGATCCTTTTTTTGTACTCATCATGTACTTTCACGTAGGTACTTGAAGAGGTAAAATTTGATTAAAATGTTTATCCATAACTCAGAAAGATAAGTAACTTTAAACTTTACTATTTTAATTAAAAATTGTTTCCATATAACGTAATTATTTTTTTGACATTAGTAAGTGACGCCCACGAATGAAGGTTTGATTCTCTATTGTTTGTTGACGGTACAGCTGTCATGAGTCATCGTATACAATCCCATTTTTTAGTGGATCGCGTTCTCAGTGACGTGCACTGATATTTAAAATAGGGTAGACAAAAAAACTTAGCAAATTCGCCATTAAAAGTAGTTAGGTAAGTATTCTCAACTTTTAAGCGTTTGAAAATGTTGCGATTACGATTGACTTTCGCGTTGTGTCGGTCATTATCTATTTTTATCCGAGAATTTAAACAATTTTTATACAATTTTTCTCGAAAGTATGATATTTAAGATAAGCTTCTAAGTGTTTTTCTGATTGGTCCTGTTATTGCAGCTTTAATGAAATTATAAACGTGACGTAACCGTTATCGTTTCAAACATTCTTCTATTTGAAAATAATATTAGACAAAATATTAAAGACTTAGTATGGTTACAACCCGCAAGCCTGTTTTAAGAATGATATTGTTTACTATTAAGTTTTCTCGTGATTTTACCGCACTATTGCATTAAATCTAAATTTGGTAGACATCGGCCGTTAGCAATTACTACGAGTAGTTTATTTTTGTCATATGATAGTTTAGAAAAAGTAGGTACTATTTTTTAATTTTTGTTAACACACACTTCCGCAACGCTCACAGGAGTTGAAATTATTTCATAAAAGAACTTCAATGAAACGAAAATGATGTAGGGCTAAAATAATTGTACTTGTGTTATTAAGTAAATAATAAAAGTTGATGCATTTTGAAATCCGGTGCATTCAGTATTACATCTGAAACCAATAGAATATTCGCAAAAGGATGACACGCAATTTTAACCAATAAGATTTCAGCGAAATTAAGGCGCAAAACAGTAATATCCAATAAAATTAAAACTATAGACTATTTCTTTTTTCTATGTCGGAATTAGCTAGAGACAGTGTTTTTTCGTCTCTTTTTTAACCACTACAGATTCACGCGTATAATTATACGAAACAAGTTAAAAAATCTTTGAATGTATGTAAATTCAGCTTTCTTTCGAATATGTCGAACGATAAAATAAGGCGATCGCGGGAATTCTGAAAATAATCATTTTTAAAATGTCAAAATTCCGGTTCCGATTTTTTTTTATTAATTAACTAGCGAATTGCTAGGGTAGACAGTGTCTATTTATCTCTATGGAATGCACACCACTGTCGCGTTGTATATTCTTTTATTCATTGTATGAATCTTTCGGCGCTGCATTCTCTCTGACTACCCCGTTAGGAATACAGCGTGACGATATGTATGTATAAATCTTTTCTAACGACAAATTTTGTTAATAGTTTAAACGTTGTTATGAATATTTAATGCTGTATACATATAATTCGTATATAAGCATACGGTGCGATACGGAGTATGGTATAGTAAGGGCTCTATAATATTCACTGCTTATTATACAGTATCAAATACTACTTCCCGCTTTGCGTCCCGTAGGTCAGAGAGTCGAGCTCCCGATTGTTTTACTTTAATAACAATGGCACAATTCGGTATAATGTGTAATACGTATGTTATTGTAATACCTACGTATATACTATAAATAAGCCCAACATTTAAGCCGGCAGTAGAAGATATTTATATTCAATGCAAAAAATTATTATTTACACGTTACTGTTTTCAATAATAATGTAGATAATGTACATAGTATGTACCGATTTATAATATTTTCAAAAATTATGGGGTGCATATATTTTTGATTGTAGTGTATTGAAACGACTAAATTTTAAAAATATTTAATCTGCACGTCATGATGTTTTGTTTAGTTCATTGGAAAGCTAATGTATGTTTTTATTTCATTCCACTAAGTAGAAATTACGTAAAAGAAACATGAATTTTGACAGATAGTGCTACAATCATTATACACAAAATTGCGCAACTTGAAACTTATATTAGAACCGTTATATGATTTTAATCGTGGAATTCCACATACTAGTGATAGATGTTTATTTGTTATAGTTTTATTTGATTACATTATGTTGACTCGGGAAATGCAGAATACTAAATGGACACGAGTTGCTTCATTCATGATTGGCTTTTCCCCATTATTTCACCGCTTTAATATTAGTGAAAGTATCACCAGTTCTCTCAAGCATTTACTGAGATTACATATAATATTTATTTAATTATTATTAGTATAATAGTACTGATATTATTATCGTCCCTAAAAAACTTACAACCAAGTAACGAATTTCCAAGCAAAGAGTGATCACATTTGTCGGTAGTAAGTTTGCATTTTGCTAAATGAAATGAAATATCTCTTTTTCCAATATATTTAGGGTACTTACTTTTACTAATATACTATAGATGTATAATTCTTTTGTATTTTTTTAAAGTTCATCTTACAGTTGAAAAATAAAATTCATTTGTAAAGCATGTTTTTGTTACTGAACTTGTTCAAGTACAACATTTCAATTCAATGCTCAGGTGCACCCTTTTTGGTTGGAAATTCTCACAATATGACGATCTTGATATAAAATAAATAAACTTTTTGTTATTAATTACTTTGTATAATTACTATAAAAGAAGTTGTTCATGTTACAACAAGTATAATACCTAGATCATTAAAGTTGGATGATCGATGTTTTTAGTTTGGAACACGTCCACAGTTCTATTGTATCCTATTTGTATTTTCTTAAATATGTCACAAAGTTAATAACTCGCAAGAGAATTATCCTTGTATGAAAAAAACCTTTTAGAATAATAATATTCGACTGATTTATTACGCTATACAATATTTAACGTCTTATAATAATAATTGGGAATGAATAAGAATGCATATACCTATATTCACAGTTGATTTTGTCTGTTAAGACATATTTTATGATAACAACTATTCTAATTTGAGATTTTCTGAAATTTAGTCGTATGAAATATACCTATTAATAATATAAAATAATGTAGAATAAGTTATGTTAAATGAATAATAGTAATCAGTCTAAGCCAAACAATATTATGGAATTGCTCATACACCACCTGTAAAGACGTAACTACGTAACGATATAATAGTAATACAAATTTTGAATAGAATACTTTACTGACTAATACAATGAATACAATGGATATTTTAATCTCATGAATAAATAATATTATAATATTGATCGACTTTTATTTAGCAAGACCTGTTTATTTGCGTAATTTTTTGGTTATATTCGGTTTGTGGGGGTGTATGGGCAATATCAATCAAAACAAAACTGTGAATATGAATATTAGTACTTACTTATCTGTATAATTATGCAAAAAACGTTGCGTTGATTGAATCAATTTGGACTAATATATTCCCACAAACGAGTGATATAGCAACATTGTTTTTTCAATTTTTTTTAATTTATTTTACCCTTATTGGTAATTTAATTGTTCATAAAAAAATACAATAAAATTTACGCATTTCAGCGACAATATATACATTTTATATAGGTACTATTAATTTGACACAGTATCTGTACCTTTTACTTATAGGAAAATAGTGAAGATCAAGGGAAACCTCAACCTCTAGTAAATGGCGAGGACAATGTAACAGAAACAGTGTGCAACTCAGCGGGAACAGCGTCCAAACTTGAAGAGACCCAAGAGAAAAATGTCAAGTCGCAAATAAATTCCACTCAAGATGTTATCCAAAATAAATTTATACTCACCCCTGATTACATACAACAAAGTAAGTAAATTGATTGAGAAATTACGCTAATAATTTGTAAATAGTAATGACAAAAAGCTTAACAAATTTTAATGTATTACTGTTGCAGCGATTAAGAGCGCTCTAAAGCAAGAAAACCTTAATCCTGAAATAGAAGAAAAACTCTTGCAACTGCAACGTTATCAAGAAAAACAAATGAAGCCAGATTCACACGTCGAAAGAGAAACTAGAACGATCACAACGGTTACTCGGCCGCCGTCGTCGCCGTCCCCGCCGCCGCGGCGGCGCGCGACCTCGTCGCGGCACGACGACGACGACGAGTGGGTGGACAGCAGCCCGCGTAAGCGCGCGCGCGCCGCGCGCCCGCCGTCTCCGCAGCCGCCGCCGCCGCCACCGCCGCCGCCGCCGCCGCCGCCGCCGCTCGTGCGGCCCGCGGCGCGCGCCCCGGCGCCGGCCGCGCCCGCACGCGCGCCCGCCGCGCCGCCCGCGCCCGCGCCCGCCGCCCCCGCCCCCTCCCCCGCCGCCCCCGCCCCCGCCTCCGCCCTCGGCCCCGCCGCCGCGCCCGCGCCCGCCCCGCCGCACGCCGCGCCCGCGCCCGACGAGCGCCGGCGCGCGGCCTCCACTCACTCGCGCCTACAAATGTTACTGTTTAAACATAAGGAGATGCTGAAAAAAGATATAATTAAAAAACGCGGTCTTCTAGAGAAGGAACTCGGCGTTGAAATACAGGTCGGCTTTTAATAGATGTCAAGTTTTGCTTTCTGATGTCATTTGCTTATTAAGATTTGTATCCTACAATTTACAGAAGGAATTATCTGCTGAGTTGGCGTTACGTACGCGTGCAGAGCGTAGTAAACAAGAGGAAGTACGTGGCGGAAAAAGACGCACGACTTCTGGTACGGCACGGGAAACTGCTCCGCGAGCGAGTAACAAGAAAATGGTTAAAAAGGAAAAGTTACTTTGCATCTGCCGTACTCCCTACGACAATACTAAGTAAGAACCAAAAGATTTAAAACGCAACAGCTATACTTAATTGAAAATAATGTCTGAAATGTAGCAACAATATTTCACAAACGTGTATATATCATAAGTTATTTTTTTAGGTTTTATGTTGGTTGTGAACATTGCAATAATTGGTTCCATGGTGACTGTGTGGGAGTCACTGAAGAGATGAGCAAAACTATGGAGGAATATGTGTGCGCAGAATGTAGACGGGCAGAAGAGACGCAAGAACTATACTGTCTTTGCAGACAACCCTACGACAATTCACAGTATGAATTTTACATTTTTATTTTATATAGTACTAGCTGATGCCCGCGACTTCATCCGTGTAGAATTTAAAAATGTAACTTATGTCCATCCTCGGGGTTTAATCTATCTTCATACCAAATTTCATCGCAATCGGATAAATGGTATGGCAGGCCATAAAATACAAACAAACAAACATTGATTTTTATATATTATTATTAGATGTCTAAAAGTATGTGCTATTTGTAATACAATGCACAATAACATAAGACCTGAACCCGATGACGTCATTACATTTTTGAATAGATAAAATTTCATTATTTTGTATTGATATACATACATTCTGGCCAGAAATACTGTTACAATAAAAAAAACAATAATATTACATTTGAATTTGGAACCTTCTCAGAGCGCGCCCTCTTTCTTTTCACTCTATAATATAAGTTATATATTTTTAAATTATGTAATATTTTATAGTGACAAAAATGCTTCTGCTTGCTTCCACGAAACGTTTTACGATATCGTGTTAGCAGTGGCGTACATCCTATATAGGCACAGAGACACTGCCTACCCTGACAATTTAAATGAAAGTTATTTCTATATTTACTATTTACATTTTATAGACAATTTAAAAATAACGCCATCTAACATCCTCGTTCTTCCGTTTTTCATCTCTTCATAATCATATTTCATATTTTACTTTGCTGTATTTTATTTTTAACAATCATTCCATCTATAGATCAAACATACGCGCTATATAACTTATCCGCGAAGGCACGTCGGTCCAGTGCCTACAATTTACGCACACATGTTTACATTTAACCTATCAGTACACAAAATAATCTTTTAAATGTGTGCTATTTTACACACGTAAATTAAGTTCGTATACGTGTTTTGGAGACATTGCCTACATTAACGACATTTTAGAGTTAAATGCATTTGATCTTTTCCGATTAAAATTACTCGTTTTTCCTTTGTAAACAAAGGTTGATTTTTGAATCAAAATAAAACTATATTTGTTTTCTTCGTGCAAGTGATTTGTTATTGTAAGTTATTTTATAAAATTCTATTGTTACAATTCGTATTTGAAGTATCGGTTTATAAAATAATAGATAATTTCAGTTGTATTTTAAAGAATGGAATGTTTTAGCTGTGTTAATTGTGTTGGCAATGTGTTAACACAAATTAAAACAAGCCGTTTTCGAAATTTTCAGATAAAATTACAAAAAATTACAAACTAGCTAAAGGCAGGTGTACAAATGCGACTCGAAATTTTAATTCTAAATATTATGAAAAATTTTATTGGCTGACGGGTTGTGCACATACTAATAGTTTATTACGGTAGTAACTAATTAACCTGTGCTAATAGATTATTTTGTTTTCCTTGCATTAACTACATATGACAAATAACAACCACTACGAAAAATTAATATAATTGTAACGTTCTCGCTCGTCAGTATTGCTGTATTAGTGGTAGTATGTATATGTATTGTTATTTTGACTTCTTATCATTTTGAAAAACCCTCGTGCACGCCACTGCGTGTTAGCAATCATAAACAGACGATGCAATATTATATTCCGCATTTACCATTTCCACATTCGTTGTACAACTTTCCCCGAAAGTGTCAAGTCAAAGTTCTCAAATAAAACATCTAAAGTTTTTTAAAGAAATAACAGTAAGGCAATCCTAATATGTATCAGCTCTTTATACATCCAAGTCATTGACCTAAAAATCAAAAGCTTTGCCAATCTCCTAGAGTCCTAGAATATAATATTATTAGGTTTTTTTACGTTTAAGAACTATATCTATTAACGAAAGCCTATGCGGGATGCGGCTCTTCACCAATGACGTTTTTTCAATTACTTTAAACTTGCTTCTCTGATACAATGGCTTGACACTGTTAAAGTCATTGACCTAAATACCCAGATCTGTAGCCCATTTGAGAATCGAACGCATAGGAAAGAATCTTGTATATCAAAACGGTCTGTCAAATCGTAATGACATACATATTCTCATGCTGTATCTCTAATGGGCTACAGCTAATGGTTCACCATAAGCCAGAGAGGATGGAAGTGCCAAGCATCTCGGTCCTTACATACTTCTTTCGCTTCTTCAAATCTCATCGTCCTCCCACTCTTTCGCCTGAGTATGCGAGTTTTTTTAACATTGCCGTCAGCTAATACTGGCAATTTGATCTTCATGAGTCAGCCTTCCTTGACTTTACTACGACTCACTTTCGTTCTGTAGATTTTCTTCGTCAGTCTTTCATCACAAGCATTCTTTACTTCATTTTCACGATAACACTAATTTATAACTTTTAATTAATAAAAATAATTCGCTCTCAATATAACCTTCTAGATTATAAAACATTAACATTTTAATTCACATGAAATTTTACTTATCTTGAACTGAATTTGACTATGTAATATGAAATAAAAGCTACACACATCAAAAAAGTCTAAACAACAATATTTTGTCTCACTAAAAGCGCTACGATATTAATTTAACTTATGTTTTTCTTTTTCCGTATTTAACATTATAACAATTAAAAGCAAATTCTTTTGTTTGAATTTAAAGTGGATTTGCCTTTACTCGTAAATATCGTGTTCTTTTATAATTTTGTCGTTTCAACAGCAAATTAAGTTTTAAGCAAGTTTCGAGATTATCAGCTTCTGAAGTATAGTTTATGTCACGGAACGACGTCGTTTTGCGAAGGAAGAAATGCAAAGAGCTTTTCGTTCTATATATTTAAATCAATCAATAAATAATGAAAAATAGGGGCCTTGAGCTCATTTTTATAAATAGCAACATTAACTCTGAATGTTACATCGAAAACATTTCTTTTTTTTCACCCGTTTGTTCACACTTTGAACCTTTTGTTAACCCGTTTTTGACTTATGTTGATGCATGACAGTGCTCACTCCCATACAGCTAGGAAGACTCAAAGAGTGGTTGGCAAGGAAAATGTCCGGGTATTGTTGTGACCTGCACAGTCACCAGATCTCAATACTATTGAACATGTATGAGACATCTAAAACGGGAAATTAACGCGATTACTTTTTATTTTGGCTTGACGTTTCGACTGAGTTGCATCGGCCGTGATCTTAAGCAAACTATCCGAAGCAACTCGGTCGAAACGTCAAGCTAAAATAAAAGGTAATCGCGTTAATTTCCCGTTATAGATATTCTATAACGTAACGCGAAAGTTTAAAAGTTTATATTATGTATGAGACATGCTGCAGAGACATGTTCTAAAAGATTTAGATAAGGTGACGACAACACGACAGATACAGGAATTGCTAAAATTATATTGGGAGCGTTTGCCGCAAGAGTAGATAAATAATCTTATTGATTTCATGAAAAATGGTAGTCGGCAAGTTTTAAACAGTGGAGGAAGTCATACCTATGTTGGTACAAAAATCGTTAAAAAGTTCTGCAGATGTTCTTTAGAGTTTTTGATGTGTGTAGTTTAATTGCCGATTGAAATTTTGTATCAAGTCGACTTTCAAAATTTCTATTATCCTCTCACCAAAAATTTTTATCATCTTTGAGTCAGTGATGTTCGCTTTCCGTGTAATTATTTAATTATTTGTTTATATGACAATAGAACGGTAATTTTTTATATGACTTAAAAAAGAAGGCTTTCTCTCCTTTGCTCTGTGGGCTAAGTTACCATTGGGTGTCAACGAAGACTGACAAAAATTTCCCTCTGCTGTTTTGGTGAGCAACCAGAAGGTGAGGTATAGCTTGCTAGTCGCCTACCAATCCCGCTGAAGAAACCGAATCCTGCCTTGGCAATTACTTTCTTACTGTACCTCAAGGCGACATTTAACTTCCGCTTCCGATGTTAAGGTCCTGGTTAAATTGTGCCATGGTCCAAACCGCAGTTTGCTTAGCAGTATTAGCTGTCCCGTAAAGCTGGTAAAACCACGGCCGCTTCTACACCCCAACAGCCACTAGCGGATCGGGAATGTAACATTCCATACCCGTCAATATCATCTCAGCAACAGATTGTGCAAATATCGACATTGTTTGGACATGGGTACGAAGCGTAGAATCGTCATAGGACGGAATGCCAAGCATCATGGTCCTTAGCTCCTTACATACTACTTTGTACCTACTTAAATCTTATCATTCTTCTTAGTCGTTATTATTTCAACAAGTTATGCGAGCGCTTTTTACATTTCCGTCAGTTGACACTCCTGCTATTTGACTAACTAATGGGAACAGAACACAGTTAAATTTATTGCCAGCTGCTGCTCTATCTCCATCCATCCATCCATCTATATCCAATTCACATCTTCCATCCCTCGAAAACACTCTCCTTCAAATTCAATTCATTCACCTGTTCTAAACATTTTCCATTTACCTATTTTTCAAAATTCGTCTGCACATCTTTTCTTTCAAACACCAGAACCTTGGTTACCTCAATCATAATAAATAGAAACAAACTAGAATTGAGATTGGTCTAAGATACTAAATAATGAAAACTAGTTTTTATATTATGTGTTAATTCTGTTTTACTATGAAAAAATGAACAATATCTAGCAAGTTCAGTAACAATAATAGGAGAATTGTAAGTTAGAACCTGTGGAAATATAATTAAATAATTTTAATTATTAAAAAATAAGTCATACATTTTGTGTTAACTCATCAGTGTTATAAAAGAGTAGATAGATATTCCATATTATTTGTAATAATACTATTTATTAAGGTAAATTCAACAATTACAACAACATTCATTAAACTTCTGGTAGTAAGTTTAGAAAAGATAACTTTGTAGACTATTTAATATTTGTTGTAAACTATTTAAACATATAACAAGTACCACTTGTTATGTGTTAAATAGTTTAAATCATTATAAATTAAATATATTTAATGTCTTTCACCATCACGTAACCTTTATTGTATATTTTATTATTATATTTATATTATAACTAAATTATAAGCACAGATTAATTAGTTACTAACGTAAATTATAAGTACTTGTACTATATGTATGTACTGTGAAAATGATTAAAATAATTTAAAAATAAACATTTTTCAAACCGTCAGATTTAAAAAATCCCTCCAAATAATCGCCAGATTATTTATCAGTACGACCAGGACATCAAGCTGAATTGTCTGTATGAAAATCTGACGCCCTCTAGTATTTTAAAATGGCAATTCTTTTTTTTTCATTTTCAAAAAGCTGCCACGAGCTAGCATCGTATCCGAATCGTCAGTCTTTTGAATGTTCACTTCGTTCAGGATCACTTAACATCCCCTTCTGAATATGTGATGCGCTCGAATAATTTTTTTTTCATGTTCAACCTTTCGTACGGTCGCCCCTACCATGCAAACCGGCAGATTAACATAGCTCCGTCACCGGAGATACGTGGGGCTATCAATATCTGACGCGCTCGATTATTTCCATGTGACTTGGTTTTTTTTATATTTTTGATAGCCTGTAGACGCTCCCCCACCGGTGAAAGGGTATACATTACATACCCCTTTTTTTATATACCATCTAATCTTCAAAATCCCGTAGTTCCCCACGACGCCCGAGTAAATCCACATTTAACATCGTAGCCTCGGCCTCGTACTATAAATAAGTTTCTACCATTACCATTATTACTACGATTACTACCATTATTACCATATCATTAATACTTCACAAGCGAAATTTGTTATAGTCAATTGAAAAGTTACATTTGCGGTTGCAAAAGTTGCACCTTTGGTTGCACGCAATTTTATTTTTTGGATGTCAAGAGGTGGTTAGTGTAAAGTTAAATCCAAGTTTGTGGGGTCACAACCCTTGTCCCGCGACCGCCATCTTGTAAAAAGGACTGCGAATGGTTTTTATGCTATGACGTCACATCTACAGAAACCCTTTCCCTTCGAATTCCATTTCATTTGATATCCATATTGTTGGTGTTGAACAAAAAAGTTATTTTCTATTATGGAACATCCGCCATATTGGATTTGTTATGACGTCATATATACAGAAACCTTCCCTTGCGTATTCCATTTGATACCCATATTGTTGGTGTTGAATAAAAAGTTATATCCTATTGTGGAACGTCCGCTATATTGGATTTATGATGATGTCACATATAGAGAAACCTTCCCCTGCGTATTCCATTTCATTTGATACCCATATTGTTGGTGTGGAACGAAAAAGTTATTGCCTAATATGGCACATTCGCCATATAGGATTTATGATGACGTCACATATAGAAAAAAACCACATGTCATTTTAAAAAACGAAGTAGCCTATGTTTGTTTTCGGGCACATCTATCTCTGTACCAAATTTCATCATAATCAGTTCAGCGGTTTAGCATTTTCCCTACAAAGTTTTATACGCTTCACCCCTTTAGGGGTAGATTTAAAAAAAAATAGTCTGTATCCATCCCCTGTTGTCAAACTATCTCCATGCCGAATTTCTTAAAAATCGGTCCGGCGGTGTAGCCGTGAAAAGGTACCAGACAGACAGATTTTCACATTTATCATGTTATTAGTATAGATTAAGTATGAATATATGTAGTATGGATACTATAGTATGGATTAAAAATTCCCGCTGGGTTAAAATATTACTAACTTTATGGAATATTCATATATAATTCTACATATTGATTACTACACTGTGGCATATGTGAGTTTAAATAATAGTTACTTATCAACCGTAAAACTATGCGTTTAGATACTGTTTATCCCACATGAGTAATAAAAAGTCTATTTTCAACACGCTACACTGTCATGACAATCTCGCTGTGCACTGTGATGGTGGCTCCAGACTCGACGAGTCACTCGGCGTCAACCGTCCACACTCTTGTTTTATTCAGTCGTTGCCTAGACTGCGCAGATGACGGTAGATGAGTTATGCCAACAGCTTTGTGCGCTCTCACTTATTATAATTAAGTTCGCATAATTACGTTAAAAAGATACGTAAACCCTGGAAAAAGAGATAATGGTGGAGGCTATATTTTCGAAGTTCATGTTATTTTTATTAGGTATATATTTATGTTCGCCGATTCATACGCCGTTTGTGCACCGATTTCGATGATTATTTTCCTATTTAAAAGGAAATATGTTCAGGGTCAGCCCATATATATTTATTAAGATCTGATTATGGAGTACTTCTTTAACTAAAGAAATCCTTAACAAATTATAGATTTTGATGATCCTTTTATTTAATATTTCGTTCCAGAATTAGTTAGTTGTAGACCTACCCTAGATATTTTTTTAGACTAAGCCACAGAAAATCCGGCTTCAAAATGAACACACAAAATTACAAAATAATTGCCTATTCAATACTAATGAAAACTCAAGTACCTAGGGAAAAAACTTTATAAATATAGTACAACTGTTATTTATGTATCCAGAACTGGCCAGTTACAGAACAATATTAAAAAAGTAATTATAACATTTAAAAATGAAACTCTTTGGCTGAAGAATACAATTTACAATTTGTTTCATGTAGCTGTCATTTGTTTATCCTTTGTGGCGTCATTTTGAAAATTGCGAGTCTTTATCACCATGGATTTAAGTCGTGAAAATTTTCGTGCCATTATTTATTACGATTTTCGGCGAGGGCTAACTCAAAAACAGTGCATCGATCAACTCACTTCGACTTTTGGGGACGAAGCACCATCGAAAACTACTGTGTATCACTGGTTTAGTGAGTTTAGTCGTGGGCAGTCTGTGTTCACGGACGAAGTTAAAGAAGGTCGCCCTAAATCGGTTGTTGTACCTCAAAATATTGATGCTGTGCGGGAACTAATAATGCAAGATCGTCATGTTACATATCGCGAGATAGAGGCGTCTCTGGGCATAAGTATGACGAGTATATATAAAATATTACACGAACATTTAGCTGTAAAAAAAATTTGTTCACGTTGGATTCCGCACAACTTGAGAATTGACCAAAAACGGGCTCGTGTCGATTGGTGTGAAAAAATGTTACAAAAGTACAATCAGGGTGCGTCAAAAGCTGTCTATAATATTTACACAGGTGACGAATCTTGGATATATGCGTATGATCCTGAAACTAAACAACAATCAAGGGTTTGGGTGTTCCAAGATGAGCCGAACCCAACAAAAGTCATTCGTTCAAAAAGCACTTTGAAGCAAATGGTCGCTTGTTTTTTTGGTATAAATGGACATGTAGCTACAGTGCCACTAGAGGATCGTAAAACAGTTAATTCCGAATGGTACACGACCATTTGGATGCCAGAAGTCTTTGAAGAAATAAGAAAGAACAACCTACAACGCAGAATCCTTCTTCATCATGACAATGCTAGCTGCCACACATCGGCCGAAACAACTCTGTATTTGGAAGATCAAAAGATCGAATTAACGGGTCATCCGCCGTACAGCCCCGACTTGGCCCTCAACGACTTCTATTTATTCCCAACCGTGAAGAATAAATTACGTGGTCAACGTTTTTCGAGCCGTAAAGAGGCTGTTGATGCGTTCAAAATGCACGTTTTGGAGATACCTCAATTAGAATGGAAAAAGTACTACGAAAATTGGTTCCAACGCATGCAAAAGAGCATCGATCATCATGGTGAATATTTTGAAAAGCAATAAAACTATAATAAATTCTATATGTTTGTTTCACTTTGTTATTCCGGATACATAAATAGCAGTCCTCGTACTAGCGTAATCTCATGTAATTTTTGACAGTTAGTGAATTCTGCACTAAACCAATAAGCAACAACAGAAAGTCTAGGTACTAATTTGGTAGGCTTGGCACCGCCTTCTGTACCTGCCAAAAATTATACGTATTTACAGGCATTTGCTTCGTATTTTTTGGGAATTACATAGTAAATAATTATTATTATTTAATAAAGATAATAATTATTTCGTAGCCGGTTCCCCTTGATAACTGCAATTTTTCATTTTACTATTTATTTAAGGACATCCTACTGTTATGTTTATTTATACTGTGGCGTTGAATTAGAATATGAGCTTGTTTTTATATACCTAAAACTAATATACCTGATATATCTGCTGAGCCCATAGTAGCGCGTGGCCAAGTACAGCTAGTATTATAGTGAACCTGATACACCTATCAATCATATTAAATGTACATATTATTTTGTTTCAGATTTTACATATGTTGTGATCGTTGCCAGGACTGGTTCCATGGTCGTTGTGTAGGTATTCTGCAGTCTGAAGCAGATAATATTGATGAATATATATGTCCCAATTGTCAGAAAAACAATTCAGTTAATTATGCGAATATGAAAGAACTTACCTTCAAAGAATTTGAAAATTTAAAGAGGCTTGTTAAACAAATACAATTACATAAAAGTGCCTGGCCTTTTATGGAACCGGTGGATCCCAGAGAAGCCCCCACTTATTATAAAATTATAAAGGAACCAATGGGTATGCATATGTGTTTGATATCATATGACCTTTTATCTTAATTCTCTTATACTGCAAATGTATTTATGACTGCTTTTATTTTTACAGATTTGCAGACAGTAGAAAAGAAAGTGAATGAGCAATCTTACAGTACATTAAGTGAATTTATTGGTGACATGACTAAAATATTCGACAATTGTCGATATTTTAATCCTAAAGACTCTGAATTCTATCGTTGTGCAGATGGTCTAGAAGCTTTTTTTGCACAAAAAATAAAGTACTTTCGGGAAAAATTATTTGAAACGAATCAATGATAAGTGCCAGTGTACAGTGTCTGTATAAAAATTATGTGATAGAAGATTGCTTTAGAAGTGATAGAAAAATTAATGTGTATTGTATTCCATGATCTGTAAATTATATACAGTGATCAAGATGAAATTTACTAATATTAATTTATATTAATAAAATACTACTGGAGGTTTTGTCATGATAAGTATTTATTGTATTTATTACATGCTTTACATTTTTATATCCCACTTAAAAGCTGACGCTCATTAGATTTACAAACCTCTTGATCTTGACAGAAGAATAATTTTCGTGTATAGTTTTGTGAGATAATGTTATGTTAGCCAATAAAGTTTAGCAACTTAGTTATCCTAAGTACTTAGATTAAGTAAACATATTGTATGTATAAGTAATAAATTTTTAATAATAAAGTGTTCCTTAATTATTTCTTGCATGATTTATATGTTTTAAACCTAATATATATTATTTACAGTGTGGGTATGGACTAGAGGACTAGAACAAGGATATTGATTTTAGATAATATCGAAAAACCGAAAAAAAAAATAGAATTTCTGTATTAGAAATCTGTTTTAGTTACATTTGTGTGCACTGTACATAACTTGGTGCCATGGACGTACTACTCAAACGACTGCGGACTATCGAAAATGATAAACTCTATATACAGGCTACCGACATAGGAAATGTTTAACAGCTACATTACACTGCGAAAGACCATCGTCATATTACTTAGGACTTTATTAACTTTTGACCACGTCATTATAAAGAAACCGAAGACAATACAATCACTGCGTTACTATTTCCCTTCACGGTAATATTATCTAGCAACACTAATGGCAAAGCTATATAGAAATAATAACCTACACAAAAATGAAAGCTTTAATGACTTAAAAAGTCACTGAACACGATAGTTTGTTTTAGAATTGTAGTTTCATTATCGGTACCCACGATTATGACTTGTTCTAGTAATGGACATTATGTCAATTACTGCTGAAATTATTTTACTAGGTATTTTATTGTAAGCAAAATGAACTATTATTGTGGTAGGTTTCTACAGACAGTTACTAGTAAATGGACATAGCGTTCATTATTGGGGTGTCCATCACTGGTTCATTCCACTACTATGCTATGCAACCCTTTATTTATTTCTACGTGATTGTTATATGTAAGATTATAATCTAAAATAAAAACGAATTTAGAGCAAACATTGAGTTTCCTTATTATTGTCCATTATTAGTTGTTCAGTACAGGAACACAGTTCATAACTGGATGTTCTTCACTCATTTATGTCTTGTCCAATATCCGATCATTTTAAGCGGTCTTAAAATAAATTTTAAATTTCTTTTAACATTTTCATTTACGGAAAGTACCTTAATTATAGCAATTTATTTTATACTAAAAACTACATTACCTTGTACACATTTATTAGTAACCATTGCAAGAATTGAATAGCAACACTATGTCGCATATATTTACAAACATTTTTATATTAATTTTCATTTAATTTATTTTATACTAAAAACTACATTACCTTGTACACATTTATTAGTAACTATTGCAAGAATTGAATAGCAACTCTATCTCGCAACATTTACAAAATTTTTAATATTAATTTTTCATTTCTAAAGTTTAAAACAATTTCAAAAACTTAAAAGTACTAACAAACAAACACTTGCTCTGTGTCATAGTACTGTCAAATGGGACAGCATAAATAGTGGCATAGGTATATCTTAAAATATTGAGCATACCGATAGTGAGGAAATATGCTTATTCCCACACTTATTCCCCTTCGATCACAAATAAAGAATTAGATTCACAATCTCCTATAAAATTTAAACAATTATTGTCCGAATTGACGTATATACAATATTTTTAATATCGTAAAGTATTATCGGCAATATTGTGTTAATCTAAAGTAGACCTTACTGTCAAACTATAAGGTTATAAACGCTCGTAAATGATTCTTGCATGACATTGAAACGAATTTGTTTGTTAAATAAAATATTTAAAATGCAATCTTACATCTCGTGCATAAAATACTATAATTCAAATAATCTATTTGCGTTGCTATGTTGCTACGTTGATTTGTTACGTGAAAGTGACAAGGATAAGACAAAACTGTTAGGCAATAATTAAAAATATGATTACGAATTTAATAAAAAAGAGCTATGTAACATTATTAATATAATGAAATAATTAACACGTAAATAATATTATTTATTTATTAACCGAAAATAAGAACTCGCGTCTTTTTTTAGCGTTCTGGATGTGTTATTTTTGCTATTTTTGAAGGAGCACTTTGACATGTTCGCTGTTAGCGTTTTCGAATACCATTAAAAATAAATACTCATTTGAGCGCACATTTGGTTCGGACATTTTTGGAGCGTTGATTGTGTATAGTTTTTTATTTGTGATCAAAGGTATTCCCATCCATTTCTATTACAGGCTTACCCCATATATTTCTTTCGGTCTACCAAAGCGAAGTGCCAGAACAGAATCCGCCCTACAGGAACACTTTCTTTGGGTAGATAGATTAAGTAAGCGAGCGTGCCGCGGCAGCGGCCGGCGAAGCGCCAGAACCGAATCCGCTTTATAAGAATAGATATATATATAAGTACTAATGACGGAACAAAGGCATTTATTCCATTATTAGGGAGCTTTGCCTCTAACAAAAAATTGTTCGGAAAGGATTAAATCTCGGACCAAGAATTTTTCATGGTCCGAGGATTGGGTTGTTAACGTGGTTCGTGTTGCCAATATTTCAATAAATTAAAAAAACCGTTGTCTATGTATGATTATATTTCATAGACGTATCACTTATGTTTATATCAAACACGATAAAAAAATTTACAAAACCATAATTAGTTTAATTTTATAATTACAATGTTTTATAGTGTTAAATTTTGTCAAATGAGAATTTGAATTTTGAGATCTTAATGGAAATGTCTTGTTTACTAACTGTATCATTACATTAATCATTAGCAGACAATCCAAAATATAAGCAATTTTAAGTATTTTTCAAAAATGTTTTTTAAACGAAGTATCGATTTTCGTAATTTGGCTCCTATAGCAGGATGTTAATTACTTATTTTCCTATCTTCCTATACCTTCTCAATCTTCTTTTAAGACGAAAGCTGCATAAAGTGCTATCCAGAAATTACTATAGCTCTGTTACTTTCTTCTATGTTGTATGCGAATAAGTTAGTCTCTTGTATGAATAAGATGGAATGTACAGCGTAGTCTACAGGTTTTTATATCTACGTCCGTACTGCTTAGCATGTCTCTAAAACTTTTTGGCGGGAACGGGAGAAGTGAGGTGGTCATTTTATTTTCTATTTTTTACATATTTGTAACTTTTAAAGTACAAAAGTGATAGTATATTGTGTTTTAAAGTTCTGTATGTAAAAGAATGGAGTAGGTCTAAATAAACATGTTTAGCTGAAGTCCTCACGCTCTTCCAAGAAGTCCTTTATAACTTCAGTAAAGCCTATGGAGGAGTTTTACGTTAAGAAAAAACTAATTTATTTGTGATTCTACTTATTAATACGTGACAATGGCAAATGCGCTAATCTGTGCGCCATACCATAAAGAAAAAAAAAGTGTCTCTAATCTGTGGACCTAGCGTAGCGTTCTCCGTGTTCTTTGAGTGATGGTGACGGATGCTTTCTGTATTCTGTATTTTCACAGAGGTTATGTTTACCGCTTAATTTTGTCGAGTCAGATATCTATTTTGAGGTGCAATTTTTGGAATTTAAAGATAATTTTCAATAGGACTAAACAAATATGTTGGTAACATTAAAATCTTTGCAACAGCAAACATTTCAAATAGAAATCGATCCAGAGGAAACTGTCAAAGCTCTCAAACTCAAAATTGAAGTCGAAAAAGGTAAAGATTATACAGCTGAATATCAAAGACTCATTTATGCTGGAAAAATTTTGCTTGATGATAATAAATTAAGTTCTTATAATATAGATGAGAAAAAATTTATCGTTATCATGGTAATGAAACCTAAAGTGTCAGAAACTCAGGCATCATCTGCATCAGCTCCTGAAGCTACTGAAAGTGTTTCCACCGAAAGTGGCGACGCAAGCAGAAATCCCATTGAAGAAACTCCAAAACCACCCACTGCAGCTGAGCCTGAACGTGCTTCTGAACCACCAGTTGTGTCTAATGAACCAGACTTTGAATCTACAGTTCAAAGCATCATGGACATGGGATATAATAGACAACAAGTGGAACAAGCACTTAGGGCCTCTTTTAATAACCGTGAACGAGCTGTAGAATATTTAATAACTGGTATACCTGAAGAGTTGCTCCAAGAACAGGAAAATGAGGAAAGCTCTGATGATGATCCCTTAGCATTTTTACGTGACCAACCTCAGTTCCAACAAATGCGTGCTGTAATTCAACAGAACCCCAATTTGTTGAATGCAGTTCTGCAGCAGATTGGTCAGACCAATCCAGCCCTCTTACAAGCTATTAGTCAACATCAACAGGCTTTTGTTAGAATGTTGAATGAACCAGTAAATCAACCATCGGGAGGTGGTGCTGCTAGTACAGAGGAAAGTGCTGCAGATGTTCAACAGCAACAACCACATAATGTCATTCAAGTGTCACCCCAAGATAAAGAAGCTATTGAACGGTTAAAGGCTTTGGGATTTCCAGAACATATGGTCATTCAAGCATATTTTGCTTGTGAAAAAAATGAAAACCTTGCAGCAAATTTTTTACTCTCCCAAAATTTTGACGATTAATAACAGCTTAGAAATGTAAAACAGTTTGAACACAAAATATGAAAGATGTATTTCATAAATATATTATTCTATGACATCAATAGCCTAAAATAATTTACCTACCATATGAAGTATTTATTATGTATTTTTACAAAAGATTTCACATTTGTCATTATTATATGCATAATAAATTTCTAATTGTTCATTTTTTTAGTTGTTTCTTATAACAGTAAATATATTACAAAGGGTAATAAACATTGTAAAATGTCATTATACTTATTAATAAAAAATATATTAAAAGTATTACATAATGTTATCTATTTGCTAATGAACATTATGTGGATTTTTATTTTTGAAAATTTTAAGTTATTATAAGTCTGATTTCAAATAAATAAGACTTGAAGTCAGCTTCACTTTTAGAGTGTTCAGCGGTGTTAACCTTTCTACCCATAGCATATTCTCTAATCAATCCATTTGGATTTAAATGCATTCAGTGCTTTTTATTTCTTTATTTATTTATTCTTTATTATACACCTTATTATTAGATTAAAAAAAAATACAAGAAAAAAATTACAATTTTGGAAATACAGTCTTATTGCTCTCGGCGATTTCGTCCAGACAACCTTAGGATGGAAAACGCGCAAGAAAAAGCAAAAATTAGGCAGTATATGGTGTGAGTACTATTCTTCTATGTGATATTCAAACATAAATATCTAATCTAAAATATTTTAGATCAAGAAATATTAAATAAAACCTATATAATACATCTATTATTAATCTAGAAAATACAGTTTTGAGAACTTTGTGAGAAACATAATCAGCAACATTATTAAGACTCGAAATCGTGAAATTCGCTGCCCTTGGTAGGTATTTTTCATAGTTTGAGAAACAAAAAAAAATAACTTTTCTAAACAAATCCCTTTCAATAACTTTTCTGTTTAATACTCCCCATGATTATCTGCAACAGATGTGTCGCCTTTGTGTAGAAAGGATGAAAAACCGTTTTCCTTTTGAAAAAACTGTGATATATAAACAGCTAATTTCTAAATAATCCTACTAAGTAATTGTTTAAATAATATTATGAATTTAAAGGTATATACAAACTGTGGATGTTAAATTGAAAGCCAAATTAAATTTGGAAAACTATACTTCCTAAACTGCTATGATCGAAATCAAACCCTAGTTTGCGCATTTCTTTCATTTCTAATTTTCGGACTAGTATCTATGTTACTTAATACCCATTATTCTTAGTTTATAGTCCTATAGCAGAACCACATATTATAAATATGTGTGAGATGAATCCGGTGGGTAATTTGTATACTTACGTGACGTCGTCCGAGACATGGGTACCTATAGTTATACAACATAAGTCAGCTGCTTTAAGTGGTTCTTGCATGCAATCAGGTGACGCTAGCAGATATAACAGTGTAAGTTTTGTTGAATTGCAATGATTTGAGTGGTTTCAAATATTTGAATTTAATGACTAATTTGATGACAATGTTCTGCAGTTCAGATTCTTCAAGATTTGAAATTTGGTTGCTTTACTTTAGAAAAATATCTTCAAAAAGTTACTAGCGAAACAGAGACGTCCATTAAAGGACAATGGTACTCAGAAGCAAAGTGCCTTTCAGTTTTATATTGTGAAACATTTACAGTCATAGAACTGAAAATTGAAGATGTTTTGGACTTTAAGAAAAGATGGGCAAATTTATATAAAAAACACGTTCGTCAACAGAATCATTTGGGAGAAGTGTTCCAAATGAAAGAAAAATACTACATTTAAAAAAGAAAAATAATAGATGATTTAAAGCGAGTTCAGGGGGTTATTCACAAACGTCGGAAACTTTCCGTGGCGGAAAAGCTGATCGTCGAAAAGCATAAATTCAATCCGGCTTGGATTTGTGAATACGACTATGTATAATATGATATATATATAATATTGGGTCCTTACATATGAAATTGGCGTTTTGTCGTACTGACCACTTTGATCTGAAATATCTCCTCTTTGGTTAAGAATTCCAAATTCAAATTTATAAATTCATTTAGCTGGTACATTTGAGTTTTGAAAACAGTCATTCATTTGTTTTTTCCTCAATATTTTTTTCTTTGGCGTCGCTTATTACCGCACAATGGAAAACATGAAATATTAGTATATTTACGAGTACGAGTTCTACCGTGGCACCAGTGCTGCAGAAACAGCTCGAAGGATTAATGATGTGTACAGCGCTGGTGTCGCAAAAGAAGGTACGGTACGTTTTTGGTTTCAACGTTTTCGTTCTGGAAATTTCGACCTTCAGAACCAACCCCGTGGACGGCTGGAGACCAAAGTGGAAAATGAAGAATTAAAGGCTATTGTGGAAGCGGATCCATCACAAAGCACTTCAGAGATAGCTGCAGGCTTCGAGGTAAGTGACAGAACTGTATTAATCCACTTGAAGCAAATCGGGAAAGTAAAAAAACTTGAACGATGGGTACCTCATGAATTGAGTGAATCGAACTTGCAAACACGCGTCGACTGCTGTGTTACTTTGCTCAACCGACACAATAATGAAGGGATTTTAAATCGAATCATTACTTGTGATGAAAAGTGGATACTGTACGATAATCGGAAGCGCTCGTCGCAATGGCTGAACCCTGGAGACCCAGCCAAATCCTGCCCTAAACGAAAATTGACTCAGAAAAAGTTACTTGTGAGTGTTTGGTGGACTAGCGCCGGTGTCGTTCACTACAGCTTTCTAAAATCTGGCCAAACGATTACGGCAGATATCTATTGTCAGCAACTGCAAACCATGAAGGAAGAACTAGCTGCTAAACAACCGAGATTGGTCAATCGCTCTAGGCCACTGCTGCTTCACGACAACGCAAGACCACACACTGCACAACAAACAACCACTAAGTTAGATGAGCTACAATTGGAATGTCTGCGACATCCACCATACTCCCCGGACCTTGCTCCAACAGATTACCATTTTTTCCGGAATTTGGACAACTTCTTACAAGGAAAAAAATTCAACTCCGATGCGGCAGTCCAAACCGCCTTAAAAGAATTTATTGATTCTCGCCCCCATGGTTTTTTTAGTAAAGGGATCAATGAACTACCTATGAGATGGCAAAAGTGCATAGATAACAACGGTGCATACTTTGATTAATTAAATATATTTTACAAAAAAAACTTGACTTTATATTCCTCCCGTACAAAACGCCAATTTCATATGTAAGGACCCAATATAAATACAATAATATAATATAACATGAAATCGTTAATGTCTAAGTGTTATTAGTTATTACCTCTAATTTTGATTAATATTTGGTTAACATAACTGTTTTATTCAAATTAAAAGCTACCTAACTTTATTTCTGGGTAAAACAACTTAAGACCAAAAATGTTTTTCTGGTTTTTCTTCATAGATTATTGACGAATTATAAAAAAAATTCGATATTCAAAACTTTTTTGTCCAAACAAAAAAAAGCCCAAAAAAAGATCTTACAAATTCAATGACACAGTTTCTTTTGATTTCTGAAAAATTGTAATTGATTGACTTACGTGGTTTTCGAAATGACCGATTCAATTATTTCTTAGGTCAGATGAAATAGTAGAATAATAATAATACATGATTTTCTATTTGGAAAATAAAAATCAAAATATAGATGAAAAATAGTAATTACAAAAATAAAAAAGGCGACCCGGACTAATTATTGAATACGGCTTTACTCACGTATAATCGGTATAGGTACCGACTAGTTTCGGACCTATTGGAGGTCCATCATTAGGGTGAGTGGGATGAGTTCGTAGTGCGAGACGGGGCGCGGCTGCGAACTCATCCCACTCACCCTGATGATGGACCTCCAACAGGTCCGAAACTAGTCGGTACCTATACCGATTATACGTGAATAAAGCCGTATTCAATAATTAGTGCGTTAATAATGTCTCACGAAAGTTTTAATAATTTAAAGACAAGGCAAAATTACAAGCAAGATAAAATGTGAGGCACATTCGTAAAAAATATTCAAAATGTTACAAAGCTTATAGTAGACCTTAGAGGGCTAGAGTAAATGTAGACCTAACTTCAACGATGCCTTCAGATTAGGTATGTACTTTCAACAAGTGTCCCTACATTTTTTTTAAATAAGTAAAGGTTTTAAAAAGAATTCATAATGTTATTTTAGGATTAATATGGCAATTTTATATATTTTACTAGAGATGCCACGAATATTCGGGTACATGAAAAAATAACGCATATATTACTCAAAAAATGTATCTATTTTAATCACAAATTATTAGGTACTTATATATTACCTACTTAAATCTATTAGTGATGATTGTAAACAATTTCAGCACTTGTTGTGGTAGCAAACGATTAGGTAGGTACGCTTTTCCTTTTCTGTAGCCTCTCACTATAACATTATGTAGGTATACACGTATGCAAGGAGACGACAGATAAATCTTAGCGAATTTAGTCAAATTAAACCTTGGTCGCCTTGGTCCTAGAATGAAACAAATACGCCTGCTCCGTCGCCCCTACACGTACCGCTTTTCGCTCAAAATACACATCTTTTGCCGAATAATTCGGTATTTGACCAAATCACTATTCGTGGCATGTGGCATTCTAATTTTTACCTATGATTGTTCATTATTACCCATTAAAGAGTCAAAACGAGTTGTGTTGAAAAATGCCTACTGATTTTACTGATAAAGACATCTAAAAATATTGACTTTTACCGACTACTTGAACCGAATTCAAATATGTAAGGTATTATGCAAGTATTATGTATTAAAAAATACTTTATAATTATTAGCCTCCACCATCCCTTTAAAAAGGGATAAAAGACGCAGGACGCAGTTGGTTCAAGTTGTTTCTCTCCTGTATTAATTAACGATTTGGATGATGGCCGTCAAAATTATATTTCAAAGCAGTAAAATTTTGGGTTTGTCATTCAGTTTTAATAATAAATTACCTTTCAAAGCAGTAAAATTTAGGTCTACCATTCAATTTTAGTGATTATATTTTTAAAGTTAATATTAACACCTATAGGTATACTGCCGTGTCACGCTAAAGTATGTAATTCAAGTTGCATGAATTTCGCCTAACTACTGTTATTTATGTTTAATCAATGGTATCTACCCTAGAGCAAAATCTGTTTTCATAATTTCAAGATACTTTTATTGATGTTATCAGTACTTAAACCTACTTAAACTGTGCCGATAAATTCCAGGACCAAGAACTTTTTCAAAGATTTGCCAGTCAACGACGTATGTGATTTAGACAATTAATAATGAATGATTAATAATAGAGGTTAAAGTATGAAATTAACGTTTAAACGCACTGGCCACTGAATTAAAATGAAACCTGCATGGGGTTAGATTTCAAGATTTCAGTGAAACTTTTTCACATGAAAACTAACATTTTAAATTTAAAAAACTCACTCAATTATTCGACTTTCAATTGTTTCTACATTCAGCTTTTAAAGTGAAGATGGATACAGCAAAAATCAGAGTAATTTTCGAATACGAGTTCCGAAGTAGGACTAACGCAGCAGAAACTGCTCGTAATGTCGATGCTGTTTGGAGAGGATACGGCTAACGAACGCACCGTGTGTTTTTGTTTTAACCACTTTAGTAGTGGAGACTTCGACTTGAGAAAAAACACGAGACAGATCAGCCACTAAGGTAAATAACGATGAATCGAAGCCTATGGTGGAAGCCAATTCGTATCAAACTACCAAGGAATTAGCGGCATGGTTTAACGTTAGCATACCCACAATATTGACCCCTTTGGACCAAATTAGTAAAATTAAAAAACATAAAAAATGGGTGCCTCATGATTTGACTTGCTTGCTTGCCTTACCTTGTTAAGCCGATACAGAAATGAAGGGATTTTGGACGGAATTGTGACGTGTGACGAAAAGTGGATTCTTTACGAAAATCGCAAGTGAACAACGCAAAAAAACAGGCCCGATTCGTCAATCGATCTTCAGCATTATTGCTCCATGATAATGCAAGACCTCACACTGCTCGAGAAAATATTTTAACACTACAAGACCTGCAGCTAGAAACCATTCGTCGTCCTTCATACTCGCCAGACCTCACCCTAACCGACTTTCTTTTTTCCCGCGATTTGAACAATTTTTTACACGGAAAAAATTAGGAAGTAGTCCAAAATGCTTTCGCACAGTTTGAGAAGTAGTGGTCCCCAGAGTTCTATTGCAAGGGTTTAAATGATCTTCCGATTAGATGGCTAAAATGTAGACGAGAGTAAATACTTTTATTATATACTAAATATATTCCTACAAAATAATATTTTAGTTTTTCAGTACCTACGAAACGACAATTTCATACTTTAACTCCTAATATTTTTGTTTCTGATTGATAAAAATAGATAATAGTTATTTGTACTCATTTTATTTTGTTAAAGAAAATAAACATTTTGTATTGTTTTAGTTTGAAACGATTACAAATTCTGTTTGTTTGATTACATTAGAGTAGAATGCTCACTTTTATTTCTTATAGTTTGAACTTGAATAGTTTGAACAAATCCTAATAAGTAATTATATTGGTTTAATTTTTATTCGTTTTAATTCTAAAATTATTTAATAAAAATAAATTCTGAAAAAACTATTTGCATTTCAATTTTAGCCTTTTGACCATGTATACTTTTTATATAAATGTCTACGAGTTAAAACCGAATCACAATATAACTCATGTATTTTAGACTTACATGTAAATAACATTAATCGTTTCTAAAGTCTGTAACGCATGACATCGTGCAATTTAAGTTGCAGTATGTAGCGTTTATATGAAATGATATGAAAGGTTTGGCCATGCGTAACATCTTTATAACTAATTATTAATTAATGATATAGACTTACTATAAAATATGTGTTCATTTCTTTCGTTCAACTCAATGTATTGTCTAAAAGTATTAATTAATAATATTTTAATAGATAAAAAATTATTACGAAAAATAACTAAACTTTAAATAACGATTATCTGAAATCAGCTTCACGAAAGTTGCATGACAGCGTGACACGGCAGATTACTACTATATAGGAACTATATTTGAACACTATTTGTAGTACCTACCTATTGAACATTTAAGTGAGAATGGTAGCCAACCAACACCAAATCGGTATCTTCAAATGGTAATTCAAAAGGGTTGAAGACACCTAAAGATGATTTTTGAAGACCTATTCAGTGATACACCACTTGATATACTTCAATTTTTTTTTATACTTCATAGACTATCATTTTTATCTATGTCACGATCACGATATGGCGTGTGGTTGTCGCAATATCGACTTTCAATTACTGTTATGTCTTTGTTGACATTTACAGGATTAAGACAAATTCTAGTAAAAATCATCAAAATCGGCGGACGCGTTTCTTCTAGAGCGTCACGAACGAACAAACATACATGTTATTTACATGCACAATGATAAACACATTACCCTCCATTGCGTCGGGTAGTCGGGTAAAAAGATAGGACGTAGGTACGTAGTCTTAGACTATCAAATGTTTCAGTAGATATAAATATAATAGAGGTCTAATGTGAAAACAGAGTGCCAAACCCTAAAATACTGACAAAATTGACCATTTTTCCAAAAAACTGACCGATTGGTTTAAAAAACTGAGATTTACTGATTTTACTGACCAGTTTCGACCCCTGCGATTTCTTGTGGCCTCCGGATTCATCGATAATACATTGTGATCACTAACAGTTACTTATTTCAGTAATTTCTTGTTCGCAATTTCTTATCTAACTCGTAGTAATCAAATGTTTTTTTACCATTTACCTACCACATCCATTTTTTCAAATGTTTCACATATTAAAATAAAAATGCCATACCAATACATCAAACAATTAATATTATTAATATTTATAAATAGCATTAATTAAGAAGCTAAGTATGGTATAAATTTTATACTTCTAAGTTCAAAGGCACTTTTCACAATGTCTAATATTACATATATATTTTAATCTTAACATTATTCGTCATGATTGGTCTGCCAAAAAGATTATAAATACGAATTATGTAGATTATAAATTATGTATTGAAAATATAATTATATTTTAAAACTCTTGTATTCGTATTTTAGTTAAATACTTACATTAAACAAAGATTAGACTGGCATACCAACCAAGACAAAATACAATTAGTAATAAAATCTTATCTCTGCATAATGAAATAAAATATATATACCTTTTTTCTTTGTATGTTTATGCGCAATTTTATGTTAAGCTTTAACAAATAATAGGGTCTAACGTATAAAACTCACCAAATACCTAGAAATGAGAATTTAAATCAGTGATATGCGATATCGCTTTTTCTTTCCCAACCCATTTCCCTTTTATGTACAAAAGAAATATCAATTTTTATTATACATCTCTTTACAAATCTATGTTGTCTATACACAATGTACATCAGTTTTCTTTTAAGAATCCATTAGTAGAAAAAATATTTCAAACTGTACATTGCAATATTTCTATTGCACAAAACAACTAAATATTAGCTTTGGCTTATCCATTACCAACACCTATATGGTGTCGAGAAATTCTATTGTGGTAATGGCTACCACTTACGCAATTTCATCACAGTTATATCTATTCTGTTACTAAAGACAAATAAAAAGAGTGAAATCTGAAAATGTAAGCAAATAAATTGAAATAAATACTTAATTTTATGTTCAAATTTTGCAAGTCGATTTGACGATTAAAAATATTTTAGGGTCGCCAGATCTAGGCTTATCGTCTCTTGGACATTTCTGGAGTTAAGCTAGAAAATGGTTATAGTAACTCGCAGAATTTTTTACGATACTCGTAAATTAAATTTTATGAATAAATGATCTAAAGATACAAAAATGAGCAAAAATTGAAACAAAAATGCAATACATTTAAGTAATATCAAAATTTGTTGTAACTTATTGACGAAAACATTTAAAAGGCTGACAAACTTTCGTTATCTCTTTTACTCTATATATATATTGACAAAAATCTAATGTCAATGAGATAGTTTGGCATCCTTCTCAGAATGCCTTCTTCAAAAACTTGAGTTTAAATCAGTAGAATACTATTTTTAATACCTTTACCACAGAATTTACTTGTAAGAAAGGTAATATCCATGAGCTTAATGTATAAGTACAGGAACGGAATAAGAAATAAATTTGACGTTTTGCTGGATTTCACGGCCTACTGGCAATCCTAAAATAAATCTTAATAAAATAATGGCACAAGAATCAAAATGGATAAAATTGAAGTTTTCAAATAAACATATATGAGAGACATTTCCAACTGTTAATAAATGTCTCTCATGAATACTATAAAATGAATCATTAAAGAAACCTGAATAAATTATATAATGTACATATTCATTTCCAATATACTCTTTGTATATAAAAATGGAAAACAAAAAGAAATAACAACAGATAATTATTACAAAATAGTCATTAACAATTCAACATAATTATCTAACAATACTTAAAAAAATCAATCCATTGGTAATATTCATGAATATTATTTGATGTCATTATTTTTCATTTATTGTCTACTCCAATTCAATGAAGAAGGACAAACATGGCAAATATAATCCTTCACAGCGCTAGAGCCTAAGGACAATGCCAAAAGTGTCTACTGTGAGACTGACATTGTGTGCCTCAACATATTCACCGGCGCGGAAATAATGGCACACCTGACTATCCGGCTGGGCCTCATTCTGTTTTTTGCTGGCAATAAAGTTCTTTTAGGGACTTTAATTCCTCAATGAGGGCCTTATTTTGATTTTCGAGAACCGCAACTCTGTTTTCAAGACATTTAATGTACTCCTTTTTCTTTCGACGACATTCACGAGCAGCCTCGCGGTTTTTTAGCAATCGTAGTTCACGTTTGCGGGTCTGATCTTCTAGCATTGGACCTGTAACAATAGTACGATTTCTTCGTTTCTTCGATAAAAATCTGTAATATCGCAAGAAAGATGAGCAAAAACTTTTATAAGGAATATAGCACTAACCCGGCACATAAAATCCATCCTGATTTGTAGTAGTATATTGCACGATCGCGCCTCCACCGGCCGTTCCGGACACGGCTAAGGTATGCAGACCACTTTCCGTTTGTAGTGCTCCCGCTGGAATAACTGGTGGAATAATATAATTGATAAAATGATGTAATACCTAATATCAACTTGTATTACCTACATACTTAGATTCAATAGGCTCAATAATTTAAAATATTAGTTTGTATACACTGACATATAAAGATTGTGCTCTGTTAACATTAATTAATTTTAAATAAATATTTAAACTACTAAATGAAAAAGACGTGAAAAAGGAACAATAAATATACAGGTGCTTCACAAAATGAGAACATTGTAAATTAAATAAGGCTTAAACAAGGCATGACGTCATCATTACAACCATTGCGCTTCACACATTACGTCATCGCTTAAAACATCACGTCATAGCTTAAAATATCAATGAAATTCATTGTTTAGATGAGGACATCTTTTTTAAACAAAATACAAAATAATTTGTACTATGAAACATACAATGAAAAAATTAAGTACCTACTATCGTAATATTTAGAAGATTCTAAACCTTACAGTTTAAAGAGTAAACTGTTTCAATTAAAATATTAACAATATGATATTGTATGCTTGGGTGGTCCCATACAAAATTAATAAATCTTTACACCCAAATAAAAAAGTAGTAAATACTCATTGATCAATAACAGCATCAGGATAATTTTGCCATAAAACTTTTTTATTTTATGCTGTATAATTTACTAAGAACATAGGTTAGACAGCAAGTTGAGGCACATAAATACAACTGTTACCATATTAAAAGGAAAAAAAACAAAATATGTGGTATATGATGCAATTATTTGTGAAGTATAAGCTAATTACCACTAAACTACATGTAATAAATAAATTAATAATATATTCTAAGGACACTGTGAAATTGTGATAATACATTCTTAGCCATTTACTTACTAAAAAGATCATAAAACATCGACATAGGTACGTGGACTTACCGTTTTATTATGAAAAAAAAACATTATAACTTCTATACGAGGTACTTAAAGTTCTAATGATTCACAAGTAAAAAGATTTAGTTTTTATTTATATTTCTAATGAAACATAATGATGGTTATGAAGCTGCTTAGAAATTTTTTAATTCTAGATATGATGCATTTCAACAGGTTAGTGACACATGTTGCACACAGAAACAAAATTGTCAGCAGGAGCACATTCAACTGACCTGGTGCAAATGATAAAGGAGATGCCAGCGACACTTCATTCTCGCATCCTGGTTTAGAGCCCATGCGATTTTCTGTAATATTATCAGGTTCTTATATTTTTAACTATTTGGTACATTCAATTGTCCAATTCCACCCTTTCTTTTCTAGATTCCATTTTTAGATTTTATTTTCACATCACTTTTAACCAACCAACAATTATGTACACATGTTTATGTCAATAAACAGATTGTCTGTTAGTATTAAACAATAAGTACAGCAGCATACGCAAGAATCAGTACTAAAGTAGCACTGTAATCTTATAGGACATAATATATTAGACAAGGCATACACAACATGCTTCATAACTTAGTTTAAAATTATTGGCAACGATATCTTTTTCATTAAAGAAATATGAAAAGCACAATCTTTATATTGTACAATTATACGAATTCACATATACAATTATGCATACTAACAAGTAACCATTATGCATAAAATATATTTTCGAAAATTTCACTGAAAGGTAAATTCTCTGCTTTTATGATATTAATTGTATGCAACTAACCGGCTATTTCTGCCCCACCAAGATCATTCAGAATTTTACGATAGGAGGGACGTCGTGTCAACATCTCACGATATTTGCGCTTAGGACTTTCATCATCACTGCAGCTCTCATCACTACAAGATTGTCCTTGACTACTCAGAACTGTATTTGGCTCTGGTTTGATCTGTAAATTTATGTTAATTTTTAATTTAATGATGAACAAAATTAAAAATAATGAGTCTGTAAAAATAAGTAGTACTTGTAAAGTTTGCAATGTTCCTTGTGTTGTATGTATGACTGAGCTTGGTTTGCTGACAAGTATTACATTCCCTTTTGGTAACTGGACAGATTGTATATTTGAAGCTGTCTGTATAACAGACTGTTGATTGGGTTGAATTACTGACTGTACCTGTAATAAACATTAATTATTAAACTTACTACTAGACTGATATGACACCAAACCAACACAAACAAATGCAATGTTTATTTAGCACATTATTTGTACTAATAACTACTCACACTAATTACTTGCAAAAGTAAAATCACTATTATATTCTGCACATAATACATAATTAAGTAAAAGTAATATGAAAGTGTATATAAACAGGCATTTAAGAACTTTTATGTAGAATATCAAAACAAACACCTGTGCAGATGGGGCCTGTGTAGGCAAAGTAAGTTGCACAATACTAGTAACGGCAACTACATGAGGCGTAGAGGCAGCGGCAGACGAACCCGGACTAGACAGCGGGTCCGAAGCGCCTGCTCCGCCTGAGGTACCGTTTTCCTCGACCATTCCGTCCATGCCAACTAAGGCCACCTAAAATATTCAATGACATAGAGGTAAACATTTCTGTTATTTTACAACTTAGAAACATATAAGTATATATTTCGACTGTTCACCATAACTTTTTACTAATACTCCATTGCCAAAGAACTTGTATGATAGAGTCATCGCGTCATAGTTGGTAAATTTTGATACTGCGTCTAATAATACTATATACGCAACAAATCATCTTCTTTCGTTTTGAAGATTCTGGGATTGCTTTATTTATTCTGATAAAGCAAAGTACATCCATAATTTATAATACAAATTGATAGTGACCGTGACAGGTTTTGTCTTCAGTACGAGCACTCACCAGTTACGTATTCCTCGTCACCGTTTATGCTGCGTCCGGAGTGGGCGAACGGGATGGTACGTAGTAGCCACGTCAACTGCAAGAAGACTCGTCACTGGCGGAGACCTATGATCCTGATGCGTCATAACAATATGGCCGAAAATCGTCAAACGCATGCGCTACTGAGCCACTTGACCACTCATTCTTGTTTATTTGTAGAATCTAAGTTAAAAACTACAAAATGTATCTCGTATTTCGAAAATGGTTTTAGAAAAGAAAATCATATCTTCGGCTTATGGCAGCAAATCAACTTGAAATTCGGAAATAACCCACAATTGACGAAAGCGTTAAAAAACTAGTTAACGCACGTTTAACGTTAGTTTTTCAACTATTAAAAAAATTGTAATACGAACTGTTTATTTTAAATTCCGGCTAATAACCCATATAAGATTCTCTCTCTATGTCATTAATATCTTTCTACCATTTTTCAACATTGTTTCATAACAGTACGGAATTACATAGGAGAGTTTGTATCTCAATGTATCACACGTATTCCAGTTTCCAGTATGTTATTTTTGTGTAATGGTAATGAATCGGAAATAAAATACACACTACAGAGAATACCTTTTACCACGATCACTCTTTGCAATGGTAGGTTTGCTTATCTATTAATTTTTACGTGCGTAGTAGATGGCTACACTCAAGAAAAATAGGTCCTAAAAACTATTACAATCCACAATGAGTTGTTGATGGAAAACTTGCCGGATATACTTCTAATCACCAAAGCCATCGCAGTTAATATCCTTGCAGTCTTTGATTATTTAAAAATCAAAGCTTCCAGTATATTATTGTAAAAAGGCAATTCTTGTAATGATCCAAATATCATGTCGAATATCAATATTACAGTCAAAATATAAAACGGCACGCTTATTACATAACTTGCAAATACTATGCGACAGCCAATATCGCGCGATATCTGCTGTCAAAAGAATTTGTGTAATGTAATTTGTATAGTGGCGCTAAATCTACCGCGAAAAGTACATTTTACGGTCATACAATAATAGATATGCAATCGCCATATGATATCTATTTCTTAGTACAATTAGTCACCACTGGTCGCGCAGTGATCGCGTGGCTGTCGTCTGCAAATTTTTAGATAAAAACCCCGCGGGATGTCAGATTTAGAAGTCAACTTCCAACGTTTTGGCGGGAATAGAAGTGATTTTCACATTTCTTATTTTTTTATATATACCGGCATCTCGTTTCATATTTAATAGAAAGAATTCTGCTATTCTCATGTAATAAAGTTTTTTATTTTTATATGGATGTAATATAGTTGTGTATCTGTATCTGTTACTAAGGGTGGCTTGCACCAACTATTTACACTAGATTTAAGGATTCGAATCCTTAAATCGAGTTTAAATAGTTGGTGCAAGCCACCCTAAAATGCCCTACACACCTTCCAATTTGTTGAAACAATTTTTCGATCCGAGATCGATTAATGGAAGAATCGATCATTCGATCTCCAGTTAATAGACGACACTTAAAAATCGTGCTACGAGTTTTTTTAAATTTTGCATGGGGTAGAAAAGCGTTAGATGACTCAAAAAAGCGCTAAATCTGGCTCCGAGAGCGCTAAGGTGACGGCAGTATTCGATACGCGTATGTATAATTTATTAAAAAATCCCACGCTAGTTCATTATTTTATAGTTGCATTCTTACTAATACAAATATAATGGAAACTACATTTTTGGTTGTCCGCAATCAATTTACTAAATCGATTCTCTACTTGAGACCGATCGATCAATTTTTCAATTAATCGATCTCATATCGCCGTCCCTAGGAAAGTTGTTCCAATAAATTGGAAGGTGTGTAGGGTTTAAAGGTCCCTAACACTCCAATACAGAGATAATGGCAGTAGTAGTAATAGTTCTTTTTGGTATAATAACTATACTCTTTGGACAGTAGGATTCACTGGAGTTAGAAAGAACTTGTTGGGAAAAGGCGCAGTGTAAAGTCGCACATATTTATTCAAACTCTTCAATTCTCAGCACTTGCACAGAAATTTTTATTAAAACTCACAAAAACGCAAAAAATAGAAAATTTAAACAAAAAGCCAACTTAACTTCTTTTCGCGTTTTTCCAAGAAGTCGTTTTTAAGTCCATCAAGGCCTACTATCACTTTACGGGAGATTGTTAGGGAATTATTGTTAATAAAAAAAACAGATATTTTACATAGAGATGCACCCCTTTTTTAAACGAAAATGGCAGAAATGTTTCTAATAAATAAATACAAATACAAAATATGAAACGAGTTGCCAGTATACAAAAGAGAAGAAGAAGACCCGGCATACGTTTTTTTGGCGGGAACAGGAGAAGTCAGTTGTCATTTCATTTAGATTTCCTATTTTTTTCATTTTTCAATTTCAGAGCAAAAATAATAGTCAATGATAGTATATTGTGTTTTAAAGTTCTGTATAAATGAAAAGAATGGAGTAGGTCTAAATAAACATGTATACTAGCTGAAGTTCTTGCGCTTTTCCAAGAAGTTCTTTATAACTTCAATAAAGCTTACTTTCACTTTACTGGAGGGTTGAGAACTAAGAAGAAGACACAAAATTCAGCGACATTAGAAAAAAACTTTCTCCCTACGTGGTAAAAAATATTGCAAAGCTAATATAGCAAAGCTAGTAGTAGTAGAGTAGGTAGACGATTCTTAAGGAGGGAAGGTAATAGGATCTAGCCTATACAACTGATGTCTTTAGTAATGATTACATAAATTCTATATATTATTTTATTAAAATGTCGACACGATGCATTTTAATGTTTCTTAGAATTTATGATGACAATTAGATTGAAGCAGTCTTTCTCGTACAATCCGTTGAAGCAGACTAAGTGGCTAAAAAATTCTCAATACCATGCTACTAAATAAGCACTTGTTTTAACCATTTCACATATTTCACAATAACGTAGATACTTGGGACGCAGAACGACACCATTTTTTCATCACAATATCTACTAGAAACAACTTGTTAATAAATTAAATTAACGCCTTACTACTCCCCATAAAATCCTACTAAAAACTCAATAGCAAAGCTCAATGAGTACCTACAATAGGAGGCGGCATACGCGCTATTTGATTACAATTTTATTCTTGATCAATTTAAGTCTGACTTTAAATGCTACCATCAAATATTTTCTTTCTTTTGCAATTTAATTGTAATTTTATTTGTAAAACGTTAAGGCTTATAATTAAATCTTAGCTAAAGTAACCTCTCCAGGGAGTGCGTTTACGTTATAATTTGTACAATTCGGTAATTAAAACCTGTAAGGCACGAATTTAAGCCAATTAGAGGTTCATTGTTATACAACAAACATTACAATACAACTTTCCGTAAAGATGGACAAGTTAATGCAACTTATACGAATGAATTTTTATTTTATTTTATTCGAATGAATCCAAATATACTAAGATGAGATCGGTAAGTTAATTTAGTGAAATGATTCTGAAAAACACATTAAAATGGAAAATTATGCAATATAATTCCGTCTTCAGCTAGATTAGATGTGGCGGATTTCTCGTTGCACCTCCTGACGCGTGATGGTATAAGTGACAATATTGCGGAGCAGTTGATGCAGTGATTCGATTATAGCAATGGTATTAAATGGATTCAAAACTAGTCTTTATTGTGCAAGGGCTATTTTTTTACATAAACCTTGTCAAAGAGGAAAGCCTGGGAATCGCGACTCCCGTTGTAGGTACTCTATGGCAAAGCTATCCACCGACCTACATACTCTAGTACTCCCTCTACGTCTGTGGCCGTGGTGTTACGTATTTTATATAGTCAGGCCTGTAACAATTTTAGTTCCGAACGAGTTGTATTGGCGCTGAAATCGCTTCTGCCGTCTTGACAATCCACTTTAGAAGTCAATTGCCATTGCTAATCAGTGTGCTGTCAGTCTGACTTATACTCTGACTCTGGCTATTTTTCTGTTTCGAGTTGAGTGTTGGTTTACCTTGTGTTTTCTTCGTTTGAGTTGAGAACTTTAGAACGCCTTTTCTCCTCAGTTGTGTGATGTAAAAAATCCCGTAAATCGCTGTTTTGATGATTTTTTTGAATCGCTTAATACACAAAAATACATAAAAAGTATAGGTACCCAAGTATAGTACGGTTGCTTCGATCACTAATATATAACTAGATTCACAATCCTTTATAAAATTGGAACAAATTATTGTCTGAATTGACATATACGTTTCTAATATCGTATAGTATTATCTCAATATTGTGTTCATTTAAAGTAAACTTTACTGTCAATGCATATAAAGGTTGTAAAAGCTTGTAAAAGATTCTCCCATGGCACTGAAACGACGTTTGTTAACAAAAATATATTTAAAATTCAATCTTACGCTTCATGCTTAAAGTGTAATTCACGTAATTTATTCGTTTCGCTATTTACGTCATTATGATTTGTTAGATGAAAGTGACAAGCATAAGACACATAGAAATTATAATATTAGACAAGGAATAAGATGTTGCATGTCAGGCAATGACATATTCAGATGCAATGTAAGAATAGAAAAAGGGAGGTAGCAGCATTGTCACACAGTTATTAATATTTTTTTATTTTTGGTTTTCGATCACAAATAATAATTCACAATTTTCTTTAAAATCTAAATACATAATTACTGTCCGAATTGACATATACATTTTGAAGATCTTACAATATTATTGGTAATATTCTTTTAATTTAAAGTAGACCTTAAAGGTATAAAGTTGTAAATGCTCGTTTAGATCCTTGTAAGCCATTGAAACGAAGTTTGTCAAAAAAAAACTTACGTTTCGTGCTTAAAGTATAATTCACGTAATATAAGAGGATGGTCTGAAAAGTTTCCGACCTCAACGCAAAGATGGTGCCACTCGTCAATAAAAGCTAGTGAATGTAGTTGTGCATCTTTTGACAGTTACTCACCAAAGTTTCGGCCATTTTGGACGCGCAGTTTTTAGTTGACAGTCGTTTGAGTGAGTAGATGTGAGTGTTTTTGTGAAAATGGAATAAATTGAGTATCGAGATGTTATTAAATGTTTGTTTTTGAAAGGTAATACGCCTACGCAAATCAAAGATGAGTTGGACTCTGTGTATTGGGACTCTGCACCATCATTTATCACAGTGAAATTTTGGGCAGCTGAATTTAAACGTGGCCGTAAGAGCTTGGGAGACGATGAACGTTCGGGACGTCCAAAAACTGCAACTGCTGACGATAACATTGCTAAAGTTCACCAAATGGTGTTAGACGACCGCCGAATTAAAGTGAGAGAGATAGCAGAGGTTATGCAAATGTCGAAAGAACGTGTTTGTCACATATTAAATCAAGATTTAAACATGAGAAAGCTGTCCGCGCGTTGGGTGCCGCATTTGCTCACGTTAGACCAAAAATGAGTTCAAATGAACATTTCCAACGCTCTGTTGGCGCAGTTTAGGCGCAACAAATCCGAGTTTTGGCGCCGATTAATTACTGTAGATGAAACTTGGATACACCATTATACGCCCGAAACAAAACTACAGTCAAAACGGTGGACTACAAAGGGGGAATCAGCTCCAAAAAAAGCAAAAACTGTTTTTTCGGCTGGGAAAGTGATGGCGACTTTTTTTTGGGGATAGTCATGGAGTTATCTTAATCGATTATCTTCAAAAAGGAAAAACCATTACAGGAGCATACTATGCATCATTACTTGACGAGCTGAAGGCACAAATTGCGGAAAAACGGCCACATTTGCAGAAAAAGAAAATCCTGTTTCACCAAGACAACGCGCCGTCTTACACTTCAGAGGTTGCTATGGCAAAAATCCACTAGTTACGGTTTGAACTGCTTGACCATCCGCCTTACTCACCAGATCTGGCCCCAAGCGACTTCTTTTTGTTCCCTCATCTAAAAACTGCGCTCGGAGGACAAAGATTTTCGTCAAATGAGGAGACAATCACCTTTGTGAACAATTATTTTTCAGAGAAAAACGCCGAGTACTATTTGGACGGGTTAAAGAGATGGGAGCATTGCTGGGAGAAGTGTGTAGAGTTACAAGTAGACTATGTAAAAAAAAATTGAGAAAAAAAATTTTGTATCATTGTTAGGTCAGAAACTTTTCAGACCACCCTCGTATTTCCATCGCTATTTACATCATTTTGGTTTGTTACGTGGACGTGACAAGAATAAGACATAATATTTAAATTAGGCGAGACAAGGAAAAAATGTTTGATATCAGGCAACGACGTAATCTAGGAATACAGAGTGAAGTCGCAATAAATTGCTGATATTTTTTTAATTTTTCAATGGAAAATCGTATGCTAGTCATTATTTAATATATACATACATATCAACACGCCGTATCCCTAACGGGGTAGTCAGAGAAATATGTCATGACTAAAAATCTTAATTTTGATAAAAAACAATTAAAGGATCTAAAATCTTAGTTTCAAACGATTTAGTGGCAACGTTAATCTTCTAATAATGCCACAATACAAAAAATAACTTACTGTCAAATAGAAATGCAGTGCAGATTTAAGTAAATACGTAATATTATCTAGCCTTTTTAAGCCTTTCGCTGTGACGTATTCGTCACTTTCTAAAAAGTGATCAGAGGAAACTACGCTTCGTTCATTTGGTATGAAGTGTTCATTGCATTTTTGGCGTGCTACTATAGAAGTCTATTTTTCATATCGAATAGGATTTCGAGGAAAGCTAAATATGTTTTTATATGTTCGAGAAAAATATTGCAATAACTTAGTGTTTATAAAAAAATACATAATTACATAAATTACATTAAAATTTATAATTAGCAGCGAATCCTATACTACAGTCATAATTGAAATTTCAACACCAAAAATGTATTTTAAAAAATAAAGATGTAAGACTAAAAACTCTATTCTATAATTTTAGAACAGAAATAAAAGTATAATCCGAATAAATGAAATCTGAATGGGTTAGTATGGGTCTCAATGTCTTATTCACGATCGTATAATTAATTGTATTATGTAGCTGTCATTTGAAAAATATTATTCTGAATTTAATAAAAAAGAGCTATATAACGTTATTATTATAACGAAATAATGAACACGTAAATAAAATATTCTTAATTACTTACCGAAAATAAATTCGGAACTCCATCTTTTTTTAACGTTATAGACCTGTCATTTTTACAATTTTTGAAGGAGCACTTTGACATGTTCCCTTTAGTGTTTACAAATACTACTAAGGACTGAGTGCGCTTAAATTCTCAGTTGCGCGCACATTTGGTTCGGACGTTTTTGGAACGCTGATTGTGTATCTTGTAATATATTTGTGATCGAAGTGACTTTCTGTCTGTAGAATCACAGATTAAGTATTTGTAGCGTCGGTAGGTTGCTACAAATACTTAATCTGTGATTTTAGTTATGAGTCAGGCCAGCGCTCAAGGCCAGCATGTGGAATCTTTTTTTATCTTTTTTTTAAACATCACTCCGATTTCTATTTTTCGGTGATCTTGTAAATTGCAAATTCTTATTTCTAATTTCTATGCCTTGTCTTATAGGTCTGTTTTTCTGTCATAACCTGCTCTCTGTTACGAGGAAACTGTCCAATGTTGTAAATGTATCATGGTCACGTAAGCACCATACGATTACAGAATTATAAAACAAAATCGGTAATGAACAACGGCTGTCACCATAAATAACCAACGAATTTGTTTTAAACTACAAATTAAGCAGGTTACCACAGTAACTATGAAGAATATTACTAGACAGTTTCGAACAATAATTTTCTGTTATAAATATAAATAAGTTTGTACATCTATGGGTTGAAAATAAAGACACGTATCCTAATTATTACGACTGATATTGTAATAAGCTTATAGTCTGTCAAATTGTCTGGAATGGTGAATAATTACTTTCAGACTTTTCGGCAGGAACGGGAGAAGTGAGGTTGTCATTTTATTTAGATTTTCTATTTTTTACATTTTTAGGAGTTTTACAGTACAAAAGTGATAGTATATTGTGTTTTAAAGTTCTGTGTATGTGAAAAGAATGGAGGACATCTAAATAAATATGTGTAGCTGAAGTTTTCGCACTCTTCCAAGAAGTCCTTTTTAACTTCAGTAAAGCCTACTATCACTTTACTACAGGAGTGTTAGGGACAGTTGTTTCTCTAGAAGTCTTTAATATTTCGACTGAAGGACTACATTGTCCATAGTCAAGAATAAATTAAAAAAAAAAGATAATTGGCATCCTTTGTAGCTATTCCTTTCGGCTGGTTTTTTCTCTATGTCGGTGGCCTAAATTAAGTCTTAATTTAAAGCAGTTAGTTCTGTTTTTGCATTTATAATTTTTCACAGTCCGCGGTCCTGTAGAGTGATACACACAGACTTTTAAATGGAAGCAGACTATACCTACCGATACAAAATGCATGGCAAATTCACACTAACAAATATTACTCACACACATGCAGAACTCAGGCCCGCATTAAGGAGTGGGTGTTTATACTGCGTATTATCTTCGAGCGGGACTATTTGGGACACCCCAAATTATATTTTTCATGTGATAAAATAAGAATTAAATTAACTTAGTAATGTAATAGTATTAGAGATTATTACTTTATTATATTCCTTCCTTTCTATGCCTTGTCTTATAGGTTTAATATTTAGGAAGTTTACATAACATGAGGCCTGACGGCTGTGCGCTGCTGGTCTTGGGCCGCATGTACATTGTGATGACCTTGCTTGTGGTTCGATTAATGTGGGTACATGAAGTTTAATGACATAAACGATATATTTTTAAAAGTTGGGAAAGTTGATAATCAGGCAAGTGAAAGTTTGAATTTAGACTTTTTGGCGAGAACAAAAGAAGCATGGTTGGCATTTTATTCAATATTCAGGTTTGATATTTTTTGTGCTTTTGGTAGTTTTAAGTGCAAAAATTATAGTATATTGTACGTTAAAGTTGTGTGCAAGTGAGAGGAATTGGAGGAATTTCGTTTAACAGTCCTTTTTAACTCCAGTAAAGCCTAGTTACCATTGCTTTACTGTAAGTGTTACACTTGGTTATGAGACAATAGAACATGTTTTATTTCAGACGAGTGTTATCGTTAACTATTTTTCTATCGGGAGATAGTCGATGGATGATCGATCACATTGAGAATAAAAACTAAAATAGCTTACACAATAAAACAAAGAATGTTTTCAGTCTTTTATTTATTAATCGGATTGTTTTCTTATTACATTGTCTATGAACTCATTATAAATGTGCATCAAACACATCATTTCACTGTTTTTCAATGTGTGCCAGAAGTAACTAGCGCAGAATAACCCATTGCAAGTAATCATACGTATTATTTGTCATTATTCGCCTCGAGATATCCATATTTGTTTTCACTATTTTTACATGTGAACACACAATTTATGCATAATAAAGTCCATCTTCAATTACCTGAAGCAAAAAAATTGTATTATTTTATAATAAATTAAAAATAATTTTGTAATTATGAAGTATGGCTTCCAGCACTGGCTTTTTTTTAAACAACACTGGCCCAGGTTCAGCCTAGCATAGCGACTAGAGATTAATTTGACGATAGCATGTTAATTTTTAATAGGTATGTTAAATTTCATGGTCAAACAACAACAGGGTTTTATGGGTATCTCTTTTACATAATAAATGGGGTTCAAAATGTTTTAAGCACAAAACACTTGGGCTGCCAGTTTGTTCTATGTAGTTCTTTAACCAAAAAATTTGAAGATTTTCATCCTTTAGAAACCCGAAATTAACCAGATATACATCAAAATCAAAAGATAGTTGCAAAAAATAGATAGTTGCTTAACCTTAGGTACCTGTCCGTTAATATTTAATTTTATTACGAGACTCAGTTTTCTCTGAATTCGGCCCTCTTTAAGGTACAAGTACTAATAATGTCAAAATTGGTTAGGTACTGGGTATAAACATATAAAAAACCTATAAAAAAACCTTACACAATTTAAGGAAACTTTAATTTTAATAGCTTGCAACATATTTAAGTGTCGGAGCCACGAAATACAAAAATATCTGCTAACTAAATGCAGTAATCAAACAATTTGCAACATCAGATTTACTTACCGATGGAACGTCTTTCGGGGCTTTTCTTTAAAAGGCGTTGCAACTATTGGGGGTACAACACTTTTGTATCATATTTTGCACTATATATAACCAAAATAATGTTATACACCAAGAAATATTTAATCATCGAACATGTGACGTACTACACAAGTAAACAGACGCCATACTCCGCTTATTTTGACTTAAGCGAAAGATGGCGGCTGCCACGGTTCCGGAACTGTGTATGTGTGCCATTGTGTTGCAACAAATGAAAGAATAGGATAAATATATACAATTCTAAACTACAATGAAAGTGACAGTGTTATTGCTAACACGGTATGTATGGGTGAGTGAATTATGTTTGATCTGCTTCCATTTATAAATCTGTGGTGATACGTCCGTGACTGTCCATGACCATTACTTTTTAAATGTAGTATCTCAGTATCTGGAGACTTTTTGGCGGAAACGGGAGAAGTGAGGTTGTCATTTTATTTAGATTTTCTATTTTTTACATTTTTAGGAGTTTTAAAGTACCACAGTGATTGGTAACAATACAGAGTATTGTGTTTTAAAGTTCTGTATAAGTGACAAGAATGGAGGAGCTCTAAATAAACATGTGTAGCCGAAGTTTTCGCGCTCTTCCAAGAAGTCCTTATTAACTTCAGTAAAGCCTACTATCACTTAACTGGAGGAGTTTTACGATAAGAGAGAACTAATTTACTTGTGATTCTACATGGATTCTACTTATTCTGTGTCTGTTACTGACTAGTTTGTGTTACTTCGTGACATTGACAATTTGTCAAATGCGCTAATCTTATAGTTTTAGTTGTTTTCTCGCTTTACTTGACGTTGGTAATGTACTCACGTACGGTGTCATTTAAAAAAAAATCTCAGTTTCTGTTTTATAGTCTGTGGTATTAGTATGGTATTAATTTAAATTAAAAAAAAATCAAATTATTGCAATATTTACTACAATATTTTACGAGTTTAATAAATTATGAAATTGTAGAAACTGGAAATTGCATGAGTTTAGAAATTTTTTATTTTTAACTGATATACTTTTTACTGAAATGGCCTCAAAAGGATCTTTTGAAAATCAGTTTGAAAATTACTCTACAAACATAGCGAACAATGTTCTTAGACCTTCTAATGATGGGGTAATTTATGTTAATGTTTTACATCTAAGATTTTACATCAGGGCTTTACCTACAACATAGATAATGTTTTTTGATTTATTGATTTAACCAGCTTTTGCCTGTGACTTCGTTCACGTGAAGTTCAAAGGCACATAATATCTTTATAAATTATAGCCTATGTGTTATTCCGATGTATGAGCTATATTATTATGTTTCATTCAAATCCATTGAGTAGTTTTTGCGTGAAAGAGTAACAAACATCCATACATCCTCACAAACTGACATTTATAATATTAGGATTATTAGATTAATTAAATAAATATTAATAAGTAGGAATAGGATGCATTGGAGATGATAATTCAACTGAAAGCATCGCAGTCATATCAGTCCTTATACTTCTGATTACTTTCCTATATAAGCCTTATCTAAAATAGCTTGTAAACAGACTGGAATAACAAACATATTGGAAGTTTCATCTTTAATTATTGAATGTTTAATAACAATAAAAGCGCTGTCTTAGGTATTTCATGTCATTTAGACAAGTTTAATTATGATCTTAGAAAAAAAGTAAAAAAGTAGTTCAACCACAGGTTAATTAATTACAAGCGTAATGTGCAATGAAGATTCTAACATTGTTTTATATCAATTTATTTTTATATAAAATTAGAAAATTGCTTAGTCTTTTTAGCCTTATTAATTTCATTACATACATGTTCTGTCTTTTGCAGATATCAGAAAAGTTCCAAACAAAGCTATACAATTTTAAAAAAACAAAGTTGAATTTTCTTCTAACAGACATGGAAATGGATATTTTTTATGATGGTACTGTTTATACAGGAGCAGCAGGACTGGCATTATATTATTTCATGTGTTCTTTGAATAAAAATAAAACAGACCATGAAAACCTACAGGTATGATATAAGCCATGCTCCATTTATGTTTATTTTTAATATAAAGGAATCGGGAGGTTGGCTGAAGAACATGTTGGTTAGCCTGGTTTGAATTTTGAGAATTCGTTTCATCAGTTTCCACGCCTACAGAGTCATCAGAGTATTTGTCTCTTACTTGGTAGTACAATGTCATCTTCAGAGTCCGAAGATTCACTAGAAAAATCAGAATCACTGCCAGTGTCTAGATGTATTTCATCCTCCAAATTATCCTCTGTCTCCGAAACTGAATTATGAGATCCGTCCAGAAGTTCATTTTCCGTTTCTGCTTCGAGCCATTGACTTATTTGCTCTTGTTTTCACAAATCCATCTAAAAATAATAGGTATAAATCACATCAAAAATGGAAATGATTCAGTTACAACAAAAAAAATACTACATATTTTTGTACTTGTCTTGCATGTGTGGGGTAGGTAGACGCGCACGCCGCTCGTGGTGCCGGTGACGTGTAGTGCGGGCGGGGGACCTGTAGGGCCGTAGGGCCCGACACATGTTGGAAATATGAGACGATAGAAACATAGCTGTGTGGCAAGGATGCAGATTGCATTGTCGCAATATCGCATGCGATATTATCGACTGTTACATTGCAGCTGTGTGGGAGTGTTTAAACATTTAAATTAAACGTATAAATAGACTATTAATTAAAATGATGTCAAGGAAGACCAAGGCTGACTTATGAAGTGTTAGCTTATGAAAATGTCAAATGCTCTCTCTCTCATATACCTAGGCGAAAATGTGTGAGGAAAATGATGAGATTTGAGGAAGCGAAAGAAGTATGTAAGAACCGCGACGCTTGGCGCTCCGTCCTCTCCGACTGCCCCGTTAGGGATACAGCGTGAGGATATGTATGTATGTATTAATTAAAATATACTTAATTATAATTTTACAGTGAAGGGTTCGCAAGACTACTTAATTTTTAGCTTTTTCGTGGGTCGCGACATAAAAATGGTTGAGAAACAATAACTAAAAGATATAACATGTTACAGATTCATAATTACAGAACCTATAAATAGCGCGTCACGGGCTGCACTTAGCCCTATAGCAATGAACGATCGGTAGAACGATAGAGTATGCTTATGACGTCTCATTAGTATATCACACCCGTGTGAAGTCAGGGCAGGTCGCTAGTATTCTATATATACATGTCGGAGATTGAACACAAGCGTGAAGCACAATCGAGTAGGCGAGCATTCAACTATTGACTCTCGCATCTATTGGACGTTGGTATCTGTTCCTCATGGTAAAAAGATGATTGTGTAATACCTAATTGAGATGATAGAAATAAAAGACAGATCGTGCTCGTTTTTTATTTGCTCGAGGTTATTTATCATGTCGAAATTCGACGATAATGAGTGTGCCCACTGCTCACCGAGTCGGGCGATCCCCTTGCGGCGACATTTATACCATGTACTAGTTTTTAAAGCAAATGCTTGAAAAAGATATGGGGCCATGAGGGGTGTACTAAACCTTTCTCTTTTAGGAGGTGGATAGCATTAAAATATAAAGGTTACTTATTCTAAAGGCTTAGATAAATTAATAGGATAAAAATTTGATTCAGTAAGTTTACTTAGTTTTCAATATTAAGCATTAGTTTTACATAGCAAATCGGGAACCGCAGGGTTATTACCCAAAAATTTGCAGACAGCGACAGCCACGCGATCACTGTGCGACCGGTGATTAATTGTTATAAAAAATTAGTAAATGACGATTGCCTATCTATTGTATATATATATTGTATGACCGTAAAATACACTTTTCGCTGTAGATTTAGTGCCACTATACAAATTATAATAATAATAATATACTCGGAAATTTCACACAACGCCATCTAGTCCCAAAGTAAGCTGCATAGCGCTTGTGTTATGGGTACTAGACAACTGATATACTACTTATATACTTTTCGTTTGTAAATTCTTCTAATTTTCGTTTGTAAATAAACACCCAGACTCGGGACGGGAATCGAACCCGCAACCCCCGTTTACTTATACTCAAATTACATTACACAAATTCTCGTTTTGACAGCAGATATCGCGCGATATTGGCTGTCGCATGTTGTCGGCAAGTAACGTAATAAGCGTGCGGGTTGTCTGGTCACTGATGTAAGCGAGATAGAATAAGACAAGCTTCCATTTTCAGATTGTCTCTTTATCTGTGCAGCTTATAATGTAATTTCGTTCCACAAACTACATGAATATGAGTCATTTTCAAAAAAGATGTACATTACATTCACAATGTTTGTCCTCGGCAAAAAATATCGTATAATGAAGAACTTTTTGTCGATTACATTAGTTTGTTTCGTTTTTAACATTATATATAATTGAACCTGGAAATCCAAACCTTCAGTACTTGGATTTAACTTATGTTATAGACTATAGCAGAAAGAAAAAGAAGAGTTCTATTCACTTCTCCATACAATTTCGTGATGTCCCACTAATGCCCTCGACAGTAAAAACATTGACTGACGTCAATTTCGTAAAAATATTATTAAATTTACTTCAGTGTGTTTCAAGTTCGATAAAGTTATATAAAAAAAGAGTTACCTAACTATTGAAAAACTTTGAAGTTATGCCATGCAAAATCATACTTAAATATATATTTTTTAACTTTTTTAGTATTTTGTGGTACGCCTGTGTGTAACGATAAAATCAGAGATATAATTGACTTATTTTAAACGCAATTTTAGTTCATTTAAAACTGGCGATATTGTACACGTCTGCCTACTTAACAAATGACAGAGCGGGCATATTACTTTATTAACATCTCGGCTTTGACCTGCTTATCTGAATTTTTGTAATGAAATAAATTCCTGTCTGTAACGTGGATTTAGAAGGTAAGTTCTATACGAATAATTCAAAAACTTTAGTTATTCATGTATTTCGTAAAATAATAAAAGAATACGAGTGAATTTAGCTGTTTGAACTGTTTTGACGTAACGTAATATCGTTCTTCTATGTAACAATGTGTAACGTTACACATAGAAATAGTTATAAAGTTGCGTGCATATGGTATGAGTCAATGTTTATTTTTTTACATTAGTATAACTTTATAAAGTTATTTTAACAGAAGAATATCTGAAGTTTTAGAGAAGCTGTCTTTTTTATTGTTAAGAAAATGATCTCGTTAACTTCTCAAAGATTATATTATTGTTTTCATTTTATAAGTAATTTGTTTTCAAGTAAAAAATAGTCATTCTATCTTCTGAAATTTCTAACGAAATTGCAATTTAGTAAACTTTTGTTTGTTTTTCCAAAGTTAAACATTTTAAGACTAACGGAAAATATCATTAATGTGTGGTGTCCTTTTATAAAATCCTTTGTTTAACATTGTAATGTAATGTAATTGTATAACGAAATGTCTGTTTCTTTTGTGTAACTTTTTGAAAATCACTCATGTAACAGATGTAGTATAAATAGTGTACTCTTTCACTTAACAATTTGGTTGCTATTTCTATAAATTATGACATTTGTCGATATGTTTTATTTTGGTTTCTTCATTACAAAACTTATCAAATCGTTATTAAATTGCAAATCGTGAGCTTCTTGCTACCAATAAAAGAATGAAAAAAAAACCGATCATTATTTTAATATCTAGGTAATACCTAAGTACTATATTTTACATATTTTACTTTATTATTGTCATTTTTGTCTTTCTTTCAGAATGCTTTATCATACATAAATATAGATAGTTTAAAAGGACGTAGGATTAGCTTTTTGTGTGGTGATGCAGGACCACTTGCTTTAGCAACAGTTATAGCATATAAATTGGCTACTAGACGTCCAGACAATCTACCTGACTATAAAACTCTAGTGCAAAGGTAAGTAGGTATAAAATTATGTTTTAAGTAACATAAGCGTAAGTTATAGTATAACATAATTGTAAGAGTTATTTGTTTGTGCTAATAATGGTTTAATTTCCTGTTTTCTTTATTTAGACTTATCTCCCTAATCGATTTGTTAAATGAGTCTCCGGATGAGCTTTTATATGGGAAGTCAGGATATTTATATGCATTGCTTTTTGTAAATAAGCATATAAATGGTAAAGATGTTATTCCATCGAATCATATTGAAAAGGTAATTATTTTTATTTTTTAACATTTTAACAGAATAATATATTATGTGATACAAACACAGACAACCTAGCTTACGAGACTTGAAATAGAAAGCCACCGTTGTCTGCTATCCATCTGTTAAAATGCATATAATGTACATAAGTTCATACACAAACGCGCGCTTATTTAGTAGTAACCAGGAAGCAGATACATTACCTATATTTAAGCGGTATCAAAAAATATAGAATAAAATACGTAAACAATGCCAAATTACGCTGTAAAGTGGTGTGCTACTGACAATCGTGAAAACAGTTTCAAAAAGGACAATATCATGTTTCACCAGTAAGTAAAAAAATAACAGAAGTGAGCAGTTCTAGTGATACTGGTCGCTGCTAAGCTTTGAGTCAGCGTTTGTCTGGTCTAGAACGCTACAATTATATATTGCGTATCGCTCTTGCAAGACGGCATGTGTAAGTAGAGATGCCGAAAAAACGTATCGATATAGGCGTGGCAAAAATCTATGTTCGATATGATTATATCATTTGTATTTGGATCAGTCCAAAGATTGGAATCAGTGAAACGTTTCATTTGAATCATTTGGATCATCGATTCTCAACTAGAGCAGAAAATATAAACTTTTAAACTTTCGCGTTGCATTATAAAATGTATCTAAAACGGGAAATTTAACGTGATTACCTTTTTATTTTGGCTTGACGTTTCGACCGAGTTGCATCGGCCGTGGTCTCAAGTAAACTGTCGCAGCAAGTTTCACTCCGTATCTGAGGTAGACGTTTTGTTATCCGATATTTGTAAATAGTTTTCGGGATACCTACACACAACACTCACAGTGTCCACGCGTTTAACCGGGTGCAAAACACGAGGTTTTGTTCCTTGAATCACAGGATTCCACACCATCGATAAATTGTACTCGTTTTCCCGATTACAATTTTTATCTCTTGATTTCAATCGCTTCATGCACTACTCTTGCTTAAAAGTGGCGATCAGTAGAAAGGACTTGTGGGCGATGAAACTCAATCCAGTGATCGGTATCTGATTGAAGCAGATGTTTCGCTATCGCTGATTTGGTTGTTTGCCGGCTTTTTCACCGCTGTAATATGTTCTTTAACCCTTTCAGCAATAGTGCGTTTCGTTTGGCTAATGTATGAACTACCGCAGCTACAATCTATTTTATAGACTCCTGGTGTCTACAACGGCAAAACATCCATTGGTGTGCCCACTATGTTGTTCACCTTTGTTCCAGGGGTGTATATGATTCTAGACCAGACAAACGCTGACTCAAAGTTTAAAAAAAGTACTCTTATCCGCACCATATACACCAGTCAATCCAGTAAATAGACTACGAGTAACTCTATTCTATCTCTATTTTAAATTTTGCATGGGATAGATAAAAGACGACACAAAAAAGCGCTAAATCTGGCTCCGTAAGCGTTAAGATGACGGCAGTGTTCGATATATGTATAATTTATTAATTTTTTTTTTTATGTCAAAGGGGGCAACGAGCAACGAGCGTGTCACCCGATGGAAAATGATCATCGCCGCCCATGGACACCCGCAAGAAAAAAATTAAAAAATTCCACGCTAGCTCATTATTTTATAGTTGCGTTCTTATCAATACAAATATAATGGAAACTCCATTTTTGGGTGTCCGCCATCAATTCACTAAATTGATTCTCTACTCGACTTTGATCAATCTATTTTTTCATTAATCGATCTCAGATCGCTATCTCTAAGAAAGTTGTTCCAACTAATTGGAAGATGTAAAGGCCACTAAAGTATTGTGCGCTTATGATGCGCAGCGGACCGTGATACATTTTTATTTGCGATAAGTGCGTAAATGGTTTACAGATAATGGCGGGCGGACATTTTGATAGTATTTTGATAGTATGCGATGTTTTTGATACTAGAAGGATTTATTTTTTTTAACAATATTAATTATTATTATTTTTAATTTTCGTATTTTAACTGCCTTTTAGATTCAGTTTCCTTAAATTTTTATGTTCATTTAAACATTTTATTTTGTAATTTTTGATTTTAAAAATTTTGGTACTAATGCATTCAGTACCATGTCTAGAATTAAAGTTTAAAAGGATGCCAATGTCTTCAATATCATCCCTTTATATTGCAATGCATTGTTCAAGAGCTACGCGGTGCGGCGCTGCGTTTTTTTTTTGCCAAATTGCCAACATTGTAAAAATTCTTTATTTTTCTCGGCTACGAATTAGAAAAAGAGCTTACTTATTAACTATAGCAAGCTGCTCCGGCTGCGCGCAGGTGTAATATATGTTTAATTGCATAAGGATTAACACTACCACCGGTACAAAATGCTTCTTAAGCCACGCCACGTAAACTACTTATTTTTTAATGTGCGTAATTATTAATTCTGTGCTATCTTCCAAAGTATTCACTTAAATGATATGGCGTGTAGGTCAGTTTTAATCTAAATTAAGTCAAAGTCAAAGTAAGCACTCGAAAACGACGATGTTAACGACTTGATTAGAAAACATCGACATTTCTCTACTATTATATGTATATAAATTTAATTAGAATGTATTATGTACTCGCATATGCCATATAAAACTGACTGTCTTGTCTTACTGTTGTATATTTACTACGCCCGCGTGGTCGTTGACTAAGCACCCCCCCACCTCACCCTCGCAAATCCAATGCGGCGCTGAATTACTCGCATAATTTTTTGTTGTTGTTTTTTTTGTTGTCAAAATGGGTAAAGGGAAAGTTTTGTACAAAGTGCATAGAATAATAAAATAAATCATTAATTTATTGCAACAACAACATTTTTAACCTGTCTTTTTTGTCAACCCTACTGACCATCGACGAGTAACGTCATGACGCTATTGGCAAACCTGCGCAGGGATAGTATATGTACTATCAGCCAATTTGAGGCCTGACCACCGTTAGGCCGAGAGTTGCGTGTTATGCTATCCTGCGCTACTAAGAAAGCCACGTCCCCTTCATAGGCGAGTTTGTTCGGCTGCTGTATGGTATTTAACAGCTCATAAAATACAAAAATTAAAAAGGCTCGTGGCCTCATATGAGGCCACGAGCACGTTTGCGCAGGCAATAAATAACAAATTAGGCCGCGTGCGGTCAAGTGGTTTATGTACTATGATGCCGCGCTTAACTCATTTTGTCTCAGCGTGTTTGTCAATACAAGATTTGTAGGAAGGTTAGGAATGATAACTAAGAATATTTATTCATTTCATATAAGATCGTGTAATCTTCGCTACCAGCACCACTTGTTCTTTCGATTCAAAATTTGTTTTTTACAAACATTATAGTGGAGACTCAAACGTCTCCTAGTTATTTTGAGAAAGATCTTAGTATGCAATAATGCAAGAAGTTACTACACAATAATGCAGCAAGTTGAGGGAAGTTATTTTGGAGATTTAGGTATTACAACTCAAATAATTCAAAAAAGTTTATTTTGTTATATTGACTGATCTCGCTATAAAATGTCCTAGGATATCTTATGAAAATATAAGTATTAAAGTTAAAAATATAGTTAACACCTTATTAAGAAATATCACACCCTTAGAATGAAACTGACCTAAGTAAAAATTGTGCGATTTTGTTTTGGCAAGTTACGACAATGGAATTCACTATAATTATAAAATCTATTTTTCACAATTGCATGTTTAAATATTCTTACGGTATGTATCTAACGGGGCGGACATATAGATAAATTGATACTATGTCTAGATAGTAGGTAGGTTAAGTTTATTATTACAACTCAAAATTCTGAAATTTTGAATCAGGTCAGTGTATTTAATATTCCAGTATGCGTTATTCTAAAAGTTAACGTTAAAGTTCCAATAAGCGTTAGTTAAAGTTAAGAGTTTTTAACATATACGTCTTATTTTTTTAAAAGTTTGAAAAGGTCGGGACGTCCGCCTAATAGGTCAGTTTTCGACTATCGATCGCAGCGATATATGAAGACTATGGTATATGTATAGAGGCGAATTACAAAAACTACTACACCGACTACTGCGGCGACTCTGAATAGAAGACTACTGCGACTTGGGAACGTTGTTTGTGAGTGACGCGTATATATTCGGTCAAGTAGGTACTCAAGTACCTACTTGGAGGGCCGACTAGAACCGCCATAATTAAGGTCACGTGTTTTCGACATCTGGTCTTTACGAATGAAAATAAATTCTTTGCACCCTTAGGCATTTTGATTACCCAAAACTCGTAACAATATGTATACATAAATAATGTAAATATTTAAATAAAAGTCTGTTTGTTTTTTAGGTAGTTACATCTATTATAAAGTCTGGAAAGAAACTATCAGCTGTGATGAAATCTGAGAGCCCTCTTTTATGGAAATGGCATGACAAAGTGTATTTGGGAGCAGCCCATGGCATGGCAGGAATTTTATATATGCTTTTGCAGGTATATGCTTAAACATCATCAATATACAAGTAATAAGTAAGTATACATATAAGAACTGATTATTATATCAAACTCCATCATTAAGAAATCTGTACCTCGCGGAATTTTGATGCCTTTTTAGTAATAGTACACGGTAGTAACTAATTAATCCGTGATACTACTACCTGACTGATATTACTTCTGATATTGCAACTCATAACAATTGTATTGTCATCAAAGAACTGTTTGTGTCGTTAAGAACAATCATATTTTTAATTTATGGCTATCTCAAATAGATAGTCTTTTTTTAATCAATTTTTAAATTAAATTTGGATTTTGTATTAGACCCTCTAACAAATGACGTTTTTTTTGCACGTAACTGCGAGTCTCTTATAACGTTAAAATGAACAATACAAAATTAAAATCGTTACTACACTTCTGCCCTAATGGGCAGACCTGCTCACGACGATTTAATTTTACGTATAAAAAATAAGTTCAATTCATTAAAAGTCCATTTCAAATGTATATTTTGCAGTCTAATAAACTCTATAAAACTCAGCATCAATTTTTTAATTGTTTATTATAAAATATTACACAAGTGCTTTAAATATGAAACGAAGTAAAATGCGCTACGTTGTTCACTGCACAAGCGTCGAATTGAAAGTGAGCTAGGTGTGGCCCCCGAGCGTCAGTTGAGTGGAACATAGCGATTGTTTCGAACGCTCAGTCTAGTATGTAGGTACTTATAGACATTGTTGAGTAAATGTCAAGTTTTCGATCGCTCAAATAGAACGTCGTCTGCTAGAGGACTTAAGGTAATAAACATACCATGCGTGATATACCCATAATATTTAAAATTTAAATTGTCAAACTCAAAAGTCAACAGACTAATACTCGGACCAATAAACATAATGGACGGAGCCATGATAAGTTGTTGCTCTTATCACCGTGTGTCAAGCGAATTTTCATGTATTTCTATCTCTTTCTGTCTCATTGAGCGAGTAAGGCCGGCTGCATATTACGAGAAATTTATAAAAGAAAAATTCTCAAGCGCGCCGGAAGGCACTCCGTGCATACATTTTTTACTAGATCCTACACACTGTAAGAAATTTCTCGTGACGAGCGTTTGCTTCCTATGCGCGCCGGGTCGAACGTCAACCGACGCGAGAATTTTTTCTCGAGAGACATGTCTGCAATACATTTTGTACTAGACCCCGCACATTATCGGAAATTCGTATCAGTTCGGCAGACGCCGTCGTGTGTTATATACGCGTTCTGCAATAAGAAATGACCGAAATGCAAGACTTAATAGCCGAACGCCAAATCACCGGACCTGATAGTAAGCATGGTGTGCTGATGGTCGGCCTGGCGCGCATGTGAAATTTTCTGATAGGAATTTCTCGTAATGGCCGGCCTAAAACAGCTATAGTAAGTATGGCAACCTTACACTGTTGGTGTAATTCGTGTCAACTCATGACCGACTTTACGTACACAATTGCATTACTAATATAATTATTTGCAAAATACTCGTAAACCTTAAGTGTTTTGCTACTAGTATTCCAAAAATAAAAATACGTCATGTTCAGTTGTGTATCGTTGTTCTGTGCGACCCTTCCCTAGTTACGCACATTAGTAAAAGTCTAGAACTAGTTCAACAAAAAACGGCCACGCTCTTAGAGAAAAAGCTCAGTCTATTTTTATTCTTGGTCCGAGGTTCAAAAGAAATAAAGCAATAAATACATTTTTTAATCGTAATTAAACAATGTCTCAAAAAATAATTAAAATGTCTGGTCTGGTTTGTTAAATTAAATAAATTGCTAAACTACGCTATGGGTAATTAAATGCCGGTGAAGAGTGCTGAGTTTATTTCCGTACACAAATACAGACACCAAGTACACCTGTACTCAACTACGGCAGTCCCTAGTTTTCGTAGTCGTCTCTCGAAGTCCTCGCGTAGTAGCACGCAGTCGCGGATCCAGCCCTGGCATGCAATTCTGTAAAAACTCGATTCGCTCAGGCGAGACCTTCGACAATTCACTTCATTGTGCATTCGAACTCACCTGGCGTTCAATCTCTAAACCTAACATAGGTCTAAACCTACATAACTCTAAACCTACTAGGAGCGAAGCGAAGTGACCTTGGATGCGACTCATGCGATTTGTTAGGGATTGCTTTAAGAGTAAACATCAATCGATATTTTGTCTTACTGAATTTTAACTTTTTCTGAGATAATTACGTTAAATAAAACTGATTGTATTTAGATTGTAATATTTAGCGAAAAGTCAAAAAATTCATTTTACAATAGTACGACTCGCCGCCGCACTCATCGAGGCGGCGCTAGTATCTCTGTCGAATTTCGAGAATACCAGTTCACAGTCCATAATTTACGTTAGAGAATCACACTGCCGTGGGCACGGCGGGCATGCCCACAAGTTACAGGGCCACAACACTAATCGAGTTGATAGGCTGATATGCTAATATCCAATGCCGTAGTAAAATTTAAAAAATAAACATTTACTTTTGTGGTTTTTGTTTGAAAACAAAACTAACATTTTACAGGTTTATTAATTTACTAGTGTTCGCCCGCGACTTTGCCCGCTTGGACCTATGCACAGTCTTAGCCGAGGTGACGTGCATTTTGTAAACATTTCCTTTGTAGGAATGCAATATATCGATCGTGAGTGTGTCCGTACGTAGTAGTCAGACTTCAGACTCGCATTTGGCCGATTTGGGGGTCAACTGAGGAAGCGTGCTCGTCGCGACCCCTGCCAGCCCTTTTCAGGGCTGCAATTCCTCTTCTGTGCATACCATGCGGGACAACGGCAATTATAATGTTAGGGCGTCCCCCGGAAGCGACGTACACCGGTCTGTCCCCGCTGGTGTGTGCAGAGTGCAGTTCGGCGTTGGGGACCGCCACCCAACACGCTGTGCACCTAGCGGCGGGAAGTGGAGGGAGGAGTGCAGAGTAGCTGCGTGGAATGTGAGAGGTGGGATTGAGGAGAAGATGAATGAAGTGATTGATATTATGGAAGAGAAAAGATTGGATGTGCTATGTTTGAGTGAAACCAAGCGAGGCGGCAGTGAACTTGCCGACTTGCCCGGAGGAGGCATCGCTTTGTGGTCAGGGGTACCACAAGGAGATAGGGGATGCCAAGGGGTAGGCGTTTTACTGTCCTCTCGTATGGTTAATTGTATGACTGAGTATGAATGTATAAATCCCAGACTGCTCTGGGTACGCCTCAAGATTGGGTTGACAAGAATTTTTGTTTTGGCAGTATATGCCCCAGTGTCCTCTGTCGGTTTGGCTGAACTAGAGCAGTTCTGGGAAAATGTTAGAGAAGTTCTAGCGACGGTTGAAGAGAACGAAAGAATTGTTGTGTGTGGAGACATGAATGGATGGGTCGGGACAGCTCGAACAGGATTTGAGTCTGTCCTAGGCAAATATGGAGATAAGAGAGTAAATGATGCTGGTAAGATTGTGCTAGGACTGTGTATGGAAAAGGATCTTTTTGTGGCTAATAGCATGTTTGGGCACAAAAGGATCCATCAGTACACGTGGGAAAGAAAGGGTGCGAGAAGTATGATTGATTTATTCCTGGTGGATAGCAGACTTAAGAAGCAGGTAATGGACACAAGAGCGTATAGAGGAGCCGATCTCGGGACGGACCACTTTCTGGTGATAACCAGAATAAGGGGTCTGTTCGCAGCATGGCGACATCGCGTAGTGTCCAAACCTGCAGCGGTTAGCCGAATTAAAAGCTGGAAACTGCAGGATGCGACCACCAGGAATGAATATGAAAGGGTATTATCCAGTAAGCTTGATGATAGATTGAAAGTGATGAGCGAGGATGTTGAAGAATGCTGGCAGAACCTTAGAGATAGTATGGTTGAGGCTGCGAAAGAAGTGTGTGGAATGAATAAGATTGGGAACGGCAAAAAGCGTGATGTGTGGTGGGATGATGAGGTGAAAGTGGCTGTGTATAAGAAAAAGAAAGCATGGCGAGACTACCTTGCTACTAATGACTGTGGTATGAAAAATTTGATGAAAGACAGGTATAAGCTGCAGAAAGCAGAAACGAAGGCACTAGTGAAAGAGAAGCGTGAAAGGTGTAGGGTGTTAGATGAAAACAAGATGTCGGACAACTTCGAGGAAAATTCCAAATTATTTTGGAAAGAAGTACGTAAGATCCGAAGTGGTCCGGCACCTTGCAGAATGAATAAAGTGCGTTCGAAAGAAAACAACCTGCTTACAAATAAAAAGGATGTTCTGCAGCGATGGAGTGAATACTATGGAGAACTGTATGAGAGTGGCGACTCCGTCTCTGATACTGAGAGCGATTCTAATGAATTGCCACACTCAGGCCAGGGACTGGAGGATGCCATTAGTATGAAAGAGATTGTGAAAGTGATAAGAAGTTTAAAATGTGGAAAGGCTGCGGGAATTGATGAGGTGACTGCTGAGATGATCAAGTATGGTGGTCCTAGGGTCTGGGATGCCTTCTGTGCACTCTGCAACCTTTGTTGGCAGAAGGGGGAGGTTCCAGAGGACTGGCACACGGCAGTCATAGTACCTCTATATAAAGGGAAAGGTTCCTACCTAGACTGTGCGTGCTATAGGGCCATCAGCTTGGTCAGCTTAGCGAGTAAAGTCTATACTAAAGTATTGACTGAACGTATGAAAGGCGTTTCAGAAAGATATTTGTGGGAGGCGCAAGGTGGATTCAGGAACGGTAGGGGTTGTATGGATCAGATTTTCTCGCTTCGCGTTATCGTGGGAAGGTTTCTGGCTTTAGGTCAGAAAGTTTTCTGCGCTTTCGTGGATCTAGAGAAAGCATTCGATAGAGTAGTGCGGAAGAAATTGTGGAGTCTTCTGCCTGAAAATGGCGTGGAGGGCTCCTTACTGCAGGCTGTGAGGTCATTATATCGAGACCACAGAGCCTGTGTAAGGATAGACGGTGACATGTCGCCCTGGTTTGAAGTCTGTTCTGGTGTCAGACAGGGCTGCGTGATGTCTGCCTGGCTATTCGTGCTGTATTTGGACAGTTGCCTCCAGAGATTGAAAGGTAATATGAGTGGTATGGGATGTGGTGACACAGTAGTAAACTGCCTATTGTACGCTGACGATGCTGTGCTAATAGCACCATCAGAAGCAGAGTTGCAGACACTAGTCACGTGCATGAAAGAAGATTGTGAAGTAAAAGGATTGAAAATGAATGTGAACAAAACTAAGGTTCTGGTGTTTGAAAGAGAAGCGGAACAAACGAAATGTGTGATTAGTGTAAATGGAAAATGTCTAGAACAGGTGAATGAAATTGTGTACCTGGGGAGTGCGTTTTCGAGGGATGGAAGATGTGAGTTGGATGTGGAGAGACGGGTAGCAGCCGGCAATAAAGTGAACGGTGCTCTGTCCGCATTAGTGGGTAGTGTGAATATATCTAACACTGCTAAAATGGCCATCCACAATGCGGTGTTGGTGCCAACTTTGTTGTACGGCAGTGAGGCCTGGATATGCCCGAAATCGAGTGAAAGTATGATAAATGCTGTGGAGATGCGGTCTCTCAGAAATATGTGCGGTGTCACGCTTGCGGACAGGATAAGCAATGATGAGATACGCAGTATGACAGGGTTGCACAACAGTGTTATTGTAAAAATGAAGAAAGGAATGCTTAGATGGTTCGGGCACATGGAAAGAATGAGTGATGAAAGACTGACGAAGAAAATATACAGAGCAAAAGTGAGTGGTAAAAGAAGTCAAGGAAGACCAAGGCTGACTTATGAAGATCAAATAGCCAGAGTGTTAGCAGACGGAAATGTCAAAAGCACTCGCATACCTAGGCGAAAATGTGTGAGGAGAATAATGAGATTTGAGGAAGCGAAAGAGGTGTGTAAGGACCGCGACTCCTGGCGCTCCGTCCTCTCTGACTACCCCGTTGGGGATACAGCGTGAAGTTATGTTATGTTATTTGGCCGATTTTCGAGTGGCCATGACCACAACCTTTTTTGAGGGCTGAATCCGCGGCTGAGTAGCAATGTAGTAGTCAGTTCACCAAAGGTGGTGTACCTACACGCTTAACATATAAGCAATAGAGAAGTGCTGGATTGTTACATACATACATATATCTTCACGCTTCTCTGACTATCCCTAACGGGGTAGTCAGAGAGGACAAAACGCCAAACTTCGCGGTCCTGACATACTTTATTCGCTTCCTTAAATCTCATCATTCTCCTTACACATTTTCGCCTAGGTATGCGAGTGCTTTTGACATTTCCGTTGGCTAACCCTCTGGCTATTTGATATCCATAAAGTCAGCCTTAGTCTTCCTTGGCTTCTTTTACCACTCGCTTTCGCTCTGGAGATTTTTTTCATCAGTGTTTCATCAGTCATCAGTGTCATCACTCATTCTTTCTATCTACCCGAACTATCTAACCATTCCTTTCTTTATTTTTACAATAACACTGTCATGCAATCCTGCCATACTACATATCTCTTCATTGCTTACCCTGTCCGCAAAGGTGACACCGCACATATTTCCGAATTGTTTTAAATGTATATCTGCGGATACGAACACGGATACGGATTATTAATGTCTAAATCTGCGAATACGGATACGGACCTCAACTTTCGTACTTCGTTTGTTCGTTCAAATACAATTAAATTAATCCTATTTTATATAAACATATTGAGATAACTTACTATTATAATGTTTATCATAATTATTTTGACATTGAGACATCTATTGTTTGAATTTTGTAATAACAAGTTTTACAATTGCAATTTTGAGAAATAAAAAATAATTTTTACTTATTATATTTCATTGTTATTACATTTTAAAAATTCCATTTAATGAAATTCATTAATATAAAAGATCCGTTCAAGATACGCTAAAAAATAATGGATACGGATCTATTTTTCCCTTCGGATATCCGCGGACACGGATACGAATACGGATATCCGGCACAGCACTTGTTCCGAATTGTAATAGCTTATTTTTAAATTCAAATTGTATTTGCATAAGTTTGTATTGTATATTTCAGACTTTGCATAATTTTGTATTGTGTATTTCAGGCTCGCGTTTATGTAAATGTCCTGGACATGCAAAGTTACATCAAGCCTGCATTAGATTGGTTATTAAATCAACGATTTCCAAGTGGAAACTTTCCGTCATCCTTAGGTAGCAGCGCGGGTGATAAACTGGTCCAGTGGTGTCATGGGGCTCCAGGATTTGTGCCATTATGCATATTAGCCCATCAGGTACACCACACATAGCCTATAGTACCTAACTAATATTTAGTGTTACTGAATCAAGTTCTAGGAATAACCGATGAGAAACGTACATGTACATATTTTTTAACTAAGTGATAATACACCGCCTTTTTTCATATTTAGATTTTTTTCCAAGAGTTCCAAGTTTTTCTTATAGACGTAAAAAACTTTTTTTTTTTCATTTTTGCCATTTTTGTATGGTCTTACTCAAGAAACCTAAGGAACAATTCGTGGTATAATAATCTAGCGAAGATATTTTTTATGTAGGAAACCAAGATTTAAGAAAAACGGAGACGTTTCAGCTAATTCGATCGGATTAGTATTGCAAAAAACTGTACTGATTTTTGATGTTTATAACTAATTTAAGTATATGTATTAATTACTTGTCAAGAATTTATTGCCGTCATGTAAACGTACATATCATTTGAAAGATTTAAGTGATAAGTGATAACACCGGATTGCAGCGTAATTCAAATCTAGATCTAGATCTAGATCTGTAACTTTCATTGAAAATGGTTACACTTACAATAGACATGATGACAAATTTTGAAATCCCCTTTAATTATGTAGGTACACGTCTACTTTTTCCGAAGAAAATATTATTTCAGCAATAAACTAGCGGACATAATAAGACCTTGGTAGATGTCTCGAGATGGTACGCTGCTAATAATTTACTTCTGAATGCACAAAAAACCAATTGTGTCAATTTTTTCCTATCCAATATACCCATAATTCATAATAAATTAGAACTGGGTGGGAAACAATTAGAATTAGCGAAATCAACTACTTTTCTTGGTTTAACAGTAGATAGTAAGTTACGGAACGGAACGGAAAAGGAATTTAAATTTGTTATTAAATGCACACTGTTTGGAAAAGAATACTACAAAATTAGCGATTTCATTGAAGAAAAATAATAGTCTGGAAATAATCTTCTCCGCACACGCATTTACTGGCATTAAAAATATTGTATTTTAAATAACTATTGTAGAATGATGTTGAAAAAATGATACCTAACTGAGTTTCTTGTCAGTTCTTCTCAGTGTTCAGGTTTTCTTTTCGAACCGAACTAAAGTAGATTTCACGTTCAAAAATACCTTACAATTGGATTTATTTGAATAAATTGATTTGACTTTGACTTTGAACTAAGTTTTAACGCCAATTATTGCAATTTTTTCTATGAAATTTGAATTAAGCGCGAAAACGCTTGTAGGTGTCATGGCGTCCGCTTGTGACGTCACGCCTAGGTAAATATTGTATTGTATCTACATTGTGTCTATGCTCAACGAAGAATGTCAGCAAAATATTACATTAAATAATGAATTCCAAAGTTTACAACTGGTGTGCGGTCCCTCTGTGTAAAAACATGTCAATAGCAACAGCCTAAGAAATTATTTGTTTATGTTCCAGACAAGAAAATACTGAGAAGAAAGTGGCTAAAACTCGCGTTTTTTATTATTTCTATCACAAAACGACGAATAAATAATAGATCGACTAATTAAATGATGTATAAATCATTAGAAATACGTAATTACAACAAAAACGGTTACAATCACAAATTAGACAGACTACAAAAGTTATTTTTACCTAGGTACATATAACTTTCCTGTGACGCTCTGATTGATGTTTCAGTTAACATGGCCGAATGCAGTATTTTATACACGTCTAAATTCAAACCGAGTCGTTTTTTAGAATTATTTCAACATATATTTTTCTCTAAAACCATTTATTCTCTGATTCTTTGATACCGTCATCATGTCTATTAAGTAGCTCAAACATCGCGAGTTTCTATGTAATTTTCCGCAATGTTAAACGTTACTGGCAGACTGGAAAATATGCTAGACGCAAAGGGCACGGCCACAATTGAGTAACTACAGCGAGGGACGACATTTATTTTAAGCTATGTGCTAAGAAATTGCACTTCGACTTCTGAGGTTAGAACTAAGCACTAGGAAGTTCAACAAGTGACAGAACCGACAGACAGAAGTGGCTATGCGGGTACCACCAGACCTGCATCACTGCGAGGTATAGATAGGGGCATACTTGCCTTTGAGAAGCCACACTTACTACAAGTCATCGAGTACATTGCTTGATCTAATTTTGTTCACTCACATCGAAACTAGGATGATGATGCTTGGTTGTTTGGAGAAAAGTACTGTTTACTGAAGAGTCCAAGTTTTTTCTTAAGCCAGGTGATAGAAGAGTAAAAGTTTAGAATTATCCGGAGAAAAATACATTAAATGTACTTAACATTGTTGTAAAAGAACCTTACGGTGAAGGGTCAGGAATGGTATGGAGCGGTATTAGCATATGAATACGTACGGAGTTACAAATTATGGAAAACGGGTCCCTGACTGCGGCACAATACGTAAGATTTTTGAACAGACTGTGATGCCTTTTGCCTCATATAGGGATATGGTACCGAAACGAACGTAAAGAATATGGTATCGCAAAAATACCGACATCGGTATCGGATCAAAAATATCGAGTATACTCAGGTATCGATACTTTTTCCGGATCACTAGCCTCATATATAGGAGATGATTTTATTTTAATGCATGATGTAATGCTCGGCCCCACACTGTAGTTGTGTTTTAAAGTATCTTAGGGACGTTGAAATGAAACCAGACAGAATAGACAAATAGAAATAAACAAACCAGATAGAGTATGTATGGACTACGAAAAAAGTAAAAAAGTATTGGTAAGTCAAAAAGTATTGGTAGAACGATAAATGGAATATAATGAGTGAATGGAATCCTTAAGCCACAAAGTTTTATTATTAATTATTGAATTTATTATGACATTCAAAATTATTGACATAGAGTTGGGAAATATGTGTAATAATGAAGAAAGGAATGCTTAGATGGTTCAGGCACATGAAAAGTTGAGTGATAAAAGACTGACCAAGAAAATCTACAGAGCGAAAGCGAGTGGAAAAGAAGCCAAGGAAGACCATGGCTGACTTATGAAGATTAAATAGCCAGAGTGTTAGCCGACGGAAATGTCAAAAGCACTCGCATACCTAGGCGAAAATGTGTGAGGAGAATGAGATTTGAGGAAGTGAAAGAATTATGTAAGGACCGCGAAGCTTGGCGCTCCGTACTCTCTGACTACCCCGTTAGGGATACAGCGTGAAGATATGTTTATGTTATGTTTTTTGAGTAGGGTACTTGTGTTATGTTATTAACAGTGATAAAAAATTTCTAGAAACCCTTCTCAGTGTCCGAGGTCGCCTTCAAACGTGTGTATATATCTTCCGTTTTCTGGCTTTACTTCCGTTCGGCTCCCAGAATTATTTTGTTTTTTGTTGAAAAAAATTTCTCCAAGTAAATTGCTTCAGTTACGTGCTTAAAACGTTATTAGGTTAGGTTTAAGCATTACTAATTATTCTGAATTCTTACATACCTATGAGTATATCGGTATGTATATTTGTTCATAGGTAATCGTAATCATTAAAAACATGTTTCTTTATAGATATTTGATGACGAAAAATATATGAAAATTGCTTTACAATGCGGCGATTTAATTTGGCAGCGTGGTTTATGTACAAAGGGTTATAGTCTTTGTCATGGTGTCAGTGGAAATGCATATAGTTTCATTCAATTATATCAAGCTACAAAGGTAAAGCAACTATTTTTTCATTATCTCTAAACTCTTGTTATTGTAGCGTGTATAATATTGTTATTGTAGTCAAAAGAGTGTTTATGTTATTTATTACTTTAATGGTCTGTCGAATTAAACATACCTACGTGGTCTTAAAATGCTTGGGCAATCGGGTAAATACATGTAAGTGTGTAACACACATACGTATTTGTGTGTGTATATGTTCCTGGCTAAACTATGTAGTTTGCCCTAGGCCAAACCGGTTCATCCTACGCGCGTCAGGATATACTATCTTAGCGTAAAATAATCTATTTTGATCTAAATACGTTAGGTTTAACTATTTTGACCTATAAGTCCAATGAAATAACGGTTGAAGTCGAAATTTCGATTACAAGCCTGAATTTTTGATATAATGTTCATAAAAGTGTTTTAAACGTGCATGTAAAATTTCAACACGCCAATTCTCCGGCTTCGCTCAATAAACTAATAAAAATTTGTCCGAAAAGCGTTGTGTTTTAAAAAACTATACAACGATAAGTCATATTACAAAAGAGTTCTAGGCACAAATTATAGAACGTAAAATTTTACGTAAAATTACTTGCGTATCCTTTTGTCGTAAGTGTCATATATACAGAGTTACGGCAGCTTGGAGCATAAGAAATGAGAAATTTCATGAAGACGCCATAGAACCGTAATAAACTGATATTTTTTAACTTATTTTTTTGTAATCGGTTCCCAAAAAGTTATAATTTCTTTTGAATTGAATTTTTATATTATTTTTCAAAAAAAAGTTTTTCGTGTTTTAATTTGTGATCCCACGATTTTAATATTTAAATGGGTTATTTTTTATTTTCTATTTTCAGTTCATTTCTTATAAAATTTACAATTAAAATACCCTAAATTACATTTTCTTTACTATGAATAAATAGGCAAATAAAATCAAAATTGTCTACTTATAGTCCAGCAGTCAAACAAGGATTAAAATCGAAATTTTGAACTAACGCGGACGTCTGAAATGAGGTAATGTTTTATGTTCTAAACATACATGTGAAATTTAACGTCCTAACTTTCCAGGTTCGCTTGAATGAAAAAAAGAGAAGTAAAAAAAACGTGTTTAAGTAGGTTGCTCAAAACTTATATGTAATCGAAAACAAGTTTTAGATAAAAGTTAAAGAACGTATAATTTTACAGAATATTTTAAAATGCATTATCGAAATTTCGATTTCCACCGTTATTTGATTGGACCAGGGTTAATTTAAAAATACTAATAACCTCTTAGTATTTAGTTCTTAACATTATCGCATTACACATTACACAAAATATATTTTTTTTCACTGGCACCTATTTGTAGCCAGTTCGGCCAAGATCAAACTAGTTAAGCTTTAAGTTTTAAAATTCATACTTCTTACTTATTTACATCAGAGTGCCTTATTTAAAAAACTTATGTCGGTCTTAAAAATTCATGGTTTCAAATCTTTCTACTCAATATATGTATTATCTACGTAGCTAAATAGTCGGTGTGGTGTAGCTTACGACTGCGTGATAAGATTGAATACATGAATGTTCGGAAGCCTAGATAAATTTTCTTTAATAGGCACGATGTACCTATAAAAATAAGTAGTCTCCAAGTATGAATTTTGTAAACTGATTATAAACGCGGATTGTTTATATTTTTCAGTTCCTTTTAAATGCAGTCTGCTTGTTCGTTTTTTTTAAACTTTTTATCTGGAAACTTATTATTATTTTATGTACTTTTAGAATATTTATAGATACATACCGTATATAGAACAAGAAGATAAGACTTCGCATCGCAAACACAGCAATGATTTCATTTCTTGTGCTTGTGGCATTGTTTTCGAACAAAAGGCGGCCGATCGACTCTTTGATATAAAAGTGTGTCGTATCTATAGGTACATTGGCTTATTTTGGTTGCTTCACTTAAAATTGGTGTCAGTGCAGTGCAGGACGCAATGCAGTGTCGTTCATTTGCACTATTCTTAACTTGTAAATTCGTTTATTCTTTCAGAAACCAATACATTTATACCGGGCTTGTTGCTTTATGGAATGGTGTGCAGTTGAACGGCCAGGCTCACAATTGCACCAGCCCGACAGGCCAGCATCTTTATTCGAAGGTTTAATTGGAAGACTCTACTTAACTGAGGAATTAAATCATGTATTAGAGGCCAAATTTCCAGCACTAACTTTGTAAATTTACTCACATACTACTTGTATCAGCGGTCTTTCATAGTTACTTCTTAAAGTCTGTTTTGAAATTATAGCGTTTCTGTAATGTATTTATCCCATGATATTTTGTTATTACCTCCAATTTTAAATATGTAAATTTGGTAGCTTTTACCTGAAAATTACTAAATAAATTATGAAGTGTTAGTATTATCAGTTCTGTTGTACAAAAATAACTACCTACATAATACTATACAAAATAAAAACTATAAAATTAAATTTGACTGTTCTTGAAATCAAGTGCCAAAATAAATAACAGAAAGTTTATAGACTTGCCATAGACTCCAGTAACTGTGTTTAATTAAATACGCATTTACGAGGCATTTGCAATATTGTACAAGGGTACGTGGGACACCAAGATAAACAAGAGACAAATAAGAGGGTGGTGGTGTTAAACGTAAGTTGACCGTTGCACGAAAACAAATTATCGAATTAACACAAATACGATTGCACAGCTGCTCATAAAGTATTTTAATTCAATTATGATAAGAATTATATTTCCATTCGTTGGTCCGAAAATAGCTTAAGATATAATAAGTGTAACTAACTTCAACATTCAACTTTGTATCAAACAACATTACGTCAATTATTTAATGAGTACTCTAAGCCTGGTTTCAACCATCTACGGGTTTCAATCTCGTACTGCCGGAATATCTTTCTAAATTCATAACCTGCATTCCGGCAGCTTGCCCCGAGCTGGCTTCACACGGCCGTAATGTCTTTCTGGACAGATGTATCTGATAAAATCAGAATATTTGAATCAGTAGGTATAATAAGGCGTTATAAATTCATAATATGAATTAAGAAAGATTTATCGCCTACAAAATTAGACCGTGTTTTGATCGCACCATTCATTAGTGTTCTTTCATACGCTGTAACTTAGACACTAGCTTACTAGCAAGGTCTGTCTACATGAAGCTAATTATTTCTACCGCAATACAATGTTGGTTTCATTTGATACTTTGTGTCACCAGGGCATTAGGGAATGGGTTTGTAGGTTTTCAAATGCCGGTATTATAATGAAATAACAATGTTATGAAATAATATTTAATATTTCCTTAGTATTTACACACATTCGTGTTAACTTAAAAAATAAAGAATTTACACTATTCATACGCACAATTGTAAGAATTGATTATATCTAGCACCTCTTGATTATAATCAGGTATTATTTTATAATATGTGTATATCATAACATAATGTATGTATATAAAAAGTACTGCAGTAGCAGTCTAAAAAGATCGCTTTGAAGTTGCATTTAAATCACTCCCATACATAATTCCGTAACATGGTTCCATATTTTAATTCAAGATATCATTTGACAGATTTAGACATTATCACATTTATTTTCAAAAGATTAGATTTCAAAGTATTTTTAAGAAGTGATAAATAAACCATTAAGAGTTTAGGAAAAAGCCAGCTACTTGTTTTATACCCATACTTTTGATTCTTTCCTATACCCTACGACTTTTTGACGGAAACAGAAGTGAAAGTCAAGTTTTAATAAGACTAGTATTTGGCTTTTGGGAGTTCTAAAGTACAAAAGGGATACATTGTGCGTCAAAGTTCTGTGCAAGTGTAGATATTCTAAATAAACATGTGCAACTGAAGTTTTCGCACTCTTCCAAGAAATCTTAACTCCAGTAAAGCTTACTTTCACTGCTACTGAGGGGTGTTACGAGACATAACATGAAAAATAAGAATCTACACCAGACAAGTGCTTTTAATTAACGTCGAGTCAAATTAAAAAGCAAACGCGTTTATTTTATGGTGAATTATAATGCAATGCGAAAGTTTAAATGTTTATAGGTGCTTTTGGAATCTATGAATAACGCAAAAGATATCGGTTGTACTGGCAGTTCCCTTTCCAATAATCGGAGAGAAGTATTAGTAAAGAAAAGGTTATTTAACAATAAAAATAAGAAAATTATAATACGCTTATTTAAGCGTAAATTTTTATAATTTTCATTTGAAAATTATAAAAATCAATGTGTATTCTCTCATTCAATTGAGTTTGGATCGATAATACTAGATTGTGACATTTATTAGGTTTCTTGTCCACGTCGACGTATTTACATCCAGTGAAATCACCGGGCTTACATACGACGGTGGTGTACTGGTGTATATGTCCCTTTATCGATACGACGGATCCACGTAAGATAATTACGATCGCCGGATTGCCGGATCTAGCTGTCATATTTACACGCGGTCATCACCGACAGTCTATCGGAGTGTCCACGACGACGGACGTGCGTCCGAATCGGACACTATTAACGTTTTAATTTTGAGGTGTGGAGGGGAATATATGTTACATATTTCACAAGAAGATTTCACAGAATCGTCTTTAGTAGCAATGATTAGTTACATTTTATTTTAAGTTTTAAATAATTTTTGTTAACGTAATAATGTCAATGTGCACTCACAAGTTTTGTTGTCTTCAAAGTCGCCATAATAACCGTTCGTGACATAATCGAAATAATTATACTAAGACCGCGCTTGAATTTGCCTTTGTCGTAGCTACTTACAGCAAAAATCTTATCGTAGACAAAGATCTTAGATAGATTTCTTACGCGGATCGGGCTAAAATTTTTACCGCGGACGAGAAACCTAAGGGCATCGATCTATTAAGCTATCAAAGACGCTATTTAGTTGCCTCTACAGTAATAGATAGCTATATTTAAATGAAATATTATTACAAGTTTTTATTACAATAAAAGAGTCTATGCACATAACGATTTTAGCAGCGCAGCAATGAAACTGCAAAACAGCAAACAAGTTAGTCTGCTAACGCGTGGGTGTGTGGTCGTCTACATTGATAACAGCCGCCTTTGAATAGTTTATTTTTGTCGTTTGCACAAAAAAGAAATGTTTTCTAAAAATGTAGGAATATCTCGCCCAGCACATGGATTTCGATTTATTTATATCAATATTATTATATAGATACAATAACATTTGCGAGTACTCGAATATACTGAGCATATGACAATGGAGCGTGTCTAAGAGTATTTAACAAAGTAGTACGAACGGTAGCGCTGCTAACTTAAGTTATCTGCATGGGCTCTGTTAGCAATAGTCAAATTTGACAGATAAAAAACCAAGTACCTACATAACTTTTTATTACTATGAAGTCTTACAATTCTAATGAATAAATAAATTCTGCAAAAAAATTAAAAATTAAGTTCTTTATGTACACCTAGACTTGCAAAGCCATCAATTGGAATTAGGATAGGTACATAACCTTTTTTTTTACATAGAAACATGTTCTGTATTGTTAAAAGGTTTTAACTTTAACATAAATATTAAAGGCTGAGAAATAATGATTGAAAGTTTTACAAAAGTATTATATGTTTTTCATTTTAGAACAAAAACTACCTATAGTTAAATATATACAAATTGTAACTATAGATAATTTTTGTAACTTACAATGTGATGGAATAGTCTCACAAATAGTCCAAACTTGTTTTTTCTATGGATATTTTTTATACCTGTTGAACAAGTGTCATAGTCGCAGGTTTTTTGTAAAGTAACTTTTTGCTATGTAAGCGATATAATATTAATCATAAATTAGAAATATTTTATTTCAATAGTCTAGCGTCACATAAAAGCATGGAGTTGACGTAAATTGTTTTCATACAAAATAAATGACATTGCCACTCTATAGGTTTAGTGCTGTATGCATAAAAGTAACAATTCAATTGAAAAAATAATCACTAAATGCTGAAATTTTAATGGTTTTAGAGGTGTTATAAACTATTAACACTAATGAACCATAAGATCAAATAAAAAAAAAATTACATTATTAAAAAATTACAATATTGCAATGAAAAAATCAATTAATAAAATATGCAGACCTAATAGTTTTAAATTTTTTTGCAAGTTTTTACTTTCAAATTGTATTACGCAAAGTATTCCTGAGAAAGAAAAACTAATAAGTATTAGTCGTGCTTGAATAAGACGTAAATTTGAAACTAATTTAATAGCCTTATAAAAAATTGATGACCTTTTATTTATTACCTACACAGTAGAATCGGTACAGTGAGCTACGCACCAGTCACAAATGGATAGATATCAGCATACATCCTCTTGCTTATGATACGTCTTTAACCTGAGTCTCGACGACTTCGAACCAGATGACGTACACGTCAGATGCCTGACAGCACTGATTGCCAAACACCTTTGGATGTAGCCCTGAGCCATGGACGTACTGCATAGATGGAATTCTATTACATGGAAGACGTTGCATTGCGTGGAAAGTGCTATAATAAAAGTGGTACTGAGGCCGGGATTTTTGGGTCCTCTTCCGAGAGAAGTGAAAATCCCCTCGACAGGGTTCATGGCTTCAGAAACTTGAGACAACATCGACTTGACATGCTTCACACAACTATAAATGGGTCAAGATGGTGAGACTCCGGAAAACGGGTTTTCGGCCTCGCTCCGGCTACGATCCCTTACTACGCCTGCCAGCGATGACAGCTTTTGGTGTTGCCACTAGACGATATTCGATTGAGAACAATAATGCTGCGCTAACTTTCAGTGATTGGCCCATGCGTCTTGACTTGCTCTTATGACTTTCTTATCGCCTTAAGTACGGGCAGAATTCAAAGAAATCCTAAAGATAATCATATGCGTCCTGTTTATTATATAAACAAGAAGATGACTCCTGAAAAGAATTATCTTGAAATTTTGGCCATCGTAGAAGCTGTTAAAAAACTTACAATAGTATACATACACCAAATACCAATACATTTTAAAATTGTGACAGTTTGTTCAGCCTTAACCACGACCCTTAAGATGGAAGACTTGACTCCGAAGCAGTTCGTTGGGCGTTGCTGCCTGAGAAGTACGATTATGAAGACGACCTGGTACGGGAATGAAACACGCCGACGTTCTTAGTAGGTAACTCGTAAAAAATGTTTATGTACTTACCGATACTGTCGAACGTCTGAAGAATGCCCAAAATGATGACTTGAAAATAAAATTACTGAAAAAAGTGTTAGGAATAGAACCTTACAAAGATTATATAGTAGTGTGAAATACTACGGAATGTAAAAGATGGACCTAAAATAATGATGGTACCAAAAGGATTGCAGAATGAGATAAGAACAATACACGTAAAAGGGCATTTTGGTGTAATTAAATTAAAAATTGATAGCAAGTGAATACCATATTGACAACTTTAATGAGAGAATTAAATCAGTTATATACATTGTATGGAATGTATACTGATACCGCATGAAAGAGGCAAGAAAAAATATTTACAATTTACGCCTTTTACATAAAAGTAATAATAGTGATCAGATGAAAACTTTGGATTGAGAGCGATGATTTCTCATTCATCCAAGACGAATGTGTGTGGTGCCAAGATCGGCGAGACGAGTGAGCAACACTAAGAAAAATGTCGCAATTTGTATGAGAGACAGTGTGTCAGACGAATAATCCACAATATTCTTTTCCATGATGTTTCTCTTTATATTACAGTATAGTTCGCTCGTTTTTCGTTACTTCAAGCTCACATATTATATATGCGCTTTTGCCATTTTACGGAATTCTAAAAATTGAGATTAAATTAAAAACTAAACAAAACTTTTTGTTGATTTTTGTTTATTTGTATAGATACGCGACTCTAAAATCACTATTATTTCAGTTCAGTTTTGTGTGAGAAGGATATCTTTATAGTGTGCTCTATGGGATTTGGTTTTTACCTAACTCAGTGACGTTAAGCTGGGCTAAGTAAGTAATTATATTTGTTTATATAAATATTTTATTCTCAGCACAAAAATTAACGATATATATCTATATATTGTTTTATTAAGCCTTAATACTAAAATAAGAGAGAAATATAAACATTGTTAATATCTAAATATTCGTAATTTAAATTTAAATTATATCAGTTGCTGTACTTTCAATCGAAAGAAATATTATATTGGCGATAGGGATCTCTAGAAATAGGATCGAAGACTTATAATAAACCGTATACCTTACCTTACTATTTATATATATTATATATTACAGACCCGAATACCATTCTATTGGTCGAGCTCAAATTTATGGATTATGTTCGACAAATTACTTGCAAGGATTAGAAAGTAGTTTGAGTTCCTCTAAAATCCGAAGTAGCGACCAAAAGCTAGTTAGATAACTACTCCATAATTTTGAAATCATTCCCATCAGTTGAAACCATTATTCTACATATTCACTGCAATCAAAATGCGCGGACAAAACCAGTTCCCAGTAGAGTGACGACATAATATTATCAAATAAACATGTGTAACTCTGGATTCAATGATTCCAATGATTCAATTTCGTACCCGTAGTCGAAACCTTTAGTAATCCCTTTAAGGATCTTCTAAATTAGCTAATTTTTGATTCAACGATAAACAATCAAATATTCTATGTTTTGATTGGATAAAAATATATGTTGTAGTTTCATAAACATCAAGAATGTTTATTTTATGATTAAAAGTCAATATCTGCAACAACCCGGTCATAAAATATTGTGAAAACCAGGAAATTTTTGTTAGTTTATCGGGATGTATTTAAATTTTATCAAACTTTCACTTATAGAAATGTGTCAAAAAATTGGTAATGATATTTAGAATAGAACTAAGTTTTTACTTTTTCTTAGAACTATTTTTATATTAGGTCCTTACCTATGAAATTGTCGTTTAGTATACAAAGAGTTAAAGTATTTTTTTTATTTCTATTAATCAAAGTATGCACCCATGCTATCGATGCATCTCTGCGAGCGCAGTGGTAAATAATTTTTCAATGCCCTTCTTGAAGAAGTCAGGTGTGCGGAAGGCAACGAACTCTTCAAAAGCATGTTGTACTGCCTCTTCGGGTATAGAACTTTTTTCCTGCCAAGAAGTTGTCCAAATTTTGGAAAAAGTAGAAGTCTGTCGGCGCAAGGGCTGTTGAGTACGGTGGATGACGTACTCACTCACGTATGAAAACTACATGTCGTTAATGTTGCGAGCCGTTTGTGCCGCATTGCTACCGCGACGGAACTCATATTCCGTAATAACTCGTATTTTTATCGTGTCCATACTGATGAAAAAGATACAAATGTAGTGAAAACAAAACACTAATCAATAAACAAATGACTGAATTAGAAAATAAACTTCCATATTTTTAAAATACAATTCATTTGATTTTAGAATTTATTGCCAGCCATACACAAATTACATTTCAAATGGCCAGTATTGTAGAACGGCAACTTCATAGGTAAAGACCTATTATTTTTTAAACGTGATATTAATCATTACAACTAAAGCATCTCACGGCTTCGTTTAAGTAGTTCACCATTGGAGGGGTAGAGAATTTGATTATAATTTTGAATGCGCCGTCTATCAAAGAGTGCTCTTTTATACATTTTACAACTTTAGAATATGAACAATCCATTCGATTTAATAAGAGGAATCAATTCGATACTGAGCGAGGGAAAAAGAATCACGGCGGCTTAACGGGGTGGCATGAGGTGATGTTTTTGTCTGCATATGCGAGGGGACCTTAAATCGATTTTTATATTACATAATCGATTTACATAATTTTTGTTGTAAAGTGATCAAAATTTATTGAACTCTTCTTGAATTTTTCTAGAAAGCTTTCAATAAATTGTGACATAAATATTATTTATAAGTTTAGGAGTTCATAGTGCTTAAGGTTGGTATTTTATTTGTAATTTTTCCATATTTATGTTCATATTTTGAAAGTACAACAACTGTATTCAGTATGTAACCGGTATATCACAGACGTATTTATAGAGCCAGCCCTGCTCAGTAATGTATTTTTGAGTGTCATATTTGCAGGTGACACAGGTGTCATATTTACAGGTGATGCGTGGTCCCTTGCAATAGATTTCTGTCGATTATATGTCGTCAACGCTTGGCACTGATTACGAGCAGTCGGTTTAAATTAGTTTTCAATATAATTATTGTTTAAATTATATTTTTCTTTTCAAAATTAATGGTTAGATATGAATTCGATGAATGTCATTCGTTAGGTTAAACGAAAAGTCGGGCCACGAAAGTGTACACGAAATGTACTTTTAAGTGAGATTCATGTAACTAATTTTTAAAAGTCATGTTCATACCATTGTAAAGGTCAATAAAAATTTAAATATAAAAAGTGTCACAAACTCGAAACCCCCTTCCCCCATCTGCTGGCTTGTCGTGATAACATCATATGCATGAGCTAGCATCGAAACTACTCTATGGATTTGAACCGAATAAACTGTTTAAAATTAAATTCTGTTAGCGACAGCTAAACCACTCGGTTGCAGAGCGCTTCTATCAAATGAGAAAGACGTCAGGAGCAATTATAGGATTTCGGACTAGTTTGGTCAAGATGGTGATGGTGATTGGCTACATTAACCAATTTCTACTTCAAGCAATTTCAAATATGGTAATGGATATGGACTGGAAAGTCGTGAAATAATAAAATCTGCAGTAGCCCCGACTGCCACCCACATCGTTTTTTTGCACTGATTATTTTCGTCAAATACATATATAAAAGTGCTGGTATAAAGTGCGAACCGGCGGAAGTGCCGGAGCCGCCGGAGCCGCCGGAGCCGCGGGCGCGGCCGTCAGAGCAGCGCGGCGCCGGCCTCCGCGCGCGAGTGCGGCAGCGGCGGGCCGGCGCGCCAGGCGGCGGCAGCGGCGCGCGGCTCGAGCAGCTCCACGCTGGCCAGCGTGGTGCGCGCGCGGTAGAAGGCGCGCTCGCCGCCGCTCTCGCTGTCGCCGCCCGCCGCCACGAGCACGCCCTCGGCCGCGCCCGCCGCGCAGCCCGCGCGCGCCGTCTGCAGGCTCGCCACCTCCTCCCACGTGTCCTGACACCACACCACAACACACCGTCTCCCTCGCATCTATGTACTCCGAACCCCGACACTCACATTTTGGCGGATTTCATGGAGAGCAGTTAGGCGTTAATTTTGATTATTTGCACACTGTTTCTAGTGGATATTGTGATGTAAAATTGGCGTAGGTTTGCAAGCCAAGTATCTACACTGTTGTGCAATATATCGAATTGTTAAAATAAATGCTTATTTAGTAGTGATGTTGAGATTTTTTAATAGCTTAATCTGAGGTAGAGCCTCAACGGATCCTACTAGAAAGACTACCTCAATATACTTGTCGCCAGAAACTCCTACAAACATTAAAATGTATTATGTTGACGTTTTAATGAAATAATATGAAGAGTATATATACTTATTACTAAAGACATCGGCTGTATGGACATATATTCCTTTGCTTTCCCTCTCAAGGGAGAATTATACAAAAAACATATACCCCGATACGTACGCACCCCATCTCACCTATACACGACACAGACCGATAATCCTTTCTCTAATTAGTTCCGCAGGAAAAATCTGCACACAGATACCCAGCCTCCTGAAGGAAGCACTGAGTTATGTGGGGCTTTTACCCACCAAAACTCCTACAGTGATCGTTGTCGGCGCGTTGTACATCATAGCCTTATTCTCTGTCTCGGAGTACAGAACCGAGACTGGTAAGCCTATAGGCTTACTTTACATAAAGCCTTTATATTTTAAGTTGAATTTGTTGAGAGTACCTCTGGTAGTTTTTAAGAATGTTACATTTAACAATCTTCTTGTAATTATACTATTTGATACACAATCTGCTTTAATTCATTACATTAATAAAATCTTAAAAGAATCCTCGAATTTGTAATCTAAATGTCATATCATTCGAGTTGTACTTAGTTGTGGGTATTAAACAGTATACTAAAATAATTGTCATAGAATAGGTTTAGATGTCTGGCCAAAAATAATTTTGTGAATTGAAAATGCATTTCTTCAATTCTATAACTACAATCGACACTCATGAAGCCTATGCGACGTCCTTCACCCCTTCAGATTATTTTACGCTCAAGAACGCTCATTTAATCAAAATTCAAAACATTTTGAGTAACGAATGTCATGCTCGTTATAATATACATACATGCATACATATCTTCACGCTGTATCCCTAACGGGGTAATCAGAGAGAACGGAGCGCCTAGCTTCGCGGTCCTTTCATATTTCTTTCGCTTCCTCAAATATAATATAATTAACCTTAATAGCAATAGCAAGTGTCTGATCCTAAACTAAATAGGCTTGTACTGTGGGTACCAACCACAGACCACGCTTGGAGCACTTTAATAAATTATGGTACTTACATCATCAAAGCTATATCTTTCAACAGAAGTGAGAACTGTTCGCCTTGGAGCATTCCCACCTATGACGTAAAGATAGTTGTCAAGTACAACTGCCGCTGCTTGACTTCGCGCATGACGCATTGGCGTCAGCGCTTGCCATTTTCGTGATGCTGGATGGTAACATAGCAAATCTCTTGTGTGCCTCCACGTAAGTGTGCATCCACCTACTACATATATTAGACCTACAAAACATATTATTTCTTAAATACATCCACCTACCACATTAAACTAGCATTTTCTTAATTGTTTTAAGTGCAGATTAATAAGAGTGACATGCAAGACATTACGTTCGCACCTTCAAAGTTAACCACGCCCATTCCGAATCTTGGCTCTGGCATGCGTCCAGTGAGTGTCCACTCATCGGCAACAGGATCGTATACTTCAACCGATGCGCCCATGTCTGAACCGACCCAACCACCAAAAGCATATAAGTTGCCATTCCATCCAGTAAGACCAAATTCACATCGTGCTTCTTTCATTGGTGATATGTTAGACCATTTGTCAATCTGAAATGAAAAAACTAGTTGAATTGCGAATATCAAAGCAACAAAAAATAGACAATAACACATAAAACATGCTTATAAAAGTCTATTATCGTTTGGAAATTCCAAGTTTTATTTTTGAAAGTGACTGTTCTATAGCTATAGTAGAAGAAGGTAAAATACAGCGATATTGTATAATTTTGCCAAACAGGCACAAAAATTTGGATTTAGGTTCTGCTTACTCGAACCGGTGTAATCGATTGAAATCATTTTTAAATAAGTTGAATGAACGTCAATTCACATTAAAATACATAATTTATGATTTATTAAACAATTTCGACCCCTAAAAGCCAGTCCTCGAATAGTTATAATGAAAAAAAATATCTTCAAAATGTTCTTTAACAACTTAGAAAGATTAAATGTCACCGATTTGCATGAAAATTGGGCTTTAGGTTCTACTTACCTTCTACTTCAAATACGAACCTGTGCCGTTGGTTACTTACTACCCCGAAAACTACCCCGGTTTGCAAATAATTATAAAATTATAGATTCAAGCTTGTAATCGAAATCTTCGTTAAATAAATTAAATAAACACCAATTGACATTCTGAGAGATAAATTATGATGAATTGAACATTTTCAATCCCTAAAAACCACCCCCTATGACAGTAATCATTAAAAAATAATGTTAAAAAATGGTATTTAGCAACTTAGAATGCTTTAATCATATAGTGATATTAAATTAAGATTTCCTTACTGTATTAATTTTTTATCATTTATTTATAAGTTTCAACCCTTATAAAAACAACCTCTGCTGATTAAAATTTGCAATTAAAAGTAGGGAAAATATATTTTTATTTTTATGTGGAATTTAATTTTTTTATTTTTATTACAAATTTTTTTTTTATTACAAGAAACAAATAATCAAAAATCTAGTTTTTAAGCTATCACGTCCTTCAAAAAACCATTTTGTAGGTTTTTTCAAGAGATAAACTTATGTAAATTAAATTTTCTTTCAGCTCTCATTTTTGAAAGGGTTTGAGCTGAAAGGGCTTGAAAATATGCAAACTTTAAAAGGCCATACATATCTTACTCAATTTTTATCCTACAGAAAAAATAAAAACGAAAATTTTCAGAAAAGCAAAACCTACAACTTTGTACTCTACAAAATTTTGCGTATCATTATTTTGAAGAAATGGCAATTTTTTGGAAAATTACAAAAATGCTCTTTTCACTTCAAGCTCCAATTTTTTCAAAACTAAGCACTTTAAACCGGTCAAACTTCTAGAGCATATTACAAGTACATAAATAAAGGGAATTGTAAAGTGGTAACGATTATTTTCAATTGCGGTGGTAATTACGGGTTGATTTTCATATTTTTTTGTCGCCGAAAAAATAGGGACCTTATTTTCGTCATAACTCGTTTAATTTTGTTTCCCCGAAAAAGGCATTGTTTTTTGGGTAATTCACGTTGAAACTTTCAATGTTGGCGTTTGACGAATAAAAACCAACCTTCAACAAGCTATTACTCCGTTTGTATTGGGTATACAGACACCATAAACCCAGCGTTCTTTTTGTTTCTATAAGCTACATTTTTACTGAAAATGATTTTTTCGATAAAATACTTACTTTTTGAGTTATTCTCAAAAAACCGTCTGAAAACGTGGTTTTTTGGTTGAAAAACTGACACTCACTTGCGAATAAGTCGAAAAGCATTGACTTTCAGTAAAAATTTTATAATACAAAAGTTGCTTAGATTTAGTGAATGTATCCATTCCCGGATTTATTTTAATGAGATATTTTTCACCCCCAACAAAGGGTGGCATCCACCCCCAGGGTAAAAGCAACCTCCGGCACAGGGCCAACTTTGAAGTAGAAGGTAAGTACAACCTAAATCCATATTTTTGTGCAAATCGGTGCTGTTTGGCAAAATTATTCAGGAAAACGGTCATTGACTGGACTACTAGTAATATTATCTTGGGAACGAAGGGATCGGCCTTATGCTTAAACTTGAAATTTCAACCATACTAATATTTAAATCTTAGCCTAATCCATTTCGTTATTTGATAAACCTAAAATAATCCAATTATTTTTACCTGTGGGTCGTACACCTCTCCATTTGCTAATATCTGACTGCCTTGTTCTCCTCCAACGGCGTATATACGACCGCCCAGCGTCGCAACGGCAGGTTGAATTCGCGCTATACCCATCGGTGCCAATTCTTCCCACTCCCTACAGAAAAGTATCTATTTATTTTTTAATAGTACATTACTGGTCAGACCAGAAATAAAGCAATTGACGGCCGAGTAATATTGGCAGAAATCCCGCACGAGGCGAAGGTAAGTACTTCCAAATTTCCGAAGCGATTTTTAAAGGACTAGGCGCCAGCAGAGTCCTTATTAACTAAATGAGGCCGTTGAATGCTATTTCGGCTGAGACTTGTACATATCATACTTTTCTCTAGTTTACGAGGAATAAACAAATTAATTCAAGACATACACAGTTCGACATTTACATATCTTATTGAATACTTTGACTTAGGTTTAATGTTGAAGACTCAATTTTATTGAATACATTTAAATTGTGATAAAACTATGAAGACATCCACAATACAGTATCTCACATTCTTTTGTGGCAATAAGCAATAATAAACCATGTAAGTTACTTTATGTGTATTGGCTGTAAACTACCAAAATAAAATAAATAAATACATAAATAAATTTGAAAGCATATATGGTCTATTTTTTAACTTTTGTTAAAACAACAGGCACAGGTTCACAGCCTTTATAATAAATATCGTGTACTTAAAAACACTCAATTTATATTCGTGTTTATTAGCTTTCCAAAAATAATAAAAAAAAAGCTGTCCAGCGATTTCTATTATTGTAGTATTAGAAATTGCTGGCGTGTGATATCGTTGTGTACCGAAGAGTCGATTGACGTATTGTGTTATTTTTAATGAAAGAATTCCGAGCAAGTGGGAAGAAAATATATTTGAAGTCTGTTTTAATACATTGCTTTCGTTTACTAAAAAATATCGCTTACTCGGTTTTCCTCTTTTATAAAAAAAAAAAAATGTATGAAAAAAAATTAAACCACCTTAAAAAATAACACTGAAAAGTACAAAATAACTCACCTTCACTAATCGAAACTAAAATTAAGTCCATAGGTTCTTAACGTGGGCGATAACGCCCCCTTGTGGGCGTTTGAGACTTTCAAGGGGGCAGTAGAAGAGATAATTAGGGAACATTGAAGAAGGTAACCTACAAGTGAACTACGATAATTCAGATTCCCGTCAAAGTGAGGAAGATGACTATCCTGAACCACTATCCCCGATGTTACTTTCACATGCCAATGTGCCGGTCGACTTAGTATATAGACCTGATTTGAGTGACGTTCCACTTTTATATATTCGACAAGGTTATTTCACTGATGAAACTTGGTTAGTTATTTAGTTTATCTAGAAGATTATAATTTGTTCTTTTATAATTTAGTGATTTTGCATGTTTGTTATAAAAAAATATAAAACTAATATTTTTGTTCCTCATACCAATAAGTTTAAAAACTTTTGGATTTCAGTTTAATAGCAAGTTTTTTTATATTTTTTAAATAACAAATATAAAAGACTTAATTAAATGTTGTTTTGTTACCACATCTATTCTATTATAAAAAAAGGTCCTAACTCATTCAAATCATATTATTACAAAGATCTGAAAACTGGGTCTTGTCGACCCACTAACGACTGTCCATGATCTAAAATGAGACGCGAGTCTTCGCGGTTAATTCGTTATTATGCTTACACTATTACACTAATAGTAACACAGGGCTTTTTGGCGGGAACGGGAGAAGTGAGGTTGTCATTTTATATATATTTTAAATTTTTTACATATTCGGGAGATTTACAAAAGTAGTATAAAAGTGATAGCATATTGTGTTTTAAAGTTCTGTGTAAGTGAAAAGAATGGAGTAGGTCTAAATATAAACAAGTATAGCTAAAGTTCTCGCGCTCTTTTAAGGAGTCCTTTATAACTTAAATAAATAAATAAACTCAGACATTTTCACATAGCGCCATCTAGTCCCAAAGTAAGCATCACAGCGCTTGTGTTATGGGTACTAGACAACTGATATACAACTTATATACTTTTCTTTTGTAAATAAATACATATTATACATAAACACCCAGACTCGGGGCGGGAATCGAACCCGCAACCCCCGTTTACTTTCCGACGCGATAAGCCATTGCGCCACGGAGGTCGTTAAATAAAGCCTACTATCACTTTACTGTAGAAGTTTTACGTTAAGAACAAAAAACGAATTTACGTAGAGTGCTTCATGTCGATTCTACTTATTAATACGTAACATTGGCAAATGCGCTAATCTGTGCGCCATGCCACAAAGAAAGAAAAAAAAAACAATAACAAAAAAAAAATAAACATTATTGTTCAGTTTGATCAAACCGGTACTGAATATGAGCTACTTTGTGTTAAAGGAAAAATTGTAGTCAATCTGTAGATGAAAGAAAAACATATGAGGTATGCATGCACTAATCATACCCTACTGTAATGAAATACCTCTTATGTAAATCAAACTTCAAGACCGATGAGAGTATATTGTCCGAGGTGAGCGGCGGGTGGGCCGAGTCGTCGTGGCACGAGCCGCCCGCCACGATGAGCACGCGGCGCGCGCGCGCGCGCGGCTCCGCGGCCAGCGCCACCAATGCTCCACGACCAGTTTTCTGCCGAAAGAGTTCATCATAAAAACCTGTTATTCGCGACGGACTAGCAACCTATCGCACTCGTGCATCCAAATCGATTAATCGAGCCATCTGCGAACTAACAACACATATTTTATTAGAATGCCTCGCGTGCGGCTCTGCAAGACACGAAGTTGAAAACTTTCTAGAAAACAAATTAAAGGTTGCAAATACAAACCTACTTATGTCTAAACTCGCTCGACATTCATTAAATATTGTGTAAATATTACTCGAAAATTAATAAAAAGAAATAAAGACAAAAGTTATGATGTATATATGTATATAATGTACTACATATGTATATCATGTAATGAAAACAGTCATTGCACATGATTGTAATTATAGATGAATAGAAATTAAAAAACTATAAATACTGTAAATAAGACAAGTATAGATAATAGGAAAATATGATGTAATTAAATATACATACATATATATCTTCACGCTGTATCCCTAACGGGGTAGTCAGAGAGGACGGAGCGTCAAGCGTCGCGGTCCTTACGTACTCTTTCGCTTCCTCAAATCTCATCATTCTGCTCACACATTGTCGTCTAGGTATGCGAGTGCTTTTGACATTTCCGTCTGCTAACACTGTCTATTTGATCTTCATAAGTCATAATTAAATATAACAGATTTAAACTATGCATATGTTATGACAAATGTACTAGAAATAAAAAGTTAAAATGAAAAGAAAGTTGTAATTTGTTTATAAGCACTCATAAAGTAGTAAAAAATAAAAACCAATGTAATTTAGACAATGTTATAATACTAGAACCCAAAGGAAGGAAAACTTAAGCAAAAAATAGTAAAATTGTAAAAATAAAAATTGTAAAATATTGTAAAATAAAAAATTGTAAAGTAAGCAAAAACAGATTTTAAAAGAATCCTCAGAGGATTAAAAAAAAACCTATCGCCCTAATTCATCTGTGTAATCGTTACTTGGCTCCGCTTTGCCACTGTTTATAGCTGAGATTGGTGTCCACTCTAAATGGAAAATGGCGTGAAGTTGTATGTTCGTATTAATTAAATTTTACCTTATTTTTAATGTATGTATTTGTTTTTAATTAGTTAATTAATTACTTGTAATTTGCTGCATTGACACTACTCTTTTTTATTTGTTTTATTCCAACTAACGAATATTACTGTTTTCTTATGACGTGTAACAAAATGTACAAAAATGTAAATAATTTAAAAAAATTAACCAGTTTTACTAAGTGAAAAGCAAATACAACAACTATCAAGCAAATACGATTATCCTATTCCGTTTAGAACGTTCCTTAGAATGTATAACCAGCTAAACTCTAATACAACCAGCACGAGTTTTGGGCTTATGAGTACCAGGAATTTGCGCGACGTAGCAACGGCCATAGATGGGCGCAGTAATCCAAAAGTTAATTTTAAAAAGTTAACTTCGATAATAGTTAGTGTTACATTTTTGAAAATTTAACGCAAGTTAAAGTTAACCGTTAAAAGTTAACCATCCACTTTTGGTTTGGGATACATAGGTAAATAAGACAAAAAGAAGTGGGTAGATTAGTTATTATTAGTAATATAGAATGAACTATTTTACACACATTTATTTAGCTCTAAGGTAATAACAATAAAATATGAATAAAAAGCTACTTATTATTGATCATAATTTTGCATTAGATGCATGTTGCCTCTAGTGTTCCTGCTTACACCCACGCAATGCATCACACTCGCGCGCGCACTTCGCACATTATATTCACCATTCGACTCGCTTAACGTACGAGCGTGGCATGGTGCACGCGTAATTCAAACAAAAAAATGACAACATGTTTACAAACAATCAATATAACGGACTAAAGTTAACGGAAGTTCAGTTTAACGGAAGTTAATAACAGAGATCTTTTGAAGTTAACTTCAAAGTTAATCCATTAAGAAAATTGTTAACTTGATTGATTAAAGATTAACGAACCTTTGGCAACGACTGATTCGAAAGGCACCCTTTAGCGGATGTCTCACTATATTTTTATTTATTTATGTATGTATTCAAGAAGCTAAAACTGTTATCTTTGAAATCTCTTACCATATCTACTCTCACTGTTTTTAAGGCCACTGCAATAGACGGATCTCGTACATTTTTAATAGCTTCATCTAAAATTTGTGGTGATATAAGAGGCAATCGCACATGACTCAGCACTTCAAAACAATGTCGTCTTCGGCAACTCGGGTCATGTTCTAACCACCGCAAAGCAGGGTATAACACCTGTAATAAATAAAATTAATATTGTACTACCTTCAGGTATAATCAATAAAGTAGGTATTATTAATTACATAATATGTACATTGTACATAAGACATATAACTGGCTCTGAAAAACGTACTTCCATTCGTTGCTCTCCTGGACTGCATTGTATTCAAGTATACCGTGGAGAATTCCGAGTCATCCACGACAACAGACATTCTGTGCATTACCCGGAGCATATGTATAAACAGAAGTTGGCGATGTCTGGCGTTGAATCAGGGCATAAGAGTAATCTCATTACTCACCGAATGGATTTCACCTTACAGTAAGTGAGCATACTGTTTATTTCAAGCAAAATGACAAGATGAAATTCTAATTTTCGGGTTCCATATCTCGAAAGGATAAACAGAACCATTATTTTGATGAATCACATTAAAGTGGTATAATAGCCTAAGTAAACCCTACTATGATATGTCTATTTTAACTGACGTTTTTCCGCTAGCCTTCATTTGCATAGCATCGCGTACCCAATATGGCAGTTACTAAGGTGAGAATGTTATATTATTATTTAATATACATTTTCATCTTTGCAACTGTTATTAGACATGTAAAGTCACATTCAATCAACGACCATCACTTTCAGATCGTTTTTATCACTAACAGCTACTTTAGAACTGTTTGTAATAAAAGCGACATCAAGGAAAAGGTTGTTAATTGAATGCTACCGCCAAATTAATCTCTAGTCGCTATGCTGCGTTGAACCTGTGCCAGTGGTGCCTGGAAAAGAAGCCAGTGCTGGAAGTCATACTTCATAATTATCAATTATTTTTATTTTATTTATAAAATAAAACTACTTTCATTGTTCCAGGTACATGCATGTATAAATGACTAGCGACCCGTCCCGGCTTCGCACGCGTAGAAATTTTTTTGAAAATAAAATACTGCCCATGTCACTCGCTGATAATGTGTCTTTCTGGTGAAAGATGAAAGAATTTTTGAAATTAGTTGAGTAGTTTTTGAGTTTATCCATTACATAGAAACAAACAAAGTTTACTTCTTTATGATATTAAGTATGATGAAAACAAATATGGATATCTCGAGGCAAATAATATAATACTTATGTAATATATAATGGTAATACTTAGCATATCTGACATTCTGCGCAAGTTACTTCTGGGACACATTGAAAACAAAGTGAGATGATGTGTTTGATGTGCATCTATGAGTTCTTAGATAATGTAATAATAAGAGAAGAATCTGATTAATAAACAAAGTACTGAAAACATCTATTTTGTATTTTATAGACTCTAGTGGTAATTTGCGGAAATCCAATTTATGTGATGAATTTGTGGGGGTATAGATATGGTTATCTAACTACACCACACACATAAACAGAAAAGGACACTTAGTTGACGAGCACAAATAACTGAGACGAACACTTCACAGAGTCAAGAATATATTTTCGAGGAATACAATTTACAGTCACAATTACATACAAGCGACACGCAAATATTACAATAATAACGAAATAATAACAAATATCAAGGAATATAAACAAGGCGAATATAATTAGTACGATTTTAACATGTAATAACCGTTGAGAACGAACGCAGAATGTCATTGTGTGTCGTACACTGTGTCGGCGCGATCGTTAGCATTTGTTCGCACGGGCGTGCACAGTGTCGTGTAAAATGTTAAGTGTCGGTAGGTGTAAAATAAAATACGTATATAAAATGTTTGCATTTTCATAAATTATATTAAATTATTTTAATATATAGAATTTATATTTGCGTATGTTTGTGTGTATGTATATTAATGAATATTCTTATAATATAAATAGTTACATAAAATATAAGTAAAGTGTAAGTATATATGTATGTAGTGTAGTGTGGTAAGTATGTGTCCTACAAATTCTTATAATATTTAGCCTATTTCCGCCTCAAACTCCAAAACCTTTCCAAAACTAATCGACGTGTGTTTCGCCTCTCAACGAAGCATCTTCAGGATATTCCAGAGATCAGACTCGGTCAGCTAACCAGCATCGAATCAACGAATGAGTCGGCTGAGCGGTTTATTGTGTGAGCTATTTTATTTTTTTATTCTCAATATGATGGATCACCTATTGACTAACTTCTGACTGCTTTTAATTTCTCTTATTTGAGTATTGTGAGTAGGTTATGAACAAATAATAATCAAAGGAGTAAGGTACAGTGATAAAAAGGAGAGTTGTTTAATAAGTTTATGAAACATTTTCTGATGCTTATCAAAAACTTTCTTTTTATATTATTTGTCAATTCTTGAGATGCATAGGGCACCATGCCCATACAGATTTGTCTTATGTGTTCATCATTCAGATTCCAGTAACACTTGCCTGATGTAAAATTTGTTCTTTTTTCTTACTCGTATAACCAAGTCTCTAACACCCCTTCAGTAAAGCGATAGTAGGTAGGCTTTACTGGAGTTACAAAGGACTGTTAAATCAAATTCCTCTAATTCTTGTCACTTGCACACAACTTTAATGTAGGTACAATATTGCTACGAGTTGTAAGATGCCGGTTATGGGTCCAAAGAGTTTATTTTCGTTCGTACAGACAGATGTCAACAACACGTGCACTTATTTACATTTACGGCGGTTTACTTTTGCACTTTAAAACTTCCGAAAGCGCAAAAAATAGATAATCTGAACTCTGAACATTAAACAAAATGACAATCACACTACTTCCGTTCGCGCCAAAAAGTATAACCTCAAAACTTGCACTTGCCTGATAATCGACTTTCCAGACTATTAAAAATATATTGTTTATGTCATTAAACTTATGTACCCACTTAAATCGAACCGCAAATAAATAAATTCATGGTACCTTATTTGCGGTTGTATGGCAGATGGGCGTCATCCTTTTTCCATTTGGGTGACCAGACCATCAATGCGTAAAAAATTACACTGATGCCATTTTAACTTTACAAGTTAATAAAGCAGAACTAGTTTTAAACAAGTTACTTATATGTTATGCCTTTGCCGAATTTAACGACCCGCAACAAGAAAAGTACCAGCTACTTTTTTTATTTTGTATGCTTTGTATTACTGCCCTGTTGGAGTGGTACTTAATGTAGTTGCCTTCTTAGCCGAGGGTCCCAGTTTTGATACCCAGTCAGATAAAGGAAAAATAATTAATTTTCTAAACTGCAATCGTATCTGAGTGCTCCCGGAGTTGTGTTTGTACCACAGACCGGTACGTCCTAGACGACGCGTATGAGGGCATTTGCAACTGCCCATTTACATTATACTTTAAATTACCCTTTTTTTAACGCGAGATGCGCCTTGGGAGAAAGAATGACTTGTATACCGTGACAGCAAACAGCATGACGCTCTCTTATGGCGTCATACCTCATCTCCGTCGCCGCTCTCTACTCCTTAGATGTGTGCATGGCGTGTATACTATATTTTATACTATAAATATCAGTTTTGTTTAATTATAAATTCAATCAATAACTAACAATTCCGATGGTTTTTTGGTAATGCGAGAGAAAGTTTCAAGAATATCCAGTTCTCTATGTATAAGACTGGATTACCCAAGTCCACATAATGCAAACACTTATCGAGGAGGAGGGGTGGTGGTTCCCTCTCACTCAGGATAGGTTTCCTACTTTTGCACCAAGAGGGCGCGTTTATTCGACACGAATTTTTTCGCGCTGACACAAGATGGTCGCCGCGCGGACGCTAAGCGGACGCCGCAAAATAGAGTAAAATACACCATATATATTTACATATTTAAGCTCATATCAAACACAAGTAACTTCACTGTCTGGAGTGGTCAGAGAGGAATGGAATGCGTGAGTGGGATAGTTTTAGAACGCGCGGTGACCGCGAACGAACGCGAAGCCGCTGCGCGAACGACCCCGCGGTCTACCGCGCGGTAAGGTAGTTCCTAGAAATTTGAATGTTGTTACTTAGTGAATAGAGTTTACATTCGCTATTAATAAAGCTTTCGTGTTGTTTAACTGCACCGTTAAGGTCTAGCAGAAGGAAGGTAAGGACCTGATGCACAACCCTTCGTTTGTCAACATAGCTACTACTACTGTTACCAGGAATAAATATAAGGATTCTGTTTTTTTTAAGGTGCAGAAATCTAAAAGGACGAGTGTTAACAATGATATAGTGATACTACTCTGTCAAGAAAGTACCGGGAAAAGATCAATAATACACGAAATGTTAGTTATTCATCCAAATTTATTTTATCACCTTCAAAGTATGCTCCTTCAGAAACGATACACTTACGACAACGAATAATCCAATCATCAAAACATTTTTTAAACCCTTTTTCCGGAATTGAGTTCAGTGCTCGCCGAGAATTCTCCTTTATGTCTTCTACCGAATGAAAACGGGTGCCACGAAGTGGTAATTTGAGTTTAGGAAAAAGAAAGAAGTCGACTGGAGCCATATCTGGTGAATAAGGTGGTTGCTCGATGGTATTTGTTGAGTTTTTGGTCAAAAATTCGATCACAATGATGGCCTTGTGCGAAGGCGCATTATAGTGGTGCAAAATCCAAGAATTTTCTTTCCACAAATTTAGCCTTTTTCGTCGAATTTGCTTTCTTAAACGCCGCATAACGCCCAAATAATATTCTTTATTTACCGTTTGACCTTCTGGCAAGAATTCCGAGTGCACAACACCGCGATAGTTAAAGAAAACAGTCAACATGACTTTGACTTTTGATTGACTGTGGCGTCGTTTTTTCGGTTTCGGTTCAGTTGGAAGGCGCCACTCCGAAGCTTGTTGACTAGTTTGCATGTCAAACTCGTAAACCCACGTCTCCTCACCACTAACAATGCGTTTCATTAATGTTGGGTCGGAATTGACTCGTTCTAGCATGTCCTCAGCGACTCTTATGCGATTGTGTTTTTGAAAAAAATTCAGGTCTTTTGGGACTAGCCGAGCGGCAACATGTTTCATACCCAAGTGATTATTTAAAATGGTACAGATCGACTCTTGAGACACAGAAAGTTCGGCGGCTATCTCTCTCAAACTTGAATAAGCATTTTCAGTCACTATTTCCTTCACTTTTGCGATGTTAACTTCAGTTGCAGACGTTGATGGCCTACTAGAGCTAGGCAAATCTTCCATCACATCTCGACCGCTTTTGAACGCTTTGTACCACTCATAAGCACGTGTTTTTATAGTCGAATATAAAGTCGATTCACCGTAAGCCTTCTGTAACATTTTCAGTGACTCCGAACACGAAATTCCATTGGCGATGCAAAATTTAAGACAAACTGTTTGTTCGATGTTTTTGTCCATTATGAAATTCGCAATACACGCTAGAATGATATAATTAAAATATGAGAAAGTCAGAAACCTATTCATGAATTTCGATTCACATTAGGACTTCCTTTCTAAGCACCGACGCGCGAGCCGTAATGTTAAATTATTAAAATTGTTTCACCTGTGCTTCACTGTCTACTTTCAGTTGTTCAGATGACAACAAGGTTATTAACTGCGGTAACGGCAGCTCCAATAATTCATCACCATTTGCCACTATATTCCAATTGGCTTGAGCATGTTCTAAAGCTTGTTCTGCTAGTTCAGTACAATTATGTGCTTCTGCAAATCTGAAACAGTAATTTAATCAGCTTTAAAAGCTGAATAGTTAATAATCATTATTAAATTCCTAAAATAACTTGTTGGTTTTAGCATAAAGACTTTTTGTGATTACAAATTCTGCTTGTCTAGTATCACAGGTTATTATAATTTTTATTGTAATTGTGGTGGTTGTGACATCAGAAAATCAAGACAAAAATATGATAAATTTATAATAGTGAGGATAAAATAGGTTACCTATGTATTAATGAGGCTGTATATATACAGTTCAGTTCGTTCGAGTTCGGTTTTAGCCTTTGGAGTGGAGTGGAAACGTTTCATTGTTTTAATGGATTTTGTGGACTGTATTTTTTGAAGGAATTTGTACACACTAACCTCCTGGCCTGGAGAGCACCGTGTAGCGGGGTCCCGTGTTCAGGTCCACACGTCCTTCGCGGAAGTATATTAAAGTTCCATAGGTCGCGGCTCGCGGTCGCTATCACTACTTCTACGGCGCGTCCCAAAATATCGTTTTTTTAAATTCAGGAACAAACATCAAGCCGTCTATGTCCGGTGGTGAGGCGAGGAGCGAACTTCTCATTAGAGAGAGTGACTGTCCGACATCGGTCGATCGAAGCAATGAATTGACGTAATAGCGCAATCTCTCGACGGCAGTGTGCACTATTGAGGGAAGTGAAGAGGGAAAAGGGTTCGGAAACTAAGATCGAAAACGTCTCCATTCATGAATAATATTTTGAGTAAAAATAAATATAATTATGGCGTCATCAGTCTTTATGAAGAAGTTATCAAATTGTAGAATAGCCGTCAAGTGTTCGTGTATAATGTAGTCGCATGGAGGTAGTCAGAGATAGTTTCATTTTAACCATGTTCTGTACTGCCAGATAGAAGTAGTCTAGTGCAATCAGAATTAGTATAGTTTCATCTCTAACCATGAAGAGTCATTGTTTAGGTAATAGTCAAATAATGAAATCATTGATAAAAGTGAACGTAGTGTGTGTGTTTTTAATATTAATAATAAAACTTCTAAGGATCAATTTTGTGTGCATAACATTTTTAACTTTATCTTTATGAAGTAACGTACAAATTAAATATGAGATCAAAAACAAGTAGCACGTCTTCTCGAGAATTCTCGAAAAGACGCGCGATCGCCATCTTCTTTTGGTCTCATTTAATTAAAACGTTACTTATGGAAATAAGATGCAAAATGTTCTCATCCGCAGCAACGTATATTGACCCCAAAATACCAGTATGGACATACCTAAAAATACCAAGAGCATTTGAGGGATGCAGTTCCCTTCTTAAGAATTCTCCACAACCAGTAACGAGTTCTCTTAGTTGAAGCATATCTGCAGCAATTAATAAATGCTGCACTGTTGTTTTATCAATAACAATTTCACCTGAAAAAAATTTGTAATCAACATGATATAAATTATGTGGCAGTTGACATCTTGACAATACTCAATTGAAATTATGAAATTTCTCTGACAAACTGGATACAATTACTAATCTGTAATATTTTCATGGATTCACTGATTTTCTTTGGGTTTTTAAAGATTGGAACAGCCTTGTTTGGAGGTCAGGGTACTCATTTGACTGAACTCTTTATATATAATAATAAAATGTACACCTAAAATGTATGATGTATGTTTAAAAATTCTTTGTATACGCGAATAAACAATAATCATGTCTGAAAAGAACATTATGTTCAGTTACTACTGGGTATTTTTCTGAATTTGTTGTTTCGTAAAAATAAACCAAAATCTCAGACAAAGTAAAAAAAGAAAGATCTAACGGTCGCGAGAAGCACAGTGAGGTAGTCCAAAATTATGCTTAGTCATGTACATACAAAGCGAAACGGACACATATGCAGTCAAACTATGCCTCTTAGTATTAGTATGAAGTAGTTCGGTAAAGACGGCGCGACCTAATTTAAAATATGTTTTACCATGAAGATGCCGATTGTGTTGTTAGGGGGTGTAAGAGCCAGTTTTCCAAAAATAAAAAGCAGGATGGAATCAGGTTTCATAAGTAAGTAAACTTAGAAAACCACATTTTCAATAAATCATAATGAAAACTATTCGGTCAATTGAGATAGGGGGTCAATTGAAGAAGCGTGCTCGTCGCGACCCCTGTCAGCCTTTTTCGGGGTTGCAATTCCTCTCCTGTGCACACCATACGGGACAACATATGCGAGAGTTGAGGCGTCTCCCGAAAGCGACATACACCGGTTTGTCCCCGCTGGTGTGAGTAGAGTGCGGTTTGGTGTTGGGGACCCCCACCCAACACGCTGTGCACTTCGCGGCGGGAAGTAGAGGGAAGAGTGCAGAATAGCTGCGTGGAATGTGAGAGGTGGGATTGAAGAGAAGATGAACGAAGTGAATGATATTATGGAAGAAAGAAGATTGGATGTGTTTAGTTTGAGTGAAACCAAGTGAAAAGGTAGCGAACTTGCCGACTCGCCTGGAGGAAACATCGCTTTGTGCTCAGGGGTACCACAAAAAGAAAGGGGATGCCAAGCGGTAGGCGTCTTACTGTCCTCTGGTTTGGTTAATTATGTAACTGAGTATAATTGTGTAAACCCGAGACTGCTCTGGGTGCGTCTCAAGACAGGGTTGACGAGGCTTTTTGTTTGGTGGTGTATGCCCCAGTGTGCTCTGTCGGCTTGGGTGTTTGGGAGCTGTTTTGGGAGAACATTAGGGAAACGAAAGCGCTCAGAGAAGCCGATCTGGGAACAGACCACTTTCTAGTAGTAACTAGAATAAAGGGTCTATTTGCAGCGTGGGAATGTCATGTCGCGTAGCGTCCAAACCTGCAGCGGTCTGTCGTATCAAGAGCTGGAAACTGCAAGACGCGACCATCAGGAATGAATATGAAAGAGTAGTATCCGGTAAGCTTGATGATAGATTGAAAGTGATGAGCAAGGATGTTGAAGAATGTTGGCAGAACCTTAGGGATAGTATGATCGAGGCAAGTATGTGGAACGAATATGTTTAAGAATGGTAAAAAGCGTTATGTTGTGGGATGACGAGGTGAAAGAGTCTGTGTACAAGAAGAAAGCATGGCGTGACTACCTTGCTGCCAAAAATAGCTGTAGTATGAAGGATTTGGTGAAAGAGAGATATAAGCTGCAGAAAGCAGAAACGAAGGCACTAGTGAAAGAGAACTGTGAAAGGTATAGGGTGTTAGATGAAAACAAGATATCGGACAACTTCGAGGAAAATTCCAAATTATTTCGGAAAAAAATACGTAAGTACCTAAGTGGTCCGACACTTTGCAGAATGAATAAAGCGAGTTCAAAAGAACATAATCTGCTAACAGACAAAAAATGATGTTCTGCAGCGATGGAGCGATTATTACAGAGAACTGTATGAGAGTGACAACTCTGTCTCTGAGACTGTGAGCGATCCTAGCGAATCGCCACACTCGGGTCAGGAACTAGAGGAAGTCATTAGTATGAAATAGCTGCGGGAAATTATGAGATTACTGCTGAGATGATCAAGTATGGTGGTCCAAGTGTCTGGGATACATTCTATAAACTGTGCAACCTTGCTGGCAGAAGAGAGAGATTTCGGAGGACTAACGCACCGCAGTCATAGTGCATCTCTATAAAGGGAAAGGTCCCGATTTAGACTGCGCGTGCTATAGGGCCATCAGCTTGGTCAGCTTAGCAAGTAGCAAGTAAAGTCTACACCAAGGTGTTTGAGTGAACGTACGAAAGGCATTTCTGCAAGGCAAGAAATTTGTGGAAGGCACAAGGCGGTTTTAGGAACGGTAGGGGTTGTATGGATCAGATTTTCTCGCTCTGCGGTATCGTGGTGAAGTTTCTGGCCATAGGTATGAAAGTCTTCTGTGCTTTCGTGGATCTTGAAAAAGCATTTGATAGAGTATTGGGAAAGAAATTATGTAGTCTTCTGCCCGAATATGGCATGAAGGACCTCTTACTGCAAGCTGTGAGGTCATTATGTCGAGGCCACAGAGCCTGTGTAAAAATAGATGGTGAGTTGTCGACATGGTTCGAAGTCTGTTCAGGCATCAGACAGGGCTGTGTGATGTTGCCTGGCTATTCGTGCTGTATTTGGACAGTTGCCTCCAGACATTGAAAAGTAGTATGAGTGGTATCATATGTGATGGTACAGTGGTAAACTGCCTATTGTACACTGACGATGCCGTACTTATAGCACCATCAGAAGCAGAGTTGCAGACACTAGTTACTTCCATGATAGAAAACTGTGAAGTGAAAAGATTGAATATGAATGTGAACAAAACTAAGGTTCTGGTGTTTGAAAGGGAAGATGTACAGACAAAGTGTGAAATATGGGTAAATGGAAAATGTTTAGAGCAAGTGAATGAAATTGTCTACGGCCCGGCATTACCGAGTGTTTTTTTTTAAATACAACAAAAGTCAGTGAATTGCATAGCTAAGACAGTTTGTTATACATTAAAAGTCCCTACTTAATTGAAAATGAGTCATGTCGAAGAAGAAATCGCGTGTGTGGACTTTCTTTGACAAATTAGACGTTGATTGCCATAAAGTCAAGTGTAATCAATGCCAAGCAGTTATTTTTCGTGGTGGGCAGTGAAAAATGGCAAACACTACTAGTATGACTGACCATATTAAATACAAACATCCACAGTTGATGCCTCACTTAGGTTCTGTATTTAAATATAGTTCATTAAATGATCCAACCACGAGTATGTCGCAATCACAGAGAGAAGAATTACCTCCAGCGTTGCCTATTCTGTCAAGTCCAGAGTCGTCAGAAGTCAGTTTATCTCAAAAATACCAGCGAAGTATTGAAGAAAGTTTCGTTGTACAGTGGTCACATGAAGATTCTAGATCAAGGAACATTAGTATTGCTATTGGTTAGATGATTGCTTTGGACAACCAGCCGTTGTTTATTGTTGAAAATATTGGCTTCAGAAACTTGATGAGAAGAGTGAAACCAAAATATAACATACCCAGCAGAAAGTATTTCACAGACAACATCATGCCACATTTCTACGAATAAACTAAATCTCAAATTCGCAAAGGACTGCTTAGTGCGCCGCAATCTCAGTTACTACAGATTTGTGGACAAATATAAATAACATGAAATTTTTTTTTGAGTTTTACAGCACGCTGGCTTAGTGACGATTTCAAATTTCACCATGCAGTGTTACAAATGAAACATTTCCCAGAATCATGTACAGCCGTTAATATAAAAAACTGTTTAGAAGAAACTCCAACATTGTGGAATATAGACATGACCAAAATTCATGCCATCGTGCGAGACAACGGAAGAAATGTGGCGAAGCTATTGATGACTCAGTTTTAATGGAGTTCCTTGTTTTATACACATTTTGCAACTAGCAGTAAAAACTGCATTGAAAGATGATACTAACGCACAAATACTTGCAAAATCTAAACAAATAGTTACACATTTCCGCCATTCTAGCCCAGCTCATTCAAAACTTCGTGATTTACAGCAAGAACTTAACTTACCAGACCGCCAGCTTTTGCAAGACGTATCTACTAGATGGAATTCTTCGTACTACATGATGTTTCGTCTTTTAGAATAAAAACGGGCTGTATACACGCTGCAATTTTATTAGTCGACCAAAAGCATCCAGGTTAATGTATCCGATGAATATTATCCATACCCGTAAATAAAACTAATTAAAGTAAAAATAAAATACCCACAAATAAAAATAAATAAATAAGTATCGTCTTTTGGGAAACAACCTGTACGTAGGTCTTAAATTAAAAAAAATACATAGATAGAGCATCAGAAGCTAAGAAAAAAATCTAAGACCTACGTACAGGTTGTTTCTCAAAAGACGATACTTATTTTTTTATTTGTATTTCATTTATATTTTAATTAAAGTTTTATTTACGGGTATGGATAATATTCATTGGATACATTAACCTATATGCTTTTGGTCGACCGATAAAATTGCAGCGTGTATTTATACCTGACTGAAATATCTGTAAATTTAGAATATCTACTGAAGAGTGGAAAATGCTCGAAAAAAGCCTTGAACTGCTGAAGTCATTCGAACAGATTCCAAGATCGTAAGTTTAAATTGATCATCGTTATCTGAAGTTATGCCCCATGTGAAAACCTTGTTAAAATATTTAAAAAATTACTACGATGAAAACAATGAAATCATGGAACTAAAACGGCTGTTAGAAAATGATTTGAAGAGCAGATTTGACTTGGAGCATAACAAACTCTTCACCCTGGCAACTTTGTTGGATCCACGATATAAGCAGCAGTTTTTCGATGCTGAGGAACTTATAACCGTTAGGTCACAATATTTATAGGAAAATCTGAAAAATAATCTGAGTGACGAGGAGAGTGACGCTGACAAAGACGAAGACATCACGGAAACAGCAATACATCGTAATCTCTAGTAATTCTAATATGAACTAGCCTCAAGAAAAATCAAAATTGTTCAAGATGGCAAGTCAAGTGCAGCTCACAAACAGCACTCGTACTTTGAGTTACCGGTAACAAATCGCAACAATGATCCATTTGACCGGTGGAACCGTAAGTTCTAGATATCCCGAAATGTCGCGCCTCGCTAAACCTTTGTTGTCCAGCTATTTCAGTTTACAGTGAACGAATCTTCTCCGAAGCTGGTACTGTACCTCGTGTGTTCATAAGCCTTGAGACAAAGTAAAACTAAAATATTTTTGGAGCAATGTTAAATACTCATTTATTGTTTACATAAATTAAAAAACTACTGACATCTAGATTTAAATATAAAAATAAGTCAGTCAAAATGTTTTCGAAGCAGCCCTTCTAACGCGTGGGCCATTTATCTATGGCGGGACGAATCTTTTCAATAGGAATCCGTTTCGATTCCTTGATAAGGGCTCGCTTGACAGAATCCAGGTGTGGGTGAGACTTTCTGCATGCCCTTAGCTCCAATTCGATCCATAAAGAATAATCAAAAGGATTCAAGTCAGGGCTCGATGACGGCCAATGTTGAGCAATGACTATGAAATCATCGAAGCTCGAAAATCTAAGACGGTGTGTCATCCTGATAAAATAGGTAAAAATTTAAAATATTTTCACCGAAACCAGTAAAATTTTGAACATGGTCTATGAGAAAAAAAAGTTTGGGAACCTCTGTTCTTAACATTTGTGTACCGATGTAACTTTATGTAGTATCATATACATAGTGATAATTATGTAACGTATTCATTTTTCCTAAGTTTAAAATAGTCTCATTTAATATTATTCAGAGTTGTACCTGCTTTCTTCAGGATTTAATTTTTGTTAAAATTGTACTGACAAGGTTGTTTGATTGTATGTTAATTACAAAGGAAAAGTTCCTGCCTTCAGGCTATATTTCTTTTAATAATGAAGAACGAAGGAATGAATTAATAATGAATGAAGTGTTTGAAATTGTAATTCTAAAATAAATAATAAACGGGAGATTACATAATTATGCTCTTTATTCGGAGTTGCAGAAACTTGCATTCAGAATTATTTTTTTGTTAAACTTAGTCATTAATATAAGTACTAAGACTTTTATTCCTTCCTTTGTATTCCTAGAATATTTTACCAATTGTAACACTGATACTAAAATAAAAATAATTAATAAGAAAGGAATTTCATTTCGATGGGTGATCAAAATGAAATTTAAATCTGAATTTAATTTTGAAAGATTTTAAAAGTAGTATTGTGAATAAGTAAAGTAATGGCCTGACTAGTCGGTGCTTTTTGCCGACCAGTTGCCGACTCGTCGCCGGCTATAAATATTCGGCTTTCCGGACAAGTCAGCTACTAGTCGGTACATCTTTAGTTTAAAGTAAAACAAAATATATACAAACTATTATTTGTTTTCTCTATAAAAATGTGTTTTATTTACAACTAAACAGTATAAAATAAAATTAAAGTAAAAAAAATTAATAACATAACATATCTTCACATCAGGAGTCGCGGTCCTTACACACCTCTTTCGCTTCCTCAAAACTCATCATTCTCTTCACACATTTTCGCCTTAATTTTAATTATATATATATAATTATATGTATATAAAATAATAATAAAAATTAATAGTTCAATAATTTTTATTGAAGGGCTCTAAAGAGCAGAAAATCAAAAAAATATTTTCCATAGGGGTTATAGCGAGATGTGAAATATTCATAATTTAAATAATTTTGGCACGAAAATATAAATATTTCATTAAAATCATTGGTAATAAATAGCAAAAAGGTGTATAAAGAACAATCTCATTCTAAAACCTTCTTTGGTTTATAGATCCCTCACTTTCAGTCTATAACCTACTACAATATGACTTTTTCTTGGGTTTCTTTTATTTTAAGAAGAGGAATCCATGTATTCTACATACTGCTTTACTAACATAATGTATGATAAGCTCTTATAAATTTAATTGGCAATATCGTATTTAAAGTTCAACATTGCTAAAAGCATTAAAGTAAAAATGAAAAAACAATAACATTATTTTTATGACATCGGGTACTAGGCATCAATATGGCAACACTGTCCCGAGTACCATAAGCAAACTACATGTCAAAAAAATGTTCCTCACTGTGTCTTTTGCAACAGTGTCTTCCCTTCTTATTAAGTCTGTGACTATAATTAAATAAATATGTTACCAAAATTGTATGTGCTACAAATATTGTTCACAATAATCATGCCCAAAGAAGAAAATTATGTTTACTGAAGATGTTTTTCTGAAATTGTTATTTTGCAAAAATAAACCACTGCAACCAAATTATTTACAAATGAAATAGTTTGGTTGCAGTCTCGCCTAATGGAAAGCAATGATGAGACCAAAATTAATCAAACTTGCTTAGAAGGTTATCACCTCTAGTCTCGAAATTCACTCTAATGGAATCCACTCAGTCACAGTATTGTGGATACATAGCCATAACCAAAGTTGTGGAAATATAGATATCCCTTATTGTATCATGATTTTAAGCTTTAAAATGTTCAGTACATTGACAAAAGTCACCTCATACTAGACCTGTGTTGATCCATTTTCAAGGATTCAATCTCCAAGTATTGGTATAAAAGAAGTGTTAAAAAGATTTGACCCAATAAATTGTTAATTTTACACAGATACAATCTGATTGAACAAATGATAAATACATAAATAAATAATTCAATCTTTTATGATTTAGATTTTTTCTAAATTTTTTCATATAATTCTGCTGCATTTGTAATTATGTTCTTTGTGTTTTGAATTATAATTATATGTGTTTATCTTGTAAACTTGTCTTAAATAGACTTTTATTACATTACACAGCAAAAATTATAGATTAAATTCTTAAAATCTTTTGATTAATGAAATGTTCTTTCCATTGAGATTGCAATCACCTATACTTTAAAATGATTGCAAATGACCGAATTATATATACCTACCCCATTCCATAAAATAAAGACAACCTTTCTAGATTTCACTGTACCTATAGCAATTTTAAAATAATGTTAGTTCTTACCTGTGTAAATGAAGTCTATTATCAAAGGAAGAATATCAGGAGGAACAGTGGGAAGAGAGACATGACCTTTTTGACTTTCTTCTAAACCTACACTAAACATAGCATCGAAGTATGCACAACTTGCTGCAAGCACCACACGATGTGCCTGTAAAATATGAAATCTTTGTTAAATATAACAAATAATGTCATATTCATATCATCAAAATATAAAAACATCTTAATAAAAAAAAAACAATTCTACAATTATAATAAATTGTAGAATTGTTATTATTTGTTTTTCAGACTTACCTTAATTTTAGTTTGCCCTGATATTATATCTATATCACAAAATCTGCCATCCTTTTTAAAATGATGTAAATTTATGGATATTTTAGAGGAATAGTCCCGACATTTATATGGTCTAGCTCCTTCCATGGTTGTATTTCAATAAATTAGTATATTTCATAGTATTTTATCATAGGTTTTAGCTTTTGTTATGTGTTTATAACCATTAGATATAGGCACTGACATGTACAATCTTAAAAACAAAACAATACAAAATACTCTAAAAGGGTTTAATTTAACACATAATAAAGTAGTTTGTGTTTAACACATATATTTTAAAAATAATTAATATTTTAATTACAATATATTATCTATGTTAGGTAATGTAGGTATATAACAGAACATGAAGTAAATAAGTAAAACAATTTTGCTTTGATCGTAAGCGTGTGTGAGGTAAAAAGCATTTTAGCCCATATAACCATGGCTTCTGTAATAAATACATAAATTCTTAATGTCATTTCATTAGAATGTAGACGCAATACATTTTAATGTCTCTTGGAGTTTCTGGCGACAAATATATTGAGGCAGTCTTCTAGTAGGTTCTACTGAGGCGGACTACGCCACTATAAAAGTCTCAACGTCACGCTACTAAATTAGCACTTATTTTAACAATTCCACATAATACACATCAACGTATATACTTTGTGACGGAAAACTACACAACTTTGCATCACAATATCCACTACACAACAGTTTGCGAATAATTAAAATAAAGACCCAACCGCTCTTCTTAAAATCCCGCCAATAACTCGCTTTGATCTTAGATTTTGATAAATAGTAGCACGGACTATAAGAGGACAGGCCTGTGACAGTTTTAGTTCTGAATGAGTTGTATTGGCGCTTCTGCCGTCTTTATTATCCCGCCTTATAAGTAAATTGCTTGCCAGTGTGCCACAGTGTGCTGTCAGTCTGACTCATACTCAGACTGGCTACTTTTCTATTTCGATTTGAATTTTGGTTTAACTCGTGTTTTCTTCGATTTTATGCCTGAGTTGAGAACCATGAAATGCCTATTCTCCTCTCTTCTTTTATGTAAATAGTCCCTTATATCGCTGCGTTGGTGGTTTTTCGGCATCACCAGGATATACTAAATAAAGATGTGAAAATTATTGGTACGTACATGTAGTACGTTTGTCAAAACAGTAGGCGATAGCAGCGCCAAAACGAAATACATAACAATTACGGCAAAATGACTGTCACATCTATAGGTTGCTACAATTATGTAATCTGTGATAAGAGAATAGTAGTAGTCTATTTAGAGAACTATGTTTGGTGTAGTAGTCAAAGAGAATAACTGTAGTACGGCGGGGTTTTTTTTTTATTTTTAAATGGCACCGTACGTGAGTACATTGCCAACGTCAAGGAAAGCGAGAAAACAATTCAATAGATGATTAACGCATTTGCCAATGTCACGCATTAACACAAACTAGGATACAGACACAGAATCCATGTAGAATCACAAGTAAATTAGTTCTTTCTTATCGTAAAACTCCTCCAGTAAAGTGATAGTAGGCTTTACTGAAGTTATAAAGGACTTCTTGGAAGAGCGCGAAAACTTCAGCTACACGTTTATTTAGATCTCCTCCATTCTTGTCACTTACACAGAATTTTAAAACACAATATACTATCACTGTTGTACTTTAAAACTTAAAAATGTAAAAAATAGAAAATCTAAATAAAATGACAACCCACTTCTCCCGTTCCCGCCAAAAAGTCCTACGGCGGGGTTATTACCTAATTTGCAGACAGCGACAGCCACGGGTTCACTGCACGACCGGAAACTAATTGTAATAAAAAATTAGTATCATATATGACGATTGCGTACTATTATTCTATAACCATATCATGCATTTTTCGCGATTGATTCAGCGCCACTATACAAATTACATTACACAAATTCTCATTAAGACAGCAGATATCACGCGATATTGGATGTCAAAACGAGAATATGTGTAATGTAATTTGGTACAGTGGCGCTAAATCTACCGCAAAAGGTGCATTTTACGGTCAGAATATTTAAGTCAATTACCACTTCACATACATTGAAAATAGAAAATGTATATCGATATATTATGTATCAATAATAAACCGCACTATTGGACTTTGTTATAAATTAAGATTTTACGAAAAGCTTAAAATAAATATCATATAAGAAGGTATTAGGACAATACATATAATAAAAATAAAGGATATGTACTAAAATGCCTTCGTCTAAGGAAAATTTCGCCATAAACGAACGTTTTTTGTTGTTAGTCCGGCCAAATTTTAAACCACATATTTCTTAGGTTTTTCATGCATTTTTCTTAATACGATACCAAGGAACACTGCATTACACTTTTCAGAATTGTGAATCCAATAATTATTTATACACGTATGTTTGAAAAAAAGTTATAAATATCAATGACTACAATGATGTTGTAATCTTTGTAAATATAACAGCATTGAATGACTACAAAAACATAAAGCAATGAAATTAACACATTACAGTGTATAAATATTTGACGGAAAAGAATGACAAGATAATTATGAATCGACAGACAGAAAAAGACAAAGATACCCGTCATTAAAGATAGGACACGTTTCATACAAACTTGTTTTTCTGTATGAAGTTTCGTCAGACTGGTAGGTACCACCGTATTAAATAGGCAAAATAAGAATTTTGGTACGATCTGTTTTTTTAAACGTTAATGATTCTAAAATATTATATTGAATATTGTATTGAATATTTGATTATCTTCGTTATTTATAAAACACATTGTAAATGAAACAATATCGACATTAAAATGTTAAAAAAAATTGAGATTGTGATATCGTGTTAAAAATATCGACGTTACATTTTGTCAAAAAAATCGATGTAACGACACCTATACTACTACAAATCTCTAGCGTCTGTTTGTGATTATAATTTTAAATTCTAACCTGCTGGACTGATTATGATATAGTTTGGCACCTGGGAACGGACACAGGTTACTTTTTCATAACAAAACTGTCTTTAAGGTTTATCTTTAAGGGAGATGAAACTGAATGTGAAATGCTGAACCGTCGAACCAATTACGATGTTTTGTAGAGAGATAGTATGTGCTCGGAGAGAGATGTAGACTTTTCTTCGAAAACGATATTCGAATATATTGTGTACATGTATTTAAAATCTAACCTAATCCATGAAAGCCACAAAAAAAATTTCCGCGCGGACAAAGTCGCGGGTACAGCTAGTCTTATTTAAAATTCGTTAAATCGATGTTAAAAAGTTGTCGTTATCGATAATATGTAAGTGTTGTTGTTTTTAACATTGATATCGATATTTCATCATTATCGATGTTCGATATATTATCATACATAAAAATTAAAAAAAGAATGTCTGAATTTACTATTTTAGTTTCCCATTCCTGTATACGCTAACTAGTATATTAGTATTCTGTGGCTAGTACATAGTAATCACGTAGTATGAAAAGTATGGTAGTTAAGTGGTTGCAGAATATCTAGCAGTGTTGAGCACATGTATTTACCTAATATACCGTTTTTTCTAATTTATAATAAAGATAACATTTTATGGAATTACACACATATTTTATTTTCAACGTCAGAATATCAACAAAAAGTATCCATAGCAACCCAAATTAATATCTATGACACTCCTCCTCACGATTAACTTGGGGTCGGAGAAGCACAAGTTTGCGTGACTCCCATCATTCCTAATAATTTGTACAGCCTCGGATGTGGCAAGGCTTTTGTTAGGAGGTCCGCTTCCATATGGTGTGTATCTTTGTAGCATATCGTTACAATCTTCTTTTGCACACACTCTCTAATGAAATGCTCCTTTATACTAATGTGTTTTGATCTTTTGCCAGTTATTAAGTTATTTGCCAATTTCTTTGCAGCCAAGTTGTCATTGTAAATAATAACAGTTTGTTGCGGCACTCCGATATCCTCTAATAGCTGTTTTAAGTGTAAGGCCTCTTTAGCTGCTTCTGTCATTGACATGTATTCAGCTTCTGCCGTAGATAAAGCTACAACCCTTTGCTTTTTTGTTTCATAGCTTACAAGTCCGCCACCGTACTTGAATATGTAACCAGTATATGAGCGTCGGTCAACTGTGCACGCTGCCCAATCTGCATCAGCCATTCCAACAAGCTTCAGTCCTGTCTTTTTATATTTTATACATACTTTCTTCGTCCCTTTCAAGTATCGTAAAACTCTTTTGGCTGCTTGCCAATGACTATTGCCATCACAGTTGTTATATTGGCTTAGATAACTAACGGCAAACATAATGTCCGGTCTTGTTGCTACTGCCAGGTACATTAACGATCCTATTAGCTTTTGATATGGGTAGTTGTTGTCGAGATCACTGTCATTTTTCTCTAATTTCAAATTTGTCTCCATCGGTGTTAAAACAGGTTTACATTCACTCATGTTAAATCCTTCGATTAAATTTTCTATATTTATGTAATTTTAAGTATTTGTCAAGATTTTTCGGCTTTTTCATGTAGATTTGTTCATCAAGATCGCCATTTAAGAAAGCAGTACAAACGTCTAATTGGCATAGCTTCATGTCGTTTTCAATTGCATGTGCGACTAATAATCGCATAGTGCTCATTTTTGCTACTGGTGCAAACGTTTCTGTGTAGTCAATACCTTCTTTCTGATTAAAACCACGCGCCACAAGTCGTGCCTTTCGTCGATCTATTTCTCCACTAGCATTGTATTTGTATTTTAAGATCATTTTTGCATCAATCAAATTTTTACTTTCATCGCGGTGTACTATCGACCAGGTATTGTTTTTAAGATGTGATTCTATTTCGTTTATTATCGCATCTTCCCATTCATCACTATTCTCATCTATATCACAGAGAAATGAATGCTCAGTATCCATTTCATAATCTTTTTGCCATACTGGTGGTCTTCTCTGTCGTTTTTCAATAACTTGAACTTCATTATCTGTTTCTGTATTTGCATGTACAAATGAATCATCCGCGTTCAGTTCCGGTTCTGATTCATCATTTACATGTCTATCAGTGCTTGGTTTTTGTACAGATTCATCAATTTCATTTCCATTTAAGTTTTCATCTTCTACAATTTCTTCTTTTGGAAACAGTATCATTTCAATTTTGTTTTTATTATTAACATCATCTAGCTTTCGTTCTTCTGACTTACTTTCATAATACATGTTATTCACCACTGACATCTCTACTGACCATCACTTTATTTGTCGTTGGATTAAATATGCGATACGCCTTACAATTTTCTGAATACCCAAGAAATATTCGAACTGTGGCTCTTGCTTCAAATTTTCCGTTCTTTTTATATTTTATACATACTTTCTTCGTCCCTTTCAAGTATCGTAAAACTCTTTTGGCTGCTTGCCAATGACTATTGCCATCACAGTTGTTATATTGGCTTAGATAACTAACGGCAAACATAATGTCCGGTCTTGTTGCTACTGCCAGGTACATTAACGATCCTATTAGCTTTTGATATGGGTAGTTGTTGTCGAGATCACTGTCATTTTTCTCTAATTTCAAATTTGTCTCCATCGGTGTTAAAACAGGTTTACATTCACTCATGTTAAATCCTTCGATATTTGTACGTGCAAATACAGAAACAGATAATGAAGTTCAAGTTATTGAAAAACGACAGAGAAGACCACCAGTATGGCAAAAAGATTATGAAATGGATACTGAGCATTCATTTCTCTGTGATATAGATGAGAATAGTGATGAATGGGAAGATGCGATAATAAACGAAATAGAATCACATCTTAAAAACAATACCTGGTCGATAGTACACCGCGATGAAAGTAAAAATTTGATTGATGCAAAAATGATCTTAAAATACAAATACAATGCTAGTGGAGAAATAGATCGACGAAAGGCACGACTTGTGGCGCGTGGTTTTAATCAGAAAGAAGGTATTGACTACACAGAAACGTTTGCACCAGTAGCAAAAATGAGCACTATGCGATTATTAGTCGCACATGCAATTGAAAACGACATGAAGCTATGCCAATTAGACGTTTGTACTGCTTTCTTAAATGGCGATCTTGATGAACAAATCTACATGAAAAAGCCGAAAAATCTTGACAAATACTTAAAATTACATAAATATAGAAAATTTAATCGAAGGATTTAACATGAGTGAATGTAAACCTGTTTTAACACCGATGGAGACAAATTTGAAATTAGAGAAAAATGACAGTGATCTCGACAACAACTACCCATATCAAAAGCTAATAGGATCGTTAATGTACCTGGCAGTAGCAACAAGACCGGACATTATGTTTGCCGTTAGTTATCTAAGCCAATATAACAACTGTGATGGCAATAGTCATTGGCAAGCAGCCAAAAGAGTTTTACGATACTTGAAAGGGACGAAGAAAGTATGTATAAAATATAAAAAGACAGGACTGAAGCTTGTTGGAATGGCTGATGCAGATTGGGCAGCGTGCACAGTTGACCGACGCTCATATACTGGTTACATATTCAAGTACGGTGGCGGACTTGTAAGCTATGAAACAAAAAAGCAAAGGGTTGTAGCTTTATCTACGGCAGAAGCTGAATACATGTCAATGACAGAAGCAGCTAAAGAGGCCTTACACTTAAAACAGCTATTAGAGGATATCGGAGTGCCGCAACAAACTGTTATTATTTACAATGACAACTTGGCTGCAAAGAAATTGGCAAATAACTTAATAACTGGCAAAAGATCAAAACACATTAGTATAAAGGAGCATTTCATTAGAGAGTGTGTGCAAAAGAAGATTGTAACGATATGCTACAAAGATACACACCATATGGAAGCGGACCTCCTAACAAAAGCCTTGCCACATCCGAGGCTGTACAAATTATTAGGAATGATGGGAGTCACGCAAACTTTAATATCTATGACAAAAAGAATGGAGGAGATCTAAATAAACATGTGTAGCTGAAGTTTTCGCGCTCTTCCAAGAAGTCCTTTTTAACTTACTACTATCACTTTCCTGGAGGAGTGTTAGGGACAGTTAATGTTTCTCCAGAAGTTACGTCACTAGGCTAATGGTCTTGTAACCAATGCCTTAGGAAATATAAATAAATAAAAATAAATCACTGTTACATTTCTCTGCGATATTATGTAGTATATATCATTATATTTATTAGTATTCTGTGATTCCAGTACTTTTAATTAAATGAGAAAAATTAATAACCCCCATCGTTTATTTTCCTACATCAAATGTTGGAATCTTCATTAAACCTATCATTCATATCATTGTTTTGCGGTTCTCATTATAACTTGACATTGGCAAACTTTGCTATCGCGACGGCGCCATATAAATAAAGAAGAAGAGAAAAATTACATTATTATTATTTTCTAATTATTTTTTGCTGCAATATGTTAAACAAAGTCTTACTTTCTACTGATGTCACTTTGTTATGTGTTCAACATGCTTTGTCTACCGAAAAAGAAGAAATAATGGGACTACTTATTGGCGAGGTAATAAATTAATGTAATAAACTGTCCCTTTGTCGCTGTTGCAATCTGGAGGTATTTTGGTTTTATAATAGGTTTATTATGTTAATAGGTGAATAATAATAGTACCTTGGTTTCAATCGTCTCATCTGTTATATTAAGACGTTTAGATAAAAAACCCGACAGAGTCGAAATATCGGAGGAGCAACTTGTACAAGCCACGTTGAGAGCTGAGGAATTAGCTACCAAAGTGGGACGACCCTTAAGAGTTGTGGGTTGGTATCATTCACACCCACATATTACTGTCTGGCCATCACATGTTGGTAAGTAATAAATAACTTCAAGATATAAATAACCATCTAGTAATTAATAGCAAATGATGAAGTGTATTATTGAAGTGTCAGTGATATAATTTGTTTTTTTAAGATTAGACTGGAATAGTTAAGAAAAAATAACACCAAAGTCTAAGGCGTTTGCGAAGTGCCAGAAGTCGTTTTTGGATATAAAAGAGTTCATAAAGTAAAATATTATTTTTGGAATTTTGGAACTTGATTAATAACAAAAACCTCAGCTTTAAGGGCGTAGTTTTGACTCTCAAGACTAGTGAACAATAACTATGATCAAGTTTCAAAATGGGAAGCAGTAGTTAATGTAACGCTTAGCTAAAAAAATTAAATTAATGATATATAATATGTTAAGGACAAAGTATACAAAGATCATAAAATTCTTGTGATGTAATTCATGATGGCCCTTTATATAGTTTTAGCTACATATGGCTCAGATAGTGATGATTGTGTAATGTATATATATTTACAGATCTTGCTACGCAATCAATGTATCAAAGAATGGATTCTAGTTTTGTTGGAATTATTTTTGCTGTATTTCTTTCGGAACAAACTTCTAAGTCACCATCGGTAACATTGATAACATACTCTACTAACTGTGTATTGCATTGTATGTGTATTAGGTAATATGTATAATTATTAAACTAAAATTTCAGATTCAGATTACTTGTTTCCAATCAATTAATGAAGGTACAAATCAAAGCAGAAGAGAAATTCAATTAGAAATAGTAAACAATAATGATTCCTTGGTAACGAATAACTTTGAGGTAAGTATAATTTTATTTATCTTACTGTGTGGATATTATGTGCCACAGTAATGCTGTTGTATATATTATTATGAAACATTTCCCTAAACCAATTGCTCAGTACTGACTAGCGTCGGCGCCAAGCCGTACGTGGCCGTCGCGCGTCGGCGCCACGTGTCTTTGCCACTGACCGTGCTGCGCCGACGACCCTCTACAGTTTAGTGCGCGTTTTCATTTCTTGCCGAACACACTTTACTAGGTACCTACTGGTTTGTAGCCCCATAGGTTTGTACTGCGCAACGGTCAGCACGAGATGAAAACACGTATCTGTTAATAGCTCAACACTGAACAAACAACCATCACTTTATATCTCTACATGTACATAATTACTAGCTGTGCTGTACCCGCGAATTCGTCCATGTGTAAAATTTTTCCGTGACTTTTCTGGTTTAGTGTTTTCTTTTCACACTCTTAGGGGTAGATTTTTCATAAAAAGTAGCTTTTATCTTTTTGTTTAAAAAAGTTTATTACTAAACATCACAATCAGTTTACCCGGTTACCGGTACTGGTAGCATTTCCTATACAAAGTTTTAACTCCCTTTCCATCCCTTAAGGATTAGATTTTTGAAAGAAAAGTAATCTATGTTTCCATGTAAATGTGACAGACAGACAGAAATACTTTTGCATGTATAAGTATAGATATGGGTTGTATCAATTTAATACCTAATATAATATTGACATGTTGTACTTTTTTATGTCGCGGTTTCCTTTAAAGAGAATATATTACGCTAAGGCAGTTTCCTTGGTTCTTCTACCTCTACCTATTTAATTTTAAAGTTTACAGAAAAAACTTTCCAATTTTAGTATTGAACTTTAAATACTTGACTTCAATCTGATCGAAGGTACTTGTGTAAAAGTCGAATGTGTGTCGGTAGGTCGGTGCGAACGATTTACAAGTGTATGGTTCCATGCATTGGGATTTAGAGTATTTTTGTGTGAAAAACTTTCAATAACTTATTTTTAACTTCAGTTTATTATTAAGTAGCGACCGTCCGCGACTTCGTCCGCGTGAAGTCAAGTTTCCCTTGGAAATCACTTACTTTCTCATGGTGAAAGGATGTGACGGAAGAATAAACAAACGTTCGAATTTATAATATATAGTTAGAATTAGTTTTGATGTAGCTCATGAAAAATAATATTTCGAATTGACTATGTAAAAATATTCTCTGATTATTATGAGTAGTTGAACAATGACTCCTTGTTCCTTACGTGAGTCATTGCAACTATAAATCCCAACCGGATTGGACTTCTTTCTTCCCATTGCAAGAATAGTAGGATACATCCCGTTTAACAATGCTACCATCAGTTTATTGTGACGCTGTATTAGTTTTATTTATTACCGAATCATAAATCGATATAAACTAAATGACATAATCCGTCATAAAATAATCGCACTCGTTAACAACTCAATTTCTCATTGTTTGGAATATCTTAGTTGGCTATCGCTATCCCGACCATCTAGTAAATTTTTCTTAGTAATTGTTTATTCCATCCACAATTAACAGAAATTATGAAGTGTATGCCAGATATTACTTTGACACAGCAAATCGTAACCTTGTGCGCGATCTAGTAATGAAATATCTGCATCGTTGCATAGGAAATTGTCACGTACATATCCGATATACATAGCTGTAAGAACTAGTATAAGGCATGAGATGTAAGCGACAGCTCTGTGGCGTTACCACGCTGCACAGCTCTATGGCATCAACACGCCGAGTTAGTACAAATATACTATCTACCACATAGTCTACAGCAGGGGTTCCCAAACTTATTTTGTCTACTGCCCACTTTGAGAATAAATTATTTTTTAGCGCCCCCATTTTTTCACCTACTGAAAAACCACTATAACTTCAAATTAAATTAATTAATTATTGTGAGCTATATTAGCGGAGATAAACATTAATTCCAAACGAGACTTTTACTATAACCCGCAAGAGTTAACTTGAAACCTGAGCGCAGTAGGTGATACACAACGGCGCTCAGGTCTCAAGTTAACTGTTACGGGCTACACCTGCCAATGAGAATGATTATTGAAACGCAACTTTATAGTATTCAAACAGAGTATCTTTTATTCAAAATAAAACAAATATAATCTATCCTTATATAAAAACTAATGTGAAGGATGAATCTGATGCTGTTTAATAAGTTTGTTGATATCAGGTTCCAATTTACTCAAGAACAGTCGCAAGTCGCCACGTTTGGTAACATGCAAACGATTTCTCTTTTTAGTAAGCAGTGTTGCCACAGCACTAAATCCACGTTCACACAAATATGACGATGGGAATACTATCAAGAATCGCTGAACGATTGACCACAATCCAGGGTACAATTGCGGGATCGGTTTTTGTAGCCAAAATTCTTGGTAACCATTTTTGAACTTGATTTTTATTTCCTCGTTTGTTGTCAATTCTATAAGTTCTTCTTCCAGCTGAGGTGACATTGCTGTGTTGACATTTGAAAACGGATCCAACACCCAGTCTGGTATTTCCAAGTTCAAAATGTCCTGGTGTCGTTCGGTGAAGTCAATGTGGAGGTTTTCCAAATGTTGGCAGTAGGCAAACAATTCGTCGTTACTGCATGATACTGATAAATTCGGAAAATTGTGAAACTCACGTCTGCCCATATTCTATTTGTGTAGAAGCAGTTTGGCTGCGAAAGCAGCAACGACGTTTTTTGTTTTCATTAAATTTAGTTCATCGCCTTGCAGTTGGAGATTCATGTCGTTGAACAATTTATACAGGTCTGTCATGTAAGCTATATCATTCTTTGATGTAATGAGCTTGTTGTGCAATTCTGTATCTTTAGTTTCCAAGAACTCTATAACAGAGTCAAACAGGTTGTAAAATCGAGTCAGACAATTGCCTCTTGATAGCCAACGAACTTCAGTATGAAACAACAAACGGTTGAAATCCTCGTCATTAGTAACACAAAGCTGATGAAATAATCTATCATTCAAAGAGCTGTTGCGGATTTTATTGACTGCTTTGATGACATATTGCAGTGATTGAAATAATCGTTCACTTAAGTTTCTAGCAACCAAATGTTGTCTATGAATAACGCAATGTACAGCAAGGACATCTGGAATTTTATTTTTTAAGTACGCTATGAAGCCTTTATGGCACCCTGTCATAGCCGGAGCGCCATCCGTAGCAACTGATATAATATTTTTCAAGGGAATCTCTTTCTCATCACAAAACTTTTCCAATGTATTGAATATGGTTTCGCCTTTTGTATCGGTCTCTAAATTTCTAGCAAAGAATAGTTCTTCACATATTTTCTCATCTTTAATAAACCTCACGTAAGACAGCAACAATGCTTCATTAGTTGGTAAAGTGGACTCATCGAGCTGAATTGAGAATTGACTTGTCCTCAGGTGATCACACAATGATCCTTCAATGTTTTCAGCCATTTCATTAATTCGTCTGCACAGAATTATTACTCAAAGGAATTTTTCGGATAATATCTGCGGCTGGTTAATGAAGCACAGTAGTTATTACTTCCTTTATTGCTGGCAAAATTAACTCTTCTCCGATGTTATGTGGTTTGCCTTTTTGAGCAATTAACAAAGAGATATTGTACGAAGCTCGAAGTCCGTCGTCATCTTGCTTAGCAGCCGCCGAAAATAGTTTTGCTACACTTGGCTGAGTATTATGCTTCTTCTCTAAGTCTTGAAAATATGCTACATTCTTGTCTTTTTTATCTGGATGCATTTTATTCAAATGATCTTGCAGTCTTGAAGGCTTCATTGCTTCATTCGAAAATGTTTTTAGACATAGAAGACACAAAGGCGACGATGGGTTTGTCGGATTTTCAATGAATCCGAATTTAATATATTCCGCACAGTATTGCCGTCTCTTCTTTTTTACTTCCGACATTGTTTTGTTTTGAGAAATACGTAAGTAAGTGTTGAACTTAAGTACTGCTCATCTATTGCGCGCGAAACCGCAAATAAAATAAAATAAATATTACATTGTTTATATAGGATTGCATAAGCAGCACGCACCGACAGGAATAAAACAAACATGCATAAACTCGTTTATCTGATTCGACGCTCAATCGTACTCAACAAGTCAGGGCAAGTATTCTATGAACCAGCCGATTGATACAGGAATGCACAATTCGGGTTATTTAACAAAAACTTGTTAAAACATGATTGCCCGCGGTCTATTATCTACGAAAATTACCTATCTGGGAGTACTAATAACTATTAAAATGCGAAAGTGTGTCTGTTGCCTTTTTATTTGTTTGTGTCTACTTTCATTCCGAAACGGAACGACCGATTGACATGATTTTTATTTTGTATATTCAATAAAACAGTACAGATAGATGAACTACGCGGAGAGAAATATCGAACCGAGTTTGAGCAATATTTTAATTAATATTAGTCGATGTTTACAAGTTGTAGTTGAGAGTCGAGAGCTCATGCAGTCGTTGTCTAAGATGCCTCCTAGCTAAATGAAATTACAAATCACCCCCCAGGACTCTACACAACGCCCCCATTTTTTTTCTGGGTCTCTTACCGCCCCCCTTTAGGCCTGCAGCGCCCACAAGGGGGCATTATCGCCCACTTTGGGAAAGGCTGGTCTACAGTATTATTTACCAACATGCAGAAGCCCAAGAAGAAATACGGCAACAGTGGTGACCCCGACAAACGTCACGGAACCGACGACCCGACATACGTCACGCAACCGCGACCCGACGTACGTTGGACAAAGAACAAAAGAACAAAACATCGGAAACCTCAAGTTAGAAGTTAAATAATACTGTGGCATTCATGCTGCACCGCTTGCATCTCATCACCTAACGTCTGTCATGTTGGTACTGGCTTCCCAGAAGCGGATCTCACCAATACTAACACAGAAGAGTGGCATCATAGGAAATGTTGGGTTTATCATTCCTATTCAACAACAACATCAAAAAAAAAAAACAAAAAAACCTGCATTATAACACCGCAGACAAGTTAATAGCTGTCAGATAAATCATGACGCAAAACTTAATGTAAAATATGAATGCAATTGCTGTTAGGACTGCACTGCGCATCTAGCAAAATTCAACTAGAAATACCAGCAATGCACAATAAATGCAATGACATCCGACGCTGCATTCGCCGTCAAAACATCTAAATCAAGGTCAATGAACAGGCTACTAAATATAAAAATTATGTTCAGAAAAGAAGAGAACAGGCGAATCACAAAACAAACAAAGAAAACTAGAATCAACGCAGAACACGTGGGACTTTGTGCCAATAACTCACTCAACCGCCTTATAATTATAACCAACAGAAAAAGTGGTATAAAAGTTGATACTGAGGTTAATATACACAACCAATGTAAAACATGTGCAACATGCGCAAACGATTAGTTATTTGCTGCACACGATTGATCGTCGATACATATGCGAAAAAAACATGATCGGCACAAACAAGTAAACAAATATGGAAGAATAAATACCATTGATAAATGTGATTTTTAAACAAAGCTAGATTTCTTCGGTTATCATGTTACGAGCCCAGGAAGTAGCTGAAAAGAAAAATCAACAATTATAAATGAGTACATAAGCGAAACTCTAAACGAGAATGTATAACACAATTTAACGTGTTGTTCCTGAAAATAGCTGACACACCATCACACAAGTCGACGCAAAAATATATCAATGCCTACACCGCTTGAATTTTACAAACACGACAAAACGATGTCTCAGTAGTTAACTGCATAATAATATTTTTATTAACATAATTTAAGTATCGATGTTATTTAAGTCAATTAAATATTTAAGGCAATAATATATTTAGACATAATTTTATATAGAATAAATAATAAATAAAATTTTAATTAAGGGGGAGTACTGTGCCAGATATTACTCTGAACACAGCAAATCGTAACCTTGTGCGCGATCTACAAATGAAATATGCGCATCGCTGCAAAGGAAATTGTCACATACATCCGATATAAATAGCTGTAAGAATTAGTATTAGACATGAGATGTAAACGACAGCTCCATGGCGTAACTACGCTGCACGGTACCAATATATCATCTACCACATAGTCCACAGTATTATTTTACTAACGTGAAGAAGTATATTGTAACAAAGTGACTTCAAAATTTTTGTTCGTGACCTACGACCACATCATAAAGGTTCCAAGTTTGACTACGCATCCATAAATTGCAGTTAATTTTTATTTACCGTTCTTTGGCACATGTCGCTCTTCGATTCTCGTCATTCGTGTTCGGAATACGAAGATTACCGATTATATTGACATTTACCGGTATCTTTCAATTTTGAATTTAAAAATGACAAAGACACCAATAGGAACTTCAATTTGGTGACTTTGTCGAGTCGATAAAACAGTCTACACGGCAAATTCAAAGGTTTTTTAAATTGCTTTTCGCACTTTCCGCGATAGTACATTTTAGATTTCAAAATATGAGATGTTATTTTCGTAATCAGCACCGGGAGCAGCTTCAAAAATGACACCCATATCAAGTTACTAAAAAAATAACGTCTGACGTTTTGGATTTGAAAATGGACGTCATTTTCGTAAACAGCTTTTCTATTTCGTAAACAGAAAATTACGCCTTATGTCATATTATTAAAAAAATGAATAACCGCCATCTTCGATTTGAAAATCGACGTGATTTTCGTTTTTGCAACCCAAACAAACTTGAAAATGATATCTGTAATTTAATTCAATTAAATAATGTCCTCCATCTTGGACTTCAAAATCAACGTCATTTTCATAATCTGCACCTCAAAAAACTTCAAATGCCTCTAACAATTTTTTTTTAAAAATAATGTTCGCCATTTCAGACTTGAATGTAGACGTCATTTTTGTTATTAGCACCCCGAGACACCTTAAAAATGATACCCATGTCACTTCATTCAATTAATGAATATGCGCTGTATTGGATTTGAAAATAGACACTTTTGTCATAGTTAGCTCCCCGAGGAACCTCGAAATTATTGCCCATTTTATCGCTTTATTGTGTTGCAATGCCGCACGTCACATATAATAATATACAGAAACCTTCTGTGTATTCCATTTCTTTTAATAGCCATATTGTTGGTAGGTCTTTCTAAAGTTACTTCCTATCGCGGAGCATCCATTGTATTGGATTTATGATGACGTCACATATACAGAAACCTTGCTCTGTGAATTCCATTTCATTGATTGTTGGTGTTGAAAAAAAAAGTTATTTCCTACTAGCTTATGCCCGCGACTTCGTCTGCGTTTTTTATTTTTAAATAGCCTATGTTCTTCCTTAGGATTCAAGCTAGGTATTTCCATACCAAATTTCATCGCAATGGGAGGAACTGTATAGCAGCCCATAAAATTCGAACAGACATTGATTTTCATTTAATTATCATATTTTTAATTATATTCTAATTTAATTTTCATATAAATGAAATTTCGAAGTGGATAAATCATGCATGTCATTCTTTGAGACGCCTTCAATGTTTTCTTCCTATGAAAACAAAAATTACGCTAGCACAATCTCTTCTTCTGCCACTGTTAGATTATGCAGATGTTCGTTTTCTAGACATTAAGGAGGAGCAGCTAGATAAACTGGAACGCCTACAAAATCTTTGAATTCGGCTTATGTACAGTCTACGTAAGTATTAACATATGTCTTAAGTTTCCGAAAACAGCTAAAGTAGCTCCCCATTCATCTTCGCAGGAATACTTACGTTCTTACATTTTTATTCAAAATCCTTCATACCTCCGTGATTTTTTCCATCCTCTCTTTTCCAGAGATTATTCATAAGCAACACTTGTACAGTTTCTAAAATCACCTATTCATAATACTCCTGCATAATATGACGATTCTTTCTTTTTGTTGTAAAGCTGTCAGTCTGTGGAATTCACTTTCTGCATATATAAGAAATTGCCACACATAAGCATATTTTAAAATAACACTCGATCATTTGCATGATAAGTACTTATTTACTTATGACGTCACACATGCGGAAACTCCCCCCACAACAACTCACCGAAGTTTCATAGCAATCGGATAAATGGTATAGCAACGCATAGAAAACAAACATACAAAGAAACATTCATCTATAAACAGACAGGCAGACTATCGCATTTGTTAAAAACAAAGTAGTCTACATTTGTTTTCGAGCATATACTGTCTCTCTGTACCACATATAAGCAGTTCAGCCATGTAGCATTTCCCATATAAAGCATTTATAATATTAGAATAGATCTTCACGCCGTTCACGTTTTTAATACCCACTGTTTAGACCGACCGAGCACGCCTCCGGAGCGGATGCTCGGATTTCCTGGTCGCGAGCCATGTTCTCCAAAGCAGATTGAAAGAATTGCGAGGTGGGCCTCGCGAGCCAGTTTGAGCCTCATAATATGATGAAGAATCATGTTTTTAACGGCCACGGCTATAATATTGTCTGGATATTTAATAAAAAAAAGAAGACAAAAAGATAACTGGATCAAGAAATGTATACCAATTGTAATCGAAACTGCAACAGATTATTAAAGGAATATTTTACATCGGTCCGCAAGCGTTGTCTCGACCGTCTACAGTGAGTTAGCAGGTCAGACTCAGGCGCTTTTGAGCACGGCAACCGTACCGACACCGCATGGCTCACGGTCGAGCCTTGCTCGGTTGAGGCAACGTGCGGCCGAGGCAGCCCAAACCACGTCCACACGCTCGAGGCATTCGCTCGCGAGCTGTTCTTGGTGGGTCTAGACGCGGCTAATGAAGTAGACATGTAGAAAAATGTAATACTAACGTCTGGAGGGTGTCAAAATGCAGATTTTTATGAAACGTTCACACATATCACCAAAATTTTATTGTCGTATATGGTCACTTAGTATTGAGCATAACGAACAGCAATAGTTTGGCTGGTTTATAAGATATTAACGTTCATAATTCATTTTCAGATTTTGACACATTTACCTATTATATTAAAGGAAGAAGAAGATGAAGCCTATAATAATGAAGCTGGTGAAAGTGATACAGATGACATTATTATTAAACAACATAATGCAGCTGTTAGAACCATTGCAATAGGTCATATTGTTGAAAAGGTTTGTTGTCTTCCAAATCTAACTACATCAATATTAATCTTGCTTTATAAAAATTTCTATTTTTAAATGTATGTGTAATTTATTGGCCTGTGGGTCCAGTGGTTAGTGCATACAAGCTGAGGTCCCAGATTCGATTCGCAACCAAATCAATTTTAGGAAAAAAACTAATAAATTATTTTAGTCACACAATTGGTGCCGTTGTATGAAGATTAATTATAATTATTATTATTATTATTCTATTTCAGATGTCTAGGCCCATGCTCGAGGCACTTGTAGCACGAAATGCGCTAAATACTGTACGCTTAAAAGCTTTAAAAAAACAACACCAAGAATTGATGTCTAGATTAGAGACCATGTCATGTAATATTTAATACTTTAAATTTGTTAGAATTCTGTAAAACGTTAGACTACTTAAAATAGTGATGTATCTAAAATACTTGAAAATGAGAAATATATATAAATGAACAACAAAATAATTCAAACTACAACTTATTAATATTTTCACTATAAAGTAACTTTTGTTGATTTAAATTATACACTCTATAGAAATACAGTACACTATACATACTGTATAGTATACTGTATAGTATTTATAGTATAGTATGTATAGTATGTATAGTATACTGTATTTCAGTATGTATAGTATACATGAAATACATCTAAAGAATAAAATAAAAACAAACACTAAATTCTTAACTAACTTTGTTGAAAAAGAAAAATTAAAATAAGCAGTGGAATTTCATGGTAAAGTTTTGCTTTGCGTGTCGTTACGCAGTTACGCTGCAATCGATAAAAAGAAAGTGGCAAGCTTAAAAAAGTTGATGTTGAAAATGTTTATTTAATTTTATTTATTTGGAAACTTAACAGCCTAACAATATAAATAAACAAAAGTACAATTGAAACTAATAGCAACAATTTAAAATTTCTAACAATAAGTAACACTAGTTGAGAAACAAAGGTAAAAGGAAAAAACATTAAGAATACAGACAACTAATAAAAAACAATCATGTGGAAATGACTATGAAGTTGGAAAACCGTAATTTGCAATAATTTTACGCTTAATTGTATTAACGCTTTCAATGTTGATATCAATATCTACGTGTCTGATTAAATTGATTTGGTCATTTCAAAATCCATATAAAGTCACAGCCGGAATTTTTTCAGAAATCAATAAAAATTTACTCAGTCACAAATAAATTAGTTTTGAAGGACTTTTTTGGGCTGAATATAGTTGGTATAGTGTTCCAAATTTAATAGATTGAATTATCGATTAGTCTTCGTTATTAATAAATAATAATAAAAATAATGAAAAAAACCTAAAAAACTGTTCGTGACTTATGATGTTTTAGCAAGAAACAGAGTAAGATGGTAGGTTTATAATTTGAACAAAACAATCATATTTATCATACTTTTAATCAATATTCTTGAGTAATACACTGAAAATCTATCTTATTATGATGTGCGTTAACACTTTCATGTTTTAATATTATTCTCCATCATTTTCTTCTGAATTATCTTCGACATTTGCGGTTGGCCAGTTAAATATGATTTGATAAAATGGCATATGCTCTTCTAGAATACTATCTTGATATCGCTTTAAATTTACTAATTATGTAACTATTAATATCTGAACTCTGGCTTCAGTAAATCCATATAACATAATAAATGCTTTCTTGCAAACTAACTTTATCGATTTGTTTCAAAACATAAAATTGAAAAGTACTTTGCCTGTGTGCCATACTGTGGTACCATTGTCTATTCGTGGACGCGTCTGTTTTACTAGTAACTTGTCCTGAAGTAGTTGAAGAAAGATGTTTCTCATCTTTTGTTGAAAATCTGTTTGTTTGTGAAGTGTAAAAATCCGTCATCCTGGTTGAAATTTGTAAAACATTGCTTTTTACATCTATAATATATATGTCGGAAAATACACGGGGCAACTCGCGCTTTTGCAACTCAGCCATGAGAAATAGGTACCTAATCTTACAAGAGGCGAACTACTCCATAAAATACAACGTTAAGACAAAGTTAATGTGCAAACGACCGAAAACTCTTTGTAACAATTATTACGTAGGTAATTGGAAATTTAGTAATGGCAAACGATCCGTCGGAGAAATGCTATCGCACCGGCCGCCGTAGTCTACGAAAACAGACTCCCAGCGCCGGCCCCGACGTTCCGTTAGCGCGTCATCGGAAGTCGCGCTTTGCCATAGTATAGTCAAATGAGTGCCTTTTATTATTTCCACCGACATATATGTAAGTAGGTACATTATTAGTAAGTTTATTATATGATATATGGGTTAAAAGTGAAAATTATATGAAAAGTGGATTATAAAAAACCAACCTGCAATTTTCGCCAGCAGATCTCTGAGGTATCTACTTGCCTTTGTAGTTAGTATGTGCCTATCCTTTTACTTTGGAACTTTTAATAACATTTCCTTTGTATTTTGGCGGATTACACATTCTTTTCTTTTTTGGCTCACTTTCGCTCTCTCTTTCAATTGAAGATATTTTTAAAAGTACCTTTCCGCAAAATGCTTATTAAAAAAGTAAGGAATTCACAACAATGATAGTAATAAAACTTCCAAAATTATAACAAATTACCTACTTGAATTAATCAACACTGCAAATTTAGAACGTCAAACTCAGAAGTAAACTGCTACCGTTATCTAGGTTAGCATCATAGTAATTCATGCAAAAACAACTTAAGTCATGTGACATATGATGTTTTAGCACTGAGCGTCAATTATGAACCCTCGTTTGAAAAGGAAGAAATGTAGGTACTTACTAACATGATTTTTACCCCGAATATGCGTCTACCTTTAAGGAAGCGTTCACAGCAGAAAACGCATATTTGAAAAAAACGTGACTAATGCGGTTTTCGAAATGACCGATTCAATTATTTATTAGCATAATGCTGAGCCCACCAAGAGAAAGAGCTGCAATAATTGGTATTAGCAAGAGGAAGTGCAAAAATTGATCGCTTTCTGCTAGAAAATGCAGGTACTTTGAAGTCAATCCTATTCAATAGCTTTGGACAGTCAACATGCCCCTTGAATAATCTTAAACAGTAAGAAACATCAGCTGTATCTAGTTTACGCTCCAAGGTACAAGGAGGAATGGCACGCTTATTATCTAACTTGCAGTCAGCATGCGACAGCTAAATATCGCGCGATATCTGCTGTCAAAACGAGAAATTGTATAATGTAATTTGTATAGTAGCGCTATATCTACCACGAAAATTTCATTCTACGGTCATGGCGCAATAGACACGCAATCGTCATACGTGATATCAATTTTTTATTACAATTAGTCACCGGTCGAGCAGTGATCGCGTTAGCTGTCGCGTCTGCAAATTTTAGGTAATAACCCCGCCGCTTACAACGTTCCTCATAAGAGTCATAAAAACAATGAGACTTGCTCTGTAGGTATCCAACAAAGGACATCACCCAGCTTCCATACTTTTTTGAGTTAATTCTAAAAGTGCTAGCCAACAAAAAAAAAGTAATATTGTAATAAAGCTTCACATTATATGTACATACATTTATACATATCTTCACGCTATATCCCTAACGGGGTAGTCAGAGAGGACGGAGCGCCAAGAGTCGCGGTCCTTACATATTTCTTTCTCTTCCTTAAAACTCATTCTCCTCACATATTTTCGCCTATACGCCTATAGGATGTAAGTGGCTGGCTATTTGATCTTCATAAGTCAGCCTTGATCTTCCTTGGCTTCTTTTACCACTCGCTTTCGCTCTGTAAATTTTCTTCCGTCAGTCTTTCATCACTCATTCTAAGTGCCCGAACCATCTAAGCATTCTTTTCTTCATTTTTACAATAATACTGTTGCGCAAGCCTGTCATACTGTGTATCTCTTCATTCTTTCTTCATTGCTTATTTTGTCCGCAAGGGTGACACCGTACATATTTCTAAGAGATCGCATTTCTACTGCATTTATCTTACTCTCACTCGATTTCGGGCGTATCCAGGCCTCACTACCGAATAGTAAAGTTGGAAACAACACCGTATTTTGTATAGCCATTTTGGTTGAATTAGATATATTCACTCTGCCTACTAATGCGGACAGAGCGCCGTTCATTTTATTGCCAGCTGCTACCCGCCTCTCCACATCTAATTCACATCTTCAATCTCTCGAAAACGCACTTCCCAGATATACAATTTCGTTCACTTGTTCTAGACATTTTCCATTTAGCCATATTTCACACTTTGTCTGTACATCTTCCCTTTCAAAAACCAGAACTTTAGTTTTGTTTAGATTCATAATTCAACCCTTTTACTTCACAGTCTTTTAGTACCTTATTATAAACACTTTATTATTACACCGACATTCTAAGTCAATTAATTCTCAGAAATATTTTAATTACAAATCGAAATACCCTAAACACAGCAGAAAAAAGTCTATTAATAAATTATTTTACGTCGCCACGTAGGCACGGGGGCTCTTTTCTTCGATGTAGCCAAGGCGTTCAACTAAGTCTGGCACGCCAGGCTGGTGTACGAGCTGTGTCAGCTCGGAGTGCCGGGCGATCTCGTAAACATAGTACGGGACTTTTTATAGGACTATATGTACGTGCTCTCCTCTGCTGCATTAGTGCAGACGTCCCACAGGCAGAGGGAGACTGGCAGTCTTGGCCGCTCTAGGCCATGTAGTACCAGCCGCCTCCTTCGCAGCTCCATCATTTACTGAGATATATGATATGAATTTACTTTGCCGCGACTTTTGCCACGATTAGCCGCCCCCAATTACTGGCTGCTTTAAGTCCGGCCTAGTCGACCTTATGAAAAATCCGCCTCTACCCAGAGGGCTCCGTATTATCGCCTATTCTCTACTGGCTCTAAACAAACAACATTTCTAAATCCTCGGTGTAGAGCTTGCTCCTATTCGCGGGTGATACCGCATTATTCACTTCAGACCGTAGTCGCCTCAGAGTTTCTCAACTCCTCTAAGTCGCGGTCACGAGCCTAGGCGAGTCGCTGGGTGGTGGAACAGTAATGAACGGTTCAAAAAGGATTTTAGATTTTTAAGGATTGTTAATAGCAATCGCGCCTTGCACCACATGATGGAATATTTTAAGATCTCTGTAGCATTAAATGGTTATCTTGAAGTAATTGTGGATAATATTCGGGCCCCGATATTTTTAGGAATAATTCAGTAAAGAATTAATGTACTGGATACGTTAGGGGATCTAATAAACAGATATAATTACAACAGAAGACGTGCACAGTTTCAGCCAATTAATGCAATGCGAATATGCTGGAGGTCTCATATTCCCTACTTTGGTCTTACTACATACCAAACAGGAAAGGAGCTACTATGCAAAGCACTGGCCGTAAAATTATGTTTGTAATAGAATTCGGAGGTCAATTACCTGCTAAGAATATACGAGAGCTGGAAGGAAGAGATCTTTACATACTTCGAGGTAGAATTAAATCCCGACATATCAGTTACGAACGTATAATGTCTATTCTACATCTATGAAAGGTATTTCTGAAAGATTTTTGTGGGAGGCACAAAGTGGTTTTAGGAACGATAGGGTTTGTATGGATCAGATTTTCTCTCTCCGCATTGTCGTTTCTGGCTATTAGTCAGAAAGTTTTCTGCCCTTTCGTGGATCTAGAAAAAGCTTTCGATAGAGTAGTGCGAAATAAATTGTGGTGTTCTGCCTGAACATGGCGTGGGGGGGGGCCCTTACTGCAGGCTGTGCGGTCCTGTATACCGATAGATGGTGATATGTCACCCTGTTCGAAGTCTGTTCAGGCGTTAGACGGGGCTGCGTAATGTCTGCCTTGCTATCTATTCGTGCTGTATTTGGACAGTTGCCTACATAAATTGAAAGGCAGTATGAGAGGTATATTATGTGATGGCACAGTCTTAAACTTTTTTTTCTGGTATACACCGACGATGGTGTTATAAGCGCAGCATCGTCAGTGTATACCATAAAAGACAGTTTATCATAGGCCAGACAGAAGCGGAGTTGCAGGCACAAGTCACATACATGAAAGAAGAATGTGAAGTCAAAAGATTGAATGAATGTGAATAAAACTAAAGTTCTGGTGTTTGAAACTTGAAAGGGAACATGTAGACGAAGTGTGAAATATGGGTAAATGGAAAATCTCTAGAACAAATGAATGAAATTGTACGTAATGTGCAATGTGAGGTACATATATATAAATATTCCTGTGGAAGGTATAGAAGACGTACTTGTAAAACCAGGAGAATTATAATCATGCTTATGAATAAATATATGTTTGTACATATTTTTTTTTAATTAAAAATGCCTTTTTGTAATCTTAGTCTTGTAGTTCTTTAAGAATTTTGGTGGCATAATAAAAAAGGTTTATAATTTTATGCTCAATTATAATAAGTACCTGGGCGACCGAAAATTACTCGGTGTCTTATAAAAAAAAAAGAAAAAGATGACTACATTGCAGGATTCGAACCCGCATATTTTAGTTTGGTAGATCTACGCTCCAGCCACTGTACTACGAGAAGGTAAACTGTTGTGAAATCAGAAGATTTTAGAGTTTAGGAAGTTTTAGATGTGTGAAAACAGGGAAAACGAATTTTCTCAGACTTGAATCCATTTTTGACCACCGTAAAGCTCTAATATGTAAATTTCATCGAAAACGTTAGAGCCGTTTTCGCGAACGCCATTATAAAATATACAAATATTGCTTGTATAATACTACTGTTTTAAATAACATATCTTGAAATAAAGGAAGTCCATGAAATTTAACACTAACTTCATTGTTCAGGATAATAAATAATAGATTTTCTCCATGACTTAGCCATAGACTTTATAAATAACTCCAAAGCCATACGCCGTGTCCGAGCAGGAACGGTGAGCTAAATCAGATAACCTAACTCACCTGTACATACGACACATGTTTATCAGATAATTTGATCGGTCGCCATTTCGTTAGAAAACGGCACCCACATATTTATATTTTATCTCACTTCGTATGTAGTACGGGACAGGCTGTCTAATGTTATAAAGTCTATCCTTTTATCATTATTTTTCATTTTATTTCCTTATTGTAAGTACATTATTAAAGTGACATGTGTTTTTAATAGGTAGGTACTTGTTGCAAACTGAACTTATGGTAGACATTATTTCAACATATTAAAAAAAACAAAAAAAGTTCTGACCACATTGCAGGATTCGATCCCGCGCACTTTGACATGGTAAACTTACACTCCGCCACTGTGCTATTAAGAAGGTAAACTGCGGTGAAATTAAAAAAGCTTAGAGTTTAGAAGTTTTAAGTGCGTGAAAGACGGAGAAAACGATTTTTCCCGGAATTGAAACCTAGCTAGATCGATTTCTCACCCCCCTCAACTTCTATATTGTAAATTTCACCGAAATCGCTAGAGCCGTTTTCGAGAAAGTAATATCAAATATATATATTGTTCGTTTAATATAATAGGTGATAGTGTATAATATGTTCATTTTTGTTGGCCGGCAAAAATAAATTAGCTCAATATGGGTGATGTCCTTCTGAAATCCTTAAATACGTTTTATATGGGATGTGTAATAAAAGGATTCCAGACTTGTGAATTGTATGCTAGTTTACTACGGACGTAACTACAATACAGTATTTTTGATGTTTTATTATTATTGAAGTACTCGTACTTTGAGGTCCTCATTACAATGCCAAGCGCTTTAAAAGCTTTAGTAATCAGCGGATCTTTTAGCATCTTGTACGAGTACTATGCCTAAATCTCGGATATTTTCAACTCTAACTTATGACTTCTTAACATGTACTGTGTATTTAATAGTGACCGTTTACGAGAAAAGGAAATGTGGTAACACTGAAGACACATTCAGATACAATCTATTTTCAAAACAATAGATATCAATACAATCATAATCCTCTTTAAGTTCAAGAGCCTTTTCGTAACGACGAATCAGCAAACACATAATTTAGAATGGGAAAAACATTTCGAAATATTAATAAATAAACAAGAGAGTACAACGGACGGTATGATAATCCAAGATGACCTAAATCCTTGCAAGCACTTTAGCCTGGCATATACGGTCGATATAGGAGGAAAACCATCTAAATAAATTTCCGTGAATGCTATCCTTCTGAAGTTTTTTAAGAAGTATCGCATGATCTATTCTATCAAAGGCCTATATATACTGTAAAAAGTTTTGCATTAAAAGCAGATAGGACACTTGATCTTCCCTTCACTAATCCATGCTGCTCCGAAATAATTGAAAACCTTAGAGCAGCGTATGTTTGAGAGCGTATTATTTTTTCTAAAACTTTAGCAAATAGGCAAATTTTGGAAATATGTCTATAATTTTCAATGTTGTTATTCGAACCTTTTTTATAGATTGGTGGCATAAAAGTAGTTTTCAAAACACTTGTCGAATCGAGCGTCGAAATATAAGAGATAAAGGCGCTACAAGACTACGAACACAGTTGATTATGAAAAGTGGTAGAATTTGGTCAGAACCCATGTACCTACTTATTGACGTCTAAATCTCGAGTGTCTTTCTTAATACTTAATTAGAAATCTCCACTGTACGTATATGGCAGTCTTATCATAATCCCCGTCACTATCAGAGAGATAACGTAGGAGTTATAATTAGAATTACAGTGACTAAAAAGTTGAAAGAAAATATGCAGAAAACAATTCACATAATCCCTCTCCGTCGATGGCCATTTTATCTTTATGTCATAAGTCATAACAGAAGGAAAAGCCGAACTATTACTTTTGTTTTTAATATGAGACCAAAAGCACTTTTTAATAATGGAGTCTTCAATTTTATTTATGTATTAACTGAAGCATTCATTTTCACAATGTTTTACCCGTTCACGCAATAATTTAAATGAGAGTTGGTCAAATTTATTGCCATATATTTTAAATTTACAGAAAAATGTACGTCTCCCGTATCATTTTCTTAAGAACAACATTAAACCACGGCGGATATTTTCCAAAACTAGTTACTTGCTTGTGCCTAATAAAATCATCTTTAAGTTTATAAAAAAGGTCAAGTGTTTGGTGAAGTGTGCCTGAAGATAATATTGATTATGCCAGTTAATTTTGTCTTACTCTTCAGAAATACCGGCATAATTACCCGAGAGAAATATGTACCATTTTGTGAGATGCATAGCTTGACCCCGCAGTATCTGTTGTTTTACGCACTCGCTATTGATTATGTAATTCACGGCCGTTCTTTATTAACACTTCAAAAGCGTTGATTATTCTGTTTGAGTTCTTCAGTACAACATTCGTATTGCAGATGTCATGTGTATACATCAAGTTTTCCACATGACCCCACAAATAAAAGTCTACTATGAATTTGAATTTAACTATACCTATTGATTCTTACCTATGAAATTACCATTTTAATAGAAAATATCAAACAATAAGTATTGGTCATCATTGTCGATGCATTTTGCTATTTTAATGGAAGCTCATTGATGCCTCTGCTATAGAAATCATGGGGATCCTTTGTAAAAAATTAGTTGGAATTAAGACTGGTGAGGTTGTGAGTATTGTGGTAAAGGTTGTGCGGTGTCGTTGTGAAGCGTTGTCGTGAAGGAGTGGACTATAGCAATTAACAAGTCTTGGTTATTTGACAGCAAGCTTGTCCATCATCATTTGCGATTATTACTGCACAGTACACCTCTGCAGTAATTGTTGTGCCAAGTCTGATGATGAGCAGTAATTAACAATGCTGGCTCAGGTCCACCGTACACTCACAAGCAGCTTCTTTTGACTCGATTTGCATTTGGTATATGGTTTGGCTGCATCCCCTTTGTCCAACTAGTGCGATGGACGTTTTCGATTGTCATACAGTATTTGTGTGCCTATTCAACAAGTTAACGCAAGCTTCGATGCGATTTTGTCCTTGTGGGGCAGTGAGTTCTTACGGTAGGTACTTTTTAGCTTTTTATCTTTCCAATTTGACGTCAATTAATCAGTACATATCGTTTTATCACTTACGTTGAAGGCTGCTGCAAATTCCGACGTGGTTTGAGATGAATGAAATGAATAAAAACGTACAACGTAAATTTTTCAGAACTGTGCATTATAGATGCCATAGATCTAGCCCTAATTCTGAATTACTTTTTAGATATAAGATGTTAGCTTTAACTTCGAGACGTATCCTCCATCAGATGATGCTCTTACACGGCATCATTCATAATTAATTCAATAGTATAGATCTTTGTTGTAAATTAAATCTCGCAGTACCTAGAAATACGCATTGTAGACGGGGACGCGGGCAGCGTTTGTTTGCTACAGGTTCATGTCGTACGAACGCCGGTGCCCGCGTACCCATGCGCCGCCTTCAATTGATTTATAATAGTCACTTCTCAGACTTGAATATTTTTAGATTAAAAAAGTTAAGTTTTAGGAAGGCTGTCATTGACCTCCTCCAAAGTTAAAATGGTTTCGCTTTCGATTATAAAAGTAACAATTTTTCTATAGGCGAGCACACACATTGCACCTATTAATAATCTGTGGATAATGTCGTGGGTTGTGCATGTACTAATTTTAATTTTATATAACAATTTTGTAATACTTATGTACAACTGTTAATTGTTCCAAATAAATAAATTAAAAAACAATTAAGAATCTGCTTTCACTGTGGTGTTCAATTCATCGTTATCGACTTTCGTCTTCGGTCGGACGCGGGGCTCCTTGTTTATCAAAGCTTTCAAAAAAGAAGTGATCAATTAAAAAAACATCGTGCGTTCACTTACGGTACCTGTACACATCGTTGATGTTGCGTGTCGTCTGTGCTACGTTGGTGCCATGACGGAAATGCTTTGTATTCGAAAATAACGTGCATTTTTATTTTTCCGTAATTACAGATACAGCGATATCAAAGAAAAATCGAACTGCGATAAAACAAATGAACTGCTGATTTTTTAAAAGAAATGTCATTGCTATATCAAAAAATTATTTAGAATAAAAGATTTCTTCACACTAGCTATTAATTATTGAAAATCAGCTAGTTCATAGGTTAGGTCCAAATATGATAGTCTGGAAAATATGTACTAGGGCGTTTTTTTAATAAATTTTAGCATTAGCATTTTAAGCTATAGGTAAGAGAAGGCTTTAAAGATTTTTGTTCGGAGCTTGGCATACAAAATTTTAATAACCATGAAAATATTAGTCATGAAATATTTTTATATGTATATTGAATTTTAATAAGCAAGTTTTAGATAAATTAAACTTTTTACTCTAATTATTAGTACATATATTCTAATGGTATTAGCGGACACATTTTTTTTAACCTATCCACATAACCTACCCAATGAAGAGAATGGGCAGTACGTATGAAGACCCTGATAAGTATTGGCAATTTATATTAATCAGGGCTGGCAGTGCATTATGGTGCACTTTTAAAAACCAACAATAATTATTTTAATTTAATTTCCAGTGTTAGCCGACGGAAATATCAGAAGTACGCAAACCTAGGCGAAAATGTGTAAAAAGAATGACGAGATTTTTAGGAGGCGAAAGGATATAAGGACCGCGGTACTTGGCGCTCCGTCCTCTCGACTACCCCGTTAGGGTTACGGCGTGAGTAAATGTGTATTTTTTATCATGGTTATTGAACTTCTTGTACATCGATGTTTTCCTGCAAATAAGTCTGCAACGTGACTCTTTAGGACATAGCAACATTAGCAATTTTTTGTTTGTATAAGTGTCCCCAATCTATATTAAATAGGTTACATCGTGTGCCCCATTTTCAAAAAAAAAAAAAAGCGGCTGAGGAGTATGCCAAAATCTTCAAACTCCTTTACTTTTTGTAAATATCGTAGACAACCCTGTGCGCGAGTCGAGCTCGTACTTGATCCATAATATTTGTATTGGATATCCTAAAATCACAACGCCAATAAATAAACAATATATTCAACTACTAGTTTTTTTGATACCAGAAAGTAGCGCTCACTTAGAAGAATGTGGTTAGTGGTTACCCATTGTTCACAAATTTTATCGATTTCTGGTACAAATTATCAAAGGTATACACATGTAATGAAATTCCTTTTGGGTTTGAAATTAGTCTGTGTATATTGAGGTGAACATTCTTAAAACAACGACTGTCTTTATATTATGGTCATATTGTATTGTGTTGCATAGGTACCAAGGCCATAAAAAATGATAATGCATAATCAGGTGTTTATTCAGATATTCAAATAGTCTGTCTGTGAACCAGGCTTCACTATTAAATTAACTCATTTTTATCAATTACTTCAAAGCCTTCAGATGAGTTAGCTCTTGTTATATCATCCTTACTATTTATTTGATTTGGTTTGGATTTCGTATACATCATGTTTGCTACTGCTCCAGTAATATTAAAAAAAGCATTGTAAGCTGTACTGCTCCAAGTTTCAGGCTGCTGAACTTCTTCTAATGTAGACTGTAAATGGTCCTTTTGTGGTACTATAAATAAGGAAAAGAAGTATACAGGATATTTCCTGTACTGATATTACATGTTGTATACTATTGTATACAACATGTAATGACCCCAGCTTCACCGCGTTCTATTTCCAAGATGATCTTAATTTTAGAACAAGGATGAAAGAAAATAGAATTTTATGAAGTGACTTTGGGATCCTATATGAGGAGGCACACAAACTACGTACAAATTCTCCAATTTTCGCTAAGTAGACCGTAACATCTGGCCGGATATCTCCCCTCCTTCCCTCAAATTGTATCACGCAATTTGTGTACGCCCCACATTTGGCTGATTTTTTTATAATCTACAATTAGAGCCTTCGCAGAGACTTAAACTATCGGCCGACAGTTTGATTGGACTGGGCTACTAGAGTGCACACTGTGCCAACTACAGCAACAGTTCCAGCCAAACAGTCAGCTGACTGCCCTTGAACGATTTCCTAGTTAATGAGTGGCTTTGAAGAGAGTGGTTGCGTAATTAAAGTTACTATGAAATTTTCTAGAAATGTTATTATTGCATTTATACAAAGGAGGAGAAGGACCAAGAAGAGAAATTGAGAGTACTAGGAGAGTATCCCATCAGCAGTGAAAGATTATTATTCAATGGAAAATTATATACGATACATTCCAAATTACTACATTATCCAAAAACATGCCTTTTTTTTGTATTTTTACGGCATGGCGCAAAGATTAGCGCCATTTGCCAATTAATAAGTAGGATCCATGTAAAATCACAAGTAAAGTTTTTTCTTATTGTAAAACTCCTCCAGTAAAGTGATAGTAGGCTTTACTGAAGTTTTAAAGGACTTCTTGGAAGAGCGCGAGAACTTCAGCTACACACGTTTATTTAGATCTCATACACAGAACTTTAAAACACAATATACTATCACTGTTGTACTTTAAAACTCCTAAAAATGTAAAAAATAGAAAATCTAAGTAAAACGACAACCTCACTTCTCTCGTTCCCGCCAAAAAGACCCTATTTCGCCTTTTATCGATTGAGCATATCCAGTTTCAATGATATTGTCAAATTAATTTAGACCAACGATATCGAAGGAGGATACACTATCAAATAAAATTATAGTATTAAAATATTTAATATATATTTAATAATTACTAGCTGATGTCCACGACTTCGTCCGCGTTTTTATTTTAAAAATCCTTCCCCAGGATTCAAGCTATACTAAATTTAATTATTTAGTATTTAATTATTTAATTATTTAGCCATACTAAATTTCATTGCAATCGCATGAACGGTATGGCAGCCCATAAAATACGAACAAAAAAATATTGATTTTTATATACAGATAAGACAATATATTATAAGTTTTTTTAAATAACAAAAAAGAAATTTAAAAAATATATAACATCAATCATACAGAAAAAGTCTTTAAATCTTTAAGGAGTTTATAACACTGGGAGCAAACTGAACTATACTAACCAACTAAACCATCGTCAAAGTGCACGCGTGGAGAAACGCCACACTGATCTAGCTCAGAACTAGATCTAGATTAGTTGGCCGATAGTTTGGTTTGAAGGCAATCGTGTAGCTCATCAAATTTACTTATCGAGCGATACCGAGTCGTTATAATATGGGCACTTCGTACATCTTCGTAATATTTATAGCCCAACTAAACTATCAGCCTATAGTTTAGTCTGTAGTCTGCGGGGGCTCTTAATAATATAATATTTACATAGAAATTAAAAAATAAAACGATATGCTAACGGTCATCATACCTAAAGGAATATATTCATCTTCACTAGAATCAGAAGTATCATCTTTTTCAAGGGTCTGCATCTTTTCAATTGACAGATTTGTTACAAGTGAACTACTATTTTCTGAACTGTCACTGACTTCTTCAATCGGTAGGTCGTCTGGTTTCCAAAAATCTGAAAAATCATTTACTTAGGGCAAGGTTACTAAAAAGGGAGAAATAAAAAAACTTTAAAAAAAAATTAAACCAACTGGAAAAAGCACTAAAAAATTCAAACTAGGTATCCTTTATTAATCAAAAGTCAAGCACAAAAATAACTTTATAAATACAATACAAATACCTATGTAATTAAATTTGACAGTTATTATTGAAGTAGCTGCCAAATGAACGTGGAACAATAGAAAGTCTATTTAGTTTGGTAGGTTTGGCACTGACTTCAATAACTTTCAAATTTACTTAAAGTATTTTGATCATATTTGTGAATGAACATTATGAATAGGTATACAAGAATGACAGGTTCCAAATTCAAATGTTTATATTATTGTTTTTTTATTGTAACTGTATTTATGGCCAAACTGTGTATTACCTATACATACAAAATAATATACAAACTATCGGAAATAATTACTTCTCCCAACGTGGGCGGGCAATACCCGTAAAACATAAACGAAACGCATTGCCAGTTTAGAAATGTAAAATGGGTAAAAACTCGGGAGAATTTCCTTGTATTATTATATGACTTTCATTTTTATAAGATTTTTCTCACCGCGCGACCATCCTCAATTTTGCCACCCCTCCTTTTTGCCGCTCTGGGCATTTGCCCGGTTTGCCGGTAAATCGGGCGTTACGATTTAACATCCAATATTCAGTGTGCATCTGCGCCCTGTCTTTTCTGTTTAATTTTAAATAGTCGCGTCCGCGATGTCTTTGACTTACGTCACGACAGAAAAGCTATCAGGCCTGCGTCCAAGGTACTTCACGATCACAGTAAATACATATATATATTACTAAACTATGATCAGTAGCAGCTGCACTCATAAGCGTAATCTAGGGCTTACTGGACTGTGGTTACACATTTTTGAATTTATGAATTAAAGAGCTTTCACATGAACCTACATGTAGACCCCAAAACGTTTTTTACAATTTATGAACTCCAAAGTCAAAATTCAATTTTAGAAATTCACATCTGACTGTGCCAGTATTTACTATAACTGACCCCAGCTATTTCACTAATTGTCAAATAGTCTAAGAAAAACGAATGTGATCTGTGACAGACATACAGACATACTGAGGCTCGGACCAAGAACCATAATGGATGGAGCCACAATAAGTTGCCGCTTTTACTACCATGTGACAAATGAATTTTTGTGTCTCTTTTTATCTCATTGAGCGTAACCACGAATAAAAAAGTTAGGTATAGTATGGCAACCCGCTACCAGTGTAATTCGTGTCAGCTTATGAGTCAGTTATGAAATTATTTGCAAAATAAAATGGTAAATCTGAAGTGTTTTGCCTATTAGTATCCATAAAAATATGTCCTGTTCAGCTGTGTATTGTTGTACAATGACCTTCCCTAGTAACGCACATTACTAAAAATCTAGAAACTCCGTCAACAAAAAGAACACTTTAAGGACACGCTTTTAGAGCAAATGCTGCATCCATTGTGATACTTTCTGTTCTGATACGTTATGTTTTTTAATTTTAGAATGGCACACTAACAATTATAATTTATTGCTGGTATAAAAAGGTTGTGGTGGAAATAAGTAATTTTAAATATGTACATATACTCAGGCCTTTTTTTGTCACTTCTTTTTTGGGGGCACGCTAATTCTCGAAAGTTGTAAGTCCATAATTTTTTGTACCCCCTCCCCACCCTTTGTCACTGTGTTTTGAGGAAAAAATTGAAGTAAATTATTTTTTTATTGTTTAAAAACATAATATCTTTGGAAATAAAACGTGATTATTAAACGTATTAAAAAAATTCCAACAATTATTGAAAAGTTTACCAAAATTGATTTATTTTCATTTTTTTTCAAATTCTTTCAATTTTTTCAGTTTTTATGGCAATTTTTCGATATTTTCGAAATTTCCTTTGGGGGCACTGCGTGCCCCCACACGTGCCCCCACAAAAAAAGCCCTGCATATACTTAATAATTTATAAAAAAATGTATGTTACCTAAACTTTGTTTTTCATTTGTCACTTGATTATCAGGTTCAATAGATAGCAATCTTATATCTATATCTTCTACGTCTGGTATGAGACCATCTAATTCACCATCGGACTCTGGAAAAATTGTAATTATGTTATTAGTATATTAACAAGAAGTACTTAGATACAAATCTTTTTAGTAAAAACATACCAATATTTTGATGAATTTTGCTTACAAATCTTGCAATTATTGGAACTAGTTTGTGAGATACACAAATTAGCATACACAATGAATATATTAAAAAATAAATGTCAATATATGCCCCTATGATAAAAACTGTACCCAATATTATGTTAACCAGTAAAAAAGCCTGAAATAAAGATAAAATTGTGAGTTTCGATTAAGTAAAGTTACAATATAAAATGTCCATGAAATAAATTTAAAGAATGTAATAATTTCAAAAAACAAAAAACTGATCATGGATTTAAAAAACTTGTAAACAAAATGAGTAATACTTTGAATTAAATAAGGCCATGAGAAAGAGAATGATGTAAAGTATAATGTGCCTTCAACTCTAACAATGAATTAAAAAATTACATTTATTTCATCTTCTTTACAAGTTTTTATCTGTCGAAGAAAAAATGCAGTTACATAATATTTAAATATTTTCATATTCAACTTATCCATGTGGTTTTACTGTATGTGCTGTATAAGTGGGTGCAAGAGGTATACCAGCTAAATCCCCATATAATCTACTTAAAGACCCGAGTCTGTCAAGAACTACCATAAGTTGTTCTTTATTAGAAATAACATCCAAAGCGGCATTGGCAGGCTCCTACCAAATCTGGTTAGGCAGGCAAAGGAGTCTGGGCAGCGAAGGTGAGTGTTGATGCATATAGTAATGAGGCGAGGTGAGGAAGCCTTAAACCTGGGTCGCAAGTCCCATGCACTGCTCCGGGCCATATCAAGGAGGGTCTCACATAAAAATAAGTTGTCATCTCTGGGCATCTGTTATATATTTTAGATTTATGATTCTAATGATAGCTCATTTACTCAAATCTGCTTGGACATTAAGCTTATACAAGCTGGTGACGTAGAATAGCCTCCTTTCTTTGGCTTTGCAGTAGTTTGGAGGTTTAATAAGTTTTAGGTATTTTAGATATATTACAAAATGTCAACTGCACTACTATATCTATAGTTGACACAATCTAAACAGTACACTATGACAGCTATGAATGAATAAACAATATAACGACGCATAAAAAAAATGCAAGCTTTTTGAGTTAAAAAAATCTAAATCAATTATTTCCTGCTTTCTTTAATGTGATCAAATATAAATCTAAGTCATTTCACCGAATATATCGCTTTTTATCTAAAATAAAACACTATTTTATAGTCTATGACAGGAGTGGCCAAGCTCCTTGATAGTCCGAGGCATTTTTCAAAATTTGAAATTTTTCGCGAGCCGCAATTAAATACATATTTAAAAGGTATGCAAAAAATGTATTAAAATTTTTTTTATGTTCGTTCGCGCAATTTTCGATGAGTCATCATTCTTAACTTGGAGGGCAATGAAATTTGTTACAACATTGCACTTAGTCTTTCATATTTGTTGTCAGTAATTTAAAAGACCTTTTGAAACACATACGGAACGATAATAATTTTTGAAATATAATAGCACAAAAATGAAAAGGGAACTCGGGTACATTTATCGAGAGCCAGAAATAATCCTTCAAAGAGCCGCATCTGACTCGCGAGCCGCAAGTTGGCCCCCCCTGGTCTATGAGGTCGGACATAGATACATTTTTTTTTAATTTAGTGTTGTATGCAATTTATCGCAATATTTTATCCGATTCAATCAATAACTATAAACTTATTTTAAAACCGTGTAATGATAAGTATACATCAGAAATGGCTGTATGGATTACATACATTACATATTCAACTTGATTGAAAATGAGATAATTATAGATGTGAATGTTGATGATAGTACAAGTAGTAAGAGTGAATAAAGTGATTTTAATCAAATTATGTCTCTTTTATTTGGTACTTTTAGTATAACTACATTAAGGTCATTTTAAAGTTGAGTGACCCACAAAAAGTCCTTAGGTTTAATCCTTTGTCTATATTAGTCCTGTCAGTAGTAAAGAACACAGAGGCAAATTTATAACAAAAAGTGACAACATCTGATGACATTTATTGCAACTTACTGGAAAAGTCTCAGGGTGTACGTATCTAATCAGTTTTAATCTTGTAACATAATATCAATATATACCTGTTAATTCAATTTGCAACTACAAGTAGTTAAAATCGATACTTCGCAAGAATTGAATAATGTAGGTTACGATTTTCTAAGCTCTATTCTTAGACCGCATCTGTCATACCGTACCTATTACATTTTGCGGACAGTAATGGGACCAGTTTAAGTAAAGTCTATGTGTACCAGAATTACTAAACATGTTAAGTTACTTTACTTAATTAAGCACCTAGTGAAAATTTAAAAGTTCAGAGCCTAAGCAGAAAACTGTTGGATTGTTGATGTGGATGGCATAATGATGGAATTTTATTTATGTATGGTTATGAATATTTTGGAAGCTCATGATGACATTTATCCTTTATACCATACATAGTTAAGCCTTGAGACTTGAGGCGAAAAAAGTATGCAAGTGCTGCGATGCTACCCTACCTCATTAGACTACCCTACCTACTACCCCATTAGAGATAGTGTGAAGATATTTATGCACATATTTAAGCATCTAGTACAAATGTAATTTTAATATTTATAAGTATTTTATGGCTACTATACATTTCTGTTTTGTTTTGCAAATGCAGCATAAATATCCCATCCACCCAATATGTGGCTCATTATATAAAGTATAGTTTTGAGCTTATCTACATTGTTAAATTCATCATATATATTATATTATTAGATTTAATGAAATGACTCACTTTGGTTGGATTAACTTCTCTTAAGTATATATATTCATGTGCTTTATTTTTCATCCAAGCCTTAAACTTAAAAGTTACTGAGCTTAGTTGATTTTCATTGTGATATGATAATTTTCTTAAGAATCTACTTCTATGTTTATATTTCAACCATGTTTCGAATGCATCAATTATTACAAATGTACAGGTAATACAAAAAGTAAATCCCAAAAAGGAGATTTTTCGATTAATACAAATACTGAAACAAAAAGGTACATTTAAGTTAAATGATTTAACTAAAGGTAAAATGATATTGTTTATAAAATCAATTACTTTCCATACTAACATAAACAATACATTTAGCATAAAAATAAAAATAAGAGACAGCCACGTTATTCTCCAGAACAGGGCATCTTCAACTATACCAATCAGAGCTTTTAATATCAGGCTGGAAGAATTCTTTTTGTTTTCGGATAGTTTTGGTGAGACCCATTTGAACGACCTTTTGATAAAAGACAGCATTTGTGAATAAATAAGTTGTTTAACATAAATGACGAGTATAGCTTTCAAGAACAAGTAAAATGAAAGAATAAAGAGGTATGACAAATAAAAAATTAAGTTGATCAAATAATGTAAAAATAATATAATCAGAGAAGGACACTTCGAATCACTTTTTTTTTTTCATTCACAGATTCACAATATGGTCAATGGCATGGCGCACAGTTTAGCGCCTTTGACAATGACAAATTTTGGAGTTTTTACAGAGTGGAAATTTTGGAAAAGGACTACAGATCAAGAGAGGCGTAGTGAAGAATGTAGTCATTGAAAGAACACGTAAAAATAGATAATAAATAAATAGAATATACTGTTCTTTTTTTTTCTTTTTTCATGGCATGGCGCACAGATTAGCGCATTATTGTATTATTATAGTGAAATCGTTATCGTAAAACACCTCCAGTAAAGTGATAGTAGACTTTACTGAAGTTTTATAGGACTTTTTGGAAGAGCGCGAGATCTTCACCTACACGTGTTTATTTAGACCTACTCCAGTATTTTCACTTACACAGAGCTTTAAAACACAATATACTATCACTTTTGTACTTTATAACTCCCAAAAATGTAAAAATAGAAAATCTAAATAAAACGACAACCTCACTTCTCCCTTTCCCGCCAAAAAGTCAATATACTGTTCTTATACTGTTACTAAATTAAAGACAATACAAATTATATACAAGAACACAGCTATGGAACACATGGAAAGAATGAGTGATGAAAGACTGACGAAGAAAATCTATAGATCGAAAGTGAGTGGTAAAAGAAGCCAAGGAAGACCAAGGCTGAATTATGAAGATCAAATAGCTAGTGTTAGCCGGTGGAAATGTCAAATGCACTCGCATACCTAGGCGAAAATGTGTGAGAAGAATGATGAGATTTGAGTAAGCGAAAGGAACGCGACGCTTGGCACTCCGTCCTCTCGACTACCTCGTTGGGGATACGGCGTGAAGATATGTTATGTTATGTTAACACAGCTTAACAATGATTGTTGGTTATAATGCTAAATTTTAATATTATTAGAAGAAATAAATAACGCAATAATTTTATACATAGCAGGATGGTTGCTAAAAAGTAAGAAATTTATATATGTAGGCAACGGAACGTGAGGGGATGCCATATGAGAAAAGAGAAAGGAGTGATCATATAGGGGACGGGAGAAAAGTAGGTGGTTTAAATCTCCTGCGTCCATCCCACACTCACACACATCACTGTCAATTATACGAAATCTACTAAGATGAGCTGGAGTAGTTATGACCAAACCTCATGCGGATTAAAATAGAAGTTGAGGTTTTATTAAGCTTCGTCTTAAAAAAACAGTTTTGGGGGTATACGCAGTTGGATACTGTGAAAGAAGTTACTTTTAGACTGGCTACTAATGTCCCAGAGCTTATTCTAAGACTCCTGGAGATAAACTTTAGGTAACGCAGCCAAATCATGACAAAAGTTATGATATGGAAAAATGTCACCACACTGCACCGCTTCATTGGCAAGTTGATCAGCTTTTAGAAAAGAAAAATTTATCTGATAGAAATTGGCGACGTAATCGAAGCGGAAGATCTCCACATTCTACCTGTAATACATTAATAGGACTTATTTTCATGGCACTGGAAATGATTCTAAGGACTTTAGATTGAATTAAATCTATTTTTTTTATTACAGTAACATTATGGGGTTCTAATAAAAAAATCCCATAGTCCAAAACACTTCTTATCGGTGCATTATAAAGTAACTTTAGTGAGAACGGGTGAGCACCCCACCAAACACCCGCCAAACACCGTAGTATATTAATTAATAAGGCGTTCACATTTGCTAGCTACATAATCGCAGTGGGCAACACCTGTAAATCGAGAGTCTAGTAAAAGTCCGAGAAATTTAACTTGCGATTTTGTAGGAATTGAGCAGTCGCCATAATAAACTTTAATGGTAGGTGAAGTGCGCATTTTGGAAAAAAGGACTATTGAACTTTTTGAAGGAGATGTTTCAAGACCATTGCAGTCGAGCCATTTTTTTAATGTAATTAGTACGTTAAAGTAGCATAACTTTTAGAAATTGATTTATCCGACTTATATAAAAGCAAGTCATCTGCACATTGAAGCACTTTAACTTGGAACAGGAGAGAAGCTTCTAAGTCATAAACGTAAATATTATGTAAAATCGGACTAAGCACAGATCCTTGAGGCAAACCTTTCCATTTAAACCTAGTTATCTCGGAGAAATGGACAGAAGTTTTTATAGCTCTTTCAGTCAAAATATTCATTATGAACTGAGATAGCATGAACGGAATATTTAAATCGTTTAGTTTTTTCTTTAGGACAGATCAATTAATATTATTATATGCTGCAGTTATATCTAAAAATGCTGCAACTACAGATTCATTACATGAGAAGGCCAAACGGTTATCTGAAATGAATAAACTAAGGTTGTCTAAGGTACTCTTTTCTTTTCTGAGCCCACACTGAGAGTTTGGTAATAATCCTTGTGGTTAGAGATAACATTCTAGTCTATTTTTAACTAAATGCTCAGCAATTTTAACTAAAGCAGAAGAGAGAGCAATAAAACGAAAAAACGAGACTTGGGTTGTAGTTTTATTAGGTTTTACAGATGGAAGAATAGATTGAGATTTCCAAGAGGTAGGAACATTACCAGTTATCATAACAGAATTTATTATGTCAAGGTAATAAGAAACAGAGGGATCTGTAAGAATGACTAAGCGATTCCATCATCGCCAGGTACAGTGTCTAAGTTTACTAAGAATTCCTTTTAATTCGTGTAACGAAAAAGGAGAATTTAATCCTGAACGATCATCAGACGGAATACAAGGAGTAAGATTAGGTAAAACATTTTTTTCGGGAACAAAGGGGGGAGCCAAACGATACAAAAATTGATCAGCCAAAGTATTAGGGAGAGAGGAAGAAATCGAAATATGAAATGCTGATCGAAATCGTTTTAGATTACGCCAAACATCAGATGATTTAACATCAGGAGATAAAGAGGTACGGAACTTTTTCTAGGCATCTATTTTCATTTTCCTGAGTAATTTACGGGTATTTTTAATAATGTTAAAAAAAAAATGATGTGGTGTCATGGGACCAGTTAGGAACGAAGTTCCTTCGGATAATATAGAAGCAACACAATTTGCAAAAAAAAAGTAATATTCGCCATCTTGGATTTCAAAATGAACATCATTTTCGTAATTAGCACCCCTAGAAACCTAGAATATGATACCTATGTCGATTTATCCAAAAAAATAATAATCGCCATCTTGGATTCGAAAATAAACATAATTTTCGTAATCAGCACCCCGAGAAACCTATAATGTGACATCCATATCGATTTATCCAAAAAGTCATTTTCGCCATCTTGGATTTGAAAACGAACGTCATTTTCGTAGTCGGCACCCCGAAAAACCTAGAATTCGATACCCATATCGATTTATCCAAAAAAAAGTAATATTCGCCATCTTGGATTTGAAAATGAACATCATTTTGGTAATATTATGAAGAATATATCTACACTGTTTAGAGCGTCGCGTAATTTCGACAAGTCCAGAAATCAATTCCCATAAATAAAAACTCTTGCACGAGATCAGAATACGGTTTTAATACAGAAAAAACTAATTAAAAACTAACAATTTCCTCTTTGATAGTTTGACATCGCAAAACTGTACTAATTATTTAAATGTACCCACTGTAAATTTAGTAACATTTTTATTTATTATCTTCGCATTCATCATTCCACCCACCAAGGACAGCATGAAAATACTGTCCTTCTATCGACCACCCACCGTTTAAATTATCGTTGACAATTACTACAAAAAACAATAAAAAGCAGTAACAAAGAAAACCCCTTTTTATGATTCTATTGGTAAAAGACAAATCTTATGAATTGGACGCTTAACAATTGTATTTTAACACATAAGTGTAACAACTCGCACCAATCCATCACTACCGGGATGCAAATCGATCATTCTAGCTAGAGACTAAGACTAAGAGACAAGGGTGGAAGATTATCATCTTTAATTAAAACTAACATGCCATTTTTAAAATCATTAGCCTCTCTAGTCATCCATTTAGGCCTTTGTTGAAGTCTGCTTAAATATTCCTTACTCCACCTACTCCAAAAATGTTGAACTATTCGCTGCACTAATTGCCAACGAGTTAATCTATTTATATTACAATCTAAGTATGATTTTTCCAGTACATTTATTGGTGGTTCCCCGATTAAAAAGTGCCCTGGAGTTAAAGGCAATCGATCATCTATGTCATGGCTAATTGGTGAAATCGGACGAGAATTTAAGCAGGCTTCAATTTGGGCTGTTACTGTTGCCATCTCTTCATAAGTTAATGTAGAATTTCCCAAAATTCTTCTCAAGTGGTGTTTGATCGAGCGGACTCCAGCCTCCCACAAACCACCGAAATGTAGGGCTGAAGCCGGAATATTATGCCAGGTTGTTCCATCTTTGGATATATCGTTTAAAATCTTAGTTTGTATCGTTTCCAAATGCTTATTGAACATCGTCTTCAGAATCTTATTACTAGCAATGAAATTGGTAGCGTTATCGCTCCAGATGTCACTACAGTGTCCACGTCTGGCAGTAAACCTCTTAAACGCTGCTATAAAACTTTCACTATCTAGGCTGGTAACGATTTCGATGTGGATTGCTCGGGTTATATTTTATGTTATATAGTTACATCTGAATAAGCATATGTAGCCCTTGCACGTTTTATATCCACGCCCTTTGGACATACGAAGATGAATCGGTCCCGCAAAGTCAATTCCCGAATGTAAAAAAGGTCTGGCTGGTGTAACTCTCTGTCTTGGTAGATCAGACATTAATTGAGTTCTAGTGGTGGCTCTATGACGGACACATATAACACATTTATGGACCTCCTGCTTAATCATACCCTTTACACCAAGTATCTAGAATCTTTGTCTTATATAGTTTAACATGAGAGTTGGTCCTCTATGTAAGGTTTTCTGATGTGCTTCACTAATTATAAGTTTTGATAAAAATTCGTTGTTGGGTAAAATCATTTGATATTTGGCGTCTTCCGGTATATTGGCATGACGGGACGACCTCCGACTCTTAATACGCCCTTTTCATCTAAAAAGGGGTTAAGGGACCGAAGTTTGCTTGATTTCTTAAAAAGTTTATTTTCTCTTAAGCGGTGGATATCTTCCATAAAATTCTCCTTTTGACACACAACAATACATACAGTCAAAGCATTTTCTAATTCCTTAGCTGTTAGGTAAGATGGTAGGTTTTGAGCTTTAATGATTCTAAATCTCTTACATGTTGCCACAACTCTTAATAATTTTTGTAACGTCGAATACCTTTTAAGCATTTCAGTAAATTTGTTTTCTAAATTCATATTCATAAAATGAACTGTCTTTTCTTCTAACAGTACTTCTTTAGATACATCTGTTAATATTGTCTTTTTAATAACTTCATCACATAACCACTTAGGTTCTTTCCACCACAATTCATGGCTTTTAAGCATCGACGCTGGTACTCCTCGTGAAGCTAAGTCAGCCGGATTTTCTGCTGAAACAACGTGACACCAGTGTTGACTAGGCCAAGTGGAAATAATTTCAGAAGTGCGGTTAGCTATAAATGTCTTCCACTTGCTTGGGTGATTTTGTAACCACAACAGAACCACTCTCGAATCTGTATAGACGTAGACGTTTTCTTTGGCCACGTTAAGATGTGTAGCAATTTCATTTAATAACCTAGAAAGTAGCACTGCAGCACACAATTCCAAGGAACGAAGGAACCGAAATAGTCTTAACTGGAGCTACTTTCGTCTTTGCGGAAATGAGCTCAATATGTGTGGCGCCCCCGGCCTCTATTACACGAGAATATACAACTGCTGCATAAGCCACGGTTTAAGCATCGGCGAAACCATACAGTTGAAGTTTGATACCAACAGTAGCTGTATGCAACCAGCGTTCTATTTTTATCTCGGATAAATGTGATAATTCTGAGCGAAATTTTAACCAATCCTGTTCAATGTCTTGGAGTACAGTTTGGTCCCAATCTATACCAGATAACCATAGCCTCTGTAAAAGAACTTTTCCAATGACAATCGTTGGCGCAAGCCATCCCATAGGGTCAAAAAGTTTAGAGACATCTCTCGCTATAGTTATTTTTGTTACAAAACTTCCACTTTCTGATAAGCTGAAATTCGTCTTTATTATTATTCCAGACCACACCAAGTGTTTTAACTGTGGCATCAAAGTTGATCTCTTTATAACTGGTTTCTTCCTTTTTTGTCTGTATGTACTTTAATAGATCATGATCATTGGTATTCCATTTTTGCATTTCGAACCCTCCAGATTTCATCATATTTGTCATTTCTTCATAAATCTTTACTCCTTCTTCATAACTATCTCCTCCAGTCAACAAGTCGTCCATGTAATAATCTTGTAATGCGATCTTTGCTGCTATGGGATAGTTCTTAGATTCGTCAAGTGAAAATTGTTGAAGAACTTTAGTTGCTAAATATGGTGCGCTCGCGGTACCAAAAGTAACTCGAGTGATTTTAAAATCCCTTAATTCTTGTTCTGGGTTGTCTCGCCATAGTATGCTTTGATAATCCGATTCTTTAACTTTTATCTGACGGTACATTTTAATAATGTCAGCAATTATACAAATTCGATGCAAACTCCAACGTAAAATAATGTGTCTCAGATCTTGCTGTAAACGTGGTCCAACCATCAGATTATCATTCAAAGATACATTGTTTTGGTATTTACATGACGCGTTGAAGACAACCCTAACCTTAGTTGTCGTTTTATCGTTTCTAATCACCGCATGGTGAGGTAAATATACAGCTGTTGATTTATTTTTGTCATCTTTATTAATAATCTCTGCCATATGTTCAAGCTGTAAGTATTCAATTATAACTTAACTGTATTCTGTTTTCAGTAGTGAATCTCTCGCTAGTCTCTTCTCTAATTGTAACAACCTTTTTTTACAAACATCTCTCGACGAACCAAACTGACAGGATGGATCATTTTCCTTAAATGGTAGTGACACTACATAACGTCCATCACTGTTTCTGATATGTGTTTCAGCAAAATGTTTTTCGCAACGAGTTTCTTTTTCTGTCATCATCTTTTTACATGCAACATCGGATTCTATTTCCCAGAATTTTTGAAGTAATTTGTTGTCTTCAATGTAAGTGTGCATGCTGAATGTGATAGTGTAGCTTTGTGAAGTCTTCATATTGTTTAACTGGCCTGATAATATCCACTCGAGGTGCGTCTTTTGTGCCATTGGTGTTCCTCGAGGGCCTTTTCTTAAACCGTCAGTAACTATATCACAATCGACGTCTGCCCCTAACAACAGATCAATCCTTCCGGTTTTGTTGTAAGCTGGATCTGCAAGTTCCAACTGATTCAAATGTGACCAGTCCCCATTGTATATGATGTCCTTAGTAGGCAACGTTCGAGTGACTGCTTTTAGCACAAAGGCTTTTATAGATACTACAAAATGTGGATTGTATCTCGAACGCGCTGTAAATGTAACCATATTCTTAGAGGTAAGACTTCTTCCTTTGTCGCCCAGTCCATTAATAGTGCAATTAATTGAAGTTTTCTTTAACCCAAGGAGCTGTGTGGCAGACTCCGTAATAAATGAACCTTGGGAACCTTGATCTATCAATGCCCTCAACCAATATGTAGTCCCACATTGTCCTTGAACTTTAACCACGGCTGTGGCCAGCAGCACGTCATTGGTGAGTTCCTTGTCTGCATAGTGGGCCACTACATTGCTAGGACCTGGTGTGTTAGCTACTCTCGATTGCGAATTATCTCGTACATGTGATATTCCAGAATTTTCTGCTGGAACCTGATTCGTGAGTTTATTTTCTGGGTGTATTAAGGAATGATGTTTTTTGCCACATCTACGACATGATGTTTTTTGTCTATATCTAATTACAGTATGGTTCGGAATTAGACACTTGTAACATAAACCATTCCTTTCTATGAAATTTTTTCGATCAGTGTAGGTTAAGCGTGCAAAATCTTTACAGTTTTGAATAAAATGACTTCCGTTGCAAAATTTACAATTTGTGTTCACTGCAACATGAAATGATGTTCTTTTAGTAGTAAATTTACCAACTGTTTTTGATGATTCTAAAACTTCGAGCGTTCGAAAACGTGATTCTAAGAAGTTACACAACTGCTTATATGTAGGTAATTCATTTCTATAAATCTCATCATCATTTAGGTGTTGCTCCCATAATCTTACAGTTTCAGCATCCAATTTAATAACTGTGAAATATACTAACATTGGATCCCAATCCAATGTTGTGATACCAAGATTCTTTAATGCGTTTAAACATTCATTACTTGTATCCAAAAGTGATTTGATAGCGTGCGAAGATTCGGATGTTATGGATCGTTGCGACATCAACTTCTTTAATAAAGAATTCACTATAAATCTTTATTGTCATATCGTTTCTTTAATGTTTTCCAAGCTTCATCATAATTAGCATTCGTGACTTGTATATGTTTCAATAAAGCTTCAGCTTTATCGCTTAAGCTAGACTTTAAATAATGCAATTTTTGTGCATTTGTTAAGTTTTCATTTCTATGAATAAGTGATGAGAAGAGATCGTAAAAAGATACCCAATTGGAATAATTGCCGGAGAAGGTAGGCAAATTAATACGAGGTAATTTTATTTCTGGTTGAATAGGCTTCGAACTCGGTCGATCTAGTTGCACTGGAGTTGCTGTCGGTATTGAGACTGGAGCTATATTTTCTAAAATCTGCAGCATTTCACACTTCACTTGAACATAACTTTCTTCAGCGATAGAATAAAAATCATTTTTAATGAAATCATATTTTCTATGTCCTCTTCGCCCATTAATACCATATGATTTTTTAAAAACTTATTCCATAGTTCTTCCAATAAATTTAATTTAACTTCTATATAAATTTTATTTAGTCTAGTCGTTGGTGTTTTTTTTAAATTTATTAACGATTTTTCTAATTGTCTTTTTAACTCATCTTGTTTTAATAATAAAGATTCTGCCATGATGTAAACTCGCTCACTAAAATAATTTAATTTCACGAAACTTTATGTAGGTAATTTAAATTTTTAACAAGTTCCAATGTAATCATTTCTTCATGTAAAATTATTTATATCAACAAAAATTAATTAATGTTTGTAAAAGTTCCAAAAGTCTAACACCAATCAATAGATATTTCAAAGTTCAGAGTACTCAAAATAATATTTACTAAGTGTATACAAAAGTGACGAATTCAATGTCTTATGTACTATTACATATGCACAAGTAGTTTAGTAGAAGATAAAGTGAACCAGGATAAAGTAGGGACTAAATCAGGGGTATATATGGAATATGGATAAATCTATAGCGCTAAAACCTTCACCAGGCGCTGTACGTCATATAGTGGAATCATTATTTAATATACATAGATTATGGGCATCTAATATTTCTAAAATCTCTTCTCTATAATAAGATGAAGAAGAGCTTCCCCATGAACGGTGGCGAGCGTTAAAATTTCCAAGAACTAGGAAAGGTTTGGGAAGAATAGAAAATATACGACTGATTTCATTTAAAATATATATAATAGGACGAGGAATATGTACTGAAACAATAAAAATATTATTTATTTAAGCAGCTATAATAGAGATCTCGTCAGAATGAGAAGGGAGAGATAACAATGAATAAGAACAAGTGTTTTTAATAAGTATGGCAACACCACCATACCCGTCAAGTCTGTCTTCTTTGGGTGGCTTGCACCAATTGTTTATACTCGATGTAAGGATTTGACATTTTGCTTGCACCAATTATTTAATAGTTGGTGCAAGCGATATGTCAAATCTTTATGTAGAGTTTAAATAGTTGGTGCAAGCCACCCTAATATAATTATAACCAGCCATGCAATTCTGTAAAAACTCGAATCACCCAAAGCGAGACTCGCTCGACAATTCACCTCACTTCGCATTCAAACTCACTTGACCTTCAAATGGAATTCTCTAAACCAAACATTCTAGGAGCGAAGTGAAATGATCTTAGATGTGAGTTTATCGGGGATTGCAATAAGAGTAAATTTCTCAGTCGATATTTCGTCTTAGTGTATTTTAAGTTCTCTGAGATAATTACGTTAAATAAATGTGAACCAGCACTCGAGGGGAGTTATTATTTATCCTGGAAGTGATGGCGACCAGCTGGTATGAATAAAACGCAGTTACTTTAATACTGACTTAACAGTTTATAATTACAAACATTACATACGAGGTTACAGCGTCATAGACCACAACACACTACAGAGTATACCAATAACATAGAGTATAACATAGGGTTACTCATCCAATACAATATTTCACAAGTGTTCTGTGCAGTGTTGCCGACTTAGTGGATTTTCCACTAAATCTGGTGGTTTGAACCCCCTTTTAGTGGGGGAAATATTGCGTTTAGTGGCTGGTGATTTTTCTGGTGGTTTAGTGGAATAGAATTTTTCCTATTTTTTTTTTATTTAGTACATAATCACGCCAGTATAAAGTTTCGACGTTGCAGTTCATAATATTTCTAATTTATTTTAGGGGTATTTACTTTACTATGTGAGCAACACTAAATCTCTGTTGTCAAGTAACACGGGGATTTCGCTTAAAATATGTTGTTTATAGCAGTTTTCTGTCAGGTGAAGCGGGGATTTCCAGCAAAATATTTTTTATATTCTAAACTTTCTTCTTTCTCAAATTGGTCTTATTCACTGTCTGAAGTTTGTTCGCGAGGGATAGGTCACTTAATGAAAAATATGCCGAAACCTCAGTATTCTCAAAAGTTTCGGGATTCTTGGCTGCAAGACCCTGCTTTAAAAGATTGGCTTCAGATGATTGAAAGTACTACTGGCCAAGTAGCGAAGTGCAAATTTTGTGGTACCACTTTAAGGAGCCATTATGGAGACTTAAAATCACATGGAATGTCGAAGAAACATCAACAAAATGCAAAGGTAAGCTAACACGACTATTTTATTACGGTAAAGCATGGTCAATAATGTGTCCATGTGGTACCGCATTTAGCATTACCTCATATTATCTTCCTGAGGGTGTCGTAATACGTGTCTGAGGGATGTGAAAATGGCAGCAGTGCTTCCCGTGAATGCAACATTTTGCATTGTAGTGTTCATAAATCCGCCTCGCCTACCAAGTTTGATGAGTGTTAGCATAGTAGACAGAGTGCATTTATTTTTTACACGACTGCCCAAAAAAAGGAGTGTAATTTGTTTAGAGTTTAAAAAAATTAGGGTATCGTTGGAATCCTTACATTCTTATCCCGAGTGACATAGGCTATATTTTTTTTTGGAGATAGCTGTCGTGTTTTTTTTTAAATTTATTTTTTAAACTTATTACATTATTGTAAATTGTTGCAGATTATCACTGAGCAACCCAAATTACCATTTAAACCAGAACCCATTGGAAGTCAAAAAAAGGAAGAGGCCAGGCTTGCTTTGTTTACAGCCATGCATACGAGTATACGAGTAGTTGACCATTTAGGTGAGGTAATCAATCATAGCCATCAAAGGGAAATAGATAAAGTACAACTACACCGAACGAAGTGCACCGCGGTCATAAAAAATGTATTAGCATCACATTTCATTGAGGTTTTAAAACAAGATATTAAGGATCAATCATACAGTTTATTGATTGATGAATCAACAGATATTGCTGTTCAGAAATATTTGGGTTTGGTTATAATTTATTATAGTAAAGCACACCAAAAAATAGTATCTACATATTTACACCTTGCAGAGCTGCATGAATGCAACGCTGAGGGTATTGTCCCCGCTATAAAAAAGACACTTAAACGATTCGATTTGAAACTAGAGAACTTTATGGGCATTGGTACAGACAACGCTTCCGTAATGGTTGGAGTAAATAATGGAGTTTTTGCGCAGTTGAAAGCAGAGGTACCACATTTGATTCTAGTGCGTTGTTTATGTCATTCCTTGCAACTGGCTGTTTCTGCTGCTGCAAAGCAATTTTTGCCGAGGAATTTAGAATTTTTAATTAGGGAGACCTATGATTGGTTTGCTCGCTCTTCTTCTAGACAAAGTGTTTATAAGGAGCTATACAAAGCAATGAATGATGGCCATAAACCACTTAAAATCGTTCAAGCATGTCAGACACGATGGTTGTCAATAGAATCAGCAGTCTCGAGAATATATACGCAATGGCTAGAGCTAAAAACTCATTTTTCTATAGCCAAGATCCACGAAAGGTGTCACACAGCAGAATTATTGCACTCTATGTATGCGAACGAGATGAATTACGCATATATTTCATTTTTATATCCAATATTAATTGAGATAAACAGAGTCAACAAAATGTTTGAGTCAAAAGATACAGACCATACCAAATTGTGCGATGAGTTGATCAACCTGATAGATATGCTTGTCAGCAAAGTCACGTTACCTATAAATAAAGTTAATATTTTCACTCAAAATATTCGTGATTTTTTGGATCAAAGATGTTATTTGGGATTCCGATTGGAAAAACAAATACAAGAGATGAGAGAAAAAGGATTACCAGCAGCAGAGGAAGTATCAATACGGAATCGGTGTATACAGTTTATAGTTAGTCTGATTGAAGAAATTAAAAACAGGCTGCCGGAAAATGTGACTTTGATGAAAAAGATTTCTCGAGTAAGTGTTCAACAAGCACTAAATCACAACAAAGAAGATCTAATCGACATAATGTCTCAATTAAATAAAAAAACAGACTTCATTGCAAAAGTTGATGATCAGTGGCGACAAATACATTTAATGAAATGGAGTGAAACCAAAGACACAAAAAAGTTTTGGATCGAAGTGTTGCATTTTAAAGACGCTCAAGGAGAAGCTAGATTTCAAGATTTAGCGAATTTTGCAATTTCTCTTTTAATATTACCACACTCCAATGCCGACGTCGAAAGATTGTTTAGCAGCATGAACATTATAAAAAATAAACAGAGGAATCGTATGAAGTTGAATCTTTTATGTGCCATATTAAGAGTACGCTGCGGTATGAGGGTGATAGGTAAATGCTGCAATGACTATGAAATTCCAATACACGTTATAAAAAAAATTGGCACCAATGAATCATATCGTTCCTTGGAAATTGATGATGATGGTGGCGGTGAAATAGACACATCTGATGACGATTTGTAATAATTTTAATATGTTTCATTTTCGTAATAAACGTTTTTCATACATCCCTGCTTATTTTTCTTTCATATTAACAATAAAAAAGATTTAGTGACAAATTTAGTGGCTTTTTAACTTTGGTTGTTTTTGGTTAGTGGTTTTCTGGTGGTTTTAGAAGTCGAATCTGGTGGACAGCTCGTTCACCTGTTGGCAACACTGGTTCTGTGACCATGTCTCTGAGAGACTAATTACAAAGGCATTGAATTTATTCATTAAAAATATTAACTCAGTATTTTTGTTAGTAAAACTACGGCTATTCCGTTGAATTATTTTTGCTGGATCCATTATTATTGTGATGAACAAATGAACTCAGTAAAGTAGCAACGTTGGACGGTATATTGGATTGGACCGCATTAATAATTTTAGTAATGAAATAATACGCTCCGGAATTGACATTTCACGAAAAGCACCATTGGTATTATTATCAAATTATCATTATTAAGCGCACAGACATTAGGAGTGTTTGACATATTATTGTAATCTTTGATTGAAGCATTGTGTGCATTACTATCGTATCCTTTCAATTCTCTAATAGGAGAGCAAGGTTTTAAAAATATAGTTTTCCTATAGGACTTGGTTTTATTTTCTTCAGTTGCATGCTTATCACTTACAGAAGACATATTAGAATCTTAGAAGGGGACGCTAAAACATTTGCATATGATTTTACCGGAAGACGAAACTTCGATGCCTCAATGTATGATATACAATTTTGTGCCATAGAAATTTTGATCTGCTTCTGTCTATTATATTCTGGACAAGTTTTTCAGAATTTTCAGTAATGTCACACCATTCGCCTAAATGCTTTTGACCACACTTGTAACCTAGGTTTTAATCTACATTGCAGTTTTGTATGACCAAATCTACAACAGTTGTAGCTTTGTATCTTAGGGTAAATGTTAAGTTCAACTGGTAGAGCATTGTAGTACACACACGTTTAGGCAACACTTGCCCATCGAAAGTTACAACAATGGTTTGTGACGGTTTCCATATGGCTGAACTTTCAGTCATTACTTTGTAATTTAGTGCCTTATTTTGAGAATCTCTCCACAACCTATAGGAACACTAATATTGTTTATAACTTCTGGAGTCTATTCGACAGGTACTCCTCTGATAAGACCCATCCGAGTGACATTGAAAGCTATTGACATTGATATCTTTCAATGTCACTCAATGATTGATGAGACATTGTAGGTTGTAACGTTATAACGTACATACATCTTATTTAATAATTTAATTTTGGTAATATAATCTTGCATTTGAATATAAAAAAGTTAGCAAAGATTATTTTAATAGGCAAATATAATAAACAAATATAAAAGTTGTTATTATAGAATACTTAAATTTGTCTCTGAACTAAAATACGAGTAATCTGTGCGACAGTACTTCTTCTCGCTCGCTATGTGCCTAGGCACTTAGTCGTGCTACCGCCATTGTTTTTTTGCAATTCCGCGCGACAAACTAAATGATCGACGGCGCTCAAAAATTGTTATTGTCGCTTTGCTGTTCTAAAAATATTTATAACTAATAATCAATACGTATTATATTGATTTTTATTTTTTGTTCGTTCTCCAGCGTACGTAATTACGTGGAAACATATTATTTATTATAATTATCACCTCACTTTATTGGGTAAGTGAAGAACGAATTTATTTATTTTGTCAAGCTAAATGTAACAGCCATTTTAGCTTAATATTAATTTCGATGCTCATAACAATTTGTATTGTTTTCTTTCTTTAATTCAAATGCATATATGTATTACTTGCTGATTTGTGTATTTATTTTGTAAACTCCGGTCTTGTTGTTGGACACCGCCACCTACCTACTTTATTAGCCTTTCTACCATCTGTGCTTGCGGCGGTAGTTCAACAACAGAAATTTTGGAACATCAACTGATGCACTGGATACTACGTTCCAGGGTCCTTCGTACGGGTTCAGTAGTGCCCCGACACCTACTCTGTCGGGTGTATTCTGCTGAACCGCGCGACTGCAGCCGCATCACCAACTTCCGGAATCGGATCGTCTGCCGACCGCGGACAGTCAGGGAAGTGCTGCGCTGCGAGGCAAGGACCTTAGACGGGCGATCAACCCCGACCCTGTGTGGTATCCCTTAATAAATTTGTGTTTGCGTGCTCCCGACTTTTCTTAATTATCGTAGCCGCTACAAGGTCTTATAATTCCGTTCAGATAATCTAGTATCACTAACAAATGAATTAGCATCAGTATGATTAATAAAAGATACTGACAATCTGTTTCTTCCTAACCTTTTCAAATTCCCATTAATGATTATTAAAGTTATTATTTTGTAAGAGGCGTACAAATGTAACTGGATGGAGCGAGGTGCCATCATTAGGGGATGCTTGTTGTCTTTGAATGTGGACAACGTACGGAGCTACATCAGTTTTCCGAAACACATTCCAGTCTATAGATTGAGAGTGAATTGGATTTAAGTTAATTTGTTTAGTATGTGTGTACGTGTGAGGTTTTTCAGATGTCGGAGGAAGATCGCAGTTAGATTTTTCGATAACATCATTGTCAGAACATTGACAGTTATCCACATTCTTCAAATTATCACCCGATTTATGATTGCCCCCTTCTCTTTTTGTTACAATGTCTACATATACGTCGCGTGGCAACTCGTTTACGCTTATTACGGTTAACAGACCCATCTGTGTCCATACTGCACTCATTGTCGTTAATTGATAGTAACATTATATGCAACCTGGGGAGTGGGGGACATGGCCCCCAGCGTCAGAAGGTTCGTTCATAATACGACAATAAAATCATGAGACTTACTACAATATATACAAGTAAAAAACTAACCAAATATACAATTAATACTACGCTACTTATCTTTTGTATAAGTTTAAATATTTTTGTGAAAATAAAATATGAAAACATTCGCCAAATTCGTGGTTTTCCGCTTCGAATGTCAAGATTCTCAACATGTTTTTTTTTCTTTTTTCATGGCATGGCGCACAGATTAACGCATTTAGCAATGTCATGTTTTGGTGTTTTAGGCGGGATTTTAAGGGCAGCGGTTTATTTTAATTATTTGCAAATGGTTTCTAGTGGATATTGTGATGTAAAATTGGCATAGTTTTGCGTCCTAAATATCTACTCTGCTGTGCTGTTATACGAAATTGTAGAAATAAGTGCTTATTTAGTAGAGGAATGTTGAGATTTTTTTAGTGACTTAGTCTGCTTCAGTGGATCCTATTAGAAATACTGCCTTAATGTATTTGTCCTCCAAAACCTTCAAGAAACATTTAAAATGTATTACGTCAACATTTTGTTGAAAAGATGAATAACATATCATTTTATAACTGAAGACTTTGGCTGTTATAGCCATAGATGCCTTTTCCCTTCCCTCTCAATGGAGAAGTACAAAAAAAGTCACTGTTTATCCGACAGACGGAAGATTCACTCAGTTATCTGTGAGTCTCGCCCTAAGTATCAGTATTAGTATTCGCTCTAATTATTCAATTGTTGTTTTTATATCTGTCGTGTAGTGTTAAATCTTTTACGGATTGCTTTACGTTATGTATTAATTATAATTATTTATTTAAAAAGAAAAAAATTTTAGTGCGTTATCCGTAAACAGGTACTGAATACAATTATTGTACGAGTTAAAATGCTGAGAATAATTTATAAATTATTAAATAAGACAGTCAATGTGGGAAGAGTTAAGTGTAAGTAGAATTATAAATTGTCATCTATATGTATACAGCGGCATAATATTTATGTAGGTGCGAAATGCAGCACTGAGAAATACTAGTTCACTCCTTTGCAGTCAATTGTCCACAACTCAGCATAGTCAATCATGCGAATTAGTTACTGAAGATGTTGGTGGATAAAAGAAAGTACCTAGTTAAAAATAAAAGATAGTTCCTAGTTTTATCTAAAAATAATTTTTAATGTGTAAGGGGGAGGCGGCGCAGGTTGATACAAGGGGCAGTTTGATACACCACTAATATTTCAATATCCAAAACGCAATTTGTGTCGCAATATTACTAAAATATGCATGTACATCAGATGTACCTACACCTGTCATTTAGCTGTTGGTGTATTAAGAAGGTAGGTAAAATGAGAATTCCTATAATATATTTTGTATAGTGGCGCTATATCTACCGCGAAAAGTGCATTTTACGGTCATGGCGTACTAGACACGCAATCGTCATACATGATACCAATTTTTTATTACAATTAGTCGCCGGTCGCGCAGTGATCGCGTGGCTGTCGCTGTCTGCAAATTTTAGGTAATAACCTCGCCGCTTTGGTGCACGAGTCAAAGGACGCGAGTAGCCAACACGAGCGCGGCTACTACACTCGCGACTGTCAGTGTGAATTTTTACTTCAAGCTGTTATGAATTTAATGAAATATGCAAGATAATTCTGCGAATGCGTAGGTAGATACGATGCGTAGATCCTTAAATAAATAGTAAAATGAAAAACTGCAAAGTTATCAAGGTGAACTGGCTACTAAATGATTATTTAGTATAGTAGTTAGTTAGAATTCGAATTAGGAAAAGTAATTTCACAAAAAAACGATGCAAATTCCTGTAAATACATATTATTATAATTTTTGACAAGTACTGAAGTCGGTGCCAAGCCTACCAAATTAGTACCTAGGCTTTCTGTTGTTGCTTATTGGTTTAGTGCAGAATTCACTATTTTTCGGCATACAACAGTTGCGAATGCGCCGCGTTTGTCGTCGGTTAGTGTGCGACGCTCCCGCGCATTTACTGACGAAATATTATGTCAATCAAGTTTTCGAACATAATGTTCAGTGTATGGATGTTTGTATACATCTATATCGAAACCGGAAATATTTCCCTGTTGCTAATTTGTAGGAAATATATTATCATAATGATCTAGTTAATTTATTGCTGATTTTTAATTATACTGCACACAAAATGCATTTTTTTGTCCAATCCACCATACTAACTCACAAACTTTTGAAACTAGAAATAAAATACTAGTAAAATTATATTTGCAATAATATAAAATGAAAATATAATATGACAATTTACCTATTACGAGGGCTGCTATTTATGTATCCGGAACTGACTAGTTACAGAACAATATCAAAAAAGTAATTATAACATTTAAAAATGGAACTCTTTGGCTGAAGAATACAATTTGTTTCATGTAGCTGTCATTTGTTTATCCTTTGTGGCGTCATTTTGAAAATTGCGAGTCTTTATCACCATGGATTTAAGTCGTGAAAATTTTCGTGCTATGATTTATTACGATTTTCGACGAGGGCTAACTCAAAAACAGTGCATCTATCAACTCACTTCGAATTTTGGGGACGAAGCACCATCGAAAAATACTGTGTATCACTGGTTTAGTGAGTTTAATCGTGGGCGGTCTGTGCTCACGGACGAAGTTAAAGAAGGTCGCCCTAAATCGGTTGTTGTACCTCAAAATATTGATGCTGTGCGGCAACTAATAATGCAAGATCGTCATGTTACATATCGCGAGATAGAGGCGTCTCTGGGCATAAGTATGACGAGTATATATAAAATATTACACGAACATTTAGCTGTAAAAAAAATTTGTTCCCGTTGGATTCCGCACAACTTGAGAATTGACCAAAAACGGGCTCGTGTCGATTGGTGTGAAAAAATGTTACAAAAGTACAATCAGGGTGCGTCAAAAGCTGTCCATAATATCTACACAGGTGATGAATCTTGGATATATGCGTATGATCCTCAAACTAAACAACAATCAACGGTTTGGGTGTTCCAAGATGAGCCGAACCCAACAAAAGTCATTCGTTCAAAAAGCACTTTGAAGCAAATGGTCGCTTGTTTTTTTGGTATAAACGGACATGTAGCTACAGTGCCACTAGAGGATCGTAAAACGTTTAATTCTGAATGGTACACGACCATTTGTTTGCCAGAAGTCTTTGAAGAAATAAGAAAGAACAACCGACAACCTTGATAAATGAAGATACCTTCTTCATTAAGACAATGCTAGCTGCCACACATCGGCCGAAACAACTCGGTATTTGGAAGATCAAAAGATCGAATTAACGGGTCATCCGCCGTACAGCCCCGACTTGGCCCACAACGACTTCTATTTATTCCCAACCGTGAAGAATAAATTACGTGGTCAACGTATTTCGAGGCGTGATGAGGCTGTTGATGCGTTCAAAATTCACGTTTTGGAGATACCTCAATCCGAATAGAAAAAGTGCTACGAAAACTGGTCCCAATGCATGCAAAAGTGCATCACTCATCATGGTGAATATTTTGAAAAGCAATAAAACTATAATAAATGCTATATGTTTATTTCACTTTGTTATTCCGGATACATAAATAGCAGCCCTCGTATCAAATACGTAACCCAAGAAAAACATTCAGTCCAAGTCGGTAGCCCTATTGGGTGTTTACGTACCGAGCGACCGTAGTTAATTATCTCTAGGACACTGCCGAGATAGAATACTGCTTGCTTACTTGTACTGTGGTTTAATTCTTTTCTTATACAGTTAAATATTTATTTTACTCTTTTAGGTGGCCTTGTCCTAAAAAATACTTAGGGTAGGTCTAAAACTAACTACCTAATTGTAGAACGAAATATTAAAAGAGATCATCAAAATGTATAACTCGTTGAGGATTTCTTTTATTTCAACAATACTCCATAATCAGATCTTAACTAAACTTCTCTAGGGCGACCCTGGACATACTAATCATCAAAATTGGTACACAAACGGCGTACGAATCGGCGAACATAAATAAAAAAATACGAACTTCCAATATAGGGCCTCCACCATTTTCTAATTTTCCAGGTTTTACGTATCTTTTTAACGTAATTTATACGAACTTAATTGTAAATTTGTAATAGGTGAGAGCGCACAAAGCTGTTAGCATAATTCATCGACTGTCATTTGCAAAGTCTAGACAACGACTGAGTAAAGCAAGCGTGTGGACGGTCGTCGCTCGTTAGCGCTTGTCTCGGCGACGCTCGCTCCATAAATATGACGGAGCTAGATCTGTTAATCCGGCGATCCGGCGACATTTTACGTGGATCCGGCGTGTGGACAAAGGGTCATCAACACCAGTACACAATTGTCGTTCATACGTCAACCCGGTGATTTTAGCGGATCTAAATACGTCGCCGTGAACAAGAAGTCTTATGGTTATTTTTTTTAACCAATTTCAAAAAAAGAAGACGGAGATTCTGTGTTCGTTTTTATGTATTTTTTTGTGTATGTACTTCTGTGTTTTTTTTAAAGGCGGTTTAATTTTTTTCTTCATATTTTTTTATTTCTCGCTTTTGAGTGACCTTGGCTTAAACAAATATCTAGAGCAGATCTACAATTAACTTCTTTCTAATTCTGGAGCGCAACGACGTACATGAGAACCATCAATATAAATAAAGGTTATAAGCAGTTCGCGTTATTTGGTGTTATTGGTGTACCTTCGAACTCCAAGCTCCAATACTGGTGAAATTTAAATGGGACCATCTCGGAAGTATACTCTTTCAAACAAAGAATTTTCGAAATCGGTTCACAATTGACGAAATTGGTGCCAAGCCTACCAAATTAATAAGCTTTCTGTTGTCGCACATTGATTTGGCACTGACTTCAATAACTGTCAAATTTAGTTGTAAAAGTATTTGTATCGTATTTATAAAGTTATTTTTATTCTACTTGAGATTTGATTAGTAAAGGGTAGTTATTTCGTACTTTTCAGTGTTTCTTTTTTGAAGGTGGTTTAATTTTTTTTTCATGTTTTTTTATTTCTCCCTTTGAGTGACCTTGGCCTAAATAAATGTCTAAGGCAGTTATACAATTAACTTCTTTCTAATTCTGGAGCACAAAACATACAAGAGAATAATTAATCAATATAATGGTTATAACCAGTTCGCATTACTTGGTGTTATTTGATGTATCTTCGAAGTCCGAGCTCCAATACTGGTGAAATTTAAATGAAATGGCCTCGGAAGCTTACCCTTTCAAACAAAAATGAATTTTTGTAATCGGCCTACAATCGACGAAGTTATCGGTGAACATACATAAAAAAAAACATACAGACGAACATAAAACCTCCTCTTTGTTTTGAAGTTGGTTAAAAATGAGTTCAGGTTAGCGAAATTGTTACGGATTTTGAAAGATCAGTATTTTAGCTACTCAAATCAATTTTTACTGTGTTCGTACGATTTACTTGGTCAAAAGTATTTGTGGCCGACTTTTTTAGGACGGTTCCCAAAGTGTAGCGGCCGAAGAAGCGACAGATCAGAACTTATGTAAACTCACAGTGTAAACTTAGTAACTTACACTTATATGAACTTACGTAATTTGCCCCCTCACCGGAATGTCAGTTATTTCTTTTCCCATCTCCCTACATTCCCTTACTCCCTTAATCCTCTTCCTCTTCCTTTTACACGGGAAGTACACTGAAGTGCTTCCGAAATACAGATGTAACGACAAGTTTTATACCATTTTTATTATTTTATTACTATGTGTCTACTTATTTTTTAAGTGGATTTGAGAATTCGAACCACTTCAGAAAGTTCTTGCCATACCTTCCATATTCGATTATTGATAACCCAAGATCATCAAGAAAAGAACAGAGTACTAATATACTAGAATAAAGAAAGTGCAAAAACTGAGCTACGTCACTATCAGAATGTCAAGTTTATTCATTTAGTTTATAGAGAATTTTATTTTTCATAGCACAATCTCTGTTAGTATAATTTATATTATAATATCATTGTATAATCACAATTCTAAGCACAATGAAATATTTTAAGTTATTGCTTATTTTTTTATTGGGTATGATTATTTAATAGCGTCTATATATTCTTTAAAGCTAATGTATTTTTAATGAAGGAGTAACATTTAATTGTAAGACGTTATATTTTTTTTATAGCAATTAATTTCAATTTTGTCCACATTTTCACCAATTTTGCAGACAGTTTAAATCTATCCCATAATTTTTGACAGTTATTGCAGTCGGTGCCAAATCATTCTCTATGGTGCCAAATCAATGTGCAACAATCACAGATCTACCACAACAATTCTTAATTAAAGCAATAACAAGAAGTCTATTATTATGACAGGCTTGGCACATTATACAGAGAATACACAGAGAAAAAAAATACATAGATGAAGCAACAGAACCTTTTTACGCCCAAGACGGTAAATTCTGGCTCAAAAACAATGATGTTATATTTAGATTTACAAAACTTAAAAACATGTAAAATTATATTAAAGTACGCAAATAAATCAGATGGAGTAACAAATGGCATTTTATATCCTTTTAAATTTTGAAATTATTATTTTTCAAAAAATAAATTAATTAAAACTATAGACAAAAATTTGTTCAGTGATGCCATATATGAATTTTTTTTACTTCGTTTTACATTCCGTTTGTTATAGTATCTAGGTATATATTAATATGCATTAAGACCAAATATTTCCAGATAATGAACGAATTCAGAATGTGAGGCAGAGGTAAGGAATTACGGTAGAGATTCGTAAAGCAGAATATAAGCCTTCAGCCTTTATCATGTGTATGACGAATAACGTGTTTTACAAGTGCTTTTATTAATTTAGAGAAAATGATAAACTTCATAAAAAAGGCAATCCATAAATCACTTAATTCTATAGTATTCTTTATATTTCTAAAAAATTGTAAAGGTATTTTAGGCGCTATATTCTTAAAAAGGGACCCGAAATTTTCGTTTCACATATATAGGTAACTGTTTCCAACATTTTTTATTGATAACGCTAGAATTCGTCAATAGCTACATAACAGAAAAAAAGAAAATCGGTTGACAAACAGAGAAAAAGATTCTGAACTGTTTTGTCTTTACCTATTTATATTGGAATGGATATCTGATGTGACAATCTCATTCATATTTATTAGTAATAGTCTGCAAGAATAAGGTAAATATAATACATTATATATGAATAATAAACAAACAACAGTAAACAATAACTGTAACTCTTAAGTCTCTAATTTAAAACAAATATTTAATAACAAATCATTTTGTCAAGGTACCCCTCACTTAGGGTAAACGAATTGGAATAGCAGTACTCCCACATTGGTTTTAGGGATACCAGTCGTCTTGCACACAGTTTAGGAATTTATTATAATTGCGAGAAATATTAGTAAGTTTTTTTTTAATATTTGTAAAAGGTTACCTTCAATAAAAAATAAATTTTCCCATTTTTTTTGTAACTAAATTAAGTGAGAACAGAGTGTGTTACTGCACAAAATATTTTATTTTAATTGCAACCCCTTCTCGATTTGTCGTCTTCGGTCTTGACTTGTTTTGTATGGGAGCTAGGATCAACATGGTCCTAGTATGGGAGAGCCTATCTATGTATTTTTTTTCATCTACCGTCTTCAATAACCGTCAAAAATTATACAGGCATTTGTATCGTATTTATAAAGTTTTTTAATCGACTTTAAAAAAAGGAGGAGGTTCTCAATTCGTCGGTGTTGTTTTTTTTTGTATGTTTGTTACCCCATAACTCCGTCATTTATGAACCGATTTTGAAAATTATTTTTACGTATGGTAGGTAATACTTCAATGGTGGTCCCATTTCAATTTCACCGATATTGGAAATTGGACTTCGAAGATACACTAGATAACATGATCTGGTTATAACCTTTATTTATATTGATGACTCTCTTGTATATCGTTGCGCTCTGGAATTAGAATGAAGTTAATTGCAGACCTGCCCTAGATATTTATTTAGGTCAAGATCACTCAAATAGGAGAAATAAAAACTTTTTATTAAAAAAAATTAAACCGCCTTCAAAAAAAACACTGAAAAGTATAAAATAACTATCCTTTACTTATGAAAACTCACGTACAATTAAAATAACTTGATTAATAATGGTATTTACACATACCCATATAATTAAATTTGACAGTTATTGAAGTCGGTGCCAAATCAATGTGTAACAACAAAAAGTCTATTAGTTTGGTGAGCTTGCCACCGACTTCAGTAACTGTCAAATTTAATTATATAGGTATGTGTAAATACAATTATTTATAAAGTTATTTTAATTGTACTTGAGTTTCGATTAGTAAAGGATAGTTATTTTATACTTTTTAGTGTTTTTTTAAGGCGGTTTAATTTTTTTTAATAAAAATTTTTTTAAGTCATTTAAGATTGCTATTAGTCGAATAGGGGAACCAAACTATTCTTTGTGGTTTCTTTTTTACAGTTTTTTCGATTTGTATTTTTTGCATTTTTGGAAGTTTTACGGTACAAAAGGGATAGTATATTGTAGTGCACAAAATTTGAATAAATATGCGACTCAAGTTTTCGCGTTTTCCAAGAAGTCCTTTTGAACACCATTAAAGCTTATTATTACCTTATTGGAGTGTTAGGGACTTAGTAATATAAGAGGACAGACATTTTATTGACATCAGCGAAACACCACTTTTTACAAGAGAATGGCAAAGATGTTGATGGCAAAGATGGCAGGAAATGAGTTTGAATAAGGAATACGCATTCATTCTTAAGGCGAGGTGGCTTCGAAATTGCGAGATTTTAAATGCATTGTTTGTAATGAAATATTAAAGTTTGATCTCTGAAAAAAATATATGTTACTTACGAGGATGTCGACGAGAGAAGTATGGGCTTCGTTACGTGATTTGTTATATTTCATAGCATCAAAAAACATCACAAAGTTGTATTAGTTTAATGGTTTAGAAGTTGCTTCATATGAAATCTATCGACATTTATGCGTTAAAAATTATACGTAAATAACTGTCATAACATTTCCAAGGGTATTATGAGGTTGGGTTTATTAATTTCAGAATCCTTATTTTACAATTTTAAAATATTACTTAACTTTACGATTTCGACTTCGAGGCGTGTCAATTTCGCTCATTACAGTCCCGTCGGGACCATGTTAGAGGTAGGATCGCTGTCGGTTTGTGCGGCGCATTCATAGGATAATCGCGTGTAAAATACATTTGTCTTCATTTCAAAAATTAAAATTTCTTCTACATAAAACGAAAATAAATACAAGAAGAACTATTTTACTTCACAAATATTTTATATAACTCGTAAGAAAATTGTATAAATAGCGGTAAATTTGACATTGACATAAAATTGCAGAAGGCAATATTCTTCTATTTATAAATTCGATTACATTATTCGCGAAAAATAGTTCGCACATAATCGAGTAATTTTATGAAATTGACAATTCAGTTATCATTTAATTAGAGGAATCAAAAATATTAAATTAATAAACAGTACTATAATTAATAATTGAAATTATCCAAGAATATTAATTTATGTCAATGTAACGCCATAACATAATTATGGAAAATTCTGAACTACAATTATAATCGATTATTTAATCCTATCAATAATAATTGCTGGCAACATGTATTTGAAAATATTTCACTGCAAGAAAAAATGTCACAGTGTAGAAAAAAAGAAGTATAGCATAATGTTAACATATACGTTCATAATCCATACTAATATTAAAAATTGGAGTCTGTCTGTTTGTCGGATACGTTTTCACGTTTAGACCGCCAGACCGATTTTGATGAAATTTGGCATGGAGATAGTTTTACACTAAGGGACAAAAATAGGCTGAGGGAGTGAAAAGGGAGATGAAATATTGTACGGGAAATGCTAAACCGTTGAATAGATTATGATGAAATTTGGTACAAAGATAGTACGTGTCCAAAAAGTAACGTGTAGCCTGCTTTGTTTTTCAATAAAATGCGAAAATCTGTGTTTGTTTATGGATGAAGGTTTTTTGTATGTTTGTGTTTTATGCGTTTTTATACCATTTATCTAAATGTGATGAAACTATGGTGTTGTTGACCTCCAACAATACGGCTATCAAATGACATGGAATATAAAGGGGAAGGTTTCTGTGTATGTGACGTCATCATAAATCCAATATGGCGAATGTACCGCAATAAAAAATAACTTTTTTGTTCAACACCAACAATATGGGTATCAAGTGAAATGGGATACACAGGAGAAGGCTTCTGTACATATGACGTCATCATAAACCCAATATGGTGGATGTTCCATAATAGAAAATAGCTTTTTTGGTCAACACCAACAATATGGGTATCAAATGAAATGGAATACGCAGGGAAAGGTTTCTGTGTATGTGACGTCATCATACATCTAATATGGCGGATGTTCCATAATATAAAATAGCTTTTTTGGCCAACACCAACAATATGGGTATTAAATGAAATGGAATACGCAGGGAAAGGTTTCTGTATATGTGACGTCATCATAAATCTAATATGGCGGATGTTCCATAATAAAAAACAGCTTTTTTGGTCAACACCAACAATATGGGTATCAAATGAAATGGAATACGCAGAGAAAAGTTTCTGTGTATGTGACGTCATCATAAATCCAATATGGCGGATGTACCGCAATAGAAAATAACTTTTTTGTTCAACAACAACAATATGAGTATTAAATAAAATAGGATACGCAAAGGAAGGTTTCTGTATACTATGTGACGTGCGGTATTTCAACACATACTGTGTACTTGGCGGACATAAATTTTTTGAATAAAAAGATAATGAGTGGTGTTTTTGAGGTTGCTCTGGGATTTAATTATGATAAAGACTTAAATATAAACTTACTAAAAAATGAAATAATAATATAATTAAATATAATTTTTAAATTCAAGATGGCACATTCATTTTTTGAAAGAAATGTCATAGGTATCATTGTCAAGGTTTCTTGAGGTGCTGATTACAAAAACGACGTCATTTTAGTAATTTCGGTCGTTGTCGTTATTTCGATAATGACATTTACTGAAAAAATGATGTCCGCAAACTTGACATTGCAAATGGATGCAATTTTCATGAGTAACTTCATATAGGTATTACTAATCTCCGCCATCTTTGATTTCAAAATCGAAGTCATATTCGTAAACAGCACGTCGAAAAACCTCAAGAATAACGCTCACATCAATTAATCTAAAAAAGTCATGTCTGCCATCTTACATTTGAAAAAGACGCCGTTTTTGTAATCAGTACCCCCAGAAACCTCGCAAATGATACCCATAACATTTCATTCAAAAACTTAACATGCGCCATCTTGAATTGGAAAATAGACGTCTTTGTCCTAATTAGTTCCCAGAGAACTTCAAAAATACCATCTATTATCATATTTATTAAAAAAATTAATGTCCGCCAAGTGCACAGTATGTGTTGAAATACCGCACGTCAAATAACCTCCAGAATCCTGCCTTAGCGTTTTCTATTTTATTTAATACTCATATAGTTGGTGTTGAACAAAAAAGTTATTTTCTATTGCGGTACATCCGCCATATTGGATTTATGAAGATGTCACATACACAGAAACGTTTCCCTGCGTATTCTATTTCATTTGATACCTATATTGTTGGTGTTGACCAAAAAAGCTATTTTTTATTATGGAACATCCGCCATATTGGATTTATGATGACGTCACATATACAGAAGTCTTCTCCTGTGTATCGCATTTCACTTGATACCCATATTGTTGGTGTTGAACAAAAAAGTTATTTTCTATTGCGGTACATCCGCCATATTGGATTTATGATGACGTGACATATTTACAGAAACCTCCTGTGTATCCCATTTCATTTGATACCCATATTGTTGGTGTTGAACAAAAAAGTTATTTCCTAATATGCCGCATCCGCCATATTGGATTCATGATGATGTCTCATATATAAAAAACCACATGTCGTTTTTAAAAAACAAAGTAGCCTACATTTCTTTTTGGGCACATATTATCTATATATCAAATTTCATCATAATCGGTTCAGCGGTTTAGCATTTTCCCTACAAAGTTTCATCCCCCTTTTCACCTCTTTAGGGGTAGATTTTTGATAAATAAAGAAGTTTATGTTTTTAATGGAAAAGGTTTATCTCAGTATCCAGTTTCATTTTAATCGGATCATCGGTTTAGCAATTCCCACACAAAGTTTTATCCCTCTTTTCACCCCTTTAGGGGTAGATTAAAAAAAAAAGTAGCCAATGGCCCTCCCTTGGTGTCAAACTATCTCCTTGGCAAAATTCATAAAAATCGGTCTGATGGTTTAGCCGTGAAAACGTATCAGACAGACAGATTTTCGCATAAGTATGGATATAATATAGATACTATAGTATCGATTAAAAATTCCTGCTAGGTAAACTTTATGGAAAGTTCATGTATGATTCAGGCATATTATGTGAGTTTAAATAAATTCTATTTTCCACACGCTGCATTGTCATGACAAACCCGCTGTACACGGTGAGACGCATGCCCCCGCGCGGAGGGGAATACTTCGCCCCGCCTTCACCCCCTCAAAAGTACAGTTCGGACGCTGGTACCGCGTCTTAATCTTCTGCGAGCAAAGAGGTCCAATGAATATACTCGTATTGTATGAAAAATGTTACCGGCTGATAATACCTGGGCGGCGCCGGTAACCGCGCGTCAGAAAAAAAAGAAATTAAAAATTTAAAAATATAAAATTTCCTCCCACATACTTTTTATTTTTATCATACAGAGGAATGAAAAGTAGTGTATCACTCGGTAGTAAAATTAATTTTTACCTCTGAGTAAAAAAATTTTTTTCTTCCTTGTGAGGATATATGTATTTGTATAGGTATAACATATTGTTACGAGCTGAGGGTAATAAGATGCTGGTTAAGGGTGCAAAGAGTTTATTTTCCTTCGTACAAGCAGATGTCAAGAACATGCGAATTTAATTACGGCGGTACCTAGTCTTCGTAGTCGCCCTCGAAGTAGGTACTTGGGTAGTAGTCACCGAAGGTACACGCTTCACTCAATAACAACGTTCCAGAATCGCAGAGTTCTTCTATCCAAGGTCGTCGCAGTAGTCGTCGTAGTGGTCTTCGTAATTCGCCTTGATGTCGCCTCGATCGATATGTCGCTTCGAATGATAGTTGAGAAACACTTAACTCGGCGGCGGACACGGAGCTCTATTTATAGTCGGATAAAACGAGTGTGGAACTTTCTAGTTAATTACGCTCGCTAACAGTAATTCGATATTGTTCTCGACGCCGCCTGTTTGCATGAGTCATAGGTACATGACACGTCATCGCTCGGGAATATTCGAGGTGCAACTTTGGTCTTCTTTCTTAATTTGACTTATACCATTCAATAGTAGACCTTATACCTAGCAATGCGTTTTTAGGTTATCATAACTCTGCAAAGCCTAGGTCTCGAGATATAAGCACTAAAAGTTACGTTTTTAGTTCCACTAAAAATCGACCTTATTCCTTACGCATAAGGTCCAACCGTAAGAATATTCAAATATATAACTGGAATCGGAAACGAACCTTTTTTCCCCTGTCCGTTTCACGTGCAATACCCCAATACGCTATTTGTTCATTTAGCGCGCAACAGTTATCTTTCATTTATTTAGTGCATTATGAACCCATTTCATTTTTACATTTAAAGTAGTTTATAAATTGATGACAACTTCTAAAACGATAAAATGTGTCATTGTGTTTCAGATTCTACATGTCTGTCTACATTAATAAAAAGTGAACCAAGTATTCCTTCAATAAAGACTTCTGTACCAGGACCTAAAACGAAAGAACTGTTGAAAGATCTTAGCAGTCTTCAGGTATACATATCTAACTTTAAAAAAATAGATTTGTAAAATTAGAAAATTAGAGCAAGTCCACCTTGACTCAACTATTATGTAAGTAAGCAATATGAAAATAACAAGGTTATTAGATATAATACGAGTATGTAATTTTCTTGTAGTTGGTAAGTAATCAATACTCAAATCAATACTAGTTGTCAAAATCTAAATGACTGCCACATTAAATGTTGCGTCTGACAAACTTTATTAGCGGCAAAGAGAAAATCAGTTTTTAAATCACCCTTCCATTTCAAATTTTTATTTTAGGCTCGGCTTGTTTTAAGTAAATGTTTGTTTAGTTTGATAAAATATTTTTATTTGTTTGTTTATGGTCTTAATGACTCAAAAGGAAAGATAATAATTTACGTAGGTTTATGAATCCGTGCCGAACAACGTACTTTTATGAACAGGAATCATTATAAAATAAAAATAAAAACTGTCAAGAAAAACAAAGTTGTAACTTGGACAACTGAAAGTACTTTGTCTCCTAGACAAGCACTTGGAGAAAAATATCCAAATATTGTTGAAACTTAGTTTAATATATGGATGGGATAGATATTAGAATAAATTAAATGTTTATGTATGAAACGAATACGTTAGTAGCTATAATTTCTAAGTAATTTTATCTAATTTTCTCCCTGAATCCCTGACAGCAGTAAGACTTGATCTACCCAAATATCTATCGCATGGGTATGTGTCTAAATTTGTATAACTATTATTATGATACATCCACTAAAATAATAAATCAATTCATTTAAGATTATAAATCTTAGAATTTCTAACTTACCTACTGTGAAGGTAGGGTAGGGTTAGGGCTCGATAGGGTAATGTAAATACCTAACCTACATAACCCTATCGAGTGCTGCGGGAACAATTTTCTTGTATCGATATTAATAACACAGTCTCTGAAGGTTTCAACAGCACACCAATAGTCCACCATTTTGTAGCTGTCTTATCTTCCTTGCCTCAAGTTAAAATAATTGCTTTCTAAAATTATCAGAAAATCACGCTATGTTAGTTTAAAAATGAATTTCAAAGGCTTTTATAAGTATAGTGGACATAGTGACAGTTTGTCACCTGGGTTAGGCGTGACGAGAGTGGCAACACTGGTGGATCGCCATTCCTTGGTGCTATTTTACTTCCTAGTGGGTCGTTATTACAATAAATAATAATATAAAGATTATATAATACATTATTTTGACGCAATGAATAACACATTATTGAACACTCAATAATTGTGGGCGTCCAAGCAAAAAGGGTCCATTAGTCGGCATATAGTTTCAGAGATATACGCAGTTTTATAAAGTTGGATAAAGAAATGGCATTTCCTGATTTTAATTGATTATTAATTAATGCTCAATTAACAAGTCAATCTACAAGTTCATATAGTAAATGACTTTATATGATGTTTCTAAGTTGAAACAAACAAGTAGAAGTGTGTTTCTTTTTCAATCAAACTTTAAAAATGCTTTTTCCCAAAACAAAATTTTTCAGTTTCAACTTTAAATGTCTGATAAAAAAAAATATGCTAGTTTTTGAATATTTTTTTAATCCTTAATCCTAGTCTAACTCAATACCCCACTACTGGACCCTTTTTGCTTGGACGCCCACAATTATACCGCTATTATTATAAACTGTTCTCGAGCTGATCACAAATTCACAATACGCACGTCACGCACGCACAAGAGGCGCACGCACCGCGTGTGACGTCTCATTACTTGCTTCATAATTTTAGGATTTCAATCTTTACACTAATTCACTACATCAATACTATATGCGTAATTTTAATTTCAATACAGGACAACATTTACACAAACTCTTTTTTTTATTTGGTAATATTTTATGGAATTACAGATTTCTGAAAATGTTTTTGACCACTGACAGTAAGCCTAAAGGTCAATGTACGAGATTCTTCCTGCTCTGCGACTGCCCTTTAGACACTAGATGAAAAGGACAGTCCCTTTAGACACTAGATGAAAACAAAGTCTCTCCACTTTTTATCACAAAGTAGATTAGGTAAATCACATAAATTCGGTGTAAAAAACACTTTCAAGTTTCAACCGTTCACCTGCTTGAACAGACAAATATGTGAAATGTGAAAACATGGAAAGGCATCGTATTGGTACAGTTTCGGGCATTTTTGTGTGCATATGTCTCTAAATCAGGTTAGGCAGCGCTATGTAACAGAGAATATGATTGTATAAAAGAAGACCGACTCCCACCTCGTGCGTTTGCCTACTTTTGGTCAGATACGTAGGGTGGTTGGGTGTAAGAAATAGTGCGAGATGCGGAAAACATTTCATTTAGTTATACATATACTACACAATAATGAAAAACAATGCATATGGATAAGTTTTTCATGTTTGTTAATTTTAATTTGTTGTACTTATGTTGAAGAACAATAACTATGTATTTAAATAACTTAAATTATTTAGGCATCCCAGGACATTGCAATACATTCGTGTAAATATTTTTGTATTTGTGACGACGTGAGGAACGAATTAAAGAAAAACGGAAGCGGTTGCGCATTTGCATCGCGCTCGCGTGTGACTCCGACTGGCGCTACAATATTCAACCATAATTATCCTAAATAATGCCGATGTGTGCGTGCCGCGGAGTGTGCGTATTAGCGTGCACACATACAAGCCACGTACGCTAGCTATCTATGAAGACATCCTACTGTTATATTTGTACTGTGGCTATAGCGAGCGTGAGTTGCTACATAGTAATAAATATGCTTGCTATCTTTTTGCTAGCGATGAGGATAAAGCTGGAAACATAATATCAGTTGCGACTTAAAGTTGCCATTTATCTGTGTCTGATTGGTACAATACAGTAATATACCTACAATCAGTACAATTAACAAATCACAGACGGGATCTTCAGTGCTCGGACGACTGATAAAATTTTTCGTTGAATGTTTCTATCGGTTGCGGATGTCCTATGTTAAGCATGTGTATTTTTGAGGATATTTTTATAACTGTAAAATTCGTAATTTTAATGGTTTTGAAACAATTTTAAAATCATAAAATCTATTAGTGCTTAACCTATCTACAGAACCATCCGATGGCTCTTTGTGAAGTGTCCGAAGAGCGACATGTGTTCTGTTTGTGTACTATAATACTTCTATTGTATGTTCATGAACATCTTTCACAGAGGTCACTTGAATTATGATCGATCAAGAACTACTTATTATATTGTGTCTCTTCGCCTCTATCTATTTATGGCGTCTACGCGTAAGGCATTTGTGCTATGTGTCTACCTTTTTGTTATTTCAATATTTTTTCATATTGCATACATTGTACATAGTTATTAAAATATAGTAGTTACAAAAGTAAGTAAATAATATTGTAATACTAAAAAAAGAATGCAGACTATGTAATAAATACATTCTTGCACCGAGACAATTACACAAGAGTTGTTTTTAAAACACAAGTAGGTCTGTGATGTGTGAGTGCATTATAATCACACCAAATTTGATGCTTATAATAGTACCTACGTGTTGCCGTATTTACAATGGAACAAAAACATTTTTTTTATGTGACGAAACTACAAATTAGCGATTTTCAGATTTTTCCTTTATTTGTGCTGTGAGACCCTGCTTTTTGCAAAACTTAATGATTTTAGGTCTACAGAAAGTACCCTATAGGTTTTTATTAGGTTTTGCGATCTTACTTTAAAATGGAAACCACTATCGGTTTTCATTTACCCTATAGGTTTTGATGATTTGCTATATCAAAATATGTGACATAAATGGTCTTATCTTTTAAATTTTTTTCAAGAGACCGTATACTGAAGTCGGATAGATACCCTTTCCCTAAAAAAAGCTGTTGACATAGAGTGATCCTATAGGGGTCCGTTTTTTCTTTTCAAATGCGGAACCCTAAAAAACCTTATTTTTTGGATCTATGTAAAAATCAATTCAAATGTGCAATAATTTATGTGTGTCTTCCTAAAATAATAACGCTTAGAAACCGAATAGAATGGCTCCGTTTGCGGAGGAAGCACGTGTTGATTGCATTTTTCTCCTTCCATCGAAAAGCAACACAACTTTGTGCTTAATTTTTTCGATGTTGCTTGTTAGTACACAGATACACACACTCCTTTTAGAAGTTCTGTGCGTTATTATTCTCAGTATTACATACATTAATTTTATGGTTACTACTGCGCTCGGCTGTGTGACTAGTATGACTCATGTTGAAAACCACCTAGAGCTGTTGCTCTGAAGATATGACGAGCAAGTTCAAGCTAGGCATCTGATAAAAAGACTGGCAGTGTTGTGGTATTATAGTACATATACACCATTTAAGTAAGCGGTTGTAAGGTACTCATTAGTCATGACCAGTTAGCGAGGATTAAATTTAATATGGATAAATATGAATTTTAGCTGTTACGGAAAATGTGTGAACGCAAGGAAATGGCACAATGTGCGAAAATTTTGTCTTATGTAAAAATATTGTACTAAGTATATGCAAATAAGTTTCCATTGATAAGATAATTAAGTAAATAGAACAACAGACATGTTTATTTCGGTTGCGAATTGTTAACTAGTGATGCCAGAGTGATGGATAAACTATCTATAATGTTCTCCTACCCCTCCAGGACTATTATTCAATAGACGACGATGTATATTATTATTAATTTAAATAGCAATGTGAGTTATATGCTTGTGAGTGGGTGTATGTATACAGAGACGTACAAAGAGTAAACATCTCTGAACATGTATAATTTTTGTATTTATTCATATGAGAAAAGGCATCAACTCCATTCATAAACTACATAGGTAGATAAGTAGTATCGACCTATAAGTAGTCATAAATAATTTTTGCGGAAACTGGGATAATATGATGTAAATCTCAGAAACGCTGGCTATACTGTAGTACCTACTTATATTAAAATATTTATCAGCAAATACATAAATATATATACCATGTACCTATAAATAGGTTAAGTTATATGATAAAAACGGTTGGTTTTACGAAAAATTTCAGAAGTTTAAGACTTTTTTTGGCTTCCGACGATGATTTCAGTTGAAGATTTTGGAATAAACTGTTTATAGATTCATTTTGGGCTTCAACTCTTAATTTGTCGGTTCCACTATAAAGAGACAAATGTGTTATGGCACACGGCCATGGATGTTTGATCTGACGGACATTTGTATGTATCGTCATCGATCGCTATATATGGTACAAATTGGAAACAAACTATCGGATGTCGGGTGGAAATCGGAACAAACCGCGACTGATAGTCACGACTTATTTATATCTGGTTAGGTTAGGTTAGATTAGTAAACTATTAGTTATAAGTAGCAGACGCGCTCTTGGGCTATTCTTTCGGTCGTCCGACTGATTTGCCTGATGTTTCGAAGTATGCACAGGGTTTCAGACGTTGTTGTCAGTTAAACGTTGACTACGCGTGATTCCTGATTACGCATGTGTAAAATGGTAAAAAATTATAGATTAGGTATGTTCGTGGTCACGAGTGCCTTTTTAATATTAAACCTCCGCAATATAAAGGTGTTCAATTAAAGCATGACGCGTCGTGCACCACACCACACCACACTCAGGTCGTTTTTATTTATATCATGGACTAAAGCGCTTCTTTTTATTTTTTTTTTCTTTGTGGAGAGAAAACACAGTGCAGCCACCGGTAACTAAAAAAATCGTTTTTGACATATTTGTCTGTTGACAATTCATTGTGGAATGGCCAAGAAGAGACGTCCGAAGACGGTATTCAATAACCCGTGTCCACTCCTCAGTCGCGACAGTCAGTCGCGGCTATATAGGATATATGGATAGGGACGCATCCGACAGTTCGTTTTCAGCTTAATGCTGTGTGCGGGACACGAGGCGTCTTTGGCGCTAAAAGCCAACTTTCTTGACGTTAAGGACCCTCACGTTGTGTACTGCACGCTTCCTACAAAGGGGAAGTACGGTCCCCTCTATCACAGCTGCTGCGATCACGTAAACGTTAGCCCGCACACCCCACACATCTGATTATAGCAGGCTGCTGGTATGAATAGGTCTCTGTTATATACTTTATTAATGTTCTGATGTCCCCCCAACGCGAAAACTAATACCCTCTGAATCATAATGCTGTGTACGCATACTATAGACAAAAATAAATATGAGAGTAAAGTGTTAAGTTTGAATATGTGCCTAGGTACCATAGACATATCGTTATATTTTATTTTTGGTAGGTAGGTATATCAGTGTACAGACATTTTCGAAAGGGTAGACAAAAAAGAAAACTTACATGTATGTACATACTTAAATGTTAATATAAGTTTTGGTTACATTATTTATTTACCGGAATTACTTTGAAAAATCTTCCTTTGGTAGCAAAATCGCTACTTGTAATTTTTGTAAAACTGTTCTGTCTTAGTTATAACAATAAATTAGAAAACTCAATAATAGTTAAAACTTACTCAATATTTAATAATAATTTTAAGTGAAACAATGACACTAAGACACGTAGAAATAACAGAGAGCGTAAAATGTAAAAAAGAAGCAATCGCTTCGCTCGTGCTATTTAAAAAGATTATTATTAAAAATTATCGAGCGTCAAATTTTTTGATTTTTTTTTATAAAAACAAAGCAAACGAGCAGTCGGGTCACCTGATGGAAAGTGACTACCGCCGCCCGTGGACACCCGCAACGTCCGGAGAATCACGGGTGCGTTGCCGGCCTTTACACCCGATTTACATTGGTCAAGAACACTTTACACTTAAAGTGGTGTAAACCGATCAGACAGTGGCGAGTCAACTTGGGTCGCAAGCTACCTTGCAAGTTGATCCAGATAGAATCGCTTTCTGTTTTCTGGGTGTGACGCCCTCGCGCGTGCTCTTTTGCCCCGCACGGTTCTTGACTCGCCACTTGGCGTAGTGTAAACGGTCAAATTTAGTACAGTGTGGTACAGTGGATAAGTGACCGACAACATGATGGTCCACTTGTGCTGTTTTATGCGATATTGAAACAAAATGACGTCTATACATTCATTCATTTTTATTGTATATAAGAGGTTTTTTATAGTATATAAGAGAAGAAGAAAATAACGTTTCGTCTTCTAGTTGCTTCGTTGTAATGAAAAGCATTCTGCGCGAATTGCACGTATTTTTCGATGCTGCTCGTCCATTTTGACGGAGTAATGTCATTTGAGCTGCTGTAGTGCAAATGGTCACTGACTCGGCTTTCGCCACTCGCCACTGTACATGCACAAGCCACTCGCCACTGTCCTTGACCAATGTAAATCGGGCGTTAGGGAAAGGAGGGAAAGAAAGGGGAGGGGGGAGATAAGCCACTAGCACTCTCACTCACCGAATGAAACAACAGCAATAGATACTGTTATTTCACGCCGATATTCTGTGACAGGATGGTATTTCACCGGGCGAGCCGGTCCATTTGTGCTGCAATGCAGTATGGCTCTATCATCTAAAATTCTAAAATGAAGTTATATGTCAATGTTTCATGTTTTAAATTAATCGTTTAAAATATTGATATCCAAAGTAGTCTATATCGACGAGCAGGGGTCAGCGGCGACCTACAAGGGGTTCATGCGAGCGAAAAAAAGAATTAAAAAAAGAAGTAAAACATTGGACGGGGCGAATTTTCCCAGTTTCCTAATTTGTCATAGACAAACTGCCAGAAAGATGACGTTTTAACATACGTTTAACATTTAAATACCCTCTATTCAGATTTCGAAATAAGGTTTAAGGATGTTTTGAATGTGGTAATACTATAATGGATAATCAATCCATATGACATTGAAGAAACGAATGTCATATTACAAGAGTAGGAACTGATCGGAATAAGCTTAAATAAGCACTAACGAAGAACTTACGGTACAGTTTAGAAACGGATATCAGTTATTTTGGCTTCAAAAAGATATATTTATTACTTATCCCACATTATGGAATATCGTGAGAATTTTTTTATTGCTTTTCTGTCTTCATACCTAGTGGAAAAGGGTTTAAGCACGTTTGCCAATCTTCTAACAAAAAAAATAAACAAACCGGACATTACTAACCGCGGAGATTTAAGATAACGTAACTAAATTAACGTCAAATATTGAAAATTTATTATCAAAGCATCAGGTTCATCCCTCCCACTAAAAAGCATTTATTTTTGCTTAGTGGTTTTACGTAATACATGCTAAATTTTATTTTAGTTCATTTTAATTTTAATTTAATTAATAAATGTATAAACTAAACATGTTTTTTTATTGTTTTTCCACTGTACATCTCACTGCAGTTAGAAATCGGTCAAAAACACATTCGAAGTAGATGAATTTGCAAAAATGCAATATTAGCTAATCGGGGGGTCTACCTAAAACCGAAAAGAGTAAGTGGTCTACGAGACAAAAATGTTTGGGGAGCTCTGAGTTTAAACTTTTAATCCTCTTGGTTAACAGTGTTTTAATTAAAAAGTCATAAGTTATAATAACCAGTAAGATTCGAACACACTGTTGACAAATTCTAATTTTTCTTACGTTTCCACAAGGATAAAGTGAGCGCGGATATATTGAAAATATGAATTGATAAATACATCCTTATCGTTAGCCTACGTGCCATTTTAAACCCGCTACAGTTGTGTTATATGTAGATAGGTACCTATAGATGACATAATAGGTAGATACATAATATTATCTTATCGCGTTGTCTTTCATATACTAGAGATTTAATATACGAATACGAGACACATGTTTGAAAAACAAATATAATATTGTTCATTTTGATTAGATAAATACCTGTGATATACATTCTTATTTATATAATCTATAATAAGTCGAAGGTTGATATAGTGATAATAATGCACCCCAGCGAAAATGAAGATGAGAGGCTGTTTACTGTTTATGTGCTTTTCCATAATGTGTATTTACATATTTTTCTCAATATCAATACTTAATATGAAAGACGAACAGATGCACAGACAAACATGATATGACAAATAATAAGGACTATATTTTTACCACTTTGACCCTTAAAAGAACGCAGCTGGTTTTCGAATAGGGCATTACTAATTGATCATATTTCTTTCGCCTTCTCAAATGTCGTCATTCTCTTCACTCATTTTCGCCTCGGTATGCGTGTGCTCTTGACATTTCCGTCAGCTAACAGTCTGGCTATTTGATTTTCGTGAGTCAGCCTTGGTCTTCCTTGGGTTCTATTACCACACACTTTCGCTATGTAAATTTTTTTCGTTAGTCTTTTTTCGCTTTCTATGTATCTGAACCATCTAAGCATTCCTCTCTTCATTTTTACAACAACACTGACGTGCAACACTGTCATACTGCTTATCTCTTCATTGCTTATTTTGTCTACAAGGCTGACACCCCACATTTTTCTAAGAGATCGCATTTCTACTACATTTATCTTATTTTCATCTCGCAGGCCTCATTACCGTACAATAAAGTTGGTCCGAATACCGCATGGTCATGCGGATGATAATTTCCGCTGAGTGAGATATATTCACACGGGACACTGCCTACTAATGCTAATTCGGCCAAATCACCGTTTACTTTATTGCCAGCGCTACCCGTCATCACTTCACATCCATTCCATTCCATTCCATATTATACCATTCCATATGATATACCATTTCATTCAACTGTTCTAGACATTTTCTATTTACCCATATCACAGATTAATTAGTTTACTAACGTAAACCCATACGATAAGAGAAGATGTACATGCGGAGTGTGAAATATGGGTAAATGGAGTAATGGGTAATGGAGAAAATCGTATATCTGGGGAGTATATATCGTTTTCGAGGGATGGAGTGAGTGAGTTGGATGTGGTGAGACGGGTAGCAGCCGGCAATAATGTGAACGGTGCTCTGTCCGCATTAGTAGGCAGCGTGAATATATCCAACTCAGCCAAAATGGCCATACACAATGCGGCGTTGGTGCCAACTTTATCCTACGGTAGTGAGGCCTGGATATGCCCAAAATCGAGTGAAAGTAAGATAAATGCAGTAGACATGTGATCTCTTAGAAATATGTACGTTTTGTTCACATTCAGATTCAATCTTTCACTTCGCATTCTTCTTTCATGCACGTGACTAAGTGTCTGCAACTCTGCTTATGATGATGCTATTGTGCTATAAGCACATCATCGTCAGCGTTTGACTAATTAGTATATTATTATTAATATTGTATAAATTTAGTTTTTAGTTATCGTTTACTTATTTACACGTGCTTTTTCTCACACCGTTTTCGATATTGTATTGCTTATTAGAAGATCTCAATGGCGCAGTGGTTTAGACGTTGTATCCAAGCGCCGAAGGTTCTGGGTTCGATTCCGGTCGAATAAATTTAGGAAACGAACTTTTCTATATTCTCTCGGGTCTGGGTGTACTGGGAGACGCCCTCGTTAGTCATCGTCTGGTTCTCATAGCACAGGGCCTAGAGCCTAGTTTCTCAACATGGGGGTCGCCTTGGGGGGGTCGCGTTTGTTATTAAAGGGTGATGCAGTCTGTTAAAAATTAAGACCGATATACAAAAGATTCGTTAATTAAAGGAATGAATTTTAGTGTAGTGTTATAAAATTAAATATTAACATGTAATAACAATATGAAAAAATAAACTTATAGCTTACTTTGTTTAATTAAAATGATTAATCATGATATTTATTAATTAATGCGATGGTTGGATTTGTTTCTCACTTAAAATTATTTCTAAACATGGATCATCTTTGCACACTCATAAGTAAATTATTTACAAATGATTACAGACGATTTCGATATTTAGTTTTCAAAGGCACTATAGACGAGAAACTTTTTTTGCACAGGTAAGAAGTAGCAAAGGGTATCAATGTTTTCAAAGGTCCCGTTATTAGGCTTCCGTACTCACGTCGTCGTACAAGCCAAAATTTATCTCAATCCAGGAGATAGAAATTCCAGTTGTAAAGTTTTATGAGCCGATAAATAAGTTGATTGTGAGTCTCAGTTCGTAACTTAGCAGCTGCAACAATATTGTTATCAAACGGATTGAGAACCCATTTTTTCGAGAAATCATTGTTGTCATCTGGAAAATATTCTAGTAGCGTTTTCATACTCTCCACCAGGCGATCAATAACCGAATTTTCTTAATTCACATTTTTGTTAATATAATGAGAAGTCGCGATAAATGCATCAAAATTTCGTTTTTCAAGGCGTATAATTTAAATACTAAGCTTCTTGATAAAGGCATTGGCTTTATCTGTCATAAGTAAAATATTTTTGTTACGGCCTTGTAAACTCGTATTCAAGTCATTCAATGCGAAAATATGTCAGTCAAGTAGGCTAACAGTAATAAAGATTCTTTATCTTGTAAAAATTCTAAAAACGAATTGTTTTTATCGTTAAAAATGATTTTTAATTCATCACGCAATTCAAAAAGCCTTGTTAAAACTTTTCCTCATCTGTAAAAAAAATCTTTAGTTCATCTCGCAATTCAAAAGCATTGTTAAAACCTTTTCTCGCTTCAGTATGGAAAAGCAGTAAATTATTCTTGACATCCATTACTCCGCAGAGTGTGAAAAGCAATCTAGTTTGTAATGATCGGGCTTTAATAAAATTAATAATTTTAATAGCTTGTGATAAAACATTTCGTAAATTGTTCGGCATCTTTTTTGCGGCAAGCGCATGTCGGTGAAGAAAACAGTGCGTCCATTCCACATGCGGCATAATGTCTTTTAATTTTACTATCACGCCACTGTTCTTCCCCGTTATCGCTTTCCCGCTATCAGTACACACCGCTATCCATTTTATCCATTTATTCCAGTCCAAGTTTTCGTTTTGTGTTGCTTAAATTAATCCTTAAAAAAATCATTCGCCAGGTGCTCGACCAGGAACTTATTTTCAAAACAGCATATTTTCTTTAATATACTCCTCGCATTCATATCGGATAAAACATAAAAATTGCGCTAACTTAGACATATGTGTTTATTCGTCAAAATGAATGGCAAAAAATTCGCTTAATTTAACTTTTTCAATAATTTTGTTGTGAATATCGATGGCCATCATCGATCATTAATACTGCCGATATTGTATTATTTAAAAGGGGTATAGTTTTTAATTTTTTGGGTTCTTCCGGAGTTATCGTAATATTGACCATATCAATGGCAGCGGGTAAAATGAGTCTTTCCGCAATAGTATGAGGCTTAAATTCTCTCGCGACTCGCAGTGCTACTAAGTAGGATGCATGAAGTGCTGCAGTCTCATTAATGCTGGATTTTTTTAGCAATTTGTTGATTTTTCAAAACAAGTTACGTTCGAAAAATTCTAACGGTTTGCTTTGTAAAGACGGGTGTTTTGTTTCCAGATGCCTGAGTTATTTTGTGGGTTTCATGCTTTCTGCTGATAGAACTTGAAAACAAATAACACATTGTGGCTTGTTACCCAATGCAATAAATCCATATTTTATATATTTGCCGTTTAACCTGGTCTTTTTCTTCACCGTTTTATCAGACGTAGAAGGCACATTTCGTTTTGTCACAAATTAATCCATTCTCATTTAACTTTTTTACTATTATTTATAAAAATTAAACACTGGGTGAGTGAGATAAGATCGTTGTTGTACTTGCTTCCCTGTGCTACTTCTACTACCATAAAAATGTAAATGGCAATGCTTTTGTTTTTATAACTAAGGCATGCAACATGTACGAATCTGTCTAGCGCACGTGTCACGGGATGCGCTTATTTGATAAGTTCGTGTACAGTACAACGCAGGTTAAAACCTCGCCTAGACAGTAATTTTAGACCCTCAGACAGGCGGGCGCGATTTACACGCCCGTTTATTTATATTTGTAATGCGCGATTTTGCGTTTTTATCGCCTGAGGGAGCCTTGGAAATTTAAATTAAACGTATAAATAAATATTAATTAAAATATAATTATAATTTTATAGGGAAGGGGTCGCAAGACTTTATACTTAACTTTTTGGCTTTTTAGTGGGTCGCGAACTCGCGAGATAAAAATAGTTGAGAAACAATGCCCTACGGTATCAAATCAGAGATGACTGGTGTGTATTGTGTACCGCATTATTATTATTATTATTAAGTTAGCGCCCTTCTCAAATATTTCTCAAATGTGGTTAACTGCTCATAAATATTATAATACCTAGTCTTAGTCAATGCATTTCTTCCCACGATATATCTGTTGTATAATAGTATATATACGGATCTATTGGATAGGATTAGGATAGTCGTACCTAGAAATAGTAGTCGTCTGTGCAACCGAAAAACTTTCACTCTACCAGGTTGTAAAACTAATGTTGGACTTCATAGGCCTCTTTACAGAACGTGTGCTGGATACAATGGTATGGGTGTAAGTTTTAATATTTTTTCTGGTTCTTTGGCTTCAGCTAAACGAAAGGTCTTTTCGTTGTGTTAATTATAAGTAATATTTCTATTATCATTGTAGTAAAGGAAAGAAAGACATACACATGTTAAATATTTAGTAAATTTTTTTGTTGCTTGTTTACAAAGGAAAGTTGTGTTCACTGTTTTAGACATTACATTATATGTAAGCATTGGTGACTTGTTCTGTATTTGTATGCATTATTTAAAATGTAATTTCAATTTGTGAACCATATAAAAAAAAAATTGTGCAACAAGTGCAGTAAGTTGTCGAAAGCCCACCCGAACGAAGTTGAGAGCACAAGCGAAGCGAGGCGCTCATTAGCTCGGGTGGGCAATCGACAACACCGCACGAGTTGCAGATACTATTTTTTGTTACTAATGCGGAGATAATTTCGGTACAAAGAAAAATTATAGAATTTAATAATTTTATTGAAAACAATGCACATGTTGTTTAACAAGACCGATTAATTATTTTTTTCATTTAAATAAACAGTTATATTTGAAAACATTAATGTTGATATTTTTTAAGTTTTTTGTAGAAATTGAATCTAAAACTTCGAAATCAAAATTTTCTTTATCTTTCACATTGATATCAATGGTTACTAAAATCGATTGTGTCTTTTTTTAGATATATTCATTTTACATTTATTTTTTAAATCGTGAATTGGCGTGTGCCAAGCAAAATTTGCGTCCGAAAAGTAAACTTGTCGCACTCAAACTGTAAAATGAGAAAACAGCTACTTATCAACCGCAAAAATGTACGTTTAGATACTGTTTATCCTGCATGAGTAATAAAAAAAACAGGACCTTTAAAAAATGAGGGACATTTCTATTTCGCTCTTCGTATTTCTAACATCGCAAATTATAATTTTCGAATTTCGTTTCTAATAATTATTTTTTACTCGTGATAAGTCACTTTTCGCGTAGCGCACCGGTTCTTTATATTAAAACTAATGTTTATTTTTAAAAACTTTTTTCTTATTTTGGACACTCACCTTTCGGTATCGGTCGCCGCTTGGAGTGGTTACGTGTGCCTATTCCGCTAAAATTTTTTTTTTTGGATATTAAATATGTAGTATGATATCTACATATAACTTAAATAATAATGCTGACATAGATCTAATCGTTGATTATTTACGTAATAATATTGCTGACGGTATATATTATTGTTTCAGCAAGCCGGTTCAGTGCAGTTGTTTGCTAATTATGATAAATGTATTGCAAATTATTTTGTGGACGCTGATGATAACGTGTTTCTTGATGCGTTCACTCAAATATCGTCTATCCCAATTGGATACAACCATCCTGAATTGCTGAAAACCTTCGAAAATCAACATAATTTGGTAAATATTTCATGCTATCACAATTTGTTATTATTTGTGCAGAGACCCTTGTTTGGAGGCAGAGAAAGATTTATTTATAAAGTGTTAAAATACCAGTCAATACATTTAATAAGATTCTATATCCCTAACTTAACCAAAAAGCATCGACGAACTCATAAAACGCCCACGCCCCAGGCTAACGAGTTTTGGTTAACTTGCTCAGTCCATGTCCTCTTTACTACCTTTTGGTTAAACACCAATTTCCATATTTATAACTTCAAAAATGATGAATTACCATACAAACTATCACTACCTCAGGGAATGACTTTTTAAAAACACCTTTTTTTCCGTCAGGTATTGCTTTATGAATCCTGGTGCCGTCAAAGGGGGTGGCGAGTGGGTATGTGGGTTTCCACGGCTGTAAGGTGCAATGCCGGGCTACCCACTAAAACGGTGTCCTTCCGGGGCGCCTTATGCCGGGGCAACAGGGACGCGTTTTGCACTCTACCGTAACCCCGGCGGCGACGTTCAGACCGTTGAATGAATGCGTCGGGCTCATCCCGTATGGGGCAGGAGGGTGGAGCCGCCCCTGCCCTATTTGTGAATAGCGTGGGAGGCGCGCGTGAACACTGCGCGCGCCGTCTCGAGCCTATTTGGATGTGGAGACGTTTACCCCCGGATGTCACCCCGGGCCTTTAGATGGGGGGGGGAGAAGGGTGTGGAATGCCCTCCTCCGGGCACCGACTTTCCGGCAGCGGATTGGTTATTAAGTGGATCGATTTCCTGCTCCCTCTCTGCCGCCTCCTTTGCGACATCACGTCTTCGCAGAAGGTGAGAGCCGCCAACCATGCCTCCTCGCTGTCGACCATGGATTTTACGACAACCAGTAACGAGAGGTCCTTGCCGCGACGAGCGTACGGCGCTGTTCATGCCGAGCACTCCGCGAGCGTATGCTGCGCCGTATCCTCATTGGAGCCGCAGTGGTAGCACTCGGTTGTCGACTCTCTTCCGGCTATTCGGAACAGGTACTTGTTGAAGCAACCATGCCCCGACAGTACCTGCGTCATCCGGACTGTCAACGACCCCGACTTTCTGTCCGTCCAGTCTTTCAGCACTGGACGGATCGCCTCGACAGTCCGGCAGCTGGCATTCCGACTTGCCAGCCGCCTCTACCATTTCTCCATTATGGACCGCCTGGCCCGGGGTCTCTGCGCTTCTACCTCCTTGGGTAATGAGTCTTCTCGGTTTTCGCGAAGACCCGCCCGCCACTTATTGACCGTGGCGTGCACCTTGTCTTCCAAATCCCAGGGAGGGCTTCCGGCAAGTGCGCTGCCCGCCTCAAAGGAAACGGTGCGATACGACCCTGACGGCCATTGCCCTCTGTGGAGTCTAAGACGGGCAATGTTTTTCGCCGTCAGGGCCCCTACCCAGATTGGGGCTCCGTAGAGCGCCATTGAGTGCACTGCCCCCATGTAGAGACGGCGGCATTACGCCTTGTGCCCCCCGATATTGGGCATTAAGCGCGGCCGATGCTCCCATCAGACGGGGAGCCAGTTGCCGGAAGTGTTCACGGAAACTCCATCGGCTATCGAGGTTGAGCCCCAGGTACCTCATATGAGGCTTGACCCCGATGCGAGTGCCACCTATTAGGATGTGAGACCCTACAGGTGGCGCTTTTCGAGGTCCGTGGAAACAAAGGGCTTCACACTTGTGCAGCGCCACCTCGAGTCCCAGCATCTTTATCTGCCGCACTACTTATGCGACCGTGCATGTGGCAAGGTGGGCAACCTTCCTGCAAGAGTTTCCTCTGACCGTGACAAGCGTGTCATCCGCGTAACACGTTACGTTAGACCCTGGAGGAGCTCACCTCTCAGCACCCAGTCGTATCTGATGTTCCACAGGAGCATACCCAGAACATACCCCTGGGGAACACCGCACGACATTCTCCACCGGTGCTGCCGCCTGTCCGATGGAAACAACCGACCTATCCCTCGAGTAGGCCCCTACGATACTCCTCAAGTAGGGAGGCACCCCATGGAATCGAAGCGCCTCCTTGATACAGGCCCAGGGCAGGGCGTTGAAAGCGTTGGATATGTTAAGAGATATCGCCAACAACAACCATTCGAGTTTCCGCCTCTTCAGAAAGGGCCTTGACGCTCTAAATAGCGTCGACTGGCATCTTCGGAAGGAAGCCAAACTGCCTACACGACAAGTCGGGACCTACGCGAAGTAGATGTTCGACGAGGCGACCAGCGACTACCCGTTCACAGAGCTTACTCGCCTCGTCGAGCAGTACGATCAGACGGTGGGCGGAGGGAGACTCCGCTGGACGCCCGTCTTTATTCAAAAGGACAAGGCGACCCGTCTTCCACACTATAGGGAACTGGCCCGTCTCCAGACAAGCATCCAACAACCTCTTGTACCTCTCTCCGATAAGCCCAAGGACTAACGCCAAGACGCGGCCCGGAATCCCATCCGGGCCCGGAGCCTGAGACACGCCGCTCGCAACTCTGAATCCATAACCGGCGGCACGTCGGCAACGGCACCCTCGTTTCGTTTTGAGGGTGCCATGGCCGGAAGTCTGTGCTCGGTTAGTAAACAGAGCTGACACGACCGTCTCAAGCATCCGGGGCTGGAGACTCTCCGTTAATGGGAGCGCCCAGGTGCGAAACTTGTTCCGCACCATTTTGTATGGGCGCCCCCACGGATCCCTATTCAGAGTCTCCAGCAGCTCCGCTCTGGCGTTCGGCTTGGCAGCACTGATGGCCAGCTGCAGCGTTTTCACTTTTTCCCTGTAAGTCACATACAGCCGATACTCCACGTCCGCGTCTCGGTTCCGCCACCTGCGGAGAAGAGATAGTTTCTTTATTATTCTTTTTCCTACGGTTGTCTATTTTGTGCTAAGCATTTACTAATTTATTTTCGATATTCTCCAAATAGCCCAATTTCATTACATGTACATTTTTAGTGTTTTCAAATCGAAATGATTGATTTGAATAGTGAATATTTATATTTCAGAAATCATTAGTTAACCGGCCTGCACTTGGAGTATTCCCATCCACAGATTGGCCGCATAAACTGAGGAATGTATTATTATCGGTTGGACCTGCTGGTTTGGATAATATAGCGACCATGATGTGCGGCTCTTGTTCTAATGAGAACACGTATAAAACCGTTTTTATATGGTATCAAACAAGAGAGCGTGGGGGATCTATAGATTTTACACCAGAGGAAATGCAATCATGCATGATAAATCAACCTCCAGGAGCACCGAAATTATCTATTATGTCTTTTGAGGTAATTATACGTATGGATCTATCCGTCTATTGAGGTTCAAAATAAAACAAGTACTTAAGGGGAGAGACTGGGTTATGTGAAGCTTTTATCCACTAAAGCCATATTAAAACTCCTTCGGCGGTCGTTCTCGGCGCGTTGTCGAAAGCACCAGTCGAAAGTCTACGAGAATTCCCTGCAGAACGCATCAAAGCCCCTCTCGTGCGTGTTCAGATTACTTATGGTTATGCCTAGGTTACTATTTATATTATACTATATTATATTATACTATATTATATATATTATACTATTTTAATATTGATAGTATAATTAGTATAGAACAGTATTGGTCGAAAATGCTACCAAAATATTATGTAATTCGCCTTTTAACTATGTTGAACGAGTTGCGAATTGTATCGTTCTAACGTAAATATTCCACGCCAGAGGGCTGAGTAGTGCCCTCGAACAAGTACGGCCTTAGACAGTAGAGTTTACATTCTCGATGCTATTTTGAATCCCGGGATCAAGTTTCGGGACTTGGCACATTCCTCAAATTGACGGGAAATTCAAGACTTTCGATGCTTCAGAAAGTTATATTTATATTATAAATTATAATTTAATGTACTAGGTCCATTTTTACCTATACTCGCAGCTACATTATTATGACAAAAAAAATTAAACCAATTTCATAATAAATACACTGATAAAATAATAATTTATCCTTTGATTAAAAAGGAAGTACCTACAAAAATGACATCGTAAATACTATACAAATATCTGTGCAAATACTTATATACGCTATATCTACGTATAATTTTTGACAGTTACTGAAGTCTTGTAAAGCTGAATAAGGATAGTTGTTAGTGAGTTACCTCTCAAGTCGAAGTTGTCCAAAGTTATGTTCTCTCTCGGGCAAAGTCTATGCAGCTGTGCTATAGAACTAACTTCAAGAATGAAGGCGATGGGAGGCTTTAGTTAGGTAGAACATCGTTTCTCCGTTAGTTTTACTTGATGCCCGTTCTACAATGTGCATCCTATTATCTGTAATGCTAATGAGTGACATACGGAGCCAAAACGTCGGCACTGACAGTAAGACCGGTCCATTTTAAAGTCGCTCAGTTTTGCATGAAACGAAATATTCTCGGAGTTTGTCTGAAATACGGTTTTGTTCAATTTCAGGGTAGTTTTCATGGGCGCACATTTGGTGCTCTCTCTACTACAAGATCGAAAGCGATACATAAATTGGATGTCCCAGCTTTTGACTGGCCGGTGGCTCCGTTTCCAAGATACAAATATCCCTTAAAAGAATTTATACATGAGAATCAAGAAGAAGACAAAAAGTAATGTTATTTTTTTCATAGAATTTATTTTTTCCTTACTTCGCTTGACGTGAATCGTGACTAAACTAATATCATTCTCAACGATTTTCTAATTGCTTAAAATAACGTAATTTCAATAATAGAAATAGAAATGGCGATAGTAGGGAATTAAGGATCCGCTTTTCTTGCAACGGCCTTAAATAATTATGTAATATTTGTTGTTAGTAGGTAGGTATTTAATAACCTAAGTTCGAACCAGTTCAATAAGCCTCGAAAAAGAAAAAAATGCCGAAACCTACCTGCCACTGCGCGGGACATTGGTGCGTGAATGATTGCGTGACAAATTGTTGGTTATTCGTTAACTTTGGGTAACTGTACGTGACCACTGACCACTTATGTGACTGCTTTTGACATTTTCAAGTTCAGGCCGTCAGCAGTCAGGCGCATGTTTCCCTTTTTTGGCCTGCCCTTTGTCATATTTACTCATGTGAAAGTATTATAATATGAGTTGTCATATATTACTAACTACATGAGTAAGTAGTCCTAGTGATATACAATGTGTACATTTGTTAAGTATCTTTCAATATCTAGTCAAAATATGATATTAGTTTTTTTAATTTTTATGTAAATTTCTATATTTGTATATTTTTACATTACGAATAGCTTAATATTTACAGATGTTTGGAGCAAGTCACAGATCTCATAGAGAAGTATAAAAACAAAGGTATTCCTGTGGCCGGCTTAATTGTTGAACCCATCCAGTCTGAAGGTGGAGACAATGAAGCGTCACCGGAGTTTTTTCAAAAGCTTCAAGCAATATGTCATGAGGTTTGCACTTAAATGAATACAGAGTACTAACCGTCGTTAAACCGTTAGTTGTTAGCTGTTGTTACCCAGATAGCATATAAGATTGCTGCATGCTTGATTTTTCTTCGATTAAAAATTGACAAGTTAAATACGACGACGCAAGTTTTTGACAATGATTAAAAGCTGCTATGTCAAATATGACAACAATCTTTTTGATAGTGTTGCTGCAATCTTATTATTTTTAGTAGGTATTAAATTTGTTTATATTTTAGTACAGTCTACTCTTGTATCCTTACAATCTTACCACGCAATTGCCTTCTGATGCAACGACAGAGTATCGCACCTGAATAACTCCTGCGTAAAACACTGTATTTGCTATGGCAACATTGTATCTTTCTCGCGTGGTAACTACGAGGGCTAATTTAAACTTGCCTCAAATGTAGAGTTGCACGCCAAACTTGACGCACGCCTGGCTCAAGTTTAAATTGCTATCTGGACAATAACTAAGTCGATACTTATTGTTTTTAGGGCTCTATGAACAATAATTTAGTACGTTTAGTATATTAAAGTTTACTACCTATCTTCAGATCAAAAAATACATAGATGGAGCAACAGAACCCAAAAGGGGAGCATTCATAAGTCGGTAAATTCATCTACTTGTTACATCATTCTTCAATGGTCGTCATATAATATGTTGAGCAAAGCTTCTTACCTTACCATGTAGAATTACGCCTTACCATGTAGAATTCATCTTAATCACGAGTAGAGCTCCCACCATTTCAATTTACGTTTTAATAAATGTATATAGGAGTAAAGCAAAAATGCAGTGGTTCCAATTAATTTGTCGACCCATCGTAGTATACTTATAATATTCGGTAATCATTATTTTGAATATTTTTCCACAAATAGTAAAATGGAACATTATTAACTCACTATTAGTTGTTTCACAGAATGGGGTTGCCTTTATCATAGATGAAGTGCAGACTGGCTGTGGACCTACTGGCAAGATGTGGTGTCATGAGCATTTCAATCTTTCTACGTCTCCTGATATAGTCACTTTTAGCAAAAAAATGTTGACTGGTGGATTTTATTCCAAATCTGAGTTCAAGTAAGTATTGAAATTTGGAACAACTACTTAACTAGAACCATATTTTCAATTTTCAATGAAAACTTGAAATTGGAATAAGTATTCGTTTAATAACTACGTAGTAAGTAATACTGTCGATTACTTATTTTAGACCTTCTCACGCTTATCGGGTTTTCAATACGTGGATGGGTGATCCAGGAAAGCTGGTTCTTCTAGAGAGCGTACTGAAAGTGATAAAGCAAGAGAACCTACTCAAGGTGGTTAATGAATCAGGAACGGTTCTGAAAGATGGCCTCCATAAGCTTGAAACAGAATTTCCACATATTATAAATAGCGTACGAGGTCGCGGCACATTCTTAGCATATAATGCTGAAACAAGTGAATTGAGAGACAAGTTAAATAATAAATTGAAAGCAAATGGTATGTTGGATTTTTTTAGTTTTATCTTTTATCCTAAGTTAATATGTCTAAATATATTGTTACGAACTGTGGGCAATCAAATGCCTTGTAAAGAGTGCAAAGAGTTTATTTCCGTTCGTAGGCACGAAGTAGGTACTTTCGTAGTAGTCCCCAAAAGTACACGCTTCACTCAATAAAAACGTTCCCGAATTGCAGAATTCTTCTATCCATAGAGGTCGCAGTATAGTCGTCGTAGTAATCTTCGTAATTTGCCTTGATATTGCCTCGAAATATCGTTTCGATAGATCGTCGAAAAACTGACTCAGCGACGTGCACACGGTGAGTTCGATTATCTTGACGCACTGCTTCCATTTCAAGTGCGTGCGCCAGAGCTACATTGAGATCACAACAGGGGCTTGCCTTTGAACAGCCAGCGCTTGCCCCGCAGCCCTGGCTGTTTTTAGTTTAATCCTCGGAGGTAACTTGTGTCCCAGACGACGTTTTCCTAACCCTTTTACTGGAACAATTGATGCGTAGATGCCCTCTCTCGCCGCATTCGTAACATATTTGAGATCTTGCTTGATTTGTAATTTCGCGCAGACGGTGAGTTCGATTACCTTGACGCACTGCATCCTCTTTAAGTGCGTGTGCTAGAGCAATCTTGAGAGTCTGATGATGTCATAGACGGACCGCAGCTCTAACGTCTGTGTCGCGAATCCCGTCGACAAATGCTTGCACGACAGTTGTAGCGTCGGCGTAGATGCGTAGACTAGTCGCACCATGCACTCAAGTGCCCACTGCTGCAAACTTTCGCTGCTTTTCTGTGCGCGGTCTCGTGGTTGGGCCCTATATATGTGGTCAAGGTGCTTCTCATCGTATCATGACTATAGCGCATTGAGCATGTCTGCTAATGTCCTTTCTAAGCCGCAAACAATTTCCAACACCTGCACTGCATTACCTCGCACAGCAAGTGTAAAGGCAGTTAGTGCTTGTGTATCGTCCCACCCGTTGCTCTCTGCCACAGTCTCAAACTGTAGCCGGAAAGCTGCCCGAGATGTGGTCCCATCAAAGTGAGGTACCTCGAACTTGGGTAGAGCACTGGGAACAGTTACGACGCCTCTCACTGCGACTTTCTGTACCTTCTCGTGTAGGCTTTGTATCTCCTTTTCATATTCAGACAAGAACTGTCATTCTTTATCCTTATATTTTTTAGTATAATATCCTTTATTATCTATTCAGTTTAATCTCCTCTATACGGTTTTCACATTTTTTATACAGTGATTTAATACCATTAAAAAAAGCTCTCTTCCTTCAAAATGTTCATTCACCGTGAAACCGGGAAACTGTGGGGTACTGTTATTCACTAGGAGCAGCTTGAAATCCGTCGACGGAAGACTTTAAATGAGATGTATATAATGGAGCTATAGAATTAGTAACTATCTACAAATGTTATATTTAAAATTATTGGTTTTCTCTATAAATTTGCTACTTTTGATATAAATCACATCACAGTTTTCTCCTTCGATCACAAATAAAGAATCACAATTCACAATCTCCTGTAAAATCTAAACAAATTATTGTCCGATTTGACGTATATATATTTTTAATATTTTTTAATATTGGCTGGCCCGTTGGCGCAGTGGCATATGCATCTGCTCTCCAAGCCAGGGTCCCGGGTTCGATCCCCGGTCAGGTCAATTTAGGAAACGAACTTTTCTAAATTGGCTTGGAGTCTGGGTGTTACTGGGAACTACCCCAGAGTTCGTTATGTGGTACCCATAGTACAAGCTTACTGCTTAGTTTGGGGTCACACAATCTGTGTAATTGTCTGGAGTAAATAAATAAAATATATATATACTATTATCCGTGATATAACAAATGCAAATTAAGGTTTAGATTGTTTCACATTGGGTAAAATCACCGTAAAATTTTGCAATTTTTTTTGTAGTTTTATATAAACACGACGATATATTTATAACGTTTATTTTGAATGAGTTAGGTTAGGTCTTTTTCCGGAATCCGCTTTATAAATGGAGCAGTATTGAAACAGGAGTCCGCATTCTAAAGAGATAGTTGAAGTCGAGAAATTTATTTCTCAAAACATCTCTATAATCCTCCAACTCTTTTCATCGTTTGCTGTTGGTATATCTACATATAGCAATGTTTACATATCCTAGTAAGTGTATTTGTGAGTTATTTCCAAGACCAATATTGAAACAGGAGTCCGAACTACAAAGAAATAGTTGAAGTCGAGAAATTTAATCTCGCAACATCTCTATAATCCTCCATCTCTTTTCACCTTTTGCTGTTAGTAGATATGTATATAGCAATCTTATACTCGTATAAACTAGTAGGAGTATTTCTAAGTTATTTCCAGGAGCAGTATTGAAATAGGAGTCTACACTCTAAGGAGATAGTTGTAGTCAAGAAATTTAATCGTGAAAAATTTCTATATCTTTCCTTCTCTTTTCATCTTTTGCTGTTCGTATACGTAAATATAGCAATTTTATATATTGGTACTAGTAGGTGTATTTCCAAGTTATTTCTAGGAGTTAGGAAGAGACGTCGCGCAATGCACCAACTCCATTCACTGCGCCGGATATGTCGTCATTGTCAGGATGAGAGCCTGTCAAGTTTATTTATTTAGTTAATAGAAAATGTTATTTTTCATAACACAATCTATTCGCTTCTCGGCCTTTTGGCTAAGATCAAAGTGTAGCACAATCTATAATTTTAAATGATTGCTTATTTTTTTTTATTGGCAATCATTATTTTACAGCGTCTTAAAAATTTTTTAAAGCTAATATATTTATAATGAAGAAGTAACATTTAATTGTATAACATTATATTTTTTAATAGCAATTTATAGGAATTTTGTTCATATTTTTAACAACTTCGAAGTGCCATTAAATGCATTCCTTTTTTAAATTATATAGAGATTCTTATTTGATTGAAAACTATAACATCGTCTTGATTATTTTTCTTTTCAGGCATTCTAAGTGGTTCATGTGGAGCTAAGGCAATTCGTCTCAGACCAGCGCTGATATTTACACCAAAACATGCTAACATTTATTTGGACATCTTAAGAAAAACTTTGTCAGAAATGTGAATTAAATAGTTTTGCTAAATTGTATTATCGATGTTTCTATGCATTTTTACACAGTATTATATACGAATATAGTAGTGGCTCAAGCGGTAAATCTGTGGTTTTATGGCTACGAACCTGAGTATAAGGACAATAACTAAGCATATTGTTTTTAGTTTTAAGGTGAGAGTATTGTAAATTGTCAAAATATGGCGATTTTGAGAAAAAAATGTCAGTTTTATCTTTCGTGCGTCAACATGTAATTGTAAATCACTTGCAAGTAAAAAGCTATTGTAGGTACGTAAGTGTAATTTGAATGTTATCTTTGAACTAGAGATGTAAACTGACCGTAAGCTAAAGTATTTGACCGTCAGGAATTATATACTTATTATTTATCCATAAATGACGGTTAGAATAGGTTAGTCTTCGTCGGAATGGGCTGAAAATTTGTAACACATCTTGTACGTAAAACCAATAGCAATGCTTACGGTGGGCTTCTCATATTGTTGTAGCCAAGATTATCTCCTCACAAAGGAACTCTTTAACACTGTTGACAGTTTAAATTTGTTGGTTGATTTTAGGTAATATTTTATACAATTAACCTTTCTTGAGACAGCGCGAAGAGTAGGAAACGCTATTAATCTTGTTTATAAAATTAAATTAGGTAGGCAAAGATGCCACAAATGTATTGTTTTTCATATTTGCTTTAAATTCGTCTCACATATTTGTTTTTAGACAATTATTTTTTAGTTCGTGAAATTAAGTCTTAGGAACATGATTAACTTGTTGTATTTATGAACTTTTACAGACGTTTATAATAGTCTACGCAATTAGATTTTAGTTCATTTTAAGCCTAAAACTAGGGAAAAGTTTTTGCCGTCGTTGACGTAGGTTAATTTCTAATCTCCTCTTTTATTTCTATGGAAATTATTTTTCATATTTGATCGAAAGTAATATTTACGTAATATTTAAATTAAATAATTGTACCTCACTTACATGTCTTTTAATAATGCAATAAAAGTATAAAATATATTATGACTTTTAATAATGTACGAAATTGAACCATACACATAAAAAATTCTTTAGTGTCTCATGGTTAATGATTATGGACAATAAACATATAGGTATTACAGCAACATTGTAGTCGGAACCCGATTAGCTTATAATATTTTGTCCTTCTATAACTTCCTACTTTAAAGATGTATTTTGAATAATGATGAGATTTGAGGAGGCGAAAGAAGTATGTAAAGACGCGAATCTTGGCGCTCCATCCTTTTTGTCTACCCTGGAGATACAGCGTGAGATATGTATGCACGTATTATATTTATATTACTTTTTGTTACGTTATTGGATAGGTACATGGGAAAGACAGGGTAAGTCTAGTTTTCTTGATTCTCTCTTTAATTAATTATCTAATCGGATAGCTATAATTATTTATTTACATATTTTGTGGCTCGGTATGCCAAGAAATTACATATTATCATATACCTAATATTTATATGATATAATTTTCCATTTTAGGGTTTAAATATTTACAGAAAAAGATAATCATCTACCAAATAAAAAAAGTGATATAAAAACTAAGACTTCATCGTTTCATTCCATTTATGATCCCCAACATTTATTACCACCATTATTACCATAGATAATACATATTTACTCAACACATACAGAATTCAGAGCCTCATTAAGGAGTGGGTATCTATATTATCATAGAGCGGGACTATTTGGGACACTCCAAATTATATTTTTCTCGTGATAAAATAAGGATAAAATAAAGATAATGTGTAGTTTTAAGTTTGTAAATATTAACGTATGTATGTACTTTTTGTTAATGTAAATAAGGATAAAATTAATTGATATACTAGTATTAGAGATTATTACTTTATTATATTCCTTCTTTTTGTAGATTGTTTTTGTCACATGAAGGATGTAATTTGGAGTGTTCCCAATGGCTCCACAATACAATATTATGATTGTTCGTTCGATAGATGTGGTCTGACGGCTGTGCGCTGCTGGTCTTGGGCTGCATGTACATTGTGATGACCTTGCTTGCGGTTCGGTTTATGTGGGTACATGAAGTTTAATGACATAAACGATATATTTTTAAAAGTCGGGAAAGTTGATAATCAGGGAAGTAAACGTTTTGAATTTAGACTTTTTGGTGTGAACAAAAGAAGCGTGGTTGGCATTTTATTCAAAATTCAGATTGCTATTTTTTGTGCTTTTGGGAGTTTTAAGTGCAAAAATTATAGTATATTGTACGTTAAAGTTGTGTGCGAGTGAGAGGAGTTGGAGGAATTTCATTTAACAGTATTTTATTTATTCCAAGTTTCCAAGGAATGAGCGTCAAACCATCCGGTCTCCTGCCGTCGCTGCGCACAATACCTACAGGCTCTAAGACTGCAGGAACGCCAGCGGCGACAAGAGCCCGCCGAATAACGTCATTCAAGGCAGCATGTCGTGACATGCGGCCCGCACTACGTAAACAGGATAAACCGTGGTGACCTAGTACATCGACGAGATCACCACAGCGGCAACGGTGAAGAAGGTTAGTCCTGGCCCCCAGACGAAGGGATACTATGAGAGAAAGCGCGGTATTGTCGATTAAGGTTCCTAAGTTTTTTGAAGGTATTACCTTCAACCAGTGTCCTGACTCCTTCTCAGAAACAGCTAGGAGGCGAGACCGATCTTTTTCGGTACTACAAGAATCTAAAAGTTGTAAATGAACATTTTTGCATAGAGGCTCATCCCAGTGTTTTTGAGAAAAGGTCGAGGTAGGCAGGTTAGTACTCGGACAAACACTTAACCAAGCATTTCGAGCATCAGTCAAGCACGGCACCTCAACCGATCCTAAGGAAGGGCGAATAACAGATAGGAAAAGGTTTTCCGTGCTGTAGGCTGACGAAAGAAAAGCTGGCAGTGACACACTCGAGATTTTGCGTATGCCCAGGCCTCCATAACAGATGGGAAGCGAGGCTTGATTCCAGACTCTGTCATCAACAAAGGAGCAATTTAATATTTTAGATAATGTATTTTTTAGAATATTGTCTACAGATTTTAAAAGCGTTTGAAATTTAAAAAGCTGAGAACAGCGAAGAGCATATGTAAGTTATATTATTTAAGATAATGTGTAGTTTTAAGTTTGTAAATATTAACATATGTATGTATTTTTTATTAATAAAGATTATAAATTTATATTTATGGTCGAATTTCGACCACCGGGCGACCACTAGTAAAAATATATCAATTCTACAAATGTTTAGTCGGTATTCTATTGGTGAGTATAAAAAATTTTTGTCGTTCCGAGATAACCTTTATAGTGAAAATTTGATGCCTTTTAGATTTAAACTAGTCCATACAAAATATAATGTTAGTTCTACATTAATTTTAATCACATAAAGTACCCACATGTGATATTTTGTAACATTTTAGTAATAAGAACGAGGGTAGAATGGATTTCCTGCGTGTAGTGGGGCTGCATAAAAGCCTGATTTTGGTCTTGTAAGAGTGCAGTTGTTGAGAAGTTGTCGAATAGTCAAGTACATAATAGTTGTGATGAAGAATTGATAACGTGTTCATAGTGATCAGTGCTCCCGTTACATTTCATATTTAACAATAAATTTAATTCGTTTACAGTAACAGCCTCCGCAAGACCATTGAATTTTAGAAAAAAGTCGATTTGGGAGTCAAGTGTGATGTTAGGTAAAAAACATTAAATTTTAATAACTAGACCTATTTTATCATGTATATCATTGAAATGATAATTTATTAGCGATCCAAAACAAAAAGAAAGCATAGTTCTAATTTGGTTGCTTAAAAGAAAGGGTTAAGATAAAGGTAAGCTGGGAAGGCAATCTGCTATGAAACTGTTATGAACTTGTGACGCTATCGTGTTGGATTGTTCTTTGAGACGACAGGTTGCGTTTGGTTATTTAAAAATACTTGTTTTAAATTTTGAGGGATTAAAATTAAATGGACATAACATCAATTAAAATGGTAGATATGGTGGCATATAAGATCGAAAATACACGACTAATATCCATTCCATTCCGATAGTTACAAATACAAGATCCGTACAGATGTCAAAAGCCATTTAATATACACAAATCTATTTAACTCTATCAAGAAACTTTCCAGAAAACTTTCAGATAAAACAGTAAGCTAGCTAAAATAAGCTAGTAAATACAAGGAATTCATGCAATGCATTTGTTCGAAAGAAAATATTGAGATTTGAATACAGACCAACACGCAATACCTCCGTCACATTGTTTCAGTGGTACTATTATTATAGGAAATTTTCCAAAACATCTGGCAAATAAATTTCCAGGCAATCTATCATATGCTCTTTGGTTCGTACGTGGTAATCGCGAATACTATGTCTGTAAGTAGCGACTGAGACTTTTTCGAAAATTTTATAACTACTATTATTTAATAAAAGTTTACGCTCTGTCTTGATTCTTTATTACCATCTTGCAAGATTGCTCACGATATCCTTTCTATATAATTTTGAGCTCTCGATACCTACCAGAAAACCTAAAAAAGAGTATCGATTCTGTCATTTAACGTAATAGCTATTTTGCATATTTTGAGTTTATTTTACTAGCAATGATTACTGATGACAGTAACTGACAGCACATTATGAAAGCACATAAATTGTCTCAACCTTCCACACCAAGGCTATATATTGATCTGATTTTGCAAAAAAAAAGCTACCGATTTTGAACAACTGGTCTGACCAAGAAATTCATTGCATTCTCCAATGAGAATGAGAAACTGTTGTTAATTACGACTTTCATGCACATCCAAGCTATTAGAAAAAAAAAACGACGGAAGCTGCTACGTTACAATGTACAAAAAAAATATTGGAAATATATGCATTAAGAGACAAAGAGAGATTTTTGGGAAAACTGTAGAACAATTACAATATGATAGTTTTTTTATTTAAAATGCATTAATAGGTGTTTTAGTTATGATTTTGTGATATCGAATATCGGTAGATATCGAAATTAACATATATCTGACATTAGATTATACCCAATTGTAAGCCACAAATATACAGATTTTTCAAAAAAATCTGATTAAATTTTTTATGGATTCTTACTCTAATACGAGGCACCAATCCCCCTCTATTATTATTAAATAATTCAAAATAGGAAAAAATATTATTTTTCGTACAACCGCGCTCCACCCTAATTAAATAGTGACCTAATTTTGTTTTTTTTCAGCTATTGCCCACCAATAATTGGATTTTGCGTAATTTTTTAGTTACCTTAAGAAATATATAAAATCTTTAATGTACGTTATTTTATACATTAGCAGAATAAAATAAAGGTTGCTAACGATAACGATAACTTGGTCTTTCGAAAGGCAGTCCTACTTTACCAGTTTTATTAAGTATTATCAAAAGTTAAAATGTTAATCATTTTTTGGGAATTTATTTCTTTAGAAAAGTTTGAAACGCTGTTCGGTAGAAAGTAAAACATATAAAAAAAAACGAATTTAAAAACAATTCATTTTCCAATCCGTGTCATATCAGACATCATATTTAGAGAATGCAATCCCGCAATATAGTTTCAATCCCGGTATTTGCGGGACTGAACGTTATGTATCCCGCGGGATCCGGGTATTTGCGAGATCCCGCAGGTTGTCGTGAGACTTCGTAAATAAATCGATATGTAGTACCTTATTTGAAGGTTTTTTACCAAAATTTTTTTTAATTTTCTTTACCAATTTTCTTACTTTCTTATGCATTATTATAATATCTCGCATATCCGACGACGTGCAGAAAACTCGGAATGGTAAACCATCTTTTGCCACCATTCGTGATACCTTCTTTTCTACGGTATTACTTTCTCTTGAGAAGTAATCAGTGATTTTGCGTTTTTTTGCCGAGGTTGATGATTGAGGTTGAGGATGAACTGACGACTAGGAAATCGTGAGGAAATCGGACGCCGATGTAGTTGTCAAAGCGGCTGTATCTGGTGGCCTTGACGATTCCTCCGAAACTTTTAGTTTAGTATCAATTGTATGTTTTGATTTTAAATGTACATGCAAACCTTTAGTAGAACGTCCTGTCGTTTTAATTATTGATTTGCATAACTTGAACTTTGCAGTCTGTGAATATAGCACTACGCATTAGACTACGCATTATTTTATTTCTCGTTAATCCCGCAAATCCCGCGGGATCCCGCTCAAGTTACAAGCGAGATTAGTTAATCATATTGCATGCGGGATCCCGGTATCTCGGGATCCTGGTATCCCGGTATTGCATTCTCTAATCATATTATAACAAGATATCAGTTCGACGATGAAAAATTGATACCTCTACTACAGCTAAACTACGAGAAAAACATTTAGAAAAAACATACAGAAAAGAAAGAAAGAACTCAATTAAATACTTTATCGAACAGAATTTAAGATAACACTTTAAGTAATATTTTAATTAAAAATAAAATAACATTACAGTTTAATACCCGGAAAAAGTTTCGTTTCGAAGTTCTCCTTTAATCGAGCGATATCTGTACATTGTTTTTTTTTGAATATAATTTGAATACTATTGCATTTAATGATTTATTAATTACATTTTTTATTAAATTTATCATTTTCAAATATTTTAAAAACACATTGTGAGCCTTCGTTCTGCTTTATGAATCTCTACTCTATTTCTTCCTCTGTTTCACATTCTCAACTCGTTCATTATCTGAAAATAGCTGAATTAATGCATAATAAATAATTAAGTACTGTAACAAATAAAATGTAAAATTAGGTATAAAAGTTCAAATATGGCATCACTGAACAAATTCTTGTCTATAGTTTTAAATTTAGTTTTATTTGAAAACTAATAATTTAAAATTATGTTTTAAGGTGTGCTTTGTTCTACATCGATTTTATTTGCATTTTAATCTAATTTTGTATATTTCTGAGCCAGAATCTGACATATTAGACGTAAATTTAACATACATGAATTGTACGAAAATCATAAATCATGCGAATTGTGTGACCGTCATTATTAGAATGACGTGACAAGTCAGTGAATTCACTGACTTATTCACTGATTGCTTTATTTTTCGGTTTTGTTGCTCTGTTATGTATTTTTTTCAATCTAAGTTATTAACTTAATTGTTTTGTGTTAAGAAAGTATTCTACTTTCTTAATTTGAATGACAAATACACGATTGAGTGAAAATGTGACAACAAAAAAATCAATCGATACGAGTAAGTATCGATACTTTGTAATTAGGGATAAAACGACATCTCGCTTGCACCAACTATTTAATAGATGTCAGTTCCTTAAATCGAAATTTAAATAGTTGGTGCAAGCCACCCTAAAGTTTCAGTGATTATAGTTGTTAACAAAATTTTATTTTGAAAATTGGTAATTTTGAAGTTTACTTCTGTCATTTTTGTTATTTGTAAGAAGACCCCTCGAAAGGAGGGGCAAAGAGATCTGTGCCTATACAGCAACTGTCTTCTGCTCTTTTATATTTTTACTATTGTTTTAATACTGGCAACTCTTTTCATATGTATTAGAAACATTTCTGCCGATTTTTACTTTTAGCGAAGTTTAAAAGGACTTTTTAGAAGAATGTGAAAACTTCACAGCTGCACATGTTTATTTAGATCTCTTCCAAATATTTTTACTTGCGCAGAACTCTAACGCATTATCACCTAATAGCACTTTAAAACTCTCAAAAATGCCATGGGAAAACCTGAATCAAATGTCAACTGTTCTTATCCCGTTCCCGTCGAAAACTCCTCTTACTTCTATGATAGTTTTAAGAAGTTCAATGGCTGTCACAAAAACAATTTATAAAAAATATAGAATTATGGCTATAAAAACAATCTTTTATGTGATTTTAGGGTTTTATTCAGTTAAGATTCAGTTAAAGAATTTTTACGAAATTTGTAATACAATTAAAATATAATTTTGACGATTAAAATATTACTGACATAATAATATGTATTTTACGTAGACAATGATATTTTAGGCAAAGGCTTGGTAAAGGCCTTCAACTCCGGCAATGAATTAAAGAAATTACAATTATTTCATCTCGTTTGCAAATTTTTATTAACTCTATATACAATTATACATAACTATTATATAAGTTACTATTATATAAGTATAGATATAGAGTTTTGTACGAGTTTACAACTTTTATTTTTAACATAGTTTTTATAACCGTAGACTTTAGACAGTTTGGCCGTATGTAGACTGTGATGCGGGTGCTGTTTTCTAATGAAACGACGGCCGATCAGATTATTTAATAATGTAGGTCGATGCCGATATAATGGGTAAATGTTAACCGTTAAAAATTAACCATCCAAAACTAATACTGCCTTTGGGCTGAAATATATAGGTAAATATTATGACAAAAATAAGTGGGTAGATTAATTATTATAGGTAATGTGGAATGAACAATTAAATACACATTTATTTAGCTCTAAGATAGATAACAATAAAATAGTATCTCTATCTATATCAGCTCTTGATTTGCCCGTCTTTGGACATAGGCTTCCTTTCTTTCTTTCCACGATTGTCTATCTCTCGCCACATTCATCGAGTTCCTGCTCATCTGTTGTCAGATGCCATCCACCCATCTCCAAGATGGGTTACCTCTTCCGCAGAGATTAGCGCGGCGTCTCCGCTTCAATGTCTTTTCGCCCATCGACCGCAGTCCATCCTGGCAATGCGCCCTGCTCTTCTCCACTTCCGCCGCTCAATCTCCTCTACCACGTCTCTCTCTAACTTTCGTCTTCTGCCCAATCTACTCATTCCTTTTATGACATATGAACGTTATTTCAAGCATCAGTTACTCCATCGCCCTATGTGTAACTCTGATTTTCTCAGCAAATCTTTCGGTGAGAGTGGCTGTCACCATTCCATACGTGAAAACAGACAGGACACACTGATTAAACACTTTTGTTTTAGGTGTTGATGAATCTTTTTTGATTGGAGAATCGGGCTATTTGCTCCGAAGACCCACCATGCTTGTGCGATACGTCTTTCGGCTTTTACCACTTGGTCTTCCATGCCATTGGTGATTTTATGGCCCAAGTAAATATAATGGTCGACGACATCTACAGGTAGTTGGTAATTTTTCGCTTCTGGAATGTTTGTTATGATCTTAATTATTGACATTCATTGTCAATCTTATTTTGGCTGATTGACTCTACAAGTCGCCGATCATAGTCAGTATATCCTCGACGCAAACCACAACCAACAAATATTGCCTCTGTCACTCTAATCGAGTCCGTGGACTCGATGAGAGCGACAAGAGATTCAACAACAATTTCAAGAACAATTTTGGCGAATTCGTGTCGCTTTGGTGCACTCCTCGCTCCAATTTAAAAGGCTCTGTAAGATTCTGTAGACTGTCCGATGACGTCCCATGCTGCTGTAGATGTTTCGTAAGCTGGATGGACCTTTCGTCTACTCTGCAGTCTACTAGAGCCCTCTCAACTGTCCGAGCCTCCACCGAGTCAAACGTCCTCTCATAGTCAACGAAGGTAACGATGATTCGCTTTCAGTATTCATGGCACTTTTTAATTAGTGTCTTCGACGTTTGCTGGTGGTCATTTGTACCGTATCCAGATCGGAAACCAGCCTGCTCTCTAGGCGATCGTCGTAGCTAATCGTCGAGTTTATTAGTTAGTCTATTTAGAATAACTCTAAATTTTCTATAATTTATAAATATGAGACAACAGACTAATAGGGCGATAGTTATCCAGCTTTAGCATGTCCCCTTTGGAGCAGGTTTATCACTGCGTTGTGCCAAGCCTCAGTTACCTTTTGTAAACAGCAATGCTAGAGCTCTCCATAGCGCCTCTACCCTTGCTTCAACATTTCGGGTATGATGTTATGTTGGTCTGGAGATCTTCTATTTTTTATTTAACTCACCGCTAGCTGTATCTCTTCTACAGACACGTCAGGAATTTCCTGAAAACCGACATTAGTAACAGGTGGCTTGCATCTCTCGCTCAGCGATCCAGAAAATGGTATTTTACTTTTCTAAAAATTCGTAAACATTTTTCGCTACTTCTACTCGTGTGTGTATATATACAGGGTGAATTTTTTCGCATTATGCAAACTTAAATATAATGATCTGTGATGAAAATAAAAATATACGTATTTTTTTTAGTGTCGTTCAGTACTAAAATCATAAGTTATGACACCACAAAATTGTTTCAAAATAATCGCGACGTTCAAGCGCACCTAAGCTCAGCTGGTCCGCACGCCGCCGAGTCGTTCACCTCATTCATAAGTTGCAAATTTTCCCTTCATACTTTCACGGGCTTAGGACCGTCAAAATGCAAAAGGGTTGTTCGTTTTTTTGTGATTTGAATGTAACTAATAATTGATTAAAAGAAATTTAATAAACAACTTGTTTAAAGTAACAAAATCAGATAATAGCTTTTGCATTCAGGCGTATTTAAAAAATTTGAATCAACTTATGTACAATTATAAATAATTAAAAATGAAATAATCGCCTATTCACTAAAAATCAAACTTAATTATACTTTGACAAATGTTCAAAATGCAATCCATTTCTTTCTATTCAAAGTCTAGCACGTTTTTGTACATTTTCTTTTAATTTGCCGAGCACTAAATTGTTATTTTTCACTTCGTCAAATGCACGTACTATAAGCACTTAAGTCTGCAAGGCTTTGGGCCTCTTTGAGCCAAATGTAACACCGCACCATCACGTAATATTCGCGGTGTGAGTACCTACTCGCGTACACGACCAGCGGAATACAGGAGCGAAAAACAAAAGCGATCAAATCACACAGGGTTGCGCGGACGCTCAAGCGCCTACCGCCCCCTCCGCTACCCTCGTGCGACGTTCCTAGGAATTCTTTGCGACCTACGTTCAAGGACGTGGCCAACCAAATCTAAATTGAAAGTCATACAAAATTGAAAATACCTACTAGACTTTGTTTAGAGAGAAATGGAGTTTGATTTTTAGTAAAGGTGTGATTATTTAATTTTTAATTAATTAATTGTTACATAAGTTGATTCAATTTTTTAAAATACGCCTGAATGCAAAAGCTGTTATTTGATTTTGTTACTTTAAACAACAGTTTATAAAATTTCTTTTAATCAATTATTAGTCATTGAAATCACAAAAATCGAACAAACCTTTTGTAATTTAACGGTCTCAAGCCCGTGAAAGTAAGAAGGCAAAATTTGCATCGTATGAATGAGGTGAATGACCCGGCCGCCAGCTGGTCCGAGGTGCGCATGAACGTCGCGATGATTTTGGGAAAATTTATGATTTTATGACTTATGATTTTTGTACAAAGTGACCCTAAAAAAAAATACGTGTATTTCTATTTTCATCACAGATCTTAATATTTAAGTTTCCGTAGTGCGAAAAAATTCTTCCTGTATATGTACATTATAAATATATTTAAAAAAAGCTTTATATACTACTTTATTCCTTATATTATCAGACCGAATACCGAGGAATACCTAACAAAAGTAATGATCGAAGCATTGAATAGAGTAACACCTGACGACATAAATTTCAAGCACAAGAAATTAACAAATGAGAGATGACACATTAAACTCGTAGAGAAACGAAAGATTTATATATAATATAATTAGCTATTATTGATCATAACCTTGCGTTAGGTGCATGTTGCCCTTTGTAAACATTCTCAACAACTCCACAATAACTCTAGTGTTCCTTCTCACACCCACGCAATGTCTATCATAGCAGCAGCAGCATAGCATAGCAGCGCATAATAGCAGTTTTAAAGTGTTATGATGGACATTGCGTGAACACTCGCATGCGCACTTCGCGTAATATAATTTTTCACCATTCGACTCACCGAACGTACGATTATGGCGTGGCGCGAAATTCAAAGAAAAAAATAACAATAAGTCAACAAACAACCAATGTAACCGGCTAAAGTTAACGGAAGTTCAGTTTAACGGAAGTTAAGAAGAGAGTAAACATTTTTTTGAGTCAACTCAAAAGTTAATTCGGTTAGCAAATAGTTAACTTCGTTATTTAACGATTAACGGATTAATGAGTTAATGCCCACCTTTAGTCGTATGTACGGTGTCGTCCGCTTATCTGATTTGTCGCACCATTGCTGCTCGGACGAGGTTTGTAATTATTTATAAAGTCTATGATTTTTAAATCAAATGTAGGTAACAGCAGCCCTGTTTACTTGGGCAGAAGTTCTTCTTCTCTTTTAATTTGGGATTTCGTTTCATTCTTATGTAAAAAAGTGGTGAATCTCTGATGTAAAATGTCCGTGTGTTTATTTCTAAGTCCCTAACACTCTCCAATAAAATAAAAATAAGCTTTATTGGAATTAAAAAGGATTTCTTGGAATAACGCGAAAACTTCAGCTGCACATATTTATTCAAACTTTCCAATTCTTGACACTTGACACACAGAGATTTAACGCACAATATACAATCACGTTTGGATCTTAAAACTTCCAAAAACGTTAAAATAGAAATCTAAATAATAAATTCACTTATATCGAGAAGCTTATATCGTTCCCGCCAAAAAGTCTCAAAGGTTTTGACTCTAAGCTTTTGAGACATTTTGGCGTGAACGATAGACCTGAAGTATGAAAACGATATAAGTGCCATTTAGTATGAAATAACATTATTTATTTATTTATTCTTGTCTATGTAAATATCTTTCTAACAAAAAAAGGAGATTATTAAGAAACTCGAGATATACTGCGCTTATAAGTACTTACCTACACTCTGGTAATTAGGTGTCACCCTCAACCTCACAAACTGAATAGATTCTAAAACCGAATTCAAGAGTTACACAAAATATTTCTTACAACAGAATTTGATGAAAACCTTAATATGGAATAGCACAAATAAAGATAAACGATGAAGCGAAATCCGGTTCGTAGTTCGTTCTAATTGGAATTTCGAGATGGAAGATTTGATAGCTATCCAATTGTGTAAGTGCGAGCATAATATTGTATAAAAATGTGACGTCATGATGTTCTATTTTTAAAACTGCTTACATACTTACGTATATTTGTCTTCATTTCTAATTATAAATTTTCTGTTGCGACGGCGAATGAAAATAGATCAAGCACCTATCTTACTGAAAATTTACATTTTTAACTCGTATCCGTTCATTCATTGTTTTCATTGGCTTGATATTTTTCGTAAATTGTAATCTATGACCAATGAACATATAATATTATGATTATTAATTTTAATTATTAATATTTTCATTATTGGTCTGAGATTGTAATAATTGTTAGGTGCTCGCTTTTTTTAAATTTGTGTCATAAACATATTAGGCACTGTGCGACTAGTTTTCTCCTACAAAGAATGTGTACAACGAAAAAATATAATATAATGATTAAGTAACCTATATAGAATTTAACTACCTACCTACGAGTAGTTAGTCATGATGAGACCCATGAGCCATGACTAACGATTACTTATTTATTATTTGTAGTTTCCGAATTCGTTGTTTGTAGTATATTCTTTGTAAATCGAATACAAGTAATATACTTATATATCATCAAAAAAGTGAGTAATATCTACACTTATTAATCAACAATTCCTCCGGCTATTTGTTTTCTTTTCTCTCTGCTTTTCTTATAACAATGTGGTGTTTCAAAACACTTGTTGGTATACAAAATACAATATACTTAATCCTTTATTGTGCATAACATACAGCTCATTTGACAATAATTCACTTGAAATTATGATATGTACTCGTACTACTTACGCCTTAGGTATCTTAGGGTTCCAATTACATAGTAATTTCGCATAACTACGAAAAAATATAAATTGAATGTTCTGAACTATTTCGTTTTTTGTTTTTTGGGTTATTCATTAACGTCTTTGTAATGTAAAGACGACGGAATAATTACGTGTATAATTTTTAGCTATCTTCCGCTCATAATCTCAAACTTGCTAATCGACTTGTTAGTCGTGTTAGTTAGTTAAAAGAGTCCGATGTCCGGAATTTCCTGAAGATGCTTCGTAGAGAGATTTTGGGCGGAAGATAGGTAAAAATTATAAGAATTCATCAAGTATTCATCACATGAAATGTATTTTTGTAAAGTACGTAACATCTAAATCGTCTCTATATAGTGTTCCGTTAATTATAGTGGTTCCATTGGTCCATCTAAAAAGATTTTGTGTTGGAGTGATTAATAAGTAATTACCTATATTATATAGGTACATTGGTTAGATTTACGTTAGATTAGGTAGATACATCTTCACGCTGTATCTCTAATGGGGAAGTCAAAGAGGACGGAAGGCCAAGCTTCACGGTCCTTACCTACTTCTTTCGCTGCCCCAAATCTCATCATTCTCCTCACATATTTTCGCCTAGGTATGCGACTACTTTTGACATTTCCGTCTGCTAACACTCTGGCTATTTGATCTTCATAAGTTAGCCTTGGTCTTCCTTTGCTTCTTTTACCAATCACTTTTGCTCTGTATATAGATTTTCTTTGTCAGGCTTTCATCACTCTTTCTTTTTATATGTGTCCGAACCATCTAAGCATTCCTTTCTTCATTTTTGCAATAACACTTGTGCAACCCTGCCATACTGCGTATCTCATCATTGCGCATTCTGTCCGCAAGGGTGACACCGCACATATTTCTAAGAGATCACATTTTTACTTTCACTCGATTTCAGGTATATCCAGGCCTCATTACCGTACAATAAAGTCGGAACCAAGACCGCAATATGTATGGCCATTTTGGCTGAGTTAGATATATCCACACTGCATATTAATGCGTACAGAGTACCGTTCATTTTATTGCCAGCTGCTACCCGTCTCTCCACATCCAACTCACATCTTCCATCCCTCGAAAACGCACTCCTCAGATATATAATTTGGTTCACTTGTTCTAGACATTTTCCATTTACCCATATTTCACACTTTGTCTGTACATCTTCCTTTTCAAACACCAGAACCTCAGTTTTGTTCATATTCATATTCAATTCTTTCACTTCACAGTCTTTTTCCATGAACGTAAAGTGTTTGCCACTCCTCTTCTGATGGTGCTATAAGTACATCATCATCAGTGTACAAAAGACTGTTTACCACTGTACCATCACATATCATACCACTCATACTATCTTTCAATGTTTGGAGGCAACTGTACAAATGCAGCACGAATAGCCAGACAGATATCACGCAGTCCTGTCTGACGCCTGAACAGACTTCGGACTAGGGAGACAAGTCGGCAACTAACCTTACGCAGAGGCCCTGTGGCCCCGATAAAATGACCTCACAGCCTATAGTAAGGGGCTCTCCCATTCAGGCAGAAGACTCCATAATTTCTTTCGCACTACTCTATCGAATGTTTTTTCCAGATCCACGAAAGCACAGAAAACTTTCCGACCTATGGTCAGAAACTTCCCCACGATACCGCGGAGAGAGATCATGTGATCCATATAACCCCTACCGTTCCTGAAATCAACTTGTGCCTCCCACAAATATCTTTCAGAAATGCTTTTCACACGTTCAGTTAAAACCTTGATATAGACTTTACTTGCTAAGCTGACCAAGCTGATGGTCCTATAGCACGCGCAGTCTAAATAGGAACCCTTCTCTTTATAGAGAAGCACTATTACTGTAGTGCGCCAGTCCTCCAGAACCTCTCTCTTCTGCCAGCAAAGATTGCAGTTTATAGAATGTATCCCAGACCCTAGGACCACCACACTTGAACATCATTTCCCGCAGCCTTTCCACATTTCAGACTTCTTATCGCTTTCTTAACCTCTTTAACACTAATGACTTCCTTTAGTTCCTGACCAGAGTGTGGCGATTCGCTAGGATCGTCCTGTGTCAGAGACAGAGTCGTCACTCTTATACAGTTCTCTATAATAAACACTCCATCGGTGTCGGATCACTTCGGTACTCACGTATTTCATTCCAAAATAATTTGGAATTTTCCTCAAAGTTTTCCGACATCTTGTATTCGTCTCACACTCTAAACCTTTCACGCTTCTCTTGCACTAGTGCCTTCGTTTCTGCCTTCTGCAGTTTATATCTCTCTTTCATCAAATTCTTCATACTACAGCTATTTTTGCTGGCAAGGTTGTCTCGGCATGCTTTCTTCTTCTTTTGTATACAGACTCTTTCTCACCTCACAGATTAGGCAGTGTTAATTATAAAATGCAAGAGAAGCACTCTTCATTACAACTATTATGTACTTGACTATTCGGCTTCCCAACAACTGAACCCTGACAAAACTAAAATCACACTTATGCAGCCCCACTACACGCAAGAAATCCATTCTATCCTCATTCTTGTTACTAAAATATTACAAAATATCACACGTGGGAAATTTATGTGATCAAAATTAATGTGAAACTGACACTCAGCCTTTCCTGACAATACAAATTACGTCCTCGTAATAATGTTCCTTGCGTACAATCTCGTACAATATTGTAATTTCTATTCTCAAAGAGAGATTTAGAAGATTCGAATCAAAATATTAAATGATTAAAATTAATAAAGGTAACAATTTGTTTAACATATTAAACTGTTTCGTCGATACTGGATATGCAACAATCAAAACTGTTAGGATGAAACTATTGGGAGTTAATGTCAGCACACGATTTATAAAAATACGAAAAATTTCCGTTAAAACAATGGGCCTTCCTGATTACTGATTACGCCCTCGTAATACAATGGTTGGCAAGAGATTGGTTAATTTTTTTGTTTTTGTTTTATTTGCTTTCTAATGGATGAGCATACCGTCTGATTTGAATAATGGAGCACTACTTTTCTCTTTTGAGAAATAGTTTTATTTTTATGGTCAAATACATTTATTCGAGAAAACCAGTTACAAAATATTCTGAACGTCAGCCAATTCACCAACACTTTGGTAAGTTAATTTGAGAAGAAGTGTCACTTTCAAACAATTAATATAGGTTGGTTGTAGCTGTGAAACTCACCTTTTACTTCTACTGTGATACAAAACCTTTTATTGTCGCTGTAAGACACATATTTTCGTTGTGGGGCATACCCTTTCACTTGTGGGACATACCCTTTTATTTGCGAGACACATCCTTTTATTGTCGCTGTAAGACACTTATTTTCGTTGCGGGACACACCCTTTTATTTACGGGACACACCCTTTTATTTGCGGGACAAACCCTTTTTTTTGCAGGACAAACCCTTTTATTTGCGGGACACACCCTTTTATTTGCGGGACACACCCTTTTATTTTCGGGACGCATCCTTTTATTTACAGGACACACTTATTTGCGGTATATACCCTTTTATTTGCGGTACACACCCTTTTATTTGTAGATAGAATACACTCGCCTAGTAACGTTCATGTATGGCCATTGGCATAAACCGAGGTCACACCTAAAACACTGCAGTGGCACAACAAGCAGAACAATGTCATCATACAATCAGAATTTATCAGATACATAGAATAATATTGGACATTGATATAATTATACAGCTACTTTATCTTGACATTGCATTGACATTACAGGCAGTCCTCGTACTTACGGCATGTCAGGTTCTCGAAATACGCGACGTAAATCGAAACGACGTAAGTCGAGACATATTTTTTCATGTTTACATGTAAAACTCAAGGGTTAGGATCCACACGGACTCGAAATTAAAAAAAAAACTGCATTTATAACAAAAAATTTATACATACTTTATTATCAAAAGTAAGTTCTTAAAATAATTATATATGCACATATGAAATTGCTAGTTATTTTTGGTATTTGTGTGTTATTAATTTTAATAATAATTATAAAACTTTAATATGTAATCAAAATATGTAATGAAAAATAATAAATTAAACTTTTGGCTTAAAGAAACTATCAATTCTAGATTGCTTCGCTTCTTTCTGCTTGCTATCATACAGATCTTGGTAACACTGATAGGCTGCACAAATTTTGTTATTAACGTTGAAACTTCTCTCAAAATTAGGATCATTTTCTTCAAAAATTTCAACAAGACAAGTGAATTCTCCTATGCCGGAAATCGAAACAAATGACGTATGCTTGAGGAATAGTGTCAAAACATTGTTCGACGTAACTTGAAACGACGTAAATCGAAACGACGTAAGTCGAGGACTGCCTGTACATTGAAACTACAATTTAAGATATCATTGATATTATGGTATAAGATGAATAAATTCGTACTATGATGATGTGTTAGGACTTGTTACTGACGAACTAATCTCTATGAAATTTAATAACACATAATGATAAATAAATGAATTTGAACATTGAACAATATTAATAATTACAATAATGTTAAATACCACCTGTTTTTTTTTCTTACACTCATAAACCTTCGTCACCATCCAGTCCAATAAAAAAACGGTTGAAATCGCAACTTCGATAATAAGGCTTAATTTTTGATATAATGTTCATAAAAGTGTTCTAAACATGCATGTAAAATTTCAGCACGATAGGCTTTGCTCGAAAAACAAATAAAAAGAAGTCAGAAAAGCCTTGTTTCCAAATTACTCTACAACGATAAGTCATAGAGAAGAGAATTAGGAAACAATTATAGAACGCAAAGTTTGGCGGTTAAGGTGGTTGAAGCACAAGAAATGAGAAATTTCTTGAAAACGTCCTACAATACTAGCAAACTGTAGTTGTTTAATCTGTTTTTTGTAATCGGTGCACAAAAGGTTATAATTTCTTTTCACATATAATTTTTACATTTTTGTAAAAAAGAAAGTTAGTTTAGTAAAAATAAATACCTATGTATTTTTTAATCTACAATATTAATATTATCTATATCTATACTACTCTGTCAAGGAAATACCGGGAAAAGATCAATAATACACGAAATGTTAGTTATTGATCCAAATTTATTTTATCACTTTCAAAGTATGCTCCTTCAGAAACGATACACTTACGACAACGAATAATCCAATCATCAAAACATTTTTTAAACGCTTTTTCCGGAATTTAGTTCAGTGCTCGCCGCGAATTCTCCTCTGTCTTCTACCGAATGAAAACGGGTGCCACGAAGTGGTAATTTGAGTTTAGGAAAAGAAGGAAGTCGGCTGGAGCCATATCTGGTGAATAAAGTGGTTGCTCGATGGTATTTGTTGAGTTTTTGGTCAAAAATTCGTTCACAATGATGGCCTTTTGCGAAGGCGCATTATCGTGGTGCAAAATCCAAGAATTTTCTTTCAACAAATCTGGCCTTTTTCGTCGAATTAGCTCTCTTAAACGCCGCATAACGCCCAAATAATATTCTTTATTTCCGTTTGACCTTCCGGCAAGAATTCCGAGTGCACAACACCGCGATAGTTAAAGAAAACAGTCAACATGACTTTGACTTTTGATCGACTTTGGCGTGGTTTTTTCGATTCGGTTCAGTTAGAAGGCGCCACTCCGAAGCTTGTTGACTAGTTTGCATGTCAAACTCGTAAACCCACGTCTCGTCACCAGTAACAATGCGTTTCATGAATGTTGGATCGGAATTGACTCGTTCTAGCATGTCCTCAGCGACTCTTATGCGATTGAGTTTTTTGAGAAAATTCAGATCTTTTGGGACTAGCCGAGCGGCAACATGTTTCATACACAAGTGATTATTTAAAATGGTACAGATCGACTCGTGAGACACCGAAAGTTCGACGGCTATCTCTCTCAAACTTGAATGAGGATTTTCAGTCACTATTTCCTTCACTTTTGCGATGTTAACTTCAGTTGCAGACGTTGATGGCCTACCAGAGCGAGGCAAATTTTTCATCACATCTCAACCGCTTTTGAACGCTTTGTACCACTCATAAGCACGTGTTTTTGATAAAGTCGATTCACTGTAAGCCTTCTGTAACATTTTCAGTGACTCCGAACACGAAATTCCATTGGCGATGCAAAATTTAAGACAAACTCTTTGTTCGATGTTTTTGTCGATTATGAATTTCGCAATATACACTAGAATGATATAACTAAAAACAGCACTGTATTTAATCTAAATAACAGATGCAACTCAAACTTGACTGACATGACTGAATGTATGTATATATATAATGAAAGGTTTTTGATTGACCGCGATAAACTTGAAAACTACTGGACCGATCGGCATGGGACCATGACCATTCGACGCGGAATTAGTTGTAGATGGTTATAGGCTACTTACTTTTTGAACTCCATAGGCCCTTCACCATTTTTCAAACAAAAATTTACTATTACGTACAAAATTTTCACTTACGCCCAACGAAGCGGGCGGGAAACGGCTCGTAATGGAATATTTTTTGTTATTTTTTATTTTCATTTGATTCTTTGTAAAATTTACTAAAAAAATGCACTGTATCGTGTTTTCCTAACTATTATAGTTAGGCAGATAATATCAAATTTATCTTCTTATAGTCCAGCAGTCGAACAAGGATTAAAATCGAAATGCATAGAAGCAGACGTCTGAAATTTTGAAGTAATATTTATAAATATGTCCTAAACGTCCACGTGAAATTTAACTTTCTAGATTCTCTTGTAGAGATCTATAATATATAACTGAATAATCAGAAAGATTTTAGAGATTTTTTTTATGATTTTCTTTCGCATTTATAATATTAACGGAGTTAAGGCGGTTCGAAGCACAACAAACGTGAAATTTCTTAATAACATCGTAGCACCATAATAAACTATTCTTTTTAACTTGTTTTTTGTAATCGTTTCACAAAAAGTTATAATTTCTTTTCACATAAATATAATTCTTATATTGATGTTAAAAAAATATCTGAATTGTTTTTTCAATCTACGATTTTAATATTCTGATGGTATTACAGTACCTGTAGTACCTGGACGACAGAACTTTACTCGGTGTGTTTAAAAAAAAATAACAAAGAAGAGGCTGACCATATTGCAGGATTTGTACCCGCGTATTTCAGCTTCGTAGATCTACGCTCAGCCACTGTACTACTGAGAAGGTAAACTCTGTTGTGAAATCAGAAGAGTTTAGAGTTTAGAAGTTTTAAGTGCGTGAAAACATAGAGGAAACGAATTTTCTCAGAATTGGAAACTCAAATCCATAGGAGATACAGGAGAAACGTCTAAAGTAGGGATTCCCCAACTATTTTGGGCAAGAGACCCCTTTTCCAAAATGTACTGATACCTCAGACCCCCACAGTCACATAACTTTAAAAATCCCATCTCTAGTTTCATTCCTATTGATACAAAATACTTACCAATTTAAAAACTTTGCGGTTGGTTAAGTGAGTAAATTTGACATCATTTTCTCATCAGAATTTTATGAAATAAATAGACATAAAATTCAGTAAATATCACGTGTAATTAATAATTATTAATACCAATTACGTAAACATACTTAAGTAGGTAATTATTATTTGAAAAAAACATTAAAATCGCAAAGTAAAGATAAAAAAAATGCAGTGTGATGAATGAACCTGTTGGCTCTACCAATCTAGCTAAATCCGTTTTAATATTGGTGAGTTGCAGCCTTAAATCTCCGCCTTCTTTGATTTTCAAACGATTTCTTTGTTTTGTCAAAATGTTTGTAACCACACTAAAGCCTTTTTCGACTAGGTATGATGATGGAAAACCGATAAGGTATTTTTCAGCAATATTCCGCAATGCAGGATACTGTGTTTCAATATTGCGCTGCAACCAGGACTTCTGATAGACTTGGTTGAACTTCTGCTTAAGCTCCTCGTCTGTGCTGATGGTGATCAACTCTTCTTGCATTATCACATTGACTTCTTCTATGGCTGTGATATTGTACGGATTTATTATCCATTGAGGAATTTGTACATTTAAGAGATCTTCAAACCTCTTAGTAAAATCCTTGTGTAATGCGTCCAAGTGAGTGACATACGATAAAATAACATCGTCTTGAAACATTGCTGGTAATTTTGACAATTACGGAAACTGAATATTCTTTTCTGCTTAAATTTTGTTTATAAAGGATAAGTTTACCCACAAATGCCGACATTATTGATTTTGTTTTAATCAAATAAATATCTGTTTTACAATTGTTCAGATTTTCTTTCAAATTCGGATCTTTTTCTTGTAAAAACTCCAACACAGATTCAAAAATAGCTGAAAATCTTGCAGAGCAAGAGCCTCTTGATAGCCAGCAAACTTCAGTATGCAGGAGTAACCGAGTAAAGACTTCGTCGTTTTTCTCACATAGCTGAGCAAATAACCGAGAGTTCAAAGGATTGCTTCGAATCTTGTTGACAGCATTTATAACATATTGTAAAGACTGGTGCAATCTAGGACTCAGATTTTTCGCTACTAAATGGTGTCTGTAAATCACCCAGTGAATGACCAGTACCTTAGGCAGTTGTCGCTTTAAGTGAGCTACAAAACCACGATGACGACCAACCATAGATGGTGCACCATCAGTCGCAACAGAAACAATGTTCTTCCATGGAATAGCTTTGTTGGTAAAAAAACGTTCCACGGTCTGAAAAATCGATTCTCCTCTGATATCAGTCTCTAATATGTAGCAAAAAGCAGTTCTTGGCACATATTTTCACCTTTAATATATCGAACATATCCTAACAACAGAGCTTCATTGCCGGGTAATGTAGACTCCTCCAACTGGAGAAAGAATCTGTTGCTCTGTAAGAAATTGCATAAAATATTTTCCACGTCGCGACCCATCTCGTCTATTCGTCTCTGAACAGTGTCATTTGCTCGAAGGAATTCTGCTTATAATATCATGTGCGGGCTTGTATTGTTGAGGACCTCCGCAATGGCTGGTAAAATAAGCTGCTCTCCAATTGTGTGGGTTTCCCCGACTTCGCTATTAGTAAAGATATATTATAGGACGCTCATAAACCATCACCGTCTTGCATAGATGATGACGCAAACATCGATCTTATGGATGGCCTTTTCTATAGTTTTTCTTTAAATGCTTGAAAGAATCAGCATGTACTCTTGATAAGTGGTCCTCCATTTTTGAAGGCTTCATGGCATCGTTACTGAATACTTTTTCACATATGACGTCATCATAAATCCAATATGGCGGAAGTTCCGTAATAGGAAGTAACTTTTTATTCGACAATAACAATATGGGTATCAAATGAAATGGAATACGCAGGGGAAGGTAGATACATATGTGACGTCACCTTAAATCTAATATGGCGGATGTTCCATAGCAGGAAATAACTTTTTCGTTCAACACCAACAATATGGGTATCAAATGAAATGGAATACGCGGGGAAAGGTAGATACATATGTGACGTCACCATAAATCCAATATGGCCGATGTTCCATAATAGGAAATAACTTTTTTGTTCAACACCAACAATATGGGTATCAAATGAAATAGAATACGCAGGGGAAGGTAGATACATATGTGACGTCACCATAAATCCAATGTGGCGGATGTTCCATAATAGAAAATAACTTTTTTGTGGCGGATGCTATTTTATTATTATTTTTATAGGTGAGTGTTTATAGATGTATATAGGTACATAAGAGCGGCAAGCAAGACCGAAAGACAAACGTCCAGTTTCAGAAATAGTATTAAAAAATTAAGAAAGTAATTTATAAAGATAAATTCAAATGAAGGCATTTCGAATCTGCCAGCACAGAAATGTGGGCAGTATCCAAAGCCAGCTACGACAAAAAAAATTTCACCCGTTTATTTTAAAATTCTCCTAACTCCGTTAATGTTAAACAAATATACATACCACCGAATATAAAAAAAAAATCTCTGAAATCATACGTTCCACAATTTTAAAATACTCTAATTATTTCATTATACAGTTTAGAATGGATTATTCAATTATATATTGTAGATCTCGCCGCGAATCTGGCATGTCAATAACCAACGCCAGTCACGTCTGTAGGAATACGGACTTTTCACAATTTGGTTAAAAAAATCAGCCTTTATGTTCGAATATTACATCTACAACGGAAAATCATTTTAAATTTTCTGTAAAATTATGCGTTCTACATCTTTTATCTAAAATTTTTTTCGATTAAATAATGTCGTTTTTGAGTTACCTACTTAAAAGACGTCTTTGCTTCAACCCTTTTTATGTCAGGTAAACCTGGGTAGTTAGGAGGATAAAATTTTATATGAACGTTTATAACATACATAAATGTTACCTCAAAATTTCAGACGTCTGCTTCTGTTCGTTTCGATTTTAATCCTTGTTCGACTGCTGGACTGTAAGAAGATAAATTTGATATGATCTGCCTCTAACTATATTACCCAAGTAACACAAAACGACTGCTCTAGGGCTTTGGAGCCTATTCTATTATTACCTAAGGTGCTAGATGTAAGCGATAGAGCGTGCTCTACAGACTTAGTGCAGCAGCTTTAGCATCATTTTGGGCACAATTTTATGCAGCTCTCAGTTCGATTTCAACTACATAACGGTGGCAAAAAAGTGCCACAACAGCTGCAACTAATGATTAACTCCCTACTACAGTTGTTGTGCCACTTCATCTGGAATGAGTTTGAACGAGTGAATGAACTAAACACGTTAAATTTTCTTTGCATTTTATTAAATCTTTTTTTCGTTACAAAAATGACAGTGAAGTGCTACATGATCGCCATATTTATACACTGTTAATGTTTATGTACTTGATAATATTTTATACTCAAGCTGCTTAAAACGCAGTCAAGTTTACTGTGCACAAAGTTGAATTTATTTGTGTAACTTTAAAGCGCTTTCAAAATTAAATCAAAATGATATTCAAATTAAATATTCCCTTTTATTTTTTTACGTACTATAAGCTTTACTATCTACAAAACGCCATTTGTGTGTTCGTTAATTAAAAGAAATGTTAGTAAAAGTCGTCTAATTTTGCTTAAAAATCATCGAATAACCTTTAAATTTTGTAAGTAAATAAATACTTTGCTAAAATAATCATGGCGTCTGTGGAAACAGCTTTAACCCGCGGTTTCAGCTCAAATACTTCTCCTATGCAGGTGGAAGCGTTAATTTTTACTCTTCGAAAGCTTTAAGTGAATTTTATTTCTCTAATGCAGTTTAGATGCTCAAAAGAGTTGCTATTACATATTTTTTGCAAGTATAAGAACTAATGTGATGTGGTTTGCTGGTTTACGCTTTTGACTGTGTTATTTTAGGGATCAGTGAACTAATAAACTTATAGCGAACTAACACAAACGTCCAGAAAAAGTACAAGATTTAAATAACAACAATGTGTCTAGAGTGTTTACCCAATAAAGATTACTTTTTTTTTAGGTTTTATTTGTATCTGTGAAAATCTGATTGTTTGATTTATTGTGTTTAATGAAACTAAAAATTATTGTATTTAAATAATATTGTTTTATTAAATATTTGCATCACTTCTGCATCTGCATTACTACTTAAGGTAACTTCTACTTCTTTTTTAAAGGTTAATGTGGTCTTTTGCAACATTGTGTTTGATTTTACAACTAAAGTCGGCATAAGAGTATATAATTACTTCTGATAAGAAACTTTTAGAGCATAAATAGTAACTATTCTAACTCTTATACAGCTGCATTAAACGCTCTGTAATTAACTCTTTTACGTAGATGTGCAGCTTGTAATAGCGGCAATAGAAGCCCGTGTACAGCTCAAAGTTCCAATATACGTTTTGTAACTCTCATTTAAAGGTATAAGCGGCGGCGGGTTCTAGAAGGAACCGATATGAAGGTTAGGGTGGTATTTGTTTCGGGTTATGGCACTTACAGTAATTTTTGTAGTTAGAGACAACTGCAGAAGCAGTTATACAACTTCAAGCAGTTTTTTGAACTCTTACACGGCTATTATACAACCTAAAGTTACAAAACTAGCTGCTATTTCCACCAATGTGTTAGTTGGGTAGTTAGGTAAATACGACCTAGCGCATTTTTTTAGTCAATGTTATAAGATATCAAATGAAAATAAAAAATAAGAAAAAATATTCCATTATTAAAATTGTAGATTAAAAAATAAATATGCTAATAACTTTTTTAACAAAAATGTAAAAATTATATTTATCTGAATAGAAATTCTAACGTTTTGTGCATCGATTACAAAAAACAAGTTAAAAAAATAATAGTTTATTACGATTCTACGACGTTTTCAATCGCATTCCATGTGTTTAAAACCGCCTGACACACGACAAAAAGGCATAAAACCAATTTTACGTAATACTTTGCGTTCTATAATTTTGAAAACAACGCTTTTCTGACTTCTTTTTGTTTGATTTTAGAGCGAAGCCGAGGGGCTAGCGTGTTTATAAACATTATATCAAAAGTTCAAATTTATTAACGAAATTTTGATTTCAACCGTTATTTGATTGGACTAAAAAGGCTTTTTAAATAATGTCCGAATTATTGTGATTTAAAAGTTTCGGTATTTATTATTATTTATAATTTCTATCATCCTAATGATTTTGAAAGAAGCTCATTTGAATTACCGTAAATAAATGTATAACCCTTACATACTATAGGTACATAACCATACATGTCAACACATACATATCGTAGGTAATTAAAAACATAGCCCTTCTACATAATAATGTAATCATTTTCTTATAATATGTATTTTATTATTTTCTTTCGTCAATTTTTGGCCAATACGATCTATGACATTATGTGACTTTTCTAGTACCTATTTAGAATATGTACATTAGAATACAAGTGAGAAATGAGTAGGTACCTACATTCGCTGTGGTATGATTTCAAACAAGTTTGGAAACGATTTATTTAAAACATGAATTTAAAACTAGTTATTTCCTATAACGGAAAATCTATTCTATACAGTCTTATATAATTTCAGATGACCTCCCTCGCGTAGCGCACAGCGCCGTCTCGGCACTATTTATGCACTGGAATGATTTAAATAGATCCGTATTGAAAAATTATTTTTGTACGCAGAGTTTTAGTGCCAAGCAACTTAGCAATTTTCATGACTTTGGATTCTCAATCCTTTTATATATTAACAGGAACTAGTTTTGTTTCATTGAAGTCAGAATTTTTTATTTGCTTTATGCACCTCTCTTTCGGCTATGATCACTGATCAATCTCGTATTTAACCTAAATCTAATTATTATTAAACCTTTATGCTTGATTTCCTTTGGAATATAGTCTACGCTATAGTATTATACTTTGCTGTTTACTATATTGAACTGCGTGGGATTGTCATAAACATAACTTTATGGGGCTTATAGTAAATGTACATATTATTGTCTTTATTATTTTTCCAAACTGTCCTTTTTCAAATCAAAGGTTCCAATTCAAGTTTCATTCAGAAGTTCTCAATGAGGTGTAAGTATTATTATTATGACTACAACTTCGAAAAGTTCTTTTCAATCTAATATGACAAAAAGGTTGCCAAATAATTTGCAGAAGTTTTGGTGTTTCATATTATTAAACAAGACATGTTTAAATACGTAAAATAATTTTTCACTATCGCTTGTATGTAGGTACTTATTGTAAAGATATCTTTCAATAATCATCGCTACAATTTATAACATCTGTTTTATCTAAATGGACTCAAAGGGATTGTTTAAATTTTTGAGAAATTGGGTTGAAATGGACCAGTGAGTATTATTAGGTAGGTACTTACCTACTTTTTTTTCTGAACCGCAACATATTCTCAAATTTAAAACAAAAAGCACAATTTATTTTTTATTAAAAATATTATAACAAACTAAATTCAGCAAAATTTTTGTGAAATCATAATATGTCCAAAGTGAAAAATTAAGAAAAAGGCCTTATTTTATCTTAACTATTCAATTGGCTACCCCGTTAGGGATCCAGAGTGAAGATATATACGTATATATTGATCGATTTGGCAGGTTGGTCATTTCATATGGCGATGTTTCACGAAATGCTCAGTCATATCATGTTCTGATCAATTGTACCATCATATTATGATGTACATACATACATATAAATAACACTATAGTTTAATGTTCAAGCCTCGCACTGTAACAGTCATCATCATCAACAGCCTATTAGTTCAATATTCTTCCTCTTCTAATAGATGCCATTGAACCGGATTGTCGGTAACATTTCGTCCAGCGACTGCGGACTACCTTGCGTACATCTTTGCTCCATCTCGACGAAGGACACCCTAGACTACACTTGCCTAAACGCGATCTTCACTCTAGAAACTGTTCTACCACGGCATAGTTATTGCTTCTTCGCTAAATATGATCGTCGACTGCTACTTTAGTTTGCTTATTCTTTCATATATATCAATTATTTTGGCTTTCTTGTGGATAACTTCAGTTTAGATTCATCAAGAAAAATCGAGCGTAAGCCTTTTCACAAAAAGCTCTCGTCAGGTCTTCTGCAACCCCCTTCTAGGGTGTGCAGGTACTCGATATAAGTTTGGGTACTTTTTCCGAGAGCTTCTTCTCGAGCCGTATCTACGGTCCCGGTCACTTTCAGGTGCACACAAAGCTATGCGCTGTGCCTAAGCACACTTCTCGGGGGAGGCCGTTAAAGAGCTCCCCCTGCACCTTTGCAGTGCCACGACAACGTGGACCACACGCGCTGTTGTTCTCGTCGGGATCGCATGGAAGGACGATCGGAGCACCCACTCTGATCGGCCACGACCCCGAATTTCAATATTTCTACAGTAGTGCAACGCTTTTGATGTTGGGCGATGCCGCCGCCCACGTAAATACTTACGCCGTCATACGGAAATACGAGTATGCTAGAGTCGTCACAAAATCGGAAATAAACCTATTGCGATTATTAATATAATGCAATCATTTATTAACAAGAATTACCTAAATATTAGACACACGGCAGTGTGTCAGTCAAGTTTAGAAAAGAAAAGGGCAACGCGTCGGCCGTGTGTATATTTATTCAATTTTGAGTTTCTTTCCACTCCCCCGTGACTCAAAAACTATCAGACTTATAAACTTGCAATTTTGCATGTTTAATGAGACTCCCTTTAACATGTACGAGTAGAATCCCAAATTTCATGTATAAACCTATTATAAGTAGTTTTCAAGTTATTAAGGTCTGAATAGAGCCATATTTGCTACTCACTGACGGACTCATTTCTACAAAACCTGGACTTAGCGCTTGCAGATCCGCGGGGTTATTACCTAAAAATTTACAGACAGCGACAGCTACGCGATCACTGCGCGACCGATGATTAAGTGTTATAAAAAATTTGTATCATATATAATACTAATTTTTGCGTGACGCTAATGACGATTGCGTGTCTATCATTCTATGATCGTAAAATGCACCTTTCGCGGTAGATTTAGCGCCATTATACAAATTACATTACACAAATACTCGTTATGACAGCCGATATCGCGCGATATTGTTACGTAATATTGGTAATAAGCGTGCCGGTTCGCATGCTTATTACGTAACTTGCAGACAGCATGCGACCGCCAATATCGCGCGATATCTGCTGTCATAACGAGTATTTGTGTAATGTAATTTGTATAATGGCGCTAAATCTACCGCGAAAAGTTCATTTTACGGTCATAGAATAATAGACACGCAATCGTTATACATGATACTAAATTTTTATTACAATTAGTTACCAGTCGCACAGTGATCGCGTGGCGGTCGCTGTCTGCAAATTTTTAGGTAACAACCCTGCCGGTTCATAAAATTGTTAATTTCAGTGCAGAGCTCAGCTCGCTACTAGTACTCCCGCGGGGTTATTACCTAAAAATTTGCAGACAGCGACAGCCACGCGATCACTGCGCGACCGGTGACTACTTGTATTAAAAAATTGATATCATGTATGACGATTGCGTATCTATTATTCTTTAACCGTAAAATGTACTTTTCGCAGTAGATTTAGCGCCACTATGCAAAATACATTAAACAAATTCGCGTTTTGACAGCAGATATCGCGCGATATTGGCTGTCGCATGCTGTCTGCAAGTTATGAATAAGCGTGCCGATACTCCTTATGAAGCCTAATATACGTTTTCCAGGTTTTCCTGTATACATTAAAGAATTTACGTAACGATAATACCGTATCGGTAATAAAGAAACGTTGCATTTACTAATCGAAATTAAGATTTAATATTCAAAATGCCTATTTGAGTTTATGTAGTTAGCGAACAATTATAAATCTATTAATTATAGCTTTTCCTCACTTAAGAGTTTAGACTTTTAACATAGTTTTACATTAAACAATTTAAACAAGTTTTTCATTATATTATGAGATACCCATGGGTACGAAGTCATCTGTGAAAGGTGAAATTACACAAATTAAAGTTGAGTAATATTTCGATATGGCAGTTATGTTTACATACCTTTTTGGATAACTGCATTACCTACACTGGCTGTATTTGACGCAAGCTAAACTGTAACTTGTAGTCGGAATATCAGAAGCCAGAATGATGTACTGCATGTTTTTAATAATATCGTTATCGGTAAGTTACAAAAATATATCTGTTTGCAATTTTTAGCAACAATACACATACCTCCAAATAATTCGATTGTATGGTCGCAAGACAAAGCGAGTCAATCATAATTTCTTGGACGGATGATTATTGTAAAACAACGAACAATTTCGGTACTGTACATGTGAGCAGTGGATCCTCTTCACTGACACGATGCATCAGAATGGAGTTGAGATAATGTAGAGTTCTTATATTTTTTAATTGAAAACTTGGCTCTTGAACCGACATCTTTTGTTTCTTTTTTTTCACAGATTTCACTTTTTCTATTATGTAATGGTACTTGATATCAATATGTTTTGGACTTTTACTGTTTTCATAATTTTCTACTATTTTGATTATTGATTGATTAAAAAATATAAGAACTCTATATTATCTCAACTCCATTCTGCTGCATCGTGTCAGAGAAGAGGATCCACGGCTCACAGGTTATGGGCCTAGTTAAGCAAGGAGAAGAAATAATAGTATAGTTCGAAAAGAAGTCCTGTTTGTTGTAAATCGACAAAATGGAGGCCGTATTGCAAAATGCTGCCGCCTCTGAAACTCGAGGGAAATCACAATTGGACGGCCTGGAAATTCCAGACAAAAGTAATCCTGAAGGCATAAGGAGTGTTCGACATAATTGACAACGAAAAACCGAAAGAAATAGATCCTGTATGGATACAAAAAGACGCTAAGGCTCAAGGTATAATTGTGACAAGGCTTAGTAATGCAACTATGTTACAAGTTATTAGTTGTGAATCTGCAAAAGAGATGTGGAATCGATTGCATACTATATACGAGCAAAAGTCTTCTATATCAGTACATTTATTACAACAAAAGTTCTTTACTTTAAAATGTGAAAGTGATATATCTACCTTTATAGCTATAGTAGAGGAGATTGTAAACTAATTAAAAGAAATAAAACACTATACAGGGTGTATATGAAAACGGGACAGTTACTTTAATGGATGAAAGGGCATAACTTTAGTATGTAGTTATAAAAAGAATTATCGAAAAAAACGTATCCGTTTAAGAGTTATGACCGTTTTAATTTTCAAGTGTTATCCCCACCATTTCTCGTAAAATTGGGTTGATCGTGTACAGTTACTGATTTTAAATCTTACGTTTTTTTTTATTTTGTAATAATTTCATCCGTTACTGAAATACAGCCTGAAAACCCCCATTGGGGTATACGCATTATTTTCGAAAATGGTTTGAAAATGATTTCGTAAAATCAGCGTAATTAAGTTCAGTCTTTTTAAAAACAACACACACAAAAAATATCAATCGAATATTGTTTTAGTAACACATAAGTATTATTATTAAATAAGTATATTATTAAAACAAAATATTTATGCATATTCTTTCGCTAAATAAAACAATTGCCTATTGTTTTATTTAAACCCGAAAACACAAAAATAGAAAATCCGAATGCTGACCTCACTTCTCCCACTTCCGCCAAACAGTCCTCTAAAACACATGTAGATTTTTGGCGGGAACGAAAGATAGGTATTGTCTTTGTGCACAAGTATTTAGCGAATGGGAATGAGTGACTTTACAACAACAGTTTTTTAATAATATTAATCACGTCTATGTATAGCGCAATTATTATTTAAAATCTTTTGCTTTCTTCAGATTCTTTCCTTATATTAAAACCCGAACGCAACTGCCGTTCGCGCTCGAAACTGCAATCGTCGCATCACGCGACGACGCGGCCCTCTGCGCTGGCTTCTCCACAAGTTCTCCAGAACCAGATGCATCTCCGAAAGTCTACAAAATTTTAAAATAACTTTTACTGAAATGGATAAGTAATTACAATATCACAAATCACTAAAACCAGTTTTTTAATCGGTAATGGTGTTTTTTTTTGCAAATTTCAATTATGTGCAAAATCAAATGTTGAGATTTCTCTTAACTTTATTGTTATCGTCGTAGGGCTAGCGGGTACATAGACGGACTCTTTAAACCCTTAAAAGCGTCTGGTAGCAATTGCTACTAAATTCCCGCGAAATGCATCTGGTAGCAATTTTTTTATTTTATTTTTAAATGGCACCGTACGAGAGTACATTGCCAACGTCAAGTAAAGCGAGAAAACATTTCAGTAGATGATTAGCGCATTTGCCAATGTCACGCACTAACACAAACTAGTATACAGACACAGAATAAGTCAATGACTAAGGTTAGTTTCCTTAGTCATTGGAATAAGTAGAATCCATGTAGAATCACAAGTAAATTAGTTCTTTCTTATCGTAAGACTCCTCCAGTAATGTGATAGTAGGCTTTACTGAAGTTATAAAGGACTTCTTGGAAGAGCGCGAAAACTTCAGCTACACATGTTTATTTAGATCTCCTCCATTCTTGTCACTTACACAGAACTTTAAAACACAATATACTATCACTGTTGTACTTTAAAACTCCTAAAAATGTAAAAAATAGAAAATCTAAATAAAATGACAACCTCACTTGTCCCGTTCCCGCCAAAAAGTCATAGCAATTGCTACCAGACGCACTGTCCATTTTAAGATTCTTAAATTCATTTTATGTGCATACTATTTTTTATTTCAGATTTTCCCAAAAGACAAGAACATTAATATTTGAGTGTTCTGCAACTAGTTAGACGTAAAAATGTTGAACCTGAAACATATGACGATCCTCGAGTAAAAAACTAAAATTACGAGTCGAAATGAGTACAAACAAACACCTCCGTTTTATGCGACATTGAGAGAAAAAGAGTTGAAGCGTGAAGTAAAAAAAATGAAACAGCAAATTAAAAGTAGGATACTTTTTTTTTATTTAATCAATCAATCTTTTCAGTGATGGCTTCTAATGTGACGAGCACATTAATTCTGCCAATGTCACGTATTGCAAAAGACACTTTAAAGGGGTTGGGATACTATGTAAAAAAAAAAAAAAAAAATTTTTGATTTGCTGTTTTTCAGACAAATGTAGGTACCTAAAACAAATAAGATTATGTAAGGACAGATGACACACAAACACAACTGGTTATAATATAATAATATTAGTTATATATAATGTACAGCTAGTAATAATATAGTGGTATATAAATTATAACACAAACAAACTTCACATTATAACTTGATGTCATTATCACATAAAAATTTATCCAACACCTTAACAAAAGGAGTATTTACCAAAGACAAAACAAATTTACAATTTACAGGACGAGGAATAGAGGGGGGAAGAATATCATACAGAGAATATTTTAGTTTCGGGCAGCAAAAAAATAAATGATCCAGGGTACCTTCATCGATACCACACTCACATAAAGAGTTATCTCTAACGTGTATTTTAGCCAAATGTACAGGTGTACACGCATGACCCAGTCTCAAACGACAGAGTATAGAGGTATTTCGTTTACTGAGACTACGGTGGACGAAAAACCAAGGCCTACGAGGGACTTCTGGTTGGATGGAGGCATAGTGTTTACCCTTAATCGATCTAGATATCTGCCAGGCGTCACTCCAAGACTCATGAAGCTTATGTTTAGCCATAGAACATAAATCGTGGGAATGAATGACATAATGTGAAGGAATTCCTGAACTTACAGCTTTTTTAGCCCAACAGTCAACAATTTCATTATCTAAAATCCCACTATGTCCAGGAATCCAAGCTAATACAATATTGAAATTTAATTGATGACACTGATATAACTCCTCTCTAATGGAAAAGATAACAGGAAATTTGTTTTTAGATTTGAAAGGGTTTTCTTTAATGGCGTGTAAGCAACTAAGAGCATCAGTAAAGATTATAGTGCCATTCAAATTGTGAGATTTAATATAACGAATGGCTTCTAACAATGCTATAGCTTCGCCTGTGAATACGGAAGAATAAGATGGACATTTGAAACTAAGGACAATTTTAAATTTAGGGAGCCAAATTGCAGCACCTACATCTTCAGAATATGAAAATTTGGATGCGTCAGTAAAAACGGTGACCCAGTTATTCCAATCTTTATTAAGAATACTACGAAATAATGCATTGGACAATATACAGTTCTTTTTAATGCCGAAATTCAAAAGTATTGAGGGCTCGAAAATTAGAGCATTGTAATTGATAGTGAAAAGAGGATGAGAAGGTAACTGAAAAAAAGGATGAGGGAGTTGGCAGAATTGTATATAACTTCTTAAAAGGCAGGGTAGTTCAAAAACAGAATCATATCCAGAAGAGTTAACTATATCATGAAGTTGGTGAAGCTTATCTAAGAGGGAGTGGGAAGAATTTTGTAATAGTTTATATAGGAATTTATCACAAAGAAACTGGCTGCGCAAACGAAGAGGAGGATCGGCACACTCTACTTGAAGGGCGTTAATGGGGGAAGATTTCATTGCACCAGTGATTACTCGTAAGCATCTTGACTGGATTCTCTTCAATTTATCGAAGACATTTTTATTGCAAGGATCTAAAATGAAACATCCATAATCGAAATGGCTTCGAACGATTGCATTGTAGACTAGTTTTTGTGTGTAGGGGTGAGATCCCCACCAAACTCCTGACAAAGACCTAAGAATGTTAACACCTTTCTCACATTTTTGATGTATATAATTGTAATGAGTGATACCGGACAGTCTAGAGTCTAGATAAATACCCAAAAACTTAACATTACTAACAACAGATATTAATTTATCATCAAAGATTAAATTTAGGTTTGGAATGTTACGTTTTCTGGTAAAAATTACAGATTTACTTTTAGAAATTGAGAGAGTTAAGCCATGGTCTGTAAGCCAATCTCCCAAGTAATAAAGAGCTGAATTAAGTCGGCTGTTAATTTCTGTTATAGAATTAGATGAAACATACAGAGCAATATCATCAGCATATTGTAATATATTGCAAAAACAACTCACAGATCCTTCCAGGTCGTGAGTGTAAATACTGTATAATAAGGGACTGAGCACTGATCCTTGAGGTAGTCCACGCCAGATAGATCTTGGAGAAGTTTGTGAATTAGGGCAGCGAATTATAACAGTTCTTTCCATAAAGAGATTGCATATGAAGCGAGTCATCTTGTCAGGAATACTCAGATAAAGCATCTTCTGCCTGAGTAAAGGAAGAAGAACGCTATCATAAGCAGAGGCGATGTCTAAGAAGACACCGGCAAGGAACTCTTTATTTTGGAAAGCTATATGGATGTCCGTAGTTAAAATGGACAAGCTGTCGATCGTGCTCATGCCTTTTCTAAAACCGAATTGAGTTTTGGCTAGTAAATTATTTTTTTCCAAATACCATTCTAATCGATTTTTTACAAGATGTTCCATAGTCTTAGAAAGAGTGGAAGAGAGTGCGATAGGTCTACGTGATTTGGGATCAGAGGGGTCTTTACCAGGTTTTAAAAGAGGAATAATAATTTGTGAGTGCCAAGACTTAGGTGTAACACCATAATCAAAGAAAAAATTTAATAGATTCAAAAAAAATATTTTAGATTTATTATTTGCGTGTACTAGAAAAGAATAAGGGATCCCATCGATTCCTGGAGAAGAGTCCCTTAAGTCTGATAAAACACAATTCAATTCTGACAAAGAGAAAGCAGAATCGAGATCATTTAAAGAGGGAAGAAAGGCGGATGGCGCAGAGAATGAGTCACAATTAGGGGCGGAACTGGGTGCTATTATATTAGCAAATGATTCTATCCATGTGGAAGGGTCGTTAGAATAAAGATTTTCATAATTCAGAGCACAGCGATATCTTTTAATATTTTTCCACATTTCAGAAGGAGGGGTTCTGGGGGAGAGTGCTTCACAAAACCCAATCCAACCTTGTTTTTTCTTTTTGGACAAGGTCCTTCTAGTACGAGCTGCAATTTGTTGGTAAGCCAAATAATTGTCCAATGTCATGGAAGTATTGTAGGTATCTTCTGCTTTTTTCCTCTGCTTGATAAGAGTAGTGCACTCAGAGTCCCACCAAGGAGGGGACTCTTTGCGAATAAAGGGTTGTTTTTTTGGCAAATGACAATCTGCAGAAGAGGTTAGAGCTTCAACAAATGAAGAGTAATTATTGAGAAAGTTGCCAGGAGTTGTCTGTGGGATGGAACCAATTTTCAGATCAAGGGTGGATGAAAAATCAAACCAGTTTACCTTATTTAATTTGTATTTTAAGAGAGGGGTGAGATTATTAGGAGTAGGGGAGTTGTAAGGGAAAGAAAGGATGATAGGAAAGTGATCGCTGCTATAAGAGTGAGGCAGGGTTTTCCAAGAGAGAAGACATGCCAAGGATGGAGAACATAAACTCAAATCAACTGCTGATTTTGGATTTTGATGAGGAAGGACACGCCGCGTTGGGGAACCGTCATTTAGTACACATAAATTTACATCGTCGAATATCTCTATGAGGTTGCAAGCGAAAGAATCATTGTAGTGGCTTCCCCACAATTGATGGTGGGCATTGAAATCCCCCATGATGATGACTGGAGGAGGAAGAGAAGAAATAATGGATTTTATACTAGCAATAATAGAATTGTTAGGATGTGGAATATAAATTGAGAGGATAGAAGTATTAAGAACTCTGACAGCCACTGCATTATAATTATGATGAGAAGAAAGAGGTATATGGTGGTATGGAAGGGAGTGTTTAATAAGTATAGCACAACCTGCATAACCGTCATCTCTATCGTCTCGAAGACACGAAAAACCTGCAACCCGAAAATGGGAATTACGGGTCAACCACGTCTCCGAAACGGCAATGACGGCAGGAGAAAATTTATTGATTAAAATAGTAAGTTCGTGTTTTTTCCTGCGGATACTTTTACTGTTCCATTGTAACAGGTGAATCGGGGAGAGATTTAGGGACTGATCCATTATTAGTTAATAAGGATATTTCATTGATAGTTTGGGCAACGTTGGGCGGTATACAATCACTATATTTAGAAATGACATTGAAGAATAAAGAAGTAAGGAGTTCCAGGAAGTTCTCATTAGGAGTAATATCCAAGTCTTTGTTTGAGAGAGCACAACCATTGGAAAGAGAGGATGGGACATTACTAATAATAGATTGGTGAGCCTGTTTATCATAGCCTTTGGCTACAGAGATTCTTGATTGCGGTTTACGTAATACCGACTTTCTATATGAAATAGTTTGTGGGGATAATGAAGGTTGGGAATTGAGATTTTGGTGAGAAGAAGAGGAGGGAAGATTAGTTGTTTCTGCATAGGATCTACGCACATTTGGGAATCTGGTTGAAGCTTCGGCATACGAGACACTCTCTTGAGACATCACTATCTTTATTGATTTTTGCCTAGACTGCTCCGGGCAGACTTTGTCTGAAGCAAAGTGTCTACCGGAACAATAAAGGCAAGTGGCCCTATTCTCAGTCACTTCACAGGAGTTACCTGTGTGCGACTGAGCACACTTATAACAGCGTGGTTGAGAACGACATTGAGCGCTAATATGTCCAAATCTACAACAATTGAGACATTGAATAGTAGGGAATTGGTAGGGTTCTACAGGCAGCGAAGTGTAAAAAGAGTAAACATGTTTAGGTAGGACTTGTCCACGAAACGTCAAGACTACAGTCTGGGTAGGGACCCAAGAGGTTTTCCCTTCAATTATCTTCTTGCGATTAAGCCTCCTGGCTTTTAATACAATGCCACATCCATTAGGAATAATTAGAGAATCAGCTAATTCTTCCATTGACCAATCGACCGGGATGCCCCTAACACACCCCATGCGTGTAATACCATATGTAGGAATGGAGGCTCTGTATTTACATGTTGTCAAAAGATTATTTTTTAAGAAATTGTTAGCTTCTGTAGCACAGCTAAATTCGACAGATATTCTATTCCTACCTACATGTTTGATACCATCTGTGACTATGTTTTTGATATTGTTCTTAAACAAAAATTGACCAAACTTTATAGGCCTAATGGTTAGGCCAGCTGCAAGATCTGGCTCAATTCTGGACACATGTATGATGAATGGACCCGGATCAGAAATAGTGTAGGCGTTCGTTTCTTGTAAGAGACTAGGATGCGTATACAATGATTGTACGGAAGCAGAGGCGAGTGATAAATCAGTGATGACCTTCTTTGAAGAGTCATCAACAGAGCTAGTTGATAATACGCGTTTCCTATTGTTCAAAGATTGTGAGAACAATGGAGGGGAAGTATCCATGTTAATCCCATCGGGAGGTTCTGGATCCGGAGGATCATTCATTGTTATACCGACAAAAAACTAAATAAACTCTATTTTAATGATATAAATATATGCATGCAATGATATAATAAAATATATACCTACTACACTTACCCGGAATAAACCAACAACACAAACATATAATAGTACTTATCTAGAAAACAGAAAAATGGAAAAATAAACCAGAATAAGATTAAATAAAGTTAACAAACAATAATAACCCCACAAGCACGTGTATTAGGCAACAACCGTGAAAGCAGAATCCTCTTTTTTTTTTTTTTTTTTTTTTTTTATTTATTCCATAAACGATTCGTTGGTTTGTTCAATATAGCGTTACCCCTCTTCAAAAGGGACGCACGAAGTTTTAGGACCTCTCTTTCGTCTTGTGTTATTGGCAACAGACAACCTTCCAGTTACTCGCTTACTAATTGAGTATGTATTTTCACTTTGACAACCTATGTTTGTAAAACTGGCCTTTGCAGCCTAAACTACTGCATTCTACCATCACGCCCAAAAGAGTCTCTATCTCACATATATTTACAAAAAAATTTATGTTTATTTTTCACTTGTAAAGTTCAAAAATAATTAACAAACTTAAAATTACTAACAAACGAAGATTTGCTTAGTTCATATTTTCTCAAATGAAACAGCATAACAGTTTTAAAACATAGAGCACACCGATAGAGACGAAGTATGTGTATTCCCATCCCTTTCTATTATAAACGTTAAGTACTTACATATTTCTTTCAGTCTAACTATTCGTTACGTGTGAAACTGTGAAAGGTGATAGACTATTAGTGGTAAATCTGTGGAATTTATATGTGTCGAACATTACATGAGGATTATCTCAAATATCTACCTTTTATTATTTTTTCGTTATAATGATGCTCCGGTGATAAGACTTGCTAGAAACGTAATGATTCCCGAGGTACCACGACCCGTACACACGCCTAGGCGTCTCGTTCGAAATTACTAGTTCTTAATAATAACTATGTGATACTATAGTAATTTTCGCATGCTTTGATATACTACCTATAATTTACAAAAAATGCTGAAGTATTTTTGTCAATACCTACGTCTTACACGCAACGTGCAAAGACGTCAACCAACCGATTATTCATAAATTCACGCGGTCACACCGTATACACACACACGTCATCGTCGCAGTGTAGAATAGTGAACAGCATAACAATTCATAATAATATTATAGGCAATAATTTCAGTAGCATTAATTTAGTATTTCCCGTTAAAAATCAAAGTAAAAAGTATTTTTTGACAGTTTTTGTAAAATCTTATTGGGTAGGTACCAATCCTCCATGGTACCTATATCCAGATATTAGCATTTTTGTTTTATATTTATAACCGTAATAACAGTAATTTTCTGTACTGTCTCGCTTAGTATTAATCTCAATTCATCCAATTTATGCAATTTAAGCCTTAATGTATTATTGTTAATATGCTCAAATATACGGCAGCACTATGGCACGAGCCTTTGGTTTGTGTGGTTTAACATTTATCATGGTGTAAGTGACTGTACCTACCTCGGACCAAGAAACATAATGGACGGAACCATATAAGTTGCCGCTCTTACCACTGTGTGTCAAACGTATTTTCCTGTCTTTTTCTATCACTTTGAGCGTAACTACGAGTAAAAGGATTAACTATAGTAAGTATGGCAACCCCGCACTGTCAGTGTAATTCGTGCTAGCTAATGAGTCGTTTTGCGTATTCACAAAAATAAAAATATCTCTTTTTCAGTTGTGTATCGTTGTATTGTGACCTTTCCTAGTCATTCACATTAGTAAAAATCAAGAAAGTCGATCAACGAACAAAGGCACTTAAAGTTTTTAGAACAAATGCTCCTTCCATAGTTACTTGGTCCGAGGTTCTTACCGTCTACTGGTGTCACCATAGAGGTGTCACTGGTGTGTCATCGCTGACCGCTCGCGCTGTGTCAATCCCTCAAAAATCGCATTTGATTCACAGTTTCACAGTCGCACAGTTTCCAGATTCGCACTGACAGGCATTCACTGATTTATTATGATCATTCGTTCAAAAACGCGGACTCAGTTCACTGATTCCGTCGTAAACTCGTAATCTAGACGAAGGTGCGGTTCGGTTACGCATTAGTTACAAGAACGCTTACTGCCTACGCTATTTTGTCGTATCCATAGGCATCTGTAGTGAACGCATGTTTTATTGATTTTCTGTGAAACAATTTTCCATTTACTGTTGTTAATTTTTTATGTATATCTTGTGTAACGTGTTATTTACAAATGCATTGTTGTTCTTACTTTATTGAACATTGATTAAAGAGTGTCATTGGACAGGTTCAGTCATCCGTTTCATGCATGTGTGTAGTGTGTTCAATTTACGTGACAGATGACAGTGTAATCCTATGATAGTACATCAAGACGGGATACGCCAAAGAAACACGTTTAAAAAGTTGTTGTGAGGGTGAAAATTCTAGATCGATCAGTGAGGTGAAAAAAGAAACGACCGTTGTTGAAATTTGGCACCTGCTTTGTAATCACCAGGAGCAGCCAATGTTATTTTAAGGTTCGTATCTTGGTGCTTATTATCTACTTAAACGTAATAAGGTGATAGTTGAACAACAAAAGTTACAAAAATGTTTGGAATATCAACCTCTGTTATTATTATTATTTGATTTATAACATTAAAAAAATCAAAAACAACCTATCTGGTAATTATATAAAAATTGTTATTGCTTACCTTTAGCTTGTGTCATTGAGAGTAATTGCTATCTGCATTCAAAAATTAAATGAACATTTTGGTTTCTGTTTATGTAACATTAATCAAAGTAGGTAACTAGGTGAGAAACTAGCTGTAAGAAATAGTCTCTTTGTATGTAGATGTGACTGGTGCATTGACATAATAATAATGTTTGCGAAATGTCAAAGTACCTAATCAAAACTGCTACATATTTACTATATTCTTTACTTATATTTACCTACTAGGTTATAATGAGTCCATCAAAGTTTTCTTCAAAGAGGAATGAAGTAGCTATTTTATTGCAGTGTTATTTGTTCTAATAACTACTACTATAAAGCAGGTATTTTTATTACTAATCATTATGATTGATTTAGAGATATTTGTTAAAAATGACAAATAATCACAACCATAGAGGCAATTTACACCAACTAGGGTTCATGTTATGATATTTATTAGGGTGTCTCATTGATGTGTCATGAAAGAATTTGTTTTTCCATGGAAGACTTGAATAGTTAAAAAAACCTAACACTAAGCTACAACTCGTTATTGGATTGAAATGATTTTTTAAAACTTCGCTTTTGGAACCTGAATAATTACAAAAACATTTGTTATATAGTTTTTATAGGTACTTTTCAAAAAATTAATATTAATCACTAATATTAACTAATGTCTATTTGTAAATACTCTAATACTCTAAATAAGATAAATAGAGCAAAATCTTGACAGAATGGTATCCTAGGAATGGTAAACGAAATAGAGGTCGACAACGCAAAAGGTGGGAGAACGAACTCAAGCTAACAGCGGGTCCAAAGTGGAGAAGAGTCACAAAAGACAGAAACCAATGGAAATCGTTAGAGGAGGCCTTTGCCAAGAGGCACACTGAGCTCTGAGATATATTATAAGTAACAAAAATAAAATAAAAATAAACTAGAAAAAAAGGAGCTTCAGGATAAAAAGGGCTATTGTATTGTATTGTATTTATAAATACTACTCTGTCAAGAAAGTACCGGGAAAACATCAATAATACATGAAATGTTAGTTATTATTCCAAATTTATTTTATCACCTTCGAAGTATACTCCTTCAGAAACGATACACTTACACCAACGAATGATCCAATCATCAAAACATTTTTTAAACGCTTTTTCCGGAATTGAGTTCAGTGCTCGCCGCGAATTCTCCTCTGTCTTCTACCGAATGAAAACAGGTGCCACGAAGTGGTAATTTGAGTTTAGGAAAAAAAGGAAGTCGGCTGGAGCCATATCTGGTGAATAAAGTGGTTGATCGATGGTATTTGTTCAGTTTTTGGTCAAAAATTCGTTCACAATGATGGCCTTTTGCGAAGGCGCATTATCGTGGTGCAAAATCCAAGAATTTTCTTTCAACAAATCTGGCCTTTTTCGTCGAATTAGCTCTCTTAAACGCCGCATAACGCCCAAATAATATTCTTTATTTACCATTTGACCTTCCGGCAAGAATTCCGAGTGCACAACACCGCGATAGTTAAAGAAAACAGTCAACATGACTTTGACTTTTGATCGACTTTGGCGTGGTTTTTTCCGATTCGGTTCAGTTAGAAGGCGCCACTCCGAAGCTTGTTGACTAGTTTGCATGTCAAACTCGTAAATCCACGTCTCGTCACCAGTAACAATGCGTTTCATGAATGTTGGATCGGAATTGACTCGTTCTAGCATGTCCTCAGCGACTTTTATGGGATTGAGTTTTTGGAGAAAATTCAGATCTTTTGGGACTAGCCGAGCGGCAACATGTTTCATACCCAAGTGATTATTTAAAATGGTACAGAACGACTCGTGAGTCACCGAAAGTTCGACGGCTATCTCTCTCAAACTTGAATGAGGATTTTCAGTCACTATTTCCTTCACTTTTGCGATGTTAACTTCAGTTGCAGACGTTGATGGCCTACCAGAGCGAGGCAAATTTTTCATCACATCTCAACGGCTTTTGAACGCGTTGTACACTTTGTACACGTGTTTTTGATAAAGTCGATTCACCTTAAGCCTTCTTTAACATTTTCAGTGACTCCGAACACGAAATTCCATTGGCGATGCAAAATTTAAGACAAACTCTTTGTTAAATGTTTTTGTCCATTATGAAATTCGCAATATACACTAGAATGATGTAACTAAAAATAGCACTGTATTTAATCTAAATAACAGATGCAACTCAAACTCCACACCAAAATTGAAAACAGTTGTACCAATCTAACAACAACAATTTGGAATTTGGAATCATAAACAAATCATCCATTCCGATACTTTCTTGACTGAATGTATGTGCATTGATCAACCATAAATCAACCATAGAATTCTAAAAATCTCATCAACGTCTATAAATCTAATCTATGTTTTGGAGTCCTTGTTGCACAGCAGCTAGTATTAGGCATATAAATGGCCAGACAGAAAAAAAAAGTCAAGATGATAACCTAACTAAGAAAGTGAAAGTGATTACTAAATGGACTTTTTGGCGGGAACGGGAGAAGTGTGGTTGTCATTTTATTTAGGTATTCTATTTTTTACATTTTTGAGAGCTTTAAAATACAAAAGTGATAGTATATTGTGTTTTAAAGTTCTGTGTAAGTGAAAAGAATGGAGTAGGTCTAAATAAACATGTGTAGCTGAAGTTCTCGCGCTCTTCCAAGAGTTCCTATAAAACTTCAGTAAAGGTCTACTATCACTTTCCTGTAGGGGTTTTACGATAACGATTCTAATACGTGACATTGGCAAATGCGCTATGCCTGTGCACCATGCCATGAAGAAAGAAGAAAAAAAGTGAACTAAATTTATGTACAAACTTACATCTGCAGCTGGAGAGTATGGGAGAATGTGTCAAAGTTAAAGTCAAATCAATTTATTCAAGTAAACCCAATTACAAGGTATTTTTGAAAGTCAAATCTACTTTAGTTCGGTTCAAATAGAAAACCTGGACACTGAGAAGTACCAACAAGAAACTCAGTCAGGTATCGTTTTTTCAACTTCATTTTACAAAAGGTTTATTAAAATACAATATTTTCATTAAGCCAGTAAAGGCATGTGCAGAGAACATCATTTCCAGACTATTGTTTTATCTTCAATGAAATCGTTTATTTTATAGTATGATTGTCTAGTCAATGTACGTTTTATAATCAATCTAAATTTATTCTCTGTTAATTGAGTAATTTCTTGAGGAACTTTATTATAAAAACGAATGCAGTTACCTAAAAATGAAACATTTGACTTATGTAATTTAAATTTTGGAATAACCAATTTATCACGACCTCGGGTTTCCATACCATTCATATCGCCATTCTTTTTAAACAGATCTATATTTTTTCTCGTATACATAATAATTTCAAAGATGTATAAGGAGGGCAAGGTGAGGACATTAATGTCTTTAAAAGATCTTTAAGCGATTCTCGTGCATTCATCCTGTAGATGGCACGTATTGCTCTTTTTTGTAAAATGAAAATGGAGTTAATATGCGCCGCTGATCCCCACAGCAGAAGGCCATAGGACATTAAACTGTGAAAATATGCAAAGTACACCAACCTTGCCGTATCCACATCCGTCATTTGCCTAATGCGTCTAATTGCATATACCACAGAACCGAGCTTACTAGCCAATGCCCCGATATGGTCCGCCCACTGTAACTTGTTATCCGCTGTTAAACGAGAAAACTGGCCGACTTAACGAATTCTAATTGTTTCCCACCCAGTTCTATTTTATCATGGATTCTGGGTACATTAGAAAGGGAAAATTTAATACATTTAGTTTTTCGTGCATTCAGCAGTAAATTATTGGCAGCGAACCGTTTCGAGACATCTGTTAGGATCCTGTTTACCCAAGTAATATCTAGATTTTTTCTGTCTAGTTTAAATAACAATGCGGTATCATCAGCAAACAATACTGTTTCGCATAAGTCCCTGAGCATAAATGGGAAATCGTTAATATATACCAAAAACAGGAAAGGTCCCAAAATTGATCCTTGGGGAGCTCCCATTTTTAACTTTGAACCCACAGACAAAACCCCATTAACACTCACCTTCAGCTCGCGGCCAGACAAATACGAGATCACGAGATCGAGAGCGTTACCACGTATTCCATAGTATTTAAGCTTGCAAATTAAAGTTTCATGACTAACACAATCAAAAGCCTTGGAAAGATCACAAAAAACACCAATAGCATCTTGGGACCTCTCCCAAGCCTGAAGTACAGTCCCGATCAAGCTTACTCCCGCATGAGTTGTTGACCGCCCTCTCGTGAAACCGTACTGTTGACCATGAAATGCCCCGTGAATGTTAAAATGTGCCAGCATTTGTTTGAGTATTATTTTTTCGAATATTTTACTCAACGCTGGCAATATTGACACCGGGCGGTAATTGGTTGGATTTGATCACTAATACTTGTGTCAACTGCAAAGTTATGTTTTTTTCGAATCTGTCTTATATTTTTTACTTGTTAATACATAACATAAATACATTATATAGTAGTAAGGAGCCCTCGGCATGCAGAGTTCGAGTCGCACTTGGCCGGTTTTTTATTCTATCTATAACCAATCAAGTTTTTTTTTATTAGGATTTCATTTCCGAAACTTGGGTGCAATGGTTGATGATGAAAATGTTTGGTAAAAATGTTTATAGGATGTCCCGCAGTTCGGTGTGCCTTTTGGCATAGGCCTCCTCCAACTTTCTCCACATTTTGTTTTCTGCAACTCTAGACCAGTGAGACGCCAGGGTTATGCGGATGTTGTCTACCCATCTTGATTTTGGACGTCCTTGTTTTCTAGTTACGTCTCTTGGATACTATAGGGTGACTTCTTTGCTCCATTTGTTTATTTTGCATCTAAGCATGTGTCCTACCCATCCCCATTTCAGATTGTCTATTTGCTTTAATATGTCCATAACTTTGGTTTTCCTTCTTATCTCTGAGTTCGAAATTTTGACCCTTAGTTTGATTTCCAACATGCTTCTTTCCATTGCCCTTTGACATTTCGCAAATTTCTCTCTGTCACTTTCAGTTAGTGACCAAGTCTCACATCCATATACTATGCTTGGGAGAATACAAATGTCGAAAGTTTTCCTCTTAATACGTATACTTATTAGTGATGTGCTGGATATCCATATCTGTATTGGTGGATATCCGAGGGAGAAGAAAGATCCGAATCCGTTACTTTTTTGGCGGATCTTTTACTCTATTAATTTTCACGGAAAGCATCAAGTAGCGTCAACTATCGTTTCGACACCGATTGAGTAAGAAAGTTAAGATCCGTATCCGTATCCCCGATCTTGACACCATATATCCGTATTCGGATCCGTATCCGCAGATATACATTGTAACAATTTAGCACATCACTAATACTTATGTCTTTATTTTTCCTTTAAGGACCAGTACTTTTTCCATCCACAAGCTATTTTTTTGTTGACTTCCTTGGATATTGAGTCATGGGGGGAGATAGTTTGTCCCAGGTATACATATTCACTGACATAATTATTGTTTTTCCCATTTACTTCTATGTTTATCTCTATAGAGTTAGTCATCAGTGCAATACATTATATAGTGGTAAGGAGCCCTCGGCATGCAGAGTTCGAGTCGCACTTGGCCAGTTTTTTATTCTGCTGCTATTGAAACTGCTGAAAATTAGATATTTTCAGCAGTGTCCTTTCCACTACATTCTTTTGGATCCATTTGGAACAACTGCAACAATGAAACCATGCTTGTTTATGCCGTCCGAATACCCCACATATTGCGCAGAGGTCACTAAGAGAATCAGTATTTTCATTTTCTTAATCTGTGTCCATGTATCATCGTCATCATCATTGTTAAATTGTGGTAGGGGGAACTTCATCATCACTACTTTCATCGCTACTGGAAATCAACACTCATCTCGTGACACATTTTCCCTTTGCTAAGGCTTTTCCTTTCACATGCTTTCGTTTTTCATAATTGTTCTTGTTTTCTTTCAAACTTCTCTTCCTCTCCTTTTCTTCTAATACCGCTTTCAAGGGAGTGGCAGTCAAAATCTGTAGTTGTTTCTTTGTACGTCTTTTTATTTTCTGAATTTTGACTGACTTAAGACATTTGACTTAAGACCTGCAAAATACTACTTGAGGCAATAGCTTCGGTTTCATTCTCAATATGTGTGGTAGAAGATGTTTCAACTGCTGTGCTATTATTGATTGAAGCTTAATTCAGAGACGTTGAATATTCAGTAGTCGAATCTGATATAAAGTTATCGTCGCCTAACGCGTTGGGACTAATGGATTAAAAGCCAGTCACTTGAAATCCTTTTGCTATTTGTCCATCGAAGCTGCACTCAAATACGCTTTATTAAAAATAGAAGCCAAAACATCATGAGTTTTTCATATGGATGGCTTTTCATATATAAATCACACTCTCTGTGATAAGCTGTCTTTAGTGGACCATAAAAAGTGACATCTAGTGGTTACATCCTATGGGAAATGTGTGAAAGTAATGATAACATGTAAATTCCATTTTTGCGACAATATTCATAAGCTTTCTGTAACAAGTGGCTGGCATGATTATCTAAAATTAGTAGAGTAGAGCTTTGAGTAGTTACATCAATATGTTTCGCAAAGTGACGAAGCCATTTTTCAAAAAGATCTTCGTTAATCCAACCTGATTTTGAGCATTCATATTCGGCTCCAATCCACCAGTCATAAGGCTTGACTTGATTCTTTGACGTGGATATATAAAAACATAGAGGAATGAATGAACAGCCTGGAGCTTTATTCATGCTCGTTGGTTCTGGAACTTGCAGATAGATCCAGGAATTTCTTTTTAAAAACGCATAAACCCAGCATATACCTGTCATGCCTTTGTTTGCTGAAAAAAATTTTTTAATATTCTTTGCAACAGCAAAATCAAAAGCCAGTTTGGGTAGCTGTTGTTGTGTAATGCCATAAAATGTTTTAGCCAAAATAATAATATAGTCGGTTAACTCCTTTTCGTCATCCTCGACTAAAGGTACCTCGAGAAAAGGTAGCCTTCCGTTCTAGTTGAGGTTTATAATACTATCCTTTTTTTAATCTATATCTAATAGAAGATTCTGAGACCATGAATGATCTTGCTACTTCCTTTATTTTTCTTTCAGCATGTACAGCTTCTAAAGCAGTTTACATCTGAAAAGGGTCTCAAGTCCTCTTTTTTCTTTTTGTAGCAATTTCAGTCATCTAGAAGAAATAAAATATTTTATTATACATGTTTGATAATAATGCACTTAGTCTGATAATAGCGCACTCTGAGCGCGCAATTATCAGACTACGCCATTTTGGTTTGCTACCAAATATACCAACAATATCTGCTAATAACATTTTTGTCATAAAAACTCATATTTACTATATATATATATATGACACTACAGCATAAATTAGTGTCATATATATATGACACTAATTTATGCTGTAAATCTCATTACTATAATATAGTTTATCTTAAAGAATGTGGAACATACCTGGATCCTTAGTTAAACCAAAAGTATAGGAAATGTGCGTGAAAGTCGTTGTGACAAGTGATGCTTGAATCACAGCTCGTGAGCCACTGACGCGTGGGGGACGTTTTGGCCACTGCATTTGGCATGGTCGATACGCACGATACGCGCATATATGCGTTACTATAGGCAGATTTTTAGTTATGTGGGTGTGCGGTATCCCGTTTTTGCAAAATGGCATGTGTGAATAGAGATGAGAAAAAAACGTATCAATGTCAATATTGTTTCAATTAATTTTGGGAATTTATAATGACTACCATTTTTTGAAATTATTTACCTAGTTCCAAATTATTCTGTTTCCCTTCCTACTATTACAAGCTTTTAATTAATTGATACTTATTAGTATTATATATATTTCTGATTTGAATAATTGTTTTTAAATTAAAATTTTCATTATAGGCTATTAAATTCGTACATATTTCTATTTCAAAATAAATAATTTTGTTTTGATTATTCTTATTTTTCTTTTTTTTTTAAGAGAAACTTGAAAAGAATTATTCTATGTTGGGCTGTATATTTGACTTATCGATATATACAATATCAACATGCAGTTTCTTTTTCTCTAGTACACACGCTACCCATCCTGCCCTCTTACATCTTAGTCCTTCGACCTTGACAGAATAGTATGCTTAGAAATTTTGAAATTCAAATGTTTCAGGTCTCGTGGCCTAGGTTGTCTGTGTCTCTTAGTAATGTGACATTCACCAGGCCATATTCTTTACTACCCACTTTATGGAATTCTTTTGTTTTCCTCTAATAAACTAATAAGATATCTAGAAAACAAAAACAAAATAGCCCTTTTTAATACGTTAGAACTGATATCGACTATACAGTGGTAACTGGATATAACTAGAATTTCAAGAGAAATGCTAAAAATTTCAAGTTAATAAGTTGTCAGCTTTGCAAGTATTTCGAGGTACAAATTATTTAGTGGAATTTCCACTTAGGTACTAAATCATAATTTCTCTATATTTTTCGAGTTGTGAATACATTTAGTACAAAAATAATAAAAAAAGACGTAGTTTTCAATTTCTGTTTCGTATTCATGATGATGCTTATTAGCCAACCAAAATGTTAAGAAATGAGCTAAAATATAAGCAATAAACATAAGATAACCAGATGTTACTTAGAAAGGACAATAGGACAAAAGAATCAAACATTCCTGTGAAGAAACTTGTTTTCTCCTTTGAGTTCAGGGAATTTGAAGTATGTAGGACATTGCTACATTTTAATTTCAATACTTTTCAACAGTTAAATACACCCAGTCTGTTTGTTGCACTTTATGTTAGAGCAGTCATTCCCAAAGTGGGCGATAACGCCCCCTTGTGGGCGCTGCAGGCCTAAAGGGGGGCGGTAAGAGACCCAGAAAAAAATGGGGGCGTTGTGTAGAGGCCTGGGGGGTGATTTGTAATTTCATTTAGCTAGACAGCTAGTAGCTATCTTAGACAACGACTGCATGAGCTCTCGACTCAGTAGACAAAATAAGTTTGGGAACCAGTGTGTTAGAGTATTAAATAAGTACTGTTAGTATCTCAAGGAAAATAATATTTTGTTTAGGTTTCAAAGTCTAATTAATTCGAGATATCACGGGGTTTAGTAGTTTAGATATTTAGGGTTTAATGTAAGGTATCCGATATTCTCTTTTGTTTTACTGAGGATGTGAGGATTACAACTTGACAAGTTCTGGGTTATCCTAGATTCAGTGATTGTGGTCATAATTAGCACATTGTTAACACTAGAATGCATGCACATTAATGAATAGAACAGGGTTAGATTTGTGAACAAAACTGTTTTATATTTTAGTCTATTTCTGCAAGCCTTTATGATAAGAATTAATGTAACTATGTGGCACTTAATTACAGTATATGAGTACATAATATGTTTACAATTTTATTCCAATTTAATTCTATTTATTTGATAGAACAATGACTAACCACATATTTAAAATAACATGTAAAAGCTAATAACTATTGTTATAGTAGCATATATATAGCAGTAATAACAGTAACAGTATTTTGGTGGATAGGTACCTAATTAATATTTAGATCAGTAAATTAAATAACCTAATTTGAACACAGTATTTGATAATGGATTATGAATGCTTGCTGGGTTAGTGTAGTACATATAATTTTTTACAGTATGATGTTAAACAGCTAATCAACATTTTATAATGCACTAGTGGCTCGTCCTTACTTCGCCCGGTTTGAATATACATACTGTTACGAGCTGAGGGTAATAAGATCCCGGTTAAGGGTGCAAAGAGTTTATTTTCCTTCGTACAAATAGATGTTAAGAACACGCGAACTTAATTACGGCGGTTCCTAGTCTTCGTAGTCGTCCTCGAATTAGATACCCACGTAAAAGTCACCGAAGGTATACGCTTCACTCAATAACAACGGTCCCGAATCGCAGTTCTTCTTATCCAAGGTCGTCGCAGTAGTCGTCGTAGACCACCACGACTTCGTAATTCGACTTGATGTCGCCTCGATATAGCGCTTCGATCGATAGTTGAGAAACTGACTTAGCGGCTGACACGGAGCTCTATTTATAGTCTGATAAAAATGAGGGTGGAAACTTCTAAAGCAAATCCGAATGCTAGTAATAATAACTCATAGAAGTAAAGAGGGTGGAACTTTCTAGATTTTCTTTCTAGTTAATTACGCTTACTAACAATAATTCGACATTGTTCTCGACGCTTCCTGTTTGCATGAGTAGGTATACTCGTATGACACGTAATCGCTCCCGAATTTTCAAAGTACAACTTTCTTCTTGTTTCTTAATTTTGTTTATAGCATTCGATTTGTGTTGTTCAATGCCTTTTTAGGTCAAAACTTTGCAGCCTAGGTCTCGAAATATAAGCACTAAAATTTACATGTTCCGCTTCATTTGATAATCGACCTTATTCTTTAGTCATAAGGTCCAACCGTAACGTTGCCCCCCTCTTAGTCATGCTCGTCCCTAGCATGATTCGAACCATGATAGCCAGCTAGGCGATCCACGTGGACGATCTTCAATTTTCCTCTAGGCTCCTCCTTGTCCTCCTCTAGGATCCGATAAGTAACCTAACCAACCATCCTATCTAGCCTGAAATTTCGGAGCCTCTTAATGGGATTATGTAACCACACTAAGGCACCTTCCTCAAATCACATTACGTTAGCTCTACGGTCATAGTGAGTTATCATTCTTTCACTAGTTTTTAAGCTGCTGTATGTCATCTAGATTTTGTTGGAGATCAGACACGTAATCGGTAGTTGGCTTTGGAGCGTTATGTGGTATTCCGATTGGAGCGTATCCCTCGTCCAAAGTTGATTTTTGATGGTGTGAAATTTGTGCTATCATGTCAAGCGGAGCGGTAAGACATTCAGAGGAGCGGAATGTATTGGTCCCAGTCCCTTTGTTGTTCTTCCACAACTTTCGCCAGGTGATTCTCCAACGTCTAGTTAAATCTCTCGACTATTCCATGGTATTGTGGATGACCTGGTGTTGTACGCGTTTTGTATATCTTAAGTAGTTGGCAAACTTCTTGGAATAATGCTTACTCGAAATTCCTACCTTGATCAGTATGCAACTCCAAAGGTACGCGAAACTGACAAAATACCTCCTGAGCGAGCTTTTTGGCAACTGTATGAGCTTCCTGATTGGGTACAGCAAACACTTCAGGCCATTTACTGAAATTATCTTGCAGGAAGACTATGTAACGATTTCCGTCTTCAATTACAGGAAACGGTCCAGCTACGTCGACTGCAACTCATCCCTTCCCAAGGCGCTTCCACGTTATACAATTTGAGCTGGTCTCTGATTCTTGTTTGTGGCCGTTTTACTGAAGAGCAGGCTGTACACTTCCTACACCAGTCCTCCACATCCTCGCGGCACTGCATCCATCAAAATCTCTTCCTCACCTTGCCCAAGATTTTCTTAACGCTTAGATGTCCTCCCGATACTCCATCATAAATCTGACGTAACACTGACGCCACTTCCCTCGGGGGACTACGGACTGCATGATAACCTCATGTCCACTGGGTGACTCTCATTTCCTATGAAGAACTCCATTATGTACCATCAGACTGTCTCATTGTGGCCAGTAACTTTTCGTAATTGGGCTGAACTCCGACACTTCACTCCAAGCTGGCTTATGGTCACGTTGCTTCCACTCTATTATGCACTTCAAGTCGCTGTCTTCTTTTTGTGGATCCCCCATGGCTTCGTCACTCCACGTGTCATCTAAAGCATTTACTCTTATTACTCGTATGTTTACTTTAACTTCCTGTCTCGAACAATGCCGACAAGATTCTTCGCAAAGTCGTCGGGATAAAGAATTAGCGTTAGAATGTGACTTTACTTTCCAATGTTCAACAACGAAATCGAATTCTTGCAGCTATTCCAACCATCTCGTCACCTGTCCCTCTGGGTTCTTGAACTAAAGGAGCCATTGTAAAGCAGAGTGGTCAGTACGAAGAGTAAACTGTCTTCCGATTAAATACTTCTTAAAATGTTATAAGGTCTTAACAACAGCTAGAAGTTCCCGGCGAGTAACACAGTATTTGTTTCTGGTTTCGAAAGACATTTGCTGAAGTATTAAGAATTTTCCCATGGAGAAAGTGCGTGTTTCAATCGATAACTGGGTACAACGTTTAAAAGATTGTATTAAGGCTAATGGGGATCATTTTCAATGAGCATCATATTTTTAAAATGCTATTATATTAATGGATAAATGAATGCACACTGCAGTAATAAACGTTTTATGTAATAAAAAAAACGATGTTCTTTGTAACAATATTTATGGCACGACTAGGTAGAGTTTGGACTGATCCAAAGTGAAGAAGACTTGGCAAATATGCTTCGTGATGGCGATGTCAAGGGTTCATAGACCAATTCCAGGACGGACCCATAAAAAAAATTTCATAAAACTTCTTCATTTTCAGATACTGTTAAGTATTCCCTGAATTATGGTGACACAAGGTCAATAATCTGATAGAATCAAAGGCTGAGCGAAGTCGCTGGCCGAATCCAAAACGAGTGAATGGACATATTTTGGGAAAGCGTTATTAATTGACGACTTGATTTTGATTGATGATTGACGACCTAGATGGCGCAATGGTAGACGTTAACCCAAGCGCGGAAGGTTCCTGGTCGGGTCAAAAGAGATAATGAACTTTCTAGATTATATCGGGTATGGGTGTACTGGGAGACGCCCCCAGTAGTCGTCGTCTGGTTCTCATAGCACAGGGAATACCCTAGTTTCAGATCAGATGATTGGTGTGTATTGTCTGGCGCATTATTATTATTATTAATGATGTGTCTCGTCGTTGCTTTCCGTTAGGCAAGACAGGAGCCAAACGTTTTTAACGGAAACGAATCGGAAACTTATCTTGCGATAAAAAGTAAAATTCATTTTTATCATTTTTTTTCTTCTAGCGTGGCTGCATAACTAAACCTAGATGAAAATGTTTACTTTTGTATAAAGTAGCTTCTGCAGCGTGAAAAGTTTATCCAAACAAATATTTTAATATCGGAAACAAAAGATTTTATTTTTTTAATGAAAAGGACACTCACCTGCGATTCTATGTCTATGTTACTATAATTTTCGTGGTTTGTTTACTACAGACAACATATCAATTTTGTATAAATTCAAACTTCTTTCTTTCACACATGTTCTTCGCTTTGCATCTTTTAAAATTTATAGAGTAGAATATTAATCTGAATTAATAAGTAATTTTAATATACAAATAAAACATGATGCGGCATTAGGTACTTTGCGAGCAATACAAAATAATGGCCAGAATGAGTCTTGCAATAGATTTCTACTTCTGCACTTCCGTAATGCGAGGGTTCTGAAAAAATTTTCACATCTGCTTCTGCATCTTGCTCTGCATATTTATATCGGAAGTTTATCAAAACTTACCGCGGGCGGTAGTTGAGTTGTTGGGGCGTCTAGGGGAAGTGCTTATCGGGATTGTTTTTGTGCGATAATCTAGACATTCTAGACTGTACTTTCGGTGTTATAATTGAACTTACTGGAGTTCATAAAAGTTAAAAGACTTATCTTTATTAGATGATCTCTTAATGAGGAAATCAAATGGACAGTAGTGTCATTGTTTCTTCTACTAGTGCAGCAGCAAGCAGTATTATTTGACATTTCCTTCCACAAACATTTAAGTCCGTGGTTTCTCCCAGTAGCGCAGCCAGTTTTTGCAACAGCAACAACTTTTTGTTGAATATATCTTCCTGATGTTACACTTTGTATATAAAACAATAATAAAAAATGCATGCCTAAGAATTATTAATGTTTTGTATACCCATTTAAACTTTCGCTAAAATTGACTTTCGTCATCTGTTTCTGCTTCTGTTATGACACTTCCGTTGCATAACTAACTGGAATCGTTTCGATTGCTCCATATTTCCATACATACTCCATACATAATATCAAAATTTCATGATATGGAGAAATGGAAAACGTGGAAAATCGTTGTTGGAGGTTTTCGCTTTTTATTTTTTGATAGTAAGTACGTAAATAGCTAGTTTATAGAAAAGTAGAGACGCAGACAGAGAAAGCAAAATAAAGGTTTTTATTGTTGTGGCGCTTTATTGTGCGTTGTACTTTGTGAAATAATGATGAAATTAATACGTAGTTAAAAGAAAAAAAAAAACACTATGCGTAAAAATATTTCGGTACTTTATCGATTAATAGTCGAATAATATGTTATTAACTTATTATCTTTGAGATACAAACTTCTTAAGATACAATGACCGAGAAAAAGATAAAAGCAATGACAGTTTTAAATTTGACCAATACATCAAGCATTAAATTCTGTGTTATTTTGACAACGTCTCTATTGCAACATAATATTGTGCCATAGGAAACTCAAAAAATAAAATTTCAACTTCATTTTTTATAATATTTTAATTTGAGGTACACGTTAAACAATATTTTTCTTTCGTTTTATAAAATGTAAGAAGGAAATTCATGCAATACAATCAATCCTACTAAAATTAATAAAATGTAAATATTTGGTCAATGACGCTTCTTACAGTAAAACACTAATCTGGTACATGTGTTAGGTCACGTTGTATTTAACTTTTCTCTTTCTTTTCAGTCTTGATAATTCTGTAATTGATAGAACTTTTTAGAAGATTAAAAATCAATCAGTCGGAAAGTTATAAAAACTGGACTATTTTCAACGTACGTGCTTACTCTACCACCTTTGATTTTGTAATAATCAATTCTAGCTACATCAATTTTCGAAAATCTCAATTCGATTTCGTTTACACTACAACCAAAGATGTCCTTGGCATATTTATTAAATAAGATTTTGTATTAAATATTTGGGTAGTTCTACCGTAGCGTTTTGTCGTCAACGTTACAATTTATGGTTTTAATTATTATATTATACCTACCGCTTACGTTGGAAATCGAATTGAAAAATGCATAAATAACAGTTGTGATACGAGTAATGTTCTAGTAATGTGTTTATTGATATATGTATGTACTTACGAGTTACGACACGATACTCCTGGAAAATTGTTTTTGCTATTAGATTACTGTAGCCCTAGCATGTTATTACATATACAATACGTACATATCTTCGTACTGTATCTCTAATGGGGTAGTCGGAGAGGACGGAGCGCCAAGCGGCGCGGTTATTATTCAAACTACTAGGAAGTTGAGCATCTAGCTATTTTTATTCAGCATTCTTTTTTTTGTGCCGCAACTAACCATTCATTTATCACAGTCAGGTTAGTAAAATTTGCTTCTAAAACATGTGAAAGCAAAAAAACAGTAATATTGTATAAAAATACATTTATGTATATTAGGCGAAGTAGTTTGCAGTTACAAATGTTATACAGTTGTCCCCATGTCGACAGTATTACATAGAGAGAAAGTACCTACTTACTTTAAATATTGAAAATAGGAAATTTCACATAATGGAAACTATTTTTAAGTAAGTTATAATATATGTGTATTACACTCAAAGATTTTTAAAAAGTAGCACTTGCCTGGGACTATTAAACCGGCCGAATGTAGGACTGCGTAGTTTTGTGATACCTAAGTATTTAGTATGCTTTCTACTTTCCCCGTACATCCTTTACTAAAATTAATGATTTCAGTGTTTGGAATGAACTCAGTGATAATAGACCTACTTTCAACATTTTTTAAATTAACTTATATGCAACAAGTAAATTAGTCAAGGTCAAATAATTTTCATTACACAGCTATGTGGCACAAGGTTGGAGAGATTGTTAATGAGAGTATAGCTACGGAACCTTAGCATGTGCGTCTCTACTACACCACGTGCATGATCGATTTTATACTTGTCAAGTTATTTATTATGTTTTTTTGTATTTGCAGATCTCTTCTCGTCCCGTGCGGGAATTCAGCGATGGTGGACTACTACAGAGTGCTAGGAGTTACTCGGACTGCCACAGAGGCAGAAATTAAAAAAGCGTAAGTGCTTTATTGATATTTAATTTTGTGACTCTTTATTTTGTCTGTGAAAATAATAATATTGCAATTATTGCAAATTTTTTTATAGATACAGAAAATTAGCTTTAAAATGGCATCCCGATAAGAACCCTGATAATGCAGATGAAGCTAATAGAAGATTTAAAGAAATATCCGAGGCATATGAAGTACTTTCCGATGGTATGTACCTATTTAAGACATGTTGGATTTTATTTGACCAAATTATGTTGTTATTATTGACTTTATACTTAACAGAATTTCTACATTGGGATTTCTGTGGAATATTCTTTACCATCATTTCGAAGTGTAAAAGTATGATTTTATTGTTGGGTAGAAAACAAGCGGAAATTATATGACGCACGGGGTTCCAGTCATCACAGTCACAGATACCAAAACAAGAATGGAGTCAATGGACATCGACATTTTAGCTTCAAAGGGTTTTTTGGAGAAACGCCATTCCACCGCTTTTTTGGTAGTTGCCACTATGATGTAGGAGTGATTTTGACAATACATGAATATTATCATTTAAACATGGAACAATACAAAAGAATTAAATCTTCTCGTAACATTGCATTGTTACATATTCCCAGTTAATGATAATATTCAATGCAAAATTGTTACTATTATTAACATTGTGTTTAAAGTTTAATTGCATAATATTTTGATACCTACCTAACTAATAAGCATTAACAAGTTGCATTTTTGTGTGTTGACGAAGTATATTCCCTATAATGTAATAAAGCAATAGAGCATATTATAATAAATTTTTAGAAACTGCTTAATTATATATTTACGTTACATCTGCTAAATTACTACGTACATTGTAGGTACATATAATCGCTATATATTTTAATGTTACAAAAGTGACATCTTGGTGCTCGATTTAGAGATTATTTAATTTTCAAGTGTTTTCAAAGACAAAGCCTGTACATTATGTACTTAACTACGCATTACCTTTAATGTTTGATTTTCAATTTTTACAGAATATGATATTCCAGAATTTTTATCTTTGTAAATCGTAACTATATACATGAGCGCGTTGTTACGCGATGATTTTAAATGTTTTAGCAATTGAAAAATATGGTAATTTTTCAGATATAATGAAGTACAAATATACAATGTTAAATGATTTTCAATTTGTCAAATATTACTTATCTAGTAATTAGCCGTGTTCGGCCGAACTCAGATCTTAGTATTCTTAATACAACGCTTCAGACTATCTGATTTAAAAATCCGGTTGGACACTCGTCTAAGTTAAGACAAGCGACTTAGTCTTAAGTAACTCAGTTTGCGACACCATTTTGCTTAGTATCATAATAGAAGTAGTAATCACAGTAAATTAAAATTTCTTTTATCTGTTTTACCTATAAAATTGCCGTTTAGTATACAAAAAAGTTTTTTTTTTATGTTTTTTTTATTTCTATCAATCTATTAATCAAAGTATGCACCCATGCTATCGATGCATCTCTGCCAGCGCAGTGGCAACTTTTCAATGCCCTTCTTGAAGAAGTCAGGTATATGGGAGGCAACAAACTCTTCAAAGGCATTTTCTACTGCCTCTTGGATATAGAACTTTTTTCCTGCCAAAAAGTTGTCCAAATTATGAAAAAGTAGAAGTCTGTCGGCGCAGGATTGGTGAGTACGGTTGATGACGCAAAACTTCCAACGCTAGCTCTTGTACCTTAGAGACCGTCCGTTGTACCGTGTGAGGTCTAGCGTTGTCATGTAGGTGCAGCGGGGACGAGCGATTAACCAAGTCTGGCCGGAGATTTGCAAGCTTTTCGATCATTTCAGATTTTCTTCGTCAGTTTTTCATCACTCATTCTTTCTATGTGCGCGAAACATCTAAGCATTTGCTTTTTCATTTTTACAATAACACAGTCGTGCAACCCTGCCGTACTGCGTATTTCTTCATTGCTTATCCCGTCCACAAGGATGATATTTCTAAGAGATCGCATTTCTACTGCATTTATCATACTTTTACTCGATTTCGGGCATACCCAGGCCTCTCTACCATACAATAAAGTTGACACCAACACCGCATTGTGGATGGTCATTTTGCCTGTGTTAGATAATATATTCACACTGCCTACTAATGCCGAAAGATCACCATTCTTTTTATTGCCAGCCACTACCCATCTCTTCACATCCAACTCACATCTTCTATCCCTCGAAAACGTACTTCCCTGATAAATAATTTCATTGTCTTGTTGTCCCCCTATTAAGCATTATATTCGTCAAATACAATGTAGCTTCAATTCCGCGCGTATGAGTGTGGCACGACGTGACATGTGAGTTCCTGTCACAGGGAACAAATTTAGCCCGATCGTCTAAGAATACTAAGGTCTGAGTTCGACCGAACACAGCCATTGCATTAATGAAGAAAGATATGATCAAATTATAAAATTATTTCGGAAGTAATGGTTTAAATGAATGTAGATAAGGTTATTACGTTTAAAAAGTTAGCAGTGCCTAATGGACGGAATTGAAAATTCTTTTCTCTTATTTTCTAAAGTCTAAACGAAAATACTTGCTTTAATATATTAAGTCCGCATCAAATTATCCAAACGTTAGGACGTATACTGTTGAGCATTTTTATGCCAACATAATAATTGAAAACTAACTGCTATTATTTACATGAAGGGACCAAAATATTTTTTTGGGACTTTTCAAATAAATAATTATATAAAAGAAGTAAATATCTAATACATTATCGAGTGTCAGTTCGAGTTTGTCACAAAGGATTCCATAGTTCAATACACTGTACATTATTTATATAATAAGTTCATAGTTTCCAAGAAAATTGACTGTAACGGACGGATGCGAGAAGTGCGAGTGATTTCATCCCATTGATATAAGTGTAATTTATTGATAATAGGATACTCCATTTTAACTTATGTGAAGTAAACACATAGTGTACACAATTGTAACTCGTATGTAGTGTCTGACCAAGGTCTGATTTTGGTCAAAGCCGTAGCCGATTATTTCGGCCCTAGTCGTAACCTTTAGGTTTAACTTTAGTAAGAAACCATTATAGGGTTATTTAGCTAATAACCATAATTATATTGTATGAAATCGTGTAGATCGTACAAATTAGGTTCAAACTCGATGAACTTACTAGCTAGTATTCATTTTATCATTTAATAGTTTATGCCTTCCAGATTCATTATCAGAAGATCAGCTCCTCTATGGTACCATATTCTGATATAAAACCCTCATCAAAATCACATTCGTTCGTAAAGTTTCAAATCGTTTTCTTTCTTTAAATTATTCTGCACAAATACAAACTATTTCGTGCGTGTTTTACTTGTTTTTATAGCAATAACTATGTTCGTAAACAAATCCTGGAAGTCGAATTTTTGACCTTATAGATGGCCAAGCGGAACCGGATAGTGACAGTTGCTGCCCATCGTCTGTCTCTGCCATCTGTCGTCTGTCGCTTAAAAACGTGTAATAGTCACGGTTCCTTGGTCTATTTACGACGTGCACGGGAAGATAAGCTGGCACATTCTACATATTATTTCCTTTAGTTTATTTGATTAGAAATAACCTCTTTTACCAACTGACTCAGTTTGGACCATTACTTCCGTGGGTATTATCTATTCTGTGCGCTGTACACTGTCTATATGCCAGTTTAGTACCGATGGCTGTTTTATTTTTAAATTACTATGCATAAAATATTCAGATTAATTTGTGTTAAAAATTTAGGTATTTATTGAGTGGCTGCAATCTTGTATGATGAATTGATGTATGCAAGACATTGTTTTGTCTTTATGCTTTACTTTGAAAGAGTTATTTTTGTCACGCTTTTTTTAATTAAGCAAAGGTATTTTTTAACCGTAAAAAGAAAATAGATTAATATGACACTAACAAATATTGCTAATGTTTTTTGGAGTAATAATCATAGTATGTAGGTATTAGAATTTCCACAGTGAATAACGTTATGGTATCCAGACGTAGTTTCGGGAAGGATGAGGTAAAACAGGATTTAGGCGAATCACGTAATGTAATTGAAATTATTTATTAATATTTATAGTAAATTTTGTCAATTATCCAAAATATAAATAGTTTTGTGAGTGTTTGACGCATCTATTATTGCAGTTTCCACATAGGAATTACCCATGCTTTCAACTAATCTGGAGACTTGGGAGGTGATAAAATTGCCTATCAGCTTAAGCTGTACTGACATTTATGACATGACGTTTTGATTATCAATAAATAATAACGTATTTTTATTACAGAGAGAAAGCGGCGAGTATATGATCAATATGGCAAGGAAGGGTTGAATAGTGGAAGAGGCCGGCGCTCTGCTGCAGACGAGGATTACGACTTCGGTTATGCTAGCTTCCCGTTTACATTCCGAGATCCCGAGGAAGTTTTTAGAGAATTCTTTGGTGGTTCTCCATTTGGCGATTTGTTTGCTGGTAAGTACTTCAAACATTTAGTATTATAATAACAATTTAATTAGACAGCAAAATTATTTACTCACAAATAATAAAAATATAATCTTTATTGATAATGATAACGAATAATTTGCTTTTGACACAGATTTTTCGAAACTATAGAATGGGTCTAAATAAGCTGATTTAGTAGATTAACATTAGAGGATACAGTTTATAGACTAACTAGCCTTACTGCTAATAGATAAGTATTAATGATACTGAAAATACAGGTGATACCACAGTTATTGGCCGTTTAAGTTACCTTGATAAACTCTTCTTTTTAGTAGTATTAGTATATATATATACTAATACTACTAAAAAATATATATATATATATATATAATAAGTATAGTATTTTTATTTATCTCCATTTTCATCTAATCTTGTAAGATAAAGATAAAGATGTGTGGTGTATGTATGGTGTATGGTTAGATGTTATTAGATGTAATAGAATGGACATAAATAAAAATACTATTTAACGAGTTCTTAAAAATGTTATTTGAATGAATTGCAAATATTTTCTATAATTACAAAATAAATTGACATTGTTACGGTTGGACCTTGTTAAAGTAATAACAAGATCGATTATCGAATGGCACGTATCTACTACGCGAGTACTTCGAAGGGACGACTCAGAACTGACTTAAATTCGCATATTCTCGTCACCTGAGTGTACGAACGAAAATAAACTTTGCACCCTTAACCGACATTTTATTACCCACAGCTCGTAACAGTAACGAAAATTAAAATGAGAAGGATACAGTAATTGACCGTTTTGTTACATTACTTGGCCTCTGCTTGGGTCAATTATGAGCCACAAACACGACACTAGAAATAATAATAGCCCTTTTTAAAATTTAAATGTATTGTTACATAATAATTTAGAATAAATTTTCAAACTATGCAAGTAGGTATTTTTTTTTCCTACTGAGATTGATGAAGAAAAAGACTGCTAATGGAATACTGTCTCTTTCCTCAATTATAAAGTTTATTTTAACGATAAAGTTGAAGTGTCCAATAGTTATTTTTAGGGCGAAGCGACCTACTTATAATTTTAAATGTATAGGGGCCAATAACTGGTGTGTCTTGTTTCCCCTATAACGTTTTGTACTTCTCGACAAATGTGAGCTATCACCTCAGCCTACTTATTACGAACGAACAGACTAAGCTATGTTGGTCACTTTAGTTCTGTCACTTCGTATGTGCATGTGTAAAAATAATGGGTATCGATAAATGTATAACTAAAATACTTTACAGAAATTAATGGTCACGGGCATCACCAAAGACACGGCCGTCGAAGTCACCATCCAAGTACTTCCCTCACTTCGTCACTGTTTAGCCCATTTGGGTTTGGAATGCAAGGTTTAGACGACATATTTGCTCACGCGGCTAACGGGAACTCTTTCACGTCCTTCTCAACGTTCAACAGTTCATTGGCCGGACCTGGTAGCGCCAATATGCGAAGCACTACAACGACCACACGCATTGTCAATGGGAAGAAAATAACTACTAAAAAGTAAGTAACACTAGTAAATTATATGTAGCTGATCTATACTTATTATAAAACCCAACGTCTATCTGTCTGTCCGTTTATGTTCATTTCAAGCGAGAACCACACGTTTTTTAAATTCATAGCTGTTATCTGGCCAGCTTATAGGATATGTTTTGTTACAAAAAGTAACGTATGAAATAAGCAGTGACTATAATGGTGAATCAAGTTGGAAAAAAGACGCTTTTGAGGCGTTTAATGACTTACGCTGAGTAAACCATAAGAGATAATATATCAAATTAATTTACTACATGATTACAAGATGATTTAATTTTTTTCTTCTTGATCTTGAAAAGATCTAGAAAAAAGTCCGCGATAGTATACGTCTATCTTCTATGGATTGCCCACAATAAGCGTTTTTGTCTTTAGAATAACCGGCGAACGACCGCCGTAGTTAGCGGGGGGAGCAGGTGCAGTATGATTCGCGCTTACGCTGGACCGACGGCATTCAGTCGATTCGTTATAGACCTAAACAGTAATTCTGTAGTCCATGGGAGCGGAGCCTCTGGCACAGCCACTATATAATATATTTTCAAAATATTATAAATTATATTATGATGGTATCCTACTCTTGCACTAAACTAATATAAAATTACGATTTTATAGTATTATACTGTATTGAGCTAAAGTATAGACTACAAATCGTTCACTTTCAAACATAGATTTACATATTAATTATCCATCGATACTTGATATACCTTCGGATTAAATGAATTGCGGTCAACTATACTTTGATACAATATTTGCTGTCACGCATACTAGGTTATATTTGTTGTATTATTTTTTAACTACACATGTAAGTAGTAAGTAGTTAATTAGTTTTTATAATTAGATAATAAACAATAGTAAAAAATAATGAATCAAGCTTTGAAGACAAATCCAACCGAAACGGAGCACACGAGTGAGATATTGAGTGAGATTATAATTTAGATTTTTTCGCAACGACAATGAACAATTGAATTATTCAATTCTAGTTTCTTCTAGTCGGTAGTGTCGTTTCGAGGTGATGATATAAATATTTTCTTAGTTTGTCTAGATGATTCTAATTCAATCGGACATCTTGGTAATTTTATTTATAGATAACACATAATGTGTTCACATAACTAAGAAAATTCTCATTTGGGGGCCCCAAAATGGGGCCCTTTTTTATGTATTTATACATGTAGTGGTGATCACATTATTCAAAATACAGACAGATACAGATAACAGATTTTTGATTATTTATTGTTTACTTTAATAGGAACTTGCAACAATATTTAAATCATTTGTTAAAATTAATATTTTCGTTAAAGTTGAGGTGCCCTACATTTTTATTCGGGTTTAAACCATATTTCAAGCTGTATGAATTTAATAAAGGTATGGCCAACCATAGTAGCGGCACGCTATGATGGTCGTTTTGACATTTGTCCGCTCATGAACTTTCGTATAAATTAATAACTACGTTTTTTTTTTTTTAAATGGCACCGTACGTGAGTACATTGCCAACGTCAAGTAAAGCGAGAAAACAATTCAATAGATGATTAGCGCATTTGCCAATGTCACGCATTAACACAAACTAATAAACGCCACAGAATAAGTAGAATCACAAGTAAATTAATTCTTTCTTATCGTCAAACTCCTCCAGTAAAGTGATAGTAGGCTTTACTGAAGTTATAAAGGACTTCTTGGAAGAGCGCGAAAACTAGCTACACATGTTTATTTAGATCTCCTCCATTCTTGTCACTTATACAGAACTTTAAAACACAATATACTATCACTGTTGTACTTTAAAACTCCTAAAAATGTAAAATGTGGAAAATCTAAATAAAATGACAACCTCACTTCTCCCGTTCCCGCCAAAAAGTCCATAACTACGTTTGAAGGAGCAAATTGCCGTTCTTTATTGGCAATAGTGACGTGCAATTACTCATAAAATTTATCGAATGTATAATTTTAGGACACAATTTATTATATTGGTTTCTAAACTATATATTTTATGGTCTAACTATATTGTTCCCGCGAACAAACCTTTTCACGTTTTTACTAACAAAAAAACAGCGCCATTTGACAGAATCCTTAATGGACTAAGTCAATTATATAAATTAGTTATACTATTATTATTATTACAATTATATTGTACATATAAGTTTTAAGATTATAATTATTAGTGTACTTATTTAACGCACAACTCGCCATTTATGTTTTTCGAAATTTAAAAAAATGAAATCTAATACGATCGTCACATATAAAATCACTGGCCAGCACAACTACTACCTCCGGCAAAGTCGCGTCAATGCTCAATGCAAAACAAAGCAGTTTCGGCTTGACGTTCCTTCGACAAGAACAAACTGTGAGTGGACTGCGATTGTGATATAGTTTTGACCTGGCTTTGGATTTCGGATATTGATACTGCATTACTGTTGACCCTTGCTCGTTAATTTGGACTCCTTTTTTTCGTTTACGCCTTTTGTTGTGGGTTTCGTCGTTATGACCGAACGTACGCTGAGAACTGTTTTAGACAGTCAGACACGTGAGTTCGTTATACAATTTCGTAACTATTTCGAACATGAGTTAATTTTACCTATAACGCCAGTGTTGGAACGCGTAGCTGATGCGCTTGATATTGGACAACAAACCGTTACGACCAATAACCAAAGAAAAGTATGGCGAGACTGGCACAGAAGAAAATAGACTTCACATACCAAAAAAGAGAAAACGATCGAAACCAATCCTAGGCGTCGATAGCTTTGATGCCGATGCCATCCGAAGACATGTGTACGGCTACTATTTACGGAAGGAGTATCCAACGAAAAAAAAGTTAGTGCAATCACTGAATGAAGCTGGATTATTCTTCGGTGGGGAAAGTTCGTTAACGAAGATTTTGAAGACCGTTGGATTTCGATACAAACAGTGTAACATACGCAAAATATTGATGGAAAGATTCAATATCGTGATGGCAAGGTATACTTTTTTACGGCAAGTGCAAGAAATTGAAAATTGGCAAAATGTTGTATTTTTGGATGAAACATGGCTTAATGTAAGCCGTTTTTGGATCGATGACACTGCAGCATCTACCTCCAAAGTTCCTGGTGGAAAAGAATCGCGGCTTATAATTTGTCACGCCCCGGAACCATCAACGGGTTTGTCGGAGAAAGGTTCTCTCATGGCTTTTACGTCAAAAATCACTGGAGACTATCATGAAGAAAGGAAGGGAGAAAAGTTTACTGAATGGTTTACCTCAATGTTGTGTAGTCGCCCTGAACAGTCTACTATAATTATGGACAGTGCCACATACTACTCGATGCAAATTGATAAGCCACCTGCCCAATCCCAAAAGAAAGCTGACATCGGCTCATAGGTTCAAAAAAATGGCGTAGATGTAAACGTAAATATGTTAAAAGCGGAATTAGTACGTCTTTTAAAAGAAAACAAACCAACCAAGAACCGATACTTCATTGACGAAATAGCTTTAGAACATGGGCACAGAGTTATACGGTTACCATGTTATCATTGTGAATATTTTTTTTTATTTATAGATTTGTCTGTGATTAGAGGTTGCAGATGTAGATAGATGTCAAATACAAATAAAACAGTCCTCTGTAATCCGCCAAAAGCATACAGACGGAAAAATAAAACGAAATCATGCACAATCGATAAAGCCAATAATGCGAAAACTGTTACAATGAAAAGATACTATGTTATACTTAATATCGCACTAATGTACCAAATTAAAAAAAATAGTATGAAAATTAATGTCAATAAATGATTACATGTCAATAATGTCAATAATATAATAAATTATCAATAAATAAATTTAAAATAAGTAGTTGCAGTCTATCTATTATTATTATTAAATTAATCCATCGAACACTGTCACATCATTTTAGCACTTTATAATTGATCCTTAAAAATTCTTGGATGCTATAGAGATTATGTCCATTCAACCATTTAAATAATTCTTTTTTAAAAACATTTATGTTAATTAGTGATGTAATAGCTTTCGGTATTCTATTATAAATTTTTATGCTCATTGCCGCACAGTTCCCCTGATACAATGATATTTTGGGTGTCCGCTGCAATACCAACCTATTAGGGTCTTTACTATTTTTGCTGTATATGTCAGCCCTAACAAACAAGTCACTGTGTCGTCGCACGAACATACATGTCTCATATATGTATAAACACGGCAAGATGAGCAGTTTATAATATATATTTATATATTATACATACAATGCAATGGAGTTGATGTGGGCTCAAATTAAGGGATATGCTACAAGGCGCAATACAGGACCCCCATTTACGACAACAAAAATGCTTAAAATATTAGAAGAAGCTTGTGAACATGTGACTAAAGAAGACTGAGAAAAGGTTTTCAATAGAACTGTTATATTAATAAGAGAAGATTATGAAAGAGATGTGAAAATAGATAATATTTTAGAAAATGAACTTATGATTAATGTAGGTGATGATAGCAGCGACGACAGTGAAAATAGCAGTATGGACGAATCTGATTAAATATGGCCTTTTGTGACACCTTTTTTCCGTCTCTTTCTGTATGAATTTGTTTCGTGTGCAAATAAAGTATGTATATTAATTTTCATTCCAATATTAAGTTAATTCAAATATATTAAGTAAACATTTATATTTTCGTTTTATTAAAACTTTTTAATCAGCTGCTACTTGCAATACTAGTTATAAATCCAAAAACTTATAGATACGACTCGAAAAGAATATAATCAAATGATTATATTTTTTTCGATAATAAAATTGACGTTTCGCGTCACTATCGTAATGTGTCAAAACGGCCATCATAGTGTTCCGCTACTATAATTAAAGAAAGGATATATATATATTGGAAACGTAAAAAGTAAAGGGAAGGCTAAAATATTATAGATTACTAATTCATTATGACTTTGGCACAACCGGTGGACAAGAGAGAGGAAACAGATCGCTCCCTGCGTTATCTTTCAACAAAACAATTTTTATATTTTGCTATTAAAAATTTACAGGCGTAAATAGTTTATCAGTTCTTAACAATTTTCCTCGTCTCAATTCGTTGTTTATCCGAATTACTAAAAGAAATCGCTGTATTCATGTGTTTTTGTGAATTCATGTGTCTATTATGGCGCCAATATAGTTTTTTAATCGTCATAACCAGAACAATTCTATATATTTTCGTCATTTGAATAAAATGTGCAGCACTAATAATAATAAGTAATACCACTTATATATAACTTGATGGGAAAAACGGGAGAACAAACAAAAATCCAATCAGTTTTCGTAAACTGATATATTAAATTGTCTCTTATACGAATTACTAGTCAGAGAAACACTTTCATGAGTTACATAGTTTTGTACACCGATTTATTGTCTTTTATGCAATTTACTTGTCAAATAATACACAAATTCGGCATAGGTTTTAACAAAACTATGAAGTAGTTGTTTTTCTGTGCAAAGTTCAAAGATTTTAAATTTTCTATGCCGATTAAAACTTGTATACACTTTAAGCCCTCACAATGAACAACTTATTGGATTGTTTATTACAGATTAACTCACTTATGGTGGAAATTAAAAAAAATATTTATCATTCATCCACCGGCTCAAACAAATAAATATAAGGTAAAAATGAAGTTGAATCACGATGAGTCGTCAAAGTGAAATCAATTTACAATTTACTTAAGTTCGGTTCACATAGAAAACCTGGACACTGAGAAAAACCGACAAGAAACTCAGTCAGGTATCATTTTTTCAACTTCATTTTACAAAAGGTTTATTAAAATACAATATTCATTAAGCCAGTAAATGCATGTGCAGAGAAGATCATTTCCAGACTATTGTTTTATCTTCAATGAAATCGTTTATTTTTCATACATACATACACATCTTCACGTCGTATCCCCAACGAGGTAGTCAGAGAGGACTATTATTTGTATGTTCTATAATCAATCTCAAATTATTCTCTATTAATTGAGTAACTTCCAGAGGAACTTTGTATAAAAACTAGTGCAGCTACCCAAAAACGAAACATTTTACTTATGTAATTTTTTTTTTAATAACCAATTTACACGACTTCGGGTTTCCATACCATTATTATCGCCTTTCTTTTTAAACAGATCTATATTTTTCCTCGTATACATAATAATTTCAAAGATGTATAAGGACGGAAAGGCGAGGACATCAATGTCTTTAAAGCGATCTTTAAGTGGTTCTTGTGTATTCATAATGTAGATGGCACGTATTGCTCTTTTTTGTAAAATAAAAATGAGGTAGGTAGTGTCGATTGACCGACATACTGATTGGTCGCGACTGGGGGTCAAAAACTTATTTTTTCTGTAAGTTTCCTGTACTGTTTTCGTTTGACAAGTACTTCGCAAGAATTTTTAAAACTGATATAATTTGAAGTTGATATTTATTACTCATTCTTGACACGTTAATATTCTGTGTTCTTGACTGAGCATTTTAGTAAGGGAAGCCGTGCTTTTGGGCTTGTTTGAAGGTACCGCCACTGATTTATACCTACATAATGTTTTAATAAGAAAAATATCTCAAATAACTACCCGAAATATATATAGCCCATAAGTCGTAATATTATCAGTAATAATTTAAGTAATTAATAATTATCGCAATTGATCACATTGTGTCTTATTAGTCATTTCATATTATATTGTGTACTATTTATGTCCCGCAGATTCACCACCATTTCTGGCATTTTTTCCGGATAAAAAGTAACCTACGTTAGTCTTTGAAAAGTCCTTTATCTGCCAGTGAAAGTTTCATCAGTCTGTTGAGCCGTTTCGATGATAAGCCCGGACAAATAAACAGACAGACAAAAATTTTAATAATGCGTGTTTGGGTTTTGATAACGTCCAAATAACTCAAGAACAAAATGGGCTTAAGAAAAAGCCTTTATTATTTCGAAATCGCAGACAGTTTAATTTTACGAGTATTATCTTACAAATTATGTATGCAACTAGATTTAATATATTATTAATATACATTACTACTTAGGAATAAAAAATATGTAATTATACTTTTCTCCTTATTTTCAGAATTACGGAGAATGGTAAAGAAACAATAATGTCCTACGAAAATGGGGTTTTAAAATCAAAGACTGTGAATGGTGTACCTCAGTCATTAACATACAGTTAAATTTATATAACTTTTAAATTAACCAAACTCGATCCAAATGAAAACTGTATGCTCTACCTAGAACAAGTTTATAAGTGGGAACTGTCCTACTTTTAGTTTTGTTTAGTTTCAAATAATTTGTAAATTTACAGTGGTGATAATCTAATCGTATTTTTCTACAGTAGTTATAGGTTTATAAATTGCTTTTTATTTTGACCATTGCAACTTTTATTTAACGTAATTACGATAGTTTTGAGTTATTTAGTTCATTTTTGTAAATCTCACTTTTGGCGTATGCTATATACATATAATTCTCAATTGATTACAACAAAACGTGATGTTAAATCATCTGGTTTTGTCAAGGAAGCCTTTAGAACCGTCATTTTAATAATCATTATAACATTATATAGCTACGGGCTTTTTGAATTTGATTTTAGAAAATATTTTAGTCATTTAATCGCATAGTTTAAAAATATTAGGTAGGTAGCATGTAATATTGTATGTAATTAAATATTGAATTAAATATGTCTTTTATAAACAATGTCATCTTTATCATTCACTCAGGCAAAATTGCAATTATTGGCTGGATATAACACTAAAAACCTATTTAATTAGAATTTCAGGGTGGTCCTTCATTCTATAAGTGTGATTATTTCTAAACAATAGACGTGGAGTTTTCTTTAAATTTTAGCCCCAGTCTCATGCGTTTTCATAATAACATCTTTCTCAAATATTATGCCAAAGAGACTAATTTCAAGTTTCAAGACTATTTTTCGTAAGATTTACACTGTGGGGCTACAATTATTGAAATATTTTTAAATCAAATCATTCCTGAATTATTTAATATAATAAATACTTACATTTAAACTCTTAATTAATTGTTAAATGCTTTATAATAATTTTCTCTTTCGTCGATGCCAATGTTAATATTATAATAGAAATTGGATAACGTAGTAACATGTAATTTTGTCGTTAACTTTGTACTTAAACATTTTCCACTGAATTATTTGTTTGTAATGGGATCGAGCATTTAAAAATTAAACGAAACAGCACGCTGATAGAAACTGATTGCTTTTTAGTAGTGCCATTACAAAAAAATGTCACTTCGGTTAATGTAAATACCTTTCAATTATAATATCTTTTGACGAGATCTCATTTCTCCTATAAAGTTGTCAACGTGTATTGAGCACTACAAAAAAAATGAATAAAGAAATAAAAGTGAATTGTACCTGTCGTACTGTTTTATTTTAGATTAAGTTTGTTTACAGTAATACAACATATATACACCATTGCACTAAATAACTAATAAAAATTATAATAAGTAAAAATATATTTCGTAACTACCAACATCCATAGATATAGTATATATGCCAACATCAATTTATCAAAGTTATTAGATAAAAAATAGTAAACATGTACTTATGTCCTAAAGCTTTGTTGCAGACAAATTCAATCACAACTGTCGTTTCTTATGGTATAAGTTTACAATTACTGTCTGTCACAACACTGATATTAATTTTTTATTCTTTTAAAATTACGAATATTGTAATAGTATGTAACATGTAATAACATTTCGTAGAAAACATTAAAATCAGGGCTTGGAGACGCCTTCAGACAACCATCTAACCTGAAAACGAAAATTTAATAAAATATGCAATTTAATAGTTAGCGTAAGTTTTCCATGGTATATAATTTTACCTAATTTTCCCACATCTACTCACAAAAAACTCGCATGCAATATTTAGGTATACAACACGTATGCAAAAATATAAATATTACTATTCCATTCATAGCTTTTTAAAGCAGTGTTAACAATATGTAACAGATTTGGTAGATTCCATTTGGGTTCATATGTTAGTTGATTTAGAGCATTTTGGACACTAGCGTATTTTTACAAGCTTTTACGCCATATATTCCATCTCATTCACACAAGAAAGAGACTAACTTACATGCAATGTAGAAGAAACTGATAAAGCTATAAGTATTTTCTAACACTTTTTTTCAAAGTCAAACACTATGATGTGCTAAACAAGACAGTATAAAGCTAAATAATCTCGTCGTATTGGGACTACCAGCTTTTTAATACCACTTCCCCGTACAGTATAATACAAGTGAACAGAAAATGGAGTGGAAAATTATTTCTATAGTTCCCAAAATAATGATATATTAGGTACCTTTATTACATAACATAACATATCTTCACGCTGTATCCCCAACGGGGTAGTCAGAGAGGACAGAGCGCCAGGAGTCGCGGTCCTTACACACCACTTTCGCTTCCCCAAATCTCATCATTCTCTTCACATATTTTCGCCTAGGTATGCGAGTGCTTTTGACATTTCCGTCTGCTAACACTGGCTATTTGATCTTCATAAGTCAGCCTTGGTCTTCCTTGGCTTCTTTTACCACTCACTTTCGCTCTGTAGATTTTCTTCGTCAGTCTTTCATCACTCATTCTTTCCAAGTGCCCGAACCATGTAAGCATTCCTTTCTTCATTTTTACAATAACACTGTTGTGCAACCCTGTCATACTGCGTATCTCATCATTGCTTATTCTGTCCGCAAGCGTCACACCGCACATATTTCTGAGAGACCGCATCTCCACAGCTTTATTACATTCATACAATTTCAATTTCTTAAAAAATTCATTTACCGATAAAAAATTTCAATTTATTATATAAATGCTACCTTTTATATGGTTTATGCAGTATTTGTAAAGTAAAATAAAAAAGAATGATTAAGTAGTAACATATTTAGAAACAAACGTCACACAGAAATAAATGTTATTTAACGATTTCAAAGAGATGGCTTGGCTTGCCTTGACTTAGCTTGTGATGGCTGATGGCCACTGCTAAACACCGTCATATTATTAAGCGCATTATTAACTTTTGTCTGGGTCATTTTAAAGAAACCTACTCCCCAAACGGTAATAAGTATTAGCTAGCAACACTAATAGCAAAACTATATATAGAAATCTATAGTTCATTTTTTATCTCATGTGGTCACAAACAAACGTACTCTCGTACATACTCCCTCTACGATTTTATTCAACTGTACTGTTGTGTGCGAGATGTAAAATTTTGCACACACTTTTGGGGCTGGTGATAAAACAATGTAGTTAATGCTTTTTTTATATATTTATTTTTATATATATATATATATATATTTTTATATATTTGTGAGACAGGTATAATTATTAAATGGTATAATTAAATGAAAACGGCATACAAATTATAAGTTATATAGTAAAGTATTTACATAATTAAAATAAGTATGAATAATATCAACAATAGAACATCGACAATCAATAACATAATCAAACAATCAACACAGAAAACAAAAGAACATCAAATAATTAAAGAAACGTGATACATTGATTCTTAAATGTCGTTTTAAAATAATCATATTCATATATTTCCATCCGTTAAAAATTCCTGAACAGTGTAATATGCTTTTGATATTAAAAATGTATGAAGTTCCCTCTTGAATAAATTGCTATTGTTTATATTTCTAAGCTGTATTGGTAATTTATTATAAACTCTTGGTGTCATTGCGATAAAACTTAGAAAATAATGCTGTTCTGTTAATTCTTAATTTAATTCTTTGCTTAAGACGAGCGCTGTCAAGAAAATTGAAGAGATGAGAGTTCAATTTTACCCATAATGCTAATTCGTGTATATACAACAACATTTTTAAGTCTACGAAGAGCGATCTACAACTGTCGGACGGCTTCAGATTATATATGGCTATTACGCATTTCTTTTGGCCTTTAAAAGCTAGTTCTATGTCAGGAGAATTTCCTCAGACCACAATTCCGTAATGCAATATTGACTGAGGCTCCGCACAAGCGCGGCATGGTGGGTCAATGCCACCGCTGCCAGCTGTACGGGCACTCGGGGCGCAGCTGCTTCGCACGACCTAGGTGCGTCAAGTGCCACAGGGACTGATTATCCGTTCCGCAGAGGACGCGACCGCGGTGATAGACGCGCTCACCGCCCACATCCGCGACTTGGTCTCCTCGTCCTCCCGTGAGGTCCCGGCGGCGAATGACCGCCGCTGGGAGCTCCCTGGAGACATCCGTCGGCTGATCAGAGCCTAGAACGCCGCGACCCGCGCTTACGACTCGTTTCCCTCAGAAACGAATAGACCCTCCAACGCGAAGTCAAAGACCGAATTTCCGAACTTAGGTAAAACAGGTAGAGCGATCTCATGCGAGAGATCGAGCCGATACACCAGGCTTACTAAAAGTTGGCCTGATCTCTCAAATCGGACACATTCCAAACAATGCCACCTCTGACGAAACCGAACGGACAGACAGCCTTCGACGATGTAGACAAAGCCGAACTCTTGGCCGACACTCTGGAGCCCCAATGCTCCCCTAGCTCTCAGCCTGTAGATCAGAACCATTTAGACATGGTCAATCGCGAAGTATGCTCCCTACCGCCCGCGACCGCCCCCTGCCAACTCAGACCCGCGACGGTTGACGAAGTTCAGGACATTGTCGAGGCTCTCAAACCCAGAAAAGCCCCCGGTAGAGACTGCATCTCCAACCTAGTAGTCAAACTTTTTTCGATGCGCCTTCTCGCGCTCTTAGTGGCTATTATTAATGCCGCCATAGCGAACCGCGTCTTCCCAGCCGCCTGGAAGGAAGCGATCGTCATTGGAATCCCGAAACCGGGTAAAACCCGCAAAAGCCCCAATAGCTATCGTCCCATCAGTCTCCTTAGCGTGCTAGTAAAAATTTACGAACGGGTCATTCTGGCTCGTCTCAAAGCCCACTTAGACACTTCCGGTCTCTTCATAGACGAGCAATTTGGCTTTCGAGCCAAACACTCGTGCATACAACAAATGCACCGCCTCACGGAAGACACCCTGGAGGGCCTTAATCGCCCGAGTCGCACTATAGGCACGGGGGCCCTCTTCTTCGATGTAGCGAAGGCGTTCGACAAAGTCTAGCACGCCGGGCTGGTGTACAAGCTGCGCCGGCTCGGCGTGCCCGACGATCTCGTATGTACTTACGGGACTTTTTGTCGGACGGCTCCTTCCGCTATAGAGTCGAAGGGGTGCTCTCCTCTCCCCGCCCCATCAGAGCAGGCGTCCCACAGGGCTCCGTTTTATCGCCCACGCTCTACTCGCTCTACACGAACGACGTCCCCAACACCCCCGGTGTAGAGCTCGCCCTATTCGCGGACGATACCGTACTTTTCACATCAAGACCGTAGTCGCCTCAGAGTCTCCCAACTCCTCCAAGTCGCGGTCACGAGCCTAGGGGAGTGGTTCTGTCTATGGAGAATCGAAGTCAACCCCGAGAAAAGCGTCGCCGTGTATTTTTCGAGGGGCACGACGACCAGCCCCACCCGCCGCGCTAACACTCCGTACTATCACACTTCGGCCAGGATATCTCTTGGACTAGGGAAGTCAAATACTTAGAAGTCACCCTTGAGTGCCATGACCTTCGGCCAACACATCAAAACGGTTCACGACCGCGCCGCGTTCGTCTTCGGTCGTCTCAATATGCTCATTTGCGCGAAAAGTAAAATGTCCCTCAGACACAAAGTTACTTTATATAAGACGTGCGTCAGGCCTATCATGACGTACGCCAGCGTAGTATTCGCTCACGCTGCGCCCACTCATATCAACTCCCTCCAAGTTATTCAGAATCGATTCATGCGCAGGGCCACCGTTGCCCCTCCTTACGTGCACAACGTAGATCTGCACTACGATCTAGAATTGCCCTCAATAACTCCATATTAATAACTCAATCTAAAATAGGCGTCCCAACACTTCTTTCATCGTTCCTCTTTAGACCCAAAGCCCCTAGTGGTCAGCGCATCATCGTACACCTCCAAACCCCGCGTTCGCAAACGCTATCGTAGGCCTAGACATGTGTTAGGCGACAGCGACGACGACATTACACGTTCGAACTCAAACATGCCAACTTACATACTACGACCGAACCCCCTCCACCGGCGGAGGCGAGGAGGACACCCATAGGGTCTCACGTTTAGAATAGCTTTACATGCACACACGCGGGCTTTAAGCCGCATTGTAAACTGCCACGCGGAACACTAGGCACACTAACAGGCACCTCGCCGCCTCGCCGGCCGGGTCCACTAGAGGCCCTCACCCGAATAGGAAGCCCGATAACATGCACGCAGGTGCGGATAGCTCCCCTGGCGACGCCTTGAGCCCGAGGTCCGCCCTCTATACGAGGTATCCCTCGGCTGGAGGAACCCTCAGGCGCTCGACCCAACGCGACATGTGACGCTGTAAAAGCCATTAGGGCTAACAGCAAAGAGGGGTTTAGTGGTGGTTTAGTCGGTTCGAGTCCGATATAACCCAGTCGGCGTAGAGTCCGGCTGGGTGTCCGCGGGGATTTAATTTCGCCTCTCAGAGACCAAAAAAAAAAGGAGGCACACTTCAATGCTAGCGTTCGCTCTACTCATCTTAAGTGTGCTATTGTCACGCCTGAACCATTTAAATTAAAATCATTAATAAATAATTGTAAATATCTTGTGATTTATGTGAAACTGTGAAAAAATAGTGATTAATTAAAAATTGTGTGTGTGTGTGGGAATTTACTGTGTACTGTGAATTTTTATTATGGAGGGACACGATCTGAGTAAAGATAACGCCCCGACTTCACCCATATTACCACGTGGGCAAATTCAATCCGATATATTTGTAATGGTGTAACATTTAATTGTATGATGCTATATTTTATATAGCAATTAATATTAATTTTGTCCAAATTTTCACCAATTTTGAAGACAGTTTAAATACATCCCTTTTACACTTTGATAATTTGGTAACGATAAGTCCCACGGTTTAGTTGGTTTTATCACTACATAGAGGATCAAATGCCGAATCATATGATATATGAAAACTGAAAAAGTAGTTATTTGGTTTGCCTTTAACCATGCGATGTTACTGCAAAGACCATCATTTTTTTGTTACAGTTACGTGCAGTACTGTAGGTACAGTTGATTTCTAAGCATTATTATTTTAAGGACAATTTTATCCTATTCTTCACCTTTATATAGCGTAGAGACAGCGTAAAAACTTAAATGTTAAAGATATGAATAATGTGTGTAGTCATTTTGTATCACTTACTTACATTAATGCCTTAAATTCTGACGAATTTTATCCACATAAATTTTATGTGATGACGTTGGCACGATTGCGGAACATATTTGTTATGTATATGTCTCCGGGATATTCAACGCGCTTTTGATCATTGGGCATATACGCGAATCCATCGAAATGAGTGAATTCACGAGCTATCATATCTTCCAAATGAAACAACCGCGTTGGATGAGCCATTTCGATAAGGTTCTCTGGAATATAAAGTTTGTTTTATAAATTACTAGCTGTTTCTGGAATTTTTTTTCAACACTAGGTGTTGAACTTCTAAAAATTCCCTTAGTGTTATTTTCCTACTTTATACAAATTAAAGGAAACTGCAAAATTTCAAGTTTGTTGACACAGCGGTTTGAACTGTGTCAAATTGATATCTATGTCAGTCAGTTAAGACTTTTCTTTTTGGGCATACAGAACACAGAAGACAGATAGATATACAGAAGGCTTAGAAAAATAACTAAAGCAACAGGTAAGTTCAATTGCACGACCTTCCAACTTTCAGGAGCAGTTCAGTGTTAATCTCTGGTCTGGGACAGTCAACGGATAACTGATTGGCCCATTTGAGCTACCAGACCGGTTGAATGGTGAATCGTATCTCCAGATCGACATCTTCTAAAAAGCTATTGAGGTCTTAGGTAAAAAAATTTAGATACGATTCACCATTCAACCGGTCTGGTAGCTCAAATGGGCCAATCAGTTATCCGTTGACTATCCCAGACCAGAGATTAACACTGAACTGCTCCTGGAAGTTGGAAGGTCGTGCAAGGTGCTGATTTTCGAGACTCCATGAATGGTAATTATGGACATTGAAAATTCCATTTCGTCTGAAATACGATTCGTCAGTCCACAGAATAGTTTAAAAAAAGTTAAAAGTTAAAAAAGCCACATCTGGGTTGCCGCTATTGTTCACTATTTAGCAAAATACGAATTTGTCCTATTGTACTAAGTTCTGAGTAGGTATTGTTATTTTTAGAAAAGTGTAAAATAAACTGATTTAAAATATTTTTTACTTGGTTTTATTTATAACTGAAATTTAAATATGAGACTGTACAATTTCACGCAAAATTTAGGTATGATGTTGTAGAGATAGCTTGATGATATTTATAGGGTAAATAGTTGATAAAACGAAGAAGTTTTTGAAATACATTTGGATGAAAAGAGTTATGTGACATTTTTTTTTAAACACCCTGAAAGTTATTGATTTTCTTTCTATTTTTCCTTTCATGTCACATTTTTTTATTTTAAAGTGCAATGGTATGGATTATGGAGGTGACTGTGTGCAGCTTGGTTAGGTCCAACTTTAAGCTAAACATTCAAAAAAAATCAGGCATTTATCTTAATTTTTCACTACAATATGACTAGAATGGGCTTGAAAGTCGGAAATCAGAAAAATATCATAAAAGAATTCATAACTTCTAAAGTACGAAAAATCGCGGAACATACATGGGGGTGATTCGGGTACCCCAGGGCCTGTTCTATCTCTGGACCACCGCTTATCACTGTTTCTTGGGACACCTTGTATAAGGTAATACGATTCTATGATAATAATACCTCATTCAGTTAAATTGGTTGAAGTATTATCTTGTAAGACAAAATTCATATACATATTATACAACCCCCCTTAAGACCGGTAAAATACAGTACTCTTACTCTCCTTTGGCATCGCTACAGTCGAAAAATAACTAAGCGATGCACAATAAAAATAATGTTCTAGGTCTTATATTCTGGATCTACATTTCCCTTAATACCTTTATACTAGTGTTCGACCCGCGACTTAGTCCTCGTGAATCTCGAAATAAATAGAAACACAAACTGGAACTAAAAATTCTTTGTAAGTGCAGTACAAAGTACGGTACAAAAAAGCGTTGAGAAACAATGCATTTTTTATACAAACTTTCATTCATGATTTTACCCCCTTAAAAGAGAAACAAACATCCTCCTTACTAATGAACTTCTAATTGGAAAATCAAAAATCAATTTTTACGAGTTTATCTTCAAAATAATGAGAGCTTTTCATATTTTTATTTCAATTAACACTGTATATTCCAAGTGATGGTGAAGTGCTTTGAAATATGATTAGCAGTTAAAAAGTTATAAGCGAGTACACAGACAAATACGGACTGTGACTTTGATTTGTACTATTTAGATTTGAAAATGAACTTGTATAATCTTTACCTTGAGCAACATATCGTTCGGACTGATCAGTTGCTATGACATTATAAAATGGTTGTCTGGCACCAAATTCAAGCGTGTCAATGGCCATGCGGCTCTGCCAATCCACGGCACAAATTGAATCCCAGGCTCGTATTATGCACACATAGTCATACTTTTTGTGGTAACATATCATTCCTACGGCAAATTTTACACAACTGTCGTGTTCCTTCACTATAACCTGAAATATAAATTGTACTGAAGCAAATATTCCTGAAGAAATGACAAAAATGTGTATTTACATAATAGAAATACTTACACTTCTGTGACTAGATTTCACATTACTTTTGAAATTTGATATTGTTCGTAAAATTTCACGGTGAAGGTTCCCCAACTGTACATAAAAAAGCGAACTATAAGTATAAGAAACAGAATTAATAATTCCAACTGCAACTTATTACGTTTATTAAAAATGAATGGTGTGCACTACAAATTTATTATTTCTGATAAAAATTATATGAATACACACAATCTAAAATTTCTAATTTAGTTTAAGTTTTAATCATTAACTATTGCTAACTCTAAAATTCAAAGTATATATGTTATAGAGCAAGTGATTAATTAGACATTATATGGTACATAATCACCGAACAATTTGAAAAATGCCCAATAAAAGAGGGTAATATGATAATAACTACTGAAATAATTAAATTGCCCGGGCCTTATAAATAATGTGTCACCTATTGAGCAGAATAATAAAGACATGTTTTATCGATTCTTTTAATTGGGATATATATAACGGAGCAATAGAATTAGTACTTCTGGCTACAACTTGCAATATTTCAAATTAATTGTTTTGTCTATAAATTTACTATTTTTGATATAAATCACCTCAACTTTAAAATTAATAGTATCTGCAACGAAAATATGGCAAACATTAAAATTAAGTTTTGACAATAAAATTTTGGTTACAACGTTAATCCCTGAAACTTTTTGAGGTGTACAAATGGACAAAAAAAAAGATTTAGATTGTTTCGCATTGGGTAATATTTTGCAATTTTTTTTGTAAAATTATGCAACATAACAATATATTATTTATAACAATGATATATTTATAATAACATAAGGCATTCGCTATTGGTATTCAAGATTTAAAGCGTCGTTTCACAAATTTACATTTTTTTAAATATTAATTTTTTAATTTCTACATGAACATTCCTTTTGGTTAGGTTATGTTAGGTCACTATTTTTACCACAACGCACGAGCCGAGCGAGTGAAGGGAACGTGACGCGGCAGTGACCGGCGAAGCGACGATCAGTCTGTTTTTAGGTAGGTTAGGTTAATATTCAGTGGTTTAGACGTTTAACCCTAGCGCGGAAGGTTCTGGGTTCGATTCCCGATCGGGTCAATTTAGGAAATGAGCTTTTCTAGATTGTTTCGGGTCTGGGTGTACTGGGAGACACCCCCAGTAGTCGTCGTCTGGTTCTCATAGCACAGGGAATGCCCTAGTTTGAGATCAGATGATTGGTGTTTATCGTCTGGCGCATTATTATTATTATTATACATTTACCACATGGAGCACTCAACCTATAGAGCCGAAATATCGAACCATTCTACTCACCACTGCTCTGTTTTCTGACACTAATAACTATCAACTCTCGTTATGTGTATCGTATCCGCGTATTCTGAAAGATATTTAAATACATACACAATGGCTTCCTATTCTATTCAATGGTGACGAAAACAGTAAAAATCAAACTAGAAAACAGGCACAATCTCATTTCATCGGTAAGTAACAGTGAATACAATTTTTGAATTGACATTAATTTTATCACGGCTCTAGTTAAACCGGACCATCAATTGACGTGCTCGATGAGATGTATGCATCACGCTAGGTTTTGTAATAGTGTGTGTGTGTGTGTGTGTGTAATCAACCAATCGGAGCGATGTAACCGCAGCACTGTTTAGACGTGAATCAATTTCAAACAAAATAAATGACATTACTTCTCTAGAGGCCGAATACTCCACGGTTTATCACAAGGCGCAAGGCGAGCGAGCGAAGCGAGCGTGCCACGGCGGCGGCCGGCGTAGCGCCAGATCAGAATCAGCTTAACACTTACATAAACTTAGTAACACACTAATTATATACTTATATATTTTGCCCCCGTTACCAGAATGTTACTTACTTCATTTCCCATCTCGCTACATTCCCTTAATCCTCTCTTAGCCGGAAGTACACTAAATCGCTTCCTAAATACAGATGTAACGACAAATTGCCCGACAATCGCGTAGCTATATTCATAATGACCAGACATTATGATTAATAAAAAAGGTTAGGTATTAATTAATCACTTGACCCGATTTAGCTTGTCATTAATAATGGCAGCGCTATATGAACAATGCCCTCATTAATCACATGGTCCATAACATATACCTACAACTTCGATCACAAATAAAAAACACCTACAGTATAAATTAATAAGTCACGCCATTTCTTGGATGAAAGCAGAAATTATATTGAAAAATATATACGTAAGTACATAAAGTAGTATTTTATTAGCACAAAATAATACATGATATATTTATTTTGTTTAAATAATTATATCATGTATTATTTTGTCCAAAACCTACATTTTATAGTGTCAACATTTTATTATATTTTTTTATAACGATAAAAGCCATTTTTATAGTTGCTTTTCTCAATTGTAAATTTCATTTAAAAGCATCCCCATAAAATATAGATTGTTAGAAAAAATATTTTAGGGTTCATTAAAGTATAACTTGTGTTTTGATACCTGTGACAAAACTTACATACTTCAGACCAAGTTTAGTATTTACTTCTGCTAACTGAGTGTGATTGAGTAAGTATGGCAGGAAGTTTTTATATGAATTGCGTTCATTTTGATTTGCTCCTAGGAAGTCTAGTAGAAGTAAAGCGTTATCTGTATTCCTAAAAAAACGAAAGTCAGTATTAACAGAAATATATAATATGAGTCACACAACTGTTATTATCAGTATACTTATATTTATTTACCAATTTTTAATTGCTCCCATATTCATATGAAATGACGAATATATGTATTGAAGTAAAGAGTCGGGGCAGTATTTGTAATTACTAACTGGACCACCCTGTGAGAAAGGACAGCGGCGTCTCGCATGTAGCTCACCCGTTTCAAGATTAATAGTATATGCTTGTAATTCATTGTCACGCCATTCCAAAAACAAATGGTTTGGAAAAGCAATGAGATCGCACTGAACGCCGCACCTGCTAGCTACAGCCTGATATACCGCTGCTACAGCGATTATATTTCCAAATTTGACATTTATTACCTATGAAACAAACAGTGATTATATTATTTTTATTGTTGATATTTAAGAAATAAGCAATGATATTAACTGAAAATTCACCTTTTCAATATTAATAGTGTCCAGATCAGCCGCAGTCGTGACCACAATACGATTTTGGCGATAAATAACTTCACTAACAGCTGCCAGTATATCTCTGCATGTAACATGTGCTTTAGATCCAGACTTTTTATAGCTTAAAATTAACTCCACGTTTTTAACCATCTTTTGTACCTAAGTATAGAATGAAAACAAAATAAGTATGACGTAAGTATTTTACAAACAAAATTTATTTTATTGAAACATTTGATATAATTATGTACATTTAATATTACATTTTATTATAGATTTGAAATTATGCTACAGAAATTATTTAATCATTTCACAATAATTTTTATAAAAAATTAGATCAAAGCAACTAACTCTTGTTAGTACAGATTTTACTAAACCAATTTGATTTTCAAAAATATTTTGAAATGATATTTTGATATGTACCTACCTAAAAAAATATTTCATTTTAGTGTGGCTTGCACTAACTATTTAAACACGATTTAAGGATTTGATATCTCGCTTGCACCAACGATTTATTAGTTGGTGTAAGGAGAAGTAAGTTCCTAAAATCGAGCTTAAGAAGTTGGTGCAAGGTACTCTTAAATTACCTATCCATAACATATAAATATGACATTCATAATCCAGTGGGAGATTTAGCCCATTTAGAAAAGGTTTTTTTTATAAAAAGGGCGAACGAGCAAACGGGTCACTTGATGGAGAGTAACCACCGCCGCTCATAGACAGCCGCAACGTCTGGGGAATCCGGCCTTTAGGGAAATAGGGAAAGGAGGGAGAGGGGGTGAAGGGCCGCTCTGGCACTCTCACTCGCCAAACGAAATACAACAGCAATAGATGCTGTTATTTCATACCGATATTCTGTGAGAGGGTGGTATTTCACCGGGCGAGCCGGCCCATTCGTGCTGCAATGCAGCATGGCTAGGGATATTCCGATACAAGTAAATATGAGTAAGTACTCGATACTTTTGTTTCGATACCAAGTACTTTTAGCATCGAATCAATCTTGCGATACTTACTCGTTATCGAATCGAAAGTACTTGATATCGAATCAAATACGACTGAACGAATATTACTTTACAATTCCTGAATGCATCTTAGTGAACAAGTCAGAGTGAAAGCCCTCTCTCGCTCGGTCCTGTACTAAGGTTATATTACAATTTTTCGCTCGCTGTTATCTATATCTATATAAGCAAAATACCACTGACTGAGTGACTGACTCATCACGAGATCTCCGAAACTGTAGATCTGATTGACTTCAAGTTTAGCATAGTTACTCCTTTCGTTGTGTAGACGCTCACTAAGAACGGATTTTAAGAAAGTCCTGTTTAAAATGACTCTACTACCCATGCAAAGTTGGGGCGGGTCACTAGTTATGTATAATATGTTAAAAATATACAGAATAACAACCACTCGTAACGATATTTTCTTATTATGTCAGTCCCATACAAAAAATCTAACAAATATCGATATGAGTAAGTATCGATATCTTGAGGGTATCGGAACATCCCTAAGCATGGCTCTACCACTCTGTTAGATATAGTTTCGGAATGTTTTTCAAATAGTAACCCTGATAAAAAATACCCTGACGAGAGGAATAAGCACGAGTCGCCGTTTTATATTAAAGGTGTCAAAAATTGTTTTTTACCACATAACTCGGTTACAGTGTTGCAGTATACCCTATGAAAATACGTGTTAGACAAAATTGTGAAATACGATCCCTAATTTTAGTAACGATAGCTCCACTCTTTTTTAATTTTAACACAGCTCTAAATTAAAGAGACACGTAAACGTTGGATAGGTCCGTTCAAGTAAAAACGTAAATATTGCCTTAAAGACTTATACTGATAGATGAATGTAATTTGGCATAAATTTCATAAGGTCCGAGACTTGGCGGCCTTAATGCCCTGGTGCCATACACGTGCGGCGCGGCTCTTAGGGCAGTTACATTACGACATCATACACATTATGTTACAACTGCACTACATTCAGTGTGGCATCGGTTGGTGCAGTCACCCCACAATTCGATATTTTCAGCTATAGTTTGACCATGACTTCTGTAACTTACACGAACTACTTATGAAAAAAGTGACCACGCTGCAAATAATTAACTGCATTTGTCATTATCCTCAAATATGCATGTTCTTTATCTTCTAATCAGAAAGTAAACTTGTTAAAAATTCTCTACAACATTTCGTGTTTTGTTTGATTAGCTATTCATCATGGTATTTCAAGTAACTAAAGAAATGACCAAGGAAAAAGAATGATTGACTAAAGAAATGACCAAAGAAATTATATACAAGTCATTGTTACAATTTTCAATGGTATCAAATACTATTAGATACTAACTGCATTGTCAATATTTTCATCAGAATACAGGTGGGTTGTGTCTATCCATTGTAAGAAGAAGTTGACAACAATTTCGGGTTGTAACTCATTTTTGGAATGAGCTCTTACCCATTTAACAGCAAGAAATGTGTGAATTAAATGTCGAAGTACTACTTTTGCATAATGCATCTCCGTTAATGTATACGGTCTGAAATTTAAAATATTAAAATAAGTATGATATTTTATAAAGTATGATATTTGATATATGTTAATGCGAAGCAACAACTTATGATCTATATAGGAAAGATGATTTTTACCTTTTCTCTTCGAGTTTATCGATGACTTTGTATCCTTGTTTTACGAAATCTTGTAATATGTAAATTGTATAATAATAGCTGAAGTTACTGGTTAAAGCAACATCAAAAAATTCTTGCACATATTCTAATGATATTTCACTATTTTCCCTGAAAACTCAGTGTCAATATGTCATTACTATTAATCTTAAATAATGCCTAAACAAACTAATGCCGGTCACTGACGATCAAGTATACTCGATCAAGCGCGTCTAATTAGCATGACGCGAATGTTGCATTAAGTGAACTTGATCGTATTTGGCGGTACAATTTGCATTATGATTTGCAATTTGAATATGAAGTGAATCGATTTTGCCGGTTTGCATTCTGCCGATTTGATCAATCCATGTGCATCCTGCAAACTTGATCGGGAGTGGCGGCATCCTGCTTGCTTTTTCGTCAGTTCCCTCGAACTTTTGTCAACGACGGTTGTGTCATGTCTCAGCGACGCGTACGTGCGAAATTTGATTTCAATATATTGAAGCTAGCCGTGTTTATGGCAAGTCAAGAATAAATGTTATCACGAAAGGTGAGTAACTATATTTTTTAGAGGTAGGTAAGTACCTATCTACTACACATTAAAATTAAATATTTCGCGGCTGAGTAACTTATGTCAACGGCAAGAATGTTACCCCAAAAGTTCATGTGAAATGATTTACCTAAGTACCTATTACATAATCCTATCTATCTCTTCTCTTTTAAAATTTTTCTTAAGATGAAAACACGAATAATAAATTTCGGCATGACTAATTAAATAAATAACGGCCGTAAATAGCTTTCTGTACAGACGGACAAGTGGAGGTGGAATCAATTATTGCTATGTCATTGTCCCCCGACATTTTAAAAACGTTCAAAAGATAGCGCGCAAAACGCAAGGGCAGATCCAAGGGGAGGGGCCCTTTGGACTGGGCTTAAGTCGACCTCTGATAATATTTTTAATTTTATTGATTTTAATTAAATTAAAATATTTTGAATGATTAGTGGCCAGGTCTCACTTAAACATACACAGTTCTCACGATACGATTATGCGCTGTTTATAATATTGTTAGGGAAAGAGTTGTTTAAACTGTGATATTGTTGTACTCGTACGGTCATTGTGAATAAAATATTGTCCACGCGATCAACCGCGATTCAGTTTGATTATGCTGCGTCGCGCTGCCCCAAAAAGCTTAAAATTGATTTTCTTATTTCATTAAAATTATTTTGACGCATATAATACAATGTGTTAGGGAAGACCTTTTTCGGACATCTTTTTATTACAGGAACTGATAGAATATATCATTTAAAACGCTATAGTAGAAATTCCGTGTGTCAAATGTGTTTAATTATGGAAAAACGAATTTTTCAAATGTTAACCATTTTCGTTCCTACAAAGTAAAAAAAATTTTTACAATAAAAACTAAGAGCAACATAAATTAATGACATAGGTAGTTAAAAAATATTTTAGAAGCTTCACCTTCCAGACTTTTAACGAATCTAATAACTTGATGAGAATCGGAGAAACAAATATTATATTTTTTGAATTTTCGTTTCTTTTCAAGAGCTCCGCCGTTTTGGAAAGAAATATATTAAAATGAAGGTCATTTGTGCATTTATTTATTATATAAAATCACATCCAAATCCCGTGGAGTTTAGATACTGCAACCTCCTGGTAGTTTTAATAAAATCGTTATAAACAGCTAGTTGTGAGTTGCCAGTTGCCGAAAATAAGAGATCGAAATTGCTACGTCTGTACAGCGCCTTATCCAGTCTTTTTACCATTAGGGTTATCAAACTTTCAAATAATAAAAGCACAGATTAATTACTACCGTAAAATAAAATTACCCGGATATCTTCGATCGATGTCGATATGTATCGACATTCGTTCATCGTTTCATCGACATCGACGACATTATTTGTTCGTATCAGGGGCGCCAACTATGTAGGTGCTCAGGTAATCCACCACCCACGAGAACCATTAGTGCGTGCGGAGCACCCACGACTTGAGGCATACAAATATAATTAATCGGTGTTAATATAAATCCGAAAAGGAACGACGATTGTCAATAAGTCCTTGCATATAAATCATTGTCAAAATTTTATTTTATTAAAATACTGTCTAACTATCAACAGTGGAAATCTTATAAATCATTTCCATAGAAAATATGCACCCGTAAGCTGTAAAATAAAACCATATGTTGATCATATTAAAAATATTGTTTTTGGGACAGGCATTTATTTTCAAAGTTTTGGATTGCGAAAATTGTTATTCGTATTATTGAAGTGAAACTTATTTAGGCACGGTAGAACCTATCATCTGGATCAGAGGAAAGGTCAAATACTTCCTCTTCTTCGACTCCATCGGCAGTTGAAGGGAAAGAGTGGGAGAATCATTTTTACTCTCCCTGTCAAACGAACTATCATAAACCCATAATTTCTTTCTTACAATGTGAATTACAGGAATAAAATATGTTGAATAAAAGAAATATTAGGTAGCCATTTCCTAATTCTGAAATAACAAAATCGTCAACAAAGTTTAGAACCTAAATAGTTTCATTTATAACGCGCGAGTTTAACGCATTATTAACGCATTTTTAAACGACTTCAAAAAAGCAGGAGGTTCTCAATTCGACTGTATGTTGTTTTTTTTTTTAATGTTTGGTACCTCGTAACTCATAATTTATGAACCGATTTTGAAAATTATTTTTCTGTTTGGTAGGTAATACTTCAGAGGTAGTCCCATTTAAATTTCACCGGTATTGGAACTTGGACTTCGAAGATAAACCAAATAACGCGACCTGGTTATAACCTTTATTTATATTGATGATTCTCTTATATATCGTTACGTTCCGGAATTAGAAAGAAGTTAATTGCAGACCTGCCCTAGATACTTATTTAGGTCAATATCACTCAAAAGGGAGAAATAAAAATTTTTTACGAAAAAAAATTAATACGCCATCAAAAAAGCACTGAAAAGTACAAAATATCTAAACTTTACTAATCGAAACTCAAGTACAATTAAAATAACTTCTTAAATACGATACACATATTAATACCTATATAATTAAATTTGACAGTTATTGAAGTCGGTGCCAAATCAGTTTGGTAGGCTTGGCATCAACTTCAGTAACTGTCAAACCAGCACCGAATCCATTGAAACGAAAGTTGGATTCAGTGCTGGTTAGCTGACCGAATCCTATCTCTGGTATATCCTGAGGATGCTTCGTTGAGAAGCGAAACACGTGTCGATTGGTGGTTTTTGGAGTTTGAGCGGAAAATAGCTAAAGATTTTAGGAATTTATCACATAAACTCACCTTGTTTATGCCCGAATGCAAAAAGTGACAACTCTAACAAAAACAAATAATTGACCATTTCTAGACACCACGAGATTTATATGTGATTTTTTTTATAATATATAGACGAGTAAAATATATCGATTTTAATGGAAATGTCTTATATCAAAACGGCAAAGTTCTTGAGAAGAAAATAAAAGCAAAAAATAAAAAAATATGAATTACTCTGGTTCTAAGTGTTATAAGAGTCGTTAAATCTCTGGAAGATGAAGCTTTTAAAATGTATTTGAACTATCTATGTAGTAATTTTTATTGCTCTTAGCTTTTATTATACAATTTTCTTCTACTTTATCCTGACGAAAATGGTTGACATTTCTAAAATTTGTTTCCTTAATTAAACACATTTGGCACACAGGAGTGCTACTCTAGTGTCTTAAATGACAGCATATGTCCAAAAAATGGCTTCGATAACACACTGCTGTCCTGGGAGGATTTCAACTGTGTGACCTGCTCCTGACTCGAAGGCTGAATCCGTCCTTGGCGAAACGAATAAACTATATGAGCTGAACGTGCTTCAAGTAAAACGGATCGTTTGTATGGTCTAGGTGCGTCGTGCAAAACTACGCTCCATGCAAACTTGACGGCCTCCATCAAGTACATTTGGATTGTCAGCGGCCGCCATAGTAATTGTTATACCAAGGGTCGGCAAACTTTTAAGCCGGAAGAGCATGCCGCAATAAAAATATCGATTTCATGAATCTGAAAGTTACGATTTTTTTATTTCTGCTTTTAGATTTTATTTCAAATTTAAATTAGTTAAACCTTAAGACTATAACCTTGTTCTTGATTTATAATTGGCTAATTGGAAACAAAAAATGCATTAGTTTTTATTAAATCCATACAACTTTAAATATGATTGTTGCTTTTGAATTTTTGGACTACGGAACTGTAACTTTAGGTATACGAGTATTTGTCACGTATTTTCAAGTCACTATTAACAGAAACACGCTAACTGGACTCTGGACTTTTTGACTTTCGTAGTAGCGGGCGGATATGGGAAGGGGATCTGACATGTGCACTGTAGCCTGAAGGTGTCTTGTTTTATGTCCACTTGTGTGCTGCGTGTCTTTCCGCTTTAGCTTTTAATTTTTTTTAGGGGAACTTGAAGAGCCACAATTGTCTCTTGAAAGAGCCGCATGCGGCCGCGAACCGCGGTTTGCCGACCCCGTCACAAACGCTGTCAGTATTCATAAATTACGAATCTCATTGAAAAAGGCATTTGTAATTTTGTAAATAGTTATCCGGATATAAAGACGTCCTATGTTTGAACAGTAGGTAATCTAATGAAACAAAAATGCGCTTTATTATGCACTGCGCAATATTTAGCTTCCTGGTTAGCTATTTAGGTTCCTGGTTCATATATATATATTGGGTCCTTACATATGAAATTAGCGTTTTGTCGTACTGATCACTTTGATCTGAAATATCTCCTCTTTGGTAAAGAATTCCAAATTCAAATTTATAAATTCATTTAGCTGGTACATTTGAGTTTTGAAAACAGTCATTCATTTGATTTTTTCCTCATTATTTTTTTCTTTGGCGTCGCTTATTACCGCACAATGGAAAACATGAAATATCGGTATATTTACGAGTACGAGTTCTACCGTGGCACCAGTGCTGCAGAAACAGCTCGAAGGATTAATGATGTGTACGGCGCTGGTGTCGCAAATAAAAGCACGGTACGTTTTTGGTTTCCACGTTTTCATTCTGGAAATTTCGACCTTCAGAACCAACCCCGTGGACGGCCGGAGACCAAAGTGAAAAATGAAGAATTAAAGGCTATTGTGGAAGCGGATCCATCACAAAGCGCTTCAGAGATAGCTGCAGGCTTCGGGGTAAGTGACAAAACTGTATTAATCCACTTGAAGCAAATCGGGAAAGTAAAAAAACTTGAACGATGAGTACCTCATGAATTGAATGAATCGAACTTGCAAACACGCGTCGACTGCTGTGTTACTTTGCTCAACCGACACAATGATGAAGGGATTTTAAATCGAATCATTGCTTGTGATGAAAAGTGGATACTGTACGATAATCGGAAGCGCTCGATGCAATGGCTGAACCCTGGAGACCCAGCCAAATGCTGCCCTAAACGAAAATTGACTCAGAAAAAGTTACTTGTGAGTGTTTGGTGGACTAGCGCCGGTGTCGTTCACTACAGCTTTCTAAAATCTGGCCAAACGATTACGGCAGATATCTATTGTCAGCAACTGCAAACCATGAAGGAAGAACTAGCTACTAAACAACTGAGATTGGTCAATCACTCTAGGCCACTGCTGCTCACGACAACGCAAGACCACACACTGCACAACAAACAACCACTAAGTTAGATGAACTACAATTGGAATGTCTGCGACATCCACCGTACTCCCCGGACCTTGCTCCAACAGATTACCATTTTTTCCGGAATTTGGACAACTTCTTACAAGGAAAAAAATTCAACTCCGATGCGGCAGTCCAAATCGCCATCAAAGAGTTTATTGATTCTTGCCCCCATGGTTTTTTTAGTAAAGGGATCAATGAACTACCTATGAGATAGCAAAAGTGCATAGATAACAACGATGCATACTTTGATTAATTAAATATATTTTACAAAAAAAAAATTAACTTTATATTCCTCCCGTACAAAACGCCAATTTCATATGTAAGGACCCAATATATGTTCATAGATAAAAATGAAAAATGTATACCTATTGGTAAAATGTTTATATTAGTATAAATTATTATTAGTCACATAAAAACAAGTCTACCGTTAATATTATGATCAACATATAATATGACATCAAATTATTTACTATTAGGTCCTTACCTATGAAATTGCCAATTTTTAATACTGGCTAGATTGAAGATCGAAATCTTTTATTCTACTTAGAATTGCAAATTCAAATTAAATTCATTTGAATTTGGAATTGTAATATTTATTCTAAATAATATAGCTATATGACATTTCTTTTTAAAAAACCAGTTGTTTATTTGTTTTCACATAAATAAATTTTTCTTTGATATCGCTGTGACCATGACCAAAAACAGAAATTGCGCATCAACATTATTTTCGAATACGAATTCCGTTGTGGTACGAACGGAGCACGTCGACGCACGCAATACCAACGATGTATATGGACCAGGGGGCCTAGATAAGTGGCTCAATTGTCGTAAACGCTAGTAGAATATGTACGGTTCAGCACCTAGGCAATGCCCCAAACGAAAACTTATACGTAGAAAAGTGATGGTTACTGTTTGGTGGTCTAGTGCCGGTGTAATTCATCACAGCTTCTTACCAAATACTACGTAACATACAAGTACAAATACTACGTAATCTAGCGTAACGAATTTTAAATTTGTTGTCAAACGTTATTTAATTTTCTCATAATAGGTTTACCTATGAAGTTGCCGTTCTACAATACTGGCCGTTTGAATTGTAATTTGTGTATGGCTGGCAATAAATACTAAATTCAAATAAATTTTATTTTAAAAATATAGAATTTTATTTTCAAATTCAGTCATTTGTTATTGATTAGTATTTTGTTTTCACTACATTTGTATCTCTTTCATCAGTATGGACACGATAAAAATAGGAGTAATTACGGAATACGAGTTCCGTCGCAGTAGCAATGCGGCACAAACGGTTCGCAACATTAACGACGTGTACAGAGTGAACACTACAAACGAACGCACGACCTGTTATTGGTTTGAACGCTTCCGACATGGAAATTTTGATCTGAAAAATGAACCACGTGGTAGCCCGGAAACTAAAGTCAACAACGACGAATTAAAGGCGATAGTGAAAGTTGACGATACTCAATCTATTGCTGAGTTAGCAGCAGCTTTCGATGTTAGTATCAAAACAATATTGGTCTATTTGCGTCAAATTGGCAAGGTAAAAAAGTTTGATAAGTGGGTGCCGCATGAAATGAACGATCGCCAGTGCGACTAACGCGTTGAGTTATGCCTTGCGTTGCTTAATAGACATAGAAACAAAGAGATTTTGAACCTCATTGTCACTTGCGATGAAAAATTGATTTTTGTGACAATTGTAAGCGGTCATCATGTTGGTTAGAGACCCTGGTTCAGCATCTAGGCAATGCCTCAAACGAAAACTTATACATAGAAAAGTGATGGTTACTGTTTGGTGGTCTAGTGCCGGTGTAATTCAAATGGCAGACGCATTACTGCGGATGTGTACTGTGAGGAACTAGACACAATGATGGAGAAGCTCGCAAATCTCCGGCTAGCCTTAGTTAATCGCTTGTCCTTGCTGCTCCTGCACGACAACGCTCGACCTCACGGACGGTCCCTAAGCTGCAAGAGTTAGGGTTGGAAGTTTTACGTCATCCACCGTACTCACCAGACCTTGCGCCGACAGACTTCTACTTTTCCCAAAATTTGGACAACTTGTCAGGAAAAAAGTTCTTTATTCGAGAAGCAGTACAAAATGCCTTTGAAGAGTTTGTTGCCTCCCGTACACCTGACTTCTTCAAGAAGGGCATTAAAAAATGGTCACTGCGCTGGCAGAGATACATCGATAGCATGGCAGCATATTTTGATTAAAAAAAACTAACTTTCTGTATACTAAACGGTAATTTCATAGGTAAAGACCTAATATATCAAATGAAACAAAGTCGTGTGAAAACTACCGTATAAACCGTGTAAGCCAAGTGTTGTCAAGCTGCTCTGAGCAGCTGACCAAGTGGCAAACGCTTCGTACAATCGAAACGCTTGCTGGCGTTATTGCTCGTCAAAAATGCCATTTGGTTACGATTTACACGGCGGTTTTCACACGATTTTACTTTTCGTTTGATTTAATAGAAAGTTAATAACATTTGACTACCAATTTAAAACTCGTTACGCTAGATCACGTGGTATCTGTCATTCTATTCTACTAGCGTTTACGACAATTGAGTCACTTGTCTAGGCCCCCAGGTACCACCAATGAACGTACGGCTTTTTTGGTTTGATTGGTCGCTTCCGTTCTGCTCAGATTTCACGGAACGACAACAAAATCGCGTAGTATCTTGCCATAACTTGTTGAACAGATACATTGGAACACAAATGAAGGGATTCTGAATCGGATTGTCACTTGTAATGAAAAGTGGATACTGTATGACAATGAAAAACTGGTCGCACTGGTTAGACATAGGGGAGGCAGCCAACCATGTCCCAAATGCAAATTGAGTCAAACGAAGATGCTACAAGGAGAGTGTATGGTGGACCTGTGCCTGCATTGTTTATTATAGCTTCTTGAGACCTGGCATAACAATTACTGCAGAGGTGTACTGTGAAGAATTGTAAATGAAGATGGACAAGCTCACTGTTAAACAACCGAAACTTGTCAATTACTCTAGTGAATTCTTTTTTAACGACAACGTTCGTCCTCATATCGCACATCGGATCATCTTAAAACTGCAGGAGTTACAAATGGAAAGTCCTCGTCAGCAACCATACTGACCATGACCAACTAGCTAGTTGGACGAGACCTTGGTCCAACTAATTTCTATTGTTTTTGGATTCTGGATAATTTTTTACAAAAGAAAAAATTTCAATCAGATGAGGTAGTCTAAATCACCTTTAAAGAGTTCATCGATTCCTGACCCTAGGATTTCTATAACAGTGGCATCAATGAACTTCCATTAAAATGGCAAAAGGGCATCGACAACAATGGGCAATACTTAGATTAATTAAATATAGTTGTATACTTTTAATTAAAAAAAATAGTTTGATTTTGTTTTGTTTGGCAATTTCATAGGTAAGGACCTAAATAAGGGCCAGGTTCATTCGTTAGAATTTTGTAGATCGGTTGATTTAGTCATTTTTTGACTTTCGGTTTGTGCTGTAAAGATATTGAATTTGTGACCAAATTGAAGGAAGCACAAAACCGAAAAATCAACCCTAAAATCCCAAAGAACGACCTGTCACTTCCTAATTTTTAGTTCATTTTCATTGCCGTCTTCCAAAATTAACTTTTATTGTAAGTCTGCATAAAAGTGTATTATCATAAAAAAGTGTATTCCTTAGATATACTTTCATTGAATGTTTAAATAGTTTGTATTTGAGAATATAAAGCAACCTGAAATCACAGCTTTGCTGGAAGAAATTTCATTATGAAATAAGCAGTACCTTTGTATGTAAATTTCATTTTATGTATTTCTTAAACAGGTGTGTGTATGTACACAAATAATTAAATATAATAAGAAATCCATAAAAAAACCCTAATTTCGTTTACCAATGTTATTGAACAATGAAAAAAATATACTTAAATACTATTCCCATTATTTTTCATTACCTAAGCATGATATGTAACTTATCTTACCAGTAGTATTTAGGTGACATGGCAATTAATTCGGAATAAAGTTTTTGTTTGAGTCTATAGAATTCTTTGATTGAATATAGCCAATCAACATTTTGTTCTTCCTCTATGATTTTGAATATATCAGGAGGGACGCTGAAAAAAAAAACATCAGTTTATTTACATTTTCTTTATAAGTAGGTACATGTCTTCGATTATTTATAATCAAAGCTAAATGTAGTATATTACTGCAATAAAATTATATTGTAGGTAAGTATATAGGTACTTAATATCTATATCTATAAAATAAATTATAAGAATAAAACCTTACAAACTTTGTAGTGCTTTGTATTTAACAAGAAATTGCAAATAAGATGAAATATGTACCCAATTGTAATTTTCTGAATTCATTGTTGTAGTCAGAGCCCTATACTTACTTTTACACTTACTTTTACTCATAACTTTTACAAGAATTCAAGGAACTACAGTTATTTCATGTTTTTACATAGCCAGGTTTCTTTCTTTTATTTACAATTCATAAATATGTATTAAATTTTTAAAAATGTCTTTCTACATCTTGCCATAATAGATGTATTTCTTCAGTTCTTGAATTTGATACGCAACATAGACGATATTCAACGAAGATTTTATTATTAATCTGCGACTTCATGATGTGTATCATAGACGGCATATTGACAATTAAAAAATATTAAACCTGTGTAGTCCATTGTCTCGACAATACAGATTGTGGGAATATGATCTCAATCGGATAAGTTATTTAGAAGTTTAAGTTAACTAACGGTAGATGTGTACGCCGATGCTAAAATAGTTGGCGGCGGGCGCCGCGCCGGTTTAAAAACGGCGGCGGCGGCGTGTTCACAGCGTGAATTCGGCGCAGATACCTTTTTAAAGTGAATTTGAATAAAACAATATACCTTGTTGATTAATATTTACTGTATAATTAGACAAAATTAGTAAAATCAACAAATGTCAAAATCAATCAATAAGCTAAATAAAAATATTTTCAATTGACACCTGCCTATGCCTATGGTGAATGCTATTTTGTCGACACGTGCCGGACTTAAACGGCATCTCTTTGCCGTCACCGTCAAACCGGCAACAGAAAATACCCGCTCACTGGGCGTGCATGTAGCAGGCGCTGATAAAATAACCTTCGCTAATTTATATAGCAACGGAAATTCAGCTCGTCTATCTTGCCAGTATTTAATAATGTTCCCGTCTACTAAATCACTTGCATCAGAAGACACCAAATATTTCAAGCATTATTTTTTAATTATCTCTTATCCATCATCAGTAAATACGGCAGCTGCATGTTTTCCAACTAGTTTGGTGAGAAAAGAACTTGTCTCTTTTCACCTGCGTTGGATGTACTGGAGCACCCACTCGCTTGAGTCCTAGTAGCTCACTGGTAGTATTTCTTTAATATAATTGGCTAAAAATTCCACTTTCGTCTTATATATTAGGATATTCTCCAAGTAATGGTCAATTTTCTTTAATTTTGCAAATCGTCAATGCATTAACCCTTCGCATGCCCGGTAGGGTTTGACAGACCCACCATAGCTTGAAAAAAACGATATCTTAAAATTTAAATCTACAAGCGCCGTGACTCTTAGTAGCGTCAGGTCTTAGACTAGAGGTTATATTTCCGCCTCTCCCGCAATGCAGAATGCATTCCTGTTCAGATCTCACAAGTGTAAAGTGTATGCGAGTCTGAAAAACCCGATCATGCATAAGTAGGTACTAACACAAATATTTTATCGGCAGTTTTTAGGGTTCCGAAGTTATTAAATGTCCAAAATAGAAACCATGCTATTACAATGTGTCAAATAAAAGACGTACCTACTTCATATGTAATGGTTTCATCTTTTTATGGCCGAAAATTAAAAACATTACCAAAGATACCATAGATGATCCGGAACAAGGAGCAAAGTTCTTTGACTGAATTTGAATTCTAAGATAATTTATTAATAAAGGCCGACAGTAATTTAAAGTTATTGTTTAATTTTACCTAAACATAATTTATAAAATACCAGAAAACATGGACACGACATAAACAAGTGATAATTAGTTACGGGTCTGTCAGACCCACCAGGCATATCGTGTGATTTCTTTTCACCAGGCATACCAAGGGTTAAAGCAGCTGCTACAATAATGTTTTATGTTGGTGTTTAGGAGTGTATGATTACGCATTGCCGCCATTTTTTTTTCATCTGCAACATTACCAACTTTTCATTATCGTTCAAAGTTGAAAGTTTCACAAGCTTCTTTTATTTCATATCTAAATACTAAGGCAAAGTTTATTGAGCAATTAATCTACATACTATTGGGTTAAATTTCGTCAAAAACCTAGTCAGATCTTCAATGAGCTCCCATTCCTGATCTTAGAATTTAAGTTCTGACATGTTATATTTTGCAAGCAAGGCGTTTACTGGTTTGCGGTTGAACTTGTTGGTTAGACTTTGCAGCATCGCCAAAATACTATGTCAGCGAGTCAGTATAGCAGATTTAATAGATGGCACCGGTGACGATGTGGATGTAGTGGTTCTGGAAAATAAACGCCAGTTTCCTCGTATGTCGATGCTGTTGACACTAACACATCCGAACCATAAAGCAGAGTTTTTGTCATCTCCTCAAGATGGTCGTGGACATTGTCGATTTGTTGCCCCGTTGGTGATACAGCGTGAAAATATGTATCTATGTATTATTGCCCAATACCCACAAGAGATGCCATAATGTTTAAAAATGTAGTTAAGTATGTTAGTGTATAAATATAAAGTACACTTATTGTAATTTTTTCTTGTAAATCCAACGAATTTGTAAATACTATGGAAGTGTAATTCAGAACAATTATGGCCGAAAAACACGGTACCGCAAGTCTGATTCAAATACTCGGAAACACGAAAGGACGCAAACTCAACAGTCAACTTTCAAAATGAACTCTTTTATAAACCCGCACGTTTGAAGATTAATTCAACTGGCCTGGCATTTAAAACGTTTCGTATTACATTCCAGTCAACAGTGACTGGATGCCCGGCACACGTGGTCACTGATCACGTGATCGCACGGGAAAGTGCTAGCAAGTGAAAATATTTTTATGCATTACTGCGCATTGCAACGCAACTGAAGTTAAATAGTTTTTTATTCTGATTCTCTCACATTAATAAAAAAATTACGAGTTCATCTGCATTTTATTTTCAAGTTTTTGATGTGTTATGTTAGTTTTAGAGTGTAATTAATTTATTTAGTGTGTCTTGTAGAATTTAATAAAGAATCTTTTTTTTATCAAACAGCATAGAGCAGCTCGTAATTGTTACTGTTTTATAATACTTTTTACTAAAATAGTGTCACGATCTGGTTTTCCTGCTTGTTTGTTTTTAATAAATTCATTCTAGTTTTTGAGAAATATAGATTTAGAATCACTGCAAGATTTCCATCTTCAATTAGATAAGATGCGATGCCTCTACAACAAGAATAGATTTCTTCATTTTCAAAATGTGTAGAGCACATTCTATTGCCATTAGTTGGTAGCAAGTCATCTTCTATTCTTTCTAAGCTAATTGATTTAATCTCCACCGTAATCACCGAAGCTCATTTTTGGTAAAATTAAAGGAATAAATTTAAAAGATACAATACAGTAAAGAGAATGCTCATACTTAGCATAAAAATACAATAAAAATAACTTACGTACTAAAAACTGGCTGGCTGCTAATTGCATAATACAGATCACAATATTTTTATTTAACTCTTGTAAACGTAAAATTATTTTAAGTTATCATATCATGACTTCTTTCCGTCTTCTACACCACACAGGAGGTCATTTTTAATTTACAATTCGCTAGTTTTCATGTCAACATACCAATTTTATTGAGCCTGAGCGCATGGTAGACTAAGTAGCGTGTTAATTGTGGCTTTTTGGACCCGTCCACTTGATTGGAGTTTGTGTTGTGTCATGTTTTTAAATGAAGGCAAGTTCCATAGTACTTCCGAATTCGTTGTGTAAATCAGTTGGAAATTATTTGAATTTATGCTTAAAATTTCTCACAGTTTACAAACCTCATAAAGGAGGCGGAAGATCATTTCACTTCGTAGCAAAATATTTAAAACACCCACGAAATGCTTCTATGACCGGGCATAACTACCGAGTACATTATCCTTGGTCTGGTATTATAAGAATGTACAGATTGTTTTTGAGTAAATTCACTTAATTGACTTGACAATATTAATATCAATATTGAAGCTTAACTTGAATTGAGATACTCTCAAAAAACAGAAATTAATTATGAAGGAGTATAATGTTGTAGGGCTTCCTAAAACTAATTTCTAAAACATTTAGAACTCGCACTGATTTTACGCCGATCTCCAGATCGGCGGCAGCGGCATAGGAAATCTGTCTGGAGCGGCGGTGAGCCTGCACGGCGCACATGTCTAACAGACACACTAACAATTACATATAGTATATATATATAATGTTTTTAATATTAGCTTGTAAGAATAATAATAATAATATATGTATTCATAAAATAGGTCCACATGACGTCATTGCAGAAACAAGCCTATCATCAAGTATGACAATAATCAAATAGACACATCAAATAATAACATAACTTCAAACTATGGCTCTAAATTTGTAATTAGTATTGACAAACAATGATTTAACATCCACACTGCAAGCTAATATTGAAGTTTCATTTCTAAATCAACTAGTGAACCTATGACTTTCGCTGATCCTGTACAAATTTTTACAATAGGTCAATCTATGTTAGGTCAACAAGTCAGCATAGATCAATTTATTTGAATTAACTATGTATATTATATGAATTCATTAGTTCACTTGTACACACACTAAATTTTCTAAAGTACTGTCGTGAACAGCATCCCATAATAAATAACAGGTAACAGTGTGTGAATACAAATGATATTATACACAACAAAATATCATTGTATCATTGTTAACGACAAAATATGTACTTATAACAAATACTGTCACAAAAAAAAACGTAAGTATGTATAAATATGTACGTATTTTCATTGTTTTAGACATTTTTTCATCGTGTCGTAGGTGTATACATAATACACAGCTGAAGTTTGATTCAGTAACAGTCAATTTTAATCTCAATTTAACTTGCTACATAGGTATTCCATATTTTTATATTACTTCAATAAATACTTCAAATATACACTTACACGTCCATAAATTTATTTTTCCATATATATTGGTTGCTGTTAAGTAAAATATGAAAACGCTTACACGTTGATGCAAAGCTTAAAATTTCGTAGACATTATTGTTCTGTAATATCGTTGCAATTATTTCATCAGGTAAACAATTTATTGTTACAATATTTTCAGAAATTTTATTCTCCATAGTTTAAAGTGATAATTTTTCTTCTAGTTTTTCTGTGACAATGAAGCAATGAAATGACTAAAAATAATGCCTACAACTTCTTTGATAAACATACTTTGAATAGTGACATGTGACACAGTGTTGCAAAAGTCAAAAATTAAAAATTGGTAAATTTTCCTGCCAGAAATCGGGAGAAATCGGGAAATTTTTAATCAAAATAAAACAAATGTATTTTACGCTAATTATTTTAATGAAAAATATAGATACATACATAGGTTTAGTGATTACTTATTATTCATGCTCATACCATTTCTTATTTATTCAAACATTTTTTGGTCTATATTAAAATTGTAGCACATTATTGGTTGTTCTCTGCTATACATCTTTTTGTGTGAAGGAGACTTATAACAGATTCAGTGGAGAGTTTAGTTTAGTTTATTAGATTGATTGATGAAAATATTCTTTAGACGTTGGCAGATGAGTGTGGTAAAGTTAAAGGGGTAAATATGTTGAAAACAAAATAACAAATATTTTCAAACATGCGTGAGCCATCACCATAGTTCATGCTGCCAACGCTTACCCAAAATTCTTCAGTTGTTTCATTAAACGACGCAATTTCTTTCGTGTTCCGAAGAAAACGCCATTCTGTGTCAATACTTTGATAATTATTGCTGTCCAATAAATTTGGAAATTGTCTACATATTGGTACTATTGATGACAGTTCACCTTTTTTTACATTTTCCGGAGAGAAAGCTCACAAATCCTTTAAAGGATTATTTTTAATTGAGAATCTTTGTATGATTTGATCACACGCTTCAATGAAGAATTGAATGCATCTCGTTTGGAATAAGTGGATTTGTTCAGGAGTCAATCTCTTATCTGTAAGCAAAGTATTAATAGCATTTGTTCCGTAATATAAATTTCTAATATTTACATTTTTTTTTTTTTTTATAGTCGAGGCATTCGAGATTGTTTTTTTCTAAATAGTCTTTTTTCAAAAAACAATCGAACAAAGTTTTTAAACTAACGCAAACTTGCGAATACAAAACGTGTACTCTTGCTGATTCAGATTACATTTCTCGATTTAATTTATTGAAAATTGGTAAAACAAAATCTAAAAACTGAAGAAAGAGTAATGTTAATGGGTCATTTTATTTGTTTAATATATTTGTAGCTGTTGTAATATCGTCATTTAGCGACGCATCAATGAAAAATAATTTCAAAGCTTGATATTGCTCCAAAATTCTTGATATAGCTGCGTGTACTGACAGCCACCTCGTTTGACAAGGATGTAATAATTTATGTATTTTTAAATTGCAGAATAATTGAAATTCTTTAAATTCAGTTAATCTTTTGGGACTAGAAGCGAAATAATTGTATATTTCTCTTACAACTTCTTCAACAAACTGAGGTATTTTGCTGCAAGCGTAAGACGCAAATGGAATGAGTGACATATACATTTCATTATAAACAAATTTTATACGTCAGCTTTTAGTAACGTCGTTACTGAATGATTACGTCCCATCATAACACTTACACAATCAGAAGCAAAACCTATGAGACTTTGTCGAAATGGAATACCATGTTGTTCAAAAAAGTCTACAATGCTTTTGTGTAACGTTGTACTCGTAGCATCGTAGCCACAACAGGGATAAGTCCAAAAATATAATCTCCTACATGATTTTTTTTGACATATCTGACGACTGGACAAAGATGTTTGGTGGTATTCCTATTGGTGGACTCGTCAATTATCAATGAGAACTTAACTTATCGCAGATTTTCGCAGAGAGTATTGAAGCTTTCTTACCCGATTACATTATTTATGACCGCCTGAATCCTGGGGCGGGAGCACTTTATATTTTCGGATACTTTTGAATCTGGACAAACCTTCTGTATTAACTTGCCTAGATGGTCAGTTATCGCGTATGGCAAGTTATGTTCAGCGACAAAGCCGGCAATCCGAATTTCGCCTGAAACAAGTAATGCAATTAGATAAATTAGTATAGTTTTGTTTTAAAAACAACTAACAGATACCAAGTAGCTATGTAGTCAACAACACTTAACTACCTATCCATTAAAGATAGAGCTGATAAAAATTGTCAGTATGTTGTATAAGTTTTTAAATTATATTGTCATAACTAGTTGCGCCCTTGACTTCGTCCGCGTGGAATTTAACAAAAAAGTTGTTATTCAGTTCGCTCATTTTACGATAACTTATTAATAAATTCTACAATAAAAGTAACCTAAGTTACTCCTTATTACATCAGCTATCTGCCAGTGAAAGTCTCGTCAAAATCGGTTCAGCCGTTCTAGAGATTAGCCGGAACAAACAGACAGACAGACAAAAATTGTGAAAAATGGTATTTTGGTATTAGTACCGTGTACATATGCATTTAGTAAAAAACGGTTATTTTAATATTACAAACAGACACTCCAATTTTATTTATTTGTATAGATAATATATTTAGATATTTACCTTCTCTCACTTGATGTTTCAATTGGATCACTACTCGAGTCACAAAACCAGTCATCTTAGGTTGATCCGCAATGCATTTGATACTTTTGATGTGAAGTTGGGAAGCGGCATGCCTTTTAACAGCGTCGAAACCAGAAGAAATATTAATATCTTTATTACAACTTTTGCATTGTGCGTAGTTTTTCCTTTCAGACTTTTTTTAAGTCAATTAGAGCATTCTGGTCGTGATTCCCATTCCTCTTTATAATTTTGTGAGTATTTTTTTCGTTTAGCTCCAGTACTAGTACTTGGGGTCATTCCATCCGAATCATCGGAATCGGACATTGTGAGTAAAAATAAAGTACAACAATTCACAACAAAACTAGTCCACTTGTGAACGAACTAAACAATAATTAATAAAGTATAAAACATCTCAGTACATTTCCCAAACAACCCGTATTTATACATATGGTTTTTAGGGAATTCACCCCATACACCCACCAAACAATAATGAACCTTATTTTAAACACATTTCGATGTAATATGTTTTGTGGATACTGCGGTATTGAAAGGTCGTGCGAGAAGTTTTGGGGAATCCCTTTGCATTGTTTTAGTGTTACCAAGTCAAAATAGAAAATCGGGAGATTAGGTCTTTAAATCGGGATATCGGGAGGTAAAAGCAGAAATCAGTAGATCTCCCGATAAATCGGGAACTTGTGCAACACAGATGTGACATTTGTTATTTATTTATTTATATTTCTTAAGGCATTGGTAACAAAACCATCAGCCTATTGACGTAACTTCTGGAGACACCTAAGAACAAGTACCTACTAATAGAAGTAGGGTATCTGACGTCACTGATTGTTAGAACGAGAACATTAATTACGTGATGCTTTAGAAAGAAGAGGATGCCAATATGGATTTTTTGTCCTTATCAACGTGACCGAAATTTTGCGACCACGATTGTCAGTTTTGACAAAAGTGTACCCAAATCTGTAATCTGTGGTGACCAAACAACTATTGTTGATGTTTGTGTTTCTGTGTTTTATTGTTAATTTAAATTTTTTGACTTTTATGTGCGTTGATTGTGTTTCATAACAGAGTTTACGATTAGTATAGTGTGTGAAATATGGCTAGCTGTAGTGTTAAAAAAAATATCCTCGGAAATATTTGTTATATCTGAAATAATAATAAATACCTTTCTTTAATACAGTTGAGTTTCATTTCACCAAAAAAATACAAAACTTTAAACAATTCCATAGTAATCCCTATACAAAAAGTTAACTTAAATTTTAACCTCAAGCCAGCACGGGCTATCGTTATCTTATTGCAATATTATTTTTTATTTATGTTATTAATATTAAATAGAAAAAAATAAGATATGCGTACAAAATTTTGCAAAAAAAATTTTTTCCTTTATAGCTTGAGACATCCTAATGTACAATATGTAATTTTAAGAAATTATTTGCGACACAATATGCTCGGCCACATATTATTGTCGCATATTTAATTAAGTTATTTCCATTCAATTACGATTTATTTGCTGGATTCACGTTTTAATCTTAAAAAAAAGAGAACATCGAGTTTTAAAACGTATTCCGTTCAAAAATAAAATGAAGTTCATTAATGAAATCGATTGAAAAAAATAATATAACAAATATTAATTGATAAACAATTACAAATCGATTATATTTTTTAGAATTAATATATTTTAATTTACTTAACTTAAAATGTGTTTAATAACAACTAATTTGACCTTTCACAAAACAATGAAGATCAAATACCCAGAGTGCAAGCTGACGGAAATGTGAAAATCGCTTGCATACCTAGGCGAAAATGTGTGACGAGGGTGATGAGATGTGAGGAAGTGAAAGAAGTATGTAAGAACCGCAAAGCTTGGCGCTCCGTCTTCTCTGACTACCCCGTTAGGGATACAGCGTGAAGATATGTATGAATGTACAAAACAATGAAGTATGTAGCTATTATAGAATTTTTGCATTCACCATAATATATGTCTTACGATGTCATAACTTTACCGAGCTTGTCAGAAGATATGTACATATGATGTATGGTTTTCACTACTATCTCAATCTAGATTATAAGAGGTGTATATCTATCACTGACAGCCATAACTATATAGCTTTCTGTATAGATGGACAAATGGAGAGATCGTCATCCCTCGACATCGCGCGCTCGTCGTCTTGTGCGCTATTTTATTAGCGCGCAGGATGACCGCCCTGCAGAGAGAAATTGCGTGAACTGATGACGTGTCAAGTGAAAGGATCGTGTGTGTGCTCTACGGGCATCATGTTAAACAACTCAAGGCTTTGACTCAAGGGTCAAAAATAGCCAAAATCGTCCTTACGTAATTAATGAATGGCCCCTAACTACAAGAAATAATATTTTTCTTTCATTCTTATCTGCGTATGACTTTTAGCTAACTCTATTACTGTCAGTGCTATATTCAAAAGCGTTTGCCGGAAATCTTCGCGGCAACTAATCGTAGTGTTTTGTACAGGTTGTGTGTTAATCTGAAAGATTTTAACAGTTACTATCAAGATTGAAATATATTTGCTTAGAAACTATTATTCATTTTTGAAATATAAGGAACCACGGTTGTGTCGGCTAATATGGTGCAACTATTATAACTTCTGCATTCTCACTGATGATTTTTTGCATTACCTTTGCAATTAATGGAAAAGGTGGAAAAGCGTATAATAACTTATCTTGCCAAGATATTGTAAAAGCGTCAACTGGGGCCTAATTCACTATGACAATATAGATTTCGCCCATATGTCTTACCACGCGTAAACCATGTCAATATCGTGTCTTCTTTAAACCATGTCGCGGTCATGAATCGAGTACTTTGTATCTGTATGCCCCAAGACAAATTGTCTATTGTACATTATAAATTCACTAGTACGTTCTGAACATAACTTTTGTAGTATTTGGTCTTAAATATTTTTAATTGAAATTTTATTTTTTTAAATGAACAATGTTACTAATAGCTGTAACCTTACGTGCTATTTATTATTTTAAAGATTAAAACCATAGGAATGGCTATAAACGTAACATATTTGATAAACAATTCACCGACAGCATGACAGAAGTACCTAATCATAAATGACATGCTTTTGAACATTTTTATACAATGATGTAAAAAGTACATACATATGTTAATATTTAAAAACTAAAAACTACACATTATCTTAAATAATAAACTTCCTCAAAGTTGCCGCTTAGAAAGCTGTCATTGCTCAAGGTACCTAGCAGACTGGCAGCATTGCCTCTTTGAATAGCCAAACTGATTCGTTGGCGGAAGAAACTGCCAGCCCGGCGGTCTCCCGAAGCCTCGACCAGTCTCTTACAAATATCAGAAACCAGTCGATGGGCTTCGGGGCCCCAGGGACCCAAAGTTACAATGATGTTATATTTACAAAAGAGGTTTTTTTACCAAACTTTACCCAGTATCATCTCCTTAGTTTGTGATTTTACCAAAGTGATGTTGAGAATATTATTTTATAAGCAAATCATTCTTAATCAATGACTGAAAGAATTATAACAAAAAATGTGAATAGTTAACAGTTTTTATTGGAAATTTAATCGTCGGTACAATAATTTGCAAGTGCTTTGTTTCAAACCTACTACCTAATAGATTTTAATTCTATTAGCGGGTTTTCAACATAATCTATTCGATTATCTATATTTTGTTAATATTTACATTTGTTCGCAGACTACGAAAGATGTAGGTATGCCGTTGTGCGACAAGTAAAAACAAATCAATTTTTCTGCAAATCAAGTAAAAGTCACAACAGACATAATCTTACTAATTTGTGATCACAACAGTGTTGCCAACAGGTGAACGAGCTGTCCACCAGATTCGACTTCTAAAACCACCAGAAAACCACTAACCAAAAACAACCAAAGTTAAAAAGCCACTAAATTTGTCACTAAATCTTTTTTATTGTTAATATGAAAGAAAAATAAGCAGGGATATATGAAAAACGTTTATTACGAAAATGAAACATATTAAAATTATTACAAATCGTCATCAGATGTGTCTATTTCACCGCCACCATAATCATCAATTTCCAAGGAACGATATGATTCATTGGTGCCAATTTTTTTTATAACGTGTATTGGAATTTCATAGTCATTGCAGCATTTACCTATCACCCTCATACCGCAGCGTACTCTTAATATGGCACATAAAAGATTCAACTTCATACGATTCCTCTGTTTATTTTTTATAATGTTCATGCTGCTAAACAATCTTTCGACGTCGGCATTGGAGTGTGGTAATATTAAAAGAGAAATTGCAAAATTCGCTAAATCTTGAAATCTAGCTTCTCCTTGAGCGTCTTTAAAATGCAACACTTCGATCCAAAACTTTTTTGTGTCTTTGGTTTCACTCCATTTCATTAAATGTATTTGTCGCCACTGATCATCAACTTTTGCAATGAAGTCTGTTTTTTTATTTAATTGAGACATTATGTCGATTAGATCTTCTTTGTTGTGATTTAGTGCTTGTTGAACACTTACTCGAGAAATCTTTTTCATCAAAGTCACATTTTCCGGCAGCCTGTTTTTAATTTCTTCAATCAGACTAACTATAAACTGTATACACCGATTCCGTATTGATACTTCCTCTGCTGCTGGTAATCCTTTTTCTCTCATCTCTTGTATTTGTTTTTCAAATCGGAATCCCAAATAACATCTTTGATCCAAAAAATCACGAATATTTTGAGTGAAAATATTAACTTTATTTATAGGTAACGTGACTTTGCTGACAAGCATATCTATCAGGTTGATCAACTCATCGCACAATTTGGTATGGTCTGTATCTTTTGACTCAAACATTTTGTTGACTCTGTTTATCTCAATTAATATTGGATATAAAAATGAAATATATGCGTAATTCATCTCGTTCGCATACATAGAGTGCAATAATTCTGCTGTGTGACACCTTTCGTGGATCTTGGCTATAGAAAAATGAGTTTTTAGCTCTAGCCATTGCGTATATATTCTCGAGACTGCTGATTCTATTGACAACCATCGTGTCTGACATGCTTGAACGATTTTAAGTGGTTTATGGCCATCATTCATTGCTTTGTATAGCTCCTTATAAACACTTTGTCTAGAAGAAGAGCGAGCAAACCAATCATAGGTCTCCCTAATTAAAAATTCTAAATTCCTCGGCAAAAATTGCTTTGCAGCAGCAGAAACAGCCAGTTGCAAGGAATGACATAAACAACGCACTAGAATCAAATGTGGTACCTCTGCTTTCAACTGCGCAAAAACTCCATTATTTACTCCAACCATTACGGAAGCGTTGTCTGTACCAATGCCCATAAAGTTCTCTAGTTTCAAATCGAATCGTTTAAGTGTCTTTTTTATAGCGGAGACAATACCCTCAGCGTTGCATTCATGCAGCTCTGCAAGGTCTAAATATGTAGATACTATTTTTTGGTGTGCTTTACTATAATAAATTATAACCAAACCCAAATATTTCTGAACAGCAATATCTGTTGATTCATCAATCAATAAACTGTATGATTGATCCTTAATATCTTGTTTTAAAACCTCAATGAAATGTGATGCTAATACATTTTTTATGACCGCGGTGCACTTCGTTCGGTGTAGTTGTACTTTATCTATTTCCCTTTGATGGCTATGATTGATTACCTCACCTAAACGGTCAACTACTCGTATACTCGTATGCATGGCTGTAAACAAAGCAAGCCTGGCCTCTTCCTTTTTTTGACTTCCAATGGGTTCTGGTTTAAATGGTAATTTGGGTTGCTCAGTGATAATCTGCAACAATTTACAATAATGTAATAAGTTTAAAAAATAAATTTAAAAAAAAAACACGACAGCTATCTCCAAAAAAAAATATAGCCTATGTCACTCGGGATAAGAATGTAAGGATTCCAACGATACCCTAATTTTTTTTAAACTCTAAACAAATTACACTCCTTTTTTTGGGCAGTCGTGTAAAAAATGAATGCACTCTGTCTACTATGCTAACACTCATCAAACTTGGTAGGCGAGGCGGATTTATGAACACTACAATGCAAAATGTTGCATTCACGGGAAGCACTGCTGCCATTTTCACATCCCTCAGACACGTATTACGACACCCTGAGGAAGATAATATGAGGTAATGCTAAATGCGGTACCACATGGACACATTATTGACCATGCTTTACCGTAATAAAATAGTCGTGTTAGCTTACCTTTGCATTTTGTTGATGTTTCTTCGACATTCCATGTGATTTTAAGTCTCCATAATGGCTCCTTAAAGTGGTACCACAAAATTTGCACTTCTCTACTTGGCCAGTAGTACTTTCAATCATCTGAAGCCAATCTTTTAAAGCAGGGTCTTGCAGCCAAGAATCCCGAAACTTTTGAGAATACTGAGGTTTCGGCATATTTTTCATTAAGTGACCTATCCCTCGCGAACAAACTTCAGACAGTGAATAAGACCAATTTGAGAAAGAAGAAAGTTTAGAATATAAAAAATATTTTGCTGGAAATCCTCGAAAACTGCTATAAACAACATATTTTAAGGGAAATCCCCGTGTTACTTGACAACAGAGATTTAGTGTTGCTCACATAGTAAAGTAAATACCCCTAAAATAAATTAGAAATATTATGAACTGCAACGTCCAAACTTTATACTGGCGTGATTATGTCCTAAATAAAAAAAAAATAGGAAAAATTCTATTCCACTAAACCACCAGAAAAATCACCAGCCACTAAACGCAATATTTCCCCCACTAAAAGGGGGTTCAAACCACCAGATTTAGTGGAAAATCCACTAAGTCGGCAACACTGGATCACAACGATTCCACGCGATTGTCTAACGTGGAATTTTTGACAGTTCAAATCACGCTAACGTCGCGTTCATTCCGCGCGAGATCGTTATATGTGTCATACGGAATACGCTTTTTGCAGACATCATAGATAAGTATGGAATTGACGTGGTTTCGAAGCAAGGAATCTCTGAATGGTCATAGTGAATTTGGCCCCTGCATGCCCATGCGTCAGAAACGTTTTTCCACGTAACATATATATGAGACATTTAGCATTACAACGACTAGCTAACAAATCTAACTATTTCAGGCATTCCAAAATATTTTACTAACTGATTAAATGCAGAATCATTCAATTCCCATTCCGTATCCTGGGGCCTAATTCACTATGACCATTTAGCGATTCCTTGCTTCGAAACCACGTCAATTCCGTACTTATCCACGATATCTGCAAAAAGCGTATTCTGTATGACACATTTAACGATCTCGCGCGGAATAGAATTAAAATCTATTATGGTAGGTAGTTGCAAGTTATTGTACCTACGATTAAATTTCCAATAAAAACTGTTTACTATTCACTTTTTTTGTTACAATTCTTTCAGTGATTGATTAAGAATTATTTGATTATAAAATAATATTCTCAACATCACTTTGGTAAAATCACAAACTAAGGAGATGATACTGGGTAAAGTTTGGTAGAAAAACCTCTTGTAAATATAACATCATTGTATAAAAATGTTCAAAAGCATGTCATTTATGATTAGGTACTTCTGTCATGCTGTCGGTGAATTGTTTATCAAATATGTTACATTTATAGCCATTCATGTTTTTAATCTTTAAAATAATAAATAGCACGTAAGGTTACAGCTATTAGTAACATTGTTCATTTAAAAAAATAAAATTTCAATTAAAAATATTTAAGATCAAATACTACAAAAGTTATGTTCAGAACGTACTAGTGAATTTATAATGTACTTTAAACAATTTGTCTTGGGGCATACAGATACAAAGTACTCGATTCTTTAGACATACTCTTACTAATTTGTGACTCGATTCCTTACCGCGACATGGTTTAAAGAATACACTATATTGACATGGTTTACGCTTGGTAAGACATATGGGCGAAATCTATATTGTCATAATGAATTAAGCCCCTGAAAACTTTTACGTGACAACTGATCAGCTTTATAATTTTCTTTAATGTTGATATGTGTTGAAAAACAGTTGATTTATGATTCTCACACCATTTCCAAATATCTTTAGATATTTTATTTAGGTGTCTATATTGGACGCTACCCATTCTGTTAATACAAGAAATAGCAGTTACATTATCGATTCCTAAAAGAATATTACAGTTTTGTAAGTTATTTGAAAAACACTTCAATGCAAGAAAAGCTGCTTTAATTTCTAATTCATTAATATGTAACGTTAATTCATGATCTTTCCAATAACCAAAGCACTCATCATGGTTACAATATGCGCCCCAACCGGTAGATGATGCGTCTGAATATATTATCAAATCATAGTGACGCTATTAAAGGAATATAACCATTATCAATGTGGTTCAACCACCAAATCATATCATCTCTTAAATAGTCAGGAATACGAACCCTTTGGTCGTAACTAGGATTCTTTAGTAAGCATGAATATTCGAAATATTGAAAATCTTTGGTATATAGCGAAGAATATTGCATTGCTGGACAGACAGAGATTAAAAGGCCAATGAACCGTGCAAATTGTGTGTGCGTGTGTGCGTGCGTGCGTGCGTGCGTGTGTGTGTTTGTGGGTATTTAAAAACTTATATACTTTCGTTTTTATTTTTATTTTCTTATCATCTGGTAGCTTTATTATCATATGTTCGGAATAGAATATAAACCCTAAAAATTTGCATTACATTGTATGTCTTAAACAGCTTTTCTTGAAATTTAATACAGTTATTATAAGTTAAGTACATTTTTGTGATTAACAGTTAAACATTGTATTAAACTACAAATCAATTAAACCTTAATTTCAAATAACTGTATTCTCATTTTTAGTGTTACTCAACCTAAATTATTCGCATTACTTTAAATTATCAACTTACCCATTCCCATCTAAAATTTGGGTAAAATAATAATACTTTAACTATGGGTGTTATAATATATAGTATAGCAAGAACATAGTTATCTAGACTGGTGCTCTCAAATGTTGTACACTGAGGTCTCATCTATATCACGTTCCATCTACAGATTTTTCAGAAAAGAATGACGATCTGAAATCACGCCGTTCCTTCGCACCACCATGCGTTGGCCGCTTTTATAATTATTTATCGTTGAACGTTTTCATCATCACGTTTTTTCCGTGGACGGCATATTGTGGACGTCTATGCAGTGGAACGCTTTTATAATCTCTACTATAATATTGTGGACAATAGTACCACTGGGTTTTGTGGTAGAAATTGGGCTCTATTGTAGCTATATTGTTTTGTAATTATGAACGCTGTAGATGACTAGATGATTACGTCTCTATATAAATCTAATTGTAATAAGTAAAAAAGACGTCTCCATATAAAAATAACGAAATGATGTGTGAAATGCGGTGTCGGAGCGTGTGTGTTGGAGTTTAATAGGACGTCGTTGGCCACTGTAATCGGGGCTCCCGGTTCGGTAAAAACGTCTCTCGGTCGTCTACGGTGGGATCAGCGAGATGTAAGTTCCGAACCGCAGTTGAGTGGAAGTTGGTAGTGATACTTGCGAATAATCAATCCAGTACTACATAGATATTATTATATCGTTGTTTAAAAAAATTTTAGGCTTACGGGGGCAATACCATTCGTCCACTACCATGCTCCTTTCGCCCTACGGTCTATGTACTTATAATTTTTTGTTATCGTTAATATTATTATGCATGACAATCGCTACTGAGTAATTAACCACCCTGTGTCACGCGAATCGTTACTAAAAAATAAAAATACCTAGGTTCATACTACACATTCATTTACGAAGGCATTTTCTAAATAAACTGAAATGGTTCTGTTTACATATTTTTTTGCTATTGTTCTAGGTACAAAGACTAGACTTGCTAATTTCCTTGGAATACATACATACATATCTTCGCGCTGTATCCCTAGCGAGGTAGTCACAGAAGACGCAGTGCCAAGCATCGCGGTACTTACATACTTCTTTCGTTTGTTCAAATCTCACCATTCTCCTTACACATATTATTTGCCTAGGTATGCGAGTACTTTTGACATTTCTGTCAGCTAATATTGGCACTAACACTTACTAAATGGAAAATGCCTAGAACGAGTTAATGAAATTGTATATCTTAAAAAAATAAAAGAGTCGAAACTGACAATCTTTGAAATAACTTGTCCCCTCCTGTAGTTTGGCCAGAGAAATAACTGCTGCTGCACGTAATATAATGTCGATATCTGTATACATATATCATTATGCATAACGCATGAGTACCATAATACACTCTGTCAAGAAAGTACCGGGAAAAGATCAATAATACACGAAATGTTAGTTATTGATCCAAATTTATTTTATCACCTTCAAAGTATGCTCCTTCAGAAACGATACACTTACGCCAATGAATAATCCAATCATCAAAACATTTTTTAAACGCTTTTTCCGGAATTGAGTTCAGTGCTCGCTACAAATTCTCCTTTATGTCTTCTACCCAATGAAAACGGGTGCCACGAAGTGGTAATTTGAGTTTAGTTTAAAAAGAAAGAAGTCGGCTGTAGCCATATCTGGTGTATATGTGTTGATGGTTGTGATGGTGATGGGATGTTGATGGTGGTGATGGTTGCTCGATGGTATTTGTTGAGTTTTTGGTCAAAAATTCGTTCACAATGATGGCCTTGTGCGAAGGCGCATTATCGTGGTGCAAAATCCAAGAATTTTCTTTCCACAAATCTGGCCTTTTTCGTCTAATTTGCTCTCTTAAACGCCGCATAACGCCCAAATAATATTCTTTATTTACCGTTTGACCTTCCGGCAAGAATTCCGAGTGCATAACACCGCGATAGTTAAAGAAAACAGTCAACATGACTTTGACTTTTGATCGACTTTGGCGTGGTTTTTTCGGTTTCGGTTCAGTTGGAAGGCGCCACTCCGAAGCTTGTTGACTAGTTTGCATGTCAAACTCGTAAATCCACGTCTCGTCACCAGTAACAATGCGTTTCATGAATGTTGGATCGGAATTGACTCGTTCTAGCATGTCCTCAGCGACTTTTATGCGATTGAGTTTTTGGAGAAAATTCAGGTCTTTTGGGACTAGCCGAGCGGCAACATGTTTCATACCCAAGTGATTATTTAAAATGGTACAGATCGACTCTTGAGACATAGAAAGTTCGGCGGCTATCTCTCTCAAACTTGAATAAGCATTTTCAGTCACTATTTCCTTCACTTTTGCGATGTTAACTTCAGTTGCAGACGTTGATGGCCTACTAGAGCTAGGCAAATCTTCCATCACATCTCGACCGCTTTTGAACGCTTTGTACCACTCATAAGCACGTGTTTTTGATAAAGTCGATTCACCTTAAGCCTTCTGTAACATTTTCAGTGACTCCGAACAAGAAATTCCATTGGCGATGCAAAATTTAAGACAAATTCTTTGTTCGATGTTTTTGTCCATTATGAAATTCGCAATACACACTAGAATGATATAACTAAAAACAGCACTGTATTTAATCTAAATAACAGATGCAACTCAAACTCCGCGCCAAAATGGAAAACAGTTGTGCCAATCTAACAACAACAAAAAAAAACAAAAAATTGAATTTGGAACCATAAACAAATCATCCATTCCCGATACTTTCTTGACAGAATGTATAACTACTTACGCAGAAGCGCAGGAACTCAAACGAAAATCTACGAAACTACGACTCTTGCTTACTTTAAGTTAATAAAAAAAATCATTGATAATCTGAATAGTTTAGGCTGTGCCAAAAAAACTCGATATTTTTTTTTCTTGCTCTCCGCTCAAAATATCGTAGAATATGTCTAAATATCCTGTTAAAAGCGGAGCTCATAATTTTAATTTTAAGAGGTCCATCATCGAATCTGAAGTTTTACCGCTTAAATAACACAGAAAAATGATTTTTTTACCTTATTTATTCTTGCAACCCAGGAAGAAATTTTTTTTCTATAAAATCCATGGCTATACCTTATAATACACTAAATTTGGAACAAAAAATCTCATAGAGCCGAATTTCCGTTTTCATTATTTGATTTTTTACAGAGCTTAGAAATCAAAATTTTCCGTTTTTTGCCTTTTTCAGCTAAACTATTGAAGTTACACGAAAAAGTTAAAGGGCAATTTTGTAGCTTGTCTGACGGACTACAAAAAAATGTCACACATTTTTTTTGTATCGTCAATACTTGAATTTTCAAATTCAGTCATTTGTTTATTGATGTGTTTTGTTTTCACTTTATTTGTATCTTTTTCATCAGTATGGACACGATAAAAATATGAGTATTATTACGGAATACGAGTTCCGTTGGGGTAGCAATACGGCACAAACGGCACGCTTATTACGTATCTTGCAGACAGCATGCAACAGCCAATATTGCGCGATATCTGCTGTCAAAACGAGAATTTTTGTAGTGTAATTCGTATAGTGGCGCTAAATCAACCGCGAAAAATGCCTTTTACGGTCATATAATAATAGATACGCAATCGTCATACATTATATCAATTTTTTATTACAATTAGTCATCGGTCGCGTAGTGATCGCGTGGCTGTCGCTGTCTGCAAATTTTTAGGTCATAACCCTGCCGTTAATGGTTTGAACGCCTCCGACATGGAAATTTTGATCTGAAAAATAAACCTGGTGGTTACCCGAAAACTAAAGTCAACAACGACGAATTAAAGGCGATAGTGGAAGCTGACGATATTCAATCTACTGCTGAGTTAGCAGCAGCTTTCGATTTTAGCATCAAAACAATATTGGTTCATTGCGTTAAATTGGCAAGGTAAAAAAGCTTGATAAGTGGGTGCCGCAAGAAATGAACTATCGCCAGCGTGATGAACGCGTTGAGGTATGCCTTGCGGTGCTTAATAGACACAGAAACGAAGGGATTTTGAACTGTATTGTCACTTGCGACGAAAAATTGATTCTTTTTGACAATCGTAAGCGGTCATCATGTTGGTTAGACCCTGGTTCAGCACCTAGGCAATGCTCCAAACAAAAACTTACCCCTAGAAAAGTGATGGCTACTATTTGGTGGTCTAGTGCCGGTGTAATTCATCACAGTTAATCAACAAAACCCTGAAAAAAGAAAAAAATGAGGAGGCTCAATATTCAAAGTTCACGTTCTTCTTATTAGGTATATTATACTTCTCATCAAAAAAATCGAAACACTCCTGAAATTTGGTTTTAAATGAGTCTTATGAATTTCTTACGCTAAAACAAAAAAAAGAAATAGTGCCAGTTAATTGTGGATATTATAAGGTATCGTTTAACAAACATTGATGTTCCAAATTAAAATTAAATTTCTTTAGCTAGCGTGTTTTGTTCAACAGGTATGGTTTTACCCATTGAGAAGAATTTGTAAAATGTTAGAAACAAAGACGTGAGACAAAGAAAATGTTTAAAAAAGTTTATTCAGCATCTCGTATTTCCTCCCCGGGCTCTAATGACTGCTTCCATGCGGTTCCTCATGGAACGGATGAGAGTCACAATCTTGTATTTTTCTCGTATAGCTGTTTTAAGCTGGCCAAGCGTCTCCTGTGGTTTCACTAAGATTTCACTACATTAAATTTTCAGTGATAAAGTTGTACCTAAACAAAATTTTATAGCGAAACTGTTAATTTTGGATAGAAATAGTAAATTTATTGCAAAGACCATTAATTTATTTATATATTTATAGAGAAAACCATTAATTTTAAAAATTGTGAGTTTTAGAGAATTACTAAACCTATAACTCCAATATGGAGCTTTTCCAATATATGGAGCTTATCCAATATATGGAGCCATGCTTTTTCCATCACATTTCATATAAATGATTGAATATTCATATATTAAAGAATTATTATTAATTGCACTTACTGAACCCAAAAATAAACGTTTACCGTGTGAGGTATTTTATCTTTCGATGTAGATCTAAAATGATAGCAATTTGCTTTGTAACAAAAAAGTCAGTTTTAATATTGTATTTATACTGTGTCGTATTATGGGGTATTGGACGTTACGATTTCATGTCTGATGTTTGTTAATTTCATAAAACCGTAGTTTACTTGTCTAGGTACTAAGTCTGAATATAGTGAGTGAAGAATTTTACTGAAATATGGCATTCGTTTACAGTTGTTGTTTTTGGTTTTCACTACGGTTAGGTGGAATTTTAATCGCAATATTTTCTATGGTAGGTAATTTATTCAATTTAATGTATCTATTCTCGTGTGGATCTATATTATTATTATTATACCTATGTATAATCACACAGTACACAAAACTAAAATGTCCTAAACGTCTTGTAAACCTTCCAAAAATTCAAATTGATTTTGGGAGGAGTTACTGTTTTTTTGAGATCAAAAGTGGATTACATTTAATCTGAAATCGATTTCTTAGAAGACAAGGAAATAAATAACAATGATTGTCAGTGGGAGTTACGGAGTAATAATGTGCAATCTATTTTAATCTACATACTTATTTTACTTAACTATTCGTTCTTCGATTCCGAGGTTCCGTATTCACATATAAAATTCGTTAGTTAGGTTAGAGTTAGGTTCTGTCGATAATTTTATTTCATACGTATCTACGACATATTTAAGTGTTCCGTACATGAAAAAACGGAAGCTTTATAGGATGACTCGCGTATCTGCCTGTCTGTCCGTTATAGCCTATTTTCTTCGAATATACTGTACCTACAGAAAAAAGTCGAAACTTGGTTCTTATAGAGTTAGGTGACCCAATCATGGACGCGTAGCGTAAGTAAACAAATTCTGATTTCGGGGATTAATTTTGAGGGTAAATCAAAAAAATTAAAAAAAACTTGTCGAGTGCATCACGTAATATATTAGGTATGAAGGTTTGTTATGAGAAATACAAATACACTGCAATGAGAAACACAAATGCAATGTATATTTTTTATAATTTTAAAATAAAAGTTTTAAACGATGTTAAAAAAAATATAAGAAAATTGAGCGTTCCTTCATATCTCAGATATTACCGAGCCTACAATTTACAGGAAAATCTAAATAAAATCCTGTATTAAAGATTTTTAGATTTTTTTTCGGTATTTAAGTAATAGCCATACGCCATACCTATATAATAGGTAACTGGGTACACTAAAATACAATGCTACGATAACAATATTGTATTTTTTGTTTATTATTTTATATTTATAATTTTTTTTAAATAGGAGAAACGAAATATCTGCTGACTTTTTATTTGGTCTGAGACTTTATATTACTCGATCCCAGTCCAGTTGTTCGAGAATATTACACGACAAGACAGAATTAATCGATAGACAAAATATTCAGCAACTTTCCTTTACAAAGCAGTCTACCGTAGCCTATATATTTTTTATAATTATAACGAACAAACCATGGATCACTTCAAGTGTTTCATGCCATGCCACAAACAAAAGGTCAGATTTCAAAACTTAGTAGGTACTCGCACTTGACCGTTTGATTTTTTTATAGTTTTAATTAACTTTAATTTGTATAATGCTGTGTTTTTACAGTTTCAAGCCATATTAATGTTAACTGGTTTTTGTATTGCCTACACATATGCCCGAGAAGTAAAGGATCAGCTTACTGTATGGATTGTAAATATGAATCTCATATATGTAAAGGATTATTTAGAAAATTTCAGAGCAGGTAAAAGCTTTCCCATTCAAATTAAATTAGTTAACTAGTTATGATTTTACAGCAAAAAAAGGGATAGGCGGGAATTGCCTTAATCAAATATTCTTGAGCATTCCCTTATACAGCTTTAGTTACAGGTTGTACAACAGTTGTTTCTACGTAACAGATATAGGAAAAAAAAATTACCTAAACGCTGAAATAGCAGTGTTGGGCAAAATGTATTTACTATACAAATATATTTACGAAATAATAGTAATAATAGTAATAATTATTTTATTTACCCAAACAGATTATTCATTTAACTTATATTATTGCGACCCCCACACTAGTGTATACACCTGTATCATAGGGATACATTAACGAACAAACAATCATTCAAACTAAACTATTTTTAATTTTTACTGAAGCGCTGGAGAGACCCTTATCTGTTGTGTATTCCCGTCGACTTACCGAGAAGCCAAGTAGTACTACTCAGCAGTTTTACAGCCAGTCTGTATTGTTATCGGCTCATGTCTACTGCCGGAATGCATAACTATGTTCTTAATTTTTGTTTTTAATTTTTTCTCGTAATTATGTTCAAGAACGATAAGTCCAGATTCGCATAACTATTATTTAGGCATCCAAGGACATTGCAATACATTCGCTAAATGCGGTTTCAATATTTTTGCATTTGTGACAATATAAAGAACTAAAGATAAAAGGAAGCGGTCACAAGTTTGAGCGGTCACAAGTTTGAAGTGTGGGCGTACGGCGTGATGGCAATTAGTACTTACATGACTAATAAACTGCTGCTAATAGTTGTTACGCTGTTACGCTGCGACCCCGACTGGCGCTACAATAATCGCTCGTAATCTCTCTAAATAATGCCTAAATAACCGCGCGCTTTGCTAACGTGCGTTTAGGTTTGCAATCGAACGCGCGTTGCGTCATAGGGTTGCATTATTCACGCTTGACTAAAAAGTTTATAATGCCAAAACTCTTATCACAAAAGGGACCGAATGGCCCCTAAAACTGTTCTTTTGTATCTTCTATGGATTTGGATTTTCCCATACTGAATTGTATGAAAAAAAAATTAATTAAATTTGACTAACTTTTGCTGTCCAGATTTTTTTCCTCTGATATAATGAAATGATGTTTACATGAAACTGAATTGACCCGCATTAAAAAAATTGGTAATGCCAAAACTGTTGTCACAAAAAAGACCGAATGGTTCCTAAGACATTTCCCCTGTATCCCTTATGGATTCGGATTTTTCCATACTGTCCCAGTTAAATAGATTATTTATACCTAACATAAATAATATGTTACTTACATAAATGAATCGTATACATTTATTTCTAGATCCTGAAAAGTATCTCAGTGGTATTATTATTTTAACATGCATTTATATAATCGCATGCTCTGCATACATTTATGGCGCGTATATGGTAAGGTTATCATTTACCTATCTAAATTTAGCACTGCACACCACTGCGTAGCGATTATAATTTCTTCAGCACCTCGCTAACTTTAAAAGTCTACTGTTTATTTAGTGGCTGTCCAAATTGGTTTGTTTGTTTATTTGTTTGCAAGTATTTGTCGAATCTCTTTTTTTACACAGCTACTGTGAAGCATTTTATAATTTTAGCATAAGGCTATGTAATATATACGTATGTATTTTCACCTGTTCCTTCGCAAAGCCGAAACCACATAATCGATTTCATTGTATGAGTGTGCACGTGTCATAATCGAGGTTACCTTTCGAAAAATTGAATATAGCGCCCTCGACACGATCTCAGATGAAAAAATATTTTGATCCGCGGATGCAATATACAGTCAACTTGGAGCATTAGTCCAACTGGAGCTGGAAATGACAGGCTTATCCCTCTGGTCAAAGGTCGTGCGCTTACGCCACGTACATACTATATGGTCCTGTATGGACCTGACATTAGATATGAACGAAACGGATTCTGTTTATTTTTGCAAAATCTCAAGTATTATAGTGTAATTTTGTGTTTACTTGTTGTGATTAATATTATTAACACTGGATGTGATTAATATGTGATTATTAAATTACGTGTATAGTGTCTGGATGTAGGTAAGTCGTCTTAGAAAAGAAAATCACAAAATTATACATTTAACATCGAAATACTGTTGAAATATTTCCGTTATTTAATTGCAATGTTTTAGAACTACAACAAAAGTTTCATACGTAAATGGACAGGAATAGTCATCGCATTTAACCACATTAATGCTCTGAAAACTAAAAATTATAACAAATACAGCAAATACATGAATTCTGCTATTCATGTCATAACCTCTTTTATGGAGACTGACATCTTATCGATATGTCCCTCCCCTAACTGGAAAAGGCATCCATTTTCGTAATTTCTCCGATTTCTGTTTTTACTTTACTAACCTTCTTCCTCTTCTTATGTTTCCTATTTAAATTATTATTATCGAAAAATGAAACGATTTCTAATTTAATCATTTTAAGACAATATTTATACATGGTATCGAGATCAATATCAAAAATAAGTGTCTTTGAACATTTTATAGATTAGTTGTGTTCATATTATTATATCACGTGTGTTACTCATGATTACTTTATTTACTTGTTTTCTACAATGTAGTTTATTTGTGATTTTTTAAAATATTATCAATCTAAAAATTCTTCTATTATTTTTTTAATTAATTTTTTGTATTTCCTTTCGTTATAAAGTATTTACTTTATTGTAAAATTTATAGTAGTAGTACTTTAGAAGTTAGGCGTGATTAAGACATTGCAATACGTATCGATATTAGTATAATATATTCTAAATCTATGGTTACACCACGTGAACTTACATACACCACAGAATAACAGTCATGTACAATTGTACATTGCACAATAGTGCAGTGTTAATGTAACGTATTTTATTTTTGATCTCTCTAACCCTAATCACTTCAAAAATATAATTATTATTTATTAACAGGTGTAGGTATTTTTTAATTTTTCCAGCGCAGCTTCAAAAGGAATACTTATCTTTTTGAGAAATTTCTTTCAAAAAACATCAGCTAAAATTAAAATGTTCGAGTAAACATTCACATATACAGGGTGTATATGAAAACGGGACAGTTACTTTAATGGATGAAAGGGCATAATTTTAGTATGTAGTTATAAAAAGAATTATCGAATAAAATGTAGCCGTTTAAGAGTTATGACCATTTAAATTTTCAGGTGTTAACACCATTATTTCTCGTAGAAGTTGCTGGAACGTGTAAAGTTACAGATTTTAAGTCGAACATATTTTTTTATTTTATAATAATTTCATCCGGTATTGAAATAAAGCATAAAAACCAACTTCAATAATAATGCATATGACCCTTAACAATTGTTTACAAATCGCTACGATCATGAACTCTAATTTAAAAATACGTTATTTCCACATACACAGGAATATCAACCTTATCGTTACATAAATAAAGGAGATTTCTGTGGATTTGTAAAATATTGTAAAAATTAAATTTCGGTGTGGGAAATAAACAACTTGTGTTAAGGGGAAGCACAACTGAAGTAAATTGTGATTTGACCAGTATCATTGTTTTTATTACACAATAATACTTTATTGAAGCGTAATCAAGATGCATTCTCGGTATACTATAGCATGTTCAAGAAGGTGTTCCGTTTTCATATACAACCTGTATAATAGGTAAATAGGTGTTAAATTAACGTGACCATACGTCCCGCTTTCAGCGGGTTCGTCCCGTTTTCAGGCTGCCTGTCCCGTTGTCCCCAGCTAAAGCAAAGTTGTTCCGCTTTTGCAAACAGATTAAACGATAATAATACGCACCATACGGGTACTCCTACCTACCTATATTCAAATTATGTGATAAGCTCTATTCCTACTTGAAAACTAGACTCGACATTTTGAAACAGATTTGCTCCGCCGACAAATATAAAACAAAAGCGTCTGTAACTGAATCTACTATTGATTATTTCAAATTACATAATTATTAATACATTATTCTCATTTTTTTTATTTTAATAAATAGTAAACTTTTTTTTCTAAATTTCGCAAGCGTCCCGCTCTGACAAAAAGAAATAAATGGTCACTTTATGTTAAATCCTCTAGTTAGAGTCTGACACTCTTCGGTCTCGGCAATATTTCAGTTATTTAGCATCGCAAAGCAAATTAGTGTCATTTATTAATTAAAAGGTCTCGAATTAATACAACTTATCGAAGATTCGACTTTTATTTCAATACAAAATTTAATTTTATTGTGGATCTTGAAAAAGAAAAATAACTTTTTAAGAAAAAAGTAAATCGATTTTAAAATAAAAACACTGGAATAAACAAAATAATGATCAAAAATAACTTCTTAAATACGATACAAATATTTTAACAGTTAATAAGTACAAATATCGGCGGTAAAGCTGCCACCCAACTATTAGACTTTCTGTCATTATTGACTCCGTGCCGATTTCATTAATTAAATTTGATAGTTGAGTATATAGGATTTCTATCGTATTTATGAAGCTACTGGCTGTATCCGTGATTTCGTCCACGTGGAAATTTTTTCCGTGGCTTTCCCGGTATAAATATCTTACGTCTGTCTCCGGGCACATAAAATCCCTATACCAAATTTCATTGCAACAGGTTCAGCGGTTTAGCATTTCCCATACAAAGTTTCATCCCACCTTTCACCCCTTAGGGATACATTTTTGATAGAGAAATCAATATAAAAAAGTCTATTTCTGTAGCGATCTACATCATAATATTATGTTTATCGGTTTAGCATTTCCCATACAAAGTTTTATCGCCCTTTTATATTTTTTCAAAAAACCCTTAGGGGTATAGTTTTTTGATAAAAAAATAGCATATGTCCGTGCCCTGGTGTAAAACTATCACCGCGCCAAATTTTTAAGCGCAAATTTCATTAAAAGCGATTTAGCGGCTTAGATGTGAAAACGTAATAAAAAGACAGACCCTTCGAATTTTTTGAAAAAAAAAAAATAGTAGCATACGTCTGTCTTCGGGCACATACCATTAGGTTTAGCTTTTTTCAAACAATGTCATACAATAAAATGTTACTTATTCATTAAAAAGATATTAGCATAAAAAAATAAGTGATTCTATAAAATATTTATAGTCTATAAAATAAAATTGAAATTATTTAAATTAATAACTTGTATTATTAAAACTGATAATACAACTTTATAATTTAAATGAAATATCATTTTTTAAGCTTTTTTGTACCTATTTCAGTAAATTACAGCATTACTAAATAATTGCATGCTCACTTATTTTACAAAAAAAAACTTTTTTTAATGAAAACTCAAAATTGTTATTCCTCAAAAGAAAATTTCAATCGGGCTGTAACATGATTTAGTGAAAAAATATGAAGCAAAAAAAACAAGCGTAAAAAGTAATTCCCTTGCCATAGTGTAATTATATAAAAATTATATCTGGCCCGTTCGACAGGTACATTCACATGATAGAATTAAGGCATAAATACCAAAAGTTCATTGAGATACTGTATGATACATTATTGCCACTGCATATATGAAGGGAAACCCCATTACCAAATATTGAACCACATACTAAAGATATGCCCTATCATCCATTAAAGTAACTGTCCCGTTTTCATATACATTCTGTATAATGGAGCAATAGAATTACTAATTCTATATCTACAACTCGCAATATTTAAAATTAATGGTTTTGTCTGTAAATTTGTACTTTTGATATATCACATCTACTTTCAAATTAATAGTTTTTTCAAAAAATATAGGGAACCATTTCGCTTACCTATTGTATCGCGGACTGTAAAATCGTGGCGATAAAAACATTCAACGGAAAATTATAAAAGTGGCCATTTTGTCCACATTTTCACCAATTTTGAATACAGTTTAAATACATCCCCCCTTGGTTTATTCAACAGAATAGCCATAATATAACTTGTCCAATAAAAAAGTGAATACAGAGTGCTAAGCTCTGACTAGATCAAATAGAATAGATATAATGAGATATACACACACATAATTTTTACAGTTACACTTGTAAAATATACATAAAGTACTATTTATCTGATTTTTTTTATTATATGCTTTTAATGTTGTAAGGAACTTCTCGTGTGTATTCTATTAATACTATTTATTTTATGATATGTTACAGTTCAATAATCTGTTAATGATCGGATTCATTGTGATAGAATTATTAAGACTTATAACGCTTTCGATCATGGCGGTTACTTGGCTTTTGATACTTAAACAGAACACCATGGATATTGGATTACTTATTGGAGCTAGTGTCGCTGGAGGATTTCTAATTTGTAAGTATTCTAGTGGTAGGTACTTAATATTAGTTGGGATGGACGCTCAAATAACGACAAAAATGCTATAGTTACCTACCTACAATAAAACGTTTCAATTCCTGTCTCAAAAGGCACGATTATGGAATTACAAGTAGTGGCATTCGAAGTAAACTGTACTCGTTTCGTATTACAAATAAAGTTATAACTTATAAGTAAAGTACCTACCTATCTATTTTCTTTCTTATTTTGTTATTACTTTCTAAGAAATAATTAACCTACTTAAAAAAACACTGAAAATGAATGAACAGTACAAAATAATTACTTAATCTGTATTAATCAAAACTCAGGTATAAAAATAACTTCATAAATACGATACAAATTGAACAATAGTGATAAAAACATAGATTTCACAACTTTAGACAGCCTGTCTCGTACTAAAAATCAGGCAGCGTGAAGTAAATCAAACGAAATATAGATGTGTGGGTGCTGTTTTCTAACGAAATGGCGACCGATCAGCTTATCTGATAATAAATGTGTGTCGTATGTACAGGTCAGTCAGGTTATCTGATTTAGCTTAGCTCACCGTTGCAGCTCAGACATACGGCGTCTGGCTTTGGAGTTATTTATAAAATCTATGGCCAAAAGTCATGGAGAAAAATCTATTATTTATTTTCCTGAACAATGAATTTAATGTTAAACATTGACTTCCTTTATTTTAAGATACTATGTTATTTAAAAGTATTCTTTTAAATTATTGTACAAGCTATATTTGCATATTTATAATCACGTTCTCCACAACAGCTTGATGAAAATTTAGATGAAATTTACAATATAGAGGTTCACGGTGGTCTAAAATCGATCTAGCTCTAGGGTCCAATTCTGAGAAAATTCGTTTTCTCTGTTTTCACACAATTCAAACTTCTAAACTCTTCTGATTTCACAACAGAGTTTACCTTCTCAGTAGTACAGTGGCTAGAGCGTAGATCTACCAAGCTGAAATACGCGCGGGTTCGAATCCTGCAATGTGTCAGAATTTTTTTGTTATTTTTTTTGTTAGACAGCGAGTAAAGCTTGGCCGCCCAGGTACTAAAACGTTATAAACGATATTTTCAAACTTGTTTCGTGCTTTTTCCGAGTTGATTTCAGATTTTCAAAGATATTTATTTACTTGGATATATAGGCGGCGCGACTGACCCTGAGCAACGGAATTTAAAATTAATAATTATTTTGCGCTTTAAAGTAACACTGGCTTACATTCTCGACATTCGATGAAATATCTCGTCAGCCATGCTCGTCAGTAGTTGTCAGACAAAAATTATTGTGAATTATAAATAAAATTAAAAAAAACCGGATTTTAATGTCAAAATCCGGATTTATAAAAATCCCAATAAGCGGAATTTTTCTTTTTTTCCGAATTTCGAATTATACGGATTACATAATCTTTAGTTGTTGTTACTTTTGGTTCAGCACTGATTTCAATAATTTTCAAATTATTTATGAACTTATTTTTGTACTTGAGTTTAGTAAAGAATAATTATTTTGTGCTTTTCAGTGTTTTTGATTTAAAGTGTGTTTAATTTTTTTAAACGGTATTTATTTCTCCCTTTTGAGTGGCCATGGCCTAAATAAAATAAATAGGTACGGTACAAAATAACCATTTGTTCTATTAAAATACAATTACATGAATAATTTTTTTTAAATATAATTTCTGTTGTCATTTGACAACGAGATTTGCTCGTAATTTACTGTGAAAACTATTAATTTTAAACTTTACAAAAGTTAAATGGAACCTATTAATTTAAATTATTCTAGTAAAATGGAAGTAAATGAGTTAAAGCTTGAATTAGGAAGAAATGAGATAATAATTTTGTTGCTCATTTCCCTTAGTGATCTCTTAGCCAATGTAGGTGCTTTTTTTTTTTTATTTCATGTAAGTGGCTATGCAGGTCCTACCAGACCTGTATCACTGCGACCAAACTTGATCTATTGTGATCGCCACTGTGTTATAAAACACTGCCAAGTCCCACTGTAGTCAAAAACTGCAAGGTATTCCTTGGAGTGATATGCTGAACCTCCTCCGGACTCAGAAAATACTGTCCGAGGCAGGATCGACGAGTGCGCATCAGTGGTCCGCAGTCACACAAAATGTGCATAGGCGTTTCATCCGCTTTCTGGCAGTACCGGCACATTCTTGTGTTGGAGAGCCCCATACTAAACATGTGCTTATTTAAGCAACAATGCCCAGTAAGTGCTCTAACCAAGATACGCAAGTTGCTCCGGCTCATTGCCGTGACACTAGAAGCCACCTTGCGATTATATGGCTTTATTAGGGCTTTGGAATGCTCCTGGCCCGGTATATTCTTCCAATACTCGCAAGACGCTTTGAAGCAGGATTTCCACAAAATCAGTTGAGCCTGGCTTTTGGGGATACCACAAAAAGGTTCTGGACCAATAAATGTGATTTTGGTGCCGGCTCTTGCGAGTTCGTCGGCATCTTCATTGCCTACGATGCCCGCATGGCCAGGAACCCATCTTAGAATCACTTGTTTTTATTTCCCAGAGTGTTTAAAGTAGTCACGCAGTTATTAACTAGCCTCGATGTGATTACATTCGAGGCCAATGCCAAAAGAGCTGCCTGACTATTAGAGTGTATGTATATAGTTTGGTTTACGTAGTGCTTTCTAATGTTAATGTCCGCACATTCAATAATGGCGAACATTTCAGCCTGGAAAATGGAGGCGTAACTCCCAAGATTCAGGCTCCTCTTGAAACTTGAGCGCACTCCAAAAATTCCACATCGTACGTCGTTATCCGATTTTGAGCCATCGGTGTACCAAAGTAGACTGCCAGGTTTCCAGGTCATTCTTCCTTGAATCCAGTCATCCCTGGAAGGCATCTCTACTATAAAATGTTTTTCGAAGGTACACCGCGGGAGCATAACGTCAGTTGGCATACTCAGAATCGGAATATTCGTTACTGAGTCTTGAAAAGATCTCAGTTTCTGCGATAGCCATTTCGTTCCGTCCTGGGCGGATAGTTTGTGAATACTGTTCCTTGCCTCCTTTAACACATACAAGTGAAGGAGCGGTAGGTTCAGTAAAGCATTTAACGCCGCACCCGGCGAGGTCGACATGACTCCGGTTGCTAATAGACAGGAGGTTCTCTGCAAGCCACCTAGCCTATCTATCACAGTCTTCTAGTGGGCTTTCTCGTACCAGACCACAGAGGCATAACTAATTGTCGGCCTCAGAATGGCTGTATACAGCCACAGAACAACTTCTGGGCTCAGACCCCAGTTGTTCCCTGCCATCCGACTACAAGTACCTAAGGCAATTTTTGCCTTTTGCAAGGTACTTATGATATGACTGTTCCACGTCAGTTTTTGGTCAATTATAACACCCAAATACTTAACTTCAGTGGAAAAAGGTATCGATTTACCGTTTAGTCGTGGAGCTACCAACCTATCCAGGCATCGCTTCCTCGTAAATGGCACAATTACTGTTTTATCAGCATTGATCGATAACTCGTTCTCTCTACACCATTCAGTGATAGTGTCGAGGCCTCGTTGCATAACACAAGAAATAGTGTTTAGGCTGAAACCTCGGACTATAACTACCAGGTCATCTGCATATCCCTGAGTGTCAATCTTAAGGTCAGCCATTTTATACAAGAGCTGGTCCACTGCGAGGGTCTATAGAAGGGGTGATAGAACGCCACCTTGAGGACATCCTCTCATTGTGGAAAATGTCAAGGCTGTTTGACAGAGGGCTAGTTTGGCTCCTCTGTTAGAAAGCATTGAGCGTACCCATCTAGTAGTTGTAGGGTCAACCATCTTGGATTCGAGACCCCTAACTAATGTACTGATGGGGGTATTATCGAAAGCTCCCTCTATGTCTAAGAAGGCACAAAGTGCTACTTCTTTATCTTCAACTGCCTTTTCTACTCTGTCAATGAAACTGAGCAGAGCAGTTACTGTAGACTTACCTCTACTATAGGCATGTTGAGTATGATGAATAGGTATTGTAGCCAATGGCCCATCCCTAATAAATCTGTCTAAAACCTTTTCCATGGTCTTTAACAGAAATGAGCTAAGGCTAATGGGCCTAAAGGACATTGGTAGTCCGTAGTCCCTTTTCCCCGCTTTAGGTATAAATATTACCTTTACTGTAGTACTGTAGTAATCAGGTATGTACCCCCAGGCATAACTAGCTCTGAAGATATTAATAACGTGCGGCAGGAGGACATCAGTCCCTTTTTGTAGGTGTATGGGACGTACACCATCCTCTTCGCAAGTTTTATGTGGTTTGAAAGAGTTGATCACTCACTTTATTCTGTTAGCTGTTATTAGTTTGACCGCTCTATGCCAGTCCTCCTTCTGAGGTCTATGTAGGGTGGCTAGGGAGTCCGTGGTGCCTCTGCACTACGGACTCTTCCGATCTTTTACGGATTGCCCCAGGAAAGTGGGTCGTTGCCAACAACTCTAACGTTTCACTTTCACATGTTGTGAATGAACCTTTTTAAGCAGCCCAATTTGATTAGGTTTGGATTTAGAGAGCACTCTATGGAGTCTTGCTCCTTGAGGCATATTATTAATTTTCTCACAGAGCCTCCTCCATGAAGCTCTCTTTGCCTTCCTAATTTCTATGTTGTAATCAGTTAAGGCTTTACTACAGGCCTGCCATTCACGAGTCCTTTTAGCCTTATTCAATAATTTGCGTGTCTTTGCTCTAAGCTTCGCTAGCTTAGAGTTCCACCACGATACTTCTCTTTTGGAGGTCTTTATTTTTAGCGGACAACAGTCTTCATAGGCATTTTTGATGCCTTTCGTGATCATGTGCACTGCTAAATCTAGACTCTCCCACGTTTTAAGACATTTAGGAATTATTTCCAGATTAGCACCTAGTCTTTTATTATACAAGTCCCAGTCCGCTCTCCTAGAATCCCTATATGTAATAGTTTGATTAGCTAACGAAGCCCTGATATCAAAGCGAATATGTCTATGATCAGACATAGAGTTCTCGTCACTGACCCGCCATCCAACTATGTGTCTGGCTATGTTGCCATTGGAAAAGGAAATGTCTAGCACTTCCTGTCTGACACGCGTAACAAAGGTCGGTTCGCAGCCTATGTTTAACGTGTAAAAGCGTTAACCGTTAGAAAATCATACAGTAACTCACCTCTAGCATTGATGTCCGAGCTCCCCCAGGTGGTATGGTGAGCATTGGCATCACAGCCCACCAGAAGCTCAGCGTTATGTTTCTGAGCGTAAGCCGCTACACGCTGTAGGTCTTCAGTTGGGTCTTCTTTATCTCCAGGTAAATAGGCCGAGCACAAGATTACTCTAGCCCCATCCCACCTTGGAGATTTACGAACGCTGCAACCAGATCGTCAGAACACAACTCTGGAACAGGTAATAGATCAATTTTCTTATTGAAAATGATACAAGCTCTAGGCTTTTTACTACCGCTATTATAAAGCATATTACCGGCGGCATTTAGTCCTAGGATTTTTGAATTTACTACCCAAGGTTGTTGAATCAAGGCGAGGCTTACTTTGTCCTCAACAAGACAGCGCTCCACAACCGCTGATGCAGCAACGGCATGGTGAAGGTTAGCTTGGAGGATCCTCGCCGATTCTCCTTGGGCGGTATGTCATAAGCCAGCAGAGGGCTTTGGGTTTGCGGGCTTTGTTCCCCTTTTCTGCGGACGTGGTCGTCCACGAGAGGGAGGTAGCCCGGTCGCCGTAGCACCTCTAGTACTTGCACCGGAGCCTCTATTTGCACCCCCGCCCCTTGCTGCCGGTCCAGAAGGCCTTTTACCCAGTTTGACCTGGGGTTTAGGCGCTTTACTTATCGGCTGTGTGGAGTCGCTAGAGGTGGAGGGTTGTGGGTTTTCTGGTGTGTTAGCCGTTGACTCATTAGTATAATGGCCACCCCTGGCCTTAAAAAAAATTTTTCTAAAGCCAAGGCTGACCCTGTATTCCGTGGTTTTGAGAGCTTCAGCAGAGGGGTCGTCAATAGAGAAGGTCGCAAAGAACCCACTCTCCTCGCCCCTAACTGCCAATGTCATCCAAAGCCGGGTATTCAGCCCCTCATTTTGTATCCGAAGCGATTGAGGGCGTCATTTGCAGACTGCACGTCACCGCTCGGTACAAAAGTCGAGACAACAACAGGCTTAGGCAGCTCGCTTTCCGATATCACAGAAAGTTCCGCCTCAGGCCACGATTTTATTTTTGGTATTTCATTCACCAGCCAATCTTGGCTGGATTGATTCTCGCAAGTAATCAATATCCAGCCTGGCCTGTGCATGAAGCCCACAAATTTGGGTTCCGCTCCACTGTCCGAAATCTTTGCGATCTCTTGGATCAGTGTGCTACGAACCTGCTTCATTTGGTCCTCGTTCATGGGAGTCGTGTTACGAACTCCCACTCGCGAGGACCCAGCGATCTCTTTAAAGCTTGGTTTTGCTTTATTAGTAAGTTCCACTTTCGGACCCTTGTTAGTGTTATCCACCTTCAGAGCCTTGCCACGTTGGTCCATCTTTGGAGCCTTGGTAACACTCCCCGGAGGGGATTCCTCCTCCGATCGAATTCGCTTGACCGCCTCCGATGGAGGAGTTTTGAGCTGCGGCAGATTGGCCATAGGCTGATGGCACAAAGTTAGGGCCTCTTCGGCGCATACGTTTGCAGCCCGTAGCTTCCTAAACCGTTTCCGCGCGGCTCCCGATAACTTCCTCTTTCGAGGTACGTCATCAGTATGTGCGTCCCCGCTTTGGTTCGTCACCATTTGTGAGCCGGAGTCACCGGCTACAGTTTGGCTCGTCCTAGCGCTAGACGAACTAGTACTGGGCGTTTGGGTAGCCATAGGCTCGCCCTCCGACCCAGCAACTTGCAGTTTTTCTCCTTCAGATTTCTCTGAAGGAGAAGAAAGGAGTAAGGAATTTATTTGGTTTATATCCATATAAGTCCCATGAGTAGTTAGGGAAGTAAAGATCACAACCGGCAGATCCCCGCATGTCGGATGAAGGGCAAAAATACTCTCCGAGGTGCCCTGGTATCGGAGAGACATCGTTCACGACTGAGCTCCCCCTCAGCCACGCATCCATCGGCACGGTACGTTTGACACCTTGGATTGGGGATAATCTTTTCGCCCACTACTAGCAAGAGTTCAGTATTTACCAAAAAGTTACTAGTAGTGGCCCAGGGTGCACCGGCTAGAGGGTTTACGTTCCAACAAGGCGTACCGTATTGGACTGAAAATCCCCATCGCACACGTGGAGGTAGATCATCGTTCGCAATGTAGGTACTTACCTACCTACCTCTTTTGGGCTGGAGCGCCCCAGTATCAACTCCTTCCTTTTGACCGCATACAATGTAGAGCGGTTCGGGTTATTGGCGATCCGGTACTCTCTGATCGGCTCGATTCTCTGGCCCTGAGGAGGGATGTTGCGTCCCTAAGCATATTTTACCGGCACGCTTATTACGTAACTTGCAGACATCATGCGACAGCCAATATCGCGCGATATCTGCTGTCAAAACGAGAATTTGTGTAATGTAATTTGTAGTGGCGCTAAATCTACCGCGAAAAGTGCATTTTACGGTCATACAATAATAGATACGCAATCGTCATACATGATATTAATTTTTTATTACAATTTGTCACCGGTTGCGCAGTGATAGCGTGGCTGTCGCTGTCTGCAAATTTTTAGGTAATAACACCACGGATCTATCATTCGAATGTTTTGAGGAATTGTTCGGAGTACTGCCTGCTGCTGAATTCCGTTACCGTACGTCACGCAATCGACTGTCCTTTCATTCTCACCACCTTGATGGATGGCGGTTTACAACTGTGCGATTTTTACGACATTTTTTACCACGTACGACAATTTTGTGGAACCAACTTATAGCGGCGGTATTCCCGGACCGTTACGACTTAGGGACCTTCAAGAAACGAGCCTACTCTTTCCTAAAGGCCGGCAACGCACCCGTGATTCCCTGGACGTTGCGGGTGTCCATGGGCGGCGATGATCATTTTCCACCGGATGATGCGCTTGCTTGTTTGCCCCCTCTGATATAAACAAACCTAAATATCGCTTAATTATTGTATGTATAGTAACTTAATTATTGTATAATAATATATTTACCTAATTTCAAGTAGGTAAATTATTATTTGTCACAAAATAATAACGAGCGATGTGGTTATCACTGAAATAATAATGTTGTTTTCTTCAAATCATTCATTTCGATCTATACATCGATTATTTTAGAAATCTCCGTGTCTCCATGTCCTAAACATAGAGAACATAACAAAACTCATTATATGTGAAATGTTTTCAGTGGGTATGTTCTACTTGTGGGTTTGCGCCAGCAACTTACCCGTCTTAATTAATGAAACGGAACATGATAAACAGGAAGCCACTATCACTACACTAAGAAATCTTCTGGAACATAACAATTCTAATATATTGCAGCAAAATATAGATGACATTCCGATGGCCGTTTCTAATGGATATACCTATAACAACGGTATCTTTACAGCACCAAAGTATAATAGGAATAATATCACTAATAGACATATTATTTATAAATAATGTACTCGTAACCGAAGATAATACTTACCTATTTATAAATAATAATAGGTTGTCTGAATCAAATTTGCCGGTCCAATTATACCAATATAATTAAAAAATATTTATAGGTATATGTTTTAGTTAATTATTTGTTAAATTACAAGTAGGTGTTTTTGACAACTGCTTTCCAACGCTGTGGTACCTAAAGCCTCATATGCCTCGGTATTTACTGATTTGTGAACTTTTAGTAATTACGATTTTTAAGCTCTTGTGAACTCTGTCTGTTTCGTAACGCTTGCTACCTAAATTGCGCTTCAATTGATAAAAACAGTTGTAGCCACAAATTAGACAAGACACAATAGTCTTTGACAATTGCGCAATAATAATGAGAAAACATCTTACATGTCGCTACAAATAAGAATATTTGGAAAGGTAGCGGCAAGTTTGAATCAGACAACTTATTATAATACATTTTCCTGTATTAGTGTACAAAGAAATAAACAAGTGAGTACTTAGAGGTGTATTTATGAATATCATGACTTAAAATTACTATGAGCTGTATACCTTACTTTTTGACATTTATTCGAGGTTCATCTTATTATTAGGTAGGTAGTATGCTTAATTTGTTATTTACAAATGATTTAAATATTATTATAGATGTATCTACCTAAATACCAGTACGCAAATGAAATAAATTAAAGAATGAAAAGTTTTTATTTTAATATGAAAAGTTTTTATTTTAAAATACAAAGAACAGTAAACGTACCTACATATTATTTCAAACATAAATTTCTACCTGGTAGTTTAAGCTACCGCCGCGTTCGCTTTTCAAGCGGAGGTTTACGAATGAAAAACCAACTCCTCCTGCTGTAATGATAGCACTTGCATCGGTGTGGTCGAGATCTCTTGCGATGATACCCTTTAAAAAAGTAACTTTAAGATAACAACAAAAATATTATTACACATTATTAATTAACAGATACAGTAAGACCCCACTTAACGCTGTTTCGTTTAGCGCTGTTTCGGTTTAACGCTCTTTTATTTGAATTGTGGGATTCCCTGAAATTGCACTCAGCGTTAGGCTTCCCGATATCCGAAGCAGTTTATCTGTGACGAACGTATTTTTATCATTTTAAACATTTGTTGACGTTATTGTAAGTATAAATTTATATAATATAACGATTGATATACAATAAACAAATATTATGATTTTTAGTTTTTATCATGGGTGATAATAAAAAACACGAAAATAAAGCAACAAGAAAAAGCATTTCATTAGAAACTAAAATGCAAGTGATTAGAAGATTAGATACTGGTGAGTGAACATTGAATTTGGCAACTGAATGACTGAATGATCTGAAATGTAAACATACTGACTTAGAATTTTATTTATTTTTATATGTATATTCATTTATTATGTTTCTATATTTGTAAGAAATAAATTTTTGTTTTATTATTATAAAAATATAATTAATAAATTTAATGGTAAAATACCTGACCAATTTTCTACCCATCTTCCCCTAACCCCATTATTTACATGATGAGATAACTTCGTTTAACGCTGTTTCATATTACACTCTACTTTGATGGAATAAATACCCCGCGTTAAGCGGGGTCTTACTGTATCTACTACCCAACTGACCAAGTAGGAGAGTAATGTTTTCAGGACGAGTTGGAAGGATGAGGCAGAGGTGAAGCAATAGTGTTGACGTTTGTAAAACAATTTTATAGTTTTCAATTCATATTTTCGAAAAAAGTAGATTTTAATATTCAAATATCAATCAACTTCGAAAGGAAACTTTATTTTCGGCTATTAAGTACACACTATTTTATTTCTAATTAAAATATTTTTGTGAATTCTATTTGACAAAATGTTTAATTGAGCATTTTCTCGTTGTATGCTTTTTTTCTGAGCTGTAGTTTCTAATTTTTATTACCAAAGTAGTATCTCACAATATATTTCGAACATTCTAGTTCGCTAGCGGCCTAATTTAAAGCCATGTCAAGAGAGAATACAATGTTAGTTACAAGTTACAGCTTACAGCCCTGTCTGCAGGCCAACCCAGGGTGTGCATACATCTCTGCCCAATAATATAGTCTGCATGGTGGATATTTCGATCAGTATCTGTTCCATGCGGCAGGGCATGTGCGATCCTGCCAGCTAGAGATGGGTAGCTCTGACATTTTTAAGGATACGGGTCCAGAATGTATATCCGGTTCTGCGGACCTACGTTCGGGTTCCGTGTCCGCGGACATACGGAGTGTGCGGAGCTGGAGTGGATACGTTAGGTACTAGGTATAACAAGTCTTACTGGAACTAATGTTCACCCAGTACGTATTATAGGATCAGGAAGATACGTCACGTATCGTTTGGAATCACAGCCGTATCATTTGTGTCCTATTTGCACTAGTAGTACCGCTACAAATACGGGTCCAAGGACATGTATCCATTCGGACCTGCCCATCTCTACTGCCAGTGGACAAGCCCATCTGCAGGCAAAACGTGTGTGGAGAAATCGGGTCGATTCCGGCCACCATTTTGTTTGTTTTATTCGCAACCATGATTCGCAAGACTCGGTCATCTATATTAAAGGTGTAAATTGTGAGATTAATATCCATTCTTTGTTCATAAATTTTGAAAGATGCACTCATAAATACATGTCGAGAGAATGTTTGAACTTATGTAGAGATCAGCAACACAAGTACCTATATGCTATTTATCGATATGTTGTCTGTGGAAGATGCACAATGAAATCCTATCCTATATTACCGTGTTCTCAAAAACGGCTATAACGATTTCGATGACAATATTTGTATAGGAATTTACGGGGGCAAAAATCCGACCTAGTTAGATCTCAATTCTGGGTGAATTCGTTTACTCCAGCTTATTAAAATTAGTAATTAGTATTGATAGATAATTACGCAAAAAGTTTATCTTCTCAATAGTACAGTGGCTAGAGCGTAGGCTTAGCCGAAGTACGAGTACGTTGGTTTAAATAGGTTCCCAAACTTATTTTGTCTACTGAGTCGAGAGCTCATGCAGTCGTTGTCTAAGATGCCTCCTAGCTAAATGAAATTACAAATCACCCCCAGGCCTCTACACAACGCCCCCATTTTTTTTCTGGGTCTCTTACCGCCCCCCTTTAGGCCTGCAGCGCCCACAAGGGGGCGTTATCGCCCACTTTGGGAATGGCTGGTTTAAATCCTGTAATGTGGTCAGATATTTTTGTATTTTTATATATAATCAAACCTAAAACACGTCTAGCAAAGCTCAGTTGCCCAGGTACTGAAATATAATAGTAGGTATAATCTATAATAAAAGTAGGGAAGTAGAAATATAGACACGATACGTCTGTTGAAATAAAAGTATACAAAGTCCGAGCAAAGCGTCTTCAATAAAAATGTAGTGTTTTGGTTCTAATCCTAAAATACATAAGCATGAACTTTTCACGCATTAGATAGCACTTTTTACCAAACAAATACAACAGTAATGTCTAATCAACAAGTTAAATGCAACAGTTTAACCACAGTTTCAAGAGTCTTAAAACAAGCATACCAATAGAGACGAAATATGTCTTTCCATCCCTTTCTATTATAGGCGATAGTAAGATCAATGGTAGTTTAAACGAAGGAAGAGAGTTTAATCTTTTATCTTCGATTATTTCGAAGATCAATGGCAGTTAATCGATTACGAGCAGATTAAATTTTCGAATATTGACAAAGAATGTTAAAAAGAACGACCAACTGTGAACGAAACGAATAATATTACCATGTGTAAGACATTAATATAGGTTTTACTAATCCGTTCACTATTTTCATTGATATAAGGATAGTGGATTAATCTGTCAATCAAATTTTATCGTAGATTATGAAACTGCTTTGAAAGTTTTAACTGCTCTTGATTTACGACCCTTATTAGTCGTAAATCAGTGCTATTACGTCAATTTATCCCTTTCCATGTTGATGGCGAGTAGTCTCAGAGCCGTACACTTATATCTAATCCTTTAGTCAAGTACATACCTATATTATGTACGTTAGAACATTGGTTCTAACGTACGTAATATATACCCCATTCTCAGTTTTATTTAAACATAGTTTATAATGACGTTCCTAACCATGTCTTTATAACAACGAATAGGAAATTACCCTTATGATTTGTTGACCAGGATCCGAGTAGAATACTTCTTTAACTCTCTTCTTAAATGGAATACTCATGTATTCAGATTTATGTTGCCAAACTAAACGAGTGTTGTAACTTGATCCCACTATTAGGTCTCTGGCCAGACATGACGATATACACACTAGTATGATGAAACTTAAAAGATATATGCTCTTCATTTTAAAGTCGCGCGACAAATGAAGATTTTCTTGTACTGTTGGCTCTTTTTATGGAGCGATAATGAATCACTGATGAATAAATGTTTGTTTCTCGTCGAATGTAAACCAAAGTGATAAGTGCACAAGATAACACTTGTGATTCCTTTAGTGTAATGTATGAAATATTAATATAACGAATTACAAGTAATTTTGTTATTTTGGAAGTTGTGTAGTTCAGCAGGTACTGATACCTAAATGTCCCCACAATACAATCATGAAAATGAAAATAATTAATTATTTATAGGTATATAGGTCAGTAGAGCACATATAAGTAATGCCTTATAGTACAGTTATACTATGTAGAGGTCATTGTAGTCGGTAAAATAAAAAGATTACCGGGATTTTTCTTATTGTGTACTTACACTTGAGCAAATATAAAAACCGCCGGTAAATTTTCTCTGTATGTATTAATTTATCCGATGTTTGCTTAATTCAGTGATGTCATGTCAAGCGTCACGATAGCATTTCCTATCTAAAGGGTAATAATTGTCATTAAAAAAGATAGTATTTCGAATAACATACGTGTTGCTTAAAGAAAAAGAAGTATTTTTATTATTCGAAAGACAATCATAGTGCAACAAAGAAGAACTCATTTTAGACATTTTGTTTTTTTTCAAGGTATTATTTTCACAGCATTTAACATACTTTCACTCGATTTTGGGCATATCCAGGCCTCACTACGGTACAACAAAGTTGGCACCAACACCGCATTGTGGATGGCCATTTTAACAGTGTTAGATATATTCACACTACCCACTAATGCGGACAGAGCACCGTTCACTTTATTGCCAGCTGCTACCCGTCTCTCCACATCCAACTCACATCTTCCATCCCTCGAAAACGCACTCCCCAGGTACACAATTTCATTCACCTGTTCTAGACATTTTCCATTTACACAAATCACACATTTCGTTTGTACCGCTTCTCTTTCAAACACCAGAACCTTAGTTTTGTTCACATTCATTTTCAATCCTTTTACTTCACAATCTTCTTTCATGCACTTGACTAGTGTCTGCAACTCTGCTTCTGATGGTGCTATTAGCACAGCATCGTCAGCGTACAATGAGCAATTTACCACTGTATCAACACATGTCATACCACTCATACTATGTACCTTTCAATGTCTGGAGGCAACTGTCCAAATGCAGCACAAAAAGCCAGGCGAACATCACGCAACCCTGTCTGACGCCCGAACAGACTTCGAACCAGGGCGACATGTCACCATCTATCATTACACAGGCTCTGTGGCCTCGATATAATGACCTCACAGCCTGCAGTAAGGGGCCCTCCATGCCATATTCAGGCATAAGACTTTAGTTTCTTTCACACTACTCTATGCTTGATTTTTCAAGATCCACGAAAGCGTCGAAAACTTTCTGATCTATAGCCAGAAACTTCCCCACGATAACGCGAAGCGAGAAAATCTGACCCATACAAACCCTACCGTTCCTAAAACCACCTTGCGCCTCCCACAAATATCTTTCAGAAGCACCTTTCATACGTTCAGTCAATACCTTGGTATAGACTGTACTTGCTAAGCTGACCAAGCTGATGGCCCTATAGCACGCACAATCTAAATGAGAAGCTTTCCCTTTATAGAGAGGTACTATGACTGCGGTGCGCCAGTCCTCTAGCACCTCCCCCTTCTGCCAACAAAGGTAGCACAGAAGGTATCCCAGACCCTAGGACTACCATACTTGATCATCTCAGCAGTCACCTCATCATTTCTTGCAGCCTTACGACATTTCAGACTTCTTATCACTTTTTCAATCTCTTTTATAGTAATGGCATCCACCAGTCCCTGACCCGTGTGACAATTCATTAGAATCGCTCTCAGTATCAGAGACGGAGTCTCCACTCTCATACAGTTCCCCATAGTATTCAGTCCATCGCTGCAGGACATACACACATGTTAATTTATTTAAACCAATAAATATACATGAATTCGTTTATACATAAGAAAATACTAATGCATAGGATATTTCTATATGAAGATTGAAATACGAGTATATAACCACATATTATTTAGATGACACTACACAATAACATGATTTATCTTTTAATACTTAGAAGTGACTCTGTGGCATCATAATCCAGGCTTACGAGACAATTTTTGATCCTTGATTTACCTTCATTGATACCGAGTTCTAATATCGCATTGTTTATCAACCTTTCTGTACAAATAAAGACAAGAGAAAGAACAAAACCGACGGGCAAATAAAGTTTTTACTGGCTTACTTTTAACGTTGAGACGTTTACGTTGAGGAATGAATCTATATTTCTCTGATTTCAAGATTTCCCTATAATAATACATACGGTTGCTAGGACACGGTTGTTGAACAGAGGACGCCAGGGCTCAGACGTCGGAAACCGAAATTTTTTATTAAACATTATCCTAAGTATGGATCGCTGTTTCTATTTTTAACAAATATGTTTTCGCTGCACCACCTAAAGCAGTAATGTAATAGAGCAACAAAGACTGACAGATAGCGGCATAAACCATTAAAATGATGTTTTTGCTAGCACCATTGCGCAAGAGTGTGAATAATTTTTCTGAGACGTAGAGAACGTTTGGATGTACATTCTAAAAGTTAATTTCTGATCGAGAGTTATTCCAAATACTTGAGTCATTCCACTCAAGTGTGATACAAGCATGCCTATTACCTAACTCGCAGTCAGCATGCGACAGTCAAATATCGCGCGATATCTGCTGTCAAAACGAAAATTTCTATGTGATTATCACAATTAGTCACCGATCGCACAGTGATCGCGTAGCTGTCGCTGTCTGCAAAATTTTTGGCAATAACTTCAAGGAACATAACTTCCCTTAATTGCAACTGTGTATTTTGAATGAACGTGACATAGGGGTGCTGAGTGTTGGGTCTTAAGGAAACAAATATATTTTGTTTCGTTGTGTTAAGAGTATTGATGTTACAATTAAGGCGATGCATTAATAAATAATAATTTAATACAAAATAGACCTTCTAGTCTATGCAAAAGTACGCGCGCTAGCTTACGAAAAATGCGAAAAAGTAGTTATTTTCGTTTATTTTAAAAACTATAATTAATTTTTAAAAATCCAACTGTCATTTTAAAGAATATGTTTAGATTAAAACTATACAGAACATTTAGATCATAAATCGGTCCCGTTACTCCTAAAAATGTAAATCTATGTTTTAAAAGAGGTTTCTTTGTCATTTTTTTTGTGTTACAAAAGTTAACCAATCGTGTATCGCAACTGTCAAAATAAAGTTAATGAAATGAAGAATCAAGTTACCAAATATCACTTCCATGTTTTGTAGTCACTTAGAAAAATTCAAAATCCGACAAAACTTCCATGTGTCGCTTTAACCAGTTAATGTGATAACCAGATAATAGTTCTTCGTGACAAAAACGTATACTATACGTTGTAATATGAACGACTGATACATTTAAGGTGGGATGCTTCTCACAAGGAAATCCTTTTCCTACCCTCATTTTTGTCTCTTCCTTACACACGTCTACAACGACCGTTCGAGTTGAGAAAAAATTGTACATCGAGCTTTCTGTCGAGCTCGTTATTCGCATCAGCACCCACTATTTGCTGTTTATCCCGCTGACATAAGTGTTCACATATTATTGCGCTCAATACCACTAATTAAGATGCTAAAGACCGCTAGCTCTCTAAATGTTACCAGAGGCTTCTTGACGCATTCTGGACATTGGATGCACGAGTTTCGTTTTATAACAACCGGGTAAGTCCATGTAGTGACCTCTGTATACATAAAAACCATATCTACGACAATAAAATTTTTGCTACTTTTTATTCATTATTATTATAATATTATTATAACAATATTGTTATAATAATAATAATATACTCAAACATTTTACACAGCGTCATCTAGTCTAAATGTAAGCAGCACAGCGCTTGTGTTATGGGTACTAGACAACTGATATACTACTTATATACTTTTATTTTGTAAATAAATACATATTATACATAAACACCCAGACTCGGGACGGGAATCGAACCCGCAACCCCCGTTTACTTTCTAACGCGCTAAGCCGTTGCGCCACGGAGGTCGTCAAATTGTCAAATTCAAATTCTCAAATTGTTAAACTGGTAACATTGTTTAACAATACAAGTGGCGTAGTAGTAGCAAACAGTATACAATAAAATAAGATAAAAAGTTAAGGAAATGTTAGGGTCACACCTGTTACGGTGGTATAAAAATAATAATTAAATTAAATTATTAAAACTTTCATGAGACATTATTAACAATGTAATTATTGAACACGGCTATACTCCCTTCATGAAGGACCCTCCAATAGGTCCGAAACTAGTCGGTACCTATAACCATTAAACGTGAGTATAGCCGTGTTCAATAATTAGTTTGTTAATAATTAAATTAGAAAATTTTTGAATATTCTTATACATAAGTTATAATTATAACTATTTCTACTTATTTAAAAAAAAAAAAGTGCGTGAAAAGTATTTATAAACGAAATAGTTTAGAAGCACTTAACAATATTTCACCTGTTACAATGTAATTGTATCCAACTGCAATTTCCATATTTTGTAAATGTATATTGTTATAGGAAAATAATAAAATAATGTAATGAAACATTCAATAATTATTATAATAAAGCTACTATATTTCGAAAGTTTCGATTAAAATTATTATTTTTACAAGTCATTTAAGTTAATAGTACTACATATTTCTATTTCAAATTAATTTAGCAACAGTATGCATTTTTTTTATCTTCAGTTTGAACAACGAGAAGAAATATACTAAAAATATAGATAACACGACAACAATGATTTTAAATAACCATTTTACCAATAACAATTGCAGTAGTACATTGGAAGCCAAATTATACAATATAATACATAGATACAACTGATAATATCTTCATTAAACAGAACTGACTTGCATGGCTGCAAATCGAGGCGTTGTCTCCAAATCCAATGAGTCAGAGGTAATTTGGGACCTTGTGTCGGAATTTTCGGTGCTATTATGACCAGAGGTCATGGAAATTTTCTCGTCTTTCATACTTCCATTTGTTTCAATAGAGTTGTCCAATGCGTTTGTTTTTTGTTGCGCTTCCACCATATCTCCGCCTCCACTCAGCGAGTTCCATATGCCCTTTGAAGATTCTTTAATATTGCTTTTCTTTTCACTAGATGGTGTATTTTTATCTTTCGTATCTTTGGTCTTCTTGCCTAATCCTGGAAAGGCACCAAGTTTTGGTTTGGAATTTCGTGCCACGCCGCCTCTTTGTATTGGTACTGCAGCATCAGTTTCGCCTTCCTCCGTAATCGACGAAAGCATATCAGCTGATTCTGTGGGGACTACTTGACCAGCTTGTATTGGAATGTCATCTGTAAATACAAAGAGTAATGTATGCTATCATTAACATATTATTATAATTGAAATCGAACATTTCCAAGATAAAATCATTCGATGGCTGTAAAAAACTAAGTACTCATTTATTGGGCATTTTATATAACATTTTAAGAAATTTAATACGTTTTCTGGGTTTCTGATGTCTATTTCTGTGAAATTACAAACTACCGTGTTACTATACTTCTTGAAACCAGATTCGAACCTACAGGTTTTATTTTAATAGAAGTACATTTATAAATAGAAATAGTACCCATATTATCAACTACTCATTCTTGCTATCATATCACGATATGTATTACATCACGAAGAGTAGTACAAATGAGACCTTAAGAATAGATATTTATTCATTTTTGTTAAATATTTTCAATTTAATTTTTAGAAATAAAAACCAGGATTGTATTTATGGTTCAAGGGATACGAAACGCTGTGACCGCAATTCGATGTGACCATGATGTCACGACACTACATACATAGGGATGCAAACGATACATTGTAAATTACCGATTTGTCGATATTATACTTGTAATGATGTTTTATACACCGATGTTTTGTTTGAAAGAAGTCAGTAAAGTTTATACAAGAGATTTTCAGATAGCTATAGTTCCAAAAATCTTGTTAGATAGCGTTGACATTTCATGGGAGGCAGTATCAAGAACGTAATTTTTAGACGGAGAAACCGCTTGTAAAACTATTGTTTCTAAAAATGCAGTTATTAAACAGAACTCCGTCTTTGAGTTAGTCATTTCCCTGATCAATGATTTTAATTTTGTGTTCAACATATAATTAAAAGTCGATTAATAAAAACAATAAATTATTTTAACAAGAATAGAAAAATAAATGGATTTTATTTTATTAAAAGTAAAGTAACATGTATTAGTTTAGTTAATTTCTTTTACATCTTTAATAGTACAGTAGAAATGTCGATACACCCAAATTTTGCTCACAATAAATAAAAATCGACGATTTGATACCTACGTCTATGTTTACAAAGCGATGTTTTTATTTTTTAAACATGTTTTTTTCCCAAATATAGATAATCGATACATCGATGTATATCTTAATGATGTGCATCTCTATTAAAATAAGTAAATAATTATTTAAATGCGTTTCGCCGTACCTGGAGCCATATAAACATAAATAATAAAGATGCGGAAAGAAAGTGATTTAAGTGCAGTGACATAAATTAACTTGATCTCAAATATGTAACGTTCTTTCGATCTGCAAGGCGAAGTACAGAAATAATGACAAATATTAGGTAGCTCTTCGATGTTATTAGATGTGACACTTTAAGACATCCAAGTAAAAATAATCTACATTCTAAAATGCATTAACTGTTTGAAATTGTGTAGTGCATTGTGAATTATATTCATAAGTATAGTGATTTATTTTGTTTAAAAAAATCCCCTACCTCAGTTAATATTAAAAGAAATTAACTAGAAGATAGACTAGTGTTATAGACGTTTGATATTGAAGCGAAATTCATATCATCACTAATAGAACAATCTGAAATATCGGACTCCGAAGAGAAGATATTGCTTGGCGTTCTTTTCATTGGTACATTCCAATAATTTCCATCAGATATTCTAACAATCCCTGTAGAAACTGTTTTGTTCATTAGACTGATTTTGTTAACATCGCATTTGTGCAGGAAAATATTTTTAGTCCAAATATTGTACTCCGGACTCTTTGGCCACGAGCATTCATTTGGAAGTATGCAAAATGAGCGCCGTTCATCTGTACGTAAACCAAACAAATCTACTTCAGATAAGTGACCACTTCGTTATTACGTTTACTTAGTTAAAAACCTATTTCTAAAAATATCTTTTTTTGGAGTGTTAGGGTGTGATCGCTGTTGTTTACATGATAGAATTACATAATGTATATTTTATACCTTAAACTTAAAAAATAAATTGTTTTATGTATGTGGGAACTTACCAGGTAGCTTTTTAGTGCGGAAAGATGCATTAGTAATCATCGATTTAGACATTGTAACGGTTGTTGTAGCTGGAGACAGAGCTACGCTAATGCCCATAGGGCCATCACACGCTTGACCTGGAAACATATGTGTGGATAACTTTCAATATAATAACGCAAGTTGTATTCTGCTTCTAGGTTTTCATACTACTGTAGTTTTCTTACAGTAATCAGTTGTGGGTCATCGATCTCTCAATTTTTGATTTACAGGTTGTATTGATGTCAATTATTGATTTACAAGTCAGTTATACACTTGCCCAAATATAAAGTTAAATTATGTTTATTTAATTACTATTGTTATAAACAATGTTACACGATTAAATACTTGTTGCCCGTTTAAGATATACTCACCTATATTTAGAAAATAAAAAACGAAGTTCATGTCTAATATTAAATATCATTTTATATTTTAGTAATGAATATTGAAAGCGTTGCTAATGAATAATGTAGGTACCCGTCTTGTACTCGTATTATGTTGTAAATAAGAAGTGTGAATGCGTTTTTACACCTAAGATTTTTGTAGTTATAAATGCATCACTGTATTTCATTGTATTGTATGTACTTGCGTTTTGGTCAATTTGTAGATTTTTGCCTTGACTTTAAAACAGTAGTTAATGAAGGCTAAGCAACTATTTTGTAACCAAAACTGTTTTATTAGATTCCTTCACGCCTCCCTAGAAGGGATTATCTCATGAATAGTTCGACGTTCACTGCGTGAGCAATGACAACGCAAATCAGTGGAGTGGAAATAGGATATAGACCAAATTGCTATTAGTTGCTATATAAAAATATAACGTTACACAATTACTTATATGTTACTCCTTTATTAAAATATATTATCTTTAAAAAAATTAAACGCTATAAAATAACCTTAGCATCTGTAAAAATATAAGGAATCATTAAAAATATTAGATTTTGCTATGAAAAATAATTTTTTTATAAAATAAATGAATAAACTTGAAAACTGTCAAGCTGTCATCCTGACAATCACGTCTGCCATCACAAAATTTTATAGCGAAACTGTTAATCTTATAGTTTACCTTATTTAGTGGAGAAAATTAATTAGACTTTAATTTTTTAGTATATCATTAATATCAACAGTAGCAAATTTATAGAGAAAACCATTCCTTTTAAAGATCGTGAGTTGTAGAGATAGAACTACTAATTCTATAGCTTCATTATATATATCCTGTGGATAATATAATAATAATATACGATATACGAGTTCCATACGATATTTATTAAATTGTAAATTTTTAAATCTTATTTCTGGAAATCTTTCAAGACTCATTACATTTTATAGTAAACTAAAAGGTTTTATATGTTATGAATTTTTAAAAATTCTGGGTCTAGTAATTACGGAGATTTCGTAAACATTTCAGGTCATTACATTACATTGTTGCTGAGCAAATCACCTGTGACAGACGGGCGCGTTCCTTTTTCTCTTTAAAGTACGAAATCCTAATAAGTAACTTATAAATCTATCTATATATATAAAAGGCGATGTATGTACGTATGTATGTATGTATGTTCCTTATGGACTCCGAAACGGCTGGACCGATTTCAATGAAATTTTCAAGGAATCTTCAGATTGGCCTAGCGGGTGTTCCTGTAAGAGTTTGGTAGCGATCGGATCAGTAGAATTTTTTTTTTGTTGTATCCAAATAATTATAAAAACTGTTTCATTTATTTTAACTTCAACTAACGCCCAGTGAAACGGGCCGAGTTTGCTATTAACTTAAAAAATATGGTACTATTTAGAATATTTTTTCAATAAATTATTAATAAAGTGATCGCTTATGTTCCATGTAGTTATTAAACTTTTTTTTCATTTTAGAAAAGTGAATCGAATTCATTACTTACTAAAACTGACGTCAAAGCTATTTCATTTATTTATTTTATTTGTTTGGAACACCAACCGCATAAATACAGTAACCAGAAACCATTAATACATTAGTATGACGTACAATGGCAATTAGAGGTATTCCTTTATGTATCATATATAACACAAAGAGATCGGACGTGAAGTTCGATATGGATAAACGTGAAGATAACAACGAATTACGATGTGTATAATACAATGGCTTAGCCAATGGCGTAGACTTGGTACCAAAGAACGCACACAGCACAGTAAAACGCACACGTCCCAATTTGATTTCAGACTACATTATAGGGAGAAATTTAGTAAAAATTTTACTTCTTTTTTGCAATTTTATACGCAATAGATTTTATGACCCGTTTTTACAATCATTTCATTATGAAAACATATAGATTTCACTAATAGTTCACCCGCCCCGAGTTCCTTATGATCTCTACTACACAGCGACCGATTCGATCTAGCGCTGCGATGAGAACGCCTGCATTCTTTGTAATTTATGGCCGCCTGTATATTCCTTTGGCGACCGAAGTCGGCGTCATTTGGCAACCTGCCTCCGGATACAGAAAACACATGACAGACCTTGATGAGCGCGGAGAGGCGTTAAAATGTCGGATAATTTCACAGCTTTGGTAGAGGGCCTTGCGTAAAAATCCAATATTATACAATATAAATGATTCGAATTTAAAGTTAATAATGGGATTTCTTTTTCTTTTCATTGTTCTTCATCCGAACTTGATTGACTTCGCTCATCTGTACTCATTTTGGTTTACTTTTTAACTTGTAACCATGACTTGTACTCGCAGCTGTCTCGAATGTAATCTTGAAGTAGGATAATGTATCACGCAATGGATCGCGATTGGTATTGCGTTCATTAAAAAGACTTGCGATTCGATCTAGTGATCCGTTCTAAAGACGCGTTCTAGGATGATTCGGCAAATCACATCGGATGCTGTGAGTGGCCTTTAACCACTTCATATACTGCGATCACTTTCGTTGTCTCCGTCATTTACTTACTTCGCACCCAGCGAATAGCCTCAATAGATTAACATTAAATAACTAGAAACATACTCTTTTGATCTAGGATGACATACTTTTGATGTAATCTCATAACATAATTGTGTTATTGCAGTCCAAAATTCGGATAGATAATAGCACAATAAGTGAAATATAGCACAGCATACAAAATGTGTTAAAAGAGAAATTAATGTGTATGTATTTACCTGATGGACTGTTTTGCAGTGAGTTAATCACGGCACTTGTGACTAACATTACGTCAGGGAACAATTCATATTGAGCTCTCTGATCTATATCCTTTACTGCTTGCAAAGCCAATGTATAGAATTCATTGAACATGGCAAAATATGCACCTTCAACCATTTCTATTAAGAAATTTGGTGATACCGGTATTCTTGGTACGGGCTCATTACGGGTTGATGAGGTATAACCAATCTTTTTATGAAATCCTTGGGTAACAATCCTGAAAACCATTAAAACGTAACAGAAGATAAATGGAGAAGATTTGTAATGGAGAGATTAAGAGGAGCAGCACGCTTAGTTATTACGTAACTTGCAGTCAGCATGCAACAGCCAATATCGCACGATACGAGTATCTGCTGTCAAAACAAGAATTTGTGTAAGGTAATTTGTATAATGGCGCTAAATCTTCCGCGAAAAGTGCATTTTACGATCATACAATAATAGATACGCAATCGTCATACATGATATTAAATTTTTATTACAATTAATTATCGGTTACGCGGTGATCGCGTGGCTGTCGCTGTCTGCTAATTTTTAGGTAATAATCCCGCAGGACGTAACGAGACAAGATGAAGGCGTGAGACAGAGGAGAGGTGGGAGGAGGGGAAATGAAAAGAGGAGGGGAGAGCAGAGGCGATAATACAAGATGTCGAGATGCGCGTGCGCATCTTACTTGATAGTTCTGTAAAAATAAACCTTAATCTACAACAATAAAAAAAATAGTTAACTAATGAGTTAAACTCGATTAAGGATTTGGCGTCTCCCTTGGTCCAACTATGAAATGATTAGTGTAAGCGAGATGTCAAATCCATAAATCGAGTTCAAATAGTTGGTGCAGCCACCCTAAAACTCTTTGGTCAATATAGAGTTTTAATTACTATAGCTAAACCGAAAAACAGATAAAAATAATATTTATAAAGTAGTTAAAATTATTCTGTCAAATCCTTTATTTCGTTCTTTGTTCTGATTAATTTAATGGAAGTGAACATTAATTTTTATAATAAAATGATAATGCTTTTTTTTTCGAGGTTTCTCGGGGAGCTAATTACGACCATGCCGTCCACTTTCAAATCCAAGATGGCTGATATTAATTTTTTATGACATGGTATCATTTTCAAGGTAAATAGCATAGATTTTAAAATTTAAGATGGCGGTCATTTTTTTTTAATAAAATGATATGGGTGTCATTCTCAAGGTTGATCTGTGTGCGGATTGCAAAAATGACCTCCATTTTCAAATCTAAGAAGGCGGATATTAATTTTTTGAATAAATTGACACGGGTGTCACATTCGGGGTTTCTCAGGGTGCTGATAACGAAAATGACATGTATTTTCTGATCCAAGATGGCGTAAATTGTTTTTTGGAATAAACTAATGTGTCATATTTGAGGTTACTTAGGGTGCAGATTATAAACTAGCATCTCTTTTCTCTTTCGAACTATTATGCGGAACCCCTTTGAAAATGGATTAAAAACATTGTTAAAATACATTATTTATTTTTACACATAAAAAGAATGTCCGCCATGGATACGTCATTTTCGTATTCAGCACCCCCAAAAAATCCAAATTTATTCGAAAAATTAAGGTCTGCCATCTTGGATTAGGAAATCAACGTCATTTTCGTAATCAGCACCCCGAAAATTTTAGAAAATAACACTCATATCAATTTATTCAAAAAATTAAGGTCTGCCATCTTAGATTTGAAAATGAACGTCATTGTCAATCATTTTAACTAAACCCTATGAGTGCGTATTTCCAATCTCGAGATAAAACATTTTAATTCATTTTTTTTATTTTCATTACTACAACGACACAATTTAATCACATTTTATTCCAATTTTTTTCGAAATATTTCACTATCTTGCCACCTTAGGTACGCACACGTAAGAGTCTATGGCGCGAGTGTAAGATATAGCTGTCACGCACACAATCATGCAAAAGCTGGCCTGTTTGTATAGTACCGAATATAGCGCGACGATGTACGTAGAGAACAAATAATCAAAGCCCTTGATGTTACATTTTTTTTGTTTTTAATTTTAGCTAACTTTGTTGAAACTTTCACAAAACCATTTTTCATTAAATGATAAAGTGTAGGTTACCGTACATTTTTTATGCAGCTATTTTTTTACTTAATTACTGAAAAGCAAAATTTGTCATGAGAATATGATCATAAAACAATAGGTAGATCTAACATAATGAGTCTTCAAATCCTGTGATATGTTATTAGTCTTATTAGCTATTATTAAACTTTAAAAATATTCCGTAATCACATTTTTATCATCTTATTTGTAATTTGTTTCTTTTTCTAATGTTAACTTCTTTAACGTAGTTTTCGATTATGTTTAATTAATATATTATTGTATAATAATATAACGAAAGACAAATCATTTTGTAACTGGTCCAGACGTCTGCGTCTACTGCTTGTCGCCGGTGTCATTCAACTGAGTGAGTATTATAGATCACGTGAGAAAGTGGTTGTTCGCTCGTCCTTCAGCTTAACTTCTTTATTTTTTAAATTCTGATTTCTATATGTATTTAAGGTTTGGAGGAAACAGTTTTAAGGTTTAAGGACCGACTTTACTACTTTACTAGCCTTAAGGTTCTTTAATTTTAATTTTTAATTTAAAGTTTTGAGGGGAAACCCTCTAGACATGAGTAGCGTGAACAACTAGAGAACAACCTTTAGATTTAAAGCTCGTTTACATTCTGCCAATTAAATAATTGAAAAGGTAATATTGAACTTTTTAAAGTACCATTAGTAGTCACTTGAATGACTATTCTAAATCAGTTTTTACTTAATAATAACTTGAAATATTAAATTATAGCTGAAAAAAGTGAAGACTGTATTAAAGAGGCATTCTCGTAAATGGTACAATTCGACACGATGTCTTATCAGTCATTATCATTGTTACGCATGTGTTACTGTGATTGCATTGAAGACAAGACATTAGACTGGAAATAATCCTCTCTGCACATGCAGTTATTGGCTTTTTGAATATTGCATTTTAAAACAACTATTGTAAAATGATGTTGAAAAAATGACCTGACCGAATTTCTTGTCGGTTCTTCTTAGAATGCAGGCTTTCATATCGAAACGAAGGTAGATTTGATGTTCAAAAATACAAAATTACGATCTACTTCCTTCTCGATGTTGTTTCTACCTGGCAAAAGAGGCTGCTTGAAGTAGACACACTTACATAAATACAAGAAGTATATCACTGACAAGTTTTTGTTCGGGTACATATAGGCATTGATCATAATTTTGTTTTATGTCCGTTGATCAATAAGGTGAGAGGCGTTAGTTAGGCTAGTCCGCATTCGTTCCGGCTTCGTTAAAGCTGTATTGTACATAGTTACAGTTTATATTGATGCACATTTCTTCTCTGACCATGTAACGTTATAACGTACATCTTATTTAATAATTTAATTTTGGTGATATATCTTGGATTTTAATATATAAAGGTTAACAAAGATTATTTTAATAGGCAAATATAATAAACAAATATAAAATTTGTTATTATAGAATACTTTTTGTCTCTGAACTAAAATACGAGTAATCTGTGCGACAGTACGTCTTCTTGCTCGCTATTCGCCTAGGCACTTAGTCGTGCTACCGCCATTGTTTTTGCAATTCCGCGCGACAAACTAAATGATCGACGGCGCTCATAAATTGTTATTGTCGCTGTGCTGTTCTAAAAATATTTATAACTAATAATCAATACGTATTATATTGATTTTTATTTTTTGTTCGTTCTCCAGCGTACGTAAATACGTGGAAACATATTATTTATTATAATTATCACCTCACTTTATTGGGTAAGTGAAGAACGAATTTATTTATTTTGTCAAGCTAAATGTAACAGCCATTTTTGCTTAATATTAATTTCCATGCTTATATCAATTTGTATTGTTTTTTTCTTTATATATATTTTAAATTGTAAACTCCTGTCTAGTTGTTGAACACCGCCACCTTACCTACTTTATTAGCTTTCCTTCGATCTGTGCTTGCGGCGGTAGTTCAACAACAGAAATTTTGGAACATCAACTGATGCACTGGATGCTACGTTCCAGGGTCCTTCGTACGGGTTCAGTAGTGCCCCGACACCTGCTCTGTCGGGTGTATTCTGCTGAACCGCGCGACTGCAGCCGCATCACCAACTTCCGGAATCGGATCGTCTGCCGACCGCGGACAGTCAGGGAAGTGCTGCGCTGCGAGGCAAGGACCTTAGACAGGCGATCAACCCCGACCCTGTGTGGTATCCCTTAATAAATTTGTGTTTGCGTGCTCCCGACTTTTCTTAATTACCGTAGCCGCCACAACCAGCGACTTAAATATACCTGCCATTGCGTTTCTAAACAGTTTCGGGGATATAACATCCCTGTTTTACTTCTCTAAGTAATGGGTTGGGTTTAGTTAGGAAGTACGACAGTGACGTCACTGTTGTACTTCCTCCTGTCATACAAACATGTCAATGTTTGGATGAACCGCCAGGCTACTTAGCATCTCTGCAGAGTCCAGAGAAAACCAGATCTCGATGGAGTTAATGGCAAGTCGGCAATGTCCGGATGTCAGTGGCCAATTATTATTACAGTTTCTACCTGACTCGGCGAAGCAAAAAGGAGAGTCATGATTTTATGTTCATATGTTCCGCTATGGAGCTATAACCACTTGTTTCGTTTCAAGGGGGAATCGTATAATCGTTATTGAATATAATATGATTCCCCGTAACTTGAAATTGGTTGGATTCGTCTCAATTATGTGCATGTTAATAAGATACGTTGTTTTGGAATAATTCACTATGGCGTTTATAGTACAAGATGGTAATAACTAATTAATCTGTGGTACAAGGACAAAGAAATGACACAGAACCCTGCCATAACAGGTATCATATTCTTAAGCTTAAGACGGTAATTTTAAAAATATATTACACATGAGACAAAAGTATTATAGTACTTTTGAACAATATTTTTTTTAATTAAATAATATGTAAATAAAATATAAATATTTTATAATACTAAACAAATAAATTTTAAAACAAGGTCTGCACTAGTGCCCATTCTCACAGAAATTTTTAATGAAATAATTAGCACAGAGATTATTCCACAACAATGGACTCAATCTAACATAATCCTTCTGTTTAAAAAAGATGACCAATACGATATTGGAAATTATTGTAATTGGAAATTGGAAACTGATGAGAGTTTGATTTCTAACATCTATAAAATATTTTTACAAAGATTCTACTTAAACGAATAGAACGAAGACTAGACGAACAACAACCAATAGAACAGGCAGGCTTCCGCAAAGACTATTCAGTGCTGGGCCATATTTATGTCCTAAGAGAAATTCTAGGGAAATATGCCGAATACCAGCTTACGTACTACATAGCATTCATTGACTACAGCAAAGCGTACTCCTTAATACATATGAAGACCTGGGAAGCACTAAAACCACAGGGGATTGAACACAAATACAGGGTGACAAGAAAAAACGTAGACAAACTTTAATATGTCCTAACACGAAATTATTGTACTGTATCTCATTGATTGTTGCTTTACCATATTCTCCATATTTTGTTGTACCAGTGTACAAGTTTTCGATTTAATGCTCCTTATTTTTGTTGTGTTCTTAGAATGTCAAGTAAACCTTGCGCAATTTTGCAACTGTTTCGTGAAGGGCAGCGTCAATGTGAAATTGTTCGTTTGCTCAATGTGCCTAGCCAAACTGTTTCCAAAGCTATCAAACGATACAAGGAGCTTGGTCATGATGGTCGCCGTCCAGGAAGTGGCAGAAAGCGCACTGTCAACACTTCTTCAAACCGTAAGATCATCAAGAAGCGACTGCAGCGAAATTCGAGGGTGTTTATGCGGAAGATCGTTGGTGAGATAGAGATCAATCGCAAATCGGTGCGGCTAACGGCGAAAAAGGAGCTAAACCTCAAGCCGTACAAGCTCCACGAAGTTCAGCTGCTTACGGACGAAAACAAGCGCGTGCGACTCTAAAGATGCCGCCAACTCAAGCGTCGGGCCGCAGGTCAGCGATGGGAGCGCATTCTCTTCACCGACAAGAAGCTGTTCACCGTAGAGCAGACGCACAACCACCAAAACCACAAGAGCTGGTCAGCTAAGAATCCCGGACTCTCTGCCATTGTCGAGCACCGCCAGAATCCGCAATCCGTCTTGGTTTGGGGCGGAATTTGCGCTAGCGGGAAGACAGCCCTTGTTTTTGTCCATCAAGGGGTCAAAATCCATCAAGAAGTCTACCGAAGCGACATTTTCTCAGCTGTCGTACTTCCGTGGGCCCAGCAGCACTTCGGCGATGCAAATTGGATGTTCCAACAAGACTCAGCCCCGGCTCACAAGGCGAAGTTGACGCAGGACTGGTGCAGAAGCCATTTTCCCGACTTCATGTCGTCTACGGAATGGCCACCCTACTCGCCGGACCTGAACCCTATGGACTACAGCGTGTGGTCGATTTCGGAGGCTAGAGCTTGTGCTAAGCGCCTCAAAAGTTTGGAAGCTGTTCGCTGAAGCAATCGCTACGCCGGGAGTGGGAGCGATTGTCGCCAGAAGAGCTGCGGCCCATCGCCGAAAATTTCTAGTCGCGTTTGGGCCTGTGTATCGCCGCCAAAGGAGGCCACTTCCAAAATTGAATATATTATTGCTAAAGGTCCAAGTTATCATTATTAATTGTTGTTTTGCTAAATTTTTTTCGTTTAAGGTGTAAGACAAGGCGATCCCCTCTCCCCAAACCTTTTCTTAGCTATTTTAGAAATGGTCTTCAGAGAACTTGAATGGAAAAATGTATGGTTACATATAGAGTATAGACGGTCACACATTAACACATTTAAGATTTGCTGATTACATTATACTACTTGCAAAAACGCCTGAACACTAAACAGGATGTTAAACGAACTAGCATCAGAAAAAGCAGAAGCAGGACTAAATTTAAATCCGAATAACACAAAAATAATGACCAACAATAAAAAAAAAGCAAAAATAAACAATATTGAAATTAGTTATGTCAATGAACACATATATTTAGGACAATTAATGGCACCAAAAGACACAATAAATAAAGAAATTAAGAGAAGAATAGCAAACAGCTGGAAGAGATACTGGGTCTAAAAGAAGTGATGAAAAGCAAAAATTATCACATAACAACAAAAAGTAAACTGTTTAATACTTGTATTTTATCAGTTTTAGTATACGGATGTCAAACATGGGCTTTAACAAAAAACACAATAAATGAACTTGCCACGTGCCAACGTGCGATGGAAAGGAGCATGATAAGAACAAGAAAATTTGTCAAAATAAGAAACAGTAACATCAAGCAAAAGACCAGAGTCCAAGATATAACAGCGAAAATCAAAAGACAAAAATGGAAATGGTCAGGTCATATGATTAGAGGGAGAGACAAAGGGAATAAAATTGTAACTCAATGGTATCCGAAAGAGCGAAAAAGACAGAGAGGCGGACCACAAAAACGGTGAGATGATAACATTAGACAGTTTTCAGGAATAACATGGTATAGACTGGCCCGGGATAGGCTGGAATGGACAAGGTTGGAGGAGGCCTTTGCCGTTTGGCAAACGAAAATACAAAAAGCGAGCAAACACCAAATATGCTATTAAGTTTATGTCCGTGTAGAAGGCTTTATTATTACATATTATACTAAAACCCGATCATGTCCTTAACAAAAACTTGCAGATAAGATGAAATAACTGTAATTTCTTTAGTTCAATGCCAAGTCAAAGGCCATGGGTAAGAGAAAGTGTAATGATAGGCTTCCCATTATACATGTCAGTCGGGTTTTAGTTTTTCTGGGTTTTATCTAGTGTTTTTCGGTACCATATACTATTGGAAAAATGGCTTGCTCGTGTAGCTGGAATTCGTCAAATTTTAGCACTGGGTTTTCATCATCCTTGAGAGCAGATGTTACATGACAGACCTTACACGCATGTATGTAACATAGCATGTAACACTGTCACAATGTATTGATCGATGTCTTATTGTCTCAACAACATTCACCAATAATGCCCTGTCCTCCAAATCATGAAGCTTTTTATAATCAAGCAACCAAGTCTTTTATAACACAGGAAGTTCGGTAATGGCTGAATCCTCTGGCTATGATCACTAGATATTTCAAAATAAATTCTTAATATTGTTACAGTTGGACCTTATGTCCAAACAATAAGGTCGATTTTCATATGGCACGAGACGCATCGTTTAGTGCTTATATCTCGGGACCTAGGCTTTGCAGAGTTATGACCTACAAACGCATTGCTAGGTTTAAGGTCTACTATCGAATGGTATAAGCAAAATTAACTCATGCGTTTGCATGTTTAGGCGGCGTCAGGAACAATGTCGAATTATTGTTAGCGACCGTAATTAACTAGAAAGTTCCACTCTCTTTATTTCTATGCGTTATTATTACTAGCATTCGGGTTTGCTCTAAAAGTTTCCACCCTCATTTTATCGGACTATAAAATAAATATAGCTCCGTGTCTGCCGTTGAGTCGTCAGGTTTTTAACTACCGCTCGAAGCGATATATCAAGAATCACGAAGACTACTGCGATTTGGGAACGTTGTCTGTGAGTGAAGCCTGTACCTTCAATGACTACTACGGCGAGTACCTACTTCGAGGGGTGACTACGAAGACTAGGAACCGCCGTAATTAAGTTCGCGTGTTTTTGATATCCGTTTCTACGAACAGAAATAAACTTTTTGCACCCTTATACGGCATCTTATTACCTTCAGCTCGTAACAATATGCATGCATAAAGAAGGAATTCATTACAAGCTATTGATAAAGAATCTTGGTAATAGTAGTAATAAAAGGTTTTTAAACACATACCTGGACATAGCAATACAAAAATGTCTCAATGATAGCTTTGGCAGCAAACTCAATTGACGATTGTAAATAAAAAGAAGTGCTGCCATTACTTTCAAACGGTTTTGTGCATTAATCACTTCCACTTGTGACAATGGGCCCCAACTGACGAGTTTTGTATTACACTCTTCCCATCTCCGGAGAGCACTTTCGGTAAGAAACTGAGGACCCAATGACAATGGCTGAAACAATATCTATATTTTTACATAATGCACATAATACAGTAGTACTAATAGTATAGCAGTACTAATTAAAAACTTACAAAAAAAGATAAAAAAAAAATTACAAGCAATTTGTAGTACATTGACAAGTACATGTCAAGTTTCAATAAATGGATTGATTTATGGGTATTTTATAGATTTACTGGATTGGATGGTCTGCAAGTTAATTGTAAAAATGTAATTAAAATGCAGTCCTTGCTGCATAGAGTATAGTCAGCGACAGTAGATGTAATTGCCATATCGCTACTTTTGCTACTGCTTCTATGTCTGTTGTTCATTAAGGTCGGTTACCTCGTGATAAATAGAAGCTTGAGCTAAAGATGGTAATCTAAAAGAAACAGTTTTAGGTTTCCCAGCCTCGTCGACTACTTCGAAATTATATATACCTGAAAATTATTATTAAAATGATATAAAATAATGAATTAATTATATTTTTATACACATACATTTTTAAAGTACATAATAGAAAATTATCATACCAATAAGCAGTGTTTCTATGCATCGATGTGTCTTTCCATTGCCTCGTGCAACAGAACTTAAGTAATTATATATTAAAGTAGGAACAAATTGCAGTGTAAATCTTTGCAGTTCCACTTCTTTGGATCTGTAGAAACTGAATAATTGAGTACAAACATCTTCCAGTATCTAAAATAAAATTTTCGATTTACATATTTTATTATTTATCTTTTGTATTGTAAAGCATCTAAAAATGTAAAAAATATGCAATAAAAAAATAATATAATACCTGTTCATACTGAGCTTCACTTTCGGATTTCTTAGTAATTTGGCTAACTGCTTCCTTATCAAACTCATCCTCAGTGTAGAAAAGATTGAATATAGCAGTTGCAATTTCATGATTGTGTTCATGTTCTGCTGCAAAACTTTTCATTTCATTTTCTTGCAAAGTTGAATATTCATTTAGCCATTCAGTGATTAAAGGTTTCCACTCTGCCATTTTTCTCATGTACCTGTAAACTGTATTTAAATTAAGTTAAAACTCAAGTACCTACATGAACAAATGACTAATTATTAGGAACAAGTAAACTTAAATATAAAGACACTATCCAGATACTTTCGGATTATATATATATTTTGTTAAAACGTGATGCTTCCTAACCCAATTAATTGAGGAATTGTGTAGGTACTTATGTAAAGATATAGACTGCCAGTGAAACAGGAAGTACTCATCAGTCTACAAAACTGAATCCTGTATGGATTTACAGTAGTCCAAATGAAATCGTAATAGTAAATTTCATTTTCTTGTTTCCTCTAATGATCTGCACAATCTTCCATTATCTGCAACTCGTCATGCCCCTAAACATCCTCCCTCTTTACTTGATCTCATGTTAGTCTCCGATCTCATGAAATTTTCTGAACGTGGTCAATCTGAAGTACCTTTCTCCTATCATGATTTCATTTATCTGTCATACAATCTACGTCCCCCAAAGACAAAATCTAAATATCTTGCTCTTCGTAATTTCAATGGTATTGTTTTAGAAGATCTTGGATCTGATTTTCATAAGACGGATTGGTCTTCAGTTTTTAGCAGTACCCTTGCGAACAAAATAAGCAATGAAGAGATACATAGTATGACACGGTTGCACGACAGTGTTATTGTAAAAATGAAGAAAGGAATGCCTAGATGATTCGGGTACATAAAGACTAACGAAGAAAATCTACAGAGCGAAAGTGAGTGGTAAAAGAAGCCAAGGAAACCACGGCTGACTTATGAAGATCAAATAGCCAGTGTTATCAGACAGAAATGTCAAAAGAACTCGCATACCTAGGCGACAATGTGTGAGGAGAAAGATGAGATTTGAGGAAACGAAAGATATATGCAAGGTCCGCGACGCTAGGCGCGTTGTCCATTCTGACTAGCCCGTTAGGGACACAGCGTGAAGATAATAAAAACGGTTTGAGGTGGCCCTACGGATCCAATTACAGAAAAAACACAAAGTTTATTAGAGTAGCGATGATTGCAAGAGTATGTTTGACAATATATTATGTACCCGTACCCCTTAACATGTACCTCGTTAATTAAATTAATATTATAAAAAATATAGATTTATGTACATACCCGTTGGTCCCTTTTTTAACTATTTTATTTTATTGTTTTCTGGTTGGTTACGTTATATAAAGTATTAACTTTTGAATATGAATAGATAATTTTGTTTATAAAACTATTTCACAAATTCATTTAGCCCTTCTTGCTCGGCGGCCACAATTTAGAATAGGTGTTTCAACTAATTCATGAAATAAGTATTACCATTGCATTTAATTTTATTTACATTTAAAAGTTAATATTACGTACGTAATTTTATGCAGAAAATAATTTAAAAGAACATAAAAACACAGAAGCCAAAGAGAATATAATCACTACGTTTTTATGGTTTTTAGAGACGGGACTTAGAACGACAAGGACATTGTTAGACCGCAATCAATACCACAACCGAGATATCAATTACGTGTACCCACCTACCAACATTAAATTAGTGATAACCACCTTATTATCGATAGCAGCTGTGAAATCAGACATCGTTATCGATATTTGATATATATCCACTCCCCAATCAATTTTTGATTGTTAATACTGTCAATGTATTCTTATTCATATAATACAAATACACAAACAGTAAGTAAAACAAATAACTAAAATTAAAAAGTAATTTAAAAGTTAGTATTGAAAGAATAACAAAAACTTCAGAAGCGGTTTACATCAAAATTAATGTTATTGTACAAACATGGTAAAAACAGTATTTGTGCATAAGTCTCTATACTACGTTAATATATTTATGTATTTACCAGTTACTAAATGTAGACACAGTTAGCATATGCTAAATACATAAAATTATAGATGTAGTAACAAAAGTTAAACAATTAAAATGGTCTGGACGGGACATATGATGAGGGATGCAACAGACAAATGGACAAAAAGAATAACAGAATGGTATCCAAGAGACAGAAAAAGGAAAAGAGGAAGACAGTTGAAAAGATGGGAAAATGACCATCCGAAAGGATGGAGGAGAAAATCATCTAATCGAGTACAGTGGAGATTTATGGAGGAGCCCTATGTCTTCGGGCAATCTGAGTAGATGAAAGGTGTCTAATTGTACATATTAATCAGATATATTAATAAAATTTTATTTATTTTATTTAACTGTAGACACAAATCACTCATAATAAACACTAAAATAAAAAAGTTCTGCGTGAGACTAAGAGCTGTCGCGAAACACGATAGCGTTGGAATTCTATGGATATATATACTATAAACAAAAATAGCTTAAAACATGTATAAAAATCAAACTAAAACACTTTCTTGAATACGAAATGTAGTGGTCATAACTAGGGATGTTACGGAGGTTCGACTCCGATTCCAAAAAGTCGGAACTTCCGATTGATATTACACTTCCAATTTAGACTTCGGCTCCGATACTTTTAAATCGGAGGTTATAATCGTAGGTCGAAGTACAGCAGCGGCGGCGACCGTAGTCAGTGCGTACGAACGAGCTTATGCTTGTGGCGTAGACAACCACCCTCCCTATGTGCTTTCTGTCGATTACTCTTTCATTTGTACCAGGTCAGTAGCAAGCGAACAACTTTTTAGTGGTGTTGGCCATAAGTGAGAATGACTCATTGAAAAATAGATCGGATGGCAATAAAGCTACGAAGTTTCTGTTCATTAAATACAATATGCTTCTTTTGGAGTCACTTCATTTGATTTAATTTACTACTACTGTTTAAGATTAGATTATTTTTATTTTCAACGCCTAGGTGTAAGCAGGTGTATTATATTTTGAACTGAAATTAAAGATGCAGAATAATGTTTGTATTATTTTATTTTATTAGACTTGCCCTTAACACATGTCTGTTTTGCTTCCGCCTCCGATTCCGGTTCTGGTTCCGACAAACCAAATTTAAAAACTTCGACTCTGACTTCGGTTCCGATAAAACTACTTCCGTAACATCCCTAGTCATAACCAACATGGTATCTGGTTATTATCGCAGAGTACTATGTAAAACATGGTAAAAGAACAGCAAATTGAATTCGGCATGTCCGCAATACAGCCAACATGAAACGGAATTTAATTAAGCTTTGCGCAATTGGTGTTGAAATGCGGACCCAACCAAATCATAATTAGCAGCCGTTTCGACGTGTATTGCTGAGACCTAAATCGTTTTCATTCTGCGTTAGGTTTCCAAAACGATTCTCCCTTAGAAGGGAAGGTAAAGGTATCTTAGTACATACAGCCGATTTCTTTAGTAATGAATAGATAATTTCTTCATATTATTTCATCAAAATGTCAATGTAATAATTTTAAATGTTCTATGGAGTTTCTGGCGTCAAATAAATTGATGCAGTCTTTCTAATAGGATCCGCTGAGACAGACTAAGGCACTGAAAAATCTTAACATTACGTTAAGCTCTACTTGTGTGATATAAGTGCTTAACTTCCAAGTATATATATCACACATATATATACTTGGAACGCAGAACTACGCCAATTTTACACATCAATATCCACTAGAAACCATTTGCAAAAAATTAAAATATACGCCCAATCGCTCTCCTTAAAATCCCGCCCGAATCCCGAACTCCAAAAAATTGTGACGAAATTGACGAAAAAAAGCGTCGTCGTACAATTGCATATGTTTTGTTGCACCATTATTTTGTGACGATAATATCATCTACGGTCAATAATAAAATCGCAAAAAAATACCACGGCAACGGCACATTTTACCGTGGACATTCGGCATGACGTTATTGTAGTAATATATGTGAATAAAATCTGTGATTGGTCCTTTTTGACGGGAACGGAAGGAAGTTTTTTTTTCTTTCTTTATGGCATGGCGCCTGTGCATGGCGTACAGTTTAGCGCATTTGCTAATGTCACGTCACAAGTAAATTATTATTTTTTTAACGTAAAACTCCTCCAGTAAAGTGATAGTAGGCTTTACAGAAGTTATATAGGACTTCTTGGAAGAGCGCAAGAACTTCAGCTACATATGTTTATTTGGACCTACTCCATTCTTTTCACTTACAAATAGTTTTAAAATTTATCATACTGTTCTTCCATTATCTGCAACTCGTCATGCCCCTAAACATCCTCCCTCTTTACTTGATCTCATGTTAGTCTCCCTAAAGCTCTAACCAAACACCCTTAAAGTCCCTACAATTACTAGGAAATTCCCCTAAATAAATATTATTAATAACTTTACTTTTTAAGTCTGGATCTGTTTCCCAATTCTTGGAACATTTTTGAGAAAAATTTTTTTGTCTGTGGCTTTGGGCATTTTAATTAATTTCTTACTGATATACGAACAAATCAAAAACGTAAATTATAATGAATAATGATTAACGTATGTTTAGTAATCATAACCACAGTATAACCACTAATTCTCACAGGTATGTTTACAATTGTGGTTGACATAGGTAAACAGCATAGTGACATTCGCGTTTTATTCAACTCTGCACTCTTAGTAACAAGCAACCGTACTAGATGTCACTAAGCCGCTATGTCAAAAATGAATGTGATTTAGAGGCTAGATTTGGTTATTTCCGAGCCTTTAACATCACATCTTCATTATCTCTTATTTTTTTTCTCTTCTTATTTTTCAGTTAACAAAAATGAATATTATAATAATAACAAAGTTAAAAAAACCCTGAAAATACTCCTAAAAATATAACACCCCTAAAAAATCCCATTCCACTCTTTTAACCCCTAAATTTGGGGGGAAACCCCTAAGTTGGCAACCCTGAGTGAAGTTATCATTTTATTTAGATTTTTTATTTTTTACGTTACGAAACGAAACAAGTTGCCAGTATATAGAAGAGAAGAAGAATCTATGACTGTAGTCGGAAATTTAATGATGTCTTCATGCAACTAACTACATGCATTTTGCTTCCCTATTAAATCGTGACGGTAGATTCATGGCGATCAAATCGTTCAGCGGTAGGATTAGTTTCTTGTATTTTTCTCGATAGAACATGATAACCAATGATAACATGATATGAAAACGAACACTGTTCTGAGAACAGTGTGGGTATACCTCGGACCAAGATTTGTTCCTTAGTCTTGTTTCTTTGATATACTGTGTAAGGTCATAATTTTGATGTAAATATATCGGACGTACTATAATAAATATTAAAAATCAATAACCCTTGATCTACTTCAATTATATATATACTTACTACTTTTAAATAACGGTTATTGGTTTCTGAATAAATGCCACGACTTACTTCATACGTCAAAGTCAAAATTGATTGTTGTTCATTCAACATTCATCATCAGTGTTTGAGTTTTACGTTGTATGGATAATTTATTAGATATTAAATTGGTTCTTTTATAACATTTACGATACCTCGATGGGTTCCTCCCACAGTTCTGAAATACCAGGAGGCGGTTCCGAAGGGTATCACGTTTTGAGGGTATTTGAATTCTTAAATATTACAATACTTACAGATAGGTAATCGTTATTAACACGTCAATATTTTGTTTCAGGTGCAAGATGGGTCGCCCGGCCAAAAAGCCGGATTAGAAGCATTTTTTGATTTCATTGTAGCCATGGAAAACACTAGATTAGACCAAGATAACGATACTCTTAAAGAGTTACTAAAGAAAAATGTGGACAATACGATAAAAATGTTGATTTACAGTAGTAAAACACAGTCGGTGAGGGAAGTAATGATCACACCCAGCGCCAATTGGGGTGGCCAAGGTTTACTTGGTGTCAGTATTCGGTTTTGTTCTTTTGAAGGAGCTAATGAAAATGTGTGGCATATATTAGTAAGTGTACATATAAATTTCAATAACGTCTCTTATACGGTTGTTTAACATTATATTATTGGGTAGGAATACAATATTACCATTTTTTGTTATATTACAGGAAATACATCCATCTTCTCCAGCAGAAATAGCTGGGTTGCGACCTTTTTCTGATTATATAATAGGAGCTGACTCTATTATGCATGAAAGTGAAGATCTATTTACATTAATTGAAGCTCATGAAGGCAGGGCCTTAAAGCTATATGTTTATAATGTAAATGATGATTCCTGTAGAGAGGTTTCAATAACACCAAATCATAATTGGGGCGGAGAAGGTAGTCTCGGGTGTGGTATAGGTTATGGTTATTTACATAGAATTCCGATTAGAAATAGTTCCACTGCACCAAGTCTACAGTCACACATTCCTGGCATGGTACGTTGTTGACAATGTATAACATATACATTTATTATTTTTACTATGTTTTTGTACTAACTGCTGTTTTCATTATAGCTCCCATCGCAAATTATGGATACACAGCAAAATATATCAATGGGGGTACAAAACTTGAATATTAACAATGATAAGGTACCACTAATTAGCACCCCTCAGATTCCAAGTGTTTCAATGGAACAGGCATCAACAATTCCACCACCACCATTTTTGTCAGGTGTGCCAATGGTCAATCCTGGAAATTATCCACCAAATGATGCTCAGCAACCATTAAAAAACCAGAACACACTGCCAGTAGCTTCATTACAGCAAGCTATTTTACAAACACAATCTGTTGTGTCTAATATGGCTGCATATTCTAGTAGTAAGTATGGATCAATGGAGTAAATTGTACTTTAAGTAGATATATTTTAAAACCTGCATATAAAGTGTATTATTCAACTGAAAGAATACTTGCCAAGTAGTTGAATTATTGTTGACTTTATATGTTGATTAAGTGTTTCCTAATGCAAAACTGTTTACCTATGACTGTTCCAAACAAGGTTCAAAATATTTTGCGCTTGTTAGATTTGTTAGATAATAATTTGATAAGTAGCCAGGTGATCATGAATTTATTAAAAAATATTTATTCTTCTATTTCAGATTTAGCAGAAACGACATTAACTAATCTGGGGAGTATACCATCTGTGTCAAATATGCAGCCACCTGCCCCACTTCCAAATTTACCTGGCATTCCAATGAACCAACCACAGCCTTATATACCAATAATGCCAAATTACACTACACAGTCGAACCAGTCACAAATACCCCCTTTAGAAGCCACTCCCAATAACACACCAAATCTAATACCCACTTTTGACATGACCAATTTTACACAGTCGCCCATACAGCTTCCACCACTTTCTACTGGTTTGCCAGTAATCACTCCTGTATCATTGCCAGGAATGCCATCTATCACTGTTAGCGCCACACTGCCTGTATCCACCATGCAAGAAATTCATCAGCAGCAGACAATTCAACAACAAGACTTATTGTCATGAAACTCTTTTGGCTAATATTTAAGTTATGCTTTTTAATCTGTTAAGCCCATGATTTCTTTATTTACATTATCATGTTATTCAAATGTAAATTTTATGTTCAAGGAATGTACAATAATTGCTTCGAGGAAGGCAGTCATCTATAAACATGATTCTATCTTATTATTATAATATTAGTATTTAGTACTGACAAATCTAATGCAAGTAGATTATTACTTTTTCTACAATAATTAATGATTCTTTACGTTTCATTGTTATTTTTTAGTTTTAGTTTTTTTTTAGTTATGCTATTACAATGGTAAATAGACAACCTTATATTTTTCGAATTAATTCATTCACTGCCTTCCGTATTGTATGTTAACTTTGTATTTAATATGGAAAATAAATAATACAAAAGTAAACTTTATTTTTTATATATATAAATTCATAAATATGTTGTACAATTATGTTAACGTGCATAAAAATCATTTTATTCTTCATATTATTATGATCTTAACTTAAAATTTATAGAAATGTTTTAATCAATAAATAGTGATTTTACATTATATAGTCATACAAAACTAACTTCGCCTAATAAGCAAGAGGCCGGCTTATTTATTATTTTTATTATCGACCGTCCGAAGATACGGTTTCGGCCAGTTTCTGCCAAAAAATTAAGTTTCGGCAACAGTTTCGGTTTCAGCCTAACATCTGAAACTTCGGCCGCGCTGAAACTTAAATTATTGCGCATCGTTCGGCTGGCTAACTTCGGGTGAGTTCATGGCTCGTGTGTGGTCGCTAGCTTGCTTTTTATTTGGGAGTAAGTGAGCAACAGAATTAGTAATTCAAACTACTACTTATTATATTTTTCATTATAAATTTGCTCTTTCTGATTTAAATGACTTTTCCTTAAAAATTTATAGTTTTCTCAATAAAATTGCTTTAATGCACTAAAAATGGTAAACATTAAAATTAACCGTTTCCACAATAAAATTTCGTTTGTAACTTTAGTCACTTTTAACGAGTTCGAACTTGTCTGTCGTAATTATAGGAAAAATATCTACTCAAAAACGACTTCAGGCGGTAAGATTAGAATATTTCGTTGTTAGGTTTCTTTCAACAACTAGAAAAATCTATCAAAAAAATAAATTCTATCAGTAGCAGTTAGATGTTATTGTCAGTGTAAGCTTGACAGTTTGTCAAGCTTATTCATTTATTTTATAGAGAATTTTATTAATTTCATAGCACTAATATTTTAAATTATTTTCATTTTTTCATTGGCCGTGAGTATTTTATAGTTTGTATTTTTTTATAGTTTATATTTGTTAATAATTCTTTTAAATGTATCCCTTTACATTTATTTCAGTCAACAGGAGTTAACCGTCCATGTATGTGTAAAAAATATACTAGATTTTATTACAGTAGGTACCATATATCAATTTTAACATGTCTGAAACTGAGAGCGAAGCCAAAGATTCGGTTTTGGTTTCGGCTGAAAATCTTTTTGCGGTCAGACACTGATTTTTTAACCGACTTTAAAAAAAGGAGGTTGTCAATAGTCAATTCGAATGTACGTTTTTTTTTGTATGTTTCTTACGCAATTGCACCGCCAATTATCAATTGATTTCGATGATCGTTTTTTTGTTTGGTAGGTCATACTTTAGACATGCTAGATTTGATTTGATTTGATAAATTTTACCGGTATTGAAGCTTGGATTTCGAAGATACACCAAATAACGTGACCTGGATATAACTTTCATTTATATTGATCATTCTTTTGTATATCGTTGCGCTCCAGAAAAGAAAGAAGTTAATTGCAGACCTGCCCTCAATATTTATTTAGGCCAAGATCACTCAAAAGTAAGAAATAAAAAAAATTTAAGAAAATAAAATTATACCACTTTCAAAAAAAACTTAAAAAATTACTAATCAAAACTCAAGTACAATAAAAATAATTTTATACGTACGATACACATACCTATATAATTAAATTTGTCAGTTACTGAAGTCGGTGCCAAGTCTACCAAACTAATAAACTTCTGTTGTTGCACATTGATTTAGCACCGACTTCAGTTCAGTAACTGTCGAGTTTAATTATATAGGTATGTGTATCGTACTTATAAAGTTATTTTTGTTGTACATGAGTTTAAATTACTAATTATTTTGCACTTTTCAGTGTTTTGTTTTTGAAGGCGGTTTAATTTTTTTTAAGTTTGGCCATGACGCATGACGCGTAGGATTTTTCTAAATTTTTACCACTTCTGATGTTAACTACGATAAAATTGGTGGTAAGGTACATGGAGAGAGAAGTCAGCAGGCAGCGACATTGAGGTGTAAATGGTACGAAATAGCGGCCGTCCCTTGTTTTTATCTCGTGTGTCGGTTCTAAGTGCTACTCATTTGCTGTCTGTTTTCTCGATTTCTGCTGCCACGTTGCCAGTACTAGCCTATTGCTCAAGTCTTTTTATTATATAACCATGCGTACCTAAATATGCAAATCACCAGTTTTTGTCGGAACTTTTACTGTTGCTAAAGGTTGCTAACTCAAGTTGCAGAATTAAGTTTTCTCCTTTTAGTACTATATTTTCTTTCAATGTAAGTACTATTTCTTTTTTAAATCTCGGCCTGACAGATATACCATATTTACCTGAAAAACAGTTGGCAAACTTATTGTTCAGTTGTTCAGATACGAACAAGACCAGTGACGGAATAACCCTTAATCAAATTAAGCAATTGCCTAGGGCATCACGTCTGAGGGGGCGCCAGCAGAAGCACAAAAAAAAATCCGTCCTTAGGGCATCACGTCTCACTCTCACGTCACCAAAAACCACACTAAAAAAAGTTTCTAGGACTAATTTGAAAATTCGCGCGTTTTAAGTTGACATAGAGTCCGACCTAGAGTCATAACCCCACTCCCGCTTGTCCACTCGCTGCCCGCTAGTGCATTCGACAATTCGAATGCCCCGGAATTGCGATCAGTCAATCACAAACCACTCATTCCCCGCGGGCCCCAAGCCTGGCGCCTCCGCAAATCTGTTTCAGCTTTCCCTAATGTGGAAACAGCCCTGCGTATATTTTTATCGCTTATGATTACAAATTGCTCAGCGGAACGTTCTTTTTCAAAATTAAAAATATTAAAAAATGAAAAAAGGACAAAGATGATACAACAAAGGCTCGATAATTTATCGATATTGTACATAGAGTCCGATATGTTAAAAACGTTAGACGTTCTATCTTGCGTGAATTCAATGCTCGGAAAACCCGCAAGGCGCATTTCAATAAATAAATAAATTATGCTTTGGTTTTTATTGTTGTCGCATCTACTCCACTTCTAAAGTACCTACGTTACATCTCATCATCTTATTTTACAAAAAACTAATGTTTTTAGGCGGTAAAGGTTTAAAGACCGATTCTAGTTGACATACGAATAGGGGGGCCCCACAGGCATGGATTGCTTAGGGCATCAAGTAGTCTTAATCCGTCACTGAACAAGACACCTACGAACGAAATTAAAAAGTGGTAAGTTGGCTGCAGTCTTCGGGTGGTAGTTTTTCTGATTTGAGGCCTAGTGCAAAATTATCTTGGCCGCATGTGAGTGTGGGTGCGTCGCTATAGAACACTCCACCCGCCATTTCGGATAGTCGTCGCCGCCGCCGAGTGTCCTTATCATCCGCTATACTCGGTGGACGCACACTTGAACTGCGCCGTCTTTCTGCGCCGAGCCGCATAGGCACACGCAGTATTCTCTGAAATAACAATTAAGATAATCTTCAGTATCCTCAGCTTCTGTTATACTTCTATCAATTTTTTCATTTTGAATGGGTTATATATAATGGAGCTATAGAATTAGTAATTTTAGATAAAATTTTGAGATTTGAGGAGAGAGATACAATAAATCTGTGATCATTACGAAGTCATACTTCGTAGTAGCATTGCCAATTATTCCGATTTACGTGGGACGTCCGATATTTAGTCATTTATTTAGGGATCTGTGGACATGTACCTACCAATTTGTTTTTGAACACAACATCAAAAACCAACGTTTTCTTTTATAAATCTGTTCTATTTCTTGCACTTCTGGATGTTTTAAAGTACAAAAGTGGTAGTGAAATATAATAATATAATAATGCGCCAGACAATACACACCAATCATCTGATCTCAAACTAGGATATTCCCTGTGCTATGAAAACCAGACAAATATTACCCGCAGGTACCTTAATAATAATGGGTAAATGAAAGAAAACACATCATTAAGCTTGAATCCAATAATTTTTATTCTAACAAAATCTACCACTGTTCAGAATGAATCTGTACTGAGAAGAACAGGCGAGAAACTCAGTCAGGTATTATTTTTTAACACAGTATTGAAATGTAAGCAATTAGTTACACTTTACTAATTCTTATTATAATAATTTTATCTATCTAAAACATATTATATTATCATTTTACACATAATATAAGTATCACGATATACTAGGTAGTAGGTACGCACTGTAACATCATACTACATAACAAAATGAATAACGTAATAATATTCTATTTGGATACTTATATTCTTAGCTCTTTAGTGTCTCGACAGCATGTGTCATTCTATAGTTGCAATTACTATTAGAAACTTTCTTCCCCATCGCTTTAATCATAACGTATCAATATGTCTATATCTTACAGTCTTAGGCTATAAGTTATATTCCTTTGTACTCTTTACAAATATATTCATATTAGGTATATGTAATTCATAATCAATAGCTATATTTATTAATATATTATTTATAATTATATCGATTATCATAAGCAACACACAGTTTTAAAGAGTTATGAAAATAGGGAGCTATTATGACTTTCAATGATCACAATGACCCTTTATTGTTTCATAAATAACTATTTGAGTATTAAGTCGATATGTAAAGGTAACGATATTAAAATAACAGTAAGTATATAATTCATTATTATCAAGTAAACATACATTTCAATGCAGTAATATACGAAGAAACTAAGAGAAAGAGGTCTGTCCGATAAGTAAATTATTTCAATGAAGAACTGACTGGAATGTAACTATTTCTTATACTGTGGACAATATTTACTCCAGATCAACGAAGCAATCATGGGCAGCCCAATAGCACCACTTTGAAGAAATGATATAACCACTACAACAACGTAAAACTGTGGAAGATGGACGGGACGTACTTTAATGACGTCTTCTGTATTATGAGAGGAGGTAGACAAGGAGTGACATGACGCCCTAACAGGTTCACATTTGAAGTGGAGGCAGATAGATCGCTGCCCTTTCTCGATGTGAAGGTAACGGTGAGAGACAATGATACACACACAGTATACAGAAAATCCACGCGAACTGACAGGTATCTGCACGGTAATTCGCATCATTATCCGCGACATCTACAATCCGTGAAACCGGAAAACCGGACGTCGCCAGTGTGTAGATGTCGTTAGTGTAGTGTGTCGAAGTACCGACAGTGACAATAACAAAAATTAAGAAAAGCATTGAATGAGTGTGGGTAGTTGCAAAAAATCGCACGCTACGAAGACGTCATTCATCCTCATCAGTCTGTCCGTGACCACGATCGATGCAATCCGGTCGAAACGTCGGGATAAAATAGGTAATTAGCCTTAAAGTATAAACGCGACATAGACCCGTTAGTAAATATTGTAAGATGTGTACAAGTAGGGAAAGTTTAAAAACATTAACAGAAACATCAGACCATAAGTCAATCTTTTCCTTGATTCAATCACAGAATCTTGTAATGTATTTATGAAAAGTGACTATATCATTTTGCTAGGTGATTTCAACATTAATTTGCTGAGCGCAAACGAGTCAAAAAGCAGAGAACTGTCTTCGTTTCTGAAATGTGCACTTCTGGAGCAAGTTGTCGCTGAACCTACGCATTTTACTGATGTGAGTGAAACCCTTATAGACCTTGTATGTACTTATGCTAGGACACGCAACGTGAGTGTTAGTTATATGCCGGATTTAGGGCGACACGCATTTATCACAGTTACATTCAACTTCAAGAAAACTAAACCCACTCCTGTTAGGTTTATTAAACCAAATAGCGTGGGTTTCCCCGGCTTCCTGTTACACACTTTTGTCCCACGAAATCACTCCGACAGATTGCAGGAAAGCGAGAGGCAAGATGTTATATTTTAAAAATAAAAAATGTGATGAATAGGTAAATGTGGGTAGTTGCCATGTACCGCACCCTACGAAGACGACGCTCGTCCTCATCAATCAGTCCGTAACCACGATCGATGCAATCCGGTCATAACGTCGCGATAAAAAAGAAATTATAACTATAAGGTATATTTTTTAAGGTATGTATTTTAACACTACATAGACCCTGTTCTGTCTCAAAGGAGAATTTTACAAAAAACAATCAGATGGCAAAGTGGATTCAGATTTAGCGAGAAAATAAAATGAGTTGTAAGTGTAATGCAACAACAATGCAAGTGTAAACTTTTATATAAATTATAGGTATCTTACCTTTAATTTAGCAGGCAAGGAATTGAGAAGCGTGACAATTGGCGGCGATAGGAGATCAATGGGCACGTCGACAGGAGCCGTAGCACCAGTAATAACAGATACGAGTAAGCCCGTCAGCAGAGTGGCTACGCAGCCGAGGCTCGAATACCACATGTATGAAATCCGGAATAACCAGAAAACTTGTTCGTGGTTCTTCCTGTATGTAGATGCAATTATGTATTATAATACGCATGTAAATTTAACAATATTTAATAAAATTAGCTACAAAAAATATTACACAGATTCGACACTGATAGCACAGTAAAGTAATTTATGTGATGTTAAAATTAGAGTAATTGCAACTTTAAGTGGTGACTGTACCACATATTATACATTAAAACAGCGTAAGCAATTGTTCTTATTACATATTTGTGATAATTTTCTTATCTATCAAGGAAACAATATACATACATATTATAACAATTATAGAGTTCAATTATTTTGTTAACTAAAATCGTACCTACTATAATGATAACGTGTGTTTTATAATATTGTAAATTAGTACATAATTGTGGGCGTCCAAGCAAAAAGGGTCCAGTAGTGGGGTATTGAGTTAAGACTAGATTCGGAATTCAGAATAGTCAATGGATAATAAGGATTAAAAAAATATTCAAAAATTAAAATTGCCATTTTTTCACCCAACTTTACAAAATTGCGTATATCTCTGAAATTAAAAGCTGATCACTGGACCCTTTTTGCTTGGACGCCCACATTATTGCTAAGAAGTTCTTACGCGGGGTGTACAATCATGTGTCTTGTAAGATTGTAAGAAGTTGGACAGCCATCAGTTGAAGTCGTTAATCGATGTAATGGTACTTGGGTTAGCTGCGCGCCTGCCGCCGCTGTTACCACCAATAACAATCCTAATATGCCTCCTGCTGTAGCACCCTAACAGACAAATTAATATTTAGAATATTGTACTAATTTTCATCATAATCTCATGCAATGTATGCATATTTTCACGCCATTTGCCTATCGAGATGAACAGAGAATCGAGGCGCAACTAAATTGTAATAGACACCACTTACAGCGATAAGTAATTGAGCTTATAGGTAGTAGCGCGGAGTTAGAAAGCGACACGGGTTGCTACTTATTAGCCTGTTGGCTATAGAATTACAGATGGCAGCGCAAAGCTACACAGCCAAAAGGGGTTGCCATTTGCTAACTCGTCTTATTTGAACTTATAGCGATACCGCGAGGTTATTACCTAAAAATTTGCAGACAGAAACTTTACTTGCTCTGTGGCGATAGCCACGCGATCACTGTGCGACCGGTGATTAATTGTAATAAAAAATTTGTATCATGTATGACGATTGTATGAAGTATCTATTATTATATGACCGTAAAATGCACTTTTCGCGGAAGATTTAGCGCCACTATACAAATTACATTACACAAATTCTTGTTTTGACAGATATCGCGCGATATTGGCTGCCGCATGCTCTCTGCAAGTTACGTAATAATAAGCGTGCCGATTGATACTTGCTAGCCCATCACGTATATCTGTACTAGTTCTCGTCCTAGTGGTCTGTTAATATTAAATAATATTAATATTAAATATTAATATTAAACTGAGCATCAATTTTTTAATTACTTATTATGAAAGTATTACACAAGTGCTTCAAATGTGAAATGAAGTAAAACGCGATACGTTGTTCAAGCCACAAGCGCCGAATTGAAAGTGAGTCAAAAACTTAGTGATTATATTCTCTTTGGTGAGTCAGGTGCGGTCCCCGAGCCTCAGTTGAATGGGACATAGTGATGTATAATACTGTAGTTTTTGAAAGTGATTGTCGAACACTCAATCTAGTACGACATAGATATCGTTGTGTTATACATACCTTAGCGTTTGCCCATGGGAAAAGCATTCCGAGTGTAAATAGCCCAAGAGAAACGCCTCCTACCATGCCATTGAAAGATAAAGCTAGTTGTAGCACTGGACCCATGCGTTCTACAGCGAATACTAGTGCAAACGATAATGCACCACAAATCAGGCATACCCAGCGAGCTATCTGTATAAAGATATAATGTTATACTAATGTATGTTATCTTTTAATAACTTATTTACTAGCATATTATTTATAATAATACTTACAAAATATAAATATAAAAGTTATAAAATTAAGACCCGACCAAGACAATACTTGAACTGTCGTATTACTCGTATCTCGTATACTTACCCGTCTAGATAAAGTTGTCTATAAGCAATACGAATAGGGAAAGATAGGTAAGTATACGAATACCTAATAGGCCTCCGATTCCGGCAGTGAAATTAAAACATTACAGTTACCTACTTCATCTTGTATGCAAGTTACTGTTAAAATATATATAGTCTGGTCTTATAACTGTAACTGTTAACTGGTTTTAGTTTTATTTCTTTTAATAACAAATTATGATAAATAAGTAAGTACATCATGTTTTGTCCCTTAAAATATTATGTAATTATTACGTACATATACATACATACATATCTTCACGCTGTATCCCTAACGGGGTAGTCAGAGAGGACGGAGTGCCAAGCGTCGCGATGCTTATATACCTCTTTCACGTGCTCAAATCTCATTATTCTCGGAGAATAATGAGATTTGAGGAAGCGAGAAGTGAGGAGAATAATTCTCCTCACACATTTTCGCCTAGGTATGTGAGTGCTCTTGACATATATAGTGCAATAAGTAGGAACATCATGTTTTTGTCCCATATATTATGTAATTACTAATTACATATTATGTACCTATATCTTTGAAATAACTTTCTGATATGTCGAGGTCCGAAGATTTTTCTTTTTATTCGTTCTTGACTTTATGTCGTACACCATATATATATCTGTAAATTTAATTTTTCAAAAACCTAACCTATATCTAGGAGTCACAATACCAGTCACAATATTAAAAAATCGAATATTTTCGATATTTTTTATATTTAACGAAAATTTTATGATGTAAAGTGTAACTGAGTGTAAGCTTTTGTTAGGATTAAAAATGCTGTTTTAATGAATCGAATAAAAACTTTTGTACAAAATCAAATTTTAATCTTTAGTCAACTTTTTATAACAACACGAATGTCTTACTTCAGACAGTAGACTTGAATAAAAATAGTCCTTCTTAGCATAAATCCCAGTTTTATAAATAAATGGTTTTATTTGATATAATAACTTTAAAAATACAAAAAAGTAAAAAAACTTTAAAAATACAAATAAGTTGTACGCGACAGATCGACATGGCAATCGGGGTATGAGCTGAGGTGCGGGGGAGGGGATACCCGTACATCGCCCGTGCCGTCTTAGTCTTAGTTCGATCCAAATATAATAGTGTATAATCTATGGTTCGATCGCTTACATTGTTCTTTGTTATTGTGTATTAAAATGACTTCGGTCGCTTCCTCGTCACGTGTTAAAACAAAAAAACCAATAATTCACTCTCAAGCACGAAATCTAGCCAGAAAAGTATGAGAAAATTGTGACATTGAACGAAAAAACAATTATTATAAATACCCTGTCAATCAGACATTGGCAAGGGCTGCGTTTTACACCGGCTTATCGAAAAGAACTTTATCCAGAATAAAATCCGAATCAATATTAGCAGGACCCGATAAAAAATTAAAATCGCCCACAAAACGGAAGAAGACAGGCAAAAAATATTGTGTAGACAATTTTGATCGTACAGTGGTTCATGACACTATAACAGAATTTTATTTACAAAGGAAAATCGTTATACATACATACATATGTTAATATTTACAAACTTAAAACTACACATTATCTTAAATAATAAACTTCCTCAAAGTTGCCGCTTAGAAAGCTATCATTGCTTAAGGTACCCAGCAGACTGGCAGCATTGCCTCTTTGAATAGCCAAACTGATTCGTTGGCGGAAGAAGCTGCCAGCCCGGCGGTCTCCCGAAGCCTCGACCAGTCTCTTACAAATAACAGAAACCAGTCGATGGGCTTCGGGGCCCCAGGGACCCAAAGTTTCGACTGCAAAGGCCGTAAATATGAAACTCTCAGAGAGAGTTGCATACTTACGCCGCTTCAAGTTCTCGGCAGTGCTGGCCGCGGCACCTGCTGACTTGGAATTCGCCAGCACAATGGTTTTATTAAAAACAATATTTATATAATATATCTCTTATAATAAGTTGCCGCTATTATCACCGTGTGTCTAACGAATTTTCGTATCTATATCTTATTGAGCGTAACGACAAGTAAAAAAGTTAGCTATAGTAAGTGTGACCACAGTTTTGTATGGCTTATGGCAACCTCGCACTGTCAATGTAATTCGTGTCAGCTCATGACCGACTTCACGTGCATTACTGAAATAATTATTGGCAAAATACTCGTAAATCTTAAGACGACGCATTGGAAATTTTGATGTCGGGGATTTAAATTTTTCGAAGCAATTACAAAACATATGAAAGTGATATTTGGTAACCATAATCTTCAATTCACTGACTTTATTTTGACAATAGCATTACACGGTTGGTTTTACACTTTTATAATATAAAAAAAATATTAAAGAAACCTCTTTTAAAACAGATATTGCTTTTTACGGACAAATGTGACCGATAAAGCCTTTAAATTTTTTATGTAGATGAATCTAAAAACACATTTCAAAATGTCACTAAGATTTTTCAAAATTAATTATAGTTTGTAATTTAAACTAAAATAACTGTTTTTTCGTATTTTTCGTAAGCTAGCGCGCGCACGTTTGCATAGAACAGAAGGTCTATTTTAGATTAAATTATTGTTTATCAATGCGTCGCCTTAAGTGTTTTGGATGCTAGTGTTCAAAAAAATTAAAATATATTATGTTCAGTTGTGTATTAGTGAAAGTCCAGAAAGTCGGTCAACAACGAACGGACACGCTCTTGGATCAAATGCTCCGTCCATTTTGATTCTTGGTTCGAGTAATATTAAAGTTAACGTTTAACTTTGGTTTAAGTATTAATATGATCGTAAAAATAACCCGTCTAATGATTAGCAATAGAAATGCCACGGGTCCCTGACTGGAGGCGGCCTCTAATCCGAGAGGGTCGCGAGCGCGGGGGGATCCTGTGTTCCTGACATTTATTTTTATAAAAATTTAATGAAAACAGTATTGTTTTCAAACCAAGGTTTGAATACATTTGTAAGAAAACGAAATCGCCTACTTTGAGAACACGTCCGAAACATATAAAACCTCGCCATTAGTAAACGCCGCGCTGTAGAAACTTTGGAAATCTATGAATTTTATCTAATCTATAAATTGCCATGGGCCTTAGTGGTATAGTTACGCCACTGGTAGTCAAGTTTTTTTTAGTACACGTGGTTACAAATTTTACCCACTCAGACTCCACGTACTAGTCGAAGGAACAGACTTTAAGCGTTCCTGCGCAAGTTTAGGACATATTCCTCTTGAACCGCAATTTTCAAATAAAGACATTTCTATTTTTACTAATGTGTCTATAATGTCAATGTCTTACACTTACAGCAACATTATCATTAACAAATTAACATTAAGTACTACCTACAACCTTAGCCTATATATAGCCTGAATGCTATGACAAGCGATTTATAATTATTCAGAAATAAAGTAACGAAAGTTTTCAAAATCCTAGTTTTTGTAAATCCAATTCCGGTATTTTGAACTATATATAACTTTATTATCTCCGTATCCTGCTATTTTTGAGAGTCGGGATCCTGGTTTGCGACTCCTAAAGTTCTAACTGTAAATATATTATATAACGCGCGAAAATGAGACGAATCTGATATATGGTAGTCTAATGTAATTAGATTTATACCTCGAAATCCAGTTATAATGGATGACTTTGAATGGCTTCGGATTTTTTGAATTTCTTATGCTTAAAAGTAAAAGTTTATCTCTTGAAATTTTCCGTTTTTTTAAAGGTACTTTAAAATTACGTTATTTTTAGCAAAATAAATTCTTTTTACAGCTATATTCTGAGACGTCATCGGAGATGAAGACTGACCGTCATCTAGTCCTGATTTATAATCTCCTTTAGGGAGTATGGCGTGTTCTAAACACCATGATAATTTGGAGTCCCTAAAACATTCCATAAGATTGGCAGTAGCAAATCTTCCCATGTAGAGTGCGTGTTTCAATCGATAACTGCCCGCAACGCTTAAAGGATTGTATTAAGTATCAATTATAATTAAGTATGATGATGATTGGCTTTCGGTATTCGTGGCACTTTTCAATTAGTGTCTTCAACGTTTGCAGGTAGACTTTTGTGCTGTATCTAGATCGGAAACCGGCCTGCTTCCTCGTCGGCTGGTAATCGTCAAGTTTATAGCTAGTCTATTTAGAATAACTAGTAAATAATTTATAAATATGAGATAGGAGACTAATAGGCTGATAGTTATCCAGCTTTCGAATATCCCCTTTTTAGTGGAGCAAGATTAGCACTGCGTTGTACCAAGCTTCAGAAACCTTGTGGTTTAATATGCAGTTTGTAAACAGCAGTACTAGAACTGTCCATAGCGCAACAACATCAATATCTCGGGCATGACGTTATCTTAGTCTGGAGACCTTCTGTTTTTTATTCGACTCAGCGCTAGTTGTATCTCTTCTATAGACACTTCAGGAATTTCCTCAAAACCGACATTAGTAACAGGTGGCTTCTTTCGCTCTGCGATCCAGAGAATACTACTTTACTTTTGTACAGTGTCTCGTAAAAATTTTTTACTCTCTATTCATGATAATATATCGGCTTTTTCGTCGAATAATTGGAATATCGCCTATCCACCATTACATAATTCCGCATGCAGTACCTACTTGTTTACTGGTGTTCACCATTACATAATTCCGCATGCAGTAGGTACCTTGTACTTGTTTACTGGTGTTCATTCCGATTGCCTTTGAAATTCTGTATTCCTGATATTGCTGCAAATCCTCTTTCAGCTTTTGGCGAATATCATTAAGGAGAGCCCGATATTCCCGAGTATCGGTCTGATTATCCAGCCTCATCTGATTTCTCTACGAGTTTTAAGTTATCTGTTAATTTTTTGTGCTTGAAATGCATATCGTCAGGTGTTAGGTACTTTCTTCAATACTTCGATCATTACTTTTTTTAGGTGCTATTTTAGGTCGTCCAGTGGCGGAGATCACGAAATTCAGGATTTTTTTCTGTTGTTGCTATAAAATATTGGGTCCTTACGTATGAAATTGGCGTTTTGTGCGGTAGGAATATAAACTCAATTTTTTTTTTTGTAAAATATATTTGATTAATCAAAGTATGCACCGTTGATATCTATGCACTTTTGCCATCTCATAGGTAGTTCATTGATCTCTTTACTAAAAAAACCACGGGGGCGAGAATCAATAAACTCTTTGAAGGCGGTTTGGACTGCCGCATCGGAGTTGAATTTTTTTCCTTGTAAGAAGTTGTCCAAATTCCGGAAAAAATGGTAATCTGTTGGAGCAAGGTCCGAGGAGTATGGTGGATGTCGCAGACATTCCAATTGTAGCTCATCTAACTTAGTGGTTGATTGTTGTGCAGTGTGTGGTCTTGCGTTGTCGTGAAGCAGCAGTGGCCTAGAGCGATTGACCAATCTCGGTTGTTTAGCAGCTAGTTCTTCCTTCATGGTTTGCAGTTGCTGACAATAGATATCTGCCGTAATCGTTTGGCTAGATTTTAGAAAGCTGTAGTGAACGACACCGGCGCTAGTGCACAAAACACTCACAAGTAACTTTTTCTGAGTCAATTTTCGTTTACGGCAGGATTTGGCTGGGTCTCCAGGGTTCAGCCATTGCGACTAGCGCTTCCGATTATCGTACAGTATCCACTTTTCATCACAAGTAATGATTCGATTTAAAATCTCTTCATTATTGTGTCGGTTGAGCAAAGTAACACAGCAGTCGACGCGTGTTTGCAAGTTCGATTCACTCAATTCATGAGGTACCCATCGTTCAAGTTTTTTACTTTCCCGATTTGCTTCAAGTGGATTAATACAGTTTTGTCACTTACCCCGAAGTTTGCAGCTATCTCTGAAGTACTTTGTGATGGATCCGCTTCCACAATAGCCTTTAATTCTTCATTGTCCACGGGGTTGGTTCTGAATGTCGAAATTTCCAGAACGAAAACGTTGAAATCAAAAACGTACCGTGCTTTCTTTTGCGACACCAGCGCCGTACACATCATTAATATTCGAGCTGTTTCTACAATACTGGTGCCACGGTAGAACTCGTACTCGTAACTATAACGATATTTCATGTTTTCCATTGTGCGGTAATAAGCGACGCCAAAGAAAAAATAATGAGGAAAAAAACAAATGAATGACTGTTTTCAAAACTCAAATGTACTAGCTAAATGAATTTATAAATTTGAATTTGGAATTCTTAACCAAAGAGGAGATATTTCAGATCAAAGTGGTCAGTACGACAAAACGCTAATTTCATATGTAAGGACCCGATATTATTATAATTTTTTTTATTTAGGTACGTTATGCGTCATTTCACAGAGCAGCGAGTGGCATTTATTTTGTTTAGAATTTATATATTTACTATCATCTAAACTCGAAACACCAAACCTCGTCGGGCGCGATTTAGGGACTCCGACTCCTAAACATAAAAATCAGCGTCATATTACCTACTTATGAGTCATCATTTTCTTTGAATCGTTTTTACTCTTCTCATTATCACTAGGGATTCGCAACGCATTGTAGGGTTTGCTGTGTGACTGCATCTATGTAAGATTTGTTTACATAATCAAATATCAAATCAAATGTCGCCCGACATTACCTATACCTACTAAATAATCTGATAAATTATTTATTATATGTGTAATTGTTAATATTCATATCCATAAGATATTATTTAGGTATGTACGTAATGCGTTTATTTACCTACCAGCCTACCACTTTGCCCATAACATGTTTTATCTAACATATAATGATCAAGTTTGTTTGTTGGTTTGTTTGTTCGTATTTTATGGACTGCCATACCGTTCATTCGATTTCGATGAAATTTGGTATGGAGATACCCTGAATGATGAGGAAGGACATAAACTATTTTAAAAATAAAACATGAAGACGAAGTCGCCTGTATCAGCTAGTTATCTGTAAAATTGTTATATCGAATTTACCGATAGTTCAATACTAAATACCCTGCATACCTACATCAAACTTACGAAATAAAAATTAATAATAATTATACATAATCAAAATAAGGCGAAATGATAATGAGCTGATAGTTTTTACACTTACCATTGCTCCTTTATTTTCCGGCAATGTTATTCCAAGAAGTCCTGTTGCTAAGTCATGACAGGCGATAGCCGACAAAGAGTTTAGTGTTGATGCAACAGTGCTGTGGAATTAAATTACTTGTGAGTATCAATGAAAATGTCCCGGAGACGTAATGTGAATTCTGTCTATTAAAAACGCAGGCGCGAATTAAGAATTTTAATACTCAATTCATTGTTGTATTCAACAGATTGAAACCGGTGTGCCAACTGGACTTTTCTAGTTACAGTTCAATTCTGGATTGAAAGCAGTCTGAATTTGAGCCAGTTATAAGAAAGCATTCATTCGTTTCACAGTGTATAAAACATGATTTAGTATGGTTTATAAAATATAATGTTTTAGTAATTTATAGACAAATAAATTAAATATTTTGTTGAATGTCTATTTGGTTTATTATTTGAATAAATACTAAATGTTCCTAATATTTTAATAGTTATGTTTTCAATTACCCAAGACTAGCGGCGAAGATACCGGCGACGAAAAAACCTGGCACACCATGTGATGAACCTAGTTTTTGAACCACGTATAGCGGCAACAGACGATCCGAGGCATTAATTACTCCAGCCTAAAGGTAAGATGTAAATTAATTATATTTCGTATAAGATATCAATACATTATGTAATTAGTATCTAGCTTCAAAATAGTAGTATGCATAATACAAGAAAATAATTTCTAATAACTATGACTAATCATACAATGTAGAGCGGTTCGGGTTATCGGCGATCCGGTACTCTCTGATCGGCTCGATTCTCTGGCCCTGAGGAGGGACGTTGCGTCCCTAAGTATATTTTACCGGATCTATCATGGGGAATGTTCTGAGGAATTGTTCGGAGTACTGCCTGCTGCTGAATTCCGTTACCGTACGTCACGCAATCGACTGTCCTTTCATTCTCACCACCTTGATGGATGGCGGTCCACAACTGTGCGATTCTTACGACATTTTTTACCACGTACGACAATTTTGTGGAACCAACTTATAGCTGCGGTATTCCCGGACCGTTACGACTTGGGGACCTTCATGAAACGAGCCTACTCTTTCCTTAAAGGTCGGCAACGCACCCGTGATTCCCTGGACGTTGCGGGTGTCCATGGGCGGCGATGATCATTTTCCATCGGATGATGCGCTTGCTCGTTTGCCCCCTCTGATATAAAAAAAATAATAAAAAAAAATAATCTAAATACTATTGTTGGGAATAAATTTCGAATAAAAGATTAAGAGACTATACTATAACTTTGATTTAAAATTTAATTATGTAAAGGACTCCAGTAATTAATTATTCAGTGGTAAAGGTTAATTATTTTACAAAAAAAAAAAATTAAAAAAAGACGAGTAAATAGGTAGGCACATTAGAAAAGTTTAGATGCATGAAGCCTGTAAGTTCCCGGATCTCATGGCATTGCACAAGAGATAATTGCTCATGATCTGATTAAAATCGTGTTTAGATAGTAAAACAGTATGTCGCAATATCAATGAACTTAACGATTGACAAAACAATAAATTCAATGTGAGGACAACATTGCATAATAAATTCTTTGTGCGTTTACCTGAATTGGATCACAATCGGCATAATGAGCAGCCAGAACGGCGCCAGTGATGAAATTAACGGAGTAGACAGCGATGAGCCCGATGACTGACACCCACAGTGCTACTCGAGCTTGAGAGATGCGCTCCACGGATAAGCATTTTTGTACGGATGCTTGGTTGGCACAAAACATACTTGTCCAATACATGGTCCCACCCACAACGACCGACCAGAACGAATGCCGTATTGTAGGGTCCACGTTCAAACTAAAAATATTTTGTTGCATGTAATAGGTACTTACTACATTTAATACAAATTGCTATTACAAGAATGTCGAAGAATAATATCTAAACTCCACATGCCTATACCTATTATATTGACATAAATCGCGTAATAACATTTAGAATGAATTGGATAAAAGAATCCTTTTGAAGTTTCCTTCATCATTACCCATTGATAGCAGTTATGAAATAGTGTAATCGCCTTCACACGAATGTATTCTACATAACTAATATTATGTACCTTAGTATATATTTATCAGATATCCAAGATCGATTAATATATAATTTACCCATTAGGAATTGTCGCTTTTCGTTTTATACTAATTTAGTAATAATTTAAGCAATTATAGCAACTTAACAACGACAAATGAAAAATTAAAATTAACAATTAACAATAAATGACAGTTTGTACTGGTTTTAAGTCGCCACTGACTGCAAAAAGACTCTTTCACAGATTCTGCGTCATTATACTAGGTTTTTATACTATTACTTTGTACACTAGGTTTTTACAATCTTACTGACTTGCCCGCGACTTCCGCGTGGTGGCGACTTACAACAAATGATGTAGTATAAAAACCTTATTCATGAAAAAATACATGTACGCGTCAACTTACATGATGACCGGTCAAACGGTCTTAGAATTTAGCGATTACATGCATATAAACATCTATTTTTATACTTACATATACAGATAGATACAGATACAGACAAAAAAAAATAGTTTTATTTTGTAACATACCATATAGTTACCTACATATGAACTTATTGAAAGGAATTCATTTAAGAACTTATTGATATTTCTCTAAATGCGTATTGCACGTTTCAAATAAACGGTAAAGGTAAGGTACATTATTGATTAGTACATTAAACTTTAAAATTGAATTTTTGATTTTTAATTTCATATTGTACGCATATTTCTCTACTTTTGATTATCTTCGTCTTTTTTATAATAATAGATACTTAATATTTACATGTAAAAGGTTACTTACATCATTGCATGTTTTGAAAGTTTTCTCTTTATAGAAAGCTATTAGATACCTACTGTAGTAGGTACTATGCGTTCGTGACCATCATTATACTCATGTTATTATTACTTTAAAACACCGTTAAGATGATGAGATTTAGATACTTTTACTTAAAAAATACAGATTACATGCATGATACAAGTAAAGGCGATTAATGTAGGTATGTTTAATCGATTTTACTGTACTCGAAGAAATGTAGTCTGTCGGTGCGCCGTGCGTGATCCCAGACTGCATCGAGGCCTCCTACTTGAGCTGAGCCTAGTATTAGAACAACCGCCAATGAGCCCAGCAATACAGCGGACTGAAACGTATCAGTCATTATAACGGCCTTCATTCCTCCCTACAAAATCATAATATGTAATTGGAAATCTTTGCATTCATAAAAGGTAGCCATTCATAATATTTAATAATGTATTAATATTAATACCAATGAACTAACCTGTGACGCGTAAAATATGCATACTACGTACACCAGTGATACAGCTAGATATGTATTTAAGCCCGTAACTGAAAATGTGAATAATAAATAATTAAATACTCATATTATATTTATAAATTTTTTAATAAAACTATTGGTTTGCCGTTTTATGTTTTTTGATTATTTTAAGTGTGATAATTCGAACTTTCTTATTATTATTATATTATACGGGTGCAACTTTATTTAACTAAATATCTATGTATTACAGTTAAATAAATCATAATGTGATCGGGCGATGAACTATTTTTTGTCTCACTGCTGTCCCCGAATTCTTTATAAAAATTAGTCTGAAAATATGAAAATATAGTAACGTATTCATTTCATACATAAATATCGTATTTATTGCAAAGCTAAAAACTTTTCCATCGATATAATATATTAAATTTACTTTTAACTATACTTCTACATTTTTCCTTACTTTTGGTCGTCCTGGAGAGAGAGCATTTTCAGTTGCCCAAGAGGCAAAAAATATGAATACTTAATTGGGGTTGCTTTCGATTTTATATTATAACTAGCTGTACCCGCGACTTCGTCCGCGTGGAAAAATGTTCCTTGACCTCTTTAGGTTACTGAGGTTACCCGTGGTACTCATATTTTTGGTGTTAAAAAAAAGTTATTCTCTATAATGGAACATCTGCCATATTAGATTTATGATGACGTCACATATACAAAAACCTGCGTATTCCATTTCAATCGATACCCATATTGTTAGTTTTGAACGAAAAAGTTATTTCCTTCTATGGAACATCCGCCATATTGGATTTATGATGACGTCACATATACAAAAACGTTCTCCTGCGTATTCCATTTCATTTGATACCCATATTGTTGGCGTCGAACGAAAAACTTATTTCCTATTATGGAACATCCGCCATATTGGACTTATGATAACGTCACATGTCCGGGAATTTTCCCCTGCGTATTCCATTTCATTTGATACCCATATTGTTGGTGTTGAACGAAAAAGTTATTTCCTATTATGGAACATCCGCCATATTGGATTTATGATAGCGTCACATGTCCGGGAATTTTCCCCTGCGTATTCCATTTCATTTGATACCCATATTGTTGGTGTTGAACGAAAAAGTTATTTCCTATTATGGAACATCCGCCATATTGGATTTATGATAGCGTCACATATACAAAAACCTTCCTCTGCGTATCCCACTTCATTTGACACCCATATTATTGGTATTGAACAATACTCCGAGAAACCTAGAACGTGACACCCATGTAGAGATATCAAAAAAAATAATATTCACCATCTTAGATTACAAAATGAACGTCATTTTCGTAATCAGCACCCCGAGGTACTTAGAATTTGACAGCCATATCGATTTATCCAAAAAAGTTTACAAAATGAACGTCATTTTCGTAATCAGCACCCCGAGGTACTTAGAATTTGACAGCCATATCGATTTATCCAAAAAAGTAATATTCGCCATCTTGAATTTAAAAATAAAAGTCATTTTCGTAATCAGAACCCCGAAAAACCTAGAATTTGATACTCATATCGACTTATCCAAAAAAGTAATATACGCCATCTTGGATTTGAAAATGAACATCATTTTCGTAATTAGCACCCCGAGAAACCTAGAATATGATACCTATGTCGATTTAACCAAAAAAATAATAATCGCCATCTTGGATTCGAAAATAAACATAATTTTCGTAATCAGCACCCCGAGAAACCTATAATGTGACACCCATATCGATTTATCCAAAAAAGTCATTTTCGCCACCTTGGATTTGAAAATGAACGTCATTTTCGTAATTAGCACCCCGAGAAACCTAGGATATGACACCCATATCGATTAATCCAAAAAAAGTAATATTCGCCATCTTGGATTTGAAAATGAACGTCATTTTCGTAATCAGTACCCCGAGAAACCTAGAACATGACACCCATGTAGATTTTTAAAACATAATAATATTCGCTACCTGGATTACGAAATGAACGTCATTTTCGTAATCAGCACTCGAAAAACCTAGAACTTGATACCCATATCGATTTATAAAAAAAAAATGTAGTATTTGCTATCTTGGATTTGAAAATGAACATCATTTTCGTAATTAGCACCCCGAGAAACCTCGAATATGATACCTATGTCGATTTATCCAAAAAAATAATAATCGCCATCTTGGATTCGAAAATAAACATAATTTTCGTAATCAGCACCTCGAGAAACCTAGAATTTGATACCCGTATCGATTTATCCAAAAAAAAGTAATAATCGCCATCTTGGATTTGAAAATGAATATCATAACATTCGCCATATTGGATTTATGATGACGTCACATATGTATCTACCTTCCCCTGCGTATTCTATTTCATTTGATACCCATATTGTTCGGGTTTCACATTATAAAGTTCCCCTATAAAGTTTCATCCCCCTTTTCACCCCTTTAGGGGTAGATTTTTGATAAAAAAAGAAAACTATTTTTTTTTAATAGAAAAGGTGTATCTGTACCAAATTACATCTTAATCGGTTCAGCGGTTAAAAATTTCCCATACAAAGTTTCATCCCCCTTTTCACCCCTTTAGGGGTAGATTTTTGAAAAATAAAGTAGCGTATGTTCATTCCCTGGTGTCAAACTATCTCCATGTCTAATTTTATCGGAATCAATCCGGCGGTTTAGCCGTAAAAATCAAGCAGACAGACAGGCAGACAAACAGAGACTCGCATTTATAACATTAGTATCCCCTATAAAGTTTCATCCCCCTTTTCACTCCTTTAAGGGTAGATTTTTGGAAAAAAAAGAAATTATGTTTTTTAACAGAAAAGGTTTTATCTATGTACTAAATTTCGTCTTAATCGGTTCAGCGGTTTAGCATTTCCCATATAAAGTTTCATCCCCCTTTTCACCCCTTTAGGGGTAGATTTTTGATAAAAAAAAGAAAAGTATTTTTTTTTAATAGAAAAGGTGTATCTCTGTACCAAATTACATCTTAATCGGTTCAGCGGTTAAAAATTTCCCATACAAAGTTTCATCCCCCTTTTCACCCCTTTAGGGGTAGATTTTTAAAAAATAAAGTAGCCTATGTTCACCCCCTGGTGTCAAACTATCTCCATGCCAAATTTTATCAAAATCTGTCCGGCGGTTTAGCCGTGAAAACGGAACAGACAGACAGACAGACAGACAGACAGACAGAGAGACTTTCGCATTTATAATATTAGTATGGATAGTATGGATGGATTAGTATGGATAGTATGGATTAGCTGTACCAACGACTTCGTCTGCGTGAAAAATTTTTTCGTGGCTTTCCCGGATTAGATTAGATTAGATTATATGTATGTATACCTGCATAGCATGTACAAAGATTGTTTTTGAAAAAAGTCTACGTCTAGCCTACGTCTGTCTCCGGGAACATACTATCTCTGTATCAAATATTATAATTGCTTCGGCGGTTCAGCATTTCCCATTCAAAGTTTCATCCCCCTTTTCACCCCTTTAGGGGTAGGGGTACAAAGTTTCGTCCTCCTCCCTCCCGTCCCCCTTTTCACAGATTTTTAATAAAAAAAGTAGCCTAGATATTCTTCATAAAAAAGCGCTATCACCACATCTATCATAACCACGATTTAGCGTTTCCCATACAAAGTTTCTTCCCCTTTTTCATCCTTTTAGAGGTAGATTTTTAATAAAAAAAGTAATCTATGTCCGTTTTCATATCTTAAGCTATCTTTCTGCCAAATTTCATCATAATAAGTTCAGCGGTTTACCATTTCCCATACAAAATTTCATCCCCTTTTCGCCCCTTTAGGGGTAGATTTTATACAAAAATAAGTAGCCTATCATGAGCGCAATCACATGTTCATACTACGTACTGATTTTCATCAAGATCGGTCAAGCCTTTCTTCAGTTCTAATAGGACATACAGACAGACTCGTGAAGAAATGACGTACTTTCCACACTTGTATCGAAATGTACTAATACCAAACTATCCCACCAGTACCAGAAATAGGTAATCGACCTTGAATAATCATCATGGGGCGATACGAAACAAAAATGTTTTGGCACTGAAAAATTTTCCTTTAACTCTATTACCTTTTACTCTACACCTTGCTCTAGGTGCCAACTGCGACATTTCCGCTGAACAAAAATTAATAATTCTACTTATTGGTGAACGCCAATCAGATACACAATTTATACAATGAGAAAGCCGGATTAAATGAACATTTGTGTGCATTCCTATAGGCACTGACTGTTAAGTTGTGCACTGACGTTCTGTTGGACTGCGCTGTATTTTATTAATCTGCGATTACGGAAACTCGCGACGTCTCAGATCATTTGTTGGTCGGAGAATGAAGCACATCGTGACAAGCCATTATATGCAATGTGTATGTAAGCTGTAGGTACCCAAGTGCAGTCATTGCATCGTAACTTCTGTTACAGGTTTGATGGGTTGCAAGAAGCCATAATAATAAACTATTATTACACGACTTAAATTTTTATTACAACTATTTCGATACAGCATGCATACAGAAATATGTAATCAAAAGAAATAAATGGGTATCCTTTTATGCTAGGCTGAGTCAGTTTAGAAAGGCTTGTAATCTAAATTGAACCTGGGAATTCTTACGTGACGACTATTATTTTCACCATTGCGCCGCGGAGGTCATTGAATAATAGGTATTACATAAATTTTATAACATTATATCATTTTTTAATTACAATAATAGTGTACATTTTTTTCTTTAAATAAGCGTTCGTGGCTAAGTGCGAGTAAGAGGATTGGGATTTACATGAATTATATTAGTACTTAATTATTAACAATAACAAACAATATTAAAAGGAAAGTTTTATATAATATTCAGTTTATATTAAATTTCAGTTGACAAAGTTAAAGATTTATTTAAAATACCCTCGCAGGAATAAGAATTAGTAGATGTACGTGTGAGCAAAATGTAGCGTCGAACTATCACGAAAATGGTTGTGTAAGTAATGATTATATTGATATCTTGCAAATACGAATTGAATTTTTGATGCCATTGTTATTTATTAAGATATCTATTGCATAAGAAAATGGTAACTAACTTATGCGATGCCACGACATTATTACTATACGTTTTTGGTTCATGTCTTTTATTGAAACTCCACATAACGTACTTTTACTTTCACCAACATTATGTTGATAAACACATTTAATAGCCTATCTAATCATATTGCAAATTATAGTGAAAAACGAAATATCTAGTTTACATACACGAGAAAAATTAAAAATATAGAAATAGGTACTTACCTATAACACAATACCGTGTGTTCCTTTAAGTAGACCTATCTACACTTAAATAATATATTTTTGTCTGAAGAATCAGGAAATATGAAAAAATTAAAAATATTTTTACAATAAGCCTATGTATAAAATAGAAACTACTTTTCCGCTAAAAAAATGACACTTCTACTGAAGTTGTAAATTCAGAAAAAAACATGCCCAAAAAAAAATACTCAAACACTTTATCGACCAGAATTTACAAAAACATCGAGTTAGATTCGAAACAAAATAACATAATTTCCTTTCCTTTCAAAGTTCATGTTTATTTAAGCATTAACTATTCGTTTTCTTTTTAGAAATGTTAACTGAATACTATTGAATTAAAAGATTCATCAATTAAGTACCTATATTTTTTATTATGTGTATCATTTTCTCTAAGTTAAGATTTTAATACAATAAATTATTCTACGTCCAAATTTTAAAGGCTCTCACCTCTGCTGCACTCCGTCAACGTGTTCATTACCTACCTACATCTAAACTCTACAGCGGCTAATATAATGTTTATTAATTACATACTGTATTTGATTTTTTCCTCAGACCAATATAATTAAAAAGTAAAGACAGAGTAATACTGAACAAACACGGCGACTGGGATGAAGCCGGTTTTTATGCACGTGTGCGTAACTCTGCGTTAGATAAACAAGCTAGGCGCTCAATATGTGCTAGAATATAATGTTACCACAGCAGTAAGCGTTTATATTCTTATTCCAAAAAAGAAAATCCTATGAATAACAATAACTATAAGCAAATGAGCAGTTAGACAAATATTGTACAGATAAAAAAATTAAACCGACTTCAAAAAAGAACACAGTTACTGAAGTCGGTCCCAAACTTAATACTAAACTAATAGACTTTAGTTAATGAAGTCGGTGCCAAATTAATGTTCGAACATTGATTTGGCACCGACTTCATTAACTATCAAATTCAATTATATTTTATGGATATTTGTATCGTATTTATAAAGTTATTTTTGTACCTAAGTTTTGATTAGTAAAGGATAGTTATTTCATATTTTTCAGTGTTCTTTTTTGAAGTCGGTTTAATTTTTTTTTTTAATTTTTTATTTCTCCCTTTTGAGTAAATAAATATCTAGGGCAGGTCTACAATTAGTTCATTTTCTAATTCTGGAGCACAATGTGTAACTTCCATTCTATCGAACAGCACAAACCGTGGGCTTTCACAATAAAAGATGCGAACAGATCGAACATGGCATATTATTGCCCATTATGGCCATTATCAATATCGTCAATATCATATCAATATCAATCAGTTCTAAAAGAACAGTGCAAAGGTTGCATCATAATTACACTTTAGCAGTATTCTTACAATCCGAAGACGACAGCCCGGTGGCTGTCCTCTTCTGATTCCACCGTATTTTCTGTCCGCCACAAGACTGACTCTACTGACTGAATTTATTATATTACAGGCAATTTATATCTTTTCCCTACTACTATTATACCATATGGGGACAACGATAGTTAACAAATGACATACAAGAAAATCATCAACATAAATGAATAAAGGTTACAACCAGGTCGTGTTATTTGGTGTATCTTCGAAACCAAAGCTTCAATATCAGTGAAATTTCAATGGGACCAATCTGGAAGTGTATCTTTTCAAACAAAAAAGAATTTTCGAAATCGGTTTATAAATGACGGAGTTATGAGGTAACAAACATAAAAAAAAACAACCGAATTGAGAACCTCCTTTTTTGGAAGTAGGTTGAAAATTATAAGCGTTTAGCAGTGTCACCTTAATAAAAGACAAACGGAAGGCAATCGGTAATAACCATTATGATCAACAAAGCGTAGTCATTGCTCTTATTATACATACTACAAATGCCTATTTAAACAATAATACAAAAGAATATGTACTATACTATGTACTATTCCCTATTCGTCATAATCATAGATTCTTTTGTATTATTAATTTGTTGTTCTAATCTAATACACAAAAATCTATATTTGTTCGTATTTTAGGGCTGCCATATCGTTCATCCGATTCGGATGCAATTTGATATGGAGATATGTAGTTTGAATCCTGGAGAAGAACATAGGCTATTTTAAAAATAAAAAACACCGCCGAAGTCGCGGGCATCAGCTAGAAATTTATAAAAATTAGAAATTATAATTTCTAAAGTCGAGCTATTTTTATAAATTATTTATACATAGAACTTTAATGATCATTACGTTGTATCAACTCTTCACGGTATTGAGGTTTTAAAATGCTAATTGAGTTCCTACGTAAAATTTTTGTTATTAAAATTATAAGTTGCTATGTTGCCGCATATATATATGACAATTTTGATAGTCAACCTCTAAATATTTCTGACTATTCAGGCCATCTCGGCTTAAAGTACTCGCGGGCCGGGCTGTAGATGGGAAAGTGAAGCAGAACATCTTGTTTCCATCTTCATCTTCACTTCCACACACTTTCCATCTTCACTTCTTTTAAAATTCACTTTTTACGCAGTCGTTTTTTGATCTTTTTATTTTCTTTTCTATTATTTTTCTCGTTTGTTAATTAACGAGTTGGTAATGGCGGTCATAGTTACCATTCAGAGCAGTAAAATTCTGAGTTTGTCATTCAATTTTAATAATTATAACATAATTATGACCTTCTTTTGTACGTATGTCTATTGTACCTATTTGAACTGCTTTTCACCAGTTTACGACGCAGGATGGTAACTATTATATATAATTTTTTAAGATTTCATCGTCACTTCATAGTCTTGTTACAACTTCATATCTCAATAAATATATATATATATATATATATATATATATATATATATATATATATATATATATATATATATATATATATATATATATATATATATATATATCAAAGTAGATACGCGATCATAGTAGTTAGATCAAATCGTAGTCCCTGCAGCTCCTACAATTTAGAACACCGAACATTATGTCTTTATTTTTTAATTGGTCTGATATTTTTGCGATAATTATAGGTAATGTTTGCTAACATTACTTCCTGACATTTCTTATAGCTTAGCTAACTGTGAACCTTTCACTAAAGTAAGTTTGTATAAAAGTAGGTTTTTAACATTATGCAAGTACGTTCTTAGGTATATATACCTATCGTATTCGTTACAAAGGTCAACTCAAAGGCATGATATTTAAGTCTTCGAATAACTGACTGTGTTAAATAATTTTATGAAGTCTACATTCGGCCTTCACGCTAGTGAAATTAATAAATACTTACCCCAAAAACATGTCACGTAAAAGTTCTATTCTATTTGATATGGGGTACCTATTATGTAAGTGACCATTAATTCGATGTCCTGCGACATTGAATATGTTTGGCATACTTAAAATTGAACGCATGTTTGGTCGCTACTTGTTACAAAATTTCGCTATTATCTATGCAAATTTTATATGGACTGGAATGTATAACGTAGAGTAATATTATGTAATCTTATGGTATTGTGATATAATTATTTATTAATTTATAAGGAGACCAGACATCTATGTCCGTGCATGTAAGCTTTTTACTGATATGCGAAACATCTACTTAACTTGGTTACCTATATTTTGCTTATTACAAATTCCCACGAGTAAAAGCGTTTATAAAATGTATATGTATTAATTATACATAATAATAGAGTACCATCAGACAGCGCAAGAGCCGGTGCGTAGACGGCTACCGCAGTGTAGAGTATCATTTGCATCATGTAGAGAGCGCTAGCGTACACGCGTATTGTCTTGCAGAAACGCACTTCCTGTAAATAAAACGCGTTCAATAGAACTCATAGCAAAAATAAAAATGAATATTTTTAATGAATGTATACCTAAATAACTAAATGTATAATTAAATTTATAAGTAACTAAATGTAAAAATAACTGGTTTGATTTCATACATTTATAATTCATATGTTTGGTTTAAATTTTGGTTACATATACAATTACTGGTTTTAACGTAGCATTTATTTTGCATAAAAATATTTAAAGATTTTTAAATTTTTAAAAACGAATTCTGAAATGGTATAATACCCATGGCACAGTCCTCTTCCTTTTCTAGAACTATAATACCTAACAATTGCGTAATTATTACAAAAGTTAGTGTAGTTAACCTGATGGTATGACTCACTACCATTTAAAGAAAGAAAAATACAGTACAGTCTTAGACTAACATACAATAGATATCGTTGATTCTAATAGTTTGTACTTGTATAATGGTAAACTAACTTGGTTTGCTTTACAATTGTATTTTAAAAAAACTGGTAAAAACATTTAATGTTTGCTCATGTATCTTAATAAAATACACTAAATAGGTGCATATGTATTAGTAGTAGCTAGTAGGTATAACCAAGTAGGTGACTGATACAACTTTGCTGTTAAATAAGGTTGTTACTTAATTATTTTTATGGTAGGTACCCTGAAAGATGAACGAGATATTTGGAATTTTTAGAGTATGTAGGTAAGTGCTTCGGGTTTGCAATAGCATAATGCTAGACGCTGCTAATAATTTTATAGTTTATATGGTAAATAGGTATTACAAAATAATGCTATGTCTCGCCGCATACGGCGGTGAAGGCGGCGACTCGCGGTACCGTGTCGTCAGGACACAGTTACAATTGTCCTGTCCTGTGAGATTGTGTGAAGTTTACTATTACGAAATATAATTTACCAAATATTCGTAACATGATGTGAGTCTTAATCTCATGAATACTGGCAGGTAAAGTTGGCTTGTAATAGGAAACACCAATAAAAATGCAACACAAATCATCCAAAACTGTGCACCCGATATGTACATCTCTGCCGGGTTTCCCAACAATTCTATTGCAGTGATGAAACTGAAAACAAACACATATGTATTACTTAAATACGGATTTATTTATACTTATATTTATTATTGATTAGCTACTTATATACAAGGTTATTGTGAAATGGGATATAAATCCGCCGCCGTTTCAACGTGTCACTGTTGACTGTTATATTGCAAAAATAATAATTACGGAATAAGTTTATTTTGTTTTCCATACAAAAATAAAATTCATCTAAAAGAAAAAATGTACAACCCTATCATTATGCCCTATAATTCAAACTAGCGACCCACCCCGGCTTCTCACGGGTAGAAATATTTAAAAAATAAAAAACAGCCTGTTATTCGCTGCTAATGTAGCTTTCCATAGGTGAAACAATTTTTAAAATCGGTTCAGTAGTTTTTGAGTTGACATACAAACAAACAAAGTTTACGTCTTTATAATATAAGTACAGATATAGATGTTTACTAGCTACGTAAAAATAGGTTGTTTTTACGTAGCTAGTAAACAGGGGTTGCCTTACCTCTATTTTCTTTAATAACTTTGAGGTGTTACTCGATAACTATTGACTTTTGGTGAAGTTGTAGAACGCAAGTTTTAATGAGTATTTTAATACCTTTTCGCATTTACCCATCCTTTCGAAATAACCTTGTATATAGTTATTACTTATCTTATAAAAACGATGCCTAGTAATATATTACGCTATATTTTTTTATGAATATAATTATATACTTTGTAATAATGTACGAATGTAACAGTTCTAACACTTTCATGTTTTAAATAGTTTATTATTATTATAATCTTACCTTGCTGCTAAACTTAAAGCCATTGGAAAGGTACCCATAGACGAACCGCCTAGTAAAAAATCATCACTAGTCGTTTGTTTCTCTCCAAAGTATCCGTAATATACTCCAATCCCACATGAAACTATTAGCATCGTCGCTAAAACACTATAGTCTTCCCAGTGGAAAAGTGTATTTATTTCAGTGTCATTTATTTGTGAAACGCTTACATTAATTTTGTATGTACTGTGTCGTGATACGTTCGGAGACCCTGTTGTTGCCGTTATTAATGTAAGGCTCCAAAAAAAAAAAATTTGGATGATCTAAAATATAAAATAAATACAAATAGAAATTTTTTCAAATATAACCAAAGTCAGTGTTTACTGTTTGTACAAATATTGTTTTTTACTGTATCTAATACGCTGACCTTTAACACGAATTGTGTTATGCAAGAAATTTTTTTTATTCTCGTGCGTTTTTAATTAGTCTCTATTACTCGAATATTTTAGATATTTATCATTCTGAATGTACGTATACATGTATATTTTAGATACATATTAAATATCTACGTGTAAACGCACCTATTGCAATTGTGTAATAATTGAACCGGTGATGGGATGATCACGGACCCGTCCCGTCAATGAGAAATAAATCTTGATTAGAGATTTTCAATTGCGAAAAGTTCAGAGCCACAGTCATTAATTAAATTAGCTATTAAATATTTAACGATAATAATTGTTAGATTAAAAAATGACAGAAAGTTTTATTTTATTGCCCTTAGATTTCGAAACAAATGTAGATGCCCCAATAATTTGTACTGTTAACAATTTATTACATTTCGTATCGTAATAAATCGTCAAGCATAGATATTTTTTTTTATAATGAACGTAACAGAGCAATTTATAGAAAATGCACAGTATATCTGAGTAGATAAAGCCATCTGTTGTAAACTTGTAATTGCAACGCAACGCTCCGTATATGTTCAGGCGGTAATAAGTATTACAGTGGAATAATCCAGTTTAGTTCCTATAAAAGCTTCTTTCAACCATCCTAAACCGGATAATACTGGAAAGCTTTGATACGCTTCATTGAACATCTTAATTTGAAGTAATTCATGGCTATAGTTGGACGTGTAGTCTCGCATTCCAAACAATTAAATAGGTATTAGATGACTGCACATTTTCATTTATTTATTTACATACATTACTGCTTACATACTTATATAGGTATGCATGCATGTAATGTAACAATACTGCAACAACATGTAATTATTATTGTTGTAAATATAATATTAGTTACCTACCTGATCACATACATGAATATTAATGAAATTGTATGTTTAGGGAATGTCTTTGAGAAATGGAACACTGTGTAGTCTAGAGGAATACATACAGCAACTAGCAATAAATCTGTCATACGATGTTCTTTTGGCACTAATTGGCAGAGTAAATGTATTTAAATTTCCAAAAAATCACGTAAATTCGGTGTTGCAGGTAGTGAGACCTGGATATATATAAAATCGAGTGAAAATAAGATGGCATACGGTGGAAACGCGGTCTCTCAGAAACATGCGCGGTATCATTCTTTTGTAAAGAATACGAAATGAAAAGATATGCAATATGGGATTATTAGATAAAGGTGCTCTACATATAGGAATATAAAAAAGCATTGAATAACAACTGATAAAGAAATTTACGGGGCGGAAACGGAAATATCTTATTGTATAATCGATTTTTAAACATCGATTTCTGATTTCTATACAGTTTTTAACTGAAATACATCTAAATTTGTGACAGTTTGTTTTTTGAAAGGTGTGTTAAAACCAACAGCAGTAACAGCGTTATTGTAAAACAAGTAATAATTAAAACAAAAACTAATAATTCCATAATATCAAAAAGGAATAATGTCAAATATAATTCCAAAATAAGCGCCTCCATGAGGCACGTTTACGTCTATACCACACCGCATTTACCTATTTCGTGCAACACAAGCATTATTCGAAATTTGAAACTATCAAATAATGCATAGACTATACACATATATTCGTATCCAATTTTTATTTGTTTCAGTCAATTTCAGTGTCTCATATCAGTCAATCTTTCTTGTAATAACATAAGTCGGAAATAGGTAGGAAGATACTTAACGAACAATTAGGTACAGCTACTAAAGCTAATGCTAAAGCTAATGATGAAAATGTTAGTTTAATACATTCGCTTTTTGCACTTAATAGTTGTCGGGTCATTACATCGAAGAGTATTGCAAACGAGTACAAAAAGGTTTAGTTTCCTCAAAGGCTTTTAGAAGTTTAAAAGTGATGCACATATGTAATGCGGTTTTAATTGCATAACAATTTTCGTGTGTTAGAGCAAAAGAACCTAGAAAACAGCATTTTACAGTTAAAGTTACTCAATATAGGTAGTGAAGAGAAATAAGTACAAGCAACAGGTACATGCACCGTACCTACTATCTTTTAAAATATAGTAGGTTTTAGATTATACACTTACTACGAAAATATGACTGACCCAGATGACACCCTCAGTATGAAATAACTTATTACGAGGTAAAATAGGTAAGTACTAACTTGCAAGGTTTATTTAATACAAGTTTTCAATCTAGAATAAATATAATTTGTTCTAATAATTTTAATAAAAATATAATTTTATAAACAACTGAACATATTAATATACTAAGTACTTATTAAGTAAACAATTTATTGCAAAACGTTTTCTCACAGAAAGGATCTGAACATGCTTATACCTACTGCTGGTTCGAACTATAGATAGATTGATGTGGCGTATGTTACACATGTACACTACTTAAATAGGTATTATATATACCTATATTACCAAAGTAAAATACCCATTACTAACCTTTCTTTTTATACTATAAGCTTTGTAAACACTTCTGTGCTGTATTGTTGTCATTTCGATACGGCTTTTTAATTCAATATCAACTTTTATGTTACTGTTCGTTCAACTTTTCTCACTTGATCCCCTCGGGGTCCTTGATTAATCCACAGCGTGTTGTGAGCTTGAAGCGTCGTAGTGATATGTCTCAACATACAATATAATCAATGGTAATTAAGAAATTGTGAAGGCGGGACTGTTTGTTAAACGAAGCGTTACAAATAATCTTTAGTTCTTTTAAATAAATTACTTAGAACATATGTCAGAATAATCAGAAAGTAAGTCAAAAGTTATAGCGCTTATAGCATATGCTATATATCGCGATTTTGTTGAACTAAATAAGTACACAAGCTTGAATAACACTGATGATTGGGCAGTAGAAGTTTGTTAAACAGACGATAAGGAGACTGCGTTACTAAAAGCATTTAAGCGAACTACAAGCTATTCACATACTTACCATAAATAAAAGTTACAATACCTATTTTACCTACTGCATTTGTTATTATCAGATTATAGCGTATTTATTGTTCATAAATAGGTACAATTATTCATAGTCGATTTTTTTCCAGATAATTTGTATGAAACTATTATGTGTAAAATAAAGGTGTCATAATAGAAGTATACATACATATAAGAGATATATCTATCTATATATATAAAAGGCAATGTATGTATGTTCCATATGGACTCCGAAACGGCTGGACCGATTTCGATGAAATTTTCAGGGAATCTTCAGATTGGCCTAGCGGGTGATCCTGTAAAGTTTGGTAGCGATCGGATCAGTAGAATTTTTTTTTGTTTTTTACGCCCAGTGAAACTAACGCCCAGTGAAACGGGTCGGGTTTGCTAGTATATAAATATAACATTATGCACAATATTTTTTATAATTTATTAACATAAATACAAATCAAAACTTTTAAACTTTCGCGCTGCATTCTTCGATCACAAATATATAACTATATTCACAATCCTTTATAAAATTGGAATAAATTATTGTCTGAATTGACATATACATTTCTAATATCGTATAGTATTATCTCAATATTGTGTTAATTTAAAGTAAACGTTACTGTCAATATATAAGCATATAAGGGTTGTAAAAACTTGTAAAAGATTCTCTCATGGCATTGAAACGACGTTTGTTAACAAAAATATATTTAAAATTCAATCTTACGCTTCATACTTAAAGTGTAATTCACGTAATTTATTTGTTTCGCTATTTACGTCATTATGATTTGTTAGATGAAAGTGACAAGGATAAGACATATAGAAATTATAATGTTAGACAAGGAATAAGATGTTGCATGTCAGGCAATGACATATTCAGATGCAATGTAAGAATAGAAAAAGGGAGGGAGCAGCATTGTTACACAGTTATTAATATTTTTTTATTTTTGGTTCTTCGATCACAAATAATAATTCACAATTTTCTTTAAAATCTAAATACATAATTACTGTCCGAATTGACATATACATTTTGAACATCTTACGGTATTATTGGTAATATTCTTTTAATTTAAAGTAGATCTTAAAGGTATAAAGTTGTAAAAGCTCGTTTAGATCCTTGTAAGGCATTGAAACGAAGTTTGTCAAAAAAAAACTTACGTTTCGTGCTTAAAGTATAATTCACGTAATATATTTCCATCGCTGTTTACATCATTTTGGTTTGTTACGTGGACGTGACAAGGATAAGACATGATATTTAGATTAGGCAAGACAAGAAAAAAATGTTGGATATCAGGCAATGACGTAATCTAGGAATACAGAGTGAAGTCGCAATAAAGTGCTGATATTTTTTTAATTTTTCAATGCGAAATCGTATGCTAGTCATTATTTAATATATACATACATATCAACACGCCGTATCCCTAACGGGGTAGTCAGAGAAATATGTCATGACTAGAAATCTTAACTTTGACAAAAAACAATTAAAGGATCTAAAATCTTAGTTTCAAACGATTTAGTGGCAACGTTAATCTTCTAACAATGCCACAATACAAATAATAACTTACTGTCAAATAGAAATGCAGTGCAAGTTTAATATTATGTAGCCTTTTTAAGCCTTTCGCTGTGACATATTCGTCACTTTCTAAAAAGTGATCAGAGCAAACTACGCTTCGTTCATTTGGTGGTATTCATCGCATTTTTGGCGTGCTACTATAGAAGTCTATTTTTCATATCGAATAGGATCTCAAGGAAAGCTATATATTTTTTTATATGTTCGAGAAAAATATTGCAATAACTTGCAGTGTTTATAAAAGAATACATAATTACATAAATTACATTAAAATTTATAATTAGCAGCAAATCCTATACTACAGTCATAATTGAAATCTCAACACCAAAAATATATTTAAAAAAATAAAAGTGTAAGACTAAAAACTCTATTCTATAATTTTAGAACAGAAATAAAAGTATAATCCGAATAAATGAAATCTGAATGCGGTAGTATGGTTCTCAATATCTTATTCACGATCGTATAATTAATTGTATTATGTAGCTGTCATTTGAAAAATATTATTCTGAATTTAATAAAAAAGAGCTATATTATAACGAAATAATGAACACGTAAATAAAATATTCTTAATTACTTACCGAAAATAAATTCGGAACTTCATCTTTTTTTAACGTTATAGACCTGTCATTTTTACAATTTTTGAAGGAGCACTTTGTCATGTTTCCTTTAGTGTTCACAAATTACTACTAAGACTGAGTGCGCTAAAATTCTCATTTCAGCGCACATTTGGTTCGGTCGTTTTTGGAACGCTGATTGTGTATCTTGTTATATATTTGTGATCAAAGGCTGCATTATAAAATATCTAAAAACACGGGAAATTAACGCGATTACCTTTTATTTTCCCTTTACGTTTCTGAAATGACGGAGTGAATTTTGCTGCGACAGTTTACTTGAGACCACGGCCGATGAAACTCGGCCGAAACGTCAAGGGAAAATAAAAGGTAATCGCGTTAATTTCCCGTGTTTTTAGATATTTTATAAATACAAATCGTATATTAAATTGAGAATTAATATACATATATATATATATATACGAAACATCGTTATACATAGATGTATAACGATGTTTCGTTTAATTGGCTAGATGACTATTTCCGAACTAGTTAAGAGATAGATTCGGTAATCATATCATAAATGAAAACGTGAAATAATATTCGAAATATTATAATGAAAAACTTAACTTTAGTGGTGGAAGCAGAGTGGGGATAACTTCCGTTCTATCCTCGGACTAAATATCACAAAGGACGGAGCATTCGCTCTAAGAGCGTGTCCATACTATGGCCTTTTTTGTTGACCGAGATTATAGATTTTTACTAATGTGTGTGATTAGGGAAGGTCACGGTACAACGATACACAGCTGAACATGACACGTTTCTATTTTTGTGAATACTATTAGCCAAAATACTAAAGATTTACGAGTATTTTATAAATAATTATTTCATGACCAACTCGTAAGCTTACACGATTTACACTGACAGTGCGAGGTTGCCATATTTACTACAGCTAGCTCTTTTACTCTTGGTTACGCTCAATGAGATAGAAAGAGACTCGAAAATTCGTTTGACACACGGTAGTAAGAACGGCAACTTATTCTAGCTCTGTCCGTTGTTTCTTGGTCCGAGTTTCTGTCACTCCTAGCGTTTTGCAACGTCATTGCTACTTTGTGATGCCCAACTATTGGAGTTTAAAACCCAATAACTCAGTTTAGATCAATGAATCTCAACTAGTTTTTTCTCAGTAGTATTCGAAATGTTTAATTATTATTTTATACAAGGAATAAAATATACCACATTTAAAAGCAGTCATTTTTTTGTTTCTTTTATTATATGTTACGTTACTAATTAAAAATAATCACAATCGCGAATGTTTTTATATACTTACTACAAAACAATAATTTAGTGAGTTTTTCAATGTGATCCAATCTCCAAAGTTTGGTGCCGTGTTTGGTAGCTTGGTCATACTCTACACACTCTAACCTCCTCACGCTGTACTGTGAGAATATTCCTAGAAAATCGATTAAAAATATTTTTTCTAACATAACTGTAAACAAACAAACAGGGCCGTGCGGTAAATTTTCTCAGTGTGATGAAAGACTGAAAGAATATCGCCTCCTAGATACTCTTTTTTTTCAAATAAAATTATGCAGAATGAGTTAAAAATATATTGTACATTAACATGTTTAACTGACTTTCATTGTTACTCGTTACTCTAGACACAGTTCTAATGAACTTTGCTAAAAGCATTAACAATTTATCACAGTTTTTGCCCTTCGAATTTGGTCTTTTAACTCTTAAAGCTTAGTAAATTTATTGCTAAGAGATTTGTAAACTAAGAGTGGCAGCCAATGTGAACTCAGTAGAAGTTAACGACAGATTTCTAAGCTTTGTTTGGCTTATTTAAATTCTTAGGTACTTTTTAATTTGGAAAAACTTATTTACTTGTTAGCTGCAGGGATGGGAGTGTCAATAAAATTCTCAGAGCTACAACAGTAGATCAACCGCGTTGAAACGCCAGACGTCTCGAAATTTTGAATTAATCTCATTTTTAGGGCTTTTTAGGGATTATATAAGAATCACATTATAAATTACACAAAGATGATAATGATTCATAAATGTGTTTTGTTTTGGTTACATTTGTATTTCAATTATAATGTTTTTAATTTTATTATCAATTATTGCAATGTTCTAATTTATGTTTTCGTTTGGCTCCTCCATAACTCCTTTTACCACCCCTTTCCTGTGCCGCCTGATACAGTTGCCTCTCTGCATTATAGCACGGCATGGCCCTGCAAATTAACGAAATATGTTTATATAAATAGTCAATCTAATATATAAAATTCTCGTGTCACAGTGTTTGTAACAAACGGCTTGACCGATTCTTATGAAATTTTGTGTGTATACAGTAGGTCTGAGAATAGGACGTAAACTATTTTTCATACCCCTAAGTGATAAGGGTGGTCCACCACCCTGTGGTGGTGGTGTGTGGTGTGGTGGTGGTGTGGGTGGTATTATTTTTTAGACATTTTTTTTTATTTTTATGATTCGGCATTAAAAATATATATATACAACTCTATATTTTTATATATTTAATATCGGGCAAAACAACGTTTGCCGGGTCAGCTAGTACTTTATAATAACATAGAACAGACTATACTTTTACTTTGACTATAAGTAGTTAAATTATATCTACAAAAGTCATCTAACAGATAATACCATTTTAAAGTTCGGCGCATATAAGACATATTATTGCTTTTGTCAATTTTCTCTTGTGCATTTTTACAATGGCATATGGTTTTATACCTACATGTAAAATTTTCTATTGCACACGAATTATATAGAACAGAAGTATGTATTTTCAACTTTAAAATTATACACCTAATAGTTTTCACATTAAATTTTTTGAACTAATTCTATAAACCACGAGCTAATGTCACTGTCACAGTGACAACAAAAATTATATAATAGGTCTTTACCTATGAAGTTGCCGTTTCGCCACCCGTAAACTAAAGTCAACAACGACGAATTAAAGGCGATAGTGGAAGCTGACGATAGTCAGTCTACTGCTGAGTTAGCAGCAGCTTTCGATGTTAGCATCAAAACAATATTGGTCCATTTGCGTCAAACTATCAAGGTAAAAAAGCTTGATAAGTGCGTGCCGCATGAAATGAACGATCGCCAGCGCGACGAACGCGTTGAGGTATGCCTTGCGTTGCTTAATAGACACAGAAACGAAGGGATTTTGAACCGTATTGTTACTCGCGATGAAAAATGGATTCTTTTTGAAAATCTTACCCCTAGAAAATGATGGTTACTGTTTGGTGGTCTAGTGCCGGTGTAATTCGTCATAGCTTCTTACCAAATGGCACGAGCATTACTGCGAATGTGTACTGTGAACTGGACACAATGATGGAGAAGCTCGCAATTCTCCGGCCAGTCTTGATTAATCGCTCGTCCCCGCTGCTCCTGCACGACAACGCTCGACCTCACACATCACAACAGACGGTCTCTAAGCTACAAGAGTTAGGGTTGGAAGTTTTGCGTCATCCACCGTACTCACCAGACCTTGCGCCGACAGACTTCTACTTTTTCCAAAATTTGGACAACTTCTTGGCAGGAAAAAATTCTTTACCCGAGAGGCAGTATGCCTTTCCTTTGAAGAGTTTGTTTCCTCCCATACATCTGACTTCTTCAAGCAGGGCGTTGAAAAATTACCACTGCGCTGGCAGAGATGCATCGATAGCACGAGTGCATACTTTGATTAATAGAAATAAAAAATATATATTAAAAAAAATACTTTAACTTTTTGTATACTAAACGGCAATTTCATAGATAAAGACCTAATATATAACATAAAGTTAGTATGCACTATTATTCATGATATATTTATAATTAATTTACAACGTCATAGTTAGTTAGTTTAAAGATTGTTATTTGTTAAAGAAGTAGTTTAATTTGATTTATTTGTAGGGCATTATATTTATTTGTAGTGTTAAATTAACTGTTTTATAATAACAGTTGTAAAGTGTCTTTGATGCATCCCTAAAATAATGTTTAAAAATAGACTCGACTTTTAGTATATCGAAGATTGAAAATTAGCGGTCATACAAATATATAAGCACGTCTTATTAAAATTTCAATCTTATAACAATAATAGCACAGTCGTTTAGTTACATGGAGTGAAACAGCAAGCAATCTTTGCTTTATTAATATTTCTAACACACAAATATTGTAATAGCTCTCTGTCAACAAACACTCAAACGAGGAATCAATCTACTGCTGATTGAATTGTTGCACCGTGGCTGATTCAAATGTACCTATTTCATGGTCTATTGCAATAAAGTTGTCATCACTTTGTACAAGTATGTTACATAAGAACTTTGCAATCATTTTTATAAAACTAAAATCATTACTTTCAAAAAATATTTGCAACAACTCGCTCTTAGCGACTAATGAAACTAAACTAAATTACGATTTTGGGCTTTTGCATTCTCGTTCCTTTTAACATTTTTTAGACGTAATAAAAATAGTACCTATTCCGATCCAAAAGTGGAATATGGGAAACTTATGAATAATCTAGGTGGCTGTTTGTCAAAGTAACAATACACAAATGTGAAGTTCAAAAGTCGGGTTAAAACTTTTGGAGATTGTCTTTTCAAACAATCCGAAAATGTCTATACGTAGGTACTGCAAAGAATAAAGCTACGGTCAAAAAATATGTAGGTAAGAAGGAAGTAACGGAATGGCCTGCTCTCAGCCGAATATACCTACGTAGGGTTGTTGCGTTGGGTGTGAAATGCGGACAGCATCTCGTAGAAATTATACATTTTAATATAAGTATATGATGCCGTCAATAAAATGTATTCGTTTTCCCGATTATCCGATTATAGATATTGATATCGATGTCAACATTGATGTTTTTCTAATATCGCTCATCCCTAAGTTGGGGCTCCGGTTCTCCATCCGTGCTGTCCCGTGGAGGATGACAGCCCGTGATTCCACGCTGTCTTGGCACTGAGAGGGTGTAGGGCGGTTCTGTAACTAACCCCCGGCCGAAAAGTGGTTCAGCATGGCCCGAGAGAGACTCCGGTGCGTTCCGCAGCTCATGCTGCCCCATGCAGGAGTTCTCGGCGAGGTCGACTGCCATAGTTTTAGTGAGTAAAAGCCCTACATAAACCAGTCGCACTCCCAGGGGTTTGGTACTTGTATCCAAGTTACTCCTGCGAAACAAAAAGGTACTGAGAAGAATTGATAACAAATTCAGTGGTGTATTTTTGAATATCATCTTCCAACGGAATTAGATTAGGTATACGTGTTACAAAGGCCAGTACCATTTAATAACGCAAGTAGGTAACAACAAGCACAGATTACTTATTTGTTCCAATTTGCAACTTCGATAATGTCTTGATACCGTTATATTGGTACTATTTGGTTATATTGGTAATAAGTAAGCTTTGAATAGATTTTTAAACCTTTACTTTGGTATTTTTTATATTTTTTTAAGAATAAGTTACTTTTTTCGCTTTCCTATATATACCTACTATCTTTTTATGAAATTCATACGTTTCTGGATAATTATAATATACATATACCATTTTGGAAAAATATAATTATACTATTCCGGATTCCAGATTATTATGTATAAATAATTCTCTAAGAATCAGATATCGACTTACTGAAATGAAATGTGATAATATTGTAATATATTTTAATTTAACCTTTCTAATTTGTCTTATGTAGGTACCTTTAATTGTATATAATCTCAAATGTTCATTTGCGGAAATCCATCTCCGGATCAGACTCGTCCAGTAACCAATACCGAATTCGGTGCTGATTAGCTGGCAGAGTCTGATCTCTGGAATATCCTGAGGATGCTTCGCCTCTCAACGAAATTTGGGCGGAAAACAGATAAATATGATAAGAATTCATCACATGAGGTACCTTTAATATTAATACAATCGCAATAATTTCAAAATACATACTTAGTATAAAACAAAGTCGCACGCATTTGTCAGTTTGTTCGTTTATAACTTCTACACTTTTAAGTAATGTGATTTCATTACCATCATTTAGAATATGGAACGAGGAAGGTTAGGGTTATAGCGCGTTCTCGTTTAGTCTATAAAAACAAAGAAATATCGACATTTAGTAATCAAGTCCCTGTTCGAAGCCGGTACCGGTCACTAGTGTAGTCCACTTACATAAACAGCTCAGACGTCAATTGTCGCAAATACACAAAAATATATGTACTTATTTGCTATTTTTGTGCGTCTTTTTACAAATGGCGAAAAGAATAATTTCCTTCTGTCTTGTGTCGTTCCATTGATTTTTCTTTCGAAATAGGTACTTAAGACGAATTATAGTTGTAGAACAATAAAATCTCCAACTTATGATCTTTTAATCTAGAAGCTTAAAACGTTTTTTATTTCTAAAAATATTTTATTTATACATATTATCTTATAATATCTTCTACAATTATGGATTAGATTGCATATAAAATAAAATATGTGTCTGCCCTCTAACATCGACATGCGTTGCGGCGTTTCGTAGGAGGGCGGTGCGTGAGCACCATCGCGTTACGCAAGGTATGTGAACCATCGAAAGTGCCCCCTCCCGCAGATATGGAGCGCGCATCTCTTATAAACACAGGTGGCATCTGGCCACTGGGCACTAACTAAGCGTTTGAGCGTGTACTCAGGATGTGTGACAAAATGGTAGGTGTTTCAAAGTGATTTTGAAAATAGTCTTTTAGTTTGACCTGGTGATCTTGTGTTATACATGGTTTTATTGAAATTACAATATATTATCGTCTTCAGAATTAAAGGATCTCTTCAGAATTAAACCTCTGTGCAAACTGTGTAGCTTAAATTCAACCAATATCCATATATTATCTATATAGTAATGAATATACATGTATGTATCTGTGCAGGTGCTGAAATCGTTGATATTTGTGGCGGTAACGGCTTGTGTTGTTGCGCGCCCCGAACCACCCTCCTCATATGGACCTCCCTCTGCATCGTATGGCGCGCCTTCTTCATCGTACGGCGCTCCCGCACCGCAATATGGTCCTCCACAACAACCTGTAATCCACAAGCACGTTTACGTCCATGTGCCGCCTCCGGATAACGAGTTGCCCGCACCACGGAAACAGATCTATGTGCCTCCTCCACAGAAGCATTATAAGATTGTGTTTATTAAGGCTCCAACTCCACCCACACCTACAGCACCTGTGATTCCAGTGCAACCACAAAATGAAGAGAAGACACTCGTTTACGTTCTGGTTAAGAAACCAGAGGAGCAGCCAGATATCGTGATTCCCACGCCGGCGCCGACACAACCCTCGAAACCGGAAGTTTATTTCATCAGATACAAAACACAGGTATGTACTCATAAATTAGGTCACGAAGGATATTTGGTCATGGTTATAATCATATATATAACGCAGTTCATTGTTCTACAAATAGAAAACTGTAGATTCTCTTGTAATATATACTCGTACATGTGCCGTATCTATATATATAAAAGGCGATGTATGTATGTATGTATGTTCCTTATGGACTCCGAAACGGCTGGACCGATTTCGATGAAATTTTCAGGGAATCTTCAGATTGGCCTAGCGGGTGTTCCTGTAAAGTTTGGTAGCGATCGGATCAGTAGAATTTTTTTTTTGTTTTTTACGCCCAGTGAAACTAACGCCCAGTGAAACGGGCCGGGTTTGCTAGTTTATTATGAAATACAAATAGTTATACAAAACTTCTGATTTTAGTTATACAAAACATTGTTACAAATGTATTTGCAATAATTTAATATCTATTCCTTGTAAGATTTTTAAATCGCTTAAAATTATTCAGTGTACTTAGGAATTTTATTCACAATTCTGACGTCTTATTAGCGATAGCGTGACACGCAATTCAGTTTACAAATGTCACGTGTACATCGCATCGCACTAATTAGAAATAAAGAAAACAAAAAATTTTCCGTTCATAATTGAAATTTCATGTTGATTAACTTCATAATCCATGAGATAAAAAAATTATTAACATAAAGTTAATTCATTTAATATGGCTATTGTACTCGTTAGTCTTATTAAAGTTAGTACTAATAAGTTTGTAACTATCCTAAATAACGGTGATAAAACATTTTAAACAAATAGTACTTTAAACAAATAGTTCTGAAATTTAATAATGAAACATATTCATTGCAGTTCAAGTAACTGTTTTTATACAATGACGAAGAATAGTTAGTATGTACATACTTATCTTTTTCTTAATTTATAAAAATTGCCAATTGAGTATTAAAACAACTAACTAACAAATTAACATTATTTGAACGGTTGTATTGGAATGTTGGCTTTAATTAATTCGAACATCATTTTAGGAACCTACTAATCTATACTATGTACATGTTATGATCGTGAAAGTACGCTTAAATATTTCCTAGAAAATTTCAGGAAACTCCATTTATAAAACGTAAAATATATAACATTCTCTATCATTTAGGCATGTACATTATCTATCTATTTTTACAAGGCAAATGTTGGATGTTAAAAACAATTTTACTTTGTAAGTTTCGTTAGATACCCTGGTATTGCTTTGTGAAAATGTTAAGTAAAGTTCTATGTATATATTATATCTATGATTTTCAATGTAATTATGAGCTTTTAAGAGTGATTTGTCACATAAGTATATGGTATGTATATTTTCAAAACATGAATATCCTAACAGAAAGTTTAAATGCTTTAGATAACATAGTTTCAGTTAATTTACTATTATAATTATGGAGAGCTGCCCATGTGAATATTAATATTTTAAAAAATACAAATACAGAGAAAGGACTTAAATTGTAATAAACAGGTAAGTACCTACTTGATAAGCCAATGTTATGTCGTGAATATGTAGGTAAGAGAACGTGATTACATAACACATATAATAAGTATTTCATGCAAATCACATTATAATTGCTGTTCTATTCGGAAACCTAAATAAAGCTACAGACGAAAGTAGGCTGCATTATTACTTGATTATTATACATAATAAGTGCAATAAAAATTAAGATGGTAATATAATTGGGGTTATTGTTCTTACAGTAGATTTTGTCATATCTATGAAGTTTAGTTAAAGTCCTAAATGTATTCATGAATATTGAACTGAGTATTGAAACTGTTAAAATTATTGAACAAGAATCAAAAAGATGTTTACACCTACGAAACTCGTCGCCTCGACATGATGTGCTAATAAATCACATATTACAAAGAAAATGCTAAGTATCGCGTATACGAAAAAAGTATAAATTGCATATAGCTCTTAAATAATAATTAATAATTTACAAATAAATTCCGTGTACAATATTGGAAATTGTTTTATTGTTTCATGGTTTTTGTGTGTATTTCTAGAAACAAGAAGGCTATCCAGCGGCAGCTGCACCATCGCAAGAATACGGAGCTCCTGCATCTGCGCCATCTTCAGAATATGGTGCACCGTCTGGCGGCGGTTCTTATTAGGACTCATACTGTCTAACCCTCTTTTTTGACTACCAAAAATAAGAACAAAAAAAGCGAGGTCCATTAAATGGAAATGTCGAACTATTTTGTACGATAATTGTCATTTTTATACATTTTTTAATGTTCTTATTTTGTCTTTAAAAGCCAGTAAATTAATTGTGTCAACAAGCTTGATTTCAGAAGTCTATTTAGCTATTTTCGATAATATTTGGATGAATGTAAATAAAGGAGAAAAAGGGCCGTGTAAAAACGTAGGCAAATAAAAAATAATAGAAATAATTAATTTACACAAAACGTATGTATATTGGAGAGGGTGAACCAGATAATCAGTAGCTATGGCCTTTCGTTGGTAATTGTAATGTTAAATTACATCAAATTGATGTAATTTTTTGTAAATATATTATTTTTATATGAATAATTAAAGTTATGTAAAGAGTATTCGTTTATTCATTTTGTCTACATACTGACTAGATTACTTAGTATATTTATTATTCACATACATTTTACACTTAAATACACTTACTTACATATTTAAAAAATATTTTGATTTGCATTAAATATATTATGTTTGTATGTACGTAGGTATATTAGTATATTACACAATTATTTTCAGATCTAAATAATTAATTGCTTTATTTTTTAATGCAAGTGTGTCTGTGTACCACAATTACATATTATAATAATATAAATAAATACACATAGAGGTACTAATTCACACCTTTTCCTATTCGGAGCGGACAGAGCGTAAAGTTATAGCAAAATGACACCTTGATACCTACCACTTCTGGCAGTATCGGGATTTCCTTAATGACGAAGTGGCACCAGACGCGTAAAGCAATGGATTTTGCTAATCCAGTACCTTGACTTCATATTATCTTTCTATCCCATTTTCTCGACTTTTCTCTATCCGAGACCAGTATGAATTACATGTTGTACTATTATTATTATGTTGGTAAGTATAAAAAATAATACCAGCACCGACCCAAGGGTAGAGTGAGAGAAGCCGTCACTCAAGGCACTAGGGGGCAAGGGGCGCTAAAACGCCAAATGCGAGAAATAATTTGGAGCGGAAAATAGATGTTGATTCAATAAGTGTCGATTTGCAATAAAAATGTATTTTAGATTCTATAAAATAATATGAATTATTATTTATTTAACCTATTAATATATCAATTTATGTGATTTAAAAAGCCTCTATCAAATGGCTCCAAAAGACAGTCTCGCTCTGGCTCTACTACCCTCATGAAGGGCTTGAGCCGACGCTGAATAATATAATATTAATTGTACATTTATTATGTGTATATGCTAATTGCAATCATGTAATTGCTCGTGATAATATGGTCAGTATATAGTTGGGTAAGTTATATTCATGCTTATTATTTAATTTCAATTTAGGTGTTTGAAATAATTTGAATAAACGCACACATGATTTATTATTTATAAAAATAATACTTTCAAAGTTGTGTAATCTACAGTATTAGAGTGTAAAGAATTGCACATGGATTATAAAGCGACTACATCTATGCCTCCATAAGTACCTCTTTTAATGGTTAAGTACTTACCTTCTTTTTCAATAACAATTTTTAATACTTAGTTGTGTACAGAGATTTCGAAAGGCGTTAAATAGTGTCAACAAAAGGGAGGACATTGATTAGTACCTGTTTCGCTAAAAACGAAAACATGTGAATCACAATTTGTAAGAGGTGATTCTAGTTACGCAATATACCTACTTGTTGCTCATATTATAACTATTTTTACTATGTACGTATGTATTTTAAGAATTGTGATGGTTATACTTACTTATTGTACGATTGTCACGACTGGTCTTTTGACATTTGCGTTCTAAGCCGAAGAATCCGGGTTCGATTCCTAACAGACCAATTTAGAAGAACCAAGAAGCGAGCAGTAGTACTCTCGTCATTTACCTTTTCCTTAGATTTAATTTAATTTTATTATCACAAGACAATTAATTGATGCATTAGTAGTTCAACTAACATTTTATTGCACTGCAAATGATATGAACTAATGTGTAAGTTGTCTCATTGATAGCTACTCTCTCTCCTTACAGCAGTAATGTATTGAATACACTTCAGGTTTTTTTCATAGCCATTAAAAATTCACAATCACTTCATAGGACAATCTGAAGAGGTTGAGAATCTGTATAGGGTTTTAAATCTTTTTGAGACAGATAAATTATTTTATACTTTTTAATCCATTTTAAAAATTGGGTAAAAGTATATTAATTTCTTTTTTTATTTCGATTATTCTACATAATAATTACAATTAAAAGACTTGGATAAAACAATAAATAACATTTATTTTATATGGCACGGTAATAAAGCGTTAAGTTAGTATAACATAGATATAAAATTATACATAAATTATAATATATCAGTTTAGCTATTCAAAGAGGCAATGCTGCCAGTCTGCTGGGTACCTTCTTTCTAAGCGGCAACTTTGAGGAAGTCTATTATTTAAGATAATGTGTAGTTTTCAGTTTGTAAATATTAACGTATGTATGTACTTTTTTGTTAATGTTAAGTCAATTATATTATAAATTGTTAATTATATTATATTATAAGCTACCTTTTCACTCTCAGACCAAAATATATAGTTAATGGACGGAGCCATAATAAGTTGCAGCTCTTATCACCGTGTGTCAAACGAATTTGCGGACTTTTTAGTGGGAACGGGAGAAGTGATGTTGTCATTTTTAGATTTTCTATTTTCTACATTTTTGGGAGTTTTAAAGTACAAAAGTGATAGTATATTGTGTTTTAATGTTCTGTGGAAGTGAAACGAATGGAAGAAGTCCTATAAAACTTCAGTAAAGTCTACTATCACTTTACTGGAGGAGTTTTACGATAACGACTTTACTAATACAATACGTGACATTGGCGAATGCGCTAATCTGTGCGCCATGCCATGAAGAAAGAAAAAAAGAAAACGAATTTCCGTGTCTCTTTCTATCTCACTGCCCCGCACTGTTGGTATAATTAAAATTGTATTGTATTGTAATTCAAAAACTCATGACCGAGTACACGTGCGTTTTTGAAATAATTATTTGCAAAATACTCGTAAATCTGAAGTATTTTGGCTACAGTATTCACGAAAATAAAGGTATGTAATGTTCAGCTGTGTATTGTTGTACCGTGACCCTTCCCTAGTTCCACACATTAGGAACAGTCGAGAAAATAGGTCAACAAAAAAAGGACATCGTAAGAACATGGTCTTAGAGCAAATCTTAGTCCGAGTTTTCACTGGTGTGGAAATTTCTGTTGATAAGAAACTACTTCGTCGATATAGGTTAAAAAATAAAAATTTCGATCGCTGAAGATTGCAAACTAGAAGAAGCGGTGTTTCGTGCAGGAGCGAAGGAAGCGACCCAGAAGTTCACACTCTCACATAGGTTAGGTCCGGAAGTGGCGCAGAGCTTCGCGTAGTGGCTGGCTGGCTGGATAAATTTGGAAGGTTTCCTCTTCATCATAAAAAAAAAATATTCGGATGTGATGATAGTTGACACATTCAAATGTTATGCATATCTTTAAGGCCAGAATATATATACTTTAATTCTACAACGTTAAACTCATTTATGTTTTAATATAATACTTGTAAAGCAACGTTTTACTGACGTTTTACTTCTGAGAAGGTCAAGGAATTGACTATCGCAGTATATAAAGTCATTTTTAACGCAATATAAATTTGTTATTTCATAATTTTCTTAAACAAATTTTAGAAATAAATATTTAATATTACGCGCCCGTCACGAAGACCATGTTTATTACTTTAACCAATTCTAATTGACTGTTATGATTATAAATAATGAATAATATACATAACATCGTCTGTAACACAAGTGTATACAGTGAAATATATAATATAAGGCCGATATGAGGAGGATGTCTCCGGTACAAGGAGACAAACTGAACAATAGTGTGGAGTGTGAACATCGCACGGTGCTAGCGTTTTCACTTCCATTGTAAGAACGTTACCACGGAAAACTGTATCTAGGTCGTTACAAATTCAATGTGTCCACCTAACATGATTAAAATGATTCTATAGTACTTATACCTACTTACCTACATATGGTCAGTCACTACTATGCACAACTCATTGTTTCTCTGTTGGTTTTGATTATGAAACATTACGTTTTCGCTTTATGGTCGGTAGTTATTTGATTTCTATAAAGGAACTGACCTACACTTATAACGTAACGATATTGGATTGTACAGCATTATGTCAAACTAAACGCTATAATGCACCTACCCATAGGTAATCTTTTACGTTTGTTACACTTTACATTTGAGAAATGTCAGTCCAGAAGTGTTCTATGTTTAAACAGAGTATTATGTTAAAGATCATTGATCGGCCTAGAGTTATTTTAGTCTCATCCGCCTTCGAAAGTCCCGTAGTTTGTATTTAAATTGAAGCAGTAATAGACGTGTACATATGAAATCTTTACAAAATCCGTGAATAGAATTTAAATAGTGATGCCTTTGAGAATCAAATCAGAAGTAAAAATTGATTCCGATCCATGTGTATTGGCCTTGGACAATAAGTCATTATACGTAGGCACAGAAGACGGTTATATAAAAGTAAGTAGGTACCTACTGGCCACTATAAACATTCAGTTTATTCTACTTGTTATATCTTACAAATCGTCGTCACTTTATTGAAATAAGTAGTATATATTATTTATTCAAACTATTTTATACTTTCAGTAGAAGCAAACTTAGTTCATTGTTACTACGCTTTTATTACCGGGCTTTTTTGTCAGTTTGTTTATTTGTGTTTTCGGTACGAAGGCAATGGATTTTAACCTAAATTCGCCACATGTCTCTGTCACAATGTCATCAAGATGTTCAAAATTGATTACAACCAAAAAGCAGAAAAAATAATTATTTAAAATATTTACTAAAAAAATTAGTATAATGTAAAAGTACCTAAGCTTCGTTTATGAAGCGGTTTAAAAACTATATAATAATTCTCCTAGAAAGTGATCATGAATTTGAAAATACTTGTAAGATTATAACAAAAACGTGGGCGCATGCAATCGATAACCTATGTAGGTAAAACTGATGCATGAATAGTTCACCTAAGTTATTAACAATATTGTCGCACTGGAAATGATATGAGTTTTCTCTACGACAGCTACTCTCTACTACACCTTACGTTTTTCATTTTAAGGCGACGCATTGATAAACAATAATTTAATCTAAAATAGACCTTCTGCTCTATGCAAACGTGCGCGCGCTAGCTTACGAAAAATACGAAAAAACAGTTATTTGCGTTTATTTTGAAAACTCTAATTAATTTTAAAAATCCAACTATCATTTTGAGGAATAGTATGTTTAAAGTAAACTATGCAGAAAATTTTGAAATATAAATCCCGTTTCCGTTACTCCGAAAAATATAAATCACTGTTTTAAAAGAGTTTTCTTTGATATTTTTTTTGCTTTGCAAAAGTTAATCAACCGTGTATCGCAACTGTTAAAATAAAGTCAATAAAATGAAGAATCAGGCTACCAAATATCACTATTAAACGTTTTGCAGTCACTAAGAAAAATTGAGATCCCTGGCGTCAAAATTTCCAATGCGTCGCCTTAATTCTTACAAATATTTTCATAGGTAGGTAATTATAAAAAATTCACAACCACAAATTTTCACGACACTCTTTATAGTGTTAGGAATCTGTGTATGTTGATGGCTATTAGGAGAAATTAATTAATACATTTCATTCCATTTTAAGAACGTTGTACAGGTATTAAAAATATTTTATTTATTAGAAAATTTATTATATTTATTATAAATATTATAAAAATATTTTATTGACTGGCCCGTTGGCGCAGTGGCATATGTATCTGCTTTCCAAGCTAGGGTCCCGGGTTCGATCCCCGGTCAGGTCAATTTAGGTAACGAACTTTTCTAAATTGGCTTGGAGTCTGGGTGTCACAGGGAACCCCCAGAGTTCGTTGTGTGGTACCCATAGTACAAGCTTACTGCTTAGTTTGGGGTCACACAATCTGTGTAATTGTCTGGAGTATTATCATTATTATTATTATTTCAGTGATTATGTGTTTTAATTCATTTTGTTGTAATCTTTATTTTTGTTAAGTTTGGTAAGATTTTACGACAGTTATGAAAAAACTGCACTTGGCTTTTCTACATCTTATAACGTTATAACTAGAGAAATTAGACATATCATGTTTTTAGGTAGGTACGATATAGCCTACATTCTATTTTGAGACTAAGCTTTGTTTGTTTGTCTCTGGCATATCAACAATCCGGTAATTAATTTAACGTTCTATTATTTTTTAATTAAATTTTAATAGAAAACATTAATAAAAAGTTTTTAAATGTTTACAAAAAAATACAAAATAAAAAAGTTTTAGAGAAAATGTTCTAATTTTTGAACATTTGGTATCTACTTCTACGTTGTCGTCACGTTTGTTAATCCAAAGAGTGGGTAATTTATCTGTAATTTCATTAAACTGAGAAGTGTCGTGTAAACGGAATAAAATGAAAGATCCAGTCTCATTACAACGATAGATAAACCACAGATTAGATATTGTTTTTGTGAAATGATTAAACACCTTTAAGCTTTTAGTAATTCATTGATATAACGAAACAATATTGGTAATACAAAAATTTTGAAGTTGAACCTAATTGCGGCAATAATTCACGAGCTATCGATCGATCAAGGCCATTCTTATCTTTGATTTAATAGATTTTTTAATGTCTCCAAACTAATCTAGTAATTTCACGAAAATAAAATATACAATATATTGGGTAAGTACGAGATTTCAAGAGATTGTTGTAATCGTTTATAATATTGTAATTGTAGTTTTCACGAAATCACTGGCGAGTTCATGGGAATACAAGTTAAGTGACCCTTACCACGACATATTATATTTAAGATGATTTCTTTCCATTATTCGTGATGATTCATCATCGATGAAGATGATGGCTTTGTATTTAAATATAAGTATTTTTTATTGATTAGGTATTCACAAAACAATATCTTGATTTGCTTGAAAGTCGAAGCTTGAAAGTTATTAAAATATTCTACATGTCTATTGTTTACAAGTCGTTTGAAAAAGATTTATCATCAAGCGCGTCATGGTCGGCGCATGGGGTGCAAATATTCGCGCTAGCTGCTGCTAACGGACATGTTTTCTCGACGTCCAACGACGGCGGCGTCAGGGTTTGGTCGATACAAGGCGAGAAAATAACAGAATTGCCCTTCACTGGTGGTGATATCGGAGCTGTACGCGTCTTTGGTAAAGAACTTTATGTTGGCGACGAAGCTGGCAATGTAAGTGATAACAACTTCTTTGTACATAGATACCAGGTATTTTAAATTTTTGTTATTATTAGCCTTCGTTTAAGAGCCTGCGTGTGCACCCTAATGTACGCGAATTAGTATTTTCGCAATTGCAGTTCGATCATATTTTAGCACTAAATTGCCAGGTAAAAAACTGGTTTGAGCGATTTGTGATATTTCTAACTATCCATTTTATTAAAAATTATTTTGAAATTCTGTAGAATTTCGAAGAATCCTAACCTTTGTGCCAAATTGGGTTTTTTCGTATATCAAAGTATTTTTTCTAATTGTGTTTCCACGTTTGAGGATTTAAAGATAAGAATTGACATTTCATACTTATATCCAAATATCTAACTCTCATTCTCCTTAGATATCGAGATCCAGCAGTGCGATTCCCTAACGCAAATAAGTCAAATTCACTTCTGAATCCGCAATGAGATTGTCAACTGTGAACTGGAGTATTCTCTAAAGTCGACAGAGATACTAGCCCCGCCTCGATGAGTTGTACTATCGTAAATGAATTTTTGCCGTTTCGCTAAATATAACAATCTAATCTAAAAAAATCAAGTTTTATTTAACGTTATTATTTCAGTAGTTAAAATACACTAAAACAAAAAAATCGATGTTTACTGATGAGATGTTTACTCGCATCAAAGATCACTTCACTTCGCTCCTAGTATGTTTATTTTAGAATGTCATTTGAAGGCCAAATGCGAGTTCGAATGCGAAGTGGGGTGAATTCTCGAGCGAGTCTCGTTTGGGCGACTCAAGTTTTTACAGAATTGTATAGCGCAAACTAGTGATGTGCCGATTTGATTATTTTACAAATCGATTAATCGATTATACTTGTAACAATAATCGATATGTAATCGATTATTGATCGATTAAGGTTGAATATGATTTATGAAGGCAGTTCTTCTCATTTTTGTGGAAAAGGCAAGATATTTTTAAGAAACTACCTCAAACGATCTTCGTAAATCGTAATTCTCACTAAATAAAGGTATTGACGTTTTAGACAGTTCTTTAAAAAAATAAGTCATAAATCTTAAGATTTATTTATTCCACAAATGTACCAATATGTTATTGGTTCAGTCATTTTAAATACAATCTAATTTAATTGGTAGGTACAATACACTGCAAGGTCCCGTCACCGTACCGTCTCGTTGTAATCTGAACATAAAATGACAAGTGAAAACTCTCTTGAAACATGAAAATCTTTAACGAACTGTTTTCATTTCTTTACTTTTAAATGACGGGGAATTACCTACGAATAAAAATTCGTGGATTAGTAATAAAGTGAAGAGGTTCATAGATAGTAATCCCCTTGTTGCAATGACACGCTTGCCATACTAAACCACGACAATCAACAAAAGTAGAAATTGTTAGTGCGGTAGAATTTTTTCATAATCGATCATTATAGATTATTGAAATTATAATCGATTGCAGTCGATTATTGAAATTATAATCGATTTCAGTCGATTATTTTAATAATCGATTGCAGTAGATTATTTTAATAATCGATTAATCGATTATTGATAATCGATTTCACACATCGTTAGCGCAAACCATGCGCAAACGTTACCACTGTGCACATGTCTTTTTTTTTTTAGTTACGCAGGACAAATCTGCACACGGACATACACACACTCCTATAGAAGTTATGTCGAAAGGCTAAGCTTTTACTCACTAAAACTCCTGCGTCGGTCATCCTCAGCGCGTTGTCGATGATCCGGGATCTCCTACGAATCACACTGGAGTACTTACCTCTCACGCTAAAAAGCGCTTCTCGGGAGACAATTACAAAGCTCCCCCTCCACTCTTGCAGTGCTCTAACAGCGTGGACCACATACGCTGTCGTTCTCATTGGGGTCGTGCAGATAGACGATCGGAGCCCTCACTCCGATCGGCCGTGATCCCAAAGGCGTCTTTAGTCGTCTCTTACGATAGGCGAGGAAGTCCGGGTGTTACCTGTCACTGGATGTTCCCCTAGTTACATGGGTATCAGTAGTACGAGCCTAAAGCTTTGGGATCATATAACAATTGGTGTAATTTTCTGGAGTAGGTATTTATTCTTTACTATAAGACTATTATTAATAAGACTATTACATTAAACGATCAATATTTGTTTATATATATTTGATATCGCTTTCTCGAAAACGACTCTAGCGATTTCAATGAAATTTACATTATAGGGGTTGAGGGGGGCGAGAAATCGATCTAGCTAGGTCTGAATTCTGAGAAAAATCATTTTCTCCGTCTTTCACACACTTAAAACTTTTAAAATCTAAACTCTAAACTTCTAAACTTTTTTAATTTCGCAACAGAGTTTCAAAGTCATATCAATTTATTCAAGTAAACCCAAATGCAAGGTATTTTTGAACGTCAAAGCTACTTTAGTTCGTTCGTATTTTAATAGTTAGAGTTTGCTTTCTCAATAGCACAGTGGCTGAGTGTAAGTATACCACGCCGAAATGCGCGGGTTCGAATCCTGCAATGTGGTCAGACCTTTTTTTTTTAACATTTTGAAATAACATATCTAAATTCAGTTTGCAAGAAGTACAGACCTATTAAAAACATACATCACTTTAATAATGTATTTATAATAAGGAAATGAAATGAAAAATAATGATAAAAACATACACTTCATAACTTCAAACAGCCTGTCCCGTACTACAAAGTGAGGCGAATAAAATCAAATGAAATGAAGATATGTGGGTGCTGTTTTCTAAAGAAATGATGACCGATCAGCTTATCTGATAATAAATATGTGTCGTATGTACAGGTGCGTCAGGTTATCCGATTTAGCTCAGCGTTGCTGCTCGGACACGGCGTCTGGCTTTGAAGTTATAAGTCTATAGCTAAAAGTCACGGAGAAAGTTATATTATTAATTTTCCTGAACAGTGAATTGAATGTTAAATTTCATGGACTTCCTTTAATTTAAGATACTATGTTATTTAAAAGAATAGTATTATACGAGTAATATTTGTATATTTGTAATTAAACTCTCTAAAACGGCTTTAACGATTTCGATGAAATTTACAATATAAGAATTTACGGGGGCGAGAAATGGATCTAGCTGGGTGTCAATTCTGGTAAAATTAGTTTTCTCTATGTTTTCACGCACTTAAACCTTCTAAACTCTTCTAATTTCGCAACAGAATTTATTTTTTCAATAAAACAGCATGTTGCAACGGCAACACAGGCCCGCGGGGCCCACTTATTATTTTTAATCTGTTTTTCTTTAATGTATAATTTTCATCTACCCTTACTTACTTACTTAGACTTGCCTGTGGATTTTTCTTATTACACGATTGTATATGGCGAATTCATATTTTTATTACGTGGTCGTATTCTTACCACCTACAATCAAACTTACCAGCCACCTATGGATACAGTTACACGAACAGAGCAGCAAAAACGTATGTCTACCACGCTGAAATTTGCGGGTTCGAATCCTAAAAGGTGATCACACTTTTTTTGTTTTTTATTTATATAAGACACCGAGTAAAGGTCGGTTGCCCAGGTACTTATGTTATAATAGAGTAAATAGGAATAATATTTACAACCAAAAGCATGTTTATGCTTATTAACTTGTTTAAGTTAATAATTATTTTAAATGTAAAATTTATTTTATTACTTATTTAAAAGCATACTTATATAATAACTACAAATAAAACAATTGAATAATAACTTATTCTTTGATTATTTATTCTCTTATTATTTAATCGTAACAAAGAGAAATATTTAAAATTAGTTTAATAGTACCTAGGTAGGGATTATAGTGTTGTCATCCCCTAAAATACAAAAGCCGGACTTGGCGCTATATTAAGCCGGACATTTTGCCCAAAAAGCCGGACTTAGCGCTACATAGGCCGGACGTTTGGCCTTACAAGCAGATAATATCAATTTCAAAGCTGGACATAATCCTATTAGTATAAATAAAACTGTTAAGTTTTTTAATTTACTATTTATTGAATGACGTCTCCTGGGTATATAAAATCAAAAAAGATATAATTAGAGTAAAAGATAAAAGAAAATTCAAAAGGTTTATTGCGTCGGTATCGATAAAATAATTGTTTAAATAAATAATGAAATATATTTGACAAAAAGCCTAGCAAAAGCCGGACTGGTCGGATCGTAAATATTCGACCGGACACGTCTGTATAAGAATCCAAACATGTCCAGATAAAACCGAGCGCCTCGCAACCACCTAGTATATACTTAATGACTATAATATATGTGTGTGTAAAACCACACATGGGTAGAATTTAATTATAATAATATTATTTCACTTTTTCAACGTACAATAGATCAATACTATGTTATATTCGTAGTACAGTCATAAATTAATTATTGTTGGCAAATGTCATCGTCACAGGCTCAACGTTATTAAAAATATTCGCAATAGGTATAATATATAGGTGTGGTGACTGTGGTGGAATCGCGATATGATATTTGACTTATTAATGTATTTTATTACAGGTTGTAATATACGAAAATAATACTGAAAAAGCTAGATATAACCTTCTGGAGGAAGTAAAAGACATTGATCTAAGTCCTCCCCTACTGTTTACTGTACGAGATCTCAATGTCACAGTTACTGAAATTAAACCTGGTAAGCTAAACGTCTAAAACACATTATTTTAATCAAAAACTTATCACATTATATTTTAATATGATATGTCAAGTATACTATTTTTGCATTCAGATGAATCAAAAACTCGGTTTACAACACGAAATATAATAGAAGGACGCGCGCCCTTGAAGGTAGCTGGCTCGCGTTTATTGGTCACGACTAGAGATGGAAATAGTCTTCGTTTACACGATATTAGTCCTGACACAAAGTTTAAAGAACTACATGAAGTTAAAGTATGTACCCACTTTATTATTATTAGTTTTTATAGCTTTGATTTTACAAAAGAGTCTATGACAGAATAACTAAAACTAGGAGAAACGGCCGGCCAGATGCTATCGGTATATAAACACAAACCAGCTGCCCTTTTTACAATGAGGTAACTTAAAGTCCTATAAGAAATAAGGACAACAATGTATATGAATAATACAAGGATTAGGTACAATTCGGGTTACAACAGGATGTAACCCCGAAAATGGGACAATTTATAATATAAGAGTGCACATTAATTACAAGAGGAACTTACAAAATAACAGTAATAAACTAGAATTCAGGACAGAAATTAACAATCCATCAAAGAAAGACATTGGTATAAGACTTAATCTGGGATACGAAACACAAAGCAAGAACATAAGAGACCAATTAGAGTTAAAAATATAGGTTGCAACTAAATGTATCCTGAAGAAATGCATTTGTATTCCACACCCGATCGCGCACCTGCATCCGAGTACACATCCGCATCCGCACCCGGATGCAGACGCGCACCCGCACCCGGACGCGCGTCAGCATTCAAGTGCGCGCAGTACATGGTGATATAACGAATGGAAATTAACGTAATGAATTACTAATTCTGAAAATTATAAAATACATAGTCAACTTGAGACATAGATGCAAGGTAAAACACAAATTGGTGGTCAGTAGAAGCGCAATAAGAGCAAAGCTTAATTTGAGATCGATATTTTAACTGTAAGCAGAGAAGACATTAAAGCAAGGGAGATTGTTCTTCAACATGGACTCGTTGGTAGTCCATATTGAGACGTTCACGGAAAATTTTATTATATTGTTGAACGAATGTGGAGAGGTCTTAAAAACGGAATTATATGTGATAGAATGAAAGCAAAAAAACGAGTTCAGCATCGTATTTTAATCAACAACTCAATAAATGGATTCTAATCTAATTATCTTATTATATTACTTACAATAATAACAACAATATATTATTAGACTAGCAATCATATTGAAGATCCCATCGGTTTATTTACGAAAGAAGATTTACAGAAAGTAGAAAAAAAAAGTACGGTATCGAGAGATAAAAAAAAGGTTACGACTGATGGACATTTTAAAAAATCTACGGAAGATTAACCAACGTCAGAATTTGCTAATAATAAGATTGAAATCGATTTTTAACAAGGACCATAGAGAAAATTGTATATACTGAACAAGGACAGTGCAATTAACCAGACCGAAGATAGTAGTAGCTTTGAGCTAATAACCTGAAGCCAGTAACAATTTACAAAATCCAATGATGTTATATTTACAATTTGTATTATAACATCATTGACAAAATCAGACTAAGAAGCGAATACGTACTTGCCTTAATGCTAGATGCAATTTGAAATTAAGAAAGGATACGGAGTTTCACTTACTACGCCAACAGGTAATAGATTCTATTGAAACGTTTTACAACAATAACACTGTTGGTACTATTTGGACCGGTAAAAAAGAATTTATTACCAGAAATAAAAGGAGAATGCAGAAGAGATATCTTACAGTTCCTGTGCAGGTTTTACACAAAAAATTCTTGTCAGAAACGCATACTGAAGTTAGCGCTTCTTTTTTTTACTAAATGTAATCCATTTTGGGTGGATATTTCATCCTAAACCTACTAACAGGGAAACATGTTTGTGTTCTTTACACACCAAAATAAAACTGTTAATAAAGGCTCTGCACGATGCATTGTGTGATATTATAGTTAAAAAAAATATAAGCGAAGTTGTTTCGCATTTATCTTGTGAACCCAGAAATACTAATTGTTTACTGAGGCAGTGCACTTCTTGTAAAGATAAGGTGTTGACTTATAAAGAATTTTCGAACGACTTCAACATATCATATTTTCAGTGGAGGAAAGAAACAAAGAGATCACGAAAAAAGCGCTAAAAAAGAAACAAGTATTAATAGTAAAAGTCCGAATTACTACACAGCCATTGACAGTAACAAGAGAATTAGAAAAACTATTGCATCCTTTTTTCTTACATGTCCATAACATTGAAAGTCAATATACTACCATGAGAAGCTTAAAAGAAAATTTACTTGTATCCGAAGCCGTACTCAATGTAGATTTCTCTGAAAATACGCCCAGAAGTACGCTGAAGAAATTCAATCACTTCATTTCGGTGGTAGCAGGACAGCAAGTTAGTGATAACTTCCCAAAATCTTTAGCTATTTTCCGCTCAAACCCCAAAAACCACTAATCGACACGTGTTTCGCCTCTCAGGATCCTCAGGATATACCAGAGATAGGATTCGGTCAGATAACCAGCACAGTATCAACAAATTAATTAGTCGTGCAGCCGATTCATTTGTTGATTCGGTGCTGGTTAGCTGACGGAATCCTATCTCTGGTATAACATGAGGATGCTTCGTTGAGAGGCGAAACACGTGTCGATTGGTGGTTTTTGGAGTTTGAGCGGAAAATAGCTAAAGATTTTGGGAAGTTATCACATGAAATGGATTTACGCAAAGTAACACCTGAGTCTATACAATATAGACAGCAAGTTAGTTTGCATACATCAGTTATTTATCTGTATGCACTGTTAGTAATTAGTTGCGTTCGGCATGATGCAGCCGCTATTTGGGCGCACTTGGTTCCTTTGATAAAACAAGCTTTGGAAATCAATCCATTTGTGACAATATTACATTTTCTTTCCGACTCACCCGTTTCGCAGTACCGAAACAAATATATGTTTTACATAATAACACAAATTAAAAATGATTTTGAACAAATTTCAAGAATAACTTGGAATTATTCAGAGACAGGACATGAAAAGTATATTATTCTCTCTCTCTTTTATCTATATTAGAAAAAAGCTTTAAGAACCGCTGTCATAGAGAGTAGAAGTACGATGAGATTTGAGGAGGCGAAACAAGTATGCAAAGATCGTGGTTCATGTCACAAGTTCACGACTCACAATCACTAGTTTTTGCGTTGTGTTAGAACTACGTCGCCGATTTTTGCTCAAAGATTTGCGACAATGCATTGATTTGATGTGTGTGGCCTTTATGAGATACTTATTAATATTAAGTAAATATATTAATTTTTTTAATTTTAAATTGACAATAATACATTAAGTGTAAATAAAAACTACTTATGCGTCTAAGTTATAAGACTAAAGTCTTTAATCTAATATATAAAAATCAATATTTGTTTGTTTGCTTGTTCGTAACTTATAGACTGCCATACCGTTCATCCGATTGCGATGAAAGGTATGGACACAACCTGAATCCTGAGGAAGGATATAGGCAGTCAGTTGAGTCAGAGTTGTGTGGTTTTTTTTTATTTAAGAGGGGGCAAACGAGAGCAGGCGGGTCACTTGATGGAGAGTGACCACCGCCGCCCATGGACACCCGCAACGTCCGGAGAATCACGGGTGCGTTGCCGGCCTTTAGGGAAATAGTGAAAGGAAGGAAAGGAGGAGGAGGGGGTGAAGGGCCACCGGCACTCTCACTCACTGAACGAAACACAACAGCAATAGATGCTGTTATTTCACGCCGATATTCTGTGAGAGGGTGGTATTTCCCCGGGCGAGCCGGTCCAATTCGTGCTGCGATGCAGTATGGCTCTACCATTCTTATAGTCGCCGTTTTGGTAACACAGTACAACAGCACTCAACTATGAGCAGTCGTTGATGGCGTCGTCTAGAGCTTACTAGTCTGTGCAATAATGTAAGTACTTATTTAAATGAACACAATTTGTTCACAGGTTAGCGACATGATTTTGACCAGTCTCTCGGTTAGTAGTGATTATGCTTGGACAGGTGGCTGGGATAATCATGTACGTCGTTGGAAAATCAATGGCGATCACTTGGACCCTTCAGGAGACCTTGACGTTGGAGCTTGCGTTAATGCGCTAATTTCTTCTGCGCCTAACAACGTTTATGTAGCTTTGGCAGGTGGAAAACTTCTTAATGTCACAGCTGAATAGATGTTTTTTCAAAGTTAGCAATACTAATGTTATGTATCTGTTTATGTATGTCTATGTATGTACATCACGTAAGTAATTAAAATTTTTACAATTATTGATCTATTTTTAAATACGTTCCCGCTTCCAGGTAGATATATATAAAAAATGAATAGCCCAATATCAAAATCCGTCTAGCAGTTTTTATCACACATAACAAAAATAGTATTATCTATGTAAGTATTACTTCACGTTAGTAGCTAGTTAATTTGTGGTATTACTGTATTATTATGTTATTCTCTTGTAGTGCTTTCGACCAAAAATATTTTTTGTCACAGCTCAATGAATATTGTAATTGAATAGTAGATAGTATACTTATTTTAACACATGGGGAACGTGCACACAGGTACCCAGCCTTTGGGAGAGAGATTGGGTTATGTGGGGTTTTACCCAACTAAACCTCCTGCTGCGGTGGTGGTCCTCGGTGCGTTATTGAGGAGCTGTGAGATCCCTCTCGCGCTTGTTGAAGCATTTCCCGGAGTCGGACAACGACAGACCCTCTCGCACCCCTCCTATTCGCCCTACTCGAAGTTGTGTAGATGGACGACCGATGCCGCCATTCTGCTTACGTTACCGCGACTCTTCGACGAGGGCCCCTTTGGTCGCTTCTTTCGTCCGCAGGAACGTCGTGTTAATTGCTTAATTAAATGTTTTTTTTACATTTCTATGCCATGTTGATCGATAATTTTTCCGGTTCCGTACCTTAAAAAGAAAAAAGGCACCCTTAATAAAATCAATCATGCGTGCGTCCGTCGGTCACAGTCGATTTTTCCAGATACTATATGTGACATACAAAATAAATTTGTTTAGCACGGTGATAATAGCTACGAGTACCTATATATTGCACATTTTAAGATATTTATAGGAAAACTCTTCTTTATTCATGTCAAATAAAGAAAGGAAAAATTGGGTAGGTATTTAAGTTCGATAGACCCCTTCCTTTCCTCCAACTCTGATTTATTTTATTTTAATTTATTCTTGACCATGGACAATGTAGTCCTTCAGTCGAAATATTAGACTTCTAGAGAAATATTAACTGTCCCTAACACTTCTCCAGTAAAGAGATAGTAGGCTTTACTGAAGATAAAAAAGGACTTCTTGGAAGAGCGCGCAAACTTCAGCTACACGTTTATTAGGATCTCCTCCATTCTTTTCACTTACACAGAACTTTAAAACACAAGATACACTATCACTGTTGTACTTTAAAACTCCTAAAAATGTAAAAAATAGAAAATCTAAATAAAAATGACAACCTCACTTCACCTGTTCCCGCCAAAAAGTCCTCCAACTCTGAAACAACTAAAATTTGAAAAATTTTAGAAATATAGTCTTAATTAAAATTTACAGAAAAAAATACGACTTAATTTTAGGATAAATCTAAACTGCCGCGGAAAAGAAAGGAAGGAAAATGAGCAAATTTTTTGTGTTCTAAACCATATCTTTTTGAACTAACGTACGAATTAGATATGAGAAAACGAGTAACGTGTTCTTCCGCAAATTCAAGCGCCTTCTCGTTCATCGAGGCGAAAAGTTTCCCTTCCCTTGTCTTCAAATATTTATTACACTAGTAAAAATTTGAAGACAAGGGAAGGGAAACTTTTCATCGTCATCGGTACCCGACCCGACAAGTTAATATCTGTCCGTAGTGATGTGATTGCATCAACTAGGATTTAGAACCTGTCATGGCTTTTCTAAATTGCTAAATCATGTTGCCATAATCAAGAGACGAATTTCGCTATGTGATCTTTCTGTGTTTGTAACAATACGTTCATTTTAACTATTTTTTTTGACTAATTTATTATATGCTAGCCGTACTCGCGACTTCGTTTGCGTGGAAAATGTTACCGTGACTTTCCGGGTTAGTGTTTCCCTTTCTCGCCCTTAGAGGTAGATTTTTCATGAAGAGTATCCTTTTTCTTTTTGTTATTTCATACCATGGAGAATCCGCTATATTGGATTTATGACGATTTCACATATACAGAAACTTTCCCCTCCTTATTGCATTTCATTTGACACTCATATTGCTGAAAGTGTTGAAAAAGTTACGTCCTATTACGGAGCATCTGCCGTATTGAATTTATGAGGACGTCACATATACAGAAACCTTCCCCTGCTTATTCCATTTCATTTGATACCCATATTGCTGGAAGTCTTGAAAAAGTTTATTACGGAGCATCCGTCATGTTGGATTTATGATGATGACACATATATAGAAGCCTTTCCCCGATTATTCCATTTCATTTAACACCCATATTGCTGGTGTTGAACAGAAAATTTACTTCCTACCATGAGGCATCCGCCATTTTGGATTTATGACGACGTCACATATACAGAAACCTTCCCCTGCTTATTCCATTTCATTCGATACCCATATTGTTAGTGTCGTACAAAAAAATCACTTGCTTCAACGCAGTATCTGTCATATTGGATTTGTGATGACGTCACATGTACAGAAACTGTTCCCTATGTATTCCATTTCATTTGATACTCATATTGCTGGAGGTCTTTTACTTTCTAACACGGAGCATTCGCCATATTAGATTTATGATGACGTCACATATACAGAAACCTCCCAGGCGTGCGTGCGCACAACAACACACTAAAGTTTCATCGCAATCAGACGAATGGTATAGGAACGCATAGAAAACAAACGTACAAAGAAACATTCATCTGTAAGGAAACAGACAGACTTTCGCATTTGTAAAATTAGTATGGGTATCCGCTTTTATTTATTTCTATTGGTTTAAAATCTTAAACCATTAAATTTTCAATTTAAAAACAATCATTTAAAAATGTACGTAATAAATATTTTAATTACCTAATTAAGTTTGTAACAATAGTAGAAAAGAAACAAGATATTATAATATGGAACTAGGTATACAATTTCAAAGAATGGTAGTCATTATAAATTCTCAAAATTAATGGAAAGATATTCACATATCGATACGTTTTTCGCATCCCTACTTACACGTGCCATCTTGCAAGAGTGAGGACGCAACATGTAATTACAGCTTGCTAGACAAGAACAAACTCTGAATCAAAGCTGCCAGCAACCAGTATCACTAGAGCTCTGCATTTTTCTGTTATAATAATATTGTCCTTTTTGAAACTATTTTTACGACTGCCACTACCACTCCACTTTACAGCGCAATTTGGCATTGTTTACGTATTTTATTCTAAATTTTTTAAAACGATTAGACACAGGCCACGGATCTGCTTTCTGGTTAATACTAAAGGAGCGCGCGTTTGTGTTTGAACTTATATTAGCATTTGTGCACATTGATGGCAGAAAACGGTGCCTTTTTATTTCCTGTCTTTAGGCTAATTTGTCTGTGATTCTGTAGCACCGTGGTTCGTCTCAATTTGAGATTCACATCTTAAAGCAACAAGGGCAGCTTGTTTTCCAGAATGTCTTTGTATGTATCGTCATTAAGTCTGGACTGGAGTTCTAACGGCCCAATTAGTTCGCCGTTGAGGATACCAGACCACATGTTCATACTAAAACGATGTGGAAAAGTCGAAGGCCTCGCTTCGTATGGATTTTCAATCGCCCAGGTACCTATGATGATTATGAATATTAAATATTCCGGTTCGCTGGAATCGTGACTCATCAATCCACAAAAATTTATTGAAAAATCGGGGATCTTCTTGCTCTTTTCTTACCATTGTTTGGCAAAAATCTGTAGGCAGTAAAGCCTGAACTCGCTGAATATGATATGCGTGATATCCTTCTTCATTAAGTATGTCTTGGACAGCCGATCTCAGGCTGTTCAGTGTACGAGCCATGGCTCTCGTACTCGACAACGAATTCTGACGTACTTCTTCCAGCACTATTTCTCTGCGATCCGGTTCAGCTCTAGGGATTTCTTCACGATGGCCATCTCGACCGGGAATGCGCCTAGCCATTAAGTTATTGTGTGTGTTAATGAAAACACGATGGTCGGGATAGAGATCGGGTTGCGGTCATCCTCGGCGTCGAAGTTGATCCCGATACTTGGTGCTTCATGGCCGTTGCCCTGTGCAACTCCGAAAAGTAATGCATTTCTGCATAGTCACTAATGCGTAGATGTAGCTCATCACTTACACTTCCAAGTAACAAAACTCCAAATCGATAGGCAAAACAGAATCCGATAACCAAGCACAGTGGTCAAAAAAGGTAAGAAGGCAGCGGAGTGTGTGGGTAAAGCAAGCGTAGAGGTAGATAAAATAGCGAGAACAAGCAGCAAGTAAACACAATGTGAGAACGACAGGGTGCGGGAGGTGTAGATTAGTTACTGTTTGCGTTCACGCCGGTCGCCGGCTGTCCCCGCCTACTACTTTACTTCTCTGTCTAGCTCACAAAAAACATGTGTGTGAGAGAGATAGCAATATTATTTAGCTGCGTCATTGTATTAGTGAAAAAGGGATAATGCGCAACTTTGCAGGTGTGCTGATTTCCGAAAATAGTCCGCACAAAACATTTCAAATAAAAACATTTTAATTCTTAATCATTCATAAACAGATAAAAATTTAGGATAAAATGAAATAATTGCAAATTCGAATCTTATGTTCAACTGTGAATTCATAACTAATTATAATAGTATGCAAAAAAAAAGAAATTTCTATGCAACGATTTTTTTGTAATTTTAACCCCTTTCTGCTTTTTAGGCTAGTTACCAAAAATAAAGCTGTATTAAGATGTAGTTTTTTTTAATGCTTTTGTTGTTGGAGGTTCATAGCAGTTTTTAAAAATACTTAGAAGCCATTAGTGCCATTTGTAATATCTTTTTTCAGAGACGAACTTTTGTGACCATTTCGATTAAATATAATTTTGAACTTTCCACTCGAATTCAGTCACGTTCCATTAGGCCTGGGTTAACCACAATTTTTAAGGTAAAATTGGACATTATGGTTATGATTTACCATAAAAAAAACCATCCAAAAAGGTCCAACAGAAAGAGAAAAAAATCAGAACCGATGCCAGGTGAAAAATACGACAAAAATCATTAAAAAAAATCTATCTCCTAAACTACTAAATATCGCGTAACATACATGGGGGTGATTCAGATAGCCCTCAGTATGACATCAGAATTTTGCGTTTAGACGTCACTCCCCCGTCCAGCCTGTATATTCTCTGGGAAAATAAAGACGGAACCTCCTAGAAAATTACATTGTTAGTAATACTCTAGTAAAACCTTCGGAGTCTTCGGTTCGGGATTCGGTGCTGGTTGGCTGACCGAGTCCTGTCTCTGGTGTATCCTGAGGATGCTTCGTTGAGAGGCGGAACACGTGTCGATTGGTGGTTTTTGGAGTTTGAGCGGATAATAAAGATTTTAGGAATTTTTCACAAGTAAGTTAAATTTTAAAATGTTTAGTTTTATAAACACCTAATAATTATTAATTTTTTTGGACGGAATTGACCCGTTTGAAACCATTTAACATAAATAAAAATTTTATGGAAGCGCGGTCACAACTTTATGAAAAGGTAGGTAGACAAAACAAATTCTTTATGATACTATTGTTTGTTAATTACTAGGTAGATGAGGATGGAAGAGTGACAAATCAGATCACATACCGAATATTCATATATTTATAGGAAAGAAAGCAAGAAAAAGAAACACCGCCAAGAATTTTCCATCGTTAGGTAAAACCAATTTTAAATATAGGTACATGAATTACGTAATTTGAAAGGCCAATGTTTTAAATTACTTTAATTGGAGACTGTTAGTTATTGTTTGAAATCATTTTTATACTAATTTGGAAAAATTAAAATTAGCCAAATTGTAATCTATTTTATATATGTAACATATTATAAATTTATAAAATTAAAAGGGAATTAATTTAATCTAGAAAAGCATTGATTTACTTTTATCATTGAACAACTATTAATGGGTTTCCAGTATGAAACAAGTCAAAGGCAAATATTGTAATAACATTTACATACATACATATCCACGCTGTATCCCTAAGGGGGTAGTCAGAGAGGACGGAGCGCCAGGAGTCGCAGTCCTTATACACCTCTTTCGCTTCCTCAAATCTCATCATTCTCCTCACACATTTTCGCCTAGGTATGCGATTGCTTTTGACATCCGTCTGCTAACACTCTGGCTATTTGATCTTCATAAGTCAGCCTTGAGTCTTCCTTGGCTTCTTTTACCTCCCACTTTCGCTCTGTAGATTTTCTTCGTCAGTCTTTCTTTCTAAGTGCCCGAACCATCTAAGCATTTCTTTCTTCATTTTTACAATAACACTGTTGAGCAACCTTATCATACTGCGTATCTCTTCATTGTTTATACTGTCCGCAAACGTGACACCGCACATATTTCTGAGAGACCGCATCTCCACAGCATTTATCATACTTTCACTCGATTTCGGGCATATCCAGCCCTCACTACTGTACAACAAAGTTGGCACCAACACCGCATTGTGGATGGCCATTTTAGCAGTGTTAGATATATTCACACTGCCCAGTAATGCGAACAGAGCACCGTTCGCTTTATTGCTAGGACCACCATACTTGATCAACTCAGCAGTCACCTCATCAATTCCCACAGCCTTTCCGAATTTCAAGCTTCTGATCACTTCCTCAATCTCTTTCATACTAATGGCATCCTCTTGTCCCTGGCCCGAGTGTGGCAATTCATTAGAATCGCTCTCAGTATCAGAGACGGAGTCGCCACTCTCATACAGTTCTCCATAGTATTCACTCCATCGCTGCAGAACATCTTTTTTATTTGCATGCAGGTTGTTTTCTTTCGAACGCACTTTATTCATTCTGCAAGGTACCGGACTACTTCGGTACTTACGTACTTCTTTCCAAAATAATTTGGAACTTTCCTCGAAGTTGTCCGACATCTTCTTTTCGGCTAACACCCCTTTCACGCTTCTCTTTCACTAGTGCCTTCGTTTCTGCTTTCTGCAGCTCATATCTGTCTTTCATCAAATTCTTCATACCACAGTCATTTTTAGTAGCAAAGTAGTCCCGCCATGCTTTCTTTTTCTTATACACAAACACTTTCACCTCATCATCCCATCACACATCACGCTTTTTGCCGTTCCCAATCTTATTCGTTCCACACACTTCTTTCGCAGCCTCGATCATACTATACCTAAGGTTCTGCCAACATTCTTCAACATCTTCGCTCATTACTTTCAATCTATCATAAAGCTTACTGGATAATAAATATCCTTTCATATTTATTCTTGGTGGTCGCATCCTGCACGACTACGCGATGTCGCCATGCTGCGAACAGACCCCCTATTCTGGTTATCACTGAAAGTGGTCCGTCCCGAGATCGGCTCCTCTATACACTCTTGTGTCCATAACCTGCTTCTTAAGTCAACAGACTTAAGAAGCAGGTATTCCACCAGGAATAAATCAATCTTACTTCTCGCACCCTTTCTATCCCACGTGTACCGATGGATCCTTTTGTGCTTAAATATGGTATAGCAACAAAATGATCATTTTCCATACACAGTCCTAACTCAATCCTACCAGCATCATTCATTCTCTTATCTCCACATTTCCTCCATAGGACAGACTTAAATCCTGTTCGAGCTGTCCCGACCCATCCATTCATGTCTCCACACACAACGATTTTTTCATTCTCTTCTCTAACATTCTCCCAAAACTGCTCTAGTTCAGCCAAACCGACAGATGACACTGCCAAAATAAAAATTCTTGTCAACCCACTCTTGAGGCGTACACAAAGCAGTCTGGGATTTACACATTCATACTCAGTCATACAATCAACCATACGAGAGGACAGTAAAACGCCCACCCCCTGGCAACCCCTGTCTCCATGTGGTACCCCTGACCACAAAGCGATGCCCCCTCCGGGCAAGTCGGCAAGTTCAATGCCCCCTTGTTTGGTTTCACTCAAACATAACACATCCAATCTTTTCTCTTTCATTATATCAATCACTTCATTCATCTTCTCCTCAATCCCACCTCTCACATTCCACGCAACTACTCTGCACTCCTGCCTCAACTTCCCGCCGCGAAGTGCACAGCGTATTGGGTGGCTATCCCCAACGCCGAACTGCACTCTGCACACACCAGCGGGGACAGACCGATGTACGTCGCCTTCGTGGGACGCCCTAACATTATTATTATCATTGTTCCACATGATGTGCACAGGAGAGGAATTGCAGCCCTGCAACGGGCTGGCAGGGGTCGCAACGAGCACGCTTCCTCAGTTGACCCCCTGCGTTATAACATTTAATATAGTAAAGGACAATCAATGCCAAAATTATCAAAATCGGTCAAGCCGTTGAGGAGGAGAGTTACAAACACACGCACACGGGAATTCTTATAAACAGATATAAATAAAACAAAGCTACTATTTCTGTCTCTTTGTGCGTTTAGTTCTTTTAAGTTACAGATTTTGATACAGTTTTCACTATCATTTACGGAATTTACTCCGGAAGGTTTACATATATTATTAATACATACAGTACCTGAGCGACCGAGCTTTACTTGGTGTCTTAAAGAAAATAACAAAAAAAGTCTGACCACATTGCAGGATGCGAAACTGCGTATTTCAGCTTGGTGATCGATGCTCTAGCCACTGTAGTGCTGACAAGGTAAACTCTGTAGTGAAATCAGAAGATTATAGAGTTTAGAAGCTTTAAGTGTGAAAACATACAGAAAACGAATTTTCTCAGAATTGGACCCCTAGCTAGATCGATTTTTGACCACCGTAAAAAGCTCTATAGTGTAAATTTCATATTGTAATTTTCAAAACGTTAGAGCCGTTTTCTAGAACGCGTTTATAAATAAGTATACAAATATTGCTTGTATAATACTACTCTTGTAAATAACATATCTAGTATCTTAAAATAAACGAAGTCCATGGGACTTAACATTAAATTCATTGTTCAGGAAAATGAATAATAGATTTTTCTCCATGGCTTTTAGCCATAGACTTCATAAATAACTCCAAAGCCAGACGCCGTGTCCGAGCAACAACGGTGAGTTAGATCACATAAACTGACACATCTGTACCTACGACACACATTTCTTATCAGACAAGCTGATCAGTCGCCATTTCGTTAGAAACCAACACCCACACATATATCACATATTTTATCTGATGTATTTGACTCACGTCGTAGTACGGGACAGGAGTATCAAGAGGGGAATCGATTTGTCCGTAGCATAGACAAAAAAAATCAAATTTGTGTTTCGTTCAAATTCCAAATTATTTTTTAAATATAAAATCAGACAGATGATGATAACCTATGGAAATGAACTAAATTTATGTACAAACTTACATCTGCAGCTGGAGAGTATGGGAGAACGTGTCTTTCAACTGCAAATTTAAGTTTGTTCTCGAATTGACATATTTTTAGGTAAATACATAACACAAATACATTTTGTGGTGGTCACTAAGTAATCACTACGTGTGGTGGTAAGAAACCCTCGGCACGCATCGTCCGAAACGCACTTGGCCGGTTTTCAATTCTCAAGTTTTTGAACTCTGGTTTCAGGAAAACAAAGTGGTGTGCCAGGCACTTGTAACAGGCATTGACACGACATCTATATTTTCTTATAGAAAAAAAATGTAAATTTTCATTCGGAGCTGTTACTCGATAGTAGAAATTAAAATTGGTGCCGAAAAATTGCAGCAAGATTAAATCAGGGACACCAACGTTTTTTTATTACATAAGTTTTTCAATGCTAATTTGTGGCGGTAATTCTAACGTACATTAACGGTGCACAAAATTCACCGAAAGTGAGGGTATAAAAAGTATAATGCTATCCGTTGTGCGATGGCACACAATGATTTCTATCATTAATTCTGTAAGTACTATTCTAACCGGTTAATCGATAGGCTGGAGTAATTGCTTTGGCCTTTCGTACCACTAGAACTATTGACTTTTGGCGAAGTTGTAAAATGCATCGGTCATTTCAAAAACCACATAAGTCGCACTTACGATTTTTCAGAAACAATAACAATTGAATCATTCACAAATAAACTAGTTTTGCAGGACTTTTAGGCCGTATATAGGATCCAACTTTAATAGATTGAAATATCAATTAGTCTTCATAATTAATAAATAATAATAATGAAAAAAACCTAAAAAACTGTCCGTAATTTATGATGCTTTAGCAAAAAATAAGGTAAGATTGTACATAATTTGAACAAAACAATCATATTTATCATACTTTTAATCAATATTCTTGATTAATATACTAAAATTATGTTATTATGTTGTGTGTTAAAACTTTATTACATATTGTATTCTCCATCATTTTCTTCTGGATTATCTTCCACATTTGCGATTGGCCAGTTAAGTATGTTTTGATAAAATGGCATTTGCTCTTCTAGAATGCTATCTTGAACTCGCTTTAAATCTACTAATTATGTAACTATTAATATCTGAACTCTGGCTGAAGCCAGAGTCCATATAAGCTAATAAATGCTCTCTTCCACTTTTATCAGTTTGCTTCGAAACATAAAATTGTAGTAGTACTTTGCCTCTGTACCATTGACTTTTCGTGGACGCCTTTATTTTACTAGTAACTTATCAATAAGTAGATAACTCAGTTAAGCAGGATAACTTTTGAAACAGTTATTCAACAAAAGATTTTTTTTGAAAAACTGATTATTTTTGAAACGCAAAAATCCATATCATACTTGTTGAAATTTGAAAACATTATTTTTTACATCTGTAACAAATAGTAAGTAAGTAGATTATTAGTAAGTTTATTATACGAGTTAAAAGTGGAAATTATATGAAAAGTGGATTATAAAAAATCAACCTGCAATTTTCCCCAGTAGACCTCAGAGGTATCTGCTTGCCTTTGTAATTTGTATGTGCCAGTCCTTTTACTTTGGAATTTTTAATAACATTTCTGTATGTTGACGGATTACACATTTTCTTTTTTTTTCCTCACTTTCACTCAGTTTCAATTGAAGTCATTTTTATAAAGTATCTTTCCGCAGTATTTATTAAAAAAGTAACCAATTCACAACAATGATAGTAATCAAACTTCCAAAATGATATCAAATTACTTGAACCAATCAACACCGCAAATTCAAAACGTCAAACTCAGAAGTAACTGCAACTGTCGTCGAGGTTTGCATCATAATGCATGTAAAAACAATTTGTCATGATGACTTATGATGTTTTAGCACTGAACGTCAATTACGAGCCCTCTTTGAAAACGAAGGAATGTACTTATTATCAAGGTTTTTACCCAAAATATGCATCTACCTAAGGTAGGATTTACAGCAGAAAAAGCATGTTTGATAAAAACATGACTAATGCGGTTTCTGAACATATGTAGGTATTATGATAAATTTTACTTATATTTATTTTTAAATTTTTAATTCAGTTTTTTAATATAACTTGTTTTTAACGGATTTTTTTACTTTCATTTTTACTGTTTTCATACCAATAATTATGAAAATGAAGTGTATAATAATGAAGATTGAATACAATTTTTTATTGACTTTCACATTATATTTGATTCTGTTTGTCTAAAACTAGAAGTTTACACTAAAACTACATATGTACGTATAAATATACTATAATTAAATAACAAGGCTATATTAAAACAGTTGAAAAGTTTAGATTATTATTTCAACATCGCATAGTTCAGATTCTGGGGGCAGTTTAACACATTTTGGGTTCACATAGTTAGGATCAATAGGGAGTAAACCAGCTTTTTCACGACGGCGCAATTCCAGAAAGGCTTCACGTTGGGCCCAATCCCTCATGTGCACATCTGGAGCGTAAGCCCATGCAAATCCACCAAAAACCAGGCATAAAGTTACTGAAAAGAAAAACGTCGCGTGGTGTACGTTCGTATCCTCTTCTTTGCTTTGGTAATCAAACCCATAGCTCACCCAGTTGTCGTCTGTTTTACTAGGAGCACATGCTGTTGTTGCCGTGTCGCTATTCTTTTTTGACGTAGAAATATTGCGAGTGATCGTATTCCATACGCAGCGTTGCATCACAGTAGGTACGTGACGCATTTTTATTAATGCGGCCATGTTGTTCTTTGTTGATAACTAAAAAAAATTAAAATTATAGTCATTTAATAAAATGACATTATTTATTTAAAGGAATTTATAACAGCCAATTATTCACCAAAAAATACAGGCGATGGAAGTGATTATGAAATCAATAATTTGACAGTTGACAATTATTTTCATTTATATTTCTTAATGCATTGGTAACAAGACCATCAGCTTAATGACGTAACTTTTGGAGAAACATTAACTGTTACTGTCCATAACACTCCTCAAGTAAAGTGATAATAGGCTTTACTGAAGTAATAAAGACTTCTTTGAAGAGCATAAAAGCTTCAGCTACAAATGTTTATTTAGATCTCCTCCATTCTTTTCACTTACACAGAACTTTAAAACACAATATACTATCACTATTGTACAGTTTTATGTAAAAAATAGAAAATCTAAATAAAATGACAACCTCACTTTTTTTTATATATTTCTTAAGGCATTGGTAACAAAACCATCAGCCTAATGACGTAACTTCTGGAGAAATATTAACTGTCCCTAACACTCCTCCAGTAAAGTGATAGTAGGCTTTATTGAAATTAAAAAGGACTTCTATAAATAAAGGACAATGCGGTGTTGGTGCCAACTTTTTTGTACGGTAGTGAGGCCTGGATATGCCCAAAATCGAGTGAAAGTATGTTAAATGCTGTGGAGATGCGGTCTCTCAGAAATATGTGCGGTGTCACGCTTGCTGACAGGATAAGCATTGATGAGATACGCAATATGACAGGGTTGCACAACAGTGTTATTGTAAAAATGAAAAAAGGAATGCTTAGATGGTTCGGGCACTTGGAAAGAATGAGTGATGAAAGACTGACGAAGAAAATATACAGAGCGAAAGTGAGTGGTAAAAGAAGCCAAAGAAGACCAAGGCTGACTTATGAAGATCAAATAGCCGGAGTGTTAGCAGACGGAAATGTCAAAAGCACTCGCATACCTAGGCGAAAATGTGTGAGGAGAATGATGAGATTTGAGGAAGCGAAAGAGGTGTGTAAGGACCGCAACTCCTGGTGCTCCGTCCTCTCTGACTATCCCGTTGGGGATACAGCGTGAAGTTATGTTATGTTAAAAAGGACTTCTTGGAAGAGCGCGAAAACTTCAGCTACACATGTTTATTTAGACCTACTCCATTCTTTTCACTTGCACAGAACTTTAAAACACAATATACTATCACTGTTGTACTTTAAAACTCCCAAAAATGTAAAAAATATAAAATCTAAATAAAATGACAACCTCACTTCTCCTGTTCCCGCCAAAAAGTCACAACCTCACTTCTCTCGTTCCCGCCAAAAAGTCTGACAGTTCGCAAATTATTTATTTATATTTCTTAAGGCATTGGTAACAAGACCATCAGCCTAATGACGAAACTTCTGGAGAAACATTAACTGTCCATAACACTCCTCCAGTAAAGTGATAGTAGGCTTTACTGATGTTAAAAGGGACTTCTTGGAAGAGCGCGAAAACTTCAGCTACACATGTTTATTTAGATCTCCATTCTTTTCACTTACACAGAACTTTAAAACACAATATACTATCACTGTTGTACTTTAAAACTCCTAAAAATGTAAACAATAGAAAATCCAAATAAAATGACAACCTCACTTTTCCCGTTCCCGCCAAAAAGTCCTGACAGTTCACAATTGACATATGAGTGACAATGACTTTTTGTTCACATTTCCCAAGGCATTGGCAAAGGCCATCAACATTATTATGTATCACGTGACTGGCAATGCTACCGTTATAATCGCGTCACAGTATCGTTGTAAATTATGACGGACACATGAAGCACATAATATCTGACGTAAATTCGTTCTTTCTTTTTATAATAAATTCACTCCTCCAGTAAAGTGACAGTAAATTTTAACTCAAGTTAAGAACGACTTCTTTGAAGAACGCGAAAACTTCAGTTACGCATGTTCATTTGGACAATTTTTGATAAACCCATCCTACAACCCAAGGTGTGGTGAAGACCTTCCCAGACAAATATGTATAAATAGCAGTCTAAATAAATATGCGTTTCTTTTCACTTACGCAGAACTTGAAAACACAATATACTAATCACTGTTGTACTTTAAAGCTCTTAAAAATGTAAAAATAGATAATCTAAATAAAATGACAACCTCAAACTGTGACGACCTCACTTCTCGCGTTTCCGCCAAAAAGTTCTAATTACTAAGTAACATTATAGCGGGGCTGCCACAGACAAATTAGCCTAAAGACAGGAAATGAAAGGGCACCGTTTTCTGCCATCGATGCGCTAAAACGCTCCTATAACTTCAAACACAAACGCGCGCTCCTTTAGTATTAACCAGAAAGCAGATCCGTGACCTGTGTCTAATTGTTTTAAAAAATATAGTATAAATTACGTAAACAATGCCAAATTGCGCTGTAAAGTGGTGTGGTAGTGACAGTCGTAAAAATAGTTTCAAAAAGGATAATATCACGTTTCTTCGGTAAGTATAAAATTAATAATAAACATTTATATCAAAAAAATGCAGAGCTCCCAGTATACTGGTCGCTGGTAGCTTTGAGTCAGCGTTTGTCCTTGTCTAGCAAGCTATAATTACATATTGCATCCTCACTCTTGCAAGATGGCACGTGTAAGTAGGGACGCGAAAAAATGTATCGATATATCAATATATTTTCCATTAATTTTGAGAATTTATAATGACTACCACTCTTTGAAATTATATACCTAGTTCCATCCATACTATCCATACTATATAATAATATAATATATATAACATATAATTATATAATATAATATATTAATATATAATGTAATATATAATTATATAATATTATATAATTGTATAATCTATATCCATACTATCCATATCCATACTAATATTATAAATGCGAGTCTCTCCGTCTGTCTGTCTGTCCGTCTGTCTGTTTGGTTTTCACGGCTAAACCGCCGTACCGATTTTAATAAAATTTAGCATGGACATAGTTTGACACCAGGGGGTCAACATATGCTACTTTATTTTTCAAAATCTACCCCTAAAGGGGTGAATAAGGGGATGAAACTTTGTATGGGAAATTTTTAACCCCTGAACCGATTAAGACGAAATTTAGTATAGTACATAGATAAAACCTTTTCTAATAAAAAATATACTTCTTTTTTCCAAAAATCTACCCCTAAAGGAGTTCACTCCTTTAGGGGTAGATTTTAGGGGTAGATAGGGATTAAACTTTGTATGGGAAATTTTCTATTATCACCTTTTCTATTAAAAAAACACAGTTATCATTAAAAAGATGTCACCGTTCTTTTTTCAACCGACGAAAAAATGATGGAGGTTCTCAAGTCGGTGCATATTTTTTTTTGTATACGACCATGCGTAGCTTTTTACAGAGTAGTCTGATTTTGATGATTCTCTTATATTCGATAGAATATATCTCGAGTTTTTGGTTCAATTTAATTCGGAAAAAATTTAAGAATACAATTTAACCGACTTAAAAAAAACACTGAAAAGTACAAAATAACTATTCTTTACTAATCAGAACTCAAATTAAAAAAAAAATACTTTATACATACGGTACAAATACCTATATAATTAAATTCGACAGTTACTGAAATCGATGCAAGCCTCCCAAACTAATAGACTTTCTGTTGTGGCACATTAATTTGGAACCCACTTTAATAACCGTCAAATTTAATTATGTACATACATACATACAATCTTCACACCATATCCCTAACGGGGCAGTCAGAGGGATGGAGCGCCAAGCGTCGCGGTCCTTACATACTTCTTTGCTTCTTCAAATCTCATCATTCTCCTCACGTAATTTTTGCTTAGGTATGCGAGTGCTTTTGACATTTCCGTCGGCTAACACTAGCAAATTTAATTATATACGTATTTATATCGTATGTATAAAGTTTTTTTTTTGTATTTGAGTTGTAATTAGTAAAGGATAGTTATTTTATACTTTTCAGTGTTTATTTCTAGTAGGTTTAAATTTTTTCTTAATTTTTTTTATTTCTCCCATTTGAGTGACCTTGGTCTAAATAATATATAGGACGGGTCTACTACTTTTCTAATTATAGAACGAAATGATATAAAAATGTATCATCAATATAAATAAAGCTTATAATTAGTAATTATTATTTCGTGTATCTTCAAAGGCCAAGCTCAATACCAGTGCAATTTAAATGGGACCACCTCGGAAGTATATCAAACAAAAAAAAAATTTTTAAATCGGTACACAATTAAGGTTATCGGTGAACATACATAAAAAAACATACAGACGCACATAGAATCTCCTTCTTTTTAAAGTTGGTTAAAAAAATACATACAGACGAAAAGGTTGGGTGGTTCTACCACCAAAGCTTTTCAGTTTCGTTTTTTGTCAATTTAATTTTTTGTTTTACATTAAAGTTTTACATTAGGAGAAACACGTACTACCCAAACCAATTTGATTTGCATTTCTATTCCAAATTTTTGATTTTTTTGTTTCGAAATAAAGAATCTTGTTTTGATTATACATACATATTTTATTATTTCTATTTTTAAAACAAGCTTATGAAAATAATTCTTGTATTTATCGATATATACAATATCTACGAGTGCATCACTATTTGGTTTAGTACGTGACGTTACCTTGCCGCCCGCTTACGTCTCATTCCTCTAACCTTGACGGAATAGTTCGCTTAGAAATTCGTAAACATTTCAAGTCTCTAGGGTAGTTTGTCTGTGGGGGCTACCAAACTCCGTAAATCTTTCCCCCAACCAAATGTTGAAACACTCCTAAAAATCACCTGAAATATAACTACATTTTTAACTTTGAATTTTTTTTATTTCTATTAATTTGTATCAATATTTCTATATTATATAATAATATAATTGTAATAATGTAATTATTATTGTGGCAGCTAATATGCTGCACAACATTTTCGTAATCTTGATGCATGACCTTATAATATGTACCTAAACATCGGCAAATTCAATGTCCGCGTCGTTGCAAAGAGATTACAATAATATCACGTAGATAATTAGTATAGTTTGTAAATATGGTAGGAGGCATGAGTAGCGAACGACGGCTACGGCGTTAATATGCCGAAACAGTACCAATATAACATCTACCAGATAGTCTGCAGTATTGTTTACCATTATGAAGAAACCGAGAAGACATACGTTACGCAACCGAAAACCAAACCTTAGAAACCTCAAGGAAGAAGTTAAAATAATACTGCGACATTTACTGCTGCATCGCTTGCATCTCATCACCTAACAGTCTGTCACGTTAATATTGGCTTCCCAGAAGAAGGACTCACCAGTACTAACAGAAGAGTGACAATGGGTTAAGGAAACGTTGAGTTTACCTATACAACATCAAAAATGTAGACATACATATTCACTGATAATCATAACACAAAACAAACAAATTATTAACGCAATCGCTGTTATGACTGCGCATCCAGTAAGAATGGAAATAGAAATACCAGCAATGTGCAATAAATACAATGACATTCGACGCTGCATTCGCCGTCATAACCATCTAAGTCAAAGTTAAGAAACAGAGCACTGAATATAGACAATACATTCGGAAAAGGAGAGAACAGGTGAATCATCACGTGCATGGAGATATATTCCTGAGAAGAAAGAAAATGGGAATCAACGCAGAAAACGCAGAACTTTGTGCTATTAAACCACTAAACCGTCTTATAAATTACAACCAACCGAAAAAGTGATATAAAAAGGTTGATACTGATATTAATAAATACAAAGAATGTGGAAAACATGTTGTTAACGGTTTTTTTTACTTTCATTTTTACTGTGTTGATAGCAATCATTATGAAAAAGAAGTGTATAATAACGAAGATTGAATAAAATTTTTTATTGAGACTCACTTTATATTTGATTCTGTTTGTCTAAAACTAAAAGTTTACACTAAAACCACATTATGATGGTATAAAAATACTATAACGAAATAACAAGGCCATATTAAAACAATTGAAAAGTTTAGATTATTATTTCAACATCAGAATTATGTTATGTTATATAGCCTCCAGTTATTTTTAGGTGGAGGGAAGTGGTCTGTCAAAAGTCTGACAAAAGTCAGAAGTAACAAAATCAAGAAAAGACATAATACACCATGCAACAGACGTCTACAAGAATTTATATCGCAAAAGAAATAACAATAAAATTGAAATACAAAGAGGAAGCAACGATGGAACAGATTATGTTAAACCAATTGAAGAGTCAGAAGTTTACAAACATATAAAGCGACTAAAAGCTGAAAAAAGCCCCGGCTCAGATGTAATGAAGTTCTTAAAATAGGAGCACCTATTCTGATTCGCCACCTGGCATATCTATTTAACATGGTGCTGGACACAGAAACAGTACCAGAACAATGGTGCACATCAGACATAGTTTTGCTTTACAAAAAAGGAAACCCCTTGGATATAGGGAATTACAGACCCATAAGCCTACTAGCAAGCATATACAAATTACTTTCATCTTTGCTTTTGGAAAGAATAACACAGAATATCGATCGACTACAGCCAAGAGAGTAAGCCGGCTTCCGATCAGGCTTTAGCACATTGGACCGCATACAGGCACTAGAACAAATTATAGAAAAACACCGAGAGTATAACAGACCTCTGTATCTGGCCTTCATTGACTACAGCAAGGCTTTTGACAGCATTAGCCACTACTCAATATGGAATGCACTGCAATGTTCAGACGTTGCCGAAAAATATATTAACATCTAAAAATATATATATGCAAACAGTAAGAGCAAAGTAAAACTAGATACCAGAGGAGATGAAATAAACATAGAAAGAGGAGTCAGACAGGGAGACCCTCTGTCGCCAAAGCTTTTTATTGCAGTGCTTGAAAATATATTCCAGAAACTAGACTGGTCAAACAAGGGGGTGTTAGTAAATGGATGCTACCTAAACCATTTAAGATTTGCTGATGACATAGTCATAATTGCTGAAACCTCTAAGGACCTAGAGGAAATGATAAGATCACTTGATGATGAAAGTTCTAAAATTGGCTTAGAAATGAACGTAAATAAAACCAAAATAATTACTAACAATCACAAAAGGCGCATCGAAATAAATGGAAACAAAATAGAATATGTCAAGGATTACATATATTTGGGAAAGCAATTATCATTTAACAAATCTAACAATGAAGAGGAAATAACAAGAAGAATTAGCATAACTTGAAAGAAATTTTGGTCACTTAAGGAAATACTGAAAGGAAACTATAGCCTGCATTTGAAAAAAGTTGTTTTCGATACATGTCTCTTACCATGTTTACTACATGGTTGTCAAAGCTGGATATTCACAAACAAAGTAAAACAAAAAACTAAATGTACTCAAACAGCAATGGAAAGGAGCATGTTAAAGATAAGGAAAATACATAAAGTGAAGAAAGTGAACATCAGACAAAGGACGAAAACCACTGACGCTCTTATCCATGCACTCACACTCAAATGGAAGTGGGCCGGGCACATGTCAAGATTCACAGACAAAAGATGGACTATCGAAACCACGCGATGGAAAGGCCCAAAAGGAAAAAGAAACGTAGGCAGGCCAATAAGACGGTGGGCTGATGATATTATTCAGGTAGCAGGAAATGAATGGGTGAATTCAGGCACAGATAGGGAGTTTTGGAAGGAAATGGAGGAGGCCTTTACCCAAAGAGGGGTCCATATTTCAATCAAAAATACTAATTCTTATTAACAATAATTTAAGCAAACTTACTCACAATTCGCTAACAACATTTAAAATGTAAGTTAGAAATATGGAATAAATGGCTTATTTATTTATTATATAGCCTCCAGTATCTGGGGGCAGTTTAACTCATTTTGAGTTCACATGGTTAGGATCAATAAGGGGTAAACCAGCTTTTTCAACTAACTAGGCAAATATGAATTACTAGGCAGATATGGAAAACAACAAACATTCATTTTTTAAACAAGCCCGATTTCTCTGATTACAGTAAAGGAGCCCAGGAATCAGCTGAACAAAAGAAAAATCAAAAATTATTATTGAGTAAGCGAGACTCAAATGAAATATACAACCCATTATCACGTGTTGTTTCTGAAAATATCTGACGCACCATCACAAGTTGTCGTAGAAATATCTATGCCTACATCACTTAATTATTTATTGCGAAAAGTGCTCCCTAATCTTCACATTAATATAATTTGCGTCGATGTTATATTATATGTCATTTAAACATTTAAGACAATAATATATTTAGATAACTTTACATACATACTTGTCTTCACGCTGTATCCCTAACGGGGTAGCCAAAGAAGACGGAGCGCCAAGCGTCGCGGTCCTTACATATTTCTTTCGCTTCTTCAAATCTCATCATACTCCTCACACATTTTCGCCTAGGAGGTACGCTAGTGCTTTTGACATTTCTGTCGGCTTACACTCTGTCTATCGCTCTAACGCTCATTTGATCTTAATAAGTCTTGGTCTTCCTTGGCTTCTTTTACCACTCACTTTCGCTCTATAGATTTTCTTCGTCGGTCTTTCATAACTCATTCTTTCCATGTGCCTGAACCATCTTAGCATTCCTTTCTTCATTTTTATAATAACACTGTCGTACTGCGTATCTCTTAATTGTTTATCCTGTCCGCAAGAATGACACCGTACATATTTCTGAGAGATCGCATTTATCATACTTTCACTCGATTTCGGGCATATCCAGGCCTCACTACCGTACAATAAAGTTGGCATCAACAGCGCATTATGGATGGCCATTTTAGCAGTGTTAGATATATTCACACTGCCTATTAATGCGGACAGATTTGATAGATATAATGAAACGTCCATTGTTTGTGACAGAAAACGATCTACCCGTCCACGTAGTACAATACTATGATATACTGAAATATGATATATGAAACACCAGAACCATAGTTTTGTTCACATTCATTTCTTTCAATTCACAGTCTTATTTCATGCACGTAATTAGTGTCTGCAACTCCACTTCTGACGGTGCATTAAGCACAGCATCGACAGCGTACAAAATGCAGTATACCACCGTGTCATTACATATTATACCACTCATACTACCTTTAAATGTGTGGAGGCAACTGTCCAAATCCAGCACGAACAGCAGACATAACGCGGCCCTGTCTGACGCCTGAACAGACTTCGAACCAGGTCGACAAGTCACCATCTATTGTTACATAAGGTCTGTGGCCCCGATATAATGACCTCACAGCCTGCAGTAAGGGGCCTTCTACGCCATATTCAGGCAGAAGAATCCACAATTACTTTTGCACTACTTTATCGAATACTTTTTTATCCTAAATCCACGATAGCGCAGAAAACTTTCAGACCTTAGTCAGAAACTTCCCAAAGACACCGCAGAGCTAAAAAATCTGATCCATACAACCCCTACCATTCCTGAAGCCATCTTGTGCCTTCCATAAATATCTTTCAGAAATGCCTTTCACACGTTCAGTCAATACCTTGGTATAGACTTTACTTGCTAAACTGACCAAGCGGGCAATCCTGTTCGACTTAAATTTAGGCACAAGAGAAGGGAAAAAAACAACCCGGGTATACAACACGAGCAGGGCCAAGTGGAGCCAGCTCAGAGAGGAGCTGGCTCAGCTGTGGAAAGATGAGGGCATAGATGCCGAACTGCTTAAGGGAATGCAAGAGACAGAGCAATTAGAAAACATAATACTGTCAGGCTTTTGCTGACGACATGGTCTTGATTTTCTCGGGTGACAGCGGCCAGGGCGTCCAGCAGCGGGCCAATGCCGCGCTTCGTCGTGATCGGGATTGGGGGATCAAAAACAAATTACATTTCGCACCGCAGAAAACTAAGGCGATGGTGCTGACAAATAGAAGGAATTATGGGCGGGGTGGGTATTGGACTGTCGAGGGAGGTTAAGATCCTGGGGCTTACAATAGACTGCAAATTAACTTTTATGACGCATATAAACAACGTCTGCAACAAAGCGATTAATATTTATAAGCAGGTCTCAAGAGCCGCCAGAATCCACTGGGGGTTGGAACCGGGGATAGTTCGGATCATGTACACGGCAGTGATTGAACCTATAAAGCATTTAAAAAAAAAGAAAGTCGTGGAACGATAGGAATCCGAAACGTATACAAAAAGACTGGTGTAGTGAAGCGTGCAAAAATTGTCGATGTGGAAAATCTGCTACAAAAGCTTTTGGAACAGAATGGAAAAACAGAGATAATTTGGCTTAGTACAAAAAAGTCTTGGGAAACTTTGTGAGGAAGAAGCTGAGGAATGTGAAGAGGAAATTTGTGAAGGTGATTTTGACCCCAAACCCGAACTAAGAATCTAGTGTTTTTAATTTAATACGGCATACAAATAATATGTAGGTTGGAAAATAAAGTAACTAATAAATAATTTAAAATATTACGTATCCGATAATTATGTTGATTTATGAGTAATTAATAAACAGATTAAAGTGATTAGTAGTAAATATTATCTGGTAGTTATATTCATCTGATTATGATTAATAAAGACGTAATCACAAACTTTTAAATGGAAGCAGACTATACCTATCGGTTCAAAATGCGTGGCAAATTTAATACTAACAAATATTACTCACACACATGCAGAACTCAGAGCCACATTAAGGAGTGGGTATCTATATTATGTATTATCTTAGAGCGGGACTATTTGGGACACTCCAAATTATATTTTTAAGTGATAAAATAAGGATAAAATAAAGATAATGTGTAGTTTTAAGTTTGTAAATATTAACGTATGTATGTACTTTTTGTTAATGTAAATAAAGATAAAATTATTTGATGTACTAGTATTAGAGATTATTACTTTATTATATTCCTTCTTTTTGTATATTGTTTTTGACACATGAAGGATGTAATTTGGAGTGTTTCTAATGGCTCCACGATACAATATTATGATTGTTCGTTCGATACAAGGCCTGACGGCTGTGCGCTGCTGGTCTTGGGCCGCATGTACATTGTGATGACCTTGCTTGCGGTTCGATTTATGTGGGTACATGAAGTTTAATGACATAAACAATATATTTTTAAAAGTCGGGAAAGTTGATAATCAGGCAAGTGAAAGTTTTGAATTTAGACTTTTTGGCGCGAACAAAAGAAGCGTGGTTGGCATTTTATTCAAAATTCAGATTTGCTATTTTTTGTGCTTTTGGGAGTTTTAAGTGCAAAAATTATAGTATATTGTACGTTAAAGTTGTGTGCGAGTGAGAGGAGTTGGAAGAATTTCGTTTAACAGTCTTTTGTAACTCCAGTAAAGCCTACTTTCCATTGCTTTACTGTAAGTGTTAGAGATTTGGTTATGAGAAAATAGAACAAGTTTTATATCAGACGAGTGTTATAGTTAACTACTTTTCTAAGGAGATAAGCGTTAGTGAATGTTTTATAAAATTATTAAATAATTCTTCATCGTTATACTTTGTCCTTTCATTATTATTTTCTATAAACTACGCATAAAACTCAAAAATTGAAAGAAATCGGGAGATAGTCGATAGGTGATCGATCACATTGAGAATGAAAACTGAAATAGCTTACACAATAAAACAAAGAATGTTTTCAGTCTTTTATTTATTAATCGGATTGTTTTCTTATTACATTATCTAAGAACTCATTATAGATGTGCATCAAACACATCATTTCACTGTTTTTCAATGTGTGCCAGAAGTAACTAGTGCAGAATGTCAGATATGCTAAGGATTACCATTGCATGTAATCGTAGGTATTATTTGTCATTATTCGCCTCGAGATATCCATATTTGTTTTCACCATTTTTACATGTGAACACACAATTTGTACATAATAAAGTCCATCTTCGATTACCTGAAGAAAGAAAGTTGTATTATTTTATAAATAAATTAAAAATAATTTTGTAATTACGATTTTTTCTAAACAACACTGGTCCAGGTTCAGCCCAGCATAGCGACTAGAGATTAATTTGGCGATAGCATGTTCATTTTTAATAGGTATGTTAAACTTTATGGTCAAACAACAACAGGGTTTTATACGGGTATCTCTTTTACACAATAAATAGGGTTCAAAATGTTTTGAGCACAAAACTCTGCCAGAATTGGACTGCCAGTTTGTTCTATGTAGTTCTTTAACCAAAAAATTTGAAGATTTTCATCCTTTAGAAACCCGAAATTACCAAGGTATACATCAAAATTAAAAGATAGTTGCAAAAAATAAATAGTTGCTTAACCTTAGGTACCTGTCCGTTAATATTTAATTTTATTACGAAATTCAGTTTTCTCTGAATTCGGCTCTCTTTAAGGTACAAGTACTAATAATGTCAAAATTGGTTAGGTACTTGGTACAAAAATATAAAAACCTTTAAAAAAAACCTTATACAATACAAGGAAACTTTAATTTTAATAGTTTGCAACATATTTAAGTGTCGGAGCCACTAAATACAAAAATATTAGCTAACCGAATGCAGTAATCAAACAATTTGCGACATCAGATTTACTTACCAATGGAACGTGATTTTCGGAGCTTTTCTGTATGAGTCGTTGCAACTTTTTTATTTTTATTTATTTATTTATAATACTATTATAACTATTGGGGGTACAACACTTTTGTACCATTTTTTGCACTTTAAATAACCGAAATAATGTTTATACATCAAGAAATATTTAATCATCGAACATGTGACGTACTACACAAGTAAACAGACGCCATACTCCGCTTATTTTGACTTAGGCGGAAGATGGCGGCTGCCACGGTTTCGGAGTTGTCCATGTGTGCCATTGTGTTGCAATAAATGAAAGAAAAGGATAAAGATATACAATTTTAAACTACAATGAAAGTGAGTGTTATTACTTACACGGTATCTATGTGTGAGTGAATTATGTTTGATCTGCTTCCATTTATAAATGAATAATTTTCGTTTCCATTTAATTCTCATGGTACATAACTTTTACATATTTTTTTATAAATATGTCGACGATACTTTATTGTCAAAATGGCGATGAAGGTAAAGTTCAAATGTGACACTGTTCATATGTTAAACTGCAAATACGCCACTGTCCACTACTAAGAAACAGAAACGCCACTGTCCACACCAATTTATGGCAAAATATCTCTAATCTTTTTGTAATGACTGGAGCTGGTGATCTATTATTGTTTAGATTTATATTGTGGCCTAAAATATCATAAATAGTGAGCTAAATCTCGTTCAGAACAAACAGTATAACATTTTCCATAGACCGGCTTGACTAAAAAGTCTGGACAGTAGCATTTTTGCTTTTATACCCCTCATTTAGCAATAACATTAATTATTATCACTTTATTGGAGGAGTTTAGGAAATTAGTGTTTAGACTGATGGCAATGATGTTGTATTTATAAATTGGCTGATGGTCTTGTTACCAATGCTTTAAGAAATATAAATAAAATAAATAATCACAGTTATTCGGTTTTCCGTATTCTTGTAAAATAACCATAAAATATCTTTTGTAGCTTTCGAAGTAAAAGAAAAGGATTTCTTTTCCTACTTAAATTACTATACATACGTCATAAAAACAAACAAAATAAAAATGGTGGTTAGGCAGTACAACGAGGAATTGAAATATTTGGAAAAAATAAATCCATATTGTTGGAGAATTAAAAAAGGTTTTCAACCAAATATGAATGTTGAAGGAGTTTTTTACGTGAACAGTACTCTTGAAAAACTAATGCTAGATGAACTTAGGAATTCTTGTCGGCCTGGCATGACTGGTGGTTTCCTTCCCGGTGTAAAACAAATTGCAAATGTTGCTGCTCTACCTGGGATTGTGGGTCGATCAGTCGGCTTGCCAGATGTTCACTCTGGCTATGGTTTCGCAATTGGTAAGTAAGTAATTATCATACTTAGGTGGGCACAGTTAATCAAAAGGTTAATCGTTAATCCGTTAAATAAAGTTAACTTTGATAATCGTTAGAATTAAATTTTCGAAAATCTAGCGCAAGTTAACCGTTAAAAGTTAACCATCCAAAACTAATACTGCTTTTGGGCTGGAATACATAGGCAAATAAGACAAAAATAAGTAGGTATATTAATGATTATAGGTAATGTAGAATTAACAATGAAATACTTATTTGTAAGGGCAGTTCATGCCCGCCTGTTGTCAGATGCCATCCACCCACCTCTGAGATAGTCTACCTATTTTGCGTGTTAGCTATTTTCAATATTCGTGATTGACTGTTACAATCACAATTGCTACATAATAATATAATAATAATTCAAATGGCAAAAAATAAGTCAGTCGAGAAATACATGAGCTAGCGAAAGTATGTCTTAATTATATCTCAATATATCCTACATTTCCATCCATGTCATCATCCTAGAAAGATGGATTGCCTTTCATACTGTTGTTAGCATGGGGTCTCTGCTCAAGTCTTTCGTTCATCTACTGCAGTCCATCCTGGCAATGAGCCCTGCCCATCTCCACTTCTGATGCTCAATTTGCTCTACCACGTCTCATAACTTTCGTCTTCTGCCTGATCCACTCATTCCTTTTAAAATGTATGAGCATTATTCCAAGCATCCGTAGCTCCATCGCCCTCTGTGTAACTCGGATTTTCTCAGCAGATCTTTTGGCGAGAGTTGCTGTCTCCATTCCATACGTGAAAACTGGCAGGACACACTTATTAAACACTTTTGTTTTAGGTGATGGGGAATCTCTTTTGATCTGAGGATCGAGCTATTTGCTCCAAAGGCCGGCCATGCTTGTGTGATACATCTTTCGGCTTCTACCACTTGGTCTTCCATGCCAAGGGTGATCTTGTGGCCCAAGTAAATATAATGGTCGATGACACCTACAGGCAGCTGGTGATTTTTCATCTTTGGGATGTTTATCATGATTTTAGTTATTGACATATTCATTTTCATTCCTATTTTGGGTGACTGACTCTGCAGATTGCTGATAATAGTGAGCATATCCTCAACGTTATCTACGACTAGTGCGATATCATCCGCAAACTGAAAGTTATGCAGCCTCTTTCCTTCGATAATAATGCCTCTGTCACTCCAATCGAGTCCTCAAAAGATGTTCTCGAGAGTAGCATTGAATAATTTTAGCGAAATCGTGCCGCCTGGGCGCACTGCTCTTTCCAGTTTGAATGGCTCTGTAAGTTTATGTAGACTGACCAATAACTATAATGTCCCATGCTGCTGTAGATGTTTCTTATGTTGGATGTACCTTTCGTCAACACTGCAGTCTACTAGTATCCTCTCAACTGCCCAAGCCTTCACAGTCACACACTCATGGTCAACGTAGGTCATGATGTTTGGCTTTCAGTATTTATGGCACTTTTCAAACTAGTGTCTTGAACATTTTCAGGTAGTCATTTATGCAGTATCCAGATCGGAAACCGGCCTGCTCCCTCGGCTGGTAATCGTTGAGTTTATTAGCTAGTTTATTTAGGATAACTGGTAAATAATTTGTAAATATGGGACAAGACACTAATAGGGCGATAGTCATGCAGTTTTCGGATTGCCTCTTTCTTTTTGAGCAGGATTATCACTGCATTATGCCAAACCTGAGGTACTTTGCGGTTTAATATGCAGTTTGTAAACAGCAGTGCTAGAGCCCTCCATAGCGCCTCTGACCCTAGCTTCAACATCTCAGCTATGACGTTATCTTGGTCTGGAGTTCTTCTGTTTTTTATTTGGCTCAGTGCTAGCTGTATCTCTTCTACAAGCACGTCAGGAATTCCTTTAGAACCGACATTAGTAACAGGTGGCCTGTATCTCTCGCTCTGTAATTCAGAGAATGGTACTTTACTTTTGTACAATGTCTCGTAAAAAATTTTAAATTGGCAGGTGTCACTGTTCAATGCTTTGATCATTACTTTTATTATCTGATAATATAAGGAATAAAGTAGTAGTAATAGCTATTTATACAGCTATTATTGATCATAACTTTGTATTAGGTGCATCTTGCCCTTCATAAATATTCTCTACAACTCTGCAACAACTCTAGTGTGCCTGTTCACACCCAGGCAATGCCTAGCATAAATAACAGTTTTAAATGCATCACACTCGCATGCACACTTCGCATAATACATAATATATCTTCGCATAATATACCATTCGACTCGCCAAACATAGGAGTGTGGCATGGCGCATAATTCAAACAAAAAAGATAACACAACAAGCAACCAATGTATTGGACTAAAGTTAACGGAAGTTAACAAGACCATAAACATTTTTCGAAGTTAACTTAAAAGTCAATCCATTAAGCAAATTGTTAACTTCGTTAATTAACATTGGGATTAAGGAGTTAAAGCCCACCTTTGGTAATTATATCCAATATTTTTTCATTTTTGTCTAATGTAAACAAATGTGGCGACTATGACATTTATAGTTATCTAAACATAACTAGAGATGGGCGAGTTCGCAAACGGTTGATTCAGTTGTCATACTTATTAGTTAGTAGTAAAACAAACATGTTTAGAATTTTTGTACATTTGTGTGTTTGTGCTTCAATAAAAACTACCAAAAATGAAAAGAATAATAAACGTCATGATAAGTAAAAATTTGTATTTTTAAAAAACACTTAAAAAACAGAATGGGAGATTATTATTGTTCACACATTGCAAACAAGAATATTCTTCTGTTATTATTCTGTCTTACATTTCGAATTAATTGTGTCACTCACATAATATTAAAGTGAACTGATTTATGATACTAATTTGATCTAGGACCATAGGCAACCTTTAGTTAACACCACCAATTTAAAAAGAAAATAATTGACAAATAACATAATTTTTTGTATTTTCAATGCTGGAAACTATATTGGATAATATAAGTGTTATTTAGACATATTTTATAGTTTTGTATATATAACAAAAAAGCAGTGTTATTAGAGTGCTATGTGTAATAAGACGGACCAGCGAACAGTGAAAATTATGCCAAATTTTGGTTAGTTTCTTGTTTGTTTACATTAAAATCAAAAATGAAAAAAATAGGATATATATACAATATATTGTTAATAAAATTGTCATCGATATTTATGTACCACCGATTATAAGTACCTACCTACTTTGCAATCTAAGTAATTATTGTGTAATACCAACACATTTCAATTTTTTTTTATTTTGCTATTGTGTTTTCATTCATAATTGAAATGGTTTTAGGAAACATGGCAGCTTTTGATATGTCTGATCCAACATCGATCGTGTCTCCTGGAGGTGTTGGATTTGACATAAATTGTGGTGTAAGACTTTTGAGAACCAACTTACATGAAAAAGATGTACATCCAATTAAGGTATGCCAAATGGAACATAAGCATACTAGCAAAGGCAGCAAGCTACTTGATTTAAGTCTTGCCAAATATTAGAAATAAAATTACTCACAATTAGATAAAATATATTAATGAATTAATACTACTCTGTTAAGAAAGTACTGGGAAAAGATCAATAATACATGAAATGTTAGTTATTCATCCAAATTTATTTTATCACCTTCAAAGTATGCTCCTTCAGAAACGATACACGTACGCCAACGAATAACTCAATCATCAAAACATTTTTTAAACGCTTTTTCCGGAATTGAGTTCAGTGCTCGCTGCGAATTCTCCTTTATGTCTTCTACCGAATGAAAACGGGTGCCACGAAGTGGTAATTTGAGTTTAGGAAAAAGAAAGAAGTCGGCTGGAGCCATATTTGGTGAATAAGGTGGTTGCTCGATGGTATTTGTTGTTTATGGTCAAAAATTCGTTCACAATGATGGCCTTGTGCGAAGGCGCATTATCGTGGTGCAAAATCCAAGAATTTTCTTTCCACAAATCTGGCCTTTTTCGTCGATTTTGCTCTCTTAAACGCCGCATAACGCCCAAATAATATTCTTTATTTACCGTTTGACCTTCCGGCAAGAATTCCGAGTGCACAACACCGCGATAGTTAAAGAAAACAGTCAACATGACTTTGACTTTTGATCGACTTTGGCGTGGTTTTTTCGGTTTCGGTTCAGTTGGAAGGCGCCACTCCGAAGCTTGTTGACTAGTTTGCATGTCAAACTCGTAAACCCACGTCACCAGTAACAATGCGTTTCATTAATGTTAGGTCGGAATTGACTCGTTTTAGCATGTCCTCAGCGACTCTTATGCGATTGTGTTTTTGAAGAAAATTCAGGTCTTTTGGGACTAGCCGAGCGGCAACATGTTTCATACCCAAGTGATTATATAAAATGGTACGCTTCGACTCGTGAGACACAGAAAGTTCGGCGGCTATCTCTCTCAAACTTGAAGGAGCATTTTCAGTCACTATTTCCTTCACTTTTGCGATGTTAACTTCAGTTACAGAAGTTGATGGCCTACCAGAGCGAGGCAAATCTTCCATCACATCTCGACCGCTTTTGAACGCTTTATTCCACTCATAAGCACGTGTTTTTGATAAAGTCGATTCACCGTATTATTATTATTATTTTTTATTTCGTGTACGTGGCTGTGCAGGTCTCATCAGACCTGTATCATTTCGACCATATTGATCTATTGTGATCGCCACTATGTTACAAATCACCACCAAGACCCACTGCAGTCAAAAACCGCAAGGTATTCCTTGGAGTGATGTGCTGAACCTCTCTCGGACTGAGAAGATACTGGCCGAGACAGGATCGACGAGTGCGCATCAGTAGTCCACAGTCACACAAAATGTGCATAGGCGTTTCATCCGCCTCTTGGCAGTACCGGCACGTTTTTGTGTCCGAGAGCCCCATGTTAAACATGTGCTTGTTTAAGCAACAATGCCCAGTGAGTGCTCTAACCAAGATACGCAAGTTGCTCCGGCTCATTGCCGTGACACTAGAAGCCACTTTGCGATTATATGGCTTTATTAGGGCTTTGGAATGCTCCTGACCTGGAATATTCTCCCAATACTCGCAAGAAGCTTTGAAACAAGATCTCCACAAAATCATTTGAACCTGGCTTTTGGGAATATCACAGAAAGGTTCTGGACCAATAAATGTGATTTTGGTCCCGGCCCTTGCGAGTTCGTCGGCATTTTCATTGCCTACAATGCCCGCATGGCCAGGAACCCATCTTAGAATCACTCTGTTTTTGTTTCCCAGAGTGTTTAATATAGTCACGCAGTTATTAACTAGCCTAGATATAATTACACTCGAGGCCAATGCCAAAAGAGCTGCCTGACTATCAGTGTATGTATAAAGTTTGGTTTACGTAATGCTTTTTAACGTTAATGTCCGCACATTCAATAATGGCGAACATTTCAGCTTGGAATATGGAGGCGTACCTCCCCAGATTCAGGCTCCTCTTGAAATTTGGGCGCTCTCCATAAATTCCACATCCTACGTCGTTGTCCGATTTTGAGCCATCGGTGTACCAGAGTAGACTGCCGGGCTTCCAGGATATTCTTCCTTGAAGCTAGTCATCCTTGGAAGGCATCTCCACTATAAACTGTTTTTCAAAGGTACACCGCGGGAGCATGACATCACTTGGCATACTCAAAATCGGAATATTCGTTACTGAGTCTTGAAAAGCTCTCAGTTTCTTCGATAACCATTTCGTTTCGTCCTGGGCGGATATTTTCTGCATACTGCTCCTCGCCTCCTTTAACACATGCAAATGAAGGGCCGGTAGATTAAAGCATTTAACGCCGCACCCGGCGAAGTCGACATGGCTCCGGTTGCTAATAAACAGGCGGTTCTTTGCAAGCCACCTAGCCTGTCTATTACAGTCTTTTGGTGGGCTTTCTCGTACCAGACCACAGAGGCATAACTAATTATTGGCCTCACAATGGCCGTATACAGCCACAGAACAACTTTTGGGTTCAGACCCCAGTTGCTCCCTGCCATCCGACTGCAAGTACCTAAGGCAATTTTTGCCTTTTGCAGAGTACTGGTAAGGTGCCTGTTCCACGTCAGTTTTTGGTCGATTATGACACCCAAATACTTCACTTCAGTGGAAAAAGGTATCGATTTACCGTTTAGTTGTAGAGCTACCAACCTATCGAGGCCTCGCTTCCTGGTAAACGGCACAATTACTGTTTCATCAGCGTTTGTCGATAACTCATTCTCTCGACACCATTCACTGACAGTGTCGAGGCCTCTTTGCATAACACACGAAATGGTGTTCAGCCTAAAACCTCGGACTATGACTACCAGGTCATCTGCATATCCCTGTGTGTCAATCCTTAGGTCAGCCATTTTATGCAAAAACTGATCCACTGCGAGTGTCCATAAAAGTGGTGATAAAACGCCTCCTTGCGGACATCCTCTTAGTGTGGAATAAGTTGCTGTAGTGTGAGAGGCCTAATTTGGCTCCTCTGTTAGAGAGCATCGAACACACCCACCTAGTGGTCGTAGGGTCAACCATCTTGGTTTCCAGGCCCCTAATTAATGTACTGATGGGTGTGTTATCGAAAGCTCCCTCTGTATCTAAGAAGGCACAAAGTGCTACTTCTTTGTCTTCAACTGCCTTTTCTACTCTGTCAAGAAGACTGAGCAGAGCGGTAGCTGTAGATTTACCTCTACTATAAGCGTGTTGAGTGTGATGAATAGGTATTGTAGCCAATGGCCCATCCCTAATAAATCTATCTATAACCTTTTCCATGGTCTTTAACAGGAATGAACTGAGGCTAATGGGCCTAAATGACTTTGGTAGCCCATGGTCCCTATTCCCTGCTTTAGGTATAAATATTACCTTTATTGTAGACCATGAATCAGGTATGTATCCCCAGACATAACTAGCTCTGAAGATATTAATAAGGTGCGGTAGGAGGATATCAATCCCTTATTGTAAGTGTATGGGACGTACACCATTCTCTCTGCAACTTTTTTGTGGTTTGAAAGAGTTGATCGCCCACCTTATTTTGTTGGATGTTATTAGTTTGAGCGCCCTTTGTCAATCCTCCTTCTGAGGTCTATGCAGTGCGCTGTGGTGCAGTATCCGATCCTTTACAGATTGCCCCAGGAAAGTGGGTCGTTGCTAACAACTCTAACGTTTCTCTTTCACAAGTTGTGAATGAGCCGTCTGGCTTTTTAAGCAGCCCGATTTGATTAGGTTTGGTTTTAGAGAGCACTCTATGAAGTCTCGCTCCTTGAGGCATATTATTAATTTCCTCACAGAGTCTCCTCCATGAAGCTCTCTTTGTCTTCCTAATCCGATTCACCCTAAGCCTTCTGTAACATTTTCAGTGATTCCGAACACGAAATTCCATTGGCGATGCAAAATTTAAGACAAACTCTTTGTTCGATGTTTTTGTCCATTATGAAATTCGCAATACACACTAGATATGATATAACTAAAAACAGCACTGTATTTAATCTAACTAACAGATGCAACTCAAACTCCGCGCCAAAATGGAAAACAGTTGTGCCAATCTAACAACAACAAAAAAAAAAACAAAAAATTAAATTTGGAACCATAAACAAATTATCCATTCCCGATACTTTCTTGACTGAATGTATATTATTTTCTTTTAGGAACAGCTTGCGCAAAGTCTTTTTGATCATATACCTGTAGGTGTAGGCTCTAAGGGTATAATTCCCATGAATGCTCGTGACATGGAAGAAGCTTTAGAGATGGGAATGGATTGGTCTCTAAGAGAGGGTTATGTTTGGGCTGAAGATAAGGAACATTGTGAAGAATATGGAAGAATGTTAAATGCTGATCCATCTAAAGTTAGTCTTCGAGCAAAGAAAAGAGGACTGCCACAGTTGGGTACATTAGGTGCTGGTAACCATTATGCTGAAATTCAAGTAGTGGATGAAATTTATGATAAATATGCAGCAGGGAAAATGGGGATTGAAAGGATTGGTCAAGTCTGTGTAATGATTCATTCTGGAAGTAGAGGTTTCGGTCATCAAGTAGCAACAGATGCTTTAGTGCAAATGGAAAAAGCCATGAAGAGAGATAAGATTGAAACAAATGATCGTCAGTTGGCCTGTGCTAGAATAAAGTCGGTTGAAGGTCAGGACTATTTAAAGGCTATGGCAGCAGCAGCGAATTTTGCTTGGGTGAATCGAAGTTCTATGACTTTCCTCACTCGCCAGGCATTTGCTAAACAGTTTAAAATGGCTCCTGATGATTTGGATATGCATGTAATTTATGATGTTTCACACAATATTGCTAAGATGGAAGAACATGTTGTGGATGGTAAAGTTAAAACACTTTTAGTTCACAGGAAGGTAAGTTTTTGGTATTTAAAAGACAATATTGTCATGCACTATTGTACTTTTACCTTATTTCTGATAAAAAAATTAAAAGATAATAACTATATCGTAGAATAAAATTACAAAAGCACTGATAGTGTGCTAAACTAAAAAAATGAAGTTGTTGTTCATTTTTATCTAATACAGTAGAACTACAAGCACCCATAAGAAAACTTTTAAACTTTCGCACTGCATTGTAAAATATCTAAAAACACGGGAAATTCACACGATTACCTTTTATTTTCGCTTGACAGTAAACTAATTAATCTGTGGCTTGACGTTTTGGCCGAGTTGCTGCTTGCGACAGTTTACTTGAGACCACGGCCATGCAACTCGGCCGAAACGTCAAGCGAAAATAAAAGGTAATCGCGTTAATTTCCCGTGTTTTTAGATATTTTATCCATAAGAAAAGTCATTTTATTAATCTAATCAGTTATGTAGTTATTGTTTGGGTTGTTATATAGTTATTTGGTGTCAACTGAGGAAGCGTGCTCGTCGCGACCCCTGCCAGCCCTTTTCAGGGCTGCAATTCCTCTCCTGTGCACACCATGCGGGACAACGACAACAATAATGATAAGTCGTCCCCCGAAAGCGACGTACACCGGTCTGTCCCCGCTAGTGTGTGCAGAGTGCAGTTCGGCGTTGGGGACCGCCACCTAACACGCTGTGCACTTCGCGGCGGGAAGTGGAGGTAGGAGTGCTGAGTGAGTGAGTAGCTGCGTGGAATGTGAGAGGTGGGATTGAAGAGAAGATGAATGATGAAGTGATTGATATTATCGAAGAAAGAAGATTGGATGTGTTGTTTGAGTGAAACCAAGCGAAAGGGCAGTGAACTTGTTGACTTGCCTGGAGGGGGCATCGCTTTGTGGTCAGGCGTACAACAAGAGGAAAGGGGATGCCAGGGAGTAAGCGTCTTACTGTCCTCTCGTTTCCCAGACTGCTCTGGGTGCGCATCAAGATGAGGTTGACGAGAATTTTTATTTTGGCAGTGTATGCCCTAGTGTCCTCTGTCGGTTTGGGTGAACTAGAGCAGTTTTGGGAGAATGTTAGAAAAGTTCTAGCGACGGTTGAAGAGAATGAGAGAATTGTTCTGTGTGGAGACATTAATGGATGGGTCGGGACATCTCGAACAGGATTTGAGACTATCTTAGGCAAATATGGAGATTTGAGAGTGAATGATGCTGGTAGGATTGTATTAGGACTGTGTATGGAAAAGGATCTTTTTGTAGCTAATATCATATTTAAGCACAGAAGGATCCATCAGTACACGTGGGAAAGAAAGGGTGCGAGAAGTATGATTGATTTATTCCTGCTGGATAGCAGACTTAAGAAGCCGGTTATGGGCACAAGACGCATAGAGGAACCGATCTGGGAACGGACCACTTTCTGGTAATAACCAGAATAAGGAGTCTGTATGCAGCATGGCGACATCGCGTAGTGTCCAAACCTGCAGCGGTTTGTCGCATTAGAAGTTGGAAACTGCAGGATGCGACCACCAGGAATGAATATGAAAGGATATTATCCGGTAAGCTTGATGATAGATTGAAAATGATGAGCGAGGATGTTGAAGAATGTTGGCAGAATCTTAGGGATAGTATGATCGAGGCTGCGATAGAAGTGTGTGGAACGAATAAGATTAGGAACGGCAAAAAGCGTGATGTGTGTGGGATGATGAGGTGAAAGTGTTTGTGTATAAGAAGAAGAAAGTATGGTGAGACTGCGTTGCTACTAATTACTGTGGTATGAAGAATTTGATGAAAGACAGCTATAAGCTGCAGAAAGCAGAAACGAAAACACTAGTGAAAGAGAAGCGTGAAAGGTGTATCCCTAACGGGGAAGTCAGAGAGGACGGAGTGCCAAGCATCGCGGTCCTTACATATCTTTTTCGCTTCCTCAAATCTCATCATTTTCCTCACACATTTTCTCTTAGGTATGCGACTGCTTTTGACATTTCCGTCTGCTAACACTGGCATACAACAGCGCATTATGGATGGCCATTTTAGCAGTGTTAGATATATTCACACTGCCTACTAATGCGGACAGATTTGATAGATATAATGAAACGGCCACTGTTTGTGACAGAAAACGATCTGCCCGTCCGCGTAGGGGATGATACTAGGATATACTGTACAATGATTATTTTACATTTTTTTAAGAAATTACCTTTTGCCATTATTATACAATTATTGAAATCATTCTAGTCCCAATTATTTCAGATAATTGGAGCTCTACATATTGAACTTGTATTTTTATTTATGCAGGGCTCGACAAGAGCATTTCCACCTAATCATCCTCTGATTCCGGTAGACTATCAACTGACTGGTCAGCCTGTACTTATTGGCGGTACTATGGGAACTTGTAGCTATGTTCTTACAGGGACACATCAAGGAATGACTGAAACATTTGGCTCTACTTGTCATGGAGCAGTGAGTACAGTATAAATTAACATTGTTGAATATATTCATAAGGCAAAAATAACATGCTCTCTCTATTTATAGGGCCGAGCTCTTTCTAGAGCAAAATCTAGACGAAATATAGACTACAAGGAAGTGCTGACAAAGTTAGAAACTATGGGAATTTCTATTAGAGTAGCATCTCCTAAACTAGTGATGGAAGAAGCTCCAGAATCTTATAAAAATGTTACAGATGTTGTAAATACGTGTCATGCTGCTGGGATTAGTAAAAAAACTGTAAAACTAAGACCTATTGCAGTTATTAAGGGTTAATCTATATTATTCAAAATTTTATATGCATTTTGTATTTACTAATATGTGGCATTGTAATTAAAAGTGCCATATATTTCATTCTTTGTCTATAGATTAGAGACATACTAATCTATAATATTACTATAAAACAGTGATATTCTATTGCCTATTAGAATGTAATTTGGTATGTATTACACATGTAATTAAGTAATGTTCCAATAGGCAAAAATAATTTCCAATGTGTTTTAAGTATTAATAAAAGCTATTAAGTCTAACATTTATTGCATTTTATTGTTAACAAATTCAATAAATAATACTCTAATTTCAAACTAACACAGGAGGTAGTAATTCTAAGGCTAATTTTTTGGCATAATTTGACTACAATCATTTAAATTTATCTGCTATGATCACTAACAATGCGGTTCCCAAGAAGAATAATCCTGGGGGTAGAACTGCAGTTGTGCGATCAATTTCATCTGAAAAAAATGTGATTTTGGTTTTAAAAATTCACAGTTGGCTCAATTTCATTTAAATGTTCTTTCTGTGGAAATTGTGCGAAATATTCTTAGATTCCACAAGGTTCATTCTTTAAAGCGGTTGAAACCTTAAAGATGGGAAACATTTATATAGTACCTGCTTCTACATTGGTGGATTCAGTGGCATCAGTAGCCCAACCCATACATTTACTTAATGCTGTCTCCCAACGAAGACTGCGAATTTCTCTTTCTGCAAAAATATTATGAACCAGAAGTTAGTGTAATGAAAGTGATTAGGAATATAAACATAAAGCGGATTTATTGGCAGATCATCAAAGACAAAAGTAGTAGTGTAGTGTATGAAATATACCGTTATATAAGTATGTGATATACGCAGTCTGACCATAAATATTGTTAAATGAAGACAAACAATAATATTACATTTGATTATGGAACCTGACATTCTCACGAGTATGCAGTTTTCTCATTTTCGCGCCAATCTTTGTTAAATATTCTTGTGATATTAAAATAGAGTGGGTGATAAAGAGAACCGAATTGCTGTGATAGCATTACACAAAGTAGGTATGGGGAGCCAAATGCTATTGTTGAAATTCCATCCGCTTGATATTAGTCGAGTGTTTGTGTACAGGGCTATTAATAGATATAATGAAACGTCCTCAACAGGAAAACATCTGCCTGTCCACGTAGTATTCGTACTAAAAAGGCGATCAAAGCAGTGAAGTAAAGAATCCGAAGAAATCCTGCCCAAAAGCAAACAATTTTATTTAAAAAATTGATTATAGCACCCAGAACTATGTCGCGTATTTTAAAAGATGACTTAGGACTTTCAGCTTATAAGAGACGTACTGGTCATTTAATTTCCTGAATAATTTAAAAATGAATAGAGTGGTAAAATCAAAACAACTTAGGCGGTACGCAAAGAGAGGTCACAGAAAATTTTATTTACTGACGAAAACATTTTTACTATCGAGTAACATTTTAATAAGCAGAATTATCGAATTTATGTACGAAGCTCTAGAGAAGCTTTTCAATTAGTCTGTCAGTTAGTGTACAACGTGGGCATTATCCGGGTTCAGTGAGGGTTTGGTGGGGTGTTAGCTATCAAGGAGTGACAGCCATATTTTTATGAAAAGGGTATCAAAATATTGGCCCAGGGGTATCAAGATTCTTGAGTTGAGGTCTCTTAACAACACCATGTTCTATAACCAAGAATGGTAATTTCAGCAAGACAGCACCGGGTCATAAAGCCCAATTCACACAAGCGTGGCTGGAAAGGAACGTTTTTGACTTCATCAGAGCTGAACACTGGCCGTCATCTAGTCCCAAACTTAATCCACTTAATTATGATTTTTGGTCTCTTTTAGAGAGTAGGTATGTCATGCTCTATACGTCATGATAATTTGGAGTCCCTAAAACAATTAAGGCCAATGGAGGTCATTTTGAATGAGCTTCATATTTTTAAAATGCTATTATGTATATATGTATAAACTAACGCACACTGCAGTAATAAACGTTTTATGTAATAGAAAAAACGATGTTTCCTTGTAACAATATTTATGGCAAGACTAGGTACACATTGGGGCCCAAATTAGCCTATTTTTTCTTCCTTGAGAGGGAAGGCATAGGATCTATGCCCATATCAGCTGACGTCTTTAGTAATGAAATATATTCTTCATTTTAATTTAAATAACGACATTTTATTGTTTCTTGAAGTTTCAGATGACAAATACATTGAGGTAGTCTTTCTCAAATTAGATTTTAAAGTCAAGATTAAGAATGAAAATTAATTTAATAAAACTTAGGAAATAATTTTAAAAATGCTAATAATCAATTTTAACAGGTAATTTCAAAGAAAAAGTGTTTTCGAAGATTTTGAATAAAATTGAAAAATACATATATATATGTAGGTATACATCCATCACGAAGATCGCCTTTATTACTTTGAACTGTTGAATAATGATTAGATAAAATAATTAGCATACACTTTATAACTCCAGACTAGGGATGTTACGGAAGTGGTTTTATCGGAACCGAAGTCGGAATCAGAGTTTTTAAATTTGATTTATCGGAACCGAAGTCGGAATCCGAGTTTTTAAATTTGATTTGTCGGAACCGGATTCGGAATCGGAGTCGGAGGTGGAAGCAGAAGAGAGATGAAGAGCAAGTCTAATAAAATAAAACAATACGAACATTAATCAGCCTCTTTAATTTTAGTTGAATAAATAATACACCTGCTTAGGCCTAGGCGTTGAAAATAAAAAAATCAAATTTTCTTATTTCTTAAACAGTACTAGTAGCAAATCAAATCAAATGAAGTGAAGTGACTCCAAAAGAAACATATTGTATTTAATGAACAAAAGTTTCGCTTCGTACAAAGTTTACACTTTGAGGAATTCGTACAAACTTCATTGAAGCAGTTCCAAATAATACTTGTTTTTGGTTTCATTGTTTATTTCAAATAAATTTGTCACACATTAAATGAAACACATCAACACTTATCGAAAATTCGGATATGTTTCATTAAAGCGCAAACAGAAAGCACGTAAGGGGAAGGCTTCCCTTCAAGAGAAACATTCACTTGTTCATACGCGCTGACCATGGCCGCCGCCGCCGCTGTGCTTCGACCTTCGATTTAAAATTGTCGAAATCGGAACTGTAATATCAATCGGAAGTTCCGACTTTTCGGAATTGAAATCGAACCTCCGTAACGTCCCTACTCCAGACAACCTGTCCTACACCATAATATATTTTATTTGCCTCGCTATATTGAACTGAGGCAACGAAGGGAGATAAATAATATAAAATGTATATGGGTATCTAAACGAGTCAACAAATCTGGATGTGGAGTTATTTATACAGTCTATGATTATTATTACTTTATCCAATTAACTACAGGATTTAGTCATACTAAATGTTTAGCCATTATGTATAAATGCTATTTAATCACTTCGTAACACATAGATTAAAAACTTGTGCTACTTTAAAGCATTTACGGTATATAGTCGGCGCCAAAAATAAAACCCAAGCATTACAAATCCTACGCGCTAAAATCTCTAAATACTATCACAACATAACTTGTTGTTCATGCTATTTAAACTGGTTATCGAAATGAGTTTTTAAATGCAAGAACTTCATCCTTGTAGAGTCCAGCTCACTGTCGACGTATCACACAAATACCTAATTAACTCTAAAAAACTTAAATTTAACTCCCCCCCACAAAAACCCCTTAAAACCCTTAAAAACCCCCGACCCAAAAAAAAACCTCTAAGAAGTTAAAAAATAATATGTACTTCATAGCCCTTTAAATTTGTGATAAGTTTCAATATAAATAGTAGTAGTAATATATCCAAGCGTCGTCACATCGGGGGACCGCTAAATTTACTTGTATTTAAATTTCATACATACTTTGTCATTTTTAGTTGTATTCTCTTTTTATTACTTTATTTACTTAGCGGTCCCCCGACGTGACGACGCTTGGATATTTTACTACTACTATTTATTATTTAAACTTATCACAAATTTAAAGGGCTATGAGGTACATATTATTTTTTTACTTTTTGTAGGTTTTTTTGGGTAGGGGGTTTTTAAAATTTTTAATTTAAGTTTTATTTCATGCTTTTTAAACACTACGATCTACACTCTCCACACTCACGCAAATACTTTCCGGGACGATACATGAAATTGCGACACGAGATCGTGCCTCGCCGAAACCTGAGTATTCTGACAATAGTTGTCTGATCCATCATCAGACCCTGATCACCATCTATCTATCTATAACCTATTCATAGAGACCATTTCAATGAGCCTAAACATGATACCTCAACTGTAAGTGGCAAGGAGTTTGATATCCTGCTGACTTCAGATGATGCTGCAGCATCTGGTGGAGAACTACATTGCTACGTCGCAGTTAAAAAAATTTTTTTTTTAAATTAGGGCTAAATACTACAAGAATGTGTTTGATTTGTAGAATATAATTATGTTTAATTTTATTTATTTTGGTCGATTAATTGCTTATGATGTAGGTATGACTTGTAAGATACGAAGTCAAGTTTATTTCGGTCAAGAATTTCGAATATGGGCTATGACTATCCACTTTAATTCAGACAGTGAATCAGATGCCATAATCAGGAGATAAACTCCTGGCTCTGCAGATGCAGAATGTATCAGCGACTTTATTCCGGAAATACGAGAAGAACTGTCAATCAAATGTTTGATGTTGGATTCTGGGCACATGACTGTGCTGGGCCAAAGTTTGACGTTGGATATGTGATTTTTGCAAGTAAATTAAGTAATTTCTTACATTCACCAAAGTGATTTATTTGATCTGTTACAAGATAAACATTTATTATCGTTATTTTCTTAAAAATTAATTAAGTTCATATCAATAAATTGGCTGTAGCCCATATTTTAGTAACTGTTATGGAACATTAAACAAAATTGCAAAATGCGCTATATATGGATTTAGCGCCCACTTCGCGATGTTGTTTAATGCTCAATTTTGATAATGTAGTTTATTAATAAAAATATATGAACAATTACTTTGCTCTTTAAAAGTACATATCTGATTAATATTACTTTAGTTAAGAGGTTTTTACTTTACTGCGGCAGTTCTTCAGTAAATAGACGTAGTATTTACTTAATACTGATTTATTTCAAAATGTATACAATGACAGTATTATAGTAATTAATAATTAATCGCGGAAAACAACTATGACGCGACGTGAAGCGATTTGGAGCTTCTGCGTATGCGTTAGTTAACTGTAGCGTGACAACTGCTGAATGCCGAATGCTGAATGCTCATCGGGCTTTTATCTTGGGGCTTCAACGAAGGCCGAGGGCTGTGTGTACCGGATGCCACGTAGGCCCTGTTCTGATAATCGAGATAAGGGTGCAGCAATCTTTCACATGTGTTGACAGTTCTAATGATTTCCTTTATTGAGATTATTTGGCTTATCTGTGTAGTGTTGACAAATGATTTAGTGGTTTCGTTTCTCGTGATTTAAGATAAACAGGGTAGTTCGGTTAATTCACTTAACTGTGTAGCGATGGCAGTTTTATCTGTTCGCACTAGAAAATGTCATCTACAATATTTATTACGGTGGCCTGGCGAATATCGTCTTCGTTTCTTCACACATTAAAAAAAAAAATTTTAAACACTTTTTTATTTTTGACACAAAAACAAAATGGTAGCCATATTAGTTACTCTACTCTACATTAATGAAAGATCCAAAAACGGTTTTCTTTTTACGACAGTTTTTAGAAGCTGTTTGCAAGATTATACACCAAAATTCTGAGTATGTAGCTATTGACAATGGACCAATATATCGATATTTTCTGTATCGTCACAACACTTAAATTTTCTGCTGTCTTTGGCAGTGCACGCGAAACTACCATGACAGCTCTTTCCATATTAATCCTTCTTCCAAGATAATAAGTAATATCGTCTTAATAAAAAGTATTGTATCACCGCCACTGGTTACTTTACCTTCACTAGATGTCGTTGGTAAGAAAGTGTCAGCTGGTGGACTAGGTATAGTATTTGGCCAAACGCGCAACGCTCGGCCTGCCACTATTGCTGCCCCCAGAGCAGTATTTTCCATCATAAGAGGCCGAATCTGTAGGAAATTTCATTTATCTATATTTACATGATGAAAACAGAAAACTAGTTATTGAATTAGTTTTGTAATTTATCTTTTATTACTTATGCGGGATAAATAGTATCTAAACGCACATTTTTGCGGTTGATAAGTAGCCCTTTTCTCATTTTACAATTTGAGTGCGACAAGTAAACTTGTCGCATGCAAATTTTGCTTGGTACATGCAAATTCACGATTTAAAAAAAGAATAGTGTATTGTGCAACAAGTGGGGTAAGTTGTCGATTGCCCACTCGAACGAAGTTGTGTTTTTCGATTGTGTTTTTTAGATAAGTATTGTTAGTTCCAAATTAATTTTAATCACATAAAATACCCACGTGTGATATTTTGTAACATTTTAGTAACAAGAACGAGGGTAGAATGGATTTCCTGCGTGTAGTGGGTCTGCATAAAAGCCTGATTTTGGTCTTGTAAGAGTTCAGTTTTTGAGAAGACGTCGAATAGTCAAGTACATAATAGTTGTGATGAAGAATTGATAACATGTTCATAGTGATCAGTGCTCCCTTTACATTTCATATTTAAAAGTATTTATTTTGCGTTCTTTTTTAAAATCGTGAATTTGCGTGTGGCAAGAAAAATTTGCGTTATTTACATTGTTAAAAATTTACATTACATATTTATCATCATCATCAGAAGTGGGATTTTACCACGTGCCTAACGAGCGGTTATTCTGCTTGTCATCACATTGTTTAAAGTGACAATGGCGAAGAAGGTTTATCAGTGTAAGAAAAAAAACAGGTGGTATTTAACATTATTGGAATTATTAATATTGTTCAATATTCAAATACATTTATTTACCATTATGTGTTATTAAATTTCATAGACGTTAGTTCGTCAGTAAGAAAAGTTCTAACACAGTCACAGTATGAATTTTTTTTTTGTCTTAAACCATAAAATTTTAAATTAATGTTTCAATGTAATGTCAATGCAATTTCAAGATAAAGTAGGTAGATAATAAATATGAATGTCCAATATTATTCTATGTATTTGATAAATTCTGATTGTATGATGACATTGTTCTGCTTGTTGTGCCACTGCAATGTTTTAGTTGTGACCTTGGTTTGTGCCAATGGCCATACATGAACATTACTATGTGAGTGTATTCTGTCTACAAATAAAAGGGTGTGTCCCGCAAATAAAAGGGTGTGTCCCGCAAATAAAAGGGTGTGTCCCGCAAATAAAAGGGTGTGTCCCGCAAATAAAAGGGTGTGTCTCACAAATAAAAGGGTGTGTCTCACAAATAAAAGGGTGTGTCCCGCAACGAAAATAAGTGGCTTACAGCGACAATAAATGAGTTTGTATCACAGTTGAAGAAGGTGAGTTTCACAGCTACATCAACCTAAATTAATTGTTTGAAAGTGATACTTGTCTGGATTTCTCGTCAATTTTTCTCAGATTAACTTTCCACAGTATTGGTGAATTGGCTGACGTTTAGAATATTTTGTAACTGGGTTTCTCGAAATAATATATTTGACCATGAAAATAAAACGGTATTTCTTAAAAGAGAAAACATTATTCTATTATTTAAATCTGAGGGTATGCTGACCCATTAGAAAGCAAATTTTTGATTTTGATTAGTGGTTAAAAAAAATTTTTTTTTACCAATCTAAATTTTATGCATCTGTAAGTACATTAGTATATTTTTTTTTTTAGTGTTTAATCGTTACTTGCCAACCATTGTATTACGAGGGCGTAGTCAGGAAGGCCGAAGCTAAAAGGGTTAATATTGTTTTAACGGAAATTTTCATATTTTTATACATCGTGTGCTGACATTTATTCTCAATAGTTTTCATCTTAATAGTTTCGATTGTTGCATATTATCCGGTATCGACGACACAGTTTGATAAACATATTGTTACCTTTCTTAATTTCAATCGTTTAATATTTTGATTCGAATCTCCTAAATCTCTCTTTGGGCATAGAAATTATAATATTGTACGAGATTGTACGCAAGAAAATCTATTACGAGGACGTAATTTGTATTGTCAGGAAAGGCCGAGTGTCAGTTCCACATTAATTTTAATCACATAAAGTACCCACGTGTGATATTTTGTAACATTTTAGTAACAAGAACGAGGGTAGAATGGATTTCCTGCGTGTAGTGGGTCTGCATAAAAGCCTGATTTTGGTCTTGTAAGTTCAGTTGTTGAGAAGACGTCGAATAGTCTAGTACATAATAGTTGTGATGAAGAATTGATAACGTGTTCATAGTGATCAGTGCTCCCTTTACATTTCATATTTAAAAGTATTTATTTTGCGTTCTTTTTTAAAATCGTGAATTTGCGTGTGGCAAGAAAAATTTGCGTGCGACAAGTTTTGTCGCACTAAAATTGTAAAATGAGTAATAAAATGTAAAAGGAATATCTAAAAAAAAACAATCGATTTTAGTATCCATTGACATCAGTGTGAAAGATAAAGAAAATCTTGATTTCGAAGTTTTAGATTCAATTTCTACAAATAACTCAAAAAATATCAACATTGCGTTTTCAAATTGTTCAAATATAACTATTTAAATGAAAAATATAATTAATCGTTCTTGTTAAACAACATGTCCATTGTTAGCAATAAAGTTATTACTTCCTATAAATTTTCTTTGTACCGAAATTATTTCGGCATTAGTAATAAAAAATAGTATCTGCAGCTCGTGCGCTGTTGTCGATTACTCACTCGAGCGAATGAGCGCACTTGCTTCGCCCGTGCGCTCAACTTCGTTCGAGTGGGCAATCGACAACTTACCGCACTTGTTGCACAATATACTATAACCTTTTATAATAAAAGCTTTTGCTGAAATCACAAAAGAAACTTATGGCACGCAGTGTTAAAACTCTAGTGAAAGTTCAATCTAAATAATTCTCTCATATAATATTTATAACAGTGTGATTACAATGTTCTTTCAAATGTCTGTGAATATGCATGTATAAATAGGTACCACAGGTATGCCGAGAATATCGGCCTGCATTTGCATTAGGACAGAGTTTTGTGCCATTCCGCCGTCGGCCAGGAGACTCCGCAACGGCGCGCAGTCGGCAGACATGGCCGCGGCCACCGCCCGCGTCTGGTGGCACACGGCCTCCAGCGCCGCACGCACTACGTGTTCGCGGCGAGTTCTACTGCTGATCCCACACATTACTCTAAATAACAACAATTTAAGGCATTGTTAGTTGCCTCGGATCACAAAAAACTATATTCGATCTAACCTATCCTATAGCATTGGCAGAGATAGAGATAAATGAATGCAGTAGTCATTTTAAGGTGCAAAAGGAAAGGAAGCCTTTGTACAATGGCTTTATACAATATTGCAGACTTCGTATTCATTTAACTTGGTCCTCAGCTTTGCCTATTACATTACGCATACATATTATATTTCTTAAGGCTAGGTAAATAATTGTTATTTTATAAAAGATATATGTATTATATTTACCTACCAACATAGTAACCCTTTTGTGATGTATGAATATATGTGTGATATGTAATAGATATGAAGGGTAAAAACTAATTATTTGATTATTCTAGTGTTATTTTTTACTGGAGGAGCCCTAGCGAATTATCTCAAAACCAGTTCAAACAACTATAGATTTTTTTTTTTAATGTCGTAAATTAAAAATCCTTTAATAAAAATTGACGCTCTTTTCATTTTTATTTATCAAATTTTCAAGTTGTTGTTGTTTGAACCGATTCTGAGATAATGCGATTTTTTACCCGACTGCTCAAGATAAAGGATTATTTTTTCGGTTGTATGCATGTCTGTTTCTTTGATACCTGCTGCAAGTTCAATGGTTTTATGGGTCTTGGAGTGCAAGGTATCGTTGGATTGGTCTTATACCAAGGATTGTTATGGGCTTTATTTTAACTTGTGATCTTCAAATTCTAAAAATTAAAAGTTCGGAAATAAAAAAAAAATAATTAAAAAAACCAGACTACAAAAAATGTAAAACAAATTAAAAAGTTGTTAAAAAATATGTTAACAAGAGATTACAAGTATTGTTAGTCACTTTATGAATCAGGTACCTACATAGCTGGTGTAGCCTCCGACTGCACGTTAAGATTTCATAGCATGATTTTTTTAGTTGATCTTTCTACTAATAGGCACTCTGAGGTATAAAATAAGTAGTAAGTATGAATTTTATAATAAAATTTTTATTATAAACTGGTCTTGTTAACATCATTTTTAACATCTTTTTAGTTCCTTTTACAGTTTTAACCTAACCTAACCTAACTTTTTTTTAGCCAAGGTTCCTCTACTATTTTGCCAATGAGCCGTGCGCCCACCAAGTCGGGCGAGCATGCTGTAGGTACACCCTTTTTTTGAAGTGTACTCTTAGCACTTTTAGGCCTCCCCCGTATCTGAGCGATGAAAAGTACCTTTTCATTTCAAATTTTGAAATTTTTGTTATAAATAATTATAAGTATAGATTACCCTCTAGCATCTTTTCTCCAATAAGGTGAATAAAGGCCATTAAATGCAGGTACAAAACAAATGCTGCCTTCCTCATTATCACTCACTTCTACTACTTGAGATTCAGTATCTGATACATCATTAATTATTTCAAGACTGTCTTGTAGCCACTGTACTGTGTCCCCTGAAAATAAATATAAATAATACGTAAGGAAGAATACAAATTAACAGTACTTGTAAAATTAGACTGTAGTGGGAATAATTAAAATCTATATTTTTACTATTGGAAAGTGACAAAACTCAAACTTTGCGTGTCCATTACATGAAAAACTGTTGAACTGTTTAATTATATTGTAATAAGTACCAGAGATTTTCTATTTCTACTGAGGATACATTTCAATGCCAGATGGTATAACATAATAAAGTCTTCACAGGGTTTTGTTTAATGTCGTCCATGTCCTCTTGAGGTACTCTCTACCTAAATTGTAATGCTTACAGTTTAGGTAGAGGTTTAGGTAAGTCGCGAGCATGCTAATTATACTGGTTATAAAAATTTAAGTTTCGTCATGCCACACGAACTTTCTTGTTTTTTTATAATATAGGGTATTATAATAATAAATAAAAATAAGTATTTAGTTCAAAAATTTTGATCACCCATGAATTTTTTTTTTTCATGAATTATGAAGAAATGAGATAGTTCCTAAGAAAAAATGAATAAAAAAGGTAAGTGTAGATATACATGTACGCATGTAAGAAGATACTTCTTTGACTTGAATAAAAATAAAAAGCCAAACTGGGCACATATAAAAAAAGTAGCGATCCGCCCCGGCTTCGCACGGGTAGCAGAGTCATTTTGGACAGGACTTTCGTAAAATCCGTTCTTAGTGAGTGTCTACACCGCGAAAGGAGTAGGTAACTATGCTACATTTCAAATCAATTGGACCTATAGTTTCGGAGATCTCGTCGGAATCAGTCAGTCGGTGAGTCAAATTATGGGACAAATTCTTTCCGAATGAATGAAATTTTTTCCGGATAATCAATTAATACTATTTTAATTTTAAAATACTATCGGCCACATTTTGATAGACACCTCGGTAAAAATATATTCCCCTGTTCGTAAATATATGTAAAAATTAGATTTTGATTTAAAACTAGATGAACGTTTTAATCTCGCGGTCGGATGTCGTACTGAAAGCTGAATACGCTCTTGATATCTCCAGTGTTACTTATAAACTTAGTATATACTGGCGTATGGACGTACAAAGAGTGCGAGTGAGAATGTAATCTTTTATGATAGTGGCACGAGTAGGAAAGGGACAGCAAACGCGACGCTATTGTAACTCTTTTTGAATGACAGATCGTCACAAGTCGTTACGCTGTGAAGAACGCTGTTGACATATTTTATTATTTTGTTATTTCTGTTATATTTTAAAGAAGTACTGTATTTTTTATTGATGGTTACGTGTTCTGTATGTGATTGTGATATTATATATCGCAATAATCAAGGGAATCGCTTATTTCACAGGTGACATTGGCAAATTAAAAATCGTCACGACTGAACAAGTTCTATGTTCGTCTATACGCCAGTATACACCGAGTTTATAGTGATACCAGATGTCACATAATTATAGTAGGTACTATACATATTTCTTTTATTTTATACTATATGTACTTACTATAGTTTTAAATATTTTATAAGTATAAATATATTTTTATTACTATTAAACAAATGTTATATAGTGTATTTTTGTTAGAAAGACTACTGATCAATGTGTATTTTTTAGAGATTCAGAATTCAGAAAGATATTCCGCTTTTTAAGGACGATCTCATATTTAATTTGCGTAAAAGTCACGCCCGCGCCTCATCTGCATCCCGTTCGCGACGCGTCATTGCCTTACGTCTCTTCTGTCTGGCTTGCGCCCGACTGTTCGTACCTGCTACAGCAACAGATCCCTCTAAAGCGTATACAGGAGGGGCATCTTGTCCCAGTTTATATGCTACAGTTGTAAGAAGTCCATTTTCAGAATGTACGATGGAATCACCTTTGAAAAATAATAATAACATTAATATCAAAAACATTTTTTAGCACTTCTCTTATTCTATTAATTTCATTGTGTTTCATAACACCTGTGTTACATAGAAGGAAACATCCTGTACCGAAGGTGCATTTTACTTGACCAAATTTCATACAACCTTGTCCTATTAGAGCAGCTTGTTGATCTCCTAAACACTGAAAATAAAAATATTATCTGAATTTCTTTACTTTTAACTTTCTAAAGAAATATGACGAATTCGGAATTCAAGAACTTTTAAAACAAGTTATCTCATAACAGAAGGCTGCAGCTTGCATATATGACAATTGTGAGAACAGCTTTTTAAAAGCAATTCGAATATAGATAATTTGCTAATGAAATTGCATAATAGAGTTGTAAATAGGGTTGCCACCTTTTTGTTGAGTAATTAAAGTATACCTATTTACTTTACCAAGATAAAAAAAAAGAAAGTACGAAGTGTGAAAATAAAGTATTACTTTATTGAACTTGCTACATTTTTTCCGTAAGTATATACTCAGGGAATTTTGATGCTACTTTGAAAAATGCTTGCCACTTTAGTAACGTGAATTGGCAGTGACGTTTTAGGTATCGTTTAAAAATAAAAACATTTTTCATCATCATTAGTCGATGCAATCTGTATCGTTGCACGAAAAAATCGCTTGACTTTTGTTTCTTTAGTAGACAATAAAATAAAACCGTAAAGTCAAAATAAGTAAAACAGTATTTTTACGTACTTTATTGCTATCTTAAAGTATAAAGTAAGTTTGTTCGAAATAATGTATAGCATTTTATTATACGGTACGGGTGGCAACCCTAGTTGTAAATAAAGCCAACAACTTTTAAATGAAGCGTCATGAAACTGACCCCAGCGATAGGTATTCCACGTAAAGATCCTGTAGAAATATAACCATATACTTCGGCCGAACTCTTAATCTTTGGTAATATCTGTATTGGTATGTCGAAAAATCTAAGCAATCCTGTATCCCACTCTAAAGTTCTTAAAGACATAAGTTGTGTTCTAGAGGCATTAGTAACATCTGTAGCATGTATACCGCCTTGTGTGCCGCCTGTTAGATTCTAAAATAAAAATAAAATACATGCCTCAATTCAATAAAATAAGTCGAGTGAATGAATGAAACAAATTATACCTAGAGAACATGTGACTCGAGCGGGCCAAATGAGCGTGTAATCGGCTAAAAATATATCTTATAAACTAGAAAATAACGTATAAAATATTGTCTTTTAATCATGCCGAAACAAGTAACCATGCAGTCCGGAGTTTGCATTCTCACTCCTTAAGGTATTTTGTGAAAACTGTCATTACCACACGCCATTAGGGACACAGCGTGAAGATGTATGTGTAATGTGGGTCATTACCGTATAACACATTTATGGTTAACAGTCAGAAATAACGTTACAATTCCTAATTGTGCATGTAGGCCACATCCTTTTCACATTGCATACCTACATACATACACCATAGTTATTAGTTTTGTAACTATTAATATTATTACAATACTCATTAGCATGCATACACACAGCCATTCAAAAATATAAAATCTATATATATATATTAAGGGAAATTAGTTTAAAATCAATTGCAAAATTTGTATCGAATACACAACAAGCGAGAGTTAATAAAAACACGGTAAACATTTATAGGTATTAATTTTTGTATTTGAATTTCATTTTCTCATTTTACTTAAATCTTACTACGGTTGACGTGTTCGAGAAAGCTTCTAAATTCGTTGGGTTGATCAACTATTTTTCGTACTTGTAGGTTAGTTTGGTAAAATATTTTTTAATTATTGTCTTAATAACTGAAAAGGATAGCAATCATTTACATATTTATCCATGCTGAGCAATGTATGTACTTTTATGAAAAGAAATTATTATAAAATCAAAAAACCTCAAAGAAAAGTGAATTTGAGCCTTAGGCAACTGAAAGTGCTGTCTCCTGGACAATCACTTAAGTAGGGAAAATATCGAAATATCATTAAAAGTGATAAAGATAATATACTGAATTACTGATTGATAATTTTCATAAATAATCAGAATAATTCGTCCGGTTACATGCCCACGAGCGACACCTTAACATATAGTATAAATACGAGTTATATGATAACTACAATATTTAAGAATGAAATGAATATGTAACTGTATTTTCTGAATGCTTTTTGTCAGGAATTCAGGGACAGCAGTAACACAAAATGTTGTTGATCAACCAATTTACTTACCCAGTAGCATTGTTTAAGTTTTAAATTCTACAGAAACCAAAATATTACTACAATGAACATCTTTGAATGACAAGTAAAAACAAAGTAAAAAAAAAACTGACAAGTAAAGACAAGTAAAAAAATATTAAAAGAAAATTAGTATTTTTTGTTTAATTACTGGAGAAACAAAATACCCATTTATTTGTTGCAATCTATTTTTTCAATTCAATAATCATATGCACCTATCTTTATATAATACATATAATAATCATCGATGTGTCTGTTAATTATCATGTAACTTGAACAGTTTGAGTGAGATCATAATCTCACAACATATTTGTTTTGTTGAGACAATGGTTTACATTTATCCAGGATATTATAGTTGACACTATACTCAAGTTGTTCTCAAATTCTGTACACAAAACAGGTGAAACCGCAGGGCACGGCTTTTTTGCTATAAGTATGTTAGATATACTTTTTATTAATTAATACTGATTCACTGTCATAAAAATATAATAATGTCCAAATTAAGATATCTACTAAAACTTCAGTGACATGTCTAATATAAGTGAAATTAGTGTCTGTAAAACACCCACATCCTATGATATTTACCCATATCAACCAGGAGTCCACAGTGCCTGCCATACATTCTCCAGCTGCCACAGCTTCATTGACAGCCACAACATTTTGAAGTAACCATTTGAGTTTAACTGATGAAAAGTATGTTGATAATGGAAGCCCACTTGTTTGAGTGACAGCATTTATACATTTAGAACCTTTTGTTTTTATAAGATCATCAACTACTTTTGATGTCCGTACATCTAGCCATACTGTAATGCAAAATGTCCGACTTTAGAGAGCTTATTTACCATGATAGGTATGAAACTACAGTATAATATGTTTGATAAAAATATTGAATGGTAAAATTATTTCATACTACAAGCCTTATAATATGTTTATTTCATTTTTTTACAAAGTATTACTATATTTAAATAGAATAGAATTAGATTCACCAATGGCACCATATAGAGGTTCTCCAGTAACGCAGTTCCAAGCTACTGTAGTCTCTCTTTGATTTGTGATACCAATACCAATAATGTCTTCAGGATTTATATCTAATTTTTTTAAGTTGTCTACTGTTATCTGTAATAAAGAATATTATTGTAAGGTTAGTAGGTGATTAATTGGTGATTAGCTTTATAGGGGGTAATAACTTAACAAGTTTATAAGATTATACATTCTTCATCTGTCTGTCAATCTATAACAGTCTATTTTCTCAGAGACTGTATACCATATGGTCAGTGGCATGCACAGGGTTTTTCAACAGAGTAGGCAGTCAAAATAACAAATATATAAAAAAAAAATTTAATACATAATTATACTTACTAATACAGCAATACTGACGAGCAAGAATGTTACCATTACTTTAATTTTTCATAGTGGTTGTTATTTGTTATATGTAGTTAATGCAAGGAAAATAAAATAAATTATTAGTATGTGCACAACCCGTAAGCCACTTAAATGTTTCATAATATTTAGAATTAAAATTTCAAGTCATATTACCTGATTTTTGATATAAATGCAACTCTGGGACACACCTGCCTTTAGCTACAGTTTGTAATTTTTCACTCAGTATATGAAAATTTTGAAAACATGACTTGTTTTAGATTTTGTAAATATACACTGCCAATACAATTATCACAACTAAAACATTTCATTCTTTAAAATACAACTGAAATTATATCTATTATAAACCGATACTTTACTTCAAATACGAATTGTAAAAAGAACAGATTTTTTTTAACTAACTCATAGAACAACAAATCACTTGCGTAAAGGAAACAAATATGGAGTTTTATTTTGGTTCGATTATAAATCAATCACAAACAAAACAAAAATGAGTAATTTGAATTTATCAAATGCATTTAACTCTATAATGTCGCTGATGTAGTCAATGTCTCCAAAACAGGCACACAAACTTAGTTTTCGAGTATACAATAGCACACATTTGAAAGACTATTTCATGTATTGATAGGTGAAATGTAAACATGTGTGCGTGAATTGTAGGCACCGGACTGATGTGCCTCCACGGACGTATTATATCGTAGATTTCTCTATATCGATAGATGGCATGATTATTAAAAATAAAATACAGCAATCAAAAAAAAATATGAAATACTTATAATAACTTTCATTTCAATTGTCAGGGTAACAAACAGATGAAGGACTGAAGAATGGGGATGTTAGATGGCGCTGTTTTTAAACAATTGTTGTTTAATTTTAAATTGTATATAACATAATAATTGGTAAATATCGCAATAACTTTCATTTAAATTGTCAGGGTAGGCAGTGTCTCTGTGCCTATATGGGATGCACGCCAATGCATATAGTGTATAAACTCGAAATTGGAAGTAGAAGTTAGAAACTAAACTTATTGATTAGGGGTTGAAGGGGGAGGACAAAAATGTAGGGAATGAGGCAACAAGCCCCATGGTAAAGGAACGAATTAAAAAGGTGCATACATACATATACATAATATTTTAAACTGTTAACATATCTTGTTAACCCTGAGAGTAAATTGAGTACACAGATATGACTCAACCATTCCCTTATCTCTGAAACTACTACACTTAAAATTTTTAAGAATTTCAAAGAATACAATGCTTTATTTGAAGTTTACAAAATAATTAAATGAAACTACTGGACCTACAAATCTCTAAAAAATGGTACAGAATCATTAGCATGCGAGTCTAACTCGCATTTGATAAAATATTTTATTAAGATGTTAGATACTCAGTACTCACTTCAATACACTCTAATACTGCTCTTAGTATCTCAAGTGCATCTTGTTCTACCCATCCTTCTTGTGGACTAAAACGCTTCAATGATATTTGATGATAAGTTAACACTTCTGATGTATTTGCTGAAAACACCTACAATTTATTTGATTTTAAAGCGACAAAGGTAGACAGTATATTAACATATTATTTATAACCAAAACAAACATTTTACCAGAAATTTGACGTTAGATGTTCCCTCATCTATGGCACCTATTAATGGCCCAAATTTTCCAAATTTACGCATATCAACCGCTTAAGATATGACTACTTACAACAATGCTACATAACTATAATTTGTAAATATTTTAATTTTATATTTAAACATCAATTTGTACATTGTATTTCACCCAGTGACTAAGGAAACTAAAGGACATGGCATGTTGATCTGCAGCAAACTTTAATTATATCTATTCTAACGTATAATATTCAAACGTAGCGTTGTCTCTTTTTGACTGATGGCTTCTTGTGTGTGTAAGAGAAAATAACAGTAGTTTTTTCAGAGTTATTTTTTTTATGTGACATCATCGTAATTTCAAAACGTGCAGTTCCGCCATTCTTTGCGACACGCTGACAAGTAGACGAAGTGTCAAAACATATTAACTAATTTAATATTTTTTAATGTTTTTATGATTTTGTTCTTGATATTGGAATTCTTATGTTAAAAAAGAAGCTAGCATAATGCCACAATAATTCCTAAGTGTAGTGTGTTAAGAAGTGGCTCGAAGGAAAGCAATAATCAACAAAATTTATCATAGCACCGGTACGTATCAGAAATTCATTAATTTAGTCTGATGTCGTATATATTTCCATCGTAATTACCGTATTTCTTAGTTTACTGTATTATATTCATGTATATTTTAAGTTATTAGCAGTTTTGTTCATATAATACAGTAAATTACTTCATGTCATTTTTGTTGTTATTGCAGTTAGGGCTGTCCACCTGTATAAAAAAATATCGATAAATACAGGTATCACGTTTATATGTCGTAATTATCTCATTTCAGATTACCATCATGTATTATTAGAGGAAAAGAATGGCTTGATATAATCGCAAAAGAAAATTGATTTCACCACAGACCGCAGAACACTAAATCACAGACTACCTAAGGGGATAGTAGTAGCCACAGACTAAGGAGAAGATACTACGTATGTAGTAGCCGTAGCAGTATGATCAGTGTGGCCAACTCCAATAAATCCGAATTCAATATCAAATGTCGCTAGAAAGTCACTAAAACTGAAAGCTAAAAAAAATAAAAATTTGTTGTTAAGTAATTAAATTATAATTAGATAACGCAGCGTGTGCAACATACATATAAATAACGCTAACGAGTAATTAAATATGTTGTCATCATTACAACAATCACCTAGATTGTTGTTTGAAACACATTCTATTAATACATAATATTCTTTTTTATCAACTCGAAAAAAAGTTTAAATTACATACAAATTTCAAGTTTTATTGATGATACATTTTAAGCGGCGGGTCGGACCGGCTATTGGCGAGGCGATATGGCGACGCATCGCCACGCGCTTGTACTAAGCTGCTCGTATACTTACAGCGTATGCAGTGTTGTTATTCATTTCGGAACATGTCGGAAGAATATTTTTTTCTTTAAAAAAAAACGAAAATTTTGTTTTTGATTATGCCATACTTTTTAATTATGTCGTATTTATTTCGTTTAATAAACCATCTTTTCATGCATACAAAATAGTTTCGATGTTTCGCATCTGCCAGGCGTCCCGCGACGGCAATTTTTTTTTTAAAGTAGACGAAGAACTTATTGTTTGCCTAAAGTTTTGATTTGAACTCTAAAAGTCGTCAGATAAGTTGCTAAATTATTTTCGTCGTCAAAACTTTCTTTATGTTGCTAAGACTTACGCAAAAGTCGCTAAATTGGCAACACTGAGTAAGGTAAAGGGCAATATAATATATTGGAGCTACAGAATTAGTAATTATATCTAAAAATGACAATCTTCAAAATTAATGGTTTTCTCTAAAATTTGCTATGTTCGTATTTATGACATGTGCTTTAAAATTAATGGTCTTTGCAATGAAACTATTTTTATCTAAAATTAAAAGTTTCGCTATTGGCGACAGAGATTTTGCGCGCGCCTCTAGCAATGACTAAGGAAACTGAAGGACATGAAACAAGTACAAAATAAACGTGCATGCCTAAACCTCGACTGTCGCAAGTAATGGCTGCCGATTAGTGATGTCCCAAATATCTACTATGTAGCTGTCGTTAAGCCAGTTATTTAAAGAAGTTTTGTTTCAGCATCAGTATTGAAAAGTGTATTGAAATAACAATTATTTTGCATGATATCTTCAGAAAAAGGGAGGGCTTTTTCGATTGTATGTCATAGATTTATACAAAAATATTGTTCAAACTGAAAATAGCAGTCAGTATAGTTCGATGCTGTCATCATGTAATTAGAATCTGCGCTTAAAGCGATTTTAAGGTGTTATTAGTAACCATAGCAACAAGCGTCTTCAAGGATAGAAATGGGTTCGATCATTTTTATTGGAACCTTGAATGAACCCTACTTACAAACAAATTACTTAAGTACCTCTTTTTGCAATACTTAATAGTACGTCCACGATTATTACAGAAATAAAATTGTTCTTTAAAAGAAACCCATATTTTTATGAAACGCTTTGGTAAATTTTGAAGATCAATGAATGTAGGTCAAAGTAGTTGAAGAACAGCACACATTCCTTTTAATGTTTGTTTTCTTTACATGCAGAACGTTACTTCTTCTAGAGGTGATGATGGTGAAATTAAAATAAGTGCTATGAGAAACACCAAATCTATGGCCATAGCGTACTGTAGCACTTTCATAAACTAAATACTAGAATAATTAATTTTACTAAAAATTAGTGGTCTTATCGCACAGTAATCGGGAATAATATTTCAATTAGGAATAGAAATAGAACACTTTGGACTTCTAATAGTCAAAGAATTCCGAAATTCAGTTGAGTACTTTTAGAGGTTACCCCGTACATACAAACAAACAAATTTTATTTCTTTACATTATGAAGAAATAAGTAATATTATACAGTTTATAATAACTTACCTAGCGTAGAAAATCCACAACCGACCGGCCTTTTGAATAATCCGGTGCTACAAGGGTGACCAATGTCAGACTAGTCATATCTAATGTACCCTATAGTAACATATTTTCACTAGGTTTGAAAAATAGAACTGTTTAGATAATATTACTGTTTGTAAAATAATAATTATATTAAGTACATACAATTTTTAATAACATATTCACAAAATAAATAAATATAGCTAACTAAATAGCACAACTTTATTAAATAATTTCTAAATGAAATTAATAATAAACATAATTTAATCTACACTACTATATAAATCTCTTGCGTCTGTCCGTAATTTAAGTTTTTTTGACAATTTTTGCGATAGATAGTCGTTTTATGACACTGATTTCGATTCTACCTTTTTAAAATTTTTGTCTGTCTGTCTGTCTGCCTGTCTGTCTGCCTGTCTGTCTGCCTGTCTGTCTGCCTGTCTGTTTGTCTGTCTATATGTCCTTTTATAACTAAAGAACGGCTTGACTGATCTTGATGAAAATAGGTACGTAGTAAGAACACGAGATTGTGCTCATGATAAGCTACTTATTTTTAATACAAATTACTCCTAAAGGGGTGAAAAAGGGGGATAAAACTTTGCATGGTAAATGGTAAACCCCTGAACCGACTACGATAAAATTTGGTAGGGAGATAGTTTGATAATATTAAATTAAAATATTTACAAATTATAGTTATGTGGCATTGTTGTAAGTAGTCATATCTTAAGCGGTTGATATGCGTAAATTTGGAAAATTTGGGCCATTAATAGGTGCCATAGATGAGGGAACATCTAACGTCAAATTTCTGGTAAAATGTTTGTTTTGGTTATAAATAATATGTTAATATACTGTCTACCTTTGTCGCTTTAAAATCAAATAAATTGTAGGTGTTTTCAGCAAATACATCAGAAGTGTTAACTTATCATCAAATATCATTGAAGCGTTTTAGTTCACAAGAAGGATGGGTAGAACAAAATGCACTTGAGATACTAAGAGCAGTATTAGCAATGATGTTATAATACAAAAGAGGTAGATAGGTTACGTCAGTACTAATCCAAGTAAAATATTGTCCCGGTTACAACATTACAAAGTGAGACAAATATACATTGCACTACTTCGCTATGCAATGTAAAACATAATTGCATTTAAAACTAACAAATCACATAGCTCTCTAAATCATTGTGATTGGTCAATTTCAATTTCTTACTACATTTTAAGTCAATCCGTGACTAATTCATAGAATATTGGTAATATATGCCATAGAACAGACATTTAAAAAAATATGCCTGATTGATACCTAATAGGATTAGACAGTACAAAATGATGTTTGATTTTTTCGAATTTCGTTTTTCTTGAATCATGTACATGAGAATATATTCATTTAAATAAATCGTCAACATTTTTTAATTATAAATTTTAAAATTATGAAAAGGAAACAACTACTTTCATATAAAATGGATATTATTTTTTATTATGTTTTTACATGAAGTAAAAACGTAGCAATTATTATTTCTAATTACCTTCAAATAAATTTAATTCATTTCTTTTGCCTTTTTGATATTTTGTCCATTTTGCGTTATTTTTATGAATAGCATGAAGTCGGACATTGAATTGTATTTTTGTATTATTGCTTTTAATAAATGTAAACGATGATTAAATGTGAGTGGCTGTGTCATCACATGATCGTGTATGTTATAAAAAACGTTAGGATTATTAAAAGATTTAAGAATTTTGAATGCGCGACATTGTTGGTTCTGTAACATTACTTTTCATATTCTTTGACCAAGTCCAGGTTGGCTAATTAGCAAAGTTTTGGGGTGCCACTTTTCGAGTGCATGTAACCTATCTACCCCTTTTGTATTTTAACATCATTGAGTATTAGAGTGTATTGAAGTGAGTACTGAGTACCTAACATCTTAATAAAATATTTTATCAAATGCGAGTTAGACTCGCATGCTAATTATTCTGTACCATTTTTTAGAGATTTATAGGTCCAGTAGTTTCATTTAATTATTTTGTAAACTTCAAATAAGGCATTGTATTCTTTGAAATTCTTAAAAATTTTAAGTGTAGTAGTTTCAGAGATAAGGGAATGGTTGAATCATATCTGTGTACTCAATTTACTCTCAGGGTTAACAAGATATGTTAACAGTTTAAAATATTATGTATATGTATGTATGCACCTTTTTAATTCGTTCCTTTACCTTGGGGCTTGTTGCCTCATTCCCTACATTTCTGTCCTCCCCCTTCAACCCCTAATCAATAAGTTTAGTTTCTAACTTCTACTTCCAATTTCGAGTTTATACACTATATGCATTGGCGTGCATCCCATATAGGCACAGAGACACTGCCTACCCTGACAATTTAAATGAAAGTTATTGCGATATTTACCAATTATTATGTTATATACAATTTAAAATTAAACAACAATTGTTTAAAAACAGCGCCATCTAACATCCCCATTCTTCAGTCCTTCATCTGTTTGTTACCCTGACAATTGAAATGAAAGTTATTATAAGTATTTCATATTTTTTTTTGATTGCTGTATTTTATTTTTAATAATCATGCCATCTATCGATATAGAGAAATCTACGATATAATACGTCCGTGGAGGCACATCAGTCCGGTGCCTACAATTCACGCACACATGTTTACATTTCACCTATCAATACATGAAATAGTCTTTCAAATGTGTGCTATTGTATACTCGAAAACTAAGTTTGTGTGCCTGTTTTGGAGACATTGACTACATCAGCGACATTATAGAGTTAAATGCATTTGATAAATTCAAATTACTCATTTTTGTTTTGTTTGTGATTGATTTATAATCGACCCAAAATAAAACTCCATATTTGTTTCCTTTACGCAAGTGATTTGTTGTTCTATGAGTTAGTTAAAAAAAATCTATTCTTTTTACATTTCGTATTTGAAGTAAAGTATCGGTTTATAATAGATATAATTTCAGTTGTATTTTAAATAATGAAATGTTTTAGTTGTGATAATTGTGTTGGCAGTATGTATTTACAAAAACTAAAACAAGCCATGTTTTCAAAATTTTCATATACTGAGTGAAAAATTACAAACTGTAGCTATAGGCAGGTGTGTCCCAGAGTTGCATCACCTCCTAACCTTACAATAATATTCTTTATTACAGATAACAGTAGACAACTTAAAAAAATTAGATATAAATCCTGAAGACATTATTGGTATTGGTATCACAAATCAAGGAGAGACTACAGTAGCCTGGAACTACATTACTGGACAACCTCTATATGCTGCAATTGGTGAATCTAATTCTATTCTATTTAAATAATATAATGATGCTTTGTAAAAATGAAATAAACATATTATAAGGCTTGTAGTATCAAATAATTTTACCTTTCAATATTTTCATCAAACATATTTTACTGTAGTTTCATACTTATCATGTCTGTACGAGGAAAATGTTAAGTAATATTATGTTTATCATTATTATAAATAAATGATATAGATTATGATTTCGTTTTTATTTTATATTCAGAGTACTACTGACACAATTCATATATTATCTTTCTAAAATAAAAGATTGTTTTAAAGCATTATTTAACTTATTTTATAATATTATAGTATTTTTGATATAATCTTGCGTGATGATTCTAATCGATGAAAATGAGAATTTTTCCCCAATAAATATGGGTAAAATTACGAAATTTTTTACGACGTACATAATCATTTTGCCATACAGATTATAATAATTACATACATGTGTACATGATTGAAAGATCCAAAATTGTTTTTCTTGTTACGACCTATTATTAGAAGCTTGTTTGTAAGATTATATGCAACATTTATGTAGCTTTTGACAATAGATCAATATATCGATATTTTCTGTATCGACTCTCATAACGCACGTAAATTTTCTGTTGTCTATGGCAGTATACATGAAATTACCATGACAGCTCCTTTCATATTAATCCTTCCAAGGTGCTATGTTAAAGTCGTAGCCTTACGCAGTATCTCCAATGACTAAGGAAACTAAAGGACATGAAACAAGTACAAAATAACGTGCCATCTAAACTTCAAGTGTCGTAAACAAAGGCTGCCGATTAGTGATGTCCCAAATATCTACTATGTGGATGTCGTTGTCAGTTGTTGAAATAAGTATTGTTTCCGCATCAGTATTGAAATAAAAATCTTTTAGTATGATATCTTCAGAAATAGGGAGGGCTTTTTTCTTGTCATAGATTTATATAAAGGTACTGAAATATTGTTCAAACTGAAAATAGCAGTCAGCGTAGTACGATGCCGTCGGCTTATAATTAGAATCTGCGCTTAAGGCGATTTTAACGTGTTATTAGCAACGATAGCAACAGGCGCCTTCAAGGATAGCCCCTTTCTGTCCTTCGATCATTTTTGTTCCATTTAAATGAACCCTACATACAAACAAATTATTTAGTTACTTCTATTTATAACACTTAATAGTAGGTCTATGATTATTACAGATATAAAATTGCTTTTTAAAAGAAACCCATATTTTTATGAAGCGCTTTCATAAATGTTGAAGATCAATGAACATAGGTCAAAGTAGTTAAAGAACAGCACAGTGCTTTTAATGCTTTTCTTTTCTTTACATGCATAACGTTACTTCTTCTAGAGGTGATGGTGAAATTAAAATAAGTGCTATGAAAAACATACATACGGACCAACCAAATCTGTAGCCATGGCGTACTGTAGCACTTTGATAAAGTAAACACTAGAATATTTAATTTTACTAAAAATTAGTGGTCTTATCACACAGTATTTGGGAACAATATTTCAATTAGGAATAGAACACTGTGGACTTCTATTATTTGAAGAATTCTCAAATTCAGTTAAGTATTTCCAGAGGTTACCCCATATATCCAAACAAAATTTTTTATTTCTTTTCGTTGTAAAGAAATAAGTAATGTTATAGTTTATAATATTATCTAGCGTAGAAAATCCACAATATACCGGCCTTTTGAATAAATATTATAAATAAGTATTATAACAGATAGTAAATCGCTAGGCACTACAAGGGTGACAATTGTCTGATTAGACATATGTAATGTACGTATAGTAACGTATTTTTACTGGGTTTGAAAAATAGAACTGTTTGTTAACATTATAGTTTGTAAAATAATATTTATATTAAGTACATAAAATTTTTATTAACATATTCACAATATAAATAAACATAGATAACTAAATAGCATAATTTTTATTAAATAATTTCTGAATGAAACTTTTGAATACTGAGATTTTAATTTAAGCAGTCATCGTACTCATCATGTCGCTGTTGTTTTTTTATACGTCAAGAAAAGAATGAAATAGTTTCCGACACCTTCGTCCCTTATTTCTGCTTTTAAAGTTTTTTAAAAGATTCTTTAAATTGTACTGCATCTGGATTATTAGTAAAACCCCTACAAGTTCTTATTGGTCGCAAAAATAACTCGCCGTGGTTTTGATTCACATCATTCAGAAGCAAATATTTAGAACTATGAGATTTTTCTCTCCCAAAAACATCAAATAAAAATTCAGCCACATTCTGTAAACAATTAATAGTTTCCTGTTACCTTTTCACGATAGAGGATTTACATGGTCAAGAAATTAAAAAGTAATTAATTACCATTCTAAATATTTTCTCTGATTCCCAATAACCTTTGCGAGGGCAATGCTTCATACATAAAATTATTTTCTTAATGTTCTACCGAAAGAAGTTTCTTCGAAATGCAAATAACATAATATATATCATGAATACATCATACGGGTTCAATTTTCTTTTCCGATTATGTCAAGCCACTCTTTTTCTCTAATAATACATGATGGTAATCTGAAACGAGATAATTACGACATATAAACATGATACCTGTATTTATCGATATTTTTTTAATATAGGTACATGAACAGCCCTAATTGCAATAACAACAAAAATGATATGAAGTAATTTACTATATTATATGAATAAAAACTGCTAATAACTAAAAATATACATGACTATAATACAGTAAACTTAGAAACAGTAATTACGATGGAAATATATACGACATCAGACTAAATTAATGAATTTCTGTTATGTACCAGTGCAATTATAGATTTCGTTGATTACTGCTTTTCCTCGAGCCACATTCTAACACACTACACTTGGAAATTATTGTGGCATTATGCTAGCTTCTCCTTTAACAAAACAGTTCCAATATCCAGCACAAAATCACAGAAACATTAAAAAATATTAAATTCATTGATATGTTTTGACACTTCGTGTACTTGTCAGCGTGTCGTAATAAATGGCGGACCGGCACGTTTTGACATTACAATGATGTCACATGAAAAAATTACTTTTTGAGAAAAGTACTGTTGTTTTCTCTTACACACACAAGAAGCCATAAGTCAAAGAGACAACGCTACGTTTGAATGTTATGCGTTACAATATAAATAACTAAATGTTGCTATAGATCAACATGCCATGTCCTTTAGTTTCCTTAGTCATTGAGTATCTCCATAATAGTCTGTGGTCACAGACTTTAAAGAAAGGAGCAGATAAGACATTTTTTCTATTAAAATGTGTCAGAAAGGCACACCTACCCCGAGTATTTAAACTCGATTTAAGGATTTGACGTCTCGCTTGCGCCAACTATTAAATAGTAGGTGCAAGCGAGATGTCAGTTCCTTAAATCGAGCTTAAGAACAAATACGATGAAGGTACATAAAGATACATATAAAAAGTATTGGTAGGTACCTATGCATGTATGGTTGTCAAAAAAGTAGGCGATAGTAGCGCCAAAACGTAATACGTAGCAAATACAGCAGTGACTCGCATCTGTAGCTATGTCTGTAGCCATGTAGCTTGTTAGCTTGCTACAAAAAATACTTTATTTCTGTGCTAAATATACACAAATTTGTTTTTATTTTGGTTTTTATTGTGATTTTTATTTAATTCATTATACGTGTACATTACTTACCTCCATAATAAAGTTTTTATTATGTTTTCGGAATTTAAAATGGTCGTATTTGAGAACGATAAAATAGTTGAAACGTACATTATGGAATCGCACACACAACCAGCACAGTTCGCCAAATCGTTACAAGATTTTCGAATAGCTGTAAATACTTCTCTAACAAATTTAATTAAAAAACATAGTGACTTTTGTCCTGAAGATGAAGGTAAAGGTAATTAGTTATTTGGTTAATAACATTTATTGTACGATTCTGTTACTCTATATACTATATTATATATTATTATACTATGTAGGTCTTTATTATAAAGATTATATTTGTATTTTATCATAATCTGAGGACATAACGTTTAATTAAATTTAATCTTAATTTATTTATTTAATTTAATTTAGTTTAATCAAGGCGAGTAAATCCATCGAATAATTCTGAAAAAGTGACACAAATCCAGATTTGTGTTTCAATTTCATAAACGCTGGAGCCCCGAGTTTTGGTACACTGAGTTAACTGCCGGGCGCTCCATGTTCATAGCTAAAATTGTACTGAGAACCGCCGCTTTTCAGCCGGAAAAGTAATAAATACAATCCATTAAATATATGTATTTCTTGTATTGCTTGCACTTATTGACTATAAACATAGAACATGCCTGGCAGTTTAATATGATCGTGAATTTAGCAGAAAATAAAATATAAAAATCATAAATTCATGAATGAAACAATGAATGAAAACAATTTAAAAAAATGCACCCTAAGCACGGTGTCACGCTTGCGGACAGGATAAGCAATGATGAGATACGCAGTATGACAGGGTTGCACAACAGTGTTATTGTAAAAATGAAGAAAGGAATGCTTAGATGGTTCGGGCACATGGAAAGAATGAGTGATGAAAGACTGACGAAGAAAATATACAGAGCGAAAGTGAGTGGTAAAAGAAGCCAAGGAAGACCAAGGCTGACTTATGAAGATCAAATAGCCAGAGTGTTAGCAGACGGAAATGTCAAAAGCACTCGCATACCTAGGCGAAAATGTGTGAGGAGAATGATGAGATTTGAGGAAGCGAAAGAGGTGTGTAAGGACCGCGACTCCTGGCGCTCCGTCCTCTCTGACTACCCCGTTGGGGATACAGCGTGAAGTTATGTTATGTTATGTTATGCACCCTAAGCAATGACAAGAGACTTTCTAAGAGACAACTTTGAAGAAGTCTATTATTTAAAATAATCTTCAGATTTGAGTTTGTAAATATTAATGTTAAGAGTATGAATTTCTGATTTATAAAATGTGTATTTTGTGTTTTCATAATATTTACATTTAAATTGTTTAATTAAACATTTTTCAAATTAACAAATGTCTGCTAAATTCACACTCATTTATTATGCCTTTTCGTTTTTAGTTTCAGAACATTTTAAATGAATGTACGAGGTTTGAAAGCCAAAATGTGAAATTTTTAGCTGTTTGTGTTTTGTGTACGAGCAAAAAAGTTCTACGGTTGCAACCCTGGCTGGCTGCCGTTTTCAGTAAATACAATACTTGTCAAACAATAATCTGGATCTCAGTCTGTATAGTAGTGTAAAAAGATATTGATGTAAGTTATGGGTAGGTTGAAACAAAGATGTAATATAGATGTACTTCTTACTTGAACTATAATCAGTTCAGTGACATCAGTTAGTAGATTGTACAAATGTAGGTTCCATTATAGGTAAGATCCATAGGATACATATACTTATGTATATACATACGCTAGCAACCCGCCCGGTATTGCCCCGAATGGGAACTATTGTAATATACCTATACAAAAACCTTCAGGAAGAATTTCTCTAAATGATAGTAAAAACCGGTAACATGTTAGTCACGCTACATGTTGTTTTTTTTTCATTTCTCTCAAACTTAATCCTTAATCTTTAATTCCTGTCTCAAAATTTGTTCATGTTTTATCAAAATTTATAATATTTGTCGTTTACATAACCTATTTGTTGCTCCAAAACTTGTTATTTTGTAAATTTATTGTTTGTTAATTTAAGTTTAAAAACATTATTTTTCCCTTTAAACAAGCCAATTTTGTCATTTATTATAAATAAAGTAAATAAGTACATACATACATATCTTCACGCCGTATCCCTAACGGGGTAGTCAGAGAGTACAGAGCGTGAATCGTCACGGTCCTTACATACCTCTTTCGCTTCCTCAAATCTCATCATTCTTCTCACACATTTTTGCTTAGGTATATGAGTGCTTTTGACATTTCCGTCTGCTAACACTGGCTATTTGATCTTCGTAAGTCAGCCTTGGTCTTCCTCGGCTTCTTTTACGACTCGCTTTCGCTCTGTAGATTTTCTTCGTCAGTCTTTCATCACTGATTCTTTCTAAGTGCCTGAGCCATCTAAGCATTCCTTTCTTCATTTTTACAATAATACTGTCGTGCAATACTGTCATACTGCGTATTTCTTCATTGCATATTTTTCTAAGAGATCGCATTTTTACTGCATTTATCTTACTTTCACTGTATTTTGGGCATATCCAGGCTTCACTACCGTACAATAAAGTTGACACCAACACCGCATTGTGTATGGCCATTTTGGCTGAGTTAGATATATTCACATTGCCTACTAATGCAGACAGAGCACCGTTTACTTTATTGCCGGCTGCTACCCGTTTCTCCACATCTAACTCACATCTTCCATCCCTCGAAAACGCACTGCCCAGATATACAATTTCGTTCACTTGTTGTAGACATTTTCCATTTACCCATATATCACACTTTGTCTGTACATTTTCTCTTTCAAACACCAGAACCTTAGTTTTGTTCACATTCATATTAAATTCTTTCACTTCATAGTCTTCTTTCAGACGTAACTAGTGTCTGCAACTCCGCTTATGATGGTGCTATCGTCAGCGCACAGCATCGTCAGCGTACAATAGGCAGTTTACCACTGTACCATCATATATCATACCACTCATACTACCTTTCAATGTCTGGAGGCAACTGTCCAAATACAACACGAATAGCCAGGCAGACATCACGCAGCCCTGTCTGACGCCTAAACAGACATCGAACCAGGAAGACATGTCACCGTCTATCCACAGGCTTTGTGACCTCGATATAATGACCTCACAGCCTGCTGTAAGGACCTCTCCACGCCATATTCAGGCAGAAGACTCCACATTTTTTTTCGCACTACTCTATCGAATGTTTTTTCAAGATCCACGAAAGCGCAGAAAACTCTTTGACCTATGGCTAGAAACTTCCTCACGATAATGCGAAGCTAGAAAATCTGATCCATACAACCTCAACCGTTCCTAAAACCACATTGCGCTTTCCACAAATATCTTCCAGAAACATCTTTCATATGTTCAATCAATATCTTGGTATAGACTTTACTTGCTAAGCCGACTAAGCTGATGGCCCTATAGCACGCACAGTCCAAATGAGAACCTTTCCCTTTATAGATAGGCACTATGACTGCGGTGCGCCAGTCCTCTGGCACCTCTCCCTTCTGCCATCAAAGGTTGCACAGTGCACAGGTTTCCCAGACTCTAGGACCACCATACTTAATCATCTCAACAGTCACTTCATTTCCCGCAGCCATTCCACATTTCAGACTTCTTATCACTTTTTCAATCTCTTTCATACTAATGGCATCCTCCAGTCCCTGACCCGAGTGTGGCAATTCATTAGAATCGCTCTACATTTTTTTTAATAAAATATACCCTATGAATATTTGAAATCGGTGAGTAGTTTTTGAGTCTATCCATTAAGTACATAAAACAAATAAAGTCTACTGTTTTATAATATTAGTAAGATTTACTTGCTGTGTGTTTTCAGGTTTTCCAAACAGCTTAAGTTTTTAAAATCTATTAAAAATGGTTACCTAATTTAATTATTTAACCCATTTAGATTAGATCATAACTTTGATGTAAAAGGCTACTATTTGACATTTTATTATTTTAAATAATATATATAGTATATATATATATACATATGATATGTATTTTATTTATAAGTAGCTGTGCCTTGCACTTTCATCTGTACAGGTGTTAAATTTAGTATTTTTTCAGTATAAAAAGTAGTTTAGATTATTTTCTGAAAGGTCTTCTAACTGCCAATGAAAGTCCTGTCAAAATCGGTTCAGCCGTTTTGGATATTAACCTTAATAAACAAATAGACAAACAGAAATGTTAAGAAAGCGTGTTTTGGTTTCGGTTAGAAACCAAAACACGCTTTCTTAAGGCGCGTAGTGCCGCAAACAGGCCTCATTACGGTGATTTTTTAGCAATAACCACACGATCAGTTGTTGAAAAAAAAAAATATATATAAATCTACATGATATTTATAATCAAGCAGCCAGGAAAAATAGTATTTAAGGTAAATTTTCTTGATAAAAAATATCCCAAAGTAACCTCTGAACAGAATTTATGGGAAAAAAGCTGTTTTCATCGTTAACATATTTTAATAAAATTCGGCAAATATGTCTTTTATGAATATTAACACATCGAACAAGTAAGATTTTCGATAAAATCAATAGTTTAGAAGAAAATACATGGTTTATTATTTTTTTCTCAAGCCATTTTATTTTGAGCGATGTCGCGTTGTTCCTTCTCTTTCACTTCTATGCGACTCGACAGTGATCGCTGAGGCGTGTTGCTAAACAGACCTGTGTCACTTGTTCCTCTTGAATTTCGAAATTATAATTGTCTTGTATTGAAACTAAGGTCTTTCATACACCTTTGGGATGAAATCTTACTTACAAAATTAAAACGCAACCGAATTATGTAATGTTACGTAGACGTCGTGTCTGTCGTGAGCGCATTAAATACAAAATTTTGGCACCTCACCTCAATGCGTCTATCTGATTTGGTTACTGTTTTGGTGTTATTTTCGAAAACCACTATTGTGTTGTGAGTTCAAATCTCGATTCGGTCACCACATTTTTTTTTTCAATTTTAATTTCAAGACAGTTTTTTTATCGGCCGTTGATAATGTTCTAAATCCATACTTTATATCACTGGTTCCCAAACTTATTTTGTCTTCTGAGTCGAGAGCTCATGCAGTCGTTGTCTAAGATGCCTCCTAGCTAAATGAAATTACAAATCACCCCCCAGGCCTCTACACAACGCCCCCATTTTTTTTCTGGGTCTCTTACCGCCCCCCTTTAGGCCTGCAGCGCCCACAAGGGGGCGTTATCGCCCACTTTGGGAATGGCTGCTTTATATTATAAATGCGAAAGTCTGTCTGTGACTTAGACGTAGGACCAATTCTTATGAAATTTGACATGGCGACAGTTTGACACCAAGGAATGGATATAGCCTACTTTTTTTTTTCAAAAATCTACCCCTAAAGGGGTCAAAAGGGGGATGTGACTTTGTATGGGAAATTCTAAACCGATACTGATTAAGATGAAATTTGGTACAGAGATAAACCTTTTCAATTAAAAAAACATACTTCTTTATTATCAAAAATATACCCGTAAAGGGATGAAAAGGGGGAGGAAATTTCATAGGAGAATTACTAAACCGCTAAACCGATTGTGATGAAATTTGGTACAGAGTTAGTATGTACTCAAAAACAAATGTAGGCTAATTTGTTTTAAAAAAAATAACATATGGTTTTTATGAATGTGACGTCATAATAAATCTAAAATGGCGGATGTTTCTCAATAGGAAACAAATTTTTTGTTCATCACCAAAAATATGGGTATCAAATGAAATGGAATACGCAGACAAAGGTTTCTGTATATGTGACGTCATCATAAATCCAATATGGCGAAAGGTCCATTATAGGAAATAATTTTTTTATTCAACACCAACAAACAATATGGGTATCAAATGAAATGGAATACACAAAAGATTTCTGTACCTACGACGTCATCATAAATCCAAGATGGCGGATGTTCAATTATAGAAAATAATTTTTTTGTTCAACACCAACAACATGGATATCAAATGAAAGGGAATACGCAAGGGAAGGTTTCTGTTTATGTGACGTCATCAAATATCTAATATGGCTGATGTTCCTCCAAAATAGAAAATAACTTTTTTGTTCAACACCAACAATATGGGTATCAAATGAAATGGAATACACAGGGGAAGGTTTCCGTATGTGTGACGCCATCATAAATCGAAGATGGCGGAAGGTCCATTACAGAAAATAACATTTTAGTTTGAATTGAATACGCAGAGGAAGGTTTTTGTATATGTGACGTCATCAAAAATCCAATATGGCGGATTTTCCATAATAGAAAATAACTTTTTTTGTTCAACACCAACAATATGGGTATCAAATGAAATGGAATACGCAGGGGAAGGTTTCTGTATATGTGACGTCACTATAAATTCAATATGGCGGATGTTCTGTAATAGAAAATAACTTTTTCAAGACCTCCAAGAATATAGGTATCAAATGAAATGGAATACACAGGGGTTTCTATACATTTGACGTCATCATAAATTCGGTATGGCGGATGCTTCGCAATGGAAAATAACCTTCTAGACCTTCAGAAATATAGGTATCTCCGCTATCCTCCGTAACCCGGAGAAGTCACGGGAAAACTTTCCACGCAGATTAAGTCGTGGGTACAGCTAATATATAATGTCTGTGTAATAATATACTACTAGATATATTGAAATCATTTAATAATAATTGAATTTTTCAAACAATGCGTAACAAACTTCGTTCTTTGGTGGAAGTCCCGCTTGTTGCAAGGACTAGTTGTAGTGGTGTTGTAGTTATTTTGCTTAAATACCGAAAGTTATGGTACACTTGAAAGCACTTTCAAATTGGTGGAAATAGCGATAAAAATGCTATTTGCCGTTGTATACCTAATATAATCCACTACAATACGATATATCTAATTCATTATACATATACTAACTTGATAAAATACAGTACATAGGCACACACATAAATAGGTATCCTCACGCTGTGTCCCTAATGGGGTGGTCAGAGGCTATACTTTAGCTAACACAAAAAAAATATAATGACTTTAAAATAATTATTAACTATGAAGAAAAATTTAAACAATATGAAAGGGAAATATTAAAATCAGCAACGGTGTCAATATTTCAAACTACAATTTAATATACTTATAGTTAATAGTTAAAGCTATAAATTAGTTATTTCTTACTTTAATCATATGCAATGTAAAAATAATGGTTACTACAAAACATATTACATTTACAATGGTAAACTATCTAAAAATGAAAGTTTTATAGTTAACGGTTTTCACTTTTTTTTTAACATCGATATAAACAGCATGCAAAACCCTCTTTCGGTGCTAACTAGCACCGAATCAATGCAGCACGAGGTTGATTCGATGCTAGTTAACTGACCGAGTCCGATCTCTGGTATATCCTGAGGATGCTTCGTTGAGAGGCGAAACACGTGTCGATTGATAGTTTTTGGAGTTTGAGCGGAAAATGACTAAAGATTTTATGAATTCATCACATCAAATGGATTTCCACAAAGTAAAACTTGAGTCTATAAAATAGTAGGCACAATAATATTATTTAGTAAATCAGTCTACAATAAAACCTATTTTATATTTAAAAGTAATAGTTTTCGCACATTGAGTAGAATGGCAGTTCTGGTTTTGTTTTAATTACAGAGTGTGTGTAAGAGAAAGTATAAACATTTTATAAAGCACACATTGGTTTATTTTCAATCGATTAGTTATTTTTTTTTAAATAATGAAAAAGATTATGATGTAACATAATCTGCAGTAAATGAAGCAATATAAAAACTCAAAACCAATGCCAAAATACCCATATTGTTGGTGTCGAACAAAAAAGTTATTTCCTATTATGGAACATCCGCCATATTGGATTTATGGTGACGTCACATGTCCAGAAACCTTCCCCTGCGTGTTCCATTTCATTTAATACCCATATTGTTGATGTTGAACAAAAAATTTATTTCCTATTATGGAATATCCGCCATATTGGATTTATGATGCCATCACATATACAAAAACCTTCCCCTAAGTATTCCATTTCATTTGATACCCATATTGTTAGTGTTGGATAATAGTTATTTCCTATTATGGAACATCCGCCATATTGAATTTATCATGACGTCACATATACAGAAACCTTCCCTTGCGTATTCCCTTTCATTTGATATCCATATTGTTGGTGTTGAACGAAAAAGTTATTTCCCATTATGGAACATCCGCCATATTGGATTAATGATGACGTCACATACATGGAAACCTTCCCCTGCGTATTCCATTTCATTTGATGCCCATATTGCTGGTGTTGAACAAAAAAGTTATTTCCTGCTATGGAACATCCGCCATATTGGATTTATGATGACGTCACGTATACAGAAACCTTACCCTGCGTATTCCATTTCATTTGATACCTATATTGTTAGGGTTTAACATTATCAAGTTCCCCTATAAAGTTTCATCCCCTTTTTCACATCTTTAGGGGTAGATTTTTATGAAAAAGAAAACTTTGTTTTTTTTAATAGAAAAGGTGTATTTCTGTACCAAATTACATCTCAATCGGTTCAGCGGTTAAAAATTTCCCATACAAAGTTTCATCCCCCTTTTCATCCCTATAGGGGTAGATTTTTGAAAAAAAAGTATGTTTTTTAGTAAAAAAGGTTTTATTTATGTACTAAATTTCGTTTTAATCGGTTCAGCGGTTTAGCATTACCCCTATAAAGTTTCATCCCCTTTTTCATCCTTTTAGGGGTAGATTTTTGATAAAAAAAAGAAAACTATGTTCTTAATAGAAAAGGTGTATCTCTGTACCAAATTACATCTTAATCGGTTCCGCGGTTAAAAATTTCCCATACAAAGTTTCATCCCCCTTTTCACCCCTTTAGGGGTAGGTTTTTGAAATATAAAGTAGCCTTTGTTCACCCCCTGGTGTCAAACTATCTCCATACCAAATTTTATCAAAATCGGTCCGGCGGTTTAGCCGTGAAAACCGAGCAGACAGACAGACAGACAGAGAGACTCGCATTTATAATATTAGTATATGGAACTATGGATATGGATATTAGTATGGATTTAAAACAGTATCAATGGCCGGAAATAAAACTGTCTTGAAATCAAAGTCGAAAAAAAAATTTGTGGAGCGACCAAGTCGAGATTTGAAGTCACAACATAAGAATGATTCTCGGAAATAAAAGAATCATAATCAACCGAGCCAAAAACGCGTTGATGTCACACTTCAAAATCGTTTATTTAAAGCGCTGTGAGCAACAATATGCAATGTCTGATTAATCTGTGGTAATATTATACAATTCGGTTGCGTTTTAATTTTATGAGTAAGGTTTCCTGTGATGGTTTAATACGGAGAACTCACGATATGTCGTGGGTTTAAAACTATTTAGAATGATTCTTACCAAGTCATGAATAGCATTTTTGTTACCAATAATATAATGTTTATAATTGCATCCCTTTATAAACATGTTTTATTTTATTCGTATTTAACAATTTTTTTTTTGTATTTGACAACTAAATTTCACAAATCCTAATCTTATGAGGCTTATAAAAATGTTAATAAATGGTAATGTCAAAAATTGCCGCTAGGCAGCGATTCATGCACGCGCTATTTTATTGTGGTGTCGCGTCGCGGAGTTCGCTGCGAAAAGTATTTGGCCACGCCCCCTCGATGCTCAAGGTCTTTGACGACTAAACGCGCCTTAACATAACATTACAAAAAGCCTGTATTTCGAAATCACAAACACTTCAACTTTATTTATATGTATATAATATAGATTTTTCCAATATTTTTAGGTGAAAATATGGATGGCGAAAGTGACAGTGATGAAAAGGAAGAAATACATTCATTGACTAATCCAAAGAAACGAAAGAAGTAGTACTGTTAATATTAATGTAATAAATAAAACATATTTTTGATTGTAATACTCTTATAATAACTCTTAGGTCACTAATAGAAACAAATTTTGTCTATTTACAAATTCAAGTATGTACACGGGTTGATCAACTACCTACTTATTTTTTGTTTCATTTCTGTCCCTGAATTCCATCAAATTCCCAACAAAAATTACTTAGAAAGGATAGTCACATATTCATTTTATATATAAATATAAAGAATACCTATTCTGTCAATATATATTTGTTAACTATAAACAATAATGCAATATTTTTCCTATTACAATATTTCAGTTATCGAAAAGAACATATGCATACTAGTTGACTCAGGTTTTTTCGATTTTATAATGATTCCTGCTCATAGAAGTATGTTTCTCAGCATGGATTGGATTTGTAATTATACGTTACTTTTACTCATAATAGACAATCTTTTCAGTTACTGTTTTAATACGAAGTAATAAAACCAATATTTTATGAAAATAACCAAAACTAACCAGGACAAAAATTAGTTAATCAACTTACATACATAAACACCTAAATATTGATTTTTGATGACACTTGTTGCTTTAAAATATTTTATAATTTATTCTGTTTGTATTTATTTTCATTTCCGTTTTAGGAAAAACTTATTCTAATTATTTGTTTTATTTTATTTACATATAGCAATAAGAAAATGTAATGATTTTTCTCATCTCTATATTGACTACACAACATTAAATGTTTCGTTTGATAATAATTCATTTTCTTCCACTGGAATGTTATTAATCACAGGTTGTAAAATGCCTACAAGATATAATTTACATTCAGTGATGTAGTATTAAAAACATTTGTACCTATACATTGCTATGTAATCTATGTTATGATAAAGGTAACTAAGAGTAAATGCAAAAGTTAGAAAAACTTTATATTTATTTAGGTTTATTTCAAACAGGAAGTTTTACCTTTGCACAAAAAATGTCTAAAATATAATTTATAAAAAATATATTCGATAAAATTGCTAAAACATTATTAATTGTACCATAATGTTTCTAGACTTTTACTTAATTATTTTCAATTTTATTTTAATGTGCATATTTTAATTAACGATTTCGAGCTTTTTTTTGAAACAAAGTAACATCACTAGCTTTTAACATAAAGGTTGTGTAGTATTTAATGAACTATATAATTTTGTAATTGCTTATGTAAATATTTAATTCTTTAGTGATGTCAAAATTTCATGAATGGTGTGTAATGCCTCTTGCGTAGGCGTCATCCAAAACACCTGAAAATAATAAATAATCTTCAAAAAAAGATGATACTGTGTACCAACCATTAATACCATTTAAAAAGTTTAAAAGGTATCGCTAAGACATATTATATACTCGTAATTATACATTTCAAGCATTTCAGTGAGTAAAACTATATTCCATAACCAGGGTTTCAACGTGTTAATGTTGGCTGCTATATTGCAGATATACTAATTGCGGGATATGTTTATTTTGTTGTCCATACAAAAAAATATAATAGAAAAAAATGTACAACCCTAACGTTATGCCCTACATTACAAATGTTTTTTTCTTCTTTATGGCATGGCGCACAGATTAGCGCGTTTGCCAATGTCACGATCTAATAAGTAGAATTACGAGTAAATTCGTTTTGTCTTATCGTAAAACTCCCACTAAAGTGATAGTAGGCTTTACTGAAGTTATAAAGGACTTCTCAGAAGAGCGCGAGAACTCAGCTATACATGTTTATTTAGATCTACTCCATTCTTTTCACTCACACAGAACTTTAAAACACAATATCACTATCACTTTTGTACTTTAAAACAGAAAAAATTAAAACCAGAGCAGAAAAATTTAATACTTGACAAAAAAGGATGCATTTAAACGCCCACTTATTTGCACGATATTTACTTTAGCGACCATAGTGGTCCCAAGTTGCGAGTAGCTTCGAGCGATGAATGCATGTTGTATGTGTTGACCAACAGAAATTATGATTATGCATAAGAACCGTCTAAAGAGTTACATTCATAACATTCTCGAGTCTTATGATATGACTTAATTGATGTATTTAACTTATTAATTACAACCTTTATTGTACGGTGAGCCCTGGATATGACCGAAATCGAGTGAAAGTATGATAGATGCATTTGAAATGCGATCTCTTAGAAATATGTGCGGTGTCAGCCTTGCGGACAGGATGAGCAATGAAGAGACGCAGTATGAAAGGGTTGGACGACATTGTTATTGTAAAAATGAAGAAAGGAATGCTTAGATGGTTCGGGCACATAGTAAAAATGAGTGATGAAAGTCTAAAGAAGAAAATCTACAGTGAAAGGAAGTGGCAAAAGAAGCCAAGGCTGACTTACGAAGATCAAATAGCTAACGGAAATGTGAGAAGCACCCATATACCTAGGCGAAAATGTGTGAGGAGAATGATGAGATTTGAGGAAGGGAAAGAAGTATGTAAGAACCGTGAAACTTGGCGCTCCGTCCTCCCTGACTACCCCGTTAGGGATATAGCGTGAAGATATGTATGTATGTAATTACATTGATCATAGATATTTTTCTTCATAACTCGAAATAGCTAAATATTGTAAGAATTCATCACATGAAATGGAATTCCGCAAATTAACACTTGTCTATACAATATCATAAAAAACTAGTTGAAATTCATTGATAAAATAGGGGTCATTGGGTTTTAAAGTTCAGTAGTGGGGACAGAGCGGGGCTAAGCTAGAGGGTGATGGCGTCAAGGCGTTGTCAAAGCTGTGGCGTCACCTTGGTCACCACTCGCAATGTCGATGCCCATCGTTAATAGTGACGGAGACGGAACTTATTCTCACTCTGTTTCTACTACATAAGTTATATTTCCTAAAATTTGTAGTTCTAGCCTTCTAGGTCCAGCAGTGTCGGAAATAATGGAGGGGGGGATGGACAAGTCGAGTTCGATAAATTTTTGTCCCTTTTTTAATTTTCCTATGGAACATTTTAAAACATTAACTGGTGCAAAATATGTGTTTTAATAAGATGTATCACCAAGCCAATTTTCCTTATGCTTGACTTATTAGGCCTATATTCCAAAAAAATACGAATCTCTGATTAAGCACATTTATAAAATGATGTCGCTACATGCGATGAATAGCAGCATTTCTTTCTATTCTCAAGCAGATTCATACTTGAGTATAGTCCTAGAATATGGGCTATAGTTTCTAAGAAAATCGACTGTGACAGACGGACGGACAGATGTATGATAAAAAGTAAAAAAAAGAAAAAGCATTGAAAGAGTAACCTACAATGACGTAATTTTTGCTTGGTACAAGTGATAATAAGCCATTAAGCTATTACCATTTTTTGTTGGGGTAGATTTTTTTAAAGGTAAAAGAGTTTTAAAACGTATTCCTTTCTGAAATAGTAACTTATTTGGTGCAAGGGGCAAAACTAATTTTACGAAGTAAAAAATATTCAGTTCCTTCAGTCAATAGTAACAACAATTAATTTGATCTTTTAATAATTAGTACAATTAAAGTAGCTATTATACAATTTTTGCATATCAGTATAACGATGTCATAACTTTACTGGGCTCACAATTGGGCTAAATAAGAGTCGTGTCTAATCTCTACATGCAGTTTTTTTTTCGAGGGAATATCTATGAGATATATTTTTATATTAAAAATCATACATTGATGTAATCATAGACTAACTCCAGACAGCCTGTCCCGTACTACGAAATGAAGGAAATAAAATCAAATAAAGTGTAGATGCGTGGGTGCTGTTTTTTACCAAACTGGCGGTCGATCAGCTTGTCTCATAAAAAATGTGTGTCGCATGTACAGGTGAGTCAGCTTATCTAATTTACCTCACCATTGCTGCTTAGACACGGCGTCTGGAGTTATTTTATAAATCTATCGATGAAATGGATATGGATGGCTGGTTTAGTAATACCACTTGCGAGTTGTTGAAAGAAATGACCTTGTGTTTTAAATATGTACTGAGTAAATAACTAATAGGCAACAGTTACGATAAAGAGTAGCTTCTTATCATAATTGTGATAATATTATTAAATAAAATGCATTCTATTTATTGTGTAGTTACGTACCTACTATTACAGGCACAGTGATGAGTTCGTAAAATTATAAGTAGATATATACATATAATATCTATAGACTAGTTGATAGTTGGTTTATCTTCAGGAGGCTCCGAATCTGAGTAGCATATATCACAACCATTCACGCCACACTCGCAGAACGAAGTCGGACGTATTGAATTACGTAATCTCTGAAATATAAAAATTATTTCAAATAATTTTCTTACAAATCTAGTAAAGAACAATAAATGTTCACTTTCGTTTAGCAAATTAGTCATGATAGCAAGTTGAAGAAAATTTTATTTAACACATTCTCAAGTAGTATGTATATTATATCGATGATATATTATATATGTATGACGAGGAGTATAATATATGTATCTGAATGTATTTTGTTCGCAAATAAATCAATATACAAACCTCTCCCATAGTCTTTCCCGGAGATCTAATAACAACGACTACTGCATACACTGGTATGCAGAGTAAGGAAAGCGAAGCGATTGTCCAACCTAACACTTGGGCCCACGCGGGATACTGATACTGGCGGTAGCTGGGTGGCGTGTAATCCACTAGGCTAGCAACCCACAACGCTAACAGTAGCGCTGGCGACGCCACCAGCCAGCACACTCTGAAGTATAATGAAGGATAGCGACCTGCAATATTAAAGTTATTGACTATTTAATTTAGTGTGACTAGATTAACAATTAAGTAATATAGCAATAGTGTAAGCTAAGTAGTATCAGTATGTTATTTCAAATAGTGTGTACCTACTTATTGCACTAATGCATGACTAAAAACTGTCATTTTAAATAAGGTACACATAAAAAAATAAATAGAAATAAAAACGAAATAAACTAAAATAGACATATTTATGAGAATGTAGACATTTATTTCTCACTGTTATAAAGATAATTCTGCCGACGTTAAGCATTGATGTCAATTCGGCACGTAGATATTTTAAAAATAAAACGAATATTTTAAGAATGCAAGAGTAAATTGTGTAATAGAAAATTGTAACAGGCGTAGGAGTATCTAACGAGGTTACGGTACACCGGCGATATTCTTCTTTAATTATGTGGCACCGTCGCGATCGCGAAAATTTCCAATGTCATGTAGTAATAGTTAGTTTTCTGTTTGTGTAATTGAAAATTCTTACCAGTCATTTGTTTGATGTTTTTTGATAACCTATTGACGCCGTAAAACCAGGCTATTGCGACGACTTCGAAAAATGCGAGATATGTTATACTAAGAGAAGCGGCATAGTAATCCATCAGTTGGAACACGTATATGCCACTGTGAATAATATGCGGTAGACCAAAGACGAATGAGACTACGCAAACACATAGTACCAATAACTCATGGTAAACCAATCGCTTGCGAATCATGTCTGGGAAACCATCTTGTATTGACGTCACTACAACTTCGACTATTGCAAACTGAAAAATGAAAAAAAAAAATATGAAGCTATAAATGGAAACGACTTCGTTATTTAGTGAATTTGATTTGCTAGATTAAAGTTAGAACATATTAGTACCATATTACATATTAGTAGTACTTTACGTTAGTAAACTAATTAATCTGTGGTAGTAGTGTAAGAATCGCGGCGCTTGGTGTTCCGTCATCTATGCCTAGTCGACAGCATGAAGATATTTACGTATATTAGCAATGGTAGTAATAAAATAGTCTTAAGACTATAACATAAAAGAGGCTACAGTATGGTGTACAAGAAGGGGAAGAAAACGTTTTTAAGAAGTCGGCATCACGCAAGTAATACCCTTTGATATTAACGGGTGTCACAAAATTCACGCAAGATTTGTATTTTACGCCATTTGTGAGTTATGAATTATGCCAATGAAAAATAAAGACAGTGATAGTTCAGGGTTATTAAAAATGGAGGGCTATACGCAAGAGCGTAAGAGCGTAAAATGAAAACGTTCATTGTAGAACAATATTTTAAAAATAATGAAGGTTTGACATCAACAGATCGCAGTTTTCGTACAAAATATGGTCGGTGTAGTGATTTACTTCCTTTAGACTTTTTTGAAGTCTAAAGTTCAGTCCACCAGTACAAACAAGTCTAGGTCCACGCTAGCCTTGAAGGAGAAAATTGAATGCTGTATCAACGAAATTCATAAAAAATTTCGACAAAAAAGTGTGTATGTGTCAGTAAAGCCGTGGAAACCAGTTACCCCATGCGTTATTGCATACATAACCCTATACAGTAAACTTTATGAAACAATAAAAAGGTTACAATTTTTATTCCATAAAAATACCTACTGGCGTGAATTTTTGGACACCCCATTATAAGGCCGGAGGCTGCATTTACGCCCAGTAATCACGAGACTGCTTTACCTAAGTCCATAGTAATAACAACACTGCTTTGTGCTTACTGCTCGTAAAATGTCATCCATCTGAATCATTAGATGCTACTCGTTAAATGTTTTGCTGCGTACATTTGAGTATTGAATACACGTATAGGCACTCAATTTGGTTGCTTGGCTTGATTAGTCGCTTTTAACTCAACGGCCCACTCAATAAAGCTTGGCGTGCGGGCTACAGATTGACTATGCCTGATGTATATAGTAGCTTTTTAATACTAGAATTCTCTAGCTGATCGAGCTTTTCTCAAAGCCTTTCTTGTTGGTGTGTACAGAAAGATAACGGCATCCCTACACTAAACTCCAAACTACGTCTATATAAGGGTCACTATTTACTGTAGGAACTAATTAATCCGTAGTAATAGTTTAAAAAGTGTTTATATCAAATAACCTCTGTAAAAACGCCTTTGAGGGACAAACTGACGGACCGACAGACAGTTGTTGTGGGGATTTCGTAAGTATTCCATTTTTCTTACTTTTGCACGGAACACTAAAAATTGAGAAAATTGTTTAACAAAACTTATTTATAGTGCACTTAATCATTAGATACTTATTACATAGATCAAATCGTAATATATGCACTTTAAAATCTATTTCTAAGATATACCTAGTAAAAAAAACTAGAAACAATTAAATCGTTTCACCGGTACTAACCTGGCTGTTAAGTCCAAGGCAAAGAAACATGAAGAAGAATAGTACGGCCCATAATTGGGAGGCTGGCATCTTTGCTATAGCTTGAGGATATACTACAAATAATAACCCAGGACCTGAAATTCAAAATTACGCGTATTATTTCATTAGATAAATAAATAATTGTATTCAAGTTGAATTACGCAGGAACTTACTATCAGCGATTACTGCTTTTACGGATGTATTCTGTTCAAAGGCAATATTGCCAATAGTCGCAAACGTAAATATTCCAACAATGAGACTGGTGATTGCGTTTACAAGTGAAACAGCCACAGTATCGTGAAGGAAGTTGTTGTCAAACCGATTATATGAAGCAAACATTATCATCGACCCGAACGCTATTCCAATTGAATTGAAGATTTGCGATGCGGCGTTAACCCAAGGTCGTGATTGCTTAAGTAATTCCCAATCTGGCTTAAAAAAAAATCTCAGTCCTCTGTCAGCACCGTCTAGTGTTAATGATCGACCAAGGAAAACTATGATCAATAAAAAAGGTAGTGTTGTTGTAATGTAACGAACTTTAGCGGAAGATTTGATACTTTTCCATAGGGCGAAGTAAACTAACACCCAAGCACAGACTAAACAAGCCGACAATTCCCACCGCATGCCACCAGGATATTCAATACCGTCACTCATGCTTAAGACCTTTTTCCTGTAAATATATAAACAGGATTATGTTAGTAGGTAGGTATTGTATATTGATTTGTTCTATTGTTATCTATTTGTTATTTAGGGTTTCATTTGCGATGTACTTAGGTAATTTTAAAAGTTGCAGAACTCCTTATTCACCAGAAAAATATTTTATTTTAGTAACTTAAAAACTAGTAACGTAAAAATCACGCAGGTATTTTTGGTGTGTATTAGTAAAAAACATCTCAATAAGATCTCAATACAAAAAATATTAATCTCCAAAAAGCTAAACCTCCATTTTAATTTATTCTTTTTTGAAGTAGGTACCTATCTAATAGTATGGTCATTATCGGTATCGGTATAGATATCGGTGTAGATATATATTATGTTTACCATAAAATATACCATAAATACACAGTGTCCCACATGCGACGGTGTAGTACAATAAAACTATTCAAAATTCAATGTATGCTTTAGAAACTTTAGGGACATAATAATTTTTTCATTCCATCTTTTCGAAAAACGATGATTGATCTTTTTTCTTAAAGACTTTCACAGAGGGCAGAAAGGAATTTCAATAAGCAACACGAGAGGTCATATGAAAATATTGTATGAGAAACGTTACTGGCTGACGTTTACTTGGGCGGCGGTAGCCGCGCGCCAGAAAAAATGTAAGAAATGAAAAATTTAAAAATAGTATATTGTGCAACAAGTGCGGTAAGTTGTCGAGTGCCCACTGGAACGAAGTTGAGCGCACGAGCGAAGCGAGTGCGCTCATTCGCTGGAATGGGCAATCGACATCACCGCACGAGTTGCAGATACTATTTTTAAATTTTTAATTTTATTACTAATGCGGAGATAATTTCGGTACAAAGAAAAATTATAGAAAGTACTTAGTAACTTTTTTGCAAACGATGGACATGTTGTTTAACAAGAGCAATTAATTATTTTTTTTCATTTAAATAAACAGTTATATTTGAATAATTTGAAAATGTAATATTTTTTGAGTGATATTTTTTGAGTTTTTTGTAGACATTGAATCTAAAACTTCGAAATCAAGATTTTCTTTATCTTTCACACTGATGTCAGTGGGTACTAAAATTGATTGTGTTTTTTTTAGATATTCATTATACATTCTTTTTTAAATCGTGAATTTGCGTGTGCCAAGCAAAATTTGCGTGCGACAAGTAAACTTTTCGCACTCAAATTGTAATACGAGAAATTAGCTACTTATCAACCGCAAAAATGGGCATTTAGATACTGTTTATCCCGCATGAGTAATAAAATATAAAATTTCTTTGTACTTTTGCATATCGAATACAGTCTCTCATTTATTTTTCACATAGATGGGAATGAAAAGTAGTGTATCACTCGGTAGTCAAATTAATTTTTTACCTCGGGCGTCGTAGTAAATTGAATCCCTCGCTGTGCTCAGGATTCTACTTTAGAATCTCTCTTTGTGCTCCGGATTCTACTCTAGAAACCTTCGCTTCGCTCTGGACTCAAAATAGCGCCTCGCCGTAAAAATATTATTTTACCCCCTTGTTATACAATTCACTATTTAAAGTTAGATTAATACATGTGGATATAGTTCATTATCGTTAACTGCTTATTGTTAAAATAACCAGTTAACTTGAGTATTGTTAAAATTTGAATTTTCGTCAAAAATTCAAATTACTTGAGACTACGTGTGTGTTGTAATGAGCTTCAAAAAAATATATAGAACTGTAAACCTCCAGTAAAAAACGAATGAAGATCACTTAGGAAAACATCAAATCAAAAGAGTGTTGCATTAATTACCCAATATAAAATATTTTGCACAATAAGTTCATTTAATCTAGTAGCACATTCAGTTTTATCCTAATTTAAATATAAATAAAGCGGAAACGTGTAGGTAATTCATTCAAAGCAATCATCATTAGAAATGTGATGAATTCCTAAAATCTTTAGCTATTTTCCGCTACAACTCCAAAAATCACCAATCGGCACGTGTTTCGCCCTTCATCGAAGCATCCTTAGGATATTCCAGAGGAGAGATTCGGTCAGCTAACCAGAACCGAATCAACAAATGAGTCAGCTGCACGACTATTTGTACTAATTGCCCTACCCGCGACCAGAGAGTAAGTGACCAATTAGAACTCACCACTAATGGCCCCGCCTGCTTAATTTGGACGAATCAGTATTATGTTGAATTTAAACTCAATTGTCAAATTTAAATATATTTATAAGCGGGGAATGAATTGAATGTATCTATTCATTTAACAAGGCATTGTTGTTTTTACGTTTAATAATCTCTAGTTGTTTCAAAATATTCAACCTAATACTTACCTTTGTCACATGTGTGTAATATATTGAATGTGACCTGATTCTATAAGATCTTGCGCGAAATGGAACTATTCAGGATGGTTATTTTTGTACGCTGATATATTATTTTCTTTCTGTCTTATTTCGAAACTACGACATGTCTGTTTCACGTATACGCCGTCACAATGTTCACACTTCAATTTATACACTCCATTCTTTGACCACCTCCGTGGCGCAACGGCTTAACGCGTTGGAAAGTAAACGGGGGTTGCGGGTTCGATTCCCGCCTCGAGTCTGGGTGTTTATGTATAATATGTATTTATTTACAAAAGAAAAGTATATAAGTAGGATATCAGTTGTCTAGTACCCATAACACAAGCGCTGTGCTGCTTACTTTGCGACTGGATGGCGCTGTGTGAAATGTCTGAGTTTATTATTTATTATTATTATTATTATATAATTCTTTTTATTATTTTCTGTTTTGTCTTTTATATTACAAAGAGATTTAATAGTATTGACCGACTTATATCCTACAAAAACATTATTTTTTCTAAGTGTTTGCAATATTTCCAGATATGTTTCCTAAATAAGTAACGCTACCCATTTATTTACTGTTTTTAGGCATATGATCCTTTGTACAGAAGTTTATTAGTAAAATACTTTTGTTTTCTTCTAATTATGTTAGTAATTATTTTATTATTAGAACCTGGGCGACCGAGCTTTACTCGGTGTGTTATAAAAAAAAGCAAAAAAGTCTGACCATTTTGCGGGATTCGAACCCGCCGCATTTCAGCGTAGTAGACATACACTTTGAGCACTGTTCTATTGAGAAAGTAAATTTTGTGGCGAAATTAGAAGAGTTTAGAGTTTAGAAGTTTTTTAAGCGTGTGAAAACATATAGAAAATGAATTTTGCCAGAATTAAGACCTAGCTAGATCGATTTTCGCCCCCATAAATCCCTATACTGTAAATTTTATCGAAATTGTTAGAGCCGTTTTTGAGAATGCAATTTTAGGATGTAAATTGTTTAAATTATCGAGAAAATTATTACCTATAAATATATTATTTGAAAATAATTTTATTACCAAGGATTATTTGTTGGACTGGAACCGTTGGTGAACTTAATAATTTTGTCGATAATTTAAACAATTTACATCCTAAAATTAAATTTAAATTAGAGATAGAACATAACGCTAAACTAAACTTTTTGGACTTGACCATAACTAGAGCAGGAACAAAACATGAATTTCTTATATATGGAAAACCTACTCATACTGTATGCGCTACTCCTGCATCATCATGCCACCCTTGGCAACTTAAACTGGTAGAATACAATTCCATAGTACATCGGCTCATTACTGTTCCGCTAAATAAAAAAAAATTATAATAACCAGCGCCAACGGTTAAAATAATAAAGTAATTAATAACATAACATTCGGGGTGGTTTGCTGTTAATAATTTACTACTGAATGCACAAAAAACCAAATGTATTAAATTTTCCCTTTCTAATGTACCCAGAATCCATGATAAAATAGAATTGGGTGGGAAACAGTTAGAATTAGTTAGGTCTGCCAGTTTTCTTGGTTTAACAGTAGATAGTAAATTGCAATGGGCGGATCATATCGGGGCATTGGCTAGTAAGCTCGGTTCCGCGATATATGCCATTAGACGCATTAGGCAATTGACGGATGCGGATACGGCTAGGCTGGTGTACTTCGCATATTTTCATAGCCTAATGTCCTATGGCCTTTTGCTGTGGGGATCAGCGGCGCATATTAACTCGATTTTTATTTTACAAAAAAAAGCGATACGTGCTATTTACAGTATGAATGCACGAGAATCACTAAGAGATCGTTTTAAAGACATTGATGTACTGACCTTGCCATCCTTATACATCTTTGAAATTATTATGTATACGAGGAAAAATATAGATCGATTTACAAAAAAAGGCGATATTGGTGGTATGGAAACCCGAGGTCGTGATAAATTAGTTGTTCCAAAATTTAAATTACATAAGTCAAATGTTTCATTTTTGGGTAACTGCGTTCGTTTTTATAATAAAGTTCCTCAAGAAGTCACTCAATTAACAGAAAATATATTTAGATTAGTTATAAAACGTACATTGATTAGACAATCATACTATAAAATAAACGATTTCGTTGAAGATAAAACAATAGTCTGGAAATGATTTTCTCTGCACATGCATTTACTGGCTCTCTGAATATTGTATTTTAATAAACCTTTTGTAAAATGACGTTGAAAAAATTATACCTGACTGAGTTTCTTGTCGGTTCTTCTCAGTGTCCAGGTTTTCTTTTCTCTTCTCTTTGAACCGAACTAAAGTAGATTTGACGTTCAAAAATACCTTGTGATTGGGTTTACTTGAATAAATTGATTTGACTTTGACTTTGACATAATTAGAAGAAAACAAAGGACTCTTACTAAGAAACTTCTGCACCGAGGATCACGTGCCAAAGAACATAATAAATATACGGGTAGCGTTACTTATTTAGGAAATATATCCGAAAATATTGCACACTTTTAGAAAAAATGATTTTGTAGTATATAAGTCGGTCAATACTCTTAAACCGCTTTGTAGTGAGAAAAATAAAACAGAAAATAATAAAAAGAATGGAGTGTATGAATTGAAGTGTGAACTGACGGTGTATACGTCGTAGTATAACAAGTACTTAGTCATAACAAGGTCGTAGTTTCGTAATAAGACACAAAGAACATAACAGCGTACAAAAATAATAATCATCCCGAAAAGTCCCATTTCGCGTAACATCTTATAGAATCAGGTCACGATATATCAGATAGTCATACATTCAAAAACACCCATGTGACAAAGGTAAGTATTAGGTTGAATATTTTGAAACAACTAGAGATTATTAAACGTAAGAACAACAATGCTTTGATAAATGAATAAATAAATTCAAAAATGCACGCAGGTGCGGAAAGCACCCCTGGCGACGCCTTAGGCCCGAAGTCTGCCCTCCATACGAAATATCCCTCGGCCGGAGGAACCCTCAGGCTGTGACCATCTGACAGGGCGCCTTTAGCGCTCACCCCAACGCGACCGGTGACGCTGTAAAAGTCACTAGGGCTAACAGCAAAGAGGGTTTTTTCAGTCGGTTCGAGTCCGACTCCGAGTCCGGCTGAGTGTCCGTGGGGACTTTTTTGCAGGATATGTATATCCTGATCTCTGGAATATCCTGAAGAGGCTGAAGATGCTTCGTTGAGAGGTGAAACACATGTCGATTGGTGGTTTTAGGAGTTTAAGCAGAGAATAGCTAAATATTTTAGGAATTCATCGCATGAAATGGATTTTCGCCTGTAGTAACACCTGAGTCTATACAATATTATAATATAATTAGAAATGTTTAAGAATAAGTTAATGATTTTTTTTGCAATCATACTAAAATTCTGAAGTGTTGCGCAACAACACTGGTACTCCTGAAACCAATATGGTAGTATTGCAATACCAATTCGTTTACCTGAAATAAGGGGTAATTTGAAAAGATGGTCTGTAAATAAGTATAGTGTTTTTTTAACTCTGACAGTATGGGAATATCCGAATCTATAAGAAATACAGCGAAACTGTCTTAGAAACTATTTGATCTTTTTATGTGACAACCATTTTGGCATTATCAATTTTTTGTCAAGCGTGAGAGGTCCATAAAAATTAATATAATTGACAATTTTTTTTAATGCGGATCAACACAGTTTCAAGTAAGCATTATTCCATCATATGGGAGGAAAAAAATATGGACAGCAGAAGTTGGTTGGTGGCAGAAGTTTAATGAAAAATTTTAATGCCATAGAAGTATATTCAGTGTACTAAATTACAGTCGATTTACTTGGAAACAATTCATTCAGTGACAAACTCTTGCGTGCTAAAAAGTGTTCTATATTTAAATTTCGTGTAAGACATATTGACACGAAATTCAGTTATGGAACACTTGGAACGAATTGTTCCCGAGTTTATTGCTTAGTTTGATTGAATATTTAAAATTACTGACAAATAAGTCCCTTTAAGGTATCTTTGATAAGAAAAATTGTTAAACAGTTTTGGTTACGTCCAAAATCCAACTTTAACTATTGGATTTTGGATGTAACCAAAACTGTTTAACAATTTTTCTTTTTTGCGACGTAAGTATAGCAGATATAATAAATAATTATATAATTAGTCGTTTGCCATATAGAAAAAGTACAGTTTTCTAGTTTTAATTTTGCTAATTTTTATGAGCATCTCACGCTTGACCAAGAAACTGATAATGCCAAAATTGTTGTCACAAAAAAAAACCAAATGGTTCCTAAGACAGTTTCGCTGTATCTCTTATGGATTCGGATTTTTCCATACTGTGCCAGTTAAAAAAACACTATATTTACAGACCATCTTTTCAAATTACCCCTTATTTCAGGTAAACGAATTGGTATTGCCAATATTAAATGGAATAACCTAATGGTTATTCCAAGCTTGAACACAGAAGAAAATAAAATAAAGAGTATCTAAAGAATGCATTTTTTTCAATTTTTAAATACCTACTTGATAAAGTTAGGCACTAATCTTTTTAAGATGACAACTTGATGTTCGAAGGATAGATCTGCTAATTTTTTGTTTTAAAGAGTGATGATCATTATTTTTTCTGTCTAAAAATAAACATAGGTAGATACATACCGAACTATACATTGTCTAAAGCATTTTAAAACGGACAAGTAGGTATGTTTGACTGTGTATTATGTTATCCTAAATAGATGAGTAATAATATTAGGACCTTATTAGTTTAATTTTATTAGTAATGTACCTATAGGTACAATAGAATATTCTGGAGTGTTTGTTATATTGAACGAGTGTTAACAAAAATCAAACCTTACTCGAAGAATTGCTCGGTGGGCGTTTGAGAGCCGTTCGGTTTGGTGTGATTGTGGTATGGGACCCAACATTGAGGTGTATTCCAACGGTTAGAACAACTCGCCCAAGGTACTTCCGATTTAAACGAAGTAAAGAAATAGTATATTGCCCATGCTATTATCACGGCGTAGTACGTAGACATTAAAAATGAGATCACTACACTTGCGAGGCCTGCGCCTGTAACGAAAAATTTATTTTATTAGATCCACTATTATATTAAACGAGCAATATTTGTATATATATATTGGATATTACTTTCTCGAAAACGGTTCAAGCGATTTCGATGAAATTTACAATAGAGGGGCGAGAAATCGATCTAGCTAGGTCTCAATTCTGGGAAAAATCGTTTTCTCCGTCTTTCACACACTTAAAACTTCTAAACTCTAAACTTCAATTTTTTTAAATTTCGCAACAGAGTACCCTAAAGCTCGGTCGTCCAGGTACTATGTACTTAAATGTAAATGGAATAACTTAGTGTTTTTTTTATAAGAATGTATTTACAATTTAATGTATTAATTTAAAATTTATTACATACCTACCTATGATTAGCATTAACCAACTACATCAACCATTTACCTACAGTGGATGCATGAACTATGAATACGCTAAGAGCGTGTCTGACACGCATAACTTGAGTTACGTAGGTAGCAATTTTCATAGTGATTTACATAAATGTTAGCTTAGTAGGTGTAAAGATAAAGGAATAAACTGGCTAGGACATACATACAGACAGACAGAAAGCCAAACACACAGACAGACAACGAAATTATAAGGACTCTGCTTTTACCATTTTGTGTACGCAAGTACCTCATTTATTTAATTTTTGAAATGGCATCATTTATTAATATCTACATATATTTAGGTATGAACATTGTAAACATTAAGAATACCTGTAAAGAGAGGACATATTTGAGACAGAGCACCAATGGGTCCATGAGCTGTGTATTGACCTACAGCTAACTCCATGAAAAGCATGGGCACACCACATACTAAGAGTATTATGAAGTAAGGGATCAGGAAGGCACCTGTAAATAATAAAGATATATTAGCTTATCATACCTAATACTAGTATTATAATAGGCTTTCAAGCAAAAACTGTCTATGGAGTACTAAGAACAGTTTGTAAAATTATTATAATTACTTAACACATGAATTTTTGAATAAACTGCCTTAGGTATTACTTAACATTATGCATTTTTTGTACCATTTATGTGTTATCGTTAATAAATATCGATAAAGAAGATACTGATGGTTTTCGTTCCGTTGAAATCTAGTTTATTGTTCGACTGTCATTACTCTACCGATTTTGCGGCCTTGGTATTAATGAATTGACCTATAGGCACTGATGTAATTAACCTCACAATTGTCTCAAAGTATAATTTAAGTGTAATAGATAGGTAGTCCTGCGTTTATCGTGGAGGTAAGTTTTAAAGCATTTATATTTGTAAATTTAAGAAAAAAATAAAAACACTGAAAACTACAACATATAATTATCCTTTATTAATCAAAATTTAAGTATGAAAACTTCAATATCTAATACCCACTTAAATAGCCCTGTAAAGTTACGATATCATTATAATTATATGGTGAAATGTAAAATTTCTATGATAGCTACTTTATAGTTTCAACTGAATGATTAAATTAGTTGCTACTTGTTATTTATAGTAAATGTTTACTGAATCGACTCAAAAATACACGGAAATATTTTAAAATAAATAAATAAAACTTTAATTTTTTTAAATTAAAAATAATTATTAGTATATGATACATTAACTGAATATTTTTTAGTTTGTATAGACAGTTTTTTTCTTTGATATACGCATCAAATCAATCAATATTTGCGAACGGAATAATGTGTTCTAAAAAACCCGTTTCACTTTGAACATTTTATTTACTATAAAAATTTATTGGGCATAAATGAAAATTTGTATTATCTTAGTCTTTATCAGTTGTCTATAATTCTTCTTTTATGAAATGGAACTGTGATTCTACCAAATAAATCATTGTACTTAATTGGATCAATATAACTTTTTAAAATATCCCATACCCTTGGGCTATACATCTGGGTAGATTTATAAATATAGTATTTGAGGTTTGTAAAAAGATATCTTATTACGAATTTTTTTTTTAAATCGTACTTTTACTGGGATAATATCATTGACTTTGACAGTTACTGCAGTCGATACTAAGCATACCAAACTAAGTAGTAGATTTTTTAATGTAACAACATTGTATATATACAAGCTGATGAAAAGTTCTTTCGTTTATATAGTACTCCATCTCCACCATTAGATTTAGTTAAATAAAATAATTTTCTACGAGACCACCCTGGATATATTTATATCCTTTCAAATAAAAAAATAATCATCAAAATCGGTTATTACTTTGGCACTTCAATAACTCGTATTTACGACGTTATTTTTGCAGTTTTTAATGCTTTTATTTTGAACACAGTTTAATTTTTATCCTAAAAAGGTATATATTTTTTCGCCCTATTTAGTGGACTTGTCCTAAATAAATATCTAGAGTAGGACTACAACAATAAGCTTTTTTTTAATTCTGGAATGGAACAATAAATAAAAGGATCATCAAACTATATATACAAGCCGATGAAAAGTTCTTTCGTTTATGCAGTACTCCATCTCCACCATTAGATTTAGTTAAATAAAATAATTATCTACGAGACCACCCTGGATATATTTTTATACTTTCAAATAAAAAAATAATCATCAAAATCGGTTCAGTGGTACTTCATTAAATATCGCTGAACATACATAAACTTAAAGATTACGACGAAATATTCGTATAATGTACTATATTTAATATAGGTACCTGTTTTGTTGTACGGTTGTAACGAAGATAATGTATAAGTAATAGTTAAATGCGATCACAATAAATAGATAAGAGTTCGCTGTAGTGATCCAGCGATAGTACCTAGATATCTATACTACTATATAAATCTCTTGCGTCTGTCTGTAATTTCAACTTTTTTGACAAATTTTGTGATAAATAGTCGTTTCGTGACTCACTGAATTCGATTCTACCATTTTTAAAATTTATGTCTGTCTGTCTGTCTGTATGTCCTTTTTTAACTGAAGAACGGCTTGACTGATCTTGACGAAAGTCGTTACGTAGTAAGACCATGTGATTGTGCTCATGATAGGCTACTTAATTTTTAGGAAATTTACCCCTAAGACGGTGAAAAGGGGGATGAAACTTTGTATGGGAAATGATAAACCGCTAAACCAATTATGATGCAATTTGGTAGAAAGATAGTTTGACATCAGAGAACGGGCATGGGTTACTTTTTTTTATCAAAAATCTACCTCTAAGAGGGTGAAGAGGAGAAGAAACTTTGTATGGGGAACCCTAAATCTAGGTAATGATACAATTTGGTGCGGTGATGACATTATCAAAAATACATAGAATACTTTTTTTATCAAAAATCCGTGAAATGGGGAGATGGGAGGAAGGGGTACGAAACTGTACGGGAAATATAAACTGCTGCACCGATTATGTTGACATTTGACAACAAGATAGTTCGACATCAGAGAACGGACATAGGCTACTTTTTTAAAAAATCTACCCATAAGAGGCTGAAAAGGGGGATGAAACTTTGTATGAGGAACCCTAAATCTAGGTAATAATAAAATATTTGGTGCGGTGATAAGACATTGTTTATCAAAAATACATAGAATACTTTTTTATCAAAAATCCGTGAAATGGGGGGACGGCAGGGAGGTGTACGAAACTTTATACGGGAAATGGTAAACTGCTGAACCGATTATGATGAAATTTGGCAAGAAGATAGTTCGAGAAGAGGCTGAAAAGGGGGATAAACTTTAATTTTGGTAATGATAAAATTTGGTGTGGTGATAAGTTTTTTTATCAAAAAAACAGAGGCTATTATTTTTTATCAAAAAACTGTGAAAAGGGGCACAGGAGAGACGGGGACGAAACTTTGTACGAGAAATGGTAAACCGCTGAACTGATTATGATGTAGGATGGATATAGTTGGAGACCTGGGAACGGACACAGGCTACTTTTTTATCAAAAAACTAGTGAGGTGAAAAAAAGGATGACACTTTGAATGGGAAATGCTGAACTGTCGAACCAATTATGATGTTTGGTACAGAGATAGTATGTGCCCGGAGACAGACGTAGGCGAGACGTAGACTTTTTTTAAAAACTATCTTTAAACATACTATGCACATGTACATATAACCTAACCTAATCCGGGAAAGCCATGAAAAAATTTTCCGCGCAGACGAAGTCGCGGGTACAGCGAGTATTAAATAAGTGCGACATACTCGTATAGAATAGGTATAACTTGTGTAGAGTAACATTTTTTTTATTGACACAGGAGAAATTTGCACACAGCCCACTAGGGATGTGATTAAACCTAACCTATAACCTAAAGCTTATAAAATATTAAATAACTTGTGTAGAGTAACAGTTTTTTTTATTGACACAGGAGAAATTTGTACACAGCCCACTAGGGATGTGATTAAACCTAACCTATAACCTAAAGCTAATAAAATATTAAATAACTTGTGTAGAGTAACATTTTTTTTTATTGACACAAGAGAAATTTGCACACAGCCCACTAGGGATGTGATTAAACCTAACCTATAACCTAAAGCTTATAAAATATTAAATAAATGGCTCTTTGACGCCCCTCCCTGAGTCAGGAGTTTAGTGACTGCTTTCCAAATCAAGAGCCCCGGGTTGGATCCTTTTCTTCTTCGTTTCTATGTTTGTCCTCTATTCGTTCCTAAAACATTAATGTGATTGTGATGAGACTTTGGAGAGTTGTTCTGGGTATTCCTCATTTATGTTTTATGAATTTAGTGAAAAAACGCGAACGAAGTCACGGGCAAAAGCTAGTTCTTAATAAAAATAAATAGGTACATATTCTTTTTTGTGGGTCGTCAACGAAGGGCAGTTTAATATTACTAATAGGGTCATTCTTCGGAGTTTTATGGTTGGTTTTTCTCTGGATTTTGTATTTCGGTCATCATGTGCATGATTTCATGAAAATAAGTTCCAAATATTCTGAAATAAAGTGCGATGAGATGGTGACGAAACAATTCGCCGAGTTCCTACTCTACTTAGGTATCACCACAGTCATCGCAATTAAACTCAATATAAGTGTCAATATAATATAGACAATCAATGCCAGTGTATGAAAGTGTAATGACTCAGACGCAGAAGTAAAACCGGAAGTTACAGAATTCTGAAGAACAACACGATAGGTATTTTCTAAAACTGTATCTGTGTTTGATAGATCTATTAAATAAATATGTTTTGTAGAATGTGTTTATTATCATTATCACCAGATATCAAGTTATAAATACAAATACATATTAGAATATATTCGGACAGTGAGCAGTGTCTGTTTACTAAAGACATCAGCTGTAATTCACACCGCCATTGTTCAGTTATTGATTCGAATTTATTGGTGACAGCAGTATACTTTTAGTGTTAACACGATATGTCTCGCGATACAATAAGTAGTATATCTTTCACTTCGAGTAGGTACTTGTTATTAGGATACGACATTTTGCATTTATTATCGCTTTATTTATCGTTTCCTATTCGTACCTTGACAACTACTACATACATACATTGCGTCGATTGATTACAAATATGACGTAGGTACTACCTAGTATCTGACTCAGACATAGGTAGGTATATGTAGATAGATATAAGATAATGTGTATACATACATGTAATAAAGGTACTATTATTCATTATATACACAAATTCATAAAATTGAGCCATATTTTATAGTTTCACAGAAATTTCAACGAAATAGCAGGTGTACACAATGTTTAATAGATTTAGCGTGATGTTGACTATCTAATAAACCTAAGTAGGTATTAATGATTTCAAGTCAAACCAATGTCAGAGACAACGTATTCAAGTACACCCAATTGTAAGGTGTTTTCGAACGTCAAGCTACCTTTGGTTCGAAAAGAAAACCAGCTGCACACTGAAATGAACCGATAAGAAATTCAGTTCGGTATAATTTTTTCAACATTATTTTACAATAATAGTTTAAACAATATTCAGAAAGCCAGTAAATGCATGTGCAGACAAGATTATTTACAAACCTGTTTTGTCTTCAATGAAATCGGTTAACTTTTAATATTATTTAACAATCAGGGTACGTTTAAATAACGAGTTTAATTATCTTTTCTGTTAATCCAATGACATATTGAGGAACCTTGTTAAAAAAACGAACGCAGTTACTCAAAATAATCCACTTGAATTTTGTAATTGTTCGGAAATAACGTACACCTATTACTTAATCATAACATCGCGTTTACATTATATTTTTAAACAATAAGTATATTTTTTCTAGTTTAGGCATGTATATTATAGTGTCAAAAATGTACAAGGATCGCAAAGTCAGTACCTATATCAACTTCTTCAAAACGATCTTTTAGCGGCTCCCGTGTATTTATATCGTAATTAACGCGCATTAATTTTTTAATCGAAATCAAAAGAGGAGGAGGTTCTCATTTCCTGAGAATCTTTTTTTATGGCAGGTACGTACTTTCACTTGATGTTCACCGATTTTCCTTTCCAGGAGGGGAAAAAATTTGTGATAGCCTATCTTAGATATACCTATCCTGATATTTATATAGGTCGATGCCACTAAAGAGGAAAAATAAATAACTTTTTAAGGAAAAAATTAAATCGACTTGAATACGATACAAATATCTAAAGCTCGATCTACACTCTCCAGAGGTCACAAGATGAGACAACGCGAGTGCGAGAGTGTGGATGCCATATTCTCCTCTTATCATATTTCCTCGCCTCGCCTCGTCGCTCCGTTCAGTGTCGGTTTTTTCATGGAACAACTGAATGAATTGAGAGTGTGAATGGCTAACGCTCTTGCAGCCTCCGCTCGCCACGGCTTGTGCGCGAGCCTCCACGAGGCGTATACTCGCGACAGTGTGTACGCGCCATAATAGTTTATTATAGACAGTTACTGAAGTCGTTACCAAACCAATAAACAACAACAGAAAGTCTAGTAGCACAGATTAATTAGTTACTAACATAAACTTAGTAGTTTGGTAGGCTTTATTTTAATTTCTTTTGTATTATAAATAATACCTAATAATAAATGCACCAGAAAATACATTATTTAATACGCATAATAAAGATGGAGTTAATATCCGCTCGCTACAGCAGAATGCCGTTTAGAAGTATGCGAAGCATCAACCTAGCAGTTTCTATATCTGCCATCTGCCTAATGCGTCTAAGCCTAAGTAACCCCGATAAACTCTACGCGACAGTTATGGGGGATCTGCGACTGCCTGTAATCGATTAATATATTACTTATACGGTGATCACGTCCACAGCTCTCTGCCACTCCGTTCTCAAACATTCGACGTCCGATTTCGATGTGAGCAATCAGATCACACCACAAACCACGCTATCACACACCCCACAAAAATTTTTACGGGTTCATTTTTATTATAAAATTACTCAAAGCGTCCTGTGTGGGCTCTTATTTGGTCTGTGATCGAAGAAAACTTAAAATGTACTTTCAACGAAAATAAAATTTGTTTGAATTTAATACATTGTGTGGTTTTTGGGAGATGGTGTAGTTTTTGGTTACGCGTTCAACTGGATCATTTCTGTAACAACATAGGCTATATGGATCATCCAGTATAGGTGGTCGGTTATAAGCACTGATTAATTTAGAACCGACAGATGTAACCCCATTTACATTCAGTTTTTGTTCTCGGTCAGCCAGATATGAAATCACCAAATCGAGAGCTTTATCGCGTATTCCATAATATTTCAGCTTGTAAATAAAAGTTTAAATACAATTAGGCACATGCGACACTAATAAATCCAACATACCATATAATGAACCACAAAGTTATTACTTTGATGGAATGTATGAGTCGAGAAATTTTCTTTGGCTGAACTTCCCACTATTTTTATTTTTATCTCAAGATCTACATCATCGTCTAATAGTGATAAAGTTGCTACTTCATCTAATAAACAGCATAAATCTTGGTTAGCGTGACCAATAATGTCCTGTCCCCCCTCCCTTAACATATCGGTAAGAAAACTCCGATGCGTATCTTAGAAGATCCCGGAAATCCTCGACATACGCCGTGATTGACTATTGTGAAATAGTTTTAGTAGGTTACGTTAACCTAGTGTCTTTGTTGGGGAACTGGACGATTAAGTGGTGTTCATATCGAACATCTCAGTGCTTCGGATGACACATCAAGCCGTTCGTTCTGGCTGTCTGGCTATAGTTATTTAGCTAAAGAAATAGTAGAATAAAATGCAATAATTCTACACATACTTTGCTTTAATTAAAAGATTAAATTAGTTGATAATAAATATTTACTAAATTCACCTAAAAAATACATAGCAATGTTTTTTTGAAATGAATATGTTTTAAAAAACTCGTATAACTTTAAAAAAAATCTATAAAAACTAAAAATTTACTGCGATAAGCAAAAAAATGGTAAAAGCTCAAAGTATTTACGAGCTGTCCACAGTTCTCTTTTTTATTAGATCAAACTGCGAATCTACCAAATGAACCGTTATTATTGCATAAATATAACTTTTTAAATATGCGGCCATATTATATCTGGGTGGATCCGTAAACATAGTATCTTAAAATGACATTTATTTAGTGATTATAAAAATTGTTTTGTTGGGATTTTTTTTCAAATAAATATGACTTTTCTGGGCCATATGGTGGTAATAAGATAGGTTTGGAGGCCTGATAGTAGGTTAGCGGCTGGTGTTTAAATGGCAAGGTGTGATTTTATTACGCCTTGATGCTCTGTCCGCCGAAATGGCGTGAAGATACTGTATATTGTATAAAGATTTTAAATATTTTCTATTGAAATATAATATACTATTTTCGGTTCTTTAGTGTGTTCGTGGTTCAGATGGCACTACAAGTCGTTAGTCCTGGTTATTACTTTATAGTCTACCGCCATATGTTTGTAGGCCATATAAGTGACTTAAAAATTCCGACAGTAGTTTGACCGCCTTTGACTTTTCTTCTGGCCTTTGTAACAATTATGTCATAACAAGCAGAAATGTGAAAAAATATCTAAATAACATACATACATACATATCTTCACTCTGTACCTCTGAGGGGTAGTCAGAGAGGACGGAGCGCCAAGAGTCACGGTCCTTACATACCTCTTTCGCTTCCTCAAATCTCATCATTCTCCTCACAAATTTTCGCCTAGGTATGCGAGTGCTTTTAACATTTCCGTCTGCTAATACTCTGGCTATTTGATCTTCATAAGTCAGCCTTGGTCTTCCTTGGCTACTTTTACCTCTCACTTTTGCTCTGTAAATTTTCTTCGTCAGTCTTTCATCACTCATTCTTTCTAAGTGCCCGAACCATCTAAACATTCCTTTCTTCATTTTTAAGTATGTAATAAAAAGTTAGATATAAATGCACCTATTTTAGTATATAAAGTGCCTCTATAACATATTTTTCAGCTTTTACATTTTGACGTGTCTGGCGGAAGGAAGCCATCACAAAGACTGTTTGCTGTCTGACAATAATGTGATTCAAAAAATTTGCCTTTGAACTATGAGTCGTTAGCCCCTTATTTTTGATGAATGCCATAAAGCCTACACAAAGTTCATAATCCCCAAACAGTCTTTTACCTACTGTTACCTATTATTTATAGTTTGCAGGTAGACATATCCATAAAAATCTTAAGCTTCATGTTATGACGTGCCGTTGCTAGCTCTTAGTTACTATTGTAACAATATAAGTGACAATAATAAACTAAGTCATGGCTCACGATTCACGACGTGTTAAAAACATATCAACAACATATAATCGATGTCCTCAAGTATATAATTATCGTTGTCATTTTGTTCGTGAACACATATTTTTAACTTACATGATAATGACTTACTAGGGAAACATCCCGTATTCAGTGTATAGACCAATGCCATAATGGTCACGATCATTTTGTCCTATTACTAATAAATAATAATTTATATAGATATAACAACGTCATCCGTTGACAACTTATACGGATTTACCTAAATCCTAAATAGACAAGCAAATTATGTTTTCGCATTTCAGATTAATTTTGAGTATTTTTACTATCACATCAGATCAGATCAGACTAGAGATCAGAATTGATATATTATTTTAAATGCATAAAAATCAGTAATAAGGACGGCATCGTTTGATTAAATTAGATTTATTTAGATTTGACCGAGTTAGATTACTTAGTTAATGAAATCTCTCGGTTATGAGAGGTACATTAATAACGTATAAAAAGAGTAGTTTTTATACTGGTAAGCCAAAGAATAACACAATATAGAAGACTTTCGGGGTCGTGGTTGATCGGAGTGCGGGTGCTCCGGTCCATTCATGCGCATTCATTCATGCGCTACCGAAAAGGACCATCCGCGCCGTCGTAATACTACGAGGGTGCTGGGGAAAGGAAAGTTCTTGCCGAGATGTGCTTCGGCACAGCGTGAAGTAGATCCTTTACACCGTAAGAGTTGTAGTGGGTAAAAACGCATCACATAACCCAGTCTCACCTCAAGGAGCTAGGTACTGTGTTCAGGTTTATCCTGCATCACAAAAAAAAAATTGGTATAGGCCTAAGGCTAGCAGAATGTCACAATATGGTTTAGCTTTGACGTTTGTTAGCGCAAGGATTTATTGATAGATGTGTCGAGGTATGATTTCGCTACGCCTTTTAGTTTTGTTCATCCCAAACGGGAAATGACGTAAAGTATGTATGTATGTATGTAATAGGGCAATATCTGAATAAAAGTTTTTTTCTTACCTCCACCACTTTTATAACAGAGGTAAGGAAAACGCCACACGTTGCCTAACCCCACGGAATACCCAACACACGCCAACACGAACTGTATCTTATTTGCCCAGAACGGTCTACGGGGCTTAAGGTGAACTGTATCCTCTTCTTCCTCGTCACAATCGCTTTCATGGGAGCCAGTGTCTTCATCAGGTGGCCTGCAAAAAAATTGTAAAATTAATTATTTAGTGAATTACATGTTAATTATCTATTATGTATCTACTTATGAATATAAAATCTGGAGTGATTCATCATCGCTAAAACGTAGTCACATAAGCTAGATGTGTCAGTGAGATAAGGTTATTTTGTGACATAAGCACCTGAAAAAAAATTATTACATGATATCTTATTAAAAGAGTGAAAAGGGGAAAAGCTGTTGTATGGAAATTGTAAACCTCTAAGGTTCCGGACGTAGGAAATCGTGATTAAATTATATTGAGAATAAATAAGTTAGCGATTTACATTTTTTTTAAAACAACTAAGAGAAGAAATGTAGGTGAAGTTTGTAGGATAATAAACTTTTATTTGCTCAGATTCACTTGAAACATGGTATAAGTGCTTTTCAATACAAACAGCGAAACATGTACCTTTTTCAGTATTAATTCAATCCTTTATGACATAGAGAAAGCGTTTTCATCTCGGATCAAGAAACATAACGGGCGGAGCCGTAATATGTTGCCGCTTTTACTACCGTGTGTCAAGCAAATTTTCGTCTTTTTCTAGCGCAGTGAGCGTAACCACGAGTGAAACAGTTAGCTATAGTAAGTATGGAAACCTCGCGCTGTCAGTGTAAAATGTCAGCTTTTGAGTCGGTCATAAAATAATTATTTGCAAACTCGTGAAACTAAAGTGTTTCAACTACTAGTATTAACAAAAATAAATTTTTATTTTTGTTTCTATTTTTATGTTTATATTTTTATGTCATGTTCAGCTGCCTATCGTACTCTAACCTTCCCTAGCCACGCGCATTAGTAAAAATTTAGAAACTCAGTCTACAAAAAGGACAATTTAAGGCACTCTTTTAAAGCAAATGCTCTGTCTATTGTGATACTTGATCCGAGGTTTTAATTTTACTATGGAGAACATTTATATTAATTAAACATGTAACAATAATTGACGACCTCCGTGGCGCAACGGCTTAACGCGTTGGAAAGTAAACGGGGGTTGCGGGTTCGATTCCCGTCCCGAGTCTGGGTGTTTATGTATAATATGTATTTATTTACAAAAGAAAAATATATAAGTAGTATATCAGTTGTCTAGTACCCATAACACAAGCGCTGTGCTGCTTACATTGGGACTAGATGGCGCTGTGTAAAAAAATGTCTGAGTATATTATTATTATTATATTATTTATTTTTTGGTTGCGGCAAGGTTAGATGGGATTTTACCCACACGTGCGATGCTAAGGTGGATTGTTAATTTGTTATAAAGGTAGCTCTTCTATGGCGTACCTATGTAGAGGTACATATGTCTACTATATTCCTAATTATTATTTCATTACTGTACGGAAAAGGAATTAACTGAATTCGTATTTCGTACATTGTACACATGAATCTGCATCTCCGTAGTTCTACTTACAGTCAGATTTAAAATATTATGATTTACTTACTATCTACCATTTTTATATTATAGTACGTAGGTTAACGTATCACGATTTTTTAGTAAATTGGAAAAATGGAACATTCATGGAATCACGTCAATGTCTGTCTATTCTATTGGTCTACACGGGCATGATCTTTTACAGGTACGTCACAGGTGTTTTCATCAGTCTATTCGAGGTAAACCTAGGTAAACAGTTGTTTGGAAAATTTACAGTAAATAGTAGCCCAGTGACAGATGTGAAATTCAAAAGCTGATTAATTGATTTTAAATTTTCACGACTTGTATACAATTTACACGTTTTGCAATACTAACTAATCGGCTAATAGGGTCTATGTCGTATCAAAGGTATCAAAAAATACCTTTTTTATTCCTACGTTTCGACCAGATCGCACTGATCATGGTCACGCGTAGACTCAAGACACAGACTTGATAGAAGACATACAGATTGAAGCAAAATTGAGACGGGCAGTCTGCCCGTGACTACGGTAGCCTTCAATACGAGTTAACGCGATGAAGTACACAATACACATAGACCTAGTACACATAGGTATAGTTAGGAGATTCAAAAGCTGAGTTAATTTTTGAGTTACTTTTGCGTTTTAAATAAATAAAAAGTTTTTATTTAGGGCGTCGTATTTCGAAGTAAAACTGTTTAAAATACGAATTCAAAAATGTATAACACGTTATTATGTGTTACCTACTCACTACCGTATATAACTACCTACATACCTACTTATATACCTACTCGCACCTTACAAACCTATCATTCGTAACCTCACAAATTCTCGTTTTACAAAAATCAAGACTTACTACAAACTATGTTTTGGGGTTGACATTTGGTAACTATCGACAATACCTACAGATAATGTTGCTAGGTCTAGCGTGTCAAATTTCGGGACGGAAGCTAAAAGTAATCGAGACTTTGGGCTTCAAATCGGGACAGCTACGCCGATTCAACAACTCACAGACTATTTCACTAAATTTACTTATATGAAACCGCAATACGTAAGTTAGGCACTGTACCTACTACTTACTAAGTAGTAAAATAATATCGTCAACATAATGTGCGCTAAGTTTAAAATATTTATGCTGACTATTTACTCCAAGGTTGATGAGAAAGTATGAAAATACCGTAAATATATTTTTATGTAGTTAACAGCTTACAGATAATTAGTTTTTCCTGTCAAAATTATTGATCAAAGTACAGAATATGGAGGTTAGTGAAAAATTGGGACATTTGGCGTCCCGATCAAGAGTAAATGAATCGTGTCACCAGACCAAAATCGGGACACCTGGCAGCGCTACCTACAGAACATTATGCAAGTAATAGTTACAACTTGCACTTACTAAGATTTTTTATGATTGTGAGTTATGACATTGTGGCAATAACGACAACTATAATAATTTATGCAACGTTGCCAGACGTCTCGATTTTTTGCTCAAAATTAAATGTCCCGTGCGGGACGGACTCTGTCCCACTTTTCGGAGATTCGGGGATCTCGCTTTTCGGCGGCTGGCGCAACGTAGTCTCTTTTACTATTCATCGATCATTCCTTTGTTTCTATCTATTTCACGATCACGCGCGATTACGTAAGAAAGAATACAGAAATCTACATAAATATTATATTTCTTTACTAGTTTTGTTTCAATCCGTAAACACTGAGCTTTGAATCTGCAGCTATCCTGCGCAGTTCTTCAACTACGTTAAAAAACTACTGATTGTTTACGTTTTTTTATTATGTCTTGTTTTTGACCAAAGAATCACGCTTTTTTTACTCAACAGGTTACAAAATGCCATTATGCCCAAAAAATCTAGTAACGCTGAATTTATGGTAACGATTAGTGAAATTATCGACAAAAATTGAATACGGTATGAATACTGTGTAAAGGATACATATAACGAAACAAAATTTTAACTAAATCATTAACATGATTTGTTCTATTAAATCTATGAATAAATAAATATTAAAATAATCGTATACAATAAAAATGTTTGAATAAATAACATAACATAAATATACAAGAACTAAAGACATACACAAACATACGTATGTAAGAAAAAAAAACAACAAATATGAAATTATAAGTTATCGACGGACAACTACCTAAGGATTTTTACATAAGCGGAGCTTTTATTTTACGGAGCTTTTACATAAGCGACTATAATTATTACTATTATATAACAATAGATATTAAATAAGAATTTAGTTACGACATAAATCCAAACCACAGTGACCTTCACACATTATTAATTTTTGTAACGCCCTGAAATGCCGTTATTTATTCACATTAATTATTATTGTAATATTAAAAAGGTTCATAACAGTAGGTATATAAATGCTATACATACGTACTTATATAAAAAACATGTAATTAGTTGACATGTTCCTATATAATACCTATGATTTGTTCCTGGCAAACGACTAAACGAAAATAGATGTATCTACACAAATTTTCATTCAGTCACTTGTTAAAGTAACACCCACTGATGTAACAACTTGTTAAAGTAACCGAATCGATGTCTAGAATACTCAAAGAATAATATGATAAAGAGAAGTAAATATTTGCAAAAAAGAAACGATAGAATAGACTTAACGTGTCTGAGATAGTTTATAATGATGGTGATGTGTTCCAAGTAAAATGACATGTTGTTTGAACAACTAATTAAACATCAACTCAAACAGAAGATAACAGTACTTACAGATCTATATATATCTCTATAGCTGCCGCAATAACATCAGAGTCCTAAAAAGCCATTCTGGTTTGAGCACATTAATAAAAAACTGCCTGTCTCAGTACGCGGCGTGGCCCGCGTATAAAGTATAATAATATTCCCCTTCCCTTCCTTTAATTTGTGGCGATAAGAGTTTCAGAAATTACTTTAAACATTTATCCAAAGAAATTTATCGTAATACTGAATAAAAATATTTATAGCCAGTTTATAGCGACCTCGATGGCGCAGTGGTTTAGATGTTGCATCCAAGCGCAGAAGGTTATGGGTTCGATTCCCGGTCGTGTCGATTAAGGAAACGAACTTTTCTGGATAGTACCAAAAATGTTCAATAGGGTTTATGTCGAGACTATACGGGGACCAATCTAAGACTATTACTGATCGTCTAGAAAGTCTTTAACCACTATTGTTGTGTGTTCTGGATTACTGTCTCGTTGGAAAGTCCAAACCACCGGCAAATGTTCGTAGGCATAAGGTAACATAGTTTCCTCTAAAATATTCTTGTACGGGAATTTGTCCATATTGCATACAATTTTCCTGACATCATGTCCGGAAAACAGCCTCAAAATTTGATATTCCCTCTTCCATGTTTGAGTGTGTGTTTGAGTGAGTTTTCTTCATATACTTTGGATCTATTTCTTTATTAGGACGGAGGACGTTTCACATATTGTTTTTCGTCACAATTAATCATATTAATTTTGGTTTCATCCGAAAATAGTACATTTCTCCACTTACGTTCAGTCCAGCGGGCTTATTCACAAACGTCGGAAACTCAACTTTCCGTATCCGACAGAAAACTTTTCGATGATTTTGCCTATACGCGATTCACAAATCCCAAATCGTATTATATTTATATTATATGTATATATCATATTATATATAGTCGTATTCACAAATCCAAGCCTTCGGATTGAATTTATGCTTTTCGACGATCGGCCTTTCCGCCACGGAAAGTTTCCGACGTTTGTGAATAACTCCCCAGTTTTCATATTTTTTAGCAAACTCTAACCTACCTTCGATATTTGCTACTTTAAAAATTAAAAAAAAAATTAAACCGACTTCAAAAAAAAAAACTGAAAAGTACGAAATAACTATCCTTTACTAATCAAAACTTAGTACAAAAATAACTTCATAAATACGACACAAAAACACCCATATAATTAAATTCGACAATTACTGAAGTCTGTGTCAAGCCTATTAACCTAATAGACTTTCTGTTGTTGCACATTGATTTGGCACCGACTTCAATAATTGTCAAATTCAATTATATGAGTATTTGTATCGTATATTTATAAAGTTATTGAAGTGAAAACTTCTATAGGCACGTTTGGCGAATTTTAGATGTATAAAATCTTATGGTTTAGCGTCACCGACATGCTGTTGCGCGCACAGTTAGTACAGATGTACACAAATACATTGTATATACTGTAAGTCACCTATAGATATATGTACCTGTACATGTATAACTTATATTTACTGGTTTTTTTTTACATTATTTCATAATTTTAAGTTTTCGCTTCTATTTTCTTTACTTAAGTTTTGATTAGTAAAGGATAGTTATTTAGTACTTTTCAGTATGTTTTTTTTAAGTCGGTCTAATTTTTTTATTACTTTTTTTAATTTTTCCCTTTTTAGTGACCTTAGCCTAAAATATCTAGGGCAGATCTACAATTAACTTCTTGTCTAATTCTGGAGCAATGACACAAGAGAATCATCAATATAAATAAAAGTTATAAGCAGTTAGCGTCATTTGGTTATTTGATGTATCTTCGAAGTCCAAGCTCTGATACTGGTGAAATTTAAATGGAATCAATTTGGAAGTGTATCCTTTCAAATAAAAAAATTTTTCCAAATCGGTTTAGAAATGACTGAATTCTGAGGTAACAAACATAAAAAAAACCAAAAAAAATGCAACCGAATTGAGAACCTCCTCCTTTTTCTGAAGTCGGTAAAAAAGTGGCACTTTACGAGATATTCTTCCAAATAAATTTCGCTCACGTAATCACCTTCTAATTGTTCTTGCCGACACACCTCTCGCCCCTCCGGCTCTAAATACTTCCAAACGCTCTAATCTTTGGAACGATTTTTTGTTGGCCAACAATATCAATCTTTAGTCTTCTCGTGGGGTTGTTTTTCTAGGTCTTGATTTCATAGGTACATTTTCTGTTGTATTAAGCTTCTTGAAATGTATGTCTTCATTTGGATAAAATGTTGTTAGTGTAATGATTAATAGTAATTAAAGTAGAAATTTATCTTATCATCACTAAAGTTGTATGTAGCTAAATGGGAGGTGTCTTTAATTATATGACCACCACTGTATATAGCTGTATATAGTTAGTTTTAGACCGCAACTCGTGCGTGGATTGCGATGAAAATTGCTAATATCCTATTATGTGTAATATTTTATACCTATTTCTGCATATAGACTTCAATGGCATTGCCTACTGTCATCGTAATGATATTGTTATGATTAAAGATACGTATATAGGTAGGTATGTATTATGTACGTATATATTTTATGTAACTTGAATCCATTTTTCCAATTTTTTCAACAGCGCAATTTACATTGAAATTCGTTCAATAGTTTTTCAGTAAAGCTTGAACAAACCCACACAAAAACAAATAGACATAAATTCTAAAAATATTTGTTTAATAATTAAACAATTTCAAAAAACCTTTACTTATATATATAATCAGTCAATTTTATCAACTTTAAAAAAAAATTCTAAATGTCACGACTCTTGCTTATTTTTATGGCAGTAGACCCCCAACATTTTACAAAATAAATGTTGTTTTCGAGAATGAGGGTCTAGCCAGACTTTTCCAGGATCACATGAGCGAAGTTACAGGCAAAAGTACTTATATTATTATATATTATAGTAGTACAACAGGAATGTGCTTTGTAGAAGTCATTTGTAAGTTGTTGAAAGAAAACATTGCGTTTTGAATATACAGATAGTTATTGACAAGGTCATTTCAGGGAATTTTTGGTGATAAGATCGCATGTAGCGTACACAGTATAGCCTTGATAATTACACGCTTTTGTTTGGATTAAAGACGGATAACCTACAAGATGGTAGATTAAAGTGACATCGTAGAGCTCAAAGGCTTTGGTCAAGGTAGATATGACGTCTCTAGCTAACTATAAAACATTGTGTGTAAGGCTGCCAAAGTAAAGCAGCTAAAATTAATCAAGGAGTACGTCAGAAGCTTCGAAATTAATCAGTGAAGATTATTATGAGGCTTGAGATTGCAACAGAGGTACATTAAGACCGCGACAAAGGTCTTTTATAAATTTATCATTAAAAATCACTAAATGTTCATTCAATATCTACTATCCACTTCTAGATTGCAACTTAGCTAATTAAAACAAAAACAGTGATAAGGGATTACGAAATATTTTCTTTTTAAGTAATCGCATTGTAAAATCCATACTATTACCTATTATAAATGCGAAAATCTGTCTGTCTGTCAGGTTTCACGGCTATACCGCTAGACCAACTTTGATGAAATTTTTGATAAAAAAAGATAGCTTAAACCTAGGGGAAGGACATAGACTATTTTTTTTTAATTCTACGCGGACAAGGAAAAAGTTAGTGATTATTAATAATATATAAACACGTAACATGTATAATCTGTACATTAAAAAAAGTGAGTGAAGAACGACTGACAAAACAAAGCTAAAGCAAAAGTTTCCAGAGAGATTAAGGTTGACTTAAGAGGATTAATGGGGGAATATGGAGGAATATGGAGGATATGGAGGATATGGAGGAAGAAGGTATGGAGAAGAGGAGGGTTTCAAGAAGTGAAAGAGGTAAGAACTGCGTTGCTTGGGACTCCATTTAGTGAGGTAAACATATCTACCTCGTTATAGATAACATGAAAATAGAAATGTAACTCTGTATATAAGTAATCATGATATATGCGCGATCAAAAGTTTAGTCGCTTTAAAATAATTGAGACACATTCTAGGCACTGAGCTTCAAGATTTCTTAATTCAGAAGCAATATTCATATCGTTCGTTCACGTTATTAGATTTAAAAAATAACTCAAAATTATAATACTATCAATAAAGTCGTATGTCGTCTATTTATTACTTGTCGCTTAGCAACGTAATGTTAAGACATGGTAAAATATTAATAAGAACTTCATGTCTTCTTTTGTTATAAGTAGTACTTAAGTATAAGTTCTTACTTTGCTTATTATCTTAGAAGTCACCATATGTATTATTATGTAAGGTGCTTCATTCATGCATGATTTATCTATAAAAATATATTGATATGTAGATTTGTATCTAAGTATGTATTTAAACATATGTACCTACACATAAATATAAATAAGTGCGACAGCTATTATTTTTTAACCTATCAATTGTCTTACTATCCAAATATTGAACAAAATGCTTAACTAAACGTCTGATTCGAATTATTCGAATTCAGATTACGAAAAATTATTAAATCGTTCAGTTTCCAAATTCGTAAAATTAAATACAGTAAGCAGCCGGCCTTTATATGACAGAAAGAATAAGAAGAGTAGAAACAAAAATTTGATACTACGAATCAAAATAAAATAATACAAAGTTGTAGTTTGATTTTGAATGGTATATAATTATGAAGCCTAAATGGGAAAGTGAAGGAAATTAAAAATACGCCACGAATAAATTATTACTTATGTTAGGAAAGAGGGGTCGTGTAGTGCTACGAAGAGTAAAGGTGGGAGTCACGATTTTTGTAACGTTATTAATGTGTACAATATGAAAGTAGACTGGCATTGAAGACGCGTAGGTAATAAGATTTAAAAATATTAAGTTACTATTGTAATATTGTTTTAATGAAAATACACTTTAGGATAGAGTGGTAATACAAATAACCTGCGAAATGAAATGGGATTGTGTTTAAAAAACCAAGAAAGCGTGACATAACTTGTGATGATAGGATAATGGTGATTTTTTGTATTTGATATGCTGTTGCTTTACGATTCTCCCTAGAGGGAAGGTAAAGGGAATTATGTCCATACAGCCGATATCTGCAGTAATAAATTCCAAGAAACATTTTAATGTTTCTTGGACTTTCCGGCGACAAATGTATTGGGACGATAAAGATCGCCTGAAATAGACAAAGGCACAAAAAAGATCTCAACATCACGCTACTAAATAAGCACTTATTTTAACAAATCTACATATTGCACCACAGCGTAATGCTTGGGACGCAAAACCACGTCAATTTTACATCACAATATCCATTAGAACCAATTTGCAAATATTTAAATTAAATGTTCAACTGCTATTCATAAAATCCATCTAAAATCTCCGTGTTCGATATGAAATCTTAAATGGTATGATAAAAAAAAGTATAAAAAAGTCAGTAGATAATTTAAATTTAAAAAATTAAATTTAAAATAAGGTTCCTAATTTGTTTTTTTTTAATTTTTTTTATAACTTTGTAGGTATGTATGTATAAAGTAACTTCAAAATATTTGAAAATTCACTGTTCTTCAATTAACAAATGTATATAAAGATTTCGCTGGCCTGTTTTAATGTTGTCTAAAAATTATTATCTTCACTTCTATCTTTGTTTTTTGTATTCATTAGATATTATATTCTATTAGAAGGGAACAACGAAATTCTATAAATTTGAATGTGATTTGATTGTTTTTGTTATTTTGGTTAAAATTAAGTTAGGTACGCATATCGATTCGATTACGTAGGTTATTTATAAAAATATTTTAATAATAAAACGTAGGCAATTCATCATTGCATATTAGTGATAAGGTATTAACGTATTAATTTTATTTTAGTAAGTAACTTATCATATCTAGATATTTGGCGCTCGGTTTTTTATACTCTTTATTTATTCTAAATCATGATTATAACCATGAGAATAGGCACTGAAAAGAATAGGCTACTCCCGATAACATTCAATATTCAGTACTTGTTTAGATTATAAAAAATAATTAATAATATAGTTAGCAGCCTCGCTTTATGTGTAACAAGTATTACATAATTTTGTATATAGTCTCCATGTAATATGCGGATGTACCCCAGCCTTGCGTTTACATATAATACTTAACAAAACTTTTGTCATTTAAACGAATTTTACTAATTACTTATTTCTATTATTAGATATCTACATGGAGTCAGTTATTTTGTTTACCTTTGTATTGTGTTCTGGTATATTTGACTGTAGTACCTATATATGTATTTTGTTTTAAACAATGATAACATCTCACTGACATGCTGCCTGATGGCCATGGCCTCAATAATATAGATATAAATCTACATGTTTATATTAAGCATATAAATTAATGAATTCTCTTGAAAGTGTCATATAGAACAAATATCTAAAATAATTCGAGTTATAACACGTCGTTGTGATCAAACTATCCATAACTACATGCGACTATTAGCATTATGACCTATTGCATACATAAGAAAATAATAATAGTATAATAGTAAATATTACATGGTTATAATTATATGCGTATTTCTCATTAATGAAACTAAGTGTGTTGATATCAGATACATTTATAGGTTTAATTACGTATGTATCCACGTATCGATACACATTTGTATGTATTCATTTATGTTATGTGTTTATGTATCACATAAAAAATAAAAGTGGCCTAATAAGTTAGGTTATTAGTTTTACTGGGCTATGTAGTTGGTTATACATTTCCGGTCCGAAAAGGATGCGAAATGGCCGTCAATTGAATAATGGCAACCCAGAGGATGTAACAAACGGAGATACTCACGTAGGAGGACGCACTAGATGGAATAATTCTGTGGGCGATGTTGGCACTCGCCTAATGACCATTTTGCGACCATCAGTGCAACCCATTCCAATAGAAGCCAGTGATCGAACAGATGGTGCACCGTAATTATTTGTTCCATTTTCAGAGCCATCCGGATACAAAATTACTTGGTCGTAGGGGCGTAGACACCGTGCTGATGCTGCACCAGAAGCTGCACTCACATCGCGAATTTTGTGTGTGTCGCTGAAGCTTTTCACTTTACGCATATTTCCAGATGGCGTTACGGTCGGTGTAGGTACATGAAGATCAAGAAGCTTTGAATGTTCCTCGTCCGGGTTGTCATACTGGTCCACATTGACCGCCACACTGGGTGCGGCGGTTTCCGCCGAGGTTTCGGCTTTACTCATGGTATGACGTCACAGGGTCATGGCGCGGTAACTGGTGTCGCGTGGGTCGCTAGCGACGCGCGACTGCAGAATACTAAGCGACCGCAAAACAGCGAGGTCACTATAAGCGTGGCCGACTGACTGCTTCGTCAAATCGTCAATCGCAGATTGGTAAACAAAGTGCGACTCTGGTAGTGGGGGGAACAGGAAGGGGGGCGGGTAGGGGGCCGCGCATGCGCTATAGTAAACGCGATAAGTGGCGTTGCGCCTGCGTCTTTGTCAGGGTTATCATACTAAAGTGATTCATTGTGCCATTGGCGCGGTTTTTGTATTAAATTCGTTTTAAGAAAATTCATGCAATATATAATGAAAAGAAAATACTACGTAATTTATAAATTAAAAATGCTACGTAATTATATCAATTCTCGAACTGTTAACACCATATATACATATGTTTATATATATACATGTATAAAAATAAGCCGCGGGACGCCTGGCAGATGTGAAACATCGAAACTATTTTGTACAGAAAATATGCATGAAATGATAGTTTATTAAAGAAAATAAATATGGCACATTCAAAAACAAAATATCCAGATCTTTTTTAAAGAAAAAATATTATTTTTTATTTAAAATATACAGGCAACGTGTTCCGAAATGAATGACAACACCGCATACGCTATAGAAAAACGAGCTCAATACTAGCACGTGTCGCCACGTCGCCACGCCACGCCAACAGCCTGCCTGACCCGCCCCGCATAAGATGTTTCACATCAAAAATGTATTCAATATAGTATATATATTCAATATAGTATGTATATATATATATATATATATATATATATATATATATTATAGTATAATATATTCAATATAGTATAGTAATATAGTAAATTCTTGAAAATTATAATTATAACATATTATGAAGTTCAAAGTGGATCTATATAATATGTAAGTGTAGGTACTAGTATAATTATAAATAATTAAGGCGACAAAATAATAATTCTACGGTTTTCTCTGCCTGGCGACTTAAGAGGTCTTGGGGGCGGTTAGTGATCGTGGCCCATCGGTGTGGAGCCTCCGGTCGTCCATCGATGTGATCCCGAGGAGCACGACAGCGCGTGTAGTTCGCGCTGCCGTAGCTACGCAAAAATGCTAAGGAATGTTTTGTCATGGGTACAGCTGCTATACCGAGGGTGTTACGGCGCAAAGCGAGGGGGGCTCTAATACGTTACGTGGGTAATTCCGGAGTCCCTCGACAATGCATTGTGGACGACCGCTGCAAAAGTTTTACTATGTAAAAGCCCTAAATAACTTAGTTTCACTCCTAGGGTCGGCGTGGAAAAAAGTGTGCGATTGGGGAACCATCCATGACGACAGACCGTAAGGGGCGCCATGTTTTAAAAACTATAGTACATATTATATCATTTTTTTTACAAATTTTATATGGACTGAACATGGGGCACCATAGAAATGTCGCGCAGTGCGTCAGAATTCTTAAAACCGATATTGTTTAGTTACATTATTATTTGATTTTTAGTATACGTTCAGCGTAGCAGCTGGTGTTGAGAGAATTTTTATACACAATTAAAATGAAAAATAGTGAAAATGTATAGGGAATTCTAATGTTTGCATTAACTAATGAATATTTCTTAAAATTATCAACATAGATTTCCTGATTTTTATGTTCTTATCTGGACGCAAACCAACAAGAAATAAAAGTAAATTAATATAGCTTTTTGCTACAAATAAATGTGTCTTGGACATCGGAGAATTGTGATTCACTATCTTTGTCAAATGTATATAGGTCCATAATATTGAAGTTAGTGTTGACGGTACACCGTGGTACCTAATAAATATGTGAAGTCATAAGTCATACAAATTAATATATGAGAAGAGGTCGTTTTAGAAATGCTTTCGAAAAATAGGGCAAGTGTGAGTGATGATACATAATCTAAATTTTGTAGATCTATAAGACTTTATACATACATATCTTCACGCTGTATCCCTAAAGGGGTAGTCAGAATATAAGGCTTTACATTCTCATTTATTTTTCCGTAAACAACGAGTAAGGCTCTACATTTTCTGACAATTTTAAAATTCTATAGTTGTAGAAATATGGGAATGTAATTGGCAAGTCGAGTTCAAGTACTCTATTTGTTCCCTTTTTAATTTTATGAGTATTTTAAAATATTAATTAATGTAAAATACGTGGGTTAATAAGATGTCAATTTCAAGTTTGTACGTCACATGATTACTCAGTTTCTAAAATAATACGGAAGCCTAAAAATCAACAAATCCAGACTTTGCTATGATCTCTTTAGTTATTTACGTTAAGATTTCCTTCTCTCTGCTTATCGATGAGGTGCAAGTGTGTATGTAACTACCCCATTGCGGGAAACAAAGGAAAACAAAATTCGATATGGCGGATACCCAGGATGAAGATGTATCTTTTTTTTTATTTGGAACTTCAAAAAAAAAATTAATTAAATAAATAAATTTTGTTTGACGTTTAAAAAAAAGTGTTAATTACAAAAAACCATTATTCGATAATGGGTTTAACAAAACTTGCAAACAACCACTTAAGTACTTACCTCTAAGGCCTCCGACTCCCAAAACTTTATGGAATTAGGTTATTTATTTACTTCACAGGTGAGTATTTTTGTATATTTTTATAACATGTACATATATTATCTAAATTGATTATTTTATTAATCCAAGTTTGTACATAGACGTAATAAAAAGTATATTTCTTGCGATTTGAATTGACTTCATGGTATGTGGTAAAATATTATGGTATAAATAGATACTAAATAAAAATCCTAAATAGGGAGATTACACTTACCACATTAAATAATAATTTCGCTTTACTGGTGTTACAATTTGTGGCATTTTTCCTGAAACGTGTACAACCTTCGAGTCGAATTAAATAAATGTAGAGAAGTAAAGATGTACGATTCATACCACGCCCCACTACGATTCGCTAATTTATCCGTCGTTCCCCATTCATTTACACATTTGACTTTCAATTCCTTCGTATTTTAGTGTACTTGCGTAACAATAATTAGTTAAATAAATATCTACAATATTTTCAAGACATGTGATATGATAACGTAAACGTGTAAATGTTTATTCGGTAGGTAAAGAGGCAATTACTATTCTAATTGGTGTATTATCACATATTGTCTAATTATATCTACAAATTTTTTAAAAATGAGGATTGCGATAGATACACGTATCTAATAATGACAATATTGTGCACAAACTAGCTCTCATTATTTCATTTGTGTGAAACCTAGGTTTAAATTGTAAACAGAACAATAGATACAACTACTACGTCGTATCTGTAACGGGGTAGTTAGAGGACAGAGCGCCAAGCGTCACGGTCCTTACATACATACCTCTTTCGCTTCCTCGAATCTCATCATTCTTCTCACCCATTATAACAATAGATAATTTGCAAATAATCACTATTTGTTACGGAATTTCGGAAATAGCTGTAGTACGAAGGATCTAATGAAAGAGAGATATAAGCTGGAGAAAGCAGAATTGAAGGCATTAGTGAAAGAAAAACGTGAAAGGTGTAAGGTGTACGAAAACAAGATGTCGGACAACTTCGAAGAAAATTCCAAATTATTCTGGAAAGAAATACGTATGCACATATGCAGAATGAATAAAGTGCGTTCGAAAGAACATCATCTACTGACAGACAAAAATATGTTGAGCAGCGATTTCTCTGCATGGATTAAAGAATTTACGCATAAGTTGGCCCCTTCGACTGAGCCAGCATTTGCCGAATATCTGGTCTTACACTCATCCCCCTCAGACGCCTCCGGGACTTATGATTACCCATTCTTTCTCGAAGAACTTTCTACAGTTTTGTCAAATCTCAAGACTCCTCTCCCGAAATTGACGCAATTCCCTATTCTTTGATTGTTAAAAGTGGTCCTAATACCAAAACTTACTTTCTGAGTTTGCTAAATCACATATTTCTCACTGGCATTCCCCCTGCTGAGTGGAAATCTCAAATCGTTCTGTCTTTACTTAAACCTGGAAAAACTAATACTGATTCAACTAGTTATCGCCCTATAACTCTCTCAGACACTATGGCTAAAATTTTCAAACATTTAATTAAGAACCGTCTGGAGTGATTAATAGAAAGTAAAGGGATTCTTCCAAAAAGCCAGTTTGGATTCCCGAAGGGATTGGAAATGATGGCCAGCTTCAGCTCATTTGTCACAGACATCCGCATTGCTTTTTCGCGCAATCAGTATCTAGAAGCTACTTTTCTTGACAATGCATCTGCATCTGCATAATATGTACTTCTTCTAGCCCGGTCAAAATAGACATTCAAGGCTACAAAAATTCGCATAGTGCTAAAAATAGGTACGAATGTTGGGAACACCATTATAAATGAAATGTGAAAAGTCCCCATCAATCCTATATCTGTAAAAAAATTTATTCAAGATCAAAGTTAGCAAATATGGGTGTTTTGGGTTTTTCAGCCAAACGGTAAGTTTCATCAAAAAAATAGGTCAGACAAAATGTAGATCATGCAATTGTCTACACTATATAAATTGTCTACACATTTTTTCTCCTAAGAGTCACCGTTTCTGAGATTATATCTCAGAAACGGTGACTCAAATTCAGAAACAGAAACGGTGATTCAAAAAGTTGAAAAAGTTATGTTCTTTATAAAATGCATAAGTACGCCGCGTACATACATCACTGGAGCTGTAATACAACTAAAAATATTTTTATATTGCTCTATAACTTATACATACAAAATAGAACTGTTCGAACTCCAACCGAAAAAATATTAATTTTTTAAACCGGAGAAAGCTCAATCAGTCGGAAATATCCAAAATTTATTTGCTTTTGCAGTGTCAAAATCATATATTATTTTTACACGCAATAACTGGCTGCGATACGACACCAATATTTTTCAGGAGGGGCTAAACAAATACTTTTAACATGTTTGAGAAACAATATTTAGTTCATTGTGCTGAAGTTTTTAAAAAAACCAACGGAATTCGCTTTCTTCATTCTGTCTATGGAGCTCCAAAAAAATTACCCGCTGAGATAAGTTTCGGTACGTCTGTTTTGTAAAAAATACTCGTAACAAAAACGAGTGCAATTAGCTTGTCTTCCTTCAACCTCTACTTCTGATCATTAACCCCTATTTCGGGTATATTATCAAGTTCAAGTGTGGCTTGGTAATCAACTAAATCCAGAAGACTGGGGTTGGAAGTTAATCGACAATACATTGGAACCAATCCAGACATTACTCCCAACTGCACCAGAAAAACTCCTCAATACAATTTTTTGCAATTGTAAAAGGGGGGGTAATACTAAATGCGGCTGCAAAAAAGTTGGACTGTTTCGTTCATTGGCATGTATCAGTTGGCAAAGCCAGTCGTGCTCCAATATTGAATCGCCATCAGAAGAGAGTTCGTACGATATCAGCGAGGAGATATCTGATGCATCGCTGTTAGGACAATTTACTTGCACCCAGCAGGAAGAAGAAGAACAAGAAGAAGAAGAATAAGAGCAAGAATGAGAAGAAGCAGAAGTATTAGATGATTATGAATCAAACGAAATTCCCCGATTTCTTACAATTCACGCCGCTTTCATCATTCGCAATAGTACCATTTTTTATTATTAAATATTATTGAATTAGGATGACAATAGATCGTGGAATAGGCCTACCGGGGAAACCACATTAAAAAAAAATGCGACAAGTACACTACCTCACAGGTAACGTGGCAAACGTGTGCTTATTAGGAATTAGAAGAACATAACTTTTTCAACTTTTTGAATTGTTATATCTCAGAAACGGTGACTCTTAAGAGCAAAAGCGACAATTTTTATAGATAATTGCATGATCTACAATTTTTGTCTGATCTATTTTTATAATGAAACTTACCGTTTGGCTGAAAAATGATTTATAATGATGTTCCCAACATTCGTATCAATTTTTAGCTATATGCGAATTTTTGTAACCTTACCCTTATTTTTTAAGCTAACTTGACCGAACTATTCCTCTACTCAGACAAACTTTACTCAAACTGAGTTTCCCAGTGAAGATAATCAATTTTTATAAACTTTCAAAATTCACATCTTTCACCCAGACTTGTCTGGAAAGGACTTCCTCAAGGCTCAGTTCTAAGTCCCCTTCTGTACAGTATTTACACATTTGAATTAGAACTGTCGGTAAATTACTTCAGCAATGTCCTTCAATATGCAGATTATCTAGCTCTGTATGTAAATGCCGACAATGTAGCGAATGTTTACTCGCGTCTAAATTCCTCTCTATATTATTTACGAAGCTGGCTTTCAAATCACGGATTGTCCCTATCGGTTTCTAAAAGTAACGTAGTAATTTCTCTCTCCTATTACGGATTTGAGGTCAATACACTAAAGTGGTTTCAAAATTATCTCACCGATAGATCACAGTACGTGGAATTACGAAAATGGGATGGGTCTTTGGAGACATCTTTGGTCCATAGCGTGTCTAGGGGCGTTCCGCAGGGTTCTCTACTTGGTCTATCCTATTTGCGACCTATAGTGTAGACGTTATCAACTACATGAAATATTGCTAATATCACATCTATGCAGATTACCTATCATTTGATCCATGTAACACTGCTTCTGCGATAGATGAGATAGTCTCGGATTTGGAAAATATTAACGCATGGTCTAATTCTAACCGTCTCGTCTTTAATCCACATAAGTCGAAATATTTAATCTTTGGCTCTAAAAAACAGATCAGTGTCACGTATATGAAGCCATCATCCACCAACCAAATATTATAGTGGACCTTGGCATTGAAAAATCTTCCTTTGATGCTTCTATTAAATTCAAATCCGCAATAGATACTTTTTGGAAAAATTATATACACCGATGACTCTAAAATTTCTGATTATTCTCATTTAGGAGCTGCAGTTTGGATCCCCAAACACAAAATTGTACTAAATTTTAAATGCCTTTCCTATAGCTCTGTTTTTACTGGGGAATCTACTGCTATGCTTGAAGCTCTGTTATATGTAGAAGCTCACAATCTCAATAAAACTGTTATATTTTCATACTCCGAAAGCTATCTTCAGGCGATTTTATCCAACCAGTTCCGCAGTAAATCTAGGTTCTCCATTTATTCTCAAAATTAAACATTTCCTAAAGGAATTAAAGTCTGTCTTGTGTGGATATCGGCACATAGCGGTATTGAGGAGAATGAAACAGTTGACATGTTTGCTAAGGGTGCCATACTTAGTGAATGTAGGTATTTAACCATTTTTGACTTACTAGCATGATCTAATGACATCTGCTAGAACTAAATTATTCACTTCTTGGGATTAGATCTGGAAGAAATCACAGAATATTAAGGGTAAACATTACGCATCGATTCAAAATAATCTACCTAGTAAGCTCTGGTTTTTTAAGTTCCGTGATATTAGTAAAAGAGCTTCATCTGTAATCTGTAGACTTAGATTGAGCCATGCGTGCACTCATATGCACTTAGCAAAGATGAGGATCAGAAACAGTTCTCTCTATGAATGTGGTCTAGATGAAGGAACCCTGGACCATATTTTCTTTAGCTGCCCTAAAATATACTTTACAAATACGTGAAAAATTGTCGGCCAAATCCTCTCTTGTACATTAATTAGACCAGTTTTATTGCAGTCTATTTAAGTACTACTGGAATAGCAACTAAGCTTTTTAAATTTATCTTACACCGTTTACTGTGTCATTGGCGGAAACAGCTGGATCGCCACAAAAGAAAGATCGACTTAAGGATCCTTAAATCAAGTTTAAATAGTTGGTGCAAGTCACCTTGAATTACGTTATTTATAATTGAGTATTTCATAATTAGTAAACCGTTATTTCGATGTCTACCATTTTAGTGGATAAAAATAGTAACCACGTGCTCTAACAAAAGTTTCCACTTTGAAACTTAATATTTAGCAAGCAGATCCCTGAATCGAAAAAATGTTCATCACATACCCCTAATATTTTGTAAAGGCCTAACTAGCGACACCCTACACAATGGAATAGACGGGTAAAAAAAATAAAATCCGTTTTATGTCTGAGACGTACAAAAAAATTTTCTTTCAAGATTTTATTTCACAAATTTGTAGACGTGATTAATATGTGTAACTATGCTTTTTAATACCAAAAGTCTTCAATTTAAATCGAGGACAAATGGACCTACAGACCTGTTGAAACTACAAGGGTGCCTTGTTTTAAAACGAAACCCTAATAAGGAATTAAGTAATATTTTCTATCGTTTTTACCGGAGCATAAATTTATAATAATGCATTCTTTTATTAATCGTGTTGCAACAAACTTTAAACGCTTTGGAAAACAAGTTGAATCCAGCCTTAAGTTCCTAAATGAAATTTCATTAAAGTTCATCGAGTATCTTTAATCTTAAAAGATTATTTTTCTATTTTCTATTTAATCTTAATCTTTAAAAGAATCTAAAATCTTTTCAAAATCTTGTAAGGCGAAGCGATAAAAATATAGTCTTTAAATTTTCAAAGATTTCTAGGAAAATTAAGTAATCATAAACATAACAACATATTATTATTATTTTATTATTACACACTTACACTAAGAATCATTATATATTTTACATAAAATCATGATGATTCATCGTTAATTTATATTATGAATATCACAAAGTTCGAAAGAGGCGACAATTTCATGTTAATATAGACAATGAACAAACATAAAAAGTAGCTAAATAGGGCACAACGAGCGCGAGCGAGGGACGTGGCGTTGACAAGCCACGCGGCGTTCGTTACGCCCTCGCCTGGCGGTCCTCCGACGGCGCTCACAGATTAAAGCTAAGTGAGTGAGAAAGGAAAGAGCCGACACCGCCCGGCGCCGGCGGAGGAGCGGGGCGTGAGACTAGCGAAGATCAACGCTGGAACAGCGGATTGGGAAAGTCTGGCGGATGGGGCAAAGGCGCAGGCGGCGGGCGGGCGCGCCGCCACGCCACCAGCCAGCATGCCACGGCGGCCGCCACCGCCACTAGCGCCAGTAGCGCAGTCAGCGCCAGCGCCACGGCCAGTCCGGCGGCAGACACACACACCTCGCCGTTGGAGGCGCCCGTGCCGCCCGCTCCTTGTGAGCCGGAATCGTCCCGTTGGCGGGCCACTCGAGATGGGTCGCGCCGTTCCAATGTCAGGATCTGATTAGATTCTACAGTCACCTCTTCTCGAAATTGGCCCAGTAGAGAGCCTTCGTTGTCGATCGCTTCTCGCTTCTTTCGCTTTCCGAAAGCGTCAATACCATGACAATTAACCTAATAAATATAAAACGTCATTTCAGTATTTTAAGACGAAAGGTTTAGGTATACATTACTATATTCGTGTGTTTCACTTACCGGTTGACATTTTCCAAAGCAAACTCGTATGTTGCATTGGAATCTTATGTTATCACTACTAGGAAACTTGAAAGCGTTGAAATATGCTCTCAAGACACTTCCGTCTTCACTACGTTCCCATTCACCAAATATACTAGTTTCATTAGCGCAACCGTTTTCGTCGGTTACCATGTATATATTTTCCTTATTTGTCGACACCTCGCTTGTCTTTGCGAAGCAGCTACGTGCAAAGCCACCGTATATATCTGTGGTAATAAAGATGAACACTAAGTATCACATAGATAGGTACATATAAAACCAAAGACAACTGTATAAACTGAGATTGACACGCCCTACGCACCAAGTTTTAGAGCGTTAAATAGGAGCTAATTAGCACCAGTGCTTTCCGTTTACATCAAAGTCTTGTCACTGTTATACATCACACTGTCTTACGAAAAATATCGAAAAATGTAAAATCACAAAAAGCCTAAATTATCATACGCGTGGTTTAAATTTCATAATTTACAACGACATAGGGTAAAATCGGGTAACGCCGGTCAGGAGATAATACCGGTCATTACGATTTCTCCCATAATACTGCATTCTCGCGCAGGCACACGTATAAAACAGGTGTCATATCCCGCGCTGATGTACCGGTCCCTGCTCATTTCTCAATCAACAGCCAAGATGAACCCACGTCAATTGTTTTCGTTCTTACTGGAAGTACTTTTTCGAGGTCAAACAATAAGAGGCGAGAAGAATAATGTGAGCTAATGGATGAAGGAAAATCTATTAGAAAAGCAGCTCAATCTACTGGCGTGCTGTTTTCAACGCTTTAAGGAAAATTGAAAAACAAGAATCGTGATAGCCCACAGTCGGGAAGAAATCCAGTTGTTACAAGGGAATAAGCAGATTAAATGGCTTCTCAAGTTAAGTTCCTAGGTAAATTCCTCTAACAAAGAAGCTCTGGTCGAGAAAGAAAATAGAAAAGAGAAAAAAAAAAGTAACTCTCGAAATCAAAACTGAAAACAAGACAAGGAAAAGAAAAGTAAAATCGATTGATGTAAAAAAGGCTAAAAAGAGAGTACTTCGAGACAAAAACAAGAATGATGACGTACGAAATAGACAGACTTGAGTGAAGATGAAGATACTGATGCTGATGAGAACTTGGAAATACATATTTTGCGACGATTATGGGTAAAACAACGAGCTGTGGGCTCACGTTGAGTGCTCAGGATATGACTCTCCTGAGGGTTAAATCTGCGACTTATGCCTGAACAAAGCTTGACTGGTATTACCAACCTAGTGACTGGCATTACTTGTCATGGAGTTTAATACCGGTTAAAGTTGTTTATTTTTTAAATATTGATGATGCTAAATTTGTTTTACTTATTGATTTCAATTATTGTGATTTCAATTATTGATTTTGTTAGAAGAATAGTGAAAATTTAATCAGCATTAAGATTAATAAAGAATTCGGAAAAATTTCCGAATAGTCATAAATATTCAATGACAGCGCATCGTTAAACTTCAATTCATGTTCGGGTGTTCTCAGCAATCGTCGTGTTTCTCTTTTGTTCTTGTTTTCTTCATATAGTATATTGCGAGTGTACCTCAGTTTACAACAGAAGTTTTTGATTAAAATATAATAAATAATATATTCCTGAGTTAGTTATTTTGCATAGATACATATCATAACTTCACATATCATAGTTCTTTTAGCTAGATCATAATCTATATGTATATTATTAACTGAAGCGAAAAGTTTGATTCCCTTTTTAAGAAAATTGCGGGTCGGAGGAGTGTGAAATTTGGTACACTTAAAGTTTACATGGAGAAGGACTGGAGAAGGGCAAAATTTTTATGTAATATGTGTTACGAATAAGTACATTAAATGAAATAAAATGTTAATAGTTTACGTTCATACTGCACACTGTCAAACTCATAATAGTTTGTGATCATATGTAATGTATTACATACGAGTAGCCTACCATTATATTTAAAAAAAAATGTAATGTAACCTCCTTGGACCAAACAGTTGACAGAGTAGATTGTCGCCAAAGAGTTTATATTATAAGTTTATATTTACGGTCGAATTTCGACCACAGGGCGACCTTTACTTTATTAATAAATATGTTAACTCACTAGATGGTCGAACTTCAACTTGTAATACAAGATTCTCTCCGATTTGGGCAGAGTTAACATCGTCCCCGGTGCGTGAGACTATTCTCATTGAGCAAGTTGGTGGTGGGCCTGTATTCGCGATGGTGCCGGCAGTCGTTATCATAGACACATTGAAGGCCAAAGACACATTCCTTTCGCCGGTTTGATAAATGCACTTGATATGGAATGCTTTAGCATTCGAAGTTACTAACTTCGGATGTTTCTGCATAACGAGCACGAAGCTTGCCAGACCCTAAAAGACAAATATTAGTAGACACGTATAAATTAAGCTGTCTCATTATTTATTTATTGTTATACATGTTGTACTTATAGATACAATATATTTTATTGTTCCGAGAATAGATAGCGTTAATGTTCAATAAAAGTGAGAAGTGCTACAAACTCTTGTAGTTAATAGTATATTGTGCAACGAGTGCGGTAAGTTGTTGATTGTCCACTTGAGCGAAGTTGAACGCACGACCGAAGCCAGTGCGCTCATTCGCTCGAGTGGGCAATCGACAACACCGCACGAGTTGCAGATACTATTTTTTATTACTCATGCGGAGATAATTTCGATACAAAGATGGGGCCCAGGGGCAAAGCGCCGGTGGGGTTCAGAGGCAAATCAGGATTGAAACTCATTTCACAACTTCTTGTTACAAATTTTAATTTTAATTTTTTAAGTTAAATAAATTCTTTATCTATCAACCTCACTTTTTCAGTATTAAAATCGATTGTATTTTTTTTAGATATTGATTTTGATTCTTTTTTTAATTTTAGCAGTTTATCGTGAATTTGCGTGTGCCAAGCAAAATTTGCGTGCCACAAGTAAACTTGTCGCACTCAAATAAACGTATGAGAAAATAGCTACTTACCAACTGCAAAAATGTGCGCTTAGATAGGTACTATTTATCCCGCATGAGTAATAATAAAATGTAAATATTGGCTGTCAAAACTAGATAATCTGTTACATAAACTTAATATTTACTGGCGTATAGACGTACAAAGAGTGCGAGTGAGAATCTAATATTTTATAAATTTATGATAGTGGCACGAGTAGAGGGACAACCCGTTTTGAATGACAGGTCGTCACAGGTCGTCACGCTGTGGAGAACGCTGTTGACTAATCTTATTGTTTTGTGTTATTCCTGTTTTATTTCAAAGAAGTATTGAATTTTTAATAATAGTAACGTGTTCTGTACATGATTATGATATTACATATCACAATAATCAAGGGAATCATTCATTTCATAAGTGACATCGACGAATTAAAAATAGTCACGCGTGAACGAGCTCTATGTTTGTCTACTACGCCAGTATATACTAAGTTTATGATACGATAGATACCATTTGAAAATAAATTGATTATCTGTTGTTTTTTAAAAATGTAGTCGTTTGGTTACATTTTTTTGTGGCGATTAGTCTAAAATGGAAAAATGTAACTACGCGCGGTTATTAAATATCTGTGTTTAAAAAATTTTTCTACGGAATAAATCAATCAAGATTTACGGGAAACATTAATGCAAAATCTATGCGACCCTGAGGAGACAGAGCAGACAACAACCACGTGGCACTGTGAGGGAGCCTTGACAATGCGCCACTGATGACCAAGGCAGCATTGGTGAGTAAAAGCTCCACATAACCCAGTTTCTTACCCAGGGGCTGGGTATATGTGTGCGGATTTCTGCTGCGTAACCAAACTACTGCAGAAATAGTTCAAACAGTGGAAAAAATTGTTTTACCAAATCGTCATGTTACGGTACGTTTTGTTGCTAAAAAAATTAATATTTCGACAGGATAATATACATAGTATTTTACAGGAAAACTTGGGGATGAAAAAAGCTTTCCCGCGTTGTGTACCTAAAATGCTTAGTTTTGCGCAAAAACAAATCAGATTTAATATCTCTCGACGCTCTTTGGAACCGTTGCCACAAGATCTCCTGATCGTTTTTTGGTTCGATTTATAACAATGAATGGACACGTAGCTTCATCATTAAGACCCCGAAACGAAATTACAGTCTGTGGCTTGTAAAATACCATCATTTCTAACTCTTAAGAAGTCCGCCTTTCAGGGATAGTCAAGGCGCACTAATTATTAAGTAACTGGATCATGGAGCTACGATTTCAGGAACGTTATATTATGCAGAACAAATAATAAAATTGCGTAATGAAATCCGCGAAAAATGGCCAGGCAAACTCGCAATTATTGTCTTGTTTCATCAAGATCGTGGTGTTATCTTGCTCATAACTCCGCTGTTACGTTAGCCGTGATCCGAGTTTGTGACTGAAATCCTATGTATTCACGAGACTTCGCCTCTAGTGATTTCTATATATTTCAAGGTTGAAGAAGCATCTGAGAGGACAGCGATTTGAAGATGATTACGCGGTAGTCGATGCAGGTATTCAAGATGAAGAGCTCAATAGGAAGAGAATCTTAAGCTTAGAAAACGTAATCTTTGCTTAGAAAAAAACGTATCGAAAAATAAAATTACGTTTAATAAAAGTTACCTGTAACAAGCCTGTAAGATACTCATTCTCACTTTTTAGTGAACGCCCTAATATTTCAATATGACAATGAAATTAAAAATAATAAACATTTATAATATTTTGTTTTGACAAACTTTTGTAATTATAAGTGTACTTGTAATTTGGAAAAATGAATTACGATAGCTTTTATTTATTTTCTGAAAATTCGTCATTAAAAATACTTTAAACCTGTCTCTCGTCACCCCTTAGGTCGTATTATGTGATCATTAGTAATGACTCCTTAAGTTACATTGTGTTTTACTTTTGCGATATTTAATATTTGATATCCATAAACAAATGAAAACTGGATTGATACTTACGTTGATATGAACTAAACCACAATCGTCAAAATGTACAGTGAAATCGACAGTACTTTCTTCGCTTTCAGGTGTTTCTACTACAAGTCTACATCGCTCATCTTTACTGTAACCTTTGACGTATAGAACTCCAGTGAAGTTTCTGATCTTGAGGCTAACACTCACGCCGTCCGCTAAACAATGAACCTGTGCAGATAACATAAATGAATATTTACTCTAGACAGCTAAAATGTCCCAGGATTTTTGTTACGTACATATCAAATTCATTTATGTATCTATAATTTTAACATTTTCTACAAATAGTTAAACGTATCGCTGTTAGCTTTTTGGAATGCATAATTTATTAGTAGATATACAGATTTATTTTGGCTTATTTAGCCAGTGTATATTTTCGAACAGATATGTACTTACAATATGCTTCATTTCTCACCTATGTAATAGAAGTCTTTAACTGTGGTATCAAGTATTTATGATTAATTTCAGAAATCAGTCATTAGTGAATTAAGGCTAACATCAACTATTTTTTCCTTGTACATAAAATAAATCAGTGGAAGCAGAAAGTTACCATAAAAACTATTACTATTTTCACATTTAAGTATTACACTCTTACAGGAATATTACATAATATGTATAATTACCTGCATATCTGGTACAGGAAAATCGGTACGGTAGTTAGGATCCGGTGCAGAGGTATTACAATAAATTTTCGGATTTCCTTCATAGCCAGTAATGCAAGTGCAACGCGAACGATGTCCAACTGCGTCACATGTTGCATGAAGTCCACAAGGTTCTGCTTCGCAAGCATCTACGCATTGACTATTAATACAACGTGAACGATCATCACAATCATTATCTGTGCGACAATCCAATAGGACGCACTGGTCGCCACGTGGAGTGTAACCACGCTCAGAGTCGCATACACATCTGCCGCGCGAATCAACCACGCGGCCTTCGCCTTCGAGACAAGGTACGCACTCGCCATTAGTATCAATGCCTTGTTCTTCTATACATTTGGCCGTTGGTTCTGAAAGTAAATTATTAAGAAATATAATTTATTTAGAAATATAATTTATTTTATTATTAATAAAAATAATTATATTTGTAGCTAATTACTGTTGATTGATTAAATAAGGATGATTTGGACGTATGAACAAGGATGAATTTAATAGTGACTTACGTTTTCGAGGTGTGCATTCGAGGAGTGCATTACCACTATAACCAGGTATACATTCGCATATCATGGTTCTAACGGGTAATGTATCTATAACTTTACAATTGGCATTGATACCGCAAGGTTTAGTTTCTGTACATGGATTGACACATTTAGCATTAAGGCATGCAGTGCCAGGTCTACAATCTATGTCTGATACGCACTGCGGTTCTTCAGTTAAAGTGCATCCTTTGTCTGTAGTTTGGTATCCGGGTGGACAAACGCAATGAAGTTCATGTTCATGCACGCGACATTCTGCCGGCTTATTGCATGTTTCCTCCATACATGGTACAATGCATTTAGAATTAATGCATGATTTATCCGTTGGGCAATCAGAGTTAGTGCGACAGCTGATCGGCGTACAAGCAATAGATGGATTACCAATTGTACCAATATTACAGCGACACGAGGGGCGATGATTAGTACCATAACACTCAGCAGATACTCCGCAAAGTTCAGGCTCCACTGAACAGGCTGGTACACAGCGGCTATTGATGCAAGTTTCATCATCAGAGCAATACGAATCAGAGCGACAAGTGATATCATAACATCCAGTACGCGCGTCGCCTATGAATCCTGGTCTACAAGCGCATATAGGTTTATGGTCTTTTATTTGACAATCAGTATTAGGGCCACATTCACATGGGTTTTTGCAAACAGACGTTATACAAGCGTGGTTAGAAGAACAGTCGTTATCTGTTTCACAGGTTACATCGGCAATTGATGATATAGCCGGTCGGCATAAACCACCGCCACTGCTTACATATCCAAGTGGACAAGTGCAGAGCATTGTTCGAACCGGTAACGTAGGTGAAACTTCACAACGAGCAGGGGTATTACATGGTCTTAATTCAGTACACGGATTGACACATTTCGAAGATAAACATGCTAATTTATGTGGACAGTCAGCGTCAACAGAACATTCTGCTATAATTTGTGGTTTGCATTCTACATAAGGATTACCCGTATAATCTCTATCACATTTGCATACTGCAATGTGATTCCTTACAAGGCATTCAGCGTTAGTTCCACATGGACTTCCTAAGAGACAAGGGTTAATACATCTGTGAGCCCGACATTGCTTATTTTGTGGACAATCACCACTAGAGCGACATTCGATTGCGTTACAACTCACATAGGCTTCCCCTTCAAACCCAGAACGACATCGGCAGAGCACATGATTTTTTTCGACATAACACTCAGCGTTTGATCCACATGTGTTATTAAGGAAACAAGGGCTGACACAATTACCATTGATACAAGCTTCATGAGATTCACATTCCGAATTAGAACGACATCCTAATGTACGGCACGAACGGTACGGGTCACCATCAAAGCCTTCTCGGCAAGAGCAAACTGGCCGATGATTGCGAACAAAGCATTCTGCGTTTTCTCCACAGTCACAAGGATTACGACAGATTCTGTTAATACAAGACTCTTCATCACTACAATCTTGGTCTGATGAACACGCAGGGGGCGGTAGTTGCGCTGGTTTACATGAACCTCCTTCTTCAGGAATATATCCCTCTGGACAGCGACAGATTAGTGTGCGGAATGGTACACTGTCCGAAACAGTACAGCGGGCATTACCGGTGCAAGGCTTCAGTTCACTGCAAGCTTCGCGACATTGTTCTCTAAGACAAGCTTGACCACTAGGGCAGTCACCATCCATACGGCATTCGGGTTCTCCAATTACTAAAATTTTTTGACAACGCACTAAAGGATCTCCAAGAGGAAGAGCAGAAGGACATTTACAGGAGGCAGCGTGATTTCTAGCGAAACATTCGGCGTTATTAGCACAAGGATTTTGCTCTACAGAGCATGCATTACGGCAAACTCCCTTTAAACAAATACTGTCATCATTACAATTATTGTCGATTTCACATTCTGATGCATGGCATTTAGTATAAGGGTTTCCGATAGTTCCAGTCGGACAACGACAATTGGGTCGGTGATCTTTTCCATAGCACTCAGCACTTATAGCACAAGAACTTTCTATCAAGCAAGGGTTGACACAGGCGCCGTTGTAACAAGTATCACTATTGGAACACTCTGAATCGGAGCTACAGCCAACTGGAACAAGATTGTAAACGTTACCATGTTACCATCATTTCATGTTAACACAAATATTATTGATTTTAATCCTTCCATTAACATTTAAGCACTAAAATGGTTAAAGTAGAATGTTATTCTTTCATTTTATCACTAGTTTTGTTTTTTACATTGTGTTGTACTTACCTGTGACATTTATATGAAGGATCAGTCATTGATTTAGTCGAAGCAGTCATACAAAGTTATTGACTATTAATAATGCCTCAATGATATATTTTTATACGAATAGTCACTGTCTGAGTGACATCGTATGATTACATAAAAATTATTATTTGCAGACATATTTGGATGAACATTACTTCATAATCAGGGTGTAAGGCGCATGGACCGTCAAATTATTTTTGCGGATTGGTGAGGTCATTTGCAAGTTTTAACTCTAAATTACCCAGGTCCTAAATGCCTATAGTTACTAAATTTTTTTTTTTGGCTTTTCTTTAATGCCAAAACCCTCCACTAAAACTCATACAACCTTATTGTTTGTAGATTTTATTTTATTTTATTCTGTAATGTATTTTCCTTCAAATTAAATCAATTTTGGGGGCAACAATCATCAAATAATTTTGTTACGTAGCTCTGAATACTTGAAAATAAATTATTGTTATAAAATCCTGAACTTCGAAATTCGTAAGAAAAAAACTAGAAGCAACTGAGAGCTTCGTTTTTATTTAAAAAGTTTTACAGTTTATCACCTTTCTAATGGTATACCACATGTAATAGAAATCATTGTATTCAACAAGTTGTAAAAATATATGATACTAATTTAAAAGGATCTGTCTCATGTAACTGGTTTGAACAATGGACTAAGTGTAAGCAGCTCGAAACAACCATCATAATGGACGGAGCACTTGCTCTAAGAGTGTCTCCTTAAAGTGTCCTTTTTCTTGATCGACTTTACAGATTTTTACTAATGTGCGGGATTAGGGAAGGTTACAGTACAACAATACACAGCTGAACATGATATATTTTTATTTTTGTGAATACTCCTGCCCGAAACATTTAAGATTAATTCGCAAACAATTATTTCATGATCGATTCAAAAGCTGACACGAAATACACTGACGCACTGACAGTTATGCACAATGAGATGGAAAGAGACAGAAGAATTCGTTTGACACACGGTGGTAAGAGCGGCAACTTATTATGACTTCATCCATAAGGTTTCTTGGTCCGAGGTAAGCATTTATAAAATCTGTCTCTTTCTTAGAAATGTAAATCTTTTTTTTGTCTCTTTGCTCTAGAGTGCCTCTGCTATTTGAAGAGATCGTGTCGCGCCGCCGCGTTATTCTGCTCTTTGTTTTGTTAATTTTGTTATTATCGTTAAGTTTCGTTCTGTTTGTTTTTATTAAATTTTTATTGTTGTGTAATTGTTATTATTGTTATGATAGCGATGGCTACCATCACGAATGAAGAGTTTGCCGACAAGGTGGTGGCTTACGGCCGGGCAAATGGAGTCACGCGTAGAGCGCGAAGAATTTACGGCGAACTTCATCCCAATCGATGTTTAGCTCATCATGATACATTTTCCACAACATACCGACGTCTGAGGGAAACTGACAATTTAAATTTTCAAGAATCCAGAATAAACGTTAAGCAACTCAATGTCGCAGTTGATGAACAAATACTACGAGTTTTTGATGAGGAGCCTATGACAAGTATACGAGTCATTGCTCAAAGGCTCAACTTGAACATTTAAAAAATGTGGTCGGTTGTTCAAGCAGATCAAAGGCATGCCTTTCATTACATTCATGTACTGTAATTTAATAAGGTACCTTACCTAATTAAAATAACACATAAATTAAATTTAATTTCATGCAAAACGGTTTGTATTTTAAAATTTCCTCTAAAAATGTCGTTTCTGGATGGCAATAAAGAATATCTCACTCATCTTATTCCACGAATACGAAGCGATTAGAGGTACAGAATGTTTGTGCTTAGAGGTTTCTATTACGATTGTCAACCTGCCTCTTCATCATATTGATTATGAGCAAATCTTCCATTTGAGACAGACCTATATTATGTCCAACAGTGGAAAAAAAATTATATTCATTATTCATTTCCATTTAACATTCTAAATCTTTTTTGTTTAAATATTTGAAGAAGGTGACCATGATAGACTCGTGCAGTTCTGTCGACTTTTGCTACACACAGATGTTGACGATGCCAATTTTTTGCAATCCATTCTGCGGACCGATGAATCGCAATTTAATCATGAAAGGTAGTAAATTTACGTTATTTGCACTATTGGTCTAGAATGATGAAAATTCCCGAGTAAAGCGGCATATGTCCTATCCAAAAAAAATATCGGTCAACGTTTGGGCTGAAGTTATTGGACATCTTATTGGACTGTATTACTTTCGACAACAGTTTAATGGGGAAATCTAAAGGAAATTTAGAATTTCTGCAGAATGTTCTCCCAGAATTACTGGCTGAAGTGCCTATTTTTGAAGAAGATTGAAGAATCATTTTTCAAAAAGATGGTTGTCCGGTACAACGAACGGTTCGGGAGTTCTTGGATAGATCGGGAAACTTGGTCTTTTTCTTTGACCCGCACGAGCCCCAGACATGACGCACCTGGATTTTTATGTCTGGGGACGTTCAAAGGAACTGGTGTACGCTACCGAGGTGCCTAACGTGGAAATTTTGATCGAAAGGATTAAAGCAGCAAAAATGAAAGAAGAAATGCGTCTCCAAACAACCACAACACAAATAAGGGAAAGATATGATAAAAATTCGAGGAGCTCAGATTGAATAAAAAACTATTGTGCAAATTTTTACTAATAACCACGTGTGCAATAAATGATTTGTACAACATCTCCTTTTCTACTTAACCTCTCTTTCAAACTAGTATCACTAATGTTGACAACTTGTTGAATGATTTCTATTACATGTGGCATACCCTTCGATTAATTAAAATAATCAAACGGCATACAATTAGAAATGCGATAAGCTGTAGAACTTCTTAAATGAAAATGAAGCTCTTATTTACTTCTAGTTTTTTTCTAACGAATTTCGAAGTTCAGGATTGTATAATAATAATTTATTTTAAAGTATTTAGAGCTTCGTAACAAAAATTTTTGATGATTGTTGCCTCAAAAATTTATTTAATTTGAACGAAAATAGGTTATAGAATAAAAACAAAAAAATCTACAAACAAAAAGGTTGTAGGGGTTTTAGTGGGAGATTTTGATTTTAGAGAAAAACCTAAAAGAAATATTTTTTAGTAACTATAGAATTTAAGTCCTGGGTAATTTAGTTGCTTGTTGCAAAACTTGCAAATGACCTCGCCAATCCGACAAAATAATTTGGCGGTCCATGCGCCGAACATCATTATATTATTGTGTAGTTAGATGATTATAGATAATTTACACTACGATTAATATAAATTGTATTTTGCTGCCTACCTTAATTATTTATGGGTTTTTGTATTAAAAAAAACTTGATACTTATCTGAATATTACAATTTATATCTACAATTTATAATTATAATATTCTATTAAATAAAAAAAATTACCTTTAGTACATCCGATGTATGGATTTCCTGAGTATTGGCGTTCACAGTAGCACACAGGATGATGTCTGACTACTGTACATTCTGCATGCGTTCCACATGTACAAGGATCTGCGCAAACTCCGTTTATACATGCTTGAGACAGAGGACATTCAGAATTTGCTTTACAGCCTATTGTTATTATAGATTCATCGGAAGCTGTAACATAAAAAAAATTGTCATTGCTTCACTAATTCAGCTAATCAGAATGACATCAAATAAAAAGTTAGTCACTTACGAGGTGTACATCGTATAGTAGCGTCACCAGTGTATCCTTTAGGACAAGAGCATTCTGGTTTGTGATTAATAACGCGACAGAGTGCACCAAGTCCACATGCGTCGTTGCACGGATTGACACATAAGCGATCTACACAAGCACGCTCTGAACTACACTCATCATCAGTGTAACATTCCCAGATAGTCGGCTGCCTTGGTTCTGAACAGAAAAGGAATATGGTTAGTATGCATTCGATAAAACAGTTTGATAAACATTTACTATAATTGGAACTTGTATAATACCCGTATTGCACTCAATTCTTGGATTTCCGAGATAACCAGAAGGACAAACGCATCGAGATACGTGGTCGACAGATTCACAGAGTGCATTATGTCCACAAGGATCTGCTTTACATGCCTCGACGCAGCTTCCACGGTGACACATTTGGTTGTTGGCGCAGTCAACATCTGATGAGCATTCTGCTGCTGGTGGTGCTCGACATCCACTGTCTGGAGCCACACGTCCACCATCCGGACATACACAAGCCACGGCGCGTAGTGGTAAAATGTCAACAGTTTTGCATAGAAGCCCGACATCACATGGCCGACCTAAGCATAAGTCTATGCAACGAGAATTGACACATGCTAGTGGGGAAGAACAGTCAGCGTCAGAAGTACATTCAACGGTTACTTGTAACGTAGTACAGCCTTGAAGATACGGATCGCCTGAACTGCCTGAAGAGCAAGTACAAACGGATCTATGATTTTTCGCTGTACAAAGAGCGCCGGAAGCGCATGTGCCTTCGGAACAGACAGGTTGGCATACACGGTTGAGTCTGTTACAAATTTGATGGTCGTCACAATCTTCATTGTATTGACAGGTAGCTGCGATACAAGCTCCGCGTGGATCACCCTGTGTGCCTGGTGGACACCGACAAGTGGCAATATGGGCGACTGCTATACAAGTAGCATCGCGACCACAAGGAGCACCAATCGTACAAGGATCTTGACAATATCCATTAATGCAACTTTTATCAAATGGACAGTTGTCATCAGAAGTGCATTCGGCTGAAAATAAAGAAAAATGTAATTCTGAGATATTTAAATAAAGTAGTTAAGCATTTAAATTATTGACAAGTATATTTAAAGATTTGGAAAATAATACGTTACTTTCTAAAACATGTTATTTTAACATCGTTTTATTTTATGAAACATTGACGGATTAGATGATATTTGAGATTTATCGGTTTATATTGTTAACAAATCGATATGATTTCATGCATAGCACTAATGTATTTAATGTGTTAATAATGTATTTTTATAACTTACGTGTATAACAAGCGCGAGATGGATCGCCAGCTGTTCCTGGTGGGCAGTGGCATCTAGCTCGATGATCTACTGATTCACACAGTGCGCCGTTACCACATGCGCCTGCGCAAGCTGATACACAGCGACGAGCCACACACGCTTCAGCTGCTCCACATTCCGAATCCACCGTACATTCAGCACCGAAAGGTCCTGCATTTTTTGTAAAAACTATTTGTTTCAAAATATCATGAAACGTGAGAAACGTCACAACAGTTCACGTTTCCTGTCTTTAAAAAATTATTTATTATGTATTTAATAGTGCTTATATACCGCAAAATTCAGTATGCTTCTAAGATTTTTAGTATATGCACTAAACAAAAAATAATACAAACCAGGTGTGCAGGCAATTTGAGGATTGCCTTGTAGAGGTGGTATGCAAGTACAAGAAGCTCTATGAGCATCAGCGCGACACTCAGCACCCACACCGCATGCACCTTCTGTACAAACTGGAATGCATTGACCTTCCGAACAGCGATCTTCTTCTCCACATTCTGAGTCTTCGTTACATTCTCCTTCTAATAAATAATAAATATTAGTATGTTTAAACGAAACGACAAGATTTATTTCGTTTTGTCATGTCATTACTTATTAAACAAAAAACATTTTTTTTATTCATTCAAGACACTGAAAACATAATATTATATAGATATTCATATACATAGGTATAACACGGACGTAGACAAAAATTTGCGATCAATAAATACGACTTTCCCCTACTAGTGATATTTGTTTACATATTTACAAAATGTTTACGTGCATGTGTGTTTGTACTTGTGTAAATGTGTATATTTACAAGAGTGCGTTTGATTATAACAATTTATACATACCATGTAAACGCTTGTATTTCCTTCTTAAAGTGTATTAAATAACTGTAGCTTAAAACAGAAAAGTTTAAAAGCTATAAAATGAAATGAGATTTAGTAGGATCATGATAAAAGTTGTAAAAACTTACTCGGATTACATTGTACAGAAGCATCTCCTGCCAAGGGTTTTGGACATTCACATACTAGTGTGCGGAATGGTAGTGTATTTGCTACACGACATACGGCACGTGTTCCACATGACGTCGAATCACACGGATTTTTACAATTTCCTTGTAGGCATGCTAGGTCAGGACCGCACTCGGCATCAGACTCACATTCTACTTTAGCTATTACTAAAAAGAAATACGTAATTTATTCAAAATATAATAAAATTGATAAAGCATATCTTTTTAATACTGCGAGTATCACAGTAAACCAACCTTGTCGGCATTCAACCTTAGGGTTGCCTTCAGTACCACGGGGACACTCGCAAGTTGGAGTGTGGCGCACCACAGTACAACGTGCATTTGGAGCACAAGCGCCTGGACATGGATTCTGGCATGTTCTTAATCTACAAGCTAACCATGACGGGCAGTCTTCATCTGCTGTGCATTCGTCACGTTTACAGCCAGCTTCAGTCCATGGGTTCCCGTGAGCACCACTGTTACATACACACGAGGCAATGTGTCCTCGAGCGACGCAATGAGCTTCAGTTCCACAACGCACACGCGAACAAACTTTTACACATGAACCGCTTTCACAGCTTTCATCATCAGGGCAATCATTATTACTATGGCATTGAACTGTAAAAAAAAAGTTCACATGTGAATTATGTGAGTCCGACTCAAATGGTTCCTTAAGACATTCTTATTAAAAAACATCAAATTTTTAAACTTCATTTTTAAAGATATAAAAGACCTAACTCCCAAGACCTAACATATTTTTTTGTATACTTTTAGGTAAGGCTTTACATTCCCCGAAATTCTTAAAATTTATGGTCCAGTATTTTCGGAGATAAGTGGTGGACAATGTTGAGTATGATTATCCATATTGGCTCTTTCTTAATTCTCTGAATATTATAGAATGTAAAGAGTTAAAATATGTAGAGAGAAATTTTAATATATTACTTAGTTTCTTAAGAAATTGATTGTGATAGATGGACGAACGAACCTATGAGTCTGTTCGTTTTTCCTTTTAAGTTACGGTAACCCTAAAAAATTAAAATATTACTAATCTCTAAATTACTTATGAATTACTTTCTTTGAAGTTATTTTTGGAATGACTAAATAAAACACGTGAGACTTATTACCTGAATAGCAACCCGTATAGGCATCGCCTTCATAACCAGGCAAACACGTACAACGTGCTCTATGTTGTTTCGCTAAACAGTGTGCATTGAGACCACATTTAGTTGGTCCGCATACAGTTGAGCAGCGAGATTCTATACACGCAGCATTATCAGCACATTGTTCATCACTGACACATTCAGGCACCGGGGTGGAAGTAGAAATTATAATACGTTCGCAACGAACGAAAGGTGATCCAGTGTAACCAACTGGACAAGAGCATACAGCTGCATGTCTAACACCAGCGCATATTGCGTTCAAGCCACAAGCGTTGATGCACGGTTCACTACATTTCCTATTGATGCACGCTCGGTCGCCAGGACAATCATCATTGACGACACATTCGGGATAAGTACAGAAACCATCTCGGCATGTTCCGTAAAGTCCACAGGGATTGGGATCGCAAGGATCAGAGACAGTGGGTGATGTTTCTAAAACATAAATATGAAATTAATAACAAAAAACCTTTAAGATGACATTCACATATTAAGATAATATATATGTACATTGTACATAATATGTAAGCGTAACGTGACACTGAATAGCATTACTAAAGTATATTATTTACGTATATTATATAAGTACTGTGCCTAATGATTCAATAATAATTAGCCAGTATACGAATTAAACAGATTCATTTCTCCATATTTATTGATTTTGTAAAATATTATTGAAGAGCTGAAAGAATACGCCAGGACCGCGATGCACTCTGTCCTCTCTGACTACCTCGTGAGAGATACAGCGTGACATGTATGTAAAATATTATTTAGTTTACCAAGACAAACTAACCTATAATACGGCAGTCTAAGAATGGATCCCCCGTCGTGGAAGGCGGGCATGAACATATAGGTGCATGATCAAACACCCGACACATCGCACCATTACCACAAGCACCTATGCAGGGATCAACACATTTATTGCGTACACAGGCGCGGTTACGAAGACATTCAGAACTGACGACGCACTCTGGTCGACAGCCAGTAGTAGTAGCATCGCCACTTGTTCCATATGGACATGAACAAACAGCGATTTCTCCTGAAACCGAGCATATAGCTCCCGGACCACAAGGTGATGGAGTACAAGGTGGTGCTGTAAACATCAAAGCATTTGTAATTACTAAAATAAACAAATATCATAATATTTCACACAGCATAATACACTAAAAGTATATTTTACCCGTCTTAATGATGTCGCATCTTTCAAAAGCATTGCCTTTAGTGCCAGGTGGGCATGAGCATAGCGGAATATGATTAACGGTTTCACAGTCGGCTCCAATACCACAAGTATCCTGACATGGATCACGACAATGTGAGCGTATACAAGACCGTGATGGTGAACAGTCAGAATCTGCAAGACATTCTGGTCGGCATCCGGTGTAAGGATCTCCATGTAAGCTCGGTTCGCATTCGCATGATGCACCGGTTCCTTTTGCTCGACATATTGCTCCAGAACCGCATGGAGATGGGTTGCATGGATCATTTGGAGATTTTTCTGTAACGATTTTGATAAACATATCTCTAGAAAATGATAAACGAATCGCAATAATAATTTCCTTACAATGAAGCAAACAAGCGCTTTTTATAGGCCGATATCAATAACATGTAACTGTAGTTTGGCGGCTTACTTAATTTCGCTAATAAAACCCATGCCTAAGTTTTAAAAGCGAAGACATAAGTTTGCCGCAAAATATTTCCTATTATATTTTGTTCTACATCTAGCAAAAAATATAAATATAATTGACAAAATTTAATAAAAGCAATCTTCCACATAATTCTGTCTTACGGATTTTTTCGATGGGTCGACATGTAAAGAGAGGATTTCCAGTAGTAGACGGGGGACATTCGCAGTATGGTTCGTGTGCTATTGGAGTACATTGTGCGCCTTCACCGCAGGCGCTGGGACACGGATCTACGCAACGTCTGTTTACACATGTGAGTTGCCAGCTACAATCGCTGGAGCTGAGACATTCATAACGACAGAAGGGAGGAGTTCCGAAGTAGTTTGTTCTGCAGTGACACTGTCCTTCGATGCAATCAGCGTTCGGTCCACAATCAGCACACGATGGTACATTTTGCTTGGGCTCCTCAGCTGCAGAAAACATTCATTGATAAATGTAATTATGATCAATAAAGAACTAAAAGTAACAATAACAATTGGATTAACATTATTTAAATCAATTATACCTGGTAAGCAGCGAGTAAATGGATCACCAACGTAATTAATTGGACACGTACAGATTGGTGAATGTAATCTAGTGCGACAGACAGCGTATGCACCACATGCTCCCGGGCACGGATCTCGACATTTATTATTACGACAGGCACGATCATGGGGACAATCTGAGTCGATATGACATTCAGCTCGGCAACTTGGTGGTTCTTCATACATCGGTGGTCGACACGAGCAATGAGCTACTGTTCCTTCAGCGCGACAAATACTATTTGGTCCACACGGGTTCGGTATACAAGGATCAGTTATCACCGGCTCTGTTTAAATTTCAATATAGTTAATAATAGTAGGTATGAATATTATCGAGAATTATTTTAAAGGTTTGTTTAAAATATATGTTTATATACCTATTACACGGCGACAGGCAAGGAATGGATCGCCTCGAAGAGGAGTTGGGCAATCACATATTGCGATATGATTATAAATGTTGCATACCGCGTCAAGACCACAAGCATTCTTACAAGGATTTACACACTTATAATTGACGCAAGCTAAATGTTTTAGACAATCGTTATCAGTTGTACATTCTGGCCGACATTCAATATTAGGATTGCCTTGATATCCAAGGATACATGAACAAGTTCCATTTTGACAAACAGCGTTAATACCGCAAGGTGAATGTACGCAAAGGTCTACAGGAGTTGGTAGTTGTGGTTCTGTAAAAACATTAATAATGATAAATTATAACACTACATATAACAATTAAATGGCTATTACGTCGCCTTTGGCACATGCAAAGCAGGTGCCCTCAAAGGTGTCGTCTAGGTCCGATAGGTCTGTGTCACCACTGTATTTCAGTTTAATTTATTTTAGTAATCCCGTCGAAAAATATTTCAAAGTAATAATGATATACATATAGTTATTGTTACATAATTAACATAACATAACATATCTTCACGCTGTATCCCCAACGGGGTAGTCAGAGAGGACGGAGCGCCAGGAGTCGCGGTCCTTACACACCTCTTTCGCTTCCTCAAAACTCATCATTCTCTTCACACATTTTCGCCTAGGTATGCGAGTGCTTTTGACATTTCCGTCTGGTAACACTCTGGCTATTTGATCTTCATAAGTCAGCCTTGGTCTTCCTTGGCTTCTTTTACCACTCACTTTCGCTCTGTAGATTTTCTTCGTCACTCTTTCATCACTCATTCTTTCCAAGTGCCCGAACCATCTAAGCATTCCTTTCTTCATTTTTACAATAACACTGTTGTGTAACCCTGTCATACTGCGTATCTCATCATTGCTTATCCTGTCCGCAAGCGTGACACCGCACATATTTCTGAGAGACCGCATCTCCACAGCATTTATCATACTTTCACTCGATTTCGGGCATATCCAGGCCTCACTACCGTACAACAAAGTTGGCACCAACACCGCGTTGTGGATGGCCATTTTAGCAGTGTTAGATATATTCACACTACCCACTAATGCGGACAGAGCACCGTTCACTTTATTGCCAGCTGCTACCCGTCTCTCCACATCCAACTCACATCTTCCATCCTTCGAAAATGCACTCCCCAGATACACAATTTTATTCACTTGTTCTAGACATTTTCCATTTACACAAATCACACATTTCGTTTGTACCGCTTCTCTTTCAAACACCAGAACCTTAGTTTTGTTCACATTCATTTTCAATCCTTTTACTTCACAATCTTCTTTCATACACGTGACTAGTGTCTGCAGCTCTGCTTCTGATGGTGCTATTAGCACAGCATCGTCAGCTTACAATAGGCAGTTTACCACTGTGTCATCACATCCCATACCACTCATATTACCTTTCAATCTCTGGAGGCAACTGTCCAAATACAGCACGAACAGCCAGGCAGACATCACGCAGCCCTGTCTGACACCAGAACAGACTTCAAACCAGGGTGACATGTCACCGTCTATCCTTACACAGGCTCTGTGGCCACGATATAATGACCTCACAGCCTGCAGTAAGGAGCCCTCCACGCCATATTCAGGCAGAAGACTCCACAATTTCTTCCATACTACTCTATCGAATGCTTTTTCTAGATCCATGAAAGCGCAGAAAACTTTCTGGCCTATAGCCAGAAACCTTCCCACGATAACGCGAAGCGAGAAAATCTGATCCATACAACCCCTACCGTTCCTGAAACCACCTTGCACCTCCCACGAATATCTTTCTGAAACGCCTTTCATACGTTCAGTCAATACCTTAGTATAGACTTTACTCGCATAGCTGACCAAGCTGATGGCCCTATAGGCCTATATATATTGTTACATAATTATTTCCCCATAATAAATATATTTGTAAAATATATTCTTTTTTAAGACAGAATTAGGAATGAAATCCATTGTACAACTGTAACATTATAAATATGCTTCACAAATATGCGATCACTACATATACATACATACATACAAACATACATACATACATATATATCTTGAGGCTGTTTTCTTAACGGGGTAATGGGAGAAGACGGAGCGTCAAGCTTCGAAGTCCTTACATACTTCTTTCGCCTCTTCAAAGCTCATCATTCTCCTCACGCATTTTCGCCTAGGTATGCAGGGTTTTTGGCTTTTCCGTCAGCTAACACTCTGGCTATTTGATTTTTATAAGTCAGCTTTGTCTTTCTTGGCTTCTACTACCACTCGCTTTCGCTCTGTAGATTTTCTTCGTCAGACTTTCATCACTCATTATTTCCATGTGCCCGATCCATCTAAGTATTCCTTACTTCATTTTAACAATAACATTGTTGCGCAATCCTGTCATATTGCATTTCTCTTCGTTGCTCATTTTGTCCACAAAGGTGACTCCCCATACATATATCTAAGAGATTTTATTTTACTGCATTTATATTACTTTTGTTTACGTCGAATAGACTTCGAATCGGAGCGACATGTCACCATATATGCTTACACGGGCTCTTTGGCCTAGACATAATGACCTCACAGCCTGCAGTAAGGGGATCTCCACACCATATTCAGGCAGAAGACTACATAACATCTTACGCACTACTCAATCAAACGAAATCGAAAAAGCGCAGAAAACTTTCTGACCTATGGCCATAAACTTCTCCGCAATGTTACGAAGCGAAATCTAATCCATATAACTTCTACCGTTTCTAATACCACATTGTGCCTCCTAAAATAAAATACCTTTCAGAAATGCCTTACATACGCTAAGTCAATACTTTGGTATAGACTTTACTTGTTAAGCTGACCAAGCTGATGGCTCTATAGCACACAGTATAAACGAGAATCTATTCCTTTATAGAGAGGTACTATAACTGCGGTGCGCCTGCTTTTGATGCGACAGACCGCTGCAGGCATGTACGCTACGCGAAACAGACCCGTTATTGTAGTTACCCTTTGAAAGTGGTATATTCCTAGAACGGCTCCTTTGTGTGCTCTCGTGTATAACTTGCTTTTGAGCCGGCTATCCACTAGGAAACAATCATCGTACTCTTTTCGTCCTTCCTTTCTCATGTGTACAGATCCTTTTGTGCTTAAATATGATATTAGCAACAAAAATGTCCTTTCCATACACACTCGTAACACAATCCTACCAACATAATTCAACCTTTTATCTCCATACTTGCTTAGGACTGACTCAAACCCTATTCGAGCTGCCCCCTGACCCATCCATTCATGTCTCTACTCACAATAATGCTCCTGCTCTAACTCGGCTCTAACTAACAGAGCACAAAATTCTTCGTCAACCCCGTCTTGAGACACACCCAGAGAAGTCTCGGGTTTACACACATACTCAGTTTCACAAATAGCTGAACGAGAGGACAACAATGTGCCAGGTATCCACCTTCTTCTTCTGGTACGTCGGACCACAATGCGATTTCTCCACTGGGTAAGTCTACGAGTTCACTGCCCTTTAGTTTGATTTCACTCAAACATAACACGTCCAATCTTCTCTTTTCCATAATTTTTATCGATTCGTTCATCGTCTCTTCAGTCCCGCCTCTCTCATTCCACTCAGTTATTCTACACTCCTCCTTCGACTTCCCGCCTCGAGGTACACGGCGTGTTGGATGGCGGTCCCCAACGCCGAACTATACTCTGTACATACCAGTGAAGACGAGCCGTGTACATCGCTTCGGGGGACGCCCTATCTCTATCGCTAACGCTGTCCCGCATGGTGTGCACAGACGAGGATTTACAAAAAACGAAATTAATTTTAAAAAACATCTTAATCACAACACAAACAAAATGAACTGCAATTAAGTATAGCATTGGTTGCTGTAATATATACATTTAAATATACTTAGTTCTGACGAACCCTTACACAAAAGGAATCGGTTCATTTTTATATAAATGAAGAAAAACTTACCATTAAATACATAACAATGTTCAAATGGATTACCACGGTAACCAGTCAAGCAAGTACATATAGCAAGATGATTCGTCGCTCTGCAGTTGGTGTTGATTCCACAAGATCCAAGGCAAGGATCGACACATTTTTCTCGAACGCAAGCTTTATCACTAGGGCAATCTTCATTGATGGTACATTCCGGAGCACATCGTGGTGGTGCACCAACGTAGCCAGATTTACAACTGCATATTGCCAAGCCACCAATATCTCTACATATAGAAAATGAGCCACAAGAGTTTGGTTCACATGGAGAAGTTACAAGTGGTGTCATTAATTTCTCTTTTACGCATCTAAGGAAAGGATCTCCTTCATATCCGGGTTGACAAGTACAGTAGGGACTGTGATGATGAACACGGCATTGAGCGTGTTCTCCGCATGTTCCAATACATGGATCAACACACTTTTGCTTAATGCAAGCCTTATCGAGTGAGCATTCTGAGCTTGTTGTACATTCTAATCGACAGTTTGGTGGACTGCCAATGTAATTTAGCAAACACGTGCAAATAGCCTTGTTATTTAAAACATCGCATGTGCTGTACGGCCCACAAGGAGATGGATTACAGGGATCTATTGGTTTTTCTGTAATAAAAATATCAACAATAACTGACTAATAGTCTAAACAATTACGCAAATGGTGTGACCCCAAACTAAACATTTGGTTTGTAATATGGGTACCATTGGTAACTTTTCTGAATGGCGCGAATGTTACTCCACTCCGACTCTCAGACTCCTTCAGTATGTTGTATGGTACTCCCAAGCCCATTCAGAAAAGTTCGTTTCATGCATTGACCTTACCGGGGATTGAATTCGGGAGCCCGGTTTGGGAGGAAGATGCTGTGCCCACCCACGCCAACGGGCCAGTCATATTAAAAATAGTTTTTAAACAAAGAAGTATAAAAGAATAACTAACCTTCTCTGAAAATACAATTATCGTAGGGATTTCCCACATAACCAAATGTGCAAATACACGTTGGTATATGATTAATTACTTGACACCGTGCATTTGATCCACATAATCCTAAACAGGGATCTTGACATTTATTGTTAACGCATGCTCGATTCTCTGGGCAATCTGAATTAATCAGACATTCTGGTCTACAGCTCTCATACGGGTTACCAAAATATCCATTTACACATACACAGCTGCCAACGTTATTGCGTTCTTGACATATTGCGTTTGGCCCACATGGATTTGGTAGACATGGTTTAATTAATGGCACTGGTTTTGACACTGGAAAAAATATAAAATTACATTATAAGCACGTAAGGCAGGACAAAACACTATGGATTGTAGAAAGGCACTGCAGCTGATGAAACATAAATGTATAAAATTGCAAATAATTAAACTTAATTAGTTAGATATTATTTTTTACCTTTGACTGGTAAGCATTGATCAAATGCATCTCCTTCATAACCTGGTTGACAAATACATTGTGGCGAATGGCTGACTACTCGACACTCAGCATTATGACCACAAGCTCCAACACAAGGATTAGAACATTTATGGTTAATACATGCTTTGTCAAAATCACATTCACTATTAGTAACACACTCAGGGCGGCAGTAAGGAGGCAATCCAATAAAATTGTTTACGCATGAACATGATGGCAAATCACCAACTGCTCTACATACAGCATTTGGTCCACAAGGTGAAGGTTCGCATGGTGTTCTCTTATTGACTGGTTCACCTGTAAATGAAGACATGAACGTCTGTCATTTGTGAATATAAAATAGTTATGCAATACGTTATTTTGTTATTAAAATAACTTACTTTGAACAATAAGTGTGCATTGTGTAAATGGATTACCAGTAAAGTCATTTCCACAAAAGCAAATTGGCTTATGGTTATGAACTCTACATTCTGCGTTTACACCACAAGAACCTTTACAAGGATCGATACATTTTTGATTAGAACATGACATAAGACTTGTACAATCAGAATCCACTGAGCATTCAGGTCTGCACGAAGATGGTACACCAATGTAGCCAATCAAACATGAACAAACAGCTTGTTGTTGGATTTTTCGACATACACTATATGGGCCACAAGGAGATGGTGTACATGGGTCCTTCTGTATTGGAACTGAAAATTAAAAATAAATGGTCAAGTATACATAGACTAGAAAGTAAAACTAAACATCGATCAATTACAATTATACTTTTACCTGTAATTGCATTACAAGAGAAGAAAGCATTACCCGACGTATTCGTCGGACAACTACACATAGGAATGTGGTTGTATACTTCACATATTGCACCAGAACCACAAAGATTGATACACGGATTGACACATTTATTGTTGACACATGCTAAATTTTGTGCGCAGTCAGAACTATGAGTGCACTCTGGACGACAGCTTAAGTATGGATTACCGAAATAATTAAATATGCAGGTGCATATTCCTTCATTGCAGTTTGCGTTTGCACCACATGGGTTTGGATTACACTTGTCATAAAGGTCGGGAATGGGTTCTGGAAATTATTAAACACATTGAATATCATTTTATTTTAATAGTTATTTCTCCGGATTTTTTCTGAATTTATAAGAATAGTAGTTTACAAAATGCATACCTATAAGTTGTATCACATGACAACTCTGGAATGGATTTCCAGTATATCCCTCTTTGCAGCTACATATCGCGGAATGCTGATGGACTTGACAAACTGTTTGTAAACCACAAGAGCCTAAACAAGGATCACGACACTTTTGATTTATGCAAGCCTTTGTGCCGGGACAATCTGAATTTATAACACATTCAGCTCTGCAGTTAGGAGGAGCCCCGATATAACTTTCAATACAAGTACAAATTGATAGTTTATTTACTGTCTGACAGAGTGCATTTGGTCCACACGGAGATGGTATACATGGATTTTGTTCAGGAACTGGTACATCTATCAGAAACAGAATGAAATTAGCTTATGCATAATTATTGTTTAAAAGAAGACACATTTGTATTTCATACTTACTTTCTATACGTGAACATCTAATGAATGGATCTCCGTCATAGCCCTGACGGCATGAACAAATTGGCGCGTGATTTACAACTCTACACTCAGAATTTTGGCCGCATACATTATTACATGGATTGACACATTTTTGCCTAACACAACTTTTCGTTACGTCACATTCTGAATTAATAATACATTCAGGTCGGCAATTTGGAGGAGTACCAATGAATTCAGACATACATGAGCAAGAAGCCAGACCATTATTTTCTTTACAAATCGAATTACTTCCGCATGGATTAGGTAAACATGGATTTTGAGGAACTGGTGCTGTAATATAAAAAAAAATGCAAAAAATAGTTATGAAATATGACAATATTTCTGGTCAAAATAAATATTACTTAAAGTCAAAAGACATATAAATTTATTTTTGTGTTTACCTGGCTCATTGATAATAATATGGCAGTAAGAATATGGGTTTCCAGTATATCCTGGTGCACAGCTACATGATGGAATATGGTTTATGACTTGACAAATTGCTGTAGAGCCACACACTCCAGGACATGGATCTTCACATTTATTTTTAAGGCAAGCTTTATTATAAGTACAGTCTGTATTCAGGACACATTCTGGTCTGCAATATTCATAAGGGTTACCAAAATATCCTTGTTCGCAAATGCAAGCTGCAGCTCCATTCTTCGAGACTTTGCATTTTGCGTTGGCTCCGCAAGGAGTAGGATTACATGGATCCACATGTTCTAATATTTGTGGTAGATGATAACACGATGTGAAAGGATCACCAGTATATCCTTCTTGACAAGAACACATAGGACTGTGCAGGCGAACTACGCAAACGGTGTTAGTTCCACAAGATCCCGGGCATGGATCATTACATTTATAATTAATGCAAGCTTTATTAGATGGACATTCGTCACTTGTTGTGCATTCTCTTCGACAATGTGGCGGTGTACCTTCGAATGTCGGCTGACATGAACAAATGTGAGATTTACCATCAGATGTCGGATTACAAAAACTATTTGGGCCACAAGGAGATGTCGAACAAGGATTAACTAGCGCTTCTTCTGTGGCTTGCACTGAAATAAATAAAAAAGTTATGTTGTTATTTTATTTAACAATAGTGTACATAAATATGAATTAAATAAATGTAATAAATATTTACCGATGCAGTGTGAAAATGGAGATCCCGTGAATCTTGGAGGACAGGTGCATATTGGATTATGATTATTAACATTACATAAAGCATTATATCCACATGATCCTGGGCACGGATCCTGACATTTGTGATTGATACAGGCTTGAGATGGAGGACAGTCCGTGCTTTGAATACATTCCGGCCTACAACTGGGTGGATTTCCGATAAAACCTTCCACACAAGCGCAAATAGCTTGCTCGTTGAATTCTCTGCATATACTGTTAGGTCCACATGGAGAAGGTTCACATGGACGGCTTTTAGGCTCTAAAAGTTTCACATAAATTAATTTAGAATTTAAACTTCTCTAAAAAGTAATTTCATAAATGAATTATATCATACAACACGTTCTTACTTTCAATCTTAACGCATCGAACAAAAGCATCTCCAGTCATTCCACTTGGACAACTGCAGATGGCTACATGGTTGAAAATATTACATTCTGCATTCAAACCACACATATCGCGACAAGGATTTATACATTTAGAGCGCAAGCACGCCTTATCGCTGGGACAATCAGAACTGAGTACACATTCTGGACGACAGCCAAAATAAGGGTTCCCGTGATATTCAGGTAGACATGTACATTCTCCGTTGTTACATTCAGTGTTAGAACCACATGGTGATGGATTACATGGGTCACTCTTTTGAGGAGGTTCTGAAAAATAAAACAATTAATAATGCATTCTTAAAAACATTTCGAAACATCAGTAACCTTAATCTTATGAGAATATTTACCTGGAGGGCTGACGTTACAAACTGAGAATGGATCACCTTTATAACCAGTAGAACACGAACAAATTGGTACATGATTTAAAACAGTACATAAAGCATTTAATCCACATGAACCCAAACAAGGATTTTGACATTTAGTATTTATACAAGCCTTATCATTACTACAGTCAGTATTTACGATACATTCTGGTCTACAATTTGGTGGACTTCCAACGAATCCATTTAAGCAGGTACACGAAGATATTCCACCAATATCTCGACACTCTGAGTTTAGACCACAAGGAGAAGGCACACATGGATTAATAGATTCCATAAATGTACTAGTCGGCATTGAAATTATATAGCAGATAGAGAAAGGATCGCCAGTGTATCCTTGCTTGCACGAACAGATAGGATTGTGTTTGATTACTCTACAGTCTGTATTCACACCACATGCTTTTAAACATGGAGATACACATTTAAGATTTTCACAAACTTTGTCTAATGAACATTCAGAGCTAGTAGTACATTCTGGCCGGCATAATGGTGGTGATCCTTGATAACCACTTAAACAAGTACAAATAGCTAATCCGCCACGAGATTTACATTCGCTGTGTGGTCCACAGGGCGTTGGGTTGCAAGGATCAAGCATATCTACTGTAACAATAAAAATTACATTTCAATTAATCGTATAAACACAATATTTGCATTCAAGGAAAAATTTAAAAGAGTTATAATACATACCTTGTGGCTTATAGATGCAAAGGTTATATGGATCCCCATAGTGCTGATCAAGACAAGAACAACTAGGTATATGATTGATGACATTACACAAAGCGTTTACACCGCAAGTCCCAGGGCAAGGATCTTGGCATTTATTGTTGTGGCAAGCCATATTTGAGGCACAATCGGAATTCAATAGACATTCTGGTTTACAAGCTTCGTAAGGATTTCCAAAATATCCCCGTAAGCAAATGCAAGATCCAGCATTATTCCGTTCTTTACATTCAGCATTGACGCCACAAGGTGAAGGCACACAAGGTGTTGGGCGTTCTTGTTCAATAGCGGCTACTTCAATTGAACACAGTAGGAATGGATCACCCGTATATCCTTTTTGGCATAAGCAGATAGGTGTATGACTAACAACTCTACACTCCGCGTTCACACCACAAGAATTAGGGCAAGGATCTATGCATTTTCTGTTGATACATGCCATATTCGCAGCGCACTCAGTGTTACTAGTACATTCCGGTCGACAATAAGGTGGTACGCCTGTAAATTCTGGCAAACATTTACAGTCTGCATTTTCTCCGTTCTCTGTACATTGTGAATTAGGCCCACAGGGTGAAGGAAGACAAGGGTCTACTTTTACAGGTGGCGTAGCAGCTATAACAAATCGAAAACGCATTCTAAGATTTTAAGTAAAAACTAAAAGATTTTTTTTAAATAATACAAATTACTTACTACTACTACTCTATCAAATGCTTTTCTAGATCCACGAAAGCATAGAAAACCTTAATTAGACTTAGTTTTGTTAACATTCATTATCAATCCTTTCACATCACAGTCTTCTTTCATGCACGTGACTAGTTACCATTGTACCATCACATACTATCTTTCAATGTCTGGAGGCAACTGTCCAAATACCACGAACCAAATAACACGAATAGCCAGGCAGACATCACGCAGCTCTGTCTGACACCTGAACAGACTTCGAACCAGGGCGACATGTCACTTCTATCTTTACACAAGGTCCGTGGCCTCGATATAATCACCTCACAGCCTGCAGTAAGGGGCCCTCCACGCCATATTCAGGCAGAAGGCTACAGTTTCTTTCGCACTCTTCGCATCAAATGCTCTTTCAAGATTACCGAAAGTGCAGAAAACTTTCTGACTTATGGGCCGAAACTTGCCCATGATAACGCGAAGCGAGAAAATCTGAGCTATACAACCTCTATCGTTTCTAAAACCACCTTGGGCCTCCCACAAATATCTTTCTGAAACGCCTTTCATACGTTCCGTCAATACCTTGTTATAGACTTTGTTTGCTAAGCTGATAGGATAGCCTTTTAGCACGCACAGTCTAAATGAGACCCTTTCCGTTTATAGATAGGCACTATGGCTGCGGTGCGCCAGTACTCTGGAATCTCCCCCTTCTGCCAACACAAAGGTTGCACAGTGCACAGAAGGTATCCCAGACCCCAGATCCTAGTACCACCATACTTGATCATCTCAGCAGTCACCTCATCAATTCCCGCAGCCTTTTTACATTTCAATCTTCTTATCACTTTCTCAATCCCTTTCATACTAATGGCATCCTCCAGTCTCTGACCCGAGTGTGGCAATTTATAAGAATCGTTCTCAGTGTCAGAGACGGAGTCGCCACTCTCATACAATTCTCTATAGTATACTATAGTATAGTATATAGTAGTATTCTATGGCTGCAGAACATTTTTTTTATTTGTAAGCAGGTTGTTTTATTTTTTTTCCTCGAAGTTGACCGACATCCTGCTTTCGTCTAACCTTTTACGCTTCTCTTTCACTAATGCTTTTGTTTCTGCTTTTTGCAGCTTATATCTGTCTTTCATTAAATTTTTCATACCATATCTTTTTTAGTAGCAAGGTAGTCCGCTATGCTTTCTTCTTCTTATACACAGACTTCTTCACCTCATCATCCCACCATACATCACGCTTTTTACCATTCCCCATCTTATTTGTTCCACACACTTCTTTCGCAGCCCCGACCATACTATTCCTAAGGTTCTGCCAACATTCTTCAACATTCTCGCTCATGGCTTTCAATCTATCATCAAGCTTACCGGATACTACCCTTTCATATTCATTCCTGGTGGTCACTTCCTGCAGTTTCCAGCCTTTAATGCGATTAACCGCTGCAGGTTTGACACTACGCGATGTCCCTTTGCTGCAAACAGACCCCTTATTGTGGTTATCACCAGAAAGTGGTGCGTTCCCAGATCGACTCCTCTTTGCGCTCTTGTGTCCATAACCTGCTTCTTAAGTCTGCTATCCACCAGGAATAAATCAATCATACTTTTCGCACCCTTTCTTTCCCACGTGTACTGATCGATTCTTTTGTGCTTAAATATGGTATTAGCTACAAAAAGATCCTTTTCCATACACTGTCCTAACACAATCCTACCAGAATCATTCACTCTCTTATTTTCATATTTGCCTAGGACAGCCTCAAATCCTGTTCGAACTGTCCCGACCCATCCATTTATGTCTCCACTCACAACAATTCTCTCATTCTCTTCAACTGTCGCTAGAACTTCTCTAAGATTCTCCCAAAACTGCTCTAGTTCACCCAAACCAACAGAGGACACTGGGGCATACAGTGCCAAATTAATAAATAAATAAATAATAATAAAAACCGCAAAATTAAAATAATAGGTAGTAAAATTGTACTAATTTACTTACGTATTAGTTGACAAATAGAGAATGGGTCTCCGGAATATCCAGCCAAACAAGTACATATTGGATTATGATTCACGACTATACAGTGTGTATTGCGACCACAAGCTCCTGGACACGGATCGATGCATTTTTGATTTGAGCAGGCCTGATTTAATTTACAGTCACTACTGACTGTGCATTCTGGGCGGCAATTTGGTGGGCTGCCAAGGTAACCTTGGATACACACGCATACTGCGTGTCCTTGCACTTCTCTGCATTGACTATTAGGACCACATGGTGATGGTTGACACAAGTTATTTGGAGTTTGAATTTCTAGAACGACAACAGGAAACAGTTAAATTAAAGTGTAGTTTAGATTTTCGTAATAAATGGTGTTGATAGTTATCTACACAAAATGTGTTATGAAACTTACCCTTTATTTTAGTACAGTAATGGAAGGGAGATCCTGTAAATCCTAGCGCGCAAGAACACATGGGTATATGATTAATAACTTCGCAAATAGCCTCGGTCCCACATGAATCAACACAAGGATTTTCGCATTTATTTCTTATACAAGCTTTGTCTCTTGGACAATCTGAATTTAGTATACATTCAGGTTTACAACCGAAATAAGGATCTCCATGATATTCTGGTATACAAGAACAAACACCATTTAGACAAACAGCATTAGTTCCACATGGTGACGGCGTACAGGGGTCGACTGGCTCAATTTCTGTAAAAGTACATGTATATAAATAATAGTATGTATGTGTATCACTGTTATTAAACACTAAGTAGTTATTTAGTAATAATACCTTGGGGTTGAAGGTGGCAATTTGTAAAAGGATTCCCAGTGTAACCAGGCACACATGAACAAACAGGTAAATGATTTACAACATTACATTGAGCATTATTTCCACAGGCTCCAGGGCATGGATCGGCACACTTATTATTGATACAAGATTTTACGGCATCGCATTCCGAACTAATTATGCACTCTGGTCTGCAACGTGGAGGTGAACTTATGTAATTGGGGAGACAAGTGCAACGAACGGTTCCGCCGTAGTCTTGACAAAGCGAGTTTGGTCCGCATGGTGATGGAATACAAGGATTAACTACAACTGGCGGTGAAGGAATTTCAACTGGCACTGAAACGATACAAATAATGGCATATTTTAACTTATAAACATATAACAGCTATTATTACGTGTGTGCATATTACAGGAAATTACTTACTTGGTACACAATTAAAGAATGGATCCCCAGTAAAGTGATCTTGACATGAGCATATTGGATTATGAGCGATAACTCGACAGTTGGCATTTCGACCACATTGACCAATGCATGGGTCAACACATTTACGATTTATACATGCTTTGTCGTTGTTACATTCACTGTTAATTGTACATTCAGGACGACAACTAGGTGGAATACCCATGAAATCAGGTTGGCAGCCACATACTGCTTGAGAATTCACTTCACGACATTGACTGTTAGGACCACAAGGAGATGGAGAGCAAGGACTTGGTTTTACTTCGTCTATGAACAACAAAATTCAACTTTATTGTATTGCTATCGCAACGCTAAAAATTCATCGACACGTATATTAAATGAATATAATAAATAATAAAATTTCTATATACCTTCCGATTTTTCAACACAGTACGAATACGGGTTGCCAGTTAACCCTGGTGCACAATAACATGACGGTAAGTGATTTATCACTTGACATATTCCGTTATGTCCGCAAATACCTGGACAGGGATCTCTGCACTTATTCTGTACGCATGCTAACATAGGAGGACAGTCGCTATTAAGGACACACTCTGGACGACATCCTTCATATGGATCTCCGACATGAGATCCTATACATTTGCAAGATCCAGCGCCATTTCTTTCTGTACATTCTGCGTTAAGTCCACATGGTGATTGTTCGCATGGTGAATTGTATTCTACAAGGGTATCTGTAAACGATTTAAGTGAACTTTATAATTTTTCTAATTCAAGAATAGAATCGCAATATAAATAAAGACATAATTTAAACATAAGTAAGATTAATCGAATTATGAAACTAACCTTTTATAGGACTACAGGAAATAAGAGGATCACCAGTTTGATCATAAGGACAAGAGCAAATTAAAGCATGACTAATGATTTTACAATCTGCATTATATCCACAACTTCCAGGGCAAGGATCTTTACATCTTTGATTAACACAAGCCAAATTGGTTGGACATTCTGAATTGCTAACGCATTCTGGGCGGCAATTGGGTGGAGATCCAGTATAATCCGGATGACAAGTACACGACGGTAAGTCTCCAATCACCTTGCATACTGAATATGGACCACAGGGCGAGGGCGTACAAGGATCTACTGGAGGTAGCGGTGAAGCAACTGAAACAAGCGTATGTTTAACGTTTTCGAATATATTACTCTTCGATCACTTATTTATGATCGAAGATATTACGTAATAATGTATAAAATATTTAAATATGTTAATAGTTGCAATAAAATATCTAAACACTTACTTATAGCATTACAACGAACAAAGGGATCTCCAGTGTACTGAGTTGGACATGAACATATGGGATTGTGATTTACGACATCACATTTTGCTCCAAATCCACAAGTGCCTATACATGGATTTATACATTTATGATTATTACAAGCTTCGTTTAATGGACATTCGGTGCTAATTGTACATTCCGGACGACAAGATGGTGGACTACCGACAAACGTCGGTAGACAGGAACAAACAGCCTGATTATTTATTGGTCGGCATTGACTGTTAGGTCCACACGGGCTTGGGCTGCAAGGTTGTTTTTGAGTAACTGTAAAAAAAAATATTTTATTTTTCTTCTTTAATTTTATGAGGTGTCACGATACATACACGTTTGTTTACTTACTTTCAATTTTATAACATTCCAAGAAGGCATTACCCGACGTTCCTTCGGGGCAACTACATATTGGAATGTGATTATAGACATTACATTGTGCAGTGGGAGCACACGTTCCCGGACAAGGGTTTATGCATTTCTTATTAGAGCAAACTTTCTCTAAGGGGCAATCCATGCTTGTAAGACATTCGGGTTTACATCCGAAATATGGGTCACCATGATATTCATCTAAACATTCGCATTGTCCATCTGTACATTTAGTGTTAAATCCACAGGGAGAAGGATTGCACGGATCAGTTGGAGTAGCATCTTAAATAATAAAAAACAATTTAATTTTATATTACAATTTTAAAAACTTGAATAAAACCATAGTTATATAAGTTTACCTTTGACTGGTTGAATTACACTACAAAAAGTGAAAGGATCTCCTGTGAAACCTTGGGTGCAAGAACATGCTGGAGAGTGATTGAATACCGTACATACTGTATTCTGACCACAACTACCAGGGCACGGATCACGACATTTCATATTAATACAAGCTAAGTTAGATGGACAGTCTTGGTTTATAGCACATTCTGGTCGACAATTCGGTGGAAGTCCTAGATAATTTGGCATACAAGTACAAGATGGCGAATTGTTAACATCACGACAGATGGAATTGGGACCACATGGATGTGGAAGACATGGATTTCTCTGAGGGTCTGGAACATGAGCGATTGATACTGAAATTTAAAAAAAAATTAAATAAGGTAAATACATTTGATTACAACAAACTCAAATTTTAGATTAATTATATTGACTACTTACACTCCGGATAGCAACGAGTAAACGGATCACCAGTAAATCCTGAAGTACACGAACATATGGGACTGTGGTTTATTACTCTACATATAGAATTAGATCCGCAGTGTCTTGGACACGGATCGATACATTTTTGATTAACACAGGCTTTATCACCAGAGCATTCAGAGCTGACCGTGCATTCAGGTCTACATCCAGGTGGAGAACCGATATAATTGGGCATACAAGAACAAACGCTTTGGCTATTTACTGGACGACAAATGCTATTTGGACCACAAGGGTTCGGTATACATGGTGTTACTACTTCTGGTGGAGATTCTGAAAATAAGTACGTAATTATTATTTAGAATTTATCTAACACTTCAATATTATCATAATTATATTAATTTTTCTTCAATCAATAGTTATTCAATTTACCTTGTATAACATAGCATTTTTGATATGGATCTCCGGTGTATCCCAAAGGGCATGTACAAGTTGGTAAATGGTTAACGACAGTGCATGTTGCTATAGGCCCGCAAGTTCCAGGGCATGGATCTTGACATTTATTACGTATACAAGCTTTATTTGGCGTACAGTCAGTGTTGATCGTACATTCAGGTCTACAGCCTTCATAGGGATTACCAATGTATCCAAGAATACAAGAACAAGACCCAGCAGAATTATATTCTTTGCAAACTGCATTTGGTCCACATGGCGAAGGTTTGCAAGGTGAAATTTTTTCGAGAGAAACTTCTTGTTGCAAGTAACACGATGAAAAAGGATCTCCGGTAAAACCATTTTCACAAAAACATGCGAGTGAGTGGCTAATAGTTCTGCATTGTGCGTAAAGACCGCAAGCATTAATGCATGGGTCTTTACATTTTTGATTAACGCAGGCTTGATTGGATGGACATTCACTATTAGTAGTACATTCTGGACGACAATGTGGTGGCGTACCAAAGAAATTAGGCATACAAGTACATAACGGTGTATCTGAGATTTCTTTGCACACGGAGTTAGGGCCACATGGAGATGGAGAACATGGTGTAGCGTCCAGTTGTGGAGTAGCTGTTATAAGAAAAAAAGTAGTAGTATATAAGAATTGATTCATGAAATACCTATAATCTTCAAAGAAGTAAAATATAATACTTACTTAAAGGTATACATCTTAAAAATGGATCCCCGGTGTACTTGGGTGGACAACTACATATTGGATTGTGTTTTACAATATTACATTTAGCTCTGACCCCACATGAGCCTAAACATGGATCGATGCATTTCTGATTACTACACGCTCGGTTGAGAGGACAGTCAGAGCTGACTACACATTCTGGTCGACATAGTGGAGGACTGCCTTTATATCCTAAGACACATGTACATACTGCTTGTCCATTTACTTCCCTGCATTCACTATTAGGTCCACAAGGTGATGGATAACACGGATTTGTTATTGCTGGAACTGCAGAAATAAGAATAAATTCATGCATTTCATTCGAATTATGGTGTTCTCATGAATCTAAAAATTTATTATTTTCCATCCAATATTTAATATAACATGTAGAGCATATAGATATAAAAAGAAAATCTTTATTACCGATCTAGAAAACTGTTAAACACATCGTCATTCAAAAGTATTCCATATATCTTAAAGAATTTTCGATACATGAAATAAGTTTCATTATTATTTTACAAGATACACACTGATGCACATGATTAAATTACAGTCACAAAATTACAAATGATTATTTATTGACGATATACCTTGAATTACTTCGCAACTATAGAAAGCATTTCCAGTCATTCCATGAGGGCAGCTGCACATCGGTATGTGGTTAATAACGTCGCATATGGCATTTTTAGCACAGGTGCCTTCACATGGATCTATGCATTTGTTTCTTACGCATGCTTTATTTCTCGGACAATCGGTGCTGAGTACACACTCAGGTCGACATGCAACGTAAGGGTCACCTTGATGTTCTTTGATACATGAGCATATGCCATCTTCACAAACTGCATTTGTTCCACATGGCGAAGGATTACATTTGTCAATAGGTACATCTTGCTCTGTATAAAATAAAATAATATGATTAGTTCCATTTTTTACCTTTTTAATTACAATATATAATATGTTTATAAACAAAATGCATACCTGGCGGTTTAGGAATGCAAGCAGTAAATGCGTCCCCTGTATAATATTCGGGACATGTACATACAGGTATGTGATTGGTCACTACACATAGTGCACTAATGCCGCATGAGCCTCGACAAGGATCACGACATTTTTGTTGAATACATGCCATTGACGTAGGACATTCAGAGTTTAAAGTACATTCAGGTTGGCAATATGGTGGATTTCCTACATAATTAGGTATACAAGTACACGACGGAATATTTCTGATTTCCTGACACACTGAATTGGGACCACATGGGGAGGGCACACATGGATTTCTATACGGTTCAATTTCAGCATTCGCAACTGGTGCTGTAACAATAATAAATATTGAGTCAAGCTCATTATAAAAATTTTAATAACCAGGTGTGTTTGTCTCTATCATCATATCGACGAAACATCACACACTAAAAAAATTAAAATTTTGATTTCAGACAGGAATCTGCACAGTCTTCATGTTCTTTATGATATTTACATAATAAATCTTAAATATGGATGCCATTTTTGCATGTTTGTAATGCATGATTGATTGCAATTGGTATTTTCATTTAGAATTCGCTAGGTAGCCTAAACAAACTTGCTTAATATCAAGTATTATTAAAATAAATATTAATTCAGTTCAGTTGTTTTTGTCTCAGTAGAACTAAAATATTGTGAGATCTGAATTCCCATGGAATTCCCAGGTTCTCGTGACTGCCGATATCCAGTTATGTATGCGAAGGAGAACAAGTAACGATATTTCGCTTCTAAATTGAAAACACGTGGTGCGTTCATAATTGTTTTCCTCCTTCATTTGCGCAGTCAAAAAGTAAAATAAAATATTATAAGTACATTACTTACGTGGTATAGGATTACACCTAGTAAAGGGGTCTCCGGTGTAACGAGATTTACACTGACATATCGGACTGTGATTAATAACTCTACATTCAGTGTTTATTCCACAAGCATCTACACATGGATTTTGACATTTCTGATTTATACATGCTTTGTCTCTATCACATTCTGTACTTATAATACATTCAGGATGACATCCCGGTGGTGTCCCAATGTAATTCGGCATACATGAACACACAGCTTGCTTATTAACTTCTCGGCACTGACTATTTGGTCCACAAGGAGATGGTTGACAAACATCCATGGGTGTTTCTGCTATATCTATAATCAAAGAATAATAAAAAGAGTTAATAAATCCAGACGAGGGTGTTACAATTTTTGCTCAATTCCTGTTAAATTGCTATTAACAGTCTCAAAAAGTTTTCTTCCTATGTTAAAAAAGTAACACGCATAATGCAGTGATCTTTATAATGTTTCTAAAATGTACACCTTATTTTGAATATTATGATTTATTTTTAGATTATTCTGAGTGATATTTTTGGAGGTGGAGTGACGAAGCTTAAAGATTTTTTGGAAAAAAAAAATATTGAAATAAGTAAAACTAAGCAAAATATTATACTTTTTTGAATCCGTGATTTAAAGACTTTTTGGTGCATCTGCCTACCGACTGAAGTCCCTGGTTCGACTCCTGATCAGGTTAACAGGAAAAAACTTTTCTAAATTAGCTTGTGTGGTGTTTCTGGTGTTTATGTGAGCTCCCCCAGTTTGTTGCGTGGTTGTCCCCATAGTAGAAGCCTAGTGCCTTAGTTTATGATCACACAATTTGCATAATTGTCTGAAGTATATCTATACCTATACATTATACATACATAAAAATCAATGTTAGTCCGGGTGGCACTCATAAATTCGAATATCATTCGATCGATAGAGCTCAAAATTTATGAGTTATGTTCGGCACGATACTGGACAGGTTCAGAAAGTAGCAATTTTCAATTTAAGAAAATAGTCACTTCAAAACGTAGCCCCACAAATTAATTAGCTTACTTTCAATTGAAAAAAATAGCCACTTTGAAACGTAGCACCACAGATTAATTAGTTTACTCACGGTGCAGCTTGTGTGTATATAACACGACTATGTACATAGTACGGTTCAGCTATATAGCTGTATACATAAAGAGCTTTCATTTGACATACTACAGAGTGATCCCAAAACATTTATTCTTAATTTCTTTTTATATTTCTAATTTCAGACTTCAAATTTCACATATGTACCTATTATTGCCAGTATTTACTAAAACTTTTACTTTCTGTTAACTACGTCAAATAATCCCTGAACGAGTATGATAGACAGATAGACCGACGATCAGACAGATAAGACAGACAAACACCGAGCTGACTTCATAAGCGTTCCATTTTCCGATTTAGAAACGTAACACTAAATATTAACAACTTAATATTTCAATTATTGTCCATTTACTTACATTCAGGAGTACAATAGCGGAATGGATCACCGGTGTACCCTCGTTCACAAGAACATGATGGAGCATGATTGACCACTTGGCAAATAGCGTTAGGAGCACAAGCTCCTGGACATGGATCTGTACATTTGTTTCGCAGGCAAGCTTTGTTGAATGGGCAATCCGTATTAATTACACATTCTGGCCTACAACCTTCGTAAGGATTACCAATATATTCGGATAAGCAAGTGCAAGATCCAGCTCCATTGAATTCCTTACATACAGCGTTGGCACCGCAAGGAGTGGGTTGACACGGCGTGACTACTTCTTGTAATAGTTCTATTCTGTGACATTCAATGAACGGATTGCCAGTATAATCTTCTAAACAAGAGCATGAAGGTGAATGGCTAATGATGTGGCAAATAGCATTTATACCACAGGAGCCAACACACGGATCTTCACATTTTTGATTGATACACGCGCGTTGAGTGGGACATTCCGAATTACTTATACATTCTGGTTTACAATAAGGCGGTAATCCGACATATCCAGTAACACATGAACATGATGGAGAACCTAAAGTTTCTTTACAAATTGCGTTGGGTCCACATGGTGAAGGAACACAAGGATTAATAGGTTCCGGTTCATATTGTTGAATGATGCACCTAATAAACGGATTTCCAGTATATTGTGACGGGCAAGAACAAATAGGGTTATGATTAATGACTTGACATTTTGCTTCAACACCGCACGCACCTTCACATGGATTTATGCATTTTCTATTGCTGCAAGCTTCGTTAGGTAAACAGTCTGTGCTAACAATACATTCTGGTCTACACGAAGGCGGACTTCCAATAAATCCTGTTAAACATGAACATACAGCTTGACCGTTAATGTCGCGACATTCACTATTGGGTCCACAAGGACTTGGCTGACAAGGCAGTGGTATTGCAATTTCAATAGCAGAGCACGAAACGAAAGCGTTTCCTGTCATTCGATCTGGACATCTACACATAGGTACGTGATTGATAACTTCACATATTGCCGTAGATGCACATACTCCACTATTACATGGATTCACACACTTATTTCGAAGACAAGCTTTAACTTGAACACAATCCGAACTGAGCACACATTCAGGTCGACATTCGAAATATGGATCGCCCTGATATTCTGGTAGACATGTACATTCACCACTGTTACATATAGCGTTTGAACCACAAGGAGATGGATTACAAGGATCAATTTCATCAAGATTTACTTCTTGAGGTTTACATTCTGTAAATGCATTTCCCACAAAATTTTCGTAACATGTACAAATGGGCATATGATTTCTTACAACACACTGAGCGTTTAAACCACAAGAGCCCGGACACGGATCTCTGCATTTTTGGTTTATACATGCTGTGTTACTAGAACAATCTGAGTTAATTGTACATTCCGGACGACATGCTGGTGGTGCACCAATATAACTTGGTAGGCATGTGCACGAAGGAATTTCACCTATATCTCTGCACTGACTGAATGGTCCACAAGGCGAAGGTAGACATGGATCTCTTGGAGTTACGTTTTCAATTTGATCTGCCACTGCTATTAAATAGCATCTACTAAATGGATCACCAGTGTAGCGCTCTATACAAGAACATATCGGACTGTGGTTTATTACGTGACATTTCGTATTCTGTCCACATTTACCGACACATGGATCCTGACACTTTTGATTTATACATGCTTTGTTTGTCGGACATTCAGCACTGACTACACATTCCGGTCTACAATTTGGTGGTGCGCCTCGATACTCTGACATACAGCTACATACAGCTTGATCATTTACTACTTTGCAAATGCTGTTCGGACCACAAGGAGATGGGAAACAAGGATCATGAGGAATCTGGATTGCTGTAACAAAAAATTCACATTATGATAATGTCTGAATTTCCGTTTCTAAAATTGTATTTCTGTAAATTAAAATAACAATAAATTATACTCATATTTTGTTATATTAATGAATGTTAGAGGAAAACTCCGGCACTACTGAACCAATTTTAAAAATTCTGATTAGATTTGTAATTGTGACATTGTTACTTGAAGACTACTATTCCATATTACTATTACGGTTAAGTCGAAATAGAGAGCAGTGTATTTAACATGTTTATTGTGTGTTATCGTAGTGCAATGAAATAGGAAAATATTTTTCTTAAAACCAATATAGTTAATTAATAAATATAAAACAACGAAAGATCCAGCCAAGGGCGTGTTGAACATATATGTATATAGTAACTTAAGATTCCGTAGAGAATAAATTTTAAAAAATGAAGTTTTAATTTAATTTCTTGTTTTAGTTTAGGGTTCCAATTTACATTCCTGTACTAAATTCCAACTCAGCGAATGTAAAAATGACGGAATAAAACGGGTATGACATACCGACATACAGACAAATATGGCGAAACTATGAAGGTAACACGAAGGTACTAAATAATACATTATGATAGTAATATACTTAAACATTTCACACAGCGCCATCTAGTCCCAAAGTAAGCAGCACAGCGCTTGTGTTATGGGTACTAGACAACTGATATACTACTTACATACTTTTCTTTTGTAAATAAATACATATTGTACATAAACACCCAGACTCGGGGCGGGAATCGAACCCGCAACCACCGTTTATTTACAGCGCGCTTAGCCGTTGTGCCACGGATGTCGGTAATGATATGTATACATTTTTGGCTATGCCTCTGCTACTACCTAACAACATGGTGCCATTAGACTTCTCTTTTACCATTTATGACTTGTAATAGTTTGGGATTAAACGCGTGACTTATATTTTTCAGATATGTGATTCAGTAAGCTCGTATTAATTTTTTACCGGCCATACATTTCAATGAAGCTATACACACGATGACAATAATATAATATATGGTTACGGTTGGACTTTATGTCAAAGTAATAAGGCTGATTAACAAATGAAACGTGACACGCAACATTTAGAGCCTATGTCTTAAAATATGTAGAGCTAGGAACCAAAAAGACATTGCAAACTTTATCAACAGCGATGTGAAATTATGATTTCATGTCATTGAAATTTATAATTTTGTAATTTTTGCTAAATTTATAAATGGATTTTTGTGTAATTATTACATTCTATTTGTACCTACTTTACAAATTGAAGTAAAATGAATATACTTACGTTCTCTGAAAATGCAATTTTGAAATGGGTTTCCTGTGTATCCATGAATACAAGTACATATCGGTACATGGTTCACAGTTTGACATTGTGCGTTAATAGCGCAAGTGCCTGGACAAGGATCCTGACATTTATTTTGTTGACATACTCTGTTGGAAGGACAATCGGTATTAACAGTACATTCAGGTCGACATCCTTCATATGGATTTCCAAAATACCCCGGGAAACATGTACAGGATCCAACATTATTTCTTTGTTTACAAATTGCATTGCTTCCGCATGGTGATGGTGTACAAGGTGTAGGAGGTTCGAATGATATGGATACCTTTTGAGCATTGCATGATACAAATGGATCTCCAACATATCCTTGTGGACATACACAATTCGGTGTGTGACTAACGACGCGACATAGCGCCATGTTACCACATGCACCTACACATGGATCTGCACATTTAGAATTTATACATGCCATATGGTTCGGACATTCGCTGTTACTTGTACATTCTGGACGACACTGAGGTGGTGCACCAATAAATTCAGGCATACATGTACACGATGGCGAATCATTGATAGTTAGACATACAGAATTTGGTCCGCATGGTGATGGCAAGCACGGATTTACTTGAGGAAAGATATCGTGAGCTGAAAAATATGTACAAATATTAATGTATAGCAACGAATTCATAACATAAAACCAGAAATAAAAAGTATTATCATATTTAAATGACCACTTTAACTTACATTTGGGAACACATCGAGTAAAAGGATCTCCTGTGAAGTCCTTTAAACAAGAACAAATAGGATTATGATTTATAATTTCGCAATGTGCATTGAGGCCACAGGCACCACTACATGGATTAATGCATTTATAGTTGCTACATGCTTTGTTCTGTGGGCATTCAGCACTAGTAGTACATTCAGGTCTACATGTTGGAGGATTTCCTATATATCCCGGTACGCATGAACAAACGGGTACATTGTTTATCTTGCGACATTGACTATTTGGTCCACAAGGATTTGGATTACAAGGGTTACTTGGTGAAGGAACTGAAACAACAAAAAGGAAAAGTTTCATTTCAATGTTAAAAAAGTATATATATATTGTTAGTATCAGCACAGATTAATTAGTTTACTAGCGTAGAGTATCAGTATTAATTTTACCTGAGATTATACTACATGATACGAATGAATTTCCAGTGTATCCACTCGGACAGCTGCACATTGGTATATGATTAATGACTTCACAAATGGCATTGACACCGCAGGTCTCTGGACATGGATTTACACATTTCTTTTTCACACAGATCTGGTTCTTTTGACAGTCTGCACTGACGATACATTCAGGTCGGCAGCCAATATATGGATCACCGTGGTATTCAAGCAAACAAGTACAATCTCCGTTATTACATTCTGCGTTAGGGCCACAAGGTGACGGATTGCATAAATCAGTAGGCAAAGGTTCTGAAAAATACCAGAAATGGTTAATGTATGTACATAATAAGATTTTCTTACATGTGCTCATACAATGACTTTCTCAAAAATCTGATTAATGCTAATTACTACTCTATGATATTATAAAATTAAGCAATTAATTTTTTACGCATTGTTCTTCCACGCACGTTGAGTACCGGCAAAAATTACTCATCAAAAAAAAAATGTAAAAAAATGCCAAGTCTCGCAACGCAGATCTTCCACCACAAAAAGTTGTGAGATCTCATGTAAACAAGTCAGTTATATTAGTTAGTGTCTATGGAGGCACCTATTCAATGACTTTGTTATAAATTGTTAGCTCATCGATTACCTATCAACATTTATAAGTGACTGTATCAATATTAGACATTTTTATTTCTATAATGAATATAATGACTTGGCAATCGCACGGCAACATAAAAACATTAGAATAATCTACTATTTAAACTACTCCTAACCGACATAGTGCTAGCAGGCCTAATTTATGCAATATGTAAACAAGGACAAAGAGCTCAGATCGCTAATATTCGGTAGATGTTACACTAACTAACGCTGACACTAACTAAAATAACTGACTTGGTTTTACGTGAGAACTTTTTGTAGTGGAAAAACTGAGTTGCGAGATTTGGCATTTTTTTACATGTTTTGTTTTGTGATGGGATCTCATCAAAAACAGATTTATTTTTGTAGGTCTTCCTCTCTTTTTTTTTTCTCGGGTTATATAGCTTGTCCGTCGGCTGTACCTAAAAGCGTAGATAAGTACCAAAGGTATCTAAATATTCAAATAATATCAATTTTATAGTATCCAAATAATATCAGTAAATAAATAAGTAAGCCTTTCAATCATCAAACCAATAATAACAATCGAAATTATAAAACGAAAATCGTAAACGTGTAAGTAGCGTTTCGGGGCACATCCGAACAGCATGTGGGTGCTCGCAGCATTTAATGAATAATGAATTGGGGATTTTTCATTTTTTACTTCCTTTATTTTATAGGCTAAACGCTAACTAAAATTTAAAATTTGAAGTTTGTGAGACTGCTAGAAGTACCTCAAATTTTGATGATCGGTGAGTGTGTCGTGTCAGTGACAAAATTAAGGACATTTGAAAAATTTCGAATTTTTTTATATTTTCCTTCCTTTATACTTTTATAGGCTAAACACTAAAATTCAAAATTTTAAGTTCGTGAGGCTGCTAGAAGTACCTTAGAATTTTGACAATCGGTGAGTGTGTCAGTGAAATTTTTAAATAATCATAATTTTTTTTTATTTAATGAGTAATGAAATTTCGGGATTTTTCATTTTTCCCTTCTTTTATAGGCTAAACGTTAGTTTGTGAAACTGCTAGAAGTATCTTAGAATTTTGATGATCGGTGTGTCGGCGACAAAATTAAGGAAATTTGACTTGCAATGGTTTTTAAACTACAAGTTCAAATTGAATGTAAATTGGAAATATATCCATTTATATTATGATCTCTTAGTCACTGAAAATTTAGATTTTTAGCGTTATCCACAACAAAGATACAGGAAGGTCAAAAGTGCCGTGAGTCGCTGCGAGAAAAGGATGGTACGGCTGTGTTCAACTTGGCATGGGCACTGCCCTGCTCCCAGATACTATTATTATTAATGCAAAAGCGTCTGTTACGTTTTCACGGCATAGACCGCTGGATCGACTTTGAAGAAATTTAGTATGGAGATAGATTGAACGGGGGTAGTATATAGCTATTTTTATTTTAAATTTCACGCGTTGCGTTCAGTCGCAATAATAAATGAAAGCCATCACATTTTTTTCAACGCTGTACGATATAGTTTACTTATGTATATTACAATAGATCGTGTATTACACAAATGGTATAAGAAGTAATACCTACCACGTAATGGCTGTAATATACAGTTGGTGAAAGGATCGCCTTTGTAACCATCTAGACAAGTGCAAATAGAAACATGATTTATTACTGAACATTTTGCGTTTTGTCCGCATGATCCAGGGCAAGGATCTGTACATTTCTCATTAATACAGGTAAGAGAACCAATACAATCCTGATTTGTTACACATTCAGGGTGACAATTAGGTGGGCTGCCGAAATATCCCTGAGAGCACGAACATGATGCTTGTTCTCCTATATTTCGACATATTGCATTCATACCGCATGGTGAAGGCACACAGGGATCTCTCGATTCAAATATGTTAGGTTGAGTTACTGAAATAAATCATAAGAATAGTGTTAAAACATATTGTTCACTTATCAATATCTATTTATATAACAAATATATATCTAAATTACCTGGTCTAGGTGTACATCTGGTGAAAGGATCTCCTGCGTAACCTGTACGACAACTGCATATAGGATTGTGATTGAATACTCTACATTCTGCTTTTTGACCACAAGGACCAGGACAAGGAGTAATACATTTTTGGTTTACACAAGCCTTGTTAGAAACACAATCAGAATTCAACATACACTCTGGTCTACATAATGGTGGTTCACCAATGTAATTGGGTAAACAACTGCATACCGCTTGATCATTGCTCACTCGACACTGACTATTGGGACCACAGGGACTTGGATTACAAACGTTCACTGGAGTGGTATCTTGTACTGGAATAAAATATTTACACATAAATAAGTATATCCACACATACATAAAATTAGAAAGTCGGAAGCGATTATTGAAAAAATACAATTAGCTTACAAAGTATAGGATTGCAACGTCGATATGGATCGCCGCTATGGTCCAAAATACAAACACATGTTGGTGAGTGATTCACTGTATTGCATTCTGCGTTATGTCCACAAATACCTGGACATGGGTCTTGACATTTATTGGCAATGCAGGCTCTATTTCCAGGACAATCTGAGTCAGCTATGCATTCTGGTCGACATCCCTCATAAGGATTTCCGAAATACCCTTCATTACAAGTGCACGATCCAACTTTGTTTTGTTCTTTGCAAATTGCATTAGGTCCACAAGGAGATGGAGAACACGGCATTAGAATATCAGTAGGCGTTAGTAATGAGCATTGAACAAAAGGATCTCCTACATATCCTTGTTGACATATGCACATAGCGGAGTGACTAACAACACGACATTCACTATTCGTCCCACACGCGCTAAGGCAGGGGTCTTTGCATTTTTTATTGATACATGCCAAATGTGAAGAACATTCACTATTGCTAATACATTCTGGTTTACAATATGGTGGATATCCCACATACTCTGGCAAGCAACTACAGGACGGATTTAAATCTATTTCTTTACAAATTGAATTCGGTCCACAAGGTGACGGTAGACATGGATTTACGTAAAGAGGTTCTACATCTGAAACAATCGTTATCATATTTATCACAATTCTAAGAAAAATAAGTAGATAAATACATAAGTGAACAAATAATAATATTATCTTACCTATAACATAAGAGCATTTTACGAATGGATCACCAGAGTGTCTTGGTGGACAAGCACAGATTGGGTTATGATTAATGACTTCACATGTAGCCCTCAATCCGCATGCTCCGATGCATGGGTTGACACATTTCTGGTTCATACACGCTTGGTTCTGCGGACATTCTGAATTAACGACACATTCTGGTCTACAAGCTGGTGGAATACCTAAATATGTCGGCAAACATGAACAAACTGCTTGATTATTTATTTCTCGACATTGGCTGTTTGATCCACATACAGCACTACTACAAGGGTTTTCAGTTGGTGGTACTGAAAATTTAAATAATTTGTATGTATATTTAGTTATATGGTTATTAACAATAATAAAATAATTCCTTTAATATTTTAGTACCTCGTATTGGATTACACGCTACAAAAGCATTGCCAGTAAATCCACTGCTACAGCTACACATTGGAATATGATTTGTCACTTGGCATATAGCATTTAAACCACAGGCTCCAATACATGGATTAACACATTTTCTTTGAACACACGCTAAATTTAGTTCACAATCAGTACTGAACACACATTCGGGGCGACAACTGTAGTATGGGTCACCATTATATTCTGGTAGACATTGACACTGTCCGTCGATACATTCAGCATTTGAGCCACAGCGTATATTGATACAAGCATCTAAAACACTTGGTTGCACTGAAAAAATGTATTAAGTCGTTATTATTACAATCATATTAATGTTAATATATGCAATCGGGATTTATAGAAACAGAATGAAAGCTGTTGTTGGAGACACTGGCCTTTTATTTAAATACTTTTTTTTACAATTGTATTATTGAATTTCCTTTTTTAAAACTTGTTTTCGAACTTGTCATTACTGTATTATATTTTAGTTTTTAATTCTATAAAGACGTTTTATAATAAATTTCGTCTGATTTTATTTCCTCTTATAAGTCTTCACCTACGTCGGTCCTTTTTTTATGTTAGTCAATTATTATTTTAGTATTCATATTCATGTGTTTGTAGATGAAGTACAGAAGATTTACTATTCGTTTGTGTAGGAAATATGAACATCGTACATAATAAGTACAATAAAATGTATTGATTCCAGATGTTTTGTGACGAGATTATTATTTTACGTATATACAAAGTGAAATTAACAACTACATACATAAAAAGTAGATTACATGATTTCTGGTAAACTATAGTTACTTTTCATAGTTCAATAACTATTTTACAAATAATAATAAATAATTTAAAAAAGAATATCTTTTACACAAATAGGTAACAATTTTTAACTGGATGGTATTAATATGTACAATATAATGTAAAACATTGTTAATTAAGTTATAATATTATTTACCTTCTAAAACTTGTGGCTTGCAAATAGTAAATGGATCACCAACAAATCCTTCTATACAAATACAAATAGGAATATGGTTTTGGACACTGCATGTGGCATATACTCCGCAAGAACCTGGACAAGGATCTTGACACTTTGAATTCATACAAGCGCGATCACCGGAACAATCTGAATGTATTGTGCATTCAGGACGACAATTAGGTGGGCTTCCGATGAAAGTAGGTAGACACGAACAAGACGGAGCACTGCCAATATCTCTACAAACTGAATTTGGTCCGCATGGTGAAGGACTGCAAGGATCTCTTATATCAGGAAGTGGTTCGTCTGAAAAGAAGTCCCATAAAAATTATTTTTTCTGTAAAGTATAATGCAACACAGTTAGTATTATTTTCAGTTTGTGGCCTTTTTTAAAATACTTACATTGAATAACGGTGCAAAAAGTGAAAGGGTCGCCTGTATGCGCGAGTTTGCAAGAACACATAGGACTGTGATTTACTACTTTACAATCGGTATTTCTACCACAGGGTTTAGGACATGGATTAACACATTTATTGTTTGTACATGATTTGTCATGTGAACACTCAGAGCTCGTCACACATTCAGGGCGACAGTTAGGTGGCGACCCTATATAATCCGATAAACAGGAGCAAACTGCTTGACCATTTGTAACCTTGCATTGGCTATTAGGACCACATGGTGAAGGATAACATACATCATTTGTACTTAATGGCGGAGATGATTCTAAAATGAAAATAGAAACATGATAAATATATGTCAAAAAACCGGTCAAGTGCGTGTTGGACCACGTACAGTGAAGAGTTCCTTAGTCGGGAAGCACAATATTTAATCGGCAGCAAAAATAAATGTATTTACACTCTGAAAAACAAAGTTATTTCTGCGGTTTGTGAGCATGTAACCTAAAATACCACATATTTCAAAAACTACACAGCATATCTTATTCAAACTAATTTTCGTTGAAAGTGAATCAGAACTTCACTCAATTTTCTCTATACTTCAAAAGAGTTGAATACACTTTTTTCGAGTTTAGAAGCTCATATTATCGTCGTTTAAGTTTGAATACCGCATAACAAAAAAAATAGTCAGTACAAGTATGTACATATATGAACGATAGAAAATTTAATAGAATGAAATTAATTTTCGTATAAAATACATCTAAAATCTTAATAGCAATCCTTTTTATATTTTTCAGACAACAAAACTAATTCGAATTGTTAAGTAATACAAACAGTTTTTTTTGCTCTTCTGAAAAGTTGAATGATTTAACTTACGTGGTATTAGAACATAAGCGACGATATCTGAGCAACAATTAAATTAAAAAATCACTTTTAAAAGGCCTATATCATTTCGAAGACCTACGTAAAGACACCCTATACTTTTATGTGTACCGGATTTTTTTTCATTCCTCAGATTTACGATAGTAACCAATTAATGTGAACCTCAGTTAGTGCCAACCTAATTTTACTATTTTCAAAATTTCACAAGGTCATTACGCAGATTAATTAGTTACAGGCGTAAAACCATTTTATACGGTTTATGGAATAGACACACATTTTCCAACATTCATTTATGTAGTCAATAGTCTCAAAGTAAAATGGTCATGACATAAGGTCACACAGATGAACAGACGAGAGGATTGAATTATAAGGGTTCCATTTTCGTCATTGGAACTCATAAAAATGTGATCAATAAACATTTCAATGGTCATACAAATATTATGATGCAAAAACGAAAAACAATCTATCAAAACATTAACAGTTAACAAATTTACAAACCTTGGTAAAAACAATGTCTGAACGGATCTCCCGTGTATCCGTTTATACATGTGCACAAGGGAGCATGGCTTACTACTTGACACACAGCATTTGTACCACAACTGCCAGGGCAAGGATCCATGCATTTGTTATTTATGCAAGCTCTATTCGATGCGCAATCTGTATTAATTACACATTCAGGTCGACAACCCTCATATGGATTACCTATGTAATCTTTCATACATATACAAGAACCAGCATTATATTTTTCTTTACATATTGCATTTACACCGCAAGGTGAAGGCGAACATGGAGTTGAAAGAAATTCCAATTGTAATGGTATTCGAGTGCACCCAAAGAAAGGATCTCCTGTGTATCCGTATGAACATAAGCAAATAGGAGAATGGCTAACGACTTTACATTCAGCATTAGTACCACAAGCAGCAGTACAAGGATTTTTGCACTTCATATTAATACAGGATAAGTGTAAAGAACATTCTTCATTACTGGTACATTCCGGTTTACAATAAGGAGGTTGACCATGGTAACCTTCCAAGCATGTACATATAGGTAACTCATTCACTTCTTTACACAAAGAATGTGGACCGCATGGTGAGGGCGTACATGGGTTTATAGGCACTGGTAACTGTTCAGCTGTAAAATAATAATGGTGTAATGTAGCAAGAAACATCATTAGCTATGCATTTTTTTATATAATTTACAAAGTATGATACATACGGAGCTTAAAGCATCTTGAAAATGGATCTCCTGTGTATGATGTCGGGCAGGTACATATGGGATTGTGATTTACAACTTTGCAATCCGCATTGACACCACATGAGCCAGTACAAGGGTTTACACATCGTTGATTACTGCATGCTTGATTTAACGAACATTCTGCGCTGATAGTACATTCAGGACGACACGAAGGTGGGGAGCCAATGTTATTAGGAGCACAAGAACAAACGGCCTGTCGGTTTACTTCTCTACATTGACTGTTAGGACCACAAGGCGAAGGTTGACAGGGATTCGAAAGAACTGGTTCTGTAAATAATGGAATATTTATTAAATTTTTATTTTAAATATCCGTAGTTAAGTTACATTTCAAAAATATTAATTCTATATTTACCAAAGACAGGAAGACATTCTATAAATGCGTTACTACTCATGTGATCCGGACAACTGCACATGGGTATGTGATTGACTACGTTACATATAGCAGTTGATGCGCAAGGACTGGGGCAAGGATTTTTGCATTTATTATTAATACAGGCTTTATCGCGGTCGCATTCAGAGCTATGAACACATTCCGGTTTACATTCCAAATACGGATCACCTTCGAACTCAGGGAGACAATTGCATTGTCCATTGATACATTCCGCATTGTTACCACATGGCGATGGATTACAAGGATCATCTTTTTCTGCAATTTATGTTAACAAATTAGAATTAAAGTACTAAAATTGTAGATGAATATACATGAATAAATATTACATGAGGCACATTATGTAGTTATACTTTACCTTTCAAGGGAATTAAATTACATTGAGTAAACGCATTTCCAGTAAAGCCTTCAATGCAGGTGCAAACCGAAACATGTTTTATTACTCGGCAGTCAGCGTTAATACCACATGATCCAGGACATGGGTCTCGACATTTTTGATTTATACAAGCTAGATTACTGGCACAGTCTTCGTTTATTGTACATTCTGGTCTGCAGTTCGGTGGACTGCCTTCAAAATTAGGCCTACAAGCACAGGATGGGATACCACGAAGATTGTGACATTCTGAATTGGGGCCACAAGGAGACGGTACACAGGGATCTCCTTCTGGTGGTTGTAAAAGAGCAGGAGCTAAAACAAAAATATACAAATATTTACTTTTAAATATAATATGTGTACAGAATAATTGTAGCTGCCTATATACATATGTATATGATCTAACATACACATTTATAAAATAAGCGGTCCGTTTCGTATAGACAAAATAACAATGACACAAAATGCATACCCGTGATAATATTACATCTTGAGAAAGGATCTCCAGTGTATCTGTTCCTACATGTGCATATTGGGCTATGATTGATTACTTTACAGTCGGTATTTTCACCACAGGGCCCAGGACAAGGCGTGATGCAATTTTGGTTTTTGCATGCTTTGTCAGGTGAACATTCTGCACTCACAACACATTCTGGTCTGCAATTTGGTGGAGAGCCCGTATATTCTGGCAGACACGAACATACACTTTGGCCATTACTAACACGACACTGGCTGTTTGGACCGCAAGGTGACGGGTAACATGGATTTAACGGAAAATCTTGTATAGCTGTAACGTAATAAAAATATTATATTTTGTTATTAAGTGCGTTACTTTTACATTATAGTACATAAATGTGATAGTCATTAATAGCATGTAGCGGATAAATTATTAATTTTACACATGTATATCGTTATATCACAGATTAGTTAGTTACTAACGTAAAGTTATATTATTATTATTATTAAATACATTTAACCAACGTATATATACTTACGTTTCAATTTACACTGGACAAAGGGATCACCGATATATCCGTTTCGACAAGTACAGTATGGCATATGACCTACTACTTGACAATCGGCATTAGCAGCGCATGTACCAGGACATGGATCAATACATTTATTTCTCATACAGGTTTTGCTGCTAGAGCAATCAGAATTAACTAAACATTCTGGGCGACAACCTTCATATGGATTTCCAAAATAACCTTTTATACATACACAAGCACCAGCGCCAGATTTTTCTCTACATTCTGCATTCGGTCCACATGGTGATGGTGTGCATGGAGAGAGATACTCGGTGGGTTTTAAAGCAGTTATTTGACATTGCGCAGAAGCATCGCCTGTATAACCTTCAGGACAAATGCAGATTGGTGTATGACTTACAACACGACACTCAGCGTGAGTTCCGCAAGCCTGAGTACATGGATTCTGGCATTTCTTATTTATGCAAGCCATTTGCGGTGCGCATTCACTATTTGCAATACATTCTGGGCGGCAATTCGGAGGTGCTCCAATAAAATCTGGCATACATTGACAAGATGGAATTTCTCCACTAGTTTGTTGACAAATAGAATTTGGTCCGCATGGGGATGGTTGACATGGATTGTTGTTGATTAATGGTGGGACTGCTTCAGCTATAAAAATTAATTATACATAATATTATACTTGTAGTTTTACACTATTAAATGTACACATCTATATCAATACATCTATTAACGTAAATAAGATTGAAGTGTCTATCCGTGATTTTTAAATAAAAGCTTTTTCTTAAGCTTGTATGATGATTATTTGCACGCAACCAAATGCCAAACAAGCTTTAATAGAATTTTGGTTTGTCAGTCTGTTTGTCTGGGCTACTCTACGAAATGGCTTAACTGACTTTGACCGGATTTTCGTTGGTAAGTAGATGACGTTTCAGATAGTATTCTAAACTACTTGTATACGTAAAAATTACCAATAACGCGGTGAAACCGCGAGGCATAGCTAGATATATAAAAGTTAAGTGTTCGTCTGTGATTTCGAAATAAAGGCTTTTTTAAACTCGTATATTATTAGCACATTTCTGAAGCTCAAACACAAGTTTTTCACATTTTTATTTATTTGTACTTTGTTTGTCCGGGTTCATCTCTGAAACAGCTTAACATTTGATGTGACTTTCGTGAGCGGATAGAGGACTTTTCAGGGAATAATTACTTCTACTTTGTATTCCGGAAAGACACTAAATAGAACACGTGAGAAACCGCAAGACACAGTTGATCATGAATAAATAAATAGCTATTTAATTTTTCGTACTTACATATGAATAAACATCTTGTAAATGGATCTCCAGTATAATTCGGAGGACATATGCATATTGGATTATGATTAATCACTTGACATTTAGCTGACACGCCACAACTACCTTGACAAGGATTTACACATTTTTGGTTGCTACAGGCTTTATCAACAGCACAATCAGAACTACTGACACATTCTGGACGGCAAGAAGGCGGAGCACCGTGATAGCCGGGCATGCAGGAACACACTGCTTGGTTATTAAATTCTCTACACTGACTATTTGGTCCACAGGGATTTGGTAGACATGGATTTGTAGACAATATTTCTAGAAAATAATAATATTTGTATATTTGTTTTTAATAATATAATAGTTTAAACTCAGATTTTATAAATGACACTCATTATTATGCATGACTATGAATTTACCTTTAATCGGAGTGCACTGAATAAAAGCATTACCAGTGGTTTTAGGTGGACATATACATACAGCCATATGATTTACCACTTGACATATTGCATTACTTCCGCAAGTATTATTACACGGATTGATGCAACGATTTCTGGCACATGCTTTATCCATTGCACATTCTGAGCTAATTATACATTCAGGACGACATTCAAAATATGGATCTCCATTATATTCCGGCTTGCATGTACATACGCCGTTGTTACATAAAGCATTTGGTCCACATGGCGAGGGATTACATGAATCTGTTGGTGTCGCTTCTGTAAACAAAAACAGTAGATAGATTTATAGATTAAGTTTCTACATACAACCGTTGGCTATTAAGACAGACAAATGGACACTGAGGTGATTCCGTAAGTGTTCGTTTTCCAATTTTGGAACGCAAAAAAAAAATTAAAGCTCAAAAAAAATTACCTTGTAACGGCCTCAACGTGCAACTGTTGAAGGGATCACCGGTGTATCCATTTACACATGTACAAATAGATACGTGATTTTGAACTCTGCATTCTGCATTTAAACCACATGATCCTGGACAGGGGTCAATACATTTTTCACCGATACATGCTTTATCACTAGGACAATCTGTGTTAATTGTGCATTCAGGGCGACAATTTGGGGGGCTACCAATATACCGTGGCAAACAAGAGCAAGCTGGTGAACCACTAATATCACGGCACTGAGAAAAGGGTCCACAAGGTGACGGTATACATGGATCACTTGGAGTTACAATGACATCAGCAACTGAAATATTGTAAGAAATTACATTGAAATTATATACAAGACGACAATGTAGTGTTAAAAAGATAATAAAATGAATAAATCATACTTGGAAACTTATAACACCGACTAAAGGGATCACCCGTATGCTGTAGTCGACATGAACAAATAGGACTATGGTTTATAACTTTGCACTCAGTGTTTTGCCCACACACTCCTTCACATGGATTTTTGCATTTATTGTTTATGCAAGTCATTTGCTGATTGCATTCAGAGCTGACAACACACTCTGGTCTACATGATGGTGGTGACCCTAAGAATTGTGGTTGACAGGTGCATACCGCTTGGTCCTTCAAAACTTTGCAAATGCTATTTGGTCCGCAAGGTGAGGGTATACAGGGATCCCTATTTACCACAGGAGTATCTAGAATATTTATTTATTTAATAGTTATATGAAATTTAATGACAACAAATCCAATATTATTTACGAAATAATATCAACCAACCTTGAATCATTTCGTAACAGTTTTGGTAAGGGTTTCCACTCAATCCTGGTAAACATTCACATTTTGGAGTATGATTAATTACGTTACACGCAGCATTTCGGCCGCATATATTATTGCAGGGATTTGTGCACTTATTTTGAATACATGCCAAATTCGTAGCACAATCTGAATTAACTACACAATCAGGACGACATCCCTCATACGGATTTCCGATATGATCTGGCAGACATATACAAGCGCCAGCACCTCGCTGTTCTTTACATAATGCATTTGGACCACATGGCGACGGTGAACACGGCGTAAGTGGAATATTCATGACTCTACACGCTATAAATGCATCGCCTGTGTATCCTTGCGGACATAAACATTGAGGAGTGTGACTGACAACTCTACACTCCGCTGAATCTGCACATGATCCAGGACAAGGGTCTTTGCACTTTTGATTTATGCACGCCAACTCATTTGAACATTCTGAATTTGCTATACATTCAGGACGACAATTAGGTGGACTTCCAATGAATTCAGAAACACAAGCACATGATGGTGAGCCGCCGACTTCTTTACATATAGAGTTAGGACCACAAGGTGATGGTTCACATGGATTAACGTATTCTGGTGAGTGTTCTTCTGCAAAAAATTATTGTTCATGTGTTAAATACTAAATTAATTATTTTAACCATGTTTTATACACATTAATGGAAAAAATTGTAACAAATTACCTTGTAATATACATTTGTTGAAAGGATCACCAGTAAGACCGGATGGACATGAACAAATAGGATTGTGGTTTACAACTTGACATTGAGCGCCAATACCGCAATTTCCTTTACATGGATCAATGCAACGTTGGTTAGAACAAGCTTTATTTAAAGAACATTCTGCACTAGATACACACTCAGGTCTACATGTTGGTGGTGCACTCATATATCCGGGTAGGCAAGAACAAATAGCTTGACCATTGACATTTCGACATTGACTATTAGGACCACAGGGTGATGGACTACACGGATTCAAGACCTCTAGTATTTTAATTGGTCTGCATTCAAGAAATGCATTACCAGAATATCCTTGTGGGCATGTACACATAGGTATATGATTAACTACATTGCATACTGCTTCTCGGCCACAAGTATTTATACATGGATCAACACATTTGTTTCTAACGCAAGCTTTGTTTGACGGACAATCGGTGCTCATTAAACATTCTGGTCGACATCCAAGATAAGGATCGCCATAATAGTCAACTAAACAAGTGCATTGACCATTGTCGCATTCTGCATTTGCACCGCACGGTGATGGGTTACATAAATCATGTTCATAGGTATCTGTAAACAAAATAATATATTATGCGTATGAATCCGTTGATAATTAACGCTTACTTCTATATCTGTATGTAACAGAATAAAGGTATGTCATTAATAATTACCATCACTTTCAACCATAAGTACACATTGTGTGAAGGGATCTCCAGTGTATCGCTCAACGCAACCGCACTGAGCAATGTGATTTAGTACAGTACACACGGCGTTAACACCACAAGCACCAGGACAAGGATCGCGACATTTTTCACTTATACAGGCTTGATTACTTGGACATTCAGAATTTATAGTACACTCGGGTCTACAGTTTGGCGGAGTTCCAATGTAATTAAGTTGACATGCACAGGAAGGAGCTCCTCCAATGTTTCGACATTCTGAGTAAAAGCCGCAAGGAGACGATAAACAAGGATCCAATTGTGGTGTCTGTTGCGGTTGTTGCGATACTGAAAGCAATATAATGACATAAAGTTACAGCAATACAAATGAAACATTTTTTTCACTTTTAATAAAGTTACACTTACTTTTTATAGGAAAACATCTAGTAAATGGATTTCCAGTCAAACCTTGTTTACAAACACAAATTGGACTGTGATTGATTACATTGCAGTTTGCATTTTCCCCGCATGAGCCAGTACACGGATTTAGGCACTTTTGATTTATGCAGGCTAAGTTCGAAGAACACTCTGAACTTACTACACATTCAGGACGACAGTTTGGTGGTGAGCCGATAAAATTTGGCAGACATGAGCATACAGTGTGCCCATTGATATCTTTGCACTGACTATTGGCCCCACATGGAGAAGGATTGCATGGGTCTTTTTCAAGAACTTGTGCTGTAAATATTTATAACATTAAAATTACAGTAATAACATTTAAAATATACCTTTTTCTATATATATGTATAATGTATATGTATAAGCGAGATACCACTCACTGACTGGTTAATCATAAAATTTCAAAAACTGCTAAAAGCCTAGGATCATGAAATTCAGTCACATGATAGTTTGGGTAGTGTATGGACCCGCTAAGAAAGTATTTCTGGAAACTAACATTTTAAGGGTGGTGGTGAAGGGGGGAGGGGGGGGCTAACCTTTGTATTAATATTGAATATGGGATGGTACACGGCTGTGAAATTTGCGTGTACAAATACCTATAGCCTATTAAAAATAGCGTTTTTCACATTTTTGTAAAATTCCACTCGCAAAAGGGGGGGGGGGATTGAACTTTATAAGAAACTATAAAGGTATTAGTAAGTTACAAGTTTAAAGAAATAGAACTTCAATTATTAATTACAATTTCGAGCAGTAGCTATATTATTCATATTAATATTATAAATGCGAAAGTCATATTTAGCAAACTAACAGTTATAAACTTATAACGATAGATTGCAGGGATCTGGTGACGCTGTAGAAATAATTGTAAAAAATGTGATTTCATCGAATAGGACTTTCATGGGAAATGCTAACAACTCTGAAATTTAGTAAAGGTTTTGTCACTATAGCTATATGTGGCTATACCTACTTCTACAATAATATCCATATTAACGTAATAAATGAGAAAGTCTGTCTGTCTAGTCGGCGTTCGCGGAAAAACCGCTCGACAGATTTTGATGATATTTATAATAGAGATAGATTAAGCTCTGGAGAACTATTTTTCCTAAATCCACGTAGACGACGTCGTAGGTAACAGCAAGAATATTTACAAATATTAATAAAATTTAAAATAATTTGTACATAATATATAATTTTTCGTTATTAATGTACTTACGTTCCTGCATTATAGAACAGTATTTGAAAGGATTTCCTGTATAGCCAGACTGACAAACACAAGTTGGCATATGATTATTAACTTGGCATAACGCATTAAAACCACATGTGCCAGGACAAGGGTCAATACATTTCATTCTCGAGCAAGCTGTATTTAGTGGGCAGTCTGAATTTACGACACATTCAGGCCGACATCCTTCATATGGATTTCCAAAATAACCATCTTTGCATTGACAAGCACCCACGCCTTTTTGTTCTCTACAAATGGCGTTTGATCCACAAGGGCTAGGGTTACAAGGCGTTAAAACTTCACTTGGTTCCATATGTTGTACTTGAAGTGAACAGTATGAGAATGGATCTCCAGTATAACCTGATTGGCATATACACAGTGGAGAATGGCTGACTACCCTGCACTCGGCATTAGGACCGCAGGTACCAATACATGGATCGGAACATTTCCTGTTCAAACACGCCAAATTATAATTACATTCACTGTTGCTCACACATTCTGGTCTACAGTTAGGAGGAGACCCTTTAAATTCTGGCAAGCACGCACATATTGGACTATCGCCACTAATTTTACATACAGAATGTGGTCCACAAGGTGAGGGCTCACAAGGATTAACTTGTGGCTCTACTTTAACTAAAACAAATAAAAGAAATTTAGCAATATATTATAACTATATTATGTAGTAACTAATTAATCTGCAATATTATATTTAAATAGTAATCGTATACATACTAACCTATAACCGTACATCTGATAAATGGATCTCCTGTAAATGAAGACGGGCAAGTACATATAGGATTATGATTGATAACATCGCATACAGCTCCAAAACCGCAGGCACCGATGCAGGGATCGATGCATTTTTGATTATTGCATGCTTCCTTTAGTGAACATTCAAGACTAACAACACATTCTGGTCTACAAGTAGGAGGACTACCGCGATATCCAGGCACACATGAACAAACGGCCTGTCCGTTTGATTGTCGACATTGACTGTTAGGCCCACATGGTGAAGGATTACATGGATTTATAGTTTGAGCTAAAACAAAATATTGTTATAATTATCTCAAACATTTCTAATTTATAAGAAAAAGGCATTTAGAATAAAATGATGTTATATTCACCCATGGAAGGTCGACATTCCACAAAAGCGTTTCCAGACATACCCTTTGGACAAGTACACATAGGTATATGGTTAAGGACATCACAAATAGCATTCAATCCACAGGTTCCGATACATGGGTTTATACATTTGTTTCTTTGACATCCCTTATCTTGAGAACAATCCGTGTTATATACACATTCGGGTCGACAACCGAGAGTAGGATCACCATGATAACCGATTTTACAAGAACAAATTCCATTGTTGCATATAGCGTTTGGACCGCATGGTCTAGATTGACACAAATCAACTGGACTAGGTGGAGTTGTATCTGAGAAATGTGATAATTTATATTACATTTTTTATTTGAAATACTTCTAAAAAATCCACTGTTCAGTTCAGTTCTCGATATTATAAGAATACTGCTGTTATAGTAATTATTTTTACCTAACGTAAATATAATAAATAACAAAACATACCTTCTATTGGTTTTGGGATGCACTGTCTGAAGGGGTCACCAGTTAATCCATCTGGACATAAGCAAACTGCCACATGATTATTCACAAAACAGTTTGCAAATATACCACAAGATCCTTCACAAGGATTCCTACATGTTTCAGCCACACAAGCTTGATCGCTGGGGCAGTCAGAATGTACTAAGCACTCAGGTTTGCAGTAGGGCGGTGAACCAATGTACGATGGTAAACAAGAACACGATGCTAAACCGTTATTGTTACGGCATTCTGCATAAAGGCCGCATGGTGATGGTACACATGGTTCTGTGGGACCCGTCACTATTGGTGACGTTTCTGTGAAGTGATAATTCGTTCAATGTAATATAATATTCTCTATACAATAATTATCATTATAATCACTTAATGATTCTAAAGTTACTTACGAAAAACTAATGCACAAATTGTGAAAGGATTTCCAGAATATCCAGATCGACAAGTGCATACAGGACTATGATTTATGACTTTACATTCAGTGTTTTGACCGCAAGGTTTAGGGCACGGATTTATACATCTTTGACTAATACAAGCTCTGTTTGATTTGCAATCAGAATTGACAACACATTCGGGCTTGCAATTCGGTGGTGCTCCAATGTAATTTGGCAAGCAAGAGCATACAGGTTGGTTATTCAATTCTTTACAAACAGAATTAGCGCCACAAGGCGATGGATTACATACATTCGTTTCTAAAACATCGCTTTCTGAAAAATAGTACAAATATTAATTGAAGTGTTACGCTTTCATTTTAATGTTAAAAGATTATAAATTTGTCTTACCAATAATAACAGAACACATAGAAAATGCATTTCCTGTATAGCCTACTTTACAGTTACATAAGGGTTTATGATTTGTAACATAACAATCAGCGTTGTAACCACATACTCCTGGACATGGATCAGTACACTTATTTCGGCTGCAGGCTAAATTCAAGGCGCAATCTGAATCGGCTAAGCACTCTGGTCTACAGCTTTGGTAGGGGTCGCCGAAATAGTCGGGAAGGCACGTACACGATCCAGCATTTTCATGCACTTTACATTCAGCATTCACGCCACAAGGTGACGGTTCACAAGGATTCAAGTATTCAGTCTTTGAAGGAGCTGAAATGTTTTTTTAAATGATAAATCACTTACCGATAAATACGCCTGTCACCGTAGAAGCACTTCCTTGATTCGAAGCGTTAGTCGAAGCTTGCTGGGCTCGGCGACTTTTAGTGACCTCCTTATTCCGGCGGCGGCGTCACTATCTCTAGCGGCACCATCCAAAGCGGCCGTCACTTTGACAGCCTAAGCTAACTGTAAGTGCTATGTTATCTCCGCGTGCTCCGTTCTTAAGCAAAGGCATTAATTTCGACACAAATAGTTATTTCATATGTTATGTCTCCTCTCGAAGCATTTCAAATGAGTATCTAAACGATTAAAAGAGTATTCATGTCTAGAGACACATAGAGCTAGTGTCCAGTATGTACCAGTAGACATAAAAAATATATTTTCTATAGGCGTATTCACATCTAACGACTGGCCCGTGACTGCGCGGATATGCTATACTCACGTCCGTTAGACGTGAATACTCTAATCTATAGAAAATATGTGCTGGTACGTGCAGGGCATGCTACGTATCTGTAGAAATGAAAGCTCCTTAAGACGTATTTTCACCGTACCGGTCCGATGGCTTAATTTAAAGCACATAAATAAGTACTGTATGGTGAAATTACCTTTTAAACCTTGCGGTGGGCATGGTCACCACTTAGTCACAAAATAAAAACACCAATACAGCCCCATTCATTTTCACATTAGTAGTCCGTGTGAGGCATCACCATTCTAAATATTTTTTAACATAAGCACATTTTTTAAAGCATGAATTATCACGCTTTGCAAAGCCGAGGGTTACATGCATGTTTTCACATTCTAATATGTTTCTTACAGTGTTAATTTCATATTACAAAATGTTGTTTACCTTTTTACGTTACACATAACTAAAAATATTACTGGTTCGTAATTAAATATTGTACTCATAGGTATGTCAATACGGAATTTAGTAAAAAATTGACACAATAAATATTAAAAACATAGTAGAGGGATATTTATTTCAGTCTTACCTTTAGGTAATGAACAACCCTGGAATGGGTCTCCTTCTAAACCAGGTTCACAAGCGCAAATAGCACGGTGATCTACCACCGAACAAATAGCTCGTGGACCACAGGCTTGGAGACATGGATCTTTACATCGTTGCGCTACACATGCGAGTGCGGCAGGACATTCAGCACTGATCGTACATTCGGGACGGCAATTCGGTGGAGCACCAATAAATCCAGGTTCACAGGTACATGCTGGCGTTTTACCAGAATTTACACATATCGAATTGGGCCCACAAGGTGATGGCTGGCATGGGTCGATTGGATCTGATGGTGGAACTGCAATACATCAATGTTTTATCATTATCTTTGTGTTAACATTTATTGCTTACCTCAGTGAAATGAAATATTTACCAGGCAATGGATAGCAATGTGTAAAGGGATCACCAGTGAAACCATCATTACAAGTGCAAATTGGCGAGTGTGCTATAACTTGACATCTCGCACTATGACCACAGGCTCCTTCACAAGGGTCTCGGCAACGGCGTTTAATACATGCTAATTGTAATGTGCAATCTGCACTCACAAGACACTCGGGACGGCATGTCGGTGGTGCTCCAATATGTCCAGCTCGACATGAACAGGCAGCGGCACCATTTGTACTAATCGTACACTCACTGTAAGGACCACAAGGCGATGGAGAACATGGAGATCGCGGTATTTCCATTTTTTGAATTTCTTTACAAATAGAGAATGGATCTCCAGATGTGTTTGGTGGACAAGTACATGACGGAATATGGTTGTTGACAGAGCACGTCGCCCCAGTACCACAAGCACCGGGGCAAGGATCCAGACATTTTCCTCGTTGACAGGAGCGTGTAGGCGCACATTCACCATTCGTACTGCATTCTAATCTACAACCTACGTATGGATCTCCGAAATATCCTGAAGCACATGTACACAAGCCTGCGTCACATATAGCATTACTACCACATGGTGATAGACTGCAGGGATCTGGTGACGGAGTAGGGGTAACTGTAAAAAATATGATGTCTTTGAATAGATAATACCACAGATTAATTAGTTTACTAACGTAAAATAATACTTTAAAACAACTCTAATTGTAAATAAAGGTTTTGTCGCAATACCTATACTTTTACAAATATCCATACTAATATCATAAACGCGAAAGACTGTCTGTGTGGTTGGCTTTCACGGCTAAACCGCTGAACCGATTTTTATGGAATTTGATGAACCGAGATAGATTCGAGTCCTGGGAAAGCATACAGGCTACTCTTCCTAATTCCACGCGGACGAACTTATGTGCAATAGGTAGTTGTTATGTAAATACGTCTTTGTATCTGTCTATCTTACATTTTCACAACTAAGCCGCTGAACAGATTTTAATACAATTTGAGTATGGAAATAGCTTGAGTCTTGGGAAAAATTTAAGCTACTTTTTGAATTTCCACGTGAAAGAGGTCACGGGCAATAGCTACCAAATATAAACTTTTAAACGTTCGCGTTGCATTGTAAAAAATCTAAAACGAGAAATTTAACGCGATTACATTTTTATTAAAGAGTTTGCTTGAGACCACAGCCGATGCAACTTGCCGAAACGTCAACGGCTGTGGTCTCAAGTAAACTCTTTGCCCGTGGTCTCAAGCAACAGCTTGAGACCACGGCCAAACTTGAACTCTGTGGAAACGTCAAGCCAAAATAAAAAGGTAATCGAGTTATCAAATACTTTCAAAAATCTTAATATTAATGTAGATTTATAAACATATTAACTCTTACCTATTATCTCGGAGCACTGGATAAATGGATCACCAGAATGATCATTAGGACAGCTACAAATCGGAATATGATCGTGTACACGACATTCTGCACGGAATCCACAAGAACCTTCACAAGGGTTTGTACATCTTTCAGCAATACATGCTTGATGAGACGGGCAATCGGTGTTAACGACACACTCTGGGTGACAATTAGGAGGAGAACCGATATAATTCTGCATACACGAACATGACGGGTTACCATTTATTGCGCGACATTCACTATAAGGTCCACACGGATTTGGTTGACACGGTTGAATAGGTTTTTCTGGCTCATATTCAGTTTTTTCAATTTCAAGACATCTTGTGAATGGATCACCACTAGTACCTGCAGGACAACTGCACAAGGGACTATGGTTAATTACTTGGCAATGTGCTCCCATACCACAAGTTCCACTACAAGGATCAGCACATTTTAGTCTGTGACAAGCTCGATCTGATGGACATTCGCTGCTTACTGTGCATTCTGGGCGACAATCAGGCGGAGCTCCTCTATAATCAGGTAGACATTCACAAGAAGCTAATCCTCCATTTTCTCTACATATACTATTAGGGCCACAAGGAGATGGCTGACATGGTCTAATCACTTCTACTGGTATATCTTTCTTACATTGCACAAACGGGTTTCCTGAATATCCTTTGATACATGCACAAGAAGGAACATGATTTATTACGTTACATTCTGCATCAGTGCCACATATTCCTGGGCAGGGATCCGCACATTTATTTCTAATGCAGGCCTTATCTGCAGAACAGTCAGAACTCAACACACATTCAGGACGACAGCCTTCGTATGGGTTTCCTTGATATCCTTCTAAACAAGTACATGCCCCAGCTCCGTCACGTTGCGTACAAATAGCATTCGATCCACAAGGAGATGGATCACAAGGCTGTATTACTTTTTCTGAAAAGATTAAAAATAATATTACTTTCTAACATGTTTGTGTTAAATTAAAGAATGATATTATATGAAAGAAAAATATTAAATTTATGTGTTAAATTAAAGTATAGAATTACCTTCTTGAGGAATACATTGAAGGAAAGGATTTCCTGTGTATTTCTCTTTGCAACTGCATGATACAGTATGACTTATAACAATGCATTCAGCATTAATGCCACATGATCCAGGACATGGATCCATACACTTATTTCGTATACAGGCTTGGCTTGAAGGACAATCTGGATTGATTATGCATTCAGGTCTGCAATTAGGTGGCTGGCCAACGTAATTATCAACACATCTGCAATTAGCTTTACCATTTCTCTCAATGCAAAAGGAATTTGGTCCACATGGAGAAGGATTACATGCATCTACTGGTTCTGGAGGAGTAGCTACAATATCGTAACAACTCTTAAAAGGATCTCCAGTTTGTCCTGAATTACAACTACAGATTGGACTATGGTTTATAACTTCACATCGCGCAGATACACCACAAGCATTTATGCATGGGTCAATGCACTTTCGGTTGACACAAGCTTTAGTAGATGGGCATTCAGAGCTCACTACGCATTCAGGTCTACAAGCTGGTGGAGAACCTTGGAAGCCTTCAATACAAGCACAAACCGCAGTATTGTCAGTTGTTCTACAAATGCTGTTTGGGCCACACGGAGATGGATGACAAGGATCTTTTGGTTTTTTTTGCTCTTCTATTGGATAACAGTGCGTAAATGGATTACCCGTGTATGTCGTTATACAAGAACAGGTTGGTATATGATTTATGACATCACATTTTGCATTTTGACCGCAGACTCCTGGACATGGATCGAGACATTTATTTCTAAAGCATGCTTTGTCGCGAGGACATTCTTGACTTCCTGTGCATTCTGGTCTACACGATTCGTAAGGATTTCCACTATAATCGGGTAAACATGTACAGAATCCATTATCACACTGAGCATTGGGTCCACAAGGTGACAAATTGCAAGGATCTGAAGGAGTTGGGGTTGTTGGCACTGCAAAAAAAATAGTGATATTATTAATCGACATTACATACAACTTTATTATTTCTCATAGGCGCTCTATTTCGGCGGTAGATTCGGAATATTCCTATCAGATTATATTATCTACATACAGGTATACAAGCAAAATACTACTCTCTTGGTGACTCAATAACTGATTCATCACGAAATCTCAGAAACTATGTAAGCTAGGATCATGAAAGTTAGTCTGATGACAATTTGTGTAATATAGGGGGCTTAGAAAAGATTTTCAGAAATTTACATTTTAAAAGGAAAACAGGGGGGTTAAACTTTGTATGAAACTTTTGAAACTATTGTATATTACGTATAAGTTTAAAAAAAAACGAAATGACAATTATATAGGGTAATTTAGAGCAACATTAACTTCCAGTCAAGTCGCGGGTAACAGCTAAATGCGAAAATGCCTCTGTCAATTCGTTTTTCACTTTTTCACAGCTAAACCGCTATACCCTGAATGGAGAAGATTAAACCTTGGAGGATGTTGGTTACTTTTTTAATTCCACGCTGACGTATTCGTGGGCAACAACTAATTTGTAATGAGATTATGTACAGATAATTCCTTTTCATTAATTTAACTATGATCTTGTTTGCAATATTCTTTCGGTTAACCCACACTTAAGTCTTTGTCTTCATACAAACACTAATCACATGTGTGAAATACAGTAAATCCGATCAAATGTCAACAAAAAACATATTTAAATATCCAAAAAAACAATATAAAACGCATAGGTACCTTCAGGAATGAGTAAACATCTTGAAAATGGATCACCAGTGAATCCTTCATTACAAACACAAACCGCTACATGATTTAAAACATGACAGTTGGCATCGATACCACAAGACCCAGGACATGGATCTTCACATTTTTGTCTAACACAAGCTAATGACGCTGGACACTCTGAGTTTATGGTACATTCTGGTCGACAAGATGGTGGTGATCCGACATAACCAGGTAAACAAGAACATGCTGGCCCACTGGCCAGTAATTGACATCTCGAATGAGGTCCGCAAGGAGATGGTGTACAAGATGGGGGCTTTTCAGTTGTCGGTGCAATAGCTGAAAACAGGAAAAAGTTTATTTCTGGTAGTATTATAGTTAAAATTGCACCCATTCAATATGCACGATCATAAGTACTTACAATAACACTGTGTAAAGGGATCGCCGGTCATACCAGCTGGACAGGTACATATCGGGTTATGAATTTTCACTTGACAATGTGCTCTAAGGCCACATGTATTGGGACAAGGGTCTTCACATTTTCGATTTATACATGCTTTTGATGTGTCACATTCACTATTTACAACACATTGTGGCCTACATGACGGTGGAGATCCGATGTAGTTCGGAAGACAAGAACATACAGCTTGAGTGTTAACTTGCCTACATTGACTGTTTGGCCCACATGGTGACGGCTGACAAGGATTCTCAATTGGAATGGCTGTAAACATTAAATCCACGATTATAATTATGAAAACAAGAATAATCGTTATATACACGTTATTAATCACTACTATTTTACTTACGTGACAATAAAATTTCTTTGCATTGGAAAAACGGATCTCCGGTATAACCTCTTGGACAGGTACAAATAGGTACATGGTTTTCTACGATACATTGTGCTAGCTGACCACATGTTCTGGGACATGGGTCGATACATTTAAATCGAGTGCATGCTAAATTTAATGGACAATCATCATTACTGTCACACTCTCTTCTACATCCTTTAGGATTGTATGGATCTCCTTCAAAACCATCAGAGCAGATACAAGCGCCAGCACCGTTGTGTTCGCGACATTCAGCGTTTGGTCCACATGGAGATGGTGTGCATGGACTTGAAGTAGGAGTCATTTCTGTTGCTAAAATGATAAAGCACAATTGGTGATATTCAAGTTGTAGACTAAATAGTACGATATTTTTGGTACAGTTCCTATCGTCTATGACTTCGTCGGAAGGTTTTGAGATATAAATTATTCTATGACATCCAACTTTGTTACTAGTAGTAACAATAATGTAAAGTATTAGTACAGAAATTAAAAACGTTTTGTTTTGAAGACATAAGGAAGTACATCGTTATCAATTAAAAGGACGAATCTAATGACTTACCCGATATTACAACTTGTGCGCAATTTTTAGTAGCATCTCCTGTAAAACCTTGTTGACAACTGCAAATCGGATGGTGATTAACTGTTAAGCAAAGAGCGTTCAATCCACATGATCCTTGACATGGATCTTTGCAACGTTCATTAATGCACGCTGTGTTACTGGGACACTCGGCGTCGATAGTGCATTCAGGTCTACAATTAGGAACCCTTCCTATGTAGTTTGGTAAACAAGAACAAGCCACTTGATCCTCGATTACGCGACATTCAGAATTAGGACCACATGGTGATGGCACGCAAGGATTTGTAGGTGCTGTTTCTAAAAATAAATTAGTAATTAGTATGTTTTGTTAAAAGTATTATACGGGTCATAAATAATGTAGTTAAACATACTTTCTTCTGGAGCACATTTTGTAAAAGGATCTCCTGTGAACCCTGGTGTACAACTGCAAATGGGATTATGAGTGATAACTTGGCAACGAGCATTAAATCCGCAAGTATTTGGACATGGATCTATGCACTTCTTATTGACACATGCTTTATCTTGTGGACATTCAGAACTGACTATACATTCAGGTCGACATGATGGCGGTGTGCCAATATAACCAGCTTCACAAGTGCATACGCTATGACCGTTTACCGGTCGACAAAGGCTATTAGGTCCACAGGGAGACGGTTGGCAAGGCTTCAGAGGTTCTGGTTTGTCTGAAATTACTATTAAAATATTATTAATTAAGTAACTACTATTGTAAAAAATATAATTAATTAATTAAACTGTCGAAAATGTATACTTATGCATTAAGTAACTATGTATTAAAAACTATTTGTTTTAAAAGAAAATATTACAAATACTAAAGAATACAAATTATTTAAGATAAATCCTCATGTGATCAGCACATTATGACGCAAATTTTGTAATTTGCTTGTTTATAAAATTTAATAAGACTTACTTTCTATATCGCATTTCACAAGTGGATTCCCAGTGTATCCAGAAAGACAAGTACAAGTTGGAGAATGATTAACAGTTCTGCACTCAGCGTTTATGCCACAAGCCCCTGGACAAGGATCTTTGCAACGATTGTTTGAGCAGGCCTTATTGCGATCACAGTCAGAATTAGAAACACATTCTGGTCGGCAGCCTGTATATGGATCGCCAAAATATTCAGGCAAACAAGAACAGGAACCAACGCCGTTTCTTTCTTTACACAAAGCATTTGCACCGCACGGTGATGGATTGCAGGGATTAGGAGGTGGTTCTGAGGAATCTGAAAAATTTAGATTTAAAAAAAAAAGGAAATACGTTTATGTAATGCAATGATTCAATTTTTGATGTTCTACGGCTAAGCTTTAGATTAACTACCGTTTCTCGTTTTAACACTTAATCATACGCATTTTAAAACTAATTTTTGGGAACCAAATATGCCCATAACTATATTTTCCATAAGCAAAGTTTCATATTACGATGTCTTGTTTACTCAAAAAAATATTTTGTTCTTTCTAAGTCTTACTAAGTCTAAAGTGCTTTGCGATTTCCTTAGATTTCGGTGTTAGGATTTTTTTAACTATTCGAAAGGCTTTCATCAGAAAAGAAATTCTATCATTGACGCTTCAATAATACACCTCATTAAGTGTATAAACACGTAAGCCGTAGTAAATCTAAAGCATTTTCAGGTCTACAGCTGATGTAACTCACATTCAACTTCTGAACATCCACTAAATGGGTCACCAGTATATCCAATTACGCAATTACATAATGCTACGTGATTTCCTACTGAACATTCAGCGTTGAAACCACAAGAGCCTGGACACGGGTCAACACATTTTTCATTTTGACATGCAAGATTACCAGGACATTCCGCATTTATAGAACATTCAGGTCTACAATTTGGTGCAACTCCAATGTAATTTGGTAAGCATGAACATGCAGGCGCTTCTCCAACTACTTTACACTGAGAATATGGACCACATGGTGAAGGTATGCATGGATTTCCTTTAGGCCCTTCGAATATAGGTTCTAAGAAAGAAACACAGAATAGATTAAGCATGAAAGAGATCATGTAAAATAAAGATATAGAAAGTGAAAAAAGAAATATAGATATGATAAAAAATACGGAAACACATGCAAAAAAGTATTTCACAAGTAGTATAATTTAGGACTCAAAATACAAAAATAAATATCATGACATTATTACTCGTATTCATCATTTTTATTTACAAAAGTTTCTTACTTTGCTCTAACTGACAAGTAACAAACGGATCCCCTGTAAAACCGGCTCTACATGTACAAATTGGATTATGGTTTATAACTTGGCAACGTGCATTAACTCCACATGTTCTTAGACAAGGATCTTTGCATTTTTGTTTTATACATGCTTGATGTTGAGGACAATCCGTGCTTATAACACATTCTGGTCTACAAGTTGGCGGAGACCCGACATAGTCTTCCTGACATGAGCACACTCCGTGGCCATCAACCACTTTACAATTACTATAGGGTCCACACGGCGACGGTACACACGGGTTTATATCAGCAACTGGAGCTAAAAAGTGAATGAAAGGTCACTATTTATGACGAACTGCGGTTCTATGGAAAAGAACTGAAAAATTCTACTAACGCTTTCTTTGAGGATGGCACGATACTACTGGATTTCCCTCGTATCCATCTACACACAAACAGGCTGGAGTATGGTGGGCTACTGTACAATGAGCGTTAATTCCACAAGCACTCTGACAGGGATCTACACATTTATTATTCGAACACGCCTTATCAGATGAACAGTCGTTATTAGTAACGCATTCTGGGCGGCAACCGAGGTAAGGATCTCCAAAATAGCCCGGCTGACAAGTGCACGCACCAGCTGAATTTCTTTCTTTGCAAATAGCATTTGGACCACACGGTGAAGGATTGCATGGATTTGTCTCATCTTCACTTGGTACGGTTACTGTGTAAATAATGCACTTACATTATGAAACAGTTAACCATAAAAACTCAAAAATTCTCTAATTGAGACATTACTTACCGATAAAATAGCAACCCCTGAATGGATCTCCAGTGTAACTTTCTCGACAATGACAAATGGCTTTATGATTGATAACAACACAATTGGTATTTGAACCACAAGAACCTTCACATGGATTGGCGCATTTTTCACGTATACAAGCAAGATTACTTGGACACTCTTCATCATAAATACATTCAGGACGACAGTTTGGTGCGCGTCCAATATAACCCGGTTGACAAGAACATGCTGGAGTGTCTCCTATGACACGACATTGTGAGTTAGGCCCACATGGTGACGGGACACATGGGTTTCCCGATGGTTTGGGTTTTGGCCCTAAAATATATTGATTGTTTTGTTATTATGCATGTTTATGCATACCGTAAAAGTATCTAACAAGCAACGTTGCAGGTAGGTATATTGTTAAGGTTGTTAGCATTATTAATAGCGTAAAAATTGCTTAATTTTACAGTTACTTGTAGATTTTTAGTGTTTTTTTTATAAACAACTCACTTTCTTCGTATGCGCAGTGTACAAATGGATCACCAACATAATTTTGTGGACAACTGCATAGTGCATTGTGATTAACCACTGTGCATTTAGCATTATTACCACAAACTCCTATACATGGATCCACACATCGTTCATTGATACATGCTCTGTTGGGCATACATTCGCTACTGACCATACATTCAGGACGACAAAAAGGTGGTGAACCAAAATATAGTTCTTGACATGAACATATCGCATGTCCGTGATGTACACGACATATACTGTATGGGCCGCAAGGCGACGGTGAACATGGGTCAGCAGGTTTTTCAATGACACCTAAAATGTACGATATTTTTATGTAAATCTACAATACTTCACTACATAAAACAAAAGAAATATAAATATGTATGTATAAAAATTGCTATACTTATGTAACAAGATGTAAATGGATTTCCTTCATATCCGGGTAGACAGGAGCACGAGGGAGCGTGGTTGTTAACGTGACATTCGGCATTTACACCACAAACTCCTGGACATGGATCTTTGCATTTATTATTAACGCAAGCCTTGTCTTTAGGACAGTCTGAATTAAGAACGCATTCTGGCCTACACTCTATATACGGGTCACCGTAATATTCTGGAAGACATGAACACGATCCGACGCCGTGCCTTTCTTTGCATATGGCATTAGCGCCACAAGGAGACCGTGAACAGGGACTTTCTAGTTGAGGTTCGATGGCTAAAATATAAACAATAAACCTATAACTTTCGTTATTTTATATAGCTATACAGAACAAGTAACTCACAGTTTGTTTTATATTGAACTTCTTGAACAAATGAATACTAAACATATAATATATTGTATATCTAGTATAAACTGAATAAAGTATTCGAGAAATAATAGCTACAGAGCTGGTTAAAATTTGTAACATGGATGCTATATAATGAGCACGGGAAACCCAGTGACATCAACATTTCAAATTAATTTACAAAACTTCGTTTTCCCAATTCAGCTAGCCAAAAATAATACCTGTTTTAAAGCACTAGATATCCTAACTTCAGATCCCAGAGGTATCTGTCTTTGCCCAGAGGCCAATTAAATATTTTTTAAACGTTATGCTACTCTATGAGAATATTGTGTAACATTTTTATAAAACAATGTATAAACTTACATGTTATAATATGTGAACATCCCGAAAAAGGATCTCCTGTATATTCATGATCACAGGTACATATTGGGATGTGCTTTACCACCGTGCAACTAGCATGGAGTCCACAAGAACCCGGACAAGGATCCCTACATCTTTCTGATATACACGCTAAGTTTCCTGCACATTCCACATCAATTACACATTCTGGTCTACAATTAGGTGGGCGACCAATATAATTACTCAGACAAGAGCATACCGACACACCGTTTATATCTTTACATTGTGAATGTGGTCCACAAGGATTTGGCAAACAATTATTTATAGGCTCCATCGGTCCTGTTTAAAATATCAGAAAATATTAACGTGTCATTAATAATCTACGCAAATAATTTTTAACTAACGAAATTTAAAAACTTACTTTCTTCAATAAAACATCTCGCGAACGGATCTCCCGTATAACCACTCAAACAACTGCATATGGGATTATGATTTACTACTTGACATTGCGCATTAATACCGCACATACTCGGGCATGGATCTTGACATTTTTGATTTATACATGCTTTGTTCGGACGACAGTCAGAACTAACTATGCACTCGGGGCGACAATTTGGTGGTGATCCCACACACATATCAAGACATGTACAAACTGCATGTCCATTAAACGTGCGACATTTACTATAAGGTCCGCAAGGTGAAGGATGACATGGATCTACAGGACCTGGTAGAGCTATATAGATTGAGAAAAGAAAATATATAATATTTATGTATATGTACAAGAGAAATTGAAAAAATAGAAAAGTAGAAAAGAGATGTCTTACTTATGATAGGAATACATGCATGTAGAGGGTTTCCACTATATCCAGGTAAGCAGTAACAAGAAGGTGCATGATTTACTACTCTACACTCTGCATTTTGTCCGCATGTGCCGGGGCATGGGTCAACACATTTATTATTAAAACAGGATCTATTTATAGTACAGTCAGTATTCATAACACATTCTGGACGGCAGCCAAGATATGGATCTCCATGGAAATCATCTACACAAACACATGACCCAGCACCGTTCCTTTCTCGACAAATCGCATTAGGCCCACAAGGTGATGGATTACAAGGATGTCGAGGTACATCTTTAGAAACTGTAAATTTATCATATTATGAAACATGCTGTCGTTTATAAACACATGCAATAAAAAGTAAAATTAAATTGCGACGATTTTCATAAATCATTGAAATAAAATTAAATGCTTTATATACTTTTTATATACTTTGGTGCACTTACCTTCGACGCGAGCGCAGCCAGCAAAAGGATCTCCCGAATAGCCATCGTCGCAGGAACAAATTGGTTGATGATTTTGTACAATACAACGAGCGTTAAACCCGCAGGATCCCACACAGGGATTAACACATGTGCCGGAAAGACAGGCAAGTGCTAGTGGGCAATCTTGATTGATAACGCATTGTGGGCGGCAAGACGGCGGAGCACCTAATGTTCCGGGTTCACAAGCACATACAGCACGACCATCATCATTGCGGCATGATGAATGTGGCCCACAAGGAGAAGGTAAGCACGGATCAAGGTTAGGTTGGACTATATCTGTAAAATGAAATATAAAAATTGAATCCAGCGTAAACGGATTTGTACTCTGTGATTTGTAACATGGAAAGTAACATAGCTGATTCTTAACTTTTTAGTAGCTAGAAGTCCTTGACAGATGGATGACATTAATACAACGAAAAGTTCCTATTCTATTAAAAAGTTTCAAATTTCATGTCGAATGTAACACCAATGTAACACTTACAAGAAACATAACTTGGTTATACTAAACCAATTTTTTAATTATAATTTTCTGACATTATCGTGAGATTACAGAAATGATAAACATTTTTAATCATACTCGTAAAAAAAAACTAACTCTTTTGGTAACATCTGATGAATGGATCTCCTTCCGGAAGATTTTCTGGACATGTGCAGATAGGATTATGTCCGACAACATGGCAACGGGAGTCAAGTCCGCAACTGTTAACGCAAGGGTCTTTGCATTTCTGATTAATACATGCTTTGTTTGCGGGGCAGTCCGAATTGACGGCGCATTCTGGTCGACAGGCTGGAGGAGCACCGAGATAACCAACTCGACATGAACAAGCAGCCCTTTCATTTACAACGTGACATTCACTGTTTGGTCCACAAGATGATGGCTCACATGGATTGAAGATAGTAGCTAAAAAGTGAGAAACTATGTAAACATTCACAATTTACTATTATACATAATATTTTCTTTCAAGTTTATTTACTAATTTTCGTAATTTATTACAAAATTAAAAAGCCGAATCTTATAGACAATGAAAGAAAGAAAGAAAATGATTTATTTATCGTTATTATATTAACATTTTTATATTTATGGATAATTTCTACACATATACGTGTTACATAATTAGAGATATTATATTCCTATATAAATAAAATCAAAATAACTTTATTGGACAACGCTGGTAGCTTATATCATTTCATCGTTTCTATTAAATTATTGGATAATTTTGTTAATGTTTTACAGTGCTTTTCTGAAGTATTTAATTATTATTAATTTATTGTTCTTTCGTTAATACAATGATTTTTGATTTGCATTTGAGACACAAACAATTGGATATTATCTTGACGATTGCGGAATGAAATCTCCTTGTGTTCATAGTTCATCACCATTCTTTTCATCTTATAAACTGCACAAAATATAAATAAATGAATGAAGTTGGTAAATATAGTCGTTTCTTACTTACGTGTTTTAGCTTTAGGGCGACAAGAAGAAAATGGATTGCCCTCATATCCCTTAAAACACGTGCACACGGGAACGTGATTCGTAACAGTACATTCTGCATTTATACCACATAAATCTTTACATGGGTCTCGACAATGATTGGATAAGCAAGCAAAATTGTTAGGACAATCGGAGTTTAGAGTACATTCTGGTCTGCAGCCTCCAGCATAAGGATTTCCGATATTAGGTGGTATACATGAACAACGACCTATGCCGTTGATCACGGTACAAATCGTGTTTTCTCCGCAAGGGGATGGATTACATGGTGTAGGTTCTTTGTCTTTGGTAACCGCAACACATCCAATGAAAGCATCTCCTTTGTATTCGTCTAAACAACTGCATAAAGGTGTGTGATTTATAACGTCACATTTAGCGTTATTTCCACAGGCTCCTATACAGGGATCCGTGCACTTTTCATTAATACAAGCTCGATTTGTTGGACATTCTTGATTAATAACGCATTCTGGCCTACAGTATGGAGGAGTACCGGAAAAATTCGGACGACATGAACACACTGGATGATTTGATTTTATTTCACACAGAGAATTAGGCCCACAAGGTGATGGAATGCATGGATTCTTGTCAATAGGTTCAATATCCGTTCCTTTTGTACATGCTACAAATGGATCACCACTTTCACCAGGACCACAGCTGCATAATGGGTTATGATTAACCACTATACATTTAGCGCCAACACCGCAACTTCCTTGGCAAGGATCAATACATCTTTGATTCACACATGTTTCTTTTTGTTGACAATCAGAATTACTAACACATTCTGGCTGACACATTGGTGCTACACCTCGATAGCCTGGTAAACATGAACACACTGCGAAACCAGTTGGTGACTCTAGGCAGCGACTGTATGGCCCACAAGGAGATGGATCGCAGATCGATAATGTTGGAGGAGAAATGGAAACAACTTGACATCTGATATATGGATCTCCTGTCTGACTGGGTGGGCAGTAACATACAGCATGATGGTTAATTGTCTCACATGAAGCTCCGATACCACATACATCTTTGCAGGGATTTTCACATTTATTGTTTAAACATGCTAAGTTCATGGCACAATCACTGTTAACAACACACTGAGGACGGCATGAAAGATAAGGATTGCCGTAAAAGTTTGGTAAACAGTGACAAGTAAGTGCTCCATTTAAATCTTGACACACTGCGTTATCTCCACACCGAATATTATAGCAAGTTTCATGTGTAACGGCTGAAATAAAACAAAACCGTATATTTTTCCTTTAAAAATTCTGAATATTTATTTATTTATACAAGGTTATTTCGAAAAGATGGATGAATACGGAAGAGTATAAAAGTACCCATGACAACAAAAAACTTGCGTTCTACAATTTCGCCAAAAGTCAATAGTTCTAGTGTAAAACCTCAAAGTTGAAACAAAAATATAGGTGAGGCAACCCTAAGATCAGCGTTTTCCCGTAGCTGGCAAACATTTGGAATATAGGGCATAATGATAGGGTTGTATATTTTTTTTCATTAAATGACTCCTTTTTTGTTTGTATAGAAAACAAAATAAAAGTATCCCGTAATTCACTAATTATTGAATACGGCTTTACTCTCGTATAATCGGTGTAGGTACCGACTAGTTTCGGACCTATTGGAGGTCCATCATCAGGGTGAGTGGAATGAGTTCGCGGCCACCGCGAGTAAAGCCATATTCAATAATTAGTGCGTTAATAATGTCTCACGAAAGTTTTAATAATTTAATTATCCCGTAATTATTATATCTGCAATATTATACCCCCTTTCGCAATAACCTTGTATATAATTAAGGATGTATTTAAATATATCTACTGTTTATTTTATATATATATATTTATATTTATCCCGTAAGCGATTACATATATATATTGTGGTGTACGATTTCGATTTTTTCCGCTTAACATTTTGTATCTTGTGTACTTAAACTACATACTTCCTACCTAGAACCCAAATTGCAATATATTTTTAAGTAAATTGAGTGAATTCGTTCCAAATTCTACTTAGAACTGAAAATACTTCATCGCATTCTTTACAATAATTCATTTATATCTTAAAATTACTTTTCTAAAATCGGTCCCAATATTTGCGAAACAACAGCATTTTAGGTTTATAGTTTTTCATGACGATACTACTGTTTATAATACATAACATGTTAGTACCTGGGCAATCGAGCTTTACTCGGTGTTTTATAAAAAAATAACAAAAAAACTCTGATCAAAGTATACAAAAACAAAAACTTTGAAAAACGTTAGCTTTTTTCATAGAAAAAAGTTAATGTCTTTTGATTGAAATTTCCAATATACTTCACGGATGCATATTTATCTTCATAATTTTTTATTAAATAGCAAACGATGAATAATTTACTTACAAAGCGAAAAATTTTCTATTTGTACAAATAGTAGAAAATTGTAAAACTTACGTTTTGTGGTAGGTTTGCAACGCTCATATGGATTTCCTTCAAAGCCGTTTCTGCATCTACAAATGGGATCATGTTGGTAAATTGTGCATTCGGCATTCACTCCACAGGAACCTGGACATGGATCAACGCATCTATTCTTCAAACAAGCTTTATTAAAAGCGCAATCAGAATTCAACACACATTCGGGTCTGCAGATTGGATTATTAATGGAGTTCGTCCCAACACAAACGTCGCAAATAGCAAATTGATTGCCATAATTGTCACATGGAGCATTTGGATCGCAAGGATTTGGCGAGCATGGTTGAGCCGTTGTGTTATCTGGTGCTATTATTATCGCTGTAAGTAAAAAAATAAAAGTGAATGTACAATGAACTATTAAAATTGTAATCAAAAAATGAATGCTAGATGATACTTACGTCTATATATGCATTGGATTAACGAATCTCCTATATACCCATCTGGGCATAAACATGATACTGTGTGTTCTGAGCACAAACAAACTGCATTAATGCCACAAACATTGTTAAATGTACAAGGATCTACACATTTTTTATTAACACAAGCTTCATTAGTCGGACAGTCAGAATTCAAAATACACTCTGGTTTGCATTCAACAGTGGGATCGCCGAAGAAGTCAGGTGGACAAGAACATATAGCTTTATCGTCAACATCTTGACAAAATGCATTCACGCCACATTGAACTTTATTACAAGGTCGTATAGATTTTTGATCTTCAGGTGGTAAACAACAAATCAACGGGTTTCCTATAAGACCGTCTTCGCAAGCACATACCGGACGATGGGACTCCACGTAGCATTTAGTATTTAGACCACATGCACCTGGGCACGGGTCACGGCAAGTGTAACCAATGCAAGCTTTATTAATTGCACATTCATCATTCACTTCACATTCCCGCGAGTGACAGCCAGACAGTCCATAAGGATCGCCAGTACTTCCTTGAGCGCATTTGCATGTAGCTTGACCTTCATAATTAACATTGCAAATAGCTTGAGGGCCACACGGATTTGGTACGCAAGGGCTTCTATGAGGTTGGCATCCAGTATATGGGTCTCCAGTAAAACCTGTTTTGCAGAAACACATTTCCCTGTTGCTGCTTACATAACAGTCTGCGTTGGGTCCACAAGGACCGGGTTGACAAAGAACATCCGGTGGTAAATATGATTGATGATTGCAAGATTTATATGGATTTCCTATTGTATTTTCGGGACAGTAGCAAGCTGGAGTTCTGTTAGGGTCACACCTTGCACCGATACCACATGTATTAGGTTCGCAAGGATTACGTGCTTCAATACAACCCCTAATTGTATTAGGACTTTCGACATATCCTTGTAAACAAGTACATTTGGCAAACCCATTCGGTAATATTGTACATTGTGTGTTAGGACCACAAGGTGAAGGATTACATGGATTGTTTGGTATTTTACAGGGCTGCCTAGGTGGATTTCCTTCATAGTTAGGCAGGCAAAAACAGGCTGGTTTATTGTCTATCAACCTGCATCCAGAATAAGGACCACATGGATTCGGCTCACATTCGTTGCCTTCTGGTACTGAAATAAATATTTTTTATTACTTTTTTTTTATTATCGAAACAGTATTTTGTTATAAGTCATCTTCATTTGGAACAAAGAAAATCTTAGTTGAATATTAAATTGAGAATAAATGAAATCAGCTGAAGAATACGGCATACGAAAAAATATTAACAAAGTAACAGAGCAAATAACAGTTTCGGATAAAATCAAATTAAGGATTAAATTAATATATTATATAGATAAGCTATATACAAATACTATATATATATATATATATATAGTATTTATAACACTAGCTATGGTTAGAACAAATTATCGATAATGTCTAATGTAACACTGGTCAGTCTAATAGTATACGTAAAGTCTAATCATAATTTTTTCTTCAATTTATCTTTAAAAAATAATAGATTATTTGCGAAGATAATTTGACCAATATAACAAACATACAAATGATCACAAACGTAACATAATGTGAGCTTTGTTGTTTAACAGTTACTGAGGCTAAGCATGGTAGCGTACTGTGGTATCGTACAATTATTTATTAGATCTATTTATTAGATATTAGTTTTCCACACCTACTTCGAATAGCACATCGAGCCGTTGACCCAGTCTTGTTAAGTCGTTAATAAAGATTACAGGTATTTTAAAAGTAGCCTTACAGATATTTTAAAAGTAGGGTGGCCACTGACTACTGACCTATCTTCACACTAAACTCGTGTGGTAAAATATGGATCGTTTTTACCTCATGAATGAGATGAAACCGATCTATCCAGAGAGTGGTTCCCAGTAATACGTACATATACTTAGAGGCTAAAAACATTATATTTAAGTTGTTCTATATTACCGAGATACCAAACATAATTATACTCAGCGCTTACCTAGCGCAAACATTATTACTGCCATTAATGTAGGTGTCCCAAAACTCAACGTCAAACCAGAGACACACGATAAACCAGTCCATAAGGGTTCAAAAATGTCACACAGTATATGAGTAATGAACATTTCGCTATGAGTCATAACATTCTTACATAACATTCTTTTCTTTTCAAAACTGTTGCAATTTTGAGTTTATTTTGATCTATAATCAACACCAATGCAATATGGCATTGCGCTTTGCAGTGAAAAAATTATAATACTGAACTATGTAAATACTTCACACAGCACCTAAAAATTTGGTTCGAGGTTGCGATTTTCACGGTTTTCCGTGAAATACCTATAATCCAAAAACTATGTGACTATAATATTGATAATATTAGTTCTTTTTTGCACTGTGTCTATAGGTCAAATCGCAACAGAACCTGTTGCATTTGACAGACATAAGAACCAAACAAATATTTGTTTGTTAGTACTTTTAAGTTTTTTAATTATTATTGAACTTTAAACAAAACCAAAGAAAGGGAAAGAGTAGAATAAAGAGAAAGTATTAGACGGCGTGTTAAGCAACTTCAGCGTCAAATAATATAATGGATAGAAAATAAAAACCAATGATTAACAACAAATGAAAACATATTATTTTGCTTTATCTAAAACAACAAAATTATACATAAAATCATTCTGATTTCGAATTAAAAAGCTAGTCTCATTCGGACACTACATAAGAGTAATCTGTTTTTTAATTATTAAATATATAATACTTTATGAGTGACATTTGTTGGAAATGTACTTAGTAATGAGGTTTACAATATATTGTTTTCAGGTAGAATATCCAAAGAGATAGGAATATAGTAATAAAAGTTACTTATACCCGTTTTCACTAAACGTAGGAATCGTCTATAGTAAATGTTTAATGAATTAGGAACTGATAAATTCCTAAAATATTTAGCTATTTTCCGCTGAAACTCCAAAAACCACCAATCGACACGTGTTTCGCCTCTCAACGAAGCATCCTCAGCATATATCAGAGATAGGATTCGGTCAGCTATCCTGCACCGAATAAATAACACGCGTCGATTAGTCGTCTATAGCTAAAGATTTTAGGAATTTATCACATGAAATGGATTTCTGCAAAGTAACACCTGAGTCTATACAATATGAATTAGGAACTGCCTAGACCAAAAATGTATTTCACTAACCTCTAGGTAACGCCTAAGAAAGTAAATGAACACGATCGTTTAGGTATAACCTAACATTAAGTATTACTTAGTTAGGAGTCGCATACATCTGTGTTAGTGAAAACGGGCATTAAACATCTAGTTTGATTTTTCAAATTCTAAAAATATAGGTGAAAGACACTTACTGCAATTTTTGAATGGATTTCCAGTTAATCCTTTTGGACAATAACATATTGGATTTCCGTTATCGACCTCGCATAAAGCATTAACTCCACAAGGGTTAGGTGCACATGGGTTTATTGGAGGCTCACATCCAAGTGTTGGATTACCAGTATAGCCTGCTAAACATTTGCAAGATGCTCGGTGATTCACTACATCACAAACAGCATTTATACCACAGCGACAAGGAGAGTCGCATTTTCCGTTTATACAGGCCTCAGAATTGGCACATTCGTTGTCCGATCTACATCCTTGCACTAAAATATGATATAAAATATTTTCATACATTATGAAAATAGTGAAAAATTTAGAATTATAAATTACAAATATTAAAAAAAGTATGGATATGTAGTTCAAAGTATTATATGAGTTAGATATAAAATTTAAATCGCACCTTGATAGCATTCCAGGAAAGGATTGCCTATATATCCAGCGTAGCATTTGCACTGAATACCGTGGTTTGATGGAAAACATTCAGCGTTGTCTCCACATTTGTTAACAGAACAAGGATTTATACATACTCTATTTAGTCTGTCACATAACAGTTCTGGTGGACAGTCCTCATTATATTGACAGACAGATTGAGAATGTATAACTAAAAAGAAAATAGGTACTTATTACTGAAATAGGCTTTGCTCAGACAGTATCCAAACTCTTTGAATAGACTGCGAATCTTTGATTTTACTAAGGACGAATTTTACGAATCACAAAATAGAATAAAAAAGTATATAATTCTATGTACTTATTCACTAACATACAAAAATATCTTCACGCCGGATCCCTAACAGGGTAGTCAGAGAGAACGGAGTGCATAGCTAAGTGGTTCTTACATACATTCTTCGCTTCTTCAAATTACATCTTTCTCCTCACACATTTTTGCCTAGATATACGGGTGCTTTCGACATTTCCGTCAGCTAACACTCTGGCTATTTGATTTTCGTAAGTCAGGCTTGCTCTTCCTTAGTTTTTGCTACCTCTCGCTCACTTTCGCTCTGTAGATTTTCTTCATAAGTCTTTCATCACCATTCTGTCTATGAGGCCGAACCATCTGAACATTCCTTTCTTCATTTTTACAATAATGCTGTAATGCAGCCTTGTTATACTGCGTATCTCATCATTGCTTATTTTGTCCACAAGGGTGACACTGACACCACACATATTTCTAAGAGATCGTATTTCTACTGCATTTATCTTATTTTCACTTGATTTCGAGCATATCCAGACCTCACTACCGTACAATTAAAATGGCATCAACACCGCATTGATGGCCATTTTGGCGGAGTTACGTATATTCACACTGCCTACTAATGCAGCCAGAGCAACGTTTACTTTATTGTCAGCTGATATTCGTCTCTCCATATCCGACTCAGATCTTGCATCCCTAGAAAACGCACATTTACATATGTACACAATTTCATTCACTTGTTCTAGACATTTTCCATTTAGCCATATTTCAGATTTCGTCTGCACATCTTCTCTTTCAAACACCAGAACCTTAGTTTTGTTCACATTCATATTAAATCCTTTCACTCTACATTCTTCTTTCATGGACGTGACTAGTGTCTGCAACTGTGCGTTTGATGGTGCTATAAACACAGCATCGTCAGTGTACAAGAGACAGTTTACTTCTGTACCACCACATATCATACCACTCATACTAATTTTCAATGTATGGAACCAACTTCCCAAATACGGCACGAATAGCCAAGCAGACATCACGCATTCCTGTCTAACGCCTGAACAGACTTCAAACTAGAGCGAACGACGTGTCGCCATCTATCCTTACAAAAGCTTTATGGCCATAATATAATGACCTCACAGTCTACAGTAACGGCACCCCATGCCATATTCAGGCAGAAGACTCCAAAATTTAGTTCGCGCTACTCTATCAAATACTTTTTCATTCCATCTATTCGAAAAACGATGATTAGTTTCTCGATAAGTGCGCCCAAAATAAGTCTTTTCTCTAAAGACTTTCACAGAGGGCAAAAATGAATTTGAATAAGGAACACGGGAGGTCAAATGAAAATATTGTATGTAAAATGTTACTGGCCGAAGATCACCCTAGGCGGCGGTAGTCGCGCGCCGTAAAAAAAATTAGAAATTTAAAATTTAAAAATATGAAATTCCTTGTACTTTTGCGTACTTTTGCGGCTCACGTTTATTTTTCTGACAGAGGGGAATAAAAAATAGAGTGTATCATTCGGTAGTAAAATTGTTTTTTTACCTCTGGCGCCGTATTTTAAATACCTCGCTGCGCTTAGGATTCTACTTTAAAATCCTTCGCTGCACTCGGGATTCTACTCTACGATGCTTACGCTCCGCTCTGGACTCAAAAGAGCGCCTCGTCGTAAAAATATTATTTTATTTCCTTGTTATACAATCTACTATTTCTAGATTCACAAAAGCGCAGAAAACGTTCCGACCTATGACAAGAAACTTCCTCACTACGAGAAAAACTGATCTATACAACCCCTACCGTTCCTAAAACCACCTTATTCCTCGCACAAACAGCTTTCATACCTTCTGTCAATATTTTGGTATTTACTTATTCCATAAAATATGTATTATATTGAATAAAGACGTAGAATTCGAATCATCTGTTGTAATTACTTCATTTAAAATAAATATTCGTGCGGTGATTACTAGGATTGTGCATTTTGATATAAACAAATATGGCGGTTTTGTGGTACTCTTTTCCGTGTTTTTATTGTTTTAACTTTAGTACTTACGTAGTAGAGTTATGAAAAGTGACGTATAACTGAATTACTTACTAATAAAACTTTTTAAAGATTTGCAATTTTCTGAAATTCTGTGTAAGTCAATAAAATATATATGTAATAGGTATAGAATTTATTTACCTGGTACACATCCAACGTATCCATTTCCTTGATAGCCTTCCACACAGCTGCAGTCTGAGCCATGGTTTGTATTTATACAGACCGCATTGGGTGCGCACGGACTATGTATAGCACATGGGTGTTGACATGCATTATTTATACAAGCTTCAGTCAAGTGACAATCTTCATTCCCAGTGCAACCAGCTGAGCAAAATGTAAACTTGTTGTATTATACAAATCTACTACATTTATGCTATACAGATTGTTTTTGTTCTATTTGTGTACTTTTTTTATATCATCAGTGTTATATTTTATATTCACACCAAATACCACAACCTTATTACGTTTTACAGGGTTATTACTTTTTGTGATTAGATTTTTTATTACTATATGTATTTATTATTATTGTACAATGTACATAACAAATAAAAATTTGCTTTATAACATTTAGGTCAGTTTGTACTATTACTTACTTCATGTACTATTTAACCAACATAATAAATTCTTTTATGGAAATATTATAAAGTTATTATTATTGTATAACTTAATCAAATACGTTTATTTAAATTCTATTCATAAAGTATTTAAAGTATCGTAATTGTTCAAACCAACCATAGGAGGAATCCATCACCTCCTAATAAACAAAAGAGCTTTAAAAATGGCAAATAGTAGGTACTTTTGTTCAAAATACAAATTTTGTATAAAAGCAACATGCTCATCCAAAATCTTGTCCAGAAATTATGGAACAAATGCTTAGCAGCTTATACAAGTACATACAATTAATTAGTACATGTTAAGGCTTACATATTTTAGGTGAACATTTAACAGCGGGGTCTCCATCGTGACCAGCAGGACACGAGCACATTGGTCTTTGCTTTATTGGGTGACAATTAGCTCCAATACCGCATACATTGTCAAATTCACAGGGGTTTTGACACAATCCCATGAAACAGGCTTCGGTTTCTATACAGTCCCGATCAGAATGACAGGGTTCAGGTGCCTTGGGTGTGCCGGGTGACTCTAATTAGGTATGTTGCATGTTAAATTAGTATGTTATGCTTAGGTTTAATAATTAAGGTTTAATATAAGTTAATTTGATGTATATACAAATGTGCCTAAGTACAAGTACGTGAAACATAAACTTAAATTAAAAAATTATACATTTGTCCGATAAAACGTTTGTAAACAATTCATTAATTGGCCTCTTTATTATTCGATTTAACTATCAAAAAACAAAATCAAAGGATTTTAACATTAATATTAATAGTGGTACCAAATAGGTATGCAAAATACTTTATAGGCATACCTCTAGCGCAGACGACACCGGCAGCTTCATCACACACGCAAACAGCAGTGTGGTCGACAACTTTACACAGAGGAGCGTCCTTTAAACACAAATTCTGTACCGCCATGCACGGATTTTGACATATTCCGTCCAAACAGGCATTATCCGTTGAACATTGCGTGTTTTCTTTACAATGTTGAATATTCTGGTGTGCGTCAGTGTTAAATTTAATTGCTATCTCAGTAGTAGTCATCATGTCAGTATGTGTCGAGTCAGTCCAAGCAGGAATATCTATATCCTTTCGCCGAGATGATAAATTATCTGTCGCTGTACTTAAAGCATAATTTATAGTAGACAAATATTTAGGTGTTTGTAATATAACATCTGTAATTTCCGTCACATTTTGAAAACTACTTTTATTATTAGTATGTGGTTTTACGGAATTGTCTGTTTTTTTATTTGAAATAGATATTTCGGGTATTACTGTACTATTTAATTTATCGTCATAATCGTCCGTAATAATTGTTTCAGTTGTTGTTACAATGCTCGAAGTTGTTTCAGTTGTTATTTCTAAGTTCGCTTCAGAAGCAGAGGTGGCAGGCGACATAGTTACAATGTTATCAACAGTTGATTCAAAATTAATATTATGCATAGAATCTGTGTCTTCAAAAGTGGTCATTCTCATTGTATGAGATTTAGACGAAATAGTAGTAATAAATTCGGGTGTTACTGTCTTGGTTTCCAATTTGTCTTGTTCAGTAAATAACTTTTCTTCCGTTGTTGTTTTTAGAAACAATTCGTGTTCCTTTTGTGTGTTACTAGTTTGTAGTAAATTGTTATCAGTAGTGTTCGTCCTTGAATTAATATCTTTAGAGACGTCGTTCATTTTTTGAGTAGAGTATATATCATCATTTGTCGCTGTAGATTCGTTATATTCCAAACTATTTAAAGTAATAAATTCATTATTCGCCATAGTCGAAGTTATTATATTAATGTCTGATTCTACACCTGTTGCCGAAGTTAATAAATGAGTATCTGATTTTACACTCGTAATTAAAGTCGTCCCTAAATTTATGTTTGATTCTGTATTTGTCGTTGGTAAATCTTTTGTGTGCATGTGTGTTAGGTCTGTAAGAATCGTTGTTGTCTCTGCATTCGTGTAGGAATTGCTTTTGCTCGTATGCAGTTTATTTTGATCTTTTGAAATTAAGGTTGTTGACTGTTCACTAGTAGGTTCTGACGTAAATACGTTTTCTGTTTTATACAACGAAGTTGTTTCAATTGACGTTGTTGAAGTAGATGTGTCTATTGAGGTTGAATGCATGTTCGTTAATTTCGTAGACAAATTACCAATGTCAGTAACTTTCTCTGTATTTAATACTTGATCCATTTGTTTATGCTGGATCGAACCGTGTGGTAGTACACTTGTTGATTCTTCTAAAATAGGTTCTAAATTATTATCGGTCGCTGAATGTGTCACCACTATAGTGGTTGTTAACCCAGTTGGAGTAAATAAATTATTAGTAGTCGTAGTCGCATCTGTAACATCATTTTTTAGACTTGTCTCCACATACCCTGGTTTAACAGTTTCCGTCATTACGGATTTTGTACTTGACACTGTCTGAATATCTGATACATTGTCTGTCGTAAACCTGTTAACTTCAGTTTTTTCAGTTACAACGTCTAAGTTTTCTAGAGTAAATTTTAAATCTTCACTTGAAGCCTTCATAATATGTTTAGTTACAGTCTCTATTATTTCTGGTGCTGTTTCCGAATCAAAAATATTATTCGAATCGGTTATCAATTTTGTTGAAGTCGTTAAATCATTACTTATTGGTAATTTCGTAACAAGCGATTCTGTAGCTGATTCTACTGTAATAAATTTTACAGTAGTTGTCGCTTCCTCATTTATTGTTTTTAAATCGGTGTATTGGGTAGTAGATTTCGTTGATTCTGGTGTTATTTGAACAGAGGATAACGAAATATTATCCGTAATTTTGATTCCATCAGTGGTTTTATTTTGCCTCTCTGAGGGAAACAAATCTTTCGTTGTTTCGGTATACATAGTTGTCTTACTTTCTGGAGATTGAGTTGACGATTCTATTAATATTGTATTTAATTCTGTTGATTGTATTGATTCGTCCAATGGGCTCCAAACGTCAAGATTTTTTTCTGTTATAGGTACTATAGTATCCGAATCACCGGTGGTTTCTATTTGTTCTGTTGTTTTTAACGTGAAAACTGTTTCTAAGTTGTCCATTGGATAAATAACCTTATTAATCTTTACATAACCATCTACGATTTCTTGAGAAGTGGTCTTCCCGCGAATTTCTTTATCCTTATATACATTTGAATCAAAGTCATTAAACATTTTTGTTGTGAACTCGGTTATATCAGTTACTTTAGAATTTGCTTTAGAGCTTATAGTTGATACTGATGTTGATTCAAAATCATTGGAAGTCATACCTACAGTACTTCCGTGGTATTTAGTGAACTTTGTAGATTCTGTTACCAATTCATAAAAAGATTTATCATCATGTGTCTCAGTGCTTAACTCCACAGTTGACTTTGTTAAGCTAGGCAGTAATTTATCTACTAATGGTTTTTCTTTTACAGATAATAATGAAGTTAGTTCGTTTTTATAACTTTCAGTCACCGTGTTTGATTTAGTTTCAAATTCAGTTGGCTCTCTTTCGTTCTTTAAAAAAGTATCCGTAGTAGTACTTAAAGTTTCTGTTGACGCGTTATTAATTTCTATAGATTTAGTTATATCGCTTTCATCAAATATTTGGGTATATGAATCATATGGTGCTGTGGCCGACTGAGTTTGAAATTCTGTTGGATGGGTTCCTGATGTAACTTTCGTATCAGTTGTAATATACGAAGACGTAACTGTCGACTCTGTCGTATCTAAAATTGATGAATTAGTTTTTCGAAATATATTCTCTTTTTCGACCGTTGTTGTTTCAGAGGTTGGCTCTAAAATTAAAGATGTATTAATAAATTTCGTAGGAATATTGTTTACTTCTGTAGCCGCAGTAAAAGATTCATTATTAGTTATATTATCAACGTTTTGATCTGTGGTGTGGTATATAGTTATTTCTGAAGGTTTAGTGGTAAAATTTGAGAATATTTTAATTGTGTTGTTTTCTGACGATTGTTTTTCTTTATGTGCTTTAGATAAGTTTCCTGGTTTCACATTATTAACGTTTACAGTTGTATACTCTAGGGATTCCGTAGAGGTATTAATGACATTATTTTTAGTGACCAAATTATTATTGAATTGTAATACATCTTGTGAAGATTTTTTTGTACTTACTGCTATAGCTATAGTTTCTGTATTCAACTCATAGCTAAGAGAATAAATATCAAGATTAGTAGGCACATTTTTAGTTGTTACCCGCTCTGTCGGATAACTGATTTCAATAATTGTACGTTCATGTGTGTCAATTTTTTCTTTGAAAAGTTGTGTTGGCTCACCAATTGTACCTAATGACTCAGTTATTGACTCAGTCAACGGTTCTAGGAAAATAGTGCTATCTGATGGTATTTTTTCAGTCTGGAGGGTGGTATACTTCGAAACAGAAGATTTCATATTGACATTTTGTTGATTACGTAACTTTTCCGTAGAAATGTCGGCAGACTTTAGAGATTCGGTTGTTATATCAAAAATATCCACTGATTTAATATCCGTCTTAGTAGTCGCAGTTTCAGTAAAATGCTTTGAGGTATGAAATGATTCTGTAACTGGTATGGTTGTCTTCAACATATTATTACTTGTTGGAGACTCATCTTTGACGCCTAATGACGTTACTAGAAGCGCTTCCTTGGATGTGGCAATGTCTGGTTCATTAAGTAAAGTAGCACCTGTAGCTTTTCTGCTTTCTATCTGTTCTGTGTTGAATATATTATAAGGGGTAGTATTATATAAAATGTCGCCCTCAGTTCTTGATAAAGTAGTCTCTGCGTCAGTGCAAGAGTCGTTATTTTCACAAGGCCCAACAGTCTCTAGCGTATTACTTCCAAGTTTTACGTTGTTATCGATTACTGTTGTAGTTTTAGATATTACGGTAAAATTGGTGTTCAATTTTCTTTGATTTTCAGGAGTTTTCGTGTTTTTATTTTCTTTAGATATTGTCATTAATGTAGATTCCGTCAGTTTTATATTTGGTTTTACAGTAGTTTCAAAATGTATTGTACTACTACTTTCTTCAGATTCAGCATCAACCGTTGAGTAGTAATGTTTATTATTTTCATCAGTATATACAATGTTTATTTCAGTAACAGTTTCTGTATTGCCATAAATAGTTGAACTTTTAGCAGAATAGGGTTTAGTTTTTGTGTCAATTGTAATTTCATTAGTTATTGTAAAGGGAAATTCAGTAGTCACGAAAGACTCCTCTGTTTGTTTCAAATTAACTTCTTTTGTAGTTTCAAGGGTAGTGCTTACATCAGTTGTATGATCCATTTTATTCGATGTATTAGACCCGGTATCAAATAATGTTGTCGATAGAGCATTGGTAACATTGTCGTTAAAAGTAACAGTCGTGTCAGTAACAGGACTTATAGATGTCATTACAGTGGAAATGTAATTTGAATCAGTAAATTTGTCGAATTCAGTAGTTTTCACTTCATGTGATACAGTAGTGTCATCGGCAGTTACACTTGTCATTCCCTGTGGTGTGACGCCAGTGGTATTATCGGTGTGCGTTTCAGTTAGTGGGGTATTTTTAGGTCGATCATCTGTTAATAAGAAGGTAACGAAATCTTTTAATAAACATTCAAATTCAGTATAAATTCAAAATATTATCTTGAAATAATTAATTAACTTAAACTTACAAGGGCAAAAGGAAACTTATTAAATACAAAAAAAGTATATATAGCATGCAGTACCCAAGAAAATTTACAATAAGCCCGAGCATGAAGATCTGAAATGATAAGAAAATAGACAGAACAAAGCAAAGTTATTCGTGTTCAAGCTTAAAAAACCTCTAGTGAAACATTATATTGACTGTTAAAAGTGATGAGTTACGCTATGTCTAATGTCATCAAAAACAATTTGAATAGAAGACATAAGCGATTACGAATTTAATTGAAGACAAGTTTCAACAAAATTTCATTGTGTTTACTTTCACGGCCAGGTCTTTAAGCCTGAAACAATTGTAAATTATACAATACCTTAATTAGGACTATGGCCATAATCCAAATCTTTAGGCACTACTACATCTAAAACAGCGAATTTGGATAAAATAAACTCGTTTATAGTCATACCGGGTCTGCCGAGATATAGTGGCCAGTTCTTTGTGGCGTTTTATCGGACAAATGTTACGTCGATATTATAGCAATGACCAGTTCATCTGGAGTTAGTTTTGCTATTTACGTAAGTATTAGTCGCGGACTTACTAGTATTATGATAGGAGTCCGAGACACGTCATAGTATGTACGTGAAGACAGCACATTTTATGATTATAAAAAGAAGTAGCTGAACAAGACATTTTGTAAGTATTGTCAAATGATCAGCAAGAGTTACTTATGCTTATAATATAACCGTTGATTTTTGTTACTCACTTTCCATACAGGCACCTGAGAATGGGTCACATGGTACCCCCGGTCGACAATGGGCACAATTAGTAACAGGTTTGCCTCCTAGAACAAAAAACAGTGAAATATTAGAAATATTTCACTCATAAAAGTAATTCCTTTACCTACTTCGTAAAAGAGTAACTACTGATTAATATGGCATAACATGTGGAATTCTATTCCAAAAAAATCATTGTTATTAAAAAAAGAAAAAAGATATCGTCAAAAAATCAATACACGATTACAAAGCTAAAACTGTTTCAGTGATCTTAGAATTTAGCTCTACACATAATGTGAGTAAATAATTTATTAACCGACTTCAAAAAAGGAGATTTTCAATTCGACGGGTTTTTTTGTATGTTTGTTACGCGATTACTCCGCTAATTATGAATGGATTTCGATGATTTTTGTTTGGTAGGTCACACTTCAGAGATGGTCCCATTTAAATTTCACCGGTATTGAAGCTTGGAGTTCGAAGATACACCAAATAACGCGACCTGGTTATAAACTTGAACTTGATTGTATTGATGATTCTCTTGTGTATCATTGCGCTGCAGAATTAGAAAGAAGTGAATTGCAAACCTGCCATAGATATTTATTTAGGCCAAGACCACTCAAAGGGAGAAATAAAAACATTTTAAGAAAAAAAAATTAAACCGCCTTCAAAAAAAAACACTCAAAAGTACAAAATAATCACCTTTAGTAATTGAAACTCAAGTACAATAAAAATAGGTTTATAAGTACGATACAATACTAACTACTATAACTATACTAACTATATAATTATTACTAACTATATAATTAAATTTGTCAGTTACTGAACTTGGTGCCAAGTCTAACAAACTAATAAACTTCTGTTGTTGCACATTGATTTGGCACCGACTTCAATAACTGTCAAATTTAAAATAATGGGTATGTGTATAGTACTTATACATTTATTTTTATTGTACTTGAGTTTTGATTAGTAAAGGAAAGTCATTTTGCACTTTTCAGTATTTTTTTTGAAGGCGGTTTAATGTTTTTTCACTCAGTTAATTTACTATTAAGAAAAAACTAAGAAATATTTTTAAATGCAATAATTTTTGCCTATTTTTATGACGTCTAGTATTAAAAACAATATTTTTATATCACTAAAGCAACCACGTCTCTTTCATAGTCTAGTTGAGATAACGTTATAAATTCTGTTCTGTTGATTTGTCAGCTATACCCTTATGGTATGTATACATAGGTATATGGTATATAAAACATGCAGCTAAAACATTGAGGATTGGAAGATTCAATACTGAAAAGTGTTACGTATAACTTCACACGTTGTAGTGGACAACTTACCTTTAACACATGCGCAGCCATCACAATATGTGTCAGGATATCTCGAGCAGTCTGACAATGTCTGACATTGGCACACTAATAAATAAAACATCAACATTAATAAGTTATTATATATAGTACTGTAATTTGTACACTCATTAAATAATAACTAGTGGTCGCCCAGTGTTCGAAATTCGACCGTAATTCATTTAACTTTTAAGCTTGAACGTTATCAAGGTTCTTTTGTCAAAAACTAAACCTCTATAATCACAAATTTCGCCAAGGCTACACAGTTAATTCGCCTATCTTTTTCAAATTATATACATTCAAATAAAAAATAAATCCAAAAAATGAAGAATGAGAAAAAGAATACTTTTTCATATACACTTCTTCGGGCCGTTAAAAAAATAAACGTTGTCCGCCGAACTTGAAATACATAGTTCGACAATACATTTAAACAAGAAATTTACAATATAAACTCTGGCGACAACCTCGTGCGACTGTTTGATCCAAGGAGGTTAGGTATATCATATGTGATCACAAACTATTATGAGTTTGCAATTGACAGTCTTTTTGACATTGGCAGTATGAACGTAAACAAATAGTACTTTATTTAATTTAATGTATTTCTAATGTATATTATATTAAAATATCCTATCCTTCTCCATACTTTAAGTGTACCAAATTTCACACTCCTCCGTCCCCGCAATTTTCTTAAAAATGTAACTAATGGTTACGTTTCACGTATTAATATATGGATAACATTCGATGATGTTATAATAGAAAAGAGGTAGATAGGTTACCTTAGTACTAATCCAAGTAAAATATTGTCCCAGTTACAACGTTAAAAAGTGAGACAAATATACATTGCACTGCTTCGCTATGCAATGTAAAACGTAATTGCATTTAAAACTAACAAATCACATAGCCCTCTAAATCATTGTGATTGGTCAATTTCAATGTCTTACTACATTTTAAGCGAATCCGTGACTAATTCATAGAATATTAGTTATTAATTCCACAGAACAGACATTTAAAAACAATATGATTGATACCTAATGGGATTAGACAGTTAAAAAATGATGTTTGCTTTTTCGAATTTCGTTTTTCTTGAATCATGTACATGAGAACATATTTATTTAAAAAGATCGCCAACATTTTTTAATTATAAATTTGAAAATGATGAATTATATATTATTTCTTTTAATAAATGTAGGTAAACGATGATTAAAATTGGGTGGCTGCGTCATCACATGATCGTGTATATTATAAAAAACGTTTGGATTATTAAAATATCTTAGAATTTTGAATGTGCAATAGGCATTGCATGACATTGTTGATTCTGTAACATTACTTTTCATATTCTTTGACCAAGTCCGGGTTGGCTAATTACCAAAGTTTTGAGGGTGCCACTTTTCGAGTGCATATAACCTATCTACCTCTTTTGTATTATAATATCATTGATAATATTAATAATAATACTGCAGACAATTATACTAATTTTGTGACCCCAAACTAAGCACGGCTTGTACTCGTACTATGGGTACCACACGACGAACTGAGGCAGCTTCCAGTAACACCCAGACTCCGAAAGTTCGTTCGAAAAGTTCGTTTCCTAAATTAACCTGACCGGAAATCGAACCCAGGGCCGGGCTCGCCCAGGGTAAGGCCGATGTTTTTCCACTACGTCAACGGGCCAGTCTATGTCTTAGTATAGTATGTCTAAATTAGTATAGTAGTCTTAATATATAGTTATATAGTAATATAGTTGGTATAGTAAGTCTTAATATAATATGTCTATGCCATGGAGCACTCAACCTATAGAGCACAAGACAATAAGAAAACAATTTACGTCTAAACGCTGTTGCGGTTACTGCGTTCTGTTTTATAGTTCGATTTTTTGCCGCACCACTGAATAGAACAATAAGCCCTTACGTAAATATTTAAATATCTGTCGGAATATACAGAGATCTACACACAAATCCAGTATTGGTTATGTACTGCTTAATTCGAGCGAGAATTGATATTTGTTAGTGTAAATAAATTGAGCAGTGGTGAATAAGATGGTCCAATATTTCGTCTCTATAGGTCTAGTGCTTCAGGATCTATGCAATAATAAATGCACTATAACCAAACTATAACTCTGTGTACGTCATTACCAAGCAAATGAAATAACAGGTAAAGTTAGCGTTCATTAACAAACATTAAAATGTAGTAAAACACTGCAATATATTGTGTATACATTAAACACACATACATAATTCCTCCGTCTCCCACTTGGGGCGTACAGAATCTCAACGTACATCAAAATTACACCCTGAAGTCACTTTCCTATAAATTTTTGGTCTTACAGATGGTAAAGACGAACTACGTTATAATAAGATTATTAGTTTTTCACCAATACAAGTTCCTTACAATAAAGCCGACCCCCATACACGTAAACACGATCTATATTTTCTTTCCCAGGTCAGCATGGAAGCGTTTACCATATAAGTATTAAACCCAACTGTATAACTACTTGCTAACCTTTAGAACAAACGGGCTGGTGGTCGACTACAGTGCACTGCTGGCCTGAAGCGCAAGGACCGCCGCGTGCACAGGGATCGCCGCAGTGTCCGTTGATACACGCAAGTTCATCTGAACATTGTTCGTGCGCGCCGCATTCCAGGGCTGTATAGGTAATGTAATTTAGTCACTTGTTTAAAACACAAGGATCTTTTTGTTATGAAGATATTTTGGTGTAGGTATGTATATTTAATTTTAGAGTTGATTCTTATTGATTCACATATATCTTTTACTTATCGTTTTGAAAGAACTTGTATCCCAACGTGTAAACAGCTATACTTAAATATTATCTTCCTTACATACAAATAATACACGAATTAAGGAATTGTAACATTTTAATTAGGATATTAACTACGCATACATACGTATGTGCTTAAAACTCATGATGAGTGTAATTATGTGAATACGAATAATTTTTTTTCTTTATATTCTTTACTTCCATTGAGTAGTCACTGAAACACTTTGACTATACCTATTATTGTATTATTTAGGACTGTAACATAGCTGAAACACTCATAGAATACAAACAAAAAGTAAAGGTAGATTCACAATCAGTATGAAAACTTTGCATATAAATAAATCCGTTCCGTAGATGTCCTAGATTCCATTCTTACTCAAAACTAAAATATATAGTGATTACTTACTCAGTGTCAAATATAATTAAATCAATTATATCGCATCTCAAAAAAAAGAAATTTAAACGTCAAACATATTAATGTGTTTAAAAACAAGTAATTTCCTTTAAATAACAAGTATAATTATAATAAAAATACAAAAGTATATATCATATAAAAATAACAACAACGTGCAGTTGTGGTTGCCGTAGTAGCAAAAAATTAAAAAAAAATCTGCGCATTGCATTCATATTAACAATTTTTACTACTACAGAAACTATAACACATAGTAAAGAAACAATTATAATAGCATTAAAATAATTACAAACTCTGTCTCGTGGCAGTTTGTTGCATTTTGTTTTAGTGCGAAAGCCTTAAAGCCTTAAAAGTTAAATAAAGTTAAAGCGTCTCCACCACCAGAACTGTATGTGAGTCATATTTAAAATATTATGAAAACAAATAATTATTATGTAATAACCATGCTTGAAAAAACTACCTGATGTAATAATTCAAACTGTGGAGAAAGATAGGTACTTATATATGATCATGCTAGAAACATAAGAAAATAAAGACAAGAAAAGAGCTGCTTAAGGAAAGTAACAACAACTCCTGTAAAATATGAAGACAAAAAAGATTATTTATTTAGAATTGTATAAGATGCTAATATACTAAATGATAAACTAAATTGTAATCCTTCACGATAAAATTACCTTTAATGCAGCCATGTTTCTCATCATGTGTGAAACCATTTGGACAAAATTTGCATACGGGGTGGTGATCTTCTACTGAACACGGAGCACCACCGCATGCATTTAGACATGGATCTCTACATTGGAAATCTCTACACGCGAGATTATGCGGACATCCATTATCTGTCAAGCATATCGACACTGATGGGTGGCATTCTTCAATGCACACACATTTGATATTATGCTCTATAACTTCGCATTGCTTTCCTTTGGGGCAAATAGATTCTTTGGAGGCCAACATACATGGATTCACACATTTTGAATTACGGCAGGCCGCATTAGATGGACACTGTTCGTCCCTCGTACATTCAGCATCTTCAGGTGCACAAGTAAATTCTCCTTTCTCATTTAGAGCAAATCCATTACGGCATACACAAACAGGTTCATGATTTCGTACCTCACACTTTTGATTTCTTTGACATTTTTGATAACCCAAACAAGGATTTCGACATTGATTGCTGCTATAATCACATGCCATTTTAGAAGGGCACGGTTTAGTATCTGAGCATGATATGGTAACATTTAATTCTGCAGTGGGCTTGCAAGAAGAATCAAGTCGGCAAGCAAGACGAGGCTGGCCCACGTAGCATTGTGGACATGAACATTGCGGGCGATGCATCACCGTCACACAAAGCGCATCTTCGCCACAAACGCCACGCACCGTACAAGGATCGACGCAATGTAAACTCAAACACGCTTGGTTTACAGGGCATTCCTTGTCGCTCGTACATTGGATACCTAGGAAGATGTGAAAGAAGAAAGCAGAGTCGAAAGAGCTGTACCTTCAGCCGCGAAGAGGAAACTTTCTCACGAGACAGTGCATGCTTTTTGAAACTGATAGTTTATGACCACAGATATATAACTGAATATTATAATACAAGCGATATGTACATGAAGCCGAACAAAATGTTACTGACTGTTTTGTAATTTAAGCACGAACGGTGAGAATGCTTCCACTAGTCAATTTTTAAGTACAGATAGTATGTTGTATTGATGACAAACATATTGGTACAAAGTAACATGTTACAAATTATTTTTTACAATCTGAGGATCCCTAAGAATGATTTAACTAACAATAATAGAGATCCCGATAGTATAAATTTGATGACAAAATGAACAAATGAGAAAAGTAGATTCACCAATATGAACCCCCTTTGGGCACCCAATATACATAATGCTATTAATCGAATGATATACCTTTCCCTACTAAAATTTTTCATTGTATTTACATGAATGTGTGGCAAATTGTTGTAATAATAAGTTACTATAGTGTACAGGCAATTTACCCTATACTATATTCAAAAAAACGCTGCTAAATTTTGTAATTTCGTTACAAATATGTAGTTCATCGTGCATTTTTACATGTGAAAAAAGATAAATGAAATTATAATATCAAGTGTACTCACTAGTGTGACATTCGATATCAGCTTGACCTTCTGTACCAGGAATACAACGACATACGAATTCGGCTCCTTCCCTTAAACACTCTCCATTTAAACCACAACCTGTGGTTCGGCAATCAACTACACTGCGCTCATATGCACCTAAAAAATAATTACACAGTATTTCATTAAGTACAAACTATAATGCTGTTGTGAGACACGTATATGGCATGAATAAATTTAACGATTAACTTACATTCTATATTTGGATCGCCGTTAGGATAATTACGCGGACAATAACACTGAGCTTCTCCATTATGACCAATACGACACTGTGCATTGGTACCACAGGCTTTATATGCACAAGGCTCCATAGTACCACAGAAACATTGCCTCCGTGGATTTCCAGCACACCCAGGAGAGCACGTGCATTCATAGCTACCGTCATCAAAATCACGGCAACGAGCGTTAACTCCACAAGGATTTCGCAAACAACTACCCGCCACTGTTTTAACACATTCTACTTTCGGATTTCCTAAGTAATTTGGAGGGCATGTGCATTGCGGACTCCTCTTAACAGGACGACATAGAGCATTCAAACCACATGCACCTAAACAAACATTTGTGCATTTGCCATTACTGCGACATTCTTCATCGATACCACAATCTTCATTCTTTAAACATTCATAAGATTCGCATTCTTTTATTGGATCGCCTGAGTAACCACTAGGACAGCTGCATACTGCACGATGTCTGGTCGCCAAACATATGGCATTTTTGCCACAAATGTTCTCCCGACAAGCACTAATACATAGTTTTGATGAACACAGCATTTCATCTCCGCAATCTCCGTCATTGTTACATCCAGGTATGCAAACTCCCTGACGACAAATTTGCCTTTCAGGACATTTATTTCTGACTGAACATGTAGATCTACAGCCACCGTTGAAACATTTTTCGCCGCAAGAACAATCAGAGTTATCGTCACAAAGAGAAACACAGTATCCACTGTCGTCACATGGGCAGAACCCGTCGCATTGCAGTCTCTTTCTTTTACACTCCACTAGAGGATTACCAGTATAGTTACTAGAACAGCTACATTGCGTGCGATGATTTACAACACTGCAATCTGAACAAATACCACACATTCCCATTTCTTTGCAGGGATCTGCAAATTAGAAAATAGATGTGAATAAATCTACAGTAAATAGAATAAAGTATATTTAATCAACGTGTAACATGTTATTATTTTTATTCTATTCGGTAAATTTAGGTATTTATTACCTTTGCATTGTCCATTTAAGCATGCTTCAACATCACCACATGCATTATCATCACGACAACCTTGTTTGCAAATTCTGTTTTCGCAAATTTGTCCAAGACTGCATCCCTCATCGCTATTACATACTACTCTGCATATACCTCTGATACATTTTTCATTAGACAAACAAACGATATCACTGAAAATATAATAGCACAAAATAATAAATTTAATTACCATAGACATCTTAAAAATTAGTAAAAATATTGTAATTATAAAAGAGTAACATTTAATGAGAAGCAAATAATTTAGCAGTTAGAGGAATAAGTAAGTACGATATTTAATCACATAATAATTCTATAAATAGTGATTACATATGTAAAACTATATTAAATACCTTCTACACGACGGATGACACATATCTCCATAACAATTATACCCCTCTTGACACAATTTATTTATTTCGCAAGGTTTAGGTTCCCTTCTACACACTACTTTGGGATCTCCAACCAACGAGGATAGACAAGCACATACTGGTTTGTGATCTTTGGTTGTACATATAGCATTGGCACCACATGTAGCGGGTTCAATACAAGGATTTATGCATTGTCCTGATATACATGCCAAATCATTTGAACAGTGTGAATGCGATCTACATCCGGTAACGCATAACCTGCCGTCACATACTTCGTCGTCTGAACATTGTTCGTCCGATGTACAAGCGTATCGACATACTCCTGCGTCGCAACGTTCCCCCTGTAAACATTCTGATCCATCAAGGGAACACGCAGGACGACAACGATCATCTTCACATCTCCAACCAAGGGTACAATCTGTATGCATGCGGCATGAATGCGATAGTGATCGAACGCAGCCTATGTTCGGTGTAGGATTTGGGATTAAGTTATCTGGACATGAACAGAGAGCTTTCTTATCTACTACAGAGCATATAGCATTTGGTCCACACGGATTAATCTTGTCCGAGCATGGATTTTGACAATAATTATTTCTGCATAGTTCATCAGGTCCACAATCATCATCATGTCTGCATCCATATTGACAGCTGTTTGCCAAACATATGTGACCAAGGAAACAATCATTGTCTACACGACATGTTACTGAAAAGCACATAACGTATAAAAATAAATTATTAAATTTATGTTAAATAATATATTCAACTGTATTCAACAACTGTCGTATGTTGTACTTACATAAACAAGCCTCTTTAGCACATCTCTCGTTTAGGGCACATTCTTCATCATTGTTGCATTTAGGTACACACATAGAATCTTGACAAGTATATCCATTCTCGCACTCTCCAGCAATCCCACAAAGTCTTGGAACTAAAATGAATCACCGTTATTATCACCGACGTTAAATAAAGTATATAATTTTATAAAGTTGTAAAATTTTGATACTTACTTCTTACACATTCGACATCCTGATTTCCTGTGAAACTATTAGGACAGCTACATTGTACTACATGGTTTTCAGATCGACATAAAGCATTTAAGCCGCATGCTTTGTCTGATTGGCAAGGATTGATACATTGGCTATTAATACACTTCTCTGATGATTCACATTCTTCGTCAACGAGACATAAATCTGAAAATACATCAATACTTTAAAATATTAAGCAATTACGTTTACTTTATATAATCAATTAAATAGGAAAGTTACCAAATAATAAAATATTTAAATTACATAAAAAAAAATATATATACCTTTGCAAACTCCTTTGTGACAATATTTATCATCAGGGCAATCGCTTCTACCAGTACAAGAAATTTCATGCAAACGGCATCCTGTATCACCAATAGCATTACCAACATATCCAGTTTTACATTTGCATTGGCTAGTATGCCTTGAAGCAATGCATTCCGCATATGGTCCACATTTAATATTTTCACATGCATCTGCCAGACAAAAATACGAATTAATTGTCAAAATATATTTCGACATTGTAACTGTTGAAATATTATTTTACCTTTTACAAAATAAAACATTGACTAATTAAAATATGCAATGAAACGAACTGATTGAACGTCGTTACACAAATTATTTAGTTTGTGAATGTGCTCACTCATCACATTAACAACCCTTTCCTTTAATTTTTAGAATCGAAAAATTATTTCCGATAAAAATATATTATTTGACTTCCATTATCTTAGGATTGACAACTAAGACTTTTTGTACTAATATATTTTATTAGTATAGATTAAAATACAATTATTAATTTACACAAAAAAATCGTCTATCAACTAACCTGTACATTTTCTAATACCATCCGCAATTGTGCAGCGAGCAACCGATGGACAGTCTTTATTAAAACGACATTCTTGAGCTTGACGGCATCCGTCTTCATAAGGATTGCCCACTGTTCCTGTCGGGCATGTACACTGTGCTCCATTTTTCATGTTTCGACATTCAGCTCCATTACCACAAGGATTTGACGTACACCAATTGATTGCAGTGCAGCCATTAATTGGGTCTCCTGTATAGCCTGGTTGACAATAACAGACATGTTTGTGCTTTTCCGAAGAACATATTGAATTGTCTCCACAATTGTTTCTTACTAAGCACACAATTTTACATATATTTTCATCACATAATTTGTCATCCGTACAATCGGAGTCAATATCACATTCCTTTCTTTTACAGTTATGCAATGGATCTCCGAAAAATCCTTGTTTGCATGTGCATACAGGTTGATGAGATTTACCAATGCAAGAAGCTTGTCTTCCACATGGATGATTATCACAAACATTTACACATTGTGGGACTTCGTTTTTTCCCACAGAACATTGCTCATCTTCAATACAATCATCGTCAGTCATGCACTGAACTTCTTTTGTACAAATCCTGTTTAAGCAAAATTGGAAATCTGGACAAGTGTTGTTAGAATAACATGTCAAACGACATGTTCCATGAATACAAACTTGATCATTTAAACAGTCTCTTGAATTTTTGCATAACCCTAAAAAATGGAAGAGTAATTAGTTCACACATTCAAATGCAAATTAAATAAAAATTTAGAAATACTCGTATTAATTGTATAGCGTGTCAAAAAGTACACGTACCGGTACATAAGCCGTCAATGCACTTTGTCCCAGATAAGCACGTATTATCATCGCTACAGTATTGAATAGGAACACAGCCGAGAACTGGATCACCAGTATATCCCGGTGAGCAAGAACATTGACCTACATGACTTTTCGAAAGGCAGTCAGCATTCCTTCCACAAGCACGAGGTATAGTGCACGGGTTTATACATTTATAATTGACGCATGCTTCTTCTGTTGAACAATCTGCATCTTTGGTGCACTCGAATTTGATACAGCCCTGATACGGATCTCCTTGACTATCTGATAGACACTCACAAATGGGTTTATGTTTCGAAACTATACAATTAGCGTTCTCACCACATGGAGACAATTTTTCGCAAGGGTTGACGCATTGGTTATTATAGCATTTAGTTTTTTCTAAACAATCGTCATCAGAGAAACAATCTCCTGGCAATCGGCAATTACCACTGGCTACATCCAAAATAGTGCCGTTTATGCAATCACATATGTATGAACCCGGATTATTTACACATTTAGCATTTAGGGGGCAAGGGTTATTCAAACATTCATTGATGTCTTCACAGATGTTATTTACGAGATCAAAACCAGATAAACAAGTGCATGTAGCCTTGTGATTTTCAATCTTGCATGTTCCACCGTGGCAATAAGAATCGGCGCATTTATCTGTAAAAAGTAATGTTATCTTATAAAAATTTAACTAAAATAAGTTTTGTTAGTGGTTTGTCTTATTTTTATACGTACCTGTACATTTATTGATTTTGGCATTGCAATATTGATCTGTGGAACAGTCAGAATTATCTACGCATTCTACTTTAAAACAGCCAATATTTTTGTCAAATGGATTTCCAAGATAGCCTTTCTCGCAAGTACATGTGACTCGATGATTAATGACGGAACATAATGCATTGATTCCGCAAGCTTTAGTTTGGCAGGGATTAGAACATTCCCCTTTTAAGCATGCAAGTGAGCTTTCACATTGATTATCTCTTCTACACTGATTAGGCAGTAAGCAACCTGATTTATATGGATCACCTACGGCACCAGTGGGACACACGCATTTAAAAGATCCATGTGTGTCTATACATTGAGCAGACGGATGACAAGGATTATTTAGACACTCGTTAATATTCATGCACTCATCATTAACAAAAGTGAATCCTTCTTTACATTTACATTCTGTTTCTTTACAGATTTGATTAACGAGACAATCAGAATCAGTTTTACAACCAGGAATACATATTCCAGCGCTACAATGTTCGCCATGTAAGCAATTGGTACTCGAATGACAAATTTTGTGACATTTATTATCACTACATCTTTCGCCAATAGCGCAACCTGTATTGTCTTTGCACGGAACTTGACATAAAAATCCTATACACATATGATCTGGTGGGCAATCAGATGTTCTGGTGCATGTAGTCGGTTTTCGTACACATCCTTGCTGTGGAGTAGGCGTTCCTTCGAAACCAAGTGGACATTCGCATTTAGTGTTGTGATTTGTTCTTGAACAAATTGCATTGGGTCCACATGGTCGTATCGCAAGACATGGGTTTACACATTTATTATTAATACATGATTCTTCGCCATTACAATCTTCGTTACTTCTACAACCAATTAAACATTGTCCACCGACACAAGCTTGACCAATAGCGCATTGTGAATGTTTACTGCATTGTGTCATACATAAGTTCTTAAAACATAAGTCGCCTACGTCGCACTGACTCGAATTTTTACATACTGTAAAACATTGCCCATTATGACACACATCGCCGCTACAGTCCAGCTCATCGTTACACATTAATATTTTCTTCTTGCAAGCGTTGCCGCCTTGTACGCTTTCGTAACCGTCTGGGCAAATGCAAATTGCCTTTCTGTTCACTATGTTGCACAGTGAATTAATGCCACATGCTCCGTCGCAGGGATTAATACATTTACCATTAACACAAGTCGAATCTATAGGACAATCTTCATCACCATTAAGACATTCTCCTTGTTTACTACATCCCTCTTTATTTGGGTCTCCTACAAATCCTGCAGGGCATTTGCATATGTAGGATGAAATTAATGGTTCACATACAGCAGTCGGATGACATGGATTGGGATCGCATACTTCAAACTTTCTACAATTTACTTCAGGTACAGGATCAGCTTTGAATCCACTGGGACACTGACAAGTAGCTTTATGGTTTTCGGCTATACAAACGGCATTATCACCACAAGAATGTTCGCCGCAAGCATTAATACATGTATACGTCATGCGATTACATAATTCGTGTGACAAACAGTCTGTATTGTATATACAAGGCACTGATTGGCAACCTTTTTCCAGGTCGTTAGGATTTCCAGTAAATGGACCTGATGGACACTGACATTGAGCTACGTGATTATTCGTGACACAAATAGCGTTCGGACCACAAATTATTTGATGACATGATGAAATACACTTTTTGATACTTCCAAGAGTTTTGCAAGCTTCACTTTCTCTGCACTGAGCATCATCAGTACACTCGTTTTTGTTAAGAACAATACAGCCGTCACGATCATTTGGATTTCCCACAAAACCAGTTAAACATTCACACTGACTTTTGTGATTTCTTGTTACGCATTTCGAATTTTGTGGACAAGTGAAAGCCAAGCAAGTATCTACACATTTTTTAACACCCAGTACATCTTTTTGACACGACTTATTGCCATCACAATCAGCATCGTTTTGACAGTTCGGAGTGGACGGTTGTTCACAACTTGAAGTAATTGGATTCCACAGAAAATCATTTTTACAATCACAACGAGCGTTGTTATCTATTATCTTGCACACTTCATTAGCTCCACATGCTATAGTGGAACATAGATCTAAACATTTATTAGTTGAACCGTCTACAGGTACACATACTTGGGATGTGGCACAATCACTATTCAGATTGCACTCTACTTCATTAGGCTCTCTTTGCTGCAGATGACAGCCGATTTTGATGTCATTAGGCTTGCCCACATAGCCCTCAACACAAATACAGTGTGCTTGATGATATGCACTAACGCATAGTGAATTTGGTCCACATTGTAATTTACTGCAAGGATCTACGCACTTTCTTACGTTCTTAGCGACTTGAAAGCATATTTCAGAATCCTCGCAGTCTCCATCTACCATACATTTATTATCTGGAACACATCCTTGATTTAGATCATTAGGATTGCCAGTATGACCAGGAAGACATAAACAATTTCCTTCTTGACATACAGCTTTAGGACCACACAATACAGAACGACATACGTCAATACATTTAGATTTTTCACAGACATATCCATCAGGACAAGTTGCATTATGAGAGCAAGTACAAATATTACCTTCAATACATTTTGATATTGAAACTTGCGAACATAATTCATAAGGATTACCTACATAATTACTTTTACAGATACAACTATAACTCCCTGGTGTATTAATACAAATAGCATTTTCAGCGCAAGGTTTAGAACTACATTCATCTACATCGGTACATTGCAGATTTGGATTTCCTATATAGCCTGGAGGGCATAAACATTCGATATGTGATTTTGTCTGTTGACACACTGCATTTTTTCCGCAAGAAGCCTTTGCGCAGGTAATCTGTCTACGATGAAGACATTTTATGTATGGATTTCCAGTATAGCCTTTATCACATTTACACATATTTGTTGTTCCATAGATACAATGTGCATTTTGTCCACATTCAGGTTCACACGCAGGTGGAGATATAGCTGAAATAAATGAAAAATTATTAAAAATTGATACAATAAGAAACAGAAATATTACGATTAAATAATTATGAAGTGCAATATACTTACGAGGCATACATAATAAATCAGGATTTCCAACGAAGAATTCGTTACAAACGCATCTACCACTTTGTTCTTCACAAGAAGCTCCCACTCCACATACGACACCATCACAACGCTGACGACAGCGGCCTGTCACGCATGATAGTGGTTCTTCACACGGTACGCCAGGTCCGCACACATCTCTTCTACATGCACCGCCGGGAAATGGATTTCCTGCCATTCCTTCTGGGCATACACATGTTGGACCCATCTTTGATATTATACACTGAGCACCCACCGCACACGAAAATATGTCGCATCCTTAAAATATAAGTTAAAGTGTGAATACACAACTAATTCACAAAAATATACATGACAGATTAGAATATATAAATTGACTTTTTAAATAGCAACTTCACCTATTTTTAAATGACCTCATACACTGCAGGATTTTCAATAACATGAATTTATTCGTTGAAGATCAGGTTAAGCTAAAATTTATACCAAAATAAAGATGTAATATGTAGGTATACTTTAAATGCTATCCTTCATTAACCCGACAAAGATAATGATAAAAATCTAAAAATAAATTATATTACGAACGTTGTAATTTTATAAAGGTCCTTAGCCCCTAACGCAACAAAAGGTGTATTACAAGTTTAAAGCCTTCCTTCGTATGTCAGAAAGAGATGGACCAATACGTATACGTTATCTTGTTGTCTGAAAGCTACATTTGTCGAAAGTGTTCAGTTGATAAAATCATTTCAGCCATTCTCAGAATATTCAGTTCTGAATTTTAAATTAGATTCCTTTTATGTGAAGAAATCTTAGGGACTTTGCAGCTAAAATTGTCAAATTTGACCTCTATTCGCAACCGGAGGTTTGATGATGAATAGCATGTGATATTATTCAAAGTAGATACCGGTTAGTTTTCTTTTATCTAACTTTAAAATGTCCCATATGAAAGTTAAGTTAAAAGACCTTCCTACACAAAAAATTGTTAGCAAATATCCTTAAAAAACAATAAATAATTATATTTCACTGTTATGTGCTCTCTAAATGAGTCATGCTATAATAGTGAGGTTAGTAAACAAATAAAAAAACAAGAAAATAATATTGAAATAAAACAGCGGTTCGCGCTACTCTTTTCTAATTTAATGTAATATAATCATTAATTGCTGCCTAAGGATAACCGCTAATTGCTTTTTTGTGTTAAGGGATTATTTCATTTATTATTATAATTTCACTTTTGTAATATTACACTTTTATCTGTAATTTACTACCATCACAAGGCAAAAGTGTCTCTATAACCCAAATTTACACATACACAACTAGCCGTTTAAACGCAACTATATTATTTAGGAGTATAGCGTATTAAGATGTATATGTTTATGTAGTCTTGTATTATATTACTGAACTACTACTTTCTCGGCAACAGCCGTCTGGTTCACTAGTAATTGCGAATAAGGTACGAATAATTAGAAATAAAAATTAAACACTAGTTCTATTTTTAATTTACCAGTTTTTACAAATTCATATAATATTTACCAGATGTACATTTTCCGCCCTCAGGTTTCGTATAACCTGGACTGCATCGGCACCATCCTGCATGGTTTTCTACTTCACAAAATGCGTTAGGTCCACATGCAACATTAATACATGGAGAAACACAGGTACGATTCACACATTTTAGTGTATTAGAACATTCTTTGTCGGAACTACACAACTGTTTTTGTGATGGCCCTTCTTCGACGGCACCTAAAAGTTATAATATAGATACATGGTACATATAAGTGAATGATATGAAAACATAGTACATAATATATTTATTTTAAAAGTTAAATACTCACATCCAGTTTTATATGGATCTCCAACCATGTTTTTCGGACATTCACATTGGTAACCCCCTTTTTTATCATGACAAATAGCGCCATATGCACAAGGAGCACTGTGACATTCGTTTCTATTGGTACAGCCAGCATATGGATCACCTTCGTATCCAGTCATACACATACAACGAGGTGGATTACTCGGAGTACATTTAGAATTAATTCCACAAGTAAATCTTTCACATGGACTCTTACATTTTTGCCCATCATTAACATCAAGGTAAAACGGCGGTGGACAAACACATTTACCTGGCTGAATACATTTTTCATTTGGGAAGCAGTCCGAATCGCTTATGCAGCGCTTTTGATTTAGTGTGCAATGGCCTGACATTGGATCTTTTCCATAACCAGTAGGACATTTACATGTAAAAGATCCGATTGTATTAACACATTCTGCACCGAATCCACAAACTGGTTGACCAGATGTACATTCATTTATATCTTCGCATTCGCCGTTGACATTTTGTGAAAATCCGAGAGGACAAGCACAATAACTAACTTCATCCGATATTATGATACACTCCGCACCTTTACCACATTTCTTTCCTTTTGAACAGCCGGATAATACGCAATTTCCATTAACAACTTTATACGGAGGTTGGCACTGACAATCTAAATTATTACATATTTCACATAATTTATATGGATTTCCATTATATTCAGGAGGGCATTTACATTCGTAGCTTCCTGGCAAATTTTTACAAATAGCATTTAATCCACAGGGGGAACGTCCATGTTGAGTACATTCATTAATATCTTCACATAATCCTGTCTCCTTATTTCGTGTAAAACCTTGAGAACAAATGCAAACATAGTCCCCGTCATGCAAAATGCATTGTTCTCCTTGAGGGCATGGATTTGCGTTACTACATTCACTCGGCTTTTTACCATGCATACATCCGTTAACGTAAGGATCTCCACTAAAGCTACCAGGACATTCACATTGGAAAAGTCCTGGCAAATTTTTACATACAGCTCCATTACTGCATGGATTTACTTCACATTCGTTGATATCTTGACATCCACCTAAGGAAGATGGGTTACCAGTAAAACCACTTCGACATATACATTGAGCTATTTGATCACTCAAAAGACATTCGGCATTATTTCCGCATTGTAACGTTTCACAAGGATCTAAAAAAATTTATATAAAAGTAGGTATAACAATAATATGTATCATAAATTTATAACTAATTTTTCATAAGAAAGAATAACTTACGTCTACATTCATTTCCAACATTTGGTTCTGGACATAGACATCTAGAATTAGAATCACATATAGCATTTCCAGGACAGTCGTTATGGTTTTTGCAAGTGAGTATCTCTACACAACGGACTCTTGGATCCGGATCTGGTATCGTGCCTTCTGAACACTGGCACTTAAATGAACCATCTTGATTAATGCAGTCGGCACCTACTCCACAAGTGCCATCAATCTGACATTCATCAATATCAAAACACTGTTTATAGGCATCGCCAGTGTACCCTTCAGGACACTGACACATGTAGCTTCCCAGTGTGTTAGAGCACCGTGCATTAATACCACAAGTACCCGCAGATCCTAAAGAAAAATCACATTCGTCGATGTCTATACAACCTGCTGCTATATCTGACGGATCAAAAGTCCAGCCTTCTTCACAAATGCAGTATGCTTCATTGCCGTCTGGCTTACAGTAAGCATGTTCATCACACTTTACATCCTCACAAGGGGCATGGCAAGTAACTCGTGGCGGAGACCCAATATATCCAGTGGCACATTCACAGCTATATCCACCAGGCGTATTTATACATACAGAATTGTCGCCACATATTACGTTTTTATCAGCACATTCATCAATGTCAGCACAAATAGATCCTTTAGAATTGAAACCTTCTTTACAGAAACATTGGTTTTCTATACATTCTGCGTTATTGGTGCAGTCAAAATTAGTTTTACATAAAGTATTAACATCGACCTGGAAATAAAATATTAATTCATTAGTGCTTTTCACCAGGACGTTGTTTTTTCATTTGATATATTTTTTGTTACCTGTTCACATGCTATTTTGGGCTCAGGTTTAGCTCTATATCCTTGAGGGCAAACGCAATTGTATCCTGGTACCGCGTTTTCACACAGCGCTTGTATACCACAAGGTCTCTCTAAAGTTTCACATTCATCTATATCATGACAGCCAGTAGGGGAATGCGCGTCTCCTGTGTACTCAGGCTCGCACGTGCAGACGAAACTACCCACAGTGTTAGTGCACACTGCATGCGCGCCGCATACCGGCTTGCTACTCTTACATTCATCTATGTCTGGTGTAAAAAATAACTCACGTCTAATTATAACTGAAGAGTTCACTTTATGAAATATACGCACGCAGTAGGTACGCCGACAGCCACTACGAAGAGTAGAGAGAAGAGACAGAGACACACAAAAGACAGAAGATTCATGAATATAATTAAGCAGAAAATAAAGGATAGATATAGACTACAGTTTCCTGTAAATATGTTTGAGGAGAGGTTTGTTGACGTTGAGTAGCTGAAACACAGAATGTCATCAACATTTCTCCGAAGTCAATGTCGATGTACAGGTGTTGATTTGCTGAAATTTATTAAGATCCATTTGTCGATAAATGTTTTAAATGGTAGTTGAATTGAGTTAGTAAAAGCGTGAAGATACCGCGCGTCCATTATGCGGTAGTGTCCAGCGCGAATCGTTAATTCGTTACACGCGAATAGGTTAAAACATCACAAAGCGTTAGACCAAGAATAGGTTAGCTTTCGTCACACCTACTGGCGCACCCACTCGATATCTTACCAGTGCACTGCAAGCTGGGATTTCCTTCAAAACCTGGTGGACAAACACAGCGATAGGCGCCCGGAAGGTTTTCGCAAAGGGCGCCACGCCCACAAGTCCTTCGAGAGCACTCGTCATGGTCACGACAGCCAATGCGTGGGTCTCCTTCGAAGCCAACTGGGCAACTGCACTCGTAACCACCTTCCACGTTACGACATACAGCACCAGGACCGCATGCTTTGCCACTCGCGCACTCATCAACATCAACACACTGACAAAAAAGTATTTAAATTTTGAAATATATATTAAACGTTATATTCTAAATAAATGATATTTTATATGAAAGTATGTACTTAATTCAAATGTCATAATTTAATAATTATATTTATAATACAATAATTTGATTGGTTTACACCATCAAATACAAAAGTAACCATGTGTGCAACATGTATTTACATGGATATGTGTTTGTATACATTATTGGATAACTTATTTGTACCTATCATTTTTTCTCTATTTAACAATATTATATTTTCATTACTGAGTTTGTAAATAATGTTATGTCAAATGTGTCAGTAAGCAATAATTTTGTCAAACATATGTAATATTTTTTCTTTTTGCCCATCTCACCCCCCCTCGGTATTTACTTTTCGAGGACATAAGTAAATGTGGCTTTATACGGGACCTAAACATACATCCTAAGTCTGGACTCCCTAGACTCACACAGCCGGAAAGTCTTCCTAAATTAATTATCTGAATACTGGCACCTTGCCTGTCTTAAAAATTGTTGATCAGTTGTCTCGTGTTAACAAAATTTAAATAATTGACATGCAGACAAAATTGTTTAATTTCAGTAAAAAAAAATTTTTGATAGGCTTGAAAATTTAAAAATAATTTAAGTTTTAAAGAATAAATATTTAAATAGTATGTGTGTTGTGTGTGTAAATTAATTACTTTTGCGTGTATGCATATTTCGGGAAATAAAGAAATTATGTTATATGTATTGTAATTATGTTACGTCTGGTAACACTAAAAATAAATCGTGATCTGATTCTGGTGTGTGTGAGCTCGCTCATATGAAATAATATAAAAAGATGTAATTTATGAATTTGTAATCTTTTCCGTTCCGAAATTAAAAACGCTCGTTGGTATCACTCTGTTAGATAGATCTCGAAAATTTATAATCTGAAAAATTCAGAATACAGTATGTAGAGCAGTACCTATGTAATTGTATACGATTCCGGGCGTTATGAATTCATAATATGAATTCAGATTATGATTTCGGAAAGATACCGTTTGTGCGAGTCCAGGCTAAGACTACAACATACAATGTGTAACTGAAATGAGCAGAAACCAGAAATTGCTCTTTCTTCCGGAAGATTTTTGTGTAGGTATAGATATTATAACAGTTCCCATTCGGGCGATGCCGAGGCGGGCCCTAGTATATACATACATTCATACATATCTTCACGCTGCATCCCCAACGGGGTAGTCAGATATATAATATGTTACATATTTCTTAATCTCAATAAATTAAATTTAAATTAGGAGTGATCACACAAGCTAATACAAACGAAAATAAACCTTTCATAATGAGTTATAAAGCATATTTTTGCGTCGATAGACTACTATATAGCTCGTACCATTTCCTATGCAAAGTTACGCGCGTACACAAATAACATACCTACATAGTTTTAACAAATCTCTTTTAATTTTCTGCAAATTTTTTAAAAGGACCTGGTGAATGTAGTTGTTAGTTTTAGAATGACATAATAAAACAAAATTTGTTTGGAGCAGTTTTAATTCCCTTAATTTAATTTGGGACTCTTTATTCGACTCCTTTACATTAATAATGGCGTTTCGGTATACAAATGTGCGGATAAATGGTAATTACATTAATGCAGTGTAATAAGAATTAAACATTAACGTGTAGACTATGTTTTAGGTAAGTGTATGGCAAGTAAAGTATGTGGCGTCGACGTAAATTGAAATGGCATTGATAACAGTAAATTATGACAGTGAAATATTAAATAAATCCTCTCTGACTACCCCGTTACAGCGTAAAGATAGGTATGTATGTACATATCATATAATTTAATTCTACCAAACATATCTTAATTTTTTTCATCACAAAACTAAAACTAATGTTAATATTGATAACATTTATTTTGTTGCGTTCGTAAATGTAGGAAACGGTCGTACTCAGAAATAAAATTTTAGTCCAGTTGTTTTATTACCTTTGACAATTACGCAATAAAAACTTTGTATTATGTACATACTATTGCAACTAACTATTAACTGTACTATTGCAAATGACTGGCCCATTGGTATGGTGGTTAGTGCATAGTCGAAGGTTCGTAATTTGATTCTCGGTCAGATCGATTTATGAATTTTCTAAATTGTCTTTGAGCCTGTACGTTATTCCCCCGGTTGTTTATATGGTACTTTCAATACAAGTCTAGTGCTTAGTTTGAGATTGCACAATTGGTTGTTTCTTTCTTTCCTTTTTTTCTACACCAGTCGAAGATAAAAAATAAGGTTTACGTGTAAAGAATAATTCGCATCCTAGATTGTATCTTTTATCTGTGTTACGTATTCTTAAGTTTTAGTGCCTTGTGTTAATCAAGAGCCTTTACTAAATTAATTGTAAGATAAATAAGTTTGTTTTTAAAACAGTCGATCTGTAAAATTTAATATTTTAATTCGGCGCTGGCGAACAAAGATTGTTGGCGGGAAACATTTCAAGCAGTGCGGGTCGTATCGTTGTGCGTGCACGCCATGCAGGAGTGATGCCTGATTTCACCAAAGCATCCTAACACTTGGCGAACTCCTAAAAAAGGATAGGGGTCCGCTAATGATGAAAAATCATCGTTAGCTTCATCACTAGAGGACCCCTATCCTTTTTTAGGGGTTCGCTAAGTATTAGGGGACTTGTAAAATAGGGCATGAGACTCATAATTTACAAAACAATAAGTCCGCTCTATAACTAAAAATATATTATTAATTCAATACAAGTAAACACTTATATATGTAATCGGGTGTGCGAGTTTTCTGCTTAATTCTGTTACACCTTGTATATTATATGGAAAATATACGAAGACAGTATTCTAACAGAATATTAGCGTCGCAATGTTGATATTCACAAATGCTGAAAAGAATCTTGTCGTTTATGCACAAGCTTTTGCGTAATAATGTACGTGTTACCTTACTGTATTGTGAAGGTTTTGTGTTAATAAAATAAAATAATGTTTGGGCATGAACAAAACAATAAAGAAATTCGTTTAAAATGGTATAAACACTTACACCATCAAATGGGTTTCCAGTATATCCAACTTGACAAGCACAGGTGTAATTTCCTGGATAATTCTGACAAATAGCATTAACTCCGCAAGCACCAGGTCTGCGACACTCATCGATATCTAATAAAACAAACGTAGTAATGGACCAAAATTAGTTAGCAATATATCATATCTGCAACTATCTCCAGGCATTTTTAGTTATAAGTAAACATTATGTAATATATGTAGTTTTGTAAAATATTGTAAACTCTACCTCGGCACTCTTCTTCACCATCGCCTTCGAAGCCTCGGTTGCATTTGCAAATAAAATGTGCTGGCAAATTACAACATTCAGCATTTTTAACGCATCTCGACGCGACCGCTGGATCTTCACATTCATTTATATCTGTTGTAAACAATCGATATTAATATCTTAACTGAATCTTATAAAAGTTAAAAGAGTTAAGAGATAAATATTGTACAGAAAGATATAATATAAACCTTTGCAAGAAAAACCATCGCCCTCATAGCCTGGGAAACAGGAACATTGAAAACTGCCCACAGTATTAGTACAGTGAGCAAAAACGTCACATGGTCTATCTTTGCATTCATTTACATCTGAAAATAAAAAACACATATTTGTATAAAATATGTACGTCCAATTGTTATTTTGCATATAAATAGATAATCAATGCATTAATTGTGAACAACTGTTATATAATTTTAATGACATTGTAGCATATTAAAACTTACCTGCTTCCTGGCAATTACAACCACCGAAACCATCATTACAATGACACACGCCATTTAGGCAAGCGCCGTTTATACATTGTGCGCCATCCTCTTTGGTACAGTCGTCTAAAACATAACCGGTAAGGTTACAGCGAATGGAGGTAGATGATAATTATTTATTATAATAGTATGATAATACCACGAGTTTCCTTCTCACCTGTGCATTTAAGCTCTGATCTAAGTTCGTCAGATGCTTTATAACAATCTGGAACACCGTCGCATAATTTTGATAATTCAAATAATTGTAATATTTGTGTTGATTCGTTTACTTGACAACCGAAATAGCCGTCTTCTAAATTTAAGAAAAATACTTCTCGTTTTATTCCTAAACCTATTCCATATTGGCCTTGTGTCGCTACCTGTGGGAGAAATTTTTATTTACAGACACGTATGTATATATCCTACTTGATGAATGTGTACGAATATTTCTATATTTTTAACTAATTTATTACAATGACTTCAGATTGTTTTAAAAAATTACAGAGACGAGACTTATTATTGTCTCTCCTTATACAATAAATACAGATGCGAACCTATTTACTATGTACTCACATGTGTCGTTGTGACTAAGAGCGTCCAGACCACGAGCGGTAAGGTGTCTATATACATTGTTTCTGAAACAAAACACAGTGCAGTCAGTATATTATACATATAACGTTACTTAATACTTAATGACGATTAATTCCTATAAAGCTTTCAAATCATAAAAAGTATATGTCCTAGTTAAGGAAATTATCTAAGGACTCCGCTATTATGTGCTAAGACACATAATAGTGTTTCTTCAACAAAAAATCCTGAAACTAGCCTGCGAAAAAGAGAAAATTCTGTTTTGACGACGAATTTTCAAATAAGTATTATTTTGTTTTATATGAAAATATTACGCTTCGTGTACATAACAGTTCATTTTAAATAATGGATAGGTGGAAACCTTTTAAATGAACTGTAGATATTTCAAAAAATCCTTATTTTCTCCCGCGTTTCTACCGGCCTATATCATTCCATGGCCGGCAGTTACCCTTGAGTCATTCTACGGCGCTTATTTACCAACGCTACTTGGACTTGCGACCAAATTTTTCCGCTCTGAATTTGTTCGATTTTAACATAATATATTGTACGAAGAACTGGTATGGCATGCAACGCCCTCGTTCAAGTTCTGTGGCGCTACATACATTTTTGTTAAATATTTCTCGGTTACAAAATAAAACAAATTAACGTTCACTAAATACTTTATCTAACGACCAGTTCCGGCTTCACGCGGGTACAGTAATGTATCTAATTGGATGAGGTTGGAATTAGAACACATTTATATCATAGATTAATTAGTGTCTTTTCTCTGTACGCCATACCTCTCTTAATATTCCATCGAAATTAACGATTAAGACATCGTTTTGAAAACTATGTTCCTTGCTAATAACGAAAACGCAAGTAAGGAGAGTCAACATTTTAAAATAGGATTATTAGGTCAAGTAATGAAATGAAAGAACTTCATTTGTACATTATACAATAGATTTTCATTTCCTTTTTTGGCGTATATATTTTTTGATTGAAAAATATTTTAGAAAAGTAATTTTTCCTCTTTTCGTCTTCAAAATATGCAAAGCAATTAATCTGAAATAATTAAAGTTGATGCAGGTTCATGTGAACATTACAAGAAAAATAAAAGCATGTCTATAAACAGCACAGTTTTTCAGAAATCAGCAACTAATTTAGTAATGCGGTCCTATTCAAGTATCGCTTAAAGTTTTGTATACGCGCGCAATGACTCTTTCAGTGTAGGTTCACGAATTCAAATTGAACACTGCTTGAATATCCTCTCTACCCAATACGTTTCCTTATAAGATTCTTCGGTGCGCGAATCCGACTCGCACTTAACCGGTTTTTTATGTGTGTTTCTTTTATTTGTATGTTAGTACAGTACATAAATGTGTTACCGATTTAATTTTTGACTAATATTGTAATTGTGACGGCGCCACCGGTTTTTTTTATTTTTTTTTATTTTTAAATGGCACCGTACGAGAGTACATTGCCAACGTCAAGTAAAGCGAGAAAACATTTCAGTAGATGATTAGCGCATTTGCCAATGTCACGCACTAACACAAACTAGTATACAAACACAGAATAAGTCAATGACTACGGTTAGTTTCCTTAGTCATTGGAATAAGTAGAATCCATGTAGAATCACAAGTAAATTAGTTCTTCCTTATCGTAAAACTCCTCCAGTAATGTGATAGTAGGCTTTACTGAAGTTATACAGGACTTCTTGGAAGAGCGCGAAAACTTCAGCTACACATGTTTATTTAGATCTCCTCCATTCTTGTCACTTACACAGAACTTTAAAACACAATATACTATCACTGTTGTACTATAAAACTCCTAAAAATGTAAAAAATAGAAAATCTAAATAAAATGACAACCTCACTTGTCCCGTTCCCGCCAAAAAATCGGCGCCACCGGTTTGTCATAGCCAAACGCGTCATAGGCAGTTAATACCACAGACTTCCTATAAAACCATAAAGATTCCTTTTTAACCATACCTCTTTTACACATACCTCTTTAGCAATAATATGACCTAGATTATTGCTATTTACAGTTATGTTACATTATCTTTATTTATACGTAATCTATACTTTTGTACTAATATTATAAAGACGTAAACTTTGTTTGTTTGTAATGGATGAACTCAATAATGACTAAACCGATTTCAAAAATTCTTTCACCTACAGAAAGTTACATTATCAGAGAGTAACATGAGCTGTATTTCATTTTATAAAATAATTTCTAGCCGTGCGAAGCCGGGGCGGGTCGCTAGTTACACATACGGAGTTAATTAAAAAATACTAATAACCTCTTAGTACAAAAGTCCTATCATCATATCTAACAACTTTTGTTCTACGACTTTTTCAAAACTTAATACATTCCTCAAAAAAAATTTATTAAGTTTTGTTGTACTGTCTGAAATGTAATTACTCTGTGTACATACTTCCAATGATACAGTGCAAGTGCACCGGACCCCAGGGCCGCGCTGCCCCCCCACCCTCCGCCCGTTTTAGCGACTGGGTAGAGTAGGTGCCATTTTCAGAAACATTTAATGTATTTTTATTTTTGTAGGAAAGAAAAAGTTATGAATTTTTGTAAGTCGTAGAACAAAAACTATTGGAAATAATGTTAAGAACAAAGTATTAAGAGGTTAATAATATTTTCAAATTAACCCTGTATATTTACTTTTTGTTGGTGTATAAATTTCTAAATAGTATAAAAGAAAGTCACTATCCACGTCTGTCTGTATGTTTGTCCGCTTAATTCTTCTAAATGGCTGAACGGATATAGTAAGCGTGTGAGTTGCCTTTGTTACCTATAGGATTCTGTAGCCATATTGCAAAAAAACGGAATCTTTATAATTTGTTCCTCTCTGTCTGTATGTCACAGCCACAGTCACACAGCCACAGTTTAACTTGAAGATTATTTGCATTATATAGATGAAGTAGATGTACCTATTCTATGAACTGCTTACAGCGGTGTAGTAAAATTAAAAAAAAAATCAAATTAGGGATATATACAAGTAATCGACTGATGATAAACAAATTCCAGTGCACATACGCGCGGGAGATATCTTTAAATAGGTCTTCAACAATTATAATGAGTTTTCAAAGTTACTTTTTTTTGAGATAGTAATGGACTTCTAAAGTCAAAGAAAGTGTGTCCCTTTTCCTCTCTAATTTTCCGAACAAAGAGTGGAAAGTTCTGAAAAAAAATTGAGATAAAAGCACTTTTGGTAAAATTGGTTTTAATAAATAATATAATTATGATGCGTTGAGCCATTTTTGAGGTACGAGGATATTTTTGGTTACATGCTCAGCGACTGTAGAAATAACTGTGTTTGTTTCAGTGTCATTGAGAAACGCCATAAAATACATGCGGAACCCTTCACTATTCGTGTTCCGACACGCACTTAGTTGGTTAATTTTTACTATGCCCGCGCGCTCATCGAAACCCCTCACATCACACCGTAGTAAATCGAACGCGGTGTGGGAAATACTATTAACGTTGGAAGATGACACATCACAGGTTTTAAGAGTGTGACAGCAAATATAAATAATAATAATATGCCAGATAATACACACCATATCTAAAAACACGGGAAATTAACGCGATTACCTTTTATTTTCGCTTGACGTTTCGGCCGAGTTGCATCGACCGTGGTCTCAAGTAAAAGTTTATAATACACACCAATCATCTGGTCTCAAACTAGGGATTCCCTGCGCTATGAGAACCAGACGACGACTACTAGGGGTGTCCCCAGTACACCCAGACCCGAGATTCGAAGAAAAATTTGTTTCCAAAATTGACCTGACCGGGAATCGAACCCAGAGCTTTCCGCGCTTGGGTTCAACACCTAACTCACTGCGCCATCGGGGTTGTCGATGTACCGATGTCGATGTACATGTACAAAATATTATGTTCTTATCGTCATATTTTTATTAGATACGTTAGTCTTGTACAGGTTTATGTAAGGTCGGGGAAATGTTTCTTCGTATTTGATATACAAATTCGAGCCACTTTTTTGTTAATTATGATTACCTACATACAATTATAATATTATATATAAGTATCTCGTTTGTTTTTTAATTTGTTGCTATCGTGTAGATAATGACATGATCCCATTCTATAAAATTTATTTCAGCAAAGCTTCGAGTTCTAATACGTCTGAGGTTTTTTTGGTATTACACTCTAAAAACCCGATCCGATATAGTTTGCTTATTCAAAGTTTTTCAGATGCTATTTATACCTACTTATTAGTAATCAACGCAACGTTTCAATTTACCCGTAACGCTGCTTGCGACAATACCCGCACCTGCCTAGTGCAATCCTTTAATTAAATTCAAACCTACATTCAATCAAAATGAATAACTACAATTACATGTTAAGAATGTTAACAAAAAAATTCATTTTTTTTATGAAATTGTTTTCATTACATCATGTATAAATGTAGATGTTGCCCGCGACTTCGTCTGTATGAATGTATGGATTTTATGCGTGCATCAATGTCGTTATTTTTGTGGTACATGGTGAGGTTTTAGACAAAAATGTCTTCAAAATATTCAGAATATTATCCTTAAATACAGGTATAATCTAATATAATTCTGGAAATTCGCGCGTTCATCGAAAAAACAAATACAAGTAATATCTCACTACAATGATATACGAAGTTCAACCCTTTTCCCATTTTTGGAGTAGAATTTTACAAAAAGTGCACCCCTTGCCCGCCACATCACGGCCGGAGCATAAAAAGTTATAACTGCTAAATTTCAAGTTAACATATAAAGATTGTTTCCCATAAAACCTTTTCCACCCCTTTTCACCCTCTTAGGGGTTTATTTTTGGAAATTCCGTTCTTATTGAATCTGTCTGATAAAAGGAAGCCACTGTCCGAACATTTCCTGGCTTCAGTAATTTCGGTTGGGCGATGATGAATCATTTGATGTGATTTGTCATCGCGCTCGCACCGCACTCGTGCTTCATACGCACAGCGTCCGCGCCGCGCCCGTGTCGCGCCCGCGTCATCTAATGCTGTGCTAATAGTTTGCTGATAGTCTTTCGTTTTACATTGCAACGTAAACACGTATATGTCACGACGAATTGAAATGAATTAAAAAACTGGTAATTGCGTATTATTTGTATAAACAATGTCAAGAAGAAGAAGGAACAAGCCAACGAGAAAGTTTTAATTAATGATCTAATTACCTTTAAACAGTTAAAAAAATTATAAAGTTGCCTTTTAGTCCATTTCTTTTTGAGTGGTATCTTTTTTACAAATGTAATGTAATCTAACATCAACTAATCTTTCTATAACTGATTTAATAAAGTTAATTTTGTGGATGGATGAAGCGAAATGGATTACTAGGAAATCTACAAAATAAAAACATATAAAAAAAAGTTCTACTTCATTCCTTTAAAATAATGTTTGATACAATATTTGGCGTGTTGTCTATTATAATATTATAATAATTCAGAAAATACAAAAAGAAACCGTCTCGAAACTTCTAGGCACTTTATAACATGAACTTAAAAGCAAATTTTATATGAAATAGAGTTAAAAAATTATACCTAAGTTTCGTGTCAGCTCCTTTCAATAGAGATTTTTGAGGTAATTTAGCCAGAATGGCAAAAAAACAAACCTCATACTTTCGTCATGGATATCTGTCTGTCTGTGTGCCAATATGTGACAGTTGACTTCTTACGTCCGGTTTTTTATTCTAGTCGGTAATTAATGTAGATTTTCAAAAATATACCTATTTTATACAGTTAATAAAGTAGGTACTTTAAATTCGAACCAATGTTTTCGTTTATAATTACTGAGAACGGCAATAACATAGACTTCAAGGTCAAATAACTGTGTGAATGTTATTTTTATCGTTTAGTTACAAAGTACAAGTAAACTTTTATTAGGAATAAAATATAACTACATGACTAAGAGAGAACGCTTAAATATTACGTGCACGTCCGTAGATACGTGACGTCTGTTGCGTTTGCGTGTAATAAATGTTTTTCGAGTTCGTTTGCACTTCACTTACTTGTGCTAGTACGAATATTATAATTGGTTACAGTAGTAATAGCTAGCGGTGTCATTGTGCCAGTTATCATGATACTCGCTAAGTAACATACTTATATTCAATGTTTATTTTGTATTCCTCGTACACAATGTTCATTTTATATTCTTTTTAATATTTTTATTTGTAAAAATTAGCGTAAAAGTGAAGGTACCATAAAAAATAAAAATGAAATATGTGTTGTAGAGAAAATATTTTACAATAAGTATAATTTTGTATCCACCTTTTTATTTATACTTTGCTATGGATATATTTCACTACATGACGTATACCTACACATTGTGATCGTATGTACAGTGTAATCTTACAGCTTCAGCTTATCCACCAATAAAATGTACTTAAAAACGTTTTCTCCATTACAGTAATCGACCACAATTTTAATTTAAGCAGAAATAGAGATTTGAATGACATTATTGTTAGATACTTTTTATTGAAATTAGATTTGTCTTTCTGTCTTGGATGTCACGCTTTTCCATAGATACCTACAGAAGTAATAGTAAATATACATACATACATATCTTCACACTATATCTCTAACGGGATAGTCAGAGAGGACGGAGCGCCAAGCTTCGCGGTTCTTACATTTTTTTCGCGTCCTCGAATCTTCACCCCGTTAGGGGTAATTTTTTGATGAAAAAGTAGCCTGTATTCGTTTCCAGGTGTCCAACTATATCCATGCTACATCATAATCAGTTCAGCGGTTTAGCATTTCCCATACAAAATTTCGTGCTCCTCCCTCCCATCCCTCATTTCATAGATTTTTGATAAAAAAGTAGTCTATGTATTTTTGATAAATAATGTCTTATCACGGCACCAAATTTTATCATTACCTAGATTTAGCATTCCCCATACAAAGTTTCACCCTCTTAGGGATAGATTTTTTTATAAAAAGTAGCCTATGTCCGTTCCTATCTTCTTGCCAAATTTCATCATAATTGGCTCAGCGGTTTACCATTTCCCATACAAAGTTTCATCCCCCTTTTCGCCCTTTAGGGGCAGATTTTCTAAAAAATAAGCAGCCTATCATGAGCGCAATCACATGTTTCTATTACGTACTGATTTTCATCAAGATCAGTTAAGCTGTTCTTCAGTTATAAAAGGACATACAGAGAGACAGACAGGCAGACAAAAATTTTAAAAATGGTAGAATCGAAATCAGTGAGTAATAAAACGACTATCTATCGAAAAATTTGACAAAAAAACTGAAATTACAGACAGACGCAAGAAATTTATATGGTAAATAAGATAGATAATAGAAACTTTATAGAATCTTCCAGAAACTACATAGAATTTTCTAAAAACTTCATTTAAACATCGTATTATAAAAAGTTCATGGAAACTTCTCAACTAGAAGCTTCATAAAACAATTTAAATAGCTCATGGCAGCGTCTAGAAAATTCAATTCATTCAGTCTAAAAAGAAACGTAAAAAGAAAAAGTCTATATAGAAATTATATAGACTTCATAGAAACTTCTAAAAATCTAATAGAACTTACTTGTAACTTCATGGATCCTAAAAATCTCATAGAACTTGTTAGAAACTTTATAGAAATTTCCAAAAAAAACTAACTTCCGCGATTCTCCATAATAAAAGAAAAAAGTCCGATAAACATTTCAGCTTTTAACAACAGCAAAGAAAATGGGAGCAAAGCGAAAGTGTCTATACACTTCTCTAATGTCTATACACTTCACTATTGAAGTAATAAATGTAAAATTATTTTTTTATAAAAATCATCAAAATCTTCAGGAGTATCAAAAGTTGTTTCCAACAGTAATTTTTCTCTGTTTGTAGATTAAATTAAAGTCTTCTTAAAAATAAAATTTGCTATTAGTTAATAATCGTTTATTAGGATCTCAAATTCTATATAGTGGATGTCGCCAATGTCCACCGTCATAGTTATAACTAAAGTATGTGAAGGTTGTTCAACATAAGACAAGACCTTGAACAAGGCGTACAGTCTTAACATCTCTAAAATCACTCGCGACAGGTAATTAAAATCAACAATAAATAAATTTTCCTACTTAATTTCTACTTCTTACGCAGTAATTAGTCACACTTCATCTACAGTTTAACCCATTGTTTATTTCATTATTTTGAAGTTAACAGTTTCTCCACTACGTGGAGCCAGTGTGGAATGGTAGAATGTTAGTGGAGTAGTGACAAATCCACTGTCAAAATTTGCAATGATGTATAACGTCATGGTACGTCTACACGCTGGCCAAGCCTCGACCATCGCTTATTCTAATTCAAAGTCAAATCAATTTATTCAAGTAAACCCAATTACAAGGTATTTTTGAACGTCAAATTTACTTTAGTTTGGTTCAAAGAGAAAACCTGGACACTGAGAAGAACCGACAAGAAACTCGTGTATCATTTTTTCAAGATAATTTTACAAAACGTTTATTAAAATACAATATTCACAAAGCCAGTAAATGCATGTGCAGAGAAGATCATTTCCAGGCTACTGTTTTATTTTCCACGAAATCGTTTATTTTATAGTATGATTGTTTAATCAATGTACGTTTTATAACTAATCTAAATCTATTTTATATTAATTGAGTGATTTCTTGATGAACTTTATTATAAAAACGAATGCAGTTACCCAAAAATGAAACATTTGACCTATGTAATTTAAATTTCGTAATAACCAATTTATCTTGGGTTTCTATACCACCAATATCGCCTTTCTTTATAAATAGATCGATATTTTTCCTCGTATACATAATAATTTCAAAGATGTATAAGGACGGCAAGGTGAGTGCAACAATATCTTAAAAACGACCTCTTAGTCATTTTCGTGTATTCATACTGTAGATGGCGCGTATCCCTCTTTTTTGTAAAATAAAAACGGAGTTAATACGCGCCGCTGATCACCACAGCAAAAGGCCATAGGACATTAGGCTATGAAAATATGCAAAATACACCAACCTAGCCGTAACCGCATCCGTCAATTGCCTAATGTGTTTAATGACATATTTCGTGGAACCGAGCTACTAGCCAATGCCCCGATATGGTCCGCCCACAGCAATTTATTATCTAACGTTAAACTAAGACTTATACTTAGACTTAACTAATTCTTATTGTTTCCCATCCAGTTCTATTTTATCATGGATTCTGGGTACATTAGAAAGGGAAAATTTAATACAATTGGTTTTTTGTGCATTCAGTATTAAATTATAACAGCGAACCATCTCGAGACGTCTGTGAGGATCCTGTTCACCCAGATAATCTAGGTTCTTTCGGTCCAGTTTGAATAACAATGAAATAACAAATACAAACATTTCGATCAGATTTTTGGCTTGGCTTGTGTAGAATTCCGTCTACAAGATCAAGTCCGATCCGATCCAAAAGTCCGATCAAGTCCGTATCGGTCTTTTAAAATCCGCCTAAATAAGTATCTAGGGTAGGTCTATAATGAACTTCTTTGTTAACACAACTTCTTTATTACCACAAAGACATACATGAGAATCAACAATATAAATAAAGCTTATAAGCAGTAAGCGTTATTTAGTTTTATTTGATGTATCTTCAAACTTCAAGATCCGATACCAGTAAAATTTAAATGGGACCACTTGGAAGTACACCCTATCAAACAAAAAAGAATTTTTGAAATCGGACTACAATTAACGAAGTTATCGGGGAACAAAAAAATAATACATGGGCAGATGAACATAGAACCTCTTTTTTTTGAAGTCGGTTAAATATGTCTTTACCTACGAAGTTGCCGATTTTCTACCCGAAAACTAAAGTCAACAACGACGAATTAAAAGCGATAGTGCAACCAGACGATACTCAATCTACTGCTGAGTTAGCAGCAGCTTTCGATGTTAGCATCAAAACAATATTGAATTTGGTCCATTTGCGTCAAACCGGCAAGGTAAAACATCTTGATAAGTGGGTGCCGCATGAAATGAACGATCGCCAGCGTGATGATCGCGTTGAGGTATGCCTTGTGTTGCTTAATAGACACAGAAACGAAGGTATTTTGAACCGCATTGTCACTTGCGATGAAAAATGGATTCTTTTTGACAATCGTAAGCGGTCATCATGTTGGTTAGACCCTGGTTCAATATCTAAGCAATGCCCCAAACAAAAACTTACTCCTATAAAAGTGATGGTTACTGTTTGGTGGTCTAGTGCTGGTAGAATTCATCACAGCTTCTTACCAAATGGCACGAACATTACTGAGCGAGCATTAGATTACGCGAGCGAAGATGTGTACTGTGAGGAACTGGACACGATGATGGAGATCGCAAATCTCAAATCGCAAATCTTTGACGAGCCTTGGTTAATCGCTCGTCCCCGCTGCTCCTGCACGATAACGTTCGACCTCACACGGCACAACAGACGGTCTCTAAGCTACAAGAGCTAGGGTTGGAAGTTTTGCGTCATCCACCGTACTCACCAGACCTTGCGCCGACAGACTTCTACTTTATTCAAAACTTAGATAACTTTTTGGCAGGAAAAAAGTTCTATATCCAAGAGGCAGTACAAAATGCCTTTCAAGAAAGTATTGAAAAATTACCACTGCGCTGGCAGAGATGCATCAATAGCATAGGTACATACTTTCATTAATAGAAATAAAAAAAATATTTAAACTTTTTGTATTCCAAACGGCAATTTCATAGGTAAAGACCTAATACGTTAGCACCTCCATGATAAGCATGCACATAATTTGAACGCTCAGAACATACTAGCGCACTGGCAAGCGTGTGGATTTCAGTACTCGGTTTGCCGGCACTTGCCAAGTATTTGGGACAAGCGGTTTCATGTTCATATTAGCATATTTCATATTTTAATAACATTAATTCTGCTGTTTCTAAGCTTAGCTGATATAAATAGTAAGAAATTTATCTATATATTGTATACAATTCAGTTCAGTTCAGTGACAAAGATATGTACAGAAATATATGTCTCTGATACTGAACTCCTCCTAAACGGCTGGACCGATTTTGATTAATTTTTTTGATATCTTTAAGTGAGTTTCTAGATGGTTTGGATTCACAATTGGACCCGGTAAGTTGCGCCACAATCTAGTTCTAGGAATTTTTTTTATTTATTTCGGGGAACTCCTAAACAGTTTGACCGATTTTGATGAATTTTTTGTGTGTGTTTAACTGGGTCCCCCTGGATGGTTTACATTCACTATTGGACCCGGTAGGTGGCACTATAATCGGGTTCTAGGAGTTTTTTTATTTAGGGAACTCCTAAATGGCTGGACCGACATTTGATGAAATTTATTGTGTGTATTTACAGTTTAGATTCACAATTGGACACGGTAAGTGGTACTGCAATCGGGTTCTAGGATTTTTTTTCGGACAGGACAACTTCTGTCGTGTTTGTGTGCCTTTGAATGGGTCGCTGGATGGTTTAAATTCATAATTGGACACGTTAAGTGGCGCTGTAATAAGGTTCTAGGATTTTTTTTTTTTCATTTCGGACAAGACAACATCTGTCGGGTCCGCTAGATATAGATAGTTAAAGAACAGTTAGAAATAAATGCCACTATTCATTGCATGTAGCGGTATCCCTTTCTAACTGTGCTAAATCAGAGATTCACACATGAGTAGCGTAATGAAATATACAGACCTTAGTGTTCTGTACTGCGAGTTGACTGAGTTGTTACCAAATACCTACCAACCAATAAACAAAGTTCGTAGTAGAATTTTCTCTTTATTTAAAAAAATGTTACCAACCTCAAAACAAAGTCTGCAGTAATATAATGCAATCAATATATTAATACGTAAAAAGAAAACTTCGTACCTCTTTCTAAGCAAATTGCGCGCACGAAATTGTGTGAGATTCGGCATAGTGAAATTATATATATCCTTAATTATTAAATTTATAAAGAGAAGGAGTGCAGAAAACTAAAATTTATGTAAATGTAAACGTTACAAATACATTAAATAAAGTAAAACATAAAAACATTCATTGTTTACATTCATACTGCTAATGTCAAACCTTTAATAGTAGTAGTAGTACGATTCTCCCTTAGGAGAGATGGTAAAGGGATCTTACAACTGACGTCTTCAGTAGTAAATAGATCATTTCTTTATATTATTTCATCAAAATGTCGATGTATTGCATTTTAGATCTTTTTTGGAGTATCTGTTGACAAATATATTGCGGGAGTCTTTCTAATAGGATTCGCTGAAGCAGACTAAGCCACAAAAAAATCTCAACATCACAGTACTAAATAAGCACTTATTTCATCAAGTTCACATAACACAATACACATAACAAAAAAAAATTTAAAATAGACTAGTTTTATTTTTTAATGCAAGTCGATTTAGTTTTACGTAAGCGTCATTTCACTGTATCCAATGAAAAAAATCTGGACAGCAGAAATTGGTCAAATTTAATGAAACATTACTTCATGCAACAGAAGATTCCCACGTGTGAAATCGTAGTCGACTTACTCGGGAACAATTCATTCAAAGTGTTCCATAACTGAATTTCATGTCGATACGTCTTACACGAAATTCAAATACGGAACACTTTTTTGCACACAAAAGTTTTTGTTAATTTAAATGAATTGTTTTCTAGTAAATCGACTGTAATTCAGTACATTGAATATTATTATAATGCATAAAACATTTTTAATTAAATTTGACTAACTTCTGTTGTCCGGATTCTTTCGTGCGTTGCAATGAAAAGACACTTACGTGAAACTGAGTACGATCTGCATTAAGAAAAAGAAATAGTTAATTTTACTCATTTTTATGGACTAACGTTTGGCTAAAAATTAACAACGACAAAATTGTTTTCACAAAAGAGACTGAATGGTACCTAAGACGTTACTTTATTTATCCTATAGATTCGGATGCCCCATACTTTATTATACGAAAAAATATTTTATTAAATTTGACCAACTTCCGCTGTTTTTCTTCTACAGATTTTTTCCTTTGGTATAATGAAATAATGCTTACATGAAACTGAGTCGATCCGCATTAAAAAAAAGGTTTGCCGATTTTACTAATTTTTGTGAACATCTCACGCTTGAGTAAAAAATACCAAAATTGTTATTACAAAAAAGACCAAATGGTTTCTAAGACAGTTCCCCTATATCTCTTATAGATTCGGATTTCCACATACTGTCCCAGTAAAAAAAAAACATTGTGTACTGTCTTATGTACTGTCTCCGTCTCCATCAAATATTTCAAAGTTCATAATTTTTTCCACAATTTTCTGAGCGGTACTTTTGGGGAGAGCACTTTTAAGGAGACGGCAATTACACGCGTATTTTACAAAAAATATTAAGAAAAGCGAACTCAAAGTAGCGTGTTATAAATTTTTAAATTCTTAACGTGAAGAACTTTCATATGACACTCCGCACATTGACCTCGAAAATATTATTTTAGTCCCTTAACTTTTTATAAGCCCTCAAAACTAATCCCTGAAAGTGAAAACTGGACTTTTGACGCTTGTGTTTAGACCACCGTTTACTATAACTGTTCCAAACCATTTCCAACCAGTTGTTTATGTCAAATAGTCTTCGAGAAAAAGGGTTGCGACAAACTGACACCTACGACACGAAATTCTTTTTTTTCGCAATTTTGGAACGAAACACTTTAGTATTTTTATTACTATTATTAATATTTTACACAATACCAAAATTGAAAATATTTTTAAACAGTGTTTTGAACTTTGGTATTGTATAAATTAAGCATCTGAACCAAGAAAGAGATAATAATCGCAAGTTTATGTAATGTGGCAGTGCATATATAGGCATACACTTCCAGCAGTGCACATATAGATATAGAAGAGATAGAAATAATGTGACATTAGGTATACTATACTTATGTATCATACACATAGTATTCTGTGTACTAAGTTTATAGTATGTATACATATGTTAACGAGTTATGACCACATACTGAAACAAGCATATTTATATAATTTCATGTAATATATATCTACTATGTACTAGTATGTACCTATATGCTATTAAAATTTGGAATTTGTTCGAACGGATAAACAAAAGAATAGTCATAATATAATTAAAATGTCTCCCAGTGCCACTGATCTTTTAAAACACTTACGGTGTAAACGCACAGTGATTTAAATACGATATGACGTTGAACAATAGATGTTACGTCATTAAATTGAGTGCAGGTTGCCGTATGTATTTGCGTGTATGAATGTAATGTCTAATCGTGTATTAAATACGTCCGCACGTCTGTGAGCTTGATCTTACGCCATTCACTTTCACATGGGTCGCTGGCACTACGCTCGTACAGAAAGTAGGCTGCAAACAATGCCGGTTACAAGTTTTCTCTTGAGAAACGATTCTCCATCAGTCTTTATGTCTTGTTTTATCAACGTCCGCGCCACTTCTTGCAACAAAACATTATTTTAAAATGGAAGATTTCTCGTAAAGCGTTATTTTGCATAGATCTGTACCCAACTCACGTTCACACGTATTTTTGTGAAATCTTTTTAAACATAAATTTCTGCATGTTAAAATTTGAACATCCTCAAAAAGGGGGTGCTTATTTTCTGTTCATTATAATTGACTATTATTATTTGCAGTCAAAATTAAAATTTTATAACGTAATGTAGTATTAGTTTACATACATTTGTATGCATTTTATTTAGCATATAAATGACAAAGAAATTATTTTGAAGAAATTTTTAAACGGATTAAAATGGCACAGTTCAACGTTCCTAATTTGGCTTGAAACGCAACTGAAATATCATTTACTCTACATGCACGAATGCTAGACTGGCGCGCGGCGTCTGTTACGTAACTGTAACGACATTCGTTTTACAGTAAATCACCAGAAAACGGGAAAAGCTACGTTTTTAATTAAAATTTTCTATTCTATTTCAATCTGCTTAGGTACATAATATGTACGTATATATATTTACTCTATTTTCATGTACGCACCCATAATATTACGAGTATCTACAAATTTTCTGTTGGTAGCAAAGCGTAACAAGTAACAAATATAAGATTCATAATTGTAGACATGAAATAGGTATATATAAATAAACCAATACTCCACAAATCGACTTGTCATATATGCAAGTGTGTATAAGTTCAATTCGTCCATAGAGGGTTGACAACGATGTTTATAAAATAGTAAAGTACACATAATTAATTTCTGTAGATCTACAAGAGCTTTTGTAATATTTTTCCTGTAAACTTTAAGTCAACCTTCTTCGATTTTCTTTCAATGTGTTGACTAATGCAATAAGATGTTGTGTCATTAACCAAATTATAAATATGTACGTCACGTAGTTCCCGAGAAAATCTACAGTGATAGAGGGACAGACGGACTAACGCATGAGTGAAAAACGGTTAGGGTATGCCATGTATTGTGTATTGTATAGGTACCCACATAAAATCTGTACTATTGTTGAATGATGTATAAATAATTATTAAAGATATTTATTATTAATATTTAATTCTGGGATTTTAATAAATCCTGTAAAAGTAATGTGAGTAGAAATAAATAAATAAATACGCTGTATGTATCTGTCAACAACAATGTCGGCGTTTGTCTGTGTATTCTCTTGTAACTATTGAACACGTAAAGAATTTCCATACAGTTTTCTTCAACATTTAGATTATTTAATGAGGAGTTTATGTATAATAAATACATCACATTCCATTTGTAGAAGTAAAATAATATTGACGTTTCATAATTAAATCCCTACGCGAAACGGCGGCGGGTCGCTAGTAAAATAGCAAAATTGACTGACAAAATTAGTGACTGACATAAACCAAGGTGTCAACGTAAACATAGAAAAAAATCCACTAACAAACTTTCTAAGGTACCTAAGCATGGAAAAAACGAAAATGCGTAATAAACAAAAATCTTGTGTAGGTAAATAATCGAATAAATAAGCAATTGGCCAATTTTCAAAAATCAACCCCTACGACAACAGCTATAACCCAATATAAAATATTCTGATATCCGGTAATAAGATTATTTCAAAGACGGTAAGTAATAATATAGCACATATTGCATACCTATTTATTGCGCAATTATGCTATGGTTATTGTCCACAACAAGTAATTGTGTTCTTTAAAGTCTCGATCGCTCACAACAATTTAGAGGCAGTACTTCCACAGTTATATAGATAGAAAGTAGTTTGACCTTGGTTACTATCTATAACAAAAACTGTTTTTACGTTACATATTTTTCGTAGGCAATAGTAAGTTTTTTCTTTAGTAGCTATAATTTTTCAATTGTTATAATTCTTTAATAATTAAAATATAATTTTTGTTAGTTACTTGTAGTATGAAAGTACGAATAAATAAAAAGAATTCCGTTGTCTTGTATGTACTACATGTTCTTGATTAACCTTGATTTGTGTTGTCATTGCTATATAGAATATTGACATAGTTCAACTGTGGTCAAGAAACTTTGATATAATCATAGCGATTATTTGTATTTATAATTTCTATTGGTACTTGAACTTAGTTTCTTTAAGATATAAAGAAACTGATATTACAAAAGTAAAATACGATAGTGAAACAAAATACATAAAACAAAACAAAAGCGGTTGGTACTAATTGTCACAGTCAATAAAGTTGATTAAATTATTAAAAAAGAGGTATGAAGTACCTTAAATTTTTGCCAACAAATAATTTAAACACTTAATTCGGAAACTGGCAAAGGATAACCACTTATTTTGGATTATAAATTATCAAAAGATCACAACTAAAAGTAAAAAAAAGAGGTGGCAAGGTATTTTTTTTTTTTAGGCTTTACTTGGGTGTCAACACTGTACATGGATACTGCAACAAGAGTATTAATCTCAATGGTTAAATATAAAATCGTTGAACTTTTCGATAATAAGTAATTAATAACTGATAGCAACGAACTGTGCAGCGGGCACGTCATTTTATGCGATACTATATTACTATACTTGCGGTACAAAACAACTTTTTTCTGGTGAACAATATACAAGTCGCTATATATTACTCTAACACGAGTATCTTTCGTTAGACTCTCCGTTGTATCGAACACTTGATTTGTGATATTTTTATCCAATAATGATTCGTTTCCAACAAACGGAGCACTAATGTTCATATTGCCGTAAAGATAACTGTAAGAGATTTAAGGGGATTTTATTTTAAAGCAATTTTACTAAATGTTGATGACGAATTTATGTGTAAAAATAAAATACATATTCACCAAAATGGTGGATACAGTATGGTGGCCGGTTGTTACAAAAATAATTAGCATGAAAATGTGTCGTGAATGTTACAATTTTCGATGCTTTTTTTGAACCAAAACTATCAACAATGCTTAATAAAATAACACCATAGTGCCGTTTTCATGTAAATTCGATAAATTTCTTTAATAGTCGTCCATTGTATTATATACAGCCTTTTAGAGTAAAATATTGCATACTGGTTTAATAATAACGTTTATGATTACGGATTAATGATTACGGCAGAAAACATAAAAACTAGAAAAGGGAAACTTACCCGTTGTCTTAAAATCGACGCATGTAACCGCCCGCTTATTTACGCGATTTAGCGACCAGAGCGGTCTTGCAGTTGTGAGTGAATTAGGTGATGAAAACGCGTTCCACGTGTTTATGTGCATTAGAATAACAAAATAGGCATGTAACTCGGCAAAATTCCTTGTATCAGCTCAGTAGCTTAGGCGCAACTCACTACGCCGGCTCTTGCTATGGCGCGAAATGTTATGCACGGAGTGCACATCCCGCATTCGCTGGCTATTAGGGCAGGCAGTGTATTATGCGCTGAAGTGTGATATGCGCCAATACATTTGGAATAAGTAAGCCGACACATCCAGTACAGTGAACGGAGTTACCGCGATTGCGCGGTGTATAACGCAGTGTTACCCATGTCTATAATAGACACTGTGATTACATTACATTATTTAATCTCATTTGTCAAATTTCATGGTGTGATCCGTGAATAATCTACTCTAAGCATATTAATAGAACGTATGTATATATATGTTTGCAAATACAGCACCAACTACGTCAAATAGATTGTTAAAAAACAACTACATATTAGGAACTTAAACTAGATCTCTTAATTCATTAGGCACCTATCAACTAGAATATTATGGCAACCCAATCCTTACGCTTATCCGTGCCGAAAGCGTATATGGAGTACATAGCTTGAAGATCAAGCGGGTATTTCCTTTCTCTGAATCTTATTTTCTTTGAAAATGGGTAGAAACAATTAACTATCGACTCCAATGAAGAATTAAATTAATTTCGCCGCTGTTTTTCAACACATTTTTCAATACATTGTTATCAATTTTTTTGTTAAGTCTCTAGGCAAGAGTTTTCTTTGTTGTAATGCTTTCTTTATTTCAACACAGAGATACTCATTACAAGCCTATTTACAATTTTCTGCATTGAATGCCCGATACGTGTAATAAGTATTTTCATCACAGTTTTATTTATGTACTTTTGGTGTTAGTTAAACAGTAATCAAATTTTGATTCGTTAAAACAAAAAATGATTTTGTATATTTTTGTACAGAATCTCAAAAATATGTTAAGTGTAATGTAATGTCTTCTCAACAGCCTTAAACTCTTAATAAGTTTGTATCTTTACTGCGTTCATGATTACCCCAGTTTATTATATCCACTATTACGTTAAACGAGCAATATTTGTATATATTTATATATTTGATATCGCTTTCTTGAAAACGGCTCTAGCGATTTCAATGAAATTTACAATATAGGGTTTGAGGGAGGCGAGAAATCGATCTAGCTAGGTCTCAACTCTGGGAAAAATCGGGTGCTGTTTTCTAACGATATGGCGACCGATCAGCTTATCTGATAATAAATGTGTGACGTATGTACAGGTGAGTCAGGTTATCCGATTTAGCTCAACGTTGCTGCTCGCACACGGCCTCTGGCTTTGGAGTTATTTATAAAGTCTATGGCTAAAGGTTATTGAGAATAATCTATTATTTATTATCCTGAACAATGAATTCAATGTTAAATTTCATGGACTTCCTTTTTTTTTTAAATACTATGGTATTACTATATTATTTAAAAGAGTAATATTGTACAAGCAATATTTGTATATTTTAACGCATACTCAATAACGACTCTAACGACTTCGATGAAGTTTACAATATAGACTTTTACGGAGTTCAAAAATCGATCTAGCTTGGGTCCAATTCTGAGAAAATTCTTTTTCTCCATGTTTTCACAAACATAAAACTTCTAAACTCTGAACTCTTCTGATTTCGCAACAGAGTTTTTTAAGACACCGCATAAAGCTCGGTCGCCCAGGTACTATTTAAGTATATAAGAGTAAAAACTACTTATAGTAGTAAAAGATTAAACGTTATTATCATTTCATCCAAATATCATAAATAAAATAGAATCGTAATACTATAGTTACCTATATATTATATGCCTACACATTTTATTGCTCTGTACAGAATATACATAGATAAATCAACTTGACGGCATACTGATAAAATCATTGAAAGCGGATCGTGTGAGACCAAGTTCCGGTGACGGTAACGGACGACACAATACGCGTCACGAATATTAAAGCAGATAAATTTCTGTATTATTATAAAGAAATAATACGTTCAGAAAATAAAAGATGAGATGATCAATAATAGATTATAAACCAGACATAATGTACATATCTTGACATTAAAATTCGATCATGAACCAAAAAACGTGACTCGATACATTAAATAACTGCACACATTTTATTAGACGATTCCATTTTTTGTATTTCCTCATAATATAGCTTCCGTCCTCTCTGCCTATCCCGTTCTGGAACTTAGGGAAATACATAGTGTGAAAATACGTAAGGATGTAATTTATTTATATCACTTTAAAAATTTTGGAATTTACTTAAAAAATTTTTGAATACCTAGGCGAAAATGCGTGAATGATGAGAATGATGAGATTCGAAAAGGCGAAAGAAGTGTGTAAGAACCGCGACGCTTGGCGCTCCGTCCTCTTTAACTGCCCTGTCTGGGATACAGCGTGAAGATTAGTTAAGTTTTAAGCTAAAACTTTTGGAAAATGTAAAATGGAAAATCTTCGTTTCATTATCAATATTTATACTTTTATAGGTTTAAATCGCCCAAAATAGGTAGGTATGAATTTTTACTAATTAATCGAAAATGGTTTTATTAGCCTGTTATTAAATAACGTCCTTTTTAAGTATCATAATATTTTTTGGATTTATTGAATTTTTTATCTCTATTTATTGATACAGATTAAAAATTAATATATCTACAATAATTTTAATTTATTGTTTTAGATACAATGGAAATATATTCTACATTCATTAAAACTTTTTTCCTATTTCTTTTCGACTAAGACGTTCTTGTACAATTAGAACTTTAACTAAGTACATGTTCTGTTCAACTCTTATTTCTTGTACGATTCGTTTACTGCGCAAGCCACGAAATTTTATGGACTAAATTTTCAGAATTCATAATAATTCGTCGGTAACTTCTTTCAAAAAACATTTAAAAGATAGGTCTTTTAAATGATAGGACATTTCATTCGATATTTGTGTTTTTCTCCTAGTTAGATATAGTATATGTTTACCTAGGTATAAGTAATATTTTTATTATTTATTCAGACGCTTATTAGATGTGTTATAATATTTGAATGAAATAAAATTCTCTTCTCGTACTTCCTCTTTGTAGGATACAAGCGCTCTCTTCTAATCTCCATTCATTCAGTCTTTTCTCTCATAGAAGGTAACACTTTTATTCTATAGCGCATCGTAATATTACATCAATTTAAAGGTGAGAACAAACGACAATAATAGTTTATGAAATTTAAAAGAAGAAACCGCAAAATGTATTTCAGGTACGTAGCAGGTAATCTCTAATAAGTGAATGGAATCTAAAAATTCTTTCACTAATAAAGCTACACTTTCCCTAAGTAATGTACTCTATGTATTATTTTAATAAGATTAATAATTTTATAGTTTAGATTTATTATAATTTTCAGTTTGGAATCTCAATATTTTCTTACCATGAATGTCTACACAAGCCCGATCCAGGTGGAAGTTATGAGAATCATGACTCCTTTTACAGCTGGGTCAACCGGTGATTTCTATTAATTTCCTTCGACTTTTCTGTTTAGTTTAGTTTTAATATTTCTCTTTGATAAACAGAAAAAGGATGTGGCATTAGCAAAGGAACTATTATACATATATCCAATTGTGCTAATAGCACCGCGTAAGCAAAGTTTAATAAATATTTAAGGCGTATGAAAAAGGTACGTAAAAATAATATGCAGAGCATACTATGTCCCATAAAGTCGAATTTTATCAAATAACTATCAATACACCGTTATTATTGTTTTCTGTCTGTATGTCACTTGTGGATTACAAAGTTTTTTGTTGTGTGGTCTTTTTACTTAGTTACAATCACTCACAGACTCCAATAAATTTAAATTTGGATTTAGCTCTGTCAACGAAATATGGCCTAGAGTAGTCACATTTTCATTCTGTTATAATACTGCCAATAATATGTATATTCTTTTATTTATTAATTTTAGCTCATGTTTACTAATATAACAATCAAATTTCTATATACCCGAGAACATATGTCAAAATGATGTATTGTAATTTTGTAGTTAGTACTGCCGAATCGAAGATTGAATCCGCCTACACTATGTATTCACTATATACCAGGGATGTTATGGAGCTCCGTAACCGTAACCGAAACTATCGGATATCCAAAAAAAATCCGAAAACGTAACCAAATGCGATGTTAAAGTTTCGAATAATTTCGGATAGGGGCGGAGTCTAAATGCGACACATTATAACTTACATCGTTAAAAAAGCGTTGTTTAATAATATCCGGGCAAAATGCGTACTGATTCTAGTTAATTTTGGACATAACATCTAATATCCGTAACTGAAACTATCCAAAACTTTCGGATAATCCGAAATATTTACATATCCGTAACCATAACTGAAACCGATATAATATTATTAATGTATCCGTATCCATATCCAGATCCGAAATTTCATTTCCATAACATCCCTGCTATAATATATTATACATATATAATATATAGGTATATTTGTGTCATTTTTAAATATTATCGTTATATTAAATATATTATTTATTATTACTTTGTTCTTAGTACTGCTAGCATATGTCTACAAATCAATAGCGAAATGAACGTACTCTACCTATTACAGATCACCGTTGATGATTAAAAACCTCACTTTTTTTTCAGATTTAATCAGTCTATCAAGAAATTAGGGCCCAGTTAATGTGCCAATGGCTCTTTGACACTGAGTGCACATTGTCAATTTAAAGAGTAAATTTAAATCAATATTAGTAGTGACATTTTATAGATATACTTATAAGTATATCTATAATTATCTCGCATACGTAGGCGAAAATGTGTGAGGAAAATGATGAGATTTGAGGAAGCGAAAGAGTATGTAAGAACCGCGACGCTTGGCGCTCCGTCCACTCTGACTACCCCGTTAGGTATACAGCGTAAAGATATGTATGTATGTACTTATAAGTTTATAGATATTACATATCATCGCCTCACAATATGTTCTTTAAAGACACGCAGAATATATAGATTGGTACAAAAAAATTCCACTCAAATAGAATTACTAGTTAAAGATTTAATTAAAATTTTAAAATAACTATGTAATAAAATGCGCTTATGTAATATTACACTGCATAAATAATTTAGTGATAGAAATATGATTAGATATTTATTATATTCGAACGAATAATTAGTTTTTATTCGAATACAAGGTCTCGATTAATTATTAATAATTATAAGTTTAAAGATACCGTGCGAATAACAACATCCATAACAATACCGTATTAAAGAATACTATTCAGGTATGTCGAAATATTAAAAGAGAAAAACCTTCTTGGTCTGTTGTTGATTATAATTAACCGTTTTGTGGGAATAAATCGCAAAATGAACAAAGAGGCCTTAGAACAACAGGTATTTGTTTAGAGGCATTGCGCTTCGCTGAGTTCAAGCATGGCTTGCTTAATGTATCCCACTGTACTTAGCTTTTGTTCTTAACAACCAATACAAATTTAACTGACATGTAACATGTTATAAAACAGCATAATTCATTATATTTGTGGAAAATAAAATTATTTTCGCCTTAATTCGCTCTGACTTTAAAAAATCTTGAAGAAGAAAAAAAATTGTGAGTGTGTTAAATTTTAACATTTATTCACATTATTACAAATATAAATGTTATACATTTAACTGTTAAAATGTATACGATTTACTACTTTGTAACTCAAGTAGTGGAGACAGAATACCTTGCCTAGATCACTCCTAGTTCCTAGCACTGTTTAATGACTTTACGCTCCATCTCTACTACAAAACAAAAGTTCAAATGCTAAACATTATTATAATCTCGATTAAACAAATGCAATTTTATAGTTCTTTAACCGGCTTGTTTTTATTTTTTTAATTCATATTTTTCAGCTATTAGCAGATAACTTACATCCTTAATGAAATTGCAATTTTTTTAATTTCTTTATTTTTTCATACTTAAAATGAAGATGACATTAAAACAAAAATACAATATAAAAAGAGGAAAATATGTGTATTGCCTTATTCTGTTTAAGTATTACGATGACTAATTATTTATAATTCTTTTATGGTAAACTACAACCAAGGCTGACGACAACGTTAACTAATTCTACTAGTCGAGCGGCTAAATGGTTTGAAGATTCCATGAATGTTATTGATTTAAATTGATCATAGCATCACGGTATCAAATACTTTATTAAGTTGTTAGTTGTATCTTCTGAGTTATTTGGATTCAACAAATAATGTAGACGTTATGCGGCAATAAAATTAATGTATTTGATATTCTACACGCATTTATTTTACTTCAGTAGTAATTTATTTGTGTAGGTGATCTGTGTATTCGACATACTAAAAAACAATGCCTTAACAAAGAAGAAGAATTTAATATATTTTAATTAGATAAGCATTTTTGTAAATATACTTATACTCCGATATGTAAATCAAAATATCGAAAAAGTGTATAAAATATTTTAATTTAAGCCATTTTATTTATACAGTTGCTAAATCAGTTAAAAGTCAAGTCGTCAACAACGCTTGCAATAGTGTCAGTTGTAAAGGTGATTAAAAATTTAAAACTGTAACTGTTACAGCCTGTATGGATTCACTGCTAAGTACTAGCCTCATCTCACGGGTGAGGCGAGGAGACGGATCGTACTCCACCTGTGGACCCAGTGTTCAACGGTGTATAACGTATTAGAAACAAACATCGTTTTACTACAGATATATATTACATGTAACCGTAGAAGTACTACCGGCCGCTTATCCGATCGGAAGAAAATATTCGAACTTCCATGCTTACTACAGAGAATTAAATCAAAAAAGATTATAATATAGAACTGCTAGAAGATATCTTATTACCTTTGCACGCTTTCATTTCATTTCACTCTTTTGAGAATTTGTTTGAGCGTAAATAATGAAATAAAAAATAAATCAGCTATTTGGTATATGTTAAAATAAAAGTAAAATATAAAAAATAATAAAATTAAATAAACCCTTACAAAAAATATTTCTTTTTCCTTAAGAAATTCGCATTTGAGTCATCAACTTGGTCAGCTTAACAAGTAAAATATTGTTACCAAGGTATTCACCGAAGGCATGAAAGGCATTTCTGAAAGCAGAGGCGGATCCAGGTAGGGGTCATGGAGTCACCTCTGATAATATTTTTAATTTCAATGATTTTAATGAAATAAAAATACTTTGAGTTATGGTGTATGGGACTTACAAAAACACACACGAACGAAACAAAGAGTTGCTTCGATTGTGACATTATGTTGTACCTGTTCGATCATCTATATATATAAAAGGCGATGTATGTATGTATGTTCCTTATGGACTTCAAAACGGTTGGACTGATTTCGAAGAAATTTTCAGGGAATCTTCAGATTGGCCTATCGGGTGTTACTGTAAAGTTTGGTAGCGATCGGATCAGAAGAATTTTTTTGTTTTTTTTTGCAGTATCAAAATAATTATAAAAACTGTTTAATTTATTTTAACTGCAAATAACGCCCAGTGAAACGGACCGGGTTTGCTTGTTGTGAATAAAATCCCCGCAATTCCAAGTTTGATTTTGCCATATCCCCTCCCCATTCGTTCGCGGCCGCGCTTCCAATGTTTAATTGTAATAATTAACTATATAACCCCCCCTGACTCGCAGACTTTATCCGCCCTTGTCTGAAAGTTGTTTGTGGGAGGTACGCAAGGTGATAGGGTTAGACGACAGCGTCATTGTAAATATGAGAAAAAAAATGTTTCGATGGTTCAGGCATAAAATTAGTCATGAAAGATCGACAAAGAAAATCTACTGTGTGAAAGCGAGTGGTAGCGAAAGCCAAAGAACACCATGGCTGAATTATAAAGATCAATTAGTCAAAGCGGTTGCTGATAGAAATGTTAAGAGTATTCACATACCTAGGCGAAAATAAGTTAGACGAATGATGATATTTGACGAGGCGAAAGAAAAAAATACATGTAAGGACTGCGATGCTTGGCGCTCCATACTTTCGGACTATCGCATTAGGGATACGGCGTGAAGATATGTGCGTATGTATTTATGTAATGTCACATATATTGTGTAAGTTTGTAATAATAAATATTTAGGCCTTCAGTTACAGCGTATACCAGAAATCTGACAAAATAAATCCTACAATAATTCTATTCCTACACGTAGAAAATGACCTCGATTCTCAGATTTCCAAGGGATGAATGGCACAATGCTCTACTATGTATCAATTATATAAATCCATTTATACTAAGATACATTAACATTATTTTAAATCTTTTTTCTAGATGATATCCCTGGAAAGTATAGCTTACAAAAAATATAGTTGTAATTTATTTAATAGTACTCTTAACATACTTCTTTTTAATAACTGATACACGGTAGAGTTCAAAAAATCATAAAACTCAGGTCAGGGCATACAAAGACCAAAAAAATTTTTTTGTGGTCGTGTGTATAGTTCATTAAAAATAGATGAAGCAAAAACAACACCTTTTAGCAGTTAACGTAATCTGTATTACACAATATTTGGCGCAGTACCTGACTACCGGATGAGCCAAAGGAAAAGCAACTCATCTCTATATGGAAATGGTACCTATAGTTGTGCATGGCTTGCATAAGCGAACGTGAAACGCCACCTATTTAAACTGACCGTCTATTTTGTAATACGATAGTTGCAGCAGCCAATATCATTTATAAAAGATGGTAGACTTCAAATTAATTAATTTCTGCTTCTTATGTATAATACATATTTGTAAAAACTATGCAATGCGAATATCAATAAATTATTTAGAGATGTTTACGTATTTCATAACAATAATATCTTAATATTTTTCTATTTAATTCTACATAAGATATTAATATCCGCCAAAATAAAAAAATACTTTACAGTTGCCATATCTGACCACTAACACTGGTAAATACAAAAGGGCCACAAGCCATGTTCACTCGGACGGAACTTACTTTTTTATTAACGTAGATAATATTTTTGTTTTTACGTTTTAATCAATCATTTACAAAACCATTTTTAAGTCAGTTTATAACAGACACTATCGTCAGAGACATTTCACCTATAATATTACTTAGAGTTAACACTGGAAAGAGAGTGAGAGAAAGATTGACTTTATTCGTACAGAGAAAACTGCACCACTGCACATTAAAATTGTGATATAAAATAATGTACCAGGTGCTTTTCTTCCTGCAGAAGTACCATAACAATCAGTCAAGAGAACGGCTCAGTATAAAGAATTTGTATAAGGGATGGGCTAGCTGACTAGTAACTTGTTGCTATATAGTTCTGGCTGACTATCTGTAAGTTAAAATACATACTTTATTTGAACTTACAAATAAAATATATAAGATTTACTGCTATACGAGAATTCAAATTATAATAGCTATGATTGGGATTCCGTCACCTATAGAGAGATCAGTTTTTAAAGAACCGTGAATCTTTTCAATTTTAATTAAGATAAAATAATTAATTTAATATCACAAAGTTTGTTACTGTTTTATTAGAAAGTATGGCTGGAATATAAAAGACATTATGTAACAAAAAATAAATACAATAACTGCTCAAGTGCGTATCGAACCACGCACTGTAAAAGGTTCCGTAGTCGGCATGAACGATTACGGTTAAATTTCAAGTACCTGGGCGACCGAGCATCGCTCGCGATGTCTTTCGTCTGTTTTATAGTACCATCTGTTGTTTTTGAATAGCTAATATCGATGCATTAATATTTCAACCTACCGATACCTCAATATTAGCTAACTGATACCTCAGTATTCCATTGCGCTTGAATCAATGTTTTAGAAAAAAATAATTCTGTAAACACGAGCTTTTTCAGGGATAACACATATCTTTTATGAACATAAATTAAAATGTAATATTGTTCGTTGCTAAGTGTAAAACTTGGGAACGGCTCGACTGATTTAGCAAATTTTTTTACATGTTCGTAGTAGTCCCAGTAAGATTGTTATAGAAAGAAAATTTGGAAAAGTTGCCCGGAAAATTGGAAAATTGGGATTCTATGGGATTTTTGTATAAACTCTAGACCATAACTCGCAAATAATAATATAATATTTATTCACAGCAACACGTGACCGGGTACAGCTAGTTATAAATAAATGTAAATGTTCGTTTGTTCAAAATCTTAAATCTCCGAAAGTTCATCACCGATTGCTTTAAAATAATACACTTGTATATGAGCCTAAGACTAACATACCTACTGAGCTGGCTGGGATACCAAGTTCTAAATAAACTTGTAAGTAAAACATTATCGAAGTAGAAAATTTCATCCAAATCGTTCCAGCTGCTTTCGAGAAATAGAAATATATCAGTTATCATGCTATACAACCGCAGAATAACCTTTTAATCTGCGGTCGCTTAGCACTTAACCGAAAATATCTTATATCTCAAAAATTACACAACATATTATCTCATACAAACCTAATTTTCATTGAAAGTTTGTTTAAGTCTGGTATCTTAAATTTTTTCAGAACTTTCCAAGTCATACTTGAATGAGGGGGGACGCCACGACATCATTTCTTAAGACGTATCTAAAAATACCTCACACGCGGAGCGTGCTACTCTTATTTTATTTTTTCGTAATTGAACTATACCATTCTATAACGGTTTATGGAATCCACCTTCCAAATTTCATTTGTGTAGCGCAAATAAAATAGCTGTGACATATGGACAGAGAGGACGAAATTATAAGGTTCACATTTTTTTGCTATTGTACTACGGAACCCTAATAATATTTTTAACGAACTATATTAAAATTACTAAACCAGAATATTCTTATGGAATTACTTTGAAACGTTTATGATTGCTATCGGTGATATTTTTCTTAGAGGATTTTATATAAATGTAATTTAATATTGTATAATTTATGCAATTGTAAAATTTTTGTAAGAGTATAATTAACTAAACGTTGAATTTCATTTTTAGAGATCAGTTTTAAATTATACGAAAATGTATGCATCATCTGTGATTAAGATAATTAAATTTTAATAATAGGTACATATGTATATCACTCGTGACTTTAACAAAGTTTTTAACAACATTTTCGATAAACTAGAATAATCATAATGTATCTTTTACAAATAAATGGACGAAATATTTTGAATTAGATTTCTTTGTTTTCTCACAATCCGGAAACTATGTAAATCAAAATTATTTCAGGCAAAATAAGCTAACATTCAAACATTCTCTTCTGGTGTTGCTGTATCTTTATAACAAGTTTTTTTTAGTTTGAATGTCAGTAAATAAGGGCTCAATTCAATAAAGGGCCAAGGGTTAAAAAAGACTGCTATTAATTTCGATCGGCCGACACACTGCTTGGGCAGACTTAAATTGCATTCGATGGATTTTTTTATATTAAGAGCATGTTTACGTGTTCATATATTCCCCTTCCAATTCATTAAGGTCTTATTTCCCATTAATATCTTAAATTATTATTCAGTGTATAATAACAATTAAGAAGTATTATAGACATAGTAAGAATGTTGTTCATTTTGCCAAGTGTACAGAAGCGTATGCGGAATGAATGTTATTGGAATGAGATCAGAATAGAGTGTAGAATAGAACGTGAGCGAGCGGTCGCAGGGTCGTGTCGTGCGATGTTGCGACATGGCTCTGTCCCATGAAGCGAAAACTGCTAAGCGGATGCCAACCTTGAGATCATCGGTGAGTGTGGGATAAGTGGTGTGCGGGGCTCATTCCTCCCGGTAGAGACGACTCGCCTTCCCTCGCCGGCAGGCAAACAGCCGTTAGACAATTCCGTGGAACAAGCAACACACCGCCGACAGTGGTACTTTGTAGCGATACACTATGAATTGTATAGCTAAAAACACACCATCACAAACACTACACCTGCACTCCTGAGATCGGTGCGAACCGTTTGCTAACGGACACTCGTACGACAATTGAGGTAGCGACTGCGGCCGATAGGTGTTAGTATGTACGACCGCGATCTCGGTCGGACAATGACTGAACGCGAGCGGGAGGCAGGCAGCGCGCGCGCAGGTTGTACTGTCCCGCAACTGACTCCTCTCGCCCCGCGCCCGCCCCTCGCGGCCACTGCAACCTCGCCCTCGAGTGCGTTTTCCAGCGCCTGAGCTTTTACCAGCCCTCCTCTACATGCGTTATAAGAATATTCTCGAAATACAAATGTTAGGAGTTTTGGAGAAACTGCCTAAAACCCTTGTTTCAGTGTATGTCATCAATTTCATATGACAAAATGGAATGTATTAATGCTTACTTAATTTTAATTTATGACTATGATGTATATTTTCGTCCTCTCTAACTATCCCGTCAAGAATACAGCGTGAGGATAATGTATGTATGGGCCCCATGGACTAAATTACACCTACCTTTAGAGTAGTATTGAAATTAAAATATGAAACCACTATAAATCAATAACATCTAATATTTAACAATAGATATATGTTAAATGGTTTCTTTTATGATAGAGGTACGACACACAATACATTCAATCAATTATTTCGTACGTCTATAGCTAAGATGCTAAGCGATCAAAAGATATAAAAAATACGTATAGGTAGCTCTACTGTGCGGCTATTAACATCCTCGTCTCTACTTCTATTAGGACGGACGGAGCGGAGCCTGCATCAATAAGCAAACATCCTTCGTTTTTTTCTCATCACCAATTACATCTATTTCTTTTGCCATGGCTATTGAAAAACACAATCGCAGTAATTGATGTACAATTCGTTTTGTCTGCCCACACACTAAAAAAATTTATTTAAAAGTCGCCAATATATTTAAGACCATACACACTATGATATTAAGCCTTAGCCTATTAAAAATAATAATATAAATAACAAAAATTATAAGTACATGTTACTGCGATTATAATTTCGCTAATTTCGTTCACTTTGTAAATTTGAATAAAGATATTTTGTACTGAACATATTACAGTAATTTAAAGGCAAAAATGAATGTAATAAAATGGGAACCCACCCATTATACTAACATATATGAAAATTTGGTATCGAAAACCAATAATAATTTATCACAATTTTTAAGAGTAGATTTTGAGTGTAGTCTGTTCATGTGCTCTATTTAAGACATCAACGCGCGCACGAGCTTTGCTATTATATTTGTTATAATTTACATCATATAAGTCATGAATTAATGATTATTAATACATAAACCATTTGTAATAATATAAATTACAGAACTACATAATTGTTATAAAAATGGAGTTACATTTATGTGCAATACTTTACTGCAATATCTTACTTACTAATCTTGTAGCATCTAGATTAGTGAGTATGAGCTCTATACAGGATAACGAATGTACAGTATTGTACTAAACGTTAAGTATGCATAATATATAAAAATTTGAGATGTAATGTGCAAAGGCGAGCTTATTTCTGTAAGAGATTTTTTCCCGTTACCCCACAGAGTGGTGTGAATTACAATAATACTTTTAAGACAGATTTTCAAATCTACCACAATACCACATACTCTCAAGCTGTTCGGGGTGAAAAATAAATCTAGAACGTTCCTTCTTTTGTTCGCTTTGTCATTTGTAAACCGAAAACCTTTTTGCAAGAGAGGCACCTAACCTCTGTTTACTCTGCTTGAGAAATAATATGAAGTTATGTACCCATATGTACCATCGGTTTAGAAAGAACCTGCACTGGTAAAACCATGATAAAACGAATTCAAGTATCATTTTTATTAAATAATACCGCAAGGCATTGAACTATGCAACACAATACAAATTATGAACGAAATGCGAAACCACTCAAATTGGTTAAATTTATAACTATGAACGTAACTGGATATTGTTCGTTATATCCGAGTTCTTATTTATAATTCCCAACGGTATGTATGTAGTAGTCGTTTTCAACGTCGCGACGGTGTTGGTGTAGCGGTGACTGGATAACGGTCACGGAGGTACTCATACTGAGGGCACGCGGCACCGGCGTACTTACACCGAGCTAGAGAATACTCGGTACAGTCGTCATTATCATGCCCGCTTCAGTGTCACGGTCGGCCTACCAGCAATCGCAGCTCGCCATCGCACAAGGTTGCACACATACCTACGTGTCACGTAACATTGTACCATCGTCACATGGCACAATCATTTCTGAGGCTAAAGAAGGAAAACGAAGTATTTAAGTTCTAGGAAGCTTTGTCACGTTCGAATGGAAATTCTGTTTGACGTCATTTCTGTTAAAAACAGCATAACACGATAATGTCATCCCAATTAATCATACACGTAATTATAATTTCATGTCTCCTGATTTCGTACACATGCTTATTGACATGATATTGTTTGCGAATAAAAAACAACTTTTACTAGTCGCTCGAATGAAACTTACACGTAAGCATCGAAATTATCTCATATATTTGGTACAGTCGCTGTAGGCGTGATTTCGCCAGACGAGCACAACTTTCTCCATGTGTCGTAATGCGTTGTGATCGCCACCGTGCTAGTGATCCTGCGGGCGGCGGATCACAAGTTGTCGAAACGCTCTAAATGACATTTAAAATTAAAATTACCTTCGAAATATCAAGGCAATCGACTGTTTAAATTCGGCTTGCTTTGTGAACTAACCGGATTACAAATATTTTGTTATTAACTTTGAAAGTGGCAAATAGGCAGTGAATCACAGTTATATGTGGAGGTGTAAATTATATAAGGAAACTTGTATATTCGTTCGGTTCATTTTAGTAATTTTAAATTAATAAAATTCCTTAAACGGGAAACATTGATACATGAAAGATCTTAAAATACAAGCGATAATTGACATGACGTTACCATTAATTAAAAAAATAATAACTTTTTAAGAAAAATTACCTATTGTTCTATAATTATAATTAAGGTACCTGCGGGTATTAAGGCCTAGCTAAGGAAGATTTGAAATTAAATGAAACATAACCAATATAATCAACAGACTTTAATAATAATTAGTCTAAAAGTTCAATTACTATAAAATATAAAGGAAAAATGTCATTTTTTACCATAAACAAAAACAAAATTAAACATAATTGAAAACCTTGCTAATAGGCCTTATTTTACTATGGTAGGGTAATAAAGCCTAAAGCTCTAATATAATTAAATAATCAAACTACGCGTTATACATTTAATACTTGAGATAAATAATTGCATAAACGCAGCAATTACATTAAAAATTATTAAAAATCTGTAATTTTCTCTCCATAGCAACCATCGTAGACACTAAAACTAACGATTATTCAATTAGCATTAAATTACACACACTTGTTTACATTCGTAAAACCTCGAAATTTATATAAAATACATTATAAAAAAAATAAAATTTTATTCATGATGTAGGAGGAAAACAAAATCTATATTTAAATTAGGTAGGCCTTAATAGACGTCGACTATGTATGTAAGAGAAACTAAATTAAAAATATTTGAATCACAGTACGTTATTCAAGTATTTATTATAAAAAAATCTTAAAATAATTAAGAACTTTACCCTGCAAATTTATACAGATAAGTGAAACATGACGAGCAATACTTGCGTCTGATTGCGTCGGACCGATTTTTAATATTCGTACCGCGCGGTCGTCTCTCGCAATGTACATTCAGTCAAGAAAGTATCGGGAATGGATGATTTGTTTATGGCTCCAAATTCAATTTTTTGTTTTTTTTTGTTGTTGTTAGATTGGCACAACTGTTTTCCATGTTGGCGCGGAGTTTGAGTTGCATATGTTATTTAGATTAAATACAGTGCTGTTTTTAGTTATATCATTCTAGTGTATATTGCGAATTTTATAATGGACAAAAACATCGAACAAAGAGTTTGTCTTAAATTTTGCATCGCCAATGGAATTTCATGTTCGGAGTCACTGAAAATGTTACAGAAGGCTTACGGTGAATCGACTTTATCAAAAACACGTGCTTATGAGTGGTACAAAGCGTTCAAAAGCGGTCGAGATGTGATGGAAGATTTGCCTCGCTCTGGTAGGCCATCAACGTCTGCAACTGAAGTTAACATCGCAAAAGTGAAGGAAATAGTGACTGAAAATGCTCATTCAAGTTTGAGAGAGATAGCCGCTGAACTCACGAACGCTGTGTCTCACGAGTCGATCCGTACCATTTTAAATAATCACTTGGGTATGAAACATGTTGCCGCTCGGCTAGTCCCAAAAGACCTGAATTTTCTCCAAAAACTCAATCTCATAAGAGTCGCTGAGGACATGCTAGAACGAGTCAATTCCGATCCAACATTCATGAAACACATTGTTACTGGTGACGAGACGTGGGTTTACGAGTTTGACATGCAAACTAGTCAACAAGCTTCGGAGTGGCGCCTTCCAACTGAACCGAAACCGAAAAAACCACGCCAAAGCCGATCAAAAGTCAGTCATGGTGACTGTTTTCTTTAACTATCGCGGTGTTGTGCGCTCGGAATTTTCGCCGGAACGTCAAACGGTAAATAAAGAATATTATTTGGACGTTATGCGGCGTTTAAGAGAGCAAATTCGACGAAAAAAGCCAGATTTGTGGAAAGAAAATTCTTAGATTTTGCACCACGATAATGCGCCTCCGCACAAGGCCGTCATTGTGAACGAATTTTTGACCAAAAACTCAAGAAATACCATCGAGCGACCCACCTTATTCACCAGATATGGCTCCAGCCGACTTCTTTCTTTTTCCTAAACTCAAATTACCACTTCGTGGCACCCGTTTTCATTCGGTAGAAGACATAAAGGAGAATTCGCGGCGAGCACTGAACTCAATTCCGGAAAAAGCGTTTAAAAAATGTTTTGATGATTGAATTATTCGTTGGCGTAAGTGTATCGTTTCTGAAGGAGTATACTTTGAAGGTGATAAAATAAATTTGGATGAATAACTAACATTTCGTGTATTATTGATCTTTTCCCGGTACTTTCTTGACAGAGTAGATATGATACAATCTTGGAGACGGGAAGAGAGGTGTTTCGCGTTTGTAAACTCATAAAGATATTTTCGTGTGTTAGGCGTCTGTGAGTGTTGCCTTGAGCGGGAGCGCTCATTGCTAAATACGATTTTGCTCACATATTGCCTTATTAAATGACACCTTACGTATTATTATATGTACCTTATGTATTTGACATTTACTGAATTTGGTGCCAAGCCTACCAAACTTTTTTTGTTATTTATTGGTTTGGCATCAACATTGATAACTATTAATTTTAGTTATATCCTTCTTCTTTCTTTGAAGTCGGTTAAGTATATATGAATATTACAGATGTGATGTGACACTTAATCATTGTAAATAATAAGACCTTGTAAATGTTTACCTCGTGATACGTCAATATTTGAATTCTATCATAAAAAAGATGCGGAAACATACACAGCGTCTCGAGCGCATCTGAACTGTTTTTTTATATCATGTATTTGCACTAAAACAAAAAAAATAGAATTAAAGCGTATGGCAACGCAGAACCACATTGTGGTTCTTCTCATTACCAATACTCTCGGGTCTTGACATCCTAGCTAGGGTAATTTTTAATTTAATAATTTTTTTTTTCATAGTTTATACGTATATTCAGGCTATTATATATTTTGGACATATACATACTACACAGTCTGGTTATATATAATGTTACACTAAAAAAAAAACAGTAATATTTATTACATTTGAATTTGTAACCTGTCATTTTCATATGAATATTCTTAGTGTTTCCTCGCTTTCGCGCCAATCTTTGTGAAATATGGGGTGATAAAGAGAACCGAATTGCTATGATAGCATTACACAAAGTAGGTATGAACCCAAATGCAATTTTTAAACTTTCCATCCGCTTGGTATTAGTCGAATGTTATACTGGGCTTTTGGATAGGTATAATGAATTGGCTATGGCGAGTTTTTCCATGGAGAAAGCGCGTGTTTCAATCGGTAACTGGCCACAACGTTAAAAGGATTAACACCAATGAAGATCAGTTTGAATTAGCTTCCTATTTTGAAAATGCTAATATATTAATGCATAAACTAACGCACGCTGCAATAATAAACGTTTTATGTAATAGAAAAAAAACGACGTTTTCTTTGTAACAATAGTAATGGCAAGACTACGTAAATAATATAAATATCTATTCATTTCCTATCGCATTAATGCTTCACACTTAGACTGTTTAACTACATACTACATAATTCAGTTCACCCGTGATCTTAGTGCTTGCAACAGCATCGAAATATCGGGAAACTCAAATATATTAGTATCGTGGTAAGAACCCGTTCATTGTTACTGTAATAAAACATGTTTCTTAGCTCACGAAATATGGTCATCGACTTTAATTTATCTTTTATGTTGTGTGGTCTATTGTTAATTATGGTTTAACTGGCAAATAACAGAGAAAGATTCTAACAGCAGATAGTCTACCTTTTGTTAGTTGGAGTTGTTCTTAAAAAAAAGTAAAAACTCATAACGTCTATTCTTTATATTTATTACATTCGTTCATAGAGTCTGACAAACTACATATTAACGACAACTACATTCCTCAAGGAGTTAAGAAGTTTCAGATACCTTTTGCTTTATGTAATCATAAACAGATTGGCACAAATTATAATGTGGGTAGAGATCTTGACTCGTCAATCGTCATCGGCTAACGCGTGGGCAGTGGCGACTGGCATCTAACGCGAATGCTGGCAGCTGACTATATCTAAAAAAACATCCGTGTGGGTGCAAGGCGACACAAATGGAAAGCTCCTTGACAAACAGCTGAACAATGTATTCAATTACACTATTAGTTACTCAATCAAAGCCTTGTTGTACATTTACATGTGTAATCGACAAAAAACCGTACTTCATTCATAACATATAGACCCCGTAACCGACATTTTCAACATTAAGTCATCAATCGCTAGTTAACATTGAGCACAAAATCTTTACATATTGTTGTAATAAAATTGTAATGGTGAAAACTGTACAGGTACTACATTGGAAACATCCAAAAGAAGAATGTTTTATTTAGGAGACATTTGAATTCAACGGAATCGCACAAATATAGTTTTCGCTATTTTTATCTGTCTGCCTGTCTATGCAACGTACGAAACTTCTGAATAAATTATAATGAAATTTGGCGTTATTTTAGACTATGTTCCAAACTCTTAAACACCTATGTTATAGGTACTCCAACCCCATAACAAAGTTACTCTAGAATTCTTTACAAAGTCCGCAACAATTTAGACGTAGACAGACATTTATTTGGCATCGATCACACATTATAATAATTTATACAAAAACAAAAAAAACATCGACACAGAATAATATTACTTATACACTACATACCTAAGACTAAATATAATTTACTTATATATTTAGACGTTAGAATAAACAAATTATGTGAAGTCTGTGGCTAGGTGGAGTCATCATAAGAATAAATATAGATATAGTAATACGTTTAAAGCGAATCAAATAATATGATGTAGGCATTTTTAAATTAATTAATTTTAAACTGTTGTGAAATCAAGTATATAATCAAGTTTAGTACTTAAAACCATTCATTTTATTACTAACTGTAGCTCAACTTTAAACTACTTACATTTCATCAATTTCATCAATAAAATTAAATATATTTAATAACTTTTATTATTTTTGTCCAAAACATCGCCCTCCTTCTGGAGTGGTTGGGTAAAAATTATATGACACCGACATTCATAAATACATACACCCGAAAAACATTACCCTCCTTTTGGGACAGTCGGAGTAAAACCTGAAATCACGCCTCGTAACTGTTTTACCAACGTTACGAGCCGAGAGAAGTCTAGCGTTTTTATTATTCTTGACTCTTCCTGTAACTAATTTCTTAATTACATGCTATAAATCTATGTTTAAAAAGATATATCCTAGCCTGATAATATTCATTTGAGCCTTTGACCGCTAATTTATCTGAAAATATTTTTACGGTTAATTGATTCTTTATATGAATTTAGATTTGTGTCGCCGTGCATTTAGTGAGCGATTAACTATTTCATTTATTTAGCTTGATAAATAAACCTCGCAGAACAAATCTATATTAGTATTACAAAGAGTGAACGCGGAATTTGTAAGTTTGCTTATATGTGGAGGGTTACCCCAGAAACCTTTGCACTTATTTAAGAAATTCTTTCACCATTTGAAGGGTACATTATTCCATATGGACACAGGCTACATATTATCTATTCAACCCGAGCGGACGGGCCGCTAATGTATTAATATATTTAAAACTTTGCTGATTGCCACTGTTCAGGAACTGTATTATTTCACAGTACAGACTTGATACTTGTGGATGTCCATAACGGATGGACGTTATTTACAAGTTATTTACATTGTCTAAATAATATCTAGAATTCAATTAAATGAATTGGTAGTTGTATATAATAATTGTAAAAATAAATATTTTTAAGTGAAGGTGAAGTTCGATTGTGGAAATTATCACGTAACAGTGGTTGACATTTTCCATATAACCACAAAGTCTGTTGCCTATTATTATTTGCATGTTGTCACACCTAGAATTTATTAGCGTGTTTATAAATAAGTAATATAGAATCATTTTAGTTTACTTCATTTTAGAGTTCAGTAACCAAAATAGTTTCGTCAAATAGTTTTGTCATATCTCTCACCACTGTCATTTTTACATATTGTACTGAACTGAAATTTGGTACGGAGACATAAATTAGTTACCCAAACTTCGAAATAAGTAACGAAACATTGAATAATATGTATTGTGGTCACGATTTTTTTTTGTTCTACTTCTATTTGACCAAAATTACTACGGAATCCAAAATTAATACGTGTTCGACACGCTTTTAGAAAGTTTATTTATTATTTAAACATATTTTAGGAAAGCGACAACTGCGCGCATTTTTTGAGAACATTTATATATTTTCACAATAATTTAGCAGACTTAGCAGCGATAGATGATTTTAATAATGAAAGAATGTGCAACTTTAAATATAGTAATTCTCAAAAGGGTTACTTTTTACATCTCAGATAGTCAAATCGAAATCAATAATTTTTATTGAATTTTGTCTTCCCAAAATTCTATACTTTCGTAATCATTAATTTTCTCACAATATTAAACAAAAACCAGAAAGTTATAGACCAAATAACAGCTATGAGTAATTAAATAACATATATGGTACTTTCATGCATGCTATTAATTATTTGACAACAGTGAAGTATAAAACCATGAAATGTGAAACCAATCGTAAATTAGAAGACAACGAACTCCAGTAATGATTAACTAGATTCTAAATTTAAAAATTCTTTTTACATTGTTTTTGTGTTCTATGGTTCTATGACAACTCATCGCATGCCAATGACATCATGACAGGTCGCTAAGATAAGATCCTTTTACACGCGACTTTTTGCCGCGCTGCTGCCACACAATCCACGAGGTAAAACCCTACCATTGCGTTTTATATTCAGTTCAGCAGCGCTGTTTTGATATGGCTTAGGCGCATAAACACGTAAGTAGCCAAAAGTCGAATAATCTACTCTAATTAACCGCTTAAATAAATAGTGAAAGTGAAAAGAAATAGCTTTCTCTGATATGCCTACTTAAAATTATTACAACGAAACATTATGTGCTCATTTTTATGTTTTTCTTTTCCGTCAAAATAACAAACAATTGATTTCAAATTTTGCACACAGAATAGCTATGCTTCGGTGAAAACATAAACTGCTACTTGTTAATCTGTATTCCGACCGATATCAATTAGTTTTGCATAAAAAAATCTGGACAAGAACGACATCGCTCTAACAACACAGTCTGTATGCGTGAGTTGTGAGTTTGAGTGTATAGCGGCTGCAGTTCTGCTAAAAGTTCCCGTATGTAAAGACTCTAACAATAAGAAATATATGCGGTTAGAATTGATACAACTCATTACAACATATATTACAGCATCAAATACGTCTAAAGATTACATATATAAAATATTGTGTATACAAATGTACTACGCGTTTAATATTACTAGAGGTCGCCCAGTGGTCGAAATTCGACCGTAAATATAAAATAAACGGTTTTTCCCACATAAACTCTACAGACTCGACACCGAACTCGAAACTCATTCTGTTAATCTATAAGTATTTATTTGTCGACATCGTCTTGGCGACAATCTTCACTCTATGCACCCGTTTGACTACAAACTGTTATATGTTTGATACTGACAGTATATTTGTTTGACGATGACAGTATGAACGTTAACAATGAACATTTTATTTTCTTTAATGTATTTGTAACAAATATTATACATAAATTTCGGCTTTCCGTACTCCTTCTCCAATTTAAACTCACTATGCCAAATCTCACACTCTGTGCGCGCGATATTCATAAAACGGGGTACACACGAAGTTTTTTCTTCACGTATTAATATTTAGAGATCTGATAACCTCACTGAATGAGAACTTTCTAAAAATTTCACATAGGTACGTATTAAATACAGCACATGCATACACATGTGAATAAAACAAAATGTGTATGGTGTATAAATATTTTATCTGTTGTTGTATTTTATTTAGACCGACTTATTATTTTCAAATTAGACATAATTAAATGATATTTTCCGCGTCACGTACTTCAAAATAAGTTGATCCACTTGACATATTTAACTTGAAACTGCCGCCATTTCGCTAGAAAACAGCCACAAGTATTGATATCATCTACATGGGTTAACTTTGATTGGCTACTGTTTTAATACTCTCATTTTATACATTTTCACATGTCTTCTTTTGCTGCCTTTATCCATTACTTGCATGCGATATGGTGCGTTTCCAGTCGACCGGCGACGCAGCGCTAAAAATAGAGCTCAACCTGGCCTTGGCCAAACGATGCACCGACGCCGAGCCGCGGCAAATCCTGTCCCGGACACCCCCGTTCCTCGGTCGAGTGTAAACCTTAGGCGCCATCTTAATGGTTTGCCGACTGTTGCACGCAAACTTATATTCAAATTGCAACGCGCTGAAGCTTAAACACGCAGTAAAGAAATAATTAACGTGTTGGAATAATATTCTAATTTATTTAATAAAAATTGTGTGTTGGTAAACACGAATATATCATTTTTGGAAGTCAAATCTACAAGTAGTGATCAATTTAAATTAACCATACTCTGTTTTCAAACAAAATCATTTGCTTTATAGCAAGATTTTCCAATTATTGTACGTTTAAAAACAAATTTGAATTTTATGAGCAATAAAATGCTTGTAATATATACTTATATGTATTTTGTACATGTACACAAATGACAATTACAAATGATTTAATTTTGAACTAATGATAGAATCATGATGTGGGGCAGGTGTACGCGGACTAAATAATTCAAAACCGTTCAAATTACACATTTGAAACTCACCCTTCTCAATGCGTCATTTTAATAAGTTTAATGTGTAACATTAGAGAACTTGACAAAATGACGCAATTATGATCAAATTTCCTTCGGTTGGTTTGGGTTAAGTCTACGCATAAGCTTATCGGGCAAATGTGCGCATATTTGTATATGAGTTTGTATATGTATTTGTACGATTGTCTCTATCAAGATATATCCATGTTAATACATACATACATATCTTCACGCTGTATTCCTAAGGGGATAGTCAGATCCATGTAAATAGTGTGTAATATATTGTTTCAGATTTACAGTATGGGGCAAATTAAAAATATACCTCAAATTTACAAACGGACGACTTCAAACAAATATGTCGCTACCGACAATCAACTCAAGTCTACTAGACTTCATTAACGTTCATTTCTTTAAGATTCAACGATACATGTGTCACAATACTCAGTGTTTTAGTAAGTGTTTAGTGAGTTTATTGTGTTTAATGTACTTATTATTTAGTAAGCTTATAATTATATTTAAATGATAAAACATAATTATGATAAATAAAAAGTAACATTTCTATTATTAATTATAACTGTAACTGCGCACATATAGCCACAACTCGGGGTTAGTGTGCGCATTTTGATAAGTTTTTATATTTCTTTCCTACAAAATTACATGGAACAAATTTCAATTTTTATTACATATCTGTGTATTATTTTATTCCGTTCGAAATTTAAAATGGTACAAAGAAAAATGTACCCTCCTGACCCACATGACTCTAGTGATGGACTAAAGGTCTAAATGAAAACCATTTAACACAATGAGTAAGATAAAATGTAGTGCTTAGAAATAACCTACTGTGTCTTTATGAACCTATTTTGTTTTTAATTGTCAAAACAATAACTTCAAATTATTTCAAGTAGTGCTATATTTTAAGTAGTGCTATATGAACACGACATAGTACTACAATTAATGCAACCTTTTTTTATGTTGGTAAAAAACGTATTTAATGAATTTCCCGATTAATTACTTAGTAATTTTTCTTCTTCTCTTTCCTTTTACATTGCCTAGAACATTAAAATATTTTGTAACTTTAGTCATACATTAAATAAACACGAAAACAAAAACGAAAAAATATTAAGCTGTCATAAAAACAAAATGTTGTGTCGTCATTAAAAAAGAATTAAAGCACACTGTTAGTAAATAAATGTCATTCAATAACTATATCAAACTTCATAAAATTATTTTTATAGGTTTTACCCACTCAACCAAATGACTCGATATAATTAATATTGTTGAGAAAAATTATACATTTTTTTAGAATTCTATTGTCACTAGATTTATTGCACAACTTCGTCCGCGTAGTGTGTCGACTCCAATTGAAAAATGACATAAGTATATATAGGTCTTTAACCCTCGTGAATAACTTTTAATGCCGTGTCCAAATATTGGATAAATAGACGGAGATCATAGCCACATATTTATACAATATGTACATTATAAAAAGATGAAAAGTGGATCGTTTAAATCTACCAAATAATCGTTTTGCCAAACTTTGTATTTATCTTTCGTAACAGCAAATAACTTTCTGTTCGCAACAGCCAGTGCAACACAAGGACATTTCCTAATAACCGCAAACCCACAACCGCCTCCCTAGATGGCTTGAGCACCCACTTTTAGCGGTATCGCCCTTTTTGAGAACCTATGTTTACTCGAATCATAACATGTAATGTTACCCATGATTGTTCATGTGTATATTTCTTCTCAGCAATAGAAGTTCTATTTGTAACCATGCCACAAATAGAGCTTTTATTGCTGATATTCCATAAAAAGAACCAAAAGTAACCAATGCTACTTAAGGTTAAGAAGTAGTAATAGTAGTTTTTTGGCTTGTATCTGACTGTTTCTTTAAAAACTTCAATCGAAGCTTTTGTTATACCAATTATACCTAGGAAGTATTTTTGATCTATCTCTTTTATAACTTATGATTATTATCATTTTTGTGGTAATTGTTAAAAGCAATGTAATTTTAGTTAAAATATTATGTTACTCAGTATTAGGTTCAGTTGTTGACGTTAAAATCAAATTCCTAAGGACGAAGTGCAATTTTTATTTTTATTCGATTATTTATAGATACATTTTTGATCATCAACCACCATTACACGGAATGCACAGAGTAGAACAGCATAGAACGCTGTCAGGTATAATTATATTAATGTCTTCTAATATTTTCTTATTTAATAATCTAGCAATACGAGTATTTTGTTAGAAAACCGTAAAATGTAACTTTGATCTTGAATTTAATTGTTTCAATTGGTAACTAAAAATTAAAAAGAAATACGTTTATTTTTCTCTTTATCGCTAACTAGCGACCCGTCCCGACTTCGCCCGGATTAAATACATAATACATATTCCATATTAATATTCCATCTGGAATAATGTACTTTTCAAATAGTGAAAGAAGTTTTCAAATAGATAGTGGTTGTGGAGATTACCCTACATATAAACAAACTTACGAAATCGGCTCTCTCTTTGTAATATTACTATCGATAATGGGTAATGCTGAATAACAATTTAAGCAGTAATGAAAAGTTGTAATTAATAGACAATCGCAATAATGCGAATAATTTCTAAACTCGTAGTTAGTAGTACATACTAACGTCGTTTTTCGATATTTGTCATTGGCACCACTGCAACTTGACCACCTGGCATACCTACATATAATGAACGAATGGTAAGAAAGCTGAGCATTGCATAATAAAATTCGAAACCGGTTTCTTGTCTGAGTCTAATAAATCTTATGGCCTTTATGATTCTGTTAAAACGTACCACGATGTAGTCAGAAACAAGATAAAATAATGACATTTAGAAGAAAGGCACGATAATCTGTGGTCAATCCCCTGAAGTCAATTAACAGATCCGGTTGAAGAACAGATATAAATTGGATTCATTTGATTTTATATCATATCATAACATAGAATTTTAGCCGACTATATATTTTATATGTATATTTTATTAAATGTTATCTATACTAATATTATAAAGAGATAAACTTTGTTTGTATGTAATAGATAAACTCAAAAACTACTAAACCGATATCAAAAATTCTTTCACCTGTGGAAGCTACATTATCAGCGGGTAACACGAGCTGTATTTTATTTTCAAAAAATTTCTACCCGTGCGAAAACGGGGCGAGTCGCAAGTACATTTATAAAATAATAGATATAAATTGGATTTATATGTATGTTTATACGGATTGTTTATACCAATTATAATCGTTATATTTCGGTATTCTATTATGTACAATATATCACTTCCGCTTACTGAAATTACTATATCTACTTCTAGCCATCATTAATTATATGGTCATTTCAAGTTGCCAACCAGCAAAGTCGAAGTAGATGAGCAGACACGTGAATTCATTCGAAGCATGCATTGTTAAACAAAACAATGGTAACTAAACACATGCTTTGTTGTACTTTAACACTAGTCTTTTTTGCATAGATACCATTTTCTTAAGAACACAATGTATTTTAAATTGTTACTAAGTTGAAAAATATAGTTATCTATTCTCTATTATAATTTATAAATGTGATAAAGCAGTTTAAAATATGCTAAGTTCATATCACAAACAGGTTAGTCATAAAAAGAAGTTATAATGTAGTCGCCGAAGTCAAAATTCTTAATTTTTGAAACTGCTACTTTTCCTAGTTAAATTATTGGGTTCTTTACATATGAAATTAGCGTTTTGTCGTACTGACCACTTTGATCTGAAATATCTCCTCTTTGGTTAAGAATTCCAGATTCAAATTTATAAATTCATTTAGCTGGTATATTTGAGTTTTGAAAACAGTAATTCATTTGTTTTTTTCCTCTTTATTTTTTTCTTTGGCGTCGCTTATTACCGCACAATGGAAAACATGAAATATCGGTATATTTACGAGTACGAGTTCTACCGTGGCACCAGTACTGCAGAAACAGCTCGAAGGATTAATGATGTGTACGGCGCTGGTGTCGCAAAAGAAAGCACGGTACGTTTTTGGTTTCAACGTTTTCGTTCTGGAAATTTCGACGTTCAGAACCAACCCCGTGGACGGACGGAGACCAAAGTGGAAAATGAAGAATTAAAAGCTATTGTGGAAACGGATCCATCACAAAGCACTTCAGAGATAGCTGCAGGCTTCGGGGTAAGTGACAAAACTGTATTAATCCAGTTGAAGCAAATCGGGAAAGTAAAAAAACTTGAACGATGGGTACCTCATGAATTGAGTGAATCGAACTTGCAAACACGCGTCGACTGCTGTGTTACTTTGCTCAACCGACACAATAATGAAGGGATTTTAAATCGAATCATTACTTGTGATGAAAAGTGGATACTGTACGATAATCGGAAGCGCTCGTCGCAATGGCTGAACCCTGGAGACCCAGCCAAATCCTGCCCTAAACGAAAATTGACTCAGAAAAAGTTACTTGTGAGTGTTTGGTGGACTAGCGCCGGTGTCGTTCACTACAGCTTTCTAAAATCTGGCCAAATGATTACGACAGATATCTATTGTCAGCAACTGCAAACCATGAAGGAAGAACTAGCTGCTAAACAACCGAGATTGGTCAATCGCTCTAGGCCACTGCTGCTTCACGACAACGCAAGACCACACACTGCACAACAAACAACCACTAAGTTAGATGAGCTACAATTGGAATGCCTGCGACATCCACCGTACTCCCCGGACCCTGCTCCAACAGATTACTATTTTTTCCGGAATTTGGACAACTTCTTACAAGGAAAAAAATTCAACTCCGATGCGGCAGTCCAAACCGCTTTCAAAGAGTTTATTGATTCTCGCCCCCATGGTTTTTTTAGTAAAGGGATCAATGAACTACCTATGAGATGGCAAAAGTGCATAGATAACAACGGTGCATACTTTGATTAATTAAATATATTTTACAAAAAAAAATTGACTTTATGTTCCTCCCATACAAAACGCCAATTTCATATGTAAGGACCCAATATAATGTAACTGTAGTTAATGCTCTTCGACACAAATTATACTATACTGAAATGCGTATTTCGGCACTTTTCAAAATTCAGGGAAAGGAGGGGCAAAGTTTGTATGGGCGATAATATTTTTCTGATTAGATTTGTTTGAAACTTGGTATGAATGCTCATTGGTATAGTGAATAAAACAACATTGTTTGAGGTTTTTTTAAATTCCATCTATAAGGTGGTCAAAAGTGGTGTAAATTCGTGTCCTTCAGGAACAATTTGGAGGGTTTATACTGAATTTTTATTGAAGTCAATAGTTGCTAAGATATGCTCTTCTTAAGTTGTAAACAGTGTGTGTACTTCTCTCAACATTTTAACTAAGGCATAAAAAATTAAAAAGCACTTTCATAAAATTGGTTTTTCAGTGTCGTTGAGAAACGCTATCAAATACAAACTTATTATTGCTGCCAATTAAATGCATATTGGCCATCCCAACTACGGAACTCTTGAGTGTGCGTGGTCCGATGCCCGCTTGGCTGGTTTTTCAAAAATAAATCAAACTATAAATTTGTGGTCGGTAATACGTTGTAGAAGTAATAGTCTTGAAAATAATTTTGGCGCCTTGTTTTGATTTTTCAGGGTTCTGTATCATTATATTCATGCATCTGTCCGTCTGTCCGTTTGTTATAGTCGTTTTTCTCAGAAACAATATAACCCATTAACTTGAAGTATGGCGTAATGTTACATCTTGTTTACTCGCATGTGTTACATTAGTTATTATTTTAAAACATTCATTACAACGTTAGTCGTGAGTCATGACTTAAATGTTTTGTATTCCTTTAATGAAACTGATATTCTTATTATTATTTCGATATAGGTAACCATAAAAATTTAAAGATTAACTTATATTTTCAATATGGATAGTTTGGTAATACAGAACACCATTTCTCATTCGAAGTGGAAAGAGCAAAGATATCCAATCAAAGTAGACCTTGATAACACTTTCTGTATTATTTGAGCCCATAGATGACAAATATTATCCCATTATTTTCATTGCCATCTCATCGTCTATGCAAGTTCTATTCACCATAATCCTTTAATAACTTTAACGATTTGCATATGAAGATAAGCAGCACTCCAAACTAAAAAAACTAAAAATAATGATGATCTTGATAAACATTTTCAACTAGCGGACCCGACAACATTGTCCTGACCGAACGTTGAAATAAAAACAAATTTCCTTCCTCAGTTGCAACGCCACCTACCAGGTCCAACTGTAAAACTAAACCATCCAAGGACCCATTCAAACACATACAAAGAATTTCATCAAAATCTGTTAAGTCGTTTAGTAGTTCAGTGACATACAGACGTACAGAAAAATTATACATATAAAGATTATCGACGGTATTTTTGTATTACGCCAAATGTTAGGGATCCTCTACTAATCTATAAATAATCTGTGGAGTGTATGTCAAGGGAAAAAGCTTTTATTTTATATTTATAGTTGAATTTAGATCACCGGACGACCACCAGTAATACTTATTTAAAAATCAGTTTGGGAATCCTTTTATTCTAAGTGGCTTTTACGTAGGTAACGACTGACAAGTTCATGAAATTTGGCATTTGTGTTTTTAAATATGGTTATTATAAGTTATATTAAGTTGTTAGCGTTATATTCTGAATGTTTCAATAAATTTTTGTACTTTAATTTCCAAACATTTAATAAAAACTATTATTTTGTCGTTTAACATCGCTATAACTGAATGTGCGGAATATAGAAATATGTGCGGTGTCACGCTTGCTGACAGGATAAGCAATGATGAGATACGCAGTATGACAGGGTTGCACAACAGTGTTATTGTAAAAATGAAGAAAGGAATGCTTAGATGGTTCGGGTACATGGAAAGAATGAGTGATGAAAGACTGACGAAGAAAATATACAGAGCGAAAGTGAGTGGTAAAAGGAGCCAAGGAAGACCAAGGCTGACTTATGAAGATCAAATAGCCAGAGTGTTAGCAGACGTAAATGTCAAAAGCACTCGCATACCTAGGCGAAAATGTGTGAGGAGAATGATGACATTTAAGGAAGCGAAAGTGGTGTGTAAGGACCGCGACACCTAGCGCTCCGTCCTCTCTGACTACCCCGTTGATACAGCGCGAAGATATGTTATGTTATGTTTATAATTGAATGTTGATTGAAAAATCAGATCACTTTCAATAATAACTTACACAAGAGTAATAAGTATATCTTAACAGATAACAATTGGCACAGGTGGCTGGCATAATAAATGGTAATGTTATATTATTATGATATTTTTAAGGTAAGGATTCGAAATTCTTCCAAAGTTCTATCAAGAATATAATTTTTTTTTCATAATGACGTAAATAATATACATATGTATGTGTATAATATTGTACAATATTTAACATTTTAATTATTTCGAAACCTTTGTTGGCTAACCCAACACCGTGATAACGAACTATTTATTCTTAAATTTATGCTTTCGTATTAATATTTTATACCAAGCGAAATATAATAAATTAATAAAGTAATTAAGTGTATAACAATATTAATCACAAAAGAAATATATAGAAAGTCCAATCAGATCACTAGATTCGGTTAATTTCGGTCACATTTGTCGCAGGTGCTGTTGTACATTTCAGTCGTAGAAAAAACATTCAATAGGTTATAAAATATGTCTCATTCAACAGACAGTCGAGCCTGTTTAAGTATGTTTTACCGGTTCGTCCAAGATGTGTTGCATAATCGGCGATTTCGACAACGGTCGGCGGATATAGCACGGGGCCGTTCTTTCGTGGTCCACACCTACACTATTTAAACAACGCTGCCTGCGTACCTTCTTGCTAAATGTTTATGTAAACTAGCTTCAGATATTCTCATGCTATCGGTTGTCATAATATTAAGTATGAGTCGTATAGGCGCTTTTAATTTAAGTTCATCGGCCAAGGATCGAGACGTTGCTCCTAAAAATAAAATGATTGCAAAACAATAAAGACAAAAAACAGGATGTTATGTTATATTAACTAATAACGTGTAGTTATCGGATTGAGATCGATATAATAATACTTTATTTGTTCAGGTTCACAACACACATAATATAATACACACATACGTACATATATATCCCCGCGCTATGTCTCTGACGGTGTAATCAGAGAGGACAAAGTACCAAGCATAGCGGTCCTTGCATACTTCTTTCGCCTCTTCAAATCTTGTTATTCTCCTCACACACAATAATTTAATACTGTTAGGTAATAATAATTAATCATGACATTAAATAAAGAAACGAATAAGTATGTTGATATAGCAAGTTAATTGTTATCTTTGATTCGTTTAGATTTTAGGAAATTATGGCGGATGAGCATTTAGTAGATATATCTTTTTTTACTTAAGTACATACTCCTTTAAATTTAAAATCTCCTAATATATAAGTATAAATATATAATTATATTACACGACTTTACTTATAAGACTTACAAGATTTATTGTTGTCTTCGTTTTTATGGTATTTTCTATAAAATATAATTAAAGTTTGAGCAGTTTATTTCTATCTAAGTAGTTTCTCACATCCCATTATAGTCTCCTAGAAAAACCACAAATTTGTTTTTTCTCATGTTGTTGTTTAAGTATTAACAAATTCCGAAGGCTTTTAATGAATATTTTCGGTTTCGAGAGATCATCTGTTGTTGAATCATGTTTGTGTCATTAGTCGAGGTCTTTAGATGATCTCATTCATCTACAGACCTTCCCAGATATCTTCAATTATATGCGTATTATATTTATTCAATATTCAATTAAGTTCTCTTATTACCAGTAAATTAGCAAAGATGTTTAATGTCAAAAAAGTTTAATGTCGTTTAATAAATGGCAATTGTAGATTTTAGGTAGCATTAAACGATTTGCACACGGTTCCGCGGGGTCAGGGAAACCATTATGATGACAATGTTCGCTATACAAAAAAATGTATTAAACTAAGTACGTGTGAAGTTAAATTTCTATGTTCATACTTTAAACATATTTATAAGCTTAGGTACAGTCAGAAAAAGTCATATATTATAGATCTTTATATGTTACTAAACACGACAATTATTATCTTACAAAGTCTATAATATTATATGCTTTTGCTTCGTCTTAAAAGTGATAATGTTATTTTGAAACTGACTGTAGCACTGAAGAACTTATAGTTCCTAAACTGTAATCTTTCTTTTGTGCGTTCAACATTTTATGCGCGTTATTAACTATTTGAGTGCTCTAGAGAGAATAAAAAAGCTGGTTGTGAGTTCGAGAATGATCTTAATATAGTCGAGGGCAGTCGTTGGAATTGAAGTTCCAGGAATGTTGCAACGTTGCTACATACTGCATAGTCGTATAAAGCGCACTGTCTTCATTGCCTCATAAAGGACAACAATTGAGAGATTCTGTTTATAAGTAACGCATATTATAAAACAATATTAAGTTCATGTTCATTGTAATATTATAACAAAAAGTTTGCATATCCATAAAAGGTAAATTTACTAGACATACATAATGATCATCGATTCTATCAGATTGTAACTTACCTAAATAATTGATAATACTTTCATTAACTACTATAAACCACTTTTAAAAGATATAAATAACGGGTCGACTACCTAATGCATTTGGTTGTCGACACAACCAACGAATAATAAGCAAAACCAGTCGAAGTAGTGACATCATCTTCCTGTGCCGCAAGAGGCCGTGTCCTTTGCGAATATATTAAATTTATAGTGTATTATGCGTTGGCATTTTTATAACACTTATGTTACTTACTTACTTATTTCAATGAAAAATATACATAATGAACTAAGTATTTATTTATTTATTTTTATCAATGTGGTTCTTTCTAGAGGTGTTCGTAATTTTGCGTTATAAAAAGAATGGGCCAAATGATTGTCTTTGGCCTGTTCTTTTAATAAATCAAATGCCAAGCAAAATATGTTGTAGAGTTCACTATTTATGTGTAAATAACTATTTAATTTATCAAATCTAATGTAATTTTGATAATTGTCATTCGTTACACTTCCTAATGGTGCCTCCAGACTCTCGACGAGTCATTCGGCGAGGTGCTCGAGCGAGCGTTGCCGAGGCAAGCGCTAAGGAGCGTAGACCGTCCACACTCTCGTTTTACTCAGTCGTTGCCTAGACTTCGCAGGTGACATAACCACACAAGTTAAGGAACCGCTGCTCTAACCTGTAACTAGACCATAACCCCAGCATCACACTCTTGCCGATCGACGCAAGTCGAGGCGAGCGCGAGAGTGTGGTAGCAGTACTCGTGTCCGTTCGCCTCGACTCGCGTCGAATCGCCGCCGCTCCGCTCCGTGTCGGTATTTGATGCACGAGTCAAAGGACGCGAGTGGTCGTCACGAGCGCGCCCACTACACTCTGGCAAAATACAAATTATTTTTATTAAGTAAAAAATAATTATTATTCTTTATTATGTTTTTTCCAATAAAATACGATGCAAATGCTTGTAAGTACATATAATTTTTGACGAGTGTCGAAGTCGGTGCCAAACCTACCAAATTAGTACCTAGAATTTCTGTTGTTGCTTATTGGTTTAGTGCAGAACTGTCAAATTTAATTACATGAGTTTACGCTTGTAACTAATTATATTATAGATATTACAATTGTACTATATTTATGAATTTCTTTTCATACTTTAGTTTCATTAGTGTTGAATAGGTAATTGTTTTCTAATTTTTTTAAATTATTTTATAATACAATTTTTTTCTTATACAGTTGTTTTACACTTTTAAGTGGTTTTGTCTTATGAAAATATCTAGGGTAGGTCTATAACCAATTCTATAACGAAATATTAAATATAAGGATCATCAAAATGTATAATTTGTTGAGGACTTCTTTTGTATAAGCAGTACTCCATAATCAAATCTCAACAAATATATATGGGTCGATCCTGGTCATATCTCCTTTGAAATGGGAAAATAATCAAAATCAATGCACAAACGACGAATGAATCGCGAACATAAATATATACCTAATAAAAAGAACATGAACTTCGAATACAGAGCCTCATCATTTTCCCTTATTCCAGGATTTACGTACCTTTTTAACGTAATTATGCGAACTTAATGGTAATAGGTGAGAGCGCACAAAGCTGTTAGCATAATTCATCGACCGTCATCTGCGAAGTCTAGGCAACGACCGAGTAAAACGAGAGTGTGGCCGGTCGACGCTCATTAGCGCTTGCCTCAGCAACGCTCGCTCGAGCGCCTGGCCGAGTGAGTGACTCCTCGAGAGTCTGGAGGCATCATTAAGTTTAATTCATCTTCTTCACGTCCGTAGATATTTGGGCACTACTTATTACCATTGTTATTACCTATTGACACGTTTAGAAATAATAAAGACTTACAATTACAATCTACGTTTTGCCTTTAATAGTAAACTGTACTTCGTACAATGCTGGATTAATTTTTTACTTATTAGCCCTCTAATGAAAAAACGGTCAATGATGAAAGGCAAAGTTCAAATAGCAACCGTGAATGAGAGCGACTGGAACTAGAAACAACCAAATACAAATGTTCTTGCCATTAATTTAATGGCATTAATGTTCTTGTTTTTTTTTTAACTACTTTGCATTAGTTCGAAGTTTCAAGTAAAGATCAAAAAAATATAAATTTCCATGCAAATTTTGCCGCTCCATTTCACTCCCACGCGGGTTGAATTTCGAGAAATCCCTTCTTAAATTATGTCTGCAGTATAAAATCAGGACCCTTTCCTTCTGTCCTTAGCGATTTAAGCTATCCGATGATGTGTCAGTCAGTTAATCTAGAGTATCTAGACTATGCCTTTTATATATTCAGATTTATAAATAATAAAGTATAATATGTGTATGATTATCAAACATTAGCAAATCACATAGCTAAATAGCTATCAGCTTCCTGCCCATTATACACTAGCTCACTATATCATGCAATCCCGTCATTGTCAGTAACGCTTTTATTTTAATATGGCTGCTTTGAAAAGTTTTTTGATTTGAAAATTACTTAAGTAGAAATTTTTTGCTGTAGGTAATGTTTAACTGATCATGCAACGTCCGATATTCCTGTATAGGGATTGCAATCCAGATATTTCGAAATTAGAAAAAAAAAACGAAAATACGGAATTTTGGGCTTTTTTATAAATCCGGGTTTTATATTTAAAATCTAGTTTTTATCGAATTTCAATTGTAATTGACAATAGTTGATGTCTAATCAGAATGTTTCATGGAATAGCGAGGATGTATATATAATATAAAATATAAATTCCATTGCCCAGAGCCCGTCACGTCGTCTAAGTATGGTACTATAATTATTATAATGCCACCATAATTGTATATGTTTACTAAATTCTGAGTCAATCTGATAATTAATCAACTGATTAATCAACTGTTCATTACATACATACAAAGTTTTATCTGTCTGAAAGTAATGATTTTTTATACATAAATTATACAATTTCGGAATCATGGATTAAAACCTTTTATTAGATATAAAACTCAATGCATTTCTAAACTTATTTGTTTTGATTATTTAAGTATTATTTGAAATGAGTTTTCGTGACGAAGAATAATTATTTTTAATAAAAATTAAATTTTATTTAATGGAGGAATTATAAAATAATCGTAAAATAATCGAGTAATGCAATTTTTTATTGAATAAGGTTATTTTTGTTCAATTTGGGAGAGAGCGGAGACCATAGACTTATTATAACTAAAATATGAGACACATACTCATGATTTCAAAGTATTTAAAAACCATTGAAAAAGTGCGTCAATAACAGTACCACTATTAGTTGTAGCGCAATTTTTTTTGGATCTACCTTCGCAGTTTTTAATTTTTCTCACGTTTTTTTGTCAGTAATCTCGCATATATTCTGCTCTGGATTTACCCATCTCCAACTTACGAAACCATTAGAATTAAATTAGAATTATAATTATTGAAGACATTATTAATAACAAAGAATTATCCGTTTTTTTTTAAATCAAAATTAAAGATATCAATAGAGCAGCGACAGAAATCAACCTCAAAATTTAAAAAAGATAAATACTGAAATATTTATTCGAATAATTATTCATTATTACTCGCTTGCATTTTTATCAATGATCTGCACTTTTTTCAGACACTTATTATTAACAGTAAATTTATTAAAATACATTTAATATAATTTACACGTATAAATTAGTTTATGTAGCAGCACACTTTATACACAACACGTAGTAGGTTAAACGCACAGCTGATGCGTTCTCCTTCTCTATTTGCCTTTCTCTTTCTCGTCACACACACGCACACACTGTTGGTTTAAAGTATCAACCTCTCGGAAAATGGGTTGGTTCCATCTGACGGCCAACTCTACCACCGCGCGCTTATTGGTCAACTCAAATAGCGCGCGCTTCCCCGACTTCTTGTAACACACTTGCGTCCCTTTTCAAGAAATCACTCCCACAGATTGCAGGAAAGCGAGAGGAAAGATGTTATACGTCAATAAAATAGAACACCCCTCCCTAAATTACTTAACATAATGCTACATGTATCATTTATAATTACTTGAAAATATTTACAAAAAATTTTAACTAAATTCGAGACATCCGGATAATCCGATTTCTACGCGATGATATTTCTAAAATCAGGATTTGCGAAAAATCCAGATTTTGCAATCCCTATCCCTGTCTGTCGTAAGAAAAGATAGTACGTTTTCAAATAATGATCTACTTGTAAATCGAATACACTATGCATAGTCCAACTTTAAACTCTATAGAGTGATTTAACGTTTCCAGCTTAAGAAGTTCTTATAATTAATTTTTTAAACAGTTCTGTCCCCCGATGGTGACTTCATTAGTGTTTAAGTCTGTAGTGGTCGCCCCGCGGAGTTATTTTCATGAAATCTCCTTTTTGGATCATTCCTTTCATGAGATAGTGGTAGCGTCGAAAATATATGAATATTTGTAGCAATAAAGAAAATAGGTAAAATACTAAAAAAAAAAAATTAAAATATGATATTTATTTATTCAAATTATTTAATACAATATGAAATGGTAACGCTACAGAGCCATATCAGGAACAAATTAAATGAATTATATGTTAGAGTCGATCGATTTAGTTCAATCGATATCGATTCAGTTCTATTACTTGACACCAGTCGACACAATTATTTTAGCTGGTCACATTATTTAAGACTTCGACACATTGAAATGTCGATCAGGGACTTTTTGGCGGGAACGGGAGAAGTGAGGTTGACAATTTGTTTAGATTTTATATTTTTTACATTTTTGAGAGTTTTAAAGTATAAAAGTGATAGTATATATTGTGTTTTAAAGTTCTATATAAGTGAAAAGAATGGAATAGGTCTAAATAAACATTATGTCGAGGCTACAGAGCCTGTGTAAGGATAGATGATGACTTCTCGCCCTGGTTCGAAGTCTGTTCAGGCGTCAGACAGGGCTGCGTGATGTCTGCTTGGCTATTCGTGCAATATTGGGACAGCTGCCTCCAGACATTGAAAGGTAGTATGTATGGTATGATATGTGATGGTACAGTGGTAAACTGCCTTTTGTACGCTGACGATGCTGTGCATGTAGTACCATTAGAAGCGAAGTTGCAGACACTAGTTACGTGCATGAAAGAAGACTGTGAAGCGAAAGGATTGAATATGAATATGAATAAAACTAAGATTCTGGTAGTTGAAAGGTTGGATGTGTAGACATAGTGTGAAATATGGGTAAATGGAAAATCTCTAGAACAATTGAACGAAATTGTATATCTGGAGAGTGCGTTTTCTAGGGATGGTAGATGTAAGTTGGATGTGGAGATACGGGTAGCAGGTGGCAATAAAGTGAACGATGCTCTGTCCGCATTAGTAGGCAGTGTGAGTATATCGAACTCAGCAATGGCGAAATCGAAATCGAGTGAAAGTGAGATAAATGCAGTAGAAGTGCGATCCTTTAGAAAGATGTGCGGTTTTCTCCTTGCGGACAAAATAAGCAATGAAGAGATACGCACACATACGCATATAGGGTTGCACGACAGTATTATTATAAAAATGAGAAAGGAATCCTAAGATGGTGCGGGCACATAAAAAGAATGAGTGATGAAAGACTGACGATGAAAATCCACAGAACGAATGTGAGTGGTAAAAGAAGGCGAGGAAGACCATGGCTGACTTATGAAGATCAAATAGCCAGAGTGTTAGTCAACGGAAATGTCAAAAGCACTCGCATACCTAGGCGAAAAGGTGTGAGGAGAGTGATGAGATTTGAGGAAGCGGAAGAAGTATGTAAGAACCGCGACGCTTGGCGCTCCGTCCTCTCTGACTACCCCGTTACGGATACAGCGTGAAGATATGTATGTATGTTATATTCAATAAAAAAAATGTAGGTACTACATCAATAATATGTTTGTTTTTACACCTACCTACTGAATAACTAAGTCTAATTTCATATTCGTGACTAGCGATATCCTTAAACACAGCTGACAATAAGAAAATTAAGTCATGCGAAACAATACAATAAAAAATTTTAGAAATAAAAAATTATAGTTAATGATCTATAAAAATGTCCTTATAGTTGTGATTTCAAACTCCTATATTATTCATGACCTACAGTTATTTAGTTGTTCCACATGTTATTCACTACATAATGAGTAATGACGTAAAAAACAGAAATAACATTTTTATCATTACCTATGTTATTTATTCTGCTTAGCTACTGATAAAAAAATATACTAAGGATTTATATATTTATTGTACAGAAAGATCACATTAGTTACATGTGAGATTAGAATTTATATAATTGTACCGAAAGATCACATTAGACTGAGTGAATAGTGAGATTATAAAGTCGAACTTCTCTAAGGTAATTTTGCTTGTTTTTCGTCAAATAATTTGACCTTAACTAATTGTAGGTATATGGAAATAATATGTATAAGATATTTAAAAACAGTAGATACATAAATAACCATTCTTTAAAGACCGCAATAGGACTATTATATATGAACATGAACGAAGCTAAAGGCCACAGTGTAGGTGACGACCGCGCTTACCTTTCTATGTGCTAAATGACATCACCGCCGCACATCGTTGCTACGACACCGATTTAAGAATCTCTTAGGAGTTGCCACCAAGGCTACCCGGGCTATATATAATGACAATATTATATACAACCAATCGACTTCTAGTCCGCGATACTATATTAGAATATATTTCAGCCCCTCACAACAGCTTTCTGTACTTTAGTTTTATTAGTACAAAACGCTAAAATTTACATTTAGTTAAGAATTGGTATTTTAATTAATTTGAAAAAAAAATAGATCATGTTCTTTTTTAACATCCGCAAAACATCCATTTAAGCAGAATGTGACATTTTACTTTTAAATCCATTTGAAGAAATTAACATACCTCAATAATTTTCATTACACAATAGGACCAACAATACATTTTTCTGGAAAAACAAATTATATAACAAAAATACATCTCTGATATATAAAATGTAATCATATACTATAAGTGTGTTACAAAATAAATGTACTAACACAACTAAGTTAAGAATTGATTTTTACAATAATACATATGAAAGAAATCCAACTATTCGACAGGGTATATGAAGTCCAGTACAATATAATATCTACATACTCAAATACATATCCTCACGCTGTATCCCTAACGGGGTAGTCAGACTGGATGGAGCGCCAAGTATCGCGATACATATCTTCTTTGACCTCCTCAAATCTCATCTTTCTCCTCACACGCTTTCGCCTAGGTATGTTCGTACTTTTGACATCTCCGTCAGCTAAAACTAAGGCCATTTGATCCTCTTGAGTCACCTGTGGTCTTTATTGACTTCGGCTACAACTCACTTTCGCTTTGTAAATTTTCTTCATTAATCTTTCATCACTCATTCTTTCTAAGCACTTCCCATAGACGCCCCAACAACTCAACTCCCGCCCGCGTTAAGTTTTGATAAACTTCCGATATAAATATGCAGACCAAGATGCAGAAGCAGATGTGAAAATTTTTTCAGAACCTTCGCAATTACGGAAGTGCAGAAGTAGAAATCTATTGCAAGACTCATTCTGGCCATTATTTTGTATTGCTCGCAAAGTAACTAAGGCCGCATCACGTTTTATTTGTATATTAAAATTACTTATTAATTCTTCCCGAACCATCTAAGCATTCCTTTCTTCATTTTTATGATAACACTGATGTCGTCCAACCTTGCCATACATTAGATAATACAATACCATATGTTCGTTTGCAGTTACTTACCTTTAATTATCAAATAAATGTGTAGTAAAACTCCAAAAACATTTGTACCTGTGTCTTTGTATGTTACAAAGTATTTATACCCATCCTGTCAACTATAAAAAATATATACATAGGTATGTTAATCTTAATGCACAATCCTATGAATCCTATACCAGTTTATTGGCGTTTATAGCAAATTTCTATTCAAACAGGCTATTTTACAGGTCAACAACTGCTGAGGTGATTTGCAAACTTTAATCTAATGATATTTTATAAAGAGAACAACGTTGTTACAGAAATGCAGATAGGCATAATGGATTCCACAACAGCGCTTAACCCGCGTCATGGCGTATACAGATATAAAATAAAAAAATAAAGACAGGTCTTATTCAACGTTACAGCATTTTTATTTTTATGTTAACAACAACCAGCTAAATGTAGTGGTGGCAATGACATCACAATGTTTATAATAAAAGAGGTATGTCTATTCTATAGTAATGTTTCCCTTTTAATTGCAATGTTTTTAACGTTCATATATGGTATCAGAATAATCTGCGCAATAACACAAACAGTAGATTATTCTAATAATTTACAATGTTTATACAGTAGATATGATAAGTAAACCAGCTTTAAAATAGATATAATAACTAAACCGGCTTATCTTAACTTAGATATACAGAAAAACTTATATTCATATTGCTTGCTTTATGATTGAATGTAACCGAATATTTTATAACTCCAGAAACCGCAAGCGAGACCACAGATAAACAAGCTTGTAAAGTAGACAACATCGTTACCAACATGCTAAGCTACGCGATTTTTGCTGACTATGATGATGTCAGCAAGACACATAATGACGGAAGCTAGCAAGGTAATACGAAGAACTTTAAAAGTGGTTATATCAACATTGCAATATACTACAGTAATACGAACTGTAAATTGTTCACCCGTATGTGAGAGGACAAAGGACCTCGACCGCTATTCCACGTGCCTCTCGCTTTTCCAGTCGGCAAAAGTAAAGCAGAACAAAACATTGAATTTAAAATCTGAATCCACACATATAAAAAAGTCTAGGTGCGATACCAACTCATAGGTTCTGTTCAAACATTGTATTGTTGCATACGTACCAATACTAGAACTAGACGATGACTATATTTTACGCTGATTTTTTTTAATTTGAGATTGGATCATATTCGTTACTGACAAAACTGAAAAATGTTTTTATATATTTATAACAATTTTGTAAGGCTCGAACGACTTTATTATAAATATCGTCGAAGTTTTAGGAACTTTTAGACGATTTTTTACTGTTAATGGCTTGTGCAAATTCTTCTCAAAGAAATCAACATTTACAATACGAATTAAGTTTTATGAACTCTGTCAGATCGACGAATTAGAAACACGTACTTAATATCCCGTAAGATGTCGTAGGCATTGTTACATTTAAGTAAGGAAAATATTTCTGTAGAATAATATGCATAATTAGCACTGATTTGTATTGTGTGCCGAGTTGTGTACCTTATTTAGTGACATTACGATATCAATGAAATTAGACATTAAATAACATTTCCTTGGAAACTTGGAAGATCGCTGGTGTGAGATGCTACTTGTGTCGATACACTTGCTGTTTCCCATGTGCCGGCGACTTCCAAGTCAGCAGGTGCCGCGGCTAGCACTGCCGAGAACTTGAAGCAGCGTAAGTATGCGACTCTCTCTGAGAGTTTCATATTTACGCCCTTTGAAGTCGAAACTTTGGGTCCCTGGGGCCCCGAAGCCCATCGACTGGTTTCTGATATTTGTAAGAGACTGGTCGAGGCTTCGGGAGACCGCCGGGCTGGCAGCTTCTTCCGCCAACGAATCAGTTTGGCTATTCAAAGAGGCAATGCTGCCAGTCTGCTGGGCACCTTAAGCAATGACAGCTTTCTAAGCGGCAACTTTGAGGAAGTCTATTATTTTCGATAATGTGCAGTTTTAAGTTTGAAAATATTAACGTATTTATGGACTTTTTGTTAATAACATTATCGAACCTATCGTTTTAAGATTGGTTTATCGATTGAATTTATCACAATGAAATGTTTTCTCTTTTCACATTTGTAAAATAAAAATAATAAGCAACTTGCGATAAGCGACAGTGAGTGCGACGAGACTTATGAACGATGACTTTCGGTCTAAAATGGAATTAAGTAAAAAAAATGATATACTTAAGTTAAAAAGATAGAGAAAGGTAACACACTCAAGTAGCGCTATTTCAAAGGCAAGTTAAATACCTTAATTTTAATATTATTGGACCTAACATTCTTTCACCTCCGACTTTGTCATTTCAAATAGTCAATTTTTAATACACAATTGAGCATCAGTTTTAATCAAATTACCTTTGACAGACAGACAAACACTACGGTGTCATAATATAATGATAATTATCTGAACTCTATTTTGGCGCCTGGGAATCAATACTATAGATACCACATGATTAAATATTTTTTTCAATGGCAGTGAAATACATTTACCATTTTAAATTACACTAGAAATATTTCATTAGACTGCCTAAAAATTTTTTTTCGTAGCCTACTTGTAAATCGTTTTAGTCTTTATTTCAATTTCTTTCCATAACCGGATATACTAAAACCAACAACTAAATATTATGCGTCCCATGTGTTAAAAGGAATTCGAAAACAAATGCTACAACAACAACATAATCCGATATTGAGTTTGGTAATTAAACAGACGAGCCAATATGGGACCAGTTTCCGTCGGACCTGGATTTTACAGAAAGTTCAACGCTCGCATGTTTGAGCAGATGCTACGACCGCGTACCAATCGCCGAGTATTCAGTAAGTGGGTATAACACTCTCTGACCGTGTCACACATGTCTATTGTCCAACCGTTAACCCGTTATTATCAAGCAACATTTATGATCAAAAGAACAATATGAAGTGCCGCCAAAAAAGATGATAAAATTGTATATGTATGAAAAAATTAAGTTTAGTCTACTTTGTTTTTTTAAGTCAAATCCATACAATTATCTTTAGACATATATATATTTGTTGGCGCGTCAATCAGTGATCGTGTAACTTCTGAACAATTTCGCCGATTGTATACGATTCCTTCTTTCTGTTCCCAATATATTTACTTTGTCGACACAATGATTCATATCTGTAAATCTGGTAGGTATAATCAAGTTTTTGTAACTAAATCAAAGTCATCGCGCTACCTACCGGAAGGGCAGAACAACGTTTAGCAGACCAGCTGGTTTTTAATTTTTTCGTTTGTTCATGTGTTTTTATCAAGACTCAGTCTAATCTCAGAGACGGTAAATCGATTTAAATTGCCCTATTATAGTATTTTATAGAAAGAACTATTCTTTACTTTTAAAATTCTCGTAAGAATTCGTCTAAAATTGGTCTCTTAAGACAGAAGAATTGACGACCTCGATGGCGCAGTGGTTTAGGCATTAGGCGGTGTCTAAGCGCTGAAGGTCCCGGATTCGATTCCTAGCTGGATCAATTTAATAAAAGAACTTTTCTAAATTGTCTCGGTTCTGGGTGTACTGGGAGTCACCCCCAATTGTTGTCGTCGTCTGGTTTTCATAGCACAGGGAATGGCCCTAAATTGAGACCAGATGATCAGTGTGTATTGTCTGACGAATTTATTTATTTATTGAATCGAATTTATTGAATATCAATGCTATTTCTACGAAAACTTTGTTTACAAAATCCTTCCGAAATGACGAGCGATCGTTATATGTAGTTAAATTATATATATCATTAAAATTAAAAATGTATGTAATTTAACTCTACTATATTTCAGATTGCATCCGCTTATTTTCGTGATGTTTCATCAGTGGACTACATTATAATTAAAAAATTGTGTTTGGAAACCAACATTAATACTCAGGTATCATTCGAACATTTTTTTTAAATCTTCTGAACAATTTTTTCCTTTAACTTATCTACGAAATTAATCAAACGTTCTTAATAACAAGTTACAGTAGTAACAAGTTACAGTAGTACAGTAGTAAAGTACAGTTAAGAATCTTGGACTTTTAATGGATGCTAACTTTACTTGGACGGCTCATATAAATGAAATTTCGAAGCGAATGAATCATGCATGCCATTCTTTGAGACGCCTTCAATATTTTCTTCCTTTTAAAACAAAAATTACGCTGGCACAAACTCTTCTTCTGCCACTGTTAGATTATGCAGATGTTTGTTTTCTAGACGTCAAGGAGGAGGAGCTAGATAAACTGGAGCGGCTTCAAAATCTTTGTATTCGGCTTATATACGGTCTACGTAAATATGACCATGTCTCTAGTTTCCGGAAACAGCTAAAATGGCTCCCCATTCGTCTTCGCAGGAACACTCATGTCCTTACACTTTTGTTCAAAATCCTTCATAATCTCTCTTATCCTTCATATCTCCGTGATCGTTTCCATCCACTCTTTTCCAGAAATCACAACCTTAGAAGCAACACTTGTACCCTTCTAAAATCGCCTATCCATACTATTGCTGCATATGATGATTCTTCCTGTTGTAAAGCTGTCAGTCTATGGAATTCACTCCCTACATATATAAGAAATTGTCAAACACTAGCATCTTTTAAAAAGCTCTTAAAAGAACACTTTTTGTCATTTGCATAATTACTTTTTTACAATATTATGTATTATCTATACTTACGTGTGCGTTAGTATTAGTAATTATGTGTGCATAATATAATAGTTATGTATGTATTATATTATATTTGTTTGTATATATATATGTGTATGTTTATGTATGTATTATGTACCTAAAAAAAAAAAAATTATATTTATTTTGAAGCACATCCTACCCTCGTTCATTTTCTCTATCACCGAGGTGTGCTGGAAGAAATCTCTTAAAGAGATAAGCATTACCTTTTGCCATTCTTACTTTTTTGACTACTGTTTCTGTGTATTTTTTTTTTTGTGCAAATAAATAAATAAATAAAATAAATAAATAAAAGTATTTCAAACAGCCTTTCGAATTCACATCAAATGACACCGTAATAATACCAACATTTAATGGAACATGAACTCGTGTATGCTGCGTCGAGCTTTAACCAGAAGAAGACGCCGGTCTGGACGTCTTCACGGCCGACATCTGCCAGGCAGCTATCGCCCTGTATCCCAGTATGTTTCTGAGGATGTACAACAGGTGTTACGAATTATCTTAGTTCCCCAATCGTATGGAAAGAGGCAGTGATAGTTGTGATTAGAAAACGTGGCGAGTTGGACTATACGAGCCCCAAATCATCGGCCCTGGTCTCCAGCAAACTACCTTGTTTGAGATCACGGCCGATGCAACTCCATCGAAACGTAAAGCCAAAATGAAAGGTAATCGCGTTAAATTTCCCGTTTTAGATATTTTATGATGTGCACAAGGTTCGATAGGGGGTCCAACATTTTGGAATTTGCTGTTGGATACTCTATTGAAGGAATTAAATGAGCGGGGAGACCACTGTTAGGCGTTTGCGGATGATGTGGTTCTGGTTTTCTCCGGGGACGATACTCAGAGCTTCCAGGGAAGGGCCAATGCGGCGCTCCGTTGTGTCTGGGGTTGGAGGATCAGGAATAAGCTTAACTTTTCGCCCACTAAAACCAAGGTAATGATTGTGACAAAAAAAGCGCAAATACGATCCTCCAATTCTGGACATGAGCGGGGTGGGCATTGAACTTTCCCAGGAGATCAAGATTTTGGGGCTCACGATCGACAGCAATCTTATGGTCGGCACTCATGTCAGCAATGTTTGCCATAAGGCGCTGAACATATATAACCAAGTCTCGCGAGCTGCCAGGGTCAACTGGTGGTTAGAGCCGGAGATAATCTGGACCAATGATACGGCGGTTGTCGAATTGATAGTTTTGTATGCGGCGAATGCGGGGCACCAGCGTCCAGCTGATACGGAGTCTGGAGAGCCTGAATGTGGTGCAGCGGGGAATAGCTCAAAAGATAAATAAGACATATCGCACGGTCTCCCTTAACTCGGCTCTTTTACTCGCCAGGATACTGCCCCTAGATATACGTGCAAGGCAAGTGACTCTCACATACGGGATCAAGAAGGAGTATTCCCGGCAAATGATAGGTAATCGGGAGGTGGAGAGGCCGGTGCATTTTACTCAGTTGCCACACCCGACAGACTGGATGGCTTGGCTTTATCCAGGGCGGTCGATTATATTCTTCGTTGAAACACACCCAGCTGCAGTAACTTTTCAGACTCACGGAGGAGGCTATTACTGGAAGAAACTGCCGCCATCCTTTAGCATTTAAAATATGACAAGCAATCGATAAGATTGTCAAGAGAGAGCAATCTGTGAGATTGTTCTGGATTAGAGCACATGCGGGAATGGAAGGGTAACGAAAGGGCCGATGAGCTGGCGAAGGACGCGGCATTCAAAATGAAGACGAGGCTGGATTACGACAAATACCCACTCTCATTCACCAAGCGACAAATTCGAAAAGGAGTCGATTGATGAATATGACATGAGGTACGGGAGTGAGCAAATGGCCTCTGTCACAAAAGTTTTTTTCCCGGATGCCATTAAAGCTCATTCGTTAGTGAGGAAGATAAGCATGAATCAGGTGTAAGCGCAAGTGTTCACAAGACATGGGGGGTTTTCTGAGTACCTGAATCGTTTCAAGTGTAAGGAGAGTCCATGTTCCTGTTCCTGTGATATGAATGAGAGGGAAAATGTGATACATGCTTTGAATGATTGCCCCGTCTACATCAGAGATAGACTAGAAGCGGAAATGTAAATAGGTAGTAAAATAAACAGAGAAACAATAAGCGAAATTATGCAGGATAAAAAGAAAAGAAATGAGTTTTTGGAATACTGTGTGAAAGTAGCTAACAAAGTAATTGCAAGAAATAAAAAATGAAGAAGTTTATAATGCGCCACATAAAAATAAAAAGAATTCGTAAATAGTAGCTTAAGATCAATACAATATTAGAATATAGTTAAAATTAGTGTAAAGCATAAAAATATGTTAAAATAGAGTAAATGTTTTATTAAAGTTAAGTTAAAATTAGTTAAAGACATAGAAAGCAATAGAAAATGTGACATTAGAATAAAGAAAATTAATCAACATTTCTATTAAGAAGTAAAAAGAAATACTGTTATAGTAGCTACTAAGAAAATTGTACATTATAAGGATAATAAATAAGTAATTATAGAAAATAAGAAATTAATTAGGAAATAAATTGTAAGAAGAATAGAAATAGAGATGTACAATAAGAACGTAATAAATTAAAGAATTTAATAAAGAAGTGGAATAAGATATAATAAGTAAGAGAAATAATAAAAAGATAAAACTGAATTAGAAGGAGGCAAGGACGGGGATGGAAGGAGTATGATACCCGAAGAGTTGCATGCAAGAAAGAAGATAAGAAACATACTGATTGACAAAAAGCCCTGACTTGAGCAAGCCAGGAAAAGTTGACATTAAATTAAAAAAGAATAAAAAATACCACTTCTGGTAATAAATATTTAAACATCAGAGCTCAAAATAGAACTAGGTTGTGGCAGGTTGCTAGTTCATCGCTTATCGCTTAAAGCTTATTTCATAAATAATTGGTTAAGGGATAGATCCCCTAGGCGCCTTCTACATCTTTCACATGTCCTGCACGAAAAGATCACTCAAACTGCTGGCATTTTTACAAATTCTGCAAAAAAATTATACTATAAAAAAATACTATAAAAAATTAAATTAAACGAGTATTAAAGCAGTAGTATCGTTAAATTTTACGTTACGTAACACATAAGTAGTGTATATGTACATGCACCTATACATTCTTGTACACTTATACCAAAGAATTGTAGCTTGTACCTACTTGTACGCGTAGGTATAAGCTACAATTCTTTGGTAACGCGTTATTTATACTCGTATAAATAACGCGTAACGTGCTCAGTAGGTAGGAAGAAGTCTATATATATGTATACATATATACCTATGTCATTTATACGTTACTAGCTTTAGCCAGTGACATTGCCCGCGTGGATTTCGAAGAAGTCGTCACTCACACTTCTTTCAAAACCTTTCTAGCCTAACGTCGAACATAAAACATACACTTAAACTCATTCGATCGTATTCGAGTCTATAGGTGACCTACAACAGATTTACTTTGATTTTAATACATACCTTTATTAAAATGAAGGAGACAGGAAAAGGGGCTTATCAACAATAAGAGTAATCAGTGAAAATGGCCAATTAAATGTTTAAAACTTAATTATTCAGTAGAATCAGCGTTACAGATTTTACGAAAAATGTCGCCAATGTGGGGTACATTTTCTTGTAACTCTCATACGGTTGCGACAATATGTATATATTTAATATTTTTTCTGTAATTTTTCTATTTAGTTTTTATTATTGTTTTGTTCACTTTTTGTCTTAGTTTTCATGTTGATATTGTCTCTGTAGTGATAAATAAAAAACATCATTCATTCATTCATATACTATTCACATCTCTAATAGCTCGGACTATCTGATCTGTCTCGACTTCTAACCACCACACACTTTTGCTCACCATTGTTAGTCTAACGCACTTGTTTATGACCTTGTTTTTAGTGTGTCGAGACATATGAGTGCAAAAGCACTCATACGTCTCTCTCATATGTCTCGGCGAAAATGTGGGAGGAGAAAGTGAAAGAGGTACATAAGGACCACAACGCTTGGCCCTACGTCCTTACTGTCTACGCAATTATATAGCATGACAATAGATTTATGTCTAAATATTTGTTATATAGGACTTTCATCCAATATTGCTAAACTGCTTATCTCATTATTGCTTATTCGTCGGCTAGAGTAACACTACACATACTTTATAATACTCATCAATGAAGACTTGTTCAGGATACCCGTTGAAATCTTTTCTAAGAGAGTAAGAAAAAGAAAGAAAATCAGTGTTCAAAGACGCAAATAAAGAACATCAGGGCTACTAACGATAAGATATAATAATAATAAAATTTCAAAATCCGTAATGTAACAATGAAGTATTATTAGAAAACTGATCAGTACACTGATATTTCTAGAGAAGTCTACGATTCAACAACGGTCGGCGTATTTCATAAACGAATAGCAGGTACGCCGCTATCCTACCAACGAAAGTACAAAGATTAAATCTTTCTCATCGTTTGAGACTTTTTTGTTATTGTGTTATTAATATAATTTTTTTACATTTGTGAATATAGATACCGTAAAGATTTTGTGACTATATCAGTTATTTTATCCATAAATAAAATGTACTTAAACACGTACAATTATTTAACAAGTAATTTTTACGAGTGATTTCCAATAATATTTATATTTCTTTGTATATTTTATGGAATTAAGTTTATTTTTATATGCGGAATTCATTATCGTTTGATTCTTACAACACAACGATAGCAAAAAATTAATGTTGGTAGCTGCTACATGCTTGTTTTTGTTAACAACTAAAAACGATAATAAGGCTCAAAAAATACACTAATTCTTATCTTCAAATCTACATATTAGCTTCTTTTTAAAGTGCATTTTAATGTTTCCTGCGACGATGATGTAATATTAATAGTAGATATGGAGTGAGAGGTCACAGTGCTCGGTGACCGTGGCGGACAGAGGGCACGGCGGCGAAGGGGTAAGGAGAGAGGGCGGATCCGTGACTGACTCACACGACAACACCACCTGATATATGACTAAAGAAGACAGGAAATCATGAACGACACGTATTAAGTATAGCAAGCTCCTATTTCATTAAAATCAAATACATATGAATTCTACAAGATTACGCGACTAGCGTTAGTAAGCAAAACAAAAACGCAACCCGTGTATAATGTCTGTTTGTATGTATATGCACAATTTAACAAAATTAGGATGTCTGTAAACAGGAACAAAATTTTAATTTTCTATAATACAATATTATCACTTCCTTTCTATCACTGAGTAAGATTAATGATAGATCATTATCATTGAAAGAGGAATTCGAGCGATTAACCGTAGCAATTGAATGTCAAACAGTCCACAAGCGGACTACCTATTACGGTTGATTATATGCAGACAGGCACACCACCTAGTAGCCAGGATATGGCGGTTTCCGTTCCTCTTACCAATGAACGACCACTATAACGGTTGTAATCAATTACAGCAATTTTCCTTCAGATAGGAATATAACGTTCTGATTTTCGTTCTCGTAGAATTATTGCTAATAGTGATTGAAATAGGTATGTGTCTTATAAACCTAATAATAAATTAATGTACAGTGTATATTTCAAAACACTTAACGGTAATCTTTTAGTACACCTCTGCTCGGTTTCTAGTAAGACTCCGTTTGATAATAAGTATGAGAAGAATAATCTCAGTAAATACTAACTTTTTTAACGAAATAAATTCATTTGTGAAAGAATTCGCAAATTATTCTATTATTATTCTATTCTATTATTATTATATTGATCAAAGTATATAATTTCTCTAAGCTACTCAAGAGCAGCTAATTCTGCGACTATCGCACTAGTAGCCACAAAGATATGAACGCTGATTTTATTCACAAATTAAAATCCATCAGGTATAAAAATAATCATGAATATAGATAAAATGGATATAGGTTTAATTAATGTTTCGCTTTTAATTATTTTTTTTAAAAGATAACCAATTTATTTTAAAAATATTTCACCATTAGATTTATATAGATAGATATGATAGATTTGTCTTCAACACTGAACGTTATTACACTTGAAACAATTACATAGGTATATAAATACTTACATTATGCAATAAGTGGAACAGACGTTATATCGAGGCCTTATTAACGTCGATGCCGTTAATCATCCGTTATTGTATTACTCGACATTCAATTGTGAAGTCGAGTAGCCGTCTTCCTTGCAACATCAAAATACTTATCGCGTTACTATTTTATGTACAATCATGATATAACCCATATATAAAAATATGATTTTTGACTTTTGTGTTATTAATAAAAATTTATATAATAGAAACATTTATTATAATAAATACAAAGCTGTACTTTTAAAAAAATACTATTATTTTATCATTCGTATGGAACGCTTAGCACTTTTAACATCAGTTTTCATTTAAGGAACTCTTCGTTCTTCTACCCAGAATACCAAGACATTACACTATATTCCCGAAATTAAAAAAGAATAATATTTTCTAACGGTTCCTCTTTAGAGATGAAAGATCAGCGTGTGTTGCTGGTCCCTCCATGTGGTAGAAAGCTTTGTAGCACCTACGATGTATTGCAAGACAACACTGGGAAATAACAACTTGTAGATGAACATACAATACGTAACAGTGTGCTATAGTGGAATGGAACAGCGGCCGATGGTATAGCCGCAAAAACATGCTTTACAATATAGAGCATAAAACATATAAAGTTTATAAAATTGTGAACAATCGGCATAAACTTACGTACCTACATCCTAAGCCTACAAGCCTTATATTCTTGCGCGATCTTTATCTCAGGTGAAATTACAACTACATATACATACATTTCTTCACACTATACCCCTTTCGGAGTGGACTGGAGTGGAGCGGAGCGGAGTGGAGTGGAGTTAATATGAAGCAAAACTATCGATGCCTGTTCAGCAATAATTCAGCGAAAGAATAGTTATTTCAACTTACGAATGGTAAATCGAAACTAGATAATATCTGGTTGCTATATTGTTTTTTTTTTCTTTCTTTATGGCATGGCGCACAGTTTAGCGCATTTGCCAATGTCACGTATTAATAAGTAGAATCACAAGTAAATTAGTTTTTCATAACGTAAAACTCCTCCAGTAAAGTGATAGTAGGCTTTACTGAAGTTATAAAGGACTTCTTGGAAGAGCGGGAGAATTTCAAGTACACATGTTTATTTAGACCTACTCCATTCTTTTCACTTACACAGAACTTTAAAACACAATATACTATCACTTTTGTACTTTAAAACTCCCAAAAATGTAAAAAATAGAAATACTAAATAAAATGACAACCTCACCTCCCGTTCCCGCCAAAAAGTCCATTGCTGTATTGTTCCTTATAATAAGCTGTGTCCTTTGGCAGACGTTAACAATTTATTCCACATGACTAACATCTTTTATTAACAATAAAATTACCAATATTAAACAATTTAATGTTATTTTTCTTTAATTTACATTCAAAGAAAAAACAAAATTAAATATTTGATGTATGCCATGTGTAGACATTTACACGTATATTATATAAAACTAGCTATGCCTCGCGGTTTCACCCGCGTTAAGTTTAGTATTTTTCCAATTAGCCTAGGTTTCTACTTTTGAAAGTCTTCTCAAAATCTGTTCAACTATTTCGGATTAGCCGGGACAAACAAACAGACAGACAGAAAGATGGACGGACAAAAATTAAAAAAAAGCGTGTTTAGCTTTTAGCTACGTGCAAATAACCATGTAAGCCTTTACTTCGAAATCACAGACAGACACTTCTGGTCGCTTATTTCGTGGTTCTATTTTTTATTTATAGAGCTCAACGGAAAGATTTGGGACTCACAATTCTATGGCGATAGCTTAATGTCCTTCCTCTTGTTTCACAAGCACATACACACACTCTTTTCACGTTTTTTTATTATTGATTTTGTCATTGAAGTAAAATTACTTCAAGGCGCCCGGCGGTTTATCGATCGAATCTGTTCTTTTTTTAAAGCGACCTCTAGTATTGCGTGTGCACATCATTGTTAAGTGTCTAATTCACGATTTCGCGCAAATTTTAAATTTCGATGGATAGAGACAGGGAAATTGATCTTATTTAAAATCTAACAACTTCAATTTTATTTTCATTTATGTATAGAGTATAGATAGAAATCTCCCTCGTTTAGTCTGGATCTTCATTCGATTTTTACTAATAGATAAACTGATTCACGAGTGACTATTTTGTACAAATTGCTCGAACTATGATAATATTAGTGTTGGCATTAACCTCAAGAACTTAGTTGACGTACCACTTTGCTAGACACCCACTTGTGATTTTAATTTTCGATTTTTATAATATCTAAGTATAAGATAAAACTTATTATTTTTGCATTTTCAGCTATTTCGTTTGTGTTTCGAAGTTGGTTAGTTTATTTTTAATCGCTTTCATATTTCCTAGTTTTTTAAGTAGGTAGATAGGTATTTATAGATATTTTTTAAGTAGATAGGTATTTGTAGGTACTTAGGCTCCGCGTTTTTCATTTCTTAGGTTTTATCTATCGTTAAGATTTCTAGCTCGTGTTTATCATTAATTAACAACGACGACATATTTTCCAGTTATTGGTACACACTTAACAGTCCATATCTGGAAAATTACTCTACCGATTAAGAATAAACTTTAAATTTAATTAAAAAAAAAGAATTATTGCAATTCAATTTCTATTTTTGAGAAATACTTAGACAAACATACATACAAACCTATATACATACATAGACTTTAAGCTAAGTTTAAACTACGACACTATGCACCATACACTCAGTGTATACACCGAGTGTCTATGTGTGCGCGGGTGTCTCTAATTGTGACATTTATTGTGACACGATAATTAGTGACGAATCAGCGACTGCGTGAACACGTTGTGTTCAAGTGTCTCTTGTGGTAAACGAATATTCAAACAGATCCGGCATTCTTCCATACATTTCTAGAAGATAGCAATGAGAATCACGTGAAACAAGAAGGATGTCAAGTCTTTAGTATTAGGTCCTTACATATGAAATTAGCGTTTTGTCCACCAAAACCAAACTAATAGACTTTATGTTGTTGCACATTGATTTGGCACCGACTTCAATAACTGTCAAATTTAATTATATGGGTATGTGTATCGTATTTATAAAGTTATTTTAGTTGTAGGTACTTGAGTTTTGATTAGTAAAGGATAGCTATTTTACACTTTTCAGTGTTTTTTTTTGAAGGCGGTTTAATTTTTTTGAATAAAATTTTTTTAATTCTCCCTTTTGAGTGGTCTTGACCTAAATAAATATCTAGGGCAGGTCTGCAATTAACTTCATTCTAATTCCGGAGCGCAACGATATACAAGAGAATCGTCAATATAAATAAAGGTTATGACCAGGCCGCGTTATCTAGTGTATCTTCGAAGTCCAACCTTCAATATCGGTGAAATTTAAATGGGACTACCTCTGAAGTATTACCTACCAAACGAAAAAAGAGTTTTCGAAATCGGTTCATAAATGACGGAGATATGAGGTAACAAACATACAAAAAAAAAAAACAAAAAAAAACAACATACAGACGATTTGAGAACCTCCTTCTTTTTTGAAGTCGGTTAATTAGCGTTTTGTCGTACTGACCACTTTGATCTGAAATATCTCCTCTTTGGTTAAGAATTCCAAATTCAAATTTATAAATTCATTTAGCTGGTACATTTGAGTTTTGAAAACAGTCATTCATTTGTTTTTTTCCTCATTATTTTTTTCTTTGGCGTCGCTTATTACCGCACAATGGAAAACATGAAATATCGGTATATTTACGAGTACGAGTTCTACCATGGCACCAGTGCTGCAGAAACAGCTCGAAGGATTAATGATGTGTACGGCGCTGGTGTCGCAAAAGAAAGCACGCTACGTTTTTGGTTTCAAAGTTTCGTTCTGGAAATTTCGACCTTCAGAACCAAACCCGTGGACGGCCGGAGACCAAAGTGGAAAATGAAGAATTAAAAGCTATTGTGGAAGCAGATCCATCACAAAGCACTTCAGAGATAGCTGCAGGCTTCGGGGTAAGTGACAAAACTGTATTAATCCACTTTTAGCAAATCCGGAAAGTAAAAAAACTTGAACGATGGGTACCTCATGAATTGAGTGAATCGAACTTGCAAACACGCGTCGACTGCTGTGTTACTTTGCTCAACCGACACAATAATGAAGGGATTTTAAATCGAATCATTACTTGTGATGAAAAGTGGATACTGTACGATAATCGAAAGCGCTCGTCGCAATGGCTGAACCCTGGAGACCCAGCCAAATCCTACCCTAAACGAAAATTGACTCAGAAAAAGTTACTCGTGAGTGTTTGGTGGACTAGTGCCGGTGTCGTTCACTACAGCTTTCTAAAATCTGGCCAAACGATTACGGCAGATATCTGTTGTCAGCAACTGCAAACCATGAAGGAAGAACTAGCTGCTAAACAACCGAGATTGGTCAATCGCTCTAGGCCACTGCTGCTTCACGACAACGCAAGACCACACACTGCACAACAAACAACCAATAAGTTAGATGAGCTACAATTGGAATGTCTGCGACATCCACCGTACTCCCCGGACCTTGCTCCAACAGATTACCATTTTTTCCGGAATTTGGACAACTTCTTACAAAGAAAAAAATTCAACTCCGATGCGGCAGTCCAAACCGCCTTCAAAGAGTTTATTGATTCTCGCCCCCCATGGTTTTTTTAGTAAAGGGATCAATGAACTACCTATGAGATGGCAAAAGTGCATAGATAACAACGGTGCATACTTTGATTAATTAAATTTATTTTACAAAAAAAAATTGACTTTATATTCCTCCCATACAAAACGCCAATTTCATATGTAAGGACCCAATATTTGTAAGATTATCAGAGCTTTGGATTGTTTTGTCCAGTGATTATAAAAATACCTCAATTATCAAAATCTGACTACCCTGTTAGGAATACAGCGTGAGGATATGTATGTATGTGTTATAAAAGTAGAGTAAAAAAGCAGGCAACACTGAAAGTTTGACAGAAGAATTTAAAGCTTTCGTAGCAGAAATAAACCCAAAGATTCATAAATTAAGGACACAACTAAATAATGAGATAAGAAAAATAAGACATTGACATATGTCTAAGTAAGATTTAGGATTTTCTTCGCGCAACTCATTAAGCAATCTATGATAAACTCCTAGTTCTTGTCTTTATTGAATCCACTGGTGATCCCAAATACTTCTTTTGCGTTTACGTCGTTTGTTAACCCCCGACGCAAAAGAAGGGGTGTTATAAGTTTGACCTGTCCGTGTGTCTGTCTGTGGCATCGTAGCTCCTAAACGAATGGACCGATTACGATGCGGCTTTTTTTGTTTGAGAGCAGGTTTTCTAGCGGTGGTTTTTAGACATGTTTTATCAAAATCGGTACAGCCGATTGAAGAATATCAGCTCTTTTTTTGTTTTTAAAGGGACGCGAACATCTTCTTTTAGTCTAATCGATGCTAAATTTAGTATACTGTTTAGTATACCTTGATCAGATGCTGCAGCAACATCTGAAGTCAGCAGGATATCCAACTCCTCGCCACTTACAGTAAAGGCTCATTGAAATGGTCTCTATGATTAGGCATGTTTAGGCTCATTTGGAATGGTCTCTATGAATAAGTTATAAATAGATAGATAGATGATGATCAGGGTCTGATGATGAATCAGACAACTATTGTCAGAATACTCATTTTTCGGCGAGGCACGATCTCGTATCGCAATTTCGTGTATCGTTGATCGTAGAGTGTTTAAAAAGCATGAAATAAAACTTAAATTTAAAATTTTAAAAAACTCCCGACTTAAAAAAAAACTCCAAAAATAAAAAAATAATATGTACCTCATAATCCTTTCGATTTGCGGTAAGTTTCAATATAAATAGTAGTAGTAATATATCCAAGCGTCGTCACGTCGGGTTTTTTTTTTGAGTCGGGGGTTTTTTTTGAGTCGGGAGTTTTTAATTACAATATAAGCAGCAATACCGGCTGCACGACGCTTATTCATGGTGACCGAGCTCTAACTAAAGTTCTCATGCGTGTGATTAGCTCGGACACAAATTCCGTACATTTTATGTACAGTTACTATTCAGACATAAAAAATCTGTTAAAGTAAGAACAGTAAAGAAATTTATGTCTGACGTTTATGTCACAATTTCTGTCGTAGTCTAGGCCCACATGCAGTAACATATACCTACCAATATGCGGAATTCTAACAACATTATATTCATACGGGTCGAATTGATAACCTATTTTATTTTTAAGTCGGTAAATAAACAGTATTATAATGTTTAAAATCTATACCTGATTATGAGGATCAAATAGCCAAGGCCAATATTTGACGCAAATGTCAAAAGCACTCGCATACCTCGGCGAAAACACTTTCGCCGAAGTATTATTTACACACATAAGGAGAACAATTTCACGAGGTGAAGGTAGTAGGTATGCAAGGACCGTGATGTTTGGCACTCTATCCTCTATGACCATCCCGATAAGGATACAGCATGAGGATATGTATGTATATACGTAGATATGTATCATCGAAAAAAAAATAAACAAATTACTGATATTTTTGCTATTTTAAACCGACTGTACTTGCACAGAAGATGTAAAAAATATCAAAACGAGTATTACAGGCTTTGAAGTTCAAGGTAAGAACAAAAAAATATCTTGTAAGTTACAGATTTTATTGTGTAACTAACACGTTCATATACTAGTGTAAAGAATGCGATTTTTGCAAATTTCAAAACTTCAAGCAATACTATTTTATAAACAGCCGACTGGATGAGTCAATTGTAGAACTTATTTTTTAAAATATTATTATTTGTTTGTCAGTAGAGTCAGTTAAAAATTATGAAACGTATTTTCGGAACTAAAATATTTATGTAAATTTTAATTCCTTTCATAAAAACTATCCTTCGGCTTCGAAGCAGCACCTTAAACATATAGATACATTTAATAGAAACATTTTTACAACTAAAAACATACGTACGTAGCCACATACTGTACCTATCCCTAATGGGCTAGTCAGAGAGGATAGAGAGCAAAGCATCGCGGCCCTCATATACTTCTTTCGTTGCAACAAATCTCATCATTCATCATCTGTTAATAACTCGAGCTATTTGATCTTAATAAGTCAGCCTTGATCTACCTTCGCTATTACTATCGTGCACTTTCGCTTTGTACATTTTCTTCGTGAATCGTTCATCATTCATTCTTTCTATATATATATTTCTACATTTTTACATTAAGACTGTCATATAGCCCTGCCATGCTACTTATCACTGCATTCCTTATTTCCATTTGTCCACGAGAGTGATGTAACATATTTTTGAGAAATCGCAATTCCACTGCATAGATGAATGCAGTAGAATTGCATTACTTTCACTCTATTTTGAGCAGGTTCGATTCAGGCCTCACTACCGTAGAATAAAGTTGGCATCAACCACTGCATTATATATTTGGTAGATTTTGATATATTCACACTGCAAACTAATGCGCACAGAACGCCATTAATCGCCTCTCTACATCCGGCTCACATCTTCCATTCCTCAAAAACACATTCTCCAGTCTCCAGATATAGTTTCATTTACTTGTTCTAGACCTTTTCCATTTACCCATATTTCTCATTTCATCTGCACATCATCTCTTGCAAACAAAACTATTTTGTTCACATTCATATTAGATCCTTTCACTTCACACTCTTATTTCATACACGTGGAGTTTACAATTCTGCTTCTAATGGCACTGCAGGAGCACCGTACATCATAACATTCGTATTTCAATGTTTGAAGACAACTGTGCAAATAAAAACATAAAAATTGTGTTTATCAAATGCTTTATTTAGTTCAGATACGCGGGAACTGACGAAAATTAAATGACGGTGAATTTCGCTTTTTGCAACCATAAAGAAAGTACTCACAAAGTTTGAGCAAAATTTAAAACAGTGTAGCAACGAATTATTTTTTCAAACAATTTCATATGAATTAACTTTTATGTCTAACAATGAGTCATGTTATTATAAGCTTGTACATAACTAATTAATCTGTGCTATTATCATGCGATCACGCTATCGCCCCTTTGAATAGCGCCTTTCGATACATACTTAATTACTTACGAATGTACTTACCTATTATTTTTTATTTAAAATGTTTAATTGAATTCAATATTATAGACGTAATCGTAAAAGATATATTTTTCATTTTTCGCGAAAGCTATAAAATTGTCGCAAAAATAAAAGTTGTAGAAATAAATAAATTTTAAATATTATTCTACAATATCTAAATAATTTATTGAAATCTTATGACCTTTCTTGGGTAACATGCTCAGTGCCTATTTATTTACATAACACATTGCTTAATTTATAAAATCAAAAATATTAAAAACTAATAAATATTTTTATTTGTGAAATATACATATTTATCGTAAATGAATAAATCGAAAAAGTATCTATTTAATAAGGTGTAAAGCTACAAAAATATTATATTTTAGTGACTTTTTCACTGAAATAAAACTTGTATCAAGAGCAAGTTGAAGAAAAATTGTTAATGTAATAATAACATACATAATATTTTTTGTAGATGAAGTTCAAAAAGCCCAAAGGTTCGTGCTCGTGAAATGAGTGCGAGGTGAGGGCGGAGGAGGGTCCGGCGCGGCGGCGGCGGCGGCGTGGCGACTCAGCGCATCGTGAATCCCGCCGATGTTCGGGTTCAATACCCGCGCTTCCGATGCCAACCATCAACTAGAGGCCCTTGAGCATGGTAAACCACCGCTTGGAAATATTACTTGCTAACAAAAACCTTTTAAAACCTTTAAACCAAGAGCAAAACTTATTATAGCAGCGAAACACAGAATGTTTAAAGTACATTTTTATTTCCAATTTTGAACACGTTGTTTTAATTGAAATTCAATAAATTTGCATTGTTAAAATTTAAAGATTTATCAAATTACATCGTTTTATATCTAATCATTACTTTGATACATATATAGAATGATACTTGCATGAATTATTGGATATTTACATAAATTATTAGTAATCATTTTTAGAAATAAATAGATATATATAGATATAATAGATATGGACGCGTTATTTATTTTTGAGTATTTTCATGGCTTTTAAGAAATATCTTTAAAGGAAGTTTCCACGCACCAGCCCGGAAAAATATTAAGTGTTTATTTCACCGTGATTATTAGTCAGACAAGGCTTATTATATAAAAAAAACTATAAAGGTGAGGTTAACAATCAAACTGTCATTCTGTGTATGGTTCCATTTTTCTATCTACAAGCCTACTGCCAAAAGTGGTGTCAAGTTATGATTTTCGATACTACCTACATATTGTCTTGATGTTCCATTCACCAATGAGATTTTTTCGATTTTGTGACATATTTTTTCTTTTTTTTTTTTGGTTATGCAGGAGAAGCGAAGCACTTCTTGGAGGGGCAGTTACAAAGCCTTCTTGCACCCTCACAGTGCCACAACCACCGTGACACGACCACCAGTGCCGGGACAGCGCAGACCACACAGGCTGTCGTCCTCCTCGGGCTCGCATGGATAGACGACCTTTAATGCCCTCTTACGCCAAGCGAGAAACACCGTAGCCATTCTCTGGCCAGGGCTTACAGGACTATTTAGGACAATACCTGCTCATATAAGAATTTCTAAATATGTAAATTATTATTTATCTTTTTCAGTTACGGTTACAATAAATAAATCAAAGGGGATATTTTACGAAAGTAATCGACCTAATTGACAGTCTTAATGTGAATATTTTTATAAATACGTACAGTACGTACCTACGATTAAAGAATACTTGTACGTAATCGTTATAGGTAAGCAAAAAATCAGCATGAGGCAAGCGTTACTCGCGCGATTAGTGTGTACTGTCGTCCTAACCGCCAATCAAAGTTTGTTGTAGAGATTTTATCTCTTCAAATATATACATACATACATATATATACATACATATATATATACATACATATATATATCAAGAAAGTACCGGGAAAAGATCAATAATACACGAAATATTAGTTATTCATCCAAATTTATTTTATCACCTTCAAAGTATGCTCCTTCAGAAACGATACACTTACGCCAACGAATAATCCAATCATCACAACATTTTTTAAACGCTTTTCCGGAATTGAGTTCAGTGCTCGCCGCGAATTCTCCTTTATGTCTTCTACCGAATGAATGAATGAAAACAGGTGCCACGAAGTGGTAATTTAAGTTCAGGAAAAAAAAAGAAGTCGGCTGGAGCCATATCTGGTGAATAAGGTGGTTGCTCGATAGTATTTATTTTTAATTTTCTTTCCACAAATCTGGCCTTTTTCATCGAATTTACTCTCTTAAACGCCGCATACGCCTAAATAATATTCTTTATTTGCCGTTTGATCTTCCGGCAAGAATTCCGAGTGCACAACACCGCGATAGTTAAAGAAAACAGTCAACATGACTTTGACTTTTGATCGACTTTGGCGTGGTTTTTTCGGTTTCGGTTCAGTTGGAAGACGCCACTCCGAAGCTTGTTGACTAGTTTGCATGTCAAACTCGTAAACCTACGTCTCGTCACCTGTAACAATGCGTTTCATGAATGTTGGATCGGAATTGACTCGTTCTAGCATGTCCTCAGCCACTCTTATGCGATTGAGTTTTTGGAGAAAATTCAGGTCTTTTATGACTAGCCGAGCGGCAACATATTTCATACTGTAACATTTTCAGTGACTCCGAACACGAAATTCCATTGGCGATGCAAAATTTAAGACAAACTCTTTGTTCGATGTTTTTGTCCATTATGAAATTCGCAATACACACTAGAATGATATAACTAAAAACAGCACTGTATTTAATCTAAATAACGGATGCAACTCAAACTCCGCGCCAAAATGGAAAACGGTTGTGCCAATCTAACAACAACAAAAAAAAACAAAAAATTGAATATGGAACCATAAACAAATCACCCATTCCCGATACTTTCTTGACAGAATGTATATATATATACATATATCAATTAATATTTCTGGAGATGAGGGGGAGGCAACCATCCTGGTGCATTTTTTTTAATAAGTATTTAAAAAAATTGCACAAAATGTTGTACGTTTTTAAATTCGTGATGTACAGAGCTTTCAATTTTATGCTCCACACAATTACCACATGAAATATTGCTCCCAAAACCAATTCCCTTCCTCTTCCTCAGTCAAAACTCAGCTTTTAAAGTTAACGTCTGTCCTTGAGCCACTACTTACCATAACAGAAACATACAACTGTTTACCTAACATAGAGACAGACGGAGAGACAGATAGATGATTAGTCGTATACAGTACACAAATGTTCCGTTTTTATAATCACTAAAAATAGTACTTTTTCTTCTTTCTTCGTACCTACTAATACACTGATACATACACATCGTTACCTGATACATTAGTAGAAGTGCCTCCTTTGTACACACATCAAAAGTGTCTAGGGATCAAATACATTTTTCACTATAAAAAATTATCCAATTAATATTTATCAAATCTAGTCTTCCAGACTGGCTTCTTACTTTAATTCCTATGTTTAAGTTAACAACTTATCCCTATATTTTGTAAAAATAAGAAAAATTAAATTTTTTGCAAATTGTGGGAAATTAACCTAAGTTAATATCGTCAATTAAATGGCAAACAAAAGGCAAAAATGAGGATTTTTTCAATTTTTATTGTAAATATAAAAAAATTAATAATCTGTGTCTCCACCATTGACACGAATTACACAATCACAGCGATTTGGCATGCTTAAAATCAGTTCATCAAAATCAAAATTACTTTGAGGAATGGCCGCCCACATTCTTTCTAACAAATCAAAAAGTTGTTGTGGGGTATGCGCAGCATCCATACTCGGCAGAGTTCTTCTTTGAAGCATATCTCATGCGTGCTCAATTGGGTTGAGGTCTGGCGATTGAGCAGGCCACGGCAAAACGTTGATGCGAGCGTCGGCAAGAGCGCGTGTTACGACTCTAGCCGTGTGTGGACAGTACGTTGCCTGGAACCAGCTTGCAACATTCCGACGGCTCTCATGATCTCTTCTCGTGTCAAATGATGTCGTCGCTCCATATAGATGCAATTTTTTTCAGTTCCGATGCAGAAACTTTTGTAAAACGGTTTTGTAAAAAGGCTATTACACACTTTTATAGGAACCCTGATTGACAGTTCATTTTCTATTTTTAATCAAAATTTAAAGAAAATTCTTTATTCAAATAGTGAAAATCACTAAAAAGAATCAGTAACGATCAAAAAAGTTAAAATAATAATCCTCAATTGCGGCGATACTCTAAAACGTACTTGATCCCTAGACACTTTTGATGAGTGATTATATAAAGAAATTTGTTTCGTTTTCGTCAGTTCTCCAGCGAAAAAATAGTTTTTATAGTAAAGTTAAAAAGGATTTTTTGAAAACGTATAATATTTATTTTGACTTACCAAATCTTCCACGCTTTTATAAAATATACTATCACTATACCTAATTGCACCTACTCTGAAACTCCAAAGAGAAAAAATATTACCTACAAAAAATAAAAAAATAAAAGTACTTTATTTCTCCGTTCCTGCCAAACTAAAAAAAACATAAAGTGGTAAACTTTTAAGTATTTATGTTGAAATGTTTGCACCAAAATGAACACAAAACTATTAATGAGTTTATTGCTCAAGTCAAGCTACCGTGATTAAAATGAATCTTCAAATTTTTTTTTTTTAATATAATGTGTAGATATTTCACACTATACAGTAGGAATACATTGTATTTCTTTGTTCTGTCGCAAGGCAGTAAATAATAATGAATTTTATTTAGACCGTGTAAAATTAGAACAATAAATCCACTTAGGCAATAAGTTTAATATTGTTTACACAAGTGACCGAAGAAATGAACAGCTGTTCTAATTAGAACAAAGTGTAATTTATTCCTTCTTAGCAACTGTACCCAATTTTCATTCTAACAAAAGTTTTATTTACATTTTGAAATAAAAATATGATACATTATAAATTATTCTTCTTCTTGAGATTTCATATTTGAGGAAGTAGATAAATAACTAATATTTATCTATACGTAATTTATATATGTATATTATGGATGCCACGCAACGAACGACGGAAGCACCCACCTAGATAGCATATAAGGTTGCTGCAGGCTTGATTTTTCATTTATTGTACGAATATATATTCTTAAATTAAATATTACAAGACAAATTTTTGATAGGTAATGGTTAAAAACTGGTATGTCAAATATGACAACGAGATTTTTGACAATATCCCTGGAAACTTATTATTTCTAGTACGTATCAAATTTTTGTTTATATTACGGTACATACTTTTATCTATTACAACATTTACCTTCAGTTACGACAATGGAATGCTGTACTTTTATGACTCTAGCACAAAACACTGTTTATTATATTATGTCGTTGTTCCTTTGTTGCGCGGTAACTAGGAAGTCTAATTTAAACTGACTTCAAGTGTATACAGTTGTAAGACACACTTGGCACACGCCTGGTGCAAGTTTAAATTGCTATCCGGACAATAATACCCAAACTGCCAGATAAGTTAGAAAAGTTCGTTAACCCTATTCAACTTGGCTGGGATTCGAGATCGAGAGCCTTGGCTTGGAAGACAAAGACACTTCGATTTGTCAAAACGGCAAAATTATGGATATTTAGGATATTTCTATGAGTTATACTGGAAATCACTGGCAGAAATAAAGATATAAATTTAGATAGTTCTGTACAATTTTATTGTCCCAAATGAACCCCAATTTAGGTCGCGTTCGTTCCGATCGGGCAGTGCGCAGTAACTGCCGTCGACGGTCGCATACATCACGCTTCCACACAAAACCGCTGATTCGTCTTTTCTAAGACACTTACAATGTCCCTACAGATATTTTTAATTTACATGTACTAAAAGCCTCTCCGACTACCCCGTTAGGGATAGAGCGTGAAGATAAATATATATGTGCATGTACTCCAGTATTATTATAAAGACATCACAACAAGCCAGGTCTACAGTCGATTTCTGTCCGTCCAAAAAATATTTAATTTTGTAAGTTTTCATGTAGGTCCAAATAGTTATGAAACCAACACTTATGTTTTATCCTAGTGTTTAAAAGCTAAATATGAAGTGTAGGACGTAGAGAAATTAAACAAATGTTGGCAAAGCCCGTGGGTTGTACCTATAAGGTCAGCCTTGCACCCACACACACCATTTATGTATCTTAAAACTAAACACAATCGTACATAAATAGTTTGAAAAAATCATAAGCAACGGACGTAGAAAATGAATTTAAGTCATATTACAAACACAAAAAGATTTAAAATTAAAGAGCAAAAACTTGACTTTTACAGTTTGTTCATTAGTGACTTACTTTGCAACATTCACCTTTACCTTATCAGGTAAGCGGATTTTAGAACGGCGCAGTGGGCGACAGTTTAGTGAACGGAGGAAAATCGTTTTTTGATTGGTTAGCGTAAACTTTAGTAAAAAAAAATAAAAATATTAGCAAATACGAATTAACGATGATTGAATGATAACGTTAACGTGATACGTAGTATCACGAGATCTCCGAAACTATAGGTCCGATTGACTGGTAATGCATAGTTACTCCTTACGCGGTGTAGACGCTCACTAAGAACGGATTTTACGAAATGGCTCTGCTACCCGTGCGAAGCCGGGGCGGGTCGCTAGTAATTACTGAATCTATCGCACTATACTTCATTTATTAGAATTAAATAACTCTTACTTTCAAGACTAGGAAGAAATGTGTACTTAAAAATATAAATAATCTAACACGGAGAGGACCAGGCCTTCGGGTCTCAGATTTTGCTGAAACTTTGCAGAGGGTCTTCACTACATTAGAAAACACTAAAGCTACAATTTTAGAGTCCAACGATGCCCCAGCTAGAAGCTATGAGACATTTTATAATGCAAAATTATATAAATTTATTAATTCATCTTATACCTTATTCACCTACCTGTGTTATAACACATTTGTTGTATCCCATGACTTTATCCGCTGTAGCTCATACAAACTGATAAAAACAATTTCTAGCGCCAAATCTAGCGCACTTTTATCACAAGTAACAGTGGCGTAACTACACCGCTGAGGCCCGTGGTAAATTCATAGGATGGGGTCCTCCAATAATGTAAAGAAGTTTATTCAAAGTTATAGTTTTTTTTTTTTCGACAACTCACTACGCAAAGTATGTACAAAACGCTACAATATTGTGTACATTTTTCGATGATTTTCTAGTAACTTAATTTAAAGGGCGTAGGTGTGGGATTGAAACATCTATTTTATTTTTACTCATAATTAGTTATAAAAAATATTTTTTTGGACTTTCTCTAGCCGCCTATTTTAGTAATAATACTTGTGTGAAATAACAATTAAGTGGAAATTTCTTTAGATGAAAAAACTTCTCATAAACAACACTACAAAAACTGACAAAGCGAATGGGAAAAACAAATGAAGAACCAGGACCATCGCGAATGAGAGCTACCACTACTATATTAAAACCATTACCAATAACTGTGTGCTACTATACGTATTTCTATATTCCGTGACCTATTATATTTCTCTGGAGTTGTTGGCGGGATTATATGGGGAGCGATTGGATATTTATTTTAATATTCAGAAAAAGGGAAAGGGATCTCTCTTCCCTCCATCCACTAGATACAATTTCAGGAAGGGAAAGGGATCTTCCCTTTCCCTTCCCTCCTTTTTTTTCCCTTTGTCCTAAGGGAGAATCGTACTAGTAGTTGCGGGATTTCATCGGAAGCGGTTGGGCATTTCATTTAAGTATTCGCAAATTGTTTCTAGTACAAACAATTTGACTACTGCGTGAAAATATGTATATATGTATGTTTCTAGTAGATTTTGTGATGTAAAATTGTGTAGTTTTACATCACAAGAGTCTACGCTGTTGTTCATTATGTGGAATTATGGAAATAAGAGCTTACTTAAAAGTGCGATGTTGAGATTTTTTAGTGATTTAGTCCATCTCAGTGGATCGTATTAGAAAGACTGTCTCAATATATTTGTCGCCAGGAACTCCAAGAAACATTAAAATATATTAAGTCGACATTTTAGTGAAATGAAATGGAAAATATATAATTTTATCACTGAAGACATCGACAGTTATAGGCATAGATTCTTTTGCCTTCCCTCTCGAGGAGGAATTGTACAAAAAAAAATATCTATGCCCTTAGTATGGTTTTTTATTTATTGTTCTTATGGCATTAACAAGACCATCAGCCCAATGACGTAACTTTTAGAGAAACATTAACTGTCCCTAACACTCCTCCAGTAAAGTCATAGTAGGCTTTACTGAAGTTATAAAGGACTTCTTGGAAGAGCGCGAGAACTTTAGCTACACATGTTTATTTAGATCTCCTCCATTCTTGTCATTTACACAGAACTTTAAAACACAATATACTATCACTGTTGTACTTTAAACCTCCTAAAAATGTAAAAAATAGAAAATCTAAATAAAATGACAACCTCACCTCCCATTCCTGCCAAAAAGTCCCCTCTTCTTCCTTTATGGCATGGCGCACAGTTCAGCGCATTTGCCAATTTCACGTATTAATAAGTAATCCATAGTGTAGAATCACAAGTAAATCAGTTTTTTCCTATCATAAAACTCCTCCAGTAAAGTGATAGTAGGCTTTACTGAAGTTATAAAGGACTTCTTGGAAGAGCGCGAATACTTCAGCTAAACATGTTTATTTAGATCTCCTCCATTCTTGTCGCTTACACAGAACTTTAAAACACAATATACTATCACTGTTGTACTTTAAAACTCCTAAAAATGTAAAAAATAGAAAATCTAAATAAAATGACAACCTCACTTCTCCTGTTCCCGCCAAAAAGTCCAAAAAGTCCCCTCAGTATGGTCTGAATTCCATAGTGTTATCTGTTAGCGGTAATAGGCGACTGCACTAGGGTGAACTTTACCACTTAGGTATCGATACTTTTACTCGATATAATATCGGTTGAAAAGTATCGATATTTACTCAGTATTGATTGAAAAGTATAGATGAAAAGTTTTGAAATTCTTAAATGATACGAAAACATAAGTCAAAATTAATTCTATGAAAAAGTGTATTGTGTATTATGTATCTAGTTTTTTATTTGTGATCGAAGGGTGCAAGCAAGCCACCTTAAGACTGGCAAACAGTTTTTTTTTTCTCTCGGACATAGACAAACAACCTTGTCAACTACAATACACAAATTAGGAGTAGGATGCGTTCAAAAATTACAATATATGATTCACAAAAAAAAAAACATTTTTATCAGTATAGATGGTTATGAGCGTATTATCCTGCCCTTTGTCCATCGAAATGTTAAAGTGAAATCGTGACATTGGCATACCGATTCGAGTACTTTTGACAGATATGAGTACTTTCGACCGATACCTACTCGATGCAGTCGATACTTAGTTTTAAAGTATCGATACAAAAAGTACTTGGTATCGGAAAGAAAGTATCGAGTAAGTACTTGTATTTACTCGTATCGTTTCATCCCTAGACGGCACTTTGTGCGCTGTGTGAAAACGACGACGGTAATGTTTGATTCTACGAAGATCAAAGAATATTTATATAAATATTAAAAAATATTTTATTTGAGTTTTTAAAAATATGGCACGCAATCTGATACTTTTTTAATTTTTGTCTGGCGGAATCGACCGCTTTTTTGGAGCTAATGTAGCGCTCATCGCCCTAACAAACGTAGATGTTACAAAATATTTCTATACAGTAATTTATGCCTATAACCAAATAATATTCATAGTATGTACTTACCTAATAGATGTAATGTACGTATTTTAACACATTATAATGTTATGTACATGTTCTAATCGGTATACCTGCCAGAAAATCTATGTAGTCTATAGCTAAGATGGCGGGTGATGATAGTGACAGGTTTGTAAATAGCAGCGAATAGTGAATTTCCTTCTACATTAATTGATTAAAATTGACTTTATTACCATTGTTCAATTTAATAACTGTACAAAATTTCGATCATAAACTATGAACGAATCGTGCTATATATTTTATAATGTAACAAAACCATTTTTTGTACAGTGAATTAAAGCCGTCAAGTGTCGCGATCATCAGAGAAGTTTATGATAGTGAAAATGCACATATTAAATTTGAAATGGAATTGGAAAGAGCACTTGAGGCCGGCGTGAGCGTAATAGTAATAGAGCCGGAACCACTTGGCGAGGAAACCGCAAGGTGGATTTACGTTGGAAATCTCATCCACAAAGTAGCAATCTACAGTGGACTTTGCAGCATAGCTTCAGGTATTCAAACAACCTTGTTAAATTATTCAAATAACCTTGGAAATATGTCTTGTTAAATAAAGTTAATTTGTTATTATATAATGAGAGTAACATTAAATAATTAAGATTGTTGAAATAATCTAAGCTGAATTATTAGACAGTTACATCCAGCTCACTTTTCTCCATTAAAACCAGATTTCTATATATTGATTACAACTGAGCATTCACTCTACAAAGCACAAACAATATTCCTAATTAAAGTCGATTCATATTTCAATATCTATATAGCTTTCTTTAGGGAATAATAATGAAACAGAAAAGTCCAAACTAATAGGCAATAAATTATGTACATAATATGTATTATACTACAGGTTTGGCATGGAGTTCGTTGGCATGTGCTCCATTTGGAATTGTATCAGTTCTTTGTGCTGGCTGTTACACGTTGTCGTGGCAATGGGATCCCTGCTGTAAATATCAAGAAGAAAAAGATCGACGACATTTAGCCACACTACCTGTATTGAGTGATCTCACGTCTGCATCCCCAATAGTTATTGTGCGCACAGATAATAAAAGAAAAATTTTATTACATAATTCAGTAGCCATAGTTGCTGCCACTGTTTGTCTGTGGAGATTGTATAAAACATTTAAATAAAATATTTAAGTCATTCTCAATGCATTACATGTAATAAGATCAGAGTAGAGTTAAATAATGTCTACATAGGTCACAACAGCCTTAAAATTGAAAAATGGAGAAAATGCAGTGTAGTCTGTGCTTTTTAAACATACTTATCTGCATTATTATGCATATATAGGCGAATAAATGTATAAATCGTTATAATTGTTGTTATTGTAGTAGAATTAGGTAAGCAAACCTGTACAAACCTATTTTCTTAAAGAAATTATTTTAGATAATCAAGTGTGAAATTAGTTATAGCATTAGTTTGTTAAAAAATTGTTATAACTGATAATACTAATTAATAGTGATTACTGAAGTTTTCACTGTTACTATAATAATAAAATACATAACAATTAAATCAAATATTTATTATTAAATATTATAATTCCCTGTATTACTAAACTAGCAGCCCATACCAACATTGCCCAGGTTGAATACATAATATGTAGCATATAGGTACCTCTCAAATAGGTGCAGTGGTTCTGGGGATTATCCTCCATAATATATAAACAAACTTATAAAATAAGCTCTCTTTATAATATAGTACAGATAATTGTTCCTTGATAGTTGATTATGGATCATAAGAAGTGCAATATGAGTGCATCCTGAATATCTACATAGCAATGAAGTAACAGTCCTGTACAATAGTTGCTCCTGTACGTTGTTGCTTACCTGTAACTTGTTCATACTGTCTAAACTAAATATACTTAGAATATAGTACTTTCACCACAGTTTTCGTTTGCACAGAAAAGTGGAACTGATTCCCGACTATCCCAACTTACCAAATGCGTAAAGAATTTATATTCAACTTTATTGGCAACGCCGCCGTAAATATGTGCACATATAGTAACAAAAAAATAATTGCTGGCAAAACTAATTGGACTTCATGTTACGTAATTAATATAATTATACCTAGGACCTATTTCCCTGCTCATACAATCGATTTTTACATACGTCACGCAACTAATATTGTTATTAAACCTATACCACCGTGATCTGTAGAAACCGGTTAAGCTCTTTCGCGCTGGTTGCTATCTATCGATCAGTCAAAGTTTTTGTAAATCGAAACGAACCGCGACGACGAATGATCGAATCATTTTTACCTGATCACCATACCAATGGATCGCGACAGTCACGAGTGGGCCGGGTCACGAGAAATAATCAATCGACACAGGTCTACTCTGATCGAACCCTTGGATTGAACATGATGGGGTTTGCTTAGAACAAGCGCGGTCGGCCGCGATTTGCCGATGAACCAATAAAAGCACAAAAATTAAGCGCAATAAACGCTCAATTCTGCTATTGGTAGATTGAAGTTTCCTACGCTTATTTAGTACAAAAGTACATAAAAGGAGGTACATTACTTATATTTTGGGTAATACCCTAGAAGTAGGAACTATATACAGACAATAGAACACGTTCTACGCTTATGTTGCCTTACCGCAACTACACTTAAGAACTCAATATGTGGGCGTCCAAGCTAAAAGGATCCAGTGGTCGTCATTTAGTTTCCGAGATATGCGCAGTTTTGTAAAGTTGGGTGAAAAAATGGCATTTCGCGATTTTAATTGATTATTAATTAATGCTCAATTAACTAAAAATTCATATAGTAAATGACTATAATATGTTGTTTCTAAAAAGAAACAAACAGTAGAAGTGTGTTTTTTATTTCAATCCAGCTAAAAATACTTTTTCTCAAAACAAGCTTTTTCAGTTTCAACTTAAAATGTCTGAGAAAAAAAAATATATGCCAGTTTTTGAATATTTTTTTAATCCTTATTATCAATTGACTATTTTAAATTCCGAATTTAGTCTTAACTCAATACTCCACTACTGGACCCTTTTTGCTTGGACGCCCACATATTTATATTATTGTCTACTTTAAAACTGCAATCTTGTGCTGTAAAAGTGCAAAAATCACTCATTAACCGCTTGTACTTGTACTGTGCCGCTTGACAGCTTGCAGGAAAGATCATTGCTTAAAAAAGGAAGTGAGAAGTTCCAGTGTTACTTTTCATGTGTAAAGATTTCTCTTTATAGTCCTATCAAATAACGGTTGAAATCGAAATTTCGATATAAAGGTAACATTTTTAAATAATATAAAAATATAGGCTTTATTATAAATTACGTTTACACCAATATTGTAATAATAATTGTTATTCAATAATCTAGGTACGTGTAAATAATAAATAAGTAAAATAAAATATGGTTATGGTAATTTATCAATAACATGTAGATACATAAACATCCTACTCCTCTCCCTAACTGCTGCGCGTGTTCGACCCTTCTCACACTTGGCCATGGCATACCCCGCGTACGCGGCTTACGCCGGTCTCATAGTACGTTTGTCTTATGCTGCTTCTATTGTTCTATAATATACATCATCCTACTTCTATGGGTACCTTATATAAATTTTAAATATTATTGTTATGTACACATTTCAATTATTTATTATTCATTTAAAATTGTTGGTTACATATTTGTTACTTTTTAGTTTCTTGTACCGTTGGTAATTTCTGAAGTTTACGATTTGATAATTTCTTGTCTGCAATTTAGTAATTGCTGAAGTTTGAGAGACACTTATTAAAATCTTATATGAGTATATTATAGTATGTGCACTTACGTAATATGAGTTCTACTCTTTTTACATACAAAATAGAAAGCTAATTTGCTTTGATTTAGTTCATGAGTAACATTAATGTTACAAATTAAAGCAGCTTGCGCGAAAATACCCGCATAGGAAGTGCAATGTACAAATTTTTACCATATACTACTGTTGTACAGTTTTTTTCGCTCTCTTAGCCATCATATAAAAATATAATGATGGTATATGATATCGTAAGAAAATTGCAATTTTTGGTAGACACTGACTAAGGACAAGTTCATCTTGTTTGTTAACTACCATATCTAGGATCTTCTCTGCTGTATATTCTGCTGAAAATCCTGCAGCTGTACTTGTATCCATCACTGAAAATTAAAAGCAGATTTTTAAATTGCAATCATAATAATGTCAATTTTTTGATAATAAAATTTAACTTTAAAAGCCTAGATTTCGTTTGGAAAAGTCCGTATATTCCGATTTTATTGAAATAATTTTTGTTCAGATGACTTAAAAACTATATGAAAATATAACGCAAAATTAACAAAATTTATTCTTAACATCAGCATAATTTCTTAAAATTAACAATAGAAGCTGCAGTACAAAATGGATAATGTACAACTCATTTAATTATAAAGCTAATTAAGACGAAAAGAATATCCATTACCTCCTGTTGAACCCTTAAATACTCACTATCTCGAATTACTTACGTTGTAACTCAAATAAAATGTTATTTCCCTATGAGATACTAATAGTACTAGTAGGTACATATATTATGTATATTCTATAACTTTAAGTTCAAAAAACAGGTACAGTATATTGAAATTAGTCAAATGTAATGACATCCCACTTACTTATAATTTCTCAAACTCAAAGCAATAAAATCTTAATTTTTGGTCACAGAAATGTTTGATGCTTTTGTTCTATTGTACTCAGTATATTTTATGTGAATTTGTACATCTGTGTACCTTATATTTATGTTTTGGCTCACTGCTTAAAAGAAGTTTATCATCAGGACAGTTAACAAGTATCATCATGAGAATTTTTCAACCTTTATATGTGACTGAAGCGAGTATTAAATAAAAATTTAATTTGATGTTATTAACATTTGATGTTATTAACATGATAAAAAGTAACATCAATGAAAAAGATGTGAAGCAGTTTGAAATTCCTCAACTCAAAGGAAAATAAGCTATTTTTAGTTGTACTTGTATGTTATAATTTACTACAATAAATTATACAATAAACCTCAAGTCTAACTCTAAATTTTTTGGGTTTCACTTGAAAAAATTATACTTCAAAAAACTTAAATTAATTTCACCAACTACTACTACTTCAGATGTAGATAGACTAATATTATAATTATTGTTATATTATGTAGTAATACTAGAAACTATGAATTTTAATTATATTTCTTGCCAATAGGTACTTCATTATGGCTGCAGTTTGAGATGCAGGAATTTATTTATTAAATCTAGTAAAAAAAATTCTGTATACCTCCATGATGATCTCCAGATCCAGTGAGAGCATTGAGTGAAATAGCAGTTTTAATATATCCTGGACTGATAACAGACACATTAATACCATGCTGTTTCATTTCAGCACGTAGTGAATCACCAAATGCTTGAAGTGCATGTTTAGCTGCTGCATAAGCTGAACGATCAGGTATAGCTATCCAACCTTGAACCGAACTCACAAAAACTATATGGCCAGCTTTACTTGTAATCATTTTTGGAAGGACAGCTGAAATTAAAAACATAATATAATGTATGTAACCTTGATTTCTACAATTATTGTTAGATGTTGTCTGTATTAAAAATAAACCTTTAAGGCTAAGCTTTAGATCGACTACTGTTTCTCACGTTTACACTTGATCATAGATATTTTTTCTTGGAAACTTGGGAACCAAAACTATGCCCATATTGTTAATATTTTCAGTATTAAATTCCAAAAGCAAAGCTTTGCTTTATAAAATATTTTCTGTATACACAGGAACCAATTTGGGCAGTTTGTTTTACTATTCCTAAGTCTTACATCAAAAAACAAATTCTATCATTAACACCTCAATAATACAGCTCAATAAGGGTAAAAATACAATCTACAATCAACCAAAAGCACTTAAATTGTAATAGATCTATATCTCATACATAAAAATAAATGTTTCTTTGTATGTTTGTCGTCTACGCATTCCTAAACCATTCATCCGATTCCGCCCACCCGCGAAGGTTTCTGAATAATTTAGTAAATAAAAGACTATAAGACTATATGAAAAAATTGCGGACAACAGCTATTGAATTATAAAAGAATTGTATCTACATACCTTTTGTTAGACAAACTGGACCAAAATAATTTATAAACATAAGTTGTTTATCCACATCAATTTTGGTATCTAAGATTGAACCACGATGTGACACTCCTCCATTATTTATCAAAATGTCTATTCTACCACAAATATCTTGTACTTTTGCAACAAATGATTCTAGAGATTCAAGATTAGCATAATCCATTTGCAAAACAACAGGTTCCAAGGTTTGAATAGACTGTAAAATAGATTTTAAAGTAACAATATAATTATAGACTACACATGGATCAAATACTTATTTCACAGAGACAAACTAAAAACTATACTCTCAACCGACTTACTAATTTCTTTGAAATAAGGTCTTCTTTAACTCTGTTTAATTCTAATTCTCGCCTTGCAGCAAGAACCACTTTACTGCCCTGTTCATAAAAAGCGTGTGCAAGAGCTTCTCCTATGCCAGAACTTGCGCCAGTAATTAAAACAACCTGCAAAACATGAATAGACAATTTTATGACACATATATAAAAAATACAATGATATGTATGTACTTAGAATACAATTTTTTAAATGTATGTATGTAACCTTCCAGCTTACCTTTCCTTGCAAAATTGACTTTTTTTTATGTCGTAACATTTTATTTATTCCGAACACTGTTACACCTAACGTTAGTGGTAAACCAAAATATTTTATGTACCAAGCAACAGAATTAATAATGTCGAGCTTCATGATCACAGTTTATGATTTTATCATATAGAAAATTAAAAATACGAATAAAATTCTATCACAGACACAGAATACCACCATACTAATCACAGAACAAATATACCAGTCTGTCGCAAATTCATACAAAAAAAATTATGTACGGAACAGAGCTATTTTTTTGTGTTTTATCTCGGATCAAGTATGTTTTCTAATGCATTGTCCAGATTAAAGAGACATGTCTATATTTGTCTTTGATAAAGTGTCATCTGTCACGACACAATTTATTTGCTTCAAAGCGTAAATGTTTCATTGCCCAATTTATTACAAAATTAACTATTTTTATCAATATTCGGGTAATTATAACTTCTGGCAGAACTTTGCAATATTTAGTATGTATTTAGTGGGTAAACAAACATGTACAGAAAATAAAATGTGGTTGGAAATCAAAAGAAATAACGACATTTTAAAACACTTTATGGCGAGATATTCTCTGGATGAAGTTCGGTGAGTAGAATATTAACTAATTCATCGGTCCCAATGCTTGCTATCGGGATAAAATTTCATAATTTTAGTTTTGATTATAACTTTCGTTCATTAAAAATAGCGTGGGAATAGTACATTTATGAATGCCGATATCGATGTTTTTATTTTTTAGATGTAAAAAATTTGTGAAAACAAAACGAGGACATAATATAAAATACCAATCAAAACTCAAATAAAAACTTAAATAAAAACTCCACAAATTAAAATTTGTACACGAAGAGTATTTTATTGACAAAAATTTAAAGAGAAAAAGTGAGATTAACTGCTAAACCACTTTCGGATGAGAAACTGTTAGGATTTTCCTAATACTTTTGAGAGAAGCTTTCTGAATTTGTATTTTAAGTTTGCCTATTTTAAAATGTTGAAAATATGACCTGATTGGGTTTCTTAACGGTTCTTTTCAGTACACAGGTTTTTTTCGACTAGTTATTATATTTACTTAATTTGACGTTAAAAACACCTGGCAGTGTGTTTACTTGATTAAATTGATTTGACTTTGACTTTAAAGAACTTCTTAAAGCTTATTAATTAAAAATTTTCTAATAGTTTGTAATTTTCTAATAGTGTGTAACATAACATAACATATCTTCACGCTGTATCCCCAACGGGGTAGTCAGAGAGAACTGAGCACCAGGAGTCGCGGTCCTTACACACCTCTTTCGCTTCCTCAAATAGTGTGTAACCTGTAGCAAAAAAAAAACAAAAGTGAAAGTCGACCGTTAGTCCTCAAAAGAAGAACTGCCATGCAATTCTGTAAAAACTCGAATCACCCAAAGCGAGACTCGCTCGACAATTCACCCCACTTCGCATTCAAACTCACTTGACCTTCAAATGGAGTTCTTTAATCCAAACATTCTAGGAGCAAACTGAAGTGATCTTATATGCGAGTTTGTCGGAGATTGCTTTAAGAGTAAACATCTCAGTCGATATTTCGTCTTAGAGTATTTTAACTTCTTCTGAGATAATTACGTTAAATAACACGTTTATTTAGATTGGATTGTTATATTTAGCGAAACTTCATAAAATTCATTTAGGATAGTACAACTCGCCGCCGCTACTCATCGAGGCGGCGCTAGTATCTCTGTCGACTTTAGAGATTACCAAATCACAGTTGACAATCTCACCGCGGATTCAGAAATGAATTTGACTAATTTGAGTTAGAGAATCGCACTACTGGTCAGGAACTTATCAAAGTGGCAAAGAGAATAAGAAAGGTTTCTAGAGCAAAGAAGCATACTCTACTGGCCGTAGCGTTACATATGCTTGCATGTACACCGCCACGAATTTATGAAATAAATATTTCATTTCATACATATTTTTATTGAATAGATATCACAAACTGGTGTCACTAGTTTTGTTTAAGTGGTGTTTAAACAAAACCAGTGTAGATTGTTTTCACCAATTTCTGGTACCGCATGTCGCGCTAATTATAATCGATATCGATAGATTTGAATGTAAGGCAGTACGACTCTATTGTGTTCTTTATGTTGGTATAGCTGATTGTTTTATAGTCATCAGATTGTCTATTTTGGGTGTCTTTTTTTGACATTTGGAGTCTATTTAGCTCTATGGAAGTCTCGACTCTTGTTACGTAGTAATATTACATTCTCTTTGAAATATACTTTAATAGTAAACCCACGGGCGGACTTTTTGGCGGGAACGGGAGAAGTGAGGTTGTCATTTTATTTAGATTTTCTATTTTTTACATTTTTAGGTATTTTAAAGTACAATAGTGATAGTATATTGTGTTTTAAAGTTCTGTGTAAGTGACAAGAATGGAGGTGATCTAAATAAACATGTGTAGCTGAAGTTTTCGCGCTCTTCCAAGAAGTCCTTTATAACTTCAGTAAAGCCTACTATCACTTTACTGGAGGAGTTTTACGATAAGAAGAAACTAATTTACTTGTGATTCTACACTATGGATTACTTATTAATACGTGACATTGGCAAACACGCTAAACTGTGCGCCATGCCATAAAGGAAGAAGAAGAAAGAAAAAGGGCGGGAAACTTCGTTTCCCTCTTTGACTCATATTTACTTGATCAATGGCTAAATGCAATCTGCGAAGCCAAAACAAAGAGAAAAAAAAAACCCACGGCCTTATTTTTTATTTTATTTTTTTTAATTTATTTATGGCTGGATACGAGTCCTTTGGCCAATCACATTTAGAGGGGCAAACTTTATACATGAATTATAGTAATACAATTATAATTTTTAACTAATTAAATCTAGTGCACTTTCCTATTAAAACATCATATCTCACCAACTGTTGATATAATAAATTTATAAATTGAAAAAAAAAACAATGTTTTATCACTTAGCAAACATATGTGGCGGGGTATTTCTGAGTTGGATTCACAGAGTACTTTTAGTTTGTTTCGATTTCACTTCCTTTAATTGAACAATATCTGCAGCCAGTTTAAGTCTTTGCAAGAAAAATTTAGGGCAAATCTCTCTGAGCTGCTTGTTCTGCATTACAGTAAGTACAATTACTGTTTTCTACAATTCTCATACGATACAAATGTGCAGGAGTATTGCAGTGTCCAAATCTCAGCCGGTTATTATAATACCTAAAATCTCACAGTCAGAGGTGAGTTTTACATACAAATCCTGGTTGCTGGTCTCTTTGGGGATGTATCTAATTACACCGACCCTTGCCACTGACGAGGCTGGTATGTATGCTCTCATTTTATTTTCGGCTAGACATCCGTTCTTTAAGAAATCGTTGGCTGCAACCGCCTGCTTAAAAACTAAAGTTATTTTATTAGCATTAATTCGCCGGCTTTCGCTGATGCCCTTAACATTTTTAAAAATTTTTGATAGGAATAAAGGGTTCTTATTCCCTATTTTATCGTCCTTGTTAATCCCCTCGACGTAGACGGGGAATTCTACAATGCTACTGTTATCAGGATAACTTCTTTTGTAACCTGGTTTGAGGTACGATTTATACTTATTAGTGTCGGTTTCGGATTCATTCTGTGTTACAAGTTTTATCTTCTTGGAGTCTGAAATTGCTACTGAAATGTCGCTATCACTCTCTGACGACATTATCGCCTTACGAAATATACTATTTATGATCTAACTGTAATTATAAAATTTTATAAATTATTTAGATTTAAAAAGCGCGCTTCCTCTTTCCCGCCAAAAAAAGGAATCCTGTGGGCTTATTTTTTTTATTTTATTTTTAATTTATTTATGGCTGGATACGAGTCCTTTGGCCAAACGGGCTTTTAAGTAGTAATGTTCACAGATCACTTAAACATGTAGCTAGGTAATGTTACATTCCCTTTGCACGGGCTGATATGTTCAACCATGGACTTTAGAGTGATACGTCCATTAGCGCATTCGCCAATGTCACGTATTAATAGAAGAATCCATGAAGAATCACAATCACAAGTAAATTAGTTTTTTTTTTCTTATCGTAAAACTCCTCCAGTAAAGTGATAGTTTAAGCTTTACTGAAGTTATAAAGGACTTCTTAGAAGAGCGCGAGAACTTCCGCTACACATGTTTATTTAGACCTACTCCATTCCTTTCGCTTGTAACAGAACTTTAAAAACACAATATATTATCTCTTTTGTATTTTAAAACGCCAAAAAATGTAAAAAATAGAAAATATAAATAAAATGACGACCTTACTTCTCCCGGTGCCGCCAGAAAGTCGTTCATACAGTTCATAGAAAAACTTGACGACCTCCGTGGCGCAACGGCTAAGCGCGTTGGAAAGTAAATGGGGTTGCGGGTTCGATTCTCGCCCCGAGTCTGGATGGAAAACTACATAGGTAGTACATCAATTGTCTAATACCCATAAGTAAACTAATTAATCTGTGCCCATAACACAAGAACTGTGCTGCTTACTTTGGGACTAGATGGCGCTGTGTGAAATGTCTGAATAAGTATTATTATTATTACAGAAAAATTACATAAAACTACAAAATATTTTTAATCTGTAAGTCCGATACACTAGAATTTGTTTTGCACATATTTGTTGAGGCATTGGCAACTAGACCATCAGCTTAATCACGTAAATTGAAAAAATATTGTTAAGAGTAATACGTTTGTAATTTTGTATTTTTAGTTTTTCGGGATCGGTATAGAAATTCGTTACGAAAAAATTTGATTTTTAGATCGATTAAAATCGCCATCCAAGGAATTGATTCGCAAAAAATCAATGTTCAAAAGACCGATTACTCAAATATCTATCTACGATTTTTAAAATTTTGCCTGATAAAATAAAAGCCAGATGACTCAAAAAAGCGCTGAATCTAGCTCCGAAAGCGCTAAGATGGCGGCATTGTTTGTTATAGTCATTGAGTACCTACAACGGGAGGCTGTCAGTTTTTGCGGGAAGAGTGCTACTACCACCAGTAACTGGGAACACTAAATTGCAATGTTGAATTGTGTCTTTAGGTTTTCGCATACAAAAAAATTCGACAACATTTCCTCAATTTAAGAAATACGTAGAAATAACTATATTAAAATATTATTCGTGATCTGTTAAGGTCTGAAATTAACAATTTCCTTAGTCATTGGAAATTAAATGCTTCTACGACATAGTCTCATGGGGAGTGCGTAGTTTTTTTTTCTTTTACAATTTATAATCCACTTTTCATATAATTTTCACTTTTAACTCATCTAATAAACTTACTAATAATGTACTTACATATTTATTACAGATGCAGAAAGCAATGTTTTACCAATTTCAACCAGGATGAAGTAGATTTTGCATTTCAAAAATAAACAGTTTTTCAACAAATGATGAGCAGGATATCTTTCTTTAACTACTTATTTACAAGTTACTAGCAAAACAGAGGCGTCCATAAAAAGACAACGGTACACATAGGCAAAGTACTTTTCAATTTTTTGTTTTGAAACAAACCGATAGTGTTAAAATTTGCAATAAAGTATTTATTGTATTAAAAATTTGCAAGATAATATTATATTGACTTACTGAAGCCAGAGTTCAGATACTAATTAGTAGATTTGATATAATTAGTAGATTTAAAGCGAGTTCAAGATAGCATTCTAGAATGCCATATATCATTTTATCAAAACATATTTAACTGACCAACCGCAAGCGTTAAAGATAACCCAGAAGAAAATCATGGAAAATATGATTCCATACCATAATAATATTACTACATGACAGTGTTAACACATAACATCATAATAAGATAATTTTTCAGTGTATTGGTCAAGAATATTGATTAAAATTACGACAAATATGATTGTTTTGTTTAAATTATATACCATCTTACCTTGTTTCTTACTAAAACATCTGTCACAAACAGTTTTTCAGGTTTTTTTCATTATCATTTATTATTTACAAAGACTAATCGATATTTCAATCTACTGAAGTTGGATCACTATATTCAGCCCAAAAAAGTCCTTCGAAACTAGTTTATTTGTGAATTATTCAATTTTTATTGATTTCTGAAAAACTCTAACTGTGGACTTATGCGGTTTTTAACCGATTCGATTCTAAATTAAAAATAAAGGGACGTAAACCCAAAAGTCGGAATACTACTCTTTCCAGTTTAAGTAAATAAGTTTTATAGGTGCCTCCTCAACCCGAGTTACAGTAGGTTAGTAGGCTTTGGGGCCGAGTGGTGTGGGTGACCCGCCACAGGGGGTGAACCAACAGGCGCTTACAGCTCCCATTAAGTGGAGCCTTAGCCTGCCATCCCAAGACCGCAGTGCGTAGACTTCATGTCTACATCCTTCTCGAGGTGGCCCTGTTTCCACTGAACACTGCGGATCTAGACTGGAGAGTCGATAAAGACTCCTGGGGGTGGTGCTTCGGCGGCGCCCTCAGTACCGGGTCGGGGCCGATGAGGCTGTAGTGCCGAAAGGGCCTGGCCCGGACAAGGGGGGGAAATCGTCCTCTCTGAGGACGAAAGGGGTTCTTTGTCGTCACCTTACCTCTCTGCTTTCAGAGGGGAATGGTTGTCGCGCGCGTTTGCGCATTGTTCGTTTTTGCGTCCTCTGCGGAGGACGCAAAGTCAAGGCGGAACGCGCTCGGCGGCACTAACCCTGTCGCCGGGTGGCGTGTGGAGGGTGGACCGGCACCAGCCGCCCTCCCCGGGACCCCGCGCAGTCACTTCAACGACCCCCGTCATGGTGCTAAGGGGGTACGTCGTGGCTGCGCGGACCGACGACGGGCTTGCCTTCATTGGCCGGCCCAAGAGAAGGAAAACTTGAAACAAACCCGTGAGCGAACACGTAAAAACCTGTGGGTACCTGGGGACCCCCACAGTATTTACCCTTCTCCTCGGAATGGACGTCACCCGGGGAGTGACCTTTATTTCGTTCCATGATTCCTAGTCCCCCGTGAAAAGGGGACGTTTATGATATGAGTAAAGCCAAACTAAAAACAAAAAATTATAAGGGGAAAAGGGTGGTAGAGAAGATGAACGTGGAGATAGAAGGAGATAAGGAAGAGGTGGAAGTAATGTCCGACTGCTCGTATTCGAGCGAGGCTAGTAATCCGGGATTGGCCCAGGAATACTTTGAGGCCACTGGTCCGGGAATGACACGTGAGTACTGGGAGAGTATGTGTAACGAGTCCTCGGATTCTGACGCAACAAAATTTAATATGGCGGGCAGGCACCCCTGGTACAAAAAACTTTTAATTGAAAGGAATGTAAGGAAACTGGCAACCAAGAGAGGCATAGGCCGGCCACCCACCACAGGGGAATACGTTGGTCTCGCGAAAGCCAAGCGAGACCTCATCGAAGCCAAGAAACAAGAGCTGGCGCTCCGAGCAGAACAAGAAATGGCGCAAACGGCAGAGGAGCTCAGGCGCACGAGGTCATTGCGCCTGAGTGAGTCGTCGTCGGCTGGAGAGGAACAAATTGATCGAGCGAATGTGGCTGTAGACCTCCGTACGACAATTATGAATGATCTGGCTGCCATCGAGAAGGTTTCCAAGACATCGGGAAACCTTAAGGGTACATTTCAGAAAGCCCTTAACGATGCGGTGGCTTCCATAAGAGGTGTAACCGAGGAGCTCTTGTCAAGAACCGTAACAGAGGAAACTCGTAGGCTCCAGGCAGAAAATAGTCGCCTAAGCGCGGAGGTAGCGGAGCTTCGCTCTCAAATGGCAGAGCTGAGGGTTGAAGTGGCGAAACATGCGAGCCGTGCTGGACCTGCCACATCGGATGCGGCTAGCACAAATAACGTGATGTTCTCACAAGAGGAGTTGGCACGTGTAATAATCGCGCAAGTTGGCACGATGATTAATGCCAGACTGGAAGGGCTGGAAGATCGCCTCCTTCCAGAAAAGAGATTCAGGCCAGCGTCGTTAGGTACTAGTGTCGTAGTTGATGCTTCTGTTTCCGGCGTCGATAAGGGAAGACGTGAAGGAGAAAGGAGGAAAAGGAAGAGGAAGGCGTCTGAATCGTCTGCGGCGGAGGCAACTCCGCAGCCCCGCCCGCTGCCTTCAATGCCAGCCCCTGCGGAAGGGACCTACAGCGAAATAGCCCGTAAGGGTAGAAAAAAGAAGACATCCGAGAAGACCTCCCAGCCCCCTACTAAAACGGTATCTACAGAGGCCCCTAAAGGGAGTACTAAAAAGAAAGGCAAGAAACCGAGGAGTAAACCGAAGCTCCGCGTACCTAGGACGTCGGCAGTTGTGCTGACAATCCTGCCGGATGCGCAGCAGAAGGGTGTGACATATGCCTCCGTTCTTACGGAGGCTAAAAACAGGATAAACCTCGGCGACCTGGGCATTACGGAGCTGAGGTATCGGAAGGCGGCAACTGGGGCTGGTATATTAGAACTACCGGGCACCACCAGCGGAGAAAAGGCCGACTCCCTGGCGTCTAAGCTCAGGGAGACTTTAAGCCCGGGAATTGTACGAATCTCCAGGCCCACGAAATGTGCAGAGTTGCGCATATCGGGCCTGGATGACTCCGCGTCGGTGGCCGACGTTTCTGCGGCTGTAGCTGAGAAGGGGGGATGCGCCATCGAGGCGCTGAAGGTGAGCGAGATTCGCCGTGCTCCCTCCGGATTAGGCTCTGCCTGGGTTCGGTGCCCGGTAGAGGCGGCGAAGAAGGTAGCGGATGGCCGTTTATTGGTGGGATGGGTCTCGGCTGGGGTGCAGATCTTGGAGCCAAGACCGATGAGGTGCTACAGGTGCCTTCAATTGGGGCACCTGCGCATAAACTGCACGTCGGAGGTGGACCGAAGCGGCGAGTGCTATCGCTGCGGTCAAGAAGGTCACTTGGCCGGCACGTGTAAGGCGGCGCCTCATTGCTCGCTGTGTGCCGCCAACGGTGTGCTGGCCAATCATTTATCTGGGGGGAAAACGTGTGAGGGGGCGAAGCCGAAAAAGAGCAGGTGCACGGTGACTGCTGCCGCTGCCCCGCTACCCACTGCGGTAGAAGTAGAGGAGATGGCCACCGAGTAAGGGCCTCTCCAGGGACCATCGCCTTCGGGCGAGCATACGCCCCGCTGTTCTGTCAGCGGAGTGTCCACGGAGGCTTGGGGTGACTTTCGGGGGAGGGTCACTCCTTAGATAGCCTCGAGATGGCGCGCGCGGTGTTCCCGCGCGCCTCTCACGACATTATGGGTGGGAGTTCTGCCCTCCCACCCAAAACGGGACGAGGCTGGCTTAGCGCCGGCCGTTGCCCGCCGGGGTCGCGGAAGAATGCTAACGCACCCCCGTTACCCCGGCATCAAGGCTCTCGAGGAACACCGTCAGGTTTTAGTGGGTAGCCCGGCATTGCACCTCACAGCCGTGGAGTCCCACATATCCCCCTGCCATCCCCCATGGCAGGACGGAATGCATAAAGCATTTCCTGACGCAAAAAAAAAAAAAAAAAAAAAAGGTTAGTAGGCTTTGACACATAGCGTAGTAGATAGTCATTAGTAGTTTTTTGTTTGATAAATTTGTTATTCGTTTCAAGAAGTAAACCAACTTCTTGACTCTACTCGTAAGACGGTCGGTGTGCTGGCGACAATCGTTCATCCAACTGCACTCCAAGGTAAGTGATCATACTAAACTTCTCTATTTTTAAACAGGTACAGGTTTTCTGTGATAGCTCTTTACAATCATTCACTTTCAGGAAGCAATCAAGGCGGTCAGCAGCCCGTTCGGAAATTGCAAAGGTGATATATTTTGTTTTATTGACATTGAGTGTGAGCAAATTATTGTCTAGCCAATCCTTGACAACGTTCAGAGATACGTCGGCTTCCGTATATAGACTGCGCCATGACTCGGCTGAGAAGAGCAAAACTGTATCATCCGCAAAACATATATAGTATTTATTCTATCTTTGTTCAAGAGTCGAACAAAACTGTCTATATAAATGATAAAAAAGATGGGTCCGAGAACACTCGCTTGTGGTACGCCATACTTTACCGTTTGCTCTTTGCTCAAAGATTCATTGATTTTGTTTTCTTTCACTGAGGACTGAAACCATAATAGAGGTACGCCGCGTATTCCGATAGGCTCCAGTTTGCTTAAAAGTAGCCTGATAGAAATGGTGTCAAAGGCTTTCGCTAGATCTAAGAAGACTCCCAGACAAGGTAGCCCTTTGTCTAAATTTTCTGTGATAAACTGGCTCAGCGCATCCACCGCTTGTTCCGTAGACTTTTTCTTTTGGAACCCGAATTGTTTCTCTGAATTTGTTTTATATTTATGTGTAAAATTTGTTAACCTTATTTTTATAACTGTCTCCAGGTCTTTAGAAAGTGTTGGTAAGGGATTTATAGGACTATAGTTTGCGATTTCTTTTTAATCACCAGCTTTATGAATGGGTACTATAATTCCTTTTTTAAGAACTTAAGGAAATATTCCCGTAACAATAAAGTTGATGAGATGTGTTAGCGGAATCAGTACATAAGCTAACATTTTTTTCAGAAAAACAGCAATGATTCCATCCCATCCTGACGCGCAGCAGCTTCTAAGTCTTATAACTATATTACTAACTTCTTCAGTATTTGTCGGGTGCAGGAAAAATGAGTCTCTGGGATTCGGCATACCTTGTCTTTTTGTGGTAAGTTGTCGTTCCGTTTTTTGCAGCCTGTTTAAAGTTATTTCCACTAGCTTCGAGCCAACTCCAAGAAAGTATTGGTTATACTCATTGCAGAGATTTTCATCTAGAGATGTTGGGGTATTTTCTTTACTATTATTGGGCATTTCATTTATTAGTTGTCATGTTTTCTGGCTATCTTTTAGACTACCAGTTATTTTAGTTTCGTAGTATAAGTTTCTTGCCGTATTTATTACAGATTTGTGTACATTTCGATATTTTACATAGTTTATTGTAAGTTCGTCGTTTTTAGGATTTCCTCGTGCTGCTATATGCATTTGGTCTCGTTTTAAAGAACTATTTAATATGGCTTTAGTTATCCAAGGTTTAATTGCTATTTTTTGGCTACCTGGAAATTTAATTCTATCAGTGTATTGATTGATTGTATCCCTAATTGTTGCAATAAAGTATTCCCAAGCTGTTTCGGTATCTTGTGTGTTAGTAATCTGGTCCCATTGCTCATTTCTTAAATGCTCTCCAATCTCCTCATAATTTAATTTTGTTATGACTACTTACGTTTGCTACTGGTGGTGTCTTTCAGTTTAAAATGCATAATACCTAGGAATGATCCGTAATAGTTGTTTTGCAGGTAAGAGTTTTACCTGCAAAACAACTAATACCTGAGCCTTTGTTTTTACCATTATATAGTCCAAGCAAGTACCCGAGTGTTCCCTACTGACAAGCCTAGACGTCGGAAACAACCCATGGGTAGCCAACATTGTATTTAATAGTATGCAAACGATTGCTATTTATTATTTTTAAAATCATTGACAAATTTTAAATTCAGCATTTTGCCGCTTGAAATGTGTATTTATTGAGTTTAAAAAATCATCTATCTTTCTCTGAGGGGGAACGGTAAATTGCATAAATCATGAACTCATTTGAAACCTTAAGGCAAGTTAAGTTTTTCAACAAGAACATTGAGCCTATTTTGTATAAAAACCACTACCCCGTCATTTTAAAGCTTATGCTATTGTGTACTGTAAGTGGTGTAACCCGCAATTTGTCCTTGAGTACCTCCTTTGTCTTTTAACCAACATTCTGTGAGTATTATAATGTCTACATCTTTTTTCAGTCTTTCAAATACTTCACTAATATTACATTCTCTTTGTACTACACGAAAGTCATCAAAGTTTTTTGCAATACTTCGTATGGTTTGATTTAAAACCAGTAGTTACAACCTTTGTTGCTTGTTTATAATGTATTTGGCGCAATCCTCTATTCTATAAATAGCTCCTAAAAATATTTGATAAGTCAATTAAATCATTTAAATTATTAAACATTTTGTCATTCATTGTATTTCGTAGCAACATTTTCACAACATTCTGTACTTACAGGAATCACCACGTGATAGTTCGTTTTATATCTTTGATTATAATTAAATCCAAACGCACAGCAAAAAGCAGTGTTTTTGTTAATTGAAAGCTGGAATGCACATTGTTGTTTTGTATTTCTATCGAGCTGTATGAGTGTCGAATAACTAAAACTAATGCAGTAGCTAAAACTAATATAAAAACTAAAACTAAAACAAATTAATTTGATCATTATGAAATCAATACTGGTCACAGATGTTAATACTAAGTATTTCTTCAATATTTTCTTATTCGGTGGTTGTTGGTTTCTGAAACAAGTCTTCGAGAGCACTTTGGTTTTACACAAAGTGAATATCAGAATTATCGGTCCTCCTGACCATATTTTTGTCCGTTATTTGTCCAACAGTATTCGTATCTCTGCTCTTTGGCGCATAATCTACATTGACGAAAAAGTTGTCGCTTTCTCTTTGTAAGTCTCTCGTTGAAATATACTTTATTATCTTTGCCCGTTACTTCAATATCTCTAGTGGTTAATCCTTTTCTTATTTTTGCTGCTTGAATAATTTCTTGCTTGATGGTTTTTCTGGTGAGACGTAAGATTATGGGTCTTGGCGATTGGTCTTTGCTCCGTTTCCGCACTACTCTTCTTACTGTATTAATATCTTGGTCTTTGCAAATTACGTCCTATCTTCATAGTTGCTAACTTAACTATATGTATTAGGTTCTCCTCCTTATTCTCCGGTATTTCTTGTATTTCAATTTCGTTACTAGCCAATTTCTGCTCTAGAACTTCAATTTACACTTCCAGTCATGTTACCTCATTTTTGAAATTATCTTCCTTTGCCTCCAGATTTTTTACTTTTGGTCGATAATTTTGTTCTTAAATCATCGACCTGACTATTACATTTTTAAATGGCAAAGGACAAAGCGTCTATCCATTTTTTCCGAGAGGTTATCTAATTTAATCTCAAGTCCTCGCATCAACTGTTCAAAGCGATCAACTAAAGGTGTCATTGCATTAGTTTCTATGGAGGACTCTACGTAATATTTTTTTCTGTGAGTAATATTGTCTATATCTTTCTGACAATTCTTACCTGTTTTTTCCTCTATTTCATGACTTAGCACTTTCGAAATACAATCGCCCGTAGTTTCTTCTATTTCAGTATCGGTACCCAAAGAGTGCTGAGCAGTTCGAATGGATGTATTTGAATTATCCGTTTTGGGGATTTTGCTAATACATGATTGACAACGCCATGAAGTTTTATACTGTGGCGTCATTGTCAGAAAACGCTTCATGTTCACATTAACGCATTCAAGAATTCAAGATCGTAGTACTTTCATTTTACATATGCTGCAACTCATAAATTCTTTTTTAGATATTTTATTTGGACAGCCTGCACAATAAAACATTTCAAAAAACAGAGAGCATCACAAACTAATAATAATCAAAAAATTAAGGTACGAAAATCGCCAACAAATATTCACTAAAGCGGAAGTCGTCCAATGGCTACCGCTGAGGCAGCGCTTTAAGCGCTTTGTGATTTAATTTCTGATGCGCGCGCGCTGCCACCGACTCGTGCCACCGGAGAGATTGCGAGTAATGTCGCGCAGGATTATACTGACAATACTTTATTTATTTGCCGATTACTCCACTAATCCTGATCACATAAGCACCACCACTTAGATTTTTTTACAGACTCTAGATATACTTATTTTGTTAATAGAATTTCACTTTGAACTGATATTATTGAGGAACGTACACAGCAACAAACAAACAGTGCTTACGTAGCGAGGTCGGCACTAATAATCTGAAATCTAAAATAACAAAAAAAAAATAAGAAATGGTGAAGTTTTTCTTTTTATTGTGATAAATAATAATTTTATCTTAACAACTTTTGTGAATTAAAAAATAACACAGCGATTAATTTTTGATAAAAAAAAATAGGCAGTCATTCAGAACTGCCGACAGAAGTGAAAATTTAAAATTATGAAATAATGTAAAAAATTATGTCATGTCAATATTCATACTTTTTCAATTTATATTACATTTATTTTCAAATATTACGTATATTTTTCAACCTAAAGAGATGACGCCTATGACCTATACAACTGTGGACCAGAAAAAAAATAACGGGTACCATGAATACCTTGCTTGCGATTCAATTTTAATGGATACATGAAGTTTAATGACATAAACGATATATTTTTAAAAGTCGGAAAAGTTGATAATCAGGCAAATGAAAATTTCGAGGTTAGACTTTTTGTCGCGAACGGAAGAAGTGTGGTTTGTGCTTTAGATAGTTTTAAAGTACAAAAACGATAGTAAATTGTACTTAAAGTTGTGTACAAGTGAGAAGAATTTAAAAGTGAGAAGAATAGAGGAATTCGACTTAACATTCCTTTTATAAGTCCAGCAAAGCCTATCTACTATTACTTTACTGAAAGAGCGTTAGAGACTTGGCTACAGATAAATAAGTTTTACATCAGACAAATGTTATTGGAATCTGAATGATAAACACGGAAGACAAAGCTGTATGGGCGTAGTGCCCTATGTTTCTCAAGAATTGAGGAATAATTTAAAGGCATTCGACCGCGTCGACCACGTTATTATTTTATTCAAGCTGTACAACCTGGGGACTCAAGGCGTTTACTGCGGTGGGTGGAATCTTACCTCACTAACCGTTCTCAAACTGTAGTAATGGGTGCATGCAGATCTAATTTCATAGACATTAGTTCCATGTGCCACAGGGATCTCATTTGGGTTGTTATTTTATAATGTTTATTTGTATGATGTATGTGTGTTTTCTGCATTCCGAGTTTTTGATGTATGCTGATAACACAAAAATATTTCAAGAGATCCGAAACGTAGACGACGTTAGACAACTTCAGCTTGACCTAAATTGTCCCACTGGATACTACAATTGCAATAGAATCTCCGTAAATATTGATAAATGCCAGTTAATTTCCCTCACAAGACGGCGCCATCCTATTGCGTGTAATTATGTGATCGGGAGCAATATTATTACACGAACTGAAATGATACGAGATTTCGGTATCCATTACGATAGCAAATTTTCTTTCAGTCCACATATTGACATATTGTTTCTAGGTCATTGAAAAACATCAGGCTCGTCATACTACGTCATACATGTTCCGTATTCACAAATACCAATTGTATAAAGAATGTGTACCTAGCATTAGTACACAGTATATTAGAATATGGTTCTTGTGTGTGGTCTCCGTGTTATGGCGGTCATATTCAGCGCATTGAACAAATTCAAAGAAAATTTATCAGCTACATAAACTATCGCTCATCGCATTCCAACTTGGCATACGAGAATGGGTGCCTAGATCAAAATTTAATGACCCTCAATAATAGAAGAACATTTCTCGAAATGTCACTCCTGTATGATACATTGCGCGCCGAGATAGACTGTCATGATTTGATAGCCGAACTAGCTGTTTGTGGATAATAAACGGAGACGTACACGTCATACGAAGCTGCTGCATGTCCCTCTACGAGGTACAAACTACACAAAAAAATTAAACTTTGACTCGCATTGCACACATTTATAATGCATCATTTGTTGAAGCAGATCCATTTCAATCCACAAAGCGTTGCAGTTTAAGCATATTTTAATGAAAAATAGGGATAGTCAATGTTAACAATTGTTAACAATGTTGACAATTTTATTAATTTTTATGGACATCTCACCCTTGACCAAAAAATCGATAACTCCAAAATTGTTATCACAAAAAAAGATGACATGGTTTCTAAGACAGTTCCCCTGTATCTCTTATAGACTTATAGATTCGGAATTCCCCATACCATCCCAGTTCAAAAAAACATTGTATATATTAGTATAGTAAAAATATATTTATGTAGATTATCGCTCTCTCAAATGTTATGCGCTGAGATCTCATCTATATTATAATACGCCACTTACACATGGCGGCAACTTATTATGGCTCCGTCCATTATGTTTCTTGGTCCGAGGTTAAGAAATTAATTTTGTTATTACTCTATTCTCCCTTTAGAGGGACAGCAAAGGGATCTATGCCCATAAAGCCAGCGTCTTCAGTGTAAATAGGTATATCCCAAGGGCGGATCCAGGGGGGAGTCATTGAGGTCATGACCCCTCCCCCTTCTGGACTGGATCTAGGTTAACTAGTGATCATTTTTCTAATCTCATTGTCATCGAATTGGAGCCTGTCCTGACTAGGTCTCGAATATATGACCCCCCCTGACTTGAAAACTAGATCCGCCCTTGGTACATCCTTCATATTATTTCATTAAAATGTTGACGTAATACATTTTAATGTTTCTTGTAGTTTCTGTCGAAAAATTTATCGACGCGATCTTTCTAATAGAATCTGCTGAGGCAGACTACCCACTAAAAGAATCTCGACATTACATTAGGTACTAAGTAAGCACTTATTTTTATAATTCCACATTATTTCACAACAGCGTAGATACTTGAGCCGCAATACAACGTCAATTTAACTTCACAATTTCCACTAAAACAATTTACAAATAATTAAAATAAATGTACATAATGAAACGAACGTCATGTGGTATAGTCTACAAAGTGAACATAATCAGTGGTATTTAACATTCTGTGTTTATATGGCAATACTAATTCACAATTCTCTGATTTCTACAAATGTCGGGATTTTGTTTGATTTGGCCTGGATATAAATATACTAAATTATTTAACACAATGTTCCAGTGAGTATTTGTCAGTATAATACTTCAAGAGAAAGGCTTATCTCGTGTTAATATTTTTTCCTAATTTCTTTGGGAGTGTCGTTTAGATGCGCTGACCTTCGTTTTGATGCACAACGCACAACAAAGCATCAAATTGACGGCTGCCCCATTTTCACAACAATCTTTGGATTTATCTCTAATTGTTAACTTGTGAAATATATTAGCTATGATATTGTTAAACATTAAACGAAAAAGATAACTGTGGCGTGTGTTGCTTAAGTGGAAAGTAAAATGATAATGGGATCAGCGACTACGCAAACAACTGCAAATGGTGTGTCTTACAGTACAACACCAAAGACTTTCTTTTCAACTTCTAGGATAGTGCTAATGGATCTGAAAAAATAATACAAAGCAACGACAAAATTACAATCAAAATGAGCGAGAGGGATATTCCAAGTGTCCCCATAACTACATTGGCAGGTGTAGCTAGCTTGACTGATTGTAAGTATTTTTTGATTCACGAAACTAAACAGAAAACTAACCTAAACAGTATTAGTATTACATTAATACTAAAATAATAAGTAGGTTAATCTTTATTAAACTCTCACTTTATTAGCATGTTTTTGATGTTTTTTATGTCATAGAGTGCATTAATAATCAACAGGATCGCATCAAATGAAAACGGAATAATGCTATTATTGCAGTGCACCTAAAAAATTGTTACCTTTCATACTAAATTCAAATTTTTTTTCTACTTAATAAAAATATTAGTGAGTGGTAATGGAACATACATTCTAGATTAAATGCTGTTTGGTAATTCATTAGTATGTTAAAGTGTCAATGATAGAATTTGTTTTTTAATAAAAAAGACTCAAGTACTTGTAAAAATAACTATGAAGTGGAGCAATAACTTATAACCTAAACTGACAAATGTTATTTTTGGATAGCAAAGACTTCATAAAACATAAAAGGAAATTCTAAATCTTGAACAATTGTAGTATATGCCTTTATTATAAACTCATCAACGGGCTACCAAAGACGACATGGTCCATGAAATGTAGTTACCTACCTTCATGCCATGCTAAATGGATGGTGCGTCAAGGTGTAATAAAACCACACTGTGATGCTGTATTATAACAATAATAATATACATATATGATATATTATAACAATAATAATTCAGGTTTACAGTGTGGTGGTTTGTATGACTTTGTAGCTCCTAAGCTTGTAATAGATTTCGACAAAGTGAAGAGTTATCTAAAGTACACAATGTAAATAATATAACAAAATAAAAATATAATCTCAACCATTTTGTAAGCTAACAAGATATAAACTAAGATACAAAATAAACTTTTCATTTATTTGGATGAGAAATTTTTGTAGGAATTTATTTAAAATAATTTCATAGGAAGTTACATAGATATTAAGAAGTTATTTAGGAAGTTTGCTTTTTCCATAAGAAGTTGTATACATTTTCGTTGCCTTCAACATTGTAAGTCATAAATATATGTATGTATGTCATATGTATGTACATCAGAATTTGTTTATTATATGGGTTAAAAGAAATTACTCAAGTCTGTCTAACCGTTCTTAAGTGACACACTTACCAACGAACATCTTTTCATTTTTATTTATATAGATAGATTCTGTAGAGAGATACTTGGGGTTGCTACCAGAACTTGGCACCTGTGTTATTCATGGGAATCTCCTTTGTAAGTTTGACACAGATGAAGTCACTCTGTCATAGTGATCATCTGATCACTGTTAGAATAGATAGAATTATTGTTTATTTATAAATATAGAGTACATACATATCTTCACGCTGTATCCCCAACGTAGTAGTAGTAGTGGTTATTAATTTTAAAAAATTGCAGATATAAGAAATATTAAAGATCTTATTAAGATCATATGGCAGCAACCCTATTTTATAATAATCAGAAGACAAAATAACAATTATTAAGATTAGCTCCAGCTGTTTGCTTAAGCATAATGTGAAAGTCTGACTTATATAATAACTAATAACTAGTGTCACTTAAAATGTATATCATATTCTTTATTTTGAAGTATTTTTTAAAAATACAAATTTTTACACTTATCATGACGTTTATTATTCTTTTAAATTTTGGTGGTTTGACAAGTTTATGGATAAGTTATACTGAAGTCACTTATACTTCTGTTTTAAATCACATATATTATAATATTCATTAGGATCTTAGCAGGAGAAATAAATTTATATAAAATGAATAGTGCAAAATCTTTTAGCTAAATTAATTATTATCTAAATTAATTGCAATATACCCCATTGGGGATACAGCGTAAAGATATGTATGTATGTATGTATGTAATTGCAATATATTACATTATAATATTTGTTTGCTATCCTATAATATATCTGTAACTAGATTTTGATAATTAAATTGATCATTTTTTTTTTCAGTACTACCAGTGTTACCACTTCCAACACCTTTACCATCTACATTAAATAATAAGTCTCAACTGTTTCATCCACGAGTAGCTGAAGAGGCAGCAATACTTCTTGCAACTCGAGATGATAATTTAGTTTCTCTGCTATTACAATCTCTTATGCAAACATCTGTGGAACACATGTAAGACATTTTTATTTATTCATATAAGTATTCTACATTTTATCTTTTAAAGGTTTTTTGTTCTATGCTATTAAAATATTTTCCAATTATTTATCAACACTGTATTTATTATAGGCAAAATATAATTTTACGCTAGTAACTAATTAATCTATGCCATGCACAGTTTCCCAACCTTTTCTAATCCATTGCCCTCTTTAGAAGAGAACAAAGATTTCAATGCGTCCCTAGTCCATAATATTAATTTTATATGAAACATTAAAATATTGTTACATATTATCTGTACCTAATTTAACTGTTTACTATCTATTAAAAATCATAAAGCAGAAATTAATAAAATGACAACCAAATGTTTAAAACATGTGTAATGTTATGTTCATTAAAATTTTAAAAATAAACACAGAATCAATAATAAATAAATAATATTAAGCAGAAATTAATAGAACGTAAACCAAATATACAATAAAATTGTTTATTAAAATTTTAAAAGTAATCAATAAGAAATTAAAAATATTTAATTTATTTATTCGACTACCTACTCCTCAGTGGTGGTACGTTCATACAAGCCTAAAAGCCGGCTTGCCTTACTAAAATGCTCAGTCAAGAACACAGAATACTAATGTGTCAAGAATGAGTACTAAAAATAAAATTCAAAACTTCAAACCATATCAAACAGTTTTCAAAATTCCTGCGATTTACTTCTAAAATGAGAACAGTGTGGGAATCTTAGAGAAACAATCCAATCAATGCGTCAGTCGATCGACACTAACGACCTCACAAGGCATAATCAGAGCAAAAATCAGAGTAATCAATCATCTCACTCTCATGCTTGGCTTGCAAGGGGCTTACAACCTCTCCTCCCTAATGGAAAAATTCGTTATAGCTGTAGCTTTTTACTGAGATTTATATAGCAATTATTATTATCGGTGCTGTATATTTTATTCATAAGATAAAAATATTTAGAATCGTACTGTTTATGACGTTTAAAAAACTATATTGGCGCCATAAAAGACACGAATTCACAAAAACACATGAATACAGTGATTTCTTTTAGTAATTTGGATAAACAACGAATTGGGACGAGGAAGATTGTAAAGAACTGATAAACTATTTACGCCTGTACATTTTTAATAGTAAAATATTATAAAAATTGTTTTGTTGAAAGATGACGCGGCGCAGAGCGATCTCGTTCCTCTCTTCTTGTCCACCAGTTGTGCCAAAGTCATGATTTATTAGTAATTGATAATATTTTAGCCTTCCCTATACATTTACAAAAACAATGCTTGCCTATTATGAAGCCCTAGGCATGCCACTGCTAGCCCTCTTGACTGCCTTAATGCCTCCGTTCTATCGCCCCCGTTGAAAATCAATCTATTATTCTATGGTATCATAAACAAATTAATAGTATTCCTGCAAGGCTTAATAGTCTTTTTTAACTCATGTTATTGTATGATTATGCCGTTAGGGATACAGCGTGAATATATGTATGTGTGTTATTCTATTTAATCTATGGAAACTTTTTATTGACGTTTATGTAATTTTAGGTTTCTATTGACATGTACTGAGTTGCAAGTTTACCATATAAATTAATTAATAAATATTAAAAAAAATTATGATCATTCTGTAATTATTTACAAAAGAAATGATCACGAAAATATTATTTTCAGTGACTTGAAAGATGATAGCATACCTAATGCTGTTAGTCCTGCACCACAACAAGCTACTCCTGAACTGTTAAAAGCAATATTACATGTTAACCCAAATGTGTTTGATCAACAACAAAGAAATCATTGGGGCAATCATCTTAATACCTCAAAGTTTAATGGAATGTCCCCTGCAACAACATACAATTATGCGTCACACAATGCTATTCATTCAAGTCCGTCATCACATGGGACTGCAGTGCATTCTGCAGCTGTTCCAAATCAACAATTATTAGCTCCACCCTGCCAGTCATCACCTCATGTCAATATGGGCTCTCCACCTTCACAAGCCAGGCCAGGAAACCAAATTAACATTACTGCCCACAACAATGTATCACCATTGTGGAGCAATACTAATTCTACCAATACTTACGCCAGTCCGCTGTCTAATAGCTCCTGTTCAAATTCACAAAATGGTGGTTTCTATAACAACATGGTTCAAGAGAACAGAAATTTTGGAACAAATATTAATGAGGAGAAAGATCCACTTTCTATGTCACCCAGAAATATATCAGAGCAACAACGGCTGCTAATACAATTGCAAGATAAAGCATTTGAACAAAGTAAGCATTGATTTTTATGTTACGAAATACAGTGTAAAATACATGTGTCACGATTTTTTATCGAACTGTAAATCAGGAAAGAAATGTTTTTGTCAGTATTTACAATATTTAGTATTCATGTCAGTATGTAATATTCTTACTCCCTTTCAGTCATTATGTATTTTTTTACAAAGAATGACCTGCACTACAGTGATAGTTAACACATTTCAAAAACCATATACTATATACTTTTTATAGTATAAAAAAAATCTATGAAATACACATTCATTAAATACACATTAATTTTTTCTAAGAATTCTAAAGTAAAATAGTTGTAATCTGCACTTGTGTGTAGACATTAAGTCTAGTAATATAATATGTAATATAAAACTTCAGCTGGTAATGTGGTAACGGGTCAATCACCTGCACAAGCAAGTGTAGCTCCTTCACCTCTGCGTCAAGAGCCTCAAGTGCCTCAGCCATCGATGGGTGCACCTTATGCTCCACAACAACCTATGCAAAACTCCACTCAAGAAAAACAGGAGTCTAACAAAAGTACCAATTTAATGGATAACAGATTTCCAGTAGTCAAAATTGGTCGTCTTTCAGTAAGTAATTTAAAAATACATATATTTTGAATAGTTAAAATTATGAGGTATGTAATGGAATAGTAAATTGTTTAATTATAGGAAGGGATACTGAAAAAACATGAAGCCTCTAATGACGAAAGAACAAGAAAAAATAGTACAATGGAGTCAGACTCTGATGATAATGTACCTCTTAAAGCAAAATCTAGTAATAATACACAAATTCTAGATAAAGAAAAAGAAGCAATAGATATTGCTAGAGAGAAAAATTGGGAAGCTGTGAAACGAAAACATGAAGAAGCTAGTAAAAAGGAAGAAGCTGAGGCTGCAATTGGTATGTTACTTTTCATCAATCTATGTTAAGTTGTTCAATAAGAACCAAATGCTTACATTCAATCTTTTCAGTCCGACCAAAATTACGGAAAGTCGAACGGAGACTAGTACCTGTATTAGAGATGCTGTCAGTTGACGAACTGATGGAGACTAATACTTATCAACGATTTAATAAATTAATAGAATCAGTATTTGAAACCATAGATGATGACATAATTATAACGGATGAAATGGGTAAGTTTTGCAACATCAGCCTTTTTCAATGCATCTGAAACCTGTTTCACATTATTATATACTTTTGTAGAAGGAACAGACATACCAGAAGAATTGTTATTACCACGTTATCAGCTTCAAGAGCTATGTTCTGAAGCAGCAAAGCTAAAAAATCTTGGTGCTATGGAAGCTATTCCATCAGACAAATTAGTTCGGTTGTTAAGTTTAATGGAAAAAAATATCAGAGCAGCGGAAAAAATGTCACTCTTAGGAGATCCTGTAAGTAGCGTATAATACAAAGCACGTTATTTTTTTGTATATTGTTAACATTATCATTGAAATTAAATTATCCTTAACAGGAAGACAGTGAAGAAATGCGACAAATATGGATCGAATCTGCCTTAGAAAGGGTTATGTGCGCGTCAGACGCATGTCTAACTTCTTTATACATAATGACATCACCTAGTATGCCCAAGCGCATATTCCTAGAAGATGTTATAGATAGAATCATTATGTTCATAAAATTTCAACTAAACAATACCATTTACTGTGTCTACGATCCTGTGTATAGCATCCAAACAACTTCTAAAAAAAAAGGTACTGTACCTTCTAACACTCCTTAACTACATACAAATAATATACACACCAGTGATGTAAGGGATGTTGGAATTCCTACAATCACAAATGCGACTATTTATCTCCGTTATTAGCGAATGCGAATGTAAAACAACATTAAAATATTCGCAAATGAGAATATTCCTTGTATTACTAGTATGTATGTTGTACTAGATGAGACTAATCACTAATTAACTCAGTAAAATCAAAGCTATTCCTAAATTAAAAGTTTTTTATTCAAATATAATAAATACTATAAATCTTTGCATTTGTGTGTTGTAAATATTTATTTTTCTTGTCCATTGACAAACAAATTAGCAAAATTAATATATTACTCCAGACAATTACACAAATTGCGTGACCCCAAACTAAGTACTAGACTTATACTATGGGTATCAAAACCAAACGGAGGGCCCTCCCTGTATCCCACCCTGACTCCAAACCAATTGCATTTTCCTTGTATCACCTAGACTCCAAGCTAAAACCTCGTTTCGTAAATCGATCTGACTGGAGATCGAACCTGGGGCCACTGGCTTGGAAGGCAAATGCTGTGCCATTGCGCCAACGGGCCAATCTCATAATTTGTGGGTAATATTAATATTATGTATTCGTATGATTTTTAGGAATGCCAATACTCGCGAACAAGAATATTGTTTTATATCTCATGAATACATTTAGTATACTTGTTTTTGTTTCTGACAATGAAAAAAATTCCCACGGACACTCAGCCGGACTTTACGCCGACTGTACTCAGTCGGTGTCGGACTCGAACCGACAGAAAATCCCTCTTCTTATGCTGTTAGCCTAAGCAACTTTTAGAGCGTCACCAGTGGCGTTGGGGAGAGTGCAGAAGGCGCAAACATAGTAGACTGTGCGTACGTGGGACTGTAAGCACAGTTGTATCTATCGCCGTCGTTTTTTTAGCGCAATATCCATGGAGCATTCAACCTATAGAGAGGAATTGTCGTTTCTTTTGTTTGAAATCAATTTACGTCTAAACACTGCTGCGATTACTGCGCTCCGTTTGGTTAACTGCACACACATACACAAGACCTAAACGTGCGTATGAATAGACTGAGATAACGTAATGAAGCTTGCACTGGTGAAGCGAGTTGCATAGATAAACGTCATAGAGCACGTCAATCGAATGGCCAGTTTAACTTGACCCGTAATAAAATGAATGTCAATTTGAAAATTATGTATTCATTATCACTTATCGATGAAATGAGGTTGTGTCTGTTTTATAGTTCTATTTTTTGCTGTTTTTGCCACACCACCGAATAGAACAGAAAGCCGCGTAAGTGTCTAAATATCTTTCGGAATATACGGCGATGTACACACAGGTCCATTATTGGTAATGTATGTACTGTTTTAATACGAGCGAGAGTTGACATTTATTAATAAGCAGTGCTAAGTAGAATGCTTCGATATTTCGGCTCTTATAGGTCGAGTGCTCCATGGCAATATCTTTGTATTTGTTTATCAAAACTATGTGTGGTAGAGCCATGCTGCATTGCAGCAAGAATTGGGCCGGCTCGCCCGATGAAATACCTTCTCACAGAATATCGTCGTGAGAGTGCCGATGGCCCATCACCGCCTCCTCCTCCTTTCCCTATTTCCCTAAAGGCCGGCAACGCTCCCGTGATTCTCCGGATGTAGCGGGTGGGTGTCCATGGATAGCGGTTGGTTACTTTCCATCAGGTCACCTGCTTGCTCGTTTGCCCCCTCTTTTATAAAAAAAATATTGCTGTTATGTTTTGTTCGATGAATGAGAGTGCCAGTAGCCCATCTTCCCCCTCCCCTCCTTTCCTCAAAGGCCGGCAACGCACCCATGATTTCTCGGTCGCTGCGGGTGTCCATGGGCGGCGGTGATAACTTTCCATCAGGTATCTCGCTTGCTCGTTGGCCCCCTTTTTAATAAAAAAAATAAAATACGCACCCGAGGCTTAAATGTTGTGTGTATGTGGTGCGCCACGCGCAGTGGACGGGCGCAAGCGGCGCGGCGGGGGCGCGTCTGTGGCGGCGCGGCGCGGCGGCGGCGGCGGCGGGGGCGGCGGCTCGTCGCGCGCCGTGCGCGAGCTGTACGCGCACGCGCACGAGAGCGTGGCCCTGCTGGCCGAGCTGCTGGCCGCGCACCACCTCACCGACACCACCGTACTGCACGCCTCCACCGTCGGCGTCTCGCCCTTCTTCGTGGAGAACGTCAGCGAGCTACAGCTGGCCGCGCTGAAACTCGTCACCACGGTCAGTCGAATCGCATCTATATTTAATATTATAAATAGAGACTTCCTTACTTTCTGCTAGGTCAGTTATGTAAAGAGTGTACAAGATAGGTACCAGTACAGACCCTTGGGGCACACCTGCGTTAATTTCGTGGAAATCTGTTGTACAATCATTTTCTTTTACTTGGAATAGTCGATTTGTTAGATAAGACTTAAGTATACCATAAAACGTATGTAGTAGCAAGGTTTTGATTTTGCACAACAGTCCCTTATGCCAGACTATCGAAGGCCTGCTGTATATCCAGGAAAGCTGATGAACAATATTCTTTTTTTTTGAAAGCCCTTCAATTGTCCTGCACACTGTGTACCTGCTCTTTAGTTGCATATTCTTTTCTAAATCCAAATTGGTGATCGGGAATGATGGATTTTTCTTTCAGGACATTAACAAGTCTATTAAGTAATATTTTTTCAAAAAGCTTTGACACAATCGGTAGCAGGCTAATGGGTCTATATGAGGTTACTTCATGGTCAGGTGTACCAGGTTTGGATATCATTATAATTTGGGATACTTTCCATAAGTCCGGGAAGTAGCTTGGATGGCATTGAATAAAGTCGTCAGGTATAACTATTGCTTTACGCGATAACTTTTGAAAGACTTTTTTGTCAATAAGATCAAACCCCGGGATTTTGTTGTTATCCAAGGATTTTATGTATCTAGAGACTCAGTGTGTTACAGGTCTTAAAAGTTGATCGAGTTGCAGGTCCTGGTCGAGAATAGTCTATTTCTGATTCATTGGTATTCGATCTGGCTTCTTTTAAGTGTGTAGACTTGGCTGAGCTGATTTGCAAATACATACGCCTTGTCTTGTGCCGTCTTAGCACAATCCCCGCCTTGTGTCCTGAGTGGAGGTTTGTGATGATTTGGTTGATTAGAGTTTTTGCATGCTTTCCATAATAAGTAATCTGTGGATTTTATAGGTGACAGGTCTTCCAAATATATCCCTAGGGCTACGTCATTGGCCTATAAAATTAGAGCCTTCAGCTCCCTAACCGCCTTATTTAGCGCCTTTCTATCACATGGATGCCTGCTGGTGTCCCATACACGACGGAGTCTTCTTTCTTCTAATATGCTTGATCTTATGGTTTCAGAATAGACTACGTTGCTGTTGTCGTTCCTTGGCTCCCGGTGTACAGACCCAACAACTGAATAGTGGTAGTTATTATGCTGGTGGCATCGTCGATGTCAGCTACAATTTTAAGAGCTCTTTTAAGTTCAAGTCTTTCTTTTATTAAGTCGAAGGCATTCCAATCAGTGCGCTTGTTATACAATTTTAGATTCCTTTCCATATTGAGGACTGTTGTACCAATTGTCATTATTACCGGCACATGATTAGTGTTGACGTCAATCATGTTTGGATGTTATGGAAAAGTCTAGATAGGCCCTTAGTCACAAAGAAGTCTATTATATTAGGTAGCCTGTTTGGATCAGTAGGCCAGTGCGTGCGTCAATTTCTGACCTCAAAGTCAAAGTCAAATCAATTTATTCAAGTAAACCCAATCACAAGGTATTTTTGAACGTCAAATCTACTTTAGTTCGGTTCAAAGAGAAGAGAAAGAAAACCTGGACACTGAGAAGAACCGACAAGAAACTCAGTCAGGTATAATTTTTTCAACATCCTTTTACAAAAGGTTTATTAAAATACAATATTCAGAGAGCCAGTAAATGCATGTGCAGAGAAAATCATTTCCAGACTATTGTTTTATCTTCAACGAAATCGTTTATTTTATAGTATGATTGTCTAATCAATGTACGTTCTATAACTAATCTAAATATATTTTCTGTTAATTGAGTGACTTCTTGAGGAACTTTATTATAAAAACGAACGCAGTTACCCAAAAATGAAACATTTGACTTATGTAATTTAAATTTTGGAACAACCAATTTATCACGACCTCGGGTTTCCATACCACCAATATCGCCTTTTTTTGTAAATCGATCTATATTTTTCCTCGTATACATAATAATTTCAAAGATGTATAAGGACGGCAAGGTCAGTACATCAATGTCTTTAAAACGATCTCTTAGTGATTCTCGTGCATTCATACTGTAAATAGCACGTATCGCTCTTTTTTGTAAAATAAAAATCGAGTTAATATGCGCCGCTGATCCCCACAGCAAAAGGCCATAGGACATTAGGCTATGAAAATATGCGAAGTACACCAGCCTAGCCGTATCCGCATCCGTCAATTGCCTAATGGCATATATCGCGGAACCGAGCTTACTAGCCAATGCCCTGATATGATCCGCCCATTGCAATTTACTATCTACTGTTAGACCAAGAAAACTGGCAGACCTAACTAATTCTAACTGTTTCCCACCCAATTCTATTTTATCATGGATTCTGGGTACATTAGAAAGGGAAAATTTAATACATTTGGTTTTTTGTGCATTCAGTAGTAAATTATTAACAGCAAACCACCTCGAGACGTCCGCCAGGATCCCGTTCACCCAGGTAATATCTAAGTTCTTTCTGTCCAGTTTAAATAGCAATGAAGTGTCATCAGCAAACAATACTATTTCGCATAAGTTCCTGAGCATAAATGGGAGATCATTAATGTAGACTAGAAACAGAAAAGGTCCCAAAATTGATCCTTGGGGAACGCCCATTCTTAACCTCGAACCAACAGACAAAACCCCATTGACACTCACTTTTTGCTCCCGGCCAGACAAATACGAGACCACGAGATCGAGAGCGTTACCACGAATTCCATAGTGTTTAAGCTTGCAAATTAAAATTTCGTGACTAACACAATCAAAAGCCTTGGAAAGATCGCAAAAAACACCAATGGCATCCTGAGATCCCTCCCAAGCCTGAAGTACAGTCTTGATCAAGCTTGCTCCCGCATGAGTTGTTGAACTGCATGAGTCTCGTGAACCCGTACTGTTGACCGTGAAACATCCCGTGAATGTTAAAATGTGCTAGCATTTGATTGAGTATTATTTTTTCGAATATTTTACTCAATGCTGGCAATATTGACATCGGGCGATAATTTGTTAGATTCAACATACAACCTGATTTAAATAATGGAATAATTTTACTGTGTTTCATTAAATTGGGAAACACCCCTTGATCGACACATTTATTAAATATCTCTACCAAAATTGGCGATAATAAAGGTATTACACCAGTCATGACATGAACTGATAGTCCCCATAAATCTTCACTTTTCTTTTTATGTAATTGCTTGAAAATTTTTTCTATCTCAAGTGAAGATGTGTACCTAAATTGAAAATTAGGGAACTATTTTCCAACATTTTTTCTCAAAAACGTCTCTGCTGTTTGCGAAGACGCTCCCAAACCATTCGTTATTTCTATAGGTGTATTCGAAAAATAATTGTAATAAACCTCAATTGAGATAGTAGCTGCTTGTAAGTGGGCCTTTTTAAATCGAGGTAACTCATAGTGTTTAATATTAGATCGCACTGTAACGGCCACACCAGCGTGTGCAGTGGCCATCGAGATGATTAGTGGTGTAGGTATTATAATTTTGTATTCTAATGAGACTGTTTTCAGTAAAATGAGTTTTAGCTACTAAAAGTATCTATGTTGTGTGAGTGTAGTAGGATTTCAACTTCTTCCTTGTTTGGAGATAGTCCATCCAGGTTCCAAGCTGCCATCTTGAGGGACGAGCCTTTGAAGTTTGCTGGGTGGGCACCAAGGCAGAGAGTACAAGTTGCTGCAGTATTCCAGTCAGTTTTGGGACATTCATAGATTTTGTGAGATTCAGCACATTTGACACAACGATATGCAATAGTTTTTAAACTGACATCTCTGGCATTGTACTATTGAATTTCGTTTTTATGGATCTTCTATAACGACAGATTGGTGATAGATATATTTGATGTCTTTTACAGATTTGTTGTTGGGTCCCTGTTGTATATTGACAAAATATGTGGAAGTTGGTTTCTTTTCAGGTCCATAGTTTGCGTTTATTGTTTCGTCAGGCACTGTATTACCTGTATTTTCTAAAGTTTCTTTAATTATACTGATTGATGTTGTGTGATGGAGATTTCTAATTACAACTCGGTAGGGTCGTTTGCCTTTTAGGTTGAATGTATGTCCAATTAAACCTTTTTGTCTAACAATGTCTATCATGATTTTATATACATCCACAGTCGAACAGTTAATCCGTAATTGGTTTTCGTTAGCTATTCTGTAGATAAAATCTGATTTGTTTACAGTACTTTGAAGGAGTTATGTGAACTTGTTAACATCTTCTATTCCGTAATCCTTTATTGTTGGTGGTTTCGAGGCCTTCTTTGTGTCATCGTTCAGCAGCATCATCTTCTTTTTCATCAACAGGCAGGTCACTAAATTGATTATTGGTAATTACTCTTTCAGGTGATGACTAAGAGAGGAGGACTCTTTTTACTTTTTGCATTTTTTGACACAGGTGCCCTTTGCCATGTTGGAAGATTAACATCTATTGTGGGGCTCATTGTTTGTTGGCTAGCAGTTGTTCGAGTACTACTAGAGGGCTGATTTTGAATGTTGGTGTTTTTTGAGGAACCCAGTCATTGACTCCTTGGTCTAGTTATTAGTAGTCTTTTTATTATATTTCTTTTTAATTATGGGGGGGGTAGTGTAGTCCATATTTTGCAGCACATTGCCAAGAATACGATATGGGGCAGTCTGAGCTAGGCTCAGGGACTCTGATCTTTTTGAGAGTATTGAATTCTCGAGACACACGGCAGCCTGGTGCCAGGGGTAGGGTTAAGTGACCACCGCCCTGACTCGGCGTTGACGTCTTTTTACGGCCGCCTAACTGTTGGTAATACCAAGGTGATGGTAGGTATTAGTCTTCATTCACAGACCAACCGTCATTCACAGACCAACCCTCTTTTCTTATCTGAGCTTGGGACCAGCAATGGGAGAGGTTTATATTATATTGAAAAAATTTCATATGAAAGAGTTTAACTTTTGCTTGACCAACTAGGAACCCTGAGGTGAAACGCTCAATTCAAAGTCTAGGTGATTACTTGATTTACATATTGTGTAAGAATTTAACTGTCGATTAACCATTAGGCTAGATCAGCCTTTCTCAAAGTGGGCGATAATGCCCCCTTGTGGGCGTTGCAGGCCTAAAGGGGGGCGGTAAGAGACCCAGAAAAAAAATGGGGGCGTTGTGTAGAGGCTTGGGGGGTGATTTGTAATTTCATTTAGCTAGGAGGCATCTTAGACAACGACTGCATGAGCTCTCGACTCTCAACTACAACTTGTGAACATCAACTAATATTAATTAAAAGATTGTTCAAACTCGGTTCGATATTTCTCTCCGCGTAGTTCATATATCTGTCCTGTTTTATTGAATATACAAAATAACAATCATGTCAATCGGTCGTTCCGTTTCGAAATGAAAGTAGACACCAACAAACAAATAAAAAGGCAACAGACACACTTTCGCATTTTAATAGTTATTAGCACTCCCAGATAGGTAATTTTCGTAGATAATAGACCGCGGGCAATCATGTTTTAACAAGTTTTTGTTAAATAACCCGAATTGTGCATTCCTGTATCAAACGGCTGGTTCATAGAATACTTGTTCTGACTTATTGAGTACGATTGAGCGTCGAATGAGATAAACGAGTTTATGCATGTTTGTTTTATTCCTGTCGGTGCGTGCTGCTTATGCAATCCTATATAAACAACGTAATATTTATTTTATTTTCATTTGCGGTTTCGCGCGCAATAGATGAGCAGTACTTAAGTTCAACACTTACTTACGTATTTCTCAAAACAAAATAATGTCGGAAGTAAAAAAGAAGAGACGGCAATACTGTGCGGAATATATTAAATTCGGATTCATTGAAAATCCGACAAACCCATCGTCGCCTTTGTGTCTTCTATGTCTAAAAACATTTTCGAATGAAGCAATGAAGCCTTCAAGGCTGCAAGATCATTTGAATAAAATGCATCCAGATAAGAAAGACAAGAATGTAGCATATTTTCAAGACCTAGAGAAGAAGCATAATACTCAGCCAAGTGTAGCAAAACTATTTTCGGCGGCTGCTAAGCAAGATGACGACGGACTTCGAGCTTCGTACAATATCTCTTTGTTAATTGCTCAAAAAGGCAAACCACATAACATCGGAGAAGAGTTAATTTTGCCAGCAATAAAGGAAGTAATAACTACTGTGCTTCATAAACCAGCCGCAGATATTATCCGAAAAATTCTTTTGAGTAATAATTCTGTGCAAAGACGAATTGATGAAATGGCTGAAAACATTGAAGGATCATGTTTGGTGATCAGTGATCACCTGAGGACAAGTCAATTCTCAATTCAGCTCGATGAGTCCACTTTACCAACTAATGAAGCATTGTTTCTGTCTTACGTGAGGTTTATTAAAGATGAGAAAATATGTGAAGAACTAATCTTTGCTAGAAATTTAGAGACCGATACATAAGGCGAAACCATATTCAATACATTGGAAAAGTTTTGTGATGAGAAAGGAATTCCCTTGAAAAATATTATATCAGTTGCTACAGATGGCACTCCGGCTATGACAGGGTGCCATAAGGCTTCATAGCGTACTTAAAAAATAAAATTCCAGATGTCCTTGCTGTACATTGCGTTATTCATAGACAACATTTGGTTGCTAGAAACTTAAGTGAACGACTATTTCAATCACTGCAATATGTCATCAAAGCAGTCAATAAAATCCGCAACAGCTCTTTGAATGATAGATTATTTCATCAGCTTTGTGTTACTAATGACGAGGATTTCAACCGTTTGTTGTTTCATACTGAAGTTCGTTGGCTATCAACAGGCAATTGTCTGACTCGATTTTACAACCTGTTTGACTCTGTTATAGAGTTCTTGGAAACTAAAGATACAGAATTGCACAACAAGCTCATTACATCAAAGAATGATATAGCTTACATGACAGACCTGTATAAATTGTTCAACGACATGAATCTCCAACTGCAAGGCAATGAACTAAATTTAATTAAAACAAAAAACGTCGTTGCTGCTTTCGCAACCAAAGTGCTTCTACACAAAAAGAATATGGGCAGACGTGAGTTTCACAATTTTCCGAATTTCTCAGTATCATGCAGTAACGACGAATTGTTTGCCTACTGCCAACATTTGGAAACATTGACTTCACCGAACGATACCAGGACATTTTGAACTTGGAAATACCAGACTGGGTGTTGGATCCGTTTTCAAATGTCAACACAGCAATGTCACTTCAGCTGGAAGAAGAACTTATAGAATTGACAACAAACGAGGAAATAAAAATCAAGTTCAAAAATGGTTACCAAGAATTTTGACTCCAAAAACCGATCCCGCAATTGTACCCTGGATTGTGGTCAATCGTTCAGCAATTCTTGATAGCATTCCCATCCTCATATTTGTGTGAACGTGGATTTAGTGCTGTGGCAACACTGCTTACTAAAAAGAGAAATCGTTTGCATGTTACCAAACGTGGCGACTTGCGACTGTTCTTGAGTAAATTGAAACCTGATATCAACAAACTTATTAAACAGCATCAGATTCATCCTTCACATTAGTTTTTATATAAGGATCGATTATATTTGTTTTATTTTGGATAAAAGATACTCTGTTTGAATACTATAAAGTTGCGTTTCAATAATCATTCTCATTGGCAGGTGTAGCCCGTAAGAGTTAACTTGAGACCTGAGCGCCGTTGTGTATTACCTACTGCACTCAGGTTTCAAGTTAACTTTTGCGGGTTATAGTAAAAGTCTCTTTTGGAATTAATGTTTAATCTCCGCTAATATAGCTCACAATAATTAATTAATTTAATTTGAAGTTATAGTGGTTTTTCAGTAGGTGAAAAAATGGGGGCGCTAAAAAATAATTTATTCTCAAAGTGGGCAATAGACAAAATAAGTTTGGGAACCCCTAGGCTAGATGAAGTGGTCAGTTTATTTACATACTATGTATATTGTAATGTGAAAGAGAGTTTAACTTTAACTGATGTGATGAGTACAAAAATGATAGTATATTGTGTTTTAAAGTTCTGTATAAGTGAAAAGAATGGAGTAGGTCTAAATAAACATGTGTAGCTGAAGTTCTCGCGCTCTTCCAGTAAGTCCTTTATAACTTCAGTAAAGCCTACCATCACTTTACTGCAGTTTTTTTTACTATTGGGTCCTTACATATGAAATTAGCGTTTTGTCGTACTGACCACTTTGATCTGAAATATCTCCTCTTTGGTTAAGAATTCCAAATTCAAATTTATAAATTCATTTAGCTGGTCCATTTGAGTTTTGAAAACAGTCATTCATTTGTTTTTTCATCATTATTTTTTTCTTTGGCGTCGCTTATTACCGCACAATGGAAAACATGAAATATCTGTATATTTACGAGTACGAGTTCTACCGTGGCACAAGTGCTGCAGAAACAGCTCGAAGGATTAATGATGTGTACGGCGCTCGTGTCGCAAAAGAAAGCACGGTACGTTTTTGGTTTCAACGTTTTCGTTCTGGAAATTTCGACCTTCAGAACCAACCCCGTGGACGGCCGGAGACCAAAGTGGAAAATGAAGAATTAAAGGCTATTGTGGAAGCGGATCCATCACAAAGTACTTCAGAGATAGCTGCAGGCTTCGGGGTAAGTGACAAAACTGTATTAATCCACTTGAAGCAAATCGGGAAATTGAGTGAATCGAACTTGCAAACACGCGTCGACTGCTGTGTTACTTTGCTCAACCGACACAATAATGAAGGGATTTTAAATCGAATCATTACTTGTGATGAAAAGTGGATACTGTACGATAATCGGAAGCGCTCGTCGCAATGGCTGAACCCTGGAGACCCAGCCAAATTCTGCCCTAAACGAAAATTGACTAAGAAAAAGTTACTTGTGAGTGTTTGGTGGACTAGCGCCGGTGTCGTTCACTACAGCTTTCTAAAATCTGGCCAAACGATTACGGCAGATATCTATTGTCAGCAACTGCAAACCATGAAAGAAGAACTAGCTGCTAAACAACCGAGATTGGTCAATCGCTCTAGGCCACTGCTGCTTCACGACAACGCAAGACCACACACTGCACAACAAACAACCACTAAGTTAGATGAGCTACAATTGGAATGTCTGCGACATCCACCGTACTCCTCGGACCTTGCTCCAACAGATTATCATTTTTTCCGGAATTTGGACAACTTCTTACAAGGCAAAAAATTCAACTCCGATGCGGCAGTCCAAACCGCCTTCAAAGAGTTTATTGATTCTCACCCCCATGGTTTTTTTAGTAAAGGGATCAATTAACTACCTATGAGATGGCAAAAGTGCATAGATAACATGGTGCATACTTTGATTAATTAAATATATTTTACAAAAAAAAAATTGACTTTATATTCCTTCCGTACAAAACGCCAATTTCATATGTAAGGACCCAATATAAGAAGAAAAACGCGGATTTACTTTGAACATGCTTCATGTGTTCGTCATGAATTATAACGATACTGTGACGTGTGCATTGCATTGCCAGTTTAACCATAAGCGATTCTACTTATTAATACGTGACATTGGCAATTGGCAATAATCTGTGCGCCATGCCATGAAGAAAGAAAGAAATGTAGTGTTTTTTTTACAGATTTTCACAAAATATGAACAACACAGACGACTTTTGCTTGAAGATATATTAGCTTCTATAGCGCGCATTCCCAGTTCGAAACACAACTTACGCTCGTTCCAGTTGAATTCCGACCAACATATACAGATGTTAACTGCTCTTGTACTCCAGTTAGTTCAATGTGTGGTGACACTGCCAGAAACTCTCTGTAAATCACAAGAGAAAGACAAAGAACATTCAGAATCGGATTCTAAAAAAGTAAGTATTTTACATCATTATTATGCAAATCATTTGTAAGTTCAGGCTTAATTGAGTACTACAAATATTATATTATTAAATAACATATTTTTTTTTTATTATTTTATACATATTTTATTTTTATTTTTTTTATTTTAGTATCTATATATTTATACATTTGCTATGGATATTTCTATGTGCCAACATTCAGATTCTTTTTTAACTTGTTCTTCTGACTCATCCGAAAACAGTTTTCATAGCCTCTCACCTTCTCTTTCAGATCTTCTTAACTCTGCTTTTAACGGTGAACATAAAAAATTTAATGTAGTACACATTAATGCTCGGAGTATACCAGCACACTTCCCGGATGTGCTTGCCTCCTTTGAAGTTAAAAATATTCATGCCATTCTTATTTCTGAGACGTTCCTGAACCCTTGTCTTCTTTCTACCTCTTACTCCTTGCCTGGGTTCCATCTTATCCGCAATGATCGAGTAAGTTCTTCTCACGGCGGAGTAGCTATTTATCTCCGTAGTCATATTCGTTACAAAATTATTAGTCATTCTCCACAGCCTCCTCCTCCTGAAACCGCTGAGCATCTTTTTCTTGAGGTCACCCTTATTAATCGTAAAGTTCTTTTAGGGGTATATTATAGTTCCTCACTTAGAGTAAATTACTTTTCCTCTTTTGAATTGCTCTTAGAAGAATTTTCACCTTCATATGACCACACTATTATTATGGGTGACTTTAATACCTGTCTCCTGAAAAATGATGCTCGTTCCCGTAGTTTACTTAATCTTGTAAAATCCTGTAATCTCAACATTCTTCCTCTCAATGCTACTCATCACTTTCCTAACTGTGTCCCTTCTCTTTTAGATCGCATTATTGTCTCTTCCCTTGATCACGTATCCAAACATGGTCAATTTAATGCAGATGCCTTTTCCTATCATGACCTTATCTTTCTTTCTTATAAAATCCGTCCTGCCAAACCTAAACCAAAAATTCTTCACCTACGCAGTTTCCTGCATTTGGACGTGGACAGGTTGCGTGAGGATGCCAATAACCTTGACTGGTCTGTTATAGACCATGCTTCGACAGTCGATGAACAAGTCCATCTATTCAATTTGCTTCTCACGCAGCTTTATGATATTCATGCTCCCGTCCGGCCAGTGCGAGTTAAGCATCTTCCTGCCCCTTGGCTAACTGATGAAATCAGGAATGCTATGGAACGTCGGAACCGTGCTAGAACTAGATTTAGGGCTGATCCTTCGGATATGAATCGCGATAGATACAACAGGTACAGGAATCGCTGCAATACTATGATCAGGGACGCTCAACGACGCCATATTCATAAATCCGTAGAAAACGGTAGTCCAGCTCGGGTCTGGAAATTTCTTAAAACATTAGGGATTGGTAAATCACACAGCACCTCTGTCTCCAAAGATCTAGATTTAGATCTACTCAATTCATATTTTTCCTCATCGGCCACTCTTGATGCTAACGTCAAGGTCAATACACTTAAATCTCTTTCATCGCTACTTAATCCCAATTTTTCTCCCCTTATTCTTAATCAATTTACCGATTGTGATGTTAAGAAGAACCTCCTTTCCATCGCTTCGAATGCTGTAGGTAGCGACTGCGTTAGTCGTAGTATGATCATTCCTCTTGTAGACTTCATTACTCCTATTATAACCAAAATCTTCAACCATTCCATCTCCTCTGGTGTGTTCTCTTCAGTGTGGAAAAATGCCCATGTTATTCCTCTCCCTAAAAAATCGAAACCTACATCTTTTTCTGATTATCGTCCCATCTCCATCCTTCCATTTCTTTCCAAAGTTCTTGAAAAACTAGTACATCAACAGCTTCTCTCTTTCTTGAACGAAAATAATCTCCTTGATCCTTTCCAGTCCGGTTTCCGTGCAGGTCGTAGTACGGCTACTGCTCTCGTTAAGGTCAGCGACGATATACGGTTGGGAATGGAAAATCGAAAGCTGACAGTAATTACTCTGCTTGATTTTAGCAACGCCTTCAATACTGTTGACTTTGATATTTTGCTGGGGTTGCTACGTTCAATTAACATGTCTCCAACGGTTATTGATTGGTTTCATAGTTACCTGCATGGACGCCGGCAGCGTATACGCATAGATGATTCATATTCTGAGTGGTGCGTAATTTCTGCCGGTGTACCGCAGGGTGGCGTCTTATCTCCTCTACTATTTTCAATCTTTATTAATGCTATATCCAAATCACTTACTTCTTCCTATCATTTGTATGCAGACGACCTCCAAATTTACACGCAAGCACCTTTACGTGATCTTCCAGCTGCCATTAATGACACGAATGCTGATCTACTAACACTAACCATTCATTTGGTTTAAAATTAAATCCGTCAAAAACACAGACGATCATCATTGGCAGTTCCGCGCTCATGTCTGAGATCGACTATGAAAATTTACCTCGGATTATTTTGGACGGTGTTCATATTCCTTTTAAAGTGACTGTCAAGAATTTAGGAGTAATTTTTGATAGGCACCTATCGTGGAGACCTCAGATCGCCGAAATCAGTAGGAAGATGTTTGGAGCGTACAGTTCCCTCAAACGTTTGCGTAATTTCCTCCCAATTGCCACCAAAATATCTCTTGCTCAATCCCTTCTTCTTCCTCTTCTTGATTACGCAGATGTTTGCTATCCTGATCTCACTGTTGAGTCCTTAAACAAGCTTGAACGTCTGCAAAACCTGTCTATTCGATTCATTTTTAATCTGCGTAAATTTGATCATGTTTCCACTTTCCGCTCCCAACTTAAATGGCTAGCTATCCGTCGTCGAAGAGATTATCATGTTCTATCTCTTTTATACTCTGTCTTATTCCTTCCCACTACTCCGTCTTATCTGAAAAACCGTTTTGTTTTCCACTCCTCTACTGCTAATCGAACCCTTCGACCTTCCCGTATGCTCACTCTTAATATCCCAGTTCACGCTTCTAATTTCTATTCCAATTCCTTTACTCTGCGAGCTACTCGTTTGTGGAACGCACTGCCTGAGGACATCAAGTGTGTTTCTTCTCTCAGTGTATTCCAGAAGCGAGTGAAGGAACATTTTCTGTCAAATTAGTTTTCCTAATACTTTTTATAACAATGTGCTGTGCACTATGTACTTATTGTTAATATATTTATGTAGTAGGTGTATTGTATTTATATGTATGTATGTATTGTATATGTATGTATCAATGGGTATACTATGTAATTATATGTATTTAAAGCATAGTTAAAGTATCTATGATAGTTTGATTCCTCTTAGTCGCCTTCCTATTTTCATAATATATATCCTATAACCCAAAGGTTGCCTGGAAGAAATTGCTGTTCAGCAATAAGGCCGCCTTTTGTACTATATTTTTATGTTTTTGATCATTTGTTTTTTTTTGTATATTTATGGTGCAATAAAGTGTATTGTATTGTATTATACAAACCAAAAAATCTGAGCAATATGTTCACTGATTTTTGAATATTTTGTATATATTTTTTTTATTGTAAAAAAAGAAATAAAAGTAAAATATAATTTTATTTTTATTGTTTTTATAGAATAAATCACCAAAATTATTTATGAATATTTATTTACAATAAAAAAGGTACATGCTTAAACATCACGTTTTTGAACTTTTTTTATGTCAGTAAATGAATACATAGTATTTTTCTCCTCAACTTTTTAAAACTTGTCTGCATCGATTCTGCATAGTATCATTATTGATACTATGCAGAATTAATTAATAATAATTATTATTGATAATAATAATTAATTAATAATAATATTTATAATAATTCGTAATTATGAAATAGTATAATATTTATTGATATCCTTCTGAGGCAGTGTAATTGCACTGGGGTCAAGTTGAGCCCAGTGGAGTTTGAGTAAATCTCTCTGCTGTAGAACCTTCAAAATCCCAATAAGGTCTTTCAGGACTCTTCTTTGGAGCATATCATGGTCAGACAACTGAACTAGCTACAATAAAAAATGAATATTTTCGTTTTGGAACTATTCTTGAGTCCGCCTTGCTGTACATGGACGGGCATTATTATCACATATCACTGTGAAATCTGGCTCCTTTACATACATATTGTAGGAAATCAAATCATATTGCACTTCAGCACTATCTATATGTTTCCCAATTGAAATAAATAAAATAATTATTGTATTAATTAATATAACTAAACCAACGTTTCTAATAAAGCATTATTACATTGGAAAAGTACCGTTTGGATTAACGATTTTGTATATCAGTCACTAGTCATCTGATTTTTTCATTCCACAACAAATGTACTATAAAAAGGGGCAAAATTTAGATTGAGATTTAAGCTCACCAAGTTCATTTTTAGTTTCAAAACTTAAATATTTTGTTTTTTTTTTTAAGTTATCCATAATATAATCTATTGCAATCACGTTTAAAACACTGCTGGTCAACATTATCAAAATTGCTAGTGTTAAAAGCTTATTTTAACATTTTGTGATAATTATTGTAATTAATTTTGCAGCATATAGATAAAGATCTTCTAATAATATCGAAGTACGAAGCAGCAATTAGTGTCGGTGGTACTTTCCTCACGTCATTTCTCAACAAGTGCCGCAGCCGCTCTGAGGAAGTGGACTTCAGACCTTTATTTGAAAACTTCGTACATGACTTGCTCACAACTGTCAATAAACCAGAGTGGCCCGCCACAGAGTTACTGCTGAGTTTACTCGGAACTATGCTGGTAGGTGTTATTTGTGTAAAATCATTTCTACTACTTGTAGTCCTTTGAATATACTTACTAATTTATGGAAAGCACTTACATTGTGGTACTTCGATGGCTGTGTTATTACCATATCATATTATCATAGATTAATACAATAAATAATTCATATACTCTTAACATACTGCTATTGCCTTTGAGATAATAATATGTCCTTGTTGATAAATATTGTTACGACCTGTGGGTAATCAGATGCCGGTTAAGGGTGCAAAGAGTTTATTTTCCTTAGTACAAACCGTTATATAATACATACCGTTACACATTAAATTATTTGTTATCTGATGTCAAAAACACGCGCACGTAACTACGGCGGTTACTAGTCTTCGTAATCGCCCCTCGTAGTAGGTACTCGTGTACTAGTCACCAAAGGTATACACTTCACAAACAAACAACGTTCCCGAACCGCAGCAGTCTTCTTTCCAGAATCGTCGGACAGTAGTCGTCGTAGTGGTCTTCGTAATTCGCCTTGATATCGCCTCGATATATCGCTTCGATCGATAGTCGACAAACCGACTCGGCGGCGGACACGGAGCTCTATTTAAAGTCCGATAAAAATGAGGGTGGAATCTTCTAGAGCAAACCCGAATGCTAGTAATAATTACGCATAGAAATAAAGAGGGTGGAACTTTCTAGTTAATTACGTTCGCTAACAATAATTCGACATTGTTCTGGACGCGCCGCCTGTTCGCATGAGTCTATGACACATTATCGCTCCGAAATTATCGAAGTACAACTTTGGTCTTCTTTCTTAATTTTGCTTTTACCGTTCGATAGCAGACCTTCAATGAGTTGTTAGGTTACAGCTCTGCAAAGCCTTGGTCTCAAGATATAAGCACTAAAAGATGCGCGTCTCGTGTCATATAAAAATCGACCTTACTGGTGGGACATAAGGTCCAACCGTAACAATATTTTTCAAAGAACTTAAATTAATTAATAATTTTAACTACAATAATTAAACATAACAGTTAACATCTTATGTAATATGTACACATACATCCTAATTTTTTTTTCATTTTTGTTCTTAATGTAAACAAATGTGGCGATTATGACATTTATAACATGACTAGAGATGGGCTAGTTCGCAAATAATTGATTCAGTTGCAGTGGTCGTAGTTATTGGTAAAACATTTTTATAATTTTTGTGTGTTTGTGCTTCAATAAAAACCACCAAGAACTAAAGGAATAATTAACGTTATGATAAGTGTAAAAATTTGTATTCAAAAAATACTTAAAAATAAAGAATAGAAGATTATTATTTTTTACACATCACATACAATATTTTTCTTTTGTTATTCTGTCTTACATTTCAAATGAATCAATCATGTCTTTCACATATTAGAGTGGACTGATTTATGATACTAATTTGATCTGGGCGTAACATAGGCAACCTTTAAGTAAGACTAAAAATTAAAAACAAAACGCTTGACAAATAACCAAAATTTTTCAATACCGGATATTTGATATGCACATATAACACTAATACTAGATAATATTAGTGTTATGTATGCATTAGTGTTATATATAGTGGTATATTTCATAGTTTCGTGTATATAACAGAAAAGCAGTATTATTAGAGTGCTACGTGTAAAACGCTGGACCAGCGAATGGTGAAAATTTAGCCAGATTTTAGTTAGTTTCTTGCATGTTTACATTATAGTCAAAAATGGAAAAAAAATTAAGATACGTAATATGTATTTATGTTGATATTATGAACAAGAATTATAACAAATCCCGAATTTATGCTGGCAATATTTGAGAATAGAACTACAGTTTTAATTTTTCTTTCTATTGTATACATTCTATTATTCAGTTTCATAGTTTTGTTTGACAATTAAAATGTAAATGAAATGAATCACTAAATTTTACCTTTATATTCAGGTAAAGTATATGTCTGACAAATCAATGGAGATGTCGGTACGTGTAGCATCTCTGGAATATCTCGGACTTGTAGCTTCGCGACTAAGACGTGACAGTGTTACTTCTCGCGCTAAACTAGCTACCATGGATGCTGTTGTGAGAGATATCCGTGCCGAAGAGGAAAAAGACGGCAATCAGACACAGGTTAGTTCAATATCGATCTGAGCCTAGGTATATACAGGCAATGTATGTTTTTGTATACAAGCCACACAATCACGCCCAAGTGCGACGCAAGCATATAGTAAAACAATCTGTGTTTTGTCTCTTTCATTTCAAAACAAAAATCAATATGAAAATGAAGACAAAACAGATTTTAGTTTAGTATTTTGTCATTTTTATGAATAAGGAGCTTAGGCTTATTCTCAGATACTATAAAAAAATGCACTGATGTATTGTTTTTTGTTATAAATAGTGAACACTCTTTTGTTGTTTGATACATTGAATTATTTCTTATCTTTACAGAATGCAACATCTGGGTTAGACGAAGATGAGGAGCGAACAGAATTCTTGCAACGTGTTCTACTTGATTATTTAGCCGTCAATGGTCAAAAAGATCAAGCATGGAATTGTGCTCGACATTTCTATATCACACAATGGTACAGAGATATGGTAGTTCAACCAAAACACTCCTCACCCACAAAGAGGCCGAAGAATAAATCTAAAAGGAAATACAAAGAGGAAAGTAGTGAAGAGGAGTCTGATCCTGATGAAGATAGTGATGGTGGTATAAAAGACAAAGAAAAGAAACATAGCTCAAGTGCTATAGTATCAGCTGAAAAATTTAAAACAATAGAACGTCGGAAACACTTCTTTTTAGAAAAAATTCGACCTTTTAGGTATCAGGGTGGAACCCAAGTACAAGTAATGCAATCATATATTGATTATAGTGGAGCAGAATTGATTTCACAATATTTAGCCTCCAAGAGGTCGTTCTCGCAAAGTTTCGATAGGTACCTGAGGAAGATACTTGTTATTTTATGTGAAAATACAATAGCAATTCGAACTAAAGCAATGAAGTGTTTAGCTATGATAGTTGAAGCAGACCCAGCAGTGCTCGCGCGGTCTGATATGCAGATCGGCGTTAACCGCTCATTCCTTGATCAGTCGACGGCGGTACGAGAAGCTGCTGTCGATCTCGTCGGCAAGTTCGTGCTTAGTCGACCTGAATTAATAGACAAGTATTATGGAATGCTTTCTAACAGAATATTGGTTTGTACTGTTCTTTTTGTTTCATTCAAAATACTTATGTCTATTTTACGCTGCATTTTCTTTCTAGGATACTGGTGTTTCTGTCCGAAAGCGAGTGATAAAAATCTTAAAAGACATATGTATTGAATGCCCTGAGTTTCCTAAGATACCTGAAATATGTGTGAAAATGATCAGACGAGTGAATGATGAAGAAGGTATCAGGAAATTAGTTATGGAAGTATTTCAAAATATGTGGTTTACTCCATGTCCAACCTCATCAAGGCCGGGCATGTTGGACATGACGGCTGCAGCAGCTGATCCACTAACGAGAAAAGTCCTCAACATTACCGATGTGGTAATATCTTCCAGAGACATGGGACTTGAGTGGTTTCAACAGTTACTGCAGAGCGTAAGTGTTTTTATACAATTCACTATAATTAAAATAGAAGAGTCTTCAGTTATAAGATTATGATTTTGCTTTCAGTTGTTCAAGCCCAAAGAAGATAAAGAAGATTCAACAAAAATAATTTATCAACCACCTAAGTCCCTTTTAGTTGCTTGTCAACAAATAGTAGACTGCCTCGTCGAAAATTTACTACAATTAGAAGAAACCAGTTCTGAAGGTAGATTTACATATTAAAACACAATTCAAACATTTCAAAGATTCCTAGTATACTAGCAGTTAATTATTGACACTCGATTTTACCTACAGGGACTACCTCATCTCAGCGTATTTTAGCGTGTCTATCTACTTTGCATTTGTTTGCAAAAATCAGACCACAATTACTAGTAAACCATGCGCTTACCTTGCAGCCATACCTAAGTTTAAAATGTCAAGTAAGTTATCTATTTGTTGACTCTAAAATACGTGTTATATCCAAGGACATTACAACCACATCAGTTCGTAACTAATCTTGTGTGAATTATGGAAATCTCAAAAATATTACAGAACCAATACGAACAACAAATTATGTCGACCGTGGCATCGACATTAGAATTAGTAGTACCACTAATGGAACATCCGAGTGAAGTGTTCCTCGCACAGTTAGAAGAGGATGCAGTTAAATTGATTTTGCAAAGAGGACAGCTAGTTATCGCCTCCTGCATTGCCCTCCTGGCCGGGATTGTTAACAACCTCACCCGTAACTACAAACTGATTCGGGATGTATTCAATAAATATCATGGTTAGTTTACATATGTATCATTAAACACTAGAAAATTTTCTATAATAGAATCTCTTTAAACTGCAGTATTGAAATTCATTAAAGAGCTATCAGATATGCATTTGTTTGTAAATAAGATATTGAAGACATAGTGGACGGGCTTCCAAATCTCTTACAAGTGCTCAAAAGCCAGAGTGGCAATAGTTATTATTAAAATCCATGATAATATTATAAATGTCAAAAATAAATGGAAAAATTATATAAAAAACACACCTATTAAATGGTCACTGTCTATTTTTTATTTTAAATGGTTTACAAATCATAAATTCCATTTAAAATTTACTTTAATAATTAATATAAAAAACTTTTATACACTTATGCAATGACCTAATGAGACATAGTTACAGTCTTTCTTGTAACTTTATAGTTATGATATGTTGTATATTTCTAATGCAACTACTATTATAGGGTTGCTACTGAAATGGAAACACGGTTGGCAACAGAATCCAGAAACGACGCGAGCAGTCCACTTGAGGCCATATTTTCGTCGAGCTCTCTTCATTGTCGGACTTTTATTAAGATATTTCGATTTTACAGATGCCAAAGTAATAGAAGGACTTCCAGTAAGTATCTTCATTATAATATGAAGAAAATGTGAATCAAACTTGACAAACGTAAAATTTATAATACACATGAATGACAACGGAGTGTCGGGTATTTTATTTTGAAATTACTGTTTCTCAAGGCCAAAATCCATTCATTTTACATAAAATAAATGAACATTATTATAATTGCCGGCACGGATCTTGAGCGCTGGCTTTAACCTGCGCAGAAGCGATTTTTAGTATCTATTTGGCGGTATGAGGTGAGTGGCGAGGGCGGGGTGAGTCATTTCGATTATGGGATTGGTCGATCACGCGACGCGTCATGGCTGCCAGTGGTGAATCGTTCTTTGCTTTGTTTATACGCATCTCTCGACAATGAGTACACTTTCGTGCAGTTTAAATGATTCTGATTTCTAATCGATTTTTTTTATTTTTTGGCTAGAGGTTAATAATTTAGTGACTATTGAATTAATCTTCATAATATTTTGACTTTGTTCGTTCTTTTGTTTAGATACAAAATGCCAAGAAAAAACTACGTTTTAAATAGACGAGCCAGAAAAATGCTATACAATGTTTCCTTGTTTCCTTAGTTTCCTTGATTAAATTTTATATAAAAAATATAATTATTTACTCCAAAGTACTTGTTCATTTAGTATATTATTTTTATTACTACAGCAGTTGTTATAGATGTCTTACAATACGGGAAATTTAACGAGATTACCTTTATTTTCGGCGTATCGGCGCTCGGCCGTGGTCTAAATCAATTTGTAATTTCCCTTATTAAAATTCCCGTTTTTTAAGATATCTAATGCAACGCGACAGTTTAAAAGTTAAAAATATCAGCAGCTGTTACTGTTCTACTGTAGACCATTTAGAACAATATAGTAAAAATAAATATATTTTTGAACAATTTATTTTGCCGTAAGTGTACAATGCGCGAACCGATCCCCACTCTTATGCCGAGCGCTCAAGATCCGTGCCGGCCACTGTACAAAGTATTTTTGTCAAACGTCGAATGTCAAATTTACCACCTATATTGTACTACCACAAAACACGAAGGACCACTTATAAAATTTGACTAAGTTAATTATAAGAACATCTGATTTAACTAAATATAATATTTTGTAGTAAATGAGTTACACTACTATAGAAATGTTACTAAAATAAATTTAATAATTTATTTTCGCTAGATGAATATACAGGTTTAATTAAAAATACTAATAACCTCTTAGTGCAAAATTCCTGTCATTATACATAACTTTTGTTCGACGACTTTTTTCAAAACTTGATACGTTCGTCAAACAATATTTGTTAAGTTTTGTTGTACTGTCTGAAACGTAAATTACTCTGTGTACGTATTCCAATGGTACAGTGCAAGCACACCGGCACGCTTATTACGTATCTTGCAGACAGCATGCGACAGCCAATATTGCGCGATATCTGCTGTCAAAACGAGTTTGTGTAGTGTAATTTGTGTAGTGTAATTTGTATAGTGGCGCTAAATCAACCACGAAAAGTACATTTACGGTGTGATTTACGGTCAAAGAATAATAGATGCGCAATCGTCATACATGCTATCAATTTTTATTACAATTAGTCACCGGTCGCGTAGTGATCGCGTGGCTGTCGCTGTCTGCAAATTTCTAGGTAATAACCCCGCGTACCTCAGGGCCGCTCTTTGCGTGTGCCGCTTTAGCGACCGGGTACAGTAGGTGCCATTTTCAGAAACATTTAATGTATTTTTATGTTTGTATAACAGAAAAAACTTTTTAAAAGTTGTAGAACAAAAGTTATTGGGGATAATGTTTACTACAAAATACTAAAAAGTTATTAATTAAATTAACCCTGTATAGATGAAGTCATTATTTTGAATAACAATTTTTTTGTTCTTGACGGAATAAATAGTCCCTAAATTACTGTTTTTACATTTTCAATTTATACGAGTATTTAGAAAAAAGGAAAAAATCAATTGAAAATATTGAAAAATCTACAATTCTTGGATTTCCTATTTTATTAATATATGAGTTTGTGATATTTCATAATATTATTTGTATTTCGCTAGTAAAATATAATGTTCTATTTTTACTATATGTAACAGAATTAAGCAAAACGCTTCTATACTCAAAGTAAATAATCAGATAAGTGTAAAGAAGAAATAAAAGTGAGTGATACTTATTTTAAGTTTTTAACCTCAATCTTAGTTGTTTCATAAAGCCATTTACGTAATACATTTTGTAGACACCTGAATATAGCGCGCTGATACACAATAATATGGCTCGTACCACGTATGTTTGTATGGTAATCTATTGAAACATAAATACGCTTTATCGCGCACTGCTTAAGGTTTATTTTAATTTATACCAACTTTTGTGAGCATACTTAAGAATTTATTAAGAAATATAATATTATACATATATTACAAATAACTGAAATGGATTCAATAATGGTACAAAATAGTTTCTGCTGTCCGGTTAATTCTGTTACTTGTTACTTTAATATTTCATATACTTATCTGTTATATTGAGAGAGAGATGTGGTTCTCAAAGAGCTTATTATTCAAATTAAATACAGTACAGTAGTAATTTTAACTATAAAAAAATATTTTTATTTGCAGGTTGACATAAAGGAACAAGTTTACAATACATTCATGTTTTTTGTGGGACTTGATGATGAAGACTTTGTATCGCATACGCTCAAAGCTCTCGGTTCTGTGTGTGTGCGGCATTACGAATTCATGTTGCGACCAGAATTGAAGGAATTTTATCATCAGCTCCTTACATCCGAACTAGCTCCCATAGAAATGAAAGCGGACGTGTTACGGAACATCGAGATGTACCTACTCGAGGAGGAACAAAGAATGATTAGACAAGATAAAGAATGTAAGTATTGTTACATACTTACATACATTGCGGTAAGTCTGTAGCACCGATAACTGTGCTAATTAATGAACAGAGAACCAAACTAATGTTTTTATACAATATACTAACTATGACAAACAGGCATGTAGATACAGGCAGAAGAGGAAAATTGTAGAATAGTATAGTAGAGCATTCTAGAAATAAATTTATGACTGAGCATACAGAAAAGAACAATGGGTATATGTATATTGTAATTAAATATTATGAGTAAAATTCTTGTTGTTTCTTGTTAAATTAATTAAATGAACACTCGGATCAGAGAAACAAGGGAGATACGCGAAGAAAGCGTGGTGTCTAACATCTCGAAATGATCATACAATCCTAAAAGAGCGTGAAAACTTTCACAAACACGCTTTAGTAGTCTCCTATGTCAATAACTTGCCCATACTTCTGATGTAGTTTTTAATTCTTTAAACTTTTGGTTTTGTTATGTAGGGTCAAAACGATCGAAACAAGAAAACCTGAAAGAAATGGGCGACGTGTCATCAGGCATGGCTTCGACGGTTATTCAATTGTACCTGAAAGAAATTCTCGGATCATTTCTACATACAAATACAATTGTCCGCACTAGTGCCATGAAAGTTGTTCAACTCGTTCTAACACAAGGTCTCGTTCATCCTGTTCAAGTAAGTTATTTTTATAGCGGCACTACGTTAGTGACCAATTAATCTGTGGCGGCACGTCCCGGCTTCGCCCGGTTTGAAATCATAATAATCTATGTCCATCTGGAATAATGTACCTTTCAAATAGTGAAAGAATTTTTGAAATAGGTGCAGTGGTTCTGGAGATTACCCTCTTAACTGAAATAAACTTACAAAATCCGTTCTCTCTTTTTGTAATATTAGTATAGATTTCTGAAATCACAGCACCATTATTATACAATACCTATTCATTCAACTAGTGCTTAGCATGTTAAAAGAATGTGTTTGGAACTTTGTATATTTAATCTAATATTGTATTGCAGATTGTTCCTTATTTGATATGCATGAGTACTGATGCTGAAGTGACTGTTTCCCATACTGCTGACAAGAATCTTCAAGAAATTGATAAAAAATATCCAGGGTTCATTCATATGAAAGCCCAACTGGGTATCAGACTATCATATCAGTTACAAAAAATATTACAAACCAATTCGAAAGAAGGCATTATTAGAGGATTTAGGTAAGAGAAAACAAAATTTTTCAGAATAAAAACTATTCTCTCTTTAAACACAAACTCAAATCAAAATTACTTATTTAACTACCCAAATATTTTTGGGTAGTGAATTATTATGAATATAGTTATTCCAATTCTTATTTTCAGGAAAAAAGAACAAGACGATTTACCCACTGCTATGAACGGATTCTTATATTCGTTATTACGCAACACCCGACCCCAACGGCGAGCTCTGATTTTGTCTTTACTCAAACAATTTGATGATGTTTCCGTAAGTATAGAATCTCATATGTCTGTGATACATAAACCAATAAAAATATTAGTTGCAGATAAGTTTTATGCTTTAATTTTTTCAGACTGCTCCATTAGATCAAATGTTGTACCTGGCTGATAATTTAAGTTATTTTCCGTATCAAGTACAAGATGAACCACTGTTTATAATACATCACATTGATATCATCATTTCAACGTCAGGATCAAACTTACTACAGCTCTTTCGGGAGGTAATTTGTTTTTCGATTTTAAGAATTCTTTTTAATACATTGTAAATATAATGTGGTGAGAGAATGTCTACTGGGTTAGGACAAAGTGTCACTTTGCATCTTGACTACCCATTCAGCACCATTCCCTAAAATGGGGTTCCTATTGCCTGATGGTTTTATTGTCATTTTGAGGAATATCTTTAAAGTTAACTATACAGAAAACTATACAGAAAATTTAGAAATATCAATCGGTCCCGTTGCTCCGAAAAATGTAAATCTCTGTTTTAAAAGGTTTCTTTGATTTTTTTTTGTTCCAAAACATAGCCAACCGTGTATCGCAACTGTTAAAATGAAGTCAATGAAATGAAGAATCAGGATACCAAATATCACTGTCATACGTTTTGGTAGTCACTTAGAAAAATTGAGATCCCCGACGTCAAAATTTCCAATGCGTCGCCTTAAGTTGTTCAGATTAACTTGTTCATCATTTTAGAAAGTCGTATCGTAATGTTTGTCATGCAATAATGAACCTTGAATCCGCTTAAATTCGTACCTTACAGGCTTCGATCACAAATAAAGAACTAGATTCACAATCTTCTGTAAAATTTAAACAAATTAGTGTCCGAATTGATATACATTTTTAATATTTTGTAGTACTATCGGTAATAAGGTGGTTTCAGGAACGGTAGGGGTTGTATGGATCAGATTTTCTCGCTTCGCGTTATCGTGGGAAGGTTTCTGGCTATAGGCCAGAAAGTTTTCTGCGCTTTCGTGGATCTAGAAAAAGCATTCGATAGAGTAGTGCGGAAGAAATTGTGGAGTCTTCTGCCTGCATATGGCGTGGAGGGCACCTTACTGCAGGCTGTGAGGTCATTATATCGTGGCCACAGAGCCTGTGTAAGGATAGACGGTGACATGTCACCCTGGTTTGAAGTCTGTTCTGGTGTCAGACAGGGCTGCGTGATGTCTGCCTGGCTGTTCGTGCTGTATTTGGACAGTTGCCTCCAGAGATAGAAAGGTAATATGAGTGGTATGGGATGTGATGACACAGTGGTAAACTGCCTATTGTACGCTGACGATGCTGTGCTAATAGCACCATCAGAAGCAGAGTTGCAAACACTAGTCACGTGTATGAAAGAAGATTGTGAAGTAAAAGGATTGAAAATGAATGTGAACAAAACTAAGGTTCTGGTGTTTAAAAGAGAAGCGGTACAAACGAAATGTGTGATTTGTGTAAATGGAAAATGTCTAGAACAAGTGAATGAAATTGTGTATCTGGGGAGTGTGTTTTCGAGGGATGGAAGATATGAGTTGGATATGGAGAGACGGGTAGCAGCTGGCAATAAAGTGAACGGTGCTCTGTCCGCATTAGTGGGACACTGCTAAAATGGCCATCCACAATGCGGCGTTGGTGCCAACTTTGTTGTACGGTAGTGAGGCCTGGATATGCCCGAAATCGAGTGAAAGAATGATAAATGCTGTGGAGATGCGGTCTCTCAGAAATATGTGCGGTGTCACGCTTGCGGACAGGATAAGGAGATACGCAGTATGACAGGGTTGCACAATAGTGTTATTGTAAAAATGAAGAAAGGAATGCTTAGATGGTTCGGGCACTTGGAAAGAATGAGTGATGAAAGACTGACGAAGAAAATCTACATAGCGAAAGTGAGTGGTAAAAGAAGCCAAGGAAGACCAAGGCTGACTTATGAAGATCAAATAGCCAGAGTGTTAGCAGACGGAAATGTCAAACGCACTCGCATACCTAGGCGAAAATGTGTGAAGAGAATGATGAGTTTTGAGGAAGCGAAAGAGGTGTGTAAGGACCGCGACTTCTGGCGCTCCGTCCTCTCTGACTACCCCGTTGGGGATACAGCGTGAAGATATTTATGTTACTATCGGTAATATTGTGTTTATCTAAAGTAGACCATACCGTCAAAATATAAGGTTGTAAAAGTTCGTAAAAGACTTGCCTGACATAGAAACGAAGTTTGTTAAAAATTAAATATTTAAAATTCAATCTTATGTTTCGTGCTTAAGGTATAATTCACATAATATATTTAAATCGCTTTTTACGTCATTTAGATTTGTTACGTGAACATGACAAGGACATAAATTATAATGCTAGACAAAGAACAAAATGTCGCACGTCAGGCAGTGACGTATTCAAACGCAATCTAGAGGAATACAGAAAACTTGGGAGCATTAATATGCAATTATTTATATTTTTTTATTTTCAAATGGGAATTTATAAGCGAGTTGGTACTGTATATATTATCATGATTATCTAGAAATCACAACTTTTATGAATAACAATTAAAGAATTTAACGAAGTACTACTGTTTCGTATACGTTTAGTATTTATAAAAATCCTTGATTGAAGAGTTAAATAAATATATAAATATAATGAAGACACACAAATAAAGAATAAAGTAAAATCGTATTGGACGCTATTCACATTTGATTATTACACACTGCGCATTTTACTATGAACCTGTACGAAGTGCAGTACGAAAGCCGCATTTTTTAAACAAGCTTACAAAGCCTGGCTGGAAGCCAACATGTGAGAGAGACAACTGATTACTCTGATTATGTCTTGAGATGTTGTTATTATTTGTTGGCTGCTGTTGCCACTGATTGGTCGCGACTTAGGGTTAAGTACCTCTTTTCTTCCGTTATTTTCATTTGTCATGTAATTCACGCTCATTTTTAAAACCGTTTGATAAACTTTAAAGTTGATATCTATTCATCATTTATTCTTAACTGAGCATTTTTGTAAGGTGAGCTGGGCTTTTGAGTTTGTATGAAATACCAGGTACAGTCAGTAGAAAAAAGCCATATTGTTTTTTATTATGGGAAAAATGTTACTAGAGAAACTAGAAACTAGAAGAAGTAACTAGAATCTTTACAATATTTAAATTTCAGTACCAAAAAAATATAATAAAAAAGTAGTACCTATAGTATTAAAAAATCGACTCTATTAATCAGAACAGAAATAAAAGTATAACCCGAGTAAATTAGACGTGAATACGGTAGTATGGTTTTAAAGTTCTTATTCATGATTTTAAATTTAATGGTGTTAAGGTCATGTCATTTGAAAAATATAATTACGAATTTAATAAAAAAGAGCTATGTAACGTATTATTATTACGAAATAATGAACACTTCAATATAATGATATTAATTATTTGGCAAAAATAAGAATCTCCAGCTTTTTTAGCATTCTAGATGTAGTTTTTACAATTTTTGAAGTAGCAATTGTTCGCTGTTAGCTTTTTCAAATATTTTTAAAACAATATGCAACGTTTTTGGAGTGTTCATTGTGTATTTAGTTTTTTATATGTGATCGAAGCTTACAGGTTTAAATTGCCGAATTGTACAAATTGTGACGTAAACACACTCCCTAGCGATAGCGATGTTTGCAAAAAAAAGAAAAAGCTACGCACTCCACACGAGAGCATTTCGTGGTAGCATTTAATTTGAAACATTAATGGATCACGAATAAAGAATCAATGAATCTATTTCTACATGCTTGTTAAATTGGGGAAATGTTGTCGAATTGTTTGTGTGAGAAAGCATGAAGACACAATTTTTGTATGAGAAACAGCGCGTATGCCGCCTCCCGTTGTTGGTACTCACTGGCTCATAGCAACAGAGATTTCAATGGCCCCTGACTCCAATTAATCTGTTTTATCCACGGTCTAGTTATTACAATGTTATTAATTATTTATTAATATAATTATTTCGTTGTGAAGCTAATTAATGAAATTACCTCCTTTAGAGAAAATCACTACCTACTGTCATTTTTGTTAGTAGAAAATGCAAAAATTAATGGAATTCTACGTTAGACGTCGAAAATATATAACGTCTCTTTTCAATTGCTCTTATCTTCGCCAGGTGATTTTCCTTTTTCATGAGCTTAAGAGCACGCTTTATTTCGTACGTGTTAATTTCTGAAAGATCCTCAGTTCGATGCTTTATTAATGGAGTTCTCGGATCTTGGTGACCTGTAATTTTCTGTTTTCGAGAAATGTACAGATCAGAATAGAAGTTCTCAACCTCTTTCAGTATTTTAGCTCGTTCGGTTATTATATAATCCCTTCCGTTGTTAGTCTGCGAATCTGTTGGTTACCTCTCTTTAGCTGCCTTTTGAATACTTTGTGCCTTCTGTGTTTCTCTATTATTGCGAGAATCAGTTTGTGTTTCCTCTGTCTCAATAACCATAGCAATAGCCACATAAATATACATAACCATTACAATATTCGTTTGAGTGTTCGAAACAATCGCTACGTTCCAGATAAATTTCCAGTACAATAAAGTCTACTCCTAGTTACTGGTGCCTGTGTTGTTTCATATTGCACCATCGTGATTAAGGAGAAAGCAGGCCTTGCTAAATGAGATGTGTAAGATTGAAAGTAATTTTACTCTCCCCATGCGGAAAGAATTTTTAAACAAGTCCATCATAGACTAAAATCTAGACACCCACCATATAAAACAGCAAAACTTCTGGCAGAAACCACTTTCGACATAAATTCGGAATGGTTATTGTTATGGATATTGAAAGTGAGCTAGGTGTAGTCCCCAGAGCCTCAGTCGAATGAAACATAGCGAATGTTTTGAACACTGAATCTAGTACTTAGATAGATATCGTCGCATCAAATTAATATATTAATTGTGATTCTACGTCGTCCTTTATCTGCGTGTGCACCATGGAGCACTCAACCTATAGAGACGACCATCTTATTCACCACTGCTCAGTTTATTTACACTAATAAATATCTCGCTCACATTAAGCAGTGCACAACGAATACTGGACCTGTGTGTACATCTATATATTCTAACAGATATTTAAATATTTATGTAATGGCTTTATTCTATGCGGTGGTGTGGCAAAAACAGCAGTGTTTAGACGTAAATTATTTTCATACAAAATAAAGGACATAGCCACTATATAGATTGAGTGGCCGATGTTCAATTGTGTTGTGTGAAGGGGCTAGTGCAAGCGAGCGCGGAGGCGCGGGAGCCGCTGGACGCGGTGGAGGAGGAGGAGGAGGAGGACGAGGAGGCGGAGGCGCTGGCGGCGCGGCTGCCGGCCGACGCGCGCGCGCCGCGCGACGCCATGCGCCAGGCGCGCGGCTGCCTGCTGCTGCTCGTGCTCAAGCAGCACCTCAAGCAGCTCTACGGGTTCACGGACGCGTTAGTATACCCATACTGATAGTGACTGACGAGCGGCGAGCGCCTTCGCGTCTCGCTATCGACCCCTTACACCAGCGGTTCGGAAACTTTTTACGTAACGGAACCCTTTTGGAACACCTAAATATTTTATAGAGCCCTAAAACAAAAAACCCTGGTTTTGTTCATTCTTAGTCTAATAAAAATCATACATAAACTTTTAAACTTTCGCGTTGCATTTAAAATATCTATATCGGGAAAGGAGATGTTAGATTTTCGGCTTGCGCATTGTACGCTATTTAGAAAATCGAGGAAAAATCTAAAGATAGTTAGAAAAATAGTGAAATTGTAATTTTTATTATATATTTTTGGTATAAGAGCAATATTTTAATATTTAACAGGGCTCTACGGACAACAAGTACGCCATAACGAGTTCGTTCCAAAACTAAATGCGAAATATTCAATTTACTATCAAACTCATGTGATATGTAGGTATATTATTAACAAAGTAATGATAAAAAAATCTCATCAATTAATTTATTCTTTACTAAACAAAAATACCTAGTTACAAAGAGCTTTCAGCGCAACTATTTTTATTTTGTTGAAAACATGTGTAGTTGAAAATGTCTTCGAGTTGTAATTATGAATATACTTTGAACGTCGCGCACGTCATGGGTCAAATTAGCCAAAACGCTGTCAAAAACTATGGAGCACAGATTAAGGATTTGCAGCAAGCTACAGATGCGACAGTCGCTTTACCGTAATTGTTATGTATATATAATTGTTTTGGCGCTACTATCGCCTACTTAATGTTCAGGTTATTTTTTTTATCACTATTTATATTAACCAAGCTTGATAAAATACAACACCATCTTTGATGTGCTGACTAAAAATCTCTACAATTCACCTAGAACTGCATATATCAAAAAAGGCGTGTTTGTTTCTAATTTCGCTTAACTTTGACCTGTTTCTCAAACGGGGTTATTTTTTTATTAAGTACTTATACTTTACCCATATTATTTACCAAAATAATAAAATAGAACTTATTTAATCTTTTGATTTAACATTTGTTGTCGCTATATTGCATTTATCAAAAGAAAAGTTGATTTGGTTGATCTGTTTCCCGAGGCGTCAAAAATTTCATTTCCTGTTAATTTTTTTATATCCTAAACTGCAGTGTGGATATGTTCAAACTGAACAGGCTACTGTTTGAGAATTTAAATAGGTTTCAACAGTTAAGACCTGCAATATAATTAGTTACAAAGAGTACTATTAATTAACTATTAAAAGTGGAATACGTCAAATATGTCATTGACGCCATCTTGTTTAGGTAAGGTGTTGCCTATGATATGTGTATATAATACTTTTGTACGAAAGAACTAGGCTAATATATATCGAAACCATAATTAAAACACTTTCATTTAATATTAAAGTTTCTAAAATGTAAGTGTACAAAGTGCGAGCCGGGGCTCCATACATTTGTAAAACGTCTTCTTTAATGCGATTACCTTTTTATTCTGGCTTGACGTTTCGACCGAGTTGCATCGGCCGTGGTCTCAAGCAACATGAATAAAATGGTATTCGCGTTAAATTTCTCATTTTAGATATTTTAATAAAAATCATACCAAAAATAGATATTTTATACAAAGTATAAAGTATTGTAAATTAATGAAATACTTTCTTTTTCATGAGACGTATGAAGTCGTATCATTCAGAGAATATAAAGCTTTATAGTTTACGGGGAAAATTTTATGAAAAGAGGTCTTATAGATTTCGTGAACTTACATTCAGAAATGGATTTGATGTGATATTCTTATAGTAATTCTTTTGGTATTATTTTGATAATATTATATTTTTTTTCTATTTTATATAATATTATTTTGGCGGACCCGTCGCAAAGATCTTACGGAGCCCCGGTGCTCTGCGGAACACACTTCGAGTATGGCTGCCTTACACTAGTATCGTCTAATTATATTTACGACTAGCTTTTTTTTATAAAAAGAGGGGGCAAACGATCATGCGAGTCACCTGATGGAAAGTGATCACTGCCGCCCATGGACACCCGCAACGTCGGGGAATCACGGGTGCGTTACCGGCCTTTAAGGAAAGGAGGGAAAGTGGGGGGGAGATGGACAACTTGCACTCTCACTCACCGAATGGAACACAAAAGCAATAGATGCTGTTATTTCACGCCGATTTTCTGTGAGAGGGTGGTATTTTACCCGGCGAGCCGGCCCAATTCTTGCTGCAATGCAGCATGGCTCTACCATGGCTATGCCTCGCTGTTTCGCCCGCGTTAAATTTTGTATTTTTCTTTTATACAAAATATTCTAATTACCCTCTAAAAAGTTCTCAACCAGCGGATGAAACTTCCGTTATAACCGGTTCAGTCGTTTCGGAGATTAGCCTGTACAACCAAACAGACAGACAAAAATTTCAAGTGATTGGGTGTTGGATATGTGCAAATAACCATATAAGTTGAAGAAAAAAACCTTTATTTCTAAATCACAGACAGACGTTCAATTTTATTTATATGTATATTGGTAAATATAGAAAATACATTCTTACTTTTTGTTAATAATGATTAGTATCTGGTCAAGTACGATTTTGGCTTGGCCGTAAAAGATTCCGTTCCATATTTATAAATCTATAATGTTCTGAAGTTGATTTGTCATCACTTCGTGTGAGCATGCTTGAGCGGTTGATTGATTTCGTGCAAGCGGCAAATCTTCTTTATGCTGTTTGTACAAGCCATCGTCCCTCATCGCTCAAGCAAAAACTAATACTGTTTCAGCTTGCTTGTACAGTGTGTAATCTCTAGGGAATTTGTGCATGCTTACCCAAAATAATGGGTCATGTGTGTAGACCTTTAGGATGTATAAGTAATCACACCTCGTATTAATCTTTTGACTTGATTTTCTGTTACTACTAAAAATGATCTTTAAGACATGTCTTGGAGGTAGGTTAGTGAATTACCTACTGTTAGTTTTTAAGACATTATTCCATACATGTATCTATCATTAAAATATCTATTTATATCCATTCGAATTTGGAATAACTGATTACATTATTTATAGTATAAAAACTGATGAAGAAAATCTAGAGAGATAGCGAGAGGTAAAAGAAATCAAGGAAGACCAAGGCTGACTTATGAAGATCAAATAGCCAGAGTGCTAGATGACGCAAATATCAAAATTACTCGCTTACCTAGGCGATAATGTTGTGGGCAAAGAATGTTAATATTCGAGGAAGCGAAAATAGTATGTAAGGACCATAAAGCTTAGCGCCCCGTCCTCTCTTGACTGACCCGTTAGGGATACAGAGTGAACATATATGTATGTATTATTTATATATTATATTTAGCTCGTGACTTTGCACGCAATTAACAGTTTACGAAATAAGAGGTAACTGTATTTGTGCTGCTCGAGAAACAAACGGAGCACCTCTCGTTTTGATAATAGTAGTAGAGAGATAGGGTTTGATTTAAGACTATTAATAACTTTGATGTGTTATAACAGAAAAATAAACCAATATTCGCCGTCGGAGAGTGTGAAAGTATACGAGAAGGCGGTGTCGCGGCGACACGCGCCGGTGTTCGAGCCGAAGGCGACCATCGCGCAGTTGCTGGAGCGCGGCGCCGACGGCGAGCTGGGCGAGCCGGCCGAGCTGGACGAGCGCGCCCGCCGGCGGCTCGTCGACGACTACCTCGAGGTACGACCTTTCTATGACGACACGACAGCCTACTTCACTGGTTTTGAAACCGCTACGTTTTAGCTGGCCTCACTTATTTCAGCTAGAAAGATGATATAAAGTCTGCCTAGCTTCATTATTATTGTTTAGCTTTAAAAATCTAATAATGAAAAATTAAATTCGTCTGTTATTAAGTTCATATTATGTTCCCTCAAAATATACAACACATGGGGCAAAAATACGATATGAAGTAATATTTTTCGTATTAAAACCATTTAAATACATCAAAACTAAAACTCGGCTACATGTTAACAGAAACTTACAAAGAAGAAATAACTGTAATTTTTTGACCTATAAATGCAATAAAAAACTATTCCGTAAAATCTAAACAAATTACTATCCGAATTGACATACATTTCTAATAATGTATAGTATTATCGGTAATATTGTGCTAATTTAAAATGGACCTTACTGTTAAACCATAAGATAGTAAAATCTAGTAAATGATCGTTGCGTGCATTAAAACAAAGTTTATTTAAATATTTAATATACAATCCTATGTTTCGTGCTTATAGTATAATTCACATACTGTATTTGCATCCCCCGCACTGATGTAACACTATACACTGATACGTGCGCGACAGTACCCATGTGCAGTTAACCCTTCCACATTTCGTTCACCGCTACCTAGACTTTCGTGCCGCTACCTATATCGGTGTTTTGTTTTTTTAGTTTAAACAGTTGATGCTGAAGTTTGACCCTGAAGAGGAGGAGGACGAGGAACCGAGCGCGGCGGCGGGTGGGGCGGCGAGCGGGGCGGCGAGCGGGGCGGCGGGCGGCGCGGCGGGCGGCGCGGCGCGCGGTGCGGCGGGTGCGGCGGCGAGCGGAGCGGCGGGCGGCGCGGCGGGCGCGCAGCCGCCTGCCACCTAGCGGGCTCGTGCCCCGCCCGCCGCTCGCGTGGACACTGTGCACGGGCCCAACGAGCCCGCAACGTTGTGACGCTCCGTTACCGATATCGATCGTCGAACGGATACGAAGACTAAAATATTTTATTAAAATTAGACATTTCAAGGCTTACGCCCGACTTTTTCTTTTGTTAAAAAAGAATTTATTTTCTCGATTATTATTTATTTAATGAGGGTATGCGGTGTACGCTGTTATGTTAAGATAATCGGGCGGCGGCGGGGTCGAGGGCGGGGCGGGCGCGGCCCCGTGTACATTTCGCCGCAGCCCCCGCCGGCTCGCCCGCCCGACGGCCGACGGCCGCGACCCGCAGCCGTGACTGGCTATCTTAAATATTTTATATAAGTTATATTTGAGAGAAAAAGATGATTTGTTTTTATATTAAAAGTCTTGTGTGTAGATAATTTTTATGAAGAATATAAAGCATATGTAACTACGTCGATTGAGTTATTCGAAAATATTCTTTTAGTTATTCCATTAACCTTGAAGAAGTGCGATTGTTGTGTGGTTTTGAAAATGGACTATGATTACCGCAGGTCAATTTCACATTGTAAATGATACCTCTCGTAAATGACCTATGAAATTCTGCATAATTTTTATACATACTTAAAGTCTATGTAATACTGAATAAATGATTTATGTTGAAATGGAGAGTACTGCAATAAACTGCATTTCTTATGATTAAAGAAACATTAAAATTAAAAAGATAGATTTTTACACATATTATTTTAATACTTATAACCCCATTACAGTTTTAATTTAGTTATTTTTTTTTAGTGTTTTTAGAACTTACACGTTACGGTGATTCTTTAAAGGCTTTAAGACCATCGTTACAGTAATATATTATAATTAAACATGAATTTTTCTCTGCCGTTCCTCGGAAATAGCAAACTTATTACAGAGGAAAAAAATTAACGTTTCAGGAGTAGGCTTTACTTTTCCCTCGGCAATGAGCCGTCGTAGATTACGTATGCGCTGCTTATGAGGATATTCGTGTGATGGTTGTTGTTGCTGAAACAAAACAAAACACAGAAATAGTCGTTTAAAAAAAAAGCGCCACAATCACAACAAGAATCACATGAATACAAAATAATATTTGCCCTCCTCTATCTACCCTGCAAGTGATTTCGGACATATCTTATGTCTAGCAACAATGTATATGTTGATTAGCTATTACAAATATAATATTGATTTGTGGAAGCGAAAGAAGTTTAACGATCGCAACGCTTGGCGCTCCGTCCTCTCTGACTACTCCGTTAGGGATACAGCGTGAAGATATGTATATAAATATAATATTATTGCGAGGTGTGGGTAATCAAATGCCGGTTAAGGGTGCAAAGAAAATTTCGTTCGTACAGACAGATGTCAATAACACGCGAACTTTTTTACGGCGGTTCTTAGTTTTAGTAGTTGCCCCTCGAAGTAGTTACTCGCATTGTAGTCACCGGAGGTATACGCTTCACTCACAAACTACATTCGCAAATTGCAGAAGTCTTCAAAGTCCCAAATCTAAATCGTCACAGTAGTCGTAGTAGTCTTCGTAATTCGCCTTGATGTCGCCTCGGTATATCACTTCGATCGATAGTCGAAACACTGACACAGCGGCGAACATGTGGCTCTATTTATAATCCAATAAAACGAGAATGGAAACTTCTAGAGAAATCCCTAATGCTAGTAGTAATAACGCATAGAAATACAAGAGGGTGGAATCTTCAAGTTAATTACGCTCGCTAACAATAATTCGACATTGTTCTCTACGCCACCTGTTTGCGTGAGTATGTATATGACACGTAATCGCTCTAAAAATTTCGAAGTACAACTTTGTTCTTGTTTCTTAATTTTGCTTATACCATTCGATAGTAGACCTTAAACCTAGCCATACGTTTTTAGGTCGTAACTCTGCAGTCTAGGTCTCGAGATAAAAGCACAAAAGTTTCGCGTCTCGTGCCATTTAAAAATCAACCTTATTACTTGGACATAAGGTCCAACCATAATAACATATTTATGTACCCTGGTGTACCGTACCTGACTACATATAAATTCAATATAATAACATTAATATTTACAAACAATACACCAATACTTATGGCCGAAAAGTAATATGTCAGAAGAAGGAATACTAAAACAAAACCAGATCTTTATTAACCATAACCAGATATTTAGATCATTTGTTTTTGATGAATAACATAGCCTCGATAAACATTTTATAGTCTCAATAAAAGAATATAAACTCACTCGATTGTTAACGAAGTGATAAAGTCAAAAATTCGTTATACAAGTCCCAAATAGCCAGGAAAGCAATGAATCACACTCCGATCCACAACCAGTCACAAAAGAAGTATACACGACCCAAAAAACACGCCTGGTTACAGATTTTTCAGTAATAGTGAGCACGTCTTGAGCAGTATCAGTTGCACAAATATACTATAAAGCTCTCATACTATGTACACCGTAGAGTACATTTTTTGTCTACGGTGTAGATCTCAGACCAAGGATCAAAATGGACGGAGCTTTTGCTCTAAGAGTGTGTTCATTTTTTATTAAGCTAGTTTTTAGACTTTTTACTAATGTGGGTGGCTAGGGAATGGTCACAGTACAGCAATACACAGCTAAATATGACATAGGTACACAATGATGTTATAATACAAAAGAGGTAGATAGGTTACATGCACTCGAAAAGTATCACGCCAAAACTTCGCTAATTAGCCAACCCGGACTTAGTCAAAGAATATGAAAAGTAATGTTACAGAACCAACAATGTCATGCAATGCCTATTGCTTATTGAAAATTCTAAAATCTTTTAATAATCCAAACGTTTTTATAATATACACGATCATGTGATGACTCAGCCACCCAGTTTTAATCATCGTTTACATTTATTAAAAGCAATACGCTACGCTTGGCGCTCCGTCCTCTTTGACTACTGCGTTAGGGACACAGCGTGAAGATATGTATGTATGTAACAATATATAATTCGTCATTTTCAAATTTATAATTAAAAAACGTTGGCGATCTTTTTAAATAAATATGTTCTCATGTACATGATTCAAGAAAAACGAAATTCGAAAAAAGCAAACATCATTTTTTATTTAATCCCATTAGGTATCAATCATTTTTTTTTAAATGTCTGTTCTGTGGCATTAATTACTAATATTCTAGGAATTAGTCACGGATTCGCTTAAAATGTAGTGAGAAATTTAAATTGACCGCAATCACAATGATTTAGAGAGCTATGTGATTTGTTAGTTTGAAATGCAATTATGTTTTACATTGCATAGCGACGCAGTGCAATGTATATTTGTCTCACTTTGTAACATTGTAACTGAGACAATATTTTACTTGGATTAGTACTAAGGTAACCTATCTACCTCTTTTGTATTATAATATCATTGGACATACATGTTTTTATTTTTATGAATATTAGTAGCCAAGACACTTAGTATTTTGCAAATAATTATTTCAGTTTTGTATGTCAAGTCAGTCGGTCGTCAAGAGGTGACACGAATTACACCGTCAGTGCGAAGTTGCCATACTAACTATAGTTACCTGTTTTACTCGTGGTTACGCTCAATGAGATAGAAAGATACGAAAATTCGTTTGGCACACGGTAATAAGAGTGGTAACTCATTATAGCTCCGTCCAATTTGATTCTTGGTTCTAGGTGTAAGTACGCAATGTTCGCACATTGCTTACCAATCACATACTAGTACATTTTTCCTCTTAGCTCTATGCTCTCCGTGAATAGAGTATGGAAGTAATCACAAAGTAATAGTGTTCTATATGCGAAAGAGGCGATCCAACCGCTAAAGACTGAAGTAACGGTAGAGTGCCCGAGTTGAATGGAGGGCTAAAAGAGTGTGCCTTCTGATTTTTGGCTGAACTTATTTAAAAATAGTAATAATTACGATATCGTTTATTTGTCTGGAAATTTGTCTTATATGAAATGTATTAAAACAAAGGAGATAAAGATCCGTGACTCAGCAATGGTTGCAGAGGAGCCCGCAACCGCTTATTTACAGTCGCATCCTGTAATCGAGGTTCTGACACCTCGTGAACTGATATTTATTAAAGGCATATAAGAATACCTAAGTGTCGTCATATCACCCTCAGAGACTTATTAGTTCTAGAATTATCAAACGTCGATCAGTCAAAGAGGAAATCTATACATATAATAAAAATGTAACTAATCACTGTCTGTACATGGAAGATATATGAGAAAAATGATTATTGGGGGCATTTATCAACGCAATAGAACCCCAAACAATGATTGCTAGAATTGTTGTCTGTTTGTTTGTCTATGCGTTTGTGTGCGCTAATCTTAGAAACGGCTTAACCAATTTGGGTGCGGTTTTCCCTATTGTATTGTGGTAATCTTCACTTAAAATTTAGTGTTTGTTTTATCTATTCTTTAAATTGATATAACTTTTTTATTTATGAGCATAAAAAAGTTATATCAATTTAAAGAATCACGTCGAACATTTGTTCCTTAAAATGCTAGAAAATAACTTCCAATTCAACAATTGGCTGAAATTATGTATTATGGTCTGTAAAATGATGATGATTGAAAGTTTATATAAAGTTATTTATACGCAAATTTTCAAATCCAAGATAACGAATATCACTTTTTTTTTGAGTTATCGATATGGGTGTCAAATTCTAAATATCTCGGGGTGCTGATTGCGAAAACGACGTTCATTTTCAAATCCAAGATGGCGAACATTACTCTTTTGGATAAATCGACATGGGTGTCATATTCTAGGTTTCTCGGGGTACTGATTACGAAAATGATGTTCATTTTCAAATTTAAGATGGCGAATATTACGTTTTTGGATAAATCGACATGGGTGTCATATTCTAGGTTTCTATAGGGATGCAGATAACGAAAATGAAGTTTATTTTCAAATCCAAAATGAGGAATACTAAGTACGTTTTTGACTAAATCGATTTAGGTGTCACATCTTAGGTTTGTCTGGGTGCTTATAACGAGAATGACGTTCATTTTCAAATCCAAGATGGCGAATATTACTATTTTGGATAAATCAACATGGGCGTCATATTCAAAGTTTCTCGGGGTGCTGATTACAAAAATGACGTTCATTTTCAAATTCAAGAAGGCGAATATTACATTTTTTTGATAAATTCCTACAAATATAAATGTGAAAGTTTGTGAGTATGGATGTTTGTTACTCTTTCAAGTAAAAACTACTAAACGGATTTTGATAAAACTTTACAATACAAGCTCATACATCAGAATAACACATAGGCTATATAATTTATACGCGGGCAAAAGCTATGTTGCAAATTTTCGGTGAGACGTATCAATAAAGTATTCATGTTAATAAAAAAACCACATTCTTACATTTCTAACGTTAATTAAAGCAATTCTCAAAATAATATTAATAACTGATCGTAAATCGCCAGTTTAAGAAAATCAACGTACTTATATTAAACATAAATAAAATCTTGTGAAATTATAAAATTCTAACATTTCCAATATTGAAGTTAAATGACCTTTCGTAACGAATGTAATTATTACATACATACATAAATATTATAACATTTATAAACAGTGTTCACGTATATGTCACTAGTGACCCGCCCCTGCTTTTGACCTGAAATTTTTTTGAAAATAAAATGCAGCCCATGTTACTCGCTGATAATGTAGGTTTTTACAGGCGAAAGTATTCTTGAAATTAGTTGAATAGTCTTTGAGTTTATCCATTACATACAAACAAACAAAGTTTACCTCTTCATAATATTAGTATAGATAATGTCTCGATTCAAAAACCCCGGAACACGAGACATGTTTTCGCTAAAGTCCCGGCGTGACTTCGAGACTCGAGAATTCCCTGTTATACATCTATGTAAACAAATTCAGAAAAATGAAATAGTCATCTATACTAATACTTACATAAATCTGTAGCATCTGCTTGTGATTACAATTTTACTGTCAAATTCTGGACTTTAGTCATTTTATGACTAACTGACTTCGATTCTACCATTTTTAAAATTGTTCTATTTTTCTGTCTCTATATCCTTTTATAACTCGAGAACGGCTTGACCGATCTTGATGAAAGTTGGTACGTAGTAAGAACATGTGATTGCTCACATGATAGGCTTATTTTTTATAAATTCTACCCCTAGAGAGGTGAAAAAGGGGATGAACATGAAGTGAACTATGTGAGGGAAATGGTAAACCGCGGAACCGATTACGATGGGAATGGCGATAGTTTAACATCAGAAAACGAACATAGCCTACTTTTTTTATCAAACATCAACCCCTCAAAAGGCGAAAAGGAAATGAAACTTTGAATGGGAAATATTAAACCGCTGAACCAATTGTGATGAGAGAGAGTATGTCCCAGGAGGCAGACGTAGGCTTTATTCAAAAATAATATTTGTACATACCTATATATACATGTACATCATACGTGTAATCTAATCCGGGAAAGCTGCGAAAGAAAATTTCCGCGCAGACGAAATCACGGGTACAGCTACTATTACATATAACTCATAGATCAATGCCTACGTGAGAAAAAGATTATGAGAGATACCTTTGAACAAAGTCAAAAAGCAAAAGCAGATTTACAGTGCAGCAGGGGGCAATGGTTTAGTGTTACAAAGAGTGCCCTTTAAAACCATTGTACATGAGTAATAGAAAGTTTTTGTGGAAGTAAGTTAGTTACACTGGTTTCAACGTAAATGTTTAAATTACCTATAAATTACTTGAGCTCACTTATTAACTCAAACAAAACAATAGGTAAGTATTGTGTAAGTACATAGATGGTGACGGAGCTACATTAATTGTTAGAAAGTATGGAAAATAACGCGTGTTCTATCACTAATATAGAATAGCTAAATAACGAGTATTGTCATTAATGCTGACCAAAGTAAAAAGCATACTTCAAATCTTTAACTTGACTCCTAACTAAATATTGTTAAATATAAGTATTTATACCTCCTCTTTTTGGGAATAGTCTGGGGGCGGGATACCGACGATAGAACTGTCCCACATGACCGGGTGCCAGGGGCGACGCACCGCTTTCTCAGGCGGCAGTGCTGGCATTGGCGGCTTTAGCGGCAAAGACCGCACGTCCACACACTCCTCGTCTTCTAATTCCAAAACTTCTCTGCTCATGTTTGCTTCCTAATATAGTTTACAATATTTTACTTTTAAATATCTCGTGGACAGTTCGAGGTGTGGACGAAACAATAGTCATCAATCAATGATGTTATAATATATTGTAAATATAACATCATTGTCATCAATGTGTTCAGGGAAATACAAAAAATGCAGTCACACTGCAATTCTTACAAAGCAATTCGTTTTGGTTGAAAGCATTATAGTGGTTCTTTTATGAAAAGTAGAGTTATTCTACTATTATTCATTCTACTATAAAATAATTTTCGATTAATATTAGTTTTGCGTAAAGAGTGAGTCTTGTTCGGCCCCTCTACTCGTAAATCAACGTCTAGCAATGCCCGTAAATTCAATATTAACTGAAAATAAATTTTTAAACGCATTCAAATATGTATTATACAATTACATACATATATGTATCTAATTTATTATATTGTTTAGAAATATTTAATAGAAGTACCTACTTCAGTTATGAAAATTAATTTTAATGAACTTTCATAAATTCCAATAAAACTATAGAAGAAAGTATTTAGTACAATACATATATGCATACTTTATCTTTGTGGATATCACTAGGTACGCTGTGCAATCGCAGTCTTTTTATTCAACCTTCATTTAGATACTTGGCAAAAATTCAATTCATTTTTATTTGGTTCATAGCTACAACTACATCGTTCATTGCACACAACTATAATAAAATTAATGACGTAGCCTGTCTCGTACACGTTTACATGAATTAGAATCTTAGTGTTCTTTTTATATGTATAGTCATGATCATGATTTGTAAATTAGGCGCATTAGAATTCGATTTTCGGAGAATATTTCTTTTTACATAAATATGTACCAATATCGATTCGATATTGTTTACATTATTATGTATAGGTACCTACATATATATTTTACCCTGATTCTGCTCCTGAATTTATCGTTAATAAAACAACTAATTTTGCTCAATTTTGTCATATCTCTGGAACCGTTGCCTACCGTAAAAGTGGTATATACATACTTTATATAAATTAAACTATCACCTTATCTACTTTCCCCGAAGCCTAATTTGTATAGCTAAATTAGGGGGTATCACGCTTTTACGATAGATATCCATGGAAATAGATATATGTATCTATCTTTTATTTTAGGTACAATAAATTCAACACTAAATTTAAAAACACCCGTAAGTGTTGCGACTGTTAAGTTTCGATTGAATGCTAAAACGTAACTACATACATGTACTTAAACACATTTACATTTGGTTTTGTTTACTTACAATTTATATGTAAACTCGAATAAGGAATCACTAACACCAGTAGTGAGCGACCAGTACCTTCGCTTCACAATATAAACTACTGCTCGGTTTGTTCAACTTTGTTATTGGCTACTAATCTGTATCAGTTTTATTTATATTCTCAGAGCAGCGAACCGTTGCTTGGATAAAACTCGACTGAATTTAATAATTACTTTCGCCTACATCGGAGAGCCTGCAGTTCCTATTAGTGTGTTCCTTGGTGACGTAGTAAGTACACTATCTTCGACGGCATTTACGTCATCAAAAGCAGCATAAATAGGAACATTGAAATCAGTATATATCTATCTATCTCTTTATTAGAAAATAGAACGCTGACCGGAAACTGTGTCGGCAAGATAGATTCCGATCAGACGCTATGTTAAAATGGTTTTTATTATAATACTGTGGTATCTGCTTATGGAGTTATGCACTTCGAATACCTAACAGACTGATTTCGATGATATACTGTGAAACAAAATCAGTTTTTAACTTATATTTTATAGGTACATAGCGTGAGATAACAATTAGATACTTATATTGTTACTTATTATTATTACAGAGGATATTAAAACAAAAAAGAAACCAATGTAACAACAATATCAAATGTATTATTTCAAGTTATCTACAACTAGTTAACAACAATCATAAAAAATGTTAGCGCTCATACAGATTTCATTAACAATTTATTAATTTATTGTAATTAATTATTGCACGTTAATGTTTGTGTATACTCACAATAGAATTCCGTAAATGAGCACAGTCCCTAATAAAAACAACTATAACAACTGGCAAATTATAACGTTACAATACAGTCTGCTTTCTATTTGTTTTTTTTTTTCAATTTTGTTCTGTTTTGAAACTTTTCATGGCTGATTTAAGCACGCCAATCTGTGAAATCTTATTTTATTATGCAACAAATACCCGTTACCTTCTGTTCAGGCTTTAATTTAAAGGTGTTTTACAATGGACACGCTCTACTAATATTGCTAGCGTTGGCTAATAACCTCAGCCTTAATGTCTTACGCGCCTGCGACTAGTTCGTCGAACGAAGCCTCATGTTCTGATCTCGATAACATAAATTCAGGTAATGTGACGCCTAACGCTGCGCTATAACGAGGTTGTGTTTCAGCCCAAAAAGCACCTCGAGAATCGTCACCAGCAAATTCTTCAGGTGGTGCTATATTTGTTTCGTCCACAATTTGAGCACGAGATTCTGCCCGTGTGTCTACACTCCTTCTAACTTTAGCTGATGTTGCAGTCGCGGCTGGTACTACACTAGCAACTGTATTTGTAGCACCCGTAGCTACATTGCCTTGAGGAGCTTTCTTGCGTTTCAATTTCTTGCCATAGCCAGCATTAGCGACTACATAAGCGGCTGATTTTTGTGCGGGGGGAGCACTTGTAGTCACAGTTTGACTTTCAGCACCTACATTTCCACCCTCAAGAGTTGCGGGTTTTGATGTAAATTCTTTAAGCTCTTGATAAGCTAAATGGCTTCGCTTCGGTGCAGATTCAGAAACGAACATGCATTCTTCGTTTTTCAAACCGGCTTTATCGATACATTGAAAACATGTCATACCATTCTTTTGAACTTTTTTGCAAGTTGATCTGTCTTTCTTTTTAAATTCGGCTAATACGTTTTCTACATCTTTTTTAGGTTCATTGTCAGTGAAGAAACCGGGTATAGCTTTTTTATAATCATACGATTTTTCAGCGGAGTCTTTTTTTTCTTCAGAATTTTCTTCTGCTGCTCGTAAGGCTTCACTTGGCTTAGGTTTAGACGTGTGAACATAATATCCTTTGTATTTTTCACCGGATCCGTCATCTTTGTCATCACGTTTATAGTTGCTGTAAGGTTTATCGGGCTCAGCTGCAGTTAATTTTGCAAATTTTTCCGAAGTTTTGGTGGCATCTTTTGCTTCTTCATACTTTGCTGATTTTTGAGGTTGATCTGATTTTTGTTCTGGCTCATCGGGTTCATCATTGCTGTCAAATTTTCTCTCCTTTGAATAGGCATATTTATTGTTCTTGGGTTCTGCAACATACGAACATGATTCATAATTACCTCCTGTTTTAGGATCTTTGCATGTCATACAACTCATGCCATCTCTCTGAACTTCTTTGCAATTTCCTGGGTTCTGTTTTATTTCTGCAGCTTGTTTCTCTGACAGTTGTTTTATTCTTTCATATTCTTTATGATCATATCCTGAGTCATAAGAGTAAGGATACTCATAATCTTTTTTAGGGTCCTTGTCTTCCTTGTAGGCACTGCTGTAAATATCGCTATCGAACGCCTTAGGTCTTGATATATATTCGGCTCTGTAATTGTACGGGTCATCCTCTTCGTCGCTGCTACTTTTTCTCAAATTTTCCCTTTTCCTTCCGCCTGCGTATCGTCGTATACGGGCTGGTCCTGTAATATAAGCATTTGGCTTGTAGTTTTGTTCAACTTCGGGATTTTCAATTAATTCTTCCTTGCGATAATTTAAGGGGTGGGACACTTCAAGATTAGTCACCGCAGGTTGGAAATACGCTGCTACTGTAGGATTTCTTTTTAAAGCTGCTAAAATATCTTCTCCTTGTTTTTTCTCTTCAGGCTTATAAACTTTATAATTGGGATCATGTATAGTTCGAATATCATATTGCAATGGTTGCTGTCGTATAGGTAAGTGAGTTTGGGTTGCTGTGTGCAGCTGCTGTTGTTTAATTGGTTTAACTAATTTAGCTGATTTCACTGGAGGGTAAAAGCTTTGACTGGCAATGGGATTAAAACCAAAGTGTTCAGCAGAAAATGCATTTTCGCTGGGTGCTAATCGACGTATAGAATCAATTGAACTACTGACAACGGTATCAAATAACTGAGGATATTTGCTTTTGTCTACTTTAAGTACTGCTGCGGCAATTGGATTCGAAGCCAGAGGAGTAATGCCTGAAAAAATGATAATTTTAAAATAGTTACAAAAAATAAAATTATAGGATGTAGTGACGTGCGAGCATAATAAGCATGTGTTCTAAAGTGTTTTTTTTTTACCTAATATGTTTACCAAAACATTGTCGTAACTAACCAGAGTCTCCAGAATCAAAAATAGGTCCGAAATCCAGAGGTTGGACAAATCCATTTCGTACTTCTTCGCCGGCGATCACCCCCTCACATATCGCCCATAATAATAACTGCAACAAAATTACTAGGTATATAGATGTGTATCAACTTAAAAATATTTATTTCACGAATAAAAATGTGCTATTTCCTACCAAACATTCGAGTTTAGACATTTTCAAAATGGGTATAAACCCAAAATAGAGCTTTTAACGTCCACTATTCTTCACTATATCGAGCTGTATTTCTCGTTTGAGTTGGGATGAAAGTAACGTGATATTATTGCAATGACAAGGTTTTATAGGCGTCAATATTGCGAAGGTGAAAGATCGGTGCAACAGAGCGCGCGCGCCACTCAAGCGTGTCTTGCCGGACAATGTCCGCTTACTCCATCCGGCAGCCAACTGTTGGGGTCACCATTGATTGATCAAATTGATCACTATGTATGTAGTGCGCGTCTCATGGGACACACTGAAAACATAAAATAAGTATATCTTACAAATGACCAAAAAATAGAAAAAAAATTGTTTTCTAATTCATACGAATAATAACTATTGTATTAAGCCCAATATGTACAAATACCTATTGTAATGAATTTATGTCTAATTGCATTTCATGAAACCCCGCCAAATATCGCATAGTTCGCCATTCGTCAACTGCTTTACGTATTCTATGGGCCTAGGTAAGAAAAACAACTTTTTTTTACAGTTTTGATACGATTTTATTTTTTAGTTTCATCGGCTAGTTATTTATTTAAGTACAACGAGCAGTATATTTTTTTAGCATAAAAAGTAGCCCAGATTGTTTTCTGAAAAGTCCCGTCAAATGAAAGTTCCAATGAAATAAATGGGTTAATGGAAATCCGGTCAAAATTGGTTCAGCCGTTGCGGAGATTGGCCCACACAAATAGACAGACAAAAATTTTAAAAAGCGTGATTGAGTTTTGATTACGTATAAATAACCATATAAACTTAAGAAAATACCTTTATTTCGAAATCATAGATACTTCAATTTTATTTATGTGTATAGATTTATTTATTGATAGCAAACCATTTTATAAATCGTTTTATAAACTGTGATGTTTTAGTACTTCTTTCCAAAGTTGGAAATACAGAACACTTATTTGAAAGCAACACTACAATATCATTGATAAAGTAGACGAACAATGCTTTTCTTGTAAAAATAATAATTGAACATCTTACCGAATTAAGTTCAAAAATAATTACCCTTACGAGGGGCTTCCTTCATTGCGTTTTCTCATCAGATCACGTACTGTTACATGCTGGCGATTTCTATGAAAATGTTTGTGTTAGAACAGGATTTTTTCTAGTACATATTTTATATAAAATCTATCAGATGTATCAATAATGATAACTTGCTAAAAAAATAGAGAAAGCGTAGTTTTATGTTTAAAGTTCCGTAATCGAAATGGGTATGACGGAACCCTTATAAGTTAGTTCTGTAATGTCTGTCCGTATATATCTGAAACATAGTTAATGCCATCAGGGAATTAAATCATTTTATAATTATTGTCGACAAATTAAATATGACTACCGTGATAAAATAATATTTTTTTGAACGTTATATTCTGTTCGAGACCCTCTAGTTTCTAGTAAGTCTGAGGCTCATCCATTTTTCAATTATTAGCAGCATGAATATTCAAATCGAAGACCATTAATAAAATATTAATGAATTGTCTACTAATTATACGAGTTGTTAATGATTTTATTTTTTCGATAGATAAGTTAATTTTATTATAATAAATAGGAAAATAAAAGTTAGGATAATTACACTACGTTATCTATAGTTTCATTAGTTAGTTGAATAAACCAATCATAAAGCCGGATTGAGGCTTGTCTAGGACTTCTTCAATCAAAAAGTGAATAAATTCAGAGTGCCAGACTTTCTTACTAGCACAGTACAAGTAAGCAAACAGTATACTATCTCGGCAGTGTCCTAGAGATAATTACCTACGGTCGCTCGGTACGTAAACACGCAATAGGGCTACCGACTTGGACAGAATGTTTTTCTTGGGTTACGTATTTGATAATAGGTACTATATTAAATAGTCATATTATCTTTTCGTTTTATATTATTGCAAATTTAATAAGTTTTTATTTATATAATTCTACTAGTATTTTATTTCTAGTTTCAAAAGTTTGTGAGTTAGTATGGTGAAAATGGACAAAAAATGCATTTTCTGTGCAGTATAATTAAAAATCAGCAATAAATTAACTAGATCATTATGAAAATATATTTCCTACAAATGAGCAACAGAGAAATATTTCCGGTTTCGATATAGATGTATTCAAACATCCCTACATTGAACATTATGCTTGTAAACTTAATTGACATAATATTTGGTCAGTAAATGCGCCGGAGCATGCACGGGAGCGTCTCACACCGTCCGACAACCGCGTAGTATAGGAGCTAGCAACGTTTTAGAGAGAGAATTTCTGGTCAGCTGATTTTCTGATATGTTGTCCTTCTTACTCTTTCGGTTAGAGTCTGTGCGAGCTGGCTGCCGGTAGTGGTTGCGTTGATTACTGCGCACATCCTACCTGCACAGGTAATAATTCTGGATTTTTAAACAATTTCTAAAGACGTAATTTTCCAATTTTTGCCTTCAGATAGGTCTACCAGACATACATTTTTCATTGCCAGACATTTTTATCATTGTTAATCATGTGCCATACGCCAATTTGTTATTTTTTAAAATAAAAAATTCTAAGTATTTTTTAATGTTTGTAATTTTTATATTACGTTCTTTGAAGATAAAAAAATCTAAAATTAATTTTCCAAACGTTAATTCGGTTGTTAAATCTTGAATAAAAATTGTCTCTCTCTGACTACCAGCATCATACGGCAATACTTTTCATGAGTTTTTAAAACCTGTACGGGTAGGATGTGCGCAGTAATCAACGCAACCACTATACAGGCAGCCAGCTCGCCCAGACTCAAACCGAAAGAGTAAGAAGGACAACATATCAGAAAATCAACTGACCTAAAATTCTTGTTCTCTAAACGTTGCTAGCTCCCATACTAGTGGCGCACTCGCGACTGTTGTATGCCGAGAAATGCCGAGATTTCGAGGCGTGTCGTTTGGCAGCATTTGTATGAAGATAGAATACTATATACTTACTTATACTGTGTTACTAGTTTCTATATTTTACTGTTCCTTAGTTACCTATTAGTAGGTACCAACCATATAATCAAAAAAAAATTATTAATAGTTGATACATTTATTTTAAAAAGAAATTTCGAAAAGTTGCATAATTATTGGTTTTATTGATTGCCAATTATAAAAAATCTATAAAAAACCAAAGAAATTATATTATAGTCTTTCATAATTTCATAGCTCTTTTGACACCTATACTGACCTTCAATATGTTTTATTGCTATGTTCCTAGACCTTTGATCTAAACAGAATAGGTTTCGCTCGCGATTTCGTCAATATTTCACTTTCTAGATGGAACCATAAACGTACACAACTATGGTGCTGTTCATGGGTAAATAAAATAAAATAAACCGGCCAAGTGCGAGTCGTACCGCGCACCGAAGGTTCCGTACCATCATACAATATACGTGTATTATACATTTACCGATAATATACGTCGGATTCAAAAACAAACATAACTTTGCAATTGAAAGGCACGTTCTACCATACTATCCAACTGCAAATGTAAGTTTGTAATGGGAAATAACTTACAATTTAGGGATTTTTTCCTTTACTTGTGCTGGGAAACCGTGCTTCTTGCCCAATTTAATATTCTAGGTCAATGGGAAGTACCCTATAGGTTTTGATTTACTTCCGTCTCTAAAAATAAGCCATAAATGGCCATATTTTTTGATTGCGTTAACTTAGAAGCTTGATTTTTTTTCAGCTCCAAGGGATCTTTAAACTGGACAGAAAGAACTTAGATATTACCTGGGAGCATGGGATCCTGGCAGACGTCTCGAGGTGGTTTGTTGTTAATAATTTTCTACTGAATGCACAAAAAACCAAATGTATTATTATTTATATAATTTTCCCTTTCTAATGTACCCAGAATCCATGATAAAATAGAACTTGGTGGGAAACAATTAGAATTAGTTAAGTCTGCCAGTTTTCTTGGTTTAACAGTACATAGTAAACTGCAGTGAGGGGACCATGTCGGGGCATTGGCTAGTAAGCTCGGTTCCGCGATATATGCCATTAGACGCATTAGGCAATTGACGGATGCAGTTACGGCTAGGTTGGTGTACTTAGCATATTTTAGCCTAATATATATTATAGCCTAATGTCCTATGGCCTTTTGCTGTGGGGATCAGCGGCGCATATTAACTCGATTTTTATTTTACAAAAAAGAGTGATACGTGCCATCTACAGTATGAATGCACGAGAATCACTAAGAGATCGTTTTAAAGACATTGATGTACTCACCTTGCCGTCCTTATACATCTTTGAAATTATTATGTATACAAGGAAAAATATAGATCTATTCATAAAGAAAGGCGATATTGGTGGTATGGAAACCCGAGGTTGTGATAAATTGGTTATTCCAAAATGTGAATTACATAAGTCAAATGTTTCATTTTTGGGTAACTGCATTCGTTTTTATAATAAAGTTCTTCAATAACTCACTCAATTAAGAAAAAATATATTTAGATTAGTTACTTTAGAATACTTACATTGATTAGGCAATCATACTATAAAATAAACGATTTCGTTGAAGATAGAACAATAGTCTAGAAATGATCTTCTCTGCACATGCATTTACTGGCATTCTGAATATTGTATTTTAATAAACCTTTTGTAAAATGATGTTGAAAAAATTACACCTGTCTAAGTTTCTTGTCGGTTCTTCTCAGTGTACAGGTTTTCTTTTCTCTTCTCTTTGACCCAAACTAAAGTAGATTTGACTTTTAAAAATACCTTGTAATTGGGTTTACTTTAATAAATTGATTTGAATTTGACCGCAAACATATTAATTTCAACTTGATACCTTCACGCGTTTCTGAGAAAAACGGTCTTGACAGACAGACAGACGGATAACGAAGTGATCCTATAAGGGTTGCGTTTTTCCTTTTGAGGTACGAAATCCTAAAAATTACAAGTATACAACGTAATAGCTTAATGATCCTAAAGTATAGCTAAGTACATGAGTTACACTGGACCCAGCTCTGTGTGCTTTTATACTTAAATGCGACGTAGGTATCTGCTTCTGTATATCTGCATATAGGTAGGTAAGTAGGTAGCTACCTAACGCAAGAGAAACTTACAAGTACCTAGCCATCTGAGAGTGAGACTGGGTTATATAATAACGCTTACATACCCACCAAGGCTCCTACAGTGGCGTCCTCAACGCGTTGTCGAGGGGATCCGGGATCTCCTACGGAACGCGCCAGAGACCTTCTCCGGAGAAAGGAGGTTGGGAGGAGGGGGCCAATAATAAAGCGCCCCTAATATCTCGCAGTACCACGACACATCGCGGATTCCATGCACTCTGTCATCCTCTTCGAGGTCGCATAGAGATGGACGACCTGAACCCCCAGCATAAATTACCCCAATTTGTATTTTATAAAATGGTAATAAAGATATACTTGGTATATAATAAAGTATATACCTTTAGTATCCCACAAACTATGAAGTAAATAGATATAAGGAAATAGAATAAAACTTAATTAAGTGGATGTAATAAAGTGTTGTTAAGTATGTAAATTGAAACAGGATCGTGAAGTAGGATGTCTTCATAGAAATTCAGCGTGCGCGGTTTGTAGGTGTGCGCTAATACGCATGCGTCGTGGCACGCACACAAAGGCAATATTTTGGGCGAATATGGGCAATTATTGTAGCACCAATCGGAGTCGCACCCGACCCAAACATGCAACCACTCCCATTTGTCTGTAATTCGTTCTTCCCATCGTCACAAATACAAAAATGTTTAAATAGCTTATAATAAAATAAACCCTACGAGTATAATGCCCTTAGATGCCTCAATAACTTTAGTTATTCGAATCCAGAGATCATTCTACAACATAACTATGATACAAGAAATTAAACTTAACAAACACGAAAAACTTATCTGTATGCATTGTTTTTCATTATTATATACTAAATATATAATTAAACGAGACGCTCTCCGCATCTCACACCCGATAAAACGACCCTGCACGTATCCGACCGAGAGTACGTAATTGCGTTATGCATGAGGCGGGGAGTCGGCCTTTTTTTTACATATTCTCTTCCCGAAGGCTCCTTTAGTCGCCTACTATTGTGACCGGCAGGTACCGGCAGGCAACACCGTACCCTTATTTTCTAGCTCGGACTACGGTCTGAGCAGCATAGGTACCTAACTCATTCCGCAACACGATAGCCTAGCCTACTCTTCAGTGCTTGTTTTGAAAATATGCCAATTATAATAATTATTATTACTAGGCGAAAATGTGTGAGGAGAATGATGAGATTTGAGGAAGCGAAAGAAGTATGTAAGGACCGCGACTCCTGGCGCTCCGTACTTTCTGACTACCCCGTTAGGGATACAGCGTGAAGATATGTATGTATGTATGTATTATTATCAAAATATAAATAATAAAAATTAGTTGAATGCTGATATTAATTCAGTATAGCTAATATGCCTAGTATAATAACCACAGACTAATTAGAGAAATTCTTTTAACTGTTTCGACTTAATTTGTAAAAAAAATAAAAATATGCCAATTATAATAATTATTATTACTAGGCGAAAATGTGTGAGGAGAATGATGAGATTTGAGGAAGCGAAAGAAGTATGTAAGGACCGCGACTCCTGGCGCTCCGTCCTTTCTGACTACCCCGTTAGGGATACAGCGTGAAGATATGTATGTATGTATGTATTATTATCAAAATATAAACAATAAAAATTAGTTGAATGCTGATATTAATTCAGTATAGCTAATATGCCTAGTATATTAACCACAGACTAATTAGAGAAATTCTTTTAACTGTTTCGACTTAATTTGTAAAAAAATAAAACCTAAACAAAAAACGGAATCTTGCCAAATAAATAAATGATCATTTTGTCAAACTCTAGGACTGAAACGACAACTTGTCTGCAAAAACTTTGTTTGTTTGCAACCTCTTCATTAAAATGAAATCCTAGTCTTGAAATTATAGTTTCTTCAGAAGTTTTTTTACGCATAGAATTAGCGCGAACGTTGCGTGCCTCTTAAAGGTAGGTAGGTACAACTTCGCAATTGTTTCTGCAATTCAGTTTCCTAGGGTATAAAATTACTAAATTTATAATTAGAAATTGTATGCATTAAGAATCGTAAAATAAATAAATAGGCCGCGGCTACGTACAAAAAAAATGCAATAACCGAAATTAAAGATATGCTTCATGGTTAGGCACGTAACAATGATCAGTGAGGCTCTGTATTATCAATCTATCCGTTTGGGTAGGTAGGTAGGTACAAGCGTAAACATAACTACTTACGGACCACCTTTACACGTATAAAATGAAATAAAATAAAGTAAAATTTATTAATTAATTACCAATATTCCTCAGTTCATTCATCTCATTACAATATCTCAGGGGCCATTCATTTATTACGTAAGACGATTTAGGGGGGAGGGGGGTCGACCATTTCTTATTTTTTTCTTACAAAGGGGTGGGAGGGAGTCTTGATAGTTCTTATGTAAGATGACAAAAATGTGCAAAGTTAAGATTATACATTGAATAAGCGTGGGCATCAGCGCGAGTGCCGAGTCGTGCGTTCGAATACGTGTAGATTTTTATGGCAACGGACCCGCGCCGCCCGCACTGCACTTCCCGGTAACTCCCCTCTTATGTACTAGTATATGATCAACATTGGTATACAAGACATGTGCAAGAGTCCCAATACTTTTTACAAATTGTAAAAAGCATTGATAAGGAATGCTGTGGTGATATAAGGAGTGACATTCGTTAAATCCTTCCGCAAGGGTTTTACCTCCACCACGCCCATTACGGTGTGAAACTCCGCTCATGTTTCCCGCCCTAGAGGATGTTAAAGCATCCGATCACTTTGCACCTTTAGTTGTGCGACAGTTTTTAAACATGGAAGTTGAGTCCCCATTCAAGACAGTTCTTTACGAGAAATAAAACCAAAGTTGATTAATACCAAAAATTAAAAATACTACTCGTAGTACCTTCGTAGGTACAAATAAACGTTTCTAAAAAATTGTTTCTTTGAAAAATAAAACAAACCAAACGCGTATTCATTTATTCCTTTAAATTCTTACGTAATAGATATTCAACAGGGGGGAGGGGGTCGGCCTATTCTTATTTTATCTTACATAGGAGTGGGAGGGGGTCAAAAACTGGCAAAAATCGTCTTACGTAATAAATGAATGGCGCCTCAGATACTCAACATGTCTGTAGATTGATATGTACGTAACAGCTGTCTGTATCTTGATTTCTATATACATAAGATTATGCGGAGATATTTTTGAAAAAATTTAGGTACAAAAATTTTTGTTTGTTTGATGACAGACTCAAAAATTACAATATCGATTCCGATGTGATTTGCTTATTCGGTATTTTCATAATTGGTTTTGATAAAACAGTTACCAAAATCAATTGTTATCACTGATAACAGACTCAGAAATTACCATATCGATTTAGCTGCTATTTGCTTGACTAGTATTTGAACCATTTGTTTGTTATTAAACTCAAAAATTACAGAATCTATTCAAATTCGCTTTCAATTTTTAAAATTATAGTAACAATAGACATTGCTACTGATGTTATAAAAACGAAAAGATTTTTAAGCGTTATCTACTAAACTAATCAACCTCATATTTAACACACAGAGTAGCCGTATCATTATACTATACGTGTAATTTCAATTGCCAGCCACGCAAGCGAAGCCGCAGTAAAATGTCAATAGTAAATCCCTAACATTTTTTTTCAAAAATTCAAGCGATATTACGAGAAGACAGCGTAAACGTAGTCATTATTTAACAGACGGTATAAAAATGAGGTCGATTTACAAGCATTTTTACTTATTAACCGATTTCACGAATAACTTACTGTCACAAACAAAATCATCGCCATAAAAAGCAATCGGTCACGGTGTAATTGTACGCTACTAAATCCTCTCATGTGAAAAGAAACTGCTACTTATGAGTATAAATTGTGATATATTTAATTTAAATTTTAATAAACTTAGATACACTCATATAATAAATAATTACATATATTGCAAACATAATTGGAATAATTACATCATGAGGTCTTCATGTCTTAAGTTTTTGCAGTAACACCTGGCTGGCTGGTTCACTGTCCTTTTCTAACGCCGACAACATCGACATCTGCAATCAAATAATATAATATATATAATCCATTGATATTACTGATTTTTATAAATTACTGGCGCACCGCAGTCATAGTACCTCTCTATAAAGGGAAAGGTTCTCATTTAGACTGTTTGTGTTATAGGGCCATCAGCTTGGACAACTAAACAAGTAAAACCTATACCAAGGTATAGACTGAACGCATGAAAGGCATTTCTGAAATATATTTGTGGGAGCCACAAGGTGGTTTTAGGAACGGTAGGGGTTGTATGGATCACATTTTCTCGTTCTGCAATATCATGGTGGGAAAGTTTCTGGCCCATAGGTCAGAAAGTTTTGTGCTTTCGTGGATCTAGAAAAAGCATTCGATAGAGTAGTGCGAAAGAACTTGTGGAGTCTTCTATCTAAATATGGCGTGGAGTGAACTGAAGTGCCCCTTACTGCAGACTGTGAGGTCATTATATCAAGGCCACAGAGCCTTTGTAACGATAGAGGGTGACATGTCGCCCTGGATCGAAGTCTGTTCAGGCGTCAGACAGGGCTGGGTGATGTATGCTTGGCTATTCGTGCTGTATTTGGACAGTTGCTTTCTGACATTGAAAGGTAGTATGAGTGGTTTAATATGTGATGGTACAGTAGTAAACTGCCTTTTGTACGGTGACGATGCTGTCCTTATAGCACCATCAGAAGCAGAGTTGCAGACACTAGCCACATGCATGAAAGAAGAATGTGAATGAAGTGAAAGGGTTGAATACGAATGTGAACAAAACTAAGGGTCTGGTGTTTCAAAGGGAAGATGTGCAGACGAAATGTGAGATATATGGAGATACATGGAAAATTGCTAGAACATGTGAATGAAATTGTGTATCTGGCAGCGAATTCGAAAATACCATGGAACTCACATTCATTAAAAAGACGACACAACGCAAACTACGTTAAAGTGGGCGGGGCTAAAAAAAACTACAATCAACGCGCTACTTAGTCTACCGTGCGCTCAGTGACAGTCAGGCGTCGCATATAAACTTGGTTTGTTGGCTTGAAAACTAGCGAAATATAAATTAAAAATGACCTACTGTGTGGTTAAAAGGTGTAGAAGACAGAAAGAAGTCATGATATGATAATTTATCATATTATGTATATCAAATAATTATACATCTACAAGAAATTAAATAAAATTATTGTGATCTGTATTACGCCACTAGTAGCCAGCCAGTTTCTAGTACGTAAATTATTTTTATTGTATTTTTATATTAAATATGGGAATTCTTTTTTTTTAAATTGAATTTATTCTTTTAGTTTTACCAAAAATGAGCTTCAGTGATTATAGTAGATTAAAGTAGTTCGCTTAGAAAGAAGAGAAAGTTGACTGGTTACCAACTAATGCCAATTCGGTGTGCTCTATACATTTTGAAAATAAAGAAATCTATTCTTGTTGTACAGATGCAGAGGCATCGCATATTATCTAATTGAAGACTAAAGTCTTGCAGTGATTCTAAATCGACATTTCTCAAAAACTGTAGAATAAACAGACATAATTACAGCTATTAAAAACAAACAAGTAGGAAAAAAAGATCACGACACTATTTTAATAAAAAGTATTATAAGACGTATTACGAGCTCTTGTACTGTTCGGTAAAAAGAAGCTTTATTAAATTCCACAAGACACAGACTTAATAAATTAATAACATTCTAAGGCAACATAGCATATCAAAAACTTGTAAATAAAATGCAAACGAACTGTAAATATGCTTTCTTTAAGTTTTTAAATATATATTAAAAAAATAAATTTATTTTAAATTTAATTCATGTATTAATAGTATTTACGCTGTAAAATAGTCATTTCATACAAATATTTTGTACAGAAAACTTTTTGATTACTAACCTCCATGCATTTGGATGTTATATGGAGGAGGAAAACAAAAAGCATTAGTGTGGAAAAGAATAACTTTCCGCACGCTAAACACACATGGAAAAGTCTACTTTTTGAGCAAATGTATTAAAATAGTACATTTTGATACAAGTGTGGAAAATATGTCATTTCTTCACGAGTCCCGGATTGTTGACCCAAGCCGAAGCTGCGGGTCAACAATAGGGAGGAGTGGAAATGACAATTCCGCACGTGCACCGAACGACGTTTTTTAACACATTTGCGAAAAAAATATAAATAAATAAAAAAAATGCACAAATGTAATTTCGCGGTAGTAAGTTTCTTTTTTTTTTAGAGGACATGGCAGAGCAACGGTTTCTATGCATTCACCCAATTCAATGACAATAATTTATCTAAATTCAAAATAATTTTAATTGCGTTATTTTTTTATTTAAATTATACGTATAGTATATTCAGATAATAAATTTATTTTAAATTTAATTCATGTATTAATAGTATTTACGCTGTAAAATAGTCATTTCATACAAACATTTTGTACAGAAAACTTCCTTGATTAAAAACCTCCTTCATGCATTTGGATGTTATATGGAGGAGGAAAACAAAAAGCACTAGTGTGAAAAAGAATAACTTTCTGCACGCTAAACACACATGGAAGTCTAGTTTTTGAGCAAATGTATTACAAAAACATTTTCGCTTGCTAGCACTTCCCGTGCGATCACGTGATCAGTGATCACGTGTGCCATGTATCTACTCACCGTTGACTTTGGAATGTAATACGGTGATACGGAAATGTTTTACACGCCCGGCTACAGTTGAATAATGATCGTAGGCGTGTGCAAAATAGAGTTCATTTTAAAAGGTGGCTGTCGAGTTTGCGACCTTTCGTGATTCGCAGTATTTGAATCAGACGCGTGGTATCGTGTTTTTCGGCCATAATTGTTGTGAATTACATTCCCATAGTATTTCCGAATTCGTTGGTATGTGTGGGGAGTGCGTTTTCTAGGGATGGAAGATGTGAGTTGGATGTGGAGAGACGGGTAGCAGCTGGCAATAATTTAAACGGTGCTCTGGGCATATTAGTAGGTAGTGTAAATATATCTAAATCGACCAAAATAGCATCCACAATGCGGTGTTGGTGTCAACTTTATTGTAGGATAGTGAGGCCTAGATATGCCCGAAATTTAGTGAAAGTGAGATAAATGCAGTAGAAATCTGATCTCTTAGAAATATGTGCGGTGTCACCCTCGTGGATAAAATAAGCAACGAAGAGATACACAGTATGACAGGTTGCACGACAGTGTTACTGTAAAAATGAAGAACGAAATGCTTAAATAGTTCAAGTACATGGAAAGAATGAGTGATGAAAGATAGATGAAGAAAATCTATAGAGCGAAGTGAGTGATAATAGAAGCCAAGGAAGACCAAGGCTGACTACGAAGATCAAATAGCCAGTGTTAGCTGATGGAAATGTCAAAATCTAGACGATACCGCATATCTAGACGAAAATGCGTGAGGAGAATGATGAGATTCGAAGATACGAGTAAGAACCGCAAAGCATGGCGCTCCGTCGTCTCTGGCTACCCCGTTAGGGATACAGCGTGAAGATATATATGTATATTACTAATTTAATTATGAAATGCGGTTGTCTCCTACATTTCATTTAAAATAAATTATTGCAAATAATCAGCTGCATAGTCATTCGATAACAAAAAAAATTATGAGTATGTAATGTTTTCATTTTTATAAATGAAACAAGATTATTAGGAACTAATTACACAGTTCAGTTATTCAGTTTGATTCTGTTGCCCATAGAAAACGGCACTTTTATACTATAATATTAAAGGATAAATGGATGTTATTTTCTATATAATTTTCGATGTTGCTAACAGGAATTCTCACGGATCTGGACAGTGTTCTTACCCTGTTCAGTCACTGAACGCTGAACAGCGTTGCACACGACGTGATTGTTATATGATTTATGTCTGCCTTTAATATCAATATTCACTGTTTCTTCAATTTATTATATCTACCTATATTATATTGACGACCTCCGTGGTGCAACGGCTAAGCGCGTCGGAAAGTAAACGGGGGTTGCGGGTTCGATTCCCGCCCCTAGTCTGGGTGTTTATGTATAATATGTATTTATTTACAAAAAAAAAGTATATAAGTAGTATATCAGTTGTCTAGTACCCATAACACAAGCGCTGTGCTGCTTACTTTGGGACTGATGGCGCTAGTGAAATGTCTGAGTATATTATATTATTATATCATCTAATACGCAATCGTCATAGCTCATAAATAGGTTATAAGTACAACCGTTGCGTTTTTTGCAACAACCGTTGCGTTGGCAAAGACGTACGAGAATTCAGACATTATTGGTCCTATGCACAACGAAAAACGTATTTGCACCTTTATAATGACGCCATAAAGAACGATAGTTATGCACATACGTATAGAAAAGGCGAATCGAACTGCATAAATATAATAATTAGCACCTTAAGATTAAAAACAAATAAAAACAGTCATACAGCAAACTTGCTATTCTCCTGTATTTTGTTGGACAACATCCACAGATTGGCTGCCAGATTTAACATCGAACTCTCCTGTAGCGCTCCTCTCCTGATAACACGCCAAAACAGCTCCAATGTTAAATTGTGCTGTTTTTGCGTTTCTTTCAAATCACCTAGTGTTTTCAACACCACCAGCAATTCTTGACATATATTGGTGGCATAGTTTTCCAGTATTTCTATAAACTCGGTTGCACACCCATAGAGTTTGTCGTTGGATAAAACTAAAATAAAAAATACAAGTACAATAAAAATAGATTGACAGAAAACATTATAATCAAATTTTATGGATCACGTGAATTTACTAAAGCTATCTTACAATATTATGTAATTAATACTAGCTGTGCCCACGACTTCTTACGCGTAGACTATTTCAAAACACAAAGACAGGATTTTTAAGTTATTGACAACGATGTCTGCATGCTTTCGGACTGCGCTGCTCAGACTCAAAATTAGCATATCTTTTCATTGAGTAATCCAACTGAACTGAAATAAAGACTGTATCCGAAGTAAAACCTACATTCTTCTTAAAACTACATCCAAATCGGAGTGTTCATATGATGCTTAGTACTCCGTCCTCTCTGACTACCCCAATAAGGATACAGCATGAAGATAGGTATATGTGACGCGTTCACAGACAGACATGAGTAAGGTTTGCAAACCGGAAAGCTGGATCCGGTAATCCAGCGGATCCGACATCATTAGATGTCTACCTGATCCGGCACCAAATTACTGGATCTGATCCCAGATGCGTTAAATTGAAAAAAATACATGAAACTGATTTTTTTTAAATCTTGGGTTGTTACATGAAAGTAAATAGACATAATATACATTATACACGTAAGTAAATAGACGTGGTTATTCTTCAATTGATAGATTAATATTATGTTTATGTTGCATTTATGAGAATGATGTAAGTACAATTAGACTTAGAAGTAACGACCGTAACGATCCATATTTCTGATTTTTCTTTATTACATGACTCTCTTCGTATATAGCGATGACCTGACGTTTTAAATTGAAAGTATGTACTTATTTATATTACATTGCAGGTACTAGTCTAAAATTCTATAACGAGCATGTCATACAAACACATTCGCACATCGTCATTTATATACCCTACGGGTTTTGAATGTATTAATCCGCAGCATTTAGGCTTTAAACGACGTCCTGTCCGCTCCTCGCACTTGCCTTGTTCAGAAATAAAATTTTAAATTCTGATTTTTCAGTAACCAGGAACAGTAGAACAGAAGGCACCGAGCTTTTGCTGTCAAGGCTTACGTTTCGAATGAGTTTGTGTTGTTTAAAGCACGCCATAGACTTTATAATCGATACTGTATACGTCGATGAGGTACTTTCACATTTGAGGATATGTGAACAAGCAGAATTATCGTTACTGGGATATTAGCAACCCAAGACAAATGCATTAAAAGCCTTTGCAACGCATACGACCAAGATTACAGTGTGGTGTGCAATGACGTCTGCATCTGTGATTATCAGACCCTTTTTTTTTAAAACCAGCTTGTCCAAACTGTGATCATAAATTGAGAAAGATACAGTGAGACGATAAAAAATTTTTTCACACTGGAATTACAGAATAGTCACCACTTCAAACGAAATACGTGGTTCAAGCAGCTCATACAGCTAATGTGATTATGAACAAAGTGCGGCAGTTATTTTCAGAAAAAACGTATCCCGCTGTGGCACCGTACCGTGGCCACCCGGGTCATCAGATTTAAGATTGTATGCTTTTTTTCATATGGGGAATCTAAAATCCGTCGTTTACAAGACAAATCCGGACACTATCACGCAGTTAAAAAAATATTTGAACTGAAACTAGCACGATTCCTCAGACGCTCTGTAAATGAGTTCTTCAAAAGATGCGTGCTAAACTTGAAGTGTGTGAAACTCAAAGGTCACTATTTAGAGAAAACGGTTCTCAAAAAACATATCCGCTTTTGTTCCTTTTTTTACAATTTTCCAAAGTTTGTAATCTGTCACCGGACATCCTTTAGTTTCTTTTGGAATTAATAAGAAAAATAGTTTTGTTGTGACTAATCCGATCGGACCCAACCGGATCCGGCCGAATCGAAGCGAATCCGGCCGGATCTGACCGGATTGAAATTGGCACTGGAGTGCAATCCCTAAACATATTCATACATACAGGTCTTCACGCTGTATCCCTATTTACACTATATATATGGGCATATTAATAACATATTTGGGGGTGTTAGTATGTAATGGCATTTGTACTTTACCGGAATAGCTGGTTAGCTATTATAGAGGTACATCCATACATAAGCCCCACATATCAACATACATAATGCCTACCTACGTCTCGACCCCCATTTTTTAAGTAAATCAAATTGTGAGTTTATGACAGTTTCGTGTTGGTAACATTAGCTGCGTGATGCCATCGTAAAATAATATGGCGGATGTATACCAACTAAGTATTTTATTTTATGATGAATAATTTTTTTTTTACCCTTTGCTACGACTTACCCTTTGATACGACTATTAAAATGAAAGTGATTGATAAATAAAATATTATTTACTGCAACGTAGGTACCAATAAAATGTATTTCCAAATTTTAAACCAGTTTTGACAAAACATTACAGGAATTTTTGTTATTAACATACATACATATATGCTTCATATGGACTGAATCTATTTATATCTAATTCGAGCTTAAAGTTTTTATCAATCAATCAACATTCTGGACTATAAGTGTGGATTACCTCCATCTATACGATAGGCATAAGTCTCTTGAGTCATTTCGCACAGAAGATCCAAGATGTGAAGAAGAGTCATGTAATACAAAGGCTCTGTTTTCTTCCAAAGTATTACCTCCATTGTCTTTATGAAACCACTTAGAATATAGACTTTACAATTGCTATCGACATTATCCTGGGAAAAAATGAAATTTAAAACAACATATTACATAATATTATACATTATGTACATTATGTGTAGAAGCTCATTACAGCTGTATTGTTTGAAACTTTTGACGATGGGATAAGATCAATTTTAATGCCGTGGATTTCTACGCCACCTTCCAAGTTAACACTTAGACCGGGGGGGGCGGGGTACAGAAACAGAAAAATACTTTTTCAGAATCGCAAACAGGCAGAATTTTTTTTGACAGAATCTACACATGCCGAACCGAAATCACAGAATCTTTCAAAATAAAAGAAAACAATGAGCAATTCCATTTTCCTAAATAGTTCTGTAATTTCTATTCGGCATTTGCCAACTCCGTTAAAAAAAATTCTGCCTGGGTGCCATTCTGAAAAGGCATTTTTCTCTTTCTGTAAAATATCAGCGCAAAAACCGAATAAACTATGAAATATATTCTTTCATTTTTAATATTCCAATAAAAGAAACTTACAGGTAATACTAATAAAGTAGACAGAAAGTCGCTTATCAATCCTTGAACTTTGACACTAGTTGGTATCTTCAAAGAATCTTCTAATATGTATTCAGGAATGTCGGGTATCAAGCCTATCAACGCCTTGAAGTTTGCTTCAGCTACAAATGAAAAACTAAAATAGAAAAATGCCTTTATTCGACGTCCGAAAGAAAATTGTGTACTTAGATCATAATATGCCTCGCCATTTCGTGAAACGCCGCCATTGTATGAAATGGCCATCTACTACCTGCCATATTGTTAATTCAAATCCTTTCACGATTCGCCCTGACTTAGATGGGCATATCCGATGCTGTAGGGTTTTTGTAATATGAATATCTGTTTAACAACAAATATCAACCTTTAAAGTGCGTTACTAATTAATCTTATAATGAAAAAATACGTGTCAAAATATTACAGGACGCGGAAGCGTGCTGTGATTTTTTGACCTAGTTCTATACTGAGGTGACTGGAATGTGTGCGAAATGCAAATAAGAGGGTAACACTGATCTTGCGCCGAGAACTTTAATAAAGTACTGCTGTCGATTCCGTGTGCAGATCTCCGCACACGGAACATAAATAGCTGAGTGTACATTCAAGTCGGACTGCTCTAAAATGATTATTTTAGAGAAAGAGTAGAAATTGGTTATTTTAGAGCAATCTCACCCGAATGTACACCCAGCTCCGCAGAGCTACACTCAGGTTCCGTGTGCGGAAATCTGTGTGACCGATCGCAGAGTATTTTATTAGTATTCAATGATTAGGGCTCTTGGTGCGAGATCAGTGTCAAGCTTCTATTCGCAAGCCCAATAATCAATTTGTGCATTCTTATTTATCTTTTATTTAATTATTGCAAAAAAAAATGCGAAAAAATATTCGAAATATATTAGAAAATGCAACTTATTTGCTTTTAATTTAAAATAGAAAAGTTGTATTGAAGATATGTGTAAGTTACTTCTAAGGATGAGCAATATCGTTAAGAGTTCGTGATATCAGAGTTTAATGTCGTCATCTCGCTCCTGCATCCACTTTATCCTCTCAACTAGAGTTCTTAAAACGATAACTCTTATATGTTTCATTAATTCTCAAATATTTTTTCACAATTGTTATTATTTAAAAGTATAAAAATTTGCAGTTTTCAAATAGTGAAATAAAAAATGTATATAAAATATATGGATGTTGGTACAGTATTTATTACAAAAAATATAATTCATTTCGACAGTTTTCGTTAATATAGAAAAACGGTAATCGATTTTCTGTGCGAACTGTAGCTGAAGTCATCAAACGCGTATAGAATTATTGAACTTTATTTTTAAGAACAATTAGCACAGAATTGCTTACTACGTATTAATAACTTCGATTGATTGAACAAGATTGTGCACGCCGTAGAGGAACCAATAAATGAGAAATGCTTAACTCTCTAATTGGTATTAGATTGAAGTTCCCACGCTACTAAAGTCTACTGTGTAGGACTGTAATTACATCGAAGCGATTTATATTTTGGGTAATAGTGACCATGAACCAATGGCCGCTTTTATAATTTACCGTTGAATGATTTTATCGTCACGATTTTACCGTCCACGATACAATAGGCAAGCAAAATACTTCCCTATTATGTCGTGGAAAAAGATGCTTTTTTCGTCGACGATAATGGCATGCTGTAGACGTTATCGTCTACGCAAATTTAAAAGCGTCTTCATGCAACTGCATACATTTTGCTTCGGTGTAGTGTATCTAGGTGCAAACACTGTCTCGTGTGTTTATGTGTTTACGTGTTTATGGCCAAGAAAGTTGGTTGAGCACTTTTGAAAGTATTTTCTAACTAATGAAAATATTGCTTAGGCTGATACTGGAAATTTTGCAAGTATTAACGTGATTGGCTGATTAGCATCAAATCAAAATGCATAAGTAAAGATGCATACTATTTTTATTTCTATTAACAAGCATTAAACATTATTTTCTACGAGCAATTAATATGTCAAAGGAAACCATCAAATGTTATAAAAAAGTTTTGCATGATTTACTACCTTCATGCTTGTTACATTTAATTTAAAAAACATTTTGACAAGCTTTTTTTGACAGCGGTTCATTGAAAATATATAACTGTTGTAATTCAAAGATTAATTAAACACAATGCCTCGTAATTTCTCTTTAGCTGAAAGGACAGAAATCATACCATTACATAGAAATGAAATGGTCGAAATAAGCGAAATTTCAAGAAATTTAAATATATTATATAGGATTGCACTACAGGCGTCATTCCAAAAAGGTTCATTTGACGAACACCCACAAAGCAGCTCATTTGAATATTGCTAGAGAATTTTTTAAATTTTGATTGGTCAACTACAATATTTACTGATGAGAAGACGTTCAAATCCATCCAATATGGCCGGTTAAGTCTGTGGCGTTACAATAACACAAGATACGATGAAACTAATTTAGTTCCAAACGGAATCTGGTAAAATTTGTCTTAACATATGGGGATGTCGGCTGACGGAGTCGGTGAACTCTCAATATTACCTCCACCAGCAACGGCTCTAAATTATAGTGACAACCTCGAAAATTGAATGTTACCATCTGTCCAGATTGTCTACCTGAAAAATGAGCTGCCTGAGTTTAATTTTTTATATGACAGCTGTAGGTTACATACTGCTAGAGTGACCCGCAATTGGTTTCAACGACATCAATGTCTGATTCCATGGGCTTCGAGATCTCCTGATTTAAACCCCACCGAAAATCTCTGGGGACTAATAGTGCAACGATGGACTAACCGGAATAAAAGAACACGTGAAGCAATTGAAAGACATTGTATTGAGGTATGGTATGCCATGCGGGGTACGGATATTTGTTCACGACTTGTTGGATCCATGAGGCGTCGCCTGTCAGAGTTTATTCAAGCTAATGGTGGATATACTCGATATTAATTTAATATATAAAAGAAAAATTATTTAAAAAAAAACTCGTTTTATTATCGTCCTTTTTGTCCTATCACTGCAAAATTGTAACAGCCCATATTAGAGGCGTACCGCGCCGCAGTGCATCACAATTTTGATTTCACTAATAAATAAAATGAGTGCGCTGTACTGCAGTTATCACAGCTTGTCTGTATTGTACGATCTATACAATATGTATCAAAGAGATCTAACAGGATTTTTGCAATGTAATGCGTAGCGATATGGTACGCCTACATGAATGATAAACTTTATCTAATGCCTAAATTTTTTGTCGCTTCCATCTCTTGTTTCCTTCTTTGCTTCTATCTCATTCACCCTCACAAATGGATGACAAAATAAAATTCTATTGGTGACAGTCGATACAATTCTGACAATTCTGTCAAAATGAAATCTAATTTTGTTTGTACATTTTGTAATTTACCATTCTGCACTCAAATTGAAACTAACACGTCAAAGATGTCATAACATGATGGTAAGCGAAAATAGTCCTTATGGTTTTATGACGCGTAAACGATAGCCACTCTTAGGTGCTCAACCAATTTCTGGGCCGACTATATAAGTCAATACGTCAGTATCACGAGAGCCGGCGGCGGCAGTGGATGTAGTGCGACGTTGTACGTATACATTGTCGAGCCAGTGCTTCTAGGTTAGGGCGAAGAAGACGAACCCTACACATGCTACAAACGGAAAATTATAAAGGCGTTCAATGGCGCACAAAAGCCCGCACCGACCCTGGCCCACGCAGCCGCCGAGCAGCGCGCCCTGGCCGGCCAGCAGGTACAGGCGCGCGCGGCGCAGCGCGCCCGCCAGCGACGGCACCGTGACGAAGCAGTAGGCCGCGGCCGCGCGCCGCGCCCAGCGCACCTCGCCCGCGCCCCCCGCCGCGCCCCCCGCCGCGCCCCCCGCCGCGCCCCCGGCCGCGCCGCCCGCGCGCACTCCGCTCGCCGCCGCCGCCTGCCGCCCGACACACACGCACATTGCCTATTTTCTTCTTTTTTATAATACTGGCAACTTACTTTTTATCAGGAACGGGAGACGTGAGGTCAACATTTTGTTTAGATTTTCTATTTTTTACATTTTTGGGAGTTTTAAAGTACAACAGTGATAGTATATTGTGTTTTAAAGTTCTGTATAAGTAAAAAGAATGGAGTAGGTCTAAATAAACATGTGTAACTGAAGTTCTCACGCTCTTCCAAAAGTTCTTTATAACTTCAGTGAAGCCTACTATTACTTTACTGGAGGAGTTTTACGGTACAAGAAAAAACGAATTTACTTTGAACGTGCCCCATGTGTTCGTTATGAATTATAACAATACTGTGACGTGTGCATTGCATTACCTAACTGTTTAATTCATCAGCGATTCTATTTATTTACGCGTGACATTGGCAAATGCGCTAATCTGTACGTCATGCCATGCAGAATGAAAGAAAAAACATTTCCATGTAAAGAAGTTCTTGTAATCTTTAACGTAAAATGACTGTCTTCTTATTACTAAGTTCCTAACACTCCCTAGTAAAGTGATAGTAGGCTTTACTGGAATTAATAAGGACTTCTTGGATAAACTCGAAAGCATCAGTTACACATATTTTTTTTATTTTTCTTTTTCTCTTAGAATGAAAAGTAGAGTGTATTTTTCGGTAGTAGTTATTTTCCTTCAGCAAATATATATAGAATACCTCGCTCTACTTTAGAATCCCTCGCTTCGCTCGAGATTCTACACTAGACTCCTTTACCCCGCTCTGAATTCAAATTACCGCCTCGCCGTAAAAATATTATTTAACTTCCTTGTTACACAATCTAGTATTATATCCTGGTAACACCAGTCTTATTTTTTTAGAGACTAATGACTCTACACCTCTTATAATAAAGATAATGTTAAATAATTAATCTATCATAATATACCCTAGAACTGAGACCCCAATATTTCGAACAGCACAATTTATTGAAATCCATTCATTATTATTCTTCCATTTAAATTCGAAAATGAAACACATAAACATGATACAATGGACAAAAATTCTAAATTTTTATTTTGGATTTCGTCAAAAACGTAGATGTTTTGACACACATCTGTAACAATTTTATATTAATACTAACTATGCTTCGCTATTTCACCCGCGATAGTCTATTATTGGATACCGCGACCTATCAGATCCTAGCATAGCTATGAAGTTCATACTATGAACCATTATCTCTGATAACTTTTTAAAGACAAAATGAACTGACTTTAATATTAAAACACTGAAATACTAATAAATAAATAATTATCCTCTCTTAATCAAAACTAATAAACAGCCATAGAAAGTCTACTAGTTCATCTACTTGGCACCATTTTCAGTAAACATGAAATTTAATGAAATACATATTCGTATCGTATTTATAAAATTATTTTTGTAAGTACTTCAGTTTTGATTAGTAAATGATAATTATTTTGTACGTTTCCGTGTTTTTATTTTGAAGTCGGTTTAATTCTTTGTATAAGTTATTTATTTTTCCCTTTTGAGTAGCTTCAAATAAAAAACCAAAACTGGCCGATAAATGCCGATATCGCCTAACATACACACAAAAAAATTCAGAGGAATTGATAATCTCCTCCTTTTTTTTTGAAGTCGGTTAACATAACAAATATATTGTGGGAATATGACATCAAACTATTTATGCCGTTCAGAAGTTACACGATAACTAACAGACGAACCAACAATACAGTCCTTCCGAGGCATATACATAGATATCCCAATAATATTACCCAAAAAATAAGAACATTATTTTATTCATGAAAATAAAAATGTAATTGTAATTTAAAATACACGTTTTTAGTATCAAATAGCAGTTTCCCGCCCGCTTCGATGGGCAAAAAAAAAAGTTCAAAAAATGAATAGACTTAAACCATCTACAAACGATTCCGCATCGAATGGTCGTGGTCCCATGTCGATCCGTTCAATAGTTTTAACGTGATTGACGCACAAAGAAAACATAATTTCATTATATATATATAGATATAGATTAGACCTAAAATGTGATATCCACCCAAATTTTAAAATGTGATATCAGCATCATCTGCGATGCGAGCGCGTCACGGATCAAGTATCACAATGGACGGATCATTTACTCTAAAAGCGTGTCCTTACATTGTCCTTTTTTGTTCACTGAGTTTCTGAGATTTTTACTAATAAGTAAGACTAATAAAGTACTAATAAATAAGTAAGGGAAAGTCACAGTACAAGGATACAGAGCTGAACATCACATATTTTTATTTTTCTGAATACTAGTAACCAAAACACTAAAGATTTACGAGTATTTTGCAAATATTATAATTATTTCATGACCCGACTCATCATAAGCTGACACGAATTAAACTGACAGTGCGAGGTTGCCTTATACTTACTATAGCTGTTACTTACGCTCAATATGATAGAAAGAGACAAGAAAATTCGTTTGACACACGGTTATAAGAGCGGCAACTTATTATAACTCTGTCAATTATATTTCTTAGTCAGAGGAGCGTGCCATACCCGATATAGACGAACGACCCCCGCGCCGCCTGTATTGCCATGTAAGTTTCCTCATTTATATAAATTTTATATTATTATTCGGAGCATATGCTCAGCTAAAATAGATGCAGGACCATTGGTATGCCAAAAGGTTCGGTTGATAACCCGAAAATAAAATTAATGACATTAAATAAGCACTTCAAATCGGACCCTACGCAGATCTAGAATTAATAAGTCATTTCATATTGCACATCAAACTAAATCTAATATTACTTGTACTTACATGAACCAGAGTTTCAAGAACTGCATCGAGTTTTATAAAAGCAGATCGGCATTCGACATAAAAGTTCAACTGTTGCTCTACGTCATCTTGATATGTAACTGCTTGAACAAATTTATTAATAAGCTCAGCGCATACTTTTATTTCATCATCAACTGTAACAGCGCTGAAAATTACATTACATTATCCTTACAACATTCCTCTCTCATTTCCATAATGACGAAAATCGTAATTTAAAGTCTGTTTCATTGCAATTTGCCAAAAAAATACATGATATAGTTTGTATCGTAAATTACACTTTAGAATAATTTTCGATATATTTTAATTCATAATGCTTATTTTATAACACTCATTTTATCTAAACACTCGCAAAGAATGTTTATATTTTTATCAGATTGGATTGAAACAGACCGTAGTTGTTAATAGATAAAAGACGAGGTGCTCATAGTGTAGTGGTAGTTCGGTGATTGATACATCACTGAGGCTAAGTAATGTTGCATGTGGTCACCTACGGTATGAGAGACCTCATGGTACCTACATCGTGCGTTCAGGAGCTTCAGATGGCACTCAGTAGTGTAGCACTATTGTGCCGGTTACTGTTATAGCGGTTGTTGTTAAGCCAGATCAGAAGCCTTCGATTGATTAAAAAGTCAAATCAATTTATTCAAGTAAATCATTTTTAAGTAATTGCTAGTTATTTTTAAACGTCAAATCTACTTTAGTTTGTTTCGAAAAGAAAACCTGGACACAGAAGAACTGACAAGTAACTCAGTCAGGTATCATTTTTTAAGCATAATTCTACAATGGTTATTACATACATACATATCTTCACGCTGTCGCGTGAACCTACTTCTTTCGCTTCCTCAAATCTCATCATTTTCCTCACACATTTTCGCCTAGGTATGCGAGTGCTTTATACATTTCTGTAGGTTAACACTATGGCTATTTGATCTTCATAAGTCAGCTTTGGTCTTCCTTGGCTTCTTTTACCACTGTCTTTCGCTCTGTAGATTTTCTTCGTCAATCTTTTATCACTCATTTTTTTATGTAGCTGTATATATCGGGCCACAGAGCCTGTGTAAGGCTAGATAGTAACATGTCGCCCTGGTTGAAAGTCTGTTCAAGCGTCAGACAGGGCTGCGTGATGTCTGCCTTGCTTTTCGTGCTGTATTTGGACAGTTGCCTCCAGACATTGAAAGGTAGTGGTGAGTGGTATGACATGTGATGAGACAGTGGTAAACTGCCGATTGTACGCTGACGATGCTGTGCTTATAGCACCATCAGAAATAGAGTTGCAGACACTAGTCACGTGTATGAAAGAAGAATGTGAAGTAGAAGGATTGAATGTGAATAAAACTAAGGTTCTGGTATTCTAAAGCGAAGCGGTACAGGCGAAATGTGAGATTTGTGTACATGGAAAATGTCTACAACAAATGAATGAGATTGTGTATCTGGGGAGTACGTTTTCTAAGGATGGAATATGTAAGTTGGATGTGGAGAGACGGGTAGCAGCTGGCAATAAAGTGAACGGTGCTCTGTCCGCATTAGTAGACAGTGTGAATATATCTAACACTGCCAAAATGGCCATCTACAATGCGGTGTTGATTACAACTTTACTGCACGGTAGTGAGGCCTGGATATGCCCGAAATCGAGTGAAAGTATGATAAATGCAGTGGAATTGCGATCTCTTAGAAATATGTGAGGTGTCACCCTTGCGGACAGGATAAGCAATGAAGAGATACGCAGTATGATAGGATTGCATGACAGTGTTATTATAAAAATGAAGAAAGGAAAGCTAAGATGGTTCAGACACATAGTAAGAATGAATAGTTAAAGTATAATATTCTTAATGTCAGTAAATCCATGACCAGAGAGGATTATTTCCTATTGGTTTTTCTTCAATGAAATAGCTAATTTTGTAGTATGCTTTTCCAATCAGTGTTCATGTAATAACTTTTCTCTCTCCCTCCTTCCGTTAATTGAGTAATTTCTTGAGGAATTTTATTATAAAAACGAACACAGTTGGCCAAAAATGAACCACTTGTGTAATTTAAATTTAGGAATAACTAGCTGATCACGACCACGAGTTTCCATAGCAGTAATAACGCCTTTCTTTTGAAATAGATCTATATTTTTGCTAGTATATGTTATGTTTTCAAAAATGTATATATAACGAGGGTAAAGTGAGTACATCTATGTCTTTAAAACGATCTCCCAGTCTGTCAGTGAACTAGCCACTATGCTATCCTCACCAATATGCACATAATCCGCGCAGTGCAATAAAGTCAGTCTCTTTTTCACTCTATTTGTAAGACAAAGCCTGTGTCCAGCAGCGGATCCTATATGTATAAGCTGTTACAAACATTTTACTTTAATGCTGTTTTTTTACAGTTTAATAAAAGTAATGATTACACAATAGCATTATATGGAACGATTTTATGAAATAATCTCAGAATACCATATAGAGGTATCTCACTTATTATGGTAATTATGCATAGACAATTTTTAGACACTCACTTAATTGAATCGTGTAATATACAACACAGCCTCATTAAACCAGAGATGATGATATGGTCCTCAATAAGCACAGAATTATATCTTGAAAAAAACATGGACAGCACAGTTTTGGCAATCAGGGTACGCGTGCTGGATGTCTGTATAAGGTCCACGAGAGGCATGAATGCGTCCTGCACAGATGCATCAAAATAAATTAACATTCCCGACTACAAACGACATAAAAACTAACATCCTATTATATTCAGTTATGAATAGTTCATAAAACAATAGTAGTCTAGCTTTACGAAATAGAGAAAAATATGGTTAACGTAACGATCAAAGAAAAAAGAAATAAATAATTTCAAGTTCAAAATACAATAAATCAATTTTAGAGAAATATTACATATTTTAAAAATTCAACTTTAAAACTAGTTGATTAATAACGATTGTCAATTATGGAATCATCAATTGTTAATATTCAAAGTTGTTATTCAAAAAATGTTTGAAAAATTGGTATGGAAAATTTAGAATTTCTTAGATTAATGGTAATCTAAGAAATTCTAACTTTTCCCTACCAACTTTTCACAAGCGCTACTTTGAAAAAGCCACTTAATACCTTCTTCGAAGGAATTTCACATATGTGTATCAAATAGACTTGGCTATTCTTTAAGAATTAGCTTTTCTTTAGGCAACTTGGAATTAATCATGAAACAGTAAAACATAGTGTAAATAAATAAAGTCAAAGAAAATCAGAAATTAATACAAAAATAACATACCATTAAAAACAATTCTTCAACTTCAGGGATTGACTTTAACATTCTTTTGACAGCAAATAGAAATTTGTTTGAAAATTCATCAACTGGACTTCCGCACTTGACCATATAGCGTATTGTACCTCTCAATATGATGTTCACATGCTGTGTCTAGGAAAATAACATAGTGTGACAAAGACTTAAAATATTAGTGCAGTAACTTATAATGTGTATCACTGTCGTATCCTTTATCACAATATAAAGAGATTCGAACTTTTGTTTCGAGCCTGGCGTACCGCCCGGTCGCAATTTTCTTTTTTTTTCAAAATGTCAGCGGACGATAAAACCTATATATATATCGATTAGGGACACCTAAATAAACGAAAAATTACTTAGGTCGCTATGTCCTAAAACGTCACGTTACAGAGTTATTTGCAGGAAAAACCGATGTTTGAGAACTTCAATAACTATGAAAAAATTATTCATTAAATGTTTCTACTCAGTATAATGTGTTCAAATTACAAAGTATAAGTATACTTACCCGACTGTGGCGGAGCCTAAAAGAAGGATTATATTTTCTTAATAGTATTAGTAAATAGTACCTATAAACATTTTGGGCTGTCAGTATATTGTCATGGTGTATTGTTAAGGTCCGAAAACAACTATTTTCACTTAAATATTATGGAAATAAACTAGCACCATCATGCGCCCATAAGTAATCAAACAAAAGTGGTGTGAGATCGCGTCTTTAATATAGGTACCTACTGAAACTGAATTTAATGTACTGTATGCGGAGCTTACCTACAGTACTTTTATGTAATGTTATCTTATCAGTTATCACACATATTATGCAGATTTTTCGTCCATATAACACATTGCCTACAAACAAAAGTTCCTGGTTATACATACATAGCATACATATTTATCATTGAGCTTTCCTGTTTCTAAAAATTGACTAAGAATCTTTGTAAACAGTAAAATTAGGCACTAACACTATTTTAACTAATACCTAATAAGAATAAATCAGTCTAGGTTATTGAAGTTCTCGTACATCGATCTTTTCCTGCAAATAACTCTGAAACGTGACGTTTAAGGACATAAGGAACTCGGTGATTTTTTGTTTGTAAAAGTGTCCCCAATGGATATATACAGGTTTTATCGTGCGCCGCCATTTTGAAAAACAAACAAAATGGCAACTGAAAAGTATGCCAAAATCTTCGATCCCCTTTAGAACTAAAACTCGATTACTAAAACTTACAGATAAATGAGTGCATGCAAACTGTATCCATGGTTCTAAAACCTGCAGAAAATGATTGATTGTTTTCATGTTACTTGTTATTTTCCACCAGATCTGTATAAGTGCTTCAGCATTCACTTGACGATAGTTATCGGCTCTACATAAATGCTCCCCAAGAGCAGCTAAAACTTCGTTTAACAGAACTGAAAATTAATTAATTAATTATAACTGAAATCAAAAATACACTCACGCTCCACATCCACAACATTAGACGACGATCGACGACTCAACCGCGCGGTAGCAGCGCAGTTAAATATCCGCGAACATTGCGGTATATTTTTTACACCAACAGGCGGTAACGTTCGCGATTGCTTAGCAGAGCGTACCTATGCAGAACGAAGCATGAGGCATAGCGTAAGCTAATCCAAGTGAATAGGGTATATAAAACATTGAACACATAACATGCATTATATTATACTAATAATAACTATTAAACTACATACATTCAATTGGTTTTCGCGTATAAAAAATGGTGATTTCAAATGTGTTCACGGTTAATACATTTTTGTAACGTATATAAAATAATATTTTGTCTAAATAGACTTTACCCAACACCTCTGACTTACCCATTTTATGAGCATTGTTCTGTATCATTTCCAATATAAATGACGACTTTTTGATAACACTCACAGAATCAAAAGATGATACAATACAGCAAAGTAGTAATTCACTGAAATAAATTACATTTCTTTAAACATGTAAAATATTAACACACTTATTAAAAGTTGCGTGTCTCGTGCCATTTACTAATCGACCTTATTGCTTTGACATAAGGCCCAACCGTAACAATTGTTTTATTATTCAAGTCTAGGTTATTTAATCTCGAAATCTGAATGCAATTACTTTACAATTACTTACTTGTTCTCCATTTGTTCACATTGTTGTAGAAACTCCTCTAATAGTGTAAGTTTACATCTGCTACCATTAAGTGTCCCATAAAGTAACCAATCTACAGCTGGTACATACAAATTTAAATATCTATCATGTGTCAATAATTGGGCCTCGTATTTCTTATTCATCATGGGATGATAAATCTATAACAAATATACAATTGAAGTAGACTTGTGTAACTTCGGATTTAATGACTTCGAGGAGTGATTAAATACGAACGTTCGTGCGAGTCCGCAGGATTTGAATTACAACGATGAGGATGCGTAAAGCGTGACCGTCTACCATACGAAACCGATTGCTTTGCGAATTTCCGAGCCCAAACGGGATGTAAAAAAGTTTTGTTATAACTTCAGTCACTTTTACCGAGCGTTTCACGACAGTTCGAACTTGCCTGCCGTAATTATAGATAGCGAAAATATTCTACCCAATGACGACTTTTGGCGGTAAGGTTAGAAAACACGAATTCGGAAATAATAATTTATTTTTTCTTTTATTTTCATTGATTAGGTGGCCACGTCGCGTTTGCGAATAATGCCAATGTCACGTCTTAATAATAGAGAAACAAGAGAAGATTCCAGCAACTGAAGTACGAAAAAACAGAACGGGGCTCACACAAAACCTTTCTTTTGATTTCGATTTGAAGAGTTGAGTAAATGTTCGCACCTCAAAACAAAAAGATAAAAACACAACATAAGTTATCACAAATCACATCGTAAACATTAAAAGACAATACCTTATACAGAGATAAAACATTTAGACAATGTAACCCACATACGACCTAGTGCTATTCAGTGTTACAACACAGATAAATATAAAATGAACATTACAGTATGCAGCTACAGACAAATATAATTGGTGGAGACAAAATTACTCAGGCTTTTAACGAAAGAGGAATGAACTGAAGATAGGAAATGTTTGAAATACGTAGGACGAGGAACATCAGGGGGAAGAACATCATGAAAAACGCAGGTTGGGACAGCTAAAAAATATATGAGATCTGGGGTACCCTCGTACAAACCAAATTCATAAATGCAATGATCCCGGATACGAATATAGACAAGTAAACCGGTGTGCAAGGGTAATTTAATCTGAGGCGAAATATGTCGGAGGTAACCTTCTTACTCGCAACCTTATAAGTGAAGAACTAGGGATTATGTGGAATTTCGATTTGGATATCCACCATAAAACTAGCCTTTCACGGATTTAGATACCAGCCATGCCCGGTTCTATGCCTCGACCAGGCTAGATTTAGCTAAAGCTCTCAAATCATGACCATATAAATGTTAGTAGAAACTGTTTAGGAGAGGAGACAGCTGACAGAATCTGAAAATATGAAGAAATGTATAAGGGTATTTATTAGACATGGCCAATCATCACTCACTAGATTGTTGGAGATACCCCAGAAAATTTTTTAGAAGATTAAGTTTCGAATGTAAAGGATCAGACAGATATCGTAAATTTAAAACAAGTCTATCACATAAGAATTGACTACGAAAAGTAATAGGAGTAACGCATTCCACTTGAACGACTTGAAGAGCATTCATCGAGGAGCGAGGAGTTCATGGCACAATACCGATACGATTTGATTTCTGTAGAAATGATTTATTGCAAGGAAAAATACTATAATCTAAGTATCTAAGAATCTAATCTCTAAAAATCTAAATCTAAAATCTAAGAATTTAGGCATTGTACAATAATTTGTGGGTGTATGGATGACTACCCCACCAAGAGCTTGAAAGTGATCTTAAGATATTGTTACGAGCTGTGGGTAATAAGATGCCGGTTAAGGATGCAAAGCGTTTATTTTCCTTAGTACTAATAAATGTCAAGAACACGCGAAGTTAATTACGGCGGTTCCTAGTTTTCTTAGTCCCCCCCTCGAAGTAGGTACTCGCGTAGTAGTCACCGAAGGTATAGCTCACACACAAACAACGTTCTCGAATCGCAGAAGTCTTCTATCCAACGTCGCCACTGTAGTCGTCGTAATAGTCTTCGTAATTCGCCTCGATATCGTCTTGACATATAGCTTCGATCGCTAGTTGAAAAACTGACTCAGCAGCGGAAATGTAGCTCCTCTCTATTTATAATCCGATAAAACGAGGGTGGAAACTTCTAGAGTAATCCCGAATGCTAGTAATAATAACGCATAGAAGTAAAGAGGGTGGAACTTTGTAGTTAATTACGTTCACTAACAACAATTATTCGACATTATTCTAGACACAGCCTCTTTGTAGGCGAGTAGGTAGGTATATGACACGTCATCGCTCCAGAATTTTTGAAGTACAACTTTGTTCTTGTTTCTTAATTTTACTTATACCAATTGATAACATAACATATCTTCACGCTGTATCCCTAACGGGGTAGTACCAATTGATAGTAGACCTTAAACTAGCACTGCGTTTTTATGTCATAGCTCTCCAATGCCTAGGTTTCAAGATATAAGCAGTAAAAGTTACGATCTAGCGCCATTTAAAAATCGATCTTATTGCTTGGACATAAGGTCTGACCATAACAATATTAATGATTTTTTTCACATTTTTGAATGAGATAATTTATAGTGTAACTAGGTAATCTTGAATCCAGAATAACGCCCAAATATTTAACTTTGTTTGTTTGAGGAACTGATTCATTGCCAATATTCAACAAAAGGTTGGGAATAACTCATTTTCTGATAAAAATAACAATTTAACATTTAGAAGTAGCCAAAGAAAGACCATGGTCTCAATGCAGAAAATGGCAGACTTTAAACGAGTATAAATATCAATAAGAGACTAAGAGGAATAATATAATAAAATATTATCTGCATACTAGAGAAATTGACAAAATGAAGAAACAGAGAATAATATTATCTCACATAGGTCTTTAAGCATAAATGGAAGATCATTAATGTAAACCAAAAATAGGAACGGTCCCAAAATTGATCCTTGGGGAACACCCATCTTTAATTTAGAACCATCACTTCAGAGAGAAGAATCTGTTAACCCATGTAGAGTAGAAAGCAATTCGTCAAAGAATGGAGAATCTAAAGTATCGGCAGAACGAAGTAAAGACGATGGTAACGGAAAGGATTCGAAGCATGACACAAAAGGAGGGGCCAATTTATCAGTAAAAGAATCGAGCCAAGCGGAAGGGTCATTAGAAGAAATATTTTTAGAGTTAAGAGAACCTCAAATCTCCTGATATTTCTCCACACGAGTTATTAATAAAATCTAGGATATCCACTCACAAAATAAGATCCGTTCTAATTTCTTATTTTTAGACAAATCTTCTCGCTTTTGCTGCTGCCTATTGATATTTAAAAAAATTTCTATAGACATTGACTTGTTATGAAGCGATTCAGCTAATTTTCGTTGATGAACTACCTCGTGTGTTCATAAGTTTTGAGACGAATTTCAATTAACAATTTAAAAATAAAGTGATACTGGTTGCCTAAATTTAACTTTTTAAATTTTAAATTTCGAATGTTACGAATCAGAAAAAATATAAATTTTAATGACTTTTTTGTTCTTCGTGAAAATGGCGCCAACTAAAGACTTGCGTGCGACTATAATTTCGTTGTTTCAAGCTGGAAAAAAACCAATGCAGATATTTAGTGAAATCGGAAGTTTGGGATGTAGCCAGAACTTTGTGTATTATACGATAAAGAGGTATAAGGAGACCGGCTCTTTAGAAGACAGTGAAAGATGTGGCCGTCCGCGGTCTATAAGGACGCCCGCCAACATCAAAGTGATAAGATAGCGAATTCGTCGAAACCCTTGTCGGACTCAAAAGACATTAGCTATTCAGACCAATATTTCGCGAATAACGGTAAACAGAATACTTAAATATAATCTCAAACTAAAGGCCTACAGTTGAAGAAAAGTGGATTATTTAAACGAGTGTCTTCGTAAACTGGAACAATGTCGGAAACTTTTGGAGAGATACGATCCAAAAAATATTTTGCTCACCGATGAGATGTTTACGGTTGAAGAAAAGTTAAACCGGCAGAATAATAAGGCTTACGCCAGAAGTTCGGAGGATGTCCAGCCTTCTGTACGCAATGACCAGCGCACTCGTCATCCGGCAAGTATGATGGTTTGGTGAGGTGTTTCCTACGAGGGGATCACTTCGTTTCATTTTTGCCAGCAAGGCGTCAAGGTGAAGGCACAAAATTACCAAAATGACAGATTGGAAGCAGTGGTTAAACCATAAAGTGATACGCTACTCGCCGGAAAACAAGGGCTTTCAAACAGAACTCTGCACCCTCCCATAAAGCTAAGTCTACCCAACGTTAGCTGGAGGCCAATTTGCCAGGCTTCATTCGGAGCGAAGATTGGCCGTCGTCTAGCCCTGACTTGAATGCTTTGGATTATTCTTTATAAACTGAATTGGAGCTAGGGACGGGAAATTCTCACCCAAAACCGGATTGTCTCAAGCGAGCCCTTATCAAGGAATTGAAACGGATTCCTATTGAAACGATTCGTGCCGCCATAGATGCCTGGTCCACGGGTTTGAAGCCCTGCATTGAAAACAAGGAGGGCCATTTTGATTGACTTATTTTTATATTTAAATCTAGAAGCCAGTAGTTATAATTTATGTAAACAATAAATGAATATTTCACATTGCTCCAAAAATATTTTAGTTTGACTTTGTCTCAAGACTTATGAACAACAACACACAAGGTATATCTAAGCATTCTGAATCTTATATCTACCAGAGAGAGTTTTTTGTTTTGGGTATAGTTTTATCAGCAGCAGATAATAAGCAGAAAAAAAACCGGAAGTAAAGGTTTAAAAAGGCTTCTTCATTATTATTCTGAGCAGTAAGAGAATCTAAGTTACTTTCTAAATACAATGGATATTTTGACCAATCAGCTGCTAACAGTTTATAATTTAGTAAGGGACAATGTCATGAGGGGGATTAATCTGAAGAAAAAGAATTGAAAACCGGGAAATGATCACTGTCAAAATATCAGAAAAAACTCTCCAGGAAATAGCAGAGACAAGATAAGGAGAACAGAAGTTAAGATCAACTATGTTATTTTGATTTTGGGATGGCCGTACTCTCTTAGTCGGGAAGTCATAATTGAGAAAGCATAAGTTGCATTCATCTAGTAGCTCCAAGAAATGTGGAGAAAAACTGTCACAGAAATAGTATAAGAACCCCAAGTAAAGTGGTGCGAATTAATTCATCCATAAGTACTATAGGAGGAAGCAGAGAAGAAAAAATAGATGAAAGGTCAGATATTAGAGTTATGAGGACAAGGTGTATAAATACCTAGAAATGAAATATTCAAAGCACTCACGGCTACAGCATTGATCTCCTGACTGTGAGAGAGAAGAGAAATCTTACTAAACAGTAAGGAATTCTCAATAAATATAGTATAACCGGCATAACCGTAAACCCTGTCATTCCGAAGACATTAAAAGCCCGGGATTCTAAATCGAGATCCAGGAACCAACCAAATATCCAAGACAGCAAGGATGATAGGATTAAAGGAAAAGGATGAATATTTCTGGCTTTTGAAGACGAATACTCTATGAAGCCCATAGGAGAGCTACTTGCTTGCTCACAGACAATCTAGCTTACAAGACTTGAAATAGAAAGGCACCATATTCTGGTAGGAACCGTACGTCAGTAGTTATAATTTATGTAAACAATAAATTAATATTTAACATTGCTCGAAAAATATTTTAGTTTTACTTTGTATCAAGACTTATGAACCCACGAGGTAGATATAGATAAATAGTAGCAATTTTGACAATATTTTTACCAATTTTGAAGTGCATTTAAATGTATCGCATTTTTAATACATATTGTTAATGTTGCTCACAAATTTACATCATGTATGTCTATGTTGTGGCTGGCTAACGAAAATTCCGCAAATGTGTAAACAATAAGTCGAGCAAACAAGTTACTAATTAATATGTTTCACAAACCAGTAAATTAATTATTATCACACAAAATTCAGTACAAACCTGTTGATATTCTTCAAGGAACTCTTTGAAATTACTATAAAAATATTGTTCACTGTCTGTTCCTAGTAAATTTGATGACACATTACAAAGGTATAATCTTAAATATACAGATACTAAAGGGTTGCCAATCCCTCTGATCATTTTTATAAGTCTTGATATTGTTGGCTTTATCTCCTCTTTAGATATGAATGAATAGCATCTGAGCAAAGTCATTTCCATGTAAAGACGAGGCAAGAGTTCTCTTATTGATGCCATTTTGAACATCCAGTTTTGACAAGTTTCTTTTGCTGACTCTGGTACTATTTCTGGATCAATTTCTTGCACTGTTTTTATTTCTGTTGTCCTACAGCAATTAAATAAATATAATTTAACTACATAATTTTACTGCAATTTATTACTTTAAAGAATTTTGTTACTTACCCAAAACTCTTTTCTTTAAGACGATCATAAACTAAGTTGCCAAAATTATCCAGAATATCAGTGATTAACACAAATTTGCTGGGATAAAATGGCATAACGCTAACATCAGATAATAACTTTGAACATTGTATAGCAATTTTAAATGCTTTAACTCTTTGCTCGGAATCCCAGGCCTATAAAATTATAGTTGTGTACAAAATTAAACATGATTTTATTAATTAATTAATTTAAAAATATAATGCGTCAGTGTTACAGACAACTAAATGTCATAAACTATACATCTATTCAACTACACATGTTATTCACCTTTTTAATTTCATCATTTAGCACATGAATTTTCGTTACAAATTCCTGTTGACTCAAGCCCATTGTTTTCTTCACAGAACTTTCTTCAAAGTCATCCAATTGTTCCAATCTATTTTTAACTTTTTCATTTAAATTAGACACTTGTCTAATAAGAGCTGAAAAGGAACCAACTAAAATTGAACAAAAAAAAACAAAAAAAAAATATAAATTGAAAGAAATAAAGAACAGAAATTATACAAAAATTGTGATTATAGATTTTCAATAACATTAAAAACATTAAATATATAATAATACACATACTTTTTTCTTCACCAGGTAAGTAACTGCTCACTATTGTTAACTTTTCGCCTGTTGTGTATTTATTAAGAATAACTGCCCGTTTCATACGCCAGGCTTTATAATAATTTGTAGTTCCACATGAAATTTCCGTAGGACTTATATCCTATGAAAATGATAAAAGAGAGAGACTGTAAAATACTCTATACAAAGATAATGTAGAATAAGCAAAGAATACATACATCCTCTAAATGCTCAAATCTCAACAGAGGATCCGCTTCTTCAATGACTGAACTCCATTTATTAAGGTTTTCTATAAAGCTCTTGGATGAATTCGGCTTCTAAAATTTAAATACACATAACACTTTGGAGGTATACTTAACGTATTCAACCGCTCTTTACAACGTAATCAACTCACTATCAATATATTTATTTTCAAAGGATGATTTGTAACTTCAAAGCTCGGGTACTTTTGCTTGCACCGTTCTTTTTTTCTCGTACTCCTGTAATTTTAATGAATAGCATATAACATTCTACATTACAATAATTCTATGTTACAGTCAAGATAGGAAGTAATTAATTCTACCATTTATAATGTACAGGCATGTTAATAAATGAAAATAAGTAAAATGAAAACTTTCCATATAAAATTCAAAGAGAATGTTATAAACAGTGGTCTCGAACGTCAAAGAGCGAGATCGGTAGAGTTGCCAGCTGAAGTCGGTATATTTGTACCTAAAATCGGTAGTTGACAAAAAAATACATTATACAATCAAATTCGTTTATTTATTGAACATAAAACTTACAGACTAAATTATAACAATCACACTCAAATATTGTTGTTTTATACCAATATTATTTGGCCGCAGCCTCGGTCATCTTCGAAGTAATTTCACAATCAAAACAATTAGCTTCATAAAAAAGTCTTTTTGAATGTAATAGGCCAGTGATTGATTGAGTAGACAGCCTATTTCGCTGTTTTGTTTTCAAAAGATTAATATTCGAAAATATGCGTTCAACGTTAGCGGATGAATGGGGAAGTGGTACAATATTAAAGATGAATTTACACAACAAAGGAAACATCTGAGTTTCATCACCACGCTTTAGTAAACTTACTTTATCCCAAAATAATTCTACATCATCAGGAAATCTTTTGATTTGTTCACAATTTCTTAAAATGCGCCGCTCTGTATCAAGGGTTGCCACTTTCACAAGTGTAAAATCGGTAGAAAAATCAGGAGAATTTTCATGTATACTCTGAAATCGTGGAAAAATCATTGCAATCCAGGCTTGGTCATCACTCCCCATTGAATCGCAAGTGTTTCTCTTATAGTGCTGTAAGATCAGATTTTGATTTATTTTTTTGTTCTGCAGCCTCCGCAAAAAAGTCACTGTTTGGAAGCATTAGTTGAAATGTGTTCATTTCTGTAGAGATTAAAGGGGCCATTCACGTTGCAACGGTCGCAAGGACTGTCAATCGAACCGTTGCAATGCCAATTCTATTACCACACATACGTTGCGACTTGGTCGTACAGATTGTCCTACAGAAATGTATCACAGTTGTCATATGCTTTTAGTGTGAAGTGGGATGCTCTTGCTTAGATATATCACTATGAATATTAGGCGTAAAAAGACAAAAGCTGCACTTACTGTAGCATTATTAGAGTGCATGAATGAAAGAAAAAGGAAATGTAAGTGGTAAAAAAAATGGTTACTCAGAAGAAATATTACCTATCGACATGAGCTTCAGCTCATATAGGTATTTCTCGATGAATTAGTCACAAGAAAAAAGAAAGAAGAAGAAAAAAGAATAAGCTTAGTCGCACGGGCCGTCTCAAACATCAACACACACGTTACGACCGGTGTGATCGTGTCGCAAGGTTTGATGACTATTTCAACGGACTTGCGACATAACCTTGGTCGTACTGTCCGCTTTACGACCGATACATTCACGATCGAACTTGTCGCATGCGACCAAAGTCTGCGAGACGGTCCGTACAACCGTTGCAATGTGAACGGCCCCTTTTACGCGTAGCGTGAGAAAGTAGCATTTCCGTTTGTTCTCATTTAAAAAAAAAAATTGTTGATCTCCTATTTAGCACATGTTGTGTTCACATATAGTAGGATACATTCTATTGTAACACACTTATCAGTAAATATTGTAGTGCAGGTAAAGAACTGTATCCAATTTTGTGAACCTTAATAAAAAAAAACGAAGTCCAGTGATATTTCTGTATGGCTATGTAGTAGCGAGCGATAATTAAGCGAGAATTTATAATCGATTTGATTTTGTTTATGCTACCGTCATTGTTAAAATCTGCTGCTTAATACCTAGTAGTTTGTGAAAATGAGTCGATTTTTATGGCGGCCGCATGGACAAAGTTGTTGTATGTGGCAGCAATCATTCGTTTTCGGTTGTCTGACATCCTTGGTAAAGGTGTCCTTGCGTGACATCACAGTCAGTTCACTCCGTTGTCACGAAGAAGCTACTAGGTAGGTAGGTTAGGTACTCCGTGAACAGACAGATAGGAAAAGGATGGACTAGGGGAGTAGGTCAAATAAACTAGTAACATTAGGTAGGTTTAGCTACCTAATGTTACTAGTTAAGTTAGCTTTATTATCCAATCAATTGTCAATACGCCGCACAATTCGGTCTTCTTTAGTTACGAGGGAGTCACTGGCATTGCGTTTTGGTAGGCCTGTTGTGAAATGATGTTGAACGAGTGGTGCCTGGCTGAGTTTCTTGTCGATTATTCTCGCTGTCCAGGTTTTCTTTTTGATCCGAGCCGGAGTGAATTTGGCGTTCGGAAACGCCTTGTGGCTGGGTGTTTGCTTCAGTGGATTGGTGTGACTTTAACTTGGTTGGAGTTGGAAATTCTGATTTAAAACTTACTGAGCAAATGAGGCCTACGGTGAGTGTTCAGGGGTAAACTTTAAGAATTTGAAGTCTCGTTGTTAATGATTCCAGAGAAAAAAGTCTAAAGTACCCCACGAAAGTTTGCATAAGGTACCTAAAGGTAGTGAAGGACTCATGGAGATGATGACAGCACTATGTAGTCTGCTTTAGAGTGAAACGAGTTCGCGTCGGGTATGATGTTGTTGAGGAGAAAGGAGTCGGTGGGCGAGATGAAGCCCGAGAGTAACGCGGTGGTCGTGGGACTATTCGGCGTGTGAGATGTTGAAGGTACGTTATGTAGCATCTCGTTGACTGGCTGCAAGCCGCTGGCCTACCTCGTGCTATGCTATATGCGCGTTGGTCCCCAGCGTGTGGCGGAGATGTGTAGCGAGTGCTATTGAGTGGGGGTGTTAGGGGTGTTCGTCATTGGGTACCTTGTGTTAGCGTGTTTGGGGTGTTTGTGATTGGGTACCTTGTATGAAGCTGTTTTTAGGGTGTTTGTGAAAATATTAAGGGTGCTTGTGATAGAATGAAGAGATGTTTGTTGCAGAGACGTGCAGATTTCATTTTATTTCTTTTCGAATGAGAAAAGAAAAGCTCGGTAGCTTTTCTTGAATATGAGATAAATAACGCACGAGGACGTGCGTGTTGTCAGGAAGGCCGTGTCGGTGGATATAAAAAAGGCACTCATTTGACTATACTATTGCAAAGCGCGACTACCGGTTTGGAAGGGATAACGCGCTAACGGAACGTCGGGGCCGGCGCTGACAGGCTGTTAGACTACGGCGGCCGGTGCGATAGCATTTCTGCAACGGATCGTTTGCCATTATTAAATTTCCAATTACCTACGTAATAATTGTTACAAAGATTTTTCTGTCGTTTACACATTGACTTTGTCTTAACGTTGTATTTTATGGAGTAGTTCGCCTCTTGTAAGATTAGTACCTATTTCTCATGGCTGAGTCGCAAGAGCATGAATTTCCCTGTGTCTTCCGACATATACATATTATTCTGTAATGTTTGCGTGAGGCTGTGAAAATATTTATATTGTGCATGGGCGTGTGTGTGTGTGTGTGTGTGTGTACGCATGCTTGTGTTTGTGTGTGTAGGTGTGTATGTGCGCGTATATAAAAAAAGACGAAAAAAAATATCTACTAATCTTTTTTCTCCATTTAGGTAATTTTTTAAATTATTCTTTTTGTTTTTTCGTATCCTATGCATGTAAGCTAAAGTACAACAGCTTGTCTTACTCTATTAAAAGTGTAAGACCTAACATTGCAGCTCTTTGCCACATTATTGTATATATTATAGGAGTGCATATGTGTAGGGAAACGTCGTGCAAAAGTAGATTATGTTGAAGGTCGTAGAACTATAAACAACCGCTTTTCAACGTTACTATTATAGTTCTCAGAGGTCGTAGCTTGTCGATGGACTCATAAGAGCACCTGAGGGTGGTCTATGGTATGGGTATATATAACTGACGCACGCTCAGAAGACGTGTGTCTCCATATAAAGGGTCTGTAGGATAAGTAGGTATATGATTTATTAAACATTATTTTAATGACCGGATGTTGAGCTCCCTCAATTTCCAACATGGTATTGACAGAAGTACCGCCCCGGACTGTTATACAATAAGTTATTACAGAATCACACAGAGACCTGTAGACAATTCACAATATGGGTGCTTAAGCGCAGCTTCGAAGTATATGCATTATATGTATTAGTTTTCTAACTTTACCCGCTAGATAAGAAACATTATTCTTAAAAGACAATTTGTTGTGTATTATTACTCCTAAATACTTAATGCTGTCTATACGATCTATTACTTCACTTTTACATAAGAGTTGATTACCGCACATGTTGTGGATCCTCAACAAGACATCGAATTTAAGTTCAGAGGCACGGGTCGTTTGAAAACACAAATATTTCGTTTTCCGTACATTTAAAGTTAGCAGGTTGTCCAACCATTCCAACGACTGCGATACACCTATTTCCGCCTTATCTAAGACATCCCATATCAAGCCATGTAGGTCAAATAATCTCAGCATTCGTAGGTACTCCTACGAATGCTGAGATACACTCAAATATACATTTATGTAGATTAGAAACGGTGTCGGACCTTGAACACTGCCCTGTGGAACCCCAAAAGGTACAGAAAGCTGATCCCTGACACTTCCATTTACCTTTACAATCTGCCAGCAATCAGTCAAATAACCATTCAAAGGATGTCCTCTAATTCCGAGACGCTCCAGTTTTCTCAAAAGTATAGGCACCGATACTGTGTCAAATGCTTTGCCCAAGTCTAGAAAAACACCCACGCGCTTAACCTTTGACTGGTGACATGGTTTTTATGTAACGTAACTGGTGACGAGCGGCCTGAGAGACCGCTGCCGTATCTGAATTATACTAAAGAAATGAAAGACTAGCTTAGTCTAGTGTTTACTTATTGTTAAAACACATATTAAAGGCTAAATAAAAACAACTTTGTGTACAATACAAGTTTTTTTTAATTAGCAACATGCAATCATAGAGCATGTAGTCTTTATAATCGAAATAATAGACACGAGATGGAGACATCCTAATGAAATAATTAAAATCAACATATTATTACAAAGTTACTTTTTTCCAATGAAGCTTAGACTCTATTCTCCTTAAAAAAATATAAGACTAATAACATATGTCATATTACAAAATTGACAATTGTCGAACTTTGGTATATTTTTATTGGCATTCAGAACATAAATGTTTGGCACAATGTAAGCACACATGTTTTTTGCACGAATAACATTGGTAATTCGGTTTACAGTTTAGTTTAGAAGGACAAGTGGCACAAGTTTTCACAACATCTTCGCCTTTCGATCCACTCCAGTCTTCATGTACCAACCATTCTTCAATTTGACAATAAAAATTTTAATTTGCGACTGATAAAGTTTATTTACTAGCGTTTGGAACTATATTTCTGTCTCCCGATCCTCTACGCTTCTTTTTAGGAGGCCCAAAAATATTCATTGCAAGTAGTCGCTTTAATAAAACGAAATAATGCGATGTAGTAAAAATCCAAAAAAGTTACATAAGTAGTGACATAAGGTCTTAGAGGCCGTTTCGAAACTTTGCATCGATCTTACTTACCTATTTAAGTCTAACCGACACAGATATCCCCCTCTACGGCGTGGGCGCAACTGAACTTGAAGCTACTCAGACCCCAAAGCACAAAAAACGCGGGGAAGGGGGTGAAATGACATTTCGCTAACGCTGCTCGGCTTGTGAGGCCGCACGTCACCAGTTAAAGGTTAAGACTATTATCCATATAATTTGATGTTAAGTCAATAAGTTGTCGCACGACGTCCTCTAATGATTATTCTTTCTAAAACCATATTGGCTGTTCGATATCAAATTTGATGTTTCAATGTAATCCAAAAAAACGTTTGTTTACTACTTTTTCTAAGATCTTAGCGAAAACGGATAAAAGAGATATAGGTCTCTAGTTTTCAGGGTCCATACTGTTTTCATTTTTGTGAATCGGTACAACCATTGCGGTCTTCCACTTCTCAGGAAACACACCTGTACACAGGTGATTAATTCTGCTCTGCCAGAGGGCGAACACCGTCGCCCTCTAGCAGAGCGCGACGGTGTTCGCGACGTCATAGAAAAGAACGACTGACAGCTTGTTCCCCACTACCACTCGAGATTATATACGTCAAAACTCGAGCGCTCCACACTCTCTATTGCTTTTTACCTTCACGACTGCAGCACGAAGTGTTCGAATACAAATTAATTAATTATTAATCGATTATTTAAATAAAGTTTGGAGTGTTCCATTGCTATAAGTATCTAAATTACTATTTAATTTTATCATAGCTAACACACGGATATATTGTTTTATTAATAATAAATACATACAACAATTTCGTAAGAGAGTGCATCTAGGTGGACTCCCCACTACTATCGCGTGTCAAGTCTCATCTTTCGTGGCGCGATCTGTACCATAGTCCTATTTAAATAAAGGGACAGTAACAGTTGCATGATGCGCATACAGACAAATCGACAAACGCTAATTTAAAAATTGCTACTGTAGACCGTTATTCGGTCCCAGACACGCGCGATAAAAGTCTGTGCGCGCGATACAAATTTTTGCAAATCTGTTAATGTAGATCTTCCCCCTTATTCACAACGCTTCGAAAAGTTTCGAAAGCATAAATTCAATCCGACGGATTGGAAAATGCTATTCACAAACTCTATCGGAATCTCATCGGAAAGGACTTTACGGATCCGAAAGAAAATGGATTTATGAGCCATGTTACAAAATGGTAGAAATCGTTTTCGTTTTGGTAGAAAATATTAGTGTGCTTTAAACGTATCACATTTTGTCAATCACAATCTATTTGGTAAAATATCATTTTAAACAGACAGAGAAACAACTTAGACAAAGAAATTACTTAATCTTTTTTAAGATTAAACATTTTTGTAAATTATTTTACTTACATTCGAAGAACTAAACGGGCTTTATAAATACGAATTATACTGTCTGTGCTTATCGTCTGTGCGTTCAACAAGTTCAAATAAATTATACTAGACGTCGCTTAGTAAAAATTAATAATAACTACAATAGAAAGTACAATAGCGTTTTTATTTTTGATTGTTGTTGTTTCTAAAAACACCTCAAACAATGTTTAGCTATTAATTGCGTCACTAATAAAATATGTTATAAAAATATAAGGCAAATTAATCCTTAGGCATGTATTTAAAATGGGCACGAAATTTGTCTAGAAGTCTATATTACATACGCGCACGCAATTTGTCTAGATTTTTAACGACAGACGTCATCGATTATACACATATTACATTAATTTACTCGTCTCGGAAACGTTTTCGACACTAAAAAGTCGTCGGAAGCATCCGAAGGTTTCATCCCGAAATGAACTGTCAAATCATGTCGTTTCGGAAAGGTTTCGGATTTGTGAATTGCGTTTAGACAAAATCATCGAAAAATTTCCTGTAGGATACGGAAAGTCGAGTTTCCGACGTTTGTGAATAACCCCGCTTATCCGCTTTACTGCTCCCATCATAATATATACACTGTCAAGAAAGTACCGGGAAAAGATCAATAATACACGAAATGTTAGTTATTCATCTAAATTTATTTTATCACCTTCAAAGTATGCTCCTTCAGAAACGATACACTTACGCCAACGAATAATCCAATCATCAAAACATTTTTTAAACGCTTTTTCCGGAATTGAGTTCAGTGCTCGCCGTGAATTCTCCTTTATGTCTTCTACCGAATGAAAACGGGTGTCACGAATTGGTAATTTGAGTTTAGGAAAAAGAAAGAAGTCGGCTGGAGCCATATCTGGTGAATAAGTTGGTTGCTCGATGGTATTTGTTGAGTTTTTGGTCAAAAATTCGTTCACAATGATGGCCTTGTGCGTAGGCGCATTGTTGTGGTGCAAAACCCAAGAATTTTCTTTCCACAAATCTGGCCTTTTTCGTCGAATTTGCTCTCTTAAACGCCGCATAACGCCCAAATAATATTCTTTATTTACCGTTTGACCTTCCGGCAAGAACTCTGAGTGCACAACACCGCGATAGTTAAAAAAAACAGTCAACATGACTTTAACTTTTGATCGACTTTGGGGTGGTTTTTTCAGTTTCGGTTCAGTTGGAAGGCGCCACTCCGAAGCTTGTTGACTAGTTTGCATGTCAAACTCGTAAACCTACGTCTCGTCACCAGTAACAATGCGTTTCATGAATGTTGGATCGGAATTGACTCGTTCTAGCATGTCCTCATGAGCCACTCTAATGTGATTGAGTTTTTGGAGAAAATTCAGGTCTTTTGGGACTAGCCGAGCGGCAACATGTTTCATACACAAGTGATTATTTAAAATGGTAAGGATCGACTCGTGAGACACCGAAAGTTCGGCGGCTATCTCTCTCGAACTTGAATGAGGACTTTCAGTCACTATTTCCTTCACTTTTGCGATGTTAACTTCAGTTGCAAACGTTGATGGCCTACTAGAGCGAGGCAAATCTTCCATCACATCTCGACCGCTTTTGAACGCTTTGTACCACTCGTAAGCACGAGTTTTTGATAAAGTCGATTCACCGTAAGCCTTCTGTAACATTTTCAGCGACTCCGAACACGAAATTCCATTGGCGATACAAAATTTAAGACAAACTCTTTGTTCGATGTTTTTGTCCATTATGAAATTCACAATATACACTAGAATGATATAACTAAAAACAGCACTGTATTTAATCTAAATAACAGATTCAACTCAAACTACGCGCCAAAATGGAAAACAGTTGTGCATATCTAACAACAACAAAAAAACAAAAAATTGAATTTGGAACCATGAACAAATCATCCATTCCCGATACTTTCTTGACAGAATGTATATACATACATATACATTATGGATTTATATCACATTACTCTCAAATACAAATATAAGTATGTCATAACTTAATATGGAAATGTTTGAATTGTGCAATTTCGAGTTACTGATTAATTACTAAGTACGTCCTTGTATCGAATTGTATCGAGAATGTATTTTACCCATCAGGTGGTCAATAATAAAACTAATTAATAAATCATAACACCAAGACACTGCTATAACTCGCTAGATGAAGACAGAATCGCAACATCTCCCTCCATTTATTCCGCGTCCCCCTCACCCCGCATTTTGTTACACTGGTTTGTATGAGGAAAATTCATCACGGCACCTCCTCTTCGTTTTTACTTCGTGGTACCATCACATATTATACCACTCATACTACCTTTCAATATCTGGAGGCAGCTGTCCAAATATAAAATCAATCAAATCAGTCCCCTCAATAATACACCTTGTTAAATACATAAACACGTAAGCAGTATAGATAAATAATCTAACATGTTTCCATTTATCACAGTATCCAACCGCATAATTCTTACTACGCCTTAGTTTTTTGGGGTAAAATAAAATTCTAGGCTCCATTTTGATACCTATGAGATTGAGTGATAATTCTACTCCAGCCTACCTTGATAGATTTCGTATACGACAGTGACGTGTATGAGTCTGAGATAGAATTAGCAGATTTAAACTGGGTATCTACTATCTCGTTCCCAGTATGATCATTCGAGGAACACTCGTCCTTATTTTTTTCTGGTCATGCATCACTCCATGTTCCGTTACCTACTTATCATATAAATTCTTTAACTTATTTCTAGTAATCATCATGCCATCGACGATATCTATGTAGTACTTACTATATTAGATTGTTTGTTTATTAGAAACCATCGTAAGTACGAGTAATTGAATACACTGCTGCACAAAATTTCGAGCGAAAAATAGGTGTTGATGCAATAAGTAAACGTTGATTTTTACTATAAAAGTAGTTTTTTTTTTAAAAACTATAATTAGAATTCGTTTAACGTAAACTGAAATACAATTTATGTGAATTAAAAGCCGCAACCAAAGGGCGCCGAAAGACATTCTCGCTCTACCAGGATCAACTGCTCGGGCGGTCGGGCGGCGCGGCGTTGCCGCTAACGGTCGCTGGTGTATGCAATTCTTGAGCCAGACCGTATCTTGCCAGACTCGTCATTATATTGCAAATAATTTGTTTTGTGTTTTTTTGTTTTAAGTTTATTAATATTATATTTTAGTTTTAGTTTATTAATTTAATAGTACTTTCTGTATGTATAATCTAGACCAGCCTTTCCCAAAGTGGGCGATAACGCCCCCTTGTGGGCGCTGCAGGCCTAAAGGGGGGCGGTAAGAGACCCAGAAAAAAATGGGGGCGTTGTGTAGAGGCCTGGGGGGTGATTTGTAATTTCATTTAGCTAGGAGGCATCTTAGACAATGACTGCATGAGCTCTCGACTCTCAACTACAACTTGTGAACATCAACTAATATTGGGTCCTTACATATGAAATTGGCGTTTTGTACGGGAGGAACATAAAGTCAATTTTTTTTTGTAAAATATATTTTATTAATCAAAGTATACACCGTTGTTATCTATGCACTTTTGTCATCTCATAGGTAGTTCATTGATCCCTTGACTAAAAAAACCATGGGGGCGAGAATCAATAAACTCTTTGAAGGCGGTTTGGACTGCCGCATCGGAGTTGAATTTTTTTCCTTGTAAGAAGTTGTCCAAATTCCGGAAAAAATGGTAATCTGTTGGAGCAAGGTTCGAGGAGTACGGTGGATGTCGCAGACATTCCAATTGTAGCTCATCTAACTTAGTGGTTGTTTGTTGTGCAGTGTGTGGTCTTGCGTTGTCGTGAAGCAGCAGTGGCCTAGAGCGATTGACCAATCTCGGTTGTTTAGCAGCTAGTTCTTCCTTCATGGTTTGCAGTTGCTGACAATAGATATCTGTCGTAATCGTTTGGCCAGATTTTAGAAAGCTACAGTGAAGGACACCGGCGTTAGTCCACCAAATACTCACAAGTAACTTTTTCTGAGTCAATTTTCGTTTAGGGCAGGATTTGGCTGGGTCTCCAGGGTTCAGCCATTGTGACGAGCGCTTCCGATTATCGTACAGTATCCACTTTTCATCACAAGTAATGATTCGATTTAAAATTCCTTCATTATTGTGTCGGTTGAGCAAAGTAACACAGCAGTCGACGCGTTTGCAAGTTCGATTCACTCAATTCATGAGGTACCCATCGTTCAAGTTTTTTTACTTTCCCGATTTGCTTCAAGTGGATTAACACAGTTTTGTCACTTACCCTTATCTCTGAAGTGCTTTGTGATGGATCCGCTTCCACAATAGCCTTTAATTCTTCATTTTCCACTTTGGTCTCCGGCCGTCCACGGGGTTGGTTCTGAAGGTCGAAATTTCCAGACCGAAAACGTTGAAACCAAAAACGTACCGTGCTTTCTTTTGCGACACCAGCGCCGTACACGTCATTAATCCTTCGAGCTGTTTCTGCAGCACTGGTGCCACGGTAGAACTCGTACTCGTAAATATACCGATATTTCATGTTTTCCATTGTGCGGTAATGAGCGACGCCAAACAAAAAAATAATGAGGAAAAAAACAAATGAATGACTGTTTTCAAAACTCAAATGTACCAGCTAAATGAATTTATAAATTTGAATTTGGAATTCTTAACCAAAGAGGAGATATTTCAGATCAAAGTGGTCAGTACGACAAAACGCTAATTTCATATGTAAGGACCCAATATTAATTAAAAGATTGCTCAAACTCGGTTCGATATTTCTCTCCGCGTAGTTCATATATCTGTCCTGTTTTATTGAATATACAAAATAACAATCATGTCAATCGGTCGTTCCGTTTCGAAATGAAAGTAGACACAAACAAACAAATAAAAAGGCAACAGACACACTTTCGCATTTTAATAGTTATTAGTACTCCCAGATAGGTAATTTTCGTAGATAATAGACCGCGGGCAATCATGTTTTAACAAGTTTTTGTTAAATAACCCGAATTGTGCATTCCTGTATCAATCGGCTGGTTCATAGAATACTTGTTCTGACTTGTTGAGTACGATTGAGCGTCGAATGAGATAAACGAGTTTATGCGTGTTTGTTTTATTCCTGTCGGTGCGTGCTGCTTATGCAATCCTATATAAACAACGTAATATTTATTTTATTTTCATTTGCGATTTCGCGCGCAATAGATGAGCAGTACTTAAGTTCAACACTTACTTACGTATTTCTCAAAACAAAACAATGTCGGAAATAAAAAAGAAGAGACGGCAATACTGTGCGGAATATATTAAATTCGGATTCATTGAAAATCCGACAAACCCATCGTCGCCTTTGTGTTTTCTATGTTTAAAAACATTTTCGAATGAAGCAATGAAGCCTTCAAGGCTGCAAGATCATTTGAATAAAATGCATCCAGATAAGAAAGACAAGAATGTAGCATATTTTCAAGACCTAGAGATGAAGCATAATACTCAGCCAAGTGTAGCAAAACTATTATCGGCGGCAGCTAAGCAAGATGACGACGGACTTCGAGCTTCGTACAATATCTCTTTGTTAATTGCTCAAAAAGGCAAACTACAGAACATCGGAGAAGAGTTAATTTTGCCAGCAATAAAGGAAGTAATAACTACTGTGCTTCATAAACCAGCCGCAGATATTATCCGAAAAATTCTTTTGAGTAATAATTCTGTGCAAAGACGAGTTGATGAAATGGCTGAAAACATTGAAGGATCATTGTGTGATCACCTGAGGACAAGTCAATTCTCAATTCAGCTCGATGAGTCCACTTTACCAACTAATGAAGCATTGTTGCTGTCTTACGTGAGGTTTATTAAAAATGTGAAAGAGAAAATATGTGAAGAACTATTATTTGCTAGAAATTTAGAGACCGATACAAAAGGCGAAACCATATTCAATACATTGGAAAAGTTTTGTGATGAGAAAGGGATTCCCTTGAAAAATATTATATCAGTTGCTACGGATGGCTATCCGGCTATGACAGGGTGCCATAAAGGCTTCATAGCGTACTTAAAAAATAAAATTCCAGATGTCCTTGCTGTACATTGCGTTATTCATAGACAACATTTGGTTGCTAGAAACTTAAGTGAACGACTATTTCAATCACTGCAATATGTCATCAAAGCAGTCAATAAAATCCGCAACAGCTCTTTGAATGATAGATTATTTCATCAGCTTTGTGTTACTAATGACAAGGATTTCAACCGTTTGTTGTTTCATACTGAAGTTCGTTGGCTATCAAGAGGCAATTGTCTGACTCGATTTTACAACCTGTTTGACTCTGTTATAAAGTTCTTGGAAACTAAAGATACAGAATTGCACAACAAGCTCATTACATCAAAGAATGATATAGCTTACATGACAGACCTGTATAAATTGTTCAACGACATGAATCTCCAACTGCAAGGCGATGAACTAAATTTAATTAAAACAAAAAACGTCGTTGCTGCTTTCGCAACCAAACTGCTTCTACACAAAAAGAATATGGGCAGAAGTGAGTTTCACAATTTTCCGAATTTCTCAGTACCATGCAGTAACGACGAATTGTTTGCCTACTGCCAACATTTGGAAAACCTCCACATTGACTTCACCGAACGATACCAGGATATTTTGAACTTGGAAATAATAATAATAATAATACTCAGACATTTCACACAGCGCCATCTAGTCCCAAAGTAAGCTGCATAGCGCTTGTGTTATGGGTACTAGACAACTGATATACTACTTATATACTTTTCTTTTGTAAATATATACATATTATACATAAACACCCAGACTCGGGACGGGAATCGAACCCGCAACCCCCGTTTTACTTTCCGACGCGCTAAACCGTTGCGCCACGGAGGTCGTCATATCGTCGTCATATCGTCGAAATAGCAGACTGGGTGTTGGATCCGTTTTTAAATGTAAACACAGCAATGTCACCTCAGCTGGAAGAAGAACTTATAGAATTAATTTAAACGAGGAAATAAAAATCAAGTTCAAAAATGGTTACCAAGAATTTTGGCTACAAAAACCGATCCCGCAATTGTAACCTGGATTGTGGTCAATCGTTCAGCTATTCTTGATAGCATTCCCATCGTCATATTTGTGTGAACGTGGATTTAGTGCTGTGGCAACACTGCTTACTAAAAAGAGAAATCGTTTGCATGTTACCAAACGTGGCGACTTGCGACTGTTCTTGAGTAAATTGAAACCTGATATCAACAAACTTATTAAACAGCATCAGATTCATCCTTCACATTAGTTTTTATATAAGGATCGATTATATTTGTTTTATTTTGAATAAAAGATACTCTGTTTGAATACTATAAAGTTGCGTTTCAATAATCATTCTCATTGGCAGGTGTAGCCCGTAAGAGTTAACTTGAGACCTGAGCGCCGTTGTGTATTACCTACTGCACTCAGGTTTCAAGTTAACTCTTGCGGGTTATAGTAAAAGTCTCGTTTGGAATTAATGTTTAATCTCCGCTAATATAACTCACAATAATTAATTAATTTAATTTGAAGTTATAGTGGTTTTTCAGTAGGTGAAAAAATGAGGGCGCTAAAAAATAATTTATTCTCAAAGTGGGCAGTAGACAAAATAAGTTTGGGAACCCCTGATCTAGACTCTAGAAGTATTTCTGTTTACGTAATTTCATAAATAGGTACTTGTGATCCTGTATGCCTCTAGATCTGTTTTTCGTGGTTTTCTTCGTTTTTAATTTGACGTTGGACGTTGAAATATCTGCGGGATGAGACCATGCCATAGGATAAACAAATAGCCAATGGTACGTCCTGAGTATGTTTCTTTTATTGATGGAACCGCAAATATTATATATCACTATCAACAATTATATCAGAGATTTGATGCACGAAGATTTGCGAGTTGTCAGCTTGTGAAAAACTATACTTCAAAAGACTTGTAAGTATCTACTAATAACGGAGAGGTCTTTTTTGTTTTTTTTTGTCGTTGTTTTAAAGATTTGCTAATCGAAAAAAACGATCCAAATAATTATGCTCAATTTATGGTATTAATTCTAAATTATTTAAAAACAAATCGCTACCTACCTATATTATGAAAGCAATTTAATTATACCTAACGTTACATCTAGTAACTACGTAATCTGTCGTCATAAAACGGTTACTGTAATACATTAATTCCACGATGAAAAGAGTTGTGTCATGTTTAGTTTTCAGCTTGGTTTTCCCGAGTTAGATTTTCTGGTGCCATGAGAAAGTTTAGTATTGTACTGATGAAGTGGTGGTACAATCTATCAATTGGCAGATATTTCATTTTTGACACAAACGTCTAGAGAAAAATTGCACTTATCCTTTTTTAATTCGCTCTGAGGGTTTTTGCCGAGGGTCGTCGCTTTACTCTCTCCAACTTCATCTTCTCTTCACGGACAAATTATTTACTCATCATGTAAGCAAAACCAGGAAAAAATTAAATTCTAATATCAGGATAACAGTTTTATTAAGTTAGTATCACAAGAGTTTTTTAATATACGAAATTAAAAACACCTCTATGTAATATAATTTCATGTAGGTAGTATGAATTATCTAGAGATTTTATTATTGAGTAAATTCACATTAATACACTATATATCACAGGTTTAATACTTACAGTTTTACTGTGATTCAACTAAGTTTTACACAGAAAAATAATATTTTTATATCACAATAATAATGGTTAAACCATCCTTTGAACGTCATAGTACTACCACAAATTAATTAGTTACTAACGGAAAGTACTACTACCATATTCTAACTTAATAGATATTTAATAAAATTTCTTCTACTTAATAACCATAAAATTTGCTAGAAAAATATACTTTTTTCATATATTCATTTTTAGCAAATCAACAGTTGAAGGTGGTCCGGATTTCGATGATAGTTTTTCTTTATCTAAATGTTTCATGTAGGCTAAAAAGCATGTCCACAGAAGACTGCAAAGACTTATAAACGGGACTCTATTTTGTGGTGGAATAAGACAGAAATTAATCATTGCTACAGCTGGCCAAACTGATGCACCAACCTAAAATAAACAAAAACCTGTTGATTAAAAATAATAATAGTAAATGAACAATAACATTAAAGGCGCCAGACAATACACACAAATCCTCTGGTCTCAAACTAGACACAAATCATCTGGTCTCCAACTAGACACCAATCATCTGGTCTCCAACTAAATGAACATTTGGTCTCCCTATGCAATGAGAACCGGACGACTACTACTGGGGGCGTCTCCCAAGTAATATTACTCTTTAACTACTGATTATATTTAAACAAGGTCACAAAGTAATAGGTACACTAAGTAGGTTAATTAATATATTTTATAGGATAACACGCATAATGTCCTATACATAATGCATATCGCAAACGGAGGAGACATTTTTGAAAAATTGTAGCAAAATTTTTGATGTTTCAACTTTCAGTAGGTATATGATTTTTTTTTGTATTTCAATTGTTTTTATGACTGCGACATTAAATGCCCATTAGAGGTACTTTTCACAATTATCAGAACCGTGAAGTCTACGCGCGCGACTCTTTGTGGCTGTATATTTGGAAGCTGTTTTTGGCCGGCTGCACATTACGAACAATTTTTAATAGAAAAATTCTCACGCACGCTGGAATGCAGTCCGTGCATACATTTGTACAAGATCACACACACACACACACACACTATAAGAAATTTCTTGTGATGACCGTTCGCCTCCGATGCGCGCCGGATTGTACGCCAAACGAATGCGAGAATTTTTTCTCCAAAGGCTTGTCTGCAATACATTTTGTACTTGATCCCGCACACTATTGAAAATTCGTATTAGTTTGGAAGATGTCGTCGTATGCTGTACATGCGTTCTGCAATGCAAAATGACCGAAATGCAAAACTTGATAGCCGAATACCGAATTACCGGACCTGACACTGTGCGTGGCGTGCTGATAGTGAGTCCGGCGCGCGTGAGAATTAATGTGCGACCGGCCTTTAACGGCAACATAAGTAAAGTCTACGCACGCGACTCTTTAGCTGCATATTTGGAAGCGAACAATCTTTAATCTGAGCATGATCTGCGATTGTATTTACAATTACACTACGACGTTACATCCTCAAGATTTATTAATTCACTATGTAGTTCAGTTCCTAATGTCACACAATTTTAGGTCTAGATATTAAAATAAGTAATGAAACGACTACCCCCTCCCTGCTTATTGCGCGGCCCTGCGCTTGCTCCGTCGTTCTCGTCATTCGCTTTCTTTGTGTGGGCATCGACACAACGAAAAATAAAAAAAGTTGTTGTTTTTTTGTTACGAATATTTTTCGACAAGTGCATGTATGGCAAAACGAAGAATAAGGGATAAGTCTCACTACAAAAGAAAAATAAAGCGTTTAAAAGAACGCTTGCTACAACTAGAATCAGATTCATCATCATCAAGCCAAGGTAAGTGTTATCTATTCTAGTTTTTATGTTCAGGTTCTGAATAGAACACAAATACAAAAATCATGGTATTTCTATTAAACTACATGTTGTATGTTGTGAGGTTAAAGATAAACATTATTCGTGGCATAATGGTGAAATGTGGTCAAAGTTGAAATCTCTAATCTACCCTCAAAAGAAAATTACACGTAACTTATTTTTGTAATACCGGTATAATTAACTGTAATATTAAGAATAACCTTAATTATTATTTATAAGTATCAAATTCATCGATATATTCACGTTGGTTTCGAACATGTCATATAGCCGGACATTAAGCAGTGCTTATACTATGTACCTATGCACTTATAGGTATAGATTGGTTGTACGCCGTGACGTGCGCACGGATAATACCAAATACCCTAGCGGCGTAACGCGCGTACGCTCATTAACTCTAAATATTTAGAGAAAAGTCCCCAAATAATTTAACATTCGGTTACACGGCGTGTCGAGCACACGACTGATACCGCTTAGTCCAGTGTCGTAACGTGATTACGTTCAGTGACTTTAAAAGTACATACGTAGGTTTACTGACGACTATGTTTACGAATTATTACCTACATTTCTTCCCTCTGCTATTTCAGAGGAGTATTACGAATCAGATAATGATAACCTCTGCTGCTTAGAATTACGGGAACGCTCCTCCACACCAGTCAGTGTCGATGAGTATCTATAAGATTCCGAGACTCCCGTCACTAACGCCGGTGGCGAAACAGCAGGTAATGATACTGTAACTCGTAAAGCGGTAGCATCGACCTCAAACTCCGAGCCGAACGTTTGTAAAAACAGCATAACTTCTGATCCAAACCCAAGCGTAACACCTAATGCTGTACTTAAATGCATTACACCAAGCACTTCGATGGAGATGCCATCTTTGTCGGCTGATATCTTAGAAGCCCTTGGAGACCAAAAAGGGAAGGAGGAAGTTTTCGGACCAAAAATACCGGATGAACTATCTAAACGTTGGGGTCGCGTGTTGGTAGATGGCCTCACAAAAGTACAAAAACAAGAAATACTTGAAAACGTCTTGATACCTGAAAATTTCCAGCTGGCAAAAGCGCCTCTGTTAAACCCAGAATTATTTCCTGTCTTAAGTGAAGTTGCTCGGAATCGTGACCGACAACTGGAATGATCACAAAACCAACTTGGGTTAGGTATCTCAAGACTTACTAATCTTACGGCAACTATAATAGAAAGAGATATAGATAAAATAGAAATTCTTAAGAAAATTTCAGAAACGAGTAAAATTTTCTTAGATCTACATAACGAAGATACAAAACGTAGAAGGAAATTAGTAACGTCATCACTAAACAAAAAGTTTTTGAACTTGATAACTGATATTAAACGTGATAATTATCTTTTCGGGGCCAATCTTGCCGAAAAAATAAAAGCCTCAAAGGCAGCAGAACGATCAGGTTTGCAAATTAAACGAACTGACCAAACTACGTTAGCCTCCAGAAAATACCCAAACCAGGGAAACTGGAGAGGCCCACCTCGGATGGAGAGTCAACGGACATACAAACAAGGTGGGCCAAAGAACCGACATGTGACCCAGGCGAGCCGTCGCCTTCCGGTAATGTCAGATCGCCAACCACCGTCATAATCGAGACCGAGGATTGCCAAGCCGCGCAAGACTCAATAAAGGTAACTCCCCACGCGGGCAGGTTACGTTATTTTATAAACGAATGGAGGGTAATAACAGACGGCCCAGTCTTAAATTATATTAAAGGCTATGAAATACCCTTTGTCAGTCCAGTGACCCAAAACTTCATTCCAGAAAATGACAACTTCAGTATTTTTCAGTCAAATCTGATTCAAACTGAAATATATAAATTAAAACGCTTAGTAGCTATTGTTGAAAAAAGCGATGTTCCAGGACAATATTTGTCTAAAATATTCCTAACTCCAAAGCCAGACGGCACTTATTGCTTTATTCTTAATTTAAAGGGTTTAAATAAATTTATTAAACCGCAACACTTTAAAATGGTAGACATACGAACAGTTACCAAACTAAGGTCAAAAGACTGCTTCATGGCTACAGTTGACGTAAAAGACGCATATTTTTGATTCCTATCAGCGATCGAAGTAAAAAAAACCCTAAGATTTAGATTCCAACGAATCGCATACGAGTTCCAGTGTTTACCTTTTGGACTGTCGCTGGCACCGCTCGTTTTCACAAAGCTCCTAAAACCTGTCATGTCATTTCTTAGAAGCAGAGGTCTCATGCTCGTTACTTATTTGGATGATATAATATGCATAGATAATACGTATAATGAATGCCTCTTTTGTGTCACAGAAACTGTAAATCTATTAACAAAACTAGGGTTTGTGATAAACAAGGCCAAAAGTAATCTTATTCCAAATCAAGTCCAGAATTACCTAGGATTCGAAATAGATTCTAAAAACATGTGCCTGAAATTGCCAAAAGAAAAAAAGATTAAAAATCTTAGAACGACTTAAATTTGTCTCTAAGCAGAAATCATTATTAATCAGAGATTTCGCTAAGGTACTGGGCCTACTCTGCTCAGCTTGTCCAGCTATTAATTACGGATGGCTATACACCAAAAGGTTAGAACGGCAAAAATTTTTAGCATTAAATGTTTCTAATAATGATTATGCTTTAGGCTTTAAATGACTATTTACAACCTGATTTCACTTGGTGGATCAGTCCTATCATGACTTCTAATAATCCAATTCGTAAAGTGAAATATGAACTCGAAATCTTTTCGGACGCCTCCTTGTCGGGATGGGGAGCTTCATGTAACGCAGAAAAAAACCGGCGGTTTTTGGAACGCGAACGAGGCAAAAAAGCATATAAACTTTTTAGAGCTACTCGCTGCATTTCACGGATTGAAATGTTTTGCTAACTCGCTAACTCATAAAGAAATACTTTTACGCATAGATAACACGACTGCGATATCTTATATAAATAGATATGGCGGTGTACAATACCCGCATTTAAGCGATATCACGCGTGAAATTTGGCAGTGGTGTGAAGAACGACAATTATATGTTTATGCATCTTATATAAAATCCAGGGAAAACCCGACAAGAGAAGCCGACATAGTCTCGTCGACAGAATATTGACATTGAATGGAGTCTTGCATACTCAGCATTTAATAAAATAAAGAATCATTTTGGCTGTCCGAAAGTAGATTTATTCGCAACCCGTATAAATGCTAAATGTGAGAAATTTGTCTCATGGAAACGCGATCCAGAAGCCTTTAATATAGACTCATTCACATTAGATTGGAGTAGTTTCCTCTTCTATGCTTTTCCTCCATTTTCAGTTATTTTAAAGTGCCTGCGAAAAATTGTCAATGATAAAGCTACAGGAATACTAGTCGTGCCGTACTGGCCCAGTCAACCATGGTTTCCACTTTTTATAAAATTGTCGCTTTGCGAACCATTGTACTTCAGTCCTCACCCCGAGTTACTTCTATCTCCTTTCAGGACACACCATCCGCTTTGGAACCGGCTTACTCTGGTTGCATCTCTATTATCGGGGAAGCATTTAGAAAACAATCTTTAACAAATAACACAATCGATATCATGATTTCGTCATTAGCCGAGAGCTCTTTAAAACAATATAATACGGCATATAAAAAATGGTGGTCTTTTTGTATTAAATCAAAAATTGATCTTTATGATAATAATTTCCCTTTGATTTTGGATTTCTTTCCTTTTAAATTTAAAGCTGGAGCAAGTTATTCCACTTTAAATACATTTAAATCACCACTGAGTCTGATTATGGGCAAGGAATTTAGTAATGATGATCGGATCTCGAGGTTTTTAGGGGTATATTTAAAATAAAACCGTGCTTACCAAAATATCAATCAACTTGGGATCCTAATCAAGTCCTAGATTACGTTAGTACGTGGTATCCTAACAGCGAATTGCCTTTATATAAAATTACTAAAAAATTAGTAGCTCTTCTCGCATTGTCAACAGCACAACGTGTGCAGACGCTGTCACTTATTCGCTTTTCCAACGTCAAAGTCAGTGCTCTCAATATTGAAATCATTGTTAACGACATTGTAAAAACTTCAGCTCCAGGACGACACATGCCACGCCTTGTAATTCCTCTTTTTCCTCATAAGGAACAAATTTGCTCAGAAAAACTTTAACTTCGTACATGGAAATTACTAATCAATACAGAGACTTACCACACACTGACAAATTGTTTCTGACCACAAAAAAGCCAATTCACAATGCTAGTGTTTCTACGATTAGTCGTTGAATCAAATCTGTGCTTTCAGAGAGTGGAATTGACATAACAGTCTTTTCAGCTCATAGCACCCGTCATGCATCAACATCAGCAGCAAAACACAACGGCCTATCGGTTGACATAATAAAAAAAAAGTGTCAGGATGGACAGGAAATTCATTAGTATTTGCAAAATTTTATAACCGACCATTGCCTGAGCACGAAGATAATGTTTTTGCAGAAACCATTTACAATTTATAATTAAGAGTTTATTATTAATGTTTAGATTAATATCGTTTAGTGGTGTTAAATGTGTATTACATATTTTGTTAAAATTCTCATGATTTAGATAATTAAATAATATTATGTCAGTATAGTACACTGTATAATAAATAAATACTACATTTATGCTAATTCATATAATATGTATATTATCTATTAGTTGTTCTCCCTCTACCTCCTATTTCGCATTAAGCGCTAAACATCTACATAGTGAATTAATAAATCTTGAGGATGTAACGTCGCAGTATAATTAGTGGTTAAACGAACTTACCTTAAGTGATGTTTGACCATAATTATATGAGACATTACATCCGAAGAGATTTATTACCCTCCCACCCTACGACTAAAAGTCATTTCCCTATTCTCCTTGCGAAATAGGTCCTGCTCTGAAAATAATGACGAGAACAACGGCGCAAGCGCAGGGCCGCGCAATAAGCAGGGAGGGGGTAGTCGTTTCATTACTTATTTTAATATCTAGATCTAAAATTGTGTGAGATGCCTAGTACATTAGGAAGTGAACTACATAGTGAATTAATAAATCTCTTCGGATGTAACGTCCCATATAATTATGGTCAAACATCACTTAAGGTAAGTATGTTTAACCACTAATTTCACAATGAAACACAATCGCGCTAAAACTGAAGTCCACAAATTCGTAAAAAAGTTTTTAAAAAGTAGTAAATTTTAGTATTATGTATATTTGCACTTATATCGCATAGATTATTAAAACCCCTCTTTGTTTGAATTGCCAATACACAATGCAAGGATTGTTAAAAAAACAATTCAGCTACGAATATCAATATAAAGCTCCAAAATAGATCGTTGGTCTAATATTTAAAAGAAATACTCTTAGTTTCAAATATTACGAAGCAGTAGGTACCCAAAACAAGTAGAAATGAAAAGTATTAAAAGTATTTTGTAAATTCTACATATGAAAATAACATTTTACCTTATATGTTGGCCAGAACTTAGCTTTGACCTCAGCAACAGCTTCAGGAACTGATTTCATTTCTAATAAACTCATTCCAAAATAAAAACTGCACATTGCAAATGGTGTATAAGTTATAGTTTCTACTAATGTCTGAAAAAAATATTAGTTATCAAAATTTTACACTTAAGAGTCCGCCTATGCATCTCAGTGCAACCGAATTCGTTCGTTACTCCCTATAGCTATATAGATAAAGTTGATTTTCACAGTTGCGGTTTGATCATATTTTAGCGCAGTAAAATCTCAATATTTGTTTTTGCGCTTAATAGTAATGTGCGAGAAAACTACATTACCAATTAAAAAACTGGGTTTAGAGATATGAGATATTATAATTAACGTAAGTGTACCGGTTTTGGACAATGTCCGAGTGATGAACATTTTTAGTTTGAACTACGAAAATAAGAATTTCTCACCTGTTCTGGTGCCTGGCAACACTTAATCATAAGCAACAGGAAATGAAGTAATTAAAATGTGACAGTTGACGTTTATCAATCATTTAGTTTCAAGATGGTGGCATATTGATGGCATAATTATACTTATTACTTATGTGTGTTCTGTTGTTTTAACAATATGGGTAACTTTATATTATATGTGGGTGTCATTGTTATCAAGTTTGTCTGTAAAATGTGTTGTCTTTTGTCCCGTTTATATTTATTCTGTTATTTTATTCTATTCCTTTTTAGGTGTGGATTTCGGCTCAACTTTCCAGACTCCAAATTGAAACCAAAAGGAAGGTCTTATGTATATCCCCATTGTGTATATTCCTACTTCAATTGCTGGAATCTTTATAAATATCATCTTAATTGGTCCCCTTTTTTTATCTGTTATCCTCATTATTAATACGTGACATTGGCAGTATTAGCAATCGCGATGGTGCAATTCAACTAAAGAAGAAGATGGTGTCAAAAAAAAGTACTTACATCGCATCCCCCTTTGGTACGATTTCCTTGTATATTTGTTAATGAGGTGAGTACACAGTAGTTTTTTTTATTTAATAATTTAAAGATTAAATGGCTTAATTTAATGTTTACTGCTTTTGTAAACCTTTTATCCATTGAATTTAATGACTTAAAAGTTGCTGAATACGATAGTTTGCTTTAGAATTGTAGTTTCATTATCGGTATCCATGATTATGACTTGTTCTAGTAATGGACATTATATCCATTACTGGTGAAATTATTTTACTAGTTTTCTATTATTTTATTAGATATTTTATTGTAAGCAAAATGAACTGTATAATTGTGGTAGGTTTCTACTAGTAATGGACATGATGTTCATTATTAATGTGTCCGTCACTGGTTCATTCCACTACTATGCTATCAACCCTTTGTTTATTTATTTCTACGTGATTGTTGTTTAAGAAAGATATATCTAATCTAAAATAAAATTGAACTTAAAGTAAACATTGAATTTCCTTATTATTAAGTGTTCATTATAAGTTCTTCAGTACAGGAACACTGTTCATAACTGGATGTCCATCACTTATTTCTCTTATCCAATTTTCTTTTAAGACTTTTATTTACGGAAAGTACCTTAATAATAGCAATTTATTTTATACTAAAACCTACATTACCTTGTACACATTAATTAGTAACCATTGCAACAATTGAACAGCAACCATTTTTTTTGTGAAGTTTTGCGTAATGAATTGTCCTCATAGTGTCCATAATCGGTACACTTACGTTACCTACCCATCTTAGTAAAAATAGTAAAAATCATTTTAAAATTCTGTAGAACTTCGGATGCAATTGAATCTTTGTGCAAAACGGGGTTTTTTCTGAATTTTTTTTGTCGAGATTTTTTTTTACGATCATGTTTCCACGTTTAAGGACTTCAAGATAAAGAGTTGAAATTGTATTTATGTCCAAATATCTAACTCTCAATCTCTTAGATGTCGAGATCCGGGTCACCATGCACACCTAAGTCTCCATAGGCGAACTCTTAAGAATTTTATATTTACATGCATAACGAAGTATGTATGACTATTTATTTTTACCTTAATTATACCAGCACGGATTGTAGTTCCCGGACACATAATATTAGCAATAGTTAACCAAGTATACAAAGTGGGAGCTACATAGCATGCTCCGTAAAAACTGAACCGTGCGCATCTCCACCAATCGTAATTATCTGAAACATAGTACATTTTTTTATAAATAAAGAGATCAAAGAGTAAGACTAACTTATTAGGTACCTAACTATCCTGATTTCAATTTGTACACAATACAACATGTTGTGCTGTGAAAGATTGAAAGTTGTCATCTCGCTTAAATAGCCCATTTATTGATGGGCTATTTAATTTAGAGCAATTCGTCGATTGGGCAAATTCACAAATTATAATATCCGTAATTATATGAATATTGTATAGATTCAGGTGTAACTTTGCGGAAATCCATCTTATGTGATGAATTATTATAATTTTAGCTATCATAATCTGGAGCGTAGCTACAGGGCTACAGGTAGGGCATGTAATATCGGAAGGTTTTCAATTCCGATACTGATTTCCGATATTAAATCGTAATATCGGAATTCCGATATTAATATCGCAATTGGTCATATTCATCATAAATTACATATGCATTGGAAAAGTGGGATTGAATGCAATAAAATAAGTCTATAATAAAAATTATTTAATTTGGTAGGAACTTTTGGTGCAAATTTTGTACTACAAAACTCAGTCGTTATACTAACATTTGTTAAATCACAGTTTTCACATTATTTTTCTATTATTACTAATTAAACTAACCTAGACTCAACATCGACAAAACTTTTTAAAATTGAAAATATGCATGCAAAATCAACAATTAAAAACGACGCTAGATTATTTTTTAAAGGCACGTTTTTCTTGGTAGTATTTTCTCAAAAATAACAAAGCGGCAAGCATTTTGTCGGTTAGTGAACTTCTTAATTTATTGCAAAAATATATGGCCGACGAAAAAACAGGCTCGCTTTCAACACTGGTAGGCAAAATTGATATAAGATACGTATACGTTTCGTTATATTTACATACATACATATCTTCACGCTGTATACCTAACGGGCTAGTCAGAGAGGATGGAGCGCCAAGTGTCGCGGTCCTTACATACCTCTTTTGCTTCCTCAAAACTTATCATTCACCTCACACATTTTCGCCTAGGTATGCGAGTGCTTTTGACATTTCCATCGGCTAATGTTCTAGCTATTTGATCTTCATAAGTCAGCCTTGGTCTTCCTTGGCTTCTTTTACCTCTCACTTTCACTCTGTAGATTTTCTTCGTCAGTCTTTCATCACTCGAACTTTCTAAGTGGCCGAACCATCTAAGCATTCCTTTCTTCATTTTTATAATTACACTGCAACCCTGTCATACTTGCGTATCTCTTTACTGTTTATCCTGTCCGTAACAATGACACCGCACATATTTCTGAGAGATCGCATCTCCACTGCATTTATCATACTTTCACTCGATTTCGGGTATATCCAGGCCTCACTACCGAACAATAAAGTTGGCACCAACACCGCACTGTGGATGGCCATTTTAGCAGTGTTAGCTATATTCACACTGCCTACTAATGCGGACAGATCACCGTTCACTTTATTGCCAGTTGCTACGCTTCTCTCCACATCCAACTCACATCTTCCGTCCCTTGAAAACGCACTCCCCAGATACGTAATTTCATTTACTTCTTCTAGACATTTTCCATTTACACAAATATCACATTTCGTTTGTACCGCTTCCCTTTCAAACACTAGAACCTTAGTTTTGTTCACATTCATATTCAATTCTTTCATTTCACATTCTTCTTTCATGCACGTGACTAGTGTCTGCAACTCTGCTTCTGATGGTACTATAAGCACAGCATCGTCAGCGTACAATAGGCAGTTTACCACTGTGTCATCACATCCGATACCACTCACACTACCTTTCAATTTCTGGAGGCAACTGTCCAAATACAGCACCGACAGCCAGGCAGCCATCACGCAGCCCTGTATGACACCAGAACAGTCTTCGAACCAGGGCGACATGTCACCGTCTATCCTTACGCAGGCTCTGTCGTCTCGATATAATCACCTCACAGCCTGCAGTAAGGAGCCCCCCACGCCATATTCAGACAGAAGACCCCACAATTTCTTTCGCACTACTCTATCGAATGCTTTTTCTAGATCCACGAAAGCGCAGAAAACTTTCTGATCTATAACCAGAAACTTCCCCACGCTAACGCGAAGGAAGAAAATTTGATCAGTCAATACCTTAGTATAGACTTTACTTGCTAAGCTGACTAAGATGATGGCCCTATAGCACGCACAGTCTAGATAGGAACCTTTCCCTTTATATAGAGGTACTAGGACTGCGGTGCGCCAGTCCTCTGGAACCTCTCTGCTAACAAAGGTTGCACAGTGCACAGAAGGTATCTCAGACTCTAGGACCACCATACTTTATCATCTCAGCAGTCACCTCATCAATTCCCGCAGCCTTTCCACATTTTAAACTTCTTATCACTTTCTCAATCTCTTTCATACTAATAGCAAACTATAATTTTTTATTTGTAAGCAGGTTGTTTTCTTTCGAACGCTTTATTTGACAATTCAATTGACAAACAAAATAGTAATGTGATTCCGATGTTACGATATTGGCTTACTCGGTATCGGAATTATAATATCGGAGCTCACGTTCCGAGATTCCGATATTGCGATATTCCGAGATTCCGATATTCATGCCCTAGCTACAGGGTCCTTGTCGGCGACGTGCGTAAGCAAAAATTCGTCTATTTGTAAATAATAATATTTGACTAACTCAAATCCGAAGAATCAATGTTTATAAGCTTCATAATACAAACCTAGGAAATTGTATAGTATTCCTACTAATAAATATACTTATTTCATTAATGCGAGTGTTTATTCTATAACTAGCGACCCATCCCGACTTTGGCCGGGTCGAATACATAATATACATGGTTAATTTAAAAATACTAATAACCTCTCATTATTTTGTATTAAACATTATCCCCAATAACATTTGTTTTAAGACTTTCAAAAATTCATAAGTTTTTTCTTTCATACAAAAATAAAAATACATTAAATGTTTCTGAAAATGGCACCTACTCTACCCAGTCGCTAAAACGGCACACCATTGGAAATACGTACAGAGTAATTACGATTCAGACAGTACAACTTAACAAATATTTTTTGAGGAAAATATTGAGTTTTGAAAAAAGTCGTAGAACAAAATTTGTTAGGTATGTTAACAGGAATTTTGCACTAAGAGGTTATTAGTATTTTTAAATTAAGCCTGTATAGCCTATGTCCATCTGGAATAATTTATGTAAGTACCATTCTAATGGTTGAAGAATTATTGAAATAGGTGCTGTGGTTTCGGTGATGGTGATTACCCTCCACATATAAACAAACTTACAAAATCCGCTCTCTCTCTTCTAATATTAGCATAGATAAAAAAAGATTACCCTTGTTAAGAAAGGCTTAGCCGCAGTCAGGTAAAAAGGGCCCCCCAATAAATATTGATACAGGCAATGATGTTATATTTAAAATATAACATCGTTGGATCGTTGGAAACTAGGTACGCCACTGTATCACAATATATGACGGTGCTTTGTTGAGAAGCAAAACAGGGTGAAAGATAGCTAAAAGTTATAAGAATTAATTTCACAATTATAACACACAAAAAATATAATTTAATTTGATTACAAAAAAATTTAAACAACCCTAAGTGCTGTGATCAGTGTTTTACAATCTCGGCTTTTGCACAAACACATGGGGCCGAAATATCGGACCATCATACTGACCATGACTGCTCAGTTTTTTTACAATAGTTTAATTAAATGTCAACTCTCTCTCACATTAAAAAAGTACATTACTAATACTGGATCTGTGTGTAGGTATATTCCGACAGATATTTAAAGATTTATTAAACTATAAAACAGACACAATATCATTTCATCGGTAAGAAACAGTAAATATATAATTTCGAAATTTAAATTCGTTTTATTAACCGAATCAAAGAAGGAGACAATTCGCTTGTACTTTTTTGTGTTTTTTTTATGTTTGTTATCTCAGAACTCCGTCATTTATAAGCCGATTAGAAAATTGTTTTTTTATTTGAAAGTATATACCTACTTCCAGAATGGTCCCATTTAAATTTCACTGGAATGACTTTACTTATTCCTTTATTTATTTATGTTGACGATTCTCTTGTATGTCATTGCACTCCAGAACCTTCCTAGATTTTTATTAGCCAAGGTCACTCAAAAGGGAGATATAAAAAATTTATAAAAATAATAAACCGAATTCAAAAAAAAAACTGAAAGTACGAAATAACATCTTTTACTAATCAAAACTCATGAACAAAAATAACTATAAATACGATACAAATACCTATAATTTGACAGTTATTAAAGTCAGTGCCAAATCATTGTGCAACAACAGAAAGCTATTAGTTTAGTAGACTTAGGCGTAAAGGCTATTTTGTATTAATTTTTTCCTTAAAGTCATGTTCATTTTTATCTAAGTTTATTATATAAAAAACGCTGTCACTATTCGCCTTATCGCCGGGTTTACGAGAAGCTCTCCCGTAAGTGGCCCGTGCTGAACTTGTACTTTATTATTGAGGAATCATTGACATAATTTGTTTTTCGATAAAAATATTATAACCAAACTTTCGAATAGTTAAAAAAATGAGCTATCGCGGGACGCCTGGCAGCTGTGAAACATCAAAACATTTGTATAGAAAATGGAATGGAATTGATGAAAAGGAAATGAATATGGCATAATCAAAAATAAAATATTCAGATTTTTTTAAAGAAAAAAATTATTCTTTATTTAAAAAACAGACAACGTGTTCCGAAATGAATAACAACACTGCATACGCTATAAGTAAGGGTTATCGTTGTTGCAACAGCAGATAATATAACGCATTATTTTGACGTACTTAATGATTATTGAACATTTTGTTATTTATCGTCGTAAAGTGTTGTCGCTCGAGTCGTGTACTGTTGCGCTTTGTTACTTGTTAGTTGTAAGTTGCAGAAGACCGAGAGCGAGTACGTAATAGATAGTCGGCATTAGGTGTGTAAGAGATAGCGCCACGCACGTGACACCTCTTGATTAATAAATTACTTGCTAATTTAAGGATTTTCGTCTTTCATGGCACGAAATAAATTCAAGAAAATATCTTGTTATCTAGTAGATTATTTTACTGTCACAAATCACACATTTCAATTTACGATTTTATACTGTCTAGCTTCTACCTTTGATGTAAAGTACCTACATTGCTATTTACGAGTGCGACAGCGAGATCATGAAAAATTAGTAATAAAAATTAGTTTTACAAAACAACATTGTAACAAGATAACAGATAACAGTTTACAATAAGAGTTGTTTCAAAATAACACAACACTGTTATTCATTATTGAACAACAGCTGGTAATAAATCTTTAGCTATAAGTATATGAGCTCAGTACAACCGCGACGTCGCCACGCCAACAGCCGGTCTGACGCGCCGCATAACATGTTTCACATCAAAAAATAATCACAGATAATTTAAACCAATCGCGAAGCGTAGCGAAGCCTAGCGGAGCCTAACTTCATAAGTTTCTATACTAACGTAGAGATTTATGTCTAACCGTGAGAAGTCGTTTTTGTGTAGGAAGGGTTCTTCTTCCTTTTAATATTATTGGCTCCTCGTGTAGTTATAGCAGTGTTAAGTTATTCATGAACGAGTCACCTAACAGCATTAAATAATATCGCGAAGAAACTGATTACGGAAAGAAAAAAAATATCTATTCAAACATCAAAACAATGTGCCCTATTGAAAAAATTATCCAAAGGTCGGTGATGAGAAGCATATATTTTATGCTACTATTGACAGATGTTTTTGTACTTAAAGTCTGAATGGTATTTTAAACAGAATAAATATTTAACTGCCTACCTATTTAACAAAATAAAAAATATTATATGCATATAAAAAAATAATAAGTGTTCAAAAATCAATAGGTACATATTATGGGTAAGATATACATAGTTCCTACTTATAATATTCTGATGTTTGCAAAAATAACACATAGGGTACACAGTAATAAATGATAATAATGTACTTACCACAAGTCTTTCCTTCAAACGATTGCTGTATAAAACTTGAAACTGGCCATGTAATACTGTAGGATACCATACCGCGTAAAAGCGGATATTTTGTTAATGCAATTTTAACTTTACTAAAAACACCCATTTTCTTACGATTGACAATGAGTACTGTGTAGTAATATGCAATGTTTGTTACACTTTAGGTTACATAAGAACATTATTACTTTCATTATATACTGCGCTGTAAAATTTGGAAATAGGAAGTGATCATACCTTTTTGGTAAAATGCCAAAGCTGCGCAAGCGCATTGCGCACACTATTGTATCTATGCCAAGACGCCAAAGAACAAATACATATATAAAGAATAATACACATAATATTATTTAAACAAATACGATACAGGTACATACCATGGATATCAATTCAAAGAATAATTTGAAAGATATATAATATTGCTAGCCTTCTAGAAATACGTAAAATAAATATGTTCTATGACGGCTATGAATACGTTAGTCTCGTTAGTATAGATCCATATTTATAAAATATGCATATTTATAAATATACTTTTATGCGCAGACAGTTTGTCTACGCGTCTACGTATATTAACAACACCTTCGGCCTACACCTACGCATCTATGGCTGTGTGACCACAAACTTGCTACAAATACTTAATCTGTACCACATACTGTGTTGACTTTCTTACTTTTAAAAACCGTCAACATTAGAAAATATCTGTAGTTTGTGCTCCATAATATCGGAATATCTATGACAAGCTATTGATATTTTAACATGCACATTGCTATGCCTTCTCTTATTTTCTTTTTTTTGTACTATTCTCCCTACAGAAATATTTCCCTTGTAGACTTTTTGGCGGGAACGGGAGAAGTGAGGTTGTCATTCCTATTTTTTATACTTTTATACTCAGCACGATAACTAAAGCATAGATTTTAACTTAAAAGGAGCGTTACAAATAAGCTGTGTAAATAAGTATTGTATCACAGATCGCTAATATTAATGGACAAAAGAGGACGGACTGACGGAGCCCTCTAGAAGTCTAGACGGAGCTTTAAGAGAGCTTAAATTGTTGCCGCCAGTGCAATTAATCTCAGTGCTTGGTGCTATCACAGATTAATTAGTTACTAAGTACTACGAACGATGTAATGACAGAATAATAACTTCACTAAATTAGGAAGAACCACAGATTTATAAATGAAAGCAGTTCAAACATAATTCACTCACCATAGATATCGTGTAAGTAATAACACTGTCACTTTCATCGTAGTTTAAAATTGTATATCTTTATCCTTTTCTTTCATTTGTTGCAACACAATGGCACACATAGACAATTCCGGAACCGTGGCAGCCGCCATCTTCCGCTTATGTCAAAATAAGCGGAGTATGGCGTCTGTTTACTTGTGTAGTACGTCACATGTTCGATGATTAAATATTTCTTGGAGTATAAACATTATTTTGGTTATTTAAAGTGCAAAATATGATACAAAAGTGTTGTACCCCCAATAGTTGCAACGCCTCATACAGAAAAGCCCCGAAAATCACGTTCCATCGGTAAGTAAATCTGATGTTGCAAATTATTTGATTACTGCATTCAGTTAGCTGATATTTTTGTATTTCTTGGCTCCGGCACTTAAATATGTTGCAAACTATTAAAATTAAAGTTTCCTTATATTGTTTAAGGTTTTTTTATAGGTTTTTTTATATTTTTGTACCAAGTACCTAACCAATTTTGACATTATTAGTACTTGTACCTTAAAGAGGGCCGAATTCAGAGAAAACTGAGTCTCGTAATGAAATTAAATATTAACGGACAGGTACCTAAGGTTAAGCAACTATCTATTTTTTGCAACTATCCTTTGATTTTGATGTATACCTTGTTAATTGCGGGTTTCTAAAGGATGAAAGTCTTCAAATTTTTTGGTTAAAGAACTACATAAAAGAAATACATAAGAAAGGCTACATAGAACAAACTGGCAGACCAATTCTGGCAGTGTTTTGTACTCAAAACATTTTGAACCCCATTTATTATGTAAAAGAGATACCCGTAAAACCTTGTTGTTGTCTGACCATGAAATTTAACATACCTATTAAAAATGAACATGCTATCGCCAAATTAATCTCTAGTCGCTCTGGTCTGGTCTGGTCTGGTCGCTCGTCTCTGGGCTGAACCTGGACCAGTGTTGTTAAGAAAAAAGCTAGTGCTGGAATCCATACTCATAATTACAAAATTATTTTTAATTTATTTATAAAATAATGCAACTTTCTTGCTTCAGGTAATCGAAGATGGACTTTATATGCATAAATTGTGTGTTCGCATGTAAAAATGGCGAAAACGAGGCGAAAGTTTTGTTGTTTGAAAGTGTGGCTGAGGCTGTAGGTTGAATTTAGCATGCCACCTGAAACTTGATATTTTCTAACAAGCCGAAATTTATTCTAATGTCATGCTCTTGTCACAAGACATCTATAAAAAAATATCGGCTGAATCTAACGTGGGGAATAGTGTGAACCTGTGAACCAACGAAATTAGGGCTACAGCAGGGACTTAAAATTGTCTAACAAGCGGTCGGTCGGTCGGTTGTCTAGCGAGCGATATTTTTTTTATAAATGTCTTGTGACAAGAGCAAGACATTAGAATAAATTTCGGCTTGTTAGAAAATATCAACTTTCAGCCACACTTTCAAACCGGCCGAAACTTGCACCTTCAGAACAAAACTTTTTGATATCTTTACGAATATCGCATTTTCGGCTTGTTAGCAAAAATTACGTTTTATGTTATCATATAACACACTTTTGAACTCTCCCCCTTAAACGGCGTACAAACGGTTTTCAATGAAAAATCACGCGATCCGGGTTGCCGTCGTACACCGTGTAAGTGTCGGCTTGTTATTTTTCATTCAACCGAAAAGTCAATGGGATCTTCGTCTGAACAAAACGTATATCAAATTCATAATAAAATATCAAGCAATAACGTAATTAAATCTGTTTTCCAATACGATTTGCAGTTTTTATGCAATAGGTTTGCAAATATACCACATTTTAGTAGGTAGTTCCGATGAAAAGTGATAAAATGATCAAAAACGTTCCAAACTTACAAACAAGATAGGAAACCCTTTGACTTCAATTATTTATTACTCTTCAAGAATTAATTTTCATATATATATTATAGCCCGCGGTAAAAAAATTATATGGAGAATAAAATCAAACGTTAACAAAATCTAAACGCTGATGTTTTACGTTAGTTTCAAATCTAAGACGGCGAATATTACTTTTCTTAATAAATCGACATGGGTGTCATAACATAGGTATTTCGGGGTGCTGATTACGAAAATGACATTCATTTTGAAATCAAAGATGGCGAATATTACTTTTCTGGACAAATCGATATGGGTAACAAATTCAAGGTATCTCAGTGTGCTGACCACGAAAATGACGTTCATTTTCAAATTCAAGATGGCGAATATTATTTTTTTGAATAAATCGATATGGGTGTCAAATTCAAGGTATCTCGGGATGCTGATCACGAAAATGACGTTCATTTTAAAATCCGAGACAGCGAATATTATTTTTTTGGATAAATCGATATAGGTGTCAAATTCTAGGTTTCTCGGGGTGCTGATTACGAAAATGACGTTCCTTTTCAAATCCAAGATGGCGAATATTACTTTTTTGAATAAATCGATATAGGTGTCAAATTTTAGGTATTTCTGGGTGCTGATTAGAAAAATGACGTTCATTTTCAAATCCAAGATGGCGAATATTACTTTTTTTGGATAAATCGATATGGGTGTCAAATTTTAGGTTTCTCGGGGTGCTGATTACGAGAATGACGTTCCTTTTCAAATCCAAAATGGCGAATATTACATTTTTGGATGAATTGTTTCAAAATTGACGTAATTTTTGTAATCATCACTCCGAAATACCTAGAATTTGACACCCATATCCATTTATTCAAAAAAAGTAATATTCTGATTACGAAAATGACGTTCATTTTCAAATCCAAGATGGCGAATATTACTTTTTTTGGATAAATCGATATGGGTGTTAAATTCTAGGTTTCTCGTGGTGCTGATTACAAAAATTACGTTCATTTTCAAATCCAATATGGCTGTTATGAATTTGTTTAATATTCAAGTGGACTGTATGTGGAGCTGTGGTTTCTGTATTCAGTAGGCATATAAGCAAATTAGAACTGATAGAACCAATGATCGAACACAAAATTCTAGATTTTAAAGGAATGGCTCACCGATGGATGTGATGGCTGATATATCAGATTGCGTCTGTTTTGTGGGGTTTTGGGGACGGCCTTGGCGCAGGAGCTCCTGCTCCAGCGGATTTTTCCTTATGCCTTTTAACTGCTGGTTAACAGCGCGAGATGCGAGAGAGAAGTGCCGTCCACGATTTTTGTGAACCCCGACGTCTCGTGCAAAAGGGAGGGAGAGAGGAATAGAAAATAAAGGAAGCAGGAAGCGGAAATGTATGACTAATGATGCGTTCGACATTTTGCGATATTTTGTTTTGAATACCGAACATTTTCTACCCCCCCACGGCTGGCGACAAAGCCAGAATACTTGTATTTATTTAATAATTAAAAGTTACATGATCAGTCCAGCCAATAGGTGGAATTTTGTTTAAACGCTCGTACTAAATATAATAAAAATTGCAATATAATAATACTAAATGTTGCTGATTAATGAAATGTGTATAAAATGAAGCTAAAATTGTTATGCTATGATAATGATAATTATGATACTGAGATATTATGTCCGTCTGAGACGGGACACAATTTCACTAAAGGCCTGTCGCTAGCACCGTGTGCCGTTCTGATTGTAGCAGCCCGTGGAATGCCATCGTGGCCAGGAAATAACTCGACAATCCTTCCGAATCGCTAGCGTAATGGATGTGTCAGTTCATCCTTGATAATAACGATCTGACCAATACTAACGTCTCTATCTGGTTTTGTCCATTTCAAGCGCTGAGAAAGTGTTGTTAAATATTCGCGATGCCAACGAGACCAGAAATCCTGATGCATGCGATTCAGCAATTGCCAACGAGTAAGTTGATTCATAGGCTGAGTAGTGTAATCAACCGACGGTAAAGAAGTTAAAGGTGCTAAGGTTAAAAAGTGGCCTGGTGTCAACACAGAAAGATCGTTGGGATCGGAACTAAGGGGACATAACGGTCTTGAATTAAGTAATGCTTCGATTTGTATTATTAAGGTATTAAGTTCCTAATATGTGAAGATCTGTACACCCGTCACGCGATAGAGGTGTGTCTTCACAGATTTGACACCTGCCTCCCAAAGACCACTAAAATGTGGTGCTCCAGGTGGGTTAAACTTAAATTCGATACGTTCTGCTTCACAAACTTGGCTCATGAGACTGGATAACTGATTTTGTGCACCCTTAAAATTCGTACCGCAATCAGAATATATTAAATTACATCTTCCTCGCCGGGCGATAAACTGGCGTAGAGCTGCTAAATATGCTTCAGTTGATAAATCGGAGGCAAGCTCCAGGTGTATCGTTTTTGTAGCAAAGCAGACAAACAAACAAAGATATGCCTACGCGTTCCTCTATAACGGTGCATGGAAATTATGAATGGTCTGGCGTAGTCGCAACCAACTGTTTGGAATGCTTTAATTTGAGTCACACGTAATTGTGGCAAATCGGCAATTTGAGGTTGGAATGCAATGGGTTTTGCACGGTAACACTGGTAGCACTTTGAAAGAACCTGACGAATAGCACGTCGAGGAGACAATATCCAAAAGTTTTGGAGAATTAAATACTGCATTGTCTGCAAGCCGGGATGTTGATTTTCATTATGAATGCATTGAATAATTAATTAAGTTAAGCGATGTTTACTGGGAAGTAGCGCCGGATGTTTCGTCTCAGAATCAAGTTCAGAACGTGACAATCTACCTCCTACCCGTAATACTCCGGCTGTATCCACAAATGGATTAAGTTTTCGAAATGATTTTGAAAGCAATTTGTTAGATTTCAAATTATTGATTTCTTGATCAAAAAATAAGACATGTACACGTTTAACTAAAAGTATGAGTGTGTCATGAAGCTCCAGCTCTGAGAACTGCCCCTTACAATGATTTTTACGTAAAACATTAATGAAACGCTTACAGTAAGCCACTATTCTTTGAATCTTTCGTAGTGAAGAGTGTTTACTCATAAGAGAATCGAAGAGATCTGTATCAGTAATGTTCGATAAGACTGAGACGCGCTGCTCGCAGGCCACGTCCCGTTCACATGTTGATTGAAAAATGTTTTCGCATTTAATTTCCTCAGCGGTATAACATGAACTTAATTTCAACATTGATAAGGAGTCCACCTCCCAAAACTTTTGAACAACTTGATCAAGACTTGATTCAACAAAATTAATTGATAAAGATGTAGATAATGCGTTAGTAGTCGGAACCCGACCCATGAGTATCCACCCAAAAATGGTATTGATTGCTGTTGGACCTTGCTGTGGGCAGTCAATTTTTCCCGGTAAAAGTATATGAGGAAATATTTCTCCTCCAATCAAAAAATCTACAGGACCTGAGACATTGTAACTCTCATCGGCCAGTTTTAGATTGGTCAAGTAATTTAAAGTTGAGTGATTAACAGCATGTGTAGGCATGTCTCCACATATTTTCTCCAAGGTCAATGCTTCTACTGAAAATAAATGAGGTGATTGGCCAATGGGACGAATTTCAAGGAAAACCTTACCAGAAGATTGCGTTAGAATTGCTCCTATTCCTGACATTGGGGTGCTAGCCTTGTAGCGCTTCAGACCAAGGCGTTGAACACATTTGTTAGTGATAATATGACTTTGACTTCCCGGATCAATAAGAACACGAACCTTCATATAATCACCCCACTTATCCTTAATCTCGACTTCAGCTGTAGCCAAAAGCACGAATGTAGAGGTTTGATCAATTTTATTAGAAGATACATTAGATAAGGATGTAATGAGAGTAATGGCCTGATCGTCCCTATTATTATTTGATTTCTGGATTTGAGATTGATTACTATCACTATTCTGAATAGAGTGAGCTGATTGATGAATTGGGACCCCATTGCTTGTGGATGGCCGCTGTTGAAAATGTAACATACTATTATGACGTGTACCGCACATCTTACAATTGTGTGTAGACAAACATTTAGAAACTGTATGATTTGTTCGCAAACAATTAATGCATAGTTGATGCTGTTTTACTATGTCAGAACGCTCTTTAGGAGATTTAGCAATAAATTTAGGACACAAAAAGTGCATGATTGTCCTTGCAAATTAAACAATTGCTCTGATTAATGGTCTGGGTCACCAGCGTACTAGAACTATGTTTGGATTTGTATTGAGAGGCAATCGATGCATTGGACCTCCTCAATAATGTGTTTGATGTTGAATGACCCATTATATTGAGTGATGACACTGATAAGGATGATCGCTCCAAAGCACTACACCTCTCTTCTAAAAATGTCTTAAGCTGGATATATTCACCTGCATGACAGTTCAAATGCTTCACGTGATTGTTTGCCTAATTTTGTTAATAATGCATGAAATAATACAAAGTCCCAACTATTAGTTGGTAACCCTAATGAATTAAGTATCGCCATGTTTTCATTAAATGTGTCTAATAACCTTCTAAAATTGTGAGCTGAGCCCACATTCATAGATTTAGCTGTTGTCAGTTGTTCCCAACAAGTGAATTCCAAGTATCTTTTGTTAGTATATCTAGCGACTAATGCATCATATGCACTTTGATAATTTGCCTCAGAAATTGGATATGCTCGTATTAAATTAATCGTGTCTCCTAAAAGAGATGTAATTAAATACTGAAATTTTTGTACATTTGACAAGTCTCTCCAGGTATGGACTAATGTATTAAATAGATCCAAGAACCCCGGAAAGTCCTTCAATTGACCTGAAAAACAGGGCAATTTCATTGCTGGTAATTTTGTATTCTGTGCTATATCATGTTTACTAATAAGCACCGGAGTAGTTGCATTGTTTTCACTTTTAAGAGAATACATATCATCTGCTTGCTCCTGATATTTAATTTCTTGATTTAAATGTTCCTCACTAACACCCGACTTTTTCAACTCACATATTAAGTTAATGTGCGCCTCACTAAATGCCTCAATAAGCGATTCAAGACGGGAACACCATGTTTCAAAACGAGGAAGTAATGTTGATTCTTGCTTGCATCTACGTGCACACACCACTGCATCTGATAATCTTTTATGGACAATGCCACGTTTAGACTCAAAATGGGCTACTAATGGTTCACTAATGTTGATTACATTGAATCAAATAGTTTATGAAGTTTATAATGTTATATGTATAAAATTTCCGCGGTCAAATAAATAAGTTCGTAAGTTCTATTTATGTTTGTATAATATTCAAAGTTAATTATGCACAAAGGCTACAAACTTTTACACACTTACTTATAAATAAAACTTTAACACTGTATATTCACGAATTAGGTTAACCAATATGACGTTACGTTAGGTTTCGTAATACATTAATGATTACTGCAGTTATAATGTGAATTATACATAGCACTTTACATACCTCAACACTATTTTTGATATTTTATGAAATAAATAAACAGTTCCGATTTCAATATGACAGACGACAACGACAGAACACTGAACGAACCAAAGACCAGCAAAGAACGAACTTCCACCGAGAAGAACAAACAAAATGATTGAATGGACTGTCAAAGAATTGACCAAGTAAATTGAATGTAAACTATCGAATGAATGAATCACTCTCGCACCTCAAACTATACGAAATTTATATTACCTACTATAAAAATATATATTGATATGTTCTCAATACGAAGTACTTTGATCAATATTATGTTAAATAATTTTAATAACACTTAATGATAAAATAACTATGATGGATTATCTATAATTATTAAATACGATTATGTTAATATCATTAAGCTTGAAATACGATGAAAGTTTTTTAATATGTCTCAATATCAATTAATATTAATAACAATATAAGAGGTGTGTAAGGACCGTGACTTCTGGCGCTCCGTCCTATCTGACTACCCCGTTGGGGATACAGCGTAAAGATATGTTATGTTATTAATAACAATATTAAGACGGAAATTTAAACGTTATTTGTTACGTTCAAACTGGATAAACACTATTCAATTCAGTACTGTATGTTATACTAGAATCGAAAATGATATATTATAAACTCCAAATGAACATATGATAATGATTTAAGAGTGATGTCACTTCTCATTGCTTGCTGAACTAATAATTAGTTATAAAACTGAATTATGAAAAATAATCCCTTATTCGCGTTGTTTCTGTAGATAATGAAATACGATCGTGTACGATCACAATAATGGCCGCCATGTATACCCCGGTTTTGATCAGAACGACACGATGATAAAAAATATGAAATGGAAAATGATGAAATATATAAAAAAAATAATTTATGATGTATGTTAAATTGTTTTGTTAAGTGTAATAATGTTTTTTATTTAACCTATTGGCTTTGGGATCACGGTGTTAACAAAAAATGGCCGACAACGACAACACAGAAACCACAACTATTTCAACAAAACTGGTTCAAATATAGTAATCCGGCTCGATACCGGGCCAAATAATGTTATGAATTTGTTTAATATTCAAGTGGACTGTATGTGGAGCTGTGGTTTCCGTATTCGGTAGGCGTGTAAGCAAATTAGAACTGATAGAACCAATGATCGAACACAAAATTATAGGTTTTAAAGGAATGGACTTACCGATGGATGTGATGGCTGATATATTAGATTACGTCTGTTTTGTGGGGTTTTGGGGCCAGCCTTGGCGCAGGAGCTCCTGCTCCAGCGGATTTTTCCTTATGCCTTTTAACTGCTGGTTAACAGCGCGAGATGCGAGAGAGAAGTGCCGTCGAAGACTTGTGTGAACCCCGACGTCTCGTGCAAAAGGGAGGAAGAGAGGAATAGAAAGTAAAGGAAGCAAAAAGCAAAATATGGGTGTCAATTTCTAGGTATTTCGGAGTAATGATTACAAAAATGGCGTCAATTTTGAAACAATTTATCCAAAAATGTAATATTCGCCATCTTGGATTTGAAAAGGAACTTCATTTTCATAATCAGCACCCCGAGAAACCTAGAATTTGACACCTATATCGATTTATCCAAAAAAAGTAATATTCGCCATCTTGGATTTGAAAATGAACGTCATTTTCGTAATCAGCACCCCGAAATACCTATAATTTAGACACAATATCGATTTATCAAAAAAAGTAATATTCGCCATCTTGGATTTGAAAATGAACGTCATTTTTCTAATCAGCACCCAGAAATACCTAAAATTGGACACCCATATCGATTTATCCAAAAAAAGTAATATTCGCCACACTGGATTTGAAAATGAACGTCATTCTCGTAATCAGCACCTCTAGAAACCTAGGATATGACACCCATATCGATTTATGAAAAGAAAATTGTATTCGCTATCTTAAATTTCAAAATGAACGCTATTTTCGTAATCAACACCCCGAGATACCTAGAATTTTACACTCATATCGATTTATTCAAAAAAGTAATATTCGCCATCGTGGATTTGAAAATAAACGTCATTTTCGTAATAAGTACCTCGAGAAACCTAGATTATGATACCCATGTCGATTTCTCCAAATAAATAATTTTCGCCACCTTGAATTTGAAAATAAACATAATTTTCGTAATCAGATCCCCGTGACACCTAAGATGTGACACCCATTTCGGTTTATCCAAAAAAGTAATATTCGCCATCTTGGATTTTAAAATGAACATCATTTGTGTAATCATAACCCCGATAAACCTATAATATAACGTGACGTTAGCGAGGTAGTGCTGCCACGTATGAAAACCGCCTGGCTGAAAACTCGCTGAAATGTAACATTTTTAATTTAATAGTAATAAATGTAATAATAACCTTTTAATAACTTTAAACTTCTAATTTTATCTAAATATGCTTACGAAATGATGAAATTCTAATTAGAGAGTTATAATTGATGGAATCGAAATTGATTATGACAGAAAAAATTACTACCGTAACGTCACGTCTGTTTTTAGCAGTCTGAAGTGCCCTAACATTTAGCGAACCCCTAAAACCGAAACTACTATGAAAATATCATCGTTAGCGTATCCCTAGAGGACTTCGGTGAAATAGAGCATTAGTCTCATGGTAATAAAAAAATTGTGAATATACGTGACGTCATGAAAGACTATTTTTCCTATCTTCAAAAAAATATTTGTATTGCAAAATCCAGTATGGTTGAAAGTTTCTTGTTTTTTCCAAAGTACAGTTTTACGTCACTGAACATTATATCTGTAAGCTTGTATCTGATTTTTTATTTTTTTATTTATTCATGTACCTCAGAGTAGAATAGCTGTGGCAGACGAACAGGACGAAATGATCTATGCTTTTCTTGGCCGGCGGCTGAAACTGGAACTAAATGTCGCCATTTTGAAATGTCATTGTCAGTTGTTACCTTGTTTGTAGTTGTACGTGCGGACTTCCTTTGTGTTTTATTTGTGTTTTGTGATTTTTATCAACATATATCATGCCTGGAGCATTAAAAAGCGATGCCAGAAACATTGTTTTATTAGTTCTTTCTTTTATGAATGAAGAAAAACACCAGCAAGCGGCAATAATACCATTCGAAAAAGCATTGAACGAGTTGCTGCCGCTACAGGTTAGTATTACCAGCTTATATAGGGATAACACCCGATTGCCGGGTCTAAACTAAACCCAATGAATAAATAAATAAAATAGTAAAAAAAGTTGAAAGCTATTTCAAAACAATGTTTTGAATAAACAAACAGCAGTGGGACATGAATAGATAGGGAAAAAAAATGTTTTTTGTTTACAATAATTTAAAACTAAAATAATTTTGTTTTCAAATTGTTTCATTATTTTTTTGCCACTACAATAGAGTTCTTATATTTGAATCCGTGAATCGGGTGCATCTATGATTATACCAGCGTATGTAAAAAAAGCAATTTATTATACGATGGTTTTCCTAACCCAGTAAAAAATATTTTGTTTTCTACGTATTGACTTGACTTCATGTAGTTCAAATTCAAATTATTTATTCAAAATAGGATACATGATATCACTTAATGAAAGTAAAATATCTAGTGGAAAGATCTATCGGTCACTCAGTTTGTAGATGCCAGATTTGGAGGTCAGTCATTGTCACAAATATTAAACGGAAGCTATACTCATTTATTTTTTTGATTACAGGTGTCAGTGAAAGGTCGATGCGACGAATGGTAAATGAAAAGAAACGAGCCGATGAAACAAGGACAAAAGTTTCTACTCCTGGAAAAAAAAGAAAAAGAACAAAAGGAAAGATAGAAGTTGACGACTTTGATCTAGGTGTCATAAGAAGAAAAATTCACTAATTCTACTAGTTAGAAAAGAAATTCCCACTATACCGAAGTTTCTCAATGGTCTTCGAGAAGAAATTGATTTTAAAGGGAGCCGAGAGACCCTACGCAAAATATTATATAAAATAGCATTTCGATACAAGAAGACCTAATCTAATAGAAAAGTTCTTATTGATCGTAATGATATATTAGCATGGAGGGCGACTTATTTGCAAAAAATTAAAGAAAATAAATGCAGTGACAAAAAGAAATCTGTAGTTTATGTATGTTATTCACACTTCGCACACAGCTGGACAATGTTGTCAAAGTAATGAGGATCATGGTGTTCTGAACCCAGTTTGTAAAGGAAATAGATATATAATCGTCAATGCAGGAAGAGAAGTAGGTTTTGTCAATAATGCTTTACTCGTTTTCAAATCAAACACAAAAAGCGGTGATTATCATGACGAGATGAATAACACCAATTTTAAAAAATGGGTGACTGACAAGTTGCTCCCAAATTTGGATTAGGAGTCATTAATCATAATGGATAATGCTCCATATCACAGTATTTGCACGAACAAGTGTCCAAATTCAAATTCTAGAAAAGCGGAAATGCAACAATGGCTTACTGAAAAAAACGTGGCATTCCACGAAAGTTTTGCAAAACCACAACTTTACGAACTTATCAAAAGGCCCAAACCGGCGCCAGAATACGAAATTGATAAATTGATGAAAGATAGTGGACACACGGTGATAAGCAAGGGCGTCGCCAAGGGGGGGCAGGGGGGAGCAGTTAACCCCCATAGAGATCAAATGTAGCTAGCTGCAAAGCGACCAAAGTGCGAGCAATTGACTTCCTTACCTATTAATAAACTCCGCATCGCATGACAAAACGTAAATAAATTCACAAGGTTTAATGTATATTGTAGAAAGTATTGAAATATTCAGAATAACATTAAGATTTTTACATCACAAACACAACAACAACAAGAACAACAACAACGGGAAACAACGTCATAGAAGCAATCATCCAGCAGAAAGTCCTTCAGAATACTGGAAGAGGTCTTTAGTAATACCATACTTTAATTCAATTATCACCTCCCTTGACGTACGTTTTGCTGAAGAAAACAGGCCATCATTCGCATTATCTAAATTACACCCGGCGCAGATGCAAAAGATGACAACTGAAAATCTGAAACAAACTTGTGAATCTATTTCCCAGTTTTATGATTTACCGAAAATAAAGAATGAAATCGAACTTTGGCAGCAATTGTGGCACGATAGGCTTAATTTAACAAATCTAACAGTTGTTGATGTCCTAACCCCAAAACCCCCGGTGTAGAGCTCGCCCTATTCACGGACGATACCGCACTGTTTACATCAGACCGTAGTCGCCTCAGTCTCCCAACTCCTCCAAGTCGCGGTCACGAACCTAGGCGAGTGGTTCCGTCTTTGGAGAATCGAAGTCAACCCCGAGAAAAGCGCCGCCGTGTATTTCTCGAGGGGCACGACGACCAGCCGCGCCCGCCGCGCTAACACTCTCAGAACAATCACGCTTTTCGGCCAGGATATCCCTTGGACTAGGAAAGTCAAATACTTAGGAGTCACCCTTGACAGTGCCATGACCTTCGGCCAACACATCAAAACGGTCTGCGACCGCGCCGCGTCTTCCTCGGTCGTCTCAACATGCTCATTTGCGCTAAAGCAAAATGTCCCTCAGACATAAAGTTACCTTATATAAGACGTGCGTCAGGCCATCATGACGTACGCCAGTGTAGTATTCGCAAAATGTCCCTCAGACATAAAGTTACCTTATATAAGACGTGCGTCAGGCCTACCATGACGTACGCCAGTGTAGTATTCGCTCACGCTGCGCCCACTCATATTAATTCCCTACAAATCATTCAGAAATGATTCATGCGCAGGGCCATCGGTGCCCCTTACGTTCGCACGGTTCGCAGAATAAATCGTTTTTTATTCAGAACACATGACGAAAAGAACAAAAAAAACCTCAGCACCTCCTACGCAGAGAACGAAGAACCTGCCGCCCTCTTAGTAGCGACCGTCCCCACCTAAATGTTTAGCAATGAATAAAGAAATGAATAAACTCTTCTTGATGCCTGAATAACTTTATAAATAAAACCACTTATTATAATTATACAATTTATGTTATTATTATATAAAATGTAATTTTATAAGAGATACATAATATTTATCTGTTATACAATGTTAAAGGTTTCAAGCAGACAAATAATTCGATTATGAACATTTGTTTCATGGAATATGACATAAAATAAAATAGTATAATTTTTTTCACAAGTTCCATGAAACGATTTGAAAATCATAGAAATTATCAATCACCTTCTTTTTGAGCGAGCGTATGTTATGACGAGTTAATATTACATGTCATGCCATGACAATTTTTTTATAAATGCCACACTACAAAATGGCCGATTCTAGTGTAATGCACCTCCGTAACCCTGTCGTAACGTCATTCCCCTCGCCTACAATATTCCTGTCTGTACGCTAGTACATTAATAGTCTGTGATTGTGGTTTGAAAGCAGAAAAGAAGATTGTTATCTATTATGCTAGTAATAAATTAAATATTTCAGATGCCATACTTAAGTTGGAAAATGATTGCTTGTAGAGAAGATTAATACCACAGACTAATTATTTACTAACGTAAACTAATACGTTGATTACTTCATTATTGATGGCTAGAGCGCAATAACGATCTGATTGTTACTTAAGACGCGGTACCAGCGTCCAAACTGTACTTTTGAGGGGGTGAAGGCGGGGCGAAGTATTCCCCTCCGCGCGGGGGCATGCGTCCCACCGTGTACAGCGTGTTTGTCATGACAATGCAGCGTGTTGAAAATAAAATTTATTTAAATATGCCACAGTGTAGTAATTAGTGAGTAATTATTATACAGAATCATACATTTACTTTCCATAAAGTGAATATACCTACCGGGAATTTATAATCGATACTATAGTATCCATATTATATCCATACTTATGCGAAAATCTGTCTGTCTGATACGTTTTCACGGCTAAACCACCAGACCGATTTTTATAAATTTTGCCAAGGAGATAGTTTGACACCAAGGGAGGGCCATTGGCTACTTTTTTTTTTAATCTACCCCTAAAGGGGTGAAAAGAGGGATATAACTTTGTGTGGGAATTGCTAAACTGATGATCCAATTAAAATGAAACTGGATACTGAGATAAACCTTTTCCATTAAAAACATAGACTTCTTTTTTTATTAAAAATCTACCCCTAAAGAGGTGAAAAGGGGAATGAAAGTTTGTAGGGAAAATGCTAAACCGCTGAACCGATTATGATGAAATTTGATACATAGATAGTATGTGCCCAAAAACAAATGTAGGCTACTTTGTTTTTTAAAAACGACATTTGGTTTTTTATATATGAGACGTCATCATGAATCCAATATGGCGGATGTACCGCAATAGAAAATAACTTTTTTGTTCAACACCAACAATATGGGTATCAAATGAAATGGGATACACAGGAGGTTTCTGTAAATATGTCACGTCATCATAAATCCAATATGGCGGATGTACCACAATAGAAAATAACTTTTTTGTTCAACACCAACAATATGGGTATCAAGTGAAATGCGATACACAAGAGAAGATTTCTGTATATGTGACGTCATCATAAATCCAATATGGCGGATGTTCCATAATAAAAAATAGCTTTTTTGGTCAACACCAACAATATGGGTATCAAATGAAATAGAATACGCAGGGAAAGGTTTCTGTGTATGTGACATCATCATAAATCCAATGTGGCGGATATACCGCAATAGAAAATAACTTTTTTGTTCAACACCAACTATATGAGTATTAAGTAAAATAGAAAACGCTAAGGAAGGATTCTGGAGGTTATTTGACGTGCGATATTTCAACACATACTGTGCACTTGGCGGACATAAATTTTTTTAATAAATATGATAATAGGTGGTATTTTTGAGGTTCTCTGGCAACTAATTAGGACAAAGACGTCTATTTTCCAATTCAAGATGGCGCATGTTAAGTTTTTGAATGAAATGTCATGGGTAGCATTTGCGAGGTTTCTGGGGGTACTGATTACAAAAACGGCGTCTTTTTTAAATGTAAGATGGCAGACATGACATGATTTATGATGACGTCACGTACACAGAAACCTTTCTCTGCGTATTCCATTTCATTTAATACCCATATTGTTGGTGTTGGCCAAAAAAACTATTTTATATTATGGAACATCCGCCATATTAGATTTATGATGACGTCACATACACAGAAACCTTTCCCTGCGTATTCCATTTCATTTGATACCCATATTGTTGGTGTTGACCAAAAAAGCTATTTTCTATTATGGAACATCCACCATATTGGGTTTATGATGACGTCACATGTACAGAAACCTTCCCTTGCGTATTCCATTTCATTTGATACCAGTTTCTGTTGAACAAAAAAACTATTTCCTTTTACAGAACATCCGCCATATTGGATTTATGATAATGTCACATATACAGAAGCCTTCTCCTGTGTATCCCATTTCACTTGATACCCATATTGTTGGTGTTGAACAAATAAGTTATTTTCTATTGCGGTACATCCGCCATATTGGATTTATGATGACGTCACATACACAGAAACCTTCCCCTTTATATTCCATGTCATTTGATACCCGTATTGTTGGAGGTCAACAACACCGAAGTTTCATCACATTTAGATAAATGGTATAAAAACGCATAAAATACACACATACAAAGAAACGTTCATCCTTAAACAAACAGACAGATTTTCGCATTTTATTGAAAAACAAAGCAGGCTACCCATTAGTTTTCGGACACGTACTATCTTTGTACCAAATTTCATCATAATCTATTCAACGGTTTAGCATTTCCCGTACAATATTTCATCTCCCTTTTCACTCTCTCAGCCTATGTTCGTCCCTTAGTGTAAAACTATCTCCATGCCAAATTTCATCGGTCGGCGGTCTAAACGTGAAAACGTATCCAACAGACAGACAGACTTTCCAATTTTTAAAATTAGTATGGATTATGAACGTATATGTTAGCATTATCCTACCTCTAACATGGTCCCGACGGGACTGTAATGAGCGAAATTGACACGCCTCGAAGTCGAAATCGTAAAGTTAAGTAATATTTTAAAATTGTAAAATAAGGATTCTGAAATTAATAAACCCAACCTCATAATACCCTTGGAAATGTTATGACAGTTATTTACGTATAATTTTTAACGCATAAATGTCGATAGATATCATATGAAGCAACTTCTAAACCATTAAACTAATACAACTTTGTGATGTTTTTTGATGCTATGAAATATAACAAATCACGTAACGAAGCCCATACTTCTCTCGTCGACATCCTCGTAATTAGCATTTTTTTTTCAGAGATCAAACTTTAATATTTCATTACATACAATGCATTTAAAATCTTGCAATTTCGAAGCCACCTCGCCTTAAAATGAATATTTTCAAAAAATATTTTTAATAATTATGTTTTCTGTTAAATATAATCACTGCAAGCATAAAATAAGAAATTTATAGGAAATCATATGGTGAAGATCGAGATTCAATTATGCATTAATTGAATCTCGATGAGATGATTCAATTATACTCTCTTACTTGATTTAAAATTCAAGTAAGACAGCATAATTGTAACCACAAAGGTTATATATTTTTTATTATTGATATAGATCAATAACTTTGTCTAGAACAAAAAAATCTTAATATTAAAATTATAGGGGTAGGAAACTACTGATGTATTAGGAAACACAGTAAGAGAAACGTAATAGGCACTGTTTAATCAAAACTGCGTCTTAAGGCGACGGATTGATAAACAATAATTTAATCAATAGACTTTCTGTTCTATGCAAACGTGCGCGCGCTAGCATACGAAAAAACAGTTATTTTCGTTTAAATTATAAACTATAATTAATTTTGAAAAATATTGTCATTTTGAAGTGTGTGTTTAGATTCATCTACATAAAGACTTTAAAGGCTTTAGTCGGTCCTATTTGTCCGTAAAAAGCAAATCTCTGTTTTAAAAGAGGTTTCTTTAATATTTTTTTTATGTTATAAAAGTTAACCAGCCGTGTAATGCTATTGTCAAAATAAAGTCAGTGAATTGAAGATTATGGTTACCAAATAACACTTTCATATGTTTTGTAATTGCTTAGAAGAATTGAAATCCCCAACACCAAAATTTCCAATACGTCGTCTTAACTTACAGTGTATTGGATTTACACGTCAGAGCTGATCCTTTTAGAAAGACTGCCTCAATATATTTGTCGCCAGAAACTCAAAGAAACATCTAAAATGTATTACGTCGACATTTTGATGAAATAATATGAATAATTTATCTATTTATTACAGTAGACGTCGGTTGTATGGGCTAATATCTCTTTACCTTCCCTCCGAAAGGAGAATTACTAGTAGTCCACTACTATCTACTGCTAGTACTAGAAAATGCAGTGGATGGACATTATCTCGTAATGCAAAAATACAAATTTTTAGAAACTGAATGCAAAATAAAAGCGACTTTAAGTTGTAGCAATGCTATAATTTGGTTAGGATTGCAATTCAATACAACCTGCACGAAGTATATTTAGGTATCGTTTTTATGTTGACTGTTTTGCGCACGTGCCGAACTCAATTTGCTATTCTGTTTCCAATCCATATATTACGTAGTACTCTGTGATCATAACCGATATGGTCTCTACTTTTATAGTGTTGATTACGCATGTTTATACTATTTTTATTCATAGCGTATAAAATATATGTCCATAGAATCCCAGTGCTATCGTGATTCGCTACCGCTCTTAGTCTTACGTATTGGGAATTTTATTATTTTGTATTTATTATGAGTGATTTGTTGATTTGTGTCATCAGTTAGTATAAGTACATTAGGCTTGTTGAAAAAGTATCGATATATCGATATTTTTAATATCGATATTTTTAGCCGATATATTTTGATCCGATATATCGATATATCGATACAAAATATCCAATATCGAAAATTGTATTAAAAACGATATATATATTTTTTTATTTATGTAACTTAAGTCACTAGAACCAAAACCGTAAAAGATAGGAACGAACTAAAAAAAATAACTGTATTGTCTATGTCAATACAGTTATTTTTTATGTTTTGTTTGCGTCGCGTATATGTGTGTGTGTGCGGCAGTCGTCCGTCACTTTCATTCGTGAGTTCTTTTAGAGATACTTTGTGTTAAAGTTTTCCGCGGCTAGGAAAAATCCATTGACAAATCGCTGCGATAATAAGTAGCGACTTCATGATTGATAGCAAAATCAGCGTCAGTAAATACATCATAATCGAAAATTATAATCGGATAGATACGAGACATTTTACCCCAGCTCTTTCCAATCTGGCACTTAAATACTTGACACCTACGGCTTCCTCTGTACTTTCAGAGAGGGTGGCTACTGCCGTAAATCTGGTGGTTCCTAACAATAGAAGCCGACTGACAGCGGAGCATGTAAAGAACAGTTTTTCTACTTTCGCTACCGGACAAATACTGATTTGGGTGATATAATAAATAGATCTTAAAAATATTAGTTACAAGATAGCTTTTCTGTTTTTGATATTTTTGTAATTTTGCTTAATAAAAAGGAATACTGATAAAGATACCTTCGATTTTATTGAAATTTTTGTTCATTACAATAATATACATTTTGTATAAAAATTACTATTGATATTATTGAGCTAAGCTGAACTAAATATACTATTATTTTAAAACCCCAAAATTTTTTGAAAATTTGTCCGATATATCGATATTTTTTCCTCGATATATCGACGTCGATATTGATATTTTAATAAATATCGATATATCGATATTTTTTTTCTCTTCCGACATCCCTAAAGTACATAAATCTGTACAGTGTATATTAACGTAGGATAGAGATTTATGCAAACATACTGTTTCCACTAGTCTTTACCATAACCTTAATTTTAATGCAGACTGCATCTAAAGTTGTTGTTATACTTTCAATACTAACTTGAATTACTTTTTAATTGATTTTTTTGCTTACTGTTTGATTATTTGTATTAAAAGAATAAAAATACATTGACAGTTTTTCATTTTTTTTTTACTAATAATCTAAAATTCATTGGGGAGTGGGTATATACCAAATATCGATGTCGAATGCACAACACTACTATCGATAATTAGGTGTATATCACTAATTTTTATGGTAGGTTGGTACATATCATTGTTTTTCCGTTGTGGTTTTGATTTGCGGTCTAACTTATTCTGTTTAGTAGATAACTGTGGTAGTGATTATATTCTCTTTGTAGAAAATGATTATGAAAACCTGAAATTCTAACATGAAAACTCCAAATTTTAATGTAGTAAAAATCATTTAACTTGAATATTATAAAGCCTCTAAAGTGAAGAATATTATTTGCATTTAATCTGTTTTAATCAAACTCACAAGTCTAACGATTATTCTATGTTCATAATTGGAACAATATTTGTTTCTGTTGGTGCTTGGTGCTTTCGATCAAGATGTAACTACAAAAAAAAATGAAGAAGTAAAATATACTCTCATCATCACTTCATCACATTAATAACAGCATAAACAAAAAGTTTAATCTCTCTAATAAATAGAAGTCCTGAGACAGGTATTTAGAATCATAGATCGTTTGAATTAAATTTGAAGATAAAATAATAAAAATCGATCTAAAAATCAATGACTTAAAAAAAACAATGCCCTATTTATTTCTTATGTTGTAATCATGTTGTGATATCTAGTATTATAAAGGTGCAAAGATGTCCAGTAACTCCTTACTATTCTCTATTAACAATGAGGGTAAAGTGTATGCTTTGTCTACTAGTGGCTCCTGTTGGAGAGAATTTATGTATCTTGGTTTAGAATTTAAAACTTTGTCTGCAGTACCACATTATTTGTGGGCAGTAGGTGGAGATCGACAGATATATCTTCATGTTTATGGTTTAGAAATTCCTATAAGAGTTAAAGAAGAGTCATTTGAAAATGAAAGATGGTTACCACTGGAAGGATTCAGCGGAAGGTTACTACCTACTGATAGATATCATTTTTCCTCTCAAGATGGTACTAAAGATAGAGCAATAGATCGCATTAGACTACCTTCTATGGCATGGCAATGGGAAGGTGATTGGCAACTTGAACTTACATTAGATGGCCAACCATTAGATCATGATGGCTGGAGTTATGCAGTTGATTTTCCAGCACAGTTCAGCCCTGCCAAACAATGGAAGTCTTGTGTAAGAAGAAGAAAATGGATCAGATACCGTAAGTTCAGTGCTATGAACTCGTGGTGTGCCATTGCACCGTTACACAAAGATCCAACACAAGAGCCATTTATTGATGTGAGTATTGGTGGAAACCAAATTCCTTATGCAAGTGCTGGTACTCTCTCAGTCTGGGCTATCACAGCTCATGGTCGGGTTATGTATAGAGCTGGAGTCAGTACTACTTCTCCAGAAGGTCTGAAGTGGATAAATGTTAGCATTCCCCCAAATTGTGACATTAAACAGATTTCTGTTGGCCCTACTGGATTAGTTTGGGCATTACTCTGGACGGGGCGAGTCATAATAAGGAAAGGGATAACAAAAGATTTCCCAACAGGAGATGCTTGGCTTGAGGTAAAGTCTCCACACGAAACCAAACTTTCTGTTATCTCTGTAGGCTATAACTCAGTTTGGGCTGTAAGTACTGATACAAGAATATGGTTTAGAAAGGGAATAGATGGGAACACAGCAGGTATATCAGAATCTGCTGCAATGGGAACAGGATGGTTAGAAATTACAGGAAATATGGTTCATGTTTCAGTAGGAATAAACGACCAAGTGTTTGCTATTGGCGAATCAGATAAGTGTATTTATTGGAGAAGTGGAATTTCCCCAGCTGAACTAACAGGTAAAAGATGGAGAATGGTTCAAGCTAATATGCAAATTAGTCGCACTTCAAGTTCAGCTAGCTTTATTTCAAATGCATCTAATCAGAAACATCACAGTCTGAGTATGTTAAGTGAAACAACATCTGAACCTAAATCAAACATAAATTTACGCAATTCTTGGGAGGAATCACATTCTGCACCAATGGAACATACGTTGCCTTTGAAACCTTTAAAAGATGCACGACCCAAAGGAAACACAACTGTTGAAAATATAGACTTTAGTGGTAAAAGTTATGAAACAACTTTAAAAAATCCTCGAGCATGGAGTCCTGTAAGAAGTGTTGGTTCAGTAGTAGGTATGGAGGCACAGCCAGACAGTGACAGCAGTGTATTTGATGTAGATTCAGGGCTGTACTTTGATGAAGAAGTCAGTCAAACAGCTTGGGGTACATGCGATATTACTTGGTCATTTGTTGAAGCAGGAGCTTGTTCTGTAGATCCTATACAAGCTCCACATTGGTTCTCTGACTCTCAAAATTCAAACAATATTGATCTATCTGCTAAGTGGCGCATTCAGATATTGGAAAGGTTGAAAAATAGAAATTGCTATTTAGATATGGATTTAACAAATTATGGAATTGCAATTGAAGAAAAAGGTTGGACACGGAGCTGTGAAGCTAGATTAGTAAATACAAATAATACCAGTGAAGATTGTATATTGTCACTTTATTGGCATGCTTTAGAAAATACTGGAACACTCTCAGTATTTAAGCCTGATGGTACTATAAAGTTTATTTTGAATCTTGGTGAAGTAACTAGTGTCATTACCTCAACAGAACCTGGAAGTCCTAGAATTACTATAAATGTTCCACGTCATAGCAAAGACCCCATTAAATTACAGTTTATTTCAGAAATGGAACAAGAAGAATGGCTCAGTGTTTTAGTAGATATCACATCACAAATTAATGGTGTATCTGGTAGACCATCTGTAAATTCTGTATGGGCAGTTACACATTCTGGAGATATACTGAACTGGGATCCAACACCTGCAAGATCAAACGCTGAAAAGAATGGCAACTATGCTAAAGATTTTCAAGTACTTGGTAAAGATATTGTATCTGGCTTTTCAACACCCTTATACAATAATTTTCCACCAAAGAGTTCATTAAAAATCACTGGCAGTTTATTTGATGAAATAAACAGGTTTTCTATAAATTTACAAGGTCCTGAGGTTAACAAGCAAAGACATAAAATAGAGAAACAAATTACCGAAATTGCTTTGCATTTTAATCCCAGATTTAATGAAAATGTTGTAGTGTGTAATACAAAAATATTTGCTAATTGGGGTGTTGAAGAACGCCATTCTTTGCCCTTAGTTCCTGGCCAAGAATTTTCCATTAAGATCATTTGTGATGTACAGGGATTCAGGATATTTGTTAATGACAAATTCTTTTGTTTTTATGAGCATAGATTAAATCCAGAGAGAATAACATCAATTTCAATTCACGGATCTTTGAAACTTTATACCATGGAATACAACACTACAAGTGTAATAATAGGCCCTGATGAGATGTTTTGGCGTATGATAGGGGGATTTTTGAGAAGAATTGAGTCCTGTCAAAATGAAGTTGTGTGGGGTATATCACATGATCATAGGGCATGGGTTTTCACTGGAGGTTGGGGAGGAGGTATACTAAAAGGTTTGTTGAAGGCTTACATTATTAATTGCTTATACATTAAAATTAAATTAATACACTTAGACAACAAAAATAAAACACACTGATGAATTCTTTTCAATTATAATAAATCACTACTAATTTCGTTTCAAAAATCACCTACTTATTCATTCCAAAAATCTGTTTTTATAATCAGTGTAATATATACATCATTACAAGAATTTTTCAAAGTCAAGTTTAACTTATATTTGTCTTTTCATTTACGAACATTGCTTCTAAGCAATGTTTGTAAATGAAAATGCCTACTGTAGTAGGGATTTACAACAGTTAATAACTATTAATATTTAGATTCCCTGCTTCTACTTCTAATATTTAGACTTAATTTTAATTATATAAATGATGAATGTATTGTATTTTGAGTATGTTTCTTGCTATCACAAAATTACCAACTTACATGCTTAATATTCCATGTTAAAATATCTATACATTATATGTAGATACATACACAGTTTTATTTATTTTTAATTAATGTGCAACAACAGAAAGTCTTATAAGTTTAGTAGGCTTGGCACCGACTTCAGTAACTGTCAAATTTAATTATATGGGTATTTGTATCGTATTTTTAAAGTTATTTTTGTACTTGAGTATTGATTAGTAAAGGATAGTTATTTCGTACTTTCAGTGATTTTTTTTGAAGTCGGTTTAATTTATTTTATTAAATTTTTGTTCATTTTTGGGTACTAATTCAAAATCCAATTAATTTATTCAAGTAAATTCAATCGCAAGGTGTTTTTGAACATCGAATCTACTTTGTATTCGATAAGAAAACCTACACACAAGAACCGACAAGAAACTCAGTCATGTATCATTTTTGCCACATCATTTTGCAAAATGTATTTTAAAATACAATATTTATAAATCTAGTAAATGTTTGTGCGAAAAGGATTATTCTCAGACTGGTTTTTTCTTCAATGAAATCCTTTATTCTATAATACGCTTTTCCAATCAGCGTACGTTTACTAATAAGCTCTCTTTTCCGTGAGTTGAGTGACTTCTTGAGGAACCCTATAAAAACAAATAGTTATGTAATTAAATTTTAGATTTTTAGAGAAACCAATTTATCATGTTCATTATCTCGGGTTTCTATACCTATAATATCGCCTTTCTTTTTAAATCTTTTTTATACATATCTTTCCTCGTATAAGTACATTATGTTTTCAAAGACGTTTAAGGACGATAAGGTCATCATTGTCTGAAACGATCTCTCCGCGACTCTCTTGCTTTCATACTGTAAGATCAGTGATTCTTAAAGTGGGTTTCGCGGAACCCAAAACTTCCGTGTAAAAGACACTAGGGTTCTGCGAGTGTTTGTCTTAGAACCGTTAGAATATTTTAACTACTCTCATTTATGGCACAGTACAAGTAAGCAAGCAGTATTATATCTCGGCAGTGTCCTTGAGATAATTACCTACGGTCGCTCGGTACGTGAACACGCAATAGGGCTGCCGACTGGGACCGACTGTTTTTTTTGGGTTACGTATTTGATAATAGGTACTATATTAAATTGTCATATTATCTTTTCATTTTATACTATTGCATATTTCATAAGTTTTTATTTATATAATTCTACTAGTATTTTATTTCTAGTTTCAAAAGTTTGTGAGTTAGTATGATGGAAATGGACAAAAAAATGCATTTTGTGTTTTTTTGTGTCCAGTATAATTAAATATCAGCATCTAGACCTAGATAACTAGATCGTTATGATAATATATTTCCTACAAATGAGTTACAGAGAAATATTTCCGGTTTCGATATAGATGTATTCGAACATATCCATACACTGAACAATATCTCGAAAACTTGATTGACATAAGATTTCGTCACTAAATGCGCGGGAGCGTCTCACAACGTACGACGACAACCGCGGCGCATTCGCGACTGTTGAATGCCGAAAAATGCCGAGATTTCGAGGCTCGTCGTTTGGGAGCGTTTGTATGAAGATAGAATACTGTATGCTTAATTGTACTGAGTTTATGACGATATAACTTTTTGCGCGGAACTTGACTTAAGCATACACATTGACAAACATTGAACAATTTTCATTTTGTAGTAGATCCTACACAATAAAAATCCTTGTTTTAAATAAATTAATGATTTTTAAAAGAAGCAGTGAAATAATTTCATTCATAAATCTTTATTTCAAATATTTGTAGCACAACATTTTTACTCTTAATTTAAAATGTATTGTAGTAAGTATCTTTTAATTGTTATGGTTTACTATGGGGTTCCATAAAATAAAAGGAATTTATTGAATAATATTCCATAGTCTTAAAAGTTTAAGAACCGCTACTGTAGATGGCGGGTATTGGTCTTTGGAACTGAGCTTACTAGCCAAAGCCTCGTTATGGTCCGCCCATTGTAATTTATTACCAACTGTTAAACCAAGGTTTCCCATTCTGTTCTTTTATATTGGATTCTCTAATGAAATGGGAAAACAACAGATTTGATTTTTTGTACTTTCAGTAGTAAATTATTATCAACGAACAATCTGGAGACATCCGCCAAGATCCTGTTCTGTCCGCTAATATATGTGCTTAATATTAGTAATATGTGCTTTCTATTTAATTTAAACAATAATGATGTTTCATCAACAAATAATTTTATTTCACACAGGTCTTTATGCATAAATGAAAGGTCATTAATGTAAGCCAAAAACAGGAAAGGTCCCAAAATGGATCCTTGGGGAACACCCATTTTTAATTTGGAACCGGCAGTCATAACCTCATTCACTCTCACTTTTTGTTTTCGGCTAGACATAATATATGAAACCACGAGATCGATAATCTTTTTAATATTTTAATATACCCAGGTGCCAGCATCGAAATTGTTTAGACGTAGGTTTAGGTAACGATTTAACTCTAACTAACTAACAAAAACCAATTAAACAATGTAAAAGTGTTCCGACAAAGTAAGTTCAAAAGAAACTTTCTGAAATAATGAATAAATGCGTTGTACAAATATATCTATAAACTGGCATAGCTAACAGTGGCGACCTATTTAAATATAATAGTATAAAAATCAATATTTGTTCGTATTTTATGGGCTGCCATACTGTTCATCCGATTGCGATGAAATTTGCTATGGAGATCTATATCAGGGGAAGGACTATTTTAAAAATAAAAAACGCGGACGAAATCGCGGGCATTAGTATTGAAAAAAAAATGGAGTTTCACAACGTAGCTACACTTGTAGTTTTGTCTAGAATATTGTTCTTACTAGACTTTCTTAAAACTTAGAAATAACTTGAAACCATTGAATATCGCGGAACATCCAGGAGGGTCACATCAATAGGTATTGGTCCTGTCGCTCTGCTACTTCTTTTAAATCTCCCTTCTTTTAAAGAATCTGTATAGGGGGCACTAATCAACCCCGTCTTCCCTTGGAAACCAACCTACATTGTTAAGTACATGATAACTGATGTAAGTGTAGAATAGCTTTTTTCAGATGAAATATTCTTATTGTTACATTGATTTGTCTTGTAGGTATAGGCAATAATGACAGCATTCATGCTATGACGGATACTCAAACATATTGCATATATGAAAATCAGCGATGGAATCCTCTTTCGGGCTATACTTCAACTGGTCTACCGACAGATCGCTACATGTGGAGTGATATAACGGGGAAACATAAAAGAACAAGGGAACATACCAAATTACTGAGTCGACATTGGCATTGGGTATTGTATTCCACTTTTCGTTATCTATATTGCTGGATAATTATAAATTCCTTATTATTCTTACTCAAGAAAAATTAAACTCGAAACAACACTCCACAGTCGAAACTTACAAGTGTTTACTGTACGCCTACAGTAAACACAAGTTCGTAATTTCGAATTTTAAGCAGCACGATATCTTTTTTGCCATTATAAAAATGAAATGTTCGTTGCTAAGCGCAAAACTTGAGCACGGCTGAACCGATTTAGCAATTTTTCTTACATGTTCATAATGATCACAGTACCTAAGGTTTTTATGGAAAGAAAAATTGAAAGAGTTGACCGGAAAATTGGGGAAAAACTGAAAATACTTTTTCTATGGGAAATGAATAATACCTACAGAGCCACAGCAACACGTGGCCGTGTACAGCTAGTTCAAATATAAGTAAAGTATCTTAGAGAAAACATTTATAACAATTTAGTACCTCTAAAAATACATATGGACAAGAGTATGGCTGTAAATATTTATGAATTGCTGCCAAATATTGAAGACGGCCACACCGATCACCGAATGCAGTGCAATCCCTTCGTGTCGCATACTGCATTCGGTGTAACGTCTGACATAGAGTTTCACAAAACCCCTGCTTGCTTGCCGCACAAACTACACGCACTGTATCTGCTTTCGGTGCTGCCCAGCCATTAGAAGGCGTAATAGGAAAAAACTTAAGATTTCAGAATGGATGATTGACTACAACACTCCTGGTGGAGTAGATTCTGATGGCTGGCAATATGCAACAGATTTTCCTGCACCATACCACGGAAAAAAGATTTTCACGGATTGTGTTCGACGACGACGATGGTATAGAAAAGCGCAAATTATAACAGAAGGCCCTTGGGTTCGCGCTGGTAGCACAGCTTTACTAGATATATCTTTATGGGTATGTCGTCAAATTGTTGTAAAATCGAAATGTATAAGTACTCAGCGCAGCGATGTAAAATGTGGCCCAAACTCTTGTGATCGAAGCCTAAACTAAATTTGAGATTTAAAGTCAAAATTATAGACTAAAATTAGTTTAATTTGATAGGATCTGGTAAGCAATGAATTTCAGAAATGTTAGCATTTAATTTCCTGATTGTCCACTGCTACTTATAAAGAGAAATAAAAAAGTACGGAGAAAGTAATTCCGTTGAGGGTGAACACTAGTTCTAACTCTTTTTTTTTATAGCTCACTAGCATATTCTGTGAAGTTTATACCCGGCCTACGCGATAGTCAGTCCAATTTTAGCACACCGATCTTGCCTAAGTGCAAATCCACGCATCGAGTAGTGCGAGACCGGGCAATGTATAGCAATAAAAAAAAATCATCGTTGCGAATAAAATTCAGACGAACTACGACATGTTCCTGAAAGATGTTTCTCACGTAGGTAACTTTAGGTGTCATTCGAGCCCCATTAACTTCTTATGAGTGTCAAAAGATACAATTAACTAAACCATAACAGACCTCTCAAAGTGGAACTCTTATTAACCCTGTATTCGTAAGTCCACAAAACCTTAACCCATTTCTCAAACCTCCAATCGGCATGTTCAAAACGAAACAAAGTCGAACTCAACTCAACGATTGCGTAGGAGTTCTAGGCCTCAAGATGGCCTAAGTCTTAGGCCCTAAAAGTTCATGAATCTCGCTTCTCCATTGTCTTTCTAACTGTGCATTAACTTACATTCACTTCATTGAGATTTGCAGGCGTTGCCTAATTTCAAAGGCAACGCGAAAGCAATTTCTAGTGCCGCCCTCAAAACAATAAGCCTGTCGTTCAGCTCAGATATTGCACCTCACTTCACCAGTCTGGTGTTCTTTCTACAGGCTGATCTCCCTATATGGTTTTAGGACATGTCTTAATGTTCGAGGTACATTAAGTCGCAACCACTTCTCGCTGTGTTCACCCTTGACTGGTTACGATGCCTCTTACTGCAACTTGAGCTGCAGTAAGAGGCATCGTCGATAATTTATAAACATTTGTTTAATTTAAAAATCATTAAATCGGAAATTAATGTGTCTTAACACGAAAAAATACATTTAAACGCACCCACATTTTTTGAGGACTAACACTGAACTAAGATTCATTGAAATTAAAAGTTAAACAAGCACTCAAAGAGATTGAAGATTAGTGGCCTATGGTCAGGCAGCCATTTTGAATTTTCACAAAAATGATGTCGAATTCTGAAACCTAATTATACCGATCGACAATACCTAGATGATCAAAAAATGTCATTTTGCCGTAAAATCGCCGGTTACAAAGATATTATTGATTTTTGTGATACCTCCATAATGCTATGTATCATCTTAATTTTTGTTTTAAAATAGTAACTGCTTTTAATCTCATGAATATAAAACGTAAAAACAGACAAATGAAAATAAAACCCTTAAATGTGGTTAATGAATTTTTTTTAATGACCATTGAACATCACATCTAGTTAAATATTTTTATTTCAACTTCCCGCTATCGTACAACTTCTTGTTAATATCAAGTCTGTCGAATCATGTTTCTATCAAGTTTCTATTCTACAATGATCAAACAGCTTTGAGTTATGTTATCCTATAAAATATAAACTATAAACCTACCATTTATGCTTTTTTATGATGAATTATTTAATAAATTTGTTTCATCGTAGGTTTAGTTTAAGTTCATAACGGGTTATACGAATAGCGTGAGTTTCGAAAGGAGTGGAAAATTGGTCTATTTTCAACAGCATGACAAGTTTGCGACCGGGTCGGTCTTCTACTAAGGTACCTGCGGGTATTAAGGCCTAGCTAAGGAAGATTTTAAATTAAATGAAAAATAACCAATATAATCAACAGACTTTAATAATAATTAGTGTAAAAGTTCAATTACTATAAAATATAAAGGGAAAATGGCATTTTTTACCATAAGCAAAAACAAAATTAAACATTATTGAAAACCTTGCCATTATTTTACTATGGTAGGGTAATAAAGCCAACAGCTCTAATATACTTAAATAATCGAACTACGCGTTATACATTTAATACTTGAGATCAATAATTGCATAAACGCAGCAATTACATTAAAAATTATTAAAAAAATCTGTAATTTTCTCCCCATAACAACCATTTATTTGAATAAATGCTTGTTCTGTATAGGCATCGTGGTCGTAGACACTAAAACTAACGATTGTTCAATTAGCATTAAATCAAACACTACTTGTTTACATTCTATACCATTCCCACCCGGATACCACGAAAAGGGAATGGATAAAATAAATTTTGAAACTATTGGAAATTTTTAAAATAAAATTCTTTTTTGAAAAGGAATATATATAATGAAATTTAAAAATAAAAACAATAGTAATTTTAAAATGAAAAAAACAACAAAGGTATAAAAGTGGGTGTGACGGTGTGGTGGGGAGTTTATAAAATTAAATATAAATACCTTTTACATTCACCTTTTAAATTATAATTTACATATGATAAAAAACACTAACTATTGGCTTATATTAGGTATTATTGTTCCACATTTCACTCTCACTCTCGAAAAGATTAAACCATCTTTTCATAATTCTTTAATCTTCTACATAAATCTCGACACTTATTAGATATGTCTATAATATCATTTAGAGGAAAAAAATCATGTCCATCATATCCTCCCTTCTCATCCACGCTTTTGTTTTCTTTTTATTCTTCAAAATTCTCTTCTATTCTTCCAAAAAACATATTTAAATTTTTAACTTGCCAGTTCTACAACTAATTTCTCTGACAACCTCTTAAACTCAAAAAAGGTAAAATAGGAAAAAATGTTACAATTCGTAAACCTCGAAATTTATGTAAAATACATTATGAAACAAATAAAATTTGATTCATGATGTAGGAGGAAAACAGAACCTCTGTTTAAATTAATTATTATTATATTATTATTATTATATAATTAAATTATATATATATATATATCGGCTACGACATTGCCAAAATACAATTTAATAAAAGCAGCCGCATTGTGACGGCGCAGCTCCTAATAATCATGAATATTTGTGAAGGTAAATTATATTGTATCTTAATATGTCATAATTATATCAAAAATAAGTGTGTGGTCCTTAAAGTTAACTTAAGTAGTTAAACCTTTTAACGGCATCCTTTTAGTAAAAGTACACTCGGTTTGAAAATAAAATGAATGTATTACATTTTGATAAGTAAATTTTGACATGAAATATCTCTGAAACTGGTGGCTTAAACACAAAATTACTTATTATATTTTGTGAACATCTGAGTGCCCTCTAGTGATTTATAAACGTTTGAAGGTGCGACAGGGATTTCGAAAAATTTCAAAATGGCGGATGGTCATAGGCCACTTTTCATACTAAAATCTTCAAACCGCTTACCCTCCTGCAATTAACAATAACAAATAATGACTAAATGAATCACCACTTCAAATTCCGACATGTCATACCTAATTTGTTTCTAATCGCAATTTTTACGTTTGGACCACTTTTTGTGCCGCTGAGTACATTTTATTCATTCATTCATAATAATATTATTTCTTGCTCACAGGCTAACAAGAACGATACAGTAGTCTGGGCTATTACTGTGGGCGGAGATGCAATTTATAGAACCGGAGTAACTACTACTACCCCTGCAGTAAGTAACGATTATTTATTGTAGCATAATCAATAACTACCTACTCCTTCGAAACAGTGACAGGTCTATATTTATATACCTATTCATTTAAGAAGCAAACTCGTGAGAAAACGATACAAAAATATCTTAAATCTCTGTCAAAACAGTGACTGTTGTAACTGCTGTAAAATAATCGGCAATCTACATTTCTGCTGGTTGTTCCATACTGACCACTTGCCTTCTATTTTTATGAACATATACAGAAGATTTCCTTATTGATTACACCGAGCTCACCAAGCCTAAACTATTGCATCCAAAAAAATGATTGGTCATAAGCCTCTTCTGTGACGTAATCACTCACTTCGAGGAAATTTTTGTTAACCTCAATCCCTTCCAATGCAATCCTAAGAGTGGATAGAGTTAAATGAAATACGGAGAGAGAAGGGCAATGCTGATTTGCAGTTCGAGTTATATTCGAGTATCCACCCTTCTTACTCCCCTGCCCTTTTTTAATTCAATGAATGTTTTAAAATGTCAAGTAATGCAATTCAATTTACAAAATGCATTAGCTATATTGCAACTTATGTCTGTAGATACTGGGATGTCCCGGAAGTAGAGACAAAAATAATCCTTAAAAATATAAATCACCTAATGTTTTATATTGAAATGAAAGTAAAATCATGGTATTATCAGAAATTGTATTAAAACCAGCGATGCCTTTGTATCTGATTTTTTTCATATTGCATGCCGCATTACTTTTTCAGACATCGCGGCCACTGTTTTGGCCAATCTAGTCCACCGTAGTTTAAAAGAAGTCAGTCTTTACTTCCTCTATTTATTTCTAAAGCTGGGTCCACATTTGTATCATTTTAGTGTATCAGATCTCCGACGCGTGGCATCGACGTGTATCATTTTCGCTAGTGTGGACGCAAATGATACGCGATCATGCTATACGCCGTAGCATGATACACCCCGATCCGTATATAACCGCGTATCTGATACGGGTCGTATCGATATCCGTATCATGATCGGCCAAATGATCGTAGTATGGACGCATTTTGATACTGTATCATGATACGTCTTGTCTATTTGATACGTGATACACCGCGGTCCATCCCGAGGCGGTTTTTACCCGATCATCAAAGGGAATACGCAACGCCGTGACACGATCTAGAACAAGTTTGGACGTGTTTTCGCGATCATTGTATGAGCACGCATCTCTGCTCCGCTCATTAATTTGGAGTTTAGTGCATACTGCGTACGTTGATGCTTTTTTAAAACTTTTTTAATCATGAGTTGGGATAACGATAGTGTGTTACAATTGATAGAAGCATATAAAATGGATGGAGATGGATTCTGGGTCCATGTCTGAACTGAATGAGAGCCGTCGAATGAATACAAGGAAAAGATACGGGGAACGGGAGATTTGGATACGAGGATCGTAGAAAAAATTGAGCGTCCACACATGACGACACGCGTTTGGCAAGTTGAGAGATACGTCATGGTCGAAATGGGCGTCCACACTTATGATACGGATACGCGTTACGAGACGCTTGATTTTGAGATTCAAGATGATACAAATGTGGACCCAGCTTTATACTCTTTATTACATAGAGCTCAAAACATCTCGAAGCCTAGAGCTTGAGGAATATTTGGTGCATTAATTTGTTTAGTTTTTTATGATCTCGATACCCGCAGACTGTAAATAGTAACTTCACACTTGTAACGGCACTCTGATAATGCTTGTCTATGAAAGGCACCAAAAGTTTAATAATGCTCACTCTTGAGGTAAATCTGGCAGTTCATAGACCATGTATAAATATAGGTTTCCGTAATATTGTCGTTTTCATCCATAGCTGAAATGAAATATTTCTTAAAAAAATTAGCCTTTGGTTTTATTTTTTGTCTACAATCCACAACGTTACAATCAGTAGCGTGGAAATACATACTGATTACCAGAAATATCGCTCGGGTCAACAGGTACACATGTTTCATCATCTATTAAGAGTTTACACAAGAACTTTTTGTGAAATTTTTGTGTAAACTCTACCACACTCTCACTTAGCACGTACCTAATGGTCTTTGACGTACTTTGGGGCGGCTAATTTTACAAAAGCCTTCATGCCTAAACCTCGGACTTTTATTCTCGAAACATTTGACTTAGATATTTTTACTTTATCTGCCGCAATTCTCACCGATGTTGACGATCTCTGGCCAAAAACTTTTTTACTGTTTTTCGATCTGTCGTTACACTGTTCGTTGACTTCCGGGAATCTTTTTAAAATCGGTCTACTCTGTTTCTTCATAACATTTTATTATTCCCTACACACTAGTTCTTATAGCTCTTTCTTGACTAAAATTACGCACTGTCTTATGCTTTCCATTACGTAGACAATATTGAATTACTCTCTTTGCAACCAATTCTTGTTCAGCTCGCTTCATTTTCGGAAAAGAGAAAAACAATTTTCAAAAACCCGCCAAACGTTGCTCGATTTTTTTTTCAATGACAATCATTTTTGCTTGTTGGATTGTTTTCTTTAACGAAGCTCGCGGGAAGTTTGAGTTGGTGGAAATCGTCACGTAACGAAAAAGCATTACATGGGGCGGGGCCCGCAAGTCGCGCGGGGCTAGGTTCTTGGCTCTGTACTCACTGTGATATTTCTACTTTTACTGTATTCACAGTGATATTTCTGTCTCTTTCTGTTATGTATACGAGTATATGTGTACGTACGAGTATTGAAATTTTTATTTTTTTATTCTTGTTTTAAATCATACGGGAGTTTTATTGATCTCATTATTGCAATTAAATTTTGAGAAATATTTAAGGTCTGTACAAATTTAACTGGACTACTACACTAATTCGAATCAAACTTTATGTCAATAGCGTAATTTCTTTTACACAGGGTGTTCACTGGGAACACGTAAATAGCCCACAATGTTTAATCGCTATAAGCGTGTACAACAATTTAGTCTGGACAGTGGGGCGCAAAGGCGAATTGTATTATAGAGAAGGGATATCAAAAGATAATCCTGGCGGATCTAACTGGAAGTTGATAGAAACTCCGAAATGCACCAATGCTTACGCTCAAAAATCAAACGGTGCTAAAGCTGTGTCACTGACAAAAGGCGCTGCTTGGGTCATCTTATTAAATGGAATAATTGCTTTAAGAACTGATGTCACTGAAGAACAACAGGATGGTAAACAATGGAAATATTTAACAGGTAACTGTGATTTTAAGACTTATGCACACGACAATTTTTTCACATGACCTCCATTTATTAAGCCCTAAGCGAAAGACTGAAACAGCGCCCTTTTAAGAAAATATGTGGCAAAACAAAACAATAATGTCAACAGATTAAGTGTATATATTTTTAATCAAAAAATTAGTTCTTATTTGTCACATAATGAAGTGTATAGACCTTCCTTTTTTGCTGTATGAAAGAGTAAAACTTAAAAAAAACGTTAGGTTAGATAAGATTTATTTTTCTTGCCTTAATTTTGGCAATTATTATTTGCGCCGTGCACGGGCCGTGCGGGTGGGTGGCGCTGTCGAGCAATGTTGCCAAACCAAAGAAAAATATTTTGGTAGAAAAATGGGTAAAAAAAGTGGGAGTATTTTCAAGTTGTAAATAAAAAAAAATGTACTGTATTATGTTTCAATTTCTATGCCGTCGATTGCCGTCCCCCTAATGCCAGCGCACTAGTCCGTCGCCTAGTTCGCTTATATGAACGGGTCGGCCTTGATCACGTTTCATGCACAATTGCAAAGGCAAACAATTTGCTATCGTGACGTGACCTGCATACGTCAGTCATCTAGCCGCACACACTTCAACAAGAGCCACCAGCTCCGTAATGGATTATCTTTATAAATTTCAAGGATTTTATTCCACAGAACATCACTTTTCTCGGCCAAAGAAAGAAATGTCTCATTATGTATATTATAAACGTAATATTAAGGTACGTATGTAGGTATAAGTCATTAGAGGCACCCGACCAGTACCGCCTCGCCTCGTGTGGTTAGTACTCTTTATATGGACTACTGTGGACATGCGCTCACATATCAACTCCATAACTTCATCGGATCGCCTCGCTCGCAAGTTGTCCACGCGAGGACGGCGAACTACTCGGTGACCACCCACTTCTCTTACGCTTGCCTTGCGTTAATCACGAATTGCCAATGCGCGGGTCCCGAGTGGATCGCGCGCTGCCCGCGACTGGTTCACGCGCGAGGACAATGCGCCGTTGTGCCAACGGTCCACTCTCCCACCCTTCATTCCCAACAGTTCTTTCGAACATGTCGGTTGTATCGTTTTGTTTTCAAAATGATCAAAGAACTGACAGACTACTCGTCTATTTGCGAACCACGTGATGTCCACTCCTTGACCACGCGACGTTCACCGGTTGACAACGCAGCGTCGTACCCATGGGCCACCTGACGTTAACTGGTTGACAACGCGGCGTCCACCCGTGGACGCCGAGCGACGAGGCCGTGCTGGTTGTGTGCCGGATGGTTATAATGAGCTATGACACTTGTACGTATGATCTCCTACGTACTCAGTATAGCACTAGTGGGGTGCAAGGTCGTATGCGATGCAGGCAGGAGTTAACGAAGCGACAAAATTAGATTTAAAATAATCACAATAATGTGTTAGCGCATAGCGTGGTGGCGGAAGAGCGGGCGCAAGCGCGATGCGAGCGCGTCATCGTCTTTCCGATGTCAAATCTACGGAACGCTCTGGAGCCCCTCGCGTTATGCCGAAGCACGTCTTGGAGGGGGCGGATAATCGGAGTCCCCACTCCGATTGGCCGGGACCCCGAAGACCCACCTTTGATCGCCAATGTAATTAAGCTGTCTGTATAATAGTATATGTAATAGGCCATTTTGATTGTTATATGAACTGCAGTCTGAAAAATAGATTTAAAACATATTTAATCATGAATACCATTGGAAAAATATTCGACATACATTGAATAATAAAAAACTTGAGATAAATTAAGCAAGATTTTTAAACAAGTAGTGGGGACAGATAGAAAGCGCTAGGAGTGACAATGACAAGCTATGACAATACTAGCGCTATGTAAAAACGTTTGTGACGTTAGTCTCCTAGTGTCTTCGTCCTCTGGTTTAAACCTACTACGTGGGGTCTAAAAGACAATAATAACTCCTATAATAGGAGTTATATTATTAGGAGTAGCTAACCGAGTCCTGTCTCTGGTATATTCTTGAGGATGCTTCGTTGAGAGGCGAAACACATGTCGATTGGTGGTTTTTGGAGTGTGAGCGGAGAATAGCTAAATATTTTAGGAATTTATCACATGAAATGGATTTCCGCTAAGTAACACCTGTCTATACAAAACATATTATTGTTTCTATTATCCCTCGATACCAAGAGATGGCGCTAGTTGTCCCGTCAGCGCCGGTTTAATTTATTCTTCTTTGGTATATGGGTAATTTAGTGTGTGAGTGAGTGTTGTAATGTAGAAGTCTAAGAAACCGGTCGCTTTGTGATAAGAAAAGTGAAAGTTTTTGGAATATTGGTTGTAAATCTCAATTATCTTTCTTTTGTTTTGAAGCTAAAAGAAATTCTGCCGTGTCGTGTTTACATGTTATGTTGTGTTCGCCAACTGAATGAACAAAAAATTCTAATTTTCGTGGTCTAAAATCCACTTGGTTTATTCATGATTTGTTTCATTGACAATGAAACAAAATATACACAATGAATCATTGTGTATATGTCGCAGCCAACTGGTTGAAATAGCTGTTATAGTTGTTTAATTGCACGGCTAGCCCCTTTTGCGCCCCTTCATTGAACAACGCCATTCAACCACACGTCTAAATTAGCCGAGTGGCTGAACACAACGTTCAACCGTATAGCTAGACAACGGTCAGCTAACTTTAATATCAATTTGCTAAGATAACCTACAAAATAAAAAAAATGAATTATTATATTCTTTATTGCACAAAACAATTGGAAACTTAAACAAGAAAAGAAGTGTGGCAATGAAGTGGCAAAAAAGATTATTTTAGAAACATTATTTTATTAAACATTTTAAAAATGTATTTTGGGTAGGTTAGGTTCATATGTTTACCACAACGCGCGAGCCGAGCGAACGAAGTGAGCGTGCCGCGGCAGCGGCCGGCGAAGCGCCAGAACAGTCTGCCCTATAAGAACTGTTTAAATTTTAATTAACTTGAATCGCTCGTAGGTAACTCCATTATTTGTGACCCAAATAACATTGGGAACAAAGTCCGATTATTTTTTCAGGACAAAACAACTCTACGATCAAAGAACACTAGCTTTTACGCCATCTTATAAGTAAAACGAAATTCGTGCCGGAGTAGCGAAGACACATACTAAGCAAGCCACCTAAATTCAATGTTGTGATGTTGAACGTTTAAACGTCTGATTCAACTACAAAACTAGGCGTTGTTCAATGAAAGGGTTAGTCGTGCAATTAAACGGCTATTTTAACCAGTTGGTTGCAACATATACGTTTATTGTATTCTATAATATTTGGTAGTAAGTAATATTTCTTTTTAGACTGCGAAATGAGTGTTAAACAAGTATCGTGTGGCGAACAAGAGGTGTGGGCAGTAAGTTCAGATGGTGAGTTGCATCGACGACTTGGCGTCACCACAGAAAATGCAGCTGGTACAGTTTGGCAGCAAGTGATATCTGGAGGGGTTGTACATGTTTCCGCTCGAGGCAATCCATTACAAGTTCTCTCGATTGATAAATGAAATGTACGTTTATCTGGGATAATAGTGATATAGTATAATAAATAAATGCTAGGTATGCATATGCTAAGTTGTTATTGATGATAATACAAGAACTGATATGATGTAATACTTAAATGAATTAATTGATCTCAATGTTATAGGATAGCAATTTTAGAAATACTTGTGATAAATGTTTTCGATTTTCAAATTTTTTCATCAATAAAGATTCGAAATTCTTATTTTTTATCGGTTAATGTACTCTTTTTAAGCTTTACTTTAGAGGATACATATTTTGAAATGATATTGCTTTTATATTACTTACAGTACATGATTATAGTCTAGTCATTAAGACATTCCTTTATGTGATTATGGACTAATATAAAGTGTATTTAAAGGGCTATGTAATACCAAAATAGGTTAGTCTCTGCTTTAAGTATAGTAAGTATAATAAACTGCTAGATGTACATATGACAGGGTTTTATTTTAAATATCACTTTTCATTCTGTACAATTTGTTACTGAAGAAAATATAACCAATGTACAAAGCCATCTACTTACGCCAAAATATAGACAGCATTAGGTATTTCAATGTGTTGAAAGTTAGGATTGCTGGCAATATAGACCTTATTACTAGACTATGCCTTAAGTACACAGTGAAATATTATGTAGATCGAAAGACTGCAATGTATACTTGTTTTTGGAAGAAACTGCAGAAAATAAATGCACTACAGGAAATAATATGTATATTTAAGTACCCACTGGTATGGTAATCAGATCAACTGCGTTAAATGGGCCGACTCACTATCGGAGCCTTCTAAGCTTGAATGTGGGGTTAGACAGGGCGCGCTTAGTTCACCTGCTTTGTTTAACCTGTATATAAATGGACTGATCGAGGCGCTGAGTAGCACACATGTCGGATGCTATATAGATGATGTTTGTGTAAACAACATAAGTTATGCAGATGACATGATGCTGCTGAGTGCGTCGGTCTGTGGTCTGATAAAGCTGCTAGGAATATGTAAGGAGTATGCTGCTCCACATGGTCTAATATACAATGTGCAGAAGACTCAATGTGTTGTCTTTGAAGCCGGACGTCACAGTATCGCTGAGGTGCCCAGCGTTAGGTTAAACAATGCCGTGCTTCAGAAGGTAACCCAATTTAAATATCTAGGACATATGGTGACGGCTGACCTCAAGGATAATATGGATATTGATGGGCAACGAAGGGCTCTATCGGTCCAAGTGAACATGATTACACGTAAAAATTTGCGAAGTGTTCAGCCGAGTTGAAAGAAATTCCTATTTAGAGCATATTGCACTTCCTTATATTCGTGCAGTCTATGGATATATTTTACGCAACGGGCCTACGGAGCCCTTCGGATCCAATATAATAACACGTTCGGGGTGTTGATGGGGCTGCCCCGCTTCTGTAGCGCGTCGGGGATGTTTGCTGCGTAGACTGCTTTTACGCTACCATGCGGATCAGGAGCGCATCCTTGGTACGCAGAGTGCGGGCCAGCCCCAACAACATGTTGAGAATGATAGGGAGTAGAATAGACATTCCAACATCTCGCACTGTTGCGGACTGCATGTCCCAATGGCACGAATTATTAGATGAAAAAAAAAATAAATTGCAATGAGCGGTAGGTATTTTAATGTGTTGAACGCTTATTCTGTGTCGGTCAACTATTCTTTGTCTCCCTGCTGTCCCTGATTTCCTGACAAAATTTACTCTGAAAATTTAATTAGTTACGTATTCATTTCTTATATATTGTATTTATCATGAAGTTAATGTCTATGCTCTATCTCTATGCTACCAGTATACTTCAAAAAAAAGCACTGAAAAGTACAAAATAACTATCCGTAATCGAAACCTATATAATAAAATTGACAGTTATTGAAGGCGGTGCCAAAGATAGTTACTTTGTACTTTCAGTGTTTTTTTTGAAGTCTGCTTAAGTTTTCTTAAAAAGTTTTTTATTTCTGTTTCGCGTGATCTTGGCCAAAATAAATAACTAGGGTAGGTCTACAACTTTTTTTCTAGTCCAATGGACTGACCGGACGGACGGACTGATAGATTGATTCGGACGTGGTTTTTTTAATAGAAATAGTCGAACTGGGTTGCTTTTTAGGTATTCATGATGAAGATCAGGTAATCCGACCCGATCAATATCAGCACTTTTCCCTTTTGGCTCAGCTGTAAAATGGAAATTTAACACTCACTCGTCAGATCGATTTCAAATTAGGTACACTGCAATATTGGACGCTGCATTAATGTGATAACATTGACTTGATGCTGCAGTCATTCTGCATGCAAGCAGACCCGGGTCCTTAACAACATACACCAAGTGCGTTGTGTTTGAGGACCATTTTATAAGACAGAAGAAATGATTTATCAACCATCACAATCGACCAAAGAATAAAACAAAAACTTTACAGGTTCAAATTATAATAATAAAACTGAAATAAAAATTAAATTTAAATTTTAAAAACCCGTAAAAATGGAAAAAATAATTACGCTTTTTCACTCAAAAGCGTCGGAGGCCCACTAATCGAATGAAATAAAATAAGGCGTAAACCTATTCTTTGTAGTATATAGTATAGTAGCTACCCGCGGGGTTATTATCTAAAAATTTGCAGACAGCGACAGCCACGCAATCACTGCGCGACCGGTGACTAATTGTAATAAAAAATTAGTATCACGTATGACGATTGCGTATCTATTATTGATGACCGTAAAATATACTTTTCGCTGCAGATTTAGCGCCACTATGCAAATTACAATTCTCACTTTGACGGCAGATATCGCGCGATATTGGCTGTCGCATGCTGTCTGCAAGTTACGTAATAAGCGCGCCGGTATCCAGTCTCATAACAAAACAACGATACTAAATAACTATTGTGTTGAGTTTTATTTAATTTACTAAGTGGGCACCCTACTCCTTTAAGTAAAAAACGGATTTTTTTTTAATTTTTTACGAGTTCTTGTGTCGGGATATTTTTTAATTGAATAAATATAATGAAATGAGCAGAATTTCAGTGATTGATGAAATAAAACAATTCCAGTTTGTTTTCATTATATTAGAGATATAACAGGACAAGGTACAATCCAATCAACATTTAATTTAAATTTTTGATATTACATGTCAAAGGTGCCATACTCATATTTGTCAAATAGGTAAAGATACCACGACGAACCGAACATTCGGTTTTCAGCAGTAGCAGGAATACAATGTTTTATTTATCCACGACAGATAATAATAATTAAACCACACAAGAAAACTTTCTTTGGCGGTGTTCTTTTGATCAAATCAAGCATGTTCTTCGACTAAAAATAAAATCGTAATTTTTTTTATTGAAGGCTTTATTTATTTACTTACTAATAAAAAAGTAGTGAAATTTGGTTAAAAATGAAAAGATAATCAACTGTTTAATTATATACTAGGTACTTGTGCAGATCCATGTTTAAAGATATGAAAATTAAATAAAGCACACGGTTTTGGAAAAAAAGATAAGCTGTTGTATATACGTAGATACATAGTACATATATTAGTTCATCATCGGTACAACATGACCTCTATTTTTAATCAATTATAAAGCATAGCTAATAAGAACCAACATTGTGTGTTATTGAAAATATGTTTTTCATTTTTTTCAGACGTGCTGAGTGTTATTCATGATAATATGTCATTTTTAATTGTTTTGTGTACTTTGTCTGGACAATAACATCGATCTTTAAAACTGCAACAAAATCTTGTACTATAACAAACTTTCTATTAAGAATGTACATATTCAATTTTTATTTTGCAATTCCACATAATAACTACAACAATATAATATTAGCTAGTGAATATAGCATTTAATCAATTATTATCGAAGTTACCCAAAATCAAAAATTACTCACAAGGAACCAAGCCAACAAATAGTTAATCTACATCTATCCATTCTGTCCTACATATATATTCTGTGGGCGGCCATTATACGCCCATGCAAGCGTCATGCAAAATTAATGATAATTGTATGTACATTTCGTCACTGAACCATAAGTCCATTAAACGTTAATTCAAAGCATTGGTTTAACGGCTGCCTCTAAATGTAAGCCTAATGTCGGGGCTACACTAACGTTAACCTCCGTGTCCAACGCAAAAATTAAGATACACTGACGACGTTGAGACGTTGATAAAAATTTTTTTGAGAAATCTGTGAAGATAAAGGTTAAATCTTAAAGATGCTGTTCTGGTGTATAGTATAATTTATAAATTATAAGTATTAAAGAAGTAAGCAAGGACTGCGATGATTGGCACTCTCCTCTCCGATTACCCCTTCAGGGATATATATATATTACTTATGGAGGATATGTATATATTACTTATGTTTCCAAATTCTAAAGTTACTACAGCAGGTAAATGGCCAATTTGTAGTTATTCTACTCCATTCTATTTTATGTAATTATATTGGAAATGATACTAAACGTCCGCACCTATCATACTACGTCCACGAAACACAATGACACTTGTTAGTGTAGCCACAACGCAACGCCATAAAAAACATCAAATCACTTAGTATAGTTGAAACATTCACCGCTGAGCTATCACTTATAATTATGACTTATAATAATCGTTTATAAGTTAACGCGTAAGACACAGTCACACCTGCGTTTAATGTCAATAACGTTATTAAGAAACTTTAGACCTTAGTGTGGCCCCATCATAATAAAAAGTACAAAACTGCAAACTACAAAATTAAACAAAGCTTCTTGTTACACAATATAATCAATATTTCCACTTTTACAGCAAATAATCTAATTCATATCTTATAAAGTGATTATTGGGATCATTTTGTATTCTTGGGTATCCAGCGACTAGTGCATCTTGCCCTCCAATATAGAGCGTGTTATAGATTTTCCAATACACGTCGCGCACCTTCCTTGCAGGGTGGAATAAACCCTGTAATGTAATGTCTTTATTAAAACCCGAGTACAGTTAATGTATCACGCTGCGCGCATTTTAAAAAATAATATCACCCAACTACAATAAAAAATTTAGATTAGAAAAGAATTGCAAAACTGATACAGACTATACACATATTTACAGTCATTTATAGAACAATGACTACAATAATGAAGATATGAAATATTCAGATTTTTTAGATATTATACGTTTTTTCTTACTTGTCCTAAATAGTAAACAAACACCACTTATATACTAAAAACACGGCAATCAAAAAAACTGCAGAACTTAGGCTACGGAGAAACATTTTAACCTGTAACTAAAACATGAACGTATCACATTTCACAGTAAACCGTTTCAAATTGTTCATAAAAAGTAATAAAAGCCCATTTTATTCACAAAACCAAATTACTGCCGACACAGATAATAAATAGACATGACAGTTTTGAAGTTTTGTTGTAGAGATGGGATGAATGAATGAATGGTAATTTAGAACTGTTTTTTTTTTCTGATGTTTTGACAATAAATTTGTATAAAAGTGAGTAAAAATAAATTACAAAAGCAATATTATTAAGATAGGTATATTTTTTGGAAACTCCTTCCTTTAGAAACAAATTCAATATAATTTGGGAAGAATATGGGGGTTTTAGTAGGGATTTAGGATTATTGTCTTCGTATCAATATTGTCTTATAAAAAGAATGAAGTCGTTCATTAGCGATGTCCGATGTTTCGCTTTGTATCGATATCGTATCGCAATTTATCATTACAAGTTAGATTAGTTGTACAAATACGCGAATTTATCAAAAGTCTTTGTATCGATATTACCATCTATAAGATAATATTGTATTGTATTGCTCAAAGTTTTTTCATAAAAATGGGGTACAGGTACGGTACACTTATTATTATTTTATATACCACTACCATTTCGAAAGTTATGGTGGCGTTCGGGAAAGAAGACGCAGGAAAAGAAAATTTTCCAGCTGTCGATCTTTTATTTTGTAAGGATAAAAATGTTTGGGATTAAACTGTATCTGTAGTTTAATTTCATTTTTAATGTTTGAATATTTTTTAATTCAAGTTTTTAAATGTCTAAGCTAATTTGTTAAAAAAACGTATACCCACTGTGTCCTTTAAAACATTAATTAATTTTAGTTAGCGTTGAAGTGTTGCGATTTTTTATATACTTATTTATGTTATGATTTTGAATATTACTGTTTTCTTTAAAGATTAAAAAATAAACACAATACAAAATTAATAACAATATTCACACAACTTTATTTTATACAAAATAAATTTATTTACATTTTGAATGTTTGTTAATTATAATGTAGATTTAAGTCTTGAATCAGGTGATTAACCTTATGTCTTTTTAAACATTTCAGTCTCTCCAGTCATTCGACATTTTTAAATGGGATATTTCGGAGAACTGATAGATATCTTGATATCTTCCATGTCATATTTCATTTCATTCTATCGTCAAAAGAAAGTAGTTCATTCAATGATTCCCAGCCCTGTGAGAAGTCAATGGGTCTCGGTACGCCATATTTGTTTACTATTTAAGACAAGTAAGAAAAAACGTACTATGAACATCCATTGGTTTTGCTTTTATTTATTTTTTGTACAATCGACAAAACGAATTTAAAGTTACTTTAATTTTTAAAAGACTAACATGTGGGTATCATGTTACTTCCTCGTTAATCCATACTGATAGTGCAATAATGGTGAAATTTGGACATTAAACCTTTTGTCCAAACTACACTCCTAAGATAGTCCTCTAATTGCTGAATAAATAATATATTCTTAACAACTAGAAACTTCCTAATATATATACTATATAGAAAATAAATATATATTGTATACAATTGAGAAGCCTTCCACATTTTGTCACCTGTCACCATAAACATATGAATACTTTATGCTAGTAATTAATTAATCTATGTTATTATAATATTATGAAATAGCGAACTGTATATAATTGTATATCACATAATAATTTGACTTACTTGTAAAGCATACTGAAGTATTTTGATAGGTCCAAGAGCAACCCTCATGCCCTCCACAGCATCCATGAATGCTTGAACAAGATGTGGCGATGTTTCAAATATATTTGGCCACACGTGATTTAGCAGGTGTACAAGAGCATCTTCACATCCAAATCCGTATACACCAAGTGCCATGTGTTTTATAGCGGCGCATGCTGTTTGCCGATGCACTAAATCCCTGGGCAAAAGAATAATCTAAGTTAGTATAAATCTAGTCTTATTTACACAGTCTAACATGAATGCTTCTATCAGATTTTTTGATAAGAGAATGGCATGTTTTAAAAATCTCTCGTGTCTCGAATGCTTTCCCCATCGACCAATGAAAATGATATCTCTAATCCGTGCCTTATGGCATGCGTTTTACAAATCTCCTACACCCAAAATGTGTTCCTTAACTACCGACGAAAATGTGATCTTTTTCTCAAGTTGCTACCAGACACCACGTTCAGCTCACATCGTCTATCCTTCGAAAACACATTACTTGATACAGTTTCGTTCACTTGTTCTAAACATATTCTATTTACCCATATTTCACATTTCACATGCACATATTTCAAACATCAGAACCTTAGGTTTGTTCCTTTATATTTAAATCTGTCACTTGCATTCTTCTTCCATGCATGTAATGCACTTGAAAAATTTATTAAAAATATATTCATTAAAAATTACCTATCCATTAGGGCATCCTCAAGTAAAGGACAGACTGCATAAATGTAATCCTTTCCCATCTCTCCAATATATTCAAACAAGAATGACAATGACTTCAGTACTCCGTTTTGGACATTCAATTCTGGTACTCTGTATTCATTCATTAGGGCTGGCAAGACCGTGAATGGTGAACAAGTTTCTGCGACTATAGCGATGGCGACAGTTGTGCATACTCTGAAAATAAAAGTAAGATTTTTATATGGTAATAAAAGCAAAACTTTACAGGAGAGAATTTTGCAATTTCTAAGGCATATACAATAAGACATTTAATTGTAAACTTATATACATAATTTAAATTGAAAAATGCAAAATTTGCGTCTTATAGTGGTTTACATATTGTGTGGAATTATGCAAGTATTGGATTTCATACATTGAAAGGTAGTATGAGAGGTATGATATGTGATGGTACAGTAGTAAACTGTCTTTTGTACGCTGACGATGCCATGCTTATAGCACTATAAGCAGAGTTGATGACGCTGGTCGCGTGCATGAAAGAAGAATGTGAAGTGAAAGGATTTAATGTGAATGTGAACAAAACTAAGGTTCTGGTGTTTGAAAGTGAAGATGTACAGACGGAGTGTGTAATATGGGTAAAAGGAAAGTGTATAAAACAGGTGAATTCAATTGTGTATCTGGAGAGTGCGTTTTCAAGGGATGGAAGATGTGAGTTGGATGTGGTGAGATGGTAAACAGCTTGGCAATAAATTGAATGGTGCATTGTCCACATTAGTTGACAGTGTGAATATATCTAATTCAGCCAAAATGGCCATTGACAATGCGTTGTTGGTACCTACTTTATTGTACGGTAATGAGGCCTAAATATGCCCGAAACAGAGTGAAAGTAAGATAAATGCAGTAGAAATACGATCTCTTAGAAATATGTGCGGTGTCACCCTTGCGGACAAAATAAGCAATGGAGAGATACGCAGTATGACAGGGTTGCACGGCGATGTTATTGTGAAAATTAAGAAAGGAATGCTTAGATGGAAGATTGACGAAAAAAATGTACAGAGCAAGTGATCGAAGAACGAAGATCAAATAGCCAGAATGTTAGCTGACGGAAATGTCAAAAGCACTCGCATACCTAGGTGAAAATGTGTGAGGAGAATGATGAATATGAGGAAGCGAAAGAAGTATCCGAGGACCGCGACGCTTGGCGCTGTCCTCTCTGACTACCCCATTACGGATACAGCGTGAAGATATGTATGTACATCTTTATTCGTCTTTAAAGTCAGCGTAGTAACAAAATACGTACAAAATAGGAAATTTGATAGTATGTACTTTTATATGTATTTATATTTGAACTGTTCTTAAAAATGTCTACATTTTAGTTTTCACCTAATAAAATTCTATGCAATACTGTATTAGTTTCAAATTCCATATTGTTTAACTAAGAAGCCAGAACCCTTATGACAAGCAGAACAGACAGAGCTGAATAGTTACAACGTTAGTCCTGTTTGGACTACTAGTGTTCGAAATACTAAAAACTACTATAAACAATATTTATAATTTTAATTTCATTAATCTGAAATAATTCGTGCATGTTTCACATAAAACTTGTTATAGCCTTTCATAACTAAATTGGTATTTACAAGTAAATAATAGCGAAAAATTGCTACCTGTTTTGACGCTCTTGCACTTTTAAATTGTTGAGCAAAGTAGCCAACACATCATGTGGACCAATAGCCTTGGCAATATAACCAAAAGTATTTACGGTTGCTCTCCTAATGGCTTTCTTGTGTGCCTTTAACAATTCGAGAAGTTCAAAGCATATCCTCATCCATTCCCTCGCCGATACAAACTCAGGTCCTCTGTCTGCGATACGACCAACCAAATCAATACAATTTTCTTGCACTTTCTCATGTCTGTAAAAGTGAAACATCAATTAATTTAATGATAAATTGTAGCTTTTATTTATGTACTACTATTTCTTATTTTATATTGTACATTTTACTGTACTATATTAGCCTCTAATTGGCGTGATACTGTTTTTAACCGACTTCAAAAAAAGGAGGAGGTTCCCAATTTGGTTGTATTTCTCTTTGTTTTTTGTTTTTGTTAGTTACCTCATAACTTCTTCATTTATGAAACGATTTGTAAAATTATTTTTTTATTTTAAATAATTGGTCCCATTTAAATTTCACTGCTATTGAAGCTTGGGATTCGAAGATACACCAAATAACGCGAACTGGTTATAACTTTTATTTATTTATATTGATAATTCTCTTGTATGTCATTGCGCTCCAGAATTAGAAAAAAAGTTAATTGAAGAGCTGCCCTAGATATTTATTTAGACCAAGGTCACTCAAAAGGTAGAAAAGAAAAAAATTTAATAAAAAAATTTAACAGTGTACTATACTTATACCTTTATTATATATATAGACTTATACCCTTACTAATCAAAACTTGAGTACAAAAATTACTTCATAAATACGATAGAAATACCCATATAATTAAATTTGACAAATTTAATTATTATCGCGTTTTTAAAGTTATTTTTGGACTCAAGTTTTGATTAGTAAATAATAGTTATTTCGTACTTCTCAGTGTTTTTTTTTAATAATTGTTTATTCTCTTTGTTTTTTTTTTGCTTTTATATTTCCTTCATTAAGCGCACTGTTGGTTATTAAAAAAATACAAATAAATGGTTACCTAACAATATGAACTTGTTTTAATTTACCTGTTTTTCAAAATTGGTGTCAGCCTGGGCAGCAGATCTTTGATAGGTGGTGTCATTTTGGTCATACCAATGACATTGACAATCGCTTTAAGTGCTCCCAAGATAGATCCTAGTACTTCTGGGTATTCTTCACCCAAGTACTCATACAATACCACACCAAGATGGCCCATTAGTTTTTCCTGCAATTGAATAAAAAATTAAAATATGTAAATATACATATCTACATATAATAATCCATATAAATAACATGTAATTGTGGAACATTTAAACACTACGTAAGAAAATTTAATGAAAGGAAGTGAATATATTGCTCTTATATTATTACTGACAAAGAGAGGACTCAAAAATCTTGTTAGATTAATTTCCATAATAATATAATAATTCCGTAATATGTAACTAATTAATCTGTGGTAATATTTTTACAAAGATCTTTGACTTAAGACTGTAACTTAAACAATACTCAATTCAGAACAAATATATAAGAAATCTCAATAAAATAACATTTGTAGGAGAGAGAAGTCGAAGGTCAGGAGTCAGCGGCAAGTAAGCAGATTATGGAGCTCCAAGTGTCGCAGTCCTTACAAACAATTATGCGCGTGTAATACATACTTTAATGCCCCTTTATTTATATGGAAACAAACTAAATTATATGCAGTCCTTGATCCTGCTTCATACAAAATTTTCTATACATACATATACCGACATTGTATTCCTAACAGGATATTCAGAGAGGATGTAGCGCCAAGAATCGCAGTCCTCACACACTTCTATCGCCTCTTCAAATCTCATCATTTTCTATTCAAATATAAAGATAGCACTAACCTCTTGACAAGTTTTCATAACTACAGCGATGCGCGAGATGAGATCAGCAGCTTGTTGACGTACTTTTGCAGACTTATTATTCATACGCCACAATATGATACCGCAAATTTGAGGCAAGTAGGGCTTCACGCGTTTACCCAACTGATTAACTATTGTGCCAAAGCCATTCAACATAACTACATCCTGTAATATTAAATGTACATTTTATTAATAGCTAGCTTTCCGTTAGCGATATCGTACATGTGGATTTCGAAAAAAATACAAATTCAAATTGAAAACGTAAAGTAGAAATAAGTGAACAGGTAATCTTAGCATTAACTCCTCTTTGTAAACGGTGTTATGGTGTTCCTTTTGAACTGTTTTAACAAAAGGTTTTTTATTTTTATAAATGGAATTAACACATACAATGTGCGTTAATTCAAAAACTATTCAGTTCTGAATGGCAATAAAACTATATTTTAGAATAAATTTGCAGTTAGAAATAAATTATTTTATGATCACATTCTACCGATACCGGTAGTGACATCTTTTATTCTTTTTAGTGTACCATGAAACGTAAAGTACTTGACTGTCCCCACACGACCATACATGATATTTCACACGTTGAAATATTTTTCTTAATTTTTAATCAATAGTCTAAATACAAATTTTCATGATATTAACTATATAAACAACAAATTCCCATACAAAGATTTATATCTTTATTCCATATTTAAACCCCGCAAAGGATAAACTTCCAAAAATTGTATATAATAATAATATACTCAGACATTTCACACAGCGCCATCTAGTCCCAAAGTAAGCAGCAGAGAGCTTGTGTTATGAGTACTAGACAACTGATATAGTACTTATATACTTTTCTTTTATAAATAAATACATATAATACATAGACACACCCAGACTCGGGGTGGGAATCGACCCCGCAACCCCCGTTTACTTTTCGACGCGCTTAGCCGTTGCGCCACGGAGGTCGTCAACATATCAATATGAAAACAGTGTGCAAAATTTTAAGTTTCTAGAACCAGTGGTTTGGTCTGTGTGGTGATATATGTCAGTTTTTTAGTCAGATAAATGAAAAATTAAGATATTAAATCATTTCTCTAATATAATAATAAATAATATTCACCTCAGTAGTCTGTTCTTGGAATGCATACAATATGCCGTCAATGAGTGCTTCTTCCAATTTGGAGTCTATATCAGCTGCGCCTAAATTTGCCAATATCTTTTCAATTGACTCCATCACCATTTTACGGTATTGTTCATTGTCGTCTTTTAAATCGTCAACAATTCTGTTAATAATTTCTGAAGCCCCAACCTAAAAGGTTGAATAACAATAATTTACTCAGACATTTCACACAGCGCCATCTAGACCCAAAGTAAGCAGCACAGTGCTTGTGTTATGGGTACTAGACAACTGATACACTACTTATATACTTTTCTTTTGTAAATAAATACATATTATACATAAACACCCAGACTCGGGGCGGGAATCAAACCCTCACAGAGGTCGTCTCATAATAAGACTTATAAAAAGAGAGAATAAACTCAGTAATTATAATAAGGAATATAGTTAATAATTATATTTACACAATATTATACAATAACTATGCTGTCACTTTTCCTGCAGCTTCATTTGTGTGAAAATTCTAAAGTTAAACCTTGGTGCGATGCTTATACTATATAATAAAAGTTATGACTCGTTACTTTAGTACTGTTACATACACTATACCTTTATTAAGCACTCTATGCAATAGCAGAAGCTGAATCTAAATTATTTAACTAAAACTCAGCCAAAAATTGGAGAAAGAGGGTTTATAGTACATAGCAAGTACTAAATTACAAACGGGGATGGAGCTAAATGAGCATGGTAGGAATGTAGTGTTTATTACCTGGAATGTAGTGAAATGTTAGATAATGCTTACTATTATTGATATTTTTAGATAGACATGTAGCAATACATTCAACATTTTTCCTCTTCCCACATTTTTGACATATTTCTAGCTTGACTGCCGACAATAACTCTTATATCTTATAGTTTACTCATTTTGAAAAGAAAGACGAATATAACACATGTTTAAACATGTACTATCATTCACACACAATACCTACATGCGCTATTAATGCTGCCCAAATAATAGCATTTTATTTTCCCCTCGTGAGCGAAAGAGAAAATGCTATTTATTATATACAATGCTATGCGAATTTGGGACCTGAAGTCATCTTCAGATCCCAAATTCGGTTATGTAGCTACATATCATAATCCCATACGTATCATAACCAATGTACGTTCTATCCTGAGAAAGAATTGTTAGTTTTACTACTTTATTAGAGTAGTAAGCATATAACGCGTCTTCGGTGATGTTAACTTTGAATGTTCTATTATTGGTACTCTATACTCACTTTGTTAGCAATTTCTACAGTTGTGTCAACAAGTTGGCGGTAGTTTCGTCTATCGAGCGCCATGCGATGGTTCCAGAAGTGTTTAAAGAAATGTGGTAAAATCTCATCCATAATATACTGCGGCTCAACGCCATCAGTACCACAGCATTGTTTCACTACCTAAGACCAATAAAAACAATTGTTAAACACATATTTACAAAAGAGGTTTATCAAGTTTCATAATGTTTTTACATGGAACTCATTATTGTTGGAAATACTCTTTTATGGAATGCTAGCTTGTATCGACGGCTTCGCTCGCTTTGTACTGACAGATGTTGGCCTACGTTTTTATCAGAGGTACGGCCATTTTCTCTTATGTAAGATTGATCACTTTGATAGTCTTTATGTAAAATAAAAAGAAATAAACGGATAGAATTCCATCTTCATATTAGTTTACGCTAGTAACTAATTAATCTGTAATATTAGTACGGTTTTTTTTAGACTTAATCTTCAGAATTCATTTAAAAAATAATAATAAAAAATATATAAAATACAATCATAATTGAGATAATTAGTTATTAATTACCTTCAAGACAATTTTTTTCATTTCCTCATCAGGCGACTGAAACTCACGAATCAAGATCAACATCACTTCACGTGTGTAATAATTTGCATACTCTGCATCCATAAGTGGAATAAGATATCCAATGGCTTTGAGAAATGCAGCTAAACCTTTTCCTCGGTGGGTTCTGATACCTTTCCATAGGGGCTTGAGAACAGAGTCAAAAGACTCGATACCATACGGAGTAGCAGCTTCAGCTAATGCAGCACTTGCCAAAGCAGTGATAGTACGCACTTTTTGTTGCTCGTCTACTAAACCTGCAATACATAACATTAAAATTAACATTAACAATTGAAGCAGTGGCAATATCTTCATACAAAGTCACAATATCGGCTTGGTTTACTAAAATGCTCAGTCAAGAATAAAATAATAAATATCAACTTCAAACCTCAACTCAACTTCAAAAAGTTTCCCGTGAATTACTTGTTACATGAAAACAGGGTTATGACTCCGAGTCGCGACTAAGCAGTCGCAACCACTCTTTCTCTCCAATAAAGCAGTCTATAATAATGAGTTATAGCTATAACTGGTTTAAATAGCAATTAGTATGAAGTGAAAACATTGAAGAGGTTGTGAGACAAAACGTCTGGTTGACTGGTAATGTTTCTGGTGACACGTGTCATGGGACATGATTATGCACGTGTAAAGAAGATTATTTCCAGGCTATTAGTTGTTTTCGATGAAGTCGTTTATTTTATTATAGTATGACTTTCTAATCAATGTACGTTTTATAACAAATCTAAATCTATTTTCTGTTAATTGAGTAAGTTTCTGAGGGATTGTATTATAAAAACAAATGCAGTTACCCAAAAATGAATCGTTTGACTTAAATGTAATTTAAATTTCAGATTAACCAATTTATCATGAGCTCGAGTTTCCATAGCATTAATATCGCCTTTCTAGGAAGAAAAATATAGAGTTGTTTAAAAAACAAATCTATATTTTTCCTAGTATACATTATATTTTCAAAGATGTAAGGACAGAAAGGTGGATATATCAATGTCCTGAAAACAATCATCCAGCCACTTTTTTTTTTGAAAATAAAAATGGAGTTAATATGCACCACTGATACCTGCAGAAAGCCATAAAGACACTAGACCATGGACAATTGGACATATATGAAGTACACCAACCTAACCGTATCCACATCGATCAATCGTCTGAAAGCACACAGTAGTAGACTATAGTAGATACATACATACATGCATATCTTCACACTGTATCCCTAACGGGGTAGTCAAAAGAGGACGGAGAGCCAAGCGCCGCGGTCCTTACATACTTCTTTCGCTTCTTCAAATCTCATCATTCTCCTCACCAATTTTCATTAGTAGATAAAGGACATAATACTGTTGTTTGAATAAATGATTAATTCTTTATGGTAGTTGAATAAATAATAATAAAATTGCTTACCATGTTCAATGATTTCCACAAGTGATTTAAGATGGGGAAGTATAGCGCAGCCCATGAGAATAGCAATCTGTTGCACAATCTTTATTCCAGTATGACGTGCTTGCCAAGACTTCTTTGATCTGCACACAGCTTTCAAGAATGGCAGCAGGGAGGGAATACCTTAATAATTTTAAATAATATAAATTAATTGAGTCTTTGAATCATAAATAATATAGGGATTATGAACTTCTTAAAAGTATATTAGGAAACAACTAAGAGTATATATAAACTAAGGGTAATTTCTATAAAATCCCGATAAATTTTTAAGGTTCAATATTTCAGGTGAATTAGCTAAGATATAAAAAAAAATGTAATACATTCTTTTTAATGTATTTTTCTTTAAGATTTTAGGTATTTTAGGGATTGGATTATTTTATTATTTTCAGGATGTTTCAAAAACTATAACAACACAAGATTTTCTTTTCACTTTTTGGAAAAATATAAACAATTTCTACAAATATCTTTGAAAATCTAGATGCCATCTACATTTTAGCGAAGTCGAAACCCCAAAAACAACGCGATTTTCAGTATACTAGCTTCATATGTAAGTGCATAATTTGTCAATGTGTCTGTTATCTGTTTATTCAAATTATAAAAAAATTAACTAAACCCTAGGTGCTGTGATCACTCTTGCGATGGTATAACTTTTCACTCTTTACAGCACATACAAATAAACAATTTAACAGGATTTTATACGTAATGGATGTTAGGTTTCTGTTACCAAGAGGAAATTCATATCAATAAAATATTTTACCCAAAGCAGAAGCAACTACGGCGAAAGCCCTAGCTGTTGTATTTCTCACGTATTCATCTATGTTATCGATATCTGGTCGCATTGTAGATATCATCGTGGCTAAACCGGCCGCTTTAGCAAGATTTGAAATTATTTCTCGACCTTCGACACGTGCATAATAATCTTCATCAATTAGGAGAGGTTCTATTACGACTAAAATCTGAAAATATAAGAGTAATTAAAATTCGTAAAAATTATTTATATCAACCATATCCAGAACCAAGTAGAATGATAAAGGCAGACTTCTGACCAGATTGCTATAGGTATGCATGTCAGTAGGTCACCCATCCATTAAGTGATCATGTGAAGCATTACTTAACTTCAGTTATTATATCAAATAGAGAAGTTATGACAGAATGCTTACTAAAAAAAATACTAGAGTAAAACGAATCCAGCTATAAAAAACTTACTTTATGAACGTAAGGTCGCACTAAATCATCCAATTTGTAAAGGATTCTGTCAATGACTTTAACAAGCAGATGACGTTCTTGATCTTCAAGTGTGGGACTCATAAGTAATGGTAAAATTTGATTGAAAAGTGGTCCTGCGCCAAATTCGCGAGCTTTGTCTGTGATTTGTCGGAGTGCTGCTTTACACATTGGTGGAGTACCATTCTGAAATTCATTTCATAAAAATTAGTAAGAACGAGAAAAATAATCTTTAAACATATGCTTTGTTCAAAGAAGAACAGCATATACCTTAATTTTAAGCAACAGTTTCATAATTTTTCTCTCTTTTAGCTCCTCGGGTGAAAGTGTGTCTTCATCGACGTCGATGAGAAGTTTGTCAAAGTACTGAGCGTCCTCAGGCTTCATGAAGGGCAGTTGCTGGCTACCCTTGGGCTGTGGATCGAGGAGTCGCGCCGCCGCTGCCGCCGACCCTCCCACTTCCTCCGTCTGCATGAAAAAGCCGATTGGGGTACCAGCCAAGGGCGTAGGTGTCGCGGTCAGCTTACGAGCCGGCGTCCGTATGGGGACATAACCTGGGCAACAATATCACAAGTTAATGAATTATTCACAGTCGCATGCCATTTTTTCATAATCATGTTACACATTATTAGCAAAATATTTTATAGCTTAGGCGATGTCTATCCAACGGCATGAGACTGTAAAGACTGTCATCATTCATCTGAAAGAAAAAGTGAGTATTAAAATGGATTGTCTAGTTCAAATTCAACAACACATGTACGATTCATTACGATGGTAGGAAATCCAGTGTTGACTTTGATTAATACATGTGTCCTGAAACTCAAGTGTTAATTATTAACTACTATGTTCATGTACGTCATCTTATCTTATAAAGTATTAAATTAATTCAAATATAAACTAAAAAATTTACTTACCCGCAGGAGGAGGCAAAACCTTGTACCCAGCAGGGAACATGGCATCCAACTCTTCATCAGTGTATGGTCTATTGCGTTCATCTATTTCTTTCTCCCATCGATATGCTTGCAATTGTTCGGGTGTCATAGCAGCAACATGCCCTGGAGTAGGTGTTGCCATAGCCATAGCTTTCACTCCCACTGGTGTTGACTGTAATCATATATTCTTTTTAATAAAAATGAAAATACTGTACAGCACTGGACTAACTGGAACTAACACGAGACTTAACAAATACGTAATGATAATTTAAGCAATATTGTTGAAAAATAGAAATAACAAGTTTTACTTAAAGACCCCGAATGACTTAATTGCCTAAATACTCAGAAACATACATAACATTTCTTCTCATTGCACATCTATACATAAATAAAATGGAAGTGTTTGTATTTCGAAATAAAAGCTTTTCATTATTCTTATATGGTTATTCGCACATAAACCAAAACCTAAACACGCTTTCATAAAATATCTGTCTGTCTGTCTATTTGCTTGTCCGGGCTAATCTCTGAAACGGCTAGACTGATTTTGACGGGACTTTCATTGGCAAGTAGAAGACTTTTCAAAACTACTTTTTATACTAGAAAAATAGCAAATTTAAAACAGGTGAAACCGCGAGGCACATCTAGTATTATTATATCATCGCTCCACTTGAGAGTAAAACCACATATACGCATGAAACGCAATTTTACAGGAGTAAAAAAGTGTCTACTGAAATATTTTGTAATTTTGTATGGAAAAAAGTAAAAATTACTTTTAGATTCTTAGAACCTCACGCGGCTCATGAACGAGGTAGTGTAACAAATATTAGAATATATCTTGCCTAAATGTTTTGTTTATTATTTCAGGGATTTGTCATAGATATATTAAGGGGATTTCGATTATGAAAATATCGAGTTTGGTAAAACTCTGGGTTAATAAAAAGTTAAATAAATGAGCCGTTGCGAGACGCCTGGCAGATGTAAAACATCGAAACTATTTTGTATAGAAAATAGCATGAAAGGATAGTTCAAAATATTCAAGATTTTTTAAAGAAAAAATTATTCTGTATTTAAAAAGGCCAGGCGACATGTTCTGAAGTGAATAACAACACTGCATACGCTATAGGTACACGAGCTCAGTACAAGAGCGTGGCGACGTCGCCACCTCGCCAAGCCAACACCCGGTCTGACCCGCCGCATAAGATGTTTTACATCATTTATATTTATTATACTATTAATATACACTTAAATATATCTTAATTATTATTTATTGTTGTATGTTTTATTAGTAAAAAAAGCCAAAAACAATTTTAAAAATAAAACCAACTAACTATTAACAAAAAAATTATATAGAAGCTCATCCACGCTAGGCATACAGTGGAATTTTTCATAAACTAATTTTGCTAAGTCTGGACGAGTTTGTTAAGTCTGGATGGCTAATCTAAATCCGAGTTCAAATCTTATGTTTTACATTTCATACATACATAATTGTATTGTATACTTATACAACACATTTTTTAATAAATGTGCATCAAAATTGTTAAATTCAGTTATTTAAATTTACCAAAAGAGACTGGTAAACAGTATCCCATTTAACTTCTAATTAAATGCGAATGAATGTGACTTCCAAGCTTTTTTTTAAGAAAAACACAACATTTTGTTTTGTTGAAAAGGAGATATACGAGGTTATCGACTTCCAATTGAGTAAAAACTAAGAAGGTAACAAAAGATGCATTGAATACTTACCCCTCCTGGAGTGAAAACCGGGGTATGCGGCGTGGGTGTGGCGTGCGAGGGGGTCGCGTGCGAAGGCGTGGCGTGCGAAGGCGTGGCGTGCGAGGGCGTGGGCGTGGCCGCGGCCGGCGTGGCGCCCGGCGTCTCGTCCCACCGTGAGCGACGTTTGGTACCCGGTGTCGGCGTCTCTTGTATAGTGTCTACGCCTGTGCCGCGGTCAGTACGAGGAGTCTCAGCCCAACCACTGTTATGACCAGGAGTCTCTGTGAAATATAAAATGCAACTTCTTTAGTTTTCTAACATAATTTATGTACTATCGCGGAAAGTGAATGTTCGGCAGTTTAAAAAACCTTTGAATTTGCCTTAATAGACTGTTTTATCGACTCGACAAAGTCAGCAAATTCAAGTTTCTATTGGTGTCTTTGTCATTTGTAATTTCAAAATTGAAAGATAAACGTACGGAATACCAATCGGTAATCGTCGTATTCCGAACTAACACGAATGACGAGCATCGAAGAGCGACATGTGCCAAAGAACAGTAAAAAAACTGTAACTTATGGATACGTAGTCAAACTTTGAACCCTTATAATTTGGTCATTTGTCACGAGCAAAAATTTTTAAGTCACTTCATAATTTGTGTTAATTGTTTTAAGGCAATTGGATGTAATAGACAAATACTAAGAAAAATTTACAAGATGATCGGGATACTGATAGCCGACTAAGATATTCCAAACAAACAATTGACGAGAAATTTACTTGTTAGCGAGTGCGATTATTTTATGACGGATTATGTCATTTAGTATCGATTTATGATTCGATAATAAATACAACTGATGGTAGCATTGTTAAACTGGGTGTATCCTACTATTCTTGCAATGGGAAGAAGAGTTATAGTTGCAATGACTCACGTAAGCAACAAGGTGTATTGTTCAATCAGAGAATATTTTTACAGTCAATTCGAATTATTATTTTTCACGAACTAGATCAAAACTAATTCTAACTATATATTATAAATTCGAACGTTTGTTTGTCCTTCTTTCACATCCTTTCACCGTGAGAAAGTAAGTGATTCCCACGGGAAACTCGAGTTCATGTGGACGAAGTCGGGGCGGTCGCTACTGAATAATAAACTGAAATTAGAAATAAGTTATTCAAAGTTTTTCTCTCAAAAATACTCAAAATCCCAATACATGGAACCATACATGTACGATGCACGTACATGGTTTTGTAATTACTTTATTTATTGCATTAACTGCAGTTTTGGCGCGCATCAAATTATTGTACTTTGTTCGCGACCTAATATCTTTGTTTATATAATATGCAATACGCAGATTTTCTTTGTTTCAAGTCAGTGTTCGATTAAACGTGGATCGGATAAGTTGCATTTTTATTTATCTTCGTTCCTATCGTCCACTCGTTTGCATTTGCATAATTTTTATATTCTGCAGATTTTAATTCTGCATTGCAGAATTGTTGCAGAAAGACATTACATCTCATGTTTATATTACCCTTACAATACACTTATAATCGTTCGCACCGACCTACCGACACACATTCGACTTTTACTCATCAAGAACTTAAAATTCAATACTAAAATTGGAAAGTTTTTACTGCAAATTTTAAAATTAAATAGGTTGAGGTAGAGGAACCAAGCAAACCGCCTTAGCGTATTATATACTCTTTAAAGGAAACCGCGACGCAGAAAAGTAGGACATGCCAATGTCTGTAAAAATTTAAGGAAAAATTATTCAATTTATTTAATTCATTTGAAAAATGTCTCAAGCAATTTCTACTGAGGACCGTTACAGAATTATTACTCTGAACCAACAAGGGCGAAGTATTAGTGCCATATCGAAAGAATTATTCATATTGGTAGGCTCATAATAATGTCACTAATTTATCAACGCATTGTTCAGCTTTATATTTTTTCAAAACTATTTACTTTTTTTTTAGCGAAATACAGTAAGCTTATGGGTCAGAAGATATGCGGAAGGAGGTGACGTGCTAGACCATCATCAAGGAAATCGTGGCATAGCGGCGTTATCAAATGAACAACGTTTAGAAATGTTACGAGCTTACGAAATAGATGGGTTTATACCAACTAGACATTTTGCGGAGCGTTTCGATGTGCATAGTAAGACTATAAAAAATCATTAACATTCAATGAATTTACACCACAGGTATCCTGCTTACAAATTAGATCTAACGGAAGCTCATAAAATTGCACGTGTTAATTTTGCACGGCCATATTTGAATTTTGATTGGTCGTCTACAATTTTTTGATGAAAAAACGTTTAAATCAAGTGATCACGGTCGACTGAATCTATGGCGGTATAACCACACACGATGCCAAGAAAAAAACTTTATACGTAATAGAGTTGGGCTGTATCTCAGCTAAATCGCCTGACCTTAACCCCATAGAAAATCTATGGGGTTTAAGGCTCTTTGGACCGCTAAAGTACGAGGATATGGGATTTTGCTGAGTTTTGGGTAGAGTTTTTGGGTTAACTAAGTAAATTATACAAAAACCGCAAGTTGAAATAAGTAGGCCATTCTTTCATCTATAATCGTATGGATTTAAATTTTTAAAATTCATAGTAGAACATACTGAAATTTTTTTTTTTTCTCAAAGAAGATTTTTCGCATTTACGCAGTACGCGAATTTATTGATTTTCAAGGAGTCCGCAAGGGCTTTTTATTCAAATTACACACAAAATTTAAGTTGAAATATATAGTTCGTTCTTTTGATTACAATCTGATAAGAAAAATTTTTTAAAATTAATAGAAAAACATAGTGTCACCAAAGAACAAGAAATTACTAACTTTTGACTGTTATGTTCGAGCTTAATAAGCAAAATATACACAAACTAAAAATTACAGTAAATAGATCATTCTTTTGTCTATAGCTAGATATGTAGGAAGTTTTAAAACTCATAGCAGAACATAATGAAATTTTTTTTTTCTGACAGGAATCGCTACAGTACGATAATTTGCTAATTTTTGGGTATCACTCACGGGCTAACTAAGCAAATTGCACCAAATCCGTAAGTCAAAATAAATTGATCAGTCTTTTGTCTCTAATCGTATGGATTTCAAATATTGAATATCATACGGAACATACGAATTTTTTCTTTTTCTGAGAAGTATCGCCCGGTCATGGTAATTTTACTCGTAACTTTGGAGGACAAGCCAGCTATAACGAAAGCACAGAAAAGTTTTCTATTATCACTAATAAGTTTATTGTTATAACAACCATACAAAAAAAAATATATTTTTCCCATTCAATAAGAAAAGTAAAAAAAACAGGATTCATTGACTCGAATACTTTATGTAAAAGTTGATGTCACCGATGTGGCGCTTCAGTCGGGCTACGAGCCCTGTAGAGAGTGGACGTTTACACCAATTTTATTCATAAAAAGTGTTGCCAGTGAAAAAAATAAATGTAATATCGATATATTACTTCATGTGTCCAAAATTTTAATAATCGGTTAGTATTCAATTTAAGTATGACATAATGTAACTCATTTACTGTAATATAACGTAAATTGTCATAATTATGTCATTTAGAAAGAAAACGAATGCCTAAAAGTATATTAAAGTTAATGTAATGGCAATATTCCAATTTTATGTCAGTAAGTAAGTGTCAGTAAGTACCTAGTTATAATTATATCTATAATTTATATTTTATGGGAGCGGTTGGGCGTTTATTTTAATTATTTGCAAATTGTTTACTAGTAAATATCGTGATGTAAAATTGGTATAGTTTTGCGTCCCAAGTATCTACGCTGTTATGCATTATGCGAAATTGTTGAAATAAGTGCTTATTCTGTAGTGTGATGTCTGGATTATTTTAGTGGTTTAGTCGGCTAAAGTCGATCCTACTATAAAGACTGCTTCTATATATTTGTCGTCAGAGAATGTAATAAACGATAAAATGTATTATGTCGACAATTGATATTTTAAGAAGAATATTTCATTTCATACTAAAGACGTCGGCTGTTATGTGCATAGATTCCTTTGCCTTCCCCATTCCCTCTCAAGGCATAATTGTACAAAAAATATCTGTATTTTTACCGCGCTTTCAAAATTTTTCTATCAATTTTGCAATTTTCTCAACTGCAAATACATCGTTATCATAATTTTTCACTAATCGCTATTTATCATTAATTATACATATAAAAAATCTCTCTTTATTTATGTTCAATTATTCTTCTGTAAAGATATGTATTTGTAAAAGTGATTGTTTAAAAACAATAACTGTATATTTCAGATGGGGAAAGTAAGGCAATTTAACAAAATTACCAAAAAGAGGCGTTTGCATTTACAAATCTGTATAGAAAATACACGCAATACAACACGAAAACACCATTAGAAAAAAAAGTATGCTAGTTACTAGTTAGGTATGAAACTGTTATAGTAAGTTTGAACCCATTGAACGTTTATAATTTATACTTGCCTATTTGAACTAACGAGAGCATCGATTATAACTTGTGTAACATAGTGATATTTAATTAATATTCATTTCAGACATTTCTCATAAGTCACAATTTAAACTTTAATTAATAGTTCCTAATGCATTAATGGTATTTTAGTGATTTTGTAAATGTCTCAGATCACCACTTATGTTACCACTGATTTATACTTATACCATTTGTGTGACCCCCAAAATAAGCATATTTCATACTATGATAATGCACTCAGGCTACAAACTGGTAACTGGTAGTCTGGATATTACTAGATACTCTTCCAGTAAGTAGACTCACAGTTTAACTCGTTTCATGAACGAAATTAACCTGAGCAGGACATTGAAAGAACAAATTAAGTGATCAGACTGGGAATCAAATAACTCGGATCTTAGGACCTCGGAATGAACACAGCCTTATATTCATGTATATGTATATTACATTAAGAACCATAAAAAACGCATAAGGCCTATTTATAGAAAAACTAATACATCCGAGAATCTGGTAGTAACCTAGTATCAGTAACAAATAATTATAACGTAAAGCTGTTGTTCTATGAAATTTCTATGTAGGTACTTCATTAAAAATCACATTTATGACTTCATAAGTAAAGTTAACTATCCCTAATTTATAATATGTAAACTAGGTGCCTAAATGAGAATTTATCAGAAATTGTATGCGAAGAGGACATAAAGTATAGTTTTAAATTTAAAAAATAGTAACAAATCAATTCAATTTTAAAAAAATTGACAAATTTATATTATGTAAGTGAAAATTGTAATAAATATATTAATTTTATGTAACAATAACAAATAATTATAATGAAAAACTTGTTCCATGAGATATTTCTATGGAGTTATTTAATTAACAAATCACATTTGTTATAAATTAAATTAACTATTCCTAATTTATAATTTGTAAAGTACTTAAGTGAGAATTTATAAGATATTGTATGCGGAGAGGATATAAATTATAAAGTTTTAAATTATAAAAATAGTTAATTATTATTAATGATTCAATTTTTAATAAATTGTTAAATTTATGTTATGCAAGTGAAAATTGTAATAAAGCCCATATATTAATTTTATGTATTGCAGTTCTATCAACCAGCATCTAACAAGTGGAATTGATCATTTTGAGTGCAACAGATTGAGACTGTATCTACAGTAAGTACTTACTACTTTATGTAATGTATAGGATTTTGAAAATTTAGTACCTATGCCTACCCTAATATGATAGTTACCTATATGACAGTATTTGCCTAATACTTACCTAATATTTTTAATATTACAATAATGGGTTTTTTTAACAAAAATATTGCAATTAGTTTGCAATGTAAAGAAATGTAGTCTATTAGAGGACGATGTAACCCAGTCTATTACATGAGTAATGGTAACCATTGTCCACTGTTACTATTACTACATGATATGTGAAAGAAGTAATAAAAAATAATTATGTTTACATAGACATGTTATCTGTAGTAAATACAATTAATATGAATAAATATATTATATAGTAGGTATGTATAAAAGAGCAATAAATAATGAGAAATTGCTTGCTTGTTTGAAGCCAATTGGCAGCAACTCATTTAGTCAATCTCCAGCAAATGACATAACGCGTCTGATTCGTAAAGTAAACATTTCAAAATCTCATGAAATTTTAAATAAAACATATTTATAATTTAATTGCTTATTTAAGTTATGATGTGCAGTGTTTGTCGCCCAGTAATTAGGTAATAATTAGGTAGTAGTTAGGACATTAATATTATTTATATAATAGTAATGTCCTAATTACTGGGCTGGATGATACTAGATAATTAATAGTTTTTCTGGCCAGTATTTAGGATTAAACACTTTTAGTAGCTAGTGCCCGTGGAAAAAACTGGACATGAAAAGTGGTATGTTACATTCGCAAATGAATTGATCTCGGATTTCATTCACTTCCATGATGATATTCACTGCTAGTTGGTAACATTTGCATTGCAATTTCGATATGAGATTATAGATACGTTCCGTAAAAAATTTCATAATTATTTCTTCCAATTGGAAAAAACATATAACGTTTGATTTTAAATGACGGTCACAAAGTCACACTTGACTAAAAAGTAACAATTGAACTATGAAGTCAGCATTATTCTTGTGTACAAAAAAGTTGTGATTGAAACTCATTTAAACTAGATTTATCTATACCATTCCAATGTTCCAAATAAAATTACCATATTTAGTAAGTGATGTAGGGTGACCAACGTACAATGATGAATAATAGAAACTTTCTCTAATGTTATTACTGAAAGCAATCAATACTAATTTGTGTCGTTTTCCATATGGTAGTTACGGGAAAAATTTCTAAGCTTGTTTCTTATTGTTACAACTAATGTAAATTCTTTCTTAATGATCCGTTTTGAATTCATAACTTATTCAGAAATATATTTTATAGTAATAACAAATAGAATTGGCATTTCCATTATATCAATCCGTCTATTAATGAAATAACGTGAACGCATCTTTCATAAGTATTTAACTGTTAGTATCCCTAACAGAACTTTTATCTTGAAAATACTGAATATTGCATCAATTTGTCTCACAGTTATTTCGAATAGTCAGATATATTTGTTTTTTAATTTCAGTTTGCCAGTAAGCAAAAACAAATGCTTGTTAAAAGGCAAAAAGAATTGTAGACATAGATTATTTTTTTCAACAAATTCAGGAAATTGCAGATCATGAATCTATTCATGACTGTAAGTTTTCTTATTTAAATATTAATAGAGAAGTTAAATTTGGTCTTTACTCAAAATTTTATGTTAATTGTAAATTGTGCAACAAGGAGTTTAATTTGGAGACGTCTCGTAATTTAAAAGAAAAAGCGACTATTAACCATGAAGCAGTAGCTGGAATAATTTCTATTGGATGTGGTTTCTCTCATTTAAGATATTTTCTGGCAGCCTTGGACATACCATTTTTCACTGTAAAATTATATCGTTCTCACCATGACACCATGTTCACCTGGTGGGAACAGACAGCTGCACACAGCATGGCTCAAGCTGCTCGTGAGGAAGCTGAGTACGAGCACCGAAATTAATTGGCAATGTCAATGAAAAGGGAATTAGACAAATAGAAGACAGCGTAAATTCAGGCCGGAGGAATGGGATCTGCGTGTCATGAAGCGTTACTATCAATAACGCTGTACTGTGTTATTAAAAAGGTATTCGTAATTTATAATGCGTTAACTTTTATCATTTATTTTTGCTTTTATCTTCCGTAAAATTTTTACAATGTTCATTCCGTTGAATGATTATAATGTTCATTAGTATTGGTTTTTATTTTATAATAAACTTTTATGATTTTCTGATCTTCCTTTATACCATGTATTTCCAGCATATAACAGACACCAGACTCCTCCGATGACAATTTGGTGGTGGTTTGAATGATATGTACATTGTATTAATAGAGAGTAAATGTTATAAATAAATGAATATTATCTCTTCATACTATGTTTTATCTCATAGTAATATGTAGTATAGAACAAGTAAAGAGACAAATGGAAGAAGGAGTACCTTCATGCCAGGGGATTATAATGTTCGTTATTACATCTTTTTATTTTATGTTATATTAACTTTTATCTTTTATAATTTTTGATCTTCCTTTATTTTTTCCAGTATATTGTTTCCCTTCATACTATGTTTCATCTTCTACTAGCATGTAGTATGGAACTAGTGAAGAGAAGAAGAGGGAAGAAAGAAGAGGGAGTACATTAAAGTCAGAGGAGAGGAAGAGGATGTGAGGGTCATGAAGCATTATCATCAATAACGCTTGCTATTATATATATCATCAATACTTATGAATAATGGCAAACGGTATTATTATTATATAATGTATTAACTTTTATCTTTAATGGTTTTTAAATCTTTCTTTATATTTTTCCAGCATATTTATGTCCCTTCACTCTGTTTTTATCTTCTTAATACACAGTTTTGGAGAAGAGGTGATGTATTAAGTCTCTTCAGAAGAGAGAAGGAAAATCGGTGAAAGAAAAAAAATAACGTTAAACTGTGTAAATACTTGTATAATAAGATGCTAATCGATGTTAGTATTATATATCAACTTCATCTCTTATTGTTTCCTATATTTTTAATCCCAACCCAAAAAGAGGGGTGTTATAAGTCTGAAGTGTGTCTGTTTGTGGCATCGTAGGGCCTAAACGGATGAACCGATTTTGATTCAATTTTTTTTGTTTGAAAGGTGACGTGATCGAGTGTCCTTGGCTATGATTTAAGAAAATCTGTTCAGCCGTTTGAAGAATATTAGCTCTTTTTTAGTTTTTGAAGGGACGCGAGCATCTTCTACTAGTCTGTTCGATACGAAATTTAGTATCTTATGACTTCAGTAATGGCACAATGACATGGTAAACTTGACCTGATGCTACAGCATCGTCTGAAGTCAGCAGGATACCCAACTCCTCGCCACTTATAGTAGAGATATTATGTTTAAGCTCATTGAAATGGTCTCTATGAATAGGGTATAGATAGATAGATGGTGATCAGGGTCTGATGATAGATCACACAACTATTGTCAGAATATTCAGATTTTGGCGAGGCACGATCCCATGTCGCAATTTCGTGTATCGTCCCGGGAAGTATTTGCGTGAATGTAGATCGTAGTAATAGTGTAGATTGTAGTGTTTAAAAATCATGAAATAAAACAAATTTAAAATTTAAAAACCCCTGATTCAATAAAGAAACTCCAAAAAGTAAAATAATAATATGTACCTCATGGCCCTTATAATTTGTGATAAGTTTCGATATAAATAGTAGTAGTAATATAGCCAAGCGTTGTCGCGTCGGGGGACCACTAAATAAATAAAGTAAAAACAATACAGCGAAAAACGATAAAACTAGGTATAAAATTTAAATACAAGTAAACTTAGCAGTCCTCAGACGTGAAGACGCTTGGACATGTTACTACTTCTATTTATATCGAAACTTATCATAAACCTAAAGGGCATTGAGGTACATATTATTTTCTTACTTTTTAAAGGTTTATTTTTGTCGGGAGTTTTTTATGTTTTTGATTTTCGTGTCCTTCATACAGTATAGTGAGTTGTAAAGGACAGATACATTATAGACTAAATAGGAGTGGAACAAACTTGTAACTCTTCGATATTATCAATACTTTATTTTGTTTTGTTAAGTTTATTGTTTTTGATACAGACAGAGCGAAGAGACGAAAAATGGAAGCAGAATTATCTTCGATTACAGTGAAGAAGGTCCTACAAGATGCGAAACGCCACTAACAGTAGAAACTTGGAATAAAATACAGAAGAATCCGTATGAGTAAAATAATAATGGACACCCTACTATTATTAATGTATAGTTTAGTCAAAAGTGTACTAAGTTTTAACAAAATATTTTAAATAAAAACTAAGTTATAAACGTTATATTATTTGCGTTACATGTAATTATATAAGTGCAGTTTCCTCTTTACTTATACATGCAATTGTCATACATACTTTCCTGTATTTATTACCTAAATTATAAAAAATATAAGAAACCGATTATAATCTATTATTTTTTTCTCAAATTAAATTAATAGTAATAGATCCGACTGAGGTTGACCTTCCCTAATCGAGTTTCCTAATAAAATAAATATTTTATACAATATAATGTATAATAAACAAAACGAGCTAGGGTTGCCACCCCACATCCCTACATTTTGAATTAAAAATTATTGAATTAATTTTTTTCAATAATTATTGTTATGCAGTTTCTAACGAATAAAAGATAGAAATAAAACTCCAAAGTAGGGTTGCAAACAAAGATAACCCTATACCATCGTGTTCCTAATATTATTATCTATTTTCACATATAATTTTCATATGTAAGGAAACTCTATGAGAGTAAATTACTAATACACACTTACTTATTTACACTTATCAACCTTTAATTATTGCTTAGAAAAAGGTAGTCAACCCTACTTTGGCGTTTTATTTACATCTTTTACTCGTTAGAAACTGCATAACAATAATTATTGAAAAAAATTAATTAAACAATTTTTAATTCAAAATAGCTATGCAGGGATGTGGGATGGCAACCCTAGCACGTTTTGTTTAATTATACATTATATTGTATAAAATATTTATTTTATTAGGAAACTCGATTAGGGAAGGTCAACCTCAGTCGGATCTTGGACTAATTGAATAATGATTACAGAATTAGAAATTACCGTATAAGTGACCTTCTTTTTTTACTAGGAAGTCTTATTTTAACTAGCTGCAAGTGTATACAGTTGAAATCAACCTTGGTGCACGTCTGGTTCAAGTTTAAATTACTAGCTAGCTTACATAGATCTGCATGGATGGATGACCGAAGCCTCACTCCATTCGCTCGCGACCCCAAAGGCCGGCCTCTTGTCTTTAGAATACCGTAGCCAAATTCTCTGGCCCAAGCCACAGGGTAGGTGTTCTTGTTATTGCCGCTGACTCCAAAACCATACTCTTACTCATACTAATAGAAACCTTGGTATTCACCATTATACCTACATGTCAATACCAAATAAGCCGAAGTCGAAATGGTCTGTAGGTACTAGACGGCGAATTGTTAACTCCACGGTATCATTAGGCTGTTGGTTATTATCCATTACCAAAGAACTTGTCGAAATCAGTAGAATGAGTTGGATTTCAATGGGTTTATTATGAGTCGTCTGACTAGGAGTACTTGGGTTTCGTTATCTACTGCATCACACTCAAATCTCTGAATCACATCATCAAGTACAGTACAGTACATAGAATATAATATAAGTATATCCTTGCGCATCATCTGATCCTGGCCCTAGTCTCGTGACAGCAAACAGGTCAAAAAATCTTTACGATATAAGTAGGTATAACGCATTATTTTTTATTTTTATATATACAAATGAACACCTAATATAATATATGAGAATATGTGTAATATTTTTCAAACTACGTTTAATATGTTTATTTCTAAACTAAATACGATTTCATCTCATAAATATTTCTGAACGTAATGCTTACGAAACATTCAATAGTATTATAAAAGTCTGTGAGTATTATAACTTTATTTGCATGTGTGGCCTACGGGAATCGCGCGTGTGTGTGTGGGAGAAATCTGTGAAATTAGGTACTATGAACACGTTCGATAAGCAAACGCCATCTAACGTACGAATGTTTCCCCTAAAAGGAGAGCCACAAGGCCTTAATGGTGCAGAGATAGGATCACAGTAATGAAAGGAGAACGGAGGATCTCGTGCAACATTGTAGAGACATAATATGGGAAAATTTGCGAGGGACCAACATTTGCACTCGCTTAGGAGAGTCTATGCGTACGCGACTCCAAGCTGTTATTGATAACAACGGTGCATACACTCGATATTAATTGCAGATGTCGGTCGTTCGTATATTTTCTCATGTGCAAGCAACATTGAACTTGTGGAATGACCTTCTTTCTCCTTTTCTTCTTTTCCTTCTCATGTCCGTCATTCCAAGTCACTGGTCATCTTTAGGAAAAACCTGCTCAAACATCTTCTTGCAAAATTCCTAAATTTAAGTTGTTCCAACTAAAGATGATACCATTTTCACTTCATCATTAATCTTTATATCTATTTTTACTATTTTATGAACATTTAATATTTTATTCTTCTACACTGCAGTTTCATATAAAGTGTCTTCCACAAAACTTTGTGGAAAACATTTTATATGACAGACAACGTCGTCTGGAAGAGGTCGCGTTGAGCGATAAAATTGTCTGCAATTCGTGTCTTTCTATACGTCATCAATCGTGTTATCTCGTGATTGTATAATACAGCCAATTTAAAGTGACGGCCAACCTCCTAAACATTCCCTTTCCGCGATACTACATACGAACATAATTAAAATAAAGCATATTAAATTATCTTCGGAATTTATCAATTAAATGTCCAATTAGTTTACAGGAATCATGCTATATGTAAAAGGACAAGTACTGACCTCTATCAGTTTTTGGTGTCTCATCCCATCTGTTACGTCTGGAAGTGTGTTGTGCAGGTGTCTCTCTACCAGGAGTAGCATGTCCAGGTGTGATATGACCAGGAGTAGCATCCCATACTCGAGCCGACGGTGTAGCACCAGGAGTCTCGCCACCACGTGCACCTCCTGGTGTTTCTTCCCAGGCTCCTCTCTACGAAATTATCACACTTTCGTAATACTTTCTGTATTGATTAATAATATATTATTTTATGTAAAGAATTTGGAATTAAAAATGCCGTTTCAAAACTAAAAGTTTGTGATCGGCAGATGCAACTACAATTTATACCTTTTTATTTACTTGTCACGTAACTTACAACAATTTATCAAAACGTTAGTTGTGAAAACCCAAGAAACATCATATAAAATGAAGCGTTTTTTTTTAATTTCATAGATATAATCAAAAGACTACCTCATTATCCCAAGAAGGTGTAGCTTGAGAGCTAGGAGTAACTGATAATGTAGGCTTCTTTACAGTTGGTGTTTCATCTGAACTCTGATCCCAGCGTCCTTTGCGCTTAGCTGCAACTGGTTTTGTTGCATCTCCATTTGCTTGTGCTACAGGTTTAAGTGTTCCTTCTCTTGCTCTTTCTAAAAGCTTCTTTCTCAACTGGAAATTATGTCAAAGTGATAATATTTATCGTATAATATTACATAAAACATATTATAATAATATTAAGCATAAAATAATTTATTATCTATACTACTATATAAATCTGTGGGTTCTACCGACTTCAATTCTACCATTTAAAAAAAAAAATTATCTGCCTCTAACAAGGGTTTCGAGTTCAAATCTGATAACTACATATTTGTGACTTTTGAGTTATACGATTGTGAACGTTTATGGATAAATAATACTTATAATAATTAAATTCATCCTAACACTAATTCCATAAATATGAACACATTGTCAACAATGTGTTTTCATATTATTTCTATATTTTCTGTTTTTCTGTAAATAAATAATTTATGGTATCAGGTGGTGACTTATAGGGGTTTAGCAAAAAAGAAAAGACCGATTTTTATGAATTTTAAGTTTTTATAATTACTTAACATCAGAGATGTGATTTATTTGAAATACATCTATTTAAAATGCAAAAAACCTAATTATATTTTGCAAAATATATTTTATTTGAAATAATCTGTCTAAGTATTTAGTATTTGAAAAATGCAAAATGGTTTTGTTAATTTTTTTAATTCATATTTCGTATTTTTCATTCTTAAATTCATAATTACTTTATTTAAGAACACCCGTCCTAAATGTTGCCAACAATAATGCCAACATTGCAAATTAAACTGTTTCTGTGCCAATTTCAATAATGCCAATACAATAGACCTGGAAACACTTCCAGGTCTATTTTCGTTTGGTGGAACGATTATGGGACCACCCACATAGACAGAACATGAAAGATGCACTCTTCGAACAAAACTAGTGTTAAAATCAGTGAAATAAGTGTTTTATTTGAAGAAAGTATTTTGAAAATATCTATTGTTTATTTAAATACTTTTGTATTTGTATTTCAATTAAAAAAATAACTAAGCATTTGCATTTTGTATTTAAATATTTTTAATAAACTATTTTGCACATCTCTGCTTAACATGGCTATCACATCTCAAGAGCCTGGATATGTAGCTCAGCGCACGCGTTATTCGTTCTTCACTCTCACGCTCTATATTAGCAGCAATAAGGTTGATATTCGCAGCTGCAGTTTGAACATATTTTAGAAGGGAGAAGTCTTAACGTTTGTTTTTGTACCTACTTTATTATATTTTGCACAAAATTACATTACTAGTTAAAAAATTGTTGTTTGAAAGATTTGAGACGTCATAAACTAATAATTATTTGTCCATTGCATCAAAAATTATTTTAAAACTCTTTAGAATTTCGGAGATCTTACTGAATTCTTGTGCAAAACAGCTTTCATTCTGAATTTTTTTTATGTAAATTCTGTATAACATGGAAATTATATAAAAACGAAACCCGATAATTACATCTAATTGATTTAGGTTTTCATTAAGGCGATCGTTTTCGAGATTACCTCCGGTAGAGGTATTTTTAATAATGTTGTATTCGCAAATTATAAAAATTTCAAATCTATAAAAAATATATGTTATGTTTCAATCTTTCTTTTAGTTATTCCGGACATTAAATACACGACGTGTTTTAATTCACTGCATCAAAAAAAATCTTAAACAGACGTCTAATTTTTAATCTAAAAATCGTATCATTCGAGTTATACTTGGTTGTTTGTAATGAAAAATATACCAAAATAATTGTCCTTGAATACGTGAGACATTTCGACAATCATAATTCTGTTAATCGAAAACGTATTTCTTCAATTCTACAATATCTGCAATTGACGCCCGCGCTCTGACCGAGCAGTCGCGTTCCACCCTCCCGCAGTCCCGAGCGGAACGTATTGGAGCTTAGACGTATATCAAATATTGCGATGCGCGCAGATCGATATCATTAAATTATTTTATTTAACAATTTTATTTTGTGTTGTCATGTAATTCTATTTTGTAAATATATTCACTATAAATATTTCTTCTTTATTTTGTAACTCATCTGTGTTATTCAATATTTTTATATCATGACCAGCTGACTACCCCATTAGGTATACAGTGTCGAGATATGTAATGTAACAAGCTGTACCAATGACTCCTACGTCCGCGTGAAAATATGTTCCGCGGCTTTATCGGATTAGGTTAGGTTAGATGTATGTGTATGTAGAGGTCACGGGTGTTATGTACTTTCGTAATGACTTTTGAGGAGAATTTATTAAGAAATTTGTGCGGTGTTGGTTATACTTTGTGATTTTTGGAAGTTTCATATTACTTTTGCATTTTTTCAATAAAAAAAATAGTATGATTTAAATTAGTAACTCTACATGTTTTACGTGCGTTATGCTTACTTTTGATTGCACTTTGTAGGTTTAAAATGCCATCAGCACGGGAAAGTATAAAGAAATACAAACAATATATGAAAAGAAAAAGTAAAACAATATTTGTTTTTAATAATCCATTTTAAAAAAACTTATGCCTTTACAACAATATTTTTAGAAAAAAATTCTTTTATTTCGTTATTTACCGACAGACAGACAGACAGACAGACAAAAATTTTAAAAATGGTAGAATGGAAGTCAGTGAGATAATCATAATACGACTTATCACAAAACTTGATAATAAATTGTATTTACAGACAGAAGCTGCAGATTTATATAATAGTGTAGATTATATATTTATACTATACTATTATTTATTTAATCTAGGTACTGCATACAACTACGCCGTGGTATGACAGCGCGCTGTAGAAAGACTAGCGCTAGGCCGTTAGGCTCCTCCCGATAGGCGGAGCTTATGCGACTTTCTTCACCCCTTTACATTTTTTATCAAAAAGACACTGCATTTTTCATCAAAAATCTACCCCTAAGGATGTGAAGTATGGGATGAAACTTCGTTATGGGAAATGTTAAACTGCTGAGCCTATGATAATGAAATTTGGTACAAAGATAGTATGTGACTGGAGACATCTCCGGGTTTTGTTTATCAAAAAATACGAAAGTTTCTCTCTTTATTTATTAAATGTTTATATATTTGATAAATGTTTCTTTCTATATTTGTTTTCTCTGCGTTCCTATACCATTTATCCGATTGCTATAAAACTTTGGTAAGTTGTCGTCCGTACGCCGGGGAAGTTCTGTATAATATGTGAACATTTTTCCACGCGGATGAAGCTGCATGTAGAGCTAGTATATGATAAAAAGAATTATGCATTTTAATTCAACTTTTTAAACAATGACTTCCAATGTGGCAAGAATATTAATTCTGCCAATGTCGTAATTCACTTCATTAGTATCACCAACATACCTCTAGTTAAATATCGCTCCGTGTTCTCAATTCAATTCAATGATGAATTCATAACCGAAATACGGAATTCAATGTTGCGAAGTCAACGACCTCGCCTAACGCTAGAACGTAAGATTAAAAATATACGACTCATCTGAAGTAATTGTTGTCCCTGATTTTTTAAATTAATATCTGTGTTTTTAAAACACAAGTAAGTTTCAAATTAGTAAATGTAAGAAAGTAAAAGAAAAAACTAATATTACTTATACAATATACATATTTTGAAATTATTTCCTGAAGAAGTCTTCATATGGAATACCAACTACGATTAAACCACATTGGTCAAAAATTATTCTCTATTTTAAATAACATGATGTACTTATTTATTTGGCAACCTCACCTTTGAGTTTTTCAGACAGTTTAGATCTTTCATAAGACAGATAATGGTGAACTAGAATTATTTATTACTTTTTGAACACTCATTATCCTTTTTTTTTTGAGTAGAGAGATTTTTAAATTTTTAATTTAACTTTTATTTGACATTTTAAACTTAGATAAAAGATGAGCAGTCAGGTCAAAAGTAATAGGTAATAGTAATATCTCATGCTGGTCATCGTCAGACTTTCAGTTGCACACAGAGATCAAACAATGTTTAAAGCTATGATGCCATGGACAGACATACAGACACAGATATCAGTGGCGTGCATTCCATAGACAAATAGACTTCTACCCTGACAATTTACTAATTAACTAAAGTAAAAAAGAAATATATCGCAATTAAAAACATGTTTTCAAAATTCCAGCGCTCGCCTTATCTTTATTAAAACGCATCAAGAAAGCGTCACGCAACCATTCGCTCGAGAGACAAATTCAAATCACGGCTTGATTTACACACATTCAAATCTTTTCTAACGCTGTGTTTGGTATAATTACACACGTGCATATGTAGTGGTTCTGAATGTTTACTTAGCCAAAACACGCACACAAGTTAATAAAGAGACTGCGTCTCCGGCCAATAAGAGCGCCGAAAAAAGAAACTGTCAACGATTTGAATCTTATGAAATAATTATTATGTAATTAGTCATGATGTAGTTAAACCATTAATTTAATCAATTAGAAAATATCCTCATTAAATAATATGAAAAATCAAATGCTTTTTTGTTATTTTAGCGCCTCTAAACATTTTATAGTGAAGTTCTCTTATCTGCTTATGGAATTTTTAAGAGATACGTACAAAAAAACAACAGATGGCGCTCACGGACATTCATTTTCTAAAAAAATTAGAGTAAATTATATTATAATATGCATTATCTATTATTAGAGTAACATTAATATAGGTATGTGTTAACTTTAATTGACTTTTCTTTTTTGTTGTAGCTTTATAATATAGCAAGTATCAATTTTGCTCCCATTGAAATATTTTTCAAAGTAGTTCCAGTAAATATATAATCTAAAATTAAATCACATTAACATTTATTACATATGAATTGTAAGTGGCCATTTTAGTGAGTTTTCCTTTTATCTATCGTACTGAAAATATCTGTGCAGGTCATTGACAGATATACAGGCAGATACACTTCGTTTTATATCGAGGGTTAAAAATAGTCACAATAATTTATTGACTTACTTCTGTTTCTTCAGCTCGAAGATATTGCTCTTTCATAATTTCGGTATATGTTCTGGAGCCAACATCTGGAGTTTTACCTCCTTCAGCAAATGGATCCATGCGTTCCGGTGATATTATCATCCTGCGCCTCTTTTGACGATATTCATCTTCTCTATCTGCAATAGTAGGTCGTCTTTTGTCTGCAAATGGGTCATAATCCTTGTCACTCTGAAAGCATGAAAAAAATTCTTAACTAAAATATCAGTTTTAAAGAATGGTTTGGAAGACAGGAAATAAAATTTAGTACCTGAGCAATGTCATTAAGTAACGACGCTGGTGCAGTATAGCCAGGTCTTTTTTGGGAAATAGGGACATTCTCGATATCTTCATCTTCAACTTCATCATTTGCAGCAATAGAAGTCACGTAGCCATCATATCTTGATTTACCTCCTTGACCAGCATTATCATAAATGTCACTGTCATAATAAGTATCTCCTAAGGACACCCCTTTACTAGAACCATTCTCAGGTAATTCATTCTTCTTTGATTGTATTTCTCGTATTTGAGCCTCAATCGCTGAAAATAATAACTGATATTATTTCTTTGGATAGACATAAAGATGTTTAAGAATGAGATTAGTGTTATTCCTAATCAATGAAACAACTTTCACTAAGATTATCATTTCAACCAGAAGACATTCCATTGCTGGATAAATGCCTCACCTCATCATGAACAACTTTGTTAGAACATAACAGCAAAGAAGATGCTCTGTTCATGATAAAAAAATCAGATGACAGGACTTGAATTATATTTAACAATACAACAAATAGAGGCAATAAAAGCATAATTGAAAAATAGAAAATACAGAAACAAATGAAAATTGAACAATAAATTATGAACATTGTTACGGTTGGACCTTATGCTTAAGGAATAAGGTCGATTTTTAATGGAACTAGAAACGTAACTTAAAAGTTACGTTTCTAAAACACAAAGTGTTTCTCAACTATCTATCGAAGTGATATATCGAGGCAAATTATGAAGACTACTGCGACGACCTTGGATAGAAGAACTCTGCGATTCGGGAACATAGTTATTGAGTGAAGCGTGTACCTTCGGTGACTACTACGCGAGTACCTACTTCGAGAGCGACTACGAAGATTAAGAACTGCCGTAATTAAGTTTGCATGTTCTTGACATCTGCTTGTACGAAGGAAAATAAACTCTTTGCACCCTTAACCGGCATCTTATTACCCTCAGCTCATAACAATATTATGTGCGCTACCCTACATCACAAAATTTTATATTTTTGATATCTTTACATACATAATAGTAATTGTATAACTTCTGAATGACTTGACCGTCTGAGATCATATTCGCGTAGTATATTTGTTTTGTTGAGAATTTGCAATGATGGTTAATAGCTAAGCTAGGATCCGATAGGTGGCACGGTAGTACACTATCGCAGGTGAAACCGCAGGGTACAGCTAATGACTTTATAATTATTGTAAAGCTTCAAATATTATAGACAAAGAAAGCAGAGCAATGTGGTGTCCAAATATATAACTGCTGGTCTTGCTTGTCACTTTCTGCTTCTGTTTCTAGTTATAGGTACGGTACATGTTCTAGTTTTCACATCTGTTTTTTGAAAAATATGTCAAATTTTTTTCACTCATTTATTACTGTATATAATTTATGAGGTAAATCTGTTTCATATAATGCAATAATGCAGGACAAGGGGGCAAACTTTCTGTTAAAGGGCGTGGCGATGTCGTGAGCGTCCAAACCTGCAGCAGCCTGTCGCATAAAGACCTGAAAACTGCAAGATGCAACCACCAGGAATGAATATGAAAGGGTAGTATACAGTAAGCTTGACGATAGGTTGAATGTGAAGAGCGAGGATGTTGAAGAAAGTTGGCAGAACCTCAGAGATAGTATGATTGAGGGTGCGAAAGAAGTGTGTGGAATGATTGTAATTGGGAATGGTAAAAAGTGTGATGTGCGGTGGGATGGTCAGGTGAAGAGTCAAAAGCTAGTAAAAATACATCAACTTCTAAATCGGGGAGCCTCACTCAATTTTGCCGCTCGGGGGCCTCTGACAGCGTACATACAAATGTGAACTAAACAAGCTTGTAAAAATACATAGACTTCTAAAACCAGGTGCCTCACTCAGTTTTGCTGCCCCAGGCCCTTGACAGGCTTAGTCCGCCACAAGGCACTTCTTTTTGGTGTAATTACAGAACTTTGAGATTTGAGGAAGCGAAAGAAGTATGTAAGGACCGCGATGCTTGGCTCTCCGTCGTCTCTGACTACTACCCCGTTGGGGATACGGCGTGAAGGTATATATGTATGTACAGTACTTTTTGATATTATGAAATAGAATGTGATAGGTAATCGTTTTTAATTACTGAAATCTCAACGGTTCGACAAAACACGAAATAGCAAACAAAAATAAGTATTAATAATTACAATTCAATTTGTAAGGTTATTCAATAGTGATCGAATTATCAGGATTGTAGTTTTCTGCTGTTATTATTAATAAAAATAAATTTAAAAGTAAATAACTAAGCATACAGCGGTTAAAATGAACAAAATACATTAATTGGGACGAAGTTACATGTTTTTGTAATGTGCCAACGATTTACAAATGGCTGGCGCAATAGAACAATTTAAAAACTGTGTTACCTTCATGAGTTCTAGGTATTTTATCCATTTTAGAAGTTCATGAGCTCTACGTTCATCAAGATCACAATATTTAACAAATTTATAATAAAGAAATATGAAAAACAATAAAATATATTGATAAATAATCACTATTCACCACAGACTATTCACTTTGCTATTTAGCACAGAACATATATTAGGGATGGGCAAAAAATATCGATATATCAAAATATTGATATTTTTTCAGAAAAGAATCGATAAATATCGTCGATATTTTTAATTTCAAAATATCGATATTTATTTCTGAGTATCAAATTCGATATTTTTTTAAATCTTTATTATATTTTAAGACTCCAAGGGAAAAATAATGAATGTCACTTTTTTTGTGAAACAGACCTTTTAATGCCATCTGTTAGCTTTTTGGTGTATTATTTTTATAGAATAATCAAAATTGGGTAAAACCATCGCAGTCAGCTGTAATAGTTCAATTTGTATATGTTCATTCATCGCAAGAAACAGAAATGTCCGAGCGCCGAACGTTAAAAATCGTCGTTGTCAATTTGACAGTTGGCATACGTGCTGCCGGCTTTTTCCTAACCTAGCCATTAAGTCAGTATATATAATTTTCTCTATGCACTAAGTAATCACTACGTAACCTAGCAATCTGAGAGTACAATGTTTTTCAGTCGTATTGTAGGTATTTATTTTAATATTTTTAAGTAAAAAAGTAAAACAATGTCGAGCAGGGATGAAAATACGCACGTTAAGTCGCCTGAGCGGAAAAAATTACGTATAGGACGAATAAAAGATGTAATAAACAAATCCATGTATAAAGTCATGAACCCGGAGAAGATTGTTTTTGCATACGATTAGTGCTTTAAAAATGTGTGCGAAACAGAAAAAAAGCTGTTACTTCGTCATTTTAATCAATTACCAACGATAAATGAACAAAATAGCTTTCTAGCATCCATGATAACGGTGAATCTTGTAAAGCAACAACGCTCTAGAAAAGAAGACATCGACGAAAGCAAACAACACGACTGTCACTATTCTTACATTGTAAAAATTGTCAGAAACGATGTTTGTCACGAGGTTCAAGTTTGTTTTAAAGCTTTCTGTTCATCATTTGGTATGTCTAAAAGTAAAGTTCAGTATATACAAACTCATCTAAAGTTGACTAGTGTGGCTCCTCAAAACAAGAGAGGCAAACATCAAAATCGGCCCAAAAAAATAAGTAATACCACATTGAGTGTAATAAAAGAACACCTAAAATCTTTCAAGGGAAGTTCTAGTCACTACAGTAATAAAAAGTCGTCCAAGATTATCTCCCTGAATCCCTGAATACAAAAGCTAAAGCTAAAAGCTAAAAAAGAAGCTAAAAAGTATGTGTGTATAAACAGATGATTGTCTGAATACATGTTAATTATTTGTAAGTTTGTTTAAAAATTGACTTAATAATGAATGTCATTGTAATGCAAAAACCAGTAATGTCAATGACTTAAATTGTTTATGCTATGGAGTTTAGACACTAATTTCAGACTTTTTGTAATAATTACACAAATATAAAATATAAGCATATTTTTAAGTAAAGTCAAAGAATATATTATTTATATAGTAATAACTTGTTTCAATATTTATATAAAAAGAGCATAAAAGAAATACATTTTCAAACTATAAAAAGTTGTTTTTCTCTTACTAATAATTTTCTGACATTCATTGTTTTTCCCGTGGAGTCTTCATTGTATATTGATTATGTATTCCACTTATTTTTGTAATAATAGCCAGTGTTAGCGGATGGAAATGTGAAAAGCTCTCGCATACCTAGGGGAAAATGTGTGAGGAGAATGATGAGATTCAAGGAAGCGAAAGAAGTATGTAAGAACCGCGACGCTTGGCGTTCCGTCCTCTCCGACTACTCTGTTAGGGAGCCTGAGGATAGTTATATATGTATAAAACTACTATAACTGCAAAATGTATCCATTTTTTTTCACGTTCGAATATTTTGACAATTGTTTAGGTAATCGTTCCTTGGGGCAAAAATATCGATATCTTTTGCTCTGCATACATCGATATTGTCTAAAAATATCGATATATTTTTTCCATTTGCCCATCCCTAACATATATATATATATATAATCGGTACCTATTTCATATATGTGGCTATGCAGGTCCTACCAGACCCGTATCACTGCGAACTATTCACTAAAAACGTAGTGCTTACTTTTTTTCCTTTTTTTATGGCATGGCGCACAGTTTAGCGCATTTGCCAGTGTCACGTTTTAATAAGTAGAATTACATGTAAATTATTTTTTTTATCGTAAAACTCCTCCAGTAAAGTAATAATAAGCTTTACTGAAGTTATAAAGGACTTCTTGGAAGAGCACGAGAACTTCAGCTACACACATTTATTTACACCTACTCTATTCGTTTCACCTAAAGACCTCCCAAAAATGTAAAAAATAGAAAATCTAAACAAAATGTCAACTTCACTTCTCCTGTTCCCGCCAAAAAATCCTAGTGCTTACTTATTGATATTCACTGTCACCCGTCAGTATGTACTAAAGTACTCTGTGGTCACCAGTCTGACGAAACTCCACCCAAAAAAACAGGTTTGTATGAAACGTGTATTAACTTTATTGACGGCTATCTCTGTCTTTTTCGACCCCATACACACGCCTCTTTCTCAATATGTCGAATTCTTGTTATCTTTGTCATTGTTTTCTGTCAGTATACTAGTACTCTGTAATCTGTGTTTTTAGCGCCGGATGTGCCGGCATTGTCAGGATGACAGCTTGCGAAGTTTATTTATTTATTTTATAGAATACGTTATTTTACATAGCACAGCCTATTATTTTAAAATATTGTTTTTTTTTTTTATTCGCAATAGTTATTTTAAAGCGTCTTAAAATTTTGCAAACCTGAAGTCGTTTTATGAACTTTTAGAAAACCATTCAAGTTCCAGGCAATTCATTATAAGCCCGTAAACTGTCTTGTTTAAATTCGTATTATGAACTGCCAAATAACCTGCCTGGTTAAGCAGTTCGCTGAATTGCTTATTGTCTTTGGCTTGTTTCTTCAACTTGAATCGGCGTTCAAAAAGTATGTATCATATTTCATCGATAAGTTACGTTTTTATGTCTTGGTATAAATATGCTCCATAGTAGCCTTTAAAAATATTTATAGTTTTTATTTTGCAATTCATATACTTTTTATACTTGAGCAAAAATCCATATGTGCCTTCAAAAGCTGTACTTTAACATATACAACATCTCGATTTGTCAACACGATAAGATGTTTCGAACGCACTCGTCAGCACAGAGAAAATTATATATACCGAGAATAGAGGTTTTCTAAACGACGAGAGTCATCTATTGTTAATTTGAATACCCTGTACAAACGTACACGTACCCTCCTACACTAACATTTTAAATTAAAAATAATCAAATTTGTAGATGAACAAAGCCTATTAAAACAACAGGGTAGTAAGTAAATAAAACACTTTATCCATCCAAATATATTATTTCACATAGTTTTATGTTTGTACATATGATGATGATCTCATTCTGCAAAGCACCTGTTAGCTTTGTTCTCTGTCTTATGTCTTTTAAGTTCACTTCTTACTTTGTAATATTTTTCTTATTTTCAGTGTGCTTTTTTCCATTGCCCTCTGGTATGTGAACAACTTGGATTTTAGTGCTAAATCTATGTTTGACATAGGTCTAGCGCCGCTCTTTTGTAATTGCTGTAATAAAAAGAAAACGATATTAAATGCTGCTCGACTCTGAATGCATGTTATGAAATTACAGTGCTCATTATCTTATACAAATGTACGAAAGTAAAGTAGACATCTGTTATTCCAAAGACTAGTTTGTTTTCTTTTAGGTATTTAAAATCAGTATCACATAAAAGCAAAGTAAACATTAATGGCTCGATAGCGCAGCAGGTTTAGACGTTGCACCAAGCGCAGAAGGTTCGGGGTTTGATTCCCGGTCGGGGTCAATTTAGAAAATGAACATTTCTAGATTTTCTCTGGTCTGGGTGTACTGGAAGATGCCCCCAGTAGTCGTCGTCTGGTTCTCATAGCACAGGGAATACCCTAACTTCAGATCAGAAGATTGGTGTGTATCGTCTGGCGCATTATTATTATTATTTTCCATACGTGTCCCATGAATAACAACCTATTGTACTGAAGACAGCCAGACGAACTACTAAGATGTTACAGCTTTTTATTCTGTAATAAGCACCCGAAATTAGCAAGGCCAACATGATTTTTTTTTGTAAAACATAAATTTATTACAAAGATATCATAAACCATGGTAACAACTTACCTTTTAATCGGAGTCACGTCTCTTATTGTCCTCCTTTGTCGTTCAGCCTCAACAACTTCAGCGTCGCTTCCAAGAACTCAAATAATACGTGTACGTCACACATTATTTTTTTATGGTAACCACAAAAATAACAAGTTCACAATTAACAATAATACAAAAGTACAAAAGTTATTAACAACGATAAAAGTTACAAATTTATCATTTAAATCCACTTAGAATAATACCTTTAACAAGAAAAAAACATAAAACAATTCAGAAAAAGTTACTCAAGAGAAGCTTTTATTGAATTGCTTAATTTGACAGGTAATCTATCAATCAATCTTTTCAGTGATGGCTTCTAATGTGACGAGCACATTAATTCTGCCAATGTCACGTATTGCAAAAGACACTATACAGGGGTTGGGATACTTCGGAAAAAAAAAAAAATTTTTGATTTGCTGTTTTTCAGACAAATTTAGGTACCTAAAACAAATAAGATTATGTAAGGACAGATGACACACAAACACAACTGGTTATAATATAATAGTATTAGTTATATATAATGTACAGCTAGTAATAATATAGTGGTATATAAATTATAACACAAACAAACTTCACATTATAACTTGATGTCATTATCACATAAAAATTTATCCAACACCTTAACAAAAGGAGTATTTACCAAAGACAAAACAAATTTACAATTTACAGGACGAGGAATAGAGGGGGGAAGAATATCATACAGAGAATATTTTAGTTTCGGGCAGCAAAAAAATAAATGATCCAGGGTACCTTCATCGATACCACACTCACATAAAGAGTTATCTCTAACGTGTATTTTAGCCAAATGTACAGGTGTACACGCATGACCCAGTCTCAAACGACAGAGTATAGAGGTATTTCGTTTACTGAGACTACGGTGGACGAAAAACCAAGGCCTACGAGGGACTTCTGGTTGGATGGAGGCATAGTGTTCACCCCTTAATCGATCTAGATATCTGCCAGGCGTCACTCCAAGACTCATGAAGCTTATGTTTAGCCATAGAACATAAATCGTGGGAATGAATGACATAATGTGAAGGAATTCCTGAACTTACAGCTTTTTTAGCCCAACAGTCAACAATTTCATTATCTAAAATCCCACTATGTCCAGGAATCCAAGCTAATACAATATTGAAATTTAATTGATGACACTGATATAACTCCTCTCTAATGGAAAAGATAACAGGAAATTTGTTTTTAGATTTGAAAGGGTTTTCTTTAATGGCGTGTAAGCAACTAAGAGCATCAGTAAAGATTATAGTGCCATTCAAATTGTGAAATTTAACATAACGAATGGCTTCTAGCAATGCTATAGCTTCGCCTGTGAATACGGAAGAATAAGATGGACATTTGAAACTAAGGACAATTTTAAATTTAGGGAGCCAAATTGCAGCACCTACATCTTCAGAATATGAAAATTTGGATGCGTCAGTAAAAACGGTGACCCAGTTATTCCAATCTTTATTAAGAATACTACGAAATAATGCATTGGACAATATACAGTTCTTTTTAATGCCGAAATTCAAAAGTATTGAGGGCTCGAAAATTAGAGCATTGTAATTGATAGTGAAAAGAGGATGAAAAGGTAACTGAAAAAAAGGATGAGGGAGTTGGCAGAATTGTATATAACTTCTTAAAAGGCAGGGTAGTTCAAAAACAGAATCATATCCAGAAGAGTTAACTATATCATGAAGTTGGTGAAGCTTATCTAAGAGGGAGTGGGAAGAATTTTGTAATAGTTTATATAGGAATTTATCACAAAGAAACTGGCTGCGCAAACGAAGAGGAGGATCGGCACACTCTACTTGAAGGGCGTTAATGGGGGAAGATTTCATTGCACCAGTGATTACTCGTAAGCATCTTGACTGGATTCTCTTCAATTTATCGAAGACATTTTTATTGCAAGGATCTAAAATGAAACATCCATAATCGAAATGGCTTCGAACGATTGCATTGTAGACTAGTTTTTGTGTGTAGGGGTGAGATCCCCACCAAACTCCTGACAAAGACCTAAGAATGTTAACACCTTTCTCACATTTTTGATGTATATAATTGTAATGAGTGATACCGGACAGTCTAGAGTCTAGATAAATACCCAAAAACTTAACATTACTAACAACAGATATTAATTTATCATCAAAGATTAAATTTAGGTTTGGAATGTTACGTTTTCTGGTAAAAATTACAGATTTACTTTTAGAAATTGAGAGAGTTAAGCCATGGTCTGTAAGCCAATCTCCCAAGTAATAAAGAGCTGAATTAAGTCGGCTGTTAATTTCTGTTATAGACTTAGATGAAACATACAGAGCAATATCATCAGCATATTGTAATATATTGCAAAAACAACTCACAGATCCTTCCAGGTCGTGAGTGTAAATACTGTATAATAAGGGACTGAGCACTGATCCTTGAGGTAATCCACGCCAGATAGATCTTGGAGAAGTTTGTGAATTAGGGCAGCGAATTATAACAGTTCTTTCCATAAAGAGATTGCATATGAAGCGAGTCATCTTGTCAGGAATACTCAGATAAAGCATCTTCTGCCTGAGTAAAGAAAGAAGAACGCTATCATAAGCAGAGGCGATGTCTAAGAAGACACCGGCAAGGAACTCTTTATTTTGGAAAGCTATATGGATGTCCGTAGTTAAAATGGACAAGCTGTCGATCGTGCTCATGCCTTTTCTAAAACCGAATTGAGTTTTGGCTAGTAAATTATTTTTTTCCAAATACCATTCTAATCGATTTTTTACAAGATGTTCCATAGTCTTAGAAAGAGTGGAAGAGAGTGCGATAGGTCTACGTGATTTGGGATCAGAGGGGTCTTTACCAGGTTTTAAAAGAGGAATAATAATTTGTGAGTGCCAAGACTTAGGTGTAACACCATAATCAAAGAAAAAATTTAATAGATTCAAAAAAAATATTTTAGATTTATTATTTGCGTGCACTAGAAAAGAATAAGGGATCCCATCGATTCCTGGAGAAGAGTCCCTTAAGTTTGATAAAACACAATTCAATTCTGACAAAGAGAAAGCAGAATCGAGATCATTTAAAGAGGGAAGAAAGGCGGATGGCGCAGAGAATGAGTCACAATTAGGGGCGGAACTAGGTGCTATTATATTAGCAAATGATTCTATCCATGTGGAAGGGGCGTTAGAATAAAGATTTTCATAATTCAGAGCACAGCGATATCTTTTAATATTTTTCCACATTTCAGAAGGAGGGGTTCTGTGGGAGAGTGCTTCACAAAACCCAATCCAACCTTGTTTTTTCTTTTTGGACAAGGTCCTTCTAGTACGAGCTGCAATTTGTTGGTAAGCCAAATAATTGTCCAATGTCATGGAAGTATTGTAGGTATCTTCTGCTTTTTTCCTCTGCTTGATAAGAGTAGTGCACTCAGAGTCCCACCAAGGAGGGGACTCTTTGCGAATAAAGGGTTGTTTTTTTGGCAAATGACAATCTGCAGAAGAGGTTAGAGCTTCAACAAATGAAGAGTAATTATTGAGAAAGTTGCCAGGAGTTGTCTGTGGGATGGAACCAATTTTCAGATCAAGGGTGGATGAAAAATCAAACCAGTTTACCTTATTTAATTTGTATTTTAAGAGAGGGGTGAGATTATTAGGAGTAGGGGAGTTGTAAGGGAAAGAAAGGATGATAGGAAAGTGATCGCTGCTATAAGAGTGAGGAAGGGTTTTCCAAGAGAGAAGACATGCCAAGGATGGAGAACATAAACTCAAATCAACTGCTGATTTTGGATTTTGATGAGGAAGGACACGCCGCGTTGGGGAACCGTCATTTAGTACACATAAATTTACATCGTCGAATATCTCTATGAGGTTGCAAGCGAAAGAATCATTGTAGTGGCTTCCCCACAATTGATGGTGGGCATTGAAATCCCCCATGATGATGACTGGAGGAGGAAGAGAAGAAATAATGGATTTTATACTAGCAATAATAGAATTGTTAGGATGTGGAATATAAATTGAGAGGATAGAAGTATTAAGAACTCTGACAGCCACTGCATTATAATTATGATGAGAAGAAAGAGGTATATGGTGGTATGGAAGGGAGTGTTTAATAAGTATAGCACAACCTGCATAACCGTCATCTCTATCGTCTCGAAGACACGAAAAACCTGCAACCCGAAAATGGGAATTACGGGTCAACCACGTCTCCGAAACGGCAATGACGGCAGGAGAAAATTTATTGATTAAAATAGTAAGTTCGTGTTTTTTTCCTGCGGATACTTTTACTGTTCCATTGTAACAGGTGAATCGGGGAGAGATTTGGGGACTGATCCATTATTAGTTAATAAGGATATTTCATTGATAGTTTGGGCAACGTTGGGCGGTATACAATCACTATATTTAGAAATGACATTGAAGAATAAAGAAGTAAGGAGTTCCAGGAAGTTCTCATTAGGAGTAATATCAAAGTCTTTGTTTGAGAGAGCACAACCATTGGAAAGAGAGGATGGGACATTACTAATAATAGATTGGTGAGCCTGTTTATCATAGCCTTTGGCTACAGAGATTCTTGATTGCGGTTTACGTAATACCGACTTTCTATATGAAATAGTTTGTGGGGATAATGAAGGTTGGGAATTGAGATTTTGGTGAGAAGAAGAGGAGGGAAGATTAGTTGTTTCTGCATAGGATCTACGCACATTTGGGAATCTGGTTGAAGCTTCGGCATACGAGACACTCTCTTGAGACATCACTATCTTAATTGATTTTTGCCTAGACTGCTCCGGGCAGACTTTGTCTGAAGCAAAGTGTCTACCGGAACAATAAAGGCAAGTGGCCCTATTCTCAGTCACTTCACAGGAGTTACCTGTGTGCGACTGAGCACACTTATAACAGCGTGGTTGAGAACGACATTGAGCGCTAATATGTCCAAATCTACAACAATTGAGACATTGAATAGTAGGGAATTGGTAGGGTTCTACAGGCAGCGAAGTGTAAAAAGAGTAAACATGTTTAGGTAAAACTTGTCCACGAAACGTCAAGACTACAGTCTGGGTAGGGACCCAAGAGGTTTTCCCTTCAATTATCTTCTTGCGATTAAGCCTCCTGGCTTTTAATACAATGCCACATCCATTAGGAATAATTAGAGAATCAGCTAATTCTTCCATTGACCAATCGACCGGGATGCCCCTAACACACCCCATGCGTGTAATACCATATGTAGGAATGGAGGCTCTGTATTTACATGTTGTCAAAAGATTATTTTTTAAGAAATTGTTAGCTTCTGTAGCACAGCTAAATTCGACAGATATTCTATTTCTACCTACATGTTTGATACCATCTGTGACTATGTTTTTGATATTGTTCTTAAACAAAAATTGACCAAACTTTATAGGCCTAATGGTTAGGCCAGCTGCAAGATCTGGCTCAATTCTGGACACATGTATGATGAATGGACCCGGATCAGAAATAGTGTAGGCGTTCGTTTCTTGTAAGAGACTAGGATGCGTATACAATGATTGTACGGAAGCAGAGGCGAGTGATAAATCAGTGATGACCTTCTTTGAAGAGTCATCAACAGAGCTAGTTGATAATACGCGTTTCCTATTGTTCAAAGATTGTGAGAACAATGGAGGGGATGTATCCATGTTAATCCCATCGGGAGGTTCTGGATCCGGAGGATCATTCATTGTTACACCGACAAAAAACTAAATAAACTCTATTTTAATGATATAAATATATGCATGCAATGATATAATAAAATATATACCTACTACACTTACCCGGAATAAACCAACAACACAAACATATAATAGTACTTATCTAGAAAACAGAAAAATGGAAAAATAAACCAGAATAAGATTAAATAAAGTTAACAAACAATAATAACCCCACAAGCACGTGTATTAGGCAACAACCGTGAAAGCAGAATCGACAGGTAATCTAGCAAGATTATAGTCAACTAAACGTCAAATGACACCTCATAATACCAAATTAAACAAATCAGCCCATCTCTCGACTGCGAATGGCTTAGGTCACGTGACCGCTGGCTGGCTTGCTTTGTGGTATAGTCGTAATACGTTATTGCCAGGCAGTTCAGTTTACGGACGTAAATTGATTGGATATAAGAGTTCATAATAGCCCTATTGATATCGATTTAATGAAGGAGTAACATTTTATAGTGTGACATTATATTTTTTATTAGCAATTCATAGCAATTTTATCTATATAAATTTGAACTGCCGTTAAATGCAAGTAAATATATAAGTAAATATTGCTACAGATCAAGATCCTATCCCAGCTGCTAGGACCACCTTGGTCCTAGCCTTTAGTCATTGGATTTTACGATCTATGTAGTTCACAGATCAAAGTGACTTATGTTGTTCTTGTTAATGTTACCAGTTACCACGTCGTTAATATTTTTTCGTTTTGTTTTACTTTTTATTAGATTCGAAGATTTTCTAGCCTACTCCAACACTATAATTTTTTATTCCTTTAGCTTTCATAATATACGTTTTTAATACAAATTTTCCAAAAAAACAGTAATATAAGATTACACTCTCATTAGAATATTTTTTGAAGTGGAGTTGACAACACTATCTTTCTCAGAACTGCTTTGGGTTCGTACATCTTTTACTATATTTTTTTTGTTTTCATAGTATTTATTGTAATTAGTTCATCATATCCTTTACAGGAAAGAAGCTAAGCTATCCTGGCGTCTAAGACATAATCTTCCAGATTGATTAGCTACAGTACTTACGGTAAGTTATAATATTGTTTTAGAGCATGAGTATGACCAGTTCCACGTCAAATGTGTTGGAAGGTGACACGTATTAATACGATTTCGATACACAGACTTTATGATGCTTCGTTTATATACATCTAAATAGAATTGTGTACTAAAATTTATTATTCGTGTTTAATAATATCCTGTTTAATTTATTCACTGATAAAAATGTAACGATAAAATTACGACACAACTAAAACTATGTAACTAAGGATATTTTGTGAAACGAGCGTTGTATACTTGGATGAAATATTAGGTTTCTTTAAATATGCATTAATAATCCAGTAGTAAAATGTCTTGTACCATATTTATTCTAAACAGAACCCCAGAAAGATGTCAAATCTGGATTACCATTTATACATATGTATAAGATATACACATTCTTATAACCAATTTGACTGCTCCATATCAAAACCCAGCGAGACGCTTCTAAATAAGTATTACAAGAGAGTGCAGATATTATAGCTGATATAAATATGTAATTTCCATGAAAAATAATAATTTATATTATTAGGTAGATAGAATACTAGGTAATAGTATAATATATATAAAAAGTATAAATAAATCAACAAATCAGTTTGTCTATTCAAAGAAGTAATGCTGCCAGTCTGCTGGGTACCCTGAGCAATGACAGCTTTCTAAGTGGCAACTTTGAGTAAGTCTAATATTTAAGATAATGTTTAAAGTTTGTAAATATTAACCTTAGGATATCTATGTACTTTTTTGTTATTAATAAATAAATGTCATAATAATAGTATAAATATTCCATACATGTTTATGTTTAGTTATGTAAACTAAATGAAATATAGAGTACTAGGTTTTGTTGGGGAGCAGCCGAATTTAATGTAATTTATTTGTACATTGTAATGTATTATATTGCTGTAATCAATCCAAAGATAAGTTTATCTAAAACATCTGTTTCTAAGCTAGATAACTTATTGTTCACTAACATTAATTATATATTTTAATGTCATATTATATTCTATAGTGTAAGATGCTTTGATGCTACCATTACCTCACACCATTTCCCATTCAGAGGGGAAGTTAACATATCAAAGGTCAATGAAGTTACTTCCTTTTTAGGCATTCGTTTGAAGCAATTCATTATTATTATTTGTTTCTTATTTTACTAGCCTTCAAAAAATAAAACAAAGAATATAAATAGAACGTAAGCTTAATTGGGGAAAATTGGTTAAGTTTGAGAGATAAGTGCGCAGAGGGTATGATATAGAATGGTTTTCTAAACTAAATTTTCCGCATATCTATCAAGGTTGAGGACATGAAACTTAGAAATGGATTTGTTTCTGCAACTCAATGTCCAATCCGTTGCACTCTATTTAGTAAAAGATCTACGACTTTTATTACATTTTTCCTTTAAGCTTTATGAAATATGTAAAATTCTTAGTCCAATAATTTCAGAGATGGAAGGAGGAGGGAGAATGGTCGACTTTAAGTATTATAGTTTCTAGGGAAATTGACTATGACAGGCAAACAGACAGATGACAGATGTTTTATCGGTTTTCCATTTATGATATGGTATCCTGATGTTTGTAAGCAAAAACGATGATGTGTGTCATCTATTTGTAAACAGTATTTGTCTAACTTGGATGTATAATAGTACTAGCCTTTGCCTGCGACCTCATTCGCACGAAGTTCAGAAACACACAATGTCTTAATAATTTATAGCCTATGTGTTATGTGTTATTCTGTTGTATAAGTTATATTATTATAAAGTTTCATCAAAAACCGTTTAGTAGTTTGTGCGTGAAAAAGTAACAAACGTCCATAGTCCATACATCCATCCTCACTTTTCACATTTATAATATTAGTAGGGTTTTATACTTATAAATATACGTATTTCGTTAATGTGAGTATTTTTGTCTATTATATAAAATTCCTCCTTTTGGGTTTCGCCGCTGTCGCGTGAGAGTCCCACATCATATTGGTACAGGGTCCATTTAAGACTAGCTACGCCACTGCATCTGATATATCAATACAATTTTAATCGTTTTAATTATAGTTTTTAAAATAAAAGAAAATAACTACTTTTTCGTATTTTTCGTAAGTTTGCATAGAACAAAAATTCTATTTTATATTAAGTTGAATTATTGTTGTGAACGTCACGAGCGTCTCCTGTCTATACTGCGCCTAAGAGCGCAGATACGACGCGAAAACTTTCACGCGCGATTGACATTTTCCTGTATTTATTAAAAGCGAATGTAAACTCTATTTACTAGGCAACAACATTCGAATTTCTCGGAACTACACAACCGTGCGGTAACTACGAGCGACCGCGTGGAGACCACGCGGCGACCGCGCGTCCACCGCGCGGTTAGATAGTTCCCGGAAATTGGAACGTTGTTGCCTAGTGATTGGAGTTATACACGAGAATGTTAACCTATCCCGCCAGTGTGCTTTAATTAGATTTGCCATAATTTCTTCGGCTGATTAAAGTATTTAAAAAATTATAGAACATTTAAAAAAAATGTGGTATTTTTGGGAGAGTAAAAAATAGCCAAAGATATATTTGTTACTTATTTATTTTTATAAAAAATATATTTTTTTGCACTTGTATTTTTTAAACAACATTTTGTGTACAATGAGTGTCATATTATGCTTTATCGCATTCAATTTCAAGACAGAGGCGGCTTCGGTTACACGGACATAATACTGGCTCATTGAAATTTTTTATATTTTTCAATTATTTTTCCGATATTTTACCATTTTTGAAATTTTTTCGAATTTTTCCCTTTGACTAATTGAATGAATCGAAAACGGCTATCTGTAGCAGAGTGAATTTGTTGTTTCATTGTTTATTTATTTTGAAATGTACCTAATCGTTAAATAAATAGAGCATATTTTGTTGTACAGCGCGGAATCTAGAAGGCGGTCATAGCGCGGTGGCCGCGCGGCGACCGCGCTGCGACCGCACTGTATCGACACTAGGAAATTCGTGTCAATTAAACGCGCACTAAGCAAGCATGCTATCTCAAACGTAACACTATTTTATATACATGTGATAAGTTATCATATGATTACTTTTTTCTGTCTTCTACACCATTTAACTACACAGGAGGTCATTTTTAATTTACATTTCGGCAGTTTTCACGTCAACAAACCAAATTTATTTGCGACGTCTGACTGTCACTGAGCGCATGGTAGACTAAGTAGCGCGTAAATTGTGGTTTTTTAGCCCCGCCCACTTAATTGGCGTTCGCATTGTTTTAAATTTTTAAATGAATGCGAGTTCCATAGTATTTCCGAATTCGTTGGCGGGACTATATTATATAGTTAGACCGTTACATATATAGTTTAGAAATCAATGTAATAAATTAATTTTGTGCCCTAAAATTATGCATTCGATAAATTTTATGACTAACTGCACGTCTATATAAACTTTTAAACTTTCCCGTTGCATTATAAAATATCTAAAACGGGAAATTTAACGCGATTACCTTTTTATTTTGGCTTGATGTTTCGACCGAGTTGCATCGGCGTGATCTCAAGCAAAGTCAAGCCAAAATAAAAAGGTAATCGCGTTAAATTTCCCGTTTTAGATATTTTAACTGCACATCACTATTAATAATAAAGAACAGCGATTTGCTCCTTCAAACTTAGTTATTAATTTATACGAAATTTCATGAGCGGACAAACGTCAAAACGACCATCATAGCGTGCCGCTACTATAAATCTCGTGAAATCCATTCTCAGCGTATGCGGACGCGCTCCGCAATTGGTAAAACTTCGAAAACTGTTCTACTGAAGAATAAAAATTACGCAAGCGCATAATTTAATGGAAAAAAAATATGTTCAAAATATGTAAGGGACAAAGGTGCAGAATGTGTGTAATAAATGTACTATACAATAGTTTCTGATAGAACGGTGACCTCCGTGACCTACTCTAAGGGAAAATGTTTCTAAAACATTTTTAATTATTCAATCTTAAAATAGAGAACCAAAATATTTCTGGGTGATATAAAAAAAAACGTAACACTTAGATGTGGCGGCGGTTAAGTTCGCTCGATTTACTCGTTCCCATAACGCCAACCTTACTAACCGTGTCGGTGAGGGTGAAGTTCCGATCTCGCTTCACTCGCTCTCGCACAAAACGTCGAATTTTACCATGGAAGTAGGAACCGTATGACCTACAATATACTTCTTATTTCTATAAGTCTTCATGAACACTTGTACATCCAAATGTTGAAGCTCGTGCAGGTATAAAAGCAAAAAAAAAATAGCACGAAGTCTGGCAACCGTTCACTATGCAACCCCCATATCGACAGTTTCTTTGCAAATGGGATTAAAATGTAACTATATTCACCTATGACATTCACACAGCGTTTAGCGTTTTTAACTACATATACCCTTGCAATTTATACTACATAAAGATGTATCGCATTTTATTTTATTACTTTATTCAAATTGTACTAGATATCATGTACTGTACTAAACCTAGAACTAAAAATTTAATGGAACATTTGCTTTACCGAAAGTTTAAAGAAATACTAACCGAAAGTGCTGGGTCTTTTAGATCTTCAGAAATTAATTTTAGAAAACCATTTTATACATAATATCGTACCGAATTCTCTATGTATGAGTTCTCGCAATTAGCTAATTTTTTTCATGTAGAAAGTAGAAACCGACTCAAAGTTAAAAATTTAAATTAAAAAGGAATAAAACAGATTTAAAAGTTTCGTTATTTAATAAAATTTATAAAATATACTAAGTGTAGTATATAATCAAAACTCAACTTGATTTCTTTATATTACTTAAGTATATCAGTGAAGTGTAATTTCTTTGGCGGATCATGTAGGTCATGACCTCATGACTGTCCTCCTCTTTCCAGAACAAAGACAAATTCCGAATTATTCCGGAGGCTCTAAATTATTTCTTTTGATTTTAAATGTAGTTACAAAATGAATGGAGATAGCACACTTATATCAATTATTATTTTTTAATTATTAACATATTTAGTTACGGACACTTGAATTAATAATACACACGAAGATATAACGTAACTCAAAGAAAAGTCAGTGTTCGTCATCCCTGCCTGCTCCCCCTTTGCTCCTAATTTTATGGTTGTATCCGTCGCTGCAGCAGAAGCTGTTAAGATATCATTTTCACTATTGTACACATATTTTATTCTTTCTTCTTTAATCCGGTCATTTGAAAACGATAATTATTATTATGATCACTTTAACTTTCAATACGTAATTTAATGAACAACTGTATAAAAGCAATGAAATAATGGCCTTAAAACAGTTGTTTAAATATATGATGCAAATAATTTATGAAGTAGTTAATACAATTAAATTTATAAAAGAATATAATTATACGTCGCTTTTTATGATTCAGTACTGTAACGACTTGGCGCGGACAAGGACTGCTGGAGGGGACGAAAATGATGCATCAGCAATCCATGATGGTTGGAGACATGCTTCCTGTTCATTCTGAAATGCCTGTACATGGAGAGGACATGAATAACGTGAATAACATGAACAACGTGGGTTATGAGAACGTGAACAGTGGCTCGTACGCATACGACGACTTATTCCCGGCTCTGCCTCACTCACAGCCGCCCGTACAGCGTAACATACAACAAGTTACTAACAAGCTGCGTGTTGGCTCGTCTCTGCATACTCAGGTACGAGTACCAATCCCTACTTTGATATATTGAAGTGTAATTCTTATTTTTATAGTTTTGTTGCAAACCCAGCTGTTTCTGTAGTTTATGACTACACAGTCACTGTAGTACCAATTAATGTCAGGTTTAACACCAACGCTAGCGCCATCTTTATAGTTGCCTCTTCATTAATTTTCTGCTACTAACTGTAATATTTACATTTGTGGATGAATCGTTAGAATATTTTATGTACCTAATATAATCATTTGAATATTATTTTTTGCGCGGTTCTTGACCTAAGCATACAGTTTGGTAAATATAGAACCATTATTATTCTGTAGTAAGTCCTAGAGAATAGCTCCGGTGCGTATGCGTTCCGTAGCAATACCGGAGCCCCGAGGACAATCACTGCAGGAGTTTTGGTGGGTAAAAGTCCCACAGGTCCTAGTCTCTCGCACAGCGGGCTAAGTATCTATATGCATATTTCTCCTGCGCATTTAAAAAAAAAGGCCTACACAATAAAAATACTTGTTTTTAGATCTATATTACTGCTTAATTAGTATAAAAATAGAACTTTTATAGGAAAAAGGGAAATAATGTTATTCATCACATTAAACTTTATTTTAAATATGTATCTGTAATAAAAGATTCTTAGGCTACGGTAAAACGACGCGAAAACTTTTTCGCGGCTGCCGCGCGGCGATCGCGCGTGCGCGCGTGGAATGCGTTCTCTTGTATGTATTAACGGCGAGTGTAAACTCTATTTACTAGGCAACAACATTCAAATTCCTAGGAATCTCCTAACCGCGCGGTCTCTGCGCGGTCGCTCGCTTCCGTTTGTCTTTAATTCATTCTTCATATCGTCGCAAATATAAAAATGTCTAAATCGCTTAAACGAACTAGTCGATTGCGGTGACTGTGATCAGAGAATGTTTAACAGAATTATACGTATTCGATGCTCGCGGTTCTACTATCCTGTCCGCGCCATCGAAAGCTACCCCGCCCTCGCATTTAATTCTTCTACCAATTTTAACGCAGGTGAAATCGCTGGGCATTACTATAATAATTTTAAAAAGAGATTCTAAGTTATTGTAATATAAGCGAAGAAAATCTAAATAAATAAATATCGATTGCCACGTGTATGACGGAGCATCACTTGAGAACGGCTCGAGCGATTTGGCTGATTTCTTTTTTGTTGTGTGTTCGTGATTGTTAGGACAAGGTTTGTATGAAAGAAAATTTAGTCAAAATACACCGGAAATGTCGGAAATGTTGATGGTATATTTGTATGAAATACTCGATAAAAAAAATTTGGTGTGTTGCATTCACAGACTTTTAAATGGAAGTAGACTATACCTATCGATACAAAATGCGTGGCAAATTCACACTAACAAATATTACTCACACACATGGAGAACTCAGGCCCGGATTAAGGAGTGGATGCTTACATTGCGTATTATCTTCGAGCGGGACTATTTGGGACTCCAATTTATATTTTTCATGTGATAAAATAAGAATTAAATTACCTGAGTAATGTACTAATATTAGAGATTATTACTTTATTATATTCCTTCTTTTTTTACATTGTTTTTGTCACATGAAGGATGTAATTTGGAGTGTTCCTAATAGCTCCACGATACAATATTATGATTGTTCGTTCGATACATGAGGCCTGACGGCTGTGTACTGCTGGTCTTGGGCCGCATGTACATTGTGATGACCTTGCTTGCGGTTCGATTTATGTGGGTACATGAAGTTTAATGACATAAACGATATATTTTTAAAAGTCGGGAAAGTTGATAATCAGGCAAGTGAAAATTTTGAATTTAGACTTTTTGGCGAGAACAAAAGAAGCATGGTTGGTATTTTATTCAAAATTCAGATTTGCTATCTTTTGTGCTTTTGGGAGTTTTAAGTGCAAAAATTATAGTATATTGTACGTTGACGTTGTGTGCAAGTGAGAGGAATTGGAGGAATTTCGTTTAAGAGTCCTTTGTAACTCCAATAAAGCCTACTTACCATTGCTTTACTGTAAGTGTTAGAGACTTGGTTGTGAGAAAATAGAACAAGTTTTATATCAGATGAGTATTATCGTTAATTATTTTTCTATCAGGAGATAGTCAATGGGTGATCGATCACATTGAGAATAAAAACTAAAATAGCTTACACAATAAAACAAAGAATGTTTTCAGTCTTTTATTTATTAATCGAATTGTTTTCTTATTACATTATCTAAGAACTCATTATAGATGTGCATCGAACACGTTATTTCACTGTTTTTCAATGTGTGCAGAAGTAACTAGCGCAGAATGTCAGATATGATAAGGATTACCATTGCAAGTAATCGTAGGTATTATTTGTCATATTCGCCTCGAGATATCCATATTTGTTTTCACCATTTTTACATGCGAACACACAATTTATGCATAATAAAGTCCATCTTCGATTACCTGATGCAAGAAAGTTGTATTATTTTTTCATTAAATTAAAAATAATTTTGTAATTATGAAGTATGGCTTCCAGCACTGGCTTTTTTCTAAACAACACTGACCCAGGTTCAGCCCAGCATAGCGACTAGAGATTAGTTTGGCAATAGCATGTTCATTTTTAATAGGTATGTTAAATTTCATGGTCAAACAACAACAGGGTTTTACGGATATCTCTTTTACATAATAAATGGGGTTCAAAATGTTTTGAGCACAAAACACTGCCAGAATTGGGCTGCCAGTTTGTTCTATGTAGCCTTTCTTATGGAGTTTTTTAACCAAAAAATTTGAAGATTTTCGTCTTTTAGAAACCCAAAATTAACAAGGTATACATCGAAATCAAAAGGTAGTTGCGTAAAATAGATAGTTGCTTAACGTTAGGTACCTGTCCGTTAATATTTAATTTTATTACGAGACTTAGTTTTCTCTGAATTCGGCCCTCTTTAAGGTACAAGTACTAATAATGTCAAAATTGGTTAGGTACTTGGTACAAAAATATAAAAAACCTATAAAAAAAACCTTATACCATATAAGGAAACTTTAATTTTAATAGTTTGCAACATATTTAAGTGTCGGAGCCACGAAATACAAAAATATCAACTAACTGAATGCAGTAATCAAACAATTTGCAACATCAGATTTACTTACCGATGGAACGTGATTTTCGGGGCTTTTCTGTATAAAGCAACTATTGGGGGTACAACACTTTTGTATCATATTTTGCACTTTAAATAACCAAAATAATGTTTATACACCAAGAAATATTTAACCATCGAACATGTGACGTACTACACAAGTAAACAGACGCCATACTCCGCTTATTTTGACTTAAGCGGAAGATGGCGGCTGCCACGGTTTCGAAATTGTCTATATGTGCCATTGTGTGCAACAAATGAAAGAAAAGGATAAATATACACAATTCTAAACTACAATGAAAGTGACAGTGTTATTACATACACGGTATGTATGTGTGAGTGAATTATGTTTGATCTGCTTCCATTTATAAATCTGTGGTTGCATTCAACATCCCACTCGGTCGAGGCCGGGGCGGGTCGTTAGTATTTGTAAATGAATTTAGTCGACGTTAGTACTTAAAGTATTCGTAAGTAGTAGTTAGTAAACTAATTAATCTGTGGTAGTAGGCACAAACAAGGTGACACGGTGGTGGGGGCCTAGACAAGTGGTTAAATTGTCGTAAACGCTAGTAGAATAGAAAGACGAATGCCACGTGATCTAGCATAACGAATTTTAAATTGGTAATTAAACGTTATTAATTTTTTATTAAATCAAACGAAAAGTAAAGTCGTGTGAAAACCGCCGTATAAAACGTAGCCAAATAGCAGTTTTCGATTTTACGAAGCGCCACTTGTCTAAGCTGTTCTGGTCGGAGATCCACGCATTACCTCATTGCTACGGATATAGGTATGCACGATGCGCTCACGTCTCGCCTCATAGCGCACTTATAGCACGTTGAAACTCCCGCGACTTTATGAGTATTTTAGATTAATTATTGTTTATCACTGCGTCACCTTAAGCGAGTATTTTCACCACTCGCTATACTGCCCTATTTGGACTCGTTATTATCTTTTTGGAAGCGAGGTTTATACAAGATCAGTTGCCGGCGTTTGCTCTGTCGTTGTTTCATCCTGTTCAGCTAGCAAAAATTACAGCCCCAGACAAAGAAGAAGGCTTCAAATTTTGTGTATTAAAGGCGATTGCGTCAGACGCCGACAATTGCTGTGGCAAATTTTTTGAATAAACAAGGAGGAGAATCTCGAAAATTTGGAGATATTTGCTTTCGAAATAAATATTTGATATGTATTAAATTTCCTGATTTGCTCCCCTTAGGCCAAAAGCTGGGTACGTCCACGCTAATGAAAATTCATTAATTTGGTACAATTTGCTCTACAAAACGAATTAATTTTCATAAAACTTTTCGGTTGTGTCAATAGATGCATAATGCATATGCACTAATTTTGTAGGTATTCCATGTGCCATATGAAGAAAGAAAATTGGATAACGCTAACACATTTGGTGAAGGAGAATCTTTAAGGACCTGTCAGGCCATCACTAAGGACACCGGAGCTCACATAGAAATATCTACTAGCAAGGATGGCAGTCTTACTTTCCTCCTTACTGGAAAGCATGGCTCTGTTCTCGAAGCTAGACGTCAAATTTTAACTCATTTTCAACAACAGGTAGTTATTGCAACCAAAATTTGTAACATCGACATGATAATATTACGTATTGGTTTATACTAGTAACTAATTAATCTATTTTAATTTCAATAACTTTTCTTTGACTATTTTTGTAACAGGCCAGCAAACAAATATCGATTCCTAAGGAACATCACCGTTGGATCTTAGGTAAACAGGCACAGAAGTTAAAGGAGCTAGAAAAAGTTACTGCTACTAAAATTAATGTACCGGGAATTAACGATAACAACGAGACCATCACCATTACCGGTACTAAAGAAGGCATCGAAAAGGCTGAACATGAGATCAGGGTTTGCTCTGAAGAACAGGTAATTTGTTATTAACTTGAAGTAGCAGACAACTATTTTATTAAGATGAATGAAACAGAACATATTGTCTTGTCTTAAGTTTCTTTAACAACATTGACAAACATATGTATATATTACATATATTAGTGTAGTGATGAACTGATGAACGAATGTTGGACATTTGACACCTGATGATAATATATCTATATTCTCAAATTCACATTCGCGAATGTGAATTCGAGAATATCAATATATCATCAGGTTTGCATCAGATAGAGATACCATCTCTGACTAATCCGTCAGGAATGCAGCGTGAGGACGTGTGTATGTATTCACATAATATACGAATGCGAGTTTGATCAGACTTATCAGTAATTTTAAGTAAGTAAAATGAAGTTTTGTTCCCTAATTAAAACATTTTTATTCAGATATAAATATTAATTATCGTAAATCTTATAAGTTTGTCATTTCATAAATAGTTATTTACCTTTTCCATTGACAAATAGATTCGCAAATTATTCGCATTATATTATCTGCTAATGCGAATCTAAAAAAATACATCTAATTAATCTATAATAAATGATGTAGTCGGTTTTGAATGATTTCTATGTTATGCGATGTATGATAATTAATGAATAATATGTTTCATTGCAGTCTCGGAAAGCTTTGGAACGCATTACAATTCCGAAGATCTACCATCCGTTCATCCAAGGCCCGTACGGTGAACGCGCTTCGGCCCTTAGCACTGAAACTGGTGCCCGTATACACATTCCACCTGCGTCGACGCAAAGCGACGAAATCGTTATCGCAGGTGAAAAGAATGGGGTGCTTGCTGCCAAGGCACAAATCGAACAAATCTATGAGGAGATGGTGAGTTAATAATATTAATTTATTATCTTATTATATTTTTACTTGTTTTTTAATTCTTATGTTTTTAAAATTTTACTAATACTGTTCAATAAAAATTCTGTCTCAAAATAAACTTAATGTTGTTACTTTTGCAATTAGGCAAAGAAATGTTCAACAGTGCGTGTTGAGGTTCCGAAATCTCAACACAAGTATGTGATTGGTGCTCGTGGAACTACTATTCAGGAAATCTTGAAAGAAACTGGTGTTTCCGTTGAAATGCCTCCACCAGATTCTCCTACAGGAACTATAACTCTTCACGGACCCCATAATAAAATTGGCATTGGTTTGTATAGATCCGTAACATTCAAAATCAATTATTATTATTATATAGAATTTGAATAATATTAGTACGTATTTACACTTGCAGCACTGTCGAAAGTGTGTGAGAAAGCTAATTCGGTTAAAACTGCCACAGTCGATGCTCCAACATGGATCCATAAGTACATAATTGGAAAGAGTGGCTCTAACATTAAGAAGATTACTCAGGATTTCTCAAAAGTAAAAAAAATTACTTTCTTTGTAATTTAAATGGTCTCTCTACTGAAATTAATTATTTTAATTATTATTATTATTTTTAGATTCACGTTGACATTACACATTCAGAGGATAAAATTAAAATTGACGGCCCACCTGATGAAGTAGAGCGAGCGCAAGTGGAACTTGACAATTTCGTTAAGAACTTGCTTGCTACTCTCACCTATGTTGAACTTACTGTGGATCCTAAATTTTTTAAGCATATTATTGGCAAAAGTGGATCTAACAGTAAGTATTTATTATAAATATTGTGTTTTAGAGCATTTCACATCATATATTGACGGCCCCTATGTTTGAATAACAATCGACTTTGTTTCTTTAGCAGAGTGTAAAATATAACTTCTTAAAGGCCAATTTAACGATTAAAAAAAATCAATGATTTTAAGTTTCGACGATTTACGCAGAGGCAGTTGATTTATTTTTTATCTTGAATTTAGCACTTAATCCATCATCGATTTTCAGTTAACAGACTGAAGGATGAGACTGGAGTAGTTATTAATATTATTAAAAGTGAAAGCAATAATGTTATACGCATTGAAGGCAGTCATCAAGGTGTCGCTGATGCTGAAAGAGAATTGAGAGAAATGGTCGATAAACTTGAAAATGAAAGAACTAAGGAAGTTTATGTTGATCACAGATACATAAAATCTCTTATCGGAATAAAAGGTGAAAAAATCAAGGAAATTCGAGAGAAATTTGAACGTGTTCTTATTACATTACCTGATCAAGGCCAAAAGAGAAGTCCAATCAAATTAAGGGGTCCACAAGAAGATATTGAAAAATGCGAAAAGTTTCTGCACAAACTATTGAAAGAGATAGCAGAGTCCTCTTATGTACAAGAAGTGCCAATATTTAAACAATTCCACAAATTCATCATTGGAAAAGGTGGAGCAAATTTGAGAAAGATTCGTGATGAAACTCAAACAGTTATTGATTTGCCTGCTGAAGGAGATGACAATGACGTGATTACTGTACGCGGAAAACGCGAGAACGTCGAAGAAGCTGTAAAAAGAATACAGCAGATACACAATGAAAAGGCTAACATTGTGACAGAAGAAGTGACCATTCCACCGAAGTACTATAACTCTCTAATTGGAGCAGGTGGTAAATTAATTCATTCCATAATGGAAGACTGTGGTGGTGTTCTTATTAAATTCCCCCCTGCTGATAGTGATAGTGATAAGGTGGTTATCAAAGGACCAATTGAAGATGTTGAAAAAGCAAAACAACAACTATTAGCACATGCAAATGAACGTGAGCTTACATCGCATACTGCACAAGTACGTGCTAAAGCTGAGCATCATAAGTTCCTTATAGGAAAAAGTGGTGCGAACATCAAAAAGATTCGAGAACAAACTGGAGCCCGAATCGTTTTTCCGACAGAAAAGGACGAAGATAAGGAAGCCATATTCATTATTGGTAAGTTACACATGGCCTCTCGTTAACTTATACAAGTGTCTCAGAAGTTATGGTCTTATGGATATGGAGGTAAAGAGATAATTTCCAATTTTAACCCACAATAAGATGTTCCACTACTCCTGAGATACCCCCTTAATAATAATTCAATGTGAGATTGTGTTGTGTATTCAGTATTTTCATTGCGTATTTAGGCCGTGAAGAACAAGTTGAAGCTGCTCGTAAGCAATTGGAGGCAGCAGTAGCCGAAATAAGCAAGGTATCTGAGGGCGAAATGAATGTTTCTGCGCGTCACCACAGGCACTTCGTGGCACGACGAGGTGAAGTGTTACGTCGTATCGCAGACGATTGTGGTGGTGTTCAAATATCTTTTCCAAGACAGGGCGTTAATAGCGAACGTGTCGTATTAAAAGGACCTAAGGATTGTATAGAAGCTGCTAAGATTCGCATCAACGAAATTATCGAAGACTTGGAAGCAAAGGTACAGAATTAGGGATTACAATCCAGTGACATTTTCAATCCAGCTGGATTTATGCTGGATCAAAGCAAATCCAGCTGGATCCAGCCAAATCCATTAATCGATTTTTCAAAGAAAGAAATATGATAATTATTTTTAAAACTAGAATATTTAACAACTACCTACATTTACATCACGCATTCGTTTGTAATTATAAGTAATTTTTGGTGTTAGTAAAGTACCTACTCTAAATTTAATAGTATAGTGCAGTAGAATTAGATTATCAATTTACATTAATTGTGGTACTAATGATTTTAGGCACATCGATAGAGTTATGTCTGTGTATGATTACCTTAAATTCGCAACCGATTTGGATGTGCGGAAAATGGTGAAAATTGAGAAAATCTTGGATTTTTGAATAATTGTAAAACAAAAATTGTGGTACTAGTTGCGAGAATACCACGTGTTTGGAGTACGAATACCTACCTACTCAAGCAATTTGGACCGGTTGCGACATACGGAACATACCTAAATTAAAAAAAAGTTATTTTTCGTCTTTATCTCCTAGGCAAAATTTGTGGTACTAGTTGCGAACTCATCGGACACTTGTTTTAGCTTAATATGCTTAGTTTTAAATTTGCAACCGGTTGCGACCTACGGAACCCTAAAAAAATACTTTTTTCAAAATTCTACTTCCAGCAAAATTAGTGTAGTCAATATTATTGCTTATATCACATTTAGAGATCGTATTCCAACTGCATTGTGATCGCAAGTTCTGAAACCACTACGGAACATAGTCTATTTTATAAATTAAATATACGCTTATTATGCATATTTCGAGGGGAATGCGAGCGGCGCGGGAGACAGGGTACGACTCGAGCGACTACGACTCGCCGTGCGGTTCATTCATACATTGTTAAATATTAACGCATTAGCAAGCTATTATTCCAAATTGAATATAGATGGACGTAGACCCAAAAGTCGGAATGGTGGAATGTTTTCTTTTTATAATTATGAGAAATAGGTAATAATTTTATCTTAACAACTTTTGACAGTAGAAAAAAAATTACACCGATTAGTTTTCGTTAAAAAAATAGACAGTCATTAAGGACTGCCGACAGAAGCGAAAACCTAAAATTATGAAATAATGTAAAAAATTATGTCCAGTCAGACTATTATACATTATCAATTCAAATTACATTTATTTTCAAATATTCCTACGTATATTTTTCTACCTGAAATTTCGTTAGTATTTGCTAATAAACCCTAAATTTGAAATGAAAGTCAGTTTGCATAACTAGGTTTGAATTGAACATCTAAGGCTTTTTTGCAAATTTTTCAGTCTAAAATTTGTATAATATAAGGTAATAAACAATAACTTTACATTAGTAACCATATTTCTGAAATTTTTAATATATAAATTTAAAATTGTTATAAAATTTAATAGATTTTTTAATTTTAATATCCACAAGGAAAATATTATCGAACACAGAAATTTGTTTTACCACGCTAGTGTAATAACTCATAATGCAATAATGATTACAAAATTAGCATAATGCAATGAGTATTACATAGGTAATGCAATGAGTATTACATAGGTAATACTTATTGCATTATGTATAGCAGAGGTCAAATATAAAAAGAAAGAATAAATATCATATCGTGACGCGAACTCATAAAATTTTACTCATTCAAAATTTAATTTAAATTTGGAATTCTACGTACAATGAAAGACATCGATATTCATACTGAAATCATAGGTATTAAAAATCGATTTTATAGGTAAAGATCTAATAAAAAAATCGATTAAGGTTAATGGCTTTGGGTTTTACTTCTTCTTTGTTTTTGTATTATTGATGTTCTAGCTGTACCCGCGACGCGTGGAAAAATTTTCCGTGACTTTTCCGAGCTAGTGTTTCTTTTTCACCCCTTTATGGTTAGATTTTTCATAAAAAGTAGCCTTTGTGTTTTCCTTTAAAAAAGTCTATCACTGTCTTAAACATCGTAATTGATTCACCGGTTTAGCATTTCCCACACAAGTTTTATCCCCGTTTCCATCCCGTTATGAAAAGATTTTTGATAAACGAAGCAGCCTATGTTCGACTCCCGGTATCATATGTTCGACTCCCGGTATCAAACTATAGTTTGAAGTTTGATTCGATTTCGATTTCCAGTTCGATGTTGATGGCACGGAGATCCATGCCATCAAAATCGAACAGGCGGTTTAGCCGTGAAAACGTAACAGACAGACAGACAGACATACTTTTGCAAGAATAATACTTATTATTATGTGATAGTATGGATCGTATGTTTAAGAAAAAATTTTATTTTCGTAATCTGCACCGGGAGCAAATTTAAAAATGACACCCATATCATTTTACTAAAAGAATAATGTCCTCCATCTTGGATTTTAAGATCAACGTCCTACACCCCGAAAAACCTTAAAAATGACGCCTATATCAATTTATTGAATATAGTAATGTCTGCCATTTCAGATTTGATAATAGACTTTTGTAAGCAGTACTTCGAGAAACCTCGAAAATGATACTCATGTCATATCATTTAAAAAAATTAACATGCATTATTAATTTTTTTTAATTATGACAAAGACGTCAATTTGAAATAGATGTCTTTGTCATAATTAGTTCCTCGAAGAACCTAGAAATTTCACCCATTATTACTTTATACAAAAAATTAATTTCAGCCGAGTACCCAGCATATGTTGCAATGCCGCACTTGCGCAGATCACATAATATACAGAAACCTTCTCCTGTGTTGTCCATTACATTAGATACCGATACTATAGAAGATCTTAAACAAAAAGTCACTTCCTTTCGCGTAGCATCCGCTATATTGAATTTATGATGACGTCACATGTTCAGTAACCTTCCTTTGCGCCTTCCATTTCATTTGATACCTATATTGTTGGTGTTGAACAAAAAAGTTAGCCATATTGGATTTATGATGACGTCACATATACAAAAACCTTCTGTGTATTTCTTATCATTTGATACCCATATTGATGAAGATCTTGTAAAAAAGTTATTTCCTATTGTGGATCATCCGCCATATTGGCATATCATATTGTATATGATGACGTCACATATACAAAAACGATATCATTTTTTCAATCACAAATTTTTTTGAAAAAATAGCCTACATTTGCTTTCGGGCAATTACTATCTCTGTACCAAATATCATCATAATCGGTTCAGCGATTTAGCATTTCCCATACAAAGTTTCATCCCCCTTAGGGATAGATTTAAAAAAAAAAGATGGCCTATGTCCATCCTCTGATGTCAAGTTGACTCTGTTTCAATTAATTTTATTTCAAGCCGACTTGTTGGACGTAAATTAATTATTACAAAATTTTGCATATTGAAAGATGTATGAAAAGATAATAAAAATAAACGTAAACTAAAATGAATATACACGTATACATACATACATACATATCTTCGCGCTGTATCCCTAACGGGGTAGTCAGAGCGGACGGAGCGCCATGCTTCGCGATCGATACATACTTCTTTAGCTTCCTCAAATACGCGTATAAAAAGAGTTAATTGTTATTTTAAATGATACTTCTTTAAGCTCTGTAAAAACGTTAGACTATAATTAGGACAATAAATCGATTTTTTTTAAATCACTGTCCCTGTATAGTCAGTAAAATACTTAATACTAATAAAAATTGGAATATATTTCCAATAAAAATTTAGTTAAGACGGGATTTCAAATATTAAAAACAGTTATCATACGCAACGCTAATTTCAACGCTAGTACCTGTATCGCCCGCCGCGCGCCGCCCGCATTCCCCTCGCAAGACTCGTAATTATACGTACTTTTTATTTACAAAATAGACTAGGTTCCGTAGTGTTTTCAGAGGTTGCGATCACAAAGCAGTTGGAATACGACCTATAAATGTGATATAAGCAATAATATTGACTACACTAATTTTGCTGGAAGTAGAATTTTGAAAAAAGTATTTTTTTAGGGTTCCGTAGGTCGCAACCGGTTGCAAATTTAAAACTAAGTATATTAAGCTAAAACAAGTGTCCGATGAGTTCGCAACTAGTACCACAAATTTTGCCTAGGAGATAAAGACGAAAAATAACTTTTTTTAAATTTAGGTATGTTCCGTATGTCGCACTCGGTCCAAATTGCTTGAGTAGGCAGGTATTCGTACTCCAAACACGTGGTATTCTCGCAACTAGTACCACAATTTTTGTTTTGGAATTATTCAAAAATCTAAGATTTTCTCAATTTTCACCATTTTCCGCACTTCCAAATCGTTTGCGAATTTAAGGTAATCATACACAGACATAACTCTATCGATGTGCCAAAAATCATTAGCACCACAATTAATTCAAAATCATGCCTTATTTTGAGCTATTTCTACTGGACTAGTAAGTAACATGATAGTTACGAATATTATTAAATACGATTATAAATCACATGAAACGATATCCTAGATATTTGAAATAGCTATTCATTTACCTATTTTACTATGTAGTCTCAGTTTCTCAAACTCACTAATTTTCCAAGTAAAATTGCGTAGTCCACTTATATAATCTTTAGTTAATTCTTATTGGAAGTAAAGCTTATAATATAACTAAAGACTTTTAAAGAACGAAGCCAATCAATTTTGTAACAGTTCTTTTTAACTTTTCTGAAAGTAAGATCTCAAGAAATAAATGTTATTGATGGTCTTATCTCCCAGTCTACTTCTTAAAGAATTGCGGTTGCGGAAAAGGCTCTCTCTGCCTCTACTCTGGTTGGTTTGAGTCATCAAATAATCATAAATTAAAGTTAGGTTTTCACCTTTTAAGTTTCGTGGCGTTTTCGCGCGGAAAAAAGTTAATTACTTTTTTTTAGCTGATTGCGGATCCCGCACGCAACGCTGGATCCAGCGCCAGATGCTGGATCCAACAAGCCCAAAAAGTGCTGAAATTAGCATTGCAATTCCTATACAGAATATTGTGATCTTTTATTCATAATAGTAATTATATAGTTTAAAATTTTAGTCATGTAATTTTTACATTCATTTTTTAATATTTTCTTCTTTTTCCTACTTACCAATCGTTTGTTCTATGCTTATCCATCAGATATTCTCTGTAAATCTTACAACTCTTCTTAAGTACTCATCCCATAAAACTGTTTTCTTTTCCTGTGCCTTGTCTGTTCATATGGTTGACTTATGGAACTCACTATTCTATAGACAGGTCTTACTTTGTGTAAGTATATATACAAGGCATATGTAGTTAAACAGTTCTGCACAAATATTGAAAGAGATAGCAGAGTCCTCTTAAGTACAAGTAAGTAGTGCGGATTATTAAACAATTCCACAAATTCGTCATTGGAAAAGGTGGTGTAGAGATAGATTCATGATGAAACTCAAGCAGTTGTCAATTTACCGGCTGAAGAAATAAAGCCTACCATAAAGATGTCACAGAAGAAATTTTTTATTTTTTTTTGCTTGTGTAACATCATTCTTGTAATAGATATATTGGAATAATTTCATTTCGAAATAAGCAATACCTAACTTCGTATGCAAATTTCAATTAATTTCTATCTTATTTATATGTTTATGTACTTGAATAAATAAATAAATAAAAGAAAGGGTGAGAGAAGTATGATTGATTTATTCCTGGTGGATAGCCGGCTCAAGAAGCAGGTTATGGTCACAAGAGCGCATAGAGGAGCCGATCTGGGAACGGACCACTTTCTGGTGATAACCAGAATAAGGGGTCTGTTTGCAGCATGACAACGTCGCAGTGTCCAAACTTGCAGTGGTCTGTCGCATCAAAAGCTGGAAACTGCAAGATGCGACCACCAGAAAGGCATATGAAAGGGTAGTATCCGGTAAGCTTGATGATAGATTGAAAGTGATGAGCGAGGATGTTGAAGAATGTTGACAGAACCTTAGCGATAGTATGATCGAGGCTGCGAAAGAAGTGTGTGTAACGAATAAGACTGGGAACGGTAAAAATCGTGATGCGTGGTGGGATGATGAGGTGAAAGAGTCTATGTATAAGAAGAAGAAAGTATGGCCAGACCACCTTGCTACTAAAAATGACTGTGTTATGAAGAATTTCATGAAAGACAGATATAAGCTGCAGAAAGCAGAAACGAAGGCACTAGTGAAAGAGAAGCATGAAAGGTGTAGGGTGTTAGGAGAAAACAAGATGTTGGACAACTTCGAGAAAAATTTCAAATTATTTTAGAAAGAAGTACGTAAGTACCGAAGTGGTCCAGCACCTTGCAGAATGAATAAAGTGCGTTCGAAAGAAAACGACATGCTAAGAGATAAAAAAGATGTTCTGCAGCGATGGAGTGAATACTATGGAGAACCGTATGAGAGTGGTGACTCCGTCTCTGATAGAGACTGGAGGATGCCATTAGTATGAAAGAGATTGAAAAAGTGATAAGAAGTCTGAAATGTGGAAAGGCTGCGGATAATGATCTCAGCAGTCGCTGAGATGATCAAGTATGGTGGTCCTAGGATCTGGGATACCTTCTGTGCACTGTGCAACCTTTGTTGGCAGAAGGGGAGGTTCTAGAGGACTAGCACACCGCAGTCATAGGACCTCTCTATAAAGGGAAAGGTTCTTATTTAGACTGTGCATGCTACAGGGCCATCAGCTTGGTCAGCTTAGGAAGTAAAGTATATACCAAGGTATAGACTGAATGTATGAAAAGTGTTTATGAAAGATATTTGTGGGAGGCGCAAAGCGGTTTTAACAACGGTAGGGGTTGTATGGATCAGATTATCTCGCTTCACGTTGTCATGGGGAAGTTTCTGCGCTTTCGTGGATCTTAAAAAAACATTAGAGTAGTACGAAAGTAACTGTAGTCTTCTACCCAAATATGGCGTGAAAGGCTTATTGCAGGCTGCGAGGTCATCATATCGAGGCTACAGAACCCGTGTAAGGATAGATGGTAACATGTCGCCATGGTTCGACGTCTGTTCCGGTGTCAGACAGGGCTGCGTGATGTCTGCCTGGCTGTTCGTGCTGTATTTGGACAGTTGCCTCCAGAAATTGAAAGGTAGTATGAATGGTATGGGATGTGATGACACAGTGGTAAACTACCTATTGTACGCTGACGATGCTGTGTTTATAGCACCACCAGAAGTAGAGTTGCAGACACTAGTCACGTTCATGATAGAAGAAGAAGGTGAAGTGAAAGCATTGAATTTGAATGTGAACAAAACTAAGGTTCTGGTGTTAGAAAGAGAAGCGGTACAGATGAATGTGAGATTTGTGTACATGGGAAATGTTCAATGTGGAGAGACGGGTAGCAGCTGGAAATAAAGTGAACGGTGCTCTGTCCGCATTAGTAGACAGTGTCTACACTATATCCAACACAGCCAAAATGGCCATCCACAATGCGGCGTTGGTTCCAACTTTATTGTACGGTAGGCCCGGATATGCCCGAAATCGAGTGAAAGTATGATAAATGCAGTGGAATTGCGATCTCTTAAAAATATGTGCGGTGTCACCCCTGCGGACAGGATAAGCAATGAAGAGATATGCAGTATGACATAGTTGCACGAGTGTTATTGTAAAATTATATAAGAAAGGAAATGATTCGGAAACATGGAAAGAATGAGTGATGAAAAACTGACTAAGAAAATCTACAGAGCGAAAGCGAGTGGTAATAGAAGCCAAGGAAGATTAAGGCTGACTTATGAGGATCAAATAGCCAGTGTTAGTCGACGGAAATGTTAAAAGCACTGGCATACCAGGCGAAAATGTGTGAGGAGAATGATGAGATTTGAGGAGGCGAAAGAGGTATGAAAGGACCGTGACGCTTGTCGCTCCGTCATCTCTTGACTGACTATCCCGTTGAGAATACAGCGTGAAGATATGTATGTAAATAAAAGTTATAAAAGCATCATAATTTAATTAATTTTTTTTACAGGTAACAATTGAATGTGTAATTCCTCAAAAACATCACCGCACTGTGATGGGTGCAAAAGGATCTAAAGTAAAAGATATTACTGCAGAATTTGATGTGCAAATTAAATTTCCTGAAAAAGATACCAATGAAGCTGCTGACATTCCAGTCAAAAATGGTGAAGAAAATACGGAACCTGGTCCAAATGATATCATCAAGATCACAGGCCGCCCAGAGAATTGCGAGGCAGCTAAGAAAGCTTTGCTGGAACAGGTATGCTAGTACAAAATGTATATTGTCAATACTTTTAAAACTTCGTAACAAGCAAACATTTTTATCCGATAAATAGGTGCCTATTACGATTGATGTAGAAGTGCCGAATGATCTACATAGACTTCTTGCGGGTCAAAAGAGAAGGGAATTAATGCAGACTTATGATGTCCACATATTATTGCCACCAAATGATGACAATAGCGACCTGGTGAAGGTAAGTTATTATATATATAAGACATATATGCTATGATTAAGTGAATATTCAATCTGATTATACTACATGTTACAGACTGGACTGGAGTTTATGATAATGCTTTGTCTGTTATGCAGAGTAAAGATACTGAGCATTATACTACAATTTTAGAATTATAGTCTACGCTAGTGTTATAAATACAGTTTAGAATCATATAATAATAGGCCATGGATGAACCCTATTCACATTTTCACACTAGAAAAAATCTCTAAATGATAGTGAAAACCGTATCAAAATCCGTTGCTTTGTTTAGAAGAAGTTCACGAAGAAACAGACAGACGAAAACAGCGACTTTTGCTTTATACTATTTAGAGATTAGTTATTAGAATCGTATTTATAGTTATTTTTATACTTGAGTTCTGATTAATGAAGTATAATTATTTTGTACTCTTCAATGTTTTTAATTTATTATCTGTTCGATTTTCTTTTTTTGAGAAGTTGTTTATTTTTCCCTTCTGCGTGTTCTTATTCTAAATAAATATCTACAGTAGGTCTACAATTAAGTTTTTCCAATTCTGAAACTAAATAAAAGTACTATCAAAATGTGTAAGCCGTTGAAAAGTTCTATTGTTTAAACAGTACCGCATGGTCCTAACCTTGCGGCCTCAGGTTTTCACATATTTTATTCACTTTAGAACTCCTGATTAACGTAATTGGTTGACGTCAAGAAAAGACTCAATATTATCTTTCGCACTTTTTTGGAAAAAGTAGCTAAAATTTCGACAGCAACGGGATCGTGGCACCTCCTATAAAATGGCAACATGGCACATATCTAGAATAATTAAACTTTTATTTGGATACAAAATACTATCAAACTTTAATACTACCTTATATGCAAATATTTTATTATATTAAATACTGATTTAATTTCTTTTATTACTCTGTATTACAGGTAACAGGCACTCCTGCCAATGTAGAAAAGGCTAAACAAGCTCTTGCTGACAAAATTGTCGAAATGGAGAAAGAAAAGGAGGACAGAATTCTAAGGTAACCCTTTTAAAACACACCATATTGCAGTCCTACAATAGTTTCATTGATTGAACTTCTGTAAACTGGTTGATTATGTAATTTAATAAGTTGTCGAAAACATTAATTAATGTGAAGTTATAATACGTGTTAATACTATTCACAATAGAATTTAGGTACTAGTGTTAGCGTTTTTAATTATTTTCGACATTGTCGTTGCGCGATTAGGTCTGCGCCGAATTAAGTAAGATTCATTGTTTTTTTTTGTAATTATAAGTGACAACATTATTTTCTTTTTTTACAGGTCATTTGAATTGAAATTTAAGGTGGACCCTGAATACCATCCATTGGTGATTGGCAAAGGGGGTCTAGTAATAACAAAAATTCGAAATGACTATAGTGTACAAATAAACCTTCCTAAGCGTGGCGAACCAGATGATGATATCATCACTATACAAGGTTATGAAGACAAAGCGTTACAGGCCAAGGAAGCCATTATGGCTATTGTTCATCAACTGGTGAGTGTTTTTTAAATGGTTTTATTTAGCTTGCCCTATTTGTTGTTCGGGTCAAATATAGTTATTCAAGTTTTTACCCCCTTCCTGTTGACCGATTGATCTGAAATTTGGTACACACCTTTAATTCTGATGACAATACAAATTTATATTCTGTATTGTTGTAAATCCAAGATGGCCGCCGTCGCAAAATGGCGGGTTACATATTTTTTCACAACCCCCTCAATATGGGTATCAAATGAAAGGGCTTGACTAGTACAATATAGTACACCATGAAAAATTCCTAATCTAAGATGGCCGCCGGTACAAAATGGCGGATTTCATTCATTGTATGAAAGGACTTTAAAAGTAGAACACAGTGCATGGCGCATCATAGAGTTCAGACAGTATACACTAAAAAGAATGAGAAATATTAAGTAACGAAATAAAAACTAGACAGGATAAACAACGATGAGATACGCAGTATGACAGGGTTGCACAACAGTGTTATTGTAAAAATGAAGAAAGGAATGCTTAGATGGTTCGGGCACATGGAAAGAATGAGTGATGAAAGACTGACGAAGAAAATATACAGAGCGAAAGTGAGTGGTAAAAGAACCCAACGAAGACCAAGGCTGACTTATGAAGATCAAATAGCCAGAGTGTTAGCAGACGGAAATGTCAAAAGCACTCGCATACCTAGACGAAAATGTGTGAGGAGAATGATGAGATTTGAGGAAGCGAAAGAGGTGTGTAAGGACCGCGACTCCTGGCACTCCGTCCTCTCTGATCACCCCGTTGGGGATACAGCGTGAAGATATGTTATGAAATAAAAACTAAAAACTTGAAAATAAAAAAATAAGTAAAAAGAATTTTTAAGTTAAACGCTAAAAAATAAGACCTACCTCATTATTTTTCAGCTTTGTACTTTATCTACTTCATTATTATATTTATTTTCAATAAAACCGTTAAACAAACATTTTTTTTGCTTATTTTTTATATTATATATCAAATTATGAGAACCTTCTGTCTAGCAGTTGTTCATTACATATTACAATCAGATAGTTTTCATTGGTAATAGCCTAAATACATAAAATAATGTTTTTATAGGATAATCAGTACCGCGAAGAAGTGGACATTGATCCACGTGTCCACAGAAGACTTATTGGCCTTAAAGGCAAGAATATTAGACGCATAATGGATGAATATAAGGTCGATATTCGCTTCCCAAAACAAGGCGATGATAGTATCGTGGTCATTAGCGGCGATGAAGAAAACGTGCTTGATGCTAAGGACCATTTGCTAAACCTGGCTGAAGAATATGTGAGTATAAATGTAGGGTGTAAGTTGGTATGATAAAATTATTTTATCATTATAGGTAGTAAACTAATTATTATAATAAATTCAGACTACTCATAATACAGATTAGATTAACTTACGTTAAACGTTATGAAAATAAAATAAATCTTCCATCTCCGAAACCTTTAATTCCTGCGCAGATATGACTTATTTGAATTGAAATTTGAATCACGTGTATTTGTAATGCAAATACAAAATACCTATTTTTATGTTTGATTAAGCCTTTAATAATTTTGTATTTTATTTGAAATATTTTCATGAAAAAACATTTCTATAGTATTTTCTGTTTTTTTGTTTCATAATGACAACCAATGATGTTATAATACAAAAGAGGTAGATAGGTTACATGCACTCGAAAAGTGGCACCCCAAAACTTTGCTAATTAGCCAACCCGGACTTGGTCAAAGAATATGAAAAGTAATGTTACAGAACCAACAATGTCATGCGATGCCTATTGCGCATTCAAAATTCTAAAATCTTTTACTAATCCAAACATTTTTTATAATATACACGATCATGTGATGTGATGACGCAGCCATCCAGTTTTAATCATCATTTACATTTATTAAAAGCAATAATATATAATTCATCATTTTCAAATTTCACTTTGTTTTTAAATCTTTTTAAATAAATGTGTTCTCATGTACATGATTATGATTCAAGAAAAACAAAATTCGAAAAAAAGTAAACATCATTTTTTACTGTCTAATCTCATTAGGTATCAATCATATTTTTTTAAATGTCTATTCTGTGGCATTAATTACTAATATTCTATAAATTAGTCACGGATTCGCTTAAAATGTAGTAAGAAATTGAAATTGACTAATCACAATGATTTAGAGAGCTATGTGATATGTTAGTTTGAAATGCAATTATGTTTTACATTGCATACTGACGCAGTGCGTATATTTGTCTCACTTTGTAACTGAGACAATATTTTACTTGGATTAGTACTAAGGTAACCTATCTACCTTTTTTGTATTGTAATATCATTGATGACAACAAACTCAAATTCAGCCTATTTTAAAATATCTAATATACATACATACATCATAACATAAATAGAAATTAAAATTTTTCTATTTATGTTACGTTATGATGTCAGTGTTTAGTGTGGGCTGTTATATTGCAGATATAATAATTACGGTATACGTTTATTTTGTTTTCCATACAAAAAAAACCATCCATTTAATAGAAAAAAAATTAACAGTTGCTAGCGACTTAAAAACGCTGATATTAGGGTTGCCTCGCCTTTATTTTTTTAAATCTTTGAGATGTTACTCCATTACTATTGATTTTTGGCGGAGATGTGGATGGCAAGTTTTCCATTGTCCAGGGTACTTTAACAACCTTTTAGCATTTAGCTATCGTTTCGAAATAACCTTGTATATATGTAGATATTATTACACTTTATTTAAGAGAACTAAAACTAAATTTGCCTTTTTATAACTCACTATTCTTCCTATTTAACAATAATAGTTATGTATGATATATAAACTGACCCGTTGGCGCAGTGGCATATGTATCTGCTTTCCAAGCTAGGGTCCCGGGTTCGATCCCCGGTCAGGTCAATTTAGGAAACGAACTTTTCTAAATTGGCTTGGAGTCTGGGTGTTACTGGGAGCTTCCCCAGAGTTCGTTGTGTGGTACCCATAGTACAAGCTAGCAATTTGGGGTCACACAATCTGTGGAATTGTCTGGAGTATTATTATTATAAAATAAAATAACGCTATTTGCAGTTACAAATATACATGTTTGTAACCAAACAGTGTAATGCCAATCTTTGTTAACAGTGTAATGCCATGCGCCAATCTTTGTTAACGTTATTTGCAGTTACAAGATGTCGTAGACCGGTACCAGAGACCCGCGGCACCTTCGCTCGGCGACTTCGGTAGCGTGTTGAGCAGCGAGGCGGGTTCCGCGGGGGGCGCGGGCGGCGCTCCGGGCGGCGCAGGCGGCGCGGGCGCGCAGGGCGCCGGGTTCGTGGTGAAGGGAGGCCCGTGGGAGCAGCGCGCGCCGGACACGGCGTCCACGCACGAGTTCCCCACCATGCCGGGCGCGCCGCGCGGGCCCTCCGCCGCGCAACCCTCGCCCGCCGCCTGGGGGCCCCGCCGCTAGGTGGCGCGCCTCCTCGCCCACTACACCACTGGACCATGGCACCACTGACTACTGACACATCTATGAAAATACACATTTATGCGGAAATATTATGCCAAAGCATTGCCAATAGCAATAACTTGTAGAATGTCAGGGTTACACTAGCATCCAACATACGCGTTTTTAAAGTCATATGGCGGTTGTAACCAGTCCGTTGTATTTTTACAAGTTGGTTGTCGATCATTATTTTTCAAATTATTCCGTCATTACCATTATAGCGTTTTTGGTGACGTGTTTACGAAATGATGACAATTGTTCGTGTAGACGCAACCGCACCGTGACGGCGTGAAATTCCTTCGAACTATCTAAAAATATTTTCACGGCGAGCTATCACCAAGTAACATGGTAACGCCTTAAAAAATGTTTATAAATTGTCACATTTGGTTCAATCGTACCTGCATAATAATTACCACCTAACGCTATAATAAATATCATTAGTTGACTAATAAAGCTCAAATATTACAGTTTTAAGCAATCATTTTAATTGCTACCTTTTAAACACTTTATCAAAAGTAAACAGTGTAATGCCATGCTCCAATGTATGTTGGCCTCATTCTTCTATATGCCCCTTGTAGCGGTTATATAAAATATCAAGGTGAAAATGTGCGATAGTTTATCAATAGGAATATGTTTCTTAAAAGCCTTTTTATGAGATCAAATAAGCTAATAGTGCTTTGATTTCCGTTCCATAATACTTTATGATAGTTCACTGTTGTACAGTGCGATTATTTGGCCTATTTCGCCTGTACAGCTACATATATACACCATTGAAGATTTATAAGTTCAAACAAATAGATAAATAATGTAAATGTTTTATTATTATAATAGTATAATATTGTTTTCATTATGTTTTGATTAGTTCATCATTATTTTATATGTAATAAGAATTATGCATTTGTCCCATTTATTTGCAATAAATTTAAGAAGATGGCTTATTTATTCCAGTAAGTGTAGTATATAATAGAGACTCTCTAGTCTGAGTCGGCAACTCTAAATTTTCTTTTTGATTGGAAAAGCCATATTTCGATTTCTGCTGAATAAACCAATCACAAGGAATGCGAAGAGTGCCAATATTTAACTACTGATTTTACCTAATGATAAAAAATAATATTTGAAGAGTGCTATTATATATTCAAAAGATCTTCTCAGTTTATAAACTACAAGCCGTTTCACGCTCGCTTCGCTGGGCGTAAGTGAAAATTTTGTACGTAATAGTACATAATAGTACATTTTTGTTTGAAAAATGGTGAAGGATCTATGGAGTTCAAAAAATAAGTAGATAGGCTACTAACCTAACCATCTACAACTAATTCCGCGTCGAATGGTCATGGTCCCATGCTAATCGGTCCAGTAGTTTTCAAGTTTATCGCGGTCAAAGAAAAAAAAACTTTCATTACATATATATATAGAGATATATATATATATATAGATAGGTACATAGTCCTAATTCTAACTTTTCCATCTATAAATAGTAGCAACTTTTCTATCGAAATTGGTCGAATCATAGATAACTCATAATAATTAGAGATCTATAGTTAATAATAATTACATACTCTAAATAATGTTAATGAGGTTCTAATTTGGATATATAGTCGCTAAAATAGTGTCAGACTCTTGATTAGAGGGTCTCAAGTACACACTTAATATGTATAATGCATATCTCTATCAATATGGTCATGGTATAAGGTACAGAAGAACTTATATCTGAATTGGGAAATACTTATTTCTGTTAAACTTTAACCAATTTACCTTATGTAAACAATGTTGTACAAAAGCATATTTATTCGTTGTTCCAGGGTATGTGGCTTTTTGTTTTAAAACATTTAACATACAATGCATAATATTGTTTACTATGAAATGCATAATTTTATTAGAAATGCTGTAGGTACTTACATTGTGAACTTTTCTTATAATTTTCAATTATTAAAATATTATCATGTTTGTTAAGTGTTGCCTATAACAATAAATGAATCAGTAAATAATAAATAAGACAAGAAAACTATTTTTACAATGTAATTTGTATATAGTAAAATTGTGTTTGAATATTAATAAAATCTTTTACATGAAATAAAAAATAATTAATTGTTTTTTTATGTCTCTTTTGTCTAGGTATGTAAGATATATCCTATTTATTTCATTTTTGAAATGATGTTATATTTACTTTGTATAATACCATCATTGATTTTTTTTACTTTAATTATGGACTTTAATGGTAAACAAACAAAAGACTAACCAAAATTTCGCTAAAGAGATTTAAAAATTAGTGGCCTATGTTCAGGCCGCCATCTTAAATTTTCACAAAAATTATGTCTAATGAACTTTAAAGGACTTGTTTTTATTTAGATCTACTCCATTCTTTTCACTTTTTTTTTTTTATTTGCAAATGGCACCGTACGTGAGTACATTGCCAACGTCAAGTAAAGCGAGAAAACAATTCAGTAGATGATTAGCGCATTTGCCAATGTCACGCATTAACACAAACTAGTATACAGTAGAATCCATGTAGAATCACAAGTAAATTAGTTCTTTCTTGTAAAACTCCTCCAGTAAAGTGATAGTAGGCTTTACTGAAGTTATAAAGGACTTCTTGGAAGAGCACGAAAACTTCAGCTACACATGTTTATTTAGATCACCTCCATTCTTGTCACTTACACAGAACTTTAAAACACAATATACTATCACTGTTGTACTTTAAAACTCCTAAAAATGTAAAAAATAGAAAATCTAAATAAAATGACAACCTCACTTCTCCCGTTCCCGCCAAAAAGTTTTCTTTTCACTTTTAAAGAACTTTAAAACAATATACTATCACTATTGTACTATAATGTTACAATAAAAAAAAACAATAATACATTTGAATTTGGAACCTAACAATCTCAGGAATATTCAGTGTTATCTTTGTTAAAAAAGGAGTGGGGTGACATGGACAACTTAAATAAAAAAATACATAGATTATCCCAAAAACAACAAATCGAGAAAGGGTTGCAACTGAAATAAAATATTTTGCACAATAAGCTCATTTCACCTTGAAACACAATCTGTTCTAACATGGTTTAGTTACTAAAAAGTACGGAAATATGTATTTTATTGAAGGTAACCTTTACAAACACATAAGGAAAGCTTAATAATATTTCTCGCAATCATATTAAAATCCCAAATTGTGCAATACGACTGGTATTCCTAAAACTAATGTGGGAATATTGCAATACCAATTCGTTTACCCGAAATGAGGGGTAACTTGATAAAATGACTTTTCGTTAAATATGTGTTTTAAATTAGGTATTTAGAGTTATATTTACTGTTTAGTGTTGTGTTTACTGTTTACTTATAATGTTTAACCTTATTTTTATAGTCTATTATTTAATAAATTTGAATTAAATTGTCACACCAGATATTTGTATACAAATAGTAAAGAAAAAATAGTTCAGTGTCTTTTTCTCCTCTGTTTATCAACTGATTTTCTTTTTTTTTTTTAGTAGCTATTGACGAGCTTTAGCGTTATCAATGAAAAACATTTGGAGAGTTATGTTATTATATTAATACGTGGTGGAAACTTCGGATCCCTTTTTAAGAACATTCGCACGCGAAGGAGTGTGAGATTTGGTGAGGAGTACGTTATTTTATACAGGGCCGCTTGCACTAACTATTTAAACTCGATTTAAGGAACTCTCATCTCAACTATTAAATAGTTGGTGCAATTTTCTTTTTTTGCTTAATATCTATTGACGAGCTTAAGTGTTATCATTAAATAAAATTTGGAGATTACCTTTTGGACTGGACTTATACTAACACGTGAGGTCAAAACTTCGGATCTCTTTTTATAAATATTGCGCGCACGGAGGAGTGTGAGATTTGGCAACATTTTTAATAAGTACCTACGTTATTTTATACTGTGGAGCAGGGATTCCCAAACTATTTTGGGCAATAGACCCCTTTTCCAAAATGAACTGATACCTCAGACCCCCATAGCCAAATTACTTTAAAAATCCTATCTCTAGTTTTTTTCCTATTGATACAAAATACTTACTGACTTAAAAAGTTTGCGGTTGGTTAAGTGAGTAAACTTAACATCATTTCCTCATCAAAATTTTACAAAATAAATAGACATAAACTTCAGTAAATATCAAGTGTAATTAATAATTACTTATTAATGCAAATTACGTACAAATACTTAAAAAGGTAATTATTTTTTGAAAAAAAAACATTAAAATCGCAAAGTAAAGATAAAAAAATAAAAATTCACTGTGATGAATGAACCTGGTGCCTTCCTACCAATTAGCTCAATATTGGTGAGTTGCAGCCTTAAATTTCCGCATTCGTTGATTTTCAAACGGTTTCTTTGTTTTGTCAAAATGTTTGTCTGAAACCTTTTTTGACTAGGTATGATAATTGAAAAGCGATAAGATATTTTTCGGCAATGTTCCACAATGCAGGATACTGTGTTTCAATGTTGCGCTGCAACGAGAACTTCTAATAGCCTAGGTTGAACTTCTGCTTAAGCCCCTCGTCTGTGCTGATGGTGATCAACTCTTCTTGCATTATCACATTGGCTTCTTCCATGGCCGTAACATTGTACGGATTTATTATCCATTTAGGACTATGTAAATTTAAGAAATCCTCAAAGCTATTAGTAAAATCCTTGTGTAATGCGTCCAAGTGAGTGACATATGATAAAATAACATCATTTTGAAGCATTTCTGGTTATTTTGACAAATGCAGAAACTGTGAATATTATTTTCTGCTTAAATTTTGTTTAAAAATGATTAGTTTACCCACAAAGGCCGATATTATTTATGGTTGAAAGAACTTACCTTAAGTGAATTTCAACCAGAATTATACGAGATGTTACATCCGAAGAGATTTAATCATAACTATGTAGTCCGTTCTTCAATGTACTGCATCGACACACTGTTTAGAGTTTAGTCATAAGAAAAAACAACTCATTTATTCACTCATTACACCCCTCACATTTCGTGATGTAGGCTTGTCATTTGTTTTAGAGTTAACTTTATTCTGCGATATTGAAATTCACTTAAGGTAAGTTCTTTCAACAATAAATTATATTTCGATGTTACATCCTCAAGATTTAATCATAACTATGTAGATGTTTAGAGTTATGCAGAATAAAGTAGGTATTTAATCACAATACTGTTGTTTCTTAGTAATACCTCCATGACACAATACGCATATAGGTATTCTTATTATGTTGATAATCTTTCAATGTAGAACACAATTGTTTTGCTGGAAAAATTGATTATTTTCCTTTAAAAAATGAAATTACCAATCTTGGATTACGCATATTATGTTTGGAAGTTTTAATTGCATCATTGATTGTAATTATAACATGAAGATCATTTACGTTAATGTCCTTTGTTTCTTAGACAACGTCTGTACGCGTTGTCTTGTAGACAATTTGAGCAGAATCACAACCTTTATAATTAAATTTTTGTATATAACTATAAATAAAATATAATTATATTATATATATATAGTCATAGAATTATTTTATTTTAGTTAAGTATTCTAATACAACATGAATACAACATTAGAATCCCACATTGAATAATACATAGGAAAAGAGACTTCATTCTGAAAACGTCTTTGAAAAACCTACAGACGCTATCATCATTCCAATTATTTTTACCTATGATCGATGATATGGCAGATCTAATGCAATTTAATGAGCCGTAACTAACGCCTTTATGGAATTGCTGTTATAAGAACTTGTTATAAGAAGATATTAGGGGTACTGAAGAATCATACAAATTCATATCACTATTTTGACAAAATAGGAACCATTGCTTCAGCGCAACAGTATACTTAGATCATATTTCCTGATAAATAATTCAGCATTATATCAATGGTTTAGATATCAAGAACGCTTTGCTGACAATTTGGCGTACGCCAGAGTAAAACTGTGCCATGGCGGATGGTGTTCTCTACAAAATGATAGTAAAAATTGATTTGTCAGGTTTGAAGTAAATCAGCTCTGAAATAGTTAAAGATTTGAATACGGGAAATCATGGTTGGCTTGGCCAGTATGGCACAACAAGAATATCAGACAATGTCCTAGTTTCCGGGATCTCTTTTTCAGGGGATATTCCGTTTACAATTATATTTTAAAAAAGACAAAGAGGTCTTTTTCTGATTGTTCAAATATTTCTACTATTTCTTGGAAACATTTCTTGTTAAGGTTCCACTCTGTGTCAATATTGGAATGTCTAGAGGCTTGATCGGCATCTGTATTATCACATGATTTAATGTAGGATATAGAAATAAAGGTTTTTCGTTGCCCACACCAAGGGAATTGTTAATCTTATATACATAATCTATACAATATACAATACAATAATATAATAAGCGATAGCAGTAGTGCTGTCAACTCTGAGCAAAATATTGAATGCGATTGTAATTTTGCCCAAATGATTTACCTAAAAATGCGGCAAGAATTCAAGATAATTTATCTATGTGATATAGTAATAGTCACTTCACCATTACATACAGCTCCTCAACCAGTCAGTGAGGAATCAGTATATATTTCTGTAACTATTAGTATTAGCTTTGTAAATGATATCCATCCACCAAGTAAACTTCATATATTATATATAATTCTTCATAATATATTATGTAGATAAGTTTTCGGTAATTTTCTAGTCAAATTTTATTTGATTGTTGAAGGGCTAAGTACTTCGCCGTTCAAAATATTCAGTATAGGCCTAACCGTAAGCTACAGCAGGGCACGGTGAAGTTATAGCGTACCAATAGATTTACCTAAATCACGTGTAGCAAATAGTTTTGTACAAATTATCCCGGTAAATTCTTCCAAAAGGTAATTGTAAAATCATTTCAAGTTAATTTCATTTCCAAAAAACTTGTTTCAGAGAAAGCCTAGATTTTGTAGGTTATGGATTAGAGTATTATCACTTTCTTTAACAGTATTTTGACATATTTTGTAAACATCGTCTGTAAATAAAAGAAGTTAAAAGATCATCTAAGTATGTTACTAGAGTATGTCCTTGACTTCTCAATGAGGTACCTAATCAAAAGTTTTAATAATTTGGTAAAAACGAATAGAGCTGTTCTAAGACCATAACTTAAACAAATAAATTCGTATAAACCATGAAATCTAAATCTGAGAAATTTCTTGTAGGCATGATAAATTGGCACTAAAAATATGCTTCTATTATCTACTGTTGCCATGTTTTGGATTAATTTATGGATACCCCAAAAATTAATTTTTACGTTGTATGAAATTTCTCCATTTTTAAATAACAACTGGTAACAGTTGTTTCATTTCATTTCATTTTTCATTTCATTACATTGCTAGATTGCAGCTAATTTTATAAGTTTAGTAACAGCAATTTCCAATTCTTTTTCCGGAAAAGGTGGGTCAGGTGATAGGTTCATTACTTTGCGACATTTGTTTGTTAAAGATCATCTCATATCCTTGTACATACGACATTATAACAAAGTTATTAATTATCCGTAGTTATGTAAAAAAAAGTCGTATGCGAACTGCATAAGGTAATACCTCTATCTGCGTCTCCTGTCGTTGTACTTGTTAGAGTGAGCAGGTCGCCCACGGTGTTGAGTCGTGGTCTTCCTCGCTGTGCCAGTCGGTTTTGCGTCGTGATGTCTGCTCGCCTCTGCTGACGCTGTTCTAGTACTGTGCGAGTTTTCCGAAAGAGGTGTGATTCTTCGCTTATGCTGTGTTTGTAAAGAATCAGCTTTTCTTTTTTTTTATTGTTATTATTTCATGTATTCCTAATGTAAATATGTATATCCAGTAATATTATCTGAAATCAGATTTTTGTTACGTTGATTACTACAGTCAAGGCATAGCCAAATTGATACTGAGCTTTTTCTAATCTTTTGTGGCGGGTTCTTGCTGTATCAGACAGGATTGCTGGCACTTCAGACTTTAGTTTTGGTGTTCAAGCTAATGAAATTTTTTCTGGGATGAATATTCTGTCCAGGGGGCCTAGACCAGTGGCTCATTTGTCGTAAACGCTAATAGAATAGTGATAGAATACAATGACGTATACCACGTAATCTAGCGTAACGAATTTTGACTTTGCAGTGAACCGTTATTAAGTTTTTGAATATCAAACGAACGTAAAATCGTGTGAAAACCACCGCATAAATCGTAGCCAAGTAGTACTCTGAACGAGTAGGAACGCCAGTTAGTGTTTCAATTGTACTAAGCGTTTGTCACTTGTCTCGCCACTCAGAAGTGCGTCTCACCGGTCTTTACTCAGACCATCCATTAGTATTTTCCCCAACGTTCAGAGATTTCGCTGGGTATTTTTTCACCCCGCAGTTGTTATCTCTATTGGAACATCTAGAGGTTGACTATGTTCCACCATGGTCGGCGTCTGCTGATCTAGTGGTAGACCTGTGTTAACCGTCGGGTTATAGTCTGCCGCTAGTTCTCATGACGTACTACGTACCGGTTGGTTTTGTAGTATAGAGATCGCTGTTTGCTGTACTACAGGCGGCAAACTCATGGAGGATTTTTCGTCCATATGACCGCCCTCAGAAATGTTATTACGCTCGGTAAAGATATCTCCTTCAAGTAAACCCTTGCCATTTGTACCCACTCGACTATATGTCGCCCTCTGAATATTCTTGAGCAGAAAAAGACGAAGATGCTCTTCGATGCCTATTTGTGGAAACGAGAAGGGCAAAAAATTACTTTCAGGGTGGCATCGCATACCACCACATCAAGAAAGTAAGGATATACTTACATCGGTATATTATATGTTCCTGGGTAACATCACGTATCACCACTCTAAGGAACAATTAATATACCATCAGGGCAATATCTCGTATCACCACTTTAAGACGGTAATACAAAAGTTATCAGTCACTCTATATTAAACGTACTAAATATTCACATTTTGTTATGTGGGTATTTTTATATTGCACTAACCTTTATAATGTTATTTTCCAAAGGTTTCTCTAAACGTTGAATCTTGCGACGAAATTGTTCTGGCTTCTTTCACATTTTCTTTTGCACATTTTACAATTAATTACAAATACGTTTTATCGATGCTGCACACAAAAAACGAATGACAAACCTACATCACGAGATGTGAGGGGTGTAATGAGTGAATGAATGAATGAGTTGTTTTTTCTTATGACTAAACTCTAAACAGTGTGTCGATGCAGTACATTGAAGAACGGACTACATAGTTATGATTAAATCTTGAGGATGTAACATCGAAGTATAATTGAATTTGTTTTAATCAAGTTGAGATCGTTACCCTGCAACAGCTGCAAATTAACTTTGTTAAACATATCAAAGATATCAGTAAAGTAATAAATATCTGTTTTACAATTGTTCAGATTTTCGTTCAAATTCGGATCTTTTTCTTGTAAAAACTCCAACACAGATTCAAAAATAGCTGAAAATCTTGCTAAGCAAGAGCTTCTTGATAGCCAGCGAACTTCAGTGTGCAGAAGCAACCGAGTAAAGACTTCGTCGTTTTCCTCGCATAGCTGAGCAAATAACCTAGAGTTCAAAGAATTGCTTCGAATCTTGTTGACAGCATTTATAACATATTGTAAAGACTGATGCAATCTAGGACTTAGATTTTTTGCTACTAAATGCTGTCTGTGAATCACGCAGTGAATGACCAGTACCTCAGGCAGTTGTCGCTTTAAGTGAGCTATAAAACTACGATGACGACCAACCATAGATAGTGCACCATCAGTCGCAACAGAAACAATGTTCTCCCATGGAATAGCTTTGTCGGTAAAAAAAACGTTCCACGGCCTGAAAAATTGATTCTCCTCTGAAATCAGTCTCTAAATATGTAGCAAAAAGCAGTTCTTGGCACACATTTTCATCTTTAATATATAGAACTTTTCCTAATAACAGAGCTTCATTGCCGGGTAATGTAGACTCGTCTAACTGGAGAGAGAATCTGTTGGTCTCTAAGAAATTGCATAAAATGTTTTCCACGTCGCAACCCATCTCGCCCATTCAGCTCTGAACGGTGTTATTGCTCAAAGGAATTCTATTTATAATATCATGTGCAGGCTTGTCCAATACATTGTTGAGGACCTCCGCAATAGCTGGTAAAATTAGATGTTCTCCAATTATGCGGGGTTTCCCCGACTTCGCTATTAATAAAGATATATTATGGGACGCTCATAAACCATCAACGTCTTGCATAGATGATGACGCAAACATCGATCTTACGGATGGCCTTTTCTCTAGTTGTTCTTTAAGTGCTTGAAAGAATGACAAGGGCTTACTTTTTTGTCAGCATGTACTCTTGATAAGTGGTCCTCCATTTTTGAAAACATCATGGCATCGCTACTGAATACTTTTTCACATTTGAGACACATTGCCAAGTGCTGATTTGAGAGAGATGGAATAAATCCAATCTTCAAGTAGTCCAAACTGTATTGTCTGCATTTTTTTTCATGTCTGCCATCATAAAACTCGCAGTAAACCTGCAAATAAAAAAAAAGATATTTAAGAAACTACTTAAAAACAATAATAAAACTGATAAATTTGCACATGAGCTTATTTTTATCACACCTAGGTACTGGATTTTTTTTAGGTATGCTCATGAACTTACTCATTGCTAAACTTGGCTATAGTCACTATAGTATAGAAACTTTGTATTAGGTACCAACGTACCAATCACTTTAAAAACGAAAACAAGGGAAACTGAACATTTATAATTTTAGGTAACAATTCTTCTAAAGTGATTTCAAAAAATACTTCGAAAAATATGAAAACGTTTTTGGTACGAACCCTGTTACTTTTTCATAAGCTGCAGAAATGTATGGTTACGCTATTAACGCGCATAGATAACTAAGCACATTATAAATTTTTTTTTAATCACTATTTTAATTCCCTTTGTAATCTCTTGAAATAAATTAGTAGATGAATGTATTATCATTCAAGCTCCAACAAATTTCAAAACGCAAATGAACTTTTAACCTAAGTGCCTAAATCAAAGCTTGTTATATAGTAAAATATCAGGAGCATGTTTGGACTTGAATTAGATCATGATTTCATTCGTGTTAAGTCGCGTATATGCGTCAAATACAGAGCAAGTCAAAACGTGCCTGAAAGACTTGTAAGCTCGAACTCATTATCTTGCACGAACTTGTCCACGCTTATTGACTTGCCGAGTTTTTCATCTTGTACGAACTTGTGCACGCTTATCGACTTGTTGGGTTTTTTGAAAGTACAAGAATGACACTTCTTACTAAAATATTAGTCATTCTTATAACAAGTTGGTACACGTAACACAACTTATCCAGTACCTTGAAAGTTTCAAATAAGAACTTGTATTAATTAATAGGGGTCGCTTTATAAACCTCATCGACCCCTAAAATCAGTTTTCGTTTATGTCGACCCCTGGGAAAATGATTTCGACTCCAAGGGGTCGATATCGGCTACTTTGGGAATCCTTGGTCTATCTAAAACATGTGATTATGCATGTTGTTTCAATGTTTGCATCCAGCTGTTAGGCTTTAGCTAAACAATCTGGATGAAAATTTATTTTTCGATGAAAATTAGTTTCAATTACAACTGAAATTAAAAAATGAAGAAATAAAAAAGTAATATACAAAAATTAAACCGACTTCGAAACTAAAAAGGGAGAAATTAAAGTTTTATGTTTTAAAAAATGTAAATTTAATATGCCAACTATTTTTTTGAGATTAAGGCTGGCGGCCTTACTATTTGATATTTGTAATAAACGTCCTCGACTTCGGGTGCGTTCGGCGCTCATCGCCGCGGTTCGGGTGGTAGGCGGGGTATGTGGCGCGTCCAACAGTACTCGTACGTCGTACCGTTGTACCATTGGTCGAACCGCATAATACGACTACCAAGTAACAACGTTTATTCGAATTATTAAGGCTGGCACCGACCTTGAAAAAATAGTTGGCATATTTAATTTAGATTTTTTAAAAGATAAAACTTTTATTTCTCCCTTTTCAGTTTTGAAGTCGGTTTAATTTTTATTGGGTATATATTTATGTTCGCCGATTTGTACGCCCTTTGTGCACCAATTTTGATGATTATTTTCGTATTTAAAACGAAGTATGTCCAGGTTCGCCCCATAGAAATTTAGTTAAGATCTGCTTATGGAGTACTGCTTAAACAAAAGAAATCTTCAACGAGGTATACATTTCGATGTTCCTTTTATTTAATATTTCGTTCTAGAATTAGGTAGTTAGTTGTAGACCTATCCTAAATGTTCTTTTAGATTTTAGAACAAGGCCACTTAAAAGTGTAAAATATATTATATCTAAATGATAAAGAAAAAATTAAACCGACTTCAAAATAAAAACACTACAAAATTACACAATAATTATAGTACAATTATACACTAATATAACTTCAAAAATATAGTATAGGTAGTACATTATTGTAATATTCATATCACAGATTAATTAGTTACCTACTAGAGTAAACTCATACACTTAATTAAATTCGACAGTTACTGAAGTTTGTACTAAACCAATAAGCAATAACAGAAGGTCTAGTTAGTAGTTTATTAGGCTTTGCACTAACTTCAGTACCTGTCAAAAAGTATATGTACTTACAAGCATCGTATTTTTTGCGAAATTATTTTTTCACTTGAGTTTTGATTAATATAGTAAAGAATAATAATTATTTTGTACTTACTTAAGCTAATAATTATTCCGTAGCTAGCTCCCTTGATAACTGCAGTTTTTCATTTTACTATTTATTTAAAGATCTACGTATCGTATCTACTTGTATTAAAAATTCACACTGGCAATCGCGAGTGTAGTAGGAGCGCTCGTGTAGTTGGCCACTCGCGTACTTTGACTCGTGTACCAAATACCGACACGCAGCGGAGTGGCGGCGAGTCGACGCGAGCTGGGACGAGTGGATACGAGCGCAGCTACCACACTTTCGCGTTCGCCTCGACTCGCGTCGTTACGGTAAGAGTTTGGTTAAGGATACTCAATATCGGACACAAAAAGCGGCAAAGAATTCGGGGAACATAAGCGTAAGCTAAGGCGGGGTCCCGAACTCCCGACCCACCTAAACACTAATATAATATTATAAGCTTTATAATAATAGTTGTAACTTAGGTCAAGAGTGAATTGGCAACTTTGCCTGAAACGACTTATCTCACAATCACTACCCATAAAAAGTCGCTTAAACGTGATCATTACGTCACTACGTTTTAACTTTTCTGCCAGACTTTTTAGCGGGAACGGGAGAAGTGAGGTTGACATTTTGTTTAGATTTTCTATTTTTTAAATTTTTGGGAGTTTTATGGTAAAATAGTGATAGATATTGTGTTTTAAAGTTTTGTATAAGTAAAAAAAATGGAGTAGGTCTAAATAAACATGTGTAGCTAAAGTTCTCACGCTATTCCGTCTTTTTTTTCTTTATTCATGGCATGGCGCACAGATTAGCACATTTGCCAATGTCACGTATTTAGTAGAATCGTTATCGTAAAACTACTCCAGTAAGATTATACGAGACTTGACTGAAGTTTTATAGGACTTCTTAGAAGAGCGCGAGAACTTCAGCTACACGTATTTATTTATACCTACTCCATTCTTTTCACTTACAAAGAACTTTAAAACACAATATCAATGGGTCCTACGTATAAGGGTCAAAGTTCAAAAAACTTTACAGGAGAATAGTTAAAATCTGATATATTTTTGAATTTGTGAAGCTAAAGCATATGAAACTTTGTATATTTACTATAAAGTTCATTGGTTATACTACAATACATTTTCACTAAAAATTATAACTTCTGAAAGAAAGTATTTACCTATTACAAAAAAACAAAAATGATTAAATCGTCTCTTTGGCCCTTATACATAGGACCCGTCGATAAAGTACCGGGAAAAGATCAATAATACACGAAATGTTAGTTATTCATCCAAATTTATTTTATCACCTTCAAAATATGCTCCTTCAGAAACGATACACTTACGCCAACGAATAATCCAATCATCAAAACATTATTTTAACCGCTTTTTCCGGAATTGAGTTCAGTGCTCGCCGCGAATTCTCCTTTAGGTCTTCTACCGAATGAAAACGGGTGCCACGAAGTGGTAATTTGAGTTTAGGAAAAAGAAAGAAGTCGGCTGGAGCCATATCTGATGAATAAGGTGGTTTGCTTGATGGTATTTGTTGAGTTTTTGGTCAAAAATTCGTTCACAATGATGGCCTTATGCGAAGGCGCATCCAAGAATTTTCTTTCCACAAATCTGGCCTTAATATTCTTTATTTACCGTTTGACCTTCCGGCAAGAATTCCGAGTGCACAACACCCCGATAGTTAAAGAAAGCAGTCAACATGAACTTTGAACCTTGATCGACTTTGGCGTGGTTTTTTCGGTTTCGGTTCAGTTGGTAGGCGCCACTCCGAAGCTTGTTGACTAGTTTGCATGTCAAACTCTTAAAACCACGTTTCGTCACCAGTAACAATGCGTTTCATGAATGTTGAATCGGAATTGCTCGTTCTAGCATGTCAGCGACTCTTATGCGATTGAGTTTTTGGAGAAAATTCAGGTCTTTTGGGACTAGCCGAGCGGCAACATGTTTCATACCCAAGTGATTATTTAAAATGGTACGGATCGACTCGTGAGACACAGAAAGTTCGGCGACTATCTCTCAAACTTGAATGAGGATTTTCAGCCACTATTTCCTTCACTTTTGCGATGTTAACTTCAGTTGCAGACGTTGATGGTCTACCAGAACGAGGCAAATCTTCCATCACATCTCGACCGCTTTTGAACGCTTTGTACCACTCATAAGAACGTGTTTTTGATAAAGCCGATTCACCGTAACCCTTCTGTAACATTTTCAGTGACTCCAAACACGAAATTCCATTGGCGATGCTAAATTTAAGACAAACTCTTTATTCGATGTTTTAATCCATTATGAAATTCGCAATATACACTAGAATGATATAACTAAAAACAGCACTTTATTTTTTTTTAAATGGCACCGTACGTGAGTACATTGCCAACGCAATCAAGCAAAACGAGAAAACAATTCAGTAGATGATTAGCGCATTTGCCAATGTCACGCATTAACACAAACTAGTATACAGACACAGAATAAGTAGAACCCATGTAAAATCACGAGTAAATTAGTTCTTTCTTATCGGAAAACTCCTCCAGTAAAGTGATAGTAGGCTTTACTGAAGTTATAAAAGACTTCTTGGGAGAGCGCGAAAACTTCTCCCGTTCCCGCCAAAAAAAAGTCAGCACTTTAATTAACAGATGCAACTCAAACTCCACGCCAAAATGTTAAAACAGTTGTGCCAATCTAACACTAAAAAAAAACAAAAAATTGAATTTTGAACCATAAACAAATCATCCATTCCCGATACTTTCTTACCTGAATGTACTATCACAAACTTCCAAAAATGTAAAAAATAGAAAATCTAAATGAAATGACAACCTCACTTCTCACGTTCCCGCCAAAAAGTCTTCAGAACTCCTTTCTAACTTCAGTAAATCCTGCTATCACTTTACTGGAGGTTTTTTTTTTTTTTTATTATTTATTCGTTCCCCTAGCGTGGGCAAAGCCAGGGCCCTTATTTCTCCATTCATACCAGTTCTCGCAAGTACTTCTTCATCTGGGTATAAATTCCCTTTTATTCAAGCCTAGCATAAAAAGCCTTATCCTAGTTCACATTTTCGTCTTAATAACTATTTACATTTATTCTTATAAACTACTGTACTTAACTATTAATTTGTATATAATACTGTTTTTGGGTCATTTCTTATAATTAGTATGTGTTCTGGAACATTTCCATTTAGTCATTTAGTTTTGCAATTTTTCGGTTTGTCAATTTAATCTTGCCATATCTATTGCATCTTATTACCTAACTATATCTAATATCACAATATTTGTTTAACATATATCGTCTTACTCTGTTGTTTACATATACCATCCGTGTTCATTACATTTATCTTAAAACTAATCTCAATAATTCCTTAAAGGAATGTATAACTTAGTCATTATTTCTAGACAGTTTATCTTTTGTCATCTTATAGCATGTACAGTAATTATACTTCATCAACGTTGCGATTTCTACAATAAAATCGATAGAACTAGGACTTAGCTCACTGTCTTAACAATGCTATTTTAATTAATGGGCTATTACTTCGTCTTATTCCTTTTTATTACTTTACATGTTATCGCCTTACAGTAGCTAAGGAATTTTTTCCTTCTGTTCTTATCTTGGATTATTTCTTTTAGATTTTCCTCTTTAATACAACTATCTATTGCCATTTCCGTTTCTAGTCTTTCTCTGCTGTAGGCGGGGCATTCACACAAGACATGCATCACGCTCTCACTCACATTCTCGTCACAGACACACGCCGGGCTCTCCTTGCACCTGAAACGGTGCAGGTACTCGGAGAACCCCCCATGGCCCGTGAACACCTGCATAATCACACTATCCATACTAATCTTTCTTACTACCGAGTGAGTTGGTGGCGTCCGGGAAAAACACTTTGGTGACTGAGGCCGTAGTCTCACTTACGTACCTCCTATCCCATTCATCAATCGATTCCAGTCGGATATGTCGCTTGATGAATGAGATGGGGCACTTATCGTAATCCGGCCTCGTCCTCCTATTGAGTGCCGCATCCTTCGCCAGCTCATCGGCCCTTTCATTTCCATGCAACCCTGCATGTGCACGAATCCAGTGCAGTCTCACAGACCTGCCTGTATTAATCATCTCATCGATGTCTTGTCTACACTTTATTATCAAGGGATGCATGGAATTATTCCCTATCAAGGCATCCAGCGCAGACCTAGAATCACTGAAAATGCAGCAACTGGGAATGTCACAGCGGAGCACGTAATCCACGGCCTTCGAAAGAGCCAAGAGTTCCGCCTGAAAGTCAGTGCAGTAGCGTTCCAACCGCAGTTTTTTCCTACTATACTTGGCGACGCCGTCCCATATGGATAGCGCCGCCCCAACCTTGCCATCTATTTTACTCCCGTCGGTGTATATATTACACCGACTATCCTTACAAAGTTCCAGCTCCGCACTGTCCTCCACGCGTTTATACTCAAGTTCCATCCGGCACGCGGGATGTGGCATCTCAGTGAAAGGTACCGGCCTCTCCACATCTCGATCACCCACCACACGCTGGGAGTACCCCCTCCTGACCTCGTAAAGTAGGGCGGTTTCCCGCACCCTCACGTCAAGAGGAAGCATCCCCGCGAGCAGCAGCACCGAGTTGAGAGAGACCGTCCTATATGCCTTGGCGATCTTCTGCCCAATACCCCGCTGTACCACCCCCAGTCGCTTGCGTATCCCAGGCCTGTTAGATACCGGTGCCTATACGTTCGCCGCATACAAAACAATCGGTTCGACTACTGCCATATATATGGTCCGAATGATCTCCGATTCCAACCCCCAGTTGACCCTGGCAGCTCTCGAAACCTGTTTATATACGTTCAGCGCTTTGCGGCATACATTGTCCACATGAGCGCTGAACGTAAGTTTCCGGTCAATCGTGAGCCCCAGGACCTTAATCTCATCCGAAAGCCCGATGCGCTCCCCGCCCATGTCCAACACTAGAGGATCGTACTTCAGTTTGTTCGTGACTAGCATGGCCTTGGTCTTGCTAGGCGCGAATCTTAACTTATTCCGTATCCCCCAGTCCCGAACACAGCCAAGCGCTGCATCAGCCTTCCGTTTGAGACTCTGGGTGTCTTCCTCGGAGAAAATCAGGACCACATCGTCCGCGAATGCTTGGCAGTAGTCTCCCCTTTCATCCAACTGTTTCAATAGGGGGTCCAACAATATATTCCAAAATGTCGGTCCCCCTATCGAACCTTGCACACACCCTTTCGTGGTTTTCCTGACACACTCCTCACCTGCATACCTGACTCGCACCTTTCGATCGGACAGATACGAGTCCACAAGTCTTCTAAGGTTTGCCGGACAATTTGTTTTTCAGCGCCGACCACCACGCGTTATTGAAGGCTCCCTCTATGTCCAGGGACACCAAAAGCACAATCTTTTTCTGTTGTACTTGTTCCCTAACATAGTTTACTCTTTCATGACATAGAGGGAGTCCTCGGTTCCACGCTGTGGTGTAAAACCGTATTGACGCGAACTCTGGTCCGGCAAGACATGCCATTTAATCCTGTTGACCAAAAGCTTCTCCAAGATTTTGCCTAACACAGGCAACAAGCCAATCGGCCTATATGACTTGGGACTCGTATAGTTCGACCTACTGGGCTTCCTCAAGATAACTATCGCGGCCTCTTTCCATATGGTGGGGAAACATGCTAATTTCAAACACCTATTAAACAATTCAACAAACATATCGGGTTGTAGGGTGATAGCTGCCTTGCAAATGTCGGCAGTGAAGCCGTCCAGCCCCGGCGCCTTCTTTGCGCTGAAGCTCGACGCAGCCCACACGAGTTCATGCTTTGTGAATGGTGGATCATAAGATCCACCCTGCTCAATTTTATTAATTGCTTCGGCTTCCTTTCTGATTCTCGTGTGTTCTGCGTCGTCGCTATCAGAGCTATCCTCCGGATAGAAGGTTTGTGCCAGGAATCTGGCTGACTCCACCCCTTCAAGTGCAACGCCGTTTCGGACGAGGGGTATGTCCTCCTCCTTCGCGGCTGTGCTGCGTATCACCCTATAAACTTCATCCCACATACTCTCCCTATCTTGCTTTCCACAGAAATTTTTCCAACAGGTGGTCCGAGCCCTCCTCGCCGCAATCAGGTATTCCTGCTTGGACTCAAGGTACTGCTCCACCACCCATGCTCTCCGCACTGGTGCTGCGTACGATATTCGACGCTTCCGGCGATTCACCTCCCTTCTTTAGGCGGGTGAGTTCCTCAGTCCACTAAGGCAATCCCGTTCGTCTACCGACCCCGACTTTGGGTATACACTTTTCACATCCTTCCTTGATCGAGTCCGTGAGCATCTCTATCCTCTCTTCCAGCTCACGGACATCCTCTACCATTCTAAATGACTCGGCATCTAAACGCCTCTCCTTCCAAATATGGCCCAGCTCCTGACTGAGCTGGGTCCAATTGGTCTTTCGCGTGTTGTATACCCTCGTCGTGGTCAGTTTGGCCCCATCTCCCCTTGCCAATTGCAGATCAAACCGGATTGCCCTATGGTCCGAGGTCGTCACATCCGCCTCCACACGCCAGTTATGCACAGCAGGTAACATGTCAGTGGAGCTGTCCGTGACGTCTACACAACTCGTGTAACGTTTGCCTCCTCTGATCGTGTCAAATGTTGGCTCGGACCCTCTGTTCAGGATCTGCAGATCCCTCTCATCAAACATACATCCCAACACTTCACCCCTCTCATTCATCCTTTCACTCCCCCACCATGGATTCCAAGCATTCAAATCCCCTCCTAACAGCAGTTTCCTGGTGCCGATGTTATCAATTAGGTATTCCATACACTGGGTGTACGGGTCGAGCGGTTGGTCTCCTTCCAGGTAGATCGACACCACCCCAACGTCCCCGAGGCCGGTTTTCACCTTGGCGACCATGATGTTAGGGGTCGCCAATGTCGGGCACTGAGCGATGTCGATCCCCCGGCCGAAGACCAGTATAGCAGCCTTGATGAGGCCTCCGGGGTGCCCCTGATGTTGGAGGACTCTCACCCCTGGGTATGGCCTCACTCTCCCTATATTCCCAGTGTATGGTTCCTGCACCAGTGCTATATCGTAGCCTCTTACTTGTGCGGCCATTATTAACTCCGCGGTCGCCTGTTGGCTCCGCTAGAGATTGGCCTGCGCCACCCTTATCTTTTTAACTCTACTTTCCCGTGGGACGCCCTTAGCAGTAAGCTATAGTAGCCCTCGCCAGGGCGTCCCATTTCTTTCTTATCGGGCACTCTACGTCAAACGCATTATGGCTTTTGCCCACTACACTGTTCCTATCGCAATTTTTGCATCTGGGCATCTCGCCACGCCGGCTAACAGGGCACTCTACCTTAAGGTGTTCCCCCCCGCAATGACTGCAGAGATCCTTTGCTTCTTTGCAGAACCTGCGGCTGTGCCCAAATCCCAAACACCTTGTACATTGTACAAGGGGGGACTGGTCCTCCACCCGCACGCTCTGCAAGTCCACTCTTAGGCACCCCAGATTTGTCCCTCTCTGCCAAATCAAGGGCGACATACTCAGCACTACGTCATTGCAGAGGGGGTTCCTCCCCCTCCTCCTGAATTTCACACTCACTCTATCATCTTCCTTTCTCAGATCTCTAAACAGGCCCCCGTTCTGGTTCCTCAGGGCCTTCAAAATCGCCTCGTCCGTGTGAACCTTAATCACGTCCCTAAGAACCAGAAGGGGGTCCCTGTTCTTTACTTCTTCCACAATCAAACCTTTCTCTCTTCCACTCAGCCTTTGTACTATTTTCTTTCTTTCTTCTTTACTCTTACACCCTACCACTACCTTTCTGTCCTTCACCTTTCTTACCTTCTCCACCTGCACCCATCCCTCCTTCGCATCCACTGCCTTCCTTATCCTTTCCAAAACCTCTTTTCCCGTTTCCTCTTTCTTTTCCGAGGACACGTTTAGCGAGTGCAAGGCAGTGCGTGCTTGCGGGTTACCGCACTCGCATACGTCATCGGTCCTCTCTTTCTTTCTTCCCTTTCTTTCTTGATCTCCTCTCTCAATTCACTCATTCTCTCATTACTTTCTCTAACCATTCTGACATATTCATCCATCCTTTCTTTATTTTCTTCTAATGTTTTCATTCTATCATTCTATTTTTTCATCATCTCGTCGTTATACCTATCTTCCTTAACACTTCCTTTCTCTTGCTCTCTTTTCTCAACCTTCCTTCCCTTTCTCCTTCATATTCCGCTTTCTTTCCTCTTCTGCCTCTTTGACCAGTTCGTACAATCTCTCAACTGCACTAAATACATCAGCCTTGATGTCCGTCTTCAGGTTCCAGCTATTGTTCAATTGCAGCTTCGCCTTCATAAGGCAGCTTTTTGCCTCCGCCGTCCGACTTTTGACACCAAGGCTGTCCTCTACCACACTCACCTTTTGTCCATCTCCTTTTATTCCTTCACTCACACTTACTTCCCTTTCAACCCTTCCATCTTTTTCGCCCTTCGCTTTGTTTTGCACTGTTTTGCTCTCAACAGGGAATTTCGTTTTAAGTTTGACTTTCTCTATCCTTTTCTCATTCTCACTTCTTTTTGTATTTACCGGGGGCAGTCCACTCCTCGCCTCTATTTCCCCGATACTCCTTCTCACAGTTCTTGTTTTATCTAGGTCGACTTTTTTGTTCACCTCCTCTTCTTCCATTCTTCCCTCTTTCATCCCATCGTTCCCTTCATTCGTCCTCTGTAACAATTCTTCTATTCCTCCCTCACTCATTCCATCATTTCTTCCATCCATCCTCTCAACAGACCTTTCCTTCATTCCCCTCTCCGTTGCTTTAGCCGGCGTGCGGTACCCGAACATGCTAAGGGAATGCGTCTAATGTTAAAACTAATTCTATGCCTTCCGGTCAAAAAACTCAGAAGGCGTCAATATCCTACGGTACTTGATAAAACACACACAACAAATAATTATTTATCCTAGGTCCACTGGTCAACAGACACAGTGGACGTCACTAATATTTATATTTATGCCTATCCGTCAAAAGACACGATAGGCGTCAACAATACCTCACACAATTAGTCAATAATATAAAATAAAATACAATAAATAATTAATCAATAATTAAATAATACGTCCAATATAATATAATAACACAATAGTCAACAATTATTATACACTGTGAATTAAAGAAAAAATTTAAATTTCCTAATACTTTTAGCTTAGGCAGTGGTGTATAAGGTCAACTACCTAAACCACCTAACTATCTACATGTTCTGGGCAGCGGTGTAAAGGGCCTACTGACCCAGTACATCCAGTTCCGATATTTAGGCTAGTCTCAGACTGTCGAGGTCGGTCCCACCAGCCGCGCCTCCCCAATTTTCACAGATAAAATCACACAGTACACAAAATTACACACAATAATTACGCTTCCAATTCAAAAACAATTATTTTAAAAACAATTCAAAACAATTAACAATATTGGGTACTCTAAAAACTTTTCATATATAAATCAGATGGCTACTCCTCTTAAATTCTTCTTATATCAACAGTATTTTGCTTAAGACCTGATGAATACCCGTTTACCAGCGCCTTATTCTATTTTCTAAGTTTGATATGGCTACTTACTTTTACTATGGGAGATTTTACCCAAACCGACTTTTTTTTTTTTTTTTATTCGTTTGTCTTATATTATTGTGTGTACTCTATTGATGTTTGGGCACTTTAGGGTACTTATTCGTGTTCCCCAAATTATTCAACTGAGGAAGCGTGCTCGTCGCGACCCCTGCCAGCCCTTTTCAGGGCTGCAATTCCTCTTCTGTGCATACCATGCGGGACAACGGCTATTATAATGTTAGGGCGTCCCCCGGAAGCGACGTACACCGGTCTGTCCCCGCTGGTGTGTGCAGAGTGCAGTTCGGCGTTGGGGACCGCCACCCAACACGCTGTGCACCTAGCGGCGGGAAGTGGAGGGAGGAGTGCAGAGTAGCTGCGTGGAATGTGAGAGGTGGGATTGAGGAGAAGATGAATGAAGTGATTGATATTATGGAAGAGAAAAGATTGGATGTGCTATGTTTGAGTGAAACCAAGCGAGGAGGCAGTGAACTTGCCGACTTGCCCGGAGGAGGCATCGCTTTGTGGTCAGGGGTACCACAAGGAGATAGGGGATGCCAAGGGGTAGGCGTTTTACTGTCCTCTCGTATGGTTAATTGTATGACTGAGTATGAATGTATAAATCCCAGACTGCTTTGGGTACGCCTCAAGATGGGGTTGACAAGAATTTTTGTTTTGGCAGTATATGCCCCAGTGTCCTCTGTCGGTTTGGCTGAACTAGAGCAGTTCTGGGAAAATGTTAGAGAAGTTCTAGCGACGGTTGAAGAGAACGAAAGAATTGTTGTGTGTGGAGACATGAATGGATGGGTCGGGACAGCTCGAACAGGATTTGAGTCTGTCCTAGGCAAATATGGAGATAAGAGAGTAAATGATGCTGGTAAGATTGTGCTAGGACTGTGTATGGAAAAGGATCTTTTTGTGGCTAATACCATGTTTGGGCACAAAAGGATCCATCAGTACACGTGGGAAAGAAAGGGTGCGAGAAGTATGATTGATTTATTCCTGGTGGATAGCAGACTTAAGAAGCAGGTAATGGACACAAGAGCGTATAGAGGAGCCGATCTCGGGACGGACCACTTTCTGGTGATAACCAGAATAAGGGGTCTGTTCGCAGCATGGCGACATCGCGTAGTGTCCAAACCTGCAGCGGTTAGCCGCATTAAAAGCTGGAAACTGCAGGATGCGACCACCAGGAATGAATATGAAAGGGTATTATCCAGTAAGCTTGATGATAGATTGAAAGTGTTGAGCGAGGATGTTGAAGAATGCTGGCAGAACCTTAGGGATAGTATGGTTGAGGCTGCGAAAGAAGTGTGTGGAATGAATAAGATTGGGAACGGCAAAAAGCGTGATGTGTGGTGGGATGATGAGGTGAAAGTGGCTGTGTATAAGAAAAAGAAAGCATGGCGAGACTACCTTGCTACTAATGACTGTGGTATGAAAAATTTGATGAAAGACAGGTATAAGCTGCAGAAAGCAGAAACGAAGGCACTAGTGAAAGAGAAGCGTGAAAGGTGTAGGGTGTTAGATGAAAACAAGATGTCGGACAACTTCGAGGAAAATTCCAAATTATTTTGGAAAGAAGTACGTAAGATCCGAAGTGGTCCGGCACCTTGCAGAATGAATAAAGTGCGTTCGAAAGAAAACAACCTGCTTACAAATAAAAAGGATGTTCTGCAGCGATGGAGTGAATACTATGGAGAACTGTATGAGAGTGGCGACTCCGTCTCTGATACTGAGAGCGATTCTAATGAATTGCCACACTCGGGCCAGGGACTGGAGGATGCCATTAGTATGAAAGAGATTGAGAAAGTGATAAGAAGTTTGAAATGTGGAAAGGCTGCGGGAATTGATGAGGTGACTGCTGAGATGATCAAGTATGGTGGTCCTAGGGTCTGGGATGCCTTCTGTGCACTCTGCAACCTTTGTTGGCAGAAGGGGGAGGTTCCAGAGGACTGGCGCACGGCAGTCATAGTACCTCTATATAAAGGGAAAGGTTCCTACCTAGACTGTGCGTGCTATAGGGCCATCAGCTTGGTCAGCTTAGCGAGTAAAGTCTATACTAAAGTATTGACTGAACGTATGAAAGGTGTTTCAGAAAGATATTTGTGGGAGGCGCAAGGTGGATTCAGGAACGGTAGGGGTTGTATGGATCAGATTTTCTCGCTTCGCGTTATCGTGGGAAGGTTTCTGGCTTTAGGTCAGAAAGTTTTCTGCGCTTTCGTGGATCTAGAGAAAGCATTCGATAGAGTAGTGCGGAAGAAATTGTGGAGTCTTCTGCCTGAATATGGCGTGGAGGGCTCCTTACTGCAGGCTGTGAGGTCATTATATCGAGACCACAGAGCCTGTGTAAGGATAGACGGTGACATGTCGCCCTGGTTTGAAGTCTGTTCTGGTGTCAGACAGGGCTGCGTGATGTCTGCCTGGCTATTCGTGCTGTATTTGGACAGTTGCCTCCAGAGATTGAAAGGTAATATGAGTGGTATGGGATGCGGTGACACAGTGGTAAACTGCCTATTGTACGCTGACGATGCTGTGCTAATAGCACCATCAGAAGCAGAGTTGCAGACACTAGTCACGTGCATGAAAGAAGATTGTGAAGTAAAAGGATTGAAAATGAATGTGAACAAAACTAAGGTTCTGGTATTTGAAAGAGAAGCGGAACAAACGAAATGTGTGATTAGTGTAAATGGAAAATGTCTAGAACAGGTGAATGAAATTGTGTACCTGGGGAGTGCGTTTTCGAGGGATGGAAGATGTGAGTTGGATGTGGAGAGACGGGTAGCAGCTGGCAATAAAGTGAACGGTGCTCTGTCCGCATTAGTGGGTAGTGTGAATATATCTAACACTGCTAAAATGGCCATCCACAATGCGGTGTTGGTGCCGACTTTGTTGTACGGCAGCGAGGCATGGATATGCCCGAAATCGAGTGAAAGTATGATAAATGCTGTGGAGATGCGGTCTCTCAGAAATATGTGCGGTGTCACGCTTGCGGACAGGATAAGCAATGATGAGATACGCAGTATGACAGGGTTGCACAACAGTGTTATTGTAAAAATGAAGAAAGGAATGCTTAGATGGTTCGGGCACATGGAAAGAATGAGTGATGAAAGACTGACGAAGAAAATATACAGAGCGAAGGTGAGTGGTAAAAGAAGCCAAGGAAGACCAAGGCTGACTTATGAAGATCAAATAGCCAGAGTGTTAGCAGACGGAAATGTCAAAAGCACTCGCATACCTAGGCGAAAATGTGTGAGGAGAATGATGAGATTTGAGGAAGCGAAAGAGGTGTGTAAGGACCGCGACTCCTGGCGCTCCGTCCTCTCTGACTACCCCGTTGGGGATACAGCGTGAAGTTATGTTATGTTATGTTATGTTATGTGCTTTTCACTTTTTCTATTTTACTAGCTAAACCCTTGGATTTAGCTTTCCGCACTTATTACACCAGCTTGGGGGGCTGTCAGGCGCTCCCCTTGGTGGTCACTCGGTCACCCTAGGTGACCTAATTTAGGATTTTCCGCCACGTGTTTCTCCTAAATTCTTAATAACTCCGTGCAGCCTTATCAGAAAATTCCCAAATTTTTATACCATCTGTGGGACTATGCCCGTCGTCGATTTGCTCTTGAAAAACTGTATGTTCACTATTTATAAGTTACTTTTAGACAGTAAAAACAAAAACAGAAATTGAATTATAAGTTTATAAAAAAAATATACATAAAGTCTGTGCACGGAACTTAGTGTTTCTCCAGTTACGTCATTAGGCTGATGGTATTGTTACCAATGCCTTAATAAATATGGATAAATAAATAAATAATTGGACTTTTTGGCGGGAACGGGAGAAGTGAGGTTGTCATTTTATTTAGATTTTCTATTTTTTACATTTTTAAGAGTTTTAAAGTACAACAGTGATAGTATATTGTGTTTTAAAGTTCTGTGTAAGTGACAAGAATGGAGGAGATCTAAATAAACGTGTAGCTAAAGTTTTCGCGCTCTTCCAAGAAGTCTTTTATAACTTCAGTAAAGCCTTCAGTAAATCACTTTACTGGAGTTTTCCGATAAGAAAGAACTAATTTACTTGTGATTCTACATGGATTCTGTGTCCGTATACTAGTTTGTGTTAATGCGTGACATTGGCAAATGCGCTAATTATCTACTGAATTGTTTTCTCGCTTTACTTGACGTTGGCAATGTACTCACGTACGGTGCCATTTAAAAAAAAAATAAAAAAAAATAATAAAGATGACTAAAGAATTTAATAATATATAATACAATACTTAAATTAAATCTTTAAAAAATTATGATATACGTTGATATACTTTCTACACACCTACTTTAGAAAATTGTAAGTTTCATAAGTCATACAGAAAAAAATATCTAGGTTTAGCGACTAATTGAAAAATGTCATTACAAGCAGAAAAGAATAAAGTGTAAGTTATTATAATTGATAACCTACAAAAATTACAAATAAGTGTAATTTTACTACTGACTGATTTATAATAATTACGTTACAGTACTTTAACCATTCCTTTTCTGTCATCTACATCAGCATCATTAGCTTATGATGTTTTAAATGTTGATAAGGATTTAAAAAGAAGCGGAATCAGGAAAGAACTGTCTTTAGATGGAGTAAATATTCTTGTGTAAGTATGCATTACTACGTTACATAATATGTAAGCTAAGTACTGAATTATTATTCATACCTACATACATACATATTTTCACGCCGTATCCCTAACGGAGTAGTGAGAGAGGACAGCGCCGAGCGTCACGGTACTTACATACTTTTTTCGCTTCCTCAAATCTCATCATTCTCCTCACACATTCTCGCCTAGGTATGCGAGTGCTTTTGAAATTTCCGTCACCTAACACTAGGTATTTGATCTTCATAAATCAGCCTTGGTCTTCCTTGGCTTCTTTTACCACTCACTTTCGCTCTATGGATTTTCTTTGTCAGTTTTTCATCACTCAATCTTTCCATGTGCCCGAACCATCTTAGCATTCCTTTCTTCATTTTTACAATATAACACTGTCATGCAACCCTGTCATACTGCGTGTCTCTTCATTGCTTACTTTGCCCGCAAGATTGGCATTGCACATATTTCTAAGAGCGCATTTCTACTGCATTTATTTCACTTTCACATATCCAGGCCTCACTACCGTACAATAAAGTTGGCATCAACACCACATTGTGTATGGCTATTTTGTAGATACTATTAATGAGGACAGAGCACCGTTCACTTTGTTGCCGACTGCTACCCGTCTCTCCACATCCAACTCACATCTTCCATCCCTCGAAAACGCTCTCCCCAGATATACAATTTTGTTCACATGTTCTAGACATTTTCTATTTACCCATATATCACACTTTGTCTTGTATATCTTCTCTTTCAAACACCAGAACCTCAGTTTTATTCACATTCATATTCAATCTTTTCACTTCACAGTCTTCTTTCATGTACGTAACTAATGTCTGCAACTCCGCTTCTGATGGTGCTATGAGCACAGTATCATCAGCGTACAATAGGCAATTTATCACTGTACCATCACATATACCACTCATACTACCTTTCAATGCCTGGAGGGAAGTGTCCAAATACAGCATGAATAGCCAGGCAGACATCATGCAGCCCTGTCTGATGCCTGAACAGCTTTCGAACTAGGGTGACATGTCACCATCTATTTTTACACAGGCTTTGTGGCCTTGATATAGAGATTGTAGATTGCTAATAGGGATATCCGCCAGGCTGCAGACGGGCTGTCGGCTTCTCACGAGTGGCGCCATTCAGCCCTATTTCCCAGTTGAGCACCAGTTACTTTTGGGCTGATAGTTTTCCCTCCCTGGTTTCATCCGTGAATCTTCCAGTTTTCCTACAAAACATAAGCATATCCCTTAGTTTAGTTGTCCTCAGTTCTTCTTTTTCCAGTATATCAGACCCTAGTGTATTGAACCTAATATAATGACCTCACATTCTGCAGTAAGGGGCCCTCCATGCCATATTCAGGCAGAAGACTCCACAGTTTCTTTCGCACTACTCTATCGAATGCTTTTTCATGATCCACGTAGGCGCAGAAAACTCTCTGACCTATGACCAGAAACTTCCTCACGATATCGTGAAGCGAGAAAATCTGCTCCATACAACCCCTACCATTCCTAAAAGCACCTTGCGCTTCCCACAAATATCTTTCAGAAAGATCTTTCATACGTTCAGTCAATACCTTGGACTGTACTTGCTAAGCTGACCAAGCTGATGGCCCTATAGCACGCACAGTCTAAATTAAAACCTTTTACCTTATTGAATTATTATGCAAGTGTTTTATATTAGTTCAGTCATTGAAGGAAAAATATGGCGATACTGTATAATTTTAGTTCTGTATAATTATCATACTGTATAATTAATTCGATTTGCACAAAAATTTGAATTGAGGTTCTGCTTACCCTCTACTTCAAAATCCATTCTATGCCGGGAGTTACTTTTTATTTTTCAGGGGTTTAAACTCTCTATTTGAAACTAATTTTAGAATTGTGGGAACATGTAAACCCTTGAATTCATCTTTAAATAAGTTGAATGAATGTCAAATGACATTAAAAGACAAAGTTTATGATTTATTAAGCAGTTTCGACCCCTAAAAGCCACCCCCTAGAATGTTATAATTAAAAAAAATATCAAATTCAAAATGTTTTGTGGCAACTTGGGATGATTAAATGTCATCGATTTGCATAAAAATTTGGATTTAGGTTCTACTTACCCTCTATTTCAAATATGAACCTGTGTCATTGGTTGCTTACTAGTTTTTGGTGCAGAAAACTACCCCTGTTTGCAAATAATTATAAGACTGTTGATTCAAGTATGTAATCGAAATCTTCTTTAAATACATTAAATAAACATCAATTGATATTCTGAGGGATAAATTGTGATGAATTGAATATTATTTTCCACCCCTGAAAACCACCTTCTACTCGTATCTCCCCAGTATTCATTAAAAAATGTTATTTAGCAACTTGGCATGATTTAATGAACGCAAAAGTAAAAGTTTATGTAACTCAGTTCGCAAGAAACTGTCGCGTGTTGGCTCGGCTCTGACCCGCGGTGTTATACTTAAAAATTCGCAGACAGCGACATCCACGCGATCACTACGCGACCGGTGACTAATTGTAATAAAAAATTGGTATCATGTATGATGATTGCGCATCTATTATTCTTCGACCGTAAAATGCACTTTTCATGGTAGATTTAGCGCCACTGTACAAATTACATTACACAAATTCTCGTTTTGACAGCAGATATCGAGCGATATTGGCTGTCGCATGCAGACTGTAAGTAAGTGTACCGGCCGACCATGTCTAGCGAACGAGCGCCCGCACCCGCGCAATGCACTGCGTTCGTTTAAAACTGTCGCAGTTTCTTTATTTATTATCCGATTTTAAGAATTCTAAGTGTACTTACAGATGAAAAACAAAGCATATTTTTTTATTTGAACCATTTTTATTGTAAACTATATTAAATTTTTATCAAACTATAAAAAATTAACAATTTAATTTTTGCTTTTTTTTTTTCAAATAACTTTTTAAACATTGAAGCTATAGTGATGACCGTCAGATGTTTTTTGTTAGACATTTCAATATCTTTCATATGCCACCTCGTTTCGTTGAAATAGGTTAAGTAGTTATTGAGTTATTCGACTAAATTTAAACCAAGAATCGCCATCTTTGTGACGTCATAGCTCCCCTCTACCAACTGAGAAAGTGAACACTGTTTTTCTTACTCAGGAAACTACTGAATACGACGATACCAGCTGTCTTTATAATACTGTTCACTATTCTCTACTAACTGTAAAATATATTAAATTAATATCGAGTATATCCACCATTAGCTTCAATAATCTCCGACAGGCGGCGCTTCCTGGGTCCAATAAGTCGTGAACAAATATCCGTATCCCGCATGGCATCCCATACCTCAATGCAATGATTTTCGATTGCCTCCGGTGTTCTTCCATTTCGGTTAGTCCATCGTTGCGCCATTAGGCCCTAGAGGTTTTCTGTTGGGTTCAGATCAAAAGATCTTGAAGACCATGGAATCAGTCGAATACATTGATGTTGTTGAAACGAACTGCGGGTCACCCTAGCAGTATGTAGCCTACAGTTGTCATGTAAAAAATTAAATTCGGGCACCTCATTTTCCGGGTAGACAGTCCAGACAGATGGTAACATTAAGCTTTCGAGGTTGTCAATATAATTTAAGAGCGGTTGCTCATGAAGGTAATATCTAATAAAGTAATATTAAGACAATTTTTACCAGTTTCCATGTTTGGAACTAAATTAGTTTCACTGTTTCTTGTGTTATTGTAACGTGATGGATTTGAACATCTCATCAGTAAATATTGTAGTCGACCAATCAAAATTTAAAAATCATCTGGCAAAATTCAAACGAGTTGCTTTATGGCTATTCGTCAAATGAACCTTTTTAGAATGATGTCTGTAGTGCAATCCTATGCCGTGCAAGTGCTGCCGTATAGTTTTGGTACTTACATCAAATTCTTCCGCAAAATGAGACGTAGGTGTAAAACCATTTTCTTCATAGGCACGACTCATCGTTTCCCTATCCATATTAGTTATGCTAGGCCAACGACTACTTCTTCCATGATCTTGAAGGTTACCTTCTTCACCTTCGCGAGAAATCTAAAGAGAAGCGGTGTTTCGCTGAAATTATATAACCGAGGCATTAATATTATTGCATTTTGTATACTAAACCATTCAGACTGGCACGGGGTTCTTAGTAGTGGGTAGCAGTAGTAGGGTGACCTGTTAGTAGGTAGGTAGATGGATTAAAGGTGTGGGTCAAATAAACCAGTTTATAGTAAGTAGTAGCTTGGTTTTATTAAGCCATCCGGATATTAATCATCCGCCACACGCCGCACAACCGGCACGCTTATTACGTAACTTGCAGACAGCATGCGACAGCCAATATCGCGCGATATTTGTTGTCGAAACGAAAATTCGTGTAATGTAATTTGTATAGTGGCGCTAAATTAACTGCGAAAAGTGCATTTTACGGTCATATAATAATAGATACGCAATCGTCATAATATATGATACCAATTTTTTATTACAATTAGTCACCGGTCGCGTAGTGATCGCGTCGCTGTCGCTGTCTGCAAATTTTTAGGTAATAACCCCGCCGGTCTTCCGTAGTTATAAGGGAGTCACTGGCCTGAATCGTTCTGATCCCGATGACGAACTCCGGTTTCGTCTTCTGTAGATTCCAGTCTCTATCAGGGACTGGAAGTTTCCAGTTACGATCAGATGGATGGATTCTCCTGATATCAGTAATAGTTCCTGAATCCAAAATCAGGAATATGGATACTTGCAACTGGAATTCTGGAACTGAAATCTTGTGATTGGAATCTTGTAATTGGAATCCTGGAAACCCAGAACGCATGTATTAGACCGGATGTAGTCACGATGGATAGATAGACAAGCGTTCAAGGTCCAGTGGCTCTAAAAATACACACGCACTAACAGCACTACGTTTACAATTTAGAAAGCGTTAGAACAGCTTACAATTATTACAGGCGCTCAATTCAATCCTAAATCATAGGAACTCACCCCAGCGGGATTCCAATGTAGTATCTACACAGAGACGAAGAAACAAATAATTAGAACCAAATTCAATAAGTAAACGAGTGTTACCTTAACTTCGGAGGTGTCATCCGTGTGATTATTACTCATATAACTGTGCTACCGCTAATTATAATTACCCTCAACAATCCAAAACTCTCGACGCGCTTCAGAGTTACGCAGACTACGCTTCAGAGTTACGAGAACCATTCTCCGATTACATTTATTATGTAGGTTCCGTAGATATTTATTATTGTTTGATTTCTTCTGTTTTATTAAGCTATTTATATGATTTATTTACATATTTTAGATTCTTTATTTATTTAATTGATTAATTTTTATTATTTATTTTAAATTTATATTTAATTTACGTATATATTTAAATTTCTTGAAATTTCAGTGGTATTTTGACAATTTCTATGTAATGCCATGATTTCTGCCCTTTCAGCTAAAGATAAATTACGAGGCATTATGTTTAATTAATCTTAGGTAAATTACAAGTTATATATTTTCAATGAACCGCTGTCAAAAGAAAGCATGACAAAATCTTTTTTAAATTTAAATGTAACGAGCATGAAGGTAGTGAATCTAGCAAACTTTTTAAAACATTTGATGGTTTCTTTTGACATATTAGATTGCTTGTAGAAAAGAATGTTTAATGTTTGTTAATAGAGGTTAAAATAGTATGCAACTTTACCTATGTCTTTTGATTGGATGCTTATCAGCCAATCACATTAATACTTGCAAAATTTCCAATATCAGCATAAGCAATATTTTCATTACGATCATATTAGAACATACTTTCAAAAGTGCTCAACCACTTTCTTCGCCGAATGTACTTGACACATTATATCTGAAAGTAATGGAACATAGACTAAAATAAAATATATTGAAAGTGGTCAACGTCCTATAAATCTCTGGAAATTACTTGATCAATATTTTATTGTATGCTTTTTATTCAGCTGATTATTTGAATATGTATATGTATGTGAAGTAAATTGATCAAAGAAGGTTGTTCCAAATATTGTCTAATGATCTGAATTTCAAATACTTAAGAATCTACATAGTCCCAGTGAACTTCTGTTAGGGAGGGTTATCAATAAAGAAATTACATGAAGTGTTTTGTTTGTACTTTTCAGAAATTTCTATGGGGCCGAATTCAAGAGATTAAGAGTTGCCGTGAATGCTTTTCTTAATAATGTTATACTAGTTGCAAAAACACTACACCAATTTGAAAATTGAAACTGTTAATTATAAGAAATGCCTGAACACACACCAGCTCCAACTCCGGCTAGATCATTGTATGGATTTTTTATGTATTTGTTCAGTAAAACTATACTTGGTATATATTGTATATGGGCTTTTACACCTGACCACTATTTGCATTATTTTAATATTTATTATTACCCACAAAAATATTGGTCTACTGCAATACCTATACAATGCTTAATAGCTTTAACATTGTTTGCATTTTTGATATATCCTAGTTCAAATTTAATATTAACATCTAGTGTTAATAGTATAAGCACTATATGTGATCCTTATTCTCATGACTCTGTCAAACCTAATGATGAAAATATCGAAACATTTCAAAATAATTGTTTTTGCACTGATGAGAGAAAATGTATAAAGTATATCTATAAGGTTACATGTGAAGACATTGAAATAAACAAAGTGCCACAATTAAGAGATTTGAATATTCGTTATGTAAATAGAAAGTTGTACCTTACTACCAGTATTAAGAGATAATTTTCAGTAGTGGCCAAGTCTATTAAATTAGTCCAAAAAATAAGTTATTATTATTTCGCCATTATTTTATATTTATTCTTATAAAGAAGACAACATCTTCTTTATGAAGCCTTTATAAGGTATTTAAGTAAAATACCGGCCGAGAGTGTGTCCGATAGGTATTAGCGTAGTTCTGTATCAATTTCGGTTAAAAAGAAAATTATGTCAAAAATCTTATACTATAATCTACATCTATCTTCTATCTATACTACTATATAGCATCTGTCTGTAATTACAATTTTACTGTCAAATTTTGTGATAGATAGTCGTTTTATAACTAACTGAATTAGATTCTATAATTTTCAAAATTTTTGTCTGTCTGTCTGTACGTCCTTTTATAACTGAAGAAGGGCTTTATCGATCTTGATGAAAATCAGCATAGTAAGAACATGTTATTGCGCTCATGATAGGCTTATTTTTAAAAAATCTACACCAAAGGGGTGAAAAGGGGGACGAAACTTTGTATGGGAAATGGTAAATCGCTGAACCGATTATGATGAAATTTGGCAGTGCGTTTGACATCAGAGAACATGGGCTACTTTTTTTATCAAAAATCTACTCCTAAAAGGTTGAAAAGGGTCATGAAACTTTGTATGGGAAACGCTAAATCTCAGTAATGATAAAATTTGATGCGGTGCGGTAAAAATACATAGGCTACTTTTTTACCAGAAATCTGCGAAAAGGGGGACGAAGTTTTGTACGGGTCCGTCCTCTCTGACTACCCCGTTAGGAATACAGCGTAAAGATATTTATGTATGTATGTACCACAATTAATATAAATTGATAATCAAATTCTACTGCACTAGTAGGTTTTTTAGATATGTTTAGCGATACCTGAGTACAAAATGTGGTTTTAAGGGGCGAGTAAGTGGACATCTGTCGAAGAATAGTAAAAACTACTCTAACAAGAAAATTTTATTTTAAATAAAAAATAAATCATCACTGGACATGTTTATTAAATTATCTGAGATATCCTCTATCTCCCAAAACCTTCGAATATCTTTCAAATCAACTATAAAGACATTGCATTGGTTCTGTGGCTGCACAGTGCCACTTAAAATCCAACCGAGCTCCGTTTTTTGTGCGATTACTTGGGATGCGCCTTTACATATAAAATCTGGTAGTATGATCAACTCATATACTTCTACACTTAATATTAAATCAATTGGTTGACTTGTACTGAATTCAGGGTCCGCATGGCAAGTGGTAGTTTGGGTAAGTGCGGCTATGACGGTTTTGTAAACGACTGGTTCGGTAAATTTCCGACGACGTGTTTCATGACGTATGCTTCTGTATTCATGGTAAAATTGTTGTATAGCGAAGATATGGTGATCTTGATGAGTCCTTTGCTGATGTTAGTCTTGGCTCCAACTCCTACTACTACAGTTACGTTTTATACGTCGTAGGCCTAATATTTGTGCTGCGTTTTCCGTAATGCAGGGATAAACTATGATATCAGGCCTGATCAGGACTGGAGGCGGGTTTTAACCTATAGTGTCAGGCTGGATCAGGCATGGTCATGCATGAACAGGCATGATCAGGCCTGAACGTATTTAACGCTTCAGACCTGATCAGACATGAACAGGCATGATCATGTCTAATTTCAGGTCTGATCATGCATGAACAGGCATGATCGAGTCTAATTTCAGGTCTGATCGTGCATGAACAGGTATGATCAGGCCTGATCATTTTTTCCCGGGAAGCGATGATTCTGCGCATGTGTCGATAAGAGCACGCATGACGTGGTAAGAACCGTCAACTGCCCTAATCATAATTTTTGCCGTGCCTAATAACTTCGTTATGGCTCCGAGGCACACTGGAAACACATAATATATTTGATTTTGGTGTCAGCTGTTGCTTTTTGTCTTGAGTAGAAGTTGATGGTAAGTATGTCACGTATGCATTGTGCAACAGTGTATTATGTATACCATTATAAAATCTACATGTTTTAACTGAATTGCTATTTTTTCCATAATGATTTATTAAGCAGTTATTACATAAATTGTTGTTTACAATTATTTTGCGTCGGTTCTCGGGTAACGATTCTAAGAATATTTTACATTGAAACAATGCATGCTCGTTATTGCAGAGTACGCATTTCCGCTGTGGTGCAATATTACAAGGCTTCGTCACTGCATGATTTATTACTGGTTCATGTTGAGTTTTTATTCATAAAATAATTTTTTGGTAAAATGTATGTATTTTGTTTTTGGTAATCATTATGTTGGACCTGGTATGGTCTTTGAACTGAATCTTGTTTACGTCGGGAAGACTCAAAAGACATAAATTTTTTCTCGAGGAAATCCAGAAACTCGCTAATGGTAGATAAGCCCCTAGGGTTCCGTAAAGATTGAATATAATCATTGTGGATTTCGACGTCTAGCTTTTGAGGTAGAATATAAACGACGAGTGGATCCCAATTAGTTATGTCTACTCCCATTGCTATATTAGCGTTCACTCATTGGTAGTGTCATGTAGCTTTTTGATGATCGCAGCAGAATGTTGCTGCATATTAGGCATGGTTAACAGGGCATGAATGTGAGAATTAAAAATAATTCTCGTACCTATTTTGGTATCTTTGGTTTAGAACAGGGGTTCCCAAACTTATTTTGTCTACTGCCCACTTTGAGAATAAATTATTTTTTAGCGCCCCCATTTTTTCACCTACTGAAAAACCACTATAACTTCAAATTCAATTAATTAATTATTGTGAGCTATATTAGCGGAGATTAAACATTAATTCCAAACGAGACTTTTACTATAACCCGCAAGAGTTAACTTGAAACCTGAGCGCAGTAGGTAATACACAACGGCGCTCAGGTCTCAAGTTAACTCTTACGGGCTACACCTGCCAATGAGAATGATTATTGAAACGTAACTTTATAGTATTCAAACAGAGTATCTTTTATTCAAAATAAAACAAATATAATCGATCCTTATATAAAAACTAATGTGAAGGATGAATCTGATGCTGTTTAATAAGTTTGTTGATATCAGGTTTCAATTTACTCAAGAACAGTCGCAAGTCGCCACGTTTGGTAACATACAAACGATTTCTCTTTTTAGTAAGCAGTGTTGCCACAGCACTAAATCCACGTTCACACAAATATGACGATGGGAATGCTATCAAGAATCGCTGAACGATTGACCACAATCCAGGGTACAATTGCGGGATCGGTTTTTGTAGCCAAAATTCTTGGTAACCATTTTTGAACTTGATTTTTATTTCCTCGTTTGTTGTCAATTCTATAAGTTCTTCTTCCAGCTGAGGTGACATTGCTGTGTTGACATTTGAAAACGGATCCAACACCCAGTCTGGTATTTTCAAGTTCAAAATGTCCTGGTATCGTTCGGTGAAGTCAATGTGGAGGTTTTCCAAATGTTGGCAGTAGGCAAACAATTCGTCGTTACTGCATGATACTGATAAATTCGGAAGATTGTGAAACTCACTCACGTCTGCCCATATTCTTTTTGTGTAGAAGCAGTTTGGCTGCGAAAGCAGCAACGACGTTTGTTGTTTTAATTAAATTTAGTTCATCGCCTTGCAGTTGGAGATTCATGTCGTTGAACAATTTATACAGGTCTGTCATGTAAGCTATATCATTCTTTGATGTAATTAGCTTGTTGTGCAATTTTGTATCTTTAGTTTCCAAGAACTCTATAACAGAGTCAAACAGGTTGTAAAATCGAGTCAGACAATTGCCTCTTGATAGCCAACGAACTTCAGTATGAAACAACAAACGGTTGAAATCCTCGTCATTAGTAACACAAAGCTGATGAAATAATCTATCATTCAAAGAGCCGTTGCGGATTTTATTGACTGCTTTGATGACATATTGCAGTGATTGAAATAGTCGTTCACTTAAGTTTCTAGCAACCAAATGTTGTCTATGAATAACGCAATGTACAGCAAGGACATCTGGAATTTTATTTTTTAAGTACGCTATGAAGCCTTTATGGCACCCTATCATAGCCGGAGCGCCATCCGTAGCAACTGATATAATATTTTTCAAGGGAATCTCTTTCTCATCACAAAACTTTTCCAATGTATTGAATATGGTTTCGCCTTTTGTATCGGTCTCTAAATTTCTAGCAAAGAATAGTTCTTCACATATTTTCTCATCTTTAATAAACCTCACGTAAGACAGCAACAATGCTTCATTAGTTGGTAAAGTGGACTCATCGAGCTGAATTGAGAATTGACTTGTCCTCAGGTGATCACACAATGATCCTTCAATGTTTTCAGCCATTTCATCAACTCGTCTTTGCACAGAATTATTACTCAAAGGAATTTTTCGGATAATATCTGCGGCTGGTTTATGAAGCACAGTAGTTATTACTTCCTTTATTGCTGGCAAAATTAACACTTCTCCGATGTTATGTGGTTTGCCTTTTTGAGCAATTAACAAAGAGATATTGTACGAAGTTCGAAGTCCGTCGTCATCTTGCTTAGCAGCCGCCGAAAATAGTTTTGCTACACTTGGCTGAGTATTATGCTTCTTCTCTAGGTCTTGAAAATATGCTACATTCTTGTCTTTCTTATCTGGATGCATTTTATTCAAATAAGAAAATGTTTTTAGACATAGAAGACACAAAGGCGACGATGGGTTTGTCGGATTTTCAATGAATCCGAATTTAATATATTCCGCACAGTATTGCCGTCTCTTCTTTTTTACTTCCGACATTGTTTTGTTTTGAGAAATACGTAAGTAAGTGTTGAACTTAAGTACTGCTCATCTATTGCGCGCGAAACCGCAAATGAAAATAAAATAAATATTACGTTGTTTATATAGGATTGCATAAGCAGCACGCACCGACAGGAATAAAACAAACATGCATAAACTCGTTTATCTCATTCGACGCTCAATCGTACTCAACAAGTCAGAACAAGTATTCTATGAACCAGCCGATTGATACAGGAATGCACAATTCGGGTTATTTAACAAAAACTTGAAAACATGATTGCCCGCGGTCTATTATCTACGAAAATTACCTATCTGGGAGTACTAATAACTATTAAAATGCGAAAGTGTGTCTGTTGCCTTTTTATTTGTTTGTTTGTATCTACTATCATTTCGAAACGGAACGACCGATTGACATGATTTTTATTTTGTATATTCAATAAAACAGGACAGATATATGAACTACGCGGAGAGAAGCACCGCCGTGTATTTCTCAAGGGGCACGACGACCAGCCGCGCCCGCCGCACTCTCCGTACGATTACACTTTTAAGTCATGATGTCCCTTGGACTAAGAAAGTAAAATATCTAGGAGTCACCCTTTACAGTGCCATAACGTTCTGCCGCCACATCAAAACGGTCCGCGATCGCGCCGTGGTCGTCCTCGGCAATCTCAACATGCTCATTTGTGCGAAGAGTAGAATGTCCCTCTGATACAAAGTAACATTGTACAAGACGTGCGTGAAACCTATCATGACGTACGCCAGCATAGTATTCGCTCACGCTGTGCCCACTCATATCAACTTACTTCCAAGTAATTCAGAACCGATCGTAAGCGAGAACGTTAAATAGCGAGCCGTATATGCCATGCCGACTGACTTGGTTTGATCTAGTGTTGACTTCTCTGTTCCGTGAGTCTATAATGACTGATTTCCTACATTTTTTCTTAGGCATGTAAACATTGTGTTTTAATTATAATCACCAGTAGAAAAGTTAAATAAAAGAGTTCTAAAGTAATGCATAAGATATCTATTTATATTTATAAGAATCTATACATACTCGTATAAGTAAAATGTAATTGACGTATAATTTTGAATTAAATGTTTTTCCTAAAGCTTATATTATGGTTATTTGCGCGATATTTGCGATGGTTTCCTATTTAAAAATTAAAGCACATATAATTAAACTGTAAGTTGATCCGCACCTGTTAATTTCCAGTTTTTTTAGAGTTTTTATCTGTTTGGTTGTCTGGATATGCAACATATATGTACTTAAGTATCTTGTAATTAGTACTGCAAGAATTTAAAGATGGTTTTAATGATTGCATCTCTTAAGTCAGGTTGCACATTGGGTATGTTTTATCGTGTTCCGCCATTTAGGTCAGTTCTAAAATGACCTCTCTTTAGTTAAGTTGCATCTGTAATATGAGTTTATTTTATAATGGTTTTTCCGTAGATTACCGTACCGTAAACATACGTAAGCATAGCAAAGACATCTATCTATATTTTATTATAAAACAGCAACAAAGCCATGTCTGTACATTGACGTTCTTTTTAAAAATGATTAAGCCAGGCATTTTAAGCTTTTCTGATTCACAAATAAATACTTATAGAATTGTTATCTGTGTGTTTGTATGTTTATTTATTCAAAGCTAAGAAACTTCCATTGAATTTCTATACAAATCTCTCTGTTTAAAGAACTAGAGTCCCACTTAATATAGTGCATATCATCACGTTCGTCTTTATTACAACGGTGCGAAGTTATTTTTAAATAGTCAAGGATGTGAACTTGAGTTTTGATTAGTAAAGGATAATTGTATCTAATCATGACTACGTAACTAGTGGTTTCTAGGTAACCGATCCTAATATTAGTAGTGCTAGACAGGTAAATACTTACTTCTATTCAAACTTTATTTTTAAAATAGTACCTATATTAACACAACATTTGTGTGGTATGTTATTGTATTTTCTTTAAATGCATTTAACGCGTTTAATTACAAATATTAGATGTATTTATCTAAAATGAAAAAAATTTAATAACAAAAATCGAAACTTTATATTCGGAAACGTATCAAAATTATATTTTATACTGAAGTTGCTTCGTTACTCACACTACAATGAAGCTGCGAACGTCGCACGCATACATTGCCCGAGCGCGCCAATACCTAAATTCAAGTGCTTTTACGATTTGTTATTTATAAGACTTAAAACTATTCATTATTAGTTTGCAACAGTGATTAAAAATAATGGGGAATATATAAATGCGCATTAAGCAATAGAACTAGTAATTCTAACTACGAGTTAGTATACCAAGTATAGTAAATATATGATGTATACTTAAATACTTTGCTTAAGAAAGGTACAACACAAATAAAATAATTGATTAATCTCGTTCTTCGTTGATACAGTAAGCTCAGTTAAAACACGAGTTTCTTATCATAACGCTAATATTCAGTCGTAAGTACATAATGTATGATTAAACAATAAGTACAGTCTACCGAAGCCTACATAAGCAGACACTAGGTACAATAATATCCCAGTTAGCAATTTAAATTTGAACCAGGCGTGTAATAGGTTTGACGTATCAAAAAATAAGGTTGCATCACCTGTGTTTGCCAACCATATGGCAAGCGTGTACACTTGAGGCACATTAAAATTTGACTTTCTAGTTTAATCTTTGTTTTAACTAAAAATTTAATTAGGTAAAAGTTAGTCTAGCTCCTAGTTTCTCAACTTGAGGGTCGCCACCCTTGGTGGGGGTCGCGTTTGTTATTAAAGGGGGTCGCAGTCTGTTAAAAAATATAAGACCTATATGCAAAAGATTCGTTTATTATAGGAATTATTTTAGTGTAGTGTTACTTACTTTGTTTAATTAAAACGAGTAATCATGAACATTAATTAATTAATGCCATGGTTGGCTTTGTTTCTCACTTAAAGTATTTCTGTACGTGGATCATCTTTACAAACACTCATAAGTAAATTGTTTTCGAGTGATAAGAAGAAAAAAATGCGCCACCGTGTATTTCTCAAGGGGCACGACGACCAGCCGCGCCCGCCGCGCTAACACTCTCCGTACGATCACACTTTTCGACTTGGATATCCCCTGGACTAGGAAAGTTAAATACCTAGGAGTCACCCTTGACAGTGCCATGACCTTCGGCCAACACATCAAAACGGTCCGCGACCGTGCCGCGTTCGTCCTCGGCCGTTTCAATATGCTCATTTGCGCGAAAAGTAAAATGTCCCTCAGATATTTGTTACTTTATACAAGACGTGCGTCAGGCCTATCATGACGTACGCCAGCGTAGTATTCGCTCACGCTGCGCCTACTCATATCAACTCCCTCCCAGTAATTCAAAACTGATTCATGCGCAGGGCCACCAGTGCCCCTCCTTACGTGCGTAACGTAGACCTGCACTACGATCTAGAATTGCCCTCAATAACTCGGTACCTAAAAGAGGCGTCCCAACGCTTTTTTCACCGTTCCGCTTTACACCCAAACCCCCTAGTGGTCAGGGCGTCATCGTACACCCTCAAGCCCCGCGTCCGCAAACGCTATCGAAGGCCTAGACATGTGTTAGGCGACAGTGACGACGACATTACACGTTCGAACTCGAACATGCCCACATACACACTACGATCGCACTGTCCCCACCGGCGGAGGCGAGAACGTCCCCCGCGACACCCGTAGGGTCTCACGTTTAGAAGCTCGATCACGTAGTTCTACACGCACACACGCGGGCCTTAAGCCACATTGTTAACTGCCACGCGGAACACTAGGCACACTAACCAACCCTCAGCCGCCTCGCCGCCTGTGTCCGCTAAAGGACCGGCCCTCACCCCAACAGGAAGCCCGTTAAGATGCACGCAGGTGCGGAAAGCTCCCGGCGACGCCTTGAGCCCGAGGTCCGCTCTCCATACGAGATATCCCTCGGCTGGAGGAACCCTCAGGCGGTAGATCTGGCAGGGCGCCTTTAGCGCTCGCCCCAACGCGACCTGTGACGCTGTAAAAGCCACTAGGGCTAACAGCAAAGAGGGGTTTTGTTTAGTCGGTTCAAGTCCGACACTACTCCGTCGGCGTAGTCCGGCTCAGTGTCCACGGGGATTTCATTTTGCCACTCAGAAACCAAAAAAAAAAAGAACACCTACTTACCTACAACAAATTGAGGGCGTGCGGGGCGGTTTTTCGAGGGGACCCGTCCACAATAATCAGAAGTTGCAGTAAATGCATAAAAATTTCATTTTTCAAGACGTATAATTTGAATATTAAGCTTCTTGATAAAGGCATTGACTTTATCTGTCATAATTAAAATGTTTTTGTTACGGCCGTGTAAACTCGTATTCAAGTCATTCAAATGTGAAAATCTGTTACACAAGTAAGCCAACGGTAATAAAAATTCTTTATCTTGTAAAAATTCTAAAAATGAACTGTTTTTATCTGTAAAAGAATATTTAATTCGTCTCGCAATTCAAAAAGCTTTGTTAAAACTTTTCCTCGTGACAGTCATTTCACTTCAGTATGGAAAAGTAGGGAATTGTTCTTGACGCCCATTTCTTCACAGAGTGTGGAAAGGAATCTAGTTTGCAGCGATCGGCTTTTAATAAAATTAATAATTTTAACCGCTTGTGATAAAACATTTTGTAAATTGTTCAGCATCTTTTTTACGGGAAGCGCATGTCTGTGAAGAAAGCAGTGCGTCCATTCCACATGTTAATCTTTGAAACGGCTGAACAGCGAGATTTCCACTGGAAGATAAAAGATTTTCCAAATAATAATCTAGACTACTTTTTTTATAACTTTACTCTTGAAACTTGGCAACCCGTCGTTGAATATATCCAAATCTGGCAACCGGTTCCCCAGCGAGTTGTATTCAATTAAAGTTTTTATTATAGGAGACTGCAGGCCGAGGTTAGTTTTTGCGAAAGGTATGTAAAAAATTTGCTCAGTTTTGCGTCTCGAATGACTACGAGGGACCGTGACATTAATCAAGTCTAGGAGCTGACTACATTTTATTTGTCCATTGAGGACTTTGTAAAGAAAACAGACGTCCAAAAGAGTTCTACGATTCCGGAGACTGACAATTTCGAATTTTGTTAATCGCTGATCGTAAGTATTCCTATGAGAGAATCCGCTGGAATGGAATGCAGGATGACGGGTAAATGCTCTCTGTGCGCTTTCCAGACGTTGCGAGTGTACTGCGTAGTAGGGGCTCCATGCAGTACTAGCATACTCAAAATGTCCTGGTATCGTTCGGTGAAGTCAATGTGGAGGTTTTCCAAATGTTGGCAGTAGGCAAACAATTCGTCGTTACTGCATGATACTGATAAATTCGGAAGATTGTGAAACTCACTCACGTCTGCCCATATTCTTTTTGTGTAGAAGCAGTTTGGCTGCGAAAGCAGCAACGACGTTTGTTGTTTTAATTAAATTTAGTTCATCGCCTTGCAGTTGGAGATTCATGTCGTTGAACAATTTATACAGGTCTGTCATGTAAGCTATATCATTCTTTGATGTAATTAGCTTGTTGTGCAATTTTGTATCTTTAGTTTCCAAGAACTCTATAACAGAGTCAAACAGGTTGTAAAATCGAGTCAGACAATTGCCTCTTGATAGCCAACGAACTTCAGTATGAAACAACAAACGGTTGAAATCCTCGTCATTAGTAACACAAAGCTGATGAAATAATCTATCATTCAAAGAGCCGTTGCGGATTTTATTGACTGCTTTGATGACATATTGCAGTGATTGAAATAGTCGTTCACTTAAGTTTCTAGCAACCAAATGTTGTCTATGAATAACGCAATGTACAGCAAGGACATCTGGAATTTTATTTTTTAAGTACGCTATGAAGCCTTTATGGCACCCTATCATAGCCGGAGCGCCATCCGTAGCAACTGATATAATATTTTTCAAGGGAATCTCTTTCTCATCACAAAACTTTTCCAATGTATTGAATATGGTTTCGCCTTTTGTATCGGTCTCTAAATTTCTAGCAAAGAATAGTTCTTCACATATTTTCTCATCTTTAATAAACCTCACGTAAGACAGCAACAATGCTTCATTAGTTGGTAAAGTGGACTCATCGAGCTGAATTGAGAATTGACTTGTCCTCAGGTGATCACACAATGATCCTTCAATGTTTTCAGCCATTTCATCAACTCGTCTTTGCACAGAATTATTACTCAAAGGAATTTTTCGGATAATATCTGCGGCTGGTTTATGAAGCACAGTAGTTATTACTTCCTTTATTGCTGGCAAAATTAACACTTCTCCGATGTTATGTGGTTTGCCTTTTTGAGCAATTAACAAAGAGATATTGTACGAAGTTCGAAGTCCGTCGTCATCTTGCTTAGCAGCCGCCGAAAATAGTTTTGCTACACTTGGCTGAGTATTATGCTTCTTCTCTAGGTCTTGAAAATATGCTACATTCTTGTCTTTCTTATCTGGATGCATTTTATTCAAATAAGAAAATGTTTTTAGACATAGAAGACACAAAGGCGACGATGGGTTTGTCGGATTTTCAATGAATCCGAATTTAATATATTCCGCACAGTATTGCCGTCTCTTCTTTTTTACTTCCGACATTGTTTTGTTTTGAGAAATACGTAAGTAAGTGTTGAACTTAAGTACTGCTCATCTATTGCGCGCGAAACCGCAAATGAAAATAAAATAAATATTACGTTGTTTATATAGGATTGCATAAGCAGCACGCACCGACAGGAATAAAACAAACATGCATAAACTCGTTTATCTCATTCGACGCTCAATCGTACTCAACAAGTCAGAACAAGTATTCTATGAACCAGCCGATTGATACAGGAATGCACAATTCGGGTTATTTAACAAAAACTTGAAAACATGATTGCCCGCGGTCTATTATCTACGAAAATTACCTATCTGGGAGTACTAATAACTATTAAAATGCGAAAGTGTGTCTGTTGCCTTTTTATTTGTTTGTTTGTATCTACTATCATTTCGAAACGGAACGACCGATTGACATGATTTTTATTTTGTATATTCAATAAAACAGGACAGATATATGAACTACGCGGAGAGAAGCACCGCCGTGTATTTCTCAAGGGGCACGACGACCAGCCGCGCCCGCCGCACTCTCCGTACGATTACACTTTTAAGTCATGATGTCCCTTGGACTAAGAAAGTAAAATATCTAGGAGTCACCCTTTACAGTGCCATAACGTTCTGCCGCCACATCAAAACGGTCCGCGATCGCGCCGTGGTCGTCCTCGGCAATCTCAACATGCTCATTTGTGCGAAGAGTAGAATGTCCCTCTGATACAAAGTAACATTGTACAAGACGTGCGTGAAACCTATCATGACGTACGCCAGCATAGTATTCGCTCACGCTGTGCCCACTCATATCAACTTACTTCCAAGTAATTCAGAACCGATCGTAAGCGAGAACGTTAAATAGCGAGCCGTATATGCCATGCCGACTGACTTGGTTTGATCTAGTGTTGACTTCTCTGTTCCGTGAGTCTATAATGACTGATTTCCTACATTTTTTCTTAGGCATGTAAACATTGTGTTTTAATTATAATCACCAGTAGAAAAGTTAAATAAAAGAGTTCTAAAGTAATGCATAAGATATCTATTTATATTTATAAGAATCTATACATACTCGTATAAGTAAAATGTAATTGACGTATAATTTTGAATTAAATGTTTTTCCTAAAGCTTATATTATGGTTATTTGCGCGATATTTGCGATGGTTTCCTATTTAAAAATTAAAGCACATATAATTAAACTGTAAGTTGATCCGCACCTGTTAATTTCCAGTTTTTTTAGAGTTTTTATCTGTTTGGTTGTCTGGATATGCAACATATATGTACTTAAGTATCTTGTAATTAGTACTGCAAGAATTTAAAGATGGTTTTAATGATTGCATCTCTTAAGTCAGGTTGCACATTGGGTATGTTTTATCGTGTTCCGCCATTTAGGTCAGTTCTAAAATGACCTCTCTTTAGTTAAGTTGCATCTGTAATATGAGTTTATTTTATAATGGTTTTTCCGTAGATTACCGTACCGTAAACATACGTAAGCATAGCAAAGACATCTATCTATATTTTATTATAAAACAGCAACAAAGCCATGTCTGTACATTGACGTTCTTTTTAAAAATGATTAAGCCAGGCATTTTAAGCTTTTCTGATTCACAAATAAATACTTATAGAATTGTTATCTGTGTGTTTGTATGTTTATTTATTCAAAGCTAAGAAACTTCCATTGAATTTCTATACAAATCTCTCTGTTTAAAGAACTAGAGTCCCACTTAATATAGTGCATATCATCACGTTCGTCTTTATTACAACGGTGCGAAGTTATTTTTAAATAGTCAAGGATGTGAACTTGAGTTTTGATTAGTAAAGGATAATTGTATCTAATCATGACTACGTAACTAGTGGTTTCTAGGTAACCGATCCTAATATTAGTAGTGCTAGACAGGTAAATACTTACTTCTATTCAAACTTTATTTTTAAAATAGTACCTATATTAACACAACATTTGTGTGGTATGTTATTGTATTTTCTTTAAATGCATTTAACGCGTTTAATTACAAATATTAGATGTATTTATCTAAAATGAAAAAAATTTAATAACAAAAATCGAAACTTTATATTCGGAAACGTATCAAAATTATATTTTATACTGAAGTTGCTTCGTTACTCACACTACAATGAAGCTGCGAACGTCGCACGCATACATTGCCCGAGCGCGCCAATACCTAAATTCAAGTGCTTTTACGATTTGTTATTTATAAGACTTAAAACTATTCATTATTAGTTTGCAACAGTGATTAAAAATAATGGGGAATATATAAATGCGCATTAAGCAATAGAACTAGTAATTCTAACTACGAGTTAGTATACCAAGTATAGTAAATATATGATGTATACTTAAATACTTTGCTTAAGAAAGGTACAACACAAATAAAATAATTGATTAATCTCGTTCTTCGTTGATACAGTAAGCTCAGTTAAAACACGAGTTTCTTATCATAACGCTAATATTCAGTCGTAAGTACATAATGTATGATTAAACAATAAGTACAGTCTACCGAAGCCTACATAAGCAGACACTAGGTACAATAATATCCCAGTTAGCAATTTAAATTTGAACCAGGCGTGTAATAGGTTTGACGTATCAAAAAATAAGGTTGCATCACCTGTGTTTGCCAACCATATGGCAAGCGTGTACACTTGAGGCACATTAAAATTTGACTTTCTAGTTTAATCTTTGTTTTAACTAAAAATTTAATTAGGTAAAAGTTAGTCTAGCTCCTAGTTTCTCAACTTGAGGGTCGCCACCCTTGGTGGGGGTCGCGTTTGTTATTAAAGGGGGTCGCAGTCTGTTAAAAAATATAAGACCTATATGCAAAAGATTCGTTTATTATAGGAATTATTTTAGTGTAGTGTTACTTACTTTGTTTAATTAAAACGAGTAATCATGAACATTAATTAATTAATGCCATGGTTGGCTTTGTTTCTCACTTAAAGTATTTCTGTACGTGGATCATCTTTACAAACACTCATAAGTAAATTGTTTTCGAGTGATAAGAAGAAAAAAATGCGCCACCGTGTATTTCTCAAGGGGCACGACGACCAGCCGCGCCCGCCGCGCTAACACTCTCCGTACGATCACACTTTTCGACTTGGATATCCCCTGGACTAGGAAAGTTAAATACCTAGGAGTCACCCTTGACAGTGCCATGACCTTCGGCCAACACATCAAAACGGTCCGCGACCGTGCCGCGTTCGTCCTCGGCCGTTTCAATATGCTCATTTGCGCGAAAAGTAAAATGTCCCTCAGATATTTGTTACTTTATACAAGACGTGCGTCAGGCCTATCATGACGTACGCCAGCGTAGTATTCGCTCACGCTGCGCCTACTCATATCAACTCCCTCCCAGTAATTCAAAACTGATTCATGCGCAGGGCCACCAGTGCCCCTCCTTACGTGCGTAACGTAGACCTGCACTACGATCTAGAATTGCCCTCAATAACTCGGTACCTAAAAGAGGCGTCCCAACGCTTTTTTCACCGTTCCGCTTTACACCCAAACCCCCTAGTGGTCAGGGCGTCATCGTACACCCTCAAGCCCCGCGTCCGCAAACGCTATCGAAGGCCTAGACATGTGTTAGGCGACAGTGACGACGACATTACACGTTCGAACTCGAACATGCCCACATACACACTACGATCGCACTGTCCCCACCGGCGGAGGCGAGAACGTCCCCCGCGACACCCGTAGGGTCTCACGTTTAGAAGCTCGATCACGTAGTTCTACACGCACACACGCGGGCCTTAAGCCACATTGTTAACTGCCACGCGGAACACTAGGCACACTAACCAACCCTCAGCCGCCTCGCCGCCTGTGTCCGCTAAAGGACCGGCCCTCACCCCAACAGGAAGCCCGTTAAGATGCACGCAGGTGCGGAAAGCTCCCGGCGACGCCTTGAGCCCGAGGTCCGCTCTCCATACGAGATATCCCTCGGCTGGAGGAACCCTCAGGCGGTAGATCTGGCAGGGCGCCTTTAGCGCTCGCCCCAACGCGACCTGTGACGCTGTAAAAGCCACTAGGGCTAACAGCAAAGAGGGGTTTTGTTTAGTCGGTTCAAGTCCGACACTACTCCGTCGGCGTAGTCCGGCTCAGTGTCCACGGGGATTTCATTTTGCCACTCAGAAACCAAAAAAAAAAAGAACACCTACTTACCTACAACAAATTGAGGGCGTGCGGGGCGGTTTTTCGAGGGGACCCGTCCACAATAATCAGAAGTTGCAGTAAATGCATAAAAATTTCATTTTTCAAGACGTATAATTTGAATATTAAGCTTCTTGATAAAGGCATTGACTTTATCTGTCATAATTAAAATGTTTTTGTTACGGCCGTGTAAACTCGTATTCAAGTCATTCAAATGTGAAAATCTGTTACACAAGTAAGCCAACGGTAATAAAAATTCTTTATCTTGTAAAAATTCTAAAAATGAACTGTTTTTATCTGTAAAAGAATATTTAATTCGTCTCGCAATTCAAAAAGCTTTGTTAAAACTTTTCCTCGTGACAGTCATTTCACTTCAGTATGGAAAAGTAGGGAATTGTTCTTGACGCCCATTTCTTCACAGAGTGTGGAAAGGAATCTAGTTTGCAGCGATCGGCTTTTAATAAAATTAATAATTTTAACCGCTTGTGATAAAACATTTTGTAAATTGTTCAGCATCTTTTTTACGGGAAGCGCATGTCTGTGAAGAAAGCAGTGCGTCCATTCCACATGTTAATCTTTGAAACGGCTGAACAGCGAGATTTCCACTGGAAGATAAAAGATTTTCCAAATAATAATCTAGACTACTTTTTTTATAACTTTACTCTTGAAACTTGGCAACCCGTCGTTGAATATATCCAAATCTGGCAACCGGTTCCCCAGCGAGTTGTATTCAATTAAAGTTTTTATTATAGGAGACTGCAGGCCGAGGTTAGTTTTTGCGAAAGGTATGTAAAAAATTTGCTCAGTTTTGCGTCTCGAATGACTACGAGGGACCGTGACATTAATCAAGTCTAGGAGCTGACTACATTTTATTTGTCCATTGAGGACTTTGTAAAGAAAACAGACGTCCAAAAGAGTTCTACGATTCCGGAGACTGACAATTTCGAATTTTGTTAATCGCTGATCGTAAGTATTCCTATGAGAGAATCCGCTGGAATGGAATGCAGGATGACGGGTAAATGCTCTCTGTGCGCTTTCCAGACGTTGCGAGTGTACTGCGTAGTAGGGGCTCCATGCAGTACTAGCATACTGGAGATGACTATGTACTCTCGACTGTGAATCCTATCCAATTGCGCTTTAAAAAACCTATCATCTGGGCTGCTTTAGTAACTGCTCTATCTATGTGCGATATGAATCTCAACTTATTATCAATTATTACACCAAGATCCTTAACCTCTGATTTCTCCTGTATGGGTGTTCCATCAAGGACATACTTCGACAAGTGGTCTTCTTTTCCTGGAATATTTGATATGAAAACATTTTCCAGCATTAAGAGTCATACCATTCATATGACACCAAGATTTAATGCCGTTGAGATCACTTTGGATGAGATTAAGCTCATATCTGCATAAGACCCAACAATTTTATATATCTTCAAGTCATCTGCAAACATTGATACTTTATTGTATTGACGTCATTAGTTATATCGTTGACATAAAGAAGAAAAAGTATAGGATCCAAATGTAATCCTTGCGGTGCGGTTACATAATAAACATCCGAATCAAAGCCGTTGAGAGCAACTACCTGCGGTCTTTGTTTCAAATTCGATTCGAACCATTTCAAGAGACCACCACTCACATCATACAAATCCATCTTATGCAGTAGAATACTGTGATCAACTTTATCGAATGCGCTACTGAAATCAGTTTAAATGGCATCAATTTGGTTTCCCACGTCTACTTCCCGTGATAATTCAAAAATGAAGGACACTCAATTGGTTTGCGTTGAACGACCTGTATAAAACCATGTTGATAATCAGAAACAATGTTATCCACAAATTTGTATATAGTAGGATATAATACGGACTCGAATAATTTGGGAAAACGCGAAAGCATAGAAATCGGACGATAGTTTTTTATATCAGTTTGATCCCCTTTTTTAAAAATTGGCACAATACGTGCTTTTTTCCATTCCTCTGGAAATTTATCTTCTTTTAGAGAACGGTTAAATATTAAAGTAAGTGGTAATGTTAGCGCTGCTCCACATCGCATTACAAAAATCGGAGGAATAGAATCAGGTCCCGGCCCCTTTTAATATTAATTTTTTGATTTTTTGTAAAACATCAGATTCTTCAAATTGTGAAATGCCTATAAATTGGTTATTATCGCCTTTTTGCATCCCTACACAGACGATTGCAGCGATTACGTACATCTTTGAATATTAATAAATTATACTCGGAAGGACAACGCTTGTACCTCCTTTTAGCCCTGTCTCTATGAACCGTAGCTTCCCTGATATTAGAAGTCATCCAAGGCGCTGGTTTATGTTTAAATCTAATACGTTTAAGTTGGGCATGTCGGTCATAAAGTTTAATGATTTTATCATTAAATTCATTCACTTTAATATCAAGGCTAGTGCCACGGATCACTGATGCCCAATCAATATGGCCAACATCACGCTGTAACGCCTCAAAATCCAAGCTCCTGTAACTACGGCAAAGGAGAAATTGAGATTTATTACGATTAGGGGAGCGAACACGATAATACAGGTAAATAAGATCGTGGTAGGAAAACGAAGCCATAATTTGTCCATGAGTGGAAACGTGATCAGGAGATGAAACTATCATCAAATCTAGTAGAGAAGGAACATTATTAGGGAAATGATGAGTAGCTGAAAGAGGTAAAATATATAGATCAAAGGACGACAATAAGGACTGAAGTTTATGAGTTCGAGAATCATTTTTAATTAGGCAAGTGTTAAAATCACCTATTAGGATAATATTAATTCGTTGAAACTTTTCGACTAAAAGGTCGTAAGCGCCGTGGAAATAGTGGCGCTTACGCGCTCACGTCCGCGACTCGTAAATCCAACCTCTGATTTTAATATGCAATTCCATTTTTAAAGATTTATAATATCGTCAATATCTTATAACCGTTTTAAACACAATTTCACTTTCACCATTTCATGAGACAAAATGTTGTGAGGCTTATGCTTACTACTACACAGTTGATCACCACATCGATTTTTTTTTTCTTTATAGTAATAACAACCGCGACCGCTTAACACATTAGACCGCAATACACACCTTAGACCGCAATACTATAGGTCATAGGTCGTAATTTCAGTAATACCAGCCTAAGGTCAGAGTCCAACGCCTCTATCGAATGCAACGTTAGAGCTACGTTCTTTATCGATCTAGAAACTTTATCGTTCTACGATCTAGAAAAAATATAGATCTGTTTAAAAAGAATGGCGATATGAATAGTATGGAAACCCGAGGTCGTGATAAATTGGTTATTCCAAAATTTAAATTACATAAGTCAAATGTTTCATTTTTAGGTAACTGCATTCGTTTTTATAATAAAGTTCCTCAAGAAGTTACTCAATTAACAGAGAATAAATTTAGATTGGTTATAAAACGTACATTGACTAGACAATCATACTACAAAATAAACGATTTCATTGAAGATAAAACAATAGTCTGGAAATGATGTTCTCTGCACATGCGTTTACTGGCTTAATGAAAATATTGTATTTTAATAAACCTTTTGTAAAATGAAGTTGAAAAAATGATACCTGACTGAGTTTCTTGTCGGTTCTTCTCAGTGTCCTCTCGGTTTTCTGTTTGAACCGAACTAAAGTAGATTTGATGTTCAAAAATGCCTTGTAATTGGGTTTACTTTAATAAATTGATTTGACTTTGACTTTGACTTTAGAAGCGCTATATCGAGTACGTCTGGTGTGTGAGTTGTAACTCTGGTACAGTGAGTGCACGTTATGCGGGATAACGTCGAAGTTAAAGTCATCGCTCAGTTGGTCTAGAGCTCTGCCAATTCGCGAGGTGGAGTGCGAATTCCAGCGACGATGTTTAGCGTTGAGGTCGCCGGCGAGTATGAGAGAGTCGTCTAAGTTTAGGAGGACCTCTAAATCGCTACAAATTAGAGCTTTACCGGGAGGGAGATATACCGACCACAGTGAGGGCCACCCGGCACACTGCCGCCTCTATATTAGTGAGAGCGGGGGTAACTATTGGAATACAGTGCAGGGACTTTCTGTAGTAGATAAGAGTGCCGCCCTTGGGGGCGGGCACCCTATCGCTATTACCTTCTAAAAGGTTACACCCTCTTTATTTCTATGCGTTATTACTACTAGCATTCGGGATCCCTCTAGAAGTTTCCACCCTCGTTTTTATCGGACTATAAATAGTGGTATATATCCGCTGCTGAGTTAGTTTTTTCAACTATCGATCGAAGCGATATTTCACGGCGAAATCAAGGTGAATTACGAAGACTACTACGACATCTCTGGATAGAAGATTGCTGCGATTCAAGAACGTTGTTTGTGAGTCGTGAGAATTGTAAGTGAAGCGTATACCTTCGGTGACTACTACGCGAGTGCCTACTTCGAGGGACGACTACTACACAAAATGGAAATAGTCTCTTAATTTACTATTTCAAATGCAAAATACAAAATACTTTTGCTTTTTGTATTTTAAATACTAAATGCATAATGGATATTTTCAAAATACTTTATTGAAATAAAATACTTTTAGATGAAAGTATTGTTGTTTATTTATTAGAGATTTTAAAATTACAAGTTATTCAAAAAGACCATCAGACATGTTTCGTCTGTGTGGACGCATGATCATACCACCATATGAAAAGTCTTTCCACTGGTGCAGAACTTGGTAGCCGATATTTGCTAGTAACAATTTGCAAATAATTAAAATAAACGCCCAACCGGTCCCCATAACATCCCGCTAAAAACTCCTCTCGTTAAATAAGGCATCATATCAGGCATAGGCATATCATGTTCCACAGATAGCGTTCGTTTTGGCACTTCACTAGGCAAACTCGCAAGGCTTGCAGCGCCTCTAGTTGCTATTTGTCGAGTCGCCGACCCATTACATGAAAATTTGAGTGGTAATGTTGGCGAAACCTAGCAGTAAAGTATTTTGCATTTTACAAATAGAAAATACGTCTCGAAAGGTAATCGAAAAATAAAATACAAAATGCTTTTTTTTTTAAATGTATTTAAATGCAATATATAAAATAGGTATTTTGCATTTAATATTTGCATTTTAAATACAAGTATTTCAAATAAACGGATACAGAGTGGAAACGGCTTGGAATTCAATGATTCAAGTAATAAAACCTCGTTTATCACATCCGGTTAAATATATGGACACTGTGAATGATGTGTGTAGGAGGCCTAATAAAAATTATTTACAAATATCGGTGCTAGATGACAAAAAAATGTGCTTCGGATACGGACTAAAGCTTGCTGTGACATTTTGCTTGAGACCACGGTCTATGCAAGTCGGTCGAAACGTCAAGACAAAATGAAAGGAATTCGCGACAATTTCTCGTTTTTCAGATATTTTATAATGTGAAGCGAAAGTTTATGTAACTCAACTTGCTCTGGCTCGGCCGATCGTGTCAAGCAAACGAGCGCCTGCGCCCGAGCGTCGCCATGCCATCACCACGCCGAGTGGCCATGCGCTACCAATTGTCGTAGTTCATTTATTTAAATCCGATTTTGAAAATTCAGTTATTCAAATTACAGATAAAAAACGAAATAAAATTCTTTATTTCAGCATGCTTTATGTAACTAATATTTTTACTGCGTTATTTAAACTACGTAAAACACTCCTTGTTGTTTATTTATTTCACTTATTAAATATTAAACCTACACATACTTATGATTTGTAACACGTTTTTTATTAGGCATTTCAGTATCTTTCATGACACGTCTCACACGTCCAAATAGGTTAAGTATAGTTATTGAGTTATGTATAACATTACCTATATACGTTTTGTGTAGTACCTGCATAATATCTCGCGCTTTGATTTTATCTATACTTACACCTTCAAACGTTTATAATATTTTTCCCTCATGAGCTCATCACTCGTTACGCTAAAAGAAAGTTTCGAGTTCGACAGAAGTTGAAACGAAAACAGTAATTCGGCTTTGATTTAGGTTGTAAAATTAGTTTCGATCAGACACTTGTAATCACTATTAGAATTGCATCTAAGGTCAAAATAAGGTACTTTTAGTCAATCACAACTTACTACGGATACAGTAAAAATTTTAAACCATATGGTTAAAATAGTACCTAAAATAGTAAATACTACTAGGTACTACCTGAGTATTTTCTCTTTATTTATGAACTAAATGTTGCACGCGACTTCGTCTGAGTGGAAATGAAAAAAGTAGTATATGTCCTTCCCCGGGGTTTAATCTATCTTCATTCTAAATTCCATCAAAAACGGTACAGCGATTTAGCCATGAAAACTTAACAAACAAAGAATTTTATACAAAGTTCAACCCCTCCTCCTTTTTGCAAGTTTAAAATAAACGTGAGACGTGTCTCATTATTTTTAATAAGCAATATTAGTACCTAATACTTAAAAACCTATTGGATTAAACCAAATGTATTCCAAGCCTTGAAAAAAATTTTAAGTAAACGTTTTTCGTAAACGAAAGTAAACGAAAAGGTAAATTTCCAAAAATCCTTTCTAGCGGGCCCCTATACATTAGATACACAAACTATTATCATCAGACAATCGGTGAGTGGTATTTGGCTTTTGTATAGTATAGGTACAGTGTTTTTTATAACTGGAACAGTATGGGGAAATCCGAATCTATAAAAGATACAGGGGAACTGTTTTAGGAACCATTTGGTCTTTTTTAAGATTTTTTGGTCAAGCATGAGATGTCCATAAAAATTAGTAAAATTGGCAAAATTGTTTTTTAATGCGGATGAACTCAGTTTCATGTAAGTATTATTTCATTATATCGGAGGATAAAAATATAGACACTAAAAGTTGGTCAAATTTAATAAAATATTTTTTCTTACAATACAGTAAAATGGAGAATTCCGAATCTATAGGATATACAAAGGAACCGTCTAAAGTATCATTTGGTCCCTGTTGTGAAAACAATTTTGTCATTATCAATTTTTTGATGAAGCGTGAGTAGTCCATTAAAATGAGTAAAATGGACAATTTCTTTTCCTTAATGCAGATCGACTCAGTTTCACGTAAGCGTCATTTCATTGTATCGAGCGAAAAAAATGCGGACAGCAGAAGTTGGTCAAATTTAATGAAAAATTTTTCATGCCATAGAAGAATATTCAATGTACTAAATTACAGTCGATTTACTCAAAAAAATTCATTCAAACTAATAAAAACTTTTGTCTATTAAAAAAAGAGTTCCATATTTGAATTTCGCGTAACACGAAATTCAGTGATGGAACTTTAAATGAATAGTTTCCGAGTAAGTCAACTATGAGTTTCTATATTGTATTTTTTCGTTGCATGAAAAAATTTTTCATAAAATTTGACCAATTTCTACTGTCCACATTTTTTTTGTTCAGTACAATAAAATAACCTTTACGTGAAACTGAGTCCATCTATATCAGGGATTCCCAAAGTGGTCGATATCGACCCCTTGGGGTCGATATCAGTTTCCCAGGGGTCGACATAAACGAAAACTGATTTTGGGGGTCGATGAGGTCCAAAAATCGACCCCTATTAATTAACACAAGTTCTTATTTGAAACTTTCAAGATACTGTATAAGTTGTGTTACGTGTACCAACTTGTTATAAGAATGACTAATATTTTAGTAGGAAGTATCATTGTTGTACTTTAAAAAAACTCAACAAGTCGATAAGCGTGCACAAGTTCGTACAAGATGAAAAGCTCGGCTAGTCAATAAGCGTAGAGAAGTTCGTGCAAGATAATGAGTTCGAGCTTACAAGTCTTTCAGGTACGTTTTGACTTGCTCTGTATTTGACGCATATACGCGACTTAACACGAACGAAATCATGATCAAGTTAAAGTCCAAATATGCTCCTGATATTTTACTATGTAACAAGCTTGGACTTGGGCACAGGTTGAAAGTTCATTTGCGTTTTGAAATTCGTTGAAGCTTGAATGACATACACTCATCTACTAATTTATTTCAAGAGATTACAAAGGGAATTAAAATAGTGATTGAAAAAAATTTACAAAGTGCTTAATTACCTACGGGCGTTAATAGCGTAGCCATACATTTCTGCAGTTTATGAAAAAGTAACAGAGTAAGTATCAAAAAACGTTTTAATATTTTTCGAAGTATTTTTTGAAATCACTAGAAAAATTACCTAAAATTATAAATGTTCAGTTTCCTTTGTTTTCGTTACTTACACTGATTAGTACCTAATACAAAGTTTCTATACTACAGTGTCTATATCCAAGTTTATCAATGAGTAAGTTCGTGAGCATACCTAACAAACTTCCAGTACCTAGGTGTGATAAAAATAAGCTCGCGTGAAAATTTAACAGTTTTATTATTGTTTTTTTTTTAAATAGTTTCTTAAACATTTTTTTTTATTTGCAGGTTTACTGCGAGTTTTACGATAGCAGACACGAAAAAAAATGCAGACAATACAGTTTGGACTACTTGAAGTTTGGATTGATTCCATCTCTATCAAATCAACACTTGCCGATGTGTCTCATATGTGAAAAAGTATTCAGTAATGATGCCATAAAGCCTTATCACGACCACTTATCACGAGTACATGCTGACAAAAAAGTAAGCCCTTGTCATTCTTTCAAGCACTTAAAGAACAACTAGAGAAAAGGCTATCCATAAGATCGATGTTTGCGTCATCATCTATGCAACACGTTGATGATTTACGAGCATCTTATAATATATATTTACTAATAGCAAAGTCGGGGAAACCCTACACAATTGTAGAGCAACTTATTTTACCAGCCATTGCGGAGGTTCTCAACAATGGATCGCATGAGCCCGCACATGATATTATAAAGAGAATTACTTTGAGCAATAACACCGTTCAGAGACGAATAGACGAGATGGGTCACGACATGGAAAACGTTTTATGCCTATTCTTTCTTACAGACCAACAGATTCTCTCTCCAGTTGGACGATTCTACATTACCAGGCAATGAAGCTCTGTTGTTAGGATATGTTCGAATATTAAAGATGAAAATATGTGACAAGAACTGCTTTTTGCTACATATTTAGAGACTGATCTATGGTTGGTCGTCATCGTAGTTTTATAGCTCACTTAAAGCGACAACTGCCTGAGGTACTGGTCATTCACTGCGTGATTCACAGACAGCATTTAGTAGCAAAAAATCTGAGTCCTAGATTGCATCACTCTTTACAATTTGTTATAAATGCTGTCAACAAGATTCGAAGCAATTCTTTGAACTCTAGGTTATTTGCTCAGCTATGCGAGGAAAACGACGAAGTCTTTACTCGGTTGCTTCTGCACACTGAAGTTCGCTGGCTATCAAGAAGCTCTTGCTTAGCAAGATTTTCAGCTATTTTTGAATCTGTGTTGGAGTTTTTACAAGAAAAAGATCCGACTTTGAAAGAAAATCTGAACAATTGTAAAACAGATATTTATTACTTTACTGATATCTTTGGTATGTTTAATAAAGTTAATTTGCAGCTGTTGTAGGGTGACGATCTCGACTTGATTAAAACAAAATCAATTATACTTCGATGTTACATCCTCAAGATTTAATCATAACTATGTAGTCCGTTCTTCAATGTACTGCATCGACACACTGTTTAGAGTTTAGTCATAAGAAAAAACAACTCATTCATTCATTCACTCATTACACCCCTCACATCTCGTGATGTAGGTTTGTCATTCGTTTTTTGTGTGCAGCATCGATAAAACGTATTTTAGGTAAACTTATCCTTTATAAACAAAATTTAAGCAGAAAAGAATATTCGCAGTTTCCGTACTTGTCAAAATTACCAGAAATGCTTCAAGACGATGTTACTTTATCATATGTTACTCACTTAGACGCATTATACAAGGATTTTACTAAGAGGTTTGAGGATCTCTTAAATTTACAAATTCCTCAATGTATAATAAATCCGTACAATGTTACGGCCATGGAAGAAGCCAATGTCATAATGCAAGAAGAGTTGATCACCATCAGCACAGACGAGGAGCTTAAACAGAAGTTCAACCAAGGCTATCAGAAGTTCTGGTTGCAGCGCAACATTGAAACACAGTTTCCTGCATTGTAGACCATTGCTGTAAAATACCTTATCGCTTTTCCATCATCATACCTAGTCGAAAAAGGCTTCAGTGTGGTTACAAACACCGTTTGAAAATCAACGAACGCGGAGATTTAAGGCTGCAACTCACCAATATTGAACCGGATTTAGCTAGATTGGTAGAAAGTCGCCAGGTTCATCCATCACACTGAATTTTTATTTTTTTATCTTTACGATTTTATTGTTTTATTTTTTTAAATAATTACCTAATTAAGTATTTTTACGTAATTTGTATTAATAATTATGAATTACACTTGATATTTACTGAATTTTATGTCTATTTATTTTGTAAAATTTTGATGAGAAATTGATGTCATTTTACTCACTTAACCAACCGAAAAGTTTTTAAATTGGTAAGTATTTTGTATCAATAGGAAAAAAAACTAGAGATAGAAATTTTAAAGTAATTTGGCTATGGGGGGTCTGAGGTATCAGTTCATTTTGAAAAAGGGGTCTCTTGTCCAAAATAGTTTGGGAATCCCTGAACTATATTGAAAAAAAAAAGAAATAGTCAATTTTACAAATTTTTATGGACAACTCACGCTTGACTAAAACATTTATAATGCCAAAATTGTTTTCACAAAAGGGGCCGAATGATCCTTAAGTTAAGACGGTTCCTTTGTATCTCCTATGGATTCTATTTCCCCATACCGTATCGGATGAAAAAATATTTTATTAAATTTGACCAAGTTTTGCTGTCCAGATTTTTTCCATCGATACAATGAAATGATGCTTACATATGTAACCGAGTCGATCCGCGTTAAAAAATTTTTTTACCAATTTTTCTTATTTTTATGGGTATCTCACGCTTAACCAAAAAATTGATAATGTCAAAATTAATGTCGCAAAAAAAGACTAAATGTTTCCTAAGACAGTTTCCCTGTATCTCTTAAGAGTTATGAATTCGGATTGCTCCATACTGTCTCAGTTAAAAAAACACTGTATAACATATTATAATTCAGATAACACATAAGCAAAGTACAAGTAAGCAAGCAGTATTATATCTCGGCAGTGTCCTTGAGATAATTACCTACGGTCGCTCGGTACGTGAACACGCAATAGGGCTGCCGACTGGGACTGACTGTTTTTTTGGGTTACGTATTTGATAATAGGTACTATATTAAATTGTCATATTATCTTTTCATTTTATACTATTGCGTATTTCATAAGTTTTTATTTATATAAGTCTACTAGTATTTTATTTCTAGTTTCAAAAGTTTGTGAGTTAGTATGGTGGAAATGGACAAAAAAAATGCATTTTGTGTTTTTTTGTGTGCAGTATAATTAAAAATCACCAACGAAGTAACTAGATCATTATGATAATATATTTCCTACAAATGAGCAACAGAGAAATATTTCCGGTTTCAATATAGATGTATTCAAACAGCCATACACTGAACAATATGCTCGAAAACTTGATTGACATAATATTTCGTCAGTAAATGCGCGGGAGCGTCTCACAACGTAAGACGATAACCGTCTATGGATAACCGCGGCGTACTCGCGACTATTGTGTTGTATGCCGAAAAATGCCGAGATTTCGAGGCGCGTCGTTTGGGAGCGGTTGTATGAAGATAGAATACTGTATGCTTACTTGTACTGTGACATAAGGTTGCTGCATGCTTGTTTTTTTTTTATTGTAAATTGCCAAAACAAATATGACATCAGACATCAGTTTTTGACAATAATGCTACAATATTATTATTTTTGGTAGGTTGATATCAAGCTTTTGTATATATTTTGGTACCTAATTTCGTGTATTACCGCACAATGTCTTCTGGCACGACAATGGAGTGTCGTACCTGAATAACTCCAGCACAAAACCCTCTGTTCATTATGTCAACATTGTATCTTTGTTGCGGGGAAACCAGGAAGTCTAATTTAAACTTGCTTTAACTTTTGCAGGCAAAATTGTTGCACGCCTGGATATCAAGTTTAGATTGCTATCTAGGAATAGATAAAAAGTAAATAGATATGTACTTAATCAACGTATTTAAATTATTAAGTTTATTCTCATTCCTTTAACTAATAAATACCTATGTAAGTACAACCTACATTTATACTACTATATAAATTACCTACATTTGAAATCAATGCTATAACGTTTCTGCAGTCCTGATTTTAAAAAAATGTGATATTTTAATTTAATCGCTTAATGTTCCGTATATGTAAAATCAAACAAGACAAGGACTCAGTTTCGGAAAGTCTCGACTTTAATTATAATAATCAAAGAGCCTCGATCTGTCTGAACATGTCTACTGTAAGTGTAACCTGTATGACACAGCTCATAGGTGATAGGCCTCATAATCTCATTTCCATACTGACTACGATAACCGGTACACGGACGTAAATTGATGAAGAGTTGACACTAAAACAGAAATTGAGTTTTTATTTTGTATATAATAGATTCATATATATCAATCAATTAATATTAATAATATAGATCAATTTCTTTATCGACTGTTTGCGGACTGCGGTCTTTTTTTATTTAACACTAGCGACCCGCCCCAGCTTTGCAAGGGTAGAAATAAAAAAAAAATACAGCCCATGTTACTCGCTGACAATGTAGCTTTCTATAGGTCAAAAAATTTTTGAAATCGGTTGAGTAGTTTTTGAGTTTATACATTACATACAAAGTAACAAAGTACCTCTTTATAATATTAGTATAGATAGCTATCAAATGAAAAGCGTACACTATTACTTGTTTATGTGTAAGATTGTTTTGATATTATTGGTCGCACCTACAATGAAAAATATAATGAATTCTAGTTCCCGAATACTAGAAAAATTACTATTTTTGAAGCAAGGACATTTGTCAAGGTGAAATAGCTCTTAATGCGAGGAAAATAAAGATTAATTATCGGTAACGGAGTCCTCCGTATATGTTGAACGCACTCCTTGCAGGTATTTTAATAATAGAATTTCAGATAATTTACTCAAAACTCCGTTTATTATAAGGATACAGCTATAATTTAATACACACAGGATTAACATTTTGGGAGATTGAACATTGTAGGAATCATATAAAATAAATACTATTAACATAATTACTTATTTTAGTAATTTTGTAGGTAGAATACTTCTGAGGAAATAATTTAAAATCAATGAGCAAAATCATTCAATCACTCATCAAAGGATGACCAAAGGCGGTAAACCTCTTTTTTAAGCCAGCAAAAGTCGGCGATGGTGAGTAGTTTAAAAATTCCAAAATAGTTACGGACAATACCCTTTACTGGTAGGTGCTAATTATCTTGGAAAAGATATTTCATAGCCATAGTCTACTCTACAGACAGTCTTAAAGTAGTCTAAACAGATTATGGTTATGACAGGCATAATAGAATCAAACATGAATCAATTAATGTTGGGCTAATCACATGCATCTTCACAAAGAGTGGTGATTATATTTTATGTACATATAATATGCATAATATTACACTCCTTTAAGAAGTGCCATTAATCCAACAATCGTTTTGAATTGTGGAACTGTAGTCACCTTGGAAGTCAGCATATTATGAGCTCATGGCACCTACATAGACCCAGTCATAAGTTTTGCCGTCCGAGACAGTGACCCAGTCTCTACTTATCTTTAAGCGCAAGTACAGTGAACCTGTGAACTTGTAACAATTTACTTATTTCTGGATATCTTTTGACCTCACTTCCTATATTTACAAGATATTCCAGATGAATTTATATGTATATGCAAAGATGGGACCATATACAAAACATTACTCTCTTCCCCATGAGCATTAGAGTAAAACTAGTTTTGCAATGGTGATAATTTCACATTATCTACCAAATAAGTAATACCAAATGGGATTCATTAAAACTATAATATATGGAGCTCAATGTTAATATATTTTATAAGGATAAAACAACACTTTCCATGATTAGTACAAAATAAAATTAAATATATTGTTAGTTTTTACATAGTTAAATTTTATTTAAAAGTACAGAACATATGAAGGACTACACACTGAATTGAGATAAAATACTTAGTACTGACTTTGAAATGATGTAAGCCACTTTTAGTATTCACAATATGAACTTATTGCATTGGTTAATGATAATTTGGCAAACTAATTATTGAATACGGCCATACTCACGTCCAATCGGTATAGGTACCGACTAGTTTCCGACCTATTGGAGGTCCATCATCAGGGTGAGTGGGATGAGTTCGCGGACGCGAGAGTGCGAGACGGGGCGCGTCTGCGAACTCATCCCACTCACCCTGATGATGGACCTCTAATAGGTCCGAAACTAGTCTGTGCCTATAGCGATTTGACATGAGTATAGCTGTATTCAATAATTAGTTTGTTAATAATGTCTCACGAAAGTTTTAATAATTTAATTGATAATTTGGCAGCCAAAAAAGATTTTCCAACAGTGCATATATCATTCAACATTTAAAGTGACATTTGGAATAGATGCTGTAGAAAATCTTTTTACGACTACCATTTACATCTTATATACCGAAACATATTTCCAATAAATTTTAATGTGATGTTCCAGCATACAAGTTCAGGTGTATGCAGGCAACGAAAGGCCAGCATACACCCAAATTTAAATTAACTTTAAGTAATAGTTGATAGATAGTAATTTTATTATATTTTGTACAATAAAATACAATTAAGTACAACTTGTAGCAAAGATATTAAAGAGAGTATGTTTTATCTCAAGTGTTAAAGCTGCAATAACGTGTGTGTACGCACAAGGCATATTTACACAGCACACACGCTTGGCAACGACACTATGTGCTGCTTGTATAATACATAATTACTTAATAGAATATAAAGACACGCCCAAGCTGAGAACATCTCCCGCTTACTTTACATATTTCAATGCATGATTAGCCAATGAACATGCCTGTACTTCACTAGCGGATCGCTATTAAATAAAACACTGATCGTCGCTTAATATCACAGCTAATTATGCTTTGAAAATTATAGACATGTCTAATTTTCACTAATGTAGATAACAATAGAGTATAAGATAATCTGAATAAATTTACATTACAATATCATGTCTTTTCATATGAAAAATTTAAAATTACATTACCAAAAATTAAACTGTGCAGCGCATTATAAATAAATGTGCATACCTTAATATTTAATTGACTAAATAAATTTGTTGCCTGCAGATCTGACGTTATATTTTAAATATCGAGAGGTAATATCTTAAGAGAAATTTTAACTTTAACTATTGAAAAAAAGTTAAATCCAAATTTAAAATCTTTATTTGTATCTATTATGACAATTCCCTTCAAATCCACCTAGTTATTCAGAATGTGAGATATCATTCCAAAAGATGAGTCTCCTTCACACATATTTCTACTCACTTTCACTATATTGTGGATCAAAAAGTAAGGATCGAAGAGAAGTAGTAATTAGCACTTCACGAGTGTGCATTGCTGTTTACATGCGGCTTCTTGTCCTGTGGTTCTGGTGTGCGCTGACCATCACGTCGAGGTGGCATACGTTCATTGATTGCATCCAAACCTTTGGCCTCGGCAAATGAAGTTATCTTGTGATTTGGTGAAAAGCCTTGTAGGGCATTCTTAAGTGAAGTCTTACCACCAGACAGAGCACCCAATGGCAGAGCTCCAGTAGGAGTTAATCCCTTTAGCTGCAGAACAGATTCACTTTCCTCACGAAGCACAGAGAACACATGTGCCATCTTTCCAATGGCACGAATTTTGTTACGTATGACTTCTTTTCTGAGATTGGCCTCCTCCAATGCATCATCTCCCTCTGACATAAGTTCGTCATCAGAGCAGATATTTAAGACGTTGACCAACATTTCTGTAACTTTCTCACCAACAAATGGAAGCGACCACGTAAAAACATCCATGAAATTAGGTAACCAATATGGATGAGGAGAACAGTTAAACTGCCTGATGTTCATCACATTGTTTTCATACTTTAAGACAGCAGCTTTGTTATTGTAAACATCAAGATAGTTAGGAGCAGAGAAAATAGTAATAAGACTTGGGAAACCTGTAGTTTGGCTTTTGCGATACATTCGATAACCAGCATCTTGAGCTTCATGTGCACGTATGATTGAAAGTAAATTATTTCTTTGTAGAAAATCACAACAGGCAGCGTAGCTATAGAAATATGAACAACCTCTAACAGAGTTGTGAGAGAAATGCTCTGCATTTTTTTCATTTCCAAAATCTTCAAGGGGATCCGACCACAGCAGATCGCACATGGCTCCAAATGCTGGTGGTTCTTTGAATCTATCTAGTTTACGGATATCATCTAAGCTGTTAATTTCAGGAGAGAGACCACCATGCACACATAGGAATTGCTGGTTCATCAGAGCAGCTAGTGGTAAGCAATCAAAAGCTTCCATACATGCATCATAAACCTTTTCAGAGTATTTGATTTTACACTCTTGTTTAAAGGTGAAGTACTCTGTCAAATGTCGGCATTCATGGTTTCCACGTAATAGGAATAACGTTTTTGGGTAACAAAGTTTTAAAGCCCAAAGGTAAAGAACACATTCTATACTGAAGTAACCTCGATCGACATAATCACCTAAGAATAAATATTTGGTGCAAGAAGGTGAACCTCCTACTTCAAACAATTTCATCAAATCGTAAAACTGACCATGGACATCTCCGCACACAGTCACCGGTGAATCAATCTCAATCATAGTTTTTTCTGATCGTAGTAAGGTGGCACCATCTTGGATGATTCGTAAAGCCGCGTTTTCTTCGATCCTACCTTCTAAAATAAAATGTTGCTTCAGTACATCTGGCAGAGGTTTTCCAGTTTTTTCATCGAATACTTCTGATACAGTAAGCTTGTGGCTAGGAGGGAAAGCTACACTTTGGATCATACGCTGCGTAGTCGACACTTTATCATTGCTCCCGGACATATTTGTCACATGAAAAACACAAGTTCTAATCCATACACGCCACTATTTTCAAAATGGCAGAATTGATATAATACTAAAACGGAATCCCGATTTCGCGACGAAGCAACTACTGCGCACTGTAAAACAATGCGCAAACATCTGGCGAGTGGTCAATAAAATAAACAGGGATATCGAGCGCGTTTTATTACTTTTGAAAATATCATGAAATAGTAACACTGCCTATATTTCCAAAATTGTTGCCAGTATTTACATTATGTGGTGTGATGGCTGCTGAACACATTATTCTTCATTCTTCAACTATTGTAATTGTACTAAGTACGTAATATACATTAATCCATAATCGTTTCTACATTTTTGCTTAAACTATTTAATTTGTATTAAATTTCATTTCTGTTCACAAATAAATGAACAGCGAGCTAGGGAAAGTTAGTACGATACAGTGCGGTCAAGGGGCCAAGTTAAGTGGTTTAATTGTCGTAAACGATAGTGGAATAGACTGACAAATACCACGAGATATAGTGTAATGAATTTTAAATGGGTAGTCAAACGTTATTAAAATTCTATTAAATCAAATGAAAAGTACTCATGTGAAAACAGCCGTATAAAACGTAGCCGAACGGCTTTTTTGACGAGCAATAACGCTAGCAAGCGTTTCGATCGTACGAAGCGTTTGTCACTTGTCTTGCCGTTCAGTACGGCCTAATTAATTTGATTTTCGATTGAAGACATAATGAGGACAAATCTGTGCACAATACACATACCGGTTTGGTAGTGTTTACCATAGAAAATTTTTTTCTGGTTAGATGTCTTTTTGGTAACGTTTTGGTACAACCAATGCGTAACTCCCAGTGCTCCCACTAATTTGTACAGTTTAAACTTTGATTATTGACTCTCTAGATTGAACCTACTGGTACAAACTACATCATATCAGCCAACTGTTGGCCTATAAGGAGATTCCCGCACGCTTATTACGTAACTTGCAGAGTTGCAGACAGCATGCGACAGCCAATATCGCGCGATATCTGCTGTCAAAACGAGAATAGGTGTAATGTAATTTGTATAGTGGCGTTAAATCAACTGCGAAGTGCAGTTTACGCTCATAGAATACTAGATACCTACGCAATCATCATACCAATTTTTTATTACACTTAGTCACCGATCGCGTAGTGATCGCGTCGCTGTCGCTGTCTGCGAATTTTTAGGTAATAATCCCGCCGCTCGTCAGTGTCAATTGATTCAATAACTATGTCGAATTATGTGGAAATTCGAGGTGTTTAGTCTAAAACACGTCTAAAATGGCGAGTTGCGCCAAGAAATATCAGTACAATTATGTACTTTACACTTCGATCACAAATAAAAAACTAGATACACAATCAACGCTCCAAAAATGTCCGAACCAAATGTGCACTCAAATGATTATTTAAGTTCACTTCTGTTTTAGTAGTATTCGAGAACGCTAACAGTGAACATGTCAAAGTTCTTAGGTCAAAAAATTGTAAAAACAACACATCTAGAACGCTAAAAAAGACGGAGATTCTTATTTTCGGTCAATAAATTAAATAATATTATTTACTTGTTTATTTCGTTATAGTAATAACGTTACACAGCTTTTTTATTAAATTCGTAATCATAATATATTGAAATACTTATTGCGTAACGATATGTCTTATTCTTGTCACTTTCACGTAACAAGTCAAAAATGATGTAAATAATGCAAATAGATTATATGAATTATAATTTACGCACGAGACGTAAGATTACATTTTAAATATTTTTTTTTAAAAACTTCGTTTCAATGTCATGCAAGAATCGTTTACTAGCTTTTATAACCTTATAATTTGACAGTAAGGTCTACTTTAGATTAATACAATATTACCGATAGTACTATACGATATTAAAAATATACACGTCAATTCGGAAATTAATTTGTTTAGATTTTACAGGAAATTGTGAATCTAGTTTTTTATTTATGATCGAAAACTACTCTTTGATTTGTGTGTGGATTTATCAATGACTAAGGAAACTAAAGGACATGAAATAAGTACAAAATAATCGTGCCGCCTAAACTTAGTGTCGCAAACAATGGCTACCGATTAGTGATGTCCCAAATGTCTACTATGTAGATGTCGTTAAGTTGTTAAAAGAAGTTTTGTTTCAACATCAATATTGAAATAAAAATCATTTTGCATGATATCTTCGGAGAAAGGGAGGGCTTTTTTTGTATGTCATAGATTTATACAAAAGACTGAAATATTGTTCAAGCTGAAAATAGCAGTCAGCGTAGTTCGATGCTGTCGGAATATAATTAGAATCTGCGCTTAAGGCGATTTTAAGGTGTTATTAGCAACAATAGCAACAGTCACTTTCAAGGATAGCCCCTTTCTGTCCTTCGATCATTTTTGTATGTAACTTTAAATGAACCCTACGTACAAACAAATTACTTAGGTACCTCTTTTTGTAATACTTAATAGTACGTCCATGATTATTACAGATATAATTGCCTTTTAAAAGAAACCCATATTTTTATGAAGCGCTTTCATAAATGTTGAAGATCAACGAACATAGGTCAAAGTAGTTAAAGAACAGCACATTCCTTTTAATTCTTTTCTTTTCTTTGCATGCATAACGTTACTTCTTCTAGAGTCGACGGTGAAATTAAAATAAGTGCTATGAGAAACATACATACGGACCGACCAAATCTATAGCCATGGCGTACTGTAGCACTTTGATAAATTAAATACTAGAATAATTAATTTTACTAAAAAGTAGTGGTCTATCATACAGTAATTGGGAACAATATTTCAATTAGGAATAGAACACTGTGGACTTGTATTAGTCAAAGAATTCTCAAATTCAGTTAAGTACTTCCAGAGGTTACCCCGTACATACAAACAAACAAATTTTATTTCTTTTCATTGTAAAGAAGTAATATTATAGTTTATCTAGCGTAGAGAATCCACAATATATCGGCCTTTTGAATAAATATTTTAAAAGTTAATATAGTAAATTGTTAGGCACTACAAGGGTGACCAATGTCTGACTAGTCATAACTAATATATACCTATAACCTATCTTTATTGGGTTTGAAAAATAGAACTGTTTGTTAAAGTTATTGTTTGTAAAATAATATTTATATTAAGTACATACAATTTTAATAACGTATTCACGAAATAAATAAATATAGATCACTAAATAGCACAATTTTTATTAAATAATTTCTGAATGAAACTTTTAAATACTGAGATTTGAATTTAAGCAGTCATCGTACTCATCATGTCGCTGTCGTTTTTTTGTACGTCAAGAAAAGAATGAAATAGTTTCTGACACCTTCGTCTCTCATTTCTGCTCTTAAAGTTTTTTAAAAGATTCTTTAAATTGTACCGCATCTGGATTATTAGTAAAACCACTAGAAGCTCTTATTGGCCGCAAAAATCTTGATTCACATCATTCAGAAGCAGATATTTAGAACTATGAGTAGAGTTTTCTCTCCCGGAAACATCAAATCAAAATTCAGCCACATTCTGTAAACGATTAATATTTTCCTGTTACTTTTTCACCATAGAGGATTTACGTGGTCAAGAAATTAAAAAGTAATTAATTACCACTCTAAATATTTTCTCTGATTCCCAATAATCTTTACGAGGGTAATGCTTCATACGTAAAATTATTTTCGTAATGTTCTATTGAAAAAAGTTTCTTCGAAATGCAAATAACATAATATATTTCATGAATACCCCGTTGGGGATACAGCGTGAAGATATGTGTGTATATATCATATGGGTTCAATTTTCTTTTCCTTATGTCAAGCCACTCTTTTTCTCTAATAATACATGATGGTAATCTGAAACGAGATAATTACAACATATAAACATGATACCTGTATTTATCGATATTTTTTTAATATAGATACATGAACAGCCCTAACTGCAATAACAACAAAAATTAATATGAAGTAATTTACTATATTATATGAATAAAAACTGCTAATAACTAAAAATATACATGACTATAATACAGTAAACTAAGAAACACAGTCATTACGATGGAAATATATACGACATCAGACTAAATTAATGAATTTCTGTTACGTACCAGTACAATTATAGATTTCGTTGATTATTGCTTTTTCTCGAGCCACATCCTAACACACTACACTTAAAAATTATTGTGGCATTATGCTAGCTGCTCCTTTAACAAAACTGTTCCAATATCCAGCACAAAATCACAGAAACATTAAAAAATATTAAAACCATTGATATGTTTTGACACTTCGTGTACTTGTCAGCGTGTCGCAATAAATGGCGGACTGGCACGTTTTGACATTACGATGATCTCACATAAAAAAATTACTTTTTGAGAAAAGTACTGTTGTTTTCTCTTACACACACAAGAAGCCGTAAGTCAAAAAGAGAACGCTACGTTTGAATGTTATGCGTTAGAATATATATAAGTAAATGTTGCTATAGATCAACATGCCATGTCCTTTAGTTTCTTTAGTCATTGGGATTTATCCGTCCGATATTTTTTACTTTTTTAATGTTGTTAGTTTTTGAATTCAGGTTTCCCACATAATTGTCTGTGAGGTACACCTCCAGGCACAACCACTGCGCGTGCTGGATCCTTTATAATTTTCGGCAAGGTAGCAAACATGCCGGGAACTGCGCCGACATAGATCGCGATACGCGGCGCTGGTCAACAATATTATAGAAATAGGAGAGACTAAATACCTTTATTGTCCGTTAGTCGTCAAGGTGATGGAAATCGGAGGTGGCTTCCGGCGCCGTAAAACCACAAAACGGAAGATAAACTCACTTCTCACCTACTTAACCTTTCGGTCTACCACTTCAATTATAAAGTAATAATGTAATACTATAAAATCAATCGCTAATTTCAGTCGGCGAACACATCAACACGACAGTACTTATTTTAGCTTCAAAACAAATGAGATAATTGAGATTTACAACCAATATTCCAAAAACTTTCCTTTTAACGATAACTAACTAACGATAAAAAACGTTTGTTTGTAGCGAAATTTCCCTTAGACGAAGACAGGTTAGTACATATCCTTTTTTTTATGATATGTTTTGTCCCAATACCTAGTTATATGCCATTTATTTTAAACTTTTCGTAAAATCTTGATTTATAACCAAGTGCAATAGTTTATTATCGATGCTTACGTATATCGACATACATTTTTAATTTTAAATATGTGAAGTCGTAATTGACGTAAAGAATGCTTTGTTATTATATCGAAATATTCTTTACGTCAGTACATTTATGACGTAATCGTAATCATTTTTTAAATAAAATATCAGTTTAATGAGCTCAGTGTATTAGGCTTGCAAGTAGGACAAACAAAATCTATTTTACCTTTTTAATATTAGGATTCTACTAAAATATCTTGTACCTCTTATTATTATTCACGGTATTGTTTTGTTTACAGAATCCATCTTTACCTTCATGTTTTATAACGTTAAACTTAAAAACGAAAACTATGGCAGAGGAAAAATTACTTCGAAAATCTGTCACAATGAAGTAAAAATTACACCTGCATTTCATCTCGGTGTATTTTTTTTTGTTTAATTGTACAATCGTGTACTTTTTATTATTTATTTAATATTCTTAGAGATTATATTAAAAAGAAGAAAACGTAACAAGTTAAAGATGTCAGTTTCTTAAAACTTCAATAAAATGTACCTATCTTAAATAAAAATAAAACACTTTACTTAACACTTGAGAGATTTTATTTTTTAATAAATAATTTTATTGCACATTAAACTTTATTGAATGTTAAACCTCGTTTTATCGATAAAAAAATTTCACCGACGTGAGCACTAATCACTTTTGTAATGTTGGCAGTAATGTACGACAGGTGTGGAAACAACCATTTTGTTTTTTGCCTTACATTGGTACTTGAGCTTAGTAAGCGTTTCATACAAATGTCTTTTTCATATCTATGTATGGAAGTCCCGACTTATATTATATGCTCCTTGGCGGCAGCGGCCAGCGAAGTACCAGCCATGCAATTCTGTAAAAACTCGAATCACCCAAAGCGAGACTCGCTCGACAATTCACCACACTTCGCATTCGAACTCACTTGACCTTCAAATGGAATTCTCTAAACCAAACATTCTAGGAGCGAAGTGAAGTGATCTTAGATGCGAGTTTGTCGGGGATTGCTTTAAGAGTAAACATCTCAGTCGATATTTGGTCTTAGAGTATTTTAACTTCTTCTGAGATAATTACGTTAAATAAACTCGTATATTAGATGTCAATGTCATATATACTATAGTCCGTGAGATTTAATAGGTCGGATTTGACGTTTCTTAATTTTCATGCCGCTATAACTTTGTATCAACGTTCCTGATATCTAATACAAATTCAATTACGTTAATGCTGAATAAATAAACGTTATTTATTTTTCCCACTACTGATCATTACACAAAACTACTAACTTTGATTTCTTTTAGTTAAAAACACAGATATTTCGTTATATATCTTCAAAAGAATTTTCTAAATGGACGTTGTTACAATGTTATATCACGAGGCGTATTGCTCTAGTACTGCTACCATTTGCAATCGTTTCGTTACCAAGCGAAATTGATAATCGATTGAAATGTCGTAATAATCAAATAATTTAAAATTAAGATATTATTATATTTTTTAAATAATTTTAGTTCGGTATTGTTTTTTTGATGAGTTTACTGACAGAAGCATGTAATCAAATATCAAAGGATGACTGGGCTAAGGTGGTGGAGAAAACAAAAAAAATAATAAAAGAAGACTTTGAAAGAGATGTCAGAATAGACAATTTAATTGAAAATGAATTAATCATAATAGTGGGAGACGAAGATAGCTCTACAGACATGGATCCAAGCTCAGAAAATGATTAAATATTTATTTTTCACCAATATTACAGTCTGCCTTTATTTTGAAGAAGTTTTTTATATACACACCGGCACAATTAGCGGAACAGAAAAAAAAGTGAGACTATGAGATAATAACGCATATATTTGACGAAAATGTAATTAGACACAAAATAACAAATTGATTAACATCTTTTAACAACGACTTTGAAAAGTCTTCGTTATTTTTTATTGAAAAATAAAGAAATTTGAAATAAGTGAAATTTTAGATGATTATGAACCATCACAAAAAATTAAAAAAAGTAAGCATTAAATGATTTAATAATAAAATTAAAGCAAAATTAGTAACGAGTGTTTCCCCCTCTTGCTCTGATTACGGTTTCCATTCGTCTGGGCATGCTACAGATTATGTTATCGATGATTTCTTGAGGCAACCGCTCCCACTCCTCAAGTAATGCGTTTCCAAGTTCATTCAGATTGTTGGGGGGTGGCATTCTGGATTTAACCCTTCTTTTTAGCAAGTCCCAGACATGCTCTATCGTATTCATATCGGGGGAATTTGCTGGCCACTGCATCACCGGTATACCTACGTGGCTCAGATATGCCTGTACCGATTGTGCACTATGAGCACGAGCATTATCTTGCATTAGAATAAAGTCGTCACCAATAAATGGGGCAAATGGTACAACATCTTCTTCTAAAATGTCTCTGATGTATCGATCTGCTGTCATGGTCCCTCCTGTGACTATCACTAACTCCGTGCGAGCTCCCAAACATATCCCTCCCCAAACCATAATCGAGCCGTCACCATAAGCCACTGTGTGTTCAAAATTAGACTGTATGTGGCGTTCTCCTTTGCGTCTCCATATTCGCTGTCTCCCATCGATCTGTTTTAAAAGAACTCTGCACTCATCAGTAAAGAGAACCTGCTGCCATTCGTTCAAATCCCAATGACGATGTTCTCGCGCATAGCTTAATCGGTTTACGCGGTGACGTTTCTCAAGTTTTGGGCCTTTGGCAGGTATATACGACCCTAAACCAACTGCTTCAAATCTCCTGCGAACTGTACGCTCACTTACTCGTACTCCTCGAACGTCTTCCAGTTCATTTCGAGCTTGTACAGCCGTTAATCGCGTATTCCTACGAACTCCAAGTTGTAAAAAACTGTCATCTCGCCTCGATGTACATCTTTTTCTACCTTGACCCCTCCTCCTCACAAGAGAATTAGACGATCTGTACCGCTGGATGCTGCGATGAATCGTTGATACTGGTCGACGAAGCCTTGAGGCAATCGATCTGTAGGTATGGCCATTTCTTCTCATTTCATCAGCCCTAATGATTTTCAGTGATGTTAAGTCAGGCATAATAAAGAGCTTTTAATAAACGAAATTGCCTATAGAATAACAAATTTATAAAAAACCATTAAGTGCAATTTTTAAAAAAAATTACAATTACGTAGTTATTACTCGAACAAGTTGACAAAACGTATTGTTCGGGAAAATAAAACAAATGAATGAAAAAAGTGTATGTCATCTAATTTTCTATTTTCAAATTTGACAATAAATTAAAAAAATATCATAACTGGCCAGTTCCTCAAGTAAAAGATTTTAAAATCCTGCTTTTTTTGTGTTCCGCTAATTGTGCCGGTGTGTATATATTAGTCCCAAAAAATAAATATATCGAATTAAGTTTATTCATATACTTAAATATGTTTTACTGTAATAAATACCATATCTCAACAAACGTACTATGTAGCTAACAAACTAATAATCATAAGTAAAATATTATGATTTTATTATGTTATTAAACAATGGTATCGATTTTCGTTAGAATCGAAAAATAATCGAGACATATTTGTTTGGTCCCATAACTAGTCGCAGCCATGTGACAGATGTCAAATCCGACCTATTAAATCTCACGGATTAAAGTAGGTGTATTTCTGAGTTATTTCCAAGCAATGACTAAGGAAACTAAAGGATATGGCATGTTGATCTATAGCAACATTTAGTTATATATATTCTAACGCAAGACATTCAAACATAGCGCTATCTCTTTTTGACTTACGGCTTCTTGTGTGTGTAAGAGAAAACAGCAGTACTTTTCTCAAAGAGCAATTTTTTATGTGACATCATTGTAATGTCAAAACGTGCCGGTCCGCCATTCTTTGCGACACACTGACAAGTATAATATGAAGTGTCAAAACATATCAATGAATTTAATATTTTTTAATGCTTCTGTGATTTTGTCCTGGATATTGGAATTTTTCGTTAAAGGAGAAGCTAGCATAATGCCGCAATAATTTCTAAGTGTAGTGTGTTAGGATGCGGCTCGAGAAAAAGCAATAAATGATGAAATCTATAATGGCACTGGTACGTCACAGAACATCATTAATTTAGTCTGATGTCGTATATATTTCCGTCGTAGTTACTGTTTCTTAGTTTACTGTGTAATAGTCATGTATATTTTTAGTTATTAGCAGTTTTTATTCATATAATACAGTAAATTACTTCATATCAATTTTTGTTGTTATCGCAGTTAAGGCTGTTCATGTACCTATATTACAAAAATATCGATAAATACAGGTATCATGTTTATATGTCATAATTATCACGTTTCAGATTACCATCATGTATTATTATTAGAGGAAAAAAGTGGATTGACATAATTGGAAAAGAAAATTGAAACCATATGATATATACATTCATATCTTCATTCATATATACATATTCATTCATATATACATATATCTTCACGCTATATCCTCAAAGGGGTATTCAAGATGTATATTTATGTTATTTGTATTTGGAAGAAGCTTCTTTTAATAGAACATTAAGAAAATAATTTTGCGGTATGATGCATTACCCTCACAAAGATTATTGGGAATCAGAGAAAATATTTACAGTGGTAATTAATTATTTTTTAATTTCCTGACCATGTAAATCCTCATTGAAAAAAGGTAACAGGAAAATATTTATTGTTTACAGAATGTGGCTGAACTTTGATGTTTTTGAGAGGGAAAAATCTGCTGTTCTAAATTGACAGATTGAAAAAGAGACGTGTATGGGGTCGAAAAAGAGAGAGATAGCCGCCATTAAAGTTAGCACACGTTTCATACAACCTGTTTTTCTGCATGGAGTTTCGGCAGTCTGGTCGAGACTTTTAGACATAGATGTGAAAAAGGGATTTGTATGAAACGCTAACTAAGCTCAACTACCAATGTAAGGCAAAAAACAAAATGGCCGTACCGAACCCGTCGTAGACTACTGCCAACATTACGACAGTGATAGTGATGTGCTGTCGGTGAAAATCTTTATAAATAAAATGAGGTTTAACAAGCAATAAAATTATTTATTTAAAACTAATAACTCTGTTAGTGTTTTATTTTTATTTAACACATTTTATTGAAGTGTTTTAAAAAACTGACAACTATAACTTGTTTCGTTTCTTTCTTGTTTTTAATATAATCTCTTTATGAGTATTGGCTGCTAAGCTGAAAAAGTAACCGATTATATAATTAAACAAAAAAAATTAATAATTACATCCAGTTGAAATACAAGTGTAATTCTTACTTCATTGTGACAGGTTTTTGGAGTTATTTTTTCTCTGCCATGATTTGACATTTAAAGCATTAGGGAAGGGACTTCAACGGTAAAAAAAACTAGTAATAGTTACAAAAATATGTAAGTAATGTCAATAAAGCCGGTTTATATCGGTATGCACCTATAATTCAATATTATATAATTTTTTGAAATTGTAAGATAGTCTTTGATTAAGCTTTGGCATGACTAACCCGTTGGCGCAGTGGCATATGCATCTACTTTCCAAGCTAGGGCCCCGGGTTCGATCCCCAGTCAGGTCAATTTAGGAAACGAACTTTTCTAAATTGGCTTGGTGTCTGGATACCCATGTACTGGTACCCATAGTACAGGCTTACTGCTTAGTTTGGGGTCACACAATCTGTGTAATTGTCTGGAGTATTTATTTATATACGCGTGGAAAATAATGTTTCTGGGGCTTGCCCGGGTTAGAGGTAGTTTTTTGAAAAAAGAAAGTAGCCTACGTCTGTCTTCCGCACATACTATTTCTATACCAAATTTCAACAAAATCAGTTCAGCGATTTATCATTTTACACGCAAAGTATCATCCCCCTTATCACCACCTTACAGGTAATTTTAATAAAAAAAATAGCCTATGTATTTTCGTTAAAGAAAGTCTAATCTTTGTACCAAAGGAGAATGCCTATCCTGGGCCTGGAAAAGTACCTGAGACAAAAGTCACCAATTTCCGAACTGTAATGGAGCATTTATTGGCTATACCTATTATAATTTTGTCAAAAGTACGTGAAAAAAAGAAAATGATTTATAAAAGTAGTGGTTACATTTTCTCAATTACCTACAAGCTGACTTTAGTTGCGGACCGCTCTAAGGAACGTGTAGTAGGTAGTAGAGAACAGAGTGTAACGGTGCTTACAGAATATACTATACAGTACAATAGTAAAAACAAATATGAATATCTCGAGGCAATTAATAATGTCTATGATTACTTGCAATGGTAATGCTTAGCATATTATCTAAGTTACTTCTAGCACATATTGAGATTATGTGTTTCATGCACGTCTATAAAGAGTTCTTAGATAATGTAGTAAGAGAAGAATCCGATTATTAAAACTAAAATAGCTTACACAATAAAATAAAAAATCTTTTAGTACCTACTTGTATTTATTTCTCAATGTGATCGATTAGGTACCCATCGACAATCTCCTGACTTTCTTTAATTTCCCCTATTTGAGTACTAAGAGTAAGTTAGAGCAAAGTAAGTGATGAAAGTATAGTGATAAAAAGAAGTTATTTAATAATTTTATAAAACATTCTCAGATGCTTATCTCCTTAGAAAAATAATTGTTTTTCTAAGCTTATTACGAACTTTCTCTATACATTATTCATCAATTCTTGATATGCATAGAGCACTATGCCCAAACAGCTTTGTCTTCCGTGTTCATGGTTCAGATTCCAATAACACTTCTGATGTAAAACTTATTCTTTTTTCTTATATTCAAGTCCTTTAACACTCTTTCAGTAAAGCAATAAGTAGTAGGTAGACTTTACTGGAGTAACAAAGGACTGTTAAATCAAATTTCTCCAATTCTTCTCACTTGCACACAACTTTGACGTACAATATACTTTCATTTTTGTACTTTAAAACTCCCGAAAGCGCAAAAAATAACAAATCTGAGTTATGAACAAAATTCCAACCACACTTCTTCCATTAGTGCCAAAAAGTCTAACTTCAAAACTTTCATTCGGTTGATTATCAACCTTTCCGACTTTTAAAAATGCATCGTTTATGTCATTAAACTTCATGTACCCACTTAAATCGAATCGCAAGCAAGGTATTCATGACTCATTTTTTTTCCTAGTTCACAGTTGTATGGGAGATGGGCCTCATCCTTTCATTACAATCATTTCAGCGGCTTTTTTAAAAATCAATTTTATCAAATATCAAGACATTGAATTAACACCGACTTTTCGATCAAAATTCTCGCATTTGGCATTTTGGCGCCCCTTGCCACCTAGCGCTTAGAGCGATCGCATCTCTCGCTCTGCCCCTGGCTCGGCGCTGGTATTCGGACTCCACAAACACTACCACTACTACACTACTGGATATGACGACGGTCCTCTTGTAACACAACATATTATATTGGGTTCCTCTATAATCCTTCTTCTTTGACAACGGACCTGTCACCTTTCGTGGATACCTCCTTGTAAGAATCTAGACTTCAAATCTATACTTGTATTACTTGTTCTTAATTGTATTACTATAAACAGTTTTGTTTTGAATACTAATTAAATTTCTAACTTTCTAATTTAAAAAAACGACATTTTTACGTAATATCACATCACTGCTTATGTATTTTTTAAAATAACAATGTAACAGACTTGCTTCTATTGTACTTACACAGATTTTATTATTACTTATTTGAAATTTCTCAAGTTTATTAGAATTCAATACATTAGTAATATTAATAATTTGTCCTTTATTTTAAATATCTGACAAAATCAGGAAACATTTTAGTAAAAGATTTGTAAAACAAAACATAAAGATCATAACTGTGACAGTAAAGGAAGTAAATTATGATGTGCTTATTTCGATCACAAATAAAAAATATTTGCGACCGAAGTGTGCTTTTAATGGAAATTAACAAACAGATACTTCCTAATGTCATGAATAAATATTGTTTTACAATAAGGAAATAGTAACATAATATTATATTACAATACATACAATATAGTATTACAATAGTTTTATAGCACTTTAATTTAAATTAAAATAAATACAATTTGAGAATATAATAATAAAAACTGTATTTCTAGAAATTTCATACAACAGTTTTTAAGTAAATTTAACTATGACTGCAAAGTCCTTAGAGGTTTACACACAAGTTTATGTATCTTGTCAGTTCACAGTAATTGTAGAGTCCACTGTTTTATACTTTGGTTTGCTATGAGTAAACGGTAGATACCGGTATTTGATCATGTGCTGAAAAAATAGAAACCATTATTAACCTCAGATTGAATATTGTAACACATATTTCAGTAAATTAGTTTAAAATGATATTGACAATTGATAACTTCCTATACAAATCAGTTGATAAATAATGACAGAAAAACCTAGTATTTTATCACGACATACTTGTCTCATATGGCTGATGTTATGAGAAATTGAATAGGAAAAAATAAACGAAAAATATAAAGAACTATTTATCTATATTAAAGGAGTGCGTATACATAATATATATTTTTATTTATCTTGAATTGTTATTAAACAATTGTACCAGCTACTTGTTGTTTTTAAAAGCACATAATATTATACTGGATTAAAATTCGAAATTTTCATATTTTTATATTTTATTGTTTTAGAGGGATAGAGGATGAGTTGGACATGGAGAGATGGATACCAGCTGGCAATAAAGTTAGCGGTGCTGGCTGCACAAGTAGGCAGTGTGAAACTCTGGCAAATTGGCTATCTACAATGCGGTGTTGGTGCTGACTTTATTGTTTGGTAGTGAGACCTGGATATGCCTGAAATCTGAGTCAAAGTAAGATAAATGCAGTAGAAATGTGATCTCTTAGAAATATGTGCCGATGCCATCCTTGCGGACAAGATGAGTAATGAAGACATTTGCAATATGTATAACAAAGTAGACAGCGTTATGATAGGAATGAAAAAAGGAATGTTTACATTCATACATACAAGGCCACATGGTAAGAATGGGTGATGAGATTGACGGAGAAAATCAACAGAGCGAAAGTGTGTGGTAGCAGAAGCCAAGGAAGACCAAGACTGACTTACGAAGATCAAATAGCCAGTGTTAGCCGACGCACAACTAGGTGACAAGTGTGTGAGTAGAATGATGAGATTTGAGGAGGTGAAAGAAATATGTAAGAACGGCGATGCTTGATGCTCCATTCTCTCTGACTATACCATTGGGGATACAGCATGAGGAAAAGTAGGTTTAATTCAAATAGATATATAGTAGATGTTCTTTACAACACTTAAGAATAGCCGACAATATGTATTTTTTATATATTAAAAAGAAACATACCTTAATTTGTCTTTTCATGGTAATGCAAAACAATGTTATGAAATACATTACTAATATAGGCCAAAATACTGGAATATTAAAGGCATCTATAAATGTGCAGCAGAAGGCTATTATTGTACTTTTGGTAACTGAAAGCCAGAACTTAAATTCTGGTAATCTTCGAATAAATGGCTTGAATTCCTCACTGGCCCTTGTTGGCAGAGCAGGACCATTGTCATCATCACCTGAAGTAATAAGCAATATTGTATAAATAACTGTGACTATCAGAGATGTTTACAACATATTATCCTATAGTATTACATGAGCAATATTTGTATATTTGTGTTCTCGAAAATGGCACTAACAATTTTGATGACTACAAAAAAGAAGTTTACAGGGCGAAAAATCTATCTAGCTCGGTCTTAATATAGTATTCGTTTTCTCTATGCTTTCATAAACTTACAATTTCTAAACTTGCCCACGAAACATGATTGGTAATTACTCAACAGCTCAATAGCACAGTGACTAGAGCGTAGATCTACCACGCCAAAGTGCATGGGTTCCAATTCTGTACTGTGGGCAAACTTTTTTTTTATATACAATCAAATGTAAAAGACTCCCAGGTACTTTTAATAACACAATTAAGTAGAATATTGTTGTCAGTAAAGCATAGAAATTTATAATTTCTTTTAATTTAAGAAGAGTAATAAATTACAAAAAATAATAAATATAAATTGTGTAAGATGGATAACTTTTATTTGCAGGATGTCACAAAGGTCTGATAACAAAATCATTTATTACTTTTTAGATTACATCTCAAACAAAATTTTGCACTACAAAATAGTACAGGAATATGTTTTTGTTTATGTATGTGTGTGTAGGGAGTAGGGCAGACTTGAAAACTTGTCTATACAATTCCCTTTAAAGCCTTTTAAGGAGTGCCTCAGAAGAATAACTACCCCCCTATAGTGACTAAAAAAGTATTAAATTACAATAATAATACACTAAGCAGCACAGAAAGTGTTCCAACATAGATTCAACTCTCCTGCATTCTGCATTTGACATGCGATTTGGAGGCATTGCCTAATTTCAAGATTAATTGTAATTAAAAGTTTCAAAAGAATTCAAATTTATCTTACCCTCCTGTAATTAACAAAGATAAATATGTGGTACCTAGTTTGTAAGTAATTGCAATGTTTACATTTAGTCCACTTTTTGTGTGGCAGAGTATGTTATGACATTATGAATACTCACCGTCAAAGTCCATAGCAGGGTCGATTTTTGGTGTGAGGAATGCAATGAATAAGTTTAAGTGATAGATCCCAAGGGCATATGTGACAATATACCAACCCTGTAATGTATAACAAATTTATATATAATATATAGGTAATGGTTTTTACAAGGGGTGTGGCCATTACCAATCTAAATATATTTCTAGTCTAAACAGAAAACCTTCAGTTATATCTTAAGAGCAAGAGCGGGCCCTTGGGCAAACTAAGTTAGCGGAACCTTTCGTAGACAAATGTTTTGCACATATAAAAACAATACATTATCAGGAAGTTCCTAATGTGCGTCTTTAGTGTTACACTCAATATACACGATATAGAGCTCATTTTCTAGTTTGTATAGGAATGGTTCATTGGGGCCTTTGAAGCCAAAGTTAAGATTTTGTAAAATGAATAGACGCCTATATTGTGCCCACTACTGAGCAGGGGTCTCTTTTCATATATCATGTGAAAAAGAAATAGTTTATATTTCACTTGATCGGCCCAATACTGAAAGAGTATAGTATGTAATCTTTTCTTATTTTCAATGTGTTTACAGTACACTTTAATTTTCATCAGTCTAAATTAAGAAGCACATTATATTAAGTACTACTTGCGTGTTCTTGTACTTAAAGAGGTGTATTATTGAGGTGTAAGTGATAGAATTTGTTTTTTGATAGATCTTTCAAATATTTCAAAAAATCTAACACTGAAATCTAAGGCGATCACTCCACTAAGCTTAGCGATCACATTAGACTTCTAATCTAACTGTCAGAAGTCAGGTTTTGCTAGAAAATATTTCATAAAGTAAAATTTTATTTTTGGAATTTGATTAATAGCAAAAACATCAGCTATACGAGCAGAGTTTTGACTCCCAAGAAGAGCCAGTTAACAATATTTATGATCAAGCATCAAAACACATAAACAGTATTTAATTTAATGTTACGCCCAAATTAATCTCTTTAGAATATTTATCAAAAACCGAATAAATGTAATATACTGTGCCACATACTTGCTTTGCAAATATACGCAGCATAAATGCAGCTAATACAACAATTGTGGCTATCCATCTTCCTTTTGTGTGAGGAGTCCATTTGTCAAGAGCACTTTGATACATCTAGAGAAAGAATTGTAATATTAGTGATATACATATATAATATTAAAGGTTTACTTCTCTCATTAATAGGAAATTTTAATAAGATTTTGATTAAGTAGTATACTGTCAAACTGCTATCTAAAAAAATTTAAAATTTAGTGAAGCACAAACTTACTCAACTACCTACATATTATACCTACTTGTTTTATACTCATTTAGTTAGTATTGACAACTAGCAGATTGCAGAAATGGATACGACAGAGTACACTATCTTAGGTAGATATCTAGGAAGGAATAACGAAGAACAAAATCTTTTCTCATTTTTACCTGGGAAATTCGGGTCCATGTTTGAGAAATAATGCCTTTTCTATTGTTTTCAGAAACCAAATCATTTCCGTCCATCATAATGTTAAATGCTCGGGCGAATGAAACTCAATTTCCTAGTTGAAGTAGGTACATTACTGATACAGCGATTTCATTAGAGGTGCTAATAAATTATACACATTTATTATGTACAGAAAGCTAAACGATATAAGAAAATATAATTACTACGTTGACGTATAAATTAAAGTTAATTCTATATATCTAATAGGACAGAACACTCCTTCGATTTTAATATTATTTCCTATCTCTCACGTCCTAATTCCTAAATGGGTATTGCCAACAAAACGAAAAAAACTGTCAATGTCTCATGAATTTTCTGACGTGTTAGTAGACAACAGGCATCATAGATAAGAGACAGGCATGACCATGGCATAACGATCTGAGATCGGTTAATCTAAGAATCGATTTTTTGAACAATAAAATCTATTGATGAGTGATGACCTGATGACGCGTTTACCTGAATCTGTAACCCAATATCTGTTTTTGGGCACACAATAACGTTTTCAAGAATAATGACTAAATTTTCGAAAATCGCAAGAAAAAATAAACTTAATTTTATTTTTGTAATGAAAGTACAGATTTTCTCGTTTTGTTTGGAACTGTGATGAACAGCAATGCAGCATTGCTGCTTATAGTCCGTAAAATATAATATGAGTCTAGTGACAGATGACAAAGTAACACATGCCTAGGGCTGAGACGATGTAAAAAATAGATCATAATAATTATCGATTATAGTTAATATTAACGATATTTGCATAATATTCAATTGAGTAAGTATAGTTATAATAAAACCAATGCTGGAAAATAAGATAACACGTTTTTATTCATTTAAAGGCTCACAATCCAAATCAATGTCTACGTCAAAATTTATTTATTTAAATAATAATAATGTAACTAAATTCTAAAATTAAAAATTTAATTATTGTTTCAGTTTATCTTATTTGCAAAATTGATAGTTTTATATTCTGTGGTTACGATGACTCGTCATACATCACTATTCGTGCAGTCCCACCAATAAAGTACGATGCTATCATAGGTTAAAGGGGTTTGAAGATTTTGGTCCAACTACCGTCTGCCATTTTCATTTTTTTTCAAAATGGCGGCCACGGATAATTCTTATAAAAATCGATAGCTAAAATCAATACAAACAAGAAATATTCTTTGACAAAACCTTGTAAAGTGTCAAACTTCGAAGATATAAGCAACTAAAAAAAACTGTTAATGAATAATAAAAATTTATTTGATAATGCAAAAATAGGACAGTGGATTGCGTGCTTTGCAGCACTTACACGTCATAGATGCAAATAGAGGCGCTCTACGTTTTAAAAACGTGCAACGATATGCCACTTCATGCAAACTTTCCTTTGAATCCCACTGTACAACCAATGACTTGCCTGGCTCGTTCTTCAGTTACCACATTGTGTTTCACCAAAGTACAGCATAAGAAGTACATTACTTAAGAACGGACATGAACTCTTGTGAACTAGTCAATCATCTTCACTTCTTTTCACTTTTATGTTGCAACGAAATGATGGAGCTTCTTGATACAATAGAAATAGCCTGGGAGACAAACGGACATAGGTTACTTTTTAACACGAAAACATAGGACAGTCACGAAATAGTCTGTAGGAGTTACTGTATGAAATTCAGTTCCAAAGCTAAACTAAGAATATCATGCAAGCAAAGCAATGGTCGGAAAGCTACTTTAAATTATTAGAGCGGAGAAGTAAAGGTTTTAATTATGCAGAACAAAACATAATTATGGATTAAAATGTTTTTATTTTCCAGTTAATCGTTTCATTGTACAATGGTGTGGCTCTTTTCAGTCTACATTACACAAGTACATAAAATGTAGTACATCAAATATTAGTATTAGAAATCACAATTTATGAACAAGTTAGTGTGTAATTAAATTGCATAAAAAATGTGGTAATTACTATCAATTATTGCGAATTATAATATCTTCAGTACTTAAAGGGAGAGAGGGAATAAAAAATATAGAGAGACAGAAGGAATATTTTTACCGCCAACGATATACAATGAAATAACAAAAATAAACAAAAATGAATACAAAATCATATTATGGATGACAAGATAAACTTATTGCTCTTCGTCAGATAATTCGAACAAACTATATAGAAATCCAGCAGGAGGTTCTGTTGGGGCATTCTGATGGCGTGCCCATGCCAAGTACCATACAATGTACATGACGCACAGTGCGACCGATTCCCAAAAAGCTGGCCGTCGAAAAAAAAAATTTATTTATAGGGATTTTTTTTCGTTGGATGGCTTCAGTACATACATCCTTAACCATAGGAAAAGACTCATATTATTGTTTATTTTATTTTATCTGCTTCAAAATAGTAGTCACAACGATACTTCTGTTAGAGTGCCATAAACAGTTATATAAAGTATTGTAACGAAGAATGTTTTACAAGTAACGTAAACAATTGAGATCACATTGGATAGACAAAAGGAAAAATGGAATCTTCTTCTGAAGGTAAGTAGAATGTAATAAAATTTACTCAACAGTGATTTACCATGCCTAAAATTTTTGTGAGGCATTAATTGTTATTTATTGATAATACTTGAAATCGTATAATTTTTTGCGCATTAGTATGAAAAATTTATATTGCTCCGCGTTGCTCCATCATATAAATTGGTGGAAGTTGTTCTTTAATGTGTGGAATTTAATATAAAACAAAAATTAGCTGCTCGATTTTGTTCCTTTTTTTTCAGTTTTTGCAAAAAAAATAGTAAAGGTTACCCGAAAAAACTACTACGACGACTGATCCTTATGTATCAAATTGCCGAAAATTACCAGTTAAACCACTGAAATCTCTGCCAAGTGAAGTTGTTAATTTACTTTTACCTCCAGATGTAGGTAGCATCGGCAAACACTAAAAGATCTACAACACAATATTTCAAGTTCAGAATGTTAAAAATCAGAAGATACTGATGCATCTTCAAACTTATCATCTGATGATGAAACTACTACTACTATTTTTTGTAAAAATAATTGTTCTTATTCATTAATATACAATGAAAACATTTGTATGATGTGACTGCAATTTTTTTTTTATATATTATATTAAATTTTTCTGTATTTGTAAAAATTTTTTTATTCTAACTTATAGACCATATTATGTCCACCACATTGGATCTGCCATTTAAATAAAACTATTCTGATATCAAATTCATAATTCGGTAAATTTTCGTACATTTGACATCAAATTCGTAATCAGTGACCCCAAAAACCTTGAAAGTTGTATGTGACTCGATTATGGAAAAAAATATGCGGTATTATATGTCACGGGGTGGTCAATAAAGGTACAAGGGGGTTAATTTTCATACATTTAAAATCAAATTCGTAATCGGTGACCCCAAAAATCTTGAAAGTGATATGTGACTCGATTATGTAAAAAAATATGCGGTATTATATGTCAGGGAGTGGTCACTAAGGGTAGAAGGGGGTTAATTTTCATACATTCGATATCAATTTTGTAATCAGTGACCCCAAAAACCTTGAAAGTGTTATGTGACTCGATTATGTAAAAAAATATGCGGTATTATATGCCAGGGGGTGGTCAATAAGGGTACAAGGGGGTTAATTTTCATACGTTTGACATCGAATTCGTAATCAGTGACCCCAAAAACCTTGAATGTTTAATGTGACAAAAAAATATGCGATATTATATGCCAGGGGGTGGTCAATAAGGGGTGAAGGGGGTAAATTTTCGTACATTTGACATAAAATCCGTAATCAGCGACCCCAAAAGCCCCCGAGCATACATTTTGCAGTAAATTACTTGAATTTTCGAATTTTGGCCAATTTTTGGGAATCGGCTGCACTGTGTGACGTGGGCACAGCATCCAAAGGTACGTTTCCCCACCAAGCAGTTACAATAATATTCTGTAATTTTGCTACGACCACTCAATTGGGTGTCAATTAAAATATAAACAAAATAAATGCGCCTGTTATGGTGTAGTGATTGAATCTTGGCTCTTACGAGACATGGTTCTGATGCCAAAATGTGATATTGTCTTAAATTAACATCAATTTCTCTGTCTTCGATAAAAAAAGCACCGTCTTCTTTCATATGCTTGGCGTAATAACTACGCGCTTGCTGTATTTGATACGATCCTAGGGCGATTACGACCAACTCATCATACGTCAATACAGGGAATTGGTGGAATCCTCCACTTACCCACCCCTGGCAAAAAGCATCCCTGCGCTGATTAAAATTGTTGTCATTAATTCATTCGCACATATTATTTGGTGCGCCATGTTTTAAATGGATTGCGTTAATGATTTCATTGATGAGAACGTTGTCCGTTAATCGCACAGCAAAAGCGTTAACTAGCGCACAGGCTATTCGCACCTCATCAAACATGTGTGGCAACGCAATATTTGAGTTTTGGAATCTTAGTTGTCGAAATTGATTTTTTAATCGTCCATTAATAGTCTCCACTATCCAACGACAAAGTGTGACTTTGTGTGAGTCGTTTGCTTGTTGTGTTGTCAGCTGTGGTTCATTTTCACCTTTCGTGTCAGGCATAAAAGCTTGATAGCCAACCTCTTCAATTTTTGGACAACGTCACTAAATCCTCGGTCGAGAATGAACACATCATCTTTTTCATAAAACCAATGAAATGAATTGTCTTCATTTTCTTCTACGAGTTCTGTCATGATTTCTGCGTCGGATTTATTTGCAGGATATGGCCCATACACTTCAATTATATATCCATCGGGAGTAGCGATTAAGAAAACTTTTAAGTGACGGTACTTATGTGAACTATATGATTTACTATGTAATTACTACTCTTTTGGAGATAAAAATAGTTTCCGTCGCAAATACAGATTAGTCGGTTAATGTTGGGGTCAGAACTCCCATACAAAACATTAGGTACTCTTAAAATCCTTTCATTGAGCTCTTCTTTGTATGTTTCAACGGTTTCCGATGAGTAAATGTGATCAAGTCCTAAGAGTTTTGGCACATACTCTGAAAGCAATTTCTTACTGTTTTCATGACATAGCTCAGATGTTGAGGAGTCATTCGAAACAAAGAAGAAAGCCTTTGGTTTGAATCTCCTGTATGGAGTTTACACATAACTGTGGCCAAAGCGGTTGGTTTTTGGTTTTCTTCTGAAAGTACTCGATATGGAGCGTCTCTTCTAATATGTTTAAAAAAATTCTGTTTATTATATCCAACATAAAAGTAAAAAACATGGTCATTAATGGAATCTAACCTTTATAAATTCAGATGTTGAAGTCCTCATTCTTGCAATAGCTTCAACATGTCTGACATTTGTAAACTGTTGAAAATATCAATCGTTTGTCTAGAGGAAGTTGATAACTCGTGCATAACTTCGCTTTGTATTTGTTTCGGCAAACTCGAGATCCACGAGCTATATATAAGTTTTGACTACGGAGAACACTCCCGCTGATCGCCACAGAGATTCGATGTAAATCAGTTCTTTGACAACCCCTTATAATACATAGTGAAGAACTATACGAGACGCGTGAAAAATCATGCACTAGAAATAGGTGTGAGCTTTCTGGAGCATATTCTTCCGGTGGAACAGCTTCATCCTGGATATCTTCTCCGTGAGTATCTTGAACAGCTTCTGCTGGAGCATCTCCGAGAGGATCGATGGGAAAATCTTCCATAGGATCAACTACAGACGCAGGTGCAGAAGGCTCGTAAATTGCTTCAAGAACTGCTTGACGTTTTTGTTTATCAGATTCCTCTTGTAACCGGGCTGTTTCATGACCAACGGAAAAATGACTAGCACGTTGAAAACAGGGCCTGCATATTCTGTCTTCTGGTGTTATCTATAAAAATACATGTGTTTCGTTCTACACAGTGTAATATTAAAAATGTAATGTTTCCTATTGTAAACATAATATTATAATATAAGGGATATGAGTCTTGATCGAAGATTAAACGTGTGATTTTAAATATCTGATCATTTTTATCTTCTTGAGAGGACATCGACACTACATAAAAATAATTTAAGTTTATATTAACTGACTAAAAAACTCGTGCCCTGCATCCACATCCCTTACATCAAAGTAAACCTTTGAGTGTATAAAGGTTACGGAAAGAATTTGACACTTAAACAGAATATAAGAATTTTATACAATCATACATATTTAATTTTGTACAACTGGAATAGCGTTCTTATATGTTCAGCGTCTATGTGGTAGAGCTCTTAGCTAAGCCTTTATAGCTTTCATATAAAACTTGATAAACCGCCGCGAGAGTGTCTCGTTCTGCTCAATGTTTCAATACGTGCGAATAAAATACAAGATTTTCCGTCTCACTGCCACCTATCGACCAAAATGCGTATGCGTCGCACGCGTCTGCGTCGGAGAATTGTTTGCGCTTGTATACGCCAGTGTAGGGGAAGCTAAAGAGATTGGAGTATCGGATTTTGAAAACCACACATTTAATATTTAATCAAGCTGTTTATTATCAGGTGGTTGTCTTAATTGATGAAAATATATTATGATATGACGCACGGCATGCCTTCTATTTCATTCTATGTAATCTATGTATCTAAAATTCATTTTATAAAGTCCATTGCTAAAATCAAACTGCAGTATACTTTTATGTATTAAAACAAAAGCCTTCTGTTGATACTCTTATAAAAATATCAGATAATCAACTCACCTGTCGTGTAACTCCGTGTATATGACGAGAGTAGTGGATGATGTATGGATAAACATGTAAGTAATCATCGGTCAACTGGTAAGGTCGTATTGGAGTCTGAAATCTTCTCCGTGGATCACGAAGAGTGTTAACTCCACAAAAGTAACATTGTCTTTGGTTGGAACTATCAGAATCACTAATTTTCGTAACAAAAATAATAATAGTCAACGATAAAATATAAAACAAAACGAATAACAACAAACTCAACAAAAATTACAATAAAGATATTATCGAAAAAAGGTACATATAAACGCGTACGCACAGTGAGACAAAATGTGGTAAACTGAAGAGCGAGCGCAGTGAGTCTGTGACATCGGTTGTACAATAGGATTCAAAGAAATGTGTGCACTTACCTATGGTGTGTACGAAGTGGCATTGCATATTTTTAAAATATGGAGCGCCTCTACTTGCGCCTATGACGCGTAAGTGCTACGTGCTACAGAGCATGCAATATCCGCTGTCTCGCTCCCACGTTTTATGGCCTCGCTAGCGGCGAGTGTGGAGGTGGAGGGCGGCAATTCAAAATATTACATTTTTATTGTTCACTAGTTGTGCCCGCGACTTCATAGACGTGAAGTGTTAGTTTTTAAGTTACAAACTTCTTTGTATTGGTCAAATAATTCATAGTGTAGAATTCCCAAGAATTTAAAATCGAATATCTTTCCTTCGCGTGCACCCATATTGATGAAATAAAACTTATATGTTATTCGATGCTTAACAGAAGCTACCTGTGAAATTCTTGAAAATCTGTTCAGTAGTTTCGGAGATTAGCGTGTACAAACAAAAATTTTAAAAATTGTCTTTTTATATAGGGTAGCCCTTAGTACGATAAGTTTCACGTAAATAATTTAGAGTACAGAGAAACGGCGGTTCTACAGTTTCATTATAGTATATAATAATATATAGATTATCAGTTCTTTGCTTGCTTATATCTTCGAAGTTTGACACTTTATGAGGTTTTATCAAAGAATATTTTTTGTTTGTATTGATGTCAGCTATCGATTTTTATAGAAATTATTCGTGGCCGCCATTTTGAAATCAAAACAGTGGACGGTAGGTAGGCCAGGCTCCATACTAAAATCTTCAAAGCACTTTGTGGTACTAATTGCGAGAATACCACGTGTTTAGAGATCCAATACCTATCCACTCAAGCAGTTTGGAGTGGTTGCGACGTACGGAACATACCTAACTTAAAAAAAGTGCTTTTGTTTTAATCGTCTAGGCAAAATTTGTGGTACTAGTTGAAAACTCATCGCGCGCTTGTTTTAGCCTATTACAATTAGTTTTAAGTTTGCAACTGGTTGCAACCTACGGAACCCTATGAAAATACTTTTTTGAAAATTCTACTTCCAGCAAAATTTGTGTAGTCAATGAAAAACTACGGAACATAGTCTATTTTATAAATAAAAAACACGCATAATTACACTCACATTGGGTAAAATTTTGCAATTTTTTTCGTAACTATACAAACACGACGATATATTTATACAATTTTTTTTGGTTAGGTTAGGTAAGGTCTTTTTACTACAACACTCGAGCCAAGCGAGCGAAGCGAGCGTGCCGCGGCAGCGGCCGGCGAAGCGCCACATCGGAATCCGCTTTATACATGGAGCAGTATTGAAACAGGAGTCCACACTAAAAAGATAGTTGAGGTCGAGTTCAATTTCGAAACATCTCTATAATCATTAATCTCTTTTCATCTTTTGCTGTTGGTAGGTATAGGTTGGTAGGTAGGTAGGTAATACCGTAATAGCAATATATTTGTGTACAGGCAGTCCTCGTACTTACGGCATGTCAGGTTCTCGAAATACGCGACGTAAATCGAAACGACGTAGGTCGAGACATATTTTTTCATATGTTTACATGTAAAACTCAAGGGTTAGGATCCACACGGACTCGAAATTAAAAAAAAAAACTGCATTTATAACAAAGGATATACATACTTTATTATCAAAAGTAAGTTCTTAAAATAATTATATATGCACTTATGAAATTGCTAGTTATTTTTGGTATTTGTGTGTTATTAATTTTAATAATAATTATAAAACTTTAATATGTAATCAAAATATGTAATGAAAAATAATAAATTAAACTTTTGGCTTAAAGAAACTATCAATTCTAGATTGCTTCGCTTCTTTCTTCTTGCTATCATACAGATCTTGGTAACACTGATAGGCTGCACAAATTTTGTTATTAACGTTGAAACTTCTCTCAAAATTAGGATCATTTTCTTCAAAAATTTCAACAAGACAAGTGAATTCTCCTATGCCGGAAATCGAAACAAATGACGTATGCTTGAGGAATAGTGTCAAAACATTGTTCGACGTAACTTGAAACGACGTAAATCGAAACGACGTAAGTCGAGGACTGCCTGTATATAGCATTGCTATATATAGATATGGTGTATTTCGGAGTTATTTCCAGGGGCAGTATAGAAATAGGAGTCGGCACTCCAAGGGGATAGTTGAAGTTAAGAAATTTAATTTTGATACATCTCTATATCCTTCCATCTCTTTTCATCTTTTGCTGTTGGTATATATAACAATCTTTCAATCTTATATAATACCAGTAGGTGTATTTCCGAGTTATTTCCAGGATTTAGCAAGAGACGTTGCGCAATTGCACCAACTCTATCAAAGAATATAATTCTCCTCTACCTCCATTCACTGCACCGGGATGTGCCGGGTTATCAGGAGGACAGCTTGTCAAGTTTATTTATTTAGTTTATAGAAAATGTTATTTTCCATAGCACAATCTATTATTTTAAATGATTGCTTATTTTTTTTTTATTGCGAACAATTATTTTATAGGATCTTAAAATTTCTTGAAGCTAATGTCGATTTAATGAAGGAGTATTTTATTGTAAGACATTAGCAATTTTGTCTATATTTTCACTAATTTTGAGGAGCCGTTAAATGCATCTCTAGTACTTATATTGTAAAATTATTTTGAATTTGAAATTCTAAGTGCAGTGAAAGACATCGATCTCTAAATAATTGATCGAAGATCTTCACACTAAAGTCGTAAGTATTAAAAATCGGCAATTTAGTAGATAAGAACCTAATAAAAAAAATCGACTAAGGTTTATGACTTTCGGTTCCAATTCTTTTTTATTTTTGTATTATTCAATTATTCAATAAAATTTTATAAAAATGCACAATATTTCAATTAATTTTATTTCAAGCTGACTTGTGGGCGTAAATTAATTATTAATAATTTTAGCATGTCACAAGGAGACATATCAAAAGATAATGAAAATAAACGTAAACTAAAATAAAAATACGAGTATAAAAAGAGTTAATTGTTTATTATTTTAAATGATGCTTCTTTAAACTCTGTACAAACTTTAGACTATACTAAGTACTAAGACTGTATTAAGTACTAAGACGATTAATCGCATTTTTTTTAAGTCACCGTCTTGTAAAGTAAGTGAAATACAGATACGCCGCATTTATTTAAAAAAAGAAATAATAATTTTTAAATTATATTAAATAATTTTTAAATGAAGAGAAAAAATAAAAATCATTTTGTTTAAGCAGTAGGTACTCATCACTCACCAACATCCTATATTAACTAAATTTTTATTCGAATGTACACCTTTTCAAATAATTGAAATAATAAATAAATCAAATAATAAATTGAAATCGTTTTTATATGGGTTACGGGATTTCTCACACTACTACTGATGTAAGACGTCACATCGGCGTCATAGTAGCGCGATTTACTGTAGTTTTATACGAGCCATGAGCGGTTTAGCGAGAGACAGAGACTCGACAATAAATAATATATATTATTTGTGTAATGCTTATGGATCTTATTAGCCACAGTTATGTACAAATAAATATACATAAACAAATGATAGACAATGTTTACCAAAAATATATAAAATGCATATAAACATACGACATTGACTGAAACCCAAAACAATTTAGACGACGGCGTCCTTTGTGCCTTGGGTGCCATCTTGATTTATCTTAAAAATTACGTCACAGAGGCAAGATATCTCCATAAAACTATCTCTCGTGAGTAGTTTGTAATAGGTGGAATTTAACACCTGATACCGATGAGTTAGATACGCCGAGATAAAGCAATTTACGCTCTGTCACTTTTTGAATCTATTGTGAAACTCTTTTAGTCCTAGATAAGACTCCTTCTTTTTAGTCGCTTTAAGTGGTTAAATAGTTGCACCCACGCCAGGCAAGGCAAGAAACGCCAAATACCATCATTGTGGTGTCACGCCCCATCCGGGGAGTGATGGAATATATTAAAACAGATAAAATAAATTTTTAGGAAATTGAGGACAATGCGCGGGGGAAAGAACTACGCAAGTACATAGCTTATCTCCTGAAATTCGCTCCGTAAATCGAAAAAAAAGGTAGGAGCGATGCAGATGGTGGATATCTTTCTTTTTGGATGTCAACCGTAAGACGGAATGTAAAATATAAAGATAACATAAAGATCTGTTTTCCTTGTTCCTATGATTCTCGACTGAGTTTATAATAAAAAGTAACGTTCAAAATCTAAATAAAATAACGTCAGAGTTACTCTTAGTCTTAAATGACTTAAATGATAGTACACCTGCCTAACGACATCTTGATTAATCAGGCAAGTGACAAAAAAGGTTGAGGTCTTTTTTGATTTTATTGGAGGAGGTCCTGAACATTTTTTGAAATCTCAAGTTCTGTTTTTCGTTTATTAATTTACGTCCGTACCATCATCAGTAGACGTTCATCCATTGACGAACTTTGGCCTCACCCTAGGCGTGTCACCGAACTCTATCTTGGGTTTCACGCATATTGTACTTTCTAGCTACAATACCAAATAATTCTATCTTAATAGGTATGTACACATTGAGAGCCTGAGTGGCCTGAGATAATTATGTACACACAAGGGTGTCGCCAAGGGGGTGGGGGGGGGGGGGGGGGGGGGGGGGTCGCAGGGGGGGGGGGCAGTTGCCCTCTACCTAGAGATCAAATGTAGCTAGCCGCAAAGCGACCAAAGTGCGACCAATTGACTTCCTTACCTATTAATAAATTCCGCATCGCATGACAAAACGTAAATAAATTCACAAGGTTTAATGTATTTTGTAGAAAGTATTGAAATATTCAGAATAATATTAAGATTTTGACATCCGTTTTTAAAATCGCCGCCATTTTCATCACGACTATATCAGATTTGCCAAAACGCAAGGCCATTAAACAGTGTAAAAATATGTAGGTAGGTATGGTGTGTGTGTGTGCATTGCATTTCTTTCTACGACAGCCGTTCACCAACATTCACGTTAGTTTTGTATTGTATAATTTGTATGCGGCATACCTAAATAAAGTAGAAGTTACTGTTACGAACATACAATTTTAATTGGTTTTGTGGACAATGCCATCTGTAAGTGTTCATAAGAAACACCTACAGTTGAATAAATCGACTACAACCCTTGTAAAACCTAGTATTGCTACTCGACGCTAGATGGCGCTTGTTCAATGAACTCTCTGGAATTTGGTAGCAGTTACTAGACCAGGTAGAATGTTACCGCACATTCTAGTATGATGTTCGTTTGGGTATATAAAGACGTGAGCCGCTGCGAGCGAGTCACTCCGGTATTACTCAAACTAGGACCTATGATAGACACTAGGACGCTCACAAAAACCGTGACGGATTGGCAGAGTTTAGACGAAACGCTAAACGCTGAGAATTCGCCGCGGCTTAACGCGATACCGGACGTTATCCGTTCCGCCGAGGACGCGACCGCGGCGATAGACGCGCTCACCGCCCACATCCGCGAATCGGTCTCCGCGTGCTCCCGTGAGGTCCCGGCGGCGAACGACCGCCGTTGGGAGCTCCCCGGAGACATCCGTCGGCTGATCAGAGCCAAGAACGCCGCGACCCGCGCTTACGACTCGTTTCCCTCAGAAACGAATAAACGCAACTTACGCGCCCTCCAACGCGAAGTCAAATACCGAATTTCCGAACTTAGGGATAACAGGTGGAGCGATCTCATGCGAGAGATCGAGCCGACGCACCAGGCTTACTGGAAGTTGGCCCGATCTCTCAAATCGGACACGTTCCAAACAATGCCGCCCCTGACGAAACCGAACGGACAGACAGCTTTCGACGATGTAGATAAAGCCGAACTCTTGGCCGACACTCTGGAGGCCCAATGCTCACCTAGCTCTCAGCCTGTAGATCAGAATCATTTAGACATGGTCAATCGCGAAGTAGGCTCCCTACCGCCCGCGACCGCCCCCTGCCAACTCAGACCCGCGACGGTTGACGAAGTTCAGGACATTGTCAAGGCTCTCAAACCTAGAAAAGCCCCCGGTAGACACGGCATCTCCAAGCGAGTAGTCAAAATTTTCTCGATGCGCCTTCTCGCGCTCTTAGCAGCAATTATCAATGCCGCCATGGCGAACCGCGTCTTTCCAGCCGCCTGGAAGGAAGCGATCGTCATCGGAATCCCGAAACCGGGTAAACCCCGCAGTAGCCCCAATAGCTATCGCCCAATCAGTCTCCTTAGCGTGCTAGGGAAAATTTACGAACGGGTCCTTCTGGCTCGTCTCAAAGCCCACTTAGACACCTCCGGTCTCCTCATAGACGAGCAATTTGGCTTTCGAGCCAAACACTCGTGCATACAACAAGTGCACCGCCTCACGGAACACATCCTGGAGGGCCTTAACCGCCCGAGTCGCACTATAGGCACGGGGGCCCTCTTCTTCGATGTAGCGAAGGCGTTCGACAAAGTCTGGCACGCCGGGCTGGTGTACAAGCTACGCCGGCTCGGCGTGCCTGACGATCTCGTACGCATAGTACGGGACTTTTTGTCAGACCGCTCCTTCCGCTATAGAGTCGAAGGGGTGCTCTCCTCTCCCCGCCCCATTAGGGCAGGCGTCCCACAGGGCTCCGTTTTATCGCCCACGCTCTACTCGCTCTACACGAACGACGTCCCCAAAACCCCCGGTGTAGAGCTCGCCCTATTCGCGGACGATACCGCTCTGTTCACATCAGACCGGAGTCGCCTCAGAGTCTCCCAACTCCTCCAAGTCGCGGTCACGAGCCTAGGCGAGTGGTTCCGTCTTTGGAGAATCGAAATCAACCCCGAGAAAAGCGCCGCCGTGTATTTATCGAGGGGAACGACGACCAGCCGCGCCCGCCGCGCTAACACTCTCAGAACGATCACACTTTTCGGCCAGGATATCCCTTGGACTAGGAAAGTCAAATACTTAGGAGTCACCCTTGACAGTGCCATGACCTTCGGCCAACACATCAAAACGGTCCGCGACCGCGCCGCGTTCGTCCTCGGTCGTCTCAACATGCTCATTTGCGCTAAAAGCAAAATGTCCCTCAGACATAAAGTTACCTTATATAAGACGTGCGTCAGGCCTATCATGACGTACGCCAGTGTAGCATTCGCTCACGCTGCGCGCTCTCACATCAACTCCCTCCAAGTTATTCAGAATAGGTTCATGCGCAGGGCTACCGGTGCCCCTCCTTACGTGCGCAACGTCGATCTGCACTACGACCTAGAATTACCCTCTATAACTCAACATCTAAAAGAGGCGTCCCAACGCTTCTTTCACCGTTCCTCCTTACACCCGAATCCCTTAGTGGTCAGGGCGTCATCGTACACCCCCGAACGCCGCGTCCGCAAACGCTATCGTAGACCTAGACATGTGTTAGGCGACAGCGACGACGACATTACACGTTCGAACTCGAACATGCCAACCTACACACTTCGACCGCACCGCCCCCACCGGCGGAGGCGAGGACGACCCCCGCGACACCCGTAGGGTCTCACGTTTAGAAGCTCGATCACTTAGCTCTACACGCACACACGCGGGCCTTAAGCCACATTGTAAACTGCCACGCGGAACACTAGGCACACTAACCGGCCCTCAGCCGTCTCGCCGGTCGGGTCCGCTAGAGGCCCGGCCCTCACCCGAATAGGAAGCCCGTTAAGATGCACGCAGGTGCGGAAAGCTCCCCTGGCGACGCCTTGAGCCCGAGGTCCGCCCTCCATACGAGGCATCCCTCGGCTGGAGGAACCCTCAGGCGGTCGACCATCTGGCAGGGCGCCTTCAGCGCTCGCCCCAACGCGACCTGTGACGCTGTAAAAGCCACTAGGGCTAACAGCAAAGAGGGGTTTTGTTTAGTCGGTTCGAGTCCGACACTCCCCAGTCGGCGTAGAGTCCGGCTGGGTAGCCCGCGGGGGTTTCATTTCGCCTCTCAGAAACCAAAAAAAAAAAAAAAAAAGCGAGTCACTTTTTAATTGGAAGCGATCAACGAAACAAGCTAAACAAGCGAATTGGAAAGCGAATATAAGACTATATAATATAACACGGCTTGCCTGTGTTAGTCAATATTGATTTATATTTGTCGGAAAAGACACGGGGCAATTCGTGCTTTTGCAACTCAGCCATGAGAAATAGGTACCAAATCTTACAAGAGGCGAACTACTCCATAAAACAACGTTCAGACAAAGTTAATGTACAAACGACAGAAAACTCTTTGTAACAATTATTACGTAGATAATTGGAAATTTAATAATGGCAAACGATCCGTCGGAGAAATGCCGGCCCCGACGTTCCGTTAGCGCGTCATCGGAAGTCGCGCTTTGCCATGGTATAGTCAAATGAGTGCCTTTTATTATTTCCACCGACATATTTATTAAATAATAAGATCTCAGTGTTGAGTTGTGAAGTTTCTGAGTGTGTCTCCATTCATCATCTTATCAAAATGGACATCAGAAAGTTTTTTGGTAAGTTATGTACTGCTTTAATCTTGGACTTGGAGCTAGTATTTTTATTTTATTTCTCTTAGCTAATAGCTTTGGTAACGGATATACTAGCTAGAGACGTATAATAATCGTTAAGAATATCATTTTTAATTTTATCTGGCATATTTTTGATGTGGAAAGAAAGGATCGATTATGTGGAAGGGAAATGTTAAGAAAAACTATTATTTTATTAAAAACAAGTTAAAACATAAATTATATTTGTGGTTTAATTAAATACAAATTAAAACAGATCTTTGATATAAATAAAGCTAAAAAATACAACTGAGTATTTATTTTAATATTTATAAGTAATTGAACAAAACTCCTCTCCCGTAAAAATTTAATTAATTACATAAAGTTTTATCAAAGCGTTTTATTTTGCAGGAAGTTTGAAACGAAAAAAAATTGATGGATCAAGTAGCGACAGCGATGAACAGGACAAAGTAACGACAATATCGCATGTGTCTTCATCGGTCACCACAACCACAACAGGTTATATTCAGCCGCAGTAACTACCTAGACCAAGTTCCTCTAGATATCTGGCGCCGAATCCTGATTCATTGATGGATGACTGCAATGAAAATGATATCGGGCGATATGTTGGACGGGCACACATGTTATCAACCGAAAAGAAGAAGGAATTGATTGAAAACTGTTGGTCCCCTTCCGCGACCTATAACTTTGCGGAAGATGCAAAACATTTAAAGAGAAAATTTAATTATTTTTGGTTGGAAACATACTCTCCATGGTTGGTATATTCCAGGCGCCAAAAAGGAGCATTTTGTAAATATTGTACGTTGTTCCCACCAAATCCAAATTCATTTAGAGACATATTGGGATCATTTACTATAAGGCCCTTTTGTAAGTTCAAAGATATTCACGAGCAGTGCAAAAAGCACATTGAAACCCACTTCCATAAGGAGGCATTGAAAGCTGCTAAATCTTTTCTCGAAGGTGTGCCTGTCGATTTGCAACTGAACAAATATTCCCAGGGAATTATTGAAGAAAATCGTAAAATTATAAAATCTATTATTTCCTGCATTACGTTTTGCGGGTCACACGACTTAGCACTGAGAGGTAAACATTATGGTGAAGGTATTCTCGAGGATTTATACAGGCTGCGAATTGACGCAGGAGATTTGATTTTAAAGAAACACATTGAGCAAGGGAAAAAGAATGCAAGCTACCGTTCAGTGGATATTCAAAATGAAATTATTGGTATTTGTGGAAGCGTTATTAAGGCTGATATTATGAAAAAAGTGAAAGAAGCAGCAGCATATAGTGTGTTAGCAGACGAAACAGCTGATATTTCTGGCACTGAACAACTATCGATTGGGATGCGATATTTTGATGAAGAAACACAGGAAGTCCAAGAAATGTTTGTCGGATTCATTGAGCTAAAAGATTTGGATGCGAAATCGATTGCACATAGCATAGATGAGTTTTTGACAAAAGAAGATCTGAATATAAATAAATGCGTTGGTTTTGGTTTTGATGGTTGTTCAACGATGTCAGGAAAAGACGGAGGGGTACAAGCGATCTTACACAAAAAGTACACCAAAGCCCTCTACTTCATTGCTCGTCCCACAAACTGAATCTAGTTATCAATGATCTAAATTCACTTTCTGAAATTAGAAATGCCATGGGAACCACCAAAGATACTATAAACTTTTTTCGGGAATCAGTTTTGAGGAGGAAGTTGATACCTAATATTTCCAGACTTTGCGAGACAAGATGGAGTGAGAAACACAAAACCATCAGAGCTTTTACAGAAAATCTTCCAGTAATTCTGGAAGCCTTACAAACATTATCTCAGGAAGGAAATATTGCAACTCGGAAAAGTGCCTTCCAACTGCATACGGCTACTTCCAGAATTTCTTTCATTCTCGGGATTATGTTGGTAGCCAAATACTCGGCTTTGATGGAACCCGTTGTCAACGTACTCCAATCTGTAGCTTTGGACGTGGTCAAAGCCTCGGAACACGTTAAAAGGATTTTAATTTTAATTAAAAATCACCGTAAAAATCCGGAAAAAGTGACAGACGAAATTATAAAGGAAGCTACTGCTGTTGCGGAGAAAGTCGGACTGGAGGAGGACATTACATCAATGCCGCGTATTACGGGGAAACAACGTCATAGAAGCAATCATCCAGCAGAAAGCCCTTCAGAATACTGGAAGAGGTCTTTAGTAATACCATACTTGGATTCAATTATCACCTCCCTTGAAGTACGTTTTGCTGAAGAAAACACGCCATCATTCGCATTATCTAAGTTACACCCGGGGCAGATGCAAAAGATGACAACTGAAAATCTGAAACAAACTTGAATCTATTGCCCAGTTTTATGATTTACCGAACATAAAGAATGAAATCGAACTTTGGCAGCAATTGTGGCACGATAGGCTTAATCTAACAAATCTAACAGTTGTTGATGTCCTAAAAGAAACAAATTCCTTCTTTCCCGAAACGGAAAAAGCATTGAAAATTTTGATCGCTTTACCATGCACGACCTGTACAGTAGAGCGATCCTTTAGCAGCCTCAGAAGACTAGAAACATGGCTAAGAAGCACCATGGCAGAAGATCGCCTTAATGGTCTGGCCATGATGAGTGTACACAGAGCTATAATAAATAAAAACCTAAATAATTTTAATGATAAAGTGGTTGAAAGTTTTGCAAAAAATCCCCGCAGGTTATGTTTTAATTAAATATTATTTTTGTTAAAATAAATAATTATTACTGTGTTTAAAAGTTTGATTTAGTTATTGTGCTGTCGAGGGCTTGTGAAGTTTTATACATTGATATTAGAACCGTTCTTATTACAATCGTCATCAAGGCAAAGACTTCCAAAGTGTAACGCTTCATGCGCTCGGCGTTCATATTTTTTATCCTCCATAATATTGCCCCTTTGCCCCCCCCTTAGTCATTAGCTGGCGACGCCCTTGTGTACACATACGGACAGGACAGACGTACAAAGTGAAATTATAAGGAATCCTAGTCGACTACGGAATCGTAATAAAAATAAAAAATTAGTAAAAAAATTAAATGTCTCTTGTCTATTTAACATTTTCTTTAGATGCAATGATGGTGGACATTTATTGTATTGATTTAAATATTTCAATGTAATTTTGTGTGCACGTACATGTGTGTATTTTATATTAATCATATCCTTAATAAGCAGTAGTAGGTTTTCGTGCTGACTATAGATGCAACAAATCGAGCCCTGTAGAATAAATGCCTACTTGTTGCGCTTCGTTGTCTAGATAGAGTATTCTGCAGCATCCCATTTCCATCCATTTTTCAACGGATTTTATTCCTTAGTTTTCAGCTACAGCTGTTGCGAAACACAAGCAATACAAAATAATAAGTTAAATATTATAGTGAAGAGGTCAGATTTTTCTAGACGATCTGTTATTAAATTGAAAATATCTGAAAAATATTTTAAATAACATTATAGATGGTTTTATGTTGATTTATAACTACAATAATTGTGATTTAGGGTATCTTTCAAATAATTTTAAAGTTTAAAATTCACACGAAGTCACTGGCACAGTTAATTAGACAATCGATAATAATTAATACACCAATTTCTCTGTTAGGGATACATCATGAATAAATTGTATGTAAAATATAGAATTTTTCCCCGTTCTTTTTATTGCCTAATGTTACAAAAGTTGACGATTGAATTTCGCTTCCTCAAATTTCATCAATCTCCGCACACATTTTCGCCTAGGTATGCGAGTGCTTTTGACATTTCCGTCAGCTAACACTGTGGCTATTTGGTCTTCATAAATCAGCGTTGGTCTTTCTTGAATTCTTTTACCACTCACTTTCGCTCTGTAGATTTTCTTCGTCGGTCTTTCATCACTCATTCTTTCTAGGTGCCCCAACATCCAAGCATTCCTTTCTTCATTTTTACAATACGGGTGACACTGCACATATTTCTGAGAGATTGCATTTCTACTGCATTTATCATACTTTCACCCGATTTCGGGCATATCCAGGCCTCACTACCGTACAATAAAGTTGGAACCAACACGTATTGTGGATGGTTATTTTAGCTGTGTTATAGATATATTCACAGACTACATAGAGATACTAGATATATTCACATTGCCGTCTTTCCACATCCAACACATTTTCCACCCCTGAAAACGCACTCCCCAGATACACAATTTCATTCACTTGTTCTAGACATTTTCCATATACCCAAATCTCACATTTCGTCTGTATACCGCTTCCCTTTCCAACACCAGTATAAAAATGTAAACTAGTGTTCAACATATTACAAAACGCATTTTAAGTTTCTGATTTAGCTTAACAAGTAACATCTACTTACTTAACAACTACCTTCCATAACACGGAGATACCTCGATATGGATGCTACTATAGGTCACCAAAACTAATACACTGAAGTTTCTTAACCTCAGTGATCGTTTCAAACAGCGAACTTCTCCCTTGTCTGGCAATTTTATTAGGTACAATTTAACTTTGGAAGTTCGTTCATATATGTTTTCGAAACAATTTAATTCAACATGTACTATGTAAACCAGCTATAAAATAATTCAGTGTATTATTCTAGAATTTAGTTGCATATATATTTTGTAGTTTAATAGAATTGTGTGTATAACGTTATAAACATATAAATAGGTACGGAGGGAAGTTTCCTTAATGGAATTTCAAATGACATTGCGCTACTAGTGGTTTCAGAAAAGCTGCTCTTGCTTTTATTGAGATTATTTTTGTTTTACCCTTATTTGCATTTTATGGTGTATAATAAATGTAAATGCTGTATATTATATTTAAGTATAACATATACATTTATATATTACATTATACATATACATACACGTAATGTGTATTGAATATTGAACAGTCTGCATCAATGAAGTTTATAAAATTTAAAATATCATGTAGTAGTGGTAATGATTTGTAATAGTAATGTTGCACAAGAACATCTGTGTTCTACATAAATAAAAATCAATTTCGCATGTATGAAAGATGTTTTTTTTGAGAACGTCTCGACCGATTTAGCTGATTTTTTTCGTTGTCGTAATTGTCAGGACAAGATTTGTATGAAAGAAACGTTTGGGAAAACTCACCGGAAATTAAACATAAATTACGGTGGGCGAAGCCCGAGCAAGTCGGTAGTAGAATACAAATAATAATATTTATTAGCAATACGTGAACATATAAGCATTTTATTTTTATTTATCTCTGATAGAATCTTACAAAATTTAACTTTTTGAATCGTTATATCTCAGAAACGGTGACTCTTAGGAGAAAGAAGAAGTGTGTAGACAATTTTTGTAGATAATTGTATAATCTACAATTTTTATCTGATTTATTTTTATGATAAAACTTACCATTTGGCTGAAAAACGCAAAAAACCTACATTTACGAATTTTGACTGAACAATCTTTTTTTCAGATGTGGGTTTAATGGGGACTTTTCACATTTCATTTATATTGATGTTCCCCAGCATTTGTACCAATTTTTATCTCTATGCGAATTTTTGTATTTTTTGAGATAACTTGATCAGGCTATAAAGTGGTCAGTTTGTATTCGATCTAGCTAACCTGGACTCGAATTAAGAAAATAATGTTTTGTGAAAACATGTCGGACGCCATTGTGTAGACTGTAGACTGGAGAGCCTTACCGGTATAAAATTGCTACGAAATAGGGGTTGTATAATTAACAAATAAAAAAAAATCACATCCATAAAATACCTAAGGCGTAGGTCAGATAGCAGTGACACAGTACAAACACAACAGTAGGATGTCTTCATAGAAAGCCAGCGTACACGGTTTGTATGTGTGCACGCTAATAGACATGCGTCGTGGCACGCACTCAACAGTAATATTTTGGGCGAATATGGTGAACATGTGATCACTTCCGTTTTTCTTTAATTCGTCCTTCATAACGTCACAAATTTTTAGTTATTAGAATCCATAGTTATCAACATAACTACAAGAAGTTAAATTTAACAAACATGAAAAATTTATCCATATGCATTGTATTTTATTATTGTATACTAAATGTATAACTAAACGAAATGCTTTCTGAATCTCATATCCAACGCAACAACCCTATGTATTCGGCCGAGAGTAGGCAATGAAGATAAACAAACAAAATCTATAGCTATCTTCCGCTCAAACTCCAAAACTCATCAATCGACACGTGTTTCACCTCTCAACGAAGCATCCCCAGGATACACCAGAGATAGAATTCGGACACCTAACCAGCACCGAATCCGAGGGATTGAGTATCCACGCCTACGTACACATTAACGTGCATGCTATTCGGCTGCGGGCCAGTCTCTAGCAGGTCCAGCCAGCGTGATGTCCGAAGGCCGATTCGTGTACCTAGTGTTTTACATGGCAAGTTTGCAATGTGGTTTCAGGCCCACGTATGCTCGTATAATATGACGTGATCGAACTAAACGTAAGTGTGAGTGTCGCGAACTTTATTGCTTCATTTTATTCCCATGTGTTACACCACGAAGAAATGTGCTTAATTTATTAACAATTTTTAGTATGAATTCATAATATTTTTATTTATTACAATTAAGCCTTTATATCTATTGAAGAAATAATAACTCGAATAGTTAGATTGTCAAAGTCAAAGTTGAATCACTTTATTCAAGTAAACCCAATCACAAGGTATTTTTGAACGTCAAATCTACTTTAGTTCTGTTCAAAGAGAAAGAAAAGAACCTGGACACCGAGAAGAACCGACAAGAAACTCAGCCAGGTATCATTTTTTTAACATAATTTTACAAAAGGTTTATTAGAATACAATATTCAGAGACAGCAAATGCATGTGCAGAGAAGATCATTTCCAGAGTACTGTGTTATCTTCAACGAAATCGTTTATTTTATAGTATGAATTGTTTAATCAATGTATGTTGTATAATCATTCTAAATCTATTTTCCGTTAATTATAATTTTCTGTTTAATATAATTGTTTATTGTTGCACCTTTGTATAAATTATCTGTTTTATTTTATTATAAACGGCGTGAGATTTATAACAAAAATTATAACGACTTTCTACATACAGCGAAATACGAATCCTTATAACTATTATTTGCGATACTATCATTCCGTCATTAATACGTGTTTATGTAACACTGGCTGTTGCCCGCGACTTCGTTAGAGTGGTCTTCAAATTACTAAATTAAATAACGCAAAAACCTTTGCAGGCGTACGCAGACAATTTATCAATTTTTCATTACAATTCGATGAATGGCTTAGAACGCATAGAGGACAAACATACAAAGAAACATTCATTTTTATGTACAAGATTTGTTTCTAAATATCCTTCACTACGTGGTTTATTATCAAGTATTACGGTGTTTAAATACGATTTTTTTTATGTGTACCAAAAATGTTTGAGAATCATAATGAAACTCTATGAAACGTTATTGAAACGTTTCATGGAGTAAAACATAAATATTTAAATATAAAATATTACATTGTTCGGATGCATTTTATAGTTAAACTTTATTGTGAACCATAACCCCCAAGTGAATAAGGAAGACTGAACAGTAATCTGGTCTTTACCCGTCTTATTGCGGATATTACCCCAGTATTAAAATTTTGTAACAACTTTTATTTGTAATTATTTCCATTTTCATTACAATTTTGGCGGTTCAATTACATGGAAATTGCAAAATGTAGTATAACTTATTTCCCGAAACGGTTTTGCTTTTCTAGTAAATTAAATTATATAAAATTAGAAAAAAGAGAAAATGGTGAATGCTCTCGGGTTTTTAAGAATCCTTCCGCATTTGCCCCAATTGGGGCAAACTTATTTCAAAATACCCCAAATACCCAAACATTTGAAAAAGGAAAAACTTAGAATATTTAAAAAACGTTCAAATGATAAATCTGATATTCTTCTCGATACTGCCATGCTGTCCTGTTCAATAATATTATTGTGAATCATGTAGATCTCATTACATTCCAACAAGTCCATCATCAAATCTTGCTACGTTGACATTCATCAGAGTAGGCACCTCATTGAGTTCAGTGAAATGAGTACAAATTTGAAGGGTCTGTTATTAGATAGCATGCGATTTCTGTAATCATCTCTCAATTTCATCATCAAATAACATCATCTGACCACCGATTTTATTAAAAAACTTGTAAAAACAGAGTGAAGTAACCTAAACTTGATAGGATTATTATGAGTCATCAAGTAATTCTCGTTACCTACCATCGACTCCATAATCGCATTCTGATATTTTAGTATTAACAAAAGTTTTCATCAAGACCGGTAACATAAATGAAAAATTTTCGAAGGGTCTGTTATGTGACGACAGCACACATTTTCTATAGTTATCTCTCAACCACATCATCTAGTGTTGGTAACCATCCGTTGTTACCAAAAAGCTCATCGAGGCGCATTGAATGAGCTCAATCTCGATGGGATTATTATGCGCCATCAAGTAGTTCTTATAACTTACCATCTACTTCATTGTCGGATCTTGGTAACCAATCGTATTGACGTTTCAGATAGGATAATAAATAAAAAAATGTTCATAAATAACGAAACGCAACTTCTGGCATTTTCAGAACGATAACAATACTTAGTCTATACCTACATGTGTACATTTTTCTAATTATATTACTATGCTTTTATATTATTAAGACTTATAGCAATGGAAATTAAGTATATATTTCTAAATGTTATAGAACCTAAACGCAATGGAGAAGGGTTGAATGACACGAGCGTAATATTATTAGCGTTTTGCGTATGTGTTGTCTACGAACTGGCATATGTGTCAGTGTGGGAGAAAGTATAATTAAGTAGAGCAAATGCATACGATAAGCTAACGCTATCTAGCGTGAGTATTCTTAGTGTTCCGTAGGTCGCAACCGGTTGCAAAGTAAACTTAAAACTTGGTATAATAGGCTAAAACAAGTGTCCGATAAGATCGCAACTGGTACCACAAATTTTGCCGAAGTAAATAAAAAAGCACTTTTTTGAGTTAGGTGTGTTCACGTTTTTACCGTCCAAAATACGATAGGTAAGCAAAATGCTTCCCTATTATGACGACGATAAAGACGCTTTTTCAACGTTCACGGAATAACATTATCGTGCACGGAAATATAAAAGCGTTTCCATACATTTTGCTTCCCCATTGTACCGTGGACGGCAAAAACATGGCGATAAAAACGTTCAACGGAAAATTATAAAAGCGGCCAATAACTGTTGCTGTGGTACGGGCCGTCGGGCTTGCTCGTTTTTTTTTGAAGGTGGTTTAATTTTTTTTCTTAACTTTTTTTTTAAGAAAAAGTCTTTTGGTCAACACGTCTTTTTGAGAATAAGTTAATCTGGGAACATGTTTTTTTAAGTATGGGTCGTTCGGCGAACAGGATTTTTTTTAAATGTATATTATTATAAATAAGCAATAAAGCCGTGTAAACCATACGACAGCAACATTGACAATGTTTTTAAAAATTATTAATCTAGGTATTTTAAAATATTAATTCAATTTGTGATCAAGATTTTAAGATTTTTTGATCCCAAAATAAATATTTATGGAATTGTTGTCAGTGTTGTTGTATGTTTAGTTCTTCTAAACTAAGAAATTGCCATTGAATTTCTATACTTTCTCTATTTGAAGAATTGGAGTCTCAATCATTTAAAAGTGCACATATCAGTACGCTATCTTTATTACAAGGATGAAGTTATTTTTGTAATTGCGTTTTGATTAGTACCTAAAGCATAATTATAAGTTATAAGTAATCATGACTATCTAACTAGGAGTTTCTAGGCGATCGATACTAATATTAATAGCGCTAGACAAGTAAATGCTTACCATGATTAGTTAATTTTAGTCTTTAATTTTAAAATATTACATTAAACATAATGATGTGTAACTAAATATTTTAGTTTCTTGTATTTCCTTTAATGCATTACAAATATTGTGTATTTGTTTAAAAAGAAAAAAAAATAAAATAAAAATATAAACTTTCGATTCAGAAAAGTATCAAAATTACATTTTAGTACTGTCGCTTCGTTACGCACACTACATTAAAACTACGAAAGTGGTACGCACAAAAAATGAGCCTCTGAGTGTCCGAGTGCGGCAATACATAAATCAAGTGCTTACGATTCGTCACAGGGCGCGTATCTCTTTCATATTTTATTTGATATTATGTAAGTAGCTACAAGTAGCAGCTGAACTTCTAACTTGCGAATAGCTCTCACTGTCCCACTACATGGCCCACCTATAATGTAAACTGCTAAAAAGGGTAAACTAGAATAAAAGGTAATTTGACTTATGTTTAAAGTAATTTAATGAAATCATTGTCCTAATCAAGTTTTATACATTGTATATTACATTTTATAAAGATATAATTTGATCCTATTTCTATTTGGCTGTGTACATTGGATACTTTTCAGATCATCAAGGGATATCATTAACTAGTAATTAAACCAAGTATTGGGTTAAGAAGTTTTATATTTGAGTTCACACCTAGTTTTGACTTTGATGACAAAAGCAATGGAACAGGATACACTAAATATTAAACAGCAAAATATTTATTTTACTTATCCCACATCAATGAAAATGTATCCCATATACATAGGCTTTCTCTAATTATTACGTAAATTGAAATTATGCATTAGCTAGTTTCTACTATTCCTATTATTGCGAGTTTTATTTACAAATTTTATGTATTGTATACACTGCATTTTGTATATTAAAATATCGCTTTAGAATACAAAGAAAATTTGGTCCAGCTAATTTCTATATAAAACGCAACTTTATAGAATTATGTAGAGTATTGCTATGAAGTAATCTTATAGTTACATAATTGTAGTTTATAAAATATGATTTAATATAGATACACATGCATCACTTATTAACATAATAGAATATAGAATTTGTAATGCCGAATAATAATATTGGAAGTCTTCCAATGAAAAGTAGTCAATAAACTTATACGACCATTCAAACCAACAAAAATATAGCCCCTCAAATCATCAAATGGATTAACATTTTCCAATCACAGCTGACACAATAATATAATATTACACCAATAGTATATATCGATAAAGGCAAGAGATTCATTAACATCTATTCTGTTATGAGTTTGCCTACAATTTTCAGTTCATATAAACTAAATTAATGATGAAAATATTTTTTGACAAAATGTAGATTTCATTTCTCTTAAATCAATGTTTTATATAAATAAAATTAATATACATAGTCGTCTAGGTGTCGAAACAATCCCGATTTTTTAACATAATAATGAGGAACAAATAACATTAAGAGATAGGAGACTAATACATTATAGTTAGATGGTTACAATAAGGTTTTAGTATAATTTTTAAGAAATATGTATTACAAGTTACCTATGCATTCCAACAAAGCTAATATACACCATAATTACAATCATTTATAACTTTATCCTGTTATCTATCAACACACTCCAGACTGTAGTTGATACCATTCATTTAATTTTATATTATTATAAGATTTAAAAAATATGTATGTATATACTATTTACAAGGTTATTTCGAAAAGGGGTATAAATCCGCCGAGGTTTCAAAGTACCCGCGATAACGAGACGCGTTATAAAACTTCGCTAAAAGTCAATAGTTCTCGAGCCACATACTTTAAAATTTTTTAAAGAAATAATGGTAAGGCAACTCCAATGTCGGCTGTTTCTACATATTATAAGGTCACGGAGTTACTGACCTATGTATAAACCAAAATGGCTACTTTAGCGATTCCCTAGAGTATAATATTATTAGAATTTTTTTTACGTTTAAGTGTAATATACCTATTGGCTAAAATCTCCATGAGTAATGATGTTCTTTCAATGACTCAAAACTAATCACTCTGGTAAGATGGCAAGACATAGTTGTAAAACCTAAATACTCAGATTAGAGGCCCATATAGGAATCAATATCATAGAAAAAACGAAACGGTCTGTTAAGTTTTATAAATGATTTATTCGCTTCATCCGAAATGTAACAATAGTTACACCATAAACTTTATAAAAACTATACGAAACAAAAATTAACATTTTTATGAGACACCTTTCAAATCTTACAAAGTTTGTCGTGTCTACTAAATTTAATCACACTGAATAATAATAATAAGAAATTGTCCCACCAGCGAAATCGGTGCAGCGAACGACAAAGTCATTGGATATGACAATCAAAATGGAACACGCGCATTTTTGACTTGCCTAAAAATAGGGTAGAATGGGCCTATTAATAACAGTTGATAAATTCTTTTTTTTTTAATTTTGTATTAAATTAATTCATGTTCATTAAATATATCTTTTTTAAAAACTTTTAAACTTTCGCGTTGCATTATAAAGTATGTATCTAAAAACACGGGAAATTAACGCGATTACCTTTTATTTTTGCTTGATGTTTCGGCCGAGTTGCATCGGCCGTGGTCTCAAGTAAACTCATGTTTTTAGATATTCTATTTTTTTTTATTTCAAAAATCTAATTCAATTTTATGAATTTCGTTTTTTTGATTTTATATCAATTTTTTTCGAAGGCAAATTGTGGCGAATAAAGAGTCGTAATTGAGTTACAATCACATCCATCGACATCCATACTAATTTATGTCTGTTACCAAAACGTTACAGGTGGCAGCGGATTAGCCGTGAAAACGTAATATTTCCCATTTAATAATCATATATAATAGTATGGATTATCGATATGAACATTATGGTCTAGTATTAATGAGTGTGAAAGTATGGAATTTTAGAGATAGCTTAAGCCCTGACTGAGGACATGACCTAATTTAAAAAAAGTCAACTCCGGTACTTCTACTTAAACGAAGTTACCCGTCATTGTTACTAGTTAATATTAGTAATTTCCAAATATTGTCATAATTAATTTAAAATTACATAGGTTTCTTTTCAGTTTGATTTGGGCATATCTTCCCTATTCTAGTACATTCTACGCTAGTACATTTGTAACAGGTGACGTAGGTGACGAGCGAGAGAAAATAACTTCTATTTTGAAAAAAATGTCAGTCGCTGCTGGAGCTCCGCTAGCATTATGCATTTAAGACTTATTCTCATATTTACGTCAAGGCGGTTTCAGTTATCAACGTAAATTTTCATTTCCTAAAGATTTGTAGGTTTAGTAATTTATAAATTGTAATTATTGTTGTTTTTTGTTGTTAAGTATTTGTGTTGTGTTGATGAGAAAATACAGTACTCAGGAGTACCTACAAAAAACAAATACGTAAACATTAGAAAAAGTAGATTTTTACGTATATATTGTTAAGACTTGAGACACGAAGCTTTAATACCTACGAATTAGATTTTGTTGGTAACACTGTAATAGACAAAGCATATCGCTACTAGTGTCGTAACCAACGTTGTCACCCTAGCTATCCGCTCTTGATCGCCCTGCTATGTCACCGGTATGGCGGTATATTTCCGTCCACAGCTCTGCCCAATGCTGGAATATAGTATATAGGCCACATAATAGACAGGGTTGTACATTTTTTTTAATAAATGATTTTTTTTCTTGTATGGAAAATGAAAATAAACGTATTCCGTAATTATTATGTATAATTTATAACTCCTTTCGCAATAACCTTGTACAATATAACCGTATTTGACTGTAAATATAATTTACTTTGTTATTGTTATCGGCATGAAATAATCCCTGTTTTTAAGTTATTTTGTCTTCAAATTCAAACATTACTACAATTTACAATTAGTGCTTAATTAGGGCCAAATTCCATTACACAAGAAATTCTAACAATCATTAAATAAATAATGATAACAATTTAAAATCTGCTACTGGAAATGTACTTTCTAAGTTTTTATAAATAAAAAATGCTAAATGCTATTTTCGATATGTGTGCAAAATTTATTTTACAGCTGAGAAATTTTGAATTTGATTACTGTTGTTTGAGGCCACCCATGAACTGAAGACATCTCTGAAAATTATGTAAATTAATATTAGTACTGTATAAAGCCACATCTGGATGTCTGTTAATACAGTGACTACTTATTCCACGCAAGCCTAAAGCATTGGATAATGGTAGCGATGGGCCTCAGAGGGTGAAGTCACATTCCATCAGGAGAAAAAAAAACAATTTTAAACCATCGACCTACAATAAATATAAATATAATATACTCAGACATTTCACACAGCGCCATCTAGTCCCAAAGTAAGCTGCATAGCGCTTGTGTTATGGGTACTAGACAACTGATATACTACTTATATACTTTTCTTTTGTAAATATTACATATTATACATAAACACCCAGACTCAGGACGGGAATCAAACCCGCAACTCCCGTTTACTCTCCGACGCGCTAAGCCGTTGCGCCACGGAGGTCGTCAAAGCAATTGCAAATTAAAACTTACTCAAATCACGGCACAGACCATAGATAACAATCACGAACAGGGAACGGGAATGCAGTGACGTTGATAATAATCGATTACCTATGTAGTGGATGCAACCCCTTTGTGAAACGTCTTTATAATAATATTTTTGCTATATACATACATACATAATTTCAGGGTGTATCCCTAACGAGGTAGTCAGATAGGACGGAGCGCCAAGCTTACGTACTGCTTTCGCTTACTCAAATTCCATCATTCTCCTCACGCATTTTTGTCTAGGTATGCCTTTTGACATTTCCGTCAGCTAACACTCAGGATATTTGATCTTTGTAAGTCAACCTTGGTCTTCCTTGGCTTCTTCTAGCACTCACTTTCGCTTTGTAGATTTTTTTCGTCAGTCTTTCATCACTCATCGAACCATCTAAGAATTCCATAATTCATTTTCACAATAACACTGTTGTGCAACCCTGTCATACTGCGTATCTCTTCATTGCTTATTTTGTCCGCAAGGGTCACGCCGCACATATTTCTAAGAAATTGCATTTCTACTGCACTTATCTTACTTTCAATCGATTTCGGACATATTCAGGCCTCACTATCGTACAATAAATATATTATTACTACATATTAAAAAAAAAACATTTTAAAATGCTAGAATTTTGAAATGCTTGTTGTATTGCCTTTCTACAAATCATTCTTTAATTTCTTTTTAAAATAAGCACCTAAAATACAATAACCTACATACATAATTGTCATCACGTTGTGATGACAATTGTATTTGTGTTGTGTTCACAATTGTACAATTGTGTTGTAGCGGGGTAGTCAAAGAGGATGAGCGCCAAGTATTACAGTCCTTACATTCTTATTTCGCTTCCTCGAATTTCATGATTCTACTCACATACTTTCGAAGAGTTATGTGTAAGAGCTTTTGACATTTCCATCAGTTAACACTGTTACTATTTGATTAACTAAGGCGAACCGAACGCCATTAACTTGATAGCCAGCTGCTACTCGCTTCTCTATATCCAACTAACATTTTCCATACTTCGAAAATACAATCCCCAGATATTCCAGTTCCCCATACAAAGTATCATCCCCCGAAGGTTATAATGCCGAAGTTGGAGGTGTAAAATCAATTGAAAGTTCCGAACTTTCTGAGTCCGAGTCAAAGATCCGTAACATCCCTAATTGAAATCATAATATACAATTATAAAATTATTACTTTCCATGATAAAGTTTATCATTTGTTACCATTGACAGTAACTGTAGTATGTTTTAAAATTAATAGTTTTATTTTAATTTATTTAACTTAAATCATCCTACTAATCCTACTTCCTACTGATATTACAAATGTGAAAGTTTGTGAGGATGTGTGGATGTTTGTTACTCTTTCACGCAAAAACCACTCGATGGATTTTAATGAAACTTTACAATAATATATCTCATACATCAGAATAACACATAGGCTATAATTTATAAAGATAGTATGATAGTGTCTTTGAACTTCACGAGAACGAAGTCGCGGGCAAAAGCTAGCATGAAGTAAAAAAACGCATATTTATACGGAATTGTATTTTAATAGTATTATTTTATACTGTTTAAATTTATAGGCTATCATTATTTTATAGCGTCATTATATTTTTTTAAGTTAGTACATTTCTTAAATTTTAATGGAGGGCTAGCTAACATTTAACTCCTTTGTAGGGCATTATATTTTTTAAAACAATTATTTATTAGTATAATTATTTTATTTTTATTAATTTGATAAGTGCTTTTAAATGCATCCTAAGCATAAGACAATGCACAAAATAATTATTGTGCACAGTTTATGTATATTTATATAGATGATGATCTAACTTCAAAATGTTGTATCCAATCAGATTTCGATGTGGTGAATTATTTAGCTTAGAAATTTCAAGCTGAATGCTTCGCCACTTCATCGATCGTCGTTTTCCACACTTGGAATTTTTCAATACATAAATTATAGCTTCAACGCTATATCACTATTGCAGCGCATAAACTGCCACAGAGTAGAGACTACTGTTACAATGAGAAAGGAGAAACTCTACAAGATGGCTGTGCTTGCTTTTGTTTTATAATTAAAAGTACTAATTAATTGTAAAATTCGGAATAAATTAGTTAATTATATGAAATAAAGAATGTAAACACTGAAGAATGTAACTTCAGCAAGCAATTCATGAATAAACGCGTTTTATTGAAACTTTTAATGAAGTATTGTCTTTTAATGAAATGTTTACCTCATAAATCAGAAGCCGTGTTCCGTTATTCGCACGTGATCGACTAAATCAGTTATCACCAATTAGCTCCTCACAAGACACAAGAGAGCAATTTCTTAGTACTACATTTCTGCTCTTGTAGGTCGATGTTTTAAACTATTGTGGTACAATATAGTTATTCACAAGACACCAGAGCCACAACCGACAGATGTGTGTTATTAAATTGAGTTTCTATTTCTCTTATCCACTAGTTTCGGGATAAGTTAGTTTCGGGACATTACGTCCAAAGGACAGGGAATGTGTTAACTAATATATTAGAAATAATATATTAACACAGAAAGCAATTACCTGCAATGGCTGACAACACATTCATTGGAACAATATTCATCTTCCCATTCATTGTTTGCTATAGCGAGATTAGTACAACCCTGACGAATGCATGATTGTGTGCTTCGATTTTCATTTTGCTGAAACATAAATTATAAATAATATAACATTGAAATATAGTCTGTACTGTGAAGACCAACATGTAACCGATTTCGCACGAGAGGGTGAGATTAAAGTGGCCTTCACTAAACAATGTCAGATCTAATTTTATTGCTACATTGGGGAAGGTAAGGTTAGTAGTTAATCAAATGTTAAAATTTTCAACTGACATGAAGTCTCCGACTTATTTTCCTAGAAAACATTTTTTTTGTCAATTCTCACAATTAAAGTAGATAACTTATTTAGTATAGCAATAGAGGATCAGTTTAGCACATAAAGTCTATACCAAGGCATTGACTGAAAGTATGAAAGGTATTTCTGAAAGATATTTGGGGGAGGCACAAAATGGTTTTAGAAACGGTAAAAGTTGCATGGATCAGATCTTCTCGCTCCGCAGTGTCGTGGGGAAACTGACCATAGATCGAGAAACATTTCTGCGATTTCTCGGATCTAGAAAGAGCATTCGATAGAGTAGTGCGAAAGAAAGTGTGGAGTCTTCTGCCTGAATATGGCGCGAGGGCCCCTTACTGCAGGTTGTGAGGTCATTATATCGAGCCTACAGAGCCTGTGTAAGGATAGATGGTGACATGTCGTCCTGGGTCTAAGTCTGTTCAGGTGTCACATATGACACGTCCTACGTATATTATAGTATATGCATTTCGCCAAATTTCGTAGTCAAATTAAATAATGGAGATTCGCTTTGATGATTAGACAGGGCTGCCTGATGTCTGCCTGGCTGTTTGTGCTGTATTTGGACAGTTACCTCCAGACATTGAAAGGTAATATGAGTGGTATGATATGTGATGGTACAGTGGTAAACTGCCTTTTATACACTGACGATGCTGTACTTATAGTACCATCAGAAGCAGAGTTGCAGAAACTAGTCATGTGCATGAAAGTAGAAAGTGAAGTGAAAGAAATGAATGTGAACAAAACTAAGGTTCTGGTGTTTGAAAGGGAAGAGGTACAGACGAAATGTGAGATAAATGGGTACATGGAAAATGTTTAGAACAAGTGAATGAAATTGTGTATCTGGGGAGCGCGTTTTCGAGGGATGGAAGATGTGAATTGGATATGGAGAGACGGGTAGCAGCTGGCAATGAAGTGAACGGTGTTCTGTCTGCATTAGTAGGCAGTGTAAATATATGTAACAGCCAAAATGGCCATCCACAATGCTGTGTTGGTTCCTACTTTATTGTACGGTAGTGAGGCCTGGATATGCTCAAAATCGAGTAAAAGTAAGATCAATGCAGTAGAAATGCGATCTCTTAGAAATATGTGCAGTGACACCCTTGCGGGCAGGATAATCAATGAAGAGATACGCAGTGTGACGACAATGCTATTGTAAAAATAAAATGAAGAAAGGAATGCTTTGATGGTTCGGGCACATAGAAACAGTGATGAAAGACTGACGAAGAAAATCTACAGAGCGAAGGCGAGTGGTAAAAGAAGCCAAGGAAGACTAACGCTGACTGACGAAGATCGAATAATCGAACAGTGTTAGCTGACGGAAATGACAAAAGCACTTGCATACCTAGTCGAAGGTGTGTGAGGAGAATGATGAGATTTGAGGAAGCGAAAGAAGTATATAACAACCGCGAAGATTGGGGGTCCAGCCTCTCTGACTACCTCGTTAGGGATACAGCGTGAAGATATGTATGTATATATGTGTAATAGAGGATAATTGTTTTTTCATCTGGACTACTTGTGGTCGTGGAGTTTAATATGTTGAATCAATATTGTATATTATATCATGTATACATTATTATCAATTTTTAGGGTAAGTATATGTTTGGAGGTACACGAAGAGCGCTATTTTATTATGTTCCTATTGTTTATCTAAAAACTACAAGGATCCCTAATTTAATATTTACGGAAGCCTAAAACATGTCTAAGCCCATGGCATTTCATATGAGACTGTAATTTATCTCTTAAATTTATTTCCGAATAAACAATAATCTTACTGTATCCTGGGCATGAAGTAGAAACAAAGAGGAGGGGGGGCAATGACATCGACCCAAGGCTTAGCGTGATCGGTTCAATTTTAAAGCGTAGGGGTGTATCCGATACGCGTATGCCAGTTCAATCCCGATAGTCGCGCGTATTACTTCTCAAAAATAAAAAAAATTTCAATGACTGCAATTCAAAATCGAAATGCTGTGTGGTAGATTGCAAATTACATTCAGATAGATGCTGTAATATTCCAAAAAATATCACATTTCATGTTTAAGTACCTATTTACACAATTTTATATCGAAAGTTGTACAAGATTTCTTCGTTAATATAGTTTACTATCCATCGATAATACCGTAATGGTCAGGGCGTCGTCGTACACTCCCGGGCCCCGCGGCTGCAAACGCTATCGTATGCCTAAACATGTATTAGGCGACAGTGACGACGACCTTACACGTTAGAACTCGAACATGGCGATATTCACACTATGCGATCGCACCGCCCCCACCAGTGGAGACGAGGAAGTCCCCGGCGACACCTGTTAGGTCTGACGTTTAGAAGCTCGATAACGTCGTTCTACCCGTACACACACGGGCCTTGAGCCACATTGTAAACTTGCCATATAAAACACTAGTGGATGCTTATAAACTGAGTGAGAAAAAGCCTGACCACCTCGTTAGAGATATAGCGTGAAGATATGTATGTAAGAAAGTGTTTGAATTGTGCAATTATAAATAGCTCACTAATCACTAAGTACGTCCCTATTTTGGGAATGTATTGCTTATCTGGTGGTCAATAATAGAACTACTTCAAAAATCATAATACAATGAGACTGCTAAAACCGTTAGATGGAGGCAGAAAAGTAACGTCTTTTTATTTCGCGTTCCCCTCACCCCGCACATTAATACACGAATTTGTACGGGAATTCGACTAGCCCGTTAGCGCAGTGGTATATGCATCTGCTTTCCAAGCTAGGAAAACAAGGTTCGACCCTGGTCAGGTCAATTTGGGAAACGAACTTTTCTAAATTGGCTTGGAGTCTGGGTGCTACTGGGAACTTCCTACAGAGTTCGTTGTGTGGTACTCATAATACGAGCTTACTGCTTCGATTGAGGTCACACAATCTGTGTAATTGTCTGAAGTATTATTATTATTAATTCATTAGACCACCTCCTCTTTGTTTTTAATTCCTGATCCTGGGTATCACTACAAGTATGGATCAAATCAAACAAGGGAACAGAGACAATTTCCAAAATTTTAACACGTCATTTAAGTGCCAGCCCACCAAACTACTAAATAGATTTTTTGTTGTTGTTTATTGGCTTGGCAATGACTTCAATAATTGCCAAATTTAATGATATATGAATCAGTTGTATTTAATTGATTTGAGTCACCAACATATAAGCTTATAATCAGGTAAGGTTCAAATTTTATGCTTGGTAGACTTCATAGACAGCTACATAATGCAGACTAATTAATCAACAGTATTGAGCAATAATGACCATTTGAGATCACTTTCATAAATAAATAATAACTTTTTTATAAATTTGAGGTGCTAATGAGATGGAAATTACATTTTAACTTAAATGGGTAAAAGTGCTGAGAAACCAAAAGTATTTCTGCGTCATCATAAAAATACCTAATACTAAGATATGCTGCCAGTTGAGTTCACTCGCTATGCTACATTGGCTAAATTATATAATATAGTTACAAGACAGTATAAATAACAGCTAGATTAATCATTTTGGCTGTAACACATAAATATAAAATATTAAAAAAGCAATGTTATTAATCAATGTTTTTCAAAAACATTGAATGGGTTTTTTATATATTACGTAAGAAAAATATTCTTACATTTGGAGATTGTTGTGGTAATCCTGGATTTTCATTGTTGTTAGGAGACTGTTGATCAGATTTTAAAGTTGGGTTCTGAGTTTGTTGCTGTTGTTGAGTTGGCTGCTGGGCTTGCTGATGTTGTTGCTGGAGCGATTGTTGAGTTTGTTGTTGGCTTTGCTGATGAGCTTGCTGTTGTTGAAGATGCTGCTGTTGTTGTTGCTGCTGTTGATATTGCTGAACTTGGTGTACTTGTATTTGCTGCAATTGTTTTTTAAATGATGAAAATTCTTCAGAATTTTTTTAAGGTGTGTATTTCTAAAAACGCAGCACAAATCTAAACTAGCAATCTGTCCGGGAATCAAACCCGGAACCTTCCACACTTGGATGCAACACCTAAACTACGGCGCCATGAAGGTCGTCATATACATAATATATAGCCTATGTCATCTGGAATCATGGACTTTTCAATGGTGAAAGAATGTTTAAATTAGCATGGTTCTGGAGATTACCCTCCATATATAACCAAACTTTCAAAATCTGCTCTCTCTTTATAATATTAGTATAGATGAAGTAATTGTTCAACACTAAAAATTTTTAGGAAATTATTTAGGGATCCCCCTCCCTGAGGGGGAGCTCAGTCAGTCTCAGTCAGAGGGAGAGTATACTTGACTTCATCCGTCATGCGGGGCTCTTCGTTTGTGTCCTTTATTACTCTAGCTACTCGTGGGACTTATATGGATATTAAGCCATTATATAAGTACTTGTTTAAATATCTGTTGGAATATACAGAAATGTACACGCAGGTCCAGTATTGGTTATGTATTGTTTTAATGGGAGCGAGAGTTGATATCTATTAGTGTAAAAAAACTGAGCAGTCATGAGTAGGATGGTCCCATATTTCGGCTCTATAGGTTAAGTGCTCCAGGCATAGGGGTTATTAATTAGCTATTATAACTCAAAAAACAATAATTATAAACAGTGTTTATTATACCTGTTGTGTATGATGATATTGCATGGCTGCATGCACTGACCCCATCGGTGGAGATTGTGATGGGACTTGTCTGTAACCTGATGGTGATAGACCTGAGTTTGCAGGGTAATTGGAAGGAGATTGTGCTGGTTGATAATTTCTTGGTGACTGGGCTATGTTGGGTTGACAACCCTGAGGTGAAGCTCCAGGATTTCCTTGATAACTTTGTGGAGACTGACCAGGCACACCCTGATAAGTATAAAAATACCTATAAATGTACTTTTATCTCAAAAAATAAAAGTAGTTACAAAAACAATAGTATTATTATAACAAGCATGAATTTAAAATCAATTTAACAGTACAATTTTATAAAACAATACTAATTAGTATTATTTTCACAAATTTTAATTGTTTCATGAAACGTTTTATTTTACTTAATTATGCACATTTCTACAGATTATGTAGGAAATCTAATTTAAATAATAAATATGTTCAAATAATATGAGGTTGATTCAAAATCAAATCAAAATCAAATAAGTCACCATTGGAAGATGAAGAATAATACAGAACATGCCCACTGTTTATAATCCCAGACAGGCTGTAAAAGTAGATCAAGAGCTTGGGCCTAGTATGAACTTTTATAGGCAATGGGATAGTAATCTATTGCTAACTGTAAGTACAAATGTTTTGTTGTGCCCTGATGTCTACCTTTTTTAACATGGTGTGAAGTTATGTATTTTAATTACTACATAATCCTTATTTTCTTTATTACTAAATGTATAATGTCTTTTATATTTAAAATTTATAGAACTATGAGTATATAAAAACATAGTAAATAGGTAAATTCTATTAAATTATATATTTCCATAGTTATAATAAACTTGAAAGCTAGACGAAATGTTAAGTTTTGCTTAACTTATTTACATTATTTTATACACTTACTATACACATTAAAAGTATCTAGGGAGCAAGCACGATTTTGTGAATTATTTTAAATAAGGTTTCTTAAATAGTGTGTTTTGAACTTCTATGGATTCTTTTAATTAATCTATTTTTTAATAAATTTCATCATTTAAAAAAGAAAAGTTTTTGAATTTCGGTTATAAGGTGAAAATCTTCTGACAAGTCATATTTCCTACATTAACCTGCAATGAGTTTGAGGCCAAATCAGTACCATTTCTCCCACATTTTGAGTGGAATCAATACAAAGGAATGTGATAAATTCCTAAAATATTTAGTTATTTTCCACTCAAACTCCAAAAACCACCCATCAACACGTGTTTCACCTATCAACGAAGCATCCTCGGGATATACCAGAGACCGGACTCGGCCAGCTGACCAGCACCAAATCAATAAATAAATCAGCTGCAGCTCATTCACACAGTTGCACACACAGAGGCAACATCACTTGTGTAGAGAGAAAATGATCAGAATACCAGAATAAACGTAGGAATGGTGGAAGTTGAAAACGTTGTGGCTCTCTCTCTGGGCACTACGCAGTGTTATAAGTCACCATTGGATAAGCTATCGCTACACTCACAATGTGGCTGTGTGCCATGGAGAATGATATCGCATCACCACATGCAGACAAGATGGATACATAGAAATTACTGCTCGATGGAATCCTACGATAACTGTGATGATGTTGGTTATGAGGCTTCATCACTCTTCAGGGATGTTAATAAGCGATCGAACCATTAGAAATTGCTTGCAGGAAGTCAATCTCCGTTTTCGAAGGCCGTTATGTTTGCCACGTATTTGTACCTTGCAATCACAGGGCCCATTTACAATGGGCTCGTGAACACAGAAATTGGGCAGAAGAAGTATGGCGTTATGTGTTTTTCTGACGAATCTTGCTTTGGCATGAGACAAAATACTAGATGTACATGGTATAAGAAGACCTCTGGACACCACGAATGCTTAAAATCATGCCAAGAAGTCCATGTGTATAGTGGTGGAACAATCATGATATGAGCGGATATTTGGATCGGTGGAAGAACCGAATTTATTTAGATCAGAGGCAAACTCAATGTACAGATTTACACTGAAACGATCATGTCAGATGTTGTCATTCGTTTGCGGAACCCATTGGAAGGTTCTTCTCAGCTTATGCATGATCATGCACGATCACACAACGCCAGAGTTGTTACAAATACACTTTGCGAAGTTAAAATCAACATCCTATATGGCCAGCTCAATCGCCAAACTTAAATCCCATTGAGCATGCATGGGATATGCTTCAAGGAGAAGCTCTGCCAAGTATATAAACCCATAAATCTTGTCCACCTGTTACAACAGATGTGGGGGCCATCCTGCAACATGATCTGTATGAACTCATATTGAGCATGCTGAATCGGTGCAATTGAATTATATGCGTTAACAGTAGAAATACAGACTAGTAATATTTATGTTTTGCAATAAAAAGCTTTAAAAACTTTTTCACTTTTATATCACATTTTAATGTCAAGATTAACTAAGGTCAAAAATCCTAAAATTAACAAAAATCGTAAGTCTTTACTAATGCAAAAGCAGAAGTACTTCATCAGTTTAGACAGGAAAACATTTTATTTAATCAATTTAAAGAAATATTTTTATTTAATTTTAATAGGGTAATTAAATATTTGTAAAAAAAACCTTGATCCCTACACTTTTGATGTGTGTATATTGTTATATTTAACACAAATTCCCTCCATTGAGTTTCGCTCTTGAGTCTAACTCTAAGGTATGTAATTTCCCCTTTGGTTTAATATTCCATAAAATTTATTTACCTGATAAGATTGAGTTGTATGGGACATATTTCCTTGATAGCCTTGAGGAGATTGTTGTGGGTTTGTGGGATATCCTTGTGCAGTTTGTCCGGGGTACCCAGTTTGAGCTTGTCCCCCTTGATAATTTTGTGGTGAATATCCTTGAGGTGTACTGTTCGCCACATAACCTTGAGGTGAGTGACCATTTCCATATGGCTGGCCTTGGTAATAGTTACCATAAGTAGCATTTGCACTGGTTGTGTGATTAAACATTGCTTGATTTTCTTGTTCTCCGCTCTAAAAATAGTTTATACACTTGTCAATATTGATGGCTTTAACTTGCAGTTAAATATTCAATATAAGAAACGGATGTAGCTAATTCACGAAATACCTGCTTATTTAATTTCTCAAAATTATTATGAAGTAATTTAAGTAACCAAAATAACCTAATTCAAAGAAAGCTTCGTCTAGGTTAACATCACAGTGAAAACGGCGTCGACCTACACTTATTCACTTTCATTCCTACATGTATACCATTATATAAAACAAAGTGCCTATTGAGATGTTTCTTGTAAACAAATGAACGAAGAGCGAATAAAATTCACAAAAAACGAGAAAAGCACAAGAAAGCTTGTAATAATCTAAGACCGCAAGCTTCTAACAAAGGGTGAAAAGACAAAGGATAATGTTTAATGTCAATGTCAAATAGTGTTGCCAGATTGCTATATCGTTTTCCTTCCTAATGTATAAAAATGAGCTTTTTAGAAAAAAAAAAAGATATTCAAAATCAGGATTTTCTTAGCCGGAAAATTGTATAAAAAATTATAGTATAAAAACCTAACCTATTGAGTTGATATTTTGCACATCATACTGTTGGGGGTTGTTGACAATACAATCTAGTAAAAGCATGAATTAAAAAAAACGTTTCTTCAAAAAATAAGTTTTTTTCCCGTCTACTCCGTTAGGTCTCTACAACGTGAGGATATATGTATGTATTTTCTTTTGATATCTGGCTAAATAAACAAATTTAATCAAGCCAACTTATGTTCCTCTCATGTCACTGAATTGCTTTGCACGATCGAGATATTTAAATACCATAAAAAAGTTAATATGATAACCAAACCGTATTGAATATTGTGTGTCAGACAGTGACAAGAGAGAGAGTGACACTGACAAGAGAGGTACGTGTGAATAGTGACAAAAAATTGAGTGAGATGAACATTACATTGTTTTACGTAGGTTTATGCTAGTAACTAATTAATCTCACGTAGGCTGTATGTACGTTGTAACATTTTAAAAATTTACTAACTTTGGAGGAAAATGTCCTAAAAACTTCTAACAAAAGGTGAAAGGATAATGTCCATGTCAAATAGTGTTGCCAGATTGCTATATCGTTTTCCTTCCCAATATACAAAAATAATCAACATTGACTTTTTTAGTTTGGAAATCTGTAGTTGTAGGATTGTTACTCAAGGCGACGCATTAGAAATTTTGACGCCAGGGATCTCAATTTTCCTAAGTGACTACAAAACGTATGGCAGTGAAACTTGGTATCCTGATTCTTCATTTCATTGACTTCATTTTGACAGTGGAGATACACGGTTGGTTAACTTTTGTAACACAAAAAAAATATCAAAGAAAGTTAAAATATCAAAAAAAAATATCAAAGATAAATATCTATTTTTATTTTACAAAAAAGAGCGATACGTGCTATTTACAGTATGAATGCACGAGAATCACTAAGAGATCGTTTTAAAGACATTGATGTACTGACCTTGCCGTCCTTATACATCTTTGAAATTATTATGTATACGAGGAAAAATATAGATCGATTTACAAAAAAAGGCGATATTGGTGGTATGGAAACCCGAGGTCGTGATAAATTGGTTGTTCCAAAATTTAAATTACATAAGTCAAATGTTTCAATTTTGGGTAACTGCGTTCGTTTTTATAATAAAGTTCCTCAAGAAGTCACTCAATTAACAGAAAATATATTTAGATTAGTTATAAAACGTACATTGATTAGACAATCATACTATAAAATAAACGATTTCGTTGAAGATAAAACAATAGTCTGGAAATGATTTTCTCTGCACATGCATTTACTGGCTCTCTGAATATTGTATTTTAATAAACCTTTTGTAAAATGATGTTGAAAAAATTATACCTGACTGAGTTTCTTGTCGGTTCTTCTCAGTGTCCAGGTTTTCTTTTCTCTTCTTTTTGAACCAAACTAAAGTAGATTTGACGTTCATATCTTGTGATTGGGTTTACTTGAATAAATTGATTTGACTTTGACCTCTTTTAAAACAGAGATTTATATTTTTCGGAGCAATGGGACCGATTTATATTATTCTAAATTTTTTGTATAGTTTACTTTAAACATATTCTTCAAAATAATAGTTGGATTTTATAAAATTGATTATAGTTTTTAAAATAAACGAAAATAACTGTTTTTTTCGTATTTTTCCTAAGCTAGCGCGAGCACGTTTGGATAGAACAGAAGGTCTATTTTAGATTAAATTATTGTTTATCAATGCGTCGCCTTAAAGTGCCTACACACCTTCCAATTTGTTAGAACAACTTTCCTAGGGATGGCGATCTGAGATCGATTAATGAAAAAATGAATCAATCTCGAGTAACGAATCAATTTAGTGAATTGATGGTGCACGCCTAAAATTGAAGTTTCCAATATATTTTTGTATTGGTAAGAACGCAACTATAAAATAATAAGTTAGCGTGGAATTTTTTTATTAAATTATGCGTACATAATATATCAAACACTGCTGCCATCTTAGCGCTTTAGGAGCTAGATTTAGCGCTTTTTTCAGTCGTTCCAACTATTATTTTTCCCATGCAAAATTTAAATAAATCGTAGAACGATTTTTGAGTAATCGATCTTTTGGACATCGATTTCTGTGAATAGATTTGATCTATTCTGGAAAGAATCCCCATCCCTAAACTTGCCGACGAAGTCTGTAGCGCAGATCGCCAACGTTATTATTATTATTATTCCGACATTTTTCGGTTGGTCGGCAAACCGTTTCAACATGAGCCGACAATATAGTATACATAGTTGTAGACAGTATTAGTATATATTACAGTAGCGTTGCCATATCTACCAACGTAGTCCATAAATCCACCTATTTTTAAAGAAATCACATTCTAATAAAAGCATTTTAATATATAACTATATTTATAAGTAATAATATAATTATTTATGTTTAGTACACGTTTCGTAGTATTTTAAAAATATTTTGGAACTCTATTTTCATACATACATATACGTATAGCATGTACGGAAATTTTATGAAGTATAAAATCAAGCGTTAACTAAAAAAGTGAAGCGTAACATTTCCTGTCATATTCCAGGTTTCTCGAAGTGCTGATTACGAAAATGACGTTCATTTTTAAATCAAAGATGGCGGATATTACTTTTTTAGATAAATTGACATGGGTGTCACGATCTAGGTTTCTCGAGGTCCTGATTACGAAAATAAAGCTCATTTTCAAATCCAAGATTACTTTTTGGATTAATCGACATGGGTTTCATTTTCTAGGTTTCTTTGTGTGCTGATTATGAAAATGATGTTCATTTTCAAATCCAAGATGACGGATATTGCTTTTTTTGGATAACATGACATGAATAATATGACAAATGGTATAAATTGTACATACAAACATCTGTCTTTCTTTTAGTGTACGTATATTTAATTGATTGCATATATGTATATTTTTCTATTCTATATACATCATAACAATCGTTCGTAAGGCGTAAACTCCAGACGCGCGTCGGACTTGACAGACATTAACCTTTTTATAATTATAGAAAAAAAAGCAATGTTTTGAAAATAATCTTTTTTCAATTTGAAACATACGTTCCTTTGAGAATAGAAATAGTTATTTACGGATTTCATAACGCGTGTTAACTAATAGTTTTATTTTCATTTCACTCCTGATGTTTCGGTACCCTTCAAGAGTCATGATGACAGGTTCCATAAAGCATGTCGAAAGGTCAAGAGTAAAAAAAACATTGTTTCAACTAATTAAGGACACAATAAAGTAATAATAAATGTTAATAAATACACGTTACCAATTAAATCTGCCAAAAAGTGTTTTGTATAAAAGAATAAAAGCGAAAAGGTAAGAATTTGATATTATAGAGTAGAAACAAACAAATGTTTTAGAATGCATTTAGCTTTATTTTTTAATTCCTAAAAATGTTCCGAACTAGAGTTTTAGGAAAGCTGAAAGATAGGTTGATATACCGTTTCTTTTTTCAATCTACCGATTTCTTGCATTTCCTGTGCCAATTTTCTAAAATTAGGGTTGGCAACACTGTATTACAGTAATGTAATGAGGGTTTTTTTTTTTGTCAATGAACGTTTTGGCGGGAAAGGGAGAAGTGAGGTTATTATTTTATTTAGATTTTCTATTTTTAGGAGTTTTAAAGTACAACAGTGATAGTACATTGTGTTTTAAAGTTCTGTTTAAGTGAAAAGAATAAAGGACATTTAAATAAACACGTGTAGCTGAAGTTTCCGCGTTTTACCTAGAAGTCCTTTTTAACTTCAGTAAAGCCTACTATCACTTTACTGGAGGAGTGTAAGTTATGTCATTAGGGTCTGGTGGTCTTGTTACCAATGCCTTAAGAAATATTAGAAAAAAATCTAATGAGTGACTCTTTACACCTCGGACCAAAGAGCTTACGGTATTCTTTTTTTGGTAATCTAATTGTAGAAAAAATTAAATATTTCCTTTATAAAGCCTTCGTGACCAATACGTACCTCTGAATGTATTTTTAGCATTAAAAAATTTAATTTTTAATGTTATTATGTAAATGTTAACTTACATGAAAAACTGTATTATATACAATATCTTCTATCAATACGTGCATAGTCTCTTTTTTTCTAGTACGCGACGCTACCCGTGCCACCCGCTTACGTCCCAGTCTTTTGACCTTGACAGAATAGTTTGCTTAGAAATTCGTAAACATTTAGGTCTCGTAGGCTAGGTTGTCTGTGGAGGTCATGTATGGTAAATTTATTAAAAAAAAAATTCCGCGTCAACTTTTCTCTATTATTTTATAGTTGTGTTCTTACCAATACAGAAACATAATGGAAGCTCGATTTTTTAGTGTCTATCGTCGTCTATTCACTAGATTGATTCACTGTTCGAGATCGATCGATCAATTCTTCCATTAATCGATCTTGGATCGCCATCCCTAGGAAAGTTGCTCCAACAAATTGGAAGGTATGTTAGGTACTTTTAATGACCTTTCTTATAGCCTAAGATCCGGGGGCTGATTTCTGCAGGTATCTGCTTTTTTAATGAAACTTAATTCAAATGAATTGTTGATAATAATATAATATGTTGCTGCCTGTCAAAAATTAGCCGGAATTATCTTTTTACCTTTAATGAAATATTTTTTAAATAATTTATTTTAATGAATTCCATCTATATTTTTTAAATGAATTTTTTGAAAAATGTTAAAGAAAGTTGTTGAACGCACAGACCATAAGCACAGACAGTATGATTCATATTTATAAAGCCCGTTTAGTTCTTCCAATGTAAGTAAAATAATTTACAAAAAAATGTTTAATCTTAAAAAAAACTAAGTAATTTCTTTTTCATAATTATTATTTATGATATTTTATCATATCCATTGTGATTGTCAAAAGTCATACGTTTAAACCACACCAATAGTTTCTACCAAAACGAATACAATTTCTACCATTTTGTAACATAGTTCATAAATGCATTTTCTTTCGGATTCGTAGTCCTTTCCGATGAAATTCCGATAGAGTTTGTGAATTCCAATCCGTCGGATTGAATTTATGCTTTCCGACGATCGGTCCTTTCCGCCATGGAAAGTTTCCGAAGCGTTGTGAATAACCCCGCTGTTTAATTTTTTTTTAAATTAAAAAATAATTAAGAGTAAAAATATTATCCCTGATTAATCATGGATAACATTTTTTGAACTAAAGAAAAATACTACGAAAAAATGCGGTTATAGTACCTACCTTTGACACTAAACTAGCTCTGTATGCAGCAAGTGCTTTAAGATATTCTTTCTTGGCGACTTCTGTTTTCTGTTTATAAACCTATGGAGAAAAAAATTCATATATACGCTAGTATAGCAACTAATTAATCTGTGCATATATTGGGTCCTTACATATGAAATTGGCGTTTTGTACGGGAGGAATATAAAGTCAATTTTTCTTTTGTAAAATATATTTAATTAATCAAAGTGCATACTTTGATTAATTAAATATATTTTATATATTATACTATTATATTTTATATATATATATTATACCGTTGTTATCTATGCACTTTTGCCATCTCATAGGTAGTTCATTGATCCCTTTACTAAAAAAACCATGGGGGCGAGAATCAATAAACTCTTTGAAGGCGGTTTGGACTGCCGCATCGGAGTTGAATTTTTTTCCTTGTAAGAAGTTGTCCAAATTCCGGAAAAAATGGTAATCTGTTGGAGCAAGGTCCGGGGAGTACGGTGGATGTTGCAGACATTCCAATTGTAGCTCATCTAACTTAGTGGTTGTTTGTTGTGCAGTGTGTGGTCTTGTGTTGTCGTGAAGCAGCAGTGGCCTAGAGCGATTGACCAATCTCGGTTGTTTAGCAGTTAGTTCTTCCTTCATGGTTTGCAGTTGCTGACAATAGATATCTGCCGTAATCGTTTGGCCAGATTTTAGAAAGCTGTAGTGAACGACACCGGCGCTAGTCCACAAAACACTCACAAGTAACTTTTTCTGAGTCAATTTTCGTTTAGGGCAGGATTTGGCTGGGTCTCCAGGGTTCAGCCATTGCGACGAGCACTTCCGATTATCGTACAGTATCCACTTTTCATCACAAGTAATGATTCGATTTAAAATCCCTTCATTATTGTGTCAGTTGAGCAAAGTAACACAGCAGTCGACGCGTGTTTGCAAGTTCGATTCACTCAATTCATGAGGTACCCATTGTTCAAGTTTTTTTACTTTCCCGATTTGCTTCAAGTGGATTAATACAGTTTTGTCACTTACCCCGAAGCCTGCAGCTATCTCTGAAGTGTTTTGTGATGGATCCGCTTCCACAATAGCCTTTAATTATTCATTTTCCACTTTGGTCTCCGGCCGTCCACGGGGTTGGTCGAAATTTCCAGAACGAAAACGTTGAAACCAAAAACGTACCGTGCTTTCTTTTGTGACACCAGCGCCGTACACATCATTAATCCTTCGAGCTGTTTCTGCAGCACTGGTGCCACGGTAGAACTCGTACTCGTAAATATACCGATATTTCATGTTTTCCATTGTGCGGTAATAAGCGACGCCAAAGAAAAAAATAATGAGGAAAAAAACAAATGAATGACTGTTTTCAAAACTCAAATGTACCAGCTAAATGAATTTATAAATTTGAATTTGGAATTTTTAACCAAAGAGGAGATATTTCAGATCAAAGTGGTCAGTACGACAAAACGCTAATTTCGTATGTAAGGACCCAATATTATTATTACATTACTATTCATACAATCAATTTCCAAAATGTATCAGGAAACAATAAAGTTTTCATACATAATATTTAATTTTATGCATATCGCTTGCTTGGGTGAACAGAGTAGTAACTAAAAAAAAAAATGTGATTTTGAGATACTACTACATCTTTACTTAAAAATTTAAGATCTTTCGAATGAATTTGGTCGTATAATTATCCGACGCGAGGGGGGTCTACGGGCAGGGTAGTATCTCCGTCCTTTTTGCACTTTTTCGCCGCCACATTGTATGTATGTAATTATATTTAGTTTTGCCCCCTTTTTCTCGTCAATTGGTAGGTAGCGACAGAACGTCAGTTTTTGTTGACAAAGTATTAAACTGAAATAATGCTGTAGTCATCAAAAGGTAGTTACATTTGAGTAACACATATTTGTGAAATTCGGCAGTATCTTAAAATAATACCTTTGTTGTTGATAATTTTATACAGAAAAAGTGAGTATTATGTACCTCTCTTCAGTAATATCTCATTATTTCGTGTATTACGAACTTCTCCAAAATATGAAGTAGGCTGGGACCTTACCAAAGGAGTAACTTTCATAAAAAAATAGGTATGGTTAACCGATCTAATACAGAAAAGCTGGAATATCACAATAAAACTTAAAATTGCTCTCCTGGAAAATCGACTTTTTTGAGTTAATACCCTGTTCATACAAGCAAGCGATATGTGTAATGACTGTTATACTGTTATGCCTATACCGTGACTGTTATGGTATACATAACATGTTATGTTATGTAATGACTGTCCATTGTAAATTTTATTCCTTACAACCTACTGGCGAATGTAAATTAATTTTAAATGTTTAACTATGAAACTATGAAAAGGAGTGAACTCCCATCAAACAAAGTTTTGTCACTATTGTAAATAATTACAAAAACAAACTTAAAACTATAAATTTTACAAAACATATTTGTGGTACAGCCACAATATTTTCTTTTTTACTGACTAATTACTAACTTACGACACTCCTTTAATATATATTGGTATGCCCGGTACATAGCAGATTTTTTGTAGCGATTAATATTTCGCACTGCTGTACCGATACAGATTTTCATAATTAAGGTATAATATCATAGCTAGTCTAAATTTCCTACAGTCGACAGTCCATAACATAGGTGGCAGTCATGTTCCTGTTTCTGGAGGTTCCAATATGATCCGAAATGTTTATTACTGTTAATGGTGGTAATGAAGGTATATTCTGTATTTTTATTAGAATAGATTGAGATCTATACTTATAGATTGAGATCTATACTTATACTAACACTTTTATGTTCTGAGTCCAGTCCGTCCCACATTGAAGCTACAATTTTAGAAACTTCTCCAAAGCTGGCATTAGGATTTTGTCCTTTTATTGCTGCTTGTGTGTCTCGGAAGAATAAGGCATATGCTGACACAGGCCTGTGAAATTAATCTCTTTGTGTATTATGTATTTACTACTAAAGAATAGATGAGAAATATTTATTTTAGTATCTACTATTTTGTGAACAATAGAGTCAATGAGATTGTTCTTATCTTAAGTCTCCAAGGTATGTTAACCATCATGACATTGTCAAAAATTGTATACCGATTTTATAAACGAGCACTAGTAACTTCAACAAGATATTTTTTTATTCTTTTAATACTGTTTATACAGTACTACCAAAACTAATTAATACCTAGTACTTTAGCATAATTTTACTATTTTTGTGTAAAGTTTGAAACATACTTTTGAGGTTCATTGGGATCTCTTTTTTTTTTCTTTTTCTGAACTTTAGGCTTCTTTTGCATTTGTCCACGATTCACACCATTATCCATAGGTTCAGGTGACGATCTTTTCATACTCATATTGCCCGCACCTATCTGAGGACAATAATATTTAATTGTTATTAAAATTAAATAAGTTCATATCAAATAATTGATCTGTTAGCTTTCATAGTAATATAGTTCATTGGCAATGCAAGTATCTATAACAATGAATGTGCCTATACCTGATGAAGTGTAGTTTGTTGCTGCCGGCCCGCTGAACAATAATGGATAGGCAGAAGGCTTTCCGCATCACCAGGCAACTACCAACAAACAACCAATTCATTAGAATCTTTATATTATATTTGAGCATAATGAACAAATTATTGTGCCAATGAACTATATTTAAAAATATTATATATTTTAAATGTATAGAGTAAAATGAGCAGTGACTCAATGCAAAGTAGAATCAAACCAGGAACTTTAGATATGTAACATTTTTAGAACAACATTATAGACATAAGATTGTTAATGACGACGTAAGAAATGAGTTAGGTTCTTTGTTAGTATAGATAATATTTGCATATTTATGTATGTGCTTATTAATTAATAATAATCATTTTCATAAATTTATTATATGATAGTAAGAGTTAATAATGTTTGTTCAAAACTAGAGTACAGAATGTCCCAAAAACGTTTTGCTAAACAGATTAATAATATGATAAAAGAGATCGCAATAGTATATATTTATAGAAATCACAATAAAAATGACTGTCAAAGGGTCAGATTCTAAAAAAAAACATAATAGTGTGTATAGCTAGAAATCTGAGAAACTTTACCGAAGTTGCTTTTTTAAAATATTATGATTGATATTATAAAATTATCACTCAGTTTCACGAAAGATTTCTAGGATAGCTGTGTATAGGGCTGCCAGATCCTTGTACAAAAATCTATTAGCATGATTTGACACTTTTAGTCACATCTACATTTTGTTTCGAAAGCCTGACTAAATTTTTTTTATTGAAAGAAGAAGATATGGATATTGATATATTTTAAAGAGACAATAAGTTTAAAAGTTTTTAATTCAAGCACAAAAAGACTAATGAAAGTTAGACATGCTAGACATATATATTTTGGCCAGACAAGACTGTGAAAAGACAAATGTGTTTAGATAAAATGGATGTCTGGCAAACAAAATGGTTTACAAAATTAATATCTGCTTATAATAAATAGAATATAAATTCACATGTTTTATGTATGTCCTACTTTTTTCATTTTTGTCTTTAATGTAAACAAATGTAGCTACTATGACATTTATAACATAACAAGATATGGGCAAGTCCGCAAATGATTGATTCAGTTGTCATACTCATTAGCTATTTGTAAAACAAAACATTTTTAGGATTTCTATAGGTTTGTGTGTTTGTGCTTCAATAAAAACCTCCAAGAATTAAAATGCCATAAGTGTAAAAATTGGTTTTTTGAAAAAACACTTAAAAATAAAGAGTAGGTGATTATTATTGTTTGCACATCGCAAACAATTATATTCTTCTGTTATTATTCTATCTTATGCCCACACACGATCAAGTATGCGTGATCAAGCCCATCCGATTTGTATGAAGCGGAGGTTGCATCAAGGTTTGAACGTGTGTGGCGCTCTATTTGGCTTGATCAGTTTTACTTGTAAGATATCGTTTTTCGTTTCTGCCGTCAAGCCATCAAGCCATCTTGCATAATTGACCGTGGGTGGCGGCATCATCATCATGCCATTTCGTCAGTTCGCTCGAAATTTTGGTTAGGGACTGTTGTGTTATGTCTCAGCGATGCATGCTTGTCTAGTTACGAATGTCTTGTTACGAAGCTATGTTCAAGATAAGTAAAAAATAAATTAATGTTATCATGATATAGCCCAGTAAAAATACGATTTGAAAAAAAAAATCGTATTTCTTTTTAGTTGTTAAATATGTATAATATATAATTTTAAGAAATTATTTGTGACGCAGTATGCTCAGACATGTTATTTTCATTCAATTACGATTTATTTGGTGGATTCACATTTTAATCTCAAAAAAAGAGAACCGAGTTTTGATATTCCGTTCTGTGGCCTAATTGTCTAACTTTACTCGTAATCGTAATCGAAATTGATACTGAAGGCGATCACGTTCAAAGCGATTACGTTTGGTAAAAATAAATGGAATTGTGTATGTCACACGGACAACAGCTAATCGCCATCATCTTCAATTTTATCGACTATTTATAAAGAACGAATGAAGTATTATACAACTAAATCGTCAATTAACTCATGTTATTGATTTTTCAAGCGCAAACTTACCTCTTCATTTTATTCCTCTTTTTGAATGACAGTTGACATTATATATTTAGATTTCGACGTCTTTATTATTTATAAATGTCTACCTAATTTAATAATTGAAAGTACCTATTTTTTATTTATTTTCATAAGTTAAAAGTTTAATTACGCTGTTTTAAATCAGTACTTAAATTATTAAAAATGTCAGCAAAAAGAAAAGTTAGCGACCAAGAAATCGCTCGCTCGCAAATTGAAGCTATGGAGAAAGACCAAACAGCGTGGTCGGTTTCCACATGGAGCTTAGAGCTACTATTATGTGGAATGCGATTGCTGCTAAGTTAAATGCTGTTGGCGTGGATGTCACGAAAGAAGGCGAAGAATGGCGTAAAGTAAGTAACGTATATTTCTATACTTGTGAATTTAATTACAAAGCATTAACTGCGCTAAAAATTCCTTGCATATTTTCTTGCTTAACATTTCAAAAGTAAGCGATTGACATGTTTCATTCTTTTCTTTAGTTTGGGCATGATCTGAAATATACATACATACATACATACATATCTTCACGCCGTATCCCCAACGAGGTAGTCAGAGAGGACGGAGCGCCAAGCGTCGCGATCCTTACATAATACTTCTTGCGCTTCCTCAAATATATAATAGAAATATAATATCAGAAAAAAGTGTCCTACACATGCATGCTCTTAGTACTGGTGATGGTCTTCCACAGAAACTACTCACTTAGCTAGAAAAGCGAATATTATCTATAATTGGTAAAATAACAATGTCTGATATTGAAAGTGTCCGAATATCTGTAAATGGAAGGTTCACTTTAACTAATTTCAATTTAAATATTAAATTAGGGAATGTGATTAATGGCACTATTAAATTGGTGAAAATAATATTAAAAAAATGCTATTTATCGCTGTAATAGAAACACTACATATTATGTTATACAGATATACTATATTGCAGATTGATGAAATGCCTTCACGGGATGTCGAAGGTTTCTTTGGCATTAGCAAGAGTATAAAATAGAACTTCTGCACTTAAGATATATTTGAAAAAATAAAACTGATATAAAAAATTGTAAAACTAACAATATTTTACACAACAACAAATTAATATTATTTTGTATTTTGTAGCTTGATGAAATAATGCTGTCGCAGGAGGTGTTAGTAGAAGCGAGAGAAGAAACTGTAATTCACACATCTACGGTACATTTAAAAAGAAATTACGTAAACGAAAAATAGTAATGTTAACAATATTCTAGTACACATGGTTTTACACATTCTTGCAGATTGACTATTTTGATCCAGTAACGCCGAGCGTAATACAATGACACAGACAACGCAGAGTTTGTAAGTGTATTCATTATTTTGATATAAATTTTTATTAATCAGAAACTCATTGGTCAATACGCTTATAGTGGGAGTTAAAAACCACGACTTACGCGGAAATTAAAACCATTGAACCACTCGACCACCACAACTGTGATGGTATCATATATGAACAGACACATCTAAATTAATATTCTTTTGCAATTTTATTCCATTTTAAGCATAATATAAGATATCTCCTCTCATATAGAAGAAGAAGATATGTTATGTTATAAGATATCTGCCTGTAAAATGTCATCAAAATAGGTGAGAAATGAGTCTTGACTAATGAAGGAACAGACGGACGAACGTGACAAAATTAGCGTAGCGTTTTTGTCATTAAAAAGCGCAACCCTAGAATAATTTACATTTAGAGACTTATTATAAGAGAAATTATAAGAGAAAACAATTTTATTTCAGACATTTGTTCAGCAGAAGCTCCTCCTACTTGGGATCACATAATCGAGGAGGACGACATTGCGTAGAGGCCCAGAGTCAGAACTATATTAGATCGCTATTTGAATAAGCCCATATTATTATCATCTTAAATAAAAATAAATATTTAATTGTTGTTTTATTTTTAAGTAATGACAAAAAGTAACTTCAAAGTAATCAATGTTGGAAACAATGTATGTTAAATAACTAATTAGTAATTAGGTGTTTAGTTTAAGTTCCTAAATTATTTTTTTACCTTTAAGGGTTAATTAATGATTATATACTTATGTAAAATAAGATTTTTATATCTAAATTCACTACTAACTTTGTGTTAATAATAAAGTTTTGTGATAATGGTTAACAATATTGTAACCATAATGAATTGATCGCAATCGAAATCGTTTAATACGATTACGAGTGTCAAAATCACTACGCAATTGCAAAGTTTTCAACTTAATATGGTGTCACGTGGTATCGTAATTCTGTCATTCGGTCACAAACGTAATCGTTGTCGCGGGTGATTTCGATTATGTTTGGTGCGTTAGACAATTAGGCTGCTGAAATATTATTTAATCAGGTGTGTTATAAAAAAGAAAAACTATTTTTATAAACTAAAAAATTATCAATTGATTATAGATTATTATCAATTGATAAAAAGTTAAATCAATAAAAAATATTATTAAGTCAATCAATGAAATCGATTGAAAAAATTAATAAAAAATATATTAATTGATAAAAAATTATAAATCAATTACATTTTCAAAATTAAAATATTTTAATTTACTTAATTTAAAATGTATTAAATAACAACTAATTTGCCCTTCAAAAAAAATATAGATCAATTAGCCAGAGTGTTAGCTGACAGAAATGTGAAAATCACTCGCATACCTAGGTAAAAATGTGTGAGGAGGCTGATAAGATTTGAGAGGAAGCGAAAGAAGTATATATGTATGAACCGCAAAGCTTCGCGCTCCATCCTCTCTGACTACCCCGTTAGGGATACAGCGTGAAGATATGTATGAACAAAACAATTACATGTATGTAGTAGCTATTATAGAATTTTTGCACTCACCATAATACATGTCTGACGATGTAACTTTACTGGGCTAATCGGTAAGTATGTATGGTTTTCACTACTATCTAGATTATTAGGGGTATATACCCACAGACTTCCTATGAACAAAGTCTGTAAATGTACCTATCTCCTACAAATTGTAATTACATTACTGACAGCTATAAATAGCTTTCTGTATAGATGGAAAAATAGAGAGATCATGATCCCTCGACATCGCGCACTCATCGACCGCCCTGCAGAGAGAAATTGCGTAAAGCAGACGCATCAAGTCAAAAGATTAATGGATCATGTGTGTGCTCTAGGGGAGTCATGCCAAACAACGCTTCATGCCAATTCGACAGGCTTGATCAAGCATATTTGATCATGTATGGCAAAACATTACATTTAGAATGAATTGTGTCATTCACATAGAGTGAACCTAAGTGAACTGATTTATGACACTAATTTGATTTAGGAACGTAGGCAGCCTTTAAGTGACATGCGAATTAAAAACAAAACGTTTGACAAATAACCAAAATTTTTTCATTGCTGTACAATATTAGATAATATTTAGTTTTATTTGTTAATATTTCAGTTTCATGTATATAACAGAAAATCAGTGTTAATAGAGTGCTACGTGTAATTTGTCGAACCAGCGAATGGTGAAAATTTTGCGAAATGTTGGTTAGTTTCTTGTTTGTTTACATTAAAGTCAAAAATGAAAAAAAATTAGATATATGTATTTACTTGGGAATGATGTGAAGGTACACTGTCATCGGAATCATCACTTGTAGTGCCAGGTGGGGAGGCCCTTTGTGGAGATCCATACGTAGTTCCTGAAGATTGAGGAGGAGTGCTTGGGGTTGGAGGACCACTCATAACTTGTTGCGTAGGTTGCATCATTAGCAACCGTTGTTGGCCTCCTGGCTGCTGTTGTATTATGTAGTTACCAGCTGGAGCACCAGCACTGGAAATGGAACTGGATTTAACGTAAATGCAAAAATTACAAGTACATATCTTTTTATTTCTAGATATTTTAAATTTTGTGTTGTCCAGCGCTGGCCCTAGCCCTTGATCAGAGTAGAGCGAGATTGTCTTTCGGCGCCCATTGGTCGACGCTTTCACATCGCAGAAATTCGATTTCAATTTATGTTAAATTAATAATAGTTACTAACTTTTGCAAAAATAAACTTTTATTGCAAAAATCAATACTTATTGAATCAACACTTATTTTTCACACAAAATAGTTTTTCAAATTTGGCATTTTGGCGCTCTTACCACCTGGTGTTTAGAGCGACCACTCCTCTCGCTCTACCCCTCGGCCGATGCTGGTGTTGTCATGTTGGAAGCGCTTTAGTGTACTTCCTGCATAAGAGGATTAAGGGAGTGTAGGAAGACGGGAAAAGAAGTAATTAACATTCTGGCAAGGGGACAAATTACAAAACTTTATATAAATTTAAACAGATTCTGATCTGGCGCTTTGCCGGCATACGCTGCGGCATGCTTGATTTGCTCATTCGGCTCGCCGTAAAATTGTGGTAAAATTACTAAATTACTAATACAAAATTAATATCTCGACAAATTTACTTGTAAAGTGAAACTTAAAATCTTGAATACTTACAGTGAATGCATCGTGTTATAAATATTATAGTCATGTTGCATAACTTTACAATTTTGCTAAATTTTAACCAATGTGGCAATTTATATCTTAACCGATAAAGATAAGTGAACAGTATCTTATAATTCTAACTAAAAAGGTCTATGTCTTGTTTATATTTTTTCTTTTATCCCGATATTTCGAACAATTTGCATCAAGGCAGTTGAAAGAAAAAAATACCATAATTTCAACTAGGAAGGGATACCACTTATCAACATCATGGCATGAGTGTCCGGACCCAGAAAGCCACACGTTGCCGGTGTGTAGACGTCGAAGTACTGACAGTGACAATAATAAAAATTAAAAAATGTGATGAATAAGTGGGGATAGTTGCCAGAAATCATCCTCATCAGTCTGCCGATGACCACGACCCGGTCGAAACGTCGGTATAAAAAGGTATTTTGGGCTTAAAGTACAAACACGACATAGTCCCATTTAATTAGGATTGTAAGATGTGTACAAGTTGTGAAAGTTTAAAAACATTAAAAGTAAACAATAACACACCTGTTAGATGTGGCAGGCGCGTGCGGTTCTTGTAAGTATAGGGGTTGTTGATACGAAGGCGCTCCGCCTGGTGGTGCTAAACCATCTTGTGCCGGATTCATCATACCTACCTGATGACAATTTGATTAGTAATTTGTTTTATAGTCGACACCTAACATAGTCATGAATTGACACTGTTCTCCATAACCTTAATTATGAAGGAATTCCAATAGAGTAGCAGCCTTTGTGCCTTTTGTAATCATAATGTTTTTATACTTATTAGAATATTCATGTGAATCAACGCGAAAAGTAATAGATTTCTCAAATTAAAACTAATCTGTAAAATATTATTTCATACAATCTTACTCACTGACCAATAAAAAAGTTCTCTATGGCAAAGATAATATAATCAGTAAGTTTTGAGAGACGGCAGAACGACACTTTCTGCTAGTTATGTTAGACCGCAAATTAATACTTCAATAAAAAAAAACAATTACGTGTACGTGTACCAACCTACGATTATAAAATTAGTGATATCCACCTAATTATTAATAGTAGTGTTGTGCAATTCAACCCCCCAATGAATTTTAGATTATTAATAAAAATAAACGAAACATTGTAAGGAAAACAATCAATTAAAAAGTATAAATATTGAAGTTAGTATCGAAAACATAAAAAAACTTTTGATGCAGTCTACATTAATATTAGCGTTACAGTAAAATCATGGTAAAAACTGTATTTATGCATAAATCCCTATACTATGTTAATATACATTAAACAGATTTATGTATTTACACTAACTGTAGACACAAATCACTTAATATACACTAAAATAAAAAAGTTCCAAATGCGTAAGACTAAGAGCAGTCGCGAAACACGATAGCGCTGGGATTGTATGGATATATAGGCCATGAACAAAAATTGTCTAAAATCTCTAAAACATGCATAAAAATCAAACTAAAACACTGTCGTGAATACGAAATGTATTAATAGACCGTATTGGTTATGATCACAGAGTTCTAAGTAATATATGGTAACAGAAAAGCAAATAGAGTTCGGCACCTGCGCAAGACAACATGAAAACGTAATTTAATTATTCTTTGTGCAGTTGGTGTTGAAATGCGGTCCCAACCAAATTATTACTAGCAGACCTTATGACCTGTAACCTGTCGTTTTTGTAGGACTTTTTGGCGGGAACGAGAGAAATGAGGTTGAATTTTATGTAAATTTTCTATTTTTTACATTTTTGGGTGTTTTAAAAGTACAAAAGTTCTGTATAAGTGAAAAGAATTGAGAAGGTCTAAATAAACATGTGTAGCTGAAGTTCTTGCGCTTTTCCAAGAAGTCCTTTTTAACTTCAGTGAAGCCTACTATCACTTTTTATGATAACAAAATACGAATTTACTTCGAACGTACTTTTCATGTGTTCGTCATGAATTATAACAATACTTGTGTATTTCATTTTCTAACAATTTAACTTATCAACTAGTTCACTTAAAAAAAATAATACGATTTCCATCAGCGTAAATGTATACGGTAAAGTTAAAGGTAACACACAATTTATGGTATATTAAGACTATGACAATTTATCTTAATTCATGGATAAAAGTAATAAAATATTGACAAATGTAAGTAAATCTTACGACAAAGAAAATAAATAGTTTCAACTTGTGAAATGAAACACTACTGAAAAACATCTAAACACATTTGTTACTGTTTTGTATAGTTTTACACAGTCTGACGAAACTCCATGCAGAAAAACAGGTTTGTATGAAACGTATGCTAGCTTTAATGGCGGCTCTCTCTGTCTTTTTCGACCGTCATACACACATCTCTTTCTCAATCTGTCGATTCTTAATTATCTTTGTCATTATTTTCCGACAGTACATTAATACTCTGTGATCTGAGTTGATTTTTTTGTTTTATGTATTTGTAATCATGTACATTTATAACATTTTTCGAATATCCGTATATAATTATAGAATTCATAATTCTGAAAAGTGTAATACAGTGTTTCATGGTGTAGTATTAAGAAAAATGCGTTATAAAATCTGTAAAATATGTGCTTTTTGAAAGCGCGGGAAACATTAAAATTGGCGGGCGTGTTTTCTTGACCTAAAAATAGTTTAGGCTTACACATTCAGTCAAGAAAGTATAGGGAATGGATGATTTGTTTATGGTTCCAAATTCAATTTTTAGTTTTTTTTGTTGTTGTTAGATTGGCACAACTGTTTTCCATTTTGGCGCGGAGTTTGAGTTGCATCTGTTATTTAGATTAAATACAGTGCTGTTTTTAGTTATATTATTCTAGTGTATATTGCGAATTTCATAATGGACAAAACCATTGAACAAAAGTTTTGTCTTAAATTTTGCATCGCCAATGGAATGTCGTGTTCGGAGTCACTGAAAATGTTACAGAAGGCTTACGGTGAATCGACTTTATCAAAAACACGTGCTTATGAGTGGTACAAAGCGTTGAAAGGTGGTCGAAATGTGATGGAAGATTTGCCTCGCTCTGGTAGGCCATCAATGTCTGCAACTGAAGTTAAAATCGCAAAAGTGAAGGAAATAGTGACTGAAAATCCTTATTCAAATTTGAGATAGATAGCCGCCGAACTTTCTGTGTCTCACGAGTCGATTCGTACCATTTTTAATAATCACTTGGGTATGAAACATGTTGCCGCTCGGCTAGTCCCAAAAGATCTGAATTTTCTCCAAAAACTCAATCGCATAAGAGTCGCTGAGGACATGCTAGAACAAGTCGGTTCCGTTCCACCATTCATGAAACGCATTGTTACTGGTGACAAGACGTGGGTTTACGAGTTTGACATGCAAACTAGTCAACAAGCTTCGGAGTGGCGCCTTCCAACTGAACCGAAACCGAAAAAACCACGCCGAAGTCGATCAAAAGTCAAAGTCATGTTGACTGTTTTCTTTAACTATCGCGTTGTTGTGCACTCGTAATTCTTGTCGGAAGGTCGAACGGTAAATAAAGAATATTATTTGAGCGTAATGCGGTGTTTAAGAGAGAAAATTCGACGAAAAAGGCCAGATATGTGCAAAGAAAATTCTTGGATTTTGCACCACGATAATGCGCCTTCGCACAAGGCCATCATTGTGAACGAATTTTTCACCAAAAACTCAACAAACACCATCGAGCAACCACCTTATTCATCAGATATGGCTTCAGCCGACTTCTTTCTTTTTCCTAAACTCAAATTACCACTTCGTGGCACCCGTATTCATTCGGTAGAAATCGTAAATGAGAATTCGCGGCGAGCACTGAACTCTATTCTGGAAAAAGCGTTTAAAAAATGTTTTGATGATTGGATTATTCATTGGCGTAAGTGTATCGTTTCTGAAGGAGCATACTTTGAAGGTGATAAAATAAATTTGGACGAATAACTAACATTTCGTGTATTATTGATCTTTTATCGGTACTTTCTTGACAGAGTAGTATATAAATAGAGTAGTGACTGAAAACTTATTTGTAAGTACAATTTTTTATATATATGAATGAAACTCCAGATCCCGGGGGGATCTCTCCCCGGGTAGCAAGTTATGTTACAGTCCCTTCTGTAGAGGACTTGAATATTGAGGATTTGTCGTCACATCGAGTCTCGGTTGCGAGAATGTAAAGTTTGCAGCCATAGCAATAAAAAAAGGAGACATGGTGACAAATCTCATAGCACAGAAAACCCAGTGGTCTAAACCTAGGTGTTTCAAATTTAGTCAGGATCATTTAGGTGAAACTTGTGCTACTGGAGAAGATTGTGGTTTTTGCCATCTATGTTCAGGGTCTCATTTTGCTACAAGTAAGTCATGTCCGGAATTTAATAGACAAAAGTAAATAAAAGCTTCTGTGGCAGAGAATTGTGTTTCATATAATACAAATTCATGATGGTATACCCACGGACGTAACAGACAAACGTAGTAAGTCCATGGGTATACCATATTCTTTTTTTATTAATCATCCAGACAGTTAACTTTTTATGGAAATCTGGTTAACCGGGTTAATGGTTGCAGGAAATATTCCTTCATCGTGGAAATCAGAAATTGTCGTGCCTATATTAAAACTTAATAAATCACATTTAGTTTCCTCCTCTTATCGCTGTGTAGTACTTTATACAGTTATAAATAAAATACTCGAACATTTAGTTAAGATTCGGTTGGAATGGTGCATTGAAAGCAAATGTTTACTTCCTAATAATCAAGAAGGTTTTAGAAAAGGCAGGTGCACAATAGAGGGGCCGAGTGGTGTGGGTGACCCGCCACAGGGGGTGGACCAACAGGCGCTTATAGCTCCCATTAAGTGGAGCCTTAGCCTGCCATCCCAAGACCGCAGTGCGTAGACTTCATGTCTACACCCTTCTCGAGGTGACCCTGTTTCTACTGAACACTGCGGATCTAGACTGGAGAGTCGATAAACACTCCTGAGGGTGGTGCTTCGGCGGCGCCTTCAGTACCGGGTCGGGGCCGATGAGGCTGCAGTGCCGAAAGGGCCTGGCCCGGACCGGGGGGGGGGGATGTCCCCATTTATGGGGACAAGTTGTGTTCCCCGTCCTCTGCGTGAGGGCGGGGGTCAGGTGTCGGGGTCACTTGCCCCTCTTTCAGGAAGGGTATTGTGGCCCCGGAGGTGGAAAGAAGGAAAACTTTTAAAAACCCGTGAGGATACACGTAAAAATCTGAGGTGGAGAGAAGGAAAACTCGAAATGAAACCCGTGAGACAACACGTTAAAATCAGAGGCGGGAAGAAGGAAAACTTGTAAAAACCCGTGAGCAAACACGTAAAAATCAGGTGGGCGTGCTGACGCCCCTGCCGTGGTGTAGGCGGGGTGCAGAAGCCGCCACTTCGGAGGCCTGGGGTGTCGTTCGGGGGAAGGCGCCTCACCAATGGCCTCGGGATGGTGCGCGCGGCTGTTCCCGCGCGCCTCCCAGGAGAGCGGGCAGGTAAAACTGCCCGCAAACGGAGGAGGGCCCGGCTCAGGCTGGGCATAGCCGTCGGGGTCGCGGCAGAATGCTAACGCGCTCCCGTTGCCCCGGCATCAAGGCTCTCGAGGAACACCGTCAGGTTTTAGTGGGTAGACTCGGCCTAGCACCCTAATGTCGAGGAGTCCCACATACCCCCCTGCCACCCCCCTACGGCAGGACGGGATGCATAAAGCATTTCCTAACGCAAAAAAAAAAAAAAAAAAGGTGCACAATAGATAGCATCGGTAATTTAATCTCCGATATTAGTTTAGTATTTTTGTATAGGCAATCCGTCGTTGCAGTATTTTTAAATATCATATCCGCGTACGATAGTGTCCTCTTTCCGGTCTTGCAGCCGAAGCTCAATAACCTTAACTTCCCACTATGCTTACTAATTTTATATTAAATACATTTTTTGGTAGGTCTCTCCAGTTAATTTTTAACGACACCACGAAAGTTTCTTGAATAACTTGGATAGGTCTTCCACAAAAATCTGTGCTTAGTCCGTTGTTATTTAAAATTTTTACATATGATCTAGAACGAGTGATATTAAGGTGTTACAATATGCTGATGATTTAGTTTTACATGTTACTAACAGTTCTATTGACAAAGCGTGTTATATTTTATCTTTCGCCTTGCAGAATCTAAAATTATGGTTAGATAATAATGGTTTTACGTTCACAGTTTCTAAAAGCTCAACTGTGATGTTTAGTCGTATGCGGTCTCCTCCACCAATCGAGGTAACATTTAATGACTCAGTTATTCCCATAAAACAGCAGGTAAAATTTCTTGGCATTATTTTAGATTCAAAACTTACTGGCTTTCTTCATTGTGAGTATATAGTTTCGCAATGTGAAAATCGATTAAATATGCTTAAATGCCTTTCACGAGTATGGTAGTGTACTCATACCTTTTCTTTAAAATTATTTTAATGCAGTAATTAGGAGTGTTCGTGACTACGGTACTTTTCTTTTAGAGCCTGCTAGTGTTGCCGGTTTTAGAAAATTAGATCGTATTCAAACAAAAGCTCTCCGTTTAATTTCTGGTGCTATGAGGTCATTCCCAATAAACGCCTTACAAGTTGAATGCAGCGATCCACCTTTAAATTTGAGACGTTACAAAAATGTTCCAAAGTTACAAACAATGTACTAGTTTTAAAGCGCCAACATATAATGCTCCCACTCTGCCAATCTTTTCGTATAATTATGAATCATCAATTTTGCATCCTGTCATTAAGTTGGATTTAGGTATTAAGAAAAGCGATCCTAGTGCCACATCACAATTTCATTCTATTGTAGATAGAGACTGGAAAAGTTGGTATCATATTTATAGCGATTCTTTCGGTATAAATATGATGCCAAAATATGAGGCGAATGTTTCGGTTTACTTAAGGTTGTCGAGTATGCTATTCTAATGAAACTTAGGAATGTAGTTATTTTTAAAGATTCAATTAGTGCTCTTCAAGCATTAACGAAGTTCCCCTTTAAATCTGAATGTTCTCAAAAATAATATTCTGTAGTTTTCGCATGGATTCTCAGCCACAGTGATGTATCTAGTAATGAAAAGGCAGATGTCTTAGCAAAGGAAGTGGTGAATTGTGGCGGACTGTACCCCTTCGTTAATTATTATCATGACTTGTGTATCTTGCCCAAGGCTTTTCTTCAGACTTCCTGGTAAGAGGCTTGGAAAACAAGTAGTCAAACAAAGAAGAAAAATTATTATTATTATTCGAAAATTCAACTTTGAATTCCAACAAAACCGTGGTTTTATAAAATATGTTTAAATAAATGTGCAACGTCGGTTTTAATTCGCATGCGTTTGGGACGTGTTTGTATTCCGACACATCTCTATACATTAAAAATTGTAGCCAGTAACATTTGTAATTTTGGTCTGGATTTAAACTATATTTTCTTGTCATGTCCACTTTATGACCATTCCTTCATTTATAATAATCTTATTTCTCCATGTTCCTCAATGCCTATTGCGCATTCAAAATTCTAAAATCTTTTAATAATCCAAACGTTTTTTATAATATACACGATAATGTGATGACGCAGCGACCCAGTTTTAATCATCGTTAACATGTATTAAAAGCAATAATATATAATTCATCATTTTCAAATTTATATTTAAAAAATGTTGGGGATCTTTTTAAATAAATATGTTCTCATGTACATTGTGATCGAAGCATGTACATGATTCAAGAAAAACGAAATTCGAAAAAAGCGAACATCATTTTTTACTGTCTAATCCCATTAGGTATCAATCATATTTTTTTTAAATGTCTGTTCTGTGGCATTAACTACTAATATTTTATGAATTAGTCACGGATTCGCTTAAAATGAAGTAAGAAATTGAAATTGACCAATCGCAATGATTTAGAGAGCTATGTGATTTGTTAGTTGGAAATGCAATTATGTTTTACATTGCATAGCGACGCAGTGCAATGAATATTTGTCTCACTTTGTAACGTTGTAACTGGGACAATATTTTACTTGGATTAGTACTAAGGTTACCTATCTCTTTTGTATTACAATTTTGTAAACTCTTTTGTATTATAATATCATTGTACGGTGCCATTAAAAAAAAACAGTAGAGTGAGAAGATAAAACTCATACGTCAAATCTTCAGAATAAAAGCTATTTCTACCAATAACTTTCAAGATCAGGGCCATTTAAATTACCTACCTTCAAAGATCAAGGAATCTAGTAATGCTAATATAGACTTCATAAATAGGACCTAGCTTTTGCCCGCGACTTCGTTCACATGAAGTTCAAAGACACATAATATCTTTATAAATTATAGCCTATAAGTTATTGTCATATATGAGCAATATTATTGTAAAGTTTCATTAAAATCCATTGAGTAGTTTTTGCATGAAAGAGTAACAAACATCCTACATTTATACATTCATCCTCACAAACGTTCGCGTTTATAATATTAGTAGGATTCTAGGCATATAAGACAAGTTGACTCATCTGTAAACAATAGGTCTTTACCTATGAAGTTGCCGTTCTACAATAAAGTCAACAACGACGAATTAAAGGTGATAGTGGAAGTTGACGATACTCAATCTACAGCTGAGTTAGCAGCAGCTTTCGATGTTAGCATCAAAACAATATTGGTCCATTTGCGCCAAATTGGCAAGGTAAAAAAGCTTGATAAGTGGGTGCCGCATGAAATGAACGATCGCCAGCGCGACGAACGCGTTGAGGTATGCCTTTTGTTGCTTAATAGACACAGAAACGAAGGGACTTAACGAACCCGCATTGTCACTTGCGATGAAAAATGGATTATTTTTGACAATCGTAAGCGCTCATCATGTTGGTTAGACCCTGATTCAGCACCTAGGCAATGCCCCAAACAAAAACTTACCCTTAGAAACTTACTGTTTGGTGGTCTAGTGCCGGTGTAATTCATCAAAGTTTCTTACCAAATGGCACGAGCATTACTGCGGAGTGTATTGTGAGGAACTGGACACAATGATGGAGAAGCTCGCAAATCTCCGGCCAGCCTTAGTTAAGCGCTCGTCCCCGCTGCTCCTACACGACAATGCTCGACCTCACACGGCACAACAGACAGTCTCTAAGCTACAAGAGCTAGGGTTGGAAGTTTTGCGTCATCCACCGTACTCACCAGATCTTGCGCCGACAGACTTCTATTTTTCCAAAATTTGGACAACTTCTTGGCAGGAAAAAAGTTCTATACCCGAGAGGCAGTACGAAATGCCTTTGAAGAGTTTGTTGCCTCCCGTACACCTGACTTCTTCAAGAAAGGCATTGAAAAATTACCACTGCGCTAGCAGAGATGCATCGATAGCATGGGTGCATACCTTATTAATACTTAATTAAACGGCAATTTCATATGTAAAGACCTAATATGACACACATTTATTATCAGATAAGTTGATCGGCCACCATTCGTTAGAAAACAGCACTCACATTTTATTTCACTTAATTCGCCTCATTTTGTAGTACGAAACAGGCCGTTTGAAGTTATAAAGCTTATGAATGCAAACGCAATGTTTATAATAATGAGAATCACCTGTTCGATTAGATACAATCGGGTCAAAAGAAAAAATAATACCTACTCGTATAATATTCATATTTATTAGATAAATAGAAATTAAAAATAGGCATTTCTCTACGATACGGCATTCAATTTTCATGTTTATTTTATCATTTAAATCCGTAAATTGTGCACATCGTGCGCACAATACAGATCATTGTATAAGGTTTAACATAATAATTATAAGTTGTACTATATATATAGTATATTTACTGTATCTAACTTAATAACTTACTGTGTTGATATTCCATGTAGATAGGTTGCTACTCTTTCATTCTGTTTTATTCTAAAAGAGCATTAGAATAGAAGACATGTATATAATATATAAGTACTTACTTGCGGTGGTGCATGGTGAATTTGCGTGTACTGTATATGAGGGTTTTGTACTGCAGCACCGTTTGAAGCATGCTGTCCATGAATTGACGGGATGTCGAACTCTTCGTCGCCAAACGATGGTGTATGGAATGTCTGAAATAAACATGACTTACAAGGACAGAACCTGAACAGTATAAAAACTAGTTTTCACCCTTAAGTAGATCTACATGAATTTCTTTAAAAAAATGTATAAGACTAATTACATTATTATCTTTGTATACACAGTGTAATAATAAGGTAACTGATAGAGGTGGGCAAAGTTAATCCAACAGTTAACAGTTAAAAAGTGAATTTCGATAATCGTTAAAGCGTTAAAGAAGCCAAGGAAGACCAAGGCTGACTTATGAAGATCAAATAGCCAGAGTGTTAGCAGACGGAAATGTCAAAAGCACTCGCATACCTAGGCGAAAATGTGTGAGGAGAATGATGAGATTTGAGGAAGCGAAAGAGGTGTGTAAGGACCGCGACTCCTGGCGCTCCGTCCTCTCTGACTACCCCGTTGGGGATACAGCGTGAAGTTATGTTATGTTATGTTAAAGCGTTAAATTTTCCAAAATTTAACACAATTCAAAGTTAACCGTTAAAAGTTAACCATTCAAAACTTATAATGCCTTTGGTTTGGAATGCATAGGTAAATAAGTGGGTAGATTAATTGTTATTGGTAATGTAGAACGAACAAATTTTTTTTACAATACATTTATTTATCTCTAAGATAGATAACAATAAAGTAGTGTAGTGGATGTGTTGGAACAGGTCAGGATTATGTTCAGTGGACTGTATCAATAGAACACTTCTTCGACCCTGTTACTTTTAGTTCTGGACGTCCGGCACAAGTGTATATGGTTTATAGTTATAATTTATATTTAGTTTAGTTTCCTTTTATATTAAATATTATACTTTATTGTTTTTACATTCAGTCAAGAAAGTATCGGGAGTGGATGATTTGTTTATGGTTCCAAATTCAATTTTTTGTTTTTTTTTGTTGTTGTTAGATTAGCACAACTGTTTTCCATTTTGGCGCGGAGTTTGAGTTGCATCTGTTATTTAGATTAAATACAGTGCTGTTTTTAGTTATATCGTTCTAGTGTATATTGTGAATTTCATAATGGACACAAACATCGAACAAAGAGTTTTGTCTTAAATTTTGCATCGCCAATAGAATTTCGTGTTCGGAGTCACTAAAAATGTTACATAAGGCTTACGGTAAATCGACTTTATCAAAAACACGTGCTTATGAAGGGTACAAAGCGTTCAAAAGCGGTCGAGATGTGATGGAAGATTTGCCTTGCTCTGGTAGGCCATCAACGTCCTCAACTCCAGTTAACATCGCAAAAGTGAAGGAAATAGTGACTGAAAATTCTCATTCAAGTTTGAGATAGATAGCCGCCGAACTTTCTGTGTCTCACGAGTCGATCCGTACCATTTTAAATAATCACTTGGGTATGAAACATGTTGCCGCTCGTCTAGTCCCAAAAGACCTGAATTTTCTCCAAAAACTCAATCGCATAAGAGTCGCTGAGGACATGCTAGAACGAGTCAATTCCGATCCAACATTCACGAAACGCATTGTTACTGGTGACTTGACGTGGGTTTACGAGTTTGACATGCAAACTAGTCAACAAGCTTCAGAGTGGTGCCTTCCAACTGAACCGAAACCGAAAAAACCACGCCAAAGTGGATCAAAAGTCAAAGTCATGTTGTCTGTTTGCTTGAACTATCGCGGTGTTGTGCACTCGGAATTCTTGTCGGAAGGTCAAACGCTAAATAAAGAATATTATTTGGGCGTTATACGGCGTTTAAGAGAGCAAATTCGACGGAAAAGGCTAGGTTTGTGGAAAGAAAATTCTTGGATTTTGCACCACGATAATGCGCCTTCGCACAAAACCATCATTGTGACCGAATTTTTGACTAAAAACTCAACAAATACCATCGAGCAACCACCATTCACCAGATATGGCTCCAGCCGACTTCTTTCTTTTTCCTAAACTCTAATTACCACTTCGTGGCACCCGTTTTCATTCGGTAGAAGACATAGAGGAGAATACGCGGCGAGCACTGAACTCAGTTCCGGAAAAAGCGTTTAAAAAATGTTTTGACGATTAGATTATTCGTTGGCGTAAGTGTATCGTTTCTGAAGGAGCATACTTTGAAGGTGATAAAATAAATGTGGATGAATAACTAACATTTCGTGTATTTTCTTGACAGAGTAGTATATCCTAAATAGTAAATATCAAATAGAAAATACTTAATCGTAAGTACATAATTTGAAAGTCGGCCCTCTGTACAATGCTCCTGCGGGAGGGAATCATCACGATGCATCGCGCATGTGCATGTGGCCTGCTCGGATTGGCTGGCGCCGCAATAATGTGCACACTACAACTACCGCCGTTGAGACCCCGAAGCGATATATAGGTATAGAGTGCCGGTATTGCCTTTAAATTCAGCCCGACCCACATTGCGACCCCAGACTAAGGGCGCGCCTGCCGCCCACATAAACCACAGTTAGAGCCAATTTAAATACTGAAGCAACGGGATCCGCCGTCGTCGGAATCTTTTCTACCGACGCGGTACGACCGCAACCAATGGCCTCCACATTTGCGCCCGCAGCCTCGAAGCCTACAGCGCTACCCGCCACTCAACCGGGACTGAAGAAAAATAAATATCCCCCGTAGGTGGTGGAAACTCTCCCTAACCGGGGGTCGCATTTTAAGATCCTTAGGGAAAAAGTGGGGAGAGCACTGAATGTCCGACCGTATGGTAAGGGTTTTAGATTCCTCCTGGCCGACGAAAACGAATTCCAAGTGATCCTAAATCACCTTTGTGAAAGTGAAGCCAAGGGGATAAGCTGGATCGCTTATTGTCTGCCGAGCTAGAGGAACCTCTAAACAGCAATCAGAGGGATACCAGCTGACGCCTTCCCCGAAAGTATAATGGAAAAAATAAACACCCTAGGGTTCGAAGTGTACTACGTGCGCCCCATTCGCGCCTGTCGTCACAAAGGGGTACCAATCAAGACCCAAACCGATCACAGACGGTCAAGAGAGAGTCCACGGAGATGTACGCAGGGCCGCTTTAGAAGCCCTGATAAACATATTAGAAGCCATACTGAACAACAGCGATCCGGTCTCGGCTATCTTACAAGGAATAGCCAGACTGGGAGGCAACGTGAAGAAGTCGTAGGAGTCCTAGACTGCCTTGTCAATGCACCGCTCGGTATTCCCAGGGGACAGCCAGCGGAGCGAGGGGGCTGAGTCGGACTACGAAGCTGCGGGGAACCACTAAGAACTCTCTCCCAACGACCTTCCCACTGCGATGAGAGGCGAATGAGGACCACTAGAGAGAGGTAAAGTTGCCTCGGACTAGTTTCTCCATAGCTTAGGCTATGAGAAGGACTACGAGCCAAAAAATTTATACCGCATTCCGTATTCAACGAGTGCAAGAACAAAGCCTGCGAGCTGGTAATAGAACAGAAGCTCAAAATAAAGTGTCGACCACATAGAAGAGTATATCATTTCTTCCAATCCAGCAATAGAAAGTTATAGTTCACAAACGGGACGTCCATAGATATAGACGAGTCGTCCCGTACACTTTTCTTTATTTCATTTTATTCTTCGTACTGGAGAGCTCGGGCTTGCTGACTAATGACTGACTTCGAGCTCAATTTCCCGTCTATTTAAAAGGCGATTCGCGCACGGACCCACAACTAGTGACAGTTGCATTTACACAAATTAGTGCGCGAGTACACCGATATGCGGCGCGGTTCGAAGTCATCTGCTGCCCTTTTCGGGGCGCGCAGGTACTCGTCAAGGACATCCTTTCTTCGAGAGCTTCTCGGGCCGTAACAACAGTCCCGGTCATTTTCAGGTGCGGGTGCACCTACGCAGACCAGTCCTTTGTTAAGGCATGTTCCTCATATCCTTCCTCGTGGGAGCTCACGCGGCTTGGCTTCCGATGGCTTGGTGCGTAGTGAAGCTTTTCTACGGTTGGCGCTGGGTAACATTCGACGGGCTATTTCTGCTACTAGCTCCTCTACTTGCTGCATTTTCAAATATTTGGCATTATATCGTTTCTGACATACCGCGTGGCTCCCACGAAGTGTCTAAGCAGGATGTTTTGTGGCGTTTGCAGCCGTCTGCGCTGCCAGGGTGATCACAGCACGTAATAAACGAGAGCGTACACAAGTTTTATAGATCCGCAGTTTCGTCCTTATTGTCAGTCTTGAGGGTAGGACCGGTCGCAGAGCAACACGAGCCGAACAAGCTGAAATAATTGCGCTGTTGATCTGCGGCACCATATTCAGGGACCGGTTGATGATACGCCAAGGTAACGCACAGTGGCGGTGCAGGAAATTCTTTCTCCTCTCCAGAGAAGTTCTCGTGGTTATCTGCGTCGTGGTCCCACAACTAGCGCGGATATCTTCCCCACATTTATTGCCACAAGCCATTCGTCCATCCATGATGGTAATAGGTCCATCAGGCGCCGCTGCATTCTTCTACTTGCAATTTCTAATGAGCGTGACGAAAACAAGTTTGCGCTATCATCTGCATATAGCACCAGAGTGACGTCTTTTTCGCCCATCGTAAGGCTGTTCTGAAGGGTTGGGATATCATTTGCGTAAATGGCATATAGATGTGGGGATAAAGAGCTACCCTGTGATACCTTAGCTGCTATAGGGCGGCACGTGGAGCATTGCTCTTCTTTTGTCACATAAAAGCTTCTGGAAAGGAAGGCTGCTATTATTGTAATTGTCCCTGGAGGAATCTGAGTATTCAATAATATGACTAGAAGGGCGCGATGGTACGCACGGTTGAAGGCTTTCTCAATATCAAGGCTTACCCCGACCGTGTACCTTCACGTGATTCCGTTCCTCCGTCAGATGATGGATAACTGTGCTATGCTGGAGAGTTGTAGAATGGCCGCTACGAAAGCCATATTGTTCGTCTCTAAGACTGATATGGAGGATTATCCGTCTCAGCAGAAGCCTGCTCACACCCACGTGATGTCTAACAGACCAGTTATAAATACATCATAGTCGCACATGCACTTCGCATATGTCGTTCACCATTCGACTCGCCAAACGTACGAGTGTGGCGTAACGCGTAATTCAAACGAAATAAAACAATTAAAACGTGTCAAGACTCAACTCAACTCACGTGACAGACTAAAGTTAACGGAAGTTCAGTTTAACGGGAGTTAACAAGAGCGTTAATATTTTTTGAAGTTAACTTATAAGTTAATGCTATAAGCAAATTGTTAACTTCATTAGTTAACGATTAACGGATTAACGAGTTAATGCCCACCTTTGGTAACTGATAGGTACTATAGTTTTGCAAATAGTGGAATCAGTATTGAAAAGTCCTTTCAGCAGTTTCGAAGTAAAGTGCGAAAAAATTATAAACACCAACAAAATAGTTTTAAAGTTATAACACGATTACTTGTTCTGTGGAAGCAGTATTTAAATTTCTCTATTTTAGAAGGTAAAACAGAACCCTTATAAGATTTCTTATGCGTAGAAACGCATTATAAAAATGATAGCTGGGTGATTAAAAAAGCGCCAAATCTAGTCCTCCAAGCGCTAAAGTGACCTAATGTCACAAAACTGGGAACTTGGCATGAAATATTAAATAACCACTTTTCGATCACATGGCAAATGTCTGAAAGAAACAAAAGGTATCTATCTGTTCTAATCATTAACATAGTAACTAGCAAAGTAACTAGCGCTAGGTGTACCAGTTTTATGGTTTTAATGGTTCTCGCCTTATTTTACCTCTATCTATGTCGGCAGCGTGAACCCATGGACGTATGTATGACTGTAACAGTGAATCTTACTTTAATTCCATGAGTTATGTTTTATAGTCCGTAGTCCTGTTTGGTAGTATGTTCATGAGTAGTCAAGGAGATTACATATCTAAGGAGTGCGCAATTAGAACTAAATAATGGCAAACCGAACTAAAAAGTAGAAAATAATTTAGTAAGTAAGTATCAAGAGCTTGTGTTACAGCAATAGAAAATTGCAACAATCAATTACGACTAATTAATTTGGAATAAGATTAAAATTAATATTAAATTATTAATAAAATAATTTAATTATAGTATAAAAAGCGTGGGGTGCAATTTACTATATGATAATAATGCTTGATAAAGCACCCCACGCTTTTTTACTACAATTGAATTATTTTATTAATAATTTAATTTTTATTTGAATCTTAGTCCAAATTAATTAGTCGTAATTGATTGTTGCAATTTTCTATTGCTGTAACACAAGCTCTTGATACTTAAAAATTATTTTCTACTTTTTAGTTCGGTTTGCTATTAACGCGTGTTTTTTTAGTTTTTTAAACTATAATTTTTTCCGTAAAATTCAAATTATTTTAAAAAAGCTTAGTGTGGTCCATTGTAATACTTTTGACTTAATAATGTAATAATTTCAAAATGTATGTAGAAACGTTCCGTAGCGACATCTATGGTACCATAATCGTACCATTAGTTTTTTAAATTTCTTTTTATCCTGATGATTCTAGTACATTAGAACAAAGTTATAAAATAATTGTATTGTCATCAGTCCTTGACCCCTGTACAAATTTTCATTTCTAGAAGTCTGATCAGATTTCTGGAAATTGGTAAAAATTACGCTGAAAGATTCCGTTACATACATACATACATACATACAGGTGAAGCTAATATAAAGCGTTTAAAAAACGTCCAAAAGTGAAAGGCACCTACTTAGGTATTTTATCCCTTTCGCTCAAGGTGAATCATATCATATGCGGACATATTTATTAAGTCATAGAGCTAGATAACGATAAAAGTTACAGTAACTAATAGTACAAATTACAATAGAATTCCTTGTTGCCAAGATCTATTTACCTTCATTTTTTAAACTTTTTTACATACTTTTGCTTAAAAAATCATCGTGTTTCTTTTTTTTATTTTTTTTATTTTGGAGGTTTATTAATCTAATTCGAAAGAGCACAAACGGTTTTCGGGGGGATGTATGTTAGGTTTAGAATGTTGGTGAGAAAATTTTTCTATGCTAACATTAGCTTTTTTAGGTTAAGACGTCACTAACGTTCCCAACAAATCAGATAATAAAAATAATTTTCCAGATCTTTACAAAAATTGTGTGACCCCGATATTAAGCACTAGGCTTGTAACTACTATGAGTACCATGCAACGAACTGAGGGAAGTTTCCAACAACAACAACCACACTCCATGTGAATTTAGAAAAATTCGTTTTCTAAATTTAGCTGACCGGATATCAAACTCGGGGCACCCGGCTTGGTAGGCAGAGGCTCTGCCATCACACCAACGGGCCAGTCATTGAAATGCAAATGATAAAAATTGTAAACATCGTATAACATAATAATTTAATAGGGTAAGTCCGGGGTAGTTGGCCATAGTTTTTTTAAAACGCTGTTAAAAAAAAACCTTACACATTACTACATAAATCTTTATTTGTAATTAAACTTTAAACAATCAACTTTAAGATATTAAACAAAAAAGTAACAATTTCTAATGAGAACGTCTTAAAAAAACGTCTTAAAAAAATTACAATTGGCCATCTCTCCCGAGGTGTCTGGGTGTGAAGGCCATAACATTAGAGGTAAGATGGCCATAACTTAACTTTAACTATACCATAGTTTATGTTCTTATACTCTATTTTTTATGTATTTGTATGTATTTGTATTTTAAGTATAATCTACATATCATTCTACATATCTTCACGCTGTATTTCTAACGGGGTAGTCAGAGAGGACGGAGCGCCAGGCGTCGCGGTCCTTACATACTTCTTTCACTTTCTCAAATCTCATCATTTTCCTCACACATTTTCGCCTAGGTATGCGAGTGTTTTTGACATTTCTGTCGGCTAACACTGGCTATTTGATCTTCATAAGTCAGCCTTGATCTTCTTTGGCTTCTTTTACCACTCGCTTTCGCTCTGTAGATTTTCTTCGTCAGTCTTTCATCAACATCACTCATTCTTTCTATGTGCCCGAAATTTTGTCCGCAAGAAGGACACCGCAGATATTCCTAAGAGATCGCATTTCCGCTACATTTACCTTACTTTCACTCGATTTTGGGCATATCCAGATCTCACTACTGCACAATAATGTTGGAACCAACACCGCATTTGTATGGCCATTTTGGCTGAGTTTGATATATTCACGCTGCCTACTAATGCGGAAGGAGCACCGTTCGCTTTATTGCCGGTTGCTACCCGTCTCTCCATAACTAACTCACATCTTTCATCCCTCAAAAACGCACTCCCCAGATATACAAATTCATTCACTTGTTCTAGACATTTTTCATTTAACCATACTTTGCACTTTGTCTGTAAATCTTTCCTTTCAAACACCAGAACCTTAGTTTTGTTTACATTCATATTCAATCCTTTCACTTCACAGTCTTCTTTCATGCACGTAAGTAGTGTCTGCAACTCTGCTTCTGATGGTGCTATAAGCACAGCGTTGTCAGCGTATAAAAAGCAGTTTACCACTTGTAACATTTTTTCGCTATTGTACCTTCTTTTTAAGAGCTTAGAGGCTGTCAGAGAAAATAATTATAGGACTGGCAAGTTAAAAATTTAAATATGTTTTTTTTTGGAAGAATAGAACAGGATTTGAAAAATGAGAAAAAAAAGAGAGCGATGTGGTTTTTTTTGGCAGAACAATAATGGTTGTGATGGAGTAAAAAGGAGATTATTTTTCTCAAATTATATTACAATTTTCTTCTTACAATAGAATTTTATTTAAAAAGATTTCCAATAAATTTCAAAATTTACTTTATCCATTCCCTTTTCGTGGCATCCGGGTGGGAATGGTATACACTGTACGATCACATATCATACCACTCATACTACCTTTCAATGTCTAGAGCCTTTCGCCTTTTTCTTGTATTTATTAAGCATCTACAAAACAAATATGAAAATGAATCAAATATATGAATAAGACATCATTTCTGTACCATCGGTATACGTTGGCGATATGGCCATGACATACCGACTACAATTACCGAGAGATGGCCATCTCTCCTTTTTTTTCCGGGAGAGATGACCATCCCTAAAATGAAAACAAGTCAAGACACGACCTGCGTGGTTTTGAGGTTAGAACGAAACGTTCCTCGTACACTGCAAAAAATACAAAAATCACCATTATTTTAAGAAACTTACACCACAGCCGTGTAAAACATGAACCCTCTGAAAAATATTTGCACTGGACAAAACAATAAACATAGATTTTACATATTTCTGTTATTTTTTCACCAGACTGTTGGTCGTACCTTAACTCCCATCCACTACACGAAGCGAACTAAACAGTAATTAGCGACAACAAATCAACTGTTCCATTAATTATTTCGATGGGCCATCTTTCCCTTATGGCCATCTACCCCGGAATTACCCTATATAGGTAGTAGGCATTTTTAATTCTTTCAAATTTTTTGTAGGTACTAGGTAGGTACATAAAATATTCTATTAATACAGGAACCTATTTGAATAAAAAATCTATATTATAATAAAAATATATATATCAAAATTCTCATAATATTCTGTTGTCGTTTAGATATAGGTACGTAATTTTTATGAGTATATTTGCAATAATAGTCTAATATAGCCGTAATATAACTAAAACAATTAGCCAACACAAATAAGAATAATTAGTATGGCGACTACCAATCTATTATTCTACCACATAATCTTACTAAATTAAAATTTAAAAATATAGTCTTATTTTTGAGATACGGAATATTTTCGGTGCCAGCGAAGTCTTCGTTTTTCATTGTTTTTTAGAAATACTATGAAATGCAAACTTATTTTTGCTGCCGATTAAATAAACATTGTAAACATATTCATTTAACCCGACTACGGAATTCTTCACTGTGTGTGGTACGACATGCGCTTGGCCGATTTTTTCTCATTATACATCGTTAGCGCTATTTTTAGTTAGCATTACAGTCGTTACATAGCATAGCATTAGTTAAGTATTTAATTAATAAAATTTAATTAATTAAGTTCTAATTAATTGTCTAAAATATCGATAACATCTACATTTTCAGTAATCTATACTAAAATTATAAACAGGTAAACTTTGTTTGTATGTAATAAATGAACTCGACAACTACTCAACCGATTTCAAACATTCTTTCACCTATAGAAACTTACATTATCAGTGAGTAACCTGAGCTGTATTTCATTTTCAAGACATTTCTGCGAAGCCGGGGCGGATCGCTAGTGTAAAATAATTACGCTCTATATTTGCCACGCTACTTGAGGCTGTGATCGTGCGCCCAGGTACGTTTTTCCACAAAATAAAGTATAAGTTCTTTCTGTGAAATCAGGCACATTTTGCTACCTACATTAGTACCACATGGCTTTGGGACTCTTGTAGGTACATATTTTTCATAGAGTTCTCTCAAATATTTCTTCTATTAAGAAATGTTAAAAGAAGATGATTAAAAAATATTTCTTAGAGTTAAAGTCATTTCAGCGACTCAAGTACGAATAAATGTAGGCACACACATAAGTAGCTGTTAGCTATTTATACTTGTACTATGTATGTACACAGATTAATTAGTTTACTAACGTAAAATGTATGTATATTAATCACAAAAATAACGTTGCCATCCAAGCGTAGAAACAATCTGAGAGGATGAAGATAGACTGCGCGACCGTCGATTGTAGACATTATAACAAATGCATTTTGAATTAACAACAACTAAGTACAACTCGAGTGGTATGATATTTAGAATAAAAATTAGATGACTGTTTAATAATTTTTGATGAAATTAATTAAAACAGATCGTGTATTAAATGGCTGGCATATTTAGAAGAAAGATTGTTAAAACATATAGGTATATTTTGTTATAGATTTTAAATCTTTATGATATACGAATACAATGTTCTTAAAAACATCCTCCCCGAGGTACTCTCGGAAACCCTTGTCTTAAATATGTTTGGCCTATTTAGTAAAAAAAACTAGGCAAGCGAAACTCTTATGTATTTGAGGTATTACGTACTGTCAGACCAAGGCTACTTATGAAGATCAAATAGCCAGTGTAAGCAGACGGAAATGACAAAAGCACTCGCATACCTAGGCGAAAATGTTCTAAGAGAATGATGAGATTTGAGGAAGCGAAAGAGGTATGTAAAGACCGCGACGTTTGGCGCTCCGTCCTCTCTGACTTCCCCGTTGGGGATATAGCGTGAAGATATGTATGTACTGTCAGTTGTTAGGTACTTGTTACCAACCGCCAAATGTAAAACAAGCTTTGTCGCAGAAATTTCTTTTTATGTAAAAATAAGTGCTTCACATAATACTATCGTGTTAATTATCCTTCAAATTTTAACTTATTCTCAGTGTTTAAGACTTTTCAAGTTTTTTTCAACGATACTTTTGGAGACAAAGTTGGGGAATATAATATAAGTTTTTCGAAAAATTGTAAAAAAAGTGACACAAAGTAACTTGTTATATATTTTTGAAAGCGTGATATAAAGAGCTTTCCTTTGATGAAAGCCGCCACAAGATGAAACAGATTTTTTTAAAATCTTATTTGAATCTCCAAAACTAACTCCCAAAAGTGAATAAATAAATATAGGTTCACGGCTGACTTTGGACTAACAGTTACGTACTACAATTATTGTTCCTTCAGTTGTTTACGTCAATTAATCTCTGAGGAAAACGACTGTTGCAGACAGACGGGTAGACACAGAGGTGACTCCATAAATGTTCCATTTTTCGGAATTTGTAATGGAGCACGAATAAAACATCACGATTAAAAGCTACTAATTCAAATTAAGAGAGATCTTATTTTTAATACTTTTTTTATGTAGATATTACATAGGGAAGTACATAATAATAAAGTTTCTCTGTTATTATGCTCTGTTATGTATAATAATTAATAACATAAAAAGTTTCAACAAAAGCAATAAAAAGCTCTCGCTATAATTGTATCAGTGTTGTTGGTTTGTTGTCGTGAGATTACAGTAGTTGTTTTGTGTACTAACAGAAAGATAACAAGATTTTATATCGTTTCTATTCTTAGGAAAAAGTCTTCTTATGTTAAATATATATAGGTACTAAAGAAGCCTTTGCCCACGACTTCGGCCGCGTGGTGGCGACTTACAACAAAAGTGATAGCATAAAATCCTTCTCCATAAAAAAATACATACTGTAACATTTTTTCGCTATTGTACCGTTCGCTATTGTGTTCTTTTTAAGAGCTTAGAGGTTGTCAGAGAAAATAATTATAGAACTGGCAAGTTAAAAATTTAAATATGTTTTTTTTTGGGAGAATAGAACAGGATTTAAAAAAATGAGAAAAAAAAAGAGAGCGAGGTGTTTTTTTAGAGAGAGAACAAGAATGGTTGTGATGGAGTAAAAAGGAGATTATTTTTCTCCTCAAAAAAAGAAGATATTTGATTTCTTTGTAAAAGTAAAATCTGTTAAGAATATTAAAGATGTTGGCAAAGTGAAAAAGAAAGAGGCTCGAACCAGAAGACTGATATCGCCCAAACTTCCAAGGCAAATGGACCCCTCGACAAGAATAAGGGGAGCAATGGCTTCAATCGGATAAAGAGCACATTAATCATGGTGACGCACCAGTTTCATACGAGTTTATAGAAGTTATATTTACAATGACGATGCTGATTGCAGAATTTTACAAAGTCGACTTATAATTTTGGAGATAACATTCGAGAGTGGAGTATGGGACAATACAATCTAGTTTAAGCCAGTGGTTTGTGTTTTTTTTATCATAATGTGTAAATTATAAGGTGAAAGGTATTTATATCTGATTTTTGTAAACTACACCACACCATCACAACCACTTTGATATCTTTCTGTTTCTATATTATTTACAAAATTAATTCTGGTTTATTTGTTTCAAATTATATTACAATTTTCTTCTTAAAATAGAATTTTATTTAAAAAGATTTCCAATAAATTTCAAAATTTACTTTATCCATTCCCTTTTTGTGGCATCCGGGTGGGAATGGTATAATACGTACCAACTTTCACTGTGATCGGTTTAACGGTGTTGGAGTATAGCGACTACAGATTATACCATATACAAAGATCAATTTTATACAGTATACAGAGAAGAAATGTCTTAATAGGGGTTAAAGTATGAAATTGCTGTTTTAACGCACTGGCCACTGAATTAAATTAAACCTACATGGTGCCAGATTTCAGAGTGAAACTTTTTTCACACGAAAACTATAACATGGACTTTTTGGCCGGAACGGGGGAAGTGAGGTTGTCATTTTATTTAGATTTTCTATTTTTTACACTTTTGGGAGTTCTAAAGTACAAAAGTGATAGTATCAATCAATGATGTTATATTACTATTATAATATCATTGGTATCAATATACTATATCGTACTTCGTACAAAAATGATAGTATCAATATACTATCACTTTTGTACTTCAGAACTTAAGATTATTTAGAATTAAGATTAGCACTCATCTATATCCATTGTTTGGAAGTGTGAACCAGTTCAATGTTTCGACCCTAGACATAAAAATCCATTGGGGTCAAATCAGGCCATCACGCAGGCCGGTGCTCTACCGGTCCTTCTCTTCTAATCCAATTGTTAGGGAAACAATTGTCGCAGCGCCGGCTCTGGACCATGTAGCGCCCGAGTGCTATCAATACCCTGGCGTCCTTTAGTAGGCGCGCGATCAAAATGGAATACTTACAAATATATTTCCACCAGTGATTAGAAATTCGTGTGCAAATAGTGCAATTATAAATGATGAGAAGCAATAGTCAGTGACTTGTGGGGTAGACTCGAAAGTAAAAAGTATTTTTTAAGAAGGGAGGGGTACAAGAATGAAAAAGTACAACTTTGTTGTTAACTTAAAAATGTTTTATTTAAAAATTAATTATGAACTACAGGACAAACTAGGTATGGAAATTTTGCAGACACACACACAACAGAGTTCACATTAGTATTTTAGTGAGTGCAAAATATGTATATACAAACCTTTGAACAACCACAGCTACTAGGTGTCGAAAATTAAAATATACCCAGATCTTTGGACTATTGGATCGGTAGACACGAACTTTGGCAGGCCTGTTCCTTTTGTTATTCATGTCCAGCGAAGCGGATGGGTATCAGTTAGTAACTTTATTCTACTAATATTCCACTCGCAAATGGGGGCTGAATTGTGTATGAAACTTATGTAGCTTTTTATACGCGGGCCGCAGAGATGCTTAATAGGTGCGCACATGCTTAGATATGCAATAAGTTGACCAGCACGTTTATTACGTAACTTGCAGACAGCATGCGACAGCCAATATCGCGCGATATATGCTGTCGAAACGAGAATTTGTGTAATGTAATTTGTATAGTGGCGCTAAATCTACCGCGAAAAGTGCATTTTACGATCATAGAATAATAGATACGCAATCGTCATACATGATACTAATATTTTATTACAATTAATCACCGGTCACGCAATGATCGCGTGGCTGTCACTGTCTGTAAATGTTTAGGTAATAACCCCGCGGAACGGGCAGATACGTGAGAGCAGACGACTTTGACGCATATATAAAATACACGCAGACGAAGTCGCGGCTAGTGTAGTACTTATAATAATAATTAAATAGTACAGTTAAAAATTTTTTTTTTTTTTCATTCCTTCTATTCGAAAAACAAAGATTGGCGGGGTTATCTATATATATAAAAGGCGTTGTATGTATGTATGTTCCTTATGGACTCCTAACTAGGGGGCCGCGACATAAATTTTAGTGTCTGTCTGGACAAATTTAAAAAAAGAAAGCCTAACCGAGTACGAAATTGAACTTTTTACTTAAGGTAGTAGAAAATTAATTTTTACCTCGGACGATATTCTAAAGTAGAATCCCTTGCTGCGATCAGGATTCTACTTTAGAAACCTTCACTCCGCTCCGGACTCAAAATAGCGCCTCGCCGTAAAAATATTATTTTACTCCCTTGGTGTATAATCTACTAAGTATTTCTAGTTACTGTTCTTAGTAGTAAGTAGTTGGAATTGGTTAAACTTAAAGTAATAAATGTGGTCTCCGTGATGGGAGTATAATATCTAGAAATATTATGATAATTCATGTATATTAGTCTAATAGTATATGGAATGGTTACGTGCATGTCCATGTCGCTGAAAATTAGTTTTAAATGTTTTAAAATCTAAACGAGTTAAAATGTTGTGAAAACATACTATTTTTGGGTGGTCATAAAAATACCTACCACCAGTATGTATCGGCAGTTGAGTTCGCTCGTTCACTCATCGAACCCCTTTTTTAGTTTCTTTGAAGAAATCTGTAAACATGTACCCAGCGCCCTGAGGATGGGTCTGACTGACCATTAAAACCTCTATAGTGGTCGTCTTCGGCGTATTGTCGATGGCTCCAGGATCTCGTACACTCTATGTGGAGCTTTTACTTATGAAAACTCCTGCGGTGGTCATCCTCGGTGATTTCTTGACATTAGTAACAGTAACAGAACCCTCTTGCACTCTCGCAGTGCCACAACAGCGCACATGAATTTTCGTTCTCCTCGTAGTCGCAAAGGTGGTTGTAGGGACACGGAAGGCCTCTTTATTCGCCTCTTAAAACAGGCAGGGAACACCAAAGCTTTATTCTCTGGCCCGGGCTACAGGATTGTCGGTCCAAGACGTACGGCGCCCCGCCTCGGCATCGTCATCTTCGAGCGGTATCTGACTTTTCTCGCTCCCGCTTGGCGGCTTTCTTCTGAACCATTACGAGGTAGAAGGACGACATGACTTTTCACCTGCCAGCATAGCTGCTACCACCACTGGTAGGGACCGATATTGCACGATCTGGCGGACCAGAGCTTAGCGCTCGGAGTCCCTTGCGGGGTACTACTTTAGCATGTGCTAGACGCCGTCCTAATCCCCTCACAGTGGTGGGACAATGCTGTCTTTTCTCTACCGATCCGATGAGAATACCGACCGAAGCAGCCGTGCCCGGTCAGAACCTGTGTCAGTCGGTAGGTGACGTGCCATTGCCTCTGAAACCAGACCTCGAGGTACAGCAGAATTGCGCCTCTACGCATTGGTGTGAACTTTTCGGTTCCTCTAGCCGCTCACGCTATTTCGCCACTGTGCGTCTGCATTCCTGCCGACGCACTTCTCCCGTTAGTGATCACTTCATTCATATAACACTTAATTACCCATTTATTAACTTTATGCAACCATGCAATATAAATATGCAAAATCAATTGTGTTTCATTACTTTATATAATACAAGTTTTATTAAATATAATGACTTGATTAATTTTAAATTAGCTAAATTTTTTCTATAATTTGCAATACCTAGTTAATATTCTTTGTCTTTACGTTGAATATAACTAAGATGAAATATTTCTTGGGGGTTATTTAAAGTAGGAAAGTTAATTAAAACAGATTGAGGTATTGTTTATGTAATAGTTTAATTAAACTGAAAAAGAACCTTAAGTTACCCTAGTAGTAGTAATAGTAGTATCTGTAGTACATTAAAGATTTTCCAATTTCATTCTTATATAAAAGTCCTAGAAATATTTTAAAGAAACTGCATAGTTTTAGCACGTTTTACCTACCAGGTTAATATTTATGATATCCATATCTCAATATGTATAGGAAATTTCCATAAGATTTAGGTATTATAAATTCAGAAAAGATACAAAATAGATTATATTGCTACGGCTGGGTAGTTAGCATAAAAAATGTAATATGAGAAACAATGGGTCTTATATAATTGTGGTTTAGCTACGTATACCTACTTAATTTGATTTCTTGTTACACACATTGATGTTAAAATAAAATGTTAATATTCCTGTAACAGTTACAATGCTTAAAATAACTACAAATAATAAAAGTCTAAAGAGTAATATGGGCTCCATCAAAAGCCTTATAATAAAAAGAAAAATTTATTTATGACTTACAGAATAAGTATAATTCAAACTACAACTTAATAGATTGAATTTAATAGCTTTCACAATAAATTTACTCTTTTTACCCAGTTACTATTGCAGTTCTTAAAATAAATCGGTTTAAACAGAATTATTTTGCATGTAGGTATCAAAGAGAATGTAAAATTACTATGATAAGCTAACTTGGTCCGAGATGGTATGTATCCTTCAAGGAATTCTTATGTGTCATTGTCAGGATGACAGCAGCTGCAGAATTTAAAGGTATTGGAAAAAAATTATAAGCAGGTATACAGAAATTTATTTTATTAATACAAGCTATTATTTTAACTTTTAGTTTAAATTGTTTTATTTTTTTTATATTCTGTGAATATTTTATTGTGTCATTATACTTATTATAATTTACATTTTACTTACTTATACAAGTTGTCATGTTATTTTATGAAGTAGTAACATTTTTCGCAGGACTAAATCATATTTTTTATAGCGAGAAATAACAATTTTGTCGTAAATTTTAACAATAATTTCAACGTGCCTTTAAATTCTATTTGTGCGAAGCTGGGCGGGTCGCTAGTCATTGATAAAGTTGTTCGTAATATGTGTTATTTTTGTCATTTAATTAGTGCCTTCTAGTTAAGACAGATTATGTAGTAGTTATTTGTTTGATAACATACTAACCTGATCATTCATAGCGTAGACTACACTCGATTTTGCGTCAAGCGAAACTGACAAAGGCGATTCGAGGTTTTCTGGACGCTGCAATAAAGAAAAATCATTTCATAATACATATACATCATGTGTGTATGCAGGGTATGAAGTAACATGATAAACATATAAATAGTAAAGAGTATTCGTAAAAGAAAATGTCACATATATCTACTATTTTTTCGAATACAGGGTTCAATGGAAAAACTTACAAAAACAAATATTGCAACGGCGTTCTGCGCTTTAAAAATGGTCAAGTGCGCGTTCGCCTTAAGTGCAGAGGGATCCGTACGATATACCATAATTATGTACCGTGCGTATTTACAAAATGGTATATTCTAAACTTGTATGTATGTATTTAGGCTCTGTTCTATAAAATTTATAAAAAATTATGCAGTAGTTTCGAAGATTGAGGAGGGGAAAGTTCAAGTCGAATTTATATAACACATAAATTTCACATCTGTACTTCTATACTAATATCGAAAAGAGGTAAAATTTGTTCATTTGTATGTAATGGTTAAACTCAAGAACTACTCAATCGATTTCTCACATTCTTTCACCTATGGAAAGCTACATTATCAGTGAGTAACATTGTTTTCAAAAAAATTTCTACCCGTGCGAAGCCGGGGCGGATCGCTAGTTATTTGTATATACATATTATATGTTAAATTATATGTTTAAACGCAGGTTACAACAGTTGAAAATTTAATGAGAATGTTCCTAGCGTTTTAGGAAGTGCATGGTTACTTAATTACACTATGTAATTAAATTACCTAAATAAATCATTTTATTGTTATTGAGAGTCACATGTGAGTTGATTAATGGAAAAGAATTTCTTTTCAAAACCATTTGTAGGCCATTTGCAAGCTATAAAAAATGAAAACAATATAAAATAATTATAATTTGTACCATCAAAATGCAACTTCAACAACATATCCATATCCATACTAATATTATAAATGCGAAAGTCTCTCTGTCTGTCTGTCTGTTCCGTTTTCACGGCTAAATCGCTGGACAGATTTTGATAAAATTTGGCATGGAGATAGTTTGACACCAGGGGGTGAACATAGGCTACTTTATTTTTCAAAAATTTACCCCTAAAGGGATAAAAAGGAGGATGAAACTTTGTATGGGAAATTTTTAATCGCTGAACCGATTAAGATGTAATTTGATACAGAATACACCTTTTCTATTAAAAAAAAATAGTTTTCTTTTTTTATCAAAAATCTACCCCTAAAGGGGTGAAAAGGGGGATGAAACTTTATAGGGGAAATGCTAAACCGCTGAATCAATTAAGACGAAATTTAGTACATAGATAAAACCTTTTCTGTTAAAAAACACAGCCTTCTTTTTTTCCAAAAATCTACCCTTAAAGGAGTGAAAAGGGAGATGAAACTTTATAGGGGATACTAATGTTATAAATGCGAGTCTCTGTTTGTCTGCCTGTCTGTGTGCTTGGTTTTTACGGCTAAACCGCCGGACCGATTCCTATAAAATTAGACATGGAGATAGTTTGACACCAGGGAATGAACATAGGCTACTTTATTTTTCAAAAATCTACCTCTAAAGGGGTGAAAAGGGGGATAAAACTTCGTATGGGAAATTTTTAACCGCTGAGCCGATTAAGATGTGATTTGGTACAGAATACACCTTTTCCATTAAAAAAACATAGTTTTCTTTTTTATTAAAAATCTACCCCTAAAGGGGTGAAAAAGGGGATGAAACTTTATAGGGGAACTTTATAATGCTAAACCCTAACAATATGGGTATCAAATGAAATAGAATACGCAGGGGAAGGTAGATACATATGTGACGTCACCATAAATCCAATATGGCGAATGTTATTATATTCATTTTCAAATCCAAGATGGCGATTATTACTTTTTTTGGATAAATCGATACGGGTATCAAATTCTAGGTTTCTCGGGGTGCTGATTACGAAAATTATGTTTATTTTCGAATCCAAGATGGCGATTATTATTTTTTTGGATAAATCGACATAGGTCTCATATTCGAGGTTTCTCGGGGTGCTAATTACGAAAATGATGTTCATTTTCAAATCCAAGATGGCGAATATTACTTTTTTTTTGGATAAATCGATATGGGTATCAAATTCTAGGTTTTTCGGGTGCTGATTACGAAAATGACTTTCATTTTCAAATCCAAGATGGCGAATATTACTTTTTTGGATAAATCGATATAGGTGTCAAATTCTAAGTATCTCGGGGTGCCGATTACGAAAAAGACGTTCATTTCGTAATCCAGGTAGCGAATATTATTATTTTTTAAAAATGTACATGGGTGTCATGTTCTAGGTTTCTCGGGGTACTGATTACGAAAATGACGTTCATTTTCAAATCCAAGATGGCGAATATTACTTTTTTCGTATTAATCGATATGGGTGTCATATCCTAGGTTTCTCGGGGTGCTAATTACGAAAATGACGTTCATTTTCAAACCCAAGATGGCGAAAATGACTTTTTTGGACAAATCAATATGGGTGTCACATTATAGGTTTCTCGGGGTGCTGATTACGAAAATTATGTTTATTTTCGAATCCAAGATGGCGATTATTATTTTTTTGGTTAAATCGACATAGGTATCATATTCTAGGTTTCTCGGGGTGCAAATTACGAAAATGATGTTCATTTTCAAATCCAAGATGGCGAATATTACGTTTTTTTGAGTAAGTCGATATGGGTATCAAATTCTAGGTTTTTCGGGGTGCTGATTACGAAAATGGCTTTTATTTTCAAATCCAAGATGGCGAATACCACTTTTTTGGACAAATCGATATGGCTGTCAAATTCTAAGTACCTCGGGGTGCTGATTACGTAAATGACGTTCATTTTGTAATCTAAAATGGTGAATATTTGTTTTTTTTGATAGATCTACATGGGTGTCATGTTCTAGGTTTCTCGGAGTATTGTTCAATACCAACAGTATGGGTGTCAAATAAAGTGGGATACGCAGTGGAAGGTTTTTGTATATGTGACGTCATTATAAATCCAATATGGCGGATGTTCCATAGAAGGAAATAACTTTTTCGTTCAAAACTAACAATATGGGTATCGAATGAAATGGAATACGCAGGTTTTTGTATATGTGACGTCATCATAAATCTAATATGGCAGATGTTCCATTATAGAGAATAACTTTTTTTTAACACCAACAATATGAGTACCTCGGGTAACCTCAGTAACCTAAAGAGGTCAAGGAACATTTTTCCACGCAGACGAAGTCGCGGGTACAGCTAGTATAATATAATTTCGAATATAATTTCTGCTGTTATCCTAGTAATGACTTTTACTTTATTACTTTAAAGTAATAAGTAAATAATTCCTTTCATTAGAGCGAATACAAAGCAGAGTAGATATTAATTTATTACAAGGTTGCATTCAGTAATAGGTAAGTCATTGGGAAGTAAAAGTTCCCTTAATGTTTCAAAACATTCAACAACTACTCAATACTTCTAAATAGCTCTTTTTTACTCCAGTAAAGCTTACTATCATTTTACTAGTGTTAGTGACTACTAAGTAACAAGAAGACACATTTTTGGCAGAAATGTTTCTAACGAAAATGTAACGAGTTGCCAGTATATAAAAAAGAAGAGAAAGAAGACCACAATGGTACAAGAGGAATAAGGTGCGATTTATTTTATCTATCTGTAACAGCTGCTTATTTTAGCAATGCTAATGCTATTGACGTAAAATTTGGAATAGTATTAAATAATGTTTGCCCACATTTATTGCAATTTAACGTTAATTTTAGTGCAATTTATAGTTAATTTTATTACAAAATATTGATAAAGTACGTAACTATTAAATCAAAAAATATTATGATTGCGGTGGTCCTACTGGTGTGTGATAGCTAAGCGTGGTGTAAGTAAAGGCTTTCGAGTTGCCTAACTGTTTCATAGTGAGTCAGTGCCCATTATAAACTTTTTTTGGGGCTTTTTGGCGGCAGAGCGTAATGTGAAGTTTACGTTTCGTTTAGATTGAGATTATATTTTATGTGATTTTGGGAATTTTAAACTACAAAAGTGATAGAGTATTGTAGGTTAAAGTTCTGTGCAAGTGTATAGAATAATTGAAAATCTAATTAAATATTTGCTGCTGAAAGTTCGCGTTTTTCTTTTAACATAACTACTTACTATCACTTTACTGAGGAGCGTTAAGGATCAATTATCAACAATCGCAATTACTGATAAGACAAAAGAATTGATAAAAATAGATCATATAAAAAAATAAGACTAATTAATATCCTTTCTCGTAATGTAATAAAGAATGATGTCTTTTTCCACATCTCTTGGAGCTCGTTGGTTGGCTGTATTTGAGAACTAAATGATTAGGACATAGACAGTTGAAACAAAGTCCTTTATTTTGCACAAAATTCTGTTTCTCACTTGAGCTGTTTACCAAATTTCTTGCTTTGGTACTAGAAATGGTGGCCATCAAATTCGCACGATGCCTCGTATTTTACAATATATCTAAAACGGGAAATTTAATTTACGAGCGATTCACTACACAATGACTGTTCTTAGTTGATGATTAATAATGAAATTTTTACACGTACAATTCAGTGTATAAGAACTTTTCTAAGTCTAAAAGAATAACACAATTTTTCCCAATTCAATGCACGAGAAATTTCTAGGTCCACAATTATCACTTGAAAATTAATCTCTGAACAAACTTAAAAATTCTACAAGTTCTAACTTAATGCACGAAAAGTCCACAATCATCACTTGAAAATGCAAAGTTCTAACGTCCTAAACATTTTACTCACAGTTTCGGCACCAATATCACAGATTAATTAGGTACTAACGTAAACCAGTATGTTGAAAACTCACGCAGACCACAATACTGAACTTAAACTAAGTATACTTTGTTTTTGATGTGACACTTTATTATTTACACACATATATAATACACATAATGTAACAATAATTTTAAAAATATAAATTGATATAATTTCTACTTCGGTCTTTACCGAACAAAGTAGAAATTCCGAATATTGTCCTAATGAATCCACTGCATATGTAAACAGTGATGGTCTAAATGCATTTACTGTGACGTCGCATTATGTAATATGGTAACAACGTTCCTAATTTATCTGAGGGCTGTGTATTCTTGTTTTAAAATGATCCTGACCTCAATCTTTACTTAGAAATCAGTGCGAGATATTAAAATAAAATAAAGCCATATAGCATATTTGTATGGATTTTAAGACATTATGCTCTCATTGCAACGAATTCGAAAATACTGAATTCGTTGTCTCATTGCTCGGGACGAATTCGAAATAACGTACAAAATAGATATTAGGATTAAATAATGAACACTGAAAAACATTCGTAATAATGACAGAATCAGAATATTTGTCGTCTTTTTTCCGGGAAATTTTCGTCGAGCTCTGTTTATTGTCCCATAATAAACTTGTGTTTGAACGGTCACTTTAGTAATCCATCATTTATACATACATGCCTGTTGTGGCAAGACATGATTGCGTGGCTTACAAGGGACCAAGTATTATTAGAAGCATTATTGCTAGGAAGAAACGCCGTAGAGTGAATTTCACTATCTTTTTCGTTATACCATACAAGCCATTATTATACTCATTACTGATAATTTGATGTTACAAAGATACTTAGTAGAGAAATTTCTAATAAAATAATTACAAAGGAACGTAAACGAACTCATTATGTTAAGGGTGAGGCTGCAGAGAAGTGGTATTTATGTACCTAGTAGTAGTAATAATCTAAATAAAATGTTGGAAATGGTAGATAGATTATAGTTAATCACGCTAGCCTAGTGCATACAGCTAGATGTGGTCAGTCTCTATTAGCCTATTTTCAGAATTATCAACCCAATAGTATATGACGTCTGCTCTGCCTTAACGGCTACTGTCACATAATTGCCGTGACCAATGGCTTTACGTGTCTTCGAAGCATACTTGATATAGTGCTGTTACTACACCCATCTACAGGTGACCGTGTGGTACGTTTCTTGATCTCAATGACCGTATCAAATACTAAAGCACCACTATATACGCTGCTAGCGTATTTTTAACTTGCGTTCATCTGTCGAATGTCGAACAGGGGTGTACGTATATTAACGCATAAGTATTACAAACACATGCTTGGAATCTCTGTTCTTCAAGAGAGAATCTCTATCCCTTTGCGCGTTTTTTTGTGCGAAGGTTTGTTTGAAATAATGCGCTATCGACGATTCGACGTTATATCGACTACTACAAGCCTCCTAGAAGGATTTAATTCAAGGAACACAGAGCCTACATAACCTGTCTGCTTGGGAAAATCATAATCCGCTGCTGGAGTGCTGGTCATGCTTTAGTATTTGATAGATAGATGACGATCTCTCTACGGGGATTACCCTAAATCTATCAACTATTAGCTATTCTCATTTTCTCGCGGCTATCATACAAAGCCTAAAGTAAATCTCTGTTGTTAAATGTTAGCGCTGATCTGCAAAAGGCATATTTTTAACAGCAGTCGGCTATACGTCAAATTTTTTTAGCTTTACATTTTCGTTCCTTCTCCCTTCTTTCCTTCGTTTTGTACATTTTCTTCGTCAATCTTTAATAACTTTTTCTTTAATGTGCATGAACCATCTAAGCATTCCTTTGTTCATCTATATATTAATACGTGAAGAGAAAACTTTCTACCCCTTTTCAAGAAAATTGCGCGGACGGAAGAGTGTGAAATTTGGTACACTTAAAGTTTATATGGAGAAGATCTGGAGAAAGCTAAAATTTTTGTACAATATGTGTTACAAATAAGTACATTAAATTAACTTAAATAAAACGATTATTGTTACGTTCATACAGCCGTTGTCAAAACACTCAATTTCAAACTCATAATAATTTGTGATCACATATATGTAACCTGCTTGGATTAAACAGTCGCACAGAGTAGCGATTGTTGCCAAAGAGATTATATTATAAGAGTATATTTACGGTCGAATTTCGACCAATGGACGACCTCTAGTTTTCATTATAACACTGTCATCCTACCTTGTAATACTGCGTAATTCGTAATGTGACATGTGCTCTATAATTTCGTAGGAGCTATAGTACACATTTAATCGTAATGGTTAAAGTGTTCTCTATAAAAGACGTAAAACATAATAGCGCTTGATTAAATTCGAACAGGGAAATAGAGAAGACCGTTTTGAATTATTTTAACTCTGAAACATTTTTAGCCTATGAATGCACAGTGCTTAAACCAAAACAATCAGAAACAGACTTAAAATTAAAAAAATGTGAAAGCTTAATTTTTTTGGTAGTTAGCAAACATGAGTAAAAACAGAAGTTTTTATTAGTACAAAACCTTGAGTCAAGCTCGAGTCTAACAAAAATGTGTACATAATAGATTTACTACAGCAATACTCTCTATACGTACTGGCTACAAATACGATGCATTTAACATTTCTAATCGCTTATTTGATCGTCTATATCCAAATATCAAGTCTTGAAGAGAATTACAGATAACAAAACGATACGTCATTATTAACCGACTTCAAAAAAAGGAGGAGGTTCTATGTTCCTTTGTATGTATATTTTTTTTACGTATTTTCACCGATAACTTTGTCAATTGTGGACCGATTTCTAAAATTCTTTACTTTGCTTGAAATGGTATACTTTCGATGTCCCATTTAAATTTCCCCGGTATTGGAGGTTGGACTTAGAAGATACACCAAATAAATCTAACTGCTAACCTTTATTTATATTGATGATTGTCTTGTATGTCATTGCGCTCCAGACTTAGATTACCCTAGAAATTTATTTAGGCCAAGGTCACTCAAAGGAGAAAATCAAAATTAAAAAAAAATTTAACCGTCTTCAAAAAAAAACACTGAATAGTACAAAATAACTATCCGTTATTAATCAATTTGATAGTTATTGAAGTCGGTGCCAAATCAATGTGCAACAACAGAAAGTTTATTAGTTTGGTAGGCTTGGCACCAAACTTGGAGCTTGGAGTAGAGTTGCGCGTTGACTTCTGTAACTCAAATTTGATTATGTATTTGTATCGTATTTATAAAGTTATTTTTGTACTTGAGTTTTGATCAGTAACGGATACTTATTTTGAAATGTTCAGTGTTTTTTTTTGATGTTTGTAGTAATTAATACAATTTATAAATACGTATACCAACATATAGCGGCGGTATTTCCGGACCGTTACGACTTAGGGACCTTCAAGAAACGAGCCTACTCTTTTCTTAAAGGCCGGTGCGTTACCCATGATTCCTTGGACGTTGCGGGTGTCCATGGGTGGCGGTGATCACTTTCCATCAGGTGACATGCTTGCTCGTTTGCCCCCTCTTATATAAAAATAAAAATAAAATCGCATTCCTCCGTCCGCGCGCAATTTTCTTGAAAAGGGAACCAAAGTTTTCGATTCACGTATTAAAACATAGATAACTTCTACGTGTCGTGTACAATAATTCCAACTCTGTGACTTACGGACGGATATAAACACTATATTACATATCAGTGTTTTGTTTCATTAAGTTCAGTCTATATTAAAAATTTATCACCAAATAAGTATATATCGATAGTATGTATAAAGGACAAATTATGGAGTAAAAAAGCCTCTATGACAATTACAGATTTGTTTAATCCTCATATTAGAAATAGGCAATACTAGAAGTTATTAGATACATAAATATAATAAATATCAGTTACGAAAGGTGAGAATAAAATGGTGTCACCGACATTTTGAATAGTAACAATATTTTTATTCCGTGTTATTGCAGATTGGTCGCAAGTCGCGATCTATTTAGTATTTCTTAAGATTGCGATATTAAATGGCGTAGAGAGTTGCGCGTTGAAATGGCATTCTCTGGCCCAGTGTACTTGATTTGAACTATCTATTTACACTTATTATAATTTACAGTTTATTGTCGACATCAAACGTTCTAACCTAATATTAACGAGGATATTTTATTACATTATTTAGTGACGAAGTTGTCACAAAACTTATAGGTTTTTGATATCCGCTAATTAGCTTTTAAAGCTCATTTTAAAGAAGATTGATATTTTATATTTTACATACATCTATATAAATAAAAATCAATTGCTGTACGTATGAAAGATCGTCACTTGAGAACAGGGGGGTTATTCACAAACGTCGGAATCTTTCCGTGGCGAAAAGGCCGATAGTCGAAAAGCATAAATTCAATCCGATGGCTTGGATTTTTGAAAACGACTATATATAATATGATATGTATATAATATAAATATAATACGATTTCGGATTTGTGTATGGCGTATAGACAAAATCATCAAAAAGTTTCCTGTCGGATACGGAAAGTCGAGTTTCCGACATTTGTGAATAACCCGCAGCTCGACTGATTTGGCCGTTTTTTTGTTGTGTTCGTAATTGTCAAGAAGAAGTTAGTATGAAAGAAAATTGTGGCAAAATCCACCGAAAAAGTTGGTAATTTTGATGGTATTTTTGTATGAAAATCTCAATAAAAAAAAATTGGTGTATTGCAAACATTTAAGATCCTAGTTTACTTCCCAGTTTGAACCAGTTATCAGTTATTTACAAAAGAAAAGTATATAAGTAGTATATCAGTTGTCTAGTACCCATAAAACAAGCGCTGTGCTGCTTACTTTGGGACTAGATGGCGCTGTGTGAAATGTCTGAGGATATTATAAAAAAAAAATTTTAATTTGTTTTTACTATATATGTTCTTTTATAATTTTCTTGTCTAAAGACAAGGAATAAGCTTACAGTCTAAAGACAGGTAATAAACCTTTTCAGGTTATTTCATCATTTAATACTAATGTAAATAACATTGATATTAAAAATATTAACCTTTGTTGAATTTTGCCTTCCATGGAATATAAAACTTTGTAAAATATACATAATAACGATTATAGTTATCGAAAGTACATAGATAAAAGGTAATTTGAATATGTGAACCGTTTTAATCGTTGTTCCAAAATCGGATTGATCAACATCGTAATAGTACCTTGAGACATAAGTTGATCCCATTCCTCTCGGACCGGTTTCTGTGGCACACCGGCTGTGGTTCCAGCGAAACTTTATATAGATACTATTATCAACAAGCAAGTGAAAGGACAAGCCGATAATTGCTTTCTGACTATCCGATTTTGTAATAATGTCTGTATCTATTTTGAATTAATGAAATATTAATAAATGATTTCGTTACATAAACTTCGAGTTTCATGTTTCAGAAAATAGAACCCTATTTTAAAGTAAATTTTTCTTGTCTATGTTTCAGAAATGGAAGCGAAAATAATTATTAAAATTGAAAACCGATGAATCTCCATTATTGTCAATGAAATCGGCATCCATAACGATGTTTCTAACATGTTTTTGGAGCGTGGAAAGTTGAAAGTTAAGTATAATAAACAGGTAGCAAACTAACTAGCATTAATTTTTGAATGTAAATATGTATGTATGTATTTGCTTCAATAATTACACAGAATTAAAACAAAGAATGGGGACCCTTCCTTTAAGAAAATGCAAAATAGATTTAAGAATCTGTAGTTGCTTAAAATACCGTAGTGTAAGAAAAATAGATTTCAATAAATTCATTTATGCGATTATAATTTAAATTTTTTTGCTACCAATAAATTGTCGAGATTATTCCCTTGTACCGAAGATGTGTATGGCAGCAGAGGAATCTCTAGGAATCTCTAGGAAGACATAATTGTCGGTCGGTGACCTCGTTCCGTTCCTCCCACTAAAATAGCGTTAAATCAATTGATGTTATTACAATTGGAACGCCTCTCTTTGTAACTTGCGGACCCACATTTTCTAGGGGAGTACGCATCGCATGCCTTAAATATATTAAACCCAGGTATCATTTTTGAAACTTGAAATTATAATGAATTAAATATTTAGACCACATTTTTGTTGTACGCATGTATACCCTTACAGTGTTTATCCCACTTTTTGCTGCAAGGGATCTGTAATACAGTTTACTTATTTATAATAAAAAATAATTGCTTTTGCCGCTTTCTCTCAGAAGAAAAACTAATTTATGGTTTATTCGCGTTAAATAAATACTTAACATTTATATTACGTATCAATAAGTATTTAAATATCCAAATAACATATAGGCATATCGATTAATATGCAGTATAGGTATGTAGTAGAATCGGAGTAGGTAAGTCTCTACGTAGATATCTATTAATAAAATAAAACAAGCTATAATGTTAGTGACTCGTATTCAATCAATTTGTTAAATTATCGTTGGTATGTGAAATACCGTTATGTGATGAACGTACTTACTTCATAAGGTTTCAATGTGCTTCACATCGTTTTTAGGGCAACTCTTTTTTTATTATTTTCTCAACAGTAATTTCGTTTATTTATTATACAGTCTGCTTTTTGGTTTAATGAAACAACTTTCATGAATAATAAGACACTCTCCATTCGACAGATTTACATTACAATAAGTAATTACTGATATTTACAGAATCTGTAAGTTAATTACCTAATTTTTCGTATATAAGTTCAAATGAAGGTTACATTCATTAAATTTTAGCTTTTAGGTCTACAGTTTAAATACCCTTACGGAATAAGAATATAAACTGTAAGTTAATTTTTATTTTAAGTTATTTTTGGATATTTTTTTACGTAATCTGTGACCAATTTCTAAACGAATTGGAATATTACCGACTTCATATTTATATTTTTAAATTGCTTTTAGAATACCTTGACAGTTAATACAGATAATTGCGATATATTTATTTAACGTGTAACTATTTGAATCGGATATCTTTTGTAAAAATAGATAAGGTAATTTTTAATGAAAGTAGAGCGAGTGTTTATTAAATCGTTTTTTCGGGCATACGGAACAATGAATGAGGTGAAAGTTGACAGTTACTATTCTATTTGAATTGCATATTTAATTTGTACTGTTATTTTTTAATAATAGTTATAACATGTTTCTATTAAATACGTATGTAAGTATAACGCAAATATGATATAACAGTTTTCCTTATCTATATCATTATCTTACGAACTCTTTAATAGAAGATAATACATATCGCGTTGTGTAAATATAAATTGGTTAAATTACTTAAGACAGAATAACATAACAGATACAACTAATTTATTATTCATAACAAAAAAAAATGAAAATAATAAAATATAACAACTTTGTAGTAAGTTTTTTAAATACCCACCATTTAAATTAGCAATCTAGATGGCACATTTTCTATTCAGTGAAGTAGACGTAATTAATTCCATACATTAAATTTCATTCGTTCCGGTCCCATGTAAGATCTAATTAATTTATCGAGGAAGTAAAAAATAATATATTAATGTACTGTTTTATACACTGAGACACAACGGCGACGGTGCTATAAAGCCCATGTGAGGTCACAGTTCCACGACCAGTTTATATGTTTATGTTTTATTATTTTTCATTAATTTGTCGCACTTATTAGTTCGAAATAGTATACAAAATATAAAGGCACGCTAACGCACGTGCAGGCCGCGCGGGAAGACTGCGTGGCGGTACACGGAGCAGCGGTGGGGCGCTGTCGCCGCGCTGTAAGTAGTGCACTCTGCAGCCGTTCGACGCCGATGGCGCTGTTGTTGCCTCCACTGCTGCAGTTTGTGATTGAGGGTTTTATAAGATGTTCATGGTAATTTTTTAGTAAGATATAACATATACATACAAGTATGTATATGAGATCTTTATTGTACACACGTTATATTAACCTCACAATGCATATACTTTCTTTACAACAAAGTGTTATTATACTTAGACTTTCATTGAAGCTGAATATCATGTTATCGCTTTTTGCGTTTGAAATTACACATAGGCATCAGCGTTTGAAGTTTTGATAAAATTAAAGTGGACACATTTAAAAGTACTTTTAAATTGGTAAAAACAACATTAATAATTTAAAAACTTTTTATATTCAAGGTCTACATACTTTTAAATTACGCTGTGTTGAACACGTTTAGTTTAGATTTTTTTTACAAAATTTAGGTTATTATTTCTGTCCTTGTGTTTCAGTTTAAACTTGACAAAACTAAAAATTTGGAAGTAAAAAGTAAATTAAAAATACCAAAGCCCGACTGCATTTGTAAGAAACTGAAAAGAAGTAAAAAATTATGTAAATAACGCATGTTTATGATTAAATATAGCCTCCGATATCCGACTACATTTTAAGATTCAATAGCATGAATATTTGAAAGCCTACATTTTTCTCTAGCACTGTCTGACGTACAAAAAAAGTAATAAGTACTAGCGATCCACCCCGGCTTCGCACGGGTAAAAATTTGTTTGAAAATAAAATACAGCCCATGTTACTCACTGATACTCACTGAGCTTTCTATAGGTGAAAGAATTTTTGAAATCGATTGTGTAGTTTTTGAATTTATTCATTACATACAAACAAACAAACTTAACCTCTTTATGACATTAGTACAAATATACACGCCTTTTTATTATTATTGTTATTTTTATTATAATCTCGCCGTTCATATAGGAAGTTCCTTGCAGAATGAGGACTGAGAAGTTGGAACTTAGAGTTCAGTGGAACTCTAAGTCTTTGCTTTCCATCTTCGACACAAATTAAAATGAACAATCCCTTGGACCCCGTGGTTTAGATAGGCAGTAGCAGTACTCCTACAGCATCAGGATTGAAAAGTTAGAACTTGAAATTTAGTGGAAAAGGTTTTGCTTTATATTTTCAACATTAAGTTAAAATGAACAAACCCTTAATAAACCTTGCGGTGTTGCTATTTCAGTACCATCGCAACATCAAGATTGAGAAGTCGGAACTGGAAATTTAGCGTAAGTTTTTGCTGGACATCTTCAACATTAAAATAAATTAAATAAAGCCTTAAACTCCGCATTTTAGGTAGGCAGTATGTCTTCGGTATAAGGATTCAAGGATTCAGGATTCAAGATGAAGATATAGTCTATGGCACTCCTTGGACGAAGAAAATTCCAATGATATCTCGCCAATCTAATGATGAACATACACATACATCTGAAATACATTATCCTCCTTCTTGGGCGGTCTGGTAAAAATGCTATTTGTCATTAAAAAAAAACATATTCTCTACAATAAAATGTCACTTAGTTAAAAATGTACCAAGTTGAAAAAATATAATGACGCTTAAAATAATTTATAATTAAGGGCTATAAATATTGAAACAATATAATATAATAACACTTTGTACTATTATAATACAGATTCGTATATTTGATTATATTATTTTTATACTACGATTTCTGCTGTCATCCTGATAATGATATCTACCCTTGTTTTATACTTCTGAGTTGGAAAAAATGAATGTTCTTGTTACATTAGAAGTCATTTGTTACTTTTTTGTTTGTAATTCAATTCGAATGTAAAAATTTTAAAAATCAGTGTGAAAAATATCACTTATCAATCCAGATTCCGTGAACACCAGGACCTACGTCATTTTATAAAGGCTAAAATTTTTTTTATGTAAGTATTATACTAATCGACTGGCTAATATAAACATTCGATCGCGGTAGCTTTGACAGGGAACAGGTAGCAAAGGTGTATAAAATTGCTGCTTAAAATCATCATAGTATAAAGCGCGATTTTTTTTTATTTTTTATGAAATACTTTTAAAAACATTTCACAAATCGCCAGACGCTTTGTATGCTCGAAACCCTCTGCCAGACACTTTCAAAGTTCAGTAAATTGTAACTAACTGTACTTACGTTATTAGCTTAAAAGCTGAATTTTATGTATATTACTAGGGCGATTATTTAGAAATGTTTCCCAAGCAGCTAGACAGTTTGGAACGTTCCAACACCCTGCCAGACATAGTTGAAGAACCGCTGTAGGTGGGAGCGCAGAGGCAATTGTATTTATATGTAAGCGAGTACTAGTGACACAGTTCGTTAGGTTTATCAGATGATCTTTATACGGAAACAATTTATAAAACAATTTTTTTAAATTACGGCTCCAAATGTTCACCTTCCTATATGTATGTAGTCTCAAATGTCAACGAAGCTTTTGATCTCAAGAAATTACGGAGTTTCGACACTAGCAATCTATCGCTCCATAAAAACGAGTTACTACAGGAATTTCTGCGAGCAATTTGTTTAAAAAAATTCCAATATGTATCAGCCAGAAAATAATGAGGCGTACAGGATGACAGCATGAACAATTTCAAGTGGTTCATTGCAGATCAGCTACCTCCCTTACGATGAAAAAGAAAGGTGTTACAAGTTTGGAGTCCTTGTCTGTCTATGTGTCTGTCTCAACTCTCAAACGGATAGACCGTTTTGGATGCGTTTTTTTTCTACAATATTTGTGAAAAACCAAGTGCTATGTTTGGTGGAAATCGATCCGGAAATTCTCATGATATTCAGCTCTGAATCTTATATGTGAGGGGTGCGAAGGAACTCTAGGCACTTTTCAGTTAAAAATGACAACTTTGTTCTCTGTCGGCAATCAAAGGTTTGATGACGAGTGAGGTACCAGCATAAGGTATTGTTAAAGGTGGGTAAGTATCTGGATAGTTCTCATGAAGTCCCGAAGTTCCTGTCCTTTTAGATTTAACAAAAATGTAGCCGACTTCTATCGGTAACTATTATTTCTTCGTAAGCTCCATTACTTTGGCTACTAGTGTCCAGTTATAATTCCTAAGATATATAGTATATAGTCCCGAAAATCATTACCTCACTCTGTCCCAAACTCCGGATTTAAACCCTTTCGGGTTTTTATCTCAACAATTCTTTAATAAAACTAATTGGAAGTTTTATAAATCGTTTAAAAATATAATATTTTTGCGAAAGTAGTATTATTTTAAAACACAACAATTAAAGAAGAAGTTGATAAATTATTTTTTATGTCTATCCCAAGAAAAAAAAAACATTTTCTCACATCCTCACTGTCACCTATTTGTGAACGCATCTTTAATCATGCGTTAACGCTCCTATTGGTTTTTGATACTTATCAGTATTATTAATTTTTAAATATCAGTAGATTCATTTTAAGCTTGTTAGAGGTTCTTTTAATTAATATTCTCCTTTAAGAGTTACATTTTTGATCGCCATTACCTCATGTCGTGGATTAAGAAGGTACGAGGACTGCTATTTATGTATCCGGAATAACAAAGTGAAACAAACATATAGCATTTATTATAGTTTTATTGCTTTTCAAAATATTCACCATGACGATCGATGCACTTTTGCATGCGTTGGAACCAATTTTCGTAGCACTTTTTCAATTCGGATTGAGGTATCTCCAAAACATGCATTTTGAACGCATCAACAGCCTCTTCACGGCTCGAAAAACGTTGACCACGTAATTTATTCTTCACGCTTGGGAATAAATAGAAGTCGTTGGGGGCCAAGTCGGAGCTGTACGGCGGATGACCCGTTAATTCAATCTTTTGATCTTCCAAATACCGAGTTGTTTCGGCCGATGTGTGGCAGCTAGCATTGTCATGGTGAAGAAGGATTCTGCGTTGTCGGTTGTTCTTTCTTATTTCTTCAAAGACTTCTGGCAAACAAATGGTCGTGTACCATTCAGAATTAACCGTTTTACGATCCTCTAGTGGCACTGTAGCTACATGTCCATTTATACCAAAAAAACAAGCGACCTTTTGCTTCAAAGTGCTTTTTAAACGAATGACTTTTGTTGGGTTCGGCTCATCTTGGAACACCCAAACCGTTGATTGCTGTTTAGTTTCAGGATCATACGCATATATATCCAAGATTCATCACCTGTGTAGATATTATAGACAGCTTTTGACGCACCCTGATTGTACTTTTGTAACATTTTTTCACATCAATCGACACGAGCCCGTTCTTGGTCAATTCTCAAGTTGTGCGGAATCCAACGTGAACAAATTTTTTTTACAGCTAAATGTTCGTGTAATATTTTATATATACTCGTCATACTTATGCCCAGAGACGCCTCTATCGCGTGATATGTAACATGACGATCTTGCATTATTAGTTCCCGCACAACATCAATATTTTGAGGTACAACAACCGATTTAGGGCGACCTTCTTTAACTTCGTCCGTGAGCACAGACCGCCCACGATTAAACTCACTAAACCAGTGTAGTTTTCGATGGTGCTTCGTTCCCAAAAGTCGAAGTGAGTTGATCGATGCACTGTTTTTGAGTTAGGCCTCGCCGAAAATCGTAATAAATCATAGCACGAAAATTTTCACGACTTAAATCCATGGTGATAGACTCGCAATTTTCAAAATGACGCCACAAAGGATAAACAAATGACAGCTACATGAAACAAATTGTATTCTTCAGCCAAAGAGTTCCATTTTTAAATGTTATAATTACTTTTTTAATATTGTTCTGTAACTGGCCAGTTCCGGATACATAAATAGCAGCCCTCGTAATTACGTTTCATTCAATAAAATGGATTCTTGGGAACATTAATTTCATAAAAAAATTCGATACTGGTGTAAGATTATGTCGCGAGTTTTTGCTCATTATTTATCATTTTGCCATTCACTCATCCGTTATTACCTCATATAAATTCTTTATTTTACCATACATTAATGCCTATGTATTTTTGAAACACATTTATTCTGGGGACCACTATTTTATCAAATACTAGGAACATAGGTACTATCAAATGCTCGAAAAATAATTACAAATTAAAATTTTTTTTTTTAATTCTTAAGATGAAGTTTCAAGATTTCGTGAGAACTACCCACCTATTAGTTTTTGTTATCTAACTTCAAAAATATTAAATAAAAGTTAAATTAAAAATATAAGAAAATCTCAATAAAAAAAATTATTACTTTAAAAATTAATAAATAATTGCATTTTACTCTTAACTGCCCTCTTAAAGACTTGTATCTTAATACTGGGTTTAGCAAATTAATAATTACGATAGGGACCGTTATAAAAACAGAGAAAACAATATTATAAGAAATTTAGTAGAACCCGATGCATTTATTAATTGGCTAACGCCACTGTTAAGATGTGAGTATTTCAAAGGTTAGATAATAGTGAAATATGATAATTATTCATTAGAAACTACAATGAACGGACCAACTTTACTGATCATTGTTCAAATCTCCCTATACATCATTTTCTTTACAACACACTGCAATGAAATAACCAAAAACCTAACTAAAATGTTTACACAAATTAGTTTCTGGATCTATTGCATTAATAGTTATCGTAGCAATTTTATTTGCTAGCTAAATCCTTTATTACCAAGCAAGCTTTTCTCGCGACTTGGGTCGCGTGGATTTCAAAGAAACGGTCGCTACAGTCACTGTCTTATTGAAGGGCTTTTGTATACATATACTTATATTACATTACGTACTCATGTTGTCAAAAATGTATATATTATGTATATATAGAGATCAGAGCCAACATCGAACATGCGATCCTTAGCAAACTGTGAGAGCGGTTCGTAGATCAATGTCAACAGTATATGAACTGTGACTTTTTTGACAAACACTCAAACCAAAGGAAACTGTGCATAGACACATAAAACATTAGGCGGCTAAATGGATGACGGTCTCGTATTGAAGGATTATATCCCGTTGATTGACCTACCCACAATCTGTTCTTGTTCCTTAGTTTCTAATTTTTTGTATTTCTAAGGTCGGAATAAACATCGGCGATATTATAGTCAAGCACTTCAAAGACCGCCATTTCATTTTTCCATCTACTTCCGCAAAGTTCCTTCACCGACACATATGAAATATCTGAAATTTTGTGAGTTGCCTAGTGTGAGTGTGAATGCCTGTACATTCAAATTAGTCAGTAATAAAAACGCTGAACCTATATTATAAGATCACCTGATTGACTAGCTAATGTGTCTGGATGTACAGCTATTCGTAAGTTCTTAAAGAGCCGGAGGGCTTGGAGGGCTCCACTTAAATTAGGGTAAAAGTAGTGGCTTGAACTCCTGGTTAACTGTCCTTCACAACTGTGCGATAGTCATTAACGTCAGTTGTCGGCATCTGACATTCTCCGCCTCACATTATGGTTCACATCTGAGCATAAAATTTTAAAATTGTTATGGAATATAGGGTTATAAAATAAATAAATAAAGTGGCCTTTATTTCTACTTTTTCCTACTCTACATTACTTTTTACGTGTCTTCATTACGTACTTATGTATTTATGCGTATATACAATATACATACATACGCCTACATGCATATATATGACATTTACACACTATACATACACAAATATTAAGAATTTCTTCTTTTGTTAAGTAGTCGCTTCTTCAGCGTAGGCCTCCCCCAGTCTCCTCCATTTTTCTCTGTCTCTAGCTTTCCTCATCCAAGTCGGCCCACATTTTTGTTTAAATATATCCTTCCAGCGTCTTTTGGTGTCTTCCTATATTTCTTTGCCCGTCACGAGGTAGCCATTCCATTACTTTCTTTGTCCATCGATCGTTTTCCATTCTACACACATGTCCTGCCCATTTCCATTTCAAATTTCTAACCACTTTTAATATATCTCTGACTTTCGTCCTTTTCTTTATTTCCTCTCTCGATATTCTGTCCGATAATTTAATTCTTAACATGCTTATCTCCATTCTTCTTTTTTGTGTTGCCAGTTTCGCTTCATCTTGTTTTCTTAATGCCCATGACTGACACCCGTATGTTATGCATTGAAGGATTGCTACCTCATATAATTTTCTTTTTATATATTTATGTTCATCTGTTTATTTTTCATAATCTCTTTTAAGTTCCAATATTTTCTCCACGAAATAGCTATTCTTCTATGTATTTCTTTTCCTCTTTGATATTCACATGAAATTGATTGGCCTAAGTATACGTACTCCTTCGCGTACTCTATCGTTTTTTCTTCTACTTTTACAATTTTCTCTTCTCCATTTGTTAGAATTTTTGTTTTCGAAACGTTTATTGACAGTCCCACTTTTCTGCTCTCCCTGGCCAGTTCTTGCATCATCATTTCCAATTGTACAGAATCCTCCGCAAACACCACCACATCGCCCGCAAAACGCAAGTGAGTTAATCTATCTCTGTCTATCACTATACCTCTCTTTTCTCTCCCAGTCCATGTTTCTGAATATCATCTCTAACACTGACGAAAATAGTTTTATAGGGTTATAGCGTACAAGAATATATAAACGAAAGTTTTAGTCTTTAGATTTTTGGATTTTTTTATGGTATTTACTAAAATACTAAAAAACTATGTTATAATTACAACTTGTTAGTATTTTTTATTTGTCATTTACCAAAGTTCATCGCCAGAAGTTTATTTTACTGACGATTTCTTAATTACATTTTTACAGTTTTGTAACTTCGATGGATTTCAAAAAACACAGGAGCTTATGCGATGATTTGTAGTACGGAACCTTCTCCATGCGAGTTCAAGTCGCCTTTAACATGCCTCCGCGACGCGGCACCACAACACCGCGCACTGCCACCGCACTGGCCGCAGCGGTGTGGACGTGGCGTAGCTTTATAAGATTTCAAAGTAAACTTCAAATTGAAATAAATTTTATTTTGCGGGTTCCATTTTTATGAAATATACACTAAAATATTACTCTGACTAAAGTTTCATACATACATATCTTCACGCCGTATCCCTTACGGGGTAGTCGGAGAGGACGGAGCGCCAAGCGTCGCGATCCTTACATACATACTTCTTTCGCTTCCTCAAATCTCATCATTCTCCTCACACATATAAAGTTAAACGTTTCATACTTTTCAAAAATTTGATTGCGAATTCCATATGATTTTTGCTGATAAGTGTACAAACAAACTAACAAATGCATAAATAGACGAAATTTAAAAAACTGTTTTTTACATTCCATTATTTATTCTTCACGTCCTCCAGTTGTTTTTTTTGAAGTCTTTTATGTACAGCGACGTAAAGTCTACGATTTTATTATATCTATATAGGTATGTATATATGTAGAAATAAATGAAAGTATTAAATAGGACAGAATTAGTAATAATATTTTAGAACAATAACTATCTTCAATAAAATTTCATAGAAAATATGTCAAACAGTCACGATATTCGGCAACTAAGTTTCTGATCGGCAGTGAACCTTTCTATCGATCGCCCACCTTGGGATTATGATTTACCCGACACTCGGTATATTTGTTTATCGTTCTGTGTATATTTGTGCGTTTTTGCAGAAAAATGTAAATAACAAAGATTTCAGATATACATGTGTATGAAGAATCTATGGAAAGTTTATAAGTACTTTTTGGTAATTCCATAAGCATCAATTTCCTTTAAAATGTATTTTTATTCAGATATGGTAAAGTTGAAAGAAGATAAACATATTAAAAAATTAATGGTAAAGAAAACAAGGAGGTTAATTATTATAAATATATACTTTATTTATCATTATATACCTACCTATTTGACTTGGACAGTTAAAATGGTTAATTGCAAAATGAACTGCGCCAGACAGCTGAGCTTATATGGAAGGATGTGATATTGATAAGGTTTCGTACAGACTATAGATACATATCTTTATAATTAACAGGATTTTTTTTTATTCGTATCGTTGTTTTTGGTAATTTCGTAGCAGCGTAGCACCCCAAGAACCTATTGTAAGAAGAAATGTAAAATTTGGAATAAAAGAGATTCAGATAGATAAAGATATTTCATAAAAGTGATAAAAAGCAATTCTCTACAATGTTAGATATACAATAAAACATTTTGTACTGTAATTTAGTCGTAATTTTTCAGTTTTTAATTGTATCATAAGTAAATGTATAAGATATATTTATTATGTTACATTAAATACTTCTAATTATTATTTTCAATGCATATTATTTTTAAAGTAACGTTTCACGTTGTGAATAATTTCGAACTTGAAACAACTTATTTTTGATTTGTTAAAAAAGATAATATGTGGTAGTAATCGATTTCTATTTTTCATACTATAAACACAAAACTATTTTAGAATTAGTTACACGTGTGCAACAAAATCTTTTTGCCCCATACAATGTAGGAAAGTAATATGTTTGCGTACATACAAATGTGCAATTTTATATTTAAATGCATTACATACTTATATATTCACACGCCGTATTCCTAACGAGGTAGTCAAAGAGGACTTCTATACACATATGTATCTGAAATCTTTGTTATTTACACTTTTCGTGACATAAATCGGTACATGTATATCTTAACGTTAATATTTACAAACTTAAAACCAAACATTATCTTCAATAATGGCCTTCTTAAAGGTTGTCGTTTAGAAAGGGTGCCCAGCAGACTGGCAGCATTACCTCTTTGAATTTATTGCCAAACTGATTTGTTGGCGGATACACTTATCTATTTGTTTAATAAACTGCTACATCTGAGTTTTTTTAACAACGACGGGACCATCATATTCAGTGTCCAGTACATATTTACAGTTTTACCAGATTTTTCAGGAACAATTGTACTAATTTTACTCATTCTAATTACTACATACACTATAACTTAAGTAGAGTCGTAGTAAATACGACTATAGATAGGACCGTAGGACCATACACAAATTGTAAGAAATGGCTCATAAAATTGTTGAAATTTTTAGTACCTAGCCTGGTTAATTTGTTACGTTATAAAAAGTTATAATATACACATATCTTCACGCTGTAGTCCTAACGGGGTAGTCAGAGAGGACGGAGCGCCAAGCGTCGCGGTCTGTACCTACTTCTTTCGCTTCCTCAAATCTCATCATTCTCCTCACACAGTTTTGCCTAGGTATGCGAGTGCTTATGTTATAATATCCTTGTATAATATCTATAAATAAAATAAATGAAATTACATTGCAATTGCATTGTAAAGAAAGTCACGTGTATACAGTGACTCCGGTAATCTATATAAATTAAATAAAAATGAAATGTTGTGCGTTGTTAAGCCCAAAACTTGAACACGGCTGAACCGATTTAGCAAATTTCTTTTATATGTTCGTTATAGTCCGAGGAATGTTTTATGGAAAGAAAAATTGAAAAAGTTGCCGGGAAAATTAAAAAAATTCTAAAAGTAATTTTTTTTTATTGGATTTTTGTATAAACTCAAGACCATAAATCACGAATAATAACATAATACCTACAGAGCCATAGCAACGCGTGGCCGGGCACAACTAGTAAATTGTATGAAAATTGTTCTAAGCATATGTCTATTTTTTACTGGTTTGAATACAAGTTTTATAATAATTGTATTATAATATTTTGAAAAGTACATAATGTATAATATTACAAGTACTTACCTTGTACAAGTTATATATTTTGTAGGTCCTGTCGTGGTCGTTTGAAACAGCCCGAGGTGATTCCATTGCGATGCATTTGTTGTATATTTGTGCCTTTCGTGCAGTGTCCTCCAAATAAAATAGTCCATTTGCTAACTGCATTCAGTTTATTGTTGAGTTTCTTTAAAAATTCGATATGTTTTTCTTTATTGCTTAACACAAACAAAATTGTCAAAAATTACAGACTCTATATGAAAGATGGTATATTTTAATTTAATACCTTATTAACGCTTCGTTTTAAATTAGCATATTAAATTATTATAGGTTTTTATAATTTATATGGTATTCTTACAGTAGGGTACTTAGTAAGGATCTCGCTCGTAGTCTTGCCGACGGCAAATATTAATAATTATTTTCAGAGATAATATTTTTTAAATTTTACTTTAGAAATATTTTTAAATACCTAAGCGATTAATTATTTAACTTATTCACTTATTCACAGTTCAATAGATTTAATGTATGTTTACCAAATACATTAAATAATTACTATAAGTCGAATAATTTTCGATTAGTACCTACAGCTTTTTAATACTGCGTACTTTAATTAAAATATACTGTTTTTAAATTAAATATTTAATGCGTAATTATGGAGAGATAAAATACGAGCAATAATTATTTAACTATTATCTATTATGAAATAGAACTGTTTCAGTAACGTTAAGAAATAGCGTTTATTAATTATTAAATTGTTTTGTTAACGTAGCGCGCGTAAAAAGGGTATCGATGGTAGAGGCCACGTGGCCGGCACGCGGGTTCCGCGCGGGACACACTTCGAATCCGCGAGGGAGCACCGGAAACCGAGGTGTACCGGGGCTCTTCGAGTACAGAGAAGTGGCGGCCCGCGCGCGTCAGTCCCCCCTCCCGCACGCCCCTCGCCCCCCGCATGCACTGACTCCGCGGCCTTCGTCTCCACGCCACCACTCACCCCGCATACCATGTTTATCTTAAACGCGAATTAAGGGTTCCACCAATGTTTTCTGCTAAGCACAGAGTTATATTTGACGTCATTCATTACAGCCTCTTTCATAAATATTAAGAAACGGAGAATTCGAAGGTAATTGTAAAATAAATATCTTTAATTAAAGAAGACACCTACATATATTGGTATCTCATCATTCGACGATCTTACTTATACTTTTGAAAGATCAAGTCTATAGAAGTTTATGCAAACAATGAAATACGTAATTTGAATTAATAAGTAATTTTCGTAAATATACCTTAAATTACTCCAAATAAATATTAAATATAGGTAACTCGTTTTTCAGTGCATAGGTTCTATTTGTTTAACAGTGATCGATCGTTTATTGTTATAAAGTTATTAGTAGAAGTGTTGTTTTTATGTTCTAAAACTTTGTACACAGATATTGTGTTTATAAAATACCAGTGACCCTCCCCGGCTTCGCACGGGTAGATTTTTTTTTTTAAAAAGAAATACAGCCCATGTTACTCGCTGATAATGTAGCTTTCTATAGGTGAAAGAATTTTTGGAATCGGTTGAACAGTTTTTGATTTTATCGACTACATACAAATAAACAAAGTTTATCTCTTTATAATATTATAATATTTTAATATTAGTGTAAGTAGACACATAATTGATTCCTTTCTTATTTTTATACCTACTGACTCGCAATTTTTTTCACGCGGAAGGTATTTTAAAAAGGCCTTCTTCGAGGTTGTCGCTTAGAAAGCTATCGTTGCTCAAGGTGCCCAGCTGATGGCAGCATTACCTCTTTGAATTTATAATAAAACTATGTCGTTTTTTTTCAAGCTATCTCCATACCAAATTTCATCAAAATTGGTTTAGCGGTTAAACTATAAGAACTTAAAATATAACTGACAAATACAGATAGATTTTCCCTTTATAATATTAGCGTGATGTATACCCACATAATACTCTTTAATTTTTATTTTTAGGTTTTACTAGCAGATCTATAGAGCAATTTTACTAAAAATTTTCTGCACGAGAAAAATTTCGAATTTCGGCAGTTTAAAGTTCACGTTAGTTGTTGAACATTCCGGATACCTGTTTAAACTGTATTCTAATGAAATGTTAAATTTTAGGCTGAAGTATGTGAAAAAAAACCTAAATAAATAAGAAATACGCATTTTTGGCTTGACAGATACTAAATTTTTATGTAAATAAGTAAAGTACTAAATAAAGAGTAAGAGAGAGTTTCAATTTAAAATAGCAATGTGCTGGATAACGGTATTGACCACAATAGGAAGTCTGTGGTACTGACGGACTTTTTGGCGGGAACGGGAGAAGTAAAGTTGGCATTTTATTTAAATTTTCTATTTTTTTTGCGTATTTTTGAGTCTTAAGGTACAAAAGTGATAATATATTGTGTATTAAACTTCTAAGCAAGTGCTGAAAATTTGAAAGTTTGTATAAATGTGTGCAACTTAAGTTTTCGCGTTACTCCATCACCCTACCACTTTACTGGAGTGTTAGGGATTTAGTAAAAAGAAAACAGACATTTCATATAGAGATACACCACTTTTTTACATGCAAATGTCAGAAAAATTTCTAATAAATACGAAACGAGTTGCCAGTATATAAAAGAGAAGAAGAAAAAGACGGTACTGACATATTGGCATATTATGGACTTTTAGAAGAGTTAATTACAAAAATTAGAGAACAACATAGATATATTATTCGCGTTTATAATGTTTCGCAATATAAAGTTTGATATAGAAAAAAATTACCAATTTTCTTTTCAATGTATAAATCTATACCTAGTCTTGTCATTAGTATTGTTACAAGGAAAACATCGTTTTTCTTTAATTACATAAAACATTTATTACTGCAGTGTGCGTCAATTTATATATTAATACTTTATAGCATTTGCAAAATATGAAGAGCTCATTCAAATTTAAACTCAAACCTTAATACAATCTGGGAAAATTCGTCACTGCCAATCTAATGGAATGGTTTAAGGACTCCAAATAATTATAGCGTTTAGAGCATGCCATACTCTCTAAAAGAGAGCATAAATCATAACCAAGTGCATTAAGGTCGGGATTAGATGACGGCTAGTTTTTAGCTCGGATGAAATTAGAAACGTTCCTTTATAGCCACACTTGTGTTCATCTAGCTTTAAGACCCGGTGCTGAGTTTTGCAGAAAGGACCTTTCTTGGTCATGAAACATGGAGTTGTTAAGAGGCTTCGTTTCCTTCTCAAAAATCATATCTTGATACACCTGGGGCGATGTTTTGATATCTTTTTTACAAAAATGTAGCTCAGTCACTCCTTGGTCGGTAACACCTCACCAAACCACCACTGAAGCCAGATAATGCCCACGTTGTACCCCACTGACTAATTAAGAATCTTCTCTATAGCTTTGAGCATGAACTCTGTCAGTCTGCTTATTAGAATGTTTCTTGATAGTAAAAATTTTCTCGTTAGTAAATAAAATTTTTCTGTGACCTCCTTTGCGTACGGCCTAAAAAGTTGGTTTTATTTTATCATCCTATACGTTTTTAAATTATCGGTTTAGTAATGTCCTGTGCGTCTCTTATAAGTAGCAAATCTTAAGTCGTCTTTTAAAATACGCGACATGGTTCCGGATGCTGTTATTCATTTCTTTAGATAAAATACTGTTTTGATCGACTTTTTAGTATGAATACTATGTGGACGAATCTTTTTCTGTCACAAACAGAGGACGTTTCATTATTCCACTGACATGTATTGTCAGTGCATTATACCCATTAATATCACCCCGCTTCGCTTTAATATCACAAGAATATTTATCAAAGATTGGCGCTAAAATGTGAAAACACTGAATATTCATATGAGAATAACAGGTTCCAAATTCAAATGTAATATTACTGTTTTTTTTATTGTAACAGTATTTATATCCAAATTGTGTATTTCCATACCTACATAGTATAAGTAAAATAGAAGTGTCTGTCTGTGACTTCGAAGCAAAGGCTTTTTCTTAGCTTATACGGTTGTTTGCATGAAACCAAACCCCAAACATGCTTTTTCAAAATTTTTATCTGTCTCTTTGTTACTCCGGGCTGATTTCCAAAATAGCTGAACCGATTTTGACAGGACTTTCATCGGCAGGTAGAGAACTTTTAAGGGAGTCTTCTATGGCTACTTTTATACAGAAAAATGCCAAAAACGCAAGTGAAACCGCGAGGCACAGTAATGTAATAATGTAAACATGTCAAATTTTTGTTTTTCCTGTAAAACTATCATAGATGCAGTCTATATATTGTTAGCTAATTACACGAGGGTACATTAAATTGTCGGACTTTGTTCATTCAAGTCCATCGGTTCGTTAGTTTGTAATTTAAAAATCACAGAATCGGTATTAAAACTTAGCTTCTAAAACGTTTACATGGGAGGTTTATAGATATGCCGTATGCTACCTTTGTCTGACGGCGTTAGTAAATATTAATCCTTGTAACAGGGTATATTCCTCTTGGACAATCTGCACTAATTGTAAGTTTTGATGTATACGTTCACTACTCCAGTAGTTCACAGTTCCAACTCTTCAGTTTCAACTTGCAAGTCTTAGTCCTGATGCTGCAAGGAACTTCGTTTAAGAACGGAGGCATTTAAGAGTTTTGATTTTAAATTAGGCTGTGTTGAACTCGAGCAGACGTTTTCACAGAATTCCGGTTATTGTCTCTGACGATATATTTAAGATATAAACTAGACAAAAGTAAACATATGGTAATAAAAAAATTCATCAAAAATTTAAAAAAACCTGAGTGCATGTAAAAGAAACTGAAAAGATTAAAAAAAGATCTAAGCAAGACGTGTTTATACACGAATTTTTTATTCACGCTTACGACTAATTTTATAACTCGGAAAGTGCCTAGTAGAGAAAAAAAAGGGTAGCTAGTGTAGCCTCTGACTGCGTGTTAAGATTTTTGAAAGCCTACATACATTTTCTCTACTTTACACTTTCCGAGGTATAAAATAAGTAGTAAGTAGGACTTCTAAAAATTTGATTATAAACACGTCTTGTTTAGATCTTCTTTCACATCTTTAAACGACAGTTGCATGAAAAACTACGAATTTTTTTTATATATGAAAAAATTTTTTTTTATATATGAAAGATTTTTTTTTTTACATTGGTTACTTTTAGATTCCGAACAACTAATCTTAATTACGAATACATTAAGTTTTCTAAATAACGCTGTTATTGTTTTGAAAACATTTCTTTCAGAATAATAAGTAATTATAATTAAATAAATTTGTATGATAACAAATCAGGCATTAAAGTAGGTACTCATCTATTCTTTTTACAGATTCCGTAGCCAAATAGCAAAACCTTCATAAGTTTCTTTAATTCTGGCTGTCTGTCCGTATGTCGCAACCTATTTATTCTATCAGTTACTGTTCTACTGAGCTGAAATTTAAAGAAATGTAAATTGGTGATACCCAGAAACGAATAACTAAAAGTTAATGAACAATTTGGATCACTTTTTTATTTTTTCATTCGACTTCTTTCGTGTCCGACACGCTCTTAGCTGTTTATTTTAATATTAGACCAACTTTTAAATCTCGAAACAATTTTCAAAAACAAAAGTAGGTATTTGGAACGGTCAGTATTTTAATTACTTAACAGAAATATTATACTGATTGATCGATTCATTAATGTTTTGAGCTGAAATTAATGAAGCTAGATTTTCAAGGAGCTGCTACATTTACATAGTAATTTTAATTTTCTTTAACCTTTTCTTTCTAAAGTAAAATTTTTTGAACGGTGTGAAACGAAGTGTAATGGTTAGGCATGCGATTATTGTCGTAGGCAAGCTAGTTATGAGTAAAGAAAATACAATTTCAAGTAATAAACCTTTTTTTGTTTGGAGTTTTCGGCGGGATTTTATGGGGAACGGTTGTGAGTTTGTTTTAATTATTCACAAATTGTTACCAGTGGATTTTGTGATGTAAAATTGGCGTAGTTTTCCATTCCAAAGTGTCTACGCTGTTGTGCATTATTTGGAATTGTTGAAATAAGTGCTCGTTTAGTAGTGTGATGTTGGGTTTTTTTTAGTGGCTTAGTACGCTTCAGCGGATCCTACTAGAAGGACTGTCTCAATATATTTGTAGCTAGAAACTTCAAGAAACAATTAAAATGTATTATGGCAACATTTTAATGAAATAATAAGAAGAATTTATCTAGTTATTACTGAAGACGTCGATTGTATGGGTTAAGATCCCTTTACCTTCCCTACTAAGAGAGAATCGTTCTACTACTATTGAACCTTTTTGTAGTGAGTAAATAAACGAAATTTTTCCCTTCATTTCCCCTCTTGTGTCAATGATGTCAGATATCGATAAAACCTGTTTATTGCTTTATTCATATCGTAATAAATTGTAACCTGATTACAATTCAATTGCAGTTTTTGCATCGTTGGCTTAAGGTCTATTTTTGGTGTAAGATTATTTGTTACATACATAAATTTAGTATACCCGGGTGGTATATACAAGTTTATGGTTACACATCAATGATATTATAATACAAAAGAGGTAGATAGGTTACCTTAGTACTAATCCAAGTAAAATATTGTCCCAGTTTACAACCTTAAAAAGTGAGACAAATATACATTGCACCGCTTCGCTATGAAATGTAAAACATAATTGCATTTCAAACTAACAAATCACATAACTCTCTAAATCATTGTGATTGGTCAATTTCAATGTCTTACTACATTTTAAGCGAATCCGTGACTAATTCATAGAATATTAGTAATTAATTCCACAGAACAGACATTTAAAAAAAATATGATTGATACCTAATGGGATTAGACAGTAAAGAATGATGTTTGCTTTTTTCGAATTTCGTTTTTCTTGAATCATGTACATGATAACATATTTATTTAAAAAGATCGCCAACATTTTTTAATTATAAATTTGAAAATGATGAATTATATCAAGCTACATATTTTTTTTTTTAATAAATGTAAACTATGATTAAAATTGGGTGGCTGTGTCATCACATGATCGTGTATATTATAAAAAACGTTTAGATTATTAAAATATTTTAGAATTATGAATGCACAATAGGCATTGCATGACATTGTTTATTTGGTTCTGTAACATTACTTTTCATATTCTTTGAACAACTCCGGGTTGGCTAATTAGCAAAGTTTTGAGGGTGCCACTTTTCGAGTGCATATAACCTATCTACCTCTTTTGTATTATAACATCATTGTTACACATGAACACTTCATATCAGTTATTCAATGTAGGGTAAATAGTTCTATAACAAATAATATATCAGCTGTAGAGCCGGGGAAGGATAAATATGACTCCTCCTGACCCAAAACAAATTGTAGTAAATAATATCGGGATTTCTTGTCAAGTAAAAACACAGTATCTATGTCTTCTTTATGTAAGTAGTTCATATAAAACCACTTTTGTTAATACGACATAGTACGCATAATTAGTGCAATTTGAACACTGATCCGTGGTTGTACACTGCGAACAGTGTACAACATATTTGTAAAAACACAATTGTTATAAATAATCTATGGTTTTTAAGGTACAGTGTATAGTAGATAATATGTGAGTACGAGTAAAATCATGAGTAAATCATTATTTTCGTAGAAATTATTGAAGAATTGGTAAGAGTTTAAAACAATATTGTGAGGATATAGAAACAGGGTATTTACTTGATTTAAGAATAATATGACCACTTTTTTCTTGTGATATTTAGTACCTATGTACTTTTATGACTAGAGAAAGCTGGACGTACATATATGGTACGTACCTATATGTATTACCTGCTGTACAGATATAGAGACAACACTATAGAAAGAGCAGAAATGTGGGTACAGTGTCTCTCATCTCCGTGTCACCGCGGCGTCATCGATGGACTTAGATCGTGTTGTTGTGTTATATCACAGGTGAGTAGGTTTGTATAGTTAATCGGTCTATTTGTGGTGACAAGAGAGGCGTGGGTGCCGCGTGTACTGGAGTGGCAATGACCTTGACACTAAGTGAGTGGCCTTGGGTAGCACGTGGCGGCTGACACCCGCTGTCTGTTGTCGGAACGCCGTCGCCGCCGCCTTTCCCAGGGGAGCCTATTGTGGATACGCCTGGTAAAGAACCAGATATTTCAGTGGAAAATACAGTTTCATTTCGTTTCATTGATTGATAACGTTTGTAATAGTATAAAACTGAATTTTATTTCGCACCGTTTATGACTGTGGTGGGGTACAATTTTACCGATACATACCATTGTAGTGTATGTGTTCAAAGTGTCGTCAGAGCGGAAATTAATAAAACATTGCGCTTGCGATTTTTTACTCTTTCTTGTATCGTATATCTATTATATCGTATGTCTATATTCAAAATCACTTATTAGAACATAATGAACTACGAGTAAAATGTTGTTTCTGTCGCCTATTTTCACATTTGAAACAAATCGCTAATTATTAAAGAAAAGTAAATAATTCTGTAAAATAAACATTATTGCAAGGGTATGTCCAATGCAAGCTATTGTGTGAATGAGTGCGATTCAGCTGTGGCGACGTGCGGCAGCGTGTCGAGCGCGGTCGCCGCGGGGCGGCACGGTAGCCCCCGCCCGGCCGATACGTTTACGAGCGGAGAACTTAACTGAGCCGGTGACCCCGCCCGTACTGCCTTGTTTATATGCTCAATGAAAATAAAAGCCAACTCATTAAGCTTACTGTAACAAAACACCTTTAACCTTACCCTTTAAACTTTATCCCAAATGTGTCTTCAGAGATATCGGATAGAGTTTTTAGCTGGTGTTCTATGTTGAATATATTTCAGTGAACTTTTTGATTTAACATGCCTTCTTCAATTAGGTGTTTACTTATAAATTACAATGCAATGTGACATTAAAACGTGTAACTAGAAATTCTAGAGGATTACGTACATTTGTGAAAACTTTGAACGAAAATAATATTTTAACTTATCACGAAAAGTGGCATGGGTTAATGTTACTATCACTTCATCTATGAGGAACTTGTACAACTGGATCACTGTCATAAAATTAATTCAACGAAATATACATCGGAAGTCGTAAGTTACGTGTTGTGATGTCATTCGAGAGATTCTCAGTAAGTCAGTAATACGAAGGTAAACGAGGTATCAGCTGTCAAAGAATGCGTGCGGGCGGCGAACAGCGGCGCCGCCGGGCGGCATGAATGAACGCCGGTTTGCTTTTTATCGCCACACCACTTTGTTAAAAGCGACCGTTTACCTACTAACACCTGTAATTTTCTCGCTTGTGAATGTCAATCGATTGTACTGGATATTCACAAAGGATTGATTTAAAGTACGTTGTAAGCTTATAAGGGAAATTGAATAAGGGAAAGTCACTATTATTATGAATAAAATTCTGGATGTGATGAATTCTTATATTTTTTAACTATCTTCCGTCAAAAATCTCAAACCTGTTATTCGACACGTGTTACGCGAGTCAACGAAGCATCCTCAGGAAATTCCAGACACAAGACATGGTTAGCTAACTAACATTGAATTCGCTAAGGATGTTTAGGTAGTATATTTGCCAATAATGCATATCCTCATGTGTTAGCCTATAGTGTGTATTAGTGAATACTCATACATACACATACACATCTTCACGCTGTATCCTTAACGGGGTAGTCAGAGAGGACAGAGTGTAAAATTTCGCGGTCCTCATGTACTCAGTGAACACGTTATGGTAAATTTAATAAATACGGTTGGTATTATGTATTAATAATTACCGGGATTATTAATAATTTTCAAGATATTCGATAAGAGTTATAAATAAATAGCAGACACCCTTACACGCTTTGCATGTTAGGTTTTTATGTTATCAAGTATTGACATAACTTTTTTTAGTGCGGGAGAAACCTTCATAAAGTCCTCAGCCTCTCGTGGCATTGGGTTATGTGGAAATTCTATGGACAAAATCTTCCGCGTTAGTCGTCGTTGGTGCACGTAGAGAGGCTAGAGGATCTCTTACGCAAATATCATAGTTGCTTTTGTGTTGTGCCGAAGCACTTTTCAGAGGGGAAAGAGCGGCCCTCCAGTACCCACGCAGTGCTATGACAGCACAGCTCTTCACCATGAAGTCGAATGAGTGGACGCTGGGAGCGCCAGCTTCGACCCACCGCAACGCAAACACTTGGGAAGGTGCGGGCTGGGCAGAAGAAAGTCTTCTAGAGAGCCTTGGACCTAGCTGACTGCCGATCTCAGTTAGCTTGCTATCCATGAAAGCACTAATGCGTTTCAGCTGGCCTTCTCAATTTCTCCCCACTTCCGGTGATGGCAAAGTCTTTCTCACCGGAGCAACACCTTGTCCTAACTGAGTTGATGCCACCTTCACTGTCCGCACAGCGATTTGCAAGTTACAGACAAAGATCTCCTCTGGGGTGTGGGATTTGTCCGCAACCTACTCCACCGATGCCCGTTGGAGGCCGATGCAGGATGCTAACTCTGAGGCATCAACTGCATTTATTTTTCCAGATCACCCGGTTTGGGGAGAGTGGCTTTAAGCTTAGATTGTTATTGGGAAGCAGACGGAGTAACGTAATCATTCTCGTCCCTCTCTGTGCAACCTCTCTTTGTCTGGACTTGATGCAATTTTGGGACAGAAAGTCCTTTCACCACTGTCGATAAAGATCGTGCCCGTGTGCCCGGTCCCCTTCTGACGAGGTCAACATAAGGGAGGTTTATGACATAACGGAGCATTTAGACTCTGCGTCGCGGGCCCCCCCAACGCTAACCGTGAAGTGCCCTTCTATATGCTCTGCGCGCAACCGCACTCTGGCAGGTCTGTAGTCATTACTTCGGCCTTCTCAGCCCTTTTCGCCTCTCATTACGTCAGTTTTTGTTTTTGTAAGATTCTCTATATGATTCTCACGAATAGAGCTGATTTACATGTTCATCCCGGGTGACACTCATTCGGGGGATACTGCGGAGGTCCCTAGGTATCCGCAAGTTTCTACGAGGATTCTCACGGGTTTCGTTTTAAGTTTAACTTCTCTCGGTACTCAAAGGCACGATATATACCCCCTTAACAATATTTACGGGGGTCGTGGAAGTGCCAATGCGGGAACCGGAGGAGTAAGCGGTGTGACTTATCCCCTGACAGTACATGACGGCATAGTTAGTGCTCGGCAAGTCCCGCCCTGTTCATCGTGACCACTGCTGATTAGAGAGACACGTGGACAAAGGACCGCCCTCTCCCCGTTTGTCAGGTTATTGGCCACTGCCCAGTAACTACTCATTATAAAACTTGTAGTTACTGATCGGTGGCCGAAGTGCACCACGAGGAGGTTACCCGGCTCACACTCAGGCAGGGGATATCGTAGTCTTCTAGCCCGAGCTACAGTGCTGAAGGTCAGGTGCCTCCATTGCAATTACATACAAAGTATTTTGATGACTTTACATTAAAGCAATCGTTGCAGTTAACGTTTTTAAACTTTCACATCGTACACATCTTACAATCCTAACTAAACGGGTCTTAGTCGTGTCTATATTTTAAGACTAATTACCTTTTTTATTCCGACGTTTCGACCGGATTGCACCGATCGTGGTCACAAGCAACTAATGGATGTGGTACTTATCAGTCTGCCCGTGACCACGTTCGGTGCAATCCGGTCGAAACGTCGGGATAAAAAGGTATTCGGCCTTAAAGTATAAACACGACATAGACCCGATTAGTTAGCACTGTAAGATAATTATTGCAATTCACAAAATATCAGAATTTCCTCATATGAATTTTACAAAAATGTGAAACACGTGTCTCCTTACTTTTAATGAACAATATCGGTCCTCAATTTCACACCACATTCCGTTCCATATAAAAGTTTCATACGAAGTTCCACTCCCCCTTTTTCCACCTTACAATGTACATTTCCCAAAATTCTTTTTTAGCGGGCTCCTATGATACACAAAATAGCCTCCAACCAAAAATGATCTTTGATAGTTTTTGAAATTTCGTGATTAATCAGTGAGTGAGTGATATTTTGCTTTCATACATATAGAAAAAAAAATTATAACAAGAAAATACCTAATGAAAATAAAAATAGTAATAACTAATAAAAATAAGGAAGAGCCCGCAACTTTATTACGGAAACTACAGTTTTTCATGAGAGATAACATATTAGGTACTTATTGAATATTAAATGTATACTTAATAAATAAGTAATGAACTTTGTCATATTTTTAACTTTATATACAAAATACATACACGACTACATAAAATTAGAACCATTTTCAAAAATAAAACGAACATCAAATTTTGTATGTAGAACCAATAAGTAATCTTACTTGCTTTTTTTTACAGAGAAACAGGTTTCGTTATCGTCGATTTTATAAATGACTTGTTTGAACCATTTTTGATCATCACAATGTCTCCTTTTTGGGATGGACACATAGTTTAAAAGGTATCTAGCTTATAAATTTATATTAAACTGTAACAAGGATGTGGATTAAAGAAAAGATCCGCGATATGATAAGATTGGACGACAGTGCTATTGTAAAAATGAAGAAAGGAATGCTTAGATGATTCGGGCACACAGAAAGAAAGAGTAATAAAAGGTAGGCAAGGATGGAAGCCACGGAAAACCAAGGCTGACTTAGAAAGATCAAATTGCCAGAGAGTTAGCTGATGGCAATGTCAAAAGCCCTCGCATACCAAGGCGAAAGCGCGTGAGGAGAATGATGAGATTTAAAGAAACGATAGAAGTAGGTATGTAAGGATCGTGATACTTAACGCTTCATTCTCTCTGACTACTGCATTACCCCATACCTTAGGGATACAGCCTGAGGATATGTATGTATGTATCCAAAATGTAGTCCATTGTATATTTATTAAAAAAACAATAGCAAAGTTTTTTAATATGGTTCTTGTAGTTATTGACATTAATAGTTTCGTTTACACCAAGATTACCTAAGTGTTACTAGGTGCGATAATTATCCTTAAGTTTATACCGTATTCAGGCTACTTTTGGAGTTCTGTATCCGAATCAATAAAAAGAAATACTTATGATCTGTCTGTCTATTTGTCTGTTCAACCACATGTTAGTCACAAGCCTTTCTACAGTATTTTTTGTCAGTAATTGAAAGAACAATAGTGGTAATTATTCGTATAAGTGTCTTAAATATACATAGTAGATGTCAACTTGATTTGATTGAATTTTACTTCGAGGATTAATTACATTTTGGGGTTTAACGTTTTTTGGTGTCACCGTGTGAGATGTCAAATGAAAGTTTGTTGATGCTTAAAAAATGTATAATACTTTGTGTTGCATTTTTAACAGTTTTTGTGATATCAAAAAAAGTTTAAAAACTATCGCCCTGAGGAATTTGAAATAATTCACGAACATTGATTAAACAGAATAATAATATAGTCTCGTTAAATAAAAATTATTATAAAATTACCCGCTTAGTTGGAATAACCAGCTTAGTTGAGTCCTAACTGGCACGTATTGTTTTAAATTGTTTAAATTTAAGTTGTTTGTAGATATGGATAGAAATAAAGCTTTTGTTGTTTTGTTTTGTTTTATTTGTTTTATTGTTGGTAACAGCTGAAAATCCGGAATATTAATTCATTGTGACTTGCACTTAGCCGTTGTTCGATTTCGTGGTCATCAGCAATATAGTATAACACAGAATGTTACACAGAATGTTTTGTACCTATATCTTTTTATGTGAAAAGGTTTTCATTAAAATTCTCGAGCTTAAAAGCTTTGGTAAGAAGTAAATTACTAAGCTGTAGGTTGAATAAACTTAAATGAAATGTAAGTAGAATTTAATAGGTACTTAATATAAATTATTTGATGAAATAGGCAAATTGCTGCGGTTATGGTATTGTCATAAACGTATATACATTTTTTGAGCAATTTAGATGCCAAACTTTATTTGATGACAAGATGCAATATTACAATAATGGTCAATGAATTTTTTTGGTTTATAGATACCCATTTCACAGACATACGATCTTATACCTTAAAAAATATTCAGTTACATGCTGATAATCTCGTACTGTTAATCTCTATAGGTAATCGTACAAAAAGTCACTTTAAAAGTAACCATTATTTTTAACTGGATGCTTCCTAGTTCGTCTAGGAGGGAAAAAAAATAAAGAATATACCTACTAACTTATCTCCTCGCGCGGATGTAAAAGTTAGCCAAGGAATAGGATGCGGATGGCATAGGCAGTATAAAGAGTTTGTATAAGCTAAGAGTTAGTAACCTGTCTCTGTATGGTTGCACTTTGCTATTTGTAAGCTCAAATACTGTTAAAACTGGCGCTAATTCTGCTGTGCTTACATGCTCTGTTCACCCTCAATGGGAAAGACGTGACGTTACGTATGAATTGTGTGTTTTACAGGATATTGTTGAAAATTATGATCTTTGCGTTGTTTTTTTTATAAAAATACAATCTCCTTACAAGGTTCGATACTCTTAATTTAATTAGGGGCATAGGAGCAACGATGTCGAACCAGAAGATCGAAGTTTAACGAAATTTTATGAGTTTCTTTTTCATGTTTGTGTTTTATTCTAACAGGCTAGAACCGCAATATTAAAACTAGTCACGATTGTGCTTAAAAGCTTTCTGTTCAATAAGTTGTGTATGTGTGTATTTACACACTTGTGTGTTTTTTCTTTATGAATACAACATGCTGACACAACGACATGCAGAGTATTCTAAATGCGATACAGATAATATAATAAAATAAAATTGCGATGCGAATTCGTGAGAAAATTTAAATAAATAACTTTTCTGTTTGCACATAAAAAGAAATATATTGCGGCACAATGAATGTTGGGGGTGCTGGGTGGTGGGGACAGCCGCGAGGCGGACGAGAGAAGGCTTCGGGGCACGGGAGGGGCCTGGGGGTCCGCGGGTGCTAGGGGGTGACCCACTTTAACGGGACAAGTAATATTACTTTTTACTTTTAGGTAACTATTTCATGTTTTATCATGATTATAACATACACAATAACTTCGTGTTTTTCATTTTATTTATAACAGAATTTATAACATATTCAAAAACATAACGCTGTTTCTTTTAATAGTATAATTATTTTAATAATGTGTTGTTATTAAAATCTCTTGTTTCTTTCATTTTCTAGTTTATAATATTGGCATGACTACTTTTTACCAATTATCGTAATGTATGTAACATAAATGGCTTTTGGTTAAGAAATTGAGATCAGTCTAAGGTCAATAATTAAGTAGTCTCTATTTTACACCGTCGTCGATACAAATGTTTAAGGTAAGTAGTACACCTCTTACATACATGATAAATAATTTTCAAATGTGTGCTATACTTATATGTACATACATATGTATATCTGTTATGTTATTGACGTAGCTTGTTTGCACATACAGCAAGATATATGTATAAATGTATAGCGTATGTAAGAGTATTCATTCTCTCACACTCTCGCGTTCTGTGTAGAGGGGGGTACTCGTATGAATTAATTATATTTTCCTCCGTGTTTTATTATTAATTTTGTAATTGCGTTACCAATAATAACATAAAAATATTATATTTTTCCTTTTTCTTATCAAAACGCAATTAAAACTTGTCAATTCATGTCTTTACTTCGGTAATTTGCAAAGGGCTCTTTTTTATTATATTTTCTCAGTGACAGAGGGGTCACTAATATACTATACAAACGAAAGTTTACTGACTGACTTTTGGATATGCTCTCTTGGGAGGATTCGTATAGTTTTTATAGAGTTAAAGGTTTAACTCGGAAATGTACTTATCAAACTACACATCTAGAGATTCGATATAATTATTCAGAGGGTAAAAAAAATAAGTAGATTGTATTCATACTTATGTATTGAACATTAAGAGACAGGGCCTATTACAAAGAAACTGTGAAGGCAGTGGGCAGCAACTATTGATCCCATTTTGTCGTTTGTAAGTCGAAATAGTTTTTGCTTTTGAAATGTAGCGTCAAGGTGTTTGCATCTTGCAGTTCTGTCTACCCTGAGTGGAAGACAGCGTAAAGTTAATAAACATATAGATTAATAACAAATTAAAAATACATTGTAACTCTGGGTCAGTTAAAATATTATGCCGAGACTGATATTTTTTAAATTGTCATTGTAACAAAAAGATTTTATACGTTGATTATTTACTTGATTGTGAATTTATAATGAATTGAAACTTATATTCTTAAGTAATTTCAGGAATGAAACGAAGACGAGTGTTCGTTTATAAGCGTGATTTAACAACTCCGGCATATTGATTTTTACGTCGCCGTGGGCCCACCCCCTCCCCCGCGGGAAGAGTTGTGCACGGGGGTAATGCTAAAATGCTTGTTCCCCTATTTGAGAGTACATGCTGAAGGGATGTTCTTCTTAAACCGCGACTAAAGTGTTTTTCTTATTGTGTGAATTTTCTATTTACCATGAATAGTTTACATAAGATTTACGACCGGATGTGTTCATTCGAACGTGAATGTGACACACTTTCTATCGCCTGCGCTTATCTCTAATGTATTGTCTTTAACTTACATGTTTATTGCTTTGTCATATTTCATATTTTTATGAATTCTGTATTTTAAATTTATTTTAATGCGATAGCAGCCACTAAAATTTTTACACAATAGGTTAAGCTACAAAAGTAAACATAAGCACTCAGAGTGGCTTGTACTTTTGGTACTTGTATTTAAACTCGTTTTAAGGCTTTGACATCTCGCTTGCACCAATCATTTAATAGTTGGTGCAAGTAAGATGTCAAATCCTTATATCGAGTTTAAATAGTTGGTGCAAGCCACCCTTAGCTTATAAAGCAGTAACTAAGAAATTACAAATGTTTTTTCTACATCGTCTTTACATAATATTTTTTTTATTAAACATATTGACAAAACTTTTAAAACATGTTATTACACTGCATGTAGGTACATCATTATATACAGATACTTAATATGTACGCAACTTTGATAACAGCCTTTTAAGACAGGGGTATCTGTATTATAACATAATTTGTTTATTGTTATTTTTAAAAACAAAGCAATGGATAAAATTACATATTTGCAATTATGACATATTTGATATTGACTTTCGTTACGTTTAAACTTAACACTATTAAAAAGGTAACGATGTTTCTAAATAAATACCCATTTAGAATTTTTGATGAACATTTTTATGATCTCATAATCAGTCGAACATCCTCGCGAGTTTGTTCAGCCCCACCCGCGCACTTTTCAGTGGGCCACCCAGCGCCGCGCCGCACCCTTCGTTGCACCCCATGTGTTATTCTCCGCTCCGGCTCGCGTTGGGACGCTCCTTCATTTTACTCCAATTTACAACAGAAAAAAATTAAACATCCATAAAATTTAACATGGTTTTGAATAAAATAATAATGTAAAGTCTAGTAAAGTATTTCAAAAGTCTTTATTAAATATGAAAGATAAGGAAAATCTAATTATATGAGATGATGAAAAAATTAGATACGAGATTTTAAGTATCTACTTACTAAATTTAATAATTTTTTGATATAATTTTTCACTGGTTATAATTTAATAACCATTCTAAAAGAGTAATTATGGTATATAGAGTAGTAGACATACTTGTTCAAGGAAATTACTTAATTAGAAAATAATATTGATAAACTAAACTACAACCTTTAATTCGATAGAGTGATTTGACGTTTCCAGTGTAACCAGGGTTTTTGCAATTTTTTAAATAGTGACGTCCCCTTATGTTGACTACATTATTATTAGTCTGTAGCGGTTGCCCAGCGGCACTACCTGCAACAAATCTACTTTTTCGGATCATTCCTTTCATGAGATAGCGGTAGCATCGAAAATGTATGAATATTTGTAGCAATAAAGAATGTAAGTAAAATAGTTAAATAGGAAAAATAAAATATGATGTTTATTTATTCAAATTATTTAATGCATTATGAAATGGTGGCGCTAGAGGGCCGTGTTAGCGCTAAATTAAATGAATTAAATGTTACACTAGCCAATCGATTTAGTTGAATCGATATCCACTCAGTTCTATCACTTGACAACACTGGTTTAGCTGGGCACATTATTTAAAACTTCGACATGTTGAAACGTTATCACTCTATTGTGTTTACAATAAATTTAGATACGCGTAAAAATTTAATATGCGTAATATTTATGCAATTCGTGCTTAATAAAGTGTTCATTTACAATTATTCCTCAACCTTGATCAACTGAAAGGAAATGAAATTTATGTTATAATATAAACCTATATGTACATACGTACGTATAAGAAGGTAGGTTTATATTATACAAGAAACAAAAATATTTAGAATAATGTCATTATAATTTATTGAGAAAATATAATTCCTAGACTTAATATAATATGAGCTGTAAGTATCAAACATACATGTAGAATGAGTTTGGTATACGTATAATGAAGGAGGGGCGCCACCCCAACCCTACTGAGTTTGAAAAGGAAAGCTTTTAAGAGCTTTTTGTTTTGTAATTAATTATGTTTTTTATTTATATTCTTTTACGATGTTGTGATTTTTAGTCTAATTGAATTTCAATAAGAAATTTTGATTAAGTACACCTATTATTTATGTATTATATTATTATTCAATTACTTTTGGTGACATATTTCAAAATTATACTGTGTTCTCGTGAAAAACAAGTAATAATTAAGCGAGAGAAACAAAAACAATAAAGATCTTGTTATTCATAAATATTTACATAAAATTAAGGCTGTGTTTCTAATTTTTTTAAGAATAATTATTATTAAATTATTACATTATATGCATTATTATGACAAATTCAGGTAGGTACTCATTTTCGATGTTCACAAAAAGCCAATGTAGATATTTTTAAAAACCTATAAAACATTATTACTATAATATACATACATACATACACACATACATATCCTCACGCTATATTCCTATCGGGCTAGTCAGAGAGGACTTATATACTGTAATATATTACTGTATTATGTCTGTCTGTATGACCGCTCTAATCTCCAGAACCGCTAAACGGATGTGGATGCCGTTTTCATTGGTATGACCAATTTTGTATTAAAAACTTTAAGTTAAAGTTTGTTTGTATTAAAATTGCTCCATCATTTAGAGGCTCTGGGTATTAACAGTATTTACGAATCTAATCATGTACTATTTAACGCTTCGTTTTAAAAACGAAACTGTTACTTGGTTAATACATATATCATGAATATTACAACATAAATATTACAACAATATCTTTGATGATAATAATGGAAATAAACAACAAATCATCAAATTCCTGATATTGTTTCACGAAGATATAATCCAAAAGAAATAAGTAGGTTTCAATATCTGTATACAAGTATTATAGTTATAAAACTTTGATTATAACAACCCGCTATTGTATTCACGTAGCAAACTTTGAAAGAGGTCCATTGTCTGATCTTGTTTCTGAATTTAAACCAATAAAGATAATAAATGGAAACAAAATTCGATTTCGAGACCAGCAAAGTCGTCGACTAAAACGTTCAATGGAACAAATTTCTCTCAAAACATTGATATAGGCGCTATGCTATACGTAGCTTTGTGTTTGTATCTCATATATCCATATATACGAGATAATAACATTTTATACCATTATAAAAATGGATGTTCGTATTTATGTATGTAATTGCTAATTGCTAAACTCCAACACAATTTGACTGATCGCTGTAAAAGTTGGCCCATATCTATATGTATTTTTTATGGAGAAGGTTTTGATGCTATCCCCTTTGTTAGAAGTCACCACCACGCAGATGAAGTCGCGGGTAAAAGCTAGTTCTTATATATAATGGGTATTACTTGCCTTTCACGTATGTTATGCATAGTTCTATGTTAACGATTGTATAACAGTAAATAATAGATAGTGTTATGAGATATAAATATTATATTAATTTTTGACGACATTTTTCAGTTACATATGCTATACAGGATATAGAATAAATTATCGTAGCTTAATTATATAGCTTAAGTATAATTGCAATAGCTGTGCTTATTTCCTATCTATTTATCACAACAGTACCTGAACGAAAATATTGCCACTTTTGAGATAAAAGTTGCGTTTATTTAAATTTTTTCGAAATCTCACCCTCTGTAGGTTTTTTGATGTCATTTTTAAGAAAGACTTTTGTTTGAGCTTATTATTTTACTCTCGACTAATTTTTCTATCCATTTGATATAGCAAAATGAATAAAATACCTAGTTTTAGAAAAAAGACATTGTTCCAAAATTTTTGTTGTGTCTGAGAACATGTCACAGAATTTTGATCTTTCGTTATAATAAAAATCGACTACTCTAATCTAGCATATTTAAGTACTACTTTAAAAATAGCCGTTTCGTGGATAATCCTAAATGGTATAACAGTATTGAGTACGTTCCTAAAAAACGAGAATCATTTCAATTCTTATTACAAAAGTAATGATTCGTAGAAATTACAGATAATGGTAAATATTAATAAAATGATTATATCTTGTCATGTTTATAATTATAAACAATGTCATAAAGAAGGTTAATAAGGATAATCGGTTTTCCTTAAAATTTCGACTTTTTCAAGTTCAGTAATAACAATCGAAAGTGGGAATGACTGTGTAACGGAGGCGGGTTTGCGTTAGGCCTAGGATGTTTTTGATTGATATTCTAAAGGAGGTATTCGTGTTCGCATAAATGATCCGGCTAAGAAAAATAAATGAACAGATATAGATCAGCGCAACTATTCGAAATATCGTTTTTCGTGGTAAATACTAAAAAAACCTGGAAGGACGGAAAACTTGTCTGTCTGTGCCATAGACGTTCTTTTCAATGTGTCATGCGCAGTAGAAAGTAATAATTGTAGTAATTATCCATAGTGTATAATTGTCGTGACTTTGCAGCATAACTTCAGGAAGCTACGTATTAAATACGTATATTAGAAAGATTTTTGAATAAAAGCTGTTGTGTTATGTTAGATGTCAAGGGAAAGTTTTTTTTAGTAACGAATTCAAAAACTTATAAGACGTTAGTTTGTGTTCCTTCTTTATACACTCTTTTAAAACAAAATCTTATCTTCAAAAATATTGCTTAGAAATGTCTGTAAAAATCACGAACGTTGAAATATTGTGTACATTGAAGAAACATTATCAAGATTGCAATATTTAACTTACACACTTTTTCAATCAAAAAAGCTCTAAGATGAGCTTTACTATTACTATTAAATAAGTACTTTTAAGAACTTGCACTTAGTCTGTTTTTACAAGTTTTTAACTTCGCTTGTTAGTACGTGTGAGTAGGAGTGGATCAAATGTTGCAACTGAATTTGAAACCGATTGCCATCAACCAATTGAATTAAAAACGACGTCGGCTGTATGGGCTAGGATCCCTTTACCTTGTCTCCTAAAAGAAAATCGTACTACTATTTAAAAGGGTTTTGGGTTTAACGAGAAAAAAATGATGTGGCGTTATACTAAATTCAATATGGTGGCCGTCTCAAAATAGCGGATTACCTATTTCCTCACAACCTCCTTGACATGGGTATCAAACCAAAGGATTTGTCAAGCAGAATACGTGACAATACCCACTTATAAGATTAGAAATCATTAAAATCCACAAAAATTACAAACGTAGAAATGTTTATAAAAACAAGCTTTTATTTAAGCAATGTACTAAAACGAAACTACCCCGTTAGCATAATAGCGTAGCGATGCAGCATGAAAATATTATTTGTATTAAAACGAATAAAATAAGTTTTAATACAAATGATAATATAACATTATTCATTCCTATGCAAAAAATAAATTCTCGCGACAAGCTTTTAACTCTAAAAAATCAACTTAACGACAAAATTATGAATATGACGTTATTTGTATTATAACTTATTTTATTCGTTTTAGTTCATCGACTAAATTTTTCAATAAGGTTTTTAATTTATAACTTAAATATCGTGTTTGCTTAGTTCACGTGGAATGAAATGTAAGCTTTAGTTTAATCCTTGTCCACCCATTTTAAACGTTTAGTTTGTTGTTACCGGGACTGTTTCACTCTTTCATTAAAATCAATAAGCCATTATTTTTGAAATAAATGACAAGATTTAATCACTTCGACTTCGACTAATTAACCATCGCCTATACAACTTTCTTTCATTAGATAGTGACAGCAGTTACCTATTGTCTATATTAGTTACATTAATTAGCCCTATTCCTCGGCCGTGTTTTACAACCTACGAAAATAAGCCGCTGGCAGATTTTATATTTTTCTTTCTCTCCCAATTTACAATGTGTATGTTAACTGGCACGTTGGCCGGGTGGTTGACCATCTATCTTTCAAACCGGGGTTCCGAGTTCGATCCCTGATCAGTTCAATGTAGGAAAATAACTTTTGCAAATTCCCCCAGTTTGGTGCGTGGTAATACCCATAGTACATGCTAGTGCTTAGTTTGGGGTCACACAATTGGTGTAATTGTCTGGAGTATTATTACTATGTAATTTAATGAAATCTTCGGTAGTAAAAAGCTCTTCACTGGCAGCGGTATCTTTCAAGTATCTTATGGTTTAATTTTATCCGTAATGTATTTAGCTTTCAATGCTTCACGAGCAAGACGTAAAGGACACTGTTTGGTTGTTTTTAATAACATTGATGTAGGAGTGAAAATCTAAACATCCGTATATTATATACAGTGTTATTGTCCACGAATAGTATTTTATAATAACATAAAATTCATCTAAAATCGTTCGTAAGTTATCTAAATAAAAATACTTTAAATTGTTTTTCGATGTTAATAAATTTTAAACAGATAAACCTGTACATTTCGAGCTTGCGGCTCAAAAAACAAGTATCGAGAGTGTAGAATCCAGACGAAAAAAGTAGTCGCGCAACATTTCACAAGGCACAACGGCCTGCTGCACTCGCATTGTGTACTTTAACAATATCCACGGGCCCAGGGACCACCACAATAAATACAACATGTCTCAACGTCATTTCAACAAATCAAATGCCCTACGTAAACCAACCCAAATTAACTGTTTAACCAATTTAAAATCGACTGTTTGGAAAACACACATTTGAAGCAACAAATCAATACACAAATAGGTACAAAATACATACTGGTTTTGAGCTTCACTTTTATGAAATAGTAAAATGTAAAATTCCTTTAAATAAAATGCATATTACCTACAGATAATACAGAACTTTTGTAATTATTTTCATCTTGAATTATATTCCAGTTCTTGTCGTCTTGGGATTATAAATAATTTAATATTAGATACCATTTTGATTTTACAAGCAATATTTACATTTTTGCTATGATAATATGTGTACTTATATATGTACTGGTACATGTTTGTATGTTATTTTCAGATTTTATTATAATTGTATTATTATTCATATCTAATTTTTACTTTATTTTTAATCTTCATGAATATGATACATAATATTTATATTTAGTAGATTATTTCTTGTAATAAAAATATATTCTATATTTTTTAACAATAATTGACTTATAGATAAAAACAATGTTAATTATTATTCGGAGTTCTTATATTGTTTGTATTAGGATTATTTGTACTGTCCGTTGTGAGATACGTATTATTATGTGGTTGATCGGGTCACTAAAGTAGGTACATCAATGTACCGACCGCAGGAAAGGGTCGCAAACAGGTTATGACCCCGACAAGTTACTCTTTCGGAGTCTCAGAAACAACCACGTTGAAAGATCTCTCTGTTCGTACACGTCATATCAAAGGATCGGTTTTTAGTATAGCCCTGAGTAAATGTGGAGGTTTTGTTAGAATGGCCTCGGTTAGAGTCGTTTTGAGCCACGATAAGATAGTATAATATATTTATCTTGACTTTAAGTATCATTTTACTCTCATGTTAATATTATTTATTGTTTTTCTGTACATATCAATAAAACTTATTTTACATATTGAAGTACATACGCGTTTACGTATGTAGGTACATTAATGTTTTTTTAAATTAATGAATAATCAACATGTAGCGTACATGTAAGTATCGATACATTAGTAGATGTATATTTAAATATAAATGATTTTTAGTAAAATATGTATATGTACATCTATACGCGATATTATTATATTATATGTTTAATACAGGTACTTATTGAAAATGTAATTTTTGTAATTCTTTAATGAATTTGAATGAATTACTATAAAATTTATATGAAATATGAAGCAAGATATCGCCTGGTTTCGACTGGGTACGATTTAGTCTTTACATTGATGCCAAATTGACGCATTAAATAGTCCGTAAGAGCGCACTGGCGGCAAACTTTTCCCTGATTCAATCCACTAATACCGTTAACACTCAACTCCTTTAAATGATAGAGCAATTTTAATGTACATAAACCTTCCACGAGAAATGCAATTAATAATAGTGAGATCGGCATTCAAATTCGCTAATTGGTTTTTGATATTAGCGCAGTCCACAGACCAATAAACTCATAGATACCTTGCTTTAACTTTGACTAAGCTTTGAGTTATTTTATAAAAAAAACGTGTTAAAATCGGTCGCATCGAGATCAGACGTTAAATTTTCGAAAGCGAATAGATGAAGAGCTGTGGGCATGGTTACCATTTAGGTACTTTAATTATTACTAAATTTTGGGCAGTTGTAGGTGCTCTCGCAAGCTTCGTCTAGGCCTAATTGATTTGTGGCACAGTCATGCAGACACTTGCCTTGGATTTCCTTTTGTATTATCTAGTGATAGTGATAATTTCATCATAAAATTGCGTTTTGTACATGTATAAATAATGTCACGCCATTTCCCATTCGCGGTAGACGGAGCATCTCAAGTAGCGACAAAGTCGCATTTATGCTATTTTTAGCACTAGGTGGCTTTTTTTTTGTTTCAGATGGCAAAACGGGGCCAGATTGTGATAGGTTATACTAGCTCATTGTCTATCTAGGTATAAATTCCATATTATGAAACTTTAATTATAAGAACCTAGCCTTTATTGCCTGCGAAACGGGAGCTGGCTTTGTATTAATTTATATTTTTCAATATGTATGAAATTTTCGTATATTAAAATGCGTTATATCCTCTTTAGCCTATTCAAGTTCGTTATAATAAACCTACATCGTAATAATCCTACGTCCGACTTCTACAACCTGTGCCGGAAGATAAGCCACATTCTACATATTATGTATTTAATAAGAAAATATTGGGATTCTTTGGGAATATGTAGACGTTACTGTCAAGCTGTCGAAATTTATGCTTACGTGTGCAAATCTATTTTAAGTTATAAGTGGGGTCATGAAAAAACATTTTATCACGAAGAAACCCTGTCATTAAAATGGTTATAATTTTCTGTCAGTTCAAACGTTGTTAGCGTAATTTTTTACTTTGTTATTTTTTTGTTAACGGAGCAATTAAGAGCTAGTTTCTATATTTTTCTAAAAATTTCATTATCAAGTTTACATATAATCTTAGCCAGTTATTATAAATGTTCCAGATTTTATTACATAAATGTTCCATATCAGGCAGTAATAGCGTGAACACGAGTCAGGTAATGCGTGAAATGACATTTCATAAAGGCAAATTCAAGATTATTAAAATGTGATTTATGAACAGTACACATTTTTATAATAAATAAGCAAATACTTTGTATTAAATGTTATTAAAAATTAGAGTTCCATTACATCTTTTCTCTCGAATAGGAAGTCTTACACTCGATTTCACCAATATCCCCTACGATATAGGTAACCCATAAAATGGTATAGAGGATCCCTAACTAGGGTTGTCACCCGTATTTTATAATAAAGTATTGTACGTTATTTCGGACAAACGTATTATATTTCGGACAATACCTTAAGAGGGCAATGAAGTATGTGAAAGTACTCTATTATACTTATTTTGACTTTATAAGGTTTTATTTTATTGTTTACCAAACAAAAAAAATGTTAAGTGATTTTTGCTTGCAGCAGTACGAATCACATGCATAAATTTAAAAACGTCAGTTCGTCAGTGCCAATTCACATCGCTCAAGTGGGAAAACATTCTTCAAAGAAGTAAGACAAAATACATACTTGATTTTAACATGTTGTACATGTCTTTACTTTAGAAAATAAATATATTTTATGAGTTCAACAAAAAAGGTGGCAACCCTATCCCTAACGCTCTGTACGTATAGGAACCGATTTCGAAATTTTCTTATTTTAGTTGACACGTAGGTGAGAAATTGGGAAGCGTTGATAAAATTGAACATATTTTCTTTATTTTTACTAGCTGTCCCTCACGGTTTCATCTGCGTTAAATATAATATTTTTCCAGTATAAAAAGAAAACCAGAGTCAGTGCCAATCTGTGAAAAGTCCTCTTCCTGACAATAAGGGTCCCGTCAAAATCGGTTCGGCTATTACGGAGATTAGCCCGGACAAATAGACGTTTGGTTACGTGTAACTAAACACTTAAACTTAAGCAAAAGCCTTTGTTTCGAAATGACAGGCAAACACTTCGATTTCAAAGGGCAGACACTGAAGTTTTCTTTTTATGTAGTATAGATTTCCAGAAATTAGATTGTATGAACTTAATTTTACCCGCTGTTAGTAGGAAGGTGTACAGCAAGAAAAGAGATTGTAAGATATAGGTAGATCTAAATATATATAATACTTATTATGTATTTTATACAGGTATTAAATATTGTAACTAATACATACATATCCTCTTGCTGTGTATTTAACAATTTTCTAATTTCCGTATTCACTTAAAACAATGATTTTTCCTTTTAATTTTGTTACATGAATTAATTGTTTGAAAGTCTCAAAATATGAAATAAAAGTAAACAAAGTGAAGAAATATAATTTAAAGATACACGAATGCAACAAATTGTATTGGAACATGCACATATTTTACGTCTGAAAGCTGCATCGGGATATAACAATGCCGCGATTTGTTTAGATACTTTTTTCACGCATAAGCAAACGAATATATTTCCATTATTACCACATAATACTCCATTGTTCTTCATTCCTTTGATATTTCTCCAACATTTTCAACGCTTGGATGCTATTTTTAAGTGATATGGGTACATGCCTTGCGAAGCATGACCTGAACACCAAAAGAACGTTACATTTTCTTAATTAAATGTGTTTTAATCTAATTTCTGTTAAATGAATGAGTGTTAAATAAATACTCTTAGGTATACGTAACTGACGGTATTTCGTATGTTAACAGTTTTCGTGTCCCTCCACATTGGCAAAACAGAATACCTACTTACAGAATTACTTTGGTGTCTATCTATCAATCTATCATCCAGGTGAACAGGAAGCTTAAGTTCTGTACATCGATTTACTATACTATTTATGATATTTGTATGGTTCACAAAGATTCTCAAAGAATACTAGAAGCTTGTACTCGATTTTGAATTGAAAGTAGACACGAAAAGTAATTTTTCCCAAGGTTAACAGAAGAGTTTTAAAACGTAAGATCATGAAAAGATAAGTACAAAAATAATGTGTAAATAAAAGCAAATGTTTTATAAAAATGTACAGGTCCTAAATATTTTTATATTCTATTTAATTTCTCTTTAATTATTAAAAATTTAACTTATATTAATATCGTTGATGACGGCACTCATATTCTTGCAATAATGTTTTCCAAATTCAAGTAAAGGGAATTTCTGATCTCAGAATAATGTTTTTTCATCTTTTGAGTTGTTTACGTGATTAGAAACGTAGGATATTGACGAGCGAAGACTGTGTATTTTAGATGTCAATGCTATTTTTTAATGGAAATGAAACAAGAATCCACACAATGTACGTAAATTTGAAAGAGTTTTGAAGTTAAAAATTTACTTTAAAAAGATAAATAGAAATAATATTATAACATAGAAGTTGAATTCACATCATTCTCCCTTCCTAGCGAGGAAAACAAATTAAATTATTATTTTATTAGGTTAAATGCTTTAACTACTAAAATGAACTAAAATTGATACTCCTTAAATTGCAGAAAGGCATATGTTGCTCCACTCGAACCCGTGTCGATTCCCAGATTAGTGGCTCAAGCAGTGCTTATTGCAGTCCGCCTTACAGCTGTAATTTGTGAAGCAGTCGTTCCTAAACCAACAGTTCGATATTTCTGAGTAACTTTAAAAATGTGTTATATTGGCTATGTAATAATAACCCATGATCATTTAAACCGTTTGTTGCTCACAGAGTGGGAGTAATAGTTGAAGTGTACTGTAGTCAGTAAATGGCGTTAGATATGAACGTTTCATAATGCAGCGGACGAAGTGACTCGTATTAGATTTGGTTTTTCTGTACAAGTGACAGGTGGTTTCTAAGACATATATTTTTATTCGAGGCCCCCCGACGAGTGATCGCGAAATTTGACAAACCTGGGAGCACGGAAGTGCCCACGCCAAGACGAGACAAATAAGGCGCTACCTATTACCTTTTCTATTTATTTATATGTATTTTGGAACCCTCATAGCTTCGGCCTAGATAATTCTAGCGAGCCCAATAGTTCAGGATAAGATTTAGTTAGTAGACTTATGAGACAAACAAAATTACGTCGATTTCGTTACTGATTCACTCACTTATTCATTTACTCATCAAAACCTCTAGGGCACGTCCTGGAAAGTTAAAATTAGGTGTGTAGGTTAGAATTTGCACACAAACCACAAATAAAATCAAGAAATCTGTCATTTTCACCCTCCAACCCCCTAAAAGGGGTGTGCAGGTCTGTATATACAATTATACGGTATATACGGATAGGTACTTTCATGTGTTATTATTCCATTTTTTACGTAAGTTAGATTAGTGTATATACTACTCTGTCAACAAAGTACCGGAAAAATATCAATAATACACGAAATGTTAGTTATTCATCCAAATTTATTTTATCACCTTCAAAGTATGCTCCTTCAGAAACGATACACTTACGCCAACGAATAATCCAATCATCCAAACATTTGTTAAACGCTTTTTCCGGAATTGAGTTCAGTGCTCGCCGCGAATTTATGTCTTCTACCGAATGAAAACGGGTGCCACGAAGTGGTATTTTGAGTTTAGGAAAAAGAAAGAAGTCGGCTGGAGCCATTTCTGGTGAATAAGGTGGTTGCTCGTTGGTATTTGTTGAGTTTTTGGTCAAAAATTCGTTCACAATGATGGCCTTGTTTGAAGGCGCATTATCGTGGTGCAAAATCCAAGACTTTTCTTTCCACAAATTTGGCCTTTTTCGTAGAATTTGCTCTCTTAAACGCCGCATAACGCCCAAATAATATTCTTTATTTACCGTTTGACCTTCCGGCAAGAATTCCGAGTGCACAACAGCGCGATAGTTAAAGAAAACAGTCAACATGACTTTGACTTTTGATCGAATTTGGCGTGGTTTTTTCGGTTTCGGTTCAGTTGGAAGGCGCCACTCCGAAGCTTGTTGACTAGTTTTCATGTCAAACTCGTAAACCCACGTCTCGTCACCAGTAACAATGCGTTTCATAAATGTTGGATCGCAATTGATTCGTTCTAGCATGCCATGACTCTTATGCGATTGTGTTTTTGAAGAAAATTCAGCGGGGTTATTCACAAACGTCGGAAACTCGACTTTCCGTATCCGACAGGAAACTTTTCGATGATTTTGTCTAAACGCAATTCACAAATCCGAAACCTTTCCGAAACGACATGATTTGACAGTTCATTTCGGGACGAAACCTTCGGATGCTTCCGACGACTTTTTAGTGTCGAAAACGTTTCCGAGACGAGTAAATTAATGTAATATGTGTATAATCGATGACGTCCGTCGTCAAAAATCTAGACTAATTGCGTGCGCGTATTTAATCTAGACTTCTAGACAAATTTCGTGCCCTTTTTAAATACATGCCTAGGATTAATTTGCCTTATATTTTTATAACATATTTTATCAGTTACGCAATCAATAGCTAAACATTGTTTGAGGTATTTGAGGTATTTTTAAAAACAATAACAATCAAAAATAAAAACGCTATTGTACTTTCTATTGTAGTTATTATTAATTTTTACTTAGCGACATCTAGTATAATTTATTTGAACTTGTTGAACGCACAGACGATAAGCACAGACAGTATAATCCGTATTTATAAAGCCCGTTTAGTTCTTCGAATGTAAGTAAAATAATTTAGAAAAATGTTTAATTTTAAAAAAGACTAAGTAATTTCTTTGTCCAAGTTGTTTCTCTGTCTGTTTAAAATGATATTTTGCCAAATACATCGTGATTGTCAAAATGTCATACGTTTAAACCACACTAATATTTTCTACCAAAACGAATAGAATTTCTACCATTTTGTAACATGGTTCATAAATGCATTTTCTTTCGGATTCGTTGAGTCCTTTCCGATGAGATTCCGATAGAGTTTGTGAATTGCATTTTCTAATCCGTCGGATTGAATTTATGCTTTCCGACGATCGGCCCTTTCCGCCACGGAAAGTTTTCGAAGCGTTGTGAATAAGGGGGCAGGTCTTTTGGGACTAGCCGAGCGGCAACATGTTTCATTTCATACCCAAGTGATTATTTAAAATGATACGGATCGTCTCTCAAACTTGAATGAGCATTTTCAGTCACTATTTCCTTCACTTTTCCTTCACCTTAAGCCTTCTGTAACATTTTCAGTGACTCCGAACACGAAATTCCATTGGTGATGCAAAATTTAAGACAAACTCTTTGTTCGATGTTTTTGTCCATTATAAAATTCGCAATACACACTAGAAGATATAACTAAAAACAGCACTGTATTTAATCTAAATAACAGATGCAACTCAAATTCCGCGCCAAAATGAAAACAGTTGTGCCAATCTAACAACAACAAAAAAAACAAAAAATTGAATTTGGAGCCATAAACAAATCATCCATTCCCGATACTTTCTTGACTGAATGTATGTAAGTACCGCCTTGATTTAACGATGATTGCAAATAATAAGCCAACAAGAAGAAGAGGTAAAGATTATAGATTATAATTATAGAGTGGATTACGAAAAAGAAAAAGCTGACGCGCAGAAAATATTTGTATCCTCAAAAAATAAAAAGAACTTGGGCGTCATACAAAAGAAAATGAAATCCTACCAAAAGTAATCATGTAAAATAGATTAGTCTATAACTTGGTCAAATAGTATGGGTTGATAGTTGATAGTAGTAGATAGTACATAGTGGACTATAATAAGAGGAAGAGAAGAAGAAATTAAGTTAAATTAAGTCACTGGTCTTTAATATTGTACCATGCAATAGTTCTATAAAACGGTCAAGCCATATTTTGATCAAGATACAGGGTTTGAATAGTTACTTGTAAAGTTAGGGGCCCTGTAAAGTTAGGGACTTGATTCTTCATGAGATCTGATAACTTTTTAACAGTGAAAGTGTATTAATTAGTGAGTACTGGTAATTCACATGAAATGTTCTCGGTGGGATTAATTTAATTTTAAGTTAAAACTCACATGAATATAGATAGGTGCAAGTAACTTTTATTGGTTGGTACGTATCTATTATCACAAGTATCACAACACATTATATTTACAGTACATTGGAAAAAAAATAGATCAAAATAAAATTGAACTTTTCGCAATTGTTTCAATTTTTCATGAGAAACAGACAGCCGGATATTAGCTAAACAATCGAGGTGATTTTCCTTAAGTGTTCCTTTTAATAAAGATAAATCATTTAAATAAAAAAAATTAATATACCATGTTTTTAAAATGAACTAAAAAGTATATATTAATATTATTTTATTTTAATTTTTGAAATTTACGATTGTGACTTTTTAATAGGTAGTAAATTTAAAAGGAAAAACGCGAGGTGCATGCAAAAGATGCAAGGAGTAAAAATATAAGGAATGTATAGAGTAGCTGTCATTGAGAGTTTTCTCTCTTTGCCTGTCTCGTTTGCTGTCTTCGAGAAAGTGTCAAGAGTAGCTGTTTTTGAATAAACAACGATAACAACTATTATTATTATCTTTGTATGCACTCAGAGTTTTAAATCTTACAAGTATTATCGTAACTATAATAAATTCACAATCTGAGAAGATTGGCAGAAAACCATGCAGCTTCAGTGTCTCATATAGACTTTGCGTTGGTTAATAAAAAATTCTTAAAAATACAGATCTAAATAATTATAAAATTAAATGTAATTACAACATAATTTTCCAAACTGGGGTTTCAGTGAAAAACTTTGCTGAACATCCGTGTGTATACATATGAAGTAAGTACTAAATTGATTTTAAAAAAGAATACAGAATACAGTTACAAAATGGTTTAACATTATTCAGCAATGTATAATTCAATTTAGTAATAAGTATTGTAAAGTATAATAAATAAAACAGGTATCAATCCAATACGTACTTAAGACATAACTTACACGTTTAGTCACTGCAACGTACAACCATATAATATCGCAGCAACGCTAATGAAATACTAACTGTACATGGACTGACAGTGTACCATGAAGTTTTTTTATTCCTTATTATACTCGTATTATGATTTTTAAGTTAATGCGATATGTCTTGGAAGCAGATTTAACTTGAAAGAAATTACAATTGAATCACAATTACACATTATGGTAAAAGATCTCCTACTTTGATTCTTTAGTCATTACCATAGACTAATCCAATCGATTGCAATAACAATAACAAAAAAACGAAGACAGAGAAACCCACAAAAATAAAACACGGGTGACAGCTGACAGCCAAATGACACATGACAGCATGACATTGGGTTATAATGTTGCCAGGACATTCTCGAAAAACGTATGATTATTTACTTTTTTTACATTTTAAATGAAGTAGTCATTATTTTTAGTGATATAACAATGAATCAATATCACTAACGTGACTATGACTTTCCTATAAACTACCTTTGTTGTTAATGTAATAAAATATATTATTGTTGATATTTGAATGAAAAAAACCACAACTATAATTATGTACTACAGAGTATCGAAATTCGTGAAGCTTATTTAAAATCAATTCCAAATCGAACAGGCAAACGAACGACAACAGACAAGAAAGCTAGTAATATTGTAATGTCATCTAGTTCTGAGCGATGTTTAGTTTCAAGTCTTTAAGTTCATCGGGAAGTTAATTTAAAATTGATTACAAATTTTTACCGAACTCACCGAACAGACAAACAGATAGACAAGAAAGCGAGTTAATAGAAGCGTATCAATAAAAATATCACTTTATCTTTCAAAGTTCGAATTGACTTTTAATTATTTATAATGACTTTAGAAAAATTGAAACTGATTTTCATATGAGCAGTCTGTTATCATTATTATTACCCAATTACAGTCGATTAAAAAAAATGTGTTTTACTTCCTAATGATAGACATGAATCAAATCAAATTCAAAATTGGATTGTTTACAATAACTTTTTGACGTCAATAGTTATCACAAAATCTATTCTTTTTTGTCTTAATTATAGCTGCTAAAAGTTGAAATGCTTCGATCCCAGCAATGTTTATCATCTAAATAATTAGATATTTAGTAGTAACCTTTTTTACAGAGTTTTTTTTTCAATACTTTCAAATCTACTTATTGATAGCTGTTGAATACCACTGAGGAGTTCATTGTAAAAGCGAATACGTTGGCCCATAAAAGAGTTTCTCATTTTGTAGAGACGTGTTTCTTGTAATCTTAGCTTGTGTTTTTTTCTAGTATTTGTTTTGTAAACTATTTTTGCTAAAATTACTGATAGTTTTATGGATATATAAAAGATTTTCATAAATATAATGGGATGCCACAGTCAATATATTAATATCTTTAAATTTCTCTTGGAGCGAGACCCTAAAATTCAGTTCGCAAAAGGCTCGAATCGCTCGCTTCTGCAACACAAAAATTATATTTATGCCAGCAGTATTGTCCGAGTAGTATGCCGTACGTCATTACAATTACACTATGAAAATTACTAAAGTAAACTAATCTCGCGGTATCCACATCAGTGAGTTATGAATTTTTTTTACGGTGTAGGCTGCAGAATTGAGTTTTTAGCAAGCTTATCTATGTGAGGTCTCTATTGAAGTTTAGAATCAACAGTTATACCTAAGAATACCGTCGATTCAGCTAACTCCAGTTCCTCCCCACTAATATGAACACTGGTTCCTAATTGCTAAATATTCAGCAAAGTAAATTAATGGCATGTCGTCATACGATCGTATAATTGGACAATAGATACATAATGTCGTGCGACGAGTCGTACAGTCACCTCCGGCCCAGGAGTAGAGCGAGAGAACGGGCGCTCTAGGCACTAGGGGGCAAGGGACGCCAAAATACCAAATGCGAGAAATAACTTTGAGCCAATAATAGGTGTTGATTCAATAAGAGTTGATTTTTACATTAAAAGTTTTACTTTAAGCCTTTTTGGAATAAATCGTAATTATCATTAAAGGTAAATTCAAAAGCAATTTATGTACTTTGAAAGTATCGATTAAAGGGTGCCTAAAGACAATTTCGCTGTACCGTCGTCAAGGGCATGGACCGGCGCCGTGTCCAGCCATAGGTGTACATATCGATTCAGTAAGGAGTTCAAAGTATTTATTTATCAACAAATATTAGATTGTAAAAATTAAATTATGTAATTAATTATTATTTAATTATAATATTTTCTTTTACTATATTTCTCCCTTTAGATTTAGAGTGACCTTAAATATTTAGGGTAGGTCTACAACTAACTTCTTTTCTAATTTTGAGACGGAATGACATACAAAAGAATCTTCTATATAAATAAACCCTTGTAAGCCGTTAGGATTATTTGGTGTATCTTCGAAGTGCAAGCTTCAATATCAGTGAAAATTAAATAGGACCACCTTGGAACTATACTGAAACCAACACAAAAAGGAATCGTGAAAATCGGTTCATAAACAAAGAAGTCGAGAATATCAGGTTCGATTCACATATGAGGTACCTGGGGCTCGTCTTCGATAGCCATAGAGCTTCGACAAACATTTCAAGCACCTGGGTGCCCGTTGGGGGTGGGTTGCAGCCGCACTAGGTCCAGCGGCGGGATACCACCGCCTCTGATTGGAGTGATGTGGTCCATGGTGCTATATGGAGCGCTAATCTGGGTGAAAGCCTTGACGGCACGAGACATGGTCCTCCTTAATCCTTAATCCATCCACAGAGGGTAATGACAACTGGTTCCTCTTACGAGGCGGCGTGTGTATTGGCTGGATCTCAAGGCGACATTATACGCCACAGTGTACGAGTGGCGAGCGGGTCTTTCAACACGAAGATCCTACTCTCAGGGAGGTGGAAAAGTGGAGGCTCCCGGCCCGGCGGTCCGGCGGTGATGGTGAAATGGAAAGAGTGGCTGGCGCATTCAAATGCTGGCCGCCGGACCGTCGAGGAGGTTCGTTCGGTATTGGAAGAATAGACGGATAGAATGTCGGGGTCGTTGACCTTACGGCTGGTGCAGGTGCTATCGAGGCACGGATTTTTCGGCAAGTGCCAGTGCCAAACGGCCTGGAGAGAGTTAACGACCAAGTGCTATCATTAGAGCTGCGACGAAGACACGGCGCTGCACACGCTCAAGGAGTGTTCAGCATAGGCTGAGCAGCACCGTAGTCTCGTCGCGGCGGAGGACAATTACCCATCGTTGCCGGTCGTGGTAAAAGCTATGATCAGCAACATGAGGGCATGGCTGGCGGCTCTCATCTTCTGCGAGGACGTGACGTGACGGAAGGTGGCGGTGGAGAAAAAGCGGGAGATAAATACTCTCTTAAAATCAATACTCTGTCGGAGAGTCGAGACCAGGAGGAGGGCTTTCCACAACCTCCTGTCCCCATCTAGAGGCCTGGGCTGACTGTCAGGGCAGTCGAGTCGATAGCGCGCGCGTGTTACCGCGCGCTTCCCTGCTCAAAAATCGGGATGAGCCCGGCGCATCAAAAGCGCTAGGCTTCGCCGCCGGGGCCGCTGATGAGTGCAAAAGCGTACCCGTAGTCCCGCCAAATGGCACCCCGTAGGTACGCCGTCAGGTTTTGGTGGGTAACCCGCATCAATTAGCATGTAGTCTCACATACCCTGGGATACATGAAACATTTCCTGACGTAAAAAAATGGTGACATGAAATGCAACTATTTAACGTTGTGCCTAGTCAAATCATGATATGGCGAAGCGTTTAGTTTGGAATATGCACGTATCGCTTACATTAAACCGCTCTACATTTCATTGGACACATTGTGATAGAAAATTATATTAGGTAATAGGTCGTTACATGAATTGGCGGTTAACATGAAATACCCAAGCAAATAGCGATCTGCCTAATTCTACCATCGGACTACGTCATATACGTGTATGTGGGTACATATACATTTTTATTTACGTACGTAGAGGTATAAATATATATACATTTGAGTTAGATTTAAGTGAGATTTTAGTAAGACAGACCAGATGCATTATTTGTATTTAGCGTAATTTTACTGAACGGTAACGGTATATTTAATTAATTTCAACCTTGATGGCGCAGGGGTTTAGATGTTGCAACCAAGCGCAGAAGGTTCCGGGTTCGATCCCGGTCAAGTCAATTTAGGAAACGAAGTTTTAGAAGATTGTCTGGGGTCTGTGTGTACTGGGAGACGCCCCCAGTAGTCGTCGTCGTCTGGTTCTCATAGCACAGGGAATATCCTAATTTGAGATCAGATGATGGGTATGTATTGTCTGGCGCATTATTATTATTAATTTGTAAACAAAACAAATTAATAAAAATGTAAGTTTAATGAATTGTTTCTTAATTGTTATGTAATGCAAACATTTTGGATGATAAAATCTCATAACGCGTTCAAGTTATTCCGACTACATCTATTTAAGTATGATTGCATGTAAAAATTCCATAATAGGAGGCAGAAGGGTGCCAATGTTTATATCTGTTAGCTGTTACGAAACCACACAGCTCGATTTAATACCATAGAAACTGTCTAGTGGTCATCGACTTGTCAAGAAAAAATAAACGTATTATTACAAATAAACAAGGTTATAAATAGATGGTTTGTTTAATTCGAACTAAATTATGACATTAAATGCATCTACCCAAATGTAATAAAGTTCAGATTAGTTATACTCTGAACTCATAAATAAGTATAAACTATCTTCATCTGCAAAGACGTTACAATTACAAGAAAGTCGTTGCATGCGTGCTGTCATATACTCATATCATTGGTGTTTTCCTAAATACTGTCATATAAAATGCTACATACTTTTTTATTTGTAAATTATGTAGTTAAAGTCTTTCTATTGTTGTAATAGTTATTATATTTAAAATATTGACAAAAGTATATAAATTGTAAATGAGCATATCTTTGTATTCACAGTCAACTAATAAAATAAAAGTTAATCTGTATAATCTGTAACGCTGACTGGTACAAACATTGTTTAGTCTCAGCGTTGTGTACAGAAATGAAAATAAAATAAAAAACACTAAAATTTTTAGAACCGGTCTCTGGCATCATGGCTCGGAGAGCGTCGGAGGAGTGACCTCAGTTGGCCTTGACAGCTGCGCTCGCCCTCCGACGTGAGCCTCTCGCCTGATTCAGCCACTAATAACTTAACTACAACATTATAATAAAAAGCTTTCGATGCAACTATGCGTTTCATTACATTACTAACGCTCAAATTCTCAACATACGACAACACAGTGTCATGTCGTCAAAACATGATTTGTAGATACTCATTCGTCTTCAGAGTAAAGTATCTTTGTGTATTTCGAGCATTCGAGCCTGTTCTAAGTGTTTCTAAAAGCGCCGTGACATATTATTAAAAAAAATTCTTCAATTTATTTTATTATTTTCAATTTAGCTGGATTGTTCAATGTTCATTGTAAGTCACATTGGTATTTTTGGGATTTATAAGTATCTACATAATATAATATGTTTGTATGTAATTAATAAAATGGATTGCAATAACATAACAAACATCATTTGGTAGGACAATGGGCATTCCATTGCAGACGAGAAGGGTGCACCCGCGAGGTGAGGGACGGGGACCAGGGTCGACATGTCTCGTTCTATTGTATTATAGAATGTTATAGGTCATCTTGAATTTATCCAATTAAAATTAAGAATTCTTTTAGTACTACATTTGTTGGCTTTATTTTAATGACGACAATAATTGAAAAAGTGTTAACAGGTTCAAGACTTTAATATTTTTAATCAATACTAGCAGTGCCTGAGACTTCATACGCGTAGATCATTGGAATACGTATCGATACAGTTTTTTTTATTTTTTTTTTAGTACTCTGGCCATTAGTTGCCGAGTCAAGAAACTTAGAATTCGCATAAGTAATTGAGTAATATTTTGAGTTGGAAGTTTAGCTTAAGATTAAACGTTGTTGCGCAAGGTAAGCTCCACATTTTTCTAAAAAAATAATAGTAGAGAAATAGACACGTTCACAATTCTTTTATACTGTGTTTAAGTGATATGATATTGATGTACTTTTTTGGTAAGGGGAGATTTGGATATATCAGAATTGGTATATTTTCTTTAAACAGACGTATTCCACATGGAATAGTTACGTGAACAAATTCTAAATGTATCATACATGCATACATACATGAGTATTCGAGCTCGCCATTAACTAACACATTGTTTTTATAACATCAGATTATCTTTCTGTTTCGTTTAGTGAATAGACTTCGATTAAATTATGAATAGGTATTGAACATGTTGTTAGTGTACTATCTGGTTCATTTTTATGAGTAATATTATTATTCATTTAATAATAATAAATAAGTAAAATATAAAACACACGATAATAATGTAGCTGGAACCTTCTCCAAAGTTGGTATGATTTTAACGGGCAAAAACATGACTGCTATATAGTCATAAATTAAGCTTAAATTATCAGTGGAATTCAAAAATTTGCCACGAATTCGGAGTTAGAGGAGTTTTTGACGGGATTTATGGCGAGCGGTTGGGTGTTTATTTTAGTTTTTCGCAAATTGTTTCTAGTGGATTTTGTGATGTAAAACTGGCGTAGTTTTCCGTCTCAAAATGTCTACGCTGTTGTGCATTATGTGGAATTGTTGAAATAAGTGTTTATTTAGTAGTGTGATGTTGAGTTTTTTTAGTGGCTTAGGGTGGGTTGCATCATTTAACTTTGACGGAGACGTAAACATCAAACATGGCGCTTACTAACAATAACACAAAAAAAGCGTGTTGCTTCATGAACTGTCATCCCTTACGTTCGTTAAAAAGTTACGATTACGTTAATCAGTGGTCGATGCATTGGTTACCGTCAAGTTTTTGTTTGGGTGATTTTTGGGATTACGGTTCTTCGTTTGATGAAATAGATATCTAATGACCTAGCTATAGAAAAAAAAACATTTCTGAAGCAAATATTTGTCGTTTCAATTTGTTTCATGAAAAAAAATTATATCGACAGATTCCACGTAACTGAGGAATTACAAAAAGAAACTGAAATAAAAATATGAATTACACAGGATACAGAATAACACAAGATTGTTAAATGCGTATTAATTTAGTGGATAAATTACATAAATACATATTTCAATATATTATGTAACATAAATAAGAATTTATTTTATTGATTAATGTTTGGAAACTATTTTATATCATATTGTATAGACTCAGGTGTTACTTTGCAGAAATCCATTTCATGTGATAAATTCCTAAAATCTTTAGCTATTTTCTGCTCAAACTCCAAAAACCACCAATCGACACGTGTTTCGCTTCTCAACGAAGCATCCTCAGGATATACCAGAGATAGGACTCGGTCAGCTAACCAGCACCGATTCGGTGTCACACGTGCCGATTAGTGGTTTTTGGAGTTTGAGTGGAAAATAGCTAAAGATTTTAGGAATTTATCACATATTTTAAATCATATCGATATACACTCACACCACATCTCTGAAAATAAAGCCATTAGATTATAATCCATACTATCTATACTATCCATACTAATATTATAAATGCGAGTCTGTCTGTCTGTTCCGTTTTCACGGCTAAACCGCCGGACAGATTTTGATAAAATTTGACATGGAGATAGTTTCACACCAGGGGGTGAACATAGGCTACTTTATTTTTCAAAAATCTACCCCTAAAGGGATAAAAAGGGGGATGAAACTTTGTATGGGAAATTTTTAACCGCTGAACCGATTAAGATGTAATTTGGTACAGAATACACCTTTTCTATTAAAAAAAAATTGTTTTCTTTTTTTATCAAAAATCTACCCCTAAAGGGGTGAAAAGGGGGATGAAACTTTATAGGGGAAATGCTAAACCGCTAAACCAATTAAGACGAAATTTAGTACATAGATAAAACCGTTTCTGTTAAAAAACACAGACTTCTTTTTTTTCCAAAAATCTACCCTTAAAGGAGTGAAAAGGGGGATGAAACTTTATAGGGGATACTAATGTTATAAATACGAGTCTCTGTTTGTCTGCCTGTCTGTCTGCTTGGTTTTTACGGCTAAACCGCCGAACCGATTCCGATAAAATTAGACATGGAGATAGTTTGACACCAGGGAATGAACATAGGCTACTTTATTTTTTTTAAATCTACCGCTAAAGGGGTGAAAAGGGGGATAAAACTTCGTATGGGGAATTTTTAACCGCTGAGCCGATTAAGATGTAATTTGGTACAGAGATACACCTTTTCCATTTAAAAAACATAGTTTTCTTTTTTATTAAAAATCTACCCCTAAAGGGGTGAAAAAGGGGATGAAACTTTACAGGGGAACTTTACAATGCTAAACCCTAACAATATGGGTATCAAATGAAATAGAATACGCAGGGGAAGGTAGATACATATGTGACGTCACCATAAATCCAATATGGCGAATGTTATGATATTCATTTTCAAATCCAAGATGGCAATTATTACTTTTTTTGGATAAATCGATACGGGTATCAAATTCTAGGTTTCTCGGGGTGCTGATTACGACAATTATGTTTATTTTCGAATCCAAGATAGCGATTATTACTTTTTTGGATAAATCGACATAGGTATCATATTCGAGGTTTCTCGGGGTGCTAATTACGAAAATGGTGTTCATTTTCAAATCCAAGATGGCGAATATTACTTTTTTTTTGGATAAAGCGATATGGGTATCAAATTCTAGGTTTTTCGGGTGCTGATTACGAAAATGACTTTCATTTTCAAATCCAAGATGGCGAATATTACTTTTTTGGATAAATCGATATAGGTGTCAAATTCTAAGTATCTCGGGGTGCCGATTACGAAAAAGACGTTCATTTCGTAATCCAGGTAGCGAATATTATTATTTTTTAAAAATCTACATGGGTGTCATGTTCTAGGTTTCTCGGGGTACTGATTACGAAAATGACGTTCATTTTCAAATCCAAGATGGCGAATATTACTTTTTTGGATAAGTCAACATGGGTATCAAATTCTAGGTTTTTCAGGGTGCTGATTACGAAAATGACTTTTATTTTCAAATCCAAGATGGCGAATATTACTTTTTTGGATAAATCGATATGGCTGTCAAATTCTAAGTACCTCGGGGTGCTGATTACGAAAATGACGTTCATTTTGTAATCTAAGATGATGAATATTATTTTTTTTGATAGATCTACATGGGTGTCATGTTCAAGGTTTCTCGGAGTATTGTTCAATACCAACAATATGGGTGTCAAATGAAGTGGGATACGCAGAGGAAGGTTTTTGTATATGTGACGCTATCATAAATCCAATATGGCGGATGTTCCCTAATACGAAATAATTTTTTTGTTCATGACCCACAATATGGGTATCAAATGAAATGGAATACGCAGGCGAAGATTTTTGTATATGTGACGTCATCATAAATCCAATATGGCGGATGTTCCATAGAAGGAAATAACTTTTTCGTTCAAAACTAACAATATGGGTATCGAATGAAATGGAATACGCAGGGTTTTGTATATGTGATGTCATCATAAATCTAATATGGCAGATGTTCCATTATAGAGAATAACTTTTTTTTTAACACCAACAATACGAGTACCTCGGGTAACCTCAGTAACCTAAAGAGGTCAAGGAACATTTTTCCACGCGGACGAAGTCGCGAGTACAGCTAGTTATCTATAAACAGAAAACTATTATACAAACGAAAAGAGTGGCGACTCCGTCTCTGATACTGAGAGCGATTCTAATGAATTGCCACACTTGGGCCAGAGACTGGAGGATGCCATTAGTATGAAAGAGATTGAGAAAGTGATAAGAAGTTTGAAATGTGGAAAGGCTGCGGGAAATGATGAGGTGACTGCTGAGATGATTAAGTATGGTGGTCCTAGGGTCTGGGATGCCTTCTGTGCACTCTGCAACCTTTGTTGGCAGAAGGGGAGGTTCCAGAGGACTGGCGCACGGCAGTCATAGTACCTCTATATAAAGGGAAAGGTTCCTACCTAGACTGTGCGTGCTATAGGGCCATCAGCTTGGTCAGCTTAGCGAGTAAAGTCTATACTAAAGTATTGACTGAACGTATGAAAGGCGTTTCAGAAAGATATTTGTGGGAGGCGCAAGGTGGATTCAGGAACGGTAGGGGTTGTATGGATCAGATTTTCTCGCTCCGCGTTATCGTCGGAAGGTTTCTGGCTTTAGGTCGGAAAGTTTTCTGCGCTTTCGTGGATCTAGAGAAAGCATTCGATAGAGTAGTGCGGAAGAAATTGTGGAGTCTTCTGCCTGAATATGGCGTGGAGGGCTCCTTACTGCAGGCTGTGCGGTCATTATATAGAGACCACAGAGCCTGTGTAAGGATAGACGGGCACATGTCGCCCTGGTTTGAAGTCTGTTCTGGTGTCAGACAGGGCTGCGTGATGTCTGCCTGGCTATTCGTGCTGTATTTGGACAGTTGCCTCCAGAGATTGAAAGGTAATATGAGTGGTATGAGATGTGGTGACACAGTGGTAAACTGCCTATTGTACGCTGACGATGCTGTGCTAATAGCACCATCAGAAGCAGAGTTGCAGACACTAGTCACGTGCATGAAAGAAGATTGTGAAGTAAAAGGATTGAAAATGAATGTGAACAAAACTAAGGTTCTGGTGTTTGAAAGAGAAGCGGTACAAACGAGATGTGTGATTTGTGTAAATGGAAAATGTCTAGAACAGGTGAATGAAATTGTGTACCTGGGGAGTGCGTTTTCGAGGGATGGAAGATGTGAGTTGGATGTGGAGAGACGGGTAGCAGCTGGCAATAAAGTGAATGGTGCTCTGTTCGCATTAGTGGGTAGTGTGAATATATCTAACACTGCTAAAATGGCCATCCACAATGCGGTGTTGGTGCCAACTTTGTTGTACGGTAGTGAGGCCTGGATATGCCCAAAATCGAGTGAAAGTATGTTAAATGCTGTGGAGATGCGGTCTCTCAGAAATATGTGCGGTGTCACGCTTGCTGACAGGATAAGCAATGATGAGATACGCAGTATGACAGGGTCGCACAACAGTGTTATTGTGAAAATGAAGAAAGGAATGCTTAGATGGTTCGGGCACATGGAAAGAATGAGTGATGAAAGACTGACGAAGAAAATATACAGAGCGAAAGTGAGTGGTAAAAGAAGCCAAGGAAGACCAAGGCTGACTTATGAAGATCAAATAGCCAGAGTGTTAGCAGACGGAAATGTCAAAAGCACTCGCATACCTAGGCGAAAATGTGTGAGGAGAATGATGAGATTTGAGGAAGCGAAAGAGGTGTGTAAGGACCGCGACTCCTGGCGCTCCGTCCTCTCTGGCTACCCCGTTGGGGATACAGCGTGAAGTTATGTTATGTTATGTTATTATACAAACGGAAAAAATGCATCATTATTGTTTATCGAATTTGACAGCCACGTGGCATCGTAACAGTTGTCATTGATCGTAGGTGAAAGTAAGAATGAAGTTTTGAGTGACTTGACTACTATTCCCTGCAAAATCCCTACAAAAACTATGAAATAGTAATACGGGACTATACGGGAAATATATATCCCGAATAACAGTAACGAGCTGTTTTTTTGACAATGAAACAACACTTTCAAGTTAACGATCGTTAACTATCGTACGTAACTGTTAAATTTTAACAAACATAAGTTACGTAAACCAATGCTTTGAATCAACCCACCCTTAGTCCGCCTCAGCGGATCCTACTAGAAAGACTGCCTCAATATATTTGTCGCCAGAAACCCCAAGAAACAATGAAAGTGTATTACGCCGACATTTTAATGAAATAATGTGAAGAATTTATCTATTTATCACTGAAGACGTTGATTCTATGGGCTAAGATCCTTTTACCTTCCCTCTTAAGGGAAAAACCCTACTACTGCTACTACTACTACTACTCGAAGTTTGAAAAATTGAATATCCTGCTAACTTTAAGAGAAGTTAGCATGTTAAATCTAATGAAAGTGTTCTAACCACCAGCCCGTGAGTGGGTTAGCCGTAAAATAGCCGTAAATTACCAATGGAATCGAAAATTTTGACCCGTCGCGGGTAAATTAAAAAATCTGGATTTCTTACTAACTTCAAAAGAAGTTGATTATCCGGTTTTCGAATCTGTATGCTTGTGTTAAATTTTTCGATTTGACAGTTAATTACGTATAAGTTCAATTAGACCGATTGGAAATGTCTAGAAGACTCCCATCTGATTTTACAGCACTTATCATGCTTCAACTTCAATAGAATTTAGTAGTTTGTTCAGTTTTCGGCTCTCTCGGCTCATTGCAAATAGTTAGATTCCATGGATGGGTAATTTACGGCTCACTACTAGCCCATTTACAGGTGCCAAGAAGAACCAAATCCAATTTTACATACTAACTTTTTTGAAGTTAATAGGATACACAGCACGTTGCGAGTGCTTAGAACATTTCCGGCCGATCTTTTTTTTAGACTTCCAGTTCTCGCCAAATTTTTCTATTCCACAGATAATTTGCAGCTAATTTATAGTTAATTATGTAGTACATTTGATTATCGTTTGTTCAATTGTCATGCCAACTTAAGAAAAGCAGTATATCAGGCCGTCATAAGTTGCCCGTTAAAAGAATACTTGTGAATGGTATTATATATCAGGACCCATTCTTTTAGGTAAAAAAATCCATATCAGTACATGTAAAACTGTTGAACAACTGGACTTTTTAGACACTTATAATGCAACGTTACAAGCACATAGGAGCTTGAAGCAGGTGTTTATAACGGCTATTGCATCATATTAAGTTACGAGATTTAAAAGTCATTCTGTCTTTATTACCTGTGGTTTAACATTACGTGCTCGTACAATATGATTCATAGTTAAAGTTGATATTAAATGCAAAAGTTTCCAAATATTTCAACATTTTTTTATTCACGCCAATAGTTCCTCAAAACTTTCGGGGTCTACTAGTTCATAGACTTAATAATTTTTATTCTAATACTTAGTCCTGTTTATCCTTAATGTTTTCAATCCAAACTTCGTATTTCATCGTCAAAAAGTATTATAATTTTAAAATGAATAACCTGTTCTTCGTCATAAAAGGTACCTTCTAAAGTTTGTTCAAACTGAGAACCGGTTTATGAGAGAAATTGTTAACTGTACTTAATGACTTGGTTACTACATACAAATATTACAGAATAATCATACAGACAATTTAAAATTTATAGCTACTTGTATGATAGATAGGAATTATATTTAAATTTGTAACGAAGATCAAAGCACTAAATAAATGAATATAATTAACAAGGAAAACTTCCTGCGAAGTTAGTTGCAGTTACTACATTTGGAAAAATAACGGTGTGGTTGTATGGTGTGGTTACATATCTTTGTATTATAGTTTAAGTTAAGCGAGAGAACAATTTTTAATTGCCACTAATTAATAATATGTCCATTCATTTCATATAATGTCTTATACATTTGATTACTATTAGAAGCAGAATGATAAAAAATGTTGTAAATGTAATAGGATAGATTACTACTAATTTAAGATAATAATTTCATTATAAATAAATAAATACTTCAGACAATTACACAGATTGTGTGATCCCCAAACTAAGCAGTAAGCTTGTACTATGGGTACCACACAACGAACTCTAGGGGAGTTCCCAATAACACCCAGACTGCAAGCCAATTTAGAAAAGTTTGTTTCCTAAATTGACCTGACCGGAGATCGAAGACGGGACCCTAGCTTTGGAAAACACATGCATATACCACTGCGCCAACGGGCCAGTCCATTATCATCGCACTTATAGTCTTGCAAATGGTGGTATAACAGTACGAATAAAGATAGTATGAATGATGTTTTAATCATGTCGATTAAATTGAAAACAAAATATAATTAACAGGTATATGTGACGTGTATGTAAAAGTACGTACATATATAAATGTATACGTCATGTCATTCGTATATGCTGTAGACAAATAACAAAGTATTTAATTATTAATTTAATTTTATTAGTAAGTGCATTGTTCAATTCAATGAGACACGACACGATACACGTCAGGAGACGACAGGACACGGCAGGACACGGCAGGACACGACAGGACACGGCAGGACACGGCAGGACACGGCAGGACACGGCAGGACATGGCAGGACACGGCAGGATAAGACAGAACCCTCTTGTACGAGAAAAACTTTTTATTAGGTTGGAAACACTTAATTGAAAAAATCACATTTGCTTTATAGGAACACAAATTTTAACTCCTTCGTGATCATAATTCGTATTACACCATCTACAATTTGAATAATTTAGAAAACGCCAGATACATTTATCGTTAATATAATGAAACAAATGTAATATATACATCTAAACCTAAACAGCATATTTTACTAGCCTCTGCTATCCAAGCCGTGGCCCCAAGTCGATTTCTGCTAAAGTCAATTTAGGAAACTCTTCTAAAATGATTTAGAGTTTGAATGTTACTGGAGTTCCTACAGTTCAATGTGTAGTACTCATAGTACAAGCATAGTGCTGACTTTGGGATCACACAATTGGTGTAACTGTACTAACGCTGTATTCCCAATATAAAACACCTGCCATTTCTAAAACCGCCTTGTGATATCCACATATACCATTCAGAAGAGTCTTTCATGCCTTCGGTCAAAAGAAAAGTCTTTACTTTACTTGCTAAGCTGACCAAGCTAATAGCTCACAGTCTAGGCGCACAATACGCACAGTCTAGGTGAGAACCGTTCCCTTTACAAAGTGTTACTATGACTGCGGTGTGTCAGTCCTCCGGAATCTCTCCCTTTTTTTTAGCAAAGATAGCTCAGTTTATTTATAAACGATATCCTAAAATAGAATCACCAGTCTTTTTTGTCCGCAGATTTTCATTCCGCAAGGTATCAGGCCACTTTGGTACTTAAGTACTTCTCTCCAAAACAATTATTTTAGAGTTTTCCTTAAACTTGCCCACTATCTACCACTAGGTAGGTAAACTTTTCACGTTTCTGTTCTACTAGTGCTTTCGTCTCTGCTTTTTTCCTATACATCATCCTAAACGCTTCATATTATTACCAAAATTAGTTGTTCTTAATTTCTTTCGCAGCCTCAAACATACTGCCCCGAAAATTCTGCCAAAATTCTGCCCGTACTTATCTCTTTCAACCTGTTGTTAAGCTTACCCGACGCTTCTTTTTCGCATTTATTCCTGGTCTTGTAGTTACCAACTCTTGATGCGATAAACTGCTGTGAGTCTGACTGTTACACGATACCGCCTTGCTACAAACAGATCCTTTTTTTCTAGTCACCACAAGAAAATGGTTTGTTTCGAGTTCAGCTTTGTGTGAATTATTATGTTAGTAACTAAAAGATCCTTTTCTATACATACCCTTAATATATGCCTGCCAGCATCATTCACACTCTTGTCTCCATACTTGCTTAGGATAAACTCAAATCCTGTTCGAACCGTCACGAGAAATTCATTCATATTTCCACACACTGTAATTCTTTCATTTTCTTCAATCACTAATGATTAACTTCCCTAACAATCTTCTAAAACTCTGACCGGATATACACCACTAAAACAAATATCCTTGTCAATCCTGTATTGTCACACAGTAAACAGTAAAACGTCTACACCTTGGGATCTCCTTTGATCAATTAAATTTCCTTGATTCCTCCACTTAGAAGCTAACGTAGGTCTACAAGTTCGCTTTCATTTGTTGCAGCTCTGAAAAAGGCTGGCAGGGGTCGCAACGAGCACGTTTCCTCAATTGACCACAAAGTCAACATAAGTAATAAGTACATACATACATACATATCTTCACGCTGTGTCCCCAACGGGCTAGTCAGAGAGTAATAAGTAGTTGAGAGTATTTATTAATTCTTACAGTTAGCAAAACGGTAGCGGAATATATAATGACAGGTAGCTACGATAGGCTTTGGCCGATTTTCAAGACCAGCTTTGAAGATTGGCAGCTGACAAATTTTATATTTTAATTTTATATTTTTCTCTCCCGTTCCAGCATAACTAAGTATTTGCATATATTTATGTAGTTGATATTTGTACATATTTATCTTCTGTCTTCTATATTTACACACACACATACACACACTTATAAGAATATAAATAAATAACGAGCGAATATAAATAAAGAACATAAATGTTCTATTGATCAAAATCTTAAATCTCAGAAAGTTCTTCACCGATTTCTTTGAAATTTTGACACAACGTAGCATTCGAAGACGCGCGTATTTTTCTATACCTAACGTACTAAGTAACAGCAACGCGTGGCCGTTACATCTAGTAAAAATATATATTACAAAAACAAAGAACTTATGATACACTAGCGACCCGCCCCGGCTTCGCATGGGTAGAATTTTTTTTGAAAATAAAATACAGTCCATGTTTTTCGCTGATAATGTAGCTTTCTATAATTGAAAGAATTTTTGAATTCGGTTGATTAGTTTTTGAGGTTATCCATTACATATAAACAAACAAACTTTACCTTTTTATAATATTAGTATAGATATTATATACGATAGTATAGATATAGATAACATTTTTACAATTAAATTTAGCACTTTTTATATAAAAGTTACTTAGAAAATTATTTAATGGGTAACAGAGTAGGTGTAATATTTTAAATTTAAAAATCTGCAGATATATATTTTTTCTCGTGTCTGTCCAATTCAATAAGACTGTTATAAGAAATCTTTAGTAGTAATTGTTCTATATAGTCTAAAGAACTATGTATTAAGTGATGAATAAGGATGAAATACACAATAAAGCTTCAGTAAATGTCTGTTGATTGCAAATCTATATATACATATGTAATAATACAGACTAGTGATTTAGTACAGGTTTTGCTCGCGAGAATCTATATTTCTTAGTTCGCATCGAGGGAAGACGTTATGACTGAAACTTAAATCGTTGGAATAGTTTTATCATTATATACGTTTTCATTATTTTTCATATTATTGTTGAGGTGTTTTGAGTGGATACAAATCAATTTACATGGGCGATGTTAGGACATCAGATCTGAGAAGACTAAAGCCATAATATGAAAAATGCGTTTTTTTTCGTTTTATGTGCTTATGTATCCAGATAAGGCAAGTATATTTCTTACCCTACAATCAGTTCATAAACATTAAAACTAAAAGAAATAAAGAATTAGAGATGGTTTTTCGGTGAAATCGTATGTTTAATAATAATTTTAAACCTCTTTTCTTTTAATTGTCTTTTGTACACCTATACCTACACATTTGACTTTCGTAATTTTAACTAATTTTTCATGACTGATACAGTACCTATTTATATGTTTTGTCTTGCCAGCCATAGGTATTTTATTGCACATAATCTCATGAACAGTAATTTTATTATGAAGCGGATAAAATAATTATGTACAACTACGATGTTGCAAAATGAAAAAATATTACATTTTTATTTTATTACAAAAAAACGCTAACAATGTAAGTTTATACATAAATACATTTAATGCGTTAAGAATAAGTTTTCAGCCGTTTTATATTAATATTCTCCTCTCAACTCTCAAGAATCTCCAAGGTTTTCCTGTTCTCTTGGCAAAAGTAGGTTTACTCACACTAGCGAAAATCCAATTCGCTGGGTTGTGCGAACGCGCGCACACAGAGACGCCTGACTTGAGGGAAAAATAAAATTTCTCGCTAAGTTTATAATGGGAAAACTTTGAGAACCACTTAATTATGTTAATGTTCGAAACAAAATTTTAGAAGAGACGTTTAAACATGGCAATGTTTTAATTTAAAAATAATTTTAATATAAATTGATAGTAATATTATTATTATTGTATGTCATATGTAATATATAAATGTGCCTAAACGTTCTTGCAAAGCCAATTAATTTTATCTAGTTGTGTAATATTATAAACCACATGATGTAATAATATTTTCTTCTATTTCTATAAACAATCGGAAAATATTTAACGATTTTGGTAGCCTTATTAAAGTTAATTTTATAATAAAAAGATTATGTGGTAGGTATCCTAAGCGTAGGAGTGTAAAACACAAGAAATAATAATATCTAATAATAGGTCAGTAACTACAGGTATTCAAAAGATAGGAAATCAGTTCTTGTTCTTAGCTCTTACAATAAGTACCTATACTATGTTAACCGTTAATTTTGAAGATGCGATAAGATAATAATGAATAAAAACTTAATAATAATTGTTTATTATCAATTTTTTTAAGAAAAAATATAACATTTAATGTATCATATATTTGTTTTTAAATTGTATAGACGCGGCCCGGTTATTACCCCAGAGATTGGATGTTTTATGACATATTATGTACATTCGATATAAATTTTTAATACTATAACGTATGTTTGCTGTTTTTGAGAATGGGAATGCAAAGTTATGTGCAAAAGTGTAGCGACATACAGTGATACCTACGTGAACAGTTTTTTTTATTGTACCAAAGACGTTATTAAAATCTTTTATTTAAAAAACTACTAATTTTATTGAATTATGACAATATCACTAAAACCCACAGGTTTATTAGCATTTTGAACTGATCAAAGTTGAAACGACGTTTCAAGATCTGACTGAGCTTCCGCTTCGTTAGTAACTTTACCAGCAGAGGTTATGTTACAATTTGCACACTTATGTATTTGTAAATGTAAGTACCCATTAAAAGTATGAAAATTTTGAATTGTCAGGTGTGAGAACTTTTTCAAAAACTGTAGTGATTAATATCTATTAAATATTGTACATTGTGTTGTGTGTACTCGTACACATGAGTATTGTACATAATGTGTAACATATTATGAAAATGAAATATTTCAGAGAAGTAACAATAATAGCCTCGTTGAACGTCAAGTTTCTTGAAATGGATGTGCTATAGAAAGGAATAAATCATAAAACATTACCTCATTTTCATTTTAATGAAAATATCATTTCCTTCCAAGGAGGTATATCCAAACTTTACATCCGTCATTTTGCATGGGCCAACGGTCGAGTGGCGGCGGCGGGGGCGCCGGGTGCCGGGCGCCGGGCGCCGGGCCCGGCGGGTGGAGCGGCGCCACCCCGCGAGCGCCCCTCGCCTCCACGCGGGATCGATACGTCATTTGAGCTGGTCGCCATGGAGACCGCGAGCGGAGCTGGGCGGCGCCGCGGTATCGGGATGGTGGGTGCACGGGACTCCACGGAGCCCGCGGGCCCCTGTCGAATGAAAAAATAGATACAGCCTTATTTGGGACAAATCCCTCTATAAAAACACGCCAGTTAAGATGATGCGGAATTTGGCTATTCCTTTTTATTACACATATCATTTACTTTTTTTTAATTTATAGCCTTTTTCTTTTATAATGATTCAGCCTATCTTCTCAAATATTAGATAAGAGAATTATATAACAGGGCAATTCCAAATAGTTACATGTTTTACAGCCTTTCGTTAAAAGTTTAAATGAATGTGTGTATGATCATATCGACACGTCCTACGTATAGTAATGCATGTGCAAATACACGACTTTACAGGAGAGGAGTTTAAAGCTTTTAAACCTTGTAACTTTTTTATAACATGATATAATTTCCTGAAAATTTGTAAGATTACACACTTTCTTTAATTAGAGAAAGGATCATATCACTGAATTTATGAAATTATTTATAGTTTTTGAGAAAGAGTCAATTGAATTTGTTTACGTTCATTTTTTGTTAATATTTGGAACTCGTAAACTGATGCAAATGCCACTTACATTAGTTTACATGGTATTTATTTTCATTACGAATTATAACAAATAAAAACAATTAAAGTATATTTTACATTCAATAAGGCACAACCAAGCACAATTAAGAATTTTTTAAATATAAACTTTCGTAGAGTGCATTATTTTTTATCGGTTTTTACACTTGTAACTGTATACTGTGTACTAGAAAGATTACTTGTATCAGTTATAAAATTTAGTATCTACACATTAGTATTTTTAAGGATACATTTAAGTTGTTTTTTCTATTGAGTAAATAAGAGTGTACATAAAAGAAATTTGAATTAAAAAATAAGTTTGTTTTAAGATACATACATACATACATATCCTCACGCTGTATCCCCAACGGGGTAGTTAGAGAGGACGGAGCGCCAAGCGTCGCGGTTCTTACATACTTCTTTCGCTTCCTCAAATCTCATCATTCTTCTCACACATTTTTGCCTAGGTATGCGAGAGCTATTGACATTTCCATTCAATTGTTTTAAAATATTTTAATAAATAAAAAAAAATCTGAGTAGTCATTATCGACACTCATAGAATTATATTAAATTAATAACTTAATATCAATACTTCTATAATTAGTATTATGCCATAATAAAAATCAGTTACTAAGTTTTTAAAATCGGATTAACCGTATCACAGTAAATGGCACTATTCTCTTGCTATCTCCCATAGCGTTCTCTTACTAAATATTTTAACTTGCTGAAGAACTTCTAATTTATGGCGCTTCTTCACAATAATTAAATCAGTCTCAAATTGATTGCAGTCGCGATGAATATATAAACAGCAAAATATGAAATGAATATGACATGAAACGAAATACTAACATAAAAAAGTTAATAACATTTGTACTTCCTAATCACTGCCTCTTAAAAATTATCACAATAAAATATAATATTCAAAACTAACAAAATATAAAAGTAGAATTTATAAAAACATCTTTGTAACTTTTAATGAAGTACACTCAACAAAAGTGTCTAGGGATCAAGTGCGTTTTAGAGTATCGCCGCAATTGAGGATTATTATTTTAACTTTTTTGGATCGTTATTGATTCTTTTTAGTGATTTTCACTATTTGAATAAAGAATTTTCTTTAAATTTTGATTAAAAATAGAAAATGAACTGTCAATCAGGATTCCTATAAAAGTGTGTAATAGCGTTTTTACAAAACCATTACAATTTCTGCATCGGAACTGAAAAAAATTGCATCGATATGGAGCGACGACATCATTTGACACAAGAAGAGATCATGAGAGCCGTCGGAATGTTGCAAGCCGGTTCCAGACAACGTACTGTGGCTGTCGCTCTTGGCACTACACAGAGCGTCATAAGCCGTATCTGGACACGCTATCGTATCACGGGCAGCGTGGCCGAGCGACATAGAGGAGGATCTCGCATCAGCACTTGCAGACAGGACGGGTACATCCAAAATATTGCTCGACGGAATCGTACTATAACCGCCATGATGTTGGCTACGAGACTCCACAGCTCTTTAGGCTTGCTGATAAGCGACTAAACCATTCGAAATCGTTTACGTGAAGTCAGTCTGCGTTTCCGAAGGCCGCTGAGAGTTCTGCCTCTAGCACTCTGCAATCGTAGGGCCCGTTTACAATGGGCTCGCGATCACAGAAATTGGGAGGAAGTTGTGTTTGCTTTTCCGATGAATCTCGTTTCGGTATGAGGCCGGATACGAGACATGCTCGAGTTCGGAGGACCTCTGGACGTCAAGAACGTTTGAAATTTTGGCAGGAAGTTCATTCATATGGAGGGGGAACAATAATGGTTTGGGCCGGTATTTGGGTCGGTGGAAGAACCGATCTCATTTGGATCAGAGGCAACCTCAATGCTCAGATTTATACGGAGAGAATTGTTTCAGACGTGATAATCCCTCTGCGAAGCCGATTGGATGATTCGTTTCGACTAATACACGACAATCCACATCCACACACGGCTAGAGTCGTAACACGCGCTCTTGCCGACGCTCGCATCAACGTTCTGCCGCGGCCTGCTCAATTGCCAGACCTCAACCCAATTGAACACGCATGGGATATGCTTCAAAGAAGAGCTCTGCCGAGTATGGATGCCGTGCATACCCCACAACAACTTTTTGACTTGTTATAAAGAATGTGGGCGGCCATTCCTCGAAGTGATTTTGGTGAACTGATTTTAAGCATGCCAAATCGCTGTGATTGTGTAATTCGTGTCAATGGTGGAAACACAGATTATTAATTTTTTTATCTTTACAATACAAATTTTAAAAATCCTCATTTTTGCCTTTTTTGCCATTTAATTGAAGACATTAACATAGGTTAATTTCCCACAATTTGCAAAAATTGTAATTTTTCTTAATTTTTACAAAATATAGGGATAAGTTGTTAACTTAAACATAGGAATTAAAGTAAGAAACCAGTCTGGAAGACTAGATTTGATAAATATTAATTGGATAATTTTTTATATTTAAAAATGTACTTGATCCCTAGACACTTTTGATGTGTGTAATTCAATCAGAATCGTCATTAAAGTTTTCGGTTACTGTTTTAAAATTACTGTAAGATATGTGGTCTTTCTCTGGAATTACATTAGACTTGCAGAGATCTTGGAGATCTTTGAACTTTTTCTTGTCGATCGGTAACATGTTTTAATAAGCTGGAGCTAAACTTTCAAATTTCTCAGTAAAATTTTGTATGCTGATCCGCGTGTCGCTTCTGAAGCATTTTATATTTTTGTAAGTAATATCTTCAAATGTGTATTTCTAATTAAGCTTAAACAATTCCTTTACTTCAACATTGATTTCATATATTTTACTCCACATAAACGGTGCTCTGTCCGCATTAGTGGGTAGTGTGAATATATCTAACACTGCTAAAATGGCCATCCACAGTGCGGTGTTGGTGCCAACTTTGTTGTACGGCAGTGAGGCCTGGATATGCCCGAAATCGAGTGAAAGTATGATAAATGCTGTGGAGATGCGGTCTCTCAGAAATATGTGCGGTGTCACGCTTGCGGACAGGATAAGCAATGATGAGATACGCAGTATGACAGGGTTGCACAACAGTGTTATTGTAAAAATGAAGAAAGGAATGCTTAGATGGTTCGGGCACATGGAAAGAATGAGTGATGAAAGACTGACGAAGAAAATATACAGAGCAAAAGTGAGTGGTAAAAGAAGCCAAGGAAGACCAAGGCTGACTTATGAAGATCAAATAGCCAGAGTGTTAGCAGACGGAAATGTCAAAAGCACTCGCATACCTAGGCGAAAATGTGTGAGGAGAATGATGAGATTTGAGGAAGCGAAAGAGGTGTGTAAGGACCGCGACTCCTGGCGCTCCGTCCTCTCTGACTACCCCGTTGGGGATACAGCGTGAAGTTATGTTATGTTATGTTACTCCACATAACGGGTTCTCCATCAGAATCCTTTTTTCAGTTATTATAAGTATTGTAATAGAATGTAAGGCAAGATTTAAAATCTAAAACAATAGTTTGAGTAACTTCTCTCACCTCATAAGGTTTTGCATCAGCTGTGTGCTGTTTTACAGCAGCTGTTGAAGGCCAGACTCCATTAGTCTGAAGTATAAATCAAAACGTTTTTGGTTCTCTTTTCAATAACAGAGTGGATATTGTCTTCTTAGTTTTGCGTATGTCCAATGACAAGGAACCTATGAATTACATTAACGTTAAACTTCCAAGCGGAGTACCTATACGAGTACATAAGAAAGATTATTCTATTTCTATTTTGAACCACAACAGTTATCCGACCAAAATATAAATTTTTTGACGACCTTTTTAACTTTCGTTCGATAAAAGTGAAAACTCAACTAACTAGTTCATTGGCTCCTTTGTTTGCTGTCCGCTCATCTCAGCAATAACAATATCCTTGTAGTTCATCCGTATCAAAGAGGGTAAAGTTGTTAAAATTTAGTTTTATCTTGAAATACAAAATGCTGACATTTCCATGCGGTAAACTATGTGTTTTTTGTAAATCAAAAGTGACAGTAACCACAGTATTATCATTTTTAGCCAAATTTTTATCATCCTTTCTTTCTTTTTCCTTCTCTTTCTTTTTCTTCTAAATGCCAGTCATGTTTTGACTTATCATTCATCGTAGGATTTTGTAGGTTCGCAAAGGTATGGCATGCTTCACATTTATCCTTTTTAGGGATATGAAAAGAAAGATAATTTTTTTTAATGATTATGTCTCTATACTGTCTTAAAAACTTTGATCTGCAATCTATTGCTATTTTCTCTTTTTCACATCACTCATTGTAAAATTTTAACATTCGGAAAAAGTTAATAACCCGTCCAAATAAAGTTTACTACTCCTCTTTCGAGTGTAATGAGACTCCACTGGTTGGAACATCTTAATATGTGAGCATACATTTTTTTTACAATGTGGATATCTTCTTGGGATGATTCAAATGTTTTCTTCTACGATCACTTTCTATCAATCCTACCGTACCTTTTTCAAATTTATCTAAAGCTGTTTTCACAAAGTTGTAACTTATAGGCTAAGTATTAAGAAACATACTCTTACAAACTTTAACTTACTTTAAATTATCTCTATCAAAAATAAAAAATTATATAGTGTGTAATTTCGTTTGGAATTTTCGGTAACTACACGTTTATTATCTTGTGATACGTATATCCCTAAACGTCAAATCTTTTCTCTTAAGAGTATCTTGCACTTTTTTAAACATTTTTTTGAGCATTTACATGCATCTTTCATTGTTTTCTTTTGATTAATTTTACCTGTTTAACTGACATATTCTAAACCTCTATTTAAATTCAATTTCCTTTTTTCATCTATCCACATGCCTTGGTATCTCTCTCGTAATCTACCCTCGTCTTTTTTCCTTTGTTTATTTCTTTTTACACATGTAGGAGTAGTCAGGCTAGTCAAAGGTATATCCATGTGGTCTGAATTCAAAGCTGAACGATTGTCAGGTCCATTTTCAATTATTTGGCGGTTCAGTGATAAAGAAACTAACGACGAAGGCATCAGTGTTAAATTTTCAATTTCATCACTGATATGCTCGTATTGTGTAGAAACTTGCAATTTCAAAATGAGATTGTGATATGTTGATGAACAATAAAGTTAGTTTTCAAAATTTCTGTGGACTTCAATATTTACTAATTTTTTAATATTTAAGCAGGCCATAGAATCAGCAGAATCTGATGAATATTTTATTAAGCTCCGATACGTATTTTCAACTGTAGGTCATCAAAAATATTGTCTGTGTAGTTTAAGTCGACAACATCATTAGGGTTTAACATCTCCTCAGTTAACAAATCTGCACTTAGACGTAAGGGCGACTCTAAAATTAAAAAAACAAAGCATTGTAATAAACTGAATTATATATAATTATATAGTGTTAAATATGATATGTAACGGAAGCACTGATCACTATGAACACGTTATCAATTCTTCATCACAACTATTATGTACTTGACTATTCGACGGCTTCTAAACAACTGAACTCTTACAAGACCAAGATCAGGCTTTTATGCAGCCCCACTACACGCAGGAAATCCACAAAATATCACACGTGGGTACTTTATGTGATTAAAATTAATGTGGAACTAACAATAGACTAATTAAAAAATTAGGCAAAAAGTTCAAACCACATAGTTTAATTATTTTAAAGTAATTATTTCATTTAATAAAGATTTAAAACAACTGTTACCTTTTTTTCTTTCTTTAGAATTTTGTTTTTGGTGCATATCTATCAAATCTATCATTAATTTACCTTGCGAACGCTTCATTATTGTCCATTTTTAAAATGTATCTGGAAAAACAAATAAACGACTTATGTACGTAATAAAATTTAGGAATAATGTGAAATCATTGTACTTACCTCAACGTCGGAACGTCCACGACGCGTCACCGTGCCCTTTATAGTGGTGCATGATTCACTTGTGCCAACGTATCACATAAAACACGCCGAATGAAACTGGTGCAAATGCTTTGCACCAGTATACACAGTTATTTAGCAAAAAAACGCTGTTACTTGCATCAGTTTACAGGTGTTGATCTTCGAAATTAACGAATAATTTAAAATAATTTTAACGGAGTGCTAAAGTATAGGTAATTTTAAAGCGATTAATGCAAAAAAAAAGAAAATCAGACATTTGAGGGTTGCACTAGTATACGTAGGACGTGTCGATATTCTGTCGTATATTAATGGGTGTTATTACATTTTTATTTATCAAACAATGAAAAGACATTGTTTACTTTATAACGAAATGAATAAAAGTTATAAAACTAAAATTGGGCTATGAAATTAATAAAAACTTGCAATTAGGGCGAAATAACGGTAACTCCTTGAATTCATTGCCAGAGTCGGAGGCCATAAGCCCATGAGCAAGAGTACGTGTAAGAGGTCTCTGACTCCGGCAATGAATTCAAGGAATTACAATTATTTTATCTTATTTGCAAGTATTTATTTCATAAATTTTATTTTTCTTAATATGAAAATTATTGCTTTAACCCCTAATAAAATAAGGGACTTCAAAAGATCAATGTAATCTCTCGTATGTTTATGTTGAGGTACTTATTATGTATCTATAAATAATAATAACTCTCTGGGTATATGAAACACACAGGTGAACAGTTCGGGTATTTTTTAAATGTAAGAAAAACATGTAAGTAAATCACACGCTTTATATTCATTTTATCAAATAGATGTATTTATAATGATAGGTAACCTAATACTTGATGTTGATTTACTCATTTCCACTGTTTTAAGGTTATTATGGATGTTTATATCATACAATAATATTCAGTTTCGTAATATTTTTTAAATATTAGATACTCTATGCAGTCAAATGGAAGTTCAAAGATCAGGTTACAAGCTTACAATTGCTTGTATGCCTTTTTGGCTTCTAATTATGACGATATATTTATTTTGTACTAGCTGTACCCGCGACTTCGTCCACGCCGAAAATTTTTTCATGACTTCTCCGAGTTACCGAGGTACCCGAGATACCTATATTATTGGAGGAGATCTTGAAAAAGGTTACTTTTTCGCGAAGCATTCGCCATATTTAATTTATGATGACATCAAATATACAGAAACCTTTTTCTGTGTATCCCATTTCATTTCATACTTATATTGTTGGAGGTCTCGAAAAAAGTAACTTCCTATCGCGGCGCATCCGTAATATTGAATTTATGATATCACATATACAGAAACCTTCCTATGTGTATTTCATTTCATTTGATATCCGTATTGTTGGTGTTGAACAAAAAAATTATTTCCTATTACGGAACATCCGCCATAATGGATTTATGATGACGTCACATATACAGCGACCTTTCCCTGCATATTCCATTTCATTTGATATCCATATTGTTGGCTTTGAACAAAAAAAAATCTATTATGGAACATCCACCATAATGGATTTATGATGACGTCGCATTTACATGCGACGTCATCATTCATCACAGTCATCACAGGAGGTTTTTGTATAAAAACCTCCTGTGTATCCCATTTCATTTGATACTCATGTTGTTCGAGATCTTGAAAAAGTTACTTTCTATTGCGGAGCATCCGCCATATTTAATTTATGATGAAGTTACATATACAGAAACCTTCCCGTGCAAATCCCATTTAATTTGATACCCATATTGTTGGTGTTGAACAAAAAAGTTATTTCCTATTGTGGAACATCCGTCATATTGGATTTATGATGACGCCATCTAGGTTTTTACCTTCTCCTGCGTATTCCATTTCATTTGATACCCATATTTTTGGTGTTGAACAACAAAATTATTTTCTAATATGGAACACCGCCATTGACGACCTCCGTGGCGCAACGGTTAAGCGCGTCGGAAAATAAACGGGGGTTGCGGGTTCGATTCCCGCTCCGAGTCTGGGTGTTTATGTATAATATGTATGTATTTACAAAAGAAAAGTATATAAGTAGTATATCAGTTGTCTAGTACCCATAACACAAGCGCTGTGCTGCTTAGTATGGGACTAGATGGCGCTGTGTGAAATGTCTGAGTACATTGCATTATTATTATTATTATTACTATTGGATTAATGATGACGTCATATACACAGAAACCTTCCTCTGCCTATTCCATGTCACTATTGTTGATGTTGAACAAAAAAATAATTTCCTGTAATGGAACATCTGCCATATTGGATTTATGATGACGTCACATATATAAAAAACCACATGTCATTTTTTGAAAAACTAAATAGCCTACGTTTGTTTTCGGGCACATACTATCTCTGTACCAAATTTTATCATCATCGGTTCAGCGGTTTTTTAGCATTTCCCCTGTAAAGTTTCATCCCACTTTACATCCCTTTAGGGGCACATTTTTGATAAAAAACGAAGTCTGTGTTTTTTAATAGAAAGGGTTTATCTCTGTACCAAATTTCATCTTAATCGATTCTGGTGGTGTAGCATTTCCCATACAAAGTTTCATTCGCCTTTTTAGCTCTTTAGAGGTAGATTTTTGAAAAAATAGCCTATGTCCGTCCCCCAGTGTCAAACTATTTACGTCCAAATTTCATCAAAATTGGTCCGGAGGTTTAGCCGTGAAAACCAAGCAGACAGACAGACAGACATACAGACTTTCGCATTTATAATATTAAGTATGGATGTATAGAATATATAAATATATAATAGTATAAGTATAGTACGAGTATAAGTGTATATAGTATATATAGTATAAACAGTACGGATTACATATTAGATATATCCTTAATTTCAGACCACATTCATAGAGATTTACCCAGCGGCAGCCCTGTGGCCCGGCCTAGTGAATAAGGCTACGCGGTGTTCTCCATCTGTCGTAAGAGGCGAATAAATCAGGAACCTTCGGGGTTGCAGCCGATTGGAGTGGGAACTCCAGTCGTCCATCCATGCGACCCCAAGGAACACGACGGTGCGTGTAGTCCACGCTGCCATGGCGCCGCGATGCAGTGTTGGCAGAATGTAATTGTAAAAACAATTAAAATTAAAAATCGTGATTGTAAAATGTAATTGTGAAAACATTTTGTTAGGTAAACATGATTACGATTACAAGAAGTAATTGCTATAATTTTGTTAACACTGCCGCGAGGGTTGCAGGGGCGGCTCTGTAACTGCCCGCCCGCGAAGCGCTTCGGCACAGCGCGAGAGGGGCTCCGGTGTGTTCCTTAGGAGAACCCGGAGCCCCTCGACAGAGGACGATTGCCGCAGGTGTTTTCCCTACATATACCCAGTCTTACACTAGGGGCCTAAGTAGCCGTGTGCATGTTTCTCCTGCGCGTATCCAAAAAAAAGGTCTTTCGATCGCTGGATATTGTTTGCCATTGTTCTTAAGTGGTTGTTCTGGGTTTTGTCAGTTTTTTTGTATTTATTTAAATACAATATATACTTACACGTACATAATTGTATCTATACATCTAATAAGTAAAAGTTTTATTTTCGGTTAAGCTTATAAGACAATATCTTCCCGACTGAGTTTTAGGGTTTGAAAATTAGCATATAAAATATTTGCATATAATATGTCTGAGTTATTTAATATTGTTTTTAAAGTTATCAAAAATATGAAATATTTCACTTAAATTATTAGTTTATTTAATGCCAATAGTGTGCGTAACAAACCAAATTAAAGCGGAAAAGTAAAAAACAGTATTACGTCAATTAGAGGCTATATAGTACAGTATAAGTGCACATATAGTAGGTACATTCTTAACATAAATAAATGACTAAACATAAATAAATTTTATGCACTTAACAAAAACCTACATTTTATCACTTACTCATCGACTTATTCTTATTCTTCATTTTTGCAGGCAGAGTTTTTTAGAAAAGGATAATTGAATTTAATTAGAAGACTAACATACATTTATAATAATAATAATAAAAAAATATGTTTGTTCAATTTTCTTGGTAATCACTGTTAAAAACGAATGCTTAGATGGTTCGGACACAGAAAGAATGAGCGATGGAAGACTAACGAAGAAAATCTATAGAGAGAAAGCGAGTGGTAAAAGAAGCCAAGTAAGACCAAGGCTGACGTACGAAGATCAAATAGCTAGTGTTTGACAGAAATGTGAAAATATCGCATACCTAGGCGAAAATGTGGGAGCAAAATGACGAAATTCGAGGAAGCGAAAGAAGTATGTAAAGACCGCGAAGCTTGTCGCTCCGGCGTCTCTGACTTTCCCGTTAGGGATACAGCGTGAAGATATGTATATATAAACTGTAAAAATGTATAAAGGAATGCTTAGATGGTTCGGGCACATAGAGAGAATGAGTGGTGAAAGACTGACGAAGAAAATCTACACAGCGAAAGCGAATGGTGAAAGAAGTCAAGGAAGACCAAGGCAGACTTGCAAAGATCAAACAGAGTGTTAGCTGACGGAAATGTCAAAAGCACTCGCATACCTAGGCGAAAATATGCGAGGAGAATGATGAGATTTGAGGAATCAGAAGTATGTAGGGATCGCGATGTTGGCGTTCCGCTACTCCGCTCCGCTTCCTCTCTGACTACCCCGTTAGAGCTACAGCGTGAAGATATGTATGTATAAATAGAAGCGGAATTATAAGTACACGTAGTTTCACAGGTATAAATAACATGGAGACAGAAAACGTATGAAAATATGTAGAGATATCAAGAATGTTAACGTATCATAAAAATGTAGTTTAATCAATTAATTATTGAAGTTATAAAAACACAAATAAGTGTATTAAGTGTACTAAATTTTCTTATAAGACGTAAAGCACTTAAAACTGAACAAAAGTATACTTATTATTGTACAATACAACCTACAAAATATACAAACTTTCAAATACATGTATTTGCTTATACAAACAAGAAAGTTAGCGAACAATATAAAAGTAATGGGATAGAGTGAAACAAGAAAGGCGTGTGGAGCTCAGGTGCGAAAGAGAGAGAATAATTCAAATTGAGGGTACATATTTCTACATAGGCAACAAATAGCTTGTTGAGAAAGTATGGACATTCCAGTTTTGAAGTTTTCGATTATGTTTAATAAAGTCGACATAAAACTGAAATGAGATTAGATTCTTTATTATTATTATAATATGTAATATACATATCTGTATTAATGTACATAAATGTGTCAGACGACAATATAAACAATTATTTGTAGCAGACGACACGTTAGTAATATTTGAATTAGCCATCTATGATTAAAGGAAAATAGTCCGCAATTTAAAATTAAAATTGATTTGTATATAGTGTATCATGTATTTCATTTTGAATTTTAATGTTATTATAATTTGATAGCAATACAATGGAGGCTCTCTCAATAACACAGTTCGGGGTAATAGCCTATTATCACGCAGAATAAGCCTTCCACTAACTTCGTCTATAAAGCAAGTAGGTTACTTTATAGGGCTTAACTTAATCGACTCTATTTATTCCAATGTCACAGACTCGAGATTATTAATTTTACTAATTTGATGTTATCCTGCAGTTATATTACTTTTATTACCGTTACTTCTTATCTTACAACGTTATTTATTCTGGTAATTTACATAGTACGCATTATTTTGTGTACAATTTATGTTGAAATGGAGTTTTATTATTAAAGGATGTACTTATGTACGATAATTTTTATTTAGAACAATAAGTACTTATGTATAACAGTATCCTAGGTACTTATAGTAGATATAAATGTTCACATATACCAATTATTATTATGAACTATTAGCAACTTGCTTCAGACGATATGATAATGGTATTCCCATGTTATGAATATTGAACAAAAAGTAGAAAAGTTGAGGAGAGTTGCAGGAGCAACTTCAAGAACAGGTATTTACACTGTTTGAATATGTAGGTTGTGCAGGTAGTTTGATATTATTTCTCTTCATTTATTTTATGGAGAATAACAGAGTGGGACATTATCAACAACATTTTAGAAATTTGTGATTTAAAACTACTGATGTATGCTCCGAAATTAGTGACATTTTGCAGTACACTTACAAAGTTTGTAATACACTTATAAAGTATGTATTAACAAATAACATTCAATAGTAATAACTAAACTTGAATGAATTTTAATGAAATAATTAGTTTACTCAAATGACAATTTATTAACTCATTTCATGTAATATGTCATGTAACTTGCTATGGTTTCCCACGGCTTGATACAAGGTACATACGAGTACATAAGTACTCACCTAAAACCTCGCCGCAACAAAAATTATATTTTTGCAATATAAACTTTATAATTACTTTTTATACGGTGGCGTCCGTGGGAACGTGTCATGCAGGTGACCGGCCGAATTATTCTGATTATTTTTGAAAAACTATAAAAAACTTAAAAAGGGGGTGTATCTTTAATAGTTTTCATGTTATTGAATTTTTAATTTTTTTAGTTGCGTGGACTGCTTCATATTATTTCTTATATTTCCGAAGTTATTGACTCGATTTCAATTGCGTTTGTTGTTTCTAAAAGCTTATAAGATACTATAATATAACAAAAATATGAAGCAAGGTCACCGATGCAATTAAAAAAAATTAAAAATTTAATAACATTAAAACTATTAAAGACACACTGTAGGTATATCTTTAGAGTATGAATTTTAAAAATTGTTTAAATGCAGTGATTCATTATTTTTGTTACAAAGAGTAGTTTCACCAAATTTCAATCAGGAAAGTCTGGGTAAATTTTTTTTACATCAACTTTGTTCTCTTTTTGTCTTCATATTTCACCCCTCAGGAGTTCAATATGTACCTACCAGCGGGGTTTTAACGACAGGAAACTTTTCGATGATTTTGTCTATACGCGATTCTAAATCCGAAATTGTATTATATTTATATTATATATATATATATATATCATATTATATGTAGTAGTTTACACAATTCCAAGCCGTCGGATTGAATTTATGCTTTTCGACGATCGGCCTTTTCGCCACGGAAAGGTTTCGACGTTTGTGAATAACCCCCCTGTACCACCTTAATTTAATTTTATGGTTTCCTTTAAATTTTATGATTGTTCACATTCTTGTGATCTATCCTATAAATATTACCTATTCTTATTGTTGTCGATATTAATAGTGTAAAACTCTCCTTCTATATGTAAAAGTATAATAAATAATCTCGGCTTACTCTCGGCGAGTTTTGACTTAGAAGATAGAGGCACTATTCACTACTCGTTTTTTATTTATAATTTTCTATTCTTGTATAACTTATAAATTAATTTTCTTCAATAAAAATAAAATATCCAAAATGAAGGAATGATTAAAGAACAATATTAAAGAGCAATAAACAAATAATTATCAAACGACAATATTACCATTTTTTAAAGAGCGACATCTAATGTATAATGCACGCAACTTTTATAAGCATTTTACTGCAGTCAAGTGAAAGCCAAGAAATGTTGAATATTTAATGAAAGGGAATCACAAGGCGCTAGTATAGCCTTCTAAAGCTGTTTCAAACTATTATTATCGTAATATATACATCGTATCTCTCTTAATACTTCAACAAAATTAGCGATTGAGAAATCATTTTGAAGTTTATGTTCCCGCTTATGACGAAAAATAAATAAATAGTTTAAAATTAATTTTTTCGTTACAAAGCTTCTCCATCCATCTGCCATCAGTGCCATCTGTTGACAATTTGTTTAACTAACACGCAGGATTGCTGTATTTCGGTGACCGATCACGATTCGTACAGTTCAGCTAGTACAGTAATTTATAATTCAAATTATTGTTTTTAAATTACTCGTAGGTACTAATTATGTACTTTTTATATTTTCTCACTTTTAATAAACAGCTGGTTACAATTTTATTTTTAACCAACTGCCTTAGAAGAAGGTGTATGTATTTGTGTATGTAGAGTATGTACCTACTTTGTTATTATAGAAGTATAAACACACAAATGGAAAAAAATAGGACGAATGGAATTGAACGGACTTATTAGTAAAACATGTTTGTTTTACTTGTATGACAAGTGAATCAATCATTTGAGAACTAGCCCATCTCTAGTTATGTTATTATAAATGTCATAGTTACCACATTTGTCTACATTAAAGATATACTGTATGTATGTTTGTTTGAACTCCTGCAGGCTACGGCTTGATGGATTTCGAAGTGCGGGACCAGTAAATCCACTGATTTTGATGCTGCTGAACTACCTACTGCCTACCTAAAATGCGAGGTTAAAGATTCGAAGTAATACTAGTCGATAAATGTCGATTTGCTTTCAGGCTTGATATGAGAAAAGCGTAGGTATATCGTCTCCCAGGAAACTCTGAGCGTCTAACATCTGTTCAGGAAGTCACCTATAGGTACACAAAAAGCTTCATACCTCTTCCTTTTAGTATCTTATTTTCCGTACTTATTCTTACTTCTTTTATTCCATAGTTGGTAAAAAAAATATACCTTATCATTTATAAAAAATTAAAAGATCGAATTTTTATTCAAAATGCATGATTTCAGGGTATAGTAATGTTTTTTCAGTGTAACCGACAAATTTTAAACCGTAATGAATTCGGAGTGATTAAAACTTAGTTGTATCGTTCTTTTTTCGCTTAACTGACTCAGAGAAACCAAACACATCACTCAAGATGCATTCCAGATACCGAAAACAGACAAACACCTATCATTTTCCCTGAGATATCGAGATTTCCAGTAATTCATACCTAGTTTGTATAAGTTTATAATGTGGCAAAACATGGTACGGGGGGCGTCGCACGAACCATAGATCACCAGGAGATAATTTTGCAATTTTCTCCCGGCGAAGAAGAAGGGTTTCGATATGGATGTAGGCGCCATTTGGTATGAAGGGAGGGAAACGCCGGAACGGTTTCCAGATATCTTCGGAAAATAATGAGTATGTATATACATACTCACGCTGTGTCCTTAACGGGGTGGTGAGAGAGCTCGAAGTGCCAAGTATTACGTCCTTGTATACTTGTTACGCCTCCTCAAATCCCATCATTCTCCTTACACACTTTCGCCTTGGTATGCTAATGCTTCTGAGATTTCCGTTAGCTAACACTCTGGCTTGGCTTCTGTAACAACTCACTTTCGCGCTGTAGATTTTTTTTGTCAATCTTTCATCGCTCATTATTTCTAAGTGCCCGAACCATCTAAGCATTCCCTTTTTCATTTTTACAATAACATTTTTTTTTGTTTATTTCATCCGCAAGGGTGACGCCGCACACATTTCTAAGAGATCGCATTTCTGCAGTATTCTTATACTTTAATTCAATTTTCAGCATATATGTACAAGCCTCACTACCGTACAAATAAGTCGGCACTAACGCCGCATTGTGGATAGCCATTTTGACCGAGTTAAATATATTCACATTGCTTACTAATGCGGTCAGAACACCGTTTATTTAATTGTCTCTACCTGTCTCTCCACATCCAACTCACATTTTTCATTCCTAGAAAACGCACTCCCCAGTTACACAATTTCGTTCACTTGTTCTAGACAAGTGTTCAATGTTCAATCAAGTGTTCAATCAAGTTTTCATGTACCCATATCTCACATTTCGTGTGTATACATCTTTCCTTTGAAACTCCAGAACCATAGTTTTGTTCACATTCATATTCAATTCTTTCACTTCACATTCTTCTTTCATGTACGCAACTAGTGTCTGTGAGCATACCATCGTCAGCGTATAAAAGACTAAAAAAAAACAAAACTTTAGCACACGTTGATGTCTTTTCCAAACGTTTTCCTAAGGAATATTAGCCCGTCCTGTATAAAGTGCATCCTCAGTACTGTCATCCGCATAGCAATGAATGCCGCTATTGTTATGCAGCATCTTCTTGACATGCAGAAGTAGAAAGGTAGGGGAAAGCGCATACTCCTGCGGGACACCAGCGTTCACGGGCTTCAGATCAGAGCACAAACGGTCTACTATGACTTTTATGCGAATTTATATATAAATTAATTATCGTGGACTAAACACTAGGATTTCAGTCACAATGAAATTGCTGTTTATGCTCGTGTCAAAATTACTATAAACAAAACAAATGTATTGTCTACACCATCAAGGAAACGTTTGCGACTCGTCACACGAACTACTGTTTACACATTAACCTCGAGAGTAGGGGGGTATATGTGCAACTCAGCGTTATACCTGTGGTTATACAATTAAAAATCTTAGAGCTCACAGATCGGCATGAAGAGTGCTCCGTACCCAACAAATACTGAATCAGTCTTTCTAGATATAGTTGTCAAAAGTACACCTATCTGTTATTAGACTAGAAACTTTACATTAGAAATTTACTGGTTGTTTAAATTAAATCTAATAATAAAAATAATATAATAATAATAATAATAAGGACTGTGTATGGAAAAGGATCTTCTTTGATGCTACATTTATTTAAGGCACAAAAGAATTTATCAGTATACGTGGGAAAGGAAGGATGATAGAAGTATGATTGATGTATTCCTGGTGGACAGCCGGTATGTAGCAGGTTATGGACACGAGGGCACACAGAGGTTCTGGGAACAGACCACTTTCCAGTGCTAAATAGAATAAGGAGTCTGTTTGCATCGTGGTGATGTCGCGTAGCGTCCAAATCTGCAGCGGTCTGTCGCATCAAGAGCTGGAAACTGCAAGACGCGACCACCAGGAATGAATACGAAAGGGTAGTATCCGGTAAGCTTGATGATAGATTGAAAGCGAAAAGCGAGGATGGTGACGAATGTTGGCAGAACCTTAGGTATAGCGTGATCGAGGCTGCGAAAGAAGTGTGTGGAACGAATAAGATTGGGAACGGTAAAAAGCGTGATGTGTGTCTCTGTATAAGAAGAAGAAAGCATGGCGAGACTACCTTGCTACTAAAAATGGCAGTGGTATGAAGAATTTGTAGCGACCTGGCGATGCTAAAAATGCTGAATTGCGTTTTACTAGAATATAAAGCAATTTGAACGCATGGCTCGCCAGTCGCTTACATACCATCGCCCTGTCATGCCACTTTGTACTTGTTCGATTGTGTAATAGGAAATATAAACTTTGATACCGACATGTAATTTATTTGTTTGGATTTATACCGATTGAAGAAAATAAATACGAAGAAACATCCTAAATTGGTGACCCCGACGTGATCACGTCGGGGTCACCAATTTAACGATTGTTTATTTACGTTATGTTCTTATCACTTATTAATTAACCTTCTCAATAAAAGTCTTGTTAAGTACTTGGATTCGTGTATTATCTTTACCACAAAGAAATATTTTACATAAGAAATAAGGCCACAGTTACGTACGCGAGCGCAAGGGAACGACTGGCGCGGGTGGCGTTTGAAATTGCTGACTCGCGCCAGACGTACACAATGTGTCCCTACAAATTTAATGAAAGCCAGATATAAGCTGCAGAAAGCAGAAACGAAGGTACTAGTGAAATAAAAAAGCGTGAAAGGTGTAGGTGTAGATTAAAACAAGATGTCGGACAACTTCGAGGAAAATTCCAAATTATTTTGGAAAGAAGTACGTAAGAACCGCAGTGGTCCGACATCTTGCAGAATGAATAAAGTGCGATCAAAGAAACGTCTGCTAACAAACAAAAAAGATGTTCTGCAGCGATGGAGTGATTATTATAGAGAACTGTGTAGAGTGGCGACACTGTCTCTGACAATGAAAGCAGTCCTAACGAAACGCCACATTCAGATCCGGAACTAGAGGAAGTCATTAGTATGAAAGAGATCGAGAAAGCGATAAGAAGTCTGAAATGTGGAAAGGCTGCGAGAAATAATGAGGTGACTGCTTAGATGATCAAGTATGGTGGTCCTAGGCTCTGGGATACATTCTATAAGCTATGCAATCTTTGCACAACTTATACAATGTATCCCAGAGCCTATGTGATGTAATATTATTTGCTGATGACACATCACTATTGTTTAAAGTAAATAGAACAGACATGGATGTACTGTGGTAAACTGCTGACGATGCTGTGCTTATAGCACCATCAGAAGTGGGGTTGCAAACATTAGTTACTTGCATGAAAGAAGACTGTGAAGTGAAAGGATTGAATATGAATGTGAACAAAACTAAGACTTTTGTGTTTGAAAGGGAAATTGTAAAGACCAAGTGTGATATATGGGTAAATGTAAAATGTCTAGAACGACAAAATCGTACATCTGGGGAGTGCGTTTTCGAGGGATGGAAGATGTGATTTGGATATAGAGAGACGGGAAGCACCTGGCACTAAAGCGAACGGTCCTCTGTCCGCATTAGTAAGCAGTGTGATATATCTAACTCAGCCAAAACGATCATTCATAATGCAGTCTTGGTTCCAACTTTATTGTACGGTAGTGAGGCCTGGCTATGCCCAAAATCGAGTAAAAGTATGATAAATGCAGTAGAAATGCGATCTCTTAAAAATATGTGTGGTGTCACCCTTTGCATACAAAATCAGCAATGAAGAGATACGCAGTATGACAGAGTTGCATAACAATGTTATTGTAAAAATGATTCTTCATATTTACAAGAGTGATGAAAGACTGACGAAGAAAATCTACAGAGCGAAAGCGAGTGGTAAAAGAAGCCAAGGAAGACCAAAGCTAACTTATGAAGTACAAATAGCCAGAATGTTAACCGAGGGAAATGTCAAAAGCACTTGCATATCTAGGCGAAAATGTGTGAAGTAAATGATGAGATTTGAGGAAACTAAAGAAGTATGTAAAGGCCGCGACGCTTGGCGCTCCTTCCTATCTGAGTTCCCAGTTACATACAGGGATACAGCGTGATGATATGTAGGTTAAGGGGTAGTAGTAGCAAGTGTCAAATGTAACATTCGTCAATATCACTATTATTCGTTAATTGCATATTCGTTGGTACGTCTGTTAGTGATCTATAATTTCTGAACGACTTCACCATTGAGCCCGCCGGCTCTAGCACATGTAGCGCCCGGGTGCAATCAATACCCTTATACCCAATACAATCGAAAATTCGGGTACAAATGGTACAATTATAAATGATGTTGGGAAGCACATTTACTTCGCTTGCGGTACGCCCTCTTGGACCCACGGAGCAAACTCGAGAGTAAAAACCATAACTTTGTCGCAAGTTCGAAAATATTTCATTTACAAACTTTATTTACAAAATGTAAATTACGTGACGAAGTAGGTATGGATAAAATTTCGCAGAAACACACGACACAGAGTTCAATTTGGTATTTTTAGTGAGTATGAAATATGTACATTGAAATCTTTGTTAGCTTAAGGGTAACCACAGGTATGTAGCTTATCTAACAAGATTTAATGAACTCTTCTCCTAAAGAGATGCAAAACATCCCTAATTACTTGTTACATAGCTTCGCGATTTCTACAGGCTACAGAAAGTCTAAGAGTATGAGACGCCACGAGCGGCGCTCGGCGCCCCCTAAAAGGCTGCGCCCGCACACCCTGCATCATAGGTAAAGCTGGCACTGCCGGCCAGCTAGTTTTAACTTGGAAAATAATGTTTTCTCAATCGCTGCTGGAACAGGGTCATTCCCGGAAATAGTGCGACATAGTGATTACTATAGAAGTTCTAGGTTTATCGTGACGGTTGAGATATCGAAATGTCTATGTCTATTAATGAGGACTAACTAATATGCGAAAAGAAAAAAATAGAAAATATTCAAAAGTGTTTGAGAAAATTGAAAAATTGCTAAAAATAGATCTTTCTAGGTTGTTGTCAGCGGGCACCTAACTAGTCTCTACTTTTGTATAATTTTTTACATATTTTAAATTAAAATAGTTTTAATTTACAGGAAAAGTTATACCCGAAGTGTTTTTGAAGTTCTAAAATAAATTATGATTTTTTAAAATTACTTATAGGTGTTTGCATAAGGGCGTTGAAGTACCAAAACGCGCACGCGCGTTCCTATATTGTTCAGCGTGTCGTTACATGAGATTATAAATATGTTATACTTATATTTACATATTGCAAAAATTTTAAGCGTTTGCTAAACATACGGCATACACTAATATTCTTTTCGGTCTTCCAATATTGTTATTCATTCAGTTAGAATCTATGCGTTCAGTAAGTGACAGTCTTAATATTGATAGATTTTTAGATATCTTGTGGTCAAGAACACCCAGATTTAGTGTTTTAAATCTGCATGTTATATGTTGGAATTACCGAATTTCGTAATTAAAACGTTAATTTATCTACATATTATATTTTTTGTTGTAGATCTGAAGACATGTTCAATGCTCTTTGATAGTAACGGGAAGCATAAGATCTGTGAATTTTTTATTTATATTATATTTAATGGTGTATGCCGTATTTGTACGTTGCGTATACATACAGATTACATAAACTTCCTCAGCTTTTTATAAAATTATTTAAAAAAAGTGATGATATGAAAACAATCGACAACTTTCACTAAAAATGCAAGCATATAAACCGACATTATATTTTCATTTTATTTGTATGTCTTACAAACAATCAAATGATCAAGAAAAATAAGAGGGGTCAAAGCTGAAAGTGCCGTTTCAACGCACCGGCCACTTTGAATTAAAATTAAATCTGCATGGTGTCAGATTTCAGAGTGAAACTTTTTTCACACAAACATTAAACACAAACAACTATAACATTTCAAATTTATAAAAAATTATAACATATGATTGTTTGACTTTCAACTGTTTTTACATTCAGCTTTTAACGTGAAGATGGATACAGCGAAAATCAGAGTAATTTTCGAATACGAGTTCCGACATGGGACTAACGTTGCAGAAACTGCTCGTAATGTCAATGCTGTGTTCGGAGAGGCTACGCCTAACCAATGCACCGTGCGTTTTTGGTTTAACCGCCTTAGTAGTCGAAACTTCGCTTGAAGAATGAACCAATTTGTGAAATAATATTATTTGCTGATGACACATCATTATTATTTAAAGTTAACAGAAAAGACATAGATATTAGCGGACAGAATAGGACCTTGGCGGATGTCTCGAGATGGTTCGCTGCCAATAATTTACTACTGAATGCACAAAAAACCAATTGTGTTAAGTTTTCCCTATCCAATGTACCCAAAATTCATAATGGACTGAAACTGGATGGGAAAGAATTAGAATGAATGAAATCAGCTACTTTTCTTGGTTTAACAGTAGACAATAAGTTACAGTGGGCGGACCATATCGGGACTTTATCTAATAAGCTCAGTTCGGCAATATATGCTATTAGGCGCATTAGACAGTTGACAGATGTAGCTACGGCTAGGCTGGTGTATTTCGCATATTTCCATAGCCTTATGTCTTATGGTCTGCTACTGTGGGGATCAGCGGCGCATATGAAATCTATCTTTATTTTACAAAAGAGGGCAATACGTACCATCTACAGTATGAACGCACGTGAGTCGCTGAGAGATCATTTTAAAGACATTGATGTACTCACCTTACCCTCGTTATACATCTATGAAAACATAATGTACATAAAAAAAAATTTAGATCGTTTCGTTTTTATAATGAAATTCCTCAAGAAATTACTCAATTAACGGAAAACAGATTTAAACTTGTCATTAAACGCACACTGATTGGATTGAAGACACAACAATAGACTGGAAGTGATCCTCTCTGCGTATGCATTTACTGGCTTTATAGATATTGTATTTTTAAATAACTATTGTACAATGATGGTGAAAAAATGATACCTGACTGAGTTTCTTGTCGGTTCTTCTCAGTATTCAGGTTTTCTTTTCGAACCGAACTAAAGTAGATTTGACGTTCAAAAATACCTTGCATTTGGGTTTACTTGAATAAATTGATTTGACTTTGACTTTGACTTTGAAACCACGAGGAACCAAGGAATTAGCGACATGGTTTGACATTAGCATACCCACAATATTGACTCGCTTTCAGCAATTCAATAAAATTAAAAAACTAGAAAAATTTGTGCCCCACGATTTTATTTGATCTACATGCAGAGAGCAGCGCGCGTTGATACTTGCTATAGCTTGTTAAGCCGGTACAGAAATGAAGGGATTTTGGACCGAATCGTGACGTTCGACGAAAAGCGTGTTCTTTACGATAATCGTAAGCGAACAACGGAATGACTGATCCCAGGTCAAACGCTACACCAATGTCCTAAAAGTGAAGCTTACTCATAGAAAGGTGATCGTACCAGTTTGGTGGTCTCTTCATGGTGTATTTCACTACAGCTTCCTCAGACTCAGTCAATCAATAACATCAGATGTCTACTGTGCAGAACTCCAAACAATGATGGCGAAACTCGCAGTAAAACAACGCCGACTCGTCAATTGATCTTCACCATTATTGCTTCATGATAACGCAAAACCTCACACTGCTCGTGAAACAGTTTTAACATTACGTGAACTGCAGTTAGAAACCATCTCTCATCCTCCATACTCGCCGTACTTTGCCCCAACCGACTACTATTTATTCCGCGATTTGTACAGTTTTATGCACGTAAAAAAATTTCTTCCCAGGAAGCAGTACAAAATGCCTTCACACAGTTTGTAGAGTCCAGGTCCCCAAGCTTCTATCGGAAAGGTTTAAATGATCTTCTGATTAAATGGCAAAAATGTATAATAGACAACGAGTGTAAATACTTTGATTAAATAAATATATTTCTTCCTACGAACGAATTTTATTTTAATTTTCCATTATTACGAAACGGAAATTTCATATTTTAACCCCTAAATCTGTTTAAACGTCAACCAACGTTTACAGTAATATGTCAAACTAACTGAAATAGTTATAGCACAGATTAATTTGTAGGACACATACCACACTACACTACATACATATATACTTACACTTTATTTATATTTTATGTAACTATTTATATTATAAGAATATTCATTATTGTACATACACACAAACTCACGCAAATATAAATTTTATATATTAAAATAATTAAATATAATTTGGACATGCAAACATTTTATATACGTATTTTATTTTACACCTACCGACACTTTTCAACATTTTACACGACACTGTGCACGCCCGTGCGAACAAAATATAACGGTCACGCTGACACAGTGTACGACACAAAAAATTCATTCCGCGTTCGTTCTCAACGATTATTACATGTAACAATTGTGCTGATATATTTGCCTTGTTTATAATCCTTCATATCTGTTGTTATTTCATAATTATTGTCCTATCTGCATATCGTTGTATATTATAATAACTGTGACTGTAAATCGTGTGTTTCAAAAATATATTGTTACCTTTGTGAAGTGTTCGTGTCAGTTATTTGTGATCGTCAACTAAGTGTCCTTTTCTTTTTTATGTGTGTGGTGTAATTAGATAACCATATCTACACCCCCACATATTGGTGACCCCGACGAAGAAAATTTGGATTTTCGGAAAATCAGAATTCGTTATCACAAATTATTCGGAAGTACCGACACAATTTTTGAACTGTGACCGAACACAATTGTGAGCGATTTCGAACATGAGTCAACCTAGCAGAGTACATGACCTGGATGGAGTGGACAGCAAGGACGAGGTACTACGAGTAGGAGTACGTGTTCCTCCATTTTGGCCGGAAGAACCTGCTTTATGGTTTGCTCAGGTTGAAGGTCAGTTTGTGTTATCTAAAATTATTAACGATGACACTAAATTTTATTACGTAATTTCACAATTAGACCACCAGTTTGCTCTAGAGGTAAAAGACATTATTACGAATCCTCCAGCTACCAACAAATATGACAAATTAAAAACCGAGCTGATAAAACGCCTTTCAGCCTCACAGGAAAAGCGAGTGAAGCAACTGCTGATGCATGAGGAGCTCGGAGACCGCAAACCTTCCCAGTTTCTGCGACATCTTGCAGGACTGGCAGGTCCAGCTGTGCCTAAAGATTTTTTGGCTACCCTCTGGTCTAGTCGTTTGCCACAAAACATACAAACAGTGATTGCTTCACAGATGGACTTACCTCTGGACAAACTAGGCGAATTGGCAGACAGGGTACACGAGATTGCTCCATCCACGGCTCAAATGGCAAGTACAAGCACATCCGCTGCTCCATCATCAGCTTACGACGACATGGCTAGACAGATAAGCGAACTGACAAGGCAAGTAGCTGCACTAACTACTAGAATTAGTCAGAACGAACGCTCGCGCTCTCGATCTCGCCGGTTTAGCCGCTCGCGCAGTTGCTCTAGACATAGACAACCACCGTCGAACCACCCGTATTGCTTCTACCACTACACGTTCGGGTCAAAAGCGAAGAAGTGCAAGCAACCCTGTAGTTTTCAGTCGGAAAACTCACAGGGCAGTCGCAAGTAGCGGCCAACGACTGCCCTTCATCAACAGGCCGTCTATTCGTCACTGACCGCACATCAAAAATGCAGTTCCTAGTGGACACTGGCTCAGACTTGTGTGTTTTTCCGCGGTCAGCTGTCAGAACGCCCTGTGTGAAGTCCAAGTATGACTTAATAGCAGCCAATAACACCATCATTCATACTTACGGACCAGTTCAAATTCATCTGAACTTGGGACTTAGGCGTGCTTTCACTTGGAGCTTCACTATAGCTGATGTATCGAAGCCTATAATTGGTGTGGACTTTCTAAGCTATTACAACTTGCTTGTAGATTGCAGGAACCAACGCCTGGTTGACGGGACGACTACGCTGTCAGTGGCAGCAACTACATTAAAGGTTCCTGAAGACATCGCGTCTGTCAAAGCTGTCACCGGAGAAACTGAATTTCACCAGCTGTTGCGTGAGTTCCCGGAGATAACCCGACCTGCAGGCGTTCATCTTCCATCCAAGCACAATACGCTACATTACATCAAGACCACACCGGGTCCTCCTGTCTCCTGCAAGCCTCGTCGTCTCGATCCAGTCCGATTGCAAGCAGCGAAGAAAGAGTTCGAGGACATGCTCGCAAGTGGAACAGCCAGGCGTTCAGAGAGTCCCTGGTCTTCGGCGCTACACCTGGTCAAGAAGAAAGATGACGGTTGGAGACCGTGTGGAGACTACAGAGCCCTAAACGCAAGAACCGTGCCAGACAGGTACCCCATACGCCACATCCACGATTTTTCGCACCAGTTGTCAGGATGCTCTGTCTTCTCTACGATTGATCTAGTGAAGGCATATAACCAAATACCCGTCAATCCAGAGGATATACCCAAGACCGCCATCACAACACCTTTCGGATTATTCGAATTCCAATATATGACCTTCGGATTGAGAAATGCTGCGCAAACATTCCAAAGGTTCATCGACGAAGTACTTCTGGGTCTCGACTTTTGCTTCGGATACATCGACGACATTTTGGTATCCTCATCGTCAATCGAAGAGCATAAGGCACATCTCAGGCAACTGTTCGATCGCCTAAAAAAATACGGCATTCTTGTCAATACGACGAAGTGTATACTCGGTCAACCACAGGTCACATTTTTAGGTTACCGTGTATCTGCTGCTGGTACTAAGCCTCTAGAAACGAAAGTGCAGGCACTACAGGACTTCACCACCCCAAAAACGGTTAAAGAAGTTAGACGTTTTTTGGGCATGCTCAATTATTATCGTCGGTTTATTCCTAATGCGGCGAAACTTCAAGCACCATTGAACGAAGTTCTAGCAGGTCCTAAAATCAAAGGCTCACACCCAGTTGAAATGACCCCAGCACTACTACAGGCTTTCGAAAATTGCAAAACCTCGTTGTCTCAAGCAACACTACTCGCTCATCCGGATCCATCGGCCGAACTAGCGATAGTCACTGACGCTTCAGACTCTGCTATCGGAGCTGTATTACAGCAACGTAGTGGGAAAGATTGGCAACCACTGGCATTCTTCTCGCACAAGTTGAGTGGTTCTCAGAAAAAGTATAGCCCTTATGACAGAGAGCTTCTGGCTGTGTACGAAGCGATAAAATACTTTCGTCATATGGTTGAAGCCAGAACCTTTGCTGTATTTACAGACCACAAACCACTCACGTTTGCCTTCTCAACCAACAGAGAAAAGTGCTCGCCTAGACAGTTCCGATACCTAGACTTCATCGCACAGTTTACTACCGATCTGAGGTTCATACCTGGAAAAGAAAACGTAGTCGCTGATGCCTTGTCTCGTGTCGAAGAAGTCGCATCAACTCTCGACTACCAGATTCTTGCACGATCTCAGGACAAGGATCCAGAACTGCAAGAACTGCTTCTCCATGGCTCGTCTCTGAAACTGAAGAAAACACCATCCCTTAGTAGCGACTTACCGGTGTACTGCGACACTTCCATGCAGTCACCACGTCCGTTCATCACTCCAGCGTTCAGAAGACAAGTTTTCGACATGGTGCATAATCTTCATCATCCTGGAAGTTCAGCTACAGTTCGACTGGTTACGCAAAGATTTGTGTGGCCAGGGATTCGAAAAGATTGTAGAGAGTGGGCTAGGCAATGCTTGTCATGCCAAAAAAGTAAAATATCCCGACATACCACCTCTCCTCTATCCACTTTCCTGACACCTTCCTCGATGTTTTCTCACATACACCTCGATATCGTAGGGCCACTACCACCATCTTCTGATTACAGATACTGCCTTACGATCATCGACAGGTTCACGCGATGGCCAGAAGTAATCCCCATCAAAGATATCACTGCGGAGACCTGTGCAGCTGCTCTCGTGTCTGGTTGGTTTGCCAGATTCGGCTGTCCTGCGAGGGTGACTACAGACCGTGGTCGCCAGTTCGAGTGCCACCTCTTCAAGGCTCTTACTACCTTGATTGGTGCCCGCCACTTCCGCACCACAGCTTACCATCCTGCTGCAAACGGCATCATCGAGCGTCTTCATCGCCAGCTCAAGGCAGCCATCATGTGTCATGCCTCCTCGTCACAGTGGACCGAAGTTCTTCCACTGGTACTTCTAGGCATGCGCAGCGCTTGGAAAGAAGACCTCCATGCATCTCCAGCTGAGCTTGTGTACGGGGAACCACTACGCTTACCTGGTCAATTCCTGTCTCCCGAAGATGACTACAAAACAGCTGACGTCACAGAATACACGACGCGCCTACGCTCTTCTATGGCCAAGCTCACACCAAGACCAACTTCATGGCATACTTCTGCTTCGCCATTTTACATACCACGTGATCTTCACACAACATCTCACGTATTTCTCCGCCAGGATCACGTGAGAAGACCTCTTGAACCACCTTACGCTGGTCCATATAAAGTACTGGAGAGAACACCAAAGTACTTCAGAATAGAAGTCCAGGGTAAAAGCGCAACTGTCAGTATCGACAGACTGAAGCCGGCCTACCTAACTAAAGAGGTGCTAAATGCTCGACCTACTGGCATTTCATTACTACCACCGGCAGTTCTGAAATCTCCTGAAGGAACCAGAGATGGCAAAGACGTTCATCACCCTCAGGAGAAACGCACACGCAGCGGTAGAAGAGTTCGCTTCCCTGATTATTACCGACCATAGCCATGGTCTCAGCGGGGGAGTGATGTAGGACACATACCACACTACACTACATACATATATACTTACACTTTATTTATATTTTATGTAACTATTTATATTATAAGAATATTCATTATTGTACATACACACAAACTCACGCAAATATAAATTTTATATATTAAAATAATTAAATATAATTTGGACATGCAAACATTTTATATACGTATTTTATTTTACACCTACCGACACTTTTCAACATTTTACACGACACTGTGCACGCCCGTGCGAACAAAATATAACGGTCACGCTGACACAGTGTACGACACAAAAAATTTATTCCGCGTTCGTTCTCAACGATTATTACATGTAACAATTGTGCTGATATATTTGCCTTGTTTATAATCCTTCATATCTGTTGTTATTTCATAATTATTGTCCTATCTGCATATCGTTGTATATTATAATAACTGTGACTGTAAATCGTGTGTTTCAAAAATATATTGTTACCTTTGTGAAGTGTTCGTGTCAGTTATTTGTGATCGTCAACTAAGTGTCCTTTTCTTTTTTATGTGTGTGGTGTAATTAGATAACCATATCTACACCCCCACAAATTAGTTACTAACGTAAAGTTATAGCAAAGATTATGTAGAAAAGAAGGCCGACTCTCGCTTCGTTCATAACGGAATTGTCTACTCACGGCTAAATACGTAGGGTTGTTGTTAGGGTTGTTGCGTTGCGTGTGGAGCATCTCGGTTAGTTATATATTTAGTACATAATAATAAAAAAAGTTATATAAAAAAATCAGCAAAACCTTCAAAAAAAGACACTGAAAAGTGCAAAATAACTATCCTTTACCTATAACTCAGTACAATTAAAATGACTTTTTAAATACGATACACATAAGTATCTATACAATTAAAGTTAACAGTAACTTAAGTCGGTGCCAAGCCTACCAAACTAATAGACTTTCTGTTGTTGCACATTGATTTGGCACCGACTCCAATAACTGTCAAATTTCATTATACAGATATGTGTATCAGTTATTTTGTACTTTTCAGTGTTTTTTTAAAGTTTCAGTATTTTTTAAATAATTTTTTTATTTCTTATTTTTTTTAGTTTCAGTTGTAATTGAAACTAATTACTTAATATTTTTTTTTTATGTTGCCATCTAACGATTACACGATTACTTTTTAAATTCCTAAGCCAATTTTTGAAATTTTCTTCGAGATTGTTTAGCTAGAGCCTAACTGCATGCAAACATTGAAAAAAAAATAACATGCATAATGACGTTTTATAAATACGCTGTTAAGCCAACGACACGTTCTCCTAGTGGCTGATACACACAACTATCTATCTCAAAAACTACTAAACCGATTTTGATGAAACTCACAATTTTCCCTAAGTTGGACTAGTCCAACTAAAAAGAACTTTTGCAATCCGACTTATAGTTTTTGTGATATGCGCGGACAAACATACAAACATATACGCAGACATACATACAAACAAATACACACATCAAAAGTGTCTAGGGAAGTACATTTTTAACTATAAAAAATTATCCAATTAATATTTATCAAATCTAGTCTTCCAGACTGGCTTCTTACTTTAATTCCTATGTTTAAGTTAACAACTTATCCCTATATTTTGTAAAAATTAAGAAAAATTACAATGTTTGCAAATTGTGGGAAATTAACCTAAGTTAATGTCGTCAATTCAATGGCAAAAAAAAAGGCAAAAATGAGGATTTTTTAAATGTTTATTGTAAAGATAAAAAAATTAATAATCTGTGTTTCCACCATTGACACGAATTACACAATCACAGCGATTTCGTATGCTTAAAATCAGTTCATCAAAATCACTTTGAGGAATGGCCGCCCACATTCTTTATAACAAGTCAAAAAGTTGTTGTGGGGTATGCACGGCATCCATACTCGGCAGAGGTCTTCTTTGAAGCATATCCCATGCGTGCTCAATTGAGTTGAGGTCTGGCGATTGAGCAGGCTACGGCAGAACGTTGATGCAAGCGTCGACAAGAGCGCGTGTTACGACTCTAGCCGTGTGTGGACGTGCATTAGTCGAAACGAATCCTCCAACCGGCTTCGCAGAAGGATGATCACGTCTGAAACAATCCTCTCCGCATAAATCTGAGCATTGAGGTTTCCCCTGATCCAAATGAGATCGGTTCTTCCACCGATCCAAATACCGGCCCAAACCATTATTATTCCCCCTCCATATGAATGAACTTCCTGACAAAATTTCAAACGTTCTTGACGTCCAGAAGTCCTCCAAACTCGAGTACGTCTTGTATCCGGCCTCATACCGAAAAGCAAACACAACGCTAGTCTTCTTCCTCCCAATTTCTGTGTTCGCGAGCCCATTGTAAACGGGCCCTACGATTGCAGGGTGCTATAGGTAGAACTCTCAGCGGCCTTCGGGAACGCAGACTCACTTCACGTAAACGATTTCGGATGGTTTGGTCGCTTATCAGCAAGCTTAAAGAGCTGTGGAGCCTTGCAGCTAACATCATGGCGGTCACAGTACGATTCCGTCGAGCAATATTTTGGATGTACCCGTCCTATCTGCAAGTGCTGATGCGAGATCGTCCTCTATGTCGCTCGGCCACGCTGCCCGTGATACAATAGCGTGTCCAGATACGGCTTATGACTTTCTGTGTAGTGCCAAAAGCGACAGCCACAGTACGTTGCCTGGAACCGGCTTGCAACATTCCGACGGCTCTCATGATCTCTTCTCGTGTCAAATGATGTCGTTGCTCCATATCGATGCAATTTTTTTCAGTTCCGATGCAGAAATTGTAATAGTTTTGTAAAAACGGTATTACACACTTTTATAGGAATCCTGATTGACAGTTCATTTTCTATTTTTAATCAAAATTTAAAGAAAATTCTTTATTCAAATAGTGAAAATCACTAAAAAGAATCAATAACGATCCAAAAGATACTCTAAAACGTACTTGATCCCTAGACACTTTTGATGAGTGTATAAATACATACACTTATGAAATTTGGTACACATGTTTAGAAGCTGGTATAGACTAACATATACAAAAACTGCAATTCTGACAATAATACATTCATACGGGTCGAATTGATAACCTCCTTTTTTTTGAAGTCGGTAAAAAACTGCAATTCTGACAATATTACATACATACAGGTCGAATGGATAACCTCCTTTTTTTTGAAGTCGGTAAAGAACAATACGCATGGATAAGTTTTTCGTATTTGTTAAATTTAATTTATTGTAATTATGTTGAAGAATGATAACTCTACATTAGAATGACTACAATTATTTAGGGATCTAAGGACATGATAATACGTTACTTTATATGGTTTTCGTATTTGCGTCGCCGACCCCGACTGGCGGTACAATAATTACCCATATTCGCCCAAAATATTGCCGTTGTGTGTACCAGTACAAAGCGCGTACGCTAGCTTTCTATGAAGACATCCTACTGTTGTGTTTATACTTGCTTTTCAACTATTTAGTTGTACTATTTTGACTTACCTGTTTATCAACTATGATTGAATATCTTATAACAATAAGATAATAAAGAAATAATTTCATTTAAAATGTTTTATTTTAAATTTGCACAACTAGCTAGGTCATAGCTAGATTCGGTAAGATACAATGAATGAAATAAAGTAAAATTTTTATTTTGTTGTAATGTCTATGCGACAGATATCTCTTTTCCATTACAATTTTGAACCAAAAAGTTCTATTGTTAAAATTTGTAAATAAATAAGAAGAAAATACAATATTTATATAACTACAACCTACACAGAAAAAGGTTGGTACGAATTAATGCAGTCGCTTGGGTTCATGAGCTTAATAAATCCAATCCAAAATAAGCCACTGCAAGAGTTTTTATAACTTTCGTACCCATCTCAGTCTGCTTATTTAATGGTTTTGTTTTAAAGTCTACCAGCACTTCATTATCAAAAGTTACAAAACATCCTACAATATGTTTTTTATCATTGTCACATTGTATATTTTTTTACAAAACACAATTATACCTATCCATCACTATTTACTAAATAAGTGCTAGTAAAACTATGTCTCTCACGAGTTAGAGAAAACAAGATCAATAATTTAATGGTGTCATTTTCTTCAAAACGTGAAAGAAGGAAAAGTGTCGGCCAAGGCTGTAGTCACGTGCCACGCGTCGACTGACATTTTTCATTTAATCATGAAGGACCTTCGTTTTATTTCTAAATTATAATAGTCACTGGTCTCAAAACATGGCTTAAGTACTATACACCTAAAATATAAATTATTACAAATTAAGTAAGGCATTTACAACATCAGGGATCCTTAACAGTTACTTTATATTTACACGATACTAAAATTATTACTGTAACATCGTGTAAAAACAAAGAAATTGACTAAACTTATATATCGGTAAAACAAGTTTACATGTATAAAATGGTCAAGAATTCGGCGATCTGTTGACGAAGCTTGATTTTTATAATTATGTAATTAAAAGTAACGCAGAGCTCCGCATTGGTCAGACTGATATTATACTAAATGACATCTATTAGAATTTTGAAATTTTATCATAAAGGCATAGTCGTTTACAACTTAGCACTATCGTTTGGCACTGAATTTTGTTAAGAAAAATATAAATTATAATAAATTATATAATCTTAAATGAAGACTCAGAAATTGTTAACAATTCGGTTTTAGAATATTATAATATTTTAATCACAGTCAAAATTGATTCATAATTTTACGAGTTGTGCGTGCCACGACACTTTATGAAAAGTAAATAAAACATATCGATTACTACATACATATGACACGAAATCTTAAACTACTCCATTGGGGTAATTTGAGCATTATTGTTGTGCACATTTTAAAGAACAGCTGGATATGATTATCACTTAGACATTTTATCCTTGTGACGAGTTAGTTGATGAACTTGAAAAAATATTTCACCTTCGTCGCTTGGCAGAAACTGCTGCTGCGATCATTTGCCTCAGCATAGGTTCCGGTGTACACGCTTTAGGATCGCATTTCATTTGACCGTCGCCTCCACATCTGAAATATATAATTTGATAGTTTTAAACGCATGTAAAGAGACTTAATATAATATTTATTCTTAATTATAGTGTGCCATGAAGAGTATTATATGACTATTACTTACGTGCAATGTAAACACGGTCCTGAGGATGAGCGGACGACTTCTCCTACTTTGTACGTGTGGCCTTTTATTAAACAACCTTTTCTTTGCGCTGCTCCTTTATAGGCATGAGGCAAGAAATGTGGAGGTAACGTTGTAGTAGTTGTGGTGGTTGTTGTGGTGACATTAAGCGTAGTCGCCATCGATACGGGACATTCGTATCGTGGACAACAGAAACCTTGTATTGGTTCTTCGTGACATCCATGTATTGGAGGAGGACAACTTTGTTGCAAACAAATAATATCACTTCTGAAACAGAAGCAGAAATCACATGGATCATCTCTGGGTATTTGTTGAGCAGATACATATACTTTTCCTCCATATCTACACGTTCCGGGACCAAATGCTTGATCTTCTTCTACATAATCTGGTTCCTGGCCGTATCCACCTGTTCCACTCGTAGGGAAATGACCTTCATCTTCTGGCAAAGGTATATCATCGGTAGGTTGAATTTCATTAAGACCAGGCTTTGGTATTTCTGGTTTCATAGTTGAAGGTAAGGTTTCGCTAACGGGCTTCGTATATTTATCATAAACAGGAGATGCCTGTGTCGAAACTTCTTCTGCTTTAGACGTAGTGACTTCAGTAGTGGATGGCTTTATTTCCTTTTCAGAGGACGTTGTTTCGAATATTTTTTCTGTACTCGTTTCTGTTTCTTTTTCTGGTTGTATAGTTACTTGGGTGTCTTGTATAAACGGTGTTTCAGTTGGTGCAGTAGAAACTTTTGTTTCTTTATCTTCATGTGCAGATACTGAAGGTGTCGTTTCTCTATCAATTTGTTGCTTAGTTGTTTCTTCAGATAAAGCAGAGGACTCGGTTGATGAAGAGGATGAAGTGTGATATAAGTCTGTAGTGAAAACTCCTTCTATTGGTGTTGACGTTTTCTCTGTATCATCTTCCTTTGCAGGCATTTTTGTTTGTTTTTCTGTGTCCGTTTTATCTGTAGCTTCTGGCAGCTTGTCTTGAACTGCTGGTAATTTAGGATATTTTGTGGAAATCATTTCAGTCGATAAAGTTGTTCCAATTTCTTCTTCGATTTTATGAGTATGTTCTTCTAATTCAACTAAATATGGTGTTGTTTCTGAAGACTCATGTATGTGTTCAGAAGTACTTTCTGGCTCTTCAGGTAACTTCGTAAAACTCTCAGGCAGCTCAGTACTGGGTCTCTGATCCGTAATATCTGTTTCTAATTCAGGAGCAATGGTTTCACGTTCTGGAGACTTAGTCACAATGCCATGTTCCTGTGTGAGTTCTTCTTGCGATACAGTAGACAATTCAGGCAATCTTGGGCTGGTCGCTTCTGTTTGTTTCTCTTCATAAGCTTCTTCTGTCTTAGTGCTTGTTTCCAAATCTGGTTCTACAACATCCAGTTGTGTTACTGGTTGCTGAGATCCTATTTCTACTGGCAGTTTTGTTATAGTATCTTGTTTGATGTCGGGTGTTTCGGAAAATTCAGTAGCAACTTTGTGTGCTTCCGTAACATAAAGCTCAGGTATTTTCGTGCTCGTTTCCTCTGATGAAACTGTTTGTATCTCTTCTTGTTTTGTAAAGGATTCTGGGGTCTTAGAACTCTCCGTTACTTCTGTTCGTGACGTAGTAAGATACATATCAGGTAATTTAGTAATTAATTCTTCTTTTTCCGTGCTTTCTTCTTGTGGTTCTGTGACGTGGGACATAACCTCAGGCTGCTTTGTGTACTTCTTTTGTTCTTCTGTAGAAAATTCGGCAATCTTTGTAGTTAATGTCTGTTCAGTGATAAACGCTACTGGAATTTCCGTAATTTTTTCTTCTTCATGCGTATAACTTTCTTGAACATCTGACAAACCGGTTTCTGGTACTTTTGTACTAATTTCTGGTATTTCATACACGCTTAATTCCGGTGTCACCGCTGTTATTTGTTGAGGTTGTGTTTTTTGATCTTCAGGTATATTCGCGCTTGTCTTTTCTTGTACTCTCGTAACATATTCCTCTGATCGCTCTGTAGTAATAGCGTGCGGTTCTTTCTCTTGATCTCCGATGGTAAATATTTCTGGACCTTGTGTACTAAACTCTACATCTGGAGTTCTCGTGGTAATCTTTTCCTGTGTTAAAATTTCTGGTAACTCAGTACTAATGTCATGATGTGTAATTAAATATGTTTCTGTTTGACTTTCCTCTTTTGTTACGAATGTTCCTGGTAATTCAGTGGCTGTATCTGACAACGAAGTTGTTGAAGATATCTTAGGAGCTTCGACAGTAACTCCATATTTTTCAGTACCTGAAGTATCAGAAATAATCGTAGTAATAGATTGTACTTCTGTGACGATATTTTCAGGAACTTTAGTTTGGAATACTTCCTCTCCAGATACTTTAGTGTAAGATTCTGTAACTGATGGTTCCTGATCCGTTCTAATTTCTTGTTCAGTAAATGCACTTATTGTAGTTTTTTCTTCTTGACCCGTAACATAGGGCTTAGAAGTTTCTGTTTCGGTTGTCTTTAAAGTTGCCGTACCTATTTCTTCTTTTACTGTAGAAACACTGGTACCCGCGATAGGTGATTTTGTAATGGTTTCAGTTTCTGAAGTCGCAGGGGGTTCCACGCCCTCTGTGTGTAAAAGTATGGGTGTTTTAGTTTGTTCCGTTTTTAATTCTTCTGAAATAGACGGTACAGTGCTAGTTTCTTTTATACCGGTAGTAATATATTCTGAATGCTTCTGTTCTGGTTCTAATGTGGAAGGTAATTCAGTACGTTGTTCTTCTTCTTCAGGACTATATTTTTGTAATGACACCGTACTACTTTCTTGTTCATCAATGTGCTCTGGTACAATCGAAGTAGACTCCTGAGGTTTAACAGAAAGGTCTGGGATTTCTGTTGTTTTCTTTTCTTCTTCAGGTGATTCTGATGTCTTTGTAACGAAATCATGAATCACTATATCACTAGATTTTGTTGGTTCTGTTCTAATTTCATCGTATTGAACTGTTGTGCTAGGCTTTTCAAACTCTGTTATCGATGATTCTGTGTGTATTTCTTTTTCTTTAGTTACAATGCTTTCTGGTGCTTTAGTAACATATTCTTGTGTTGTAATGTGTTGTGGATGTTCTGTTTTCGTTTCTTCTACAGATACTGAAATTTCGGGTGTTGATGTGTTAATTTCCTCTGGTTTTATTGGCAACTCCGTGCGTATTTCACCCTGTTCTTCGGGTTTTGTCACAGATTCAACGAATATACTGACATGTGACATAGGTAACTCTGTGCTGAATTTCTTATGCATGTCCGTTGTTACTGTACTTATTTCAGAAATCTCTTCTGGGGCTTTGGTTTCTAACGTTTGATCAGTAAGAGTTTCTTCTGGTACTTTAGTAGTTCCTCGTTCCGGTACTTCCACATCAAATGCTGGTACTTCAGTAATTGAATGTTCTGTTGCCTTTATTTCAGGCCCTTTTTCTTGTTCTGTAATAGTCTTTTCTACTTCTTCAGTGAGCGTCGTCGTTTCTACTGATGGTATAGTAACAGCATTTTGCGTGCTAATCTCTTGTTCTTTTATTATTTCTTCAGGTAATTTTGTAGTTATACCTTCTTCAACAGGTGTAACAGCATCCGGTACCTTTGACTCCGTAACAGGTAGAACTGGGCTTCCAGTTTCTTTATCTGGTTGAGCTTCAGATTTTGTTGCATGATACTGTGGATATTCAGTAGCAGTTTCTTTCCCTGGATAGACATGTTCTGGCGATTTTGTAGTGATTTCAAGATTAAATTCTTCTGATATTGTCGTCCTGATTTCTTGCGCCTCAGTCACCTGTAATCCTTCTGTGTGGTCTTGTTCTATCACAGGAGTAGTTGGAATTTCTACTGCTTTCGTTACAGCTTCTGATGATTCTTCGACAGATACTTCATGATGTCCAGTAATTCCTTTTGATTCAGTTACGTCTGGTAAACTGGTAGCACTTTCTATAGATAGTTTAGTTGTGATTTCTTGGCTTCCTATATAAGCTGTTACTGGTAATTTAGTTAAGTCTTTGTCCGTTACAGAAGGCATTGTTTTATCTGTAACAGATGATTCAAAGTAAAGTTGCTGTTCCGTTGTTTTTTCAAACAATTCAGTTGTTTGTTTTCCTGGTTCAATTAAAGTAACATCTTGCTTTGCTGGTCCTGTGCTAGCTTCTGGTAATCCTGTGTCGGATTCCTCAAACTGCTTATGTTGGTCTATTTCATGCGCATGTTCTGGTTGCTCTGTTGTAAGAAGTTCTGGTGCAAGAGTTTGTGGTTCAATTCGTTCTGGTAATATAGTCGCTGGTTCTGTTCTTTCTGGTTCTGGAGCTTCTGTTCCTGTTTGTTCTGAAGATGGAGCTCTTGATTCATATTCTACCGGTGCTAGAGTTTCTGGCTTAGCATATTCAGGTGCTTGAGTTTCAAGTTCCAACTGCTCCGGTACGGTAGTTCCTGATTGGGCTTGTTCCGGTGTTGTTGAACTTTCTAATTCAACTTGTTTTATTGTTGAAGAGTCAGATTCAACACGTTCTGGTCTAACTGTTTGTATTTCATATTGTTCTGTTGTTAGAATATTTGGTTTAGCATCTTCAGGTGCCGGAATTTCTGATACGGGTTGTTTTGGTACAGAAATTTCTGGTTTAGTTTGCTCTGGTCCTGAACTTTCAGGTAGAGGTTGATCTGTGACTGGAGTTTCGAGCTCAAATTGTTCTAATGTGGCAGTTGTTGACTCGAATTGTTCTGACTTAGGAGGCTGTGATTGATGTTCCTCTAGTGTGGAAATTTCTGGTTGAGGTTGTTCTGATGCAGGAATTGCTTCTGTGTGAAGCTCTAGTTCATGTTGTTTTGATGCCGGAGTTGCCTCTGTATAAGACTCTGTTTCAGAATATTTCGATGTAGACGTTTCTTGTTTATGTTCTGATACAGTCGTTTCTCGTATATGTTGTTCTGCCACGGTGGTTTCCGATTTTTCAGTGACGAGTTCGGGTTGTTGGGTACCATAAGATTCTGAACTAGAAGTTTGAATGTCAGGATGTTTCGAAATTTCAGTTACTGGATGAACGGAAACCGGTAATTCAGATTCGAGCCGTTCTGAAGTAGTTTCAATTTCTGGTTGCAATGTAACAGTAATTTTAGGCTTTTCTGATGCAGATATTTCAGGAGCTAATGTTCCAGGTTCAACTTGTACGGGTACAAATTCATCTTCTTCAAGTTTAGCCTGAGTACTAGTTTCGAGTAATTCTGAAGTGGTAACTTCAGTCGCTTTGACGGTTTGAGTTTCGAATTCTGTTTGTAATGTAAACGGAACTTCAGGTTCAGCTTTCTCAGTTACAAGCGCCTCCAATTCAGTTTGTTTTACAGTAGAAACTTCAAGCTCAGGAATTTTAGAGTCGTACTGTTCTGAAGGAGGAGTTTCCGATGCAGAAGATTCTGTTTCGATTATTTCTGTCGTAGGAATTACAAGTTTTGTTTTCTCTGAAGCTGAAATTTCAGGTTTAGGTTGTTTTGTAACGGTAATATCAGATTCGGTCTGTTCTGATGACGGTTCTTTTGTAACTTCATGTTCCATTTTATCTGGAGAAACAGTTTCTCGTTCATATTGTTCGGATGTTGGATATTTATCATATTCGGATTGTTCTGATGCTGGAGACTCAGATGTTGACCGATCTAGCTCTGGCTCAATATATTCAGGCTTAGAACTGTCCGGAATTCCTGTTACGGTTTCCTCCAGTTTAGGAGTTTCAGACTGTAGTTGTTTGTCAGTAGAATGTTCATATTCGGGTTCTGGTGCAGTTGATAATTTGACAACAGGTTGTTCGGAAACAGATGGTTCAAACCCAGGTATTTCAGGATGAACTTCTGTTGTAATTGAGTCCGAAGTTGAAAATGGTTTCTTTGTTACTAAATCTATCGTTTCTGTTGTTGAAAATTCAGATTCTTCGTGCTCTATTTTTTCTGGTTTTTTCGTACCCAATGTTTCAGGTTCTGTGAAATGTTCGGATACTGACGTATCAGAAATCACTGTGGTTAATTTTTCTACAAATGGAGATGCTGTACTTAAAATATCAATGTCCGTGGGTTTTTCTGTGGAAGAGATTGGTTTCTCTTGCAAACATTCGTTACTTGAGCACGCAGAAGGCAATGTTGTTTCACTTTCTGCGATTTGTTTCCTTCTACAACTGTCTTCTGTACATTCTTCTGATATTCCCTCTTCAATTGGTAGTCTGCAATTAGATTCATCAGTGCAAATCTTTTCTCCTTCAGTAGTTTGAGTTGGCAGTTGATGAGAAATACATTTGTTATCCTTGCAATCGATTTTATCTTCCAAACAAGATTCACCTTCGCAATGTGGATGCTGAGCTTCTGAACTTTCAGCCCCTTGGCATTCTTTTTCATTTTCACATAATTGAGGTATATTCTTTGAAGGTTCTATTTCTTGTTTGATACAATCTTCACCCACACAAGGTTTAACAGGAGATACTTCACAGCCACCCTCTCCTTCACATTTATCGCTACTAGGTGGATACTGACAATTACCCTCAGCACAACTCTCTGAAGATGGTACACATTCAGGGCCTGTGCATTTTTCAGGTTGGACTTCAACAGGATAACCAGGTGTTTGTATTTCATCACATCCATGGGGTCCACATCCAGTTATTTCTGGTTTTTCACTGCTCTGAGTCAAGCAGTTATCAGTCGGAGAACATTTTTCAGGTGTTACGCTCGGTACTTCCTTTTCTTGAGTTACTTGGCATTGATCTCCAGCGCATTCGAAGGAAGGTGTCGACAATGGACTTTCTGTACCAGACATCTGACTATGAGGTTGTGGTGGTATAGTTTCTTGTGCGTGATCACAAATATAAGTTGGACAGCAAGATTCTGGTGTGTCATACATTGGCTGACAATTGTCCATATATTCTGGTGGAGGACTACAAATTATTGGATCACACTTAACGATGCTACTGATGCATTTACAACTTGAGTGACAATTGTTAGTATTTGGCACACTACTGTTGTTTTTGTAAGTTATACCGTTCAAAAGACAGTCACCTTCACCCGGTATTCTACCAGGATGTGATGTTTCGTCATCGATTTCGTTCAATATGGGATTTATGGTAGTGGTTACCGATTCTGATATAACTTCTTGTTCGTGCGTACTAGCTGGCTCAAACGTTGGGTGTATTAAGTATGATTCCGTTGATGATTCTTTATATGGAACAGTTTCTTTAACTTCATCTGTGTATTTCGGCAATTTCGTTGTTGCTACAGAAGGAGTAGCACTTTGTTCAAATTTGGAAGTCACTTCATCTTTGAAAGCTATCGTTGGTTCTGTAAATAATGTTTGAACAGTAGGAACAGAACCTTCGTCTTCCTTTCTGAAAGTTGGTTCAGTAGTAATAATAAATTCGTCCTCCCTGGAAATAGATGTGTCGCTTACTGAAGAGGGTTGATAATCTGCAACTGTAGTTATTATTTTGTCTTCTACAGTTTGTTGTTCACCAATAATTATGATTGGTTCGGTTGTTAGAACGTTTTCACTAGGTCTGGTAGTTTCAGGTACCGAAGGTTCAACAAACTCATCTTCTGATGTTCCAATGGGAACTGTATTTAGTCCTTTATCGGGTTCAGTAGTTGTTTTTTCACTTCCTAATTTTGATTCTGTAGTATATCTGTGTGTTTCTGTAGACGTAGATATATCTTCTATTGGTGTTTCCTTTTCAGGAACAGACGTTTCGCTTACTATTGGTGTTTCGGTTTTTTGTTCCTCTCCACTACCTTCTATTTCGGAATCAAACGTGGGTATTTCAGTATAAGATGGCATATCTGGTTCGTTCCTATATCCACTACCTTCAATACTGACTCTTCTCGGCGGTGTTAAAGTAGTGATTTGTTCTTCTAGTTGTGACGTAGTTTCAAAACTTTCTGTTGGTTGTTGTGTAGATAGATCTGCAGGAAGTTCGTCACCTTCACAGATATATGTGTCCGGACAACATTGGCCTTCACGTGGCGGGAGCGAAGTACAGTTCTTTCCTTCATTTTCCATCGGTGTTCCACATTCTTGAACAACACAAACAATGTCGCCTTTCATGCAATAACAATGTTCACAAGCCTTTTCAGTTTTTATCAAAGCTCCATCTGGGAAGATTTGGTCATCATGAACACAGTCTTGTGTTGTTTGTGTAACGGGTGACAAAGTTGTAGTAGTCAACAGAAAACCAGGTGTAGGTCGAACCGTAGTAGTCATGTCATCTAAAAGAGGTATCTCGTCTTCTGGGTGGTCTGAAAAAAAAAATTGGATAGCTATAAGTATTACAAAGAAACTTTAGTAGACACGCGCACTATCTAACCACAGATTAATTAGTTACTAACGTAAAATCTAACGTCAATATATTATTTTCTAAAAAATAATTTTTCATTATAATCTGTTCTTTTATTGTAATATGTTATAGTCAGATAACAGGTATATCTCTATATAATACATAAAGAATATTTTACATACATATATACATAAACAATTAATCGGTTATTTGTTCGAGATAATTTCAAAGAGTAGAAACTAATATTTAGTATCTTAGTAAGTATTCTTTTACTATTAATACAATTACAGAATACAGTATTTAAGAGAAACATTGTAAACATAATAATATTATATAGAGGAACACCAAGATAGATATTTTTGTGAAAACATAACTTGTGAGTTCGTGTTCATGCTGAACAGCAATATTAAAAGTTACGGTTTAAATGTTATTTCAATTTAGCCATGAACTAAACGTCGTATTAATAATTATAAAATATATTTACCACAAGAATATCGGACTGGACAGCAGACATCTTTATGATAAATCGGCGTGCAACCATCAACGTGCAGTGTACATTCTTGCATAACGCAAGTCGTCATATTTCGAATGCAATAACAGTGTTCGCAAGGTTTGTTCGGAGTAGGTGGTACTTTTGAGCCTTCTGGTAAATATTTGCCATTGATACTACAGCCGTACTTGTCCAATTTGCCAACTCCTGTTCCTCCGTACTCAGCTGGAGACGAAGTCGACGTTGAAGTGAGCAGATCAACTGGAACTGAAAAAAGTGTCGATTTTTTACAATTGGCTGTTATGTTCACTTTTAAAGTAATTTGCTCTAATACATATTTCGGGGAGTAAAATGTTACTTAAGAGTAAGTATTTATTATAAATTTTTTCTAATTACCGTCTGGACATGTGACGATGGGACAGCACTGGTCGGCTCGTTTTTCGACAGTACAGTCTTGTCCGATAGGTTTTGTGAAAGGACAGACCCTCAGGTAACACATTAACATGTGGTTGTGGCAAGTACAGTTGAGGCACGGTTCATTTGTCATGATGCGATCACCTTCGCCATAACGTTGAAAGTTGTAATAACAACCTTCCATTGGACCTGAAAATAAGAAATAACAAGAATTATAATTCCTCGTTACTACTGTCCTTTCGTTGCTTATAAATATACTTTGAAGGAATGGTAATTTTTATTTCGATATGTCATAAATTGTATTAATCGAATAAAACCTTTTGTAAATTCAAATATCGTCATTGCGCTAGTTCTCGACCCATTAGTTGCTAAGTTTGAACAATAAAAAAATATGATTTTGCATGTTTAAAATGTATTTAAAATATGCAATATGGTTGCCAATATCGTCTAGATTGTTTTTAATTAAGAACGAAGTCAATCTTTTTCCACATTATTTTTATGAAAAATTAAAACAAAAAATTAAGCTATTTCGCCAGTTTTCGACCACAAAATTTAGTTTTCGACTTCACTTTTCAGTCTAAGTTCAAATCATGCTTAGAGTTAAACGACATTATTGTTTTATGTGAAATGATATCAGTCTTACAGTAGATATCTTCGATAACAAAATTCGGTTTTATTCTCATATGTATAAGTGAAGCCAGAGTATCATCAATAGGCATGAAAAATTTCATCTTAAACTGACTTTTATGAAATTAGTTATTAGAATACAAACGTGTAGAATTCTACGGATTTATGTAGTAGCATAGATTATGTAGTAGTATAAATAACAGAATAATATAAGCAATATTCGATTTGAAAAACGTTTCACTCTGTGGTTTCACTATGTGATTGCCACGTTCCATTATTATACACAGCGTTTACTTTATAAAACTGTCAAAATTACTGCTGTGTATAATCCTAAGGTTCGTAATAACACAAGCAAATAAAGAGCAATAATAGTCTTTACGATCCGTTTCTATCCTATTTATGCTTAGATAAATAACTTTTTGAGTATTTTTAGAAAGAAACCGTGCTATAAAATTAAACAATGTTTTTAAAAAATAAAATTTATTGAGCAATAATATCTTTGTGGTAAGTAATTTACGTCAAAAATTATATTTTATGATGAAATTATTATATATTTTAAGATGTATCACTAAATCTCAATTACGTACTTAACTAATTGTACTAAAACAGATATTACGTCGATTATAACTATAACTTATAATAAAGTAACTAGGTGTATATTGTAATTATTATCCCATTGTTATTCACAAGTGTAATTTCTGTTTATTTACATTATGGCATACCAGCGGCATATTCGCTTTAAGTTGCCTAGATATCTAGATATCAAGTGAATTAGACACTTACAAATGTGCACTACTTTCATAATATAAAAGAGTATGATGTAATGATTCGACAAGCTATAATAATTAAAGAAGTAGAAAATATATGTTAAAATATATGTTATTCAGCAATACATTCACCGGAAACAATAAGAAAATAGTATACAATATAAGTATACACCACATACACGTGTATACGCAGTATGTAGGTATGTATACATACGTCCGCATTTACCACACAAAAAAATTCAGTGAACAGACAAAAAGTAGGTAGTCATCGAGAACTGCTGACAGAAGTGAAAACTTAAAACTGTTAAATAAGGTTAAAAATTGTTTTGTCGCGTCAATATATATATTAAACCTGAAATTTCGATAGTATATGCTAATAAACCCTAAATTTGAAATAAAACTCAATTTGCATGTTTAGGATTGAACTGAAGAATTTTAGGGAATTTTTGGAAATTTCGCATTAGTAAACACTATTTCAAAATTGAACGCAAGAATCTAAAATGATTACAAAATTTTACGGAATTTTTTGTAAAATTTTGAAATCTGCGGCAAAAATATAATCAGACAACTAGAAATTAGTTTTACCCATAAACATAGTATACTAGGTACGCAGTTAGTATACCGCTAGGTATACATACTAACTTCATGGTTTTATCACGCTAGTAAAATAACTCCTAAGCCGCTATAGAATACTCGTTGCACGGTGTATAGCAGGGGTCAAATAAAAAAAAAAAAAAAATAAATAGCATGTCGGAGACGCATGGCGGTGACACGAACTCATAAGATTTTACCCATCTAAAAATCAACGTGCTTAGAAGTTTTCACTTCTAAAAATACACATTTAAATTATATGAATCCAACTATATATAACAACTCTATATAGTAAATTACGTCGAAACTGAAGCAGTGAGTCAATACTACGTGTAATTCATATATATGCCTTTGGCGACAGTTCGTCAGAAACGCTTATCGTGTTCTGAAACCAACCAAACCGAAACGAACGTTCGTTCGGACACTAAATAATGCTTCACCATTAAATCAGCATTGAAATTATAATACGGTTTAAAATCAACTAGGTACATTTTATGCAAACTGAGTCAAAGATTTCCACAACCTTTTCAATATTTAGTTAAAAAAATTATAGGTAAATTGCAAGCAATATTGAAATAAGATAGGACACATTCGTGTTCATGTGAAGTTTCAATTTCGTAATCGCGATGGTATATTTCGAATTCGTATAGGTTCGAAATTCGAAATCGTTTAAGTTACGCAAATAGAAGAAATTAAATTGCCTAACCCTTCTTAAAAGTATCAAAGAGACGTTCCTATAGTGCTACGGTGTTTGATAGGATTACTGAGGATAAAGAACACCGGACACAGTCACCCACTAGAAGAATGATCTAGTGGCATCCTTATCGTAATTAGCGATAAATATATGAATAAAAAATTCTTACCCTCATATAAGTCTAAAGCGGTGTGATTACTGGCTGTAGGTGCTGTAAAAAAACATAATTTTGTTAATATCATACAAGAGCCAAAAGTAATCGATAATTTAATATGTCACATATATAAGTATTAAAATATGTATATACTATTAATATATGTATATAATTATTTATTTTAATATGATATTATACCTAACATACTTCACAAATCACATTACGTTGTACTAAAAATAAATAGCACTGCGTTCTCTATGATCCGTACGAAGGAAGTACATACAAATTCTCGTTATTATAATTTATCTGCATCAAAAAATCTGTATACTAAGTTATTAAAATGATAATTGATTCATGCATTTACTTTAAAAAGTTAAAGTATTACATTATTAATTTCTACGTTATAGGCAAGAAAAAGATATCAAGTAAGTATTCATTATTTCACGCACTACGTGCTTCACGCCATTTCCCTTACAGGAGACATTAAGGCGCAACAAACTCGGAGCTCTACACAACTACCACTTCTGGCACTATGTAGTGCCAGTAGTAGTCATTCATATCTTATCTCTCTGATCTCAATCATCCAGTAGTAGTAGTAATTCCAAAGCTAAATTTAGTTAAACGATCTGTAAATAATAATAATAATACTCCAGACAATTACACAGATTGTGTGACCCCAAACTAAGTAGTAAGCTTGTACTATGGGTACCACACAACGAACTCTGGAGGAGTTCCCAGTAACACCCAGACTCCAAGCCAATTTAGAAAAGTTCGTTTCCAAAATTGACCTCACCAGGGATCGAACGCGGGACCCTAGCCTGGAAAGCAGATGCATATGCCACTACGCCAACGGGCCAGTCAATATATGTATAATACTCCTTATTTTAATTAATTATTTATTTACTTAATTACATCCAATGTTGTTTAAACAACATACCCTGATAACATAAAAAAAATGTTAATTTTTTCAACGTTCGTAATTTGCTTATCACTCATTCGTCAAGCAAGCGAGTTAGTATTGAAAATGACCTTTGAATATTTCACGGATTAACATTTACTTTAATTACTTCCAATGTCCATTTCGATGACAATATTGAACAATATGTTATATTTCACTCAGCATGTGCTCGATGGGATTTCTTTTAGGTAACAACTTAGGAACCGTCCGACTGTTCTAACATTTTATAGATATTAACCCACTCTGCCCATGCTGTATTTTTTAGCCTGTGTCCACGGTAAGAAAAGGAAGCCTAAAAATCCATTTCACAAAGCACACAAATTTTTATCCCCTATCTTTATCCCCTTAGTGGATGATTTTTCAAAAATCCTTTCTATTATTAATGCTCACCTACGTTATATAAGTAACTCCAGTGCAAAATTTCGTGTTTCGAGACCTACCGTTTCAGGCTGCACGTTGTCTGTCAGTCAGTGTTAGAGTTTTATTAACTGGAATATACTTACTACATATTGTGTTATCTAAACTGTCAATATTGAATGTACAAGTATGTGCCTACTTATATGAATTTCAGGCGAACTTAACAGTCTACTGAGTAGTCACGTACCGACACGGATATATTACGAATAGTAGATTAGTATATTATACATAATACATAAATACTATTAGTAGATACATATGTAGATACATATGTAATACATAAATACTATTAGTATTATTAGTATTGTATTATGTAGGTATGTGTCAATGCAATTATTCATTACAAATATTTGTAATTACAGTAGTTCGACAGAGGTTATTGTGGTGCAGACACTTATTGAGTATAATAAGAGGATAATTATGTACTAGACATAGATTTTAGATTATAACAGTAAAATGAACGGGAACGGAACCGCGATATTAATATATTTTTGAGTTTCTCGATATTTCGATGCTGTTGCAAGTACCATGATCATGAACTTAATCCAGTTTAACCCGTGCTCGCAACAGTATCCAATATCGGGAAATTCAAAAATATCATAGATTAATATTACGGTAAGAACCCCTTCATTTTATTGTTATAATTATAATGAATACCAACCCTGAAACTCTAAAAATTAGATTTTAGAGGGCACATACTATCTCTGTACCAAATTTCATCATAATTGGTACAGCGATTTATCATTTCTCATTCAAATTTTCATCTCCCCTTTCACATCCTTATACGTAGGTTTTTGATAAAAAAGGCAGCCTATGTCCGTTCCCAAGTGTCAAACTATCTCCATGCCACATCGTAATCAGTTCAGCGGTTTACTATTTCCCATAGTAAGTTTCATCCTCCTTTCACCCCTTTAGAGGTAAATATCTGATAAAAAAGTAACCTATGTCTTTTTGATAAAAAAAGTCTATCAGAACACCAAATTTTATCATAACCAAGGTATAGCATTTCCCATACGACGTTTCATCCTCCTTTTCAGTTATTAGGGGTAGATTTTTGATAAAAAAGTAGCCCATGTCAGTTTTCTGATGTCAAACTGTCTCCATGCTAAATTCGATCATAATCAGTTTACCGGTTCAACATTTACCACACAAAGTTTCATCCCCATTCTTACCCCTTTAAGTGTAGATTTTCGACACAAATAGTAGTCTATCATTTGTGCAATCACATGTTCTAGTTATATACCAATTTACATCGAGATCAGCCAAGCCATTCTATGGTCACAAAAGGACATACATACAGACATACAGACAAAAATTTTAAAAATGGTAGAAAAAAATCAGTGAACCATAAAACGAGTATTTATTACAAAATTTAACAGTAAAATTGTAATTAGACACAGACGCTACAGACTTATATAGCAGTACAGATTACATATACATCCTCAAGATAATTTTTAAACTCTAACTTCAAATGTCATAGCCGAGAATGCCCTTTTATATAAATATGAATTAAATCTTTTCAGAAAACAGACTGTTTCAATATAGGATATTATATTCAGCGAACAGATTTTCTGAGAATGTTTTACGTTTACTTTATGGGTTAACTTATTAAGAGCACGTCATAACTGAACAGGATATTAACTGCAAACGGGGAATGGTCATCGTCTTAAAGTTTTACTGCGTATAATTACTGAACTCGAGCCGGAGGGCGACAAAGCTGCAATTAAACTAACGGAAAACGTCGTGAACGTTTAACTCTCGGCTTTAGTAACGAATGCAAGTTTAGGTTGAATGTGTTATCATTCTAGTATATTATCCAAGAATAGATATTACTTATTGTTCTAAAAGAAAAAATAAATATGGTAATCTGTCTATTAATTGATATTAAATTTTAAAATATACATTTCTGTAGCTAATCAAAAACATGATTGTTCTAATTTTAGTCACGTATGATTTTATGTTATACGCATATAAAATTCTATTCTGCAATTCATTCCTTGAAAAGTGTAGATATAACAGCGATTTTCGTTTTTTTTTAATGCTATTATAGTTAATAAATAATATTTATATGTTGCAATAAATTACGCCATTAGGGTGGAACTCTGCACGCTGTTGCTAGCTACGAGGCTGCCTACTTAACGGTCGTCAGGAATGTAGTCGGAGTCTAGTTTTTGTTAGTAGATATACCAATTCAAATGCGATTCTTGTAAAGATCATAAAGCCAAAGTTATAGCCATAACGGGAAAATAAAACAAAATTATATTTAAATGATAATTCCAAACGGTAGAATAATGATCAGTTCCGATTTCGTTGTCCTAAATTGTGATGAATTTGTGTCTGTAATATCCGATGCGACACTGGAAGTCTTTGACGACAAACCTCAAATTCCAAGAGAAGTACTTAAATAAAAATGCCAAAGTACTGACGTCGTGACGTAGCATCTCTGATTCCCATGATAATGAATCGCTTTTACGTATAAGTGTGACGTTATAAATGGCTTTGCATGAACAAAAAACTACTTAATGCAAAATCGTGCGCTTAGGAACATGGCCCGAAGCAATCGAAACGAGGAGGCAGCTTGAATTTAAAATTTGCACTACATTAATATGGATTGTTGTTTCAATGAATGAATGTTGGCGTGGTCGCCATGCATGATGAAGTTCACACGGGTAGACCTTAACATTGTAGCCCGCATTCAAATATACTTCCTATGTAACATAAAATTAATACGAATTCTTTGAAGTAACCGTGCTGCGGATACTAAATCTGTGCAAAGTGGGACCAAAATAGCATTATCTAATACATGCACCGCGAAACAGACACGCACAGACCTTTACAGTTACATGAGAGAGGCGCAGGCGCGCAGCCGCTCGCGGCGCACCGCGGCGGCCGGCTCCGGCGCGCCGGCCTAGCCATCCTTCGTTGATCACTACATTATCCAAGTTCAAGGATTGCCAGTTTCATACTTTTCTAGCACGAGATGCAGACAGGAAAGATTCGAACCCGCCCGGAATATACCTATTCGTAAACTGCTGTTTTTAAGCTCATGTGCTACTTATATATTTAAAAATAAAGAAATAATCATAAAGAACCATTCATTTTAATATTTAAATTACCATATATAAATATTTAATCAAGCGTGAAAGATCAATAACCTCGGTATTGGTTATTCAATATTAAATCAAATTATTAAATAGTGTATTTGCAAAAATTATGCAGAAACTGACTACACGAGACCATATGGACGTTATCTCTCGAATGCTACGGCTTTTCGGTATTCTGGGTCGCGAGACGACACAACGGTAGATACCTGTTCTTTATCTATATTACCTGATGTTATAAATTATCCTATATTATAAAAGTATACAATGCTATTTTCTGCATTACCATACGATCACCAAACGCATTGTAGCGCTTTCTCTGCTCTATAATTATATTTTGAAATAAATGACATGATTTTATTGTCCTATATACTAAACGATATTGAATTTGTGTGAATCTATATGTGCAATTCCCTCTAAAACTACCGCTTTTGTTGCTGTTCCCTTTTTTGCAAGACCAGTTTTAATGAACCTAAATGATAACAATAATAGATACTCAATTTCGTACGTTCATGATAGATCAGTCAAGCACATAGTTCAGGCTGTGGTTTAGATATTATGTGTAGCTATAAATTATAAATGTAAGTAAATAATAGGATGTATAATATTATACATAATTCACAAAAGTACGAAGCATGAAACTAGAAACTATGTAACTTTAATTATAATAGACATCTACAATTTATTTTAACAAAAGAACGCAATTTTCTTCGCGGGAGTTTGCTTACAAGTGCACAAGATGTAAGTTACGCATAGGATCGCTGTTAATCCTAGCCCGTTTTTCCGTAAAACTAATCTATGCAAAACTACTTCATAAAGTATGTATAGGTAATAATAACACGAAATTTGAACAGTCTTTAGAGACGTCTATAAGACTAAACGTGACATTATTTTTTGTACAAGTACATATATGACTTGTACTACGGGATATATATTATTTAATACGTGATGTATTTATATCCTGTATTTAAAATGCTCCTAAATGATAACTTTAATAAAATAGATTGAGCGTTTTGGGTAGACATAGACACACCTTTTTTATTTGCTAAGTTTAGGCTGTTGTTAAAACCCATTTCTATAATAATCACAACTTAGATTTACTTAGATAATTTTTATTCTTCGTTTTCATATAAACAAGAAATAAATAAAAACAAAATAACGTACATACAGGTATGTGTATTATTTTGTCTACGTGTGTATTTTCGTTATATTACTAAAGTGAACTTACCCGCAGCCGAGCACGCGATGCACGCGGCCAGCGCGAGCAGCGCCCCCGCCGCGCGCCGCCGATCCATCTGCCGACACCCGTCTGCAACAATACAATCAAATCAATTACGTACCCTCCGACACTTTGCATTGCACTCAATGACATGGGGGTCAAAGATGTCGTTACGAAATAACCCTAATGGACAATGGCCGCCCAAAATGGATTCCTAACTTCTACATGTTCATGTTCGTCAATCGGGAACCATAAGAAGTTCTCGGTAGAGAGAAATTTATTCCTTGATCAAAAGTTTCATAAAAATAATTATTAAAATGTTATATTTTGCAACTTTCATAACTGTAACATCTACGTAAAATCAGTTGTTAAAATATACACCTACATTTTTTTAACATAGTTGTTAAGTATATGGAAAAAGTTATAAGCAAGAAAATATGTAAAAAATTGTAATAGTAGGTTGATATGAAATTAAATTCCATTTAAATTGCGACTTAAGTTGACAACCATAATGAAGAAAGTTTATTTTCAGTATAGATATCACGGTTTGGGGCAGTATGTTCATTAAGTAGTGGTTTTTATCATTTGTAAAGAAATCGGAAGCAGTTAATATGTAAAAATTAAATGCGCCGTTATAAAACCCCACTCGGGGTGACAAAGAAATTCTCATCGCGTCAGTGAGTATCGAGCAGTTGAGGATGTGTGCCTGAGCCTAAGTGATATGAGGTCCGGAACGAACGAGGGTACATGTTTGTGTGCGCCCTCTTATTAATGTACCGACAATAACATTAGATGCACACACTTCTGCACGTCGCATGAGTTGTTTTTATGAACACCGGATATATGCGTCTCATTAATCTCGTACTCAAAGGCCTTTCATACGAATACAAGTGCTATATATGCAATTCTGACATCAAATAAGATGTGTTGCAGTCAGACTGCAAATTAATATTAGCCGTTTTACTGTAAATAAACAAATGGCGTTTTTCACTCTGTAATATTCTTAATGAAATAGAAATAAAATAAAATAACTGTCACTGTAGTTTTTACTTAGGCACTGTAATCACACAACTTCATATCGTAGTCGCATTTTTATAAAACAATATTTCCCTACCTATATTCTCGCAATACAGAAATGAAAATATCCTAAATTCATTTTTTTATTTGTATAAATATGAATACTGGTATTTTTCAATGAATCTCTATTTATTTCGGCAGTTTACACTCTTAATAATGTGTTTTACTAATATACTTAGTTTTAAATGATTAATCCATATGCTTAAAAATATTTAAAGGATAAAGGCTTCCTTAGCAAGTAATTTAGATTCATAGGTAAAATACCACACAAATTTAATTAAACGATTTTCTCTCTTCTGACACTACAAACCTTATGTATTTTATTTGTGTATAATAATTTATTTAAGTTCAATATTAGAATAATACATTTATGATATACGTATTTAAAATACAAGCTGTATAGTAAACACAGACACAATTACAAGTGAATACGTGTATATCAACAAGGGTCTCTCCGTCTAGACACTCCGCAAGTCACCACCCAGAAGGGTGAGGGTGACGCGAATCTATCACAATATATTTATTTGCTTTACCTAAAAACCACGTGCTCTGTTCGTAAAGAGCTGTCTCACCATCATGATAATACATATTTTTTTATGATTCATCTTTGCGAAAATGTACTTAAAAGCGTATGTCGCGAAAGCTGTTAAAAGAAAAACATCAGGTGTGGACTATATATCTATAACTAATACAAAAATACTAAGACATAACTAATGAAAAAAAGAGGCAATCTTAACTTACAAAATGATTGTCGAGATGGGTAATAATGTTAAGATTTTCCCGACCATCGTATGGGTGCCACGATTATTTCAACGAATACAATAGGGACCCACTTCTCAGGCTTAATTTAGCATACCGTTTGCTGTTACGGTGCGGTATCAAAAAAAACAACAGTTAATCTGATTAAAATTAAGCTAAACTTAAGAAGCATAGAGATGAAAAACCACAAATGTGTGACGGTCTTAATTTTATGAGCTTATAACTGTATATGGGCGCTGTCGCTGACACTGATCAGATGTACTGGCGTCTCTACATGTAAAAGATGTAGACAAGCATTTTGAGTAGTGCTACGGAGTGCTACGCAAGAGTTTATATTCGTAAAAGTTACATTTGAACTTTCTTATTATAAGATGTAGGTATTATTATTGTTGAATATTAAACTGTATCGTTGTATGTACATACATACTTAGAAATGTCATCTGTTTAATTGATATGTACTGCAATTTGCCATTTCTTTTACCTTTCAACAGTATTATAACATGTAATGTCATCAGTAAAAATTTTAAAACATTTCAATTTGAATTTTAACATGATTTATACCGTGAACCATGATTCGATCAGATCAGAAGGGCGTATTGGTCGTAGTAGGTCGGTGGCCGGTGGCTCGACGTGCAGGCGTGTCTGCTGCGATGTTGCCTAACACACAATTTCGGAACAGTGCAACCGCAGCGAGCATTGACACCAATATCTTGAACATTGGGTAGTCACTCCAGAATTGGGACATTATGTATTATCTTTTGATGCCTTTGACTTTGCTCAAACCAATACAATAATATCCAATTTTTAGTGATACATAATGATTACTACTTATTCTGTTATAGTAAATGTTTTTATTTTTAAACTCATTACTCATGTCATAGCTGTGCGTTAATAAAATATATAGCCTTTGAATTGTAGTAAATTGTGTATAAATATTCGTGATTTTAATATACGTAGCTGCATATTCTTAACTTTGATACAATATACATAGTTATGTTATAGAAAATTATAATCGCAAGTGTGTTAAGAGAAGGCACACCAGATGTGAGACATGATGACCCGGCGCGGCGCGGCGGTCACTCGGCAGGAGGGCACCGAGTCACTCCCGTCCCGCCTACATCGCAAATGCTACGCGCGTTCTAACTAGGTACATACTTTTATATTCTCTTTTTATTTCTAAAGTAAATCGATAATGATCTAAAACTTGTTACATCTCAATTGAGTACATGAGAATCGACTAGTAGTTTCATTCGTGATTGTTATTCGATATTCTAAAACTCTACATGCTCGCTCGCTACGCTTAGTTATCCAAGTGACTGTTCGCACAATGCGCTCACGTACGCATGTCGCGATTATCGGCCGTCGTAAATTACTTGTGATTAGCATAGAAGTCGTGGACATGGCGCGATGGAACGTCGTTAGATTCGGCTACAAGGCAACATCGCATCGTTATTGGGTGATAATTGTCACTGAAGTGTAGCGGTCGATTAACGGCAGTATTAGTTTCATGCTTACATACTAAGTAGCTGTTACATGTACACATCGCTTGTATTTGGAGCACTTCGCCATCGCCATTAATTTAAACGAAATGCAAATTTAACGATTCTTTAATGTGAGTACTTTAAATATTTGAACACAATTGAAACTTGTTAGATAAAGAAATTAAGTTATGCATGCATAAATATAATACTAAATCTCAAGACATTCGTTTATTCCTCAGTTTCTAAGAACGGGATAGAACAACGGTGTGGATATGGGACAGTCGTGTGGAACTAACTCGAAGTGGCGGGCGGCCCCTGAGGGAAACGGGTGAGAAGATAGCAAATATTAGTTTCCTTCCATGAGATGCTTTCGGTTCGTTGACCTGCGCAAATTTTGTGTCACAGCATATAACCAAAACTCTATAAAATACATCGTATAATGAAGGTTATTTATAAAAATATTGTATGTATGGTGTGTTTGTAAACGAACTAGCTATAAGTTTCTATGATACGAATAAAATGAATATGTAATAGGAAACCATTTTTTTATACAATTAATTTTACATTATTACAATTACAAGTATTGCAATTTTTTCATTACATAAAAACAAGCTTTTACAATAATGTATTGTACCAGCACCAAAAGATTGTGTAAAATTTCAACTCAGGATATGACCCACACATACTAATAAGTTTATTTTTTATTTTTTAAAAGATGCCATTAGAAACACAAAGCCGATATTGAATTGTACGCAGAGACACGCACCCAACTATAGTACGTAGGTATAGCCTGAATAATTTAACTTAAAATCTGTTCTAGACATCTTTGTCACCGTAAGTAATAAAATAATTTCACATTTAGCTCAATTAAATCTTACATTTACTCCGAACATGTTACTGACATATTATTGTGATTTCCATTTATTAATTAAGTAATGTGTTTTTAAACTATGGTATAAAATGAACGCTAAATACTGAACGTGAAAAATATCATTATCTAATTAATATTTCCCAGCAAAAATTAAAAAACATATTTTAAGATTTTATAGGTGTACGTATAGTACCTACCTAGTAAGTATCCGATAAAAGAAAGCTTTCAAGATTATTAACAATCTTATGGATACCTTTCCAAGCTTTTAATGGTACATGGTCCGGTGCGCGAAGCTCGTAAATGCACTAAAATGTGTCTGTATGCGTAAGGAAAGCTCAGCTACCTTAGTGTGAGTAACTGTTGCTAGGCATACGTTGAATTCGCGATTGTTGGTCGCGGCCGCGTCGCTCACACGATGAGCGTTGCCCCCGCGACTCCTACCATTTACCTACCTACTATTAATCCATGTACAACCCATTTTACCATATACTGACACCTCTGGACGATATACAACACGTTCTTTTCGTAATTACAATTATAGACTGTAATTTTGTAATACGATACTGCTGTAACGTCAAAATCACATTTATTGCGAATTTTAACTCATCATATTTTCCTTTCTCAATGAATATGCATGTGTATATTAAATGTAAAATGCACCCCATTTTCTAGGAACTTGTACTCGCGCTCGGGGATTAATCTATGCCAATAGTTATTAGGGCGACTGACTCATGACTGTTTAGTGCTAAACGTTCGAAATAAAAATTGCCCATAATATTTATATAAAATTTTGTTTTTCATGTATAAGTTTTCAAAATAAATTGAAAATAGCTCAGTTGTCTGTGTTCTATGATATAGCAAATCAGCGGGTTTCATTTTGTAATGTCAGGTAACAGTAAGTGCTACCAGGAAGCAAATGCTTTCGATACGAAGTCCACAGACTTGCATTCGCAGGCATGTTCGAATGCTTCGTGTTGCATAGTGTTTACGAGCGTTTGGCCGATAGCGAACCGACGGGTTGGTCATTACCGACCATATCTCTATGTTAGAAATGAATGGCAAGCACTTACAAACGAACATCACAGCTAAGCTATAAACAAACGAGTGCAGGCACGTAGTAACGCTGAATGCTACGGACATTTTCCGTTAAGTATGTACTTCGCTGTGTAAAAAATTACTTACAAATAAAGTTTACAACACGAAGTCTACTTCTTATCTCATACCTAATGACAGAAAACTGTATATTAAGTATTTACAATGTACGTACATGCATAATATTATGTAAATAATGTACTGGGCCACGAAATGTAATTTCGGGCAAGAACTAACTTTAAGGCTATTAATTGTTATAAAAACTTGTAGTAATAAATAACAATCTATTCATTTTATTGTAAGACAATTTTGTTGGTACTGTGGATTTTACTTATCTAGACATTGGCAAGAAAAAAATACATTATCCAAAAGCATGTTAAATTAACCAAAAAAATAAGTAATAAAACTGTGTGGAAATGCTTTGTAAGCAACTGGTTCTATGGCAAAAATAATGATAAAGAACCAGACATGAAATATTTATGTCATTGCATTATCATTTTACAAGGGAATCGTGGACATCGCGTAGAAAATTATACAATTCGTTTTCACTTGGAAACCATGAAGGAAATAAAAAATATACGAAGATAAAAAAATACCGACGCATTTACTCGTAAGGGGAATATGATCGAAACTTGGATATCCTGCATTCGGGTTATTTACCTCCAATAGGTCCGAAACTAGTCGGTACCTATACCGATTACACGTGAGTAAAGCCGTATTAAATAATTAGTGCGTTAATAATGTCTCACGAAAGTTTTAATAATTTAATTAATAATTTAATGTTTACTGACATTCGCGATCATGACACCGTAAAATAGTTTCTTGATAAATAAGTAATTATTATAACTGATAACTATCGATATATACGTATCGTGGAGGTACAACAGATATTAAAGAAATTATTTACGGTATAATCTATTTAACATTATTATTATTATTATTATTTTATTATAGACTCAGCCTGTCTGACTACAGTGAGCTACAAACAGAAAACTGCAGAAAACTATCATCAGTAAGACTATTTGGAAAAGCAGCAAAATTACGAATGTATTCTAATTCCAACTAACGATATAATTAGGTACTGCTACTTACTGCGAGTTATAGTTGTCTGCTTTAAAATTGAGAATTGAAAGAAAGTTTGTGAAATAGCGCATGAAGTTATCTAATCACTAAACGTAATTGCAAACTGTATGTGTGGTAGAACTTTTTTGTGGTAGAGCCACGCTGTTTTGCAGCACGACTTGGGCCGGCTCGCCCGGTGAAATGCCCTCTCATAGAATATCGGCGTGAAATAACAGCATTTATTGCTGTTCTTTCCTTCGGTGAGTGAGAGTGCCGATGGCCCACCTCCCCCTCCCGCTCCTTATCCTCCTTTCCCTCTTTCTCTAAAGGCCGGCAACGCACCCGTGATTCCCCGGATGTTACGAGTGTCCATGGGCGGCGGTGGTCACTCTCCACCAGGTGACTTGCTTGCTCGTTTGCCCCCGCTTTTATAAAAAATAAATAAATAAATAAAAATGTACAAGTCATTGAATTAATAGAATGTTACGAGTACATAATATATAAATAAAAAACAAAAAACCAGTCTTAATTTTTGAGTAACTGCGTTCGTTATTATAATAAGATTCTTCAAGAAGTTGCTCAATTAACGAAAAAGATATTTGAAAGTGTTTTGAAAGTTTTTGACATATGTTAATAAACGTACGTTGTAAAATCATACTAAAGAATAAACGATTTCATTGAAGACAGAACTATAGTTTGGAAATTATCTTCTCTGCATGCGTATTTACTGGCCTTTTGTACATTGTATTTCAATCGATCGTAAAATGATGATGACAAGATGATTATAATATAATATAACTGAGTTCTTAGTCGGTACTTCTCGGTGTTGATTTTTTTCCAAGCCGATAGTATAGATTTGATGTTTAAAAATACCTTGTAACTGGGCTTACTTGATTGAATTGATTTGATTTCGACTTGGCGAAATATTTAAAATAGGAATAGCTTTTATTATGAGTTATGGTGATATATGTAGTTGTTAGGCTGGGGCATCGGTTCATTTGAATTAGCCCTTGGTGTAGCGCAGTGGGTTCGATTGTGCGTGCAGCACCGACCCACATTTGAAGGATTTACTAGTAGCCGACGAGAAAATTTACCGCTAACATTGCCATATAAGCTGTATGAATTTTAGGTCGCTATAAGCAAAGCATGCTCTTGCGCCGACATCTGTGCAAATATTGATTTAGTAAGTCGAAGCCACAATGGAGGCGGTCGGGCCGCGCCCGTGCACCTTACTGGCTATAGTTATACTCATGAGAACCAGCGACGGCACGCTGAGGTCCATTCTCTAGCACTCACTTATCTACAAATACTGCCTGATTTAATGTTTATAATATTTTCCCACGACTTGATTCCAAACTTCAATGACTATAATTTTACTATCGCGTAGTCAAGATGTCTCAAATAAAAAATGTTGATATTGTTTTATCGAATATAAAAATTAATATATTCATTGTTCATGTAGTTATTGTGTGTAATAATCATCCATATCTTTCTACCTACATGTTAAAGTCAATAACGATTTATTGCCCCTGTGGCATTAACTCATAATCTAAAGTGAATATGAATATGATGCAGTGCTTGTGATTATGAAACTGAAAAAGAGGAATGAGTGTTACTCTAAAACATATGCGTAAACTAAAATGTAAACAAGTTTTTGAGCTAACGGAATAATTTTATAGCGGCAATTGGATATCAAACCAGTAACATATTTATAACACTTATTTTATTGTAAGACGATGTCGTTGTCTAGTATTTTGTACATCTTAAAATGTATATATACATTGTATATGTATTTTCGTTACCTATAGAAAGCTCTTGTTATATTAGAAATTGCTATGAAATATACATATATATCTGTATATATACAATATATTTATAAATATCTACATAAATGTATGACAACAGAAATAATTTCATATATTATTGAATAGTAGTAATCGTTCAGGATCAAAGTTACAAATGAGATTCTTGTGGAAATAACCACAAGAATTCCGAAAGTAGTTTAAGAGCGAGGATGCTAAGGACGTATATATACAACGGTCTGTTTTATATTCCGATCTTTATGTGCATTCGTGAATCACGCGTTAGCAGCACGTAAAAAAACGTTCTTCGCGTTTGTATCGACAGAAACACGCGTAAAACATAATACGAACGCATGTTTTTTGTATTGGGTTTGTATAATATTACTATTGACGAGTCTTGGACCCAAATATAGAACATTTTAAAACATTTTAAACTATTCATATGTTAGTAATGCCTACCTACGCTGCATTCGATTCATAGCATCAGCGTTATCTGCGTGCAAAAAATAGTCGAAAATACACAGAAGATGTTTCTTTCAGTGACTACCTTTCAGATAAGTGTTCGTGCCTAGTGTAATGGTTAGACGGAAACTTATGAATCGGCGAAGAGCATATCAGACCAGCATTTTGGGACAATTTCATTATTTAATTTTTGTTTCTCATTTTGATTTTGATTCAACTTAAGCTTCTATGCCAAATTTAAGCTAAGTGAGTGTAAATACGACGAAAAGATCGAACTAATTATATTGTGTAAATACTTGCCACTTCGTCTACTCTGATTACCCTGTTAGCGATACGGCATAAGAATATGTTTGCATGTATGCAAATTTCTCGATTAAGAAATGGTTTCTCTTACTCACATACGTTACTTTTTTGCACAATCGTGTAAAAATAACTATAGTTATCAATTAATGAAGATGAAAACGTTCCAATTACTCCTACATAAAAACATGGCGCCTTCCGTGGTCAGTTATGTTCTTGGATCAAGCACTAAAAAACCTGTGGCGTAGGTAAATTTGGTGAATATACTTATTTAATATATGTATGGATTCTTTATACATGGATCTCTCGCGGTTGCACAGCAAAGTTTGCCCCTCGAGAGACATCAATTCCAATAATATTCATAATATGGAATGGAGTTATCTGTTGCAGGAAATTGGTTTGTATTACCTATATACGTCATTACGCAATAGGGGATATTAATAATTGTGGTTTTGTACCGTTACTATGATGCCGCAGTTTTAAGAAACCGCTTACCGCGTCGAACCTTTGTGCACGTACTTATACAGTAGGGCTTCCTATTTTTTTTAATGTATTATTATATTACGAGGGAAAAAGTTTTAAAATAGTATTGATGAAACGCGTACGTTCAATCGGTACGTTCAGAAATTTTTAAGAGACTAGAAGGTTCTCAATAATAATTTTAAAATAATTATTGGTTATTATTTATTTATTGATTATATTAAAATGTTAGCATAATAACATTTTTATAGGAGAAATAGATTGCACTGTTTTCTGGTATTCTGAAGGGTATAAGTACATCAACACAAAATAACACGATTCGATACCATATTTAATAATAAAGTCGCAACCCTAGTAAAGTATTACTTTTGAATACGTGTAATATCGTATTCCGGTAACATTACAGACATTTCCAACGCTAAGTGGATGTTATGGCTGGTTGGAAATAAAGTAAAAAAACTAGAATTAAATTAATATTTAGATAGATTATTAAAACAAATATTTTCATTTTAAAATCCTCTGTTATAAGTAAAGAATTTCGATAAAGAACTCTTATAAATATTTGAAAGTGCATATTTACCTATTAAAATTATTAAGTATAATATTTTCAATTAATAATAATGAATAATATACAAAAATAAAGTACATCAATACTAAATTCATTCGGGTTATAAAATAGATAATATAAAATTTGTTGGCATTTGGCTTCATTTGTAATTGGTAAATAATGTCAACGTCATTTATTTTTTTCTAATCCATAATTAAGTTAACACGAGTAGTGATAATCTATACATCTATACATATAAATAAAATTGAAATCTGTCTGTGATTCATTAGGCTTTTTCTTGAGTTTATATGATTATTTATTTGCACTTAACTAAAACCCAAACGCTTTTTTCAAATTTTTGTTTTCCTGTCTGTTTCTTTGCCAAAGATAATCTCCGAACCAACTGAACCGATTTTGACGTGACTTTCATTGGCAGGTAGAGGATTTTTCAGAGAGTGATCTAGACTACTTTTTATATCCAAAACATATCTAACGCTGGTGAAACAGCAAGTCACAGCTACTTCATAATAAAAAAAAATAGATAAATGCTGCATCTTAATACTGTGCTCATTAACAAAAATGCAAGCTTTTAAAAAAAACTGGCTTTATTAGCTTTTAGTTTCCGAAATATTTGTGTTTCTGTGAACTGGGTGTTAAATGATTATGAATTAACAATTAACATTTCTTATTAATATGTAAATTAATATTAAAAATCTTTTCTTACATTTGAATCTTTAAATTCGAATTTACAGAACATTTATTTTCTCAACTGACTTAGAACTACAAAATTATTTTCCTAAAGAAAAATACGAATTATGTATATATTTCATATACCTAGTCGCGTAACTCTTTTTAAATTAATTATTTATTTTTCATTCCGTGGTTGATTTTTTTTTTCATAGAAGTGTAATTATTATTAAACTATAAATTAAAAACAAAGGCGAAAGACACAGGTCAATTGGGATAACGAGATTTAAATAAATATAATAGAATATATAAAAAAATAATTAAAGTTATTATTCAAAACATAAACAAAGTAAGGAAACGTTTATGATTACGTCAGTTCTATACTTATCAAAGTTCCATAATCGCTAGCAAGCATGACTTTTTTCTACGCCGTATAAGAACAGCAACAGTCGTGATTAGCTTTAGCATCAAGATATTGAATGAATACTTAAAAATTATCATTATTGGTATGAAAAAACAGACGTCAAAAAAATACCTATGTTCTTTCAAGGTAAAGATGTCGGCGCACGAATGTTTAAAAGCAAATTCAGGGAAGCGCCATGAAGCAGGAAGTATATACCTACCATCTATTTAAAGAATTTTAAAGTTTTTCACTATAAATAAAATAACAATATGATTTATTAAATTACAAAATGAAAAATGCGTTAAATAATTGGCAATAACATAAAAGAGTAGTAAGATTTTATTTATGGATTTTCTTTAGGCGTTCACGTATACCTTGTATTTTATTTGGATGTTCGGTAAGAGTGAATAATTCATACATGACTCAGTGACATGTTAATTTCTCTGAAACCCTCCTGAGATGAAAGGAACACAATAATTTAAATACTCAATAAGTTTTAGGGGTGAATTTAAGGATATTTGAATTATTTAAGATTTTATTATGACTTTAATTACAACACATTTCGAATAAATTTCAATAAGTTTCAGTCTCAATACAAGGAATATGTAAAATAAATGCTGTATATATAAATATAAAACAAAGTATATATAATATATAAGATACAAAGACATTAATTGCATTTAAAAAAAAGTAAGTACATGATAAGAAATTATTCAGATTTTTACTATTGTATACTAATTTATATTACATTGTATTAATACAAATACTGAATTAATCAGAAGCAAAACTTTCGTAATTTTTCCCGTGCAATTCGTTGTCCTGTTAGCACTAAAAATAGATATACTCGCAGTATTGTGAAGGCGTCTGATTCGACGCACACCGCCGCTGGTGGCGGCTGTAACAGAGGGAGGTGCATGCGGTTTGCCCACTCGCAGGACAATGACATCGCGCGTTCCGCACGATAAAACACAACCTGGACGTTATGAATTGCTACTTGAGTCGGCTTTATTAGCGTAAAAGCTGTTAGACACTAACTATAATTACTTCATTACAATTTTCGTACTGTTTCGCGAACAGTGAACCCCTTTTAGACCATTCTAAAAAATATTTGCGCAGCTGTTAGCGTCTTAGGATTCACGCCTTCATGCTGTTACGGTACGTTATACCAATGACACATTGCCTCGAAATTTAACTTTTTGGTCACGAAAAGAGGTAAAGGTTCTTATTGAATTGTTTTGTTGTCCGAATGACGATTTGAAATTTTATACGTGTTGTCTGATTCAGTTTGTGATTTTCCTTCAAGTTGTTTGGTATTTCATCAATGTCAAAAAAAAAGTTGCGAAATATCTTACATCAAAAATGTCAATAAGTTCAATGTTTATAAAAGCTTTATAATATCCTTTTTATAACTGTTATTTTGTTAATTTTTTGCCTACAGTGCTACGTTATTATTATTCATTTTGTGATACAACGTTACGCAATACAAATTACAAAAATACATTTCACAATGAATGGGTAATACGTAGTATATAACCCTTATTTATTATGACTTTATGATATCGCGTAGTGTTAAAGTACCTTAAATCGTAGAACACAAAAAGAAAGACAATTCATATTTGAACAAACATTGGATTGTTAGTATGTGATGGTTAAAGAGGGTCCTCATTCTCTCACGACCACTCTCGTCAGTCAGGGTGTCGAGTCCTACACAAAGTTTGTAGTGAGTGCAACAGACAACCTTAAGTAATGTAAGATTCATATATCGGTACAAATACTAATTGGTAAAAGGCCTATTCAAACACGACATGAGAATTTTTAGTCAGTAAATGGTAAAGTGGACAAGTCTATTTGCCTTGTTATTTAGAGTGTGGGTGCCAGGAGCGTGGGCACAGCGCAAGCAGGCTTTTTAGACAAGCTAGCAGGGGATCGTCCGATCTCTTCGGTGTTGAAATGTTAAAATTTTGTGTCGGAAATTTCATTCACTTATTGAATTTTAAATGATGTTACATAAAATTGATACCGTATTTATTATACTTATTTGCTGTTCAATTATCTTGAATGAAGCCTTTTAATTATTATGTATTATCTCATCGCACCTTAGAATAAGATAATACTTAAGTATAGTATTTACACCATTGTCAATCACGACTTGTTCATTCGTACCTAGACAAGTACATATTTATATGTACTTGTCTAGATAGGAATGAACAAATCTAGAATATTAATTCTAGACATGCAAAAATAAGCTATTTCACACTACGAAGATTGTCAGATGATAAAAAATCTATGACAAGAATACATTTGATTGTTCACTAGGTGCACGATGTAATAAGAAATAGTTAAGTTAAAGTAATTTAAAAAACTAGGCGATTTCGTTCCCACGTGCAACTATTATTCTCAAATAAGCAGCTCTCGATCAAATGCCGAGGTGATATCACGTTAACAAGGCGAGATTTAGCACAGTGACGTCAGAACTTTCACGCCTTATACGATGCTGATTGACATGAAAGGAGATGGTAACTATTGTAATAAAAAACTCAGACCGGCAAAAAATCTCCAGCTAAATAACATCATAACCTACATTCCTTTTGGTGGCAACGGGCGCCTAGCAAGTCGGCCGCTATTGAATGTCAATTTTAAACGGAGTCCACGTAGGGCCATATTCGTGTGTTTCTCTTTTATCGGTCGTCGTGGTCGGCACCGTCGTCGTTATATTCTGATATTGATATTCAAGTTGCGACCTGCCGCGAGGCTTCTCACACTCTCGCGACCTGTGTCGAGAACATAGGAAACCAATAACTATCCTGTCGTAAAATTATACTAATTCTTTGTTTCATTATAGCGATATGATGAAAGTTTCTATCTTTTTACAACATTTCATGTAAGTACGTGTTGCAGATGGATATCTTATATATTGAAAAATGTTAAACTGTTAGTGATCACAATAGATCAGAGTTGACCGCAGCGATAGATACAGATCTAGTATGCGTACGCATGCCTGCGTAGCCACTAAAATAAAATAAAAAAGGCACTATTCTATATTCAAAATTTGACTAGAGAACTAGCAGTTATGCTCAATTTTTCTCGTTTTTGACCGGAATGTAAACAAATGTGGCGACTATGACATTTATGGCATACCTAAAGATGGGTAGTTCGTAAATGATCGACTCAGTTGCCATTACTCAATTACCTATTAGTGACTACTGAAACAAACATTTTTAGAATTTTTGTCTGTGCGTTTGTTCGTTTTCTGCCTTACATTTCGAATGAATTGAGTCACTCACATATTACCTCTAGAGTTAACTGATCCATGATACTAATCTGATCTAAGAAAACGCTTGACAAATAACCTCAATTTTTTCAGTGCTGTACTATTTGTACCTTTAAATAACATATTTATGAATATTTCATAGTTTCGTGAATATAATAGAAAATCAGTGTTATTTGGAGTGTTACGTGTAAAACATCGGACCAGCGAACTGTGAAAACTTAGTGAGATTTTGTTTAGTTTCTTGTTTGTTTACATTCTGGGCAAAATGGAAAAAATGGGATATCGATAATATACATTATTAAAATTCTAACAAATCTTATAATTAATGTCACGATACTTTGATTACGTTATCACGAACTGCACGCTTTGATAGTTACATAATTGTACGCGAAAACTGTTCATTGTTGATAAACCTCATTGAATATACCATGAAATCAAAGTCACGTCACGAAAATACGATATGGCAAGTGAAACAGAAACAGTTTCAGAGCTTTTTTGCGACATTTTTGTGGTCTGGTAACGGTTCAGACTCCTAGAGCAGCTAGCTCTACGTAGGCGTCATCACCGAGCGCACTCTCTAATCAGTGTCAACAGATACGTTACTATTTTTAACGAGTGAACAATGATTGTTGAAAAAAATTACTTAAGTATGTGATTCACCTTAAGTTTTTCTGTTTGTTAAAGCTTTCATTTCTTGTGAGTTCGTAAACACATGCATGTACGTGTACGTAGAGTATAGTTTGGAATGTGGGTAAAATGAAATATGAATGGCAACACATGTGCGACGAGTGTGGCAGGTTGCAGGGTCAACGGCACGTCGCAGTTGAGGTGCAGATTTAGTTCCCCATAAGTTGCCATTTTCCCAGGAAGCGGCGGCGGAGCGGGGTGCGGCGCGTGGCGTGCCGCCGCCGACGGTATGAGCGCATTCTGTCACGCCGGAGCTGCGCGCGTGCATACAGACGTCCGAACATTAATGCGAAGTCAGTGGAGAGGTTTCTTAGTTTTAAAGACACTTAATTTTATAGCCGCCATTTATATGTTGGCTATGTCTCGGCATGGATGAGATGAAGTACGGTACATCAATTATTCTACTGACTCAGTTTCAAGAATGCGCGCGATTTGATTACTAACTACCTTTAAATAACATAAACCTACTAACAAATGGCATGATCCTCAAGTCCTCAAGTGTGGACAAGAACATTGATATTGTGTACCTACTCGGCATTGATATTGTTTTTTGTGTTGCTAAAATAAAAAGAATACGTACAAGTCATCATCAGGGCCGCTGAGTAACGCTCGAAGGAAGAACATAATCCAGTGATTTAGCTCCCATCAACTAGCCGTATTTCCGTGGTCTAAGTGCTAAAACGCTTGAAACAAAAGAATCGGAAACTTCTCGGCCTTGCTAACTGTGCCGTCATCAATGATTGTAGCTATTTGCTGACATAGGGATATATGTTATGTCAAATTATTCAATGTTTTTACTGTATAATCAAATACTATTTTTTAAATGTTCTACAAATATTTTGCTTTCAATATATGTACATAAGATATTATATAATATGGTAAGCAAATTGATTTTTCGTAAAATTATGATATCATAAGCTTACGAACAAATACTTATACACATTTAATTCTAGTTGTGTATAATAGGCATAATATTAAGAGTATCCAGTGGGTAGTGAACGTCCAACGATTAGCAGCGGAACGGACATCGCGACCATGCGACGCGACGGCACCCGGCGACGGAACCTTCACCGTGCACTTGAACTCGGCACGCGCTGCAGCCGGTGAGCTTTACGCAATCAACCGACACATTCGAAATAATTCGCACATAAAAGCATCGTGAAAAAATCTATTTAAAAACTGACGTAACTAATAACTATACATGTATGCTATAAAACCTATAGAAAGTATACTTCTATATGTTTCACTTGCCTATCATCGCTTATCTTTCATATTTTTGGATTGTTTACCTAATTCTGACAACAGAAATGAATAATAGTTACGAAATTTTAATTAAGATAACATATTAAACCATACTTGAGAACAATAACAATATTTTTTTCTCCTTTATCAATAAAATATTGATTTTAACAAAAGGCAAAAGTAAGTATTCTTTTACATACATATCTTCAAGCTGTATCTCTAACGGGAGTCAGAGAGGACAGAGCGCTAAGCTTCGCGGTCTTTACATACTTCTTTCGGTTCCTGAAATCTCATCATTCTCTTCACACATTTTCACCTAGGTCTGCGAGTTCTTTCGATATAAGTATTTTTATAAATATAAAATCGATCTACAGTTTACGAAAGCATAAAATTTTTAAAATAAATATTATATTTTGGGTTTGAATAAAAATATAATGTTCGTAATATGAATAAAAAGTAAATAGTTTTTAAATAAAAAGTAATGGTAACAAATCATTAAATAAAAAAATACTCTCTAACTCGTAGCAATTAAATAAATTAAATACTTGTTGTTTTTCCCAATCTCGAAATTATTTATCGACAATTAAGTTGAATGTGGAATACAGCGTAAACAATAATGCACTTTGTGTTTAAAAATCAAAAAATCGAAAATAACATGCAATTTTGTTTTGTCGTTGCTGTTTAAGTTAATACCAGTGACAAAAAAAGGAAGACTAATTCCGTCAGGATGATATTTGGTACGCACTGTTGTGTAAAATTATCTAGCTACGTGACATTGCGTTAGTACCTCCACTAAAGATATATGACTAGATATATTTTATGATATAAATAAAAATATGGAATAGATTGACTATATTTAAGGAGCCGAAAGAAATATGCATGGACCGCGATGCTTGGTACTCCGTCTTCTCTACTACCGTCGTCAAGGATACAGCGTGAGTATGTAAATAAAAATGAATTTTATATTTACGAAAGAAATGGTATAACGTTATTAGTATCGATAAATAATAATTTTGCACTGATATTCAGAGGCGAAAATGTTCAAGCACATTGTTAGATGCTGTGATTTCAATCTACTTTGTAAGTACAATCTTGAATGATTAGTAGTGGCGACTGTGAAATATCGGATCAGACACGCTCGACCGAGGCACGCGGATCATCGGGTACACTCATGCGATTATATTGGATATAATCGCCATGCCAATTCGGCAATTTCAATGTTAATAATGAATTTTGTTACAGAAAAATGCAAGTGACATTCGCTAGTTAACTTTTTTTGAAACTGCAACATACGTTGATGTCAAGTTATTTATATTCCTGCTACAAAATACTCGTTAAATTAGCTAAGTTTAATGAATAATAAAGAAAACTTTTCACATTACAATGTCATATTTGTGATATTAGGAGTGTTTTTGTACTCCTAATATCAGAATAAATGTTGAAATAAATATACTACATAACCATGCATAAAAATACATAAAATTAAATTATTGAGCATTAAAACCTTTTGCTAAAATTATTTTAACTTGATTCTTGTGATTTTCAGTAATTACATAAAACATAAAATATTTCTCCAATTTCCATGCAACGTTGTATTCGAACCGCATCGATGGAAAAGCTCAGCAACCGGCTTTTACAGACGCTAAATTAGAATGCCGCTTTCGTATAAAGTGCTTATCTTATGCTGAATTAATGCAGTTCCAATATCTCATTATTTGATATTCTCTTATACACAGTTCGTTTAGGTATAATAAAGTTACAAATAATAAATTAATCCAAACACGTATCACATTAATAATTGAGAAAAATGTCTCAGCAGGGCTTACAAGTTCACTTACCTTTTCTTATAGCGAATATATTCGCGACCACGTCAAGAGTTCGTAGGGCAATATACAAATTGTTCGTATGTGTGTGTATATGTTGGTCACTGTCCAGCAGCAGCAGTCAGCAGATGGGGAATATCAGAGTCGGACGTGGTGTCTGCGGCGCGGCCGGGCCGGCACTGACGCTCGCGGGCGCTCGCGCGGTGCCCGCTCACACGGAGGCTTCACGGGAGCTTTCAGAACACGCGACCCGCACGCACTTGCACACTGCACTCGCCCTATACCCACGCGTTGCGATTCTCCTCTCGATCGTCTACTGTTCCGAGCGCTCGTCGCACGTTTGAACTCTTCTCTTGGTTCGCTTTAACGTATAAATATGACCGCCGGTGGCGGGGGCCGGCGCCGGCCGCGACGCATCACGTATCCACATCGGCATAAATTGAAGATGCAGTCAGTGTCCTCCCCATTGGTTTTATGGCTTATCTATCAGTTACAGCCAATTAGCAAAATCTTCACCTCGCAAATCGTGTCACGACTACCTTCGTATGTCTATTCAATGGTCACTCATGTAATGTATGTATAATTTAACAGTAAGAGTTCATTATACTATTATATCATAAACACGACAATTAATTATGACTGGGTTTAATTGCAAGTGAAGAATGAAGCTTAACAGTAATAAGCGAAGAATAAATCTTGGTGGGATACCGTTACTTATATAGATCGTTATTTTACTGTGTACATGCCCCTTAATCTACATGTTTCTACAACGTAAAAACAGTGCTATCATAAATAGTCCGAAAAGTTCCTACACAATGTATTAATAAAAATATTAAGTTAAGGACAACAAGGTCTGTAACTCAGCATGGTTCCAGGGCAGCTCCTAACCACTGATTTACAGTCACAACCTGTAATCAAAGAATAATAACTAGCAAACTGATATTTATTATAAATTTGGCAAATACATATACCTAATTGTTATGATATCATGTTCCTAGTCAGATTTATCAGTTTACAATATATCATAAACATATCGAGGTGTACAAAATCAGAAGTTTGTAATAATTACAAATAACAAGAACATTTTAGCTTCTTGCTCTACTAGTGCTTAGATTAGTATTATGATATAGATCCATGACTATGACATAATGGATGCAATGTGCCAACTGCCCACATTTTATTATGTAATTTATATCTACATGATAATGTTTTCTTTCTATACTATACATATTTACCCACATACATTGTAACTATGTTGGTAATTACAATTGATAATTACAATTATTAATCGATATGTAAATGATATATATATACAAATGTTAATATAATAAAAATGTATAGTTTAGATATAGGTCGATGATTTAGATGTGTGATATTATAGTATTATCTAGAAATGTAATAAACCTATTTAAAAATTGTTATAGTTTCATAACACCTACATTGAACTTATATATAAAGGTACTTTAATGTACCAAATTAAAATTCGAAAATCGGAATATTTTTAAAATCACTTCGGTGTATGTTTATCCGTGAACTTCGAAATTAGCATTTTAATTTTGGGGTTACTTTTCGGGACTTAAATAGAAAACTAAAAAAAATTTTAGTTAGAAGAAAAAGCTCAATGTATTACGAGATCATAAGATGATTATCATATTTATTACTTTACGTTGCATTTTTAACATTTTCTATAACCATATCCGGATAAATCTGAAAAAGTTATGAGCATTATATATTATTAATAATATTGTGGGAAAATTACGAAGATTGTGTTTATTTATGATAGATAGTCAAACTTTGCCGTTAGGTACTTTGAATAAAAGCTCTACGTCAAATTTGGTTTTGCCATCGGTGACAACTAACGGTTCGGAACACTAATTACGACTTGATGTTCAAAGTTAAAGTCAAATCAATTTATTGAAGTGTACCCAATTGCAAGGTATTTTTGAACGTCAAATCATATCTAATCGTCTAATCTAATCTTCGCTTCGAAAAGAAAATCCGCACACTGTGAAGAACCGACAAGAACCTTAGTCGGGTATAATTTTTTCAACATAATCTACAATAGTTTTTTTTTAAATATACAATATTCATAAAGCCAGTAAGTCAGTAAATCCGTTTTTATTAGGTATGTGAAAAACAAATCGATCCATGGAAGAAACTCATTAGGTAGGTACTAAAATCTCGTAGTCCTACAGCACATTTCATTCTGTTTTAGGATACGAGTAAGCTTAGCTTTTTACACCTTTTGTGTTAATAAATAAAATCTCGAACGCTCTAGTGACTACTTTCTAGTGATCATTATATACGTAACTTACATTCGCGTAAGGATCCCTTGGGTTTCTATCCTATAAAAGTACCTATTCTAGATAAATCCCTTGAGTTTCTTGTTAAGAGTACCTATTTTAAAGTATTCTGTAACTCATAAAACTTAATAAAAACTTAATGGAAAATTGGCTTTACCCTATCCTTTAATATTAAACGTGTTATAAATACCGTCAATAGGTTAGTTGACTATTATATACACGCAGATGATACACTTTTTTTACGTCAGGAAATGCTTTACGCATCCCGGTCCTGCCTAGTTTATGTGCGACTCCTTGGCTGAAAGGTGCAATGCCGGGCTATCCACTCAAACTTGACGGTTTTCTTCGAGAACCATAGTGCCGGGGCAACGGGGTCGCATTAGCGTTCTTCCACGGCGCGCAGATGACACCCTGCGGAATTCCATCTTAAGTGATCAATTAGTATACATATTTTTAGCTGTCTTCCGCCCAATGTTTCGAACTTGCTAATTAATTAATTAATCGTAAGTTAATTGATACGTGTTTCGCTTCTCAACGAAGCGTCCTAAAAATTCCAGACATCAGTCGGTCAACTACCCATGCATCGACTGATTGAGTCTGCTTTCTGGAATTTCCTAAGGATGTATGGTTGAGAAATGAAACATGTGTTGACGATGAAACAAGTTTTAAGCTTTGGGCGGGAGAAAACTAAAAACATAATATACTTTTATTGACTATTCTTAAAGTTTGTGCGTTTTATACATTCAATTAAATTTTTATGAAAAAAAATTAAACCGCCTTCAAAAAAAAAACACTGAAAAGTACAAAATAACTATCCTTTACTAATCGAAACTCAAGTACAATAAACTTTATAAATACGATACACATACCTATATAATTAAATTTGACAGTTACTGAAGTCGGTGCCAAGCCTACCAAACTAACGACTTTCTGTTGTTGTACATTGATTTGGCACCGACTTCGTTAACTGTAATAATAACTTCAATGACTTCAATAACAATTAGACAAATTAAACAATTAAACAGACATGACCTCAAACTAAGAACTGCGGGACCAGCAGCAACGCGGAGATTCCAGGCCAATTTAGAAAAGTTCATTTCCTAAATTGATCTAATTGGGGATTGAATCCGGGCCCTCAGTTTGGAAGATGCAAGCTCTGCCACCATGCCAAGGATCCTAATAAATATACATATATCTTATATTTATTCGTACCTACCTATGGCCTCCGAATCTGGCAACGGATTCAAAAAATTGTGGTGATTTCGTCTTGTCTGCAAGGTTTTTTTTATTTATTTGTTTCCTACACAAAGCATTTTGAAAAATGCTTAATGTATCTATTATAATAAACATTTACATGTGAATAAAAAAAACGCACAACATACATTTAGTTTTATCACTAGTCGTCGAGTCGTAGTAGTAGTCGGGTTTTAGTATTTTGTTTTATCATTTTTATTTTTATATATAATTGTTATTAAATAATTTGTTATGTAATATAGTAGTGTTCTACATCGTACTTTTGACCCGCACCTTACTTAGAACAATTTGAAAGAAGTATAAGTAGGACTACTTATACATTTTTGAAATTCTTCTTAAGCTAATTAGATATTTAATTTACTTAAGATAATTTGATACAAATTATGATGGGATCCAATTAATATTTTTTGTCCTCGATTTCGTACCGTACTATATTCGCCATATTAAATTTTCCAGAAAATAATCTAGCCTATAATTACACGTAATTAAGACAAATCTAATGATACTCGTACATACAAACGTAAATTCACACGCTGCTAAAATCATAACCCTCCTTTTTGCTTCGCCGTAGTTGGGTAAGAAAAAAATAACACCCACCGATGGATTTTCGTAGTCAGTAGCAGTAACAGATTGATAAGCAGTGTTGATGTATTGAATTGTTAATGGATATAATTAATGTGTATATTTTTAAAAGGATGCAGTAGAAATATAATGATAAATAACGTGTGTAAAAGCAGAAAAGTATAAATTGTTTTAAATGCAATGGAGTATATATTAATATAATATATACAGAGGAGTATATATTTCATACGTGGACGACTCCATCTACGATTTCATAATAGGTATATAAATAAGAGAGAGTAGACAGGAAGGAGTAATAACTGAACGGTAAGTACATTCATACCATTTTCACATTTTTGATATGCAGATGACGTCTTTACAGTCAGGTATCATTTTTTCAACATCATTTTACAAAAGGTTTATTAAAATACAACATTCAGAGAGACTATTGTTTTATCTTCAACGAAATCGTTTATTTTATAGTATGATTAGACTAATCAGTGTACGTTTTATAACTAATCTAAATCTGTTTTCTGTTAATTGAGTGACTTCTTGAGGAACTTTATTATAAAAACGAATGCAGTTACCCAAAAATGAAACATTTGATTTATGTAATTAAAATTTTAGAATAACCAATTTATCACGATCTCGGGTTTCCATACCACCAGTATCGCCTTTCTTTATAAACAGACCTATATTTTTCCTCGTATACATAATAATTTCGAAGATGTATAAGGAGGGGAAGGTGAGTAAGTATGTCTTTAAAACAATATAATTTTGGCAATTCGCGTGTTCAATGAAAAAATAAATACACGTGATATCTCACTGCTACCCAGTGTGATATTTTGTAATTTTTGGAACCTTCTCCTTTATTATATTGGATAATATAATACATATTTATTTTTGAATGTTTCATGATTTTGTGTACATAACAGAAAAGCTATATTAGACTTTTACGCGTGTAATACGCCAGACCAGCGAACAGCGAAACTTAGTAAAATTTTGGTTAGTTGCTTGTTTGTTTACATTACGAACGAAAACAAAAAATAGGATATATGTAGATTTCTCGGTTGTAGATTATTTATTTGATTGAAATGGTTTTTATGTGGAGTTATTCCAGTGTCCAACCTAGAATTTTTTGAACTAACTCAACATGTTTCCTGGGGTGGGCACCAAACCATTCTGGGTGCACGGTGGGCACGGCCCACCCGGCTCCTCCCTATCTACGTCTATGCTACTAGTATTCAGATTACTATATATATATATATAGTAATATATATATATATAGTAGTATTCAGATAGTATTCAGAGCTGTGTCTTGTTGTAATTTGACCCTTCCCTAGTTACGCGCATTAGTACAAGTCTAGAACCTCACACCATCAAAAAACAGAAACGATCTTAAAGCAAAAGCTACGTTCATAGTGATTCTTGATTCGAGGTTTTACTCGTGGTTACACTCAATGAGATAGACACGAAATTTGACACTAGGTGATAAGAACAGCAATCCATTATGGTTCTGTAATTTCCTATGAAATGCACATTTCTTCGGTTGGTTGTACTAGTTATGAGGAGTAGAGTCTCCTAGCACAGGTATTGTTTATACTGAAAAGGAGACTCTGACGTAATATATACTGTAGAAGATGTATGTACTAGCTACTGAATAAAAATTTTTCATTTTCATTTTTTTTTTCATTTTCATTTTGTTTTTTTATTTTGTATCCATTGTCATTCTTGATTTGTTTTGCTTAGACTTTTTGACGTGTGAGAATCAAACTGATATTGATGTGTACTCATATGTCATATGAACATATTAGGAGCTGAGATTAGGAGACTAGTACGTCTATGATATTAGGATTTATTTGGAAAACAATGTTGTAAGCTCATACACCGTCATGATCTAAAAAAAATTCCAAAATGTATTGTACCTCTTTATCCGATTGCGCGCGCACTGTTTTGAGTCTGTGGAGTGTAGGTCAAGAGAAAAAAGCGTTTATTTTATTTACGGTCAAATGTCGACCACTGGGCGACCGCTAGCATGGTTGGTTGGTTGGTATATGGTTGGTAAAGATGAGAGTTATGAATTTATAATCTTAAGTTATCCGTCCCGGAATTCATAACGCTCGTCAGCATCACTCTGACAGATGGATCTGAAAATTTCGTGACCTGAAAAATCAATACGTTTGTGGAGTTTGCGGAGTAATATTATACTGGATGCAAAACCGGGCGTTATGAATTATTAAATCATATGAATTCAGTTTAAAAATTCAGAAAGAAATTCTAGCTGTGTGCGGCCAAGCTTAAATGCTAAATAATCGCGCATTTTTACGAATGATGGCATAAAAATAACAATAATTAGTACCTACTATAAAATTCAGTATAGTCGTAATAATATTCTTAATTCTATGACTATGTCCTGTGTAATGTTATCTGTACTTGTGTTGTCTGTGAAATCTATCTCTTGTTTTAAATGATTAGCAATTATTATTATTTAAACCTTTTATTAACTAAAGCACACCTTGTGTGTTCAGTTTGTCCTCTAGCAAAGGTCTCCTCCAGTGATCTCCAATAAGTACGGTCTCGAGTCAATCTCCGCCAATTTCCTCCTGCTGTTTTCTCTATGTTGTCATCCCACCTTAAGGATGTTCTACCTGGTTTCCTTGAGCCTTCTCTTGAATATCACTCTAGTACTTCTTTAGGCCATATACCTTCTCCGTCTCTCGCCATGTGTCCAGCCCATCTCCACTTGAGCTTTTTTATAGTTATGTAGACATTTCATGTAGACATTACCCTTATTTTTTCCTCTTATCTAAGCATGGTTGTATTTTTCTTGTTTTTTGATATTTAATAAGCTGCGTTCCATATTGTGCTGATAAGTTTTCAGTCTATTTGAAAATTTCTGGGTAAGAGCACAAAACTGGCCTCCACATGTTATGGTTGGTGAGACACATATGTTAAAGATGATCTTTAACATATGTATCTTTAAAAGATCTTGTTTTTATGATGCATTGAAATATCCTCGTTCTTAACAATTTCTTTTAGTGGCCGATAGCTCTTCCAGCCTCTATTTTTTCTGCTGTCAAGTCCTGTACTGAGAGTATTTGGCCAAACCATGTACAATTTTTATTTGTGATCGAAGATAATTATCGACATATTGTATTTTTTGATTGTTGGTTTTATTGGTTTTAATGGTCATTGTTTCGGTCTTTCATACTCAGACCTACCATTCTTACAGCACCTTGATCTGAAATTTCTTGTATCATTTGTTGTAGTGAATTGTGATTATCTGCGAATATTACGATGTCATCAGCAATTTAAAACGGTGCAGTTTTTTACCCTTGATATTTATCCCTTGATTTTCCTATTCAAGTCCTCTGAACACATCCTCTGGCACAGCAGAGATTAATATTGGAGAGAGCGGGTCTCCCTACCTGTCTTCTCTTTTTATTCCGAATTGATCTCCCATTTACTCCAACCTTACTCTCGCTGTACTATTTTTGTATATTGCTTGTAGAATTCTAACATATCTGTCCTCTATACCTTGAATCTTGATATTTCATCCATATATATTTGTGTTTTATTGCCATGTAGTAGTTCAATCTGTATTCATTACAGTTCTGTATTAGTTGTTTAATAGAGAATATGTGGTCAATTTTAGAGTATCCAGTTCTCAATTATTAAATATAATAAGAGTTAAAAAAAGTATAAGTAAAGCATTTAAACTTTATTTAAACCCTAAAAAACAACACTAGAATAAATTATTCGATACTGGCTTTGCTGTATGATCCCGTTTCATTCATCATTATGCTAGTTATGCTTATAAAACACTTAAAAATATTTGTTGTAGACACCGTTACTTTTAAAACCGAGAAATTTTATTATCATTGAATTTTCCGGAAGGACATTATAAATAAGTAATTAATGAGAACACCTGACAAAAAGTCATAGACATCATTAGTTCAATTTGAATAACCGGTTTACATTTTACGATTACAAAACGCAACTTTATTTATCTAACTTTATTTCGTGTTCATATTCTGTTTGGTAAATTTTGTAATTCTTTTTTTATACAATTAATTCAACAAAATAAGTAGGTAATAATATAATTTATAAATAATAAACCTATTTCTGAATAACTTCGTTTAAGATGTTAAAACAAGTGATGCGACGAAGTGATCTGCTTATAGGGTTACTCCACCACATAGGCGTTCATTTAATATTGTTTACGAATGTAAGTTTGTTTTTGTTTAATGCATGATATTTGCACAAATTATTCCTGATTGATCTTACAATTTACTGATATTAAATCAAAAGTGTATGTACTTCTTGATGTAATATTCTCTTTAATGTATTTATGACCTTGTACTGTTGGTTTGTTACAAGATATAGATTGTACTTTAGTTTAACTCAAAGGTTTGTAAACCGAGTTATTTGTCTAACAGAATTTGTCATTTTTTTTATTGTTGTTATTAGCTTTATAATACATAAATGTCACATTAATTAGATTATGTTTAAAGACGAACTTAAAAATGCTTAAAACGTTTTAAACTTATTTAAACTTTCACTTCCAGAAAAACCCACAGTTCAATTTTAAGGATACTTTATTGGATATACTTGGGACATCAAAATAAAGGTCTCTACGAAAATCCAAATGGCATTACAGTATTTTTAAATAAAATTCTATTTTTACCGGGCTATATCTGGAAATCATTTGTATATTCGTGTTGCGTTGCGACTGTAATGCATTTTATGCATTTCTCATTTAATTTAATGTCCCTTTGTCACCATATAAAATTATAAATATACTATAATTAAAATTAACAGGAGCGACTACGAAGTTTTTTTTTTATTATTTCACAACTTACAAAGAAGATCTCTCAAGTGGAACAGTTTAATAATTTTACCTGATTATGCAGTATAGATTATCAACGTATACATGTAGGTTATATCTATTTTAATGTACCGAAACTGAAGTCGACTATTATTTATAACTATAAAAATTACACTTATTTATAATTAATTATAATGGATAAGACAATCGGTTTGCGTTCTACTTACTTACGTTTCCATTTCTTTGTTTATAAAACAAAATTTTGTTCGATAGATATTGAAATCTATAGGACAAAATTTCGGCTTAAAAGTAATTTCTTTGGGAAAAATAACAAACCAGAATTAGAAAGCCTGTAAAAAATAATCAAAAGATAATGATGTTACGCATTAATTTTATTTCTCTATTTACATTATATTTAACTAAATTTTGATTTGCTCATTTTGGCCCCGTTGCCTCATTCCGTTGTTACATAAATAGTACTTAATAGTAAATTACATAACAAGGGAGTAAAATAATATTTTTACGGCGAGGCGCTATTTTGAGTCCAGAGTTGAAATTTTGATTTTGAGAAATTATGAGAGTGAGTTGATCAGAATCTCGAGCGCAGCGAGGAATTCTAAAGTAGAATTCTGAGCGCAGCGAGGGATTCAATGTACGCCCCCCGAGGTAGAAACTGAATTTTACTATCGAGTGATAGATACACTCTACTTTTTATTCCCATCTATAAGAAAAATAAATGAGACGTTATTCGATACGTAAAAGTACAAAGAAATTTTATATTTTTATACATTTTTAATTTAATTTTTTTTAAGCGCGCGGCTACTGCCACCCTGGTAAGCATTAGCCAGTGACATTTCTCATGAATTTATGGCGGGAACGGGAGAAGTGAAGTTAGCATTTTATTTACATTTTCTACTTTTTGCGTTTTTGATCACAGTAAGAGATATTTTTACACGAGAATGGCAGAAATGTTTCTAACAAATATGAAACGAATTGCCAATATATGTAAGAGAAAAAGAAGAGGACATTTCTCATATAATATGTTCATTCGACCTCTCGTGTTCCTTATTCTAATTAATTTCTGCCTTCCGTGAAAGTCTTAAGAGAAAAAACCTTGAAAAAACTTATTTTGCTCGCACTTGCCGAGGAACCAATCAACATTTTTCAATTAGATGGAATGAAAAGGAATTATATTATTAAAGTTTTAAATTGTGTTTAAATTTTAAAGTTTTTGCGCTTTTGGAAGTTTTAAAGTACAATATCTAATAGTAGTAGATAGATTATACGTTAAAATTATATAAATTATTATAATTATACAAATTATACAAAAAATTAGAATAATAGCAAAGTCTTATAATAATCATATGCAACTAAAGTTTTTATGTTTATCGAAGAGGTTATTTTAGTCTTCAGTAAAGCCTACTTTTTTTATTTTTTATAAACAGCTTCCCCTGACGTGTGCAGAATCAAGGCCGATACTCATCGTTTTTCATACTTTCATACTTTTCCTCTAGGGTCTTTCAACTTCTTTCTTCCACTATATATCTTTATTAATATGTCTATTCATTCTTCCTCCTCGTTTTTTCATACTCATCTTCTAGGATCTTACGTCTGTTTCCTATTCTTTATTCTGTTTATTCTTATCTATTATATCTCATTTATATCTGTATTCTTATTTCCATTCTTTCCTTAATTTTATGTTTATTTTATTATTAACGTTTGGTCATATATCTATTCGTATCTACTATACATGAACAATTGATTATACTAGTTACTTATACATTCACTCTAGCCATTAATTTTGACATTTTATAATTCTCCTTATAATTTTTATAATTCTCCATCATATTACATTTATATTTTTCAATACATTACTTTTAAAAACTTCTATTAATACATTACAATACTATACATTTCCATTCATTCTTGTATTCTTACCTTAATCTATACATTTATTATATTGTCCTATTTTATATATATTTATACAGTTATATTATTCCTATTTAATACTATACAGTTTCATTTATTCTATTAGCACAAGTTTGTATCATTCTTATTGCAATATACATACATTATCCATCATATTACATTTATATTCTTAATACATTACTCTTTCCAAATATCTACTTATACTTAACATAATTATTAAGTTTTGAGTTAGTAGGTTGGGTTAGTATGTTGACCACAACGCACTAGCCGAGCGAACAAAGCGAGTATGCCGCGGCAGCAGCCGGCGAAGCGCCAGAACAGAATCGGCTCATTAAATTTGACTGGTCAATCGCAAGAAATCGCAAAAATCGAATTCTATCACCGACACCTCAATAATACACGAATATAAAAACACGTAAGCAGTAGTTAATCTAAAGTATTTCCAAATTTTAAATCAATCACACGGTAATCAATTGCTTTAAAAGTTAAAACTATGATAAGAAGTTTGTTATATTGACTTAAGGAAACATAAATCTAGACCTTTTTTACATGACGAATTGCTTTACGCATCCCTGCCTTGTTCGAGGAGGGACCACTAAACCCCATGGTAATCGTCATCGGTGCGTTGTCAAGAGGCCGGATATCTTACAGAACGCAACCGGAGCCCCTATTCTCGCGCTGTGCTGAAGCACACTTCTCGGGGGAAACAATTACACCAAATCTAGAGCCTGATCCAAACCTAGCCTGGGTATTAAAGGTGAGACCTCAAGTAATTAAAATAACTGTATTTTACCAATCATCAAATCATATCAAAGTCAAATGACGATCTGCCATTTTTTTACGTACCCATAGATATAAATGTACGTCTAACACAACTTGTATTTATATCATACTATGACAGGCCCATAATAGTGAATTATTTCATGGAAATAAAACGAAGCTTGCCCTTGTTGTTTATTTTCTACTAACATTTTTGTTATTAAATGAGCTGTAATTCTCCATTATACATTTTTAAATATTACCTATTAACCTATAATACAAAAAATAATTGTAAATACAAACATGACAGTTATCGTTTTTAACATCACTATGTTTGCTATAATACTAATCGGATGAACATAGAAATGGTAAAAAAAGGTGTTGTCTTACCTATGGTACAATTTGAATTTAAAAATAAAGAACAAACGTAAAAAATATTTTAAGAAGTTTGTTGTTTAAGCTATATTTATAAGGAATGTAATCAGTGTGAGTTGTCTGTACTTTAAGGAGAAAGGAGAAATTTTTTATTTCTGACAAGTGTTACATATCGGAACATTGGATTTTATGGAGAGCGGTTGGCCGTTTATTTTAATTGTTTCTAATAGATATCGTGATGTAAAATCGGCGTAGTTTTGCGTCCCAAGTATCTACGCTGTTGTTTGTAGAATTGTTAAAATAAGTGCTTATTTAGTAGAATGATATTGGAATTTTTTTTAGTGGCTTAGTTTGCCCCAGCGGAGCCTACTAAAAAGACTGCTTATTGAAGCAGTCTTTTTAGTTGTTGTTGTTAGAGACTGCTTCAATATATTTGTTGCCAGAAACTCCAAGAAACATTCAAACGTATTACGAGTACATCGACATTTTAAAGAAATAATATGAAGAATATGTCTATAGGTGTTAAAGTATGAAATTGCCGTTTTAACGCAATGGCCACTAAAATGGAACTAAAATTAAACCTGCATGGTGTTAGATTTCTGAGTGCAACTTTTTTCACATGAAAACTATAACATTTTAAATTGTAAAAATTAATAACATTTGATTGTTCGACTCTCAATTGTTTTTACATTCAGCTTTTAACGTGAAGATGGATAAAGAGAAAATCAAAGTAATTTTCGAATACGAGTTCCGACGTGGGACTAACGCAGCAGTAATTCTCGTAATGTCAAAGCTATGTTTGGAAAGAATTATGTTAACGAACGCAAGTGGAAACTTTGACTTGAAGAATGAATTGTTTTTACATTCAGCTTTTAACGTGAAGATGGATAAAGCGAAAATCAAAGCAATTTTCGAATACGAGTTCCAACGTGGGACTAACGCAGCAGTAATTGCTCGTAATGTCAATGCTATGTTTGGAAAGAATTATGTTAACGAACGCAAGTGGAAACTTTGACTTGAAGAATGAAGGACGAAAAAGACCGGCCACCAAGGTAAATAACGATGAATTGAAAGTTATGGTGTAAGCCGATCCGTATGAACCTATCAATATCGACCCACAATATCGACCCATTTGCAGCAAATCTGTAAAATTAAAAAACTTGAACAATGGGTGCCTCATGATTTGACGACTTGCAGAGGACAGCGCGCGTTTAAGCTTGCCTTACCTTGTAAGGCTTTATAAGGTAAGGTAATGTACCGAGTTGAAGGGATTTTGAATCGCATTGTGACGTGCGACGAAAAATGGATTCTCTACGATAATCATAAGAGAGCAACGCAATAGCCGACTCCAAGTCAAACGTCACACCAATGGCATTGGTGTGAGTCACACCAATGGCATTGGTGTGACGTTTGACTTGGAGTTAAACTTACCTTAACTAAATTGAAGCTTACCCATAGAAAGGTTATAGTAATTGTTTGGTGGTCACTTTATGGTGTAATTCACAACAGCTTCTTCAGATCCGGTCAAGACATAACAGCAGATGTCTACTCTCCAGAACTCCGAACAATGATGGTGAAACTCGCAGCAAAACAACCCCGACTCAATCTTCAATCAAACACCGGTCAATCAATCTTCACCATTACTGTTCCATGATAACGCAAGACCTCACTCTGTTTGAGAAACAGTTTCAACACTATAAGACCTACAGTTATCTACTGTCATCCTCTGTACTCGCCGGAGCTCGCCACAACTGGCTACTGCCGATTTGGAAAATCTTTACACGGAAAAAATTTGATAAGCATTACCAAAAGTCTTTTACACAGTTTTCAGTGGAGTCCGGGTCCCCATAGATCTATTGCAAAGATTTAAATGATCTTCCGATTAGATAGCAAAAATGTATAGACAATGAGGGTAAATACTTTGATTAAATATATATATTTCAAAACACTGTAGACATTCTAAACTTTTAAACTTTCGCGTTGCATTGTAAAATAATATCTAAATCAGGAAATTTAATGCGATTATCTTTTATTTTGGCTTGACGTTTCGACCGAGTTGCATCGGCCATGCCTCAAGCAAAACGTCAAACCAAAATTAAAGGTAATCGCGTTAAATTTCCCGGTTTAGATATTACTGCAGGCATTCGTTTTTCCTACAAAAAAAATTGTTTTGATTTTTCATTACGTAACGGCAATTTCATACTTTAGCCCCTAATATTACTATGAACATCGGCTGTTATGGACATAGATCCCTTTGCCTTCCCTCTCAAGGGAAAATCGTACAAAAGAAAATTAAAAAGAAAGACTTTTAGCGGGAACGGGAAAAGCGAAGTTGATATTTTGTTTAGATTTGCTGTTCTAAAAGTGATAGCATATTGTGCGTTACAGTTCTGTGCAAGTGCGAAGAATTGAAAAGTCTGAATAAACATATAAAGCAGAAATTTTCGCGTTCTTCCGAGAAGACATTTTTAATTCCAGTGAAGCTTACTATCACTTTACTGGAAGAGTGCTAGGTTATAAGAAAAAGAAAACAAATTTTACATCTAACACGTGCAGAACAAGATAAAAGGCGAAGAATTTTTACATGAGACATGTCCTATTGGAATCCGAATAATGATTAAAGAAGGCAATGCTGACAAGGATAACGCCTTCGCCACCCAAGAAATAAGGAATAATATTAATAATAAATCATAATTCATTATAAAGTAATTTCGTGCAATATTTTGTACTAAGCGTAAATCGATTCGGTACGTCTTATCTATTTAAGATTATATATTTTTTGAAAGAGGTCGAAATAAATTACGTATTATAATAGAAAATACTACAAAAGAAAAAGGACCGCATGAAGATTGTTATATATTTAAAAATGAATATAAAAATTTCTCTCTCTATCGCAATATATGTATGTACCTTCATAGTGAATGATATAATGTATGTGTATAATATGACGTACACCCGCACATACAAAAAACTCTCGCATAACAGTAACAGCAGAATCGAACAACCGTTTTGAGTTTTTTGATGATAGTTGCTTTTGTGACAAATGCTAATTTTATTTATACAATATTAAAAAGATATTTGTGTTTTTAAAAAAATATGTTTATAACAGATTTTTATACGAAGTATTTTTTTGGCAAACATTTCTAACTCCACGCCATTTTCTATTCGGGGTGGATCTCTAACCACACCTTGAAGCTATCTACCTGTAAGTATTTATTCGAAGTGATGTCAAAATAGAACCAGTCTATTAGCCCATCAAACATACCCATGTACCAGCTCCCTATAATATGCCTTATACTTTGACCAAGTTCCGCGACGAAAGAAACAGCACATTTTAAGTTTAATTTGTTTTTTTCTCTCCTAAACCTGTATGGAAGTGTTGCTTTTAATTAAGTTTTTCGAACTCACCGAAAATTGACTTAACAGCTCACGTTCACAGACTTACATACGGGTCAATAGTTCTGACAGTACGCACGTTTCGCCATAAGTATTTCACTTTCACGTTATAAAATTTGATATACTTATTCAGTTTTACTTTTACCCAAATCACCAAAGTGCATGCACTTTGGGAATAAGAACGTCTTTAACATTATTTTAATAAGGAACGTTAGTGTTTATTATAAATCCATTCCAATTAATAAATGTTAATAATAATTAAATTAAATTATTATGCATTATGAATATTTACGAAATTCTTCTTGAAAGACGAAAGGCCAGTGACACTACTAGGCGCCACTTTTTTATATTAATTAAAACGGACCCAATCCTAACATAACGGCTGCAAACATTACTATGCTAATTTATTAGTAGGGTATTTTCTTGACATCCGTAATGTGACATACATTTTTTTAAGACTTAACTGTAGCGGAAATATGATTGATAGTTGACCGTTTAAGTATGCTTCAGTTATTGTCCGTATCAGCACGACAAGCCGACCGATAATAATACTGGTTTTATTTTGGCAAATCTTGTGCCACTGGCCTGCTCTACACATTTAGTAAAATCGAATCGTGTTCACTAGCATTAATTTGCATACAATATGTTACTTAGACTCAGTACATAAATGTTAAATTTTAAAACCATTGTATTTTGAAAAAGCTACACATTTATAAAATTTCTTTGACTGTGATTTGAGGTGAGGAGACGGTTCCAAAAAACAGCAGACTCGTACTCTATACATACTAATAACAATAGTAGGTACAAGCTCTGTTATAATTATACATATTATGTAAAAAGTGTATACATTCACCATCTGCTTACAAAACAGTATTTCGGGAAGTCTCTCTCGGATCCCAACCAAATAAAGAAACGTGATGTGTGCAAATTCCGCGGTGGCTGCTCGTAGGTAGCGAATATTGATTTTATTCACCCCAGACCGCATGCCCGCCGGAACTGCATCGTTCTCCGCTCACCTAATCTAATACTATTCTGTATTCGTTATTATAATGCTTACTTGCAACTGTCCTATGAATTTATAGAAAAAATGTTTCCATATTTAATCCAAAAAGCAATATGATAACAAATAATAAGCAAAACCGAGTGAAATGAACTTTAATTTTAATTGTGAATATTATAATTAAAATGGAATATTATATCCACGTAATTGAATCGGAGTTCGAGAATTGAAGTCGGAGTTCGTTAATTTTCTTTATAGCGCAAAAAAATAATGTTGAAATGTGGAGGTAAAATATCAGCATTCGTATGGTTGGTTCAGGCCTTCCACGAATTTTTCCCGATTATAGAACCGGTCAAGTCTGGGAGGCGTGCAGCATGGGCTCAATAAAACGTGATAGGTGTCTGCGTGCTGATTTGTAAGACCTAAGTATAATTTTAAACGCCTATACAAAATAACCTTGTGTTCTTGAACATACATAATTCAAAAATATATAGTGTATTACAATTACAGTAATAAAAAATTTGAATTTCGGTGCGTTTAATTTCAAATTAATTCGCTGTTATATACACATGCATATACATACATATGAATAAAGTAGGTACACGTCTTAAGAAACTAATTTCACTCATTGTTAATGTCAATACACAATAAGTACGTTACGTCAGTTAGATGCCGAAACCAAAGCAAATTCTGTTTCATGCTTTCCTGCATAGTAAATCATGAATTTTGCAGGGAAAATAACGCGTTTCATAAGTTGCAATGTATTGGATATTAGTGATGCAGCGCACTCGATAATACTCTTAAATCGAACATATCAAGCTAGATTAAGAACGTGAACTTATGGAAAGAAGTACAATGTTATATTTGTATTTATTATTTCATATTTATTTATATCTATACATATAGAGTATAGGTATCTATGCCGAAAATTGATCTCTACCCAAACCACGTATTTTTCTACTTTGTTCCGATCTTCTCACAAAAACATTAGTCTCTTTGAATTGTTGGAAACTCCGATAAATTGTTAAAACAGGTTGACGAAGAATTCTGGAGATCACTCTGTAAGTTTGATCATTTCTCCTTATCTCAAGTGCCCTGACAATCTCAGTTGAGGGCAAATCGGGCATAATGAGCGTCTTGACTTTTAAAAAATTATAGAAATTATAAAAAAGACAATTAAAACTGCATTTCAATGAAGATTTTAGGAAATTTTAAACCGAAGCAATAAAATAACGATTAAGGGAAAATAACGCGAAATTATGTAAGATCGAATAAAACTAAAACGATCGCATAAAAAATAACGTTTAATCGTTTTCTCAATTTAAAATAGTTATTTCTAAAACAAAGTAATAGACATTCAGCAATATTACACAAAAATTTTCAACCTTTTTTTATGCTCCGCTATATCTGCCGGTGTGTGTATTATTGAAATAAGTTTATTAGAAACAAGAACCCTTTATATCAATCAAATCTTGCTCGTTTGCCCCCTCTGATATAAAAAAAAATGCGTTCAACGAGTAAACGCTGTAATTATTTTGTTGTTGTTGTTAATAGTAATAACTGTATGTTTATTAGATTTTTTAAAATTTTATATACCGACTTATGTTAAAATTTATTAAAATTTAAACTTTTGTTCGACGAATGTTTTGTTATCAACTTCGCATCAAATGTAAAATAGACATTTTCTAGAATATAGTTAAAAATCAACACATAAAATATACATACTAGGAGCTTTCGACAAAAGGTGAGAATGAGTACGTTACAGATAACTGTTATTAAATGTCATTTTATTTTTTGCCATAATCACCTTTTAGTTTTACCGTTTTAAATTATAAATATACCATTATTCTAAGCTTAAAATCTCGTCTCTTCCTAGCAGTCTCACTTTGATGTATTACACATCAATCATGAGTTATGTGCTCAAGGGCATGTGCTTACGTAGACAAATACTTAAAGCACTCTGGAACTTCCACTGTCCAATAAAAATGTTCACATTCTTAGCAAGGTCATAAATTAACCAGATACTAACGGAATGGAATCATATTTTCTATTCGAAGTCGGGAAGGCTACGATTGTAAGCCTAAATTATTGGACTTCACGTGCTATCTTAGTACTTACGCGTTACTTGAAGTTCTATATTTTGATACACAATATAGTTCAAAGCGGTATTAAATTACTATCATTCTCAATCTTTTCATTCTGTAAAAAGTATTGTAATCATAAAAAAATAGTAATAGTTTTTGAAGACTGTAAGGAAATCGGAACTTAAAATCTTGCAAAATACTTTATATTAGACATTATTGTTTCTACTTTTGTAATAAGTAACAACCAATATAATCCTCGACTATTAATAATATTGATTATATCTCTCTGGTCACGAAAATAAGCTTACATAAATGTATTAGAAAAAGTGCTTAAAGAACATCGTTTTGCAGTAGTTCGCAATCTTAACGGTTCGTGTTATTTCCGGAGCATTTATCCATGAATCGGAATCTTCTCACGATTTGCATATTATTCTACGTTACCTGTAGAACTGGATTTTTTTTTTATGGAATTAACTCTATTTGTGACATCAAGTTGTAGCAAATATGTTTGCATTTTTTAATGTTGTCATTCACATTGTATAATAACAAAAATACTGAATTAACATATGCATAATATGTAATTAATAATTGTATAATAATAATAATAATAGTAGCTACATACAGCTATACTCCTGTTCATACACATTTATTTACACGTTATACATTATTTATATGTATATACACACACACATTTATAAATGTGTGTGTGTGTACCGTCTTCTCTGAAGGATCGGATAAAAGCAGGGATAAAAGTAAATTTTATGACCAACTTAATCTGAGGTTATCAACATGACATACTTCTATGATTAAGCTGTCGCCAACTTAGAACACATTCAAACTCAGCCTAACACAACACGATATGAAAACAATGTATCACAATAACACTATAACGCATCAAAACTTACATTAAAACAAATTATTTCATTTATAAGTTTGTATTTGTAACTTTTTGTGAAATTTTTTTGCGATTTTATCTAAGCAGGATGCTCATAACATATTCGTTGGAAATTCGTAGTATTATAGCTGAAACCCCATAGGTGAGTTGCGTTGCAGTGGAGGCGCCTCCGGCATCGGTTCATATTTGCACGATGACTATCGGAGTGCAATCCCTATTCCTCGCAGCGCTAATCAATGAATAATTACTCTGTTTAAGGGGCACCTCTATAAATAGCCGGCTGGAGCGCTGACCTGGAGACGGGTTAGTCCGGCCTGACAGCCGCGGACACTCGCAGCAGCTTCACTCGTCGCGTCCCCCGCCTCGCTTCAAGCGCACCCGCGTCGCTCCACCGCCGTGCTACTCGACACGCCTCCGACTCCGCATCCTGTCGTTTTTTGCTAAATTAGCTACAAAGGAATCTTTGTAGGCAAAATGTGAGTACAATTTCATAATGGATTTTCTTTTATGATTCATCTAAAATGTGCATGTATCAAACCTTTCTGAGTTAATTTACGTCGATAGAACATGTACGTAGTTCCAACTTCTATAATGAGTAACAAATTAATATTACATTGTAACATAAATTTATGGATATAGTATGATGTTATATTCAAGTACGTGTGTCATATCACATGGTTACATTAGCGACCCATCTCAGTTTCATAAACATAAAACCTTATAAGCATTCATAAGCTTTTTTTTTGGCATACAAACAACCCTTTTTAGTAGTATTTATCTTTGTATGAGCTGAATTCTAAAAAATGCTAAATTACGTTTTTCATTACATAGAGGTGTTTGTATATATTTTTTATATTTAACAAATTTCAAGTAAATTTGGTTGGTAAATAATTTTTAAATCACACTTTTCGGTCCCTTTTTTTTTATCGGTCCCATTTAAGAACCAAAAAAGCACTTGTTTACTAATTTCCAAACGAAAAGTCCAAACGCTAGTTTCTTATGTCTGTAATCACAGTCACATAGAATTTCCTTACTTCAGTTTTTCACACTTATATTACCCCTTTAGAATATATTTTCTAAAAATTTGTTTTTATCATTATCCTTCTGTCACAAAAGTAACCTACGGTTTTATAGCACAGTTTTAGCTACAGACATTTCAATAGGGTATTTGTAGATTTTCATAAACTGCTGTGTTTGATTTTATTTGTTTGGTCTGTCAGACCGCATCTACTTAAGATTAGAGGACATAGCGTCGACTTACAATTATCTACTGTACCTGTGGACATTTTTAAATAGGTTTTAATTTGTTAAGATTTTTCTTATGTACGGCATTGTTTGCTCTTTATACGTACCTAATCCATTTAACATATTTTATACTTCATTTACCATAATAGTTTTTTATTATCAGTTTTAATTTTGTATGACTAACTATAATCAAGTATAACATGACAATGTGTCATAAGTCGGAATGTGTCGTGTTATAGAACAAATAGTACAGAAAAAATTCGCAGACGATGTCACGTTGGTTTACCACTGAACATACAAACGGTCGCTACTTATTTGTATAGCGTTATCTCGATCCACTTACCTATGTATTTCTGATTTTTAAATTTACAAAATACAAATGTGTCCGACAAGTAAAATTCTTAGTAAAAAATACAACAAACAAATGAATTCATGTGTAGTAAACATCCTGAATCACATATCTGGTCGACTAGCTTCTCAGGATTACCCTAATAATTATGGCCTTGGATATAAGATGAGATAGTGTTTACTGCTTAAAAATGATAAAAAATAACTTTATAAGTTTAAACTTGTTATTATGAATTACGGCATTGCAAGGACGCAGTAAAATTGAATATTGCATCAGAATGATGGAGGACGGGGAGGCAACGATCGCGTGGAATGTTGCAAGTTGCGCCGGCGCAGCGCTGCGTCCCGCGCCCTACGAGTCCGCCGCCGCCCGTGACTCACGAATCGGACATCTCACCACGCACATTGGGGAAATACACCGCTAATTATTGTAAAGCGATCGAGACTTACAAGAAACTATTTACCAACTGCTATTATATTGACGTCACCCTTTCTGTACAACGATATCCTCAAATAAAAACATTACATTATAGCTTCCTTTGTGTGTAAATAGAATATATACGAATATAAAGTTTATGTAATATTTATATACCTAAATCCACTAAAGAACTTTTTGTATTTCTGAATTTTAACTGTTATTTAATTATTACATTCAATTGTCAATCGATTATTAGCAGAACATTTGCTACATTTTTTGACAAACTAAATTTCAATCATTCTCAATCACAGAAAAATTTTTTTTTTTTTTTAACTTATATGAACAACCTAACCATTAGGTATATATAGTCCACTGAAAATTTACATACGACCGTAGAATAATTTTTATACACGTATACTTTACATATAAAAATGAGCTTTTATTATATAGTTTGCGCATATATATCTACATAAGTGTATTAACACATAAATATATTTATAAAAAACATTTACACCAAACGGTAAAAAAGTTTGCCCACTTCGCTAACATGTCACGCGTGATCCAACTCACCCAGAAGTTAATCAAAGAAGTTTACGGGGTTCAGGTAAGCCGAAGCAAAGTGATTGGAATTATTTAAGAGCACTGATTCCTAATATTGTTACCGATGAAACATGGGCTGAATTCCGATGCCAAAAAGTTTGAATCGCCAAAGTATTTTTTTTTTGTATTTATTGTCTTCGTACAGCTCTTTCATGTATTAATAAAATGAACATCGGCTCTATGTTTTTACACTTGTTGTGTACCTACTAATTAGCTTCTAAAATTAGTACCAAATTACCTAATAAAATTAGTGACCAACTTCGAAGATTTGATTAAAAATTTATTGACTGTGTACCTAATAAAGTTTTATAGAGAAAAAATAACAGAAGCACGTTAGTTATGTTGCTGGGCCACTAAATAATGTTATCGATTTTCGGCGTGGCAGATGGCCGGGCCCGCAGCCCGAGGCCGCCGTCTGCGACCCTCCCTCTCGCTGCACCGCCACTGCTCCTCACCCCCGATTGAGATTTATCCTCTCAAAACATCCCCTATGTAAGAATAGATTATTCGATTTATATTAAGTTTCCGCAATTTCCATTTAGAGGGATAGAGCAGTAAACATTTGTGGTCGAGATTAGACACTCCTATTATAAATATTTTCGAAGGGAATGTCACCGTACAAGATTCATTTACAATGACAAAGCTTTATATTACCACTGCTAATAGCCTCGACTTGCCATCTGTTACACGTTTCATACTTACAAAATTACACTCATTTTTCTGATGATTAAACGCGTCACAATTCGTACATAACAGCATTCGTTCATTTACAGTTACAGCGACGAGCAGTGAGGCAGTTTAATTTAAGCAAAAAGAATAAAATTTGCTCCTTTTTCGTTCACCACTGAAATTTAAATATCGTAAACAAAATAATTGTTCCTATAAAAACTATAGATCCTCTTTGCCTATAATAATATTTAAAAAATTTATAATTTTTTCAACTGATACGGAATTCGCTAAAACATGAAAAACATATACAAGTACCTCGGTCGTAAATCGGGCCGTGTTCTCTTATTAGAGTTGAGTAGATCGTAGTCTGCACTTAAAGCAAGAACATTTACTCGTACATGCTACGCGTTTGTTTGTGACCGAGAGTGAATTACGAGCAATTTTCATAACTTCGTAAGTAAGCACTTAAATAATACATGTGAGCTCTTGAAAATATACATATTACATTAGAAGTTTATAATTTAATTTTCAAGTTTTTTAATCGCAATGTTAAACATTATTTTATTAACTTACCAGAAAAAAGGCGGGCGTAATGAGTTTGACGCTGATGTCTGTATGTCTGTCTTTCCGTTTGTCTACCTGTGGCACCGATTTGCATGCAGTTTTTTTTACAGCTACTGTTTTTGAGAATGCTCCGTCTCCTAAGCGGAATACCCATGTACCTTAAAGTATGTAATATGGCGTTACGGCAGGCAGCGTGGCGTGACGTTAGCGTGGCGTTTATAAATGAATGCTATTTTTCCCTAGTTACTACACCTATCACAAAAAGAAAAATACCGACAGAAAGCTAGATATATAACTATAAAAGAATATCACTAAAGTAAGTAGAAGTACTTCGAAGTCAGTAACAAGTTATTACTAGCTTCCTAAACTTAGCGGATAGATAAGTTTTGCAAACAATTTAGGCAATTGACACTGATATCAAGAAAAAATATTCTAAAAGTACCTATTTAATGTAATACGCTCATCATAAATTAGACTTGTTATCTATCTTAATACCACAATTATATATAGATTACTTAAATTACAACTAGGTATATTGAATGGAAATCGATGCAGCCAACTTCAGAACTTAAGTAGGCCTTTAAAATCTTTTTAAATATACTGTTACATGTAATATTATTACTTGCAGTTTTCACTTCACTTGAAACTGTATTTCAATCATTTTCTGTTTCTTTTTACGTTAAAGTGCTTCACTGATAGGTAATAATAATTGAAAGACGATATTTTAAAAAGTCGATCGACGAATCCACAGCGACATCTGTCGTGACGGTTATGCACCAAAGAATACAGTGTTTTTATTGGTTGATTTCGTTACAATAAATAAATAATGTGGAGTTCGTTTTAATCGGAGCTGTCGAGATGCAGAGTTAATTGTTATCACTTAACCTTTAGGTAATACTTCAATTGTAATATAATGTAATTACTTACTTAATTTTTTTTGTATTATTTTATATAATTTAAAACTTCATATAATTTTAAATTTCTAAATTTAATTATAGGTAACAAAACATTGTATTTTATATTATTTATATTAATAATTATAAGCCATATCGTCTGCAATCATTTTCAGGTTTTCATTGCTATGTCGTCTTTAGCAAAGTTCGTTGCTTCCTGTCATTTCTCATTCGTAGTATTTACTGAGCTACGGCAAATGTTTAGGGTTCTCCTGCAAGGAAACTGAGCTCTTTGAAGTTCATAAGGATATCATATTAACACTCACAGTTAAAGTTATAATAGGCAAGTATTTTAATATCGTCTAGCTTCAAAACGATATTAAAAACAATATCTAAAACATTTTTATTACGTGTTTATTATTTAATACTAAATAATAACACTGACCTAGATATTTAACAAAGAATCGCAACGAAATTAAACTTCATTGTAAAGTAATAAAATAATTATCAAAAGAGACGGATTTTAGATAGCCATGAAATTTTATTTCTTGAAGATTTCATCCGGCCGCAATTGATACCTTGATAGGTACCTAAGTAGAATAAAGCAAATCAGAAAATAACAGTCAGTAATTTAATCTTTAGATAAGATACAGATGTGGACACTAAAAATCTGCACTGGCATTAACTCTAAATGAACGTCGAAAAGAACACAAAGCCCGTTTTCTCTGAATCATGTGGTAACACATTTGGTAATGGTTTGAGTTTCCGTTGGATTCACCACATGCTTTTACACAGACTTCATGAACAGAATTCAGCGAATTCATTTTATGGAAATATGACCAGTATGACCAAGTACTTTATCTAAAAGTCGAGCGATAAATAACACTACATTCATTTACATTTCTATGCAAATATTGTATTCAAACATTTTTTATTTATTTTATAGGTACTATTACTGACAGGAACATTAATCTGTGTTTCAGACTGTGTTCAGTCACCTTTTGGTCGCAACTTTTGTTTGTGTAGAATTAATTCATTACAATACGATAGCACACTTCCGCGATTTCGTCCGCATGAGTTTTGTATCAGCGAGAGCGAGATCACTTGGTTTCTAAACATTTGAATAACATGTCCTCACGCAATATCCCTGAGGTGGTAGTCAGAGAGGATGAAATGCCAAGCATAGCGGTCCTTGAATACTTCTTTCGCATCCTCAAATCTCATCATTCGCCACACACATTAAATCCTGTATCATCACCTTCAAAATAGTTAAAGGCGGAGTTTATGTCTTAAAATTAGGTTTACTGCGCGATATCAACAGGTACTAAAACAAATGCATTAGAAAAATATATCTCTTTGGCCAAGCTAATTTAAGACGGCACAATTTTAAGGTTAGGTGCGTTATAGGACTACTTATGAGAGTCAAGACCCATGATTTAATGTATTGGAGTATGATAAGATTTGAGGAGGTGAAAGAAGTATCCAAGAGCCGCGATGTTTAGTACTCCGACCTCTCTGACTACCCCGTCAAAGATATGTATGTATATTTACATCGTACTGCCTCTACGAAAATTCTTGTAGGTAAGTACATACTTATTGCATATTAATTCTTGTATGTATACATAGATATTGCGTATCAAATCCCGCAACTACATAACTTTTATTTTTAACGATTTCCGTAAACTAATAAATGTATGCTAATAAAATTTGCCTAACAAGAATCAATCAAGATTTTATTCTTTTCTATGCTCCTTTAAAGGTTTTTCTTCGTAAATTTATGCATTGTTTACGTTAAACTGACGATCACCAACAATGACTCTCAAATGCACCCAATCACAGAGTCGACATTTTTTATAATTGAAGGACAATTGAAATGGCAAGCAAAATTGAATTTTATTTGTTGCTAATTTACGATTATTTGCGTTCAATGATGAGATCATACTCGTAGTTGTCTATCGAAGCGTGACGCGCACGTATTTATTCCCAAGAATTTTAAACCGATTTACATAGCTAGCAGATTCAAATCTTCCCAATAAGTTAAACTGTGAATATAAATAAGGTTCGAATCATATTTTTTATTTAGGTTTACATCTATTTCAAAGTAGTAAGTAGGTATAGGATACGACATTCTGTGGAAACTGACTTAAGCAGAGTTATTATCTTAAATAGACTATACGTTAATCGAATACGCAGACGTTGTCAACGTAGTTACACTAATCTACGTGCTTTAGTAGATGTTTATTAGGTAGTTGGTTGCGTATTTTATTATCCACTGTTGGTAAAAAGTATACCTACTATACCTACTACTATACATAGATGCACTCAGTTAGTAATATAGGTTATATAATAGTATAATAATTAATTATATAATTGTAGTTAGTAATATAACAGTCTCCAGGTACCACACAACGAATTGAGGGATCAATCACCAAGCTCCAAGAGAAAAGTTATTTTCCTAAATTGATCTGACCGAGAATCGAACCCGTGACCCTGGCCCTGCAGCGTCAATAACCTAGCTTCCGCTTCAATGGATTAATCATCTTCCACCTTATTACCTATTACCCACGTATTATCAAAAAGTAATGTTTAAATAAGTAGTATATGTACATAATATAAGGGATGCATTTTATAGCACTTCAAAATTGGTGAAAATATAGACAAAATGACTGAATTGCTAATAAAAAATATAATGTTATACAATTAAATGTTACTCCCTACATTAAAAAGATATTAGTTGTAAAAAATTTTAAGACGCTATAAAATAATTATTACCAATAAAAAAATAAGCAATAATTTAAAGTAATAGATTTTATTATGAAAAATAACATTTTCTATACACTAAATAAATAAACTTAACAAAGTGTCATCCTGCGAAGCCGACACATCCGGCGCAGTGAATGGAGTTGGTGCAATTGCGCGACGACTCCTCTTAACTCCTCGAGTTACGAGATTAAATTTCTCGACTTCAACTATCTCTTTAGAGTGCGGACTTCTGTTTCAATACTGCTCTTGGAAATAACTTAGAAATACACCTACTAGTACCTCTCTATACATAACATTGTTATATATAGATATACCGACAGCAAAAGATGAAAAGAGATAGAGGATTATAGAGATGTTTCGAGATTAAATTTCTTGATTTCAACTATCTATTTAGAGTGCGGGATTCTGTTTCAATAATTTTTACTCCATGTATAAAACGTATTCCGATCAGGCGCTTCACCGGCCGCTGCCGCGGTATGCTCGCTTCGCTCGCTCGGCACATGCGTTGTGATAAAGACCTTATCTTTTTTTTTTACGTCAGGAAATGCGTTACGCATCCTGTCCCACCTAGGGGGGTGGCAGGGAGGTATGTGGGACTCCTCGACATTAGGTTGCTAGGCCGAGTCTACTCACTAAAACCTGACGGTGTTCCTCCTCGGGGCCACGGGTGCGCGTTTGCATTCTGCCGCGAACCCGGCGGCCATGCACAGCCTAAGCCGAGCCCTCCTCTGTTTGCGGGCAGTTTGACCTGTCCACTCTCCTGGGAGGCGCGCGGGAACACCGCGCGCACCATCCCGAGGCCATTGGGCGAGGTGCCTTCCTCCGAAGGACACCCCAGGCCTCCAAAGTGGCGGCTTCCGCACCCCGCGTCCGCACGCCCACCTGATGTTTACGTGTTTACTCTTGGGTTTTTACAAGTTTTCCTTCTTCCCACCTCTGATTTTAACGTGTTGTCTCACGGGTTTCATTTCGAGTTTTCCTTTCCTCCACCTCAGATTTTTACGTGTTTCCTCACGGGTTTTTAAAAGTTTTCCTTCTTTCCACCTCCGGGGCCACAATACCCTTCCTAAAAGAGGGGCAAGTGACCCCGACATCTGACCCCCGCCCTCACGCAGAGGACGGAGAACACAATTTGTCCCCATAAATGAGGACATTTCCCTCCCCTGGTCCAGGTCAGGTCTTTCGGCATCGCGTACTCGGTCCCAACCCGGAACTAAGAAGCTCATCAACGTGCATCTTTCAGGATACACGCTGATGGACACCCCTTACCCTCCGTTGGTCGGGCTATTTGCCGCCGCCCAGTAACAACCTATTAAATAACGAGCAGTTACCGGTCGGCGCCCAGGGTGCACCACGAGGAGGTTGCCCAACCCAACACCCCAAAAAAAAATATATAAAGTTACAAAAAAATTGCAAAATCTAAACCTTAGTATATTTATTTATTGTCCTCACAATTTTCTCCCAAGCATTTATTATGACTATTACACCACATTAAAGTTTCAATGATTGAAGTTGTAATCAAAATTTTATTGTGAAAACTGTTAATTTTGAAGTTTACCATTTTTTTTATAGCAAATTCCATTAAATTTAAAGATGCGATTTATATCAAAAGTAGCAAATTTATAGAGAAAACCGTCAATTTTAAATATTAAGATTTGTAGATAAAATTATTAATTCTGTAGTTCCATTATATATATCCCATAATATAGTAGTAAATATATAAGTTATTCTTAACAATTTATCTGGGTATAGCTGATAATATGCAGTACCGGTGGGCGCACATCATGCGCTGGATACAGGACCACATTGCACACGGACATGCGCACGTCGAGTCGCCAACTACCGCGGACAATGCACAAGTACCGCAAGCGACCGCGCCACACGTAGCTAACCTATAGCGAACGTCGCAGTCACCACGAAAAGGACTTGACCTCACCTTCGCAATAAATTGTTTTCGACTTTCTTAGACTAGGTAGCAAGTCTGGACACATGCATACATACGTGAGGACATCTTTAATTTTTAATTTCTAATTAAGTACTTAAAAAACCCTCCCACAAAACGTAATTATTTTTATTATTTTATTAATACGTCTTTTAAATAGTAAAAATAGGAAATACCTGCTCCTTCTGCAAATATTTATAATTTTATTTTTTTAATGCTTATTATAATATATAATACCCTACATATCTACTACACACGCCGTATCCCTAACGGGGTAGTCGGAGAGCACGGAGCGCCAAGCCAATATATAATCTTATTTGCAATTGAATAACTGAAAACATTTACAGTTTATTTTAAAATAAGAAGTATATAGTTACATATTTATTTCTCGTAGTCTTTAATTTAAACTAATTCAGAGAACTGCGTATATTTACCCGCAGTTTCGCCAGTTAATCCGTGATCATAGAGTACTTACTGGCAACAGCATCGAAATATCGGGAAACTCAAATATAATAAAACTCAAATATTAATATCGCGGTAAGAATCCGTTAATTTGTATTGTAATAATGGATACAAACTGTGGAACTTTAAAAAAGAAACTTTAAATTCAAAATCCATCGCAGGCGAGTGTATAACTTCCCAAACTTTCATCGCATCGGACGAATCGTATGATAAGAACGCGTATAGGACAAACAACATTAAATTGTATATATAGATTTAAAAATCAATTTATTCTGTAACATAGTTAAAATGAGATTCCAAGAGGCGAAAGAAGTATATGAAGATCGCATAGCTCGACACTCCATCCTCTGTGACTACCCCGTTAAGGATACAGCGTGAAAATACGTTTGTATAAATGAAACATAATCACAATTCAAAAGCTAACTAACCTAACCGTTTGAATGGGTTTCAAAGAGAATGTAAAATTACTATGATAGGTTTACTGACGGGAGTTCACGAGTATTTACGCAATGGTTTGTGCATTCAGTTTTATGTCATTTTTATTTGGTAGAGGTTCTAAAGATTCTTGCCCTCTTCGAATAATATCACGTGCTTGTCCATCGTGTCACAGTTATTTTCGTATAAAAAGATTAGGTATATAGATTTAATTAAATGATATCTGCGTAGGATTATTCAAAATTTCGTACAATAAGTAACAACATCACGCAGGTCATTTTCTCCTAAGTTATTTTATTTTCAACATTGTTTTGCTAATATTATATATTCACTTATTGTATTAAATTACGATTTCCTAGCAAATAAAAATATACTTATTGGCTGTTATTGCATTTTTTAGTTTTAACAGTTATTCACAAAATCCAATGCTGAAAGCATCTACACTACCTCTTGCTTATATTACAAAGTAGTTAAACTAGAAAAAATGTAGAGAATTATTTTACAGTAAAACGATTTACATAATGCAATATCTAGTTTGACGATTTACAGATTTTATCATGTTTACTTCTTATGCGGTCAATCATCTATAATAATACCAACACGAAATGTTTATTCGCCCACTGTTACTTACATATTCTGGGCCACAAAAAATATGCAAATAAATTGTAAATACTTGGCTGAGTGTTATCTCCTGCAGGGTAAACAAACTTAGGCGACGAGAAGTCCACCACCAACGGTACCTGACGTCTATGTATTGTCCAACCAACCGCATACTTTTTGTTCGTTTTCATCAAGAGCACACGTAACTGCTTCTATTGGACACATTGTATGCATTTTTATCATCAACTCATGTCAAATAACACTATTGAGCAATATATCGTTTAAATTAGCGAGCTCAAATAATAGAGGAGAACATTCTACTTAAACAACTTTTCAACGCTTTGAGTAGCGGAGTTTTTGGTCTTTTGTCGGACAACATAACAATTAGTTACTTCAAATTGCGTACAAGAATTCCTTATGTACACTGAGACAGTATTTACATAGAAGTTCTCAGGAGATTCGTGATGATATACACACATACCTATGTACATATATGTACCCACATGGTAGGCAGGTCAAGTGAACGGGGGTCTGTCTCAGCCGCCGGAACGTCTATTTGTCTTAACGCAATACCTGTCAATAGCCGTCCCAAGTTCATTGGCATTCCCGCTTTGGCGCATCTATCGTGTAGATTTGTGCATGTGCTTGCTCACCACCGTTGGGCCAACACTTACCCACAAAACTCGTAGTACTGCCTCGTAACACGATCTTCAGAATGCCATTAGCTGTTTACAGATTAAATACAAAACGTAAGTGCATAATTATGCTCATTCAGCTACTCAGAGATTGTCTTGTCCTATTATAAATTATATTAACAAACGCTTTAAATATCATTCACTACCTATGGTAGTCTATTAAAATAAATATTACGAAATGTAACACAAATTCGATGCTGTTATTAATCATATTTCGTAAGATTTTTTCACTCTATCTGAAACTGTTCTGTCACAGCATGTAAATGTAATTTGTGTGTCAGTGTTAAATAAAACGGTGTTCAATATTTTGTAACAAAACAAGGAATACAAAGGGCGTTACACTCTACGTGCAAACATAGAAACCAATAGACACGGCCGTGCGACACGTGTCTCGCACCGCCTTGCCGATCATCAAATTATCACAATTCACGTACACAAAAGAACAGAAATAACGTGATAAAAAAGCTAACAAATTAGTCAAACATCTAAAATTTATCAGGCAATCATATTTTGGACACTGGCACTATTTATTGGTGTTTAATTGTGAGGATTCTAACTTCCAATTTAGGTAAGTCCTACACTCAAGTGTTAAACAAACTAGCGCTTGTAGAAATGTCCCGATAACGATAAGTATGTAGTAATGAATGCGTATGTGTCAACAGTTAATATAACGGGAATTACTGTGTAAGGAACTAAAATTTTCACACCTACGAACGAGCTCTTATAACTACAATTTCAAAGGTCAGAAGTAGCTTTTCTTTAAACTTTTCCTTATAATAGTTCTTCGACGCTTATGCCTTTATATAAGTTTTAGTTATATTTGATTATAATAATTATAAGCAGTTATATTTAGAACAAATAGGTACGTTAGATAAAAAAATAAAATTATAAGTAGGCCATTAGGCCAAATCCAATCGAACAAATGTTCATTACAACAATAATTGTAGCTTTTATAGTACTACATATAAGTATTGATTAGCTGGTAGCAAATCTACAGAAAAATACATAATGTTTACACTTAGTGAGGAGATGCGTCCTTAGAAAGTGAATACATATATGTATAATATGGAAGTGTTAATTCACAAATAGCAATGTCCATTTGTGGAAAGCCATAATAAAGCCTAATAAAACATAAATGTGTTAAATGAGGCTTAATTAAAAATTATTGTTATATACTTACTATTATACACTTATAAGTATGTAGGTACATGAATTGTGACGAAATTGCAGATTGGCTTCATTATTCGCGATATTTTATACCAATACAATATAGCATACCTACATTACTTTTACGTTGTAATTTAATTTCATATTACAATATATATATTATGTACCAGGGGAGGCTAAAAAGTTCTCGGCTTGAGTTATACTATATAATATGTATATAATATTTATAGAAAAAAATATAATCTCCTGTATCTGAATGCACTTCTCAATTTTTTATAGTGCTTTTTTACCACTGAAAAGGTATTTTTTCTCTTTGCCTTCGAAATGTTCATTCGCCGATGTTCTTGTTGTCCTAAAGTCTTCTGCACCGTAAGCCTTTATTCAAATTACTAAAACAAAAACTAGTTGCTGGAAGCCAGGTCTGAACTGCAGGATGGATGATTAATTTCTTCGAAGCCCGTTTCTTTGATGGCATGCCTCGCGACTCGAGAAGTGTGAACGGCGCGTCGTCTTGCAAAAACTAAATGAACTTACTGATATTGGCCCTGTCTTCTATAAAATGACTTGTAGAATGATATCTAGATTGTTTTTAATAGAGGGATACAGGGATACAGGTTTTAGAGACAGAAGTAGGGACTGTTTACCAACTGTACCGGGAGCTTAAGTAGATTATGCCATCACCTGTACAATAGGATAGCACATGTTAATAATAGGCGGCAAAGGTAATAGGGCTCATTTTAACAGATTGATATAGACCAAAGTTGACTTATGAAGATCAAATAGCCAGAGTGTTAGCGGTTGGAAATGTCAAAAGCTCTCGCATACCTAGGCGAAAACGTGTGAGGAAAATGATGAGATTTGAGGAAGCGAAAGAAGTATGTAAGAACCGCGACGCTTGACGCTTCGTCCTCTCTGACTACCCCGTTAGGGATACAGCGTGAGGATATGTATGTATGTATGTATGATAAAGACGATGAACCAGCATCCTATTATTGTAAGTCCAAATACTGATTCACCATTTTACTGTCCATTCGTCGTAATCTCTTCAGCAAGACAATCAATAAATAGGATCTCTTCGCAATCCGAAGAAATCCAAAATGAGTTTGGATGCCAACTTTTCAATTTTGAATTACTTCGGTGGCTTTTAAAAACAAAGACGAGATGACGTAATGATGTCGGCTCAAGTATCACCGCGATCAGCTCAGATTGCAAGTATCCCCCTAGGTGTATTTAATTTTAAAATAATTTTAAATTTAAATTTATGTCAGTTTAATTCCGATAGGTATGTGCTTGTCAACAAAAAAAATTTTTTCGGCGACTACGGAATAATAAAATGAAATGCTGTGTGGTAGGTTGAAATTAAATTTAGACGGACGCTGTGATGCTCCAAAAATGATCGAATTTCACCTTTACACAATCTTATATCGAATGTTCTAGAAAGTTTCCTTATTATTATTATTAATATTATTTTGTGGCGATCCTGCTTTTCCGCCAACAACACAGTGAAAAACGTAAATAAGTTTATAAAACTTAGCACTTATTTGAATTATAGACTGCAATGAAACTGGTGTAATGAAAATAAAAGAGAAGATTTCACTGGAAATTTTTCACAATAATTAGCTGTTGAATTACTTAAAATAAACGATAAACACAATGTTAAAATGTAAATGTATGTTAGTAGGTTATGTTGTAAAATATAATTAATATGTTAGTAGTCTGTGTTACTTATCTATGGTGTAAGTCATATGTACTCTATGTTTAAGTTTAATAAAGTGTTTGCTAAAATTTATTCTTTAATTTTAATTATAAAACAGGTTAGATTAGACAGACAATCTAAAGATGAATATTGTTATAATTAATAAAGTCACATAGAATGTACACAACAAGGGAGTTTACATGAGTCAACGTGGGGGAATGAAATCATAAGTAGACGATAATATTTTAGGGCAGTTAAAAAAAATGTAATCAGGAATTCCTTCATCTATACCACATTCACCAAGAGAACTGTCTCCGATCCTCATCTTAGCTAAACGTACATGGGTGCAATCATGTCCAAATCTAAGACGGCAGACAATTGAAGTTGCTCTTTTATTGATATCACGGTTCTGAAAATACCAGGGTTTAGTTGGTAAATTATTTTGGATAGAGGCATAATGTTTACCTTAGAGTTCTGTGATTTTTTCCAGACCTCATCCCAAGAAGAGAGTAGTTTTAGTCAAGCAAAAGCCATTCTCATGTAGTTTGTAGTTTTTACTATCCGTTGACATATGTCAACCTAATCGCCTCCTAAAATAGTATTTTACACACAAATACCTACTTATTCGTTGGTAATGTTGCATAATTATAATTTCATTCATAATATTATTACGATAATTTGTAAAAAGAGCTATATCGATACTTAATAAATGTGCTAAACGACATCTGTTGAGAATATAAGTTATTTGCAAAAACCAGCATTATCAGGACATATTTTTTTCGTTACATATAATTTTTATTTATTAAATCTTAATATTATATTAATTATAATTTATCTTAAAACCTTAAAACTTTTTACTTTTACAAAAAAAAAAAAGAAAACAATGAATCTACTTTAGTTACAGAGTTTTCGTAACGATAAAAGTAAAAGATCTAGGGAGAAAAGGAAATAATTTAAAAAGACCCAAGGATGAAAAATTAACCTTGTACCTTGCAGATTAATGGACGATTGTCTATCATTAATTATTAAGATTAAAAGTTATTTGAAATGATTTACCGACACTAATAACAACCGTAAAAACATGAATATTGTAATCTAACCAAGACTATTACATTTTAGATTTTTTCATTATACAATTAAGTTAATTTTGTTTTTTATTATTATTTTTATCATTATTAAATTGATATAATCCATCTACAATTAAAATCATTACATTCCAAGACCTACGTTAATAAGTTTAAAGTTTCATTCTCATGATATAAATTTAAAAAATGAATTACTAAATACTTGTAGTTTTCAGAATGCACTGGTCATCTGGTGATAAAAAGTAAAACTACGTAAATAACTCCCTCTTACCCCGCAGACTAACACATCAATTCGTACGGTAAAAGTCTATACGCCATCTACTCTTCCTCCGTACTTCGCACCCTTTTGAATTATATTGTCAAATCCACATAACATCAGTGGTTATAACCCAAGAACAAATCTCGTCTAAATTCTCTTTAAAAAAAATTCGAAAATTCCTTCGAACGTTTAACTTGCTGCCTGTGGAGTGCCGGCGGTGGCGTGACCATTTTCGGTACCCGGCGTGCGTTCACTTTTTCATGTGTAAATGTATGTGCAAAATTTCTCCAACTCGCTCCTTATTGATCATCAGATTCCGAGCTATTAACTTTTATTAATATTAATAATAACTTTTATTCCGCGATCTTTAAGTACAAATATCTTTACTTTTTCAATATTTTCGTTAGTAACCGCCGTAGACAGAAGACCGAATGGGAGTCGCTTTCGATCGAGTCTGGTCGAAATAACCATAAACCATAGACATCTCTTCAAAATATTCTTCAGTGTTTTGCAATTTTTGTGTAGAATTTGATTTGACAGAACGGTGCTCAAAACTTCTAAGGCGTACGGTACGACATTATGGTTTTTTTTATTCAATTAGGTACTCAGAGCGTATCACTGGAAATTTTATTCATATTATACTGATAAAGAGGTACGGAACCGAGGCTATACTTAACAAGCAAATAGAGTAACTCGCATTACCTTAGGCCGAGAACTTTTCCACATTCCTCATATATCGTCATACGCTCATAGGAAATAGAAGATCACAGTTTGTTTGGGCATTTGATGAAACGCCACCATTTTATTAAATGGCTTTAATGCCCGTCAAATCGTTTAAATATAAATTATTTGACGATTCGTCTAGCTTAAATTAGGTTCATCTATATAGGTGATCAAACATCATAGTATTACTAAATAAAAATTATGTGCTTTTGTGTGACAAAACTTTTGTAACTTCTATTCATAGCATCATTATAATGAATACACTTTTCTCATAAAATCATTATATTATTACAATTTTTTTTTAGGTACCATTTTTTTGATACAATATTCTATGTTTCAATCACGTTTTGACGCCGTAATCATGCGCATATGTAGATAAACAATGGAGAGTCGTTGGAATAACATAATATGCTGTACGTCCGGTACGTCGGTTCCACCAGGATCTTACTTGATCAATTTGGAGTGCTTTCAGTACGCCAAGTGTTTATACTTCAAACTATTATACGTAAATATTCTGAATTACAGTATGATCCCAATATGTCCAATAAAGCGTAGATCGGAGAGTGTGTGAGTGTGGCTAGTGATGTTGTCATATGAGGGATACGGAGAACCTAATATCTATTTTAGAGTGACTGACACACTTATACACACTCACACACACACATACACGCATTATTACACATACACGTGCACATGCACACGCACATAAATTATTATATGTTTTTATATAAATTATTTTCTTTCTTAAAATGCATTTTTGGCGTTGCCAACGTTGCCAACTGCAACAGACTTTTCAACTAGTGGAGTCGGCATCGTTTCTACTGTTTTTCTTGTAACCTTGTTCCCTGTGAAATAAATAAATAAAAAAAAAAATAAATGTAGGGAGTCGTTAGAATAAAATAATAGAACTTGCTACTAATCTGTCTATGCTGTAACGCTGTACGGCCGGTTGCTGTAGTGTTGTCACAAAAAGTGATCGGAAAGCGAACAGTCCGCTGCAGCTCCCGCGCCTCGCACCTTTATTTGTAATGTCTAATTACAATGTCAATTTCACGAAATGCCCATGATCTGCCCAACTTTACGATCGTGCAACGACATGTTGTACAAAAACCTACATGTAATATATGACCCAAATATGAATACATACAATACATGCATAGCTTTACGCTATTAGTTATTCGGGATGGACGGAACATCAAGGCGCAAGAACATCGCACATTTACAACACAATTTTAGTTCATTTATTGAATACCGAATAACTATGTTCTTTCTAAAAAGTGGTACGTACATAACATCGTAAATATCTCCTACTAGGGAACAAACCTTATTTCGATAAGTATTCCCTATACCCATCATATTATATCTTCAAATAGATGATCATACTTAAAATAGATTCGAAAGCAAATTTGCAGTCAAGCGATGAGAGAAGAATAATTTCTAGACATCAGAGACAGCAACAATAATTAAAGCTTTAAATTTGGATTAGTAGGATATATCATAAAGAATTAATGAACCTAAAACTAAAAACCTTAGAAAAAATAATATAATAACTAAAATATATTTTTAAAAGGAGTCCCTTTAGGCAAGGTTCCAAAGATACTAGCAGCGTTCCCCCTTTGAATAGCTAGACTAATTCTTTGTCCGAGGTAACTGCCAGCTTTTCGGTTTCCTGTGATGTCAACTAACCTTTTTGCTATTTCCTTAAAAAGCCTTATGGCGCTAGGACCCCACGGACCAAGGGTCTCGACACCGAATGGGACAAAATCATATTCGGAACCTAGACCCCTGTATTTGCATGCTTTAACTTTTTCAGCCGCTTCACAAGCCGCACCAGTTCTGTTGTTAGTTCGTCAACACAATTTACAAAATAGTATAACATTTAGAGGTATGTGGACCGTAAAAGGAAGCAAAACAAATAATGTAATAATTCGCGAAAAGGCTGTGCTTTCTTTGTCGTAAATTAACATTGATATGTTGTTTTTAATTTTTTAATTACTAAGAAAATTGTATAAACACTTATGTTCGGGTATAGATATAATTATCTAATTTACATGGACTACACCACACACGCAAAAAAGGACACTTATAGGTAGACCGCTTAAGGGCCGTAAGATCAATGATATTTTAAACGACGGAAGAGAGTTTAATCTTCTGTCTTCGATTATTTCGTAAGATCAATGGCAGATTACGAGCAGATTAAATTATCGAATATTGACAAAGAATCCTAAAAAGAAACGAATGAACTATGAATGAAAAGGATAATATGTGTATGTGTATGTGTAAGATATTAATCTAGGTCTTACTAATCCTTTCACTATTTCTATTGTTACAGTGGATTCAACTGTCGATCAAATTTTATTGCAGATTACGAAATCCATAGTTTTAACTGCTTTTGATCTTACGGCCCTAAGTGAGTCCTAGCCCGCGCGGTACAGTCACAGATACAGATACAGACACGGTACAGATACAGTATGACGACAAAGGGGGTCGAAGGAGGAGCGGGCGGTAAGCGCGCGAGTGTAATACACAAGAGGTGAATTTCGCACTGGACAGTTCTTAAGTTATGTGACGTCATAGCGGTAACGATAACATGGTGGTGTTTTTTTTTAATGGGAAAATTCGCGACCCGGCACCGGGCCACAAAAACAAAAACAGGGTCGCAGCATTACCTTCTTGTTATAATAGTACCTACTTGGATCCATCGTCGTCAACCCAGACCTAAAAATAAACTTGGGTTCGCTGGTCAAAAATAAACACCTTCATACTTCTCACTAACAGTCAACAATCAAAGCCAAATCAATTTATTAAACTAAACCCAATTGCAAGGTATTTAAATGTCAAATCTATTTTAGTTCGGTATAAAAAGAAAACCTGGACACTGAAAAGAACCGACAAGAAACTCAGTCAGGTATCATTTTTTCGACATCATTCTGCAATAGCTCTTTAGAATACATAACATAACATATCTCACGCTGTATCCCCAACGGGGTAGTCAGAGAGAGAGAGAGGTATTTAGAATATAATATTCATAAAGTCAGTAAATGCTTGTACTGAGGGGATTATTTCCAGACTAGTATACTTTCCAATGCGCGTGCGCGTTTAATAATAAGTTTATATCTCTTTTCCGTTAATTAAGTAATTTCTTAAGGAATTTTATTATTAAAACGAACAAAGTTGCCCAAAAATGAACCACTTGACTTTTGAATTTGATATCATTACAATTACAACCATTAATTATAGTTAAAAGTTATAAGTAAAACACTCATTTTTTATTATTGAAATACATTTAAGTACTTCTATTATCAATGAATGTGTTTTATGTTACCTAATGTACCAGTTTAAAAACTTGAGTGGGTCATAAAGGGGACGTATGAAAATGATAGGGCCAGAGCAAAACAATGTTTGGGAAACACTGCTCTAGGGGCGTCATGTCAAACGACGCTTCACGCCAATTGGACAGGCTTGATCAAGCATACTTGATCGTATGTGGCGAGCATTAGCCGTTGGAACGAACGCAGAATGACTGTGTGTCGTACACTGTGTTTACTCGCGACTGTTATTTTCTAAGCGTGGGCGTGCAGTGTAATATAGAAATTGTTAAAAGTGTCAGTAGGTATAAAATAAAATACGTATATAAAATATTTGTGTGTTCATAAATTAAATTTAATTATTTTAATATATACATTTTGTATTTGTGAATATCTGTGTGTATGTATGTTAATAAGTAGTAGAATAATATTAATAATTACATGAAATATAAATAATGTGTAAATATATATGTATGTAGTGTGAGTGCATATTATGTGGCCTACACACTAACTACATTTCCGACATCCTTCGAATAAAATAGATAAACCATTTTTTTTTTTTGTCAACATACTAACAAACTAATCTGATGACATCATATCGAATCAAGTTTTTGGTTCCTTGCACGCTAAATGACGATTTAATTGGTTTCAAGTTTCTCATTTTATTTTGTTTTTGCGCGATAAAAATATGTGAGTGAATATAAAGAAATTCTGATTACCTGCTTGCATTACTGAGAGTATAATCTATAAAACATGTGAATTAATTATTAACACAATACCACCAGCTAGTCGTTTATGTTGTCTAATAATATATGGATCATAAACAATGTATACCTAATTTACTTAATAATAATTTTATACAAAGGAATTTTTAAATCGTCGTAATAAGTATACGATCCATAGCACAACACGAAAATGCTTTGTTTTGCGATTCCGTCGTATTTTTTGTATAGATGATTCAGGGAACTCTGACCACAAGTATAATTGCTAGTGTTGGGCAGCTGTGACGGAATCCGCAGCGCGTTGCCTATCGCGCGCTCCGGTCAACGATCGGCCTGCCATTTGGAAGGTCGCCGCGCGGCCTTCTTTCGACCATCATCGTTCTAATATATCCATCGAGCACCCTGTATTTATTTCTATACATTTAAACAGTTACTATACGTACTCTTACATGCTTACATACATAGATGTGGGTTAACTTTCTGTGTCGACGGCGAATTTTGGTTAAGTATGACTTAAGATGGAATATCTACTTGAGTTCACAGCACTCTCTTACATAAAATTTCATTTGCAGAAATGACAGCGTATTTAATTTATCACTACCATCGCCTCAACACTCAAGCTTTTACACATATAGGTACTTTTGGAACACGATGAAACGATGACGAAGTGGTTGATAACCTTTTGTTGAGAATTCTTTTTAAAGAATGTCATTGAATTGAGTCATAATACGCTATACACATACATTTTAAAGTTAATTGATTTTTGTATAATAAGCCAAATCAGATACAATGTGTCCAACTCAGATTTGGTCTGAGGTATACAATTTACTTCTTTCAGTTAACACAGAGATTTGAAAATTGCGATAATATTACGAAAGCTATATTTAGTGAAGGCTTTAGAGGTGAAGGTGCAAGGTCAATCGAAGCTATAGAGCTTTGAGCCGTCCTATTCAATTTTCATCCTTCTACGTCAACGCATAATGCCGAAGTATTTTTGACTTTTTAATTTAATTGCGTGTATACTTAAGCGCAATTAAAACTTATTCACATTTTGTGACGAAATTTAACGGAGATTTCTATTTCGTTCATTCAAAATGACCTACTTTTCCTTCAAAACGCATTATGCAAAATAATCTCATATCATGATCTGCCTGAACTGCCTAAAAAGCATGTAACATGCTTCACAAAGAGTTATAGTCATGACCTCGAAATGAAAATCATGCAGCTCTCCTAACCGTTATACTAACGAGGTCATTTATCAACTTTGTTATTGTTTCTGTCTGTACGCATTAAGATGCAGATTAGATATAGCGTTTGATTCATGTGATAGTATGTTATGCGTCTTCCATACGAGTATGTGCTTATGTGCATGTGCTTCTTTCACACTATTAATGATTAACTCCATCGACACGTGTGTTCACACTACTGCAGTTTTTATAGTACTAGCGGTTGCATAGCTTCTCCCTTTATGAAAATACGAGACGCTATATGTGTAAATACAGGATCATATCGTTCGTATTCGTATTAAACAATATGGACACCTTAAACGAAACTTTAAAATGAAGAGATACGCAGTATGACAGGGTTGTACAACAGTGTTATTGTAAAAATTAAGCAATGCTGAGATGGTTCGGGCACTTAGAAAGAATGAGTGATGAAAGACTGACGAAGAAAATCAACAGAGCTAAAGTGAGAGATAACAGAGGCCAAGGAAGACCAAGGCTGACTTATGAAGATCAAATAGCCAGAGTGTTAGCAGACGGAAATGTCAAAAGCACTCGCATACCTAGGCGAAAACGTGTGAGAAGAATAATGAGATTTGAGGAAGTGGAAGAGGTATGTAAGAACCGCGACGCTTGGCGCTCCGTTCTCTCTGACTACCCCATTAGGGATACAGCGTGAGGATATATATGTATGTATGTATGTATGTATGGACACCTTAAATTCATATTAAAAACATAAAATATAAGATAAATCATTGCTATATCCACTTAAACTTAAGTATTGTCTGCGTTAATGATAAATCACGAATACTCAACAAATCCTTGTAAGAAGAGGAAGTATGCGTGCAAGTATCTTTACCAATATCATGATTCCGCAATTGAATGTTAAATTAAGTAAACTGGCAGCGGTAAGCACTGCATCACGTTTTAACAAGTGCAACAAGTTACAATGTTTATTATTCACTTTATAACATTACATGGTTGTACGAACATACCAGATTTATGATCTGAACAGCTCAGTAATACGTTAATTTCTTTTCTTGACATAGAATATAACTCGATGAACCAACATACTCCATAAATAGGTTATACAGAGCTACTTATTAATTATACGTCATATTCCTGCTGAAATAAGTAACAAAGAAAATGCCAAGAACTAATTTTCCTTGTGTCATAACAATCGGATATAGGGGAAGCGAGATCAATCACCCCAATAACATAATGAAGTACTATTACACAGTAAGCAATCTTTCGCATTGTTATTTCCTCAAATTACCTACACAAACTAATAGATGTTTTCTTCGAAAACGGCACTTAATGTAGATGCTTCAATTTCAAAAACTCGAAGGTAAAATGAATTCGTTCACAAGTTCTCATGAAATACACGTAAACTTCAAAAATTATCACAAGTTCGTGCTCGAGGCAATAAACGAGCATTCGAGGAAAATAGTGCCTACCCAGGTAGAAAAGTTTTGATGAACACTGTCGGAGAGACTCGCTTAGAGAACACATAAAAAGGAAGGGGACAGAATGAAAAACAGATCGCAGATGCCAAGTAGATATCTAATATTCTGATATAATGGATGTCTGTAAAAATGTATCACGGAGTTATTGAATTTTATTGCCACTAATTGTTAGCAAAATTATTTGCCAAAGTAGCTTTCTTGTCTTTGTAACACATAGCATCAAATAAGTATGATTAATTTGCTACACCGTAAGCTCACTAATACGCACTAATGTTTTACATTATTGTGATGAAATTATTGTTAAGAGCCACTTATTACGTTGTTTTGGTGAAGGTCGATCATTTGCCTATTTTATTAATAGCATAATATAAAGATTTGTTTACTATAGTAAACGAGCGTATAAATTCTAATCCATACGTGACGAGTCTACGTTATTACGCAAACTCGAAGCACCAAGACAAGGAAATAACCTTTAACATCTGACACTGCTCAAACAAATATTAGTAGGTACCAATAATGCATTATTAGATATGCATGACTTTACTATCTAAATTAACAAGTTACTAAAAGATCAATACATACCTATGTATGTGTAACGTAACTACACGAGGAAAAATACTTATTTCGCAATAAATAAATTAGTACATGTACCAAGACTGTTCGAAATTTTACAAAAGTAGTTGAACACTACCTATGTAATACCTAAATAATGAAGTATCCAAGATGCTTAAAATTTATCTCTAATTTGCTCGCTCGCAAAAATAACTCACAATAGATATATTATAACATAGAATCCGCAATGTAAGGCTTTGAAATCCGCAATCATCAATTAAAAATACGTCTACTGGTAATAAATTACAGGTTTAATGAAATGTCGCTCATACTAAGCGCGAGCGCGAAGCAGTTCAGACGGTACAAGCAGCGATGCACACCGCGATTATGATTGATGTTAAGTACGACCGCTCAGTGAAAGCATTTAAATGGAAACCTACACACGCTTGAATCTTGAATCGTAGCGGTATCAAACCCTACTACAAAAAGCGCCCAAAACACGCGTTACCATTTTTCTCCTACATTGCACAATACGAATTTGTTAACGGGAACCGGCCATCTACATTCGACTTTTTTGTTTGTGCACGGACGAGTATAAATTGATAATGCTGGTAATTTAGCGCCGGTCGAGTGCCGTTGCCCGCTACGCTAATGAGTTTATAATGGACACAATAATGTAAGATGATCATATATTTACAGCGCCAAAGTTTAGTTTGAGTGTGATTGGAAATCACATAATATCTAAGCACTGTCACATTATATATTCAGTCGGCACAAAATAGAAAACGGAATTAATGAATATAAAATATAAATAAATTATGTGACTTAGTAAGCAATTAACTCAACATAAAAAGTTGTGATAAGTACTTTTTTTTGCTTTGCAGGAGAAATTTCAAACAAATATCTATGGGCTATGTGGAGCTTTTACCCACCAAAACTCCGGCGATGGTCTTCCTCGGGTCGTTGTCGAGGGGTTTCGGGATCTCCTATGGAAAATTGGAGTGGACGACCGGAGCCTCCACTCCGATCGACTGCGACCCAATAGCCTCTTTAATAGTCACCTTTTACTTATATCGGCGGGGAACACCGTAGTCTTTATTCTCGGGCCCGGGCAACAGGTCTGTCTACTAAGTACTACTTTAAGTGTACACTTAACACCTATATATCTACATACATATATATGTATGTAAGGGAACATGTCGTAGGTACTGAAAACAAGTGTAAATTATGGACAGCACAAAAATTGAAATGTTGAATGTTGCTTCATTATAGTTTCTTACTGAGAAAACCGGTACACATAGTTTTAAATTATCACGTGAAACTTCTGCGTGAGACATCAGCGAGAAAACTTGATCTAACTTTAAAAAAACAGTAGGTAATTGGACTGACACCTCATATTAAGCGAGAAATATTTTGTAGGCAAGTGTTTACCTAGGTATTAACCGTTTCTTTACATTCCATGTGTTTACTGACTAAACATATAATCATTAGCTACCTATAATAATTACAAGATTTCGACCTGAAAAATTTAATTCTTGTCATTATCCCAAAGCGGAATTATGTAGTCATATTTATTGTATTGTGAATAATCAATTGTGAATAATTATGTAGTCATATTTATTGTATTATGAACTGCAAATTATTGAAAAATTTTTTTTTTTTAATAATTCCTACAACATAATTTAGTAAATAAAGCATATAACATAAATAAGACATAATTTAATAATTAAACAAGGGAATTCTATTTTCGAAATCTCATACAATAATGACAGTTTCAGCTTCGACTATACTTCGGGAATCCTCTTCTAATTTATTTTCACGATAATTTCATCTCCTCAAGTAATAGGATCATCATGATGATATCACTTGTTCGAAGCACTTCCGTGCTATTTTATCGATATCTCAGTACATTTTGATCTAACTATTGAATCATAGTCGTCCGTCCTAACCGACTTGAACTCGACAAAAAATAAGAATCAGATGACGTCTGCGATCGGTTATCTATGTGAAAAAATTACAAAAAAACAAACAGTTTTCTTTAACAAAAAGATCAGGTATACGAAACGGATTTAAAACAACCTTTGGTGGCAACAACCTTTTCTAAGTAATGACAAAGTCATACTCATATGTTTCACGATAGTGAACTTACCTCATTGGCAAAAGTAAGAGTGGAAATACAACGGAATAACTAAATAATAGCTAATTGAAAGTGAAAAAGTAGGCAATCGAAGATGGGAACTAGTCTCGAGACTTAAATGTTAATAATGAATGTTATTAAAAGATTTTATTTATCTGTGCTATAACGTTTATAGTAAATGGCAAAGCGTGAGTTTCAGTCGCAGCGGCGCAGTGCGGGCGCAGGTGACGCCATTGCCTGTAGATCTTCCTTGTACTGTGACTCATCTTCAACGTGTTCGTGACCTGGTGCGCGGATTTTGTTTACTAGCCCCGACTTGCCTTCGAAATGATTAACATTAATCACGTATTAGTAATCATTTCTACTAAGAAATTTATCTTTAACTTATCATAATTGAAGTGGAAATACCGAATTTCTGTGAGATAATTGGGCATCTGTATGAAGAACTACCTTAATAACACTAAAGTAAGACAAAAAATGCCACCAACTGTCTAAATTACCTATGTACGTATATTTAGACTATAGTTATCATTTTCTTCACAAGTGTAGACAGAAAAATACATACTACGCAACATGCAATAGTGATGTCCAAAATCACTCTGACACTGTGCAGTCGTTTTCTTCGGTTTCGCAAAAAATTGATTTATTTATTTTATTTTTCAATTCAATTCAACAAAAAGTTATATTTATACGATTTCCATACTAAAAAAACACGCTTTTATTAGTAACTCACAAAAAGTTAAAAATAATTAATTTTTTCCTATATAGCTGTTAAAGTGTTAATATAGCTTCCTTTTTTAAGTTAACATAAAAGAACCGATAATTTAAAAGCGTGAGACGGGACACATTATTTATGAGCAGGTGTAGACATAACTTACTTTTTGCTTACTCATAGTTATAGTTAGCACTGCACACTTAACTGGGCAGTTTTCTGTTAACCTGTACAGCTTTAGAAAATTATTTTTAACACTCTTTTATTAGGTCGACCTGTAACTATGAACTACTGGCTGAGCTTGTGGCTCTGGCAGGAGCAACTGAGTACGTACTTGGCTGCGCCACATCCAGATGTCGAGTGTTTAGCGACTCGCGGGCAGCACTGGAGGCGGTAGTAAGTGGGAATTCCCTCCATCCCCTAGCGGTGAAAATAAGAGCCATAATCGATAAGATTAGAGAGCAAGGTAAATCAATCAAATTGTATTGGATTAAGGCTCACGCGGGGTTGCAGGGAAACGAGAGAGCCGACAAACTGGCTAAGGGGGCGGCACTAGGTAAGAAGACGAGGCTGGAGTACGAGGCATGCCCTGTTTCATTCGTCAAACGACAAATTAGAATGGAGTCGATTGACAAATGGAACAGCAGGTACAAAAGTGAGCAAACGGCCTCGGTTACTAAGATATTCTTCCCTGATGTCGCCAACGCCTACCTGGTGGTGAGGATAGACATGGATCACATTCTCGTCCAGATCCTGACGGGGCACGGAGGGTTTTCCGAGTATCTATATCGTTTCAGACGCAAGGAGAACCCAATGTGCTCATGTGAGACGGGTAGGGACGAGAGTGTGATTCATGTCTTGGCAGAGTGCCCAATGTATGAGTATGAAAGGGTAAAAGTAGAAAGTGAGATAGGAAGTAAAATAAAAGAAGAGACAATACACTCAATAATGGCCGAAGATAACAATACATATAATTTTTTAAAATATTGTAAAAAGATCACGCAAAAGGTAACTAAAAGGAATAAATAGCTTTTGGGAGAATATAAGATTGGAGCATAAAGAATTTCAATGGTAGAATATAGAATAAAAGTGTAAAACTGTAATATTAGATGGATAAGGAATAAATGTGATATTAGCATAAGTAGGCATAAGGATAGAGTGTATAGGCGTAGATGAATGTAATAATGGATTACGAAAAACTGTATTGGAAGCAAAAAAAAAATGTTATAGACAAGTAAGGCAAATATATTAAATTGTTTAATAATAAGATAAAAGGAGGTAGATAGGAAATAAAGAGTAGGATTGAATAAAGGATGGTATGTACCCAGAGGAAGAATAGAATGAAGAAGGGCAAAATAAATAGAATAATAAGGACCCTCCCTCACCTTACACATATCAGGGGAAGCAGTAAATAAATGAAAAAAAAAAAACTACGAACTACTATATAATCTGAAGAACTGAATTTCACCCATTTCTAATGATTTATTGTTTCACCATGAAACTTGGAAATTGCGTGTATAGTTCTAAAAATAATACAATATTATGTTACCATCGATTTGAACAACGCTTGAACGGCTACGACTCAGTCCATCGAGTTTGGGCTCAGTAGATTTGTCTGATTGTCAGTAGATTTGTCGCAGTAGATTTGTCCCGAGTGGCAAACGGCACTTTGACTGTATTTCCAGTCGGACTGATGCCTACTGAATGATTTATGTTAGAAAAAGGTCTTAAATTACTTGTAAAATAAAGAATATTTTTAAATTACTAGAAATAAAAACATTTATACAGACATGCCATAGGCATAACAAAAGTATACTCTTGGACCAGTGTATCTATGTAAGTCATGATCATGAACCTTTCCGAAATGAGTAAAAATACCTATGACTATAAACCAGAATATATGATCTTAAATTTAAGTGAAGCAGTTCACTACAATAGATATAACATATAAGTACCTCATTTAAAAAAAATACCAGATCTATTCCGGTTGCTCGTCTGAAATATTTTTGCTAAATCCAATAAATTAAGTATGTAACGTATACATTTGACCGGCTTTTTGGACACAAGCACGTTTATTTGTAAATAATAAAAATAATAATTTTAAATTGACGTAGCTTATATTGAACTAGCTTTTGCGCCCGACTTCGTCCGCGCGGTGGCGACTTACAAAAAAGGGGATAGCATAAAAACTCCATGAAAAAATACATATACTTACGTGTCAATTTTCATGGTAATTGGTCAAACGAAGTTGGAGTTTAGCGATTTCATATATACAAACAAACATACATTTTTATATATACAGATTTGCTCGATCATATTACATAGTAAAATTTTCGGCACTGCGATTGTAGTTTATCTCATGACGCGCAAATAGTTTCGAGTTCGCTCTGAGAGAGACTCCAATAGAAGAGCCGACATCCGGCTTAACGCTTTATGAAGATACCTGTTTCATCTTTACTCATGTGTTTATCATGACGATACTTTTTTATCTAATATAATTTCATTTACGTATACCCTAATACGTTCCAATGATCTATTTATGGAGCTGACAAATGCGTACAAGCGATTAATAAATTATGTGTTATCTCAGCTTTATTTAACGTTATTGTGTCACACCTCACGCGATACATCTACATTATGTATGCGTGTTATCGACGGTATAAAAAGGCATGTAAGTATTTGATCCAAGTGGTTCATCACTATTTATAGGTTATCAAGAAACTAATCATTTCTAAACTATGATTTCCGGCTCTTTGTTTTTAACACTACATTTTTATTCCGTAATGTAAACAAATCGTAGATTGCAAGACATTGATTCACAAAATAAGTAATCGTGTGATGTACAAGTATATTTCACTCTTTTAATGATTTATAAAGGAAATATAAGAATTATAGAATCAATAAAATGTTAGTAAAACTGTAAATCAAAATTTAAAAATTTGTTTAGTATTGTGTTAACGTAATAGGACAAGGACTTGTATATGTGTATGAGCTAACAACTTGTCTTTATCTAGTTCCGCTTTGCCATCTGTAAACTCATATGCCTTCTATAATGGTGTCAAGGTGTAACTTTATTACTCCTTGACACTCTCACCACCACGAATGGGATGTCGCGTTAGGTTATGTATGTATATATTGATGTATAAAGCTTTTTTCATATCGTTATCGGTATGAAAAAAGCTTTATTATGTATTTCAATGTTTATACATTGAAATGAAAGATTGGCAAACTAAGAAAATATGTCACTTTTAACATACTTAAGTATACGCATATGTATCAACACATTCATATCCTCACGCTGTATTTCTAACAGGGTAATCAGAGAGGACGGAGCACCAAGTATCGCGGTCTTTACATAAGAATATACTTCTATCGTCTCCTCAAATCTCATCATTCTCCTTACACACTTTCGCCTAGGTATGGGAATGCTTTGATATTTCCGTCAGCTAACACTCTGGCTATTTGGTGTTCATAAGCCAGCCTTGGTCATCCTTGGCTCTGCCACCACTCACTTTCTCTCTGTAAATTTTCTTATAGTTATACGTATAGTATATATATATGTAGAAAATATATTTCAATTTAATCAACCAATATATAATAATCGTATTTTTTAGAGCATTAATTACTCTTAAAACACAATGCACCATAATGATTTGTAATAAATGATCGGTGGCAAAGTGCAGCGTGGTCGATTTGGGCCGATGGTTGTGATTGGATCGTGTTAAATAACGGCACCTAACTAATTATCTATTAAAGGCAACAATGGTCTCACGTCTGTGGCGGACGACAGCGGTCACGTTGTCGCACCACTCCGCCACAACACGTCAAACACCTGGCCAGACATTGGCAATTACGATACTACCACATCTAACTAATACTAATCAAGTCAAGTCATCGATGAAAGGCTAATACATTTTAATCTAATCTCTGCTATCCAGCACAGTCAAAAACTACTTAGATTGTGTGAAATTATTTGTATATATGTAAAACGATCATTTAAAATTCACGGCTTAATTTGTAGTTGCAAAGCGTTCCGCGTAAAAATGCTAAGGTTTTCCCTGCCAAAGGAGAGCACAATCTGAGTGAGCTATTCCCAGGCAGTATAAACAAATTCTGATCACACCGACGGCGGCACGTCGACGGCGATGAGAACGGCGTCGACTACCTTGCCCACTTTACATCGCTGCTCGTACCCAGCCGTGTACACATCCTATGTCAATGCATAGCAAACCAATTGAATACTACAATATACATATACATCTTTTATTAAAATGCTTTGTAAAGTGAAACATGTTTTTATTTTGCATATATTACGCTTAGAAAAGTTTCGGATTCTTCATCTAACCAGTAGGTAAGTAATAATATTCTGCGACCTAAGTATGCAAAGCACATAACATATTTTACTATTTATTTATTAATAATAACATCTCTACTGTGCAGTTGGTACTAATGCACTGTCTCGTTGGTATGATGGTAAATAAATCTACCTTCTAAGTTAAGTGTCTCGAGTTTATTCCCGACTAGGTCAATTTACTCTGTCAAATATTCTTGGAATCTCGATATCACAGGTGCTGCCCCGTTCGTTGGACGATGATAAAAGCCACCAGTACTTAGTTTGAGACCGTACAATAAAATTGACGTAATTATCTGGATAATATGAAATTATTATGGTTATAATTATAATTATTTTAAAGTAAAACGTAGTAACTTACAATACCAAGAAAGAACAAGTCACTCGAATCAATCTGTAGGTATTTATTCAATTATAAATGTAATAGTATAAAATAAATGATGATAGAACATTTTATTAAAATCATAATTAAGTAGAGTACATAGGTTTTTACAGACAATTATTAAAACTAATACTTTAGTGCCGATGTCACTACTACTTACTAACATAAGTACTGAAAACATTCTTGTTGCATATTAAAATGTTTTATCATGCAAGACTATCGCTAACACGAAACTTGTACGAATATTAAAAAGTTAACATACGAAATTATTTAAAAATCGACCAGCAACAGAAGTCTAGTGGATCTGCTGATATCGGTGAGTGGGCACAAGATTCAGGCGCTCGCAATAACGGGACTCCGCTGGCGGCTCTGCACACAAATTAATGGCTGCCGTTCAAGGCCGCCTACAAGCAATCGACATAGATACATCGGTTTGTCGACTACAAGAACATGGCGCCTTCCGACTCACGGTCAAGAATGAGGCCGAGAAAGCGGTCTCAACTTGACCGCTCTCTAGCATACCGACCCTCGCGATGCCGGTGCTGCGGCGATAACTGCGAAAGTGTTCGTAATTGTTTAAGTAATTGCTATGTTAACTAAATGCTAATTGGTTTTCAGTTCAATGTGACTGTCAAATCGAAACACCAATTAATTGAAAATGGAAGTTCTACTATTCATTCTAACAAATAGCTATCGAAGAACTCTCTCCTTTGTCATTCAGAATAAAAGTAAAGTGAAATGTGTTTGTGTGTCATGTACGATACCCGCGGTTGAACAGTTTGTTCGTCTATCAATACAGCAATTAAGTCCTTATCATTATGCCTACACGGAACACGTCTTCTGTTTGACTCTCGATTGCTCCATTCACAAATTTGATGCCATTAATTTGAATGGGTGTAGCACAATGGTGGTTGGTTAGTCGGTGGCTGGACGGGTGCTGGTTTTTGCCACTCGTGGTTGTACTGTTACTGTAGCCGAGTTTCGCTCGCCAGCGACTATCGTTGATACTTTCAGTTACGATGTCTATTTTGCACTTCTCTTGTTGCCACTGTCATCTTATTGTGGCCGAGTTAACTGACAAAAAATATCAATCAAAATTCTAGCACAAGAGCCCGCGGCAACTCTTGCTCAACAGATATAAACGAGAAGGAAAATATTTTAACTACATCGCTTAAGGTTTCTGTGTCGAGTTGTGTTTACTATGAATTATAATCTAACATTTTATTTTAGTTTATGTTACAATATGATATTTCGTATATTGTATTATTACCTGTTAATTTGAACAAATCCACTAGGGTCATTGCATAGAATTATCGTGGCCATTGTCAAAGCGCTAAATATTGTATAATCATCAATAAAGTATTACAAGTATTATATATTAATCAATTAATATCAACACACAAGTTCATAAAATTGAAACGTCATCGCCAAGTAAACCTATTTTAAAACTCATCAGAAGGCCTACACTTTGACATAATTTTTGTTATTAGGTATGTATTCTATAAACTAAGTCTCATTCACGACTCGAGCCTTAAGTATACTATTTTATTATTAAAGAACAACTAAGCAGACCAAAATAAAATGCCCCAAACTAGTCTTTGCAGTGTCATAAATTATTATAGTTATCATCTTGATATTATGATCCATCATTTCTACAGTTCCATTCTAAAATTAGAATAAAGGAATAGTTATGGAATCATCTCAGTGTTTGTCTACGCTTCTGTTGGTCACGGCCGTTATTTTATTATGATTAAACAGCTGACAGTCGTGATAAGTGGTGACTCAAAGACAGATGAGTTTCCGATTTTGAGGGTTTCTTTTAGAGCCTAAATAAAATGTTAAAAAACAATCTTTTTTTAAGCTTATCGCGAGGACTATCAAATGAATGCTTCTTAAAATTAGTACATTGAGTTACTTTTTAATGTAGAACTTTTTTTACATAGAAAGAATGCTCCACTACAAACTTAGTTTTGCGATTGGCAGTATTTTTACGTAAAGAGAAAGCTGTAGGGCAAACTTTGTTTAGCGATTGGCGGTTAGTACCAACTAACAGTAGGGAACACTAATGTGCAAGTAACTTAGCCGGTTTTTCTCACGGCATTGGTATAGTCTGTATACTTACCGTACATATATAGCATACATGATATCACGACAACCAGTGCGATTAAGACTACATATTACACAAACATAATATATATACATACTTATATGATACATACGTACTCTCAAATGTCAATAATTATAGAATTGAACATAAATAGCGATTAAGGCTCATAATGTATACACTATATAGATACTTGAGTGAGTACAATGAAACCACATTAGCTAAGATTCTATACCTATACCCTCTTGGATATAGGTAAGCCTATCAATTTAGATATATACAAATAAAAAAATAGATCAAAATAGATACTTTTTGTCTCTAGCAATAAATTATTTTGTAATCACGAGAACTATGAAGTGAAGAACAAGATATAGCTTACACCGTACAAGTTCAGTGACTCTACCTTCCCTTCGAAGTTGGCAAGAAACTGCATTCGCGTTTGGCAAACCAGTTTGCGCTGCCCAATACCATCGTCCTGTAGATATCGATCTCCAATTAAATGTACTTATGTAGCCCAAAAACTCTTAATTGGCAATGTACTAAATATTTTTATGCACGCTGTTTCAAGTAACACATCTCTGTTACATAACAATTAGCGAACAGGCCGGTAAGAGTGCGCGGACTTGCGGAGTGCGCGGGCGCCGGCGCGGGGTCATTGGCAACGCGGCCGCGAGCTGCCTCTTAGGTTCAAGGGTATCTCGGACAGGTCTACATGCTCTTGCATTCTGACTGCTAGCTAACGATTTATATCGCTTGACTATCGTAACTAAATAACGGAAAGACATAAATGGTGTTTACATTCACTTTAAACATTATTTTTAAAAACCATAATATAATTATTACTGTTTCGTGTTTACTATATCTACTAAATAAAATATTTTTCTATTATAAAAAACAAATATCCACGTGTTATGATTGTTATATGAAATGTTGTAGTCTCATTTATAACCACCACAGACCGTCGCTGATATATTTGTCATTAGTATGTTTTCACGTCTACTGTATTAGCTAATTTGACATTGGTGGGTGCTCATGACACTTACTTATTGCTTTTATGATGGTTTGTAGGTTAGTATTGATCGTTTTAAAAATCATATGGCAGTATTGCGAACGATCATAAACTTACAATCATAATATCTTCAAGAAAGTGACGTGAACAACGTTTACCTAATAATATCATAAGTTCACGCGTGACTATAGAATTATATTACCATATCACAGTATTTTATTGATATAAGTACCTGAGGAGACTTAACTATAGAATTTTAAACGAAACATTTCTGTTAGCTGTATAAAGACAGACCGGTAATAATGAAAGCAGATATTCATTCTCAGAATAAATAAAATACTTTGTTCATACGAAAGTGAAAAAATGTATTAATTATAGACACTTAGTTCATTAAAAATCGAATACTTGACGTTTACATAACCAGTGGCTTGATACGAGTATATCTATATCACAATCTATTATCCTTACATTTCATCAAACAGTATGCTTTCGAATGCATCCCAATTTCAAATCATCGCTCCCAGTGTATTACGACGTGGAAATCAAAAGGCCGTTAAATGAAATTAACAACTGATATAAACAATTCTATCTTCAAATATTTCTATTGATAATAAATAATTTATTTAAAAATCTGCCGCTGACTGATTTTGATTATCCATAAAATTCAAAATTACATAAACGGTAAAATTATGCAAATTAAAATACTTTTCATAGGTTTATTCGGAATTTAAATACTACCTGGCACAATTAAAGACAATAAAAGTAAAAAATGTTAATAAAATCGATGTTCTATCAAACTCAAACTTGTAATTAATTGAAATATGTATTATATGCTATATTACACAACTTACATTAAGCAAATGCCTGAATAATTGAAGCAAATACCTGAATAATTTTCTATACAACATCCACCTACAACTAGCTTCAATAAGCAACTCGTTTGCATTATTTGCTGAACATATTTGTAAAACCCGAGAGCCCTTCTCGTTTATCAGACCAATGAGATTCTTGTATGAGTGATGCACGACTATGACGCATTGTTGGTACCGTACATCACGAACTTATACTCATGTTTCGCTATTATTTTAGTTTCGCAGATAAATAACTATTAACAGATTGCGACCATGAAAATCAATTTCCTTGGCTCCAGATAAAACCCTTAGCTTATTTTATAACGAAGCCAACTAAGTCGGGAGCAGTTACATACGAACTTACGTAAATGTAAGGTCTATTCTCTTTTGTATGGTACAAAAATATATCAAAAACTTTGTTATTTATATTTCATAATACAATTATATTTTATGCTAAATTATGCAATCAATTTTATTATATAAATTATATGTTAATTATATGTTATAAATGTTACATAATTAATTTGTCTTGTAATAAGTGACGCTGCGCAGGCGACACATCGTTGATGTCTAATACAAAGCGCAAAACGCGTGCGCGTGACCGTCATTCATTTATGAATGAATAATAACTGTCACAAAAACAATCTTCAATGGAGGACGTGCACTATTAGCGTGAAAAAATGCCAAAGAATATCATCATTGTTATTATAATACGATATTTTATTATAACAATTCTTACGTTTCTGTATGTACAGTTTTCATTGGAGAATGCTAAATTAAGATATTTTCTCATTTTGCAAATGTATATACATATATATACACCTATTACTACCCCGTTAGGGATACAGCGTGAAGATATGTATGTATGTATATTTATACATATTACTCTGTATTCCTGACGGGGTAGTCAGAGAGGACTGAGCGTTAATTTAAATGACAATATAATTTATTTAAATAGTTAGCTTACTTAAAAAATAAAACTAAAGTGTATTTACTACTTGGTTTACAACGACATCAAAGAACTGACTTTTTTTTCATTGGTTTTGACAAATACGCGGTTAAAAAAGCCGACAGTTATTTCACTATACGTTCTAAGGGAAAAGCTATATTCTAAAGTAAGCTTATGTCGTCATTTATTTGAATCGTGTTCTTTGAGGCCTTCCACACTCGGCGGATTGAACACAAAAACCACCAAAATGCCTGCCGGATGAGCTAACCAGCCCCGTACCAAAACACGATTCATTGATTACCTTGTAAAAAATTTAATCATGGCTTAAAATTACAATATTTCCAACGGAATCTTCAATTTTTAGCAGGTCACCTACGAAATTCTTAAGTCGTAAAATAAGTCGTAATTTTTCTATTTATAGATAGTTATTACTAGGTACATAATAAAACAAAATACTGTAGTAGTATATAACGTTCAAATATTTTTTCTTTTATATAGCATTAACATCAAAGACCTAAGTGTCATACGTCGCAATGCAAGTTAAAAAACATTTTTTTATGAGATGATCGTGCAGCAACCAAGCAACAACAAAGCGGATATTGTATAAAAAGCTGATGTCAACATGATGACGTCTGTTGATGATCTCCATATGCTAAAGCTTATTATAATTTAGTTCTTAGTACTAGAACTTAAAGTAAGTAACGTATTTTTTATTTAATATATTACAACATTAATAAAAGAAAAAATAACATTTATTAATTTAGGTTATAATTTGTTATAAATACGTAACTAGCTCAGTCCTGTTACACACTAACCCTTATTATCTTCATTTTTCAGTCGCAATAATTTATTATTATTATTATTTAATCTACATTCTATGTAGCTATAGTTATTCAGGCAAACTGTTATTCTTCGTTCGTAGTTGGTAAGTGCATAAATAGTGTATAAATATAAAGTATATAATACGTAGCAAGTTTTTTATAATTTCCAAAATATTTAGGTAGTCGATTTGTATCAAAAGATGCCGTTAAGCAATTAAACTGTAAATGGTAATTAAGATCATTTCATACTCGCATCTCTCGCTATGCACTCACTAGCGATATTCGGCGTAATAAACGGAGTTTAATCAACGGTTATGGCCCCTTTAATAGCCGGATTTATGGATAAATAATGTGTATTGTTGATCACTATTACCTACTTTGTTCTACTTAGGTACATCTACAAACATAAACTTAGATTTATGGTAATTTTATAGCACATGAAATAAGCTTTTTAGATTTACAAATGTTCGCAAAAGATATTAATTTTAATATTAGATTTTCATGAAAAAACCGATAAAGAAACAGAGGAGTCATAATATATTACGCCAATGATAGTTATCGCTGATATGAGAACGGATATAAAAATACGATTACGTAACGAAACAGTACCTACCTACTTTACCGGTAGTACCAGACTAATTGCTTAAATACTATATTATTTAAATACTGGAGGATGAATCCCGTTGCACGGCTATCGACTTCTCTTAACCAGTCAGCCACTTCACTATAAGTGCGTTTATGTCTACATTACCTGCACTTGTGTAATACTAATTATAACACAAATTTATGTATTTATGTACCTACGTATATGCATTAACCGTGCGTGTTTTGCTTTAGCTGTAATGAATAAGATAATCACTGTAATATAATGAAGCAAAATTGTCAGATTTTAAGTATTTTTAATATAAATATTTGTAACTTCCTCATGCATGGATATTTTTAAGTAATAGGTATGTAACTTGTATACATAGTAGATTTGCAACCGCTGCTATAATACGTATTAGCAAATATGCTACCTAACCACTTACATATTACGATAAGTATAAAATATACAATATACATACACTTTTATACTATTTACTAGTAGAATTATAAAACTAAACTTACCAAATAACAGACTAATTACATACGTTCATAACTCACAGCTATAGACCGCGCCAAACTTCTATTACACTTTGAACACGAGGCGATTAACGGCGCAGAAGCAAAATATTGTACAATAATATATTATACGATAGCGAAATATGATTATTATATTTATTATATATTAATATTTTGCTTCTGCGCCTCTAATCGCCTCGTGTTATCGCATAAATAATTAGTTCTAATACGTATATCATTGTTAGCGAATACTTTACGAATTAGCAGTTTTATTTGTTATCTTTATTTTGTCTTTCCGTGTAAAGGGGTTTGGAGGTTTTAGTAAGAAAGATGGCTATCCTCCATTTTGAAATTTTCCGAAATCGCTTCGCACGTTCTAACCTTTATAAATCGCTAGAGGACACTCAGATGGTCACAAAATATAATAAGTCAGTTCATATTTAAGCCACCAGTTTCAGAGATATTTCCTGTTAAAATCGACTTATCAAAATGTATTACATTCATTTTATCTACTATTATATCAATCGAGCAATATTTGTAGATGTATATACATTGCTTTCTGAAAAACGGTTCTAACGATTTCGATGTAATTTACAAGATAGGAGTTGAGAGAGGCAAGAAATCGTTTTCTCCGTCTTTCACACACTTAAAACTTCTAAAGCCTTAACTTCTAAACTTTTTTATTTTATTGCAAAGTTTACCTTCTCAATAGCACAATGACTAGAACGTAGGTCAACTACGCCAAAGTGAGCAGATTCGAACTGCAATATGCTCACTCTTTTTTCTTTTAATAAATTAAAATAATATGTCTAAGTTCAGTTCGCAACAAGTTCCTATTAAAACACATATAACTTCAATAATGTACTTACAATAAGGAAATAAAATGAAAGATAATTATAAAAGCATTGACTTCACAACTTTAGACAGCCTGTCCCGTACTATGAAGTGAGGCAAATAGATGTGTGGGTGCTGTTTTGTAACGAAATGGCGACTAATCAGCTTATCTGATAATAAATGTGTGTCGTATGTACAGGTGAATCAGGTTACCTGATTTAGCTCACTGTTGCTGCTCACACACGGCGTCTGGCTTTGGAGTAATTTATAAAGTCTATGGCGAAAAGAAAAATTTATTATTTATTTTCCTGAACATTTAATTGAATGTTAAATATCATGGACTTCCTTAATCTTAAGTTATTATGTTATTAAAAAGAGTATACAAGCAATAATCGTATATTTATTACCGCGTTTTCGAAAATGGCTCTAACGATTTTGATGAAATTTACAATATAGCTTAACGGTGGTCATAAATCGATCGAGTTCTAATCCAATTCTGAGAAAATTCGTTTTTTCTATGTTTTCACACACTTAAAACTTCTAAACTCTAAACTCTAGAGTTTGTGAACGGGACGACGATGATGATAAATGTATATTAAGTTAATTGTTATTATAAAGTGGTTAATAGGTTAAATAATAATTATAATGAATGAGATAATTCAAATATCAAAGTAAAATTCTTTTTAATAGTATTTTAAAACTTATAATGTAGATAAATGTCTTTGTATAAATGTAATAAACATTACCTATTAATCCGTAATAATGTTTAGTATGTCATTGTCAAGCTTGATGTGAAATCGCATGTAAGTACTTAAACTAAACCTACGATGAAACAAATCTATTAAATAATCTATTAAATAAAAATCATAAAAAAGGCTATATGGTAGGTATATAATAATAACTCAAAACAAAGAAACATCTTTGGTCACTGTGTAATAGAAACTTGATAGAAACCTAATTCGACAGAGTTGATATTATTTTTCTATTTCTAAGTTATTCAAAAACGGCAAGTTGAAATTAAAATATTAAACGAGGTAATGTTTAACACATAGCCATAAAAAAAAATTAAATAACTATATATAAGGGTTTTATTTTCATTTGTCTGTGTTTCACATTATGTATGCATGAGATTAAAAGTAGTTAGACACTATTTTAAAACAAAAATTAAGATGATGGCACAACATTATTTGTATACATTATTAACATTAGTTGTATGTAATGGTTATTCGTCAAAACACTTTGTGCCCACGTCTGGAGTCCCACAGGGTTCACATTTAGGTCCTGTACTATTCTTGACGTTTATTAATGACATTAAAGATTGTTTCCAACATAGTAACTATTTATTATTTGCAGATTATCTCAAAATTTTTAAAAAAATTACTACTAACTCGGATCATGAGGATTTACAATCAGACTTGGATAAATTGCAAAACTGGTGCACACGAAATAATATGTATTTAAATATTTCTAAATGCTTTCATATAAAGTTCTCTAAAAAAGTTACTAACCTACCTACCACATACAAAATTGATGGAGTAGTGATGGAAGAAGTTAAAGAAATTCACGATCTTGAGTGTTACTTAGATTCCAAGCTTGTATTTAATCAGCATTTTGACAGTATCGTAAAAAAATCATTGCTGATCATTGGATTCATAAAAAGAAACACTAAAGATTTTAAAAAGTCCTCTACGATAGTTATTCTATTTAATTCACTTGTCCGGAGTCGTTTGGAATATTGTAGTGCAGTTTGGAATCCCTATTACCAAGCACACATTGACCGCCTTGAACATCCACAACGTAAATTAACAAAATTCATCTGTCGTCAGTTTTATTCATCTCTTGGAAAACTTGGCTATGGTGATAGGCTCATAAAGTTGAATATGAATTCACTTCGTGATCGTAGAGCGTACCTAGACATGATAACACTATTCATAATTTTAAATGGTAATTATGATTGTTCAGATCTCATACATCAAATTAATTTTAAAATTCCCCGCTCAGGCTGTAGACTGGGCAACTACAAACTGTTTATGCCACTGCATAGTAGGACTAACGTTGGAAAGTATTCATCCCTGTCCCGTATCATGGGAAATTATAACATATTTAATGATAATTATGGTTCCTGCTTCGATTTATTTCGTCACAGTCTCAAACAATTCAAATTTGTAATGCGTCGTTGTTTCTTGCATGTCCAAAAATAGATGGTACGAAAGAGAAGAATAATAATAGTACCACAGATAATACTATCGGAACAAAATGCAATGAACAGTTTTCGCAAGGCCGCAATGGAAAGAAATACATGCTCAATATATATACTCGTAGTTTGCTTGGTGTTTAAATCAAAACAAATGTATTCAATGTGTTTTGTTTTATTTTTAGTTATAAAAATTTTATCTGGTTAAATTTATTTCGATGTCCTGTCAATTTTCATTGTATAAGCTGTGTCTTCCTTTAATTTAGTCACTTACATAATATTATTATTTTTTTAGTTTTAAATTGTTTATAAATTTCGTATGTAAAGCTAGTTGGATGACCTATTTAAATAAATAAATAAATAAACATTATGGAGGTAACACAAAAATCAATAATATCTTTGTAACCGGCGATTTTACGACAAAATGTCCTATTATGTTTTTTGATCACCTAGGTATTCTCTATCGACATAATTAGGTTTCAGACTGCGATATCATTTTTGTGAAAATTCGAAATGCCGGCCAGACATTAGACCACTAATCTTTAAACCCCTTTGTATGCTGTTTCTGTTCCAAAAGAATAAAATAAAATAAATAAAAATATTATTATGTGGTCGTGCATCATACTCAAAACAAAATCAAATAGAATTGCAAATGGGCTTCAAAATCATGATCTTTATTACAGTTGCTTGGAGCAACATCAAGACATAAGTACCTTATAGTACATTATTTCTTATTCGGGGTGAACGATGCATGGTGCACACAGGCACAACAAAGTCACATCTTGACTACACCTCTAGCAATAATTATTTAGGCTTATAAATAGAAAGCGGAACTAGATATAATAAACTGCTAGTCCGTGGCCTACACAAGTTCCTAATGACATGGCCTTCGAAAAGATGAATCAGCTGGAATATTGTCTTTCTTTCTCTTCCAAATCAGCACAGAGATACTAACAGTAATATACCTTTTTATAATACCTTAAATGATTCATTCGCATTCTATATATTCTGCTTAATGGCACTAACGTTTAAAACAGACAATAAGCGGAATAAATATTCTGGTGTTACTGACTAATGAATGTTTATCTTTCCGCGATAATTGCTTAACTATTCGAGCCGTACACTCCATGCATAACCACTGTGTAAATTGCATTAGATACATCCATATGTATACAGGCTCTATCCCAGTCATCCTCTTAAGATTCTCTACTGTCAGTAAGTAATGGAGAGAATGAAATGTTTACTTACAGTCTTAAACTTATGTGGGTAAACTTATATCTTTCATGGAAGTAAATCTATGAGTAAATCTTACGTTATTTTGCAAAAATATTTTTATTTAAGCGCAATTACAATATACTTACCCAATATCTTCAAGTAGGAAATCAAATAATGTTTATGTACCTATGATATTTTGTCAAACTCCGCTATTTTTGTACCTAATCAAATTCCAAGTTAGAAGAATACTTATTTACAATTGGCCACTACAAACCTGCTTCTCAGCCTTGCATTAGGAAATTCACAATATAAACTTCAATTTCCTTATTGAATTCAATTTATAAATCTAATCATCAGATTTGTGATGTAGCATAATTGATTACTAGTTTACTGCCTAATTTAACATCTAACTGACTTTTACGATGGTTTAGAACGGGTAATAGTCGTACATGGCAATACTTTATGTTACCACCAATAAGAGATAGAATCTTATGGCATAAGCGTCATATCAATCAGATATATATCTCAACCTTAATTCTATTGCAAAATAAATTGATCCCATTTGTGTATATTATTGTAGCAATAAAGTCATCAGAATGAAAATATAGAAGGAAAAGACTAACAACAAAATCTACGCGACGTGACGTCGACTTTAACAAGTTGTTTGTATATTTTTGCATGTAATCTTTTTGCTATTTACAGGGCATCAGACTGGATAACGTGTTTTACCCATTTACCATTGACAAATGCAAATTCATATTTAGTAGGTATATCTAGAAAATACCCGCAGACTTACACTTGGAAGTCCCGTTTCCTTGTCGATAATTCTCAGAAATTGATTCACATTTATGAATGATATTTTTTAAATCTATCGATTCATATATTTTGTAGAAACTGTACTTATAATCATGTCCAAACTTTGTCATTGGATAGATCTGCTAATTTTAATTCTTAGTTTTTCTGGATGCCTTTGCCTTTATCTAATTAAAAAATAGTAGCTGTTGGCCGTTATAAATGTATCATTGTACACTTGTAATTACATTCGTATAGTTTCTATTGAATTATATGTAGCACAGCAATGTTTACAATGTTCTTTAAAGTTACTTTTGCACAACACTTTATTCAGCTTTTAAGATTTGTATTAGTAGGTACCTAATTAGTATAAATACATACATACGTTGAGGAACATCAAATAAAGGTACACTCTATTACGGTGTTTTGACACTTCGGCAGTAATTAACTCTTATATAACTCTTAAAGTTGTAACGCAGAATCGCCGAAACGCAAGTTGCTAGCTCTTAAATTCCCATAGTACGAATCCATTGGCTGACTTTTATGATCTGCGCGGAAAGACAAACAGCTACTTATCTACATTTCTCTTTCTGGCACAGACCACCTTAAAAGAAAAAGTAGTAGTATACATATCGTTGTGTCTAAACAGTAGACAACTGTTGTTGACCCTAAATATATTTTATTCTCAAATGATAATTACATAGGGCTACAGCCCAATAGATATAAAATATGGCATTCGTTAAATGTATAGGAATAATACATCATCAACGATATACAATTATAGATTTATCTTTGAAAACGATTTCTTTAATCTATACTTCTTATACCATACACCATTCTCGAGTTCAACGAAGTAATATAAATGTTATTAACTGTAAGCTACGTGTGTACATAACATTTATTACGTAGTATCAGTATATAATATGCAACAATAACACTTACCCATTCAAAAGATGTTTCCAAACACTAAATGAGAGACGGCTTGCATAATTCGTCTCTTAAATAAACTAAATTATTAAAATATACATATTATTATAAATATATAAGCACATTGCCGCAAATTGACGCTCTAAATTAAGCACTAAGCTTATAGTAAGGGTGGCATACGGCGAATTAGACACCAAATTGTCTTAAACATCCAAATTTCATACCAATTTAGACGTTCGTTTTCTAATTTCGAACTACATAGTCGGTAAAAAAATTGACACTTGGTTAAGAAGACTAATAATAACGCATACACTAAAAATATGCTATTTTGAGTTTAAACGTATAAGTTTTAAGAAAACAACAAGTTTGTTATTAGAACTTCATATAGTACATGTATAACTCCACGTCTTTTCTCATTCGGGAAGAAAGATGCACTTTAAGACGCAACAAAATTAAATACATCTCTACGCTACATAATAATAATTAGGTTTACAGGTGACAAACTAATAGTACCATCTTCTGAGACTATTACCTACATGAGGATTATAAGGATTTAATCCCAGTTTGTAATAAGCCTTGTCCTTGGCCGACGTTTACAACCTGCAGCTGGCATGTTGCATTTTTTTTTCTCACCCAAACCGCTATATATGGAAACAAGAAATAATTCGGATAATGGTGATACTAAAAATTATTTTGGATCACTATAGATTTGGTCATCGATTTTTTCGACTTATGTTAGATTCTTTGATCATTTTCAGCGATCGTGAAAGAAGGCAATATATTATTCAACTTGGCCCTTTATAAACTTTTAGTTGTTGGTATCGTTTTGTATCCCCAAAACTGCAGCCCACGAGGAATCCATCACGTTTGAGATTGGACCTTTATTTTTTACAACTATGTCAATCCCTTTTAATTTTAAATAAGAGTATTAGTTGTCGTGAAATATAATATATGCAACAGGCGAACATAAAATCGACAGGCAGATATTGAAGAATAAGTAAGTAGTACCATTATGCCAAAGTTAATAGACTTTTCCTTGGGAAATTGAATAATATTTATTTAAATTACGATAGTAAGTGTATTTTGAAACTCGATGATTTATTTTTATTTGCCCTTTTATTTAAACACCTTTTAAATCGAACAAGATTTTAGTTAAAGTCCGTACAATTCCTTTGATAACTCAAGATGTTTCCAGACATCGAACTAAAGCTGTATTTAATGTCCATCATTACTTCAGGAATGCAATGATAATTGTTTATGAACCATAAAATAATGTTCTCAATAAAAATAAAAACCTGTATAGGTGTTTTCTCGTAGCTACGTGTGCATGTACCTACATTTATATTGGTAAATAAGCCAACACAAAGCGCCTAAAGCGAGATGCACACGGTAAATAAGTATAACGGTTCTTTTACAGCCTCCGCACCGGTACGCGCCTAAGCCTCGCCTCGAACATTGCCAATTCCCATTGCTCAATAGCCTCGACATCAGAATTTCTCACTTGTATGACCACAAATAGATTTACTGTGCTTCGTATTTATAAAAAAGCTTATTTAATCATATAAGCGTTACATTCTTTGAAAGTCGCTTCGTAAATTAACGCGACAACAAATTGAATACATACACAACCTTTACCTCATTGCCATACGTAGATTATCCTCTCATGTTGTCTCTTACTTAATAATAATTATTCAATATACCAATTGATAATTGTAGTTTGTATTTACTGACCTTCGACATGTAAATACAGTAATATCAAAACTTTATTGACCGAGCTAATTCAGAAATAATTAAGTAATTCGCACAAATTGTGCAATACAGATTAACTACAATTTTGTAGTTTACAGTTTTTCCGTTATTATTATTGTTTAATAATAATAACGGAGAATAAAAATTCAACAAAAGACTATTAAATTATGACTTAGAATAGCTCGGATGATTGTCAGAACAGGAAAACTGCAGGACGGATGACTAGTCAAAAAAATTGCCAATGATATCGAAGTAATCAATGTTTATTAAAACATCATGATTAAGACAAAAGAAGTAACAGCATCAAACTTGCTTCAAGATGAGAATAAAACGTCACCATAATGTTTATAGCTATAATATGAGCCATTTTATAATTGTATATTTATACATTTCATTGTATTTAATTATGATCATTCAGTGCTGTATATAGTCTATCGATCCATGTTGTATAATATACATAACAACTTCATTAGAAATTTTTAAATATCAAAATGTGAACGAATAATATTGTATATATTATTGTAATTGCAAAAATTATTACATGTTAATCGTTCATTATTAATAAAAACTACTTCATTGAATATAGCAGGCAAATGCATCTTTGTACATTAATGTTTTTAAGTGTTCTTTAATTATTACGTCTATTCAGAAAATATTTTTACTTTGTATTAAGATGTGAAACACACTATTAGATAATTGTAATAACAAGTCAATAATATAATATCTAATAATACATAATAATTCTCTATTCTTATGAATTTGTATATAACAGACTATAGGCATTGTTAGTAAATCATTAACATTATAACTACAATTGTCATATCAAAAGATATTGTTATTATTATATATTGTTATTATTCAGACAGAAAAACTAGTGTAGGTTAATGTTTAAAAAAATTACTGTTCCAAGCGAAAGAAAGAAATGGCACAATAAAATTCTATGCATGTGTAAAATTAATTGCCTTTTCAAATTATTCCAAATAGTTCTAAAAAAATTATATTATGAGAAATAATTAATAAACATGTATAAAAAAGTAATATTTTCTGTACTTGTAATAAAAATAGTACTTCATAACTGTTACCTAACTAAAAAGCGTAAAAAATAAACTTGTTATATTACAAAAAATGTAATCAAAAATAATAATTCAGCAACACTAAATTTAAGATTTACCATATCTTAGAAGTATAACTAAAACACATGATAACAAAATAAAAAGTAGCTCAGGAACACGGAGGTGGAATCCTAAAGCTCTTAACAAATTTCATTAATGATATCCGTCTATTGGTGTATTTACTTTACTTAATCTATTCAATTCCTACACTAGAGTGCGCGCGCCGCCTGCGCAGGCGCAGGCACCGGCTGCTACACGTTACTTATTACATTTCATTAAGCACTATATTCGTTTGCCGTAATATTAAGTCACCGAGCGGATCACGTTCGAGTCGTCGAAGGACAAATCAGAATTATATAATAAAATCGAAAAAAGGACGTGTAAAATAATACAATGTATGAGCTAAACGATATTAAAGTTGTCAGTTCGACTAAGTTTACGAGCGCACGTCAGTTGTGTCCGCCGGCAGCGTCCTCTGCAGCAGTTGTCGGTGTGTTCTGTAACCAAGGTTATAAGGATATCATCAAACGTAATTACAAACGCTGCAAACAAAACGCGTCCTAATAGCTAATAATTCCCACAGTCACGTAAAACAGCCACTTGTGTGCTCATGAGGCACTGCGAACGATTACGTGGCATACAATATGTATAAAACCAACATGAATATAAACACCATTTAAATGACTCTTGAAACACAATAACTTTAATTATCTTGTGAATTGCAAAAATGCTATTTTAGCAGAAATAATACTAACCTTAGCGTCCTCTACGTTCAGACCAGCCCACTGCACGAAGGAGAGCAAGTCGCGAGCGGGAAGCTCCGCCGCCAGTGTCTTCACGCGCAGATTCCTGTCATCCGTCAACAACACCACTTCACGCACTCGTCGCACGCACTTGGACTCGCTTGCACCTGTTTCTTCACTACGCTCGTCTGGAAAAATATCTGGATATTATAAGCTTGTCTAACTTCTCTATAACTTTTTTCACTTTTCCATTGTACACACAAAACCAGAGGCAACTTAGACCAAGCAGGGGCCCTTAGGTATACGGAGTTTGGAAACCCTTATCGAAATAAGAATGTACTTTTTAACTCCCAATGGAATGGAGAGGTGTTAGAAGTTCGTTGCCGTTGTCCGTCAGTCTGTGTTCGTGTGTGATATCGTTGTTCTTGAACGTATAACCTACCAATTGTTTATAACTTTTTTTTGGTTTGATAGCTCCAATTTTCTAATATTCTTAGCAATTTTTGGTGGAAATCGATTCAGTTTATTTTTTGCGTAGAGGATTTTAAATTTTGTTTACTCACCAGTATGATTAACTTTATCTATACAAAAAGTGTGTGATATGATTACTCTTTCAAGAATGGAACTTACGTTGATGTGTTAATGCAACGTTTTTTAAACTGATTAATTGAATTGGATAAAAATACATCTATGAGCATGGTTCTCGGTATTTTGGGGCCCGAATCAGGTCCAGGGCCCACGTGTCCTTAGTGTAAAGACGGAATAGTATACACACAATGTGGTACATAACGTCACGCGTCTACCAATCCGAGGTGAATAAAACGTCAAGGTACCAACAAAATCACATCTGCAGTCAGTATTTGCATTTACTAGCCTTGCTAGCCCATCGCCTACAAACATTTCTCACAATAAGCCTATCTTTTGCCCGATTATTACAACTTGCGCGGAATGACAAGTTGCTGTTACATTATGTATTTTCTAGTTTCTATATACCCGCATGCAAGAAATTGCATTGTACTGTATTAAACTCTCCTAAAGACGCTAACATTTATTTAACTATTTTTATTTTATTTATATTTATTTGTTATTTTATAATTCGTAATTTGCTTCACTAACACCAATGTAAACGAATATAGCATTTGTAGACGAAGCATGAAGTTAAAGAAATTGACATTTATGAACAGTGACACGAGTGGTGACGCAAACATTCTATGTAAACACAACATTTATTGTAACCTATCTCGTAGCTGATTTACTTTGCACGACCGTAGTTTTTATATAATTATTTGAACTGTTCGCGGCGTCAAACTGGTGGTTTACGTTTTTGTTACTTTAACCGATTCACTTCACTTTTACCGTCGCAATTGAGATTACTTTTGATTACAGCGTGAAAATGCATAGCCAGTATGACTAAAAAGTGCATAGTTTATTTATTTAACGTAATCTCATGGCTATTTCAATGTGTTGTGAGCAAAATATTGAATGTGAATTATTCGAATAAAGTAAACAATAATCTCTTCAAAAGTAGACATGCGGGTATTAGCATAATATACATATATGTATGTGTACCCGACGCTCAACATATATATAGCTAAAAAGTTCTCAGCCTGAAATACTTTTTTCACTTTAAGTACCTATCTCAATACACTTTTAACAATTAAATACAGTGCTTTCATAACATTAAAAAAGTATTCTTTCTCTTCGAAATGTTCATTCACCGCCGTCGTCATATCTTTTTCGTCCTCAAATGTTCTCCCCGTAAGCTTTTTTTTAGGTTACTGAATAGAAAATAGTCGAAAGGAGCCAGGTTGGATGACTGTATGATAGATGGTCGGTTTCTTCGAAGTCCGCTTCTGTTATGACACACCTCGCAACCTGAGAAGCGTGAACTGGTGCGTTGTCTTGTAAAAATAAAACACCTTCCCGATTTTGCTCTTTCACTTTTCTAAAGTGCAAGCTTTTTGCACATGGCTAGAAAGACTAGCATCAAAATCGTGGCCATGAGTTTGGATGCCGACTTTTCAACTTAGAATTTCTTTGATGGTTTTTCACCTTATTGACTACGTGAACTCTTATTTGGATTTCAAATCATATTGTCAAATCTTTGTTTCATCAGTAGTTACAATCCGAGACCAAAAAAATGTGGTTTAAATCGTCTTTTGTCTTCATGATGAATTTACTCTTTGCATATTTACAACACAAGAGTACTTATAACAAATTAGAATAAGCAAATCAGTTATTTACTCTATCATAAGGCGTAAGTGCGGTGTAGTTAAGTTCAGTTTTCTTATCGTCACAAAAACAAAGAGAAAAGCTGCAAATACTTTCGTATAAACGATGAAATATAACAGTCCTCGTCAACTAAGCGGGTCACTGTCGTACCTCCAGATAAGCTCCGGTAAAATAATATTTCTTAATTTTGTATTGAAGTTAAAATTTCTTTAAAAATTCATATTTTAAATATTCAATTTTTAAAAATAAATCACCTTTTTTATTTATACGATTTTGTGCTAATAATAACACAAAATCGAATCAAAATCAAAATTATTTATATAAATAACGAGAATAATTATGTACTTAATTGGTTTACTTATTTAGGTTGGGACAACGTTTAAAAAGGACAAAAACTAAAACAGAAACTTGCAAAGGTTTCTTCAAGCAAGTTAAGCTTTTTAACTGTTCTGTACTACTGACAATTTACCTGTACCTGTAGTCCCTACATAGCGATCATATTCGTAAACTACTGCCGATTGACAAAAATAACGATAAAAATAGCTTGCCATAACAACATTTACGAAAAATGTAAGTCTCTGTCATTATTCACTTGTTACTGAGGACTTCGGTTGTACATTAATGTGATCGGAGACGACATCAATTCGCGTGGTTCGCGTGGTTGTAGCACTGCGTGGGTGCAGAAACGACTCTGTCCCCCAAAGAAGCGTTTCAGTACAACGTAAGAGATCCTAAAGTCCCCCGACAACGTGATAAGGATGATTACCGCTGAAGTTGTAGTGAGTCTTTCTCACAGGGGCGAGGATACCTGTTTTAATGTTTCTTCTGCGTTACCAAAAACAAAACCAATGGACACTTATAATTTATCGTTGAACGATTTTATCATCACGATTTTACCGTTCACGATATAATAGATAAGCAAAATACTTCGCTACTGCATCGCGGAAGATGGTTTTTCAACGTCCACGGCATGACGTTATTGTGGACGGATATTTAAAAGCGTCTTAATACAACTGCATACATTTTGCCGCCCTATTGTACCATGGATGGTGTTTACTTAACTACTTATAACCTACGTCTATTGTTTTTGCCTGTGTACCTGTATCTGTATTCGTACCACTCTTAGTTGTAAACCGGGCCCCAGTAAGTTGTATTATAGCTGCGTCGCTAGACGGACGGACCGGTGTTGTACCCCCTTCTCTGCGTGTGCGACGTAATTAAAATTCATTTGTTATTCCCTGTGGGACCCTTCCTTGACCTAAAACGTGAACTAGAAATTGTGTTGTGCTTTGTGTGTGCTCGTGATTAGTCACTACGGAGACGCTGAAAGAGAGCCGACCTAGAACAGAAAGTGATTTCAAGGTTTTCTCCCCTTTCGTATAATTCTTTGGTAGCAGAGTGGTTATTCCCCTTTTTTCTACAGACGGTAAAATCGTGGCGATAAAAACGTTGAACGTAATTATGTATATAAGCGGCCGTACGGTAGGGCGGTACGGTAGGGCAGTACGGTAGGGCGGTACGCACCCGGCTCGCTGGCGACGTTGGCGTGCAGGCTGAGCGCGGTGGCGAGCACGCGGTCGTCGTTGTTGCGGCGCGCGCGCGCCAGCGCCAGGTCGCGCTCGGCCGTGAAGGTGCGCGAGGCCAGCAGCGAGCCGCGCGCCGTCACCAGCCGCACGCCGGCCGCGCCCTCCACCCACCGCAGCGCGGCGCGCGCGCACCCGCCCAGCCGCCCGCTCTGCCGCAGACCCTCCAACTCGCTCACCACTACTCATCAAACATTTTTCGAAATTTTTTAAAACAAGGAAAAATTTCAAGAAAAATTTGGGAAAAATTTCGGAAAGTTTTCAAAGACGGAAAAATGTCGGAAAAATATGAAAAATTCTTGAAAATTTTCAATGACCCGTCATCACTCACCACTGACGCACACCACGCACACACGCCCGTCAGTCAACGCGACCGTCCACGCCTCAACACTCACACGGCTCGCAGTCATGGATAAACTTAGTATACATATACTGGCGTGTAGACCAACATAGAACTCATCGACGCGTGACGATTTTTAATTTGTCAATGATATGAAGGATTCCTTTGATTATTGCGATTTATAATATCATAATCACATACAGAACACGTAACCATTATTGAAAAATACAGTACTTCTTTGAAATAAAACAGGAATGACACAAAATAATAAGATAATTCAACAGCGTTCTCCAAAGCATGACGACTTGTGACGACCTGTCATTCCAAACGGATTAACGGGTAATAACGTCTCGTTTGCTATCCCTTTACTCGTGCCACTATCATAAAAGATTACATTCTCACTCGCACTCTTTGTACGTCCATACGCCAGTATATCTATATACTAAGTTTATACTATGCAGTCATGAATATGGACGCATCGCAGCGCCATTATCTACGATTACATTTCTCTAACGGAAACGGAAGTGAAGAGCAAAGCTGCCGTTTGGTCACATAAAGATACCTTCTATTTAACTACATACGACTTTATTGATACTAGCGACCAGCCCCGGCTTCGCACGGCTAAAAAATTTTGTGAAAATAAAATACAGCCCATGTTACTCGCTGATAATGTAGCTTTCTATAAGCGAAAGAATTTTTGAAATCAGTTTAGTCTTTGAGTTTATCCATTACATACAAACAAAGTTTACTTCTTTATAATATTAGCACAGATCCATTACTTACTAACGTAAAATATTAGTATAGATTTACGATAGTAACTAGTTAATCTGTGGTACAGATATTATCAAGAGTGAAGATAAGTTTCTACTTTAATTACTATTAATCATTACACTAACACCATATAATTAAAATGAAGACAATAAAGATTTCTATTCAGCAATAGTTGAGGCCTTATTCGTTTTTAAATAAACCACAAAATGTTTTAATATTCTTGCTGCTGGCCGCCTAATTAAAGATTAGCTTATGTTTCATGTTCTTAATTTAAAATTTAAAAAAGTAGCCCTCTTTTTTTTCCATTTTAGACATGGTGTTGTTATGGTGTTGGACCTGTCAAAAACATTGTAGGCAATATGAACAAATTCCTGTACAAGAATATTTTAGAAGAAATTATAGCACCCTATGCCGAGGAAAATTTGCCGGGGGTTTCGACTTTCTAACAAGACAATGATCCAAAACACAAAGCAATGGTGGTTTCAACTTTCTTAGGAGCTAATCAGTAACAATCTTAGATTGGCCCCCGTACAGTCCCGACATCAACAATTGAAAATTTGTGGTATCCATGTGAAGAAAATGCTGGCCACAAAACATACCACTAACGTTCATCAACTTTATATGGCTTTTAAAGAAACATTACAGCAAATTCCAATATCAACTTGCCGCAAATTGATCTCAATGCCAAAGCGATGTCGTGTTATTATTGCTGATAAGGACATGCGACAAAATATTTATAAATTACATAATGTGTTTAAAATATGTCTACAATTAATAATTAAAAAAAACTTCATTTTAATATGTACGATGTTTCTTTTTTCTTAGTTACTTAGTGTGTCTTTAATTACTTGGCCATACCTTAGTCCGATTTATACAGCTTGCAATATAGCTAAACCTGAATAAACATGTAGGACATCTCAACTTTATTGAAAATATTTAATTTTAACATCACACAAGGCCTATACGAATGATTTAAATATTCTTGCAAGTTCCTATTCTATTAAAGTAAAAAAAAAAAATCAAAAATCTCAGTTAATTTATATCCCCTGAGTGTCTCTATTACTTGTTTTTATGAAAAGAAGGCAAACGAGCAAGCGGGTCACCGGATGGAGAGTGACCACCGCCGCCCATGGACACCCGGAACGTTCGGCGAATCACGAGTGCGTTGCCGGCCTTAAGGAAAATAGGGAAAGGAGGGGACCACCGGCACTCACTCGCCGAACGAAACAGAACAGCAATAGATGCTGTTATTTCACGTCGATATTCTGTGAGAGGGTGGTATTTCACCGGGCGAGCCGGCCCATTCGTGCTGCAATGCAGCATGGCTCTACCGCTTTGAAAAATGATTTATGTGACCACTACTGTAGATCTACATATATATCTCATACATATGTCTATATGTGTATGTCTTACACATATATCTACGATCTATACATAGTATACTATACATAAAACGAAGTCGCTTCGCGCCGTCTGTCCCTCTGTACGCTTAAATCTTTTAAAGTACGCAACGGATTTTAAAGCGGTTTTCATGAATTGATAGAGTAATTCAAGAGGAAGGTTTATATGTATAGTTTAATATTGTTTTGTGTTAATTTGTTAAAATATGACGGTAATAGTTCAAGATGTCGGAAAACTCAAGCCGACTGAGAGCTTTCATCGAAAATGCTGTCTTATTCCAAAACAATGAATGATGAAATTGCTCCCCTTTATTAGGACTACAAAAAAGTCAGCGATGGCATGTCTATATTATACGGATAGCCTACTATAACCATTTTAATGTTTAAAAAAATTGATACAAATTATGTGGAGTTTGGAATGCTATTTAGACCGATACAATTACGTAATTATTATCTACATTGCACCCGTGCGAAGCCGGGCAGAGTCGCTGTAATAGTATAAAACAAAGTCGTAATCCGTGTTTGTCTGCGTACTCGCTTATAAATTCTAAACTTCTAAGTGGATCAATACGGTTGTCAGCATTGACGAGAAGGTTTATACACTGTATGCATTCCCTATTTACATGTTATTGTTGAGAAATATTGATGTTTCGTAATCAAGTCCCCGTGCGAAGCCGAGGTCAATATGGATTGATCAACTGTTCTTTGTACTGGTTGGTTAGTCTGGTAAAATATGATTGTATTTATATTCTATCTATCCTTTTCAGTTATTGTCCAAATAACTGAAAAGGATAGATAGTAATTCACATAATTATAAATCCGTGCTGAGTTACGTACTTATATGAACAAGAATTATTATAAAATCGAAAAAAACCTCGAAGAATAGAAAGATTGTCCCTTGGATAATTAAAAGTGCTTTGTTTTCTGGACAATCACTAAAGCTTGAAAAAATATCTAAAAATTGTCAAAAGTTGATTTATCATATTGATGAGTTTACGATAAATACGATATTTATATATGTATGAAATGAATATATAATTACAATTTCCAAATGATTTTTATAAGGAAATCAGGGACAGCAATGAGATCAAAAATAGTTGATCGACTCATATAATATCATATACTTATGTACATAAAAAAGATGTGTATACAAACTATATAAAGGAAGCTAACTGAGTTATATACACAGACCCAACCACTGAGTTTAGAAGTTAAAAATTTTGCATGATTATATTGCAAAATTTTTAACTTTTACAACTACAAGGAAATATCGTGCCACGATATTTTCTTGTAGTTGTAGGGTCCCAGCTAAGGAGGAATTTTTAGGAATTTAGTCCTTCAGAGGTTGAAATGGAGTGCCAAAGTCAATTAAAAAAGATTATACGTTTAAAACCTAAAACTTATTGTATAAAAATTATCGAATAAACAATTAAATACTTCGTATTTAAGTGTTTGATTTTGAAAATGGAATGTATAAAAAGGGGATAACAAAATTGGACAAACCTAAAATTGCGTTGAATACTTACCTCAAAACTTTATTTAAAGAATCTATAAAATAAATATTGAAACACGTATCTCATCGATTTTGAAAATCACCTCTGAAAGAGTGTAAAGGAGTGTCGAATTTAGTATATAAAAAATGATTAAATATAACTTTGGCCGATTTTATTTCAGAAAAAAATTATTGTCAGAAAATCACCTCTAAGGAGATAACAAAAAACTAATAATAAAAACCTTAAAAAGGAATTTAATTGTAAATAAATGAAAAAGTGTTTCATTGTTTTTTTTATAATAGTAATCAACATTTTAAAGGGGATGAAAGTCTGTACAAGAAAGATATTATTTTACTTGACTTTCTTAATGCTTTATGGAGGCGTAAAGGGGTTTTATAGTTTTTATCGTTAACATTTATCTTGGACGACGATATGGTTTTAAAAGCCTATTATATATACCCACCCTACACCCACAGAAAGTCACGGCGACTTGCTAGTTTATGTACATATTTTATAAAAGATTTTTTATTCACTAAGATATTTTCGCAATTTCAATCCCTGAATAGTTGAAAAGGAGTGCGAAGTTAATATAGAAAAAAAATTATATCCTAAAATTTTTTGTTAAAAATTTATCAAATAAATTAACACGCATTTGGCTAATTTTGAAAAATCAATTGCTAAAGGAGTAAAAAGAGGAAAAAATAAACTACACGTGGATGAAATCGCAGGCAATGGGTAAAACAAATATTAGATATTTTTCAAGATTCCAGTTGGACAATGCAGCAGTCTTCTAGTCACAATCTTAATATTAATACCATCTTCTAGCAATACGTTTTATATTCAACAACGTTAAGAGCACATTATTTGGACTAAATACAAGGTTCCCGTTAATTAACGAGCTTCAGGAACTTTATGTATATGGCGCGAATACGACATCGCCAAAAGAATACTCGATGATGCCCAAATGGAGTAAACTCAAAATTACGTAAACGGACACTAGGAATTAACAAAAATTAAAAATCTGCACGGCGCTCGGCAACAGCGTTGTCGTAACACACTGACTGCATTTAGATCACCTTATCTACATTTGTTTTACCGTTAAACTGATCGTACGCTATCTTCATGTCATTTAAAAGCGCAGACAAAATAAATAAACATTAAAATAAATGAGATCATGTTCATAGAATAGTTAGTCACGTGTGAATGTTAGAATTCAAAAACGAATAACTAATTTTTTTTTCGAATTGAACAGACTTCAATATAAAAACTGAAAAGTACGAAATAATTATCCTTTGCTAAACAATACTCGAACAAAAATATTTGCATAAATATAATACAAATACCTATACTATGCCAAGCCTATCAAACTAGTAGACTTACTGTGGTTGTTTAATGGCATCGACTTCCATAACTATCAAAAATTATATAAAAATATAGTAAATTGTTAACCACATTCTAACACTTAACTAAACAAGATTTTAGGTAATTAGGTACCAAAACGTGTATTTAAAATTACAATACCATTTTTGTTTTCATACATACAATTTTCTTATTTTTTATGGATAATTTCACTGGGATACCTACGTGCCCCTTTCTGATCAGACAGTGTTTTTTTATACACCGTATAAATAAAACATAAAACATGAGTCAATACTCCTATAGTCTGCGCAAACAAACTCACGGTTGTAGCTAGAATCTGTATTAATAATATAAAGAGAGCAAGGGGATTTTGTAAGTTTGTTTATATCTGGAGAGTAATCTCCGGAACTAGCGCGCCTATTTCAAAAATTGTTTCGCTATTTGAAAGGTACATTATTTCAAATGGAAATGTGCTATAGTATATTATGTATTTAACCCGGGCGAAGTCGGGACGGGCCGTTAGTATAGGATAAGGAGAGTTCAGCACTGACCAACAAGAGGCACCGCCAAGAGGTAGGGCTGGCCAGGCGCCGCCACCACAGCTTGCAGCAATGACAGGTGGTCGATGAAGCAGTTGGTGTCGGGCACCAGCCAGCGCGGCCGCACCTCCACCTCCACGCTCACCCAGCCGCCGCGCAGGATCTCCTGCGCACCATAGACAGTGTCTCACCTCATTCACGACTTACAACTTTGAGTTACAATATTTGATAAATATCGGGGCAATTTCGGACATTATCATTAACATGGATATGACTCGATTATAACAAAATTAAATACGCAAATAATATCTTTGCACAGGCACCCAAAATAAAATTAAAATAAAAGAAATATTACGCAAAATGTGAACGAACCTGCATTTGTTGTCGACGTTGTTCGATCGTTGCTTTGCGTGATTCCAGTTGTTCCTTCCGACGCAACAATTTCTTGGTCGCCTCGTCTGCGCCTTCGGCCCCTTCAATAGTTTCGCTGAGGCTGGTTGGCCCACTCGCAGGCAAACTAGCACTATCGTCATCTTCGGAGTCTTCCGACTATGATTACATCAAAGTCATACTTAACGAGGTACGTAAAATTTTAACGACTTAAAACAATTTTCAGTCTAAGTGGAGCCCTCGTATTCATGCGCGATATGCAAGAAAAGTACAAGTCGTTAAAAACTTAAAGTAGTCGACGCGCTATTAATGCTGATAAAATTTAAATTAAAACTGATGTTACTATCGTAATTTATGGATAGTAAAGTACAGACAATTTCATTATAATTAAAAACCTGCAACCTGTGAGTAAATTAACGCAATAAGACAAAAACACACACATTAACATAAACACACTGATCAGCATAAAGTAAATATAGTCATCAACTTTCATTTGTTTAATTAAAAAATAGGTAAAGAAAAATTTATTATCTTAGATTTAGTATTCTGAATGTTGTAATATAATTGCAATATTCTGAACAAACTGTCATCACATCATACATGACTTTATTAGACGCTAGCCGTACCACACGGTTGCACCCGCATTGAATTTGGTATTTTTCCGGGATAAAATGTAGTCTAGATTGCTCTCTAAAAACTCCTGTATTTAACATGAATATACCTAATATAAAAGCCTTGTCAAAATAAGTTCGCCTGTTTCGGAGATTAGCCCGGACACACAGACAGACAAAAATTTTAAATTGTGTTTGAGCTTTTGTGATGTGTGAATAACTATTTGAGCCTTAGTAAAAGCCTTTATCTCGAAATCACAGACAGACATTAACATGTATAGATATTAATATTTAACAGTAAATATAATATTATCTAATTTTTGAGTGTAGATAACGACAAACAGAATTATATAATGACAAACAGAATTATTATTACATTTTTGGTATTATAAGTTTGTTTTCAATTTGAAGTCATAGGTGCAAATCAAAATCCGTAATTTCTATCACTTCGAACTAAACGAATCTATTTCGTGTTAATGCTTTAAGGCTTCGATCCTTCCATCATATATAAAGAAGTAGATTCACAATCTTGTGTAAAATCTAAACAAATTATTGTCCGAATTGACATATATATATTTTTAATACCGTATAGTACTATCGGTAACATTGTGTTAATCTAAATTATACCATACCGTGAAAGCATAAGGTTGTAAAAGCTCGTAAAAGATTCTTCCGTGACATAGAAACGAAGTTTGTTACAACTAAAATATTTAAAATTCGATCTTATGCTCCGTGCTTAAAGTATAATTAACGTAAGACATTTGAATAGCTACGAGGGCTGCTATTTATGTATCCGGAATAACACCGGAATAACGTTGACCACGTAATTTATTCTTAACGGTTGGGAATAAATAGAAGTCGTTGGCGGCCAAGTCGGGGCTGTACGGCGGATGACCCGTTAATTCAATCTTTTGATCTTCCAAATACCGAGATGTTTCGGCCGACGTGTGGCAGCTAGCATTGTCATGATGAAGAAGTATTCTGTGTTGTCGGTTGTTCTTTCTTATTTCTTCAAAGACTTCTGGCAAACAAATGGTCGTGTACCATTCAGAATTAACCGTTTTACGATCCTCTAGTGGCACTGTAGCTACATGTCCATTTATACAAAAAATCTAGCGACCATTTGCTTCAAAGTGCTTTTTGAACGAATGACTTTTGTTGGGTTCGGCTCATCTTGGAACACCCAAACCGTTGATTGTTGTTTAGTTTCAGGATCATACGCATATTCAATCAAGATTCATCACCTGTGTAGATATTATAGACAGCTTTTGACGCACCCTGATTGTACTTTTGTAACATTTTTTCACATCAATCGACACGAGCCCGTTTTTGGTCAATTCTCAAGTTGTGCGGAATCCAACGTGAACAAATTTTTTTTACAGCTAAATGTTCGTGTAATATTTTATATATACTCGTCATACTTATGCCCAGAGACGCCTCTATCGCGTGATATGTAACATGACGATCTTGCATTATTAGTTCCCGCACAGCATCAATATTTTGAGGTACAACAACCGATTTAGGGCGACCTTCTTTAACTTCGTCCGTGAGCACAGACCGCCCACGATTAAACTCACTAAACCAGTGTAGTTTTCGATGGTGCTTCGTTCCCAAAAGTCGAAGTGAGTTGATCGATGCACTGTTTTTGAGTTAGCCCTCGCCGAAAATCGTAATAAATCATAGCACGAAAATTTTCACGACTTAAATCCATGGTGATAAAGACTCGCAATTTTCAAATGACGCCACAAAGGATAAACAAATGACAGCTACATGAAACAAATTGTATTTTTCAGCCAAAGAGTTCCATTTTTAAATGTTATAATTACTTTTTTAATATTGTTCTGTAACTGGCCAGTTCCGGATACATAAATAGCAGCCCTCGTATTTACGTCATTTTCATTTGTTACGTAAACGTGACAAGGATAAAATATATGTAGACTATAATGCTAGCCAAAGAACAAAATGTTGCATATCAGGCAATAACGTATTCAGACGCAATCTGAGAACAGAGAAAATTTGGAAGTTGCTCTATTATACAATTATTGATATTATTTTATTTTCAAAGGGGAAATTATAAACGAGTTGTTATTGAATAATGCATGATTGTCTAGAAATCATAACTGATAAATAACAGTTAAAGTATCTAAAACTATTATTAAAAAGGTTTTGGTTTTAGTTTAATATCTAAAGAGATACAACCGTTTCGTGTGCGCTTAGTATTTATAAAAATCCTTGATTAATGAGTTAAGCAAATAAATATATGAACACAGACAAACAAATAAATAATTAAGAACAAAATTGAATCGTATTGAACGCTATTCACGTTTCATTCTTACATACTGTGCGCATTTTACTATGAATCTGTACGAAGTGCAGTACGAAAGCCGCTTCTTTAAACAAGCCTACAAAATTTCACTGCAAGTCAGCATTTGAGAGAGACAACTGATTACTCTGATTATGTCTTGAGAGGTTGTTAGTGTCTGTTGGCTGGTTGTTGCCGTACTCGTACCCATACCCGTTTTCTACTGTTATTTTTGTTTAACAAGTAACTCATGGGAATTTTTAAAACTGTTTCATAAGCTTTAAAGTTGATATCTATTCATCATTTATTCTTCACTGAGCATTTTAGTAAGGCGAGCCGTGCTTTTTAGTTTGTATGAAGGTACGGTCAGTGGAGGAAAGCTATATTTTTATTAATTATGAGAAAAATGTTACTATGGTCAATTTAGAGTGTTCGTAAGTTCATAATTAAGTACAGCAAATCCTTTTTTACAATCTTTAATTTTCAGTAGCAAAAATATATTAAAAAAATCAAGCACCTATAAGATTAAAAATTCGACTCTATTAAACAGAACAGAAATTAGACGTGAATGCAATAGTATGGTTCTAAACTTCTTATTCATGATTTTATATTTAATGGTGTTAAGGTTTTGGTTCATTTAGAAAATTTTATTGCGAATTTAATAAAAAAAAAGCTATGTAACGATATTATTAACACGAAATAATGAACACATCAATAAAATGATCATAATTATTTGTCAAAAACAAGAATTTCCGGCTTTTTTTTTATCATTCTAGACGTGTTGGCTTTACAATTTTGGAAGTAGCACTTTAACATATTTGCTGTTAGCTTTTTCAAATATTACTAAAACAATGTGCATTCAAATTCTCATTTAAGTGCACATTTGGATCGGACATTTTTGGAGCTTTGATTGTATATCTTCTTTTTTATTTGTGATCGAAGGCCTTTACCTTTTTAGTTCCAACTTTTCGACCGAATCTGCCTGTGACCACGATCAGTGTAATCCAGTCGAAACTTCGGATTAAAAATAAGCCTTAAAGTATCAACACGACATAGTTCCGGTTAGTTAGAAATGTAACATGTATGTGTACAAGTCCTGAAAATTTAAAAACATTGGTAATTTATTGTCATATTTTCTATGCTATTTTCAGAAATGCAAAACACTCAAAACATTTCATATTCATACTGAACACTGCATTATACGAGTTCAAATGAGTAGGTATATTACTAAATAGAAATCATTATTAGGTGTTTTGTGTACTGTAAGTAAAGCTGTGTACAAGGAGTAACTTTCTCCGGCTCGAAGGACCAGTATTTATTTGACTATTTGTGACTATTTAGTTAGACTTAACTACTCGAGAGTTTACAATATGAACTCAAACTAGTATTGCAGTTTGGTTTATTATATACGAATCTAACGTGTGGTTATATTGAAGTTATATAATAAAGTTAAAGCAATAATAATTCGCCGATCGCGTGGCTCGCACGATCTGTTTGATGACATATGTTATGTTGCATAATGTTGCAACAATACTTGATTTATTTCTGAGAATATTTTGTACTTTGAGTAAGTTTTAGGCTAGATAGTTATATTTACGAGTACCTACATTATGTACAATTAGTATTGAATATGTTTTTGTACTTGTTTATTTCTGAATACAGTTGTATATTGAAAGTACAGATGTGTACAATGAATCAATTATATTTTTACACGCATGCTTTTGCTTCTGTTTACCTGCAAATTGTGTGATTTATTCAGTATATTTTGTGTGCAATGAAATTGATGTAGTATGTACATTGTACACATATCGCGACTTGAAAATGAACCTGCTCTAATTTAAAATTTTGGAATCTTGGGATAAAATAGTAAACTTAAAAACATCCAAATTTGGTATGAATTTAGCTGTGTTCGCCCTATTAGCTACATATTGCGTGAATAATTATGCATGTATTTGTATAATATGTTCTTTTTTAGGTGAATCCATTGTCGTAACTTGCTAAAATAAAGTCTTTAAATTTTGTATTACGTCAGTTTTATTCTCAAGGTGCGATTATAATATCTGGTGTAAGTTCGGTCGACCGAGGATGACAGCGCGTGTGGTCCGCGATGTCGTGGCATTACGAAGGTGTCGGGGGGTTCTGTAGCTGTTCCCCTGAGAAGTGCTACGTCACGCAGCACGAGTGGGTGTCTAGTGCGTTCCGTAGAAGATTCCGGAGTCCATCGACAACGCGCCTAAGACGACCGTCACAGGAGTTTTGGTGAGTAAAAGCTCAACAACCCAGTTTTTCCCCAGGGGGGGTAACTGTGTGTAGATTTCTCCTGCGTAACCAAAAAAAGAAAAAAAGTCGGGATGGCCCCGACCCTCACCAGATGCTGCAGCGCGGGCGCGCGCGGCGGGAGCGCGCGGCGCGCGGCGCTCACGTAGCGCGGCGGCGCCGCCGGCGGGCACTCCAGCCGCAGCACGGCCGGCTCCACGCCCACCAGGTACCTGCGCCACGCGCACCACTCACCCTCCACATGCATTCACCCTACACTTACCCCGCACTCAGCCCGCACATTATTGGCACAAACCTACTTATATCCTATTTTTTTCATTTTTGTCCTTAATGTGAACAAATATGGCAACTATGATATTTATAACATAACCACAGAGCTAGTTTGCAAATGGTTGATTCAGTTGTCACACTTATTAGTTATTAGTAAAACAAACACTTCTCGAATTTTAGTCCGTATCCGTGTTTGTGCTTCAATAAAAACAACCAAGAATTAAAGAATATAAACGTCATGATAAATGTAAAAATTTGTAATTTAAAAAAACACTTGAAAATAAAGAATACAAGAATATTGTTTTTCGCACATGGCAAACAATAATATTTATCTCTTATTATTCTGTCTTACATTTCGAATGAATTGTGTCACTCACACATCAGTGAACAGATTTATGGTACTATTTTGATCTAGGAACATAAGACAACCTTTAAGTGACACAAATTAAAAACAAAACGCTTGACATATAACATTCTCAATGATGATATTGGATAATATTTATGACTGTATTGGATAATATTTAGTGTTATTAGTATTATTTTATGATTTAGTGTATATAACGGAATGACAGTGTTGTTATAGCGCTACGTAATGGGACGGACCAGCGAACAGTGAAAATTTAAAGTAATTTTTGCTACTAATTATTGAATACGGCTTTACTCACGTATAATCGGTATAAGTACCGACTAGTTTCGGACCTATTGGAGGTCCATCATCAGGGTGAATGGGATGAGTTCGCGGCCGCGCCCCGTCTCGCACCCGCCGTATTCAATAATTAGTGCGTTAATAATGTCTCACGAAAGTTTTAATAATTTAATTTTGGCTAGTTTCTTGTTTATTTACATTAAAATCGAAAATGAAAAAAACAGGATATACTTTTAGTGTTGCGACCTCGGACTTAGACACATAACGGACGGAGCCATAATAAGTTGTCGCTCTTATCACCGTGTGTCAACTAATTTTCGTTTCTCTTTCTATGTCATTGAGCGTTACCACCTAAGCTCGCAGTCATTGTAATTCTTGTCAGCTCATGAGTCGATCAAGAAATAATAATTGCATTATATTCGTAAATCTTAAGTATTCGTAGTACATATTCGTAAATCTTAAGTAAGCTACTAGTATTGACATAAATAAAAATATGTTATGCTCAGCTGTGTATCGTTGTACTGTGACCCTTCTCTAGTAACGCACATTAGTAAAAGTCTAGAAACTTGGTCCAACAATAATAGGACACTGCAAGGACACGCTCTAAGAGCAAATGCTCAGTCCATTTTCTTTTTCGACCCGAGGTTCCGACCAACAATGGAACATTTTATATTGAATCATGTCGATTAATCCCTCTCCCCCGCGGACCTCTGCTAAGAGTGGTTGTATCATAAACCGCATTTAAGTTATCTTTGATTTTTAATAAATTCTGTGCAAAATAATTAGCTTAAAATAAATAGAACAACATAACCAACTAGGAGTGCTTCGATACATACACCCGCACGCGCACAGCGACGTCAACGTATACAGCAGCGTTTACGTACACAGCCAAACACAAGAAGTGGTGAGTCTACCTGTTATCTTACAAACAAAACTAGGTACTGTGCTAGTGCACACCACTGTATAAGACCGGTGTAAAGTGGCGGCTCTGATTATACTGGACGGATTTAATCTTTGTACCAAACGCTCGATCCGTAACCATTCACTGAGACCTCCGCACTGTGCTCGGTTACTTGCTGCCGCCTAGTACTTTATGATCGCCTGGTACTTCTGATGTGATTTTCCTGACAATTCGAACTTAATAGAGTTGAAGTGACGTAAACGCGCAAACGACTGGTGTTCTATGTTAGCCTGATAACTCGACGAATAATCTACGCACCCGTACGCGAACTGCACAATCTACTAAATTGCATTTGTTTTATATTTATTATAATAACTAATCACAATGAACACATCAATAGAAAAATCTAATTCTGAAACGGACATAAATAAAATCCAACAATATGTTACTCCACCGAATTTTACATCTACCCGCTCTAAAAGGAAAAGAGATGAAGACATTTCTACCGAACTTACAATGCTTAAGGATGAGATGATGCAGGCCATGCGTACCTTATTTGCTGCCTCGAATGATAAGACCCACCAAATAGTTGCTGACGGTCTAAAAGAGGTACAAATGACAAATCTAAATATAGAAAACTCTATAGCTTTCCTCACAGAACAAAACAAAGAATTAAAGGATAAAATTGATTCCTTAGAGGCACACAGAAGGGAAGACAAAGAATACATAACCTTGCTCGAGAATAAACTAGAAGATCTGCAGCTGTCATCTCGTAAATCTAACTTCGAAATGAAAAATGTACCTATCAAGAAGGAAGAAACTAAAGAAGATTTAGTTGAGATGGTCTTGCACCTCTCTACTACTGTGGGTTGTGACTTAAACAAAAAAGACATAAAAGATATTTATAGAGTAAGAGGAAAAAAGCAAGGACCCGCAAATACCACAATAGTGGTGGAAACTGTTTCAACACTCGTTAAATCTGAGTTGATGAAAATGTGTAAAACTTATAATATTAAACATAAGTCAAAGCTGACGGCAAAACACTTGGGCTTCCGTGTCAATGAAAATGAACCTATATACATATCTGAAAATTTAACAAGTAAAGCAGCACGACTACACTTTTTAGCGCGAGACCTTGTAAAAAGTAAGAAATTTAAGTTTTGCTGGACAGCTTATGGGAAAGTCTACGTAAGAAAAGAAGAGAACTCTCCAATTATTATAATTAAATCTGAAGCACAATGTACGCAACTCATCAACAACTCACAATGACTAGATTTAATATATAATTTTATATTTGCTTGCCGATTGATCCATATATTTATAAAAATATTGTCTCTGTCTACTTATACTAATATATTGAATTGTAACTTAACCTACATATTCTATCTCAAACACAATCTCACTACAGTCATAATCCTAACATCATGCAATCATAACAGTCTCACTCATATCAATTCTTTCGCACGACCCGAAAATCTACACTATGGACGAAATAAACTAGCTCCTATACAAAAACCAACCTGGATCACGATAGCAGTCCTCTTTACTACCTTTTATGGATAATACAATAGACACAATGACAGATATAGACAACGTAGAAATTGCAACTGCACTTAAATGCGATATAGATGACCTACATACTAACTTACAAGTAAAACAAAATGATCTCACTGTAATTACACAAAATATTAGAAGTGTCTACAGCAATATTGATGACTTGTTGGTAACCCTTGAGCATCTACAATTTAAACCAGATGTGATTATTCTAACAGAATGTAGAGTGCGCAAAGAAATACCTATACCTGACATGACTGATTATACATCTTATTCTACAAAAAATCACCTGAATCAGAATGATGGCGTTGTTGTCTACGCCAAAACTAGTCTGAAATGTAACTTTACAGAGATAATGCTTCAACATGCCTCGTGCCTCCAAATTGAAATATTAAATTGTACGATATTAGGAATCTACAGGTCACCTTCAAATACAAATGCAGAACCCTTCATCAATTCACTAAGCACTCATTTAGAAACAATTAAAAACAAGCAAACAGTTGTTATGACAGGAGACATAAACATAAACTTGATATGTAAAATTAACGAGGTTGCTTTTGAACGTAGTAACAGACATTCATACCTCAATATGTTAGCTTCCTTTGGCATCATGCCTGGACATTACTTGCCTACTAGACTTGACAACTGCTTGGACCATGCTATGATTAAACTAAATAAGGGTAAAACTAAAGCTCAAGTAGCTGTTTTAAATACAACTGTGACTGACCATGCCATGGTACTTCTGTCTCTGTCCAAACTTAAGCCTAATACGTCCACCGTAATAAATAGAACATTTACTGACTATAATAAAGCTTTACAATATCTAATAGACAATAATATACACGAATTACTTTTCGGTGACGATCCTAATGTACTAATAAATATATTAATTAGTAAGATCTCAGAGGCACTACAGGAAAGTAGTACTACAACTATTTCTAGCAATAAGTGTATTAAGAAGCCGTGGATAACCCCAGGTATACTTAGGTGCATTCGAAATAGAAATAAAATGCAAAAAAGTTTACGAGATGATCCAAATAATGATGTTCTAAAAATAACTTATAGACGCTACCGTAATTACTGCAATAACCTTATAAAAAAACTAAAACGGATACATGAAAAACAACTATTAGCCATGTCTACTAAAAATTCGAAAATCCTTTGGAATGCTATTAAGACTATAACACATTTAAAAAGACCGAAGACTACTCACTTTCAATTACTACAAGCTAAAAAATCCCCTAAGGATTCTATAGATAATGTAAATAAATATTTCTCAACAGTGGGAAGTGATTTAGCAGCTAAAATTACTCAAGAAACTGATGCAAATATTATGAATAACATAAAATATGACAGACTAAAACATAATCATCTTACATCTTTCGTACTATTAGACACCGATCCGGGGGAAGTTGAAAGTATTATTATGAACCTAAAAACTAATAGTGCCCCAGGCTGGGACAACATTCCCACCAGTTTTCTAAAACATGCCAAGAATATTATGGTCCCTATTATCACCCATTTTGCAAATCTATGTTTTAACAAAGGTGTATTCCCTTCTTCACTTAAAATAGCAATTATTACACCTGTGTACAAGGGTGGGGATGGGGACGACACTAGTAATTATAGACCCATCTCTGTACTGACCTCACTCTCCAAGATACTTGAAAAATTGTTAAACAAAAGACTAATAAATTATTTAAATAGATACAACATATTATCTGACTCACAGTTTGGCTTCAGACAGAACAAATCTACTGAAGATGCTGTATCATCCCTAAGCTCACTAGTAATAAATCAACTAGATAAGGGTAATAAGTGCCTATCGGTGTTTTTGGACCTGAAGAAAGCATTTGACACCGTCTCCATCCCTATTCTCGTTCAAAAACTAGAAGTTATAGGAGTAAGGGGAGTTCCTTTAGCACTGATAAAAGATTACCTATGTAATAGGAAACAATGTGTTAAGGTAGGAGCATACATCAGCGAATACTTGGATGTAACTTTTGGTGTCCCACAGGGAAGTGTGCTCGGGCCCACACTCTTTCTTATATATATAAATGATTTACTTAAACTGCAGCTATGTAATGCCAAAATATTCTCGTATGCAGATGACACTGCAATTGTTTTTACAGGAGGGACTTGGGAATCCGTGCGCGCTTCTGCTGAAATGGGACTTATTGTGGTTCATCGATGGCTGTGCCAAAATTTTCTTACTCTAAATACGCAGAAAACTGTATACATGTGCTTCACAATCAATAGAACCACACAACCTCTTTCAAATTTTAAAATTCACATACACAGGTGTAATGATTGTTCTTCTGATTGTAACTGCCCTACTATAGATAAAGTTAGCTCAACTAGGTACCTTGGCATACAAATGGATCAACACCTGACATGGCATCAACATATAGAAACAATCGCTTGCAGAATTAGAAAACTGATGTGGATCTTTAAAAAACTTCGACATATTTCATCCAAACCTCTCCTAAACAAGATTTACATAGCCCTGGCGCAATCAATCTTAACATATTGCATCCCTGTATGGGGTGGTGCAACAAAGAATAAGTTTTTAGAAATCGAAAGATCTCAAAGAGCCCTCATGAAAGTGATGTATTTCAAGCCCCGTAGATATCCCACTTACCAACTGTATAGTGAGACTGACTTATTATCGGTTAGACAGCTATATATTCTTCATATAACCCTAAAACAACATAGGTCAGCAGAATTAATTAATATATCGAAACGTAGAAAACAAGTGATAGTAAACACATATATAGTAAGAACGGCATTTGCTAGACGACAATATAACAGACAATCTATGCGAGTATATAACAATATTAATAAAAACTTGAATATAAATTTTCTAAATCAACATGAATGTAAAAATAAATTGATTAAATGGCTGAAGTGTAAGGACTACAACGAAACTGAAAGACTTATAGAGTACAATTAACACATAAACATTATATATATAATTATACATATATGTTATATAACACACACACACATACATACACACACACACATACACACACACACATACACACGCACACACACACACTCGCACACGCACACACACACACACACACACACACGCACGCACACGCACACACACGCACACACAAATTGAAGTAAATCCTAGTAATTTTAATAAGTAATGTTAAAGCTATGGAAGAGCGAGGACCTCTAACACAGGTATTACATACTTACTAGAGGCCTCAACAACTGTGAAATAACTATAATTATTGTTACTGAAATAAATATTTTTGTATTTTGTATTTGTATTGTATTTGTAATGATTTAGATTGAATCTGCACATTGATTTAGATTGAATCTGCTTGGGTCCGTCTGTCTGTCACAGACGTTTTTATCGGAGATTATTTATGTAAACAGCTGTTTGAAAGAATTATAAGGTGGTGGCCCAAAGACAAACGTTAACATCAAAAGTTTACACTTACGTTCAAACTTTTAGAAATGTTTTAAATGCAGTAAAAAAAAAAAATTTTTTTTGGGTGTCACAAATTCAAAAACAACATGTGACCGTCATGTAATACGTCGCTTTTTTGAAAATACGCACCCAAAACTAAAAAATTGCTATCCAAAATTAATGTGTCAGAAAAATTTAATAGATCAGGAACATTGAGAATAAGGTGTATGTTAAAGGAAAATTAACAAAATTGCGTTGTATATGAACTTTGTTTAGCAGTTGGTAACAATTACGGTACGAAACCGCTGCACAAATAATAATTGTTAACAATCCACTTAAAGGTAAAAGAGGAAATTAATCCTTAAAAGATATTCGACAATCGGTGGGACAGATCGGATTATGTGCAGTTTTTTTTACAACTAAAACCGCCGCGATAATTACCCAATACTTTAGAGGAGACAAACCGGTGAACTTATCTACAAACTTACCTATCCTAAACTTCAAATATATTTTTTCTTTTAATTTATACAATTTATAGTAGTCCATGTTTAACACTAAAAGACTGTCAACTAAACAGCACCGAATCACCAGCACCGAAGCGATTCGGGCTGGTTAGCTGGCCGAGTCTGCTCCCCGAATTATCCTCAGGATGCTTCGTTAAGAGATAAAACACGTGTCAATTAGTGGTTTTGGAATTTTAGGCGGAAGATAACTAAAAATTATAGGAATTCATCATATGAAATGGAATTCCACAAAATAAATCCCAAGTCTATAAAATATAGAGTGAAAATCGGTAGAGATAAAGCATGAGCTCACTCGGTGCCGAAAAACAGCAGCTTGCGCGTGCGCAGCGCGTGCTCGAGGGCGTGGTGCGGCGCGGGCGGCGCGGGCGGCGCGGCGCGCGCCCACGCCGCCGCCGGCTCCATGTACATGAGCGGCGTGAAGCCCGCCAGCGAGCTGTCCTCCGCCAGCCGCACGGCCACGTGCCCTGGCACACACATTCAATACCATTTGTATACCTCCTTTCAATATACCTATACCTTTGAAATCAACCAACATGGCCGTTCACAATGCGGTGTTGGTGCCAACTTTATTGTACGGTAGTCATTGACGGATTAGCCTTAGGCCTAGAGCGGATAGAAATAAAGTGCGCCCGATCTACACGGCGCGATTTCCGCTTATCAACAATGCAATGAGAAATAATCGTGCGGTGGACAAGACCAAACACGGGGTAGTGTTAAATGTCGGTAAACAAATGCTAATAGATTTTATAGCACTCCACCTATATGAAAGTGTGCGAGTATAATGATGAGAATTGAGGAAGTAAATGCCTACTGATATTTTGGATCGAAGACATAAAATTATAATCTAAAACCAGAAATTATAACATTAACAATTAATATTTCACCCATTTTTGAAGCTGTCTCATTGAGTGATCATATAATACTAATGCGCCAGACAATACACACTAATCATCTGATCTCCTTATTCCCTGATTCCCTGTGCTATGGAGAACCTGACGACGACTACCAAGGGCGCTCCCAGTATACTCAGACCCGATAAATCTGGAAAAGTACGTTTCCTAAATTGACTCGACTGGGAATCGAACTCAGAACCTTCCGCGCCTGGATGCAACGTTGAAACCACTGCGCCATCGAGGTCATCATATCACTAAAGTGCTTTCCAAAAACTAATTGAAGGTTTCTTTTGCTACTTTTTGAAGTTATACTTCTTATAGCGCGTTTGGAAAAACAGATCAGAGTGTAATTTCAGCATGTAGCGGAAATTACGTCATCGATATCACACATGATGAAGTTGGCAAAGGAAGTTGCGCGCGTCTACGTCGATATAACTAAAACAACATGAAGTTTTTTCTTTTTTTTTCGTCATGGCATGGCGCACAGATTAGCGCATTTGCCAATGTCACGTATTAGTAAGTAGAATCGACATTTAGCACGTTCGAAGTAGATTCGTTTTTTCTTCTTATCGTAAACTACTCCTCCAGTAAAATGATAGCAGGTTTTACTGAAGTTTTAAAGGACTTGCTGGAAAAGCGCGAGAACTTCAGACACACATGTTCATTTAGACCTACTCCATTCTTTTCACTTATACAGAACTTCAAAACACAATATACTATTACTTTTGTACTTTAAAATTCCCAAAAATGTGAAAAATAGAAAATCTAAATAAAGTGACAACCCCACTTCTCCCTTCTTGTTCATATGTGGTCAGTTTTTTTTTATGTGACCAGTTTTGCTTTTTATTTTTATTCACGTCAAAGAAGTATAACTTCTTATGTCGTATATGAGTACGAACAACGCACATGCTTTTTTTTATTTTAAAGTAGCGTTTACAAAATACTGAATTTCGAAGTGACATTATTTGTGTGTAAATCTATTAGTGTAACAGATGCTAGTCCTCTAAATATGTTGTGTATTGAACAAAGAAAACATATCCTATCTGTTGTGTAGTCATTATTTGCTAACAATATTTACGAACTGATTTCGTATAATGTTTTTTTCGCAAAACTGACACTCTTAAACTAATAAATTACGAAAAAAATTATATTACCTTCTTTCGCTTCGTTTTCTAATTGTATTGACTTGTCGTCGAGAGCTTCAAGGATATTCATAAGCTTAGCAAGCCAATCCCATGGGTCATTTTCGCTTCTAAAAAAGAGAAAGAAAGAATTATATTGTTTTATGGAGTAAAAAATATATAATTAAAAATATTTAAAATAAATTCGTAGAAAACAAAATATATGTATATATGTTTTAAAGCCTAAAGTGCTTGTAGGAAGTAGGTGATTAATATAAATCTAATTACGAGGTAAAATTTTTAGTTCCAAAATTCTTCATTTTTTTAAACACTGTTGGATGGTTTAAAAATGAATGGATTAAGAAGTTTACATCGATCTCTTACCCTGGCCCTGGAAGCAATTTGCAAAATTAAGAATAGATCCTACACTCAAACTTATGTGCATCAAGTAGGTAAATGCCAACATAGCGAATAATAATTTATAGAAAGAAACATTGATTCCAAAAACGAAAATGCTCCCCACTTTAAACAGTAATTATAAACTGCGCTTGACTATTGAATTTTAATCGTTAAATAGTTATAATAATAATAAGCGATAATCAAGTGTTCAAGTCACAACTACTGCTATGAGTAATCGATGTAATTGTGATTAATTTAAACGCTTTTACTTCTTTAACCAATTACGTAATGTAATTTTTTTTTTAAATACACATTCAAACTTCCCTTTACGAGCACGTGCTAACTAGAACTTACCCTATTTCGAAACTGTCGATTGGTGGTGGCGGATTCCAAACAACACTATGACATAGCATCCAGTCGGACCACACCTATAAAACATATTAGATGATTATATACAATACAATTAAATTTTAAATAAATAAATTATAATTATTTAGTTACAGTATTAATAACAGTATTCTTATCATTAAATATACACATATTAGAGTCTATTATTTGTTGAATAGTCACTTGTATTGAACAATAAATATAAAATTGAAAATCAGTGTCTTATAATAAATCATATTAATTCGTCACAAACTATATACCTTTATTGAAGGCAGCAGTTGTAACGCATCGGCATAATGTTGAGAATCTGTCGGTTCAGGCAACAACGCGCAACAACGTTCGAGTAACGCGCCAAACATGAGAATAGAGACGCCGAGTGCGCATTCTAACCACGCAGAACGTTCGCCGCTCTCATTATCTGTTACGATTGAAAGAATTTATCCTTTATTATAAACTCCAGTATAAACTTTAAACTTTTCGCGTAGCATTATAAAATATCTAAAAACGCGGGAAATTAACGAGATTACCTTTAATTGGGATTGACATTTAGGCCGAGTTGCATCGGCCGTGGCCTCAGGTAAACGTATGTAACTACGGTGAATTTGTAACTCTTTTTTATTTATGAACTGATGCCCGCGACTTCGTTCGCGTTTTTTATTTTTAAAATAGCCTGTCCTTCCCCGGGGTTTATCTATCTCCATACCAAATTTCATCGCAATCGGATGAACGGTATGCCCAGCCCATAAAATACGAACAAACAAATATTGATTTTTATATATTAGAAGATTATACAGCAAAAAATGTAAAATAAAATTTACTTGAGACAACGCCGATGCAACTCGGCCGAAATGTCAAGCCAAATAAAAGGTACTATAATCGCGTTAATTTCCCGTGTTTTTAGATACATACGTACATATCTTCACGCTGTATCCCTAACAGGGTAGTCAGAGAGGACGGAGCGCCAAGTGTCGCGGTTCTTACATACTTCTTTCGCTTCCTCAAATCTCATCATTCTCCTCACACATTTTCGACTAGGTATGCAAGAGCCTTTGACATTTCCATCCGCTAACACTATTTGATCTTCATACGTCAGCCTTGGTCTTCCTTAGTTTCTTTATTTTATAATACCCCATTATTCAAAGTATGTACATCAATTGAATGACCTTTTACGTGTCCCGTTATGATTACAATCATAGTCATAATAAATGTCCCCTAATTTTAAATTATAAGCAGAACTAATATTTAAATCGTGACGTTAACAGACGTTTCTATGAGGAAAAATATAGATAGCTATTGCATTAAATTTTTTCTGCTTGCAAACATAATATACGACAAATTGGTAAGAGACCCATAACTCGAAGAATAATAGAAATAAATGAGCTCTATGGAAAGGCCGACAGTTAATTTTAAAGTCCGTTAAACTACGATGAACTTGTAGCTCGTTTTTATTTATGATTATAGCAAGAAATGGACTAGCAAAAAATAAACGTTATATAATAGTTACGAAGATAAATGCTTGAACAAATCAATTTATTAATATTTATTATCACTGAGAAACAATAACCAATTTGCTGAATAACAGAACAGCAGTAATCATAGTGTATATATTTACATTATAAAAGAGTATTATTTCTGTTTTTCGACTTTAACACCTCCTGATCAGATTTACATAATACAAGAATCTTTATGATTTCCAGTTGGGCTATAAATACTTTTAGATATGTACAAAAGGGTTCTAAGATGAATAAGAAAATTGGTAAAGGCAAGCTGCCAGTAAGTAATAATAATAATACTCCAGACAATTACACAGATTGTGTGACCCCAAACTAAGCAGTAAGCTTGAACTATGGGTACCACACAACGAACTCTGGGGGAGAGTAACACCCAGACTCCAAGCCAATTTAGTAAAGTTCTTTTCCTAAATTGACCTGACCGGGATCGAACCCGGGACCCTAGCTTGGAAAGTAGATGCATATGCCACTGTGCCAACGGGTCAGTCAAAGTAAGTAAGATCAATTAATGAGACAATAATAAAAAAAGTTATGTTATGTATGTACAAAATGTTTTACAAAAACAGAGTTTTCTACTATTGGCTTGGCGCTCCGTCCTCTCTGACTACCCCTTTAGGGATACAGCGTGAAGATATGTATGTATTAACAAAATATAATATTTTAATAGTAAGTAACTTAAGCCTTTGTACGTAAATAATAATAATAACATGTATGTAAGATAGATAAGTAAGTAAAATTTTCCAAAACAAGGCAATAATATAATTAATACCTATCATGCTGATTCAGCTTACAAGAAACAATGACAAGCTCGTTTTGTTAAGTGTTATGCAGTGAGTAGTAATAAATAACTAATCAATTAACCGTTGATATGCTTACGGCTCCAACCACATACATATTCCAAGTATTTTCACTCAAAACTAAATAAAATTTGCAATACAAGTTTACATCTGTTTTAAGGTTTGCATGATTGTGAATCATAAGAATTCTTTAACGGGTGTAAAAAAAATTTAACGTCCATGGATTATTGTACTATGCATGTTACATTTTACATACGCATGTAGGACACTGAAGTAATATTTGTATTAATATAAAAACTATCAGAAATATGGACGAAACATAGAGTGATAGTCGTGCACCGATCTGCAAGATAAGTGATGGTCGGAAGCCGATAGACGCGTCTCCGAGCCGGTCCGATATAAATAGAGCCAGCTATAAATACGCAGCACGGATTGCACCTGCAAACGCAACACGTCGTTGTCTTATACAATATTATGTGGGTACATATATTTACGAATACATTATTATCCTTGAAGATCGATGAAGATAGATAACGACTGCTATTACATACTATCCATATAATATAAATACACACGTTGTTAGAAACTTCAATATACATTTATGTATATCCTCACGCTGTATTCTCTAACGAGGTAGTCAGAGAGGATGGACGCTAAGAATCGCGGTCCACAACTGCTAAAAAAATATGTGACCCCAAAAGGATTAGGCTTGTTCTATGGGTACCACAAAACCTAAGCCATCTTGACACTAAGACAATATACAAAAACTCCATTAATTGACCTGGCGAGAATATAACCCAGAATCCTAGGATTGGACAATAGACGCACTAACCAGACCCACTGCGGCTACGGGGCAGTGAATTTAGTCAGTCAACAAGCAATTAGGCTAAAATTATTCAATAATTTTTGTAATGCTGCTGATACCAAACTTTCAAAAGATATTACAATAATTTTGATATAATTAACACAAAATTGTAAATAACAAATAAGTTATCAAAGTTACTGACGTTTTTGATAAGTTTTTCGCCATTAATGAATATGTTCATGCGTTACATAAAAGCAGATCCAGTCTCTGATGAACACGAGTGAGCTTGGTGGATAAGGTGCATCAACCTTCGATAACTTGTAATTTGTAATTACAAGCCCCTTTTACAGTGCCCAGACGGACGGAGCTGCAGGAAATAACCACGTTTATGGTAACCAGCTTATATTAATTTTGTAAATGAGGCCTTATGCGTTATTACCAGTGCGTTTCACTTAAAAATATATTTTTTAAAGTTCGTTACAGCACGCCAGAACAAAAATATTCAAATTGTTATGTAATTATTATGTATCCATTTAACAGGCTGTGGGAAGCCATTGAACTGGTTGCAGATCGCAAAGCGGTTATTACCGGACAAAAATTATTCTCGTTACTGTATTATTATAATGAAGCGTAAAAAGAGAAAAGCATAATGAGTGACATAAATAATATTATAAATCACTTAAGTACGTGGTACTACGTTACATTAATTTGTATCAATGGAAACAGAATGAAATGCTAACTTCGTTATGTACAAGATACGAATCACTTTTCAAATAGCACTCAGCACGTAAGCCGTAAATTCTACTGACGTATATCAAATACCGTTAAAACTATTTAAAATGTCTCCACTTAGATCTATTTTATGTTAATCAATTAAGCGGTTTTAATGACTAGTCAATAAACTCGTATGGACACACTTCGTTTAACCACGAAATCGCATACGATGAAAATATGATAAAAACGAAATTGTTACTTCAACCGGCAATCGTGTATAATAGATATAACAGACATGGAAATATTAATAATATTCTGGTTGAAAATATTTCTAAATTAATAGTAACATTCACATAAAAATATACACAAAATGCTATTAATGGAAAGCTCTCTCTCACTCATTTAAATTAAATTAGTCAACCTATGATACTTATTTTTCACTACTTTTTAACCGACTTCAAAAAAGGAAGGAGGTTCTCAATTGGGTCCCCTTTTTAAGTTTGTCACCTCATAACTCCGTAATTTATGACCCGATTTGGAAAATTCTTATTTTTATTTGAAAGGATACACTTTCAGATTGGTCCCATTTAAATTTCACTGGTATTGTAGTTTGGGTTTCGGAGATATACCAAATAACACCGAATAACGCGAACTGGTTTATTTATATAGATGATTCTTTTGTATGTTGTTTGTTAACTATCTACTACCATTATACCATGTGGGGAGAAGGTATAAATTACCTGTATAATAAACTCAACTCAGTCTTGTGGGGGACAGACAATACGGCTGTTGGCTGCCGTCTTCGGATTGTAAGAATGCTGCTAGGGTGTAATTATGATGTAACCTTTACACTGTTCTTTTATAACTGATTAATATGATATGATATTGATGATAATAGGTAATAATATCCCATGTTCGATGTGTTCGCATCTTTTATTGTGAGAGTCCACGGTTTATGCTCTTCAATAGAATGGAAGTTAACACAGTGTGCTCCAGAATTAAGAAAGGAATTAATTGTAGATCTGCCCTAGATATTTATTCAGGTCAAGGGCACAAGAGCTCAACAACTCAAAAGGGAGAAATAATAAAAAAAATTAAACCAACTTCTAAAAAGCACTGAAAAGTACGAAATAACTAACGAAATAACTTTTGTGGCGTCATTTTGAAAATTGCGAGTCTTTATCACCATGGATTTAAGTCGTGAAAATTTTCGTGCTATGATTTATTACGATTTTCGGCGAGGGCTAACTCAAAAACAGTGCATCGATCAACTCACTTCGACTTTTGGGGACGAAGCACCATCGAAAACTACTGTGTATCACTGGTTAGTGAGTTTAATCGTGGGCGGTCTGTGCTCACGGACGAAGTTAAAGAAGGTCGCCCTAAATCGGTTGTTGTACCTCAAAATATTGATGCTGTGCGGGAACTAATAATGCAAGATCGTCATGTTACATATCACGCGATAGAGGCGTCTCTGGGCATAAGTATGACGAGTATATATAAAATATTACACGAACATTTAGCTGTAAAAAAAATTTGTTCACGTTGGATTCCGCACAACTTGAGAATTGACCAAAAACGGGCTCGTGTCGATTGATGTGAAAAAATGTTACAAAAGTACAATCAGGGTGCGTCAAAAGCTGTCTATAATATCTACACAGGTGATGAATCTTGGATATATATGCGTATGATCCTGAAACTAAACAACAATCAACGGTTTGGGTGTTCCAAGATGAGCCGAACCCAACAAAAGTCATTCGTTCAAAAAGCACTTTGAAGCAAAAGGTCGCTTGTTTTTTTGGTATAAATGGACATGTAGCTACAGTGCCACTAGAGCAGCCATTCCCAAAGTGGGCGATAACGCCCCCCTGTGGGCGCTGCAGCCCTAAAGGGGGGCGGTAAGAGACCCAGACAAAAAATGGGGGCGTTGTGTAGAGGCCTGGGGGGTGATTTGTAATTTCATTTAGCTAGGAGGCATCTTAGACAACGACTGCATGAGCTCTCGACTCAGTAGACAAAATAAGTTTGGGAACCAGTGCACTAGAGGATCGTAAAACGGTTAATTCTGAATGGTACACGACCATTTGTTTGCCAGAAGTCTTTGAAGAAATAAGAAAGAACAACCGACAACGCAGAATCCTTCTTCATCATGACAATGCTAGCTACCACACATCGGCCGAAACAACTCGGTATTTGGAAGATCAAAAGATCGAATTAACGGGTCATCCGCCGTACAACCCCGACTTGGCCCCCAACGACTTCTATTTATTCCCAAGCGTGAAGAATAAATTACGTGGTCAACGTTTTTCGAGCCGTGAAGAGGCTGTTGATGCGTTCAAAATGCATGTTTTGGAGATACCTCAATCCGAATGGAAAAAGTGCTACGAAAATTGTTCCAACGCATGCAAAAGTGCATCAATCATGGTGAATATTTTGAAAAGCAATAAAACTATAATAAATGCTAGATGTTTGTTTCACTTTGTTATTCCGGATACATAAATAGCAGCCCTCGTAATAATAGTAATTTGACAGTTACTGAAGTCGGTGCCGAATTAATGTACAAGAACAGAAAGTCTATTAGTTTAGTAGGTTTGGCACCGACTTCAGTTTTTTTTTTTAATTTGCGCCTCATTGCTAGTATTTCTTGTGCCGTGTTCGCTTTGTGAGGTGAAGTAAGGGGCGCTTTGTGGATGAGTGCGTCAGTCAGCTGGTGCGACAAGTTTAGTTGGAGCGCGAACTGCTATACGAACAGAGCTCAACAACGCATCCACAAGGAGTAATCGGGGAACGCGAATTTTCGAACATAATAGATACCTTCAGCCTTTCCAGGCCACCTTCACAGGCCATCATCGAATTAATTACCCACGTCGTGTTTGGCTATTACAAACTGGTAGGACCATCATAATTACAATATTACTATGAATTAAATTGGCAAAATAATTACATATTTCACAAACATACAATAAGAGACAAAAATAAAAATAACGGTCACGTGCGAATCGAATTTGCGCAGCAAGGTATCTTGGAAGGAAGAATGTCATAGAAGGGACATTCAAGCGGTGCTCAATTTGAAATAGTGGATCTACTTTGAAAGAGTCAATGCGCATGTATTCAATACTTGAGCACAGCTTAAATTGGACTGCATAACTAAGTTGGTTTGTAAAGGGTTTTTACTAATTTTTAAAAAACTATGAGAGATAGAAACATTTTCAGTTTTATTTTTCCTGTAATATTTACATAAACCTCTTATAAACTGTAATCATCTCAGATTTTCGCTTTGCAAACTTCGAAGAGAATAGTAACAGTGGGAGAACAGTATTTTTAAGGGGTATATGTATATAATGGAGCTATAGAATTAGTACTTCTATCTATAACTCGCAACTCGCAATATTTAAAATTAATGGATTTCTCTGTAAATTCGCTACTTTTGATATAAATGACATGTACTTTAAAATTAATGGTTGTCGCAATTTTATTATTTTCATCCACTAAATAAGGTAAACTTCTAAATTAACAGTTTCACCATAAAATTTTGTTTACGACTTTAATCATTGAAACTTTAATTGATTGATTGATTAAGATTGCTTCATATTAGGTAAAATTTTGCAAAATTCTAAACAGTTATAACTCAAGGCATTCGCTATAAGTATTCCAGATTTAAAGTGTCACTTTGTAACTTATTATTAAAGATTTCAATTTTGTAATTTCTACATGAACATTCTTTTTGGTTAGGTTATGTCAAGTCAGTATTTTTGCCACAACGCGCGAGCCGAGCGAGCGAAGTGAACGTGACGCGCCAGCGGCCGGCGAAGCGCTAAATCAGAATTCGCTTTTTAAGAACATTTACTTAAACTTACTAACTTACACAAAAATAAATTTTCATATCTTGCGCCCTTATCAGATTGTTAACTACTTCTTTTTCCATCTCTCTCATACGCAGGAAGTATACTTACTATTTGAAAGTCGTCTATCAAAAAACTGATTCTATCCGCTGATAGAATCAGTTTTTTGATAGACTTGTCTAGATATTTGGCTACCGCTGTAGCCAAATTCAATTTGTTACTAGTTGATCATAAACTTAATGGCAGACGTCATTGTCAGGTTGACAGATTGTCAAGTTTATTCATTTTTTTAATAGAGATTTTAATTAAATTTCACAGCAAAATCTAATATTTTAAATGATTATTTATTTCTTTTATTGGCGCTATGATTAAATATTTTTTTTAAAATTATATATTTTTACTGAAGGGGTAACATTTAATAGTAAGTCGTTGCATTTTTATATAGCATTTAATAGCAATTTAGCCCACGTTTTCACCAATTTTGCAGACAGTTTAAAAGTATCCCTTCTTTTAAATATTTTACAGTCGAAAACTATACAACGATTTACGCCGCTTTGTCGGAAATACTCTTAGTATGTAAGACATTAAAAGTAGCAGACATAACGCTAAAAACAAGCAAGCACACCTGTTTTGATCTATCACGTTTTCGTTTCGATAAAATCAGTCATTTAAAACTCGGATACACAGGAAACAATATTATGAAAAATCTCATGTGGTGCAGTATATCTATATTTTCTATACGTAAGTGATATTTTTATTGAGCTTTATCGATCTGTATATTGTCAATTCTACATTCTATATCCATATTATTTGAGGGTTAATAAAAACGTATAAATAACGATCTAACGCATTAGCGATAGTGTTCCATATCTATACATGTTGTAAAACTAAACGTCTCTCTGTTTGTCTGTCTGTTTATGTTCATTACGCGCGAGAGCCACTTGTCCGATTTACGTGTTTTTTTTTAATTCATAGCTACATTATCTAATCAGGGGGCCTAGACAAGTGGCTCAATTGTAAACGCTAGTAGAATAGGATGACAAATACCGCGTAGATTTAGCATAACGAATTTTAAATTCGTTGTCAAACGTTGTTAACTTTTTATAAAATCAAACGAAAAGCAAATTCGTGTGAAAAGCGCTATATAAAACGCAGCCAAATGGCACTTTTGACGAGCACTAACGCCAGCAAGCGTTTCGATTTTACGAAACATTTGCCAGTTGTCTAGACGCTCAGGTTATAGGGTATAATTTGTTGCATGAAGTAACGTGTGAACTAAGTAGTGACGATAATGGTGAATCAAGTCGGAAAATAGACGCTTTCAGGGCGCTTAAATGGCTTATGCTAAATAAACCATAAGAGATATATAAAATAAATGTAAGTTTCTACATAATTGTATTTTAAAAAGTCCTAAAAAATAGTCGCGATAGCACAATATGTCTATATTCTAAGGAACACCCATAATAAGTATTTTTGTCTTTAAAAATAACCGGCGGGCAACCGCCGTGGGTGGCGGGTGGGAGCGGGGGCGGCGCGATTCGCACGTGCTCTCGACCGACGTTTCATTTTAAAAACCTAACAATAATTCTGTAGTCCACGTGAGCGAAGCCGCGGATACCATTAGTTTTATAATGAAACCATCCATTAACTCCTTTTCTACATATCGTAAGAACATTGTAAAATACTCTTAAATTATTATAGAATATATAGACGCGTTTAGACTTTATACAATATTCTCTTTCGTCTATTTAATTAGACTCACATTGAAAAGATATCATGAACAATTTTTTTTTCAACGGAAAACATTTTGTTTAGTGTAGCTACGCTAAAATATTCGTTACTAAAAAGGTAATTTTTAGTGAGAAATCTTTTACTAGTCTATTATAATTATAAGAAATGACGATACATTTTGAAATAATACATTTCTGAAAAAATAATAGACATATCAACTTATATCAACAACTTGAATTAGTAATTTGTATAAGCACATATCAGTAAAAACATAATATGCAGGTATGCACTGAAATTGTGAATCTAAAGGCCTAGATATAGATATGCATCTACGCTGTCATACTCGCATTTTAACGCCTAAGAATATGACATTTTTTGAAAACGAAAATATCTCAAAAATCACATTTATCATCATTGTCGTAAATGAGAAACATGAAAATAAGCATATACAATGTACTATACTACAAATCAAATCAGAGCGAATGGCCAAACATATCCGATACTAGGAGCCTAGCACAGGTAATACCGTTTACAAAACATATAAAAGTAGTATCACGCGTAATAAATTTTAAATCCATCGTACTTTAAAGAAATGAATGTTGTATAAAATCTCTTAAATCACCTCGTACCGGACAACATCTACAAGAAAATAACGGGTTTCTATTTTTAACGGTCTATTTATAAAACTTGTTACTGTTTATAGCAAAGTAATAATCCGACATAAATATCATATCTTAGTGACGTTTTAAGCATGATTCACGTTACGTGTCGGGGTCGGGCCGTACCCGTGCCGTGTCGGTACCACCGTGCGCCGGCCGGGTCTATAATTCATGTTACACCGGGCTGTTTATAGGTAATTATTACACGCTCGTGTCCGCGTATAGTACATTGAGTGTTGGCAAGCATCTGCCCATTTTTATTTCTATTTTCTTTTTCATTTACATTTTTATTAGTTTCCATTTATCGCTTGAGAAATAAAACTATGTGTGTTATAATGCAATTTAGTTCGTTGTAGTTCGTCGTTGTTATCTCCGGACCGGGTCGGAGGCGAGAAAGAATACTCACCGACATTTCGACGCCGTGCCCCGACCGTGGCCCGATCGTGGCACCGACTCGGCCCGGTCGCGGGTCGTACATGAATTACTTCATGTAAAAGTTTGGTACAGATGTTTCACCGTGCCCCGCCCATAGCACGGTCCGGACACGGTGTAACGTGAATCATACTTTATGCGATAAAATATGCGTGAAGTTATGCACCTCATACATATCCCTAATTATATAAGAAAAATAGAGCCCGTTAGGGATACAGCGTGAAGATATGTATGTATGTATATAAGAAAAAATTGTTTTCAAGCAAATGAAATTTTTACGCCAGTATTTTTCTTCGTGTGTTTCGTATGAAGAAGTATACCGACTTTGTCGTACCATCCACGATTTATTGGTAAAGATATACTTTACCTTTGTGGGAGACAGTTGTAGTCTCGACCGCGAACATGTTAAGTGCCGTCAGCTGCAGCAGGCGCGCTGATGGCGTGGGCAAGGGCTGGCGGTTCAGTAGCGCGCGGAACTGACGTAGCATGAGCGCAGCGCTTTCGTGGAAGGTCTCCATCCTAATGACACATTCAAATTATTACCACTGACCGCTTTTTTAAGTTCCGCACCTCACAATGAAAGAACAGATTTCTTTCGAGAACACCTTAAGACTTTATTTCTCAGAAACGGCTAAAAGTATCAAGTTAAAATTATTAACAAGTGCTTTTTAGAGCCACATAGACCAGTCAAAAAATCATCAGTTTCTAATACTACGTGTATGTAATAAAATAAAATAAAGTTTTAAAAACAAGCTTTTATTTAGTTTGAAACTATTATACTAAAAAGTAAACAATATTTAGTGTATGTCTTTTTAAATTATTTCAAACATGCATATATATTATACGGCATGTAAAAAAAAATTAATAAAAGTATGACGTTAAATAGTAAAGATATAGAACAAAGTTTTTCAATCTTTTTGAATACGCGACCCCTTTACAAGTAAAAAAATTCTAGCGACCCCCTAGGACGCCATAATCTAACCAAATGTTAGTGATGTGAAAGACTACGTTTTCAATTTTTTACTTTTGGAACCTATATTGATTAATCAATATAGATCCTAAAAGAAAAAAATATTGATTAAAAAACTCAGTAGGTACAGTAGGAAGCTGCGAGAGCTCTGAAAGTATTAGGTAAGTATACAACATTGCGTTTTTTCTTCTGTTCGCAAGCCCCCATTTAGGACTTTGCGACCCCCCAAGGGGTCGCGACCCACAGTTTAAAAAACACTGCTATAGAAGAACCTCGTCCTAGTTCATTAATCAAAGGCACAAGCAGTACATACTCAATAAAACCTACGTAAACAGAACTTTTAAAAATTTAAATATTTTCTTAAAACCTTGAAGCTTCACTTCAAGGGTAATGATATTTCACGCCTCAGCTTTTAAGAAAATATTAAGAATTTTAAAAGTAATATGTTCATGCAAGTTTTATTGAGTATGTACTGCTTGCGCCTTCCCTGTCTAGTTTAATGTAAACACAAAATGTACAACTTGCAATCTATTTGCATTATAGCTGTACTGGAACCAAACATATTATAATATGTTATATTTATTGAACAATAATCGGATTTATTTCATTCCATTACCTATTATCAAAGTAATCCGACAAACACAACATCTTATCGGCCATGACGTCATAGTTGTTATAAATTATTGTATTGTAATACATCACTGTATCTGGAATGCAAAGTATAAAATGCACTTACCCGATTTTAGTGATAAGCTTTCCGTGAACGTGCAAGTAGCTTGTAATGAAATTCTTATTCAACTGTAACAAAGAATTAATTTTTAATATAGTATTACACAAGACTACAATGTAATAGAAAATTTGTGCGAATTATGAGATTTGAGGAGGCGAAAGCAGTATGTAAGGACCACGAAGCTTGGCACTCTGCCTACTCTAAGTACCCCGTTAGGGATACAGCGTGAAGATATGTATATATGCATAATTTAATATTCAACTATTTTTATGAAAAAAAATGAGGTAAATATTCAACAAACGTTTGATCTATATTATATACTAGCTGTACCCGCGACTACGTCCGTGTGGTAAATTTTTCCGCGGCTTTCCCGGATTGGGTTGATAGATGAACATTTTTATACATACATATCTTCACGCTGTATCCCTAACGGGGTACATGTATGAAATATGTATAAATGAACAAAGGCTGTTTTTGAAAAAAAAAGACCACGTCTAGCCTACGTCTGTCTCGGGGCTCATACTATTTCTGTACCAAATTTCATTGTAACTAGTTCGGCGGTTTAGTATTTCCGATTCAAAGTTTCATCTCCTTTTTCACCTCCTTAGAGGTAGAGTTTTGATAAAGAAAGTAGCCTATGTCAGTTCACTGATGTCAAACCACCAAAGCACATTCAGCGGTTTAGCATTTCCCATACAAAATTGCATGCCCCTTTTCACCACTTTAGGGGAAGTTTTCAATAAAAAAAAGGCGGCCTAACATTTTGCGCAATCACATGTTCTTACTACATATCAATTTTCATCAAGATCGGTCAAGCCGTTCATAAGTTCTAAAAGGACATATAGACATAAAAAAAAAATTAAAAATGATAGAATTGAAATCAGTAAGTCATAAAACGAATATTTACCTATCACAAAAGACAAAAAAAATTTAATTTTACAAATAGACGCTACAGATTTATATAGTAGTATAGACAATACACATACATAATCATATACACAGGGTCTCAACCAGTATTTTTCAGTTTGAAATAATAAGTATTAAGTACTAGAATAGACGTGTCAATACAAATTGTGTACTCGACCTGTAAATACAGATCCTTTAGAAGAGTATTTTGTAATTAAATCGGTGGCATGTGACTTACAGAAAGTCTATAGGTACTCCGTAAACTTCTTCAGAAGAAGTCCATATATTCATTTTTAGGATTCAAATACATAAAAAATGGAAAAAATATTACAGCTCTATTTAACAACTTCAAAACAAACGACTATCCTCATCCAGTGGGTGACCAAATGCAGCATCTCATAACATCAGTGACTGCGTCCAAACATCAAAAACATTAAATTACGAGTATCTGGCTGCGAGAGTTATTAGCGCCACGAGCGAATTGCGAACAATTTGTATTTCATTATGGACCAAAGCACAGTTACTACTTTTTGCAATGCTTTTTGCAAGGCAATGCAATTGCAAAAAGTAGCAACTGTGCTATCGCTTTTCGGAACCTTTATGTAGTGACCAAACTCTGAGATCCGTTCATTCGACCGTTAATAGTTGCTACTTTTAACATCGACCATCGGCAATTTGGAATGTAAACAGAGTTACGAAAAGACAAAAGCATTTTATTAGCATCGACGCTGTTGCTATAAGGTGAGATTTTTATAATATTGCAATTGAATGCATTAGAGACGGCAAATTACGATACAATCGGTAGGCGCTCTAAATATAATTGAACGTAATGGACTAGGTCGTTCATTTACCATAGTTCACTGTGTTTAAATCAATTACCATAATTAATTACTTAATCTCGTCTTTGGACTATTAAAACTTTATAATCGATTCAATGAAATTTTCCAATTACATAGTAATAACCCATAACCTTTAGATTTAAAACTTCAAACATATTGTGCCGTCTCCTGTACTGGGCACATCGGAAGAATTACTTTATAAATAAAAGTTATTTTTACTTGATAAATTTTTATATTTTCACTTTAACACATTATTTTCCTATAGCGCGGCGCGGAGACGACTGTCGTCTCATGAATAGTGCTCGATACATATCGTAACATTTTGCTAACGCTACGGTTGACAACTCTGTGTTCCCATAAACACTTATAAATATTTTTCGTGGACGCCTTACGGTAATTTTCAAACTTTAAGAAATAGTAAAGATACATCATTACTGCATATGAAGTACGGTCAGTTGTTTGATCAGATCTTAATAGATATTATCTTAATAATATACAATCTTAATAGATAGAAGAAAGATGTTCTGTGAAGGATGAACTACAGAGTTACTTTAAGGAGAGTGAACGAACTAGTTCTTTCGTTACTATAGTTACTATAAGGAATTAAGGAAACGGCACAGTTAGGTCAATCATTCAAGAACGGCTCAATTTAACTTACTTCGACAGTGGTCATGTTGGCAAAGTGTTCATCCCGGGTGTCATGCTGCAGCGTGGTGGTGCGATGGCCGCTGGGCCGCACCCATATCTCCCGCCTGAACCCGTGCCCGTTACCACTGCCATTACCACCACTAGCCACTCCCTCCCTATTCTCTGCCCGCAGACTTTCTAGTGCTGCTCGACGCTTGCGTTCAGCTGCTTCGTACTACGACAAAATATCAAGGTACCGACCTGTTTAGACATGCTGAAGGATTTAATTATACTGGTCTACAAATTGCCAACTTTTGTAAGCCCACGAAATAAGTTCAACTGATTTTGAGAGAGCAATAAAAAATATTCACGGTGATACTAATTTCGTGTCTTAGTTAGCTCGTTTTTGGCGAATATAAATTTATAGATTTAAAGAATTATAGCTCTGTTAAAATATAATAATAACTATTTTAAAAATGTACAGTCAAAGTGCTTTTTATTTATATTTGTAGCCTACAGCTTCTCTTCCTAGTGCCCAATAATCATCGACTAGCATAGCAGGGCTCAGAGAGAAATAACGAAATCCTGATCTATGAGATTATTGCTTTCCGTATCATCATCAGAATCGCTCGAAGGCGTTGTAGGAACTGAATGATGTTCACTGTATGGTTGATGTCTTTGAATTGATATGTTTCAATACAATGTTTTTTCTTTTATAACGCGTGATAAGCCCTGCAGTTTTATAGTCACGGAGAAATAACATAATTACGGAAAAAAAAATCAGTTATAAACGGTTTTATTGTAAAGAAACATTAATGATACAAATAATGTACTAAAATCTAAAAAAATATTAGATAGGTACTGGTACCTATTGGTACCTGGGTACCAGTCATCACACCACTCTTCTCATCAATCAAGGCTAATCTAGAGCATTGATCAGACTAAACTAAAATCATGATCTACAAGCAATTAGTAGGCCGCTCTACAAGCAATAATGTCCAAAAATATAGTCGCGCATCCAGTACATGTTTCAACCAACGTACATCAGTAAAATTGAGCTTAGCCATGTATGAAACGTATATGGTTGATGAGTAGTTACAGCGTTCTTCTTGATAATACAACTCATTATCGTTGGGCAAAAACCTTGCTGATCAGTGTTAGACAAACTGGGCTTTAAGGTTGGTATTATGATAATCAACAACGAACACATAAATGTCGTAAATAGTATCTAAATTGTTGTAGTCGAAGTCGTAATTATTAAATAGGAAGTAAAACTTGTACACAAACAGGCTGAATGAATAGCACTTAAGAACAAGTAAAAGCATACATTTTTACACGAACTTTAATCAGAGTAAAAATACATAAATCATTCATCACTTCATGATGATTAAATGATTTCCTACAACAAAAGCATGTATACACTGTTTTGTATTGATACCTGCAAGAGTAATTACTTTGTATTGTAATATTTTGTGATAGATAATTACGCAATAATTAAACATACGAAGATTAGATAATTATTTATTTATACATACACAAGTATATTCCTAATCACCATCTTCCTTATGTAAAACATCTCCCTTATATTACCCACTATGACCCATTGAACTGAATATATTTACCTTTTTTCTATTTTCTTCAAATAATGACAATAAACTTTCCCGTGCTGAATGAAAAGGGTTGGATGACATTAAACTCCGCATGTAATAATAAACTGCGTCCAATTTTCTTCTCTGTAATTAAAAATAAATCATCAAGGTCATTTTTATTAATCTTCAAATGAGATGTAGGTGCGTACTTTATACATAGGCAACACAATTCGATCAATAGACCTATTTCAGGGGTTCAGTAGTTAAGTGGAAGCCCTTAAATTTTAGTCTATCCATCAGTCGTTCTTTTCCACCGTGAATTCGTCTGTATGTCAAAGGCCTGTCATCCTATAGATTGAAACTCTGCAGTCACGAGATATCTGCTTTCAGTCGTAATCAAAGTGCTCTCATTCTCTAATATCCACACTATCGGTGCAGAAAATTAAAAAAAATCCTAAACGTAACCTTTAATTAACAAATATAACTTTAGAAAAGTTTGCACTATACTCTTTTGGAATTTAGATTTGTAAGACGAAATAAAAAAAAACTTGAATGCCTACATGAGAAGGTGTAATGCTGTACATTAAGTTCAACATAACCATAACCGTGAATAAATGAAGTTGGCTAGGGAGCACTGCGCGTGTGAGCGTGCCGAACACGCTATTAACAGGATGTAATAATACTTACGGCATAAATAGCTAATATTGCGAGTTGATTGTATGGGCGTCCATTTTTTGGATTAACTTGCTGTGCTTTCGTATACCAAAATTTGCTCTTTGCGTAATTATTAGTTTCATTAACTTGTTCCTTATATCTAGCTAAGTCTCCTAAAAACACGTACATTTTCTGAACCGAAATCAAGGCTAGGCCTACATAACCCAGTCCTTTGGGTGGCACCAAATGGTTGTCGTTGATATAATCATCTGTATTAAATTTATAAGTTTTCTCTAACATCTGCACGAGATTCTCAAAATACGTGTTTCCTTCTTCTATAATTGTGTTTATCAGTTTCACTATTTCGGGTTTGTCGTCTGGCGAGACTTGTGACAAACTCTTTCTTAGAATCTCTATAAAATTGTAATATAAAATTTTCCAAAAGTGATGCTCAATATTATCAGCTTGGCAATACTTGAGATCAGACATCAAAAGTCTTCGGAGCGCGTTCTGTAAAAATTTCCTGAAAAACGAACATATTATTGGGTCCTTACATATGAAATTAGCGTTTTGCCGTACTGACCACTTTGATCTGAAATATCTCCTCTTTGGTTAAGAATTCCAAATTCAAATTGATAAATTCATTTAGCGTGTACATTTGAGTTTTGAAAACAGTCATTCATTTGTTTTTTTCCTCATTATTTTTTTCTTTGGCGTCGCTTATTACCGCACAATGGAAAACATGAAATATCGGTATATTTACGAGTACGAGTTCTACCGTGGCACCAGTGCTGCAGAAACAGCTCGAAGGATTAATGATGTGTACGGCGCTGGTGTCGCAAAAGAAAGCACGGTACGTTTTTCGTTTCAACGTTTTCCAACCAACCAACCCCGTGGACGGCCGGAGCCCAAAGTGGAAAGTGAAGAATTAAAGGCTATTGTGGAAGCGGATCCATCACAAAGCACTTCAGAGATAGCTGCAGGCTTCGGGGTAAGTGACAAAACTGTATTAATCCACTTGAAGCAAATCGGGAAAGTAAAAAAATTTGAAGGATGGGTACCTCATGAATTGAGTGAATCGAACTTACAAACACGCGTCGACTGCTGTGTTACTTTGCTCAATCGACACAATAATGATGGGATTTTAAATCGAATCATTACTTGTGATGAAAAGTGGATACTGTACGATAATCAGAAGCGCTCGTCACAATGGCTGAACCCTGGAGACCCAGCCAAATCCTGCCCTAAACGAAAATTGACTCAGAAAAAGTTACTTGTGAGTGTTTGGTGGACTAGCGCCGGTGTCGTTCGCTACAGCTTTCTAAAATCTGGCCAAACGATTACGGCAGATATCTATTGTCAGCAACTGCAAACCATGAAGGAAGAACTAGCTGCTAAACAACCGAGATTGGTCAATCGCTCTAGGCCACTGCTGCTTCACGACAACGCATGACCACACACTGCACAACAAACAACCACTAAGTTAGATGAGCTACAATTGGAATGTCTGCGACATCCACCGAACTCCCCGGACCTAGCTCCAACAGATTACCATTTTTTCCGGAATTTGGACAACTTCTTACAAGGAAAAAAATTCAACTCCGATGCGGCAGTCCAAACCGCCTTCAAAGAGTTTATTGATTCTCGCCCCCATGGTTTTTTTAGTAAAGGGATCAATGAACTACCTATGAGATGGCAAAAGTGCATAGATAACAACGGTGCATACTTTGATTAATTAAACATATTTTACAAAAAAAAATTGACTTTATATTCCTCCCGTACAAAACGCCAATTTCATATGTAAGGACCCAATAGTTATTCAACTTTATGTTAAAACATTATGATAAAAATTTGAAACTGAAACGAAAATGGTCTATACTACTTGTGTGATTCAGACGACCAGCATCTAAATCTACTTGATGATCTCATCGGTCGCCTCATCATTTTCAGCAGCCTTCCCACATTTCAGACTTCTTTTCGATTTGTCAATCGCTTTCATACTAATGGCTTCTTTTAATCCCTGATCTGAGTGGAGCAATTCATGAGGATCGCTCTTAGAATCAGAGACAGAGTCACCACTCTCGTACATATACATAATAGTATATTGTACATAAATATCACTCTCATACATAATTATCACACTGAAATTTATACATATAACGCTCATACATAATTATGACACTATTACCATAAATGTTTAATATGAGAGACGGTTACAGTTCGTCGGTAAAGCTACAGTTAGATAGCTGCTTTTTGTTTTTACTTGCCTCTCCCATAAGTTGAGTTCCTAAGTGACCTACCTCGTTTCAATGACATCCGGCCAGTGTGCGGCGAGCGGCAGCGGCCCACGTAACGTGTGCACTTGCAAGATGGCGTCCGCGCGGTCCACTTCCTGTAGCAGCGAGCGGTGGCGAGCCGCGCGCACCGCCTCTCCAGCCTCGCCGACCGCGCCCCCCGCGCCCCCCGCGCCGCCCGCGCCCCCCGCACCCCCCGCACCGCCTGCGGCTCCGACGCCACCGCGGCCCCACGTCTCTGCTGGACCTATCACATCGCCTGTCCACTTATACAACTCTTTTATCTCCTCCAAAAGAAGAAGATAGAAAATAACTTGAAATAACATCATCTCTATCACTCTGAATACCATATAAATGACTCAATACGCGTTTTGTTCGCTTTTTCGAACTAAAAATTTATTACGACATTATTGCCAAAGCTTGTTCGTTGTACATGTATGTCAATGACACCGCCAGTGCAAACGTAAACAATAACAACCACAACCACGATACTTGCAAAAAAGAAAAATTAATATAAAACGAGTAATTGGAAGAATAAAACTTGACATTAGCGATATTATCTTCAAAGTTATTATAAATATTACCTTCTTGACTGTGAAATTTGAAACAGATTGTGTTTGGTAAATTCCTTCAAAACCAAACAAAACGAACAAAGTACACAGACAATAAGTAGTAACAATTCACGATCATCCTAGACCCTACTCAAGACATTACAATCTATTTGTAATAAATAATATCCAGAAATATACCAGGATAATAAATTAGTTTATTGGCAATATTTTCCATATAATTGTAATCATTCAAAGACATAAAAATTAAAACAGTTTACGTAAATATTACAATATTATTCATTGAAATTTATAACTTTAATACATCCTTACCTCTCTCCATTCTCACATCTGATTTTGTTGAACTGGTTTGAACAACAATTGGTCTGGATGGATTCTGATGATCATAAAGAATCTTCTGATTTTCAATGTTACCTGTTCGTCTGTAAACAACAACAGCATTATGCATTTTTCATTCAGCGTTTTTAATATTTCACAGCAACAATTAAATAATACATTTATAAATTTTCAAATCATTACACTTACCCTTGTTCCTTTTGTAAATGAGGTAGCGAGCCTTGTGGCAAAATTAGTAGCCCAGGATGAGAACTAGATTCTGATAAAGGTTTTTCTGATGTTGTACTGTTTAGTCTGTTTCTTTGGTGTGTACTCTCTGATTGTCTAAAATAATTAAATTAAGCATTAGAAGAAATTGAAGATAATCAAGCCTATTCCTCTAACATTTGGGGGTAATAGGCATCATGACAGATTTTGAAATCCCCTTCTATAATGTAGGTAACACGTCTATTATTTACGAAAAAAATATTATTTCAGCAATAAACTAAGTTTTAATGCCAATTATTGCAATTTTTTCTACGTTATTTGAATTAAGCGCGAAAACGCTAGTAGGTGTCATGACGTCCGCTTGTGACGTCACGCCTAAGTAAATATTGTTGTACATTACGTTATTAGCGTCACATTCATAAATTAAATACAATACAAAAGTTATATTTACCTAGGCGTAACGTCATTCGCTCTGATTGGTGTTTCAGTTAACATGGTCGATTGCAGTATTTTATACCTTTATTTTATTAAAAATATTATTAATCTCAACCTCTAAATTAAAAACTTAGTCGTTATTTAGAATCGTTTCAACATATATTTTTCTCTAAAACCATTTTATATTTGATTCTTTAATACCGTCATCATGCCTATTGCACAGCTTCCATTGATGGAAATTGACATAATGATTCACGCATTGGAGTATTCCAATTGCAAAAAAATGTATTTATTTGATGTTTATTAATGAGTGCAAATTGTTAAATTGATATTCATTTTCTGCAACGGAAGTTACGCAATTGGCCATTAATGTGGTAATAATTTATTCTTCTAGTATTTTATAGTATTTAGTATAAATATAGCTTAAATATCAAACCATCTTATTTCTTCCAAATTTATAAATAAAACAACATAATCTCCTTACATGTACAAGTACTTATAAATAAAAAATATCAAACGTATCGAAGATTGAGAAAGCGATAAAAAGTCTGAATGTGGATAGGCTGCGAGAAATGATGAGGTATCTGATGAGATGGTCAAGTATGATGGTCTTAGAATCTGGGATAACTTTTATAACTGTGCAGGTTTCTGCGCTTTTGTGAATCTAAGGAAATATTTGATGAAGAAGTGTTTTAAAAAACTGTGGTCTCCTGCCTGAATATGGCGTGCAAGAGCCCTTACTACGGGCTGTACAATTATAATATCGTGGTTCAAAGTTTGTGCAAAGAGTTTGGATAGTTGCTTTCAAACATAAAAACAAGGTATCAATGGTTACCATTTACACTTTCTTTTAGATATCGTATCATTCAATGGTACGATATGTGGTGACATAGTAGTATACTGTGTCTTATACTCTGATGATGCTGTCTTATAGCTCTATCAGAAAGAGAATTGCAGACTAGTCACATGTATAAAAGATTAATGTGAAGTGAAAAGGTTATATATGAATGTGAACAAAACTGAAGTTCTGGTGTTTAAAAGAGAAGATGTATAGACAAAGTGTGAAATACGGATAAATGGAAAATGTTCAAAATAGATGAATGAAGCTATAGCTGGGGAGTGTGTTTTCAAGTGATGGAAGATGTGAGCTGGATGTGGAGAGGCGGGTAGCAGCCGGCAATATAATTAACGTTAGTCTGACCATGCTATGAGTTGTTAGCAGAGTATCCAAACCTACAAGATTGGCCATCTTTAGTGCGGTGTTGGTACCAACTTTATTGTACAGTAGTGAGGTCTGAATATGCCTCCGTAGCGTACCGATAAAGTAAGATATGTTGAAGTAGGAATTAAGTAAGATGCGGTGGTACTGCGGGGGAGAGGGGTCACCGGCACTCACTCACCGAACGATACAACAGCATTAGATGCTGTTATTTCATGCCGATATTCTGTGAGAGGATGGTATTTCACCGGGCGAGCCGGCCCAACTCGTGCTGCAATGCAGCATGGCTCTGCCACACATAAACGTATATATTCTGTACTATCAAATATCATCTGTGTAAAATACTATAAAATAATGACTTGTCTTGTGCGTTGTTTTTCTTGGATTCCAGTATCTCCTCTCGCCAGTTGACGTTGGTGGGCGCGGGCGTGGCTCCGGGCGGCTGGTGTACGGGCGGCGCCACGTTCTCGGAGTTGCGCCCTCGCCGCCGACTGTGGCGCTTGCGGCCCCGGCGGCCCCCGCCGCTGCCTTCCCCGCCGCCGACATTCCCATCTCTTATATTACTCGGCGCAGGAGAGTGCACATTTCGCTCTATACTTGGAGTGCGCCCACTGGACCACAAATTTTTTTTCTGCAACGAAAGCTCTTTTTATTACATGTCCGCATCATGGATTCATGACTTTCATGAGTTATCTATTTTCTTCGTTATTATTAACTTACTAATTTTTTCTGTTTCGCGGCCTTTAAGATTGCATAGTTAAAATGGCAAAAACCAGCGAATTCGGAGATACTATGGAAATGTAATCCAGAACAATTGGCTACTTGACAGTTTTCGGAAATATATTTTAAAATTTATTTTATACCCCTTATCTATCTTTTTCATATTCCTATATCTTTTTCACAAAATACTATATACATAATAATAAAGCAATTTCATATAAAAAAAATAATTTTTATTCAAAAATTTTTAACCCGCGCGAAAACAACCCGTTACGTGACATTTGCAAGCTATGACGACGTCATATTTCAAAAAACAACAAAGCTCACTAGGACGCACTAACTCTTATCCGTATTTCGAATGGAAAGTTTAGTTTTTTTCACCAAAATTCTGAAAATGACAAGTCAGGACTACACGTGAAGAAATTTGCGACTAAAATGAATCGACTTTAGGCAGATTTGCACTATCAGCTTTTGTATAGGCTGACTCCAATTCGAATTTAGGCAGATTTGCACTATCAGCTTTTGTATAGGCTGACTCCAATTCGAATTTAGGCAGATTTGCACTATCAGCTTTTGTATAGCCTGACTCCAATTCGTCAAACCTCTCACACAAGTACAAATAGAAATATTTTAGTGTATATTTCGTCATCAACTCGCAAACGATAGACAGAGTGACAGTAATTAACAAAGAACAACAGTACTCCGTAATGGATATGTAATGGATGTTTTGTTTTTTGAAATGTGACGTCACATGATGCTCAAACATGGCCGCCCGCGTTTCGGTACTTGTAATCCACAGACAAAAAAACTCAAACTTATTTTGCAAAAATAAAATATTTACAATTTATTTTAAAGCAAAAAAATATTGTATAATTATTATTTACTTATCAGCTATCACATTAAATACATTTCATATTTTAATGTTACAACTGTCAAGTAGCCAATTATAGTCGAAAAACATGGTACAACGTGTCTGATTAAAATACTCCGACACACGAAAAGTCACAAATTTGACAGTCAACTTTTAAAAAATAAGCACAATCTTTATTCAACTGTAGGCGAGTATTTAAAACGTTTTATTTTAAACGTTAAAATTCCAAAGTCAACGGAAAAAAGCGAGGATGTTATTCATTATGCATTACTACGCATCGCAACGCAACTTATTGGTAATATTTATTTACCTTATTTACGTGAACTTAAATAGTTTTTTATTTTGATTTTATTAAAAAAAATATTTTAACATACATATCTTCACGCTGTATCCCTAACAGGGTAGTCAGAGAGGAGGGAGCGCCAAGCGTCACGGTTCTTACATACTTCTTTCGCTTCTTCAAATCTCATCATTCTCCTCACACATTTTAGCCTAGGTATGCGAATGCTTTTGACATTTCCGTCGACTAACACTGGCTATTTGATCTTCATAAATCAGCCTTGGTCTTCCTTGGCTTCTTTTACCACTCACTTTAGCTCTGTAGATTTTTTTCGTCAGTCTTTCATCACTCATTCTTTCCATGTGCCCGAACCATCTTAACTTTCTTTTCTTCATTTTTACAATAACACTGTTGTGCAACTCTGTCATACTGTGTATCTCTTCATTGCTTATTTTGTCCACAAGGGTGACATCGCACATATTTATAACAGATCGCATTTCTTCTGCATTTATCTTACTTTCACTAGATTTCGGGCATAGCCATGCCTCACTACCGTACAATAAAGTTGGCACCAACACCGCATTGTGTATGGCCATTTTGGCTGAGTTAGATATATTCACACTGCCTACTAATGCGGACAGAGCAGCGTTCACTTTATTGCCAGCTGCTACCTGTCTCTCCACATTCAACTCACATCTTCCATCCCTCGAAAACGCACTCCCAGATATACAAGTTCGTTCACTTGTTCTAGACATTTTCTACTTACCCATATATCACACTCAGTACATCTTCCCTTTCAAACACCAGGACCTTAGTTTTATTCATATTCATATTCAATCCTTTCACTTCAGTCTTCTTTCATGCACGTAACTAGTGTCTCCAATTCCGCTTCTGACCCTGTTATACGTGTACACAGCATCGTCAGCGTACAATAGGCAGTTTACCACTGTACCATCACATATCGTACCACTCATACTACCTTTCAATGTCTGGAGGAAACTGACCAAATACAGCACGAATAGCCAGGCAGACATCATTCAGCCCTATACTTAGACTATATAGACTTCGAAAAAGGGTGACACCATCTATCCTTACACAGGCTCTGTGGCCTCGATATAATGACCTGACAGCCTGCAGTAAAGGGCCCTCCACGCCATTTTCAGGCAGAAGACACCACAGTTTCATTAGCACTACTCTATCGAATGCTTTTTCAAGATCCACGAAAGCGCAGAGAACTTTCTGCCCTATGGCCAGAAACTCTTCCACGATAACGCGAAGCGAGAAAATCTGATCCACACAACCTCTACCGTTCTTACCTTACTCGTACCTTGCGCCTCCCACAAATATCTTTCAGAAACGCCTTTCATATTTTCAGTCAATACCTCGGTATGGACTTTACTTGCTAAGCTGACCAAGCTGATGGCCCTATAGCACGCACAGTCTAAATGAGAACCTTACCCTTTTTAGAGAGGTACTATGACTGCCATACGCCAGTCCTCTGGCACCTCTCCCTTCTCCCAACAAAGGTTGCACAGTGCACAGAAGGTATCCCAGACCCTAGGACCACTTGATCATCTCAGCAATCACCTCGTAATTTCCCGCAGCCTTCCCACATTTGAGACTTCTTATCACTTTTTCAATCTCTTTCATACTAATGGCATCCCCCAGTCCCTAACCAGAGTGTGGCAATTCATTAGAATCGCTCTCAGTATCAGAAACGGAGTCGCCACTCTCATACAGTTCTCCATAGTATTCACTCCGTCGCTGCAGAACATCTTTTTTATTTGTCAGCAGGTGGTTTTCTTTCGAACGCACTTTATTCATTCTGCAAGGTGCCCGGACCACTTCGGTACTTACGTACTCTTTCCAAAATAATTTGGAATTTTCCTCGGAGTTATCCGACATCTTGTTTTATTCTAACACCCTACACCTTTCACGCTTTTCTCTTTCACTAGTGCCTTCGTTTCTGCTTTCTGCAGCTTAAATCTGTCTTTCATCAAATCTTTATACCACTGTCATTTCTAGTAGCAAGGTAGTCTCGCCATGCTTTCTTCTTCTTATACACAGACACTTTCACCTCATCATCCCGCCACACATCACGCTTTTTACCGTTCCCAATCTTATTCGTTCCACACACTTCTTTCGCAGCCTCGATCACACTATACCTAAGGTTCAGCTAACATTATTCAACATCCTCGCTAATCGCTTTCAATCTATCATCAAGCGTACCGGATACAACCCTTTCGTATTCATTCCTGGTGGTCGCGTCTTGCAGTTTCCATTTCTTGATGCGACAGCCCGTTGCAGGTTTGGACGCTACGCGACATCGTTACGCTGCAAACAGACCCCTTATTGTTCTAGTTACCACTAGAAAGTGGTCTGTTCCCAGATCGACTCCTCTGTATGCTCTCGTGTTTACTGCTTTTTGAGTCGGCTGTCCACCAGGAATAAATAAATCATACTTCTTTCATCCTTCCTTTCCCATGTGTACTGATGAATCTTTTTGTGCCTTAAATAAAGTATTAGCAACAAAAAGATCCTTTTCCGTACACAGTCCTAACACAATCCTACCAGCACCATTCACTTTCTTATCTCCATACTTGCCTAGGACAGACTCAAATCCTGTTTGAGCTGTCCCGACCCGACCCATTATTGTCTTCATACACTGTAGTTCTCTCATTCTCTTCAACCGTCGCTAGAACTTCCCTAACAATCTCCCAAAACTGGTCTAGCACACCCAAACCGACGGAGGACACTGGGGCATACACCACTAAAATAAATATCCTCGTCAACCCTGTTTTGAGACGCACCCAAAGCAGTCTCGGGTTTACACACTTATACTCAGTTACACAATTAACCAAACGAGAGAACAGTAAGACGCCTACCTCTTGGCATCCCCTTTCTTCTTGTGGTACCCCTGACCAGAAAGCGATGCCCCCTCTAGGCAAGTCGGCAAGCTCTTTCGTTTGGTTTCACTGAAATATAACACATCCAATCTTCTTTCTTCCATAATATCAACCACTTCATTCATCTTCTCTTCAATCCCACCTCTCACATTCCACGCAGCTATTCTGCACTCTACCCGCCGCGAGGTGAACAGCGTGTTGGATGGCAGTCCCCAACACCGAACTGCACTCTGCTTATACCAGCGGGGACAAACCGATGTACGTCGCTTTCGGAAGACGCTCTAATTCTTTCGCATACGTTATCCCGCACGGTGTGCACAAGAGAGGAATTGTAGCCCTGAAAAGGCCGGGCAGGGGTCGCGACGAGTACGCTTCTTTAATTGACCCCCAAATTAAAATGCTTGAAAATGTAAAGAAAGTATTGTGTCAGATATTACTCTGACACAGCAAATCGTAACCTTGTGCACGATCTACAAATGAAATATTCGCATCGTTGCAAAGGAAATTGTCACGTACATATCCGATATAAATAGCTGTAAGAATTAGTATAAGACATGAGATGTAAACGACAGCTCTATGGCGTTAACACGCCGCACAGTACCAATATAATATCTACCACATAGTCCACAGTATTATTTTACCAACGTGAAGAATTATATTGTAACAGTATTTTTAAGAGTTCGTCTGCATTTTATTTCGAAGTTTTTGATATCTTATGTTACCTTAGAATGTAATTTATTAATTTAGTCTTTGTCTTGTGGAATTTAATAGAGAATTTTTTTACCAAACAGCACAGAGGAGCTCGTAATTATAAGTCTTTTATAATACTTCTTATTAAAATAGTGTCGTGATCTGTTTTTCATGATAGTTTGTTAGTTGCTGTAATTATGTCTATTCATTCTACAGTTTTTGAGAAATATCGATTTAGAATGGCTACAAGATTTCAATCATCAATTAGATAACATGCGATGCCTCTATGACAAAAATAAATTTCTTTATTTTGAAAATATATAGAGCACACCCTATTGGCATTCGTTGGTAACCAGTCATCTTCTCTTTTTCTGCAAACTGCTTTAATCCACCGTAACCACCAAAGATCATTTTTGGTAAAACTAAAAGAATAAATTTATAAGGTCCAATTCAAAAAACAGAATTCTTGTACTCAGTATAAAAATACAATAAAAATAACTTACGTACCAGAAACTGGCTGGCTACTAGTAGCATAATACATATCACGATATTTTTATTTAATTTCTTGTTTACGTAAATTTATTTTATATACATATGATAAGTTATCACATATGACTTCTTTCTGTCTTCTACATCACTTAACCACATAGGAGGCCATTTTTAATTTATTTTTCGCCAGTTTTCACGTCAACAAACCAATTTTATTCGCGACGGCCGACTGTCACTGAGCGCACGGTAGACTAAGTAGCGCGTTTATTGTACTTTTTCAGCCCCGCCCACTTGATTAGGGTTTGTGTTGTGTCATATTTTTCAATGAATGCGAGTCCCATAGTATGTCCTAATTTTTTGGCAAAAATATAATCCTTAGGTAATATTTCGTCATGTCTGTCTGTCCGTATGTCACAGTCGATTTATTTCGCCATATTTACACGTACTGAGCTGGCTGGTAAATTTGGTACACAGATGTAAATTGGTAGGCAAATATCAAAAACTAGAGACAAAAAAATAATATAATATATTTGCTATATTTTATGCTAATTTTTTTTAATTAACTTCTACTGTGTTCGAAATTGCTAAGTTAATGCGTGTCAGACACGCTGGTGTCCGGTTTTTATGTATTTTACAGTAGTGATCCTTACAGCAAAGGATATCTAAGAGTAGGCTACAGATTGAAATTAATAAAAAAAAACCTTTAAAAAATACAAGGAAAAGAACTGCACGTGAAATCAATAATAATAATAGGCGACTAATCCTAGGACAGACATCAATTTAGAATTCATAGCTTTAGGCATAATATATTATTCTTATAACGAACACTAAACTACTGTATCCCTATAATATAGAGATTATAGACCATAAAACAGACAAGAAAAAATTAATATATGTAATCTATAACACTGAACCAATCTAATTTAATGAATTTGGTAAAGTTATTAATCATAATAACATGGAATATCTATTACTCTATATGGGATAGGAATCAGTTCAAAGTTGTGTGGGTATCATGATTAGATTTATTGGATAATGAGTCTATGATAATTACAAAAGTTAATTTTACCTGAACTGTTGATGACCACATTGCAGATTTTGATGCATTCGAGGGTATACGATAACCATCATTGTCTCTGGGACTCATTGCTCGATTGGTAGACGTATCTCTACTATTACATTGTGATACAATTCGCCTGAAAAACATTTTTACGGTAAATATTAAATTAAAAATATGAATTTATGTATGTTTACTATACTATTATAACAACTCTGCCTAGATTCGATTCTGTTATGAATTCATCGGGGTACCTTTCCTAAGCCAGATAAAGGAGGACTCTAAGAAATTACAATTTATGCACTCTACGTTGCGATTTTAGGGAATGGGGAGGGTGTCTGCGATTGCGTAGTTCTAAGTCCCACATTCGAACCCATCTCAATTTCTTTTCCTAAATACTCCGTCAATCTGTCGTCTCCTTTTCCTTTAGCTGGGAATATGTCCGAATTCCTTATCCCCTTGTTTCGAGATTCCAATCTTTAGCTATGGGCAGTGGGGGGTAGTGCAGAAGGGCGTACCCATGGAGGGACAGTGACTGCGTCATTTATAAGAAGAACGGGGGCAGTGTGAACCGAATCATGGACATCATTGTTGTATTCCGAGTGTATCAAATCTAGTCACGACCTCCGCAACCGAATAAATTTTTCCGTTCATGCGGTCGCAACCTCTCCGCAAAATCGCTGTTGTAAACGACTCTATGCATAGAAAATGGCGCTTCGCACATATACTAAATTGAGCTGAGGTGTGCGCTAAGGGAGCACTGCCACACTCAATATGTAATTCGTCTCATTTAACCTATAACTCATGGAAATTGTTAAAAATAAAAATAAAACCAATGTTTTGGACTGAGCGCGCAATGCAATAACTCCAGCCTATCAAGTAACAGGTTAGAATGGATTTAAAGTGTTAGTAATTACAGAATTAGTGATAGAAATCATTGTATGCCAGCACGCAACCGATACTATATATATTTATTTATATACTTTTTATACACTCACTTTCGGTGAATTTTTTGCACCGTCAATGTACCTATAAAGTAACAGCTTAAAATTATTGCCACACAAACTAGCAGTCATAAAGTTATATAAAAAAAGTTGGTGTGCCTCATTTAATCTTGCTGCAATGTTTCGGCACACCAACTTTTATTGTCTATTTTTGGCACGTTCATATACCTATCGGGCAACAGCTCCAAATTAAGACTAAATGAAAATTTATATTTTTTCTATAAGAGAATATAGATGTGCCACGTCAACGCCTGTTACAAGTGCCTGGCATACTACCTACTTTGTTTTCCTAAAACCAGAGTTCAAAAACTGATATCATACAATAACAATTGGACCTTATCCGAAGACAATAAAGTCGATTATAAATTGACGCGTGACACGCAACTTTTAAAACTTCGCATTGTTAACATTAAGTTGTAAATACTATTGATTGGTGTCGATATAATTAAAAACCGGCCAAATGCGAGTCAGGCTCTGTGTGCTGAGGGTTTCTTACCACCATAATAATGTATTTGTGTTATGTATTTACCAAAAAAACTGTCGAATTCAAAAACAAACTTAAATTTGCAGTTGAAAGACACGTTCTCTCATACTCTCCAGTTGCAGATATAAGTTTGTACATTTTAGCTCACTTTTTAGTAAGGTTATCGTCTGTCTTTTTTTTCTGTCCGGCCGGTTGGCCCCTAATACCAGCTGCTGTGCGACAAAGAGTCCGCAACAACGTGATAGTAGATTTATTGCCGTTAATGAGATTTTAGGATCCAGTTTTAAAAATATGATGTTGAATTTTAATGAGAAACACAAATTTGTTTTTTTTTTTAATTTTAACGCAGTCTATGCTACGTTGACTGATCAGTTGAATATAAAAAAAATGTAATATGTTCAAAACATGATAAATCGATTCCCCTCTCGATACAGACCAAACTACTTTCTGTATTGTGTTATTTCGCTGACACATTGTATACATATTATATTGAGCAACAGGTCGACAAGATTATTAGTGGTGGTTATTTTTTTGGAGGTTCCACTCTAGGCTATAATATTTGCTGAGACAGTTAACCAACACCCTAGTGGTGGTGAGTAACAGGTGTCGATTGATGGTTTTTGGAGTTTCAGCGGAAAATAGCTAAAGATTTCAGGAATGTATCACATGAAATGGATTTCCGCAAAGTAACACCTGAGTCTATACAATAATAATAATAATAATGAGGGCCGATTCGTGTGCCACTGAACTCTTACAAGACTAAAATCAGACTTATATACAGCCCCATTTCACGCAGGAAACCTATTCTACCCTTATTCTTCTTGCTAAAATATTACAAAATATCTCACGTAACTAACTGATGTGATTAAAATTAATGTTAATCTAACAATATATGATTTCGAAACCCATACCATAAAATAAATATTAATACCAGCCATGCAAATTTGTGGATGGGGCAAGTTCCATCATTTTTAGCCATTGTCCTTTACACGCGTATTAAATATTATTACAGTATTTGCCCTTGATTTATTTCATACTGAAAACCCATCAACAGATGTTAAATTTTAAAAGTTAATCAATGGTCTTCTAAATTAAATTAATTCCCTTTTAATTTTATAATATGTTACATGTACTAGTAGATAGATTACAATTTGGCTAATTTAAATTTTTCCAAATTAATATAAAAATGATTTAAAACAACAACTAACAGTCTCCAATTAATTAAGTTTAAAACATTGCCTTTTTATTTTATTTAAATAAGCATTTGAAATTGGTTTTAACGTGGAAATTCCTTTTCCTTGCTTTCTTTCCTGTAAGTATATGAATATTGGGCTTTGTCATCTGATTTGTCACTCTTCCGTCCTCATCCCAGTAATTAACAAACAAAAGTGTCATAAAAAATTATTTTTGTCTAACTACCTTTTCAAAAAGTTGTGACTGCGCTTCCATAAGATTTTTATTTATATTAAACGGTTACAAACGGGTCAATTCCATCCAAGAAAAATATTGGTTATTAGGTGTTTATAAAACTAAACATTATATAATTTAACTTATTGTTTAACTAATAATTATTTGTTACTAAGAACTAAACATTTTAAAACTATAACTTCTAAGATCCAAACAAATTTTTACTTGTCACTGAAATTGTATAAACATGTTTATTATTTCTAGATTCTTTGATTTACGTTTTTCTTTAAGGGTCTTAGTTATTTTAATAAAGGGTATTAAGCAAATTTTGATCTTTTTTTATTTAAGTCAGTTTTTAGGAGATATCTGGTGTGCCTTTAACAAATTGTGATATTTCTCCTCCAGGACGTACGAAAAAAATTTCTCATGACCCTGTCTCAAGCTGAACTCCAGCTGAATTTATTACAAAACTGATAGCAATATGATTTTTTAGGTATGTAAAGTATTACAATATTAATAAAGTGCATTTAATTAGAGTACACGCTGTGTAGTCATACGGATCACTTTTAGAGTTAAATAAATAAATATAAAATAATAAATTTCGCATAAAAATAAAACGTCAATATAAACAATGCTTCTCCACAATATTCTATGTCTATTCATGTGACAACAAAAATTTGTTATTTAAGGGAGGTATCCACTAAATGCAAGCGAATATAACATCATAGTGGCACATAAGCGAGCTGGTTGCATACAACTAAACGTAAGATGCAAGCAAGTAATTGCTATAATTGCATACGTGCAAGTAAGGTATTTGTAAATTGACACAATCTTCAAGAAGTAAATATTATGCATAGTCGATACTTTGTCTATTGGTATTACTAACAATGTTATTTCCTAGGAGGTTCTGTCCTTTTTTTCCCAGACAATATAGATACATACATAGCTTCACGCTCTCTGACCACCCCGCTAGGGATACAGCGTGAATATATGTATATATACATATATATAAAATGCGTCAGTGAAATAATGCAAAACCGGAAAGCAGTTTTATCAGTATCGAGAGTGTAATCGATTTACCATGTCTTTAACGTACGTTGTATTTTTTTATAGATACTTTTCGAAAAATATTTATTCATTTCTAATATTAACTAATGTCTATTTATTGATATCTGCATTGGACGTAGACCTCCATAAAATCTGCTTTGAATCAACCATACAATTTCAAAAATCTGATCGACGTCAATAAATCTACTACCGCGTTGTTGCGGACTCCTTGTTGCAGAGCAGCTGGTACTAAGCGTATAACTGGCCGGATAGAAAAAAAAAGTCAGACAGATGATAACCTAAGAAAGTGAACTAAATGTATGTACAAACTTACACCTGCAGCTGGAGAGTATGGGAGAACGTGTCTTTCAACTACAAATTTGTTTGTTCTCGAATTAGACATATTTTTTTGGTAAATACATAACACAAATATATTATATTATAGTATATTATATTATAGTGGTAAGTAAGCAACTCTCGGCACGCAGAGTCCGTCTCGCACTTGGTCGGTTTTTAATTCTATCAATAGTATTTACAACATAATGTTAACAATGCGAAGCTCTAAAAGTTGTGTGTCACATGTCATTTTATAATTGATTATGTTCTCTTCACATAAGGTCCAACTGTAATTGTATGATATCAGTTTTTGAACTCTGGTTTTAGGAAAACAAAGTAGGTAGTATGCCAGGCACTTGTAACAGGCGTTGACGTGGCACATCTATATTCTCTTATAGAAAAAATATAAATTTTCATTTAGTCTTAATTTGGAGCTGTTTCCCGATAGGTATATGAACGTGCCAAAAATAGACAATAAAAGTTGGTGTGCCTAAACATTGCAGCAAGATTAAATGAGGCACACCAACTTTTTTTATATAACTTTATGACTGCTAGTTTGTGGCAATAATTTTAAGCTGTTACTTTATAGGTACATTGACGGTGCAAAAAATTCACCGAAAGAGAATGTATAAACAATATATGCTATCGGTTGCGCGCTGGCACACAATGATTTCTATCATTAATTCTGTAAGTACTAACACTTAAAATCCATTCTAACCTGTTACTTGATAGGCTGGGGTTATTGCTTCGCCCACTCGTACCATTTCTATTATTGTTTCGCAGACACAGAAGGCAAACTTAACTGGAATAGAAGAAGCGAAATGACATGCTGAGAAAGCAGGTAAATATATAGGTGTCTACTTTCATGCCAGCAGCTCGCACTTGTGTGACCGGGCGAGGCAAGTCGAGCAACTGTCATGCGAGTACACGAGTGTAGTACCTAGCTGTCCACTGTCAGGTCAGCAACTCGTAGTGTGTAACCAGGCCATAAATATGTATGTATTAAATTTAAAATACATAAAACTAAACATCAAAAACAAATGTAGGTGTACCTAATGGCAGATTTCTTACCCTTCAGTACTCTGTTCTCTACTGTATGACCGCAGTGATCTCCAGCGATCTAAGTCATCTCTACTGTTGCCGATTGTGGAAGAGCGATTGCTTTTGTGACTATCTCTTCTTTCTCTTTCCCTCTGAGCAAAGTTTAATGAAACCAGCTCGTGTGTGCTGACATTGCTGTCTTTTCTATGTTTTTCTGATTTTTTCTCAGAATTTCTATGTCCTCTACTGGAACTCCTGGCAATTCAAACTCAAGACTCAACTGTGTTTCAAAAGAGATCTGACATTTTTTAGATACATCATATTCAATGAATAGTGTGATAACTTTGTACAGCATTCATATAGTATTATTAACCAAAAATTTAGATTTAGGTTCTTTAAAGTCAGTATATATACGGCGATGAAGAACGAATTCGCTGGTGCTGGGATGCCTAGGTAGCCTTTTAAAATTGTAATGTAATACATCATACATACATAATCACTACATAAATAATCACTACTTTGAAATTCTTTACATTCAACTCATTTTTGGAGAATAAAATTAAACAAATATGCACAGTTGACAAATTAATTACAACACTGCTAATAACTAATTAATCTGTGACAATTTGTTACTAGCTAATCAAATCAAAACAAAAGTTTTTAATCTATATTTTTAACGCACTGTCAGTGTCATTACAGGAAACCAATTGACCAAAAATAAATGTATGACACTAAAAAGTTATTAAATAAAAACAAAATTAAAAATATTCATAATTGGTAAAAAATATTGTATTAAATACACATACATCTAAAGTGATTTTGCATTAGTACCTTTTGTCCCTACGTCTTGATCTCCCACTTCTCTTGGAATCGCGAGACTCAGCTGGTTTAACTTCTTGCGATACAGATGGCGATTTCAAATTTTGAGAAAAACTTGTAGAGGAATCACACATATCATCCAGTTTAATATTTTTTTCTACTTCTTCTGTCCAATCCTAAATAACATATACAAAATAATAATGTCATGCTACACTATGTATTTACAGAGTCATGATTTTAACAATTTATGCATGTATATTACCTCACAGTGCAATGGCTATGGCTCACCCATGGCTATATCGTAAAATCCGATTAATAAAAGAACAAAGCTATGTAAAAAGTTATATTTAAAAATAAATGTTAAAAAGGCAATCACTGTAAGTTTATATATGTTTTTCATTGCATTTTCCATACCTAGAGGCCTTTAGACCTATTACATACTGTCGATTGGTCACTGGTGTCCATAGTCTATATGAGTTAGTTGTCGATTGTTCGCCAGAGAAGTGGTCGATGGCAACTGTCACTTTCCATATTCCATAATATAAATGCGTATTTAAGCATGCAATTGCCGAGTCACCTAAGCTACTCACCACGCAGTGGTAACATATGTATCTGTGACTGGCCAGTCGCCCCAGCCGATACGTTCAGCACCACGTACAAGAAACACTACTGAATTCGGTCGCTTGGCTTTGTCTCTCGGCGAAGTTGACCGTATCGATCGCCAAAAGATCGTATCCCAGGTGACCTGTCGAGACGGTGAGTAATAGCTCTAAAGATGTTTACGCCGAAGTCACCAAGTCGCCTAAGCGACTGGTGACTTAACACGCAGTAGCGACACACAGGCGACTGGCCAATCACCTACTAAATTTCGTTTCTTGACTCGGTCTTCCAGCCTGTTTTGGTCACATAGAGAATGTGTCCCCAGCGATAGTAGACAGTGTGTAATAAACTCTAGGAAATCTTCCCAATTAAGTTTTATAGATGTTATGAGTGTTACATACAAAGTAAAACATACCAAATTTGACAAATCCAAAACATTTGTTGAACTATGTGATACTGCTTCACTGTCATCTTGAGTGTCAGACTCATATTTATTATTATCTTTATGATTACATGAGAACTCATTTGATATATTAGTCAACCCGTTTCTGGGTACTGAAAACAAACAAAAAATATAAATAAATAGACTTTATTTTGATAGCTTATAATCCTACTTCCTACTTATATTTAAATGTGAATTTGTGAGGATGGATGTATGGATTGTTTGTTACTCTTTCACGCAAAATATATTTTGATGAAACTTTACAGTAATATAGTTTATACATCAAAATAGCACATAAGCTGTAATTTAAACGCAAACGAAGTCGCGGGCAAACGCTAGTTTAATATAAAATAATTCATCAAGAAAAGCTCTAATGTAAACTATTTTCAATTTTTAAAGAAAGGCACTGTGAGATCCTGACAACCCACACATAAAACAACTACTAGTTTACTATTATTACAACCCATATTATCACAGAATTCATGTAGCATACTAATAATGATTAATAATGTAAATGTTTTATATGATTAGTGCATTTAACTTACAAGCTGAGGGGAGCTATTCTGTCTAAGGGCAAGCGCCGTAACTAAGGCGGTGCTAGGTGTGCCAGTAGTGTCCAGGCACAGGGCGTAGACCTTAGAGAAGCGCATAAATGACCAGAACTTCGCAATGCGGAAAGCAAAAATAAATCTTTAAGTTGGTAATTGTCTTTTATTGTTTACGTTTACGGTTTGTATTATTTGTGTATTGTATGAGTACTTATTATTGTACATTTTGGCAAATACTTTCGAATAAACATTTTTTTGCCTAAACTAAATATAAATATATTCAAAATTTTACTAAATACCTATAAATAAAAATTTAGTTTTCAGGGGACTTACCACGATCGCTTATAGCATTATTATTTAATGTTACTTGATTTAAAAAGCTCGAAACTCCTACAGTAGGTTAGTGATTAGTTTTATCATTCGACATAATCATCAGTAGGCGAAAGAAATACGTAAGAACCGCGATGTTTAGCCGTCCAACCTGCCTTAACTGCCCCATAAGTCAAGTCAAGTAATATTAAAATAATAATGCAGAGATAGCGATGATAGATTTGTTTTTATAAGCACTATGTCCATTTTATTGTCCAAGCCCGGTAAGATCAAAGCATTATTGCATGGATAGGTCATAACTCTGCAAAGCCTAGGTCTTGAGATATAAGCACTAAAAGTTACATTTCTAGTTCCATTAAAAATCTACCTTATTCCTTAAGTAAAAGGTCCAACCGTAACAATATCATCATACACCTGGTTTAAGTTTAGTAATTTACAATGACATACTAATTTATTTCGTAGGTATTCACAATTTATATCTATCTCTCTTTTAATTAGTTTTTAACCAACGAAGACAGGAGGAGGTTCTCAAGTCAACGCTTATTTTATGTATGACCATACATTTTTTTTTGCAGAATAGTTTGATTTTGATGATTCTTTTTTTATTTGAAAGGGTATTATCTATAGAGGGTGATACCATAGACATTTAGTTAAGATCTGATGATGGACTACTGCTTAAACAAAAGAACTTTTTAATGGTTTATATATTCTGACAATTGTTTTATTTTATTTATATAGCATAATGTTACCTTCCACAATTGGAATAAAGTTAGTTGTAGACCTATCCTAGATATCTATTGAGGATAAGGCCATGTCAAATTTAAGTATATGTATTTCTATCCCATTATTGAATTTATTTTTGTATTTAAGTTTTGATTAGTACAGGACAATTATTTTGTAGTAGTTTAGATAGTTAAAGTAGTAAATATTCATGTCACTGTTATGTTACCAAATTACATATTATGTCTGCGTATCTAACTCGCCCAATGTAATAGGCAATCTGCGCTCTTTGGCAGCATAATACTTGGCAAATTATGAAAATGAGGAATTTTATATCATGTGGTTGTGATACTCAGCTGCCGTAATGCTTTCTCTTCTAATCTTATTGTCTTCATATTTAATGTTTTATAACAATTACAATAATGTAAATATTGTTTGTGAGTATAATATTGGTCAATATTTTACTTAGAGGATTGCATGTTTGTTTCTTGGAATAGGGTAGGTCTACCTCAGTTTACATAGAAGTCTTTGTGATACCTATAGTACTAGGTAGTGCTAAATTTGCAATCACATAATTGCTGTAATTGTCTTGTGATTATTCATGTAGTTATTTAAAACCACAACTATATAAATATAATTGCATTTTAGTTTTAATGTTAAAAGTTCACTCATTTAAATACTAAATAAAAATAAGGGGAACACATCTACTAATAAAGCTGACACACCTAAACCACTGAAAATAGAAACATAAAAGAAAGACATGTGCCTTAGGTGTACACTACACCAGCAATTCCTAAAGTAAGTTCTGCGGAACAGGTTCTGCGGAAGTGTTCAGTGTAAAAGACACTACACTGTTTGCCCGAGTGTTACATTGGTTGTTAAATCGTTAGAATATTTTGGCTACCGTCATTTGTGGCAACATTATTTTGATCCATTTTTATTCTATAATAAATCCTATACAATAAAAATGCTTGATTACAGACCTATTAATAGCTTTTATAGAAAGCAGTGAAATATTTTCTTTCATCACATTAATCTTTTTCTTCAAATATTTGTTATAAAACATTTTACTCTTATTTTAAATTACAGTAGGTATCCTTTATTTGTTATAGTTTGCTATGGGGTTTCGTTAATTTAGAAGGGATTTATTGATTGCTATCATAGATTATAAAAAAGCTTTCAATAGAGTGGAAACATGAGCAGTGCAAGAGTCACTTCAAAATGCCAGAATTGACCATCGACATAGTAATCTCATAGCCAGTATACATGAAAACGCAATGGTAAAGGCGGCGATCCCACAACACACCAAGCCTATTAACATTAGGAGAGACATCAGACAAAGAGACACAATTTCACCTAAGCTTCACTTTGGTTTTGGAGGACATCTTCAAAAAATTAAACTGGGACCATAAAGGGCTTCCAGTGTCAGGCCCGAGACTTAATAATCTTCAATTTGCAAACGACATTATTTTAATTGCTAATGATATTTATTGATGAACTGCAGACAATGGTTGAAGAACTCCACAATGAGTCCATAAGAGTTGGTCTCGAAACGAAGGTCATGACAAACAAGACAGACAAATCAATCAAAATCCAAGTGGTAGTAACACTATTGGAATATGTCAGCAAATACATGTAATTGGGCCAAGAATTGAGGATGGGAAAGGCAAACCAGGCCATTGAGATAAAAAGACATATCGACTTAGGCTGGGCAACATTTGCAAAGCTTGGGTTTGCTTTTACCATGAACATCACAAAACAACAGAAAACACGCATTTTCAACCAATGCGTCCTACTAGTCCTCACATATGGTGCTGAAACCTGGGTTACAACTAAGGATGTCCTCCAAAAGCTAGAAGTAAATCAGAGAGCAATGGAGAGAAAACTAGTTGGCTTAACACGCAGGGATAGGAGGACCAACAAATGGCTAAGAAAATAAAGCAGGGTTGCTGATGTGGTGAAACGGGTGGCGGATCGGCAGTGGCAATTGGCCAGATATATAGGCAGAAAAGCAGAGTCATGGGGTAGAAGAGTCTTAAAGTGGAGGCCATGGGACCGGAAGAGACCAGTGGGAAGGCCGCAAATGAGATGGAAGGACGAAATCGCAAAGATAGCGGGCAGCAACTGTACAAAACCTGCACAAAATAGGAAGGAAAGGAGATTGTTGAAGGAGGCCTACACCAATATGGTTGAGAATGGCTCGAGATGATGATGATGATGACCACATTAATCTTTATTTCAAATATTTGTTATAAAGGATTTTACTCTTATTTTAAATTACAGTATGTATCCTTTATTTGTTATAGTTTGCTATGGGGTTTCATTAATTTAGACGGGATTTATTGATTGTTCATGATCTTAAAAGTTTATAAAATGCTGCAATACACTACACAGGCACACTAAAAAGGGAGTTTATGAAAATTCAACACCTAAGAGAGTTAATTAGGGATATGCATTTGTATGAAAATTTGAAATTTTTTAAGATAAATCCATGAATATTGATATAGTAGATCCACGTAGGTAATCCAGCCCATGTCTAATCTGGCACCCTATAATCCCACATGCCTGTTTATCCATTTTTAAAGTTAAGATATACCTTCGAAATATATGGACACTTACATATATTGTATGTAATTGACTGACAATATGTTATTATTTTTTTGTAAGTGCTATAGTGTTAATGACATTAATCTATACTATTATATAAATCTGTAGCATCTGTCTGTAATTACAACTTTACTGACAAATTTTGTGATAGTCGTTTCATGACTCACTGACTTCAATTCTACCATTTTTTTAATTTTTTGTCTGTCTGTCTGTATGTTCTTTTATAACTCGAGAAAGGCTTGACCGATCTTGATGAAAATTGGTATACAGTAATCTACCCCTAAGGGGAGGGTCAATAGAGGGATGAAACTGTATAGGAAATGCTAAACCGCTGAACCGAAATTTGGCAAGCACATAGTTTGACACCAGGGAAGGGACGAAGGCTTCTTTTTCTATCAAAAATCTACCCCTAAGGCGAAAGCTATATTTAGCTATGTAATTTTCAACAAAATTTCGGATTACAAGGGGTCGGTGGCAGTACTCTACAGTCCGACAAATTCATTTAAACCGTCAACGCCTTGCAAAACTTTTGTCGGGTTACTGTGGGTATACTGTATTTAGCTTTCCAGCTAGAAAGAAAAAAGTATATCGCAATTTTTGGAAATTTATTCTTTAAGGGGGAAAAGAGGAGATGAAAGCTAGTCAGGGAATTCCATTGTTTTTATAGTTAATACCATGAAATTATATACATAGCCTTTTGGCTGAAAATTAAGAATAATGTGCTTCAATTTTTGAAAAATCATCCACTAAGGCAATATAGGGGACGGCACTTTGTATGGGAGGTTAAAAGGGAATATCATAAACATAGATAACAGAGAGTTGATATACTAAGATTACCAGTCCATTTATCTTTACTTTTTTGTTACATTCTTAATTTGTATATATTTCAAATCTACAGGACGCGGGTGATATACTAGTATTACACAATATTGGTTACAAAAAACCACAAATGCTTAGTAGATAATTATATACTTACCACTATTATAAAAATCTTTATGACTCTCAATACTACTTGTCATTACATCTGCTTGTTCATTGTTTTTATTATCTAAAGAATAAGGTTCATACAAATTCATATATGAACCACTAGGTGTAGATCGTCTAGAATTGTGTATTTCATAGCTTTTCAAATAAGAAGAAATAAATTTATCTCTATCAAAGTGCTCATTATCTTTAAGACGACCTCTACCTCTTGATGGCAGTGTTTGCGACCAACTCATAGAGTTGACAAATTGGTTTTGATTATGACTCGGTTGAAGAGAATTATTTGAGGAATATTGGTCTCTATTTATTTGATCTACACTATCAAAACTATGATGACCAGACTGCTCTAAAAGTTTCTTTCTAAATCTTGGAGGTATATTGTCTATGTTCATCATATACTTTGGTCTTGAAGTATCAGAGGAGTACCCAGCTGAGTTTCTTCGTCCTGATGGAGGCTTCCCACCAGTGCCAGACATGTTTCGTCCAGCAGATGTTTCCATACTTCTACTATCTCTATTACGGTCTGTGTATTGTTCTTGGACACTAAGAGTAGGTGATACTGATCTTGGTTCTGATACCTGTCTATACTGCCTATTATTGTAATTAATGTCATTGTTTGCACTATCTGCAAAAGATCTGTCTCTCCTTGAAGCACCTCTAGAATATGATCCTATGCTATTATAAGTAGATTTGTCATATTTATTTCTTCTGTTGGTGTACTGACTAGGACTATCACATTTTAATAACGCCTTGTCAGTATCTCCAGAGCGGGGTACGTACAGTTGTTGTTCAGGCTTCTTATAGCGATTGTTTGAAAGTGGTTGTTCTATACTCGAGTGCAGATCTTCATCAGTAATAAAGCTAGCCGACGTGTAGTGGTCGCGGCCTCGTGGACCATTATCTACTGTGTCATAAGTATCCATTTTCGTATCCAAACCATAACCCGACCGTCTTAAAGGTCCACTTCCAGGTTTATAAAGCTTCTGTTGTGGCTTGTTTCTTCTAAATTCTTTGTATTCATCATCCATAGCAATATGACAATGCTCTACAAAATGTTTAGAAGAACAACATACTTTGTATAAACTCTGGCTACTTTTAGAAAATTCACAAAATCTAAGGTAATACAAATTGTGAAGTTCTAAATAGGGTTATGTCGAAATTACTCATTTAAACAAGTTCACCAATAATTTTCTCACAATAGTGATTACAACTAACTACAAAACTTAAAAACGCTTCACCTAAACTAAATTAATTACGAAAAAATTAACGATAACAATTTTAGACATTAGAATTCAGCAATATCGAGATTTTTCTGAAACGTAAACTACCATTTTTTTATAAAGTAAATACCGAATTTTCTGTTTTGTAAATATCAACTAAAAATTAAGAATTAATTTTTTCTTATTACTGTAATTTAGCGGAATAAAATAATCCTTCTCTTTTAGAACTGAACAAATTGTAATTTTAAAATATTCCATAGAAAACCGGTAAAGGTAATGAAATTACTGAGTAAATTTAAAGTTGGCAACTTCGAAACGTATACGTCAATTTTAGAAAGTTTGAGTTGTCTATTGGCTGACAAGGATTTACTAGTTTTGATACTTATTTTAATTTGTCAACTAAGAAATAAAACTACTTATTATTTCTAAAATAATTATTATGTAGGTACTTATGCACTATGTTCCACAATGCAATTTGATATGACTGATTTACACTTTTTTTCTTTGAATTATTTTCAAAGAACACATAATTTTAAATTTTTCTTAAGTAATCTGTAGAAAAAGTATCTTTACGTTACTTAGGGAAGTTTTTTTTAGTTTTTTTTTTGTCATTTTATTTAGATTTTGTATTTTCATATTTTTGAGAGTTTTAAAGTACAAAAGTGATAGCATATTGTGTTTTAGTTCTGTGTAAGTGAAAAGAATGGAGTAGGTGTAAATAAACATGTGTAGCTGAAGTTTCCGCGCTCTTCCAAGAAGTCCTATAAAACGTGCGTAATACTTACGTAAATACTTTTTCCACAATTAAGTGAAAGATTTACGATGAACTTTGTTTTGCGATTGGTGGCAACCGACAGTACAGAACGCTAATTGCCGACGTATGGTTTGCACTCCATCGGTTAATTTCTGTTGATATCTCGCCGCTCAGTTCTTATTTCCTAACAAAAAAAAGTAATAAAAAAGATGCATGCGAAAAGTATGTAACAATTCAAGTAATATTACAGTCACTAGACTCGTAGTCTACACTTACCTCTTTAATCATGTTTTAATATTGTAAGCATGCTGATTTTTTGAAGAAGTGTGTAGGTTACTTAAACTAGTTCAATAGTTTTAATTAAAACTGTGATGATTTAAGCTGTGATTATCGAGCGTTTGACTCCTAAATAAGAAGCAAGAAATTAAAATGCTCGAAAAAACCATTTCGTTTCAAAAGAAGAACAAACAACTGTTGCTACCAAACTACGCTGAGATATTCTTGATAAAAGTTAAATTCGATAAAATAAAATAAAGGTATTTTGCATATCCTTGCAGTTTATAGGAATGAAGGACAATAACTGAATAATAATATAACCGAAGGACAAATAATGTAACATTATAACAATTAACGACTAATATGACTTAAAGATCTAAGCGCCGTGGAACATTCATGATATGACTAGTACGCGTGATAACTAGCGTCATCAAAATTCAAAATAAAGAGTGGTCGAAGTAAGGAAATAAATTAAAACTCAATTAAGGAAAATGTATTTCACTAAAAACAAATTAACAAAATAACTATAACGATCAAAGTTATTAGATCACAGTATGTTTTCAATCTGCAATGGGTTTCCGAACCCGTGGGTGACGTTTTAATTAATAAATGTGATTATTTATATAAATGAAATAAAAATTGTACATTTGTATAGTGTTAAGTATAGTATCCGTGTTTATTTTTATCAATTTCGTTGTTCATGATTAAGAAATAATGTCCTTCGAATACTTGCCCGTAGCTGAAGATGAAAATGAAGAACCCATAGAACTACCAATCGAAGAAGATGGAACATTGATGTTAACAACGGTCTCTGCGCAATTTCCTGGTTGTTGTGGCTTAAAATACCGACATCCAGAGGCTAAAGTTATAAGGGGTGTCAGATTAAGGGACGGTAGACTGTACCCTCCACCTGAAGGATGGGGCAGTCATTTATACGTCTGTAGTTTTCCTAAAGAAAGTAAACGTAAAACTGGTGAGAATTCAGAAACATCTTCAACTAAGAATAAAAGAAATGACAATCTGTGCTCTGATTTGATAGTATTGGGTCTCCCATGGAAAGCTACAGAGCAAACTGTTCGAGAATATTTTGAGAAGTTTGGGGAAGTACTGATGGCACAGTTAAAGAGAGATCCTAAAACTGGAATGTCTAAAGGGTTTGCTTTTATTCGATTTGCTTCATATACGTCTCAAATGAGAGTATTAGCTCAGAGACATATGATTGATGGGCGTTGGTGTGATGTGCGAATACCAAACTCTAAAGAAGGCTCAGTAACATCTATGCCATGCAAGGTGTTTGTTGGTCGCTGTACTGAAGATTTGACAGCTAATGATTTAAGAGAATATTTTTCTCAATTTGGAGAAGTGACAGATGTTTTTATTCCGAAACCTTTTAGAGCCTTTAGTTTTATAACATTTTTGGATCCAGAAGTTGCACAAAGCCTCTGTGGTCAAGATCACATAATTAAAGGTGTTTCTGTCAATGTGTCTAATGCCTCACCTAAACAAAACAAGAGTGGTTCCAGTCAAAGGAATTTGCCAAGTAGAAATTATGAAGAAGCCCACCCACATAATGCCTCTAACAATAATTCTTGGAGCAGCCGTAACATGGACATGGTAAATATGCAAGCATTAGGCATGTCAGGTCAACATGGCCAAACTCCTGTAGCTGGAGGGGGCGGCCAAGCTCAGGGAGGCAGCATGCCCCTAGGCATGGGTGGTTTACCAGTTAATCAAGCATTAGTGGCAGCTGCGCTCAACCAAGCTGCTGGCTGGGGTCTCATCAATAATATACCATCTGGTGGTTCGGAACAAGGAGCCTTTGCGGGTCCAGCATCATCTGCTCCACCAGCACCACCCAATTTCCTTTCTTGGATGCAACAAGGTAATTCTGCACAAGGACCCTCTAGTCAATGGGGACAAAGGCACCAATCCCAAGGGCACTCAGTTTGATCCAATGTATGATTTGACGAGCTCATGATAATCTCTGTGATTGTAGCAACAATTAGATAATTATCATTGGTCTATTATTCTACAATACAAACGGGTTGTTATGTTGGTGAAGAGTAGTTTACCTACTTAGTTTGCTACTAATTATTTATTTATTATGGAATCACTTGTGTTTTGTTGATTTTCTTAAAACATTATACATTATATATTAATAATGAAATTCATAGATTAATTGTAACATGGATCAGACAAACATTTCAATCAGTAGAGAAATTATTGCATAGTGATTTTAATATTTATTTGCGTTGTGCTTGTTTGTTTATCAAATTGAAAAAGTTGTTTAAAAATAGCCTTTAAACTTACTAATGATTTAGAGTGTTATACTAAATTAACTGTTAAGTTTCAATTGAATAGGTGTTGTATATACATATAGATGTATATGAAGTAATGATATAAGCATCATACTCCTAAAAGTACCCCTCAGAAAACATAAAAGTAATGTTAGTACATCATTTCTCAACCTCTTATATGTTATGAGATGACTTTCAAGCAAGCAATTATATTTTGTGTAGTGACAAATAACATGTTTCATTTGTGAAACTGTTGACAATGACTGACAATTCTAAACTAACTTGTATGTATAAATGATTATTTTTGTTTTCACTTCATAATGACATTTGACAGTTACATGAGAGTACAGGTACCACATGTATCTGGATGATAATAATAATACTTCGTAAAAAAATGCAACTCATAAATAACCACAGGATTGCAAAAAAAAAATTTTTTACCAGCTGCATAGGATAGGTATTCTTGCTAAATTATATGTTATAAAGGTTGTAGATTGTAATGACTTCCATAACATCCAATCACATATAGGTTTTTTTATAAAATAAAAACTAATTTTTGATAAAACATTTATTACAATAAATTAAATGTACTTATTATATTTTGATACAAGCAATCAAGGTTTCTGATATAATTATACACAATTTTAGGTCTACCCTTTTTTTTGGAAACTTTATTTTCTTCTCTTTGATGCTTCTCTGCATTCATGTCCAATTTCTTTCTCTGGTTAACAGTAGTCAGCAAACATATTGACATCCCATTTTCTTTGGTAACATAGTATGATGGACTTCACTGTAGGCTTCCAAGTTTTCATTAAAATAGGGAGTACAATATGGAAGTGAAAAATTAACTTTAAACATCATTTTGCATCCTTGATCTTCATACAATGCGAGCAGGCAAGTACGATAACTTTGTCATTGACTTTTCACTGTACATAGCAGATACTGTTGGGACAAATTACTCAACCTCTGTCATTATCCAGAAAAGAAACACAAGCACAGGGGTATTCAAATGCTGAATATAAACTGATGGCACTGATGGTGTGGCATTATTGGCCAGTGAGATACAGAGATAGGTACTGAATTTATTTAGCTTGTTGAAACATGATCTAATCCAACCGCAGTTTGTTTATATTATTTATTCCTAGTACTCCAGATTAAATGTAGAAACACACTCAATTTCACAAGTAATATTATTCACTATTACCTTTTAACTTGTTTTGATATGGTCATGCGACCTGCTCCTAACACTGAAACTACTTTACCTATAACTTTTTTTTCATTTATTGCCAAATCCAGTTATAATTAAATAAATAAATTGCATAATCATAAATAAAAAAAACAAACAATTGCAGAGGTTAAATTTTTTTGGTAATTTTTTCAGTTTTATCTAAGTTAAAATCTAAAAAAAAAATTTTAAAATTACTATGCAACTTTTTACTTGCAGACCTGTGTAATTATTAAAATATTCTTAAACACAACTAGGTTTGCCAAGTCCAAAAATAGCCAAACCGGCTGTATTTAGTGGACATTTTGATCTAAAAGCCTGACTACCATCTTGAAATAGGAATAAAGTCAGAGACAGGCCTGGTTTGTAATTATTTGGTTGGAGACAACCGTAAACAGCCAAACATGTCTGGCTAAAGGTAGACACCTGGCAACCCTAGATACAATCAGTATACCCAATCACTTCAAGTTTGACTAATATTCGATATAACCAACAACTCTCAGGTTGAGAAATGATGAATTACATTTGTATTAAACATACAAAAGATGATTCATCACTAAGAAGTAGATAATATTTTTATTATTCCCACTTCCAAATATAACTCCTTATAACTCTCTATTTTTAGTGGTTATTTGTTTCTCCACTATTTTTGTTAAAAGCTATTAAATGGATATAACATAATTTTCATTTTCCAATATCATGTTCTTTTTATGGTATACAATCTCTTTGAAATTAGTCTACTTTTACAATGTTTTTTATTCTTGTTGTTTTTGAATCATAATTTTATTTACTAACATATTATTGCATGATCCTACTGTAATACCAAGAATTTGATTTTTATTTTACCATAAGTTGGTTAGGCAAAGTGTGAAAACATTAAATGTTCTTTGCTTTTGTACATTGGGTGTGTGTTCTGTAACCAACTATTGAAAAATCACATAGTGTATAGCATAAAATTTAAAATTCTGTTGAATTGTTATAATATTATTGTTTATAAGTAATGTTGATAATTGTATAAAATATACTTACATATATTACCTATGTGTGCCGGTGTAGGTGTGTTAAAATTGAAGGCAGGTTCTATTTTTGATGATTAAATGAGTGTAGATAAAACTGTAATTATGAAACATTTACTGTTACTTAAAGTGAAAAATATGATTGTAAAAATGCAACATAAAATTTATTTAACTGTTATAAAAAATCAAATTCCAATTATTACACAGTTATGGCATTATAACACTGTGAGCGGTCAAATCAAAAATATAAATTTATTACTTAAATGTGTACACCTACATTAAATACTTTTTAGATATAAAAAGAATTAAAACTTTAATACAAACCCAGTTTAAACTTTAAAACCAGTGAATTACAAATCAAAAATTATCAGTCCAAATTAATCAAACATATGCTAATATCTTTGGAAAAAGTTCCATGAAAATGATACTACCTTGCTTCAAAATTATAATACATACTCAATTCTTAGATTTATTTTATAAATTTACTTGGAAAAGTAGGTATAAATTCCAGAGTCGGAACTATAATAACTATTTGTATTATACAATCCATTGCCTATAAATCAAAAAGGACTCATCCTTGCGACAGAAATACAAGCAGTTTCTAAAAGTAAGAGGTACCTGATTATAAATAAATTGAAACAAAAATGGTTTTAATAAGAATTATTAGAACTTTGTTTAAGATGATGTAAACCTTTTAAGTATAAAAATCTAAATTAAAAAAAATATTTAAAGAAGTAATTTATTTAAAAATTCGAAAGATTAAGTAGATATTTGAAATATAAACTTATGTATTTCAAGAAGTATGATAATAAACAGCAGATGAGCGTTTCTCCAAAAGTATGATTTTTGATTCTGCATTCGTATTGCATTGAATTTAAGATAGTTTTTAAATTTCATAAATGTTCATAATATGTAATTAAAATTAAAAATATTTGCTCAAGTGCGAGTATGACTCCCGCGTATATGGTTCCGTACCATACAATAAACCAATTTGTAAAATTAATTTTTAAAAATCCATAAAACCTCCATTTTCCTTTATATTTTTTCTCCAAACCTCAAGACGTAAATATGTTCGGGATATCATACAAATATGAAACGGGATTAGTTTAATTTAAATAGAACACTAATTGTTCTGTTTCATATTACCACACCATTACTAATTTACTAATTCTCATTTAAATAGAAGTATATACAATTTAAAAATTAATATTTTGCGCAATCAATTTATTACTTCTATTTTGATTAAATATTGTAAACTTATAAGTTATTAATAGTTTCTAACTTTTATAACAATATAAGCCACGAAATATATAAATTATATCCATTAGAAAAAAATATATAGACCGTACGGAATTGTATTTTAATAGTACAAACCATTATTAGTTATATTGTTTTCGTTTTTTTATACTCTATATTAATTTTGTGGTGTCATTTAATTGTAGGACATTACATTTTTATAGCGATGAATGATAGCGCCAATTTTGATGTTTATAAATACATTTCTAATCGCTATAAGTATTATATTCCCTGAAATCTTCAAAAATTGAGGTGGGGTGGATTCGAAAATAAGGGAAGAAGAGAATAATCAATTTGAATTCTAATGTCTATCCAATTTCTCACCTGTAGTAGTTTTTTTTTTTTTAAAGTTAAATACAATATATTACATAGGTTAATGAAAAAATATATGCCACATTAAAAGTTAACACATGACAATCATAGTCTCTGAGAAACCGATTGTAACTGACATACGGACGCTCTAACGGCTACAAGAATTCTTTTTTATACTTCCGACATACCCTAAAAAAAATAAAGATTGAGCAGTTTGGAAAACAATATATTTTGAATCAAAACACAGCTGCCCAGCCCTTTGGGGGGACTGGATTATGTGGGGCTTCTACCCACAAAAACTCTTAACGCTCTTTGTCGAGGCGTGATGTCTAGAAGCTCCGGGACTCCTCGGGGTGGCATGGATAAACGACCCCGAACTCCAAAAGCCCCTTTAGTCACCTACAAGCTACAGGGGTAGGGCCAACCAATGGGGCAAAATGTAATTGTAAAAATAATTACAAATGTAATTGTTTGCTATACAAAAATTTTTCACAATTACATTATGCCTAACACTGGGACTAAAGAATTAGCTAGGCCCGCCTGAACCCGAGGTGTTCATGGGCCGATACAAATTACTATACGAGCTGTCAGATCGCAAATACCACATAAATACGTGTTATTTTAATATTAAAAAAAGAAATTGCACGCGATATTTATATTCTTTAACGTTTCTTATATTTAGTCGTTTTTTAGGAGTTTAAAAAATCTGATCTAAACCTATCATTTTATTTGATAATGTAGATCAGCAATTGTGATTGTGAATTTATGGTAATTTGGTAATCCCCCTAGACTAGGGGGAGTGCCGATTTATCACAAATATTAGCTAGGGGCCCTACCAAGATAAAAAAGTCACCAACTATTTGGCTTGATAGAAAAATAAAAGTGGTAGCATCTACCAATTACCTAGTACTATCCCTGTTCCATATTATATACTATATGTATTATAATTTATAATATAAAGATATTTTACAGTAGGCACGTAATATGTAAATTATATAAATGCATACACATTATGTATTTGTTATATATTTATTGGGCAGTTCGACCGAACTACTGCCAAGCTCAAAGACACGTCTAAGAATTCGGCCGCTATTCAAAATTCTAGCACAGAATGTATAAAAAAGTAGCCATATAGGTCGAAAAAATATCAACATTCTGGAGAAACGCTCAGATGCACTGATGATCGTGGACTCACAGTCTGTTAATACGTATAGTTTACAAATAAGAAAACAATTATTTACAGATTTTACATATCTGTAGATATGTATAAAGACTTGCCCTAAATACCCTCAATATGCGATTCTCTAAGGCGACGCGGATTGCTCATCTTATTTTATGTATGCCATCTTTATTTTGTTTTTCGTCGCAATATCGTCCAAAAGAAGTCAATCGTACATTTTATGAGGTAGGACGATTTGGACAAGAAACTGATTGGCGAATGTATTGAAACCTAGATTTTGGGTAGGGTGCTATTTTAATTTTATATTATTTAGGAGATCCAACATACAACCATACATATCTTCACGCTATATCCCTAACGGGGTAGTCAAAATAAAATTTATATGAGCTTTTTGTATATTATGTTTTTACTAACGTCCCGCCCCGGCTTCGCACGGGTAGAAAATTTTTTGAAAATAAAATACAGCCCATTTTAGTCGCTGATAATGTAGCTTACTATAGGTGAAATAATTTGTGAAATCGGTTGAATAGTTTTTGAGTTTATCCATTACATGCAAACAAACTTTACCTCTTTATAATATTAGTATAGACAGCAACCCCCCCCCCAGCCTGCTTCGCACTGGTAGAAAATTAAAAAAAAAATACACTCCATGTTGCTAGGTGAAAAAATTTCTGAAATCGGTTGAGTGGTTTTTGAGTTTATCCATTACATACAATCAAACAAAGATTACGTCTTTATAATGCTAGTATGGAAATATAGATAGATAATACAAAATTGGAAATACAATGATCTACAGCTTCTCATATAAGTTACCGAAGCAGGATTTTTTTTTTTACTCGTCTATTCAATTGTGTGCGGTGGTTTAGATAGGTCTTTCAAAAATATTGAGGGTATGTGATGAACATTTTTTCAATCCGTTTGCGAAATATTAAGACTTAAACTGGTCATTTTTGACTGACTTTTGACCCCCCCTACTAGCTAAGCTAAACCATTGATTTGAATATGTGAAAAGTATTCCGATAGTAGTATATATCTACTTCTAACGAAGTTAAAAGGAAATCAATAAGCTCTACAAGTTAATGAGTAATAGTCGACCAACTTCTAAAATGTAATGCGTCGACAGTTTCGGAATAGGTTTCGTAAAGGCTTCGTAAGTCATTTAGTATCACATAACGACCCTTGCCTAATATTTGAAGATTTTAACGAAGACTATTTCTGCAACAATAATACTGCAGTGTTTAAATTAATACGTGACGCTGGTTGTCGATCTTCTTTATTACAATCTTTTGACTGTACACGCGGTGGTACACAAAAAGATTTTTTTTAAACTTTCCTTGTGTATTTATATTTTATAACTCCTTCATTTGCCACTCCTTCGTCTTCATTTGATCCTATGTGGGCCTGTTATTTTAGTCGTTTTTAGCCGTTAAACCGCGAACTCACAATACCCTCATAGTATCAAGAAGCCCTCTTCTAAGTACGCATACTGTGACGGCGGACAAGTAACTAGGGAACCTTACACTGCGCGTGGGCTGACACGCACTTGGCCGGTTTATATCATAAAGTTCCTGAGGAACATTCAAAGGTTACTCAATTAAAGGAAAGTAGATTTAATTTATTATAAGCCGTACATTGATAAGAAAATCATACTATTAAATAAACGATTTCAATTTATTGATAATAAGGGATAACACAATTAGGGATTGCAATCCGGAAAACCGGCTGTTCCGGCATCATTCGATGTCTATCGGATCCGGCACCAAATTACTGGATCCGATGCCGGATCCGTTAAATTGAAAAAAATACACGACTGTTTTTTTTTTTTTTAAATCTCGCGTTATTGCATGTAAGTAAATGGACATAATATAACCGTAAATAAATGGACGTTGTTATTCTATTGATAGATTAATGTATGTTTATGTTGTATTTATGAGAATGATATAGGTAAGTAAATAATTAGACTAAGAAGTTGTACGATCGTTACGATCCATATTTCTGATTTTTCTTTGTTACATAACTTTCTTCGTATATAGCGGTTCCCTAACGTTTTAAATTGAAAGTATGTACTTATTTATATTCCATTGCAGGTACTAGTCTAAAATTCTATCTCGCATTTGCCTCGTTCAGAAACAAAATTTTAATTTCTGATTTTTTAGTAGCCTGGAACAGTAGAACAGAAAGCACCGTGCTTTTGCTGTCGAGTACATTTCGAGTGAGTTTTTGCTGTTTAAAGCACGCCGTAGATTTTACAATCGATACTGTGTATTCGTCGATGAGGTACTTTTACTTACACATTTGAGGATATGTGCACAAGCAGAATTGGCATTAGTGGGATATTAGCAACCCCAGACAAATGCATCAAAAGCCTTTGTTTTATCCGCCTTTTGACGGGGGTCAAAAGGCGGATAAAACAAAGGGTAATTAAGGGTAGATTTTTGATAAAAAAAAGTCTATCTCTGTACCAAATTTCATCATAATCGGTTCAGCGGTTTAACATTTCCACCACAAAGTTTTCTCCCTCTCCACCCTTTTAGGGGTAAATTTTTGTTAAAAGAAAGGAACCTATGTCCGTGCCCTGTTGTCAATCTAGCTTTGTGTCACATCAAAATTGGTGCAGCGATTAGGCCGTGAAAGCCAACCAGACAGACAGGCTTTCCCATTTATTATATTAGGAAGTATGGATATGGATTAATAGGGATTATCCTTGTAAATTTGATTTGAGGAAACGAAAGAGGTATGTAAGGACCGCGACGCTTGGCGCTCCGTCCTCTCTGACTACCTCGTTAGGGATACGGCGTGAAGATATGTATGTATGTATCTTTGTAAATTAGGAAATTTCCTACAAAAACGAGTTTATAGGGTAACCGTTTTCAGAAATTTTCGATTTATTAATATTGAGGTAAAATAAATGATACATTTTCAACGATTATATGTGTAATAAGTAACGTAAACGCTTTATCCTCCGCCTCTGCTCTCGAATATTCAACGTCCGATTTCGATGTGACCAATCGGACCACAGCACGCCGCCCGCGTTCCGCATGATTTCGACACATTTGTTTTCATTATAAAACCAGTGACCCGCCCAGGCTTCGCCCGGAAGGGATGTTGAATATTTGCAACACACCAAATTTTTTTTTATTAAGATTTTCATACAAAAATACCATCCAATTTTCTGACTTTTTCTTTGGATTTTCCAAAAATTTTCTTCCATACAAACCTTGACCTGACATCTGACAATTATGAACATAACAAAAAAGAAATTAGCCAAATCGCCCGAGCCGTTCCCAAGTGATGCTCCGTCATACACGTGGCAATTTATTTTTATTTATAATATAGATTTAAAGTATTACGTCCATGTATAGATTACTCAACGCGTTGCCTATGGGCTTATCTTCCAGACCAAAAAACAAAGTCATAATACCGGGAACCACACAGTGAGGCCAGGTTTTTAGTTGTGTGGTACATAGGACAGTGTTGCCATATTGATTCCTAGTACCCCAGTTATTATAACTGTCCGACTACTGATAACGTTATTTTATTTGTAACGTATTTTTATAATACGACGATGCGGTCTGTGCATTGTACAGATACGTCCCCGTACAGTTTTTTAACAGCACATATTAGAATTTGCCCGCGACTAAATTATGTACCTAGTTGTACCTTGTAACAATTTGCCTATTATCCTCTAAAACAAACAAGTAAACGAATAACGTTACCTTGTATGTAATCTTACTCGCCCAATAATCGGAATAATTATAACACCAACTAATTGCAACACTTGTTGAGATACTGTTTCAAGCAATTTTTATTTAGGTTTATTGTTTGAGTTTCTAATCTTATTTGAGTACAAAACGTGATTCCATCTTGTTTTTTATTTTTCGAAGACTGGTTCGTGCACCCTTTAATTCGCATTTCGGCTTTTCGCAGTAAAATAATGTAATTTGTAATTACGTCACGCTTGGCACCTTTATCGGACTAGCTGAAAATAATAATGCGAGGCATACCTAGTTTAGTTGCAAACATGGCAAGGCGTAGTTGTGCCGGCCTCACTGTGTTGTTCGCGTTGTCTTTCTTTTTTATTTGGTCTAAGACTTGTCTACGTTGTAGGCTTGTAGGGATATAATATGAAAGGTTGACGATAACGAGGGTAACATAACATACAAATACTGTTCATAGCATCTCGATACAACATTGCATTTGGGATTAGATATTATCTGCTGAATACTAATACCTACTTTTCTAATAACAGTATTTCTAATAACAATATTTGATATAGATTTCTATGTCGGGACTTGAGCCGAGCCTATGACCAAACTATATTTTTCCCTTCCACACATATTAAGTCAACTTCTATGTATGTACCTACTATTATTGAATAACTTTATTGGGAATTTAGTTTACATACTATAATAACAATGCACCTACTTATTAGGTAGGTACATAGATATGAAAGCGAAATAATTGACTCACAAGATTTTATTTGTTTTATTTACTAAATTAAATCAGAAACCTTCGGTGGGTATGCAGAACAACTCACCAGTTTTATCACAATCAGATGAATGGTTTAAGAACCATTTAGGAACGCATAGAGGACAGTAATAAACATAAATATTAATCATTATTTATGTAGATACAAGGTTATTTTCTAAAGGATGGGTAAATACGGAAGGGTATAAAAGTACCCATGAGAACGGAAAACTTGCGTTCTACAACTTTGCCAAAAGTCAATAGTTCTAGTGTAAAACCACAAAGTTTAAACAAAAATAAAGGTGAGGCAACCCTAATATCAGCGTTGTCCCGTCGCTAGCAAACATTTGGAATATAGGGCATAATGATAGGGTTGTACAATTTTTTTTTCCATTAAACGAACTTTTTTTTGCATGATAAATAAAATAAACGTATCCCGTAATTATTACATCTGCAATATAACAGTCAACTAAAAGTTGGGACCCCGGCGGATTTATACCCCCTTTTACAATAGCCTTGTATATATAATGTATATATAAAAATAAATATCCATAATTTTGAAATTGCAATTTGATATCAATGAAGTAGGTATACCTACTGATTTTAATATCGAAACTTAACTAGGTAAAATTAGAAGTGTTTGTATTCGGTCTGGGACAGTAAATAAAAATGAAAATGCGAACAAAAATAACATATTTAAATTTGATAATACAAAATGCCATAATAACATGATGTAAAAATAATATGACTACTTTTTAAATATAAAAGTATGACTGAATGTGACTAAAAACGTACACATAATTCTTTAGGAGAGTATTTTAAAATTTTGAATTTGTGTTTAAATGGGTTTTCAAACACAATAACGGAATCTTAACTTTTTGAATTAAATAATTTATTTTTATGTTCGTGCAAGTGCAGTGATAAGGATATTGTAATGCATAAAGTACATAATATTATAAAAGTTTACATTTCAAGACTGCAAGTTTTAATTTTATTATTCTGTAGTATTATATACATGTGTGTGTATATCAAGAACGCTAAACTAATTTATTAAATCGTATGGCAAATATCAATTGCGTAAGGTGTTTTTGTGGACTTCTTACTTCCAGAATTATGGTTTCTATCGATTTCAAAAGTGTGATTTTGAGATAATGACTAGCTTTCTGCTATAACCTAGTCCACGTGGTTTCACATATTATATTTATATAATATACTACAAGAATTCAACGATTTTAGTACTTATTATGGCGTAATAATAGGTACATAAGGTCCATTTTTTAAAAGCTTACTTTTAGAAAATAATAAACTAGAACTAAAAAGTCCACAATACACTCATGTTTGGTGCTCAGCGTCATGGCTCCTGTAAAAATTCTTATTACGGTAGACATAAATATAAGGGTTAAAGCGAATTTTTATGAAACAGAGAAAATGGACTATTTATTATTGTGAGTGCAGTATGTATTTAGTGAGCTGTTGTGTTATATAGATATAAATATTGATTATGTAAATATTGACGTATTCCTGACACCACCTAGCGGAGTGTGATTTATTTACGTGATGTTTATGTAAATAATGTGATTTATTATAGTTAAAGGACAAATAGCCATGACGTTTATCGCGCTATTTCGGTTTAATAAAAATTCCTGTGGAAAGTAACTCAAAGGCCCTGTATAGAATCCTAGGTATACCTACAACTGTAATGATAGTTTTGCAACCTATCTTATTGCCCAATGATTATTGTTCTTGTTACATTATTAATAGCAGTTGTATGCTGATATTAAATAACTATTTAAAAATTTTAATTTAATGGTAAGTAGATGGTTAACCAATAAAATAAAATTTTTACAACACTGTAATTTGAATGTAAGTAACGGACAACTATTTGATGAGGATTAAAGTTAATTTAGCGTTACTTTTGTTTCAATTTCCTTTAAAAAGTTATTATAAAACTACACTACATTATCTTTATTGTTGTCTGTATTTCTAAGTTTCTAAGCATAAGGACGTATGACGACTACACATCTCGCTGAAATGTTATACAAATTAAAAGAGAAATGTCTGTCTGAACCCTTATCGAGTAAGGCAATGTGCTTAACATACATTTATAAAAAATATTGTACAAATACCTATATAGATTTGATTGTAATGAATTAGGAACAGCAGAATTCTATTTTTGTACCTAACGTCAAGAGTATTGTGTTTGTTACAAAGTAATAAAAACCTTAAAGTTACCTATGTACTATGTACTCATAAATGAAAGCTTGGTTGATGAACTGTGGGATTGTTAAGCTTGATTATTTTTGTATAGATAAATAATTTATTGTTGTTATTTTTTGTGTAAATTAATTAGTTATGTGGAGGGATTGTACAAATACGCAAGAATAATAGTCTTACTCTATCTATTCCTATTTATCTGCGGATAGGTGATAGGTCCCTATTTATATTGGTAAACGTGAAATTGAAAAAGGTCTATTTGAACATGTTTTCATTATTTTAATTTTATTATATTGGTGTATGTGTATTAAAAGTTAATAGGCGATGAATTAAAATTTAAGCAGATTATAAAGACTCATGGGAAGGATTAACTTGACAGACATGTGTGTAGAAGTGCCTAAAATATGAGTATGTACGCGTGGTCTTTAACATCTGCTAGATTTTGAAACTAGATGTAGTAGTGTTGTGTGTTATTTGTGTTAAGGTGTGATGTTATCGACCTCATTCATAAACAATCCGTTTATTACGATATTACTACGACGCGCTACTTTTTATGAATTGACAATAGGTAACTACATCAATTCATCAATACATGCTAGTTTTGGAGTCTAGGCTTTCAATCAAAAGCTTAGACACTGAAAGTAGCATACAATTGTGTAAATAACATAAATTAAACCCAATTAGTCACATAAAAATATCGGTCGTTTCTACGGGAGCATTTCAAGCCCCCCAATATTGGAAAACTCTGTTACAATCAGCTATCCTACAATTCACTCGTTAAATTGAATCGTTAAAAGAAACAGGCCCTCGACAAATCTGATCTGTAATTTGAGGAAGAGAAAGCAATAAAAGTTAGTAGCACATTACATATATATTATAGCCATATTCACCTTCTTTTATATGGATGAACTTTAAATTTATGAATAAAACTATAACTGATATTTTCTGTGCTTGCTCTTTTTTACTTAAATTAAATTGGTTATTATTTCTGGGGGAATCTGAAGGTATTTTTGCTGTACCTACGCACACCTTGCTCCCACCTAGTTACGTCTGTGGTAAATGAAATGTACATTGAGTGAGTCATATGTCCTCGATCTCTCCTAAATCGTAATTAAGAAAACCCACCATAATATTGTTCAGTGTCAAAATTATGCGCTATAGGTATTATTCATTTGGTCACCTACTATGATTTTCGCACATAAGGTACTGTTTTCGTTAGAGATTAAGAATTTACAGTTACGTATAGCTACCTACTCCAATTAAGTACTTAATGTCAAACTTAGGTACAGTTAATAAACAAAAAAATCATTAAGGACTGAATTCAATATCCAGATGCCACACGTGATGAGTTAATTTTCATTCTGTCTTCACTTTCACTACTCTCTAAATTCCTTCCTCCTTGTACATATTACATAATATGTATCGTTATGTTAGAATTCGAAACCCCTTACAGGTTTTTTAGCACCTTTTCGTCTCCAAGGTCTTCGTCAGACAGTTTCAGTATCTTAAATTCGGTAGACTATACACAAGACGTTAGCTAGTCACAAATTTCAGTTTGTGCTACTCCATCTGCAACAACACTTTATTGCATTCATATAAAATTATGCCCATCAATGTGAACCAATTAATATACCGCATCCTAAAATTCGTAAACATTTTCCGCTGCTGCTGTTTTAACTGTTTCGGAATCAGTGGCGTAACTATACCGCTAAGGCCTGTGTCAACTTCATAGGATGGGACCCTCCCTCAATGTAAAGAAGCCTCTACAAGTGGCGAGGTTTGTGTGAAGACTACGTTCCGGACGCGTTATCTAAAACCGGGCGATTTCGTTTTCTTACAAAAGTATTCAAACCTTGATAAATGTACCTACTTTAGTAGGTAACTTAAATTAATTGAAAACAAAACTATTTAAGTTACAATTTATAAAAATAAATGTTAGTATCCTCCCGTGCTTCGCCCGCTATGCCAGCCTATTGTTACGCCACTGTTTGGAATATTACGCGGCAGAAGTTTATATCAACGCAATCAACAAAAAGTACATCCTCTTGATTTTCAGATGTTTTAATATTGGCCAATGTTTACAAATAGAAAATTGACTACAATATCAACATATTATACTCTTCCTTTCACGTGACAACATAAAATACGACAACAGTTATTAATGCTTAATAAAATTTACTTTAAGAAAGAAAGAAGGCAGTTGCGAGGTACCTACGACGACCTACCTATTGTATAATTCAGTTTCATAATTTTGAGATTGGTTAACGCCCGAAACACATCTTAATAGAGTTGTTTCACTTCCTTTCAGCATCGTCACAGCCTCTTTAACAATTTACACTGTATACCTACTCCATACACGTTGGACCCAATTATAATACCAAATGATATAAGTTACATTTACGTAACTATTATTTCATTAAGTACTTAATGAGTTTTAACTTATGGCTCCTAGTAAACTACTCAGATTGCCCGTCGCAATAACTTTCCTAATACTTTTTAAAGAAGAACAACTCATTTCCGATATGGTGGCCAAGCAACAACACCTTCGACCCCGACAACTCAAATTTAAATTTATGTTGGACCCCTCCACATAATAAAGAATACAATTGCAACCTATTCAAATCGTCAAATGCCCAATTGAACTGTGTCCAATATTAATTGAAATTATTCATTCACGGGGCATGTCATAAATATCGTGCCGATCAATCACATTGACCATAAAATATTATAATGTTCATTATATAAAATAATATATAGGTATCGTCGACACCTTTTGTTAAAACTCCATTACCACCATCTTTTAATAAAATTATGATATTAGATTCACTTTTTCATGTTTTCTAGCAAATCATTACCTAAGAATATTATTCTGTTGGCTACATCACACCAATAAATTATGTAATGTTACAATGTAATTTTATGCTTGGATTAAAATAGTTCGTAAAACAATTATGTTTTCATTTGGTTTTCATTATTTAATATATTTATAGCATATATTTGTATATTTATAAGATTATATACTTATTATACATCAATTGTTTCTGCGTCGTTTCTTTACTGAATGGTTTCTGACGTGTTCTATTTTTCTATAGAGCAGCGAGAAGAGTTATGTATGTCAAAGTTGGCAATGACAAGGATATTGAAATCAAAAAATTACAAAATTTTGGTATTTTCAAATTATTGTTATAAAAAAATTCTAAATGAAAAGCTGTATGTTATAGTAGCAGTGCTATGGAGCCACAAAGAAAAACGGTTGCTGGTCCAATGGCACCCACAAGTATAAAAAATGCTCGTAAGAGTTTTGCAGTGACAAACACTTATTTTAAAACAAACACTCCTCAAAGAGAAATAGTCACTGTACATACCAGTACACCACATATAGAACAACGTACGTTTCCGAGTGAACAGAACCAAATTTTTCAAGGAGAAGTAAATGTTCTTTCCATAATGTAAGTCGCTATTTAAAATTTATAAAATAAACAGATACTTTCATGTGATTAATTCTAGCAATCTTTAACTATTTTCCGCTCTAACTCCAAAAACCACCAATCGATACGTGTTTCGCCTCTTTGCATGATATATATTATGAAAGCATGATGCTTCGTTGAGCGGCGAAACACGTGTCGATTGGCTGTTTTTGGATAGCTAAAGATTGTTGAATCCGTCACATGAAATGAACTTCTGCAAAGTAACACCTTAGTCTAAACAATAAAGTAGATACTTATTAAATCTAAAGTAAATAAACCAAAGACTTTAAATAATCAAAAGCAAAGACATAATCAGGGTCGTACATATGGTATAACAGCAATGATCTATTAATTTCAGCGACACCACTAAAGAAATTATGTGTTGTAAATATACAGAAGATGTAAATGATGTCGCTGCTGGTTTCACTGACGGCACTATCAGACTGTTCAACGTGAACACGGGAAACTGCACCCATACGTTGGTGGATGACGAGTGCCGCGCGTATCCTGGTCCCGTAACTGCGATCAAACATAGACCAGTTAGCAAAGCTCATCCTATTACCAACGTGTTATTATCGTCGTGTTAGTAATTATTAACTACTTGAACAATTATTTTTAACAATATCTACTTAGTAATTATAGGTACTAACTAGAAAATCATGCATGTTTAGAGTGATTAAGGTCGACAATTGCGAAGATAAGGATCGATCAACTATTTTTTGTCTCACTGTTCCAGAATTCCGAGCAAAAGTTATAGGTACTTAACGTTTAATTCGTACATAAATATTGTTTTTATCATAAAGCTAATATCTTTGCCATGAATATATTAAATTAACTTACCTATATTAATAATCCGATATTTTTCTCTATTCTAATAGTTGTCCAAGAGACAAAGCACTTTCACTTCTCCAAGGTGCAATTTTTTTATTCTTTGATTGTTTTTCGATTTAATATTGTCCTGTTCATAAAAATACGTTGCTCAGCTCGTACTTATTTATAAATATGTAGATAAATTATTATTGATCTATTCTTTACAAAAAAAAAAATTAAACCGACTTCAAAACAAAGACACTGAAAGTACGAAATAACTATTATCCTTTTACTACTTAATCAAAACTCAAGTACAAAAATATTTTAATAAATACGATACAAATACCTATATAATTAAATACAGTCACTGAAGTCGATGCCACAGACTTTCTGTTGTTGCACATTGATTTGGCACCAACTTCAATAACTGTCAATTTGAATTATATAGGTATTTGTATTGTATTTATGAAGTTATATACGTACTTGAATTTTTTGATTAATAAAGCATATGTTATTTCGTACTTTTCAGTGTTTTTGTTTTGAAGTTGCTTTATTTTTTTTATTTCTCCCTTTTGAAAGACCTTGGGCTAAATAAATATCTAGGGTAGGTCTACAATTAACTTCTTTACTAATTCTGGAGCGCAATGACATACAAGAGAATTATTAATATAAATAAAGCTTATAAGTAGTTCGCGTTATTTGGTGTATCTTCGAAGTCCAAGCTCCAATACCAATGAAATTTAAATGGCACCAATCTGGAAATATATTATTTTGAAATAAAAAAAGAATTTTCCAAATCGTTTTATAAATTACGGTCTGAGATACCAAACATAAAAAAAAACAAACAACCGAATTGAAAACCTCCTACTTTTGTTGAAGTCGGTTAAAAATAAATACAAATATTTATTTAACTAACCGACGAGTACAAAAGTAGTTCATCTTTCCATCAAATATATGTAAAGTACCTACCACTTTTCGATAATTTTGACTATTCCCATGGTGATGTGGAAATTTTGCATTTTCTGAATATTAGAGTAATGTATGATGTATGTTCATAAATTAAATTATATGTACATATCTTCACGCCGTATCTCTAACGGGCTAGTCAGAGAAGAGGGAGCGCCAAGCGTCGCAGTCCTTACATACTTTTTTCGCTTCCTTAAATCTCATCATTCTCCTTATGCATTTTCATCTAGGTATGCGAGTGCTTTTGACATTTCCGTCGGCTAACACTAGCTATTTGATCTTCTTAAGTCAGCCTTGGTCTTCCTTGGCTTCTTTTACCGGTCACTTTTGCTCTATAGATTTTCTTCGTCATTCTTTCATCACTCATTCTTTCCATGTGCCCGAACCATCTTAGTATTCCTTTCTTCATTTTTACAATAACACTGTCGTGCAACCCTCTCATACTGCGTATCTCTTCATTGCTTATTTTGTCCGCAAGGGTGACACCGCACATATTTCTATGAGATCGCGTTTCTACTGCATTTATCTTACTTTCACTCGATTTCGGGCATATCCAGGCGTCACTACCGTACAATAAAGTTGGCACTAACACCGCATTGTGTATGGCCATTTTGGCTGAGATAGATATATTCACACTGGTTACTAATGCGGACAAAGTACCGTTCAATTTATTGTCGGCTGCTACCCATCTTTCCACATCCAACTCACATCTTCCATCTCCCGAAAACGCACCCCCCGATATACAATTTCGTTCACTTGTTCTACACATTTTCCATTTACTCATATATCACACTTTGTCTGTACATTTTCACTTTCAAATACCAGAACCTAAGTTTTATTCACATTCGTATTCAATCCTTTCACTTCACAGTAGGGCATGCAAAAACCGGCATGCAGCATAAGCAGTTTTAAGGCCTAGAAAAATGCGAATATCTTATAAAATTAATAGTTTTAAATATTTTTCTAGGCGTTAAAACTGCTTACAGAATAGGATGTTATTTATAGCTCTTATTTAACCTGCCATAATCATCTACAGCATTAGCTACAGCGGATAAAGTCATGGGATACAACAAAAGTAGGTGAATAAGGTATAAGATGAATTAATAAATGTATATAATTTTGCATTATAAAATGTATCATAGCTTCTAGCTGGGGCATCGTTGGACCCTAAAATTGTAGCTTTAGTGTTTTCTAATGTAGTGAAGACCCTCTGCAAAGTTTCAGCAAAATCTAAGACCCGAAGGCCTGGTCCTCTCCGTGTAAGTGAACTACAAATACAGATTTTATTAGACATTAATCAGAATGCTCTTTCGCATTCAACAATTGTTGGGGGTATAGATTTTAAGACTTTATACACTTTCGACAAGTGATTTCCCATATTTCCCTCACTGTCGTAAAGTGCCCAGTTTTTAAATCTTTTTTTTTTTTTATTTCAACCGGCGATTTGAGCTGGCTGTTTGTATTGTATGTTGTTTAAGGCATTTGCTCTAGTCAAATACTGTTTTTTGCAAGTTTTAGAGGATATCTTTTCGTTATTTGAAAAGTATAGAAAATAATAAAAGTATAGTAATAATCTTCAACATTTTAACAATACTTTTGCCATTTCATAATTTTCATTTATATACAAAATACATATAAAATCTGTATTCAAAAGAGCCTGAAAATTTGAAATACGTGCATCTACTTCATAAACAAAAGTTATATTTACTTGCGATATACACCAATGTATAGATAATTTTATAATATAAAATTGATTTTTTTCAAGACGCTTTTTTCGTAAGTAAAACCAATAATTATTAGATTACATAAAGAATTTTACGAATTCTAGAATGAACGGCTCTATACGTTAGCCTGTTTGTCTGTGTGAGCGTCTCTTTATTTCTTGAAGAAGTTGCTCTTTGTCATATTACATACATATTAGTTGTTTCATATTACATAGACACACGTGACATGATATTTTATTTTACTGCATTTGTTTTGTTTTTTCGTGTTTATGACTGAAGAAGCATATTTTTGTGTGAGTTACATAAAATAGTGAAAAAACCCGAAAATATTGAAAAATCGGGATTTATAACTAGGAAAGACCGAGTTTCGAATTGTATCGGTTATCCGGTTAACCGGGTTGCATGCCCTACGTCACAGTCTTCTTTCATGGATGTAACTAGTGTCTGCAACTCCGCTTATGATGGCGATATAAGCACAGCATCATCAGCGTACAATAGGCAGTTCACCACTGTACCTTCACATATCATACCACTCATACTACCTTTCAATGTCTGGAGGCAACTGTCCAAATACAGCACGAATAGCCAGGCAAACATCACGCAGCCCTGTCTGACGCTTGAACAGACATCAAACCAGGTCGACATGTCACCATCTATCCTTACACAAGCTCTGTGGCCTCGATATAATGACTTCACAGCCTGCAATAAGGGGCCCTCCACACCATATCCAGGCAGAAGACCACAGTTTTTTTCGCAGTACTCTATGGAATGCTTTTTCAAGATCCACGAAAGCGCAGAAAACTCTGGCCAGAAACTTCCCCACGATAACGCGAAGCGAGAAAATCTGATCCATACAACCCCTACTGTTCGTAAAACTACCACATTGTGCCTCCCACAAATATGTTTCTGAAACGCTTTATTATAGACTTTACTTGCTAAACTGACCAAGCTGATGGCCCTATAGCACGCACAGTCCAATTGAGAACCTTTCCCTTTAAAGAGAAGCATTTCATAATGCCTCTCTTTAAAGGGACACAAACACTTTCACGTCATCACCCCACCACACATCACGCTTTTTACCGTTCCCAATCTTATTCGTTCCACACACTTCTTTCGTAGCCTCGATCACACTATACCTAAGGTTCTGCCAACATTCTTCAACATCCTCGCTTATCGCTTTCAATCTATCATCAAGCTTACCGGATACAACCCTTTAGTATTCATTCCTGGTGGTCGCGTCTTGCAGTTTCCATCTCTTGATGCGACAGACCGTTGCAGGTTTGGACGCTACACGACATCGCCACGCTGCAAACAGACCCCTTGTTCTAGTTATCATTCAGTCTGTGTGGTCTGTTCCCAGATCGGCTCCTCCGTTTGCCCTCGTGTCCATAACCTGCTTTTTGAAGGCTGTCCGCCAGGAATAAATCAATCATACTTCTTTCATCCTGCCTTTCCCATGTGTACTGATGAATCCTTTTGTGCTTAAATAAGGTATTAACAACAAAAAGATCCTTTTCCATACACAATCTTAACACAATCCTACCAGCATCATTTACTCTCTTAACTCCATACTTGCCTAGGACAGACTCAAATCCTTTTCGAGTTGTCCCGACCCATCCATTCATGTCTCCACACACTATAATTCCCTCATTCTCTTCAACCGTCGCTAGAACTTCCCTAACATTCTCCCAAAACTGCTCTATCTCGCCCAGGCCTCTCCTCGTCCCAAGGAGGACACTGGGGCATACACCACTAAAACAAATATCCTCGTCAACCCTATCTTGAGACGCACCCAGAGCAGTCTCGGGTTTACACACTTTACTCAGTTACACAATTAACGAAACGAAAGGACAGTAAGACCCCTTGGCATCCTTTTTCTTCTTCCGGTATTCCTGACCACAAAGCGATGCTCCCTCCAGGCAAGTCAGCAAGTTCACTGCCCTTTCGCTTAGTTTTACTCAAACATAACACATCCAATCTTCTTTCTTCCATAATATCAATCACTTCATTCATCTTCTCTTCAATCCCACCTCTCACATTCAACGCAGCTATTCTGCACTCCTCCCTCCATCCCGCCGCTAGGTGCACAGCATGTTGGGTGGCGGTCCCCAACGCCCAACTACACTCTGCTCACACCAGCGGAGACAAAGCGGTGTACGTCGCTTTCGAGGGTCGCCCTAACTCTTTCGCATACGTTTTCTCGCATGGTGCGCACAGGAGAGGAATTGCAGTTCAGAGCTGGCAGGGGTCGTGACGAGCACCCTTCCTCAATTGACCTCCTAAATTTAAGTAAATATTAATTAAATAGATAATTTTCAAAGTACGCATACTTACCTACTTTTTACAGAGGGATGTCCCTTGGCACCGAGTTCTATAAACTAGTTCAGAAACAAACTCTGATTCATTGTAAAAAAAAATAATATGAAAAAATTATAGGTACCGACCTTGGTACCAACTTACAGGAAATATTGCACAGAAATGCAGATTCTAACAATGTAGGTAGGTAGGTAGGCAAGAAATGTATAAGTATCTAATCGTTTACCTGTTACAGAAAATAGGATTATATAGATAATCAAAAAATGCATTTAAATAGCCTGGAGTGTTATTATTACAATATTTTTGTTAAACAGGACAATTTTTCTAAATATGTTTACTAAGCGAAAATTAATAAATATAATTATTTTGTCTTACGCTGATATGAGTGCGAATTCTAACAGCCAACATTTGCCTACCCTCCACAGATGACCATCAAATTCCACTCAGCTCTGTACATTGTAACTATACCTACTCTGGACCCTTGACTATTCCTAAAATGTAGAAAAATGCTAACTAATCGCATATGGAGCGAAGACAGAACCCGCACTGGTGCTCGTCCTTTAATAGAAAAATTTTTGAACACCACGCAAGCATTTCTTTTCGACGTAGATAGGCAGTTTAACAAATGAATAGTGAACTATAATAAGATTTACTTTAATGATAAACAGTAAATTTGCGATTCCATATTGGATATGGATGGTTTTGGTTTAAAATCTTTGAAAGCTAACTAAATTGTCTTAAAATGTTAACCATCAAATATGGTGAACAAAATTATAATACATGGTGAACATAATTCCAGATGTAAACGGGTGTGTTAAATGTTGGAAATATAAATATGATCAATGCTTATATACAATAAGAGAGAAAAGACAGACATTAGGACTAAGTTATCATCCTCGTTTTACTAAATTTCTTACATATGGAGATGACGCCAAACTTAATATGTACGACGAAGAAGTTCAAACTCAAGAAAGAGCTTTTTACTCGAGGTAGTAATAATTAGTTAGGTATACATACTCGTACATTCATTAAATAACAAGAATCCTAAAATATTTTTTTTTTAGTCAAAGAAAAAATATAATTGACGGGCACATATCACGCATATTTGCCTGCGCATTTAACCCTAAATCACATCACGAATTCGTATCTGGAGGCTGGGATGACATGGTTATGTGTTGGGACGATCGACAACCTTACGCAACAAGATACTTCACAGGAATACATATGTGCGGTGAAGGTCTAGATTTCGATAAACCTGGCAAACAGGTATAATTAGTTATTACTTTGATTATTATGTTAGGTAGTTAGAAAAGAAGTTGTAATTTCCGGTATGCCTAATAGGGTAGGGTAGATACATATTCTTTCGCACGGCAGGCTAGCTTGCAATTTTATAAAAGATATCGCTACAAACGAACATTATAATGAGTAAATTATGTAAGTATTTTTCACGACGACTCTCAAAGATGACATTGGTTTGTCACAGCTGCTTATGCAACTACTAACGCTATTTGAAATTAGCGACTAGTTTTGTATAAATGGGTGTCCTCTTTTATAGCGAATGAAAACATTATTAAAAATATTTTAACTTTTACTATAAAAGGGTCGAAAAGGTGGGTCGACATTTTAAAGCGGGGTTATCAAGTGGGTCGTCATATGAAAGGGCTTCAATTGTACATTATGCCACATAGTTATTGACTGATACATAAAAATATCTGAGAAATACCAATCCCCTCATGTCTACAAAACTTTCAAAGAGAATTGGTTTATATTAGATAATATTTTATGTTGTGTAGTTTTTGAAATATAGGATATTTTCGATTACACGCATAAACTTAGGGCACATAGGAAGAATGAGTGATGAAAGACTGACGAAGAAAATCTACAGATCGAAAGCGAGTGGTAAAAGAAGCCAAGGAAGACCAAGGCTGACTTATTAAGATCAAATAGTCAGTGTTAGCCGACGGAAATGTGAAAAGCACTCGCATACCTAGGCGAAAATTTGTGAGGAGAATGAGATTTGAGTAAGCAAAAGAAGTATGTAATGACCGCGATGCTTGGCGCTCCGTTCTCTCTGACTACCCCGTTGAGGATACAGCGTGTGAAGATATGTATGTAATGTCACAAATTACGTGAGCAACGAGCATTTTTCTGGAAATGTACCTACCTAATAAGACGTGTGTAGTATACTCGTAGATAATAGTAGTTTATGTTACGTAATACATGACGCTACAATTATTTTATCAGATACTGACATGTGCCTGGCAAGATAAAGATAGTATACAACTTTGGGACTATGGCTCTTGCAAACTTATAGAAACCATTACACCAGACATCCATTCGTCAAAACTATATTGCGGAAAATTTGTTCCACAAACAAATCTCATTGTCTGCGGTGGTTCTTTCCCTAACATACTGCGTGCCGTTGATGTCAATATGAAAGTGGTAAGAAAAAAACTTTCTTTAGGATTCTGTAGTAAACTAATTAAACAGTACAAACTTTTTAGCTTCTTACTCTTTTTTACCGATTTCAAAAAAAGGAGGACGACCAACGGTTTTCTTTATGTATGTTCTCTGATAACTACGTCAATTGTGGATTGATTTCAATGATTCTTTTTCAGTTAGGTTCAATAAAGCTCCAAAGTGGACCCTTTTAAATTTCACTTGAGCTTGGACTTCAGAGATACACCGAATAACGCTAACTAATTATAAGCTTTATTTATATTGATGATTCTTTTCTATATCATTCAGCTCCAAAATTAAAAAAGAAGTTAATATAGACTTACCCAAGATATTTATTTAGGCCAAAAGGGAGAAATAAAAAACTGTTCAAAAAAAGAAATTCAACCGACTTAAAAAAAAACACTGAAAAGTACAAAATATCTGTCCTTTACTAATCAAAACTAAAGTACAAAAATAACTTTATAAATACATACGATAACAAATACCTATAGATAATTAAATTTGACAGTTATTGAAGTTGGTGCCAAATCAATGTGTAACAACAGAAAGTCTACTAGTTCATATAGTTTATAAGCTCGGCACCAACTTAAGTAACTGTTACATTTAAGTATATACTCATATAGGTATTTGTATCGTATTTATAGTTATTTTTGTACTAGAATATTGATTAGTAAAGGATAATTATTTTGTACTTTTTAGTTTTTTTTTTTGAAGTCGCTTTAATTTTATATAGTACCTAGGTTAGAAGAATGAAAGAGGAGCGTGTTCCATGAGCTCTTAAGCCATCTCGAAGCCCAGGATTCCTCCGCTATCGTTGTGTAGTTCGACTTCGCTTCGCTTAGGACATTCGTAGTATGCGTAGATAGATGACCCAAAAGGAGAAATGATGCGATTTTTTAAAATTTTAAATAGACTCCACTCTCTCATAAAGTGAATCGTACTCAGAGGCCTCTTTCACTTATCCCATTAAGTGGGGGTACCTATGGATAGATTTCATAAATGCAACACAAAATATTAGTGGACCTTCAGATTTTAACTCTTCAGTCGTGAGCTCGTGAGTTATTCAAAAGCTGCCCCTCTCTTATACATATATAAAGCATCAATTTGGAAAAATTCCTGAATATAGTAATAAACATTATCAAAAACAGTTTATGAAAAATGTAGTAACCTTCGATCACAAATATATAACTTTGTGATCGAAGGTAGTAACTCTTTTTCAGAAGCAAGCAAAGTCAAGACGAAATAACTCTTATTCTGACGTAATAAAGTTAAATATCTCTATAATATAGTGTGGGTTAGGGTCGTGTTATAACTTGTCTGTACAAAGTCCTATCTAATCCAATCAATTATACCTTTGTACTTATGAAGACAGTTATGCATATACGAGTACATAAAAAATTAATTTAGTTCTGCATCAACTTCACATAAAGTAGCAGTTTATTCTCTATTCCATACAATTATTATAGTTTTAAATTCCAATTCAGTGTAGGTCAATGAATTCTGTACGTTTTGGCATAACTTAGTCATATAGATTTCATAAACATACTAATTTTTCATGATTTCATAAACATACTAATTTTAATCAATATATAGGAATTTTAATAAAACATTTGTGCCAGACATTACTCTGACACAGCACTTCGTAAACTCGTGCGTAATCGTAACCTACTAACAAAATATCTGCATCGCTGCAAAGGAAATTGTCACGTACATATCCGACATAAATAGTTGTAAGAATTAGTATAAGACATGAGATGTAAACGACAGCTCTATGGCGTTACCACGCCGCACAGTACCAATGTAATATCTACCACATAGTCCACAGTATTATTTACCATCATGAAGCACAAGAAGAAGTATTGCAACAAATTTATTTTTATGATATTGATTAAAATTAGTAGTGAAAAAGAATCAAGTAGAATAAAAGTAATTTAACTATTTGATTGATTTTAAGACATTCTAAATTTAATCTATGATATTTTGTACCTTGAGATATATTGTTTTATTTTTGTTGTTTTATAATTGTTTGTTCCTCAGTTTCGGTTCGGTTTGTGGCTCGGCTCGGTAGGTGTAAAAATAACTGAATAAAACTGATGTAATATACAAACGGACAGACACGACGAAATTATAAGGGTTCCGTTTTTTGCCATTCTGGCTATGGAACTAAAAATAATATTTTATTGATCACAGACGGAGTGTTCTATTAGAAATAATCCAGGAGAAATACATGCTTTCGACTTTGGCACAATACGTCGGAAGCCGAGAAAAGTTCCGGAAACGTATACAAAAGTTAGTGAAATACAGAATATACCGCGCGTCGCATTCGTCACAGGAAAGAGACTGGAAACTGTAGATTTTGGATGACAAAAATTTGAAAGTGATTAGGATATATAAAAAGGTAATGTAATAAACAATTATAAGATTCACCATTACTATGTACCTGCTTTAACTTTTTAAAATAGCTTTTTGTATAATATGTTTAAAATGTATAATCTGGTTTGTGAGATAAAGATGTACAATTTTGTTGGTATTATGATATTTCTCATGTCTCTGTGTAAGGTGTATATTTTATTATGCATGTATATTTATGTAATAGGGCATAGCATAAAACACATATGAAAGCTGTACATCGCTTGTATTGAATTATACTCTCTTTTAACATTTCTCTACGCACAAACAGCCGCTTAATATATTTTATGTGATAGACCAATACACTGTGATTTCATTTGTAAACAGTATATAAAACTCTACAAAGATAAAATATGGAGTTTGGCAAGAATCCATAATAAATAAAAAACATAAATACTTCTACATAGTATTATATACAGGATTCGAACATCTATTATTAGATCGATACAGGTTGAGCCTCGTCAACGGATGGGTTTTCCCATGTTGTAATTGTTTTTTATTTTGAGCTTTCGACATCACGGTGGACACGACTATGTTAGGATAGTCTGCGGGTGCGATGGAGACCACTGTAGGCACGAGGGGCGGCCGGTCCGGCGCGCCGCGCACCGCGCCGCAGAACGAGTTGCGCAGCGGCGCCGCCCCCGCCACCGCCCCGGCCCCCGCCCCCGCCCCCGCCCCCGCCCCCGCGCCCGGCAGCCGGCACTTGTTGGAGTGGGCGCGCGGCTCGTGCGCCGGCCGGCCTGCCTCGCCGCCGCCGCCGGCGGACTCGCTGCGCGAGCGGCCCGGCGCGGCCGGCGCGCGCGCCGCCACCTCCCGCCGCCGCGCCTCGCCCTCGGAGCGCGCCTCGAACTCCTTCTTGAGGTTGCTGACGAGGCCGGCGGGCGCGGGCGCGGGCGAGGGCGGCGCGGGGGGCGCGGGGGGCGCGAGGAGCGCGGCGGGTGAGGCGGGCGCGGCCCGCGGCAGGTCCCCCTGCGAGGCGCACGCGGGCCGGCGCCGCCGCAGCGCGCCGCGCAGCCACGAGTCAGACGGCGCCGACGCCGACAGCCGTCCGCTCCACGTGGACGCACCGCGGTCGCGCGCGCGTTCCATTCGGGCTGTCGCGTTGGCGAGCTCTTTCAATATGGCACACGTTGCGTTGAACTTTCGCACGTTATCCGATATGCTGGCGGCCGTACGGGCGACGGCCCGCCGGCCGCTGCGGGGCTCCGTGTGCTCGTCGATGATTCCGAGATCGGACGTGGACTTCGGGGCGTGTGCGCTCGGCTCGTTTAGTTTGTCGCCGCGATCGTCCTCTTTTCTTAGCCCCCGATCCTCGGCGGGCTCTTTCGTCCTTTTAGCGGCGTCATCTCGAAGAACTACCTGCGGCCTCACCGTCCTCGTGTCGTAGGAGCCCCACGAGGAGTGGCGTGAGAGGTCTGGTACGACGGCGCTATCGAAGGAACTCCAGGAACTCTGCCTGCTCGGTGGCGGTGCGTCGTCATCTACAGCTCTCCTATCGTCACAGTCTACATTACGTTCTACAGAATTACAAAAAGTGTCACTTGCTTTCGTTTTTACGTCTATAATACCACTGTCACTTTTCACTATATTGTCACTATCGTTCGCATTTCGATTGTCTTCATTTCTAGGCCAGACTGATTCCCCTGGATCCCACGTGTGAATTTTCTCGCCTTCGATACCAGAAATATGTTTGTGACTGGAATTTCGCAGTGGCGACGGTTGTGGGGGTTTATTAGATACATCTGTAGTCTGAATGTTTGAAACAATTGTTACACTTAAAGATTTATTACTTGAAGAATCGTTTTGATTGTCAAAATTTAATCTCTGGTGTCTTTTATTAAAATCTCTTCTATCGGTTACTGACGCATTCTCTATTTCGTTAACAATATGCTTAACAGAAGGAGCTCCCTCTTCCTTGAGCCTCATAATTTGATTTGGCGACACACTATAGCTTCCATTTGCACATGGCATTAGCATATGTCGGGTTTCAGATGCTAAGTTCTCGAGAGACACTGACGTCGGTGGGAGGAGCTCGGAGGCTAACTTCGTGTCGGGAGACCACGACCGGGGCCGACCGGTGTAGGAGCCTGTTAGAGCTAGGACTAGAGGCGTCGGTTCCATTATTTTATTTTCTATTTTCGAAATAGTTTTTGGTGATTTTAAATTAGTTTCTGATTTAGATCTTTGCAATTTTTCTTTGTTCTTCATCGCATTAAGAATACCCTGATAAGTTTCGAGTTGATTTAGAAAATTTGTGTTAGGTTTGATGCAACTTCTTTTCGCTTTTACATGTTTGAGAGCTTTGTCAAAGTTCCAATTATATGCTTTCATAGCATAAGCTATCACCACTGACGCCGACCTGCTAATTCCCATTTTACAATGAACTAGTACTTTTGAGCCTTCGTTTCTAGCCTTATTTATGTACTTAAACGTGTTGTCCCAATATTTTAGTAGGTCAGTCTTGTCGTCGTCATACACTCTTACGTTCATATATTCAAACATACCCGGAAAAAAGTTATCTATCTCCCTTGTCACGTTCAATATATGTCTGACCCTGAAAAAATAAAACATTAATTTATTAAAAATTAACGTGAAATAAGAAATCGTCCACAATGGCATAAAGCGTAGTTTAAATTAAAAAATGTACGTCAGATACAAAAACTTATAAAATAATCTACAAACCCATTTCGTTGCAGTTCCTCAAGATTACTGGCGTTCCACTCGGAGCCAAGGTAGACGTGATCGAATATTTCTGTGGGAGAGTCCATTTGTCCTAGTATGGTAAGCATCTCGTGATCGATAAACGATTTGTACTCAGCAAGGTCCATGTCGAGTTCATCTTCTAGCCGCCCGCGGATAGCTTTACTCGTCACCTCGTCTAAATCCACGCTCATCATTATCTCCTTTAGTGTACAACGAATCACGCGCTCTGTTTCATCTCGTTCGCGTGGTCTGTTAAAAGACGTCAAATAAGATTGTAAATTAAGTAGGTAATTTATAATCTACTAGCTTTTAGCTCCGGTTTCGCTCGCATGAGACTAGCAAAGATAGCCTAGCCTATATTTTGGTTAAAGATACAACTATTGTGGGCAATGTTTGATGTTGACTGGTTCAGTAGTTTTCTCGAGATATCAGTGGCGGTACCTTCATACAAGCCCAAAAGTCTGGCACGCCTTACGTAACCTTACGTACGCCTTATAAAGCACTAAAATGTAAATGTAAAGCATAAAATAATAAAATAAAAACTAATTTCAAACAATATCGGTTTTAACATTTCAAAATTCGCGTCGAAACGAAAATGACTGCACGCAAAACCATGGCAACGAACACGTGACTAATACGTGACAGCCATTCGCGTTCGACACTCGCGACCTCTCAAGGCGCAATCCGTGTACTGCGTTGCGAGTTACTCTCACGCGTGGGCTTGCAATGTGACTTGCAATTTTTCTTTCTCTCTAATGGGCAAAACTCGATAACGCTATAGCTTGTTTACTAGGGTTTATATAGCAATTAGTATGAAGAGAAAAGCCCGGCTTTCATACTGAACTTTGTACAGATTGAGAGATACGATACGATCACGCAAATAATTCCACGTGATTCAACGTCATTGTTTTTACCTAATATTTATTTGTTTGAGCCAGTCGACGAATGATAAGTTTTTTTTTTATTTCTATCATAAGTGAGTTAATTTATAATAAAAAATCCACTAAGTTGTTCAAGTTTTAATTGGTATTGAAAATGTAAAATCTTTGAACTTTGCATAGAAAAAACAACTAATTGTTTTGTTATACTTATAGCCTGACGCCTGATTTGTGTATTATTCGACTAGTAAATTGCATAAAAAACAATAAATCGGTGTACAAAACTATTTAACTCATGAATGTGCTTACTAGTAATTCGCATAAAAGACAATTTTATCAATTTACGAAATTGATTGGCTTTTTGATTGGTCTCCCGGTTATACCATCAAATTGTAGGTAGGTGGTACAGTGGGTGGTACTACTTATTATTATAGTAGGGGAGCCCAAGCGGGGATTTTGGGATTAACTAAAGCGCGGCAGATTAATATACAGAGGGATACCTTTTACCCGGTAAAGTACTTCCACCAAATATGAGCCTCATATATATGGCCGCCCGTCAAGGATAAAGGATCAGATTAGTAAAAAAAATTGATCATCTGAAATTCTCGAGCGCGTCAGATTAAGGTAGAGAGAGTTAATTACATGCTAAAATCGTATATTCCACTAATCTGACAATTTGAGAGTGACGTAAAGAAGGGGGAGGGCTACAAACTTGTAAAAAAAAAGTCATCTTGACACTCTCGAGCGTGGCTAAATTTTTTTTTATTTTGAAGGATATCATTCAAGGATTACGAAAAATATATAATCTGACGATTTCCACAAGCCGAAGTAATAAAAAATCATCGATAAAGTTTAATGCGTGATGCCTATATTCCCCTCTCCGCATTTCTATTCCTCTCTCACTCTTTCTCTATCTATTACTCTCTCACTTTGTCCCCACTTTGGTTTCTGTTGCCATGACGCCCATGACAGCTGATCACACAGCTCGTTCGTGGCATGATATTGTTTACAACGTATTTCTAACGTTTTGGCTTTTATCGTGATTTTAATATAAGTTATATGAATTAAAGTTTATAAATATTTACTATGAGTGATACTAATAAAGAGTGTGTATTTTGTGGTGAAACTACATTGCAAAAAACAATTAAATTTACATTAACAAAACATTACATTACAAAAATGTATAAATATTTTAGAATATCGTCGAATATCGAATCGAATATATATCGAATATACTTAAAAAAGATATACTTTTCTATTTGCATGCTATTTCCTGAGCTTTTTAATTAATTAAGTTCAATGATTTAAGAAAATAAAAAATTTTTTTTTTTTTTTGTCAGATTAGGCAAATCCCTCCAGATAATCGTCAGATTATGACACAGCACGTCTAGGGCATAAAGATGAACCATATATATCTTAATCTGTCGCGCTTGAGTATTTCAAAATGGCTAATTTTTTTTACACATTCTAATAATGGCCGCGAGTTTGCGTCACATCCAAATCGTCAGATTATTGAATGAGAGCTTCTTTTAGACTCACTTAACATCCCCTTAAAAAATCTGACACGCTCGATAAATTTTTTTTTTTTCATTTTCAACCCCTACGTACGACTACTAACATACATACATTATTGAAAATACGTAGGACATGGATTTTACCAATATCTGACGCGCTCGAGTATGTCCATACAACAGTTTTTTTTACATTTTTGAAAATCTATAGCCGCTCCCCCCACCGATGAAAAGGTATACACATTATATAACATTTTTTTCTTTTTATCATCTAAGCGCAACCCAATAGGTCTCTATGACGCTCGAGCAAATCCCGATTTAGCATCGTGGGCATTATTATTAGTGCTGTATTTTTTACTCAAATGACGAAAATATTTAGAATGGTTGTGGTTATGACAATTAAAAAACTATACTGGCGCCATAAAAACACATGAATTAACAAAAACACATAAATACAGTGATTTCTTTTAGTAATTTGGATAAACAACGAATTGAGACACTTTGTTATGTTAAAACTATTTACGCTTGTACATTTTTAATAGCAAAATATTATAAAAACTGTTTTGTTGAAAGATAACGCGGGGGCGATCTCTTTCCTCTATTCATGTCCACCGGTTGTGCCAAAGTCATGATCAATTAGTAAACTATAATATTTTAGCCTTCTCTTTACTTTTACAAAAACAATGAAGAACATGTATGTCGGACTTGCCCTATCCTGAAGTCCTAGGCACGCCACTGCGAGATATATATCCAAATTGATAGAATAGCCAGGTGTAACATACTCGTAATTACACAGATTAAAAATGGTAAAAAGGAGATTGATAGTGATGGATTATTAGCTCGCTACTTAAACAACAAGTTCCTTATAATAATTAGCTCTATTTCTTGGCCGACTTTTGCGACCTGCGCGGGAGGATAAGCAGCCGGAGTGTTCTATATTTTTACTTTCTCTCTTAATCGAGCATAGAAGCATCGGAAAATGACAACTCCAATTGTTAATATGAATGTCAACAGGTAATATAAATATTAAATTAGTCCGCGCTCGAGTCTAGGGGCAGTGGTGGAACTGAGATTTTAATGCCTTTCTTATAATATACTATCTCCATTTCATAAGCTCACTCACACGACGTTGAGATATTGGTGTAATATTAGGTTGTCGGAATGTTATACGGTAAGAACTCCTGTCAAATCAAATGACGGTAATAAATTTATGAACTCAAGTGAAACAATTCTGCCATTATATTTTAAATACGTCTAATGCTTTGCATGCCCCCAATACATCGCATTTAATTAAAACGTCACTCATTCACAGTTCGTTTTGAAACGATGCAACTAGATAACTTTAGTAGTAAGTATGTACATTGTACATGAGTACATTTTTTATATATGTACAATGTATGTATGTACGATATTATGTTACATGCACGGCAAAACTATTGTAAAAACATCTAGCATTACAATTATTCAATGGGCCTCTGCTATATTAATACTAAAAAACAACAAACATTACTATTTTTATTCTTAAGAGGTTTAAAATAATAAAAATTGGTGCATAATCTCACTTAGTCATTTTACTAATAAATAATTATACTTTGTAATATGCAATATACTGATGAGATATTTAAAAAATCCAAAAATCGTCTTTAATAAACGTTATAATTTTTAATAAGTAGTTATATCTTTTTTCGATTCGGTAGTGAATTTTATTGAAATTGCAAACTTCACAGACAGTGCGCCAAGCAAACCTCTATCGCTTCCTCAACCCTCATCAGTCTCTTCAAACATTTACATCGAGACATCCATGACATTGCCATTAGGCCCTCGGACTATTTGATCTCCGCATGTTTATTTTACGGTTGGATCTTTTGTCTAGATAATAAGGTCGAATATTGAATGGTACGCGGCATGTAATTTTCAAGGCTTATATGTATCTCGAGACCTAGGCTATAGGCGAGATATAGGCTAAGCAGTGCTATGACCTAAAACGCATTACTAACATTGAGATGTATTATGAAATGGTACAGGCAGAATTAAATTAAAATAAAAGTTGTATTTCGAAAACTAGAGTAGGTAATGGTCTTGTTGACCCACGTTACAATTTACTGGCAATTTAATAGCACATCAAGAACGATATGCTATTATTATTAGCAATCCTTCCTTCCTTCTCCTTTTGGTAGGTTCCAACCTTATTTTTCCCGGGCCGGACGCACAACTAGGGAGTCAGCCTTTTGACTAGCAATCGAGATAACGACGCGATATTAAAGAGAACTACAAGGACGACTGCGTCAACTTTTAGAAAAAGATAACTGCGATTCTGTTGCTTGCGTGTGAAGGGTATACTATCTTCAATGGCAACCACACACTCTCTGTAAATTTTCTTCTATTAATTCTTTCTATAAGCCCGAATTATCTAAACGATTGTTCTTTCATTCTTAGTTATTGAAGATTAAAAGGAAAAACGAAACCGCATGATCATTCATGCGTCTGGCCGTCTGTCGCTTTGTCTTGTCAATTGACACTTGTCTATCAATTAGCTGATGGTTGTCCCAAATGTACGGCTTGAAACCAATTTTTCCTTCATACTTTTCCGGGCTTAGGACCGGCAAAATTACTTTTCCACACAATAAAAATAATAAAAGCAATTGAATGGATAAAAAGTACTTAACGAAACATAACTTCGGCGTATTTAAAAAATTGGAATCAACTGTTTATCGCAAGAACAATTACCCCTTCAGTACTCGACGTAAGAGTTTTCTGTTGGTTCGGTAATAACGCCTGAGATTCGGCGCACGTCTATGCGTTGTCACCGAGGTTATTGCACTTTTGGCTATGTAATTAAATAAAGTTTATTTAGAAATTTCAAATACCCCGCTCATCTCGCTTTGTAAAAAAGCCACATAAGTAAAAGCATGTTTTCTTATTCACGGAGAACATGACAAACACGAGTAAATGCCATAGCGAAATCAGATAAACCACGGTCTGAAGAGAAGCACTAGCTCATTAGTGGACGCTTTTCTGTTGCTGCGGCGTTCGCGGTGTGAATACGTGTTCTATGCGTTTGCAGCATGTACGCCGTGTGTAAGCGTAATCATATAATCGTGCCCTTATAGTTCGTAGGAACAGATACAAATTTTATATGTGCCCTAGTTCAACATATGACCTCTTTCACTACGACCAATTGCAATCGTAGATTTTATTTATGTGTGTATATGGAACTCTAAATGGTACCTTATTTTTTTCTTACTGAATCGTGCCGTTACTCACTTGAGCCTTAGTGAATCCGGAGATGGTGGTCTACGAGATTCGATGGAATCCATTGCATGCCATTCATTGAGGCAAGAGCGATCTGAGTCGACTCGGCTCTCATAGTGAGCGCACCAGCCGTGGGACGGTCCGCCAGCGAAATGATTTAATTCACGAGCTCTGCTGCTAGCACGATGAAGAGTTTGCAACGCAGACCTATGAACAATTGATTTATTCAAATCTTAACCCAAATGATAAATCCAACGAAGCTGATTTTTTTTTTAAATGTGCGTAATCACCACATTCACAAAATCTTCAACATATGTAAATGATGCAACAAATTTAAGTTTCCGGAAATATGTTTATCAGTGAGGATAGATCATAGAACGTCAAAAAGTTTACAATAGTATAACCTCATAGTGGTCTATGAGAGGGATATAGGTTGACCTGTTACACCTGTTCCTGTTCCAATGAAATAACAGTTTCAGTAGCCTGTTCCAAAATAACAGCTTATCCATTGCAACATACTATTAGTAGAACCAACCGTTTCACAGGAACAGTCCTGTGGAATGGTTTCAGTTCATGTTTATGAAACGAAAACCATCCTTCATGCTTTAGAGGCTTAGGACTGACAGCTTATTTAAAATTGAAACTAAAAATAGTAATTTAGCCAAAACACATACAACAAACAAACAAACATATTTACAACTTTACAAGAAACAAGCTGGCGCATTTAAAGGTTTTCAATTCATTGTACATAATCATATTTGGACATTATATATAGTCATATTAGCTGTACCCGCAACTTCGTCGACGCGAAAAATTTTTTCGTGACTTTTCCGGATTAGGTTAGATTATACGTACATGTACATCACAGTATGTTTAGATTGTTTTTAAAAAAAACCTACGTCTAGGTTACGTCTTTCTCCGGGCATCACCCCCTTTTCACCCCCTTAGGGGTAGTTTTTTCATGAAAAAGTAGCCTATGTCCATTTCTAGGTGTCAAACTATATTCATGCTACATCATAACAGTTCACCGTTCAAAAAGTAGCCTATGCATTTTTAATAAAAAAAAGTCTTATCACCCCGCACCAAATTTTATCGTTACTAAGATTTAGCGTTTCCCATACAAAGTTTCATTCTCCTTTTCACCCTATTAATGTTATTACTAAATAACAATTCCACATAATGCACAACAGCGTAGACACTTTGGGACGGTAATCTATGCCAATTTTACATCACAATATCCACTAGAAACAATTCGCGAATAATTAAAATAAGCACCTAACCGCTCCTCATAAAATCGCACCAAAAACTCCAATTGTTTTTACATTTACTCCTCTTTGATGATTCTCCCTTAGGAGGGTAGGTAAAGATGTCTAGGCCAAATAACCGATGTCTTCAGTAATAGACAAATTCTTCACATTATTTAATTAAAATGTCAACGTAATGTATTAAAATGCTTCTTGGAGTTTCTGGCCACAAATATATTGAGGCTGTCTTTCTAGTAGGATCCGCTGAGGCAAAATAAACCACTAAAAAAATCTTAACATCGCGCTACTAAATAAGCACTAACTTGAACAATTTCGCATTTTGCACAATAGTGTAAGTACTTGGGACGCAAAACTACGCCAATTGTACATCGCAATATTCACTAAAAACAATTTGCAAATAATTAAAATAAACACCTAATTGCTTCCCATAAAATCCCGCCAAAAACTTACATTTTTTTATTACTTTCGGAGGATTTAGCTCTAAGCTCATACAGCCAAATATTTATAATGTTTCTTTGTGCAGAAGTGTGTGATGTCTTAAATAATATTTCAACTGTAATGTGTTATATTTAAAATAAAGTGCAACTATTCTACATACATTGGTTAATCATGAAATGTTTACAATATTTTTTCTTTGTTGAAAATTTTGTCCATGACAATTTGTGTGTGTGTGTTCCAAACGTGCACAACAGGTAACGTAACAGGTAGAGAACAAGCGTAACAGCTGCAATTTTTTTCAACAAAGGCATCCTTCACAAGCTAAAATCAAGAAGATCTTGTTCCTATGTTACTTAGGTTGGTTCAGTCCGTTGTAGAACAGGAACTGTTTCGACGGTTCAGAGACAACAGTTCTATGTTATTATTTTCTGAAACCTGTTGTTTTTAAATGTTTCTATATCGCCTCACACCTAGAGGGAAACCACATATTCAAAACTGTCATGCGATTGTTTTGAATGCTGCTGCGGTTAAAAGCTAGATAGATATAAAACTTCATAACATTAAACTCATGTATGTACATAGATTATGAAACAATTTGTGTGTTTATCCATAATTTAACATTATAATCAGCCTATGTTAATTTGCTGCTAGACACTCTCCCGAAGTGCGCCTCCACATTACACTTAGTTACATGTATGTTTGGAATTGTATTATGACAGTACCAAATAACACACTTTTAACTCTACAATGTAATGTAAACATAATTTATGTTAATTAATCTGTGCTACAAATTATAGTTTTAGAGTATAAAGAGAAAAGTGCCTTGTAGATAAGTATAATAAATTTATAATATCTATTGTATAATTCAATATATTACAGATTTCAGATCTTAAAAAATTTTAGCACTTACCACATGGCTTGTACAGATACTGGCTTGAATATATGTTGTTGATTACATACACACATGCTGAACCCTCTGTGGACAAAGTTATTTTGCTTTAAAGTATCTCCATTAGTAAAAAAGTTTCTTTTTTATGTGTAATATCTCACAAATATGAACCAAAAATATGAGAGAACGTTGAATCGTTCAAAAAAGTGTAACAGTTAGTGACAAAAATCAAATACGTATGTGCAGCAAATGAGGCAAGTATGTAATAGGCGTAGCAAATGAAGATCAATAAGGAATGACCCCTCTAACATAGATCTTACCGAGAAAAATCTTATTTTACTATAAAATGGACATCTGCATAAAAATCAATACGAGTCTATGTTCCTGGCTAATTTCTCACACTTTGATCATGCACATTTGTGTAACGTGCTACTAACATGTTGCAACTTTTAGTAGTCTCGTAAAATATAAAATTAACACAAAACAGACGCGTCTACATCGCGTCTTCAGTACGTCTTCCATTGTGTTTGATGTGCATACGCTCTAAGGTTCGCGAGTCCAAAACAATAAATTACATTTATAAGGTGTAACTGAATTATTTTCATATAAAGCACTCATAAAAAAATTACGTTGGTTTAGAAGGGGGAAACCAGAACAGGACTAATTCCTTCACAAATTACATAACGTAAATAAAAAGTATACAGGGTGTATATGAAAACGGGACAGTTACTTTAATGGATGAAAGGGCATAACTTTAGTATGTAGTTACAAAAAGAATTATCGAAAAAACGTATCCGTTTAAGAGTTATGACCGTTTTAATTTTCAAGTGTTATCCCCACCATTTCTCGTAAAATTGGGTTGATCGTGTACAGTTACAGATTTTAAATTTTACGTTTTTTTTTATTTTGTAATAATTTCATCCGTTACTGAAATAAAGCCTGAAAACCATTTTCGAAAATAATGCGTATACCCCAATGGGGGTTTTCAGGCTGTATTTCAGTAACAGATGAAATTATTACAAAATAAAAAAATACTTAAGATTTAAAATCTGTAACTGTACACGATCAACCCAATTTTACGAGAAATGGTGGGGATAACACTTGAAAATTAAAACGGTCATAACTCTTAAACGGATACGTTTTTTTCGATAATTCTTTTTGTAACTACATACTAAAGTTATGCCCTTTCATCCATTAAAGTAACTGTCCCGTTTTCATATACACCCTGTATATAAAATTATTGGAATGACTTTATTAGAGCATGCTTGATGCTTTCAACTACGGGAAACACCACAGTTATTGGCCATTTAAGCTATCTTGACCAACTCTTTTCTTTATAGCAGGATTAAATATAAATAAAGATAAATAAAAATAACATTGAAATTTTAAAGATGTACATATTTATTAATTTGAATAGATTACAAATATTTTCTATAATTTCAAAGTAAATTTATACCAAAAACAAAAATGAGAAAATTACAGTAACTGGCTGTCTCATATTTTATTTTTTTTTTATTTTAAATCTCCACAAAAGAAAAGTTACAAAATTTGTTCCATAGTGACGATATAGCATAAACTTCAAAAAGCAAGTTTTTCTGTATACCGCCAATTCGCTAACACACTCACAGTTACAATTTTAAAAATGAGGTAATGAGGTATATTATGCATAATATGTACAGTGTATTATCTATAGCCGTTCGTTACATTACTTGGCCTCTGCTTATGGCAGTTATTAGTCACAAACAATATACTTATCAATCTATTTTTGAAATATACATATATTGCTGTACAATAACTTTAATTAAATCTAACTAAAAAAAAATATTACGCTTATTTTTAATGATAAGGTTAGTGTCCAACATGGAGCAGTCAACCTATAGAGACGATATATTGGACCATTCTATTCACCACTGCTCAGTTTATTTAAACTAACAAATATCAACTCTCGCTCGTATTGAACAGTGATAACCAGTATTATACTTGTGTATACATCTCTGTATATTCCAATAGATATTTAAATATTTATGTAATGACTTATTGTTCTATTCGGTGGCTTAGCAAAAACAGCAAAAGGGCGGAATCTCATTTCATCGGTAAGTAACAGTAAATATACAATTTTTAAATTTTCATTCATTTTATCACGGGTCAAGTAAAACTGGACGATCAATTGACATGCCGGATGACGTTTATCTATTCGTCTCGCTTTACCTTGGTGCAATCTCTATTATGTTGTCTCATTATATTCTTATGCACGTGTAACGAGTGTTGAACTCAAATAATCGAATGATGTGTTAATCGATTGACGAATAGGGAAAGGGAAGGCAAAGGAATCTATGCCCGTAACAGTAACAGCCGATGTCTTTGCTAATAGATATATTCTTTAAAATATTTCATTAAAATGTAGACGTAATACATTTTAATGCTTCTTGGAGTTTCTGGGGACAAATATATTGAGGCAGTCTTCCTAGTAGGATCTGCTGAGGCAGAGTAAGCTACTAAAAAATCTCAACATCATACTACTAAATAAGCACTTATTTCAACAATTCCACATAATGCACAGCAGCGTAGATACTTATGACGCAAAACTATGGCCATTTTACATCACAATATTCACTAGAAACAATTTTCGAATAGATAAAATGAACACCCAACCTCTCCTCTTAAATTCCCGCCAAAAATTGCCGAAATATAATAAATGCATTGGCAGTAGGGACGGAAATGCCGAGTTTTTTGGTATTTATTTACCATTAACAGCCCTATGACAAATCGTAAGCACTTGAATTTAGGTATTGGCGCGCTCGTACACTCATGTATGCGTGCGACTTTTGTAGCTTTTTTATAGTGTGAGTAACGAAGCGACTTCAGTATAAAATATAATTTTGATACTTTTCTGAATCAAAAGTTTAGATTTTTGTTAATAAATTTTTTTCGTTTTAGATTAATACGTATATTTGTAATTAGTATTAAGTGTTCTCGACGCGTTAAATTCATGTAAAGGAAATCAACAACATTCCTTAACAGAAATATTGTATTTAGTTACATATTATTATTATGTTTAATATAGTTACTATTTTTAAAGTAAAGATTGAATAGAGCTAAATATTTACCTGTCTAGCACTACTAGTATAGGATCGGTTACTTAGAAACCACTAGTTACATAGTCATAATTAGGATATAATTATCTTTTACTAATCAAAACTCAAGTACACATCCTTGACTAATTCAAAATAATTTGTAATAAAGTTGTAATAAAGATGAACGTGATGATTTTATGCACTTTATTAAGTGAAACTCCAGTTCTTCAAACAGAGATTCGTATATAAATTCAATGGCAGTTTCTTAGCCTTGAAGACATAAACATAATAACTAAACAATGACCTATTACATTTTATTAGCTGTTGATCTTCCAGTGAAAATAAAATAAATAAATAAATAAAGAGAGGTCATTTTAGATCTCAACTTCTAAACGGCGGATCACGATAAAACATACCTAATGTGCAACCTGACTCTAAGGCTGGGCGCAAATCAGAGACTTTTGTCACGTCACCTCGCTGCGCACATTGCCTGCGCTCATTGCCGCGACAATTTAGGTGACAATTTATTTTCGCGATGGCTTTCGTGGACGTAGCACTTGTTTGCGCACTAGAGTTGCGGCGCAGAAAACTTAAATGAAAATAGACGGTGTTTGGTTCATCCTATACTCAGTTAAAAATTAGAAAAAGGACAATTCTACACACTGTTTATTGAATTACGATAATATCCAGACAACTTTCCAGACAACCTTCCATGAGCTGGCAAACTATTTAGCTCCTGTGATTACGGTGAAAATCAGGAATTACTTTATAGTTAGTTGTTCCCGTTGTTTCCTTTTACGATTTGCATTGGAATACTCGGGAAGTAATTTATTGTACTACAATACTTGACGATTTTTGTAACTCTTCTATCCAAAGTTCGCCATCATACGTGCTTCCATTTCAACGTCGAGGGGTCGACTGACAATATTCAGTAACAAAAAATAACCGGTGTGCGCACTCTCATATACTGCGGAACGGAAGGTGACACAAAAGTGACAAAATGTCATGGCTATGTCGCGGGCCAGCGGAACTTTTTGTCGCGTCACTGTCACGTCACCCAGTGAGCGCAGTTTCGTTTGTTTTCATAGTAAATAGTGTGGTGATTTTTTGTCACTGTGACACATGTCACCAGTGTGCGCCAGCTCTAAGAGATGAAATTATGAAAACCATCAATAAATTGTTGCAGTGCTTATTTTAAGATGCTTAAGTATATGTTGTATATCCAGGCAGACAGACAGATAAAAATTCTAAAAAAAACTATTTTTGTTCCCATTGGTGTTATGGGTACCTTTTGGGTTATTTTTTTCATACTATCTTTAATTAACAGGTGCAGATCAATTTACAGTTTAATTCTTTGTAAAGTTTTTCAATTTTTAAATAACACTCCGTCGAAAACTCAATTTATTATTGAAAATAACTCTTCAGATTATTATTGAAAAATTTTCTATCTTCATGTGAATGTCACGTTAAAATCAGTTCAGCCATTTTGAAGATTAGGCTTAGGATTAGGTTTGGTTAACGCGCGAATAACCACATAAGCTTAAGAAAAAGCCTTTAATTCAAAACTATAGACAAGTAAATTTTATATATATGTATAAATTGCTATAAATGTAATAGATATCATCTTGATACCTGGCTTGCAATACTTCTTGTATTACTTTAGAACTTTTTTATTTAACTTTACTACTAGTGATTATATTTACAACACAATGTTTACATGCCTAAGAAAAAATGCAGGAAATCAGAAAGTCATAATAGACTCATGGAACAGAAAAGTCAACACTGGATCAAAACAAAGCAGTCGGCATATACGGCGACCGATCTTATTTTCTCGGACAATAATTTCTAAGTACATAAATTCTCTGTAATAATTTCTAAAACAAAAATATCTCATTATAATTTCTTATTTTCACATTAATATATTTAAGTGCCGCGGCAGCGGCCAGCGAAGCACCAGAACAGAATCCACCTCATAAGAATATTCTTTCTGGGTAGGTTAGGTTAGGTAAGTATATAAACCACAATGCGCGAGCCGAGCGAGCGAAGCGAGCGTGCCGCAGCAGCGGCCGGCGAAGCGCCAGAATAGATTTCGCCCTATAGGAACGCTCTCTTTGGGTAGGTTACGTTAGGTAAGTAAGTGGGAATATATTACTCTAAGAAATTTTGTACTGAGTAATAATTGTATGAGAAAATTTTGTCGGAGAAATTTCTGCCTGAGAAATACTTTTTGAGAGTAATAATTGTATGTAAAAATTTTGTCTGAGAAATTTTTAGCTGAGAAATACTTTTTGAGAAAATAAGACGGGGAGCCGGCATATACGGCTCGCTGTTTAATATTCTCGCTTACGATTGCTCGTTATGAAAAGTGCATAAATTTTTGGTACAGGTCCTACCTCGTCAAGCTCAGACCAGCGCCTGAGAAACATGTTTTTTTTTGTATTCTGAGAGACCAAAAAATCTCCATGGACTGAGCCGACTGAGTAGTGTCGGACTCGAACCGATTAATAAAAAACCTGTTGCTGTTAGCCCTAGTGGCTTTTACAGCGTCACCGGTCGCGTTGGGGTGAGCGCTAAAGGCGCCCTGCCAGATAGTCGATCGCCTGAAAGTTCTTCCAGCCGAGGGATACCTCGTATGGAGGGCGGACCTTGGGCTCACGGCGTCGCCAGAGGAGGTTTCAGCACCTTCGTGCATCTTAACGGGCTTCCTACTCGGGTGAGGGTCGGGCCTCTAGCAGACCCAGCCGGCGAGGCGGCTGAAGGCCGGTTAGTGTGCCTAGTGTTCCGCGTGGCAGTTTACAATGTGGCTTAAGGCCCGCGTGTGTGCGTGTAAAGATACATCATCGAGCTTCTAAACGTGAGACCCTACGAGTTTCACGGGGGACGTCCTCGCCTCCGCCGGTGGGGCGGTGCGGTCGTAGTGTGTAAGCGGGCCCATGTTCGAGTTCGAACGTGTAATGTCGTCGTCGCTGTCGCCTAACACATGTCTGGGCCTTCGATAGCGTTTGCGGACGCGGTCTGAGAAACACGCGTCAACATCGCATATTTTATACTGATTTAATTGAGTTTATTATAGTTATTATGCAGATTAATTTAAAAAAATGATTTCTGTCATATATTGTACATTGAATGAAGTTTCACTTCATACCGTTTTTTTTATAAGTCACTGCTTTTTTTGGAACTAAATCGACGTTATTCACGACATTTTATAATTGAAATAAGCCTTTTTAAATATTTTTTTTGTAAAAAGTAAGAAATTTATGACATTTCCACAACACAAATATACAATAACAATATATACTTGATCTCAACATAAATTTAGAAATTGTTAGAACTCGTCGAAACAATGTTAATTAGGACGTCAAAGTAGCGCGTGTAAGAATTTTCCTTGTAAACTGACTTCGTAGAATGATTAATGTAAGATATAAAATAAATATGAACATGTGGCAACACCAATATTCAAGAAGGCAAATGGATTATTATAAACTGCCAGCAGAATATTAAAAAGCCTTAAGGTTTCTGAGAGTTAGAGCGTCAAAATATCACTCTTTCGCACAAAAATGTTAAAGGGCTCTTGTGATTAAAATTAAGAAAAATAATGCAGTAAGTTCTGCATTTTTTTTTCAAATGTACCTACAGGTCCAGCATTCTCTGCATATGCAGCACAGGCGCTCTTAAACCGAAATATAGGAAAGGGGTTCCCCAGTGTTCAGTCTAGGCGCACATCTTCATTTGAGATAGAAAAATTTTTCAAACGAATCGTTTATTTACGTCAGTTTAGCAGCTTAGTTATTAAGCATCAGATTTATTTTATTTTTCATTTTTCAATTTATTTTCTCGCGGGCTTAATTTTTCGTTAAAGTTCTACGTGCTAAAAAATGATTACTTACTAGCTGTAACCCGCGACATCGTCTGCGTGAATTTACGATGAAAATATCGCTACAGTAAATGTTATTGTAGGGATTATACGGATTATTACGTTGTTGTCAAAGATGCAGATGTAGAGCTGAGAGCGACAGTCATCATCAAGCATGTATGTGAAAAAAACGCTCCGTTTATATTTGCTTGTGAAACTTCTGTGATTTGTTGTTGAAGGAATAGGGGTGTCGAGTGAGAAATTTCCAAGATTCTTTGTGACTTCTTTCAAATAGCGAAATTTTAATGTGAATTTATTAGCGGTTATTAATTTCTAAAAAATAAACTACTAACTAAACTATCTAATTCAATTACTCCTTTCAAAAATATCTCCAATGTACAGATACGGTTTTGCTACTACTGTAAAATACCGTGTATACATGTCTCTGCTGTGTCCGTTTCTGTTATAATATTATATACACATATTTAAGTTAAGCTCACTTTACAGGCGCCACTCAACTTAAGACAGGCCGTTTCAGGTCTCAGCTTCAGGACCGGGATAAAACTTGATCCCTAGTTAGTCTTCGGAAAATCGTCTATCTTCCAGTGGAAAATCTCACTGAAATCAGTTCAACCATATCGAAGATTAATCCAGACAGACAGATAGACAGACAAATTTTAAAAACGCTTGTTTGGATCTTGATTACGTGCAGAAAATCATATAAGCTTAAAAAAAAGCCTTTATTTCGAAATCACAGACAGACACTTCAATTTTATTTATATGTATAGATATAGGATGTATATATATATATATATATATATATATATATATATATATATATATATATATATATTATGCAGAAGAAGCCAATCATATAATTGATTTATGTGAGTGTTATAAAAAATATATGTAGACAAGGTTAGAATTCCTTAACGAATTCCAAAACGAAGCCATATAATGAGAAACATATAAAGAAGAATTTATACGAAATTGATTCATTACAAAAATCAGTAGTTAACACACAGTAGGCATTGTGTGCCTTGACCTTTCACTAATTACGTATTTTATGACTATGTTGATTTTATTAACATTTTTAAACAATAATAAATACCGTTTCATCTTTACACGATTTTTTAATTAAATACAAGGATTAATATAGTTTTCACACCGTCGATGTTTCCCCATGTGTTGTACATACATATATACCCTCACGCTATATTCTTGTGTTCTGTATTCCGTAAATTACTGCATTTGTGCCTGCAATGTAGTGACTCGTATAATATTTTATTTGATTTGATGATTTTAAATAACGATTGTTTTTATCGATCGATATTGATATTTATTGATATTAGAATTTATTGATATTGATATTTATTTGCTTGCTAACACTAGTTTTGTCTATGGTTTTGTTTAATTTTGAGCTAACCAATCAGAACGAAGTAACTGCTAAGTGTTTAGACGTAAACTGCTTTCATGCAAAATAAATAATATTGCCACTCTATAAGGTTAAATGCTCCGTGGTGTCAAATATAGGGGCCCATAACTGTGGTTTTTTCCCCAATTTCTGAGCATACGTATAAGTCGCTTCAGTCAGTGTCGACCGCAAATAAGTCTAGATACTCTAAGGAGGGGGCAGGTCCCCTCTCTGCCCTCCACTGCATATGCGCATGATGGATGAGTGAAGGTAGATATGTGGTTACACACATACTGTGTGTAATTAATATTAAAGAGCTCAGATAGTGTAGTAGTGAATAAGTATAGGTAAATTTATACACTTGTGTATGCATGTGTATGTATATGTATATATATTTCAGCACTGCATAAGTATGCAGTGCTGAATAAGTAAAGATATTATGGTGTAGAATGATTCCTGACAGATTTATTCATAAACACATGCTCGTAGATGGAGCCTCTATATGTTTACGTATGTTTGTTGATGTGTGTGTTAGTGCATGTGTACGTACATTATATATTTTTGAAAGATTGATTGACATTCGCTATTTGTACCCGTAAACCCTTATATTTTAAATTTAATCGAAATCAGAAGAGCCGTTTTCGAGAAGGCGATTACAAATATTGCTTGTATAATATTACAGTACAGAAAAGATAGGATAACCGTACTTTTATGCAATTCCTTAGGTTCAAATAATAATCTGAAAGAAAGAATTGATTATGCTCTTTCTCTTTCTTTTCTTTAAAACTTTGAAGGAATCAGTCATTAAGGGTTTCGACTTCGCGTTTGGTATTGAAATATTTGAGTCATTGAATCCAGAGTTACACTTTTATACATCTAAATAAAATTGTAGTGTCTATGATTTCGAAATAAAAGCTTTTGCTTAAGCTGGACGTGGACCTAACCAAAACCCAAAAACACATTTTTTTTTTAATTTTCGTCTGTCTATTTGTTTGTTTGTCCGCGCTAATCCCCAAAACGGCTAAGCCGATTTTGACGGAACTTTCATTGGCAGGTAGAGGACTTTTCTGGGAGTAATCATGGCTATTTTTTATACCGGAAAAATACATAATTTAATGTAGGTGAAACCGCGAGGTACACCTATGTATGTGTAATAAACAAGTTACCCATCGCCGTCGAGCTTGATGGAGGTGTCGGCGAGGACCCGCAGCACGAGCCCGACGGTGGTGCGCTCGTTGCAGTCGATGCCGAGCAAGGCCGCCTCGCCGCCGCTGCACACCACCACAAGGTACCGCGTGCGGCCCGCGTGAGCGCTCTCCAGTTTCACCGCCTGTAACAGACATAATACCTCAATACACATGTTCTTTTTTCCGTATCTCAAATAGAAAAAGAAACCCTTATAGGATCACATCTGTGTCTGTCAAGACCTTTCTTCTCAAGAATGCGTGGAGGTATCAAGTTGAAATTAATGTCAAATACTCATGTCTGCGGTCCATCGGAGCTGCAAAAAATCAAGCTTCTAAGTCAACACAATCATAAAGTTCGGATTTTTACGCCTTATATTTTGACACCCGCGAGTAAATCAAAAGCTATAGGATATTTCTCATTGACCTAGAATCATGAAATTTGGCAAGAAACAAGGTCTCGCAATACAATAAAAGGGAAGAATACAAAAATTTCACATTTGTAATTATATCACACTTTTTGCTATTACAAACTTATATCTGCAATTGGAGAGTTTGGGGAAATGTGTGTTTCAACTGCGAAGGAAGTTTTTTTTAATCCGACATATTTTTTTGGTACTTAAATACATAACACAAATACATTGACCGACTCGCATTTAGCCGGTATTGTTTTCTTATCATATTTATACTAAATTTGCGTGGTGGAGACAGCAAAATATTTATACTACAGCCTACCATTATATGACAAAACTAGCGACCCGCCCCGGCTCCGCACGAGTAGAAATTTTTTGAAAATAAAATACAGCCCATGTTACTCGCCGATAATGTAGCTTTCTATATATCTTTTATAAAGAATTTTTGAATTCGGTTGAGTAGTTTTTAAATTTATCCATTACATACATTGTACCGTTCATGGTCATGAGCAGACTGACCACAACGGGTGCAATCGAGTCGAAATTTCGGAATAAAAACATTACCCTCTTTCTTGGGCTGTCATTTAAAAAAATTAGACTGATAATAAATATTAACACGATATAGACCCGCTTATTTATAATTGTATGATGGTGTACTTACAAGCCGTGAACGTTTAAAAAAAATCATTTTTTCGACTACTTTGTCAACGCCACGAACCAACTCATAAACGATCAACAACATGTATCCGTTTCGATGAACGAATAGGTTACGTTTCGCTTCGCTGTTAAAGAAAAGTAGATAAATCTGCAAGTGATTTTTTTAAAGAATGGGAATAGTTGATTCAACTGTCGATTTACTACATAAATCTTTGAATCATCGCTAACTTTTAATATAAACAGGTGAATTTAAAGTCATTGGCATCAACTGAACCTCATAGGGTCGTCGCCCATTTACCAACTCATCATCCGTCCTCTCCTCGAGTAATTGGGATTTGTTATATGGCCTTTCCATACTCAAACATACCATACAATATTATATATGCTCACTTAACGACTCCATATCGCCACTGAAACGCCTCGCTTGTAGCACCCCGTATCGTACCAGTAAAAATAAGATTTGAAAAAAAAATTCGTGATTCATAATGAGGCATTTCTTTTTACAATCGTTAAATATTTGTAATTATAAGATACTGTATTTACGAATCCACCCAGATATGGCCGCATATTAAAAAAAATTAAATACATAAATGCAATTACAACAATTTATTTGGTGGATTCACAGTTAAATCTCATAAAAAAGAAAGATATAGACAGTAGTAGTAGTGATTCTCCCTTAGGAGGGAAGGTAAAGGGATTTTAGCCCAAAAAACCGACGTCTTCAGTAATAAATAGATAAATTCTTCATATTATTTCATCAAAATGTCGACGTAATACATTTTCGGACGAAATGACGTTTCTTGGAGTTTCTGGTGACTATTGTCACTAGTAATATATTGAGGCAGTGTCTAATAGGATCAGCTGAGGGAGACTAAGCCACTAAAAAAATTTTAACATCACTACTAAATAAGCACTTATTTCAACAATTTCACATAACAGCGCACTGGATGGATGGATTTAGAGCGTTGAGAGGCTAGCATAATAGAAGTTAGGGAAGCTACAGAAGCTAGTAGAAAAGGCATGAAAGCTATGGAAGCCACGCAAGCCACGGAAGCTAAGATAATGGAAGCCACGAAGGCCAGTAAAGAAGAGATATTGGGCTCCATAGATTGTAAGATTACGGCGTTAGGTGATGCCATAAGTCAACTGGATACGGAACTTAAGGACTTAGGTGCAATGTGGAAAAGCAGGATGCCCGTGACAGTATGCGCCCCGAGCATGACAAAGAGATACAGAGCCTGCACGAGAAGGTACAGAAAGTGTGGATGAAAGATGTCGTATCTGTTCCCAGTGCTCTACCCAAGTTTGAGGTACCTCGCTTTGATGGCACCATGTCGTTGGCAGCTTTACGGCTACGGTTTGAAACGGTGGCAGAGGGCAACGGATGGAGCGATATACAGGCACTAACAGCCCTTACACTTGCCCTGGGAGGTGATGCAGTGCAGGTACTGGAAAATTTTTGCAGCAAAGGAAGGACATTAGCCGATATGCTCGAAACATTTGAGTCTCGATATGGTGAATGCACCTCGAGCACGTTTATAGGAGCCGACTACGAGATCGTGCGCAGAAGAACAGCGAAAGCTTGCAATAATGGGCCTTTGAAATAGAGCGTATAGTTTGACGGGCGTATGCGCCAGTACCGGAGCTGGTCGGCACCATAATTGTACAGACATTTGTTGACAGGATTCGTGACATGGAAGTTAAGCACATGGTCCGTTTGGGACACCATCAGACTCTCAAGGCGGCTCTGGCGCACGCACTAGAGGTGGAGGCGGTACTTCGTGATGAGAGAGATTTACGATGAAATCTTCGAAGAAGCCAATTTGTTATGTGTGTGGTGAGAGTGGACATCTTCAGCTTAGTTCTTCGCGCCAACAAGACAGAGACAGCTTCTGAGATACGAGCGAGTGCGGAGATCCCAGTTATGACGGTATCGCAGTAGCGTGACGGAAACCGGCTCATCATAGAAGGAGAATTGAGTGGGAAACCTTTGCACTCTTAACCGGTATCTTATTACCCACTGCTTGTAACAATATTATACGATCACGGCTATTTCAAGCCACGCACTGGCCCCTGGGCACGGAGTTTGAGGGTCCTTATTAAAAGCAAGAAAAACGTAAATAGAAATAAATTTGGAAATTCGTAAATATAAAAATTAAATATGGCCTTTTGTGTCGCCATTTTATTCTGTCTCATTCTGTATGAATTTGTTTCTTGTGTGCTAATAAAGTATCTAGGTATGTATAAGTATTTTCATTTTATTAAATCTTTTTAATCAGCTACTACTTGCAACACTAGTTATAAATCCAAAAAGTTATATATGCGACTCGCATTTGATTATATTTTTTTCGATAATAAATTGACATTTCACGTAACTATTGTAATGTGTCAAAACTGTAGTTATAGGTTAATTTAACCTATTAAAAAAATAACATATTAACTTCATAAAAAATATTGAATGTTCGTTGAATGTTGTAACTTTTTTGAATTAATAATACGAACAATCTTATTTCTTATTACATTTTTTTCATATATTAGCGCCCTCTGAACGCTTTTTAGTGACGTTCTCTTCCTTACTTACGGAATTTTTAATAGATAGGCATTCAATTTATAACAAAATTATATTTAATTAGCGACCCGCCCCAACTTCGCACGGGTAGAATTTTTTTTGAAAATAAAATACAGTCCATGTTACTCGCTGATAATGTAGCTTTGTGTAGGTGAAAGAATTTTTTAAATCGAGTAAGAAGTTATTGAGTTTATCCATTACATACAAACAAACACAGTTTACCTCTTTATAATATTAGTATAGATAGATTAAAGAGTAACGATAATATAGGTGTTTTAATTTTAATTGACTTTTCTTCGTTGTTGTACCTTCATAAGATAGCAAGTAGCAATTTTGCTACTGTTGAAATATTTTTCAAATTCCAGTGAATAAATAATGTAAAATTAAATCACGTTAACATTATTTATTACAATTTTCTGTTTGTCTATCCTATTGAAAATGTCTGTGCACGTCACTGCTTTATTATACCTTCGACGGAAAACCATAATATTGTAATAAGTTATTACAAATGTGTTTACTACTAATAGCCATATTTGTCTAAAATCAATCGCGCCTTCCAGAATTTTTAAATACTCCAATTATTCATTATACATTTTAGATATATTTACATATTGTAATAGATTATCCATTTACATATTGTAATTAACTCGCCGCAAATCTGGCGCGTCCACAGCCGACGCTGGTCACCCCCACAGTTATCCCTATCGACGACAAAGTTCCATTCGTCTGAAGGAAACCGGAGTTTTCACGCTTTTGTTAAAAAATTCTGCCTTTATGTCGAAAAATTGTGCCAGCGATGGAAATTCATTTTAAAATTTTATGTTTATGTTAAACTTTTTTTGAATACTTATCGTTTTTCAGTTAAGTACCTATTTAAAAAACATGTTTTTTTCATTTCTCCATTTTTGTTCAAGCGAACCTGAGAAGTTAGGATATTAAAATTTAAGGTGTATGTTTAGAACACATTTATAGATATTAACACCAAATTTCAAACGTCTGCTTCGATATTAATAATAATTTCGATATTAATCCATGTTCGACTTCTGGACTATGAGAAGATTAATTTGATTTTATCTGTTTAACCATTATAGTTAGGAAAATATTATCTAGGGCGTATTTTTAGTAAATTAAAATTTGTAAACAAGGAATGAAACGAAAATAAAAATAACAAAAAATATTCAATTAAATATTAAAATGAAAATGAAAAACTGAAAAATGAAAATGCTAAAAACTTTTTTTTTGTTGAGCGAAGTGGAGGAGGCTAGCATGAAGTTTTACATGCTTAAAGCATTTTTATGAACATTATATCAAAATTCAACATTATTATCGAAATTTCGACTTCAACCGTTATTTGCTCGGACTTTAAAGAAAAAAGGATAACATAGCTCAAAATCTTTGTTTTTGTAGTTCTTACCATTTTGAGAGTCTCTTCAGGTCGTAATAAATTGAACATCGACTGCAGGTGATGCTGTATGTCGGGTTGAGGCTGCGCACGCGCAGGTGAACGCCGTTCCGGACACTCTCGCTCCATACCGCCCAGAACAGCAGCGGTACCTTTGTTCGCGAAATAGCACTCGTTAAGGCTGTAAAAACATATTAACGAAATTAAGTACATACTACTAACTACTATATAAACAAAATCGTGAACTGCCATGCTGTCTCTTATAGTAAAAAATATTTATTTCAGAAATAATGAGTCTATTTCGAATCGTTATAAATATATATAGATTGTAATATAGTTACCACCAAAAACCTCGAACTGGTCTAAAAATAAATGACCAATTAAAAAACATGACAGAATTTTAACTTTGGCATGAGTGTTAACGCAGTGCAGCAAATTTTTAATAATAGTGCTATTTCATTAACTAGGTGTCTTGCGGTGTTCACTCAAAAAAGACACGATGTCCTTCAATCGAGTCACACGAAATTCGCATGTACTCGACGGTAATAATTTAAAAAAAATAATGCAACCGCGAAATGTATGAATGACGCCATTTTTAGTAAAGTTGCGGCAATCAGTCTTGCTGCGTTTAACCTCCCTTTCACCAAGGCGGGCACAGGCCGGAGCTCGACTCGACACCCGTCGCGGAGGGACGACGCGCTGGCTGGGCTGCGAGCCGTGGGGCTTGCCTCCACGCCTCCGTTCGCGTTAAACACAACTACTCATTGCCTTTTCCATTAAACTACCGATAAATACAAAGCAACTGGAATTTCCTTTTACTGCAAAAATAACTTGAAACCGTGCTTTTCATGCACAAAAATAAAATAATTCATTTCATAGCTTACCATTTTATGTTTATTTTACAAAACTATTTATTTCAATCAGCATTTTCACTCGACTTTAAAAAAAGGAGATTCTCAGTCGTCTGTAAATACATTTATTTTATATAGGTACATATATATTTTTTATGTTAGGGCATAATTTATCTATCTATATCTATATAAGCGAAATACCGCTGACTGATTGACTGACTGACTCATCACAAGATCTCCGAAACTAAAGGTCCCATTGACTTGAAATATAGCATAATTACTCATTTCGCGGTGTAGGCGCTCACTAAGAACAGATTTTCCGAAAGTCCTGTCCAAAATGGCTCTGCTGCTAGCCGCGCGAAGGCGGGGCGGGTCGCTAGTATTGTATATATTTTTTTATGTTCGGGCATAACTTCTTGTTTATGAACCGATTTCAATTATTCTTTTTTTATTATAATTTTCCTCAGTATCAGTTGCGATTAAAATAGTCGTATCATGACATTTACCTTCATGTGTTACGAATGCCTTTCAAAACAAGCGTTTGTACGTAAATATGTATATTATTATGATGAGGTCATACGAAAATAGCATTACGGGAAACTCGTGAGAGATCGGTATACCTATACAAGGGACGGTGAGGCAGTGTCTATTAATAGAGAGGGATATAATCACTGACGCTTCGCTGATAGCGGATAGATTAGAAACGAAATTTCCAAATGTCGAGTTGCAATACTGTGGCAAGGGCGGTTAGTCTCAAGGTTCATTATAAATAGCAGCGGCGTGTTGCCAAAGCGGTGTTGATGCGCGATGCGCGCCCTCATATAGCCACGGGAGCGCGCCGCTTGATTCTGCCTTGATGCTGCACTAAAACGTCTTTTACCTAATTCGGAATATTATACACTACGTTTTGCCACTTGGCACTTCTATCAATGTGTCATATAATATTATATCGCGACAAATAACGGATACAGTTCCGGATCCGTTACTTGTCGCGATATAATATTATATGACACATTGATATAAAAATAAAAAAATTAATAATAACTACAATAGAAAGTACAATAGCATTTTTATTTTTGATTTTTGTGTTTCTAAAAATACCTCAAATACCTCAAACAATGTTTAGCTATGCATTGCGTGGCTAATAAAATATGTTATAAAAATGTGAGGCAAATTAATCCTTAGGCATGTATTTAAAAAGGGCACGCAATTTGTCTAGAAGTCTAGATTATTTGTTATCGCACGCAATTTGTTTGCCAGTGCCCCAACATGGTACAAATTATTAGCCTTATCCTTTCCTTATGATTTAAACGTAATCTAAGTAGTAATCGACAATAATCGTTTGCCAAAATGATTAATTTACTTGTCTCGGAAACGTTTTCAACATTAAAAGTCGTCGGAAGCATCCGAAGGTTTTCTCCCGAAATGAACTGTCAAATTATTTCGTTTCGGATTCGTGAATAGCGTTTAGACAAAATCATCGAAAAGTTTTCTATCGGATACGGAAAGTTGATTTTCCGACGTTTATGAATAACCCTGCAGGTATTTTCAGATACGAAGCGAGACTTTAGTGAAATAAATAGGGTACAGATTCATAAAGCACAATGAAGGCTCACAATGGGTTTTTTAAATGTTAGAAAATGATATCTAAACTTAATAAAAAATGTAATTGGTAAATCATTTAATTCATATTCAGTTCATATTTCAAAGAACTCCGGAACGAATCTTTTTTCAGCGATTAAACTGTATAATTTATTTCTAATTAAATATAGTGTTTTCGTAAATTCTGTTCGATAAGGTATTTAATTGAGTAATTTTACTTTCTGTATGTTTTTTCTAAATGTTTTCTTCGAAGTTCATAGCTGTAGTAGAGGTGTCAAATTGGTATCTCATAATATGATATGTCTAATATGATACAGTGAATTGTTTTTAAATTTTTAAAAAACGTTTAGTTGTTTTGCATTTTTACCGAACAGCGTTTCAAACTTTTTCAATAAATGTTTACATTTTAACTTTTTATCGTACTTAATAAAAGTGGTAAAGTAGTACCTATTTTTCGAAGGACTAAGTTATCATTTATCGTTAGCAAGCTTTATTTTATTCTAATGTATAAAATAACGTACTTATTTAGTGTTGCCAAATCTCACACTCCTTCGTGCGCGAATGTTTATAAAAAGGGATCCGAAGTTTTTTCTTCACGTATTAATATGACGCAGTATGACAGGGTCGCACGACAGTGTCATTGTAAAAATGAAGAAAGGAATGCTTAGATGGTTCGGGCACATAGAAAGAATGAGTGATTAAAGACTGACGAAGAAAATATACAGAGCGAAAGTGAGTGGTAGAAGAAGCCAAGGAAGACCAAGGCTGACTTATGAAGATCAAATAGCCAGTGGTAGCGGATGGAAATGTCAAAAGCTCTCGCATACCTAGGCGAAAATGTGAAAGGAGAATGATGACATTTGAGGAAGCGGAAAGAAGTATGTAAGAACCGCGACGCTTGGCGCTCCGTCCTCTCTGACTACCCCGTTAGCGATACAGCATGAAGATATGTATGTATGTATGTATTAATATCTCTAATTTTTTTTTTAGTAACACTAAAGCTCGTCAATAGCTACTAAACAAAAAAAAAGAAAATCAGTTGACAAACAGAGTACAAAAATACACAACTGTTTTATCTTTACCTATTTATATACAGATATCTGGTGTGATAACCTAATTCATATGTATTAATTAATAATAGAGGTAGAGTAGAGTAGAGTATTAATAATAGAGGTAAAATATTATAAATACACAACAGTAAACAGTAAATATAACTCCAATTACTTTATTTAAAACAAATATTTAATAACAAATCATCTTGTCAATTTACCCCTCATTTCGGGTAAACGAATTGGTATTGCAATACTCCCACATTGTTTGTAACTAAATTATGTTAAAACAGATTATGTTACTAGATGAAATGAGCTTATTGTACAAAATATTTTATTTTAATTGCAGTCCCTTCTCGATTTGTTGTCTTCACTCTGTATTTTTTTTATCTAAATAAAAACCCTAGTTATTTCACTATTAATAGCTCTAACTCGTCTTATTTCTTTCGTACCTAGTTATAGAATTACATACATACATAGTCTAAATTTTTCAATATTAATCGAGAAAATAAACAAACATCGGAGACACCACCGAATTATGTGATAATTACCAGTACTACTGAAACGTGAAAAAGAATGCGTTCATCAAATTACGGAGAATTTTGACCTTTTAGATTTAATGAATTATAATACAAAAGGCTTACTAAGCGATTATTACCCATAGACAGAGTAGTGTACACATTATTATCTGCTTAGAGAAAAGCATGAAGTAGTTATTAGGTAATTTTTAGTTTAATTCTTATATGGGATACGTTACGCAGAACACGTACTACGCGATTAGAGATGTGTCGGATTGTTAACAATGTATATCCGCGGATACGGACACGGATACTGATAATTAGAGTTTAGATCCGCGAATACGGATACGGACCTCAACTTTCGTACAGTAGTAGTACACATTTTATATGGCTTACCGATGTACCTGCGCAATAGACACAATTTTAAAGGCGTGGGAAATGGATAGACCAATCAGTTAGCTACATCCTTAGGTGACATCATGAAATTTATTCCGTCATTACCGAACGATGCCGGCTTACCAATGTACCTGCGCAGTAGACACAATTTTAACAGCACGGTAAATGGATGAAGAAATTCTTGTCTATGGTTTTAATTTTAGTTTTATTTTGAAAAATAATAATGTAGAATAATATCTAAGGTGGGATTTAGTACTCCATTGGTTTTATTAAATTAATTTAATTTTGTATGCTTCTGAGTTAGAACCTGACATATTGAACGTAAATACGAATTGCGTGAAAATCATGTGAATTTTGTAACAAAGTGAATTCACTGACTTACGAATGCTTCACTTTTGGGTTCTGTTGCTCTATGTTTTTTTTTTTAATTTAAGGGTTCTTAATTGATATTATAATGGTCGGAATATTGTACAATAAATAATGTACATACATAACACAAAACTTGGGAATAAAAATTTAACATTAATTACTAACAGTAGAGGTATTAAAAATGAGAATTCTCCTGAAGGAGCTTTAATGAATTTTAATTTTTTATATCAATTAGGTGAGTGCTTGTGACTTGCGTTTGTGTGCATATTATTATTATTTATATAGGCATAATACGTGTACGTAAATAAAAAAATTCGAACTTGTAGTAAAAGGTATTTGTAGCAATATCTATAACGCACCTAAAATGAAAAAAAGGACTAGTATTACAGAGATTACAACAAATCCTGCTATGCTTCGCAATTTATTACTCGCCTATGATGATGCGTACTTATCATTAATACCAGTTTTCTATCACTTAAGATTAGTTATTATCTGCCAGATAAAACAATTTGACAAAGCGTTCGTTACGAAAATAAAGTAAAAAATGATAACAGATAAATGCGTCCACACCTAAAAATTGGATACCTACTGTTGTTTTTAATTTAACTTTCTTATAAAATACTAACGGTCCGTCCCGACTTCGCCCGGGTTGAATACATAATGTCTATGTCCATCTGGAATAATGTACCTTTAAAATGGTGAAAGCATTTTTCAAATAGGTGCAGTGGTTCTAGAGATTACCCTCCACATATAAACAAACTTACAAAATCCGTTCTGTCTATTTAAAACATATAGTATAGACGTTTGCAAAAAAACTATAATATATGAAAATAACATTATCACCTGAATGCAACCATAGCGGTAGCGTGAGCAATACTGGTAATCCTAGCAATAAATGACACTATTGTTCCGTCACTGAACACAGCACTGTCACAATAACATTCCTGTTCTGCGGCAGCGTGTACTCCAGAGGATGCGGTATAAGCCGCGTGGCGCGTACGTCGCCTACATTGGTACCGTGGTTAATTACACTGACGAGTGTTCCATGCAGCGCGTCCCGAGCGGCAATACACGCGTGCAAGGAGCGTGAGCTCGATGCGTGCGCTTCGACGTCATGACTTCCCTCTTAACTATGCGTAGTCTGCCGCGTAAATATAGAAACACGACGCAGATTAGGAACACGAAGCCGACGAAGCTTTTTGAACCACGCTTCACTGTTATACATTTGCCAGCCAATAGATTGATAATTTTGTAAACAAATATTAATAACGGTTAATACGAAACCAGGAGCATAAATGACACAGAATCATACGTTTTTTTTTTTATAGCAATTTTTATAAGGATTGTGAATTCAGTAGATATCTTATTCATTCAGTAGATACCTGCTTAACATTCAATAACTTTTAAAAATATATACATAAATGTATATATATGTACATACGTTACCAAAACTTGGGTCAAAACTGAATGTATGCGTCATTTATAAGCTGCTGAAATGTTATATACAGTTCAGAGCATATAATATAACCACCATGTGTTTACAACACGAATTTAGCATTAATAACAGTTGTTATATTTTTAACTGACTTCAAAAAGGAAGAGGTTCTATGTTCGGCTTTATGTTTTTTTTATGTATGTTCACCGATAACTTCATCAATTGTGGACCAATTTCAAAAATTCTTTACTTTGTTTGAAAGGGTACTTCCGAGGTGGTCCCATTTAAATTTCAACATGGAGTTTGGACTTTGAAGATACACCAAATAACGCGGAACTGCTTACAAGCTTTATTTATATTGATGATTCTCTTATACGTCAATGTGCTCCAGAATTAGAAAAGAAGTTAATTGTAGACCTACCCTTGATATTTATTTAGGCCAAGATCACTCAAAAGGGATAAGTAAAAAAATTTTAAGAAAAAAATTAAAACAACTTCAAAAAAAACACTAAAAACTACAACTTTTACTAATCAAAACTCAAGTACAAAAATAATTCTATAAATACTATTCAAATACCAAAGTCAATGCCAAATCAATGTGCAACAACAAAAAGTTTATTAGTTTGGTAGGCTTCGTATCAACTTCAGTAACTCTCAAATTAATTATATGGGTATTTGTAATGGGTTTTATAAAGTTATTTTTGCGCTTGAGTTTTGATTAGTAAAGGATAGTTATTTTGTACTTTACAGTTTTTTTTACTTAGTTCAATTATTTTCTTAAAATTTTGTATTATAATATCTATGCATTTGATTTTATAATAATAATATTAAAATATTATATTATCTTATAATATTAACATATTATATAATATATTATAAAATTCAATATAAGTACTGATAATATGGAAATACAGGATTTAAAAAATTGTTACAATAAATATTGAAATTAAATTAAATTGTAGAATTATGTTAAAGAAAAGTCCTTACAACTAATATGTTGTAACATAAAAGAAAAAACAGAATTGTATTTAAAAAATACATGAAATATAAAAAATTCATAAAATATATAAAATTCATAAAAATATAAACTTCGATTGTAATACAGAAATTAATATTTGGAAAAAATACACAACAATAAGTACTGTATCTGGGCATTAAGCGAAAACACTCCACAAACACAACCACTATGAATTCACACAAAAAGCTTAGTTCTACTTGTCCCTATATTTATGTATCTGATATGTAATTAAAATTGGTGTATTAAGTATGATATACTTTTAATTTCCAACATTCCAATTAAACATTTGTTAACTGTCTGTTTATGTTTATATGTTATGGTTGCCCAGGTAACAAATATAATCATATACCTATAATAATACATAATATACATACTTGATTATTATTTTATAGAACTAATCGTTATTGATATAAAGCTGAAATTTTACATAAAAACTCATAAATTTAATTTTTATTTTTAAGATTAACACAACACTTATAATATATATATAATATACTCCAGACAATTACACAGATTGTGTGACCCCAAACTAAGCAGTAAGCTTGTACTATGGGTACCACACAACGAACTCTGGGGGAGTTCCTGGTAACACCCAGACTCCAAGCCAATTTAGAAAAGTTGACCTGACTGGGGATTGAACCCGGGACCCTAGCTTGGAAAGCGCATGCATATACCACTGCGCCAACGGGCCAGTCATTTTCAATTCATTTACTATAATACATTTTCAATTTCCATATCAATACTGTTACATATTATGTGCTATTTTACTCAATTTTTTGCAAACCCAAAATTAAAGTGCAGCAACATTGCTTATTAGTATTACACTAATACTCTAATTTCGACAATATTTATATGTAGATATGACATCCATTTTTGAGATTGTGTATGCTACTAGACAAAAAAAATATATTTATAATGTTTTAAACTGTCAATTGATAACTACAGAATAGTTAAGAAAATTTGCTAAAATGTTGACTTAGTCTTTAAAAAGTGTTTTTTTAAATATACTTCAAAATATACTTAATATAATCATTAAAATACCTCTTACTGATGTGACTACTGGAATCATATTCATTCAATCTTTCAGCATCATCCTGTAACAAAAAATAGTGTAATTAAATATTTTAATTGTAAATATTGTTTTACACAATTGTATACACAAATCTTAAAATACAAATAACATATTTTTGTTACAGTACAGTTATGAATGACAGAAATATTTAGTAATAGAAACATAAGTGTCTCATGGCATAGTAAGTTAACATAACAGTATGGTGGCACTCCATCATTGCGAGATTTAAATAGAGAATTCTTGGGTAAAAATTAGATTAGTATTGTAGTTTAAATTATCTCCAGTTTTGTTGTACTATTCTTGTGCAGTACTACAATCACATGCTTATCAAAAGCACAAATACATATTTTACTAGTAAATTATTCAGCAATAATACTTTACACAATTTACATACATATATATCAATTTGTTACATTTTATACTATGAGAGCTGTAAGTGACCGATTTCTTAGTATGGGTAGTTAATTAATTTATGTTGTAATTGTACTACAGTAAATAAATAAAAATACATTGTTTCAACAAAGTAGGATTGTTTAAAGCAATTTTAAATTGTGATATGATCCTTAAATAATAATTTATTTAATTTTTAGATCCTTTATATTTTTAGTACTTATATTGATTTTCAGATTTCATTCTCTGAACAGCATTGACTAAAATATAAAATAACTTGTTTATAGCCACAGTATCTTTTATATTTCTAAAACTTACAATACGAAACATACAAAGTTGACAAAGGGTACCATTAAAAGATATTAAAATTATACCAATTTGTTTCACTGTATATAAAATGTTACTGGCGAAGGTGCATGCAAAACACAAGTACACAGTAAAAGCATAAATATGTATTTTTTATGGCCCTTCCAATACAAACTTAAATCAAATATAAAGATGTTAATATGGACTAAAAATATAATATAGGTATACTCTTTTGATTACATGAGGACCATCTGTTTCAGATATTAAATCTATGTATGTATCTAAACATAATTCGTAAATTATTATAATTGTTTATACCATAGTTACAGATACCATAAATGGAGTAAATTAAGGCACACCTCTCGAGTTCATTGGATGGGTTCAAGTCATCCAGTACTACTTTGAATGTCACATTCAATTGGCTACAACACTGATAATTTTCAATGAAAACGAAATGTTTATAGAATCCTTTGCCAAGGTAACATAAACACGAGTTTAGTAAGTACATAATTACCTTTATACACAGGAATTTAAGAAAACTTTTACATCAATCTGTCGCTAGTAAATAATTGAAAATCTATTAGTATAACCTGTCTGATAAAGATTAACAAATTGATAATAATGACTTTACGTCTGTCTTTGTTACCTACAATTTTCTTTGGGGTTTGCACACTTGGAGAACGTCGGATTGTTACAAGTGCCATACCACATTATCGAGGAACACTTAAATACAAAAAGTAAAGTACACTCATAATTAATTTACAGACACAAAAATAAAAACTAAAATCCGTGAACACAGATACATTACACTCATTATTGTTATAATGTCGAAATCATATTATAAATAGACAAAAGACAAGACCAACAAGAACAAAACCGCAGCAATACACAGATTAACTAGAAACAACCGACCAAGTAGTAAAAGGAATGAATATATTACGCAGTATCTCCTTGTAGTCTGTGAATATATTTAAAGCTGAAAATGAACTATCTTGTTTATCATTCATACGTTGCAATACCTCATGTGAAAAACAAAGAGAAAAATATACACAGACGCCACTATTCTCCATCCCACATTAGTCCACAGAACACATCATTACTCTAAGATCCCACACATCAGTAACTGCTGTGTCAGCTTTCTAGTCTGTGGACCTGTGGCCCGCTGACAAGTATTGCTGCAAAAGCATTGTGGCATTGCGTTAATAGTGCAAGCCTTGGCGGGATTTTATGGAGAGTGGTAGACAGACTTCTAAGAAAGGAGTATACTAAACATATTCTGCTAATATAACTACATGTCAATAAAAATCTATTTCACTCGTATTAGAGACATTCCGTATAACACTATACCTTTTTCGTGACAATAGCAACACACCATTACACTTACAAATCGTAGCGCGTAGTCGCTTTCTGCCGGCAGTCATTTTGACAAGGTGTTTAAGAGCAAATGTAATTTAGAGGATTTTAATAAAACTAGTGGTTTTTGTGGCTTTGTAAGGTAATCCATTTCAATTAAAAATGGTGAAATGCAGTGCAATTAAGTGTGAAAGTATAAAATATAAAAATACACTTGGGATAACATTTCATCAGTAAGTATTGGGTTTGTTTATCTGACATTCACTTATTTCTTTTGATTTTATTTAAAGAGTGCTCGTAATTTAACCGAATGTTGATCAAGTTTCCAATATTTATTGAAAGAACATGACAAGCGATCATTTAACAAATTTTTTTTTGTATTTCAATAACAATAACCGTATTTGACATGACACGTACTTAGTGTCTAGAAGGGACCGATTTAAGTAGACCTTTACTAATTTTTGATTCCTTTTGTTCTTATTACACTTATTTTTTAATATTTTCATGACTTCATTATCATATGGCAACAAAAAAAATTTCATCTGTCAACTGAAATTTCGAGAAATTGTTTTTGGTTTGGCTTCAAATTTCCTTTAAAAAGTGGTGAAAATGTCGAAGAAACCTCTTCGATCGCAAGCAAGAAATATTGTTTTCAATGTTTATCAAAGAATACTTGATGAACAAGGTGCAGAACAAACACAATCATCGATATTGAGCCACGTGCAAGCGTTGACTGGTTAGTAGGAATGACACGTCTTGATACTTTGGTTTATTGCATTTTTCGTGTGTATTATATTATGTATACTAACCTTTGGTTGATTTCAGGGGTTTCTAATACTACCATAAGACGAATTGTTGCTGAAGGCAGATCTAACAGAGGCGTATTTAGTACGCCCGGTAAAAAGAGGAAAGGTGGCAAAAAAAAAAATAAACTTTGATAGTTTTGATTTAGAATTGATCAGAAACAAGATAAATGAGTTTTACACTGTACGAAAAGAAATACCCACTGTCATGAAATTGCTACAAATTCTTCGGGAGGAAAACAAATTTCAATGGAGGAAGAGAATCATTAAGGTAACAAAAATGAATTTCATTTCCTTTCAGTTTGAATATAATCTAAAAACATAGTAATCTAAAAATAACAATCTTATTTTGTCTTCGGACTTATTTTGAAAGACATCGGATTCGAATTCGTGAAGTGCCAATCAAAAAGGACTATTTTAATGGAGCGACATGACATAAAGATACACAGATTCAAGTATTTGGAGCGTATGCAAAAGAATCGAGAAGCCGATGATAAGCTAGATGTGGTTTATTTGGATGAAACCTACATACACGGTTCATGTTCAGTGAACAAATGCTGGCAAAATAAAGATATTACAGGCCCATCTAAAAGTATTTCGGCAGGGCCTAGATGGATCATTGTACATGCTGGTGGAGAAAATGGTTTTGTGCCAAACTGTTGTTTGGTGTATAGGTCGAAGAGTACATCTGCTGACTACCACCATGATATGAATAAAGATAACTTTACAAAATGGGTTACGGAGAAGTTGATTCCCAACCTTACAAAACCTTCTCTAATTGTCATGGACAACGCCAAGTACCATTCTGTACAATTAAACAAACCGCCTACACAAGCCGACCGTATTGCTGTTATAAAAGGCGTTGGCGTAAATGTAGCGTACTGGAAGCAGTGAAAAATCATAAGTCTGAACCTAAATATCAGATAGATGAGATTTTAAAATCACACGGCCACGAAGTCTTGAGGCTCCCACCATATCATTGTACGTTAAACCCCATAGAATTAACCTGGGGAATAATGTAACAAAAAGTTGCGGGTAAAAACGTCAATAGACCTGCAAGTGATATATCTTTAACAGAAGAAGCTTTCTCTCAAATAGGGATCGATGAATGGCGAAAATCTTGTGAAGATGTAATAAAAATTGAAAATCAGTTCATAGAACAAGATCGATTAATTGAGATGCAGGAGGAAAGGTTTATCATAAATACTGCGTCTTCCCGTCTTCCTCTTCCGATGACTTTTTTATGGATGTGCAGTATTTGGAACCATTTTCAAGTTCTGATAGCCTATAATTAATTAATAAACTCATGAACAGAGTAATTGGAGTTTTCATCTAAATTTCGAACCCACATTCGCCACAGTAAGATTTTCAAAAATTATCCTTGATCATTGGATAAATTTTTATATTTGCATGTATCACACACAGAATCAGCCGCTATAAGGAAAAAAGTATCAAAACGTTTTACTCCAATTTCCCCAGTATTGCTAGCGTCAATTTCTTTTTCCCTTTTTGCCATCAGATCCTGGTAGACCAATACATACAATTTTGTTTTTGTTTTGGTTTTCCCAAGAAGAAATCATTACGGTATATGTGGTTAGGCAACATGAATCTTCCCGACTGGAAACTTCGTTCTACCAATGTTTTGTACTAGAGACAATTTGAAAATGTATGGATAGATTCGAATCCTTTTCGAACACAACTTCGTCATAATATGAATGTTTGATGTACTGCTTCCTTCAACTACAGTAAGTGAATAATTGCATATAATATTAACTATATTGAGTCTATAACCTGTTATTACCACTTTTCAGTTTACAAAGGTATCTAATAACTTGAATAATATTTACATACCTATAATACCTATTTATTGTACAGAAAGTTATTTTAATAATTATTTTATCTTACTATTTAGAAAACGCAAACTAAATAAATTTCATGATGTTCACTGACAATGGTTCATAAACCCATTCCCAATTTGTCGTAAATAAACATAAATACATATTTAATGTGAAGATAGTATTTACAGATGTAAGTGAAAAGTTGTCTAGGAAGAGATTTACTTTTTTAAATAATTTTTGTTATTTACAGAGTGAGCAACATGAAGATTAAGCTATGGAGGGTCTCCATAACCTGCCGAAACTCCATGTAGAAAAACAGGTTGTATGAAATGTGTGCTAACTTTAATGGAGGCTATCTCTGTCTTATTCGATCCCATACAAACGTCTCTTTCTCATTCTGTCGATTTATAATGATCTTTGTGATTCTTTTCCGTCAGTATATTAGTACTCTGTGATCTGTGTTAATTTCATTGTCGTATGTCTTTGCAGTCATTTATCAGTTTGCAGTCATTTATATTTTAAACTTTTTTCAAATATACGTATATAATTATTGGATTTACAACTGAAAAGTGTAATACAGTGTTCCGTGGTGTTGTATTAAGAAGAATGCATTACAAAACCTGGGAAATATGTGGTTTAAGAGCTGGCCGGACTAACGATAAAAAACGTTTGTTTATGGCGAAATTACCCTTAGATGAAAACAGGTTAGTACTTATCCTCTCTTTTTATGCTATGTGTTGTCCCAATATCTTATTATATGGCATTTATTTTAAGCCTTTCGTAAAATCTTGTTTTATAACCAAATGCAATAGTGCGATTTATTATCGATGCTTACGTATATCGATATACATTTTTAATTTTCAATATGTGAAGTCGTAATTGACGTAAAGAACACTGATATTATATAGAAATATTCTTTCCTCAGTACATTTATATCGTAATCGTAATCATTTTTTAAATAAAATATCAGTTTAATGAATTCAGTGTTTTAGGCTTGAAAGTAGAACAAACAAAATCTATTTTATCTTTTTAATATTAGGATTCTACTAAAATATCTTGTACCTCTTATTATTATTCACGGTATATATTTCTTTTGTTTACAGAATCCATCTTTACTTTCATGTTATAAATTAAACTTTAAAACGAAAACCATGGCAGAGGAGAAATTACTACGAAAATCTGTGTCACAATGAAGTAAAAATTACACCTGCATTTCATCTTGGTGTATTTTTTTTGTATTTAATTACACAATCGTGTACTTTTTAGCAGATTAGATTAGATTACTTTAAAACTACTGTCACGTCTCATTCGTGCGCACCGCCCAGTATGAGTTACAACCTTAACCGCCCTAGCCTTTACCTAATTTTTACATTCTCATTCTCATTGAAATGATAAAATCTTAAGTCTAAAATTCTTTCTACAGTCTGTATTCTATTGAATCGATAGTTTTTCTTTGAAGGCAATGTTTCATCGCCTATGTTCACAAGTTAACTGATCACTGAACAAATCACAAATTACATAACCTAATAGAAACTAACAAATGTGTGCATGTGAACTACTAATTGGAAACTAGTTGTAGACCAACTTATAAATGCTTAGATTAAACTTAATTCCTGAGCTCCTCAATCAGTATCTAACTACATTTTTCCTCATAAATAAATCTAAATAAGTCTCATATGAAACCACGTAATTTAAGTACCTACTAATATCTAGAGAATTTAGTAGTACCTACTAATGTGTAGTTTAGTTTCGGTTCAGTTGTATTTATTTCTTCAATCATTAAGGATGCTTACACTTACACATCTTAAAATTAGGCCTGTAATCATTTCTGTTCTTGGAAAGAATCTTGGATATAAGGTAATTCATTGCATTAAAACATTTTTTTAAATATGTTATCTGTGATATCTCTGTTATTATTTTGTGTCAGTTCAATCTGTTATGTAGTAATATATGCTCAATGTTTTGCAAAGTGCATTGTTACTAGCACCTTGCTCAGGAATTTGAGCATGATCTAGACAGCTAGCCTATTGAAACATATTCTTACGTTTAGTGTTGATTATCATTGTTTAGGAGACAGCCATATGTTTGTATAAAGCTCTCAATAATAACTTATTTCAGAAAGAAGCCAGAATTATATTTTTCATTAGCATATTTTAATACTAGTCATTGTAATATTAGTCTAATACTTTATATATACATACAGAAACCTCTTTTTAACTTTTCAGATATCTGATAGAAGCAGAATTTCTTACGCTCAAAGAACACTATAGACATAGGGAACCTAATAAGCATTAATATTTAATTAACAATCTGGAAGTTGTATCTCAAGTTGTACAATCTTCACCTGAGATGGTACTTTTTAGAATCTGCATCAGGTCTCGCCATTAATCTAGTAGAACATTATAAAAATGTATTTTTTGGGAGACAAAGTATGGTTTGGGCTAAGGTTTATATTACGTCTGGTTAGGTTCAGAACTTCTACCATAATGCAAGCATGCTGCAGCAGCGGCTGGAGAAGCATCATATCAAAATCTGCTATATAAGAACACTTTCTCTTTAATAATGTTTTGTTAGGTTATTAATTTTACTTAGGCGGTGAACAATCTAAATCTATGACTTGGAATTAGATATGGGTATGGTCGACTCCGCATTGTTGGTTGCTGTGCGCATGTCATGACCATTGTAAGGTATTCTGGCTAGGTTCACTATTAAGAAATCATAAAAGCACTGACATATTTACTGAATTGGATTGTGGTTAGTATATATTGAAAATGAAATAGAATAAAACAAACATAAAAAACTATTGATAAGTTGTTTTATTTTCACAAATCTAAAGTCTCAAGCCATCAATCTGGTAGAATTTATTATACATATATATATATATATATATATTGTTGGCGAGACAAGGTGCTACTTGGAAAGATTAATTAATTAATCATTGGATATTATTGTAATTGTATTTATGGACTGTGCACTGTTCGTTGCTGTGCTCATGTGATGACCATTGTGTGGTATTTAGGTTGGGCTCGGTATCAAGAAAACATAGAAGCACCAGCATCTTTACTGGATGGAATTCTAATTAGAGAGTATAGCAAGAATGAATAATAAAATGTTAAAAAATTATTGATGTTTGTTTTATTTCACAAGTCTGACATCTATATTCACTTTGTACTGTAACTACACAGATCAAAACATCAACAACCGTTCTCTAGTTTTGCTTAACTTTTATGACTTATTTCTGCCTAAATGTTTATACATACATACATATCCTCACGCTGTATCCCTAAAGGGGTAGTCAGAGAAAACACACATTATCGCGTAGGTATGCGAGTGCTTTTGAGATTTCCGTCTGCTAACGCGTACTATTTGATCTTCATATGTCAGCCTTGGTCTTGTCTTCTTTTAGCACTCCCTTTCGCTCTCTAGATTTTCATAGTCTTTCATCACTCATTCTTTGTGTGCCTGAATCACCTAAATGTTAAGGTTATTTTTTATCACTATTCATATTAACCAAAATTGATAAAATAAAACACTATCTTTGATGTACTGACGTAAAATCTCTACAATTCACACTAGAACTACATATATAAAAACGCGCGCTCGTTTATAATTTAGCTTAATAGTAATAGTCGTTTATAATTTTTTTATTAAGTACTTATACTTTATCCATATTATTTTCCAAGATTTATAAAATCGAACATTTAATGTGTTAACTTGTTGTCGCTATATTGCATTTCTCAAAAGAAAAGTTGATTTAGTTGATCCGGTTCCCAAGGCGTCAAAGATCTCATTGCCTCTTAATTTTTTTGTACCCTAAACTGCAGTGTGGATATGTTCAAACTGTGAACAGGCACTGTTCGAGATTTTAAATAGGTTTCATATAACAGAGTACTATTAATTAACTATTAAAAGTGGAAAACGTCAAATATGTCATTGACGCCATCTTATTTAGGTGAGGTGTTGCCTATGATATGTGTATGTAATACTTTTGTACGAAAGAACTAGGCTAATATATATCGAAACCATAATTAAAACACTTTTATTCAATTTTAAAGTTTCTAAAATGTAAGTGTACAAAGTGCGAGCCGGGGCTCCATACATTCGTGAAACGTCTCCTTTATGCCTACATTTGTCTTTGATAGTGTCATCTGTCACGACTTATAATTTTTGCTTCAATAGCGTGAACGTTTCATTGCCTACGTTTATTGCAAAAAAAGAAAATGAACTATAGATTTTCAGCAATATCTAGCTAATTGTAACTACTGACACAATTTCGCAATATTTAGTAAATATTTAGTTATTAATAATAAATAACAATAATAATAAATATACTCAGACATTTCACACAGAGCCATCTAGTCCCAAAGTAAGCAGCACAGCGCTAGTGTTATGGGTACTAGACAACTGATATTCTACTTATATACTTTTTTTTGTAAATAAATACATATTATACATAAACACCCAGACTCGGAGCAGAAATCGAACCTGCAACCCCCGTTTACTTTAATTAAACAAACATGAAGGATAGAAAATAATATGTGGTTTAAAATCCAAAAGAAATGACGTCATTTTGTCAAGATATCCTTTGGATGAAGTTCGGTGATTAGAGTATTATCTAATTCATCAGTTCCAACACTTGCTTTCTGGACACAATTTCACAATTTTAGTTTTGAGAATAAATTTTGTTCAGTAAAATAAGTGTGGGGAAATGGCACATTTATGAATGTTGTTGTTGATGGTTTTATTTTTAGGTGTAAAATACAAAGACATAGTATATGTAACAATCAAAAAACTACAGAAATAAAAATTAGTATACGGAGAGTATTTTATTAACAAAAATGTAAAGAGGAAAATAATGAGGTTTACTGTTAAACCACTTTTTAATGACAAACTGTTAGGATTTTTCTATTACTTTTTGAGGAAAACTTTCTGAATTCTGTATTTTAATATTGCTTATTTTGAAAATTTGAAAATATTGTTACGAGCTGAGGGTAATAAGATGCCGGTTAAGGGTGCAAAGAGTTTATTTTTCTTCGTACAAGTAGATGTCAAGAGCACGCGAACTTAATTACGGCGGTTCCTAATCTTCGTAGTCGCCCTCGAAGTAGGTACTCGCGTAGTAGTCACCGAAGGTACACGCTTCACTCAATAACAACGTTCCCGAATCGCAGAGTTCTTCTATCCAAGGTCGTCGCAGTAGTCGTCGTAGTGGTCTTCGTAATTCGCCTTGATGTCGCCTCGATATGTCGCTTCGAACGATAGTTGAGAAAGACTGACTCGGCGGCGGACACGGACCTCTATTTATAGTCGTCTAAAAAGAGGGTGGAAGTTTCTAGTGAATTACGCTCGCTAACGGTAATTCGACATTGTTCTCGACGCCACCTGTTTGCATGAGTCATAGGTACTTGACACGTCATCTCTCGGGAATATTCGAGGTGCAATTTGGTTCTTCTTTCTTAATTTAACTTATACCATTCGATAGTAGGCCTTAAATCTAGCAATGCGTTTTTAGGTCATAACTCGATAAAGCCTAGGTCTCGAGATATAAGCACTAAAAGTTATGTTTCGAGTTCCACCAAAAATCGACCTTATTCCCTACGCATAAGGTCCAACTGTATCAATATGATCTCATTAAGTTTCTTAACAGTTCTTCTCAGTATGCAGGTTTTCTTTTTGAACCGTAGTCATATTTAACGTTAAAACACCTTCCAGTTGTGTTTATTTAAATAAATTGATTTGACTTTGACTATAAAGAACTTTTTAAAATAACGTGTTTATTAAATTAAATTTTCTAATAGTTCTTCATCTTTACAGTTTTGAGGAAAAATCGTATAGTAAAAAACAAAACTGAAAGCCTCCCGTTCACTCCCGGAAAGTCGAAACTGGTCAGGAAACTATCAAAGTGGCAGGGAGAAGAATAAAAGGTTTCTTGAACAAAGGAGCATCCTCTGCCAGCCGTAACGTTTTGCTTGTATAGATTTGTATTTGTTCGCCAATGAGATGTAAAATTCAGGATGGTTATTTGAGGCGAAACACGCCGCCACGAAAATTTTAAATTAAATAAAATTTCGTTTCATATGTGTTTTTATTGAATAGACATAACAAATTGGTGTCACTGGTCAATAATAATTTTACGACGTTGTGACTGTATTTAGTGATGGAACGTATCACATACGTATATAATATAGATTTACATACAAGCAATATTTTTCCAATCATAAAATCTCGGACTAAGTAAAATTGGACGGAGCATTTGCTCTAAAAGCGCGTCCTTTAAATACCTTTTTTTGTTGACAGATTTTCTAGATTTCTACTAATGCGCGTGATTAGAGAAGGTCATAGTATAATGATACACAGCTGAACTTGACATTTTTTTATTTTCGTGAATACTAGTGGCCGAAACACTTAAGCTTCACGAGTACTTTGCGAATAATTATTCTATGACCGACTCATTACCTAACATGAATTACACTGATAAGTTGCCACACTTACTGTAGCTGGCTGTTTTACTCGTGGTTACGCTTAATGAGATGAAAAGAGGCAGGAAAATTCGTTTATCACATGGTGGTAAGACTTGCAACTTATTACAGATCCGTCCATTATATTTCTTGGTCCGGACATAAAACAAATTATTGTGAAATAACATTTATTTCTGTTTTCTGACCTTCATTTTTTAGTATTATGTCACTGTGTAATCATTTAACTGCAATTACGTTTTTTTGGTTTTTGCATTTACTTATGCATTTACTTTATAAATATTGCTTAAATCAGATAAACGAAAGGTGACATTCGGAAAGCAAATTGTTTTTAAAGTCTGGTAACACTGTTCTGTGTTGTCAGTCACAAAGTCTTTTTGTCTCAAGTCTCTAATCTGTGACATTACATACAGGGAAATATCAGTGACTAAGGAAACCAATGACTAAGGAAACTAAAGGACATGGCATTTTGATCTATAGTATAGATCAACATGCAACATTTAGTTATATATATTCCAACGCATAACATTCAAACGTAGCGTTGTCTCTTTTTGACTTACGGCTTCTTGTGTGTGTAAGAGAAAAAAACAATACTTTTCTCAAAGAGTAATTTTTTTATGTGACATCATTGTAATATCAAAACATGCCGGTCCGCCATTCTTTACGACACGCTGTCAAGTAGCTGAAGTGTCAAAACCTATCAATGAATTTAATATTTTTTAATGCTTCTGTGATTTTGTGTTGGATATTCGAACTGTTTTGTTAAAGGAGAAGCTAGCATAATGCCACAATAATTTCTAAGTGTAGTGTGTTAGGATGTGGCTCGAGGAAAAGCAATAATCAACTAAATCTATCATTGCACTGGTACGTAACAGAAATTCATTAGATTAGTCTGATGTAGTATATATTTCCATCGTAATTACTGTGTTTCTTAGTTTACTGTATTATAGTCATGTATATTTTTGGTTATTAACAGATTTTATTCATTTAATACAGTAAATTACTTCGTATAAATATTTGTTGTTATTGCAGTTAGGGTTGTCCATGTACCTTTATTAAAAAAATATCGATAAATACAGGTCATGTTTATATGTCGTAATTATCTCGTTTCCGATTACCATCATGTATTATTAGAGGAAAAGAGTGGCTTAACAAAATCCGAAAAGAAAATTGAAACCCCTCTGTAAAAATTACATACATGTATATGATATATACATACATATCTTCACGCTGTATCCCCAACGGGGTATTCATGATATATATTTATGTTATTTGGATTTCGAAAAAGCTTTTTTCAATAAAACATTAAGAAAATAATTTTACGGTATGAAGCATTACCCTCGCAAAGATTTTTGGAAATCACAGAAAATATTTACAGTGGTAATTAATTACTTTTTAATTTCGTGACCATGTAAATCCTCTGTTGAGAAAAAGTAACAGGAAAATATTAATTGTTTACAGAATGTGGTCAGCCGCATTCTATAAACAATTCAATCAAAGTTCAGACTTTGATTTGATTTATCCGAGAGAGAAAAATCTGCTCATAGTTCTAAATATCTGCTTCTGAATGATGTGAATAAAGATCACGCCGAGTTATTTTTGCGGCCAATAAGAGTTTGTAGTGGTTTTATTAATAATCCAGATGCAGTACAATTTAAAGGATCTTTTAAAAAACTTTAAGAGCAGTAATAAGAGACGAAGGTGTCAGAAACTATTTAATTATTTTCTTGACATACAAAAAAACGACAGTGACATGATGAGTACAATGACTGCTTAAATTCAAATCTCAGTATTCAAAAATTTCATTCAGAAATTATTTTTTTTAAATTGTGCTATTTAGTTAGCTATATTTATTTATTTTGTGAATATGTTATTAAAAATTTTATGTACTTATTATAATAGTTATTTTACAAACAATAATATTAACAAACAGTTATATTTTTCAAACCCATTAAAAATTTGTTACTATGGGTGCATTAGATTCTACAAACTTTTATTCTCATTCCTTCACTGTACTTTCCGTTAAACTATGGAATGATCTTCCTCCCTGCGTACGGGAGAGTCCATCCCTAGTATCCTTTAAACGAGCAGTTAAAGAGCATTATAGAGTTAGTTCAAAACAAATAATATTTCACTTGGGTATAATTATCATGTATATAATATATATCGTTATTGAATGTATGTATATTGTATATGTATATGTATTTATATATGTGAAATTTATATATTTATATGTACTGATATATTGATTGCATATGTTTTTGTTACTGTATTTCGTATTCATTATTATTTATATTTAGTTTGATAATATTGTGTTACACACAGTGTCTACCTTTCTTTCTTTCTTTATAAAATTTCTCACTCGCGGGTCTGCTGGGAGAAATTTCTTATAGAAATAAGCGGTACCTTTTGCTCTTTTTTCTATATGTATCTCTCTTTGTATATGACGTTGTGTGTGCAATAAATTGTTAAATAAATAAATAAATAGATATGACTAGTCTGACATTGGTCACCCTTGTAGTGCCTAGCAATTTACTATCTTAACTTTTAAAAGGATTTATTCAAAAGGCCGGTATGTTGTGAATTTTCTACGCTAGATAATATTATAAACTATAATATTACTTATTTCTTTAATAATTTGTTTGATTGTATGTAGGGAGTAACCTCTGGAAGTACTTAACTGAATTTGAGAATTCTTCGACTAATAGAAGTCCACAGTGTTCTATTCCTAATTGAAATGTTATTACCAATTACTGTGTGATAAGGCCACTAATTTTTAGTTAAATTAATTATTTTAATATTTAATTTATCAAAGTGCTACGGTACTCCAGGTCTATAGATTTGATGTCCGTATGTATGTTTCTCATAGCATTTATTTTAATTTCACCATCACCTCTAAAAGAAGTAACGTTATGCATGTAAAGAAAATAAAAGAATTAAAAAGACTGTGCTGTTCTTCAACTACTTTAACCTATGTTCAATGATCTCCAACATTTATCAAATCGTTTCATAGAAATATGGGTTTCTTTTAAAACGCAATTTTATTTCTGTAATAATCATGGACGTACTATTAAGTATTACAAAAAAAGGTACCTAAGTATTTTTTTTGTATGTAGGGTTCATTTAAAGTTCCATACAAAAATGATCGAAGGACAGAAAGGGGCTATCCTTGAAGGCGCCTGATGCTATTGTTGCTAATAACACCTTAAAATTACCGTAAGCGAAGATTCTAATTATATGCCGACAGTATCGAACTACGCTGACTGCTATTTTCAGTTTGAATAATATTTCAGTATTTTTGTATAAATCTATGACATACAAAAAAAAAGTCCTTCCTTTTTCTGAAGATATCATGTAAAATGGTTTTTATTTCAATAGTGATGTTGAAACGAAACTTCTTTCAACAAATGACTTAACGACATCTACAAAGTAGATATTTGAGACATCACTAATCGGTAGCTATTGTTTGCGACACTTGAAGTTTAGGCGGCACGATTATTTTGGTCTTGTTTCATGTTCTTTACTTTCCTTAGTCATTGGGAAATATAGGTATCAGTCGAAATTCTCCATCCAGTGCCATCTAGTAAAACTAGACCCAAACTGTCAAGTAGTCTTCGTACATACAGAAAAAATACGTAATAATGTTGTTACTTAATAACAATGAAATTAATAATAATAACGATAAATTAAAATCCAATTGTCAACATCAAGGTTTGAACATACGTCCAGTATCCCTAAATAGTCTGTGGTTTGAACTTTGAATGTTACACAGGCCTGTGACAGTTTTAGTTCCGAACGTATTGGCGCATGTAATCGCTTCTGCCGTCTTGATTATCTGCCTTAAAAATCAATTGCTTGTCGGTGTGCTGTCAGTCTGACTCATACTAAGACTGACTACTTTTCTACTTGATTTGAGTTTTGGTTTACCTTGTGTTTTCTTCGATTTCAAGCTTGAGTCGAGTACCTTGAAATGCCTATTCTCCTCTATTGTTTGATGTGAATAATCCCCTAAACCGCTGCGTTGGTGGTTTTTCGTAATCAGTGAGATATACTTACTTAAAGATGTATAAAAAGTATTGGTACATATGCATAGTACGGTTGTCAAAAAAGTAGGCGATAGTAGCGCTATAACGAAATACATAACAATTACGGCAAAGTGACTATCGCATCTGTAGCTTGCTACAATGACTTAATCTGTGATGTTACACGAAGTTCTATACACAGAGAACGTTATACATGGGAAATTAGAAGTATCAGTCGAAATTCTCCATTTAGTGCCATCTAGTAAAACTAAACTAAAACTGTCAAGTAATCTTCATACATACTACAAAACTATCTTAAAATGTTATTACTTAATTAATAATAATATGAAATAATAAAATAATAAAATGAGACTGGTCGAGGCTTCGAGAGACCGCCGGGCTGGCAGCTTCTTCCGCCAACGAATCAGTTTGGCTATTCAAAGAGGCAATGCTGCCAGTCTGCTAGGTACCTTGAGCAATGACAGCTTTCTAAGCGGCAACTTTGAGGAAGGTTATTATTTAAGATAATGTGTAGTTTTAAGTTTGTAAATATTAACATATGTATGTACTTTTTGTTAATAATATGAAATTGAATAATAATGGAATAATATTAGCAAGAAATAAAAATTCAATAGTTGATATCAAGGTCTGAACTCTGATTCTTAAACAAAGCTCAACACAAGACAAAGTCGAATGCAATATTCAACCGCGCTATCACTGCTTCTAAATTTAAAGTAATGGATGAAAAAGTTCAATACTTGACTTAAAAAACTAGTGGTGACATCTAGCTATGCTAGACTACACTACTACGAAGCCCTTTTATATGAAAAATTTTTTATATGGAGTAAAATGACCCTGGTTCTGAATACTACTAGGCAGTCGAATTCAACTGAGCTACCACTACTTTTAATTTACTGACGAAAAAATTCAACTCGACATAAAAAAAAAACTAATAATGCCATTATGCTAAACTACACTACTACAGAGGCTAAAATCATGACAATTTTTAGTAAATAACACACTCTGTGACCTGCTATCAGTGCCTAGTGCTGTCCATAGAAAAAATTATATACATATATACGTTCTGTCTTTCAAGTCTTTCAATTCAATAACTGGACTTTTTGGTGGGAACGGGAGCAGTGAGGTTGTCATTTCATTTAGATTTTCCATTTTTTACATTTTTAGGAGTTTTAAATTACAACAGTGATAGTATATTGTGTTTTAAAGTTCTGTGTAAGTGAAAAGAATGGAGGAGATCTAAATAAACATATGTAGCTGAAGTTTTCGCGCTCTTCCAAGAAGTCCTTTTTAACTTCAGTAAAGCCTATTTTACTGGAGGAGTGTTAGGGACAGTTAATATTTCTCCAGAAGCTAAGTCATTAGGCTGATGGTTTTGTTACCAATGCCTTAAGAAATATAAATAAATAAATAATAGTTCATTAGTACAGACCTTTTTAAAAAAAATATTTTCCGTAGTAATGTTACATTCTCTTTGTACTAGTACATTAGTGTATTATCTATGGTATATTAGTATTCTGTGGGTTCAGCCTTTGTCTATCATAGCGCCAAAAAACTCGTATCCAGCCATAAATATATTTAAAAAAAATTTAATCTATCAGAGATTCTGTGTATATATATTTCTTGGTGATTTCTCTTTTTCTAACTTGTAAGCAATTTTATAAATGAATTTAAACAATACAGTTGATCTTCAACTAGAAAACAAAAAGCGAGAAAATATCTTCATATAAAATTAGAGAACTGAAATGTTTCACATTTCGAGAACACTGTCTAGTGATTCAAAAACTGTTATGACATCTTTGCAATTGTACAAATATTTATTACGGCAGTGTGAAACATTACCAGCTGATGCTTGTAAATATTACAAATTTGCTGTAAAACAGGTATGTAATATGTCATGCTATCAACATGCCAAAGGTTTAATTATGTTAGTTTCAATTAGAGCTATACGGCCACCTCTTTAAGGAGGCCGACATCCCGTCTGCGCCCTGGCGGAAGTCCCAATAACCAATTTAGTTTCCAATTGTTATACATAATTTTATTGTTTTCAGAGTTACAAACAACATAAATTTGAACCAGATCCAGCGAGAGTAAAAGAAATAATATATAAGAGTATAGAAGATGCCAAATGGGTTGTGAATAAAGTAATTTTTAATAATTTTTATATCTAGTCATCAAATTTGCCATGATTTATTAACGATTGAATGGATTATGATTAATTTGTAAAAGTAATCAGATTCTCCATAGTTAAACTAAGTTTTATTTTTTTTCAGTACTCTGACCACGATGGCAATGTTACAAAGCAATAATAGCAGAAATCTCCACCAAAAATAGCTTCCACGAACAGCACATGTTACAAATTAATATGTTTGGTGAAAAAATAGAGGATTATGATATACTAGAACACATTGGTAAAGGTGGATTTGCACATGTCTATAGAGCGAGATGTCGACTGACTGGTTTATTTGTTGCTATCAAAATGATAGACAAAGCTCTGATGGCAAATGCTGGGATGGTAAGCAGAGTAAGACAAGAAGTCACCATACATTCTCGTTTAAAGCATCCTGCAATTTTAGAATTGTATACTTTTTTTGAAGATGCATATTATGTTTATTTAGTTTTAGAATTAGCACATAATGGAGAATTAGCTAAGCACTTTAAATTAGGCACCCGAGGTCTATCTGAGAAAGCAGCAGCTGATATATTTAGACAAGTAGTTAGCGGTGTTCTTTATCTACACAGTCACAACATAATACATAGAGATTTATCTTTGAATAACTTGCTATTAACAAAAGACATGAATGTAAAAATAGCAGATTTTGGATTAGCTACTCAATTAAATGCACCAGATGAAAAACATGTCACTATGTGTGGAACACCAAACTACATATCCCCAGAAGTAGCTTCACGAGAACTACATGGATTACCAGCAGATGTTTGGGGATTAGGGTGTATGTTGTACACTTTGTTGGTGGGTAGTCCTCCTTTTCATACTCAACATGTGAAAACAACGCTTAACAAAGTCATAAACGCTGACTACAAGATACCAACAGAATTAACATTTTACGCTCAAGATTTATTACAGAAACTCTTATGTAAAGATCCTACCAAAAGAATAACCTTAAAGGAAATCATGGAACACCCTTTTTTAAGTATAAATTATATTCAGAGTAGTAGCACAAAACAAGATTCGGGATTATCAAAGGATTCAGGATTTCTGACGACTTTGCATAGCACTCAGCATAGTAATAAATTAAAAATTGAAGAACAAACCAGCAGTAATCAAATGGAGTCATGCAGAGAACAGAATATGATGGTTAATTTCATTAATAAAGATTTGAGGCCACATTCTTTTAATGTTTTTACTAAGGTCCAAGAAAATAGTGCTTCATTTATACATGGTCAGAATACTTCAGAGCATAATCACAAGCCAGTAGAATATAATAATCAACAGAGTGTATTACAAAAATTTGACAGTGGTTGCAGAATTGCAAATTCTTTTTTGGATAATATAAAACAGTTTAATGTCAAACCTGCAGCTATTCAAAGTTCTGAAACAGGAGATGAAAATAAAGAGAACATACCAAAGTCCTGTAATGCAAATAGCAATACGATAGGTGTCCCACCACTTTGTGCTGACAGGCTACCCATTATTTCACACAGAACTCGCAATGCAGTATTGAAAATAGAACCTTGTGGTGTAATTGTAGAATTTATAAAAAAAAAAGGTAAAGATAGAGAAGAAAGAGTTGCAGAAATATGTAAAATATCTAAAGATGGTATGAAGGTTGTAATTTATACTGTTGATAATAAGTCAAAAAATCCTAATATTGAACATGATCCCAGCCCCGATGAAGTATTTTCATACCATAATTTACCACAGAAACACTGGAAAAAATACTTATATGCATCAAGATTTGTTGATCTTGTTAAAGCAAAAACCCCCAAAATTACACTTTATACTTCATTAGCTAAATGTCAACTTATGGAAAATGGTGTAGATATTGATTTGTTTTTTTATAATGGGGAAAAAATTACTTTCAATGCTGCAGATGGATTAAAAATTATTGATAAAAATTTAAAAACTCATTATAACATTACAGCTAATCCAGATTTAAAATATCTTATCAATCATTTTGAGGACTGTTCTAATCGCATCAAACGAATACAAGCAGCATTGTCCTGTATTCCGGATGAGTGTTTTCCATTAATTATTGGAAAAAGACCTATGCCGGCTTTAAATGATATAGCCTCACCTCAACAATGTTCTGTAAACATGAATTGCAATACACCATTTATGAATATAGGTTCATTTCAGCGTACAACAGCTAGTTCTACTCAGGCACAGAGTGAGTTCAATTTGTAGTGCCAGGCAAAAAGTATAGACAAATTCACACATGAATGCTTTATGGTTTGTAAATTCAAATTAATGTATAATTACAAATAAAATTGTTTATCAATAAGTATATAATTCTTTAAAATGCTTGTGTTAACATGTTATGCACAGATATCACTAGCAATAACTGTACATTTTTTTTTAAATATGAATTGAATAGTATTGAATTAAATGATTTATTAAATTATTAATTACATTTTTTATTAAGTTTATCATTTTCAAACACATTGTGAGCCTGCATTATTCTGCTTTATGAATCTCTACTCTATTTCTTCACCTTTGTTTCACCCTCTCAACTCGTTCATTATCGCCAAATATTTGATCTTAATGCATAATAATATTTAACTCAACGTTTTATTTATATTTTGTACCTGAGAAGTTCATAACATTGATAGTGTCTTATGTTTAATGTGCATGTCAAAAGAAGTACTTGTTAAGTGGCGGTATGTAGAAATTAATTTATTGCACAATATCTATAGAACTTGGCATCCAGCGTGGTTTACGATCCAAAGATCAATTGAAAAATGTACGCCCATCATTCGTAAAATACTTAATCTACACTTCAATGGGCCCATTTGTTTGTAAAACACGTTTCACTAACACGCAGTCGTATATATGCACCATAAAACTGCATCGTGTGTAAACTTGTAAAGTAAAAAGAAATTAATTTTATTACACAAGTTCCTTAACTACTTAAAAAGCTACTTTTTGCAATCATACTAAGAAGAAAGTGCTGCAAGGTGATGCTAGTTACACTAAGTTAATTACGATAGTAATTAGGTTTAAGGGCGCGTTTATTCTACAGGAACTCTTTCGCGCCGATACAACGCGGTCACCGCCAGTCACCGCGCTAGATTCCGCGCTGTTTTTTTTTTGTTTTTGAGAGGCAAAATGAAATCCTCATGGACACTCAACCGGACTCTACGCCGACTGAGTAGTGTCAGACTTGAACCGACTAAACAAAACCTCTCTTTGCTGTTAGCACTAGTGGTCTTTAAAGCGTCACAGGTCGCGTTGGGACGAGCGCTAAAGGCGCCCTGCCAGATGGTCGACCGTCTGAGGGTTCCTCCAGCTGAGAGATACCTCGTATGGAGGGCGGACCTCGGGCTCAAGACGTCGCCAAGGGAGCTTTCCGCACCTGCGTGCGTCTTAATGAGCTTCCTATTCGGGTGAGGGCCGGGCCTCTAGCGGACTCGGCCGGCGAGGCGGCTGAGGGCTGGTTAGTGTGCTTAGTGTTCCGCATGGCAGTTTACAATGTGGCTTAAGGCCCGAATGTGTGCGTATAGAGCTATACGTGATCGAGCTTCTAAAAGTGAGACCCTACGGGTGTCACGGGGGACGTCCTCGCCTCCGCCGGTGGGAGCGGTACGGTCGTAGTGTGTAAGCGGGCATATTCGAGTTCGAACGTGTAATGTCGTCGTCACTGTCGCCTAACACATGTCTAGGCTCTCGATAGCGTTTGCGGACGCGGGGCTTGGGAGTGTACGATGACGTCCTGACCACTAGGGGGTTTAGGTGTAAAGCGGAACGGCAAAAAAAGCGTTGGGATGCCTCTTTTAGATACTGAGTTATTTTGAGGGCAATTCTAGATCGTAGTGCAGGTCTACGTTGCGCACGTAAGGAGGGGCATCGCTGGCTCTGCGCATGAATCGGTTTTGAATTAGTTGGAGGGAGTTGATATGAGTGGGCGCAGCGTGAGCGAATACTACGCTGGCGTACGTCATGATAGGGCTGACGCACGTTTTGTATAAAGTAATTTTATGTTTGAGGGACATTTTACTTTTCGCGCAAATGAGCATATTGAGACGGTCGAGGACGAATGCGGCGCGGTCGCGGACCGTTTTGATGTGTTGGGCGAAGGTCATGGCACTGTCAAGGGTGACTCCTAGGTCACCCTAGTGGACTTTCCTGGTCCAGGGGATATCCTGGCCGAAAAGTGTGATCGTACGGAGAGTGTTAGCGCGGCGGGCGCGGCTGGTCGTCGTGCCCCTCTAGAAATACACGGCGGCGCTTTTCTCGGGGTTCATTCTCTAATTCTTTCGATTCTCCAAAGACGGAACCATTCGCCTAGGCTCGTGACCGCGACTTGGAGGAGTTGAGAGACTGAAGCGACTACGGTCTGACGTGAAAAGTACGGTATCGCCCGCGAATAGGCGCAGCTTGTACACCAGTCCGGCATCCCAAACTTTGTCGAACGCCTTCGCTACATCGAAGAAGAGGGCGTGTTCCGTGAACACTTGTTGTATACACGAGTGTTTAGCTTGAAAGCCAAATTGCTCGTCTATGAAGAGATCGGAAGTGTCTATGTGGGCTTTGAGACGACCCAGAAGGACCTGTTCGTAAATTTTTCCTAACACGCTAAGGATACTGACGGGACGATAGCTATTGGGGCTTTTGTGGGGTTTACCCGGTCTCGGGATTCCGATGACGATCGCTTCCTTCCAGGCGGCTGGAAAGACGAGATTCGCCATGGCGACATTAATAATAGCTACTAAGAGCACAAGTAGGCGCATCGAAAACAGTTTAACTACTCGGTTAGAGATGCCGTCTCTACCGGGGGCTTTAATCCGCGCTGTACAGTATAATATGCTCTATTTATTGAAAAACTACATTTTAAACTAAATGAGAAATGAAACAACAACTTCACTCTGCCACTGCTAGCCGTTTTCGATTCATTCGGTTCTTCAATCATAAACAAATTTGTGATCGAAGATTCAGTTAGTTAAATTTGGGAAAAATTCGGAAAAATTTCAAAAATGGAGAAATAATTGAAAAGTATAAAAAATTTCAATGAGCCATTATTATGTCCGTGTAACCAAAGCCGCCTTTGTCTTGAAATGAGCTCTTGATCTAAATTAATTTAAAAATTGAATGCGTTAAGGGATCAAGCATAATATGTAGAGATGTGATTTATTTGAAATACATCTATTTAAAATGCAAATATAAAATACTTATTTTTATTTTGCATTTATTCAAAATGCATTTTGTATTTTATTTGAAATAATCTACGTAAATATTTAGTATTTGTAAAATCCTCAGATTAGGTACTAGGTAATATCCAACATGTTTCTTTAATTCCACAGACTATTAAGGAGATACTGCGTTTTAATTCGTTTATTTCCACACTTATTACATATTTCCTTCGTATTTTTCATTCATAAATTACTTTATTTAAAACGCACCCATCCTAAATGTTGCCAACAATAATGCCAGATTTTTTGGCGGGATTTTATAGGGAGCGGTTGACCGTTTATTTTAATTATTTACAAATTGTTACTGGCAGATATTGTGATGTAAAATTGGCGTAGTTTTGCGTTCCAGTGTCTACACAATTGTGTATTATTGTGAATTGTTGAAATAAGTGCTAATTTAGTAGCGTGACGCTGAGACTTTTATAGTGGCCTAATCCGCCTCAGCGGAACCTACTATAGACTGCCTCAATATATTTGTCGCCAGAAACTACAAGACACATTAAAATGTATTACGTCGACGTTTTAATGAAATAATATGAAGGATTTATCTATTTACTACGGAAGACATCGGATATATGGGCACAGAAAGAACCCTTTACCTTCCCTCCTAAGGGAGAATAAATCTGTGGGAGAACCGTCTTATAAAGAAAGCAATAATGCCATCGCAAGTCAAACTTTTTCTGTGCCAATGTCAATAATGCCAATATTATGATTGACCTGGAAATACTGGTTTATTTTCGTTTGGTGGAATGTGGTGGAATGATTATGAGGCCACATAGACGGAACATGATGTATTTTATTTGAAGAAAGTATTTTGAAAATACCTAATTTTGTATTTAAATACTTTTGTTCGAAACCATTTTGTTCCGTCCTAACGTAACTTCAAAAACTATACGTATATATTATACCTGTTCTGTGTAGTGGCTTCCCACCTTGCAACTAGTATGGAGAGGGAGATAGAGGAGGGTAATCGTGGAGACGAGTGTCGATTTAGGACCGTTTTTTTTTTGCTATCGAATTCTTTTAGCGTACGGAGCTCCGTCGTATTATAGACTAGTTAAATGATTTCTTCCCAAATAATTTAATTTATTGATTAATTCATCGTATTATTACTAAATATTACTAAATTTAGCTAATGGTAAGTGCATGTTAGTTCTAGAATTAAATAAGATGAGATAGGCTGACGCCTTTGTTAGATTCTTTAATTTCTTTAATATGTCGGAAAAGACACGGTGGGGCAATTCGTGCTTTTGCAACTCAGCCATGAGCAATAGGTACCTAATCTTACCAGAGGCGAACTACTCTATAAAATACAACGTTAAGATAAAGTTAAAGCGCAAACGACAGAAAATTCTTCATAACAATTATTACGTAGGTAATTGGAAATTTAATAATGGCAAAAGATCCGTCGGAGAAATGCTATTGCACCGGCCGCCGTAGTCTAATGGTCTCAGCGCCGGCTCCGAGGTTCCGTTAGCGCGTCATTGGAAGTCGCGCTTTGCCATAGTATAGTCATATGAGTGCCTTTTATTATTTCCACCGACAAATATTATATTTTTGTTACTTGTAATTTCAGTGTTTTTCCTTTGGTTGCTTTTCTTCTTATTTTCAATAAAGTGGGGTCTTTTATGCCGAAGGCTTTTTCCTATAAGTGTGTGTATTAATGATTAAACCGCATTTTACTTAACCTAACATTAAGTTCAATAGACAATCAAAATTTTCCTTTTTATAAGTAAATAATTCATAAATCGAAAGAGATGATTTAAGTGTAAATATAACAGAAAATTGAATATAAAATTTTTATATATAAAATATATAAAATTTTAGTGCAAAAAAATATAATTTTTATAAAAATAAATAAGTAACAAATATGTCTTTGTCTATTTTTTACTCTTTTCATAAAATACTATATTTTTTGAAATGCTCTATATTTTTTTTGGAACTGAAAATCCTAATTAGAATACACTGGCGGGGTAGGTTGACATTCTCGTGTTTTTATTAAAAGCGAATGTAAACACTATTCGCTAGGCAACAACGTTCGAATTTCCGGGAACTACCCAACAAGCGGCCGCAAGAAAGTTTTCGCGTCGTGTATCTGCGCTGTAAGGCTGTTCGTCCACATCATTTTGAGTGTGATTGTTTTCTTGTTGTTTTCAAGCCATCGATATAATGTCGACAGTACCAAAAAATCTCTAAAAACGTTTACTTTCACTCACCGCAAATTTGGCGTACGTAGTAGTAGTTACAAATTAGTAAGATTATATGTCTAAGTTATGTCACTAAAGTAGGCAGCCAATAAGGCACGTTCCACCCAATGACTAAGGAAACTAAAGGACATAGCATGTTGATCTGTAGCAAGATTTATATATATTCTAACGCATAACATTCAAACATAGCGTTCTCTTTTTGACTTACGGCTTCTTTTGTGTGTAAGAGAAAACAACATTACTTTTCTCAGAAAGTAATTTTTTTATATGACATCATTGTAATGCTAAAACGTGGCGGTCCGCCATTCTTTGCGACACGCTGACACGAAGTGCCAAAACATATTTCATTTCAACATCATTCTACAATAGTTATTTTAAATACAATATCTTTCAAGGCAGTAAATGCATATGCAGTGAGGATTATTTAAATATATTACATTCTGAACGGTATAAACAATGATAGACTCTATCTCCATATCTTGTGTTTCATCAAAAATATCCTTACATGCTATCCCCGGTTTAGCCAAGGTAATACCTAACTCTAACATGTTTATAATGTCTTCAATCAATACTAAACTAGTTAGGATATCTAAGTTAGCCTTATTATTAGCAGTAGCGTCGGAAAGCGTTTTTAAATCTTTTCGAATACTACTCATTCTTAATTCTACTTTTATTATAGTTTCGTTAATGTTATTGTATATGATTCCTTGATTTTCTTTCAATGTTTTTATGTGACCCTCTATCTGTTTAAGATCATTGGCGTCTGGATTGCCAGCAATGAACTTTACTACTGAACCTAATCCATCTATCAGTCCACGTTTAATTCTACCTGTATTGCCCAATAAGTGACTCAGTCTCCCAAGTAAGTGAATATACAAGTTATTCAAATAGTGATTATCATTTTCAATGCGTGTTGCCATTATTTTGGTCAAAGTTTCTCTTATTTCTGTCAAGTTGCATCGCTTCGTTTGATATTGATAACCTTCGATTGCCGTTATCGCTCCTATCCTGTCGAAGTACACTCCATTAGGATTTTTCAGATTAGTTAATTGGTAGCCTGTGTTTTCCGCGATGTAGACGGCCCTGCAACAGGAACAGGCCGTAAGATATTTGCTGCTCGTCTTTTCCCGCGGTTATCGAGATAGACTTTTGGGGCTTGAATATCACGAATGTAGGTTTTGCAGCGCGTGCAAAACACGTTAGCTTGCTTACTTGTTTTCGGGAGTTTTTCGTGAGTTTCTAATCGCGGTTCAGGAAGCTCTGTACTTTTATTAAACTCATCGGTTCGTTTTATTTGTGCTGCACGTTTTATTTTGTGTATGTAGTCGTATACGGTTTTTAAATAGTCACGGTGTCGTAATAATAAGTTGTTAAGCAATCTCGAATCATGTAAATAGTTTAATAAAGATTCTACGTGCCCGAAAAGAATTTCGTGGAGTGTTAGTTTGGTGTCCGACTGGATAGAATTATTGTAAGCTAACAGGGCTAATTTCATTTTATCCTCGTGGGATAGTTTATCTTTATGTTGTTCGCTAAGGAGTCTACAATGTTCCCTTAAAGTTGAGTGAAATCTCTCTACTATGCCGTGTGACGAGGGATTGTATGGAGTAGTAAAATGAACCTTAATACTGTAAAGATTTATGAGTTCTTTTAAAAGAGCAAATTCCTTGCCTGCATCCGATGTTATTTCTGATGGTACTCCGTATTGTGCAAAAAAGGATAACAGTTTCGACATGACTGTAGAACTATTTTTATCTTTTAATCTCTTTATAACGGCAAACCGTGAAAATCCATCGACTATAGATAAATATAATTTTCCCTCTATGTCCCTACATCACAAAAAATATGACTCAAGGGTCAGATAGCTATGGGTGGTAATAGCATAGGAGGTTTTATTGGATGTCTCTCGTATTTTCCTGATTTACAAATGGAGCATGCGTTTATAAATGTGCGAATGTCAGACATTAAGTTTTTCCACCAATATTTTCTAGAAATATGCATCATAGTTTCAGTAATACCACGGTGATTGGTTTTACCTTCGTGATAGGTTTTTATAATATCTATTTGCCTATCTTTATCGGTTACAGTCTCGGCAATTTCTGTACAACGCGTGAGGTGAATATTGGGGTTAAATTCTTTAGTCAATATATTAACCATTTCCTTGTACAATTCTTCGGTATAAAAGAAGCCGAAATAATGGATACCTGGTTTCATATGCTCTCTGATAAATTTTCTAAGTGCGTTGCCAGGTCTATTCGATGTGTACACTCTATAATTTCATTACCATCTTCCGTCTTGACTTCTACGCTATCTAACTTATTGTGTAATTTAAAATATATTTGATGCTGCTTTTTATTTATCACGTCTTGTATGATAGGAATACCGGAATGTACGTTTTCTTCCTGAGAGTGTTGTGTTTGAGTTCCTTCGCGCTCGAATGCTTTCTCGTGAGATTTGCTCGCGCCCTCTACGCTACCATCCTGTGCCATAATGGAATCGTTTTCCGTGAAGTTAATCTTAACCCGTGATAGAGCGTCTGCGTTGGAATTGATTGAGCCCTGCTTGTACTTAATTTCGAAATCGTATTCCGCTAATCTAAGTCGCCATCTCGTTAAGCGAGAGTTCGGGTCCTTTAATGACATTAGCCATGTTAATGGTTTATGGTCAGTATAGATTATAAATTTTCGACCATACAAATAGGGTCTAAAATGCTTACAGGCCCAGACAATAGCTAATAATTCTTTCTCCGTAATGGAATATTTAGCTTCGGTATCGGATAAGGTACGGGATGCGTAAGCTACTGGTTTATGAAGTCGTCCAGGCTCTCCATTTCCAAATCCCTCTGGATAGTGGCATTGCGCACATAGCGTGGGGCGTCTACAATGGTGCGGAGGGAGAGCGACTGCTGTGCCCGCAATCGCCGTCGGTGACTCTGCTACCAACGCAAACCACGCTGGAACTGCGTGTGTAAGGCGTGAGCGAACGTACGTCTAATAGACGCCCAGTTTCGTGCGCAGAGGGAGATGGTAAGAGAGTACTGGACGAAGAAGAGCACGAGCTGCGTGCGTCTGGCCTACGACAGCGTTTACATGCTGCCTTATCTTCAGTTGGCGGTCGATGGTGTAACGTTATAACGTACATCTTATTTAACAATTTAATTTTAATAATATAATCTTGCATTTGAATATAACAAAAGTTAAGTAAGTTTATTTTAATATAATAAACAAATATAAAATTTGTTATAGAATGCATAAATTTGTCTCTGAACTAAAATACGAGTCATCTGTGCACAGTACGTCTTTTCGCTCGCTATGCGCCGAGGTACTTAGTCGTTCTACCGCCATTGTTTTTGCAATTCCGCGCGACAAACTAAATGATCGACGGCGCTCAAAAATTGTTATTGTCGCTTTGCTGTTCTAAAAATATTTATAACTAATAATCAATACGTATCATATTGATTTTTATTTTTTGTTAGTCTCCAGCGTACGTAATTTACGTGGGAACAACATTATTTTATTATATATTTATCACCTCATTTAATTGGGTAAGTGAAGAACAATTTTAATCATATTTAAATGCATTTACGAGAAGTTTAGAAGTGTAATAATATTCACGATTATTTTCTTTGTTTAATTTAAACACATATATGTATTATTTGTTTAATTGCTTATTTAAATTGTAAACCCCTGTCTAGTTGTTGAACACCGCCACCTTACCTACTTTTATTAGCTTTCCTTCGATCTGTGCTTGCGGCGGTAGTTCAACAACAGAAATTTTGGAACATCAACTGATGCACTGGATGCTACGTTCCAGGGTCCTTAGTACGGGTTCAGTAGTGCCCCGACGCCTGCTCTGTCGGGCGTATACTGCTGAACCGCACGATTCCAGTCGCATCACCATTCACCAACTTCCGGCATCGGTTTGTCTGCCGACTGCGGACAGTCAGGGAAGTGCTGCGCTGCGAGGCAAGGACCTTAGACGGGCGATCAACCCCGACCCTGTGTGGTGTCCCTTAATAAATTTGTCTTTGCATGCTCCCGAGTTTTCTTTATTTCGATAGCCGCCACAATGGTTACCCCAAGGTAGGGGACTACTCAATTTCCTGACCGAGGAAACGCAACTGTGAGGGTAGAATTCGGCAATGTCCGACGATAATCGTTTGTTTTCGCCACATTCATTGACAGCCTCCACTGTGCCAGCCAAGCGGGCAGAGCGTCCAGAGCCACCTGCATGTTACGTGCACCGTGTTTTGGACTCATGGACGAGACGTAGTACGCGGCATCGTCAGCGTACAGGGCGAGCCTTGCTCCACCCTTTACGGGGATGTCATTCATGTACCTGGCATAACACAGCGGAGACAGACAGCTGCCCTGGGGAACACCGGCCTCGATGCGCTGCTCTTGGGATAAGACATCTTCCACTGCCACTTGGAAGCGCCTATCTTTAAGAAAGGTGGCCATGGTCTTGACGATTCGACGAGGAGTCGTAGACGTGGACATCTTAAAGCACAAGCCTGGGTGCCAGACGCGATCGAAGGCTTTTTCCATGTCCATTCCATGCTACGGTGTGTTCCCTCTTGTTCGAGGCCATCGTCATATCGTGCAGTACTCTTGATAGTTGGAGCGTGGTGGAGTGTTCGGCGCGGAAACCAAACTACTCTTCCCGAGGCATAATATGTGCCAAAAAGTGCCGCACCATAAGCTTTTTGAACACCTTGGAGATGGTCGGAAGTAGCGTAATGGGCCGATAGCTCCCAGCTTTGGGCAACATTATCATGCGGCCTAGCTTCCAGGTGGACGGGAAGTGTCCCATGCGCAGTATTGGATTGAATAATTGCAACCGAGCGGTGCGATAGATGACGCAGGGTTTCGTTGGAGATACCGTCGGAGCCCGGGGCCTTCTGGAGTGGCGTACGCTGGATCATACGCCGGGTTTGGCCTGGGGAGAACACTATGGGATCTTCTTCGGGTGTTATCAGTGCGGCGAAGTAATTCTCCAAATGCCGATGAATCTTTGCCACGTGCACGATGTCGTCGGATGCGTACGGTCGAAATTGTCGCTCGAGACACTGCGCAAAAATTTCCACCCGATCTTCCGCTCTGTAGCGTAAGGTGCCATCGCGGGCTCGTAGCGGACAAATGGGCTGCGATTGACTAGATACTTACGACATATCTTGTGAATGGATGTCCAGTCGTCTTCGGCCGAGTCGATGGTGCGTTGCCACGATTCGGTTGCCTCTGCTTCTAAAGCATCTGAGTTCTTCGCAGTCAGCGAGTTCAACTGGGTTTTTGAGGTCGGACAACAAGTGAGTTGCCATTTCTTTCGGATGCGCCTCTTCTCAGCTAGCATATTTTTAATATACGTGGATGGAAAATGCGTTAACGTCTTTTTGGGGGCGACGCAGGTGGCGTGACGAAGAGCGTTTTGCATGCAGGAAGCAAGCTCATCAGCTAAAACATCAACGTCCTCAGGTGTTCGGGCTGGCGATGAGTTTTCGGATGGGCGATTGGAGGTGCTGGTCCATGTAACATCCAAATATTTCCCAGTCATGAAGGCGACGGGCGGCGGGTGGTCACATTCGAACCGGATGATCGGCTATGGTGACTAATACGGGCTGGTGGTATGAGATCATATGGTCATCTAACACGTCGATTGTTGGCCGGGATGAAATGCCGCGGGTAATCGTGAGATCTATAACGTCTGGAATATGTGCTGATGAGTACGGGTAATGCGTTGGGACTTCTGGACCCAAGACCTCGTAGCGTTCTCGCACTGCGTCGTCAAGAAGGCGGCGTCCATCAGGGCAGATTTTTCACGAGTTCCAAGCCGTGTGCTTGCTGTTCATATCACCAGCTAGATTTGTGGGGAACGGTGAATCCAGTAAATTATGGATATCCGCTACCACAAGGTGGTTAGATGGTGGTTTGTGCACAGCAAACACACGGATCAGATTGCCGACGATACACAGCTCCACTCCGAGAGCATACAGGGACTGAAATTGCAACGGTGTTAGTAGCTGATGGACGGTTCTCCTCACAAGAACAGCTAGACCTCGAAATGCGATGCCTGAGGTATCAGAGATTTCGTCTTTCCTGTATACAATATATTAGGGCATCTTCAATCGATCTGTGGTGCGGAGGTGTGTCTCCGAAATCAGCACGAGATCAGCGTCGTTTTCGGAAGCAATTGCCCGCAAGAGATTGCGCTTTTGCTTAGACAGTCAGTCGGCATTCCAGTGTATCATCTTCAGAGTCTTAAACATTGGAACTAAGTAATGACGTGATCCCTCTGAAGATGACAGGAATTGGATCTTGGTTGGACTGCAGTGCAACCAAAACGTCCTGCGGTAACTGCATCGCTCGCAAAAGAACCTTTCGGTTCTCGTCCAAGGACGCTGACACTATCCCCCGCTGTGCCTCCTTCCCTCTGGTGGGACCGGCCGGCTTTTGTTGAGGTTTAGGTTGAGTTCTATTGGTTGCAGAGCTATGGTAGCAATTGATTTACAGATAATTATTGAAGATGGTTTCGCCTTGCTTTTTCTGAGTCTTTTCCTTTTGGGAGCGTTTCGTTCCATGGGATTGTTGGCTGCGGCCATTAAGGATTGGGCACTATCTGCCTCTGCTCTCGGTGCGATGGATGATTTGTTGGTATTCGCAGCTGTTACAGGCACTGTACCAGCTTTTTTATTCCGGACCTCCTTTCGGAATACTGGGCATCCGGTGTTGTTAGCAGTATGTGAACCACCGCAATTGGCGCATGTTGGTGGCTCCTCACGTGGACGGGGGCAATCACGAGCGACGTGTTCCTCACCATATCTGACGCAAGAGATTTTCCTGTGGCAGTTGTGTGAATGCCGAAACTGTTGGCAGCGATGACATTAAGCCGGGCCTTTTCTGCCTCTCCAAGGTTCAATTTTGACACCGGGCATACATAGAAGCTCTCCTATGTCATATATGCTTGGAATGAGATCACGAGTACGCTGCAATTAGGCATAGACAAGACACCCTGGGCGGCCCTGCCGACCACGAATTGGGCGGATGTATTGTGGCACGTAACCCAAGGTGCGAAGTTCGTCTTCTATATCAGAAGGCAGTGTCTGCAGGTAGTTCTCTGATGGCCTCCTTTAAACTTCGCTCTGCTGGCAGCCAATATGAAAACCAGGAGATTCCAGAGTCTTTTTCCAGCGATGTGAGGTAGCGCTGAACAAGACGGTACTCCTGATCACTCTTAGGCCTAAATCGCACTCTTATTTCGTAAGGGCGCGCATTTATATACATGGTACATGACCTAATACCTTCTTAAGTTCCCTGACGTGGCGAACCCAGTCAGGCAGGTGTTCGACAATTAGTGGGGAGTAGCGTGGAGACGGTTTTGTCGTTTGAGATGCTGGCTCTTTTGGTGAGGCCCTTTTAGGCGAGGAGACATTGGTGGTGGTTGTTCTTACGAAGCTGGCTGCCGCCACTGCATACGATTTGGACGGCGCAGCTGTGTCCATGGGTCCCGCTTCCAAAGATGATATGGATGGTGTCAGAGATGGAAAAGGTACTCGAGGAGAGATGAGGCGTTTTCCAAAAGGGGGAGTGGAGGAAGAGTCCAGAGGTGACGGCCCAAATTTCCTAATGAGCTATGCTGTGCGGACAGTGTGACCACTGTTGGACTTTTTTCCTGCCGTGGGATTTTACAGACTACGGTACTTGTTGAGGAGGCAGGTGTAATAACTTCCGCTGAACTTTCAAGAGTCTTCGTTCTTTGCGGAGTGGAGGGACACGGATTTTCTTAAACGAAGAAAGATTCGTCTGCCGTGAAAAATTTATCATCCGCTCCAGGAGTTGCAGGGGTCAAGGAAGACAGAGAGGCAAGGGAAGAGGGGGAAGATTCACCCGACCGCGACGATCGCATAATAGCACCCGCTGCGACAACAACGTTTTCCAGTGCGGCGTGGATATTGCCGCGCTGGGTACGGGTGAAGACTCGTTGCTTCTGCACACTTGTCCCCAACAATGCCGGACCTGAGCAATCGCGCCGTCTTTGTGGCTGCGGTTGGCGGTCACGTGTGAGGACGAGTGAGCAGGGGACACTGTGGGACATGTTTGCCCACTATACGTGGTCAGAGTAACTCCGACCCCGCATAGCCCGCAACCATGCTGCGAAGAGTGCAGGGGTATTAACTATATACTAGTAGGTTTATTTCCGAGTTATTTCAAGGAGTTAAGTAGAGACGTCGCGCAATAGTACCAACTCCATTCTCTGCACTGGATATGTCGGCATTGTCAGGACGTTAACGGCATTGACAGCTTGTTAAGTTTATTTATTCTGTTTATAGAAATTGTTTTTTTTTTCATAGCATGTTTTAGCAATGTTTTAAAGTTAATATGTATTTAATGAAGGAGTAATATTTTATTATATGGCATTATATATTTCATTAGCAATTCATAGTAATTTTGTCCATATTTTCACCAGTTATAAAGTACCATTTAATGCATCCATTTTAGTTTTTATTCTCAACGTGATCGATCACCAACGACTATTTCCCGAGTTCTTTTAATTTTCCTTATTTGGGTATTGTGAGCAGGTTAGAGTAAATAATAATCAAAGGAGAAAGTGTAGTGATGAAAAGAAGAGTTATTATTACATATATATAATAATTTTATACAACATTATCTGATACTTATCTTCATAAGAAAATTATTATTTTTCTTGAGATGTATAGGGCACTTTGCCTATACAGCTTTGTCTTCTGTGTTTATCATTCAGATTTCAATAACACTTCTGATGTAAAAATTGTTCTTTTTCTTATTACCAATCCTCTAACACTCTTCAGTAAAGCAATAGTACTTTACTGGAGTTACAAAGAACTATTAAATGAAATTCCTCCAATTCTTCTCACTTGTACATAACTTTAACGTACATTTACAATCATTTTTGTACTTGAAAGCACAAAAAATACCAAATGTTAATTTCAGACACAATGCCAACCACATCTTTCGTTCGCGCCAAAAAGTCTAACCTCACACCATTCCACATACTTTACTAATCGTAATCTCTGTTGTAAAATACTATCAACGCACATAAAAGTCAAAAAACTTAAATTATATATAATAGTTATAATAGAAACTCAGGAACACAAATGTCAACTATAGTTGTTTGGTTTGGAGATTAAGGGTCCCCTTATGTCAAAATTGACAATTGTGTCCCAAATTTTCGGTCACGGTGATAAGGACAAAAAAACTATATTGACATCTTTCTAAGGGATCACATATTTAATGTTCTCGTTCTAACAATTCAGTGACGTCAGATTTGCTACTTCTATTAGTACTTGTTTTTAGGAGCAAAGTGATTGTCGCATCTGTAGCCAAGGAGCACATAATCACTAGGTTTATGAGTCGAGATTTTCACATCTGGATATGAAAAAGAGATTTGTATGAAACGCTTACTAAGCTCAAGTACCAATGTAAAGTAAAAAGCAAAACGGATGTTTCTTTACCAATCGTACACTACTGCCAACATTACAAAGTGATAGCGATGTCCTGTCGTTGAAAATTTTAACGATTAAATTAGGTGTAACACGTAATAAAGTGTAAAGCAATAAAATTATTTATTGAAAAATAAAACTCGTGTTATATAGAATGTTTTATTTTTATTTAACATAGGTACATTATATTGAAGCGTTTTAAAAAACTGATATCTTTGACTTGTTTGGTTTCTTTCTTATTTTGAATACAACCTCTTTAAGAATATTGGCTGCTAAGCTGAAAAAAGTATACGATTACATAAATAAACAAAAAAAAAATTATAATTACATCAAGATGAAATACAACACCTATTTTTGTAGTCATTTTTCCTCTGCCATGGTTTTCTATTTAAAGTTTAATTTATAACATGAAGGTAAAGATGGATTTTGTAAACAAAAGAAATATATACCGCGATTAATAATAAGAGGTACAAGATATTTTAGAATAATCTTAATATTAAAAAGGTAAAATAGATTTTGTTTGTTGTACCTTCAAGCCTATGCCACTGAACCCATTAAACTGATATTTTATTAAAAAAATTACTACGATTACGTCATAAATGTCAAATCCAATCAAATCAAACCATTTATTTGTGATACATAGGTGATCATTTTAAGGTGTTATTTTTCCAATATTGTTCGCTATGTTCAGCCTTGCGGCGTACAAAATATTGTTTTGCTACACAATGTCAATTCAGTTATGAGAAATAAAACTGTTGTTAATAAAAAATACAAAATGTCAATAAATTATGAATTTCAGAACAATCAATTCATGCACTAGTTAATAAACATCATTAATATAAATCTTAAGGTACATTAGTATGGCTTAGCAAAATCTATCAACTAATTCCTAAAACGACATCTAATGTCATGTACTTAACTTAAATACATTATTTGTTAAAAATTCGTCCATTGTGTAAAAAGTATTCTGTATTAGGTAGTCAAAAATAATTCGCTTGAACTCCTTAATATCTTGACCGGTAAGTATATGTTTATGCAGTTTATTGTAAATTTTTGGAGCTGTGATCATTCACTTTTCCTATATAGTGTCGTTTAGTAAGGTTTTGTTATGATTTGATCTCAGCGACAAGCACTTTTTATTTTACGGAATAAGTCTTCGTTTTTCCTAATAAATATAGTTATTTCGTATATGTACATATATAATGATGTAAGGGTCATAATTTTTAACTTTTCAAAATGAGGTCTACAACTTTCGTACCGTTTTAGACCGCATATGACTCGTATGCATTGTTTTTGGGCCATAAATACGCGACGTGTGTTTGCAGCGTTACCTCAGAAAATTAACCCGTATCTGAGTCTTGAAGCTATACATCTATAGTTAACAATGTTTGTTTATCGACTTTTTTGGAGAGCCTTTATAAAGCAAACGCATATTGAGCAACTTTATTGGCAGTATACTACGATGTGAATTTGCCATTTCATGTCAGCGTCACTGTACAATCCAAGGAATTTAGTGGTTTTTGTGTCTTGTAAGATTTTTGAATTTATATTAATGCTTTCCTGCATTTCGCTCCCATTTTTAATAAAATTCATAATCAAAGTTTTATCTAGATTCAATTTATATATTTAATATATTTAAACCATGCCATTACGAATATCAAACTATTTTGAATTGTGCAGTCATCGGCAAATAATATAATTTTGTTAGTCATTGATTTCACTATATCATTTATTTATACAACAAAAAGAAGAAATGTACTAACGTAAAGAATATTTCGATATAATATCAAAATATTCTTTACGTCAATTACTACCTCAATTCTTTACGTCAATTACTAAAAAAATTATATCGATATATGTAAGTATCGATAATAAATCGCACTATTGCACTTGGTTATAAATCAAGATTTTACGAAACGCTTAAAATAAATGCCATTTATGAAGGTATTGAGACAATACGTACCATAAAAACAAAGGATATGTACTAACCTGTTTTCGTCTAAGGGAAATTTTGCCACAGACAAACGTTTTTTGTCGTTAGTCCGGCCAACTCATAAACCAGATATTTCACAGGTTTTGCAATCCATTTTTCTTAATATAACATCACAGAATATTGTATTACACTTTTCATAGTTGTAAATCCAATAATTATAAACGTATATACAGGGTGTATATGAAAACGGGACAGTTACTTTAATGGATGAAAGGGCATAACTTTAGTATGTAGTTACAAAAAGAATTATCGAAAAAAACGTATCCATTTAAGAGTTGTGACCGTTTTAATTTTCAAGTGTTATCCCCACCATTTCTCGTAAAATTGGGTTGATCGTGTACAGTTACAGATTTTAAATCTTACGTATTTTTTATTTTGTAATAATTTCATCCGTTACTGAAATACAGCCTGAAAACCCCCATTGGGGTATACGCATTATTTTCGAAAATGGTTTTCAGGCTGTATTTCAGTAACTGTACTGTGTTTCAGTACTGAAATACAGCCTGAAAACCCCCATTGGGGTATACGCATTATTTTCGAAAATGGTTTTCAGGCTGTATTTCAGTAACGGATGAAAATGAAAGTTCGGCGGCTAGCTCTCTCAAACTTGAATGAGGATTTTCAGTCACTATTTTCTTCACTTTTGCGATGTTAACTTCAGTTGCAGACATTGATGCCCTACCAGAGCGAAGCAAATCTTCCATCACATGTCGACCGCTTTGTACCACTCATAAGCACGTGTTTTTGATAAAGTCGATTCACCGTAAGCCTTCTGTAACATTTTCAGTGACTCCGAACACGAAATTCCATTGGCGATGCAAAATTTAAGACAAACTCTTTGTTCGATGTTTTTGTCCATTATGAAATTCGGAATACACACCAGATATGATATAACTAAAAACAGCACTGTATTTAATCTAAATAACAGATGCAACTCAAACTCCGCGCCAAAATGGAAAACAGTTGTGCCAATCTAACAACAACTATAAAAACAAAAAATTGAATTTGGAACCATAAACAAATCATCCATTCTCGATACTTTCTTGACTGAATGTATGTTCTGTGACCTACTGAGTACTACTAATAATTTTACGTTCTCTTTGATACTCCATCTTTTTTGTCATCATGCCTCCTAAGAAGCAACCCGAAAAATCTGGTATGTTTATTTGTATGCTTATAAATTTTTAAGTTAAATTTCGTTGTGATTTTAAAAAATCTTTAGGCTTTTTAGAGAATAGCAAAGTAATATATTTTAGTTACAATTACAACTATTGTTTTTGAAGTGACATTTGTATGGCCACGCGGTACATTGTTCGCACTAATACTAGTATTTGTTTATGTTTAAACTAATTTTTACTAATATAAAATTTAATAATTACTTATATTTATAACATTCATGTTAAAGTTATTAACTTGTGTTTATTGTGTATATAAAATCTCAACAAGTATGTTGTATGTAGGTTATGTATTCGTCGTAGGTCGATGTATTCATCTAGTAACCAGAAAAAAATGTCTGTGGAAGAAAGTTCATTAGGAATGTTACTGTGGAGGAAAAAATTAACTGAACGCATTTAGGGAACTTACATCCACTTAATACATTTCTGAATTCTATCCAGGTCTGTGTAAGTGTTAACAGAATCTCGGAAAAACAAATCGATGTTTCTTTTAGGGTCCTCTGGATCTAAACCTGCGGAAAAGAAACCAGCTACTGCCAAAACTCCTGCTGCGGCACCAAAGGTCGCCTCTACTACTAGCAGTGCAAAATCTGCGACTGCGAAAACTCCGGCACCTGCTCCTAAGGCCGCAGCTCCTAAAGCAGCCCCAGCGCCTGCAACATCAAAATCGGCTCCAGCAGCTGCCAAACCACCGGCTGCTAAACCTGCAGCTGCTAAGCCTGTACCATCTAAACCGGCACCCTCTCAACCTGCGGCTGCCAAGCCTGCAGCGCCTAAGTCGGCACCTGCTGCTGCAGCTAAACAGGGTGAGAAAAAGGCTGCTGAAAAAAAGACATCTTCAGTGCCGACAGCTAAACCTGGTTCCGCTAAAGCTGCCGCTCTTAAGGCAAAATCGAGTGCGAAGCCTTCCGTGAAGAAGGCTGCAGCGGCTGCGAAACCTACAAAACCAAAACCTAAACCAGCTGCACCTAAACTGAAGATTGCACCCAAACCCAAAAAGACAGGTATAAAAGGACAAAAGAAACAACCTGTGAAACCTGTCGCTAAAGCTCTAAAAGCACAGAAAAAGGTAAGATCTGTTATTAAATTCTATACCTACATAATACAATATTTTAAAAAAGGTATCACTTAAAAACATACTTATGCACATATTTGAACTTGAAATTTTGCTGTTATTCTATCTATATATTATTCATGGAATTAATATACTGATATACGTAACTGAAAGGTTTACTACAAAAATTGTGACAAATGAAAATGAACACAATGGCAAACACGTAAGACTGTCTTTAAGGCGCGTGTAGTCCTCAAAGACCTTGAGCATCGAGCTGAGGGGGTGTGGCCTAATGCTTTTCACAACGAAATCCGTGACGCGATACTCCACAATAAAACACCGCATGCATGAATCGCCGCCTAGTGGCAATTATTGACATCAACATTTATTGACTCATGCGTTTTTATACACCTCATAAAATTACAATTTGTGAAATTCAACATGTTAATATTAGTTGTCAAATACAAAAAAATAAATTGTTAAATAGGAATAAAATAAAACATGTTTATAAAGGGATGCAATTATAAATTTATTATATTATGGGTAACAAATTTTCATGACTTGGTAAGAACCATTCTAAATAGTTTTAAACCCACGACATATCGTGCGTTCTCCGTATCAAACCATCACAGGGAACCTTACTTATAAAATTAAAACGCAACCGAATTGTATAATATTATCACAGATTAATTAGTTACTAATTGCGTATTGTTGCTCAGAGCGCTTTAAATAAGATTTTGGAGTGTGATGTCAATGTTTCTTTGGCTCGATTGACTGTCATTCTCTTTTATTTTCGAGAATCATTCTTAGTTGTGAGTTCAAATCTCAACTGTCGCTCCACAAATTTTTTTTTTCAACTGATTTCAAGACAATTTTATTACCAGCCGTTGATAATGTTCTAAATATATAATATATTTGTATAATAATATACTAGTAGATACATCGAAATCATTTAATAATAATTGAGTTTTTCAAACAATGCATAACAAACTTCGCTCTTTGTCGGAAGTCCCGCTTGTTGTAAGGACTAGTTGTAGTGGTATTGTAGTCATTTTGCGTAAATACCGAAAATTATGGTACATTTGAGGGCATTTCAAATTGGTAGAAATGGCAAAGAAATACTATTTGTCGTTGCATACTTAATATAATCCATTACAATGCGATATTTTCAATTCATTATACATACACTAACTTGAAAAAATATAATACAAACACACATAAATACGTATCCTCACGCTGTGTTCCTAACGGGGTGTCCAGCATCGCAGTCCTTACATATTACTTCCGCCTCATTCCAATTATATTCATCTCATTATTTTCCTTACACATTTCGCCTAAGTATGAGGGTGTTTTCATATTTCAGTCAGGTAACACAAAAAATATAATGACGCTTTAAAATAAATATAAACTATGAAGATAATTTGAAACAATATGAAAGGGAAATATTTAATTCAGCAACGGAGTCAATATTTCAAACCATAATGTAATATACTTATAGTTAATGGTTTAAGCTATAAAATTATTATTTCTAACTTTTATTATTTATTTATTATTTATTAAGCCTTTTTTTCCTATTTCATATCCAGTTCTTACAATTATAAATTACAAATGTAGTGTTAGTATAATTAGTGTTACCTTATTAATTAAAGCAATTATTAGTATTTGTTAGTGTTTCTATTTTTTCTAAGATATGAATCCCCTTTGGGTAAAGGCCTCCTCCGTCTCGTGCCATTTCTCCCTATTTTGAGCAAGATGCATCCAGCTTAGTCCAACTGCTTTGACAATATCATCAGCCCACCGTTTATGTGGTCTGCCTTTCCTTCTCTCTCCTTTTGGTCCAGACCATTTAGTTGCTTCCAGGGCCCATCTTTTTTCTTGAAGGCGTGAAATGTGACCTGCCCATTTCCATTTTAGACGCAGAGAGCATCTGTGAGCTTAGTCTTTTTCCTTATCTCTGTTTCTAATCTTTTGTATTTTGCTGATTTTTAGTAAGCTTCTCTCCATAGCATGTTGACATGTGGTAAGTTTATTTTTCACTTTTTGACATGCATATGTCAAGCTTGGTAGGATACATGTCTCCATCCATTATCGTCCTTTTCAGCTGCATTTGATAATCTCCTTTTAGAATTTCTTTCATTGCCCAGAATTTTTTCCAAGTGATATTAATTCTTCTATCCGCTTCTTCTTCTTTGCTTTTTTTGCCAAATGAAACTTGTTTTCCGAGGTAGATATATTCATTGGTGTATTCAATCCTGTTTGCTGATACATATAATTGATTCCTTGTGTGGTTTGTCATTGACTTTGTTTTGTCGAGGTTCATTTCTGTCCTACTTTTTTGCGTGCATTGTCTTGTTTTTGTATCATCTGTTCAAGCTCAGTTGCTGTTTCTGCAAGGAGGACAATATCGTCAGCGAATCTGAGATGGCTTTGATGATGATCTTGTATCTTGCGCCCTTGTTTTGTCCAGTTAACCTCTTTGAATACTTCTTCTAGCACAGCTATAAAAAGTTTAGGAGACAATGGGTCACCTTGTTTAATGCCTCTACCAATTTTTATTTCTTTACCTTTGCTTTCCAATCTCACCTTACTTGTGCTCTGTGCATATACATTCTTTATGACGTTTATATATACTCTGTTTATGTCACATGAAGCTAGGGCTTGCCATATTGAGCTATGAGATATCCTGTCGAATGCTTTCGAGTAGTCGATAAAGGCTAAGTAGAGAGGGCAATTGTAATATAATATACTTATAGCTAATAGTTTAAGCTATATAATTATTATTTCTAATTTTGATTATAAGCCATATAAAAGTAATGGATTCCACAATAATGTATTATGTTTACAATGGTAAACTATCTAAAAATGAAATCTTTATGATTAACGGTTTTAACTTTTTTTTAACTTATCGATAAAAATAACATACAAAAGCGCGTTGCGACGACAAAAAATTATGTTGCAAAAATTATTTAGTATAGTTTCGTATTTTAATGGTACTTACAAAATAAATTATTGTAACAAGTATAATATCGTTTTTATTGTGGTGGATAAAGAATAGTAGGAACAATAATATAAATTAGTAATTCAGTCTACAATGAAATCTAATATTTAAAAATAATAGTTTTCGCATTGAATAGAATGGCAGTTTTGGTTTTGTTTTAATTACGTGTTTAAGAGAAAGTATAAACATTTTATAAAGCACACACAATGGTTTATTTTCAATCCATTTTTTTTTAATAATGAAAAAGATTATGTTACATCTGTAATAAATGAAGCAATATAAAAACGCAAAACCAATGCAAAACTAATGAAGTTGCCATACTCTGTAGTTAGGTACACAATTACAATAGTGGTTTGTTTATGCAAATATTAACAATAATATATTTTATTATAGTAACAACAAAGGTAGATGATAGAGATTTCATAGCAACGTTAGTGATACTGATTCATTGTTACATTACTAAAAATATCGATGTATTTTGTTTAATGTGTAAAAGAAAGTAAAAAATTACACATTTGTCGAGAATGTACTGGCAATATTATAACTTAATTTCATTCTTTCATATGTCATTTATGACTGACAGCTATTGCCCGTGTTTTGTTGTTGTGTATTGTTGTTCCAAATTGCAATCAATTGTAAGAAGATACTGTAATATGTGGTAATAACTAAGGATTCAAAGTAGGAGAGTTTGTACCTCAATGTGTAATTGTGATTCAATTGTTATTTCGTTCAAGTTAAGTCTGCTTCAAAGATACGTTGTATTGACTTAAAAAACATAATACGAGTATAATAATGAATATGAGACTTCATGGTACTCTGTCAGTCTATGTACAGTTAGTATTTATCTTAATTATCTTTTATATTCAGCTATTCTAGTCCTAGCTAGTCCGATCTCTTGTATATCTTGAGGATGCTTCGGTAAGAGGCTTTTGCATGCTGTTTAAATCGATAAGTTAAAAAAAAGTTAAAACCGTTAACTATAAAACTTTCATTTTTAGATAGTTTACCATTGTAAATATAATATGTTTTTGTGGAAACCATTATGTTTACATTGCATATGATTAAAGTAAGAAATAATGAATTTATAGCTTAAACTATTAATTATAAGTATATTAAATTGTAGTTTAAAATACTGACTCCGTTGCTGATTTAAATATTTCCCTAACATATTGTTTCAATTTATCTTCATAGTTTATAATTATTTTAAAGCGTTATTATATTTTTTTGTGTTAGCTACATTCTACCCTCTCTGACCACCCCTTAGGGACGCAACGTGAGGATACGTATTTATGTGTGTATGTATTATATTTTTTCAAGTTAGTGTATGTATAATGAATTGGAAATATCGTATTGTAGTGGATTATATTAAGTATACAACGACAAATAGTATTTTTATCGCTATTTCTACCAATTTGAAAGTGCTTTCAAGTTAAACATAACTTTCGGTATTTACGTAAAATGACTACAATACCACTACAACTAGTCCTTGCAACAAGCGGGACTTCCATCAAAGGACGAAGTTTGTTACGCATTGTTTGAAAAATTCAATTCTTATTAAATGATTTCAATATATCTAGTAGTATATTATTACACAGCCATTACATACTAGCTGTACCCGCGACTTCGTCTACGTGGAAAGTTTTCCCGTGACTTCTCTGGGTACGGAGGATACCCGAGATACCCATATTTTTAAAGGTCTTGAAAAAATTTATTTTCTATTGCGGAGCATCCACCATACTGAATTTATGATGACGTCAAATGTACAGAAACCTGTGTATTCCTTTTCATTTGATACCTATATTGTTGGAGGTCTTGAAAAAGTTATTTTCTATTACAGAGCATCCGCCATATTGGATTTATAGTGACGTCACATATATAGAAACCTTCCCCTGCGTATTCTATTTCATTTGATACCCATATTGTTGGTGTTCAACAAAAGTTATTTTCTGTAATGGAACATGCGCCATATTGGTTTTATGTTGACGTCACATATACTGAAACCTTGTCCTCTGTATCCCATTTAATTTGATAACCATATTGTTGGTGTTGAACAAAAGTATTATTTCTTATTATGGAAAATTCACCATATTGGATTTATGATGACGTCACATAAACAGAAACCTTCCCCTGCGTATTCCCTTTCATTTGATATCCATATTGTTGGTGTTGAACAAAAAAGTTATTTTCTATAATAGAACATCCGCCATCTTGGATTTATGGTGACTTCTATGTACAGAAACCTTCTACGTATTCCATTTCATTTGATACCTATATTGCTGGTGTTGAATAAAAAAGTTATTTCGTATAATGGACCTTTCGCCATATTGGATTTATGATAACGTCACATACAGAAACCTTTGTCTGCGTATTCATATCATTTGATACCCATATTGTCGGTGATGAACAAAAAATTTGTTTCCTATTGAGAAACATCGGCCATTTTGGATTTATGATGACGTCACATACATAAAAACCACATGTTATCTTTTAAAAAACAAAATAGCCTACATTTGTTTTCGGGTACATACTATCTCTGTACCAAACTTCATCACAATCGGTTTTGCGGTTTAGTAATTCTCCTATGAAGTTTCATCCCCCTTTTCATCCCTTTACGGGTAGATTTTTGATAATAAAGAAGCCTATGTTTTTTTAATTGAAAAGGTTTATCTCTGTACCAAATTTCATCTTAATCAGTTCAGCGGTTTAGAATTTCCCATACAAAGTTACATCTCTCTATTCACCCCTTTAGAGATAGATTTTGGAAAAAAAAAAGTTATAGGCTATGTCCGTCCCATGGTGTCAAACTATCGCAATGCCAAATTTCATAAAAATCGGTCCGACGGCTAGTTCAAAATGTACCAGACAGACGGACATATAGACAGACTTTCGCATTTATAATATAAAGTATGGATTTAGAACATTATAAACGGCCGATAAAAAAACTGTCTTGAAATTAAAATTGAAAAAAAAAATTTGGAGCGAGCAAGTCGAGATTTGAACTCACAACATAATAATGATTCTAGAAAATAAGAGCGAATCCTTGTCAATTGAGGTAAACACACGTTGACGTAATACGGCAAAATTTGGTATTTAAAGCGCTGTGAGCAACAATACACGACGTTTACGTAACATTACATAATTCGGTTGCGTTTTAATTTTGTGAATAAGATTTCATCTCAAAGGTGCATGAAAGGCGTTAGTTCCAATACAAGAGACAATTAGAATTTCAAAATTGAAGAGAAATAAGTCACACACGTCTATTTAGCAACGCCTTATTAAAATTATGTCGCGCTGGAGGGCCTCTACCGCAAAATGAGTTATTCTGAAATCCGCGATTATTACCATAATTTGAATTCCCTACATATGCAGTTGTCTGACCTCTCGAGTAACCTCTAAACGAATTACAGCCTCTTTGTTTAAAACGTACACAATTACAATTATTATTATAAGCTATGTTACCTCTTCCTCATCTGAAATTCATAAGTTGTCCTTCAGGGTACGACGTCAGTTCTTCGTCCATAGCAGCTCGGATCGCGTTTTTCAGGGTGTAATTCTCAGGTATCACAATAGTGCTAATGCGAGTATTTCGCAGCCCGTCAGAGAATCTTTTTATAGCTATTTTTTCATTAATTGATTTTAATATTTTATATTATTTACTATCTCCGTCAGCCTGTGAAATAGTCAGATCCACAAATAATTCTTCGACTTGGTTACCAAATTTTTCTATGGTCTATTTGTCTTGTCTCATACCCAGAAGCTTTTGCTGTATGGCAGTGTCGGATTTATTCGACAAAAGCTGCTCTCTCATATCTGTAATAAGTTCTAAAATAGAAGAGTAGCTCTCGCTCATACGCAATTTAGCGCTTTCCGAAAGCCTCTATTAACTTGATTCATACATTTCTATGTTAGAAATTAATTGTTTAGTTGTATTTTCACTATTATCCATTCTCGGTAAAAGAGAAATAGCGTTTTTAACGAAAATTTCTCCATTATTACAGAGTTTGTCTGTAAACTAAGTAAATTACAAAGATGTGAAATTTCGTCGTACAATACTTTTATTTTGTCGTAAATATTAATGACTAATACTACTATTTCTGGTTTTTTACTATAACTAAACTGAAAATATTTGTTTACTACTATTGAATAAATTTAGTGCTCTCTGTAATTTCTCCGTAGTTACGGAACAAGTGTAAACTCTTACCTTTTTTTTATCAAATAATTAATTTTTAATGATAATGATGATTAATTTTATATTTCGCATTATTAAATGAAAACATAAGAGCGCAATGTACCTTTGAAATATATTATTACAAGAAGTATTAGGTCTTTGTGGGAATCTTTGGTGGAGGCCTTTGTCCAGCAGTGGACGTTTATCGGCTGATATAATGATGATGATGAGCCATTTCGGGCAATTTTTGCTTTTAAATATCAATTTTTGAGTGTCCAATACATATTTATCTCGAGTATAATAATTAATGTATATCCTTAAAGACTATATGACCAGTAACTACAATTTTTTTCAGATTTTTACGTGCTGCCAGTTTGATACAACGGGATAGGGAAAACACAATGTTTTACGGTTGCTCAAAATCGGATGTCGGAATATTTGCTATTTCTTGAAATATTAATATTGTTATCAAAATGATTATCTACTAAAATATTATTCCATTATCTTCAAATGGCAGAGAGTTCTGCGACTTAAAAAAGTACTTCTTTTTGGTTTAATGCTCGAAAAATGCAAGCGCCCTCTTAACCACTTTTTTGCCAGACCAGACGTATTATGTTAGGTATATTGTGTTAAAAATTTTCATCCACTATAATATACGAGTAATATTTCTATATATTTATATATATATATGTATTAGTAATTGCGTTCTCGAAAACGGCTCCAACGATTTCGATGAAATTTACAATAGGGGGGTTTACGGGGGTTAAGAATCGATCTAGCTAGGTTTTAATTCTGGGAAAAATCATTTTCTACACTTACAACTTCTTAACTCTAAACTTCCGAAGTCTTTTAATTTCGCAACAAAAGTTTACTTCTCAATAGTACAGTGGCTAGAGCGTAGATCTAACACGCAGAAGTACGCGTCTTCGAATCCTGGAATGTAGTCAGATTTTTTTTTATATACCCGAGCTGCCCGAGCAAGAGTCGGTCGCCCAGCTATTTATTATAATGAGGCACAGCATTAATTAACAGAATATTTCAGGTCGTCAAAGGAGAACATGGCAAACGTGTTCGTAAGATCCGCACTTCAGTGCATTTCCGCAGACCTAAGACTTTTGAACCTCCAAGACATCCCAAATACCCAAGGAAATCATTACCTAAGAGAAATCGGTAAGGATGGATAATTTCTAAGTAACTATAATAAACTAGATGAGTGCTTTTAAAATACTATTTTATGCATTGTATAAAAATAATAAAAATTTGCAATATTGTTGAGAAAAAGCTACTTGAAATTAATTGACAGAAATTCAACTTTTGGGTTTTAACCTTGAGTAGTGGGAACAGAATGGTGATAATCGGATGAGCTAGACGCGCATAGATTGCCAACCTTTTCTGTACCATCGCCATCTTCAGAAGAGAACAAAAATTTCAACATTTCCCTTTAGTCCATATTAGTTGTCAATATAGTTGCGAAACTATCTGTACCTAATTTATTTGTTTATTGTCTATTAAAAACCATAAAGCAGAAATTAATAAAACGACAACCAAATGTACAATAAAATTGTTTATTAAATTTTAAAATTAAACGCAGAATCAATAAGAAATAAAAAAAAATTAATTTATTTGACCAGCCTTATTGACTGCCTTGACGCCCCCCATTTATCTCTGGATCCTCTACCGCTACCATCCTCATGGACGATACCGGCGTCCACACTGGGCGGTATCGCCCCGGTTGGAAATCTATGATCTAAAGGGAGTTAACTTCACGTGGCTAGTGGCTTCACAAACTGACAGTTACATTTCTCAACATTGGGTGTGACAGGGACTTTAAAAATTTAAAAGCAAATAATTTATATTTTTCATTGTATTTTCATTCTTTTTTGTTTTGCAAATCCGTTCATGATGACTAAACCTATCCTTAATTATATTGTTAAGAAATATTCATCTAACCCATTATGATCCCATTTAAATTTAAATTATATCGCCCAAATTGTACAACTTTTATTTTTTTATTCATATATTTGTATACTTTTAATGGTGCAATAAAAGAGTATTATTATTATTATGATTTACTGGAAATGAAAAGGTGTATCACATAATAATTTTAATTTTCAGTATGGATGCTTACAACATAATAAAGTATCCATTGACCTCTGAAGCAGCCATGAAAAAAATAGAAGACAATAATACCTTGGTATTTATTGTTCACACCAGCTCCAATAAGCATCACATTAAGGCAGCAGTGAAGAAACTGTATGACATTAATGTTGCTAAAGTCAACACTCTAATCAGGTTTGTATATAACATATATAATAGTAAATATTTAAAATTACTTTTGTTTTATTATTATGGTATTACAATTTAAATGATGAAAACTCTGTGGGAATCTCATTGATTGAGAATGAAATAAAATTTTACACAATTCTGAAAACAAAATGTATTGTTTTGTTAAAGTCTTCTACAAATGGAATTTATATTTAAAGATTATCTATTTTTACAGGCCCGACGGCAAAAAGAAGGCGTACGTTCGACTTGCTAGGGACTACGACGCATTAGATGTTGCTAACAAGATTGGCATCATATAAGCAACACTTTATTTTTTAGGAATAAATGCTTAAAAATAAACTACTTTTTTAATTTCATAGTCATCATAAAATTAATAATATCATTTTAATACAACATAATTCATATAATTTAACCAGGATGGCTATTTTGTAGAATGCATAGAATGTCCAAAAAACACAGTCATAAAATATCGAGTAGTGCTAGAGCATCCTATCTACGATAGTAATATTGGTACTTACATTTTGTTACCTACTAATCACCGGGAACTGGAAATGGAAGTTAAGAATATACAAGTCATAATAAAAGTTAAAATTCTAGAAAAATCTCGAAAATCAGTCTGTTTCTCTGCTAACTTCTAAACCACGCAACCAATTTTGATACGGTTTTCATTATCATTTAGAGAATTTTTCCGGAAGGTTTATATGTACAATACATGTATATTATAGTAGTGAAAAGTCGAGAATTTCAATGATTTGTAAAAAACATATTTTTGGGATCTTACGTTACTAATGCTGGCTAAACCTTACGAGATAGATTAAAATAATGTACTACGGAATCGTATATCTCAAAAAAGTCTACAGAAGACTCGGTGATGCTACATTATGACTATCTCCTACAGGGCCGAATCTACCATATGGCTTTTTGGGCTTCAGCCCAGGGCCCCGTGGATACAAGGGGCCCCCAGCTAAGTCAAGTCAACGTCAAAAATAGACGATAATGCGACAAAATCCATAATTTTATTAAATTAAACAGATCGTAAGGTTTGCAGCCCTGCGAATCCTGCGATTAATCAAACCTATTCAATTCATTTAATTTAAGCCTACGTTCAGGTGTTGGTACTTCGAACTGACAGTTAAAATGTTCGACTGCCATTACACATTCATTCGATCTCGATCGTGCTTCGCTGTTTCCCTCTCGGACTCTGTCTCTTTCTATCTTGCTAGAATTATTTATAACTAGGTACCATTATTTATCATTTTTATTTAGTATTTTTAATTATTTATAACTAGTAGGATAGAAAGAAACGAGAGTTTTGGAGGAATGTAGCGGATCGTGATCCGGATTGAATGTGTAATGGCCGCCTACGGGTTGGCAACCCTGAACTCCCGGTATGCATCTCTATCAAACAGAACGGGGATTTCTGCGTCGATTTTTTACGGACGACAGTACATTTACTTAATTTTCTAGAGTTGTGGATTACTGCTTAAAAAATTTTACACGTTACTATTTAATATTTTGTGGAATAAATGTGGAAACTAACTACAGTGATATAAGTAAGAGACGCATTACATCAAAGTATTCTGATAATTCTACAGAGAAAGTTGCAGTACACGGCACATAGAAGTTTAAAATAGATACCCTAAACGTTGCACTGGATAATCTGAATACGGATTTAAATCAAAGAAGTCAAGTATATGAGACATGTAGCAAAAAATTTAAATTTTTAATGGATTTGCAAGACAAAAACATGCAACACATTGATTTAGAAAGCGCACGTAAGATTATTGATTATTATCTCAATGATGTTGATGAATATTTAGTCAATGAATGCATCCAATTAAAAACTTCAGTCGACAGAGTCCTACTCGTCTTGCGTAGACATTTTTACGATTATTTATGAAAAGAAGCTTGTTGACGTATTCCCGAACTCCGAACTGCTATACAATCTTAAAAATATATTTAACCTTACCAATCACAAGCTGTGAAGCCGAGCGCTCCTTTTCCAGGATGGCATATATAGAGAATAAATACAGAACGACGATGTCAAACTCACGACTTAACCATTTATCCGTTTTGTCCATAAATGTTGATTTAACTAAGAACCTAGAATGTGAGGAGCAAATTCAAGAATTTGCCAAAGGAAATTGCAGAAAGGTTGCTTTATAATTTGTCAATTTATTTACGGTTGTATTTAACAAACACAGGCATAATGTATTATAATATAAATCAAATATTTTGTTGTCTTATTTTTTTGTTATACTTTGAGTAATTAGGTGGGCCCCTAAGTAGTATTAACCCAGGGCCCCCTAAACTCACGGTCCGGCCCTGATCTCCTAACCCGAGGATATCCCACAGTAACCATTTTTATCTTTTACATATTACCACAGGTTAATTAGTTTAGATATTACTAAAAAATAATGGGTTATTTACGAAGCTATTTTAAACAATAATTATTAATCCTTATCCAATTAAATACGTTAGATACGTTGTGCATTTAATTTAAATCAAAATTGTCCTTCGCAGCATATCATTAAAATGAATATCTTAGAAAATATCACATTTAAAATTATTAATCGCTCGCAGCGAAATGGACAGTCGGCCATCACGTCCCCTTGTCCATACCGCGGCGGCAGCGGCCCGCGAGCCGCGCCCGCGCATCGCCCTAGACTCCTAGAGCAACGAAGCATTTTAGCCGGTAACACGTATACCGGAGCTCCAATTAATTATTTAAAAAAAACGTGCTTTCCAGCGCGACACAACAAACCGTGCTTATAGTATATGACCTACGTCACACACTACAACCGTGCAAAACCGGGCCGGGTCGCTAATATATGCATACAAGGTTATTTCGAAAGGATGAGTCAATACGGAAGGGTATAAAATGTCACGACAACACTACAACTGTGCGAAGCCGGGGCGGGTCGCTAGTATATTTAAATAAGGTTATTTCGAAAGGATGAGTATATACGGAAGGGTATAAAAGGGCATGACAATGGAAAATTTGCGTTCTATAACTTCGCCAAAGGTCAAGAAATCAGTTAACCTAAAAGTTCTAACAAAAATAAATTTTCACGTCACTAGCAAATATTTGTAATATACGGCATAGGGTTGCACATTTTTTTTTATTACATGAATTTTTTTTTGTATGGAAAACAAAATAAACATATCTCTTAATTAATACATCTGCAATACAACAGTCAACAGTGTCACGTGGAACCAAACTGTAACTGTACAAACTTTGCAGGCATGAAATCAGTCCGTGATTCTGATTTATCCACTATTATATTAAACGAGCAATAGTTGTAAAGTATATATGTAAAAATATATACACGGTCATTGTGAAAGGGGCTATAAATCCTCTGGGGTTTCAACGTGTCACTGTTGACTGTTATATTGCAGATATAATAATTACGGCATACTTATGTTTATTTTAATTTCCTTACAAAAAAAAAAACATTTATTCAATAGAAAAAAAATTTACAACCCTATCATTATGCCCTGTATTCCAAAGGGATATATACAATGGAGCTAAAAAATTAGTAATTTTATCTACAAATCTCAATATTTAAAATTGACGATTTTCTCTATGCAGGACAATGGGCACACCGTCCCCTGACCAACAGACTTTAAATGTATCTCACTCATTAGCAAGTTGATAATTTTTTACTATGACGACATCCTTGATGTATGTACGGGGTATTGCAGGAAAAACGTTTTAATTTCTTATTTTACCTAGCCGTCCCTCTGACCAACAGACTTGAAATGAATTGAACTGAAACATCGTAGCCAGTTGATAATTTTTTACTACAACGACATCCTTGAAATGTATGGGGTATTCCAGGAAAACAGTGTTTTAATTTATTATTTATTTTTACCGAACCGTTACCCTTTGTTAACTCTTTAAGTTACCAACAGACTTGAAATGTATCTCATTCAAAATATAGTAGCAAGTTAATAATTCTTTACAAAGACGACATATTATAACCAATGACTTATAACCACACTTATAATGTGGTAGAATCCACATGAAGTATGTTCTAAGTGAATTCGTTTTTTCTTTTCGTCGTAAAAACTCCTTCAGTAAAATGATAATAGGCTTTACTGAATTTATTTAGGACTTTTTGGAAGAGCGCGAGAACTTCAGCTACACATGTTTATTAGTATAGACTCTATAGACCTACTCCATTCTTTTCACTTATACAGAACTTTAAAACACAAGATGTCGTCATAGTAAAAAATTATCAACTTGCTACGATGTTTTAAATGAGATACATTTCAAGTCTGTTGGTCAGGTGGACGGTTAGTTAAAAAAAAATTAAAAATTGAAACACGATGTTCCTGGAATACCCCGTACATTTCAAGAATGTCGTCATTTTAAAAAATTATTAACTTGTTACGATGTTTCGAATGAGATATATTTCAAGTCTGTTGGTCAGGGGGATGGTCTGTCAAAAAAATATCAAAAAGTAAAACATGATTTTGTAGTCCCATACATTTCAAGGATGTCATGTTAAAAATTATGAATATGCTACGATGTTTCAAATGAAATGTATTTCAAGTCTGTTGGTTAGGGGGACGGCTGGGTAAAAAAAAATAAAAATTGAAATACAATTTTCCTGGAACACCTAATACATTGTAAGAATGTGGTCATAGTAAAAAAATATCAACTTGCTACAACAGCATCAATCAATTATCAACAGCCCGGTCCCACCCCTGATTTTAACGTGTTTACTCACGGGTTTTAATAAGTTTTCCTTCTTACCACCTCGGGGCCGGAGGTCCCACACACTGGACCCCCGCCCTCATTAAGAGGACGGGGAACACGAACTCCTTCCCCTCGGTCCAGGCCGGGTCCTTTCGGCACCACCTCCTACTCAGTCCCAACCCGGTACTGAGGGCATCGCCAGTGTTTATCGACTCTCCAGTCTAGAACCGCAGTGTTTAGTGCAAATAGGGCCACCTCGAGTATGTGGGCATGGAACCCACGCACTGCGCTCTTAGGGTGGGAAACTAATGCTCCACTTAATGGTAGCTATAAGCGCCTGTTGGTCCACCCCCTGTGACGGTCACCCCACGCCACTCGGCCCCAATTATACTAACCTAACCTTTTTTTTATTTTATTTTAATTTTTTACCTCAGGAAATGCTTTATGCATTCCGTTCCCGAACAAGGGGGGTGGCGAGAGGGATATGTGGGACTCCAAGCATGCAGGTTACTCACTAAAACCTGACGGTGTTCCTTCCAGTGCCTTTTGTCGCGTTCGCAGGTGCGCATTAGCATTCATCACGCGGACCGCAACAGGCGATACCCGGCCTAGACCAGGATCTTTCCGGAGTAGAGGCAAGAGAGTGGAGATTTCCCTGCCTCTTCCTTCTCTGTTGCTGGTCGATGCGTAGGAACACGCACGCATCGACTCCTGCGGGGCCTTATTTAGAGTGGGTGACACCCCCCCGAGTGTCACCTCAGGGCCTCAAGGTGGGAAGAAGGAGGCCGTTATACCGCCTCCTCCTGGCACCGGCTCTCCGGCGGCGAATCTGAGAAGCTTCTGGATCTTCTTCTCTCCGCCTCTCTCCCCTCTCCGCCGCCTCCTTCTGCGAAATGACCTTTTCGCAGAAGGTGAGAACCCCTTGCCACGACCTCTCGTCATCCACCATGGAATTTACCACAGCAGACAAGGAGAGGTCGTTCCCCACGAGGAAGGTCCTCACCTTCCTGGCACGGCGCTGCTCAACCCATTCCGGGCACTAAGCGAGCGTATGATGCGCGGTGTCCTTATCCCCGTCGCAATGGTGGCACCTGGGCGTTGTCTCTCGTCCGGCGATCCGGTGCAGATATCTGCCGAAGCATCCGTGTCCCGACAGTATCTGCACCATCCTGTAGGACAACGCGCCTACCCTTCTGTTCGCCCATTCGCGAAAGACAGGGCGGATTGCCCCGACGGTCCAACGGCCGGCCGTAGGTTCAGCCAGTCTTGCTTCCCAGGCCGTCATCACTGACCCTCGGAGCTTTCGCCTTGTCTCCTCCCCAGTCGTAGGCGGAGAACCCATGAGGCGGAGTTGCGTACGCCACTCGTAGAATTCGGCGTGCGCTACCGCCTCTAACTCCCACGGAGAGGAGCCCGCCAACAGGCAAGTCGCCTCGAAGGAGATGGTGCGATAACCCCTTATCGCCCCGACGGCCATCACCCTTTGTGGCTTTCGCAAAAGAGCGATATTTCTTTTGGCCGCCAGTATTGCCGCCCAAACCGGCACTCCGTAGAGCGACATCGATCGCACCGCTCCCATATGAAGGCGGCGGCATTTCGCACTGGGACCCCCGATATTGGGCATCAGCCGTTTGAGCGCAGCTGATGCCTTCATTAGCCGAGGGACCAGACGTGCGAAATGCTCGCGAAAGCTCCATTTAGTATCGAGAATAAGCCCCAAATACTTCATATAGGGATTAACCCCGATACGGATACTAACCTAATCTAACCTATTTAAAAAGTGTTTTTAATTATTACCAAACCCACTGGTAGTTCTTTGCCTCTATAAAACAATAAATTACTACGTTTAGAATAACTCAATACTCCACAAAAGGTGTTTAAGAGTTATTTTAACAAAAAAATATATAATATAATATGTATTTATGACTTAGGCATTTACGCGGTATGGGCATAGATCCCTATGCCTGCCCTTTCATGGGAGAGTTTTACAAAAAAGAACATTTGTTTGCCTCTAGCACAGACTTAAATGGAAGCAGACTATATCATCGATACAAAATGCACGCAAATTTAAACTAACAAACATTACTTGTTTTTCAATGTATCCCAGAAGTAACTAGTGCAGAATGTCAGATATGCTAAGGATTACCATTGGAAGTAATCGTAGATATTATTTGCCTCGAGATATCCGTATTTCTTTTCACCATTTATACATGTGAACACACGATTTATGCATAATAAAGTCTATCTTCGATTACCTGAAGCAAGATTTGTATTATTTTATAAATAAATTAAAAATAATTAGTGAAAACAAATATGGATATCTCGAGGCGAATAATGACAAATAATATCTACGATTACTTGCAATGGTAATCATTAGCATATCTGACATTCTGCGCTAGTTACTTCTGGCACGCATTGAAAAACAGTGAAATGATGTGTTTGATGCACATCTATAATGAGTTATTAGATAATGTAATAAGAAAACAATCGATTAATAAATAAAAGACTGAAAACATTATTTCTTTTATTGTGTAAGCTATTTTAGTTTTTATTCTCAATGTGATCGATCACCCATCGACTATCTCCCGATTTCTTTTAATTTTTGAGTTTTATGCGTAGTTTAGAGAAAATAATAATCAAAGGACAAAGCATAGCGGTGAATAGTTATTTAATAATTTTATAAAACATTCACTGACGCTTATCTCCTTCGAAAAATAGTTAACGATAACACTCGCCTGATATAAAACTTGTTCTATTTTCTCATAACCAAGTCTCTAACACTTACAGTAAAGCAATGATAAGTAGGCTTTACTGGAGTTACAAAGGACTGTTAAACGAAATTCCTCCAACTCCTCTCGCACTCGCACACAACTTTAACGTACAATATACTATAATTTTTGCACTTAAAACTCCCAAATGCACAAAAAATAGCAAATTTGAATTTTGAATAAAATGCTAACTCGTCTGATATAAAACTTGTTCTATTTTCTCATAACCAAGTCTCTAACACTTACAGTAAAGCAATGGTAAGTAGGCTTTACTGGAGTTATAAAGGACTGTTACACGAAATTCCTCCAACTCCTCTCACTCGCACAAAACTTTAACGTACAATATACTATAATTTTTGCACTTAAACCTCCCAAAAGCACAAAAAATAGCAAATCTGAATTTTGAATAAAATGCCAACCACGCTTCTTTTGTTCGCGCCAAAAAGTCTTTCCAAAAAACTTTCACTTGCCTGATTATCAACTTTCCCGACTTTTAAAAATATATCGCTTATGTCATTAAACTTCATGTACCCACATAAATCGAACCGCAAGCAAGGTCATCACAATGTACATGCGGCCCAAGACCAGCAGCACACAGCCGTCAGGCCTCACGTATCGAACGAACAATCATAACATTGTATCGTGGAGCCATTGGGAACACTCCAAATTACATCCTTCATGAGACAAAAACAATCTACAAAAAGAAGGAATATAATAAAGTAATAATCTCTAATAATAGTATATCAATTAATTTTATCCTTATTTACATTAACAAAAAGTACATACATACGTTAATATTTACGAACTTAAAACTACACATTATCTTTATTTTATCACATGAAAAATATAATTTGGAGTGTCCCAAATAGTCCCGCTCTAAGATAATACATAATATAGATACCCACTCCTTGATGCGGCCCTGAGTTCTGCATGTGTGTGAGTAATATTTGTTAGTGTTAAATTTGCCACGCATTTTGAACCGATAGGTATAGTCCGCTTCCATTTAAAAGTCTGTGCTTTGAGGTTATTTTATGGAATTTTTCTAAAGCAGGGATGTCGGAAGAGAAAAAAAAATCGATATCAATATTTATTAAAATATCAATATCTACGTCGATATATCAAGGAAAAAATATCGATATATCGGACAAATTTTCAAAAAATTTTGCGGTTTTAAAATAATAATATATTTAGTTCAGGCTAGCTCAATAATGTCAATAGTAATTTTTATACAAAATGTATATTATTTTAATGTACAAAAATCCCAATAAAAACGAAGGTACAGGCAGTCCTCGTACTTACGGCATGTTAGGTTCTCGAAATACGCGACGTAAATCGAAACGACGTAAGTCGAGACATATTTTTTCATATGTTTACATGTAAAACTCAAGGGTTAGGATCCACACGGACTCGAAATTAAAAAAAAACTGCATTTATAACAAAGGATATACATACTTTATTATCAAAAGTAAGTTCTTAAAATAATTATATATGCACTTATGAAATTGCTAGTTATTTTTGGTATTTGCGTGTTATTAATTTTAATAATAATTATAAAACTTTAATATGTCATCAAAATATACTATAACTAACATACTATTACTGTCTTGTTTAGGTGGCATAGTTTAAAATTCACTTAAATATGTATGTAAAAACAAAAACTGTCAAAGATGCAAAAAAAACGAATGTATTACGTCTTGATTGTCCGTTGTTCCTGAAGTAACTAAACAAAATCAGCAGCATGTGCGGGGTAATCCCCGTACGCCAACACCGCGCCCGCCGGCCCCACGGTCATTGACATCGCGACAAGTGAATTCTCCTATGTCGGAAATCGAAACAAATGACGTATGCTTGAGGAATAGTGTCAAAACATTGTTCGACGTAACTTGAAACGACGTAAATCGAAACGACGTAAGTCGAGGACTGCCTGTATTTTTATCAGTATTCCTTTTTATTATGCAAAATTACAAAAATATCAAAAACTAAAAAGCTCTGGTAATTAATATTTTTAAGATCTATTTATTATATCAGGCAAATCAGTATTTGTCCGGTAGCGAAAGTAGAAAAACTCTGTTCTTTACATGCTCCGCTGTCAGCCGGCTTCTATCGTTAGGAACCGCCAGATTTACAGCAGAAGTCACCTTCTCTGAAGGTACAGAGGAAGCCGTAGGTGTCAAGTATTTAAGTGCCAGATTCGAAAGAACTGGGGTAAAATGTCTCGTGTCTATTCGATTATAATTTTCGATTATGATGTATTTACTGACGCTGATTTCTGCTATCAATCACGAAGTCGCTACTTATTATTGCAGCGATTTGTCAATGGATTTTTTCAAGTCGCGGGAAATTTAAAATACTTTCACGTGACTTAATTTGTCGCCGAAAACGAGCGACGAGCGACTGTATGAGGCCGCACTTTAACACAAAGTATCTTCAAAAGAACTCACGAATGAAAGTGACGGACAACTGCTGCACATACACACACATACACGCAACGCAAACAAAACATACTAGTCATTAGTCATAGACAATACAGTTATTTTTTTTCGTTCGTTTCTCTTTTACGGTTTTGGTTCTAGTGACTTATGTTACATAAATCAAAAAAATATATATATCGTTTTTAATACAATTTTCGATATTGGATATTTTGTAACGATATATCGGATCAAAATATATCTGCTAAAAATATCGATATATTGAAATAAAAATATCGATATATCGATACTTTTTCAACAAGCCCATTCTAAAGCTTAGACAAACTACCAAAATTTTAATTACGTTTAGTCTTCGATCACAAATATATAACAAGATATACAATCAGCGTTCCAAAAACGTCCGAACCAAATGTGCGCTGAAATGAGAATTTTAGCGCACTCGGTCTTAGTAGTAATTTGCGAACACTAAAGGAAACATGACAAAGTGCTCCTTCAAAAATTGTAAAAATGACACGTCTAGAACGTTAAAAAAGGTGGTTTCTTATTTTCGGTAAGTAATTAGGATTATTTTATTAACTTGTTCATTATTTCGTTATAATAATAACGTTATATAGCTCTTTTTTATTAAATTCATAATAATACAATAATATTCTTACATTGCATCTAAATATGTCATTGCCTGACATGCAACATCTTATTCCTTGTCTAACATTATAATTTCTATGTGTCTTATCCTTGTCACTTTCATCTAACAAATCATAATGACGTAAATGGCGAAACAAATAAATTACGTGAATTACACTTTAAGCATGAAGCGTAAGATTGAATTTTAAATATATTTTTGTTAACAAACGTCGTTTCAATGCCATGGGAGAATCTTACAAGCTTTTACAACCTTTATATGCATGGACAGTAAAGTTTACTTTAAATTAACACATAATAATATAAATAATACTATACGATATTAGAAATGTATATGTCAATTCAGACAATAATTTGTTCCAATTTTATAAAGGATTGTGAATCTAGTTATATATTTGTGATCGAAGCGTTTAGTAAACGTCGTTTATTCAAAACTCAAAATTGGTATTAGGGTGGCTTGCAGCAACTACTTATTCAAACTCGATTTAACGATTTTACATCTCGCTTGCACCTATTTGACGCCACACTATTTGATGATCGGTGCAAGCCAGATATCAAATCCTTAAGTCGAGTTTAAATAATTGGTGCAAGCCACCCTTAATATCCAAACTACTTACTTAGAAAAGACAAATAAACTTACTTACCGATGAGAGGTTATGTTAATATATTTTTGCTTGCTGCGGCTTTTACAGCTTTTACGCTGAAAACATGGACTGAAAATCACCATGATTGCACACTTTCACTTCTTTCGTCTTTCAAGTCTTTCGTACATATAATAAATAATAATAGTTTCATAAAGTCCACGAAATCAAGGGATATAAAGTTTTTACAAATAATAGGTCTTTGAATCAAACTTGTCGTTACGGTTTTTATTGAAGCAATACAATTAAAAAGTGTCAAAAATACATAAATACATGTGTATTTTAGTAAATTTTTTGTCAAGTACAAGTAGGCGTTGTCAACAACTGCTTTCCAATGCTGCACGGTAAAGCCTCAACTGCTCGGTATTTACCAATTTGTGAACTTTTAATAATTTCGATTATGCGATATTTCGCAGAGCCTACACGTTTACATAGGTACATTTTTTTTGATATCAGAGGGGGCAAACGAGCAAGCGTGTCACCTGATGGAAACTGATCACCGCCGCCCATGGACACCCGCAACGTCTTCACGCTGTATCCCTAACGCCTTAATCAGACAGGACGGAGCGCCGTGTCGCGGTCCTTACATACATACTTCTTTCGCTTTCTCAAATCTTATTATGACTCCTACTTGACCGACTGCACGGGAAATAATTAAAGCATATTGACACATTTTCCGTCAATTTAACGGTAAGAATAACCTCAAACACTTGAATGAACCAAATCTGATCTCTAATATTAACTAACAAAACATTTATTAATAAAATAGGAACTTTAAAAAAGAAATATGCACATGCATAACTAACTCAACAAACTAAAGAAAGTAACGTCGTTCTTTAGTATGTATCTGTATTCACAGATACGCGATCAACTATGAATAGTTATCTGATACATATGTATCTAACATAAATATTTACGAGTCCCTCTCGAATATCTATATACCCCGCTATTTATAGTCGTTTCTCTGACATTTGCATAATATCCTCAGATCTAGAAGTACATAGATTGGGTCTTCCATACAGAATCGGTGATGAAAAATTGTTAGTGTTTTAATCTTGCATAGGTATCGTTATGTTCATTTCATCTATAGTAGGCAAATAGATACGTTAAAAACAGAAACAAAATGAAAAAACTGATCTAGTTTAATAAAAAGGTCGACTCATCAGTTTAGTGGTATATTATTATGAACTCACCTATTTTATGGAAATCTTGTTATTGTTAGTAGAGAGCAATAAATAAGAACAGAACAATTTGAAGTTAAGCCAAAAAAAAACTAATTAGGTTAGTTCCTACATCGATCATTTAACCTGTTCGATGGGTATGCTTAGGTATTTGAAAACTTAGTAACGAGTACAATGCAGTAGGCGGGTTATCTATTACGTCTAATTGACCATTTTCGATATACTTAAACACAGTACAAGTAAGCATACAGTATGCTATCTCGGCAGTGTCCTAGAGATAATTACCTACGGTCGTTTGGTACGTAAACACGCAATAGGGCTACTGACTTGGACTGAATGTTTTTCTTGGGTTACTTATTTTATAATAGGTACTATATTAAATTTTCATATTATCTTTTCATTTTATATTATTGCAAATTTAATACGTTTTTATTTATATAATTTTACTAGTATTTTATATCTAGTTTCAAAAGTTTGTGAGTTAGTATGGTGGAAATGGACAAAAAAAATGCTTTTTTATGTGCAGTATAATTAAAAATCAGCAATAAATTAACTAGATCATTATGATAATATATTTCCTACAAATTAGCAACAGAGAAATATTTCTGGTTTCGATATAGATGTATTCAAACATCCATACACTGAACATTGTGCTCGTAAACTTGATTGACATAATATTTAGTCAATAAATGCGCAGGAGCGTTTCATACCGTCCGACGATAACCGCGGCGCGCTCGCGACTGTCGTATGTCGAGATATGTCGAGATTTCGAGCGCGTTGTTTGGGAGCGTTTGTATGAAGAAAGCATACTGTATGCTTACTTGTTCTGTGACTTAAATATGACTGCACGCAATGATGTTAAATTTACAAAATAGGTAGATGAGTTACATGCACTCAAAAAGTGGCACCCCAAAACTTTGCTAATTAGCCAACCCGGAATTGGTCAAAGAATATAAAAAGTAATATTACAGAACCAACAATGTCAATGTCTATGGCGTATTCAAAATTCTAAAATCTTTGAATAATCCAAACTTTTTTTATAATATACACGATCATGTAATGACGGAGCCACCCAGTTTTAATCATTGTTTACATTTATTAAAAGCAATTATATAAAAATACAATTCAATGTCCGACTTCATTCTATGCATACAAATAACCCAAAATGGCAAAAAATATCAAAAAGGCAAAAGAAATGAATTAAATTTATTTGGAGGTAATTAGAAATAATAATTGCTACGTTTTTCTTTCGTAGTAAATGCATAATAAAAAATAATATCCATTTTATATGAAAGTAGTTGTTTATTTTCATCATTTTCAAATTTATAATTAAAAAATGTTGGTGATCTTTTTAAATAAATATATTCTCATTTACATGATTCAAGAAAAACGTAATTCGAAAAAAAGCAAACATCATTTTTTACTGTCCAATCCCATTAGGTATCTATCATATTTTTTTTAAATGTCTGTTCTGTGGCATTAATTACTAATATTCTATGAATTAGTCACGGATTCGCTTAATTGAAATTGACCAATCACAATAATTTAAAGAGCTATGTGATTTGTTTGTTTGAAATGCAATTAAGTTTTACATTGCATAGCGACGCAGTGCAATGTATATTTGTCTCACTTTGTGACGTTGTAACCGGGACAATGTTTTCTTGGATTAGTACTAACATAACCAGGGGCTTTTCACTTAGTACAAATTTGTGTTAGAGCATTTTGATATGGTATTTTTAGTTCGAGGACTCCTCAAGTGATGGCGCTAGTGTGTTGGTTACAGTATTTTGATAAAAATATGTATATTAATATTGAGGTAATGTAATTTGTTTGCAATAATAAATTACAACAATGACGGATGATATAATAAAAATACTTCACGAGTTATAATGAAAAAACATTAAAACCTACTTCTAGCAACACTGTAGTCATAAAATGGTAATTATGTAGTAACGACGGAGAGACATTTTGCGTTCCGTTCACAAAAAAAAAATATTTTTTATCAATTAATTCACAATTGATTATTTTCTAGAAGCAGTTTGTTTATTACGAAATTTTTAATGATAAATAACGTTTGAAAACAATCAAAATAAAAGATATTTTACATACATCTAGATGATATGAAATTGTATATAAGATAATTTTAAGTGAAACAAAATAGCTTGAAATGTAACGTTTGCTAATTAAAATTTTTTAAATGTTGTTTTTTTTTCATCGCTTTCGTTGTGCATTAAAATTTTATTTTATTTTTATCTAATTTTTGTGGCTTTTTTCAACGACTTTATGGACCCTGGCAAATTTTGTTTATTTTGTGACTATGCTCTGTTTTTGACTCCTACGATCAATTGTATTCATTGTTGACCCCGGCTACTACCCAAGGACTAGATTTAAATATAATGGCTGGCTTTAATAGAATACCTGTGTCTCACAAAATGACTAAATTATTAAAGTATTAAATAAATGCTGTAAGATTGCTAGAGGTAAGAATATATGTCCGGAACATCTTGTTTTATCTGCGTCAACAAGATGGATCTATCGAGAGAATTAAATGCATTTTTAGTTTTAAGTTTGTAAATATTAACGTTATGTTATGCTGATTTATGTTAATAAATGATATAGGTATTTGTATGGTAATAAAAGATTATTGAAATAATTGTGTTTTTATTAGACCTACAAGAATCCAATAAAAAAATTAAATGAGGTGAGGACTATATTAGATGTATATTTATTTATATATAGATGTTGATATGTACATGTCATTTAGTAGTTCGAGGATTCGTCACAGGATGTCGCTAAGATAGCATGTGTCACTGACTACTCTATATCAGATATAAGTCTATCTACCTCTTTTGTATTAACATCATTGACTGCACGGATACACGTTACAATGTCCATAGACTAGTAATAAATTATACGTCTTATAGATTTTGTAACCTCCGGCGAAAACATAATAAATAGGTACTTATTTATGTTCCATTTCGTATCTAATTTCTAAGATGACACAAGTTGGTTTTGTACTATAGAAATCTAATTCAATTACAATCCAAAAATTCATAGTCTAACGACAAGCGACAACTGGGGGTTATTCACAAACGTTGGAAAGTTTCCATGGCGGAAAGGCCGATCGTCGAAAAGCATAAATTCAATCCGACGGCTTGGATTTGTGAATACGACTATTTATAATATGATATATATATAATTTAAATATAATAATATTTCGGATCCGCGAATCGCGTATAGACAAAATCATCAAAAAGTTTTCTGTCGGATACGGAAACTTGATTTCCGACGTTTGTGAATAAGGGGGCTAGTACCTTTTCATTAAACATTGAATTCTAAATATTGCAAGTTACACATTAATAATATCATATTTTTGATATGAAACTAACTGATCCGACAGACATCTTATCCAAAAAATATTATAAATAACGATCCCAAAGAAAGAAGCACTTTCTGTTCATCCGGAATTTTTTGGGAAATTTTACCAATTTTTCTTTCCTTGAAAACCTTTCGAAGTAATATGAACATTTAAAAAATAGCCAAATCGTTCTCAAGTGATGCACTTACCAACGAACAGCATGTAATCGTTATTTATATAGATTGCAGATAATTGGTCATACAATACAAAAACTTAAATATATATCTCAATGACTAGCACCTGCCTTCTAGACTTTGGACGTTAGTAAAACCCAAAACACGACTTTTTTAAATTATATCTGTTTGCTTGTTTGTTTGTCCAAGCCAATCTCAGAAACGGCTGAACTGATTTTGTCGAGACTTATGTTGGAAGGTAGAAGACTTTTCAGAAAGTTATCTAGTGTGCTTTTTATTCCGGAAAAAATACCGAATGTAACGTGGGAGAAAATGCGTAGCACAGCTAATTTCTGATTTAAAATTTATCACGAACACCTGTGCCGTGTTTTATTTTTGAAAATTCTTTATTTTTACAGAGGAATTTCGAATTGCCGGGATCCCGGTGCAAAAATCTTAATACCGAATCAAGACCGATTTTCCATAAAAGTCCAATGTCGCCAAACTCAAGCGCCCTTTATTTCTTATGAGAATAAATCAGTGTTCACAGACAAGAGAAGGGCGCCTATCACATTATCAAAATCATAAAATTATCGTAAGTAGGTACATTAGTTAAAAATATGGTAAAACGTTCCGTGTAATATAAAATTATATTTTATAATATCAATCCGATTATCCGATCCTATCTCCCTTTCAAAGTACTGATCGAATTCTATCTTACCTTCTCTTTAAAGTCCCTGAACGTAATATTTTAGTTGTACATGGTCCTTTCTTACCTCTAATAAGTTACTCAGTTTTTTTTCAATCTAGCGTCCTTCGCAGTGGTTGCAAAACTGTTACTACTCTATTCAAAATAATAAAATACTCTATTCAAAAATAATCTATATAATAAATCTAAAAAATAAAATAAATCTATAAAATAAATCTAAAAAATAATCTATTCAAAAATACTCTATTCAAAAAAAATACAGTAAAAAGTTTCTCACTATCCTTTATCTTCTTAAAAGTTCTGCTAACTTCAACACATATCTCCAACGGCCTTCATATGGTTAACTTTTTATATTCTAGCCCAGTAAAAATACGATTTGAAAAAAATTACTTGTAAGACATTTCTTTTTGTAGTTGTTAAATATTTTTTTCATTCAATATGTATTTTTAACTATATTTACGAATCCACCCCAATTGCCACATCTTTTGAAAAAGGCAAAAGTGTAATTATAACAGTTTATTACAGTATATACAGGCAAAGGTGTAATTGTAACAGTTTATTTTGTGGATTTACATTTTAATCTCATAAAAAAGGGAACTATCAACAACTGATAAGCATACATAACATAAGCATTTTTTTTAAAGTTACATTTAAAACAACATTCTGGAAGTTAAACGAGTATTATAAAACTTTTTCCATACATTAAACGTGTTAGAAAAGAACCGCTAATGTCTGATATGAGACGGGATGTTAAAAATATTGAAATGATATGTGTGGTTATTTTTGTTTCAACTGTTAAAATTTCTGAAATAACTACTATCGAAATGTTACGAAAAAATACATATAATGTCAAAGTATCTCTAGTGATCGTATCTCAGTTGTTAAGGACATCAATCATTTATCACTCATGAGTCAGCCGGCAGTCAGCAATCAGCACTCAGCAGTCACCATGGATCATGAACTTAAAATAGTTGATTATCATTAAAATTGTTTATATTTTATTAAAATAAAAATACAACATGAGGACTTTTGTAACCTCATAGGTAGACTTCGCATGCTTTAATATAAAATTTCTTTGAACTTTTACATTTTGAATAACGTCTATCATTTATTTTTCTCATAGATGGGAATGAAAAGTAGTAGTCGGTAGTCAAATCAATTCTTTACCTCGGGCGCCATACACTGAATCTCTCGCTGCGCTCAGGATGACTAGGACTAGGTCAATGATTTTACTTTAGTTTCCTTCGCTAGAGTCAAAATGAAGATTCGCCGTAAAAATATTATTTTTCTCTCTTGTTATACAATCTACTATTACATAATTAATTATTTTTACAAAATTAGGTACCGTTTTCACATTATTCTCACACAGAACTTAATTGACCACCTGAAGCGGATGACCCTGTTTTGCATTGCTTTATAAATAATTTATTAAAATGGGGGACAGCATTTTATCGTGTTAGATGTTATCATAGACGTCCAGCGAATCAAAGTACAATAATGAGAAGCAACATAGCTATGAGCTATTAGCGATAGTATTAGCGAGTAGCGATTTTATAAGCTTTTGCCCGCATTTCAAATTGATTTGTTTTTCCTACTTATAGATGCCAATAATAGTGTGATGTGACAATACTAACTAGCAGTATAAAGTTTTTTTTAATTATAAGCGATTGATCACTAATTAAAATGAGTCTTTATAGTAATGACAGATCAAGCTCTAACACAATCTTACTCTACCGATCCAGATGAAAAGTAAGCTAATACAATCCTTTTTTTTAACATCAGAAAATGCTTCATGTATCCCGGTCCCGCATAGAGGGGTGGCGGGGAGGTGTGTGGGACTCCACGCCTGTAAAGTGCAATGCTGGGCTACCCACTAAAACCTGACGGTGGTCGTCTCTCACCTTTTTTCTAATGTGTCTTTGATGGCCAAAGCTACCTTGTTGCCTCTTTTGAGCTTGGACCCCAGACTTGATACACTCTCAAGCCTATGATTCACGGACTTGTTCAGAACATATAGAGCAGTATGGGGCAAAACCTCACTGCCTTGCTTTACGACCAACCTTTCCGCAGCGGAAACACTCCCCCAGCGGTCTACCTCCGATGTACAATTTACGCTTGCATGCCTTAGTTGGAGACAACGGTAACATCTCATAGGCCTACTACAGCTGCCTCTTTTCTTTTGTCTGCCGCAAGGGGAGGGTGACTGTTCTTTTCTGAAAGAAGACTTTCTTCTAGTGCTTTAAACTTCGCATCCATCATGCCCCCCACCACCGAAGAGCACAACGGAACGTGTGAGTTTCTCTGAACCTTCCTCATCCGCGAATAGAGGTACTGTAGCAGGCGCAGGCTGTTGCCTCATCGTATCCGTGGTTTTTCTTGCAGCTCCGCCAGTTGGGCACGGTCCACACTTGCATGGAGCGTGTATTCTACTCCGTGAGCAATCTTACTTCGGCCGGTGAATTTTGCCCAACTATTTCCCTCAACGACTGTCTTACTGCAAGGCACACAGAGTTAAGGTCCCTTACAAAAGTCCCCTTCAGAGTCTTTGAGTTGGAAGCCACATTCACACACATCACTTTGTTAATAGATTCCACCATTCTCTCGTAGGGCTTGTCAGTAGAAGCTCCCGTCTAGTCGAAGTTGGTTGGTAGGTTGTCTATGCACTAACCGGTGCCCTCGGGATTTTGAAAACCGGTGGATCACGAGACAGTTCTTCATCCGCTTGTTTCTTTAAGCTACATTCAGGCTCCTTCAATTTTATTCTGGCCTCTGACAGGCTTACATAACGGCCCGATGTAGGTTGGTGGCCTCGCCTAGTGGTTAACACCTTGAGGGCAGGAGCGCCCGACTGACTGACCGAACTTCCCTCAGCTGATTTCTGTCAGATTTCTTTCTTGCTCCTCGTCCGGGCGAGCCTAACGACTCCATAGATGACCATGCCATCCTGTCACTTCTGGAAGAATCAGACAGAACCGACTCTTCCCCTTCTCTTCTGCCTTCATTCCTCTCACCGCCTTCTTTCTCCAAACTTCTTCCATTATCAGATTTATATTTAAGTGTAAGTTTGTCCATTTCATATACGTCCTCGATTTATCGGGGAGTCGGTTTATGGAACGATCTAAACGTCGCTCCCCGGGTGACGTTCCGGGGAGAAGGGTATTTACCACCGGAGGGCCCCAGGTATCTAGAGGCTTTTACGTGTTTACTCACGGATTTGTTTCAAGTTTTCGTTTTCTTGGGCCGGCCAATTAAGACAAGCCCGTCATCGGTCCGCGCAGCCATAATATACCCCCTTAGCACCATATATGGCGATCGTAAAAGTAGCTGCGCGACGTCCCGGGGAGGGCAGCTGGTGCAGGTCCGCCCCCCAGAGGCCACCTGGCGACATGGTTAATGCCGCCGAGCACATCAACACCCATTGGTGTATTTAGGGATATTTTCCATAAGCAGGCCCCTGAGATGCGATGGCCAATGAAGCCGAGTTGACACCCAATGTACAGTCAGTGAGCACGATTAACATCATAATTGATAAATAGATTTACACTTCTTATGTACTGTCTGTCGCCGTAACGTCATGTTTCACGTGTTTGAACAATAAACTTTGAATTCTACCATACGAATTTTTCAAACGCGGTAAAGCCGCAAAGTATAGATATCTATTAGACGGTGACTGTACGCACTAAAGTAATTTCAACTTAAATTTTTGAGCTTCCTGTATTTCGTTCATTAATTTTCAGAATGTACTTTACTTCAATTCAGTATTAGTAGTATCAATAAATTAAAACTTTAATTTACGTTTCTTCTCTGCAAAACTATTTAAAACTTTTTCTTGCGCGGCGTTTTTCTGGACGTACTTGTTTTTAACCCCCGACGCAAAAAGAGGGTGTTATAAGCTTAACGAGTGTATCTGTGTGTGTGTTCGTAGCATTGTAGCACCGAAACGGATGAACCGATTTTAATTTAGTTTTTTTTTTTCGAAAGATCACTTGATCAAGAGTGCTCTTAGCCATAATTCAACAATATCTGATCAACCGTTTAAAAATCATCAGCACTTTTATAGTTATTGAAGAGATGCGAGCAACCTCTACTGGTCTGATCGATTCGAAATTTAGTATCCTGTGACTTAAATGATATTATAATAATATGGTAACCTTAACCTGATGTTGCAGCATAATCTGAGATGAGCAGGATACCTAACTCTTCACCAATTTACAGCAGAGGTCGTGTTGGGGCTCATTGGAATGGTCTCAATGAATAGATAAATAGATAGATGGTGATCAAGGCCTGATGATGGAGCGAGCTGGAAAGAGTATTAGGAAAGCACAACTAATGTCGCAATTTCGTATATCGTCCCGAAAGGTATTAGTGTGATGTGTGGATAGAGTGTCGATGGCAGGACATTACAAAAGCATGAAATAAAACTTCAATAAAAAAATTTAAAAACCCCGACTCAAATAAAAAACAACACACAAACGAAGGTTTTCTAAACAATGTCTCACTGTATGCCTTCATAATCATGTATGTGTATTGATGTATGTATACAAAATGTTTTTAACCGACTTCAAAAAAAGAAGGAGGTTCTCAATTCGTCTGTTTTTTTTTTGTTTTTTTTTTTTATGTTTGTTACGTTATAACTCCGTCATTTATGAACCGATTTCAAAAATTATTTTTTCGTTTGGTAGATAGTACTTCAGAGGTGGTCTCATTAAAATTTAATCGATATTGGAGCTTGTACTTCGAAGATACACTAGATAACACGACCTGGTTATAAACTTTATTTACCTATATTGACGATTCTCTTGTATATCGTTGCGCTCCGAAATTAAAATGAAGTTAATTGCAGACCTGCCCTAGATATTTATTTAGGTCAAGACCACTCAAAAGAGAGAAATAAAAATTTTTATTAAAAAAAATTAAACTACCTTCAAAAAAAACACTGAAAAGTATAAAATAACTATCCTTTACTAATCAAAACTCAAGTACCTACAATTAAAATAACTTTATAAATACGATACACCTATCTATATAATTAAATTTGACAGTTATTGAAGTCGGTGCCAAATCAATGTGCAACAACATAGTCTATTAGTCTGGTAGGCTTGGCACCGACTTCAGTAACTGTCAAATTTTATTATAGTATAGAGAGATAGTTATCCAGCTTTCGAATGCACCCTTTCTAGTGGAGCAGGATTATCACTACATTGTGCCAAGCCTCAGGTACCTTGCGGTTTAATAAGCAGCTTGTAAGCAGCAGTGCATGAGCTCTTCATAGCCCTCTGACCCTAGCTTCAACATCTCGGATATGGTATTATCTTGGTCTGGAGATCTTCTGTTTTTTATTTGACTGAGCGCTAGCTGTATCTCTTCTACAGACACGCCAGGAATTTTCTCAGAACCGACATTACATTAGTAATGACTTTAGTAACGAATTGACGACCTATGTCATCTCGTCTTCTCGGCATTGTCATGAACACTATAAAACGACACGTAATTGTTTTCGAAGTCACTCAAATTTGTCGATTTTACCATGAGAATTTTAAAATATTGAAAACTTCAAACCATGTCCTCGAGTCACGCCAAAATTTGTTGTTGTCTGTGAGATGGAATAAAGAAGGAATAGATAAAAAACATTAATAAGGATGTCTGAATAAAGATGTTATTTTATTTACAAAATCTTTATGAGTAAGTAATCACTACGTTTTTATGACAACCAACTTCTTTTTCTTATCGTATGCCAAACTGCGTGTATATAATATTCTAAATAGTCTGTATATAATCTTGTAAATCGTGTGTGGGATAATAATGAGTTTCCCACAGTTTGTTTACACAAATGTACGGAAGAAATGTCATTTTTGTATAGCACGAATGATAGCACGTCTGTTAAACGATAGATCCGACACGAACGCCAACTATTAAAAATAATTCGAAGTGGCGACTCCCATACAAAATTATAAATTTTGAATTTTTCGATTTTTCGGCTGTTCTTTAGAGTTTTCCCTTTTTTTAAACCACCCCTGTGCATAGCGAACAAAACAAAAAAAACATTATTCAAATCTGTCAAGCCGTTTTTGAGTTTTAGCGAGACTATAACTAACAGCAATTGATTTTTAGATAGATATGTACCTAATGATCCAGTGACTTTCTTGATTAAACCAACACTAAAAGTGATTGCTCTTTCACGAAAGGAATTGTGATGTGTGACAGCAATGTTTTCTTTAAATAGAATAAAAAATATGTTCGGGCATGGATTTCGACATTTATATGAGTCCACATCTGCCATGCAATTCTGTAAAAACTCGAATCACCCAAAGAGAGACTCGCTCGATAATTCACCCCACTTCACATTCGAACTCACTTGACCTTCAAATGGAATTCTCTAAACCAAACATTCTAGGAGCGAAGTGAAGTGATCTTAGATGCGAGTTTATCGGGGATTGCTTTAATAAACATCTCAGTCGATATTTCGTCTTAGAGTATTTTAACTTCTTCTGAGATAATTACGTTAAATAAAACTCGTTTATTTAGATTGGATTGTTATATTTAGCGAAACTTCATAAAATTCATTTACGATAGTACCACTCGCCGCCGCCACTCATCGAGGCGGCGCTAGTATCTCTATCGACTTCAGAGAATACCAAATCACAGTTGACAATCTCACCGCGGATTCAGAAGTGAATTTGACTAATTTGCGTTAGAGAATCGTACTACAGGCCGGAGGCGCCTTGCTCTTGCCTCACGTGCCATTAAAGATGGAACAGAACGATTGTATTGCTTATTTGTACTGTTTGCGTCAAACTTTGCCTTCAAACTCAACGTTTAAGTTTACAAGAAACTCCACAAAATAAAAGTACCGTTTTTGTTTTCTTTGAGAGTACGTTATCATTACTTCTTTTTGTCATATATGTATTAGACATATTATAAACCTTCCGAAATAAATTCTCTAAATGATAGTGGAAACTATATCGAAATCCGTTGTATGGTTTAGAAGTAAGCGGAGAAACAACCAGACGCGGACAGCGACTTTGTACAATTTTGAGATTTGTATCGTATTTATAAAGTTAGTAATTGTACCCGCGACTTCGTCTGCGCGCAAAATTTTTTCGTTACTATTCCGGGTTAGCGTTTCCTTTTCACCCCCATTATGGGTAGATTTACCATAAAAGTAGCCTTTGTCTTTCTCTTTATAAATGTCTATCACCGTCCTAAACATCATAATCGGTTCACCGGTTTAGCATTTCCCATACAAAGTTTTGTCCCCCTTTCCATCCATTTAGCGATAGATTTTTGACAAAATTAGAAGCCTATGTTCGTCTCCTGGTTTCAAACTATCGCCGTGCTAAATTTCATCGAAATCGTTCTAGCGGTTTAGCCGAGAAATCGTAACAGACAGACAGATACTTTTACATGAACCATACATATTAGTATGAAAGTGTGGATATGGATGGTATGGGTCTGATACCTATAGTATACATGTATATTTCAATGTAGGTACAACTAACTGGCCCGTTGGTGCAGTGGCATATGCATCTGCATTCTAAGCTGGGGTCTCGGGTTCGATCCCCGGTCCAGGTCAATTTAGGAAACAAACTTTTCTAAATTGGCTTGAAGTCTGGGTGTTATTGGGTACTCCCCCAGATTTCGTAGTGTGGTACCCATAGTACATGCTTACTGCTTAGTTTGGGGTCACACAATCTGTGTAATTGTCTGGAGTATTATTATTATTCATTAGAATAAAAAATAGATGTTAGTTTCATAATCTCCACCGGAAGCAGCTTCAAAAATGACTTTTAATGTTATTATTTTACTAAAAGATTATATTATTTTACTAAAAGAAGAACGTCATGTTGGATTTCAAAATCGACGTCATTTTCGAATTCTGGACCCCAAACAAACTTGAAAATGACATCCGTCTTGAATTTCAAAATCAACGTCATTTTCGTAATCTATACCCCAAGAAACCTGAAAAATTACGCCCACATCAATTTATTGAAAAAAGTAATGTCCGGCACCTCAGATACGAAAATAGACATTATTTTTGTAATCAGCACTCTGTGTCGCAAATGTGTTGCAACTTGCAATGATGCACGTCGCATAATATACAGAAACCTTCTCCTGTGTATTCCGTTTTATTTGATGCCCATATTGCTGGAGTTCTTAAACAAAAAGTTCTGCTTATCGCGGAGTATCCGCCATATTAGATTTATGTTGACATCACACATAGAGGTACTTTCTGCCACATATACCTTCCCCTGTATATTCCATTTCATTTGATACCCATATTGTTGGAGGTCTTAAAAAAGTTACTTTCTATCGCAGAGCATCCGTCATATTTGATTTATGATGACGTCACATATACAAAAACCACATGGCATTTTTTGAAAAACAAATAGCCTACATTTGTTTTCGGGCACATACTTTTTCTGTACCAAATTTCATCATAATCGGTTCACCGGTTTAACATTTTGCCATATAAAGTTTCATTTTCTTTTTCACCTCCGTAGAGATAGATTTTGGAAAAAAATAGCCTATGACCGTCTCCTGGTGTCAAACTATATCCTTGCAAAATTTCATCAAATCACTTCACGTAATCATCACTTCATCAAACGTAGCAGACAGACAGACAGACTTTCGCATTTATAATATTTTTGATTAGTAAAAGATAGTTATTTTGTACTTTTTGGTGTTATTTTCGGGTCGGGTAAAAGTCGGGTTATTTTTTTTTAAGTTTTTTGATTAATGAAAGGATAAGCTTTCTCTGTATTTATAAATATTTTACAATAAGTATTATAAATAAAAATTAAAGTAAATTAGAAAAGTTATAATCAATCAAAGTTATTCTGATTTCTCGTTATTTAGAATATAAATAATACATTTGGAATTTCGTCATGCTCTTTGTGCGTGATCTACAAACGAACACGTCGATGTCTCTTTATCCATTATGAGTGCGGTCCATTAGGTTAAGGTCAGTAGTCGCTAGTCACTTAGTACCCACTACATGTATATTTTTCCATCACGTGTACAGGGTGTACCACACCTATGGTTATGGGACATGGAGACAAAATAGGTTTCTACTTCAAATATTAAAGATAAAATATGTCATAAGTGTGTGGTCATATTGGCAAAGCTAGTAACTGGTAGATAATGCGCTAGTAGTCTATTAGCAAATGGCAGTCACGTGTTATAGTGAACTGTTAGCGATAGACGCTATGACTGCTGATCTGCTGGCAGCGGGCATTTTAGTAGTTCATAATGAAATTTAAAAACTACGACAAAAATTGCTAATGGCTAGGTACTAGCTGACAGCTTTGGACTTGACAGCGAATACAGACACTAGTCGAAGTAGCTGAGCTGGAATTTAAGTAGTATGCAGCGGAAACCAAAAACTAGTACATACATACATATCTTCACTCGCTGTGTATGGCGATTTTGGCTGAGTTAGATTTACACTGTCTATTAATGCGGACAGAGCACCGTTCAATTTATTGCCAGCTACTACCCGTCTCATCACATCCAACACTTTTCTATACCTCGAAAACGCGCTCCCCGGATACACGTTCGTTTGTTCGTTTACGTTCGATTACGTTCACTTGTTCTAGACATTTTCCATTTACCCTATTTCACATTTTGTACATGTACCCCTTCAACCTTAGTTTTGTTCACATTTATATTCAATCCTTTCACTTCACAGTCTTCTTTCATGCACATAACTAGTAAACTATTACATTACCATTTCGGTCCAACCTCGTAAATCCAATTGCAGTTTAGCTCTTCTTGAACTATAAAATAGCTGCTAGTTACTATTTAATAGGTTTAAATTTGACCGCGCCCTAATGGAGCGTATCTTATTGTCAAAAGTAAGTATCTAATTTACTAGTATTGCATATAAAGATTTAGAAAAATCATCTGCTTGAGGCGAAAAATCGAACCGGCCAATTATTTATTAATCTTTGTTCTAATCACACGGCTTCGGAGTTGAGATTGCTTAGGTGAAATTGAAAGTACCTACTGAAATATTTAGAAGACTTGCACATGCTACCGAATGTTCACAAATATAAGTTGTATTTTATTTTTCTTTCTTCTTCGTAAATAAGTAATAAACATCGGGGATACTGCATTAGCACATATATCTGTTTATAATATTATCGCGAAGTAAATAATATACCATGTGGACTAACTATATTTTACAGAGGTTAAAAGTTTTACATAGAGTAACTTCAAAAAAGTATTTTATGAGAGTTGACACCTTACAGTATCTGCAAGACCAATTGGAGCTATACAATTTTAAATTCGTACACTGACGTCATATCACAGGTATTTTAACCTCCTGTGGTTTGGTTAATGTCACTTACGCAGGGGATATTTATACGCGCTATAGTACTGTCCCTCCCAAACGATATATAGTATATAAAATATTATGTCAAATACATATATCGGTAATTTTACTGTCTCTGAACTTCGACCGTCTTGTAAGTTTGAGAGATAAGGTTGTATTAAATTGCTAAAGCAGATGGCGCAACTAACAAGACGACCGTGGCAAGTTCAACGCTGATTCGGGAGACTTCGGCAAAACTCGTGATGGACTCGTTCGCGCATCGTTCGCGCTTGCGAAGAATTCTGTACAACAATGTCTACAACTACTACAACTTCAGTCGTTCTGTTTCTCGGCCCTCCTATACATATATTCGCTTGGTTTGCTAAATCGCATGTTGAGTATCAAATGTCGACGACGACGTTATCACCGTTCTCACTCGCTCACGTTAACCACAATTCACAACGCAATAAAAACAGCATCTACCTACCTACCTACTGCACAGGCACAGTTATTATCCATTTACTCGCGGTTGCTGTCATATGTATTATGTGTCACGTCACGTATATACGTCAATAGAATAGTCCTTAGTCAGTTCAATTTATGAAGTGTACCAAGTGTGTCGCCCGTCACTGGCGCGCTAATACTATCGCGTATTCTCCAATTAGTGACCTTGCACTTACACGATCCGAGTGACTACGTATCTTTATAGTGTGACCGTAATTACAACGCACAAAATGTCACACAACACAAATGAAGTACTAAAAGATGCAGCTTCTGCTGCTGCTGTTGCTGGCGGTTCGCTATTTAGCACATTTGACATAATTATGCTCATCATATTACTGGGTGGCGCAATTTGGTGGTTATACAGTTCAAGAAAAGAAAAGAAAGATGAAATACTGCTCAGTAAATATTCAATTCAGTAAGTAAATAGATATATCTATAACTTTTAACTTTATAAGTGAATTAAAGTTAACGTAAGTAGATACTTAATGTTTACTAAGCTAAGGATTATTAAACCAAATACCGGCAGCTACAAAAGTTCATATTCGTACAGTGCTATCGACATGACATGAACAACACGAACAGGTACTTACCTTCTTTAAGTAGACGTTGCATCTATAATATAATATGTAATATGATTGGTGCTACCGTTGCTACAAGATTTTATACCTATGTATGCTATCTATATATAATGTGAACTGTGAGTGACTAAATAAAAGGCAAACAAGTTACGACTTTATAGGCACATAAATACCTTCCTACATACGACATTACTTGTAACTGTGACGTTAGCAATTTATAGTATTGACCATAGACTTTTTATAAATCCATATATCCTGTTCTGTACTACGAAGTGAGGCAAATAAAATCAAATAAAATGTTTACGCGTGGGTTCCGTTTTCTAATGAAATGGTGGCCGATCAGCTTATCTGATAATAAATGTGTGTCGTATGTACAATTTAATCAGCTTGTCTGACGTGCCTCACCTTTGCTGCTGGGATACAGCGTCTGGAATTATAGTCTTATAATAAGTCTATATATTTGACATGTAACATGTTCCTGAAGATATTGTTTTATGTAATTACGGTTATTTCAATTCTGTTATCGATTATTATTTATCGAAGTCAAAACAATAAGCTGTACATATTTAAGTGTCTAAAAACGTGTTTTATTCCGAAGTTCAGACTCCCAGAGTCCAGGATCCCTGATTCATATTTACATTATTAAGTGATTATTAATTATGTTTAGGGTTTTTTTTCTTTGCGCATGGCATGGCCCACAGATTAGCGCATTTAACATGTCACATATTAATAAGTAGAATCGTTATCGTAAAACTCCTCCAGTAAAGTGATAGTAAGCCTTACTGAAGTTATAAAGGAGACTTCTTGGAAGAGCGCTAAAAGTTCAGCTACACATGTTTATTTTCAGACCTACTCCATTCTTTTCACTTACACAGAACTTTAAAACACAATATACTATCACTTTCGTACTTTAAAACTCCCGAAAATGTAAAAAATAGAAAATCTAAATGAAATGACAACTTCGCTTCTCCCGATCCCGCCAAAAAGTCCATCTTTAGGGTTTATTACGCTGATCGCTGACTGATCATGTACAGTTAAGGTCTTCAAATGTTAGACAGGCTGTAACACTTCATCGTGTGAAGAGCCTCAGTCTGTTCAGTTTTTGCAAGTTTACAAATATTTATAAATCGATATGGGCATGATTAGTTTTGTGGCTTCGCGCGTTGGTGCGTTGAAGCGCGTTGAAGGGTAAACAATTTACTATAACGATTTTTTGCGTGTTGCAATTTGCAAACGCAAGTTACACAAACGCATGTGATTAGCGTGATATGTATCACCATGTGTAAGGTTCCGTATATGAAAAATTGTAATGCTCATATAACGATTTTTAAAGATTTTGAGAAAACTTTATTTTCGTAACATAGGTACCTCGTTTTACTGTCTGATCTCTATCCGTATTATGTCTATCTTACGGAATGATTTTAAGTTATACCTACCTAGGTAACAAAAAACCCTTTATTAAATAAACATTAAATATTAAATAAATTTAAATAAACTATTCGTACTCTTTTTTTGGGTTTCGTGATACCTAGATGAATGAGAGGTAGGTGTAAGATTTCAGTGCAATATGAGCGTGTGAGGCCTATTATACATATAGTATTTAGCTATCTACACATAAGATTTATTAATAAAAAGTACATACACATGTTAATATTTACAAACTTAAAACTACACATTATCTTAAATAATAAACTTCCTCAAAGTTGCCGCTTAGAAAGCTGTCATTGCTCAAGGTACCCAGCAGACTGGCAGCATTGCCTCTTTGAATAGCCAAACTGATTCGTTGGCGGAACTTTAGCTTATGTTATAGATAATAAAAAAAAAAAAGCTATCTACACTGAAATCTTTTTTTCATTCCTCAGTTAGAATGTCCTCAGTTACACGTATGGAGAGTCACCCTTAATTTCTTCAATAGTGATTCGGATGTTGAAACATGAGAACGTGTGTGAAGACGCACAGTGCGGTTCTTACCCGTAACAAATTCTTAAACTGTAATAGGAGCGTCTCTAATGGTCTACGGTAGATGTATCTTCTGACGCTCACACGGAGCTAATGGTGGTCGAAGGACGCCTAGAAGCAAATTGTTAAGTGAATACACCTTACAAGAACATATCGTATCTTATGTGAATTTCATTTGCGTGTATAGTCGATGTGAGAAAATTGGACTGGCATCGTGTCGACCGGATTTAAACTTTAAAGAACATGTTCGGAATATAATACTAATAAAAGAGAACCAGTTCTCACCCTGCACATACTCTCCAGTAATTAAAAAGGTCTCCTTCGACCGCTTCGGAGGAAACTCACAAACGGATGTTAAAAATATAATTCAGTTTGCATGCAAGCTTTCACTAGAGCTAGAGTTTAGACTATATTAATTTTGGTTTAGTTTTTTTTTCGAAAAAACGAAGTAAAAATTTTTCTGTATCAACCTGTTTTTTATTTCTCTATAAAATTACAAATGGACAACCATAACATTAATTTTTTACTAGATATTGTTCAATTAAATTAATGTTTTAGTATTTAATTTTGTTATTATGTCTCAAATCTACAATTACCTTATTTTACCTTCCATGCTGCTGAGTGTATATTTTTTCAAGTGAAGACAATTTACTTCATTTATTATCTATACATATAATAAAGCAGTATAGAAACCATGTGTCTGTATATTGAAAAAAATCAGTGTGGGCGATAAAAAAAGAGTAATAGAACACAAAAAAGCATTCTTTAAAATTTTCGTCTATGTGTCTGTATGTACACGCTAATCTCTGAAACTACTGAACGGATTTCTCGCGGTCACAGGTAGATTTAGCTCGGCTTGTAGCAACATGTAGGCTTTATTTCATTGAAATGGGATGACAATGAAAAAAGTTAACGTCATTTGAAGATAATTTTAAATTCGCCGCTCGCGCTGATGATGGTAAACCATCTACCTATGTATTACCTTTTGTATTTTTACAATAACACTATCATTCAACCTTTATACTGTACTACGTATTTCTTCATGTATTTCTTAGAGATCGCATGCCATGGTTATTGCATTTATCCTTCACTCGATTTCAGACATGTCTAGGCCTCACTACTGTTCAATTAAGTTGGTACCGTGTTGGTACCAACATCGCATTATGAATGGATTTTTACTATTTGATGAATGTCGTTAGGGATTTGACTAAGTTCTTACAAGATTTCGGAGAAAAATTGTCGGATTTATCAGTTATGCGGGGCGCCCCACGAAATGTAAAAATGTAAATCTGTCGGGACCTTATAGTGACGTAAATGTTGAGTAAATGTAAGTTCTGACAAAAATTCTTTTACTTTATTGGACGCATTTGATAATAAATTGTGTCGTTGTTTCAACAAAATCATAGTCAATTCATAAAATTGGAATATTTTTTAGAAAAATAATCTTCACGATCTAATATTCTAGTAATTATCCAAAATATAAATTGGTGTATGTATTAAATCACAATAAAGTATAAATAGACTATTTTGTGGTTTTAATTCATGTTTTTGCACTCCCCGTTTGTAATATATGTATATATATAATATAATATGTATATTTTATATGTATAACTGTAATTTTTTAATATTTTATCCTTTGAAAATTCTATCAAAAATTTGTCATAAGTGTAGGTTTTCTCGTGTTTTCACAATTTTTTATAATTATTAGGAATAATTATTATTGGTAGTAAGCTGACATATACAAATAATATAGCATATAACAGATATGACCAACAAAATACCTCAATTTTCAATTCCAAACTTTAAAACACGTCTCCTGAAAAATTGCAAAAATTTAATTACGTCGTTGTTCTGTTGGATGAGCGATATTATGAACTAGTGTACACGAGTAGGTAAAATGTAAAATAAACTTGATAATAACAACTAAGTTGATAGAAACCTACGTATACCTATTGTATTTCGGCCTTCAATATGAAATCATCGACTTCCTTGACTATAGTATAATATCTTTGACTAAATAACATTATTTAGATTTTATAATTAGATATTATTCTTACTACAATCAAGACGTGATAAAGTTATCTTTATGTTAGGTATTTATGTTAGAATTATTATTGTGTAAAAAATATACATATACATACTTAATGAGTACAATTTCACGCATTTTTCTATCGGAAATATAAGTCAGCAACATAATAATTGAAACAACGTACCACTTACTAGATACTTCTGATTAAATTGTATTCCTACGTACAACTTAAAATTAACAATTTTCAGAATAAATTTACTACTTTTTGCCTTTAACTACATGTTTTGAATAAGTATTGATTTCATAAATTTTTATAAGATCTTCACAACGTATAATTAAATGGTTTTCATATTAAATTTTGTTAAATATAAATGGTTTACAGTTTACACGATCCAGCTAACACTGGCTATTTGAAGATCTTCATAAAAGTCAGTCTTGGTCTTCCTTACTTATATACTAAAAATATTACTAAAATTCTGAGATAGATTCTTATCGCGCCGGACTTGAGGTACCTATAGTTGATAACTCTCTTTGTCTATACATATATATAAATGAAATTCAACTGCCGCATGTATGAAGGATCATCATTTGAGAACGGCTCGGCCGATTTGTCTGATTTTTTTCTGTTGTGATCGTAGTTGTCAGGACAAGGTTTGTATGAAAGAAAAAAAAATATAAATATCCACTGGAAAAGTCAGAAATTTGGATGGTATTTTTGTATGAGTCTCAATAAAAAAATTTGGTATGTTGCAAACATTGAACATTCCACCCGGGCAAAGCCGGGGCGGGTCGCTAATTTAAAATAAATACTTATCTACATCATATTATTTGTAAACTATTATAGTCAAAACAGATGTTATTGTCACGCTTAGAGTAGAAATAACTTTATGTAGATATTGGAAAAAATTATGCATAGAATAGTATTTTAATAGTAGAAACTATTATTTTATACATTTTCATTTTTATATAGCCTACCTATAGGTAATTATCTTACAGCGTGGTATGAGCTGTTTTATATTTGTTAAGTTTCTTTTCATATCTTTTTATATACTTTTATAGTTTCTGTTATATTTTTAGGGTTCCGTAGCCAATGGCAAAAGACGGAACTCTTATATTATAATTCGTCCTGTCCTTTGTCTCTCTGTATGTTTATTGGCACTATTCGACTATTATATTGCATGGTTTGGCACTATTAGAGTAGATATCGGCACTACAGAGATGTGGACGCTTGGTATATTTTATGAACCGCTTTGCTATGCAACGATGTAGTGAAATTACAAAAAAAAAAATTAGGGGTAGTTCTCCATACGCGTAACTAAAAAATCCAGTACTCATAAGCGTATAGAGGTAACTTAAGGTAGGTTTTCAAAAATGTTGTAGGGGTTTGGTGACTTTTTTATTTAAGTCGATATGTTGGTGATGAATGATGATATGCGCTTCTAAAGTTGTAAAAAGTGCCCCTCCCCCCCCCCGCTCTATATTTTCAAATGTGGGATGGAAAACAAAGAAATTTAAGGTACCTAGTGGAATTTAAGACTGAGGCGCTATGGGTACCACAGACACTCGCGAAAAAGGAAGCCGCTCTGCTCGACGATTCTCGTCGGTGACATTGCCATTCCAGGCAAGGTGGTTCCATAAAGTACCTTTACTTTCTCCGGGGCTTCGAAGAGCACTTCGACCGCCTAGAACCCTGGTTCGAAAGAGCGTGGGTGCCTTTCGCTGATTGCTGCCCAATGTCGGGGGATCGAAGGAAGAGGTTCGCCGCCTCTACGCAGGGATCGTATAATCCATGGTCCTCTACGGGGCGTTCGTTTGGTCACAAATACTGACTGGTGTCTGGCACTGCAGACCGAAATTATTAAACTTGTACCGCAAGATGGATTCCGGTCCCACGAGAATTTAAGACAATATCCCTAGAGGCGGCCTTGGCTCTGACGCGTTTTCCACTCCTGGACATCCTGGGGGAAATGGACACAAGCCTATATACAGGGCTAATTTAAAAATACTTATAACCTCTTAATATTTTGTTCTTAACATTATTCCCAATAGCTTTTGTTCTACGACTTTTAAAAATTCATAATTTCTTTCATAAAAAAACAAAAATATATTAAGTTTTTCTGAAAATGGCACCTACTCTACCTGGTCGCTAAAGCGGCACACGCACAGCAAGGCGCAATGGGGCGGCGCGGTGTTGAGGCCGGTGCGCTTGCACTGAACCATTGGAAATACGAACAGATTAATTACGTTTCAGACAGTTCAATAAAACTCAACAAATGTTTTTTGTGGAACGTATTAAGTTTTGAGAAAAGTCGTAGAGCAAAAGTTGATAGGTATGATGACAGGTATTTTGCACTAAGAGTTTATTAGTATTTTTCGTTTAACCCTGTATACGTCCGTCTCCACAATGAGGATGGGAAATCCGCGTCCGCAATAGCAGGAGAGGTCGGCAAGAACGCCGCCACGTAGTGGTGAAACGGCACGAGCGGTTGGAAGAACCGGCTGGAAGTTGTCGGCGCAATCCTGCCGAACTACGATGCCTATCTTCAGAGGCCTTGGCACGTCACCTATCGGCTGACGCAGGTACTGACCGGGCACGGCGGCTTCGGTCAGTACTCGAATCGGATAGGATGAGAGGAAACGGCACGGTGTCTAGGGTACACGTACACGGTGCACGAGATCTAAGGGAACAGGGAACAAATACGAGTATAGACGAGTTCGATGTTAAAATCATAACTGTCTTTTTGTTTAGCTGTAATCGGGTAAAAGAAATACAAAGTCTCTAAGGTCCAATAGCATTAGCTATCTATCACTATAATATCGAATATATATATACATACAAAGCTATATAAATGTCATCTAAGTGCAAATAATAAAAGGCATTCATTTGACTACACTAAGGCAAAGCGCACGGTCTTCCGGTTTGAAAGAAACGCGCGCTAATAGTTAGAGAGCCAGCGACAATAATCGTGGTAGTGTTCGCAACGTCAGATGAAGCGCCTGTAGGTAGTATCAGTCCACCTCTACAACTTTTTCCTCTGACGTTTCTCTCCAAACCTTCGGTGGAGCGCGCTAGAGCGCGTTTCAATCGATATGAGATTGATATTCATCAAGTGTTCGCGATGTCAGAAAATCATTTTATTCTACTGAGGAGGGTCCAATAACCACAAAAATCACATTTTCGAACAAATTCCCCCGATCAAAAATGCGAGAGCGCCGCGAAAATTCGCAGGGCAAAAATTCATAAAAAGTTTTTGCCGTAACTACGGTCTGAGTTACTATCCGGACGCGATGGGCGGCTGGTGATGTGGCGACTGGCGAGCGCCTGGGTCGCGTAAGAGACTACGTTTTGATCAACTTGTAGTGACTATACGATTCGTTTGGTCTAGTTACATGGATCGACGATGACCTGGATGATTAGTTGGAATTGGAAATTCAGATTTAAAACGTACTAACCAAATAAGGTGTACGATGAATGTTCAGAGGTTAACTTGAAAAATTTAATGTCATGTTGTTAATGATTACTGTCTAAAAAAAATGTACAAGTACCCGATGAAAGTTTTCGTAAGGTTCCTAAAGGGAGTGATGGACTCACGGTGATGGCGGAAATACCGTCGGGCCACCTTAGAGTCTTACTCTTAGGCGTTTCCCATATCACAAACTCCCGCTTATGCGGACACATATCTTGAAACGATGGTGTTATTAAGAAGTGAGGAGTCGGTGGGCGAGGTAGAGCCCGAAAGTGACGTAGTGATCGCGGGATCATTCGGCGTGTGTGTGTGAATTGAAGGTACGTTCTATAGCATCTCGTTGACTGTAAGTCGCTGGCCTGCCTTGTGCTATAAGCACATTGGTCCCTAGCGCGTAGCACGGATCTGTAGCGAGTGTTGTACACGTAATGCATGCGACGGCGTGATGGAGGTACGTTATGTAGCATCTCGTTGACTGGCTGCAAGCCACTAGCATGCCTCGTGCTAAATGTGCGATGGTCCCCTGCGCGTGGCGCAGAACTGTAGCGAGTGCTATACGCATGTGAGACAGTTTTTTTGTATGGCGGAAGGTGCAAACGAGCAAGCGAGTTACCTGATGGAAAGTGATCACAGCCGTCCATAGACACCCGCAATGTCCGAGGAATCACGGGTGCGTTGCCGGCCTTTAAAGTAACTCATAATTCCTATGGCTACCTTATAATGGTCCGGGAATACCGCTGCTATAAGCTGGTTCCATAAAATTGTCATACGCGGTAAGAAATGTCGTAAAAAACGTACAGTTGTTGTTGTTACGATGAGGGGGAGGGGGGGGGGGGGGAGAGAATAAATAATACTCCTGCTATTGTTATATTCCCGAATATTCTTTTGTAGTTTAATTTAAATCAAATCGATAACAGTTAGTAATTCTTATATTTTCCTGAACATAAACAAAATGCAAAAAATACGACACACTAAAATAAGGAAAATCACCAAAGCAACGGATGGTCTAGTATACGCTTTATCTTTGAAATGGAAGTGGGCTGGCCATGTAGCACGTCTTACCGCACCTTTACCTGTAGAGAGGTTCTTGCAGTTATGTAAATTGCAAAATACACCTATAAAAGTAAATTAGATTAATAAATGTAAAATTTGTAGTAATACTCAGATCAATATACTAACATAGACTAAGACTGTTTAGTAAACTAACATTTCCTGCAAAGAAATATAAGGCTTTTTATTTTTATTTATTTATTATATTTTCCTGAGTTCACAAATACATTTCGATTGATACATAAACATAAATGGTAACTAAACAATCAATGGGTTTCAAAAAAAACACAACACACAACATGCCGGCTAGACTCAGGGTTACGAGGTCACTTGAGGTAAACGTTTGTTCTATACTTCAATACTCGAAACTATATTAATATAAAGAAAGAGCGCCACTGGCAGTGACGGCTGCCAGACCAAAAAAAATGAAACGCTTACATAAGTCAACAATTTAGGGTTCGGTTAATCGCTTGCCGAATTATCCAAGCCAATCTCCGTGAAGACGCAGCTGGACGAGCAGATCTGGATCCTCGCCAGTCGCCACACACCTATCCCACTCTAACAGCCCGTGCAGGAAGGGTCCGTGCACGAAAACTCCGTGCCAGAAACACTCGTACCGGAAACACCAGCACATGGAATACCCGTGCATGGAACACCCGTGCATGGAACCTCCTGGAATACACCATACCACTAAATTAGCATGAGAACACGATGAGGAGTTGCAACAACAACCCTCTCAAAACACTGGCAGGCACTGCCCAGTATTTTTTTTAATCGTAGGTTGATAAGAAATTTGCACACATACCTATCGGAGGAAAATGGATCAAGCTTGGACTCCACGGCGTTCCAATGTCAACTCCGGGGCACGTTGCTACGCCAAACCTCCGATAAAACATAGCCACAACACCACCATCCGAAACGGCACGACAAGTATGAAATAGGTAGTTTGTACGCGGGTAAGATGTTAATTGGACAAAATCATGTTACGTACCTTTGAAGGAAAATGGGCTGAGCCTGGAATTTGTAGGGCCCCATGTCAACTCCGGGGTCACTAATACACACTTAAGTCACCAAACTCGCAGTCACTGACGCAGTGTTGCAAAAGTCAAAAATTAAAAATCGGTAAATTTTCCTGCCAAAAATCGGGAGAAATCGGGAAATTTTTAATCAAAATGAAACAAATGTATTTTACGCTAATTACTTTAATGAAAAATATAGATTCATACAAAGGTTTAGTGATTACTTATTATTCATGCTCATACAATTTCTTACTAGCTATTTTTTGAAACATTTTTTGGTCTATATTAAAATTGTAGCACGTTTGGTTGTTCTCTGCTATACATCTTTTTGTGTGAAGGAGACCTATAATAGATTCAGTGGAGAGTTTGTTACGTTGTTTCGTTTTCATTAGATTTATTGATGAAAATATTCTTTCGACGTTGGCAGATGACTGTGGTAAAGTCAAGATGTTGAAAACAACAGAACAAATATTTTTAAACATGCTCACGCATGTTTGAGAGCCATCACCATATTTCATGCTGCCAACGCTTGCCCAAAATTAGTCAGTTGTTTCATTAAACGACGCAATTTCTTTCGTGTTCCGAAGCAAACGCCATTCTGTGTCAATACTTTAATAATGATTGCTGTCCAATAAATTTGGAAATTGTCTACAAATTGATGGCAGTTCACCTTTTTTTACTTTTTTTACGTTTCGATTTATGTGGGTACATGAAGTTTAATGACACAAACGATATATTTTTAAAAGTCTGGAAAGTTGATAATCAGGCAAGTGAAAGTTTTGAATTTAGACTTTTTGTCGCGAACAAAAGAAGCGTGGTTGGAACTTTATTCAAAATTCAGATTTGCTATTTTTTGTGCTTTTGGGAGTTTTAAGTCCAAAAACTATAGTATATTGTACGTTAAAGTTGTGTACGAGTGAGAGGAGTTGGAGGAATTTCGTTTAACAGTCCTTTGTAACTCCAGTAAAGCCTACTTACCATAGCTTTACTGTAAGTGTTAGAGACTTGGTTATGAGAAAATAGAACAAGTTTTATATCAGACGAGTGTTATCGTTAACTATTTTTCTAAAGAGATAAGCTTCAGTGAATGTTTTATAAAATTATGAAATAACTCTTCATCGCTATGCTTTGTCCTTTGATTATTATTTTCTCTTAAACTACGCATAAAACTCAAAAATTAAAAGAAATCGGGAGATACTGGATGGGTGATCGATCACATTGAGAATAAAAACTAAAATAGCTTACACAATAAAACAAAGAATGTTTTCAGTCTTTTATTTATTAATGGGATCGTTTTCTTATTACATTATCTAAGAACTCATTATAGATGTGCATCAAACACATCATTTCACTGTTTTTCAATGCGTGCCAGAAGTAACTAGCGCAGAATGTCAGATATGCTAAGGATTACCGTTGCAAGTAATCGTAGGTATTATTTGTCATTACTCGCCTCGAAATATCCATATTTGTTTTCACCATTTTTACATGTGACCACACAATTTATGCATAATAAAGTCCATCTTCGATTACCTGAAGCAAGAAAGTTGTATTATTTTATAAATAAATTAAAAATAATTTTGTAATTATGAAGTATGGATTCCAGCACTGGCTTTTTTCTAAACAACACTGGTCCAGGTTCATCCCAGCATAGCGACTAGAGATTAATTTGGCGATAACATGTTCATTTTTAATAGGTATGTTAAATTTCATGGTCAAACAACAACAGGGTTTTACGGGTATCTCTTTTACATAATAAATGGGATTCAAAATGTTTTGAGCACAAAACACTGCCAGAATTGGTCTGCCAGTTTGTTCTATGTAACCTTTCTTATGTATTTCTTTTATGTAGTTTTTAACCAAAAAATTTGAAGATTTTCATCCTTTAGAAACCCGAAATTAACAAGGTATACATCAAAATCAAAAGATAGTTGCAAAAAATAGATAGTTGCTTAACCTTAGGTACCTGTCCGTTAATATTTAATTTTATTACGAGACTCGGTTTTCTCTGAATTCGGCCCTCTTTAAGGTACAAGTACTAATAATGTCAAAATTGGTTAGGTACTTGATACAAAACATAAAAAACCTATGAAGAAAACCTTATACAATATAACGAAACTTTAATTTTAATAGTTTGCAACATATTAGGTCCTTACATATGAAATTAGCGTTTTGTCGTACTGACCACTTTGATCTGAAATAGCTCCTCTTTGGTTAAGAATTTCAAATTCAAATTTATAAATTCATTTAGCTGGTACATTTGAGTTTTGAAAACAGTCATTCATTTGTTTTTTTCCTCATTATTTTTTTCTTTGGCGTCGCTATTACCGCACAATGGAAAACATAAAATATCGGTATATTTACGAGTACGAGTTCTACCGTGGCACCAGTGCTGCAGAAACAGCTCGAAGGATTAATGATGTGTACGGCGCTGGTGTCGCAAAAGAAAGCACGGTACGTTTTTGGTTTCAACGTTTTCGTTCTGGAAATTTCGACCTTCAGAACCAACCCCGTGGACGGCCGGAGACCAAAGTGGAAAATGAAGAATTAAAGGCTATTGTGGAAGCGGATCCATCACAAAGCACTTCAGAGATAGCTGCAGGCTTCGGGGTAAGTGACAAAACTGTATTAATCCACTTGAAGCAAACCGGGAAAGTAAAAAAACTCGAACGATGGGTACCTCATGAATTGAGTGAATCGAAACACGCAAACACGCGTCGACTGCTGTGTTACTTTGCTCAACCGACACAATAATGAAGGGATTTTAAATCGAATCATTACTTGTGATGAAAAGTGGATACTGAACGATAATCGGAAGAGCTTGTGGCAATGGCTGAACCCTGGAGACCCAGCCAAATCCTGCCCTCAACGAAAATTGACTCAGAAAAAGTTACTTGTGAGTGTTTGGTGGACTAGCGCCGGTGTCGTTCACTACAGCTTTCTAAAATCTGGCCAAACGATTACGGCAGATATCTATTGTCAGCAACTGCAAACCATGAAGGAAGAACTAGCTGCTAAACAACTGAGATTGGTCAATCGCTCTAGGCCACTGCTGCTTCACGACAACGCAAGACCACACACTCCACAACAAACAACCACTAAGTTAGATGAGTTACAATTGGAATATCTGCGACATCCACCGTACGCCCCGGACCTTGCTCCAACAGATTACCATTTTTTCCGGAATTTGGACAACTTCTTACAAGGAAAAAAATTCAACTCCGATGCGGCAGTCCAAACCGCCTTCAAAGAGTTTATTGATTCTCGCCCCCATGGTTTTTTTAGTAAAGGGATCAATGAACTACCTATGAGATGGCAAAAGTGCATAGATAACAACGGTGCATACTTTGATTAATTAAATATATTTTACAATAAAAAAAATTGACTTTATATTCCTCCCGTACAAAACGCCAATTTCATATGTAAGGACCCAATATTTAAGTATCGGAGCCAGGAAATACAAAAATATCAGCTAACTGAATGCTGTAATCAAACAATTTGCAACATCAGATTTACTTACCGATGGAACGTGATTTTCCGGGCTTTTCTGTATGAGGCGTTGCAACTATTGGGGGTACAACACTTTTGTATCATTTTTTGCACTTTAAATAACCAAAATAATGTTTATACACCAAGAAATATTTAATCAACGAACATGTGACGTACTACACAAGTAAACAGACGCCATACTCCGCTTATTTTGACTTAAGCGGAAGATGGCGGCTGCCACGGTCTCGGAATTGTCTATGTGTGCCATTGTGTTGCAACAAATGAAAGAAAAGGATAAAGATATACAATTTTAAACTACAATGAAAGTGACAGCGTTATTACTTACACGGTATCTATGTGTAAGTGAATTATGTTTGATCTGCTTCCATTTATAAATCTGTGCACATAACCATTTCATTATAAACAAATTTTCTACGTCAGCTTTTAGTAATGTCATTACTGAATGATTACGTCCCATCATAACACTTGCACCATCAGAAGCAAAACCTATGAGATTTTGTCTAAATGGAATACCATGTTGTTCAAAAAAGTCTACAATGCTTTTGTGTAATGTTGTAGCATCTGCAGCCACAACAGGGATAAGTCCAAAAAAATAATCTCCTACATGATTTTTTTTGACATATGTGACGACTAGACAAAGATATTTGGTGGTACTCCTATCGGTGGACTCGTCAATTATCAATGAGAACTTAACCTTTCGCAGATCTTCGCAGAGAGTATTAAAGCTTTCTTGCCCTATTACATTATTTACGACCGCCTGAATCCTGAGGCAGGAGCACTTTATATTTTCGGCTACTTTTGAATCTGGACAAACCTTCTGTATTAACTTGCCTGGATGGTCAGTTATCGCGTATGGCATGTTATGTTCAGCGACAAAGCCGGCAATCCGAATTTCGCCTGAAACAAGTAATGCAATTAGATAAATTAGTATAGTTTTGTTTTAAAAACAACTAACAGATACCAAGTAGCTATGTAGTCAAGAACACTTAACTACCTATCCATTAAAAATAGAGCTGATAAAAATTGTCACTGTGTTGAATAAGTTTTTAAATTATATTGTCATAACTAGGTGTGCCCTCGACTTCGTCCGCGTGGAATTTAACAAAAAAGTTATTATTCAGTTCGCTCATTTTACGATAACTTATTAATAAATTCTAAAATAAAAGTAGCCTAAGTTACTCCTTATTACATCAGCTATCTGCCAGTGAAAGTCCCGTCAAAATCGGTTCAACCGTTCTAGAGATTAGCCGGAACAAACAGACAGACAGAGAGACAGACAAAAATAGTAAAAAATGGGTATATGTACCGTGTATACATACATATGCATTTAGTAAAAAACGGTTATTTTAATATTACAAACAGACACTTATTTTATTTATTTGTATAGATAATATATTTAGATATTTACCTTCTCTCACTTGATGTTTCAATTGGATCACTTCTCGAGTCACAAAACCAGTCATCTTAGGTTGATCTGCAATGCATTTGATACTTTTGATGTGAAGTTGGGAAGCGTCGAAACCAAAATAAATATTAATATCTTTATTACAACTTTTGCATTGTGCGTAGTTTTTTCCTTTCAGACTTTTTTTAAGCCAATTAGAGCATTCTGGTCGTTATTCCCTATCCTCTTTATAATTTTGTGAGTATTTTTTTCGTTTAGCTCCAGTACTAGTACTTGGGGTCATTCCATCCGAATCATCGGAATCGGACATTGTGAGTAAAAATAAAGTATAACAATTCACAAAAAAACCAGTGCACTTGCGAACGAACGAAACAATAATTAATAAAGTATAAAACAAACAACTCGTACTTATACATATGGTTTTTAGGGAATTCCCCCTATATACCCACCAAACAATAATGAACCTTATTTTAAACGCATTTCGATGTAATATATTTTGTGTATACTGCGGTATTGAAAGGTCGTGCGAGAAGTTTTGGGGAATCCCTTTGCATTGTTTTAGTGTTACCAAGTCAAAATAGAAATTCGGGAAATTAGGTCTTTAAATCGGGATATTGAGAGGTAAGAGCCGAAATCAGTAGATCTCCCGATAAATCGGGAACTTTTGCAGCACAGCTCTGACGCAGGCTGTGCTCGAAAAGAACACGCCACTGCAGCTGTCAAACAAATACGAAATATACACAACCAATGGCAGATTAGAAACAACAAACGTCAACCCTCTCACCACAGAAAAAACACAGAATCACATCCAGCGTTTACATACGTTCCGAAACACGTAAACATAAGTTAATGAAATAATTTAAAATATAAATTATGAAAATATTTAGGAAAAGAAAAATTACTACTCAACATTGTAGACCACCATCTATCAACGTGGTGCGGAAGGATAGTCGGTTGCGTGAAGTACGGTAATGGAACTCAACAACAGGGAGTACTCCGAACAATTCCTCAGAACATTTGCCATGATAGATGCGGTAAAATATGCTGAGGGACGCAACGTCCCTTCGCGAGGCCAGAGAATTGAGCCCGATTAAGCGCACCGAATCGCCGAAACCCGAGTCACTAGTATTGTACACGGTCAAAAGGAAGGAGTTGATACTAGGGCGCTCCAGCCTAGAGATGGGAACGGTATCCCATCTGAGGTCTAACCTGTGCCTTGTAAAGTTGTAGGCGGTGGGTCGGCATGAAATACTGTTCCACTCTACCGAGCTCACCTAGCTTTATTGATGCTAATTTACATTTACCATCCAGATGACCGTGAAACTGAACGTCGCTCAAAATATATATGCCAAGGCCTCCAATAGTAGGCTTGGCATCAAGATCACCTTTAAAACTGAGGGATAAGACGAAAAGACGTTTATTAGCGGTAAACGTGCAAACTTGTGTCTTAGAGGGTTTGAATTGAACTAAATTTAGTCGGCCCCAACTCGAGACATAACTTAACGCTATTGTTATACAGTATGTCATTGATATGCAAAAGAAAAAGTTTAAGGTGTTTGTAATTGAATGCAGAGACATTTATTGCAGAGATGCCCAGATTTTGTTTTATCTTCTTTTCGAATGGAATTCTCACACTGAGCTCTTCTTGACTATTAAATGAATAACGTGAGAAGATATGCGTGTTGTCAGGAAGTCTGCGTTGGTGCAAATAATAAAAGGCACTCATTTGACTACACTAAGGCCGGCCGCACACGTACGGTTTCCTGATTAGGTCTCCTAATCAGGAATTCGTATTCGGAGACCTGAATGCACGCCTCACATACAAAATGTTCAGTAAGGCGCTCACGTTGGTATATTTTACGAACGCAAAAAAACCGACGTTCGTTCCGAAACTCAGACACGCGTTCGGTTCGGAAGAACGGAAAAAAACGAAATGACGTCATCCCGAACGCAGCGTTCGCATACATTTTTGGTAACCCGCCGCACACGAACGGAAACTCGCATTGAGAAGCGAGCTACCGCAGCGCTATGCCGGCGTACGTGTAGGTTTCATAGTAATTTTGCATTCTCTTTGCTGTAAATAGTTTTTGTCGATAAAATCCTTTGATGAGTTCCATAATGCCATTGTTAAGCTCATCAAGGATTTCATTGACATCCCGTAAAATTTGAAGAATTCTTCTGGGTGTGTTCGTAATTTTGTTTGCTTGGGATAGAATTGACTCTCTTTTATTACGTGAGTAGTCAATAACGACGTTTTCACTTTTTTTGTTTAGCGCCAGTAAAAGTGCAATTGTAATCAATTTGTCGTCGTTCAAGTTAACGCTAACGGAACGTTGGGACCAATCTGCAGTATTGGCCCCAACGTTCCGTTAGCGCGCGTTTCTTTCAAATTGGAAGACGCGCTTTGCCTTAGTCATTGACGTAACAGGATTCCGTGAGCTTAGCGCGGACATTCGATATTGCATGTGTGACGTTTTCGTGAAAGTAGGTTCAACTCGAACGACGACAAATTTATAACAATTGCACTTTTACTGGCGCTAAACAAGAAGAAGTGGAAACGTCGTTATTGATTACTCACGTAATAAAAGAGTCAATTCTATCCCAAACAAACAAAATTACAAACACACCTAGAAGTTGGGGCCAATACTGCAGTGTGTGACACTATGTGATACTACAGCGTCCGGTGCACTAGCATTTTTTCGATGACGGATCGTTTGCCATTATTAAATTTCTACCTTATAATTCTTATCAAGAGTGTTCTGCCGTTTACACATTAACTTTGTCATAACGTGGTATTTTATCGAGTAGATCGCCTTCTGTAGATTAGGTACCTATTACTCATAGCTGAGTCACAAGACACGATTACCTCTCCCTCTTCCAATATCAAATTTACTAATCAATATTTACAATATTTACTAATCATACAAAGATAAATTATACAAAATGTGCGAAAGTTAAAAATGATAACAGCATTGACAACTGCGACACAGTCAATAAATGACTAGCGCAATTGTCACTGTACCTGCACATCTATCTGTCTAAGTACATATAAATAAAAATAGATGTTGCTTTGTGTATTTGTCGTCTATGAGTTTTAAATAAATATCGGACTCTGCCTTGTCATTGGTAGGTCCAAATATGAGTTGCTGGAACTGCAAGGTGTCATTTTGTTGTGCTTATTACGTAGTAATATTACATTCTCTTTGGTTGTGCTTACTTGTCAACTCCGAATAGGAGATTGAATAAAGCTATGTAAATCCAGTCATAGTTACCCACTTATACAAGATTTTCAGAATGTACAATAAATATTGTAGTTTTGTAAACAGCATATAATTTGTGTCGTTGTATTAGGTATTGTGATTGTAACACAATTAGTTATCGTCATCGTGAATAAGCAAATTTTATATAAAATTTGCTTATTCATGATTTTATACATAGATATTATAATTAATATTATGTACATAATTAATAATTATATAAATGATATTACACATAATCTATATTATTAGCATAATTATTATAGTCATAAAAATAAAACATTTCATTTTTTATACAACTAGCTAAATAAATAATTCTAATCCTAATATCACAAATGCGAAAGCGAATTTGATTGTTTGTTTGTTTGTTTGTTACACTTTCGCGCCTAAACCGCTGAATCGATTATGATGAATTTTGGTATAGAGATAGATGGGACCCTGGAGATGGTTTAGTCTACTTGTTCTCACGAAAAACTTATAGGAGGTTGGGTGAGGAGAGGGGTAATTTTTGTATGAAAGTTTTTATTGCGTCGTCCGATTTACTTCATTTGATTCAAACTTTGCAGAATTATTGTTTAGAAATAATAATTAAAGTTTCATTTTTGTTTTTTTAAAACTACTCTAAAATAGGGTGAAATGGGATTGATCAGTCCGTGGCGAGGCAGAACCTATAACTGGTCTGTATTCATTTTTTTCTTTTTGTAACTATTTAACCTCTACCTGTATCGACCAACAACCAAAATTGGTTTACAAATCAACATTAACGCAAGCGAAGCCGCGGTAAAAGCTAGTACAAAATAAATTTATTCATGTTACCCACATTGTTTCAGTTTTCCTTATCAGTACACTTGTACAATACTATACACTTATGTATACTTAGCACCAGGAATAGAAAAGAAAAAATATTCCTATTTCCTATTACAATGCAAAAGTCTCATAGCTAAACAGGATTTTCTTCCAGGCAACCTTATATTTATACAGCTTACGGGTTTCTTATAAAAGAAAATGGATAGCGCCACTTGAGAAGTATAAGGTATATGTATAGTACTTTTATATATTATAGAGAAAGTATAGGGATACAGCGTGAAGATATGTAACTTTGTATTGAAAAAACTCTATATAACAAGACATTGATGTACTCGCCTTACCCTCGTTATATGTCTTTGAAAACATAATGTACATACACTAGAAAAAATATAGATCTATTTCAAAAGAACTTCGCAACTCGCGCTTTCACCCGTGTTAAATCAGGTAATTTTCCAAAATAAAAAGTAACCTTAATTACACTCTGAAAATTTCTCTACCTGGCAATGAAAGTCAGTTTAGTCATTCTGGAATTTAGCCCGGTCAAACAAACAATCTGAAGTTCAGATAAAACTTTTAATAATGCGAGTATAGTTTTTGAAACGTGTAAATAACCGTAAAACTTATCCCTATATATTCTACAAATCTATGAAACAAAGTCACTATTTTTGTCTGCCTGTTTGTGCATTTAGTTCCTTTAAACCTCATACAAAATTCTGAGCCCCCGACAACAATCCGAAAATGCCGACATTTTAAAATTTTATCAAGATATTTCAGTTTTCCCATCTTAACCCTAGCTAGGTATACCTCAACAATCAATATCAATACGCTTCAACCGAACCTCAATCCATACATTCTAAATCATTATCAGCAATATTTGTAATCCCGGTTCATTTCCGAATTCGTTGCCCGGCTCCAACCATTTCGAAGAAAATGTGGTTTATTTGTATTTTTGTATGTAATGGATACACTAAAAATTACTCAACCGATTTCAAAAATTATTTCACCTATAGAAACATTTTGTATTATAACATGATTGTATAGAAAGATACATTATTTATCAGCGAGTAACATGGGCTGTATTTTATTTTCAAAAAAATTCTACCCATGCGAAGCGGGGGCGGGTCGATTGTAATACAATGTAGAGGTTTACTCGGGCGAAAAATTGATCTAGCTAGATCTCGATTCTGGGAAAAATAGTTTTCTTCTTGATTTCACACACTTAAAAACTTCTAAACTCTAAACTCTTTTATTTTCACAACAGAATTTACTTTCTCAGCAGCACAGTGGCTAGAGCCGTAAGTCTACCACGCCGAAGTGCGGGGCTTAGAATCCTGCAATGTTATCAGACCTTTTTCTAAATATTTTGAAATAATGTGATGAATGATTTGTAACGACTAAGTACAAACGTAAAGTAGTAGTAAAACATTACTATAAAAACGGAAAAGAATGATAAAAGCATAGACTTTATAGCTTCAGACAACCTGGCTAGTACTACGAAGCGAGGCACATAAAATCAAATAAAATGTAGATGTGTGCGTGCTGCTTTCTGACTAAATGGCGACCGATCAGCTTATTTGTGTGTTTGTACATTGAGTCGGGTTATCTAATTTAACTTACCGTTGCTGTTTGGAGACGGCGTATGGCTCTGGAGTTATTTATAAAGTCTATGGCTAATTAAAAATTAAGTCTATTATTCCTTTCCTGAACAATTAATTGAATGTTAGATTTCATGGACTTCCCTTTACTTAAGATACTATGTTATTTAGAATTTAGAAGAATAGTATTTATAAAGAATATTATACAAGCAATATTTGTTATTTGTAACCTCGTTCTTGAAAACGGCTCTAACGATTTAGATCAAATTTACCATATAGGGGTTTATGGGGCTGAAAAATCGATCTAGCTAGGTCTCAGTTCTGGGAATATACGTTTTCTCCGTGTTTTCACATACTTAAAACTTGAAAACTTGTCCGCGAATTATAATTGGTATTTCGCCATAGAGTCTACCTTCTCCATAGCACAATAGCTAGAGCGTAGGTCTATCACATCGAAGTGCTCAGGTTCGAATTCTGCAATGTGGCCACACTTTTTTTTAAAATGCAATCAACCAGCAAAGCTCTGTTGCCCAGGTACTTATATTACGCATAATACGTACCTATACACTTGCATAAATACAATATTTACATACTTACATGCATACTTTTTATATATAAAATTCCAGTATGCGTGTATTCGTAATTCTGCTCCTCCTAAACGGCTTAACCGATTTTGATGAAATTTACTTTTTTACTTTCTTTTACATGCGGACGAATTCGCGGGCAATAGCTATGTACAATAAACTTACTACATCAATCGGTATAAATAGACTAGTATCCTTCTAAAAACATAATACTTACCATATGTATAGCATATTGTAATATTATACTATGCTTTATGTTGACATCACATACACCTGTGTGGTATATATAGTTAATTATGTGTACACAGTACTTAACTGATGAGTGTAGGTACATACCGATAAATGAAGATAAGAAGGGAAAGCATTATAGTAGAAAAAGTTTAATTGACACGAAGTACATATTTGAATAGGCAATGCGTTCCACAAAGGATATTAGCAGGTAGTGGGTGAATTCGCGGTACTCACACAAAGTCATGACCCGGCTGTTAAAAATTTCGTATTGTTATTTTATTTATTTTATACTTTATAGAACTTTACATATGTAAATGTGTTTCTAAGCAAAGCCAAAATTCAAAAAAATTATAATACTTAAGTCAACAATCATATCTTCCAGGCTGTATCCCCAACGGGGTAGTCAGAGAGGACGGAGCACCAAGAGTCGCGGTCTTTACACTCCTCTTTCGCTTCTTCAAAACTCATCATTCTTTTCACACATTTTCGCCTAGGTATGCGAGTGCTTTTGACATTTCCGTCTGCTAACACTCTGGCTATTTGATCTTCATAAGTCAGCTTTGGTCTTCTTTGGCTTCTTTTACCACTCACTTTCGCTCTGTAGATTTTCTTCGTCAGTCTTTCATCACTCATTCTTTCCAAGTGCCCGAACCATCTAAGCATTCCATTCTTCATTTTTACAATAACACTGTTGTGCAACTCTGTGATACTGCGTATCTCATCATTGCTTATCCTGTCCGCAATCGTGACACCGCACATATTTCCGAGAGACCACATCTCCACAGCATTTAACATACTTTCACTCGATTTCGGGCATGTCCAGGCCTCACTACCATACAACAAAATTGGCACCAACACCGCATTGTGGATGGCCATTTTAGCAGTGTTAGATATATTCACACTACCCACTAATGCGGACAGAGCACCGTTCACTTTATTGCCAGCTGCTACTCTTCTCTCCACATCCAACTCACATCTTCTATCCCTCGAAAACGCACTCCCCAGCAGTACACAATTTCATTCACTTGTTCTAGACATTTTCCATTTCCATTTTAATTAATACTTAAGTATTTATAACAATTATATATTAATAATTGTTATAAATACTAATAAAATAATAAGTACGCCAGACAATACACACCAATCTTCTGACCTTAAACTAGGGCATTTCCTGTACTATGAGAACCAGACGATGACTACTAGGGGCGTTCCCAGTACACCCAGACCCAGACCTGAGACAATCTGGAAAAATTCGTTTCCTAAATTGACCCGACCGGGAATCGAACCCGGAACCTTCCGCGCTTGGGCGAAATGTCTTCACTGTATTCATGTGTTTTTGTGAATTCATGTGTCTTTTATGGCGCTAGTATAGTTTAATCATCATAACGATTCTAAATATTTTCGTTATTTTAACAAAATATACAGCACTAGTAATAATAAGTAGTACCACCTACTTATAACTTGATGGATGAACCGGGAAAACAAGCAAAAATCCAATCAGTTTCATAAACTGATAAAATGGTCTTTTATGTGAATTACTAGTTAGAGAAACACATTCATGAGTTATACACCTATTGCAAAATCATGTGGAAAAAGGTATATAACCTGACTGAGTTTCTTGTCGGTTCTTCTCAGTGTCAAATGGTTTTGTACACCGATTTATTGTCTTTTATGCAATTTACTAGTGAAATAATACACAAATCAGGCGTAGGTTCGAGGTTATAAGTATAACGAAACAATTAGTTGTTTTTTCTATGCAAAGTTCAAAGATTACATATTTAATTCCGATTGAAACTTGTATACACTTTAAGTCTTCACGATGAACAACTTATTGGATTTTTTACTACAAATTAAGTCAGTCATGATGGAAATTAAAAAAACACTATATCACTCGTCCACCGGCTCAAACAAATAAATATTAGGTAAAAACAATGACGTTGAATTACGTGGAATTGAGTTCGTAACGTATCTCTCTATCTGTACAAAGTTCAGTATGAAAGCCGGGCTTTTCGCTACTTATAAACCTTAGTAAAAAAGCTACAGCTATAACAAATTTTGCCATTAGAGAGAAAGAGAGGTTACAAGCTCCGTTGCAAACTAACGCGTGAGAGCGAGACGATTGATTACTCTGATTATGCTCTGATTGGTCACAACTTGGGGTCAAAAACTGTTGTATTTCTCTAAGTTTCCTAAACTGTTTACTTTATGGGAATTTTTAGAATTGTTTGATATAATTTGAAGTTGATATTTATTACTCGTTCTTGAGACGTTAGTATTCTGTGTTTTCGACTGAGCATTTTAAGTATGGCAAGCCGGTCTTTTGGGCTTGTATGAAGGTGCTGCTGCTGCTAAAAAAAGTGTCCATGTGAAAATTACAAAATTAATATCTTAAAAACTTTAAACTTGTGAAGCGACGCTTTGAACTTTGAATACTTATAGCGAATGCCTTATGTTATAAATATATATATATATAGTCATGTTGCTTAATTTTACAAAAAAAATTAGCAAATTTTACCCAACGTGAAACAATCTAAATTTTAGCCTGCATTTGTCCTCATAATTTCCTCCCAAGCATTTATTATCACTTTATCACCATCACATTAAAGTTTCAGTGATTAAAGCTGTAACCAAAATTTATATGCAAAAACTGTTAATTTTGAAGCTTACCATATTTTTATTGCAGAGACTATTAATTTTAAAGTAGATGTCATTTATATCAAAAGTAGCAAATTGATAGACGAAACCGTTAATTTTAAATATTGCGGGTTGTAGCCAGAATTACTAATTCTGTTGCTCCATTATAACATAAATATAGGTATCCCTATTTTATATAATAGGTCTTTACCTATGAAGCTGCCGTTCTACAATGAAGTCAACAACGACGAATAAAAGGCGATAGTGGAAGCTGACGACACTCTATCTACTGCTGAGTTAGCAGCATTTGTCCATTTGCGTCAAATTGGCAAGGTAAAAAAGCTGGATAAGTGGGTGCCACATGAAATGAACGATCGCCAGCGCGACGAACGCGGTGAGGTATGCCTTGCGTTGCTTAATAGACACAGAAACGAAGGGATTTTGAACAACATTGTCACTTGCGATTAAAAATGGATTCTTTTTGACAATCGTAAGCGGTCATCATGTTGGTTAGAGCCCGGTTCAGTACCTAGGGAATGCCCCAAACGAAAACTTACCCCTAGAAAAGTGATGGTTACTGTTTGGTGGTCTAGTGCCGGTGTAATTTATCACAGCTTCTTACCAAATGGCACGAGCATTACTGCAGATGTGTGCTGTGAGGCACTGGACACAATGATGGAGAAGCTCGCAAATCTCCGGCCAGTCTTCGTTAATCGCTCGTCCCCGCTGCTCCTGCACGACAAAGCTCTACCTCACACGGCACATCAGACGGTATCTAAGCTACAAGAGCTAGGGTTGGATGTTTTGCGTCATCCACCGTGCTCACCAGACCTTGCGCCGACAGACTTCTACTTTTTTCAAAATTTGGACAACTTCTTGGCAGGAAAAAAGTTCTATACCCGACAGGCAGTACGAAATGCCTTTGAAGAGTTTGTTGCTTCCCATACACCTGATTTCTTCAAGAAGAGCATTGAAAAATTACCATAGAAAGGGCGTTAAAAAATTACAATACAAATATAATATTAAAAATTATAATAAAAAGTTTTGTGTTGTGCAAGTGCTGTGAAGGAATCCTCCAGCGGAACCTAAACCTACATAAACGTACGTAATGCCACATGACAACAAAACATTAGAATTAATTATGAACATAACCTCTTTAGTAGCAGAGCGACGTTGCGTCCCCCCTTTGTGTTTTTCCAAATTATCATTGATTAATATCTGTATTTTGTTGTAAATTACCTGTTCCAATTCATTACATTACGTTAACGTTGCATGCGTGGCGTGGTTCTCGCAGGCTGCATTATATTCCTATTCTTCGTCTATTTTTAAATTATCATTTCATTACCTAAAATGACTGATAACGATCATAATACCTCAAGCTCAATTTTGTATATCGATTCTGTGAATTATAGGCAGCCTATAGGTACAGTCCGCTTGGCTGTAGACTGGCTAACAGACGCGTATGATCAGCTCACTGTAATTACAACTCACCAATTAATCGTAATACTGGGTGATCTTGAGACTCAATGTAAGAAGTTTCGTGAAGCTTACGGCCGAATTCTTGGTAGACTAGACCCGACCATTGACTTCGAGGAATATAGATACGTTCAAGACCAGATTAGGTGGATGAGGAATAAGGTTATTGACCTCCGTATTAAACGCGGCGAATTACAAGTCCCTAAGGCCAGCCCTCCAACTCACAGAGATAAAGCCTCTTTTCGTGACCGTGAAATTGTACAAGATCGCTTAAAACAAAAATTGCCTGACCTCCCCATACCGATATTCAATGGTAGACCTGATACCTGGATCAGTTTTTGGGACCAGTTTGACATACGCATAAATTGCATTATTTAATGAGTGCTTTGTCTGATGAACCACGCCGCTTAACACAACACCTTTGTATAGAAGCTGGCAATTATGAGATAGCCCGCGATCTCTTAAGAAGACGGTATCACACGTGTTTTAGCAGGTAAATACATCGCTCAAATACTTTCTTTGCCAGAGATAACGTCTCGACTTACAGGGCTTCGTGCTATGTTCTTAAACCCCCTGTTAAACACTGGTCCTACACGCTCGTTCACATTTGTTTACGCTGTTAACTGAAGGGCTAATTAAGCTAGTCGGTTGACGTATACATTTATTATATACTTATGTAAATCGTCGATTTATAAAAATATGTTAAATGTAGAAATGTGTCTGTAAACGACATTGATGGTGCAGTGGTTTAGGCGTTGTGCCTTATTTCAAGTTCGACTCCCGGCTGAGTCAATCTAGGAGACAAACTTTTCTAGATGGTCTCGAGTATGGGTGTACGCCCCTAGTTGTCGTCGTCTGGTTCTCATAGCACAGGGTTTGAGACCAGATGACCACTGTGTATTGTCTGGCAAATATGTGTTGCGTTATTTATAAAATTCTAAAGTAAAAAAATAAATTGTCATTTCTTAATTGTTATTGCCGTTAAGAAAAGTCACTGCCACGCTACTGTGCATGCTGTCATTAGCATTTCATGAAATAATGTTGAGAACCTAAATTTATGTCAATTAATAACAATATGCAATCCTGTTTATTTAAAATAAAAAAAAATAGGAAATAATAAAAAAGGCGAATTCACCCAGCCGTATGAGCTGGGATGCTAAGGGTGAGTAGTACGGCGTAATAGAGAGATATAAGATAAAGCGTAAAAGAGAGAGAACGTGGTAACGTGGCCGTCGATAACGGATAGATTCCTAGCCGTTTAAATTGGGAACGGAAAATGGAGAATTGGCTAATTATAATATTTCTTCATTACAGACCTGCTGGATCAATACAAGTAACAGAGAATTCTTTTATTAAAAAACTGCAAGCATCCGGCAGAAGTCTAGTAGTTTTCTACGGATCACAGACAGGTACTGCGGAGGAATTTGCTGGTCGTCTTGCCAAAGAAGGCATTAGGTATAAAATGAAGGGCATGGTTGCTGATCCAGAAGAATGCGATATGGTAAGAATTAATATTAGCTAATATAAACTTCATAATAATAACAAACCCCTTTTGTTACAGAAATATTTAAGAATAAATTTAGCGATAAAATCAGTAGTTAGCATAAAAATGGCAGTAGAATCATAATATTAAAACGTGAAGCGAAAATTTCAGATTTATTTTTAAGAATATTGCATGCGAGGAGAATTGTGAGAATTAGAATAGTTGAAGTTTACATGGAGAAGAAGTGCAGAAAGCTAAAAATATTTATGTAATATGTGTTAAAAATACTTCTTCTTTAATTGAATGGCACCCTCGCGATTGCGAATATTGCCAATGTCCCGTAATATTGAAAATCATAGAAACATGATAATAATAGCAAGTTTAAGAAGATTGAAGCAATTCAAGTAGGGAAATACACTGGGGATCGCATAAAATCTTCTTTTTGTTTACAATTTCGAGAGTCGAGCAGACACTACATCTAAAAAGTAAAGAAAACAACACAACATAAAATATAGACAAATCACGAGACGACACATTCTATAGACAAATATAAATACAACGACATCCGCATAAAACACAATATTACCTACAGAGTTAAAACAATAATACATATTATATAGACATTGGAATACATATATATTACACAAAGAAAGAATGAGTGATGAAAGATTGATGAAAAAATCTACAGGGCAAAAGCTAGTGGTAGCAGAAGCCCAGGAAGACCAAGGCTGACCTATGAAGATCAAATAATAGTGTTTATTGACGGAAATGTCAAAAGCACTCGCAAATATAGGCAAAAGTGTGTAAGAAGAATGACGAGCTTGAGGAGGCGAAAGAAATATGTAAGTAAGGACCGCGATACTAGCCGCTCTGTCCTCTCTGACTACCCTGTTAGGAATATAGCGTAAGGGTATGTATGTGTAATAATACAAATGAATTACAATTTAATGTTATTTACAGAGATAAAATTACAGAGGATTCTAACAAATGAACTAAGGACAAGTGTTTAAAATGAGCAGGATGAGGAATGTCAGATGGAAGAATGTCATAGAGGGAAAATAGTATGATAGTTGGGATAGTTAAAAAATATGTGATCAGGTGTACCCTCCTCTAAACTACACTCACACTCACGAATGATCTCGGACTAGTATCTAATTTAACCAGATGGACTGGTGTGCAAGCGTGGTTCAATCTGAGTGCAAATAGTAGAGATAACCTTTTTATTCGCATCTCTGTTTGATAAGAACCAGGGTTTGGGTTGAATTTCATTTTGAACGTCACCATAAAATGTGTCCTTATTTGATTTAGAAACTCACCATGCTCGATTCCATGCCTCCATTGGTCGTAAGTTTGCTGAATACCTCAAATCATGACAATAAATGGTATAATATTGTCAGCAGAGCTTTGGGAGGTTGTCCGTTTAACGCAAGATCAGCAGATTTATTGTCAGGGATACCACAATGATTAGGAATCAAAGCGAGGACTATTTTCAAGTTATTTTGAAACTTGAAAAAACCTTCTGACGGATTTTGATTATAATTAGAAACCTAGACTTGGAACTTAAGGGGTTGGAGATAATAGTGTGGCGACAGCTAACGGAATCTGAGAAAATAATAGAATTACCAACATTTCGAGCATTGGCATACTTAACTGCTCCCAAAATAGCTAGTACTTCTCGGGAAAAACAGAGTACGGAGAGTGAGCTTACAATTGAGAATAATTCAAAATGAAGGGATCCAGATAGCAGCACCGACACAACTGATTTTCGATAATTTTGAGGCACCCGAGTACATTGTTATCCAGCCACCCAAATCATTGAACAGATTTTTGAACAAAGTTATAGTAGTGTTGGTAGAATTCTTCTCAACACCAAAGTTTATTAGAATAGTAGGACGGAAAATAAGGACGTTCTTAAAGAGGTGAAGAAAGTGGATTACATGGAAATTGAGGTACTTGTACAGAAAGATAAAAAAAATATAAATTCATCACTTGAACGATGAACAGCATTGAGAGAGTTTTTAAGACAAGTTTTGAATGTAAAGTGATTAAAAATATTGTGATATTTTATAAAAAAAAAAGTCTGTCATATAGACATTGGCTGCACATTCCACCTGAAAAGCATTCACTTGAGAGGATTTTATGGCACCTAATATTAAACGTAGAGATTTAGACTGGATGGTACAGTAACAGTAGAAATGTCATAATCTTTGTGGCTGCGAATTAAAGGGTCGTGAAATAAATTTTCGGGTATAAGGGTGACTACCTTACCAGGCACCTGAGAGGTTTTAGAATATTAATATTCATACATTTTTGGATAACGAAATTTATTTGTGGGACCCCGAAATAATGTAGAATTAGAGATGTGCCGGATTGTTAAAAATGTATATCCGCGAATACGAAAACGAATATGGATTATTAGTGTCTAGATCCGTGAAAACGAATACGGACCTCAACTATCGTACAGTATTACACATTTTATATAGCTTACCGATGTACCTGGACAGTAGACACAAATTTAAAGACGCGGGAAATGGGAAATGGTCATTGGGCGTTAAAATCTATGCCGTTATTCTATTCATTCATTCATTCTATGTCGTCATTGTGACTGCACGTGGTTTTTTTGAGGTTACACTTGTAAATTAAGCGTACTATTTCATAGCCATAATTATGTCATCATTAAAAAGATGACATCCTTTAAAGAGGCGATCAAGAAAAAATGATTTAAATTATTTACATTTAAATAATTTCATGGTTTTGTCCTCACATAAACGTCGTATATTAATATACATTCGGCTTAATTTGAACTTAAGATTTTATTAGCTTTCACAGTCCGTTACTGACTAGATAGCTGTAACTTCAAGTCATTATTTTGATTCAAACTCGTAGTTGTGTCTAGCGATAAAAATTATCAATTCAAATTTATTAATAAAGTAATCTTTAATAAAAGTGACCCATTTGAATGGCACATAGTGTATAATATTAATATCGCATGAGCGAAATATAAAGTGAACGCACTGCAATATTTTTCGCCTTATGAAGTTATTACTGTTGCATAAGATTGACTGTAAAATGGATTTAGCGTTTCGCATATTTTCGTTGATCGTCTTTTCGTGTTTGCGCGAACGAAGATTAAGACGTGCCATATCTTTTGTGTTTTACTGTACTTACTTTGTTTGTTCGTTCGAATACAATTAAATTAATCCTATTTTAAGTAAACTTAGTGAGGTAACTTACTACTATAATGTTCATCATAATTATTTGTTTGATTTTTCTATAAAAATTGACACAACTGTAATTTTAAGAAATTAATAGTAATTTGAAGTTATTATATTTCATTGCTATCTATTTTTAAAATTCTATGTAACGGAATTTAAAAAGCAACGGATACGGATACGAACACAGATCTTTTTTCCCCTCGGACATCCGCGGACACGGATACGGATATCCGGCACATCACTATTAAGAATGCAGATTAAAGCCTACTTTGACTCAGTTTGGTTAGGAAATTGTTTCAGTGCCGATGTTTAAAGTAAGGTTGGGATTTACTGTTTTCATAGTTAAAACAACAGTTTCGCATTTCGATGCATGTAAGGAAAGTCTATGATCTGATAACCAGCACTCAAAATAAGAAAGCGCAGAATTCAAACGGGAAGTAATATCAAGTTGGGACCGAGATAAAAAATATTATACAACGTCATTAGCGTATCGTAGAAATTGACAAAAGGAATTAACAGATCTCTTAATCGCATGTATAAAGCTATATAAAAAGGGACCGAGAACTGATCCCTGAGGGAGAACTTTTCACACATGTCTAGGAGATACTATGAAATTCTGGCATCTAATTACTATCGACTGGTTAGAAAGCAGATTTAATATAAAATGTACCATCCTCACTGGGATGCTCAGCTGTAGCAACTTGCGCCTAAGAACCGGAAGTAGGAAGTATATAATATAGTGTTACAAATAACATTAAATTCAGTTTTAAATTAAACAAAACTCATTGTTTACGTTTATACTGCCAATGTCAAAAAGACTGTCAATTTCAAACTCAATCTCAAATATCTATGATCAAAGATTATAGATACATATATGTAACCTCCTTGGATCTAACCTCGAGCAGTCGCACAGAGTACAGATTGTCGTCAGAGTTTATATTATAAGTCTATATTTATAACTACAGTCGAATTTCGACCACCAGTAGTGCGATTCTCTAACGCAAATTAGTCAAATTCACTTCTGAATCCGCGGTGAGATCGTCAACTGTGATTTGGTATTCTCTAAAGTCGACAGAGATACTAGCGCCGCCTCGATGAGTGGCGGCAGCGAGTTGTACTATCGTAAATGAATTTTATGAAGTTTCGCTAAATATAACAATCCAATCTAAATAAACCAGTTTCATTTAACGGAATTATCTCAGAAGAAGTTAAAATACTCTAAGGTATCGACTGAGATGTTTACTCTTAAAGCAATCCCCGACAAACTCGCATCTAAAATCACTTCACTTCGCTCCTAGAATGTTTGGTTGAGAGAATTCCATTTGAAGGTCAAGTGAGTTCGAATGCGAAGTGGGGTGAATTGTCGAGCGGGTCTCACTTTGGGTGATTCGAGTTTTTACAGAATTGCATGGCTGGTGACCTCTAGTATTTTTGAAATAGCAGTAATACAGGTATTTAAGACCACGAATCGACGTTATATTCTTGGCGTGCGAACTATATTAAACCTATTTAATCTGTTTTCATACGTTAACTGTTTTATACCGAGTCTTTTGAAGCTTAGTAGATTTAAATAGATTTATATTTTATTTAAGTATTATAGATAGTATAACTAATCTTTAACATTAACTTAAAGTGCCTGTACATTTCTAGGAAGAACTCACAAAATTAAAAGAAATAACAAATTCTTTAGCGGTATTCTGCATGGCGACTTATGGAGAAGGAGATCCAACAGATAATGCCATGGAGTATTATGAATGGTTAAAAAATGGTGATCCTGATTTGTCAGGATTAAATTATGCAGTAAGTAGTTTAGATATCAGGAATTATTAATATTATTAAATCATACAGAGGCAGATACCTAAATTTCATTACCTATGTAGATTCGTTCCTGTATGGTAAGTTGTTAAGTACCTAACTACGGAATTGGAATCATTATATCTCGCGTCTATTGCTGGCATCTTCGGCGCTCGCCGCAATGCGACCGGTAACTGGCGGTGACTCTTTGAGCGATGCCTAAAAAACCACTCGGGCTAACTTCAAAGTCCGCTCCGTCCGTCCGGCTGAGTGTCCGTGGGGCTTTTTTCTCTTCTGAAATACAAAAAAAAAGCACTTAGGGATATACAGCGGAGTCATTTGTTGTGACCAGTCATTAAATTCTACCCATCTAATGTAAATATATGTAATAATGTGTATATTAAATCTAAAAATATGAATGAAACATAGACAACTTTTTACGCGTTAGAGCTTATTATAAAATAACACTTTTTACTAGGGTTGCGGATTGCGAACTTTTGGATAAAAATTGGGGTCATAATATACAGACAAAATAAACACGTTTTCCAGGTAGACAAAATTGTTTAAATACCGCCCCGGATCTACGATTTTTTCGAACCGGGGCAAAAACTTGATAGTGGCGCCCCCTCCCTTCAGTGTTTAAGAAAAACTGTTAAAACTGACAAATACAAAAGTTTGCTTTTCAAACATATTATATTAAGATTCGATTACTTGATAAAAACCTATGAGATTGTCGGAAAAGAGGCTTTACTTGTTCGATGTTTCAAGGATTTGGCGCACCCATGAAACTGCCGCCCGGGGCAAGTACCCCCGGTTGCCCCCCCTTAGATCCGGGGCTGTTTAAATAATAATTATTATATTACGCAGAGACACTGTTACTTCTTGCAAATGATTTGTTAGATTCAGTGGATTGTATTACATAAAAATACCGACATTAAAAGTTTATTTTCGAAATACCCTTATAATTTCTTACCGGTGAACTGGACGAATAGGTATACTCCACGGGGAAGAAAGCAAAGCGCAGTACACTACTTTGAACAATATAATTCACGACCGCTGGACACGGAACGCCAGAAAAATATATTTAAAAAGTAAAACCACTTTAAAAACTCACAGATCTACCTTAAAACTATTTCAGACCAAATAAAATGTTCGTACGATTCTCCGTAGAGGGAGTATGTACATATATGTACTACTAGTACAGTACTGGAACACGTAGAGCCATGGCCACATGAAATCAAGATTTTATACATAAACATGTAATCAACATGAGATAAAATTGTACTGTAGATTTTCATATAGCTTTGCTATTAGAGTTGCTAGCTAATCTTTACTCTCGTGTAGGGGATAGGTTTCTTTACAATTACGTGGTCAAAAGTTAATATGTGCACAATGATATGAAGGTGTTTAGCAATGAAATGTATCGCATACGTGTGGGAAGATTTATATACAAGTTATATTTTTCCAATCATAAAATAGATGAATGTCAAATAACGTTTGTTTCTGTGTTCTGACTTCTGACATTCGTTTCGCAAAGCTTCAGCTGTATGTTTAGTTAAACCTCCTCCATTTTTTTACTTGCACGAAACTTTAACGTACCTAGAAAATACTATCACTTTTGCACTTTAAATTTCCTAAAAAAGTAATGAAATAAAATAAAATAGTACTTAACTTTTATGTAAATTTCATTTAAAAAATTGCTCTTGATTTGGTATATGAATGTACATCTTTTACTTATCTGATTTATGCTACATTTGTAAAATAAAATAGAAGAAAATGACTAGTAAAATAATTATTTGGAAACGAATGTCAGAACACAGAATTTGAGAATGTTGACACAAATTTATTTTATGTTTGAAAAATATAACTTGTATAAAATCTATCTACACTTAAGTATGTGATACGTTCCACTGCTAAACAACGTCATATTAATAAGCACATTATTAACTTTCGCCTTTGTCGCTATAAAGAAATCTTCTCCCTACACGGGAATAAATATTGACTAGCTACGCTACTAGCAAAGTTGTATAAAAGTGAGAAGTATGGAGGAGATCTAAATAAGCATGTGTAGCTGAAGTTTTCGCGCTCTTCCAAGAAGTCCTTTTTAACTTCAGTAAAGTCTACTATCACTTTACTGGAGGAGTGTTAGGGAACTTAGTGTTTCTCTTATCCTGGTATCCTCCTATATTGGTAACAAGACCATCAGCCTATCATTAGGCTGATGGTCTTGTTACCAATGCCTTAAGAAACATAAATAAAGATATAGATGAGGAGTTTGTACAGAAAATAATTATGTAGTTGAAAATAAAAGCAATAGCAAGAAAAATATGAAGATTTATTATTATGTACAAACAAGTAACTGTAAGAATACGTTTATTACATCGACATTTTGATGAAATTATATTTTTATTTATTATTGAAAACATCAACTGAATCGGCATAGATCTCTTTGCTTTTCCTCAAAGGAGAATCGCACAATTGCACAAACAACACCGTTTTCATTGTCACCGTTATCCGTCACTATTACCATTTCTCCTTCTTTTTAGTTTTTTTCTCATTTTTAATTGCTATTTGTCTAAACTTCAAAAGTAGTACTTGGTTTTGGATTGGATGGTGTTCTGAATCTGACTACGCGCCATAATTCTAGAATCAATTTATGAATAAGCGTAAAATGTAGTTTTAGTGTTAGGTAACTGTGGGAATGTCTTGTCAATTTATTCACAGCTACAATATTATTTCACAGCAATAATTGTAGTACATTATGACGTTTTTAATAACAGTAGTACCACGATATTTTACTAGATATATAAATCGTCGTGTGAGCCTATCACCATTATTGAAATTGCGTTACATGGTATGGAACTGATAATATATGTTGTTTCTAATTATTTACAGGTCTTGCTACAGACGTAATAAAAGTAAAAGTAAATTTATTTTATTAAAATAATTTTTACTTTTTACTTTTATAACACTAGCTTTAATTTTTAAAATGACTATTTTTTTAAGGTCTTTGGCCTAGGTAACAAGACATATGAACATTATAATGCAGTAGCCATATATTTGGATAAGCGTTTGGAAGAACTTGGCGCTACCAGAGTATATGAACTCGGTTTAGGAGACGATGATGCAAAGTAAGATTATTAAAATATTTAATTATAAATGTTACATACATTTGAAACTAAATGTCATCAAAGCTAGAAATATTATTTGAATGTCCAATGAAGAGTATGAAAACTTAATATTCAGCATGAATATATTTTGTCTAAGTAAGAAAATAATAATCATTGAAAAATAGACAAGATTTAAAGTTTCACAACATGAAGCCCTTTCTACCCAAAGATCTTGCAGTTAGGTTAGAAGTCTTAAGGTGATAATTAAGTATAATATAGAGATTACCTTAGACTTATTGTTAGGTTTTTGAAATAAACTTCATGCTGTATCCACAACGGGGTAGTCAGAGAGGACGGAGCGCCAGGAGTCGCGGTTTTTGAAATGATTTCGATAATAGGTTTTTATCTAGTTATTTGAAAGTTTTTTATCATTGACACCTCAGTAAAGGCAAATATATCATTGCATTACTGAATAGTACTAAATCTAGAATATAATTATTATTTAAAATGCATTTTACAAAAAAGCATAAATAATCTCGTCATTCCATATTTACCAGGGTGTATTCTTTGGATAGTGCCTTCTAAATTTCCAATCAAGCAAACACACTTGCACAATTTGTTAATCTTGTCAAGTTGACTATTGGCCTAAAAGAATTCAAATCTGTTTTTGTTAGGGCAAGACTGATTAATATCAAAAATCTAAATGATATTATATCCCCATGATATTCTTCTCATTTTGAATTAATAATTATTATAAGCAAAATCTTCATTTATTCATTTTCTTAAAACGAATTTAATAGAATATATCAGCAAGCATTGTAGTACAGAAATTTGCAAGAAATATTGATTTCAAAACATTAAAATGATACATCAAGCATTAACAACTATATTAATTTTATAATTATTATTTTAGTATTGAAGATGATTTTATTACATGGAAAGATAAATTTTGGCCAGCTGTATGTGAAAAATTCAATATAGAGAGCACTGGTGAGGAAGAATTAGTTCGCCAGTTCCGACTAGTGACACATGCCCCTGCTGATCTAGAACCCAACACAATCTTCACAGGAGAAATTGCTAGGTTGCATTCACTTCAAGTGCAGAGACCGTAAGTGTTTATTAATTTATACTTTATAGGTATATTTTTTATGTTATCATTATCTTTTTAATTGTAAGACATTAACCATTAAGGGGTCAATTATGATGCATTCTCAACCACTACCAGCCCATTTCAAAACTACAATTCGTCTTCTGCACACACTAATAATATACTACAGAGGATAGTGATAATAATTAATAATAATACAGACAATGACACTAATTGTGTAATCTCAAACTAAGCACTAGGCTTGTATTGTGGGTACCAGTACCACACAACGAATTAGGGTAGCTCTTAGTAGCACCCAGACTCCAAGCCAATTTAGAAAAATTAGTCTCCTTAATTGACCTGACCGGGAATTGAACTCGTACCTCGTCTTGGAAGACATTCAGGCCAGCAAGCTCATCATTTTAACATCATTATAATTATTTATGTACATACACTCACATGTTTAATAATAAAGAAATACATGAAATGAAATTTATATACAAAGGTACTGCTTATTTCATCATGAAATTTCTTCCAGCAGACCTGTGATAGAAAAGTCGTTACGAAAGCAAAATCTAATGTGTATGAATCGCAAAAAAAAGTATATAAAAAAATATATATAAAAGTATAAAATATATATATATATATACAATTATAGCTTGGGATTTATTCCGGTTAATTAAAAGGCCATATAAGTTCACTCATACATTAATACTATTCAGATCGTCATTCACAGCAGCAACAGCTAAATCAATATCAGTTGCATCACAGTGACGAGTTATTTATAAATTTATATTAATTATTCAGTGTAATTATATTAGTTTATTAATCTCATATATATTTTTTTATTTTAGACCATATGATGTCAAAAATCCTTTCTTGGCTCAGATAACAGTTAATAAAGAATTGCATAAAGGCGGTGATAGGTCTTGTTTACATGTTGAATTAGATATATCTGAGTCTAAAATGCGATATGAAGCTGGTAAGTAAATATGTGGACATTTTACTATGAAATAATAGAATTCAGAATTTAGGTAAGCCCTCTAATGTTACGTGCAGTTCTTCACGCTGAATCCCTAACGGCGTAGTCAGAGAGGAGGGAGCGCCAAGCGGCGGGGTCCTCAAATCTCATCATTCTCCTCACACATTTTCGCCTAGGCATGCGAGTGCTTTTGACATTTACGCCTGCTTTGTTGCTCCCCTCTAATGTCAATCCTGGCAAATACATTGCAGTGTTTTTATACTATAATTTCTATAATATTAATGTGTCATGTTCATGCAGTTTTAACATTCCTTACTAAAAATAGTAAAACAATTGGATTCACTTCAGTGTCTCCTGTCATGTCTTACTGCATGTCTGTTGTGGATAATTTTATTAGGCTCACGGTCATGATCTTATAATTACCACTACAATGATGTAATCAATGGTGACTTGGCTAAATTCAGGATTTTAAATTTTTGTTACAAATATGTAGTCATATTAAAATTCCTAACATTGAATAATATTTTTCAGGTGATCATATTGCAGTATATCCAATCAACGATACTAATTTAGTAGAACGCTTAGGCCAACTGACTGGAGCTGATCTTGATGAAGTATTTTCACTTATAAACACTGATCAAGAGAGCAGTAAAAAGCATCCATTCCCATGCCCAACGTCTTATAGAACTGCTCTTTATCACTATGTTGAAATCACAGCATTACCCCGTACTCATATTTTACGAGAATTGGCAGAATATTGCTCTGAAGATGAGGTATTTTGACATATTCATTGTTTTATTACGTAGTTTTTTTAAATATTAATTTTTAAATTCATATTTTTTCAGGACAAAAAGAAATTGTTGGTTATGGCAACAAATTCTCAAGAAGGCAAATCTTTATACCAGTCATTTATAGTGGATGCCTGTAGGAACATTGTTCACATTCTAGAAGATATAAAATCTTGTAAGCCACCTTTGGACCATCTTTGTGAACTTTTGCCTCGTTTGCAACCAAGATTCTATTCTATCTCTTCAAGTCCAAAGGTAGAGTATAACTGTACCTATAAGCATGGTAGTGTCCTTTACAATTTAATTTAAAGCCTACTGACACTGCAGCGGTAATCTTAACAGAAAGTAATTAGTTTTTGCCTGTTCTATTTTTAATTTAATTTAGAGACGATTGTGACGATATATTCATATCATTTAGAAACTGAAATTAAGTAGCATGATATTCACATTTTTAACTGAGCTGACTGAACATAACATGTGTCCCCTTTAAGATATTCCTGACGTACTATGTCACTATTCACTATACTCATACATACATACATACCTTCACGCCGTATACCTAACGAGGTAGTCAGAGACGAAGGAGCGCCAAGCGTCGCGGTTTTTACATATTTCTTTCGTTTCCTCAAATTCATCATTCTCACACATTTTCGCCTAGGTATGCGAGTGCTTTTAACATTTCCGTTGGCTATCACTAGCTATTTGATCTTCATAAGTCAGCCTTGGTCTTCCTTGGTTTCTTTTACCACTCACTTTCGCTCTATAGATTTTCTTCGTCAGTCTTTTATCACTCATTCTTTCCATGTGTCCGAACCATCTTAGCATTCTTTTCTTCATTTTTACAATAACACTGTGCAACCCTGTCATACTGCGTATCTCTTCTTTGCTTATTTTGCCCGAAAGGGTGACACCGCACATATTTCTATTTATTTTACTTTCACTTGATTTCGGGCATATCCAGGCCTCATTACCATACAATAAAGTTGGCACCAACATCGCATTGTTTATAGCCATTTTGGCTGAGTTAGATATATTCACACTGACTACTAATGCGGACCGAGCACCATTTACTTTATTGCCAGCTGCTACCCGTCTCTCCACATCCCACTGACATCTTCCATCCCTCGAAAATGCACTACCCAGATATACAATTTCATTCACTTGTTCTAGACATTTTCCATTTACCCATGTATCACACTTTGTCTGTACATCTTAAACTGGCTCTGTGGCCTCGATATAATGACCCCACAACCTGTAAGTAAGGGGCCCTCCACGCCATATTCAGGCAGAAGACTCCACAGTTTCTTTCGCACTACTCTATCGAATACTTTTTCTAGATCCACGAAAGCGCAGAAAACTCTGACCTGTGGCCAGAAACTTCTCCACGATAACGCGAAGCGAGAAAATCTGATCCTTACAACCCCAGCCGTTCCTAAAACCACCTTGCGCTTCCCACAAATATCTTTCAGAAACGTATTTCATACGTTCAGTCAATACGTTGGTATAGACTTGATACTTGAAGACGGGCTCGTTTCCGCAACCCGACGACTATTGCGCCTGTTTTGCGTTTTGGTGGAGAAAATGGCGCTACTCCTGCCATCCCAGCTCCTCCAGGAAGTCCAGCACCTTCTTAATGTTGGTGAAGACTTCGGGGAGCGATTTTGGCGTCCCAAGATGTTTGGCCCGGTAAGCTGCCACTCAGCTGCACTCCAGTAAGACATCAGCGGCTGTTTCATCTGTCTCTGGACACCCCCTGCAAAGAGGACTGTTAATAACACCAATATTAAAAAGATGTTTGTTGTAAGTACCATGACCTGTTAGAGCACCCGTTATGGTACGAAGCTTTGCTCTCGTTAAACCTAGTAGGTATCGTGCCAGCGGGGGCTTTACCTTAGGTAGCGCTTGTTTAGCTTGCCTACATTCATGGGTGCTCGTCCAAAGCATGGCCCGTTTAGCCTTCGCTTGTTCACGTACTTGCGTGCGTAACCAACCGTAGGGTAACGGTACTACTTGTCCAACGAAAATAACGGAAGGAAACAGGTACTTAACCCCAAGTGGCGCCCAATCAGTGACAACAACTAGCCAGCAGACACTAACAACCTCTCAAGACTTGATCAGAGTTCAGAATCAGTTGTCTCTCTCTCACGTGCTGGCTTGCAGCCAAACTTTGTCAGCTTGTTTAATAAATGTCTTACAGTACTGCACTTCGTACAGGTCCATAATAAAATGCGCACTGTATGTATGAATGAAATGTGAATAGCGTCAAATACGATTCAACATTATTCTTTATTATTCATTTGTTTGTGTGTCTTCATTATATCTATATATTTATTTGTTTTTAACTTATCAGTCAAGGATTTTTATAAATACTAAACGTAAACGAAACAGTAGTACCTCGTTTGTCTGTATATATCTATTACATTAGACAATAATTAATAAACTAAAATCAAAACCTTTTTTAATAATGATTTTAAATTCCTTCATTGTTATTCATAAAAGTAATGATTTCTAGACAATCATGATCATATATTCAATAACAACTCGGTTATAATTGAATTTATTTGAAAATAAAAAGCTCCCGTTTTCTATATTCCTAAATTGCGTCTGAGTACGTCATTGCCTGACGTTGCAACATTTTGTTCTTTGTCTAGCATTTGTTGATCAAATCAAAAACATACGTCATTTGTTAATCAAAATTATGTAAACAGCGATTTAAATGTATTACTTGAATTATACTTTAAGCACGAAGAATAAAATTGAATTTTAAATATTTTATTTTTAACGAACTTCGTTTCTATGGCAAGCAAGGGTCTTTTACGTGCTTTTACAACCTAATGTGTTGACAGTATGGTTTACTTTAGATTAACACAACATTACCGATAGTACTACACGATATCGACAATGTATATGTCAATTAATGTCTCCACACACTATAATTCTTTTATTCTCTTCAACCGTCGCTAGAACTTCCCTTACATTCTCCCAAAACTACTCTAGCTCGCACAAGTCGGCGGAGGACACTGGGGCGTACACCACTAAAATATCCTCAGCAACCCTGTCTTGAGACGCACCCAGAGCAGTCTCGGGTTTAAACACTTATATTCAGTTGCACAATTAACCAAACGAGAGAAAAGTAAGACGCCTACCCCTTGGCATCCCCTTTTTTCTTGTGGTACCCCTGACCACAAAGCAATGCCCCCTCCAGGCGAGTCGGCAAGTTCACTGCCCTTTCGCTTGGTTTCACTCAAACAACACATCCAACCTTCTTTCTTCCGTAATATCAATCACTTCATTCATCTTCTCTTCAATCCCACCTCTCACATTCCACGCAGCTATTCTGCATTCCTCCCTTAACTTCCCGCCGCGATATGCACAGCGTGTTGGGTGGCGGTCCCCAACGCCGAACTGCACTCTGCTCACACCAGCGGGGACAAACCGGTGTACGTCGCTTTCGGGAACGTCCTAACTCTTTCCCATACGTTGTCCCACATGGTGTGCACAGGAGAGGAATTGCAGTCTTGAAAAGGGCTGGCAGGGGAAAGACCCCAATAAATACTTTTCTATATTATGTTTATTTTAAAAAGTAGGTTATTACCTACTTAGCTTTGCTACATACCTATTGATTTGTCACACATCATCTATAGACAAATGTTGTTCCGTCCCACTCATACAGAAATCTCAGTATTAATCTTTATAAAAAATCCTATTCTAAATATATTATGTGAAATGTAAACATTTAATATGAGTACATGAGTGTAGTGAATAGTGACATAGCATGTCAGTGTAAGATGTAATGAAAACGATTCTTTTTCTAGAATCTATTCTTTATTTTCGTTCTCGTTCTTACCAACTAATTTCCACTCACTCTGTCTCTTTCATACACGTTACGACATCAGAATACTTAATTTGGTACTATTTTACTATGACAACTTAATTTATCCAACTTACATATTATTTTACCTTACTTATGGAATATCATAAAGGGGGGACATGCTTCAAACTGTCTTAACTCCATTAAGTTCCTTAACATTTAACAGTTGTCATTTACAAAAAATTTATGTGTGTGCTATTTGTTTGTTTATAGCTGCATCCTGATACTGTGCACATAACTGCAGTCGTAGTTAAGTACACAACGCCTACTGGTCGCATCAACAATGGCGTCGCCACTACATGGCTGGCTAAGCATAAACCAGAGCCAGGAAAACAACTGCCGCGTGTTCCTGTTTATATTAGGAAGTCGCAATTTAGGTATTACAACAGTAGTTATACCATATGTATATGTCGCAGCCAACTGGTTAAAATAGCCGTTTAATTGCACGGCTAGCACTTTCATTGAACAACGCCATTCAAACCCACACCTAGTTTTATAGTTGAATCTGCATCTGCAAGACATCTCGGCTCAAAGTCAAATCAATTTATTGAACTAAACCCAATTGCAAGATATTTTTGAACGTCAAATCTACTTTAGTTCAGATCGAAAAGAAAACCTGAACACTGAGAAGAACCGACAAGAGAAACTCAGTCAGATATCATTTTTTCAACATCATTCTACAATAGTTATTTAAAATACAGTATCCATAAAGCCAGTAAATGAAATGACAACCTCACTTCTCCCATTCCCGCCAAAAAGTCCCAGAAAGATGTATAGCGAGGGTAAGGTGAGTACATCAATGTTTTTAAAACGATCTCTCAGCGATTCTCATGTATTCTGCCTTTTTTTCATATTCATATGTGCCACTGATCCCCACAGTAGTAGGCCATAAGACATAAGGCTATGGAAATATGCAAAGTACACTAGCCTAGCCGTGGCCACATCTGTCAACTGTCTAATGCGTCTAATAGCATATATTGCCGAACTGAGCTTATTAGTCGAAACCCCACTATGGTCCGCCCACTGTCACTTATTATCTACTGTTAATCCAAGAAAAGTAGTTGATTTCGCTAATTCTAATTGATTACCACCCAGTTCTAGTCTATTATGGATTTTGGGTACATTGGACAGGGAAAACGACAATTGGTTTTTTGTGCATTCAGTAATAAATTATTAGCAGCGAACGATCTCGAGATATCCGCCAAGGTCCTATTCTGTCCGCTAATATCTGTGTCTTTTCTATTTACTTTAAATAATAATGATGAATCATCAACAAATAATATTATTTCACATAGATCTTTAAGCATAAATGGAAGATCATTAATGTAAACCAAAAACAGGAAAGGTCCCAAAATTGATCATTGGGGACCGCCCAACTTAAATTTAGAACCGACAGATGAACCCCATTTACACTCACTTAACTTTTGTTCTCGGTTAGCTAGATATTGTTACGAGCTGAGGGTAATAAGATGCCGGTTAAGGGCGCAAATATTTTATTTTCCTTCGTACAAGTAGATGTCAAGAACACGAGAACTTAATTACGGCGGTTCCTAGTCTTCGTAGTCGCCCTCGAAGTAGGTACTCGCGTAGTAGTCACCGAAGGTACACGCTTCACTCAATAACAACGTTCCCGAATCGCAAAGTTCTTCTGTCCAAGGTCGTCGCAGTAGTCGTCGTAGTGGTCTTCGTAATTCGCCTTGATGTCGCCTCGATATGTCGCTTCGAACGATAGTTGGGAAACACTCACTCGGCGGCGGACACGGAGCTCTATTTATAGTCGGCTAAAACGAGGGTGGAACTTTCTAGTGAATTACGCTCGATAACGGTAATTCGACATTGTTCTCGACGCCGCCTGTTTGCATGAGTCATAGATACATGACACGTCATCGCTCGGGAATATTCGAAGTGCAACTTGGTTCTTCTTTCTTAATTTGACTTATACCATTCGATAGTAGGCCTTAAACCTAGCAATGCGTTTTTAGGCCATAACTCGATAAAGCCTAGGTCTCGAGATATAAGCACTAAAAGTTTTGTTTCGAGCTCCATTAAAAATCGACCTTATTTCCTTACGCATAAGGTCCAACCGTAACATTGCCCCCCTCTTAGTCATGCTCGTCCCGAGCATGATTGGAACCATGATAGCGAGCTAGGCGATCCACGTGGACTCCTCTAGGCTCCTTTTTGATCCGATAAGTAACGTCATTTATTCTCGTCATCACCGTCTATGGTCCATCCCATCGGGCCTGAAATTTCGGAGACTTCCCTTTTGTCCTAATGGGATTATGTAACCACACTAAGGCTCCTTCCTCAAATCCCATTACATTAGCTCTACGGTCATAGCGCGTTTTCATTCTTTCGCTAGTTTTCAAACTACTTTTTCTTACGAGTTCATGGACGTCATTTAGTTTTTGTTGTAGATCGGACACGTAATCAATAGTTGGCTTTGGAGCGTCAGGTGTCTTCCGGTTAAAGCATCAACTGGTAGTCGTATCTCTCGTCCAAAATTGATCCTAGCTGGTGTGAAATTTGTGCTATCATGTACAGCGGAGCGGTAAGACATTAAGAAGAGCGGAATGTATTGGTCCCAATCCCTTTGATGTTCTTCCACTACTTTGGCCAGGTGATTCTCCAACGTCTGGTTAAATCTCTCGACCATTCCATCAGATTGTGGATGACCTGGTGTTGTACGCGTTTTGTGTATCCCAAGTAGTTGGTAAACTTCTTGGAATAATGCGGATTCGAAATTTCTACCTTGATCAGTATGCAATTCCAAAGGTACGCCAAACCGACGAAATACCTCCTGAACGAGCTTTTTGGCAACTGTATGAGCTTCCTGATTGGGTACAGCAAGCGCTTCTGGCCATTTACTGAAATAGTCTTGAAGGACGACTATGTAACGATTTCCGTCTTCAGTTACAGGAAACGGTCCAGCTACGTCGACTGCAACTCTTTCCCAGGGCGCCCCCACGTTATACAGTTTTAGCTCGCCTCTGGTTCTTTTTTGCGGCCCTTTTACTGAAGAGCAGGCTGTACACTTCCTACACCAGTCCTCCACATCCTCGCAGCACCGCACCCAGTAAAATCTCTTCCTCACCTTGTCCAAGGTTTTTTTTACGCCTAGATGTCCTCCCGATACTCCGTCATGAATCTGACGTAACACCGACGCCACTTTCCCTCGGGGGACTACGACCTGCATGGTAACCTCTTGTCCACTGGGTGACTCCCATTTCCTATGAAGAACTCCGTTATGTACCACCAGACTGTCCCATTGAGCCCAGTAACTTTTCGTAATTGGGCTAAACTCCGACACTTCACTCCAAGCTGGTTTATGGTCACGTTGCTTCCACTCTATTATGCACTTCAAGTCGCTGTCTTCTTTTTGTGCGGCCCCCATGGCTTCGTCGCTCCACGTGTCATCTAAAGCATTTACTCTTATAACCCGTATGTTCTCTTTAACCTCCTATCTCGAACAATGCCGACAAGATTCTGCGCAAGGTCGTCGGGATAAAGCGTCAGCATTAGAATGAGATTTTCCTCTCCGATGTTCAACCACGAAGTCGAATTCTTGCAGCTGTTCCAACCATCTCGCTACCTGTCCCTCTGGGTTCTTGAACTGAAGAAGCCATTGTAAAGCAGCGTGGTCAGTACGAAGAGTAAACTGTCTTCCGATTAAATACTTCTTAAAGTGTTGTAAGGTCTTAAAAACAGCTAGAAGTTCCCGGCGAGTAACGCAGTAATTTCTTTCTGGTTTCGAAAGACATTTGATGAAATAGGCAATGACGACCTGTTGTTCTCCTTGTTTGTGGAATACGACGAGGTCTCTGTCTTTTTGGTTGTGTATCTCCTGTATCTATGCGGTGCTTAACGAGCCCAGTACGTCCCAAATCGTCATCGCCTTTCGAAAGATATCTTGAAAACTTAACAATGATTGTTCAACCTTGCGACATTCCAGATCGCTCAAATTTTCGCAACAGTTCTTAAGTAACGTGGATATATGTGTTGCAGCATGATTACCGTGGTCTGTTTCATGCAAGTCTACTCTTCTCAGGGACGTAACAGTGTCGCATCTGCCCACTACGCAGTTCCTTTCTAAAACGACCTCCTTGTTACTAACGTTGACAACACGTACCTTGGCTTGTCCCGAAATCATCACTAGGGTTCGCGCAGTTATCCAGTCAGGGTAATTCCCGATGTCTTCTATTATAACACTGCGTTTACTGCATACTGTCGGTGAGAATCGTATTTCTACTAAGGTTTCCGACCTCGGCGGCAAAACAGTTCTTTTCAAACTGTACACTGATCCTTGTTTTGCGCCTTCCAGAAAAACTTCCACATCTGGAAACCTTAATACCCCTTTTGCTACATTGAGAACACAACGTTGCTTTGCCAAGAAGTCCAACCCAATGATGCAATCGTCTGTAATATTTGCTATAAGAACTGGATGTGTCACCGTCTTATCACCCATCTTCAATGTCGCATTTGTTTCACCAAGGACAAGCAGTGGCTGGCCCGTAGCAGTCTGTTACCGGCAACGTGAAGATCCTTTCTCCCATTTCACGGTTCGTGGAAGTAGTTCAGGTTTAACAATAGTACGTGATGCACCGGTGTCCAGTGTGAAGCAGCATCGATTTCCGTTCAGCTTTCCTTCAACGATCAAGCTGTTCCCATCACGCATCTGAGAGACCGTCACAATAGGGGCTTGCCTTTGACCAGCCAGCGCTTGCCCCGCAGCCCTGGCTGTTTTTAGTTTAACTCCTCGGGGTTAACTTGTGTCCCAGACGACGTTTTCCTAGCCCTTTTACTGGGACAATTGATACGAAGATGACCTCTCTCACCGCATTCATAACAGGTTGGTCCTCTTTGAGATCTTACCTGCATCGTGACTTCTCGCACCCGATGAGTTCGACTATCTTGACGTACTGCCTCCACCTCAAGTGCGTGTGCCAGGGCTGCCTTGACAGTCTGATGATGTCCCAGACGGACCGCAGCTCTAACCTCCGTGTCACGGATCCCGTCGACAAACGCTTGCACGACAATTGTATCAATAAGCGCCGGTGTAGATGCGTAGGCTCGTCGTACCATACACTCAACTGCCATGGCCCACTGCTGCAAACTTTCACTGCTCTTCTGCGCACGGTCTCGCAGTTGGGCCCTATAGACGTGCTCGAGGTGCATTTCACCATATCGAGACTCCAATGCTTCGAGCATATCGGCTAGTGTTCTATCTTTGCCGCCAACATTTTCTAACACCTGCACCGCATCACCTCGTAGGGCAAGTGTAAGGGCCATTAAAGCCTGTGTGTCGCCCTATCCGTTGCCCTCTGCCACCGTCTCAAACTGTAACCGCAAAGCTGCCCATGACGTGGTTCCATCGAAGTGAGGTACCTCAAACTTGGGTACAGCACTGGGAACAGTTACGACACCTCTCACTCCGACTTTCTGTACCTTCTCGTGCAGACTCTGTATCTCTTTGCCATATTCAGATAGCATACTGTCATGTGCATTTATACGGGCGTCATGCTTTTCCATATCGCACCTAAGGTCCTTAACTTCTGTATCCAGTTGACCTATGGTGTCACCTACGCCATGATCTTACAATTCATGGAGCTCAATATCTCTTCTTTGCTGACTTTCGTTGCCTCCATTGTCCTAGCTTCCGTCGCCTGCGTGGCTTCCCTGACTTCCATTATGCTAGCTTGGGCGGTATCCCTAACTTCCATTATGCTCGCCTTCATCTCAGCCAAGCTAGCTAGCAACACTGCCATATCGATGTTCGCGACCCCGGACGTACCAACGTTAGTGGGCATTCCAGTGGAAACTAGCACTTGCGCCGTCGCGGACATTCCTGCGGCAGCGGGTGCTCCGTCGGTGGGTGTGTCAAGTAGTGCTTCTTCTCGACGCACCGAATCCATTGTTGCTTGACGTCTCGTACGGACTCCTTGTTCGTCCCTTGGTGTGACCGGCATCCCACTTCTGACGCAATTGTTACGAGCTGAGGGTAATAAGATGCCGGTTAAGGGCGCAAATATTTTATTTTCCTTCGTACAAGTAGATGTCAAGAACACGAGAACTTAATTACAGCGGTTCCTAGTCTTCGTAGTCGCCCTCGAAGTAGGTAAGTAGGTAGGTACGTAGTAGTCACCGAAGGGACACGCTTCACTCAATAACAACGTTCCCGAATCGCAAAGTCCTTCTATCCAAGGTCGTCGCAGTAGTCGTCGTAGTGGTCTTCGTAATTCGCCTTGATGTCGCCTCGATATGTCGCTTCAAACGATAGTTGGGAAACACTCACTCGGCGGCGGACACGGAGCTCTATTTATAGTCGGCTAAAACGAGGGTGGAACTTTCTAGTGAATTACGCTCGACAACGGTAATTCGACATTGTTCTCGACGCCGCCTGTTTGCATGAGTCATAGGTACATGACACGTCATCGCTCGGGAATATTCGAGGTGCAACTTGGTTCTTCTTTCTTAATTTGACTTATACCATTCGATAGTAGGCATTAAACCTCTCGTTTTGCGTTGCGTTTGCGTAATGCCTAATGCGTTTTTAGGTCATAACTCGATAAAGCCTAGGTCTCGAGATATAAGCACTAAAAGTTATGTTTCGAGCTCCATTAAAAATCGACCTTATTTCCTTACGCATAAGGTCCAACCGTAACAATATAAAATCACGAGATCGAGAGCTTTCTCGCGTATTCTATAATATTTCAGCTTGTAAATTAAAGTTTTGTGACAAACAAAAGCTTTGAAAAGATCACAAAACACGCCAATGGCATCCCTTGACCCCTCCCAAGCCTTTAGTACATTTTACTCAACGCTGGCAATGTCGACACCGGGCGATAGATTGCAGGATCTGACTTGCAACCCGATTTAAATATTGGTATAATTTTACTATGTTTCATCAAATCGGGAAACACCCTGATCTACACATTAATTAAATATATTTACTAAAATCGGTGTTACTATTGGCATTACATTAGCCAGTACATGAACTGATAGTCCCCACGAATCTTCACTTTTCTTTTTTTTTATTGATTAAAAGTTTTTTCTATCTGAAATGAAAACGTGTGCCTCAACTGAAAGCTAGGGAACCACTTTCCTATATTTTGGTTTAAGAGTACCCGTGCTGCAGGTGCAGAGCATACTACACCACTAGTAATTTCTATAAGTGCATTTGAAAAAAAATTACCAAAAATATTAGCAACCTGTTTTCTATTTGCAACAATTTTATTGTTAATGTATAGTGAGAGGTCTTCATTTTTCTTATTTTGTTTACCTACTTCTGTGTTAATAGTGTTTCATATCGCTTTTACTGTCTTACTAATTTTATTGGCGATATGAATTGATTTCGCATGCGTAGATACCTTTTTAAATATTTATGAATAATTGCGGACATAATTATGAAAGTTTTCAACTGAATTGTATGATTTTTCGGCTGACTTAAAAGCCGATGTAACATTGAATTAGTATTTTTCTCTGCCACCGCAGTCCTAGTTTCGCTGTGTTTACAAGATAGCGTCAACAGCTGGTGTTTTTTGAAAGTTGAGTTGTTTTGTCGTGAAAAAATAATCAAAGCAAGTTCCAAGTGTTATTTATAAGCCAAAATAATGGAGTTACCTAGGAGCATTTCAATTGAATTAAAATTTAAACAGTTCTTATAGGGCGGACTCTGTTCGGGCGCTTAGCCGGCCGCTGCCGCGGCATCGCTCGCTTTGCTCACTCTGCTCGTGCGTTGTGCTAAAGATTTTTTAAGATTTTTATAAAATTTCCAAAATAATATTTTTTGCCACTTTATTGCCACACTTCATTACTTGTTTGTTTGCAATTGTTTTGTACAATAAAAAATACAATAATTCATTTTGTTTATATTTTCTAGGTTACCCTAGCAAATCGAAATTTTACCAGTTAGCTGAGTGTCGTCTCGCTGTACTGGTGAACGTTGTGTTCAGCCACTTGGCTAATTAACATTATTTAGACGTGGTTGAATGGCGTTGTTCAATAAAAGGACTAGCGGTGCAATTAAATATCTATTTCAACCAATTGACTGCAACATATATAAATAGCATCCCTATTTGCATAGTACCTATGTTCACTACTATGTATGGAGCCATCTTATATGTACCTTGAAAGTCGAGTTAAGATTTCGGTTGCAATTCTTCAGTAATTAAATAACATTTTTATTGTTTTTTTAGACTACCTATGCAGACACAAACACCGATCATAATGGTGGGTCCAGGAACAGGTTTAGCTCCATTCCGTGGCTTTATACAAGAACGAGCTCACTCTCGTAGCAATGGTAAAGAAGTTGGAGATAATATTCTCTATTTTGGATGCAGACATCGTAATGAAGATTTCATATATCAGGAGGTAAAATTCTAGATTTTTTTTGAGTCTAGACTCAAAAAAAAATTGTTAACAATTTTTACTTTAATATGTTAAAGTAATTAAATTTCTAAATCATTAACTTATTATAGGAACTGCAAGAATACGAAAAAAAAGGTGATGTGAAATTAAATTTGGCCTTTTCTCGAGACCAACCACATAAAATCTATGTTACACATTTATTAGAGAAAAATATGGATGAGTTATGGGACGTTATTGGTAACCGAAATGGACACTTTTACATTTGCGGGTGTGTAGTTTATGTTACAGTATTCTTGTCCTTATTATCATAATTTATGACTGAATTTTTGGTTGTGTTGATTACTGTTTTACTTATAAATGTTTTATTTATTATATGTATTAAACATGTTGATTTATGATTCAAATATAAATTAATTGTTATGGAATATTTCACAAATATAAAAAATAATTTTCTAATTTGAACAGTGATGCTAAGAACATGGCTGTGGATGTAAGAAACATTATTCTGAAGGCTGTTCAAGAAAAAGGAGGACGAACTGAAGCTGAAGCAGTACAGTTCCTGAAGAAACTCGAGTCCATGAAGAAATATTCAGCAGACGTATGGAGTTAAATTAACAACAGTAGCCAATTTTCCATGTCATTGTAAATTTATTATACGTATAAATAGCAAGTCGGTGTTTAACAATTGCATATTTTTAATATTAAAAATGTGAATATGCAGACACAAGATTGGTACATTGAAAAATTGATGTTATTTGATACACACGTGTATTTAAAATTATGTAATTTAACACTAACCAACTTGTGCCGACTCATGATTACTTTGATTTGATTTATCTTAGTAGTAACAAAATGTTATATTTGTGGTTTATGACATACATGGTATGATTTTAAATGAATTTATTTTATCAGAGCTTAAACAATTTTGAAAAGACATTTTTTGTTTGGTAATGATTGTTATTGTTTTGCGAGATATATCTAATAATTTGTTGGTACAAAACCGTCGATTATAAGTGGAATGGGATACAGTGTATCTGTATGTATTTTTAATATAAGATTCAGTGAGTAAATATTGTTTATATTAGTTTACTTTTATTTGGACCATTTTTAGCATCCATGACTGACAATGTGATGTAAATACTGTTAGTCTCCTTTTAAGTTCAAAGTAATGATTTTCTTTTATTAGATTATTTGACTATATAAAATTGGTCGTTTGATATATTTAAATAATACAAACTAAATATCATAAAACAACTTTAATTCAATATGTGAAATTGAAATATAGACATCATTGGCTTAGTAGTGGAGGCGGAGAGGATAGTACCGTCTTTGTCGTAAGTGCACGCAGTGCCCGTGTCCAAGGCTCCCGACCTCACAGAGCCACACCAAAGGGCCGAAAGGCCGTATTCACTTGCAGGAATAAAAGCAGCTCAATTTTTTCTATTTTAGGTAGATACATACTAAGAATCACTGTCAACATTTCCAAATTGAAATGTTCAGACACGAAATCAAACTTATTTTCTAAATGAACATAAAAAATGGTTTTTCTTGCATTCACGTTTCTACTTTCTAACGGGGCCCATAATTCTTGTGTGTCCAAGGGCCCCGGCATGTCCTAAGATGGCCTTGGGAGTGGGGCTATTCAGGACCTGACTGGATATGTACCTGTTCAGGTTTCTGCTGCACCACCAAAAAGAGGTCGCACATGGAGGTCGCTTATAAATCATAACGTCAAACTTGACATTGTCCATCTCTAAGAGTGACAGAGAGGTCATATCCCATAAAGCAAACAACTATTATTTTACATACATTTGTAATGTATTTTGAAAATTTTTTCAGTCTTAATTATTTTTTGTTCTTTCATCCTTCAGTTTAGGAAAAAGTAAATATGTGTAACATATGTAAATTCTACATGTCCGACAGATGACGTAATAGAAAAATATTTAACTTTTTTCTCGTTATATTTTTAAATCAACAATTATTTATGTCAACCACTTGTAATATCTTAAATCATGTCATCTCTTTGATAGACTACTGTTGATATTAACTTTTATAAAAGATTTCAGTAGTCTTATCAAGTTAAAATAATATACACGTTAATTTTTTTACAACGAAAGTTTATTGAATAACTGCAAATATATTAGTCTATGTACAGTAAGGACGTCAACAAAATGCTAAAGGAAAGCCAGCTAAGTTTTATTCAAACTGATCATAATTATTACAGAATAATCAAACACTTGATTCTAAAAATAAGCAACTGGCTTGATATTTTACAAATTAATAATAATAGCGTCCAGTTAACGCTGCGAAAATATAATTATAGACAAGTCATAAATTTCTAAGCTTCCCAAAATGCCAAGTTCACTACACAATACGCATGTTACAAATAATCAAATACGCTAAAATACAACCACTTATTACAATCGTTAAAAATACTAATTTACTACTTTCAAAACGAGAAGTATCAAATTGCTTTAATTAAGTAACTACTATATCTAACTATATACATTACTAAAACTAAAATTAGGATTTTTATCATGCTCATTATAAGTTAATTACAATACAGTGCTGGTTTTACCACAAGGCTTGGCAATTAACAGGAGCTTACATAATCACTGTATGTATCTCATATTTCAAAGTACATATTTCATGCCATCTGAAACAAAACAAGAAGGTAGTCTTTTCTTATATTATTATAATGTTCCAATTTGCAATAATAATTTTAACAAGGTGGCCAGGAATCTTGCAGCAATATAGTAGTTTTTCAGACAATGCTAATGGGGAAGAGAACGCAAAGCTATTAGCAAATGGCGCTGTTCACATTTGACTCATAACAAACAAGAGTCAGTTGAATGGTTTTTTTTTTGAGGGTTTGATGCGATTTTTTAAGCGATTGAGTGCTTCTTTATTTTAAGATAAAGCCCGAAGAAATAACACTACGCGAGAAACCAAAAGCGATCTAGAATATAAGATTTACGTGTGACAAGTACTACATTGTATTCTATTTGGACAGTTTCCGAATTAAAAGCAGAGTTAAAGTCTCGAAGAGCTTTTCATAAGTAACATAAACATAGTATAGTATACTAACTTTAGGGTAAACAAAATATATGAGTTTTGACAGATGACAACAGTAGATTTGAGTCGAATGGTATCGATATCAGTGCCTCTAGTGGCGAAGTTTGTCAGTTTTCTTCCCTATTGCAAATTGCAATAAAAACTGGTTTGGAGTCGCTTACACGCGTTTCCTTAGCTGTACAATGAACTATATTTTGTTGCCATAATATCCATTATTTTATATTAATAAAGCTTGCTAAAAAAAATTCAAATTTCCAAAATCGTAGTTATTTTTGTTAAAATGTTGCTTATAATTTTTATTAAAAGCTAAACATTGATAATGAGTAAAGAAAGTATTTCATGAATACAGGATTAAATCAAAAGATACAAAATAATTGTATTTGAATTTTAGGAGTTACAATTAACATTAAGAGATATATTATCTAACGATGTCCCATTCGGGTAAGTGTAATTTTTTTACAAAAATCTCATTTCTGTTTTTGGCCCATAAATCGGGAATTTCATCTTAATAGCTGTTATAAATGAGAGCATGGGAGACCTATGAACCAGAAAAACGAACCCGACCAATAAGGGTTCCTGGTTTAACTAAAGAACACTAAAAATTAAGAAAACTGAACGAATGTTATTGTTTCTATCAGTTTTACAGTTTACTTGATAAAATTAACATTTCTGTAAGGAATACACTGTAAAATCACCATTTTTTATGTTGTAGCATTTTTTCCGAACTTGGAAAAATTACAGTGAAAGGACTGTCATTTAAAAATTAGTTGGGTTAATGTAATAATTAAATCAAAGATAATTAACAAAATTCAAATTACAACAGTACTTATAGATTTATTGCAATACTAAATCACACTTTTATTTCAATTGCAACTTCATTTTCGCTTCATGAGTGAAACAATACTATATGCATAACATGTACATTGTACACGTCGCTGCAGTTTCTAGCCAACTCATTAAAAGTACTACACAAAACATGACAAAAGCAACGACAAATGTTTGTCACCATACCATTACAACTTCAAACTTACTTGAAACGCACACACATTGTACTTTCATTTTATACAGACAATTTACAATTCACGTTACATATTTTACATAATTCTATATTATATACTCAGCCTTTCACAAAAATCTTTATGTACTATTTCACTGGGAGATTTAACAATTAATAATGCATATATTTCAAATGAAACATTTGTTTATAACAATTCAGAATCAAAGAAAGCTACAATACCATGTGTAACAAATATAAATATGTATGAGTAAAAGCACATACACCATGGATTTTTTTAAATGATTTATAGCAAAAGGCACATACGATAAGGCAGGACTGCCAACGGTTATTAAAACAACATACACGACGCGAGATACTGTTGTTCCATATTAAAATGAGATAAGATATACAAGATAACATTTGGCACATAAAATCAGTAAAATATTTGAAAGTAAGTAACAAAAAGGTTTTAAATAAAGCAAAAATCATATTATAATGCAGATGGCAGTATTTACACTATAATGAGCATCCTGAAACGATTTTTCGAAACAAGTTTCTTTTAACGCCATAATAAATAAAATGAAAGTGATTCGGTATACACATATTGCCAAATGAGAAGAGTAATAAGTCTTAAAAATCAACTACGTAACAAGTTTATATTCCTGTAAGATTACAGTTCGTTTATAAGCGTATGATTTATAACATATTATTTTTAATATGGAAGCTTAGACAAGAATAAGAAGTAATTTAGAAGTGAATAGGGGCATTACTAGTTGAAAGCTGTAACACTAAATTATTATCAGTTATGTTCCTATTCCCAACATAATTTACTATTTTTATATAAAAAATGTCTAAATAACAGATACCAGTCTGAAAAACAAAATTGTGTCATATAATATCTGATAAAGTACATACAAAACCAAATAACAGGTCATGCCAATAAAGAAACATTTTATAATTATTAGGTTTAAGTGACAGTATAATCGCAAGTGATACTAAAAAAGTACGCAACTATAATGAGAGACCGCGCTTCCTTCACTACGGTAGCCAGTACGGGTAGCGAGATAAGTATCAATTGAAATGCAATCTCATATTACTAGTCAGCGTTATTCAACATTTAGTAGGTATTATAAGTGTCTAAGTGGAGAGACGTGGACGCGCTCACGAATCTGGTGGCATATCCCACTCCGCCAAACCGCGTTCAACTAGTTCTCTATTTAAAAATATCACTTGCTGTAAAACAAAAAAAACAGTTAAAATCACGATTAAAAATCTTAACATTTTAAGGGGCGTAAGATCAAGTGCAGTTTAAACTATGGATTTCGTAATCTACGATAAAATTCGATCGACAGTTTAATCCACTGTCCTAATATCAAATGGAAATAGTGAAATGAATAGTAAAACCTAGATTAATATATTAACATGGTAATGTTATTAGTTTCGTTCACAGTTCGTTCGTTCTTTTTAAGATTCTTTGTCAATATTCGATAATTTAATCTGCTCGTAATAGATTAATTGCCATTAATCTTATGAAATAATCGAAAACATTAATAAATGTTATATAAATAATAAATATTTATTATATATATTAAACTCTCTGCCGTCGTTTAAACTACCATGGATCTTACGGTCCTAAGATTACTAAATACCAGCCAAGAGTATAAGTAGTGTAGTATTGAACACACTCATCATGATAGGATCCTATAACCGTATTCACTAATGATCTCTTCAATGATACGCTAAAGCAATATTTTAGCCCCAATTGCACATTTTTCAAAAACTATTTCTGCTGTGCATCACCCTTTGATGGCATATTATTTTTTTTTAGTTCACTTTTCAGTGAACACAACAGATATAGAATTGGATAAAAACATATTTTCTTAAAAATATCTCTAATTTGTCTTTTTTTTTTGTAGAAGGAAAGTGCACAAAATCTAGCAACACTAAATTCAACCTCCTGATTGAATTCTTGTTCCGAGGATTGCAATTAGTGATGCTAGAACTGTGTATATTATCTAGACTAGAGTATATTATTATGTTATTTGTGCAGTACGGCGATTGTGATGGCGGTCTTAAATCTACAGAAATCTAGGTGATTCACTTTAAACCTTCTAAAAAATCAACTATTTAAGAGTTATTGAATAATATTACATATTATGTATATTATTACACGTTTATTTTTTTAATACATTTTTCAAATACAAAATGGGATTGTTAAATAATTTCGGTTTACTTGCAACCCTCAGGCGTGTACGACACAGTAAATACATAACCAGACATTTGTAATGTTCATATACTATTATATACAAGCCATACAGGATAAAAAATATTGTAGTATTATATATATTATATAACATATATATATTATATAACATTATACTAAAATTATGTTTAAATTTTCATATCATTAGTAATAAACTAGAAAAGAAATTGCTAAGTCTAAATCAATGCGGAAAAATAGGTTTATTTCAATTAGTGCAAAAAAGGCATTGATATCAATATTACTATATTAATGTATATTTTATCATTAACATATAAGAGGTTCTGCCATCATTAGTAAAGTAATTGAAAAATGTATTTCACAATTACACTGTACACTAATTTTCGATTTATTTATTCTGTAACAAACTTACAAACAGACAAACGGACTGAGAAATAAACAACTAAAAATTTTACGAGTACTTATTTATTTTGGAATTTAGTGAATGCTAAAAACATACAAGTTCTAATTTATCTAATATACAAGGTTATTGTGAAAGAGGGTATAAATCCGCCGGGGTCCCAAGGTGTCGCTGTTGACTGTTATATTGCAGATGTAATAATTACGGGATACGTTTATTTTGTTAAGAAAACATGCATTTAATAGAAAAAAATGTACAACCCTATCAACATGCCCTATATTACAAATGTTTGCTAGCGACTTGTCTATCTGCCTGTAAATACATTTTTTTTGTCAAATTTTGTGATAAATGTTCGTTTGATGACTCACTGACTTCAATTATAAACTTTTTTAATTTTTTTTTAATTTATTGTTCATATAACGTACCCGCAACCGTAGCTCTATGATCCATATTCAATTATTACTGCTCTTTAACTATCCCAGGGGACTAGATGGCGCTGTGAAATGTCTGAGTATATTATTATTATTGTAATTTTGTTTCGGGTCGTAATGGAAAAGCCACGTTTCGTTCATTGTTATAAACGTCAAAAACGATCAGGATTTTTTTGCAACAATTCCAAAGAGTATCGGTAAATATTGTTTGATTTCTTTTTATTTTTGGTTTTATTTAACACGCGGATACTTTTCTTATCTCCAAATAAACATTATACACTACCTGTTGAAATCTTCAACAACGAAATGTACCGTGATATGACAATGTGGTAAAACAATAAAATTTTCAACTTTTTAGCAGATTTTTTCGATAACTGCTGTCATAGGGCGGCCCGAGGGAGGGTCATCTTCGGTTTATTTTTCCAAGTTTAAATTTGGCGCACCGACGTGTAACTGTAGAATACAGCGTCCCAAAAATATCGAATTGACTTGTTTCATAGGAAAATAATTCAAGCAAGATATAATCTAATAACCGCTCATAGTTCAAATTACGCTACAACAAACAACAATCAGAGACTTGGCGGGAACGGGAGAAGTAAGGTTGTCAATTTATTTAAATTTTCTATTTTTTACGTTTTTAGGAGTTTTAAAGTACAACAGTGATAGTATATTGTGTTTTAAAGTTCTGTGTACGTGACAAGAATGGAGGAGATCTAAATAAACATGTGTAGCTGAAGTTTTCGCGCTCTTCCAAGAAGTCCTTTATAACTTCAGTAAAGCCTACTATCACTTTACTGGAGGAGTTTTACGATAAGAAAGAACTAATTTACTTGTGATTCTACATGGATTCTACTTATTCTGTGTCTGTATACTAGTTTGTGTTAATGCGTGACACTGGCAAATGCGCTAATCATCTACTGAATTGTTTTCTTGCTTTACTTGACGTTGGCAATATACTCACGTACGGTGCCATTTAAAGAAAAAAAAAAAGCAACAATCAAACGACTTTTTAAAAAACAAAAGAATCTTTTTTTTGTGGTACCTATCAGATAAGTCATTTTTGCTGACCAGTATTTACTTTTTCTTCCAGTTTGTTTCGCATTCTCATTTTTTATTGAACGCTCCTCGTATGAGGAGACAAGTTTTTGAGAAAAGACTAACTTGGAAAAAACGTTTCCATTGCAAATTTTAGTAAGGTATGCAGTGAATCACCTAAGATAGGTAACCGTAAAAATGATTAAAGGGCGGCCCCGGGCGACGTGTTACCTGTGGGCTGAGTGTGAGGTAGAGGTGCACGAGCGGCAGGCCCGCCTCGTCGTAGCCGGCCACCTGCGCGTGCAGCAGCTGCCCCGCCGTGAGCCCGGCCATGATGCGGAGCGCCTCGCCGCCCCACTCCGCCTCTGTATATCATTATATAATCATAGTAATAATATTCAGACATTTCACACAGCGCCATCTAGTCCCAATGTAAGCAGCACAGCGCTTGTGTTATGAGTACTAGACAACTGATATACTATTGTATAGACTCAGATGTTACTTTGCGGAAATCCATTTCATGTGCCAAATTCCCAACATCTTTAGCTATTTTCCGCCCAAACTCTAAAAACCACCAATCGACACGTGTCGATTGTCGATTGGTGGTTTTTGGAGTTTGAGCGGAAGATAGCTAGATTTTGGGAATTTGTCAACTAATATATTACTCATATACTTTTCTTTTGTAAATAAATACATATAATACATAGACAACCAGACTCGGGGCGGGAATCGAACCCGCAACCCCCGTTTACTTTTCGAAGCGCTTAACCGTTGCGCCACGGAAGTCGTCAATATACGACGTTCAATTGTTTATTTTTGTATCGTAATAAAATTACATTTCAAATACACACACATCAATTCAAAAATAAGTAAATATGTTTTTTTACTATGTGGTGACTTTGAATTTTAATTATAAGGTATTTTAAAAGTATGATAAATTTGTCAGCTTGATTGCAAGTGATTAACAAAATGCCGCTGCCGCAGCCAGGCACTATATTTATATTTGGCCATCCCATACACACATAAAACTAGGTATATCTAAAATTGGCATCATACACACATATCTTTTATCTCCATATTTCAATGAAAATAAATCAACCAAAAAAATATTAAACGTAAATAGTATAGCAAAATCAATTAAAGGAAGAAAAAATAATTTTAATAAAAACAGTATGTATGTAATGTAAAAGCCATACTCACCATTCAATGAAATATTAGGAAATGCGTGGTTCAAAGATTTGTGAAGCAAAAACAGAAATAATAAAGTGCATATAATGTACAACATAGAAATTAAAGCAAATAGCGTGCAAGCGTTGATAACTGCCTATCAATATAATCAAATTGTCAAGAAAAAGTAGATTGAATTACAAGGGAGTAAAATAATATTTTTACGGAGAGGCGCTATTTTGAGTCCTGAGAGCAGCGAGGGATTCAATGTACGGCGTCCGAGGTAAAAAATTATTTTACTACCGAGTGATTCGGTATTCACTCTACTTTTCATTCCCATCTATTAGAAAAATAATTGTTATTCAATATGTAAAAGTTAATTTTTAATTTCATATTATTTTTAGCGCGTGGCTACCGCCGCCGCCCAGGAACAAGACCTCTGTGAAAGGCTTTAAGAGAAAAGACCTACTTTGATCGCACTTATTGAGGAACCAATCATCATTTTTGGAATAAATGGAATGAAAATAAGTTTTTCACTGCTAAATCAAAAACATATTTTGCATAGGTACTTAAAATCAAGCATACTGAAACATAAAAATAAATAATTTTGCTCTTAATTATCCTAGGTATACATATATATACTCAGGATATAACTAACATGTTTCCTAAATACTAAGCATCTTGCAGTGAAATTAAAGAATAATATTTACAAGACTTCAAAATTTTAGTAATAGAATAGTGAGCTGTTTTGAGCTGAAAGGAAAATATAATTAAGCATAATAAAGTATATAAAGTAAAATTATGTATAGAAATGACATCGTATTATGGGTCAGTGACAAGATCAAAGTGATTTGAAATAAATTTTGATTTAATTTTAAAAATACTAGAATTAAATTTAAATTTGTGATATTGAAATTAATATAAATGAAATTTGATGTGATTTCATAGTAACAATAAACAAAATAATACATGAATAAAATTAACCGTTATTCGCTGGTTTCACGAAGGCCAGAAGGGCTTCCGTCGCCTGGAAAGGCAGTGTCATGAAATCTGAACGAATCTGCTTCAGCTGGTCATTATCGACGGTAAGATAACCCCCGAAGTCCACTAGCTTCACAACAGATGTGTCATTCTCTTCTGAAGTGGAAATCACCTGTGCCCGATACCAGTTATTTTCGGTTGGTGCAGCGCATATGGAACCCTCTGTTAAAGATTTATGCATATTATTATCATATGTACATGTACAAATTTATGTATAATGTATGACATAATTAATGACAAGTATTACTTTTTAACACACAATGTATTATAAGTTTACATTCGCGAAACAATACTTCAAGGATTACATGATTGCTGTTAAGAAACCCAATTAACCTACTTTCAAATATAAACGGGTTTTGAAAAGTCATGGCTACCTTTAACAGGGCGTGGCAGCGACGGCACATCCGGATTCGAGTATGTGGAAGCCATTAGCCGGTGTAACGCGTGTAATGACGGAAAAGTAGGATGTAAGGGCTGCTGCAGGAAGAAATGTCCCGCGCTTACAAGACACGTCATTATGGTGTCATTATTCACAGACTCGACAAGCTGCAACTGTCAAATTAATTACATGTTGATTGTTCACATCATTTGGCATTACAAACTCATACAAATATATTTATATCTTTACAAATATATTTTTAATATCTTTATATATGGTATAATTCTTAGAAAATATTGTAAATTTTGATAAAGAGAGAAATGCAAATATTTTTTTGTCTCTTTATATATTGTATAAATCTTCTGTACGTGTTTTTTTTTGTAAAAAAGAGGGGGTAAACGAGCAAGCGAGTCACCTGATGGAAAGTGATCACCACCGCCCACGGACATCCGCAACGTCCAGGTAATCACGAGTGCATTGTCAGCTTTTAAGGAAAGGAAGGGGATGGGGGAGATGGGCCACCGGCACACTCAATCACCGAACGAAACACAACAGCAATAGATGCTGTTATTTCACGCCGATATTCTGTGAGAGTGTGGTATTTCACTGGGCGAGCTGGTACAATTCTAACTCAGAACTTTATAGGGTAAATTGCAAAAATACGAAATTTGTTTAGCACCAAAATCCAGTGATCCATGCCAATGAATATGTTACTGAATTTTTTAATAATAATAACAAAGGGAATGCATATAAAAGTACTTTGAAAACAGTAAAAGAACAATAAAAATGCTAGGTTAATGCTATCGCAAGAAAAACACAACGTCCTACAACATAAAACTAACCACTTTTTTAAAAACATAATGAAACGAAATAATTATAGACCATAAAAAATAATGAAATGAAATATTAGAATGTACTGTTAAAATACAATTCTGTATATCCTATTTTTTTCATTTTTGTCCTTAATGTCATGTGGCGACTATGACATTTACAACATAACTAGAGATGGGCTAGTTCGTAAATGATTTATTCAGTTGTCATACTTATTACATACATATCTTCGCGCCGTATCTCTAACGGGGTAGTCATACTTATTAGTTATTAATAAAACAAACATTTTTAGAATTTTTGTCCATTTGTGTATTTGTGTTTTAAAAAACCACCAAGAATTAAAAAAATAATAAACGTCATGATAAGTGTAAAAATTTGTATTTTTAAAAAACACTAAACACTAAAGAATAGGATATTCTTCTGTCATACATTTCATTTCGAATAAATTGTGTCACTCACATATTAGAATGAACTGATGTATGGATACTAAATTGATCTAGGAACATAGGCAACCTTTAGGTAACACTACAAATTAAAAACAAAACACTTGACAAATAACCAAAATTTTTTAAATGCTGTACTATATTGGATAGTATTAGTCTTATATCTGCATATTTTATAGTTTCATATGTATGACAAAATAGTAGTGTTATTAGAGTGCTACATGTAACACGCCGACAAGCCAATAAAGAAAATTTAGTGAAATTTTGATTACTTTATTGTTTGTTTACATTAAAGTCAAAAATGAAAAAATAGGATATACATAATATTTTCCAACATAATTTTTGCTGTTATCCTGACAATAACATACATAGTCTGCGGTTGATGTGATTCCAGTAAAAAAAGAAGGCATCATTTAAAAGTTGAAGTTAAAATTAAATTTGTATGAATTTTAAAGTTTACAACAGTTAATGGTTAAAAGTAGTAAAGGACAATGCCAATTTCTGCCCCACCCATGGAAAACAATATATGATATACGAAAAATTAGTTATTTTTAATTAAATAATTATCATGTAATTTTTGTCTGAGTTCACCATTGGAAAATAAATTACTTGTATTTTATAGGATTTTTATTGACTTCCAATTGTCAATGATGTTATATTTACAAAAGAGGTATATGAGTTACTTGCGCTCAAAAAGTGGCACCCCAAAACTTTTCTAATTAGCCAACATTGAGCTTATTCTTGTAACAACTTGACAGTGTCAACTCGCTTATCAGAGAATGGATTTCATTAAAATTTTAAAAATCCTGTAATGTAGTACAAGTTGTAGTAAATGTATTAAATATTTATTTGAAAAGAACATTAACAAGGAATTATCTTGATAAGTGTTTTTTATTTTATAGCTTCCCGAAAGATGAGTTAAAATGTAACCAAAGGATAAATATTGTGTTGAGATATTTTTCCTTCATAGTTAGTTAGTTTACATGATAAAAAATATTTTACATGAAAATACTTAGTTGGTTTATTATCATTTTCAAATTTATAACAAAATTGCTTTAAAAATCTATATACTTAAATACAAATGTACATAACTCAATAAAAATGAAATTTAAAAACAAACATCAGTCAATTTTACTGTCTAAACCTATTAAGCATCAGTCATATTTTTCGAAAATGTCTGTTCTGTGGCATTAATTACTAATATTCTATAAATTCTTCACGGATTTGCTTAAAATGTAGTAAGAAATTGAAATTGACCAATCACAATAGTTTTAGAAAGCCATTCGATTTGTTAGTTTGAAATGCATTAAGTTTTACATTGTATAACAATGCAATGCAATGTACATTTGTCTCACTTGCTTATGGTAATTGTCATGCTATCTTGTTTACTCTTCATCATTTTATTAGTGTGCATAAACAAAGTGTACAGCTTACGTGTGTGCATAACAGGGACAATATTTTACTTGCGTTAGTACTAACGTAACATATCTCTTATGTAAATATACCATAATTACTTCCAGTAAATATCGTTCATAATAACATACGTTTAGAAACGCAATGGGTGAAATCAATTATCGAGAACAACTTATGATGAAAAAAAATATCGGAGCTTATTTTGTTAAAATTATCGACAAAATATTTTCAATGGGTTTAAAAATGTATATATTATGTCGGAAATATTCAATACTGTTATGTATCCGTTATTCTGTTTTCGAACGTTATTGTTACGTCATCCTACGTTTGAGGGGAAAGGTCAAATGAAATGTGTCAAATAATATCTGATTTTTCTTTTACACGTCCTGTACAAACTGTGCTATCATCACTTTATTCAATTAAATACTTTTATCACACAAAATATAAATAAATTCGTGTAGACTGCCTGAACAATTAGGTTGACAGAATTAAAAATTAATTCGATTTCAGACCTTTGCTGAAAGAGTCAAACGAAATTCGATTTGCTATTTCCTTCTCACTATCGTTGACAGCTTGTAGCCTGCTGTACGACATGATTGTAGACTTTTACAGGCAAAATTAAGATAGATCTTGAATGGCGAGGGAATTGAACAGAGGTAGTAAACAGTCAATAAATGCCTGCTACATCACACATGCAATGTTTTGTGTAATTGCTGCATAAAAAACAACAGGCGTTAACACAATTTTCGTCAAATATATTGAAAATCTCCCACATTAGAAATAACATTTTTTTCACTTTTTCTAAACCGTAACACATAACCTGTCAAATGACATATTCGTTGTTAATATTCATGGAGATTTTTGAGGGGACATGGGAACATACAAAAGTTGGCATTGTTCTTTATTGTGAAAACTTAATTTTAAATATAATAAGATGTAGTTTGAATTATTGTGTTGTTTATTTACGTATTTCCCATTATAGTCATGATTAACACACTATTAACATAATATATGCATTAAACATAATATAACCTCCCAAACCAATATTTTACATAAATAAAAATAATTGTTTCTTTGTGTTTGTCTTCTACGCATTCCTAATCTATTTATCTGATTGTGATGAAACTTTGGTAAGTAGTTTTGTGTATGCCCACAAAGGTTTCTGAATTATTTAATTCAGTAAATAAAAGACTATGTGAATGAAGTTGCGGGCAACAGATAGTATTCTATATTAAAGATGTTTAAGTTTTGTGTCATACATGTTTAGTTATTTAGCTTATAATTATAAAATCTAATAAGGTAATTAACTAAACCTGTGGTTATGGAATCTCCAAACATAAATTAATCAATGTCAATAAGAAACTTACTTGCAGAAATTCTGGTACAAGGGGAACAAGTCTTTGATACAGTTCTGCACTAATTTCTTGTACAGAAAAATTCGGAAATCTCTTTTCTGGAAATTTCTCTTTTATCATATCTAAAGCTGCTTCAATCTCAATCTGAGTTCCTAGAAGAAAATTTAGTTTATTAAAATGACGTGTATTTTATTATCATATTTAACATAAATGTATGTATACTGAGTTCTAATGCATAATTTGGTTGCCCAATACTCAATATAAATACTAAATACATAAATAAATACATGTGTATGAATAATGACTCAATATACATATATATTGGGTTCAAATGCATCATGTGGTTCCCACATATCTCATTATTTATCTTATCATATATCTTATTTGCCATGTGGTAGTTCAACTTTGCTAAAAATTTCTCAGTACCATTCACCAAATAATTAAAAGTAAAACACTGATAGAAACCTAACCAAATATTTAAATTAAGTATGTAGTCATAAAGAGTGAGCACATGTCAAGTAGTTTGGACATCTCAGAACATCACCCGAGGGCGGCTTAGAGGCATATGTTTGTGAACTTAAGTAAAACATATTCAATTACCTTCAACTGCACAAATTTTCTGTTTTACAGAATCAGGATGTCTTCTAACATACACACTTGCACCCGTTTTGGCTTTAATTTGGGTCACGAAAGATCCATGTTTACCTATTAAAAGACCAACTAGATTTTGTGGTATTACAAACTGATGTATTCTAAGTCCTGCTTCAGAGGACACCATGTTCATGTTAGTGGGGGGTGGACTAGCTGCCTCAGAGCAACCTTTTCCACTGTCACTGGAGCCCTGTGTAAATTTAATAAAATGAGTATAGAACAAAAAAAAAACAAAATAAAACAGAAATAATTGATTTTACCTCACTATGATTATCAGAAAAATGTGACATTGATGGGCTAGCTAGCATTGGATCCACTGGACTATGATTTGCAGAATCTCTTTCTGAAATGTGTCTGGTTTGTGCTGGAGAAAATCTATTGTTTACAATGTCATGGTTATTATCGGGTTCATCAATTATATTTTCATTATTATTCATATTTAATTCTTCACTATCAGCAGTGGCATTTATTGATGTGTTAGCTTCGGACACTTCAGAATCACATTTTAAATTCAATGACTCTGCTTCAAACTCCGCAGGTAAATTTTCTTTAGAATTTACAAGTTTTAAATTACATGTATCACTTTTCAATGATTGATTATCATTCTCCATACAATTCATATCTGTTTTAAGAGCTGAATACTGGTATGAATTTTCTTTTACAATGAAAGACGGCTCTTTAAGTGCTACAGAATTTTCAACAAAATGTAGCTTCACATTATTAAAAGACATACTTTTTTCCCTCTCTATGGATTTTTTTCTAATAATTTTTTCTATTTCTAGATCCACTTCTTCATCAGTAAGTTCTAAAGGAGATGACCGTTGAGAACCATTACTATTGGGTACTATATCAATAGGAGCTGATTTTACAATAGAACAGTCTATTTTGCTAATTGGAGAATTTTTTCTTGCTTCTACTTCAGCATTTAAGGCATCTGCAAGTTCTTCCTGCAAACTTTTTATCTTTTCTCGTCCTCCTGGGTCAGATTTGGCAAATTCTCTTTTTTTCCTGAACCAAAATATACCCAATAAAACAGCTATGGATGGTACTGACCACATAAGTAGTTGACGACAGGGTGCCATTGTAATAAGCCACTTTTATCAACAATCTGAAACAAAAAAATTTTCAAATCAAATTTCGAAATAAATGTACACTGTATTTAATATAAAAATATATTTAATAAATATATAGGTAAATGTAAAATATTTGAAAACATTACATTATAAAAAATAAATAAATATCGCTTTTCTGCTTAGGAATAACAAAATAACTATGTAGTTCAGACATTTTGTTATTCTTTAGTGATTTTTTGTTTTGTTTTCTTAACAAATCCTCACACCATATCGCTAACAGGGTAGTGAGGATAGAGCGCCATATACATATAACTCAAATCTTATTATTCTCCTTACACACTTTCACCTAAGTATATAAATGCTAGTGACACTTCTGTCGACTAACAGGGCTGTTCTATCTTCACAAGTCGGCCTTGGCTTTCCTTGGCTTCTACTACCACTCACTTTTGCTCGGTATAATTCTTTGTCAGTCTTTCATCACTTATTCTTTCTATGAACCCAAACCAAATAAGCATTTCTTTCTTCATTTTTACAATAATGCTGTTGTCCAACATCAACATACTATGTATTTTTTCATTGCTTATTTTATTCGTGAGAGTGATACCGGAAGCATTTTATAGTGTTTAATGACTATAGTAATTCAGAATTCTAAAGAACGAATATATATTTATTAATAAAAATATATATATTACTTTGTAAACAATATTAATAATATAAAAATACATTAACTTAAACACAAAATATACAAATATTTAAACTAAACTTATAAAATTATAAGTTTAGTTTAAATAGTAGGTTATAATTTTTTTTATTGTTTAAGTAAATACTTAAACAATAAAAAAAATTAAGTAAATACTTAAACAATAAAAAAAATTATAACCTTGAATTATATATTAAAAAATAAACAGATAATTAGTGAAAAAAATGATTATATTTAATTATGTAGATAAAACTATAAGATAAGTCACTGACCTACTTACAGTTGACAAATCCATTGCTACTTATAAGTTTTATTTGTAGTAGATTTCCATAAAATATAGGTTAAACCCCTTGTTTATTTACTCAGAAACAAAGATAAAATTTAAAAAACTGGAAGTTGCCAAATAATTATTCATTCACATAAATAGTATTAACAATAATGTGACTTGCCACATTTCGCGGTAACCGGCTGGAGATATATGTAGTGAACATTGATCGCAAGACAGGCATGGGCTAGAACTATAATAGATAGGTAAATTGACAGTTATATTTTGAGAATCAAACTGTTATTTGAAAGTACGTTCTTAAAAATTATGTTAAGGACATCTTAGGTCTGTTCTGAGATTGTAATGTACGGTGAGGGGTCACTGGCGATGTGGACAAACTTTCAGGGGCAACACGTAAGCAAATGGGAAATTAAAAAAGAAAGGTTACGCAATTCTAAGAATGTCAAAATTATGGTTCGAATAAAAGTAAATTAATCTTATTTTACTAGTTACAGTTTTTTAATGATAATATAAATACATATCAGTTTACAGTAGACCTCGAGATCTTGATTTTAAATTGTCGCCGGCACTAAAGAAATTTATACTCACTTTGATATCCAGTAAACAAAATTCACTCATAAAAGAAATAAGAACAGGATGAGTCCAAAATGTGACTAAACTGATAGTTCAATAATACTATCAAATTTCGCTCAATAATTAAAAACCCAACAATCCACGTGCTCTCAATGTTTTTTAGCAAAGCACAACAAAATCCAATATGGCGAAAGCAAGTTGGTAACATAAAAATAACAAAAACGTGGTGTGTTCCACAGAGAATTGTAACAGTGTGCTCGCAATTCACTCTCGTGTCTATGACTTGCAGCTAGGACCATCAGATTCGTACTATTCTATGATAGTTTCATACGCTATTCCCTTGAGAGAAAAAACAAAGGGATCTATCTCTGTACAACCAGTCTCTTCAGTATTAAATAGACGTATTTGTTCATTTATTATTTCGTGAAAATGTCAACGTAATACATTTTTAATGCTTCTTGAAGTTTGTGACAATAAATATATTGAGGCAGTCTTTCTAGTAGGATCCGTTGAGGCAGACTAAGCCATTAAAAAAAATCTCAACATCACACTACTAAGTAAGCACTTATATTGACAACCACATATTGCAGCGTAAACACTTGGAACACAAAACTATGCAAATTTTAAATTACAATATCCACTAGAAACAATTTGCACATGAAATAAACGTCAAAGGCCCAACTGTTCTCCATAAAATCTCGCTAAAAACTTTCTGACCATTAGATGTCAGGTATTGTAACTGCGACTTTTGTATTTTTTTAAATTTTTACTAAAACATACACAGCATTTAAGTTTCATACTAGGGTTCTTTAAGTGTTTTGAATTTGAAACAATAATTTTTGGCTTTTTATTTGGTTTTCTATCTTCTAAAAACAAGCGAAGTCGATGACCAAAATAATAGTAATCTAATGATTGACGAAATTATTTGTAAGTAATATACATTGTACAATATTATAGTTTTATTTACATTAACAAAAAGTACATACATACGTTAATATGTATTTACAAACTTAAAACTACACATTATCTTAAATAATAGACTTCCTTAAAGTTGCCGATTAGAAAGCTGTCATTGCTTAAGGTACCTAGCAAACTGGCAGCATTGCCTCTTTGAATAGCCAAACTGATTCGTTGGCGGAAGACTCTGCCAGCCCGGCGGTCTCCCAAAGCCTCGACCAGTCTCTTACAAATATCAGAAACCAGTCGATGGGCTTGGGGGCCCTAGGGACCCAAAGTTTCGACTACAAAGGGCGTAAATATGAAACTCTCAGAGAGAGTCGCATACTTATACTTACGCCGCTTCAAGTTCTCGGCAGTGCTGGCCGCGGCACCTGCTGACTTGGAAGTCGCCGGCACATGGGAAGCAGCAAGTGTATCGACACAAGTGGCATCCCACACCAGCGATCTTCCAAGTTTCCAAGGAATGAGCGTTAAACCATCCGGTCTCCTGCCGTCACTGCACGCAATACCTACAGGCTCTAAAACTGCAGGAACACCAGCAGCGACAAGAGCCCGCCGAATGACGTCATTCAAGGCAGCATGTCGTGACATGCGGCCCGCACTACATAAACAGGATAAACCGTGGTGACCTAGTACATCGACGAGATCACCACAGCGGCAACGGTGAGGAAGGTTAGTCCTGGCCCCCAGGCGAAGGAATACTATGAGAGAAAGTGTGATATTGTCAATTAAGATTCCTATGTTTTTTGAAGGTATTACCTCCAACCAGTGTCCTGACTCCTCAGAAACAGCTAGGAGGCGAGACCGATCTTTTTCGGTACTACAAGAATATAAAAGTTGTAAATGAACATTTTTGCATAGAGGCTCATCCCAGTGTTTTTGAGAAAAGGTCGAGGTAGGCAGGTTAGTACTCGGACAAACACTTAACCAAGCATTTCGAGCATCAGTCAAGCACGGCACCTCAACCGATCCTAAGGAAGGGCGAATAACAGATAGGAAAAGGTTTTCCGTGTTGTAGGCTGACGAAAGAAAAGCAGGCAGTGACACACTCGAGATTTTGCGTATGCCCAGGCCTCCATAACAGATAGGAAGCGAGGCTTGATTCCAGACCCTGTCATCAATAAAGGAGCAATTTAATATTTTAGATAATGTATTTTTGAGAATATTGTCTACAGATTTTACAAGCGTTTGAAATTTAAAAAGCTGAGAACAGCGAAGAACATATGTAAATTTTGGAACGAAAAGGCAAAAGCGGACAATGAGGAGAGCTATGTGCGAATTAATTTTGAAAAGTTTGTCTGAAGACTGGCTAAATTTATGTATTTGAACATTGATAAAACAGGGTCAATGTCAGTCATCTAAAACGGGAGCACCTAGGAGGTACAGCGATTCTTTCGACCAATTTTTGACAAGACTTTAATATTTGGTGCCAGATTGTCAAATTTATTATTTCATTTTTTTTAATAATTGGAACAGAATCGGAAACAAAGAGTTCACATTTAGAAAAAATTAATTCTATCTTTAAACCTTTGAATAAGGGTTTTAAGGTCATCTAAAACAGTAATTGCTTTACGTACTATTGTTCCGTCATCAAGGTACCAAATATTAAATTTGGAATTTAAATTACAAATCGCAGGATGGATAGCCAAACTGAAAATAGCTGGTCCGAGAGGATCACCTTGATGACAGCCAACTTCGAAATGTAATAAATTATCTTTACATATTAATTTTGAAGGACTGCTGTAAGATTGCCAGAGGTAGGGATATATGTCCGGAACATCGCAATATTAACATCAATAGAGGGAGTAAGAAAACTGGCCAGATTGAGTCTTCGTCATCTTCGTCAATGTCTGCAAAGCCTTCTGCACTAACGGTGGATTAAGCAAGAAATTGAAGTATTTCTTAAGAAATTTAATAGAAGCGGGTTTAGTAGTATTAGGGAAGAGTTAGAACCATTGAAGAAGAAATGTATGAGTTCCGGGAATCCATGGAATTCATCACTAAAAGATACGAAGAGATGAAATCTGCACATATATCTAGTCAAAAGGTCATAAAAGAGTTGAATGCTGAAAATGAAAGAATGAAGGAGTCGTTATGGGATTAAAATTCTAAAGTGAACTATATGGAACAACAATCACGTTCTAACAACCTGGAAGTGCAATGTGTGCCCGAGAATAAACATGAAAATGTTTATAGTATTGTCATGCAGCTGGGACAGGTTGTTGGCTGTGATTTAAAGGAAGAAGAGATCTTACATGCTACTCGTGTGGCTAAGCGCAGTAATTACAGCAAACAGCACAGTCGATAATTATGCAACTTGCCTCACTGAAACTTCGGGATAAGTTTTTCAGTATAATAAAACTAATTCGAAGAATAAATTAAATAGCACACATCTGGGATTAGCTGGAGAGATAACACCCATATATGTAGTAGAACACTTATCTCCCTATAACAGGGAACTGCATGCAGCCGCCAGAAGAGAGGCTAAAACTAAACAGTATAAATATGTATGGGTGAGAGGCGGTAAAATTTTTGATAGAAAAAGTGAAGAGACTGAAGTTATTTACATAAATAGTATGGACAATGTGAAAACGAAAACAATATAGGTTAAATAATTATTTAAGGTCTATTTTAAGATTGGTAGCATGAGTGTTATTCTTAAATTTTAGTAAAATTCAGTTCTTTAAAATTGTATTATCAAAATTGCAGAGGATTGCGAACTAAAACTATTAACTTTTATGTCAATATGTCTTGTAGCAATTACGACATCATCATACTGATGGAAACCTGGCTTAATGAGTCAATACTATCTAGTGAGCTGTTTGACAATAGTTATGTTGTTTAGAAGGGATAGGGATAGTGGAAAAGATGGAGGTGGAGTTACGGTGGCGGTGAAGAGGCATTCGGAACCAAAGCGGATGAAAACTTTCGAAAGTGATTGCGAAGACCTCTGGGTTATTATCAATGCACAAAAATTGCATACTGCCCGTCGAGTAGCTCTATGCGCAGTTTACCTCCCACCACCTGTCACACGTTCTGTGCTTAAGCGATTTGTGGATAACTGTAATGCCACTTTTGAAAATTTGGATATGGGTGTTTGTACTGAGGGTGACTTTAATTTGGGTATTATAGATTGGACTTTGGTGTGCAACTCTGATAAAAATTACACGATTCCTAGCATAGACTAGCATAGGCGAGACCTTAGTAGATTTTATGTATGTTAACAATCTTGAACAATTTAATAATGTCGTTAACAAATTCGACCGTATCCTGGATTTTGTTCTTACAACACTTCACTCTGTAACGGTAACTGAATGCTTGCTCCCCCTTACTGTAGTTGATAATTTTCATCCGCCTTTAAACATAGTAATTCTATTATCTGATACCTACACATAAGTTGCCTTATAAGTCTTGTGTTAGCAGACCTAATTTTAATAAGGCAGACTATGAAGCTATTTGTAAACATTTAAATGAAAAGGACTGGAATTGCTTATTTGAAGGTCTAGAAGTCTAGAAAGTGTAAATGACATGCTTGTTGTGTTTTATAAAATACTGAACAGGGTTATTCGGAAGTTTGTCCCATTCAGAAAGCCAAGGAAAAATAAATTTCCACCCTTGTTTGACCGCATTTTGATAAGATTGCTGAACAATAAAAATAGTTTAAGAAAACGTTTCAAAACGTACAAAAATCCTTTAGATAGAATAGAATTCCAACTTATAGCGTCACGATGGAAAGAACTAGCAATAAAACGATATAATACTACGTGCGTAATTTAGAGGAGAGTAGCAAAAAATCCAAAGCTATTTTGGACTCACATGAAGACTAAACGTGGCGGCTCTAGTACATACCCTCTCACTATGAGCGATGGCCCTGACACTTCCTCTGACGCTACTGAAATATGTGAGATGTTTGCGACTTACTTTTTCTCCGTATATGGGCATGATGTACCAATTGGTAACGGATATGTTTCGAATTCACCATTTTTGGACTCGTTAAAAATTAATAGACAGTCACTGATCACATCAATGCTATCCCGCGAATCGTTGCTATTTAAATTAAGGCATATTGACACCACTAAGGGCACAGGTCCAGACGGAATACCACCTGTTTTCATTTCTTCTTGTGCGTCGTCGCTGGTTATACCGTTGCTGGCTATCTTTAATAAATCTTTACAGTCTAGCATCTTCCCGACTATTTGGAAAACTGCTAAAGTTATTCTTATACACAAGTCTCATAATGATCATTTAATATCCAATTATAGACCGATTTCTATTCTGTCTCATTTTGTAAAAATATTTGAATCTTTAATTTGTCCAATTTTTTAAAAGCACTTAAGACTATATCTAAATGACTCTCAGCATGGCTTTGTTGCATGTAGGTCGACAGCTACAAATTTAGTAACATTTACTGAGCGTTTAATAATAGCAGCTGATTCAGGTAAACAAATAGATGCAGTGTACACTGACTTCAGCAAAGCGTTTGATAAAGTATCACATAAAGTTCTGATTCGCAAACTGTCGTCATATGGCATCTCGGGAACATTGCTTACATGGGTGAACTCTTATTTGAAAGAAAAATCTTTTTATGTAGTTCTGAATGGTTTTCAGTCCACCACTCGACCAATTTCGTCATGAGTCCCCCAAGGGTCTCATTTGACCCAATATTATTTAATTATTTCATAAATGATATTTCAGTGTTTTCAGTCTTCAGAAGCGTACATATATGCTGACGATCTAAAATTTACAAGAAAAATCGAAAGCGAAGAAGACTGCCTACTACACACATCAAAAGTGTCTATGGATCAAGTACATTTTTAACTATAAAAAAATATCTAATTAATATTTATGAAAACTAGTCTTCCAGACTGGCTTCTTACTTTAATTCCTATGTTTAAGTTAACAACTTATCCTTATATTTTGTAAAAACTAAGAAAAATTACAATTTTTGCAAATTGTGAAAATTAACCTAAGTTAATATCGTCAATTAAATGGCAAAAAAAGGCAAAAATGAGGATTTTTCAAATTTTTATTGTAAGGATAAAAAATTAATAATCTGTGTTACCACCATTGATACGAATTACACAAACGAATTAAAATTATTTCATCAAAATCACTTTGAGGAATGGCCGCCCACATTCTTTCTAACAAGTCAAAAAGTTGTTGTGGGGTATGCACGGCATCTATACTCGGCAGAGCTCTTCTTTGAAGCATATCCCATGCGTGCTCAATTGGGTTGAGGTCTGGAGATTGAGCAGGCCACGGCAGAACGTTGATGCGAGCGTCGGCAAGAGCGTGTGTTACGACTCTAGCCGTGTGTGGATGTGCATTGTCGTGCATTAGTCGAAACGAATCATCCAACCGGCTTCGCAGAGGGATGATGTCTGAAACAATCCTCTCCGAATAAATCTGAGCATTGAAGTTGCCCCTGATCCAAATACCGGCCTAAACCATTATTGTTCCCCCTCCATATGAATGAACTTCCTGACAAAATTTCAAACGTTCTTGACATCCAGAGGTCCTCCAAACTCGAGTACGTCTTGTATCCGGTCTCATACCGAAACGAGATTCATCGGAAAAACAAACACAACGCCAGTCTTCTTGCTCCCAATTTCTGTGTACGCGAGCCCATTGCAAACGGGCCCTACGATTGCAAGGTGCTATAGGCAGAACTCTCAGCGGCCTTCGGGAACGCAGACTCACTTCACGTAAATGATTTCGGATGGTTAGGTCGCTTATCAGCAAGCCTAAAGAGCTGTGGAGCCTCGTAGCCAACATCATGGCGGTCATAGTACGATTCCGTCGAGCAATATTTTGGGTGTACCGGTCCTGTCTGCGAGTGGTGATGCGAGATCGTCCTCTATGTCGCTCGGCCACGCTGCCCGTGATACGATAGCGTGTCCAGATACGGCTTATGACGCTCTGTGTAGTGCCAAAAGCGACAGCCACAGTACGTTCCCTACAACCAGCTTGCAATATTCCGACGGCTCTCATGATCTCTTCTCGTGTCAAATGATGTCGTCGCTTCCATATCGATGCAATTTTTTTTAGTTCCGATGCAGAAATTGTAATGGTTTTGTAAAAACGCTATTACACACTTTTATAGGATACCTGATTGACAGTTCATTTTCTATTTTTAATCAACATTTAAAGAAAATTCTTTATTCAAATAGTGAAAATCACTAAAAAGAATCAATAACGATCCAAAAAAGCTAAAATAATAATCTTCAATTGCGGCGATACTCTAAAACGTACTTGATCCTTAGACACTACTGATGAGTGTACTTCGAAGAGACCTAAACAGGCTTATTAGATGGTGTGACACTAACAATGATATTGATAAACGTTATTTCTTAAAATTCTCAAGAAAACAAAATTTAGTAAATTTTGATTATTGTAGTAATAATGCTAGGTTAAAAGAAGTTCAGACTATAAGAGATTTAGGTGTCCTCTATGCTGCAAAATTAACATTTAAACCATACATAGAAAACATAACAAAGAGAGCTTCGAGAACACTGGGTTTCGTGATACGAAATACAAAAGAATTTAAAATAAAAACTAAAAAAATGTTGTATAACACGCTGATGAGAAGTTTATTGGAGTATTGCTGCGTTGTTTGGAGACCTCATTATGCTGTACAGTCGCTTCGTTTAGAACGCATACAAAAAAGATTTTCATGGCATCTTCCTTTTTCTATCTTTAGGGCTAAAAAAGAAAGATCTTATCAGTCGCGGCTAAAGCATTTTAATATCGAGTCACTGGAGGGATGCAGAGAATTATTGGTCACTTTATTTATGTGTAAAATAATTAGAAATAAGATCGACTGTCCAACCTTACTAAGCCGTATACGTTTTCGTATACGGCTTAGTAAGCCGTACCACTTTGCCCACCCTTTAGCACCACCGTTTGGGTTCCAACTCGCCTATTGCACGTAGGTGTAAAATTAAAAATATGTGCAGTGGTTCAATTGATATACACAACGTCTCTACAGGCAGGTTCTACAGATGTGTTCAAAAATGTTTAAAAACTAAAAACAATAATTAAGTTAATAGATATATGTTTAGTATGTGTTCTGTTTAAAGCATTACATACTGTGAAATGCATGATGAGTATTGTTACTGTTAAATCAGTTATATGAAATCTAAAATTACCGTATATATATTATAATGCATGCGTAATTTACCTATAAGTAGTTGTTACACGACGTAGTTTATTTAGCATGTATTGTATTACTTAAGCATTAGTGTAAACAACTGTTGGTAAATATAATAAAATAAAATAAAAATATGCCGTTTTATCTGTGTCAACAAGGTGGATCTATCAACAGAATTAAATGCATTTTTTATGTCTACTACGAGGAGTACCTCACCTCAATCATGTGTCAAGAAAGCACGCGCCGCATGCACTGCCGCTTCACAATCCTCTCATTGAGTCAAAACCTACTTGTGTAGGACAAAAATAGTTTGATACGGTAGAGAGAACGTGACGGCAACACATTTTGGAAGCAATGCGGCGTATAGTTGCACCTACGGCAATTGACCTAACGCCACCGTCTTTTTTTTTCAGGGCACATAAATTAGCACCATACAGGATGTCGGTTTATCTCTGGGGGCACCTTACCAGCTAGCACAATGTTTATTAGAGCTGTTAAACTAGATAAGAGTGTCTTACCGGTATCATCGACAGAGTCTGTAATCAGATCTTTATAATGTTGTGGCGTTAAACCATCGAGACCTCCCGCGGGACCGCTTTTAAAAGAATTTATTGCGGCAAACACATCTTCCTCCGTAGCTCGAGTCGACATATTATTTGGATGTGGGGGATCTGGCAGATAACAAGCCACAGAGGAAGAAGGATGCTTTGATCTTAGAGCAAAAAGAGTCTCGACCGTATTCGGTGCCATAATATCGCTGGAAAATAGCAAGCGGGCGGATCCTCTTAGATCGCCGTCGCTATTTTTGTTTCTATTTTTGGAATACTTACTGTCTGAATTGAAAGATTTATAAGTGGGGCGAACATGAATGCTCGAAACTGAAGAGTTAAAGCACTTATGTTTAATTTTTTGTGTTAAGGAAATTTTATCTTTATCATTTTGTTCCAAACATAAAGTTCTATAACCGAAAATGAGCAGTTCTTCCCAATCACATTTGTCATTTCGCTTTAATATTCTTTGTATTACTAAATTAAGAGATTTGGCAACGCTGATGCGATGCGAATACGCTTTATTAAGCATACATTGTTTTTGAGCGAACCAATATATTGCCAAAAAGGTGTGCAATTGTGAGTAGAATTTGAGGGATTAGTCAAATGATTGGACTGAGATGACACTGATAAGGAAGAGGGGCCTGAAGGAATGCCGGCAGCGTCACACCGTTTGAGTACCCTGCCGACATTAATCTTCAAACCCTATTTCCACAAAAAAAACGAGGACGGGAACACTGCTCACATTTTATTAAATTTTCCAGTAATGTGTCATTATTTACATGTTAGCTAGAGGAAAGTGAGGATGTGAGGGCCGGGAGCATATCACGACATAATATTACGAAAAAATACAAAAAAACTACAGTGAGAAATAAGCTATAAGCACTAAAGTCTCTAAGCAACCGTTCTTGTTGACGTTGCTATGGCAGAACTGTCACAACCGGCCGAATGAGAAAAACCCAGCAATATGTGGACTGCCGCTGCGTCCACCACCTGAAACAAAAACACCACTGTGAGCAATGATGTTATAATACAAAAGAGGTAGATAGCTTATATGCACTCGAAAAGTGGCACCCTCAAAACTTTGCTAATTAGCCAACCCGGACTTGGTCAAAGAATATGAAAAGTAATGTTACAGAACCAACAATGTCATGCAATGCCTATTGCGCATTCAAAATTCTAAAATATTTTAATAATCCAAACGTTTTTTATAATATACACGATCATGTGATGACGAAGCCACCCAATTTTAATCATCGTTTACATTTATTAAAAGAAATAATATACAGGGAGTACATACAAACGGGACATATTTTTGAATATGCTATAGTATATCGAGAATTCATCTTGATTACGATTTAATAAAGTATTATTATGCAATAATAACAAAGATACAGGTTAAAACACAATTTATTTCACTTGTGCTTCCCCTTAACACAAGTAAAAGACACCTAAATTTAATTTTTACCTAATTTCACAAATCCACAGAACCTCTTTTATTTATGTAACAATAAGGTTGATATTCCTGTGTATGTGGAAAAAACGTATTTTTAAATTAGATTAGAATGATAGGTAGGTAGTATGCCTTTGTCGCCACGTTCTCGTCGCAATGATTCTGACCTCTCACTGCGGACGTACAAATGGTTATGAAAGAAATCGATAAAAAAACAAAAGATAGACTCTGACCTTGTATTCAGGCTGCAAATTACCAATGTGGGTAAATCACAAAATGTCGCACGATAACACTGCTACAATTTGATACTTTTTCACATCACTTTTTTTCCATATGTATTGAGGTCCGTAGTAATTACACATTCACAAGTTCACAAACGTAAATGTTCAAAATTGTGGCCTTGCGCTTCTATGCATGCACGTGCACGCCGCGCTATCTCACTATGCACACGATGCAATACGTTTGACGTTTCTCGTTGTAATTTATTAAAGGCATCGATGATTTTGTGCTTCATGACCTCTTCTGTATCAGATTAGGTTAAAAGGATGGCGCAGGTCTTCCTTCAGCACTTTATGGACCGCACTGTGGGGCACCTGTCGGGATGTTCATCAAAATGATTAAGAATGAGATCGCGAATGCCTTGGTTAGCATTGCCGCCGGAATCTGTATTGCGCGGTGTAAAGATGCCATAATCCCTTAACCGTTGCACCACTCGCGTCAGTATTCTACCACTCGAAGGCACGTGCTCATCATTACGATGTCCAAAATGGTCCAAATACAAACACAAAGCTTCACTAAAATTACCACTAGCCATACCATAAGCCAAAACCATATCGGTGTATTGCAGATTACTATACAGATAAAACGGCATGATTTAAACAAGAAAATAATTCGTAAGTAGTTAAAAACGAATTGACGATGTACACAATGAATACGTCTCACAGAGATCGTAACCCGAATGCAACTGAAAAAAATTAATTTGAACAGCTGTTCAATATGGTGGATTGGCGGTGTTACATCAAAGAAACCGCCGTAAATCACACGTCGGCAAAGTCAAAGGCAGAAAGTATTTTAGTGACGTCACAAAGATGCCGACAAAATGTAAAGGTGTGTACATACGAAGTACGAATTGATTTTTTAATGAATGAATATTTTTGAAAGTTTCTATGAAAGTGGACAAAGAGAATGAATTGATGAGGTAAGAGCATTGTTTCAAGGAAGCTCGGCCTCTCAAGATGAATTTCAGTAAGATAAAATGTTATCAAAATGTACCAAAGTAGTTCGACAGATGTAAGACACAACGACATTATCATAACAGGCCAGTAAATAAGAAGAAGAGCTTTTAGAAGAGCTTCGTATATCGGTACTTACCTACAATAATTACCTATTTTCTTATTAATAAAAAGCTAATTTAATATTAATAAGTTAATAAGTAATTTTAAGCAGATAAAATAATGAAATCACTAAAAACAGTACCTAAATCGATCGAATGTTACAAAGAAATAAAAATGGTTGATGATTGTTTATCCCTAGCTATTGTGATCCGACCTTTATCTACCTATGAATAATAAGGATTTTTTTCAAAAATTATTAAATTTTTTCAGTGCGCCTCGGACCAAGAACCTTGGTCCGAGGCTTCGTTATACGAAATTTGTTTTTAATATTTCTTAAACAAGTAAAGTTCCCTTTAATAACATAACATTTGTTTGCTTTGATGATTGGATCCGCTATTAGTACCTATTTGCCGCTCACGGACTCAATATATTTGTTACATTTAGTCATCTTATACATTATGTCTCGCGCGTTATGATTTATACACTTACTCATCTAACCTACCCAAAGAGAGTAATTTCATAAAGTGGATACCGACCTGGCGCTTCGCCGGCCGCTGCCGTGGCACGCTCGCATCGCTCGCTCGGCTCGCGCGTTATGGTTTATACACTTACCTAACCTAACCTACCTAAAGAGAGTATTCTCATAAGGCGGACTCAGTTTATACACTTACCTAACCTAATGTAACCTACCCAAAGAGAGTGTTTTCATAAGGCGGCTTCGTGACATTGGCTGTAAAAGTATATAGTTCCTTTGCCTCCTAAAAATTAGACAATAATAAAAGTAATGTCTATGGTTAAAAAATTAATATCGAAAAAATTGTCAGTTACAAAAGTTTACGAAATTAATATCTTAAAATATTAAATCCCGTAATCTAAAACTTTAAAATCTTATATACTTGCAGTAAGTGTCGTCCCCGTTCCTCATAATGGGAAACCATGAACAATATGTGTATGCAAGTGATAAAACACGTAATAGTTGCAACTTGATATAAAGATTACAAAATTATTATCTTAAAAAATGTTATCGTGTAAAGTGATGCATTAAATCTTAAATACTTATAATGATCGTCTTGTGCTATGAATATATCATCATTTTATATAATTTTGCAAAAGAAATTTAAAAAATTTTACTAAGTGGGTAACAATCTAAACCTTAGCCAAAAGATTAATAAACGCCTTGTGACTCCACTCGCTGGCCAGACTGTCGATTATTTTTAGATTTATTTAAGACAAAAAAGTACATACATATCCTAACATTAATATTTACAAACTTAAAACTTAATGTGTGTGAAAGATAATGTTTATTATCTTTAATAATAAACTTACTCAAATTTGCCGCTTAGAAAGCTGTCATTGCTCAGGGTGTTACTTCGTAGGGTGCCCACAATGACTAATTAGTTTCCTTAGTAATTAGGTTCCTTATTAAATAGACATTTTAATGAAATAATATAAAGAATGCATCATTTTATTATTGAAGACATCGACTGTAGGCATAGATTCCTTTGCCTTCCCTCTCAAGGGAGGAAATTATATGAAAAAAAGAACTGACTTTTTGGCGGGAACGGGAAAAATGAGGTTGGCATTTTATTTAGATTTTCTATTATTCTTATTACTTAATATTTACAAACTTAAGACTACACATGGATTAGTAAGATATATCATAAAGAATTAATGAACCTAAAACTAAAAACCTTAGAAAAAATAATATAATAACTAAAAGATATTTTTAAAAGGAGTCCCTTTAGGCAAGGTTCCAAAGATACTGGCAGCGTTCCCCCTTTGAATAGCTAGACTAATTCTTTTCTTTTAATTTTCTATTTTTTATATTTTTTGGAGTTTCAAAGCACAACACTGATAGTATATTGTGTTTAAAATTTCCGTGTAAGTGAATGAGAATGGAGTAGATCTAAATAAATATGTGTAGCTGAAGTTCTCGCGCTCTTCCAAGAAGTCCTTTAAAACTTCAGTAAAGCCTGCTATCACTTTACTGGAAGACTTTTGCGATAAGAAAAACTAATTTATTTGTGATTCTACTTTGACATTGGCAAATGCGCTAATCTACGCGCCATGCCATGAAGGAAGAAAGAAATGGTGAACCCACGGTGAACCATATTTATCTTCTCCTTAGTCTGTGGTGGTGATTACTGTAATATAAATACAAAGCTAAAATTACAACTCCAATAAATCCTACTGTCATGCCCCGACGCCCCGACATCGAAAACATGTCCGGGCATGATGACATAGCGTAGCAAAAATGATGCAAAACGACCGTTATTCAAACGCAAATTGCGTAAACTGATGGTGCGTCGATAGTATAGCATTTTTCTCCATGTGGTGCGTTAATTATGTAAAATGGATCGTTTGTTTGCTCTAGGGACGTCATGCGGTCATGCCAAACTACGCTTCATGCAAACCGGACGGGCTTGATCAAGTATACTTACTCGTCAGGGACAATTTAACTGTAGCGCGAGCACGAATCCTATTGACAAAGTATTCGTATCGTAAGCGTAAGCAAATTGTATGACTTTCAGTGCAGCGCCCCTATAGGACGTAAAAATAACTATTTCGTATCGCCTTCGTAACGTAACGTAAAGGCAACGTAAGCCATTTGTATTGAAATAGAGTAAAATCACGAGCACGAACCTTATTTTGACATACGGCAACGTAAATCTCGATGACAGACGCACGAATACTTTTTCATAATAATAATAATATTGTGTGAGACATTTTCATGTGATGAAATTAAAATCAAAACGTACACAAAAAACGCATAAGCTTTTCCGCACAAGAATGTTTCAAGTCTCAACTGTCTCAATAGTGTTAACATAAAGAAATGTGACATCGAGATGTTATTAAAACGACAAGCAAGTCAAAAAACCGTCAAATCTAAGCCGTTCGAAACTATCAACTATAATATAAAAACTAATTTTATTTTGAAAAATAATGCACAATTATAAAACAATAATATATTGTTTTAGATATTTATAAGTTATAAATATCTAATACAATATATTTTTTAAAGATTTACTCCTTTTTTAATAAATTTATTATAATAGAGTTTTACATTTCAAATAAAAATCTAAAACTTTCTCTGATTTCGTTTTAGGACGCACCCTTCATTCAATAAATTGTGTAGTTTGAGTAAACTTGCCAGTCCCTAGTTACGTTAGGATGACGTCACCTTCGTAATCGTAGCGAGCTCTCGATAGTTGGTAAAATGCGCTTGGTGCTGCGACGCTCGTAATCGTATAGTAAACTCGATACGATTACGTTACGAAACTGTCGAAAGTTCGTGCTCGCCCTACTGATCATGCCAATTGGACCTCCATACTCCACACACTATCAAGTTTACTTGATGCAACCTCCGTTTCATGCAAATTGGACAGCCTTGATCGAGTATACCAGCATGGCGTCATGCACCCTCTCCGTCGTCTAGTCCCTTGTGTGTGTGTGGTGCGTATACTTTACACCCGATTCACATTGGTCAAGGACAGTGGCGAGTGGCGTGTGCATGTACAATGGCGAGTGACGAACACCGGGAGTGACCATTTACACTATAGCAAGTCAAGTAGCATTACTCCGTCAAAATGGATAAGCGAGGTCGAAAAATACGTGCAATTTCGCGTAGAATTCTTTTCATTACATTGAGTAAATAGAAGAGAAAACGTTATCTTCTTATTCTTCTCTTATTTTGTAAAAATGAATGTATACCATTTAGAAGTCATTTTGTTTACAATATGGCATAAAACATCACACGCGGCCGTCCTGTCGCCAGTCACTTATATACACTGTACTAAATTTGATCATTTACACTACGCCAAGTAGCGAGTCACGAACCGTGCGGGGGAAAAGCGCGCGCGCGAGTAGCGTCCCTTACCCTAAAAATAGAAAGCGATTCTATTTGGTTCGACTTGTAAGCCAAGTTGACTCGCCACTGTCCGATCGGTTCACACCACTTTACTTAGATACGGTACTTATGTACTTCGCTAAAGACTTGATCAATGTAAATCGGATATTATAGTGCTTATATGCCCCCAAGGGCATGTGACCGGCCGAATTATTCTGATTATTTATAAAAATTATCGATAATAAACTTAAAAAGTGGGGAAGGTCTATCTTTAATAGTTTTCATGTTATTAAATTTTCAATTTTTTTTGTTGTATTGGGGGGACCTTGCTTCATATTTTTTGCTATATCTCCGAAGTTATTGACTCGACTTCAATTATGTTTCTTTTTTCTAAAAGCTTATGAGATACTTTATTGGTTGAATTTATACGCTCATTTAATATTTTATGACGTTTTAAGAAAATCAGAGAAGTTTTGTATGTGTATTCCATATGTATATTATGTAATAAATAGGTATGTAAAGAGCGTATTATATATTATTACTAGCTGTACCCGCGACTACGTCTGCGCGGTAAATTTTTTGTGGCTTTCCCGGATTAGATTAGATGTACATGTGCAATGTTTAAAGATTGTTCTTGAAAAAATGTCTACGTCTAGCCTCTAACATCATAATTACTTCGGCGGTTTACCATTTCCCATACAAAGCTTCATCCCCCTTTTTACCCCTTTAGGGTTAGATTTTCTAAAAAATAAGTAGCCTATAATGAGCGCAATCACATGTTCTTACTACATACCGATTTTCATCAAGATTGGTCAAGCCGTTCTTTAGTTATAAAAGAACAGACAAAAATTTTAAAATTGGTAGAATTGAAGTCAGTGGGTCATAAAATGACTATCTATCACAAAATTTAACAGTAAAATTATAATAACGAACAGACGCTAGAAATTTATAGCAGTATAGAAAATACATAGAAGATGAATATTTGTGTAAGATGAATGTATGTGTATTTTTTATTATTTATTTGTCTTTTATTATTATTATTTTCATGTCAATATCAATTTTGCACCGCCTACAGTAAATGTACTCTGATGCTACCGTAAATATAATCTGGTACTAATGCATTCCGTTACCGTTGCCTGGAAGAGTACGCTTTAGCGATAGGGTCGCCGAAATTGTACTACCTTTATTTTTTTATTCCTATGTTTGTAATATACTTTTACTGGTGCGATAAAAAGTATTGTATAACGAAGACATTTTTTTCTAAAAGGAAATTTTAATTTATTTTAATAAAGACGGCTATGATAGCTGTCTATAAAACATCCCACAGTGGGGCTGTGATAATGATTGTAATTATTTACATTGTAATTATTTACTCCGTGAATAAAAATAAGGAAATATAGTTGATCTTTTCGAAATAGCCTCCACCACATCTTGTAAGCACACGAAGGCGCGTTAGGTCACACTGGATGCCATATGGTCACAGCGCTTATCTGATGTAAAAATTCTTCTACTTTCTCCTTAAAGTACATATCTGCTCCCTCTATGTAAATCTCTAATACTCCTCCAGTAAAACAATAGTAGACTTTACTGGAATTAAAAACGACTTCTTGAAAGTATGGTACACAAAAAATTGAGTTTCACATACTTAACATATTTTCCAATGTTTTCGCACTTGCACAAAACGTCTACGCGTAATATAGTCGTCTACAACGCTAAAAATATCTCGTATTACCTCAGAATTCCATCAACACGCATCGATTTGCGTGAAATTTTGGAATTAAGTTCTACTAACCCTTCACTTCAAAATCTACCCTATGCTAACATGTGCAAATTATTCTTAAAGGGTGAAAACTACCCCCTTTTGCCAAAATTCAATAAAATAAAAGTTGAAGCAGTTAAAAAGTTAAAAACATATTTAGGGTTTGAATAAAACTTGCTTGAGGCTTTAGGATACTATTTATGATTTTTCAACCCTTAATCGATGTATTTCATCCCTTAAAAACCAACCACTTTTATGATAAAATTAAAAAAAAACAATTATAGTACTTTATTTTTCTTAATTTATATTAAATGAGTAGGTATCTTTTTATCGTGTTGAACTCGAATATTTTTTTATCCCAGATTTTCAACCCTAACAAATCATCCCTTATTACGAAAAAATTTAAAAAAATCGTTTACGGTCTTATTTATAGAATGTAATATATTATTTATATAACATTGATTTCTTTTTGTCGTATTCAACTTGTAAATAATTATTTTTCAAATTTTCATCCCTTAAAAACTACCCCTCATGTGGAAAAAATCTTGAGATTATGAAAATGTGGAAAATTAGAAAGGAATATTTTAATATAATTTTTTTCATGTGTTTAGTGTACAGTATTTTATGTTACATATTAATGTATAAAAAATAAACAAACTAATGTATAAAATAAATATAAATTCAAAATCATCATTATCACTGTCTGTATTTTCGTCTTCGTCCTCTTCTTGATCAGTTATTGGAGCACTGTTCTGACAATGTTCACCAGAACATCCACTGCAAGTTGAGTAGCAAAAAAGTCCAATTTTTCGGCAGCCACATGATGCACCGCATCCTTTTTGGCAATTGCAAAATATCATTTGCAAGAGTTATTGGGGTGCAGGACTTTTCTGTAGTTTGATGATTTGATCTCTGTGTAAAAGACACACAATCAAACATACACACATGTATGTATATATGTATATACAATACACATATATATATGTAGAAAGTCTCCTTTCACCGAAGCAGATGTTGTCAGCTCCATGCCGTTCGTTCTCATTATGTGTATACACATATATGTATATTATGATGTATAATAATAATAAAAGCCATTTATTCTACTACACAATTACACATTACAATTAATACTATATAGCATCGGAACATCAACACTGAAATTACATAATAATACCAACAATATAAATACTAAATTACAATATAGCACATATTAATATGTTACATGCATACAATACCATAATTTCCAGTATACGTCGGTTCCACTAAAGCTTTCTCAAATTATTATTATTATTTTTACTTTTATTATTATTATTACTGATTTTTATATTAATTATTTATTATTTGATACTATTATTGCACCGTTACTATCTCAATACCAACAATATCTATTAACAAATTAATTAAGTTACTATTTTAGAATTGTAGTAGTCGCCTCTTTGGCGTAGGCCTCCCCCATTTCTTTCCAGAACTTTTTGTCCCTAGCTTTAGCCATCCAATGTGGTCCCAGTCTATGTATAAATACATCAGCCCATCTTTTTCTTTGGCGTCCTCTCGATCGTACTCCATCTCGCGGGATCCATTCTATTATTTTGTTTGTCCATCTATCATCCCTCATACGACATACATGGCCGGCCCAGTTCCATTTCAGCACCCTGACTCTCCACAACATCTGTTAATTTAGTCAATTTCCTTACCACATCGTTGCTTATTCGCTGCGATAGACCGATACCCAACATACTCCTCTCCATCTTACGTTGGCATATGGCCATCTTCTCTTCTTCACATTTTCTTAGTGACCAACTTTGACAACCATAAGTTAAACACGGCAGGAGCGCTACTTCGAAGAGCTTTTTCTTGATATTAATGTTGACAGATTTGCTTTTCATTATTTCCTTTAATCCCCAGTATTTTTTCTGATTTCTATTGATATATTATGATGTATACACACTCCGAAATTTACCTGCTCCGAAATTTAAAAAAAAATGTTAATTTATTTTGGCCATATCTCCCTTAATTTTTAAGCTAGACAGTCGATTAAAAAATCATTTTGTAGGAAAATTTATAATCTATTAGACTAAAAAGGTTTCAAATTTATTGAGCCCTTTATTTTTGAAAGGGAAACGTTCAAAGGGCTCCAAAACGGTACCAGTCATACGCCATTGTGAACTTTGAAAGGTCATATCTCGGTTAATTTTCAAGTTATGAAAATTAAAAAAAATCAAAATTTTCAATAAAAAAAAAACTTATTATAGCAATTTTTACGTATCTTCCATATTTTTTTGTTATTTTTAAAAAGACAAATTTTCTAAAAAATTAAAAACTGCTCCACTAAAACCATAATTTTTTTCAAAACCAAGCTTTCTAAACGATTCATAATTCTTGATCCCATTATTAGTATTAAAATAAAGTGATTTGTAAATTTATAACATTTTATTTCAATTAGGATGGCAATATGAAGGGTGAAACTGATGTTTTCTTTTTCACGGAAAAAAGGGATTCGACATTATTTTCATCACAACTCCCTTATTTTATATCCTACAGTCATAAAGTCTCATTTGAAAGGTTTTTTAAAGAACTTTTGAAAAAGGTACTTACCATTTTTTCCGTAAAATTGACCGTTTTCCAGTTATTCCATTTTTAATTCTTCAGAATCTTTGGTTCACTAAATAAATTCCGCCTTTAATAAGTCATAACTCGGTTTGTATTAGGTCTATAGCCAAGAAAAAAATATTTTTTTTAATTTTTTTATAAGCTACATTTTAACTTCTTATAGTTTTTTTGATAAAATTGAAAGTTTTTGAGTTATTTGTTAAAAAATAATTAAAAATATGATTTTTTTGTAACAAAAATTGAATTTTTCATTCACGAATAAGTCAAAACGTATTGATTTTTCGAAAAAACTCTATAGAATATTTTGTGCTTAGAATGCATTTTCCTATCGATTTCTGAGGTTATTTTTAATAAAAAAATTACCACCCCTTAGTTGGGGTGGTATCCACCCCCAGGCTAAAAGCACATATCGGCATAGGGTAGTCTTTGCTTTTTGAGGTATTCCCTATCTACTGTTAAAATTTCAAGCAAATCGATGCGTGTTGATGGAAATCTAAGGTAAAAACCGTTGTAGACTGAACTAATATAGGTATATGGTAAATAATCATTATTATTTATTACACTTGAAGTCCCAAAAAATAAACAAAAGAGTTCTGAGCACAAATTATAGAACTTAAAAGTTTTATGTAAAATTGTTTCTGTTTTCTGTCTTTTTTGGCATTTCACATGGCTATTCGTGTACGTGTAGCGTATTCGCCATGTTTGACTAAACATTCGTGTGAAGTCAAAAACATCACGACACGCCATCCACACGCAAACGGCAAATACTTGCGAATATGTTTGCCGAGTTCCCTTTGTGGACGCACCTAGCTATGGACGTGTTGGAGTTTGCAAATTATGTGCAAAATGCAAGGATGCATTTGATATGTCATGCCTGCAAAAAATGCAAGGAAGCATTTGGATAATTCCAAAAATCACAAGATTATTTGTCTAATCTCTACTGAGCCATGTGTGGATGCTATATGAATAGATTTGGCATATTTGAATCCTTTGATTTGTGATCAAAAACCGACAAGTGGGTGGATACGCATGTTCGAGTATTTGCGTATTTGTCTTGTTTGTGAAAATAAGTCAAATACATCGTCTTCACATGGTCGTTTTCGAGGAAATAAGACAAATCCACGAGAATAGCCATGTGAAGTGCCACCAAAGAAATGAGAAATTTCTTGAAAGCGTAATAGAACCGTAATACACTTTTATTTTTAATTTAATTTTTTTAATCGGTTCACAGTTACAATTTTTTGTCAGATACATAGAATTGTTCTATTATTTTTCAAATAAAAGTTTTCCACGTTTTATTTTTTAATCTATGATTTTAATATTTAAATAGACTATTTATTTGTTGTTATTTTTATTCAATTCTTTGTAAAATCTTCTATAAAAACTCCCTAGATCGTATTTTCCTTACTATTGTAGTTAGGCAGATAAAATCAAATTTATTCTCCTAGTCCAGCAGTGCAACAAGAATTAAAATCGAATTTCGAACAGATGTAGAAGTCTGAAAATTCGAGGTAATGTTTTAGCATATATGTATGTTCTAAACATACACATGAAATTTTGATGTCCTAATTTCCCGGGTTCGCCTGAACATAAAGAAAGAGAAATGGAAAAAATACGTTTTTAAGAGATGACACAAAAACGATATGTACCTAATCGAAAACAAGTTTTATATAAAAGTTATAAATCGTAACAAGTTTTATATAAAAGTTATAAATTGGGGGTCAACTGAGGAAGCGTGCTCGTCGCGACCCCTGCCAGCCCTATTTCAATTCCTCTCTTGTGCACACCATGCGGGACAGTGTAAATATGAATGCTAGGGCGTCCCCCGGAAGCGACGTACACCGGTTTGTCCCCGCTGGTGTGAACGGAGTGCAGTTCGGCGTTGGGGACCGCCACCCAACACGCGGTGCACCTAGCGGTGGGAAGTGGAGGGAGGAGTGCAGAATAGCTGCGTGTAATGTGAGAGGTGGGATTGAAGAGAAGATGAATGAAGTGATTGATATTATGGAAGAAAGAGTCAGTCAGTCAGTGGTCAGGAGTACCACAAGAAGAAAGGGGATGCCAGGGCGTAGGCGTCTTACTGTCCTCTCGTTTGGTTAACTGTGTAACTGAGTATAAGTGTGTAAACCCGAGACTGCTCTGGGTGCGTCTCAAGACAGGGTTGACGAAGTTATTTTTGTTTTAGTGGTGTATGCCCCAGTGTCCTCTGTACCCTTGGGCGAGCTAGAACAGTTTTGGGAGAATGTTAGGGAAGTTCTAGCGACGGTTGAAGAGAATGAGAGAATTATAGTGTGTGGAGACATTAATGGATGGGTTGGGACAGCTCGAACAGGATTTGAGTCTGTCCTAGGCAAGTATGGAGATAAGAGAGTGAATGATGCTGGTAGGATTGTGTTAGGACTGTGTATGGAAAAGGATCTTTTTGTTGCTAATACCTTATTTAAGCACAAAATTATTCATCAGTACACGTGGGAAAGGACGGATGAAAGAAGTACGATTGATTTATTCCTGGTGGACAGCCGGCTCAAAAAGCAGGTTATGGACACTAGAATACACAGAGGAGCCGATCTGGGAACGGACCACTTTCTAGTGGTAACTAGAATAAGGGGTCTGATTGCGGCATGGCGACATCGCGTAGTGTCCAAGCCTGCAGCGGTTTGTCACATTAAAAGCTGGAAACTCCAAGATGCGACCACCAGGAATGAATATAAAAGGGTATTATCCGGTAAGCTTGATGATAGATTGAAAGTAATGAGCGAGGATGTTGAAGAATGTTGGCAGAACCTTAGGGATAGCATGATCGAAGCTGCGAAAGAAGTGTGTGGAATGAATAAGATTGGTAACGGTAGAAAGCGTGATGTGTGGTGGGATGATGAGGTGAAAGTGTCTGTGTATAAGAAGAAAAAAGCATGGCAAGACTACCTTGCTACTAAAAATGACTGTGGTATGAAGAATTCGATGAAAGATAGATAAGCTGCAGAAAGCAGAAACGAAGGCACTAGTGAAAGAGAAGCGTGAAAGGTGTAGGGTGTTAGACGAAAAGAAGATGTCGGACAACTTCGAGGAAAATTCCAAATTATTTTGGAAAGAAGTACGTAAGTACCGAAGTGGTCCGGCACCTTGCAAAATGAATAAAGTGCGTTCGAAAGAAAACATCCTGCTTACAAATAAAAAAGATGTTCTGCAGCGATGGAGTGAATACTATGGAGAACTGTATGAGAGTGGCGACTCCGTCTCTGATACTGCGAGCGATTCTAATGAATTGCCTTACTCGAGCCAGGGACTGGAGGATGCCATTAGTATGAAAGAGATTGAGAAAGTGATAAGAAGTTTGAAATGTGGAAAGGCTGCGGGAATTGATGAGGTGACTGCTAAGATGATCAAGTATGGTGGTCCTAGGGTCTGGGATGCCTTCTGTGCACTCTGCAGCCTTTGTTGGCAGAAGGGGGAGGTTCCAGAGGATTGGCGCACGGCAGTCATAGTACCTCTATAGAAAGGGAAAGGTTCCTATCTAGACTGTGCGTGCTATAGGGCCATCAGCTTGGTCAGATTAGCGAGTAAAGTCTATACTAAGGTATTGACTGAACGTGTGAAAGGCGTTTCAGAAAGATATTTGTGGGAGGCGCAAGGTGGTTTCAGGAACGGTAGGGGTTGTATGGATCAGATTTTCTCGCTTCGCGTTATCGTGGGAAGGTTTCTGGCTATAGGCCAGAAAGTTTTCTGCGCTTTCGTCGATCTAGAAAAAGCATTCAATAGAGTAGTGCGGAAGAAATTGTGAAGTCTTCTTCCTGAATATGGCGTGGAGGGCTCCTTACTACGGGCTGTGAAGTCATTATATGTGGCCACAGAGCCTGTGTAAGGATAGACGGTGACATGTCGCCCTGGTTTGAAGTCTGTTCTGGTGTCAGACAGGGCTGCGTGATGTCTGCCTGGCTGGGATGGGATGTGATGACACAGTGGTAAACTGCCTATTGTACGCTGACGATGCTGTGCTAATAGCACCATCAGAAGCAGAGTTGCAGACACTAGTCACGTGCATGAAAGAAGATTGTGAAGTAAAAGGATTGAAAATGAATGTGAACAAAACGAAGGTTCTGGTTTTTGAAAGAGAAGCGGTACAAACGAAATGTGTGATTTGTGTAAATGGAAAATGTCTAGAACAAGTGAATGAAATTGTGTATCTGGGCAGTGCGTTTTCGAGGGATGGAAGATGTGAATTGGATGTGGAGAGACGGGTAGCAGCTGGCAATAAAGTGAACGGTGCTCTGTCCGCATTAGTGGGTAGTGTGAATATATCTAACACTGCTAAAATGGCCATCCACAATGCGGTGTTGGTGCCAACTTTGTTGTACGGTAGTGAGGCCTGGATATGCCCGAAATCGAGTGAAAGTATGATAAATGCTGTGGGAGATGCGGTCTCTCAGAAATATGTGCGGTGTCACGCTTGCGGACAGGATAAGCAATGATGAGATACGCAGTATGACAGGGTTGCACAACAGTGTTATTGTAAAAATGAAGAAAGGAATGCTTAGATGGTTCGGGCACTTGGAAAGAATGAGTGATGAAAGACTGACGAAGAAAATCTACAAAGCGAAAGTGAGTGGTAAAAGAAGCCAAGGAAGACCAAGGCTGACTTATGAAGATCAAATAGCCAGAGATAGCAGACGGAAATGTCAAAAGCACTTGCATACCTAGGCGAAAATGTGTGAAGAGAATGATGAGATTTGAGGAAGCGAAAGTGGTGTGTAAGAACCGCGACTCCTGGCGCTCCGTCCTCTCTGACTACCCCGTTGGGGATACAGCGTGAACATATGTTATGGTATGTTATAAATCGTATATTTATACAAAAAAAATATTAAAATGATTTTCAGTCGCAAATATTATAATTGAATATAAAGAGTGATTTTTTTTAATAAAAACGTGTAAAGTCCGGGTTCCTACAAACGAACGGAACTTCTACGTCGATGGCGATACTGCCTGTGCGACCGGCATCGGCTGTTGACGCACCAGATTTGCGGCGAGTTATAAAATTTGTAATTGAATAATTCGTTCTAAAATGTATAATTGAAGCATTAATTTTTTATTTCGTGTAGAGCGAGTAGAGTGGGCGATAAAACGGAGCTCTGTGGGACGCCTGCCTTGATGGGGCGGGGAGAGGAGAGCACCCCTTACTCTATGGCGGAAGGAACAGTCCGACAAAGTCCCGTACTATGCGTACGAGATCGTGCGGCATGCCGAGCCGGCGCAGCTTGTACACTAGGCCGGCGTGTCAGACTTTGTCTAACGCCTGGCCGATACTCTGGCGACCCAATGCTTCCCTAGCTCTTAGCCTGTAGATCAGAACCATGTAGACATGGTCAATCGCGAAATAGGCTCCCTACCGCCCGCGACCGCCCCTTGCCAACTCAGACCCGCGACGGTTGACGATGTTCAGGACAATGTTAAGTCTCTCAAACCTAGAAAAGCCCCCGGTAGAGATGGCATCTCTAACCGAGTATTAAGACTGTTTTCGATGTGATGTTTCGATGAGTCTTCTTGCGCTCTTGGTTTTTTTTACTAAATTTTATTAAATGAATTATGTTTTTAATAGCTGCTGTCACGAATAACAGAGAAGATAGATAACAAACAGCCAGTTGAGCAAGCAGGTTTCCGTTCGGGATATTCTACACTTGATCATATACATACCTTAGAGCAAGTTATCGAAAAATTTAAAGAAAACAACCAACTCCTGTATATTACTACTCAAAAGCGTTCGACAGCATCTCCCATGTCTCAATATGGAAAGCACTAGAATCTTGCAACATAGAGGAAAACTACATATCTATTCTGAAAAACATCTACAAAAACAACTCATGCAAAATAAGGCTAGAGACTATAGGAGAAGAAATTGCAATAAAAAGAGGAGTTCGGCAAGGTGATCCCCTTTCTCCTAAACTTTTCATAGCTGTACTGGAGGATATATTTCAAAATATCAATTGGAACAAAAATGGTATTTGGATAATAGATAAACATTTAAGTCACTTAAGGTTTGCAGATGACATTGTTATCTTTGCTAAGTCAGCCTCAGAACTGCAACAAATGATACAAACTCTCAACAAGGAGAGCAAAAAGGTAGGACTGCACATGAATGCAAGTAAAACGAAAGGCATGACAAATGGCCAACAGAAACCAATCCAAGTAGACAACAATAACCAAATTGAATATGTCAACGAGTATATATAGCTTGGTAAACAAGTATCCTTTAATCCAGAAAGCAACGAAAAAGAGGTTGAGAGAAGAGTCAACTGCTCATGGAAAAGTTTTTGGGCCCAGAAAGAAATTCTGAAGGGGAACTACAGTATGCCACTAAAAAAGACTGTAATAGAAACTTGCATCTTTCCAAGTTTAACATATGCATGTCAAACATGGGTATTTACAAATAAAATAAAAAATAAAATAATTACAACTCAACATGCTATGGAAAGGAGTATACTGAAACTGAGGAAAATAGATAAAGTAAGACAAATCTGACAGACACCCTCAAACATGCCATGAGGCTGAAATGGCAATGGGCAGGACACATCACCAGGTACACTGACAAAAGATGGACTTCACAGTCAACGAAATGGTCTGGACCATTGGGAAAAAGAAGAGTAGGAAGACCAAAGAAACGATGGGCAGATAACATAAAAGAAGTTGCAGGCAAGAACTGGTGGAGTCTCGGCGTAGAGAGAGAAAAATGGGAAAGGATAGGGGAGGCTTTTACCCAAAAGGGATCCATTTCTAGTATTTAAGCATTTAATAAAGTTTTACCTACTAATATTAGAATATAATATTAATAACTTACTAACAACACATGTAAATAATAGATTAAGAAATGGAACAATAAAGCTTTATTATTATTATTATAATAGCTGCTGTAAATAGCATTTTTATTGTTATTTCGACTAATTAAAAAGTGCTTTTAAATGCATCCTAATATAAAATAATGTCTATACTATTAAAGTATAATCTATATAGAGGTAATGGAAGTGATACTTCTGCAGGTGCGATATGAATTTATACAAGAGCACATAAAATGTAGAGATATGAAAACTAGGGTTACACATTCCATTTCTTTTATGCATGCATATACAAGTGTTATTATTTCATTTATAACAGGGGGGGCCAACCTGCGCCTCGCGAGCCACATGTGGCTCTTTGAAGGATTATTTGTGGGTCTTGATATCCGAGTTCCCTTTTCATTTTTGTGCTATTATATTTTTAAAAATTATCGTATTATTTTGAAATATAGAATCGAAGTATCCTGAATTAAACAAGGCTGCTTGTCGAATTATTTCAATATTCGGAACAATGTACTTATGTGAATCATTTTATTCCACTTTAAAATTCGTGACATCCAAACACCTATCAGTATTAACTAACCAGCATCTCAAAGAATTACTGAGAAGTGCTGTCACCAATTATTCACCAAATTTTAAAGAATTATTAAGAGAAGTAAAATAAATGTGTTTAATTTTTAATATTTAAATTTAATACGCATACGAGTATTTTGTACTTTTATTTATGTTTTCAATAAATATAATTTCTGTAAAAAAATTTTTTTTAATATCTTTTTTGTATACGTTTTAAATATGTATTTAACTGCGGCTCGAAAAAAATTTCAAATTTTAAAAAATGGCTCAGACCATCAAGGAGCTTGGCCACCCCTGATTTATAATATACTGACATGACATGACAGGTTAGGACAAGATTGGACCGGACCTAAACAGACTTAGAACTGAACCATATTTAACAGAACCAAACTGGACTTAATTTGATCGTATTGGATTTAACCGGACCAAGCCAGTCAGTTTTGAAATCCATTAGAAATGTGGTGCACTCATTTATCCTGGATCTCTATGTGTTGTGCGCTTTATTATCTATAAGTCCCAGTTTTAGTTTCATCTAAAACTGGGACAGAAATCAAATATTGGTTTGTTTTGGTCATGAAAACTAGTTTAAACATTAATAATAAATATTCTAGACAATTATACCAATTATGTGAACTCGACTTAAGCACTACGCTTATTTTATGAGTATCACACTACAAACTGGGAGAGCATCTAGTGATACCTAGACTACAAGCCTGACCTCATCAGTAATTAAAGCCAGAGCCTCTTCTTGGGAAGGTAGATACCCTACCAGTGCATTAACTGTTTTTGTGATAATTCTGCTGTTCATTAACATATTTCCCAAAAAACCATGAACATCAAAAATAATAACCTAATAAAAATTAGGTATAGGTATATTAAAGAATTATCATGATACTTCTTTTACATAATTGCTGAAACAGAAGACAACTGTAATAAACAAGTCCAGCCAAAATAGACAAAAAAATAGTGTAGTTTACAATAATTCGCATAGAGCTGAAAAATGGTAGTCTTAGGTACACTAAATAAAATATTAAAAATCCCCAGAGATCTCACATCTACTTAAAAAATTATTGAAGATCAAAAGTATCTTTTTTTTTAATATTTTTTGTAATAAACGCAAATATGTGGATGTGAGAAAAATATCTAAAATGAACATCAAAATGGTTTCCTTTAACAATTTTATATAAAGAATTGAATGGAATCATATCATAGAAAATAAATACTATATAAGTGAATCTTATGTTTTCAGTCATGAGATAGCTTCGGATAGTTTCATAAAAACTGATGCTTTGTAACATGCAAAAACATTGTGCTACAGTTGCCTTAGTAGCAATTCTCCACAGAAAGAAATTGGGTAGTTGCGAATTTTAAGTGTTCGTCAGATTTATAGTAATTTAGACAGATGTTTTGTAAACATTCACATTTGCTTATGGAATATTATCAGTAAAAATTTATTCTATTATTTATTTATTCAATAAGAAAAATGTAAATTTTAAATGACCTAATTTAGTAGGAGTGCCAGTAATTTAGCTAATTATTTTTAATTAACACACTAATTGATCAATGATAAATAATTTGTCTTTATATTTACACAATAAAGGGTTATATCTGAAATAATAAAATATTTAGGTGGTTGTAATTATGTTTTATTTAATTTAGGTATATACATTCCTTAAAATTTAAAACCGTTGTGACTGTCAATGATGATAAGGAATGTGTAATAATTTAATCAAGGTTTTTTTGTAACGACTAACGAAATCAAATTACAGAAACATGTTTAAACACACTATTTAAATCTGAAATTATATGCGAAGCTATATGTAGTGTCTAACAGATCTAAACAGACTTACAATTTAGGTGTATGGATAGGTATCAAAATTAACATTAAACAGATAAATCACAAATTGTTTTCAAAATGTGAAAATAAATTTACATGGACTTACATATGAATATAATATAGTATAAATAGTGCTAATATTTATATAGCATCTACTGGATCAGGTTCATCCTCTGAACTCACTTCATCGCCAAATTCAATATCTTCATCCAAACCATCTACAGAATAGACTACAGTCTCATTGATGCGCACTGTTTCTGGGAACTCTCCGTAGGTCTTCAGGTTCCGTGCCTCATCGGGAGTGTATTTAAGAATGACGTCTGCTTTTGCGTCTTGGTAATCTCGTAAGCCAATCAGTATGATGTCACCTTGGTTAATCCAGACTTTTTTTCTTAATTTACCTCGGATATGACAAAGTCGTTTAATGCCATCAAAGCACATGGCCTCCAGGCGGCCATTACCGAGCATTTTTGTTACTTGGGCGTACTCCTGGCCATCTTCTTTGAAAACTAATTCACGTTTCTCAGTTTCATTTTCATTTTTTCCTCTCCTCCTGTTTTTACCACCTTTTCCTTTATTCTTCGGCATGATTTATATAATGTTGAATATCAAACATATACAAATAGATTATGAAAAACACTTGACACAATTGACACAAATGACAAAAAACACAGAATATTACTCTCTACCTGAACAACAAAACCACAGACATTTTTTTTTGTACAATTCTCCCTCGAGAGGGAAGGCAAAAGAATCTATGTCCATAACAGCCGACGTTTTCTCTAATGCAGGGGTTCCCAAACTTATTTTGTCTACTGCCCACTTTGAGAATAAATTATTATTTAGCGCCCACATTTTTTCACCTACTGAAAAACCACTATAACTTCAAATTTAATTAATTAATTATTGTGAACTATATTAGCGGAGATTAAACATTAATTCCAAACGAGACTATTACTATAACCCGCAAGAGTTAACTTGACTTGTCCTCAGGTGATCACTGATCACCAAACATGATCCTTCAATGTTTTCAGCCATTTCATCATTTCGTCTTTGCACAGAATTGTTACTCAAAGGAATTTTTCGGATAATATCTGCGGCTGGTTTATGAAGCACAGTAGTTATTACTTCCTTTATTGCTGGCAAAATTAACTCTTCTCCGATGTTATGTGGTTTGCCTTTTTGAGCAATTAACAGAGAGATATTGTACGAAGCTCGAAGTCCGTCGTCATGTTGCTTAGCTCTAGGTCTTGAAAATATGCTACATTCTTGTCTTTCTTATCTGGATGCATTTTATTCAAATAATCTTGCAGTCTTGAAGGCTTCATTGCTTCATTCGAAAATGTTTTTAGACATAGAAGACACAAAGGCGACGATGGGTTTGTCGGATTTTCAATAAATCCGAATTTAATATATTCCGCACAGTATTGCCGTCTCTTCTTTTTTACTTCCTACATTGTACTGCTCATCTATTGCGCGCGAAACCGCAAATGAAAATAAAATAAATATTACGTTGTTTATATAGGATTGCATAAGCAGCACGCACCGACAGGAATAAAACAAACATGCATAAACTCGTTTATCTCATTCGACGCTCAATCGTACTCAACAAGTCAGAACAAGTATTCTATGAACCAGCCGATTGATACAGGAATGCACAATTCGGGTTATTTAACAAAAACTTGTTAAAACATGATTGCCCGCGGTCTATTAACTACGAAAATTACCCATCTGGGAGTACTAATAACTATTAAAATGCGAAAGTGTGTCTGTTGCCTTTTTATTTGTATGTTTGTGTCTACTTTCATTTCGAAACGGAACGACCGATTGACATGATTTTTATTTTGTATATTCAACAAAACAGGACAGATATATGAACTACGCGGAGAGAAATATCGAACCGAGTTTGAGCAATCTTTTAATTAATATTAGTTGATGTTCACAAGTTGTAGTTGAGAGTCGAGAGCTCATGCAGTCGTTGTTTAAGATGGCTCCTAGCTAAATGAAATTACAAATCACCCCCAGGCCTCAACACAACGGCCCCATTTTTTTTCTGGGTCTCTTGCCGCCCTCCTTTAGGCCTGCAGCGCCCACAAGGGGGCGTTATCGCCCACTTTGGGAAAGGCTGCTCTAATGGAGTGATATATTCTTAATTTCATTTCATTAAAATGTCGACGCAATACATTTTAATGTTTCTTGAAATTTCTGGCAAAAAATATATGGAAGCGGTCTTTCTAGTACAATCCACTGAGGCGGACTAAGCCACTAAAAATTCTCAACATCACACTACTAAATAAACACTTATTTCAACAATTCCACATAATACATAATACACAAAAGCGTAGTTACTTTTGACGCAAAACTACGCCAATTTCAAATCACAATAATCACTATAAACAATTTGCAAATAATTTAAACTTTTGACTTACGGCTTCTTGTGTGTGTAAGAGAAAACAACAGTACTTTTCTCAAAAAGTAATTTTTATGTCACATCATTGTAATGTCAAAACGATTCGGGTCCGCCATTTATTGCGATACGCTGACAAGTACATGAAGTGTCAAAAGAATTCAATGGATTTAATATTTTTTAATGTTTCTGTGTTTTTGTGCTGGATATTGGAATTGTTTTGTTAAAGGAGAAGCTAGCATAAGGCCACAATAATTTCCCAGTGTAGTGTGTTAGAATGTGGTTCGAGGAAAAGCAATAATCAACAAAATCTATAATTGCACTGGTACGTAACAGAAATTCATTAATTTAGTCTGATGTCGTATATATTTCCATCGTAATTACTGTTTCTTAGTTTACTGTATTATAGTCATGTATATTTTTAGTTATTAGCAGTTTTTATTCATATAATATAGTAAATTACTTCATATCATTTTTGTTGTTATTGCAGTTAGGGCACTTATATTAAAAAAATATCGATAAATACAGGTATCATGTTTATATGTCGTAATTATCTCGTTTCAGATTACCATCATGTATTATTAGAGAAAAAGAGTGGCTTGACATAATCGGAAAAGAAAATTGAACCCATATGATGTATTCATGATATATATTATGTTATTTGCATTTCGAAGAAATTTCTTTCGATAGAACATTAAGAAAATAATTTTATGTATGAAGCATTGCCCTCGCAAAGGTTATTGGGAATCAGAGAAAATATTTAGTGATAATTAATTACTTTTATTTTCTTGACCATGTAAATCCTCTATTGTGAAAAAGTAACAGGAAAATATTAATTGTTTACAGAATGTGGCTGAATTTTTATTTGATGTTTCCGGGAGAGAAAAATCTCATAGTTCTAAATATCTGCTTCTGAATGATGTGAATCAGAACCACGGCGAGTTATTTTTGTGATCAATGAGAACTTGTAGTGGTTTTACTAATAATCCAGATGCAGTACAATTTAAAGAATCTTTTAAAAAAATTTAAAAGCAGAAATAAGAGACGAAGGTGTCAGAAACTATTTCATTCTTTTCTTGACGTACAAAAAAACGATAGCGACATGATGAGTACGATGACTGCTTAAATTCAAATCTCAGTATTCAAAAGTTTCATTCAGAAATTATTTAATGAAAATTATGCTATTTAGTTATCTATATTTATTTATATTGTGAATATGTTATTAAAATTTTTATGTACTTAATATAAATATTATTTTACAAACAATAATGTTAACAAACAGTTCTATTTTTCAAACCCGGTAAAAATATGTTACTATAGGTACATTAGATATGACTAGTCAGACATTGGTCACCCTTGTAGTGCCTAGCAATTTACTATCTTAACTTTTAAAATATTTATTCAAAAGGCCGGATATTGTGGATTTTCTACGCTAGATAATATAATAAACTATAATATTACTTATTTCTTTACAACGAAAAGAAATAAAATTTGTTTGTTTGTATATACGGGGTAACCTCTGGAAGTACCTAACTGAATTTGAGAATTCTTCGAATAATAGAAGTCCACAGTGTTCTATTCCTAATTGAAATATTATTCCCAATTACTGTGTGATAAGACCACTAATTTTTAGTAAAATTAATTATTCTAGTATTTAGTTTATCAAAGTGCTACAGTACGCCATGGCTATAGATTTGGTTGGTCCGTATGTATGTTTCTCATAGCACTTATTTTAATTTCACCATCACCTCTAGAAGAAGTAACGTTATGCATGTAAAGAAAAGAAAAGCATTAAAAGGACTGTGCTATTCTTTAACTACTTTGACCTATGTTCGTTGATCTTCAACATTTATGAAAGCGCTTCATAAAAATATGGGTTTCTTTTAAAATGCAATTATATCTGTAATAATCATGGACGTACTATTAAGTATTACAAAAAGAGGTACCTAAGTAATTTGTTTGTATGTAGGGTTCATTTAAAGTTCCATACAAAAATGATCGGGCTATACTTGAAAGTGACTGTTGCTATTGTTGCTAATAACACCTTAAAATCGCCTTAAGCGCAGATTCTAATTATATGCCCACAGCATCGAACTACGCTGACTGCTATTTTCAGCTTGAACAATATTTCAGTACTTTTGTATAAATCTATGACATACAAAAAAAAAAGCCCTCCGTTTCTCCGAAGATATCATGCAAAATGATTTTTATTTCAATACTGGTGCGGAAACAATACTTATTTCAATAACTGACAACGACATCTACATAGTAGATATTTGGGACATCATTAATCGGCAGCCATTGTTGCGACACTTGAAGTTTAGGTGGCACGATTATTTTGTACTTGTTTCATGTCCTTTAGTTTCCTTAGTCATTGGTCTAAATCTCCTAGAGCACAGAGTAGAGAGTACTTTGTTGTGACGTTTTGATGTCCACATATCATATCGTAGACAGAGTAATCTATAGACTACGCCATATATTTCATTTAAATTTTTTTCTCATGCGATATAAAATAAACGAAGAGAAAATGCTAAAGAAAATTATTTGTATAGTTTCCAAAACAATATTACATTAATTATATCACTTTTATAAAAATACGATTTAAAAAAAAATAATTTGACAATAAAAAAGTACTTATTTTTTACGTAAATTTCAGTTTAAAGAATTCAATTTGTTGTATATGTAAATGCCATCTTTTACTATTAAAATTATTATATTTGTAAAGTAAAATAGAAAAGGGAATGATTGCGCAATAATATAATCAGAAACAAATGTCAGAACACAAAAACAAATGTTATTTAACATTCATTGATTTTATGATTTAAAAAACACGACTTGTATGTAAGTCTACATACTCGTAAGCAGTAACATGCACAGACGTTTTCAATAGGATAGACAAAAATAAAAGTCAATAAAATCGCCACTTATGCATTGTTTGTACCTAATAAACGTTAATGTCTTTTTAATAGGATTTTACGTTACGTTATTTATTTACTGGAACTACTTTGAAAAATATTTCAATGGTAACGAAATTGTTACTTACTTACTATCTTATCAAGCTACGACAACAAGGAAAAGTCAATTAAAGTTAAAACATACTTAGATAGTAATGTTACTCTTTAATTAAACATAATTTTATTTCAAACCGAATGCCGGTAAGAACCATCTGTTTCTTTTATATGCATCTATTAAATAGGTCATGAGTATAGAAGAGAAGGCAGCTAAAAAATTTTAGAAGGCCATATAATAACAAAAAAGCAATTGGTCGCTCGCTCGTAAACCGTTGACAATTTTTTTTTCCGGTGCTGCAATTGGCTAGAAACACTGTCTGTTCATTAACTTGAGGTCGAGTTTCGAGCTGAGAAAACGTACGCCAAAACTACAGATGCATGCTTGTAATTATGCGAAACACAGTATTCGAGAAGCTTTGAATGTGTGTAATTTCAGCCACGATTCGAATTTGTCACTCGAGCAAACGGTTAACGTGCTGCTTTCTTATCACGTTTTGATAAAGATAAGGTGAGCATGGAAATTTTATAACGTTTTTTTAGCTGTCATTGTCAGGGTAGATAGTGTCTATTTGTCTCTATGAAATGCACGCTACTGCTCGTATGTGATACATTCCACCGCTAAACACCGTTATATTCTACCTACTCTCTATATACCAAATATTAATTGCATCACTTATAGCAGCGCTATATAAAAATCTACAGTACATTTTCTATCTCATGTGTTCACGGACCTACGTACTCTAGTATATATTCCCTCTACGGGACGAAGCCGTGATGGGTTGCCGCTCTTATCACCGTGTGTCCACGAAATTTCGTGTCTATCTCATTCAGCGTAACCGCGAGTAGAACAGTTAGTAAGCTTGACAACCTCGCACTGTCGATGTAATTCATGTCAGCTCGCGACGACCCGTTCGGTCAAAACAGTTAATAGCTAACTGCTAACTAACTGCTAGTTAACTGTTTTCTTGTGGTTACGCTCAATGAGACAGAAAGATTCGTTAGTCACACGGTGGTACGAGCGGCAACTTATTATGGATCTGTCCATTATATTTCTTGGCCCGAGGATAAAATAAATTAATGACATTTATTTCTGTTTTCTGACATTTATTTTTGAGTATTATGTTATTGTGTAATCATTGGAACGATAGTTCCTTACGGCAGGCTTGGAGGAGATAGGGATTTTGCTGCGCGACCGAACTGAAAAAAATGTGAGACTAAAACCGTAAGAAAAATATATAACGGAAGTTACGTAGTAATATTACATTCTCTGAACGGAAGTGCTATAGTCGTATTTGGAACGAAGTTCCTTATTCTTTGTACGATTTTCCACTGCAAGGGAAGGCAAAGAGATATATGCTCATAACAGCCGGTGTCTTCAGTAATGTGCAGATATATAATTCATATTATTACGAAAATGATGTTCATTTTCAAATCCAAGATGGCGAATATTACTTTTTTTTTGGATAAATCGATATGGGTATCAAATTATAGGTTTTTCAGGGTGCTGATTACGAAAATGACTTTCATTTTCAAATCCAAGATGGCGAATATTACTTTTTTAGATAAATCGAAATGGGTATCAAATTTTAGGTTTTTCGGGATGCTGATCACGAAAATTATATTTATTTTCGAATCGAAGATGGCGGTTATTATTTTTTAGATAAATCGACATAGGTATCATATTCTAAGTTTCTAGGGGTGTTAATTATGAAAATGATGTTTATTTTCAGATCTAAGATGGCGAAAATGACTTTTTTGGATAAATCGATATGGGTGTCACATTATAGGTTTCTCGGGGTGCTGATTACGAAAATTATGTTTATTTTCGAATCGAAGATGGCGATTATTATTTTTTTGGATAAATCGACATAGGTTTCATATTCTAGATTTCTAGGGGTGTTAATTACGAAAATGATGTTCATTTTCAAATCCAAGATGGCGAATATTACTTTTTTTTTTGATAAATCGACATAGTATCATATTCTAGGTTTCTCGGGGTGCTTATTAAGAAAATGATGTTAAGTTTCAAATCCAAGATGGCGAATATTACTTTTTTTGGATAAATAGATATGGGTATCAAATTCTAGGTTTTTCGGGGTGCTGATTACGAAAATGACGTTCATTTTCAAATCCAAGATGGCGAAAATGACTTTTTTGGATAAATTGATATGAGTATCACATTATAGGTTTCTCGGGGTGCTGATTACAAAAATTATGTTTATTTTCGAATTCAAGATGGCGATTATTTTTTTTTGGATAAATCGACATAGGTATCATATTCGAGGTTTCTAGGGGTGCTAATTACGAAAATGATGTTCATTTTCAAATCCAAGATGGCGAATATTACTTTTTTTTTGCAAATTGTGTTGTTTCTATATTATCCGAAGGAACTTCGTTCCTAACTGGTGTCCCATGACACCACATCATTTATCTTTTTTTCACTGCAATTTTACTTTTTGCATTTATTTTACAAATATTTCATAAATCAGATTAAGGCGTATGTGTAGCAAATTGAGAACTATTCCTGGAATCAAAATGTGTGTAAAAGTTAAATACACAATAAACAAAATGTTTCATAGGCAAATGAAGCTAATAAAGAAATTTATAAAATTAATGAATCTATCTAATATATCAATATTTCAGAATACATTCTACACGGAAAATTAAGATTCACTAACTAAAGAAACAATTTTCCACGGTATTATCTCTTCGCTCATTTTATGTCGTATGGGCAGAAGTGGTATTAAAAGGCTGGTAGCCCAATATGAATGAGATTATTAAACTTGATACTCTGTGTTGTATAGCACAATCATTGTGCCGGATGTTGAAAAAATCGTCATGCGCTAAATGACAGAAAATACTATTGCTTTATCACTTTCTACTACGTTGTATGCGGATAAGTTAGTCTCTTTCTTGTGTGAATAAGATGGAATGTATGGCGTTGTCTATAGATTTTTCTGTCTACGATTTAGTTTATAATTCGGACCAAGAAACATAATGAACGGAACCATAATGAGTTGCCGCTATTACCACTGTGTAATTCGTGTCAGCTAATGAGTCGGTCATGAAATAATTATCATATTTGAAAATACTCGTAAATCTAAACTGTTTTGGTTACTGATATGTCAAAAATATGTCATGTTCAGCTGCGTATCATTGTACTGTGACCTTCCCTAGTCACGCACATTAGTAAAAACTAGAAAGTCCGTCAAGAAAAAAAGGACACTTTAAGAACACGCTTTTAGAGCATATGCTCCGTCCATTGTTACTTGGTCCGAGGTTCATAGAGAATTTGATTTTTTATCATCATCATCATCATCATCCGAGCGTCCACTGCTGGACAAAGTCCTCCCCCAAAGATTTTCACAATGACCGATCCTGCGCTGCCCGCATCCAATGACTTCCGGCGACTTTCACCAGATAGTCGGTCCCTCTTGTGGGGGGCCTACCTACGCTGCGTCTTCCGGTACGCGGTCGCCACTAGAGAACTTTTCCGCCCAGTCGGCCGTCGGTTCTGCGAGCGATGCGAGCAAATTCGTTGAGCTATGTCGGTTACTTTGGTTCTCCTGCGGCTTTCCTCATTTCTGATTCTGTCGCGCAGGGAAACTCCGAGCATAGCTCTCTCCATAGCCCTTTGGGTGACCTTGAGCCCTCTTATGAGGCACATAGTAAGCGACCACGTCTCAGTTCCGTATGTCATCACTGGCAACACACACTTGTCGAAGACTTTCGTCTTGAGACACTGCGGTAGTTTGGATGAGAAGATATTACGTAATTTCCCGAACGCTGCCCAGCCGAGTTGGATTCGACGAGTAACCTCTTTCTCGAAGTTGGATCTACCTAACTGAACTGTTTGTCCTAGGTAGACGTATTTGTCAACAAAATCGAGCGTAGAGTGTCTTACTTTTAGAGGAGTGGGCACAACACGGTTATTCGACATGATTTTTGTCTTATCCATGTTCATTCTGAGACCCACTTTTTCGGAGGCTCTACTGAGGTCATTCAGCATTCCGCCCAGGTCGTCCAGGGTTTCAGCCATAATTACAATATCATCGGCAAAACGAAGGTTAGTGATGTACTCGCCATTGATATTAATGCCGAGTTCTTTCCAGTCTAGAAGTTTGAAGACGTCTTCCAACGCAGCGGAGAACAGTTTCGGGGATATGACGTCCCCCTGTCTCACACCTCGTTGCAGTTGGATCGGTTTCGAGTTCTGATCCAGGAGATGAACTGACATGGTGGCATTTCCGTACAGACACCTTTTAACACTTCGATATACCGATAGGCGATTTGGCACCTGGAGCGACTGAAGCATAGCCCAGGTCTCGATCGAATCAAAGGCTTTCTCATAGTCCACAAACGCCAAACATAGAGGCTGGTTATACTCTTCGATCTTCTGTATAACCTGCCGCAGCGTATGTATGTGGTCTATGGTACTGAAGCCTTTAAGGAATCCAGCTTGATCGGACGGTTGGAAGTCGTCAAACCTGCGTGCGAGACGGTTTGAAATGACTCTCGAAAACAGTTTATAAACGTGGCTCAGAAGCGTGATGGGCCTGTAATTCTGCAATAGGGTCTAGTCGCCCTTCTTGAAGAAGAGTATCACCACGCCTCCGTGCCATGCCTTTGGCGTTTTGCCTTCGAGTATGACGGAGTTAAATAGCTTTTGTAGAGTCCTTAACATAGGCGAACCTGCCGCTTTCAGGAGTTCAGCTGTGATTCCGTCATCACCCGGCGCCTTGTTGTTTTCGAGCTGTTTGAGAGCCATTCTAATCTAACACAGTCTAACGTCCGGGATATCTTCGGTATAGTGTCGAGTCAATCTGGCTCTTGGATCTTGGCTCTTATTTTACATAGCCCAATTAAAATATTTAACATATTTTAAATGGTTTCTTTTTTTTATTAGTTACGATTATTTCATAGCGTCTATTAATTTTTTTAGTTAACATATTTTTAATAAAAGACTAACATTTAATTGTATGACGTTATATTTTTTTATTGCAATTAATAGCAATTTTTACCATATTTTGACTAATTTTGAAGACGCTTCAGAACTTTAAATGTATTCCTTTTTAAAAGTTGTGTTCATGCAATGTGTTTATGCAATTATAACAGTTATTTTGTAGATGTGTGAGGAGAATGATGAGATTTGAGGAAGAGAAAGAAGTATGTAAGGACCTCAACGCTTGGCGCTCCGTACTATCTGACTACCCCGTTAGGGATACAGCGTAAGGATATGTATATATTTTATAGATCCTTAGTTTAATCTCATAAAAAGGAGACCTATGAACAATTGATAACGACTTAACTATTATCGTTTTTTATAACTCACAGTAAATTTTTAAAGTTGTAGAAAATGGCGTTTTTAATCGACTTCAAAAAAAGGAGGAGGTTCTATGTTCGTCTGTACGTACGATTTTTTTTTTGACTTTTTTATGCATGTTCACCAATAACTTCATCAATTTATTGTACACCGATTTCAAAAAAATTTTTTTTGTTTGAAAGGGTATACTTTTGAGTTTTAAATTTCACCGTAATTGGAGTTTAAACTTCGAAGATACACCAAATAATACCAAATAACTCGACCTAGTTATAACCTTTATTTATATTGATGATTCTCTTGTATATCGTTGCGCTCCAGAATTAGAAAGAAGTTAATTGTAGACTTGCTCTAGATATTTATTTAGGCCAAAGTCACTCAAAAGGGAGAAATAAAAAAATTTCAAGAAAAAAATTCAAAAAAAAAGTCATGAAAAGTACAAAATAACTTTTCTTTACTAATCAGAACTCAAGTACAATAAAAATAACTTTATAAGTATGATACACATACTCAAATAATTACATTTGGCAGTTATGACAGCAGTCAAAGTGCTAAAAACGGTTTCGTTCCACTCCCGTAAGCACGTAACCATGCCGTAACCATTCTATTTCCGTGTTCTGGGGATTCCCCAATAAATCTTGTTCAATACGCCATAGACAAACAGCGTTCTGTAACTCCCTCCTTCTGGTAGGAAAGAAGTTGTAGGCCTCTTCATATGCACACTACACTGCATACATAAATACTTACACCTTATTTATATTTTATGTAACTATGTTATTTCACTACTCATTAACATTTCACACAAATATTTTATATATATAATACGGTTTTTCTTACTTGTCCTAAATAGTAAACAAACACCACTTGTACTAAAAACACGACAATCCAAAAAAACTGCAGAACTTATTCAAAAGTACTCTTTACGCATAAAGCACTACCGCGTTGAACTGCGATTGAGCGATTGAAATTTGTTGAAGCAGGATAGTCATGGAGAGCCGGACTTTTTCCTTAATCTCCGGCCAAGGTTGCAACTACATTTCTGCCTCGGAGCACCAGGGTTTAACTGCTTCTTAGACGACGCGGACAAAGTCGTATGTGGTATCTAGATATTAAAATGAACACATTAAATACTCTGCGCCCTAGGCGCAGACTTCGAAGATTGTCACAAACACACAACGAAGATCGTCACAAACACATTAAATACTCTGCGCCCTAGGCGCGTTTGTGACGAGTCACCTATTTTACAGCTGAGCCTGTTATCCGTGTGGTTTTCAATAAATGAGATGGTGCAAAAGTACACACATGTGTAGCATACCAAACCAAACAATGCCCTTTATTCCTAGTTACAAAGGTAATAATCACATTCAGAACAGTTCGCACTCGGCAGTTCCAAGACGATCTCGTTCGTTCACATTTTTCGTAAACCTTACAGCCTAACTCGCACGTTGGCGCAGTGGCATATCATCTGCTTTCCAAGGTAGGGTCCCAGGTTCGATCCCCGGTTAGGTCAATTTAGGAAACAAACTTTTCTAAATTGGCTTGGAGTCTTGATGTTACTGGGAACTATCCCAGAGTTCGTTGTGTGGTACCCATAGTACAAGCTGACTGTTAAGTTTGGGGTCACACAATCTGTGTAATTGTCTGGAGTATTATTATTATTATAATTATTATAACTGAAGTGCAACAGCCAGCACAAAGATTTGTTGTCTAATGAGGTACCCAGGTATGGTGATGGGAGTGTGCAATCACGCTCAAGACTCAGGAGTGGAGACCGCTTTCATCCTAGCCAAGTAACTAGTATTAAAAAACTAGTAACTAAAATTACTAAAACTGAAGCTTTATATGTTATATGTAACTTGTTATATGTATGTAAATGTCTTTTTTGACCATCTATCTATCACAATCTAACCACCAAATCTAAGAAACTACTTTCACAGGCCATTGCGAGCGAGACTCTTCTTTGGTGGATGTTGTGGATGCAACTGTGGAATATAACGGAGCATTTGTGGCTATTATAACTAATTAATCTTGATTGACTTATTCCGTAGAAAATTTTTTCAAACAGTTATTTAATACTGCCCGTATATCTATTTTTTCTGTTTTCCCCTACACGCTGCAACAAACAGCAATCAAACGACTCCTATTTTTTAAAAACAAAAGATAATCAGTTTTTTTGTGGCATCACTGATGTGGCAAATTTCCAGCCTTGGAAGTTAAAAAAGTATTTACTTTTTAACTTCCAATAATGACTTTGTACCGCATTCTCATTTTATTTCAACGTTCTCACTTTGTTTTATTGAATGCCCCTCATATATTTGAATAAATGAATCAATAAATAAACATAATATTTAAATTCTTGTAATTGTAGTCATTGTTGTAATTGCAGTCAATATGTTAACCAATTTCTAGTAGTCAATTGACCTCTGCCCTTCTTGATGGACAAATAAGTACCTATTATTGCGTTTTGTGTATGGGTTTTTGGTGTAGATTATTGATAAATATTAAAAAAAAAATGTTTAATAAAGATCTTATAAACACACACAAACAAAGAAAAAGTTAATAAACAGTAAAGAGCTGTTTCATTTTTCAAGATTCACACTCTGATAAAATTTAGCCACAGATTATAAAGAATGAATTTATTGTTCCTAATTACGTCTCAGTGATGTGAAAGTAAGCGTCAATCGTAGATAGGTAGTGTGTTAAAATGCTAGCTTGCAGGTTGCAGCATGGCAAGTGTGCAGACGGGGTGACAGGCAAGGGTGGGTGGACTGCAGGGGTGAGGCCAGACGGCGAATGAACTGCAGAAAGGGTTAATGTTCGCGTCTACTGCACTGCCTCCGTTATCCACCCATGAACTGCTCTACTGATATTTATGCATACAGTCTTTGTACGTTTAATCTGGGAAAAACAAAAATGTTCTCCACCGCGTTTAATCAAACATATTCATAAGAATTTTGAAGTTATTAATCAGTTGTTGTAAACAACAGACACATAATCAAGGAACAACCTCTTGAGGCCCCCGTACACGGAACGATTCTTCGCTTCGATCAGTCTGTCAAGAAAATCGTAAAGATCCGTCGCCTCCTTTTGGGGTTCATACATAAAACAGTTTATCTTTGCGAGTGTGGTTAAGAGATAGCTATTAAAACGAATTCAGTGTTTACATAATATTTTAAACGAAATAAAATCCCACTTAAAAAATTGGTAAAACTATTTATATTATGATCGCATAATCGTTGTACAATTTATCGTTACGATCTTCAAGATTGTATAGGTATTTGTTGCTATCTCCAATGTAGTCTTGGAACACTATAGATCTTTTTGAAAGGACGGATCATGAATACATATCGTCCCGTATACGCAAGCCTTTATTTTTTCACCTTTCGCTTTCACTTAAAATCAGCCAAATGCGAGTTGGACTCGCGCACCGAGGTTTCCTCGGTGCGCGAGAACGATTTACGAAAAAAATGTGTCGAATTCGAAAACAAATTTAACTTTGCAGTTGAAAGGACACGTTCTTCCATACTCTCCAACTGCAAATGTAAGTTTGTAACGGCAAATAATGGCAAACTTATAATACTAGGGTCTAGGACGATCGTAGGTGCATAATAGGTGACAAAATTATATTGCACGTAGTTTTAATTTACGTTAAGTGGCTAAATGCCAGCTAAGTACATAATAATTTTCTATAGAATTTTTAGGAAATTTTTATTTACCCAATTTCATTTTATAAGTTGGTTGACTATTACTCGTTAACATAAAAACTATCACAGCTGAGTAGGCTGTATATTATAGAATCTATTTAGCTATGATAGTTTTCCTTCAAACTTCTTTATATTTTATATACAACATGTGAGGGGTGAAAAAAAAATTTGAACTCGATATATTTTAAAGAGTTTAGAAACATTAATCTGATACTTGCATTCACGCCATATTATCATTTAAATTTAATTTTAATAACTAATCAATTCTTTTTAATACATAAAACTTAAATTTATTTAAAACAATCAGTTAATTTAAGAGACAACACACAACATTCCGGCTAGACTCAGGGTTACGGGGTCACTTGAGGTAAATGATAAATCATAAATATAAAGAAAGGGCAACAGGGAAAGGGTAACGGCTGTCAGAGCTAAAAATTAAATGTTGACAAAAATAAAAATGTAGTGTTCGGTTTGTATGTTTAACATAGCGGTAACACGAAACTGTCACACCCTACATAGCGAATAATTATCCAAACCAGTCTTCAGGGCGCCGCTGCTAGACGAGAAGGCGAATCGCGGCGATATCCACGACACAAACCATCACAATACCCGTACACGCAACGAACAAACACCACGCCAGCGCCGAACAGCTTGCACTAAAGGGACGCCCGTGCATGAAACCTCCTGAAATACATAATTAAACCTAATAAGCAAAAGAACACAGGAGTGTTGAATTAACAACCCTATCCTGAAACACAAGCGGACCGAACCTCGCTATTTTATGAATGTGGGTTGGCAAGAAATTTTGGAAGAATATACACATCAAGTGTCTAGGAATCAAGTACATTTTTAACTATAAAAAATTACGGCGGCCGAGGACGAATGCGGCGCGATCGCGGACCGTTTTGATGTGTTGGCGGAAGGTCATGGCACTGTCAAGGGTGACTCTTAGGTCATCCTAGTGGACTTTCCTGGTCCAGGGGATATCCTGGCCGAAAAGTGTGATAGTATGGAGAGTGTTAGCGCGGCGGGCGCGGCTGGTCATTGTGCTTTTCTCGGGGTTGACCTCGATTCGCTCGCCTAGGCTCGCGACCGTGACTTGGAGGAGTTGAGAGACTGAGGCGACTACAGTCTGATGTGAAAAGTGTGGTATCGTCCGCAAATAGGGCGAGCTCTACATCGGGGGTTTTGGGGACGTCGTTCGTGTAGTGTAGAGCGAGTAGACCGTGGGCGATAAAACTGAACCCTGTGGGATGCCTGCCCTGATGGGGCGGGGAGAGGAGAGCACCCCTTCGACTCTATAGCGGAAGGAGCGGTCCGACAAAAAATCTCGTACTATGTGTACGAGATCGTCGGGCACGCCGTGCCGGCGCAGCTTGTACACCAGCCTGGCGTGCCAGACTCTGTCGAATGCCTTTACTGACTAAGCGGCGGACACGGAGCTCTATTTATAGTCTGATAAAATAAGGGTGGAAACTTCTAGAGCAAACCCGAATGCTAAGAATAATAACTTATAGAGATGAAGAGGGTGGAACTTTCTAGTTAATTATGCTCGCTAACAATAATTCGACATTATTCTCGACGCCGCCTTTTTGCATGAGTCATATATCCACATCCTCGTCATTGTTCCGGAATTTTCGAAGTACAACATTGTTCTTCTTTCTTAATTTCGCTTATAGATACCATTCGATAGTAGACCTTAAACCTAGCAATGCGTTTTTAGGTCATAACTCTGCAAAGCCTAGGTCTCGAGATATAAGCACTTAATCGACAAAATCGACCCTATTCCTTAGCTGTAAGGTCCAACCGTAACAATATCAATTATAAAATAACAGTGAAAAGGTTACATCATAATACTCCCTCGTGTTACACCCTAGCAAGTTAGCAGTATTCTTACAATCCGAAGACGACAGCCAACAGCCGTATCTCTGTCCGTCACAAGACTGACTCAAATTTATTATACAACAAGTAATTTATACCTTCTCCCTGCTACCATTATACCATGTGAGGATAACGATTGTTAACAAATGTAACATACAAGAGAATCATCAATATAAATGAATAAAGGTTATTACCAGTTCGCGTTATTTGGTGTATCTTCGAAACCTAAGTTCCAATATCACTGAAATTCAAATGGAACCATTTCGGAAGTGAGTTCTTTCAAATAAAAAAAGAATTTTCCAAATCGGTTCATAAATGACGGAGTTATGAGGTAACAAAGATAAAAAAAAAATACAACCTAATTGAGAACCTCCTCTTTTTATGGTTAAAAATAGATACATAAGTTAGACCTTTCAAATTGATTAGGTACCTGTCATACACAAATTGTAACAACCCTAGCATTTCCACGTGCCTAAATCGTACGCGGTACGTAGTTTCAAGATTAGGCGAGTTTTCCCTTCTCTGGGTTTTACTCTCTCTGGTCTTATGTTATTAAAAATTATACGCTTTAGAAAATTAATGAAAATCTTATAGTTAAGAAAGTATCTACTTATGAGAAAGTAAATGTTAACGATCGTTAATGTAGCCACGTGAATTATATTAACAAGCCTTAATAACAATTTCTATAATAGGTATTCGTGGTAATAATCAAGTCGCTACATACTCCCATCTAGAGGTCTTTGATACCTTAAAATAAAACAGCCGCGGTTGTGTTAGGTATAACGTAGATTATCCATGATTACGACACTATTGTAATACTTTTAAGTACGTAATAAAATTATTACGTACGCATTTTACAGGTTGGGCTCACAGATCAAAAATCGATAAAACTTCCGTGACGTTGGGAGGAGAGATAACATCCGTCCTGGTAAGAGGGTAAGTTACAAAAGTTGATACCTTTTATCCATATATTATTGGAAACTGTAAAAAAGAATCTTTTTTTAGCATTAAGTGAAATAATGATAGTTACATTTTCGATTTTAAACTTCTTGCGGTTATGAGATGTATAGATACTATGATACGTTTTGCATTAAAGTTCTGTAGAAGTATGGAAAAACTGAAAAATTTAAATAAACACGTACGACTAAAGTTTTTGCATTCTTCTAAAAATTTCGATTTATTTCCAGTAGAGCGTACTGTCACCTTACTTAAAATGTGTTAGGCACTGAGTGCCTAAGTGCCTAAGATAAGTAAAGAATTTTACCTCGGAGAAGTGCTTTTGGAATCTGAATAATAGCGAATTTAGGTCCCCACGATACAGGCTGTGCCTAGTGTGGGGTCCATTAGATATTGCTGTTATCCTATTATTTTTGTCTCCTGTATATAACCTTAAGGATAGATGTAAAATGGAAATTCATTTATTTTGATAAATAAACTATTTGTATTTGTATAACAAGGGTTGGAAAATTATAAAAAAAACACCTACAAGTGTGGCTGTGATTACAAACGTAGTTGGCGCATTTGATGTAAGCTTTAGTCCTTTGTCGATAATACATGTCAAAATCGCTGTTTTTCCCTTATCTCCAAAAGTATTCGGAAAATTTGAAAAAATCACGATCATTAAGAACAAGGCAAATTATCTGGCAAATAGAAGGAAAATTACGAAAATTACGAAATTATGAATGGAAATGAGCAAGACAAAAGGACAGACAAAACTGGTCACTATGTGGAAAGGGCCAGAAAGTAATAGAGCAAAACGCATAAAAAGATCGCTGGTTTGATGATGTACAAAAAGCAGCAGGTGGAAACTGGGAAGATATCGCACAAAACAGAAAAACGGAGAAAGTTGGAGGAGACTTTTACCCGAGATAGGACCGTGACTTAATGTTAATACAGTTACTTAAAAATATCCATTTCGAAATTCGCAGCTTTACGTCGTTCTCTTCTATTTGATCTGAGATAAACGACCAAATTTTATATTATGACATTTCATATATAATACACCAGAAATAGTTTTACAAGCAACTTACAAGCGTTTCCGCCAACGAATCAGTTTGGCTATTCAAAGAGGCAATGCTGCCAGTCTGCTAGGTACCTTGAGCAATGACAGCTTTCTAAGCGGCAACTTTGAGGAAGTTTATTATTTAAGATAAAGTGTAGTTTTAAGTTTGTAAATATTTACAAGCAACTATTTCTTCAAAGAAAAAGTGGCTAAATTGTTTTAGGAACAGATTCAAACAATTAATGGAACTTTTGGGTAAATTATTATGATTTTTGGTCAACCATGAGTTGTACTGTTTCTTTTAAAGTTTTCTGAAATTATGGAGACACTACTATATAAGACGTTATGTAGTAAATAAGCGAATCATTTCGTAACAGGGTCAGGGTACTGGGTAAGAAGCACGGCGCGTGCGCGTGAAAAGGTCAGGGTCAGGTGCCCTGGAAGATTTCCTTAGGGGTCAACGACCGGGCCCAGTATTCAGGGTTGCTCCGGGATCGATTTAGCGTCGACCTTCACCGTGATATGACCGCGCGGAAAGACACGTGTAACAGGAGGCGTAGGCGTTCGTATTGTACTTTCAGGAAGCCTATATGCCGTTACAGATAATTACTCAAGTCTATTGTTGAAGGTTGACCGTTTATTGCGACGCGTTTCAGGCACGAATGTTTACTCGAAAAGTAACTTATTTAATTGTTTATACGTATTCTTGTTAGGTAGATGCGATGTTTTAAATAATGTTATTGACAGCATCCCTGCTTGCTTATACGAAGTAATTGCAAAGTGAATTGTTATCTTACCACCAGTTCATTATGGATGTATGTATGTACAGGGGGAAGTTTAAGCCTAGTGGCGGACACCTAAGGTTTTCAGATAATAAAAAATAAACTGCCAATAGAGATGTGTCTTATTATCATAATGAATAAACTAAGTCAACAAAGTTTAAAATTAAGCTAAATTAACAAAAACGCAACCTCGGCATAAACATACTTAAAAAATTTAATCGGACTTAACATGTTGCAACACTGCAAATGGCACGTAGTATTGGACAGACTCAACTTCGAGCTTCATATATGTAGGCATCTGAATAAATTGGGATGTATGCAGATGCTTTATGAGCTCACTCATGATAGCTGGAGGACTGTATACAGTCTTCGTCGTGGTCCTCTAAACACATTATGCAAATACCTAGTTCTTTCTTTTGGTATATAGCAGAGGAAACCTGAACACAGATACCCAGCCCGCTTACACTCACTTCTTTTTTACACGACATAATGTATTTTCGCAAAAAACAGAAATCGATCATTCCCACTTAGGCTTCATACGTTACTGGTAAACTGCGTCTCGTGACCGTGTATCAGTACGTTTCTCTGTGCCTTTTTCATCCGCTTTTGAGTCGAATGAGTTACAACTTTCCGAGATAGTTCAAATATCCGGATCTAGGTGCCGTCCATGGTTATGAGACTATGTGTAATTACCGTAAATTTAACAATAAAAGTTAATTTTTAAAAAAGAAAACTATCAGACTGTATAATGACAGTAAAATACATACACTGTCCAAACCGAAAAGACGTCCCAATGACAGCGCAGTGTAGTTTTACGAAGTGCTTACTTCCAAGTACATTTTACAAGTTGGTTGACTATTATTCGTTAACTTGTAGAGCATACTTAGCTGTGATAATTTTCCTTTCGTTTATATACTACTATCGTGAATACTTAGTGAAAATAATGGTTTAGCTAGTAAGGCTAGTATTTAAAACACGTGATTTTAACAAAAATAACCCAGTTGTTACCGAATTCTCTTTTTTTGTCAGATCCTTGTGATTTTTCATATTTGTGGTAATTGAGGCCTAAATTCTGTGAGATAAATACAAAAAAAATTTAGGTGTAGCCGAGAAGTCAGAAAATGGTGTTTGATATAGGTACAGAACGCTAGTAATATACACCGCTGTGTTGTTTCTAAAAAATCTTACAAAACTGTGTAAATTCAACTGATTTACAAGTAATTTTTTTAATTCTTCAAAAATTGATAAACTAGTTTTAGGAAAAAGAAACAAAAGTAGATACATAATACATAGGTACATAACATAGGTACATATTACGGCCAAAAAAACTTCAGCTAAAAATGTATTATAAGATTCAAAGCAAATTTTTGGATGTAAAAAAAGGACAGTGTTATATTTTTTCAGAGAAATATGGTATTTTTATGACGTACAACACATTTGAATTCTTTGTTTTATATTTGTTTGTCATATATTGCCGTAGCATGAGATTTTTCAAAAACTATGATGTAATATCTAGCCTGGCTTTCGAGATGTATGTAGGTACTACCATAACTTTTTGATAAACCTCAAACAATACTCCTTCGAAATCGGATATGCTCATTTTCTTCTTTCTGGTTTCATTTTTTAAAGTTTCTAGTCATTGTGTACTTTTGCTACTCTTGATTGGTTTGCAATGACCCCTATAAATTATTTTGTTGTCATGGATTTCTGTTGGATTTTGACGTCTTGAAAGTTAGATAACTCTCTTAAACGTTTAGCTAGCTGTGCTAACCAGACAAAGCAGTCTTCATCATCATCATCGGATAAGTCGTTATATTGATAATCTCTGCAAGGGCCCATGGTTGTGGCCCAGAATAATTTTGTAACATCACTATATTTTCATCACAGGAGACCTCATCTGTGACGTCAGCATTGTAATTGGAAAATCATAATAGTGTCGAGCACAGACTCATTCTGATTATACTCGGGCTTTTCAATATTTTCATTCAAAATCAAGAGTTAATAATATCGGGAACGTGACCTAAAACAACAAATCATAACAACAGCGTATATTATTAGCGTTTGATACACGGAACACCAATTTTATTGTGAAATTACTGCTATTTTTTTTTATAAAAATTGATAAATATATTACAAAAAAAATAATATTCCATAAAAAGAATACTTTATGTACTTACCTTGAAATATTCATGATAAAAATCAGCAAAATGTTATAATAATATAATAATAATATACTCAGACATTTCACACAGCGCCATCTAGTCCCAAAGTAAGCTGCATAGCGCTTGTGTTATGGGTACTAGACAACTGATATACTACTTATATACTATTCTTTAGTAAATATATACGTATTATACATAAACACCCAGACTCGGGACGGGAATTCAACCCGCAACCCCCGTTTACTTTCCGACGCGCTAAGCCGTTGCGCCACGGAGGTCGTCAATGTGAACACGTGTAGAATATAAACTTCTAACTTAAATGAGTACAAACCACTTCTGCCCCACAAAGGGATCGTACATCAATCCCTTAATAAATCGTAAATGAACTAACTTAACACTGCTTATATTGTTCATAATATTTTTAATTACGCTATGATCCGTATATCAAACGCTAGTAATTCGCAAACGGATCCCTGAATAAAAAAATGCTCAACATATGCCCCCAAATTTTTGAAAGGCCTATCCAACGATATCCTACAGAATGGAATAGATGAGTAAAAAAAATCACCCCCGCTTTAGGTGTATGAGGTAGACATGCACGCTGAGGAACAACTACCCGACGGCGGCGGCGCGCCGATCCATTGTGGTCGGCGTGACGGCGCCGCGCAAGCATGACCACATTTTGCCAAATTAAGCAAAATTCAAATGTAGATATGAACTAGAATTCCTCCTGTATATAAGTAGAGGGACAGGTTTTCCCTATGAAAAATGCAAAATCAATAGAGATTTTGTATCTACAGAGTTTTAAATCTACAGAGATTTTGCACTGTCCAACGGGTTCTCCATGTAAATTCAAAATGTTTTTATTTCAATCAAATGAAAGTGTCTACCTAGCTCATATCACATACCCCTCTAATCATATAAATAAATAAAGAAGGAATAAGTAGAAAATTGAGCCGGACTGAAAAATTAACCGTGCGAATAAAACTGCACTTAAACAGTAATTATGTTTGGAGTGCGAAGTAAATTCAGAATAGGTTAGGCTGCAAAGGAAACTGTACTGCATAGGTACAGTTTTATTTGCGCAAGATGTAATTAGTGATCCGCAAAAAGTATCGATACTTTCTTGTCGACACCGAGTATTTTCCTACTCGATACTTTTTTTTAATTACAGACGACTAAGAGTATGTCTGTGGTTTGAATACTTCACTAGGTATCGATACAACTATGATAATATACTCAATAATTTTTGGATTACGTCTGACGGATATAAGACGGCGATCTGGGATCGAAAAATTTATCTTTCTGGGTTTAAGAGTATGTTTAGAATGAAAAAAGGCTACAATGTCTATTTATATCAAATCATTTTTGAAACATGTACTTATGTTTCTACTACTCAGGTATCGATACATTTTTCTATGCTATGTGTTTATATTTATAACTGGCTGTGCCCAGTCACGCGTTGCTGTGGGTCCCATAAAAAAGTACTCTCGGTTTTTCTCGAATTTACCAATGTTTCGGGAAACTGTTCCAATTTTTCATTCCATACGAATCTTACTCTGACTATAATGAAAATATAAACAAATTTGCTAAACCAAGCCAGCCGTTCTCAAGTTTTGCAGCAATGAATAACATTTAATTTTTATTTATGCAGATATAAAATATACGGTCAACAATAAAATCACTGTAAGCTAAAATCATTTTACATGCGCGACTCAGCTATAGAGCGCTCATCTAAGGTCTCGACTTCTGGACGCCATATGTAGTGATACTCAAAATTTTCTAGGTATCGATCCTTACACGATATCAAGTATCGTATCGATACCGATAAGTCTCGAATCAAAAGTTTAAGATACTACTTGATATCGAGTACCTTTTTCAAGGCACACAAAATAATAGTTATTGTGTGGTTGTTGCATGTTGTCTGCTACTACCATTGAAGCAATACGGTATATGAAAAGGTCATATTATTATTGATCGTCACTGTAGTCAATCTTATTGTAGAAGTTTTACATATGTATCTTCTATCTTCTATACTACTATATAAATCTTTAGCGTCTGTCTGTAATTAAAATTTCACTGTCAAATTTTGTAATAGATAATTGTTTTCTGACTAACTGAATTCGATTCTACAATTTTTAAAATTTTTGTCTGTCTGTCACTATGTCTGTATGTTCTTTTAAAACTGAAGAACGGATTTACAGATATTGATGAAAATCGGTATGTAGTAATAACATGCAATTGCGCTCATGTAGGTTACTTATTTTTTAGAAAATCTGCCCCTAAAGGAGTGAAAAGAGGTATGAAACTTTGTATTGGAAATGGTAAACCGCTGAACCGATTGTGATGAAATTTGGCAAGAAGATAGTTTGACATCAAAGAACGGACATAGGCTCTTTTTTATAAAAAAAACTGCTCCTAAAAGGGTGAAAAGGGGGATGAAACTCTGTATAAGGAACGCTAAATCAAGGTAATGATAAAATTTGGTGCGGTGATAAGACATTATTTATCGAAAATACATAGACTACTTATTTATCAAAAATCTGTGAAAAGGGGTTTTGACGAAACTGTACGGGAAATGCTAAACCACTGAACTGATTATGATGTAGCATGGATATAGTTTGACACATGAGAACGGACACAGGCTACTTTTTTATCAAAATACTACCCCTAAGAAGGTGAAAAGGGGGATGAAACTTTGTGTGGGAAATGCTAATCTTGGTAATGATAGGTGCGGTGATAAGACTTTTTTTTATCAAAAATACACAGGCTACATTTTTTATCAAAAACATGTGAAAAGGGGGACGGGAGGGAGAGGGATGAATCTTTGTGCGGGAAATGTTAGACCGTGGGCGTCTGTTAATTATCGTGTAACTTCTGAGGGACTAGAATGATTGAAGTTTTACCTATTCCTACAATATATTTATTTTTTCAAGATGATATGGCACATAACTATGCTAAGATTCGATAAGACGCGCTGAGTCAAGTTATTAACAAATCCTATATTTAACGTGGGTAAACTACGGCGACACAATTTCTGTTGTTACAATTTTGTTACAAAGCTGTGTCTACACATTATGATTAGCGTAGTGTTATAGACTTCACTAACTTTAAAACAAATGTTTTTAGAATTTGTATCTGTGTGTTTGTTTGTTTGAGCTTCAATGAAATGCTACTGAATGGATTTCTATGCATATTGCGCTGTTTGACAGACTGGGGTTTCACTTATTTAATACTTATTTACATTTATCATGTATTCTATTGTCATTGTGTTTTAAAAGTACCTAATAAGGCTGATTTTAATGGTGCGTTACACAAATTTTTGTAATCCGCGCAAATAAAATCGTGGCCTCTGTAGACCTCCATGGCGCAACGGCTTAACGCGTCGGAAAGTAAACGGGGGTTGCGGGTTCGATTCCCGTCCCGAGTCTGGGTGTTTATGTATATAAGTAGTATATCAGTTGTCTAGTACCCATAACACAAGCGCTATGCAGCTTACTTTGGGACTAGATGGCGCTGTGTGAAATGTCTGAGTATATTATTATTATTATATTGTGGATATTGTGGATTGTCTATATTGTCGACTAACTGAACCCGCGACTTCGTCTGCGCGGAACATTTTTTCGTGGCTGTCCCGGATTAGATTAGATTATATGTACGCGTACATAGTATGTTTAAAGATTGTTTTTGGAAAAAAAGTCTACGTCTAGCCTGCGTCTGTCTCCGGTCATATACTATCTCTTTACCAAACATCATAATTAGTTAGGCAGTTCAGCATTTCCCATTCAAAGTTTCATCCCTTTTTTCAACCCCTTAGGGGTAGTTTTTTGATAAAAAAAGTAGCCTATGTCCATTCCAAGGTGTCAAACTATATCCATGCTACATCATAATTAGTTCAGAGCATTAGCATTTCCGATACAAAGTTTTGTCCCCCGCCCTCCCGTTCCCCTTTTCACAGATTTTTGATAAAAAAAAAAGTAGCCTATGTGTTTTTGATGAAAAAATTCTTATCACCGCACCAAATTTTATCATTACCAAGATTTAGCGTTTCCCATACAAAATTTCATACCCTTTTTCACGCTCTTAAGGGTAGATTTTTGATAGAAAAAGTAGCCCATGTCCGTTCTCTGATGTCAAACTATCTCCCTGTCAATATTCATCATAGTCAGTTCAGCGGTTTACCATTTCCCACGCAAAGTTTCATCCCCCTTTTCAGCATTTTAGGGGTAGATTTTCTAAAAAATAAGTATTTTATTATCATGAGCGCAATCACATAGTCTTACTACGTACCGACTTTCGTTAAGATCAGTCAAGCTCTTCTTCAGTTCAGTTCAGTAAAAGAACATACAGACAGACAGACAGACAAAAATTTTAAAAATGGTAGAATCGAGATCAATTAGTCACAAAACAACTATTTTTATCATAAAATTTAACAAAATAATTGAAATTACAGACACGCAAGATATTGATATAGTAGTATAGATATTATATACGATTTACATAATGTACCCGCGAATTCGTTTGCGCGGAAAATTTTTCGTGGCCTTCCCGAATTAGGTTAGATTATTTGTATATGTCAGTACCTGCATATATATTTATAAAGATTGTTTTTGAAAAAGAGCCTACGTTTAGCCTACATCTGCCTCCGGGCACGTACTATCTCTGTACCAAATTTCATTTTATATCATATATCATCATAGTTCATCGGTTTAGCATTCCTTATTCAAAGTTTCATCCCCATTTCAACCACTTAAGGATAGGTTTTTGATAAAAAACAGCCTATGCCCATTCCCAGGTGTCAAACTATCTTCATGCCACATCATAATCAGTAACAGCGATTTAGCATTTCCCATACAAAATTGCATTCCCCCTTTTCACCCTTCTAGGGGGAGATTTTTTTAAAAAAAGTGTGATGTAAAAATGAATAAAAGTATTGATAAAAAAAGTCTATCACTGCACCAAATTTTATCATTACCGAAGTTTAACATTTCCCATACAAAGTGTCACTCCCCTTTTAAGGGTAATTTTTCGATAAAAAAGTATCCTATGTCCATTCCCAGGTGTCAAACTATATCCATGCTACATCATAGTCAGTTCAGGGGTTTAACATTGCCCGTACAAAGTTTCGTACCCCTTCCTCCCGTCGCCTTTTTCACAGATTTTTGATAAAAAAAGTAGCCTATGTATATTTGATAAAATAAGTTTTATCACCTCACCAAATTTTATCATTACCAAGATTTAGCGTTTCCCATACAAAGTTTCATCCCCCTTTTCACTCTCTTAGGGGTAAATTTTTAATAAAAGAAAGTAGCTTATGCCCGTTTTCTGATTTCAAACTATCTCTCTGCCAAATTTTATCATAATCGATTCAAGGATTTACCATTTCCCATACAAAGTTTTATCCTCCCTTTCAACCCTTTAGCAGTAAATTTTCTAAAAAATAAGTAGCATATCATGAGCACAATCACGTGTTCTTACTACGTACCGATTTTCATCAACATCAGTCAAGCCGTTCTTTAGTTATAAAAGGACATACAGACAGACAGACAGACAGACGGACAAAAATTTTAAAAATGGTAGAATCGAAATCAGTGAGTCATAAAATGACTATCTATCGCAAAATTTGTCAAAAAAACTGAAATTACAGACAGACGCAAGAGATTTATATAGTAGTATAGATTGTACTAGTATGTAACGTTATACAATAAGTATATACAACAAGTAGGACCAATATGAAAAAAGATAAAATTGAAATGAAAATTTCTACCAAAATTATAAAAAGGAAAAGGTAAGGTAAAAAAAAATTTAGTTGTACTAAAACGAAAATAATAATTTTATGCAAGGGTTGTGCTGATGAATGTTATTTATATAGATGAATATAGTAAAATAGATCGATCGAGATTCTGCATAAAACTGTCTACTTATATATGCGCGATTTGAGGATAATCACTGAAAAAATAATAATCCATAATTGTATCTAATATTCTATTACATCAAATAATTTCAAAAGCTTATTGTATCGCGCAAGAAATTTATTTAGTTTAAATTCCTCTTTCTCTATTTTCTATTTGCTCTACGAGCTTTTAAAATTATCTAACATAGTGCTATAAGTAGATAGTTTTATGCAGGATATGATCAATCTATTTTATTATATCCGTCTATACAGGGTTAATTTAAAAATACTAATAACCTCTTAGTGCAAAATACCTGTCAACAAACCTAACAAATTTTGGTCTACGACTTTTTTCAAACCTCAATAATTCCTCAAAAAATATTTGTTAAGTTTTGTGGTACTGTCTGAAACGCAATTTGTACGTATTTCTAATGGTGCAGTGCAAGCGCACCGGGTCGCAGCGCTGCGCTTTACGTGTGCCGCTTTTGCGATCGGGTAGAGTAGGTGCCATTTTCAGAAACATTTAATGTACCTATTTTTATTTTTGTATGAAAGAAAAAGCTTTTGAATTTTTTGAAGTCGTAAAACAAAAGGTATTGGGGATAATGTTTAGTACAAAATATTAAGAGATTATTATTATTTTTAAATTAACCCTGCATACATAACATTCATCAGCACAACCCTTGCATAAAATTATTATTTTCGTTTTAGTACAACTGAATTCTTGAATAAAAGCTATATTTTTTTTTAAGTTTTTTTAATTAATAATTTTCTTTTCAACTTCTTAGTTTTGTCTTAATCTGTGCATTTCTAGTAATGCATCATTATTGCAAGGTATTGTTGTTGTTAATTTCAAACTAACTAATTCTTAGATGAGGAGACCTTCTAAAGATTTTATTCGACTAAGGGCAACATAAGCTTACCCACCGGCGAAAAGTTTAGGGCCCAAATACACGACGGCGTGCTCCACTCAGAACCTAGATATCATATAAGATCAGAGTGTTTGCCAAGACAAAACAAATGTCCCCAAACTCGATAGGGATGCGTGATTTTATTACAGAGTTCCTTTGGCCATCTTCCGGATCCATCTTCAGGCCCTGGATATCATGTAACACCGGAGTGCTTGCCAAGACAAATCAAACGAGCCCAAATACGATGGGTCTATCTTGTTTAGTTCAGAAGTTCCTATGACCGCCTTCTGAGTCCATCATCAGACGAGCTTTACGGTACCATATTATTGCATTGTCACTGAAGATACGCGGATATACCAAATTTGAGCAATCGAATGTTAGGAAGTGGCTCTAATTTAGTTGTCAAGATTTGACCCACACGAACATACACAATAAGTACCTACACGACAAGTTAAATAAAAGCTTTTAAAAATTTATTGTCTTTAAAAGTATGTGAAGTGTTATCTATATTTTTTTACTTTCATAAAACGCTATTATATATCTATCAATAACTATATTTGCTATAATAACTTTTTTATAATTATTGTAACTGCATCCAAATTCGTCCACCTTAGTTGTTGAGTTATAATATAATCAAAATATTACACAGATGATTTTATATATTATTGTGATTTACTCTCAACCAAAGATATGCCGGATCTTTAAAAATGTATGTGTATCCTCAGAAACGGACACATACGGATTATTTGTGTCTAAATCCGCGGATACGAAAACGAACCTCAATTTTTTTACACATTTCTTCTTTCTTACATAATTCTTACATAAAACCTTGGACAGATATTTACTGAGTCTCTCTTCGCGCAAATGAGAACATGCTTTGGACTAGATTGAACTACGCACGTTTTTTATTATTGTATAGTATGTCGAACGGCAGCTTAGTCTACATTAGAGTGGCCGTGAATAGTAGTTATGGCGAATAATCAAATTGCGAATATTCGCCGTTCCCTATTGCGAATAGTCGAATTATTCGCCAAAATTATTCGACGTCATAAACGATACTTACCATGTAAATTATTAATATTAAAGAATAATATCTAATGATATTAGGTTGTAAAATATAAATTATTATTATATGTATTATAGTAGCATGCTTTACATTGATTCTCGTAACATATGAATTAAATTCTTTTCTATTTTACGAGAATCTAACAATGATACCTAGATAGATACCTAACCACTCTAGGCAGCTCTGTATATTCGAGAGAGAGAGAAGCATGGTTGGTGTAAAGAAGAAAAAAGGAATAGATTTAACCCAGATCGTGCAGAAAAATTGGCTTTTCTGCACCACAATCTGCCTCTAATAGATTTTGAATATTAATAAGCTATTTTCTTTATTTCATATGATAATAATATGTTGTGGATTTATTTTAATTAACAATAATAATACAATACTTGTGTCTTCATAATAATTAGTAAGAAATAAAAAATATTGTTTGATTTTCGACGAATAATAAAAATATAGCGAATAATAGCGAATATTCGCGGCAACTCTAGTATACATACATTAATTTTTTGTCAAGTTAAAAATATGTATTTCTCCAAAAAACTACGTTAATAAACATAGAGGGAATCGAGCGAAACCGTGAGCCACAGCTAGTAATGAGTGTAAAAAGTAACGGATACAGATACGAATACGGAATCTTTTGCTCCCACGGACATCCGTGGATACGAATATTTAGCGCATCTCTGCCATCAGCATGAATAAAATGTTATTAAGATTAATTAATAATGTATAATATTTATAAAATTATGTAGATTTATTACAATATATTGTTTATTTGTGTACAAGTAAAATTATTTGAGCAATTCGAATGATTATTACGATGTAATTGAAGCTGTGTTACAAAGGTTTTTCCGGATATTGTGTAATAGACGAAAACGTGTAAAGCTCAATTTGGGAGGAAATCCCGTTCAGATACCAGCGGTGGGTGATGCGGTGCGGGCGGTCACGGACTCACGGTCGAGGACGTGCCCTTGACACGCGCCGCGCAGCCTCCGCGAACATCCGCGCACCGCGCATCCCTCCCCGTTTTGTAGCAAAGAACCCGCTTTATTTTATCAATAATAATTTTCATTTAATCGAAAAACATTCACTGCGTTGCTGTCAATATAACTAAAATTATATATTCGTAATAATATTATGTTTACATTGTGGAGGTACATAATATGCAGCATGGATTGGTCATAACGCAAATTCTGAAAATTCAGTTAGAACGAAAACTTCGCATTGCTTCCAATAATAACAGAAATAAAAGAAGAAAATATGTTCAGAATAGAAATAATCGAAAACGAAAAGAATTGTGCTAAGAGGCATTTGGTAAAACGAATTCATTTAAATAAATTATTTAAATTATTAATTATATATCGTAGAAAAGTTTTCAATAGCCTTCTAAGACATGTGAGTAACGTGCATACAGACGTAATTTACTCAACAACATTTGAAATATATTATAATGTTCTTTTTTTATGTTTGTAATGTTTTTTATTATCTTTTTTGACGTGTTTTTTATTTATTTGCTTTTATTTTTTTTGCTTTTTTGTATAAGTTTGACACATGATTATTGGAATTCATTACGACGTTCGTATGAACATTGAGTTGGGTACTTGTGTTATATTATTAATGAATGCATCGCGATAGGCTATACTAATATTGTAAAGAGGTAAACTTTGTTTATTTGTATGTAATAGATAAAACTCAAAAACTACAACCGATTTCTAAAAATCTTTCACCTATAGCAAGCTACATTAACAGCGCGTAACGTGGACTGTATTTTATTTTAAAAATCGTTTCTAGCGATGCGAAGCCGGGGCGGGTCGCTAGTATATCATATTTATCTATATTTATATATAGTTAGATCTGCCAGTTTTCTTGGTTTAACAGTAGATAGTAAATTGCAATGGGCGGATCATATCGGGGCATTGGCTAGTAAGCTCGGTTCCGCGATATATGCCATTAGACGCATTAGGCAATTGACGGATGCGGATACGGCTAGGTTGGTGTACTTCGCATATTTTCATAGCCTAATGTGCTATGGCCGTTTGGTGTGGGGATCAGCGGCGCATATTAACTCGATTTTTATTTTACAAAAAAGAGCGATACGTGCTCAGTATGAATGCACGAGAATCACTAAGAGATCGTTTTAAAGACATTGGTGTACTGACCTTGCCGTCCTTATACATCTTTGAAATTATTATGTATACGAGGAAAAATATAGATCGATTTACAAAAAAAGGCGATATTGGTGGTATGGAAACCTGAGGTCGTGATAAATTGGTTGTTCCAAAATTTAAATTACATAAGTCAAATGTTTCATTTTTGGGTAACTGCGTTCGTTTTTATAATAAAATTCCTCAAGAAGTCACTCAATTAACAGAAAATGTATTTAGATTAGTTATAAAACGTACATTGATTAGACAATCATACTATAAAATAAACGATTTCGTTGAAGATAAAACAATAGTCTGGAAATGATTTTCTCTGCACATGCATTTACTGGCTCTCTGAATATTGTATTTTAATAAACCTTTTGTAAAATGATGTTGAAAAAAATTATACCTGACTGAGTTTCTTGTCGGTTCTTCTCAGTGTCCAGGTTTTCTTTTCTCTTCTCTTTGAACCGAACCAAAGTAGATTTGACGTTCAAAAATGCCTTGTGATTGGGTTTACTTGAATAAATTGATTTGATTTTGACTATATTCATAGATAATATTCATAGCATGATGTAAACTTCCTAAGTAGTTCAAATTAAATATTTGCATGCTTTTAGTGATCAGAGTGTATACTATAAAGTGTCTATTTATTCTATGTGCATCTGATTATACTCGCAGTCCCGCAAATAAATAATTATATTATTATTCAATACATAAAAACATACCTACTTTAAAAAAATAATGCACAATTTAGCTTGGTAATTCGTGTAAAAGAAATACTTCGAATAAAAAATAAGGGTTCATTTTGCTTCATAGAACCGCCAAAATTTCATCATAATAAGGTATCACTGTATTGAGGGCGGCTTCAAAGAGGGCGAGCAAGACTAATCGACACTTAACAAAAAAAATCGCAAAGTGACTAGGCCCCAAAACAATCATCACGTTCGTTTCTTCTAGCCTTTGTACTCTTCCTAGAAAAAAGTCCTACATTTGTCCTATGGTCAAATATATAGATTATGTATTGGCGATGAACTAGCCGCCGGTCACTATCTGGTTCCATATTTTCATCTATAACCCAAATATTTATGGTGTGCATTTAAACTGTCATCAAAATTGGTGAAAATGTTGACAAAATTGCTATTAATTGCTGTGTAAAAATATCGTCATACAATTAAATGTGACTCCTTCAATAAAAATATATTATCTTCAAAAAATTTATAGACGCTATAAAATAATCTTAGCGCCAATAAAAAGAAATAAGGAATATTTTTTTTAAATATTAGATTTAGCTACGAAATTTAACTTAAAATTCCCTATAAAATAAATGAATACACTTGACAAGCTGTCAAGCTGTTATTCTGACAATGACATCTGGCATGAAGTTTATGAATTGGAGTATAATATGTGTTCTGTGTTTATGAATGTCTCGCAACAGTTCGTACTTGGCTGCCGCTAAGAAACTTTGAATCTAGCTGGATACCCGTACACTGAAGAGGTAGTCGAAGAGAGCTATAAAATTAGTAATTCTGTCTACAACTCAAGAACTTTCAAATTAATGATTTTCTCTACAAAGCTACTTTTGATATTAATGATGTGTACTTTAAAATTAATAGTCACCGCAATAAATTTACTATTTTTACCCACTAAATAAGGTAAACTTCAAAATTAAATTTCGTTATAAAATTTTCTTCACAACTTGAATCAATGAAACTAATGTAGTGGTATGGTAATAATAAATGCTTGGAAGGCATCTGTGAAGACAAATATAAGCTAAACTTTAGATTGCTTCACGTTAAGTAAAATTTTACAAAATTCTTTTATAAAATTGTGCAAGATTTAAAATGACACTTCACCACTTTAAATTTTTTACGACAATAATTTTGTAATTTCTACGCGAACACTCTTTTAGGTTAGGTTACGTTAGGTTAGTATTTTAACCACAACGCGCGAGCCGAGCGAGGGAAGTGAGCGTGTCGCGATAGCGACCGGGTGTAGGGTGTAGGACGAAAACAGGATGTCGGACAACCTCGACGAAAATTCCAAATTATCTTGGAAGGAAGTACGAAAGTACCGAAGTGGCCCAGCACCTTGCAGAACGAATAAAGTGCGCTCGAAAGAAAACAACCTGCTAACAGATAAAAGCGATGTTCTGCAGCGATGGAGTGAATACTATGGAGTATAAGAGTGGCGACTCCGTCTCAGATACTGAGTGCGATTCTAATGAATTGCCACACTCGGGTCAGGGACTGCAGGATGCCATTAATATGAAAGAGATTGAAAAAGTGATAAGAAGTCTGAAATGTGGAAAGGCCGTGGGACTTGATGAGGTGACTGCTGAGATGCTCAAGTATGGTGGTCCTAGGGTCTGGGATACCTTCTGTGCACTATGCAACCTTTGTCTGCAGAAGTGGGAAGTTCCAGAGAACTGGTGCACCGCAGTCATAGTACGTCTCTAGAAAGGGAAAGGTTCTCATTTAGACTGCGCGTGCAACAGGGCCATCGGTCAGTTTAGCAAATAATGTCTATACCAAGGTATTGACCGAACGTATAAAAAGTGTTTTTGAAAGATATTTGTGGGAGGCGCAAGGTGGTTTTAGGAACGGTAGGTGTGTATGGATCAGATTTTCTCGCTTCGCGTTATCGTGGGGAAGTTTCTGGCTACAGGTCGGAAAGTTTTCTGCGCTTTCGTGGATCTAGAAAAACATTCGATAGAGTAGTGCGAAAGAAATTGTGGAGTCTTCTGCCTGAGTATGGCGTGGGGGGCTCTTTACTACAGGCTCTGAGGTCATTATATCGCGGCCACAGAGCCTGTGTAAGTATAGAAGGTGACATGTCGCCCTGGTTCGAAGTCTATTCAGGCGTCAGACAGGGCTGTGTGCCTGGTACATGTCTGCCTGGCTGTTCGTGCTGTATTTGGACAGTTGGCTCTAGAGTAGCCTTTCCCAAAGTGGGCGATAACGCCCCATTGTGGGCGCTGCAGGCCTAAAGGGGGCGGTAAGAGACCCAGAAAAAAATGGGGGCGTTGTATAGAGGCCTGGGGGGTGATTTGTAATTTCATTTAGCTAGGAGGCATCTTAGACAACGACTGCATGAGCTCTCGACTCTCAACTACAACTTGTGAACATCAACTAATATTAATTAAAAGATTGCTCAAACTCGGTTCGATATTTCTCTCCACGTAGTTCATATATCTGTCCTGTTTTATTGAATACACAAAATAAAAATTATGTCAATCGGTCGTTCCGTTTCGAAATGTGCAACGTGGCTTGCTCAGGCCGGTAGTGAGGTGTGGGTTGAGTAATTGATGATGTTATTATTACTGTCACCTGGAGAGTGGTGTACCTAATTTGTTTAAGGGCGCCTAGTACACCTCTGCAATCGACATCTAATGGGATAATTATAGAAAGTTAATTAAATAGACATCAGAAAAACATCACACAAAGAAAACATTTATTTCTTCTAACTTAATCTCTATGGTGGATACAATCAGTTCACTATATATTTATTATTAAAAGTTAGTAACAATTTAAAAAGATTAAATGCTATGGTTAAACAACATTATCCTGTTTATTATTATATATGTATTAAATAAAGTCACCTATTATATAACAGCACTTAGATATTAATTAGTTTACAGAATAATTCATTAGTATAAAAGTTTTACAAGTATTGAGCTCAGATATTACTTGTTATAGTTACAACAACATAATTTATTTATGTTATCTTAAATTAAAGAGAAGTATACCTAGTTATAAAGACTTAGACACCCTTTCCTTGTTTATGTACTGCATTTAAATTCTTAGTGTTACAGATACATAAACCCAAGTACATTTTATACCTTATTATCCAGTATTTTATTTCGCAGAGAAAAATATTTATTAGATACACAATACATTTATGTGGAGCTAATATCTAACAGAGAATCATTTATTAGTTACACGCAGTGTTATCAGTTTTATCACTGATCAATCTTAAGAAGGAGGTGGTCATCCACCAACTGCACCTACTCCTCAGTCTTCCCCTTTGTCGAACATCTACTAGCATCACAGCACCCACATGCCCCGGCCCTCAAAGATTCCCCTTTAATAGGAACTGCGGCCTGGCCACGCGATATAGCACCCAAGTGAAGAGGACTTAGACTTCTTGATAGTCAGAGTAGTGCACCAAACCATTCTAAGAACTATTATGATTAGTTCATACTGAAGTTTAGCTGAATGTTGAATAGATTTTAACTACTATTCCTAAGTATTCATTACTTATAGGGACAGGAGGTCCACCTGGTTTCTATAGGTGTCCTTTGAACTCATGGGATCCACCATGAGATTACCTAAACTACTTTAACATATTATTAACTAACTCATTTAATCTAATTGGGGTTGCTACTCCCAAACAAATACAGCTAAGACTATCCTAGGCGACATGTGGCCTAACTTTAAGTTTCTTCATGAGACTTTGTTGAGGCAGCTTGTCCCGCAGCAGAGAGAAAAGAAAAAAGGAAGCTATTGGAAACGAGACGCTTTTTATACCCCACGACGAAGGTCACCTATGCTCCTACTCCTGGAACAACTAGTGTAGAGACAGTGGTCGACAAACCCTATCTAAAATTACACCTACCTAGCGAGTCGATAAAATTCATTAATTTTTTCTAAGTGTATGACGTTTATGTCAACTATAGTTTTAGTATTATTCGTTCGTACTAATAAGTTTATTAACTAGAGACCTAATATTTCATCAATTTAGAGCTTATTCTATCTAACAACAAAGGCTACATATTTAGAGTCTATCGATATGTTTATCGAACATATCCTTACATCCATACCTCCAAGTATAGACAATCTAGACCAACGGTACATTTGTTATCGAAGCCGTGTGCGTGTTCTAGAATGTTACAGAAAGTTCTATTTATAAACGAATTATTAACAATAATATTACTAAAGGAGGTCTAGATAATCAGTAGGCTATCACTTTTACATTAATAATACTCAATACTCAAAGATACTATATTTATGACAAATTTATTCCTGCTGAAAGACTTACGGTCAATGCTTCAAACGATATTTAAGAAAGCTCAACGGGTCTACGTTGTCCATGTCCGTCTGTCATAGTGAATGTTATTTGTAAACAATTAGTTTAACCAAGGAATGCTTTATTTTTCTAGATAACAGAAGTTAAAAGTTAATTTATCTTTTAAGTAATTAAGTGCCTCTATAAATATTATGAGTTATTGTTCCCCACGTCGATGGAGACTCAATATGACTGCTACAAATGAAAGTAGACACAAACATACAAATAAAAAGGCAACAGACACACTTTCGCATTTTAATAGTTATTAGTACTCCCAGATAGGTAATTTTCGTAGATAATAGACCGCGGGCAATCATGTTTTAACAAGTTTTTGTTAAATAACCCGAATTGTGCATTCCTGTATCAATCGGCTGGTTCATAGAATACTTGTTCTGACTTGTTGAGTACGATTGAGCGTCGAATGAGATAAACGAGTTTATGCATGTTTGTTTTATTCCTGTCGGTGCGTGCTGCTTATGCAATCCTATATAAACAACGTAATATTTATTTTATTTTCATTTGCGGTTTCGCGCGCAATAGATGAGCAGTACAATGTAGGAAGTAAAAAAGAAGAGACGGCAATACTGTGCGGAATATATTAAATTCGGATTCATTGAAAATCCGACAAACCCATCGTCGCCTTTGTGTCTTCTATGTCTAAAAACATTTTCGAATGAAGCAATGAAGCCTTCAAGACTGCAAGATCATTTGAATAAAATGCATCCAGATAAGAAAGACAAGAATGTAGCATATTTTCAAGACCTAGAGAAGAAGCATAATACTCAGCCAAGTGTAGCAAAACTATTTTCGGCGGCTGCTAAGCAAGATGACGACGGACTTCGAGCTTCGTACAATATCTCTTTGTTAATTGCTCAAAAAGGCAAACCACATAACATCGGAGAAGAGTTAATTTTGCCAGCAATAAAGGAAGTAATAACTACTGTGCTTCATAAACCAGCCGCAGATATTATCCGAAAAATTCCTTTGAGTAACAATTCTGTGCAAAGACGAATTGATGAAATGGCTGAAAACATTGAAGGATCATTGTGTGATCACCTGAGGACAAGTCAATTCTCAATTCAGCTCGATGAGTCCACTTTACCAACTAATGAAGCATTGTTGCTGTCTTACGTGAGGTTCATTAAAGATGAGAAAATATGTGAAGAACTATTCTTTGCTAGAAATTTAGAGACCGATACAAAAGGCGAAACCATATTCAATACATTGGAAAAGTTTTGTGATGAGAAAGAGATTCTCTTGAAAAATATTATATCAGTTGCTACGGATGGCGCTCCGGCTATGACAGGGTGCCATAAAGGCTTCAGAGCGTACTTAAAAAATAAAATTTCAGATGTCCTTGCTGTACATTGCGTTATTCATAGACAACATTTGGTTGCTAGAAACTTAAGTGAACGACTATTTCAATCACTGCAATATGTCATCAAAGCAGTCAATAAAATCCGCAACAGCTCTTTGAATGATAGATTATTTCATCAACTTTGTGTTACTAATGACGAGGATTTCAACCGTTTGTTGTTTCATACTGAAGTTCGTTGGCTATCAAGAGGCAATTGTCTGACTCGATTTTACAACCTGTTTGACTCTATTATAGAGTTCTTGGAAACTAAAGATACAGAATTGCACAACAAGTTCATTACATCAAAGAATGATATAACTTACATGACAGACCTGTATAAATTGTTCAACGACACGAATCTCCAACTGCAAGGCGATGAACTAAATTTAATTAAAACAAAAAACGTCATTGCTGCTTTCGCAGCCAAACTGCTTCTACACAAAAAGAATATGGGCAGACGTGAGTTTCACAGATTTTCCGAATTTATCAGTATCATGCAGTAACGACGAATTGTTTGCCTACTGCCAACATTTGGAAAACCTCCACATTGACTTCACCGAACGAAACCAGGACATTTTGAACTTGGAAATACCAGACTGGGTGTTGGATCCGTTTTCAAATGTCAACACAGCAATGTCACCTTAGCTGGAAGAAGAACTTATAGAATTGACAACAAACGAGGAAATAAAAATCAAGTTCAAAAATGGTTACCAAGAATTTTGGCTACAAAAACCGATCCCGCAATTGTACCCTGGATTGTGGTCAATCGTTCAGCGATTCTTGATAGCATTCCCATCGTCATATTTGCGTGAACGTGGATTTAGTGCTGTGGCAACTGCTTACTAAAAAGAGAAATCGTTTGCATGTTACCAAACGTGGCGACTTGCAGTCGCAAGTTCTTGAGTAAATTGGAACCTGATATCAACAAACTTATTAAACAGCATCAGATTCATCCTTCACATTAGTTTTTATATAAGGATCGATTATATTTGTTTTATTTTGAATAAAAGATACTCTGTTTGAATACTTTAAAGTTGCGTTTCAATAATCATTCTCATTGGCAGGTGTAGCCCGTAAGAGTTAACTTGAGACCTGATCGCCGTTGTGTATTACCTACTGCGCTCAGGTTTCAAGTTAACTCTTGCGGGTTATAGTAAAAGTCTCGTTTTGAATTAATGTTTAATCTCCGCTAATATAGCTCACAATAATCAATTAATTTAATTTGAAGTTATAGTGGTTTTTCAGTAGGTGAAAAAATGGGGGCGCTAAAAAATAATTTATTCTCAAAGTGGGCAGTAGACAAAATAAGTTTGGGAACCCCTGCTCTAGAGAATGAAAGGTAGTATAAGTGTTATGATATGTGTTGACACAGTGGTAAACTGCCTATTGTACGCTGACGATGCTGTATTTATAGCACCATCAGAAGCAGAGTTGCAGACACTAGTCACGTGCATGAAAGAAGAATGTGAAGTGAAAGGATTGAATATGAAATTGAACAAATCTGAGGTTCTGAGTTTAAAGGGGAGCGGTACAAATGAAATGTGAGATTTGGGTAAATGGAAAATGTCTAAAACAAGTGAATGAAATTGTATATCTGGGGAGCGTGTTTTCGAGTGATGGAAGATGTGAGTTGGATGTAGAGAGACGGGTAGCAGCTGGCAATAAAGTGAACGGTGCTCTATCCGCAGTAGTAGGCAGTGTGAACATATTTAACACTGCCAAAATGGCCATCCACAATGCGGTGTTGGTGCCAACTTTATTGTGCAGTAGTGAGGCTTGGATATGCCCGAAATCGAGTGGAAGTATGATAAATGCAGTAGAAATGCGATCTTTTAGAATGATGTGCGGTGTCACCCTTTGCCGACAGTTTGACAGGGTTGCGCGACAGTGTTATTGTGAAAATGAAGAAAGGAATGTTTAAATGGTTCGGGCACATAGAAAGAATGAGTGATGAAAGACTGACGAAGAAAATATATAGAGCGAAAGTGAGTGGTAAACGAAGCCAAGGAAGACCAAGGCTGACTTATGAAGATCAAATAGCCAGAGTGTTAGCAGATGGAAATGTCAAAAGCTCTCGCATAGCTAGGCAAAAATATGTGAGGAGAATAATAAGATTTGAGGAAGCGAAAGAAGTATGTAAGAACCGCGCCGCTTGGCGCTCCATCTTCTCTGACTACCCCGTTAGGAATACAGCGTGAAGATATGTATGTATGTAATATATATATTAGTAGGTGTATTTTCGAGTTATATCCAGGAGTTAGAAAGGTACAAAAATGAAACGTTAGCGTTCAAAGGTTACTCGAGGTCATACAATTTGTTTTCAACTACCTCTTCGGAGTATGGTATCCAGCTAGATTCGAAGATTCTTGATGACGGCAGCCAAGTTAGAACGGCCGCGAGACGATCGTAAACGTCGTGACAGACGCTAGACGTCATTGTCAGGATGGACAGCTTGTCAAGTTCATTCATTTATTTTATAGAGAATTTTATGAAATTTCATAGCAAAATCATGGTAAATTTTAAATGATTCCTTATTTTTTTTTTGGCGCTAAGATTATTTTACAGCGTCTTTAAATTTTTTAAAGTAGTATATTTTTAATGAAGTAACATTTAATTGTTGACGTTATATTTTTATATGGCAATTAATAGCAATTTTGTCAACATTGTCACCAATTTTGATGACAGTTTAAATGCATACCATAAATATTTGGGTTATAGATGAAAATATGGAACCAGATAGTGACCGGCGGCTAGTTCATCGCCAATACATAATCTATATATTTGACTATAGGACAAATGTAGGACTTTTTTCTAGGAAGAGTACAAAGGCTAGAAGAAACGAACGTGATGATTGTTTTGGGGCCTAGTCTCACCTTGCGATTTCTTTTGTTTAGTGTCGATAGTCTTGCTCGCCCTCTTTGAAGCCACCCTCAATACAGTGATACCTTATTATGATGAAATTTTGGCGGTTCTATGAAGCAAAATGAACCCTTATTTTTTATTCGAAGTATTTCTTTTACACGAATTACCAAGCTAAATTGTGCATTATTTTTTTAAAGTAGGTATGTTTTTATGTATTGAATAATAATATAATTATTTATTTGCGGGACTGCATAGCAATTTTATCCACATTTCCACCAATATTGAAGACAGTTTAAATGCATCCCATAACAAATTTTGTAATAAAAAAACAGCACTTGCTTTTTTTTGTTCAAATATCATTTATTCAGTGCGATCAGAACCATTTCTGAAACCATACTTAAGACTATCAATTTTCACACAACTACTGATACAGTGAAGCCAGAAAGAACTTAAATACTGTATTCATTTTTAAGGTTCCCTAACCTAACACCTGAAACGGAGCCCTTATAGTTTTTTCGTCTGTCACTGTCTGTCTGCCGATTTCTTTCTTCATCCATACCGATACAAAGACGTAAATCGATAATAATTTTGGACCAAATTTTTTTTTTGGCCGAATTTACAACGGAATCCTTAAAGGTATTTTATAATGTCTATAATAGACTTATATCGAATTTGCAGTTCCCAATTAAAATTCGACTCATGTTTGCGACGACACCGTAGTCATAGGCAATGTAGAGATGAGTTTTTAAGTCTTTTTCATTTATAAATGAAGCAACATTTTGTATCGCAAATACACAAAGTTTAAGTAACAATTTTTACTATGAGTGACTTCTATCTAAATAGCAACTGTAATCCGATTGAGCAGAAAAATTCTACCATCCCGTAAATGAAACCGAAAATCGAAAAAAATGATTAATGCAGACCGTCTTATTGTCTCGAGTATGCGACTGGGTAATCGCTTTCATTAGTTCAACGAATCATGAAGAGTCGACCGAGACTGGACAGTCCATGGGAGCGATGCAAAAACAGTACTTCGTAGTCGTGTCGCCGGATACGGGTTCTTGCTGGAGAGAGCTACGGCGGGGCAGCGGGTGGAGGGGACCGGGAGTGCATCGGGACGTTGACTGTCTGGGTCCTGCCTGCGTTATCTGCAGTTGCCCTTTCGTACGATGCACCGTAACCCTCCTTTCACCCCACACTTGCTAGGGAAGCAGACTACCGCAGCCCCCTCAGCCACATTCTAAAATATACTGTTGACCTGAAATATGAAAAACAAACAACATCAACAACAACATCGATGAATTGAAAAATATTTTTAGAAGAATGAAATAGGTTCATATTATTAAATACTTACTTCGAAATGATTTGTTAATCCTGCGCATTTAAGGCGACGCATTGGAAATTTTGACGGGATCTCGGGAGGGATCTCAATTTTTCTAAGTGACTACAAAACGTATGAAAGTGATATTTAGTAACCTGATTCTTCATTTCATTGACTATTATGCCAGTTGTGATACACGATTGGTGAACTTTTGTAACACAAAAAAAATATCAAAGAAACCTCTTTTAAAACGGAGATTTACATTTTTCGGAGTACCAACTTGTTTCTAAATTTTCTGTGTAGTTTAATCTAAACATAATCTTTAAAATGTTAGTTGGATTTTTTAAAATTAATTATAGTTTTTAAAATAAACGAAAACATCTGTCTTATCATATTTTTCGTAAGCTAGCGTGCGCATGTTTGGATAGAGCAGAATGTCTATTTTAGATTAAATTATTGTTTATCAATGCGTTGCCTTAATGTAGGTAGGTAGATACTTATTAGTAAGCAAGTAGAACATTTTGTAAAGTATTATGCATATTACTTACCAGTAAACGAGTGATAACGATAACACGTAAGTTATGGCCGGCAAGCCTTGAACCTACAGTGTAAGGAACTTCTCAGGACTCATCTATTGTTTTATTAAACATTGTTATGTTATTAAAACGATGAGCTTTTATGAATAAACCGTTTATGTTATACTGATAATATTGTCAAGTTATTGTTTTAGAAGGCATCTTTAAAAGTACTTATTAACAGTGGCGTGCACAGGCTTTTTTAACAGGGTAGGCAGTCAAAATAACAAATATATAAAAAAAATAACAATATTAATACATAATTATGCTTACTAATACTGCAATACTGACGAGCGAGAACGTTACCATTACTGTAATTTTTTGTAGTGATTGTTATTTGTTATATGTAATTAATGCAATGAAAGCAAAATAAAGTATTAGTGTGTGCACAACCCGTCAGCCAGTTAAATGTTTCATAATATTTAGAATTAAAATTTCGAGTCACATTACCTGACTATTGATATAAATACAACTCTGGGACAAATCTGCCTATAATATGAATATTTCGAAAGCGCGGCTTGTTTTAATTTTTGTAAATATACACTGCCAACACAATTATCACAGCTAAAACATTCCGTTCTTTAAAAATAAATATAACTGAAATTATCAATTATAAATTTACAAACCGATACTTTACTCCAAATATGAATTGTAAGAAGAATGTAGTTGATGTTGTCAAAACCAAAACGCACACAAACTTAATTTTTGTGTATAAAATAGCACACATTTGAAAGATTATTTCGTGTACTGATGGTAGGTGAAATGTAAACATGTGTGCGTGAATTGTAGGCACCGGACCAACGTGCAGCCGCAGATGAGTTATATATACTCGTATCGCGTATTTTTTATCAATAGATAGCACGATTGTTAAAAATAAAATACAGCAATATAAAAATACGATTACGAACAGATAAAAAACGGAAAAAAGGGGAGGTTAGATGGCGCTTTTTTTAAGCAATTGTTGTTTAATTTTAAGCTGTCTATGAAATGTATAATATAGTAGATATCGAAATAATTTTCATTGAAAGTGTCAGGATAGGCAGTGTCTTTGTGCCTATATGCGATGCACGCCACTGCTCGTAGATATCTATCTTAAATTTTATGCATAAATGGACTATAATATGTAAGTGGTTCTTTCAGTTAAGACGACTTAAATTACAAGTTTAAAACAACTAAGTATATTTTAAGATATAAGTAGTATATAAAATATTTTTTCACTAAGTCTTCTTTGGTCAATAAATATACATTTAAAAATTAAAACGCATAACACGATGATTCGTGTAATAAAATGATATGCGATTTTCTCCTCCGGCCGTTTCGAATAAGAATATTAAAAAAATCTGTAATCATTCCTGAAAAGCGTCATTAATTATTTCATACATCTAATTTGATTAGATTTCCAATCATGGGGGAGTGAATTAAATGCTAATTGAACAAACAATTAAGACCCAGTTGCCAAAACGTTGAGCGTTTTTAAATAAGTTTGCTGAGGCGGGCACACGTTTAATGAATGTGAAATTTAAATATATATTTCTTTATACATTTTTCTATCGACTGCCTAAAACCATAACGCAATTAATGTACTTTCGTTCCATACTTTTTTTTTGCAATGCGATGCCTTTTTGAGAGATTTTTAAGTATTTCTCCTAAATCGCTTGAGTAAGTTACACAAAATTGCGGCTAAGAGGAAGACAATACAGTTTACTAAATACTGGCTGAAAGATATTTTATTACATGAATTAATATTCCAGTTATAACGATATATTTTGTCGCGTTCCGATCGCGGAGTGTGAGGGCGGAGCTGACATGAAACTGTTTTTGGGAGCTTGCTACTTTATTCATCCGATACATAATCCGTCAGTTTGTTTCTGATTGATAAGTAAAATTGTAAAAACGGAACAATTATCGAATCACTTCGATGTCTGCTTGTTATAGACGTTTTTCTTTGAAACCATTTTACGTAATTCACTAGAAAAAATGAGGTACTTGACTACAGTAACAAATATTAATAATATTGTCACTATTATAATAAACATTAATAATATTTTTACTATAGTCAAATATTAATATTAATAATCCGTAGAAAAGTAGCTATACTCTCAAAAGTAGGTAAGTACATATAAATTTTTGTAAAATTTATATGTAAAATTAATTAAAGACATGCACTTATTTATATTGTAATCACTACTAATCTATACTAATTAAATTAATATTATAAAGAGGTAAAGTTTGTAAGTTGGGATGTAGGAGGTAATTTGCGAAACTACTCATCCGATTTCAAAAATAATTTTATCAATAGGACCTTCAGGGTGGACATAGTTTGTATATTATGCTGTCAAAATAAAAGGGCTTCTTGTGGAGACCAATTTTGCAACGTAAGTTGACGAAAAAACGGTCGAGCGAATGCGTTTCTTACGAACGCTGCCTTATATAAATTTTTTCTATTAAAAATTGTAGATCTTAAAAAGATCTGTATAAAGTCCGCGACGACATACTATATCTAAATGTTAAGTTCATTCACAAAGTTATAAAATATTGTTACGGTTGGACCTTATATCTAAGGAATAAGGTCGATTTTTAAATGGAACTGGACACGAAACTTTTAGTGCTTATATCTCGAGGCCTAGACTTTGCAGAGTTTTAACCTAAAAACGCATTGCTAGGCTTAAGGTTTACTTACAAATGGTATAAGCAAAATTAAGAAAGAAGAACAAAGTTGTACTTCGAAAATTTCGGAGCGATGACGTGTCATATTATATGACTCATGCAAACAGGCGGAGTCGAGAACAATGTCGAATTATTGTGTGCGGGTCAAGAAATACCATAACGTGACCACGATCGGTGCAATCCGGTCGAAACGTCGAGATAAAATAGGTTATTAGCCTTAAAGTATAAACGCAACATAGACCCGTTAGTAAATATTGTAAGATTAATTACGGCGGTTCCTAGTCTTCGTAGTCGCCCCTAGAAGTAGGTAATCGCGTAGAAGTCACCGAAGGTACACGCTTCGCACACAAACCAAGTTACCGAATCGCAGAATTTTTCTATCCAAAGTGGTCGCAGTAGTCGTCGTAGTCGTCTTCATAATTCGCCTTGGTGTCGTCTCGATATATCGCTTCTATCGGTAGTTGAAAAACAGTGCACCTGTGACTTCCAACAAGAATAATCAAACCGCTGTTGATGAATGATTGGTAACTTTCAAACAATTCGGTCATTAAATGTTGTGTTTCTACGAAATCTCCAAGGACCATGAAGACATTATATTGGGTCCTTACATATGAAATTAGCGTTTTGTCGTACTGACCACTTTAATCTGAAATATCTCCTCTTTGGTTAAGAATTCCAAATTCAAATTTATAAATTCATTTAGCTGGTACATTTGAGTTTTGAAAACAGTCATTCATTTGTTTTTTCCTCATTATTTTTTTCTTTGGCGTCGCTTATTACCGCACAATGGAAAACATGAAATATCGGTATATTTACGAGTACGAGTTCTACCGTGGCACCAGTGCTGCAGAAACAGCTCGAAGGATTAATGATGTGTACAGCGCTGGTGTCGCAAAAGAAAGCACCGTACGTTTTTGGTTTCAACGTTTTCGTTCTGGAAATTTCGACCTTCAGAACCAACCCCGTGGACGGCCGGAGACCAAAGTGGAAAATGAAGAATTAAAGGCTATTGTGGAAGCGGATCCATCACAAAACACTTCAGAGATAGCTGCAGGCTTCGGGGTAAGTGACAAAACTGTATTAATCCACTTGAAGCAAATCGGGAAAGTAAAAAAACTTGAACGATGGATACCTCATGAATTGAGTGAATCGAACTTGCAAACACGCGTCGACTGCTGTGTTACTTTGCCCAACCGACACAATAATGAAGGGATTTTAAATCGAATCATTACTTGTGATGAAAAGTGGATACTGTACGATAATCGGAAGCGCTCGTCGCAATGGCTGAACCCTGGAGACCCAGCCAAATCCTGCCCTAAACGAAAATTGACTCAGAAAAAGTTACTTGTGAGTGTTTGGTGGACTAGCGCCGGTGTCGTTCACTACAGCTTTCTAAAATCTGGCCAAATGATTACGGCAGATATCTAATGTCAGCAACTGCAAACCATGAAGAACTAACTGCTAAACAACCGAGATTGGTCAATCGTTCTAGGCTACTGCTGCTTCACGACAACGCAAGACCACACACTGCACAACAAACAACCACTAAGTTAGATGAGCTACAAGTGGAATGTCTGCGACATCCACCGTACTCCCCGGACCTTGCTCCAACAGATTACCATTTTTTCCGGAATTTGGACAACTTCTTACAAGGAAAAAAATTCAACTCCGGTGCGGCAGTCCAAACCGCCTTCAAAGAGTTTATTAATTCTCGCCCCCATAGTTTTTTTAGTAAAGGGATCAATGAACTACCTATGAGATGGCAAAAGTGCATAAATAACAACGGTGCATACTTTGATTAATTAAATATATTTTACAAAAAAAAAAATTGACTTTATATTCCTCCCGTACAAAACGCCAATTTCATATGTAAGGACCCAATACTAAAAAAGATATCAGAAGGTGGACTTATGTTGTCAAGGTTACAAAACTGAAACTGGAATAACATAAATTGTTAATAATCGGTTCTAAATTATGCAGATTATGTATACGTAATTGCTTCATAATTGTTATTAACTTCATGTCACGAAAAATAAAACTTTTTATTATTATTCGTACGTACTCGTAACTACTCATTAATATATAAGTAGATATAATTAGACCGAATGAGTAGTGATACGAACATGAACTATATACTACTTCGATATCAATTGAATACCATTTACTTTAATTTTTGGGGTTCCGTAATCAACAAGGAACCCTTATAGTTTCGTCATGTCCGTCTGTCTGTCTGTCCGCGGTTTAACCGAGAGATTCCTGGTACTAAAAAGATGTAATTTGGCATAGTTATACATATTAATCACGCCAAAACTGTGAAATAAAATCTTAAAAATAATCTTTTTTTCGGGTACCTCCCATACACGTAATTAAAGCGGAGATGATTTTTTTTTATTCGTATATTCCTTTGTGTGGAGCGTTGTTGGACAGGTTTTTCAAAAATATTGGGAAATGGGACCCGTTTGCGAAAAATTTACTGTAAAAGTGTATATATATACATATATGTATATATAACGAAGTTATGTTCTGTGGAATTGTTCGGAGTACTGCCTGCTGCTGAATTCCGTTATCGTACGTCACGCAATCGACTGTCCTTTCATCCTCACCAACTTGATGGGTGGCGGTCTACAACTGTGCTATTTGTACGACATTTTTTACCACGTACGACAATTTTGTGGAACCAACTTATAGCGGCGGTATTCCCGGACCGTTACGACTTAGGGACCTTCAAGAAACGAGCCTACTCTTTCCTTAAAGGCCGGCAACGCACCCGTGACTCCCTGGACGTTGCGGTTGTCCATGGGCGGCGATGATCATTTTCCATCGAATGATGCGCTTGCTCGTTTGCCTCCTCTGATATAAAAAAAAAAAAAGTTAAAAGGAAAACTATCACAGATAAGTAGGCATTACAAGTTGACGAGTAATAGTCGACCATTTTATGAAATGTACTTGGATAAATAAAAATTTCAAAATATGCTTATAATATCCCTCTTCTAAGTACGCATATTGCGCATCTATGGAACCCTAAACTTACCACGGGCCGCGTGGCCCGGTACGCGCTTGGCCGCTTTTAATTTATGAAGTTCCTTCCATTAATGAGTGTTTTAGTTTTTCATCTATTACAATTCTTCTTCAAAGCTTCCTTAAATAACACAACTAATTACGTGTGTAGAGTGTTTACAATGAACATAATTTCCTGAAACACTAAGTCACTAGCTTTACACCAGAATCTGTTAATATGGTAAGTTATGGAGTCTAAGGAAGTTTTGTGAAGGCCAGGCGGGTTATTCTCTCAACGGGATAAGAGGAGGCCGTATTTTGGGCCAAGTGACCTTGGAGCCGCGTCCTCGGTTCGTGTCAACGACAGCGAAGGCTCGGCCTCGACGCGTGCTGCTGTACCGCTCTCCCCAACCCCCTAGCAACCCCACGCTTTACCCTCCAAAGCATTTCCAGAAATTTAATGAACTCGTCTATTGATATCTTTTATTTACAATGTTTATTTCGTTTGAAATATTATTTATTATGAAAACTAGCGTAAATATATTTATTTAAATAATAGAATTATATTTTTAAATATTATAAAAATCATATAATATGGTTAGTGGTTACATATGTATCTGTTTGCCAATATTCTTATCATATTTATGTACATAAGTACCTACCTATCTTTACTTTTGTTATTACGGAATGTTAACTCCAACCTTGTGGAGACATTTTCCTTTAGTAATTTATGGTTTTTCAAATTTACAAAGAAGCAGAAAAACACATTGGCAATAACTTTAATGATAAAGTAACTGCTAATATTATGCCCAAATATCATAAATTAATTTTAACAGATGTAGAAATCACGAATCGATACCGGTTTAAAGTTTCAAGTATTTTCTCAAATTACGTAATATAATTGAAGAACCCATACCAGAGTAAATATTAAATAAGCATTATTAATATAATGTACACAAATCCACACGTGCAAATAGCAGTTACCTATATATTTTTTAAATGGGAACGGATAGAATATTAATTTGGAATCGCTGTATTGAGTTCCAAAGTTTATTGACATTTTGTATTACATATATTCATCTAAGAATTGTTTGAAAGCTGAAGTGAGATGTGTGGGGAACAGAGGTGAGTGGGAGGGCGACGACTGGCACTTGAAGGCCGACATTGAGGTACCCTTGCAAGGGCATTCCACTGCAGCAGTATTCAGACCCGCAGAGTCAATTGTGATCACCTATAGCAAACGTCAAACGCGTTTGACATTAGTGGACATAATAAAAAAATGACAAGTTATTCATTAGTAATAATAGTAATGATAAATGCACCAAACAATAATATAGTCTCAAACTAGGGCATTCACTATGCTATGAGAACCAGACAACGACTACCAGGGACGTCTCCCAGTGCGCCCAGACCTGAGACAATCTAGAAAAGATCATTTCCTAAATTGACCCGACCGGGAATTAAACCCTTCCGCGCTAAGATGGAAGCCCTAAACTACTGCGCTATCGAGGTTGTCGATTAGTGAAATAATGGTTGTTACTTTTTCGTAATTCTGTGAGATTTTTTTATTAAACTTAAATATAGTAGTTGTTGCCTGCGATTTTGTAAGCGTGGAGTTAAAAGGAATTAGCCTATGTCTTTCCTTGGGGCTTAATCTATCTCCATTCTAAATTTCATTAAAATCGGTCAAGCCGTTTAAGAGAAAAAGAATTACGAATACACGCACACCGGAATTTTATGTATACGATATTATTTGTTGTTTCTTTTTATAGTTAACACATAGGTACCATTAGATCAACACACGTATAAATAAATATAGAAAAAAAATTAACCGAATTCAGCAGGCACCTGTAAAATAGTCAATAAAGGACAAACGTGGAGATTACACATCACCTATAGTAGGTAATTGTACATACAACATATATACATATCTTCACCCCATTTTCTTTTCGGTGTTGATAACATCAAGGCGTAACAATAGATGGACTTGTAGATGGTAAATACTAGATATTGGCAGTTTGCTACTCCGTCGCCTATACAAGCTCCCTATTATAAGTACTGTCCTTCCTGTCGACCTGTGTCGACGGATAAGTGGTTGGCACTTCCGTTATTCTTTCTTTAGCACAGAAGTGGTAGTAATAGATATTAATAGTAATTAATTTTATATATTTCTTAGCTATCTTCCGCCCAAAGTTTCAAATTTATTGCTCGACAAATAATATCTCACACTTTTCAATGAGGCATCGTCATCCGAAGGAAATTCCAGAGCTCAATAAGCAAAACAAAGTGTTGATCAAAAATTTTGAAACTGGACAAAGGATATTAGAAAAATATAATATGAAATGGATTTCAGCAAAGTAACAACTGAGTCTGTATAATATAGTGATAGTATTAATATTAGTAATTGTGATAGGTCAAAGTTCAACATGTTAAGTATTTTGTCCATTACCATTTACATCAAATAGTTTCAGACAAGAACTTCTATGATAGACAGACACCGAAATATGTGTACCACAAGTGTACTTTTTCCTATTTCGGAACGAAATGCTAACTTTTTTTTTCAAGTTGTTCAAAAACATGCCTGAAAGCTACTGAAAATTATAATTATTAAATTACATACGTTTCATTGATGATTTTCATTCAACTTTTAAATTTTTAACCAATTTAGTGAAAAGTTTTGTCATTGTTGAATAGAGTGAATACGGGGAAATTATCTTTTCTAGAAAGCTGTAATTATTCTACGGTTTCTAAAAAAATAATATCTTAGATTTAGTTATTTAATATTATTACGCATAGCGGAATACACATAATTAAAACACAAATATTTTAAAATATTTTTTTAAAGTTTTCATTACGTGAAAAATTCTCTATACATATTTTCCCTATCTTATGTCCATTATTTAGGGGTAGTCAAGAATAAAGGATCCGACATCGTATATTGATCGACGGTGGCGACGTCTGCTAGTCGGCCAGGGATGCATTTACACCGTATCCGGAAAAAATTACAACTAAAGAAACAGGTAATACGTAGAAATAATATGAAGGAAAAATAAGAAATACTAACAGAAAATAAAATACTCTATCGCAAAAATCACGGAGAGCATTTAAACCATAACTTAGAGAGCACGGACATTACGTTACGAGTATTACAGGTTTCGCAATAAATTATTTTATAAGGATTAATTAAATAGTAATCGTATTAAACTTTCAAGGTAGGTAATTAATTTAGGTTTTGAATTATCTAGTTTTTAATTTTGTCAGTCTCTAGGAGTGTCGTCGTATTATCGTAAATTTGGGCAGATCGTGATGTGACCATTTCGTGAAATGCCACTCATTTTCATTAATTTTAATTTAAACTCAATTAACTTTATAACTTCTGCCCATAGTTTTGCTAAAATGCAATATCTCATCAATAACTTTATTTAATTTATTTTTTTTCGTGGAGGCGCAGATAGCGACTATTTACGTTACGTTTCGTTAGACTATTTTACGTTTCGTTCGTCCAAATCATAATAACGCCGAAGCTTTTTGGTTTGGAATATCTAAAAATGTATTGCTCTCATCGCTTCGCCCAATTTTTCACTTAGCTAGCTCATGATGATGTGATGGCTTTAAAACAAGACAAACAAGGCAAAAAGGTGAGGAAGAGCAAAGAAATAGGGTTGACATTCGTAAAGTAAAATGTGATTCTTTAACATTCAAACGACGAATAATGTGTTTTTAAGGTGTTTTTATAGTGTTTTTGTTAATTTAGAGAAAATAGTAAACAAAATAACAAAAATAATCGATAAATCATTTCATACAAAAGTATTCCGTTCATATTTAAAAAAAAATGTATGGTTGTCGCTCAAATAAACAAGAACTTCAAAATTGTATGTTTTTTTTTTCTAATTAAATAGTGTTTTTGTAAATTCAATCGATAAAGTGGTTTTGAGTATTTTTCTGTGTGTATTTGATTATTTTTGTATTGATCGTCAATCTTAAATCAACAGTTCTTAATAGCTAAAGTTAGTTTAAGTGTTTAAACTTTACAATCTTGTAACCCCTCTTGTGATCGTTAATGTTATAACTATTATAATAATTACCACTATAAAAAGAGCTACTTATTTCAAAATCTGACATGTATAAATTAGAATTCTGAAGATGCCGTGCATAAGTATTGTAGTTGAATAGGAATTGCTAGTCCATAGTAAGGCAATTGTTACGCAGTAAGAAATGCAGAACTGTAATTTTTTAGGCTTAGCTAAAATAATATACTACAAGACAAATACATAATAGTCGTGTAGACTTGAGATTGGAAATGTTTGTACAATGAATTTCGTAAATACAGTGTATTTTTTTACTTTTACGGAATAAAGAGCTATATTTATAATTCGACTTTTTATTATACCATAAGAAATTTAAAAAACTTTAAAACGTTATATCAACATCAAAATTAAAATTTTACTTTGTATATTACGTTACGTGATGCCTACGCTAAACCGAGAGATAGATAAACTCGATATGATAGTGTTACATTTTAATTATCTACTATAGACATTTGAATAGAAAAACAAATGCATTTCAGGAAAAAGGGAATCTAATTTCCGTCATTCGAGAATCAGTGAAGAACATCAAGTTAATTTCTCAATACATCAAAATACAAAAATGTCATATCACCAAAATGTAAATAAAGACGTATAACTTTTATGATTTTTTGATAAACATTTTATTAAAACTAATATAATGATATAATGATAATAATATAATAGTTCTTTGGGATATTCAGCAATGCACGGTGTGAGTGCATAGAACTACACTGCAGGTCGTATGCATCACGCATGCGCGCTTTTTAGACACCCTCGCCAACACCTTGTGTCCTGGTGCCCTTCCCATGCCATTCAACTTTCACTCCTGAATCGACTAAACCATAAACAACTGTTGATAAATTTGTTATTCTCTTTGAAAATTACAAATTTTTATGACATACTTTCACTGGGACTAGTACTAATATTAAAAAGTCATAAGAAAAGAAAGAAAACGATATCTTTTCGTCTTTTTTTAATCACATGAGCCACTAATTCATTAGTTTTAGTAGTAGTAATAATAATTTATAACAACGCTATCTCTTCTATATTTATCTGTTTCAGATAAAACATTGATAAATCCATTTAGTCGCTCTTTTAAAAATCACGTTCATGTCGATTTTGGTTTAGATAGTGAAGTGATATACGCATATACGAGTTATAAACATAAATTAAAATGAAATGTTTTTCGTTTGTAAGCGCATCACTTAAGAACGGCTGGACCGATTTCGCTACTTTTTATGTTCCTATTAGTCAGAATAAAGTTTTAAGGACAAGAAAAACTGGAAAAGTGGCTCGGAAAATTCTAAAATTTGGAAAAAACCGACTGAAATATTTTTCTATGATATTTTTACGATCACAAACAAATTTATTTAAAGGACAGTACCTACGTGTGTAGGGCCCGCTAGTATATATACGTGAAGAGAAAACTTCTACCCCTTTCTAAGCATATTACGCTCACGGAGGTGTGAGATTTGGCATAGTTAAAGTTTATATGAAGAAAGAGTGCAGAAAACTAAAATGTGTACGTAATATTTGTTACGATAGACAACATTAAATTAAACAAAATATTCATTGTTTACGTTCATACTGCTAAAGTCAACCACATAATAGTTATACTGTCAATGTCAAACACTAATAGTTTGTGGTCAAACCTTGGTCCGACGGTCAAATAGTAGAACTGGTAGAGATAGTAGCCAAAGAATTTTAAAATGTTGCCACCAAATAATTACTGACACATTGACTGAATCAGTCTCGAACTGTGTATTTTGTGTAATTTATGAGATATAAGCTGTATCAAGTCTATGCAGTGTATGTCAAGGGCAAAAAGCGTTTATTTTATACTTACGATCAAATTTCGACCCCTGGGCGACCACTAGCATAATATAAATAAGTAAAATAAAAAGGTTAAAATAGCTTAAAAATTTTTAATCATTATATTTGATACACCCGAAACAAAAGGACAAAACCAAGGACAAAACCATATATTATTCTAAATATGAAGCAAAAATTTCGGATCTCTTTTTAAGAATTATGCGCGCGCAGAGTGTGAAATTTGGCATTGTTGAAGCTTATACGGAGAAGAAACCTAAAATTCGTGTGTAATAAGTATTACAAATACATTAAATTAAATTAAAGAAAACACTTGATACTGCCAATGACAATAAGACTGTTATTGTCAAAATCATAGTTAACGATCATATATGTATGTGCAACCTCCTTGGATCAAACAATCGCACAGAGTAGAGATTGTCGCCAAAGAGTTTATGTCATATCTATGTTATCTATGTTAATATAATATTCGACCACAAATATAAATTTGTGGTCAAATTTCGACCACCGTGCGAACTTTAATAAATTTAAATGTTATGAAAAGCAGTACAGCACAAGGACTTTGATAATCCGCAATATAATATATGTAGTTACACAAAATAAATCTAGACGGAACTTGACTCGTGTTAGTAAGATAAGATTTACAAGACAACGTTAAAGAGCAAATAAATAGAACGAAACACATAATTTCACGCCATTTCCCATTGGGGGCGGACAGAATTTTGTAAATATTTTTACCAACTCGAGTCGTTTCGTTTTGAATTTTTATGTCTAACTAAAAATTTGAAATTAAATGCATTTGATTGACATATAATCACATCCTTAATAGTAACTTAATAGTAATTTAACTTAATAGTAATTTGATATTTCAGAAGAGACCAAAATAGTCTTGGTCTTGGCGGTGAGCGACGGTGGCTGACCCCGACGCACTCACCGTTGCTGCACCCTCTCTCCCCAGCCAGCCAGCACCCCCCTGTCTTGCTACTACGACACCCACCACGTAAAATGCTGTATGATAAGCATTTTGTGTTAAACAATCTGGTGAACGTTCCGGTTAAAAGGCATGATAAAAATAGAATGAAAATTTGAAAACCTCCAAAAGTTTCCGACGTAATAAATTAATAAATAATTTGAATCGATTTCTACCAAACATAACTAAGAACATTTCTGACCGCAGCTCTCAAACAAAAAATTGGATTGGTCACGCCATTTTCTAATGTAAGAGACAAGAAAATAAAAAGTAAGTGCAAATATTTAAAATAGAGCAAAATATTATAAACGTATTGTAATAATACCGAGTAAAATTGTTTACGTACTTTGTTAGATAATTGTACTTTTATTTGATGGCTATAATTGTGAATACCTTGATTGTCACAAAATATAGGCGATATCAATCACAACCTAGTTCTGAAGAATGTCCATGTCCTACTAGTACCTTTACATGTACTCTACGAACTCTACATGTACTCTATGAACTATAAGTTTGTTAAAATTAAAGTTCGATCTCGCTGCACTAAATTAACTGCAACTTAAAAGTTAATTTAGAAAGTTGAAAATCAGCAATTTTTTTTTTGTTTTGTCCTAACTTCCTAGGAAAATCCGTAGTTTTACTCTCTATGAAAAGATCTAACGGTAGATTTACCGTTATCTAGCGATTGCTAGATAGTCCAAGGAATCGGTTAAAACCATTGACGTATGATTTGATAAATAATTCGTGTATTATCTCTTCTCTTTAAGCGATATATTAGTTTTAATTAGGCACATAATACGCACACTGTGCTTGTATTCCATAAGTGCTCTATCTACAAGATGGTTATCACTATTTGTAGAGAGCGTGCTCCGGAGGCTACGGAGGATCGATCGTGCATTATAATATCAATTCAAAGAATTGATAATATGAATGATTATTGTAACAATAATTAATAACGACCGAAAAATAACACACAACTAAGAGTAGTGTTTTTTTAAAGTTAAAAAAACTGCATTAAGTCTGCACTCTGCACATAAAGCCTATGTGAAAAATTTAGTGAATTTCAATATTTTTTTGTAACTGCTTATTCCTTCTTTGTGCTGTGAATTCCAGTGTAATATTGTAAATTACAAGTTTTTATTTGTAAAATTAAACACAATTCTAAATTAATGTCCATGAATGCGAGATCTGATAGATTGCAGCTATTTAAGAGGAATTAAAATGTATAAGTAGATGTATATACATACGTGATGCTATAGATTTTATAATTCGACCATACTACATTTTATTTGTCTTTTTTTAATGATTCGATAATTCATACTTGTGTTCGTTTTAATTGATTTAAAAATTAATAAGTGACTATTTAATTGATCTAACATTATTCGTGTGGGGCACTGCACTCGTACAAAGGTCAGAGTTAAGGTTAAAGTTGATGTCGGTTGGGCGTTGCAGCGCGATAACTGGGCGGGCGGTGCAGGACACCTGGGGGTGCAGGGGCGGGGGCGCTGCAGATTCACTTTCGTCCGACTACACTTCGCCAGTAAGAGAAAGTTGGCCGCGGCGAGCAGACGAGTCTCGCGACGAAGCGGCGCGCGCCGCACGCACGCTACGTACGAACGCGCTCGAATCGGCGCCCGGTCTTGCCCTTGACTGCACTTTGCATGCAATTGTAGTTAACAAACGTTGAAATGCAGAGCAAAAAATTCCTCATCTTATGTACGTTTAGATTGTTTTAACAATAATGACACTATGTGAAAATTTTTCTTAGTTTTGTTCTGTATATTTGAAGCGTCTCGAGACTTGAACTCTAAATAACGAGATCGGTCAGTTACAAAAAACAATGCAGTGTTACTCGAAACTGTCGCCAAAGCGCGAGCCTACGGATAACGGCTACGAAATAGAGTTGCCTGGAGTGAGAAGGCTGGAGTTGCCTGCACCACCGGGCAAGGAGTTCCGGGCACCGGTAGTGATGTCGACGCCAACACATTCGGTGATCCAATGCATGCGACCACCGCCACCGCCACCTCCGCCGCCCCCGCCTCGCCTCCACAAGCCTCCATCCTTTGAGGAACCATCCAGCTCCATTCCTGACCTAGGTAAGTACTTACACATATGAATTTAAAATTAGCTACAATATAAACATTGTATTTCAGGTTCCAGAAGGAAGTACAAAGAACGTATTACCACTGTACAGTTCTTCTTGTATCCTATTTAATTTTGACATGTCGCGTAGAGGTGCTACGATCCACGACGTAGATTTTGGCTATTATAATTTTAGTGTGTACGTGTTACTCGTATCTATTAGTTGGAAACTTGGAATATTAATCCTCTTTATATAGGTTCACAAACAAAAACCAGGTCAAATACCATACCTATTAATAGGGCTATGATTTTTCAAGATATTACAGCGTCACTTCTAGGAGATCTACGAGCTATTTATTTAAAGTTCTTGAAAATGTTTTCGATTCTGTTCTAATAAATATCCAATCAAGTTACAAAAAATCTTCACATGTATACAGAAATCATTTGCCATATTTATTGTGTAATTGTAACTTAGTCTTGAAGATAAAGTATGGCAATGTTTTTAATATAATGAAATTTTATAATCTATAATTATTACAATATTCTTTTTAGGTTCACAATTGATTCCAATTATTTTAAAATCTGCTTATAAATTGTATGTTGTTAATGGAAGGTTATAATACATTTTAATTGTAACAATGTTAAGGAAATAAAGACAACAATAATGCGGTCTAAGTCATAGCTTTAAGATAATTTCACTTCGCCTTGATTGAGGACTGTGATACTTCCTACATCGGAAAATTGTAACACATTACGTACGTGATGTACCTACTTATGTTATTCAGCAATTTCCGGGTGTTGACGTTCAATGAAGGCCGTAATGATTATGTTAGTTCGTTTCTTTATTATATTTTATGCCAAAATAAACTGTTTGCATTACATATTATTTCATCAATAATAGACAATTAATATTGTCAACAGGAATAACTTTGCTGAAATTAGGTTTCATACATACCTATAACTTGAACAGATATGAACACAATAATTGCCTATTGGTAATGGGAAACTTTAGTGCCTTTTGCAGAAAGAAAAAATGGTACTTTCGCTAAGCCATAACGAATACGATTTTTTTTGCATAAGGGGACAGTATAAATTTGTAATGTCTTACTGAATAAAAATAACTGAAGATATTTCGTTTATTTTTTTAATATATATATATATTTAGCTATGTATAAATAATAATGTACTGTATTAACATATAACATTTTCGCGAATGCTAAAGATTAGATAATAATTGCAAGGTTATTTCGACGCGTCATTCGGTGTCATTAAGGTCACTGTGACATTGGATTGATAGCGGTGACAAAATAATAGCCGTATCTTATCCGCAAAGTCAGAACCGCGGACGCAGGTGCGCGCGACCCCTTCACCTTTACTGCGAAATATACAAATAACAAGTGTTTCTGTGAGTTCATCTAAATAAACAAAAAGAAACCGCAACATATATTCAAAATAAACAAAAATCCTTGAAAAAATAAGTGGCCAAGCATGTGTATATTGTATTTTGTGTTCTGGTCCAAAATTGGAAAAAAGGAATACTAACAAATAATCACCTCGGTGTCCATTTATCTGTATGTCTGTATGTCTGTCACGCTGTTTTTCTGGGAAACTGTTTGACGGAACCAATTTAGAACAGTAAGCGGTTGCCCAAAGACAGACGTTAACTTTAAAAGTTGTTTTCATTTTAGGTGGTTACACAAACACTTAAGTATAAAACGTTTGTTTGTGGTCATCTTTTAGATGCTCTTTTAACTACGAATTTAAAAATGTATACCTACTAACTTATACTTTTTTTTTGATTAAACGTTTTAACTTTTGATAAAAATAATAAACATTTAAAATAAAGGTGTATATTGAACGAATATTATTAGAATTACTTAATAAATTATTTAGTAACAAAAAAGTACATACGTACGTTAATATTTACAAACTTAAAACCACATTGTCTTAAATAATAGACTTCCTCAAAATTGCCGCTTCAATTATATTAATTAAATTTTATTATGAATTGAAAAATATATTTATTTTTATTTAAAAAAACCACGACTGTGTTAGTGGTTGGAGGTAGGTAATAAACAATAACTAACACGAAACACAAATTGACGGAGTTGCACCTATTCGGATTTTTCCTAGTTACGATGGTCTTAAGCGGTTTGGTAACTTGCTCGTAATATTTCACATCACATTTTAAAACATAATTAACACATTGTAATGAAAATTATCACCTATCGTGTATTATTTTAATATTTTCACGTAACTTTACGCCTTCCTCATTAGGAATGGACAAAGCTAAGCTGTAACAAAATCAGATCTTAACGCTCCTTAGCAATGAATATTCGAGCTTACAGATGATAGAAAGAAATGAGGTTATTAGCTCATCGCCTTATCAGTTCCTTAAAACGTTCCTGTAACTATGGGAACGAGCCGTAGCTGTTTATCTTCCCGGATCCTGCGCAGCCGCGTAGACCATAAAAGTTGACCAAGGGATATTATTATAAAGAACACGATTTTGTTGTGGTTCGATGTTCTGTCCACCCTTAATGAATAACGGTAAAATATTATGATTGATTTTTAAAATGTAGACATATTTAACTTGTAAATTTTGTTTATTATACGTATTGCAAAAAAAAGATAGTTTCTATGGCACCTGTAAATTAATTGTAATGTACCTATTATTGTAATATCCATACAAATGTGGCACATGACGTACAGTCATGTTTGACCTTCTGTAACAGAGCAGATTACTTCCTTGTGATTCTATAGTATACGTACCACGAACCGCGTAAACTATGCTAATGTTGTGCTCCTTGACTTTCGTTTCAATCAACAATCAATTTATTTACACAGTAACATTTTAAAAATAACTTATTTAATTATATCCCGTGTGTTGTTTGTACATATCGGACTTAAATAACATTTGGATTTATTCCTACCGTTACTATTCATTGGCATGTGCTTGATAAAGGTAATATTAATCTGATTAAACTGTTGTGTATGGCAAGGTTTTCGTCAAGCTAACGTACACATACTATTACTCGAGTAGGTATATGTATATGATTACATGACATTGTTTTATTGAAATGTACGTGCGCTGTGAAACTAGGCAAGTAATAATAAACCGAGTATAGGGAAGTGGTGCTCTCAACCTTGGAGGAGGTCACGGCTTTCGCAGTAAACAATTTAATAATTTATAACATTATAACAAACAACTAGTAACTTCACTAACAAACATAATGTATTTAATGTCTGCTTAAATGTGGAAAATTAGTTTTATTTTCCTATTAAAAGCCTTTTAACGGTTGGTATGGAAACAAGTGAAATGCTGAAAGCTCTATTCAGAAAGTCTCCTCCCGACCCGCGCCCCGCGCTCCCGCGTCCTTCGCCTTGAGTGTGCCGCGCGCCCCCTTCGCCCCCGCTGATATGACCGAGCAGGGGTCATGGCCACATGTTATTTTGGAAGCACGTGCTATTTATTCCTGAGAAGATTTAAAATAATGAGAACATTTAAGCACTTATATAAATAACATTATTGGAACAAAAATATTAGTCTATTTCCCACTTTCTACAAATATGTCTACAAATATGTACAAAAGTAGTAGAATTTATACTGATTTTCTTTAGACATAGCCAATAGTTAATTCTACTTTATTATTTTTATTATTATTTCAGTTTTAATGGTTTTATGGGTTTTCTTTTTGGAAGGTTCTAAGATTTAAGCCCCCGATTATAAGATGGTCGCTCTTTTTTCTCTACCCCGTTAAGTATGTAAAAATGTCTACGTGTATAAAAATATAAGATATATATATATATACATTTATATACAATAAGATTTATTTTTTATACTGTTTAATTACAGTGCATGATAATGTTTGTTATATACTCATCTATACATAGATATATCTATAAATCTATATTGTACACGGGTGTTAGCTTCGTAATAAAATTAATCATGTTAATTTGCCTGTATTATGACTTTTTATCATTACAATAACATTAACGGGTATAAAATTATATAGTTTGCCTGCGTTATTGGTGAGGTAGTCTCTAGTCGTTCGCCATGAGTGGTCTGATCTAATGGGGGTAGTCGAACCGTAACTATAGTAAAAACCATCGCTGCTTATTGAAAATTATAGGCACTCACAAAACAAAAAAAAATTTTTTTTAAATAAAATACAGCCAATGTTACTGTTGATGCTGTTAATGTAATGTAGCTTTCTAATAGGTGAAATAATTTTTGAAATTGGTTCAGTAGTTTTTGAGTTTATCCATTACATAAAAACGAACACATGAACTTTATTTGTTTGTATGTAGTTTTTGAGTTTATCCATTGATAAACTCAAAAACTACTCAATCGATTTCATAAATTATTTCACCTATAACTATACTAATACTAATATTAAAACCCTGAGAAAACTTTTCACAGTCCGGATTTAATTTTTTCAGAATTTTCCAGCTCATAACTGGGAAGTTAGAGGGGGGACACCGCGCATACCTCACCAACGAACGAATAAAAAATCATTTAAAAAACATCTATATCGTTTTTGAACACCCATCTGAAAATATCCCACACGGTTATGTTTCGTCCCTCAGTTGTGCCTCAGTTACTCGTATGGAGCACATATAAAGCGCCACCCCTAACTTTATTCTTTCGTAATTTCATTGCACCATTGTATAGCGTTTCATAGAATACACCTACCTTCCGAATGTCATTTATATAGTGCTAAAAGTCTCCGAGTAAAACGGCTGTCACATATGGACAGACAAGCGGACAGGGCAAAATTCTAAAGATTCCATTTTTTCCATTTGGCTACGGAATCCTAAAAAATAAAATATTGTCCAGTTACATAGGCTATATATTTACTTTGCGTTATTGCGCAAATAGAAATTGCTTTTATAAGCGTTGATAAGAAATAGCAATGTTACAAATACAATACTAACAGGTCACTTGCGCAAAAAAAAATGTCATGTACAAAATAATGGAGTAGTTTGTTTAACGATTTATCTTTATTCAGAACAGAACCATTTTCGATAATAAATCGGATAAATCGATATGAAATATTAAAAACATTTGAAGTTTAACATTGAGAATACTAAAAACTACTATTAATGATGTTATAAATTAAATATACAATCCACCCCAAGGTTTACAATTGTTTCCTACTATTTGAACACAGTTACACGACATTCGCTTTATATAATACATATAATACAATACATATGTACTCGTAAACCTAAAAAAATCGTGTAATTCTCAGAGTAGTAACAGGAGCGTATTTGAAATGGAAAAATTTAGAGGCTATTATTTTTCGAACCATAACTTCTTCCTTTCTACTCACTGGCAACTCGTTTCAATTTTTTATGTATTTTTTAGAAAGACTCCGCAGTAACTGTTACTGCGGATATGCACTCCTGCGCATTGAAATGTTTTTATTTTTCTAACCGTAAGTTCTTCTTTTTCTTCTCTTTTGTCACTGGCAACTTGTTTAAAATTTATTAGCTGTTTAATAGAAATACTCCTGCCATTCGCATGTAAAAAGGAGGTATATGTCTTATATAAAATGTCTGTCGCCTAAAATTGTAAAGTAATAGTAGGCTTTACTGGAGTTAAAAAAGACTTCTTGGAAGAACGGGAAAACTTCTATTACACTTTTGGATTTATCAATCAATTCTTTAAAACTTGTAGAGAATACTATCACTTTTGTATTTTAAAACTTCCAGTGTAAAAAATAGAAAATTTTAAGGAAAAATAACAACTCACTTTTGCCACGCCCGCCAAAAAGTCTCAACCATAAGTTGTGTTAATAATTTGTAATACATAAACTATAAAATAAATTCTTATGACAAGGTACTCTAACATATTTTATCTCAACATTCTGATTTCTAAAACAAATTAATTGTAATAGAAGATGAAGTATACTTACGTACTGTTCCGTCTTTACCCTAAGAGTGCGTGGGACGCGAGCCCAAGACCGCCGACCTAACGAGATGGGGTGTCTCGAAATATCGAAATCCTTGCCCATACACATACATTTGTATTTTAATCTAATTACATTAAAGCATTGCTGACACATCAATATAAGTTCCATTCATGATAGAGTCATCATGTTACAGAAAGGACAGGTAAAGCTGACAGTAACGACCGACAAGTTCATTCGACAAAATTAAAACTTAAACCGCAAACTATGTGGCTAATATCCATACGTGACCTAAGACAGCCCTGGGTACAGACATGCATATATTACCTCAAACCGTTTTCCAATCGAGATGAATTCCTACTTTTAGCAATAAGATTTACAGATGGCAAAGTGGAACCGACTATAGTGATAGGTTGCTAGTTGCTACTTGCTAGTCTATCATCTATACAAGCTTTATTCCTATTCTAAATTATTATTCTATTATAAATAAATTTTTCGTACGTGGTGAATTATTGTTGAGTCATGTAGATAGATATCCATATTATGTATACACACTAATGTCGATACACGTGTCGCGAGTGAAGGTAGCGCAGCGCCCCTGACCCACGCTCTCCGCTCATCGTTGCCATGGTCACGGTCGATCGATGCGTGTTGTGATGCACCCGGAACGGCAATATAGGTAGTTCTTATTTCCGCATCTACATTACTCATTATTAAAATAAATACCTACCACATTTTTGAAATACAATTTTATTTCTAAAAATCACAGCTTCAATTTTCGATAGAAATTTTTACGATATGCACCATAAATTGATAACTATTATACTATCCATCTAAAATATCGTCAGCTATCTGACTCATGTCAATATATAAATACAATATATTTAATACAATTACCTACAATTACATTATTTCCAATTTTTTTTCTATTTATACTCGTATAATAAAATTAGCGCGTATATTGTGAAGTGCACTTTTATTGTAACGATATTTTTTGAGAAGAAAATGTAAGTAGATGATTTAATTAATTAAATCACACGTCACATATCACTGTGTCACCCTTAAGGGTGACGCAGTGATAAACAATAATTTAATAAAAATAGATCTTTTGTACCATACAAACGTGCGCGCGCTAACTTACAAAAAAAACAATAAACAATTATTTTTATTTATATTAAAAACTATAACTAATTTAAAACAATTCAACTGGTATTTTGAAAAATGTGTTTAGATTAATCTACATGCAAAATTAAAAAGCATAAATCGATTTCGTCAGCCCGAAAAATGTAAACCTCTGTTTTAAAAGAGGTTTCTTTGATTTTTTTTCTGTAAAAAGTTAATCAATCGTGTATCGCAACTAGTAAAATGAAGTCAATAAAATTAAGAATCAGGTTAGCAAATATCACTTTTGTACCTTTTGTAATCACTTAGAAAAATTGTGATCCCTGCCGTCAACATTTCTAATACGCCACCTTAATATAAGTCATTTTAATTTCATCAAAGTACCTTTTCAAATTACCTCAAACATTCCCTTCATGATTTTATTAGAAATACCTATTACGTTTTTATAACATTATTGAATTGTACTTAGGCCTTTAGTGAAACTTGTTGTTATTCTTTGCCAATTTTGTTTGTTAAAAATGTAAGATTCGATGCAATTTAACGATAACTCATGTGATTAATTGTTATCGACAGGCTGTCGATAATTACCATCACATTCTTTCTTTCATATCACTCTACTAACGAAAACAACAGTGAATAATAATTTTCCCTAGGAAAGCCCCTCTATAAAAAGATCCATGCATTGTAAGTGAGATAACGTAGGTATCAAATGAAAGCTATTCATTCTTCTAGGACCTGGATGGAAACATAGGATGACGAGATATAATTAAAAGACTTTCGCTAGCTCGTGTATTTCTCGACTGACTTATTTTTTTGACATTCAAAAATACCACGTTATTATGAAAGTAGCAACCACCCCCAAGTCGCAGTGCAGTCATTTGTTAACAATTATGATTAAAACGATTAATCCAGAATATTAACAATAGCTAACACAAATATAAGGCATCAAATGCGACAAAGTTTCTGAAGAGATGGATATTTTATGTACTTAAAGAACAGTTTCAGCTGGAGTTTAAAATTCGATACGAGTAGAAACTTATAAATGCCAATGTCAATAGCTGCCATATTATTACGTAACATTAATGTTTATAATATCACTATTCAATATGACTAATGAATAGGTAATGAGACAGTAAAAAAATTACTATAATTTTTAGAATCTCTTGTATTTATTCGTAAATATCATGAATTTATTACATAAGATATAAAAATATACTAGTATTTCTTTTTAATAATGTGTAAATAATGTAACTATTATTAATGTGATTTACGCATTCGCACTATGCAAATTCCTAAAGGTCAACCTTTGAATACCACATGTTGTGGCGGCTACGGAATTTAAAAAACTCAGAAGCACGCGAACACAAATTTTTATTGACCGCGATATACTCGGGTCGATTGTTGATTGCCCGTCTAACCGTCCGTGTCCCGCAGCACAGCACTTCCCCAATCGTACACGGCCGGCAGACGAATTGATGCCAGCAGCTGGCGATGTGGTTAAAGTCGCGTAGTGTCAGCTGCTGGGTTCCTAAGTGGAGGAATAAATATATCCGACGGTGCAGGTGTCGGGGCACTCGTGAACCCGTATGTAGGACCAAAACATCGAGCAAAAAGTTTGCCTTAAATTTTGCATCGCCAATGGAATTTCGTGTTCAAAGTCGCTGAAAATGTTACAGAAGGCTTACGGTGAATCGACTTTCTCAAAATCACGTGCTTATGAGTGGTACAAAGCGTTCAAAAGCGGTCGAGATATGATGAAAAATTTGCCTCGCTCTGGTAGGCCATCAACGTCTGCAACTGAAGTTAACATCGCAAAAGTGAAGGAAATAGTGATTGAAAATCCTCATTCAAGTTTGAGAGAAATAGCCGCCGAACTGCCTGTGTCTCACGAGTCTATCCGTACCATTTTAAATAATCACTTGGGTATGAAACATGTTGCCGCTCAGCTAGTCCCAAAAGACCTGAATTTTCTTCAAAAACACAATCGCATAAGAGTCGCTGAGGACATGCTAGAACGAGTCAATTCCGACCCAACATTCATGAAACGCATTGTTACTGGTGACGAGACGTGGGTTTACGAGTTTGACATGCAAACTAGTCAACAAGCTTCGGAGTGGCGCCTTCCAACTGAACCGAAACCCAAAAAACCACTCCAAAGTCGATCAAAAGTCAAAGTTATGTTGACTGTTTTCTTTAACTATTGCGGTGTTGTGCACTCGGAATTCTTGCCGGAAGGTCAAACGGTAAATAAAGAATATTATTTGGGCGTTATGCGGCGTTTAAGAGAGCAAATTCGACGAAAAAGGCCAGATTTGTGGAAAGAAAATTCTTGGATTTTGCACCACGATAATGCGCCTTCGCACAAGGCCATCATTGTCAACGAATTTTTGACCAAAAACTCAACAAATACCATCGAGCAACCACCTTTTTCACCGGATATGGCTCCAGCCGACTTCTTTCTTTTTCCTAAACTCAAATTACCACTTCGTGGCACCCGTTTCTATTCGGTAGAAGACATAAAGGAGAATTCGCGGCGAGCACTGAACTCAATTCCGGAAAAAGCGTTTAAAAAATGTTTTGATGATTGAATTATTCGTTGGCGTAAGTGTATCGTTTCTGAAGGAGCATACTTTGAAGGTGATAAAATAAATTTTGATGAATAACTAACATTTCGTGTATTATTGATCTTTTCCCGGTAGTTTCTTGACAGAGTATTATGTTCGGAACATGCTGTTTTATCTGTGTCAACAAGGTGGATCTATCAACAGAATTAAATGCATTTTTATGTCTACTTTGAGGAGTACCTCACCTCCATCATGCGTAAAGAAAGCACGCGCCGCATGCACTGCCGCTTCACATCCTCTCTTTGAGCCAAAACCTACTTGTGTAGGACAAAAATAGTTTGATACGGTAGAGAGAATGTGACGGCAACAAATTTTGGAGGCAATACGGCGTATAGTTGCACCTACGGCAATTGGCCTAACGCCACCGTCTTTTTTTTTCAGGGCACATAAATTAGCACCATACAGGATGTCGGTTATCTCTGAAGGCACCTTACCAGCCAGCATAATGTTTGTTAGAGCTGTTAAACTAGACAAGAGTGTCTGACCGGTATCATCGACAGAGCGTGTAATCAGATCGTTATAATGTTGTGGCGTTAAGCCATCGAGACCTCCCGTGGAACCGCTTTTAAAAGAATTTATTGCGGCAAGCACATCTTCCTCCGTAGCTCGAGTCGACACATCATTTGGATGTGGGGGAGCTGGCAGACAACAAGCCACAGAGGAAGAAGGATGCTTTGATCTTAGAGCGAAAAGAGAGTCGGCAGTATTCGGTGCCACAACATTGCTGGAAAATAGCAAGTGGGCGACTCCTCTTAGATCGCCGTCGCTAATTTTTGTTTCTATTTTTGGAATACTGTCTGAATTGAAAGATTTATAAGTGGGCCGAACACGAATGCTCGGAACTGAAGAGTTAGAGCACTTATGTTTCATTTTTTGTGTTAAGGAAATTTTGTCTTTATCATTTTGTTCCAAACATAAAGTTCTATAACCGAAAATGAACAGTTCTTCCCAATTGCATTTGTCATTTCGGTTTAATATTCTTTGTGTTAGTAAATTAAGGGATATGGCAACGCTAATGCGTGCGCCACGTGAAATACGCTTTATTAAGCATACATTGTTTTTGAGCGAACCTATATATTGCCAACAAGGTGTGCAATTGTGATTGGAATTTGAGGAATTATTAAAATTATTGGACTGAGATGGCACTGATAAGGAAGAGGGGCCCGAAGCAATGTCGGCAGTGTCACACTGTTTGTGTACCCTGGCGACATGAATCTTCAAGCCCCTATTTCCACGAAAGAAACGACGTTGGGAACACTGCTCACATTTTATTAAATTTTCCAGCGATGTGTCTTTATTTATATGTGAGCTAGAGGAAGGTGAGAATGTGAGGGCCGGGAGATTATCACAACATAATATTACGTAAAAAATACAAAAAATAAAACTACAGTGATAAATAAGCTAAAAGCGCTAGTCTAAGCAACCGTTCTTGTTGACGTTGCTATAGCAGAACTGTCACACCCGGCCGGATGCGAAAAACCCAGCAATATGTGGACTGCCGCTGCGTCCACCACCTGAAACAAAAACACCACTGCGAGAACCAGATATGGGGAAAATGATGGCAATGGAATTTGACCAAAAAAAGACGAAAGGACTAAAATAATTTTTAGAAAGAAGATCCAAATAGTTGACTTTTTTTCAGGTGATAATTATAAATAATTTTCCCCCGTAAATTACGTACGCAGAAAACCAATAATAAATAAACAATCAATATGTTATGTATTGATTATTCTACTTCGGTACAATTTTAAATATTGGCTTATAGAAGAAAACAAAACAGCCATATCAATTTCAGCGTCGTGATTGCATTGACAGTTTATCACGTCTCGCACGGAATTGAAATCAAACGGGGGTAGAACGACTAAGTGCCTCGGCGCATAGCGAGCGAGAAGAAAAGTACTGTCGCGCAGAACACTCCTCATATTTTAGTTTTTCAACGCAAAGACAACTTCATCTATTCTCATTATTGGGATAACTAATTTTATAGCTGTAAATTATCCTATTTGCTTTTTAGAATATAATTTTCTTTTCTTTTATTATACTAGAATACAAGATTATATTATAAAATGAAATTATGAAACAAGATGTACGTTATAACGTTACACTGTATCTCTATAATGTGATAATCCGATAGGTGACGCTGCAGTCGTTATTAACAAATTCTATATTTAACAGGGGTGAAACCCCAAGAACAGCTAGTATTATCTTTATTGCCTTATTTACACCCCCGAAGGTCACTAAAGGTTATTACATAAACCTCACCAAAACACATTTCAGTTCTTACGCGAATTGTTTATCTACTTAGAAACAGCAGTAGGTACTTAGCTAGTAAGTAGTAATAGCCTATATAAGTCTCATAAAGCGGAGATTTCTTCTTAAAAACTAAGGTCCAGCGCAGACAAAGGACAGTTCTTAGCATACTTTATCGGCCTTCAATCGATCGATTCGATCGATCTAAAAATTCTAATTAAAAAAAAAACTCCGTTACGTGATACGTCAAGTAAAGAGTATCATGAGAGAATGATGTATTGATGTATAGCGATTGATATATATGGATGGAAACAATAATCTCTGGAAACGTCTTTAAACTTTTAAGTACCTTGCATGAAATCGTAACCTTAGAATATTCCCGTCTACCCCTCGTGCACTTCACTACACCGTGTGCGTTGAGTCCGTGACAACTGACAAGCACAGCTTGTAACGTTACCTAACCTCAGTTTCCATATCAAACACAGAAAACTTATACATTATGAGCGCCTAAATTAGTAACTGACTAATATGTATATGTCGTAATTGCTTTCTAAATTGACATAAGTGATCGTGGTACCTATTAATCGAGGGAATAAAACCTAAAACTACCTCTGTAGATAATAATAAAAGTAACACTGAACAGTATTACGCAGTTCAGTAGATGAAAGGTCAATGAACGTTAGTGTAAAAATAAAAAGCTCCCTGAATATCGCGCGTAAAGCTCAATAGAACAAGTTCAAACCCACGCTTATCCCATCAACGACGAAAGAGCAAATACAGCTATTACTTATTTAAAACAGTGGAAGAGACGTTTTAAGAAAATATAAATTTGCATTCTTAAGGATAGACTTATGCACTAGAAATAAATGAAAAGCAAAAAAAAAATTTTAAAAAGAAGCTTTTATTAAAATGCATGAAAAATAAAAAAAGAACCAAGTGGTTAATAATAATAATAACCTAATGCTATGTGAACCCCAAACCCGCAAAACGGTTGAACATGGCTGTTCTATAGAAGTGTCGTCAGCAAAAGTATGATAAATAGACACGTAAGTACCTTCTATAATGAGCACAAAAATCTGCGATTATTAGTCTGTCATGTTTTTAAGCGATTGTAAAGCTTGTCGCGTAATTTTTTATTTCAAGGGGTAGGTTAAGGAAATTATGCGACAGGCTTTTAAATTGCATAAGAACATGAACATACTAATTATAGATGGTACGTAGGCATGCAGAATTCCAAAATCGTAAGTTTAAAAAGCGGTTCAAATTGAGCATGCAAGATTTAAATCAAACATACAAACATAAATGTGAAGTTAAAAAATAAAAAGCTTTTTATTTCTTGCATAAACTTTTCAATGCATGATGGTTAGTTTTAAATTGATATGCTTATTCTAAAGTTATTTATGTGTACATATGTACGTATTTTTCAAGTTTTAGTTTTAATAAAATATAAAATAAAATAACAAAATAATAACAAAATAAAACTACTATTACCTACTTTCTTCTTGAGCAAGAACCCCGTCTTTACAGGTGAAGGCCTCCTCCAAAGTTAGCCATTTGTTTCGATCTTGGGCTACCTCCGACCAGTTTTGGCCGGCCATATTTTTAATTTCGTCGTCCCATCTTGTTATGGGTCCTCCTTTGCCTCTTTTTCCGAGCGGGCCCATCCATGGCGTCACTATTCTGGTCCAACGTTGATCTTGGAGTCGTGCTACATGGCCGACCCACTTCCATTTCAATTTTTTCGCATGCCGTAGAGCATCTATAGACTTTGTTAATTTTCTTATTTTTGTACGCCTTATTCTATGTATTTTTCTAATACTAACGTGCTCCTCTCCATTCCTTGTTGGCATGTTCTTATTTTTTCTTTAATGTTGTTCGTAAATTTCCATGTTTGGCAGCCATATGTCAGGCATGGTAGTAAGCATGAGTTCATGACTTTGGTTTTCAACGATATGGGCAGGGTACTCTTGAATATTTCTCGCAGTTTCCAATATTTGTTCTAGGTACTATGTGTTAGTCTTTCAATTTCCTTTTCGTTATTTTTCTTGTGAAAGCTTATTTGTTTGCCTAGGTATATGTATTATTTCAAGCGTTCCCCTCCCACGGCTATTAGTTTCTTTGTGCTATTTGTCATTACCATAGTTTTTGATGAGTTCATTTTAAGACCCACCTTTACACTGGCTCTATGTAGGGATTCAATTATATGTTGTAGTTGCGAACACGTTTCTGGTAAAATAACTATATCATGTGCAAAGAGGTGGTTTAAATGTTTACCTTTTATTTTTATACCATACTTCTTCCAGTCTAGTTGTCTAAAAATGGATTCCAGTACAGATATGAATAATTTTGGAGATAAGGGATCCCCCTGCCTCACGCCTCCTTTGATAGGAAAGCTCGGGCCTTTGGTTTCTAGCTTGACTCTACCTGTGCTGTTTCTGTAGAGACTCATGATGAGCTCTATGTACTGGTGATTTACGCCTTAGTTTTTGAGGGCTTCCCATATGCTTTCATGTGCCACCTTATCAAATGCTTTCTGGTAGTCTATGTAGGCAATGTAGAGTGGTCTCCGTTTCTCCTGGTATTTTTCTATAAGTAGTTCCAATGTATGAATGTGGTCTATTGTTGAAAACCCTTTCCTGAAGCCTGCTTGTTCAACTAGTTGCTTTAGTTCCAGTGATGCGCTTATCCTTTTATTGATGATTCTCGAAAAGAGTTGTAGATAGATGATAGTAAGCTTATGGGTCTGTAGTTTGAAATATCTTTGGGATCACCGTTCTTATAGATTAAAATAATATTTGATTCAGCCCTTTCTGATGGTATCTCACCTGTTTACTGTATTTGGTTGAACAGATTCGCTAAAGGTAGAGCTAATATTGTTTGGCCTATTTTTAGGGCTTCATTGTGTACATAATTTGACCCTGGGCTCTTGTCTCTCTTTAACCTGCTTATCGCCTCTAGGATTTCTAATTCGGTTATTTCGTTTACTTCGCTTTCTTCGCCAGTACTTTTCGATGAATAGGTTATGGGGGCTTTTCACTATATAGATTCTTGTAGAATTTGGTAGCCACTTCTATGATCTCGTTACGATTGTGTTGAGTTTTTCCTGATGATTTAAATCCCTCTATCCATGTTTTATTTAGTGTTAATTCTTTATAAGCTTTTTTGATACTTGCTGACTGCTTCAGATGTTTTTATCTTGCCTGTGCTTAGCGTAGTCGTTTTTAATGTATTTGCTAATAAGTTTATACAGAGCTGTCATTTCGTTTTTTTTCACTTCGGGATTTATTTTTAATTTTATGTAGTGTTCTCCTTCTGTCTATAAGTTGTACTGTGCGCGGTGATAATATTCCATAGGCTTTGGGATCGGCTGATTGAATGGGCTTCTCATAGGCTTTTAATAATTGTACTGGTTAGAATGGTATAGTATGTTTGTACACAGTTAGATTCTTACCAGCTCGGTAGTGTGAAGTTAAATAAAAGCTTGTAATTACTTAAATTGTACTTTTTCATGTATATTTTCACATAAGTAATAAGTATTTATGAATATTTATTAGCTATGAAAAATTTATTGCATTAAAAAATAAGCCTTTAAAGCCATTGTAAATAGATTAACTATAACGCCATAAAATAATTTGATCAGAGACCATAATGAATTAAACTTAGTGGAAAAAAATAGACGCTATGAATAAGTTTAATGTGAAATAAAAAATTATCACAAGATGCAAATTAGAATCATTAATAAAATCGTCTACTTTAAACGAATACTCCACGCATTGTAACCTTCTTGACATTGATTTTTCTTGACTTGACTTTTTGATTGAATGAAAAATAACAAGCCGACACTTACACGGTGTATGACGGCAACCCGAATCGCGTGATTTTTCAAGTTTAAGGGGGAAAGTTGAAAAGTGTGTTATATGATAACACAAAATGTAATTTTTGCCAACAAGCCTAAAATGCGATATTCGTGAAGATATCCAAAAAGTTTTGTTCTGAAGGTGCAAGTTTCGGCCGGTTTGAAAGTGTGGCTGAGGTTATAGGTTGAATTTAGCATGCCACCTGAAACTTGATATTTTCTAACGAGCCGAAATTTATTCTAATGTCGTGCTCTTGTCACAAGACACCTATAAAAAAAATATCTAACGTGGGGAACAGTGTGTACCGACGAATTTAGGGCTACAGCAGGGACTTAAAATTGTCTAACAAGCGGTCGGCTTGTTATTTTTCATTCAACCAAAATGTCCATGGGATCTTCGTCTAATACGTTACGGACCGTCTAAAACGAAAGTATGTACACAGTAACTTACATAAATTTTTAGATCTTGTAATTATGATCTTATCATGTATAATTTCTGATAACGTTTATTCTGTTCTCGAAAAAATTTTTTTAAATTGCCAAAAAATACAAAATTTATATTTGATTCTGCGGATCATGGTCTCATACAAAACTCTGTGTCCACGCGCATGCGTCTACACCATATTATACAAAATTTACATATTTTTAACAAATGTTCGCATTAAAACTGTCAGGCCTAATGCTTGATGACTTCGTTACCCCCGATTTCTCTAGTTTTAGTCCTTTTCAGAATGGACCTGAAAAGGGTTGTATGTTAAACGAACCTTCATTACCAGGAGAGCAGAACACATAAAGTGGTCGCTACACTTTTGCCCTTGTCGCGTCACAGCACAAACGTACACTGCACCGCACCGGGTCAACGCACATTGCAAAAATACAGATGTAGTGTTTTCTTGTATTTACGTAAAACATTCATACAACCATTTGATCACAAGTACATTTTACAATTAACTTTATAGTGATTAATAATTTTCTTTTAATTTTTAAATTTCATGGAATACACATCTATTAGTAATTTATGACTGTAGTAGGTACATGTATAATACTCAAGCTACCTTAAATTTTTTTCTACAATTGACACTGAAATAATTAACTGCAATTTGACTTAAAAGTTAATTGTGAATGGTATTAATTGTACCTATTACGTATTTAAATTTACACAATGAAGTTAGGCTTCTGTATACAAACAAAGAATATGTAACGCACTTACTACTTACACGGTATAAAACCAACGGAAAATAAGACTACATACATTATCCTTCATACATATTCACAAACACATACATGAAATGTACTTATCTCTTTTGCACTCACGACAATCAATAGCTCTCTCGAATTGCATTCTTAAATGCATTGCGACGCTTCTTGGCACGTGCTAGCAAACTCTTAGCTTGTCAGCTACCCTGGTAGATTGTAGTGAAGCTAAACAGTATGATCTCGGTGATCGCATTTTCCTGTTCGTCAATTAATTAAAATATTATTTAAACTTTAAGTCCTATTTACAGATATGTCTATTGTAGTACAAAACCGAAGTGAAGTTTAACACTTATCGAATATAACGTTGGATTTTCATGTGAACTTATTTATACAGATTTGCATAAACATTTTTATTAAAATTTCGAGTACTGTATTTTCAAACACAAGGATTGTAAGTTATGATGCACATGCCGTTCATACTTTTATTTACTGTATTTTTCGAATTATTTTATCATTCGTGTTAAAAAATAATGTAAATCAAATCGTTGCATCTCAAGTCGGAGTCACTTCACAAACTTGTTTGCAAAATGCACTGCACTTTAATGCAATCGGCTACCAGGCTACCATGAAAACGAAAGAGCTCAAAATGCAACGTGTTGTAATGCAGATAATAATACTGTAACCATGTAAATATATCAATACATCATGTGATGTGATAAACTTAATAGTTAATTGTGAATTGTACAAACACAACGAATTTCTAAAAATGTTATGAATTAGTGATCTACTTTTTGAAAAATATGAGTAGGTATGCTCGAAAGTATGTAACACTTAAAAATATGTATTTTTATTGCACAAGAATGAAAATGATCGTTTTTAATTTCATTAATATTTTGTGTATTAACAAACTTTAAAACTTTCTCGAAGGAATAAAAGAAAATAATAAAAAAGGAATCGTGCTGTCAATCGTATAAAAATGTATTTAAACAACATTTTAATTAAAATAAACGTCAGCTTTATTATATACTCTAAGAATAGAGCATGAAGAAATGTATGTACCTGTCATTAAACGGTTAATGTCAATGTGTTGATTTATTACTGTTAAACTTTGGAGTTAAACGCTTATCGCGAGTTCAAACAGCTGCAAAGATTATCTAAGCTTATTGTATTGTGATTTTTAGTTTTCAGTTCCAAAATCTAAAAAGAAGTTCATCATTTTTGAAATCACTCGGTGTTTGTCTGCAGGTCTATTGCAATTTTGTAGGAGTGCATTATACACGTATAATCGTATACCTAAATAAGATTGAGTTTATGATCTTGAAATAACTGTTTTTTTATAAGTTTTATGTTTCATATTTACAATAGCAAAACCCAAGGATCTTTAATTTTTTTTTATCTCTTCAAAGGCATTAATATTGGGAATTTAATTACTGAATCGATTCAGTTGTGAGTTTCGTAGAAAATTATTGTATTTGTTAGGGAGAGATAAGTGATTTTTAGGATTATGGGTTTCACGCTGACTATTTAATTATAAATTCTACGCAGATGATCGCTATTGATGATACTACTTGATACTACAACGAATTCTACGTAAGCAGAACTGCGGGCAAAAACTAATAAAAGTAAATATAATTGTTTGAAAAAGTTTGATGAAGTTACTTTACATACAGATGCAATGTTTAAAAATACTCTCTGATATGAATTGTTATCACCTCACAGCTGCAACAGCCCAATTTGATCAAGAAACCATAACACTCACTTTGTACAAATATTTTTCTTTATTGTCATTTGTCATGCAGCTACGTTGGATAATATAATATTGTTACGGATTGCAGTTTTGAAGAGCGTGGGAATAAATTAAAATAATCAAGAATAAATAGTCACTGGCAACGAACAACCTTTCTCCGTATGATACAAGTACATCGATATTGACTTACAATAGGATATTAGTTATTTCAGTGTTGGTAATTTTTTCAACATATTTGCTGAAAAAATGCATTTACGAAGCCTTTATACATTGTTCAAAAGTTAAAAATTACGCACCATACAACGGAACGGAACGGTAAAATAGGTACTCTCACCTAAGTACCTATTTTATCGCATACGCCGTTGTATGGCGCCGTGCGAATCCTTTACGCTTTTTTTTTAATTTCCATAAAAAATATATAAGAATTCCACTAAGGAGTTTCACATTAAGAGAATAAATAGGCTGAATGAACCTCCTTGGAAGGGCTTTTGCTCAATACGTTTGCCTCACAAATGAGACGAAAGATGTAGTTCTAATTTTCACCACGCGCACGTGGCGCCATTTGCAAATGTGCGCCATTTTCATATTAGAAACCAAAGAGAATGTAACATTACTACGTAATTAGAAACGTCGAAGATTTTTGATTTAGATTGCGAATTTCCGACTGATATTTATAAACAAAATAATAATATGAGTTCTAGCGAGATATACGATATTGATATGGACTCTACCGCCTGACATCTTGAATGAGGCATAAATTGCAGTAAATTGGCCTCTTGCCTTCAAAATCACGAGTGCGCTATTTAATGATTTACAATAATTTTATGTCATGGAAGACTCGAAGAAATACTCAATCATTCTATGAAAATGTTTTGATGGCTTAATTCAATGAATTACGTGTGAAGTTTAAACCGTCCTCAATGTGGTCAATATATTCGATGTTAAAAAGCACTGTAAAAACCAATAATGACATTAATTTAACAAAATACATAAAATACAAGTATTTTTGAAACGACAGGCAGATGGCTACTACACAAGCAAGAAATCAAAAGTATTCACTGCAGCTAACGTAGAAAAATTTCCTAATGCCGCGTCATATGAAAGATATTTAGTAACTAAGGAACGTTTTCAAAACTTTACTTTAAACCTTTTTGTAGACACTTACTTATTTGCTATAATAGTTTAGGCAATGCTTAATTTAGTAAGTAGGTACCTATATTTGATAGTTAATTTGGTCATTTACCTGTATAGAACTACATAAAGCATACTTAAATTACTTGTATTTTATTGCAGGCTATATTAGTTTTTGGTATATCTGGGGCGTGCAGACGACAAGAATTAGCTAAATGTGAGCGATATCGAAAACCATGGCGACTTATTGCTTGTCAAGATACCTGAAACAAAAACTAAAATCCCTCGTATATTCACCGTACATGATGAGTTTTACGCAATTGTCAAGAATTATCAAGCTCTAAGAATTACAAACGCAAAGAGTAACAGATTCTTTCAAAAGTACCAACACGGTAAATGCATGCGGCAAGTCGTTGGCGTTAAAAAAATCGGTAGTGTACCAAAAGAAATAGTCACGTTCTTGAAATTGGAAAATCCGGCTAGTTATACCGGTCACAGATTTAGAAGAACCTCTGCAACATTACTGGCGAATTCCGGAGCCGATATCATTACCCTGAAACGCCACGGAGGATGGCGCTTAAATAATGTTGCAGAGGGTTATACTGAAGACTCAGTGCACAATAAAATTGAAATAGGCGGCGACAATATATCAGTCTATAAATATAAATAATGCTGTGAACTGTCAGAGTGGAATGAACAGCTTTTTCCCACTTGAGAGTAATATATTAGTTTGAATATTTAATGCTTGAGTTAATATAAATTAACTATAAGAACTTTTCTATAACGTTTAATTTTCATCACACGTGTTTAATTGTTACACTACAAAATCTGTAAGTTTATAATAAAAAATGCATGCGGCAAGTCGTTGGCGTTAACAAAATTGGTAGTGTACCAAAAGAAATAGCCAAGTTCTTGAAATTGGAAAATCCGGCTAGTTATACCGGTCACAGCTTTAGAAGAACCTCTGCAACATTACTGGCGAATTCCGGAGCCGATATCATTACCCGGAAACGCCACAGAGGATGTCGCTTAAATAATGTTGCAGAGGGTTATACTGAAGACTCAGTGCACAATAAAATTGAAATAGGCGGCAACAAGATATCAGTCTATAAATATAAATAATGCTGTGGAACCGCGTACTTCTACCTCACACGAAAACGTCCAGCCGCCGCCACCGCCGCTGCAAGCTCCGCCGCCGTTTACGGCACATTCTCCCGTTCAACAGAATACGTGTGAAATGAATAATGTCAGTCAGTTAAACTTCTAAAGCAGCAAATTTCACTTAATTTCAATAATTGTTCAAATTTTACTATTAATTTCCAAGAGTAGTGACCTATCTGTATAGCTTCTTATTTGCTATTAAAAATAGTCTAATAAAAAAGTTTGTTTCATTACCTATATAGTACTGTTTTCTCGCAAAAATGTTGAAAAACGTTGTATGACAAACGTGGGGAAATTGGTATTTACAAACTCGTGACTATGGTAAGCCCTCCACTTCGTATCGGCCTTACCTACATTCCAACTTACCGCACAAGTATCATAAATAACTATTACTTGGTTTACTTTTGTTTGTTTTGTTTTACTTGTTCCGTAGCAAAAGTGTAAATATCTGCTACGACTACTCCCTGGTCTAATTCTTGTATACTTTTAATAGTACTTCACTTGTAAGTGAAGACGAGTTTAATTATGTTTTTGATGTAAATGGAAAACAACAGCTCTCGCTTTTATACATTTCTAGACGTGGTTATTACGCGACTCGGTGCAGTGAACGTTAGACGTAATAGGTGTTGCTTTCTAAGCAGTGAAGGTGAGGTACACGCCCGGCGCATTGCGCGCAGTTCAAGTTTAGTTGCGCGGCCGCAGCGATAATTGCAGAGATCGTTGTACTTCTAACGCTGCGCTGGGGCAACGAACGCGTGCAGCTGCCCGGGAAATAGATCCCGTCCCGACTATTTCAGAACACGCAGCTTAGATACCACCCGCTCCTGGCATCGCTTTTACGCGTTTTACTAACGACTTATCTGTAATGTGAGAATTTAAAAAAGCTGGGGTTGCGGCTTGATATAAATACACATCACGTGTATTTAATTTTATCAGCTGTGGAACTGACTATGAAACTACAGGCAACTAATTGCCTATAGTTTCTTTAATATGGATCTAGTTGAGGAGGAAATATATGCTTCAGCTACACGAACAGGTGAAATGTCGTGAAAATTGGTTAAGCAAAAGGAACATCAGATTGAAACGAACAGCCCTTTCACACTTGAGAGTAATATTGGGTCCTTACATATGAAATTGGCGTTTTGTACGGGAGGAATATAAAGTCAAATTTTTTTTGTAAAATATATTTAATTAATTAAAGTATGCACCGTTGTTATCTATGCACTTTTGCCATCTCATAGGTAGTTAATTGATCCCTTTACTAAAAAAACCATGGGGGCGAGAATCAATAAACTCTTTGAAGGCGGTTTGGACTGCCGCATCGGAGTTGAATTTTTTTCCTTGTAAGAAGTTGTCCAAATTCCGGAAAAAATGGTAATCTGTTGGAGCAAGGTCCGGGGAGTACGGTGGATGTCGCAGACATTCCAATTGTAGCTCATCTAACTTAGTGGTTGTTTGTTGTGCAGTGTGTGGTCTTGCGTTGTCGTGAAGCAGCAGTGGCCTAAAGCGATTGACCAATCTCGGTTGTTTAGCAGCTAGTTATTCCTTCATGATTTGCAGTTGCTGACAATAGATATCTGTCATAATCGTTTAGCCTGGTTTTAGAAAGCTGTAGTGAACGACACCGGCGCTAGTCCACCAAACACTCACAAGTAACTTTTTCTGAGTCAATTTTCGTTTAGGGCAAAATTTGGCTGGGTCTCCAGGGTTCAGCCATTGCGACGAGCGCTTCCGATTATCGTACAGTATCCACTTTTCATCACAAGTAATGATTCGGTTTAAAATCCCTTCATTATTGTGTCGGTTGAGCAAAGTAACACAGCAGTCGACGCGTGTTTGCAAGTGCGATTCACTCAATTCATGAGGTACCCATCGTTCAAGTTTTTTTACTTTCCCGATTTGCTTCAAGTGGATTAATACAGTTTTGTCACTTACCCCGAAGCCTGCAGCTATCTCTGAAGTGTTTTGTGATGGATCCGCTTCCACAATAGCCTTTAATTCTTCATTTTCCACTTTGGTCTCCGGCCGTCCACGGGGTTTGTTCTGAAGGTCGAAATTTCCAGAACGAAAACGTTGAAACCAAAAACATACCGTGCTTTCTTTTGCGACACCAGCGCCGTACACATCATTAATCCTTCGAGCTGTTTCTGCAGCACTGGTGCCACGGTAGAACTCATACTCGTAAATATACCGATATTTCATATTTTCCATTGTGCGGTAATAAGCGACGCCAAAGAAAAAAATAATGAGGAAAAAAACAAATGAATGACTGTTTTCAAAACTCAAATGTATCAGCTAAATGAATCTATAAATTTGAATTTGGAATTCTTAACCAAAGAGGAGATATTTCAGATCAAAGTGGTCAGTACGACAAAACGCTAATTTCATATGTAAGGACCCAATATATTACTTTGAATATTTAATGCTTGAGTTAATATAAATTAACTATAAGAAATTTTCTATAACGTTTAATTTTCTTACACTACAAAATCTGTAAGTTTATAATAAAAATATAACCCATAGGTACAAAAATTTCATTTTATATTTAATTTATTATTTTTTTTAATCAAAGTTGACTATTAATGTCTATAATTCATTACCAAATTTTCTTCTTTAATCATTTCAACTCAATATTTAGAGGAATTAACGAATAACAAATTCAGTTGTGCGATTTGTACAGGTTGCTTTAGTCTGAGTTATCCTCAAAAGCGCTGAACTTACAGATGCTTTAAATTATTAGACTGACACACATAGAGAATATAAATGACTTTTATCAATTCTATAAAATGTGTATAATTAATTATTATAAAGACAATAAATAATGTTTCTGTAAATTATTTCTTTGTACCATAAGACTACTGAAAGATTTTTTCAAAAGCGCCGCTTCTGCCGATTTCCACGGATCCTAGCATATTACTGCAGAACGCAAATGACGATTACGGTTATTTTCACATTTTCCATTGGTAAAATTAGTTTAAAATATTAAGTAACTATGATTACCGATCTTCGAAAGTTGTTATAAACTTTGTTTCAAAATACTAATAATTTCAAGATTGCTGTCCTGTCTATTTTTGAGAATGCATTAAATTACATAAAATCTGTCAAGACGACATTGAATTATATATTTTTAAATGAAGAAATTTAGTATTGAATTTTTATAGTTAATAAACAATAGCAACAAGCAACTACGTATCTATTGTTAGCGTCTTTTACTACAGCATATTACTATAGCATTTATGCAATAGCATAGATGCGCTGGCATGGCCCATTTAGTAGCGCGAAGTTCACCAGGGCGTTGCACTTTCGATGCGAATCAACAGCGCTCGCGCTGTGAAAGTGATTCACCTTTTAATAACAATTCTTCAAATGATATGCAGTTCAACTTCTACATCATAATATTTGATACTTTTTTCCAAGCAGTATTACAATTTATAAAGCTATTAGAATTTCATTTGCGTTTAAAAATTTTTAATAGATAAAAAGTTGCTTTTAATATCGAAATGTATTGTGAAAATGAATATAATTTCCATTAATTATAATAATGTATTTTCAATAGAGTTTTATCAGCCGTAAATAACCAATACAAAATATATTTCTATAATAATACAACAACACATTTGTTGTGTTCCGATTCAGAATTATTACTTATATGACTACCTTATGTATTAATGTCTAAAAAAATAGCTTTTTCTATTTCTATATTATGCGAAAAGGATAATGTTAAAATGAAACGAGTCGGTGTTTTATAGTTTTAAGGCTTCGTTTGTACGTATTCTTATAATATTGCATATTTACTTGTAAATATAAATAATAATCTTTAATAAACAAATAGTATAACTAATATAATAGTATAACAGTAATATCATTTGTACATTACGCAAAGCTAGTATTAGACATGAGTACAAATACGAATATATGTATATCAAAGATATTACATCTTGTCGTGCTGGGAATGTAGGCAATAGAAAAAAAAACTGCAATGTTAGAAGTATCTAAGCAACTAGGGTGCAGTGGCCGGCCGGTGCCAGTGACCTGCGACGTGCGCCGCCTATGTCTGCGCGGAGCGTAGCGCGCTGCTACGATCTGCTACGAGTGTTACAAACTTATCTTTTAAATTGCCTCATTTTTCATTTCAATTTTGTTCTAAATGAAATCATTTTAATTTTTAAATTAATATTTACTTCTTTTACGACTGATTTTATGAATGGCAATATTTCTTATATTTATTTTTATTGAATCCTAAGCCGTTACCTGCTCGCTCCGCTGGGCGTAAATGAATGAATAATTTGTACCTATAGTAGATTGGTGAAGGATCAATGAAATTCAAAAAATTAATAGCCTAAAATCATCTACAAACAATTCCACGTCGTATGGTCATAGTCCCATACCGATACGTTCAGTACTTTTCACGTGATTACGTGACAAAGAAAACCATTTTCATTTTACATATAATAAATTAGTGCGGGTGTTATAAAACGAGTGTTATAAGTTTAGTTGCAGCTAAGCGAATTAAAATAATATTTTAACTATTTAGAACATAGGTGTTATTGGATACTTCTGAATTAGACATTTCGATAATTACGGTGAGGCGTAAAGTTATCGTGTCATCCCGTATTCTGTTATGGAGGACCCATGACGTGTCGCCAAGATCAATACCGGGAATCCCTTTAGAAGTACTGAAGTTTCAATGAGTCATTAGACAGTGCTATTTTTGGAAACTATTGTTATGCACATTTACATATTAGTCGCACCATTTTTATTTTGGGTATTAGTCAATTATTTATTTTTGCATGAACAGCACTATTAAAAGGTCCTAAAGACTATTTATTAAAAGTGCATATTATTGTATAAACTAGAACGAGGTCGTACGTAAATTGGAGAAATAAATTCGAATTCTTCTGAAGCCTACAATACAAATTAAAAACCTGAACATAGGTACATGTATCTATCACGTATGACTGTATATCTTAAGTTTTCAATTAATTAATTTTACCACATTGAGCGATAAGTAGCTGATTGGGCGATTTTGAAAGAGCTCTTACATTAAAAATTTCAGATTCGGTCAGATGCTACTGTTACGGCTTGCTCGCTTATTAAAATCTAAGTGGGTACGCTACTATGTAGTTTTCAGTTTTTTTAATCTCAGTAAAATGATAGCTGATTACGAATATCTGTAACCCGCTTTTTTACATAAAATAATTTAAGTTTATGTGTGCACTGCATTACCTTAAAATATTTGGAATTCGCTAATTTTTAACCATAACCGCCAATTTTTCATCGTCATATATGGAAACCTTATTAACATGAAGACGCTATAGAAGTTCATTAATGTTATTTTAAATATTGTTATCGATTAAAATACTATACATAGAAAGTAGGAACTAAACAATATTATTGTAATAAGAAGTGTTTCACAACTATTTTTCAATCGATCTTAATTTTATTAATCGATTGTTTTCTTCACAATTATTTAAAAATAATTGTTCAATTAGTCTTAATTTTATTCGTCGATTTTCTTCTTTATTGTTCGACAATGTCATTATGTCATATGACATATTGCAATTATTACGTTTGTATCATATAAATATATTGTACTTTTCCTGCTTAATATATAGAGTATAATAGTTTAAAGGGTACAAGGTAGGTATACAAAGAGCTTGACTTAGAACATAGTAATAGAAAGTGGGAGTGAAATTATGCAGTTAAGTGAAACCACGCAAGCAATCATACGAGTGAACTACACCTAGAATTACGACGGTAATTCGTAACAAACATTGAACATTACCCCAATAAACTAATCGGAAAGCTGTTGACACAACTAAATGTAACAACACAAAATATTAATATCGTATCATACAAAGAATGAACTTTGTGCATATTATTGTGTATAATATATAAAAATCATTCGAAAATGTTAAATTTGAATGCAAGCAGCAGTTATGTAAAATGTTTTCAAAAGTCAATTTTAAGTGAATGTCGATGCCTTGGTTTATATTTTCTATAAATTATTGCCGCTTTGTAGTTTTAGGAAATACACTACATTATTGGATATTTTTCCGTCTTACATCTGAATATCATTCCTTAATATTTTAATTTAGTTTACACATTTTAAGATAATATGCTTTATTTGTTACTTTATTTGTTATTTAAAGTATATTTTATAAGATAGTTTTCAATTAACATTAGCTATTTTATTTATATATGAAAATTTTGTTGTACCATAGTACGCAATTTCTTTACTAAACTAACTACTAAACTCAATTACACTATTTCTTTATTTTTTATCTTAATTTTGAACTTACAAATTATAAAATAACGCATCTACTATTCATACATTTTTTCATATAATACAATGCCAATGTATTTTGATCACGTATGTGAATGCAATTGAGATGATAATTGAGTTGTGTGTGGATGAATTCAGCTCGGCACGGGATCGGGCGCGGTCAGTTTTTGCAAGCACGCATACAGATGCGATGCATGCGGTGCCGGTGGCGCGGCTCGCGGCTCGGCCGACGACCCGCCCCCGGCGGTTGACCCCGCTGCACTGCTGTAACACACGCTTACAACCAAAGTACCTAACAGTTTTCCCTGAAAAATTGAATAGAATAATATATGTCGTAACAAGGCTAGTGATGTCATAAATATATTCGGACAATATACAGATATCTATTTCTTTATACCGTAGATATTTAAGTAGATATAAAACGTAACAGGCTCTACTTAGACGACATCTTCCCTGCACGGAAAAATTCTCAATTTTAAACACAATTTAGTCAGCTTAAAAATAATAAGCTGAGTAATTTTTAAAATGTAAATCATAACCTTAATGCGATTGAATATTTTTTGGGTATGTTATTTTGGGTAAATAACAAATACACTTTATTTCCAGTGAAGTCAAAATATAAAGTTCTCTAACATCGCAAATACTCTATACTATCATTACCGTCGTCGTAGATATCCAGCACGAATATTATTGTCTCATCTCTAATTCGAGTCATCTTTTCATCATCCTTACTGCTTATTGAAAGCGGGAAAGAGAAGTCAATATATACGTCTATATATCGAAGTTGTTATTAGATAAATGTAGTAGGGCTCGGATCACGGGCGAGAGTCGACGGCCTCTGTCAAGGCCCAAACGGTCAGGGCCGCGCAATATCTAACTCGATTTATACAATCTCGAAGGACTTCATTTTAGTAATTTAATATTATAACGACGCAAAACATTTCGTATTAAAGCGTTTAGATTAAGTTTCAGAGTATTTTACAGTATATAGGCATATGTAAGTATGTACACGTGTGGATTAAAAACAAAATACTTATACATATTATAATTTTGACATAAACTGTATCTATAAAAATATATTAAAAAATTCGCTACTGTATTACTCTCAATGTAAACTAAGGGTAACAGGTATTATGTACGAATTCCCACAGCGAGACCAGTATTAACGACTATTTTAGTATATACATGCGCGCATAATATTGTGTACATATTTCACAATAACTACAAAACTGTTAAATATTCATAATCATGAAAATATATCTGTATATCAATATAGATACGTGAACATACATATAATTTTATATCTAAGCCATTCCATCAATGCTAAAAGTATCTATTGTGTAATCCCTTTACGTTTACGGTTACAATCCATGAACATTCAGAAGTAGATAATTATATATCATTACATCATTAGTCACTATTGCAGTCAATTTTGTCTACTATAAGGTCTACATGTATATGTATATGTCAGTTACGACGGTGCGGAAACGAGGTGCGTTGAATTTCTCCCGTCTGGCCCCACACCACTTCCCCCCTGTCTGCAGGGGGTTCACCACCTTACCACCCCTAAGCCTCTGGTTGCAGTTCACTCTCACTAACCCACTGCAGCACAGTCAATCATGCGTATCGCACTATCTAATTGAAGGTGATAGCTATAGTGAACAAATATCAAGTACAGACGCTTCAAAGAAATAAGATTAAAAGAGATTTTTATTTCAAGCAACCATAAATAATATATACCGTACAGGCATATACATATATAGTATTAAAAAAATCCTGTCCGATCCGAGAACGTAATTATAAAGTATCGATTTCGGTCGTATTTATGTAATCCTTTTTAGATAATAAGTAAAAAAAACCGGCCAAGTCCGAGCCAGACTCACGCACCAAAGATTCCGTACCACCATACAATGTATTTATGTTATGTATTTACCAAAAAAATATGAGTCGGATTCAAATACAAACTTAACCTTGCAATTAAAAAAGACACGTTCTCTCATACTCTTCAACTGCAAATGTAAGGTTGTAATGGCAAAAAAGTGTGATATAATTACAAATTTGCAATTTTTGGATTTATCCGTTTTATTGTACTGTGAGACTGCTTGTTGCCAAATTTCATGATTCTAGGTCAACGCGAAGTACCCTAGGTAGCTTTTTGTTTGAGTACCTAAATGGCCGTATCTTTTGATCGCGTTGACTTAAAAGCTTGTATTTTTTATAGCTTCAAGAAACCTCGGTATTTCATTAATTTCAACCTGATACATCTACTCATTCTTGATATAAAGGGTCTTGACTGACAGACAGGTATACAGACACACGGACACCGAAGAGATACTCAAAATTCTTAATTTTGAGTTTTCCTTTTGAGGTACGGAACCCTCAATATATACCCCGAATACAGAAAAAAAAATTAATTAGATTAAGAAAATGACATGGCAACACATGCGGTACGAGTTCCGGCGCGCGTCTCCTATCGGATATGAGGCGCACCGCTGGCGGTGACGACGGTGTTGTCACATTTCAAAAATTTACTAGATTTTGGGGTAATCAGGTACTAAAAACGTGTATTAGTACAATACACGTTACAATAGTCAGGAGCAATATTAATGTAATGCAATTTATGTAATTATAAGAGTACCTACTAAAAATTACAATAACATCTTTATTTTCATGAAGAATATAATTTTCTTATTTTTCCGGGTAATGGGTTACCCATATGATTCTTTAGGATTGGACATGGTTTTTACATACTGTATATGTATGTATGTACGTACAAAAGCACATTGAGCTAATATCGAATCGTGTGAAAAGGACAAAGCATTTTACTCATATTTCTAGGGTTCCTAACCCCAAAGGAAGAACGGAACCCATTAAGACAGCGCATACGTCCATCTATCTGTCACAGTCGACTTTCTCAGAAACTATGTGAAGTACAAAACTGAAATTCGGTGTAATAATATTTCTTGTTAGTCGACATAATATGTAGGTCTAGATAACATTTTGTAGAAATGAAATGTAATTTAAATAATAATCCAATTGTTTACAGTATTACAAAATTAACACTAGTTAGTTATGTACGTACACAATTACACATCATAATTTTGCATTCTCTTTACATGAACATACGAATATATCCAGTAAACCATCTTCATTGCCTGAATATGTCGTCCTAAAAGAGGTTTTTGATAGCATGCCACACACTGTATCACTCAAAACTGTTAGCATGTTCTCTTTTTATAATGTCTGCAAGTCAGTGGTGAAAGCACCACGGTAGCGGGGCTGAAGTAGAAGGCGCGGAGGGGGAGGGGCTGAAATGAGGGGAAGTGCCCCCATGTCTAGACTGGGTCGGTAGTTTTCCGGGATTCAGTCGGCTTTGGCTGCAGTCTCACCCACTCAGTGCAATGTAACCATATAGGCATACTACATATGCATGTAACATACACTTTACATAGAACTGTCTAAGTGTCGAGTCGGACGATGTTTTTGTACTACTTTATCGTGTAGGTATTCTAATGTAGCTTTAATGATAGATAGAGCTCAGTAGGGAAGCTAGAGAAATGGATACCTGATCGCAAATGTATTTATGCGTTACAATAGTCAGGAGCAATATTACTGTAATGCAATTTATGTAATTATAAGAGTACCTACTAAAAGAGTATAAGAATATGTGTAAAATTATTATCCTTACGTATAAGTATAATTTGTATTCTTATATGTATTTTTATTTTTACATTTTGCATAATATGGCGTTCATAATTATAGCAAAAAAAAACCATAACTCAAAAATAGTATTTGTTTGATGTCTGAAACCACTTGTTTTTGGTTTTATGTATTGGACAAACCAAAGTAAGCCAAAGCAAAAAAAGTTCCAAAAAAATATCGCTTCTCTGTTAGTCCAAGACAGAAAGAAAAATTTAGATTGGAAGTTACCAGCTGAATGTATCTTCCCACGCAAGTCGTATAAATCAACTATAGAATAAGATTTTTTTGTTATGAACTTTTACAGATGATAGCTTAGCATTTGGCCAGCGCTATAAAATATGATTTCGTTAGCTATCAGTATGCCCAAGTACTTATTGCCATTAGTGGTGTCTCGGTTTGATTTTATTGTCGGCTCTATGATATGAGAATAATATATTTCGTTTCAGTTTATTTTCATGTGCTACTAACACATTTATATTACTAACCTTATTCAATATATTACATATGTATACTTGCATAGTTTGCAAAAGTAACATTTAAGTAATTTCTCAGTATTCATAGTCAATAGAGTAACAATTCCACTGGACACCGTCCGGTTCAATTCTTAGGAGCTGTATAGGTTCTTGTTGCAAGGCAAACAACAGGAATAAATAGAGGTGTCTATGAACTAGTAACAATAGGCCGTTTTCTTCTATAACAAGCCTTTGTGATATCGAATTATTACAAGGTCTTGTAAAAGTATATTACTTTATATATTTACCGAACAGAACAAAAAAAATTAATGTAGAAAGAGATTCAAATCTATTCAAATTATAGATTTTTTTAATGTATTCATTTTTATTAAATTGTTAATTTTTTAGATCACATGTCCTTCTATCAAATTTGATATCTGGCATAACAATAAATCTCGTCAACCCATATTTTGCACTTGAAAATGCATATTGCATATTTTCAAGTATTTATAGGAAAATTAAAGAAGGGAAAAACTGGGTACCAACTTGAATTTACCCTCCTCCCCGCCCCCTTTTCTCCCAAACTATCTAGAATTTTAAAAATTTCATGAATTATAGGAGTCTTATGTAAAGATTATAGAAAAAAGAATATGTAAAAAGAATACGTAAGTCTTATAGGTTAGAAATTTATTTTAGTGTTACACTTGGGCTTACACACGTTACAAATTACATTTGCGCTTGACCAATTTTTTTGATTTTACACTGGTCTAAGATGAAAAGAAATACAATGTACTAGCTGCTTGTACCTTGCCACACAGGCGCGAAAGTCGGCCAAGGGATTAGCTTTTTATAAGTAACTTATGTAGGCTATGGAAAAGCAATCTGGGATCGATTTTGAAGTGTCTTTATTACACACCGATGTCCCGTCCAGCCCGAAGGAAAAATTTCATGACGTACCTATTCGTAGGATTCGATATGGTTCACAATAAAAAGGTAAAATTGCACTTAGAAGGAAAAATTAATACTAACTGATTTAACTATCACGAAATATCTGTCTAAATAGCAACGCTAATTGTGTTTCATAACACCCAACTGAAGGGTCGTACCGTCGCCGGTATATTTAGCAGTTCGAGCAAGGAGGTGAAGTGTGATGAGGAGGGGGCCGGCGCCTTTGACGAGGAAACGTAGGGCGGAGGAGGGCGTTGACCGTGAACATGGGGCGGCATCGATCCGCCCGGCCATACCCTCGCGCAATGGGAAAGTGTATGCGATCGTCGCATCTTCTTATAACATTATAGAAGAAAAAAGAATACTTGATGTTTTTCTTCTTAAAATAACTATATACTGCAGTACAGGCGCTAGCAAAATAAAAAAAAGAAAACCCAAATTTAACCAAATTCAGATATCAGTTGGAAGACAAAGAGACACTTTATATTACAATAATCACTATATTTATAAAGGTAACAGACGCAATTATTTGTCTACGATTCTTTGTGTCGAAACTTTATAATATTTGTAGAGTTCCACCTTCTACTACAAATACCAAATTATCACTGATTCGAACATCATTCATACCGCAAATACAGAAATCGTAAATCAGTTACGTGATTGAAGAAGGTCTTGCCGTCACTAATGATCGCCGACACATTTGCCATTGTAGTAAGTAATAAGGGCACGTCCAAAAGTCGGTTTTACTCATAGTTCCTCTATGTAACAGGTTATCAAATTCACTCTCCCTCTCTTTTTATGTCGTTATGTCATAATTTAATTTTAATGTAAAATTAATGTCGATTATGAGATTGCTTTTACATTATATTTTATTTTAAAATCTTAATCCGTGCTTACAATGCCCATAAAATTGAATTCATTTGGTAGATATGACGTCACAGAAGACTCCTCTATCCCTATCAATCACACTATGTCACACTTTGTAGACCTCCTCCCACCCGTCTAACGTGTGACGTAATTTACGGATGGCCAGTATGTCCTGACTAATATCTAACTACCTCAGCGGCAAAGAGTTTTAAAGTCATATTGATTGTCAATCATCATTTATAATAGGTATAATCAATTTATATTTTCTATGTTACTACATATTTATACAAATAATATTACTTAATTACGGTTCGGCAGCTCAAAAGTAAAAAAGGAAATTCTTATAGGTTCACCTCGTTGTCTGTCTATGTGTCTCTGTCCGACCTGTGAAGAGACCTTTATCTCAAGAACGAATAGAGGTGTCGAGTTAAATTGTATATCGAACACTAAGACTAAAGGACCATAGAATTTAAAATTTATATCAAACACTAAGATTAACTAAGGGACCATAGACCATGGTAGTCTATGGTCTCTTGAAGCTGTAAAAATTCAAGCTTCTAAGTTAACGTAATCAAAAGATACGACAATTTTGGTACTTAAACAAAAACCTATAGGGTATTTGCCGTTGACCTAGAATCATGAAATTTGCCAAGAAGCAAAGTCTCACAACACAATAAAAGGGGAAAATCCAAAAATTCCAAATTTGTAGTTATATCACACTTTTTTGCCATTACAAATTTATATTTGCAGTTGGAGAGTATGAGAGAACGTATCTTTCAACTGCAAAGTTAAGTTCGTATTTGAATCCGACTCATATATTCTTGATAACTACATAACACAAATACATTGTACGGTGGTATGGAACCCTCGGTGCGCGAGTCCGACTCACAGTTGGCCTGTTTTTATTTAAGAATCTTCTAACTAAGAATATTTGCTACAGAACAGCATTCGATCGATCGGAAAGCGGACTACTTTTACAATGATTTCCTTGAGCCCTCCTTACCCTTATATCTAATAAAGGAATAAAGTTAGTGGGGTGCCTGTCTCGAGGGTAAGTTGCATAGACGTTTTAATGCATGGTATAGTTATGTAGATATGTAAACCAATAAAAAGGGAGACGTAGAAATGTAATGTTACGAAAATATAAAATCCTTAAACTCATACTAGTGAAATCAAAAATCGTTACTTTATATTATCTTGTTACAGAAATGAGCTTAATATGATAAGTAACTACATAGATTTTCATTTAAATACTAAAGACAATCAATCACACATTTTTGAATGCGAAGTGTCTCTGGATCTGTTTACTAGAAAATAAATAAGTACGGTACATTTTAGGCTTTTTAAATCCAGTAATAATGAATATGTTAATTAAGGAATACTAAAAATTCATAAAACTCAATTGGTACTGATATAGATAGATGACAACGCGTGCACCGGGAGTGAAGGGGTGGCAGACACGGGTTGAATATCGGGCAAGGGCGGCGTGAGTCACGGCCGCCGAGCGATCAATACTGCACCACGATATGCGTAGAGCACGCCGCTGGCTGCAATCACTATCACTGGAAGTCTCCATTGCTGCTTAATAGACATTTTATAGCCTTCAGTATTGACTTCCGCCCTTGCTATTCGTAGTAAATAGGTATTAAACTTCCATGTTAGTTTGTGTAAGAAAAGAAATATGGAATGCGCCACCTGTTTGTTTTCCCACGCGGGTCGCATTATAAAAATTATAAAAATTGGTATCGACACAATCAATACAACTAGCGGCTTTTCACTGCAGTCGTGATTCCGTTCTAGGCATCCAGATGTGATTTTGTTGTGCATTAACGCTATCTTCACCCAGCACATGAAATAGCGTGAAGTATTAAAGCCAGTGTCTGACCGAAACTGGTTCTTCCGACCAAAACTGAGACATAAACCGAATTTTGGGTTATATCTCAGTTTCTGGTGAAATCGAAATTAAAAGTTCCTCTTTAATGATTATTGTACAAACACGTTACCTACGTACATGATGAGAAAATGTGCACATAGGCAAGCTTAGCTCTGCAGGAGATATCTTCCAACCAACTCTACGATACTTTAGACAATAATGCCTATGTTATGTTGCTTTTGAAGCAATTCTTTTGTACATTTTTGAAGTTACTCTTTATTTTCGTTAATTGCAAATAGGTATGTGTTAGATTAGTATGTCCTCTGCGGATGCAAAATCGTGAAGTCGTTCCTCGTCATTCGATCGATTCCATTCGATCGTCAGTCCACATTTTTATGTAAAGTTCTTATGCGAATAAAACTTCATACTTACCAGATGAAAATCATGTGGGTTAGATTGTTGTTATTGTATGTCGTTCACAGAACACCAGTGTAATTCTAATTCTCGTAAAAAACATATCATTTACCGAAATCAACAAGAAGAGAAAAATAATAAAGACTTGTTTATTATAATAGAAGCTGTTATTTGAATAAATAATACTATTATTTATTATAATAGTTTTATTGCTCTAAAAAAATACTTTCTACGCGATATGAGACGAGGTGACTTCCTGGTCTGCCGATCATCACCAAAAGTAACTCGAAAAGTCACGAACGTAGTTTAAAACCGAAACTAACCTGAAACTAATTTTAAACCGAAATTTGCCGACACCATAAATTCGATCGAATATTAATGAAAGCTATTGTATAAATAAAATAAAGGATTTAAATGCATACCTACAAGGCCGGTGGATAAATAAAGATTTAAATGCGTATAAGGCCATTAGATGAAGAAAGATGTAAATAAGTATAATGCCATTAGATAAATGAAGATTTAAATACGTATAAGGCGACAGGATAAATGTAGGATTTAAATATACGTATAAGGCCATTGGATAAATAAAGGATTTATATACGTATAGGGGCATTGTATAAATAAAGGATTTTATTTTGTACTGATATGTTAAACCATTCTTACCGTAATTTGTATTGTATTTCCACTTAAATAAACTGATGTAATTTATTTCAAGTACAAGGTTCTCCGGTTTGGCGCCAGGGCTGACTCGGTCTGAATTTTCAAGTACAAGGTTCTCCGGTTTGATTACACCTGGTGCAAATGCTGTATTCTAGAATTGCACAATGTAGAATTTACTATTTAAGACGGAAAATGTTATAACAGATATTAACAAAATTTAAATAAATATATACTGTGTAAACACATTATTTTTATTTTTGATTGCCTTGTAGCTCATTTCACTCGACTTGAATGATGAAATTACTTTTTAACATTCTTTTACAAATTTACATTAGCGTTCGTAACCAAATCTCGGTTTATATGTAATCGTAAAACATTATTATACACATGTATATTATACTTCCATGCTTAACAAAGAGCAAAATATTACAGAACTGTAATCGACGCAGGGAGCTGCCTCGATTTAAAAAAAGTCCACCTAATAGTCGACCTTCATATTCGATGGGCTAGTAATCTTGGCTGGCAACTTGAATCAGTATGGATCTGCTTTACAAACGAAGCTCAAATTCTGCCAGAAAGGGTGTCAAAATGAGCATTTTTTGTACCTCGATGATCTTTTTGCCTCCGATGCGAAATAGCGCCGTTTCATGTACTCACTCGTATGAATACGTAATTGTAAAAGGCGAATAACTTGCGTAAGAAACGGTGTTGGCAGGTAGAAATACAGCAACCATTTAATAATGTATAGGTAGAACATTTTTTAAACTCACTCAACCAAAAAGCAGAGATAATCTGAAGTCTGATCTGTTTTCAACACATAGACCCCTGTACTTATTATGTTGTATATTAGAGTTGGTATACCAACTCCTAGCGGCAAGGGATTAAAACTTATTTCTCTAACCTTAGCATTTACTCTATAGGGAAATAACAAATAAACGTATATATGTACTTAGTTTGCGCTGCCTGAAATAAATAAAGCCATTTGGTCATGCTCATGACTAAGAGACGTATATACATAATATGTCGTACCTACTTTACTTTACTGAATCCTATGTCTGGAATTTACTAAGTTTTAACGCGTTTAACATATTTTACTTAAAACATTCTATAAATAAATTGGTGCTGCTAAGTACTAAGCTACTTTCACTCGTTCAATCGATATGAAATTTTGGTTTACGATGTATAATGGTGATTCATGGGGAATTAGTTCGTCGTTCATATGTGCTGTCTAATCTTAGTGTGTAATTGTCTCAAAAATCTCATTCTTAAACCCCGACGCAAAAAAGGGGTGTTATAAGTTAGACGCCTATGTCTGTCTGTAGGTCTGTATGTCTGTTTGTCCGTCTGTCTGTGGCAAGATAGTTGCCAAACAAATGGACCGATTCGGATGTGTTTTTTTTTATGAAAACCTTGTGGAACTGGGGTAGTTCTTAGCTATGCGTGATGACGATTAGATATCTGAAGAATATCAGTACTTTTCCTTTTTGGTAAAGGGTTCTCAGCTGTTAAATGGAGATTTAACACTTTTTCCTTCTTAAATTAGGTACACTGAAATCGAAAGCACCATCGACCAAAGCATTTAGATATAAAAAAATACATAATTAGACCCTCTCATACAAAAAGAGTGAAAGCAACGAATCGAGAAGGGGTTTCAATTAAAATAAAATATTTTGCACAATAAGCTCATTTCACCTAGTAACACATTCTGTTGTAAGATAATTTAGTTATGAAAAAATGCGGAAATATGTATTTTATTTATTTATTTATTTATAGATTTGTCTGTGATTACAGGTTGTAGATATAGATATCAAATACAAATACAAATAAAACAGTCCTCTGTAATCCGCCAAGAGCATACAGACGGAAATTTAAACAAAATCATGCACAATCGATAGAACCAATAATACGAAAACCGTCACAATGAAAAGATACTATGTTATACTTAACATCGCACTATTGTACCAAATGCAAAAATCAAATAATAAACAATATGAAAATTAATGTCAATAAATGATTACATGTCAATAATGTCAATAATATAAAAAAAATTTCATTAAATAAATTTAAAATAAATAGTTGCAATCTATTATTATTATTAAATTGTCAAAAACTTCTTCTATCGAATAATGTCATATCATTTTATCACTTTATAATTGATCTTTAAAAATTCTTGGATGCTATAGAAGCTATATCCATTCAACCATTTAAATAATTCTTTTCTAAAAACATTAATGTTAATTAGCGATGTAATAGCTTTCGGCATTCTATTATAAATTTTTATACTCATTGCCGCACAGTTCCTCTGATACAATGATGTTTTGGGTGTCCGCTGCAATACCAACCTATTAGGGTTTCTACTACTTTTTCTGTATATGTCTTTAGCACTAACAAACAACTCTCGTGTCTTCTCACGAACATACATGTCTCATATATGTATAAACACGGTAAGGTGAGCAGTTTATACCTTATAAAAAGTGGTTTACAGGAGTCATATGGTGCAGCACCGCTTATAGCTTATAGCACCGCTTATATATTGAAAGTAACCTTTACAAATATTAAAGAAAAGCTAAATAATATACTATTATAAACTGTGTGTAAGGCAACTGGGATCCCTAAAACTAATGTGGGAGTATTGCAATATCAATTCGTTTACCCGAAATTAGGGGTAACTTGTAAATATTTGTTTTAAATGAAAGACTTACAAGTTATATTTACGGTTTACTGTTGCGTATTTACTGTTTATATATAATGTTTTACCTTTTTTATAGACTGTTACCATTATATATGAGTTAGGTTGTCACACCAGATATCCATATATAAATAGGTAAAGACAAAACAATTCAGTGTCTTTCTCTTCTCTGTTTGTCAACTGATTTTCTTTTTTTTTGTTTAGTAGCTATTGACGAGCTTTAGTGTCATTAATAAAAACAATTGTTAAGATATATTAAAACGTGAAACGAAAACTTCGGATCCCTTTTTAAGAATATTGCGGGCATGGATGAGTGCGAGATTTGGCATAGTTTTAAGTCTAAAAGGCTGTCAATTAATAAAAGGCGTCGTCAAAAAGGCTGTCAATGTCAAACTCATAATATTTTGTGACCATAATATATATGTAATCTCTTTGGATTAAATGTCGGGCCAATCAAACAGTCGCACAGAGTAGAGATCGTCGCCAAAGAGTTTATATCGTAAATATAAATTTACAATTTGAATATAAATTCCAATTACGCTCGAATTTCGACCACCGGGCTAGCCTCCTTTAGTAATAATATAACAGTTCTACAAATGTTTAGTCGGCATTCTATTGGTGGATATAAAAAATCTTATATGAATATGGACAGTTCTAATTTTGTTTTTTTAAACTATTATTACCCACCAATAATTGGATTTCGACAAATTTTTCAGTTTCCTTTAGAAATATGTAAAATCTTTAATATTTTATATAATAACAACAAAATAAAACTTGCTAACGATAATGATAACTTAGTCTTTCGAAAGATAGGCACCTACTTTACCACTTTTATTAATGATCAAAAGTTAAATGTTAGCATTTTTTGCAAAAGTTTGTTAGTTTTGAAAAGTTTGAAACGCTGTTCGGTAAAATGTAAATTTTGTAAGCATTTTTAAAATTTAAAAACAATGAAAATTAATCAATGAAATACTTTCTCGAATAGAATTTACCAAAACGTTACACTTATGTAGAAATAAAATATTAAACAGTTTAATAGCCGAAAAAAACTTTAGATTCAGTCATTGTTTATTTGAGCAATACCTATACATTTTTTTTTAAAATATGAACTGAATACTATTGAATTAAATGATTTATGAATTATATCTTTTATTAAGCTTATCATTTTCAAAACTTTTAATACACATTGTGACTCTTCGTTCTGCTTTACGAATCTCTACCCTATTTCTTCACCTCTGTCTCGCATTCTCAACTCGTTCATTATCTGGAAATACTTGGTCATAATGTATAATAATATTTTAGTATTTTAACAAACAAAATGTAGAACTGGCTGAAAAAATTCAAATGTGGCATCACAACAAATTCTTGTCTATGGTTTTAATTTTAGTTTTATTTTGAAAAATAATAATTTAGAATGATATTTAAGGTGAGATGTGTTACTCTATCGGTTTTATTTGCATTCTTTAATCTAATTTTGTATGTTTCTGAGCTATAATCTGACATCTTGGTCGTAAATATGACATACATGAATTGCACGAAAATCAATATGATCGCCATTGTTAAAATGACGTACGACAAGTATGTGAAATCACTGACTTACTAATGCTTCATTTTTTGGTTCTGTTGCTCTACCTATGTATTTTTTTTAATCTAAGCCAAAGCAATTAAACAAAATTATTACAGGTTCAAATTATTACTTATAAAAACCTTGAATTTGTTATTTAAATTAAAATTTTTAAAAAACTCCAACACATGAAAAACCATAAAAACTAAAAAAATAACGAGTTTTTTATGTGACGGGGTTTTCTTTATAAGTATAGCGACAGTAGTAGTAAATTATCGTAAAATCTGAAGTAAAGTCGCTTTGTCAAGTTTTTATGCTTGAAAATTTTGCTACTATTGTGGATGTCAAAAAAAAAAATTTAAAATATACGGAACGTAAGTGAGTGACAGCAGAAGTCAAGGAAGACCAAAGCTGACTTACGAAGATCAAATAGCCAGAGCGTTAGCTGACGGAAATGGCAAAGGCACTCGGTACCAAGGTGAAAATATATGAGGAGAATGACGAGATTTGAGGAGGCGAAAGAAGTGTATAATAACCGCGAAGCTTGGCGCTCCGTCCTCTCTGACTACCTCGTTAGGTCGTTAGGGATACAGCGTGAAAATATCTATTGTACGTAAGAAAAGAAATTGACTCGGTATAGTTTAGTCTTAAACGATCTTAAAAAAATATAATCGAAAGTTTATTATAACTATTTATTACGTGCACTAAAATTTTCCTTTCATCCGTCAGCTATTTTTTCAAAATTTCACTATGCACATTGTACACCTATACAATGTGCATAGTGAAATATATACAAATATCTTCCAAATTTCATGTACGTAATGACAATCGTATCCGTGTAAAATGTCTGTGATATATGAACAGACACACGGACAGACAGACGAGCAGAAATTATGTATGAAGTTTCCGTTTGTTGCAATTTGGCTGCGGAACAATTAAAATTAATGGGCGACGTATTAGTAAAATGTGTACCCAAACCACAAAAGTAGGTACTTTTTGTATGACATTTGTGTATAATATCAAATAAACAAAATGATAACCTTGAGGGTCGTTCTGACCGAATGCACTAAAACAAAAAATAAGATACCTGCTATGATTGTTTGCATTCACTTCAGTAGGTAAGTATATTCTACAATAAGAAATAACTTGTATGCGCACTTGACAATTAACTTCACAGTAAAATCACAATATTGGCTTGTGCGATTTCATTCAAAGATAATAAAATTGTTCTATCATTTTCTGTATCTTTCGATTTGAAGTCTCATTAATAATAATTGTCGGATGACATATTAAAGATTGATCAACGATTCCACAGCGGCATCTGTCGTGAAAGTTTGAAAATAAAGAATTCAGTGTTGTTATTGGTTTATTTTGCTATCCGTATTTTTGGTGACGTGACGGTATGTTTGAGTAGGAGGACAGTTAATATAAATACTATAGAGTTCATTTTATTTGAAGGAGTTGCCATAGAGATTTGATAGTGAGTTCATTGTGATCACTTATTCTTTATTCTTCAATCTATCAATATTATACAAAATTACGATATTTAAATCGTCTGACTAATTGATGAGAAATGGACAATGCAATTTTTATTTACAATTGAAAACGTCGGCAAACGCAATTAATTATATTTAGTTATAAATTAGGTCACTAATGGTATTTATCGACTCAAACAAATGGTATAATTTTCTTTTTAAAACTCTCCTAGTTTCTTCCCATGTTTGCAAGGTGTATACATCAATAAATTATATAAAATATGTAATTTACCAAATCAATATAGATACTTACCACACATTATTATGTATATGATAATAGAATCAATAACATAAAATATAGTACCAGAGCTGTTGCCCGCGACTTTGTTCGCGTAGACCTTCATTTACTAAATTAAATAATTCATACACCTTTGTGGGTATACACAGAACAACTCACTAAAATTTCATCATAATCGGATGAATGGTTTAGACGCATAGAGGACAAACATACAAAGAAACACTCATTTTTATTATATAGATTTTTAAATTTTATTTCATGCGTTAGATGACTGGAAATAATAATTGGATGCCTGAATTATCAGCATTATCTTATCTATGGTCAGCAGTGACTGTAGTGGATATTGGCTGAAGATGTTGATGATTAGTCTAAAATTATTCTTAAATTAATGCAGTTCAAATGTAAGCACATTTTTCTATCTTTTCTTTATTTCAATTGTACGTTTATCTATTAAGACTATTTTATAAGCATCATATAAGCATTGATTCCTTTGAGATCTCTTAATAACATTTACAATAATCGTGTAAGTAATAACTAGTAATAAGTATAAGTATATGCATATTATAGCGAATACGTATAATAACAATTTAAAAAATATTGACTACTTATACGTTTCTTAACTCGATGGTACAAATGTAGGAATTGAGCAAAGGTGACCTATCCTAAGTTCAAATTACCTACATAAATAAGTCTCCCGTGAATCCTTCCAGACACGGTCCATGTTTTTCACATGATCCACATTGGTAATATAATCAGAGACATTTCTTGTTTAAAATAAACATTTCCTAACATTGAGCATTGAAATTATGTACCTAATTCATTTTTAAAGCCAGGAAACTTGAGACTAGATAAAGATGACAATATAAGTACCTACCTATGTTTATAACCTAATTGCTATAGCTATACATTGGATATTTTCGTTAGGGACGATCTCATTATTTCAAAAGAACTGTAAATGTTCGTGATAAGAAAATGTATCTTACAGTTGTATTTCCGCCTTGTTTATATCGCCATTACATCTAGGTACTTGCGTGTGTATGTGGCATTGAGCACTAATAATAGGTGAACTTGACATTGAGAGCGGAGGCTCGTCATCGCAACGAAATACGACGTCTCTTCCACACCACACTAACATGGTTCAGGTATGAGCAGGATAGATGAACTATCTTGCAGCGTTCGCAACTGTTTGTAGGTCAATCGTGATATTTATTCCGGACGATAGTCGGAAAGTCGGCTGGAGGTTATATTACATCGTTATTGACGTTTTATTTAGCACTATTTAAGAGCTGTGCAAATATTCTTCACAAAGATTGTTTATCAGTCTTTTTTGCTGAACTGAAAAATTAATTTATTATTTACTACATTACAGAAATAATAAAGTTCCTCAAGTAGTCACACGATTCACGAAAAAGAGATTTCAATCATCGAAGATGAAACTATAGTCTGGAAATAATCTTCTATGCACATTTACAGGCTTTCTGAGTATTACTGTCTTTGTTCCTTGTTGGTTCTTTTCAATGCTGGTTTCATTTTTTAGTCATTGATAGATTTGACCTTTAAAAATACTTCGTAACAGGATTTATGAATAAATTGATTTCACTCTGACTTTAACTAATTGTAACTATTAAATATCGAACTTACACGACAATATTAAAACTATTTCTTTCCTTTCCACTTGTTTTTTGTGAGAAATTATTCATATTGTTTACATAATAAGGTGCAAAAAACAAGTGTGTAATGTATGTACAAATAAATCATATTATGTAGTACCTGTAGTACTAACAGTACCCGTTAATCAAACAAGCACCCTCGGAACCAGGGTCGTCTTAGGCCATGCAGAGTCCATTGGGTACACAGTTTGGATGGCTACATAAGCATCAAAATGTAAATACAAACATTACAATTATTGAAATAAAAAAGATGTTTTCAAAAATTTTTTTAAATTGTTTTAAAATGGACTAAAAACTGTAAAATAATTTATCTAAGCCCCACGAAGATTTAAAAACCCATGAAGATTCCTAACCTCTTACAGATAATCCTGAAAATTTGTAAATGTTAACTTTTAAAAGTTCTAAATTAGGTTACTTATAAGATTTAAAATGAAAACGTGGAAGCGACGTGCATATAAGAAAGCGAGTTATAAAAAAACATGGTAAAATGAAATAAAAACAACATAGAAAAAAGCACGTACATGTTATGTACTTACATACGTACGTACGTAAGAAATTAAACTTCTATGGGTGAACTTTGAGATTCAAAATTAGAACTGGTTACATATACAAGGTTATTGTGAAAGGGCTATAAATCCGTCGGGATCCCAACGTGTCAGTGTTGACAGTTATATTGCATATGTAATAATTACGGGATACGTTTTTTTTATTTTCCATACAAAAATACATTCATTTAAGGGAAAAAAAATTATTTAATATATAAAAATAAAAATGTATATGAACTCTATCATTATGCCTTATATTCCAAATTTTGCTAGCGGCGGGAAAACGCTGATATTAGATTGCTTCACCTTTTTTTGTTTAAACTTTGAGGTTTTACGCTAGAACCATCGACTTTTGGCCAAATTATAGAACGCAAGTTTTCCGTAGTTAGGGGTATACCCTTCCGTATTTACCCATCCTTTCAAACACTAGATATATTCACACAGCCTACTAATGCGGACAAAGCACCGTTCACTTTATTGCCAACTGCTACCCATCTCTCCATATCCAACTCACATCTTCCATCCCCAGACATACATTTCGTTCACTTGTTCTAGACATTTTCCATTTACCCATATTTCACACTTTGCCTGTACATGTTCCCTTTTAAACTCCAGAACCTTAGTTTTGTTCACATTCATATTCAATCCTTTCACTTCACAGTTTCACAAATTCTTGTCAAATAAACGCATCCTTAGGCCCTTTTCACATTACGATACTTATAGACAACTAGTATCCTGCACGAGTCTCGATGTTCAGTCGCCATGAAGAATCTCGCGCATATTTGAATGGCGATTCGCACACTTCGCTACCGGTATCCTATGCGTCCGCGATTAGTTTCGCCATACCCGTCGTGTCAGTCGCCTGCGAGTCGCGTCTCTTACGAATCTAGTGGAAACGGAGCGGAACAACAACAAGAAATCGAAAAGAATTCACGTTTATAAAACTTTAGGCTATCAGAATATTTGAAAAAAAAATTCAATTAGCATTTTGTATTTTTTTTTATAACTAGCTGATGCCCGTGACTTCGTCCGCGTTTTTTATTTTTAAAATAACCTGTATCCTTCCTCAGAATTCAAACTATCTCCATACCAAATTTCATCGCAATCGGATGAATGGTATGGGAGCCCATAAAATACGAACAAACAAACAAACATTAATTTTATTTTTATATATTAGATTATTTTTATTTACATTATTTATGTTTACATTACTAATAGCATTCTGTATACAAAAAAATACCAAGCTCTACAATTTATGTTTCTAACAGTATAAGGATGTGCAGTATTCATTTTGTCCGTAGACGTCTTCTCTTTTTCTATAAGAAGAAAGAATACAAATTCTTGTTCGTCACTGGAATCACTCGACATAATTAAAAACGTCTTTTATTTATGTGTGTGCTAGGAATGACGAAATTTTCTCGATTTTCAGTAGCGTAATGTATGAATCTCGTGTTGCGAACAAGTATTCAGTGGGTGCTCGACTAAAGTATCGCAACTTATAAGTATCGTAATGTAAGAAGGGCCTAAGGGTAAAGACGGAACAACTCGAAACGAAACTGACATAATTCATCCACATAAAATAAGAGAATATAAATTTTAGACATATTACATATTACATAATAAGCGCTTTCATAATGGTAATGAACATTACGCAGTATGACAGGGTTGCACGACAATGTTATTGAAAAATAAAGAAAGGAATGCTAAGGTGGTTCGGGCACATGGAAAGAATGAGTGATGAAAGACTGACGAAGAAAATCTATAGAGCGAATGTGAGTGGTAAAAGAAGCCAAGGAAGACCAAGGCTGACTTATGAATATCAAATAGCTAGAGTGTTAGCCGACGGAAATGTCAAAAGCACTCGCAAATCTAGGTGAAATGAGGAGAATGATAAGATTTGAGGAAGCGAAAGAAGTATGTAAGGATCGCGACGCTTGGTGCTCCGTCCTCTCTGACTACCCCGTTGGGGATACAGCGTGAAGATATGTATGTATGTATAATGATATCTACTCCTAATAGGGAAATAGTCCATACCACAGACTCATATTGTTACTCATAATTCAAAATTTAGTGAAGGTGAATTAGTTTTATTTTCGTTTCAATTCTATTGACGTTCTACTAATACTTCATAACACGCTGTAAAAATATTAGCAAAGTAATTAATTAAATTTTTGTAATGAAATGTCATATTCACAAAAATGTTACGCTTTTTATGTGTTCAATAGACGCCTTATTGTTCGATGATTAAAATTGTTTTTTTTGACTATAAATTTAATATTTCTGATTTACTTCATATTAATTATTTATTTATTGGTATCTACTACTTATTTAATAACTACTTTTGTAAATTTTAAAATTAATACTTTTCACACATATTTTTATATGATATAATACTGGTTAAAGTTATGTACGGAATTATATTTTAATAGTACAAAAAATTATTTTATATTGCTTTGACTTTTTTATAGTTCGTAATTATTTTACAGCGTTATTATATTATTTTTTTGAGTTGTGACAATGCTGTGCAATTTATATTTTTCAACTCTGGTTTAGCTATATATTAGCTATATAACTGATTTATAATATAATGCTGCATAGCTTTTTTGTTATTATGGAATTCCGGAAGTGTCACCACTTCCACTCACGTGCATCTTAGAAAATTTTTGCTGAATATTATTTTCTTCGTAAAGCGGTATCTAGAGGCATTTTCGAAACCTTCTAACTCGCCAAGAAAGCCTTCTTAGTGGAGCTTGAATGGTTTCGAAAAATTCCACTAGATGGCGCTAACAGAAACTTACACTTACTTTGAAGTTTTAACTATTTGAAGGTAGATGGCACTACGCGTCAAAGAAATAAGTATCGGATAAAATATAGTTTTTTTTTAATGATAAAAACATTACTTCATGTATAAAATAACAGCACATTATTATAACAAAGAGGTTTTAAATGCGATTCATTTTCATTCTGGTTTCATTAAGGATACATATTAAAAAATAACTTAATTTATAATTTAAGAAATAATAATATTAAATTACTGACGTCATTTCAGGCATACTGACATAAAAAAACAGTAGCTTTTGTACTATTTCTAAATATTCAGTTTTTGAAATATACAAAAAAGTTTACGTTGAGTTTTTTTCCTAATGTTTAGGTATACCACCATGAGAAAGAATTTATTTCGTTATTGGTTTACAATTATTAATTTAAATATTACATTATTAAAGAACACAATAGTGCTGAGATTATTGTACAAATGAGATATGGGATAATCATACAGTACAAATAATAATATGAATAATTACGAAATAATAATATGAATAGTTAAATTTTAACATTTTTTTTATGAACAGTATCGTGTTGTTGATAAATATGTATGCATCTAAATAAATGTATGAAATTGAATGATTATAAACAATAAGAAAATAATCAATAATATTATGTTGAACAAATATGAATACTAAACACTTAAAATTATTTTCACAAAGCGTTTATTTTCATGAATACCGTCGCTACTCAAGCAGGACAAGAATTTAGAGCGAAAGATAAATAATTCTGATTGAAGCTCTAATATTTCGGCAATTCGGTCGCACCGACACGACGTCAATACGATTAAATGGTTGCGTGTTGCGACCACGTAGCGGGGTGACGCGTGACGGTCAACGCGTCACTCGGTCGTCGCTCCCTTTACCGAAAAACGGATGGCGGGTTTCTGACTCAGTTTGTTTATTGCTCATCGATACACGTGTATTTTTGTACAAATTATTCAACACGTGACTATTTGTTGCTGGCAACATTTCTATTTTTCTAAATATTATTCTTCGTAATAGTTTCGTTGTTATACATTAATGAATATTTATCTCTATTTATTCAAAATAAATTATAATTTTTTTTTACATTTATTGGACATGAGTCCAATAGCTTTTCCAATATTAATAGTTTTTCCATGAGTCGAAGGTTTTTCTGTGGGTGAGGGAAATGACTTCAGTGACTGACTGTGATGACTTTAGTGATGTAAACAAAATATTAATAGGGTACCCACATAATTAAAACATGTCACACGAGCGGCTTATTCCGTAAAACTTAGTTTTTCTACTGTTTAACAGATGGCGCCCTTAACCAACGAATAACGTCGCGATCAAAAATACCGTAGACATGATAGATAATAAGTCTTGGCAGTTGCTCAATCTCTGAACGTGCGGCCAGCAGGTAAAAGTAATTTAAAATTCCGACCTAATTGTAAATTATTAATAAAATCAACTAAACAATACACAGTGGATTCATGGTTTAATTTTAAGCTTTAGGAAAACGATTAAGTGACTAGTAAATATTTTTATTATAGTAACAAAATATTATTACATACAAAAATAAATTCCACAATTATTATTATGTTAAGAATGACACAAAAAGAACTAATTCTTTGTTTAAACATATTATCCGTAACTAGCAACTTTTTCGCAGAAAACTTTTCTGGTAACGGCTATTTAAATTCTAAATTAGTTTAGAAATGTTTGTTTTGGATATTAATACTTAATGATCTAACTGTTACCCGTGACTTGACTGGAGGTCTATGATGTTTTAAATTACCCCAATTTTAATTGTGATTCTATTTTTTTTTTTATTTCCGTTTAATACATTGTTATGCAATCAAATTTTCGCGAGTGGAATTTTACAAAAATATAAAACAAGTGTTGTATCATTATTAATATTTGAACTCAATTTCACAACCGTATTCCGTTCTGTACAGAAACTTCACACAAAGTTCAATCCCACACTTTTCTTCCTTAAAATGTAAATATTCAAAAATCCTTTCTTAGCGGGCCCCTACTTTACACAAACTATCGTAAGATCAAAAAAATGATCCTAGTGTCAGTAGTTTTTGAGATTTCGTGACTAATCAATGAGTCTATGCGAGTGAGTGGTATTTCGTTGTCATAAATTCTATACATAGAAGATTACTAGTAGAAATAAAAGAGGTACAACAGATATATCTATCTACCCCGTTAGAAATCTACAGTTGTTATTCTACACATGTTACGCTATAATAATAATTTAGTAAAGAAATGTGCTCCTTTATTAAAAGGTTTATCTTTTGATTCACATTTATAATATCGTGATAAATCCAATAGATTGTTGCGAAAAACATTATTGACCTAAATCTTTTCCCTTCTAAATGCCGTTACATATTATTTCAATAAAATAATTAAATATTTAAGTTTTCCTTTACAAACGAGTTAGATGTTATATTTATATACCTACATATGTAGAAATAATCTTTAAATTATAATTTCAAAACTCATTTCGTTTATTTTTTTTTTATTTTTTTTCTTCGTTTTGACTTTTCAGCTTAATTTAACAATTTTTTTCTATTATACCTGTATTTCAAAGTTAGGATTTGCATTTATCACAATTTGTATATAAATCTTAAATATACAGAATAGCTTTTCCTGCGACATCGTCCGCATGGTTTCGACTTGCAACAAAGGGGATAGCATAAAACCCTTCTCCAAGAAATACATAATACTTCTAACTTTCGCGGTAATCGAAAAAACGATGTTGGAGTTTAGCAATTACATCTATACAAACATCCATTTTTATATATACATATAAATGTGTAACAATTTCGAGTATTTAAGGACTTCATATTTCAAAATAAAAGTCCTTTTCACGGTATTTGAAAAAAGCGTTATTAAGAGAAAGCTTTCTTAGCGCCTTGATCAAAATCGTGTTAGGATTTGGCGAGCTTATAGTGGACGAACTTGTATTTTTTTTTATATTATGCTGCATTTTTACTCATTTTCTATTGGATTGTACAAGGGAGGGGACAGAGGTACTCCAAATTCTGTTAAGTAATTTCAAAGATCCCGCGATCAGTCTCTTCTTGATCATTCCACGCAATAGGTGGTCAGTCGACGCACGAGCAATCTCACATAATATAAATGCGATAAATATGTAACCAAAACAAATCTAAAGTTTTTCAATAATTTTTAAATTAGGGTATACGCACCCACTAAAGGACAGCAAAGCAATAAAATAATAATTTGTAGAAGGGCCATATTGACACCGCAGCGTAGTAGTATAGCTAGGTAAAACGATAACGTAGTTGGTCGCCGCACAACCTTGCAAAGTTTGTTGCTCCGACATGGGGCCGTAAGAGTGAGGGAGGGGGCCGGGGGACGAAGCTTTAACCTCCAGTGACACGGTCTAACTACTTGATACTGAGTAGTGAGTACTGACATGCTACAATATGCACTAGGTATTTACTCTGTACCTACTAACTAGATATCCTTCATATCACAACAGGTAGCTATTTACTTGACACAATTGGGTCGATTCTACGATTAATGTTACAATTTTTATGCAGTTTTTCGTTTTCGCAATACAAATGTACATAACTGGATTCTAACTGTATAGAAGCTCCCTCCCTATAAGCCCCGTGATGTGAGTAATCGAACAAAAGCGATATTTAATAATATCTGTTGTCTTGCAATCTCACCACTAGTAGTACTTTAATTTTCTCCAAATACAAAGATTTGTATTCTTGGGACTATTAAATAAAGTAAAAGGAAATTTGTTATCAATTTATAAACATTAGATAATTTCGTAACTATAAAGTTATAAACTAAATGTTTATTGTTCTGATTAAAGGTTGTCTACTTCTAATTTGCAACATTCATCTTATTAACATTATTGGCTTGTCTGGACTGATTCGATCCCGAAGATTTAGCATTCAATAAAATTTCACACACTATGCTCGATTTGTTTTATTAGTATTAGCTTAGTATAAGCAAACGGGCAAACTTTCAAAAGTACTAAATAACTAGTACGTACATAATAATATGTTATATCCCTTTAGTATTTCACGTATTATATATGAGTACTTTCTTACCTTCTAGTTAATCCTTTAATATTTCTGAAATTTTACCTATTTGCTTATGCAATTCATTCGTAGTGGACAGTCGACTCAATGAACAGGTTATATACACTAGAGCACATAGAGGAGACGACCTAGAAACAGATTATAGTGGACTATCGCACTAAGGGTTTGAAACTAAAAGATGCAGCCACCTGGAATGAATACGAAGTGAATACGAGTGTAGAAGAATGTTAGTGTGTGGAACAAATAAGATTGATAATAGTAAGAAGCGTCATGTGTGGTGTGAAGATGAAGCGAAAGAATGTGTGTACAAGTAGCAGAAAGTATGGCGAGACCTTCATGCAAATAATACATGTGGTCTGAAAAATTTCATAAAAAGGAGATAGATATAAGTTGCAGAATACAGAAATGAAAGCACTAGTAAAAGAGACCCACGAAATGCATTGTGGTTTAGATGATAATTTAAGATTTCGGGCAATTTTGAGAAAACTTAATTTATTTTGAAAGTAAGTACATAAGTACCTATCGGAGTGATTCGACATGCCACACACTCCAGGCCAAGAACTGGAGGAAATATTTAGTATGAAAAATATTAAGAAAGCGATAAGAAGTTTGAAATGTGGAAAGGCTGCGGAAAAAGGTAAGATGACTGAAATGATCAAGTATGGTGGTCTTAGTCTGGTATACCTCTTGTAAACTGTGCAATCTTTGCTGGTAGAAAGTCTACTGTCATAGTACCATTTTATAAAGGGAAAAGTCCTTACCTAGACTGTCGGTGTTATTGCGTCATCAGCTTGGCCAGCTTAGTAAGTACATAACGTATATACCAAGATATTAACTGAACGCATGAAAGGAATTTCTAAAAGTTATTCCTGGAAGGCACAAGACGGTTTAGGACGTTGTATGGATCCTACGAAACCTGGCTTCAGAGGCTTTAGCAAGTCACCTACCGGCGCGGGTACTGACCAGACACGGCTGCTTCGGTCAGTACCTGAATCTGATAGGACGAAAGGAAACGGGACCAGGACAGTACGCAGCATACGCTGGAGGAGTGCCCCGTTTGAGCCTCCGAACCAAGTCATGGTCTACCAGATCAGGCAAGATTTATCCCTGTCAAGCGTGGTAGCAGCTATGCTAGCTGACGAAGAGTCGTGGAAGGTCATGTTCTCCTTCTGCGAGACCGTAAAGCTGCGGAAGGTGGACGACGAATGGGAGCGAGAAAGGGCCCATCCCGCTCGGAGATGACAACGCTGAGGCGGTGGCAACGTATGCCCCGGACCGTCGCCCCTTTAGCCCGGGCCTGAGAATAAGGCTACGGTGTTCCCCGCATGTTATAAGGAGCGATTGAAGGGGTCTTCGGAATCGCGGTCGATCGAAGTGGGGGCACTGATCGTCCTTCCACGCGACCAACGTGAAACGCCATTATTATTTTACTTTATTATTACTACCCCCCATAGAAGTGCGTCGGCACACCGCAAGAGGGACTCTGGTGAGTTTCATAGGAGGATCATGGAGCCATCGCAGGAGTTTTGATGGGTAAAAGCTCCACATAACCCAGTCTCTCCTCCAGAGGGCTGTGTATCTGTGTGCAGATGTTTCCTGCGAAACCAAAAAAAAGGGGTTGTGTTGATCAAATTGTCTCGATCTGCAGCGAAAGTTAGTGGTAGTAGAAGCCAAGGAAAACCAAGGCTGACTGATAAAGATCAAATAGCTAGAGTGTAAGCCGACGGAAATGTCAAAAGCGGTCGCATACCTCGGCGAAAGTGTGGGAGGACAATGATAAGATCCCCGCTAGAAATACAACGTGGAAATAATTATGTATGCTTGTATATTATAAATTGGGCATAATGCCCAATTTGGATACGTGAAATTTTGATGAATGCAAATCTTCGTTAATAAACATGTAATAAAATAAAATTTATAGTACAGCGAACAATATAAGTAGGTTCGCCTGCTCTTATGATCACAACTCGACTGGGGGTTGTCCTAATTTTTGAGCGAATCGCATAACTTTAGCGAAGATTATTCCATCGTCCCTCCGATTCGCGACTACATCTGTTTACGTATCCGACGCGACATGACCTATATACAAATACAATAGAATTATTCCAGAATATTGACATGCCCTGCTCTTCCACTCGAATCTTATTTGCAGTAGCATATAAATTAGGCATACAATAAAAGAAAGTTGAATTAGAAATACTGTGTATTACTATATATATACAATATATATACTATACATATATTATACGTATATAACTATTCTCTCTTTGACTACCCTGTGGGGATACAGCGTGAAGATATGTATGTTTGCATGTAATATTACGATACAAATGATTAGCTTTGTAGCAGTTACATAGTATTTTTGTTTATCTATGTATATAAACAATATGTTTATGTAAAACGCACATGAACACAATTTTTATACAACGGTCTTACATAAATAGCACATTATTCTTTTACATATACATACCTATAAGTTTAATTGCTACCTAATATATTTTCGTATTATATGACATTCATTTGTAATCTGACGTTATTTTTCAATTATGTTATTTCCCAATGTAAAGTTTAAAAATTTAGGCTAGATATAAATTTGAACAAAACATTAGATAGAAGAAATGAACCTTACAACGAAAAACATGGTCTTGCCTGCCTGCCTGCAAACCTTCCATTTTATTTATAATAAAATGTGGGTATGGAAGAAATGACGTGCCTAGATTGGAACTAAAATGAATAAAATTGTCTATCAGCTCTTCCATGGTGTCGTAAATATAGCTGAGGTTACTTCAGGTCTGGTCAGACCATGCTGATATTAATATCTGCCACGGCATGTAGTTCATGTAGGGTATGTGTGGCTCCAAAACTTCCCAAAAAATCCTTCGCAAGATTCGAAAAACACACTTGATCTAATGAGCTATTAATCTTGTTGACGGGATGACTATTAATGATATTTATATTATTCACACAAAATGTTATCAGTAAATGTTGAAAACTTCATTTTACCTCAAGTAGGAATACAAATTATAAATACGAGAAGTATTAGTAATGGACGGACTTCAAATGGTGTTCCGTATGTTAAAATACCTTTACAATAAACTATTGTCAAATAATGAAAAAGACATTTAATTTTGTCTGAAAAAGGAATTTTTTGTGGACAAATGTTTCTTTTTATACTCCCGTATAATGAGTGATAATTAAATTTATTTGTTGAAATTACTTAAAAATTAGAAAAGTACATATGGCTGACATTCTACATTAACAAATCCATAAGAACAGTGTTTAATAGTTGTACATTTGCTGAAAATAGTATTCCATTCTACACTAAAATGAAAATAATAATGCGGTAACTAACTTGAACAGGATCGATAATAATGAACATTTGTTATTAACGTTGTCATAAGTTACATTTAAAATCGATAAGTTTTACGATAAACTAAATTGCTCAGAAATTAAATGTAGGTATAGAACGGCAGAATGACTGGATCTCGCAAAGGCGATAATTGCGAAGGTCGTGCCGCAGCTGGATCTGGCGTCACACGCCCAACTTCTACGTGCGATATCAATAGTTAGATAGTTTGTGACGATATACCGGCCAACGAGAGGACGTTAAAAATTATAAGCTGTGGTGTAAAACATAAAGTTCATTCTCGAGAGATCGCCGTTCCGGTCGGTGGCCTTACCCAGTTAGAGTTCATGCACCCGCGCGAAACTAGGGCACGTACCGCGTGCTCTCCCCCCGCCCACTTGCCCCCTAGTCATCCCATCACCACTAGATTCTCGTTGAAATAATTCCATACTTATTCCAAATCTGACATATTTTCTGTTAAAATTTCAATGCAATATCAACTTCTGTTAGGTCATTTTGCACACGACTTGCTTTGTTTACAAGATTTTTACTAGTACATTATATATTGTATACTCGATACTTATTTATGTTATTTATGACTTTGGATCGTTTGTTTTGTGCCCTAATAAACTGAAGATGAGAATAGTACTAAAAATCTGTAATTAAATAACTTTTATACGAGATGATTGACACACGGAAAAACATCAAAAAGTAATTTGCGATTTTGAAATTGTGTAGGTATCTAGTAGCAACTTTTTTATTTATTTACATCAAAAATAAAGTAATAAAATCATGGTGCAGGCAAACCAGTAGGTTTATACCTATTGCGCTGTACGGGAGTTGCGCAAGCGCACCTCAAGAAAGTGCGAGTAAAAGTTGACGCAACGCACGTCACACTACTAGCCTGCTGAGCCACGTCACACATACATAACTCACACCTAGCTGTGTACTGTATCTAGTTACTGTAATAAATACATTTTGTATGTGTGAGTACGTAAGTGTCATGTACATGTAATGTACATGAGTAAGATAGGTAACTGACGACACATGATTACAATCGAACGTGTTATACAACAGCTCTAATAATAATGTTTGTTACGAAGACGTTGCGCCAAATTAGAACACGTTATCGTATGTACATATGTTTTCTTTTATTAAGATAGACCCCCGTAGCAATGTACAGTTAGTACATTATTTTTTTATCATAATAATATACGATTTTAAAAGTACATTTTATTATAGTTATTATTTTCACATGAAAATGATCTTTTAACAGCTTATTTTACGCCTCCTCTTGTAAATAAAGTTGAAAGGGAGTCAGTGAAATACGTTAGTCGTAATAATATTATCATTAGAACCAATACAGGCTGGTTCATTATAAAATTCCCTTTCTACTCCAATTTCAACGCCTTGGAAATGAAATATTGCAGATTTGACACACAATTTAAACCTTGACAAAAGCTAGTAAAAGGAATCATGGAAGTAAAGCTAGAACTAAATTGTTTAGTAATCTATGACTAGATTATTTGGTAAATATGTGATCCACGCATATGATTTTTTATAACTACTGCATAACATGTTCAAATATGTATTATCCACTCATGAAATCGGCTATTTGACTATACTAAATGTGCAAAATAATGAGATTTTTAAGGAATATTTCTTTATAATATTTTCCTTATTTTTCGTTTCGTTCGATCATCGCATCCGTTTGTACATTTTTGAAGAGAAGCTCCTGTCCTGTACCGTTGCTGCTCGCTCAGCTGCCGGGGAAGTAAACCGAGAAAGGACATCACCGTCACCGTTAACTTCCCCCACCTTTAACGAGCAGCTACACTACTGTCTCGAACGCATATAGGTAGGTACACAGCTCTGCGTGTGCTATATTATAATTATGCTTCCACCGATAAATTTATTTATTAATTATTACTTTCACCGAAAAATGCGAGCTTTGATTCTGTCAGGCGACTTCTGTCCCCCGACGCCACCTTTATTTGTTTTTTTTTTAAATGTATGTTTGCTAATTATTATATAATAATGTAATATATATTATTTTGTTTAAGCAATATAGTGTTAAAAATATTTAAATTTTTATTCGTAATTTTTTCGTTTGCACCGTAGACGCACGAGACAATGACATTACCGGATTCAGCTTTCATGTTTCACTGAAAAATATTCGAAGTTATACGTTGAACAGTAGAATTACCCGCACTCCATATCCTCACTACATACTAATGTTTAAAAGCCAAAAACTTCTTTACTTCTCGATTTTATACCTAAATCATAAAGAAGAAGGTAAAATCATAAAATTTTTGCGAATAACGGGGCTAAGTATTTTACATTCTTATATTATGTGGTCACATGCTACAGGCAATACTTTCATTGCAGTTTCTAAAACTCGTTTCTTTCATTTGGATTTGATTTACACTTTTTGATATTTTTTTACGTGTCAATGTCAATCATCATCTCGTAGAAACATAATTACAGTTTAAGTTTGATTACTCCACCTTACAATTAGGTTTTTAAGAGCATAAAACAAATATAACATTTGTAATTATTACTTTTTATCGTTTTTATGAATACAAAGCTTTTCTAATCTCACCCATAGACTATTTTCATTTAAATCTATATTAAGGGATCTTTATTCATTATCATTATGAAAAAAAGTAAATATACATTCATTTATAATGATAGTTTTTTTAGAGTACATTTTTTTTCTAATTACACTTGCCAACATACTTTATCATCTATGAAAGTGTATACTTTATCTAATATAACGTTCTCAAAGAGAATAAGTGTTTTAACTCCTTAATATTAAAATGGGTTAATTTGTGGAATATAGTCAGTAATTTACAACGTGGAGGGTAAAGGGAACAGAGATGGAAAGAGTTTGACGGGCGGTGGGGCGGGCGCCGTGTGGAGACAGAAATAGGGCACGGAGGACAGAGCAAGGCTGCCCTGGTTGTCGGCCGTCGACCCGCGCCGCGCTCGCTAACACCTACAAAGCATGTAGCATGTGTGCGTAAGCCATGAATACTACAAATCATTATTATACTATCTGACGTAGTACTATGATAGGGATGCATCGGAGCAATTTATGTTAGGTCGTGGAATAGCGTAGTATTATTCTTTTTTTCTTTCTATGAATTTTAAATATCGATATGGAGGCTGCCTATGTGATAGTTACTAATCAATAGATTAATCAGAGCAAGGAGTAATTTTTTTGTAAAAATTATGTACTGCATTGATTTTTTAAGCTTACCGTTTAATTACCTTCATATTTAGTTTCATTTCAACATTTAAGTTTTAAAGCGCCATCTGTCGCAGAGTAGGTGAACCCAAATGTTCCGTAAGCGGCTACGGTAAGCGGCGCTAAGCCATTCACGTCCCGCGCTCCTCAGTCCTCTACCCGCGATAAGGGCAAAAGTTCGTTGCCCCGATAGAGGCTGACCTCAAAAACGAGGACACTGCAAAATTAGGACGATGACAACGTAACGTCGCCAGCGCCTATTAACTGCAGTCAATTTTCAACTTAAATACTATGACCACATAAATTATAATTGTTCGACTGATGTTATTGAACTATATTTGATCAATTAGGCAAATACGCTGACTCCGACAGCAGCGAACTAGCTTGAAGTGTTTCACTTTACGATAATAATAGCCTAGGGCTTGTTCTAGGAATTTAGTAGTCTCATTGTAAAACAGGACAAGCTTGTCTATTGTTTACAGGTGACTGTATACTGTAATTTACATGTTATCTTCATCTTAACTTAGATTACATACAAAATGCTTTATTAAAGACAATAAAATTGATTATGATATAATTTGTAAGAAAACTTGTATTTTATAATTTAGATTGTCATGATGATTTTTATAACAAATAATATTATCTATTCTTTGTTTGCAGTATTAGTCAATTTCGCTGTTGATTGAAATTTATTAAAGATTAATAAATAAAAATACATTAAAAACGTAATATTTTTGTCGTATTTACATAAGGTTTCTACTTACCTATAAAATTTTAAATAAATCATCCATATTTCATGTCAATTGCTAGAGATACACATATTACTTAAAATTCGTAAAAAATCAACGTCTAATCTATCTATTCTACATTTTTAATATCGTCTGAATATGTACGTACGTACATAATATGTATGTGTATCGTATGAAGCACAGTAGCGAGTACAGTCAATAAAATATGGGATGCCGCCAAGCACCAGGTACAGATTTTAACAGACGAGACTTCCGCACAAATAATATTTAAGGCAGGTAGATAGGTGACAACACCTTTTTCACGATAATAACAAGCTTATTCTATGGGTAGGTATCATCATACAGCAAATTACTATGGAATACGGTAACACTCATGTTCTAAAACACTACATGAAAGTGAATTTTCTAAAACTTGGCTGGGATTAACCTGGGACCCAGGACGTGGAAGATTTATTAATTGCTGCACTAACGGACAGTCATTTTAAAGTCAATCATCAAAAATTATTTAAAGGTATGGAAAAGTATCCACGACGCTTTCAGGTATGTTTTTCAGTACCATATATATAAATACTTAAGTATGTTTAAGTATAATATTTATATTATTGAAAATCCGAGGCTTTAATGAATTTACTGATTTTTCTTAGAATCTATGAAATTAAATATATATTTTACCAGCGTAAGAGATAATAGAAAATATATATGTATATTATGTATTATCGACCGATAAACTCGTCCAAGTGATAGGGTTAATTATAGGTAACAACTTATACAGGCAATAATCTAGCAAGGAGCAACTTGTCACTATCTGGGTGGGTCTTCATTGATATCTGAAGCAAAAAAGAAGCGTAGAAGCACCGTAAAAGCGTATCAACGCGTTGATGGCCCTGTCCACCCCGCGTGAGAAATCGGGAAATTGCGTAGTTTTTTGTAACAATGATATCGTTTGAAAAAAACAAATTTATTCCAGCCCTGGTTACTGCCCTGTCATATGCATTTGCGCTATGAGGTCTGTGGGAGCCTGGGCTAAATATACCTGGAGTCGTTGCACTGCAACTGGGGCGCTCCCTGCGCTTGTGCACTACCCACCTACCTAGATTCTCCACCCTATATATGCAGATAGATGTATACGAGACTGATAAATGTAGATGAAGAAACTTGCGCAGGTGTTTTTCACTATTTTAGTTCTACGTAGTTCGTTTTGTTCCAGACACTTCATTTTACCTACATAAATTAAAAATACAGATGTTTCCATTATCAAGATCAAGTAAATTTCTTTCAGTTTGTTTGAACGTGTTACGCAACTAAATTACGCAATTTAAAAAACATTTGAAGTTGAAGTTCATTAAAAATATTTCGATTGAAAAATTGTAATACCAGTTCTCTTTCTGTGATTTATTTTAATTATATAGAAAGGGTTCTGTACCTGTATATTGTTACTTCTAAGTGACTCATAAAGAAGGAAAAGGAAAAAGGGAAAAAAATTGTGCTTATCAAAAATTAGTAGGTACTATAAATTTTGAACGAGTTCTAAAGTTTTAACAAACCTGCAAAAGTCGAAATTAAAAAAATGCATAACGCCTACATCGCTGACCCGATTTGTTATTTTTGTAATAAGCATTTAAAAAAACTAAAAAGATTTTTAATTGCATTCTATTCAATATTTATCACGTACAAAAACAATTAACGGTATTGTTTTCCTGAAAAATGGTCAATTTATTTATTTCTGTAATTCGAATATAGAAGATACTAGATAATTATTAAGGAGTTCATAGATTTGCTCTATATTAATATAGCTAAATATTTGTAGAGCCACGTCATATCTCGTGGGTGTTGTTGTTTTCCCCATGGCTGCAGTACTCAGCGCTCGCGGTTCTGGGCGCGAGGGGTACGTGAGGCGAGGGGGCGGTGTCGCAAGCGAGTGCATGGCCGGCCGTCGGCACCGCGCCGACCCTGACTGACTTATCTGAACGTGCGGCGCGCGCAAATTCGCATTCTAATGCTGGCAAATTCAATATAGATTAATATTATTGTTGCATGCCTGTTTTTAAGCATCTCTTGCCATAGGTTGGGCAAATAGTAAGTTGCATGTGGTTGCATGTCATGTCGTAAGTCCTAGCACAAAATAAAGGAAGCTCGTCAACTTCATATTAACTTTCAGCAAATCATTGGTGCTTAAATTGTTGAGGTAATAAACACGTTTAAAGAAAAGATGGTTTGCTTATATGCTGGTCTGGGAATGAAAGAAGAACATAGATCTTGTTAGCTGCTTAATCTTCTCGCACATATCGTAGAAGTCGGACATAAGATACCTCTTGTTATAAAAAACTTGTACAGTAGGCTATTGCTTTCTGTCCATTACTATATGGTTTGCTTTGCCATCTGTAACCTGTAAACCTAAATACTTACTGCAAATGGAGGTACCATGTCAGTGCGATTTTCTTGTGCTTTGAGCTTCGTCTATAGCGCGAAAGGGAACTGGCATTATGTATTCTATTAAATCAGCGTACCATAAGTTATGTAACAACTATACAATTTTCAGCCCTTCTGATAAATCTCTTGGAAATCTTTATAAGTCTCGTATAACTATTCGAAAATAGTCCGTATTGCTTAATAAATTTTCGAATAAACTTTATTTATATTTTTATAGCAAAACTATAATGTAACCTAGAAGAATAATTTAATATCTTATTTGTATAAACTCAAGTGTTACTTTGCGGAAATCCATTTCATGTGATAAATTCCTAAAATCGACACGTGTTTCGCCTCTTAACGAAGCATCCTCAAGATATTCCAGAGATCAGACTCGGTCAGCTAACCAGAATCGAATCAATCGATTTGAGCGGAAAATAGTTAAAGATTTAAGGAATTCATCACGAAATATCTTATTATATATTATTTATCCTCAAACAGGTTCAAAAACTATTATATGGAAATAACAAAAGTATTATATGTGTATAACAAAAATATTTTTGTTAATGCCAATGTTACATTTTAAATTATTACAAATCGGAATTTTCTTGCAAGTATTTATAAAGTACCTAGCAAACACCAAGTCACTAACTAGGTTATTTGTTTCACCTTGATGTAGTAAGTTCGAGATATAGGTACTAGGTATGAGCGCGCAGTAAGAGGCGAGCTAGGCTGGATCTCAAAGGCAGTGGCAGGGATCGGCAGCGGCCGACTCGGACTTTGTAATAGGTTCGTCCTAGTCAGCGTTCGTTACCCTACAGCGCTCGAGGTCGCTTCAGCGCTCAACCAGCTAGTCGAACTAACCCGAGCACCAACGGAATGAGCCGACAAGGTAAACGGCGCGTTTTTTGAAATACAGTATGAAGTTTCAGTATAGAAATAGATAACCCCTACTATTTGAATAGAATCTAACTGAAACTTTTAATAAACTTCGATGTTTCATAGCGTGCGACGAAATTCGAGTATACTAAATTAATAACACATAATAGTCAATTCATATATATGTTTACGATTTCCCTTTTCAAAAGTTAATGGTTATGTAAGCAGTCGGAAAGGAGTGCGGTGACACTTTAACCCAGTGCTGCATACTTCAACGCTAGTTTATTTCGCGCTTATTAGTATGGAGACAGTGCTATGCCACTTTCACTCTCGCTAATAACAAGTCTTACGCAAGCCACGACAGCTCTCTACTTACATTTCGTACTATCTCCGCGTCTCACGCAATCATCCTACAAACTAGACCCTGACGGTGCAACTTTTAGCAATACTGAACTTGGAGTGTGCGTTTCAGAATGTATGTTTTAAAATTTATGTGTAAGAACTCTTGTTTTCGTTAAAGTTTATCTTAGTATTTTGTCATCTTTCACTCTACACCTGCCATCTTCCTAAAAGTAGTGTCAGGGTGCAGTTGTTGTGCGTTGATACTCCATACACTCAGAAGGAAACGGCATGACGTTATATGTACTCACATACATATTATTATATTTTCGAACAACATAAACAGATTTTTCAGTTACGATATTGTACTTAATAGACGTTTCAAAATTAGTCTTCTTTTCTTTTCTTTGGAATAAATTGCTATTGAAAATGTTACTACCTACATAATAGTTGTCCGATTGCATTCATTTCAGCTCAAATATACCTACTATAAAATATGTCTTACAAGATGCAATAGTGACACAATCGAGGGCGCATCCTCAAGCCTAATGACGAGCTTGACAGAAATGAAAGTGAATAGTGTTTCGGTTAGTTAATGTAGGTCACCGGAGTAGGGCAAGGGGGTCGTCGCCCGCGCAACCTCGCCAGGTGAAAGTGGTCGCTCCTCGGCCCGCGCCCTCCGCTTCTCCAATGGCAGTAAGGCGCTTTGCCTGCGCACGCGCTGCTTTTTGCAACTTGGCCATGGAACCTATTACGATAACTACGAAACAACGCTCCAGCAGCAAATGTAAATGCATGGCCTTTATTTGTACATACTCAATAGCGTTATACCTATATTTATGAACACGGATTCCACATACATATGTGGAAAATAATTGTAACTTGTGAAAGAAAACCTCTTCTCATATAAAAACTTAAAAATATTCTATGGTAATCGCAAACTTGGAATGTAATTTTCCCCATTGAATAAATAGTTTTCCTTATATGCTAAATGATAAGACATAATTAAGAGAATGCCGTCATTATATTTAACATATAATATACGCTGACATAACTGTTCATTGTACGGTTCAATAAAAATATTATTAGAAAAATATGCGAACAGTTTTATGTAACCGGCAGACGTCAGTGCAGTGATCGAATCGCTCGTCTTACGTAAATATAAATTGTTTTATCTACATAAAAGATTTAATCGGGTTTTATTCCTAAATATTATTAATTATATAATAAAAAATCTGCTTGGAATACGAGTATAATAAAAAAAGAATTAGCTACTCGCGTAACATAAAACCAGTGATTTCAAAAGCTGTATTTATTCGTCGTCGCTATTCCTTTAATTTATTTCAATTACGATCACGTCTTACAAAAAAATCAATGAAATCGAAAAACCTGAAAAAAGTTTCACTTTTATGCTGTTGTCGTAGAATTGAAATGAATTAGTTTTTATAGAAATGTGTAAAATAAAAAAACGTTTCTTTCGTATTAATTATATAGAAGATCGCGGACATTATAACTTGGTTTTAAATTAGAAAACAACAATTTCGAATAACACATTGTATAGGGAATATATTTTATTCATATGTGAAGTGAAAGAAGTGTTGTAAAATGTATTTAATTAAATAGATTTATTTACAATATCGCACTCACTTTATAATTAATATCAATTAATATTTTTTGTTTCATAAATTATTAATATTTCGCAATTTTGTTGTAAATATACAAATATCATACTCAATCAGCGGTATTTTCCACAACATAATCAGCTGAGGCATTTTTATATTTTGTTTCTTTAGCTGAGCTGCAATTATTAATTTATTTATTAATGTTGTAGTTGGGGTTTACGACTTTACTCGCTTTGACCTTAAATATGTATTGTGACTCCTACTGTTAGGCATTCACGTTACTACGATGGCGACGCGACAGGTAAAGGCTAACAGGATTAAAGCGAACAGATTATGTTTATAAGCAATTGTGATTTAGATGAGTGAAGGCTTAATAAAGTGATCCGAGGCTGAATTCGGAGCCCAGTGTTACGAAAGCGAACAAAGAAAGCGACAGCGGTACGGCCTTGTGGAGTTCGTCGACCGACTTTTGCAGGTCGCAAGGTTTCGCCAATCAGGCTTCTCGCAGCTCCAGGATATTGGCAATTCAGTGCGATCAAGGCTGCGCTGCGCCCGCCTTAGCCTTTTACTTTTGATTTTCATTGCGTGGAAAACACGCCCGAACTCTATATGACCATGACATGCCAATATTTTTTATTAAATTGAATTATTGCTATTACTTATAAAAGGAATTACTTTTGCAGAGTTCTATTAGAATTCTTTATAAATAAATTGCAAATAGATTTTTCAAATATAAGACTTGTATATTATGCTCAAACAATGTTTATTTTATTATGCACTGTATTAGTTAGTATCTACACATTAAGTATGTAACGATTTTCATGTTGTCTGTTTAATGTATAAAATATATACTTACATTGTCTAAATAGTTGTGAAGTGAATGTGCTTAAATATAGTTTTAAAACCTTGAGACTCCACTAGAATTCTATTGATTGTGTGTATATACATATTGAAATTATGTTGATTTCCAGTTTACTTGAAAATTTCTGCATAATGTTGGAAATGAGTGGCCATGATCGCACTCTGTTAGTAATAAATCTTATCGCACTTCTCTTATATAAACGTTAAAGGTCTGTATATGAACAACCTTGTGAGTCATCCTCCAATCTAAACAGACAGACAATGTTAGGAATAATTGAAAATATCTAAGTCTAGATCATCAACCGCGTTAAATATTTTATTCTATTATATACTGAATAATCACATAAGTATATCACATAAATATATTAAAATTATTTTCGTAAAGGAATACTTTATTAATGTAACTAATAATATTTTAAATTAATGATCCTGCCCAGCTAGTTTGAAAAAAGAAAACCTACTCGCTCAAGTCCGCCAAGGAATAGGGTTTAATGTAAATAAATAGTAATAAGTGATGGAGTAGCAAGGTCATGAGTACCACCGGTGAGCTCTAGTGATGTTAATGGATTATTTTGTTTCTTTTCTTTTCACTGCTAATGGGATATGGCATTTTAAACGCATCGTACATTTGCATGTATTTCTAATCAATATTTATTTAACGCGTACATTATTACTGTACTGTAAAATAGTGAAAATATTGTTAGTATTATTTCTCCTCTCCATTTCGACAATAGCCATCGCCACATATTTCAATCTGTATAATCACGTGTTCAAAACCTAAATCTGAACCGACAACAACACGGTTAACATTGTGTGTACAATTGAACTCGTAACCTGGGGGTGTTTGTCTATAAATATTACTATTAATTCTAAACAAGCTCACAACTATGAAATTCAAACAAACAATAAAATGAGGTGATGGAATTCAATGAGAATATATAGGGTAATTACATTAGAACTAAAACAATCAAAATACAATGGCTTAACGATTCGGACATCATCCTGTTTATTATAGGGTTGTCAGTTGACATTGAAGAATTGAAAAAAAATTGACTTATGTCTTTTGCAAAAGAAATGAGATTATTTCTTTTTTTTTAAATGAATTCAGGATCGCTTTTAGGTTGCTAAAAATAATGATAAAAAGGCTATTTATAGCTAAAAAATACACGGCAATAAAATTTCTCCATTAAGTGTACTAACTTAAAAAAAAATGATATAAAATAATTATAACCTAATATAAAAATCAATGTTTGTTTGTTCGTTCGTATTTTATGGGCTGCCATACCGTTCATCTGATTGAGATGAAATTTGATACGGAGGTAGATTAAACCACGGGGAAGGACATAGGCTATTTTAAAATTAAAAAACCTGGACGAAGTCGCGGGCGTCAGCTAGTAACCTATAAAAAACTCGAAATAATATAAAATAATACTCCGTATGTAATTATTTTTTCCAATACAATTTCTGGCGTCATCTCGACAATTATATTAAGTAAAATGATTGAATGTATTAAATTTTATTTGGTTTAAATAACAAACACTAATCTTACAATGAGAATTACTAATTTTAAATATAATAAATTGTAGTTGATTACTAATTATTTTGCTCATTTATGTATTTCCCTTTTTAAATTACAATTTGCAGTTTATGTATATTTGTATAAAAACTTTTAACGAAAGAATATATCTATTCCTTATTTAGGTCACTTTGTCTAAAAATCTTATCACACGTTGAGACTACATAGAATATAAATATTTGTCTACGTATGAACGTAATCTGTTAATGTTTAACGACGAACGAAACTACTGTTTCGACCCTGAATGCTAACTTGAGCGATTAATGAGTCCCGTTAGACGACACAAAAATGAACTAGTTCAGTTCTGAAGCTCATTTCCTGTTACATACAACAGTTCGCGTTTGTGCTCTATTGAAATGCCGGAAAAATAACCAATAAGAGGGGCGTTCAATAAAAAGTGAGAATGCGGTACAAACTCAAAATAAATACTGGCTAGCAAAGCTAGGTTACCTGTTGATAGAGTCGTTGGATTGTTGTTTGTTGTAGCGAATTAGCGAAAATCGAAAAGATTGAATTGCGTATGGTTATTAAATATCTATTCTTGAAAAATTTTAGTACAGAACAAGGCAATCAAGATTTACGGGATATATTGCCCTAGTACCACAGATTAATTAGTTACTAACGTAAACTAGTACCCATAACACAAGCGCTGTGCTGCTTACTTTGGGACTAGATGGTGCTGTGTGAAATGTCTGAGTATATTATTATATTATTATTACAAGTAAGTACTCCGCCGTATTCCACAGTTGTACGTTCTGTCTTTCAAATGCTTGAATATTCTCTATATTTACCTATTTCTATTTCTTTTTATTTATTTTTCTATATTTATTCTATCATATTTCCGAAGTCGAAGAAGCATTTAAGAGGACAGCGATTTGAAAATGATGAAACAGTAATCGCTACAGTACAAGAAGTTTTAGATACTCAGGATGAAGTCTTCCTTAGAAATGAAATTTTATGAAAAATTAGATAAAAGTTATTTATGACACTAAAAATAAAATAATATGTACTAAAATTACCTGCAACATTGATACTCGTTCTAACTTTGCGTCGAACGCCCCTCGTTATTTATTGAACTTTAACGACCTGTTTTGGTACGCTACGTTACGTAAACAATATCTTCTGCATACATAAAAGAGGAATCTGATTGACTGTGACAATTAACACAAAACTCAAATTGCTATAGTAACTTGAATAATTGCACAGAGGTTGTAGGTAAACACTAAGGATAGATTTTTAGAAATTCGATGCGTCTAAATTATTATTGTTACGAGCTGTAGGTAATAAAATGCCGTTTAAAAGTGCAAAGAGTTTATTTTCGTTGGGACACACAGATGTCAAGAGTACGAGAATTTAATTCTGGGGGTTTCTTGTCTTATATTATAAGATATATGTATATATATTTCGCAGTGTACTTACATATACTTCGGTATACGCTTCACTCACAAACGACGTTCCCAATTCGCAGTAATCTGTTATCCAGAGTCGTCGTAGTAGTAATCGTAGTAGTCTTCGTAATTCGCTTCGATTGTCGAAAACTGTCTCACTAAGCGGACGTGTCGCGGTGTTGCCCTATATTATATAGGCCGGCAAAACGAAGGTAGAAACTTCTAAAGCATTGCCGACCGCTAATAACATTAGTGTATAAAAGTAGAGAGGGTGGAAGTTGGAACTTTCTAGATCAGCCATATCAAAGCGTGTTCCGCGGAGCCCCGTGGCTCCGTAAGGCCTCTGCGAGGGCTCCGTCAAAATAATGTATCATAATATAAAATAACAAAATATAGAATATCATCACAATAATACCAAAAGAACTTCAACATTATTATAAGAACGTCACATCAAGTCGATTTCTGAACGAAATCTGTAAGACCTCTTTTAATTACCTACATAGAATCATATAATAGCCGAAAATGAGGTGTAAAATTAAAAACTTCTTCATACCTCCCATTAAAAGGAACGAATGTCATTAATTTATAATTGGCATCATTACAGTACTTTATAATTTTTATCAAATATCTATTTTTGTATCATTTTTATTAAACTTAGATTAAAGACGAAACTACGATTTTTATTTTAGAGCTCCGTAAAATATTTTAGGTATTCTAAAAAGGTTTCGTTGCGAAAATATTTTGAGAACCGCTGTTCTAGATAGTTGTTTTCGACGCCCGCACCGCCGTTCTGCGTAAATATATGACATGTCATAGCACCAGAATTTTTGAGTTATAACTTAATTCTTGCTTCTTAATTTTGCGTATACCAATCGATATTAGGCCTCAAAGTTAGCAATGCGTTTTTAAGTCATAACTCTACAAAGCCTAGGTCTCGAGACATAAGCCCTAACATTTGCGTGTCTCGTGCCATTCGATAATCGACCTTATTGTTTGAACATAAGGACTGACCGTATCCGTACCAATATTTTTATATTTTTTAATTTAAAAGCATTTAATAACTCAAAACTTTATGTAAAGAATCTATTATAGACAGTTAAGGACGATTTGGGCTGATTTAGAAAAAACAGTCTCTAAAAGAATAAAAAGAAAAAGAATTTCCACTCGTACAAATTTGCGGGCAATATTTACTTGCCCATATTTTATATGGTACATTTAATATTAAAACTACGATAAATTGTACAGCATTACTCATACGGAATAATACTAAGTTCAAAGTCTAACGTTTTATTAAATAGTGTAGATTAAATCTTTTTCATAATAATAATAAAATGTGTTTATTCAGACAACTAAGGTCCAGTTGTTAGTAACAATATTCTTAATACGCTATGTTAGTATTACAGAAATGACAATAATACTAATATGAAGATAATAATATTTGTACATTAGTTAATTTGAAAATATTATCACTGCGTCACTTATAATTACCACACATCCGTTATTAGCTTCAATTTTTTTTATATTGTTCTGCAATTACACGAACTATCTAAATGGTTGTAACAACAATAATCATGTTTTCGTCTAAAGATATAGTACCTTTTTATATTACAAACTAATGCATACAGAACATAAAGCCGCTCTATGAAACGGAATAATTTAAAGATAAGGAAAAAAATGTTAATCAAATATCTACTAATTAGATGTTTTATTTATGGTTCATTAATATTAATAAAGTCCGTGTATCTATATGATATTAAATTACTTTAAAACAAAAGAATAACAAACTGACAAACGATATGTTTTTATGAGTTAGTTAAAATAGAAATTTTACCTTTCGCTATACTGACATTTGCATACGTGCATATTACTTATTGTTTACATAATGTCCTTGATACAGTTACTATATATTGTGTGTGTAGAGAACGTACAAAAATTACGTCATTTACGAAAAGTAGGTAATAATCAATTATATTTGACGATTCCTCTTTTATATTCATGTTTTAACTAGGGATGTGAAAAAATAATCGATTTTCATTTTAGTCGATTATTATTTCTTTGTAATCGATTTTTAAAAAATCGATTTTTCTTAACAGTAACAATCGATTTTTAAAAATCGATTATATAAATTACACTTGTTTTTATTAAAAATATGAAGAAATGAAAAATAAAGAAATCCAATGCTGCCAAAATTACACATTTCAATTGCGACGAATGAAAAAACGCGAAGTAAGTTCACTACCATGAACAAGTCGATCAAAAGACGGCGCCATCTGCATGTATGTACATAAAACAGTTTCCTATTTGTTCAACAGTTTCCTTTCTTTCGACTGTAAATAATTTATCTTCTAACGGTAAAAAACCTAAAAGCGGCTGGCGGAAGTCTTTTTTCATGAAGAAGGATAATACCACAGCACAATGCAAATATTGCCCGAAACAATTAAAAACATGTAGTAATACTACAAATTTAAAGCAACGTATGGAGCGAAAATATCCCACTGTCCTACAGGCTAACCAGGTAGCATAAATTATTATATTTTATTATAATTATGGTCCTTATGACTAATAATATCTGTCAAGCGAGTCAAGTGTTTTATAATCTCAACATTAAACGTTTTTTTTTCTAAATCTAGAAGAATCGTTATCTAGATCGTTATCGTAAAACTTCTCCAGAAAAGTGATAGTAGACTTGACTGAAGTTTTATAGGAGTTCTTGGAAAAGGGCGATAACTTCAGCTACACATGTTTATTTAGATCAGTTCAATTTTTTTCACTTACACATAATTTTAAAACACAATATACTATCACTTTTGTACTTTATAACCCACAAATGTAAAAGATGGAAAGTTTAAATAAAATGATAACCTCACTTCTCCCGTTCCCGCCAAAAAGTCAACATTAAAATTAAAAGCACAGGAAGTTTTTAGTTAATTTTTTTGAATAAGCATTGTATCGAGACCATCTGCTCAAACACTTATTAATTAAAGTATTTTCTTTTCCTGAACTTTGCTTGCTTTTGGGGATAGATAAGTATTGTATTATTTTGAACCTAACGGGTCATATCTTTTAATTGATTTTTTGCTGTAGAACTCCCATGAAGATGATATTCAGGATATCGGCTGATCTAAATAACTCAAAACAGCAAAAATGATATACCGGGACAGTCTAACCTAATGTGGAAATAATTTTTTTTAATTTTTTTTCATTGTTTAAACTTAGAAAGTTTTCAGAAAGATTTGTTTTGAAACCAGGTTGTCGTTTTGGTTATTTTTCGTACTTATCATTATATATTATTTTTATTCTGATAAATTGTTAATCCTATACTAATCTCTTAGTTTTATTACTATATAGAAAAGCTGCTTTTTTGCAATTAATACTAAAAAATCGATTTTTCTCAAATCGATTAATACTGAAAAGAAAACAATCGATTTTTAAGTAATCGATTTGTTTCACTCAATGTTACATCCCTAGTTTTAACTGATCTAGAAGTTAGCAAGTAAAGTCTATACAAAGGTATTGACTGAACGTATGAAAGATGTTTCTGAAAGATATTTGTGGGAAGCGCAAGGTGGTTTTAGGGACGGTAGAGATTGTATGGATCAGATTTTCTCGCTTCCCGTTATCGTGGGGAAGTTTCTGGCCATTGGTCAGAAAGTTTTCTGCGCTTTCGTGTATCTAGAAAAAGCATTTGACAGAGTAGTGCGAAGGAAATTGTGGAGTCTTCTGCCTGAATATGGCGTGGAGGACCCCTTACTGCAGGCTGTGAGGTCATTATATAGAGGCCACAGAGCCTATGTAAGGATAGATGGTAACATGTCGCCTTGGTTCGAAGTCTGTTCAGGCGTCAGACAGGGCAGCGTGATGTCTGCCTGGCTATTCGTGCTTTATTTGGACAGTTGCCTCCAGACATTGAAAGGTAGTATGAGTGGTATGATTTGTGATGGTACAGTGGTAAACTGCCTATTGTACGCTGACGATGCTGTGCTTATAGCACCATCAGAAGCGGCGTTGCAAACACTAGTTACGTGCATGAAAGAAGACTGTGAAGTGAAAGGATTGAATGTGAATAAAACTAAGGTTCTGGTGTTTGAAAGAGAAGATGTACAGACAAAGTGTGAAATATGGGTAAATGGAAAATGGAAATGGAAATTGTATATCTGGGGAGTGCGTTTTCGAGGGATGGAAGATGTGAGTTGGATGTGGAGAGACGGGTAGCAGCCGGCAATAAAGTGAACGGTGCTCCTTCCGCATTAGTAAGCAGTATGAATATATCTAACTCAGTAAAAATGGCCATACATAATGCGGTATTGGTGCCAACTTTATTGTATGGTAGTGAGTCCTGGATATACCCGAAATCGAGTGAAAGTAAGATAAATGCAGTAGAAATGCGATCTCTTAGAAATATGTGCGGTGTCACCCTTGCAGACAAAATAAGCAATAAAGAGATACGCAATATGACAGGCTTGCACGACAGTGTTATTGAAAAATGAAGAAAGGAATGCTAAGTTGGTTCGGGCACATGGAAGTAATGAGTGATGAAAGACTGACGAAGAAAATCTATAGAGCGAAAGTGAGTGGTAAAAGAGGCCAAGGAAGACCAAGGCTGACTTATGAAGATCAATTAGCTAAAGTGTTAGCCGACGGAAATATCAAAAGCACTCGCATACCTAGGCGAAAATGTGTGAAGAGAATGATGAGATTTGAGGAAGTGAAAGAAATATGTAAGGATCGCGATGCTTGGCGCTCCATCCTCTCTGACTACCTCGTTGGGGATACGGTGTGAAGATATGTATGTATGTAGAAGTATCAAGACTTTAAAACAACATAAATAGTGACACTTATTTAATATTATACAATTAGACTATATATTTATTGACATGAGCATGGGAAAGTTAATAGGCTTTTCTTCTAGTGCTTGAGGAGAGCTGCCACCTTATATAAGAATGTTTATATTAGATAAAAATGAATTTCTTCATTTGTCTACTAACCTATAACACCGATTTATTCGGTATTGTAATTCAACTGCTTAGGACTCCATTAGCTCTAGCGTGTGGATATGGATGTAGGAAATTCAAAGCTTTTAAACTAATTTGAAAACTCTTAAAAAGTAAACATTCATCGTGATCTCATTGAAAAGTCGCGTTAAGTAATCTAATAAACAGAAATCAATGTTTGTTTGTATTTTATGGGCCGCCATATCGTTCATCCGATTGCTATGAAATTTGGTATTGACATAGCTTGAAACCTGAATAAGGACATAGGCTATATTAAAAATAAAAAACGCGGACAAAGTTGCGTGCATCAACTAGTATTTTATAAAGATTTGCAAAGGAGGACTACAGCGTCGTGTGGGGCCCTCGCTGTCTTGGCACTGCAAGGATGCTTTGCCATTGCCCTTCCGAGAATTGCTTCGGCACAGCGCGAGAGAGGCTCCAGTGCATTACATAAAGGTTCCATAGAAGATCCCGGAGCCTCTCAATAAAGCGCCGGAGACGACCACCGCAAAAATTTTGGAGGGCAAAAGTCCCACATAAACTAGTATCTCCCCCAAAGGGTTGGGTATTTGTGAGCAGATTTCTCAAAAGAATATTTCAAAAAGGAAAAAGAATAAGTGTTTCTTTAGTCTCTGGCCGCCTGCTTGCAGTACTGGCACATTCTTTTAGAGCCCTGTGTTATACATAAGCTTATTGTAGCAAGATAGTGGGCAAATTATTTCAAAATGCAACTATGGAAGTAAATCGCGAGCTAATTCTAATACAACGTACAATACGCAATATTGTAGTATTAAAATACTATTAATATAAGGTATAGTTTTAAGTTTGTAAATATTAACGTATGGATGTACCTTTTTGTTTCAATAAAGTATTTTTAAAAACTAATATACTAATAAAGTAATATGTTATAAGTAGAATAGCGTCATCAATGATAACGTTATTTTTATAATAACAGGTTTTTTTTAATTTATTTGCACAAAAAAAGTACACAGAAACAGTAGTCAAAAAAAGTAACAATGACAAAAGGTAATGCTTATCTTGCTTTAATGCTTTAAGAATTTTTTTCCAGCACACCTTGGTGATAGAGAAAATGAACGAGGGTAGGATGTAGAAGTGTTAGGAATCAATATAGCTACACTGGCCTACGTACCACATAACTAACAATCCGGCCTCACGGTGTTATCAGCAGCATGTCTTCCTTCTTTTTTTATTTGGTCTGAGTATTAAATATGATTTACCTTTTTGGCATATAACTTTAATTGGTACATATAATACTGTGGTACATAAGCTGTCTCAATAAAAACTATAAATATTATATAATGTGTGTATAAAGTATTGTCAAATATAATATTAATTAAAGGTATTGTCTCAAGTTATAACTAATTATCTATTATTGTATTCAGGTAAATATGACGTAGTTTTTAGTTTCACGCATGTAAAATTTACATTAGAACGTGTTATAAAATCCGTGTTGTTACCCTAATTGCCTTAATTGTTTTAAAATTACCTACTTTGTTGTGGTAACGTTGACCTGAACTGTCGATTACGTACTGATAAATACAATTTATTCTATTAATTTTCCTCGTGAAAGCAGTGAAATAATTCAACAATAAAAACAATAATGAAACATGTTTTGTGAACGAATGATATTTCTAATTATGATTGATTTTTAACCAAAGAAAAAAAGAGGAGGAGGTTCTCAAGTCGATGCGTATATCTTTTTTTTATGTTTTTTCTTTTGTATATGGCCACGTAAAACTTTTTTCAGAGTAGTTCAATTTTGAAGATTGATTTTTTTATTTGAAAGGGTATATGACCAGGATGGTCTCATCCCATTCCAAATTTAGTTATGGTCTGATGATGGAGAACTGCTTAAAACAAAAGAACTTCTCAACGGTTCATATATTTTGATGACCTTTCTTTTATTTCATGTTTCATTGCAGAATTGGAAAAAGTTAGAGTAAGTTAATTTGTAGATCTTCGATATTTATTTAGCCAAGCTCCCTCAAAATGGAAATACAAATAACTTTTTAAGAAAAAAATTAAATCGACTTCAAAATTTCGAAAGACACATATAATACTAATACGTCATACTGTCACGCTGTTCACTATTCGGGGTGGATAGAACAGAACATTAGTGTGCAACATTCACGGCTCCTTTATCGTACGTACCATTAGGCAAAGTGGAACCATAACAGGTTGCTAGTCATATCACCTATATAAGTATCTAATAATATATTGCCTATATAAGTTTCTAATGGGTTTTCAATAATAAGCCCTTCCCTAAGCCATCCCTGACAAATGTTGCTTTGGATATATCTATACTTAATGAGAATTACGTGTACTTATAACAAAACGTGTACTTATAACATCAGATACGTGATAATGCATATATTTTATGTTTACACATTTAGTAATGTATATGTTTACCTATATAGTTTAAACTGAAATTCTCGTAATATTCTACTACCAAAGGTTACGCTTCTTACTATTTATTTATAGTACCAACTAAGTATAAACTACGAGCAATGCACATAAAAATGAAAGTAGGGCACAAGACGACGTTTAATGCCAGTTATCATAATAATAGTATACGATCACAATGCATCTAGAAAGCGAATTACGAGAGCAAAGATCGTGCAACTCTACCGAAAGAAAGCGCGTCCATCGTAAGAAAGTCATACTAAGGGAAGGGGGAATAGAGGGGAGCTGCGCGCACGCAGTAAAGTAGTCCACTTTCGATCTCTACGTGTCGTCGCTCGTCGGTGAGAGTTGCGCGAAAACGAAAGTGGTATGCCATTATGGTCCACTTTCCACGCCGAGGTTCTTGACCCGAGAGCTGAGACTTATTCCATTTTATTATTTATCAGTCACCGGAACTCCGGCATGCGTAATGTTAATCAAAGCTGTCAATATTATTTAAATAAACAACTTTGTCGCTTGTATACCTACGTAATCGTTCAGTCAGCAGTGACGGCGGAACTAATTAGTCTACATTTCATCTATGTATTGTACTAATTAAAGATTAATTTTAGATGAAGTGTAATTATAAAAAGATTTTAATGAATTATCGATCTTATTGTTAGTTTGAATTTATTCTACATTACATCATGTTTCATGTAGTATAAAATATGGACCGCGATGCTTGGCACTCTATCCTCTCTGACTATCTCGTTAGGGATACAGCGTGAAGATAATATATGTAGATATGTATAAAATCAAATATTAAAATAGAAACTGTAGAAACAATTACAAAAGGTTCCATTTTCAACATGGGTTCATTTAGATGCTGAAGTCGACTGGTAATAACGCAACTTGAGTATAGAACGAGAACAGAGGTGTGGGGTGAGGTCATCGACCGCCTCTGACGTCATAGCCTCCTGATGCTGTTCGGCTCCAGGTTAAGCCCAGCTGTGACCTCATTAGTTATTTGTAACTTTTTATTAAAATTAAGCAAGTGTCTACTAACCTACATACATATATCGGTCTAGAAATCACTACAAAAAAAATTTCGTTAATAAGTTCAAAGTCAAATCAATCTTTTTTTTTTACGTAAAAGAGGGGGCAAACGAGCAACCGAACCACCTGATGACAACGTCCGGGGAATCACGGGTGCGTTGCCGGCCTTTAAGGAAAGGTTGTGGAGGGGCTGAGCGAGGGGGGAGATGAGTCACCGGCAGTCTCACTCACCGAACGAAACGCAACGGCAATATATGCTTTTTTTTTTATGAAAGAGGAGAGAAGCTAGTCGCCTGATGGAAAGTGATCACCGCCGCCCATACACCCGCAACATCCGAGGAATTACGGGTGCGTTGCCAGCCTTTAAGGAAAGGTTGTGGATGGGGCAGAGGGAGGGAGGTGATGGGCCACCGGCACTCTCACTCACCGAACGAAACGCAACGGCAATATATGCTTTTTTTTTATGAAAGAGGAGACAAGCTAGTCGCCTGATGGAAAGTGATCACCGCCGCCCATGGACATCTGCAACGTCCGAGGAATTACGGGTGCGTTGCCGGCCTTTAAGGAAAGGTTGCGGAGGGGCTGAGCGAGGGGGGAGATGGGTCACCGGCAGTATCACTCACCGAACGAAACACACCAGCAATAGAGGTTATTATGTCACGCCGATATTCTGGAGAGGGTGGTATTACATCGGGGAAGCCGGCCCAATTCGTGCTGCAATGCAGTATGGCTCTATCACACATACTACAACACTACACACAAAATTTTTAACCGTCAAATTTACCTTAATTTCGGAAAGTAAACCTGTGCTGAAAAGAATCGACAAGAAACTCAATCAAATATGATTTTTCAACATCAGTTTACAATGTGTATTAATATACAATATTCGGAAAGCCAGTAAATATACATCAGATGTAGAGGAGATTATTTCTAGACTAAAGTTTTGTCTTCGATGAAATAGTTTATTTTACATATGATTGTTCAATTAATGTACGTGTTACAACAAATCTAAATCTGTTTTCCGTTAATTGAGTAACTTCCTGAGGACCCTTATTATAAAACAAAACGAACGCCATTTCCCTAAAATGAACCACTTGAGCATAGAGATTATAAATAACTCTAGACGTTATCTTATCTAGTGTACATTGTATTTTCAAAGATGTATAAAATTTAATGATGGATAGGTGAGTACTGACTGAGTACATCAATGTTTTTAAAACGTTCTCTCCATTACTCTCGCATATTTATGCTTTAATTGGCACACAATCGTTCTTTTTATTAAACAAAAATAAAAAGATGACTGACATACATGATTACATTTACGTAACATCTCGCCATTTCCTATGGGAGTGGACAGTGTCAAAACACAATAAAATCGCAATGCGGCACTATTTTTGGCGTATTTGCGTGAGCTTTTATATAACAAATCAGACTCTTATAATAACTAATTGCTAGCCTTCTTTTAATAAACTCTATTTTGGGTGTATTTGATGACCTGCTTAGAAAGATAAGCAGCTGTCACATTCTATACTTTTATTTCACTCCCAGACTAGCATGAAAACACTTGATTTCACATAACCTTCCGACTACATAAAATAGTTACAGTAATTCTTTGAATTCACTGCCGGAGTCGGTATTATACCCATCTCATCTTACACCAGCAATGGATATAAGGAATTACAATTATTTGATTTCGTTTGTTGAATCCGTAGTCGGGGTTTAATTATGATTTTTTTATAATTAATTACGAAAGATATTGTTCTATATCATATATTGGTGTCCCTTTTGGTTATACACTTTTAAAACGGCTTTTGCTTTTCAATTTAATATTCTCTGGGTCTGCTTTGCCGTCTGTAAGATTAGATAAATAATTATTTATTGCTTGAAGTATTTTTAAGGTATGATTTTTTTATTGTTTCTTAATACTCTGTTCATCTTAAATGGGAAATAGAAAAAAATGAGCCTAGTGAGACGCCTGGCAGATATGAAACATCGTCACTATTTTATATAGAAAATATGCTTGAAAAGGATGGTTTATTAAAGAAAATAAATATGGTATATAAAAACAAAATATTCAGATTTTTTTATAGAATAGAACTATGTTTTATTTAAAAAATACAGGCAACTTGTTCAGAGGTGAATAACAACACTGCATACGCTATAATTACACAAACTCAGAACAAGCGCGTAGCGTGGCGTCGCCACATCGTTGGCCAACACCCGGTCTGACCCGCCGCATAAGATGTTTCCATCGAAAAGGGAAATGAAGTTACGAACGAGCAAACAGTCCACCTGATGGAAATTGGCAAGAAAGCATAATAAAGCAGTCCATATTACAAAAGCGTTGGCAACCCTGTGCCTCTTGTGCCAGAAATTTCCCCGTCTTATCTTCCACACTGGCACACAATAGTGCAAGCACTCCTTTTTGGTGGCAGAATTAGCGAATTAGATGGTGGTAGTGATCTGAATGAACCCTGCACAAGGTCCGTACCACTTGCAAAACTCGATGTATCAAAAAAACGTACCTATTTCCAAATCTATATATCTATAACCTACATTTGTGTGATAATTTTATAACCGTCACCAAATTATCATACATTTTACCTACGTACTCAAAACGAAAAGCAACCTCCATAATATAATAATATGATAAAGGTATATACATAGATTTAGGTTACGTTATACTTTTTATTTGCCTATATATTTATGGCACTGATACAACTGTACTGGATAGATACAATAACATTTGTATGAATACTAATACGTGAAGGGAAAGCTTTGTAGCCTTTTTAAGCATATTACGCGAATGAAGAAGTGTTAGATTGGGCATAGTTAAAGTTTATATGGAGGAGGAAAACTAAAATTTATATGCAATATACGTTACAAATACATTCAATCAAACAAAATAAAATATTCATTGTTGCCGTTCATACTGCCAATGTCAAACACAATAGTTTTACTGTCAATGTCAAACGCGTAATAGTTTGTGGTCAATTCTAGGGTCAAACCGTTAGAGTCAAACCTAGAACAGTCGTACAGTCGCACATTGTCGTCAAAGAATTTTAAAATGTTGAGAACAAATAAATAGTTACTGACAGATAGACTGAATGGATTTCGAGCTGTAAATATTGTGTAATGCGAGCTGTGACATGTTTCAAGTCTCATGTGAAGTGTATATCAAGCGAAATAGCGTATATTTTATACTTTCGGCCATATTTCGACCAATTGGCGACCACTAGTATAAATAAAAAGCCGGTGCTTTGCCTTATGGGGTGAATTGGGGTGTTATGTCGTCAACATACGTATTATCATGCTGTACTCCTAATTGTGTATGTAGACAGGATAGAGCCATTTTTCACAACCCTTATATACTGCTTTCGCTTCTTCAAATCTCATGATCCTCCTGACACAATTTCGTTAAGGTTTGTTAATACATACATACATATCTTCACGCTGTTTGCCTAACGGGGTAGTTAGAGAGGATGGAGCGTCAAGTTTCGCGGTCCTTACATACTTCTTTCACTTCTTCGAATCTCGTTCTTTTCACACATTTTTACCTAGATATGCGGGTGCTTTTGACATTTCTGTCAGCTAAAATTCTGGCTATTTAATATTCGTAAATCAGCTTTGACCTTCCTTGAATTCTGCTACCACTCGCTTTCGCTCTGTAAATTTTCTTCGTCAGTCTTTCATGACTCATTGTCGTGGAATCCTGTCATAATGCGTGTCTTCATTCACATGAGACCTCTTTGTTGCTTATTTTATCCACGAGGGTGACACCGCACATATTTCTAAGAGATTACATTTCTACTTCATTTTTCTTACTTTTATTTGATCTCGGGCATATCCAGACCTCACTTCCGTATAATAAAGTTGGCACCAACACCGCATTGTGGATGGCCATTTTGGCCGAGTTAGATATATTCACACTGCCCACTAATGCGGTCAGACCACCCTTTATTTTATTGCCAACTGCTAGTGATTTTTTTAAACAAACACGTATTGTACCAGCGGTTGTCTTGTCGCATAAGTCGTATATTTGGCCAGGGACGGCGGGTTTACAAAGAATTTGTAAAATAGGCAAAGGAGTCTAGCTCGTTAATCTTTGTAAGCCGAAATACTTATTCCTATACGTAAGTCTTCAAACTTGGTCGTCACTCTGTCCACCCCAAATGAAATGATATGATGTCTTATACTATATTTATTTAAAAAATTGTTTTCGACATACCTACACCTATTTAATTACATCCCATTCATATAAATAAAGTGAGCGTAACAGAAAAATATGTTTTTTAGAAACCAATCTACACAGTACATACCTACTAAACATTTCAATCGGTGTAGAGAATGAGAGACTGACATACAAATGGACGGACTGATACATTGAAAATAGAAGACTACTCAGCTATTGAACGGGGTGAAAATGTCAAAAGTTCGTTTTCATATTTGTATAGACAGTAAATGACCAATAATTTATTCAAAATACAATTGTGTTTTATTATAGAACGCAGAACTACGCTATTGAAGTAATCCGGATACTTAATCAATGTGTATTAAAATAATTCACACCACATAAGCTAAACTAAAAATTAATAATGCAATTCATGTGTTTTCTGACTTAGCTTTTATAATTTATTTCAGCTATCAAATGTTAATTGACGCGATGTTAAGAAAAATGTTCAGGTCATCAGATAAAATCAAATTCTAACTTTTTGTATTACGATTGCAATTACACCTTTACTTTCTACGTCATTCAATTTTCTACTTCCTTTTCTAGTCTCTGAAAAATCAGGGAGACAGACCGTAGTATTCTATAAGTATAATATCATTATGTTGATTTACCAATTTTGGTGCAGAAAAGTAAAGAATTCTATGCTAATTTGAATGAGGAATATAAATGTATGAGACAATAGGTGCTATGTATATAGCTGTGTAGACTTTAAACGTTGAGAAAAGTAAAGAATTCTATGCTAATTTGAATGAGGAATATAAATGTATGAGACAATAGGTGCTATGTATATAGCTGTGTAGACTTTAAACGTTGAGAAAAGTAAAGAATTCTATGCTAATTTGAATGAGGAATATAAATGTATGAGACAATAGGTGCTATGTATATAGCTGTGTAGACTTTAAACGTTGAGAAAAGTAAAGAATTCTATGCTAATTTGAATGAGGAATATAAATGTATGAGACAATAGGTGCTATGTATATAGCTGTGTAGACTTTAAACGTTGTTGCTGCAAATGTTCTATTTATACGCATTTAATGTCGTAAAAACGTCAAATTTACGGCGATGGTTACCTCGCTCTCCTAGCAGTATAATTGGTTGCCTTGGCCTATAAACTGGTCTCTCTCGGCTGATTCGCCAATTCTAGATTTAGGTTTTCAGTTCAGTGGGTTGAGCTGGACACTTCCGATCTTCACTATGATGTATACTGTGTGTTTGTTTGTCTTGCATTGATTTCATTTGTGTACAAATTAAATAACTGTTACAACATGTAGACATTGATATCAAAATTATAATAATAATAATAATTTATTTATATTATAATAAACACACACTACAATTGATGTACATACGGGATATAGCGTGGAGATATGTATGTATGTCTCAGTCACACAGTAAATTTGCAGTTTATTGCAATTTTGAACAAGGGACGAACTCCTCTTTCCCAAACTAGGGTAATTCCCTGTGTCTTGGGAAATTGTCGTTCTGACTAGATGTCATAAACACAATACAGTTGGAATTGTCTACATTATTTACTACAGACTACAATTTCAATATGGTATCATTTACATAAGCTTTGCACAATTCAAACGTTTAATTGTTTATAATCGATATTAGCCATATTTGTAAAAATACATATACGTTATACGTACACATAAATACACATGTCACATAAATAACATATCCTTACATATCTCCAACTCAGTTGTCGGAGAAAAGTAATTGTAAAATATATTAAATAAAAAGTAACAATGAAGTAATAAAAATTTAAAAATTTTCGTACTTACTCCTTATTTTTCTATGCTCTTTAAACACATTTATGATAATTCAATAAGGTGATATTTATGTGTATATTATGCATTGAGTTGTATTATAAGCCATTACTAAGAATGACCTTTACAATAAAATTCGATTATAACAAAGAAAAGTTTAGATAATAAAATATCTTAAAAAAAAAATTTGCCAAGTTCTACACTTGTTCTACAGTAAACTGTACAAGAAAGTAAAACAGAAAACAAATACGCATGTATTCATTTCTCTTTTTTAAATGTGCATACATATGTATGTTCACTCTACATAAAAATAAATGTACAAAATAACGGATATTACATTAATCAAGCTTAAGTGTTCCGAAAGTAAGCAAAAATAATACGAAGTCAATTCGGGGGCGCACCGTAGCCCGCCCCTGTAGAGCGTCTACGAGCACCCTCGCTACGGTCGCTCGGTTCATTCGCGCTGACGCCGCCGCCGGCTTCATACGCGCAAATCCATGCGCCTCCCGTCGCCGGCTACGTCCGAATCAAACATGACTGTGACAGAGTGTACCCAGCACCCACCTGCACCCTTGGAGAACAGGGAACCGCCACAACCACCCCCTCCTAACGAGACAGAAGTGCTACTGGGCCGAGTACTTGCAGGTAAGCTAGTGTACTGTAATCAGCTGATCGCAGTAACAAGCTACTATTGTTGTCCACTGATCCACGAATACTCACGTTTGTTTACCACTTACATTTTGTGTTGTCATTTGTTTTTTCATGAATAAAGTATAATTTTGAAGCACGTTTACTTGACAATCGTACGACTTTATGTCACCGTGAACATTTCATGTTTAGGTTTCGCGAATTTTATTATTTTTGTTCATTACATTATAATAAAAAATAAAACGGGAAAAATTGTCCTTTTCACTTTTCTGCGAGGCAAGCAAGCTGACGGACGATGCGGGGAGAGCACGGGGAGTGCGGGTAAGTTTGGATCTGGGTCAATCAGAGTTCGTTGCCCTCGGCCTTCCTGGCTATATTCGAAGTCGCTAATCGCCGCCGTACCCCGCCGCTCGCTCGCTCGCCCGTCACCGCGTATGCAGACACGTACTCAGGACACATTAACAGTTTTTAAATTCTGCCACACATTTTCAATTATTTTTACTAATTCTCGTAACTAACTATTACAATTAAATATTTTGCGTTACGTATCAAATTAGTATTAAACTAAATATTTCTAAAAAAATATGCTTTGCTTGTATATACCCTCCCTACAAGCAAAATTATGCTATAATTTTATCTAAGTCTACAATTACGTCGTAGAAGGTTACGCTGTAGTACATATTTTATAATGATTAAAAATATCGAAAAGGACAAGTGAGTCTCTGGACTCGACATCATGGTCGACTCGTATTTCGCAAGTGGAGCCCATCGCTGAATGCCATTTTATTTTGGAGGCCGCGCGCGCAGGAGGGCCCGCGGTCAACGGCCCCGTACGCTATCTAGGTCGCCTCAGAATAACCTAGCGCTGATACTCTAATAATAATGCAAGCGACGTCAAGAAACAATTTGTGTCCTACTCACACTTATGACGAGTCTAAAACCGTTAATAGAGACAACAATATTTCACAATTCTTAGTATATGTTATGCGGCACATAAACCAGCAAAGTGTAACCGTCTCTTTCTAACAAGCGTCAAATCATGGTTAACTGAGTAAGTTAAGTATAGTTTCAAATTTATGTATCATGTTAGAATAGATGTAGTTTTACATAACACCTGACTCAAATTCTGACAGTTACTTTGACTATTTGGACCAAAAAATATTTTTGAACCTTTGCCAAATTCTGATTTAACTGGTCATATATATGTAGAAGAAATCTTTTGTACTTTTTGAATTCGTCTTTAATAGTACCATTTCATTATGATAGTTATAACACATATATATGCATAGCCTCTCGTCATCTCCTATACGGGGTGGGCAAAGCGAAAAAAAATCGCATCATAGCGCTACTTCTGGAAAATGAGTGTTTAGGCTTAGGTTAGAGTTGGGCCTACAGATGGCTCCGCGAAACGAGATAGTGGCAGTTGTTAACCCGTCGCATTTACAAGTTTCTTATAAAAAGCCTTATCCCTTGACCTACTTTTACAGTCTGCGCGGAAAGACGAGCAGGTGGCTGTATTTTTCTGTCGGTTTCAAACCAGCATGAAAACAATTATAACATATGTATTTGGTAATGTTATAGCCCGATACGAAAACTAATGTTATTAATAAATATACATGTTATAGACGTATATCGTCGCACACATATCTTAATTTTAATATTAATAAACTTAAAACTAAACATTATCTTAAATAATAGTTTTCCTCATAGTTGCCGCTTAGAAAGTGGTAATTGCTTAGGATGCCCAGCAGACTGGCAGTATTACCTCTTTGAATAGCCACACTGATATTGTTATCTAAATGTCATCTAAATATAAAAATTCACATTTACTTTAATCTAGTTAAAACCATACAAGCCAAGTAACCAACATTTTAATTATTGTTATCTACAAATAACTTTGAAATAATAGCTTAAAAAGTTTAAGAAAAACAGTAAAGCATCGTCACTAATTTTGTCGTTAAAATTTTTTAACCAGTTTATAATTAGAATTGGTTTTCAAAAACAGTAAAAATAATGAATATTTCAAACCACTGAGCTTCACATCTTTGCAAAAATGCTCTTACTTTTCATTGTTTTGATATGACTAAAAAATAATAAATTAATAATTATATCCCACTTTTAAATTAATTATTATTACTACTAGAATTACTTAAAAAATAATTTTTTCGAAAATAATGTAACGATACTACATGGCTTATGACGTTGGTAGAGCGTAGGAGCTCGCGCGGGACGCGGGCAGCGAGGCTCTATTGCGATCAAGGCCTCAAGTTCGTTCACCCGCTGCAATTGGGTCACGCTGGTATACCGCGTCGTGCGCACGCAAATAACTGTATAAATTCACGCTAAATAATTCCTTACGACGTCATATCATCAACGTAATTTACTTATCGTCGATTATTTAGTCATTTCTAAAATTTATATGAAATCACTGTAGTACGAAATAAAAATGAAAATTGTATAACTCATTTTTAAGTCATTCGAAAGCTTAAATAACGGCTAGCACATTTTTCAAATTTTTTAGCCAAAATGAACCTTTAGTTCACGATTAGGCCTAATTTTTATAACAATAATGATTGCGTAAATACTTTACTATTCTATGGATGTCGTCTGTCGGCAACCCAAAGAGTTAAATAACGTGCGCATAAAACGGTCATTGGCTTCAGCGAAAGTTATAAAGAAAAGTCGCAAGTATAGCGAGGACAGGGTAGGGGGTAGTTTGCGGGAGGGGAACTACGTTGAGAAGCAGCGGGTCGACGCCCGCGCCGCCCTGACCCCAATTTGAGCTGCGCTCGCGTCACTGCTCGAGGTCCAGGCATACTCAGCGGAAAATACCCATTGCAATAACAGTTTCAACACAACGCTATGAAAGTCGCTAAAAATATCACACAGAACTTTAGTCTATTGTTAACGGCTGCAATGTTTAATTAGCTCGTTCAATTCTTCAATGCATTAGAAAGATTGTCTCAAATAACTGTACCGCTGTTCCTATTTGCAGATGGAATGATGTCAAAACGTTTTTTTAATTCACGTGATATTTCCCTCGTAACCCGCTAACCTGACCACTTCGAACTAGCCCCGGACTGTCTTCATTACCTCAATTTTTTATACACCGACGAGGATGATCTATTGATATATAAATATTTGTTGTCTAAAAGCACTCCGAAACGATGTCTGTATGTCATGTAACATTTCAATTGATACCTAGTCTGGCCAAAAGAGGTAACGCGGTTAGGAGAATTACATCTACCTGTTTACATTTAGAGATGATATTAAAGATTTATGCATATTTTTAAAGCATAAAGTGTATTATTTTACGTAGTTGAAATTGTATGTAACTTGCATTATGTAGTACAGGTACTTATTATGTATGTATGTACAAAGCGTCAACGTCACTCATTGTTTGATATTGAGTTATATAAGAGCGATATACGCACATCGCCACGTACCACCACAATCCGATAAGTGCATTACATGTTATATTCACATGCAGTCTACCTGTAATGTTTCACCTATTAATCATGATAGATTCTTAAAGAGTACATGTCGAAATTCAACTAACGAACATCTTTATTAGAAAAGTTAATGTATTATAGTTTTTCCTTGAATCCGTGAAAAGTACTATCGAACTATGAATTTGTTATTATCCTAACAATATGTAATACATAAATCAATTAAATTCTCGCCCGAAATATTCATCTTATTATTATAGTAAATAATATTTATTTATACAGATTATACATACATATTGTGTACATATTTACGTGCAATTAATACTACGGTGAGAGCTAAAAATAACTGCAAAATAATGACTTTGCAATATTTACAGTGTAATGTTTTACAGTTTTCTGTGTACACAATTAGATTTCATGCTCTACTGGCCCATACTAATTGGGGCCGGAACCAACACATGCATTTCTTTTATTCTTGATGACGCCATTAGTTAGCTATTACGCTTTTGAGCTGAGTCAGTGGTGACTCTACTGGCTACTGACCTAGATGTAACAGGCTGTATCGATGGGACAAATCAGCCCACATGCTCTAAATACTTTCAGAGTAGGTTAGGGAGCGAGGTGAACGACCCCAGCCCGGCTCTAGCCCGAACCTCCCCCGAAGTTTCCAGGCCGAGTGATACTTATTGAAATTGGTTCACAAAACCAGGTGAAATGGAATAACTTTAATGAACTCGCAGCCTTCAAACGCGTTGTTATCATTGTTTTAAATAATTTCAATATTTTAGTATCATAATAAATTGTAAATATCTAAATGCTTCCTCGGTTAGTTTCACACATACTTACGGTCATATAATATTAAGTTAAAAATAGAAATCAATAGTTACAATCTATATTTATATTGTACTTACCTTTGCCTAATATTATTAGGCAAATATACAATATAACAGTAATTGTTGATTTACATTTGACTAATAAATTACATTACGCAAATATACAATACATAGATTGTAATTATTGATTTTCATTTATAACTTAATATTATATTAACTTTTTGTTTTTAGATTTTCTAAGTAAACCTTAGTTTTGAACACCTTACACATTTTAAATTTATTTATCGTCAGAAACGCTTTTTGAAATTAGATGTTAAAATATTAAAAATTTCCATGCCGACTACTGTCCCTATTTCCCTATTATACTCATTTTGTTACTAGAGAACGCGTTATACAGAAGGTAACATATTGTTAGCGCCATCTAGCGTCGAGTAGATATTAGAAAAATTATCAATAGATGTCGCTAGCTTCTAGATACCATTTTTGAATATTAAATATTTATTAAAATTATTAGTTACTAATGTTCCATTTGGAAATCTCTGTTATAAAATGTTATTTATTACTCTTGTTTAAATGAATGCTGAAAAGTTCTCACTACATGATATTTTTTACTTTATTATAATATGTTAATGTTTCTTATTTATTCCTCTGATCAAGGCTGAACTAAACTATCTTTCGCCCGCAACTCGATCTTGGGGGTTATTCACAAACTTCGGAAACTTTCCGTGGCGGAAAGGCCGATCGTCAAAAAGCATAAATTCAATCCGACGGCTTGGATTTGTGAATATGACTATTTATAATATGATTATATATATATAATAAAAATATAATAATATTTCGGATTCGCGAATCGCGTATAGACAAAATCATCGAAAAGTTTTCTGTCGGATACGGAAACTTGAGTTTCCGACGTTTGTGAATAAGGGGGGGCTTGTTTGTGTGTATTACTAATAAATTATTTCGAGACTAATAATTTATTTACACTCAAATTTCACGAAATATAAAAACAACAAAATTATTTACCTACCGCCAATGATCCATCAATTGAACACAATTGAACATATTTAAATATACAGTACAAACATGTATGTGACTTCATGATTGAATATTTCTGTGCAATATGTGGAATTGTTAAAATAAATGCTACTTAATAGTGTGATGTTAAGATTTTTCCTCAGCGGATCTTACTAGAAAGACTGCTTGAATATATTTGTCGCCAGAAACTCCAAGAAACATTAAAATTTTTATGACGTCGACATTTTAATGAAATAATATGAGGAATATATCTATTTATTACTGGAGACATCGGCTGTACGGGCATAGAGATCTCTTTGTCTTCCCTCTCAAGGAAAAATCTTCTCAAATTCGATATTTATACTTCAAAAGTTAAAGTTATTCAACAGTTAAACTCTATCCTTCAAAAACCATATCATCACTTTATGGTTTGATATTCGAACAAACAGACAAATAATAAAACGAGCAAGTAACATCTCTCAAAAATAAAATTTTGAATTCAGAGAAGTCTAATTTGTTCAACGTTAAAACAGTTATACAATAATATATGGGGTCATACTCATACGTATAAAACCATTGTATACATGTGTATTAATATTTTTACTCCAATGTAATTCATATTCATTGCCTAATAGAATAAAAGCTATACCCACAAGCTAGGGCCTAAAAATAGGTAACAAAGCAGGCTTACTGGGGTGGCAGGGAGACGACGAAGTACGGCCGTGAACTCAGTCGAACCCTCGCCCGCCACCCTCGCCTTTGAATATTCAGTACTCTTTTACTTTTATTCAAACAATTATTTTACTTCGATTATTAAATAATTTCTTTATTATTTATGCTCTTTCTTACTTTGATTATTTTTTATTTTTACTCAGTATTTTTAATTTTTTTACTCTACCTTTTCTATCAAATACATCAGAATATGGTCAATTAATCTATAGTTAATTGCACAACCGGTTAACATTAAAATTAATCAAACTGTAAATCTGAATTTAGTGAAATATTCTAAGAAGCGAGTCCTTTAATTAAGGGTGGGGTATAATTAATAAGACTTGTGGGTGGCAAGGGGTGGTCCTTTGACGTCACATGCGCATGCGCGTTGTACGCCCACGCGCTTGAACGTTCTGAAGCTGCTTTCGCGCCAAACCACTTTCAGTCGCGCGTCGGTTCTAACCTAAGTTTATATAGGTAAACTAGTCGTCATGGATCTTGGAATTCGACCAATAAAGCCGCCGGACAGAATAGCAGGTACGTTAAAATTAATTAATGATTATTATTGTTCGAAAATATTTTTGAAGCATATGGCATATGGCATCGATGTTTTATGTCGGTCAGTGAACTACGTAGTTCGCGAAGAAATTAACAAGATGCTCTTATAGCGTGTAAAATTAATTTTTTTCTAAATTTAAAAAATATTGTATTTATCAAAACTTAAAAAAACATTCCTTTCGTTATTGGGTTAAACGACATCGTGTTATACGGAATTAATAAATTAAAAATTTTTGTTTTAATCAGCGTAACTGAAAGCATTTTTATTGATCGATGCAATAATCATATAACCGCTGGTGGGTGACATGAGTCATCGAGACCGGAACAACGCCTGTTACCACAGCGCGGGCTGTGCGCGCGCGCACCCTGCATGGTCACCCCGCTTCATTGCTCTATGCATATTGCATTGTATAGCGATATCCGTTCCACTTTTACACACATGCACCTACTAGCTACGAAGAAAGTTTTACATTAAACACGTATTATATAACAGCCTAATGAAATACAGACACAGCACTGATGGAGTCCAACTTCTTGCAAACAAATTTTATTAGAATCACATAAATTTATTCCATTTCGTAATGTACGCTCCATTTACTTTTTTGTTACTTTTTGTTATGAAACACAAAAAAGTATTAATAAGTGAAAGTAATGAAAAACAAACAACTACAAATGTTTATATTGAAATATGAGATTGTAATACAAAATTCGCAATAGTTTCATATTTAAATATAAACAAATAAACAGGCGAGTAGGTTCAAACAACAAAATAATGTCATCAAAAATGCTTAGGAAGTGTTCTTATGTAGTTTATTATTATGATTTATGCGTCATGTTTATCTATATGTATGTAATTTTGTCGTAGTCATAAACAGAGTTCTTAATTTCTATTGCATTACATTGTAATATTAGCTTTATCGTATTACTTATTTCTTACTATCGATCGAGATCTAAATATTGCTAAATATTACAATTTAGATGTATTTAAAGTTTCTTAGCCAAAACGAAACTGGCTAAGCGCGTATCGGACCACGCACAATGAAGTGTGCATGAATAAATCATTATTATTAAATTAATTAATACCTAAAAAAAGCAGAAAGAACAAGCAAGTAAAAATAAGTTTGTATTTAATAGTGTTTTACAACTAAATTATAATTAGATTTTCTATGGGTTCTTCACCGCTCTGTGAAAAATAAAGTAGTTTCTGTAGTCGAACATACTCCATATCTCAAAAAACCCCATATATCTATTTACAGAAACTAGTTGAAAATGCTTTTTAAATTCTACCGTCTTAATTTATTCAATATTTTCTTTTAAACAGAAGGAGAATACACACTTTTTACGACTTTAAAAGTTCATATATCTCAGCAACTAATGATTTAAACAAAACAATTACTTCAAAGTCTATACATATCATTTTTCAAAACTATCTAAAAATACTATACACGCTTATGTGCTGCACTGGAATTTTTTTTTCATCGCTCAGTCATGTGCTCGTGTATCGAGTGCCACCTCTAATTTTAATTGTCTGAAAATGTTACTGCAACATCGCATAGCTGTTCATAGGATACACCTACCTTCGAAATTTCATCTCTATAGTGCCAATAGTCTCCGAGTAAAATGGCTGCGACATATGGACAGATGGACAGACAGACGGATAGGACAAATTTATATAAGGGTTCTGTTTTTTGCCATTTGTCTACGAAACCCTAAAACAGAATCCTTATAGTTTCACCTTGTCTATCTGTCTTTCTGTCCGTATATCACAGCTTATTTATTCTATCGTCTTTACATATACTGAGTTGAAAGATGGGTACAGCGATGTAAACTGTTAACCTAAACCCAGAAATGAAAAACAAAAAAAATTGATGGGTGGAACACCAGCCCTGTAGCCCGGGCCCGACAATAAAGACACGGTGTTCCTCGCCTATTTCAAAAGGCGACTAAAAAGGCTTTCGGAATCGCCGCCTCTCGGAGTGGTGGCTCCGGTCGTCCATCCATGCGACCCCGAGGAGGACGACAGCGCGTGTGGTCTGCACTGTCGTTGATACAATTTTTTTATAAGTTTAAGTTTTACCATCTAAAATCGCAATGCAACCCTGAATTTATGCGTGTCTTATACGCTTTTGGCCGATTTTTTTTTATACGTTTCACTAGTAGTTTCATACTCGTATGAATATTCAACAGCATATTTAATCTTCCTGAACTCGTTGAAAGTATTCCTTTCAAGTAAATATTTCTGTAAAGCGAGACTACGGCGCCCTACACAGCTGAAGTTTGAAGACAGAAAAATAGGTGTACGGCTATGTGCATCGTACGCAGCACTATGCACTTAGAGTGCATCGCTCCCGGGCGCCGTGTCGTCGCACTGCATATAGGCCAGTGCACGCGAATGCCCGGACACCCCTCCCCGCACCACGCCTCACTTCTCCCTTCGCTGCGTCTCGCGATTTTCCATTTCCATCGCGGTCCTCTAATTTCAGCAGTCTCTGATGTCGTAATATACTCACATTCAGTTTCGAAAGCATTTTCTTCGGATAAGGCTTCATTCTCTTAAAAATGGAAACAGCTCGCCCAAAATTAATTTTAGGATGACCTTTTAACATTTTTCCTCAACTGGTTAAGATTTCGTTATAACAAAACTTCGAAATGCTGTCCTTTATTCTTTGATTCTTACAGTTTTCTTACGTTCTAAAAATACATAGTTTTACAAAACGTGATTTTATTCTAAAAATCATTCATATTAACTATTCTTAGAACGTTGATATGTTAGGTTTAGAATAATGATGACTCCACATGTTGGCATGTCATTTAAATTTAGCACGTTACTAATGCGGAAGGTCTAAACGTATTGCTAAGAACGCCTGTGCCCTGTCGAGTATGGGTTCAAAGCGCTGTAACAGCACATTCGTTTCCACAACGACGTACGAACTGCGTTTAACGTTGGAGTTAGTTCGTTTTAAAATTGTGTAAGCAGATGTAGTTACAAGTTCCCGCGGTCGTTGCCCGTTGCGTGCATGACTCCCCTATATCGGCTAACTGTGGCGCGGAAACTAATCGCTCACGCTACGCAATACAAATACTTCGTAGCCGCAACTCGATCGCATCGAAAACGCTAACCGAGACATGCGTTGGTATGACAACCGGTAAAGGAGACACATAAGCACAAAATCACATCTGTTCTAAACCAGATATTGGCACTGAGCTGGATTAAAAGTGATTTTTAGTATAGGTAGATCTACTAGACATCTCGATTAAATAGCTCATATTAATAATATCAACAGAAGTGAGTGCGTGAACGCGGAAACGAGCCGTGCCGTTAGGTAACTGTTACGAGTCTAGAACAATCCTGTGCGGGTACGATAGGATCGGGCGACGTTCCCGCGACACGTCCTGAATTGATGAGTTCGTGTAACATTGGCTAATGGTTTTACAATTTTACAAATCTAAATGTACTGACCGCTGATGAGGTCAAGCTTCAAACATAAAACGCAGGTATGGCTCGCAGTCGTCTTATGTTACAGATATAAATAGTATTTTCTAATAATATAATTATTACTCTTTGTAGGCATTACAAAACGAATGCTTGTAAATAGTTTTTAAACGATTTGCTATCTATAATATAGTGTAACAAGCTAATATTATATGATCATTTATGTGGCGTTCTCGGTAAAGTTGAAATAAAGTCTAAAAAACTGATTGTTAAATAAGTTATGGTATGATTTGTAGAAATTTACAAATAGAAATCAATAAATATCTATTCACTAAGCTGTAATTATTTTATTGTGGCAACACCACGTCTGCCGCCAGCACAACGAAGGTACAGAATTTGTGTTCATATGCACGAAAGTGGTTATAGAGAAAGTATGTCATGTTGAGGGGGTGAGTATTAATAGGTATATGGGGTACGAGGGAGTTCCTGACTGAGGGAGGGGTGAATGACCCAGTGCTCGTCGTATTGTCGTACGATGTCACTTACACGCTTCATTCTTATGGCACGTTGTACTAGAATGGTTTTATATCATTGATCTCACCATTCTACATTTTACTTCTATTATTATACAACTTTTTCGAAAAACATATACAATCATATTATATACTTACATATTATAAACTTGATCCTGTATCGTTGACCTCCAATTTCACGCATCGCCACAAAAGCTCTCGTACATATTCGCACCTAGCTATAAACATTGTTATCTAAAAACTTCGATTAGCGTTTATGACTCTAATCGCAAGTAATAAGGATAAGAATCGCTTAAATTGTTATTAATCGACATACCGAACTAGTCGATTACCCCGACTGACGTAAATAGCGTCCTTGGAGCGAATCTATAAACACAATTGTACAAATATCTACTGGGAATAGGTCACTCACCTCGTCTGACAAGCCTGAGACTTGAAATATAGATAACATACATAAAATACCCACGCATTTCTTTTACATCGACTTAACATAACTATGAAGAAGACGATGACAGTGAACGGTGCAAAAAATCATACAAAACATAAATATAATATATTTATATAGACTTATTATATCTACTTCTTACAAATGTTACATCGTTGCGATAACTTTGTTATGTGATTCATTAACAAACAAACCAGTTATAAGTTATGATTGATACCGGTAGCATGTTCACTTAAGACTATAAAATCAGGTTTACTAATTAAAAAACTAAAATGCTACCTGAATCACTGACTCTTTTTATGTCTATTATACAAATGTATAAAAAAAAAAATATCTAGAGGAGTAAGTAGGTAGATATGGCGAAATAATAAGACAATGAGCGCTTTTATAATTTATCGTTAAATGATTTTGTTGTCGCGATTTTACCTTCCACGATACAATAGGGAAGCAAAATACTTTCTCATTGTGTCGTGGAAAAGACGCTTTTTCCGTGGACGATACGTCATGTCATGGACGTCATCGTTGACGGAAATTTAAAAGCGTGTTCATACATATATTTTGCTTCCCTATTGTATTGCGGACGGTAAAATCGTGGCGATAATATCGTTCAACGGTAAATTATAAAAGCGGCCATTGTAAGACAATTGAAACATTTAAACGGAGAGGAGTGACACTGGGATTTTTTTAAAACGTAAAGTTGAGGATGCGTAAGTATAAACAAAGTTTTGGCTTATTGAGCTCATTTTTCGTATTTTGCTTATAAACATTGACACCCCCCTTTGCCAGTTTAGAGGTTGATTTATAAAATCGGAATAACGATTGTTTAAGTAATTGTTGTACAGTTATTTTTACCTCAGTGACACCAGGTGTTGAATTTCCAAAAATCCCTTCTTAGTTGGTACCTAGTACCCACCCAAAAGATCGTTTTTCGTCATTCCGTAGAGTTCCCAATTTGCACTAAAATTTACTTATTATAAGTATTAATACAGTGTAATGATGACTGACTGTATTGCAGTATAAGTACGTATGCTTAGTATATCTGGTGCACCTTCAATGTCATATCAATACCATAACACATATTATACATAAATCAATATCTAAAGGAAAGCGAAGATAAGATATTGAATTATAAAAGATAAATTTATAAAAGATAAATACATGTGCGTCAAATATTTTGAAAGACCATTGCTTAAACTTAGCGTTGAGAGTATTACAAAAATATACGCCAATCCAGGCAAAGTTGCAGGTGATCGCAAACTACGTAGATTGCACGCAATCGGACCAAGAGTAAAACTTAGTAAATAGTACATACATACATATCTTCACGCTGTATCCCCAACGGGGCAGTCAGATGGAAGGAGCGCCAAGCGTCGCGGTCCTTACATACTTCTTTCGCTTCCTCAAATCTAATCCATTCTCCTCACTTGAGTGCGAGTGCATTTGACATTTCCGTCAGCTAAACTCTAGCTATTTGATCTTCGCAAGTCAGCCTTGGTCGTCCTTAGCTTATTTTACTACTCACTTTCGTAAATAGTATTATTATAATATGTAAATGACAATAATGAAAACTGATTATCTGACTATATACCTACATTTGTATATCTCTTTCTACTATTACTAAATTTTACTACACCAATGATTAAAATAACGAATAGTATCTAACTACTTCTTCAGCTAATTATATTGACAGAGAGAAAGAAAAAATTAACCAATTACATTGCAATTCTTAAACTTGCTAAATTAGTAATACACGAATAATATTCGCTTTCATTCAAATAACAAGCAAATTGTCATAATAAAACATTAAGGGTGGCTTGCTCCTGCTATTTATACTTGATTTAAGGATTTGACATCTCGCTTGTACCAACTGTTAAACAAATAATTGATGCAAGCGAGATGTCAATTCCTTAAATCATGTTTATTTTATAACTTAAGTTTACACGGAGTTAATAGAGTTAAAATAATATTTGTTTATCCGGTTGGTTGCAAATATGACAGTGGAATCCGCTACACGATCAGTGCTGTCACTGACTGACTCACTGTCAGTTCATAGTCGTTCATAGTAAGGTACATTGACACGTAACTTCTGTAACAGACTCGTAACACCGATGGTACCTATCTGTTTTTATGACATCATAACGTGGAATATTCAAGAATTTAAGAACCTTAAACAAAACTCAGTTTTTTCATTTTCTTTGCTTTATTTTTTTTCCTGTAGCTTAAATTTTCTTTATATTCTTGATTTTTAAGAATACAGCTAATTTGAGGTGGCGAAGGAAGTATAGAAGAACAGCGATGCCTGGCTTCGTTTCTGCTCTATGTGTCTGCCACTACCACGTTAGAGACAGTGTGTATGTACTCGCATGTATAATATGTTCAAGACTTGTATATAAAAAAATATTCTCCATATATGTTATACGCTCAGGATAATCTTTAACAGTGTTCCTTTGTTGTATAAACAGAAAGACGAACACGCAACACTATCTCTGACATACATAGCCCGCTCGATAGAGGAGTTGCGATAAGCCGAACAAAACAGCGCCTCGGTACATTGACCTAGAATTATATAAAAATGTCCTCGATTTTGATAGCTTTGTGACAATGACATTTTGTGATATACACGCTTTTATATAATAAGTAACCATTCTTTATATGCGTACGTATCTATTTGTATCAAACGAAACATCAAAACGGACTCTTTCAATAGACCGTCAACGTTGACTTATGGACCATGCAGTTCGTAAAATTTTAATTCAACATTGATTGGCTGAATTTAGCTCTTCCATGTTCTAAAAATATGAAATTGTTTTGAATGTTTTGCAACTTGTTGTTATTTATGCTAACTGTAGGATATCACGGTGCGTTAAATGTTTGAGATCTGGAAATGCTGACCGGAACGTTGGCTCTGCGGGCGGATGTCAACTTTCTCGCAGTTACGTAACACTGCCTCGCGGAGAAATGTACTAGAACGTTCGGAGCGGAGTCATCGACCACGGCTTACGAAATCAAATTCAGTACACCCGGATTTTATAATACACAAAATTCGAATAGATATATTTCATACACATTTTTTAGATTGTTTTACTAATTATGAAAGGTGATAGAGGTTAGTTGGTAGGTAGATAAAAATTACTGTTCATCAGTTAATTCAGTTTTTACATTGTTTTTGAAAGCCAAAGATGATTACAATAATCACGAATATTATTATACATAATGTAATTATGTATGATGTAATATGTATGAATTACTCTATTTCAACTTTCGTTCTGTTTTTTTATTATTATTTGTGATGAAAGTATAAATTTGACTATTAAATAGTTATGCTATGTTACTTGGCAAGCTTAGTCTTAGATAGGTCGTCGTTCGCAAGCTGAGGTCATCGCCGCGGTACTATTGGCTTAGGCTAACTTCAGTTTTCATGATTTCTACATGCTCTTTCTTTTTTCTTTCTTGTAAATACATTAAGACAGTTTCATCTTACGTTGCACTATTAAGCAGTAAATAGAAAGTTTCTCTCAGTGCGATACTAGTAAGAAGAAGTGTTAAAAGTTTGCGATGTGTATAATATGTACGTGCGTCTGTGTGTATTTAGTTTTTACCTATGTTCCTATGTATCTGGTTTATGTCAACGAGGTATAATTGTATTCTATATTACGCAGCTACTATTTTTTAAAACTCCAGGCTGTGACACCAATAAATTATTTGACCCCAAATTAAGACACTAGACTTTCTTTCTGTGTCACATATTTAATTTTATACATATAAATTTTAATTTATTAGTAGTGCGAAAAGCAAATGAGGATGAGGAGACTTAGTAACCTACCTAGTAACACCCAGACTCCATGATACCACAGTACGTTTATTTTCTAAATTGACCTGGCCGGTAATCCAACCCCGAACACTAATGAGATGCGCTAACCATCGCGCCAACGAAATTGATTTATAACAAATTAGGTAGGATATTATAATGGATAACAAAACCAAATTATGAAATATGCCTATAATTAGTAATTATAACTTTATATCGTACCTAATGTTTACATATTAGATAGTAACTTCGGACATTATTAAATACTAATGTTGATTGTACCCACATTGACACAAACGTGATAACCTTTCCAAAATATGGTTATGTTAGTTTAAACATATTATACACTGACAAAAACAAAATTATTCATAAACATTTATTAGGTATATCCATAATAATAACAAATAATACGAGTAAAGAATGCAACTCTTTTGTACGGGCCCAAAACGCCGCGTTATAAAGATCTACTTCCCCTCTTTCTACTGATGCCGCCAAGGCTACCTATTTATTATTTAAGTATGTATGGAATTATGATAGATTCATCAGACCTGTGTAAAAACTTGCTTACTAAAAAAATATTTATTGTAAAATCATACTTAATAGCAGTTGCCAAAGTGCGTTATTATATTTACCTTGATATGTAAGTGTAACACGCGCATACCGCATACCATAAAGAAATGACATGTTTCATTTATAACATTTATAAGGTCTGCCTTGCTTTCTCGCTCACTCGATAACATACTAATATACTGAATTACTAGGAAAAGGAGCACTCACGGCACAAACACAACACGTTATGGTTTTTTTCAATCTATAGAATGTTGTTCATATTCCGGGAGTTAAAAACACTTCTGCTTATTAAAAAATGTATTCTGTACGTGCGGATGCAATTTAAAGTTAGGTTAGGTTACCTTTGCTTTAACTCTATGTAATGACATGAGAATAACAAATAATTCGAGAAAGGCCTTAAGATATAGGTTTGAAGGAGTAAATAAAATGAATAATACGTAACGTATTTGTTGGTCGTATTTACGTACCTACCTACCGTAAAGGATACTTAATTGATGAATCGCTGCTATTAAGGTTTACTAAAAATTTTGTAAATAAAACATCAACTTTTTATTTTAGACTAAAAGTAAGAAAAAAATATTTACAAATGCCTAATGTTTAATTTTTTACATTCTAACCCTTTAAAGTTTCTATTATAACACTTTAGTGCCTAATAGACAACCATTCTCATACAATGTTTTGTCAAATAATTAGTTGAGAAGTATTGACATGATGCTTCATACTCGATGTTTTTCATCATAATATCAAGCAGTTTGACACGAGTACCTACTATTGTTAAATACAAAACATTCAAATTTTTAACAAAATAGGTACATATATACGTGCGTGCGCGAGTTCGACGCAGTTCATAGTTTTGGAAGTCAAGTTATATATACATATATATTATTCGACTTCTTTAGTTTACTTTATACCTTTATATATGTATATTTATATATACAGTGTCGTGCATCCCATATAGACACAGAGACACTACCTACCCTGACAATTTAAATGAAAGTTATTTCGATATCTACCATTTATATTTAATAGACAATTTACACAAACAACAATTAAACAACTCTTCCGTCCTTTATTTGTTAGTAATCGTATTTCGTATTTTTTCATTGCTGTATTTCATTTTTAGCAATCATGCCATCTGTCGGTATAAAAAACCTGCGATATAACACTCCCGTGGAGGCACGTCGGTCCGATGCCTACAATTCCTGCACACATGTTTACATTTCACCTATCAGTACATGAAATAATCTTTCAAATGTGTGCTATTTAATACATGAAAACTAAGTTTGTGTGCGTGTTTTGGAGACATTAACTACATCAACGACATTATAGAGTTAAATGCATTTGATAAATTCAAATTACTCGTTTTTGCTTTGTTTATGGTTGATTTATACTTGAATCAAAATAAAACTCCATATTTATTTTCTTCGTGCAAGTGATTTGTTGTTCGATGAGTTAGTTAAAAAAATTCTATTCTTCTTACATTTCGTATTTGAAGTAAAGTATCGATTTATAATAGATAATTTCAGTTGTATTTAAAGAATGGAATGTTTTAGCTGTGATAATTATGTTGGCACTGTATTTACAAAACTAAAACAAACCGCGTTTTTAAAAATTTTATACAGTAAAATATTACAAACTATAGCTAAGGCAGGTGTGTTCCAGAATTGCATTTATGTATATTAAAAGTTAGATAATATGACTCGAAATATTAATTCTAAATATTATGAAACATTTAACTGGCTGACGGGTTGTGCACATACTAATAGTTTATTTTGTTTTCGTTGCATTAAATACATATAACAAATAACAATCACTATGAAAAATTAAAGTAATGCGCGAGAGATTTAGTTCTGTACTCGTATTATTTATTATTCTTATGGTATGTCATAAATTTTAATACGTACACATATTAGACTTTTTATTAACTTGAGTCCCAGTCACAACAATAGCTATGTAGGTTTATAAACTATGTACTATGTAGGTACATAATGTATTTCGTAAATTAAAATTTAACATTTGAAATACATTATTACACAGTATACATGAATGTGACCATGTTCATTTTATACTTCATGAAATAAATACAGGACTTGACTGACCTTCTTGCCGGTTTTTTCGGAGCAGTGTCTTTTAAGGCAATATTTCTGGAAGAGTGTGACAACCATTAAATGTTTTCAATTCTTTCTTAAAATATATGTGAAGGTGATATGATACATTATTTATAATTGACTCTCATGGAATTGGCTAGTGTTCCAGGAATATTATAATCTTGTCGTAAAGAGGTCAATATCAAAACAATATTAGTATTTATTTAGTATATGAATTATTTATTGTTTCTATTTACTTTCTTATCTGTTTTTGCAGGTCAGTAGGAATTTAAATATTCGGCTGTTTAACTGCCCTTTCATAACTATTACTACGTTATCTCTGGGGAATATTTGTCGGCAGTCTAGTTTAAAAGAAAGTGTATTATAAAGAATATTATACACAACTTCACGTCATTTCGCAATCGGAGTACCCAGAGCATCAAGGTGCAACAAAGTCACACTGTAATGCCTAGTTGCTTTTTTTGGTAACGCAGCAGAAACCTGAACACAGGTACCTGGCCGGCTGGCCCCCTAAGGGTGAGACTGGGTGTAGAGCTTTTACCTACATAACACAGTTTTTGAGTTTTTGTCGGAGACTATTTTTTGTAAATAGCTGTTTGGAATAGTTATAGTAAGTGGGTGACCCAGAAACGTAATGTATACTACAAAAGTTGAATTTTAACTTTTAGATTCGAGGTTACTTTTGGGGATTAAATAAAAAATAAAAAAATTTAGAAAGAAGTTATACAGTTATACTTATTTGGCGCGATAACGCGCAATTGCGTGCGTTGATACAAGACCTACTATTGTCGATAACACACATGAATTTATTTTATTTTTTTAATACATACGTTTCTCCCTTAAAAGAGAGAAGTCAAAGGGATCGATGTCCATACAGCCGACGTCTTCAATAACCCTACGGCCACACTATGAGTCTTCAGCGAATGTTCGCATTATCGCGATAAGTGTAACCGAGACATTTGTCGTTTTGAACGGAGAATTTATCGAGTTTGCGCAAACACAAATGCCGATAACACCGCGGGGTTATTACCTAAAAATTTGCAGACAGCGATAGCCACACGATAATTGCGCGATCGGTGACTAATTGTAATAAAAAATTGATATCATGTTTGACGATTGCGTGTCCATTGCACCATGACCGTAAAATGCATTTTTTGCGGTAGATCTATATAAATTACATTATACAAATTCTCGTTTTAACAGCAGATATCGCGCGATATTTAGCTGTCGCAGCCAATTAGTGCTAGTAGTAGCAGCATTTCTAGTAGTATCGAAAATTCTTGATATCACACTATGAAGCAAGCACTTATTTAACAATTCCACATATTGCACAACCGCGTAAACACTTGAGACGCAAAACTACGCTAATTTTACATCACAACATCCCTAAGAAACAAAATATAATCAAAATAATTTCCTACTATAAAATCCCGCCAAAAACTCCTAAAGTTGATTTTATTTCATGTGTCCAGTATTTTTTTTATTCTCGCCCAGGAATAATAACAATAACAATAAATTATTTATTTGCATTTGAATAGGGTACATGATATACAAATGGTATTTATGATTAGAAGTTAAAAAGCGACCGCCTATTCAGCCAATAAATATTAGCATGCAAATACTCAACTTGGAACTATAATTCATTAGGTAATTAATTATTTTATCATTATCATAGTCAAAAACTCAATTATTATTATGTCAATTAAAATTGTCAGAAATAATAATTATACAATCAAAAAATAAAACAATAATAGCAATAAACAAGGAAATACCTATCTATAACTTCTAACGTGTGTACCTTCGATCAAAATAAGTGTACCAGAAATGCACATAAGTACCACGCCCTTTTTTTTGAGCCGTCGTGCGGGGGATACTAAATGACAGCTCTTGAAATCACGAAATCAAAAATGCATAATAATTAACATTGTAAAATTTTTTTAACATTTTTTCGAAAACATCGCTCAGGCATCGCTTACGCAAATTTGCGTAAAACATGAACATTGAGAATTAGGTGCGAAATGTAGGAAAATGATAAAAATTGCTAGATACTTTTTAAATAGAAAGAAATTCTATTTTACAGTTGCCGATGGTAGCAACTGACAGTACCTACGGAACACTTGTTCAAGTAGGTAGTAGCCCTTGCTCTTTTAAGCCCTGTCCTGTAAAATGTAATGCTAAATAAAACTGCATCCATACTGGCCTGGTAGATAATATGTATTTATATGCTACATGTGCGGAATAGACCTACATATACATATATCTACGTATAGAATGTGCCAGCTCAACTCTTTATCTTCCCTCTCAGATTGTAAAACTCCGCCAGGGAATAAGTTATAAGACCTATAATAAGAAACTTATGTAAGCTGGCACCCTATCACTAATCTACATAATATATTATGGTTCCGCTTCGTCATCGCTAAGCCCAAATACTTGTATTCAAAAGGGGCGTCAAAATATGACAACACACTACAAACAAATAATAAATATTATATATATAGATTATACACATATTTGTCATCTGGTGTAACGTTTTTGTCGAGGATTATTTTTGGTTTTTTCTTTTTATGTAGTTATTTAGAAACGTTATATATAGTATACACATGTACATTAAAAAATGTTACACATCCGCATACGCTCTTTCTATGGTTTGTGTACACGGTAAAGTGAAGGGGTCTAGCTTCGAGAGCGCCTGACACGCCAGCAATTATAAGTATGGAGGCGTCATTGAACCCGTGTTATTGCGAAACAACGGAAACCCGTCCATCTGGCCCGCCCGCCTCTCCCCCGTGCACACCTGCTGCGAATTTTTAAAATCCTAGTTTATAGTTGATATGCGGTCAACTCCTAGTTGACGTGATTAGCATAACTAGACGTGTAGTTACATCACTATAGTTTGTGCATTCTGCAATATCTGTGTATGGATTTTTTTTGCAATTTTAGGTACAAACTGTATATTATAGTATAATGAAATGTATTATTTTATTAAAGGAATAAATTACTTTTGCTTCCATATTTCCCTTATGCAATTATTTAAAAAGGAATTTTCCTTATTAAACAATTGTAAGTATAATAGATAATGGAAATACCGTCCGTGGGGACGATATTTCCATATTAACTCAAGAATTACTTTAAATTCAACTCCGATATGTATATTTTCTTAATTTTTCTATTTATCACTAATACTGAGGGCCCAGCTTATATATGTTTATGTAACACAATTCAACAACGAATAAATAAATAGGTTACCATAACTAATCTTTTTAGAATGCTGTATTTTAAAACTTGAACAATCTTTTATGCTATCGGTACGATGTTCAGCAGCGACCAGCGACCTATAAAGATACGTGGTTGTTAGTGATACAGTCAGGGACAACGGCCGAGCTGCCTCATTCGCAGGTAGGCTAAGAGGTTAAAGAACTTCAGTGCACTATATCAAATACCATTGAACTTGCGTTGTCTCACTCGCACACTGCACCCTGACGCATTGCATGCACACGACACCGTGCGAATCCTGTCGCGCAAACTATGATACGCGTTACGCATGTGTATGACACTTTCAACCATTGCATAGATGGCACGCATTACCTATGGTTACATAGAATGAATATAAACAAACTATAGTTTTTTCGATAATTTTAAATACATACGAGAAAACGCCACAGTATTTAAAAAACAAATCGTCTAAATACTAAATTTTTGATGATAGTGATAAATTGCTATTGCAATTACACAAATTTCTAGCAGCCTTTCATTATTTGACGGATTTTAACCTCGCGGGAAGTCAATTACTACGTTTTTAAATATTGTACAGAAGGAAGATTTATGTTTTATAACAGGCACGTTGCGTATGATGGAAGTGTATTAAGTGTACCTAAAAAATAAATACCACAATATGTTCACAATGATATATGCCTTTGATGTTCATAATGTAACTATTATTTAATGGTATATACACTGTATTTTCATTTTGTAATATGTTTAAACATTGTAAATCAAAACTCACATTTTAAAATACGTAAAAACCTGAGATGCCGAACAGAAATGGAACGTTTATGCAGTTCCAATGTGACTAAATTAAAAAGATCTAATGTAGCTTAACAATGATCCCAATAATTTGATTAATCTCTTCGACAATATATAAGAGTATATATCTAATATATTTATCAGACTAGGGTTTTTTGTTGAACAGGCCCCTGTACTGTAAATTTCAAGTGTAGTATAATTTAAGTCTAATCTGTGATGATTTCTTAAATTTTCAGTTGTCCTCCGCCTAAAATTCCAAACTCACCAATCGACATCCTCAGGATCTAAAGATCAAACTTGGTCTGCTAACTAGCACCGAAAAGTCACCGATTAAATGAGTAAATTAATTACAATAGTTCATTGGCTGGGTTGAAATTTTAGGCGGAAGTTAGCTAAAAGTTATAAGAATTCATCAGACGAAATGGATTTTTGTAAAGTGGTACCTGAGTTTGTATAGAAAAAGTTTAATCTATTAATAAGAACTGTTAATAAGAAATCAATTTAAATTAAAATGCAAAAAAAGACGTAGTATATATAGTGCACTACATTTTTCCTTCTATGTCAGATTAGTCGACATTTTTAAGGTGGAAGAGGAAGCTACATAGTTTAGTCAAATTTCAATAATCACTCGACGAGTAAAAACATACCATAGATGCAATTTTGACCGTTAATCCCATTTGAAGTAGGTACTTATGAAAATGTATCATGTCACTTGCTTGATTACATCGGATAATGCTAACCAAAAGCTAACTTTAAAGTTGATCGGTAAACAGAAGAGAAATTATGGGTAACAATATTACAGTATGCATAATTCAATACAATAAATACGAGCAAACGAAGCTGTTTTGACAATAATAAAACAAAAATCAACTACTAGAAGTGAACCTATCTTGCAAGTAACCCTTAATAATCCTAATAATCCCTTAATAGTCATCTGTAAAGTAGGTTATAGTTTTTAGGAAGTGCTGTGTATATTCCATAATCTTAGGAATACGATGCCTCATACCGCCAGATACATATGTACCGCAAGAGTTGGGATAACATTCAGTAATACCCAGACGAAAAAATATCTTGAAAAGTTCATCTGGCCTGTAACCTGAAAAACCTGTTCGTTCGGAATCTGACCTAACAGGGAAATGAAACCGGGATCCTTAGCGTAAAGGGCAGGTGCACTTAACTATCGCGCCAAAGAGCCAATAAAACAATAATACATTCTACATAATATTATGTTGTAATGAGCTAATAAGGAGGAGAGAGTTACAAGAAGTGCAATTCTCGGCACTACGCCCTCTCTGAATACCTCGTTATGTATACAATGTAAAGATATAAACGAGTATGTACGTATATTTTATATTGTAGTACAAAGTATACCTACGCCTTTTTATAGTCAATCTAATTGAAAAGAAATAACATTGTAATGTTAAAATAAAGTGAAAATCTAAGAATAGACCGTTAATAATTTTAGAAAGTCGAAAGTAGTTACGTAATATTTATAATAACCACAGTAATATAGTAAGTGTTATAATATGCTAATAATAAGTGAAAAGCAACGAGCAAGGGTCGGCGCTTTATTGATCAACAGACAGAAAATGCAAGTTCACATGACACCTATGTATGTTGGAGTTAACTAGGTAATATGAGGCTAAAAAACCAGGAAGACTAGACAAAAATAACATGCCGCACAAGTGCCAATTGCGTGGAATGTGGTGCAAACTAGCTTGCAAACGATGCTTGACTTAATATACTGCATAATAAAGTGAAAATATTTTTTGAATCATATTTTATTGTGAACTTCCATACAAAAGCAACAAAGGGACTATTCGTTTCTAAAATTATCGCATTCGAGTAGTAAACAATTTTTTCGAATCCTCTTAAATTTGTTTTTATTTATTTATTTATTCGTACAATGTGAATAGGTATATTTTTTGAATATGTACTCGGACTTCCGAGTAAAAAAGGGTCATTGTTCACATACATAAGTATTATGTATCTAAAACCAACGACTGAAAGTGTGTTTTCGTATTATTTCAGTAATTTGAGCTGTTAAACACAGGTCTCATTATTTTTTTTAGAATAATATCACAGATTATTAAAATTCATGCTCTGCTCCTAATACTATTCAAATGTCAGTCATACCTACCTAAGTCATTATCTACAGTCAAAAAAAAAGATATTCCACTTATCTATAAAAATATTAATTGTCTAATGACAAAATGTGTCTTGACCTATTAAGTTTCAATCCTTAATTTTGTGACATAAACATTAACTTACAAAACGTATTACATACGTAACGCGAAGCATATTTTTCAAGAACAAATGGTCACAGTTATCAAAAATATATCAAAATTGTTTTGCATGTCTTGTTATAGACAAGACGTTATCTTCAAGGCAAATGATAAAATGTCATTGAACTCGATGAAAAGAAATTTAATTGCACGTACGCAGCTGCTTTTTCGTTTATAAAAATATTCCACTGTTTATCTTCATAAATATTTATTAATTACTTAAATTAGTGTGAGACAAATTCGCGTAATACTTTATTTTTACTGCAGAATATTGTTTTCTAGATAAAATTGTTTCTACATTGTACTTTTACATAAGCTAACATTTTTTTCATAGTTATATTGAACATTATTTCTCATTATTATTAATAACTAATGAAATCAAAAGCATTCTTGCTTATTACCTGCCTATTATTGGCATGTAATTTATTCTACAATACAAATAATCAGAATCTTAGCGAGCACCCGGCGGCTCGTGATCATAGCGCTGAACCACGTCGAAATGTGAAATTCCTACTAAGCTGTTGCTCCCGACTTGGTCCACGTGGATTTTAAAAATTGTAGCCTACGTCCTTCTTCAAGACATAATCTATGTCCGTTCTAAATTGTCCTTCCTCAGGACTTAATCTATCTCCATTCTAACTTTCATCTAAATAGGTCTGGCGGTTTATCCTTGAAAACGTAACATACAAACAGTTTCATATAAAGTTAAATCCTCCCCCTTTCGCGAGTGGAATTTTACACAAATGTGAAACACGTATCCCATTATTTTTAATAACGAATATTTGTACTGAATTTCATAGCCGTATTCCATTCCATATAAAATTTCATACAAAATATATGTATTCATACGAAATTCAACCCTACCCCCTTTCTCCCTCGAAATATAAATTTTCGACAATCCTTTCTTACTGGGCTCCTACATTACACAAACTGTCATTAGGCCAAATTTCATGTTCCTAGCTTTAGTAGTTTTGGTATTTCTTGATTAATTATTCAGTCAGTAAGTCAGTGAATGGTATTTCGCTTTTACATAAGTAGGCATATTATACAAAAATGTAGATAGATACTTGCTCGAATCTTCGAAATAGTCTTCCCCAAATAACTTACAGAGTCCTCTGTTATTTTTAAACTGCTGCTTTTCATATTTCGCTTATATTATACTCATAATGACTCTATTTCTATATATCATTCAAATATATTTATAAAAAAAATTCGCGGAAGTTTTCATGGGATTGTTTCTCATAAATAACGAGCAGAGGCATTCATTACTACTGTTTCGTCAAACGAAGTATGTATTAAACATGGATACCAATTTACATGCGGTATCGAACTTTCGATGGCCAAAGTTTGCTTTCAAGGATATTTATTTCCATCTATTGCGTCGCAAAAGAAACTGGCAGTTCATGCCTCCCGTAGGACTAAATGTACATATTTATGATAAAGACAACATATTATTGTCTTCTGCCTATTTATTAGTTAGACATAAAATCAAATAAATTACTTTTTGTGAAAAGAATCTATTATTTGTTTTAAATAAAGTCGCTTAGCAAATCCTAATAATTTTACTGTTTTATAAAACCGAGATAAGTCATATATCTTGAGAAAACCATGGTGGTGAAATAAAATCATTAGCATTGCATCACGATTAATAAGTAAAGATCTAAATTCACTTAGAATTAATCTAATTTCTCAAGTAAAATATTAGTCGACTATGTGTTCTAGGTCGAAATGAAAGGTTTATGTGTTTAATATGCAGTTATACCGCTTGGGATTATAACAATACATATTATTTTCAAGAGAACAATCACAATTATGAGTTACTGGCACTTAAGAGAATTGATTTACTACTAATTGTATACCTCTATATATATTACATTTTGCAAATAAATGATTATATAACTCGTCCACAGTCACGTCGTCATTTATAGATAGCTAGCAAACCTGACGGCACTTGTTTATGCGATGTGCGCGGACCTTGAGATTCGGCGGCGGTCACTGCCCGAGGCCTCGCGCACTTAATACATTTTTATTATTATCTCGACACCAGCTCTATTGCGAATTGGCAAATTTTTTCCGGAAATTGCTCACCGAAAAACAGGTAATTTCTATCTCAATATACAAGGCAACGAACAGTTTTATAAGTTCATCTTTATTGTTTTTAGCCTATATGACAAGAGCAAAGAAGAGTACAGGTTTCTAACATGTTATCATAATAGTAACATTAAATATAATAAACAATGACGAATATGTTAATTCTTATCTATATAACTAAAGCTACAACTAAAACGTATCCAACTATGATAAACTTGTGCATTTTCCTTTCCATTTATTTTAAAAATAAATTAAGGCGACGCATTGATAAACAACAGTTTAATCCAAAATAGACCTTCTGGTCTATGCAAAAGTGCGCGCGCTAGCTTACGAAAAATACGAAAAAGTAGTTATTTTCGTTTATTTTAAAAACTATAATTAATTTTAAAATCCAACTGACATTTTCATCATCATCATCAAGAATATGTATAGATTAAAACTATACCGAAAATGTAGAAACATAGATCTATCTCGTTACTCCTAAAAATGTAAATCTCCGTTTTAAAAGAGATTTCTTTGATATTTTTTTTTGTGTTACAAAAGTTAACCAATCGTGTATCGCAACTGTCAAAATAAAGTCAATGAAATGAAGAATCAGGTTACCACATATCACTTTCATACGTTTTGTAGTCACTTAGAAAAATTGAGATTCCTGCCGTCAAAATTTCCAATGCGTTGCCTTAATCTTTGCAAAATATTGGTATAGGCGACGTCTCGATATTTTACTTACTTTATACTTTATTTACTTAATTATATTCTTCACATAAACTACATTACCCTCCTTTAGATTCACCGTAGTCGGGTTATAAATAGATACTACATAAACTGTGCTTGACGAGTTATTTTTCATATGCGGTTCAGTTTTTATACTACGGTCCATTGACTTCGTGCTCGCGTGTGTTTGTAACCGAATTCAACATTCCTTCAGTCGTTACTTTTACCAACTCGAATGTGTGAGTTAACTTTCCTGGGCTATATTAGCGTGGTTGTGTGCGGTTACAGCACTGTGACACAAGAATTTTTACATCTGTGTTGGCGATTGGCAATTTTGGTGGCTTCAAGGACGACGAGCTGGGTTCAGTAGCCAGCGCAACAGTGAATGACACCATTTAGAACATTGACCCCCTATTTCCTGTGCTATCTAAATAAAACAACTGATAGACCAGTTAAAATCCTATTTAAACATGCGTATAGTAATCGACTTTGACTTGGAAACAATATAACGTATTAGCATATAAAATAATAATATCAGTGTGAACAGCCTTAATGATTACAAGACAGTTAACGTAATTTCAAAATAAATAATATTTTTTTGCTAAATTAATTTTTTTATTTATGAACTTGCTATGTCTTGCGGTTACACCCGCGTTAAATTTGATATTTTTCGGGAATAAAAAATAGCCTAGATTATTTTCTGAAAAGTCCTGTCAATGAAAGTTCCGCCAAAATCGGTTCACCCCGGAGGTTAGCCCGGACAATCAAATAGACGGACAGACAGACAAAAAAAAATTAAAATAAAACCTTTCGAAGAAAACGACACCTCAATTTTATTTATATGTGCATAAATATATAGATCATACATTTTTTCAAAATAAAAATATTAAAATGTTTTATGCGAAAGGTACACACATATTTCTTTCGCTTCCTCATATCTCATCATTCTCCTCACACAGTTTCACCTATGTATGCGAGTGCTTCGCGCGACCTCGACACTTGGCGTTGCGTCCTCGCTGACTACCCCGTTAGGGATAAAGCATAAAGATATGTATGTACAATACATTTGTGAGCAAAAAATTGGCTCACCCGACAGTTATTTGTACAATTGAAATAACAAATGTTTAACCTTAAATACACATACAGAATATAGAATAATAAGTAGAATAATAAGTACTCTGTTCTAAGTGTTAAAAACATTGTGTGAAATTATTAAGTTACGATATAGATCAGTAGGTATCTGTAGATATTTCGGTCAGTACATTTTATTAAAATAATATATTGTAGTTTATCTAACAGAAGTACCTAGTATCATACAACAGTTTATATTTGTTACAGGTAAGTGACGTCATCTATGACAACGACCATGGCGGGCCAGGTTTTATGCATTCATCGGTAATGTATCGGAATCATTTGTTACGATTGCACGTATCGTGGTGTTCTCGTTGGAGCACAATGCACCAGGTTGCAGCGAGTCACTCACCTCTTCCTAACGGGCTCGCCCTATGCCCGCGACTTGCTGCCATCATCGCGCCACCGACGTCTTGCAATTGCTTACTAATGCAACTGCGACTACTACATAATACAAGTCATTTATTCGCACCGTTCATTCGCTTTATTGAAAAAATTTAAAGAATCATAAACCGAATACGTAAAATCATTTTTCTCACAAAAGTGACTCCACAATTTGGTCAATTAACTATGGTAATGATGTCCGAATATCCCGCTGGGCTTTTAACACAAAACGAACCACAGAAAATTGTCGGTTCCGATTGTTAAAGTAAAGTAAAGTCAATGTTACACACCAATTCTACTTATTTCAAACAATTGCTGGACGCGCCAATGATCGTTTTTTATTTTTACACATTATTTTTAAAATATGTGAAATTATTCTTTGACAGTTAACACGATATTAACATTATTCCCGCGTTTTTGTCAATAACTAAATTATTAAAGAGCTAAGAAATGGAGACATAAAAAGGTAGATTATATAATAAACCTACAGATTTATTTGCACCTATTCATCATTCGTGTAAATTTCATATTTTACGTCAAACTAAATAAATACTTAAATTATAAGAATACAATATTGTGAAAATATTGCGTGACGCCCCGCTGATATTTTATCATTAAGACGAAGTTTCAAAAGTCTTTCCCTTGATCGAGATATCGTTTAGCAACTACACAATAACGTCTTCTATCTGGGAATGTCGGTTACGAACCCTCAGACAGAAGGGATGTTAAAAAATAATTCTTTAAAAAACGAAATCCACAAATTTTTTGTCGTCAAAAATGGTTTCGATTAAACAATAATTTCAAGCTTTTTCACATCCATGTAGAAGAGTTGGATATGACGAAAACTTGCACAAAGGTACCTATATTCAGCAAAAAGTTGAACCTTACCTGTTCGTGAAATCCGAGATGAAAAGAAAGGGTATGTTAAAATGCGACGTCTCTTTTTATCAATGAGCGAATTTTATACCTGTATTTTTTGCGAACAAGATAAAAATTGGAATTATCGTATCGAAATTAAAAGGAAGTCACCTTAAGGGTTAGTAAGTTCGTATTTACTCCATTGTTAAGACAGCAGATGGTATTAAGTTTACTCGTTGTTCGTGATCCCATCACAATATAGGTCACGACCGAGCGGACATCATTTGTATCCCTAACCCATATCACGATGAACAAAGAAAAAAATTCGTGAAATCTATTCTCGTGTTCGTTGAAAGAACTGGGATTATAAAAGCTGGACGCTGCCAAAAAATTGAGCCACATAAAACAAAGAAAGAATAAAATGAAACTGTTTTAAAAACTTTTTATTACAGTAAGTACGTATATCTACTCGATAATACTCAACTCCTTTTATAAAGAGAATAAGCTTTCGAAGGCTAATATTATTAGAAAAAAGATTATACTTGTAAAGACGGGAATGTAACAGAAAATAAATGAATAAAATATTTCAGTTAATTGTGATACCAAATAGATGTATAATAAACAATTATAATATTTACTTACATATTATTTGGGTTATCTCGTCTACTTCTCGCTAACATCCAAGAGGAGTAAAAAATCGACATTGTTGTTTTAATTCATTTTATTTGATCTTTACTGCCGATGTCTACGAGAGCCTTAGGTAATTCAGCAAGAGCGAGTTGCACCGTTACACGCACTCGCGGAGGTTAGTGCACGCGCGGTCGCCGACACTACCAGTTATGACCCAAGTGCCCCACCACTGATACTTGACCATATGCCCTATAAACATTTCATTAAAAAGTAATTACCATATGCAATATTTAATATTTATAGTCTTTGTTTCATCACTTACGTCACTTCGCGTTGCCACCGCGCGACTCTGACGTGGCACGGCACGCGGCCGCGCGTGCTACAACATATTATGATGTATCGTGCTGCCTGACACCCTCTTCCGTGTAAAAAAATATACCACAAAAGATACGACTACCAATTTAAACGATGTACCTCCCCAAATTTTATTAATGACAAGGTGCGGTCTGCTACCGGTGTTTCACCGACAGATGGAAAATGGGAAGTGTACGTACAATGTCACTATACAGAAAAACATTGCTGATTGCCAAAAAAGCAGTTGTGTTATTTTATATTTATAGAAAGTTTCGCCGGTCTTCAAGTAGCATTAATAATACAGCAGCAGCATTAATAATATAGCAGACGTTTTGCAATGAAACGTCTGCGGTTTATTACTCGATATTCCAATTCCATAGTATCATTAGGCAATGACCTATTCATGGACTATTTAATGTAACGATTAACGTCTTAGCCTAACGTCTAAGGTATAAGACGTTAGGTTAAGACGTTAATCTTTGCTACAACTATATTTATCAATCTCTGAAATACTACCCAGTCCATATAAAACGTTTATCTGACATCAATCAGTTTCATAAACCTTTTAAATCTCACCTAGTTAACTTTACTTACCTATGTAATAATTTGACAAGTGTTATTTTATTACGAATGGACAAAAAAAGAAATATAACAACATTCAGAAAAGTAGAGGTGTTATGCGATAGAAAAAAAAATATCGAGAACTATTCGAAACCGGTTCGTGACTAGAAGTTAGAAGAAAGTTTCTATGGTAACGCACTAGCACTTTCACCGTGAACTGCGTTGGCAAACGCAATCAATCGCATAGTTTATCTCTTGAATAATAAAAATGTTACTCTTCAACATTGCATAATTAATAATTTTACGCAACAGTTTTTTTTTCTTTCTTTATGGCATGGCGCACAGTTTAGAGCATTTGCCAATGTCACGTATTAATAAGTAGAATCACAAGTAAATTAGTTTTTTCTTATTGTAAAACTCCTCCAGCAAAGTGATCCTCCAGTGAAGTAGGCTTACTGAAGTTATAAAGGACTTCTTGGAAGAGCGCGAGAACTTCAGCTACACATGTTTATTTAGTCCTATTCCATTGTTTTCACTTATACAGAACTTTAAAACACAATATAGTATCACTTTTGTACTTTAAAACTCCCAAAAATGTAAAAAATAGAAAATCTAAACCAAATGTCAACCTCACTTCTCCCGTTCCCGCCACAAAGTCCTACGCAACAGTTACAGGTATGAAACATGTGATTATATTTCATGACTACGTTGTTTTAAAATTGTAACTAATTTAGTAAATATTTTTACATGGCATTTAAATAATATAAAAAAAAGTAAAAGCTAAAAATTGTATTTGAAATACAGATTATAAATTCCTGTAATTTTTCTTCGATACTACGACAATTTTAATTTTGAAGATTACGACCCTTACATTTACGTAAAATGATTTCCACTACAAACATTTTCGTTGTAATTAAGTATTAATCAAATTTATTTAGCAATCAAAATTTTCGATGTATAAAAATTACTCATCGTGGAGACTGAAAATGGGTGATTTAAATAAAATGAAGGGGATCATTCGGTCGCAAGCAATGACGGGGTCAGTAGACTCGGGCAACTGCCGAAATTATCGCGGCCCGTACACGCGCCGGTGCGGCCAACGAACGAGCCAAGGCCGAGCTCCCCCCGGTCCCTATCCCGACCCCATTTCCTCACCCCACCGTAAATCTCCACCATTGACTTGTGTGTCAAAGAGAAAATAGAAACATTTTCTTTATAAAAATAAAACCTTTAGTGTTCGATTTTTCTTGAAGGAACCAACATACTCTCATTCGTTTACTGTCAAATGTATTATCTAATATTATTAGATTTATTAATCTCGTACAGAACCAATTTTATAAATGTAGACTATAATGGATTAACATTATAATCCTAATTGGATTATTTTTACCAACTAAATAAAGAGGATGTTCTCATTTGTCTATCTTTTTTTTAAGTATTTCACCGATTTCTTCGCATTTGTGCACCGATTTAGATGATTCTGTTTTTTATTTGAAATTGTGTATGTCCAGAGTGGTCCCATAGAAATTTCGTTAAGATCTGATGATGGAGCTTAAATAAAATAATTCCTCAACAGTTTATATGTGAGTATTTTGATGATCCTTTTATTTAATGTTTCGTTCCAGAACTGGAAAAAGTTAGGTGTAGATCTCTCTAGATATTTTTAGGATAAAACCATTCAAAAGCGAAAAATAAATAACCTTATAACAAAAAATTAGACCGACTTCAAAATATAAATACTCAAAACTACAAAATAATTATCTGTTTTAATTAAAAGTCAGATACAAAAATAACTTCATAAATACGGTACAAATACTAGTAATTAAAGACGAAAGAAGTGGAATATGACGTGCGTTTTTGAATATATTATTTTTTGTTTCATGTAACTAAAATCTACCATATCTTCAGGTAATCAAATCTTTCAATAAACACTAAGCTTATATCATAGACGTATAAGGAATGGGAGAATACCCATTATCACAGAAACTACAAGATAATGTTGAAAAGATGATTGCTCACATCAAGTTAACTAGGGATTGTACCTTGGAACTGTCTTCGGAACACCTTGTTTGAAAAAGTAGAATAAATAAATATGTGGAACAGATTAACTCGAATTCCTACAGAGATTAGTAATTGTTGTATTTATTGCAGATTTTAGTCATTCTATACATAATTTATTCTTACTTTCCTGTTTTTTATCGCATAAACCCAACAAATTAATTTTACAAAGATAGTCAAAAACTCAACTGTGTGTAAAAGAAACTGAATAGATGCAAAAAAAGTTGTAAACGAGACGTGTTTATAATCCAATTTGTTAAATTCATACTGACTACATTCTTTTTTCATACCTCAGAGTATTTAGTAGAGAAAATTTATTTAGGCTTTCAAAAATGTGTGTTATTAAATCTTAACACGCAATTGTTAGCTACATCAGCTATCTAGGTATATAGGTAATTCATACACTGACCAGAAACATTTGTAGCCTCCAGAACAAAGAGCAATCAAACGACACTGCATTTCAAAATCTGTGAAGCCGTTTAGCGGACAGGAAATACGAAGAATTAGATATACATACATACGGAAAGCATTACCCTTCTTCATGGACAGTCTGGTAATAATAATAGAAGCTGAGATGTATGATAAATAGGTGTTCGATGTGTAAGTAGCCTTTAGAACCAGCATGAACCTAGATGAGAGCGAGTGAAGGTTGGGTGGGTAGGCGGAAGCAAGAGAGGTGCGGGACGCGGCAGATAGCGTCAACGCGCGGCCGTGAACTTTCCTCGGACACGTTTTCAGGAGCGAAACTGCGCAATATTCCGCGGCTAAGCCTTCCTCCCGCTTCCCGTGTCGCACCCCCTCGACCTCATCACTAAATATTTTGATGACATAGTTTATGGAACGAATGATGTGATTTCATATGTGTCTGATTTAATACGTAACTAGTGAAGTGTATTACAAATGAATTCTATAAATGAATTCAAAATGTTTTGAAATGAATATTTTTCTGTACTTGTATTTTTATGTTTTTCAGGATAAATTGACGTAGTAACTATATGGACATTCTCTACACGAAAGCGTTAGTTATTTATACTGATTTAGTAAGGATTAAGTATTCAAAACTTATTTTTATCATGATTAAACAAGATGTTGATGTTGCAATATTTTTGTTTGGTTATGCTTGTTGAAAATCATATACAAATAGATAATAAAAAACATTAACGTCATTTATTAGAGCGCATTTATTACTGCACTTGTTAGATATGATGACGATAAAAATTTACTTAACTCGTGTAATACTACATACTAGGAAATACCTATTTAGAATGCACTTCCCCATTCTTGCAAGTGGTGTGTTGATAGGTGAGTAGTGCACCGCAACGTTGCGCCAGCGCACACATAATCGTCTAAGTAAGATTATACAACTCGCAGTGCATCGATGTTTCCATACAGCGGCATCAGACTCATCTGAGCCCGCGCCTCCGAGATGCTCTGGTTGCGCTCGAAGTATACGTTTTTTCTGCATTGTTTATCCTACTACGTACCATTATCTTATTGTAACGTATAATAACTAAAGCTTTTTTTTTTACTAAATTATTAGGAACACTCGATTCGTTGCTCTACTTAGCATGATTGGGTGTTATATTCTTGTCTCTTGCCAGTATCTTGCATTAATGAATGTTCAACTGAATAACTTTTCTATTCGGGTCCTCTCATGCAACAGTCAGTGGGTCGCACGCAGTTGTCCTCTGTCAGGAGCAGGAAGTCTCAAAGAAGTAAATATCAAGGCGACCGCGTCAACCGAAAGTAGAAAGGGCGTAATAACATCAACTATACAATCAATACATTGCATTACAAATTATTGATCGTGCTCCATAACTTAGTTATTTCCTGATTCTTATTCCTCGAAGTCTGTATTGTTGATTTACATTTTTCTCGTGGTCTCAGTAGCCAATTGAACAAGGTTAAACGGTGTGATTGTGGCGCAAATTTTGTTCGAAGGTTTACCTAATATATATGTACGTTACCGTGTTTTATAGTAGAGACAGCCGGGTTTCCTCGTGGCAAAATCACCTTGACGCTGACATTGCGGCTAATTCGGTACTGCTCGACATTGGTATGTTCCGATACTCGATTGAGGAAGTGCTCCTAGTTTGTGTTTCGACGGGGCCGATTACGAGGACAAGTTAAAAATTTTTTCTCTAATTCAACTCCTGATAATATAAACACCTACATAAATATACAATTTGGCATAACATTACCTATACAAATACGTTAAACATTACCTATACTAACATATATAGGTATGCATATGTAGTATTCTGCGAAATGTACTAACAAATGGAAACACTATTTTCTTTTGTTTTAAAGTTCGAATAACAAATTCAAAAGATGGACAGATCGCCGGTCTGTTTCCTGAATTTTATTATCTAAATTCGTGGTTATTACCAATAAAAAGTCTTTGGTTATTACTTTTTGTAGTATATGTAATAGTCATCTCAATAACACTTGTCTATATGGGAAGAAATACAGGAAGACCTATATATATATTATTTTCTTACGGAAAAGAGCTATATTATTTTAAATTTTCACTCAAAAGTCACTAAGTAGATAATGAGTGAGGCTGAAAGGCTTTTCATTCTCTCATACGTATTTTATTTGTTCCACATTTACACACATGTCTTTTTTATTACGAAATGAATGTGTTTACTTCTGAGACGTACCTAATTTTTTATGTTATTCATATTACCTACATACATATACATATTTGTAATTTTCATAACGATGCGTCACCAAGAATCTATTTTATTATTATGTATATCGTGCCATTAGCATTAGGTTATTTCTATTGGGCGCTCACACAACTATTGAATCATGTTGGGGTCATCGTAGTCTCGTTTGCATGTCTAATATTTTGTTTTTGCGAAAATTTGAAGGTCGATTACATCAGCGTCTTTGCAGTTGTTTTTCATTTATTAGAATGTCGTATGTATGGCTATAGAAAGAATTTGATATAAGAGCATAGGTGTGTTAAAATCCAATAAAAACGTTGGTTTTGTATCCGTAGCAAAATTGCTTAGTTAACACAGTTAAATCCCTCTCCAGCCTTCCTGTAAATATGTATATAATTCAACAAATATTGTTTATCGAAAATTAGGCATTTTCATTATAATTCTATCATAGTAGCATATGTACTTCAAGCACCTAATCGTCCTACACCTATTTGTTACCATAACGACGTCATATTTTCATTGGAACTTCCTATTTAAAAGGTATATAATATAGGATAAGGTCCCACAAAATGTAGTATAGTCATTGTTCGAAAGAGCTACATTGATTCGTTTCCGATACTCTCTTAGCCAGTTTATTTATATTTACTTATTTATGAACACTAAACGTTTTTGGCGACGACGTAGGTTCCATACCATAATCAATATGTGCTGAGCTGCGCGAGCGCTTGGGGCCCCTGAGTGTCGCATCGTTAATTGAGCATTCAAATTGACCTTGGCCTTGGCACGGGTTGCCGAATTACCGAGGTCAGCCGATTGAGCGCGTCCGGATCACACGACTGCTACGCCTTCATGACGTTGGTTTACTGCAATGATATAATGAAACAATAAGTTATAAATGAGATGCCGAATTACTGGAATTTCGTCGATAAATAAAGGATTTTTTTATCGTCTAAATACGAGTCCATAAATTGCAAATGAAATATTCTGACTACTGCAATGATAATGATGATATACTCAGACATTTCACACAGCGCCATTTAGTCCCAAAGTAAGCAGCACAGCGCTTGTTATGGGTACTAGACAACTGATATACTACTTATATACTTTTCTTTTGTAAATACATATTATACATAAACACCCAGACTCGGGGCGGGAATCGAACCCGCAACCCCTGTTTAATTTCCGACGTGCTTAGCCGTTGCGCCACGGAGGTGCAATAGAACCACAAAAAGCTGTTTTCGGTTTATATAGACAAATAGTGACTAATAATAACTTTAGTTTTAAAATAGCTAGGTAATAAAAAATGTGAATACATGATAACAAAGATTATTTCACCTATGTATAATTTTTGGACGAGCGGCCAGTGCGCTTGCTTTGAGGTAGAGGTAGGTGGTGGCGCGCGGGCGCAGTGTCGTCGCCGACACCGTCGCAGCCCGGGGTAATTGACTCGTGCTGACCTCGCACTGCTTCGGAAAAACTCGCTACTCTTCGGCATTGTTCGTCATTCCAGAACCAGCGCAAATTTAAAAAAAATCATTAAATGCCTGCTACGTACCTAGATTCGATTTCCTAGCTATCTCCAAGTAGAGGCACATCTTGATATTTTAAAATTTCTTTATTTAATTAGTGTCTAATACAGGGGTTCTCAAACTTATTTTGTCTACTGCCCACTTTGAGAATAAATTATTTTTTAGCGCCCCCATTTTTTCACCTACTGAAAAACCACTATAACTTCAAATTTAATTAATTAATTATTGTGAACTATATTAGCGGAGATTAAACATTAATTCCAAACGAGACTTTTACTATAACCCGCAAGAGTTAACTTGAAACCTGAGCGCAGTAGGTAATACACAACGGCGCTCAGGTCTCAAGTTAACTCTTACGGGCTATACCTGCCAATGAGAATGATTATTGAAACGCAACTTTATAGTATTCAAACAGAGTATCTTTTATTCAAAATAAAACAAATATAATCGATCCTTATATAAAAACTAATGTGAACGATGAATCTGATGCTGTTTAATATGTTTGTTGATATCAGGTTCCAATTTACTCAAGAACTTGCGACTGCAAGTCGCCACGTTTGGTAACATGTAAACGATTTCTCTTTTTAGTAAGCAGTGTTGCCACAGTACTAAATCCACGTTCACACAAATATGACGATGGGAATGCTATCAAGAATCGCTGAACGATTGACCGCAATCCAGGGTACAATTGCGGGATCGGTTTTTGTAGCCAAAATTCTTGGTAACCATTTTTGAACTTGATTTTTATTTCCTCGTTTGTTGTCAATTCTATAAGTTCTTCTTCCAGCTGAGGTGACATTGCTGTGTTGACATTTGAAAACGGATCCAACACCCAGTCTGATATTTCCAAGTTCAAAATGTCCTGGTATCGTTCGGTGAAGTCAATGTGGAGGTTTTCCAAATGTTGGCAGTAGGCAAACAATTCGTCGTTACTGCATGATACTGATAAATTCGGAAAATCTGTGAAACTCACGTCTGCCCATATTCTTTTTGTGTAGAAGCTGTTTGGCTGCGAAAGCACCAACGACGTTTTTTGTTTTAATTAAATTTAGTTCATCGCCTTGCAGTTGGAGATTCATGTCGTTGAACAATTTATACAGGTCTGTCATGTAAGCTATATCATTCTTTGATGTAATGAGCTTGTTGTGCAATTCTGTATCTTTAGTTTCCAAGAACTCTATAACAGAGTCAAACAGGTTGAAAAATCGAGTCAGACAATTGCCTCTTGATAGCCAACGAACTTCAGTATGAAACAACAAACGGTTGAAATCCTCGTCATTAGTAACACAAAGCTGATGAAATAATCTATCATTCAAAGAGCTGTTGCGGATTTTATTGACTGCTTTGATGACATATTGCAGTGATTGAAATAGTCGTTCACTTAAGTTTCTAGCAACCAAATGTTGTCTATGAATAACGCAATGTACAGCAAGGACATCTGGAATTTTATTTTTTAAGTACGCTATGCTATGAAGCCTTTATGGCATCCTGTCATAGCCGGAGCGCCATCCGTAGCAACTGATATAATATTTTTCAAGGGAATCTCTTTCTCATCACAAAACTTTTCCAATGTATTGAATATGGTTTCGCCTTTTGTATCGGTCTCTAAATTTCTAGCAAAGAATAGTTCTTCACATATTTTCTCATCTTTAATAAACCTCACGTAAGACAGCAACAATGCTTCATTAGTTGGTAAAGTGGACTCATCGAGCTGAATTGAGAATTGACTTGTCCTCACACAATGATCCTTCAATGTTTTCAGCTATTTCATCAATTCGTCTTTGCACAGAACTATTACTCAAAGGAATTTTTCGGATAATATCTGCGGCTGGTTTATGAAGCACAGTAGTTATTACTTCCTTTATTTCTGGCAAAATTAACTCTTCTCTGATGTTATGTGGTTTGCCTTTTTGAACAATTAACAAAGAGATATTGTACGAAGCTCGAAGTCCGTCGTCATCCTGCTTAGCAGCCGCCGAAAATAGTTTTGCTACACTTGGCTGAGTGTTATGCTTCTTCTCAAGGTCTTGAAAATATGCTACATTCTTGTCTTTCTTATCTGGATGCATTTTATTCAAATGATCTTGCAGTCTTGAAGGCTTCATTGCTTCATTCGAAAATGTTTTTAGACATAGAAGACACAAAAGCGACGATGGGTTTGTCGGATTTTCAATGAATCCGAATTTAATATATTCCGCACAGTATTGCCGTCTCTTCTTTTTTACTTCCGACATTGTTTTGTTTTGAGAAATACGTAAGTAAGTGTTGAACTTAAGAACTACTCATCTATTGCGCGCGAAACCGCAAATGAAAATAAAATAAATATTACGTTGTTTTTTATAGGATTGCATAAGCAGCACGCACCGACAGGAATAAAACAAACATGCATAAACTCGTTTATCTCATTCGACGCTCAATCGTACTCAACAAGTCAGAACAAGTATTCTATGAACCAGCCGATTGATACAGGAATGCACAATTCGGGTTATTTAACAAAAACTTGTTAAAACATGATTGCCCGCGGTCTATTTATCTACGAAAATTACCTATCTGGGAGTACTAATAACTATTAAAATGCGAAAGTGTGTCTGTTGCCTTTTTATTTGTTTGTTTGTGTCTACTTTTATTTCGACATGGAACGACCGATTGGCATGATTTTTATTTTGTATATTCAATAAAACAGGACAGATATATGAACTACGTGGAGAGAAATATCGAATCGAGTTTGAGCAATCTTTTAATTAATATTAGTTGATGTTCACAAGTTGTAGTTGAGAGACGAGAGCTCATGCAGTCATTGTCTAAGATGCCTCCTAGTTAAATGAAATTACAAATCAACCCCAGGCCTCTACACAACGCCCCCATTTTTTTTCTGGGTCTCTTACCGCCCCCCTTTAGGCCTGCAGCGCCCACAAGGGGGCGTTATCGCCCACTTTGGGAAAGGTTGGTCTAATAGATAACAATTATAAGAAAACACTGTCATGTACTTTTACTAGGATTGCCATTGTTGTTTTTGTTGAGCAAATAAAGTGTATTTACTTCTCTAAAGTAAAAAAATAAAGTACAACATGAGAAAATAAGCATTATTTTATTACACTTGCTATTTTTGTCTATAACTACATATATTTTTTGTTTTTGTGATGTCACCAACAATATTGACGCCAGGGATCTCAATTTTAGGTTGCGTTAGAAAACATAATAGTGCTCATTGTCACTTATGGATCCATACCGTTACACACAAAAAATCGCTTAAAACTTTTGTTTCCTTAAAAACTATAAAATCTTAAAAAATCAAAATAAATAAAATGAAGTATTTTCAAATACTTTTTACGCTCTCACAAAGTTAATTTTTTTTTTTCAAAATAACGTACAATACTTTATTATATAGTACGGGTGACAACCCTAACTTTTACGTGTCTACGTATATCCAACTTTTTTCATTTTTATCTTTAATGTAAACAAAAGTGAGAGATAGGCTAGTTCACAAATAATTCATTCAGTTGTCATACTTATAAAATTATTAGTAAAACGAACGTTTTTAGAATTTTTGTCCGTTTGTGTGTTTGTGCTTCAATAAAAATCACCATAAATTAAAATGTCATGACAAGTGTAAAAATTAGTATTTTTAAAAAACACTCAAAAAACAAGAATAGGAAATTATTGTTTTTTACACATCGCAAACAATAATGTTCTTCTGTTATTAATTATTATGTCTTACATTTAGAATGAATTGTGTCATTCGCATATACATATATTACAGTGAACTGAGTGAACTGATTTATGACATTAATTAGATCTAGAAATATAGGAAACCTTTAAGCGACTAAAGCGATTAAATTAAAAACAAAACGCTTGACAAATAACCAAAATTGTTTCAATGCTATATTGGATAATATTTAGTGTTATTTGTTAATATTTCATAGTTTCGTGTATTTTGCGGAAAGGCAGTGATACGAGTAATAGAGTAGTGCTACGTGTAATATGTCGGACCAGCGAACGGTGAAAATTTAAAATTTTGGTTAGTTTCTTGTTTAACATAAAACATAACATAACATAACTTCACGCTGTATCCCCAACGGGGTAGTCAGAGAGGACGGAGCGCCAGGAGTCGCGGTCCTTACACACCTCTTTCGCTTCCTCAAATCTCATCATCATCTCTCATCATCAAATTTCTTGTTTGTTTACATTATAGTCAAAAATGAAAAAATAGGATATGATATTGAATTCAATAAGTAATAGTTATATATGAAATACGTTTAATAATATTTATAAAAAGTCTTCACGCTATATTCTTAACGATAGCGGGAATGGAGTATACGTAATATATGTATTACATATTGATATATATATATATACAGGGTGTATATGAAAACGGGACAGTTACTTTAATGGATGAAAGGGCATAACTTTAGTATGTAGTTACAAAAAGAATTATCGAAAAAAACGTATCCGTTTAAGAGTTATGACCGTTTTAATTTTCAAGTGTTATCCCCACCATTTCTCGTAAAATTGGGTTGATCGTGTACAGTTACAGATTTTAAATCTTACGTTTTTTTTTTATTTTGTAATAATTTCATCCGTTACTGAAATACAGTCTGAAAACCATTTTCGAAAATAATGCGTATACCCCAATGGGGGTTTTCAGGCTGTATTTCAGTAACGGATAAAATCATTACAAAATAAAAAAAAACCTAAGATTTAAAATCTGTAACTGTACACGATCAACCCAATTTTACGAGAAATGGTGGGGATAACACTTGAAAATTAAAACGGTCATAACTCTTAAACGGATACGTTTTTTCGATAATTCTTTTTGTAACTACATACTAAAGTTATGCCCTTTCATCCATTAAAGTAACTGTCCCGTTTTCATATACACCCTGTATAACATCAATGTAATAATTATACATAATTTATATATTCTTGAATCATTTATTCGATAATGTCAACATATTACCTTATACGTACATCAATCAGATTCGATGTTGATCATGTTACAATCACAAATTCTCTTATTACCCAGTCAGATGCAACTGCCACCTCAGCGAGGCCTTGACCGTGCCCGCAAACGACACAAACATTCTACCTCGGTCCTTGTCGAAATGCCGATGAAGCTCCTCATGATTTCTTAGAACTGTTCGTCGAATTAGGACTGTTCGCCTCCAATTACAATGTGCAAGGTTTATAAACAAACAATCATTGTTAAATATGTCGTACCTCGTACAACTTGTAATATATTCGATTACACTTCATGATCAATTCTTCCAAGTCAACAGTTTAATTTCTTTGAAAGACCTTGTAGCCTTTATCACCATATTTGAAAACGGGTCCCTGCGGTTGACAACCGTAAAAAGGAATCCTTGACCAGTATACTTTGAACCGAAAAGTTGTTAAACTAATTTATGACTGGGATAATGGTTGCGTTGTAAATATGTATTAATGTGGTACGAAGTCCCGTTTGCCTCGTGTCCGACAGACCCTGGGCTAGTGCCCTATTGTCCTCGCGTCCTTCGCGAGAAGGCCGCCCGGACGGCTCCTCTTTTATTTATTTGTTACTTTTATAAACTACTTTTCTATTATTGTAGATACTTGTTGACTACTTTTTTAATTTAAAACTTTAATTTTCATATTTATTTTAATATGACACTATTTGATACACTTCCCTATTATAATTTTAACTCATTTCAATGTTTACTTAGAAATGTGTTTCGAAAAGGTTTTGAATATGTTATTTCACGCAAATAATGTATGTATGGCTACAGGATAAATTACCTATTAATCCGGAAATATAAAAAGTGAAACCATAAATTGCAAACAATATGGCAATCGCTTCTTTTTTATTATTAGATAAAAAAATGCGTCCGATCAAACGAGATCATCAAAAGACTTGGCTGTGGTCACAATGAACGATGCGAGCTATACATGTGGCTACCGACTAACGACAACCGGCTTCTAATTTTACGTCAAATACGACTTTATTTGTACAAACATAACGTACTATTTCATACTGGCACAGCGTTACGTTCATAAGTTGACTGTGAAATTTGATATTCTCACCCCAGTATTAAAAAGTGAGGGCAACGGAAGGAAGTAAAAAGTGGTTTTAACTTACTTTTGAGTAATTTTATTCGAAATGCACATATGCTGCAATTTTTTTACCAAAAATTACTTAAAAACAATAGTGAAAGGGAACCTTTGTTTCGACTTTCGATGAATGATAAGACCATTTCAAAATATACAATCTACTATACATCACATGGGCCAAGAAAGTATGATAAAGAACAATATTTTAAAAAATTAAATATTTAAACAAATAATTAATCAAGACTGTCTTATATAGCTCCAATAGCCAGAGTAGATACCTAGGCGAAAATGTGTGAGGAGAATGATGAAATTTGAGGAAGCGAAAGAAGTATGTAAGGACTGCGAAGCTTGACTACCTCGTTAGGGATACAGCGTGTAGATATGTATGTATGTAATTAATTTTTTATATATGTAGATAATTAAAAGTATGTAAGTACCGAAGTGGTGCCATAGAACTTGAACTTGTAGAACTCCATCTTGCAGAACGAATAATGAATTAATATAAGGTGCGTTCGAAAGATAATAAATAATCTTCTTAAATTAAGACATTCCGCAGTGATGGAGTGATCATTATACTAACGTTACTTTTTTTTTGTGATCATTATATTAAAAAACCATATTAGACTTTTGTCTTCTTCTGATACTGATAGTAATCTTAGTGAATTGCTACGCCCGGGTCAAAAACAATAGAAAGTTATTAGTATGAAAGAGACTGAAAAAGCGGTAAGGACTCTGAAATGTGGAAATGGCTGCGGGAAACTATATGGCGACTGCTGAGATAATCAAGTGTGGTGGTCCTATAGAGTCTGGGAACCCTTTGGACCCATTGGAAATATTGACGCCAGGGATCTCAATTTTTCTAAGTGACTACAAAACGTATGACAGTGATATTTCGTATCCTGATTCCTCATTTCATTGACTTCATTTTGACAGTTGCGATACACGGTTGGTTAACTATTGTAACAAAAAAAATATCAAAGAAACCTCTTTTTAAACAGAGATTTACATTTTTCAGAACAACGGGACCGATATATATTTTAAAATTTTCTGTATAGTTTACTTTGAACATATTCCTCAAAATGAAAGTTGATTTTTTTTAAATTAATTATAGTTTTTTAAATAAACGAAAATAACTGTTTTTTCGTATTTTTCGTAAGCTAGCGCGCGCACCTTTGCATAGAACAGAAGGTCTATTTTAGATTAAATTATTATTATCAATGCGTCGTCTTAATATCGTAGCCACAGAGTCTGTGTAAGGACGAATGGTGACATGTCGCCCTGTCTCTTCATAACGTCTGCCTGGCTATTCATTCTGTATTTGGATAGTTGCCTTTAAACATTGAATGTTTGTATGAATAGCATGATGTGAGATGGCGCAATAGCAAACTATCATCTATCAGCAAATATCGTAAATAAGTGACTTTAGAATGTGAACCGAAAGGATTGAACATAAACGAGACTAATTATCTATTATTTTAAAGAGATGTGCAGACAGTGTGCATTATGCCAAATAGAAAATGTCAAAACCGATGAACGAATCTTCGTACCTGGGGAGTGTTGTTTCAAGGGATGGTAGATGTGAGCTGAATGTGAATAATGTGCATTAGTAAGCAATGTGAATTTCTCCAAGTCTGACAATAGCCAATCCACAACGCGGCGTTGGTGCCACCTTTACTGTACGGTAGTGAGGGCTGGATATGTCCGAAATCGAGTGAAAGTAAGATGAAAGCAGAGGAAATGCGATATCTCAGAAATATTATGTGCGGTGTCACTCTCGACACAATAACGGACAAAATAAGCAACGAAAAGACGCGCAGTATGACAGCGTTGATTGACAGTATTATTCTAAAAATGCGTAAAGAACTGGAAAAGATCATCCATGTAAAAAGAATGAGTGATGAATGATTGACGAAAAAATCTACAGAGCGAGAATGAGTGGTAAAAGAAGTAAAGTATGACCAAGGGTCCAAGGCTGAGTTATGAAGACCAAATAGCTACAGTGTTAGTTGATGGACATGTCAAAAGCACTAGGATACCTTAGCGAAGGTGTGAGGAGAATGATAAGATTTGAAGAGGCGTAAGAAATATGTATGTAGGTAAGGATCACGATGCTTAGCATTCCATCCTATTCGACTAGGTATCCATTTTGAGATACAGCTTGAGATTATTTAAATACCTATAAAAATAAAAGTTAAAACTAGAACCCTGACAACGATTCAACAAAAACTTGCAAACTAGGTAAAATACATAAATAACCGTAATTTCTTGAATTAATTGCTGAATAAGAAACCATGAGCAAGGGAGAGGTCCCTATCCCGACTCCGGCAGTGAATTATAGGTATTATTTAATTGTTTTCGCAAATTTCTGTAAAATAAATTCTAGTTAGAGAGTAAAAGAAAACTGTAGAATGTGTCAACTGTTTATCTTCACGCGCAGATCTTCATAAAAAATAGTCGTAAAAGATAAAAGTAGGTTGTAAAAGTAGACCTTATTGAAGGAAAGCTAGCAATTATTCTTATATGATTCCGCTTTGTTATGCCTATATAAATTCCAGCAAACATATGTATGCCAAAAGTAATGCCACGGTGTGATTTTGTGGTGCCTTGATGCTCTGTCGCATCCATTGAATCGATGCTTTGTCTACTCCAATGGGAAATGACCTGGTACTTCTTATGTGTAACTAATAACATATGTCAAATATATTTACACGTTGTATCCCCAACGAGGTAGTTAAAGAAGATGGAGCGCCAAGCGTCGGTCCTCACATAGATAACTATTTCTTTCGCCTCCTCAAATCGCACTGGCTATTTGATTTTCATAAGTCATAATAAGACTTGGTCTACCTTGGCTTCTGCTAACTCACTCACTCAACTCACTTTCGCTCTGTATGTTTTCTTCATCACTCATTCGTTCTATGTGGCCGAAACACCTAAGCATTCCTTTTTTCATTTTCAAATAACACTATCGTCCAACCTTGTCATACTGCGTGTCTTTTCATTGCTTATTTTGTCCGTAAGGGTGACACCGCACATATTTCTAAGAGATCGCATTTCTACTACATTTATCTTATTTTCACTCGATATCGATGTATGTTAAGTAAAAATTAAAAAACTAAAACCCGACCACGGATTTTACAAAAACATACAAACATGATGAAATTAGTGTAGTTCCTTGAAATATTAATCGTGGGAATTGGAGGCCACTAGCAAGGGAGGATGGATAAGTGTATGTTGTATAAGTGACTTCTTGCCTAGTATATAACAGGCCTCCGACAACAATGAATTGGCTACAGTCATTTCATCTTATTTGCAAGTTTTATTTCAATTAGGTCATGCCCGCGACTTCGTCCGCGTTTTTGTTTTTAAAATATCCTACGTCCTTCCTCAGGATTCAAGCTATCTCCATACCAAATTTCATGGCAATCGGATGAACGGTATGGCAGCCCATATAATACGAACAAAAAAACATTGATTTCTGATTGTCATTGAAAATAAAAGTGAAAGCAACGAGCTCGTATCAAATAGTGAGCGCCTCGTATCGAAGCGAATAACAGGAGAAAAAAAAAACATTTATTTTCATAAGCCTACTGGAATTAGCAAACGACAGTGACTCCCAGAGTGTCGCTGTGTTGTTCCGTATTTTCGTAAATTAAACTAAATGGTTTTAATGAAAATAATGAAAATAGTTATTTTATTACTCACGACTTCATACGCTTATAATTTTTTTTTAAATCTTTTCTTTAACGACTAGACAAATTATGTAATAAATGGTTTTGAGTATTTTTTCACGGTATTAATAATAACTTTGGCAGCTGTTTTCTGTTCCTTATGGATTGAATTACCAAAAATCTCTTTCTGGTACTTGCCTACATTAAACCTACGAGAAACCTTAGTACACAAGTTTCCAGATCCAATGGTATATGGGTTGTGCGTAGACAGAATTATGTCAGTCGGATTCTTTTTGTTAGGTGTACGTTAATAAAAACAAAAATAATCCAATAAGTAATCATTGGATTACAAGTTAATAATCATTGAAAAAATATTATATTCTTTTTCTGTTTATGGTATAACCAAATAAATGAAAGTTATTGAATAAAAGGATCGAATTTAAATTTATGTTTATTATGTATTACCTATTACTTGTATGATTCAAGATTCTCTTGATAAAAAATTCCTTCAATATCACGAATATTCTCATATTATTTAACTTACCAAATATATAAAGCATCAATACTTAGGTATATCAGCAATTGGGTGTTTTTAAAAAGATCCTTCTTAATGTCATAAAAAAGCTTGAATACATGTGGGAGGATATTTGCGAAACCCTTTAAAAACTTCCTTTTACGCAAAAGGGAAAGTATTCAAGTGAAATAATTGTGACAAAAAATGTAAATAAAGCCGTGTGCGTGAACACCTTTCAACCAAACATTGGTTGCACATAGTAACCCTTTAGTAAAAAATGTTCTATCGTATTTTTTGTTACTTTGCAATGTTTCAAACGCAAACAGCTGATGTTTATTATATTATACGTAAATACACAATATATAGATATATATAAAAAGTAGCTAACGAATTGGTAACTACTTGTTAGTAAATAATTTCAATTTTTTAGAAGGAACATTACACGCCGTGTCCGACAGACCTATTCAACAACGTGATGATTACATATCGTAGGTCTAAATATATTAATCTATTTTAAGCGCAATGTAGATAGTATAGGTATATTCATGCGTTGGTATTAATAATGCAATATACACGTAATTTCTAATTTTCATGTTATGATTGAAATTAAATATTATTATGTTATGTTATGTAATATAACATAAGTAATTAATGATAAATTGAATACAGAATTAGTGAAAGAAAACGCGTGACGTGGTTGGTTGGTGGCGCGCTAAAATCGCGCAATACGCCTGCGCGCTTGTGGCCTTGACCGGCCTGCGCCAAAATTTCCAGGTCGTTCACCCGCCGCGACGCCCACAAACGCGTTTCTTATCTCGCATAAATAACTACACACTCAAATAATATTATGCTTTATGTCTAACAAGATAAAGTAGATTTTTAAAGAGTTAGTTGCACATGATAATATTATTATAACTTCATTGTATGGAACTTGTTTATCAATAAATAAGTTCATAATTATACATTTGAAGATGTGATGTTTCGTTACTAAAAACGGTAAATATTTATTTTAAACCTATATCATATAGGTACATCGTTTTTAGTTACTGTTAGCACACTACTGTACACTAGTCACTAGATCTATCGGCATAGTTTTATTTACAATCGAGAATATGTAAATATGTTCAGCTCCTGCTGTTATATTTTTGAATCTTTTTATTGAAAGTAACCTTTTGTTTATTGATTCGGTTCTAAAACAGTCGGTACCTGATTGCTACCATCTAATCAGTATTAAAACGATCCTGCTGTATAGTTCTGATATTAAAAGAAACATGTCTAACTACCTATCCTGGGAGTGTGTGCTAGGAGGGAAGCGGGCAAGCAGGCCGCGACGGCAGCAGGTCACTCCGTCACGCGGCGACCTACAGCGCTAGCCATCCATTGCTCGATTTCGTGTTCAAGTTCACTTGCGTTCCATCACCAAAAATATTTTCGTGGTGTGACGCAACCGGCAACGACTGCGTCCCGCTCGAACTTTCGGTCAGGCGCTCTATCGGTGCCGCTCGCGCGCGACCTTGGCCGCTGTGCGCCGCAAGGTTCAGGTCTTCGAACTCGGTGCGAGGTGCGGGTTGCGGGGCGAGAGGTTTCCAATCTACCAATCACTCGCCGACAATGTCTGCGCGCGCCCGCTATTGGTCGATGGCGACGCGGCAATGACCTCGGAGTTCGAAGCGCGCTGAGCCTTGCTTCAAAGCGCACAGATCGCCAGGCTTCGTCGAACCATAGAGGTGATATTCGCTCGTCGGTTGCCACTACGATGTCGAAGCGATTGTATCGCTGTGAACGCCGATCTTTTTGCAGACTTTCACTCTTATGGGGAAGCTCGCGCAGTGTTGACAAGGAACGCGCGCGGTCCTCGTTCAGTTCGTAGATCGAGCTCGAGAGAAACGCACGCGGCGCGTGCAGCGGCAGTGTAGAGCGACCTTCATCCCTCGCGTGCCGGCCGCGCGCCGGCCTATGCACTCCTGTCCTATATTTTGTGAAAGACCGATGTAATTACAATATGATCGAAAATGTGTAGCTTCTATTAGCGGCTCGATGCGGTTAACGTGTGGTGACATTGTGAGGACAAAATTTTACAAGACAAGGACAAGTTTTACATATTTTATAAATGACTTTAGTAATGTCTCCGGATAGCAGTTATGGACGTTACGAACTATCTATATCGACAGACAGCAACATGATTAACCCGGCGCAAAGAGAGCGAGAACCAGAACTTCACATAGGTAGAGTTTTTTATTTTTGTTTTTGATACGTGTGAAAAAAATATTGCTTCTTAGTTTTATAGATCAAAATTATTAATTTAATGTAATAGTATAAATTCTCAAATATGTACTTGTTGATAATGTATGAAAGTAGTAATACAATGTTTCGATATTATGTTTAGAAATCGAAGAGGAAATTTTTTGTTATTATTTGCCATATTTGTAAGCGCTTAAATATGTCTAATTTCGAAGGTAGGTACTAAAATTTATGCAATATTTAAATAGCTATAATGTGCTCTTCGATTACATATTTATTCTCATAGCGCTAACATAAGCTAAAGTAACATTAGCGCTAGAAATTTTTATCATATCTTTATTCCATTTTCACTGAGATATATATGTACCTACCTACACAACTGAATGTATAATGTAAATATCTATTTTATACATCGAAAAGATATTTTTTTATGAAACGGATACGACGCTAATGGTTTTAATTCAATGTCAACCGTTAGTAGAACGAATATTTGATAGATCGAATGTTGAACATTTCCGCACGGAAGGGTTCGGCGAAAAACAATTAAAGTAGCATTGTGCCAAATAATATGTAGTATGTGTATATACGACACTTGAATTCGTAGATCCCCTTAACTAATCGACAGGGTTCAATGCGAAATACGTCTGCAGGGAGTCCTTATACACTTACGTTTGATTTCTAATGATGTTATCGATTTTTATTAATAGCTTTGCATCGATTTCTCCCATGAAATTCGCTTGTAAATTAACAAAGAGTCAACCGTTGGTCTTATGCACCCTTTACGTGAAAGTACAAAACATTTCTCTGTAGGATTATATCACAATCGGTAATAATACAAACAAAAAATTTGTTATTATCATTCAACATAATTAATGAATAATTTACTCGTTCTCATAGGGACCGCAAACTTTTACTTTCTAGGAAGTCGTTGCTGCGTTCTGTATGTTTTTATTTTTTGATGCGTGCAATGTCATGAGACTTGAGACTATATCAATGTTTTTAATTAAAAAGGCAGTGGGTAGTTTTATATCTTCATGACGAGAGTCAATCACATTTTTTATTTAAGAATTTGTGTAGGTATAAAATAAATGAACTGTTAACGACTAAACCATTATTTTGCACTGTCATATTCATAAAGTATATGTAGTAGGTGCTTGTCAATATGTAACAGTATCTCTTTCAATAATGATTATAATATTATTTAAACCGCTGATGTCTTAAAAGATTATTAAATTAAAGATTAATTTAAATACTTATTAAATAGTGAGGAAACAAACAGAGAAAGGCGATGTCGTGTCATCCTCAAGTCGATTATTGTTATTTATAAACAAACGCCGCCGCCGCCGCCACGCCATGACACAAATCTGTTGTCGGAACGGCGGCCGTGATAGTTATACGAGTTACGTGATCAACTGGACTTTCTCGCGCGCTTTCTTCTGATTTAATTGACGTAACGAGCGACCGACTCTCACACGCGCAGAAAAACGCAGGTTGCATCACATGAAGAGAAATGACTGCACGCTACCTCGCTACTCACTGTTGCAATTGCATTAGTTACCTACTCAACACTTTCCCTATTGTCATCTGCTCCTACAACTACAGTCTGTGTAGCGATAAATGTGCTGAGATGAAACCGAAATTATAAAGCATACACTCACATCGAAAAAGAAAGTGACGCCATAGAAAGCGACGACGGTGCGTCGACCGCGGCGAGTGGTGTACGCCAGAAATAGAAAGTTTCATCCAAAAGGTGCGCCACGCTTCCTTACCAAATAAACAGATGGCTGGGAGACGAAAGTGAGAGCAGTCTCGACTGTCCGAACCAGTTCCTGCCCGTAACGACCCGCTCCCACTTCTTGTGAATTAGATCGCACCCGTACCTGTTTAGTTGAGGTGCAAGGCTTTTGACCATCGTTAACCTATTAACGTAATTAATTCTATCGTCATGATTTTTTTTAATTTTAAAGTTAGTTAATGACTATAAATTTATAACCGTTTCTAACCTATCTTGTCCTTATCAACCCCTTTAACATTTTTATTATCACCGAAATATAATCACATTTATAAAGCTCCTTCCTATAGAGTCAACGACCCCACTGCGAGACTAGGCGCTTTCTAAAATAACTATTCAGTGTCACCTTGACGCTTAGAACATGTGTTGCGTCATTGGTTTCATTAGTAGGTACTTACTATTTGTAATTTACGCAATACATACAACATTTTGTGTACCTAACACATAGAAAAAGTTTTCACGTGTATATTTACACTGGTTATTGTAGAGCATTAAAAGGCACCTAGAAAGTGCCTACTAACTCTCGCTGGTTTGTTTAACTCTTGTTTCGCAATTCGTATATACACGCGACTTAAGACACGTGACGCCGATAACAGCTATAATAACTGCTTGGTAGAAATACAGGCACAATAGAAAGGTATTACTTACTAAAAATTTAAAATAGGTATGTATGTAGGTTGTTCAAAATATTAATATTAATCAAATTGACACATTAAATAAAAATACATAAGTAAAATTTTAAAATTTATTTAAAACATAAAAAAAAACATTTAAACGTTTTAAAAACTAAATTGTAAACCATATATTGTTATAGAATTTTCTGCTATGGCGTTATGGAGATCAAAAAATCACAAGATAAAATAATATCCAACAGCATGTATCATAAAAACTGTAACTAATTATAGACGATTTGTGTGTAATCGATGTTGGACGTTTGGCAAGGTCACTGAGTTATCGCGTCACGTGCGCATGCGCAGCGGTGTTTGTTATGCCAGGTTATACCAACAACACTTGCGAGGTTACTCAGGATGTTTTGCACACGCAAAAAGCGTTATAAAATCGTTAAAGCATTCATAACTAAGATATTCAAATGGTCTTTACTGTAACGAACTTTTTAATGTTTGAGTTTATAAAATAAATGACTACACCTGTTGGAGAGGTGGTTTCAAAGCTAAGGCTCCTGACTTCGATAATGCGAGTTCAATTGAAGAAATATTTTAAATATCTTGAAGTTTGAATGTTAGTAGATGCTCTCCCAGTTCATTGTGTGATATCATAGTAAAAGTCTAAAGTTTAGTTTGGGGTCACAGAAATCGTTTAATTATTTGGAGTAGGTTTTAAAGTATTATAATTTATAACAAATACGTAAAATACGAAGGTTATTTACCCACTTATGTTTTTGTTACAGAATTCGATGGCACAACAGTTTTATGCCGCGTTTGCGGTGACAAAGCTAGTGGATTCCACTATGGCGTTCATTCATGTGAGGGCTGCAAGGTAATTATTTTTATTCTCGAGGCAACAGTTTTTCTGTCGCTACTCAGTATGCTCACCAGACTTTCAAACGTCGTACGTATTTATATGAAAGCACTACCACCACAGCTCGAAAATTTTATCAAATTATTAAGCATGTATAGTCTAAAGCGTCGTTATTTTGTCTTTTATAAATAGCAAAATTGAGTCAAACATGCGGGTATTCTCGGTTTCCGAAGCAGGAAATGTCTCGGGCGGGTGACCGACCAACCGGCGTCTGTCTCCTTCGTATGTTGCACCGTAGACAGGAGCTGTGCAGCAGCGCCAAGGTCTTGCCACACGGAAGACAATCTCTGTGCACCTAGTCAACGAAATAACCGGGTGACCTTATTTATTTACACAAATAAACTTTAAGTTGCCGTTTATTAGATGCGTTTTCCTACATTCATAACAAAAAACGTGTGAACTCGTTATATTAGGAATGGTTTTTAGATAGGTTGATACCTGCCGTTTTTGGTCGACGGTCAGCCCCTTGCGCCCTACTTCTATTTTTTTTATTATGTGTACCTGTTTCGGAACAATCACACGGGAACGAGTCGTCATTTTAAAATGATTAATTTAGTTAGTCGTCGTGCAATTCGAAGATCGTTATAGGTCATAGTATCGTTCACATATGGTGTCCGCATACCCACATCCTTTGAATATCCTACTCTGAATAACTTTTTGTAAACCTTTTTTATGGAGAATTGTCTTTTTAGTTCGTTATATACGAATGTAATAATAACCTCGAGACAAGAAAACATAAACAGCGAGAAAAAACCAAAACAGGTAGACCATCGCGATTACAAATAAAAAATGACTAGTCAAGGTCGTCGGTCGGTTAAACTTCTCAACTCAGACTGCATTACAATAATCGTGTAACAGGTCCGAAGCGACAATTCAAAGTTATCTAGACATACCTATTCGAAAGCCTCTCGTACGAAGAAAAGATTACTATCTATATACTAGTTAGCTAGCGAAAGTAACAAATGTGTTTAACAGATACTTAATAGGCAATTCAAGTATAGTGTACTGACCTGACGCTTATTACTTCCTTATAATCATGTTATTATTGTTCAGCTCGTATTTACTCTATTCCACGTTTCTATTGTAGATTGTTTCAATGATAATGTCAACTATTTTAACAGAATAAATGGTTACTCCATTTGAATTAACTTTGAATGAACATTGTTGAATTTTCGAGTCGGTAACCGACCCCCGACCCGACAAAGGTCGTATTTATGAGCATGAAAGCGTCGGGAATGGAAGTGCAAGTGTACACTAAACTGGTTTATGCTACGAGTATAATATGGTCTGACGACTACACAAAACACGCCCTTCTACCGTCTGGTGCATTGTGCAACGAGACGACGTACGTTCAGACGGTATAATGGTTGAGAATTGGCTGTAACGATGACCCATAGTCCGACTGTCCTCGACTAATTACTATTTGTAATAATGTAAAATTTTTCGTTCCTATAAAAAATATGTATACTCATGCTCACCTCATGCTGAATCCCATTGGGTGCCTTTGGCATTTCCGCCAGCTACCACTGGCTATTTGATCTTCATAACTCAGCCTTGGTCTTCCTTGTCCTTTGCTGCTACTCACTTTCGCTTTGTAGATTTTCTTAATCGTTCGATTTTATCTATCTCAAAATAATAAAAAAAAAATATTTTCACTATGATACGTAAATTGCTATATTCGTCTCCCTTACGTTTCATTTTCAAACTTGTTTTTCATCATAATGGTCTACAAATTATTAGTATGTACTTGTATGTACATAATTTATGTCATTTATATTTTGTGACATGTAATGCAATACCACGACTACGAGCGCCAACTATCGACTTACATAAAAAACACGTATTTAAGTTCAGCTACTCGCTACAAGATGGCGCTTGTGTAGATAGAAATGCGTAGCACTGCTTTTTGTAGCAGCAGAATAATTCCGTAGCCGTAGCCGTGGCGACAGAGCTGCCACTATAATATATGCGGCGATAAATAAAAACTTACCAATGAATGGCGAAGGAGCGGGTACGCGGGGTGTGCCACACATTTTCATTTGTACGCATCAGTGTCAATGACCTCATGATTAGGCACGTTCTTTAAACACAACTAAAGAATCATTTGCGGTTTCAAGAATATAATGTTTGTTTCTATTTTTCTATTCGGAGATTTATAAATATCTATTTAATAAATAAAATGTTTACATTTTTTGAATACGAAATTTTGTGACTAAAAAAAAGACAAAATTATTAAAATGTTTGAAATGTTCTATGTGATGTCATTCATCCTTGATCCTTGTTTATTTAAATGAATATTAAAAATTAACTATATATTATTATTAAAGTAACAAAAATTTTGAATTTATTTTTTGTTCATGACGTAGTTTTAAATAAACTTTTAATAACTACTTATTATTTTATCAATCGCTTGTACAGTGTAGACTTCAGTATAATATTCAACCTTATTATCTCCGAAGAGTTAACGACATCATCCAGAAAAATGGGTTGTTGCTAACACAGCATCTTTTAGACTTCTTTGTTCTCTAGCCGACATGTTTCCTCGTTTACTGGGTCGCTTATTTTTTCGACACCGATCCGCGGTGCAGGGCGAGCGGGCAACGACCTCGCTAACACGCCTCGCCCGGATCCGCTCGCTTAGTTTCTTTTCGTAAACAACTTTTACGGGCGACGAACGTACGCGCAACGTGAACGTAACCCACATTATTTTTGAACTGTCAGCTTTAAAGTTCGTTGATCCCGTAGCGGTCATATTGGGAGCATCGCGCTCTGCTGCGCTTGCATTTATGATTTCCTGTTCAACATATGTGTTTAACTGAACTTGATTCTGTTGTTAATCATCGATTGCGCTTTATCGCCTTATGTCAACATGTACGACCTGCTTGTAGAGCTATAATTTAGATTCATAAATTTTATTTACTTCTTTTAGCATGTGTTCCTAATATTTTCAACATAGTAAAGATAAACTGAGTAGTTTATGAAAATTCAATCAATATTCATATTCAGGAAATCAAATAATAAATCCTGTTTTTAGTTCGACGAGTTAATAATAAATACGTGAACAGGAAATGAATCATAGTTGACTCACACAAATGACTTATACGTTATCGAGTAAATATCAGTCGCGTATCAACGGGCACGTATTACGGACTGTTATGTCTGAGGTTATACGTGTGGTGGCGGGTCGCTTCCTAAGAATTCGCGCGATGCGTCAGCGTATTTTTCGCTGGGGCTGGTGTTGTTTAAGTCGATGGCCGCTACACCGTTATCCCGACGAGCAGCCGCTAGTGTCGTATGTCTGGCCTCGACACCCAGATGTATAATTTTGCAGTGAAAAATCACATTATGTTGTCGTAGAAAACTAAAAAGAAACACCTTATACATATAGCACCTTAGATAGTTCCTCTTACATTTTCCTACATAGTTGAATAGATTTGCTTGTTCAAAAAACGTGGGTAACATACGCCGTATGTGTTAAGTTTTCTTGTGTTAAATATAATACATACATACATACATACAATATAAAATTGTATTCAACCTTTAACAATTTCTAATACTTCTACAATTATAACTTTATCTAATAATGTTAACAATTCGTAACATTAGTTCAGATACATTTTGAATTTTTATTCGCTTCCTAAAATTTTAATGTAGCAAAAATATAGCTTATACTGACGATAATCTACATCAAAGTGTGTCAATGTAACGTTAACGACGAAAACTGTCGGTCGATCGCTTATCACGACGCGGCTAAGCAACGGAGCAGTGTCGAAAAGTCTCGATGGTGACCCACATCGCTCTGACGAAACCGCCACTGACTATGTAGCCAGCTATTTATTTATGTACCACTTTATTTGTGTACCTCTGACTCAAGTACAGCCTGCTGTTATACGTAATGCTTGTAATAATAATTTAAAAAAAAACATAACCAATTATTGGTATATTTCATTACATTACAACTGCATTTTGACTATATTCTAATTTATTCTAATTTACAGTGTTAGTAAAAATAAGAATATATTAAAATAACATTTGTAAATGTTTCATTGATTAATTACGATAACACAAAACAATGTAAGTGTGTGAATTAAGTTCATTTTTATGTTTGTAATGAGTCATAAGTACGCTTTTTCCATACGTTAATATTAAGTACATGTTGATGTATTTAGATACTTAATTTCTAAAATTACAAGCATGTGAATATTTTAGTCATATTTTGTCGCACAACACATTATTATCGGAATGGACTAAAATAATTCACTCGCGTGTACGCGTAGTGGAATTTGGTGATATGACAAATAATTTTTTAGAACTCGAAACGAAGTCACCGTGTTAATTACTTAGCGGTCGTCGACACAGAGATTATTTAATTGACGAATGTAAATTATTTAACTAGAAAATTCATTTTGTAATCATCGTTATCATTGCGTTATAATGATGATACAGTTTATGTATGATCATACGGTTTATGAGATGTGGCACTATTCATAAGGGGAAAGAGGGGAACATTATGTTTTCACGGCGGGGGTCATCGACCGCGCGGCCGGTCACTGCCCGCTACGACCAATTATGGGCCACTCGCACAGCGCACAATGGATCGATGGCAACGCAAAATTGGGCCACCGACCTGAGTACCCCCCTTACGCCCGCTCAGTCCACTGCGCGCAGCCTCCGAATTGACTTTGTAACTCTTTTGTCCTGATCATAAAGTAGGTACCTATTATTTAAAAGGTTTTAAAATACATACAATACAGATTTAAGCAAAAACAGATATCAAAAACTGTAATCGACATAATATTATATTTATATTTTGTAAATTATTATGTACAAGTTAAGCTAGATTCTATATTAGAGTATGAATAGAGTAAATATAGGTATTATTTTATTAGGCGATATATTTACTGCTTTACATTACATACATACATAGGGAAATGCTACTTTAGACGTTAGTTTGAAATTCCAGTAGTCTATTATATACATATGTAACAATACTCACATAATCAATTACCGCATATGTACACAATAGACATATGTATTGCTCTTTAATAAATCCATCAAAACTAAAATCAGATATGTAATGGAACAACTTATCTATAATTTTCATACTGTATCTAGTCGAATGACAGCGCATCCCCTAAAGAAGAGCGCCCGCGCATTGAGGTAGGCCGTGACGCGTGTTTACGTCAGCGGGTTAGAGTCGGTCAGCGACCTGAGCGACCCGCGGGCCGGCTCCAGGGCAAAAGAGGGGGTGCGGACCGCGGGAGGAGTTGTGCAATCGCGAGTGCGACGACCCGGGTTGAACGACCGCACGCCGTGACGCCGCCGGGATGCGCCCGGCCTATATCCGGCGCACCGGTGCAGCGGCGACGCATTCTAGAGCGGCGAGGACCGTTAGGAGCGCGAGCGCGATCGCGGGGCGTGTGCGGGGATCGGGGACACTCTCACTTTCTCGGGTGGGTCGGCGGCCTGCAAGTAGGTCGCGCGGTAACTGCGCGCCGCGCACCGCAGCGCCCGTACAGTCCGCTGCCAGCTGCCATTCGTGTCGGTGCAGCGCGTACCGCTCGCTCATAGTCACAGATATCAGGAGCTGTAATTCGCAACTGTAGTGCTGTGGTAGCCCGTGGTGGTAGTGACAGTGGTGGTGATGGCGTGCGGCACAGAGTTGCGCGAACGCCACTCGGTGCTGGTGAGCATGCTGGAGGCACGCCGCGAGTCTAGCGACTCCGGTTGCTCGAGCGACGACAACAGCTCTGATGTTGAGCGCGACTCTAATTGCCGCTGTGATCCTCAGGGCTTCTTCCGGCGCTCCATACAACAGAAGATCCAGTACAGGCCATGTACGAAAAATCAACAGTGCTCCATCCTTAGAATTAACAGAAACCGGTGCCAATATTGCCGGCTGAAAAAATGTATAGCAGTCGGCATGAGCAGAGATGGTAAGTGTTTTTAAATATTGTTTCGTATAATATTAACCTATTTCCATTTGATAATTTCGAAATATAAGTAAATCTCACAACTTTAATTAACAGTAATGTTTTCATATACATATTGATAGCACAACGATATTAACAAATAGAATAAAAATATGTTTTAAAGAGATACATAACCCTAACATGAATTTTTAATTAAATATCAATTTTGAAATTTACAATAAATTTTTGTATGCTATGGTCTGGTTCTTATGTATTTTGTTTGTTTGTATGTTTAATGGAATTAAGAGATATAGACTTACGTTGTCTTTTATAAAATTTACAATTAGATTACTACAAAGTGATGCAATAAAAGTAATAGTAATAAGTGGCAAAATGTCTGTGTGCATACATGTTGTGTTAGTGCGGCGTGCATCTGGTCGTAATTAGTGCGGGAAGGTCGTTAGCGCCATCTCGCAGCGCCAAGTGGGTCGAGGCGCGCGCGCTTCGGCCAACATAGATCCTATTTCGCGGGATGGGGCGCGGTGGGGGGACTATGCGTGGGGGGAATCGGTTATGCAAGCATGGGTGAGCGTTCGCTAAGCGGGTCGACGCCCGCGCGAGCGCACCGCTCCGCTCCGCTCGTTGCGACACTCTTGAATAGAGTACACGGTGAAAGCGGAGAAAGGCGCATTTCGTAAGCGTGAAAGTGAAATTTGTTATTTTCACTTTCGTAATGCAAGTCCATTGCCCTCGCAGTTTCTCTAACTTACTCGTTGTTTGTAAATTGCAATAATAATATTATCACGTAACCAAACCCATCATTCATTGACCGAACTTTTACATTTTGTTGTACACGCATTCACAATGACTTGTTATTAGTATTCAGTTTAATTCTAAATATAATAAAAAAAACAATAAAAGTAACACTATGTATCAAAACGTTAAACAACAAAAATACAAACTTTTGAGCATGTTACTAATATTTAGGTAATGATTATACATGTACGTACGTTATATACGTACTCATTACTTAATTTATATTGAAAACATTAATAAAAAAAGGCGGTATAACACATAAGTCCATCGCTTAAAATACGAACTTTTCCGTAATTGGAATTGGAACTAAATTTAATTCTGCTACTTGTCACTAGATGGCGCACGTGAACGACTTGTTGTGATACTAGCGTTCCTACGTAGTTGCGGCTTTTTATGGAACTAATATTATTTCTATAGTGATAATAAATTTTCTAAAGCATATTGTTTAATAAAAAATAAATGCTCCTTTAATTCGGACATCATTGTATAATACTAAAATAAATAATTCATATCATAATTATATTATATAAAAATTATTAAGTTAAAATGTCACTAATAAATAATTTATTAGCTAATGAATTTAATATTTATGAATATTTCAATAAATACAACATAGTTATAACAAAAACAAAATCTTTATAGATATTGTTTAGTCTTGGCTGACATTAATCAGTAAAGTTCAAATTCTTTGAAAATGTTGGTGGGCTTATGTTAAAGGGGGGGGAGGTCGCGGCGCGGGCGAGAGGGGGATATAGTTCGCGGGGGCAGGGGCCTGCGCGGAGTTTATTGACGGCGCCCTCCTCCCGCGCCGCGGCCCTCTCCCCTCGTCAAGTTCAAGGTTGGCGCGGCGCGCGCCGCCACGGCGCAGTGCGAGGGAGTCCGTCCCGCGCACCGGTCGTTAGCCCTCAATGTTATTGCTATGCCATACATTGCTTCGCAGTTCGCTACGAGAACTCGAAGTCGTATCACAGTGATCGCTACAGTGGACGCCGCTGACTACATCGCGGAGCGCTGAGCTTACACTTGCATTGGATTACTGATATTTGGATTACAGTGTTTGTGAAAATTATTTAGATAAAATCTACGTGTGCTATGTGACATTTCATTTAGTGAAATTTTAAATTAGTGATAGACTTCAAACTCAAGTTACCCGCTTTTATCTGTGGCCATTGGCTGTGAATTAGTTATTAGTGAAAAAACTGTAATGGTATTAGATATGGGAGAAGATTTACCGATTCTTAAAGGAATCCTTAATGGAGTCGTCAAATATCATAATGCTCGTATGTATTTTATGCACCTATTTCAAAGTAATATTAATTAGTTTTTATATAGATTAAATACAAATGATTAAATATTAAATATTCGAAAAACTATTAGAAGATCATTTACAGTTCTGTTTATGATTTTAATAATAATTACATTTTTTTGGAACAACGAGTTATAATAGATGAATGAAAATTTTAAATACGTGTAATGTTTTATTTATCGTAAATCAAATATGAAGTAAAATAAATTATGAGCACAGAGATGTATATTATTATAACAGATATTATTATACAGCTAAATTCTTCAATATTTGAAGTCGAAACAAATACTGTATGATATTGTATGTTGAAAACTTTTATGTTTACAGCCAAAGCTACGATTTATAGGTTTATTATAATTATAAAATTCGAAATTGTTGAATAGTGAGATAAAATATAAATTATACGCATAACGCAAATTGATATGACGTGAAACAAAACATGATTATTTCATGTAACTAATGGAAATGGAAGTAAATATAAAACACATAAAGATTTTTTTTGACACAAATAGACATAATTTTAAGGCATTTCATATTTCAATAAAATAGTTATAATGTAGATGTAATATACAATATAACTATTTAATATACATGTTATATTCATTTCAATGAAATAGATATCATTTAAAGTATTTTGAATTGCGATCATTAATATTGTACTTAAAGAAGGGAAACGGATAAATGATCGCGAACAATAGGATCATGCATCTGGCCCACATCGCTCAGCGAAAGTCCGGAGAAATGGCGAGAGGGCGCTCTCCGCTTTCGTTTTCAATCGTGAACGAACGCGCAAACACTTTCACCGACAAACGCGTACGAAAGGCATAAGCGGCGCGCTCGCCCCCGGCGCATACGACCTTTCGAAATACGTCGTGTATCAACCTAGCGCGAGAAAGTCGTAACACTTTTTAGCATGACCTCGCGATTCGCGCTTTGTTACTCGTCATTCGAACTAGTTCACTAAATCGCGACGCATCCGGTAGACCGCACGGATATAATACAGCCTAGCCAGACTGGGGTTGTAACGGGTGCGACGGGCAATGAACTGTAACCCTCTCGCCGTCAGCTGCGTATGCACATGGCCCGTTGTGCGACCGCGCCTGCACCAACATGACAGCTGCACCCCAAAGCACGTTTAGCCATGACCTTACTCAATACTTGTCGTTTACTGCTACACATCTTGACCTTTTTTTGTAATAGTCTGTTTTTAAGGAAGCCCTTGTTTCTCAGTCTATTTTCTTTTTGTTACAGCCGTTCGGTTCGGTCGCGTGCCGAAACGGGAAAAAGCACGAATTCTGGCGGCGATGCAACAGTCATCGTCATCACGCGCGCACGAGCAAGCCGCAGCAGCAGAACTTGATGATGCTCCGCGGTTACTGGCGCGTGTGGTGCGTGCTCATTTGGACACTTGCGAGTTTACGCGCGACCGTGTTGCAGCGATGCGCGCGAGAGCACGCGACTGTCCCACCTATTCACAACCTACTCTGGTGAGTATTATTTATGATCACAAATTAAATGAATAAACACGCAACATTGTCTTATTAATATTGTTGTCGTTTAAACTTAACAACTAACATTATGTTTTCATTGTCGTAGGCTTGCCCGTTGAACCCGGCGCCAGAATTACAGTCCGAAAAGGAATTCTCACAGCGATTCGCACACGTGATTCGTGGTGTAATCGACTTTGCTGGACTTATCCCCGGGTTCCAGCTGCTCACCCAGGACGACAAATTCACATTGCTCAAGAGTGGGCTCTTCGATGCTTTGTTCGTGCGTCTCATCTGCATGTTTGATGCACCACTCAATAGTATAATCTGCCTCAATGGACAATTAATGAAACGCGATTCTATCCAAAGCGGTGCAAATGCACGGTTTCTCGTGGACTCTACTTTTAAGTTTGCAGAAAGAATGAACTCTATGAATCTGACAGACGCCGAAATCGGCCTTTTCTGCGCCATAGTACTCATCACTCCTGATCGGCCTGGCCTCCGTAACATTGAGCTAGTAGAGCGAATGCATACGAGGCTAAAGTCTTGTTTACAAACTGTCGTCGCACAAAATAGGCCAGATAGGCCTGGTTTCCTTAGAGAACTGATGGATACATTACCAGATCTGAGAACGCTTAGTACTCTTCACACGGAGAAATTGGTCGTTTTTCGTACTGAGCACAAAGAGTTGCTCCGCCAGCAAATGTGGGGCGAGGAAGAAGGCGTCTCTTGGGCCGATTCAGGTGCCGATGAATCTGCGCGTAGCCCCCTTGGATCCGTGTCGAGCAGTGAATCTTGCGAGGCCGTCGGTGACTGCGGCACACCGTTGTTGGCCGCCACGTTAGTAGGCCGGCGGCGGCTCGACTCTCGCGGCTCCGTCGACGAGGAAGCACTCGGCGTGGCGCACCTCACACACAACGGACTTACAGTGACTCCGGTGCGCCCAGCACCGCGATATCGCAAGCTTGACTCACCCACCGACTCTGGCATCGAGTCTGGTAACGAGAAACATGAGAGGATTGTGGGCCCCGGTTCGGGATGCTCGAGCCCACGCTCGTCCCTCGAGGAGCATGCGGATGACAGACGGCCCGTTCCAGCCGACGATATGCCAGTGCTGAAGCGGGTGCTGCAAGCGCCGCCGCTATACGATGCTAGCTCACTGATGGACGAGGCCTACAAGCCGCACAAGAAGTTCCGCGCAATGCGACGCGATACCGGCGAGGCCGAAGCGAGGCCCCTGCGGCCGACGCCGTCGCCACAGCCGCAGCTCTCGCACCCCGGCAGCCCCGCGCACGCACACCCGGCGCTGTCGCCAAGGCCGGCGCGCGCGTCGCTGTCGTCGACGCACTCCGTGCTCGCCAAGAGCCTGATGGAGGGCCCGCGCATGACGCCCGAGCAGCTGAAGCGCACCGACATCATCCAGCAGTACATGCGGCGCGGCGAGCCGGCGGCCGCGGGCGTGGGCGCGGACGCGTGCCCGCTGCGCGCCGCCGCCGGCGGGCTGCTGGCGTGCTACGGGCGCGCGTCGCCCGCGTCGCCCGCGCCGCCCGCGTTGCCGCCCGTGCTGGCGCTGCAGGTGGACGTGGCCGAGGCCGACGCGCCGCAGCCGCTCAACCTCTCCAAGAAGTCCCCGTCGCCTCCTCGCTCGTACATGCCGCCGATGCTGGAGGCGTGAGGCCGGCCCGCGGAGCCGCACGTCTCCGCCGCCCCACCCCGACCTACTTTTAATTGAATAAACTATTATTATTAGTTAGTAATCGTTCGCAGATCGTTTTAATATATGTGATAATTCGTTTAGGACGACGCGTGGTTGTGTGGCCGGTGCGAGGACGAGGAGAGCGACACAGACTGAATTATTATTTAAGATTAAGTGAATAAGTTGTATTTATAATAAAAATAGCAAGTGTAGCGCCGGTCGCGAGTGTTTGTGTGTGTATTGTAAGTGCGTATGTGAGCGTGCTCAGTCATTTGTTTGTTAATATATTAATGACAAGGTTGTCGAATTAAAATAAATGAAAATTGTAAAAATTACTTTCTGACTTTGTTTTATAGCCCTATCCAATGAGTCCTATATTTGCAAAAACTTCTTTTCAAAATCATAAATAGAAAGCACGCTGCAATGAGTAGTGCCTACAAAAATCAATTTATAATCAAAACACACAACTGTTAGGTACAAAAACAGTTATACAAAAAGGCTATCCATACCTACTATACATATAGTATACCTCCTAATACAGTTAAACCTAATTACGTAAATCACATTTAGCTACATGTTTATTGCAGTAATAAAAACAATTGTATATACTTACTCCAAGATTACTTACACTTTAAAACCGTTTTATTAAAAACAAAATTAGAGATATACATAATAAAAAACAATAAGCAATGATGTAATTACAAATTGATAATAGACTTGTGATCAGTTGAGAAAAAATTAAATGCAGTAACATTCAATTGCAATAGTAAAGGGCGCACGCGGTCGCCGACCCGGCTAGGCCATGTCGACGGAGCCAGTGTTTCCGCACAACCTCTGCCGCTTCCATTTGTTCCCTCGCAACTCTTAGTTCCGTATTCTCAAGGCAATCTCAATTAAGTAAGCCAATGTTAGATGAAACTTGATAGTCCTAGGCCCAAGTCACGAAATATTTAAATTAAATTTTTGAAAGTAAGAGCGATGTTACCGCCAATCCATGGTTTAAGTTGATTTAGATTTTTTAGGTGAAATCAGATATAAAAATTGTTGTACGTCTGATATAACATACGATGTAAATATTACATAACATGTCGTCGTTGGATCATTTGTAGAATTGGGCAACTATGGTGTCTGATGTTAATTATAATACCATTTTATTATTACACTAGCCGCGCCTCGTGGTTTCATTCTCGATAATCTACTACAACTTCATCTATCGGATCCTAGCATTACTATGAACCATTGTCTCGGCAAAAATGTATTGTGGGAATATGACCTCAATCGTTCAATCATAAATTACACATTAATAGACGCACCAATGATTGTGTTATACACATAAAGATGTTCGAATACTTCTTACAGTTAGTAGTTGAACTAATACTAAATAACAATTCTAAATTTGCAAAAACTACTCATCGTTGATCAATCGAAAGTAGGTACCTACAGGTACCTCCTCACTACGCTCTTACACAAAAATACACTACTCTTTTCCAATACTCTTGCACAAGGAATATACTACTCTCTCTCCTTGCACTACGCTATAACAGCACATTCACAAACATCGGAAACTCAACTTTCCGTATCCGACAGGAAACTTTTCGATGATTTTGTCTATTCGCGATTCACAAATCCGAAATCGTATTTTATTTATATTATATATATATCATATTATATATAGTCATATTCATAAATCCAAGCTGTCGGATTGAATTTATGCTTTTTGACGATCGGCCTTTCCGCCACGAAAAGTTTCCGACGTTTGTGAGTAACCCCCTGATGTCCAAATAACTCCGTTTCGTTTATTTATTTTGTTTAGAAAGAGACAAAGGATTACAAACATTACGAATTTTTTTCAAAATTGTACGCATGCACTATTACTACTAATTATACTTCTTTTTCATTTTCTTTTATTCTGTTTAGAATTTGGAGTTAATATTTCAGGTTCTTACTTTAACCTCACTCACCGCAGTCGAGATGAGTCAACGCGGAGTCGTCGAGACGATGCGAATTCACCGTTTAAAAAACAGAAATAAGTGTGAAGAGTCGAGGCGCATATTTAACAATATAATGACAAAATCTCACTCACGAGCTCATGAGGCTGTATTAATTCCATTGTCGGTCACCCGACACTTGTTCAATTAACTTAACAGTTAGTTTTTATTCCATATCACCTGAAATTGAAGTAACCCTAATTGGTCACGAAATGGTAATTATTGGTCGTTTGTTTTGTGTTAATTGGTCAGCATTATTTGACTGTTCGTGGAGTGGTTAAAATTTCAAGGTAATAATATGATGGCATCTCAAATAATCGTACAACTCATTCAAGATTATTTCAATTGGTAACGATTTGGTCACAATTGGTCAATACATTATTGTAATTAGTCAGAAATAATAAATATGTTAGCACTTATGACATGACCTCCAAAGTTGTAAATTAATGATTATTTAACTCTTATACATTATTGACCAATAATTATCGAAATCTATTGACCAATCGTGACCAAATCGTAACCAACTGAAATAGCCTTGAATCAGTTGTATACTATTGTCTGTCGCTGCACTTTCTGTTACTAGACGATGATAGAATAACACTACTTACCTAATATTTAGTACTTGATACTAATGTTTAACAGTTTACGCTACAAATCTGATATACAACAGTCTCGGGAATGTCTCTGGAAACATGAATCAAACGAAACAGGGTGTTAGAGAATTTGGTTTCTTGCCTTTTACCTTGAAAGCATCGAAGCAATACTGTAGAAGCAAGAAGTTATGGCGTTTTTATATTTTTTTTATAAATTGCCTACTACACGAAGAAAAACTCATAAAAAATAAAATTATTTTTTATGTACCTAGCAAAAAAAGTGTTAATGTCGTAAAGTCGACACAATAACACTTTTTTGCTAGGTTACCGAGGGATGATGCGCCCTTCCTATTTAAGCATTTTTACAAATACATGTGGTACATCGTTAATTAGTACAAAACTTTACTTTTAGTTCGAAATAAATTTTACGAAAACTGAACGTTACGTAAAATTTTCTACTGTGAAGTAATTCGCTATATGAAAACTTATTTTATGCAGATTAAAACTAGATAGTAACGTGCCATAACTTGGAAGACAAGAGCTTTTTATTTTCACATTACCCTATTTAACAGTTTCAAATGTTCAATTTGTTTAAAGAAATCTTAAAGAACTCAATCGACACATATCTCACACTAATGAATTTAATTTCAAAACTCAACAAAGGGTTATAAAATGTGTTCCAAATTTCTGCCACCCTATCAGAGATATAATTGGCATCGTTGAATGAAATTTCTCCTGATCGTCTATAGCAGGGTTTCCCAAACTATGGGCCAACGGCCGGCAAAAAGCTTTTGCTGTGGAAGAGTTATTATGGATGGGAAGTATGATTGTTTTGAAACACTTGAAACTTTTATTGATGAAAACCAAGTGCAGCCAAAGATGAACGTAGTGTCTGCAATTTCCACCCAATTATCATTGTTAAAAAAAAACTTTGACGACTATTTTGGTGAGGAGATGAAAAAGCTCGACTTGTTGAATTGGATTTGTAACCCATTTCAAGACCACCTACCAACTGGCATGTCAACAAAAGCAAGTGAGGAACTAATTGATTTATCAGAAGATTCGTCACTAAAAAATAGTTTCAAACGTAAGCAATTAACGAAATCCTGGCTCTCGGTTGCTGGTAGATCCATGCCTGTTTGATGAAGCTATGAAAGTGCTCCTCCCTTTTACTACCTCATATCTATGTGAGGCCGGTTTTTCTAATATGTTGAACATTAAAACTAAATACCGAAATAAATTGGACTTATCAAACTCACTGCGATTAAAAGTAACTCGAGTTGAAGTTTAAGTGAAAACTGTAACGGCGAAACATAGGAAACAATTTCATCCTTCCCATTGAAATAACTTTTTTGATGTAGTTATTTAATTAAGTAATAAAAAATTGTATTAAAACTTTGTTTGTTATTTGAAGTCCTTTATTCATATTGGTAACGGTTAAATTTCCTAGAAGTGGGTCCTGAGTTTGTAAGCTTGTGTTAAATGAGTCGTAGCCCAGACATCTCTGGGAACCACTGGTCTATAGACTAATTTTTAATTCGATAATTGGGTAGAGTGATTTGACATTTCAATATGTCAAAGGTCTAAATAATGTGACTAGGTAAATACTAATTGCATGTGATAGAACTGAGTTGATATCGTTACAACTAAATCGATTGCCTAGTCTAACATTTAATTCATTTAATATTATGCTGACATGGCTCTGTAGTGTCGCTATTTCATAATGCATCAAATAATTCGAATAAATAAACATCGTATTATTTAGATTTTTCCCTTTTTTGCCATTTTACCCACTTTCTTTATTGCTACAAATATTCATACATTTTTGACGCTACCACTATTTCTTTCATGAGATAGCGATCTCATAAAAGGAATGATCAAAAAAGGAAATTTCATACAGACTAATGACAATGAAGAAGAAATAATGGGACATCGCTATTTAAAAAATTGCAAAAACTGGTTACCCTGGAAAAGCCAAATCACTCACCGAATTAAAAGTTGGACTTTAACCAACGTGACCATTTTTTTTTGCCCCAATTCAGGACGCCCTACCCTATATGTTGGAAGATGATTAGGTTGTGTGTTACATGAATGAAAACATTTTTTACAGATGACATTTTTATTGAGTAATTAAGTTTACAGAAGAAATACTAGAAAAAAACTTTGATATTTAGCTGGTCTCGGCTAGTTTCTTATATTTATCGGAAGAGCAAATTTTTTTAAAATGGGTCTACATTTAAGATAAGTATGCAGTTGGAGACAAGTTTTATCAATTTCGGTTTTAGTAATTAAATATGCCTTAAGTACGTTGATTCCTAATTGTTTTTTCGCTACTCCATATTTATTCATCAGTGAGAACACTTTCTACTTCTACAGGCGCGTTACTACCCGGCAAACATAAAATGAACTCTACTTTTATTTGAAAATTCGAATAAAACAGCCGGTGAGTATGAGTGTTTAAATATTTCCACTCAGCGATTTTCTGTTGTGGTACTCTGATCATTCCACTCGGAAACTTTTGGGGGTTCTTTATTATTGTTTATAAAGCCCCTTTCAATCAACAAATTCATCAGATTTTGAATTTCATCCCACGTGAGCACTTTTGTTAAATTCGCCCACTCAAAATTTTCTAATTCAGTACTGAATTGACACCACTGCTCTAAATATTCGTTTACATGTTTTGTAAAATTCAACTACTGCAGTTTTTATAGCACTCTGATCAATAGCACCAGTTTCCTGTAGTTTTATTAGTAAATTAGGAGCAGAGTGGGAATAAAAGTAGTATTCTGTCTCAGAATTAAATTATCTTTTAGACCACCCATTCCCAAAGTGGGCGATAACGCCCCCCTGTGGGCGCTGCAGGCCTAAAGGAGGGCGGTAAGAGACCCAGAAAAAAAATGGGGGCGTTGTGTAGAGGCCTGGGGGGTGATTTGTAATTTCATTTAGCTAGGAGGCATCTTAGACAACAACTGCATGAGCTCTCGACTCAGTAGACAAAATAAGTTTGGGAACCTAGATTTTAGACGATTAATTTCTTTTACGGCTTCAATTGCAGAAACGCTTTGTCTTTCGATCTTCAACACGGCTTGATGAAAAACAGATGATTGTGCGTGCATAAAAAACAACCAAAGTTCGAAACTGGAATCTTCGAAAAACGTTTTCAGTACATTCGGGCATTTTTCAATACTTAGAACATACTTTTTTAACGGCTCAAAATATACAAAATTCTTTCAAGCGCAGGCATTAATGCTAGCCATCTTATTTTACTTTAACCTAAGGGTTTTTGGTACTCTATGCCAGTTAAATCGCAGAATTCAATGAGTGTTTCAACGCGAACACTATAAATGTAAAAAAATTAGTAAACTTTTACATTGTTGCATTTAAAATCAACCGGTAAACATTCGGTGGCAAGAGGAAAGTGACGCTATAGTCTATAGTATAGACTATATAGACTTTCCTCTTGGAATCGTAGCATTATCATAATCATCATAGGAATTGGGTGTGGAGCTCACATTGTTGACTATAGACTATAGCGTCACTTTTCTCTTGGCGACTAGTTTCTTGTCATAGCCCGATAAGAAAGTTAACGGAGTTTAAAAGCTTGGCGATCACAGGTGTCTTATTTTGATTTTTTTTTATAATTATTCATCTGAATTTTTTTGTTCGTGTAGTAGGTGATTTTTGAAAAAAATATAAAAATCGCCAACCATTTACTCCTACAGTATTGCTTTGGTGTTTCTTAGGGAAAAAGGTAAGGAAAGAACTTCTCTAATACCCGTATTGCTTCGGTGTTTCGTTTGATCCATGCTTCCGGGCATAATTTGTATATTTTACAAGTCATCTTATTTCTAATTTTATGAACTATTTATATTAAAGATGTACGTGATATTGTTGTAACCTCATTGCAGTGGCGAGGTCATTTATTTCGCCGATACATTATTTACGCAATGAGATCAAGAATTTGTTATGTCAGCAAAACAGCTGGCATGATACTCTTTCTTAATAACAATAATTTATTATTATTATATTCGACTAATCTTAACTTTTTATTATGCACCATGACAGGTGCACCGTTAACCTGCCGCATTGCTCCAATGATAACGAAAGATTATCCTTATGTATTTTGATCTCCTCCATTACTTTTCTTCTTTAAATATCTTATTTAGGTAGACTACTTCCCCCTCCTCCTGTTGAATTTTAGTGAATTCGAGAGGTATTTCTTCGACAACTCGTGATAATGTATCAGCAACAATGTTATCGGAACTATATCTACTTTCTATTATCCGTGTCTTCTCATGAAATAAAACCTAGTTGGCGAATTCCTCTAGGAGAGTTGTATAATTTTGGTTTCTTGCTAAATGTTCACGTTAGAGGCTTACTTATGATCAGTAAAAAGTATAAATTCTTTTCCTTTGATAAACCATCTAAAATGCTTAACTGCCATAGTGTATTTCAAGCAATATACGATCTTATTATGTTGTATAGTTAATTTGAACTTAGCTTACCAACATATAATTTTTTCTTTTTTTCTTTTGTTTGACTGATACCTTAAGTCGTTATATAATAACCGAGGAACTCCAGCTCTATATTAAAAAATCGCATTTATCAATATTTCTTGTCATTCCGTATTTATTAAGCCATGTCAAGTATAATTTCTAAATGCTGACAGATATCATTACATATTTTATCTGTTGACGTCGTTGCTTTTTGCAGCAAATAATTTATTTTTAGTTACACATTCTGTGTTTATATGTTTTATTATTATGTCAGGGGTCAATTGTAGAAGCGTGCTGATCGCGACCCTGCCAGCCCATTTCAGAGCTGTAATCACTCTTCTGCGCACTCTATGACAAACGTAACTGCAGAATGTTAGAACATGCCCCAGAAGTGACGTGCATTCGTTCATCCCCGCTTATGTGTGCAGAGTGCAGTTCGACGTTGGGGACCACTACACAATACGCTATACACGTTGTGGTGGGAAGTAGAAGGAGTGCAGAGTGAGGACTGAATAGAAGTAGAATTAATTTATTGATATTATGGGATCTCTCATCCATAATATAAATCATCGAAGAGAGAAGAATAATGCACTATTTTTAAATAAAAACAAACGTTAAAACAGTGAACTTGAGAATCTGCCTGGTGGAAGTATCGCATTGTAACCAGGGTACCGCAAGAAGACATGGGATGTCAAGTTATAGGTGTTTTACGTGTAGGTAGAAATATGGAGAAATGAATTTAAGTCTGTTCTAGGTGAGTATGTTCTAGGTAAGTTATATTCTAAACGAAGGACAGTAAATGAAGTAAACAAAGGAGTTAATAATGCTGGCGAGCTTGTTACACGAGTATGTACGGAAAACATTTATTTATTACTGGAATAAGATCATTTTGTTGCTAATAAGTACCTACTACTTATTTAAACACAAAATAATACATTAGTACACGTTAGAAAGGACAGGAGAGAGTGAGTTATTCCTTGTGGCGACCGATCTAAAAAGCAGGCAATGGACATTAGAGACATTGACCTACAACACAAGCAATTGCAAACACAAACTTTGTCACACATCAGACATCACCACAGAAGATATCGCAAGTTAATTACTTGAAATAAAGCACATAATTATTGCATTATATGACTTAAATAAGCAATTTAATAATAAACGCAATTTTAATGAAGTGCTCACATATTTAGCTCACAAATCAGTTCTGATAGTTGCATGTGATCGACTAAATGAGTTGTAACCAATTGACTATTCTTTAGGTGGGCAAATTTTTAGTTCTACATTGCCAGTCTTGTAGATCGATGATTAGTCTATAGTCTATACAAAGGAGCCGACACACAGAAAGAATGGTAAGAAGTGTGATGTTTGGTGAGATGACGTCATATAAGAATCTTGGTACAGGAAGCTTCGTTTGGCGATGCTACCCAAAATAACTATGGTACGATAGATTTCAAGAAAGAGAGATACGAGCTGCAAAAAACAGAAAGGAAATTATTTTGGAGAAAGATACGTATTATAATTAGCGAAGTGGTCCGACACCTCGCAGAATGAACAAAGTATGTCCGAAGGAAAAGAAATATCCAGTTAATTGACAAAAAAAGACATTCTACAGCGATACAGGGAATATTATATATTATACATAGAGAACTTATATAGACTCTAGTGTTACTTAGCGGAAATCCATTTCATGTAACGAATTCCTAAAATCGGTCAGCTAACCAGCACCGAATCCCTTCGGTGCTGGTTAGCTGACCAAGTCTTGTTTCTAGAGTATCCTGAGGATGCTTCATTGAGAGGGGAAATACGTGTCGATTGGTGGTTTTTGAAGTTTAAGCGGAAAATAGCTAAAAATTTTAGGAGTTCATCACATAGAAAACTGTATAAAAGTGGCCACTCTGTACCTTATACTGTGCGCGATCTTAGTGAATTGCTACGCTCGGGTCAGGGAATATAAGAAGGCATTGGTATGAAAGAGATTCTGAAAGCGATAAGGAGTCTGAAAAGTGTAAAGGCTGCAAGAAACAAAGTGGCGGAACTGGAACACCCTCTGTAAACTGTGCAATCCTTGCTAGCAGGAGAGAGAGGTTCTAGAGGACTGGCGCAGGTGCGCCAGTCATCGTACTATTCTGCAGAAGGTAGAGTTTAAGGAACAGTAGGGTTTGTATGTATGATACATTTTCTCGCTCCGCATGATCGTTTTTGTGGATCTACAAGAAGCCTTTGACAGAGTAGTGCGAAAGAAACTGTGAAGTCTGCTGCTCCAATATGATGTGGAACGTCCTTTATTGCGGTTATTATATCGTGGCCACAGATCCTGTGTACAGGCAGACGGTTATATGTCGCCCTATTACGAAGTTCGTTTAGGTGTTTGACAGGGTAGCGTGATATTTGCCTGTCTATATTGTATTTGATTTGCCTTCAAACATTTAAAAGTGGTACAAAATAGGTGGTGGCTGATGTTGAAAAAGTTGAATATGAAAGTGTAACTTTTTAGGTGCGGAGCAGTGAGAGTTTGTTGTTATCAAGCATGAAGTGAACATTAAATTTTGTATTCCTATTCTTTAGTTGATAATATTAGTAAAAATGGTATTGGTAAAAATTTTAAGTTTTTAAATATTTTAACGTTTATACATTCATCAATTTAAATATATTTTGATTCAAGTATTAAAATAAAAATAGAACAATCACATTAAGCATTTAAAAAAAAACAAATTTAGAAAGAAAACTGGCGTCAAGTATTTTTTCATGTTCTTTTTTTTTAAATGTTTTTTTTACAATTTATGTCACTAGTTTGGAATAATTTAGAGTATTTCTGTCGCTGCTAATAATAGCGAATGATAATAGAGAGGGTAGAACCTTCTGAAGAATTCCTGTCGCTAAGAATAATAGTGAATAATATAAGAGAGGATAGAACCTAACATAATTCCTGACAGTATTTACTAACAATAGTGGTAGCATTAAACATAGATCCAATCGTAAAAATATATCTATACAAAAAATTTTATACATAACATCTAGTTGTACTATTTGATCGGTTATAATGAGGCGGTTTATTAACACAAAATTCCGCCGCTGTTTGTACCTATTCCAGTTTCTTGCTTACCTAATAGACACCTAAGAAGCAGGAAGCTACCATATAATCGGCACATGGTGTGCATGGCCATGGCCATGATGTGCATAGAGGAATATCTAGTCCTCTATGGACGCGGTGTTTAACAGTTAATAAGTACTTGTTATATCCTCCTCTGAACCTATCGTGTAATAATAAAATAATGATAATGAAATAAAAAAAGAATAGAATAATGTATTGTTTATATTTCTTAGCCTGGTTCTTGACCTTGACCTGAATTGGCTATTGTTAGTTGTAACTGTGAATGTTGCACCTGTGTCGGATATTAATATGTTCATTGCGCATTTCTGATCTTTTTATTTCTATTTATGCTATATACACAATCATATCAGTGACTGTATTAATATCTGTTTGTTTCACGTTATGGTTTAACTATCACAAACTTGTCATATTGTAGAGTGATTACTTTATTGTCGTAATTAAGCTTCAAGTTTTCCTTTGGTTTACTTACGTCACTCTTCTGTTAGCGTTTATGTGACAGATGTTAGGTGACAATATGGAAGCATAATCTTTGATGCAAGCGTCATTTTGTTATTTCCGAGTTTTGATATTTGATGGTGTGTGTGCGACGTGTGTGAGGTCACCACTGCGGCTGCACTTTATTCACTACTAGATGATGATGATACAATAACACTACCGAATATTAGTAGTACGCATTATGTTGATAATTATATTTAGCATGTTTACGCTAAGGCGCTGATCGTTTACATCTAATCTTAGTTTTAATTTATAACTATTTATACTATGGACGTGACGTTTTTGTGATTTCATTGCAGCGACGCAGCTATTTATTTCGCGGATATATTATTTATATATTACTAAAACCATGCAATAAGATCAAGGATTTGTTGTGCCAGTGTAATGGCACGGGTCGCACGGGTAGCAGAGCCATTTCGTAAAATCCCTTCTTAGTGAGCGTCTACACCGCAAAAGGAGTAACTATGCTAAACTAAGATCTCGTGATGAATCAGTCAGTCAGTCAGTCGCTTGTATAAGTATAGATGATGGTTGGACCCTGAAATTTTAACACTACATAAACGGTCACATAACAATGACCAATTGATCAAAACAGTTGAACAATCATGATCTTGCCGTGACCAATTAGGGTCATTTAAATAAAATATTTCTCAATTTGACAGGCTAATTAAATGAAGCTGGCCTTGAAAGTTGTATATTGATTATTTTGATCGTTTATACATTTATCAATTATTATCAGTCTTTCGACGATTTGTGACCAAATCGTGACCAATTGAAATAACTTTAAATTAATTGTATGCAACTGATTTGGGACACCATCATATGATGGATTATTACCTTAACATGTTTACCACTCTATAAACAGTCATATAATGCTGATCAATTAATCAAAACAATCGACCATTAATGACCATTTAGTAACCAGTTAAGGACACTTTTTTAAATAGCCTCAATTTGAATAATTAATTAGATGGAACTGCTACCCCTGAACTTCTGAATGTGGGAGTGTCCCTTCCTAACCGCGGCACGTTCGCTATGTTCGCTCAGCTCTCATACCATTATAAAACAGTTTAACCACTACAAACGAATCTAACCTACTTATTACAGATTACAAAATTAACAAATACAAATTACAATTTTACAAAATAATTTTAAATACCCACCGGCTATGTTATATTAATGACCGCCGATAATTAGTATGGTGCTACGTATTTGTGACCTCGAAAAAACTGTCCGCTTTGTGCACGTACTTCACATCATATGATGTCTCCTTCAGTCACGTTATAAAGCGTGGTTTGTAGGAAGCGAATAAAACGCAGTGTTATCTGAAAATAAACTGATAAGCGTTGCGTCATTAGTTTCATTTAGTTATCATTGCTTTGTATTTCAATGTCATGGAAAATTTAAATAGGTACCTAGTGATTGGTTCTACATAGTAATCCAAAATGAAATAAGCGGTAATTTTTGTGTAAACCAAAGTACAAATAAGTACATATACAAACCATACCTACGTATAATAATAAATGTGTAGTAATCGAATAATGAAAAAAAAAAAAAGTGAAATGTTTGAAGTTATTACTTTACCGTTCTTACTTCCTATACAGGAGTATACAATTTGTTTTAATATATTTTACGAATAACGTCGCAACTAAACAACTTATCTATAAAATATTTTCCCAATTTTTTTAATAGATAATTTAGTTTATTATTAAAACATGATTTGGAAATAACGTATAAAATTGCTTTAATGCGTTGCAAGGTGGCTATTCCGCGGTGAGGTCGAGGTGGTGGGAGCGCATGTCACAGATGCAGTGGCAAAGTGCGCTGGACGGCCCTGCACTTGACTCGAGCAAGTAGTGCATCGCCCGCGCGTGTGCCCCACGTGCTCCCATCCCCACCCACTACACACTATCTCACTGCCGCTGCCTGCATCCTGTCGTTGCACCCGCAGCAATAGAATGGCACGGCACCTACACCACCCACTGTAAATTAATTCCAACAACCACCCGGACAATGTCTTTATAAATTGTATAACACTAGAATAGCTCGTGGAAAGGATTTCTTAATTTAAATTAAATGTAGTCGACACCACAGAATTGAAACAATTCTGTAGCAAACATTTTTCAGAACAGAAAACAGAAGAAAGGGATCCAATAAAAATAAACAAATATTATTTATTGCTATTTGGTCTATTATTCATAAAGAAATAATCTATTATTCATAATATAAAATTCCCAATAAATTTTATACCTATAAGAAATATAATTAAGTAGATACATAGTTATTCAGATTTCGCCACTTGTCGTAATTAGACGATAAAGTTGGATTTCATTTTTACCGACTTCAAAAAAAAGGAGGTTATCAATTCGACCCGTATGAATATAATATTGTCAGAATTGCCCAGTTTTTGTATATGTTATTCAATACCAGCTTCTAAACAGGGTTGCCAACTTTCATAAGTGTTTGTATGTTTGTCCACGCATATCTCAAAAACTATAATTTGGATTACAAAAATTCTTTTTTAGTTCTTTTTTAGTCCATCTTAAGAAAAATAGAAGTTTCATCAAAATCGGTTCAGTAGTTTTTGAGATTAGAGAGTTAATTGTGAACGTGAAAAACTAGGAAAACGTGTCGTTGACCTAACAGCGTAATTTTAAAACATGTCATTATACATGTTGTTTTTTTTTTTTCAATATTTGCATGCAGTTAGGCTCTAGCAGACTAGCTAAACAATCTCGATGATTCAAATTTCAAAAAGTAACCGTGTAATCGTTAGATGGCAACATAATAAAAAAATGATTAAATAATTAGTTTCAACTACAACTGGAATTAGAAAACTGAAAAAATAAAAAAGTAATTTAAAAAAACTCAAATTAAAAAAAAAACACTGAAAAGTACAAAATAACTATTCTTTACTAATCAAACTCAAGTACAATTAAAATATCCTTTTAAATACTATACACATATCTATATAATTAAATTTGACAGTTATTGAAGTCGGTGCCAAATCAATGTGCAACAACAGAAAGTCTATTAGTTTGGTGGGCTTGGCACCGACTTCAGTAACTGTCAAATTTAATTATATAGATATGTGTATCGTATTTAAAAAGTTATTATAATTGTACTTGAGTTTTGATTAGTAAAGGATAGTTATTTTGTACTTTTCAGTGTTTTTTTTTTGAAGGCGGTTTAAATTTTTAAATTAATTTTTTTCTGATATATGTCTGCTTTTTGAGATTTTTGTATCAATAAAATTTTGGCATCGATGTATTTTTGTATAAAAAATGTTCTTCTTACTGTCAAGCACGGTTTGGCTCGCTTCTAAATATTCCATTATGATATGATACTTAATGAAAAAGAAAATTGAAAGGGGAAGAACGTTAGTTTATTTCATGCATACATTTTCACGACTGTAGCATGTATTATTCTGTAACAACGCCTATTATAATTAACAAAGAATAGAAATATTGGTAGTGTACTTTAATTTTTGAACTTTAACTAATGTTATTCTTAATACCTATAGGCACGTGTTTATAATAAGTTTACGCAATTTAGCGCTGCTTTCATGAATTCATAATTCTCATTTATCGAACAGCGACGGATTACTTATTTTGTAACCTAGTATATTTAAGAAATTAAACTTAATTTCTACAAAATATCACACATAATCTATTCTAATATGAAGCTATAAATAAAAAGGACTGGGGATGTTTGCATTGACAGTACCTACTAAAAACACTATTCAGATTTATTGATATACAAATGTTTACAAAGACAAGGGATGGATTGTACAAAATATTACTAGGATGTCCCAAAAAAAAAGTTTTTTTTTTAACGCACACCCTCTATTTTTATTTGTTATATGTAAAAACAATTGTAATTGTAAAGTTTCGTGCAAAACCACTGCAATCTGTGCCGACTTGCATTTGAAGTTGTTAGTACTTGATTACTTGAGCGCGCGCCTACGTTTTAATGAGCTTACAATTTCTTATTGTTTTATCAGTTATGTACGTATTTTTTTATTAGTAAACATGTTGGTGAAATCACGTAGTTTAAAGAAAGATAATTATACCTAATAGGTGATGCCAAACATCAAGTGACAGCTTCGAAACTTCCTTCAAATAGACAAGTTCTCGCGATATTGTTTTGTAGTATTCGTAAAGTGAATTTAACTGTGAAAGAAAGTGCTAATCTCTATACATATCTCTACGGGCAAAGAATGGGCACAAGCTGTTTGGAAAGCAATATTAGACTGGAATGGAGTCTGTGTGCTCTTTGAGTAAAAGCTTGACAGTGAAATGCTTATTTTTGCTTGACTCCATCACGTGTATGAACTGGTGTTGAAAAGCTTATTCGTAGAAAAAATAAAACAAGTGACCATAAACTCTGATATTCCACTCTTAAACCTCAGAAATCATTGCGAAAAATCGATCCCTTAAAATAGAAAGCTAAAGATAAAAGATAGAATCGTGCCTAACCACTACTGAGATTGAAAAATTACTTGAACTTTACCGAGCTGAACTAACCAACGTAATTGCCAGAGATGACTATTGCGAGCTAATAGAGCTTTTTGTAATATTTTTAGGCGGAGATATAGACAAAATTTAAGATCAGACTTCTGGGTGCCATGCACCAAGCTCGATAGATGGCTAGAGCAATTTATTCCCTAAATATCATTACTCAGTTCTCAGATGAGACTAACAACACCAAGGTAGCACTGTTAGACGTCCGTTTATGTATTGTGATAATCTACGTTAAACCGTGTCTTCAATGCACATTAGCAATTAAAGCACCCTACAAGAATTTGTGCTTTTGTAGTCATTGGAAGCTTATGAAAAAATAGATTAAATTACTTTGAAGGCTGCTCTGCAAAAGTTTAACCAACATTTATGGCATTTGTCTGATGAAGTAGCAGTTATCGCTATTTGATGATGACGTAGACCTTGAGACAAAAGTATAAATACTGGGAAATTTAGGCAAAGAAAATTTCTCGACCCATGGAAAACGATACATTCCATCGAAGGAAGAACTTTGTGGTTCATTGTATGGTATGTTAGATTTATTAGTGTCGTGTTATTTTATTTAGCAGCAGTCTAATTAATCAACGATTACTCATGTTTCATATATTTTTGTTTCAGAGAAGAATATCAATGATTTTATATCAATCGAAAGCAAGACATTGTTCTCTCGTTTGAAAATTGATGATAGTTTTCTAGACCATGTTTCTTCTACATGGGCGAGTAACGCTTTGTTTCTCCAAGCCAAAAAGACAGTCAATGCTTAGAGTAGTGAATATACAGCTGAAAGAGCGGTCAAGTTGATGCAGGACTTCCGTGGTTTGTTTGATTACAGTTGAGGAGCAACAGAAACAATGTTTGTTACGTTACGTACTTCTCCGTCCGGACACAAGAAGCTATTTATGTCCGGATTGTAAAAAGCAAACTGAAAAAAAATATCCTCAGTAATATTTGTTTTATGTAAAATAATATTAAATACCTTTTTTAATATACATAGTTGAGTCTTATTTCACCAAATAAACATAAAATCTTAAATAATTCCGTAGTAATCCCTATACAACTCATTGACATAAAGTTTAATCTCAAGTCGGCACGGGTTATCGTTATCCTATTGCAATAATATTTTTTACTTATGTTAATAATACAAATAGAAAAAATTAAGAGAGTATGCGTATAAAATTTTGAAAAAAATTTTTTCCTTTATAGCTTGGGAGACCCTAATGGGTTTGGATGAATTGTAACACAAAAGGATAGCTAAAAATGCTTTTTTAGGTTTGTTAAAATATTACTTTATACGATTGGCTACTGCTAATTGTATATTGTAATATTTTTACCCGACTTTTTTGTGAAAGTATTTCAAGATCGGGTATTAACATGTGTATGTTATATGTAATTTAAAATAATCAGTTTATTTTAAATAATATTGATGATAATACCTAGATAAACATTATGATATGTACAAATGTTTACTTTACGTGTTTAACAAATGTATATAGAACAATTTATATAAACAACAATTTACCTACAATGTAATGGAACAACAACGACAATCATCATTTATGTACATTGCGAAATTGATAACTTCGTCTGATATTATTGTAAGTTAAATAAAACATCAGTACTTTTGATTTTTTTTATTTTATTTTTTTATTTTGATATTTGATTATAAACATTGCAAAAATATCTGCGTTCAATAGGAAAATTCCGCAAATATTAACATTTAAGCGTTCATGGTTAAATAATACTTTAATATTATTAACTTATTGTTAGTGACAAAGTTTTCATGATTTGACGTTAATATTCTCACAAAAATACTTTACGCGGTTATCGCTCTGTTAGAATAGCAATGCTCTAAACTTCTAAAGAATATTTATATAAAGAATATTAATTAATAAAAATGTAATATTTAATAGTAATTCAAGATTCTTCAGTCACTTGTTGAAAATCAAACCTACGTGGAAATTCTTAAATTCTTACTTAAGTTTTTACTATTTCATTATGCCATAAATAGCTAAATACGTTAGTAATAAAGAAGCAATATAGTGTTCGACTGCTAGAGGTTACAAGCATAACACTGTAAATAGTTAATGTCAGAAACCTTCGGGCAACACGACACGCGGAAAAGCCCGAATAGGCTGCCCGCGACCTTGAGTCGAGGTCGCGCCCGGGCAGCATCACGCGGAAACAGGATAGCTATGTATATTATATTATACGTGTATGTATTTATTAACATAACTATAGCTTTGACTTCTTCGACATTGACATAATTCTTTGTTTATTGCTATTTGTATATGAGTAACTATTATTTTCATTGTTACTGTTCATCAAACTATAAACTTTAATTTATAAGTAGGTAATGTACAATATTGCAAGAAAGTATAAAAATAGTGTATCTAAGATTTAATTTATAATTTTAAAGCATGTATGTATTTGACATTATGTATAAAGATCAATAAACAGCAGATCTAATGGTCGGTCAACGGTTTGTGATTTTCTGTTCCCTGTCCTGTTACGTGGTTACTTGCGAGTGTATTAAATTTGCACAGTGTGGGCGGTGGGTGGAGGGGTGAAAGAGGGAGCAAGGCAGGCGTGGGTGTAGGGTGGTGACACAGGGTGTTCGCGGGCCAAGCGCGGCGCGCGGGGCAAGAGCGGTCGGCTCCAAGGTCGCAGAGTCACAGCCGGGCAAGGTCGGCGTGCCCGCGCGTGTCCGCTAGCCTCTGCGCCGGTACGCCTCACCCCCTGCAACATCCTAGATTTGCGTGGGACGTGACCTTTATCCATACTCCGGAGAAATAATTGTATAAATAATGCTTTTTTTCAAGTTTACGTAATACATTGTGCGTAGTTACTGATATTTAGAAGCTAAAACGCGAGAATGTGTATCGTGTAATAAAATTATGGTTAGGTAGCTCTGCAAAATAATAATTGTGGAAGACTGAAAGTCTATCAGGCGTATAAATATAAGAAAATATTTCGTTTATCCAAAATACTGAAGATTTTTACCCGTTTGCTATAAAATGAAATGAAAATTTGAACAAACGATTTCAGTTCAAACACCGATCTAGTCGTACTAACTAAAATTTCACTAAAATTATCTCGGGTGATAAATAAGGTTTCATAGTATTTCGATGATATGCCATATGATGTTATCACGCCCTATGACAGATTTTACATATTTTATTTTATTCTAATTAATTAGTGACTAGTGACCACTTGCTCTTTCCACGCACGGAAGGTCCAGGTTTGAACTTAGAAGCGTTAGCAACGCGAATGGCAATGGTCGATAAGCGAACTTTCCAGGAGTGATAGCCCGCGCCTGCCGGGAGGGCTCTGACGTCATCACCTCCCGACCTTCGGAATTTCCGATACACGCGTAGGTACTGTGCCGTGCGCGCTTCTGCTCTGCTAGCTATCTACCACTTACGCCTACAAGTTGACTTTTACCTAAACGATAACATTATATAAATAGCAGAATATTACATGCATGTATGTACTCTTTACTTATAACTATTTAGAGCAATATGTCCTATCACAAATTAGATAAATGCATATATACATACATATCTTCACCCTATATCCCTAACGGGGTAGTCAGAGAGGACAGAGCGCCAAGTGTCGCAGTCTTTACATATTTCTTTCACTTCCTCAAATCATCATTCTCCTCACACATTTTCGTCTAGGTACGCGAGTGCTTTTGACATTTCCGTTTGCTAACACTGGCTATTTCATCTTCATAAGTCAGCCTTGGTCTTCCTTGGCTTCTTTTATCACTCACTTTCGCTCCATAGATTCTCGTCGTCAGTCTTTCGTGACTCATTCTTTGCGCCCGAATTATCTAAGTATTGCCTTCTTCATTTTTACACTAACATTGTCTTGCAACCCTGCGTATCTCTTCATTGCTTATTTTGTCCGCAAGAGTGATACCGCACATATTTCTAGGAGATCGCATTTCTACTGTATTTATCTTACTTTCAATCGATTTCGGGCATATCCATACCTCACTAACCGTATAATAAAGTTGGCACCAATACCGCATTGTGGATGGCAATTTTGGGTGCGTTAGATATATTTACACTGCCTACTGACGCAGACAGAGCATCGTTCGCTTTATTGCCAGTTGCTATCCGTTTCTCCACATCCAACTCACATCTTCTATTCCTCGAAAACGCACTTCCCAGATGCATAATTTCATTCATTCAGAACTATTTGATGTAAATAGCTGAAATTTGGAACAGTTCGTAAAGAGTATAAGTAGTGGTCCAAATGGAAAGTATATGGTGATGAAAATGGTGATGTGAATGCCACTTGGCATTATCTGCCATGTATATGGTACTTTTTAGTGGTCGTCCATTAATCGCACGATCTTTTGTAGCTACTTTTAAATAATAATGTTCATGTCTTCACTTATATTTTCCGTATACCTACACTTCACGTTCGAAGTTCTTGTAGAGGGTTAATGATATGGAGTTGATGGCATAATCGGGAAGGAGATGGTATTGACTTAAGTACCTTAGTTCGAAATGTGTAACGTGAATTATATTGCTTGACGCCCCATCCTCTCTGACTACCCTGTTAGGGAAACAGCGTAAGAATATGAATGTTTGTATGTCAACGATAACTGCCTGTGTTTTCAGTTTTGACAAGATTCCTTCAGTTCAATTGCTTGTCATCGTCGTACTTTAAAATTATTTCGCTCTTTTGGGTTTTATGACTGGGTAACAACATTTTCCCATCTCCGGATAGTTACACCTAGTACTAAAATACCTAGGAGAGCAAAGTAGACGAAGTGACTTGGACCAACAGATCTGCAACAGAAACATCGAAAGACATCAACGGGTTCGATATTACCATTAAATTTTATTTCAAATATTCAGAATTTTATTTATTAAGCGAAAAAGTACTAATTATTTCCACAGCATTTCACTGCTTGAATGTTTTTTTCTATCTTCTTAAAAAGTAGCTCGCGGTACATAAACAGGTTCGGAATGAAGCGAGTGGCAAGCATATACTGAGAATAGCGGATGTTTGATGACTGAGGTCGTTTCCTATTGCAGAGTCAGTTGGTTTTATATAGCCATAGGAGTGTTACATCGTCGCTAACAAAGGTCGACGTAACACTAAAAATATAGGAGAGCAAAAAGACAAATATTCTAATCAATTTAATTAATAACAGACACATAATAATAATACACTTTTTTAAAGTTTCAGTTTGTATCCATTATTACAATAAAAATTAAAGGATTCTTACCGATACATTAATATATTTGAATTATCCGATATATTGATGCTGTTGCAAGCACCATGATCACGGGTTAGCTGACGAAACTGTGAGCATATCGTTGAAGTTATACTGCTTTTGGCGCGTTTGGAAAAACAGAAGTCGCGCGTGCCGAACAATGACTAAGGAAACTAAAGGACATGGCATGTTGATCTATAGCAACATTTAGTTATATATATTTTAACGCATAACATTACGGCTTACGGCTTCTTGTGTGTGTGTAAGAGAAAACAACAGTACTTTTCTCAAAAAGTAATTGTTGATGTCACATCATTGTAATGTCAAAACGATTCGGGTCCGCCATTTATTGCGACACACTGACAAGTACATGAAGTGTCAAAACATATCAATGGATTTAATATTTTTTAATATTTCTGTGATTTCGTGCTGGATATTGCAATGGTTTTGTTAAAGGAGAAGCTAGCATAATGCCACAATAATTTCCAAGTGTAGTGTGATAGAATGTGGCTCGAGGAAAAGCAATAATCAACAAAATCTATAATTGCACTGGTACGTAACAGAAATTCATTAATTTAGTCTGAAGTCGTACATATTTCCATCGTAATTACTGTGTTTCTTAGTTTACTGTATTAATAGTCATGTATATTTTTAGTTATTAGCAGTTTATATTCATATAATATAGTAAATTACTTCCTATCATTTTTGTTGTTATTGCAGTTAGGGCTGTTCATGTACTTATATTAAACTCCTCGACATTAGGGTGCTAAGTGGAGTCTACTCACTAAAACTTGACGGTGTTCCTCCTCGGGGCCATAGTGCCGGGGCATCGTGTGCGCGTTTGCATTTTGCCGCGGCCCCGACGGCCATGCCCAGCCTAAGCCGGGTCCTCCTCCGTGTGCGGGCAGCTTGACCTGCCCGCTCTTCTGGGAGGCGCGCGGGAACAGCGCGCGCACCGTCCCGAGGCCATAGGGTGAGGCGCCTCCAAAGTGGTGGCTTCCGCACCCCGCCTATAACATGGCAGGGGCATCCGCACGCCCACTAGATTGTTATGTGTTTACTCACGGGTTTTTACAAGTTTTCCTTCTTCCCACCTCGAGACCGAAGGTCCCCCACACGTCGAACCCCCCCTCATCAAGAGGACGGGAAACAGGAATCCCTCCGCCTCGGTTGGGCCCGGGATCTATCGGCACCACTGTCTACTCGGTCCCAACCCGGTACTGAGGGCATCGCCGAAGCGACACCCTTAGGAGTGTTTATCGACTCTCCAGTCTAGATCCGCAGTGTTCAGTGCAAACAGGGCCATCTCGAGAAGGATGTGGGCATGAAATCCACGTATTGCGGTCTTGAGGTGGCAGGCTAAGGCTCCACTTAGTGGGAGCTATAAGCGCCTGTTGATCCACCCTTTATGATGGTCCCGCACGCCACTCGGAACCAAAAAAAAGACCTAACCTAACCTAACCTTTTTTTTTTGCGTCAGGAAATGCTTTATGCATTCCGGTCCCGCCTGGGGGTGGCGGGTGGATATGTGAGACTCAAGGCTGTAAGGTGCAATGCCAGGCTACCCACTAAAACATGACGGTGTTCCTCGAGAGCCTTTGTACCGGGGCAACGGGAAACTTTCGTATTATTCCGCGACCCTGGCGGGCAACAGCCGGCGCTAAACCGCCAGCCTCGTCTCGTTTTGGATGGGAGGACAGAACTCCCACCCATAATTTCAAGAGAGGCGCGCGGGAACACCGCGCGCGCCATCTCCAGCATGTCTTCTTCGCCAGTGTGTGTCGAAGCTACAGGAGCGGCCGGTGTGGCTGCTGTAATTCTTCTTTTGCCTGCCGGTTTTGTCTCCGTGCAGGCCTTACCCCCTAAGATGTGGTTCGCCACCTTTTTGGCGGCGGCGCACAGCGTGCAATGCGGAGCCGCACTGCACGTCCCGACCTTATGGCCGTCCTTACCGCAGCGGAAACATTGTTCACTGCGGTCTACCTCTTATAACAATGACACTTATAACAATGAAGCGGTCTCGGCTCTAGGAGCGCCACGCTCGCCGAGACCCAGCCCACCAACAACTTAGTCTGCACCAGTTTTTTAACTGCCAACGCAGGGCAGCAAACCCACACTGTGCCTAAACCCGAGGGGGTGCGCCGAATCTCTCCGACTTTTACTTGGTCGACGGTGCACTTCTCATATACGATATACGAAGATATGGATGGATATACGAAGCTCGGACGACTTGACCGGCCTGGAGATCCGGACCACATTTGAGCTCAGGTGTTGTGAGTCTACCTTATCCCCGCTGGTGAGACTTGGAAGTTCCAGGATACTTGTGCCGGTAGCGGCCTTCCTATACCTTATCTCGGTGATCCCGAGCGTATCGAGGTCAATTTTATAACCTAACCTAGCCTAACCTAACCAAATAAGTGTTATAAATATATAGTCGGGTTGTGTTGTATAAAGTTACAAAAATATTTACGAAATTTTACCCAATGTGAAACAATCTAAACCTTAGCCTACATTTGTCTTCACGATTTCCTTCCAAGCATTCATTACCACCATTACACTACATTAAACTTTCAGTGATTGAAGATGTAACCAAAATTTTATTGTGAAAACTGTTAATTTTGAAGAATTTTATATCCAACCATTTTTTATATCAAGGACCATTAATTTTAAAGAAGATGTGATTTATGTCAAAAGCAGCAAATTTATAGAGAAAACCGTAAATTTTAAATATTGAGATTTGTAGATAAAATTACTAATTCTATAGCTCCATTATATTTCTTTATTACTTTATGGGAAACATATATTGGAGCTATAGAATTAGTAATTCTATCCACAATTCGCGGATAAAATTATAAAATTAATAATTTTCTCTATAAATTTGCTACTGGTAATATTAATGAGATTTACTTTAAAATCAATCGTCTCCGGAATAAATTCACTATTCTTAATCAAAATTAACAGTTTCGCTATAAAATTCTGTTTACAACTTTAATCACTGAAAATTTAATGTAATATAGTGTTGATAATAAATGCTTGAGAGGCATTTGTGAAGACAAACACAGGCTAAAGTTTAGATTGCTTCACGTTGGGTAAAATTTTACAAAATTCTTTTGTAAATTACATATTTAAAACATTTGATATAGTCCAGTCATTGAAGGTAAAATACGGCGATACTGTATAATTTTACCAAACAGCGCCGATTTGCACAAAAATTTGGATTTAGGTTCTGCATAGCTTCTACTTCAAAGTTGATACTGTGCTGGGGCTTGTTTTTTATTTTTTTGGCGTAAAAACTACCCCTATTCGAAAATAATTTTATAATTGTCGATTCGAGCAAGTAATCGATTGATTCAATGATTGATTCGATTCTTTCAATGAGTTGAAAGAACGTCAATTGACATTAAAGACATAATTTATGACTTATTAAACAGTTTAGAGCCCTAAAAGCCACCCCTAGATTAGTTATAATTAAATAAAAATCTTCAAAATGTTCTTTAGCAACTTGTAATGATCACCGACTTGTGTAAAAATTTGGATTTAGGCTCTACTTACCCTCTAGTTCAAATATGAACCTATGCCGTTTGTTGCTTACTATTTTTTAGGGGAGAAAACTACCCTTGTTTGCAAATAATTATAAAATTGTAGGTTCAAGCTTGTAATCGAAATCTTATTTAAATAAATTAAATACACATCAATTAACATTCTGAGGGATAAATTATGATGAATTGAACATTTTCAACCCCATAAAACCACCACATGACAGTAATAATTAAAAAATAATGTTGGAAAATGTTATTTGTGCCCTCAGGGTAAAAGCAACCCCCGGCGCAGGGTCAACTTTGAAGTAGAGGGTAAGTAGAACCTAAATCCTAATTTGTGTGCAAATCGGTGCTGTTTGGCAAAATTATACGGGAAAACGTTCATTGACTGGACTAATACAAGTATTCGTGATTTAAATTGCCACTTTACAAGTTTCAATTTTTTACGATATTAATTTTGTAATTTCTGTATGAAAACTTAGGTTAGATCATGTTAGGGATATTTATCACAACGCGCGAACCGTGCGAGCGGCGCGGGCGTGCCACGGCACCTGCGCCCGGCGAAGCCCTAGATCAGAATACGCTTCATACATGGAGCATACTCTGAGCGCACTCTGAAGAGCTATTCGAAGTCGAGAAATTTAATCTTAAAACATCTCTATTCACCTCGCATCTCTTTTCTGTTTTTGCTGTTGGTTTATCTATATATAGTGATCTTATACATACTAGTAGGTATAATTCGGAGCGATTTCCAAGTGTTAGAAAGAGACAAAAATGAAACGTTAGTGATTAAAGGTTACTTGAGGTTATATCATTTGTCTTTAACTACCTGTTCGGAGTACAGTATCCAGCTAGATTCAAAGATTGGATACTACCCATTTCTATTAGTTAGTTTTTTACAATTTCTTTTTAACTTTATGTGTTCTTAATTGTCATATGTTATCGGACCAATAAAAAAGAATAAATGAATTACCAGTAAAACGAAACTTTACGGCAAATGTCATTGTTAGAAAGACAGTTTGGCAGTTTGAAAAGTCTAATTTTCTAAGTAATTTTAAATAGATTTTATTAGTTTTAATAATACAAGCTATTAATTTAAATAATTTTGATTTTTTTATAGGCTACAAATATTTTACAGAATCACTTAATTTTTTATGTTAATATCATTTTAATGAAGAAGTAACATTTTATTGCACAACATTATATTTTTAATAGCAATTTTGTCTATATTTTCACCAATTTTGAAGTGCTATTAAATACATCCCTTACTTTACCTATATACATTAGTTTAACTTTAAACGAAGTGTTCGAAAAGTCCATAGCGATATACTGTAAACATATTTATATTTATTTTAAAGATTTCAAATTCATTTTAACGATTGTGATTAATAAGTAATAAGGTTCGATGTCGTTATACATAAATAAATAAAATTAGAAGAAAGTGCTTAACTCCAAAAGTTTAAGCCCTTGACAAAGGAACTCCAACTTTGCTTTTACATAGTGTAGATTGTAGAACTTTTTGTTAATTCTGTATTTCACAGTCTAAACAAATATTGTTTCATTTAAGAATAGACCATAGAACCACAGTCATAATCTCAATAAATATCCTAAATGATTATATAAGTATAAAAACACAAATCACAGAGACAACGATAACTGAAATTTAGAGAATATTGTACCTGCTTAAATACGACATTTAATATGGCTTAGTACAAGCTATTTAATTTGTATATATTTTATTATTACTCTTGTATACTTAGTTTTATTTCAGGAGTTTTTAAAAATCTTTTGTTTTTGGCAGTTAGGTGAGTACCCAATCTAAATACAATAAAAATAGCAAATATAATGCACACTAACAATATATTCCATCCACGTTCTCCAGATACAGCTAAATTGCAAATAAATATCACAAATATCGTGCCTCTTCTCAATCCCCCTTCAACGGCCTTGATGCTAGGCATTTTGGTCGAGAATCTAGGTCGTGAAGGGATCGAGGACGAACGAGGCTACGCGAAGTGGAGTGGCCCAGATACACATGATATTATGAATTATGAAAGGAATGAATATTTGTGTCGCGAATTGAATGTATTTTCCTCCAAATACAGAATCCACTTGATGCTAAAACGATATCTTTAAACGATTTTTTTGATTGTATTAATAATTTTAAGTTATTTTCAGAGAAAAAGAACAAAATACCTAAACAGTACCAGGTTTTTTTTATTACTAACAGTAATCTCGTTAAAATACTTTGAAATTAACGTAAAGACAATCTGAATTGTAAATTGGCAACAGTGAATTGGAAATTAAATCTATTCAAGAGGCTTCCCTGATTGTTTCAAGGTTGTTTAGCTTACACGGTATCCTGGGAGCAAAGCGGGTTGCGGGGTGGCTGTGGGGAGGCCGCTAAGGTGGATACAAGGTCGCTACGGGGTCGTGCCACCGACTAGCGTTGTCTGAATGGGAATAAACTTTAATACTTTATTACCTACGTGACCTGTCTTGTCAAAAACCATTTCAAAAGTCATATAATTTGCTACATACTATATGGCTAAAACGTACTAAATTCCATTCACGTTTTCGTTACTTTAAATTTAATTTAATTTTATTTAATACATATTTTTTTTACTGATTCATCATTACATTATTTTTAATTAATTTTGCATATCGACAATTAAAATGTTGACATCAAAGCAATGTAACAATTATAAAAACAGTATTATGCTACACTTAATCAAAATGTAGATTTATGTTTCAAAATGTTAACGTACATAATTTTTCTGCAATTAACCAAATGTATTCACAATTTTAAAAATTATTGATTATATTATTTTATTTTAGTAAAGTATATAAGGTCACAAGTTGTATTCTACTATAATACTCAATTTTTATTCTATAATAGTACAATAAGTAGGCTTAACGTATGTACATAATGTGCATAATATAACGGTACGTATTATATATATACTACATACATCGTACGTACGTATCAATATTATAAATGGAAGGTAAATCTTATCGGTTTTTGTTCAAGAACGAAAATCGGCTATCTCCGTGAAAGGAAAAATGTCAAAATCATATTTAAATGTACCATAATATGTTATTGCCAATACCTATCTATTAGTCATAAATAGATTGAGAGCAATTACTGAACCGTGAGGGAGGTGACTCAATATTGACAATTGATTAGTTTTGTAGGGCATATATGTATTAGAGGGCGGTACGACCTCTCTGGGGCATAATATCACCGAGAATGTAGGTCATAGAGACTCGCCCTTGACCCAGGGAGGGGTGCCCTTCACAGTGCCCGCTGCCCCGATCAACAGCCCAGCCGTTCGGCAAGGGCGTTTTACTTATTTTAGTAATTTATATAATAAATGTGTTCTTGGTTTGGTAATACGTACAAGTACAGTATATATATATAATTACATTATGATTGATTGGTTCGTTTTCTATCACAATTTTTACAATCAGTTTTGGGCCGTTTTTGACTATTTTTTCTTCGTTGTTGATTCGAATTTCAAAAAAAAATATTCTGAACGCTGACGCCAAGAAATGCCATCATAGTGATTTTTTTAAATGTTTCAGGATATAACTACATATTTGGTTGGACTCCTTTCGTATTAATTATTCCTTCGCCATACAATTTATGGAATGCATTCTTGTGCGTGAATTGTCAACATCATGCAGTTAAAATCTGCTTATAATGTTACTGGCAATCGAGAAAATAAAAAATTAAAATTACTCTGTCATCACGCTTGCATGTGGCTGGAGGTGCTCATCGCTATCATCGCTTCATCAGCGCTAATCAACGCCTTCTTTCATCGTAACGTCCACCAAAAGGTCGGCAAGCAAGGATCACCAAATGAGCGCTATTGATTTAATCCTTGGTTCCGTAATTTGTGTGGCAAATTTTTCGCAATATTTTAATTTAATATTTTTTTTTGCATTTCTTACTTGTAGTGATTAGCTAGTTACAAGCTTCTCCACTATTCGTAGTTTCTCGGTTTAAAAAAAACTTACATCTTTTGACTTATTAATGTTCTGTATTAATTTACATCACCTACGAAGTTTCGTAGAAAAAATAAGTTACTAGGCTTGTTAATCTTGACTTAATGTACATTAGTTTAACTTTAAACGAAGTTTTCGAAAGTCCATAGCGATATACTATAAACATATTGATATTTATTTTAACGATTTCAAATTCATTTTAACGATTGTGATTAATAAGTAATAAGGCTCGATGTCGTTTTACATAAATAAATAAAATTTGAAGAAAGTGTTTAACTCCAAAAGTTTAGAAATAAAATAAAAAGTCGATTCAGTTATTTAAATGTTAGATCTATAGCCGAAGTCACTAAGCTAGCAACGCTGATCGTAAATATGTGAAAACAACAACTATGAAAACCAGCAATATATCTGGCATTTTATTGTAGAATAATTGATCGGTATCTCCGACATATGTCAGTTACCTATACCTAATGCAGTAGTCGAAGAGGATGCAGCGCTAAGCTTCGCGGTCCTTGTAACTTCTTTCGCCTCCTCAAATGTCATCATTCTGCTCACACATTTTCGCCTATAGGTATGCCAGTGCTTTTGACATTTCCGTCAACTAACACTAGCTATATGATCTTCGTGAGTCAGCCTTGGTCTTTCTAGGCTTCTACTACCACTCACTTTCGCTCTGTAGATTTTCTTCGTCAGTCTTTCATCAGTCATTCTTTCTCATATTTTTGATATAAACCGAAAGCTTAATTTCTATTAAATTATTCACTAATCAGCCTAAAAAGTACTTCTTAAATTGACTTAAACGCTTTTGCAATACATGTATGAGAAATATGTTTCAATTAAACTATATTAGAATGGCTGCAATTTCACGTCAACTTTAAACTGAGTAATATTATTTAATTCTCGGCGAAAGCTATTAAGGACAGCTATACGTCCTAGCCACGATCTTAGTAAACATTTCTGAATTATTTACAAGTAATTGTTCAGAATAGTATTATATATATAAATAACATAAAGAATTATTTCTTCTTCTTCTGTACTGTATTGTAACGCTGGCTCCCTGAGGGGCGTCTAGGCAAGAGCGCTTCGATCGATTAATAAGTTGATTCGTAATTTATACTTATAAGTTAAATAAATAAACAATTTTATTTTATGATATCTATACAATAAAACTACATTTTCAATTAACTTCCTCATTAGCTGGCCTGGGTTGCCTGGACAAAATCCACGAAGGTGGTGCTATACCCTGGCACTTAGGCCACTGCCGCCTACTGTCTGCTATACTAACTAGAAATGAATAAAAAATTGTTACATGTTACAACAAATGACACATTTTTATCACTAAAGAAATAAAATAAAAAGTCGATTCTGTCATTTAAATGTTAGATCTATAGCCGAAGTCCTAAGCTAGGAACGCTGATCGTAAACATGTGAAAACAACAACTATGAAAACCAGCAAAAGTAAAGGAATCATTAGCTTTGAAACTTCAAAAGTTAGGAATAAAGGATTAGAGCATTGGAATAAGAGATGACCGTTGATTGAACGAACTAGTTAAATTAACGGTTGACCAATGGTTTCCTTATTTAACTACTATTATTTAACCAAACGAAAAGCCAACGTTACATTGTTACATTGTTTCGTTTTCAACCAGATGGTTCGTTGATGTTGACAAAGTAGTTGAAATAATTTACATTGAAACTGTTAATAAGATAAAGTGAAGTTAGAAAAAAAATGTATATATATAATTAATTAATATCATTGGCAACCCTGTAATGAGTGATCTCATCGAAGAGGAAAATCGCATTGCGAATGTTTTCGCGAATTATTCCTGGAATTGTTGATAGAGGCGAATAACGGGTTGGCTGCGATTATTCAGATATCACGGAACGCACACGAAAGCAACTCTATTTGACCGATACGAATGGAACGGTTGTGTGAGTGTGTGTGACATTGAACTTCACACTTCACGAGGCTGCGCAAGAGTTGCGTAACCTGCTCAGTAACGTCAGTTGAGTTCAAATGAACCAGCGAATGAGCAATAACTTCAACGTGTGTTGTTAACTCCCGCGATTATTTTATTTATATACATACATATCTATTATCTTCATGCTAATTTTCTAACGGCGTATAAAATGAACAAGGTTTTAAACTTTGAAAAATTGTTTTGGTTTAATAGCAGGTTTCAGCGTAGTTCAAATATTTTAAAGCCAGCTTTAAATTATTTTTAACGTCAAACTACCAGCGAATTCGAAAAAATTACACTGAGAATTAACGACAAGAAACTCAATCAGGTATAACAAAGTTTCAAAAATAAATTTCTACTAAGTTTCTTATTATGCATCGCCGTAGTGTAATTCATCGACACAGGTGAATTTTATATTTAACTCATTAGAAATTACCTGGAATGTTTTTCCACGATGTATCGAGTGGGAAAAGAATAAAATTAATCGATTCACAATTAAGGTAATAAGGTGTATCATTTAGTACACATATAAAAATTAATTATCTTTCAATGACCGGGAAAAATTCGGAGATTCCATCGCAATTTATTATAATATGTTAAATTATTCTTTGTTATGTAAATCCAGATCTACAAGACGCTTCAAAATAGTTATGAAAATAGACAATTTTTTAGATCCCTATTTATGAGTCAGGTAAAATTCTTATCTTATGCGTACCGTAAACTGCTGCAACTTTGCCAACTAGCTTCAAGTTTGCCTAATCTATTCAATCTAACATTACTTGAAAACTGCTATCTATTTTCTACTTCTAATAATAGGAGAAACACTGCCGTTATTGTAACAACACATTTTAATATTTTTTAAAGTGGTAGCACTGACGTGTTTTTGTCAGTCAGCTGTCAACGGTTACAAACACAGTGCATGTTTTTTTACTATTCCCAAAACTTTTGTTTTTTCCTTGGAAAAATTTAGATTTGCAGTTTTGCAAGTACCTGTAAGGTAAGAAAATATGCTTTTTCTACTGATTGTAAATGATTTTCCTGTAAGTATAATAATTTACGACCTAAACGATGGTAGGCAATGTTGCAATAGGTCAGTCGAAAACTAATAACACAAGTTTGCCTAGGGCTAGGGCTGTCACTAGTTGCCCAACTAAATTAAATCGTGTGGAAGGTTATGATTTTTGCAGTTATGTATACAGGTTTACATATAGTTATGTATATATGTATATCTGGGGAGTGCGTTTTCGAGAGATGGAAGATGTGAGCTGGATGTGGAGAGACGGGTAGCAGACGGCAATGAAGTGAACGGTGCTTTGTCCGTATTGGTAGGCAGGGTAAATATATCTAACTCAGCCAAAATGGCCATACATAATGCGGTGTTGGTACCAACTTTATTATACGGTAGTGGGGCCTGGATATGCCCGAAATCGAGTGAAAGTAAGATAAATGGAGTAGAAATGCGATCTCTTAGAAGTATGTGCAGCGTCAGACTTGCAGACAAAATAAACAATGAAGAGATACGCAGTATGACAGGGTTGCACGACAGTTATTGGAAAAATGAAGAAAGGAATGCTAAGAAGGTTCGGGCACATGGAAAGAATGTGTGATGAAAGACTGACGAAGAAAATCTATAGAGCAAAAGTGAGTGGTAAAAGAAGCAAGAATAATGAAGATCAAATAGCTAGTGTTAGCCGACGGAAAAGTCAAAAGCACTCGTATACCTAGGCGAAAATGTGTGAGGAGAATGATGAGATCTGAGAAAGCGAAAAATGTATGTAAAGACCGCGACGCTTGGCGCTCCGTCCTCTCTGACTACCCCGTTGGGGATATGGCGTGAGGATATTGTATGAATGTATGTGTATGTTTATACATATAAACATAATCCGTATGGACGTCTGCTCTTAACTTGCAAATTATTTAACTGTGTCAACAAATGGAATGGTATTATCAGTATTATCTTGTCCTGTGTGTCTCAACAGTTTTAAGCTATAGTTACATTTTTTTTTTTATAAATAAAATAAATAATTGAGGTTAAGATAAATACAATAAGGTTGTAAATGAAGAAAGTAAAATAAGGAATATAATTTTAAAATTATTGAATACTTAAAAGGAAAAATTTAGTTAAAAAAGTTTTCAGAACTTATTTTGTAATTTTGTTTTTTATTTAATATAAAGTAATCCATGATTTTTGTATTTTTCTATTTGGAGCAGCCCTAATTATGCTTACAAGTTACTATACGAATATTTACGGACACTGCCCAGCTTTGCCTGCTTGCTGTTAAAAAAAATGTATGGTTGTTTGCTGCAATCCATAGACGTCTCGACGATAACACAGTTGCTATCATTTAAAATTAAGATCACTTTTTAAATGCGACAAATACTCTTTCTGATAATCTTCTAGGCAAAGTTAGGTTATTTTACTACAACTTTGCCTATAACTTTACAGTTTCTAAACATTAATCTAACAGCAGTTTTGGCATTATGAACCCAAAGATATGTAGAATATATCTCTGATTTGCTTGCTCATGTAAATAAGAGCACAGATAATAAATATTTTAGGCGCTGTTAATAAAAAACACGAAATTTCGTGCAAAGTTGCAGCAGTTTACGGTACCTACATACAGACAATAAAAATTACGATACTTATAACAATTTGAGAAGTAGGTAATAGGTAGTTAGGTACTGGAAATATGCTTAGACAACAAATGTTTATTACCGTGTGCTCAGACTAGGTAACACGACGGAGAATCACGTGTACTGATTTGGTCAATGACAATGACATTGGACAAATCTGCTTGCGGTTCCAATGACTCGTGAATACGAGATATGAAGTATCGAAGACGACCCGCGACATAATATCACTGAATTATCCGCAATTTTTGTCGTCGTTTTCACGTAGTTCTAATTAATTTATTAGTTTTATTCATAATAATATAGTGCTCTGTTTTCACTTTTGCTAGAGAACTTTCAGTTTAAAGTTATGCATATATACAAATATCTACATATTATGTATATGAGTGGCAGCCTTTCATTTTTAAAATCCAATGACGACTATACCATAAATAATTTTATATTTGATTTGTTTTAACTTTTAACATAGGTATTAGAAGCTGAATGCGGCAGTAAGAGCCTTTAGTTGAACGGCAATTTTGTCCTTGGGCCTAATTCGTTGGACAATACGTCTAATTTGTTTGGAGCTTCCGCGATTACACGAGGTCACCCAGTGTGTTAACAATATTTACGGTGACAGCGACCGACATGACTTGATATCTTTACTTTGTGATATAAAATAGCCAATGATTTTATTTCAATATACAAATCAACCAATTACATACAATAAACCAACATTTGTTTACACAACTCTTAACACCTACCTATTCAAATAATTATTCAACGCTTATATAATAATCTTACACGTGTAGTGTGAGATTATTACAATACTTTCATTAATGTTCTAAGTTATTATACACATATATAAGTAGGTACATAAGTAATATTAATAGATATAAACTAAACAATTTAATTTCAGTGGTGAGTAATCCTTGCAGACTAACAAAAAGCTTTATAAAAATGTCAAAAGTGCTATCATGTAGTAAAGAGCGAGGAATCAACCGGGTGGCCTCCACAAATAATAGCAATAAAGTGGCACCTCCGGGTGACGTGGCGGCGCGGGCGCGGGCGCGGGCGGGTGGCGGCAGCGGTCGCCTATCTGACTGTACAAATAGCGGTGACCTTGAGATTCGGCGCGCGCGGCAAGGTCACAGCGCGAATCGTTATCAGCGTGACGTCAGAGCATAACCTCCGCGCGACCTTCGCGAGGTGCCAACGAGATAACAGAGGTACGCGATGGCGACCGATAACGTCGCTTGCGCATGCCTCTGCTGTGGCGCTTCCGCTATAAATAATATTATGAAGCCACTTATCATATACACATGTACAGGGAAATAAAATAACTTCAAGGTCATTTTAAATGAAAAACATAATATTTTGTTGTGTTTTCTGTTTTGATGATGTTTCTGTGATTTGATGTTTATTCAATGATTCCTAACCCTAAGTGTCACGTAAAGAAATCGCCTGTTGTACATACAATAAAGATTATTTTTTTTTAGATCTATATAGATGAACGAATTTTTAAATATGTATAATAAGGTATATCCCTACTAATTATGTATACATAAATATGTACATAATATTGTACATATTTGTATTTTATAAAAGTTTATAACATAATTTGCGAATTTTGTGGTTGACTTGGGGCCAAAACTAAAGCGTCAATCGAAATTACTTTCTGCGCTTATCATTGCCGTCCGCAAAAATATTGTATTGACCTTGTACGTTCATGGCCGTGCAAAAATATCAACTTGACATTCTAAACCATTTCCCGATCTTTCAGTTGCTAACCAGGAAGCTGCGGTAACATTGACCACGCCTTGCCCCTCGAGGCCAAGCTCAAATTGTAGTAGATAACGTATTTTGTACACAATCTATATTTTAAGTCGCCAGTGTTTGCTTAAGCTTTACTAAACATAAAAATTAATCCTAAACAAGGCCGTCTTAGAACATGTAATGCAGGGGCTTGGGCACACAGAGTTTGAGAGCCCTTAAAGAAAGCAAGGAAGACCTGAACATAGAAACATTAATTTTAATGTTTCTATGTTCGTCGGGTGTTAAAAAGTACATTTGTACTTTTTAACACACGACGGAAGTGAAGGCGGGTGTTATGGTTTTGAAGTCTGTTGTCTGTTTGCTTGTCTGAGCTTATCGCAGCTCTCGCAAGTATAGTGGAAATCGGTACAGATTATTTTTGGTAGCGGTGTTTTCAAAATTTTATTTTGCTTAGTGACCTTATTAGGTATTATGGTTAGCTTTACCAATAGAAATTTTGATGGTGCTAATATGATAACTCTTTCACGAATGGAATTTACGTTAATGTGCGAAAGCGATGACTTTTTAAATTGATAAATTTAATTGGATGAAAAATATGCATGGATTTCGTCATTTTGGGGCTCCTATTAGGTCGAGATCTCAGGGCTCGTGATCCTCGTGTCCTTAGGGTGAAGACGGAACCGATCATTAATGTTTTCTTATCACTATAAGACGTAGTATAGCGCTGTTGTTGAAGGGGGCCAATAAAATATTAAAACATTGTATTTTCTAATTTTAATAATTGTTAAATTGTATAAAAATATTTAAAAAAAAATAACAACTATTTATCAGTAATGCATCACATACAATATTTCGGGGGGTGCTTTAATTAAATTAAATATTATGAATATACATACACACATATTACAGCAGTGGCCATGACCATAGGTGATCCGCGTGAAACAAGTTTAACCGGATAATCAAATAATGTGCACGTGTTTGAAATAAGTTCTTACATTATATGCATAATATATATAGATAGTTAACTATATACACACTACATACATATACATACCAGTGGCGGTATGTATATGTATGTCTTCGTATCTTCATACAAGCCCAAAAGCCCGGCTTGCCATACTAAAATGCTCTGTTAGGAACACATTATGCTAACGTGTCAAGAATGAGTAATAAATATCAACTTCAAATTATATTATATCAAACAGTTTTAAAATTCCCGCGAAGTACTTGTCAAACGAAAACAGTACAGGAAACTTACAGAAATAAAACAGTTTTTGACCCCAAGTCGTAACCAATCAGTGCGTCGGTCGATCGACACTAACCACCTTTCAAGGCGTAATTCAGGTTGCCAGCCCAAGGCGTTGCCTTGGGCTTGCAACCTCTCTTTCTCTCTAGCTAAATTCGTTATAGCTGTAGCTTTTTTACTAAGGTTTATATAGCGATTAGTGTGAAGCGAGAAGCCCGGCTTTCATACTGAACTTTGTACAGATTGAGAGATACGATACGAATACGATTCAACGTGATTAAACTTCATTGTTTTTACCTAATATTTATTTGTTCGAGCCGGTGGACCAGTGATAAGTATTTTTTTAATTTCCATCATGTGAGTTAATTTGTAATAAAAAAATCCAATAAGTTGTTCTTTGTGAGGACTTAAAGCGTATACAATTTTAATCGGCATAGAAAATGTAAAATCTTTGAACTTTGCACAGAAAAACAACTATAATTGTTTTGTTAAAACCTACGCCTGATTTGTATATTATTCGTTTAGTAAATTGCATAAAGATAATAATTCGGTGTACAAAACTATTTAACTCATGAATGTGTTTCTCTGACTAGTAACATGCATAAAAGACAATGTAATAGGTATATCAATTTACGAAACTGATTGGATTTTTGTTTGTTCTCCCGGTTCTCCCATCAAGTTATAGGTAGGTGGTACTAGTTATTATTATTAGTGCTGTATATTTTATTCCACTGACGAAAATATTTAGAATCATTCTGGTTATGACGATTAAAAAACTATAGTGGCGGCATAAAAGACACATGAATTCACAAAAACAAATGAATACGGTGATTTCTTTTAATAATTTGGATAAACAACGAATTGAGACTATTAATATGTTAAGAACTGATAAACTATTTACGCCTGTACATTTTTAATAGCAAAATATTTTTTGTTTTGTTGAAAGATAACGCGAGAAGTGATCTCTTTCCTCTCTGCTTGTCCACCGGTTGTGCCAGTCATAATTAATTAGTAATCTATAATATTTTGACCTTCACTTTACTTTTACAAAAACAATGAACATGTATGTCAGGCTTGCTCTATCCTGATGCCCTAGGCACGCCACTGATACACACGTATGTCAATACCTACATAGCCCAGAAGTAATTACAAATATCACTATTAAAATGTAATGTTTTAAACGAAACTAAACAATATTTTTAAGGAAAAATAGAATATATTAAAAAGAAAATGTTATGTGTGCAAAGACTTCATTAATTGGGCGAGGCGTATGCCCTGATTCCAAATACGGCTACACGAGAGAAATCTTACCGACGGCGATGTAGCTAGTAGCTACGTGGTGTAACCGCGAAAGATTGTAATAGATCATCATGGGGGTTATTCACAAACGTCGGAAACTTTCCGTGGCGGAAAAGCCGATCGTCGAAAAGCATAAATTCAATCCGACGACGGCTTGGATTTGTGATTACGACTATATACAATATGATATATATATAATATAAATACAATAATATTTCGGATTCGTGAATCGCGTATAGACAAAATCATTGAAAAGTTTTCTGTCGGATACGGAAACTTGAGTTTCCGACGTTTGTGAATAAGGGGGCAGTTCAGAATTCACAAGTCCACGATGTGAAAAATTAAGGGACCGCTGATATCCGAGTTTATACATCAGAATTTTCTGCTACAGTAAATATGGCCTATTTTTCTTCAATTAGTTTTTATATTATGTAGAAACTATATGAAGTTGCATATATGAAATTACATACTTTTGGGAAATTATAGTTCATATGTATTTAAAAGTCCTTTTTAGTATATAAAATATGTAGAATAATATATATTACACATAATAACAATAACTGTAGAGGACTATAGTGTAGAAAAGAAAAATATGTCTAATATATGATGTTTGTACAACTCGTATAATAACTTATTATAGCATAATAAATAGTAAGTAATATGTGTAGGCTCTCGCTCATGTATACTCACTTATTGTCTTGTTTCAATCCTCACTGTTGTCAGAGAATATGCACTGTTGTGCCCGCGTGGTGAAGTATGACCAGTCTTGTTCTGTAATTCTCCCTCTCGTCTGTAATAAGGGGCCTGTGTCTGCTGTACATAGGCTGTATTAGATACAGACAGATTATTGTTTATCCTAAAACGACATAATCAAATACCACTAATAGTAAATTAAAGATTTTCTTTGTACTGCTAGTGAAACAAGTCCATATTATACATTTATTGGTCACTAGGGCAACAAGTACATGTGGTCATTACGAGTGATATCTCCTCAATTTCCCTGTGCGTCGTGTAGCCAGGGTGCGGCAACCACGACGGTTTATAAACACAATGCTCGGAGAAAACGGACGGATGCTGTCATCACATTCAAAGAACGACTAAACTGAGTTATGGCTTACAAAATCTACATACAATCATCAACGATGTGGGCCAGGGCAGTGGGCCGCGAGCCACGTGCCGCCTATCATGCCATACAAACTGCAAAAAACAGCAACTCGCAACCTCTTACATTCACGTTTTTAAAAGAAACAAATTATTTTTTAAATTGTAGTCTTTATGTGCTTTCGGCCTAAAAATGCGTTTTATCTAAAATTAAACGCTTACATTGGTTGGTGTTGCGTTAGCGACATACTTACCGAGCGTTATTTATTATTACAGAGTACCCAATTTCTCGTGTTTCAGCGCAATATGAGACTAAGTGAGGTGAGGCATTTTTTCTTCGGTCGTTGACCTGCAATTCGCATACATTCCGTGACGCTCCGATTTTTTCAGATTCGGAAATTTTTCTTTAAGCTTTGTTTTTTTATAAATGAATCAACTGGCAAATGGAAACCAGAGACAAACAGGCTCAACGACCGTCTCCACATTAAATATTTATAAAATTAGAAAACTGAAAATAAATAAAATGTTAAATAAAACGATTAAGGAGCAAACTGTTATTGCGGCACTGAATTTATGTGCTGTCTAACGAAACAAATTTAAACCATTATTCCTTGAAATTTATGAAGCACGTTGACTTTAATCCCGTGTAGTGTCGTCTTAACAGTTTTTTACTTTAAAGAAAGTAAGTACAGATTAAAGGACTGATTGAATGAGTTTATGATATAATTAGTACCCACTGTTGTATTATGCATTCAAATAAATGTATTGTATTTAATTGGATACTATGATAACCTCGTAAGTATACACACATTACATGTATATCATTTACTATTTAGTAAATATATATGCATATGCTCAGTCAGTTGTGATTTTGCTAACACTGAATAGTGCAAAAGATCATTACAAGTGTACCTATTAGCTACTTAAAAGCAATAGTAGTGGCGCACAAGAGGGCAGTTATCAGACACACGTGGCAATGCTGCGTGCGCTCGCCATGTTGCAGCAACGTGACCTAAAATGCGCTATTGCAATTCGCGACACCAACAATCGTGTTAGGATTAGATAAACAAAACGTAAAAATCAGTATATGTATGAACCACGTTATACGTGACACGGCAGATAAAATTCACAGAAGTATGTATAGCGAATAATAATCGCCGAAGCTATGTGATTTTTTTTCCCTTCGACACACACATATTTCACACATTCACATACATTAGCTATATTAAACTAAATAATGTTACAATCTCTCAAATAAAAAACGACTTCATAATTGACTTCAGGAAAAGCTTTTGACCTCTGTGACACAACGTTAAGCTACGAGTATCTACCATTTTACTGTCTGGTAATGAAAATTAGGTACTGCGTACGTTCTTTCGTCAAAATTAAAAATTGTGATTGTGAATTGTGTTCACGGGGAACAGACAAAAATAAGTTTAGTTTTTAAATATGTTGTCAATACTGGCTATGACACATATTTTAGAACGTGAACAATGAATTATAAGAAAAATAAAGTTCCTAGTTTAATGAAATTTTAAAGTAATAAAATATTTAACAATAGATACAACATTATAAAGGCAAATCATCATTAATCATAATATTTTTCATATACTTATTTCAATTCATTTTCTTATAAATGATAAGAAATTAAGCAGAAAATTCTTATTTTCAAAATTTTTGGAACTAAAATGCGCGGTGTCTTTATTTTCAACAAGGTTGTTAATTTTTCAAGGCGCACTTTTTTAAACATTACTTTTTTGCGAAGAGTGGGCAGTCTGTTTACAGCTGCGATCCGGGTGTGATTTACTACTTCACATACACACCGTCGACATATGTGGTTATTGTACACCAAACACAAGGTCACATGTTTCACAAGAAACTTTAGCACCCGAACATTCATAAACAAGAGAGTAGGTCGAACAAGGATATCAAAATACATATGTAATATTCATATAATACTTTCTATTAATTTCTCATTTAAAAATTATGGCAGCAACAATGGCTGCAACTCGAATAATTTTATTAAAGCGAAACTGTATTTAACTTTACTTTATTAACTACGGTAAAATATTATTTTTAACCATATTGATACAACTACATATCTAATATTAAAAAAAATTGAGAACGAATTTGTGTAGTTTCCTGTTGAAATCTTGTTAAGTACGTTTTCCCTTTCTTTTTAAGTATAATAACTAAAAACACATAATAATTAAAACATACATATTTCGTATACATTTTAATCTAATTTTCAGTTAGTTTAATAGTTGCATATTTTTTTAAATTATATAAGTATATTTTTTAATTTTATAGTAGCATTTTACAGTTACCTATATGTATTATAAAACGTTTAAAATACTTATTATGTTTTATTTAGAAAGTTTACTGAAACGTAATCGTTTTTAAATATCTTTCAATCACATGTGTTTCTATTCAAGCTTATAAAAGTCGAATCCCATCAGTTTATTTTAAAATATTTCGTTCTTCAAATGAATTAACCGATTTAAACTGACATTCACTGCTCATTCACTGCGACGTCATTCACATTGACCTTACTCTCGGGCTAATAAGTAGGAAGTTACAAATACAAGAACTAATATATGCATAGCAACAGTTACATAAAATGCCATGACATGAACAAATAACGACGACTAGGAAGTAATACAAAATGGTTTAAGTATCGCTGTTGTTTATTTTGTCATAGTTTAAGTCCTTATAAGGAGCGTTGGTGGGGTGGTACGGTGGCCTTGTAGCAGCATCATGCGATATTTTTGCTTCGGCGTTAACGCGGAAGACTATTTCAAGAGTCAGGGTCGAAGCGCCCGTCACCCGCGCCTGCGTCCGCAGTGACGTCGTTGTATCGGGTTTCCGTAAGGTGACGCTCCTGTAACCCTAAAATTGTTGATGTTTAACGGATACATTTATATTGTCTGATTGCAATATATGCAATATAAATATATAATATATATATAATATACAATAGCAAATTGTTTTACAGACAAAATATATGTATTCGATAAGATGAAAATTACAGCGAAGCTTGGCGCTCCGTTCTCTTGAATATCCCGTCAGGGATAGGGATATAGCGTGAAAATATGTATGTATGAAAATTATAGAAAGTACTATCGTGTGCGTTTATTTCTGCGTTTATTTAGTACCTACCTAAATAAATAGAATTCGATATTGTACCTAGTATACATAAAATATTCATACAAGTAATCAAAATCTAGCTCTCCAATTACATATAATTTAAACACATACAAAACAACCGAATTGGAAAATCTCTGTGAATGAATGGGTTTCTGAATTTGACAATGTCCTTATTGTCAATAAATATAATAATAATAATAATAGGAAGAACTCAAGTCAACTCAACTCTCAGTTCAACTGATACTGAAAGTTCACAAAATGAGCGAATTCTATTTGCTTGATGAAAATTAACAATTGACATTTTCCGTCTCTTTTGACGTGCAGTAACAACAGGAAACAATTTTTAACGAGAAATTTCAGTAGAAGATACAGATAGAAAAACCGAAAACCTATAAAACGCGAGTTTGTTATGAGAATAAAAAATCTCCACAGTTGGGAAATGGAACTGTATATTCTAATCAACGCATTTCTCATTTATATTGCAAGTTATAGAATGGATGAGGCTTTTCTACTGAACTTTATACAATTGTTACTACGGTCAAGGTCTTGCTCATAAAATGGTACTATACATCTAGTAAATAGTAACAGATGTAAAAGTTAATGCAGATGATCTCGTAGCTAAGAGAACTAGGACATGTGCTCTAATAGTATATAAAAGTAGGTAGACTTTTATATACTATTAGAGAATGCGTTAGTGAATGACCTCAACCCGCAGCGCCGCCGCCGGTGTGACGATAATCTATACAGACAGATGCAAATAGACAGGAAATCCTTCATATGTTAAGAGCCCAATAAATCCACAAATTTCGTTTATATTTTTTGTCCGTTCTGTAGCTTTTCATTTTGCATTACAAAACCATTGTGATTTAAATAAATAAGTCGTATTGGAGTCGCGACTGAGATCACCTTTGCTTTGAAAATGAAATCAAGGTGAATGCTAATGTTTGTTCGACCTTCAATTTTTTTTAAGATGGTATGTAGGTATTTTGCAAAATATTGTGATTTACAACGCATATACATACATTTATGTAATTTCCTCTAATACAACTTACAAGGCCTATACGATGTAATTCATGAATTTTAACAATATAATTATTACAGGCAATAGATGTGCTTAGTCAATGGCCGCTTTTATAATTCACCGTTGAACAATTTTATCGCCACGATTTTACCGTCCACAACACAATAGGTAAGCAAAAAGCTTCCCAATTCTGTCGTGACGTTTTTTCCGTCGATGATAACGTCCACGGCATGACGTTATCGTCGACGGAATTTTTAAAGCGTCTATACATTTTGCTTCCCTATTGTACCGTGGACGATAAAATCTTGGCGATAAATTCATTCAAAGGATAATTATAAAACAGCCAATATCTGTCTTCTTATTACTAAGTCCTTAACACTCTCCAGTTAAGTGATAGCAGACTTTACTGGAGTTAAAAAGGACTTCTTGGGAAAAACCCGAAAACTTCAGTTGCACATATTTATTCAAACTCCGATTCTCAATACTTGCACAGAATTTTAACGCACAAATACTATCACATAATAAATTCCACGAATTATGTTTTATATGAACCTCAATATGTTCGTGGGTACTGCTTTGAAAAACATCGATGGAGAATGACTTGGTTCAATATTATGATATTTTGAGCTTTATCTGGAGTCTAGACACCACAACAGACTTTCTATAAGTCAAGATTTATATAATAGTTATAATAATCAGTTAAACGTAGTCAAGGGTGATAAAACAAAAACGCTTAAGACGGCTATCTATAGACAGCCAGAAAAAATGTTGACAGCTCTAAATAACTACATTAAATCTTAAAATTTTCGCGGTTTTCCACGCGAGACTGAACTTTCTTTTTTTACCTTCATGTTTTTGATGGGATGTTTATTATATTATGATATTTTCTTGAAATCACTTCTTTAATATTAATAAACACGGTCAGTAATTTCTTAATTATTACCCAAAGTATTTGCAAATTAGATGAGTAAAATAGGAATATAGTATATATATTTGTGTACCCAATGTAATCTGTAGGTTGCCGGCTTTAACTTCACTATAATTTTTACATATAAGCAAATTACCAATAAATAAAGTAATTACTGAGTACGTACAATAATATTTTAGTAACAGTACGTAACACTGAAGTACCTATTACAGTTATATTTGGAGCGCTATACAGTCACTGAACCAATATCCTACAAACGGGGCGACAAGTGCTTCAAGCGACGGCCGTGTCCTCGAGTAGACCTCCACATGGAAAGTACGTTGTTCCGTTATTGTTAGCCCAGGACCTTGAACTTTGAGAGCGCGTGATAAACATGTTTACGCAATGCGCACTCATTATTGTCTCTATGACGTCTTAATTTGTTCTGCGCTCCATAAAATTATTTTTCTTCGACACGGTAATACTATTGCCAATAATTTATTTATATTTCAATTACTACAAATAAGTCTTATTATTTATAATTATAATAATAAATTGTTATTCAATTAATATTTCAATTACCCTAATTTGTATTGAGAAGTTGAGCAAGAATTAAATATTATATCGTCTTGACAACTATTGTCGGACTAATAATAATTATACCTATATAGAATATACATAATATCGTTACGTATGTAGTATAATTATAAAAATATCTTTTATCGAATTTAGATGACACGTGTAAACGCGTTATATACGCAGTTCTCTGATAAGAAACGATGTAATGAAAACTGGCTACGTAAAACTAGTTACAAACATACATATTATATGTATACTATCTATGTAAATAAAATATAGATGATGTTATAACTTCCTGGTTATTCGACAGTCTTATGCTGCGTATTATCATAAAAATAGCAAAAACAATGATCAAGGAAAAACATTGCTGTTTATGTTCGTATTATAAAGTCCTTTGTGACGTATAGCGTGCTACGATGACCGAGGCAACAGATAATGAGTACGTCAAGGTCAACGCGTGCTGATTATGATTACTGCGAGTGGACATTCTTTGTTCCAATAATGATTAATGCCGAGTTGCTGACCGCCGTCGAGGTGTCGCGAAGTATTGTGCTCGAGAAATCAGGAAGCGTCCGTACGCGTCAATGTCAACCAGCAAGGTCTTTTTGAGCACCCCACAGGCCCAAACAAACACCCTCCTTTAAGTGTTTGTGTTTAGTAGTGGAAGATTTCTTCTACCTGCAGTATGTGTTATATATACACGTATGTACATATTGTTAGCACGGCGAATACAATTACAGTGTCATCGGTGTAAACTGTAAACATATACACAGACGACGACTAATATGCTCCTTATATTTTATTATTATAACTAGCTGTGACCGCGGCTTCGCCCGCGTGGAGTTCTATAAAACTATAAGAGTATCAGTACAAATCAATAGGTATAATATAAATTTTTACCACTCGCCTAAACTATTTTTATTCAAAAATCACATAAATTTTCAGTTAACTTTATTAACATGTTACACATGAATGTCGCGCAAATTTTTTCGATGGCTTATATTTTTTGTGGAATATTTTTTTTATTTTGTTGTAGCGAATGTTCAGTCCGACGCGTATTTTATTTTGTTATTGCAAAAACACGTTCATAAAATCTAAGCTACTCATCCAAGCATCACTGGTGTGTAAAAGTCAATTTTTTCCCAAAAAAAAATTTTGCAGAAGATAAGCTAATTTATTTTGATAAGAATTTAACATCATTTACCTAACTTACCCCCGACAAATTAAAATTAGTTTTAAATATATTTTTACATACATACATACATATCTTCACGCTGTTCACCTAACGGGGTAGTCAGAGAGGACGGAGCGCCAAGCCTCACTCACGGCCCTTACGTATTTCTTTCGCTTCCTCAAATCTCATCATTATCCTAGTTATTAAAATATGAATTTTATCAATTTGTGAACTAAAATTAATATATAGACATTAGATATAACATAAGTAGTCGCGAACTTTTTTACCGGTCTTTTTAAACTATACCTTTTCTGAGGAAAGCATTTTTTATATCTTACCAGCGCTACGTAAGAAAGTGATTTGCTCGACCATTATTTCGTCGACTTACGTTACAAAATTGGTCTTCACGAAAAGCCTTTTTATTTTAACAAAATAATATACAACGTAAGTCCACCCTGAATGTCCATTCTAAATATCGGTCAAAGAATTTTTTAAATCGGATGAGTAGTTTTAGAGATAACTCCTACATCCAAACTTACAAACTTTTCCTTTTTTAATATTACTTTATAGATAAGAAGTTATGACTATAAAGCACCACAATTGACTTTTTTAAATGGAAGTAAAACATGATGTGAACTACTACTTCCGTGTGTAAAACTGTTAAGAAATATTATTTCTTTTTCAGCCATTTCCTAGTAAGTAGTTATTTTTTCCATGCCTTCTATGTTATGTTATAAGTACATACATACATTAGGTCTTTACCTATGAAATTGCCGTTTAGTATACAAAAAGTTAAAGTATTTTCTTTATACATATTATTTATAATAATCAAAGTATGCACCCATGCTATCGATGCATCGCTGCCAGTGCAGTGGTAATTTTTCAATGCCTTTCTTGAAGAAGTTAGGTGTACGGGAGGCAACAAACTCTTCAAAGTCATTTTGTACTGCCTCTCGGGTATAGAACTTTTTTGCTGCCAAGAATTTGTCCAAATTTTGGAAAAAGTAAAAGTCTGTCGGCACAAGTTCTGGTGAGTACGTTGGATGATGCGAAACTTCCAACCTTAGCTCTTGTAGCTTAGAGACCGTCTGTTGTGCCGTGTGAGATCGAGCGTTGTCGTGCAGGAGCAGCGGATGAACGACTAACTAAGGCTAGCCGGAGATTTGCGAACTTCTCCATCATTGTGTCCAGTTCCTCACAGTACACATCCGCAATAATGCTTGTGACATGATAAGAAGCTGTGATGAATTACATTGGCACTAGACCACCAAACAGTAACCATCACTTTTCTTGGTGTAAGTTTTCGTTTGGAGCATTGCGTATGTGTTGAGCCAGGGTCTAATCAACATGACGACCGCTTACAATTGTCAAAAAGAATCCATTTTTCATCGCAAATGAAAACGTGGTTCAAAATCCCTTCGTTTCTATATCTATTAAGCAACGCAAGGCATACCTCAACGCGTTCGTCGCGCTGGCCATCGTTCATTTCATGCGGCACCCACTTATCAAGCTTTTTAACCTTGCCAATTTGACGCGAATGGAGCAATATTGTTTTGATGCTAACATCGGAATCTGCTGCTAAATCAGCAGTAGATTGAGTATCATCAGCTTCCACTGTCCGCTTTAATTCGTCGTTGTTGACTTTAGTTTTCGGGTTCATTTTTCAGATCAAAATTTCTATGTCGGAAGCGTTCAAACCAATAACGGATCATGTGTTCGTTTGTAGTGTTCAGCTGTTTGTGCCGCATTGCTACCGCGACGGAACTTGTATTCCGTAATTACTCGTATTTTTATCGTGTCCATACTGATGCAAAAGATACGAATGTAGCGAAAACAAAACACTAATCAATAAACAAATGATTGGATTTGAAAATAAAATTCCATATTTTTAAAATAAAATTCATTTATTGCCATACACAAATTACATTTCAAATGGCCAGTATTGTAGAACGGCAACTTCAAAGGTTTATATTATATTAGCTATATATCTATACTACTATATAATACTCTAGCGTCTGTGTAATTATAATTTAACTGTCAAATTATGTGGTAATTTTATGACTCACTGACTTCGATTCTACCATTTTTAAGTTTTGTCTGTATAGCTAAAGAACGGCTTGTCTGATCTTGATGAAAATCGGTAAGTAGTAAGAACATATGATTGTGCTCATGATAGGCTACTTATTTTATTTTAAATCTATCCCTAAAGGAGTGAAAAGGGGAATGAAACATTGTATGGGAAATGGTAAACCGCTGAACCAAAATTTCAGACATCAGAGAACGGACATAGGCTTATTGTGAAAAGGGGGATGAAACTTTGTATGGCGAAAGCTTATTCTAGGTAATGATAAAATTTGGTGCGGTGATAAGACATTATTTATTAAAAATACATAGACTACTTTTTCATCAAAAATCTGTAAAATGGGGGACGGGAGGGAGTTCTACGAAACTTTGTACGGGAAATGCCAAACCACTGAACTGACCACTGATTGGATATAGTTTGGCACCTGGGAATGGACATAGGCTACTTTTTATAAAAAATCTACCTGCAAGGTAATGATAAAATTTGGTGCGGTGATAAGACATTATTTATTAAAAATACATAGACTACTTTTTATCAAAAATCTGTAAAATGGGGGACGGGAGGGAGGGCTACGAAACTTTGTACGGGAAATGCTAAACCACTGAACTGACCACTGATTGGATATAGTTTGGCACCTGGGAATGGACATAGGCTACTTTTTATAAAAAATCTAACTGCAAGAGGGTGAAAAGGGAGATGAAACTTGTATGGGAAATGCTAAAACTTGGTAATGAAAAATTTGGTGCGGTGATAACATTTTTTTTTTTAAATACATAGGCTACTTTTTTTTATCAAAAATCTGTGAAAAGGGTGACGGGAAGGAGGGGGACCAAACTTTATAGGGGAAATGCTAAACCGCTGAACCGATTATGATGTAGCATGGATATAGTTGGACACCTGGGAACGGACACAAGCTATTTTTTTATCAAAAAACTACCCCTAAGGAGGTGAAAAGGGGGATGAAACTTTGAATGGGAAATGCTGAACCCCCGAACCAATTATGATGTTTGGTACAGAGATAGTGTGCCCGGAGACAGACGTAGGCTAGACGTAGACTTTTTTTCAAAAACAATCTTTAAACATACTATGTACATGTACATATAATCTAACCTAATCCGGGAAAACCACGAAAAAATTTTCCGCGCAGACGACGTCGCGGGTACAGCTAGTGTATGTATAAAAAAGAAGATGTCCTGACTGACTGATTCATCATCGCCCAGTAGTTTTACTGAAGCTAGAAACACGTTTGGGTAGTAGCTTTCTTTTCTGACGAAGTGCCAAGTTAAAAAGTGATTTTTCGAAATTAAATACGTAAAAAAGTGAAAAGGGAGGGCAAAGTTTGTAGGAGAAAAGAGAAGTCTTTATCTATTGACATGATTTAGCTTCCTCTTCACTAAAAATAATTATTAAACACCTATTTCAGTATTTATCAGATTTCATACCCTAAAGGTTCATATTAGGATGAACTAATTGATTGTTATCATCGCTCAACCGAGATTACTGAAGCTAGGAACATTTTTAGACAGTAGCTTTCTTTTATGACTCAGATAAGGAGGGATTTTTTAACAATCAACCCTAAGAGGGTGAAAAGGGGTGGCAAAATTTGTACGAGGAAAAAAAAACGAGATAAATTCTAATATTTTTGGCTATCCTCCTCCCAAACTTCCAAACCCATTTATCGACACGTGTTTCGCCTCTTAACAAAGGGTCTTCAGCATATTTCAAAGATCCGATTCGGTGCTGGTTAGCTGACCGAGTCTGATCTCTGGAATATTCTGCTTCGATAAGACGTGAAACACGTGTCGATTAGTAGGCTTGAAATTTGGGGCTGAAGATGGTTAAAAATGACAAAAATTATGACATGAAATGGATAATCGCAAAGTAATCCCTGAGTCTGTAAATAGGATATATTTTCATCCTTTTTATTAACCACTTAATGGGTTTTCTGAAATAAAACCCACTTAATGTATTAAATAATTTTTATTATTTACTCATTCATTGTTTAATTTATTAAATACTTCCCTCTTTTTTATCTTAAGTTCTAGCAATAATTCATATGCGTATAATAAATAATTATTTCACAATTGACGCGGGGGCTCTTTTTCTTAGTGATCACAAGAAATCAAATACGATAAGCATTGACAATTTTGGACTAACTCACTCGTTTAACTCACTGATGAGGCTATACTCTCTGTGCCTACGTTACGAGTAATAAAGAATGAACGAGTCGGGGTGCACCGAATTCTCATACTCGCTTCAAATGCTTAATCGAGCAATCAATTTATGTACTAAAAGTGGTTTGAAGATTTTTATTCGGTGCCTGGCCTACCTGACTCGATTGAACCCATATAAATCGACTTGCTATATCCCAATGATCGAGTTTGCTATATCTCAGTGTTGGGCAAAAGTAATTTTAATTATATAGTAATCGTTTGCCTACCAAAATATGTTCACAATTACATTTTGACCAACACTGCGGTATCCTAAAGTGTCACGTTACAGAGTTATTTGCAGGAAAAGGTCGATGTAAGAAAACTTCAAACCATAAAATTAAATGTTTTTACGCATTATATTGTACTCAAATACCAATTCTAGATAGAGTAATCTTCTTACTATAAGTATTATTATGTTCTAAGTGGTATTAGCGGCCACATATTTTTTTTTAACCTTATTATCATGTCGTTGAGTATCACACTGCAGAGATAATGGGCAGGACATACGAAGAACCCGATAAGTATTGGCAATATGTATTCATCTGGGCTGGCCATCGACCTACGAGCTGGCAGATGGCAGTACATTATGGTATACTTCTAAGAACTAAAAATTACTATTTTAATTTAATTAATTCTGACATTTTTTTTTCGTAGTTATTGAAGTTTCATACATCAATCTTTTCCTGCAGATAACTCTTTAACGAGACATTTTAAGACATAGCAACTTTAATATTTTTTTGTTCGTGTATAAGTGTCCCCAATCTATATAATATATTAGGTTACATTGTGCGCCGCTGTTTTCGATTAAAATAAAATGGCGGTTGATAATTTAAGGTATGTATAATTTCAAAAACATAAAGAAAAAATAAAACTTATATTTCATCGCCACCGTATATTTTCTACTAATTACGCTACAGTTTATACAATAAAGTTCAGGAAAAAAAGTTTAATTTTTTCTTTACTTAAAAAATGTTTTTAACTTAAATCACATAAGTTTTAGCGTTTAAGGTTTAATAACAAAACAAAAAAAAATTAAATCACAAACTGTAGTGTAGAGAATAAATGGCGGCAACGAAATGTCAGTCTTGTGATTATAATTTTGTTACAAATTAATTCTGAAATTTCACTACATTTTATCGGAAGGTTTATTGTGAAAACTATTAATTATAAAGCCGGAATGATTGAAGTCAGAAATAGTAAATTAGTGGAAATAATTAATCTTAAATATAAAAATTATTACCTAATATAAGTTTGTTTTTTAACTAGTAATTTCCTTTGATATTTATTGTAACTGTTGTTTACAGAACAGTTTTCGCCTTTTTGATGGTTTTCTGAGAAAATATAGTAGATAATATTAAGGCGTAAGTAAATATGTACGTACATACATGTAATATTACGTACACGAGTGGGTCTGTGTAATATTTATTTATTACAAGCATATAAAGAGTAACCTTGTAGAAGCAACAAATCGGTAAAATTAGTTATTATTTTTTATTGTTTATAATTTATCACGCGAAATTGTACTGTATGTAAACGGGAGAAGTTTAAAAGTTGCATGAAAATATGTTATCGCCGTAGTCCTAATCAGAAAAGCAGTGAGACCTTGAGCCTGACCCTGGGTATTTTTATCCGGACATTTCGCGAAATATACATGCGTAAATAGCAACGTGATGAGGATCTGACATCCTCGTGTTTTATGATCCCTATCTGTTGATAAATTATTCAGAGATACAGATATACCACAGGTGGGAACACACATATCGGCTAATCTTATTAGGGTTCCTAAACGACAGCTTGAGTGTCCACTTTTTGGTGAAATAATGTAAGTTTTGCTAAAAAATATTAACTATAATCATTATCATCAGCCATTAGGATAATCGATACACATACATTGATGTTTCGAAATCATTCGATGTCACCGTTCGATACATAGAATAAGATTTGTAATTTTCCGAAGCAAACAAATATTCAATTAATCGACATATTTTCATATGATATATCCGATATGTGTATTAATTTATACAGTCTATAAATACTGTGTATCTCGGACTGTCAAAAATCCGATACTGATTGAGTACTGCCAACATTACTTACAGAAAAATCTCTTTAAAGTTCCGTTTTGAATTGATCCGTTCTCCTCAATATATTCCCTTTCCCCTTTACTTTTTTTCTTAGCAATTGAGGACAAAAAGGCATTTCTTATATTGTCAATTTTATCGTAGTTATAATCGGTTTAATAACACCTCTGTCAATCCATGAAACAATAGAAGCTAAAAATATTTGATATTGAAATACTATCGATATTATTAATAAAATGATGTATAGAAAAGTTTAGTTTCGAAGTATCATATCGACTAAAAACATCGATGTGTTTTCTAAGTGGACACCCCTAGCCTGTCAATCTTCCGCTGTCGCTATCTAGTGTACCTGTACCGCTCAGAATATTTTGTCTAATATTGTACGTCGTTTTGGACAAACGTATGCTTTGTGAGAGCAATAAAATATACGAAAGTAATTTTTTATTTATTTTAATTTTTCTAAAATTTAATAAACTTATTATTTAATTTAATTTACACGAAAGACGAAAAGGGTGAGCGTAGTATAATATATACATATACACATCATGTCCTCACGCCATGTGGAGCGCCAAGCATCTCATCTCGGTCCTTTCATTACTTCTTTCGCCACCTCAAATCAAAAAAAAAATTGTCAACCATTTCGATCATTTCAAATTTGAACTTAATTAATGTGTCGTATATTTGAATTTGAATTTAAATTTGCTGTTGTCCGCGACTTCATCCGCGTGGAATTTAAAAAAAGTAGCGTATGCCCTTTTCTAGGGTTTAAACTATCTCTATATCAAATTTCATCAAAATCGGTTCAGTAATTTAGTCTTAAAAACCTAATGGAAAGATAGACACTTGCATTTATAATATTATCACGAATAGTATGTAATGGATTGCTGCAATATAAGTTTTAAGAAAATTAAATGAATTATGTGTTACATTTTGTGTGATAAGCTAGAAAACGATCCCTGCAAACAATATTCTCACGTTTGCCACCTCTGTTAGACTCTTTTCAATAACGAAGAGGTTTAATTTTAGAATCACGCTTATTTCAACTCTCGTATTTTCGTTATAACTATGATTAGTTTAGGTTCATTGATGACGCCTTTGGCTTTTCTGTCTTTGAATCTTTGTTCAATAGTGTAAAAATTAGCCAAAAGACATATCTATCATGTTGTAATAATGACATTTTACGCATAATATTTCATTGTTTTTATTAAACTAAGACCAGAAAACTCAAGAGTTCTCTCTTATTCATGACCTGTTTAGTGGAAAAATAATACATAAATATAAACAATATGTACCTATAATATAAATATTATAAATAACATTAAATATAAATAATAATATTGCTTTAACAGTAAACGACGTAACACTCACGAAATCGTCTTTATATACCTGGACAGTTACTCTCTTATACTAACTCTTATAATTAGGTATACGTCAAATATTGTTAAATTTCGTTGCTTAGATTACATACGAGATCATCTAACAAATAACAGAATCAAATACACTGTCACCAAGATAACACAAGCCAACAAACGATGACTTCTACTTGTCGTACAAGTTGAACTTGTAATTCAGAATTGAGAACACATTTTCATTTTATATTTATATGACAGCATTTTTTAAATGTGTATAACAAATAATTGCAATCTATTTTTATTACATAAATTACATATTACTCTTTTTAAACACTAATGAATTAATTTTAACTCGGTTTAACCTATTCAAATTTTATTTTAATTTAAAAAACCAACAAATTATACTGCTCTGAAAATTATGGTATAACATATCTAGTTTAAAGTTATGTAATATTCCGTAACATTATTTTACTGTTATAAATGTTATTTTTTGAAAAAGGGTGAACCTAAAATTATAAATAAGAAAAAATATTAACTTCAAAACGGTATACAAAATTAAAAAAAAATGCTAAACTTACTGTTAATGACACTGGTAAATAATGGGTTAATTAGATCTACTTTGTAAGCAGTATATCTGTGGTGTAAATTCATTGAATGTAAACGATTTCTTGTAGTCTTAGTATGCACATCGAAATGCTCTGCAAAATGTCTAGTTGGTATAAACCCATCTATTTTGTAAGGTCGTAACATTTCCAAGTGTTGTTCATTTGATAACGCCGTAATACCACGATTTCCTTGACGATGGTCTAGCACGTCGCCTTCTTCCGCATACCTTCCGACCCATAAGCTTACTGTATTTCGCTAAAAAAATAAACTAAATAGGTTTGAAAAAAATATATAAAACTGGACAATGCGTTGATAGATTAGTGACAATATTATGAGCCTACCGATATGAATAACAATTGTGTAACGGACCTCAATAGAAATTGCAGGAGGCAATTTCCAAATGAAATAAATAAATAAAATATTTTTCCTTAAATTTTTACAAAGACATGATTGACATGTCGTACTTTTTTGTGTCGCGGTTTCCTTTAAAGAGAATATAATACGCTAAGGCAGTTTCCTTGGTTCCTCTACCCCTATCTTAAAATTTTTAAATTTTACAGTAAAAACTCTTTCCAATTTAAGTATTGAATTTGAAGTCCTTGATGAGTAAAAGTTGAATGGGTGTGGGTAGGTCGGTGAAAATGATTCATAAGTGTATGGTTCCGTGTATAGGGATTTTGAGTATTTTTGAGTGAAAAACTTTGAACAACGTATTTTTAACTTCAGTTTATTAAGTAGCGACCGCCCGCGACTTCGTCCGCATGAACTCGAGTTTTCCGTGGAAATCAAGGTGAAAGGATGTGAAAGAAGGACAAACAAACGTTCGAATTTACAATATATAGTTAGAATTAGTTTTGATCTAGTACGTAAAAAACAATAATTCGAATTGTCTATGTAAAAATATTCTCTGATTTTTTCGAGTAGTTGAACAATGACTCCTTGTTGCTTACGTGAGTCATTGCAACTATAAATCCTAACCGGATTGGACTTCTTTCTTCCCATTCCAAAAATAGTAGGATACATCCAGTTTCACAATGTTTACCATCAGTTTATTCTGACGCTGTATTAGTTTTATTTATTATCGAATCATAATAAATCGATACTGAATGATATAAACCGTCATAAAATAATCGCACTCGCTAACAACTCAATTTCTCATTATTTGTGTTTGTTTGGAATATCTTAGTTAGCTATCGGTATCCCGACCATATAGTAAATTTTCTTTGTATTTATCTATTCCATTCAATTAACTTAAAACAACACAAATTATGAAGATCATAAAGGTTCCAAGTTTGACTACGCATCCATAAATTGCAATTAATTTTTATTGACTATTCTTTGGCACATGTCGCTCTTCGATTCTCGTCGTTTGTGTTAGTTGGGAATACGAAAATTATCGATTGGTATCTCGTACGTTTATCTTTCAAGTTTGAATTTAGGAATGACAAAGACACTAATAGAAACTTCAATTTGCTGATTTTGTTGAGTCGGTAAAACAATCTATTACACGGCAAATTCAAAGGTTTTGAAACGGCTAAACATTCATTTTCATTTTCATACATAGTACAATAACCCAAATAATTCAATGATCTCATCTAAATACCTAGTAGATTTCTAATTGGCAAGCGCTCATAGTATTTTTTTCAGGGGATAAATTCAAAATATCTTAGTGTGGTTCATGCCATGATTTGTCGAAGGTTATAGATAGTTACCAAAAGTCCGTAAAAATACGTAAAATAAATTTGCAAAATGTTTATATTAAACACATTGAATTTTCAAGAAAGCACAATTTAGTACTAGTTCATCATGTTTCATGTTACTTTGCTGCCTTTTAAACTACAACGAACGTTAAATTGAAGGTTATAATGCATATTAGGTACTATAAATATACATAGAAACTCAATGGTTAGTTCATAGGTATTTAGCGAAGTATCATTTGTTCATTTGTCACAGTAGCTACAAGGAAGAAATGTAAATATTTCAATTATAACATTTTTATACGTGACAAAGCTAAAAGTTCAAGATATCACGCTCAACTCACGTCAATCGTCGCGCGGGCCGAGGTCGTGTTGGCAGTCTAGGAAGTCAAACGATTCGACCTCGACCTTGTGCGAAAAAATATTCGACATAACGCACCCAAGCACACCCGCCACTTTTCCGCGTAGCGCTCTTCGTTGCTATCTTGAAACTTTAGAAGCAAATAATAAATGTTCATTAAAAAAATACAAAATTTCTTCAAAATAAATATTATTTATAAGCCCATTGAGAACGCTAACATAGAAATAATAAGACGATTAATAATAATGGAATATCTCTATTAAAATAAAATAATGTTTTTATTCTATATTTTTTCTTTGGAACTTAATTTTATTTATTTGTGCAGTTCCGTTTCGAGATTCGGAGAAGAAATCGGAAAAGTGCAAGCCGTACTTGCACAATTAGTTTCCCGTATTTTGTTTAATTACCAGCCATCAACAGTAGAATGTTTTTGATATTGATGATAGTTATTTCTGCTGCACTTCTTCGTCATGCAGTTTCGTCAGTGCGGATAGTAAATCATCTCCCTCTCTAACTTTGTTTGACCAGATTAGGTCCTTTTCATCCAACTATCCCAACAACTTCAATATCGCTCACATTAATGCTCAGAGTATTCCTACTCACCACTCGGATCTTCAGGCATCCATTAGCAGTGCTCATCTTGACGCCTTGCTAGTTTCTGAGTCTTTTCTTAAGCCTTCTCTCCTTTCTAATCAGTTCGCACTCCCTGTCTTGATTCGAAATGATAGAATCGGCAAAGGCTGCGGTGGTGTAGCTATTTACCTGCGGGCTGATATACCTTATAAGGTTATTAGTGTATCTCCATCCCTTTATTCTGAATCAGCTGAATACATCTTTCTTGAAATTATATTATATCATACCAAAATTTTACTTGCAGTTTTCTACAGTCCCAACCTAAGTATCAACTACTTTGAATCCCTGGATAATATTCTTAATGATCTTTGTCCCGTTTATAACCATATTATCCTTATGGGTGATTTTAACACTTGCTTAATTAAAAATGACTCTCGAACTCAAAAACTTCAGTCCTTATTATCGTCCTTTGATCTATATATCTTACCACTTTCAGCTACTCATCATTTTCCTAATTGTGTTCCTTCTCTATTAGATTTGATTATAGTTTCATCTCCGGATCATGTTTCCACTCATGGACAAACTACGGCTTCCTTTTCCTTTCACGATCTTATTTACCTGTCTTATCGTGTTCGCCCCCCTAAACGTAATAAATCTCAATTTCTCCTTTGCTGTAGTTACAGGAACTTGGATTTGGAGGCGTTACAGCGTGATGCTGGCGATATTGATTGGGCATTAGTGATCCGTGGCACTAACCTTGATACTAAAGTGAATGAATTTAATCATAAAATCATTAAACTTTATGACCGACATGCCCCACTTAAACGTATTAAGTTTAAACATAAACCAGCGCCTTGGATAACTTCTAATATCAGGGAAGCTATGGCTCATAGGGACAGGGCTAAGAGAAGATATAAGCGGTGTCCTTCCGAGTATAAATTATTAATATTCAAAGATCTGCGTAATCGCTGCAATCGTCTGTGTAGGGATGCAAAAAGGCGCTACTTTCACGATTCTTTGGTAGATCGTAACTCCAGTGAGGTTTGGAAATTCCTTAAATCTATCGGCATCGGTAAGTCTCCAGTCACTGCTGGCAATGATTTACCTCCGGTGTGTTTAGATTCTTCTGTCAAAGCTAACACTTTATCGGAGTTATCGAGTTTGCCAAAACTGCAGTGTCCTTCTTTTGACCTTATTCCTGTGTCGGAAGATGATATTAAAAAATCAGTGCTTGCCATCTCGTCTACTGCCGTCGGTAACGATGATTTATGCTCGAGAATGATTAGTCCAATTCTTCCCTTACTTCTTCCCATTCTTACACACATCTTTAACTATCTTTGACGTCTCACTATTTCCCATTAGCTTGGAAATTAGCTCATGTAATTCCTTTACCTAAAGTCTCTAATCCGGCCTCTTTATCTCATTTTCGACCAATTTCTATTTTACTATTTCTTGCAAAGGTCCTTGAACACATTGTTCATAAGCAACTATCCAACTTCTTATCTTCCTATAAACTCCTTAGCCCTTTCCAGTCCGGTTTTCGTGTTGGTCACAGTACTGTCACTGCTCTCGTCAATGTTACTAATGATATTCGTTGGGCCATGGAGAATAAATCTCTTACTCTACTAGTCTTACTTGATTTTAGCAGTGCCTTTAATTCAGTAAATTTCGACATTCTTCTTGGTATCCTTGAATCTATCAATTTCTCTTCATCTGCCATATCTTGGTTTAACTTCTATCTTCGAGGCCGCTCACAGTGTGTTCGCCTCAACGAGAACTTGTCTGATTGGTTTGACCTCAGTGCGGGTATGCCTCAGGGTGGCGTCCTTTCTCCATTACTTTTTTCTATCTTTATTAATTCTATCACTAATATAATATCTTCCAAATACCATCTTTATGCAGACGATTTGCAGCTTTATCGTCATTTTATAGCATCTGATGTTGATGTAGCTATTGCTGCTATGAACAAGGATTCAAAAAAGTTGACCCAATGGGCTGAATCTTTTGGTCTCCTTTTGAATCCTAGTAAGTCTCAGGCCACGATTATTGGTAGTAAAATTATGCGTAGTTCGTTAGATTTTGCTTCTCTCCCATCTGTGGTTTTAAATGATATTGCGATTCCTTATACTGACACTGTAAAAAATCTGGGTGTCATATTTGATTCTACGCTTTCATGGAATGTGCATATCAGCGACATCAGTCGTAAAATCCACTTCTCTCTTCATTCGCTGAAATGCCTCCAAAATTTCTTGCCTCTAAAAACTAAGATTTCTCTTACTCAATGTCTTATTCTACCTATCTTAGATTATGCTGATGCCTGCTATTTGGATGCCTCAGAGGAGCTCTTAAATAAACTTGACCGCTTGCAAAATTTACGTATACGGTTTATTTTCGGACTGAAGAAATTTGATCATGTGTCTCATTTTCGCAAGGATCTCAAGTGGCTTCCCATTCGTTTTCGTAGGAATACTCGAGTACTATGTCTCCTCTTCAATATTCTTCATAACCAGTCTTCTCCAACCTACTTACGGGAGCGGTTTCTTTTGCACGCCCTCTAGATGCTCCCTGCAACGCACATCTTAGAACTCTTCTAAAGTTTCCGTCCCATAAATCTGTTTTCTTTTCCCATTCCTTCTCTGTACATGCTGTTAGATTGTGGAATTCGCTACCGCCTGATATTCAAGATGTCACTTCTATCTCAGTTTTTAAAAAACGATTAAAAAAATATTATTTGTCACTGTCCTGATTTTCCATATTGTATTTATATAGTATATATTTATTCATTTGTATATGTACACGTCTTGGAGTATGTATGTAGATTTGTTCATATGTATATATAATTATGTATTTGTATGTGTGAGTGTGTGTATGTGTGTGTATATATATGTTATGGGTATATAAGTATAAATATAAGTTGTACACACTAAATTTGCTTCTAAATATTATGTCTCCCATCGCAGGTCTGCTGGAAGAGATTTCTTTATGAAATAAGCAGTGCCTTTGTACATTATTTTCTTGTCATGCTTTCTTCTTTTATTTGTATTTGTATTATGTGTACATAAATTGTTAAATAAATAAAAATAAATAGAACAGTTTGTCAAGACTTTCAACTGACAACTTTCTCTTTATGTATGTAGTCTCTTCAAGTAAAAATTTAATGTGGTAGTCTTTTTATGTAAAAAAATATGAAATGTAATGCAATCGTAATAATTTTCCTTCGATGTACAACCTTATTCTCTTACAACTTAACTATGTCTAGAAACATTTGTATTCATATTTGGGTTTACAGATAACAAAGCTAAACCAAATAGCGATAAGATTGAAACCTGGCAACTGTCCTGTTTTTGCGGTCGTGTCCGTTGAAATGTTTACAAGTCCAACCCGTCCGGCTTTTGTTAGGTTTTTTATTTAGTTTAATAAAACTCTTAGTTTATTTTCATATAACAATATTTTAGGAAAAAGACTGAGCTATTATGAAAACTACGGACTTAAATGCTATCATAATTATTATTGTCAAACGGCAGATCGTTTTCTTTGTTTAAGCACGTCATGTTAAGCTGCCGGCACATTCTACGTATGCACTATGCACATATTTTTGTTTATCTCCCGGACGTAATGCAATTTTATTTAAATTAAAAATTTTGACAAGTATTTTCTTTCCTTACAATTATCCTATAGAACATTTTACATATATACATATCTTTATCACTAACGGGGTAGCCAGAGAGGACGGAGCGCCAAGAGTCGCGGTTCTTACATATTTCTTAAATAGTTTTTTCGTTTACTCAAATCTCATCATTTTCGCCTAGGTATTCAAGTGCTTTTAACATTTCCATTTTTTCATTTTTCCGTCAGCTAACACTGGCTATTTGATCTTGATAAGTCAGCCTTGGTCTTCCTTGACTTCTTTTACCACTCGCTTTCGCTATGTAGATTTTCTTCGTCAGTCTTTCATCACTCATTCTTTCTATGTGCGCGAACCATCTAACCATTCTTTTCTTCGTTTTTACAATAACAGTGTCGTGCAATCATGTCATGCTGCGTATCTCTTCATTGCATATTCTGTCCGCAAGGGTGACACCGCACATATTTGTAAGAGATCGCATTTCTACTGCATTTATATTACTTTCACTCGATTTTAGGCATATCCAGGCCTCACTACCGTACAATAAAGTTGGATCCAACACCACATTGTGTATGGCCATTTTAACTGAGTTAGATATATTCACACTATCTACTAATGCGAACAGAGCACCGTTCACTTTATTGCCAGCTGCTACCAGTCTCGCCACATCCAACTCACATTTTCCATCCCCCGCAAACGCACTCCTCAGATATACAATTTCGTTCACTTGCTCTAGACATTTTCCATTTACCCATATTTCACACTTTGTCTGTATTTCCTCCCTTTCAAGCACCAGAACCTTAGTTTTTTTCACATCCATATTCAATCCTTTCACTTTACAATCTTCTTTCATGCACGTAAGTAGTGTCTACAACTTCGCTTCTGATGGTGCTATAAGCACAGCATCGTCAGCGTACAAAAGGCCACTGTACCATCGCATATCATACCACTCATATTACACGATATACAATTTCGTTCACTTGTTCTAGACATTTTCTATTTACCCATATTTCAACACTTTGTCTGTACTTCCTCCCTTTCAAACACCAGAACCTTAGTTTTTTTCACATTCGTATTCATTCCTTTCACTTTACAATCTTCTTTCATGCACGTAACTAGTGTCTGCAACTCCGCTCCTGATGGTGCTATAAGCACAGCATCGTCAGCGTACAAAAGACCACTGTACCATCGCATATCATACCACTCATATAACCTTTCAATGTCTGGAGGTAACTGTCCAAATACAGCACAATAGCCAGGCAGACATCATGCAGCCCTGTCTGACTCCCAGACTTCGAACCAGAACGACAAGTCAACATCTATTATTACACAGGCTCTGTGGCTCGATATAATGACCTCCTCAATTTCTTTCACACTACTCTATAGAATACTTTTTCAAGATCCACGAAAGCGCAGAAAACTTTCCGATCTATTGCCAAAAACCTCCCCAGGATACCGCGGAGCGGGAAAATCTGATCCATATAACTCCTACCGTTCCTAACACCACTTTGTGCCTCCCTCAAATATCTTTCAGATATACCTTTCATACGTTGAGTCAATACCTTGGTATAGACTTTACTTGCTAAGTTGACCAAGCAGATGGCACTATAGTATGCGCAGTCTAAATGGGAACTTTGCGCTTTACAGAGAGGTAGGTACTATGACTGCGGTGCGCCAGTCCTCTGGAACCTCTCTCTTCTGTCAGCAAAGATTGCATAGTTTGTAGAATATATCGCAGACCTATTACAATTGGCTTATACAGTTTTAAATTTAATTAAACGTGGAATGACTGTTTACAACAAAAAAATTATCTACATAATATAAAATATCAACATATGAGTTATGTATGTAGTTATGTAGTTACGACGCAGTAGCGTCTTCTATAAGCAAGGAACCGCGGCAAAGATTGGAGGTCAATATTTGCAGAAAATAACAGACAATATAAGTAGTTAAATAAAACTGTTGGGGAAATCGTCGATCTGTATACATTATCTGTGTACATTCTAAGCTTGATATAATTTGAAGGAATCACTCAGTACCCAATATCCACCACAAAATCTAAGAGTTCACAAGTTACTTATTAGCATTTTTGATTGCAATTCAGATTAAAATCATTCAACCAATACCAAACTAATTAAAAATATATATCATATCAGTCAGTTGTACAGAACTTTATACGTTCGATCGACACGTGTTTCGCCTCTCATTAGGTTTCAGACTTTGTAGCTGAGAAAAATAATATAAAAATTGGAAACTTCTATACGTACGTACGTATACTCGTATAACTTGATCTCTACGCAGGGTTACTAATCAGAGCTCATAATGTTTTTTACGTATGTGATAATTTAAATTGATTTGCAAGAAATTTTGATGGAAAGTTTTATTGAATTTTCATCACACATGGGAATCCCACGAATTCATTCGGACATAGTCGCTTCCGATAGGCATCAAAGAGAATTAACGAAATAAGGTACGGAAAAAACTAGTATGTGCTGTATGTAGGTACGAAAATGTGTTATAATATGTTGAATTAGAACGTGGAAAGCTCAGGACTGTATTAGTCACGAGTATATTAGTTTATAGCTGTTATTGAGAGGTATTTACCATGTGACTTTGACTCATCCGCAGCCAGACGCACCAACCTCTTCATTAATAATATTAATCAACATAACGTATGACGAAACAGTTTCTAGAACGATTCTGACTTTGTTTGTAGACTCACTGTTTAATAAAATTATTGCTATCACTTCTTTATCCTTCACATTTAAAATGCCTAAAGTTAAATCTATAAATAATTAGCCCTAAGTAAGTGTCGGACACGCGTTAACATATGGTTTCGTAGCATTCTTAGACAAGGTAAAAGAGTTATGTTTTTGCTATTATTGCTACGGAACTTCAAAAAAAATGTTTTAAAAGAATGCCGCTTTAAGTATACAATATAATTTTTCCGCAAGTAGTATGACAATGTAACATTTTATTCTATAGTTAGCCGTAAATTATTTGTGAAATCGAAAAATTTGTCGCGAGCCGGGAGTCTGAAAAATTAGATTATGCTGACGAACTAGCATGTACAATCGAATTGGAGATTTCTAGGTACCTGATATATCTGTGTCTTTCAGTCATCATTTGTTGTGACCTGGGTCAGTCATGAGCTCGTGATCCATTGCGATCGGATAAAACTAGGTAAAAATGCTTAAATAACGTATTCTTTTAACACTTAAATGCAAAAAATAGGTGAAATAGAAAAATGCTTATTAAGAGCCTTTAAATCGATATTTCGATATTCTGCAACAGTAGATTTACCAATACCAAGAGATATCAGGAATTTGCGCATTTGTGTCGGATTGCGATGTACCAGTGACTCATTAAACTTTAAAGTAATGTCGTTTTGCATCTCGACACATACGACAGCAGCGATTGCGTAACATTTACTTTTAATATTACTTGCTATAATTATCCTGAAGAATTGTTTTCGTCAAATAATCTTTGAGAAAAGTGTTTGTAATATACAGACAAATTTAAAGGCATCGGAGTGATTCTAAGGTGAGATAATTCGAGGTGATTTGGTAGTTCGATAGATTAGGCAACAACGAATTCGGATAAAAATAAATAATATATATTTATACACTTATGTAACTACCTATATTATTCTCATACTATCACAACTTTACAGTACTTAGTACATTCTAGGCAACTTCAGTCACGTAGTTAGAAAACATTGGTACATGAGACGATTGTCGATAAGTGTTATGGTAAAATATCCGTCCACACACCATTGTTCTTGTTAAGTTGTGCAAGAATGTTTAGCAAACACTCGTTTGTTACCGTTTGCTCTGTAAACTCTGAATATCTCGGCTTTAAACATTGGACTGACACTGCATTCAATTTAAAAAGAATAATCTACTATTATTAATTTAGGTACGCATTTAAATCAGAATTCGAAAATATAATCTCATGTGTTCGCCATTACGTGTTGTGGTTGTCTACATCATGTATCCAAACACAGCGGGTATGCTACGATGTTCTGTTTCGCCAGTTTGGATAAGATCTGTCTTAATCCAACAGTGGCCATGCTGGTAGGTGAAGAGTTGTGTAAGACCATGTCCTCCTTCTGTCGTAATGGTATAGAAGGAGGATGCCGAGCAGGAGCGGGAGAGGTCCGATCCCGCTCGGAGATCGAAGTGGCAACGTACGCCCAGAACAGAGAATAGGGCTAAAATGTTGCCCACCTGTCGTAAGAGGCGACTAAAAGAGCTTTCAGAGCCGGTCAGAGTGGCAGCTCTGGTCGGCCGTTCACGCGACTCCTAGGAGGACGACAGCGCATGTGGTCCGCGCTGTCGTGGCACTATGAGGGTGGGTGCAGGGTGCTCTGTTACTGCCCTCTCGAGAAGCGCTTCGGCACAGAGCGAAAGGGACTCCAATGCATTCCGTAAGAGATCTCAGAGCCTCTCGACAATGCGTCAAGGACGATCACCGTAACACCCGATTTACATTGGTCAAGTGTTTAGCGAAGTAGATAAGTACAGTCCGTAAGTACAATGGTGTAACCCGATCGGACAGTGACGAATCAAGTTGGCTTGCAAGCTGCCTTGCAAGTTGATCCAAATAGAATCGCTTTCTATTTTTTGGGTAACTGACGCCCCTCGCGCTCGCTCTTTTCCCCTGCACGTTTCTTGACTCGCCACTTGGCGAGTGTAAGCGGTCAAATTTAGTACAGTGCATGGGCGTAGCCACGGTGGGGCAGGGTGGGGCAGTTTCCCAACCCTAGCTGGCGGCTCATGCATGATCTTTTGTAGTTCAAGTCAATACTCAATTGAACAAAAATTTTAATTTAAAAGATGACATAATTTTTATATCTATCAATATCAATACGATAATATTGAATTGAATTGAGCACATTGTCAGTGAGTTAAATGAAACGTCAATAGCCATTTTTATAATTTTCCTTTGAACGTTTTTATCGCTACGTTTTTACCGTCCACGGTACAATGGGAAAGCAAAATGTAAGTAGTTATATGGAGACGCTTTTATATTTCCGTGCACGATAACGTCATGTCGTGGACGTTGAAAAAGTCTATCGTCGAGATAGTAGGGAAGCATTTTGCCTACCTATTGTATTTCGGACGATAAAAACGTAACGATAAAAACGCGCAACGATAAAATATAAAAGCGCCTAATCAAATGCGTCTCGTCATCGGCGGGCGACAGCACGGCCATTCGGGATATCTCACCCGGCGGCCGGCCTAGTCGGCCGATTAATCGTAGCCACTCCGAAGTGTAAGTTCCGAGAATCAAATGCGGGGTGTGCGGTCGGTGGTCTAGACTAGATAGAGATGCATGCACCTGCATGCACCTATGATCAAATATCATAATCGATTATTTTTAGTTCGAATTGATTGATTTTAGTGTAGAAAAATAAGTTGATAATGTGATGAATACAAACCAATATTTGTGGATTGATTGAGTTAATGTGTATTAAATAAAAATGTTCCTTAAAAATATTTTTTTATAGCAAAAAAACATAAAATTTTACATCAATTTCGGTAATCTATTAACGATTAGGTACACATCTCTTTTTGTAAAGTTCGTGAGTGTTCGGCAATACTCGCAACTGTCTCATTTGTCTCGTTCACGCGTAAGGCGTCAGCATTCGGTGTTCGTGTCGCTAGCTCTGCCTTTGTCATGTGAAAGTTCGGAAAGCCTATGTTCAAATTCAAACCAATTGTTCAGATTGGTTGGTCAAGAACACAGAACACTCATTAGTTGTATTTTGCGAGTATTTGGTAACAACGTTAGCAACAATACCATAACTAATGAAGCGATTATAAGTGGTTTTGTTGTATTTTACTACTGGAAATGGATATTAGAAACTTTTTCAAGATAAGTGGTATGTATTAAAATATACAAATGTTTAATTACCTACTGTGTTTATGTTTGTAAACAAATATGAAGTATTTTTCATTATTGCGATTAAATTACAAGGTAAACCTACGTTTAAACCTCCTTGTGTAATTTATTTTAAAAAAATAATAAAAACTATTAAAAACTTGTAAGTACTTACCTAAAGTTTTTTTTTTATGTTTGTTACCTCATAACTCCGTCACTTATGATCCGATTTGGAAAATTCTTTTTTTGTTTAAAAGGATACACTTCCAGATTGGTCCCGTTGAAATGTCATTGATTTTTAAGCTTTGGTTTCGAAAATACACCAAATAACGCGACCTGGTTATAACCTTTATTCGTTTATATTGATGATTCTCTTATGTATGTCATTTGTTAACTATCGTTGTCCCCACATGGTATAATGGTAGTAGGAAGAAGATATAAATTGCCTGTGATATAATAAATTCAGTCAGTAGAGTCAGTCTTGTGGCGGACAGAGAATATGGCTGGTGATTGTCGTCTTCGGATTGTAAGAATACTGCTAGGGTGTAATTATGATGCAACCTTTACACTGTTCTTTTATAACTGATTGATATTGATATGATATTGATGATATTGATAATGGCCATAATGGACAATAAATGTTCGATCTGTTCGCATCTTTTATTGTGAAAGCCCATGGTTTATACTCTTCAATAGAATGGAAGTTATCACATTGCGCTCCAGAATTAAAAAAGAAACTAATTGTAGACCTGCCCTAGATATTTATTTAGGCTAAGGTCACTTTATTAAAAAAATTAAACTGACTTCAAAGAAGAACACTGAAAAGTATGAAATAACTATCCTTTACTAATCAAATCAATGTTCGACAACAGAAAGTCTATCAGTTTAGTAGGCTTGGCACCGACTTCAGTAACTATCAAATTTAATTATATGGGTATTTGTATCGTATTTATAAAGTTATTTTTGTACTTAAGTTTTGATTAGTAAAAGATAGTTATTTCATACTTTTCAGTGTTCTTTTTTGAAGTCGGTTTAATTTTTTTAATAAATTATTTTTTTCTATGAACACTCATCATACACAGGCCAACAAGCCGGCTTTTTGTCATTGTTGATCGTAACCATGTTTTCACCCTGCGCAAAGTACGCAGGTGCGACCATTAGTAAACGGTCACTGTCCCGGCGTTTGCCACTTGCCACTGTACATGTACATGCCACTCGCCACTGTCCTTGACCAATGGAAATCGGGCGTAAGAATTTTGGTTGGTAGTTTTTCTCTCAGGGCGGGTATGTGTGCAAAAAAAGGGTTGCCTACTTTTTTAGATCGAATGTAATATATATTCAGTCAAGAAAGTATCGGGAATGGATGATTTGTTTATGGTTCCAAATTCAATTTTTTGTTTTTTTTTGTTGTCGTTAGATTGGCACAACTGTTTTCCATTTTGGCGCGGAGTTTGAGTTGCATCTGTTATTTAGATTAAATACAGTGCTGTTTTTAGTTATATCATTCTAGTGTATATTGTGAATTTCATAATGGACAAAAACATCGAACAAAGAGTTTTCACCCGTTTTCGTTCGGTAGAAGACATAAAGGAGAATTCGCGGCGAGCACTGAACTCAATTTCGGAAAAAGCGTTTAAAAACTGTTTTGATGATTGGATTATTCGTTGGCGTAAGTGTATCGTTTCTGAAGGAGCATACTTTGAAGGTGATAAAATAAATTTGGATGAATAACTAATATTTCGTGTATTATTGATCTTTTCCCGGTACTTTCTTGGCAGAGTAGTATTTATCCAGCTCAGTACGCGTAAAAATATTGTTGATTAAAATTAAAAATATAATTTTTTATATTTAAAAAAAATTAAATTATTATTTTTTAAATTTTTGCTAGACTTATTTGCACCAAACATAGCCATACAATTTTCCAAAACTACGACATTCAAACAAATTAAAAAAGCACGCAAATCTTTCATCTGATTGAGAGCTACGATGCCACAGAGAGTTAATTCAAGAAAATATCTGATAGTCTAGTTTCGCCTACAGTAAATATTTTTTTAAAGTAATTAGTCAGCATTCCTAATATAGTAGTATACTTAATTTCTTATGTAATGGCGTTTCAAGTCACACGAAATGGCAAAAACGTGTATGAACCTAACACTATCAATGAATAGTGGGTTATTGTATTGTTTTCTTTGTGGTTTTCGTTCTGGAAATTTTAATTTCACAAACGAACCTCGTGGACGCACGGAGAACGAGGTTGATAATATAAATTATAAAGAATTGAAGGCGACAGTGGAAGAGGATCCACTATGAAAAACTAAAAGGAAAACTATGACTTAGCTGACATCAGATTTTGATATCGTGTCAGAAAACATTAGCAATTTTATTTTCATGTTGACGTACATAATGTTAGGGCATACAATAAACATTGGAATTATTTATAACACTTTCATTTCCTCTTGTTTGAGTACACAAATACAAAAATAATATAGAAAAAATAATGTTTAAGTGTGGTACGCAATGCCGGCGACATAGATAATATAAAAACGAGAGGAGCGTGCCACGGAGCTATGAACTGAGCTTGCTGCGTAACTTCTCGCGCTCTTCTCTCTCACTCACTGGTAGCGGTCACAGCTTGCGACACATAATACGTATTAATAATACAAAATATGTTCTAATAATAAGGGCATAGTATCTTTCATAATACGTTGATATTTATTCACAAAAGGCGAAATTGTACGTTTTTATCAGTCTAATGTCAATAGCCACAAGCAGCTAGCAGCAACTGATTGATAGATTACGTTGATACTTTGGCCCTAATAGCTTGTTGTATAACACGGCCACTAACACTGATCAAACTGTATTTTTATTTATGCTTATATATATATATAGGTATATTATAGGTGTATCTATAATAAAACAAAACGTGCACATTAAAGTAATAAAAGTTAAATTAATAGCTTGAAAAACCTATAACACCAAAAATTATAAAAAGATATTTATAAATATTTAAAGTGGGATAGGTAAGTTATTGGGTCGAGTCACTATTTTTTGTCTCACTGCAGTCCCTAAAATTGATAACAATTCTGTACTTAGAAAAGTTAGTTGCGTATTCGTTTCATATACAAAAATAATTTTAACGCTAAAAGCTAATACCTGCACCGATATATTTCACCTACTTTAGTGGTAATCCAAGAGACCCGCGCGGTTATCACCTAAAAATTTGCAGACAGCGACGGGCATGCGATCACTGTGCGACCGGTGATTAATTGTAATTTTACCCAGAACAAGATCCGACCGAGAAATGCATAATTATGAAGATTTTATTAGACCGAGATCGGACCGAGACCGGCACGTGATCGACACTATATTCTGCATCGGACGCTAGTCGTCCAACGGAACTTTGCTATTCTTTAATGTTTTTTTAATTTTATAATAACTCATAAAATTTTATAAAAACTCATAAAAGTACGTTGGTCTGCACGGATTTATAAATATAAGTATTAAGTTATAATCTATCCATTACAGTTTCAGTTAAATGAATAAATCAAAAGAAAAATTTACGAAACTAATCGACTAGGAGAAATAACAGTTGATCGACCGAATTACATGTATATTATTTAATTATTTGTCGCTTATTAAGGATACATACTGTACACAGACGTCTGCTTATTATTTTTTGCGTCGGAGATTTTCAGTTAGTCAGTTAAAATTAAACTGGCACCTATTTTTAATAATACAGTATGCTGGTCATTATTAGATTTTTGGCTGCCAACACAGGTCAAACTCGAAGTTTTTAGCGGCAATAATACCTAAGATCTCATCATATATATGTACGATTCGGAACCGAGTATCTCGAGAATGACTAAACCGATTCAAACTAAGTATAGTTTGAAATATTTACGATAACTAGCTTTAAAACAAAAAAACAACGAGCAAATCGGGGGGGCTATTACCTAAAAATTTGCAGAAAGCTACAGCCACGCGATCACTGCGCTACCGGTGACTAATTGTAATAAAAAATTGGTAACATGTATGACGATTGCGTATCTATTATTCTATGACAGTAAAAAGTAAAATGCACTTTTCGCGGTAGATTTAGCGCCACAATACGTAATTTGCAGTCGCATGCTGACTGCAAGTTACGTAATAAGCGTGCCGTTCATCGTTTCATTTTCTGTCTGCGATCAAAAATAATAATATATTGGGCACCTACAACTATATAGTTAAAAACGTTATTAATAATAAAAAAGTACATACGTATTCTGACATTAATACAATATTTACATACTTAAAATTAATATACAACAATATAATACAACTTAAATAATATACTTCCTCTTAGTAAAATATAATTCTAACAGTTATTCGAACAATATTGAATTTTGTTTGATTTAAGAAATCAACGGGTTTTTTAAATTTAATAAGCTAACATTTCCAAAAGAGATTCCCACGTTGAAAACGAATTCTTACGGGAATTTCTAAGAGGCCTGAATTACCCTACAAATTCTGCTGTTCTGGAGATTCGCCATACAAATAGCCTATGCAAATAGCCAAAACTTTTTAAAATATCGTTTTACCCTAATGTAAACAGAGCTACTTATACTTGCCGACTGAAGTAAACTATCGTGTTTAGTATAATAAGCTTTTAATCTTTGACTCGTGTATTTACAAAGCATACACGAGTGAATACTGACGACATTAGACAGATGACCTTAATCTTGAACGATACAGAAGAACAGTGCCCCCACGTTATCAGCCACTTGTTGTTTGTTTATTGCTGCTACAACACACTCGTATTATGCCTGTCCATTATTGATTAACTTTCGTTAAAAAATGGCCTAAATTTATCGAAATATATGACCCAAAATAATTCATAGCAGTGGAGTATCGTGACGAGCGGCTCGACGAAAATTGCCTGACTGCCCGCTTTGGGCGGCATTTTGCTGATGGTACAATTGTGATTATATCTAGGCATTAATGGCTAAGTTTTCTCATTGTTTGAATTAAGAAAAAAAACTTGACGAAAAGCTATGTACGGACGGATGGATACGGAGACTATCACGTGAGCGAAAATAAACGAAAAATAATTTTGTAATTGTTGTCACCTACTGTGTTGTTGTCATCAACGAAAATACATATAGCTATATCTGTATGTAGGTATGTAAAAAAAATTAGTAAATATAATTTTTTTTTCTAAATTGTCGAAATGTTCTTTTTTGTCTTGTCGAAATTTTCTAAATTGTCGAGTTTTTAATAATTTCCAACGACTGAGCTTTTTAGATAAATTGCGAAAATGCGAAAACAGACGGACAGACCTGTACCCGCCTCAGATGGCAGGAATTCTCGCTACTCATTATAATTTTTAACACCGATATTGACACAAAATAATCCAAAGAATTTTTCGTTTCTGTTTTCTATAGAACCAACAGAAAATTACGAAATTTCATTATATCACTCATAAACAAAATAATTTATTTAACACTATATAAAATATTCACATCCACAGACATCGTCGCTACCTTTAAGCTTTGTGTACATAATATCAGAACATCAGGACTTGGGAGTTGTATAGAACATTCGGCCTTGGCCTAATTAACACGCAAGCCACGAACGACGTCGACGTCTTGGTAACAACGTACTAGTAGAAGTACGACAATTTCGGAAAACCAGAGATGAGAGTCATGCCCTGCGTAGTAAGTAAAAACCCGGTTTTCTTTCCGTCTAGTAAATATAATTACCTAATTAAATTATGTATTGATTGTTACAATCAAAATGTATTATTATTATCACTTTGTCAATATTATCACATATTATTAACTAGCCTAACCAGCACGGACTAGCCAACATAGTGCGGTGCGGTGGTACCAAAATATTTTCACCAAGCTTTTACCTCCTGGTGTCAAAGTGAAACTAATGATTTCTGCATTATCGTATGTACTGTTATTATTATTGTTTGTGTGAGTTTTAATGGATTATGATTGTCTGAATCTATTACTTTAATAGCCTGTTTTGCTAAGAGAATATCACTATTATTCCAAAATTAAGTTGGAAAATAAACATACATACCATACACATACATATCTTCACGCTGTATTCCCAACGGGGTAGTCAGAGAAGACGGAGCGCCAAGCGTCGCGGTCCTTACATACTTCTTTCGCTTCCTCAAATCTCAAATCGCGTGTGTGAGGAGTTCATACTCGCAGGAGTATGAACTCCTCACACATTTTCCCCTAGGTATGCGAGTGCTTTTGTCATTTCCGTCGGCTAACACTCTGGCTATTTGATCTTCATAAGTCGGTCTTGGTCTTCCTTGGCTTCTTTTACCACTCACTTTCGCTCTGCAGATTTTCGTCGTCAGTCTTTCATCGCCCATTCTTTCTATGTGCACCAACCATCTTAGCATTCTTTTCTTCATTTTTACAATAACACTGTCGTGCAACCTTGTCATACCGCGTATCTCTTCATTGCTTATTTTGTCAGCAAGGATGACACCGCACATATTTCTAAGAGATCGCATTTCTACTGCATTTATCTTAGTTTCACTCGGTTCCGGGCATTTCCAGGCCTTGCTACCGTACAATAAAGTTGGCACTGACACCGCATTGTATATGGCCATTTTGGCTGAGTTAGATACATTCACACTTCCTATTAATGCGGACAGAGCATCGTTCACTTTATTGCCGGCTATTACCCATCTCTCCACATCCAACTCACATCTTCCATCACTGGAAAACGCACTCCACAGATATACAATTTCGTTCACTTGTTCTTGACATTTTCCATTTACCCATATTTCACACTTTGTGCATATTTTGTTCACATTTATATTCAATCCTTTCACTTCATAGTCTTCTTTTATGTACGTAATTAGTGTCTGCAACTCCGCTTCTGATGGTGCTATAAACACAGCATCGTCAGCGTACAAAAGGCAGTTTACTACTGTACCATCACATATCATGCCACTCATACTACCTTTCAATATCTGGAGACAACTGTCTTAATACAACATGAATAGCCAAGCAGACATTACGCAGCCCTATCTGACGCCTGAACAGACTTTGAACCAGGGCGATATGTCACTATCTATCCTTATACAGGCTCTGTGGCCTTGATATAATAACCTCACAGCTTGCAGTAAGGGGCCCTCCACGCCATATTCAGGCAGAAGACTCTACAGTTTCTTTCGCACTATTCTATCGAATACTTTTTCAAGATCCACAAAGCGCAGAAAACTATCTGACCTATGGCCAGAAACTTTCCCACGATAACGCGAAGCGAGTAAATCTGATCTATACAACCTCTACCGTTTCTAAAATCACCATGCGCTTCCCACAAATATCTTTCAGAAACACCTTTTATACGTTCAGGTAATACCTTGGTATAGAGCTATACCAAGCTATACCATTATCTTGCTGACCATGTCTTGCCACATTCAGTTGACATGCAGCATTCAAACGCTACTGTGCTCTTGTTTTTATATATGTGTTGTGGCTCATAGAGGGTGTGTAATTTCTCCGAACAGCTTCTGTTATATTTATGGTGAATATACAGTGAAAAGTCGACAAAGAAATATAAGTGATTTTGGTTTATTTTGCTTACTTCAAATTAATATTTGTTGATCAAGACAAAGCATGGGCTCCTCATAAGGTGTGCAGAAGATGTGTGGAAGATCTACGCTTGTAGTTTACGGGTAAGAAAACTGCATTTCGTTTTGGCATTCCTATGATATGGCGTGAACAGAAAAGTCACACAACCGACTGCTATTTCTCTTCGGTAGACGTGAAAGGATTTAATACGAAAAATAAGAAGAAAAGGTCTTATCCTAACCTTGATTCAGCTATTCGTCCAGTGTCCCATAGCTCTGAAATACCAGTTCCGCACCCACCTCCTAATTTAGATGACCTCCTTCCTGAGTGATGCAGGGGACTCAGAAACGTTTGCTCCCCAGAACGAATCTAGCTCAGAAAATTCAGTTGACGAGGGACCTCAAAAATTTTCTCAGATTGAGCTCAATGACCTAGTCAGAGACTTGGGTCTTTCAAAAGATGCAGCCGAATTGCTAGGTTCAAGGCTAAAAAACAAAAACCTTTTATCATCTGGTACCTCATTTTCCTGGTACAGACATCGAGAGAGAGAATTTGCTCAGTATTTCACTAAAGAGGGAAATCTGGTTTATTGTAATGATGTTCGTGGGCTCATGAAATGCTTTGAAATAGAATATGATTCATCAGAATGGCGCTTATTCATTGATTCATCCAAAACTAGCCTCAAAGCAGTCTTGCTGCATAATGGAAATGTATTTGTATCTCTTCCAATGGGACACTCAGTTCATATGGAAGAAAACTACAATGACTTAGCTACGATTCTTGAGAAAATCAAATATCAAGAACATCAATGGATGGTTTGTGGAGATTTTAAAATACTAACAATGTTGTTGGGTCAACAGTCAGGTTATACAAAATTCCCTAGTTGTTGATGTTTCTGGGATAGTAGAGCCAGAGAGCTACACTGGAGAAAAACTGACTGGCCACCACGACACGGTTTAACTCTTGGCGAAAAAAACGTTATCAATACCACTTTGGTTCCGCCAGAAAAGGTTTTACTGCCACCTCTTCATATTAAATTGGGGCTAATTAAGCAGTTTGTAAAATCACTGCAAAAAGATGGGGATTGTTTTCGATATATATGTTCCAAGTTGCCGAAATTGTATGAAGCAAAGTTAAAATAAGGAGTTTTCACCGGCCCCGACATAAGAAAACTTTTATCTGATCCCCTCTTTCTTGAATCAATGGGAGAAATCGAAAAAGAAGCATGGGATTCTTTCAAAAATGTAGTGCAGAAGTTTTTGGGCAATACTAAGGATTCCGAATATAAAACTATTGTACAGCGCACGCTGACAGCGTATAAAGCTCAATGGCGAAGATGAGCTTAAAAGTTTACTTATTACACTCCCATATTGAAGATTGATTTTAGATTGTACATTGTATTGTACTACAAGGTGAAAGATTTCACCAGGATGTACGTGATATCGAGAGACGTTACCAAGGAAGATGGGATGTCAGTATGTTAGCGGACTATTGTTGGATGCTTAAGCGAGAAACCAAAGAAGGAAACCAAAAACAAGTTCGGAGAAGCATCAAAGAAAAGAAGAAAAGGTTTCACAAGGAAAAAGAGTAAACATAAAGTTGTGTATAAATTTAAATAAGAAAAATAATGGTTGATAGGTTTTGATAAATATTGTGCTGTGTGTGTTTGTTGAAATAAATAGTCGATTTCTCTCATTATTGTGTTCTTAGTTCTTATTTTGCAAAAAAACTATACGTGATGGAGAGTAACAGCAGTTAAAATCAGCGTACCTTAAAACATATAATTCAGCAAAAATATCTCATGCAGCTGAAAAAAAATTTTTTTTGCAGATCTGTATAATCAATTAACATCGCGAGATGCCATTTTTTCACCCAACTTGACAAAATTGCGTATATCTCGGCAACTAATTGCCGACCACTGGACTGGCTTGGACGCCCATATTTATTCGAACAAGCAAAGTACAAAAGTTGAGGTCCGTATCCGTATTCGCGGATCTAGACACTAATAACGCGTATCCGTGTTCGTTTCTGCGTGTATACATTTCTAACAATCCGGTACAATCTTTAGTAGAGAGTACCGGACTGCCAGATAGCTTGCTGGAGAGCCGAGTCTAATCTCAGCCATGGGCAGATGTCATTGTCAAGAGGATAATAGACCACAAACTATTATTTGATAAATTATTTCATCTGTCTTTCTTAGCTTGTAATGATTTTATAGCGTCATTAAATAATAAAAACAAATTTTTTTTCAAGTTATTATATTCTTATAGAATTAAGACATAGTATTTTTGTAACAAAAAAATTGCATTATTTTTTTACATTTACCAGTTTAAACGTATTTATAAGTATTTATAATCCGATCAAATTAAAAATACAAAATGTAAGTTTTTGATGAAAAGAGAATGAAACAGTTTTGTTTTTTTTTTAATTTTTTAATTTTAATAAATTTATATTTACATTTTAATCAATTTATATTTTAATGAATGTATGAAATACTGTCATACTTATTACTTCAGATATCTCTCTAATATCTAAGCGTATTAAAGGTAATTATACTATAAAGAAAGAGATTCATTCTTTGAATTTCTTAAGAATTTGAAGAATTTTATTGTTACAGGAACATGACATAAACAAGTCATAAAGAAACTATTGTGGTACTCAGACAATGTACTAGTACATTAAATTGACTGAATAATACACATTGTAATTCTACGAATACATTCTATGTACCCTTTATAATAACATATTATCACCATTTCATTCTCCAAATTTTTTACTTATCAGTCGATATAATAGTGACCTATATACTTCGATCACAAATAAAGAACAGGATTCACAATCTGCTATAAAATATAAACAAATTATTGTCGGAATTGACGTATATATTTTTAATATCGTAAAGTATTATCGGCAATATTGTGTTAATCTAAAGTAGACCTTACTGTCAAACCATAAGGTTATAAACGCTCGTAAACGATTCCTGCATGACATTGAAACGAAGTTTGTTAAATAAAGTATTTAAAATGCAATCTTACGTCTAGTGCGTAAAGTGTAATTCAAATAATCTATTTGCGTTGCTATGTATGTCATTTTGAATCGTTACGTGAAAGTGACAAGTATAAGACATATTTTCAGGCAATATTTAAGAATATGATTACGAATTTAATAAAAAAGAGCTATGTAACACGTAAATAATATTATTTATCTATTAACCGAAAATAAGAACTCGCGTCTTTTTTTAGCGTTCTAGATGTGTTATTTTTGCAATTTTTGAAGGAGCACTGACATGTTCGCTGTTAGCACAGACAAACTACCCTAGAGACATGAAATGTTTAAGAATTTCTAAGCAAACTATTCTGTCAAGGTTAGAGAAATGAGACGTAAGCGGGCGGCACGGTAACGTCACGTACTCGACGTAAAAATGATGTACTCGTAAATATTATATATATCGATAAGTATAACAATTATTTTCATAAGCTTATTTTATTTTAAAAATAGAAATAATATAATATATAATCAAAACAAGATTCTTTATTTTGAAACAGTCACACAAAAAAATCAAAAATTTAGAATAGAAATACAAACCAAATTCGTTTGGGGTAGTAGGTCTACGTGTTTTTCTTAATGTAAAATTTTTCAACAAAGAATTAAATTGATAAACTGTGGGTGCTCCGGAGCCAAAGCATTACAAGGTATAGCACCCACCCCAAGGCATGGAAAAATATCCAAAAGCGAGCAACTGTGGTCAGCACTCAGTACCTGCTTTGAATTAAAATGAAAAATTTGGTCATTTTATTAGCATTACTATTAACTTGAAGAAATCTAACGAATGTCTTTTATAGAAAATCGATACCCCCAAGTCGTAAAAAAGAGCACACAATTTATATACCCACTCATTTATATAACAGTTTTATAGGGACAGGCATTTTACTACGCCGCTGTATAGCCGGTTACAGTATACACTTAATCTATTTCTGTATAATATAATGACAGTACTCTCCGAGTGACGTGGCTGTAACTTTACTGATCGACTGATAGACCAGGATGAAATTACAAGTGTCCGTTTTTGTCATTTGGCTACGGAACCCTAAAATGTGCGCCTTTATTCATTTTTACTATTTTTTTGTACTAATTTATTATATGCTAGCCGTACTCGCTACTTCGTTTGCGTGAAAAACGTTAATAATAATAATAATACTCCAGACAATTATACAGATTGCGTGACCCCAAACTGAGCAGTAAGCTTGTACTAGGGGTACCACACAACGAACTCTGAGGATGCTCCGTGACTTTTCCGGGTTAGTGTTTCCCTTTCTCTCCATTAGACGTAGATTTTTCATAAAACGTAGCCTTTTTATTTTTGTTACTTCCTACCATGGAGATACTGCCATATTGGATTTATGACGATGTCACATACACAGAAACCTTCCTCTCCTTATTGCATTTCATTTGACACTCGTATTTCTGGAAGTCTTGAAAAAGTTACGTCCTCTTATGGAGCATCCGCCATATTGGATTTATGATGATGTCACATATATAGAAACCTTCCCCTGGTTATTCCATTTCATTTGATACCCATATTGCTGGAAGTCTTAAAAAAGTTGCGTCCTATTACGGAGCATCCGTCATATTGGATTTATGACGACGTCACATATACATAAACGTTCCCCTGCTTATTCCATTTCATTTGATAGCCATATTGTTGGTGTCGTACAAAAAAATTACTTCCTTCAATGGAGCATTTGCCATATTGGATTTATGATGACGTCACATATAGAGAAACCTCCCAGGCGTGCGCAGAACTCACTAAAATTTCATCGCAATTAGATAAATGGTATAGGAACGCAAAGAAAACAAATGTACAAAGAAACATTCATCTATAAAGAAACAGACAGACAGACTTCCGCATTTTTTGAAAAAAAGAAACATTCATCATTAAATAAACAGACCGACAGACTTTCGCATTTATAAAATTAGTACGGGTATCTGCTTTTATTTATTTTTATTGGCTTAAAATCTTAAATCATTAAATTTTCAATTTAAAAACAATCATTCAAAAATGTATGTATTAAATATTTTAATTACCTAATTAAGTTTGTAACAATAGTAGAAAAGAAACAAGATATTATAATATGGAACTAGGTACATAATTTCAAATAATGGTAGTCATTATAAATTCTCAAAATTAATGGACAAAATATTGACAATCGATACGTTTTTTCGCATCCCTACTTACACGTGCCATCTTGCAAGAGTGAGAACGCAACATGTAATTATAACTTGCTAGACAAGGACAAACGTTGACTCAAAGCTACTAGCAACCAGTATCACTAGAGCTCTGTATATTTCGTGTTATAAATTTTTATTATTTATTTTATACTTACCGATGAAACGTGATATTGTCCTTTTTGAAACTATTTTTACGACTGTCAGTAACACACCACTTTACAGCGCAATTTGGCATTGTTTACGTATTTTATTCTACATTTTTTAAAACGATTAGACACAGGTCACGGATCTTCCTGGTTAATACTAAAGGAGAGCGCGTTTGTTTGAACTTATATGAGCATTTGTGCGCATCAATGGCAGAAAACGGTGCCTTTTCATTTCCTGTCTTCAGGCTAATTTGTCTGTGATTAAAACAGAAGTGCGCTCAAATACTCACATTTGGTTCTGACATTTTTGGAGCGTTGATTGTGTATCTAGTTTTATATTTGTGATCGAAGCCAATATACTTTTATTCCCATTTTGTGTCAACACAACTTATTTGTCTGTGTATCAACATCATAGCACACCTTGTGGTAGATAACCGATAAATATTTTATAAAAATATTTATTTTAGTCTCACCATTTCTGGTTTTGATAAAATTTGAAGTGTCTAGTACACAATACGTTATTATTAAATATTTTAAATAGTGTATTCCAAGAATTACAAATACTAAATGTATAACATTCTTTTCATATTTATATAAAAGCTACTATAATATCACACTGCTCATACTTATCATGTGATATTATTCCAGTAAAAATTGCATTTTCTATGGAGGTGTACACTTTACACCTCACGCTGAGGTAATAAAATATACAGAAATGGCGTAACAAACCCAAAAAGTGAAGCATTTGCAAATCTATGAATTCAACTTCTTGGTATCTTGGTATGCATTCTACCAATAACAGTTATATTATGCTGCGCATGGTTTTAGTGCCATTCGTGTAACATTTATGTCCAAAATGTCATATTGAGTTTAAGGCGAGGTGGCTTCGACATTGCGAGATTTTAAATGCATTGTTTGTAATGAAATATTAAAGTTTGATCTCTGAAAAAAAAATGTTGATTACGAGGATGTCGACGAGGAAAGTATGGGCTTCGTTAGATGATTTGTTATATTTCATAGCATCAAAAAACATCACAAAGTTGTATTAGTTTAATGGTTTAGAAGTTGCTTCATATGGAATCTATCGATATTTATGCGTTAAAAATTATACGTAAATAACTGCCATTGCATTTCCCAGGGTAGTATGAGGTTGGATTTATTAATTTAAGAATCCTTATTTTACTATTTTAAAATATTACTCAACTTTACGATTTAGATTTCGAGGCGTGTCAATTTCGCTCACTATGCCCGCCACACACTATCTGTCCAGTACGCATGAAGCATCGTTTGGCATGACGCCCCTAGAGCACACACACGATCCGTTGTACTTGACGTCAATCCCGTCCAGTATGCATGAAGCACTTGACGCGCCGTCCAGTTTGCATGAAGCATTTTGGTCCCAACGGGACTGTAATGCCCGCCACACACCGTCGAGTATGCATGATCAATTCTGTCCAGTATGCATGAAGCAGAGGTTTCATCAAGTCAATTTACCGTGTGTGGTGCTGATTTGACTTGATCATGCCCGCTACACGCCATCAATTATGCATAATCAAGTCTGTCTAGTATGCATGAAGCGGAGGTTTTATCAAGTCATATTGATCGTGTGTGGTGCCGATTCGACTTGATCAGTTATACTTGACGGAAATCGTATTGCCCATCTTCCGTCAATCCATCAAGCCATCAAGTCTTCAAGATTACATTATTCGCTAAAAACATAATCGAGTAATTTTATGAAATTGACAATTCAGTTATCATTTTATTAGAGGAATCAAAAATATTAAATTAATAAACAGTACTATAATTGTAGTATAATGAAATTATCCAAGAATATTAATTTATGTCAATATAATGTCATAACATAATTATGGAAAATTCTAAACTACAGTTATAATCGATTATTTAATCCTATCAATAATAATAGCTGGTAATATGTATTTGAAAACATTTTACTGCAAGAAAAAATGTCACAGTGTAGAAAAAAAGAAGTATAGCATAATGCTAACGTATACGTTGATAATCCATACTAATATTGAAAATGCGTAAGTCTGTCTGTCGGGTACGTATTCATGTTTAAACCGCCAGACCGATTTTTATGAAATTTGGCATGGAGATAGTTTTACACTAAGGGACGGACATAGGCTGAGATAATGAAAAGGGATATGAAATATTGTATTGTTAAATCGTTGGATAGATTATGATGAAATTTGGTACAGAGATAGTATGTGTCCGAAAACTAATGTGTAGCCTACTTTGTTTTTCAATAAAATGCGAAAATCTGTCGGTTTGATTATGGATGAACGTTTCTTTGTATGTTTGTGTTTTATCCGTTTTTTACCATTTATCTAATGTGATGAAACTATGGTGTTGTTGACCTCCAATAATATGGGTATCAAATGACATCGAATATATGTGATGTCATCATAAACCTCATATGGCGGATGCTTCGTTGCAGGAAATAACTTCTTTCAAATTCTCCAACGATATGGGTATCAAATGAAATGAAATACACAGGGAAAGGTTTCTGTATATATGAGATCATCACGAATCCAATATGGCGAATGTTCCATAATAGAAAATAACTTTTTTGTTCAATACCAGCAATATGATTATTAAATAAAATAGAATACGCAGAGAAAGGTTTCTGTATATTATGTGACGTGTATTTCAATACATACTGTGCACTTGGCGGACATTAATTTTTTGAATAAAGAGATAATGGGTGGCATTTTTGAGGTTGCTCTGGAAATTAATTATGACAAAGACTTAAATATAAACTTACTTAAAAATTAAATAATAATACAATTAAAAATAATTTTTAAATTAAAAACGGCACGTATTAATTCTTTGAATGAAATGTCATTGGGTATCATTGTCAAGGTAAAAACGACGTCATTTTAGTAACCTCGGTCGTTTTCGTTATTTCGATAACGACATCCATAAAATTTTACTGAAAAAATGATGTCCGCAAACTTGAAATTGAAAATGGACGCAATTTTTATGAGTAACTTCATATAATGACTAATATCCGCCATCTTTGATTTCGAAGTCGAAGTCATATTCGTCACCAGCACCTCGAAAAACCTCAAGAATAACGCCCACATCAATTAATCGAAAAAAGTCATGTCTGACATCTTACATTTGAAAATAGACGTCGTTTTTGTAACCAATACCCCGAGAAACCTCGAAAATGATACCCATGACATTTCATACAAAACATTAATATGCGCCATCTTGAATTTGAAATTAGACGTCTTTGTCCTAATTAGCTCTCAGAGAACCTCGAAAATATCACCCGTTATCTCTTTATTCAAAAAATTAATGTCCGCCAAGTGCATAGCATGTGTTGAAATACCAAACGTCACATAACATCCAGAAACCTACCTTTGCGTATTCAATTTTATTTAATACTCATGTTATTGGTATTGGACAAAAAAGTTTTTTGTTGCATCCACCACATTTTTTGTTGTTTTTGGTACATCCACCATATTGGATTTATGATAATGTCACATACACAGAAACCTTTCCCTGCATATTCCATTTCATTTGACACCCATATTGTTGCTGTTGACCAAAAAAGCTATTTTCTATTATGGAACATCTGCCATATTGGATTTATGATGACGTCACATACATAGAAACCTTTCCCTGCGTATTCAATTTCATTTGATACCCATATTGTTGGTGTTGACCAAAAAAGCTATTTTCTATTATGGAACATCCGCCATATTGGGTTTATAATGACGTCATATATACAGAAACCTTCTCCTGCGTATTTCATTTTATTTGATACCCAAATTGTTGGTGTTGAACAAAAATATTATTTTCTATAATGGAACATCCTCCATATTGGATTTATGAATTACTTCACATATACAGAAACCTTCTCCTGCATATTCCATTTCATTTGATACCCATATGGTTGGTGTTGAACACAAAGTTATTTCCTAATATGCCGCATCCGCCATATTGGATTATTGATGACGTCACACATATAAAAAACCACATGTCAGTTTTAAAAAACAAAGTAGCCGCCTTACGTTTGTTTTTGGGCACATACTATCTCTGTATCAAATTTCATCATAATCGGTTTAGCGGTTCAGCATTTTCCCTACAAAGTTTCATCCCCCTTTTCTTCTCTTTAGGGGTAGATTTTCGATAAAAAAAGAAGTCTGGTTTTAATGGAAAAGGTTTATCTCAATATTCAATTTCATCTTAATCGGTTCATCGGTTTAGCAATTCCCACACAAAGTTTTACCCCTCTTTTCACCCCTTTAGGGGTAGATTAAAAAAAAAGTAGCCTATGTCCGTAGCCTTTGGAGTCAAACTATCTCCTTGCCAAATTTCATAAAAATCGATCTGGTAGTTTAGCCGTGAAAACGTACCAAACCAACAGAGAGATTTTCGCATAAGTACGGATATAGTATAGATTAAAAATTCCCGCTAGGTATATTAACTTTATGGAAAATTCATGTAAGATACTACATAATAATTACTACACTGAGGCATATTATGTGAGTTGAAATAAATTCTATTTTCAACACGCTGCACTGTCATGACAAACCCGCAGTACACGGTGAGACGCATGCCCCCGCGCGGAGGGAAATACTTCGCCCCGCCTCAACCCCTTCAAAAGTACAGCTCGGACGAATTAGTAACATGTATTTCTATTTCTTACTTCATTAGTTTAGAGACTTTATTGCAACGAATTACGAATTCGTTGGTTTAGTGGTTTAGTTTGGTTTTATTTGCCTTCATTATCCCATTATAAAGAATGCAAATAAAATCAATTAAGTAACAAATTACAAATGAATATCGCTTTATACCTACGATAAAAATAAATTCGACTGGTGTCATGTATGTATTTCCTATTAAATTTTTTAATCATTGTTACTTTCTGCTTATAAAAGTATCACATGGAAATTTGAAGGTTATTTTAAAAGTAAAAAAAAACATGTTTGTATTTTTGTTTTTGCTGAACTTATCCAAACGCCTTTAATTTTTTTATTGTTTAGCAAAAGTGATGTATGTCAAAAATTAAACCGACTAAAATAAAAACACTAAATACAAAGTACAAAACTAACTTCATAAATACGATACAAATAACTATGTAGCAGTTACTAAACTCGGTGCCAAGCATACTAACTAGTAGTTAGACTTTCGGTTGCTGTTTATTGGTTTGGCACCGACTTCTATAACTGTCTAATTTAATTAAATAGGTATTTGTATCGAATTTATGAAGTTATTTTTGTCCTTGAATTAATAAGGGTTAATTATTTCATATCTTAGTGTTTTTATTTTGAAGTCGATTTAATTTTTATTTTAAAAGTTCTTTTTCACTTTTGCATTATCTTATTCTTAACTAGCTGTACTCGCGACTTCGTCTGCGCGGAAAATGTTCACGCGGCTTTCCCGGATTAAGTTAGATTACATGTACATTTATATATATACAAAAATTGCTTTTGAATAAATGTCTACGTCTAGCCCACGTCTATAGCTTACGTATGCCTCCGAACACATAATACAGTAAGACCCCGCTTAACGCTGTTTCGGTTTAACGCTCTTTTATTTGAATTGTGGGAATCCCCGAAATTGCACGCAGCGTTAGGCTTCCCGATATCCGAAATAGTTTATCTGTGTTTATCTGTGTTTCTTTTTTGCTGCGGTGTTATACGAATGTATTTTTATCGTTTCAAACATTTGTTGATGTTATTGTAAGTATAATAGTATAACAATTGATATAGTGACAAATATTATGATTTTTTGTTTTTATCATGGGTGATAATAAAAAACACGAAAATAAAGCAACAAGAGACAGCATTTCACTAGAAACTAAAATGCAAGTGATTAGAAGATTAGATACTTGTGAACGTCAATCTCAAATTGGTGCTGCATTGAATTTGGCAACTGAATGACTGAATGTTCTGAAATGCAAACATACTGACTTAGAATTTTATTTATTTTCATATGTATATTCGTTTATTATGTTTCTATATTTGTAAGAAATACTTTTTTGTTTTATTGTTATAAAAAACATAATTAATAAATTTAATGTTAAAATACCTGACTAATTTTCTAACCATCTTCCCCTAACCCCATTATTTACATGATGAGATAACCTCGTTTAACACTGTTTCATATTACGCTCTACTTTGATGGAACGTATACCCCGCGTTAAGCGGGGTCTTACTGTACTATATTTGTACCAAATTTCATCATAATTGTTTACGCGGTTTAGTATTTCCCATTCAATTTACATCCCCCTTTTCATCCCCTTAGAGGTAGATTTTTGATAAAAAAAAGTAGCCTATGTCCGTTCCCAGGTGTCGAACTATCGCCGTGCCACACCATATTCAGTTCAATGGTTTAACATTTTCCATACAAAATTTCATCCCCCGTTTTACTCCTATAGGGGTAGTTTTCGATAAAAAAAAGTGGCGTATTATTTGTGCAATGAAGTTATAAAAGGACATACAAACAGACAGACAGATAGACAAAAATTTTAAAAATAGTAGAACTCAAGTGAGTGGTCATGAAACGACTATTTATCACAAAATTTGTCAGTAAAATTGTAATTTCAGACAGACTACAGATTCATATAGTAGTGTAGATAAGTACGTATCTAGGATAGGTCTACAAATAACTTTTTCCAATTATTTCTCTTCCAATTCTTCCCAATTAAATAAAAGGATCATCAAATGTTTAAACTGTTGAGTTCCTTTCCTTAAGCAGGAGTTTATCACTGAATTTTGCAGGACCAGCCTGAACATACCTACCATATAAACACTAAACAAAAAAGAATCGTCGAAATCGAAGCACGTCAACATTTATATGTCTAAAACCGGAAATTTAACTCGTTTACCTTTTATTTTGGGTTGACAGTTCGACCGAGTTACATCGGCCGTGGTCCCAAGCAAACTGTTTGCAAAAAAGCAAAGCGATACAACTCGGTCGAAACGTCAAGCCAAAATAAAAGGTAATCGCGTTAAATTTCCCGTTTTAGAAATATTATTATTTAGAAATATTAAAAATATTATATTTTACAATACAACGCGAAAGTTAAAAGTTAACGCGTTAAAATTGTTAAAAACATTGAATACAACGGTATGTATCACTATAGAAAAATATACGTACTTATGTATAATACTGTATAATAAAATGTTACATTTAGAGTATACACAAAGTACATACAAACGCGTATATAATATACCAGTAAATATCCTCCCCGTGATCCCCGTGACTTGCATTTGGTGCCCCGCTTTTGGTTTTGACGTAGTCGAGAAAAAATAATGAATGAAGTTGTGCTTCGTATTCCAGTCTACTATGGTGCTGAAAAGGCTCTAAGTAACTAGAGTACCTACGTAAGCGATGATGTGTAGCTATGAGCCAGCCCTGATGTTCTTTTACAGGGCTAAGCCGCGACATGAGTAAACACTCCAACATAGTTCAAGTAAACGCTGGCGACTTCCTTGTTTGTCTTTGTGCTCTTATTACTGCGAAAATAATAAAAATGTTTGCCGCCAAGGTCTCCCTGACCTTGTTTACTAGGAACCGATTTGTCATCATGAGTATTTATGTCGGTTTGATTTTGTTCTTTTACATTTACGTATTTGTTGTACCTAACAGAAACCACAGAACTGGTTAAACGTTAGCATTATTGTCACATAACACTTATACCATACCATACCTAATAACAAATGACTGTATTATAATATATTATTTATTATTTTTGTATATTTTTATGTCCGATATTGTTACACATTATTAAATCATGCTGAAAGTCGCCATATTCATTAGAAGAAACGTAATTACCTACCTATTTAAAAAAAAAACTGAGTGTATTGTATGTATATGTATGTGTGTGTATGTATGTAAAATATTTGTGGAATATGATAATACGATCTACGATAATTCTATTCAATGTCATATTTAAGTCAATGCAATACGAAAAATGTCTGTAACGTTTTCGGTCGATTAAAAGTAGGTAAATATCAATATGTAAGCATTGAACCGCGAATGTGTGTCAAGTGTGCGGTAGGGTCGGCGGGTCGCGCTGCATCTGCTGCCGAAATGGCGCCACGACGGGGGCGTCATTGTTACAAGCGTTCGACGAAACTTAATTGGCCCGACCTAGCTCGTAAAAGCGTTGTAAAAAGCGCGAAGGTCTGGCGGAGGTATAAGGACTCGGCAAAAAGAGGTCAAGTGTAATGCTTCGCGTTCTACTGACCTCATTTGGGAGCCGACTGCCGCTACCGAGCGAGAGCTTGTTCGCCTTTCATATAAATATGTCCTAGTTTGCCACTATTCTTATACAATTACCTACTACGCTCGTTACGACTGAAAAAGAGAAGATGAATTTAACATTGAGTTATTCATCAACTAAATTAACCCAGATACCTATCATAGCAGGGGCAGGAAGTTGACAGTTGTAATAATTTATAATAATATAGAAGTAGGTATATATGAAGTAAGTATGTAGATATGTATGTACATTAATCACTCACATCATTGTACCTTTATACGTATAATATGTATGGAGGAAATAGAGGACAAAATACCTTAGAGGAAATGCAATATTAATTTAATATTGTCCTTTTACATTAAACTCCATTTAAATTTGATGGAATAAATTAGTTGAGTTCGACTTTACTGGTTAGCAGCTGCAACTCATTGTAGGTTTTATTATTTATTTTATTATTTATTATTATTAATTTAACGTATTGTCAGAAATCTTTATTTTATTGCTAAAATTTACAAAATTTATTCCTTAGTTCATAAATTGCTACAAAACAAAAGAACGGCTGACATTGCACTCCCAAAAATAAATTAGTAACAAAGAAAAATCCGGAAACGACTCGTGGGAGAAGTGACCTCCTAGTGTCGAATGAAACCTTCAGTTGCTATTATTAACGTTTCGGCCGCGAAATCGGAGTGCCGACATACATCGCGCCTGAATAATACCATCTACTCCATAATTCATAGAGACCTTGGCCCCAATATTGTTCGAGGCTCACCAACTCGACCCCGGTTATAGGTACTCTTAATGATAACAAATTACAATGTGACATTAACTTCCACACACAAACCTAGAGAAAATACTCCAGACGGCATTGCCGGCTATTAAAATTTTATTGATTGACAATATTATGTAGTATTTTATCGTGGAGTAACTCTTAAAACTGGGACACTGGGACTTGACTTTGACATAGATCAAGGTAAATAAATAATTAGTGAATGCATAACATTCAATATTCATATGCGACCTTACGGACGCTCATTGTTTTTTATTCAAAATCCTTGTGGATAATGAACGGTGTCCTTATATAAACAGACAGCTGTATAAACAAAGAGCTGAATTGAAAATGTGCCTATGCGAGATGTGAAATAAGGGTCAATTAAACGTTTTATCTAATTGTCTCTATTGTTTAAATTATGTATTTAAGTTCTCAAGAGTGAATCAAGAGACAGAACAGGTGTAGCGGATTAAAATAGGCATTCAGTTCAAGTGTATTTAATACTAGCAATATTCCGGATGCTACGTTCGTGTGACATTGTAAAATAACGATATATTTAAAGCTTTTATGTTTTCCAAACTATTTTAAAATTAGCCTAAGTCGCTTTTATCCAGCGTCGATCTGGACTCAGGGAATACTGGGAACTTTTCCGGTGGACCGGACCTCTTGATGGAGCGAATCCCTCTGTGCGCTGAATTTTAATAAAATTAAGTGATGCGAAAAGATTTTTAGTTGAAATTGAAAGTAATTTTAAACCAAAGACTTTTATATAAACTAAGGAAATATATGCTACGCTATAAACGACATGTAATTTGAGTAAGTATACCAAATAGAGTGGATCAATGGCTGCGATTTGTCATTATTTTCTATCTTATGAAAATCCCATTCAAATTAAGTGGCTTGAGAATAATTAACATAGACGGAATCAGTTACTCCTGTAGGAATCTCCAAAAATTCTAAGCGGACCTAAATAACAACTTCGCTGTCTCTTACACATGATATTGGGAATCGTAATATTATCCAACCCTTAAACACGAAACCTATTAGCATTTTCTGAGGAAGATCATTTATAATAAAATACTTTAAGAAGCAAACCAATTAACGCAAATACATTTTTTGTTATGGAACATATTACTGATAAGAAATATTACTGTAAAGCTAATAATTTTAATAAAACCAAAATACATGATCATGGGAAATTGTCGTATACATATGATCACTTGTTGACTCGAATATTTTCATACGTATAATTTTTTTTTAAATTGAATTTCTCTCCGGATATAGGTTCGTTGCAAATCGATTATATTTACAAAAAAATATTTTCTTACTTAGGCCTGTGACTTCACAGTCCGGTGCGAAAATTAAGATTCTATTGTTATTCGAAGTTATATGTTACATGTTATTAGAAATTATAATTCCAAAAACGGTTGATTTTGATACTGACTGACTGACACACACACAACGAAACCTATATAGGGATGATTCTTTCCGTTGAGCTAGAGGCTGCTAGAGCCTTGAAATTTAGTACCGAGGTAGGTTTAGAGTACAAATAAATAAAAAATACGATAAATACAAATATCCTACCCGATGATGTAAACATCATAATAACATATTGCTCTTTTAATAAAATGATCCTTGATCCATTCAGTTCAGTTTGTAACAAAAATTGTTTAATAAAGATATCTTTATAATTTGAAGAAGCGAATGAAATACGTAAGGACCGCCACGCTTGGCGCTCGGTCCTCTCTGACTACCCCGTTACGGATACAACGTGAAGGTATGAATGAAGGAATGTAGGCACAGTACAAGTAAGCATACAGTATGCTATCTCGGCAGTGTCCTAGAGATAATTACCTACGGTCGTTTGGTACGTAAACGCGCAATAGGGCTACCGACTTGGACTGAATGTTTTTCTTGGGTTACTTATTTGATAATAGGTACTATATTAAATTATCATATTATCTTTTCATTTTATATTATTGCAAATTTAATACGTTTTTATTTATATAATTTTACTAGTATTTTATACCTATCTAGTTTCAAAAGTTTGTGAGTTAGTATGGTGGAAATGGACAAAAAAAATGCTTTTTTATGTGCAGTATAATTGAAAATCAGCAATAAATTAACTAGATCATTATGATAATATATTTCCTACAAATTAGCAACAGAGAAATATTTCTGGTTTCGATATAGATGTATTCAAACATCCATACACTGAACATTGTGCTCGTAAACTTGATCGACTTAATATTTAGTCAATAAATGCGCAGGAGCGTCTCATACCGTACGACGACAACCGTGGCGCGCTCGCGACTGTCGTATGTCGAGATATGCCGAGATTTCGAGCGCGTTGTTTGGGAGCGTTTGTATGAAGATAGCATACTGTATGCTTACTTGTACTGTGATGTAGGTATCTTTAGTATGTCGATATCGGCTACCTGCTAAACTGATATGTGATATCATCATTTTCATTTTTAATTTATCGTTTCTAGTATAATAGCGTTTACAAAACATTCGAAATGTCGAAAGAATATAGAGATCGAAGAGTCCTATCTTTTTCGACTTCTGCTTTCACACAGCCGTCACTCTTTTTATTTGTCGTTCTTCACTATTTCTATAAAAGTATTGCTTTATCATACTGCAATACTTTCAGCCATTTCTGCCATTCTGTGGAACTCTTTACCACGTCTAAAACAAAATATAGAAATCCAAAAATATTTGTTAGCAAATAGTACCTACGTAATATTTTTCACTTTCAATGTTTTACCATTGAGTGAACTTTGAGTGGTATAATTTAGTTAAAGCTCTGAATTCAATTATTATCATTTAATGAATTAATTTTTTACATGAAATTATATGTATATAGTTTTTGTTGTGGGACTCGAGAATAAATTGTTTATTTATGGGAACTGTTAATTATTAAAGCACCGTTTTTATTTTTATCTGTAAAATAATATATAAGGTGGCTAGCACGATGCACCAATTATTTAAACTCGATTTGAGGAACCGACATCTCACTTGCACCAATTATTAAGTAGTTGGTGCGAGCAAGATGGTTCCTTAAATCGACTTTAAATAGTTGGTTCAAGCCGCCCTTAGTGCTGCACCTGATATAAATAGCACACTTTCCGCAATATTGGTTTTTATTGGTGAAAAGTCCAAAAGATACTACTTCTTCTCTTTTACGTGCTGGCAACGTACTGGCAACTCGTTTCCTATTAACATAAGAAACACTCCGACCATGATCATTGAAAAAAGTGGTATATTTCTGATGTCTGTCGTCTTATCAATAAGTCCCTAACACACTACTAAAGTGATAGTAGGCTTCATTGGAGTTACGAAAGACCAGAAGTCATTTCTTTCCAGAATGGAAGAACGAGAAAACTTCAGTTGCAAACATTAGGTATTTTCAGTTTAAAATTCTCCACAAAATATTACTCTTGCACAAAACTTTAACATTAAAAAAAAACTTATACAAATAATAGAAAATCTAAACAAAATGTAAATTTGACTTCTCCAGTTTTCAGTAAAAAGTCCAAAAGACATTTTTTAAGTGTTGTTTTGATTTTCGACTCGATTTTCGTGTCGCACTCGTCACACGCGCCACGCGCGACGCGAGTCGTGGGATACGCGCTATAGCCACAGTACAAGTCTATAGCTTAGTCCTTAGTGCATTTGTTGCATTCTCGCGCCTACCCGCTCGCCGCCGGCAGCGGTAGTGCGCTCATTTCCGCGCCGCTCATCTCTCGCCATTGCGACCCATGGCACACTAGTCTAGACTTCTTACAATTACTCTCAACGCGGTCGGAGACGCACGAGTGGTGAGGTCGTGGCCAAGGCGTAACGCGCGCCCTGATTTCCTGAAAAAAAAGTTAACCACCCAAAATCGTTTTTGGGTAGGAAGCCGAATTCGTTGAAACGAAACACAATTTGTTTTTTTGTAGAAAATACTTTCAAGTAATAAAAAGAAATAACCACGAATACTAAACCTAAATTTTAACATAACCGCCAGAAATCTTTTTAAAAATAATTTTCATTAGAAGTAGTTTTTCAATATTTTATTAATTGTTCATTTGTTAAAATAACCACGAATTCTAAGTCATTCTTAGGTATACGTATCATATCATATACATAAGAATTAATACGAGTTCTTCATTATAAAACAAAAAGATAAATACTAAAACATATTGAAAGTTGAAACGGTTTGGAAACAAAATAGGTAGGTAAACACTAAAAATTGTGACACGTTTTGGCATTTTCCCAGAAATTAAATATTACCTACAGCAGCAATGTTGTTTTATTTATAATCATCATCACATTTGCGTCTTCTTTCAACTTTGATGATAATATTTGTTTTTCAGTTCATCTGTTTGAGATTGGCAGAAAGTATAAACATATTACTATTATGAATATCAATTGTCAACATTTTGCAACAACAATATTCATTTATTTTCTGGAGACTACTACTAAACAATACTTAATTCTCTAAATACTTGTACGATATTTATCTAAATTTTCGGATTCCAAAGTTGGAACAACAACTCCACAAGTCAATAACATAGATACATTACATTTTTAATTTTTATCGTGCTTAAATTAACAATATAACATTATTACACATACATAACATTATTAATTAATAGCAATTCACATGAAGAATTTTAGTTGTTACGTTAAAAATACAGCATGCGCATATGTATTTATGTTATATGTATATAGGTATTTTAGTATCTATCAATTTATGAATTCTGAAATTTAATAATATATTTAATTTATTTGAAGAATTATAAAAAGGTTTCAATACGGATACATATGACATAGAAATCACTGAATTGTAGAAAATTTGTTTTTACATAAGGTAGGACAGACAAGGGCGGAGTTAAATGTTATAGTATGTTTGCACATACAGATTACTACACAGATATACGTAACTACATGTCATTTACTATTCGGAGTGGAAAGAGCATCTAGAATTCTAGGTTCCCAAACTTATTTTGTCTATTGAGTCGAGAGCTCATGCAGTCGTTGTCTAAGATGCCTCCTAGCTAAATGAAATTACAAATCACCCCCCAGGCCTCTACACAACGCCCCCATTTTTTTTCTGGGTCTCTTACCGCCCCCTTTAGGCCTGCAGCGCCCACAGGGGGGCGTTATCGCCCACTTTGGGAATGGGTGATTCTAAATCAAGGTGTAACAAAATGACTCCTTGATGCCACCTCGAGCCATTCAAGTATGTATTCGAACTTACAGATGAAAAACCGGAATCGGGTACCTACTTAAAATACTTATAAGAGCTTTACAATTTTCAAATGGTGAAAAGAATGGAGTGCAACGCAACATCTTTATTTATAATATGTTCCTCTCTGTCGCGTTCATACAATTATAATGAAAATTAGTCAAATAATTGCGCAATGGAAATTACAATAATAAATGACATCAATGGAGTTGTCTTTCATGCCGGAGAGGTCGGACTAATATTACTTCAAGGTCCGCTTGACGAGCTGACCTCGGCGTATCGGTCGCGGAGGACAGACGGTTGCAAATATTTGCGCGCGCGGGAAGCAAGCGGGGCTAGGAGGGGCGCGGGAGCAGGTGACCTTGCGGCGCGTCTGCCTCGCGACCTTGATCTTGAGACGACCGCCGCATCGCCCGCCCTCGCGGCGAGCACACGACACCTATCGCTATGGTTGCTAGCAACTACCAATTGTCATACATAATATCACAGTACAAGATAATATGCACATAAAAACTATCGTCTCTATCCTCGCTTAGGCACTATGTACTAACTTATTCAATGACTATGACGAAAATACATTGACATATGTCTGCTTAACTTGTATTTTAAATGAAATGTGTAATTGTATGTACCACTTATACGTTATGCGTATGTTCCTACATGTACTTCATTTTATTACAAAAATAATAACAAATGCGTAGATACTTACACAATTTTTTTTATTAAAGGATTACCTACGCATTTCTAATTTCTAATTATTTTAATTGTCGAAACTAGTATTTTTATTTATTTCGATTTTACATGAAAAATATCATTTACTAAAAAATTTTTATTAGATTTTCAATGTTCGTGTCTTTTTTAGGGTTTTGTTCCGTCTGTCATTTAACTCGGAGACTATTGGCACACCATTTGGCACTACATATAAATGAAATTTGGAAGATAGGTGTATTCTATTAACTGGTATACAAAGCTATAATTTAAAAAAAGTTTAATTAGGGATGGTACTTCAATCACTTCAATTACATATGACCGAGGGATGAAAAAAAATCCAGTGCACATAAGCGTGTGGGGTATCTTTAGATAGGTCTTTAAAATTATATAGAGGCTTCGAAGTGACTTTTTAATATGTATATTTAAGTCGATTAAGATGGTCGATGAGTTGAGTGATGAAGAGATGAGTGATGATGGATGGAGCGTCTAAATTCATAATAGTTGTGTCCCTAACTTTTCAATTATGAGCTGGATAATTCTGAAAAAATTTGAGATAACAGCACAACAAAAATTGATTTGAGTAAGATATGTTGTGCATGGTGCAGTCTTTAAGATATGAGGTATTTTCAGAAAGACGCTCAGCCATCGCAAGATAATTTTGATTTTCAGTGTCATTGAAAAACAAACTTAATTTTGCTGTTATTTAAATGATTATTTTCCGTGCATCCCGACTACTTAACACCGCTGTGCGTGATCCGACACGCGCTTATTTTTTTTTGCTTATGGCATTGAAAATGTTCAAGCGACGAGTCCGATGTTTAAATACTGTGGTCTTGGACGGTCAACTCGACATTAACTGTCATCAGACGATTCATTGACATGTGACATCCGATAACAATAACGAGTCACGTCGCTGCGTTCGCGCATTTCTTCTCATCCTCCGGCCCCCGCCTCCATACTTCACTACAAGTCTACAACCACAGTACAAGTAAACAAACAGTATTCTATCTCGGCAGTGTCCTAGAGATAATGCTCAGTACGTAACCATGCAATAGGGCTACCGAGTTGGACTGAATGTTTTTCTTGGGTTACGTATTAGATAATAGGTACTATATTAAATTGTCATATTATCTTTTCATTTTATATTATTGCGAATTTAATGTTTTTATTTATATAATTCTACTAGTATTTTATTTATAGTTTCAAAAGTTTGTGAGTTAGTATGGTGGAAATGGACAAAAAAAATACATTTTATGTGCAATATAAATAAAAATCAGCAATACATTAACTAGATCATTATGATAATATATTTCCTACAAATTAGCAACAGAGAAATATTTCCGGTTTCGATATAGATGTATTGAAACATCCATACACTAAACATTATGCTCGTAAACTTGATTGACATAATATTTAGTCAGTAAATGCGGGAGAGCGTCTCATACAGTACGACTATAACCGCGGCGCACTCGCGACTGTTGTATGCCGAGAAATGCCGAGAAAATGTTACCGTGACTTTTCCGGGTTAGTGTCTCTTTCTCTCCCTTAGACGTAGATTTTTCATAAAAAGTAGCCTTTTTATATAATCTGCCATAATCTGCCATATTGGATTTATGACGATGTCACAAACACAGAAACATTCGCCTCCTTATTGCATTTCATTTGACACTCATATTTCCGGAACTCTTGCAAAAGTTAGGTCCTATTACGGAGCATCCGTCATATTGGATTTATGACGACGTCACATATACAGAAACCTTCCCCTGCTTATTCCATTTCATTTGATACCCATATTGTTGGTGTCGTACAAAAAAATTACTTCCTTCAATGGAGTATCTGCTATATTGGATTTATGAAGACTTCACATATACAGAAACCGTTCCCTGTGTACTCCATTTCATTTGATACTTATATTGCTGGAGGTCTTTTACTTTCTAACACATAGCATTCGCCATATTGGATTTATGAAGACGTCACATATACAGAAACCTCCCAGGCGTGCGCAGAACTCACTAAAGTTTCATCGCAATCAGATAAATGGTATAGGAACGCATAGAAAACAAATGTACAAAGAAACATTCATCTATAAAGACAGACATATAACAGACAGACTTCCGCCTTTTTTGAAAAAAAAAGAAACATTCATCATTAAATAAACAGACCGACAGACTTTCGCATTTATAAAATTAATACGGGGATATCTGCTTTTATTTATTTTTATTGGTTTAAAATCTTAAATCATTAAATTTTCAATTTAAAAACAATCATTCAAAAATGTATGTAATAAATATTTTAATTACCTAATTAAGTTTGAAACAATAGTAGAAAAGAAACAAGATATAATTATATTATCGAACTAGGTAGATAATTTCAAAGAAAGATAGTCATTATAAATTATCAAAATTAATGGAAAAGATATTGACAATCGATACGTTTTTTCGCATCCCTACTTACACGTGCCATCTTGCAAGAAGGAGGACGCAACATGTAATTATAGCTTGCTAGACAAGGATAAACGCTGACTCAAAGCTACCAGCAACCAGTATCACTAGAGCTCTGCATTTTTGTGTTATAAATTTTTATTATTAATTTTATACTTACCGATGAAACGTGTTATTGTCCTTTTTGAAACTATATTTACGACTGTATCTACCACACGACTTTACAGCGCAATTTGGCATTGTTTACGTATTTTATTCTATATTTTTTAAAACGATTCACAGGTCACGGATCTGCTTCCTGGTTAATACTAAAGGAGCGCGCGTTTGTGTTTGAACTTATATGAGCATTTGTGCTAATCGATGGCAGAAAACGGTGCCTTTTCATTTCCTGTTTTTAGGCTAGTTTGTCTGTGTTTGGGAGCGTTTGTATTAAGATAGAATACTGTATGCTTACTTGTACCGTGCTAATAACTAATACCAAGGTCGCACGTGCACCCTGTGATAAACACATATCAGAGAATATGTATGTACTGTGTACATATTCGCATTATACACATTACACGTGTTATAATATATTAGCGTATTACATTGAAATTATTAATACATAGTCTTGAGTACGGAAACACTTCGATTAGTGTAAGATAACACTGAATCCATTACTTAAAACCCAAGCCTTGTTGTATTTAAAATAAAAAAATTTTTTTTTTGGTTTCATTTTAACTCGAATTTTATTTTAAATACAACGGGGAGTATCTTAGGTTTTGATAAGAAGAGTTCTACAGTTATAATTATTTTCAGATCATTGGATATAACATTTGTGCTATTCGGCTGTATTCGGTTCTAGTTAGTCTAGTCTAGTATAAGGTTCTAGTTAACAGTGAAGTACCCTATACGTTTCGATGAGTACGTGAGTGCTGAGTCTGTCAATATCAAAATCAGCCGTTAACTTAAAAACTTTTCATTTGATACAGTGAATATGGCCTTGCAGGATAATGATCTAACCTTGATTTTTGCACCGGGCTGTGAGATCATAATTAATCTATACAAAAGCAGATCAGAAGCAGATCTCTAGCAATTACTGAAATAAAAAATCAAACGGACTTTAAAATAAAACACTAAAAAGTAGTATAAATATAAAATAATTATCCTTTACTAATCAATACTCAAATAACTTCATAAATACGTTACAAATACATATTACATATACATAATTAAAATGGACAATGATTGAAGTCGGTGCCAAGCATACCAAACTAATAAACTTTCTATACATACGTATCCTCACACTGTAACCCTAACGGGGTAGTCAAATAGTATAGAGCGTCAAGTATCGCGGTCCTTACATACTTCTTTCGCCTCCTCAATCCTCACCATTCTTCTTCTACACTTTTGCCTAGGTTTGCGAGTGCTTTTGACATTTTCCTCAACTAATACTCTGGCTATTTGATCTTCATAAGTTGGCCTTGGTCTTCTTTGGTTTCTGCTACCATTCACTTTCGCTCTGTAAATTTCTTCAGTCCTTCATCACTCATTCTTTCTATGTGCCCGAACCTCCTAAACATTCCTTTCTTCATTTTTACGATAACACTGTCGTTCAACCCTGTCGTACTGTGTATCATTTCATTGCTTATTTTGTTTGCAAGGGCGACACCGCACATATTTCTAAGAGATCGGATTTCTACTGCATTTATTTTACTTGCACCCGATTTCGGATATATCCAGGCTTCAACTATCGTACAATAAAGTTAGCATCAACACCGCATTGTCGATCGTCATTTTCGATATTTTGGATTTTAGTACACTTTCTGTTATTTTTTATTGATTCGGCATCGACTTCAATAAGTGCCAAATTTAATTATATACATAGGTGTTTGTATCGCATTTATGAAGTTATTTTTATATTTGAGTTTTGATACGTAAAGGATAAATATTTTGTACTTTTCAATGTTTTTATTTTGAAGTCGGTTTCATTTTAACTCGAATTTTTTTTCCCTTTTGGGTGATCTTGATCTAACTACTATCTATGGTGAATCTATAACTTACTTCTTTTCAATTCTGGAACAGAATATATAAAAGAATTATCTAAATAAACTGATAGAAGTATTTGGTGTATTTTCGTAGTCCAAAGTCCAATAACACGAATTAAAATGAGACCACTTTGGAGCTATACTGAATCCAACGGCAAAAGAGTCATTCAAATCGGTCCTTAAACATAGAAGCTATGCCTCAACATACATAAAAAAAGTATATACAGACGAATCGAAACCTTCTTTTTTTGAAATCGGCTGAAAAGTTATGTGGTGGGAATAAAGGCTTGAATGTGTAAGGATGTACACGGGCAGTGTCGTTTGCATTTTTTCGAACTTGCCCGAAGACACGGGTGCCGCGTGTCTAGAATCTGAATTTTTGATAATGATAATTTATAAAATAATACATGTTGTTATATTTACAAGGCGCAAACAACAAGGTTAACAATAAAAACAAAAGATTGCACCGGCAGACTGATTGACGTAAAACGGCATTGTGATAATTTTATTTTATTTTAATATCTATCCACTATTTACAATATAATTGATACATATCGAGCCCTGACCGCCGACTGTGTCGCCGATTTATCGTAAGCGACAATTTTTTGAAAATGCGATTTTCATTGAAATCGTTATCTTTAAGCGTAGCGGACATGTTTAAAATTTTTTATAAACGCCAGAATTACCGATCGAAAATAATGGCGAACACACATCGAAACGTCTATTTATTTAAAATTTATGAAGTAAACGACATAGCTATTCATAAGTAATTTTTTCTAATCATTAAATAATAGTAGCGTAATTTTTTTTTGGCCATTATTATGTGCAGTGTACGTAGGAATCAAAAAATGTACAGAGAACAAGATTTCAACAGATATTTCAACAAAATATTAATCTATTGCTGCTGACTTCACTATTGGCTGGGAGTCTGGGTGTTACTGGGAACTCCCCCAAAGTTCGTTATGTGGTACCCATAGTACAAGCTAACTGCTTAGTTTGGGATCACAAAATCTGTGTAATTGTCTGGAGTATTATTATATTAATATCTGCTCAACTGTTCAAATTCATAACAAAAGGAAGATTTTATGCGTTTCTTATCGTGTACTTACGTACATCCAAATAAAGAAGGACAGTTTTCAAAAAATAATTCATTATCAAAGTTAGACCATCTTTTTGTTCTGTGTAGTCCCAAGTACCTACTTAGAAATTAATTTACTACCGGCAAACATTTTTGTCGCTTACAATAAGTCGGCGGTAAGGGCTCGGTATACAACATCAGTAGGTACGTATATATGTATGTATATTAGTTATTACCTGTACCTACCTATCTACGCAGTATCTACACAAGTGTGACTACGAAATATTAGGTGGATGTTAATGGAATAAACAACAAGCGGACGCGGACGTTACAATGTTATAGAAATGAATGATAAACTATATAAAATACAATGGTAATGTTAGGTATAATTTAACACTATAAGATTATTCAATAATACATTGTATTGTATGTAAAATAGTTATTTATCAGTTTTTCTTTGTTTTAAATTATGTCAAAGCCGTAAAATATAAAAACATTAATTAATTTTGTTTATGTTCGTAGTAGTTCATCAGTTGATTATATGCTATTTTGTTATTTTAAATTGTTATTTTGTATTTTTACGTTTTAATGCCTTTCATAGTTGATAAAGATTTGAATACAAAATATTTATAATATGTATTGGATCAATTCAATAATTTTCATATGTGTCGACGCGTTTTTATGAATTACCATATGTAGCCACCCGCGACTTCGTCGCGTGAAAAATTTTTAGCGGCTTTCCCAAGTTAGATAAAAAAAAGTAACCTGTGTTTGTCTCCGGGCACATACTATCTCTGTATACAATTTTTTCATAATCAGTTCAGCGGTTTAGCATTTTCAATACAAAGTTTCATCTCCCTTTTCAGCCCATTAGGGAAAGATTTTTGTTGAAAAAAGTAGCCTACGTTTTTTGATACTAAATTCTATCTCTGTACCAAATTTCAACACAATCGATTCAGCGGCTTAACATTTCCAATACTAAGTTTCATCCCCCTATTCGCTCCCTTATATGTAGTTTTTTCATAAATGAAAGTAGCCTATGTCCGTCCCCTGGTGGCGATTTATGCCGTGAAAACGTAACAGACAGACTTGCATTTATAATATTGAAATATTATAACAAATTAGTACGTGAATTGGTAAGAAGTGATATTTATGCATCGTAAATCGTAATGTCAAGGGAAAAATCTGTGGCCTAGAGTAGAGGTAGTTCACGTGTCAATTGGTATAACTTTGTCATATAATAACTACATAACTTTGTCATAATAACTTTGTCAATTGGTATTTGTGAATGTGACCGGAGGCGTCCTGCCGGAAAAGGGGTGACATTGAACGTCCGTTGCATTTTTTACGTAATTGCTTATTGATGATGTACTGACGCCAGATATCTGCGAAGATGATTTCAACGTAAGGGCACATTCACTGTATCAAATAATAACTATAACACTTCTATATAAGATTTTTCCATTTTTTGGAGAGAATTTTTTTGAAAATTCAACAGACAGAGCGCCGGCTGAAAAATTAAACCACCATAAAAAAACACCGGAAAATACAAAATAACTATCCTTTACTAATGAAAATTCAAGTACAATAAAAATAATTTTATAATACGATACACATACCTATGTAATTAAATTTGACAGTTACTGAAGTCGGTGCCAAGCCTACCAAAGTAATAAACTTTCTGTTGTTGCACATTGATCTGGCGCCGATTTCAATAACTGACCAATTTAATAATATAGGTATGTGTATCGTATTTATAAAGTTATTTTTATAGTACTTGAGTTTTGATTGGTAAAGGATTGTTAATTTGTACATTTCGGTGTTTTTTTTGAAGGCGGTTTAATTTCGTAAAAAAAATAAATATTTTTATTTGTATTATTTAATGTTTTAATGGCAATTTTAAGAACTGCGTATTATTTCCGTTGGTGCAGTACTACAAAAATAAAAAGCAAGTTACTTATCGATTAAAAATTTAAAGCACGTATCAGATTCAACTAACAAAGCACGAAATTCGATGTATTTAGAGTATACCTTTCGACGCTACAAATACGATACGAGATATAGGTACTTATTATACCTATACTCATTTTAATATAATTTCCTAAGTCGCGTCCTCACCCTTTAAAACTATTTTTTAAATATTACTTTTTTAATATTTATAATCACTGCGCTTTTTTAAAATTTTAAACTTTTTCTTAAATTGTTTGTTTTAGTTTTTACTAATATTTATTTCTAACTATTCCATTTTTTTATATTCTAGCTTATACCTGCAACTTCACTCGCATGGTAGTAATAAATGGTAGCCTAAGTTTTGGCCAGGGTTACAACTCCTTAGTACAATATTAAACAATTCCAATTTTTAACCTTTGTTTATTTGAATTTATTATTTCTAAAAAAAATTTGTCTTAAATATGTTTTCGTTAACTATTTAAATCTAAGTAAATAAAAAATATAACAGTAAGGAGATTAATTAAAATTAAATTCAAAGTCATGAAACGATCATTGTTATCGACGTGAATCAACAATTTAACAAGAGTATGCAGTGTAAAGGATGTAATGATTATATGTAATTTATTATGGCTTACAAGGTTGCAGACACAGTAGCGTTGTATTGAAGGACTCTACTGACGTCGCTATTAATTTGCCACACAAATACACAATAGACTCTGTCGCTTGCGTCAATGAACTGCAAACAATCATACGTTATAGATACAAGGAAGTCACAGACCAATAAAAATATACATATCTTTATTACATTTATAATTCATGATAAAATATACATAGTTAAATATTCTTTACTTTATGATAGAAACAACGGCCTACGTTCTCTAGGCAGTCGCCACGGATGGTTGGAATGTTTTCGTAGAGAGGAAGGCGTAGTTAGAGAAAACGCCGCGGAGCGCCAAGCGTCGCGGTCATTTCACACTTCTTTCGCTTCCTCAATTCTCGTCATTCTCCTCACACATTTTCGCATAGGTATGCGAGTGCTTTTGACATTTCCGTCAGTTAACACTCTGGCAATTTGATCTTCGTAAGTCAACCTTGGTCTTCCTTGGCTTCTGCTACCTCTCACTTTTGCTCTAGTCAGACTTTCATCACTCATTCCTTTATGTGCCCGAACCATCTAGGCATCTCTTTCTTCATTTTTACAAAAACACCGTAGTGCGATCAGATCATACTGCGTATCACTTCATTGCTTACTTTGTCCACAAGGGTGACATCGCACATATTTCTAAGAGATCGCATTTCTACCGCCATTTTCTGTACATGTTTTCGGACATATCCAGGCTTCACTACCGTACAATAAAGTTAGCACCTACACCACATTGTTGATGGCCATTTTAGACATTTTGGATTTTAGTACACTTTCTGTTATTGTTTATTGATTTGGCATCGACTTCAATAAGTGCCAAATTTAATTACATACATATGTGTTTATATCGCATTTAGGGATCGCATTTCTACTGTATTTATCTTACTTTCACTCTCTTTCGGGCATATCCAGGTCTTACTACCGTACAATAAATTTAGCACCAACACCGCATTGTGGATGTGGATGGTCAATACCTTGTTGTGGTTACTTGATAAGTTGACCAAGCTGATGGCCTTATAGCACGCACAATCTAAATGAGAACCTTTCCCTTTATAGAGAAATATTATGACCGCGGTGCGCCAGTCCTCCGGAATCTCTCTTCTGCCAGCAAAGGTTGCAATGTTTTAATAACAGTTTTTTACATACAGTCAAAAGAACTATCTTTACGAATTGGTTTAATAAATATTATATAGTTCACAGTAAACTATTTTAGCAAACAGTAATCGTCAAAATTGCGGGCAAAATAAATCATAGTATAATGAGAACTCGCTGTCAAAACATGCAATGCCGATATGAAATTAATTAACAAACAAAGAACGCTTGAAATCTAAATTTCGACAATCAGGTTGAATTTTTGATTTTGAATTGTTAATGTTCATAAATGTGATTTAAATATTTCTGAAAAATTTTAACACCTTCGCTCGATAAAAAACCAATAAAAAAGCGTCATTTTCTAAATCACTCTACAATGGTACAATTGATGTACGAAAAAGCTAGAACGTAATATTTTAAGAAAAATTGCTTTTATTTGATTGGACAACTCATAAATTGTAACAAATAAGTACTAAAGGTTTTTTGCATTTAAATTTAGAATCTTATATTCAAGAATAATTATATTTACACTGTACTTATAACACTATTGTTATGTTTAATAAGTAAAAAAGTAAAACAAATGTTTAATAAGTAAAACTATATACGTACATAATTTACCTACGCAATAACTACAATATGTATTATCATTAAATGGATTAGTCATCCACAACACAGGGAATCCCAGTGTTGGGGCTAGGGCACAGGGTTTTCGTTTTTTTTTTGTATGAAGTGTAAATAAATAAAATCATTTTCGTGTTTTTATAAAATTTGATTAAAAAATATTTCTACATTATAGGTAAGTAAATTACATTTAGTGTTTTAGAACTATTTGATTTGTACAAATACTAAATCTTGTTGAAGCCGTGTGGCAACTGACAATCAATATGTGGATTCTACGCATGGTACAGCTAATATTGTGTAACATATAATAGTATATATAATATTGTGTATGCAATTCGTAAGTACCTACTTACATTACATATTATAAAAAGTAAGTAAAAATATTTTGTGATAATTTTCGTCATGTCCTCTTTTCACCCGCCTGTCTAAAAGGAGGGTAATGCTTTTCAGATTTAAGTATAATAGGTATGTATATTGAGATTTGAGGAGGCGAAAGAAGTATGTAAGGACCGCGAAGCTTGGCGCTCCGTCCTCTTTGACTATCCCGTTAGGGATGCAGCGTGAAGATATGTATGTATGTATGTGTATGTTTATACATATAAACATAATCCGTATGGACGTCTGCTCTTAACTTGCAAACTATTTAACTGAGTCAACAAATGAAATGGTATTATCAGTATTATCTTGTCACTGACTGTTTATTCGTTGCCTCCCGTAGGCTTGAGGGATTTTGAAATGCGAGGTTTAATGGATAGGTCTTTCTCCTAGGAATATCATAGTTTCTAGGCTATATTTTAACGTTTGATCCTCAAATTCTATACAGCAGAGATAACAATAAGAACAATATAATATAATAATAATGAAAAGCCTTTATTCAGACAGAGAATTTTACCTTGGTATGAGTCTTATCTTGGCGACTCTGACGAGTCAATGACAGCCCGGTCTGTTTGCGCAACTTTGGCAAAGGCCTCCTCCATTTCTTTCCACTCTGTTCTGTTTAACGCTTTCCTAGTCCATGTTTTCCCTGTTATGATCTTTATTTCGTCTTTCCACCTTCGAAACTGTCTTCTACCTTTCTTTCTTTTCCTATTTCTTGGGTACCAAAATATGATGTTTTTGTTCCATTTTTCTATGCCTCTAATTATATGGTCAGTCCATTTCCACTTTAATTTTCTTATTCTCATTGTTACGTCTTCAATTTTCGTGCGTTTTCTGATAGCTTTGTTGCATATTCTGTCGGATTTCCTTATATTTAGCATGCTTCTTTCCATTGCTGTTTGACAGGTTTCTAGATTCCTGTTTTGTGCTTTAGTGAGGGCCCAAGTTTGGCAGCCATATGTTAAGACTGGGAGTATGCAGGTGTTGTATAGCTTTGTTTTGACGGTTATTTTAGTTTCTGTGTTTTTTTGGAGTTTACTCCTTAAGAATCAATTTTCATAAAAGGCCCCCAGTATGAAAAAATATGAGGAGTAAAATCTATTCATCGAATGACCTCGTTACGTTTTTTGTGCACAACCTATTGTGCGCATCTTTCACTTTTCAGTCGTGAGTATTAAGACGTACATAGGGTATGCTGCGGGGCAGCTTACGCATGGAAGTATTTTGTATATATATCTAGGTTTCTCGGGGTGCTGATTACGAAAATGATGTTCATTTTCAAATCCAAGGTGGCGAACATTACTTTTTTTTTGATAAATCTATACGGGTATCAAATTCTAGGTTTCTCGGGGTGCTAATTACGAAAATGACTTTCACTTTCAAATCCAAGATGGCGAATATTAGTTTTTTTAGATAAATCGATATGGGTGTCACATTATAGGTTTCTCGGGGTGCTGATTACGAAAATTATGTTTATTTTCGAATCCAAGTTGGCGATTATTATTTTTTTGGATAAATCGACATAGGTATCATATTCTAGGTTTCTCGGGGTGCTAATTACGAAAATGATGTTCATTTTCAAATTCAAGATGGCAAATATTACTTTTTTTTGTATAAATCAATATGGGTATCAAATTTTAGGTTTTTCGGGGTGCTGATTACGAAAATGACTTTCATTTTCAAATCCAAGATGGCGAATATTACTTTTTTGGATAAATCGATATGGCTGTCAAATTCTAAGTACCTCGTGGTGTTGATTACGAAAATGACGTTCATTTTGTAATCTAAGATGGCGATTATTATTTTTTACTATATGGGTGTCATGTTCTAGGTTTCTCGGGGTACTGATTACGAAAATGACGTTCATTTTCAAATCGAAGATGGCAAACTACTTTTTTTATATCTATTAATATTGATATTTAATATTATTGTATATAGTGAAGTGGATAAAAATATATAAAATATGGAAAAAAACACGTAAACTCCAGTCGTGCGTCGGACCTGACACACACACTTTTTTTTCATTACTTCCTTAAGCCCCAAGTAACATTTTCATGCTTTTCCGATTCTTGTATCTATTTCCATTGACATTATATCGCTGATAGAAATTTGTTGTCCTAAGTAGGTGTACTCTTTCACAAATTCAATTTTATCGCCTTTTATAATGACAGTGTCTTCTAATGCGTTTATCATAGCTTTAGTTTTGAAAGTATTCATCGTTAGATCTACCTTACGGCTTTCTCTATCCAAATCTATGATTATCCTTAGTAATCGCTCTTTTGTTGTGGCGAATAATATGGTGTCATCAGCGAATCGTAGGTATGATAGCTGTTTCCCGTTTATATTTAGTCCATGCCGGTCCCATTTTAGTTTTTGAAAGACTTCTTCTAATACAGCTGTAAATAGTTTAGGTGATAGCGGGTCTCCTTACACCTCTTTTAATTAGAATTACTCCAGACGTACACCTCTTTTAATTTTATTTCTTTCCCCTCTTTTTCTAGTTTTATTCTAGCTATACTATTAGTGTATATGTTTTTTAAGATTCTGATGTACTTGTGTTCGACTCCTTGGTTGTTTAGACAATGCCAGATAGTTCCGTGCTCTATTGAGTCGAATGTTTTGTTGTAGTCGATGAAGCAGCAGTAGAATGGGACATTGAATTCTTTGTACTTCTCGAAGATTTGTCTTATGGTATGTATATGGTCCAATGTTGAGTAGCCTACCTTGCAGCCTGCCTGCTCTTTGGGCTGATTTTCTTCCAGAGTTCTAGTTATTCGGCGTAGAATTACTATAACAGAAACTTTATAAATATTAGACATTAGGCTAATTAATCTGTAGTTGTTCATTTTACCCCTGTCGCCCTTTTTGTGGAGTAGGATGATTGTTGATGTGGTCCATTGTGATGGAATTTTTTAGGTGTATAGTATATCGTTGAAAATGTATTTTAGTAATGGTGCGATGTCTATTTTGCAGTCTAAAAGCAATTCGTTGTTCATCTCATCAGGGTCTAGAGCTTTATCTTTCTTCTGTGTTTCGATTGCCTTGTTTATTTCTTCTACTAGTATAGGTGGCACACTATCGTTGTTGTTTAAGTCTATGCTGTCTTTTCGGTTCTTGCTGGAGTAAAGGTTTTCGTAGAATTTTGTAGCTATCAATAGTATATCAGATCTTTTAGTCTTTGTCTTGGAAAGTCGATCTTTCATATTGGGTATCCAGTTTGTTTTGTCAGATAAAAACTCGAGGGCCTTTTTTATACTTCCAGTCTTGGTGATGTGTTTTTCAAAAGTCCCGAGTCTAAAACGTTCTCTGTCACTTTTATTTCTTTTTTTTTATTGCTTTTTATTTCTTTACTTATTTTTTCTATTTGTTCCCTGATGGTTTTTGTTTTATTTGCCGTATTAATTAATGTAAGTAATTAACCTTTTTTCTAGTAGTTCGTACACTTTTTCTGATATGCGTCTTTTATCCTGTGGTTTGCCCTAAATGCTGGTTTCCGATCTTGTTGTTAGTATTTCATGTATTATGTTGTATTTCTGTTGCGTGTTTAAGTGATCAAGAGATGATTCCGTCACAGAGTTGAGATTTTTTTTGATGTTGACTATTCTTGGTTTGTAGTTTGATATTAATGTTTTAACTTTGAGAGGTCGACTTAATTTTAAATTAAATGATGTATTCAGACGTGCTCTAAGCATTTTATGATTGCTATTGAAGTTTAGATTAGCGATGGTGCCACAATCATCAAATGATTTTGGTCTATTCGTTAGAAAGTAATCTCGTTCCTGTACCGGCCATCTGGCGATAGCCATATCCATCTTAAAAAAAAAGCTTCTACTCTTTTTTTAAATAAGCTGTTCATTATTTTCATGTTGTTTTCTTAAACCATTTCCATCAGTTTTGTCAGTTTCTCGTTCTTTTTCCACTGCTGTAAGGACCCAGTACAATTTTTTCTCCATTCCGTGGCGTTCCAACTCGTGCATTAAAATCGCCCACTGCAATGCAGTTTTTGTGTGCATGTTCTTTTAAGGCGGTGTTAAGGAATAAGTAAAACGAGTCAATTCCTAAAGTGGTTGATTGTTCAGTTGGTGAGTATATTTGCACTATAGACCATATTTCTTTTCCTGATGTCGGTGTCTATTAGACGTTTTTTGGTGTTGAGGGTAGTGACAGTGACTCAGATCTACCCCGTGCCACGTAGTCTAGCATATTTGTTTTAATAATCTTCTTTGGAGCGGGAGTTAGTGGATGATTTAGAGATTTGCTTGAAAACCTGATCCAGTCTCTTTTCCTCTTTTCCTCTTATCTCTTTAATCTTCTTTGGGTTCTTTAATGACCATTTTATCCTTGACAGAGTAACAAATTTTGTCCTTTGCTCATTTTTCCTTTAATTGGGGCAGAAGCTTTCTTCTTCTTCAGGATTTCTTTGCTGAGGTCCTCTTTGATGTAGATTTCGGAGTTCAGTCTCTGTTTGTTCTTGAGCACTTCGTTTCTTCTCCAGTTTGTTGTAAAGGTTACAAGAATAGCGTGCAGTTTGCTGTCTTTCTTTTCTCCCAATCGGTAAGCGTTATTTGTTTCGTTTGAGTTGATGTGAATATTTATGTCTTTTCCAAGTAGTTTTCTAATGGCTCCGATTGGGGACTCTTTGTGTTGTTCCTCTTTTACACCGAAGAAAATGATGTTGTTTTTTTTTTTGTGTTCTTCCATTGACTTCATTTTGTCATTAAAGGTCTTGACTTCAGTTTTCAGGCTTTTATTTTCTTCCAGAAGAGCAGTTAGTTTTCCATTGATGTTTTCTGATACTTTTTTGGTGACTACCTCAGTTATCTCCCTTGTTTGCGCTGCCATTTCGTCCTTCATTGTTCGCCAAAAATTTATATGTCTGTTTATTCGTTATCTCCTGTAAGCTAAATGGCTTCAGGGATTTTAAAATGCGAGGTATAATCAATAGTTCTTCATCCTAGGCTATCCTATTCATAGGCTATATTTTAACGTTTGATCCTCAAATTCTATACTGCAGAGATACAGCCTACCTAATACGAGATGTGTAAGCGTTTATTCATTTTCATATAGTGTCGACGTTATTCAGCAAAGACTATTCCATTAAACAATTTCCAACTTCTCAGTCCTGGAAGGGGACTACCTATCTAAAACGCATGGTTAAGGGTTTGTTCATTTTAATGTAGTGTTGAAAATGACAAGCAAAGACTTTTCCACTAACTTTCGAGTTTCAGTTTTTCAGTCCTGTTGCTGCAGGGGTACTCTGTCTACATAACTACGAAGTTTAAGAGTTCGTTCACTTTAGTTTTGTGTTAAAGATGGTAAGTAAAGACTTTTCCACTCATCTCCAAATTTCAACTCTTCAATCGAGCGGTATTTGAGGGTATGTTAAATTTAAATTAGGTTACGTATAATTAGGTTATGCGAACACGCCTTTTTTTATAGAACTTCTGGTTGGTTAATACACAGTCACTGACCAGTTAGACCTAAACAACGTATAAACGCCCTCGTAAGAGGGCACCCTACAACTGACTGAATATAATTTAGTAATACAAGACGTTCCAAGATTATGCAGCACGGAAGGAAACTGCATAAAATATTGTAGAAATTTTTGTGAAATTGTTGTCATAATTTGAAAAATTGCCTGTCTGAACAAGGAATTGGACTCGCTAAAAATAAATGTGTGATAGTGATCAAAAGGGCCAATCATAAGGATTAATTAATTCTAAATGACATGGTACCTATCATAAAGAAAGATATCTAATTTAACATTCAGTTTATGTAAAATTTTGTTCACAAAATTGATTAAGATGGCGTACAAAGTACAACAAAGTACACTAGCGCCACACCTTAAAACAAATATTATCTCGTGACTGAGAAGGAATTATGAATAAAGGCTCAATAAGGACCTTCGGTAAGTGTGTCTAGAATTTTCTGATGTCTTTTATAAAGTTTCATATTGAGACACGAACCAACAAAATTCGATCTAAAGAAAAGCGGGCACATTCCTCTAGAAACTCTAGATCCTATTTTGTTGCTTTGTGTCTCAATATGAAACTTTGTAAAAGGTATTAGAAAATTCTAGACACACTTACTGAGAGTTCTTATTGAGACATAACATTATCATTATCATTAACATCTTATTGAGACGTTATTCATAATTCCTTCTCAGTCACGAGATACCATTTTTTTCAAGGAGTGGCGCTAGTGTACCTTTGTACGCCCTCTTAATAGACTTTTCTCGGCGACTTTTATCATATTCAAATTTATGCTTACGACCGAAAATCATTTTAATATTTTTTGTAAAATTATACGTTCTGTAACTTTTATCTAAAACTTGTTTTCGATTACGTACATATCGTTTTTGAATTGTCTGCTTAAAAAACGTGTTTTTTTCACTTCTGTTTCTTTGTTGTTGTTTAGAACATATGTACATACATTCAGTCAAGAAAGTATCGGGAATGGATGGTTTGTTTATGGTTCCAAATTCAATTTTTTGTTTTTTTTTTTGTTGTTGTTGATTGGCACAACTGTTTTCCATTTTGGCGCGGAGTTTGAGTTGCATCTGTTATTTAGATTAAATACAGTGGTGTTTTTAGTTATATCATTCTAGTGTATATTGCGAATTTCATAATAGACAAAAACATCGAACAAAGTGTTTGTCTTAAATTTTGCATCGCCAATGGAATTTCGTGTTCGGAGTCACTAAAAATGTTACAGAAGGCTTATGGTGAATTGACTTTACCAAAAACACGTGCTTATGAGTGGTACAAAGCGTTCAAAAGCGGTCGACATGTGACGGAAGATTCGCCTCGTTTTGGTAGGCCGTCAACGTCTGCAACTGAAGTTAACATCGCAAAAATGAAGGAAATAGTGACTGAAAATGCTCATTCAAGTTTGAGAGAGATAGCCGCCGAACTTTCTGTGTCTCACGAGTCGATCCGTACTATTTTAAATAATCACTTGAGTATGAAACATGTTGCCGCTCGGTTAGTCCCAAAAGACCTGAGTTTTCTTCAAAAACACAATCGCATAAGAGTCGCTGAGGACATGCTAGAACGAGTCAATTCCGACCCAACATTCATGAATGGCATTGTTACCGGTGACGAGACGTGGGTTTACGAGTTTGACATGCAAACTAGTCAACAAGCTTCGGAGTGGCGCCTTCCAACTGAACCGAAACCGAAAAAACCACGCCAAAGTCGATCAAAAGTCAAAGTCATGTTGACTGTTTTCTTTAACTATCGCGGTGTTGTGCACTCGGAATTCTTGCCGGAAGGTCAAACGGTAAATAAATAATATTATTTGGGCGTTATGCGGCGTTTAAGAGAGCAAATTCGACGAAAAAGGCCAGATTTGTGGGAAGAAAATTCTTGGATTTTGCACCACGATAATGCGCCTTCGCACAAGGCCATCATTGTGAACGAATTTTCGACCAAAAACTCAACAAATACCATCGAGCAACCACCTTATTCACCAGATATGGCTCCAGCCAACTTCTTTCTTTTTCCTAAACTCAAATTACCACTTCGTGGCACCGGTTTTCATTCGGTAGAAGACATAAAGGGGAATTCGCGGCGAGCACTGAACTCAATTCCGGAAAAAGCGTTTAAAAACTGTTTTAATGATTGGATTATTCGTTGGCGTAAGTGTATCGTTTCTGAAGGAGCATACTTTGAAGGTGATAAAATAAATTTGGATGAATAACTAACATTTCGTGTATTAGTGATCTTTTCCCGGTGCTTTCTTGACAGAGTAGTTAAACATTAGCTCAAAATTTCAGACGTCTGCGTCTGTTCGAAATTTCAATTTTAATTCTTGTTTGACTGCTGGACTACAAGAGAATAAATTTCATTTTGACTGCCTGACTACAACAGTGAGGAAAATACGATCTAGGTTGTTTTAATAGAAAATTTTACAAAGAAAAATAAAAATAAAAAATAACAACAAATAATCTATTTAAATATTAAAATCATAGATTGAAAAATAAAAATACATGAAACTTTTTTTCGAAAAATAATATAAGAATTCTATGTATCTGAAAAGAAATCATAACTTTTCGTGAACCGACTACAAAAAAATAAGTTAAAAAATAACTGTTCATTACGGTTCTGTGACGTTTTCAATAAATATCTCATTTCTTATGCTTCAAACCACCTTAACTCGGTTAATATGGCAATTACGACAAAAGACATGGAAGCAAGTTTACGTTAAACTTTACGTTCTATAATTTGTCCTCAAAACTCGTTTGTCTATGACTTACCTTTGTATAGTAATTTAGCAAATAAAGCTTTTCCGACTTCTTTTCGTTTGGTTTTCGAGCGGAGCCGAAGGCTAGTGTTGAAATTTTACAGAAATGTTTAAAACACTTTTATGAACATTTTATTAAAAATTCAACCTTCTCATCGAAATTTCGGTTTCAATCGTTATTCGATTGGACTACTAGCGACTCCGACGGGAAAATGCTGATATCAGGGTTGCCTCACCTTTACCGCAACGTCCGGGAAGTCACGGGTGTGTTGCCGGCCTTAAGGGAAATAGGGAATGGAGGAGGACGAGGTGATGGGCCACCGGCACTCTCACTCACCGAACGAAATACTGCAGCAATAGATGTTATTTCACGCCGATATTCTGTGAGAGGGTGGTATTTCACCGGGCTAGCCGGCCCAATTCATGCTGCGATGCAGTATGGCTCTACCACTCTAAAATTTAGAAAAAAAAATGTACAATTAGAAAAACAGAACACTTATGCACTCTGTCACCTACATATCTATTTTTCTGTCTGTCATCAGAGACCTATAGTCTGTCTGTCCAGAACGATTCTGAGATCTGAATTTCTCCTTGAGAATAGTTGGAAAGAAATAGCGCTATTCATCGCATGTAGCGAGTAGCGACATCTTTTCTAACAGAGCTTGAGTAACACTTGAGTATTATTCTGGAATACGGGTTTTACGTTCTGGCCTATTAAACTTTTTTTCAAAGACTTATTTTTCACCATCATTCTACAATGGTTATTTAAAATACAATATTCATTAAGCCAGTAAATGCATGTACAGAGAGGATTATTTCCAGACTATTATATTGTTCGTTATTCAATGAAATCCCTAATTTTGAAGTATGATTTACCAATCAGTGTGCGAATTAATTATTTAATACGGCTTTACTCACGTGTAATCGGTATAGGTACCGACTAGTTTTGGACCTATTAGAGGTCCATCAACAGGGTGAGTGGAATGAGTTCGCGGCCGCGCTCCGTCTCGCACTCTCTGAAACAGGACTCGGTTAGCTAACCAGCACCGAAAGATTTTCGGTGCGTGCTAAAAGGAGCTAAAGATTTTAGGAATTTATCACATTAATATAATGTAAAGAATCTTCTTATATATTCTTGATTTATTTTATTTAGAATTTTGTAAGCAATGTAATATAGTGCGAGACGGAGCGCGGCCGCGAACTCATTCCACTCACCCTGTTGATGGACCTCTAATAGGTCCAAAACTAGTCGGTACCTATACCGATTACACGTGAGTAAAGCCGTATTAAATAATTAGTGCGTTAATAATGTCTCACGAAAGTTTTAATAATTTAATTGCTAACCGATACGGCAGTGTGCGAATAATAATAAGTTTAAATCCCTTTTCTGTTAATTAAGTAATTTCTTGAAAAATTTTATTATAAAAACGAACACAATTGCCCAAAGATGACCCACTTAACTTTTCTAATTTTTTAGGAATAACTAACTGATCACGACCACGAATTTCCAAACCATTAATGACGCCTTTCTTTTGAAATAGTTCTTAGATTTTTTCTAGTGTACATTATAATATAATAAAACATAACATACCTTCACGCTGTATCCCCAACGGGGTAGTCAGAGAGGACTGAGCGCCGGGAGTCGCGGTCCTTACACACTTCTTTCGCTTCCTCAAATCTCATCATTCATTATGTTTTCAAAAATGTATAACGAGGGTAAGGTGAGTACATCAATGACATTAAATCGATCTCTCAGCGACTCTCGTGCGTTGATAGATGGCCCCGTATTGCCCTCTTTTGTAAAATAAAGATAGACTCCATATGCGTCGCTGATCTCCACAGTAGCAAGCCATAAGACATAAGACTATGGAAGTATGAAAGTACCACATCTGTCAACTGTCTAATGCGCCTAATAGCACATATTGCCGAACTGAGTTTATTAGCTAAAGTCCCGACATGGTCCGCCCACTCTTATTGTCTACTGTTTAACCAAGAAAAGTAGCTGATTTCATTCATTCAATTTTTTCCCATCCAGTTCTAGTTTGTTATGGATTCTGGGTACATTGGATAGGGATATTTTTGACACAATTGGTTTTTCGTGCATTCAGTAGTAAATTATTAGCAGCGAATCATCTCGAGACATCCGCCAAGGTCCGCTAATATTTATGTCTTTTCTATTTAATTTTACTTTAAACAATGACGTGTCATCAGTAAATAGTTTCACTCTGGTCTTGAAGCATAAATGGAAGATCATTAATATGAACCAAAAGTAGGAAAAGTCCCAAAATTAATCCTTGAGGAACGCCCATCTTTAATTTAATTAGAACCAACAGATGTTACTCCATTTACACTCGCTTTTTGTTTTCGATCAGCCAGATATGAAATCACAATCAAACAAAGATAATCAAAAGTTTTGGAAAGATCACAAAACACGCTAATGGCATCCTGTGACCCCTCCGAAAGCTCTAGCACATTTTTGGTCAAGCTTGCTCCCGCATGTATTGTTGACCGCCAACTCGTGAAACCGTACTGTTGACCATGAAATATTCTGCAAATGTTAAAATGTGCCAGCATTTGGTTGAGGATTATTTTTTCCAATATTTTAATCAACGCTGACAATATCAACACTGGGCGGTGGTTTGTAGGCTCTGACTTGCAATCCAATTTACATATTGGCATAATTTTACTGTGCCTCATTAAATCGGGAAGGACACCTTGATCAACACATTTATTAAATAATAATAATTTATTAAATAATAAGTACCTATGAAGTTGCCGTTCTACAATACTGGCCATTTGAAATGTAATTTGTGTATGGCTGGCAATAAATTCTAAATTCAAATGAATTTTATTTTAAAAATACGGAATTTAATTTTCAAATTCAGTCATATGTTTATTGATTAGTGTTTTGTTTTCACTACATTTGTATCTTTTTCATCAGTAAGGACACGATAAAAAGACGAGTAATTACGGAATACGAGTTCTGTCGTTAAGGCGACGCATTGGAAATTTTGACAACAGGGATCTCAATTTTTCTAAGTGACTACAAAACTAATGAAAGTGATATTGGTAACCCGATTTTTCATTTCATTAACTTTATTTTGACAGTTGCCATACACGAGTTGTTAATTTTTGTAACACAAAAAACAAACTTTTGAAACAGAGATTTACATTTTTCAGAGTAACGGAACCGATTATTATTTATCAATGCGTCGCCTTAACGACGTGTACGGAATGAACACTACAAACGAACGCACGACCCGTTATTAGTTTGAACGCTTCCGACATGGCAATTTTAATCTGAAAAATGAACCCTCGATCTCTCTACTCAATCTACTGCTGAGATAGCAGCAGCTTTCGATGTTAGCATCAAAACAATATTGGTCCATTTACATCAAATTGGCAAGTTAAAAAAGCTTGATAAGTGGGTGCCGCATGAAATGAACGATCGCCGCGCGACGAACGCGTTGAGGTATGCCTTGGGTTGCTTAATAGACACAGAAACGAAAGGATTTTGAACCGCATTGTCACTTGCAATGAAAAATGGATTCTTTTTGACAATCGTAAGCGGTCATCATGTTGGTTAGACCCTGGTTCAGCACCTAGGCAATGCCCCAAACGAAAACTTACTCTTAGAAAAGTGTTGGTTACTGTTTGGTGGTCTAGTGCCGGTGTAATTGATCACAGCTTCTTACCAAATGGCACGAGCATTACTGCAGATGTTTACTGTGAGGAACTGGAGACAATGATGGAGAAGCTCGCAAATCTCCGGCCAGCCTTGGTTAATCGCTTGTCGCCGCTGCTCCTGCACGACAACGCTCGACCTCACACGGCACAACAGACGGTCTCTGTATACAAGAGCTAAGGTTGGAAGTTTTGCGTCATCCACCGTACTCACCAGACCTTGCGCCGACAGACTTCTACTTTTCCGAAATTTGGACAACTTCTTGCCAGGAAAAAAATTCTATACTCGAGAGGCAGTACAAAATGTCGTTGAAGAGTTTGTTGTCCCCCCGTACACTTGACTTGTTCAAGAAGGGCATTGAAAAATTACTACTGCGCTGGCAGAGATGCATCGAGAGCATGGGTGCATACTTTGATTAATAGAAATAAAAAAAATATATATATATATAAAAATACTTTAACTTTTTGTGTACTAAACGGCAATGTCATATGTAAAGACCTAATAATATATATTTACTAAAATCAGTGTTACTATTGGCATTATATCAGCCAGTACGCAATTCGATCGTAAATATAAAAATAAACATAATATAAACTCATTGGCGACAATCTCTACTCTGTGTAACTGTTTGATCATAGATTATGTAACCTCCTAGGATCTCAAACTCTTGACAAACTTTTTGACATTGGCAGTATGAACGTAAACAATGTGTGTTTTATTTAATTTCATTGAAGGTATTTGTAACACATATTATATAAAAATTATAGCTTTCTACACTTTTTCCTCATAAATTTTAGCTATGCCAAATCTCACACCTCCGTGCTCTCAATATTCTTAAAAAGGGATCTGAAGTTTTCGCTTCACATATTAATATAAGACTACGATGATGACATGCGGACTTTTTGGCGGGAACGGGAGAAGTTAGATTGTTATTTTATTTAGATTTTCTATTTTTTACATTTTTAGGAGTTTTAAAGTACAACAGTGATAGTATATTGTGTTTTAAATATTTGTGTTAATGAAAAGAATGGAGGGGATCTAAATAAACATGTGTAGCTGAAGTTTTCGCGCTCTTCCAAGAAGTCTTTTTTAACTTCAGTAAAACCTACTATCACTTTACTGGAGTGTTGGAACTTAATGTTTCTCCAGAGTTACGTCATTAGGCCATCAGCCTAATGACGTCTTGTCAGCCTTGTTACCAATGCCTTAAGAAAAATAAAAATAAAAAATAAAATGATGATATGCAGGTACTTCAAACATAGTGCAACGTCGCTATTTTATAGCGAGTCGCTATATAATTAGCGATGCACAAACGAAGTAGCTTCGAAGGAATTGGGTCGGTGTAGTGTGCGGGGAGTGGGGCGGGATTCGCGTAAAGTTACGTCAGCGGACGTCGGCCTCTCGCCGGTCACTGACCCGCGGCTATCTCTATCCGCTAGCCGCGTGTATGCATGTACACATTGAACGTAGATGAACCTTCTACAATGTAGGTATGACTGCTAACTGACTCCAATAATAGTTTGTACTTACGTTCAGGTAACTGAAGCCGTTACATAAAATTAGAGGAAATCCATACAGTTCAAAATACTTTTGTCTGCATTTTTTTGGTTATTTTTTCTCAATTACGTGACTGGACAGATTATAAAAAAAACATCATACCAGTCTATAGCAACGGAGTGACTACAGCTGACCTATACACGGACACTTACCTAGTCGGACTTTACACCGACTGGTCATGAACTAGTCGCTTTTACAGCATCCAATTGCAATAGAGTCGGGGCGTGCGTTGAGGACACCCCCCAGATGGATGATCTGAGGATTTATCCAGCCGAGGGTTACTTCGTATGGAAGGAGGACGGACCTCAGTTCAGGGATCGCTAGGGGAATCCACGCCTGCGTTTATGTTAGTGGCTTCGTATTCGAGGGTATGGGCCGGACCTCGAATGGATTGATCCGACAGTTTCCGTAATGCTCATAAACTGTTCACTTTTTAAAACAACTTAAAAAAGCAAGTACGTACGCTAATTTTTTTTTGCAGACAGCCCTAGAACCCAAACTCGCGATGTAGATAAATGTACTTAGATAGACGCCCTACGCACCAAATTTTGAAATGTTAAAAAGTATCTAATGACCACCAGCAGGGGCGCCGACTTTTAAAAAAACCAGTGGAAGCTAATTCCTCTCCTCCTATACGATAGACGTGCAATTTTTGGATAAATAATCGGTAAAAATATACATTTAGCAAAGAGAATGTAAAATTACTACGCTATTTAAGTTCTAGTGCTTGTTGACGTTTTTATTATTTCAGAATATGGAAATTTAGGATTTCTTTTATTCAACCAAACCATATATTCAAATATTCAATTTCAAAGAAACTGAATTTATGATAGGTAGTTGCCTCTCTCTTTACGCACTCTACACGCATTCTTACGAATGCGTGTAGAGTGCGTATGACGCATTAGATAGAGTGAGTAAAAGCGATTCTCCCACTCTTTCCTTTCTACTGCCAATTGAAGTTGAAGAAGAAGAAGTTTTTCAGCTTTCGTTTGATCAAGGCCTGTGGATCCAGGCTTATTTGCTCTACCGTGCCTAAATACGTTTCACTTCTATAATACGAATAACGATTTTTGTAATCCAAAACTGAAAATAAATGCCTGTCAATGTTTTTATTACGAGCAACGTTATACACTCTTTTTTACAGCTTACGGGCTAGTCCAGTAAAAAGAGCGTTGAACTGTGCATTTCATATAGGATGTATTTTTATTTTTTTGTGTGTGTTTCTCAGCTCGAAAATTAGGGTGCGATTAGTTTTTTGTATTTATCTCATGAAATATGAGGACTACGTGGTAACGCTCTCGATCTCGTGATCTCGTATTTGTCTAACCGCGAGCTAAAAGTGAGTGTTAATGGGGTTTTGTCTGTTGGTTCAAAGTTAAAAATAGGAGTTCCCCAAGGATCAATTTTAGGACCTTTCCTGTTTTTGGTATATATTAACGATTTCTCATTTATGCTCAGGGACTTATGCGAAACAGAATTATTTGCTGATGATACCTCATTGTTATTTAAATTAGACAGAAAAGATCTAGATATTACTTGGGTAAACAGGATCCTAACAGATGTCTCGAAATAGTTCGCTGCCAATAATTTACTACTGAATGCACAAAAAACTAAATGTATTAAATTTGCCCTTTCTAATGTACCCAGAATCCATGATAAAATAGAACTGGGTGGTAAACAGTTAGAATTCGTTAAGTCAGCCAGTTTTCTGGGTTTAACAGTGGATAACAAGTTGCAGTAGGCGGACCATATCGGGGCATTGGCTAGTAAGCTCGGTTCTGCGGTATATGCAATTAGACGCATTAGGCAAATGACAGATGTGGATACGGCAAGGCTGGTGTACTTTGCGTATTTTCACAGTCTAATGTCCTACGGCCTTCTGTTGTAGGGAACAGCGGCGCATATTAACTCCATTTTCATTTTACAAAAAAGAGCAATACGTGCCATCTACAGTATGAATGCACGAGAATCGCTTAAAGATCGTTTTAAAGACATTAATGTCCTCACCTTGCCCTCCTTATACATCTTTGTCTATGACTAAAAAATATAGATATATAAAAATATAGATCTGTTTAAAAAGAAAAGCGATATGAATGGTATGGAAACTCGAGGTCGCGATAAATTGGTTATTCCAAAATTTAAATTACATAAGTCAAATGTTTCATTTTTAGGTAACTGCATTCGTTTTTGTAATAAAGTTCCTCAAGAAATTTAGATTGGTTATAAAACATACATTATCATACTATAAAATAAACGATTTCATTGAAGATAAAACAATAGTCTGGAAATAATGTTCTCTGCACATGCGTTTACTGGCTGAAGGAAAATATTGTATTTTAATAAACCTTTTGTAAAATGAAGTTGAAAAAATGATACCTGACTGAGTTTCTTGTCGGTTCTTCTCAGTGTCCAGGTTTTCTATTTGAACCGAACTAAAGTAGATTTGACGTTCAAAAATACCTTGTAATTGGGTTTACTTGAATAAATTAATTTGACTTTGACTTTGACTTAGAACTTTGACTATAGAAATTTCGTCAGACTTTTTTTTTTAGATAAAAATATTATCTACAACTTCTTCTTACAGCTTTTTGTTCTGACATTTATAATTTAAAAGTTATAAACAAACTTAAATGCAGAATTAAGGGATGTTTTGTTTCAGAGCATTATAACTTTATTTTTATTGATTCTATGAAAAATTGACATCAGAGATTTTTTTTAGAGAATTTCTTTACGAAAATTTTGATTTATGTATGTTTGGGGTAATTTTTATTTATTGAAGTGTTTTAGAACCTCAAAGCGGAGCAACCGATAGGTAGGTGAGGTATATGTGCATACAAATCTGATTTACATTGGTTTTATTTACTTGTTTAATTGATGTAGTTATTTCCTTATTTTTTACTAAATAATTTGTTCATATTTTATATAATAAATAATTTTTATTAGACAATTATTTCACTTCATTCATAATTTATTTTTTAGTTTATTCTTTTTTATTTTAAACAAGATTATTTATTCTACACCAAATTACTTGTGGTAAGAAGAAATTGTAGATAATATTTTAATCTAAAAAAGTCTTTCGCGAAATTTCTAGTTTTCATAGTTCATGAGATAAATACAAAAAACTAATCATACATACCCTTATTTTGCCCAAGATGGCGGCCGAAGTACGCAACCCCCTACCCCGAAAACTCAAATTTAAGTTCACGGTGATGTGGTTTATAAAAGAAAAAATAAAATTGCATCCTATATGAAATGCACAGGGCCTTTTTTTGCCCCCAATTTAGTGTACTAAATACGTATTTTCTATAAAATGATTTGTAAGATTACCACGGTTCAAAGTTAGATAGTATTTTAACAAACTTATGCCAATGATTTATATGCAGGCCTTATCGGTATTCCTTTTCGGTTTTATATCGCCAGTTATTCTTGTGCCTCAAGTGGTGGGTGTTCTGCAAGCACTAAGGATTTAAGGATTTAATATAACGGTGGGTGCTCGAGCCTCTGAGCACCCACATAGTCGGCGCCCCAGAGCGCCAGTGCGTTCAGTTCACATTGAAATGGTGTTACTGTTGCATGTCACATGGTGTTATAAAAAGCGTTGTTTAAAACTATAAAAAGCTTAAATTATCATCATACACGTGGTTTAACTTCAGTAATTTATAACAATGTACTAATTTGTATCATAAGTATCCATAATTTGTATGTAAATTCTCTCTCTGTACGAATTTTGTAACTATTAACCACATTGTTATGTCAACTAATTATATATATACTTATATACGCCTAAGTATGTACCATAACTCGCCCAATGTAATAGCTAATAGACAATTTAAGCTCCTTGGCAGCATAATACTTGACGAACGACAAAACACTGGGAATTTCGTTTCATGTGGTGTCCTCGGCGGCCATTATGCTTTCTCTTTTACTCTTGCTGTTTTCTTATACTAATTACACTTACATAAATGTGGTTTGTTTGCGTGCGTTATATTGTCAATACTTATTTTGGTTCGAGGATTGCATAAAAAAGGTCGTTTCTCTGGAGTAGGGAGGGTCTACCTTAGTTCTTATAGATGTATTTGGCGTAGGTCCGTTAGGAATGAAGCACTAAAGTAATAACCTACACTCACGTGTTGCGATTTTACTCCGTCGCGTTTCGTAAAAGACCCTAGAACCCCTCGATAACGCGCCGAAGATCAACCGGAGAAGTGGTTCGCGCTGTCGTAGCACTGCGAGGTTGCAGAAGGGGCTCTGTAACTGCCTCCCTCGAGATGTGTGTTTCGGCACAGCACAAGAGAGGCTCCGGTTGTGTTCCGTAGAAGATCCCGGAGTCCCTCGACAACGCGCCGATGACGACAGCTGTCAGGTTTTAGTGGATATACTCAGTCTAGAGGAGTCTCACATACCATCCCCGCCACCCCTAAGACGGATTAGAGATGGATCGAGATGGATTAGCACAGGGATACATAAACATTTCCTGACGTAAACAAGAAAAGGATACTTGTGTTCAGGTTGTCCTGCGTTAACATAAAAAAGTATGAATTTACATGTGCGCGTACTCGTACGTAATCATCGTACGTACGTATCGTACGTACGTATCAAAACAGCGGCCTTCTTTCAAAATCAAAAGAAAGCAACTTCCGAAGTACTATTACCTACTCTGTGCTACTGCATACAGAATTTAGGGTCACACAATTGGTGTAATTGTCCGGAGTAATATTATTATTAAAATTACGTAGTTCTAGAATTTAACCTTTCTTGATATTCCCGTGCACACACGTTTCGTTTATTAGCAATTTTAAATTATTACGAAAACCAATGAACGTACTCGAATATCATATTGTGATACCTGTTTTACATTAAAAGCTTTCGCCGTGTCTATATTAACAGTAAGGGCAATCTGGTTGTACTTATAAATTTTTAAGATTGTTTTTCTCTTACATCATGTATTTGTCAGATTCACATGTAATGAATAATAAAGCCTTATTCTAAGTCTTTATTTCGAAAAATAAGCATCATCACTTCGGTTCCGTGTAGTACAACATGCTCGAGGTTGTTGACCTCGTTTTAAACTCACGCCTGCGCTGAAGGTACCACTGTACATTGTTCAAAACGGGAATTAATACTATATAATAATTATAGTTCATAATCTCTTGAAGTACAATGACCAAGGAATTTGTGATGTATTCTTATGTTTTTCAGCTATCTTCCGACCAGTTTCAAACTGGTTTCTCTTTTCGATGAAACATCCTTAGGTAATTCTAGAGATCATATTCGGTCGGCTAACTAGCTAGCACCGGTGGTATTCCGTGGTATACACCCGTGGTTATTCGGTGTTAGTTAGCTGACCGAATCTGCTTCCTGGAATTTCTGAGGATGCTTGCTTGAGGTTTGATGCTTGAGGAAGCGAAGAGAACACATGTCGATCAACAAGTTTAAAACTAAAAAAAAGAAAGAATGAGATGGATTTTCGCAAAATAACACCTGAATCTATACAACGAATTTATATCAAGTTGCGGTACAAAAGCTAGAAATATTCTTTATTGCTCAAAGATACAAATAAATGGCACAGAATTAATACCTTATTTTAATAATTATATAAAAAGGTTTTGCAACTGTTTCTTCAAATTGTAATGAATTACAATTTATCAAACGCTGGCATGTCTCTGAGACATATGTCTCATGCATGTCTCACTAATAAAAAAAAAAATTATTAGATTTTTTCCTATTTTGTACAACAAAACACATACCAGAAAAGAACCGTCGCCTCGTTCTTGAAATTTTGTAAATCTTTACTTTAAAAAAACATCGTGTTTTTCAATATAAATTACCACATTATGATATTCTTCGATGGCGCAAAAGTTAGACTTGTTTTAAAATATAAATCCCTTATAATTGTAAGTTTATTGAAAAGATCTTCTTGCGTTATTCCTAAATGGGTAGGCAAAGAGGATGGAACGCCAAGTATCGCGGTCCTCACATACTTCTTTCGCCTCTTCGAATGACTCGAATCTCATAACAAACCTCTCATATAATATGGACAAACGAACATTTGTATGTTGTATGAACACAAATAAAAAATATTTTGCACTGTTAATGTTCATGCAAACAAGGTAATAAGTAGGTAGATTAAATTCAGAAAGTTTCACAAAGAAACGAAAGTGTTCCATACAAAATCCCACCACAAAGTCTGCAAACAAATACTTTGTCACGTTCTATTTTTGACATGCGTTTCTTTTGTAGCAGAATGAAGCACGATGCCATCGCCACTCGCAAGCCATTAATCATGCTATTTATTTGTAAAAAGAAGACCATAACTTTCTCGGTGACGGTGTAGCGGGCGCAGCTCAGCGCAATTCGCTGGCTTTCTACTGCAGTCTCCGTATACAAACTGTAACTAATAGATTAGATTGAAAAAGCCCGAGAAAGCGAGCGGTGTGCAGGGGGGCGGCGAACTAGGTCACTTTCATTTTCGTTCATTTCTTTTCGGATGCAACACGTTGAACGCTTGCTGAGCTGCTTAGTACGTATCCATTACCTCCTTTCTTTGTACACTTATTAGTTAAGAGTTAGTTTCGCTTTGATTGTTATTTTCACCCAATTAGGCGATAAAAATAATTTATTACACTCTTAGTCTTTGTAAGTAAGTATATTATTAATATTATATGTAATAGATTGTACCTAATACTGACCGATGGAATGTACTCCAAACAGATATTTTATATCTATTTAATACAAGGTCGATTTATTTTATTTACGAAGTTATTTTAAACATTACTAATTTCGTTTGATATAAGTGTAATAAAGTTATTTCTGTACGGCCTATACATATTTAAATATCATTTGCTACACACGCGGCTAATAAACAGAATAACAAAGTTGTTTCTAATTATTGTTCTACGTACGTTTATAATTTCATTGTTCGTTGTTTCTAATTTCTAATTATGTAAGCTGTGTATAACACATTATAATTGTTGCTAAAGGTACATGCGTATTTATTTATAACTATCGGTTATTACTTTTATTTATAAAAATGCATAAGACTAACAGATAACTGTATGTTTTATATAAACATTTTAGTAAAATGGATACCTGCTTAAATGAATAGGTTATGTATGTATGGCTTGTTTATTGAAAAGATTTATTAATCTTTTCAAATTAAACTGTGATCTTATATACTTTCCATATAAATCAAATATGGTGTCGTACTGAAAATGTGAACCGGATTTTAGGCATATATCAAGGAGTATTTCGACGACGGCAGCGCTCCGCGAACGCGAGCGAATTGTTGAAAGTGAACACTTTCTAAGCCGCACCTTCACCGTCACGCTAATCACACACTTCATCATACTTCATCACACGGCACTTCAAATTTTTTAAAGTTAAATATGTAGTCATCCTAGCATACATGGTAGTAATGTAACATATTTATTTCTTTCTGTCCCATAGGAATAAATAAGAAAAAAGTGCCTATTTTGTTTACCTACATTCATGAAATGAGTTTAGCGTTGAGACATAATAATTCCTTTTGCTTTTTAACTGGAAATTTCATGTTACAATAAAAATAAATATAAATTCAACCTTCGTATTAAGTAGGTACATAACGAAGATTTCATAGCTTTCAATCATATTGTTTTCTGCACCTAAATAATATATATATTTTCTGCACCTTTTCTCTAATTTATTTAATTAATAATAAAAATTTAAAGTAAAGAAAAGAAAAGGATTTCGCATCTTTTCACGTGGATAAATTATGTAGCAACTTACACACAAATATGTAGTACACCAAATAAATTATTAATACGTACCTTATTAAATTTTATTAATACCTACCTACTAAGTTGCGTCGTTTTCATTACATGGTTAGATTGCTTAGTTTTACATGCTCAAAGTTGCAACGATCACAAAATAATTACTTTCTGTTATTCTTTCTCTGTGAGACAATTCTTCAAAATTCTAATATCTGTTTAGAAATTGTTTAAGAAATAATGAAGTTCTTATGCAGTATTTTAACCAGTCTAAAAGTTTATAAACTGAATAACCTGCAACTTAGTAACCTAATTCACAATAAAAACCAAAACAGCGCTTTCTACGGCGAGCCCGCGCTTGGTAGGTCAAACCGAACAGTGTGATAGTAGAGTGGAAAAGGTGAAATTTAACGGAGCGAGAAATCGACGGGATGCGATGTTTATTGTAACAAGCTATAGCGTGATCGGGCGTGCGCAAGAGAAACTGAAAGTAAAGGCGCCGCATTCAACCCACTTTCACTGCGCGGGCGCCGCTACCAACCACCGTGTCACTGCATCGCACACATGTCGCATTGATGTTTATTGTACCTCAACATCATCTTAATAACGCCACATGTTTTTGTTATTAATAGAATATCAACAACTAAAATGCTGCCGTAAGTCAATGGCTTGTTATGTAAAAACATAATAATATAGATAACTTATGTACATTATATTTTTTATATCATGTATTATATTCTAAATATACGCGTATTTTTCTCTTAGATATAAGATAATTACATATTGTACAATACTTAGTTTGAAGTAAAACATAATATTCATATAAAATAATTACTCAAATCTGTCTCCAGTCTCTAATGATTTGTGACAAAGAAAATCATAACAGTTGTAACTTATATAAGTATTTTTTTTTATAATTTAATTTTACGTTAGTAACTAATTAATCTGTGATTTAATGGTTTTATTCAAGAATATACGACAAGAAAGAATCCAACATACTATGTCATACCTGTTATACATACCTACTTTTCATTCAAGTCTCTCAAGCTTTTGAGTCAGATTAAAAAAACGTAGTATACGTAATGCCATCGCATTCATAATATAGTATCCTCTCCAATTCAAATCCAACTCGCACTTGACCGTTCTTTTTCTATAAATTGTGACTAAAAACAATGAAACATTCTTTCATCATGTTTTACGCACTCATGTCTTATTTCCATTTTAATTTTTTTTTACTTACGAGTACGTGTCGCGAAAAATATCTTTAGCTCTCACTATGATAATGGTCGTCGTCGCCATCTTACTTTGACAAAATTGCAAAGAACTGGACTTCTCGAAATGGAAAATATTCAACTTAATATTGCCCGGCGTTTCGGCGCCTACGGAAGTATTTTTGCCTTGCCTGGATGTACCACTCGTCGTCAAGACCGCTATGTGGACCATTGTTGACTACCCCAAATACAGACTGCATGAGTATGTATTACATAGACTGCATGAGTATGTATTACATAGACTCAGGTGTTAATTTGTGGGAATCCATTTCATGTAATGAATTCTTATAAAATTTTGCTATTTACCGCCCATGATTCCAAGACTAATCGACACGTGTTTCGCCTCTTAACGAAGAATCCTCAGGATATTCCACAGATCAGATTCGGCCAGCTAAACAGCACCGAGTTATCCCATTAGATGCCCACCGAACCGTCACGGGAACAGCACGTCGATTTTAATGGTGCAAACAACGCGTAGTAAAACCGCAAGAACGATGTGATCAAATTTTGTTCTGCGATGATTCCCGATTTGACTTCAGATCCGACAGGAGATAAGTAAGAGCACCGCTTAGATAATGGTTAATACGTAATTAAGGGAACATCGCTCAGGAAACACTGAAAGTCTAAGATGTGTCCAGGAAGTCCACCCATACAAAGACTCGATAGTATAATGATTTGGGCTGGGATAACTGCAGTCTGCAGATCGAAGAACCGAGCTCGTTTTATACCTGAATGCTGAAAATTACATGCAACATGTTTTGACTCCTTTTTCACCAATAATGGGCCTGACTTGACACTGGCTAATGACAATGCTCGTCCACATACATGCGAGCTCGGGAATGGTTACAAAGAGAAAACATCCGAGTTTTATCGTGGCCAGCTCAATACTTCAACCTGTTGTTTCGACTCCCTTTCCACAAATAATGGGCAAGATTTGACACTGGCTAATGACAATGCCGGTCCACATTCATGCGAGCTCGGAAATAGTTACAAGAGAAAACATCCAAGTTTTACCGTAGTCAGCTCAGTAGTTCAACCTGTATCCCATCAACCAGGAATGGGATATGCTTCAGAAGAGAGTTCTTTGAGGTCTCGATGGAGTTTTAATTATTGACAAAGTTCAGATATTACCAATGTACATAATTTTTTTACGGGTACCTATTATGTAAATTAATTATGAGTAAAAATGTTTTACTTGTATTTCATTTCAGTACTCATAGTTCAACCAAATATTGATCTTTGAATTTTTGAATACGAGAGGAGTGTGCATGTTTATTGTGATTTAGAGTACATACGTAGTATGTACATCCTACAATGTCGCGTTATTCGGAGTGGACAGCGCATCAAGGCATACCAAATTCATATCTTGTCGCGTCTTGTACTAATAAGTAGATAAACATATAAACCGGCCAGTGGACATGTCAATGAAGGAGTAAAATAGTGGCAGATTGCTAGTCAACTGTCTACATTGCACCAGTCACCAGTCACTAGTACGTTACATAATACACTATTTTTGTTCAACTTTTACGTTCTGTTAGGATTATATGACGTCCTTTGTGTATTCGGAAAATTACAAATAACGCCACTAAAAATTTTTTATAGATAAATTTATAAAAAAAATTTTGTGGCGTTAATTGTAACTTTCCGAATACAGGACTATTATATACTTATAATATCGTATATTATACGTTTAAAAAATAATTTTGTTTAATTTATTACCAGTCGGTACAGGAACTAAGAGACGAACTTTCACATGTATAAAATCAATTACCTACTTCTGGAATTGGCAAAAAAAATAAAGCTTTAGGCATAGACTACCCCAAAAGTTTCTTTGTGTTTTGAAAATTTAATTTTTATGCATCCATCCTATGTAGAGGCGGTCCTTCTTTTCAATTTATAACTATAAATAATATTACTTAAGTTGTAATTTAGTACTAAATTTTAGCATTCTGTAGCCAAATTTGCAAAAACAGAACCCTTATGGTTTTCTAATGTCTGTTTGTCTGTCTGTTCACATGTCGCCACCGAATTATTCTTTCATTTTTGTACCTATTGAGCTTGAGGCACAGATGTAAATTGGTTACCAGAAATAAGAAACAAAATATTATAACAGATATTTGGACAACATTTTTTAATTTACTTTATTTAAAAAACTAATGTTTAATTTCTACTTGTCTAACATCTCGGTCGGATTTATTTTCATTTCAAATTTCTAAAAATATTTGATAATGTAATTAGGTACGTAGTACGTTCATCAAAAAAGTATTTCAGTTTAGATACATTCATTAGCGCAAGTATATTATCGCAATCTAGTACATATTGTTGTCATGAAATGAAACTATCGTGCTTTCGAACTACACTGAGGCTTTTAATCTACGCACTGAGGTAGGGGTAGGTCTCCCTTGAGAGCTATTTTTGCACTCAGCGATTAAATTGACAGCATAAAATAGATATAAAATTCTTTACGTTATGAAATAAATTTTAGATGTGTCAATATTAAGTTACTAACATTGGAATAAAATTTGTTTTAAATATTTGTAATAGGTCTTTACCTATGAAATTGCCGTTCTACAATAAAGTCAACAACGACGAATTAAAGGCGATAGTGGAAGCTGACGATACTCAACTGCTATTGCTGAGATAGCAGCAGCTTTCGATGTTAGCATCAAAACAATATTGGTCCATTTGCATCAAATTGGCAAGTTAAAAAAGCTCGATAAGTGGGTGCCGCATGAAATGAATGGCTGGCAATAAATTCTATATTCAAATGAATTTTATTTTAAAAATACGGAATTTAATTTTCAAATTCAGTCATATGTTTATTGATTAGTGTTTTGTTTTCACTACTTTTGTATCTTTTTCATCAGTATGGACACGATAAAAATACGAGTAATTACGGAATACGAGTTCTGTCGTTAAGGCGACGCATTGAAAATTTTGACAGTAGGGATCTCAATTTTTCTAAGTGACTACAAAACTAATGAAAGTGATATTGGTAACCCGATTTTTCATTTCATTAACTTTATTTTGACAGTTGCCATACACGAGTTGTTAATTTTTGTAACACAAATAAAAAAATTTAAACCTCTTTTGAAACAGAGATTTACATTTTTCGGAATAACGGGACCGATTATTGTTTATCAATGCGTCGCCTTAACGACGTGTACGGAGTGAACACTACAAACGAACGCACGACCCGTTATTAGTTTGAACACTTCCGACATGGCAATTTTAATTTGAAAAATGAGCCCCCGATCTCTCTACTCAATCTACTGCTGAGATAGCAGCAGCTTTCGGTGTTAGCACCAAAACAATATTGATCCATTTGCGTCAAATTGGCAAGTTAAAAAAGCTTGATAAGTGGGTGCCGCATGAAATAAACGTTCGCCGCGCGACGAACGCGTTGAGGTATGCCTCGCGTTGCTTAATAAACACAGAATCGAAGGGATTTTGGACCGCATTATCACTCGCAATGAAAAATGGAATCTTTTTGACAATCGTAAGCGGTCATCATGTTGGTTAGACCCTGGTTCAGCACCTAGGCAATGCCCCAAACGAAAACTTACTCTTAGAAAAGTGTTGGTTACTGTTTGGTGGTCTAGTGCCGGTGTAATTGATCACAGCTTCTTACCAAATGGCACGAGCATTACTACAGATGTGTACTGTGAGGAACTGGAGACAATGATGGAGAAGCTCGCAAATCTCCGGCCAGCCTTGGTTAATCGCTTGTCGCCGCTGCTCCTGCATGACGACGCTCGACCTCACACGGCACAACAGACGGTCTCTAAGCTAAACGAGCTAGGGTTGGAAGTTTTGCTTCATCCACCGTACTCACCAGACCTTGCACCGACAGACTTCAATTTTTTCCAAAACTTCTTGGCAGAAAAAAGTTCTATGAGAACCGAGAGGCAGTACAAAATGCCGTTGAAGAGTTTGTTGTCCCCCCGTACACTTGACTTGTTCAAGAAGGGCATTGAAAAATTACCACTGCGCTGGCAGAGATGCAACGATAACATGGGTGAATTTGATTAATAGAAATAAAAAAAATATATAATTAAAAATTTTTTTTAACTTTTTGTATACTAAACGGCAATTTAATAGGTAAAGACCTAATATTTACAAGCATACTCAGAAGATGGGTAATACACGTAATAGGGAAGAGTTTGGAAACTACGATATTAATTATCGGTGTTTCTATCCGTTTCTATCCGTGCAAAGCCGGGGCGGGTCGCTAAATTAAATAAATAGTTATAACGAATCATTTAAAATATTTTTTTAATATTTAATAAAAAAATTATTTTATTTTCGTGTTTTTTTCGTATCCTATCCAAGTTTGTCTGCAATGTAAAATTCTCCCTTAGTCTGTCTGTAGATCTGTCATCGCGCAACCGCAATGATAATTATAAAATTAGTTTATATTTAATTTAATTAATTATAACTTATAACTAATTACCTAAATTTAATAAAATATAAGCTAATTTTGGGGCTGTGTAAAATTATAAATAGAAGAAAAATAAGAGTTGCACAACAAAAGAAGTTTTTTAAAATCACACAGTCATTTATTTTATACTGTAAGTAGGTACATACCACATGGTATGTACATAATATACGAGGTTATTTCGAAAGGATGGGTAAATGCGAGAGGGCTTTGATTATATACTTGTCAAAATAATCGAAGGCGAAAGGGTATTAAAGTTCTCATGACAACGGAAAACTTGCGTTCTACAACTTCGCCAAAAGTCAATAGTTCTAGTGTAACACCTCAGTTTAAAAAAAGGAAAGAGGAGGCAACCCTAATATCAGCGTTTTTGCGTCGCTATCAATTACCAAAGCTTTGGAATATAGGGCATAATGATTAGGGTTGTAAATTTTTTTTCTAGCAAATGATGGTTTTCTTGTATAGAAATCAAAATAAACGTATCCCGTAATTGTTACATCTGCAATATAACAGTCAACAGTGACAGGTTGAAACCCTGGAATATTAATACACCCTTTCACAATAATCTTGTATCATAGACGTCTCTATAATGTATACATACATAGATTTACTTTGGCTAGCGTCATCGTCTTCAGCAACTTTCTTCGCATCCCAGAAAAGCACCTAGGTTTAATATGGGTTTAATTCATTAAACGAAAATAAGTAAATAATTATAAATTACTGAAGTACGTAATATAACTAGCATACAGCGCCACCTAGTGCACGCGTTTCTAGTTAACATTTTCATTGTTTGATTTACAGTTAGACTTGGTTAGACCCCTTTTACTAGAACAATTTCGATATTTATATACCTACGTAAGCGTTAGATAAATTTTTTATTTCAAAAATTACATTAAAAATTAGATATTATGTACATTTTATTTGCATCCCGCAAACCTGGGGGTATTCACAAACGTCGGAAATTTTCCGTGGCGGAAAGGCAGATCGTCGAAAAGCATAAATTTAATTCGACGGCTTGGATTTGTGAATACGACTATATATACTTAATATGATATGTATATATAATATAATATTATAATACGATTCGGATTTGTGAATCGCGTATAGACATAATCATCGAAAAGTTTCCTATCGGATACGGAAAGTCGAGTTTCCGACGTTTGTGAATAACCGCCTGAGCCGTAATTTGTACGCAGCCTGAACAACCTTGTTGTATTTTATAAATTATAGACAATCGTAAATAAAATAATATTATTAACTACTGTGATCAAAAGATCACAAAGTAGCAACAATTCTGCATTATTTATTTTCTTTTTAGCTCCTCTACTATTTACTTACACGTTAATCGATTATACAAACTTTGTTACTTCTGACTAGCAGTTACTAAATGTCGGACAGACAGAGTTTAGTTTACATTCGTCTTACAGTTATAATCTCAAAAACTAAAACGCGGTCGAAGTCGCTGGACGGTAGCGGCGGCGGCGATGGGCGGCGGCGGCTCACCGCGGTGTCAGCCGGTGTCGCTGAACCTAGCGCAGTCAAGGGCCGCGGTCGTCGACCGCCCGCGGCCGCGGCCGCGCCGCTCCCGCACAAATAATACACATAAAACAAACACGAAATGTTTTATCACACTCAATAAGCACATTGGTAACGTATTACATACATTACAATGTAATCTTATAAACGATATGGTAAATAACCTAGTTGCTTTATTAATCAACTAGCTCTAAATAGGTAAATCGTATTACGGAGAAAGAACGTTCATTCTGTGTGAGTCATGAATTATTATTTTTGTAGTCGAACATTCAAACCAACTGCAAAGTATCTACACGAAAAATAATGTATTTGAATCATTTATAGGGGATGCATTTATAAGCACTTTATAGTAAAGTTGATAAAATAACATTCAAAATGCTATTATTTATCGCTATAAACAATCTACTACAATAAAATGCTCTGTAAAATATTTATAAACTATAAAAAACAAGCTAAGGAAGTTACGAAGGTCATATAGCCAGAGTGTTAGCTGACGGAAATGTCAAAAGCATTCGTATACTTAGGCGAAAATGTGTAAGGAGATTGATAAGATTTGAGGAAGCGAAAGAAGTAAGGACCGGGACGCTTGGTGCTTCGTCCTCTCTGACTACCCTGTTAGGGATACAGCGTGAAGATATGTATGTATAAATAAAAATTAAAACAACATAAAATAATACTGTATGCTATTAAAATGCAACTCTGTATAAAATTTTTGCATTGTGATTTCTGCTCTCTTCTTAATAATGTTAATAATGATGTTTACCGTGGCTGAAATGGTTTTTGTCAAAACTATTAATTTTAAATAGGTAGTGGTTAATAGTATTATTTTTTTTGTGGAAACTAATAATTTTAAATTACATAGAATACGATTAAAATAAAAATTGCATATTTATGACGGTAATTATTAATTTCTAATATGATATGTCAGTAATAAATTATAGTGTACATAGTCTGAATTACTGATTCTATTACTCTCTAACCCTTTTTTAGCTAGCCGATATTATATCGAAGCACTTTACCTTTTTTTAATAGCAAATAAAACATCTGACCATAATTATTAAATCTATAAAAATATGCCTACGAACCATAAGTAACTGCAAAAGACACTCATGTTTTAAAAACTCGTACATTTAAACGCAATGAAATGTGTAATTGTGGCAGATATGAATAAAATTGCAAATATTTCATTGAGTTATCATTCGAGCTGCAGAGCTCGTAATCGGTCAACTATGCTGACGTGTTATTTATGTGTACGGCTTGCCGCGGTCGGTCGTCGACCCATCACAACTATGTTACACGCACCACGTCACTCGCGAACCTTGTACAAGTGAGCGGTTGACACATTATTTATAAAACTTATGATTTATATATAAATGAAATATGTACCTACTGAAAAAATTCGTTTTAAAAGTTTCATTTGCTACAAAGCAACAACAATAATGACTAAACTTAAATATTATATAACATAAATATATGGCATACTTAATTATTTCGCCATTCGATTGTAGAATTGGGCAGACCGTGATGTACCTTTTTTTAGTTACGCAGGCGAAATCTGCACACTAGTATCCAGCCTCCTGGGGTAGAGACTGCGTTGTCCAGAGGATCCGGGATCTCCTACGGAACTCACTCACCGGAGCCCCTCTCGGGGTCGTTTGGTTGGACGGCCGGAGCCCCCGTTCCGATCGCCCGCGACCCCGAAGGCACCTTCAATCGTTTCTTACGACAGGCGGCAAACAACTGTGCCTTATTCTCTGGCCCGGACTACAGGGCTGTTTGTGATGGACCTATACCTACCTGTCATTTCACGGAACGCCGCCATTTCATGTCGAAACGTATTATGGTCTACCCAATTTGCAAATCAATCGACAACACTTTTATATTAAGTCAGCAAAAAGTGTGTTAGGTGACCTGGATCTAAAGACTAAGAGTAGAGGGTTACATATTTGATACATACAACTGCAACTCTTTATTTTAAAATCCTGAAGCGTGGAAACACGATCGAAGAAAAAAATTTTGATAAAAAATTTTAGAAAAATCCCGTTTTGCACATAAATTCAGTTAGATCTCCGAAATACTACAGAATTTCAGAATAATTTTTACTAAAATGGATTGGTATTATAATATCCCAAATCTCCCAAACCGGCTTTTTAATTAATAATATAGTTTTCTTGCAAAATATAACATGTACAAAAACAAATGTTGAAAGTTCTAAGCGCTAAAGTATAAAATCAAACCGCAACTGCGAAGATCAATCTTGTAGCCAAAACTTATTAGCTGTTACTATAAGGCAGAGTGGTGAAGAAATGTAAAGAACGAATTCGCTTGCACTGGGCTGTTTAGTACCGGCCCATGTGCCAAACGCCAATACAAACATTTTTCCTACGAATTTTTGGCCTTTGTAGTAGTGTAGTCCAGCATACTTAGATGTCAACACTAACTTTTTATGTCAAGTATTGAACTTTTTCGTCAGTAATCATTATATTAAAAGTAGTGATAGCTTAATTTCATTCGACGTTGCCTTGTATATAGAGCTCGTATAATAATATTCGAAGTTCAATTTTTAATAATAACCATTGAATTTAAATGAGTTGTCATTATTATTCAATTTCATAATATTACTCATTGTTATTAATCAAGTAATAATGTTTTTACGTAGTTTTGTTGTATGTATGAAGATTACTTGACAGTTTGAGTCTAGTTTTACTAGATGGCGCTAGTGGAGAATTTCGACTAATACCTCTATTTCCCTATATATAATGTACTCTGTGGTATCTATACTCTCTATGCAATTTGCAGTAATCGCATACTCTCATACATTAAACATTGACAGACACAGTGACAAACATTTGCCACTATCTGAGGTGTCAACATGATCAAATGTATGCCATAAAATATATTGTTAGGTCTGTATTAAAAAAATAATAAATCGATAAATGAAATTTAAAACCTACTGCAATAATAATAATAATTAAAAATCACAAATTCATAAACAAATGATTTATCAAATATACTTGCGAAATTAATTTGCGACATTGTTTTCATTACAAATACGTAAGGGTGACAAAGAAAATCTACAGAGCGAAAGTGAGTGGTAAAAGAAGCCAAGGAACACCCAGGCTAACATGAAGATCAAATAGCCAGTGTTAGCCGACGAAAATGTCAAAAGCACTCGCATACCTAGACGAAAATGTGTGATGACGAAGCGAAAGAAGTTTAAGGACCGCGACGCTTGGCGCTCCGTCCATCTGACTACCCCGTTAGGGATACAGCGTGAAAATATGTATATATATATGTAAGGGTAAAATAAAATATAAGAGTGAGCCGTGTTGTCATGGGCGAAGTTAGGTCATTAAAGGCTTAACATCAAAAGACGTATATTTTAAGGGGTAATATATTATTTAATCAATGAAAATAAGTTTTTATATATTCACGAACCACGAACTGTGAGCTGCCTCTCTAGTTTATAGTGGGATATCGAAAATTTCTCCAAAGCATAAGCTTCAGAACCGATTTCTGGGACCTTTTGACGGTTATCAAATGCGAAAGAGTAGCGCTTTCCCAAGTCGTAATGTATAAAAGTATAAAAGGAGATTGGCAAATGGATGTATAAATAACCATGACAAGAATACTATCTTTAGTGACTCCGATTCTAAGCAATTTCATCACATAGATAACTTTTCTAATACGCTCATATAGAACGTGTTTTTTAAAATTAATCTGAAGTCCAGTGTAACTCCAAGATATTTAAGAGAGTTGGTCTGCTTAATAGCATCACACAAACATAGTTCCTGTCCTATCCTATAAAAGATGAAGATGGAGCAGAACCATTAGTTTGACAACGAAAATAGTAGCACTGTAAAGTTTACTGGTGTGAATTTATTCAAGCTGTAATCCTCTCCAAATCAGACTGAGCCGCAGAGAAAACATTAGGCCAGTTTTTATCGCAAAATATACTTATGATAACCAATAAAGGCCCCAAAATACTTCCTTGCGGAACCCCGAAAAAACTTCTTACATGCTCATTTACTACTACTGAGTGTTTTCTGTTTCAATACATAAATAACAACTTACGAAGGGTCTTAATATTATTCTTATCTCACTAAGAATACAGTGTTTCATTGTAAAACATCACTACAGTCGATGCAAAGCAGCAAGCGGCCTTTGGTAACTAATTTAAAAAAACGGAGCCCTTACAGGATCATTTCGTTGCTCGCATATACGCCTATCCGAACAGTCAAGAACCTTGATCTCAAGAACGAGTAGAGCTATAGGGTTAAAATTTATATCAAACACTGAGGTCTATAGTCCCTTGAAGTCGCAGGAAAAAATTAATTGTCAAATAAATATAATATTTACCTTCTTACATTACCTTCTTTTAAATTGTTACAATTTTGACTTCAGGTCTCTTGGAACGCTAAAATAACTTGTTTGGTTCTAAATTTTGATTTAGAACTAAAATAAATTCGAAATCTAAATTAATTCCAGAAATAAACATGACCTAGTTAGAATTAAAAAAATAGTACCTACTGACATACGATATCATGAAGTGACGAGAGAACAATGTTACACTTCAGCGATTAATTGTTGATTTTATTGTAGAGCCGTGACCGTAAAATGTCTGGAAAGTATTTGTAACGAGAGTGGCGTCACCTTCGACGCTTCGACGAGCCTATAAGCCTGGGCTCACACAGGCGAGATGTCTTTCTGAATTCATAATCTACATTCTGGTAGCTGGCCCTCACATAGCCAGAATACATACATATCCTCACGCTATATCCCTAACGGGGTAGTCAGAGAGCCGGAATGTTTTTCTAAATTTACTATTGGAATTTCGACCGACTTGCCTGTCTTAAAAATTCGGATTGATCCGCATTTTCGTGTTTCTCGTCTCAGAGAAACAAATATCTGTTACTTTTATAGCACTTATTCTCTTTTATTTAATAGCTCTCTGTATGTCGACATTTATAGCCGTTAAAAAAGAGCGTAGTACATGGTAGTACTTAAAAAATAGTTGGTAGTTTTTTCTTCACAATTTAATATGATATATCTATTCTCGAAATAACCTATAGCAAATAAGGCGGTAGAAAATTATTTATACTTATGAACAAAAGCGCCTCCAAGTGTCATAAAATAAAACAAAATATCCGAAATGCAGACAAAATTATTTAATCGAATTAAAAGGAAAATTTTAAAATTATAGACTATTGTGTCACATAATTACTTTTCCATGGACATACATATAAGTATGTATATTAGGAAATAGAAATGTTATGTGTACTATAATTATGTAACATCTGGTAACACAACATTGTAAATTCATAATCATTGAAATATTAATTAATAACCGGAGTATTAAATTATTTTTTTATATTAATATTATTGCAATTATAAGCAACTCCAGACGTTATGAATTCATAATATGAATTCAGAAAGATATTCAGGCTGTATGTGTCCAAGCTTAAGAGTCCATTTCGGCTGACGTCGATCGACGAGAGGTTAATCGTCGTTCACCTGCGAGTAACTGTCGACAGTGTTGTGGTTTGGCTTTGTTCACCGTTGTTTGTTTGCCATTTGCTCACGGTGGCCGTGAACGTGGTCGCTCACCCGCGCCGCATCGCACTAAACTTGCGAACTTTATGAAGCGGGGGCGGTCAACTGTCCACAAGATTAGTGTTATAGTCCCCACTGATAATAATCCATCCACAACTCGATGACTTTCGCAGTGACACTTTGAGAAACCAAAATAAATGTTGATTAAAACTCATAAGTTCAAAGTGAGTCACAGGGAAGTTTGGATAACTGAGAGCTATCTAACAATTTGCTCTACTTACTCGTGATTAAGATTAATTCTGCATGGTAATTTAGAAAATCAAAATCCTAAAAAACAGTCACTTAAGCACTCAATAGACCAGGGTGAATCATTTTTAAGCAATACAAATTCTTAGCAGTATGCGAGTGGTCGAAATATATAGTTTATGGTGTACGTAATAAAGAAAAAATCACCCGACGGAGTGAAAGTTCCGGAAGAGGGTTGGGGGTGGTAGTATATACGTTATGAGGGGTGGATATTCGTTTTTTGAGATTTGCGGCTAAACTATCCATCCTATCGAAAAAGTTAATTGTAGAAGTTGTAGATAATGAAAAAATCTAAAACTTTGTTATAGGACATTATTCACCATAACCTCCAAATTATCGAGAAAAACGCAAAAAAACCGTTTTTTTGTTTGTTTTTAATTTATTTATTTCCCGAAAATAATTTATATTTTAATGAAACTCGGTAAAAATGTTCTTTTTATGTTTAAAATAAGCGGTTTTTTTGTCAAAGCAAAATATTTATTTTTCAATGTTTTATGAAGAAAATTGAAAAAAAAATAGCCAATTTTCAATCGAAAAATTTGGTTAACAAACTTTCGATTTTTGAACTTTACCAGTGCTCATTTTCTTCGTTGAAATATCAACTTTAATATAGAATTAAATTTTGAGTTTTTGAGAATTTCTCGAAAATTTTAAGGTTATGGTGAATAATGTGCAATAACAGTTTTAGATTTTTTCATTATCTACAACTTCTACGTTTAACTTTTTTCGATAGGAATCATAGTTTAGCCGCAAATCACAAAAAACGAATATCCACCCCTCAAAACGTATCTACTACTAGCCCCAATCCCCTTCCAGAACTTTCACTCAGTCGGGTCGATTTTTCCTTTATTACTTACACCATAAACTATATATTTCGACCACTAGCATACTGCTAACAATTTATCGTCTATTACGGTATTTAAAACGGTTTGGCCCTGATGTATCAAAGCACAAAATAATCTTAGAAATGACATTAAAATATTATTTTGCAGAGTAAATTGTGCTTGCCGAATTTCTTGACACTTCAGCAGGTTTCTCCTAAAAACAAGTGAAGTGAATTTATTAAGATCCGCTAGTCGTCAGCTAGTCGATTAACTTTATTTTAATCATCCAATTACCCGATGATTAATTTATTTTTAATCGTCCGTTTAGTGGACGACTAGACACTTTATTTGATCTTTGATATCTTGTTTTCAACCTTTTTTTTCCAAAGTTACGAGATATAAAATTGGTTAAAGATACATATCTTTCATAAACAACATCGAGTATGAAGAAAAACATAATATACACAATGATTCGTGCCTGGCGCTATAATACTTTTGTTGACAGTTTTGTGTTGTTAGTATGAAAATTCATGATAATGATAAAGAATAAAACTACATACTCTAATTGTTTTATACTACAGTACCTGGGTGACGGAGCTCTATTCGGTGTCTTAGAAAAAAATAACGAAAAAAGTCTGAGCATATTGCAGGATCCGAATCCGCGCATTACAGCTTGGTAGATCTACGCTCTAGCCGCTGTACTACTGAGAAGGTAAACTCTGTTGTGAAATCAGAAGAGTTTACGAGTTTAGAAGTTTTAAGTGTGTGAAAACACAGAGAAAACTAATTTTCTCAGAATTGAACCCTAGCTAGATCGAGTTTTGACCACCGTAAAGCTGTATATTGTAAATTTCATCGAAATCGTTAGAGCCGTTTTCGAGAACACGATTATAAATATACAGATATTGCTTGTTTATTACTACTCTTTTAAATAACATAATATATTAAAATAAAGGAAATCCATGAAATTTAACATTAAATTCATTGTTCAGGAAATAATAGATTTTTCTCCATGACTTTTAGCCAGAGACTATAAATACCCCCAAAGCCAGACGCTGTGTCCGAGCAGCAACGGTGAGCTAAATCAGGTAACCTGACTCACCTGTACATACGACACACATTTATTATTTAGATAAGCTGATCGGTCGCGATTTCGTTAGAAAACAGCACCCACACATCTATATTTTATCTGATGCTATTTGCATCAGATAAAATATAGATGTCGTAGTACGGGACAGATTGCCCGAAGTTATGAATTCTATGCTTTTGTCATTATTTTTCATTTTATTTCCTTAATATAGTGATATGTGTTTGTAACAGGTACTTGTTGGAAACTGAATTTAGACATATTATTTCAACTTATTAAGAAAAAAAACAAAATAAAGGTCTGACCACATTGCAGGATTCGAACCCGCGTACTTCGGCGTGGTAGACCTACGCTCTAGCCATTGTGTTATTGAGAAGGAAAACTGCTGCAAAATTAAAAAGTTTAGAAGTTATAAGTGTGTGAAAGACGGAGAAAACTATTTTTCCCAGAATTGAGACCTTACTAGATCGATTTCTCGCCCCTCTCAACCCTTATATTGCAAATTTCATCGAAATCGCTAGAGCCGTTTTCGAGAAAGTGATATTCATATACATTCAGTCAAGAAAGTATTGGGAATGGATGATTTGTTTATGGTTCCAAATTCAATTTTTTGTTTTTTTTTGATGTTGTTAGCTTGGCACAAATGTTTTCCATTTTGGCGCGGAGTTTCTGTTATTTAGATTAAATACAGTGCTATTTATAGTTATATCATTCTAGTGTATATTGCGAATTTCATAATGGACAAAAATATCGAACAGAGTTTGTCTTAAATTTTGCATCGCCAATGGAATTTCGTGTTCGGAGTCACTGAAAATGTTACAGAAGGCTTATGGTGAATCGACTTTACCAAAAACACGTGCTTATGAGTGGTACAAAGCGTTCAAAAGCGGTCGACATGTGACGGAAGATTCGCCTCGTTCTGGTAGGCCGTCAACGTCTGCAACTGAAGTTAACATCGCAAAAATGAAGGAAATAGTGACTGAAAATGCTCATTCAAGTTTGAGAGAGATAGCCGCCGAACTTTCTGTGTCTCACGAGTCAATCCGTACTATTTTAAATAATCACTTGAGTATGAAACAAGTTGCCGCTCGGTTAGTCCCAAAAGACCTGAGTTTTCTTCAAAAACACAATCGCATAAAGAGTCGCTGAGGACATGCTAGAACGAGTCAATTCCGACCCAACATTCATGAAACGCATTGTTACAGGTGACGAGACGTGGGTTTACGAGTTTGACATGCAAACTAGTCAACAAGCTTCGGAGTGGCGCCTTCCAACTGAACCGAAACCGAAAAAACCACGCAATGGCACGCGAGCCATAGGTTCGCCATCGCAGAAATAAGTTATTTACAGAAGTTATTTATTATAATACTAACTGACCCGACAGACGCTGTCCTGTCCAAATTTAAATAAAATTTGCGATCACAAAAATCCCATACAAAAAAGCACTTTTAGTCTTTCCCGCATTTTACAATCTTCCGGGCAACTTCTCCAACTATTACGAACATTGTTAAAAAAATTAGCCCGATCGGTACAGCTTTCTCAATTGATGCGCTTGCAAACGAACAGCATTTAATTTTTTTCATACAGATGTTATTATTTTTTATAGTTATGATTATTTCAAAATTATTAAAAAGGGATATTTAAATGAGCAACAAAATTAGTAATTTAAACTACATCTCATCATATTTAAATATAATAGTTTTTCCTATTTAAATCATATGTATCTTAGAATTAATAGTTTCCACACTAAAATTACTTTTATCAACTAAATATCGTAAAATATAGAATTAGTCATTTTCACGATAAAATTTTGTTTTTAACTTTACTCACAGAGAGTTCGAACTTGGCTGCCGCAACTGTAGGTAGGGAAATGTAGGTATTCTACCCAAACGCGACTTCTGGCGGTTAGCTTAGAATAATAATATAATAATAATAGTCCAGACAATTACACAAATTGTGTGACTAGGTTTGTACTATGGTATTTCTAAATTGGCTTGGAGTGAGAGTAACACCTAAACTCCAAATCTCCAAGCCAAGCGGCTTGAAAAGCAGACAGGCCAGTCAAGAAGTCAAAAAGTCTTAGCTTATTGTTAGAAGTCTCTTAGAATTCGTTGTTAGGTTTTTAAACTAAATTAGATTTGACTTTCAAAAATACCTTGTAATTGGGTTTACTTGAATAAATTGATTTGACTGACTTTTTACACTTTGAAATTATTCGAAAGTTTTCTATCACAAAACAAATTCTACCAGTGGCAGCTAAGTTCGAACCGTCGCACGTCGTCTGATGTTCGTAAACCTTGTCACAATTGACATTTCACTCTTATAATAAAACTGACCTAATTCAAAATTTCAGAATTTTGAGTTGTAATATTAAACTTAACCTACCTAATAATTAGATACAATATGAACTTACCTATCTGTCCGCCACATTAGCTACATATCCTAAGAATATTTAAACATGCATTCGTGAAAAATCCGTTTTATTTTAATAGAATTCGTTGTCGAAACTTGCCAAAACAAAATCTTACAATTTTGGGTTAGGTCAGTTACATTCTAAGAGTGCGATTTGACAAGTTTATTCATTTATTTTACAGAGAATTGTATTAATTTTATAGCACAATTTAATATTTTGAAGAATGATTATTTCATAGCGTCTATAAATTTCTTAAGTAATTTATTTTTATTGAAGAAGTAACAATAAATGATTATTTAAAAGTTAATGTAGAAGTAACATTTAATTGTATGGCAATCCAATTTTTAATAAGTAATAAATAGCAATTTTGTCGATATTTTCACCAATTTTAAAGTGCGTTTAAATGTTTCCCTTATTAAATATTATGTTTCAGACTGAGTAGAAAAGTATAGGTAAATTTCTACAAATATAAAGATTTTGTATTGTAGGCTGAGTGGAATTTTGTCGACGACCTTGTCAAGACGAGGTCACATTGCCTCCCTGCTCCCTACCCCTACCTTGCATCCTCTACCTCGCTTTTACAAACGTCACTCCGGCGAACCCACAAGCTGTAGGTAGGAATTATGTACTTTAATATAACTTAGTATTACAGTCTGTGGTTCATGGCATTTGCACAAATGATTATTTTTACTACAGAGACTACCTAAGATTTTTATCTAATATGTGATGTTCAATAGTTTTTTTCCCAGTGGTCAAACAGATATTTCGTCATACTTGTAACAAACAATATTATCACATTATCCTTCATTTTTTTACCAGAGTATATATATATATACACTTTATTCAATACAAAGGTTACATTTATAACATTTTGAGATTTCGTACAAAGGCGAGCTTATCTCTATAAGAGATTTCTTCCAGCTAACTCCACAAAGCGGTGCAAATACTGTAGAGGGTAAAAAACTGAATTTGAACTTAAAAAAAGAAACATACTTTATATACAACAAAAAAAATACATAAATAAATGAATGACAGTTATGTAAGCATTTATACATAATACATACGTAATACTTGATATATTTACTTAATAATTACGAAACAATAATATTAAATACATACATAAAAAAAAAAAATATATACAGAAATATAAATACATAAATGACGCAAATATTTAATGAATTGATAAGTAGTGGTCTTTTAAACGTTTATTGAAAGAAGTTACCGATGGACTACTACGAATTTTGAAAGGTAAATTATTCCATAATTTAGTTGCTCGTGCAGTGAAGGAATTGTAGAAGAAATTAGATCTGGATAGAGGATACTTCAAAGCTTATAGTCAGTAGTCAAGTATTATTAAGTAGTAAAGTATATAGTCAGTAGTCAGTCTCATTACTTAGGTGATAATTGCTAATGCGTAATTTAGGTTTTTTTTGTTACGCAGAAGAAATCTATATACAGATATCCAGCGGATCCAGTACGGAACACACCGGAGTTCCTCTCGCGCTGTGCAGAAGGACTTCCGGGGAAGAGAGGGATGACAGACACCCTGCACCTTCGCAGTGCCACGACAACGCGGATCGCACGCGCTGTCGCCCTTTCGCGGGGTCGCATGGTTGGACGACCGGAACCCCCACTCCGATCGGCCTTAACCCTAAATACGCCTTTAGTCGCTTACGTTAAGCGGGGAACACCGTAGCCTTATTCTAGCTTGGTTGTACCTATTCACTAATAAAATTGTAATCATACCTACCTACGTGAAAATCAAAAAACATGCCTCCTATTTTGCACCTGTATATCAGTCCCATGGAAACGACGCAATAAAATAGGAGCACGAAATACAAATGACGAATTGCAATTATGTACCTATGTAGTACGTAGGTGGAATAACGTTTGTGTGCGTTCTGTGGATCGGGAATCGGGTACATGAGGCGGGCGGTCGGGAGAGCGGTGACGACGGTGCTCGGCCTTGGCCGTGATCGCGCGCTCGATATAGCTCGGCCGAGCGCCTGGTTTGCTCCTACCCACACCTTACAGGCCTCCCACCTCCTACCTTCTCATACCATTATGCTACTTCACTCCAGCGTTCTCAACCATATCTGTGTATACTGTTTTGATGTGCGTAGTCACTTACTTAAGTTGCTTACATTTTACGCAATTATGCATTATTTTATAGATTAGGTCCATACTTCACAAGGTGTATTTATCGGTCATTTAAGTGGATATACTTATTTCAATAAAAATGTTTACCACTTTGTAGGCAGACGACGTAGCTAAAACCACTCAGACTTAGACAGCAAGGCCGCGACAAACGAAGTGATATCATTTATATGGCGTGTTTGTCCCTGAACTCTAGGAGTTAGACGCGAGTGACGCACGTGGACTCAAATATTACCGGCCGTGACCTTAGCTGTAAAAATATCGTAGCGACAACTAATATGGCTCGCCTACTACCTTTTCCATTTAACCAAGGGTCGTCAGTGTCAATATTTAATTATATAAAATTCAATTTCGCAATCGAATGTAAAAAAAATTGAAACAAACTGAGCTATATGCATGTATACCTGTGCAATATGACAAATACTGATAGATGTAAAATATAATTATTTTATTATTGATGTATCTGACAATATCTTTACATTGATTTTATCTATCAATAATTATTTTTCTGACATTTTGTTATGCTCATTATTTTGTTTTTCTTCCCTTCTTTTTCGAAGATTTATTTGTTCTAGTTGAATGTTCCTTGCCTTTTCCACGTCCTTTTGTTTTCTCCTTGGCTTTTTGTGCACGAATGTCCTTTTTCATGCGAGGATCCACTACCTTATAGTGTCCCTTAACTCCCGCTGGTCTCTTCATACGTTTGGCAGTGGTGTGTTTCTTTGCAACCACATAAGTAATTTTTTTCTTGCCATCACCTTGAGCTTTTTTATACAGTTGTCGAATTTGTTGAGCCTTCTCTCGTTCAGATATATCTGCATTCTCCATTACTACTTCAACCTTCTTCTTTGCTCGTTCCATTCTTTTGATCAAACGTTTCTTCTTCCTTGCTTTTGCTTCTATTACTTTCTTTATAGGTCTCACATTTAGATCTTGGAGCCTATTTTTATATTCTTCTTTATATTTCTGCAAGTATACAATTTTTAAACAAACTGAAAATTATAATTTGAAAAGAAGCAGCAACAATCATGGGCGTACCCAGCTTTTAACCTCAGGGTTGTATTAATGAATTTATAATTTTTAGTAGCTGTAGTTTAGGCATCCCCTTTTCCTAGCGCAACAAAACTCAAAAAATTTATGACTTTTACATCTTTTTTCTTTAAGATTCCTCAAGAATGGCCGGATAATAAAAGATTAATTTAAGTTTTTTAATGAAAATTTTGAAATACATTCCTATAAACTTTGAAATACATACCCGTATAACGTTAGCTACAATTTTGTTAAGCAAACAATTACAATTACAAAAAGTAACTGTAATAGTTTTTACAATTACTTTTGCTTAATACTGCCCGACATATAATTAACCAGCTAAATGTATAAAAGACAGGAAGGGGAAGGGTCCAGGAGTGGCAGACCATATCCAGAGGGGAGCTGCCCTCGCCTGCCCCCCACTGAGTACGCCTATGACAACAACATAAACTGCACTAAAACAAATTTAAGTGTTTAAGATGTTCTCCAGAAATACTTATCACCAATTGATTATCATTTAGAATACATAGAAGGTAAGGCCATAGCTACCACTAGGGCAGTGCTTTGGTGCCCCCAAACGTAGGTGGTCTCACATAGAAAGTGTTTTTTTAAGAAATTCTTTCAAAAAGTTTCTCATTTTAAAAAGACTCTTACTAAACAAAAGTAGAAAAATAAAACCGCCGCTCATTTTCTGTCTCAGGGCATCAGGACCTATAGTTAAGAACCTGGCGTAAAGTGAATAAAATTAGACACTTACCTCTGGTATTTCTACTGATTTTTTCATGTGTTTTTTCTCATCTTCAACAAACCAGTCGGGCAAGTTATTATCACTAAATGTATATCTATTATATGCATCATCATATAAATCCCTTTTGAACTTCTTTGAGGTGGCTATCATTGTACCTAACGCTAATGTCTCCGCGTCCATTTTCAGAGTTTTTTTAAGCCTTTTTAATTCTGCAATTAAGAACCGTAAACACAATTTTCAATTACAATTGAATAAAATTAACTAACCAATAATTTGGAAAAATTCAATTTCTATAAAAGTATAACATCTAAGTTGATTAACATGATTATTTCTCACGAATATGTTTTCTAATATTAAGACCGGTATTTTACATAATTTTTCAAAATATTGACAAAGAACAGTATAAAAAGGGCAATATTTAAAACCAAATACTTAAGTGCAACATGTGTTGTACCTGGATCTTGAGAAACAACTTCAAATCCATCCTTTTTTACTTTTGCATCTAATTTAACGCTCGGCGTTATGGTTTCCTCAACGTCATAGTCGCTATCTGATGAATCTTCATCGGAGTGCTTTAACTCATCTCGTTTCCTTTTTCTTTTATTGTCTTCTGTTACTTCTTTTGGTGTGCAATCATCTGCTACAACTTTTTTCCCTATGGATATAAGATGTCATGAAGTTAATACCACAGATTAATTAGTTTACTACCGTAAATTAATACTATACATGTGATAAAATATTTTTTATTACTCATGCGGGATAAACAGTATCTAAAGGCACATTTTTGCGGTTGATAAGTAGCAGTTTCTCATTTTACAATTTGAGTGCGATAAGTTTCCTTGGCACACGCAAATTCACGATTTAAAAAAATAATGTAAAATGAATATCTAAAAAAAAACACAATCGACTTTATTACCTATTGACATCAGTGTGAAAGATAAAGAAAACCTTGATTACGAAGTTTTAGATTAATATAATAATAAATAATAGTAATTACTTTCTATAATTTTTCTTTGTACCGAAATTATCTCCACATTAGTAATAAAAAATAGTATCTGCAACTCGTGCGGTGTTGTCGATTGCCCACTCGAGTGAATGAGCGCACTCGCTTCGATCGTGCGCTCAACTTTGTTCGAGAGGGCAAACGACAACTTACCGGACTTGTTGCACTATTAAACAACAGAAGACACGCAAGGAAATAGCAAAATGAATCATTTATTTTATTTCTCAATTTTATAGGTTATAGCTTTCACCCATAGCGTCATTTGTGCGGTACTGATAAATTGTAGCCGGTGTTTTGGCTATAGATACAGGCATATTATATGTGTTTGAGGTTGAATAGTTCAGCAGTTTTTGCATAAACTAATATCAAACAAACATTTATGTTTGTATAATTCTAATGGGAAAGAAGGGATAACTGGGACTACCTTTTCTTTGAGAATTATACTAATATTTTACATGCTTCTTCTGATTTACGTATCTATATGCATGTATTTATGTGTATGTCTCTGTGTATGTGTGTTTGCGGGGTTATTCACAAACGTCGGGAACTCAACTCAAAAACGGAAACTCCAGTTTCCGTATCCGACAGGAAACCTCTCGATGATTTTGTATAAACGCTATTCACAAATCCGAAACCTTTCCGACACGAATTAATATGACAGTTCATTTCGGGACGAAACCTTCGCATGCTTCCAACGACTTTTTAGAGTCGAAAACGTTTCCGAGACAAGTAAATTAATAATTTTGGCAAACAATTATTGCCGATTACTACTTAGAATACGTTTCAATCATAAGGAAAGGATAACGCTAATAATTGGTACCGCGTTGGGGCACTGGCATCATCAACACGTCGGTTCTCATATATGTATACAGTAGATAATCTATGACGTCTGTCGTCAAAAATCTAAACAAATTAAATTGCCTGCGCGTATGTAATCTAGACAAATTTCGTGGTCTTTTTAAATACGTGCTTAAGGATAAATTTGCCTTATATTTTGATAACATATTTTATTAGCTACGCAATCCATAGCTAAACATTGTTTGAGGTATTTGAAGTATTTTTAGAAACACAAAAACTATTTCTATGGTAGTTATTATTTATCTTTTCATTTTCACTAAACGACATCTAGAATCATTTGTTTGAACTTGTTGACAGACCATAAGCACAGATAGTATAATTAGTATTCACAAAGCTCATTCAGATCTTGGAATGTAAGTAAAATAATTGACAAAAAACGGCAGAAACGGCTCGCAACATTAACGACGTGTACGGAGTGAACACAACAAACGAACACACGACCCGTTATTAGATTTAACGCTTCCGACATGGAGATTTTGATCTGAAAAATGAACACCGTGGTCGCCCGAAAACTAAAGTCAACAACGACGAATTAAAGGCGATAGTGGAAGCTGACGATACGCAATCTACTGCTGAGTTAGCAACAGTTTTCGATGTTAGCATCAAAAACATTGGTCCATTTGCGTCAAATTGGCAAATGAAAAAACCTTGATAAGTGGAATATTAAATATTGAAATATAGTGAAATATTTTCGAATAAGTGCGAACATAGTTATAAAAATTTTCATCTGCAGTGTAAGATTTTTCATCATGTAACTCATAAAGCCTATCCCTACTTTTTCTTATGCCCTTCGTCGCCTAATCCGCAAAACGTAACTTGTTATTTCGTTACTTTCTTTTTCTTTGGACAATTTTTATTAAATATTTTGGATAGGTTTTTGACTAAAGATCCATACATGATGTTTGGATCATCAACCAGAAGAGCCGTGTTTGCAAATTTAGCTACATCATGAGTAACATTTTTTAGCCTACTCTCTCCCAATGCCCTAAATTCAAATATTTGTTGTGATTTATGTTTCATGTCCTCTATTTCATGTTGGTTAGACCATGGTTCAGCCACCTAGGCAATGCCCCAAATGAAAACTTACCCCTAGAAAAGTGAAGGTTGAATGAGCGGATAGCAACCATAATCACCGTTCACTGGGAGATTATAATTACTAAACACTGGTGATGGTTACTGTTTGGTGGTCTAGTGCCGGTGTAGTTCATCGCAGCTTCTTACCAAATGGCAAGAGCATTACTGCGGATGTTTACTGCAAGGAACTGGAAACAATGATGGAGAAACTTGCAAATCTCCAGCCAGCCTTGGTTGATCGCTCGTCCCCGCTGCTCCTGCACGACAACGCTCGGCCGCACACGGCACAACAGACGGTCTCTAGGAGAGCTAGGGTTGGAAGTTTTGCGTCATCCACCATACTCACCAGACCTTGCGCCGACTTCTACTTTTTCCAAAATTTGGACAACTTCTTGGCAGGAAAAAAGCTCTATACCCGAGAGGCAGTACAAAATGCCTTTGAAGAGTTTTTGCCTCCCGTACACCTGACTTCTTCAAGAAGGGCATTGAAAAATTACCACTGCGCTGGCAGAGATGCATCGACAGCATGGGCGCATCGTTTGATTATTAGAAATAAAGAAAATATAGAAAAAAAATACTTTAACTTTTTGTATACTAAACGGAAATTTTATAAGTAAAGACCTAATATTTTCTACCAAAACGAATACAATTTCTACCATTTTGTAACATGGTTCATAAATGCATTTTCATTCGGATACGTGAAGTCATTTCCAATGAGATTCCGATAGAGTTTGTGAATAGCATTTTCCAATACGTCGGATCAAATGTATGCTTTCCGACGATCGGCCCTTTCCGTCACGGAAAGTTTTCGAAGAGTTATGAATAACCATCCAGGACAGTTTATCGAGCCTATCTCTTAGCACCTATAAATCATATATCTATACAACTGATTATATTTATATTTTTTATTCTTTTTTTGTAAATAAAATAAAACTACATGTAATAGTAAAAATATGATGTCATAATATAGTCTATGGTCACATCATTAGCTAAATTAAAGTCGATAAAAGAGTGTGATAGGTATATGCGCCCAAAGCTAAGAAAGAAAAGGACATACTGTAAAACTCAACATGCGGTCTTCTATATTATGTACATAGGATTTGGATTTTTATAAAATGTGCTAATATTTCATTATACGTAATATGAAAATGAACTTACTGACTAAATATTGGGTCCTTACATATGAAATTAGCGTTTTGTCGTACTGACCACTTTGATCTGAAATATCTCCTCTTTGGTTAAAAATTACAAATTCAAATTTATAAATTCATTTAGCTGGTACATTTGAGTTTTGAAAACGTTATTCATTTGTTTTTTCCTCATTATTTTTTTCTTTGGCGTCGCTTATTACCGCACAATGGAAAACATGAAATATCGGTATATTTACGAGTACGAGTTCTACCGTGGCAGCAGTGCTGCAGAAACAGCTCGAAGGATTAATGATGTGTATGGCGCTGGTGTCGCAAAAGAAAGCACGGTACGTTTTTGGTTTCAACGTTTTCGTTCTGAAAATTTCGACCTTCAGAACCAACCCCGTGGACGGCCGGAGACCAAAGTGGAAAATGAAGAATTAAAGGCTATTGTGGAAGCGGATCCATCACAAAGCACTTCAGAGATAGCTGCAGGCTTCGGGGTAAGTGACAAAACTGTATTAATCCACTTGAAGCAAATCGGGAAAGTAAAAAAACTTGAACAATGGGTACCTCATGAATTGAGTGAATCGAACTTGCAAACACGCGTCGACTGCTGTGACTTTGCTCAACTGACACATTAATTAAGGGATTTTAAATCGAATCATTACTTGTGATGAAAAGTGGATACTGTACGATAATCGGAAGCGCTCGTCGCAATGGCTGAACCCTGGAGACCCAGCCAAGTCCTGCCCTAAACGAAAATTGACTCAGAAAAAGTTACTTGTGAGTTTTTGGTGAACTAGCGCCGGTGTCGTTCACTACAGCTTTCTAAAATCTGACCAAACGATTACGGCAGATATCTATTGTCAGTAACTGCAAACCATGAAGGAAGAACTAGCTGCTAAACAACCGAGATTGGTCAATCGCTCTAGGCCACTGCTGCTTCACGACAACGCCAGACCACACACTGCACAACAAACAACCACTAAGTTAGATGAGCTACAATTGAAATGTCTGCGACATCCACCGTACTCTCCGGACCTTGCTCCAACAGATTACCATTTTTTCCGGAATTTGGACAACTTCTTACAAGGAAAAAAATTCAACTCCGATGCGGCAGTCCAAACCGCCTTCAAAGAGTTTATTGATTCTCGCCTCCATGGTTTTTTTAGTAAAGGGATCAATGAACTACCTATGAGATGGCAAAAGTGCATAGATAGCAACAGTGCATACTTTGATTATTGAAATATATTTTACAAAAAAAAAATTGACTTTATATTCCTCCCGTACAAAACGCCAATTTCATATGTAAGGACCCAATATAATGCCACCGAATTTACACTATGCTTTTCCCCACATAGTTTTACTGCACAAAAAGGCATAAACGACAAAAAACGAAAAATAACGACAAAAAAAATTATTATCGAAAGCTCACTATATTGCGCTATCACGGTAGGAACGCGTCTGAAATGAGATTTGTGGGTGTGGACGCCGTTTTAATGCTACTGCACTCAACCATAGCAGGTGCTATCTTGAGCTTCGTCTAGGCTCAGTAGTCAGAAGATTACATTTCAAAATCCCTTTTTATAATTACTTACCTTTTTGTTCATATGTCTTAGCTAGCTTATCCAAGTCCACATCTTCATCATCATCTTCATCAATATCCTTGAAGCAATCTTTTTGAAACCATAGTTCTGCTTTCATAGAACGTCTTGATACAGAGTCTACATTGTCAAGGTTTGTTAGTAATGGGTTTTTTCTAGATGTTGATGAAATTTTTGCGATCTTACTGTTTTTAATTGTATTAAATTTAGTAAGTTTATCTATCTTCTGTATTTCTGTATCGGAATCTGAGAATGCTGAAATTTAAAGAATTTTAATAAATATAGGTATGCCGTTTTGAAATTAAGTCTGACAAATAATGACTGATCAAATGATACAAAACTTATTTATCTATCTACACACTGTATATTATGGCCAAGATATGCATAGTGCGTAACTGAGGTGTTATAGACTTCGGTCTTGTGACACCTGACATTACCAAGACAATAAATATTCCTTCAGGCGTTTATTCGCCATTATCCTAATTAAAGTTCAAAATGAATTAGAGCGCTTTCGCACTGCATTCAATCAGAGTCCGATAAAATATGGATCTAGAAAACTAAGACCGAATTCCAATTTCACTTGTGCACTCCGAAGAGAAATATATTTCGGATTGTACGTAGTATATGGCACAAGTGACATTCGAATTCGGTCCGAGTTTTCTACCTCTAGATCCGTATTTTGTCGGGTTGGGATAGGAAGCATAATTTTATTTCTTCATACTGGACACTAAACAAAAACCTACTTGAGAAGTGGGAAAATAGACAATGTTCTAGTCACACTCATAATGAAAGAAGTAAAAATAGATTGCATGTATATTAACGATGTGTGAAAACGATTATCAATAAACGATTAATCGATTATTAAAATAATCGACTGCAATCGATTATAATTTGAATAATCTATAATGATCGATTATGAAAAAATTCTACCACACTACCAATTTCTATTGTTGTTGTTTGTCGTGGTTTAGTATGGCAACCCTGTCATTGCAAAAAGGGGATTCCCTTGTTATTATCTATGAACCTTTTCACTTTATTACTAACCCACGAATTTTTATTCGTAGGTAATTCCCCGTCATTTAAAAATAAAGAAATGAAAACATGTTTCAAGAGAGAGTTGTCACTTGTCATTTTATGTTCAGATTACAACGAGACGGCAGTGCAGTGTATTGTACCTACTAATTAAATTAGATTGTATTTAAAATGACTGAAGCAATAACGTATTCGTACATTTGTGGAATAAATAAATCTTAAGATTTATGACTTATTTTTTTAAAGAACTGTCTAAAACGTCAATACCTTTATTTAGTGAGAATTACGATTTACAAAGATCGTTTTAGGTAGTTTTTTAAAAATATCTTGCCTTTTTCCACAAAAATGAGAAAGAACTACCTTCATAAATCATAATCAACCTTAATCGATCAATAATCGATTACATATCGATTATTGTTACAAGTATAATCGATTAATCGATTTGTAAAATAATCGAATCGGCACATCACTAATGTATATTACAAAATTAAGATGATATACAAATAAATAAAGCCTTTATTTCTGATTATTAATATATCTGATTAATATGTACAATTAGACACCATTCAACCAGTCGGATTGCCCGAAGACATAGGTCTCCTCCATAAATCTCCACTGTACTCTATTAGATGACTTTCTCCTTCATCCTTTCGGAAGGTCATCTTCCCATCTTTTCAACTGTCTTCCTCTTTTTCTTTTCCCGTCTCTTGGATACCGTTCTGTTATTCCGTTTGTCCTTTTATCTGTTGCATCCCTCATAATATGTCCCATCCAGCGCCATTTTAATTGTTTTACTTTTGTTACTACATCTATAATTATTGTTCTATTTTTTATTTTTTTTAGTGTACACTTGTCTTTTATTTTTATATTTAGCATACTTCTTTGAACAGTTTTGACATGCTTTAAGTTTTTGTTCCAAACTTTTAGTTAAACATTATGTTTGACAACCATATGTTAAACATGGGAGAATGCATATGTTATATCATTTAGTTTTTTCTGGTAATGGTACATATTGATTTTTCATAATATTTTTAAATGACCACTATCTTTTCCATGTGTTATTTACCATTCTCATTATCTCTTTTTTCATAGAATTTACAGCTGATATAATTTGTCCCAAATATATATATTCTTCTACATAATCTATATGTACATAATCTGTATTATTATCTACTACAATTTTTTCTTTTAGCCTATTAGTCATTATTTTTGTTTTATCTTTGTTCATTGTCAATCCTGCTTTCCAGCTTTCTTCAGCCAGTTGTAGCATGGTTTTTAATGATTTTGGCATTTCTGTAAAGATAACTATGTCATCAGCAAATCGTAGATGGTTTAAACTAATTCCATTTAGCCCACAGTGATGCCAGTTTATATTCTGAAATATATGCTCCAAAACTGCTGCAAACAATTTAGGAGATACTGGATCTCCTTGTCTCACTCCTTTGCTAGTTTTGAATGTTTCTCCTTTTTTTTCTAACTGAACTCTTGCTCTGCTATCCATATAAATTTTTCTAATATTTCGAAAAATTTTCTTTTTCATCCCTTAATTTAGTAGAGCTTCCCATAGTACTTTATGACTTAAGTCGAATGCTTTGTTGTAGTCTACAAATGCTATAATATGTTTTCCAAAATTCGTTACATTTTTCTATAACTTTATGTACTACATGAATATGGTCAATAGTGGAAAAATTTCTACGGAATCCTGCTTGGACGCATAACATAAATTTGTGAAAAAAAATTGTACAAATTTGTCATTAGGCTAATAGGTCTATAGTTGTTAATTTCATTTTTATCACCCTTTTTATGTATTAATGTTAATGTTAACATTGTCCATTGTATTGGAATGTCTTCTTTGTACATTATTTTATTAAACAGGGTTGTAAGTTGTGGGAATATTGTCTCTATTTTTCCTTTTAATAATTCGTTGCCTAATACTGTCTTCGCCAGGTGATTTGTAATTTTTTGGTGATAATATTGCATTATTTATTTCACTGCCCATAATAGATGGCATATTATCGTCGTCGTCACAGTCATCCAATTTTAAGTTTTTTTTTAAGGTATCCTCACTTTCTTTATATTAATTTTGATAGAATTCTGTAGCAATGGTGCCTATTTTGGTTATTGATGATGTACTTACTTGCTTTCCTTTTTTATCTATATTTTTCAAGTTTGGTGTCCATATTCTTTTCTCATTAAGTAACTTAGCGCGTTTTTAATGCCACTTGTTTTTTAGATCTCACTCCTCACCTCATGGTATTGTATTCTTATTTTTTGTCAAATGTTTTTGCTGATTAGTTCAATTTCTTTTGTTATTTTTTTTGTCAATAAACATTTTTCTTCTTTGTTGAATTAAATCTCTTGCTTTCGAACCTATTTTGTCTTTTTTATGAGTAACATTCAAGTGTTTATTAGTAAAGTTAATTAATATTTCCTCTAATATATTGTATTTTTCTTGCGTATTTTTGCCTATTTCAATTTTCGCTAAATTGATTTTAAGTTGTTTAAGATGTTCTTTAGGTATTGGTAATACTATGTCACTAGCGCTTCTTTTTTAATTTCCTTCTATTCAGTTTTGGGCATTCATAAGATAGTTTTGTTCTTAACATTCGGTGGTTTGTGCGGAAATTTAAGTTATACACTGTATCAACATCTAATAAAGCTTTGGAAAAATGGGTTAGAATGAAATCTATTTCATTATAATATTTGCCATCTGGGAATATCCAACTCGATTTCCTGTTTTCTTTCTTTTTGTAAAAACTGTTTCATTGTTGTTAATTGACCATTTTTATTTTTCTTTCCAGTACTGTATTTTCCTATAAATCTTTCTTTTGCACGCATTTGTTTTCCTATTTGGGCATTCAAATCTCCCATAACAATAATTGGTTTATGTAGTCTTTGCATGATTTCAGTAAGGAAATTATAAAAACAATTATTTTGTTTTTCTTGTGTTTGTTCTACAGGAGCATATATTTGAACTATTGAACACATATGTTTATAACTCGGTACATTCTGTTTCATATTTCTATTGACCAAAAAACCAATTCCATACAATCCCTGCTTTTCTCCTTTATAATAAAACACATATTCGTTGTGTTCTTCAATTTATTCGCCAATTCTTCTAACCTCACTTAATCTTATTATATCCCACTTAATAATTTTTATTGCATTTTCTAATTCCAATAATTTTTCATCGGTTCTAAGAATACGTATGTTTAGAGTTGCTATAAATATATGATTTTTCTTTTTCTTATTTGGAGGGTAGTGGTCATCCCCATGGAGACCAACCGGGTTGGGGATTTTATTTTGTTTCACTTTATAGAGTTGGACTGGTTGCCGGTGTCTAGTTGTACTAGTTTAAATAGGTGTTCTTATCTGATACCGAATATGATCTTGATCGTATGTAGGCATATGCAATTACATTTTCGTATTTTTGGATCAGATTTAACATATTTTTCTGTATGTTTAGATTTCAAACTTAAAGATTTAGTGTTTGACCTTTTCCTCTTATCACCATCTCTGTTGTTCTTTTTGTTTCTTTGTTTATGTTTTTGTAATATTTCTTGAGTGAAGTCTTGTGTGATGTATCTATTTGGACTCATTTTCTTTTTATTTCTTAGTATTTCTATTTTTCTCTGTAGGATTGTAGTAGCAAGAAGAATGAGTCTGATTTTCCCGTTATCTGATTTTTTCCCCAATTTATACACCTTATTAATTTCAGATATCTCAATGTTTACGTCTATGTTGTTTATTATTGTTTAAACCATTCCCTATCAATGTTTTCGAACTTTCTTCGTGTAATTCTGGTACTTTGTGGTTATTGTTTCAGTGAGGGTAATTGTTTGTTTATTAAGCTCTTCTTTTATTTTATATTATTCTATCAAATTATTATATTCAATCTACTGCTGAGTTAGCAGCTCTCGATTAGCTTTCGATGTGAGCACCTAAACAATATTGATCCATTTGCGTCAAATTGACAAGTTAAAAAAGCATGTTAAGTGGGTGCCGCATGAAATGAACGATCGCCAGCGCGATGAACGCGTTGACGTATGCCTCGCGTTGTTTAATAGACACAGAAACGAAGAGATTTTGAACCGCATTGTGACTTGCGATGAAAAATGGAATCGTAAGCGGTCATCATGTTGGTTAGACCCTGGTTCAGCACCTAGGCAATGCCCCACGAAAACTTACCCCTAGAAAAGTGATGGTTACTGTTTGGTAGTCTAGTGCCGGTGTAATTAATCACAGCCTTTTACCAAAAGGCACGAGCATTACTGCGCATGTGTACTGTGAGAAACTGGACACAATGATGGAGAAGCTCGCAAATCTCCGGCCAGCCTTGGTTAATCGCTCGACCTCACACGGCACAACAGACGGTTTCTAAGCTACAAGAGCTAGGATTGGAAGTTTTGTGTCATCCACCGTACTCACCAGACCTTGCGCCGACAGACTATTACTTTTTCCTAAATTTGGACAACTTCTTGGCAGGAAAAAAGTTCTATACCCGAGAGGCAGTACAAAATGCCTTTGAAGAGTTTTATGCCTCCCGTACACCGGACCTCTTCAAGAAGGGCATTGAAAAATTATCACTGCGCTGGCAGAGATGCAACGATAATATGGGTGAATTTGATTAATAGAAATAAAAAAAATATATACTTAAAAATTTTTTTATAACTTTTTGTATACTAAACGGCAATTTAATAGGTAAAGACCTAATATTTACAAGCATACTCAGAGATGGATAATACACGTAATAGGGAAGAGTTTGGAAAATACGATATTCGTATTAAATATGGCTATTAAAATAGACTTAGAATAATGTAACGGAAAAGTTATTTTTACAAACAGAAGGAAACTCTTGAATATGACATCTATCATACTGAGAGCCTGGCACAGAACAACGAAGGTAGTAAAGTCAAAACTAAATAAGGTATAAAGGCTAGCATGCTTAATGATCACAGGAGCAATGACATATACTCCTACCACCTCCCTGGAGATCATTCTAAATCTTAATACCTTGCACTTCTTGGACTCTTACACGACGATATATGTATTTATAACACCTTTTTTAGTTAGGTTAGGTTAGATATCCTTATGTTTTGTAGGAAATCAAGGCTCCAATCCTGAGAATGAGGCTGAATTGTCACTTCTCTAAGGAGGCCCATCCCATCAGCCCATCTGCGGACTGGCGGACATCCCTACATGCAATCTACAACTAAATTCCAGACTCTAGGATCACCGACCGAATCATCTCAGCAGTCACCTCATCATTGCCTGCTGCCTTTCTACATTTCAGATTCCTTATTGGTTTCTCAATTTCTTTCATACTAATGACTTACACCGGTCCTTGATTAGAGTATGGCAATGCCTAGAATCACTCAGTATCAGAGACAAATCCCCACTCTCAAATTATTCTCTATAAAGATCACCTACCTACTTTATTAATTCTTCCTGATACAATTTGGAGTTTGCTTCAAAGTTGTCCAACATTATCTTATAAACTTTTAAACTTTCGCGTTGCATTATAAAATATATCTAAAACGGGAAATTTAACGCGATTATCTTTTTATTCTGACTTGACGTTCTCAACGACAGTCTCAAGCAAACTGACAGTTTGCTTGAGACCACGGCCGATGCAACTCGGTCGATAAGTCAAGCCAGAATAAAAAGGCAATCACGTTTAATTTCCCGTTGTAGATATATCTTGTTATGTTTGTAAAATCCAACATTTCTCACGCTTCTCTGTAACTAGTGCTTTTATTTCTGCTTTCTGCAGTTTTTATCTCTATTTCATCAAATCTTTCGCACGACAGCTATCGCCATACTTTCTTCTTCTTGTACACAGACTATCTCACTTCATTGTACCTACCACCACACATTACGCTTTTTAACTATCTTAATTGTAACACACACTTCTTTCGTAATCTCGATCATGCTGTCCTTAGTCTTGAAATGAAATTAAGATGTTATTAACAAATTTTACCTAATGATTCTTTATCGTTTTCCTCTTCAGACTCTGATTCCATTTCTAATTCACTGTCCGAATCTTTGTAGAAAAGCCCTGATGAGTCCAATTTGGAACGTTCGACATCATATTTCATGAACTTTGGCTTAACTTTTAATTCATCATCTGAACCTTCGCTTCCATCTGCTACTATATCTGGTGCTTGGTCTATAATACGATTTAATTCCTATAACATAATTAGGATATTGTTACGAAAACATTTAATAAAATTAAAAGTAAATTGCAAAACAAAATTGAATACTGTTATTATAATTCTGGAATACTTACATAAAAATGAGTATGCATATAAATATACATATGAGTAATAAGAACTTAGGAAGCTTAAGAACTAACCTCTGTATTTTTAATATCAGAAAGCTTGAACATGTCATGACTTTCCATGATAGGACCATCATCACCTTTTAATACCATCTTAAGGTTCATTTTTTCAGCTAATTTTTGTCTTTGTTTGTTTAATTGTTTTTTCTTTCGTTTCAATTGACGATGTTCTTCTTTCTATAAAAAAAAATACTAGTAGATTTTCTAGATCTATAAAAGCGCTGAAAACATTGCAACCTAAATGCAATAGTCAAAAGTTTATTAAAATATACTTTAAATATATGCAAATGTAGATTGTAATCAACATAGTATTTAATCATAATTTCAGTTTTATTTTTACTATTTTGTAATTCTTACAAGTTGTTATTACAGATGTTATCATTTCCCAGTTCTTTACACATCATTTACGTAATGTTATATTACAAAGCATTTATTACCTGGAGTTCAGCTATCTGTGCATCTACATCATCAACATCTTCTTTTTCATCACCTTCATCTTCGGCATCTTTAGCTTTTACTGTAGTTTCACCATTTATTTCATTCTAAGTTTAAAAAACAAGATTTCTGTCATAATTAACAAATCAATAAAATATTGTATAAACTCAGGTGTTACTTTGCGGAAATCCATTTCATGTGATGAATACCTAAAATCTTTAGCTATGTTCCGCTCAAACTCCAAAAACCACCAATCGACATGTGTTTCGCCTCCCAACGAAGCATCCTTAGGATATACCAGAGATAGGATATACTAGAGATAGGACTCGGTCAGCTAACCAGCACCGAATTCGGTATCTATCTCAGGTATATCATGTATATAACACATGTCGATTGGTGGTTTTTGGAGTAAAGGAAACCTTGTGGTGCTGTAAATTCGTTTGGCTGTACGGCCATTTGTCACAACTTCTTATTTCAACAACTAACACATGCTATTGACTGAAAATTTGGAAAAGTTTTAAATAATGCTTGTTTACCTTTATCGCAAGTAAAAGAATTTTATGTGACGTATTCCTAAAATCTTTAAGTAGTTTCCGCTCAAACTACAAAAACCACTAATCGACACGTGTTTCGCTTCCCAACGAACCATTCTCAGGATATTCCAGAGATCAAATTCGGTCAGCTAATGAGTGCTGATTCGAAACCGAAAAGAATTTTATAATTTATTGTTACTTTTATTGCAGTTATGGGACGTAAATACCAGTATGCTTTTTCACTCTATTATATGGTCTAATTATTACTATTGAGATTAAACATTTGTATATTTGTCACTTTGTCCCAAGTAATCTCATAAAGCATGCAAGCAAGCAATCGTATGCATTTGAATCCGTCAACTGATTTCCGACTTTTTTTCAATGTTCTCGAAATTATACCAAAATATTTATGCATAAAATTATTTATTTGAATATTAAAATATAAAAGAATAATAAAGAATAGAAAAAAGACAACAAAAAGAAAATATTATCAGTTTCTTTTAAAAACCAATAAAAGTTTAATAACAAAACGTTAAAAACTACATATTAGTTCATTTTAGATAATAATAATATATTCAATACAAATATAAATAGTTAATGACCCTTAACCAAATTATCTTACGAGCACTAACTCATTTGTCAAACATTGTTTTCGATACGAGGTAGTAACAAGGAAAAATTGAAAAAAAAAACGGAAATACAATAAAACATGGTACATAGAAAATTTTGAACATAAATTTCCTTTCAGTGTAATATTTATAAGATTTGATTTTTAATGTATTGTTTGGTAGTATTTGCCTGCATCTACGATTATATCGCAGCGATATCGCATGATGTTAACAAGGACTATACAAAGATCTTTAGTAGAAAGAAAGAGATAAAATTTGGAACATTAATTTCATTTTAATGTAATATTTACAAGATTTAATTTTTAATGTTTTGCTTAGTAGTATTTGCCTGCATTTACGATTATATCGCAGCGATTTCGCATGTCGTTGTGCGTGTCGTGATAATCGTCACAGTTTCCAACAGCTGAATTTCCCTTTTTTAATTTGATTTGATTAAATAGGCTGAGAATGTTTTCTACTATGAAATTCTTAAAAATACCTCGATTTCATTTAATGTTTGAGTTCTTATATGATCTCAATTACAAAAGGTACAATCCAAAATAAAATAGTTATGTTGAGTTGTATTGTGTACTTTATACTAACGTAAAGTACTTAATACTCTGACATCAAGAAATGTTGAACACAAGGTTTGAATATGAATTTGACATGAATGGATGAATGTCACATTATTGCAGAAATCAAACGACATACTATAAATAATAATTCATGTATTTTTCTGACCTTTACAGGCTTGTGCATTAATTAATTATCCATATTTTATTCTAAGTAGAATTTTGGACAACTTATTGGTAATTTCTATCTGCAAATTGTAACTGATTATACTTGGAACCGAAAAAGAGATACTTTAAACAGGAGAAAGGATAATCATATAATATGGTAATTGGCGGAAATGTTAAAGGGGTGTAACTAAGAGGGGTAGTCCAAAGCGACTTAAATTGGTAGAGCACCAACTTCCCGACAGCACTCGCGCAGAGCAAGGGCGGGGAACTTGCGGGGAAGCGAAAACCGAGGGCCGTATATATGTAATAATGCGTAGATTGCAGTTTCTAGTGTGAAATGCGTTTGAGTACATACATACATATCTTTACGCTGCATCCCTAACAGGGTAGTCAGAGAGGACGGAGCGCCAAGCTTCGCGGTTCCTACATACTTCTTTCGCTTCGTCAAATCTCATCATTCTTCCTCACACATTTTCGCCAAGGTATGTGTTCGAGTTTTAATAATATATTTTATTTTAATAATATATGTGACTAAATCAATGTTTTATTGATATGATTTTGTGTGCTTTTTTTAATTAAGATCAATTACTATTTAACTATGCTGATTTTGTGAAAATGTATAATAATATTATTATAAGTAAAAAACAAAGATGTGCCTACCCAGTGGCGTGCCTAGGGCTTCAGAATAGGGCAAGCCCTACATAGGTACATGTTCTTCATTGTTTTTGTAAAAGTATAGGGAAAGCTAACATGTTATAGATTACTAACAAATCATGACTTTGGCACAACCAGTCGACAAGAAGAGAGGATTTTACAAAGAAGCTGATTTTCCTATTAAGGTATGGAACTCTAAAGACTATTGACCAAATCATTAAGACCATTGAAGACTTAACCTCCACTTACCCATTTTGTTATCTAATAAGATATACACTCAAACTAAGACATAATAAGCTAGCAATAAAGACTATATTACATACATTAACAATTGATAAAATTACCTGAGACGTCTTCTTCCACTCCTTAATACGCTTCAACCAGTTTAACAATAATTTCAAATCTTTTCTTCCCAGTACTTTAATATCTTTACAACACTCCTTTATTTCAGCAGTAGTCATAGTATGTTCTTCAATAGACTTGTCATCGAACACAATCTAGTAAACAAAATATGAGAACACACGATATTATATTACTAAATACACATATATTTTTTCCAATATTAGGCCGCAAACAACCTACCCCACGAGACTTGTAATAAATAAGGGTCTTGTGTGTTGTGCATCTGCACAAACAATTTTATAAATTTAAACACAATTGTGCACTCATTTAATAACAATCCAGAAGCTTACATATCCATTTTTGTCTAAGAGTATCAAAAAAAAAGAATAAAATACATTAACCATGCTGAATTTCTAATATTATAAAGTTGTGTTAGCAATGACAGTTGTAACAATAATTTCTTAAATAATATCAGGGATGCTATGGAGCTCAGTAACCAAAACCATAAAAAAGTTTTGTTTAATAATATCTAGGCAAAATACACTCTAAATCCAGTTTAATTTAGACAAAAAATCTAATATCCATAAGTCCGAAACTATGAATTATCACAAACAATTTCATAACCATAACTGAAACCGGTATAATATTATTCACATACACATATCCAGATCTAAAATTTCATATCCACGATATCCCTGAATAATATCATGTTTCATCAGTTTAATAACTCACAAAATTAATAATACATAATAACAGACAAGAGCAGAGTTCTAGTAAAACTGGTGCTCTTGGTGCAGTCCCCAAGAGTGTTTGTCCTTATCTAGCATGCTATAATTACATGTTACATCTCACTCTTACAAGATGACATGTGTAAGTAGAGAGGCAAAGAAAAGTTATCAATATGTTGATTGACTGGCCCGTTGGAGCAGTGGCTTATGCATCTGCTTTCCAAGATAGGGTCCCGGGTTCGATCCCCGGTCAGGTCAATTTAAGAAACTAACTTTTCTAAATTGGCTTGGAGTCTGGGTGTTACTGGGAACTCCCCCAGAGTTCTTTGTGTGGTACTTATAGTACAAGCTTACTGCTTAGTTTGGGGTCACACAATCTGTGTAATTGTCTGGAGTATTATTATTATTACATCAATTAATTTAGAATTTTATAATGACTATCACTTTTTAGAATTATACACCTAGTTTCAAATGATCTTATTGCCATTCTACATATCAACCATATATTACAATTTTGTAATGTTTCTGAGTCATGATCATACTGAAATCTTTTGTAATATAATTCTATTACCTCTGTACATCCTTGCAGAAGCTCTATGGGATCTTCTTTGTCCATAAAACTTGATATTAATACTTCATGGTGTGTAGTATAATCATTTTCTTTATAACCTTCAGCTTTAGCTTTTTTTTGTTTTTCTGGATGTAAGAAATTCATGTGCTGTTTTTTCACTATTTCTAAATCTTCAAAAACATATTTAGGTTCAAGGAATTTGGGATCAATAGTGTCTGGAGCAATATAACCTTGACAAACAACAAAGATTTCAGATGATTCATTGCGCGAGGCCTGTGGTTTTGTAGCATGAATTTTCTTAAAGAATTGTTTTAAAACCCATAACAATGCATGGTAATCTTTAGACCTAAATATTTTAGTTACGAACCAGCCTCCTTGTCGCAGAAAACTAGTAGCTAGTTTCATCGCACTTAACGTAAGACATGCCTGTTGATAAGCATCATGAATCCAATTTAATCCAACATTAGGAGCGCCATCATGAAGAATGACATCTGCCTTCCATGTTTTGATCTCCTTTTTAATAGCAGTTTTACATTTTTCAGTTGTGATATCTTCAGTAACACTAATGCAGCCAGGCACAGGTTTGATAGGGAACAAGTCGACACCGATGACGATGCTGGACAAGGGCATATTCTGATGGGCCACCTGCATCCACCCTCCAGGGGCAGCACATAAGTCGATGCATACTCGTGATTTTTGTAAGAAACCGAATTTTCTGTTGAGTTGAATTAATTTAAACGCAGCTCTAGAACGATAACCTAAAGAAAATTATATTAGTTAAAAACAAAGGTTATAAGATTATGACAAAGTGTATTATGTTAGTGTATTAAATTACACAAACTCCATTTACATACCTGTTTCCTTAGCTAATTGGTAATATTTATCCTTTCTCTGCTTTCCTATTTTAGTCTTTTTTCCCATTTTTTGTTATATACTGTCAAATGTTGTATCACATAAAATCTGTTACACTGCAATGTGTTGCACATCAGTATTCACTGAACAATTAGCACGCATGTAAAACAATGCATAGACTTGGGTAAAACGTAGTGATTCTATTTTCCCTTTGCAATTTGCATTGGTTAACGACTGCGGATAACAAATATCATGCAAATATTACATTCAAATAACACAAATAGGTTATGAATTTTGACGTCACTTTTCAACAATGTGTTCGCCGTAAAACTTTTTTTTTAGTACGTTTCTCCCTTAGAGACATTGCTTAGCAGATAAGGTAAAGGGTTCTGTGCCCATATAACCGATGTCTTCAGTAGTAAATAGACAAATTCTTCATATTATTATTTCATTAAAATGGCGTAATATATTTTAATTGTTTCTTGGAGTTTCTAGCGACATATATTGAAGCAGTCTTTTTTCCTCTAAAAAATCTTAACAACGCACTAGGCACTACTAAATAAGCACTTATTTCAACAATTTCACATATAGTACAGCAGCGTAGATATTTGGGACGCAAAACTACGCCAACTTTACATCACAATATTCACTAGATACCATTTGCAAATAATTAAAATAAACGCCCAACTGCTCCCCATAAAACCCCGCCAAAAACTCCTCGTCATAAACCGTAAATTCTCCTTGGATTCTCCTTTAGGAGGAAAGGTAAAGAGATCTAGCCTGTACAATTTGTTAGATTTGTGAAATTGTAACATAGATGGTACAATTACAATTACGATGGTACATTACGTCACCGTTGAAACCGTTGATGTATCAATTGCTTTACACATTTAAACGTTGGGGTTAAATAGTTTTTTTTTCTTGGAAAGTGACACTACAGTGATTTAGTTACTCAGTAAGTCGGAGTGATTGATGTGATGCTTTTTTCATGGTCCTTCAGCCGCGATCAGTAAGAACTAAGTGCTAGTTAGTTAGAAATAGTGAACTTTGAAAATTTTTACGTTTGTATCGATGTGCAAAGATTTAGAAAAAATAAGTAAATTTATAGTTTAGACTTGTAAAATTTTAAATGGTGATAATAGTAGTGATAATAATAAAAGTATTCATTTATCTTGGGACTTGGGAATTTGTGATTTACGGACTTAGAAAAATACGACGCTAAAAACACTTAGAAAATTTAGTCTTATGGACACAGAAAATTTATACCTGATAAACTTAGAAAATTCTACTCCTACAAACACAAAATTTCGATATATGATAGTGACTATTTTTATTAATATTTTGATACTAACTTGAGACAATGGCGACAGCATCGAAAGAGGAGATATGATTTCAAATAAAGGAAAACAAAAGGAAATTGAAGAAAAGAATCACGTTGTACAACTAGAAATCGAATTATCTGAACAGATTAACAGACTTCACACTAATTTTAAAAAAACGTCTAAATCTCGTTACGCGGATAGCTATCTAGGAAACTAGGAAGGAATTATTAGATCATTGGTTACAATTTGGAATAGAACATAGATGAATATTCAAGGAAGAAAGGATTATTAGCGAATAAAACGAAATTCTAAGAAATGTATATGACCAAACTGAAGATTTGTATTCGGAATTTAAAACCGCATTGAAGGAAGTAATGGCTGCAAATTCAAACACTGACTCAAAATTCATTAAATGTTGCTGCCGCTCCTGCTATACACACAAAACTACCACTGGTCAGTCTTCCAATTTTTTCTGGTAATCAACGAGAGCGAATGCAATTCGAAGATTTATTTATGTCCTTAATTGATAATGACACATGTCACTGTCACTCTCGTGGGTCTGCTGGAAGAAATTTCTAATAGAAATAAGCTGGGATTCCATTTTCCGTTGTTGTGGTTTATACACGTGTTAGTGGGATTTTTAGCTATTTTAAGGATTATACTCATTTTTTTATTATTTTGTTGAGCTGTACGCGCTTTTAAAGTGTTTAGTTGTGTGGTGGTGGTTTTTAATTAGGTAAGTGTATATTTTTTAACAATGGATCATATTCCGCCTGGACCTCCCGATCCTCCTGATATTTCACCAGAAGTAATGGAAATTAATAATTCCCGGGATATACTCTACAAAAAGATAATCCACAACCTCGTTCGTTAAAAAGGCAAAGTGAAAATTTACTATCAGAATCTGTCACCAATAAGAAATATTTAATTGAACCATTTGCTTCTACTGAGTTAGTGTATATCCACCCATCTGTCATTAGTGGCCAAAAGCTGATAAAGACCCTTTCGTAGTTATAGTGTCTCGAATTGAATTAGATCCGTCTGTGGGCACTTCCATTCGTCCAATCAAATTTGGTTAATTTCTTCATAAAAACCGTGTGCAAAATATTGTATCTGATGGTGTGAAGGGAGTAGGCCGAAATAAAATCTCCGTAGAGTTTAAATCAGCAGAGGATGCCAACAAGTTTGTCTCTTTTCCAGCTCTTGAACCCAATAATAATAAAGCGGTTATTCCTACATATACAGTTATCAGGATGGGTATTGTTAAAAGTGTTCCTTCGGACTGGGGAATGGAGGAATTTATGGAATCATTGGACCTCCCCTTGAATTGTGGACCCGTAATCAAAGCTAGGCGTTTCAACAGAAAAGTTTCGGTTAATGGCTCTACCACGTGGGTTCCGTCCCAAACGGTAGTTCTAACTTTTCAAGGTCAGGTTCTCCCCCCACGTGTCTACGCATACCACACTTCTTTGACTGTTGACACATATTTTGTCCACCATCCAATGCTACAGCTGCTGCAGGTTTGGTCATGTCCGTGCCCAATGCCGTTCCAAGTCCAGGTGTTACCGCTGTGTACAACCTTACTCTGGTGACAGTTGCGAGGTTCCAGAAGATCGATCGACCTGCTTATATTGCTCTGGCAGTCATTTTACCATCAACAAGTGTTGTCCAGAGCAGTCGACACAGAAGTCAATAAAAACGATAATGTCTCAAGATAATATCTCTTACACCGAGGCATCTTCTCAATTTCCTCCTGTTCGTAACAGTTTCGTTGAAGTTATCAAGTCCTCTACTCCAAATGCTTTTGCTATTCCTTCTCCTAAAAAACTACAACATACCTCTTACAATAGATCCCACATCAAAACAGTTATTCGTTCTCGCCCTTCTACACTGTTTATCAATGGTAAAGAATATGATAAAGCGACTCGTCAGCCTATCATTAGTAACCCCCCCTCCTCCCTACCTAATGGTAGTGCTGTACTTATGTCCTCCTCTAACTCAGTGACCCCAAATGATAAACTTTTAGAATCATTATTATCAATTTTTGAAAACATTATCGCTAAATATAATGAATGTTTACCGTCCAACGTTGCCTCCAGACTTTCCACAATCATCTCTACCATTGATATGAATGGATCTAGTAGCAATCCAATGAAATGCACAGAGTATTCCTCGTAAAAAATCGGAAATATATAATTTAAGCAATAAATTTAATCCCATCCTCCTCGCCGTTTCGGAGACCTGGCTTGTCCCTGGATCTCGGTTCAGAAACTCCAGCTTTTCATGCCTCCGGGATGACAGGGTTGATGGTTATACGGTTTGTGCTATTTTTATTAAACGTTCCCATCCTTATTCTCAGATTTCTCTCCCCTCTCACTGCCAAGATATTAATGCTGTTGCTGTGAGAGTTTTGAATATTATGTATCTATATTCACCATCCCCATATCTCCTTAGTTCCTAAAATTTCTTCTATTTTTTCCTCCCATTCTTCCCCCATTGTTGTTACGGGAGACTTTAATACCCACCATGTATCACGGGGATCTCATTTTTGTGACAGTGTCTCGACATAGCTATTAGATATATTAGATGATTCTGATCTATGTTTTCTTAATGATGGCTCCCCAACTAGGAGAGTACGTCCCTCCCAAAATCCTAACAACGTAGTCGATCTAACTTTATGTTCCCATGATCTTGACTCAGTTATTTCTTGGAGAGCCCTACTCGAATAGTTTTGCAGTGATCATTTCCCTATTATTATTTCCTTTCCATCAAACTCAATCTTCAGATCCTGTTCCCCCTTTATTAAATTTTAGACTCTCAGCAGCTGACTGGTCAAAATTTTTTTCATCTCTAGACAGTAAATTAATCAATCTTTCTGACCCTGAAAATAATGCAGACTTCTTAAGTCTCTACTCACAATTTGTTTCCTGTCTATTATCCGCTGCTGATGAATCTATCCCCAAAAAGAAAAGATTTTCTGGTAGACACAAAGTTTCTCTTCCCTGGTGGGATTCTGAATGTCCAGATTTAATTCACCAACCTAAATTAGCAGAATGCCTCTATAACAACTCCATGACTATGGAAAACTTTCTAAAGGAGACGTTTCACGAATGTATGGAGCCCCGGCTCGCACTTTGTACACCTACATCTTAGAAACTTTAATATTAAATAATAGTGTTTTAATTATGATTTCGATATATATTAGCCTAGTTCTTTCGTACAAAAGTATTATATACACATATTATAGGCAACACCTTACCTAAATAAGATGGCGTCAATGACATATTTGACGTTTTCCACTTGTAATAGTTATTAATGAAAAAAAGCGCGGGAAACATTAAAATTGGCGGGCGTGTTTTCTTATCTTTCAAATTTTAAATTGATTTTTAAGTAATATAGTGATCAGTTAAGTTTTTCTTGTATATATTGTAATAGTTTAAGCTTATATATAAATATAGTAGTAACTGAAAACTTATTTGTAAGTACAATTTTTTATATATACTATGAATGAACCTCTAGATCCCGGGGGGACCTCTCCCCGGGTAGCAAGTTACGTAACAGTCCCTTCTGTAGAGGACATGGATATTGAGAATTTGCCTTCACATCGACGCAAACGGTCTCGAGAACGTAAAGTTTGTAGGCATTGCAATAAAAAAAGAAGACATGATGACAAATCTCATAGTTCAGAAACAGATTTACAACGTAAATGTCAAGACAATGCCAATGATATTACAATATCACAACAGGAGCATTTAACTCTAACACCACAAATATCACAGGTTTCCACTACTCCGATTTCACGTTTATATAATGATGCAGATATTGCTCCATTTGTTGTACATGTACAAAAGCAGGAACTGACTCCTACTGAAGGTGCCATACTCCACCCAGTTTCATATGGAAAAATTTAAAAAAATAATGCCTTTAACCACATAATTAATGGAAGTGTTAAAAGAATTGGTAGGAACCGTATTTCCTTATCTTTCTCCAATTTTATTGCAGCTAATGCATTTGTGTAACACCCGAGTTTGGGTACCAATAATTTAAAAGCATTTATTTCCACATTTAATATCACAAGAATGGGCTTGATACGTGGAATTCCTTTTGAATGGTCACCCGATGAAATAATTACAAATGTTTCAGTGCCTATAGGATGTGGCAAAGTTATTAAAGTAAGACGTTTAAATTTTAAAGTTCTCATCGATGGTTCATACACTTGGAAGCCCTCACAAACTGTTGTACTCACTTTCGACGGTCAAATTTTACCTAAGCGGATTTTTGTATGTTACAATGCTCTCCCAGTAGAATTGTACATTTACCCTACAATTCAATGTCATGCATGCTGTCGATTTGGACATACCAAAACCCAGTGTAGGTCTAAACCTAGGTGCTTCAAATGTAGTCAGGATCATTTAGGTGAAACTTGTGATACTGAAGAAGATTGTGGTTTTTGCTGTCTATGTTCAGGGTCGCATTTTGCTACAAGTAAATCATGTCCGGAATTTAATAGGCAGAAGCAAATAAAAGCTTCTATGGCAGAGAATTGTGTTTCATATAATGAAGCATCAAAATTACATCCAACTGTCTCCAAATCATTCGCTGATGTTTTAACTTCAAACATACTCCCTTCTAGGATGCATGAAAACACTGGCTCAGATAAAACTATACGTAATGTATCATACAAAAAGACGGTAACATTGAAACCTCGTTCTCTTCTTACGTTTTCAAGGGGTTATGATCGGACGCTACATCAGGGGCTTATCAAAGACTACAACATGACTACTAGCGGTAATGGAGTAGGTCTGAATGGCATTTCTGAAGATAATCATCAAACCCAATCTTCGCTTAATTCATCTCAGGATAATATTTTTGATTTAATAAATTTCTTGTCTCAAAGTAACTTGATACCGACCAACGTTGCCCCTCTCTTTGAAGCTTTTATTTCTTTTCTTAAAATTAAATATGTATCAAATAATCCAGTGGAACTGCAGAAGTCTCATTAGCAAAAAATGTGAAATTATACACATTATTAATAAATACGATCCTTTCCTTTTAGCAGTCTGAAACATGGCTTCAACAGGGTTTTGTTTTCAAAATTCCTGGTTATTCATGTATCACGTAATATTTCTACTCATTTCGAAATATTGTTATAACTAACTAGTTTATTCATTTCTACATCTATTACAATGCATTTTTGTAACATTTATTTGCTTGGAATTGATAATCACATCCTTTTCGAAATTCAAACAAAAGTCGGCCATTTTGTGTTTAGGAATTTAGGCTCGCGATACATGACCGATTTTATGGTACGGGGAAAATTCCTAATATTAGAACAAACAAAATACAGTATTTTTTTAAATTATTTTTAGCGATAACTTGGAAAATATTGGTGGCCGGGGCCGTGGACGTGGTATACTTGTGGACGAGGACGAGGGCGCGGACGGAGCTCAAGTGGCTCATTATCCCAGCAGCCGTCAGTACTTCGTTTTTATAAGTAATTGTTCATGCTTCAGAATGTATATATATTTCCCCTTTTTCGAATTGTATCATTCGCCTTGCACACTTTTCACATAATATGATGTATGTACGCTGTAACCCTTATAGGGGTGTATAGTAAGTAGCAAAAAAGTGTTTATTTTGATTTTTTAGGTCTTCTACTTCGATGCTTGTGAGACCTGTCTTGCCTGGTGCCAGTGAGCGTAAGCGCAGGTGACGTGCTTTGAAAGTATTTGTTATATATCTTTCTAAGAGTAACATGCCTAGTACTTAGTGATCTGTTCTATATTGGTTTGTGCTACTTCGTTTTCAGAGAACATTCTCCTGTGAGGTCATTGATAGAAGTAATTTCATTAAATCAATCATTTTAGGGTGGCTTGCACCGACTATTTAAACTCGATTTGAAATCTCGCTTCCACCAACGATATAATAGTTGATGCAAGCGACATGTCAAATCCTTAAATCGAGCTTAAATAGTTGGCGTAAGTCACCCTTAGTGTTAGTGTGTAAGCAAATTTAACAAAAAGTGTTTTTTTTCATGTAACAGATGCTACAGTTTCACATGCAGAGCCGGAACCCCGAGGTCGACCAGTCTCAGGTTGGTTTGAGCCACAACATATTCTTTGCCTCGCCGCCCGTTGCGCCGCGCATCACCACATTTAGATGATCATATTATTATTACATTTTAGTTGATTATTCCTATTCAATTATTTTTACCACCGTGATCACTACCTCCATTTTTGTTGATTGTATTCAGTTATTTTTACCATTGTAGTCACTAACTACATATTTCTTGACCGTATTCAGCTATTTTTGAGTCATAATGTTAGGTGAAGGAATTTACCTACTTCGTGATCACATGAACATTTTTGTTGATTGTATTCATTAATTTTTACCACTTCGTGTACACTACTATATTTTTTGTTGATTGTATTCAGCTATTTTTAAGCCAGTGTTAGCTAAAAGAAATTACCTAATATATTATCGCTACCTACATTTTTGGCGACTGTATTCAGATATTTTTAAGCCAGTATGTTAGCTGAAGGAAATTACCTACTTCGTGATCACTACGTACATTTTGTTGATTGTATTCAGTAATTTTTATCACTTGTGTGCACTACTTTTTACATTTTTGTTGATTGTATTCAGTAATTTGTATCACTTGTGTACACTACTTTTATTTTTGTTGAATGCATTCAGCTATTTTTAAGCCAGTGTTAGCTGAAGGAAATTACCTAATATATTATCGCTACAGACACTTTTGTTGACTGTATTCAGGTATTTTTAAGCCAGTGTTAGCTGAAGGAAATTACCTACTTCGTGATCACTACGTACATGTTTGTTGGCTATGTTTAAGTATTTTTGACTATCCCGTAAGATAAATATATATATATAGTTTTAAGATATGTCTAAAAAAATAATAAATATTAGTGTATCTAAAGATAAATAATAAATGCGTATTATCATGAAAATAGTTTAAAATAGTTTTATTTTAAATTTATTTTAAGATATGTCTAAAACAATAATGAATTATAGTGTATCTAATAATAAATACTAAATGCGTATTATCATGAAAATGATTTTATTTTAAATTTATTACAATAAAGTATTAGTATCGTACAAACCTCGTTAACAAAACCGATAGCGTAAAAAGGCCTTATTTGGTCGGCCATCTTGTGCATATTTTGTGACGCGCGAAGCGAACGTTCAAACTTGCTTCAAGCGACACTTATCGCTTGCAGGAAATTTGTCCGCTGCAGTGTATTATGTTTTGCGTTCTACTCTTCATGTTACACAGATTTCACATATACTTTTGGTATCACTAAAAAGCTGGAAGCTGGAATTTGCGAGCGGGCTTCGCGAGCGTCGCGAGCAGTTGCAGAAACAGTAGCACAGAAACAATGCAGTCCAGTGGTTAAGAAACTGACATCTTTAACTTGTTTCGTTTCCTTCTTATTTTTAATATTATCTCTTTAAGAATATTGGCTGCTAATCTGCTAAAAAGTACACGATTGTACAATTAAATAAAAAAAAATACACCAAGATGAAATGCAGGTGTAATTTTTACTTCATTGTGACAGATTTTCGTAGTAATTTCTCCTCTGCCATGATTTTCGTTTTAAAGTTTAATTTATAAGATGAAGGTAAAGATGGATTCTGTAAACAAAAGAAATATATACCGTGAATAATAATAAGAGGTACAAGATATTTTAGTAGAATCCTAATATTAAAAAGGTAAAACAGATTTTGTTTGTTCTACTTTCAAGCCTAAAACACTGAACTCATTAAACTGATATTTTATTTAAAAATTGATTACGATTACGCCATAAATGTACTGACTTAAAGAATATTTCGACATAACATCAGTGTTCTTTACGTCAATTACGACTTCACATATTGAAAATTAAAAATGTATATCGATATACGTAAGCATCGATAATAAACAGCACTATTGCACTTGGTTATAAAACAAGATTTTACGAAAGGCTTAAAATAAATGGCATATAAAAAGGTACTGGGACAACACATATCATAAAAAGAAAGTTTATGTACTAACCTGTCTTCATCTAAGGGTAATTTCGCCATAAACAAACGTTTTTTATCGTTAGTCCGGCCAGCTCTTAAACCACATATTTCACAGGTTTTGTAATGCATTCTTCTTAATAGAACACCACGGAACACTATTACACTTTTCAGTTGTAAATCCAATAATTATATACGTATATTTGAAAAAAGTTTTAAATATCAATGACTGCAAAGACATGACAATGTAATTAACACAGAGTACTAATATACTAACGAAAAAGAATGACAAAGATCATTATAAATCGACAGAATGAGAAAGAGACGTTTATATGGGATCGAATAAGACAAAGATAGCCGCCATTAAAGTTAGCACACGTTTCATACAACCTGTTTTTCTGTATGGAGTTTCGGCAGGTTGTGGAGACCCTCCATAGTTTTGATTTTGAATTTTTGACAGCGCTTTGACCTGTGACGTGTGACGTTCAAAGTATATTCATACATCACAACTCGAAGACATTTTCAACTATACATGTTTTCAACAAAATAAAAATAGTTGCGCTAAAAGCTCTTTGTAAGTAGGTATATTTTTTTTAGTAAAGAATAAATTATTGGATGGATGGATTGGATTTTTTTTATCATTACTTGTTAATAATATACATTTCAATTGTGTTTGATAGTAAATTGCATACTTCACATTTAGTTTTGGAACGAACTCGTTATGGCGTACTTGTCCGAATAGCCCAATTAAATATTGAAATATTGCTCTTGTACTAAAAATATATAATAAAAATTGCAAATTCACTATTTTTCTAGCAATCTTTAGATTTTTCCTCGATTTTCTAAATAGCGTACAAAACTCTAGCCGACAGCCTAACATCTCCTTTCCAACAGATATCAGCCAAAACAAGAAGACTTTTGTCCAAGAAGAAAAAAGCAGGATGGATTTCTTTTTGTGAAAGTCTTTCCCTTAGAACTCCTTCATCCCTGGTTTGGAAAAATATTAGAAAATATCGTGGTTCACTTAATTTCGAAGATTTGTCTTCAAATGATTCCTCTGTTTGGCTAGATTCTTTCGCTGATAAACTGGCTCCCCTATTTGTCCCATGTGCCGAGTCCCTTCCGTCACCTCCATCTTTGCTTCATTCATCTAATGCTTTAGACTCTCTTTTCTCCTTTGACGAATTTGAATCCTCTACACATGGTTTATTAGATTAATCTCCTGGAATTGATGGCATCCCATACTCTTTCATATCAAAATCCAGTGATCAGTGTAAACTTCTTTATTTACGTTTTATTAATCATTTCTTTGTAAATGGTTAAATTCCCGAAACTTGGAATTACCAAATCGTTATCCCATTATTAAAACATGGTAAGGACCCACTTGACCCTAATTCCCGTAGACCCATCGCTCTATCTTCCGTGTTGGTTAAGATAACTGAGCACATGATCAAAAATCGTTTTGAATGGTTGGTCGAAAGTAAAGGCATTTTAGCTAATACACAATTTGGCTTCAGGAAAGGAATGACATTAGACGGTATGTCTGTACTGACTACTGATATTCGTCTGGCCTTCATTAATAAGTCTTACCTAGCAAGTGTTGACACTCTTGACATAGCCTCAGCATATCATAACGTCCTTCTTCCGGCTCTCAGGCACAAGTTGCTACAGCTGAGTATCCCTGTGAGGATGGTACGCTTCATATTTAATCTTTTGTCTAACAGGTCGATAGTAATTAGATACCATAATTCCCTTCTCCCTCCTAGGCATGTATGGAAGGGTCTTCCACAAAGGTCGGTCCTCAGTCCCCTTTTATATAGTCTCTATATATATGATTTAGAATGCTCCGTTAATTCCTTTTGTCAAATTCTCCAATATGCTGATGACATTGTAATATATTATACATCTCAGTCTCTTTCAGTCATTACTTATCGTTTAAATTCTGCCCTTTTCTACCTTAATAGCTGGCTATCAGATCATGGTCTTTCACTGGCTGCTTCTAAATATCAACCTGTTGTCTTCACTAAGAAAAGGGTTATTCCCAACCTTCCTTTGTATATTGACAGTGAAGCAGTCCCTCAGTTAAACTCTGTTAAATTTCTGTATGTTATTCTGGACTCTAGATTATCTGGGGTTCCTTATATTAATTTTCTTATACATAAATGTGAAAAGAATATTAATATTCTTAGATCTCTTGCAGGCACCTGGTGGGGTAGTCACCCATATACCCTAAAATTATTGTACAATGCCTTAATTCGTACCCATCTCGACTATGGCCTATTCCTAATGTTCCCCTGTAATAAGTCTTTTCTGCAAAAATTGAATCGTATTCAGTCCAAATCTTTACTTAATAATCTTTAATTTTAGGTGCAATGAAATCCTTCCCGCTAAACGCTCTTCAGGTAGAATGCGTGGACCCTCCACTTTCCCTTCGCAGCCAATATTTATGTGAGCGATTTTATTATAATATAATGCAGTATTCCTCCCATCCTTTACATACTAAACTTAACTTTCTTAAAAGCTCTCTATGTGATCTTCGCCGTTCAAAAAGTCTTTCTAATTTCCATGGCTTTTCTGTACAACTGTCTCAATTTCCTTGTAACCCTCTTTTCTCAGTTCCCTATGACGCCCTTACTTTCCGCCCCTCATTACTATTTTGGTATTGGGAAAAAATCGTTCAATACTTCTACGATTTTTAACGAGAAAATGTCCAATGAATGGTCAGGCTAGACAACGATGTACACAGATGCCTCAAAATTGTCGAACTCCAGTTGTGTGGGTGTAGCTGTTTGGTTACCATCATTTAGAATTGTTGTCAATTGGAAACTTCCTCCTCAATCTTCGGTCTTTACTGGAGAAGCGTTAGCCATTTTAGAAGCAATCGAATATGCCAAAGCTCATAACTTTAGTAATACTCTCATATTTTCAGATTCCGCTAGTTGTCTCCAGTCTATTTCGTCCAATCCCTTTCACTCCTAATCAAGGTTCGCGGTTATTATCAAAATTAGAGAGGAGCTTTTTTACTGTTATCAGAATAACTTAAAAATAGTCCTGGCTTGGATCCCTAGATCACTGCGGCATTCCAGGCAATGAATCTGCTGATTCTTGTGCCAAGCATGCAATCTCCCATGGCTCTACAGACAATTATACCATTTATTGTCACGACATGAGGTCTTTGGCTAAACCTAGGTTGATGGAGGCTTGGAGCCGGGCATGGCTGATCTCTAAATCAGTTAAGGGGAAATATTACGGCGATATCCAAAATCAAATTCCCCATAAACCCTGGTTCTTTACTTATAGAGATGCAAATAAAAAGATCACCTCTACTATTTGCCGACTTAGATTGAACCATGCGTGCATACCAGTTCACTTGGCTAAACTTCATATTCGAGATCATTCTATCTGTGAGTGTGCTTTAGATGAGGGCACTCCTGATCACATATTTTTTAACTGTCCCAACCTATTGTTCTCCCAATCTGACGTTCTTCCTTCTGATGTTCCTCGGCCTACAAATTTCAAATATTGGGTCCTTACATATGAAATTAGCGTTTTGTCGTACTGACCACTTTGATCTGAAATATCTCCTCTTTGGTTAAGAATTCCAAATTCAAATTTATAAATTCATTTAGCTGGTACATTTGAGTTTTGAAAACAGTCATTCATTGGTTTTTTCCTCATTATTTTTTTCTTTGGCGTCGCTTATTACCGCACAATGGAAAACATGAAATATCGGTATATTTACGAGTACGAGTTCTACCGTGGCACCGGTGCTGCAGAAACAGCTCGAAGGATTAATGATGTGTACGGCGCTGATGTCGCAAAAGAAAGCACGGTACGTTTTTGGTTTCAACGTTTTCGTTCTGGAAATTTCGACCTTCAGAACCAACCCTGTGGACGGCCGGAGACCAAAGTGGAAAATGAAGAATTAAAGGCTATTGTGGAAGCGGATCCATCACAAAGCACTTCAGAGATAGCTGCAGGCTTCGGGGTAAGTGACAAAACTGTATTAATCCACTTGAAGCAAATCGGGAAAGTAAAAAAACTTGAACGATGGGTACCTCATGAATTGAGTGAATCGAACTTGGAAACATGCGTCGACTGCTGTGTTACTTTGCTCAACCGACACAATAATGAAGTGATTTTAAATCGAATCATTACTTGTGATGAAAAGTGGATACTGTACGATAATCGGAAGCGCTCGTCGCAATGGCTGAACCCTGGAGACCCAGCCAAATCCTGCCCTAAACGAAAATTGACTCAGAAAAAGTTACTTGTGAGTGTTTGGTGGACTAGCGCCGGTGTCGTTCACTACAGCTTTCTAAAATCTGGTCAAACGATTACGGCAGATATCTATTGTCAACAACTGCAAACCATGAAGGAAGAACTAGCTGCTAAACAACCGAGATTGGTCAATCGCTCTAGGCCACTGCTGCTTCACGACAACGCAAGAGCACACACTGCACAACAAACAACCACTAAGTTAGATGAGCTACAATTGAAATGTCTGCGACATCCACCGTACTCCCCGGACCTCGCTCCAACAGATTACCATTTTTTCCGGAATTTTGACAACTTCTTACAAGGAAAAAAATTCAACTCCGATGCGGCAGTCCAAACCGCCTTCAAAGAGTTTATTGATGCTCGCCCCCATGGTTTTTTTTAGTAAATTGATCAATGAACTACCTATGAGATGGCAAAAGTGCATAGATAACAACGGTGCATACTTTGATTAATTAAATATATTTTACAAAAAAAAAATTGACTTTATATTCCTCCCGTACAAAACGCCAATTTCATATGTAAGGACCCAATACTTATTATCTTTAGTCCATTCCCCTTTTGTCAACATCCTCTGTAATTTTATCTCTGTAAATAAAGTTAAACTGTAATATGCTTGTAATTATTATTATATTGTCCTTATACTTATTACTTATGTGTGTACAGTCTTTTGTTTTTTTTTTTAACAATGTGGCTAACTATATGTTATATGTGGGTGTCATTGTTATCAAGTTTGTCTGTGAAATGTGTTGTCTTGTGTCCGTTTATATTTACGCTATGTTGTTTTGTTCTATTTCTTTTTAGGTGTGGATTTCAACTCAACATTCCAATCTCCAAATTGAAACCAAAAGGAAGGTTTTATATAGATCCCCATTGTGTACATTCCTACATCAGTTGTTGGAATCTTTATAAACATCACCTTAATTGGCCTCCCCTTTTTTTCTATTATCCTCATTACTACGTGACATTGGCAATATTCGCAATCGCGACAGCGCCATTCAACTAAAAGAGAAGAAGAAGTAGAAATAACCTACCCCACCATGCTATATTAAAGCACAACGACAACGCATAGAGTAGTCTTCGACGGTAGCGCACAGCCTTCCGATGGATCTTCTCTGAACGACGAGTTACTAGTCCTCCACTCCAACAGGATCTGAGAGATTTGATAATTCGATGGCGCACTAATAACATTTATTTATTAACTGACGTAAAGCAAATGTACCATCATATATTAGTCTGTAAAGAAGATGTCGATTATCAACGCATTTTATGGCTATCTTCCAGTCAAAATAAAATAGTCGAGAAACGACTGCTAACTGTTACGTATGGTACTTCAAGACTTCAGGTGCACCGTTCCTAGCCAATTGCACCCTTAACCAACTCCCGGAAGATGAAAAGGCTGAATTTTTAGATATAGTGTAATCACAAACGATTTTAAATGGACGACCTTCTTACAGGTGCGAATGAATTGAAACAGGCTCTAATTTTACAAAAACGAATTATTGGAGCAATGTCAAAAGGGAAATTTGAAATGCATAAATGGGCATCTAACAGTTCTGTAGTTTTAGAAGAACTTCCACATAAAGATAAAATCACGAATGAAAATGTAGATATTACTTTGGATGACACTATTAAAGCTTTGGGGATTCGTTGGAATTCTCGTTATAACGTTTTTGTGCTGAAAATTAATATTGAAGATAATACAAAGCCATTCACTAAAACTGCAGTACTGTCGGATATTGCTAGAGCATTTGATCCCTTAGGTTTTTTGGGGCCACTAATAATTGTTGCTAAGATGTTTTTACAAAAGTTGTGGGTAAGTGGCATTAATTGGACCGATGAACTCCCCTCTGATCTAGCATTAAAATGATCTGAGTACAGAAATGAATTATTATACGTCAAAGCTTTATCTTTGGATCGACGGGTGTAAACGAAATTTGATAGTTTTGAGCGAATGGAGCCAGGGTTCAGCAATGCTTTAATGTTTTTGGCTTTTGCTGCTGTGGTGTATCTGAGGGTCATCACTCCACCTAAAATACATGTTTCGATTGTGGTTGCGAAAACTAAAGTCGCTCCCGTAAAACAAGTTTTGTTACCGAGATCAGAACTTTGCGCAGCAGTTCCTTTGTCCAAATTAATAAAAGCTGTACAAACGAATCTCAAAGCTAAGGATGAATTCGTTTTCGAATGGACCGATTCTATGATCGTCTTAGCTTGGTTAAGGAAAAATCCCTATGTAGCAAACCAATTAAAATGTTTTTACATACCTTATAATAATATATCTTTTAAAGAAGGTGTTTCATATTTGACTAGATATTCTAAATTTCAAAAACTAATTCGTGTAACGGCGTGTATATTAAAATTTGTTAAAATATGTCCATCTAAAATAGAAACTACAAAAAACTGCACGCAGCCCATATCTTTTCCTCAGTACTTGACAGTTGAAGAGTTACGATAAGCTATCGATGTTTGTATTCGTCTCTCACAAAGAAGATATTTTCACAATGAATTATAATTACTAATGAAAGAAGATATGTTGCCTAGATCAAGTAAATTATATTTTCCTGTACCTTTTATCGCTGAAAATAATATTCTACGTATTTCTGGTCGCCTGCGTAATGCACCTACAAATTTTGACAAAAAAATCACCAATATTACTGTCTTTTAAATGACATTTAGCTAATTTAATCGTAAAGGACACACACGTACATGCACTGTGAGGTGGTCCTCAATTTACTTCGAATTTAATTCGTAACAAATATTGGATTATTGGTGCTAGGAACTTGGTAAAAAAGAGAATTAATAAATGCATTACGTGCTTTAAAGACAAATCCAAATCTATTAACCGATTAATGGATCAGTTACCGTCATCTCGTGTTACACCTAGTAAGCCGTTCCGAAGTAGCCAGTCCAGTTATTTTAAAACTATATCCATAATGATGTCAGCGAAACACATAAGCTAATATTTGTTTGTGTGTGTATACAGTCACTAAAGCAATCCACCTAGAATTGGTTAGTGACCTTTACACAAAAGCTTTTTTAGCTGCTTTCCGGCGATTTACTTCAAGACGCGGTCACTGTATCGATCTCTGGAGTGACTGTGCCACTAATTTTGTTGGTGCCTCAAATAAACTCGATTGTATGTTTAAAAAAGGAAGTCTCGTGTGGTTGGATAAATAGCAGAATTACTTGCTAACGATCACACAACATGGCATTTTATACCACTCGGTTCACCACATTTTGGTGGCTTACGGGAAGCCGGCGTGAAATCTGTAAAGATACATCTTAACGTATCATTCGACAAACTCATCCGACATTTGAAGAATATGCTAAATTGTTAAGTCAGGTAGAATCTTGCGTTAATTCACGACCATTGACTCCTATGAGTACCTCTATTGATGTTAGTTCTCCAATTACAGCGGGACACTTCTTGATAGAAGTGCCTATCACGGTGCCAGAGGATCATTTGGAGGATATCTCTTGTTCGTATTTAAATAGATGGCACATTGCACAAAAAATGTTACAAAACTTATAAAATCGTTGTTCAGAATATTTAATGACTTTACAGAACAGACATAAATGGTCTGATAAGAATCCTGAACTCAAGATTGGAACGGTTGTATTGGTCATTGAGAGAATTCCTCCTAGAAAGTGGCTTCTGGGTAGTATTGTTGCTAAGCAACCGGGTAAATAGAGTCGTAACATTAAAATATAAAAATAATTTCCTCTAACGACCGATTACTAAAATATATCCACTGCCTGAGGATTCTTAACAATTTTATAGTGAATAATATAGGTAGTTGTGTTGTATTCTTAATATTGGGTCCTTACATATGAAATTAGCGTTTTGTCGTACTGACCACTTTGATCTGAAATATCTCCTCTTTGGTTAAGAATTCCAAATTCAAATTTATAAATTCATTTAGCTGGTACATTTGAGTTTTGAAAACAGTCATTCATTTGTTTTTTCCTCATTATTTTTTTCTTTGGCGTCGCTTATTACCGTACAATGGAAAACATGAAATATCGGTATATTTACGAGTACGAGTTCTACCGTGGCACCAGTGCTGCAGAAACAGCTCGAAGGATTAATGATGTGTACGACGCTGGTGTCGCAAAAGAAAGCACGGTACATTTTTGGTTTCAACGTTTTCGTTCTGGAAATTTCGACCTTCAGAACCAAACCCGTGGACGGCCGGAGACCAAAGTGGAAAATGAAGAATTACAGGCTATTGTGGAAGCGGATCCATCACAAAGCACTTCAGAGATAGCTGCAGGCTTCGGGGTAAGTGACAAAACTGTATTAATCCACTTGAAGCAAATCGGGAAAGTAAAAAAACTTGAACGATGGGTACCTCATGAATTGAGTGAATCGAACTTGCAAAGACGCGTCGACTGCTGTGTTACTTTGCTCAACCGACACAATAATGAAGGAATTTTAAATCGAATCATTACTTGTGATGAAAAGTGGATACTGTACGATAATCGGAAGCGCTCGTCGCAATGGCTGAACCCTGGAGACACAGCCAAATCCTGCCCTAAACGAAAATTGACTCAGAAAAAGTTACTTGTGAGTGTTTGGTGGACTAGCGCCGGTGTCGTTCACTACGGCTTTCTAAAATCTGGCCAAACGATTACGGCAGATATCTATTGTCAGCAACTGCAAACCATGAAGGAAGAACTAGCTGCTAAACAACCGAGATTGGTCAATCGCTCTAGGCCACTGCTGCTTCACGACAACGCAAGAGCACACACTGCACAACAAACAACCACTAAATTAGATGAGCTACAATTGAAATGTCTGCGACATCCACCGTACTCCCCGGACCTCGCTCCAACAGATTACCATTTTTTCCGGAATTTTGACAACTTCTTACAAGGAAAAAAATTCAACTCCGATGCGGCAGTCCAAACCGCCTTCAAAGAGTTTATTGATTCTCGCCCCCATGGTTTTTTGGTTTTTGCATAGATAACAACGGTGCATACTTTCATTAATTAAATATATTTTACAAAAAAAAAATTGACTTTATATTCCTCCCGTACAAAACGCCAATTTCATATGTAAGGACCCAAAATATGTAATAAATTATTACTTTTTATAATTTTTCTTTGTACCGAAATTAACTCCGCATTAGTTATAAAAAATAGTATCTGCAACTCGTACGGTGTTGTCGATTGCCCACTCGAACGAATTAGCGCACTTGCATCGCTCGTGCGCTCAACTTCGTTCGAGGGCAATCGACAACTTACCGGACTTGTTGCACAATATACTATTTCTTGGAAAGTGACAGTATCTGATTTAGTTACCCAGTAAGTCGGAGTGAGTAATGTGATGCTTTGTTCAAGCCCATACAACCGATGTCTTCAGTAGTGAATACATAAATTCTTCATATTATTATTATTTTACTAAATGTTGACATAATACATTTTAATGTTTCTTGGAGTTTCTGGCGACAAAGATGTTAGATTTTCGGCTTGTGCTTTGTACGGTATTTATAAAATTGAGGAAAGATCTAGATTGTTAGAAAAATAGTGAAATTGCAATTTTTATAATATATTTTTAGTACAAAAGCAATATTTTATTATTTAACAGGGCTATACGGACAACAAGTACGCCATAACGAGTTCGTTCCAAAACGAAATGCGAAGTGTTCAATTTACTATCAAACCCATGTGATTTGTAGGTATATTATTAACAAAGTAATGATAAAAAAATCTCATTCATTAATTTATAATTTACTAAACAAAAATACCTACTTACAAAGAGCTTTCAGCGCAACTATTTTTATTTTGTTGAAAACCTGTGTAATTGAAAATGTCTTCGAGTTGTGATTATGAATATACTTTAAATGTCGCGCACGTCACGGGTCAAATCGGTCAAAACGCTGTCAAAAACTATGGAGATTAAGTATTTGTAGCAAGCTAAAGATGCGACAGTTGCTTTACCGTAATTATTATGTATTTCGTTTTGGCGCTACTATCGCCTACTTAAATGTTCAGGTTATTTTTTTATCACTATTCATACTACCCAAGCTTGATAAAATACAACACCATCTTTGATGTGCTAACTAAAAATCTCTGCAATTTACACTAGAACTACATATATAAAAAAAGGCGTGTTTATTTCTAATTTCGCTTAACTTTGACCTGTTCCTCAAACGGGGTTATTTTTTTTTATTAGGTACCCATATATTATTTACCAAGATTAATAAAATAGAACTTATTTAATCTGTTGACTTAACATTTGTTGTCGCTGTATTGCATTTCTCAAAAGAAAAGTTAATTTGGTTGATCTGTTTCCCGAGGCGTCAAAGATTTCATTTCCTGTTAATTTTTTTATACTCTAAACTGCAGTGTGGATATGTTCAAACTGTGAACAGGCCACTGTTTGAGATTTTAAATAGGTTTCAACAGTTAAGACCTCCAATATAATTTGTTACAAAGAGTACTATTAATTAACTATTAAAAGTGGAATACGTCAAATGTGCCATAGACGCCATCCTGTTTAGGTAAGGTGTTGCCTATAATATGTGCATATAACACTTTTGTACGAAAGAACTAGGCTGATGTATACCGAAACCATAATTAACACTTTTATTTAATATTAAAGATTCTAAATTATAAGTGTACAAAGTGCAGGCCGGAGCTCCATACATTCGTGGAACGTCTCCTTTATCTTTCTAGGATCCGCAGAGGCAAACTATGCAACTAAAAAAATCTCAAAGCACACTACTAAATAAGCACTTACTATTTCAACCATTTCGGTATTGTAGAATTGTTGGAATAAGTGCTCATTATCATCTAACTTCTATGCATCCTAATTATTACAAATGCGAAAGTCTCTCAGTCTGTCTGTCTGTCTGCTTGCTAATGTGGACAGAGCACCGTTCACTTTATTGCCGGCTGCTACCCGTCTCTCCACATCGAACTCATCACTTCCATCCCTCGAAAACGCACTACCCAGATATACAATTTCGTTCACCTGTTCTAGACATTTTCCATTTACCCATATTTCACACTTTGTCTGTACACTTTCTCTTTCGAACACCAGAACCTTAATTTTAATCACATTCACATGCTATGTAGAAATACCTAAAAATTCCTTTAAATATTTGCGACAGCAAAGCATTTTAAAAAATAAGTCTAGGCATCTGATCTCTAATCTGATCTAGGCATCTCCCTCATGAGTAAATCTAGAGCCATTCTGATTCTCAGTGTCACATCTTAAGAAATAAGAAAAAAAAAACTATTTTACTTTCTCATATGTGTATGGGTCATGTGTGTCAATATTTATTATGGTGCTACCGATAACGATGGCACAGTAGGCTGGTGAACATCGTCTTCGTTTCTTAACAATATATTTTTTAATTTTTATCATTATATTTGCGTCAGAAACTTCAAATATGATGAATACTTATTTGTTACTAAAGACATTAGCTGTATTGGCATAGATCCCTTTACCTTCCCGCTTAAGGGAGAATCATGGGATAGGACCTAGGAAAAATTTAGGGGTGTCTTGCTCCAACTATTTACACTCGATTCAAGGAACTGACATCTCGCTTGCACCAACTCTTTAATAGTTGGTGCAAGCGAGATGTCAGTTCCTTGAATCGAGTATAAATAGTTGGTGCAAGCCCACTAAAAAATGGGACATGGCCGTAGATAGAGTATAATGTGGACTGGTCACTAAAATAATAATAACAATAATTACTAGAAAGAGAAAGCGTACGCGGCACCGGCAGTATGAGTAAATAAGAAAGAGTATTTTTTTTTTACCTTATCTGCGCGTATAGCTTTTTAGCCGCCACCGATAATGCCAGAGCGCTATTGGTGGTAGACAAATGAATGGCGCCAAAAGTATATTCTTAAAAATGTTGTATCACTTGATTTCGTGAACTTTACAAAACCGTCAAATGTGTTAAAGACATAGTGACTGTGTAATCATGGTGGATTGCAGTGTACCGGGCTGTAAAAGCCACAGTGAGCAAAAGTATGTTAACATAACATTTCATCGGTACGAAGTTTCATTATACATTTTTATAATCGACAGTTGTACATTGTATTAAACTAAAAATCTATTAAATTTTCGTATTATGTTTATGGTCTGTAATACTCGATTTCAAATAATTGTCCTCATTTACAACCTATTTTATTCGCATTACTTTAAATTACTGACTTACCCATCCGATTTCTACCTGAAATAGGGGTTAAATAATAATACTGTAACTACAGTCTTGTATATAGAATAGCAAGAATATACATACAGCGTGCAACGTGGCTTGCTCAGGCCGGCAGAGTGAGGTGTGGGTTCAGTAATTGATGATGTTATTATTACTGTCACCTGGAGAGTGGTGTACCTAATTTGTTTAAGGGCGCCTAGTACACCTCTGCAATCGACATCTAATGGGATATTTATAGAAAGTTAATTAATTAGACACCAGAAAAACATTACACGAAGAAACAACATTTATTTCTTAAAACTTAATCTCTATGGTGGATTCAATCAGCTCACTATGTATTTATTATAAAAGTAAGTAACAATTTAAACAGATTAAATGCCATGGTTAAACAACATTATCCTGTTTATTATTATTATATATATTAAATAAGAACATTTATTCTCTAACAGCACTTAGATATTAATTAGTTTAAAGAATAATTGATTACTATTAAAATTTTAAAAGTATTGAGCTCAGTTATTACTTGTTATAGTTACAACAACATATTTTATTTATGTTATCTTAAATTAGAGAAGTGTACCTAGTTATAAAGGCTTAGACACCATTATCTTGTTTATGTACTGCATTTAAATTCTTAGTAGTACAGATACATAAACCCAAGTACATTTTATAACTTATTCATCAGTATTTTATTTCACAGAGAAAAATATATATTAGATACACAATACCTTGTATGTGGAGCTAATACTAACAGAGAATCATTTATTAGTTACAAGCAGAGTTTTATCAGTTTTATCACTGATCAATCTAAAGAAGGAGGTGGTCATCCACCAACTGTACCTACTCTTCAGTCTTCCCCTTTGTCGAACATCTACTAGCATCACAGCACCCACATGCCCCGGTCCTCAAAGATTCCCTTTTAACAGGAACTGCGACCTGGCCACGCGATATAGCACCCAAGTGAAGAAAACTTAGACTTCTTGATAGTCAGAGTAGTGCACCAAACCATTCTAAGTACTACTTTGATTAGTTCATACTGAAGTTTAGATGAATGTTGAATAGATTTTACTACTATTCCAAAGTATTCATTACGTATAGGGACAGTAGGTCCTCCTGGTTTCTTTAGGTGTCTTTTGAACTCTGTAACAAGCACATGTAGACATTAGGATCCCATTCCCTAGTCCTATCATCATTGCTTGCCCTTCTCTACAGCTATAGTACTCACCATGGGATCCACCATGAGATTACCTCAACTACTTTAACATATTATTAACTTAACTAACTCATTTATTCTAATTGGGGTTGCTACTCCCAAACAAATATAGCTAAGACTATCCTAGGCGACATGTGGCCTAACTTTAGTTTCTTCATGAGACTTTGTTGAGGCAGCTTGTCCCACAGCAGAGAGAAAAGAAAAAGGAAGCTGTCGGATACGAGACGCTTTTTATACCCCACGACGAAGGTCACCTATGCTCCTACTCCTGGAACAACTAGTGAAGAGACAGTGGTCGACAAATCCTATCTAAAATTACACCTACCTAGCGAGTTTATGTCAACTATAGTTTTATAATTATTCGTTCGTACTAGTAAGTTTATGAACTAGAGACCTAATATTTCATTAATTTAGAGCTTATTCTATCTGAAAACAAAGGCTACACATTAAGTCTATCGATATGTTTATCGAACATATCTTTACATCCACACTCCTAAGTATAGATAATCTAGATTCTAGACCAACGGTACATTTGTCATCGAAGTCGTGTGCGTGTTCTAGAATGTTGTAGAAAGTTCTATTTACAAACGAATTATTAACAATAATATTACTAAAGGAGGTCTAGTTAATTCGTAGTTTGTTATTTTTACATTAATATTACTCAATACTCAAAGATATTACATTTATAACAAATTTATTCCTGCTGAAAGGCTTCAAACGTGATATAAGAAAGCTTAACTGGTCTACGTTATCCATGTCCGTCTGTCACAGTGAATGTTGTTTGTAAACATTTAGGTTAAACAAGGAATGCTTTATTTTCTAGATAACAGAAGTTAAAAGTTAATTTATCTTTTAAGTAATTACGTGCATCTATAAATATTATAAGTTATTGTTCTCCATATCGGTGGAGACTCAATATGACTGCTACAAGTTATGTAGATTATTTCTCTCTGAAAGGTCATACACCGACGCCTCATCTGTATTATACTTCATCTACGGACATGGCACATGGGAGATGGGATTTACTATTCACAATTTAAACAATTACAGAAACCTTACATCGGAAACGTCGAATCATTCTGTAGAGTTAAAAATTGGATTACGGAGGTTATACACAAATAATTGATTAAGGCATCGACTTACAAGATTGGCAATGTAGAGGTAGAACTAAAAATTTGTCAGCTAAAGAGTACCTAGTTACAAAGTTACAATTCATTTTTAGTCGAACACGTACAACTATGGGACTGGAACTGGTTGTCTAATTTTTGCGAGCTAAATATTTGAACACTTCATTAAAAACGCATTTATTATTAAATTGCATATTGAAATTTTTATGTGCTTTATTTCTAGTATGATAATTAACTTGTGATGTCTGTTGCGTGACAAAGTTTTCGTTTGCAATTGCTTGTCTTGTAGGTCGATGCATTAAGGCTCTAAATCGGTAAAATTTATCTTAATGCAACACGTTCTACGTTTTTTTTTATCAAATTTGAAAGACAATTCAGAAATAGTGAATATTTCGGTCTACTTACATATAAAAAGATACTCCAGTTTCTTTTTTCTCACCACGGCTTTTACGGACTAAAATACTGCATCACTACCACGCACGAAAGAGTCTCTATCTCACACATATCTACAAAGATTTTAAATTAATTCCTTACTACGCAAAATCTCGAGTGTGTCACTGCCTGCTTTTCTTTCGTCAGCCTACAACACGAAAAACCTTGTCCGATCTGTTATGCGTCCTTCCTTAGGATCGGTTGAGGTGCCATGCTTGACTGATGTTCGAAATGCTTGGTTAAGTGTTTGTCCGAGTACTAACCTGCCTACCTCGACCTTTTCTCAGAAACACTGAGATGAGCCTCTATGCAAAAATGTTCATTTACAACTTTTAGATTCTTGTAGTACCGAAAAAGATCAGTCTCGCCTCCTGGCTGTTTCTGAGAAGGAGTCAGGACACTGGTTGAAGGTAATACCTTCAAAAAACTTAGGAACCTTAATTGACAATACCACGCTTTCTCTCAGAGTATACCTTCGTCTGGGGGCCAGGACTAGCCTTCCTCACCGTTGACGCTGTGGTGATCTCATCAATGTACTAGGCCACCACGGTTTATCCTGTTTACTTAGTGCGGGCCGCATGTCACGACATGCTGCCTTGAATGAGGTCATTCGGCGGGCTCTTGTCGCCGCTGGCGTTCCTGCAGTCTTAGAGCCTGTAGGTATTGCGTGCAGCGACGGTAGGAGACCGGATGGGTTGACGCTCATTCCTTGGAAACTTGGAAGATCGCTGGTGTGGGATGCCATTTGTGTCGATACACTTGCTGTTTCCCATGTGCCGGCGACTTCCAAGTCAGCAGGAGCCGCGGCTAGCACTGCAGAGAACTTGAAGCGGCGTAAGTATGCCACTCTCTCTGAGAGTTTCATATTTACGCCCTTTGCAGTCGAAACTTTGGGTTCCTGGGGCCCCGAAGCCCATCGACTGGTTTCTGATATTTGTAAGAGACTGGTCGACGCTTCGGGAGACCGCCGGGCTGGCAGCTTCTTCAGCCAACGAATCAGTTTGGCTATTCAAAGAGGCAATGCTGCCAGTCTGCTGGGTACCTTAAGCAATGACAGCTTTCTAAGCGGCAACTTTGAGGAAGTTTATTATTTAAGATAATGTATAGTTTTAAGTTTGTAAATATTAACATATCTATGTACTTTTTTGTTATTAATAAAAAAATAAAATATTCCTCAATTGCAAAGTTTGAAAAGAAATTAAAATTCTAAATATACTAACCAAATTTTCTCTATGATACTATAATGAACAATTTATTAGGCTCTTGTCTGTCAAATGTGATAGTTGCGTTAGGGAAGTACTTTCATAATTTGTGGCAGGATTGCTTCGGTTTGTCTTGGTTGAGACGCACGTGCAATTTGGCATTATTAACCTTTTTGTTATTAATATTTATTTTAAGCTCCTATAACTGTGTTGTGTGTTTTGGTGAAGGGTGTCTATGTTTATTGAGTAAGTGGTTTTCCTTTTACGTGTTTAAATGTTGAGTTCAGATGACGATCCGCCTGATTGGGGTGGAGGGAATCCTCCTCAAAGGTTGGACTCATAAAATTGCGAAAACATTCCTGTGGACGTTGAAATGGCTGAAAATAGATTAAAAAAGCGCCGAAGTAACTATCCACTGGATCCATCCGTGGATTTATCAAAAAAAAAAAGATACGACCGTCCGCGTCAGTTCATGTTTACGTGAGTCCAAGTTTTGACACAGAGAATGGTTTCAACTACAGCGCATTAGATACGGGGCCTTTTATAGTTCACATTACAAGATCAGAACCCGATCAGTCCGCTGGCTCAACCATCCGTATACTTAAGTTTGCCCAATTTCTACACAAATATCGGTATTGCTACTAATGGTATTAAGCAGGCAGGCCGCAATAGAGCGATAGTGGAATTTAAAACAGCTGACCAAGCTAACGATTTTTAAAAAAATCCTCTGTTAGCAAATAATAAATATTCTGCTAAAATACCCCGGTTCCAAATCTCGCGTATGGGAATTGTTAAATATATCCCTTTAGAGCTTTAGACTGTTCAATGGAAGAGTTAGTATTTGGTTTAGAGTGCCCTAATGGCTGCGGCCCAATAGTTAAACCACGTAGACTCAATAGAAAGACAATCAAAGATGGCGTTGCAGAATGGGTCCCAACCCAGACCGTAGTTATTACATTTAAAGGTCAGTTTCTTCCTATAAAATATATTGCTAGAACACACCAATCAATGTTGAAGTTTATCAATTGCCAATCATTCAGTGTTACGAGTGTTGCCGCTATGGTCATGTCAAAGCTCAGTGCCGTTCCAAGCCCCGTTGCTATAAATGTGCTCAACCTCACACAGGAGATAGTTGCCCTATTGCTGAAACTGATTCCTCTTGTTTGTTTTGCAATGCAACCCATTTCGCCACAAATAAAAGATGTCCTGAATATTCAAGACAGAAAACAATTAAAATTTTAATGGCTGACGACAATATTTCTTACACTGAAGCAGCAGTAAGGTACCCCCCCGTAAGGCGTATGACTTACGCAGACACCGTTGTGGGCACCCAATCTGACACAAATCCCCTTACCCCATTAGCAAGCAATCATAAATCGTAATCTAATAATTCCCTGCCACTCCACAGATCCAGTCGAGCATCACCCTAAATCATCGCTTTACAAGTCCTATGATGTACAAGCTCATAGCTCTATTGTCTCTTCACCACCTTTAGTTTTGCCAAATGACTGCGCAATGTCACATTCCATTAACTCGTCCTCTAATGATAATTTGATTGAACTTCTTGTTTCTACATTAGTAAACATTATATCTAAATTTAACGATGTCTTACCGAACAATGTCACAGAGCTGCTGCGCCCACTCTTTTCTATCATCAATAATAATGGATCAAGTTTGCCATATTCTTCAATGGAATGCTAGAAGCAATCGCAATAAAAAACATGAAATTGCTCATCTTATTAATAACTATAAATCTGCTGTCTTTGCCATCGCGGAGACGTGGCTTAAACCGGGCTCTCATTTTAGAGTGTCCGGATTTTCATGTCTCCGTCATGATAGAGAAGATGGGAAGGCTGGATGTGCCCTTTTTATCGAAAGATCTTTTACTTATTCTCAAATTTCACTTCCCTCACATTCTCCTGGTATTCAGGCTGTGGCTGCTAAGTCATTAAACATCACGATTGTCTCTGTCTATATTCCCCATCCCGATATCAGCATTCTTTCAGAACTTGACTCTATTCTCTCTGCCCTACAAGGGCCGCTCATAATCATGGGTGATTTTAATTGTCGACATACTTTTTGGGGTTCCCATAACACTGACTCTCTATTTTATCATTTACTTGAAGTTGTTGATAAGTTTGACCTATGTCTGTTAAATGATGGTTCGCCTACCCATAAAGTTTCCCGAACTCAACATCCGGGTATTTTAGATCTAACATTTTCATCCTCTAATTTAGCTTCGCGTCTTACATGGAAAACTCTTTCCCATTCCTATGGTAGTGACCATATTCCCATTCTAGTCAGCCTTCTGCATCATACCCCACAGAAGTTAAAGGTTCCTCCTTTGTTAACATACAGATTATCTGCAGGTAACTGGACCGAATTTGTAACAATCGTCAATAATAAAATTCATCTATTATCTACTGTCACTACCGAAAATTTTCTAAATGCATATTCTGAGTATACTAACATCCTATTGAGGCTGCTAATTCTAGTTTTCCTTTAAAAAACTCATCGTGTAATGGAATCTGCTCTCCTCCTTGGTGGGGTGCAGAATGCTCTTATAGCATCCGTGAGCATAAAGAGGCGGGATTCAGTACTCTCTTAATCTAGACATGGATACCTATTTGCAATACCGACAAGCTTGTGCTCGTACTAGAAAACTTCTGTCTCAAAAAAAACGACAGAGCTGGCAATCTTTTTGTGAATCCCTTTCTCCTCGTTCTTCTTCATCTACAGTTTGGAAAAATATAAAAAAATTCCGTAGTATCCATTCAGATCCTCATAATGTGTCCTCCAATGATACCTCATCTTGGCTTAATGAATTTGTTAATAGATTTGCCCCACCTTATGTACCTTCTGAAGATTGTTTTCCAGAATTAGAGTGCGTATTAGATCATTTATATGACTCCTCCCCGGGAATTGATGGTATCCCATATTCTTTTGTTAAGAGATCTATGGAAGCTTCCAAAATATATTTCCTAAATATCATTAATCTTATTTTTGAAACTAACTTAATACTTAAATCTTGAAAAACCATATCATCATTCCTATTCTGAAACCAACCAAAAATCCTTCGGATCCATCTTCTTATCACCCAATTGCTCTCTCTTTATGCTTATGTAAGGTCCTTGAGCACCTGCTCAAGAATAGACTGCAATGGATGTTGAAAAATAGAGATATCCTTTCTAAGTCTCAATTTGGTTTTAGAAAGGGAAAGGGTACTATGGACAGTTTAAGCATTTTAACGTCTGACATCCGACTCGCGTTTTCCCGCGAGGAACATGTTATTGGTGCTTTTCTGGATGTCACTTCTGCTTACGACAACATCCATCTTCCACAACTCAGGCAGAAAATGCTTCAGCTGAGTATTCCTGTGAGGTTGGTAAACGTCATTTGCAGTTTTCTCATGTGCCGTACTATCACTGTCCGTACTCAGAACGCCATAACCCCCCTAAAACTGTCTGGAAGGGTTTACCACAGGGCTCTGTCTTGAGTCCTCTCTTGTACAGCTTATATACTCAGGATTTGGACAGATCTGTTGATAGCTTCTGTGAGGTCCTTCAGTATGCAGATGATATAGCCCTTTATGTTTCATCTCCTTCGTTTTCGGATACCTCATGTCGCCTAAATTCAGCTCTTCACTATCTGAACGTATGGCTCACTGACCACGGTCTATCGCTTTCTCCCTCTAAAAGCAATGTGGTTGTTTTTTCTAGGAAGAGGCGTACTCTTGATATTGAGGTTGCTATTGGTGAGGAAATTATCCCAATTCAAGAAAAAATTAAATTCTTGGGAGTATATATTGACACCAAACTATCTGGCATCCATCACTTAAATTATATTAGTAATAAATGTGAGCGTAACATTAATGTCTTGAGATCTCTATCAAGAGTTTGGTGGGGTTCCCACCCATTTACTCAAAAACTCCTATATGACTCTATCATACGAAGCTATCTTGACAATGGTACATTTCTTTTGGAACCGTGTAATAAAATGGCTTTAGCTAAATTAGATAGAATACAAGCAAAAAGCCTGCATATTGTCACAGGTGCCATGTTGTCTTCCCCAGTGAAAGCCTTACAAGTAGAATGCGTTGATCCCCCTCTTTACCTTCGTAGACAGTATTTATCAGACCGATTTCTCTCCAACGTTTCTGTTCTCTAACCATCCATTGCTGTCTAGATTGTTCTATCTCTCGCATTTAATTTCCACTTCCAGATATTGGTCTCATAAGGAACCTCCTTGCCTTATTAAAAGTTATAAAAAATTCATAGATATTCTCCAGTGTCTCAATTAACGAAATACCCATTGTTTTTAATTAACTATCATGCTCTTATCTATCAGCCAAAGATAATTCTGAACTTTGGTATAGATAAAGACTGTAGATACAAATAAGGTGTTTAATTTCATTTTGGACAAAAGTTGGAATGGGTGGTGTACTGTGTTCACTGATGCCTCCAAGCTCACCGATAATGGTTGTGTTGGTGTTGCTGTTTGGCTTCCGAAATATAGTGTTATTTTAAGTTATCGATGTCCTCCTTCTACATCTGTATTTTCAGGGGAAGCTATCAATTCAATTCAATTCAATTCAATTTTATTCACTAGAACATTTGGTTTACAGAGCATTTCCAAAGCACCATATGTCTTAATATAAATTAAACATTAAGTTAATCATTTATAATTTTAGGATACGAAAATGTCAAATACAATATGAATCGAAAAATGTCAAATTCAAATTTAAAATGTCAAATTATAAATAATATTAAAATGTCAAAATAATCATATTAAGTCAATTGTCGAAATTAAAATAAGCATAGGCATTCCTAATAAATATATTAAAACTGTCAGCGAATATGTCAATGTTTGGGTTCTGAACGAGCATATCGTTAAGTATATTGCGTGCACGAGTGGTGGGTGCGTTACGTGCATGACGGGTACGCGTAGGTGGTTGTATGAATATCCGCGGTGTGCGGCGTGGCGCCACTAAGCCATGTTCACTTCCAGCCACTCTGGGCACTCTTAAACCTATTCGTTCTAATACGGCCCTGTTTTCTATTTTGTTGCGCAGTATCAAGTGGTAGTGTACAACTAGATGAACTTTACGGCGTAGTGCCAAGGTGTTCAAGCCCACCATAGCCGACACGAAGAGGGAGGGATATAGGTATGGATAATATCCATAAAGCCTTTTGTATAACCACCTAGCGAATCTCCGCTGAACCCTCTCAATCATGGTAGCGTATTTTTTTTCGTAAGGATCCCATACAATAGCGGCAAATTCTAAAGTACTGCGAACATATGCATTGAATAACACTTGTGCCACCCTTACGTCGTTAAATTCTGAAGCGGTCCGTATTACGAAGCCGAGCGTTTTGTTAGTTTTTTTACAGATGTTATTTATATGAGTCCGGAAGTCCAGCCTGGTGTCAAGTGTCAGTCCCAAGTCCCTAACCTCATTGACTCTTTCCAACGGGGTGCTTGCTAGGCGATATTGCACGTGTAAAGGAGAACGTGAACGTGAAAAAGTAATAACGTTACATTTAGAGACGTTAAAAGTTAAGTGATTCATAGTACTCCATGTATACACGGAGTCTATGTCTCTCTGTAGGGCTACCGTATCAGTAATTTCTTTAACGTTTAGATAGAGTTTTAGGTCATCTGCAAACATAAGACACTTCGCAGTACGCACAATCCTCGGAAGATCATTAACCATGAGCAGAAAAAGTGTAGGTCCCAAGTTACTGCCCTGACTGACTCCCGAGCGGGTGTAGAAGTCACCAGACTCGTGACCTGCTACCCGAACAAACTGACTACGGCCACTCAGGTAGCTAGAGAAGAACTGCAGGAGTTTGGGTGTAAATCCAAACTGTGCTAGTTTACGGAGGAGTATGTCATTATCTACCAAATCGAATGCTTTCTTAAAGTCAAAATAAGTCGCGTCGACTTGCCGACCTGCATCCAATTCGGTAGAAATGTAATCGACTAGGTTGATGTGGTTGGTTGTGGTCGACCGCGCCCTACGGAAACCATGCTGGCTGTCATCCAAACTGGACTCTACTTGACGCCTAATATAATGGTCTATAATAGACTCAAAGACCTTTCCGAACACAGAAAGCACGGCGATAGGCCTATATTCAGAGACGTCTTTGCTATTTCCTGTCTTAGGAACAGGTGTTACCCTGGATGTTTTCCATTTCTGTGGGTAGGTGCATAACTTGAGAGATAGGTTGTATATATAAAGGAGAGGTTTTTCTAGTGTAGCTAAACAATCTTTTATTAGAAAAATTGGTATGCCATCAGGACCCGAGGAAGAACGGGGTTTTAGTCGCTTGATAGCCTTGCGTAAATCTGCGCTGTCCACAACGTCGATAGCCACCCGGGCAGAGTCTCCCAGGGCTCCATCTTTAGCTGCCGCTACCGCGTCCAACTTAGGCGTGTCACTATGAAATACCGAGCCGAAGTAGCGAGCGAACGCGGCAGCGGCCGCTTCGCCCTCTATCCTAGTGCCATCGCATGTGAAACTATTACTGTGTCGCCTTTCTTTCCGTTTGTCCTTGACGTATCCCCAAAATTTTGATGGTTCATCAATTAACTGATTCTGCGTGGTTCTAATGTGCTGTTTATATGCGACGTCAATAAGTACCTTAACATGTGCCCTATAGTACTTGTATAATTCTCTATTAAACACTTTTCCTTCTGATTTAAACTTAACTAAGTGGAAATGCTTATACTCAATATTTCGGATAATTTCTGCTGTGTACCACCGCGGGTACGTATACTTTCCTGTACATCTAGGAGGTTTCCTGAGAGGGACGTAATTATTTATACAATCGTATAATTTGTTGTAAAAAATGTCAGTAGCCGAATCTACGTCCTCAGCACCTAATAGTTCGAACCAGTCAATCTCTTCCAACGCCGCATAGAGCCCAGGAAAGTCGGCTTTGCGAAAATTCCAAGGTGGTGGGGCACCAGGGCGTAGGGTTAGAGGTCGCGGCGTCGCCGGGGGGCGTGCGCGTGTTAGCGGCAGCGACACGCTCACATCGAGCGGCGGGTGGTGTTTGTCCGGCGGCACCAGCCCCTCCGCACCACACACGGATACATACTCACGAGACAGCCCGCTCAGAACCAAGTCCAATTTACGTCCAAAATAATTTAATACATTATTGTATTGTGTCACATTGCAAAATTCTATAAATAGATCAACTTGTGTTTTTACATTTGTACTGCAGGAGTTCAGATTGAAATCTCCTAATATTAATATTTCCATGTCAGAATATTTACTTATAATATTTTCAATACATGTTAATACACCGAGATATCGGTCGTCATTGTAATTAGGCGGTAAGTATACAACACAACACAAATATTTAACGTTCTTGCCGCATACCACGGCAGCTAATAATTCTTTGTCACGCGTAAGACCGTCGATATCGTCAATCGTGCGCAGCGTGTAGGGGTACCTGGCGGCGAGTAACACGCCCCCCCAACCGCCGTCACCGTCGCGGTCGCGCCGCGCTACAGTCCATTCGGCCGGGAACAGCTCTCCATCACACACGGAGCTCGTGAGGAACGTTACAGTTAGCGCCACTAAATTATGATCGCATGACGTCACCCTGCTATTAAACAAAGCAACCTTTGACCTCAATCCCCGTACATTTTGATATAGCACCTTTAAAATTTTACGTCGATTCTGATTTGCGGCTGGCACGAAAGTTCTGCCTCCAAGGTTTGACGCAAATATCTTCTGACCAATTCGTGGCCGTTAAAACTTGCTCAGCTAATTTGAGAGGCACTCCTAATTTAAATGAGGCATAATTGCCTCTCGCCTTAAGTGTTTCAACGGTACAGACGTCGCCGCCGCATATAGTGTTGAGGTGCGTTCGTACCTGTTCGGCCGTAGTCCCCACCTGCACGTAGTACAGGTGTAGATGTCGTAGTCGCTCGGCGGCACACAGTAGGGTGCTTCCTGGTGCGGCAGCCCCGCGTAGTACTCCGCGTGTGCCTTCCCGCTGAGCGCGGGCGGCACGGGCGCTGCGCCTGCTACTCCCCACCACGGTCCACCCACCAGAGGTTTCGATTTCAGTGTTCTCCACACATTCCTCGTTGCCAGGAGGGGATGTAATGTTTACAGAAGCCAGGCTATCTAAATTGTTAGAGGCCGAGGGTCCAACTGCTGCAGTTCGGTTAAGAAGTTCATCAGTGGTTGAATGTGTGGCTTCTGGCTTCTTACTAATCAGTTTTTTATTGGGTGCAGTACAACAGGTATCTGGGATAAGTGGTCCATTACTATTGCTGCTGGTTTGGAGTTCCCATATTGTCTTTTTAAGCTTGTTAATCTCAGAGTCCTTGGCTGCTAGGCTATTTTTAAATTCAGTGTCCTTATTTGATAATTTTATGGACAAGTTGGTAAGCTCTGTGTTCATTTTGTGTACTGTTAATGACAATTGCCTAATTTCTGTCATAAGAGTAGTCAATGTAGGTTCATCGTTGTGCCGAGCCGGTGCAGGAGGTGACTTTACCTTTTTACGACTCCCACGAACTGTATTAATGTTTCCGTTGGTTGGTACATCAATAATTGGTATATCAATGACACTATTTCTTGTGAAGGTGTTATTTAAGCTCCTGATGGGAGTTGCAGAATCGCCCAGTTTTGGTTTAGAGCAAGTGCATGCAGGACATAACCATGTGGATTTGAAGTCGTCAGATATTTTAGTAAAGACATCTTTAGTAATATTTATGCATTCTATATCATATGTTTCCTTGCATTTAGAACACTCCATGTAGTTAAGTGTCATGATATTCTTACCACAAGCGCAGCAATTGGTTGCCATTTTAATGTTTGTAGTTTGTAGGTATTATATTAATATTGTTAACAATGCTAAACAGCACGGCGCCGTGCCCTATCTCGGGTCAACGACCGCTGGTGGTAATAAGTAGTTTCAACAATTCTACCAATTGTGTGACACTCAAACTCCAAAAGTATCCTGATTTCGGTGGACGACGCATATATATACATATATGCGTTGAGTGTGTAATTAATTAATGGAAGCAAAAATCAGCAAACTCAAAATAAAATCAAATTCAAACTCAAAACAAATTTGACAAAGTGACATTTGTTTAGTTATTTATAAATTTGTCTAGTAAATATTCAATTCATAGATTGCGCCATCAAATTGGATTTTCGATTTCAACAGTTTTTACAGATGTAATTATTACTACATAAACTATTTGTTTATTTTTTCTTCTCTCATTAATTATGATTGCTCTTCTGTTTTAACCATATTGCACTGTCTATAGCACCACCAAGGATAATGCTCCGTCTATAACACCACCAAATACACAATATACTCGTACCAACAAGATTAATAGATATTATTCCCACAAAATTATTTACTTCCTAGATTCCACAATAATATGTAGATTCAGATGTCACAAACACTAGCACTTGTAAATATTCATATTAGAGACACTTTAAACTTAATTTAAGCGTAATATTATTGTTTAAATTAGTTATTTAACAATTTAAAAACAGATAACATGTTTACGGTGTTATTCTGGTCTACCCTCTCCATGGTCTACCATCGCCATGTATGAGGCGGTATTGTATGCAGAAGCCCATAAACTAAATAAAACAATTATTTTTTCGGATTCGTATAGTGCCCTTCAGGATATAAACAAAGTACCATTTCATGCTAAAGATAACTTCTATATTACCTTAAAAACTAGAGAGAGTTTGTGCAGATGCTCCAACCAAGGCATTGAAATTGTTTTAGCCTGGCTACCCGATCACACAGGTATTAGAGGAAACGAAGTGGCAGATGCTAGTGCTAAAGAGGCAACTCGGACATGTTGCTCAACAAATCCTGATTCTTTTCCTCGGGATCTTAGAAACATGGTCAAAATAGAACTACCTAAGAGAGAATTTTGGGGTTCCTCAAGGTATAATAAAGGCAAACTGTATGGAGATATTCAACCTGACATACCAGTTAGACCATGGTTTTTTAGTCCTCTGCTAGTAAGCTCATTACCTCTACTATTATTCGATTGCGGCTTGGCCATATCTGCTCACCAGTTTTTTTGGCCAAAATTCGGGTTCGGGATCACTCCCTATGCGAATGTGGACTAGAGGAAGGCACAGTTGATCATATTTTTTTCAGTTGTCTGAAGTTAAATTATTCTCTGTACAACGTACTTCCTCCTTTTATCCCTCTCCCCACAGATTTTAATTTCCTCCTAACATTCATTAATACCCCATTTGTTGAAACTCTTATAAAGTTTATTGCTGAAAATAACATCCCTCTGTGACATTCTCCATATCTCTAGTATTAATGTTAAATAATGTGTACATTAACATCCCGTCTTTGTGTAGATATGTAAATATCAGTGTCTTGTTTTTTGTAGTTAGAATATTATGTCCAATGTTGTGTCGTCTGTCTGTTTTAGATTCTCAATGGAATCGTCACTCATAAATATTTCGTGTTCGTAACATACCGTACAGTGTCTTTTCCAAACAAGTCGTTGGCAAAACTATCGACGGGCCATTAATAATATTTAATTGGATAAAAAAATTAAAAAAATTGTTGCTAATTTGTGGACTTGAAATATTCTCCATGCCGATATACACGAAATATGCATTTATGTATATTTTCATTCTTTCTATTGTAGGCTTTCGGTATATATTTCCTTCAGTCTAAAAATTCCCGACGTGAGTTAAGTGTTGGTAACCGAAACACTTTAAAAAAAATAAAATATTTATTTATTTAATATAATTACATTAATTTATAATACTAAAATATTATTAGACAAATTACACGAGACTGGCTTACTAAAGTAATGTGTGTCTTATTTATAATAAATTCATGTATGTTGGAATAGCTGAAATTGCTGAAGTTCCATACTGCTGCCTAAGCGCGATCGTAGGTTTATGCTTCTATAACTCCTCCCTTCTCAAGAGAGAAGCTCATCTTAGAGCTTCTGGCAGCGTCCTCGCTTGCCTTGATCTTCTTTGCTTTTGCTTGTTTGTACTCGTAGGTCTTCTTAACTAGAAGGGTGATACCAATGGCACATAAGACCAGTGTTGTCCAACTTGGTGTAGTCATCATTGTTTGCCACTTTATTTCAGAAGAAACGGGAGATTTGTTCTTGATTTCTTCGGCTCTATTCATGAGCTCGTATACGTTGTCCAAAGAGTAATCTTCTAGTTTTAATTCATATGACTTTTCTGTCTGTGAAAAGTTGTGTATTGTTGGAAGTGGTATGATTTCTTGATTGAAGATTTTATATGTATTGCTTGATTCTAATGTAGTATTTAGAGTGTGAAGTCTGCAGTCTCTCGATATGGTTACTATAGCGCTTCCTAGCAGGGTTTTATAGTCGCTCTTGTCTCTGCATCTGCATTTTATGAATTATTTAGTGTTAGTTATTATTACCCAATTATTGTCTTGAATTTTCTGAATTTTTCTTCCTCCTTTTATGTTTAAGCGCGTCTGTGTGCAGTTAGGTTTTTTATGGTGCATCAGCGATATAATGCAATCTTCAGAATTTTCAATGGGTTGTTTATTGATGAGCTTGCATAGTTGTAGGCCGTCGCTGATTGTTCGACTGTCTTCTTGCATGTAGGCGTACTCATCGCTTCCAAGTGCTAGGTATTTGGATGGTGGAATTATAGTTAATTGATTTTGATTGGGAATGGAATAGAGATGTATAAGGTCATATATATTAGGATCTACAGATGGGATTTCTAATATAAACGTCAGCGTTTGTCTAGTACTGTAGGCTTTGACATTTATGGATTTCTCTATTTCGTGAATATTATTAACATGAATGTCAGCTACTGGTCTAAATTCTTTTATATTACTTTTTAGAGTTAATATTTCTAATATTAAATTCCTAAAACTTAATATACTCGGGTGCATTATTCCCAATTGCGCGAAAGTCATAGCGTCTTCTAACATCATTAGCTTGTCTAGTATAATTTGTAAACTAAAATCTATTTGCATATATATATTTAAAAAGTTCAATTGTCTTATAATTAGATTAGTACTATCAGTAGTATTATGCAACACTGCGGCTAAGTTTAATTGATTATTGTTTATTTTACTCAATTGATGACTAAATTCTTTAATCGTATTTTCAGCTAAGACTAATGATTGTTCTTGTGAATTATGTATGCCGTTAATCTGATTACGGATGTTAAGAATTTCCTTCTCGAATTTAATTGCATCATCATTATCCAAATTGCCAGTAATTGCTTTTACTACCGAACCTAGCCCATTTATGAGGCCACGCTTAACTCTAATACTTGGTAAAATAAACGCTATTTTCTTATCAATAATATTTAATATATGTTCTATTTGATCCCTATATGCCTTATGTAATTCATAAGAAGTGAACTTTTCTTCTACCAACTTTGTACCCGCATATAATGATGTGAGTTTTATAGATGTAAAATGAATATGGGTTATATTATAAAGACATGCAAGGTTTATTACATTAGTCTGTCTCATTACTTGGCCTTGTTTAAGCAAAAGGATGCCATTTGTACTATCTATGCGAGTGATAGTCAGTTTTGCTCTTACGTTGAGCATGAAGGTCCCGGTGATGACAATGATCCTGTAACAAGATGAGGTCTACGTAATAATTTAAAATTGTTTTTGTCATTATAACTCTACAGTTCTAATTCAATTTTATTTTTATTACATATAACTTTCTTGTTATCACTAAAATTAATGATCGACGTTTGAAATGTGCCGTTCTCAACGCGTACAATTGCAGCTGGTGATTTTAAATACTTATCCTAATGTATATCGTCATGTACGTATTGTCCGTCTGTATAATTGGTTTTAAAGATCATAAATTTTTCACATTTTGGTTCTATTTTTACTTGTTTTGTAGGATAATCAAAGAACATCGAAATGATGGTAGATGAAGTGCGTAATATTTTGTTTTTTAAATCTACATTACAAGATAGAGCTTTTAATAAGTCTAATCCTATAAGACCTTTATATTTATTGTCGAAATTAAATATTAGAAACTTATGAATCAAATCACTTTCGAACACGGGTGGTAAAGGTAAATGTGCAATGTAGTTGTGTTTAGTTTTAGCATGGGCTGTTTTTACTTCAAAAGGTTCAAATTCAACAAGATTTTCAAATATTGTACCTCGAATAGCGTCTGGAGAAAACATTGAATATGATGCTCCTGTATCTATGAAAAATTTACCTTTAAATTCGGGTATGTCAATATATCCTAAGTGATCTTTATCTTGATAATTCAGTTTAACTAGCTTTGGTCGTTGTTGTCTTTGTCCACAATAAAATCCAGTCATATTCATCTCGTTCTTTATTCTGAGGCTCATACATTTCATCCTGACTGTATTGTTCACCGTATTCTTCATATCCAAATTCCGGTGTATAGTATAATTCCTCGAAAGCAAATTGAGGCTTTTCTGGTTTATTTATTGACCTCATAGTAACGTCCGAACTTTTCTGAGGTGGATTTATTTGTTGTGGAACCTGCTGCGGAACATTTGGTTGGGTTCCTTTATTTGGTGTTCTATAATTACCAGATTGGCGGAAATTACCTGATGATCGATTTTTCCATGGCAGCATAGATTGTACCCATTGTTGTCGATACTCAGGTGACCAGTTATTTTGTTGTGACATGAAAGTACGTTGCGTGTTAAATTGTTGCTGACTAAATGGTTGATTATTAAATGGTTGGTGGTTTAATGGATGGTTGTTAAATGGTCGATGATTATTCGTATAATGAGGGTTCATTTTTGGTAGATCTGTTCTTGGCTTAACCTGAGATGTTGATGGTGCGTTAAGAGACATATTTCTATTAAAAGATAAGCGTGCCTCCTATTGCCTAGCAGTAACAATAGCTAATTCTAATGTTATGGGTTTCGCTATTCTTACACCAATAGATACATGAAAATCTAATTGGTTTATATATTGTTCAATAACCATATTTTCGTTATAGGTTTTATCATTGTGCTTACCTATAGAGTATAAAGTATCTAGCATTTCTCGCAATCTTTTTCCGTAGGATTCTGCATCCTCTGATTTATGACGGCGCATGCGAGAGAGTTCCTGCATTACTTGAATTTCGTTTCGAAGTTCTCCTAATCTCCTAATTAAATCAGTTTTAATATCGTCCCACGAATTCAACGACTCTTCATATGCTATAGCGTCTATAGCCGCGCCACTGAGTCTACTTTTAATTAAACATAACAAAGTGGGGTGTCGTTTTACATCCGTTTGTGGCGGCGATGTCACAAAATTTATTATATTATCTACTTCGCGTATGTAGTAATTTAATGTTTTAGGATTCCCATCGTAACGTGGCATTAAATCCAACATATATTTAAACGTTGAATCGAAGTCAGTAAGTGCCATTTTATTTAATAAATAGTGCACTTGTACTTAATAATAACAAAAGAGCGTGAGCCTAGCGATGTCAGCCTATAGACAAATAAACACTCTCGTGAATATATATAACGATTGGAAATAGAGCACGGGATAGCAACTTGGAAGGTCAAGAGTACTCACCACAGCATCCTTTGCATCTCCAACCGGGTCTCGATGGGTACAGTTATCCAATTTTCCGGAGTTCTGTACGTAGTGCGTCACCAACAGGTTCAAAGTTCAACTCGCGGTAGCAACGATTAATACCGTTCACTTTAGACTTTGATTTTAAAAGTCGTAATAGTGCCGCGATCCTACCGACTGCGCCAGTTAAGTGTTGGTAATCGAAACACTTTTAAAAAAAATAAAATATTTATTTATTTAATATAATTACATTAATTTATAATACTAAAATATTATTAGACAAATTATACGAGACTGACTTACTAAAGTAATGTGTCTTATTTATAATAAATTCATGTATGTTGCAATAGCTGAAATTGCTGAAGTTGCATACTGCTGCCTAAGCGCGATCGTAGGTTTATGCTTCTATAACTCGTGTGAAAGGCAATATTTGTGGTAGATCTCAGTGATATACGCGGTTGGGTTGTGATAATGTGTGGTTAATTAAAAAGTTAGTGCTTACTTAGTAGCGTGATGATGAGATTTTTTAGTGGCTTAGTTTGCTTTAGCGGATCCTATTAATATACTGCCTAAATATATGTCACCAGAAAGTGTAAGTAACATTAAAATATAAAATGACGTCGACATTTTAATGAAATAACAGAACATATTCATTACTGAAGACATCGGCTGTATGGGCGTTGATTCCTTTGCCGTCCCTTTCTAGATACAATGACGCAAACAAAAAACACCAAAATAAAAAAAAAATAAAAAAAATTATCAACTTTTAGTAATGTGTTTTGTGTTTATTGGTTCGTTTCGTCATTCGTGTGTTACGTGTTGCTTAAATATTTCACAAATTTTACGTCATTTACACATTTACCTACATATTTCTTAGATATTTCAATAATACGTACGTACGTTCACATCGCACTGAGTGATTAATTAATATTTCGCTATTGTAAATTTGAAAATTTCAACATGACTCCTAATCTTCAGACTTTTGTTAACAGTTTTCAAAATCGACTGTAAGTACATATTTGCTATATAAATTTAGTAGTAGTAGGTACTATTTATGCCCTTTTTAATGTTTTCGAATACCTACCTATTTTACTATTTAAGCCCCATCGACACCATTTTAGAGATTATAAAATCTCGTCAAAACAATTCTAGATTTATATACAAGGTCAACATTTTCTTTATCATTCTAGAACATTACTGCTCACATAGTACCGTTTGACGTATTTAGTTCGAAATTGAAAACTTTTCGAACTGCTTTTGATTATCTACGGCGTACTTTGTGACGTGATTTACATTTTATTGAATTGCATTATTGAGTTGTCAACGATAGTTTTTTGTTAGACTTTCGAACGGGTTGCTAGTATATTATAGTCCGGGAGGTAGCGCTATAGTTTAGCGAGTCATTTTATACCGGCTGAAAGTCATAACATTAAGCTTTCCCCTAACACATAACAGCTCCGAACCTTAGCTGCGCCGATAGCGGTGGAGCTAAAGGAGACAACATGGAAAAGTCATTGGAAAAAAATCTGCTTTGAAGATTTTTATACCGAGCAAAAATGTATTAAATTATTGTTTCAATCACATTTTTAAAAATAATAATCGTCAGCTGTATTGACGAGGGGGGGTTAGGGGTTATATGTCAGTCACGTGCATGAACCTCATTGAAAATTTGATAAATAAATTTATTTTATACCTTATGAAATATATACATTTAAATTTGTATACTTTTAAAGTAATAAAGAAAATCATCAGCTGTATTTTTGACGGGGCTAAGACCGTCAGTCAGCGTGATAAACATTTTGCGCGCTCAATGCATTTGAGCGTTGCATAGTCTCTTTGGAAAATAAACTGACGATCTTTACACCCACAAACAATCAGCTGACGACGATTTTTTGTTTTTTTAACATTCAAATTATCTTATACTATTAAAAATTTTTTTCTAATGAACATAGATTAATAAGACAAAAAAGCTTATATTTCTATTGATACATAAATTATTGTTCTACTTCTTCATATACATGCTGGTATAACTCTGATTGACATGGAAGGAATATTGCACCGTCGTCAATTGTACGTTTATGTGTGAATGTCTTTTTGGTCATTCATTTTATATGCTTTGATGAACATTGCTACTCGTGCTGTATTCACATTATTGATTGCTTTCAGACCATACATTCGGCATACAAATTCTTCGATCTTTGTTCAAGTTGATGTATATTAGAGCCGTCTATATTTGATACATCTGTAAATGCTTTTATGAATGATTCTGATTGTCTTAAAATTTCGAAAGGTTTTTTCCCTTCTATAGAAAGCGGGATTAAAGTCGCATCCTGTGAATACATGAGATCCTGGCAACGATGCACACAAGCTAGATCCTAATGTTTGGTACAGTTGAGTGACATCGACGTAACGTCGTGCATTTCCAGTTCCGAGTAACAAATGAATTTTTAGGTTGGTCTGAATATGATTCATATTCCCCAATATAATCATTAAAATATGTGTATCAGAACATCTTATTACTACGTTATCGTCGGTATTAAATTGACAAATGTGGAAAACTATCTTTGTATCCGCTTCTTCATGAGCTGTATAATTTAAATCCTGCTCTAGGCTTCTCTCTATTTTTTCATTATGTTTTTTATATTTGTAGCCTACGTCGTGATTAATATATATTGTTCTTTCTCCTATAAATGACGCCATGTAATCATTTTCCCAATCTTGGCAAATGAATTGAATTAAAGCCTCTTTAAAATGAATATTTTTTAATTCATTGGAGAAATTAGCCAAGGTGTCTCAACAGAAATTAAATAAACTAGTCGAAATCTCTGCAGCAGAGGGTAGTATTTCTCTTTTATTCATATAAGTTTATCTCACTTCATTAGGGTATACTTACTACAGGTTATTCTACCTGAAGGCCAGAATAATAATATTTAGGAAGGTATGTTAGAGTAGTGAGACTTTTACTGGTTGAAATTCCTTGATGCTACAGTACATATTAATATAATTTGAAACCAACAAAAAATTTATAAATATAATGTAGTGTTATTTATATTAAATTAATATTATACTTATTGAATTCAAAGTATAAGATAATTTGAATGTTAAAAAAACAAAAAATCGTCGTCAGCTGATTGTTTGTGGGTGTAAAGATCGTCAGTTTATTTTCCAAAGAGACTATGCAACGCTCAAATGCATTGAGCGCGCAAAATGTTTATCACGCTGACTGTGACACGGTCTTACCCCCGTCAAAAATACAGCTGACGATTTTCTTTATTACTTTAAAAGTATACAAATTTAGATTTGTATAAATTTCATAAGGTATAAAATAAATTTATTTGTCAAATTTTCAATGAGGTTCAGGCACGTGACTGACATATAACCCCTAACCCCCCTCGTCAATACAGCTGACGATTATTATTTTAAAAAATGTGATTGAAACAATAATTTAATACATTTTTGCTCGGTATAAAAATCCTCCGAGCAGATTTTTTTCCAATGACTTTTTCATGCTGTCTCCTTTAGCTCCACCGCTAGTGCGACAACTGACGCTCACTTTAATGATTTCTGAACATTAAACAACTGTTTGAAATCAAATTCATTCGGTATAAAATTCCTAGAAAAAATGCAACACTCTCCCTATTACTATTAGTACTAGTACTATTAGTATTCTGTGATAGGTAGTTAGAAAAAATATAACAGGGGTCTAATGCGATCGCGATCGTAACCAACAGAAGTTGTTTTTTACGCCGCCAATATAAAAATATATCTATATGATTTTTTCAGTGAACTACCAGTTCGTCAACATCTGAAGAATGTCTATGGTACTCTTATGATGACTTGTGCTTCAGCCTCAGTCGGAGTGTATCTAGATATGTACACTTGGCTCCAGGCTGGATTTCTTTCAGTTATAATTGGAGCAGGTCTAATGTTGATGTTGCTTGCTACTCCTGATAATGGAAAAAACACAACTCTCCGACTTGGTTATCTTTTAGGATTTGGATTAACCTCAGGTAAGCTATACTTACCTTGAAAAAAAAATTTTTGTTTTCACATGTTATAATTTAACATGTTATAGGTAATTTAAAAATATTGTTCCCTGTCTGGGACAATGTGTACACAAATAATTAATACCTAAAAAAAACTGCCTGAGTGTGTGTCATTTGCATATTATTTTACAGTTTGGTAGCAATCTTGGTCAATGTATAATAGTAAATCAGTAGTAATTCCTTTATTTTTTCAATCTCTTAGGCATATTTATAAAGCTGCATAACATTTTTACTTACAGGAATGGGATTGAGTCCACTGCTGGAGTATGTATCTTTTGTAGATCCTTCTATAATAGTCACAGCCCTCTTGGGTACTACCTTGGTATTTGTCTGCTTTACAATTGCTGCAATGCTGGCTGAGAGAGGCAGTTGGCTTTTCCTAGGTGGTACATTAATGACTTTGCTTTCTTCAATGTCACTGATGGCTCTAGTCAACATCTTTATGCACTCACATCTTTTGTATCAAGTAAGTTCCAGATGATGTAATATATATATTTTGAATAAATATATTATTTGAAACTCAAACAATAGCTTAATTTTGATATGCCTGCCATTGCGTGTGCAATTTTCTGGATTGAAAGAGTTCTGCCAAATGTTACTAAGGATCTGAGTTATGTGGGTTGGATATTTAAAACTTGATTGAAGTTCATTAGTAATTTTATGATTAATTTTCAGGCTCACTTATACCTGGGACTGATGCTTATGTGTGGATTTGTATTGTTTGACACACAAATGATTATAGAGAAACGTAGAATGGGCAATAAAGACTTTGTGCAACATGCCCTTGAACTATTCATTGATTTTATTGGAATATTCAGGAGATTGCTCATAATTTTGACTCAAAAGGTAAAACATTTAAACAAAAATTATACATACATACATATCGTCGCCCTGTATCCCTAACGGGGTAGTCAGTGGGAACAGAGCGCCAAGCGTCGCGGTTCTTACACACTTCTTTCGCTTCCTCAAATCTCATCATTCTCCTCACACATTTTCGCCTAGGTATGCGACAATGAGATACAAACGAGGTAACAAAAATTGTACAGAGTGAATTTAAAATCATTGACATCAGTTTAACTCCATATTCTACATATGGCAACAGAGCATTTGGGTAGAGTTCCCGAGTGACAACATACATTAATATACTTGGGTTGACAAAACGTGGGACACAGTAGTGGCAAGGTAGCAAAGTTTTGTTTGCAAATTCAATTACCCTTGATTTTTCTTTATATGGCCACAAGTGGAGTTCAAGATCTCTGAGTTAAAGATTTATTCAATTTTCATTTACATAATTTTAGTACTAAAGCTATTCAGTAATTGTAATTTAAAAAGACGCCAATGTTTTCTAAGTTGTATGATATTTATATCTCAACTGCTCTCGTTTTTATAGCTAAATGTATGAACTTTTTTGCAGGAGGAACAAGACAGACGCCGCAAACGACAATAATTTTATTTGTTCATCAGTTATATAAAAGTTCATACATATTTATAAGATAGAGTATATCACACTACTAAATTGTATTATCTCATCACTTGTCATTATACTTGTTGACATGAACATTTGGTATCTTTTCTGTTAATAAATAGTTAAATATAAAAGTAGAATTGCTTAGTAGTGTGATAATTATTGAACAATCAAAAATTTGGAGATGTGGGAATGTAGTAACTATAGTCATAAAAATAACAGTTTGGTAAAGTTTAAAATATTTCGTTTTATTGTTTTATTAATGAAATGTATTTATATTAATTATAAATAAATTGGTGTCTAGTATTTGTTTTGCTTGTACCATTGATACTTCTCAGTCTAGGGATTGAATTAAGAAAACAGTTATGGATTGTACTCGCAGTGCAGCTCTATCTTGATATCTCATTTACTTAAATTGTAATTTAAGGTGTGGGTAACATACAAACCTATTCATACATACATGTTACATTACCCCCCTTTTTGGCTTAGTCCTTGTCATATATCTTTAAAAAAGCCTTGGGTGCAAGTCATCCGCTCAAATTAATAGTCCCGAAGTCGAAAATCTATAATAATTTAAATAAACCCAATTGCAAGGTGTTTTTGAATGTCAAATTTACCTTCGATTCGAAAAGAGAATTTGCGCACTGAAAAGAACAAAAAACACGTTGGGTATAATTTTTTAAACATAATTTAACAGTAGGTATTTAAGTACACATTTTTCAGGCACAAGCCATTAAACGCATTGTACAGTAAAGATTATTTCTAGATGTCTAAAGAGAGCCCAAAAGTAAAGGCTTTAAGTAAGAACTAAGATAACACATAGCTAACCTTTATATATGGAACCTATAGAGCACCGCATTATAAAGAATTACCAATCAAATTGACATGTGAGATACCTTAGTGAGATGCGATCTTAGAAAAATAACTAAGCAGATGATGTGACTATTGTTCTGACTATATGATATGAACAGAATCATGTGGTTCGTCATATTTTCTATGACACCTTGATCACACTATATTTGTTTCGTCTTGAAATAAGCTTGAAACATTTGTCGTGGAGCATCTTTAAAAAAATGAACATAGGTATATAATTTAATAAAATCCTTTTTCCTTCAATGTCCATGATTTTGGAGACAATAGATAAGGTTGGGGAACTTTGACGTGTATTTTCGAGTTAAAAAAAAGTATGTAGGTATTGTAAATTCAAAAATATTTATAATTATTTCGAATGAGTAGTTCAAAGATTAGAACTCTCATTGGGTTCCATATTACATATGATAACCATATATATAAAAAAAAATTTGCTAATAATGGATATGTACTATTGTATAAAGCTATACCTAACCGTTCCAATTGTTTACTAGTCTGAAAGAAACGGTTGTGAGCTGTGACAGAGAGACTGACATTGAGGTAATTCCATCTAGGTGTTCCTTTTTTTCCATTTTGGAATTGAACACCTGTCCCGGACTGTGTGTAGGCCAAATTCGTCTGTATCCCGGAACGACATGCTCGCGCGCCCCCCGCTAAGCTACACCTCTGCCAAAAAATTGAATGGTGAAGTACAATATAAAATAATATTCCTTATGTGTATACGTATTATATAGACCTACATGTGCATAATATGTACACGTATTAAATATTTCTTTGCGATTCAGATTTTTTCTAGATCTTAAAATTTTTTAAATAAAATGGGACTATTATGCGGCAAATAAAACGTAGTGATTACTTACTCAATGACGACAAACTTGTTAAGCTACGGCGCTTTACATGCCAAAAAAAACATTTTAAACTAACACTAGAAACTAATGAAGATGAATAAAGTAATAATTAGCAATATATGTATAGTCAATAAGTTTTTAAAATCCAATTTTACCCAATCGTCGCGCTCTCATTTCTTGCTATTAAAAAAAGATTAAACGACATTGCAATTTTCATTTTAAAATATTATTCCGGTAACGCCAATCTTATTGGTTTATTTTTAAAACCTAGTTTATTAGTTTTAGACATTGGTCAGTCTAGTAGAATTATGTGCATCACTATAAAATTATGTAACTTTTTTAACTTCAAATTAAACAGCCTAGATGTGCATGCAATAATTTTTATTTTAAAAACTGCAAAACAGTTTTATAAACGTTGCTCATAAAAAAAATATCTTTCAGTACAATTTTCATATAATTTAAAGACAATGAACTATTCATTATACACATTTATTAGGTACTTACTTGTATTTTTTTTAGTTTATGTTAAATAAATAAAATCACAGTTACCTACACATAATAAACCCATGCAATATGAATTGATTTCCATGATACCTATACATAATGATGGGTCGTTGAAATTTATCAAGAATTTTTTATATATTTCCGATATTTTTCAATTTTTGAAATTTTTCTCAATTTTTTCCCCAATTTTTCTTGAAGTGTTTCCATGTTTTGAAAAATTCGGAAAATTGTCCATCACTACCTATACATAGGTACAATCAGTTAAATACTCCTTACCTAGTTATGGAGAGGTATAATCGATAGATACATAGGTATAGATATTTTAATCGTTACAGTTACTAACGTTAGGATATATTTTATTCTTTTCATATAAAAATATTTTTCGAGCTCTATCCAATTCGTTATTAATCAGAATCCCAACTAAATTGGCTACACTTGGTTGACTGATCATTTGTGAACTTCCGATCTTCTCAGTCTCTACATTCTGTATTGATTTGAGCTGTTCCGCATCATCACATTGAGGAGCTGTATTTATTTTATTTTGTTGATTAATCATACATTTTCTTGATATATTTATTTTGCAGTATATTTTGTTTTTTGCGCAACTTGATGTTGGAGTGTCTGTAGTACCACTTTTCATTATATATTCATATGTAGATACCCCCAAAAAAGATATGTACACATGAAAACAACACAAATGCATTAAGGCACATGCAATTGCTATTGCACTTATACAAAAAAATATCAAAAATATTAAGAAAGTTATAGAGTTTCTGCAATATTTGTTATAAGGCACTACTGCAGAAGTACAATTCACAAAGTTTTGAGCTGAATCACTCAATTTCTGTGGATGTGATATAAATAGTACTATATCTGCTACACATAAGGAGATAGTGTATGCTGAAATTAGTAGTGCAGAGGTTACACACACTATAAATGCTGCGTAATTCCTCTGACCAATACAATTATTCAACCATTTACAGTGATGGTCGAAATGATCCACACACTTATTACATATACTGCAGTGTTTAGTACTTTTACTCGAGGTATTTATATTACATAAATGACATCTTCCGTTTTCAATAACGTGGGCGTGGAGTCTTCTATCGAATTCTGGTACATTATTTACATTAAGTCTTCTTAATTCCTTTTCACTGGGATCGATCACCAATGCTGTTACGTGGGACACTATATGAGATATATATAAAACGACGTATATTATAAACGATATTACTCTTAATTCGTCAAATTGAATCTGTATGAGAATTATAAAGTTTATTAATGCTGTAGACACAAAAACAAACCAACCGATTACTTGCTGATAATGCAGAGGTAGTTGTAAACCATTTACTCTTCTTTGTGGTGGCGGTGACTGTTGATACGTGCAACATTTACCCATTTGTATATTTTATACTGTTATTAAATATGAATGAGTTTTATCTTCTAGCCTAATGGAAACTATGTCGAATAATGAAGGAATGGGGTAAAAAATTGATACATGCGCGCGCACGTAGTATCCCTAAGTAACACACCGCCCATAATATTACGAAGTACCTATGTACTTGAACAAATTAATGCTATCTTTATGAATCATTTTTAGCAAAATAGCACCATAAGCTGTATGAAGGTTGATAAATATACTATTAAAGTATTTTTTAAAAGAAGCGCAGAATCAAATAATTACATTTATAATACTACTGAATATATGAAACGAATTAAAAATAAAAATTCATAGATAAATTTAAATAATAGGTACATCATATTTTTACAGAAATATACATTAATTATGTACACGCTTTATTGACTAGCTTTTCTTTAGAAAATTTCTTAGCTAATTCTCGTCGTGTGTGCACTAATATTCTATGTCCTGCACAGTCAAGGTCTTCTTCGTAACATTTATTTCTACAACACTTCTTACATAATTGATAGATGCATTTTCCACCCTAAAAATGAATATTGTATTATAACAATGAACGACTAGCCATTTTACATCATCATTGTTTAAGTATACTAACAAGAGGATTCGGGCAATTATCATTTATACAAATTTCGCCAGATCGTTCTGTATGTTCTTTTAGTGGTCTTCTCAAACTGCGTCTTAATTTTTTCATTTTCTTTCGAGAAATAACATTTCCATCAAGATCTTCATGTATCCTTTTGTTATGGCTACTACTATCCTAAAACATATTATAAATCTGTTAAAAGAAAGTGAAAAATGTCTTATTGTACAATACAAATGAACGGGTCCTTACCGCGATATTAAGTACCATGATCACGGGTTACCTGATGAAACTGCGGGTGGATATTTGGAAGCAAAAATAATGGAGTTCCGGTAGTGATGGTCAGTTGAAAATTACGAACCAGAAAGGGCGGTAGAGTAAAATATTTTCTCTCAAATATTCGCCCGCAGTTTCGCCAGTTAACCCATGATCATGGTGCCTATATATAGTGTTTTGTGTGCAGGTAAAGAAATTTTAACAGCGTCTTATACAATCAAATTCATCAATAAAAAACCCCCCAATGGGGGGTCGCACCCCTCTCCCCTCTGAGGCATGACTATTTTAAGAATTTGTGTCTGACGACCTAGTCAAATGTTCCGAAAGTGATATTTTTTTTAATTGAAGGTCTACATATGTAAAAGTAGTCTCATTTTAAAGCTAGTAATATCTGTCATATTATGAAACTATCATTTGGTTATTATTTTTAAAAATTATATCAAAAAGATCGGGTGTAATCGATATTTTTTTTCTTTTTTTATCTTTATTTTTTTTTCTTTGATTTTTTTTTAAACTAGGCCATTAACATATTATTTTTATTTGATTATTGGATTCGTGATAATGAGATGATGATGAGAGAAAGAAATTGTGATTATTTTGACGATATTTGGCTGTCGCATGCTGATTGCAAGTTAGGTAATAAGCATTAGGTACGGATTTACTAGCTTATCAAATAAAAAATATTGGTAGGGTATCAAAAAAATAATCTATATTCTATTATTATTATTATTATTTATATATATATATATATATATAGGAGGTCCCGATTTTGAACTCACTCATCACGATTTCTCTGGAACCATAAGACCTAGAGACTTGAAATTTGGTAGAGATATTCCTTTCGGCGAGTAAAGGTCAGCTAAGAACGGATTTTACGATATTCCACCCGCAAAGGGGGTTGCGGGGGTGTTATATGAAATTTCATTTATCCAATCAAATGAAATGAAATACGCAAGTGAAGGTTTTTGTAAATGTGACGTCATCATAAATCCAATATGGCGGATGTTCCATAGCGGCGAGTAAAGGTCAGCTAAGAATGGATTTTACGATATTCCACCCGCAAAGGGGGTTGTGGGGGCGTTATATGAAATAACTTATTTATCCAACACTAACAATATGGCTATCAAATGAAATGGAATACGCAAGGGAAGGTTTTGTAAATGTGACGTCATCATAAATCCAATATGGCGGATGTTCCATAGCAGGAAATAACTTTTTCGTTCAACACCAACAATATGGGTATCAAATGATATGGCGGATATTCCATAATAGGAAATAACTTTTTCATTCGACACCAACAATATGGGTATCAAATGAAATGGAATACGCAAGGGAAGGTTTTTGTAAATGTGACGTCATCGTAAATCCAATATGGCGGATGTTCCATAGCAGGAAATAACTTTTTAGTTCGACACCAACATTATGGGTATGAAATGAAATGGAATACGCAGGGGAACGTTTCTGGACATGTGACGTCTTCATAAATCCAATATGGCGGATGTTCCATAATAGGAAATAATTTTTTCGTTCGACACCAACAATATGGGTATCAAATGAAATGGAATGTGCATGGGAAGGTTTTTGTATATGTGACGTCATTATAAATCTAATATGGCGGATGTTCCATTACAGAGAATAACTTTTTTGTTTAACACCAACAATATGAGTACCTCGGGTAACCTCAGTAGTCTAAAGAGGTCAAGGAAAGTTTTTTCACGCGGACGAAGTCGCGGGTACAGCTAGTATATAATATAAACTTTTAAACTTTTGCGTTGCATTAAAAAATATCTAAAAACACGGGAAATTAACGCGATTACCTTTTATTTTTGGCTTGACGTTTCGGCCGAGTTGCATCGGCCATGGTCTCAAGTAAACTGTCGCAGCAAGCATCACTCCGTGTCCGAGGCAGATTTTATTTCATCTACCCCCGATATTTGTAAATAATTATTAGGATTCCTACACACAACACTCACGGTGTCCACATACTTAACCGGATGTGAACAACGAGGTTTTGTCATTTGAATCACAGGACTCCACGCTGTTGATAAATTGTATCAGTTTTCCCGATTGAAATTTTTCTCTTGATTTCAATTGCTTCACGCACGACTCTTGGATAAAAGTGGCGACCGGTGGAAAGGATTTGTGGACGATGAAATTCTATCCAATGTTTCGTATCCGCTTGGAAAACACGTTCCGCTATCGCTGATTTGGTTGTCTGCTGGTATTTTACAGCTGCAATGTGTTCCTTAATCCTGTCAGCAATAGTCCGCTTCGTTTGGCCAATGTATGAGCTACAGCAACTGCAATCTATTTTATAGACCCCTGGTGTCTGTAACGGCAAAACATCCTTCGGTGTGCCCACTATTTTGTTTACCTTAGTTCCCGGTTTGTACACGGTATGGATGGAGTACTTTTTTAATATTGATCCTATTTTGTCCGTCACTCCTTTCACATTAGGCATGTAGGCGGTTTGTCTGCTCACGTCCGGATGTTTGTCTCTCTTTTTATACCGTGTACACACCGGGGGTAGATGAAATAAAATCTGCCTCGGACACGGAGTGAAGCTTGCTGCGACAGTTTACTCGAGACCACGGCCGATGCAACTCGGCCGAAACGTCAAGCCAAAAATAAAAGGTAATCGCGTTAATTTCCTGTGTTTTTAGATATATATATACTAGCTGTACCCGCGACTTCGTCTGTGCGGAAAATTTTTTCGTGGCTTTCCCGGATTATGTTAAATTATATGTAAATATGCATAGTATGTTTAAACATTGTTTCTGAAAAAAAGTCTACGTTTAACCTTACGTCTGTCTCCGGACACATACTATCTCTGTACCAAACATCATAATTGGTTCGGCGGTTCAGCATTTCCCATACAAAGTTTTATCCCCCCTTTCACCCCCTTAGGGATAGTTTTTTGATAAAAAAGTAGCCTATGTCCGTTCCCATGTGTCAAACTATATACATGCTACATCACAATCAGTTCAGTGGTTTTGCAGTTCCCGTACATAGTTTCATCCCCCTCCCTCCCGTCCCCCTTTTCACAGATTATTATAAAAAAAAGTAGCCTATGTATTGTTGATAAAAAGAAGTCTTATCGCCGCACCTCTCACTATCAAGATTTTGCATTTCCCATACAAAGTTTCATCCCCATTTTCACTATCTTAGGCATGTTTTTGATAAAAAAAATTGCCTATGTCCATTCAGTATTGTTAAACTATCTCCCTGCCAAATTTCATCATAATAGGTTCAGCGGTTTACCATTTCCCATACAAAGTTTCATCCCCCTTTTCACCCTTTTAGGGATAGACTTTCTAAAAAATAAGTAGCCTATCATGAGCGCATTCAGATATTCTTACTACGTACCGATTTTCATTAAGATCGGTCAGGCCGTTCTTCAGTTATAAAAGAACATACCTACAGTCAGACAGACAGACAAAAATTTAAAAATGGTAGAATCGAAGTCAGTGCGTCATAAAATGATTATCTATCACAAAATTTGACAGTTAAATTATAATTACAGACAGACGCAAGAGATTTATATAGTAGTATAAATATAATGAAAATGATTTTTTTTATCCTTCAATCACGTGAAAACTAATATACGTATGGGACTATGACCATTCGCGAAATCGTTTGTAGATGGTTTTAGGCTATTAATTTTTTGAATTCCTATAGACCCTTCACCATTTCTCAAACAAAAATCTACTATTAGGTACAAAATTTTCATTTACGCTCAGCGAAACGGGCGGGTAACGGCTAGTATTTATTATAAAACGATTTACTTTTTGGTATTCATAAACAGGAACTAGCAAATACATATTACCTTTCATTATTCACCAAGTAATCTATGGAACTTCCTTTGCTTATGTCATAAAGTAGTGTACGTCTAAATAATTTTCCTATTTCACTGTTAATATTTCACTTCCAAGCATAGTTATGAACAAAAAATACAATACAAAAAATGACAAAGAATGTTAGACGCTCGTCTATGCCAGTCTATATCATAATGTCTGTACTGCAGAACTAAGAGGAGCATGCATGGGAAGCCGTAGAATGGGGGCAATTAACACGTATACGCAGTACTAGCGTATCTCGCCCTGCACGAAACTTCTCACACCAAGTAAGCCCTGCCCCACCCTGTGCCGTTTCAGAACGGTACCTTTAAAAATACCTACAAATCGTCCACCGCGCAAGTAAATCATGTGGTAACTTCGGTAAAATATGTCAATGCGCGCATTGTACCTGTATTTTACTTATTTTCTGCATTTTCTGTATATGTTCCTCAGGTGACATCCTAATGTATGGTTGGCATAACCATGGAGGTAATATCAAGTCGTATCCATGACGTGAGATATTCTCATTTTTTTCAAAATTTATCTTCCCTTCATGATATGCTAAATATTTATCTCTTATATTCATGCACACTCTTCTGAAGTCATTAAGATTTTGAGCAGTGGCTAGGAGTTGCCTATCTTCATTGTTATCTTCAAAAGTAAATCTAAAAAATAAGAATTATGATATACTGTGCTTACACCACACATGGCTATAAACTTCATTGTGAAACTTACATCTTATGAAATATTTTGAATAAATGCCCTCTTATGAATGATGATGGGCAGGGATATTGTTCAACTAAATCAAGATAATCCTGAGCCATTTCCCATGTAACTGGGTTAACTCCTTCAAAAAGGGCAGGATTTGTGAGATTTCCTTCAGCAGTCATCACACCATCCACTTTAGTATACTCTAGACATCTGTATATATCCTCTAAACACTGAATGTTACCATTTGCAAATATGGGTATTGATACTGCCTCCCTAAAAGTCAACTGTTACTAAGTATTATAAAATAAACTCTACAATAAAAACATTTTTAATTTTAAAATACAAATGAACCTAATAGCTTTAATGTGTTTCCAACTGGCAACACCTGTCAATGGCCCTTTTTGCTCTCTAGTTCTTCCATGAACTGTAAGCAGTTTACACCCTGCATTTTGCAACATTAGTGCATATTTTACAGATTTCTCAATATTGTCAAATATCCTCACTTTGCACGTTATGGGTATTGAAACAGCATGTGACATTTTAGAAACTGAAATTAAATCATTAACATGTTACATTAAATACTTACAGGTATATAGTTTTTATTTTATGCAACTTTATGGTACAAGTCAAATAAACAAAATTCAAGTAAACCCAGTTACAAGATATTTTGGAACAGGAGACACATACATAGAAACAAGAACCTAAGTCGAGTACAATTTTTTTAACATAATTTTATAATAATATACTAGCTATTAACACTTCTGCTGCTGTTAATCTACTAATCCGCTGAGATTTTGGCCGCGTGCAATCTGTCTCCACTTTAAATTTCATCAAAATCGGTCCCGCGGTTAGGCCACTTTCTCACTTAAGACCTCTGCCTTTCGCATTTATAATATTGTTACGAGCTGTGGGTAATCAAACGCCGGTTAAGCATGCGAAGAGTTTATTTCCGTTCGTACGAATAGATGTCATGAATATCCGAATTCAATTACGGTGGTTCCTAGTTTTCGTATTCTCTCCTTGAAGTAAGTATTATCGTACTAGTCAACGAAGGTACACGCTTCACTCATGAACAATGTTCCTAAATTGCAGTAGTCTTCTATCCAGAGTTTTCGTAGTCTTCGTAATTCGCCTTGTTATCGCCTTGATATATCGCTTCGATCGATAGTCGAGAAACTGACTCAGTGGCGGATATGTAGCGCTATTAATAGTCCGAAAAAACGAGGGAGGAAACTGGAAATCTCTCGAACCCCGAATGCTAGATAATTTCCCTCGCTAACAATAATACGAAATTGTTCTCGACGCCGCCAGTCAATCGATTGAAGACCTTAAGAGCCCTTTGACAAATCGTAAGCACTTGAATTTAGGTATTGTCGCGCTCGGACACTCACGTATGCGTGCGACTTTCATAGCTTTAATGCAGTGTGAGTAACGAAACGACTTCAGTATAAAATATAATTTTGATACTGAGTCCGAGACGGGGCGCATCCGCGAACTCATCCCTCTCACCCTGATGAAGGATCTCCAATAGGTCCGAAACTAGTCTGTATCTATCACGATTAAACGTGAGTACAGCCATGTTCATTAATTAGTTTGTTAATAATGTCTCACAAAACTTAATAGTTCTATACGTATTTATTTTGGAATCAGAAAAGCCTAAAATGCCTTGTTAAATTATTATTTGTAGAAAGATCGTCAATGTACGTACAGATATGGCTTTGTTACTGTTTTATAATAAGTAATAACACTAGCTGTACCCGCGACTTTGTCGGCGCAGAAAACTTTTCTGTGACTTTCCCGGATTAGATTAGATCACATGTACATTAGAGTACCCAAAAAATCAGTTTTTTTTAACGCATACCCTCTAATTTTATTCGCTTCATGTCAAAACAGTTATAAATAAAATTTCGTGCAATTTAAACCACTGCAACCCATGCCGACAGCATCTAAACTTGTCGGTACTTTATTTACTTGAGCGCGCACGCCTGTCTTAATGAGCTTATAATTTCTTATTGTTTTGTCAGTTATATACGTATTTTTTTATTAGTAAACGTCGGCGAAATTACGCAGTTCAAAGAAAGATATATTATATCTAATAGGCGATATCAAACATAGGGCACCGGGTTCGACACCTTCTTCAAATAGACAAGTTCTCGCAGTTGTTTTATATATTCAACAATATTGTTTTATAATATTCGTGAAGTGAGTTTAACTGTGAACGAAAGTGCTCTTTATATCATATACATATATCTACGAGCAAAGAACAGCTACAAGCTGTTTGGAAACCAATATCAGACTGGAATGAAGCCTGTATGCTCCTTGAGCAAAAGCTTGATAGAGAAATTCTTATTTTTGTTTTCCACCAACACGTATACGAACTAGTGGCGAAAAGTGTATTCGAAGTAACAATAAAACAAGTGACCTTAAGCCCTGGCATTCCATTCTTAAAGTTCAGAAATCATTGGGAATAATCGATACCCTTAAAATAGTACAGTAAAGTAAATGCTACAGTAAAAAAACATGATCATGCCCTAACCATTTCCGAAATTGAAAACTTGCTTGAATTTTACCGCGCTAAACTAACGAACGCCAGAGATGATTATCGAGTTAGTAGAAAAAAATCTATAATATTTTTAGGTGGAGATACACACAGAAAATTTTGAAATTAGACCTCCGGGTGCCATGCACCAAGCTCGATGGATGGCTGAGCAATTTAGTCCCTAAAATATCGTTGCTCAGTTCTCGGATGAGACTAACAAGACCAAGGTAGCACTTTACGCTAGTAAACTAATTAATCTGTGGTAGCACTGTTAGATGTCTGTTTATTTATTGTGATAATCTACGTCAAACCGTGGCTTCAATGTATATTAGCAGTCAAGCAGACCTACAAAGGTTGCTTTTGAAGTCATTGCAAGCTTATGAAAAAATATATAACATTTATTCGAAGGCTGCTCTGCAGACGTTTAACCAACATTTAAGGTATTTGTCAGATGAAGTATCAGCTTTATCGCTATTTGATGATGTACATCTTGAGACGAAAGTAAAAATAGTGGGAACCTAAGAAAATTTCTCGATCCATAAAAAACGATATTTAATTTTTGTTTCAAGGAAGAATATCGATGATTTAATATCATTCAAAAGTAAGACATCCGTTCCCGTTTGAAAATTGATAGTTTTCTCAACGATGTTCCATCTACATGGGCGAGTAATGCTTTGTTTCTCCAAGTTAAAAGGACAGTCTCAATGCTTAGAGTAGTGATACAGGAAGAGCGGTCAAGTTGATACAAAACTTCCGTGGTTTGATTATAGTTGAGGAGGAACAGAAACAATGTTTGTTACGTTGCGTACAATAACACAGGAAGCTATGTCCGAACTGTAAAAAGCAAACTGAAAAAAAATATTCTCAGTAATATTTGTTTTAATATAAAATAAGATTAAACACCTTTTTTAATACAGTTGTCTTATTTCAACAAAGAAACATAAAATCTTAAATAATTCCGTAGTAATCCCTACACAACTCATTGACTTAAAGTTTAACCTCAGGTAGGCACGGGTTATCGTTATCCTATTGCAATAATATTTTTTATTTATTTAAACAGAAAAAATATAGAGGGTATGCGTATAAAATTATGCAAAAAAAAATTTTTCCCTTCTGGCTTGGGACACCCTAATGTACATGAGTACAAAGATTGTTTTTGAAAAAATATCATTACAATTTTGTTTCAGCGATTGAAGATTTCCTATTCAAAGTAAAAATCTACCCCTAAGAATGTGAAAAGGGGGATGAAAAAGCAGGAAGGGGTGAAAATCTCCATGTTAAATGTCATCATAATCGGTTCACCGGTTTAGCATTTCCCATACAAAATTTCATCCTCTTATCACCCCTTTAGGGTTAGACCTTTTAAAAAATAAGTGCACAATCACATGCTCTTACTACGTACCAATTTTAATCAAGATCGGTCAAGCTGTTCTTTAGTTATAAAAGGACATACAGGCAGACACACAAACATTTTAAAAATGGTAGAATCTAAGTCAGTGAGTCATAAAATAACTATTTATCACAAAATTTGACAAAGAAAATTGAAATTACAGACAGATGCTAGAGATTTATTTAGTAGTCTTTGCTATGCTTATATATGTTTACAGTAAAAATATAGGTTCTTGCAGTATTTATTGTGAGATGCTTAAGTACATACCTATATGTTGTATATCCAGACAGAGAAATAAAAATTCTAAAAATACAGTTTTGGTTCCCATTAGTGTTATGCATACCTCTCGGGTTACTTTTTTTGTATATCTTTAATTAACAGGTGAGGATCAACTTACAGTTTCATTATTTGCAAAGTTTTTCAATTTTTTCATAGCTGTATCCCTAACGGGGTGGTCAGAGAGGATGGAGCGCCAAGCGTCACGGTTCTTACTTACTTGTTTCGCTTCCTCAAGTCTCATCAAGAAAGACATTTATGACATTTCCACAACACAATTCAATACAAATAATAAATACTTGATCTCAATATAATTTTAGAAAATGTTAGAACTCGTAGAAACAATGTTAATTAGGACGTGAAAGTAGCGCGTCTAAGGATTTTCCTTGTAAACTGACAACGTAGAATGGTTATTGTAAGATAACCATTCTACGATTATAAATATATCTATTATATATTATATATCTATATATATTTATAGAAAATAAATATGAAAATATGCAACAGCAATATTCAAGAAGAGAAATGGATCTATTATAAATAAACTGCCAGCAGAATAATAAGAAATCTTAAGGTTTCTGTAATGCAAATATTTTGATTATCTAATTAACCTTTAGAATGGAGTGGTATGTTTGTGGGTTTAAAAAATTATTACATAATTGCACTGTACCACAGATTTATCAAATACCTAGTATAAATAAAAAGGAATGGGAATATACGTATTTCGTCTCTATTGGTATGCTCAATGTTTTAAGACTGTTAAGCTGTTGCATTTGACAGACATAAGAACCAAACAGAACTTTATTTGTTAGTACTTTCAAGTTTTTTAATTATTTTTTAACTTTACAGGTGAATAATTAATATAAAAATTTTGGTAAATATATGTGAGCCGGACTGACAGAGACTCTTTTGGGCGTGATGGTAGAATGTATTATTTTAGGCTGCAAAGGCCGCTTTGACTAACAGGTCGTCGAAGCGAGAAAGACTATAGGTGCCACATCGACACAATATCTATTAGTATTAGATCTGTAAATTATATTTATTTGATTTTCGAAGTTTAAAAGCCTTATTCTTTCAATAAACTAAAAACAAAACATTTCATGATGAACTGTCATTGGCGAAACGCCATAAAATGAATCAGATTGTACATGTGCCTAAATTGTGGCCTGAATCATTCGGAGAATTACGACGCCATATTAGTACATTGCAACCGTGCGAAGCCAGGGCAGGTTGCAAGTATATTATAAAACATGTCTCGTATGTCGGCTTGTGCAGTTAAACTAGAGAACGAAATGTATACTAAGACCGGCTCAGATAACTTAATTCTAAACTATAATACAAAAAGAACCATGTAAATCAGACCAGTGGATCTCAAGTTATAAGCGGACAGACAGAGAGACGTGTTTCATATATTTATTTTATATATTATTTATATTATTTTTTTATATATTATTAAAAAACGTCTCTCTTCTGTGACTGTCCGTTTGTGCCATTATAATAGGTCTTTACCTATGAAATTGCCGTTGAGTATACAAAAAGTTAAAGTATTTTTTTATATTTTTTATTTCTATTAATCAAAGTCGTGACGACCTCGATGGCGCAGTGGTATAGATGTTGTAGCAAGCGCGGAAGGTTCTGGGTTCGATTCCCGGTCGAGTCAATTTAGGAAAGAAACTTTTCTAGATTGTCTCGGGTCTGGGTGTACTGGGAGACGCCCCCAGTAGTCGTCGTTTGGTTCTCATAGCACAAGGCAATGCCCTAGTTTGAGATCAGATGATTGGTGTGTATCGTCTGGCGCATTATTATTATTATAAAGTATGCACCCATGCTATCGATGCATCTCTGCCAGCGCAGTGGTAATTTTTCAATTCTTCTTGAAGAAGTCAGGTGTACGGGAAGCAAAAAACTCTGGCATTTTGTACTGCCTCTCGGGTATAGAACTTTTTTCCTGCCAAGAAGTTGTCCAAATTTTGGAAAAAGTAGAAGTCTGTCAGCGCAAGGTGTGGTGAGTACGGCGAATCACGCAAATCACGCAACGGAACTCGTATTCCATAATTACTCGTATTTTTATCGTGTCCATATTGATGAGAAAGATACAAATGTAACGAAAAACAAAACACTAATCAATAAACAAATGACTGAATTTGAAAATTGCATATTTTTAAAATAAAATTCATTTGAATTTAGAATTTATTGCCAGCCCCATACACAAATTACATTTCAAATGGCCAGTTTTGTAGAACGGCAAATTCATACCTATTATTATAACGTTAGAACCAAATAATTTATATTAAAATCTTAATAGAAAACATATTATCATACTAAAAATAATTACGTAATTTGGACCAGTAGTTCTCGAGTTACATGCAGACAGAGAAATTGTATTTTATATAGAAAACATGCAGACTTATGAAATTAAGTGCAAAAGAGAAGTTTCTTTTTGTAATTTGTGATGAAACCGCTGGTGCATTTGAGTTCAGTTGGGGTTCATTTTTTTCATCATTGTATTATGCATTTTTTTCTCTTTAAACTAATTAAAAAGGTGGAAGGATGATATTAGAAAAATGACAGGACCATTTACAATTTTAAAATAATATAGTAATTTCTTTCTAATGTTTTTTCTTTTTATATCTAAATGTGTTTGTTATTTCTGTTTCTATTTTTTCAAAAAAATATCAAACATGATGCAACACAAAGCATTAATTTTAAAGATGCGATTTCAGTCTACAGTAGACTTGTATCAATATTCATTTTCAAAGATTGGATTGTCCAGATATTGGTAAGAAAAAAGATTCGGCCAAATGATCTAATCATTGTGTTCATTGCCCATAAATATGATCATAAAAAAAGGAATGCTCAGATGGTTCGGACATATTGAAAGAATCAGATGAACAAGGGACGAAGAAAATCTACAGAGCGAAAGCAAGTGGCAAAAGAAGCCAATGAAGACCAAAGCTGACTTATGACGGTCAAATAGCCAGTGTTAGCCAACGGAAATTAGTGCCCTAGGCGAAAATGTGTAAGGAGAATGATGAGATTAGAGTAAGCGAAAGAAGTATATAAGGACCGCAACACTTGGTGCTCCATCCCCTTTGACTATCCCGCTAGGGATACAGCGTAACAATATGTATGTATGTATGTTTGATTGAAATTAAAGATTAAACAATCATATATGTAATCCAATCTCTTATGTACGATTTTTATATTTTTTAGTTATTACTATAATTCTGCTCCATTTGGAATGTAAATATAATTTGTATGTTTGAGTATATCTTGTAAAAACTTGTCTGATTTACGCCTTATATCACTACATGGCACAGACAATCAATTAAATATCAACTAGTACAGGGATCCAGTTTGTCAAATAATTGATTCGATAATTAATTGCATTATGATTGCAATCATCTATAGTTTCAAATGACGGTAATAAAATTACCAAAATAACCACAAAGAACATGACTATTTTACAGCTGAAAATAAGATAATTGAATTGCTTATTTCTCACTTATTTAGATAGTTTCTTCTATACATGCTTATAATACTTGATTAATTGAATGTGTCGAATTGCACACAGTAAAAGGCTCCATAGTCAAAATCCACAACATTCATTTAGTAGGCACCAAAAATAAGTTTCTGTTTCATAGCATTTCTCATTGACACTGGTAAAAATCAGTTATTTCTGAGGGCACTCAGTGTATAAATGAAAATATATCTCAAAAATTCAAGTCATACTCAAGTCTAATTTTCATTAAAATTGTAGCTTATGTTCTACTGCTCTAATTTTTATACAGAATTTTCAACCACATTATTGAAAACTTAGAAGGGTAGACTTTGTATGACTAGAATTGCTTATCTGATAAGTCACTTTGTAACTTTTACATAGTTTTTGAAGACCTATCTAAAGATAACCCACATAACTATATGCACTGGTTTTTTTTTCACTCCAAGAATACACCTAACTTCTAAACATTTATTTGAGCCATATGTACAGACAGAACAAAATTATTATAAGGGGTCTGTTTTTTTAGCCCTAAAAACAGTACATTAAACTTCTAAATTACTTAACATAATATGTACTTATCTATTATTATCATAGACAAAACATACTTAAAACCATTACCCTAATTCATGTAGCAATTAAAAGAAGATTGCAAGACTTGTTTATGAAGAATCTTATGTTTAACTTAATGGTATTAATAACTTAATAATCAAAACATTTTTGTAGTCGAAATACCAATTTTTTGCAATAATTCCCAGTCATCTTGTAGAAAGGACCCATATCGGCCTCGTTTTGCAATTGCTTGTGGGCATCCCAGATTGATATCAATTGCATCGCAATGGGGCTCGGCATGTTTTGCAGCAGCTGCCATAACATCAGGATTATTTCCACAAAACTGAAAAATAATAACTTTTTTTATCTTAAAAATCTGAGACGTAAACCGATTTTTTATATTATTACAACCAGAAGTAAGTAAAAAAACACAAATAACTAGACAAATAACACATCACAATTTACTTACAAACCTGTACTATCAAAGGACGATCTTCTTGACAAGTTTGCAAGCTTTCTTTCCTATACTTGGGATCCTTTATAAACACATTACTATGAAACATAGGAGTAAAGCATAACTGGGCACCATGCCTGCGACAAAGTAATCTCCAAGCAAGCTCACTTGCGTCGACCATTGGAGCTACCACAAAACGAGGGCGTCCAATTTCCTCGAACCAAACATAAGACATTTTTAATAAAAACAAATACACAATAGAGCAAAAGACTAAATATAAGATGTCGTATTTTTAATAGTAGTTAGTAAATAGCTTCAAATTAGGAAAGTGGTTTGTTTTGTTTTGACTGTTGTGGTTTGTGGTTGTGGTTATGGTTTTCAAAGGTTTTGATTTTATTTATATTTCTTAAGGCATCGGCAACAAGACCATCAGCCTAATGACGTAACTTCTGAAGAAAGACCACGAGAAACACTGACTGTCCCTAACACTCCCCCAGTAAAGTGATAGCAGGCTTTAGATTTACTGCAGTTCTAGAGGACTTCTTGGAAGAGCGCGAAAACTTCAGCTAAAACTCCTAAAAATGTAAAAAATAGAAAATTTAAATAAAATTACAACCTCACTGCTCCGTTGCCGCCAAAAAGTCCAGTCAAAGATTTTTTTTTTCTCTTTGTTTTGGCTTCGCAGATTGCATTTAGCCATTGACCAAGTAGAGTCGAAAGTAAGGGAAACGAAGTTTCCCGCCCTTTTTTTAAGAAACAATGTTCTTCCTTTCTTTCTTTCTTCATAGCATGGCGCGTAGACCAGCGCATTTGCCAATGTCACGTATCAATAAGTAGAATCACAAGTAAATTCGTTTTTTCCTATAGTAAAACCCCTCCAGTAAAGTGATAGTAAGCTTTACTAAAGTTTCAAAGGACTTCTTGAAAGAGCGCGAGAACTTCAGCTACACATGTTTATTTAGATCTACTCCATTCCTTCCACTTACACGGAAATTTAAAACACAATATACTATCACTATTGTACTTTAAAACTCCTAAAAATGTAAAAAATAGAAAATCTAAATAAAATGACAACCTCACTTCTCCCGTTCCCGCCAAAAAGTCCAGTCAAAGGTTTTGATTTTATTATTATTTGTTTCTTAAGGCATTGGTTACAAGACCATCAGCCTAATGACGTAACTTCTGGAGAAACTATAACTGTCCCTAACACTCCAGTAAAGTGATAGTAGGCTTTACTGAAGTTAAAAACGACTTCAAGAAGTCGTTTTTAACTTCAATGCAAACTTCAGCCATATATGTTTATTTAGATCTCCTGCATTCTTTTCACTTACAGAACTTTAAAACACAATATACTATCACTGTTGTAGTTTAAAACTCCTAAAAATGTAAAAAATAGAAAATCAAAATAAAATAACCTCACTTCTACCATTTCCAGCAAAATGTCTTTGATGGTTTTGAGCCAATTTTGACCACAGTTACACATTGTCTGTGACCACAGTTTGTGCTCTATGCTCAATGATGTTGAAGGAACCAATGGCTAACTAAGGAAAGTAAAGGACATGAAACAAGTACAAAATAAACGTGCCGCCTAAACTTCGAGCGTCGCAAACAATGGCTGCCGATTAGTGATGTCGCAAATATATACTATGTAGAAGTCATTGAGTCAGTTGTTGAAAGTTTTGATAAGTGTTAGTGTGTTTCATGTGATGTGTGTATTCGAATTAAACGATGAAGCCAAAACTTTTGTTCATTAAATTCAAAAATAATGTTTCTTTTGGAGTCACTTCATTTGATTTGATTTACTACTACTAGTACTGTTTAAGATTTAAAAAAATTTGATTTTTTCATTTTCAACGCCTAGGTCTAAGCAGGTGTATTATTTATTGAAATAAAATGTAAGAGGCTCAATAGTGTTCGTATTATTTTATTTTATTAGAGTTGCTCTTCATCTCTGTTCTGCTTCCACCTCCGACTTCGGTTCCGACAAATCAAATGTAAAAACTTCGATTACGATAAAACCACTTCCGTAACATCCCTAATACAAATGTAGCGCGGATGTATCGTTATAGCGCGATATATATGGGTGTGCACAAATATCTAAATGGGATTAATAAACAATTTACAAAATAAATAAGACAGAGTTAATAAAAAATTACATTTATTTATTCTATACTTAATCGATTGAGTCTGGATGCACAAGCTTTCTGGTTAATTCACATGTTCCATGTAACTAACTATCCAATAACAGAATAGGATAGATGACCTAAGACTGTAAAAACTTAGTTAAAAGATAATTTATAAACAAAATTGAAAAACAAGAGTTATTCACTTCTAAACTTGAGTAGTGGGAAAAGAATGGGGATAAGTTAGAGACAGCTCTGTCACTTAGCACTGAGCAATGACATTGTGGCTAAGTGACGCTCTAGCTTATCCCCATTCTGTTTCATCCACTGAAGTTTAAAACCCAATAACTGTTTTTGCTAATAGATGTCAATTCGTTTTTTCTCAATCATATTCAAAATATTTATTTATTTTAATACAATGTATAAAATATACTATATTTAAAAGCAGTCATCTACCCTATTGTGCAGGTCATGGTGTCTGTGCATTTCATGAAATGATGTGTCCAATGAAAAGTCAAACGGACAGACAAGAACAATATGTTTTTCGATAATACAAGGTGCATGCTGTGGCATATAGTGATAGACCGTATGCTTAGGCATAATATAAAACATAATATTTGACGCCGCTAGTGGTGTTTTTCCAAACTCCTCTTTACGAACTTGATGTAAAAGAACGATGTAGCGGGTATTAGTTAGCCATTTCATGAAATGGTAGTATATCATGGTCTACCCAATTCTACGAATGTATATTATACAAGAATACATTTAAAATGTTACCATTTATTCATATTTAAGTTATGTAAATGATCAAGAACAGTCAAAAATCATACAGAAAGCTAAAACAAATATTTCTTTTATGAAATCTTACACAACTAACTATTCTAAATAACCTACGTATCCTAGTATGGTCTCTGTCTATCGCGGCCACTGTAACAAACAAATTAGACATATTAAAATAAAATAAAAATGAATAAATACATAATTATAGAGTAGATATCACAAGAATAGATTGTAGTTACCCGCCGTCGCCTCTCATAGCTCCACCGCTGTTCCCGCGATCTCCACCAACGCTATAATTGCGTCGGTCGCCGCCGCGGTCTGGCCCACGGTCCCCGCCGCGGTCCCGGCCACGGCCCCCCCAACCACCGCCACCACCGCCGCCGCCGCCCCCGCCGCCGCCCGCGCCGCCGGGCCGGCCGCCGCCCCGCCCCCCGCGGCCCGGTGGCCCGCCGCCGCCGCGCCCGCCGCCACTGCCACCAGATGGGGGACCGCCACCACCGCCCGGTTTTTCCTCGTTACATCTATTGCAAGCTTTCCTCCACGAAAAGTTGGTGTTTCCGCAGCTAGGGTTAGGACACCTCCAATCTCCCTCTCGGTTTCCGGATGGTGGTCCGCCTCCGCCACCACCGCCGCCGCCACCGCCGCCGCCGCCGCCGCCGCCGCCTCCACGGCCTCCACCACCGCCGCCGCGACCTCCGCCGCCGCCACCTCGACCGCCACGGAAGCTACCGCCGCCACCGCCTTTACTACCACCCCATGTGTTTTGTCTCTGAGCAAGGGATACTTTAATAGTAGAGCCATTGAAATCCTTTCCATCAAACCATTGTATGGCAGAAGATGCCGCATTAGAATCTTCATACGTAACAGTAGCTTCACCCTTAGGTTGGCCGGTGGCTTTGTCTTTGTACATCCATACCTTGGGCCTTTGCGTTTTTTTGTCAGTCTGGAAATACAATGTTATTGCTATAAACCAGATGTATCAAATTCATTATTAGTGGCCACTAAGGTAAAAATTATTGTAGTTCTGTATGTCTCAAAATGTTAATTTAATAATGACGATTAACAGAAAGAATTACAACTTATGAGTTATAATATAAAATCAATTTAGCATTAATAATATTACCACAGATTAATTAGTTACTAACGTAAAATATTACCTTAATTATTCCGATCGACCCGAAATGTTGGCACAATTCATCTTCTGTGGTGTCTGGGTTCATTCCTTGGATGAAGATAGTGTCTTCCTGTGTAATCATGTCACCACTACCACCCCGATCTCCACCAAAGCCGCCGCCGCCTCCACCACCTATAAGTTTGATTCTATTTAGCGAGAAATCTCATTATACAGTGAAAATAATATCACTAATATGTAATACATACATACAGGCGCACCTATCAAATTATGCAAAACAATTTCGTAATTTATGTATTTATTCATTTGTGTTCGTTAGTTTGAATATTTTCATAGAACTGTAGGTATCTACCACTCAATGTGTTGAAAATCAAATGACATAACCCTCGTATGAAATTATTAATAATAAAAACATTGTGACGTAGTATTTGTGTTAAAGTAGTACATAAAATACACCAGTCTTCAAATTTCACGCTATGAAATACGCACGCAGAATGATAACCTTAAAAACTTAGCGTTCGTACGATGAAATGTTGATAGTGAAATTTCTGAAAATGTATTTCTTAATTTCACCTTTATCATGATCGAAATTGACGGCACAAAACCTGATACACTTCTTAATTCTTACTACCCTTGAAAACCACCACAGAAAAGATTTTTTTTTACCAAATTAAAAACGTACAAGTCGTTTTGTTTCCCATGCTCATCGTGCTTCTTCATCATTATATCTTGATGACAACGAGTTTCATTTACAAACTTAACACTACAACCGTAACATAACTATAAGGTATGGTCTTCACATCGTAAGAAAGTTTTTCAAACATCTACGACCAAACGCAGAACGTGTCGAAAGTATACCTTGACTTTTCTTACAAATAATTGTTTGTGATTTTTTAACGCCAATAGATTTCTCTGAAGATAAGCACTTTAGAAAGTTCTTCAAAGGATACCCGATATGTTAAATTCGATTTTTTTTATCATACATTGTATACATTTTATAATAGTTATTTTCAATCCATAGGGCTGCCAATGAGATATACAGTGTTCATGGTACATCTGGAATTATTATTTATAAACTTAGTAATCATAATACGCAATAAAAACAATCAAATTTAAAAAAAGGTAATTTGGTACCAGTCACTGTACACCTGTAATAATTTCTAAAGGTGAGCCACGAAATTGTTGACACAGAACTAATTTACAACAAATGTAAGAGGATAAAAACGTGACTAAAATTGTAATGTTTTAAATTATTTGTTGCTAGGAGTACTTAATTTTCTGAAGTATGTTATCAAAGACCAACGCTTATTTACCACCCGGGCACTCGACTAACACCACCTCATTGCGCGCCGACTACTCGTTATCAAAGGGTGATCGACTAGGCGACGCGCGACGGCGAGTTGAAGCCCACTCAACGAGTGGAAATCGCGCTGTTCACGAAACATTGACTATTTGTTATCAAACGGTTACGCGCCGTAAACTCATTCGCCGCCAACGAATTCGGAAATACGATGGAACTCGCATTCATTTAAAAATATAATGGTGGCTCCAGACTTTCGACGAGTCACTCGGTGAGGCGCTCGAGCGAGCATTGCCGAGGCAAGCGATAACGAGCGTCAACCGTCCACTCTTTTTTTACTCAATCGTTGCCTAGACATCGCAGATGACGGCCGATGAATTATGCCGGCTTTGTGCGCTCTCACTTATTATAATTAAGTTCGCATAATTACGTTAAAAAGATACGTAAACCCTGGAAAAAGATAATGGTGGAGGCTCTATATTCGATGTTCATGTTATTTTTATTAGGTATATATTTATTTTCGCCGTTTGTGCACCGATATCGATGATTATTTTCCTATTTAAAAAGAAATATGTCCAGGGTCGAGCCGTATACATTTATTAAGATCTGATTATGGAGTACTGCTTAAACGAAAGAAATCCTCAATAAATTATACATTTTGATGATCCTTTTATTTAATATTTCGTTCCAGAATTAGTTGTAGACCTACCCTCTATATTTTTTTACGCGATCTTAAGCGTTTCGGAGTATTTGAATCAGACTCGCGGTACCGTGTTTTTCGGCCATAATTGTTCTGAATTACACTTCCATAGTATTTCCGAATTCGTTGTTCGCCGCTAAGTTCAATCGCCATCCGTATATGGACAACTTGTGTGCGAGGCGTTGGCGTTCAGGTGGCACACGGAGTTAAGTGAGCGTATATGTATATAAGACAACGAATCCAACCACACAGAGGCGGTGGTGGTCGGGTGCAGCACCTTTAGAATGAAACTGACTTTAATCCAAAATTTCAGAATTAAAATAATGAAGTTAACCCACCTATCTAGATATAGTATGAAATTATCTATCTGCCTGCTCCATTAGCTGCATATCGTGAGAATGTTTAAACTTATGTTTGTGAAAATTCTTTTTTATTATTTAAAATGAATTTATTGTCGTTAACTAGCCAAAACAACATATCAAAATTAATGAATTAGGTCAGTCCCATTCTAAAGGTGCGATTTATAAATGAGGATCAACCTCGAAGGTTCTTTAAACACAGACTACCTAGCCTGCGAGACCTGAAATGTTTACGAATTTCTAAGCAAATTATTCTGTCAAGGTCAAAGGACTGGGACGTAAGCAGGCGGCACGGTTAGCGGTCATGTACTAGACTCTAGTAACCAGAGGAATATGCATGTCGATATTATATATATTGATAAGTTATGCGTACGAGAATTATTTTCATGTTTATAAAAAAACGAAAACATATCGTAATCAAAACAAAATTATTTATTTTGAAATAGAAATATGTACGAATTTACTAGTCTAAATCATTAAATGTTTAATTTAAAAACAATTATTCCAATCAAAAATACATGCATTAAGTATCGATTAATTAAAAGCTTGTAATAGTAGGAAGAAAACAAGATAATTTGAAACTAGGTATACAATTTCAAAGAATGATAATTAATCATCCATAAAGTTCCAAAATATATAGAAATAATATTGACATAATTACGTTACGTTTTTCCGCATATCTTCTTACACGTGCCATGTTACAAAAGTGAGACGCAACATGTAATTATAGCATGCTAGACGAAGACAAACGCTGATTCGAAGTTTAGCAGCGACAAGTATCAATAGAACTCTGCTCACTTCTGTGATAAATTCGAATTATTAATTTTGTACTTACCGATGAAACGTGATATATTATTCTTTTCAAAACTATTTTTACGACTGTCACTACCGCACAGTGGCGTGCATCCCATATAGGCACTGACACTGCCTACCCTGACTATTTAAATGAAAGTTATTTCGATATCCACCATTTATAGATAATTTAAAATTTAACAATTTAAAAATAGCGCTATCTGTCCTCTTTCTTCCGTTATTCATCCGTTTGTAAACGTATTTCGTATATTTACATTACTGTATATACGCCATACGCAAAAAATATACGCCATATAACTTATCCGCGGAGGTACGTCGATCCGGTGCCTACAATTTACGCACACATGTTTACATTACATGTACTACCAGTACATGAAATAATCTTACAAATATGTGCTATGTTATACTCCATAATAAAGTTTGTGTGCGTGATTTAGAGACATTGGCTACATCAACGACATTATAGAGTTAAATGCATTTGATAAATTCAACACTTTTCCAACTAAAATTGTATTGTTACTCGTTTTTCTTTGTTTATGGTTCACCGATTTATACTTGAATTAAAATAAAACTCCATATTTATTTTCTTCGTACAAGTACAAGTGATTTTTTATTCTATGAGTTATTTAAAAAAATTCTATTATTCTTAAAATTCACATTTGAAGTAAAGTATCGGTTTATAATAGGTAATTTCAGTTGTATTTTAAAGAAAGGAATGTTTTAACAGTGAGAATCGTGTTGGCAGTGTGTTTACAAAAATTAAAACAACCCGTTTTCGAAACTTTCATATACCTAGTGAAAAATGACAAACTATAGCTACAGGCAGATAGTATGTGTGCCAGAGTTGCATTTATATCAAAAGTCAGGTAATGTGTCTCGAAATATTTAATTCTAAATATTACGAAACATTTAACTGGCTGACGGGTTGTGATATTTTTAAATTGTTTAATTTCAAATTATCTATAAATGGTAGATAATAGTTTATTTTGTTTCCCTCACATTAACTACATACATATAACAATTAAAAACTACTACGAAAAATTAAAGTAACGGTAACGTTCTCGCTCGTTAGTATTGCTGTATTAGTAAATATAATTATTAAAATTGTTTTTTCTTATACATTTTTTATTTTGACTGCCTACCCTGTTGAAAAATCCTGTGCACGCCACTGCTACCACACCACATTACGGCGCAATTTAGTACTGTTATGTATTTTATTCTATATTTTTTGATACCGCTTAGATACAGATCACGCGTATCTGCTTCCTGGTTACTACTAAACGAGCGCGCGTTTCTTTGAACTCATATGAGTATTTGTGCAGATGGATGGCAGAATACGGTGCCTTTCTATTTCAAGTCTCGCATATAGGCTAAGTTGTCTATGTCTTTAAATGACCTGTTAGCCTTCTACAAACGAAAGGGATGGGGTGCCACATAAATATTTTAAATTAGGGTGACTTAAATTTTTCTTATAAAAAAATCTGACTGATTTTCGCTTATCTCAGTAAAGGTGCATCTGAAGGATTTGTTTAATTTTAAACCAGCTAAACAAAAAAATGATTCCAAAATGCATATATATTTATTTGGAAAACTTTGGTTTAAAACAAAAGAAGTTTTAAGAAGTTCCATAAATTTTCAATTATAGCAGAAAAATGTAAATGATTTTTTTTTTGAAGACTTGAAAAATATTTAAAATGGGTCCTCCTTTCCGTTAATAATTACAGGCTTTCCATTAGCCATTTTCATCTATTTCCTTTCCTAGTTCTATTTCCAACTAGTTTTTTCTTTGATTGTACTAAGGGGAAGTAATGTGTCCAAGTAGATAATAATAATAACTGATGATTAGTATAAGTTGCCATAATTATAAAAAAATGTTTGGCAGCCCCGTAGTAAAATACGAATTAAAAATATTACAACAGCACCACTCGCATTGCGAGGAGGTTTACCTTTGTTATAACCACCCCCCCTGCCGCCGCCACTAAAACAACAAAAACAGCGTTTAGTACACTCGGCGGGCTGGGGTCACACAGTTCGGAGCACGCAGATTGATCGACACCTAGGTTCACTTAGACAGTGACCTTAATCCGAGTGATGTTTCCTTTTCTTTAGGGTTATGTTTATACCTTGATACCTTAAAAACCTTAGAACAATTTTTGATGACAGTCATTAAGTCATTAATTCAGTACTTTTTGTATCCATGCACGTTTACAATTATTATAATAACAATAATATACAATTTTTTAATATTTGACAGCAATTCTTGAAAAAGTGTTTGAATGTGGGATTTTATGCGCAAAATATAACAGATGTACATCCTATCCTACTTCTGGGTACTTCATACAAGATCTTTCCAAATTAAAACACCAGATATAAAATACTATATTAATGTAAAATACAGTGTTTTTTGTATGCAGTATGGGGAAATTCGAATACATAGAAGATATAGGGGAACCGTCTTAGGAACTGCAGTCTTTTTTTGTGAAAACAATTTTGGTATTAGAAATTTTTGATTCAAGCGTAAGTTGTACACAATTTTTTTTTTTTTGGCAATTTTTTTAATGCCAATCCACTCAGTTTCATGTAAGTATAATTTTATTGCATGGGAAGAAAAAAATCTGGACAGCAGAAGTGGGTCAAATTTAATAAAATATTATTTCATACAACAGAAGAATTTCATGGATTAAATTGACTTGTGAACAATTCAAGTGTTCCATAACCGAATTATGTGTTGATACATACTACACAAAATTCAAATAAGGAATGCTTTGCTTGTTGTTGAAAAAATTACGTTCATCCATCCAAATAACTAGATTGGGAATAGAATGATTTCCAAAAGTACATGCTATTAAACCAATAACAAAATTCTAAGCTACGGTCTTTGTCACCTGGAAGTAGTGCTTGTACAAGTCAACCTTCTATGCAACACTTATACTTGTTTGTCTTCAGTATTTTTCTTCCAGTTGATTTATGCACACCGATATTTTCAGCCACTTCCCGTTATGAACCTTTTGGATAAGCTTCGAACATTCCTAATACGGCAATGGTTATAGATTCATTTATGACTGTTGGTGGAATCTTATGTTTCAGTTCAAAACGAACTTCTTGTCTTAAATTTTCAATTTAATTTATCAAATATCTTACGATTACGTAGTTTGCGGTCAGGATAGTGTTTCATTTACTACTTTAATGCGTTATTTGGACTTTGATAATTAAGAAAATATACATACATATCTTCACACTGTATCCCTAACGGGGTAATCAGAGAGAACGGAGCGCCAAGCGTTGGGGTCCTTACATATTTCTTTCGCTTCCTCAAATCTCATCATTCTCCTCACACATTTTCGCCTAGGTATGCGAGTGCTTTTGACATTTCCGTCGGCTAACACTCTGGGTATTTGATTTTCATAAGTCAGCTTTGGTCTTCCTTGGCTTCTTTTACCACTCACTTTCGTTTTGTAGATTTTCTTCCTCAGTCTTTCATCACTCATTCTTTCTATGTGCCCGAACTATCTAAGCTTTTCTTTCTTTATTTTTACAATAACTGTTGTGCAACACTTTTATACTGTCATATTAAGAAAATGCGATTCAATTAAATGAAATTTATAAGCTAATGATGAATTACAAGCATAAACTGGTAATCACAAATGAAAGTAGTTACAATATTGTTTGTTCTAAATTTCATAAATCTGTCATGCTAAAGTGTTCCATATTTCAATTTTGTTTAGGACGTATCAACACGAAATTTTGATAACGAACGCTTTGAATTAATTGTTCATGAGTTAAGTTGACTATGATTTAGTATATTGGATTTCTCTATTGTATGAAAAAATATTTTATTAAATTTGATCAAGTCTTGCTATCCAGATTCTGTTCTTCTGATACAAAGAAATGATGTTTACATGAAACTGAGTAGATCTGGGTTAAAAAAATTGACAATTTTACTAGTTTTTATGGACGTCTCATTCATGCCTGCCAAAAAAATTTATAATGCTAAAATTGTTTTCACAAAAGAAGACCAAATGGTTCCTAAGACAGTTCCCCTGTATCTCCTATGGATTCAGATTTGCCCATAACTGTCCCAATTAAAAAAACACTGTACATAAATTAAATTTTCTTACTATGTATTTTATATATTATTTGACAAAATATAATAAAATTCAAATCTAATGCTGACATGGATAATGAAACTATATAAAAAAAACTTTCATTGAAATTCTGAATAATTAACAGTGGTCTCATTAAGCTTTCGTTTGGTGTTACTGCAATACAGTGGATTTTGGTTAGAACAAATAGAATTGTTATGAAGTACTTATTATATACTATATCCAAGTCATTATATTATGGGAACAAAGTAATTACACAAATAATGAAGATACTTATGAACTGAATACTGATATCACATAATATATTACTTAATTTTTTATTAAAAGTAAGTGCATTTAAAACAGTGTAATATTTAATTGTAATTTCTGTTTGACAAGCTTAAAATGATTAAATTTTTTTATTTAATAGTGCTTGTATATCATTTTTCACTTATCACAGTGGTTGTTTACATATTTGTCACAATCACAGATTGATAAAATTATTAACTTGCCTTTTAAAAGTAATACTTAAATATTTACAAAAGGTAAAAAACTTAAATTTCTTTCAACTACATACACAATTCAGACTTTTTAGGAATTTGTTTTTAAATGACTCAATAATGGTTCCTATTATCTGCAACCACTGTTATGTTGTAGGATACTACACACTTTTTCTATAAAAATGCAGTATTAATTCAAGAAAAAGATGTTACATAAAAATAATCAAAAAGTTGTTTTAAGTACTAGTTGTTATAAACAAAATCCACCATAAATAATTTTAAAGATAGGACTGGAAAATATCACTATTCTGTAATTTGAAGACTTGAGATTGATTACAAGCAAGTTGACAGTATTTGCTCAATAGAGACTTATTATGTAGTTCAGAAGATATAAAAGCATTAAATGTTTCTGAAGATACAAATGCATTAAATGTTTCTGAAAATGACATCTAGTACATTCCTATATAATTATGAGAATCAGGTTTTTCCAAACACTAAATTACTTTCATTACACAAAACTGGTAATGCGATTAAAATGATATTGTGATGAATTTCTAAAATCTTTAGCTATTTTCCGCTCAAACTCCAAAAACCACCAATCGACACGTATTTCGCCTCTCAATGAAGTATCCTCAGGATATATCAGAGATCGGACTCGGCCAGCTAACCAGCACAACTGGTTAGCTGGCTTCTTTGTTGAGAGGCGAAACACGTGTACATTGGTGGTGGAGTTTGAGCGGAAAATAGCTAGAGATTTTAGGAATTCATCACATGAAATGGATTTTGAAAGTAACACCTGAATCTATACTATATATAAAATGATATTATTCACGAACTATTGTTTAACACAATTATTCATTTATTTTGCTTTAGATTTGAATATCATGTAGCATGGTGTAATTCATACAAATATAAAGGTTAAATAAGGTTTATAGGTGTATAATAGGTGGTTTCCCTAAATCAATCTTCTGCTTTTGTACTATAATAAAAACTTTTATCATAAACTTCATTTTGGATATTTTAAATTCCATCTATTATCCACTTTACCAGTCTCACATAGGAAAAAATAATAACTTCTTAGTATTTTGTTCTTAACTTTGGCCCCAATAGTTTTTGTTTCACGACTTTTAATAATATATAACTTTCGCTTTCATACAAATATAAAAATGCATTAAATGTTTCTGAAAATGACACCTGCTCTACCCAGTCACTAAAACGGCACACCCACAGTGCAGCATGGGGTAGCGGCACGGCGCTGCAGGACAGTGCACTTACACTTACTTACCTTGGAAATACGTACACAGAGTAATTACATTTCAGATAATACAATAAAACTTCACAAATATTTTGATTGAGGAACAAAACAAAAAGTCTCAGAACAAAAATTGTCAGGTTTGATGACAAGAATCTTGAACTAAGAGGTTATTAGTAGTTTTCAATTAACCTGTATACAATTATTGTATAGCTATAGATATAAACATATTGTGAAATGTATTTTCGATGGAACCCTTTTTATCATAACCATTGTGCAAAGACTTAATTAACACTTTTTCAAGATTGTTCTGCATAGACATTTACCTGTACAATATAAATAAATTACGTTGAAAATGTTATTCACCATAAACATTACCAATACCTTGCAGTAATTCTGTATCTAATACACATGATCATAAAATAAATAAATCAATATGTATAAAATCTAAATTATACCATTGTAGAGATTTCTATTTAAACCAATATACCATAAGCATAGTGTAAAACAATTTTATTAGCAGACCTTCCCCCTTATTCACAACACTTCGAAAACTTTCCGTGGCGGAAAGGGCCGATCGTCGGAAAGCATAAATTCAATCCGACGGGTCGCAAAATGCTATTCACAAACTCTATCGGAATCTCATCGGAAAGGACTTAACGAATCCGAAAGAAAATGCATTTATGAACCATGTTACAAAATGGTAGAAGTTCTATTGGTTTTAGTAGAAAATATTAGTGTGGTTTAAATGTATGACATTTTGACAATCACAATGTATTTGGTAAAATATCATAAATAATAAATATGAAAAAGAAATTACTTAGTCTTTTTTAAGATTAAACATGTTTGTAAATTATTTTACTTACATTCAAAGAACTACACGGGCTTTATAAATATGAATTATACTGTCTGTGCTTTATCGTATATGCATTCAACAAGTTCAAATAAATTATACTAGATGTCGCTTAGTAAAAATTAATAATAACTACAATAGAAAGTACAACAGCATTTTTATTTTTGAATGTTGTTGTTTCTAAAAATACCTCAAACAATGTTTAGTATGGATTGCGTAGCTAATAAAACATGATATAAAAATATAAGGCAAATGAATACTTAGGCACGTATTTAAAAAAGGCATGAAATATGTCTAGAAGTCTAAATTACATACGCGCATGCAATTTGTTTAGATTTTTGACAACAGACATCATCGATTGTATGTTATATACATATATGAGAACCGACGTCTTGGTGATTCCAGTGCCTCAACACGGTACAAATTATTAGAGTTATCCTTTCCTTATGATTTAAATGTAATCTAAGTAGTAACCGACAATAATTGTTTGGCAAAATTATTAATTTACTAGTCTCGGAAACGTTTTCAACACTAAAAAGTCGTCGGAAGCATCCGAAGGTTTCGTCCCGAAATGAACTGTCATATCATGTCGTTTCAGAAAGGTTTCTGATTTGTGAATTGCATTAAGACAAAATCATCAGAAAGTTTCCTGTCGGATACGGAAAGTCGAGTTTCCGACGTTTGTGAATAACCCCGCTTGTCAATGTAGGTATGTTGGAGTCATTGCTAAACTTAATGCCTTTAAGAAAAACTGCAAAATTATGAGGAAAAACTATGTACTTATCTATAGCAGTGACAAAATAAAAGTAAAACTTACCCATATCCACTGTCTCTATTCCCCCCATCTCTATTGTAGCTTGGTCTATCACCTCCACTGAAGCCACTGCGATCACTGCTTCCTCGTTCACCACTCCCACCATAGCTGGAACTTCCACGATCACTGCCGCCATAGCTGCTGCCACCACGATCGCCTCCACTTACATTAAAATTATTGCCACTGTTTCTGTCATAACTGCCGTTTCCGTAATTCGAGTTGTAATTTTGACCATAATTACTTCCTGGTTGATTGCCTCCATAGCCTGAGCTAGCACCTAAAAGGCAATAAAAATTAGAATATAGGTAACCATAACACATTGGAACCTATGAATAAACACACCTATATACAATTATAACCTTACCGCTGCTTGGCGGATTCCAGTCTTGATTAGAATTTTGGCCACTGTAACCACTTTGACCATAATTATAACTTCCCTGTTGACCGCTGCTGAAGCTGTCGCCTGAAGGCATGGATGGCGGTGGAACAGAATACTGGGCTGAATAACCACCGCCACTGTAATCCCCTGAAGCGTAAGCTATAATAGAAGTAATATGTAAAACAAAAAAATAAAGCATAACTTATTAATCAGGATTAAGTTAAACTCACGGTCTCCCATCTTCAAATGAAACAAGTAAAATAGTTACAAGTTATATTTCAGTTACAATAATGTAAAATGAAACGATTACAAGTCACGTCCGATGGTGGCAAAGCTTGCCGGAAGAGGAAGTGTTGGTATTGCTAGTACAAAAAATACATGGTTGTAATCACAGATTAAAGAGAAAATTACGAAGGCCACTTTTATCATAGAGTCGCGAGTAAAGCGATTGAAATCGAGAGACGGATATAATTTATCAATAGCGTGGTATCTTGTGATTCAAAAGACAAAATCTCGTTTTTCACATCCGCTTAAGTGTGTAGACACAGTGTGTTGTGTGTAGGAACCCTAACAATTATTTAAAAATATCTTATAAATCTCAGCATGAAATACACGCACGTTTTAAATCTTTGCACGTAGTCATAAAACATTATCTAAATACTAAGAGAAAAAAAAAATTGTGTTGTGCGACCATTATGCCTCTGTTACATTTCAATGCGTACTTTAGGTATTCTGTGACGAACACATCAAATACTTTATTATAAAAATATTATTCAATACTTAATACTGTTTTTCTGTAGCGCAAACTTCACTTTACTGTTTAATGTACTTTACTGTTAACGGATAATAATAACAATTCTCCAGATCATTACACAAATTGTGTGATACCAATGTACCAAATTAAACACAAGGCTTGTAACTTCTATGAGTACCAGGCAACGAACTGGGGGGAAGTTCCCAATGACATCCAAACTACAAGCCAATTCAAAAAAATTCGTTTTCTAAATTGACCTTACCAGGGATCGAATTTGGGGCAAACACTTGCAGTTATTGAAATGCAAATGATAAAAAATGCAACACCGCATAACATAATAATTTAATACGTAAGTAGGTATTTTTAATTCTTTCAAATTTATTGTAAGTATTGTTAGTTTCACATTAATTTTAATCACATTAATTACCCACGTGTCATATTTTGTAACATTTTAGTAACAAGAACGAGGGTAGTATAAATTTCCTGCGTGTAGTGGGGCTGCATAACAATGGTTTGATGGTCGTGTGGTGTGAAAGGCGGTCGACACCCCTGATCATCTACGGATCTCCCGGTTCGATTCCGCTCAATAAACTTTGTTCGTGATGCTGTAAAAGCCACTAGGGCTAACAGCAAAGAGGGGTTTTGTTTAGTCGGTTCGAGTCCAACACTCCCCAGTCGACGTAGAGTCCGGCTGGGTAGCCCGCGGGGGTTTAATTTCGCCTCTCAGAAACCAAAAAAAAAAGCTGCATAAAAGTCTGATTTTGGTCTTGCACGGGTTCAGTTGTTGAACGCCGTCAAATAGTCAAGTACATAATAGTTGTGATGAAGAATTGATAGCGTGTTCATAGTGTACAGTGCTTCTGTTACATTTCATATTTAACATTATATAAAAATATTTCAAGAATCAGGCATCACGTTGAAAAAGAAATCCTAATCGAAAATCTCATAATATTCTGTTATTGTTTAAATTTTCAAATAACTATAGGTACGTAATTAATACACTAATATAACCGTGATGTAACTAAAGCAATTAGTCTGCCAACCTATTATCCTACCATATAATCTTACTACATTAAAATTCTTCTTCTTCTTTAGTTGAATGGCGCTGTCGCGATACATTAAAATTATAAATTACGGTTTATAAAAAAAAACTAACATTCCCTTCCTGTGACCGGAAGCTAAAAAAAAACATAAATATTATTCCTTTATGTGAAAAAGATTTGTGTCATTTCATAAAATGGTAATGGTAAAAATTGTACTCGTACTACCATTTAAGCATTTAAAAAAATGAAAAAGAACGCGAAAGCAATTATTTTTGTTTTCTTGCGGTTTTGGCAATGCTAAATTAAAGACTATTGTGCACACTATTAACTATTGGCGAATTAGAGACTAGGGTGCACAACTCAGGCATCGCGGGCAATTATAAATTACGGTTTATAAAAAAAACTAACATTCCTTTCCTGTGACCAGAAGCTAAAATAAATGTAAGCGAAAATTGTAATAGGTATAAGGATGTAATAGATGAGAAAAATGTAGAATGATTATAATAAGGATAGGTAAAGAAAATGGATAGGAAATGAAGAGTAGGGAAAACGGCTGTGATAATGTAAAAAATAAAGTTAATAGAATAAGTAGGCATAATTAGAGTGTATAAGTTAGCAAATAAATGTAAGCGAACATAAATTGTAATAGGTAAGTATAAGGATATAATAGATGAGAAAAATGTAGAATAATTATAATAAGAATAGGTAAAGAAAATGGGTAGGAAATGAAGAGTAGGGAAAACGAAAGAGGATGGATGTACCATCAGCTGCAAATTGCATGGATACCTTAAAGTCTATTATCCCGTCAGCTCTTTAGTTCAAGTTCACAAAAATTAACTAGATGGCGTTGATAAATGAACTATTATTAGTTCAGTTTATCTACTGAACTATTACTAGTTCAGTTTATCAACGCCATCTATTGTTGTTTACTACTACTTCATACATTTTAGTAACGGAATCTATATTTCGGACAAGTGTTCATGTGGCTCATTGGCTCAGTTTGTAGGCGCCTTCCTCTGCAGCTAGATAAGCTTTTAGTTTTTTTCTTATCAACATATTCTTGTTTTTATTACTTTTTTTCACTTTACTTTCGTAAGAACATGTTATAAATAAAAATGAAAAATAAATGTACTTAATAAATTATATTTAATCAAAATGATACAAACTTTGTTATTGAAAATAAAAATCCCTTATTTCTTACACAATTTTTAATTTAGTTAACTATTAATTTAATTTATTTATAATATTAAATTTGCAACAATAAAACTATTTCTTAACAAATTATTGAAGTATTAGCTTAAGTATTCATTTCCGAAATCGGAAAGATGATCGAAGCTTCACCACAATAAAAACTTAATAGGCATAGCAACTATAATTTTAAACTAGAGACCGGGTTGTCACAAAAGTTACACTATTTACCTATATTGTAAAATACTAATGCAGTTAAGTTTTATTTTCGCGCCATTGTATGTTACACATGATGTTTTGTTTGACCTTAAGTAACTGTTTAAAATAATTACTGTTCCTAAATACCACAGCCTTTTTTTAACATTATACGTTAAGCTAACTCGGTCTCCACTAAATATTAATCATAAGTATTATCGTCTAATAACTAGTGTAACCTCCATTTTGTTCGATAACAGCTTGCATGCAGGAACGCATTGAATCTATAAGATTTTTAGACAGATTGGTCCCGTGAATACTATCCCATATTTTTATACAATGAGCCTCTAACGCTTCTGGAGTTCGCTCATTCTGATTATCCCAACGTTGGACGATAACACCCCATAAATTTTCTATGAGATTTAAATCTGGCGATCTAGCAGGCCAAGGAATAACACTAATATTATTGTGCTGGCCAAACCACTCCCGCACAATAGACGAACAGTGTATTGGACAGTTATCTTGCACAAACGTTATTCTTCAATTCTTCCTCTGGATACACATTTCGAACGGTGGGTAACATGGTCTCCTCCAGCACTTCTACATAATTAACACTATTCGCCCGACTGGGTAGTCTGACTTGTTCTCCCGGGTCGGCTGCACTCATCCATCCTCACATGTTAATTGTTATATCGTCGTACCCATAAACCAACCGTTTTCCTCTGAAACAAAAATGCGAAATATATAATAATAATTAAAGAGTTTATATGCACACCAAATAACAAAAAAATTATAGAAAAGATAGGAAGATATGTAAGAAAAAACTACTTACGTTTACACCGGTCTCTCTAGAATTTCTGACAAATTTTTGCCTTCATTATGCAAAGCAATTATTTGCGATCTTGTAACCAGGTCAATATTAGAACGCGAAGTCATGTTTATGGAATAATTTAACAGTTTTAACAATAAAAAGTCAAGAAAAAAGGCAATCGAAAAAGAAACAGCTAACAAACGAAACGAACGAGCGTAAAACTAAGTCTTTGCAAAAAAACAGTCTAGTATTTTAAATATTTAGTCTACCCTAATGAGTTTGAAATGCTAAACGTATTACTTAGAAAATAAACTGAACATAAAACATAAATAAACTGGTAATTAATTTCGCTGCTTGAAGAAATGGTTTAATGGTCGTGTGGTGTAAAAGGCGGTCGACACCCCTGATCGTCTACGGATCTCCCGGTTCGATTCCGCTCAATGAACTTTGTTTTTGAATGTTTTTAAGAAATTGACAAATATTGTCTTAGTTTGGATTTTCGTAAGGATGAAACTGCTCTGAAAGGCCGAATTGCACCAGTCTGGACCTAATAAAATAAAATAATGTCCACTTGTTCTAGTAGGATGTGGATAAGATAAACACACAAAAATAGAAATTATAATTTTTCGTATTTTAATGTAACGCAACGCCATCTAGTAAGATCTTGGTGAACCAATGACATTTATAGGTAACTGCTATTACACCACGAGTAGATAGATGACATCACTTCTCACCTCATAGCATTTTGTTTCTGAACCATCCATGCACTTTTGCAGCCCACTGTACCTAGAATAAGTATTGAAAGAAAAATGACAGATGGAAAGAAAATGGACAAAGACCCTTTCATTACACACGTTAGGGGAAGCAGAAATAAAAAAAAAAGAAAACCTACCAAATAAAGAAGTGTCGATTCAATCCTTGATATTCAAGAACATCATCTAAATTTTGGTGTGATATAACAGCCATCTCTCGTGAAATATGTATGTGAAATATGTAATGTCATGACGTTTTCAGACATTCATACATACATTTTAGTCTAACTTTACATTGAAAAGTCAGAGCACTCTCAGTATCATCAATGTAATTAGAGCAACATCCTAATTTGGTTGCATTATATTATGACTGCCACCTGTCGTCGCGTAGAATAAAACACTAGCGTCGATAAATGTAAATGTTGGTACTAGATGTCACCGAAATTGAAGTCTAATAAAAGATTTTTTATTTTTATTAGTGAAGTTAACAGAAAATGTGAATTACGCTAAAAATAACAAAAAAATACATACATATGTTAATATTTACAAACTTAAATCTACACAATATCTTAAATAATAAACTTCCTCAAAGTTGCCGCTGTCATTGCTTAAGGTACCCAGGAGACTGGCAGCATTGCCTCTTTGAATAGCCAAACTGATTCGTTGGCGGAAGAAGCTGCCAGCCCGGCGGTCTCTCGAAGCCTCGACCAGTCTCTTACAAATATCAGAAACCAGTCGATGGGCTTCGGGGCCCCAGGGACCCAAAGTTTGTAACAAAGGGCGTAAATATGAAACTCCCAGAGAGAGTCGTATACATACGCCGCTTCAAGTTCTCGTTCAAGTTCTCGGCAGTGCTGGCCGCGGTACCTGCTGACTTGGAAGTCGCCGGCACATGGGAAACAGCAAGTGTATCGACACGAGTGGCATCCCACACCAGCGATCTTCCAAGTTTCCAAGGAATGAGCGTCAAACCATCCGGTCTCCTACCGTCGCTGCGCCCAATACCTACAGGCTATAAGACTGCAGGAACGCCAGCGGCGACAAGAGCCCGCCAAATGACGTCATTCAAGGCAGCATGTCGTGACATGCGGCCCGCACTACGTAAACAGGATAAACCGTGGTGACCTAGTACATCGACGAGATCACCACAGCGGCAACGGTGAGGAAGGCTAGTCCAGGCCCCCAGACGAAGGGATACTATGAGAGAAAGCGTGGTATTGTCAATTAAGGTTCCTAAGTTTTTTGAAGGTATTACCTTCAACCAGTGTCCTGACTCCTTCTCAGAAACAGCCAGGAGGCAAGACCGATCTTTTTCGGTACTACAAGAATCCAAAAGTTGTAAATGAACATTTTTGCATAGAGGCTCATCCCAGTGTTTCTGAGAAAAGGTCGAGGTAGGCAGGTTAGTACTCGGACAAACACTTAACCAAGCATTTCGAGCATCAGTCAAGCACGGCACCTCAAACGATCCTAAAGAAGGGCGCATAACAGATAGGACAAGGTTTCCATGCTGTAGGCTGACGAAAGAAAAGCAGGCAGTGACACACTCGAGATTTTGCGTATGCCCAGGCCTCCATAACAGATAGGAAGCGAGGCTTGATTTCAGACCCTGTCATCAACAAAGGAGAAATTTAATATTTTAGATAATGTATTTTTTAGAATATTGTCTACAGAATTTAAAAGCGTTTGAAATTTAAAAAGCTGAGAACAGTGAAAAGCATACCTATGTAAATTTTGGAACAAAAAAACAAAAGCGGGCAATGAGGAGTCATAAAATCTAATTCTAAGCCAATAACTTTAAACCTTCGAATCAGGGTTTTAAGGTCATCTAAAACAGTAATTGCTTTACCTCCTATTGTTCCGTCGTCAAGGTACCAAATATTAAATTTGGAATTTAAATTACAAATCGCGGGATGGATAGCCAAACTGAAAATAGCTGGTCCGAGAGGATCACCTTTTTGACAGCCAACTTCGGAATGTAATAAATTATCTTTATAAATTAATTTTGAAAGACTGCTGTAAGATTGCCAGAGGTAGGGATATAAGTCCGGAACATGCTGTTTTATGCTGGTCCGAGAGGATCACCTTTTTGACAGCCAACTTCGGAATGTAATAAATTATCTTTATAAATTAATTTTGAAAGACTGCTGTAAGATTGCCAGAGGTAGGGATATAAGTCCGGAACATGCTGTTTTATCTGTGTCAACAAGGTGGATCTATCAACAGAATTAAATGCATTTTTTATGTCTAATTTGAGGAGTACCTCACCTCCATCATGTGTCAAGAAAGCACGCGCCGCATGCACTGCCGCTTCGCATCCTCTCTTTGAGCCAAAACCTACTTGTGTATGACAAAAATAGTTTGATACGGTAGAGAGAATGCGACGGCAACAAATTTTGGAGACAATGCGGCGTATAGTTGCACCTACGGCAATTGGCCTAACTCCACCGTCTTTTTTTCAGTGCACATAAATTAGCACCATACGGGATGTCGGTTATCTCCGTGGGCACCTTACCAGCCAGCATAATGTTTATTAGAGCCGTTAAACTAGATAAGAGTGTCTTACCGGTATCACCGACAGAGCCTGTAATCAGATCTTTATAATGTTGTGGCGTTAAGCCATCGAGACCTCCCGCGGAACCGCTTTTAAAAGAATTTATTGCGGTAAGCACCTCTTCCTCCGTAGCTCGAGTCGACACATCATTTGGATGTGGGGAATCTGGCAGACAACAAGCCACAGAGGAAGAGAGATGCTTTGATCTTAGAGCAAAAATAGTCTCGGCCGTATTCGGTGCCATAACATCGCTGGAAAATAGCAAGTGGATGGCTTCTCTTGGATCCCCGACGCTAATTTTTGATTCTATTTTTGAAATTCTGTCTGAATTGAAAGATTTATAAATGGGCCGAACATGAATGCTCGGAACTGAATAGTTAAAGCACTTATGTTTTGTGTTAAGGAAATTTTGTCTTTATCGTTTTGTTCCAAACATAAAGTTCTATAACCAAAAACGAGCAGTTCCCAATCGCATTTGTCGTTTCGGTTTAATATTCTTTGTATTATTAAATTAAGAGATTTGGCAACGCTAATGCGTGCGCCACGTGAAATATGCTTTATTAAGCATACATTGTTTTTGAGCGAACCAATATATTGCCAAAAAGGTGTGCGATTGTGACTGGAATTTGAGGAATTAGTCAAATTATTGGACTGAGATGGCACTGATAAGGAAGAGGGGCCTGAAGCAATGCCGGCAGTGTCACACTGTTTGTGTACCCTGCCGACATGAATCTTCAAGCCCCTATTCCCACGAAGAAAACGAGATTGGGAACACCGCTCACATTTTATTAAATTTTCTAGCGATGTGTCATTAATTATATGTGAGCTAGAGGAAGGTGAGGATGTGAGGGCCGAGAGCATATCACGACATAATATTACGAAAAATTACAAAAAAACTACAGTGAAAAACAAAGTATAAGCGCTAAAATCTATAAGCAACCGTTATTGTTGACGTTGCTATGGCAGAACTGTCACACCCGCACGCTTATTACGTAACTTGCAGACAGCATGCGACAGCCAATATCGCGCGATATCTGTTGTCAAAACGAGAATTTGTATAATGTAATTTCTATAATGGCGCTAAATCTACCGCGAAAAGTGCATTTTACGGTCATAGAATAATAGATTCTCGTCATCCATTGTACTATTTTTTTATTACAATTAATCACCGGTCGCGCAGTGATCGCGTGGCTGTTTTTAGGTAATAACCTCGCCGGCCGGATGAGAAAAACCCAGCAATATGTGGACTGCCGCTGCGTCCACCACCTGAAACAAAAACACCACTGTGAGAACCAGATATGGGGAAAATGATGGTAATGAAATTTGACCAAAAAAAGGCGAAAGGATTTTAAAATAATTTTAAGAAAGAAGAGCCAAACAGTTGTCAATGATGACATTCAATTCCAAATTGCAATACAAACAATATTTTTAAATAATTTAGGAGTTAGAAAAAAAATACTTTATAATTACATTCTACCGATACCCGTAGCGACATCTTTCATTCTTCTTGGTGTACCATGAAACCCAAATAATGTCTTTGACCCCACATGCTACTACTATATAATTGTATATTTGTTCTGTGATATAGGCACAGATTAATTATTTTAATAACCTAAAATATAATTACATATTTTCTTATTTTGTGACTTATTTTTGTGCTTAGTTTTTGCTTTTATGTTGTAACCTCAGTCTAGAACGTAATAAAATAATAAGTAGAGTATTTTAATTCCGAGAAACCTAGAAACTGGTATTTTGATATTGTTTACGTTGTATCTACTATCGGATTCATAGAAGTGTTTACAACTTTATGAAATAGGATTTTATTTTCTGTGTTAGTTTGCTACTGTAAATAAAATTTAAGAAACTATTATTTGAAAGCATTCTACAAAATGTCTTACGATATAATGGTGTGTATAAGTTTCTACGGCCTTTTCCTTTTGTTTCATAATAAAATGTTTTATATTTCTTTTATGATTTTAGAGCCAATTCTATACCTGCTTGAACTTTCCACTGCAAGAGAAACTAATTGAATTGACTAGAATTATAGACCAGTCAAGTCCTAATAAAGATTTACAGACTTTAATGCCACAGCTTATTAGTAATATTTTTGCATCAAATTTTTCAAATGGTTGGGGTCTAGGAACAATCACTTATGATTCCAACAGATATGAATTTGAGTTGTTGATAAGTTTTTTAGAACCACAAGGCCCTTTGTTTCGCTTATGTTATAAATTATTGGCAGATCCGCAACTGAAATATAATCTTCCTTTAAATATTTTGCCTGTAAGTATTGTTTATGGTTTACTAATAATATTCCACTGTCAATATTACTATGTAAAGATTTCTTATGTTTACAGTTAGATTTACAGATGATATTGGAGAAGGGCAGATATGCACAATTTTATGCAGACATGTTGACTGTGGACCCACATTCATTGAAAGTTGTAGCTTTAGCACTGAGTATCCTTTTTGTATTTCTTATTCTCACTACTTAGGCAAACTTAATGAGTAGACATAATAAACTTAGCAAAATTCCTTGCGCCACTTAGTGGCTCAGGCACATTACACTTTACCGGTTCTTAGAGCTAACTCAAAATTGCACCATTGCACATCAAAATGTTATGCGATGAGTTAAACGCCAGGCGCGCGTCATGCCTCGCCATGTTTCACGCCCACTTGCTTTTAGTGCAGGCAGTGTAATATGCGCTGAAGTGTGTTATGCACATTGGCATAAATATATCAACATTTGGAATAAGCGATCTGGCACAGTGAATGGAGTTCGTGGAATTGAGCGGCATTGCACAGTGTTACCTATGTCTATTAATGAGCTTATTTTTGAAAAATTTTACCTCATAGTTGATATTGTTCAAAAAATTCTTTTACCTATTATAATTATCATTAACTTTGAATCAGATCCTTTCGATTACTACATCTTTAATTTTTCCTTGTATTTGGTGAACAATAGTTACAATAAAAGTACCTGGGAAAACTGGAATAGTGTGTACTTTGCATTAGCTTGTGACTACCTCATGCACTTTTTACCATCGGATCCAAATGTTCCAGTGTTACCACATATACCAAATTATACAGGAAAAGTATCTATAGCAGCTCCTCTACAAACCGCCAACAGGTGAATAATTATTAATTACCATTAAATAACAAATATAATATATTTTTTATTTACAATATTTAGTATCTGTATTTTCAAATATTTCACTGGTACCTACCTAATTCAATGATAGGGAAATATACTAATATGTTATACATAATATAGTACATTATACTGCAGCACATAGAAAAATTAAAACTGACAAATATGTCATGATTTGAATAACATGGTATTAAACAACCTCAGAAAGTAAATAATAAGAAAATAATAAAAATGTGTATGTCATATGTGTGTAATAATATGTACAGTATAATACTAGTATGATTCTCCCTTAAGAGGGAAGGTACAACCGTCTTCAGTAATAAATAGATAATTTCTTCACATTATTTTATCAAAATGTTGGCATAATACATTTTAGATGTTTCTTGGAGTATCTGGCTACAAATATATTGAGACAGTCTTTCTAATAGGATGCTGAGGCAGATTAAGTCACTAAAAAAATTTCAACATCACTATTAAATAAGCACTTATTTCAACAATTTCACATAACAGTGCAACAGCGTAGATACTCAGGACGTAAAACTACGCCAATTTTATATTAATATCCACTAAAAACCATTTATAAATAATTAAACGCCCAACCGCTCCCCATAAAATCCCAGCAAAAACTCCATACAGTATAATATAAAAAACAGAAAGAAAAAACCATAGATAGTGTAACAGGCTGTGTATAAATTTACTAATCAGAAAAATAAATGTATAGTTGGCCTAGGAAACCAAGAATACTGGCAATGCGACAAACCACGAAGTGGTTTCCATGGTTTTATTATTTACTTCCGTAAGAAAAGATTGTAAGTAAATAAAAAATCAGCCAATTTAAAATAAAAAAAAATCTAAATATGATTTTTGTAAAATCTATGAGACTAGGACTAATAATAATACTCCAGACAATTACACAAATCGCTTGACCCCAATCTAAGCACTAGGCTTGTACTATGGGTACTGCACAATGAACTGAGGGAGCTCCCAGAAACGCCTCGTTTCCAAGCCAATTTAGTTAAGTTTGTTTTTTAAATTGACCTGACTAGAGATTGAACCTGGGCTCCCGGCTTGGATGGCACATCCTCTGCCACCAAACCAACGGGTCAGTCGTCAACTGACCTGTTGACTTGACTGACAGTAGGGGCACGCTATGATGGCCGTTTTAACACATTACAATAGTGACGTGTAATGTCAATTTATTATCGAAAAAAATATAATCAAATGTGAGTCGCATCTATAAGTTTTTGGATTTATAACTAGTATTGCAAGTAGTAGCTGATTAAGAATATTAAAAATATAAACTGGATGTTGGAATGAAAATGAATATATGTACATTGTACATATGTACTTTATTTGCACACATGAAACAAATTCATACAAAAAAAAAAGTGCTACGAAAGGCCATATTTAATCAGATTCATCTATACTGCTATTTTCAATGTCGTCGCTGCTATCATCAACTACATAAATTATAAGTTCATTTTCTAAAATATTATCTAACTTCACATCTTTTTCATAATCTTCCCTTATTAATTTAACATTTCTATTCACAACCTTTTCCCAGTCTCCTTCAGTCACATGTTCACAAGCTTCTAATATTTTGAGCATTTTTGTTGTGGTAAATGGGGGTTCTGTAGTGCGTCTTGCAGCATATCCCTTAATTTAAGCCCACATCAACTCAATTGCATTGTATTCACAATAGTAAAGCGGTAACCGTATAACTCTGTGCCCATGTACTAAAACTGTTTCGTCATTGACGTATTGGATCTTGGTTGATTTGTTTTCTTTTAAAAGAAGTACTAATTCCGCTTTTAACACATTTATGTTTGCATCTACGCCATTTTTTGAAGCCATGCGACGATGTCAGCTTTCTTTTGGGATTGGGCAGGTGGCTTACCAATTTGCATCGAGTGGTATGGGGAATTATAAAAGATGGTCCACCATTCAGTAAACTTTTGTCCATTAATTTCTTCATGATAGTCTCCAGTGGTTTTTGACGCAAAAGCTCTGAGTGAGCCTTCGACAAACTCGTTCATGGTTCCGGCGTGACAAATTATAATCCGCGATCCTTTTGCAACAGGAACTTTAAACGTAGATGCTGCAGTGTCATCGGTGCAAGAACGGCTTACAGTATGGTTAGTATTAAGCCATGTTTCATCCAAAAACACATTTTGCCCATTTTCAATTTTTTCACTTGCCTTAAAAAAGTATACCTTGCCATCACGATATCGAATCTTCCCATAAATATTTTGTGTTTGTATCGAAATCCAACGGTCTTCAGAATCTTCGTTAACGAACTTTCCCCACCGGAGAATAATCCAGCTTCCTTCAGTGATTGCACTAACTTTTTTCTCGTTGGATACTCCTTCCGTAAATAGTAGCCGTACAGCTAAAATTGGCCCTCCTTTTAGAGAGTCACGTTCGAAATAGTTACGAAGTCGTATGACGAACTCACGTGTCTGACAGTTTAAAACAGTTGTCTGCGTATGTTCGGCCACGTTGACGAAATCCACAACAAAACGCATAAACATCATATAAACGCATAAACATGATTCGAATCACCCAAAGCGAGACTCGCTCAACAATTCACCCCACTTCGCATTCGAACTCACTTGACCTTCAAATGGAATTCTCTAAACCAAACATTTTAGGAGCGAAGTGAAGTGATCTTAGATGCGAGTTTATCGGGGATTGCTATAAGAATAAACATCTCAGTCGATATTTCGTCTTAGTGTATTTTAACTTGTCTGAGATAATTACGTTAAATAAAACTTGTTTTTAGATTAGATTGTCGTATTTAGCGAAACGTCAAAAATTCATTAACGATGGTATGACTCGCTACCGCACTCATCGAGGCGGCGCTAATATCTCTGTCGACTTTAGAGAATGTCTACAGTTGACAATCTCACCGCGGATTCAGAAGTGAATTCGACTAATTTGCTTTAGAGAATCGCACGGCAGCTTCCAAATTAACGAGCAAGGGTCATCAGTAATGCAGTATCAATGTCTGAAATTCAAAGCCAAGTCAAAACTATATCACAGTCTCAGTGCACTCAGATTGTTCTTTTCGAAGCAATGTCAAGCCGAAACTGCTTTGTTTTGCATTGAGCATTGACCTGAGTTTACCGGAGGTAGTAGTTGTGCTGGCCAGCGATCCTCTAAGTGACGATTGTATTAGATTTCATATTTTAAAATTTCGAATTTCGAAAATCATAAATGCCGAGTTGTGTGGTAAATAAGTACACTAATGATTATAATCTTGTAACGTATATGTATATTATAATTATAATAATAATATAGTATAATTAATTTATATAATTGACCTAGTCCATTAACTGTTTTTTTTGTTAGTTAAAACATGAAAAGATTTGTTCACGGGACGATAATTATTATATAGTTAGACCATAATATACTTATATAGTTTTAGTAATCAATGTAATAAATTAATTTTGTGTCCTAAAATTGTACTTACATTCAATAAATTTTATGACTAACTGCACGTCACTATTAACAATGAAGAACAGCAATTTGCTCCTTCAAAAGTAACACCTGTGTCTATACAATACCCAATTTATATTTCAAAACATCAACTAGTGCGACACTGTAGGTTCACAAGACATAGCACTATGCCAAATTTCAAGTTTGCGCCTCACACAGTATCTTAGAAAATTGACAAACAGACACACAGACCTTTTTTTTCTTAAGGTATGGAATGCTAAAAATGCATATAAATGACAATACATACACAACTTGTTATATTTCGAATAAATAGTTTATTCTATTTTACTATTTCTGATTTAAATTGTGTGATTTTAAATTAAAAGTTTATACTAAGTTTTTTTTAAATCATGTGAACCACAGGCAGATCCGCGGGGTTATTACCTAATTTGCAGACAGCGACGGCCACGCGATCACTGCGTGACCGGTGATTAATTGTAATAAAAAATTAGTGTCATATATGTATGACGATTGCGTATCTATTATTCTATAACCGTAAAATGTAATTTTCTTGGTAGATTTAGGGCTACTATACAAATTACATTACACAAATTCTCGTTTCGACAGCAGATCGCGCGATATTGGCTGTCGCATGCTGTCTGCAAGTTACATAATAAACGTGCGGCTTAGGCGACATGAGACCTATTCGCAAGATGACTTGTAGTCGTAAAAGTACTTATTTGCAATTGGCGTAATTCTAAAAATGTCCTATTTGGGTAATACCCTATTCTACATAAGACATATTCTTAAGAAAAACTAGTTTTCGAATTGCCTCATTTTTCTAATTAGTCCTTAATAAACTACCTAATTTATATTGTTCGTACTGATAGCCAAATAGCCAAGTAAAATTAATTGCCTATTTAACTACCTACTACTTACGTAAAAGAGTTTAAGGAATATAAAATAATATCGTATAACAACATATAGTAATCCTAAGTATAATGAAACTCAAAACAAAAATTATTAGTACTAACGACATAATATTATGTCCATAAAATGTCTCAATGACTTCAAACGTTTTAAAAACGTCTGGCAATAGTCTAATTCATCACGACGTTATACATGAACAATCATTTATTATCCGACTACGGCAAAGCCAAAATGTAGGTTGTGTTTTCAGCATGCTATGTATGTATGTTCGTCTCTTCCCCGTATATCTTCTAAACTACCTCTTATAATAACTTTCAATGTAAAATGAAATTTTAAAACTAAAATAAATTGTATAGCGGCACTGTACACACTTTCCCGAAAACCCGACTATGGAAAAAATCGCATTCTGAAAAGTACGAAACAAGAAAATATTCTTGTCCGAAATTCTTATCTACCAATTACTCAATTATTTATCGTGTAATAAGTAGACAACTTCTAGTTTTGAATTTAACACAAATATAGTAATGGTCAGAGGATAGCCGTGGTCGCATGCCACATTGCCTTTTATGAGGCTTTACCAAAACCTACAGCCTGTACCTATATATTTCAAATAATTAAATTAAAGCAGACTCTAATATCCATTCAAATACTATTTCTTTTTAAAATAATAATTATAGTCGTTAAAACGAATGAGATTTTCTTTAAGAAGACATTAATTTGGAGAACAGGTATTTTCAAGAACAAGTCATTTGGCGAACAGGTCTTTTTGAGAATAAGTCATTCTGTGAACAGTCCTTTTTAAGAACGGGTCATTCGAAGAACAGGACTTTTTGAGGAGTAAGTCATTTCGCGAATAGGTCCTATGTCGCCTAAGTCTGCCAGCTGCCGGCCTGCCGATGATCACAGTGTCACGATGACAGCAGTTTTGGAAAAAAATATGTTTGGAGTTATATTTTTATAATACAAACTATTATTTGTGTTAAAATTTTTTTTATGTAATTATAGCGTCATTAGATTTTTCAAAGTACTATTTTTTTTATGAAGAATAACATTTTTTTTTGGACAAAAATTTTCTATTTTCTTAAGTGCTGTCCAATGTTATTTACTATAGACCGCTGTGCTCCTCATCGTTACTGTTATTACCTGACTTGTCTGGAATTAGCAACCAGCATACATCTCCACAAACACAGTCTCGGAACGAAGTGTGGCGGTCAGAAACAGTCTTGCAGGTGTTTATTGATATTTGGATGAGTGTGGAACCATTTAGTTCAAGAAACATTGATGTGAGTTGTTATATTAAACTTATTATATTAAACGAGCAATATTCGTATATATATACACACCGGCACAATTAGCGGAACAGAAAAAAAAGTGAGACTATGAGATAATAACGCATATATTTGACGAAAATGTAATTAGACACAAAATAACAAATTGATTAACATCTTTTAACAACGACTTTGAAAAGTCTTCGTTATTTTTTATTGAAAAATAAAGAAATTTGAAATAAGTGAAATTTTTAGATGATTATGAACCATCACAAAAAATAAAAAAAAGTAAGCATTAAACGATTTAACAATAAAATTAAAGCATAATTAATAACGAGTGTTTCCCCCTCTTGCTCTGATTACGGTTTCCATTCGTCTGGGCATGCTACAGATTATGTTATCGATGATTTCTTGAGGCAACCGCTCCCACTCCTCAAGTAATGCGTTTCCAAGTTCATTCAGATTGTTGGGGGGTGGCATTCTGGATTTAACCCTTCTTTTTAGCAAGTCCCAGACATGCTCTATCGGATTCATATCGGGGGAATTTGCTGGCCACTGCATCACCGGTATACCTACGTGGCTCAGATATGCCTGTACCGATTGTGCACTATAAGCACGAGCATTATCTTGCATTAGAATAAAGTCGTCACCAATAAATGGGGCAAATGGTACAACATGTTCTTCTAAAATGTCTCTGATGTATCGATCTGCTGTCATGGTCCCTCCTGTGACTATCACTAACTCCGTGCGAGCTCCCAAACATATCCCTCCCCAAACCATAATCGAGCCGCCACCATAAGCCACTGTGTGTTCAAAATTAGACTGTATGTGGCGTTCTCCTTTGCGTCTCCATATTCGCTGTCTCCCATCGACCTGTTTTAAAAGAACTCTGCACTCATCAGTAAAGAGAACCTGCTGTCATTCGTTCAAATCCCAATGACGATGTTCTCGCGCATAGCTTAATCGGTTTACGCGGTGACGTCTCTCAAGTTTTGGGCCTTTGGCAGGTATATACGACCCTAAACCAACTTCTTCAAATCTCCTGCGAACTGTACGCTCACTTACTCGTACTCCTCGAACGTGTTCCAGTTCATTTCGAGCTTGTACAGCCGTTAATCGCGTATTCCTACGAACTCCAAGTTGTAAAAAACTGTCATCTCGCCTCGATGTACATCTTTTTCTACCTTGACCCCTCCTCCTCACAAGAGAATTAGACGATCTTTACCGCTGGATGCTGCGATGAATCGTTGATACTGGTCGACGAAGCCTTGAGGCAATCGATCTGTAGGTATGGCCATTTCTTCTCATTTCATCAGCCCTAATGATTTCCAGTGATGTTAAGTCAGGCATAATAAAGAGCTTTTAATAAACAAAATTGCCTATAGAATAACAAATTTATAAAAAACCATTAAGTACAATTTTTCAAAAAAATTACAATTACGTAGTTATTACTCGAACAAGTTGACAAAACGTATTGTTCGGGAAAATAAAACAAATGAATGAAAAAAGTGTATGTCATCTAATTTTCTATTTTCAAATTTGACAATAAATTAAAAAAATATCATAACTGGCCAGTTCCTCAAGTAAAAGATTTTAAAATCCTGCTTTTTTTGTGTTCCGCTAATTGTGCCGGTGTGTATATAAATATATATATTTGATATCGCTTTCTCGAAAACGGCTCTAACGATTTCGATGAAATTTACAAGATAGGGGTTGAAGGGGGCGAGAAATCGATGTACTGGGTCTCAGTTCTGGGAAAAATCGTTTTCTTCGTCTTTCACACACTTAAAACTTCTAATTTCTAAATGTTTTTAATTTCGCAACAGAGTTTACCTTCTCAATAGCACAGTGGCTCAGTGTGATCTACACCACGCCAAAGTGCGCGGGTTCCAATCCTGCAATGTGGTCAGACCTTTTTGTTTTAAAGGCAAATAAAATAAAATGAAATATGGATTTGCGGGTGTTGTTTTCTAACGAAGTAATAATGTACTCGGACAGTTAACACAGCGCCATCTAGTCCCAAAGTAAGCGCTTGTGTTATGGGTACTAGACAACTGATACTATTTATACACTTCTTTTGTAAATAAATACATATTATACATAAACACCCAGACTCGGGGCGGGAATCGAACCCGCAACCCCCGTTTACTTTCTGACGCGCTTAGCCGTTGTGCCACGGAGGTCGTCGTTTTCTAAATGGCGAGCGATCAGCTTATCTGATAATACATGTGTGACAGTGTGTACAGGTGAGTCACGTTATCTGATTTTGCTCACCGTTGCTGCTCGGACACGGCATCGGCTTTGAACTATCTATCTATATTTTCCTGAACAGTGAATTGAATGTTAAATTTCGTTCCTGCCTTCCTTTAATTTTAGATATTATGTTGTTTAGAAGAATAGTATATTAAAGAATGGTATTATATTTGTATATTTGTAATTGCATTCTCGAAAATGGCTCTAACGATTTCAATGAAATTTACAACATAGAGCTTTACGGTGGTCAAAAATCAATCGACCAAGCTAAGGTCCAATTCTGGGAAAATTAGTTTTCTCTATGTTTTCACACACTTAAAACTTCAAAACAACAGATAATACTTTCTCAGTTGAACAGTGGCTAAAGCGTAAGTCTACCACGCTGAAATGCGCGGGTCGGAATCCTGCATGTGGTCAGACTTTTTTGTTTTTTTTTGTAAGACACCGAGTAAAGCTCGGTCGCCCGGGTACTATGAATGAACTAAATACTTACTCCAGACAATTACTGAAATTGTGTGACCCTGAACTAAGTATTAGGTATGTAGTGTGGGTCTGTGTAGCGCCGGCCTTAGTCATTCGGCTCGATTACCACCCCTCAGTTTATCAACAAATGAAGTAGGTACCACTCGACGAAGTACGGGGGAGCACCCAGGAGTCAATTTAGAAAAGTTTGTTTTCTAAACTGACGGCCAGGTAAGTATCAAACCTACATCTTAACTTGAAAGGTAGATGACCTAATCATCATCCATATATTTGGAATATTGTAACTGTATTGTAACTGTGTTGGAGTGTACAACACCGAACTTCGTCAAAAGTGAAATCGAACATTGTGACTGTTTCTATGCATAATGGAATGTACCTACTCGTATTATTTGACACAGTAACAATTAGAAATTCCAGTTTATAATGCAAAAATAAGGAAGTAATAAAATACCTATGGTAAAATATGAAGTGAAATATGAAGTGAAGGAGAATCGATGCTGATAAATAATTAAGTATTTCATAATTATTTTAATAACAAGGATCCCATTTACTTGACAATAATTAATTCGTATTGCTTTCAGATGTTTAACAGAAATTACTCACATACGTCTAGTCCCGAACGTGTGAGGACAGTGCGAGTCTTAGTCAAACATTTACATTCCTTTTCTGCTAAATATTTGTCAGACCCAGTGGGTAGATCATCAGCGCTTCGTAAATATGCACGTCAAATAATATGTGCGCGAGCATATCACTATATAAAGCATTTGGTTAAAACATGGCCCTTAGATGCATCATTCAGGCTTGTTATGGAACTGTGGCTCAGCTTCATCCAACCTTGGAGATATACAGACAATACCATTAATCAAGACAGGTAAAAAGATATATATTTATGTACTATTATTATTAATAATAATTTTATCGTGAGAATTTAAGTTTTATTATGCTTTTATTTCTATTTATAGTAGTAAGAATGTATGTAAACAAAAACACTGAAATGTGCAAAATAACTATCATTTACTAATCAAAATTCAAAATGGAATGTGTTTCGTTTGTCATTTGTGAACAACAAATTGCTGGAAAGGTTAATAATGCATTTTCTGTAACTACGAAATGTCAAACTTCGTTAAAAATTCGGAAAGAACATAATTTAAAATACAGTAGCGTACGTATTTTAAATTATGTTCGTGCGCGACAGTATGAATGTACTGTCGCGCACATGTCAGTGTATCGTATCGTATCAGTGCGGGGGACATAGGACGTCTAGAGAGCCAATCAGCGTTTACAAACGAACACATTACGACTGGAAAGCCAATGAGCCCTTACGAACGATACGCACCCCCGCCCCACGTCCCGCTAACTCTCCAAAGATATCCTGTTTTCGACTTCGACGCAATAACGGTCACCGCTAGACTTTCGTGCCGCTACGTATACTATCCGTAGCGTTTCTCTTTCTAGTCCGCGCAACATTTATATTGAAGTTTGCCAATTATTATTAAACTCCGGAAAGTGTCTGAATTTTGCAAATATTTTAAAATATTATTTAAATGTAATTAAGACGCTATTAAAATTTCAGCATGAATCGAACACTTGTTTTTTATTAATTAAAAATACAACTTTGGTGTATTTTGGTTCAATGTTAACCCCTCCAAAATTTTTTTTTAAGACATTTCACACAGCGCCATCTAGTCCCAAAGTAAGCAGCATAGCGCTTGTGTTATGGGTACTAGGCAACTGATATACTACTTATATACTTTTCTTTTTGTAAATAAATACATATTATACATAAACACCCCGACTCGGGGCGGGAATCGAATCCGAAACCCCCGTTTAGTTTCCGACGCGCTTAGCCGTTGCGCCACGGAGGTCGTCTCCTTTAATGTCTCCTTTATTTATTTTTTTATTCTAAACTAACTTAACTATCGAAAAGTACTTGTTGACTTATGATTCACATATTTTTTTCGCACCTTTCTCATATGCGTAGTACCTTCCGTACCCATGTAAGTCAAGCAAACAGTCCATTACCTACTCTTCTATCCTGTTGATACTACTACGTAAAATTTCTACCTGAATCAAACATTTCATGAAACATGGCTCACAGGCTCTACTACTATTATAGATTTTTTATATTTTAAGTGATTGTTTATATCTAAAAAGCTAAAAACAATGTGATGCTGCTAAAAAAGCTGTTTTGTGATACAAATAATCCTTTTCAAATTAGAATGCCAATTTTTTTTTATGTTTTCCACTGAAGTATAATAATAATGAGTTGTAAGTACAGTATACCTACACCGTGGTATATCAGGTAGATATTATGTACGTGTACCATACATGTACAATCAAAAACGGACGTTACCTATTTCTTTTTACATAATTACCTACTCAATAACTCAGGTATTAAGCTTACCTATCTTGTGGCTTATTATTTGGCTCTGATTCACTTATAGTATAAATTCAAGTACGCTACCATGATTTCCGAATTGCGTTTTGGGTTAATTTTATTTTATCAATTTCAGATTTCCTGGTTCAAACAATAATCAAGAAGAAGTTTATACGGGTGCTCTCGACCCTAGTTTCACGCAATTTATATCTGAGAATTTTCCGACATACACCTGTATCTTTCAACTGATTTTACCAAGATTTATGAGGCTTGATTTAACTGCTTATAAGAATGCAGTTATGCTTTTTAGATTGGGAAAGGTAAGGAATGTTCTAAAAACCATCTTATTTGGCGCTGGGAATGCATTTACTTTTTTTATCTTACGTTTTTCAAATTAGATAAAGAATTACAAAAATATTGCTCGAGATAGAGATTTACTTCTGTCTAAACTTCAATAATATCAGTTGTTCGTTTTAGATGTTATGGCGCACGATGGACAAACTTATTATGTAATTTTTAGGCTCTCTTTGTGTATAGTTTAGAGATTGTTGACTCCAAATCTCAACTTTTAATTTTTCATATGGCCGCAATACCTACCTACTTTCTTCATCTAAAAGTATAAATAATGTGATATATGGAACAATAAACTAATCTCAATGTTTCAGGTATTTTCTCAACAACCTTTAGTGCCTATTTTAAGAGAATTAGAACATGCAATTACTGCAAATAATTCAGAATATCATAATCCTGACACAAGTCATAATAACTCATTAGATCAAAATTTTACCTATAATGGCGGTGTGCTGCATAAATGGGTTGCTGTAGCAAAACAAGCTATATCTGAATTTAATATATCAACGGATTTTATTTATGAACCAATTTGGAACGAAAATAGCAAGCAATTGCAAATTGAATTTGTAAAAAAGATAATGTCATCAAAAGGAACAGCTGAAAAAATTGTAGATGAATTTAGCGAAAAAGTTAGAAAACAGCATCAAGGTACAATTAATTTATACGTTTTAACAGTAATATGGAATTTAAATTTACAATATATTAAAAGAAATCTTGTGTTGTTTCTAAAACATCTGTTGTCTGTGGTAACAATAGTGTTAACAATCTTTTAGGTATTTGGTCTTCTATTACCCACTTCTTTATGATGGGAAATAAAGACGAAGACGAATTATCATTGGAAGAATGTAAAAAAGTGCCAAACTATTTGAATAACTGTGTTCACTACTTTACCAATATATTTGGGGTGAGATGTTTTTTAATTACCTTCTAATATTACCATTTCTGCTTTATCGTTAGACCGTCAGATGCTTGAAGTCTTAAAGGTTTACCTTTAAGACTTCAAACATCTGTCCTGTTCTTGTTCTGTGTGGGGTCAATAAAACTAGAATTAGCGGACGGTATTCATTTGAGTTTCGAGGTTCACTATTGCGTTCTATGTAATCATGGTAGAGCCAAATAATGTATGTGCAATGTGCATGTGTGTATACGATTAACGAATCTCCCAAACGGTTTAATTAGGATTGTATTGTTTGATGCCACTAATTTGGAATTGTAATATTGTAATTGACATACTATATATTTGACGTCTGCCCCTAAGTATCTGATGGCTATGTATTCCTCCCACTCAGCCTGATGTCAATGCTATTGTTATCGCAATTACATACGTCTGTTCACGCAATGAATAAAAATAAAGTAAATATTACAAACAATCACGCAAATTACGTGATCCCGAACTGGGCACTTGGTTTTTACTTGGCTTGGTAGTTTCCAGTAACATCCAGACTCCAAGACATTTTAGTGAAGTTCATTCCCTAAATTAACCTACTCGAGAATGAAATCCGGGATCCTTGGCTTGAAAGGCAGACAACTGTGCTAATGAACCAGTCAATACTTAAAATTGGCTTATCTTCTTATTGAGTAATCCGATCCAATGGAGTTGAACAATTATAGTAAAAAAAATTAATTATAGTTTAAAAAAACTAAAAAAACTCGCTTTAATGGCAAACCGAACTAAAAAGTAGAAAATAATTTTTAAGTATCAAGAGCTTGTGTTACAGGAATAGAAAATTCCAACAATCAATTACGACTAATTAATTTGGAATAAGATTAAAATAAAAATTAAATTATCAATAAAATAATTCAATTATAGTAAAAAAAAGTGTGGGGTGCAATTTACTATATTTTCACAATGACTTTAATATTATAAACAACTACTACTGAAATAATTGTAACATTTAATATCAAGCACCTAATACTACTATATAAAACCCAAACTATAATTTTTTCCGCAAAATTCAAATTATTTCAAAAAGCGTGTTTTTTTAGTTTTTTTAAACTATAATTTTTTCCGCAAAATTCAAATTATTTCAAAAAAACTTAGTGTGGTCCATTGTAATACGTTTGACTTAATAATGTAATAATTTCAAAATGCATGTAGAAACGTTCCGTAGCGACATCTATGGTACCATAATTGTACCATTAATTTTAATTAAATTTCTTTTTGTCCTGATGATTCTAGTCAGGACAATAGAACAGTTATAAAATAATTGTATTGTCATCAGTCCTTGACCCCTGTGCAAATTTTCAAGCTGATCAGACGTCTGGAATTGCTAAAAATTACGCTGAAAGATTCCGTTACATACACACATACATACAGGTGAAGCTAATATAGCGTGTTAAAAAGAGACTACCTACATCATGTTACTCCAAAGTGAGCTCTGCATTTTTTAAAAAGTATTCCAAATCAGTGTAGTAGTTTCAAAGAGTGACCAATTTACCCTCAGTTTTATTATTTGTAGAATTGTATTGATCGATTGACGATAATATAAAACTAATTATTTTCGACTTTTAAACACTATTTTCTTTGGACTGTACACTATGATGTTAAAATGTCCTGTATTTTAAATTTCAATGAAATTCAATCTATCAGAGGCTTTGTGACAGGCATGTGATCAGTGTAGATTCTTTGACTCCCACTGTAGTAGGAACTATCCAATACTATTCCGATACACTTATGAAATCACCCGAGTGGATGTACATTTGTCAGAGTCGAACATAGCAGCGGAAAGTAACAGCTATAGTAAGTGGTGTCTCAGACACATGAATGTCAAAGGCCTTAAAAAGTTTTGTGGACTTTTTGGCGGGAACGGGAGAAGTGAGGTTGTCATTTCATTTATATTTTCTATTTTTTACATTTTTAGGAGTTTTAAAGTACAACAGTGATAGTATATTGTGTTTTAAAGTTCTGTGTAAGTGACAAGAATGGAGATCTAAATAAACATGTGTAGCTGAAGTTTTCGCGCTCTTCCAAGAAGTCCTTTATAACTTCAGTAAAGCCTGCTATCACTTTACTGGAGGAGTTTCACTATAAGAAAGAACTAATTTACTTGTGATTCTACATATTCTGTGACTGTATACTAGTTTGTGTTGATGCGTGACATTGGCAAACGCGCTAATCATCTACTGAATTGTTTTCTCGCTTTACTTGACGTTGGCAATGTACTCACATACGGTGCCATTTAAAAATTAAAAAAAAAAAAAAATTAAAAAAATTAAAAGTTTTGTGTGAAGTATCAAATGTAAGCTCCTTTGAGGCCTTAAATGGTGTTATGTGAAATATCAAACGAGTCCTTTTAAAAATCACACACAATTATCACAAATACGAAAACGTACAGTTTAAACTTTTGTTTTTTTTTCACTTTTCCGAAAAATCTTAGAATTGCTGTCCTTCCATTTTATATTCAAATACATCTCTCAAAAATATAAAAAAAAACATGTCATGTAGTATCTAAGTGTGGCGTACATTGTAGGAAAACTATCAGGATTGCGTTGCGTCACATTCTTTTTTTTACATAAAAAGAAAGTTCTGTGACAAACTGTTTGCGGTTGGTTGGTGACAACTGATATTACGAACAATGAATTGCGCAAATACGACTTGCAGTTCGCTTAGATTATTACATTACAAAAGGGAGACCTATGTTCGGCTTCCTCGGGACCTAGACTCGGCTGTAGTTAGAGCCCTAGGGGACTAAGGTATATGCGTATGAGTGGCTACAAAAAAAAAACGGCTACAAAAATCGCAGATCTAGGAAGCGGAATTCTTGTCATCATCACTCTTTTGTGTGCTTACCTTATTTTATTGTGCTGACATTTTATGTTTTATTTACAGCTGAATGAATACTCTCTGTTCCGACTGGAACCTGTGGTAGAGGAAACTTTATTGGAACATTCGTCATTTGCAAACACGAGTGGCTTACCATATTCTATAACCGATAAGGTAATCTCCATATTCACCCAAGTCCATAATACTTGGACACTAGTTTTTCAGATTCATAGTTGAAACAAAACATTTGTTAATGTTATATAGTTGAGGTCGATCAACTATTTTTTATTTACTGCTGTCCGTGATATATAATACAAATATTATTTTTTTATCATAAAGATATATCTATCCCATCAATATATCAAACCTTGAAAACAGATATTATACAAAAAATGTTATTTTTCAATACAATACGGTTTTATGGCCAATGTTTAAATAAATACTTAAAATTATTTATAGTAATTAATTTAAGAGCTCTTTGAAATTTTTGTGCGAAATAGTGATATTTTGACGCTCTACTTCTCAGAAACCTTAAGATTTTTAAATATTCTGTTGGCAGTTTACAATAGTTCTATTTCCCTTCTAGAATATCGGTGTTGCATATTTTCATATTTATTTTATAATATCTTACAATAACTATTCTACGAAGTCAGTTTACAAGGAAAATTCTCAGACGTGGTAGTTTGACGTCCTAATTAACATTGTTTCCACGAGTTCTAACAATTACTGAAATTATGTTCAGATCAAATATATATTCTTATTGAATACTGCCGTTGTGGAAACAGATAAAAATATTTATAAAGGCTTATTTTAAGGATAAAGTGTGATTAAATATCGATTTAGTTCCAACAAAAACAATAACTTATAAAAAAAACGATATGAAATGAAACTTCATTCAATGTAGAATATATAACAGAAATTATATTTTTTTAAATAATCAGTGTAATAAATATAATAAACATAATAAAATCAGTATAAAATACGCGATGACGCCGACCTTGTTAAGGACATTAACCATAACGAAATTAAATTAGTCGCGCGAAAATTTCTCAACTGTGGAGACGGGGTGGGACGGCTCATTATACTTGCCCAGCACGCGTCTCTTTTGGACAGCCTAAGCCGCTTCACGGCGCCCCCTCGTAGGTTATAAAACCAGCCACCCACAAGACAACTCTCCCCGCGTGCATCAAACCGCGCGGGTTCTCAATTTCTTTCTTTAACGCGTACAGACTGCAGGCAACGTGACCTCCTTCACGAGTTTACGCGAGACCACCAAATAGATATATGCTAGAGCAGGAAACCTTTTTGAAACCTAAAGAGCGCGAGCCCGGCCTCTCCAGGCTTAAACATCGTGCGCAAAAATGGCGGCACTCTTATCTACTACAGAAGGTCCCTGCACTGCATTCTGATCGATACGCCCGCTTTCACTGATATAAAGGCGTCGGTGTGCTGGGTAGCCCTCACGGGGCACGCGCCTATCACACTTGCGTCTGTATATCTCCTCCCTCCGTGTAAAGCGCTAATTAGAAGCAATTTAGAGGCCCTCCAAAACTTAGACGACTCTGTCATACTCGCCGGCGACCTCAACGCTAAACATCGTCGCTGGAATTCGTACTCGCGAAATGGCAGAGCTTTAGACTAACTGACCGATGGCCTTAATCGTGAAATTTTACAATTACAATTTATTAATTGTTTTGTTAATTGCAATTGCAATTATACAGTGTTTTTTTTAACTAGGACAGTATAGATAAATCCGAATCTATAAGATACAAGGGTACTGTCTTAGTACTTTGGTCTTTTTTCGTATTTAACAATTTTGGCATTTTCAATTTTTTGGTCGTGTGCGATTACCATAAAAAATTGTAAAATTGGCAAAAAAATTTTTTAACGCCGATCGACTCAGTTTTATGTAAGCATTATTTCATTCTATCGAAGGAAAAAATCTGGACAGCAGAAGTTGGTCAACATTGATGAATTTTTTTTTCATACAATACAGTTATGACCACAAAGCAACCCCCTCCGGCCAAATCGGCAAGTTCACTGCCCTTTCGTTAGGTTTCACTCAAACATAACACATCCAATCTTTTCTCTTCCACAATATCAATCACTTCATTCATTTTTCTTCAATCCCACCTCTCACATTCCACGCAGCTATTCTGCACTCCTACCTCCATTTCCCGCCGCGAGGTGCACAGCGTGTTGAGTGGCGGTCCCCAACGCCGAACTGCAATCTGCACATTCCAGCGATCTTTTTAAAAATCATAGAACTAGACATTTTAGTCTTTTCTGATTCCAAAATAAATACTTATAGATTGTTGTCTGTGTGTTTGTATGTTTATTTCTTTAAAGCTCAGAAACTGCCATTGAATTTCTATACAAATCTTTCTGTATGAAGAACTAGTCTCATTTACTTAATAAAGTGCACAATATCATCACGTTCATCTTTATTACAGCGGTGCGAAATTATTTTTAATTAGTGAAGGATGTGGACTTGAGTTTTGATTAATAATTATATCTACTCCTGACTACGTAACTAGTGGTTTCTAGGTAACCGATCTCAATACTAGTAGTGCGAGACATATAAATACTTACCTCTATTCAATCTTTAGTTTTAAAATAGTACTTATATTAAACATAATAATATGTAACTAATATATATTTGTGTCGAGGAAAGTTATTGTATTTCCTTTACATGCATTTAACGCGTTTAACGCGCGAGAACACTTAATACTAATTACTTATATTATATGTATTTATTTAAAACGAAAAAAATTTAATAATAAAAATCGAAACTGTTGATTTGGAAAACTAACAAAATTATATTGTTACGGTTGGACCTTAGACGTAAGGAATAAGGTCGATTTTTAATGGAACTAAAAACGTAACTTTTAGTGCTTATATCTCGAGACCTAGACTTTGCAGAGTTATGACCTAAAAACGCATTGCTAGTTTTAAGATCTACTATCGAATGGTATAAGTCAAATTAAGAAAGAAGAACGAAGTTGCACCTCGAATATTCCCGAGCGATGACGAGTCATGTACCTATGACTCATGCAAACAGGCGGCGTCGAGAACAATGTCGAATTACTGTTAGCGAGCGAATTAACTAGAAAGTTCCACCCTCGTATTACCCGACTATAAATAGAGCTCCGTGTCCGCCGCCGAGTCAGTGTTTCTCAACTAGCGATCGAGGCGACATCAAGGCGAATTACATAGACCACTACGACGACTACTACGACGACCTTGGATAGAAGAATTGCGATTCGTTGTGAACGTTGTTAGCGTGTACCTTCGGTGACTATTATGCGAGTACCTACTTCGGGGGCGACTACGAAGACTAAGGACCGCCGTAATTAAGTTCACGTGTTTATCCTTTGTAGTTATCACTTTATCAGACTATAAATAAATAATCAATCATAATTAAATGGTTGATCAATCCAATTATAATGTTAAAATATTATTTGTTGCATGTTCAGCTGCGCAGTAAATCCACTAATATACATTACATGGGCGATCCTGATATTATGCCTATCGCATCTTATGAAAGTACAATTTTCGTCAGAATCTTATATCAAGTGGCATCAAAGTTAAATGAAACGGTATGTATTGTGGCATAATGTGTTATTTACAATTATATACATATTTAAGTTAAATAATAATATCAGTATCTTGTTTTTAGTACAGTGAAGAGTTTTCAAGAGTTTGGAATAAAAATGATTTTTGGGGACTTATAGCTCATGAGATATTACAAAAACCATGTGTAATACAGACATATGTGAAGGATACCACCAATCATAACTATATAGTAAGACAAGAGCTCCCCGCCCGGTTGTCTTTACGACGTTTTGGGTCTCATGCATTTATTTTTTGGGCTACAGTTGGCTACGTTATATTTAAATTATTGTCTTTCAGTGGTTTCTTTTATATCTTCTGCCTTGTAACAATGTGGATGTTATTTGTGTTAACTACAGCCTTTTTAAAAAAATTAAGTATCATCAAAACTTGATCGTTTTGTAATTTTGTTAATAATAAAGATTTTTTATGATATATTAATTTTATTTCAATTTATGGCTCTATAATTCATAAAGTTAGTGTAGTCTCTTGGCAATAGTAGATACCTACTCTTGATCTTCTTACATCTTTGTTCCGTGTATTGATAATGGTTCGCATCCATGGCCAGGTAAGGTTTGGATAGGATAATTAGTGTATTTTTATAAGTTGGAGTTAGGAATAAATGATATAAGGAAAATATATAGTTATACGTAATAGGAAATCTCAGTATAAAAACTATCGTATTGTCAACGTAATAGGATCCAGTTTGAATTAAGTCATAATAGTCTGTCAGGTCGGACTGTTTACTGATAAGTAATTTATCGAATTCGTACAAAGTAGTTAGTCTTAGAGATATATTTCATATTTTCTGGAGATATAATCATATGAGAAGTGATCTGTAACTTTGAGAATAATATGGCATTTTCTAAAGAGTTTAAAGTATTAAGAATGGTTTGACAATTCATTTTTAGTAACTAGTAGCCTGGTAGGGACTACTAATTTTAACAGTCTGATAGTTTATAGTTAGTAATTTTAACCTCTGATAATGCCATTAATGTGTGTATATATTTTATACTGTTTACTATAACATTTCAAGTGTTATTATATGCAATTAATAATTGTTTATTTAAAGTAATAGCTTTATAGTAGCTTTTATGATGCTCTTGATTTCTTTGTAAAATAGAAATGGCTTTCTTATATTCAAATGCATCGCTAAAGTTTAAGTTTCCGGTTATGCTTTTTATAATAGAGCCCAGACCATTTATTAGACCACGTATAACTCGATTATCAGACTTACTTAAACAAAGTTTGAACTACACACTAATCGGCCGTCTCACCAGCCGGGGCCGCTAGAGGTCCGGCCCTCACCCGAATAGGAAGCCCGTTAAAATGCACGCAGGTGCGGAAAACTCTCCTGGCGACGCCTTGAGCCCGAGGTCCGCCCTCCATACGAGGTGTCCCACGTCTAGAGGAACCCTCAGGCGATCAGCCATCTGGCAGGGCGCCTTTAGCGCCCGCCCCAACGCGACCGGTGACTCTTTAAAAGCCACTAGGGCTAACAGCAAAGTAGAGGGTTTTTAGTCGGTTCGAGTCCGAGACTACTCAGTCGGCGTAGAGTCCGGCTGAGTGTCCGTGCGGATCTTATGCCCTCTCAGAAACAAAAAAAAAGTGCAGCACCGCCGTCGTCCGCGCCCTACCAAAAAAACACAAGAACAAGCGAAGACACCAGCAGAGACTCAAGCTCGCATCAATGGAAAAAAGGAAACGTTTTAGTTTCGTCCGCATCCCGCTCCTGTACCCGCATCACATTTGGTGGACTGGCGTGTGTGCGGTACAGTTCGCGTGTGCATAGTGGCCTCAAGGCGATCGAGGATCGTATCCCAGCCGGGTCACGAACAAATACACACTCCTAACACAATCCTACCAGCATCATTCACTCTCTTATCTCCATACTTGCCTAGGACAGACTCAAATCCTGTTTGAACTGTCCCGACCCATCCATTCATGTCTCCACACAATGTGATTCTCTCATTCTCTTCAACTGTCGCTAGAACTTCCCTAACATTCTCTCAAAAGCTGCTCTAGTTCGCCCATACCGATAGAGGACACTTACACCACTAAAAAATCTTCGTCAACCCAGTTTTGAGACGCACCCAAAGCAGTCTTGGGTGTACACACTTATACTTAGTTATACAATTAATCAAACGAGAGGACAGTAAGACGCCTACCCCTTGGCATCCCCTTTCTTGTGATACCCCTGACTACAAAGTGATACCCCCTCCAGCCGAGTCAGGAAGTTCACTGCCTTTTCGCTCAGTTTCACTTAAACATAACACATCCGATCTTTTTTCTTCCATAATATCCAATCGCTTTATTCATCTATTCTTCAATCCCACCTCTCATATTCCTCACAGCTATTCTGCACTTCCCTCCCTCCCTTTCCCGCCGCGACGTGCAGCGTGTTTGGTGGCGGTCCCCAATGCCGGACTGCACTCTGCTCACACCATCTTTTTCATTTTTGTCCTTAATGTAAAGAAATGTGGTAACTATGACATTTATAAATTATAACATAATTAGAGATGGACTAGTTCACAAATGATTGTCTTAAGTTGTCATACCTATAAAGGTCGGCCACACAATAAGGACATGTCCTGCACAGCGAGTTTGTACAGTTGCACAGACATTTTGTTATAAGATAGGTACAAAGGTACACAGACATTGGCGCAAACTTCAAATTTGACATCCACATGTATTTTTTGCTCGAACTTAAGTCTGTGCAAACAACCTGCGCAGACATAAGTCGTTGTTGTGTGGACAGACCTTTAGTTATTAGTAAAACAAACATTTTTACAATTTTTGTCTGTTTGTATATTTGTGTTTCGATAGAAACCACCATGAATTAAAAAAATAATAAACGTCATTAGAAGTGTCAGCACCACGACGAACTCTTGCAGCCCTCAGTAGCTGATCCCGTAGTGCCCGCCGCACTAGCCGTACACAGCTATAAGCCGTGGCCTTGGGATACCCTCGCCTTCGATGTGACTACGAGGCTGATCTGAGCGCTCCGCACTCACTATATCCCTCTTTAATGTTTACGTCCAACTTTGCGGCCATTAAAGTTACTAGATGGTTTACATTCTCACCCTTAACCTCCGGAATACAATAAATTTCAACGTCATTGAGGAGCAAATCCTGATCACTGTCATTTAGTTCAAGTTTAAGGCGCTGCACTGTTTTAGCGAGCTCCCCACCCTCGCATGTCTCCGCTAGATTGTTGCGAATTCCTTTGCTCTTCAAGCGCCGCAACTCGGTCTTCTATCTTATCCACGCGCTGGTTCAAATCAGTCACTGCAGTATAAAGTTTATCAATTTTATTTCCAACATTTATCATTTCATGGCGCATAGCCACCATTTCCTCCTTCATCTCCTTTATGGCCATTAGGTGATCGTTGTCATCACACTCCTGTTGCACCTTAACCGGAGTCTCTGTATTATCCCTTCGAGGTTGTCGGCTAACACAATCAAGACATAACCATTGTAACGGTAGTTTAAAATTTTTTGAGATTTTTCAAGCAAACTGTCATAAGTGTTGCTACAACTTGTACATTTAACAATGTCCGCTGAGCTTGCATGTCTCCCACACGCAGCACACTTCGACATTTCAACGTCGTATTTAGGAGATATTTGAAATGAACAGATGAATAAAATATGGTAATTTGTAAATAAACCGGGTCAAATGTCGCTCAGCCGTCCTGTTATTAAGTGTCTATCAAAATACAAAGGCACAGAATGACGTTGATATGGTAAATATGTGAAAAGAAATAATATCTGGGTGTGGGACTCGAACCCTCGATCTTTCACCGCCGTAATTAGTAGCCACACAGCTACATAGGCAGTCTTGCGAAAAACAGTTATCCATGAAATGTTCCATAAATGGGTGTTGTAGATCGAGCCGTAATCATAAAATAACCGTATTAACAATGTAACACATGCGGAGGTACACACGTAACGGATTTATAAAGATGTATTCATTGGTTATCATCACACTTAACAAATCATATTATATAATAAATGGTATTATTGTATAGTCTTGTAAACAGTTTTAGTATGCACTTAGCCACAAATTATACACTTTTGTCGCAATATTTTTAATAGGTACACACCTTCAATTTTGTCCATACACCTTGAGTCTAGAGTCACAGATTAATTAGTTTAGCTACAGTGAACTGATTTATGATACTCATTTGATCTAGGAACCTTTCTAGGAACATAAGCAACCTTTAGGTAACCTATAGGTAAATTAAAAACAAAACGCTTGACAAATAACCTCAATTTTTTCAATGCTGTAATATATATAAATTGGACAATATTAGTGTTAAATATGCATATTTCACAGTTTCGTGTATATAACAGTAAAGTAAACAGTAAGCAGTGTTTTTAGAATGCTACGTGCGTAGTATTCGCTCACGCTACGCACATCCATATCAACTCCCTTCAAGAAATAAAGAATAGATTGATGCGCAGAGCCACCGGTGCCCCTTTTTACGTGCGTAAAACAGATATGCATTATGACTTAGAATTGCTCACAATAGCTCAATATCTAAAGAGGCGTCGAAGCGCTTCATTCACCGTTACTCCCTGGACCCGAATCCCTTAGTGGTTAGGGCGTCATCTTACACCTCCGAGTCTGGCGTTCCTAAAATATCGTAGGCCTAGACATATGTTAGGCGACAGTGACGACATTAGACGTTCGAACTCGAACATGCTTATACTTACATTCACACTACAACCGCGCTGCCACCACCGGTGTTTCGGTCCCCCGTTTAATATCGCACTGCACGCATACGTACGGGCCTTAGGCCACATTGTAAACTTGCCATATAAAATACTGAGCACACGAATCGGCCTTCAGCCGTCACACCGGCCGGGTCCTCTAGACTAGAGGTCCGGCCTGCACGCGAATAGGAAGCCCGTTAATATGAACGCAGGTGCGGAATCTCCCCTGGTGACGCTCTGAGACCGAGATTCGCCCTTCAGATGGTCGACCGTCTGGCAGGGCGCCTTCTGCGCTCTTTCCAACGCGACCGATGATGCTGTAAAAGCCCTACCAGCAAAGAGAAGCGTTTTTCTTTAGTACTTTTTAGTTCGAGAATGACACAACTCAGTCTGCGTAGAGTCCGGCTGAGTGTTTGTGGGGATTTTTTCGCGAAGTTTCGTATCTCTTACTACTAATCATCGAGGAGTACCCTCGTTAGGAGACAATTCTGGCTGCAGCCTCAATTCTTTGATTTTGGACTGTAGAAAGCCGTGTTTTGTTTTTCAAAGTTTTATGTTCATTTTTACTAACCGTTGAGGAGTTCCCTCATGAGAAGACGATCTTGGCTACAGTAGGTCATGGTGAAAATCATGTTTAGCTATCAAAGTTAAGTCTACATGCAAAGTTCTGTATCTTTACTACTAAACGACGAGGAGTACTCTCATGAGGAGATAATCCTGGCTGCAGCATGATTTTATGGTGAATAACATGTTTAGCTATCATAATTAAATCTACATGCAAAGTTTCGCATTTCTACTACTAATCGTCGAGGAGTACCTTTATGGGGAGAAAATCCTGGCTGCAGCATGATCTTATGGTGAATACCATGTTTAGCTATCAAAATGAAATCTATATGCGAAGTTTTGTATCTCTACTACTAATCGTCGAAGAGTTACCCTCACGAAGAGATAATCCCGGCTGTAGCATCAGGTCATGGTGAAAATCATATTTAGCTATAAAAATTAAATCTTTGTGCAAAGTTTTGTATCTCTACTACAAATATTCGAGGAGTACCCTCACGAGGAGACCATTCTGAATGCAGTATCGGGTCATTCCTATTATTTTAGTGTATATTCTCATCAAAACTGAACAAGTACGCAAAATTTCAAAGTCGTAAGTTTAAAGGAAGTGGTTCAAATTTGGCTCGAAAGATTTGAACTAAACATACATGTTAAATAAAATCTTGTAAAAAACCAAACACCACCGAAGTCTAAGCAGATGGCTCGTTTTAATTAGTGAAAGATAATTATTTTGTATTTTTCAGTGTATATAGAGAAGTTGGTTTTATTATTTCGTAATAGAACCTCTCCAGAGAACATAAAAAATAAAACTGCAATTTTGATTATTTTAAAATATCTATAATAATGATCTTTATTCTTAACAATTACATTTTTTTCACATACATTAGAAATCACTAATACGTCATGGGTGAGTTAACAATATCTCTTGAGCGTGAGCTTGGGCACGATGTTCATGGAGGCCAGTTCCTGGAAGAGCAGCTTGCAGGCGTAGGGCATGTCGACGGCAGACACGGCAGCGGAGGAGCGGCACGCGTGGCACCACGCGCGCGCCGCCAGCCGCCCGCACGCGCCGCAGATGTCGGCGCTGAACGCGTCCGACGCCAGCATCAGCCGCTCCATCAGCAGCATGCTGTCGGACACTCGACACTTTTTGGATCTGACGCTCATACCAGAGAATATGTACAAAAGAAGGCCGATTCCCGCTTAACACAATACACAATAATAAAAAACAATGCATGCAGTTAAGCTTTTCATGTTCGTTAATAATTTCTTATACTCATTTTGAAGAGCGATAATTATGGATTCAAATAACTAATATTATTTAGGCATCCAAGGATATTACTCGTATTTATGACGACGTGACGAACAAAGTGAAGATAAACGGAAGCGTTCGCGTATGCCCCCTATTGGCGCTACAATATTCACCCATAGTTACCGAAAATATTGCCGTTGTGTGCGTGCCACGACGAGTGCGTGCGCACACATACATACCGCGTATGTTAACTTGCTATGAAGACATCCTGTTATTTTGCTCATACGTTCAACAATCGAAGCACGGCCGTTCATCAAGTTACCACGTGGCCGCTCTTTTCGCATTTCAGTTTATTCTTTATTTCAACAAAAATATGGGTCAAATCCAATCAAACCTATTTCTGAGTGTGTACTGTCTGGTTGGACGACCTCCTGCGAGTAGACCCAGCTTGGCAGCGGGGTATCCACTTTAACTAATTTCTTTGCATATGTATACAGATTAAAGTGCTGCCACAGTAATCGAAAGAAATTCCCTTAAGAGTGACACAAGCCCAATGGCGAATTGCCTGCTAGTGAAATGCAGATATGCCATATGTAATGCGCTATGGACAATGACAGCGGTATAACGATGGGTCAGTTAGCTGACGTTTCCATTACCATTATCGACCACCTTACTTATAATGTAATGGTAAATAAATTCCCATAAAATTGAAACTCAGACTTACTATTTTTGTCAAAAGAATGTTTAGTTATCTGCCCACATGAACACGGATACCTATCTTTTTTCAACAGATATCCGCGAATACAGATATTGTCACATTGCTATAATATAAAGACATTTGCGCGAGATGTATGTAATCAAAGACTTCTATACAAACAGGTAGACCCGCCCTACTCTAAAAAGTAAGCATTTTTATGCAATCCACGAACATTGAAGACATTGACAATGTTATACACACAAACAAACAATATTTACGTATGTCTATTTAGAAAGTAATGTCTAATTAGTAGTAATATATGAAGACCACATGATTAAAGGAGAACACGAGTTAAAGATAGTCATTTAAGTTTTTTCTAATTTTATACACTACTGTGAGTTTGCGTGACGGGCGTTTCGCATCGCACGCACTATTGTTATTTAATTCCTATTGAATGCTCTAGAATTCGGTTAGTAGGGCGTGTCTACCTCAATGTGTTTTTTTATACTAACTGAGACAGTATGGGCAAATCGGAATCCATAGGAGACACAGGGGAGTTGTCTTAGGAACTATCCAGTTTTGTCTTCGCTCGAGTGGGATGTTGAATGATTGCAACACACCAAATTTTTTTTGACATTTTTATACAAAAATAGCATCCCAATTTTCGTTAGTAAGTTATTTCCTATTGTAGAACATCCGCCATATTGGATTTATGAGTACGTCACATATACAGAAACCTTCTTCTATATACATGTAAGTTGTCGTAATTTTTAATTTTGTACTAAATATTTTTCTTGAACTTGAGCGCATAAATAAATTTAAGTAGGTACTTGGGATGCTGTGTTGATGACCAGGATGACCACGGCCTTGAAATACGGTGCCGAATTAAACAAGCTCGCGCTGCTTCCTTTAAAATGAAACACCTACTTTGTTTACTTTTTCTTTTATCTTCAATGCACCATAGTGAAGCTGTTGATGAAAATACAGGAACACCCGAAATCGTATACTTTTATAATTCAACTAAAGGAGGAGTGGACGAAACAGACAAAAAGTGCTCCATTTATACTTGTAGTCGCCGGACCCGCCGTTGGCCAATGGTTATTTTCTATCGCATGTTAGATATCAGCACTGTGAATAGCCACATAGTGTATGACATATATCATCAAAAAAGTAGTGAAAGGGGTGTTTTCATCAAAGAATTGGCCCGGAGTTTAGTGTTGGAGCACATGAAAAGAAGAGTGTACAATGAAAGGCTGCCGCGTGAAATAAGGGTAAGTTTGAGTCGGGTTCTGGGGTCTGACTTGCCTGACCTTCCAGAACTTCAAGCAAATGAAGTAAAACAAAGAAGAAGATGTCACGCATGCCCACTGAAGCTACAAAGAAAGTCCACATACACGTGCTAGTTATGTAAAAAACATGTCTGCCTTCAGTGTGCAAAGCAAGTGTATCCGGACTGTGCATGATTTATGTGATTTGCTGGCTTGCAGTTTTTTTTATACTAGTAATGGCAAAGTTTGTTAAATGTAGTTTATTAGAGTAACTATCAAGGTTTTCAAATAGAAGTTGATGATTCTATTTAAATTTTTAAGAAAAAGAAACTGATTATTGATCTCATATGATTTTTCCAAAAATAATGTAGCAATACTTATGTAACAGAAATAAGTAAGATCTAAATAAAAATTGATCATAGAAATATACATTGTTTTATTTTAAAATACTTAAAGAAATGACTAGTAATTAGTAAAACTTAAAAAAATTAAAAGTTAAAAAAACTGCTTATAACAATAATATAAAGGCCCGGGCTCGAAAGGGCCCCACGTCGGTGGTTACGCAAAAACAAAACCACCTCAGTAGATAAAGGTTAATGCAGATCGACTCAATTACATGTAAGCGTCATTTCATTGTATCGGACGAAAAAAATCTGGATAGCAGAAGCACGGAAACAATTCGTTCAAAGTGACAAAAACTTTTGTGTGCTAAATAAGTAAAAATGAAATTCAGTTATGGAACAGTGAATGAATTGTTTCCGAGTAAGTCGACTATGATTTAGTACATTGGATTCTGCCGTTGCATGAAAAAAACTTTCGTTAAATTTGACCAACCTACTGTCCAGATTTTTTTCATCCAATACAATGAAATGACGCTTTTATGAAACTGAGTCAATCTGCATTAAAAAAAAGAAACAGTCAATTTTGCAAATTTTTATGGACAACTTATACTTGACCAGAAAAGTTATAATTCCAAAATTATTTTTACAAGAGACCGATAAAACGGTTCTTTTGTATCTTCTATGGACTCGGATTTCTCTATAGTGTGTTGTATGAAAAATATTTTATTAAAGTTGACCAGCTTCTACTGTCCAGATTTTTTTCCTTCGATATAATGAAATGATGCCTATACAAAACTGAGTCGATCTGCGTTAAAAAAATTTATGCCAATTTTACTATTTTTTATGGATATCTCACGCTTGACCAAAAAATTCATAATGCCAAAATTGTTGTCACAAGAAAAGACTGAATGGTTCCTAAGACAGTTCCCCTGCATGTTTTATGGATTCGGATTTCTCCATACTGTCCCAGTTAAAAAAAACACTGTATAGGTAGTACGGCAGTATTACCTGGCGCCGTATCCGATGAGGCAGTCGCGCTCCATCTCGCCCAGGCGCAGGCCGCCGTCGCGCGAGCGGCCCTCGGTGGGCTGGCGCGTGAGCACGGCGCGCGGGCCGCGCGCGCGCGCGTGCATCTTGTCTTGCACCATATGCTTCAATTTCTGATAATACACCTGGCAAATATTGACAATTAAAACAAAATATCTTTTTTTTTTCTTTCTTCATGGCATGACACAGATTATTTACCAATGTCAGCGCATTTGTCAATGTCACGTATTAATAATACATGACGGACACATGAAGCACATTCGAAGTAAATTAGTTTTTTCTTCTTATCGTAAAACTCCAATAAAGTGATACGGCTTTACTGAAGTTATACAGGACTTCTTGGAAGAGTGCGAGAACTTCAGTTTATTTACACCTACTCCATTCTTTTCACTTATGCAGAATTTTAAAACACAATATACTATCACTTCTTTACTTTAAAACTCCCAAAAATGTAAAAAATAGAAAATCTAAATAAAATCGCAACCTCACCTCTCCCGTTTCCGCCAAAAAGTCCAAAACAAAATATCTTCGCAACAAACTATTCTAAACAATCTGTAGTATCGATACCTATCGTCAGTGGAAAGCATATTGTGTAGACTCAGGTGTTATTTTCGGAAATCTATTACATGTGATCATTTCTTACAGTTTTTGCTATCTTCCGCCCAAAATTCCAAAAGCACTAATCGACACGTGTTTCGCCTCTTAACGCAACCTCGAATCATTTGGATGGTTAGCTGACCGAATCTAATCTCTGAAATTTCCTGAGGATGCCTCGTTAAGAGTTGAAACACGTGTGACGATTAATGGTTTTGGAATTTTGGGCGAAGAAAAGTTAAAAGCTATAAGAAATCATCACATGAACTGGAAAGTATATTGCTGTATCATAAATCATAAAATTAACGGAAATTTAATTTTACATTTTGCATTTTTCGAAATACAACGAATAACAAATTCGAACAACGTACAATGTGGATACTTTGATTAGTACAATAAATCGAATAATATCTTATATTCAGACAAACGCATCATTCGTATGGCAACAAACTAACCACTTATGCTTGTACTATAATAATTACTACAAGGAAGCAAGATAATACCTAGCAAGCCTCAAGAATACCAAAAAATAGATACCCGCGGATAGTACTCGCAGTAACATCTAGATGTTATATCTAGGTGTGAGATTGTAAGCCAATATTTACAATTTTCAATACTTAGTTTCCATAATTGCTCTAATCAGTCTAATCGATTGGCCCTTTGACGCGGTGGTAGAGCATCTGCTTTCAACATGGTCGCGTCAATTTGGGAAACAAACTTTTCTAAATTGCCTTGGAGTCTGGGAACACCCAGACTCCAAGGCAATTTAGAAAGTTCTGGGGGAATTCCCAGTAACAACTGGGAACTCCCCCAGAGTTTGTTGTATAATACCCATAGTACAAGCTTACTGCTTAGTTTACAGAATTTGTGTAATTATCTGGAGTATGATTTTTATTAATTCAGCGCCTCTGTCATAAGTTCACGCCGTCGATATTCGATAGCGACCTCGACACAATTTTATATGGTTACTGCTAGAAGCAAAGCATAATTCTTCATATAATTTTTGTATGTAATTCTTACTAACTCATGGGGGAGGCGCTGGCCACACATTAATATCAAAATTCTCTGTAGGAAACTGAGATAAAAAACGAAATTCGGTTTTGGTTATAAAAACAAGCTTCGGTACAACACTATGAATGATTATGACATTATGATGATTACAATTCCACTCCGAATTTCCTGTCGAATACTGCTCGTGCTCAGTTCTAACACTATTTAGCTGGCCGGGCTAGTATTTCAATAATTATACCATTTATTTTTACTTACTGGTCCAGAATAAATGTACGCCTCTAAAGGTTCACCAGTTAAGCCCGAGTAAAAGATATCTTTCCCATGGTAATTATAACCATGCTTTTCTAACTCTTGACATACATCAGTCACTTTAGAACCACCAAACGCAGTTCCTAAAAAAAAGATTGATTTGAGGTGTTAATATGGTATATAGTTTTCATGTACTTAATAAGAAAATTAACAAGCAATAATGTACCGTAGTGGAATTTGCCTTCTAGCAAGCCTGCTTTTCCTGCTAACAGTTCAATCGTTTTGCCAACTGTCATTCTTGAGGGAAAACCATGGGGGTTCATGATCATATCTGGGCATATTCCACTGTCATTAAAGGGCATGTCTTCTTGCTGTACTATAAGACCAGTTACGCCTTTTTGACCGTGACGAGAACTAAATTTGTCGCCTATTTCTGGGACTCTCGTTTGCCTTAACAAAATCTTAATAAGGAAAGCATCTTCAGAATTCGATGTAACCATCACTTTCTCGATATAAGATTCGACAGGACCTTTGTACGTGATTGGGACATCTTTGTATTCCACTTGCTGTGGTTGACCCTGTGTTACTGGGTGCAAAGTAGCGGGAGGCATCTGTTTATTTATGAGGACTTGTCTATTCTCTACCATTTCTCCGGGAGCGGCTATTCCGTCAGAATCGAGAATTTCGTGTGCTTTTATAACTTTTCCTGTATTAGCATCCTTTGATGGACCCAATATTCTGTCTGAGGTTTGATTGCTATATCTCTTCATCGTAGTTTTTGCACTTTTGTATACTAGGCATCGTCCATAACCTCTGTCTACGGATGCTTTATTTAATATTAAAGCATCTTCAATGTCGTATCCACTGTAACTCATCACTGCGACAGTGGCATTTTGCCCAGCCGGTAATTTGTCAAAATTCGTCAGCTCTATTGTTTTAGTTTTCACCATTGGACATTGTGGATAAACTAAATTATACATAAGTGTATCGATTCTATTTTTTTGGTTATATCCAATAGTACCCATGGCTTGTTTACCCATAGCACATTGATATGTATTTCTAGGACTCTGATTGTGATGTGGATAAGGCACAAGACCTGCACATACGCCAAGGATTGTGAATGGCTCTATCTCCAAATGAGTGGTCACATATGGATCAATATCAGTTTCGAATGTCGCAATGTGACTGTCATTTTCTTCATTGACGTCTAAATATTCAATTAGACCATCATTTAAAAAGTCTTGGAATTTCCTAATACCTCTGTTCAGTTCATTTATGTGATGCTGTTTAACTAATGGATATCCTTTCTCGACAATAATATACGGTCGACACAAACGACCACCATCACTACATATGTAAACTGTTCTTTGATTGTGGTTTGGATAAATGGACACAAATGCCGAAATAAGACCACGTCGCCTGAACATCCGAAATACCTTAATAAGTTTCTTATATTGTCTTGTGACACCCAATATATTTCCTGAAAATCATTATGTTATAAATTAAAATTATTAAAATACTCACTTTCAAAATTTCATAATTTCCGACCTCTGCTACATCAAAAAAAAGAAATCGCACCACAGCACAGCAACAATAGTACAACTAAAGTCTGTTTACAATTTACTGTATAAATACAGTTTAATGTGTATTCAAGACACATCAAATACGGACGTAATATAACATGCCTTTAATCAAATTTATATCAAAGAATTGTCAATACATATTACAGATACAACTGTGAAGACATGTATGTCTGTGACACATGCCACTTTTTATCTTGTTCTACAGTAACATGAGATATTCATGTTTTTGTTTATCAAAGTTTACTACAGAAATGTAATTGTAATTTGTTATTGTGCTGACTACAATAGAATTTAAAAATATGTCATGAAATCTTACCATTCAGGAATACCATATACACAGATGGGTGATTAATTTCTTCTCCACCTAAAAGCCTCACATCTTCCACACCAGCATTACATGCCAGTCTTGCTATTGGCACTTCAGAGCATTCCGTAGTTATGTGCGTCATCAAGGCTAAATTCTTGACTAGACCGCAAGCCTCGCCTTCAGGCGTATCAGAGGGGCACAGCATGCCCCATTGGGACGGCTGTAATGAACGAGGCCCAGAGACCTTCCTGGTTTTTTCAAACTGGGAGTTCACTCTGGTCATCATTCCTAATGCTGATATATAACTTAAGCGACTAAGAACTTGTGTCACTCCATGTCTATCCATCTTGAACCTTTTAATAGTCCAGTTACCCTAAAAATCACATAATTATAAGAAAAATATTTAATAATACTACTACGGATATAATTTATCTATATAAATCAAACTGTAAATGTTCGTATGTTCAAAACCTTAAATCATCGAAAGTTCTTCACCAATTGCTTTGGAATTTTTACAGCGTTGTATTCGAATACTCGCATTTTTTCATGTATGTACCTAATATACCTATCGAGCCACAACAACGCGTGGCCGGGGGACAACGGACAACTAGTACATAAATAAAAACGTATTATCATTTATCACCTTATCATATACGCAGAATATACGCAGGGTTATTATTACCTAAAATTTGTAGACAGCGACAGCCACGCGATCATTGTGCGACCGGTAACTAGTTGTAATAAAAAATTGATATTATGTATGACGTTTGCGTGTACATTGCGCCATGATCATAAAATGCACTTTTCACGATAATATAGCGCCACAATACTACAAATTACATTATAAAAATTCTTGTTTTGACAACAGATATCGCACGATATTTGGCTGTCGCACGCCGACTGCAAGTAAGATAATAAGCGTGACGGTCGCATTATCTATGCGCAACTTTCTAAGCACAACTACGCTGGATTGCGATTTTCTTCCCGCTTACCCTTAGATTCTCCTCCCCTTGCCCCGTCACGTCAGTACGGTTAACATCTTCGTTACAAACACGTATCATAAAGTAGATTTTTTTGTGGTCTCATTGTTCTGTTTTTGGACATTTATTGTTAACTTTGGACTATTTATTGTTAAGCTTAGACTTTTGACTATTTATTGTTAAGTAATTTAAGTTATTAATTAATTAATATCAATTATGTAAACCGCCGCCTGCTTCGCCGGGCACTAGTTCAAATACTAGCAACTATCCAAGGACCCAACAGTGACAAGAAACGTAAGCAATACAAAAAAAATAAAGCACATAATTTTGACATTTGAACAATACAAAATATCAGCAACAGTTTTTACTTTGTAAATAAACAATAGGAGAATATACGACAATTGTGATATCCCTAGAAGAGAGTTCAGAAAGTGATGTAAACTAGAGCAAAAGCGATGAAGATAGTACCTATCAGATATAGAACCAATTGGGTTTTTGAAAAAAAAATTTTTTTTTGTAATAAATGATAAGATCATATAGTATAAGTTTTATAACAAAATTACTTTTATTTTTTTTTCGCTATAAGTATTTAAAAAATTATATTAAATTACAAATAATTTTTGAACACAGTACTGAAAACCCGCCGACAGTTCCCGATCAAACTCGAGCGCGTGTGACGTCACAATGTTAATTTGTACTCATTGTAGCACGCAGCTGATACAGTGTTTTGACTTTTAATCGATTAAATGTTGTTATTATCGTCAACATATTAATAAATTTATCAAAAATGTGGAACCTTAAAAGTAATCGTGCTTGCTTCGTTCCATTATGTACGAATACTATAAAAACAATTCCCCAAAAAATGTTATTAAATGTTCCACAAAATATTAAACGTCGAAATAAATGGTTTCGATCAGTGCGACGACCTAATCCCAAAACAACATCAAATTTTTTTGTTGTGAAGATCATTTTGATGTAAATATTTTATAATAATATATCGGCGTCCAGGGTCCAGCGGTCAGCATTTAGTTTCCAAGATATACGCAGTTTTGTAAAGTAGGGTGAAAATATGGCATTTCGTGATTTTAATTGATTATGAACCTACGAACGCACTTTTAATAAAAATGTGTAACTTTGGGTAGCAGTAGTGTAGTGGGTAGTAGTGTAGACGCAATTGGCAGGAAGAGTCAAGAAGCTCGCGCCAACACATTGTCAGCGTGATCCTGTGGAACTTCTAAGCCTGGCTTCAAAGGTGTTGGCACGCCACCTACCGACTGACGCAGGTACTGACTGGGTACGGCTGCCAGTGAATCAGATAGGAATAAATATTCAGAAAGAAATTACAAAAATATACTTACAGTAGAAATGGCTGTAAATAAGCCATTTGCTATCAAATCCGGTCTCATATGTTTTACGACGTCAAAAGGAGCTGCTTTTACTTTAGGTATTACTTTATCTGCTATGGATTTCAGCTCCCAGTTAAACCTTTTGAATAAATCCTCAAACATTAAAGCAAGTAAGGAGCCCGCTAGTTCAAGTCTTTTGTTTCCATAGTAGTCAGGATCGTCAACAGCAGCTTTATTTGATTCAGCTTCGATAACTCTTTTCACCATAATAGCAAGATAAATAGATTTCAGGTAAAAATTATAGTTTTCCACAGTGACATGGGCCAGTATTGTAGTAGCCAATAATTCACGGGCTTCGTCAATTGGAGTGCGACTTTTAGCATTAGCAGACTGAAATCTTGGATAAATAATAATTAATAAGTTTTTTTTTGTTTAAATATAAAGTACATGTATTTATTTATTAAATGGTACACACAACAGTATATAAGAGTATAATAAGCAGTAGAAACTATATTGTAGTAGTGAACTAGAGTGAACTTAGAAAGAATGAGTGATGAAAGACTGACGAAGAAAATCTACAGAGGTAAAGAGTGAGAGGAAAAAGAAGCCAAGGAAGACCAAGGCTGACTTACGAAGATCAAATAGCCAGTGTTAGCAGACGGAAATGTCAAAAGCACTCGCATACCTAGGCGAAAATGTGCGAGGAGAATGATGAGATTTGTGGAAGCGAAAGAGGTATGTAAGGACCGCGACGCTTGGCGCTCCGTCCTATCTGACTATCCCGTTGGAGATACAGCGTTAAGATATGTATGTAACTAGAGTGAAGTCCAGATATGTGCGTACGCAACACGGCAAAATAATGTGTAAACATAAATAATTTTGTAATTTTGTGTTGTTTATGAGTAAACATAATATGGTAATTGTGTCTATACCTTTTTACTTTTAATTTACTCCCAATGTAAGCTAAAGCTTGATTCTGTGTGAATATTTTTAAATTATGGCAATCCATAATGCATGGTGCCATTTTCTTTAGAGTAGTATCATCTGTACCAACAAGTTGGATAATTTCTTGGTCACTACAGATACCCATAGCTTTGAAGGCAACAGCTATCGGAATGTCCTGAAATGTTCAATGTATTTCGTCAAATACATACATACATATATTATACATATACATATGTACATATCATTATGTTAACAACAGTAATTAAATTTGTATTTTTTAGCACTGAGTGACAATTATTGTTAATATTATTTTTCAGTAACTGAAGTAGAAATAAGATTAGAAAATTAAAAGCAGCACAGCCAAAACATTTTATATGAGCACAAGCCAAACTTACATCAGACAATGCATTATGTCTCAAGACATATTTTCCATTTTTATGTATCACATTTGTGCGAGTTTTCTTCTCATGTGTAGAACTAGTAACTTGACATTGTATAGCTCCTTTGAACTCATCAACTATCATCCTGTTTCTAGACAGTTGTTCTTGGATCAATATTACTTTTTCTTGACCTAAAAGGCCAACATGTTATTTAAAATTAAAATACATCACAATAAATTAAAAAATCAAAATGTAATTTGATTGCATTAAAACAAGAAGCTAAATTATTTATTATTGCGAAATATATATAAAAGTAAGCAACCGAATTAGCAATTCGTGCTACGACTTATCAAAGAACAATGGCAGTATTTTAGCTGAACGTTTTCGCGAGCGTCTTAGAATATTATGATGACATATACAAATCCTAACAATTATATAGTATATTAAATACTCGTTATTTACACGAGATTAGTTTTCCTTGTAGAAGCCAACAAAAAATAGCTTCATTAAATAGACTTAATTGATAAAGCTCCGTTATTTTTATCTGTGAAAATATATTCAGTGTTGCTACTAATATGTAGTAAACCGCACTACATTTGTTTTTAGTGGAAAACAAAATAAATACTTTCCTCTAAATCGTCAAAATTGTTAATATAACTAATAAATAAAACAGTATAACCAATGCATTGAACTTTGAAATTGATCATTTTTCAAGACATAAAGCAATTAACCCTATTTAGATAACCAATAAAAAGTAAAAGCAACCCACAACTATAAAATGTAAACATTGGCATTTCATTTTGAAGAACCTGGGCGACCGAGCTTTACTTGGTGTCTTACAAAAAAATAATAAAAAGAAGTCCGACCACATTGCAGGATTCGAACCCACGTATTTCAGCTTGGTAGATCTACGCTCTAACCACTGTACTACTGAGAAGGTAAACTCTGTTGTGAAATCAGAAGTTTAGACTTTAGCGTTTTAAGTGTGTGAAAACATAGAGAAAACGAATTTTCTCATAATTGGACCCTAGTCAGATCGATTTTTGACCACCGTAAAGCTCTATATTGTAAATCATATAAACAGTTCAGGAATCGAGTCTTTAACTCAATTCAAAATTTGGACCGCCGTTCCTTGCATAAAGACCCTGTTTTTTTTTGTGATTTAATTAAAAATATACGCCTTTCAGATTTTTCTTCTCTGTACAAATCAGCAAAAGTTTAAAAAAATCTAAGATTTGGTCACCCGTACAATTATGACGGCGCATACCGTTGCTTAACCTCGATGATTGATTACGTAATTTAAATAAATAATATATTTTTTCATAATTTAATTACAAATGTATAGTTTTCAGATTTTTCCCTATACTTGTAGTATTAGATGGTATTATTTGCCAAATTTCATAGTTCTAAGTCAACGGAAAGTACCCTTAAGCTGGGTCCACATTTGTATCATTTTAGTGTATCAGATCTCCGACGCGTGGCATCGACATGTATCATTTTCGCTAGTGTGGACGCAAATGATACGCGATCATGCTACACGCCGTAGCATGATACACCCCGATCCGTATGTAACCGCGTATCTGATACGGGTCGTATCGATATCTGTATCATGATCGGCCAAATGATCGTAGTATGGACGCATTTTGATACTGTATCATGATACATCTTGTCTATTTGATACGTGATACACCGCGATCCATCCCGAGGCGGTTTTTACCCGATCATCAAAGGGGATACGCAACGCCGTGACACAATCTAGAACAAGTTTGGACGTGTTTTCGCGATCATTGCACGAGCACGCATCTCTGCTCCGCTCATTAATTTGGAGTTTAATGCATACTGCGTACGTTGATGCTTTTTTAAAACTTTTTTAAACATTAGTTAAGATAACGATAGTGTGTTGCAACTGATAAAAGCATATAAATTGGATGGAGATGGATTCTGGGTCCATGTCTGAACTGAATGAGAGCCGTCGAATAAATACAAGGAAAAGATACGGGGAACGGGAGATTTGGATACGAGGATCGTAGAAAAAAGTGAGCGTCCACACATGACGACACGCGTTTGGCGACACGCTGACAAGATACAGTATCGTAAGTGTGGACGTGGTTTTTAGCATGACAAGTTGAGAGATACGACATGGTCGAAATGGGCGTCCACACTTATGATACGGATACGCGTTACGATACGCCTGATTTTGAGATTCAAGATGATACAAATGTGGACCCAGCTTTATAAATTTTGATTCCCTTGAGTGTCGAAATATACGTTTTTTGCGGCATATATACCGCCGTATCTTTTTTTACGATAACTTAGAAGTATGATTTTTTTCACAGCTTCAAAGGACTGTAGACCTTAGTATATGTTTTTAATTTTAACTCGATACCTCCACGCGTTCCCGAGATAAAGGGTCTTGACAGACAGACGGACGGACGGACGGACAGACAGATGGACAACAAAATTATCCTATAAGGGTTTCGTTTTTCCTTTTGAGGTACGGAACCCCTAAAAATTGAAAAAAAAAGAATCCTCAGATTTGAAAAAATTGATCTGACAGTTTCTTGAAAATTTTTGAAATTCCATGGGCGAGTTCCACTTTTACTACATGAGATTTTGTTCCATGGAGTTTGTAGAAAGTGTGTGAACGTAAGGTAAATGAAAAAAAATCCTATGACCTACAAAGTTGAAATAATTGATATGGTATTTTATTTTTTTTTCCATTGCCATGAGCGAGTCGCACTCTTACTAAATGGAAATTGTTCTTTGGGGTTTGTACAAAGAGGCTTAATGAGATAAAAATTCATGAGGTATCATAAAAAAAAAAACATTTGAAAAAATTAATGACAGTTATTGAAAATTATAACCATTTCCATGGGCGAGTCCCACTCACTCTACATGAGAATTTATTCTATAGGGTTTTTTTTATTTGATGTAAGTGGCTATGCAGGTCCCACCAAACCTGTAACACTACTGCAACCAAAATTGTTCAATTGTGATCGCCACTACGTTACAAAACACTGCCAAGTCCGACTGCAGTCAAGAACCGCAGGGTATTCCTTGGAGTGGAGTGCTGAACCTCCTTCATATTCAAAAAATACTAGCCGACACAAGATTGATGAGTGCGACGACAAGATCAATGGTCCGCGATCACACAGAATTCATCTGCCTCTTGGCAATACCGGCACATTCTTGTGTCGGAGAGCCCCATGTTAAACATATCCTTATTTAAGCAACAATGGCCCGTAAGTGCTCTAACCAAAATACACAAGTTGCTCCCACTCATTGCCATGACACTAGAAGCCACCCTGCAATTATATGGGTTTATTAGAGCTTTGAAATGTTACTGACCTGGAATATTCTTCCAATACTCGCAAGAGGTTTTAAAACAGTAATTCCACAAAATCAGTTGAGCCTGGCGTTTGGGAATACCACGAGAAGGTTCTAGATCAATAAATGTGATTTTGGTACCGGCCGTTACGAGTTCGCCGGTCATGCAGGCCTAAGATGCCTGCATGACCAGGAACCCATCTTGAAAGCACCCAATTTTTATTTTCCAGTGTTTAAAATAGTGACGCAGTTGTTGACCAGCCTCGAAGTGATTACATTCGAGTCTAATGCCAAAAGGGCTGCTTGACTATCATAATGTATGGATATGGTTTGGTTTACGTAGGCCTTTTTAACTTTAATATCCACACATTCAATAATGGCGAACAATTCAGTTTGGAATATGGAGACGTGAGACGTAGCTCCCAAGATTCAGACTCCGCTCGAAACTTGGGCGCTCTTCATAAATTCCACATCTTACGTCCTTGTCCGATTTTCAAATGTTCCGATGTTCCGATGTCCGATTCATGAAATGACATGTGGTTTTTTAAACATGTGATGTCATCATAAATCCAATATGGCGGATGTTTCATATCAGGAAATAATTTTTTGTGCAATACCAACAATATGGGTATCAAATGAAATGGAATACGCAGGGAAAGGTTTCTTTATATGTGATGTCATCTTAAATCCAATATGGCGGATGTTCCATAACAGAAAATAACTTTTTTGTTCAACACCAAGAATATGGGTACCTATCAAATGAAATGGAATATGCACAGGAAGGTTTCTGTATATGTGACGTCATCATAAATCCAATAAGCCGGATGTTCCATAATAGAAAACAACGTTTTTGTTCAACACCAACAATATGGGTATCAAATGAAATAAGATACACAGGAGGTTTCTGTATATGTGACGTCATCATATATTATAAATCCAATATGGCGGATGTTCCATGATAGAAAATAACTTTTTTGTTGAACACCAACAATATGGGTATCAAATGAAATGGAATACACAGGGGAAAGTTTCTGTATATGTGACGTCATCATAAATCCAATATGGCGGATGTTCCATTATAGAAAATAACTATTTTGTTCAACGCCAACAATATGGGTATCAAATGAAGTGGGATACTTAGGGGAAAATTTCTGTATACGTGACGTCTTCAAAAATGCAATATAGCGATGTTCCTTTATAGGGAATAACTTTTTTCTTCGACACCATGGGTATCAAATGAAATGGAATACTTAGGGGAGTTTCTGTATATGTGACGTCATCATAAATGCAATATGGCGGATGCTCCGCAATAGAAAGTAATTTTTTTCACGGGCTCCAATAATATAGGTATCAAATGAAATGGGACACACAGGAGGTTTCTTCAGTACATTCAATGTCATCATACTTTCAATATGGCGAATGCTCCGCGATAGAAAGTAATTTTTTCAAGAGCTCCTCCAACAATATAGGTATCTTGGGTAACTTCACTAACACGGAATAGTCATGGAAAAGTTTTCTAGCTAAAAGCTAGTACCTATACCTGTAACAATTGTGGCTCGCTTTTATTTAATTTTGCTACGGTGTGGTCTTTACCTGCTACGAGGTTGTCGACCGCTGCTTTGTAGTTTAAATTATGGTACAAAAAAGTGAAGCTAAAGTAGGGACATAAAAATCTTTGTATACAGTTCCGCACTGGATGAATATTTTTATAATTAAAGCTGCATGTACTAACATTTGAAATCCATTTTATTACTCTATATGCTGGCATTATTATAATAAGCTCTTGCTCAACAACCCCTTTGAATAAAGTCCTGAATTCCTATGAAGTAACAAACAGCGGCTGTAGCTTCAGTTATATGAACTATAGTGATAAATAGCATTCTAAAGTATTTTTTACTAATTTTAAAGTGCTTTTATATGCATTCTATTACTATTAACCTTACCTCTGATGATAAAGTAACCACCAGGATCATGTGGACATTCGTTTAATTGTGCCAGTTCATAGTCTGATTTGTTTGTCAACACACAATTTGATGACCTTAGCATTAATGGCATTCTGTAAATAAAGATACATATTTATAGGGTATAAAAATAAAGGTTATAGAGGAATGTTTTTTTAACATCAGCATATTTCAATTTTTAGTATTATACTATAATCTTATGATAAATTGACATAAATTTTTAAATTTAATGCTCTACTTAAGGACCACAGAGCCTGCAGAGAGAATCATGTGAGTCTATGTGAGTTCATAATTCACATCACATCATTTGAGTATATACATAGATACATATCTCCACGCTATATCCCTAACAGGGTAGGCAAAGAGGACGTAGAGATATGTGAGCATATAAAAAGTATAAAAATATCATGTCTGTTTATATTTTGTATATTTGTATGTGTGAAATACACCTAAGATATTTTCCACACAAATATACAAAAAGTATAAATTATCATTTACTTAAGTATTAATTAAGTAAAAATTAATTATTAATTAATTAATGATTTCAATCAGTATGTATGTATCCAACTAGTTTCTATTATACTGACGTATGTAATTATGTAGTTGTATATTATTTGTTATCCTTAGATATTTATAACAACGTATTCAAACATAAATATGACAGATAATGCCTCCTGTCTTCCTTGGCATCTTTTACCACTCACTTTCGCTCTATAGATTTTCTTCGTCAGTCTTTCATCACTTGTTCTTTCCATGTGCCCGAACCACCCGTGCAACCCTGTCATACTGGGTCTCTTCATTGCTTATTTTGTCCGCAAGGGTGATACCGCACATATTTCTAAGAGATCACTACCATACAACAAAATTGGCACCAACACCGCATTGTGTATGGCCATTTCGGCTAAGTTAGATATTATATTCACACTGCCTACTAATGCGGACAGAGCACCATTCACTTAATTGCCGGTTGCTACCCGTCTCTCCACATCCAACTCACATCTTTCATCCCTCGAAAATGCACTCCCCAGATATACAATTTCTTTCACTTGTTCGAGACATTTTCCATTTACCCATGTATCACTCCTTATCTGTACATCTTCTCTTTCAAACATCAAAACCATAGTTTTATTCACATTCATATTCAATCCTTTCACTTCGCACGTAACTAGTGTCTGCAACTTCGCTTCTGATGGTGCTATAAGCACAGCATTGCCAGCATACAATAGGCAGTTTACCACTGTACCATCACATATCATACCATTCATATTACCTTTTAATGTCTGGAGGCAACTGTCCAAATAAAGCACGAATAACCAAACAGACATCACGCAGCCCTGTCTGACGCCTGAACAGATTTCGAACCAGGGCAACATGTCACCATCTATCCTTACACAGGCTCTGTGGCCTCGATGTAATGATCTCACAGTATGCAGTAAAGGGACCTCCACGCCATATTCAGGCAGAAGACTCCACAGTTTCTTTCGCACTACTCTACTACTAAAGCCCAGAAAACTTTCTGACCTATGGCCAGAAATTTCCCCATGATAACTTGCGCTTTCGACAAATATCTTTCAGAAACATCTTTCATATGTTCAGTCAATACTTTGGTATAGACTTTACTTGCTAAGCTGACCAAATTGATGGCATTATAGCACGTACAGTCCAAATGAGAACCTATTCCTTTATAGAGAGGCACTTTGACTGCAGTGCGCCAGTCCTCTGGCACCTCTTCCTTCTGCTAACAAAGGTTGCACAGTGCACAGAAGGTATCTCAGACCCTAGAACCACCATACTTGATCATCTCAGCAGTCACCTCATCATTTCTCGCAACCTTTCCACATTTCAGATTTCTTATCACTTTTTCAATCTCTTTCATAGTAATGGCATAATCCAGTCTCTGACCCGACCCGAGTATGGCAATTGATTGAAATCGCTCTCAGTATCAAAGACGGAGTCGCCACTCTCATACAGTTCTCCATTGTATTCACTCCATCGCAGAACATCTTTTTTATTTGTTTGCAGGTGGTTTTCTTTCGAACGCGCTTTATTCATTCTGCAAGGTGCGGGACCACTTCGGTACTTACGGTACTTACCTAACATACTTCTTTCTAAAATAATTTGGAATTTTCCTTGAAGTTGTCGGACATCTTGTTTTCATCTAACATCCTACAGCTTTCACGCTTCTTTTTCGCTAGTGCCTTCGTTTCTGCTTTCTGCAGGTTATATCTGTTTTTCAACGAATTCTTCATACCACAGTCATTTTAAGGGATTTTTAGCAAGGTAGTCTAGTCTAGGTCAGCTCTTGATGCGACAGACCGCTGCAGGCTTGGATGCTACGCGACATCGCCGAGCTTCAAACAGACCTCTTATTCTAGTTACCACTAGAAAGTGGTCCGTTCCCAGATCGGCTCCTCTGTGTGCTCTCGTGTCCATAACCTGCTTTTTGAGCCGGCTGTCCACCAAGAATAAATCAATCATTCTTTCATCCTTGCTTTCCCACATGTACTGATGAATCCTTTTGTGCTTAAATAAGGTATAAGCGACAAAAAGATTCTTTTCCATACACTCCTAACACTATCCTACCAGCATCATTCACTCACTCATCTCCATACTTGCCTAGAACAGACTCAAATCCTGTCCGAGCTGTCCCGACCCATCCATTAATGTCCTCCACACACTACAATTCTCACATTCTCTTCAACCATCGCTAGAACTTCCCCAACATTCTCCCAAAACTGCTCTAGCTCGCGCAATCCGACGGAGGACACTGGGGCATACACCACTAAAACAAATACCCTCGTCAACCCTGTCTTGAGATGCACCCAGAGGAGTCTCGGGTTTACACACTTATACTCAGGTTTACACAGTTATACACAACTAACCAAACAAGACGACAGTAAGATGCCTACCCCTTGGCATCCCCTTTCTTTTTGTGGTACCCCTGACCACAAAGTTATGCCCGCTCCAGGCAAGTCAGCAAGTTCACTGCACTTTCGCTTGGTTTCACTCAAACATAACATCCAATCTTCTTTCTTCCATAATATCAATCACTTCAATCATCTTCTCTTCAACTCGCCTCTCACATTCCATACAGCTATTCTGCACTCTTTCCTGCCGCGAGGTGCACAGCGTGTTGGGTGGCTTTCCACAATGCCGAACTGCACTATGCTTAAACCAGCGGTGACAAACTGGTGTATGTCGCTTTCGGGGGATGCCCTTCTTTCATATTTGCATTGTCCCGCATGATGTGCACAGGAGAGGAATTACAGCCCTGAAAAGTGCTGGCAGGGGTCGCAAACGAGCATGCTTCCTCAATTGACCCCCAATTTAATATTTAGGTAAACTTAAAAACTGAAAAATTCCATGCAGACAAAGGTATTGTGTTTGCTCACTATTAGTATTATATAATATGAGTTTACACACCTGCCAATCAGCTGTTTGTTTTTGATTACTCGTTGGTTGCCTCTTATATACTCTATGTCCACAGTAATAGGTGCTGAATAGGTCATGTCACGAAGTCTGCATTCATGTGGTGTTGTTGGTTTGGTAACATTGAATCCTTCTTCCAAATCAGGTGTCCCAACATAAGCATTTAAATATTTTATATAGAACAAAGGATCCGAGTCACAAAATACTTTTTCATTGGCTTGAACAATCTTCTTAATTTCAACATTTATAAAATAATTGAAAGAGTCAATATGTTGTTTGACTAATCCTTTGACTTGTAAAAAAGAAGGTACCAGTTTCCATTTATCCTTAACAATAAAAAAAGTGTGTAATGATTAAACACAAAACATGCATAACAACTATATTGTGAAAAGCTTGTAAAGTCAAGAGAATGACATGCTTTATAACATGCATACCATACTAATGGAACTACTATCTTGTAAAATAGTGATATCGTTAAAACAATGGCATATAAATGTGATGACTTATTGTTGTATTAAATAATGTTTGTAATAGACAAAGTCTTCAAAATATTAAATTCCATTAACTACGAATTTTATTAATAAAAAGTACTTAATTGACGATATTCATTAATTGTGCTATAACTAATATCAGGATTACAATAAACATCTAAACGAAGATAAAATAATATGTTGCGATTAATAAAAACTAACCTCTAAAGCTTTTACAGGATCTCGCAGGCCTTTATTTATATCCCAATCGTTTTGTTTTTTATTTAATTCTCCCATTGTCACTCTTTTTCAAATCGTATTAAATATTATTGGAAATTGCATTTTACTTCATAAATTTAAAACAAATAAATAAATTGAGAGATTTTTTTTTAAATGGCACCGTAAGTGAGTACATTGCTAACGTCAAGTAAAGCGAGAAAACAATTCAGCAGTGTTGCCAACAGGTGAACGAGCTGTCCACCAGATTCGACTTCTAAAACCACCAGAAAACCACTAACCAAAAACAACCAAAGTTAAAAAGCCACTAAATTTGTCACTAAATCTTTTTTATTGTTAATATGAAAGAAAAATAAGCAGGGATATATGAAAAACGTTTATTACGAAAATGAAACATATTAAAATTATTACAAATCGTCATCAGATGTGTCTATTTCACCGCCACCATCATCATCAATTTCCAAGGAACGATATGATTCATTGGTGCCAATTTTTTTTATAACGTGTATTGGAATTTCATAGTCATTGCAGCATTTACCTATCACCCTCATACCGCAGCGTACTCTTAATATGGCACATAAAAGATTCTACTTCATACGATTCCTCTGTTTATTTTTTATAATGTTCATGCTGCTAAACAATCTTTCGACGTCGGCATTGGAGTGTGGTAATATTAAAAGAGAAATTGCAAAATTCGCTAAATCTTGAAATCTAGCTTCTCCTTGAGCGTCTTAAAAAGGCAACACTTCGATCCAAAACTTTTTTGTGTCTTTGGTTTCACTCCATTTCATTAAATGTATTTGTCGCCACTGATCATCAACTTTTGCAATGAAGTCTGTTTTTTTATTTCATTGAGACATTATGTCGATTAGATCTTCTTTGTTGTGATTTAGTGCTTGTTGAACACTTACTCGAGAAATCTTTTTCATCAAAGTCACATTTTCCGGCAGCCTGTTTTTAATTTCTTCAATCAGACTAACTATAAACTGTATACACCGATTCCGTATTGATACTTCCTCTGCTGCTGGTAATCCTTTTTCTCTCATCTCTTGTATTTGTTTTTCAAATCGGAATCCCAAATAACATCTTTGATCCAAAAAATCACGAATATTTTGAGTGAAAATATTAACTTTATTTATAGGTAACGTGACTTTGCTGACAAGCATATCTATCAGGTTGATCAACTCATCGCACAATTTGGTATGGTCTGTATCTTTTGACTCAAACATTTTGTTGACTCTGTTTATCTCAATTAATATTGGATATAAAAGTGAAATATATGCGTAATTCATCTCGTTCGCATACATAGAGTGCAATAATTCTGCTGTGTGACACCTTTCGTGGATCTTGGCTATAGAAAAATGAGTTTTTAGCTCTAGCCATTGCGTATATATTCTCGAGACTGCTGATTCTATTGACAACCATCGTGTCTGACATGCTTGAACGATTTTAAGTGGTTTATGGCCATCATTCATTGCTTTGTATAGCTCCTTATAAACACTTTGTCTAGAAGAAGAGCGAGCAAACCAATCATAGGTCTCCCTAATTAAAAATTCTAAATTCCTCGGCAAAAATTGCTTTGCAGCAGCAGAAACAGCCAGTTGCAAGGAATGACATAAACAACGCACTAGAATCAAATGTGGTACCTCTGCTTTCAACTGCGCAAAAACTCCATTATTTACTCCAACCATTACGGAAGCGTTGTCTGTACCAATGCCCATAAAGTTCTCTAGTTTCAAATCGAATCGTTTAAGTGTCTTTTTTATAGCGGAGACAATACCCTCAGCGTTGCATTCATGCAGCTCTGCAAGGTCTAAATATGTAGATACTATTTTTTGGTGTGCTTTACTATAATAAATTATAACCAAACCCAAATATTTCTGAACAGCAATATCTGTTGATTCATCAATCAATAAACTGTATGATTGATCCTTAATATCTTGTTTTAAAACCTCAATGAAATGTGATGCTAATACATTTTTTATGACCGCGGTGCACTTCGTTCGGTGTAGTTGTACTTTATCTATTTCCCTTTGATGGCTATGATTGATTACCTCACCTAAATGGTCAACTACTCGTATACTCGTATGCATGGCTGTAAACAAAGCAAGCCTGGCCTCTTCCTTTTTTTGACTTCCAATGGGTTCTGGTTTGGGTAATTTGGGTAATGGGTAATTTGGGTTGCTCAGTGATAATCTGCAACAATTTACAATAATGTAATAAGTTTAAAAAATAAATTTAAAAAAAAAACACGACAGCTATCTCCAAAAAAAAATATAGCCTATGTCACTCGGGATAAGAATGTAAGGATTCCAACGATACCTTTTTTTTTTTTAAACTCTAAACAAATTACACTCCTTTTTTTGGGCAGTCGTGTAAAAAATAAATGCACTCTGTCTACTATGCTAACACTCATCAAACTTGGTAGGCGAGGCGGATTTATGAACACTACAATGCAAAATGTTGCATTCACGGGAAGCACTGCTGCCATTTTCACATCCCTCAGACACGTATTACGACACCCTCAGGAAGATAATATGAGGTAATGCTAAATGCGGTACCACATGGACACATTATTGACCATGCTTTACCGTAATAAAATAGTCGTGTTAGCTTACCTTTGCATTTTGTTGATGTTTCTTCGACATTCCATGTGATTTTAAGTCTCCATAATGGCTCCTTAAAGTGGTACCACAAAATTTGCACTTCGCTACTTGGCCAGTAGTACTTTCAATCATCTGAAGCCAATCTTTTAAAGCAGGGTCTTGCAGCCAAGAATCCCGAAACTTTTGAGAATACTGAGGTTTCGGCATATTTTTCATTAAGCGAACAAACTTCAGACATTGAATAAGACCAATTTGAGAAAGAAGAAAGTTTAGAATATAAAAAATATTTTGCTGGAAATCCCCGCTTCACCTGACAGAAAACTTCTATAAACAACATATTTTAAGGGAAATCCCCGTGTTACTTGACAACAGAGATTTAGTGTTGCTCACATAGTAAAGTAAATACCCCTAAAATAAATTAGAAATATTATGAACTGCAACGTCCAAACATTATACTGACGTAATTATGTACTAAATAAAAAAAAAATAAGAAAAATTCTATTCCACAAAACCACCAGAAAAATCACCAGCCACTAAACGCAATATTTCCCCCACGAAAAGGGGGTTCAAACCACCAGATTTAGTGGAAAATCCACTAAGTCGGCAACACTGCAATTCAGTAGATGATTAGCGCATTTGCCAATGTCACACATTAACACAAACTAGTATACAGACACAGAATAAGTAGAATCACAAGTAAATTTGTTCTTTCTTATCGTAAAACTCCTCCAGTAAAGTGATAGTAGGCTTTACTGAAGTTATAAAGGACTTCTTGGAAGAGCGCGAAAACTTCAGCTACACATGTTTATTTAGATCTACTCCATTCCTTCCACTTACACGGAAATTTAAAGCACAATATACTATCACTGTTGTACTTTAAAACTCCTAAAAATGTAAAAAATAGAAAATCTAAATAAAATGACAACATCACTTCTCCCGTTCCCGCCAAAAAGTCATTTTCAAACATAGAAGTTATTATATGTGTATGTCGTGTACCCTTTACATAATTCCTTATGTTTTAAGTACCTATATTTATCAGAAAAACAGCAAATCTAAATTTAAATTATTGTTAACAAACTCTACTATAGTGTCCTCTGCAATACGTGATATTGGCAGAATTAATGTGATAGCGTTGGGTAAGCAGCACGCGAGTAAGCACAATTGTGCCAGCACAGTTTTGAAAAAGAGGGAGTGCCTCGTTTCATAAAAGTGTGGTAGCACAGTAGCACACTAGCATATTTGAAATCGAACTGGCCGCGAAGCAGCGCGAGGCGAGGCGGCACGCGCTACGCGAGGCCACACACAGCATAGATTACGCGAGGCGCAATGTCGTGTTGTGAAGCGCGAGTTGAGTGATTGATCCACATAGTGTTTAGAATTAATTTCTACGAAATGTCTATAGATGGCGTTTGTAATTCTTACATCGCACAATAATCATGTGTTAATGGAATCCATGTATTTTTATTCGTAATACAAATTTTTTTCCTGCTTATATTGAGATTTTCATTCCTACAAACATAGAGATTGATTATTTGGTGCATTATGTAGTATGTATCTAGGGTTATTTTTGATGGGAATAAGCGCAGTTTAGTTTCATTTAGATTTTACATCTTTTGCATTTCGGGAGTATTATAGTACAAAAGTAATAGTATATTGTTCGTTAAATTTCTATGCAAGTGTAAAAAATTGCAGTCTGCATAAATATATGTAGCTGAAGGTTTAATAAAATTCACATTTTTGTCGTTTCGTTTCGTTAGCACTGACTTGGTGGCATTTCAAAGAAAAACGCGTACATTTGCTGCTAATTATTGATGGATAATTTTCGAAAATTTCTTTCGTACTTATTGAGTGCGAGCGAGGGAGCGTATAAATCTTCCTCTTTCGGCTCGTCGCCTCATGCACAGCACACTTGCACAGTGCGTACAACGTGCATTTAACACTCAACAGGAACCTCCCCACCTCTCCAGCCTCCACAAATGTGCTAGCACACTGTGCTAGCACGTTTGCAAAAAGAGGCCCTCGCACGATACTCATTTTTAAAGAGTGTGCTGCCCAACTCTATAATGTGATTGACACATTAGAAGCCATTATTTAGAAGTTGAAGTTATATACTTTTTTATTTATTTATATTTCTGAAGGCATTGGTAACAAGACCATCAGCCTAATGACGAAACTTCTGGAGAAACATTAACTGTCCCTAACACTCCTCCAGTAAAGTGATAGTAGGCTTTACTGAAGTCAAAAAAGGACTTCTTAGAAGAGCGCGAAAACTTCAGCTTCACATGTTTATTTAGACCTCTTCCATTCTTTTCACTTACATAGAACTTTAAAACACAATATACTATCACTGTTGTACTTTAAAACTCCTAAAAATGTTAAAAATAGAAAATCTAAATAAAATGACAACCTCACCTCTCGTTCCCGCCAAAAAGTCCTTGAAGTTTTCTTTTTCTCTTTGATTTGGCTTCGCAGATTGCATTTAGCCATTGACCAAGTATATGAGTCGAAAGTAAGGGAAACGAAATTTCCCGCCCTTTTTTTCAAGAAACAATGTTCTTCTTCTTTCTTTCTTCATAGCATGGCGCGTAGACCAGCGCAGTTGCCAATGTCACGTATCAATAAGTAGAATCACAAGTAAATTCGTTTTTTCCTATAGTAAAGCCCCTCCAGTAAAGTGATAGTAAGCTTTACTGAAGTTTCAAAGGACTTCCTGAAAGAGCGCGAGAACTTCAGCTACACATGTTTATTTAGATCTACTCCAGTCCTTCCACCTACACGGAAATCCAAAACACTATATACTATCACTGTTGTACTTTAAAACTCCTAAAAATGTAACAAATAGAAAATCTAAATAAAATGACAACCTCACTTCTCCCGTTCCCGCCAAAAAGTCCGCGTTGCCAGTTGTAATGTGGGACAGTTTGTCTCTATGCTACTGACCATCTGTTTACGGCAATGACTAAGGAAACTAAAGGACATGAAACAAGTACAAAATAAACGTCCATACCTAAACCTCGACTGTCGCAATTAATGGCTGCCGATTAGTGATGTACCAAATTTCGACTATGTAGATGTCGTTAAGTCAGTTCTTGAAAGAAGTTTTGTTTCAGCATCAGTATTGAAATAAAAATCATTTTGTATGATATCTTCAGAAAAAGGAAGGGCTTTTTTTTTTGTATGTCATAGATTTAAACAAAAGTACTGAAATATTATTCAAACTGGAAATAGCAGTCAGCGTAGTTCCATACTGTCGGCATATAGTTAGAATCTGCGCTTAAGGCGATTTTAAGGTGTTATTAGCAACAATAGCAACAGTCGCCTTCAAGGATAGCCCCTTTCTGTCCTTTGATCATTTTTGTATCATACAAACAAATTACTTAGGTACCTCTTTTTGTAATACTTAATAGTACGTCCATGATGACGACCTCCGTGGTGCAACGGCTAAGCGCGTCGGAAAGTAAACGGGGGTTGCGGGTTCTATTCCCGCCCCGAGTCTGGGTGTTTATGTATAATATGTATGTATTTACAAAAGAAAAGTATATAAGTAGTATATCAGTTGTCTAGTACCCATAACACAAGCTGCTTAGTATGGGACTAGATGGCGCTGTGTGAAATGTCTGAGTACATTATTATTATTATTATTATGATTATTACAGAAATACAACGCTTTTTAATAGAAACCCACATTTTCATGAAGCGCTTTCATAAATGTTGAAGATCAATGAAAATAGTAGTAGACTAATGAACAGTGCAATGAACATAGATCAATGAACATTGTCAAAGTACTTGAAGAACAGCACAGTCCTTTTATTGCTTTTCTTTTGTTTACATGCATAACGTTACTTCTTCTAGAGGTAATGGTGAAATTAAAGTGCTATGAGAAACATACACACGGACCGACCAAATCTATAGCCATGGCGTACTGTAGTACTTTGATAAACTAAATACTAGAATAATTAATTTTATAAAAATTAGTAGCCTTATCACACAGTAATTGAGAATAACATTTCAATTGTGAATAGAACACTGTGGACTGCTATTAGTCGAAGAATTCTCAAACTCAGTTAAGTACTTCCAGCGGTTATCCCATACATACAAACAAACAAATTTTATTTCTTTACATTGTGAAGAAATAAGTAATATTATAGTTTATAATATTATCTAGCGTAGTAAATCCACAACATACCGGCCTTTTGAATAAATATTTTAAAAGTTAAGACAGTAAATTGCTATAGGCACTGCAAGGGTGTCCAATGTCAGACTAGTCATATCTAATGTACCTATGGTAACATATTTTTACTGGGTTTGAAAAATAGAACTGTTTGTTAATATTATTATTTGTAAAATAATATTTATATTAAGTACATAAAATTTTTAATAACATATTCACAAAATAAATAATTATAGCTAATTTCTGAATGAAACTTTTGAATACTGTGATTTGAATTTAAGCAGTCATTGTACTCATCATGTCGCTGTCGTTTTTTTCTACGTCAAGAAAAGGATGAAATAGTTTCCGACACCTTCGTCTCTTCTTTCTGCTCTTAAAGTTTTTTAAAAGATTCTTTAAATTGTACCGCATCTGGATTATTAGTAAAACCACTACAAGCTCTTATTGGTCGCAAAAATAACTCGGCGCGGTCTTGACTCACATCATTCAGAAGCAGATATTTAGAACTATGAGCAGATTTTTCTCTCTCGGAAACATCAAATCAAAGTTCAGCCACATTCTGTAAATAATTAATATTTTCCTGTTACTTTTTCACAATAGAGGATTTATATGGTCAGGAAATTAAAAATTAATTAATTACCACTGTAAATATTTTCTCTGATTCCCAATTATCTTTGCGAGGGTAATGCTTCATACCGTAAAATTATTTTCTTAATGTTCTAATTAAAGAAGCTTCTTTGAAATGCAAATAACATAAATATATATCATGAATACCCCGTTGGGGATACAACGTGAAGATATATATGTATATATCATGTGGGTTCAATTTTCTTTTCCGATTATGTCAAGCCACTCTTTTCCTCTAATAATACATGATGGTAATCTGAAAGGAGATAATTACGACAAATAAACATGATACCTGTATTTATCGATATTTTTTAAATATAGGTACAGCCCTAACTGCAACAACAACAAAAATTGATATGAAGTAATTTACTGTTTTATATGAATAAAAACTGCTAATAACTAAAAATATACATGACTGTAATACAGTAAACTAAGAAACACAATAATTACAATGGAAATATATTCAGACTAAATTAATGAATTTCAGTTACGTACCAGTGCAATTATACATTTTGTTAATTATTGCTTTTCCTCGAGCCACAACTTAACACACACTACACTTAGAAATTATTGTGGCATTATGCTAGCTTCATCTTTAACAAAACAGTTCCAATATCCAGCACAAAATCACGGAAACATTAAAAAATATTAAATTCATTGATATGTTTTGACGTTTTGTGTACTTGTCAGCGTGTCGCAAAAAATGGCAGACCGGCACGTTTTGACATTACAATGATTTCACATAAAATAATTAGTTTTTGAGAAAAGTACTGTTGTTTTCTCTTACATACACAAGAAGCCGTAAGTCAAAAAGAGACAATGCTACGTTTGAACGTTATGCGTTAGAATATATATAACTAAATGTTGCTATAGATCAACATGCCATGTCCTTTAGTTTCCTTAGTCATTGGTTTACGGTAGTAAACTAATTAATCTGTGGTATGGGTTTCGAATGTAACGGAATACACAGGAGAAGGTTTCTGCTGTGATGTGCGCACGTGAGGCATTGGAACACATGCTGGGTACTCGGCGATAATAAATTTTTTGAATAAAGTGGTAATGGTTGATATTTTCGAGGTTCTTCGGGGAACTTATCATCAACAAAAACATCTATTTTCAAATCGACGTTTTTGTTACAATTAAAAAAAATGCATGTTAAGTAACACAATGTTGAAATTTTCTTTAGTGCTTCTTTAGTCCGCCTCGGTGGATGCTATTAGAACGATCGTCTCGATATGTTTGTCGCCAGAAACTCCAAGAAACATTAAAATGTATTTAAGTTGACATTTTAATAAAATAGTATGAACAATATAATATCTATCCAATGCTGAAGACAACGGCTATTATAGGCATAGATCCCTTTGCCCCTTTGCCTCGTGTCTCAACGAAAAGTCGTACATAAAAAAAATTTAGAAATGTCTTCAGGGTTTCAATCGTTTTCAATTTTTCTAAATTTTTTAAATAATAAAGTTTTTATTTCGTAATACTTACCTACCTTTTCATTTGTCTCTTGAACTATAAAATAATGCTATTCCTGCTGAAAATAACACTTGAACATGGTTTTTGAATCTTTACCACGTACTGTACGTATTTTGCTTTTGGGAGAACCTGGAGTTGGTAAAACATCACTTATACTCTCATTAGTCACTGAAGAATTTACCGAACATGTACCACCTAAAGCTGAAGAAATTACAATACCAGCTGATGTTACACCAGAACAAGTACCCACTAATATCGTTGATATTTGCGGTGGGTAATGTTTATTAGAGGCATATCTTTAGAAATATGATATAGAAAACCTAAAAAATTATATGTATGTAAGTACATACTAGGTTTATTTTTTATTAAAATTTCAGTTGCCGAACAGTCGTTGGAACATGTTGCAGAAGAAATTGAAAAAGCTCATGTGATATGCATAGTATTCTCAGTTGATAGACAAGAAACTCTTAATAAAATTGCATCTTACTGGTTGCCTTTTGTAAGGGATAACTGTCATGAAGATTACAGGAAACCTGTTATACTCGTTGGAAACAAGATTGATTTGATTGACTACTCAGTTATTGATGTGAGTTGTTTTAGTTCAATGATATTTTTCTAATTGGACGTAGTTCTGCGAAAAGCATCCAATCCACACAGTCACATTTCTTCTAACATGTTTGTTTTGAAATTAGTGAAATGTATGGTCTTATGTGTGGAATGTTAAAACTTTTTTATTGATAACTGTATACTCGGTAGCTTATCATCTGTTGAACAATCGCATAGTGTATGTTTGGAACAAGTTTTCAGAATGTGTATCGGCAGAAACAATAAGTTTTAAGTGTCTCTAACCATTGGCTCAAGACAAATAAAACCCAGCACTGGGATGTGGAGACATCAGCCAATGGCTGCTAGTCCATAATAATAATAACAACATAGTTCAGCATATTTTAGTATTTTCCGAGATATAAGTGCATTTACAGGCTTGGATCCTTTTCAGTTTCTGTAGCGTCTGCTGCAATATTATTTTCTTTAAAATGCTCCAAGTAATAAATCATTTAAATAAAACCTTATTTTTTAAATATAGCTAAATATTCACCTAAGTGATTGATGTAAAGACATTCTTACAGCATATAAAAATCTCAAAATTAAAACTCTTTTTGCGTAATCTTAATAACTCCACAAGAATCAGCCTTCAGTCTTCAGTCTCCTCTAGAGAAAAATCAAGTTCTCTACCATAGCCCATCTATTCCTTTGATAATGTTATTATTCCCTTTTAATACATAGATACACACATATCTTCACGCTATATCCTTATATAACGGGGTATCCGCTATATAACGGGGTAGTCAAAGTGCACATCCAACTCACATCTTCCATCTCTAGAAAACGCACTCCCCAAATACGCAATTTCCCTTTCAAACACCAGAAACTAAGTTTGTTTACATTCATATTAAATCCTTTTACTTCACATTCTTCTTTCAAGCACGTGACTAGCATCTGTAACTCTGCTTCTGATGGTGCTATAGGCACAGCATCCCTAGCATACAAAGGCAGTGTACTGTACCATTACATATCATACCACTCATACAACCTTTCATCATATGGAAGCAACTGTTCATATACAGCACGAGTAGCAAGCCAGACCTCACGCAGCCCTGTTCAATGCCTGAACAGACTTTAAACCAGCGTGACATTTTACCTTCTATCCTTACATAGGCTCAGTAGCCTTGATATAATGATGTTACAGCCTGCAGTAAGGGGCCTGCCATGGGAGCCCCCACAGCATATTCAGGCAGAAGATTCTGTAATTTTTTCACACTACTTTATGGAATGCTTTTTCTAGATCCATAAAAGCGCCTGAAACGCGCATGAAACTTTCTGACCTATGGTCAGCAACTTCTGAATAACTCTGATCCATACAATACTTACTGTTTCTAAAACCTACAAATATCTTTCAGAAATGTCTCTCATATGTTCGGTCAATACCTTGGTATAGACTATACTTGCTAAGCTGATGACCTTATAGCACGCACAGTCTAAATGAGAACCTTTCCCATTATGGACAGATACTATGACTGCGGTGTACCAGTCTTCCGGAACCTTTACCTTCGACCAGCAAAGGTTGCACAGTTCACCATATTTTATCATCTCAGTAGTCACCTCATCATTTCCTGCAGCCTTTCCACATTATAGATTTTTATCGCATTTTCAGTCTCTTTCATATTACGTAATGACTTTTTCCAGTCCCTGATCCAAGTGTGGATGATTCATTAGGATTCCTCTCAGTGTCAGAGACAGAGCCACCACTCTCGTGCAGTTCTCTATAATAATGACTTCATCGCTGCAGAACATCTTTTTGTCTGTTAGCAGATGATGTTTCTTCAAACTCACTTTATTCATTCTGTAAGGTGTCAGACCACTTACCTTTTAATGACTTGTTAAAATCATGACAATCATTTCTTTTGATTTTAGTCAATTTATTTTCTCTTTTATTAAGTTTTCGATTAACTCTATTTTTTCTAGTCTTCTTGTACTAATGTTCTAATCAGTCTGGATCGTTGTCAAGGATGATTTCAATTGAATTTGAATAGAAATGTAACCATCGCCGGGCGGTTAGAGCCGGGGCTCTGGTCGTCCTAATAGCAACTAAGAGCAGGACCGTCGTAAATACCATTGGATGAAGGGGGAGGGTCATCCTCTCAGAGTGCAGGGTTTCGGTTGGGTGCCGCTGGCGATCCCAGCCCTCCAATTACACCGTTGAAGGCAACCGTGGGGTTTTGGTCAGTAAGAGTCTGACATAACCGCTTCATTACCCCCGAGATGAGGCGATAAGCATGCGCTCCCCACGTAAAAAAAAAGGTATCAAGCACTCTGGATCTTTTGACCGTGTTGTGGATTGGATCCTATCTTTTCGTGTAACTACATCTAATTTTTGTTCAACTTGTCATCATTTATCACTTGATGTAAGCTTAGTACACATTCTTTTTTTAGAATATATGGGATATAGCTGAGGAGTATCCTGAGGTTGACAGATGTATTGAATGCTCTGCAAAAACACTCACAAATGTGTCTGAAATGTTTTACAATGCCCAAAAAGCTGTTTTACACCCAATTAGCCCAATATATTCTATTGAGGAACAAGAGGTAAAGATTACACATGCAAAAGGTGTATAGGTAGTTATATTTTTAATTCACAAATTGAGAAAAATAATTTTTTAGTTGACAGAAAAATGTAAGAGAGCGTTATCAAGAATATTCAAGATCTGCGACTTAGATGGTGATGGACTGTTGGATGATTATGAAGTAACTGTGTTTCAACGGAAATGTTTTGATACTCCTCTCCAATTGCAGGTATACGAATTGATTCTACTGCAATAACTATGTGTCAGTGGTTTTTATGACATTGGTTTCAGTAAAAACGGATATCTTACTTACAGGTTTTAGATGAAGTAAAATCTGTCATTGCTCAAAACATACCAGGAGGAATAGAGAGCGATTGCATAACGATGAAAGGTTTCCTCTTTTTACATTGTTTATTTATACAGAGGGGACGGAACGAAACAACTTGGACTGTTCTACGCAAGTTTGGATATGATGAGAGTTTAGAATTGACCCACAATTATTTATATGCCAAGTAATTGTTACATTCTAAAGCAACAATTAAAAGTACATAAGTATCTTTTCTGATTAAGTATTATTATAACTTCATTGATGTTTTTCAGTATAAAGGTGCCTGTGGGCTGTACTTCAGAACTTTCTTACAAAGGTCAGCAGTTTTTGACACAAATTTTTGAAAAATATGACCGAGATAAAGATGGTACACTCAATCCTCAAGAGTTGAAGAATGTGTTTTCTCTGTGCCCTCGCATCCCATGGCATAATATACGTTACACTGTTCCAACAAACGACAAGGTAAAAATCATTAACTTAGGGCTTCCTAGCAATCTCAGACAAAGTAGGAAGCCTTATTTCATAAATCAATGTTGATATATTAATGAAGTCCATATTTATGGAGATTCGCAGTTACATCGACATTTCTTCATATAACTATAACATCAAACATCATATAACTATTTCTAAGATTAATGGAGATCTGGAATGTTGAAAACTTGGACTGAGGCTCCTGGAATCCGAATAAATCCCAATAAATCTCAATCCATTATAATTATCACTAGATCTATTTCAGCCATTCCCAAAGTGAGCGATAACGCCCCCTTGTGGGCGCTGCAGGCCTAAAGGGGGGCGGTAAGAGACCCAGAAAAAAAATGGGGGCCTGGGGGTGATTTGTAATTTCATTTAGCTAGGAGGCATTTAATTAGACAACGACTGCATGAGCTCTCGACTCAGTAGACAAAATAAGTTTGGGAACCAGTGATCTATTTGCTACTTTACCCCAAATTACTTATGTTGGTATTATTATTACTTTTGTAAATTCAGTTAAAAATTATTATTATTATTAATTAGTATTTTGACAAAAATCTGTCTTAGGTTCCACATATTATGACATCAGCGAAATCCGCTGAGAGATATTTCTTTTGCTCTCTTTTCTTTAGATTTATCTACTTATATATGTATTTATATTAGCTGCACACATTCTGTCCCTGTACAAAGTTCTTCATAATTGGTTCAGCGGTTTAGTCTTTCCCATTCATAGTTTCGTCCTCCTTTTCACCCTCTTATTGGTAAGTTTTTGATAAAAAAGTATTCTGTGCCCATCCCCAGGTGTCAAACTATCTCCATGACACATCATAATCAGTTTACCGGTTTATCATTGTCCCTTTTCATCCCTTTAGGGATAGATTTTCGATAAAATAGCCTATCATTTGCGCAATCACATATTCTTACTATTCTTACAATGTTCCTCAGGATCGGTCAAGCTGTTCTCAAGTTATAAGAGGACATATAGACAGACACACAAAAAATTAAGAAATGAATAGAATCGAAGTCAATGAGTCATAAAAACGACTTATCACAAAATTTGACAGTAAAATTATAATTACACACAGACGCTATATTGGCTACAGATTTATGAGTAGTATAGATTATGTTGTTGTGTGTTCAAAAATGTTTTAAATAAAAAAATAAAACTTAAAAGATGGAATCGAAATCTATATGTTTAATTTTTTTATCATTTATGAAAAATGTTTGTTTTGGAATATTATTTATACTATTATTTTTAGTTTTGTTGAGACAGTCTATGAAAGTAGTTGAGATATTTAATTAAACCCTCATGTTATGTTTCTTTTTGGGTTCTTTGGGATAATACATTTTTTTTATGAGAATAATTATGGAAGATACATAACTCCTTTGAAGTAAGAATTATGTTTAAGAATGTTTATGTTATATATAGCAGAAAAAAATTGAAATAATGTATTGAATTCAATGTGCTTGTTTCAGGGGTATATGACGTTACAAGGCTGGATGTGCCGATGGGCACTAATGACTTTGTCTGATCTACAAAACACAAGTGCTTACTTAGCTTATTTGGGATTTAATTTTCTCGAAAGTGATTCTCAAAAAGCAGCTATACATAGTATGTGTTTTTGTCCTTTAAAAAGTGTTTATTGTATCAGTTACAGTTTCAGTGTAACTTTCCAAGATATTTACTTATGTATTTCATTGAATAATTCCAATGTTTTAGTAACTCGTGAGAAGAAAGTAGATATTGCCAAGAAACAGTCGAGTCGCAATGTATACCAGTGTCATGTTATCGGACCAAGGTCGTGTGGGAAGACATCAATTTGTAGAAGTTTCCTCGGAATCGCACATAAGGTCAAAACTAATAACATGATTTCATTTTAAATAAATATAATAATTGAAAAATGCATATTGATAAAAATAAACGTCATTTTTATATCATTTTTACTTACGAAAAACAGTTGATTTGGACATCTCTAAATTATTACTATTATTTACATTATTCTTACTTATACTTTGGCTTTATTTGAAATAGTATGGTATATAGTGCCTTTTTTTTGCCTATGGCACTAATGTCCAAAGGTTTTGGTTGTTGTAATTTATATTTCGTAGCTTGCCTTTCGAAATAATAGGGAATGGTACCCTTTTTCAGTTTTTTTTTCTGATTTTCTGGCTACCACCTGTTATACAATTTGTTTGAAATCTATTATGTACCGTTGTTATAGGTTATACTGTCAATTTCTACATTGATTAAAAGATAACAATTTTAGATAATTATTAGTACTATAGTTGGGTTTTGAGTTAATGTCTACAAATTTACAATTATTATAATTCTTAGATATCAACTTAACATGATTATTTAATAACTTTATATTCAGATAAGGATTGTGTTGACCGTTATTAATTAAAATTTGAATATTTTTGAAGATGCTTAGAAAATTACATAAAACAGAGTAAAACCCAGACAAATTTTTATCATTTGATCCCATTCCCAATATAACAATGTCATTGTTTCTGTCAGTAAATTAGATGGGAATTTTCCAAGTTGTCAAATACTTGTTGTAATGTTGCGTTCGGTTTAACTAAGCTAGATACCTCAAACACATCATTCAGTGTATATGCTTATTAAGTATATGCTCTATTTTGGATTATTTCTTCTACTAAGCCTCGAACCAACTGGTTACCTAATATAATAATTTTTCGTTTTTCAATACCGGTTACGCCATCTGTTGGCAACTTTATAAAACTGTTTATTTGATAACGCTGATTCGATTGGCAATTTAGGCGACGATAAGTTATTAATTCCTTTCATTAAAATATTTTGTTTTTGTGGTAACAACAAATTATGTTTTACAGTATCTCCAGTAGAAATTACGTACTTTGGTGTGGTCAGCGTAGCATTCATAGTATTAGGTTTTCTTGAAATAAGTGTAATAGTTCCAATATACGGTAATTCTAGTTTTTTTGAGGTAGATACATATAATTTCTTTAATAATGTAATTGCTTTGTTTTTTTCGGACAGCTCCTGTTTTAAATTATTAATTTGGTAATTTAAGGTTGTTGTTTCCCCATGTGCACTTGCTAATTCTAGTTGTGTTTGCTCCAATTGATGTTTTAATTCTATTATCCAATTGATGTTTTATGTAAGATGTATCCAAGGATATTGTAGCTGGATGACTTCTTGTTGAAATATTTAGTATAGTGGAGTTCATAACGGATCTATCATTAGTAATATTAAATAAAATTTCAGAAGTGGGTTTTCTAATTGGCTTTCTGATTGCTTGTTTTATTTTTCTTTTTGGTATGGTTATTTTTCTTTATTTTCTCACTCAAATAACGACGAAAATATAGATGGTGATATCGTAATTTTTTTCTAACGTTGTTTATAAATTCAAAATTATGTATTTTAATATAATATTAATTACTTTTAATCTGATATTCACAATTTGCATCCAAAAACACTAGACAAATACGTACACCAAACATTTAATACACATAAAGGTGTTGAGATTGAAGGGTTACAATTCTTTACGACTTACAAACAGGAAATTATTGCGTCAGATTCTTCGAAATTCACATGGATAACACTTGTACATGATAACTTTAACCACTCAAGTATGTATATTTATTTCGAATTTAGTTATAAAGTTATATGAAGTATTTTTTTTTATTAATTTATTCAATTTTTTTAAATTCACTCCAACCGCTATGGGTAGAATTTGTAATCGATATATATGTATATACATCGGACATAAGGTCCAACCGTAAAAATATGGTCATGATACAACATTAAGCAGTATTCACCTTTTCTATTACATCAATACAAGTAAAAAATTTGAGTATTCAACCCTCGATGGCGCAATAATTTAGGCGGAAGGTTTCGGGTTCGATTGCCGGTCGGGTCAATTTAGGGAACTAACTTTTATAGGTTGTCTCGGGTCTGGGTGTACTGGGTACGTCCCTAGTAGTCATCGTCTGGTTCTCATAGCACAGGGAAAAAACTAGGACATAGTTTGAGATTAGATGATTGGAGTGTATTGTCTGGCGTATTTATTTATTTATTTTATTTATCAATTGTATGGCAAGGTTTTGCAATTTCTTCAAATAATGAAATCATATTTCATTGAATAATGAATAATTACCATTTCTTCAAATATGATATTACAACTGACGTTATCTGGGCACCACTTGTTATTATCCGAGCTCCGTTTATTATTATGTCCACAAGAAATTGTCTAATTTTAATAATCTTATTGCAGAAAATAAAGCCTCATTCACATGAACGGGGTGATGGAGACAACACAAACAATTGTTGTATCAATACAGTATTGGTGTATGGACAAGAGAAGAATTTGGTATTGAAAGAGATTGCAATTACGCGTGTTTCTGACCCGCTGCAGCCTAACGAAGTCAACTGTGACGTTGCATGTTTAGTCTATGATGTTGGAGCTAGTCGATCATTCGAGTACATTGCAAGGATTTACATCGTAAGTAAAAATTTGTTTGTATCCATTAATGTAAACAAAAAAGGAAGACACTACATGAGCGCCTTGGGTCATAGACTTCATTTAACACTCTTATGTGTAAGATCTATGTACAAAGGAAACAATAATGTTCTTACAACAACTGTTCTTAATTTATCACTGTAGTATATGCATATAATCTATAATATAGTGTACATAATAGTCAGAAAGTCAATGAAATCGGCCATGTAAAATAAATACATTTTATTTTGATATGTCTTCAATACTAATTTAATACATCAACGTCACATAAATAAATATGTATGTATATAGTATATACCTATTCTTGTCATAAATATTGTTACAAGGAAAACATCGTTTCTTTTCTATTACATAAAACGTTTATTACTGCAGTGTGCGTTAGTTTAAACGTTACTATAATAGCATTTTAAAAATATGAAGTTGATTCAAAATGAGCCCCATTGGCCTCGATACATTCTTTTAAATGTTGTGTCCAGTTATATTGAAACACGCACTTTCTCTGTGGGAAAAATCGCCACTGCCAATCTTTTTGACGTTTCGAGCATGCCATACTCTTTATAAGAGACTATAAATCAAAATCAAGTGGATTAAGACAGGGACTAGATGTCAGTCAGTCCTTAGCTTTGATAACGTCACGTCACGTCACTTTCGAAACGTTCCTTTTCAGCCACGCTTGTGTGGATCAAGCTTTACGACCCAGTGCTGAGTCTTTCTGAAAGGATAATTTTTGGTTATGGAACATGGTGTTGTTAAGAGGCTTAACTTCCTTCTCGAGAATCTTATCTTGATACACCTGGGTCGAGGTTTTGATCACATTTTATTTATCACAAAAATATGGCTCAGTCACTGCTTGATAGCTAACACTCTACCAAACCATCACTGAAGTAGGATACTGCCCACGTTGTACCCTACTGACTAATTCAGAAGCTTCTTTAGAGCTTTGCGTATAAACTCGGTCATTATTAAAATTTTGCTCGATACTAAAATTTTCTCGCCAGTAAATAATTTTTTTTTTTTACGGTTCCGGTGTTCATACTGTGAACAAGTACGTCAGCGAGCTCCGCGAAAAAAAACAAAAACTAGTAAACAGTGTTAAAACAAACCGTGCTGCGTTACAAAAACAGTTTAAAGCCGACTACCACAACTACAATGCAAACCATCTCGAAGATATGAAAAAACTAATCAATAGCGACACGATTGATGGGAGGGAGAAGTATAATTTACTTGGAAAACAACTGCAACAACATATGACCACTAAAGGAAACCAAAAATACAACAAATACCAACTACTACAAATAATAGAGCCTCATTAGGAGTTGAAACGGCCAGAGTGGAAAAGTTGTTGCAAATAGCTGACGAGGTATCTACTTCTTTATGTAGCAGTGTATTATGACGTAGTTTACACACTCTGCAAGTACTTGGAAGTCGACTACGACGAACATCATGACCTACACGTAAACAATTATGACATAAGTTCAACTTCGAAGCTTGTGTGATCCTATCTTTTGGAGTTTAGCCTTGAATGCGGCACAGTCATATATGCGATGTTCTCCCTTGCATATAAGTCATTCAGTAGGTCTTAATGAAGAAGGAGAAGAATCGTTAGTGGAAGCGACGAATGCTTTAGAAGTAGACTTCGTAGAAGTAGACAGACGAATCAGGGTTACGCTTGAAGGGCTTCAATTTGGTAACACGACCTTTGATTGTACATCTAGTAAGTAAATCTTTTAATTCCCCCATATTAATGTAAAATCAGCAAGCCACAATGCAATTCTAATAACTTTGTTTACAATAAAGAAACAATCTGGCATAAATAGGGTCCTCGCCTTGATGCGGTGCAGTCTTCAGCTGTGGGTGAAACCGGTTCTAGTTGCAAACAGACGACTGCGTGAGATGCACACTGCGCGGCCGCTCGGCTCAAGCGATCAGCTATTCGAAGCGTAATTTAATGGATATGCACAGAAATGCGTAAGCTGGAATAGATTGGTGGAAGCGTTTTACAGTCAGGAATAAATAGTTTCTAGACACAGAAAAATATATGTATGTATGCTTAGATGAGTTGTTGAGGAACTAAAGAAATTCAAATGTTGGAGAATATAGGGTAAAATTAACGTAAGTTGATAGTTTGAATTACTTAAAAAATAAATACCACTGAGCGACTAAGCGCTTAATTAGGAATGCAGATATATGTAGGCACTTACGAGTGTAATAATGTAGTAGATAATGCAACGAGTACACTATAAATATAGAACGAAATATTGTGAATTTGACTGAATGATAATTTATTATAAATACTAATTAATCGGCATAGTTCCTTATGTGACAAATTGTTGCGATAAAAAATATAAAATAAATGGGTATGAAAAACTAGGTCCACGACTCTTAATCAGATCGAAGCGGGAATAAAATGTTAGGAAAGAAATGGAACGAGCTCACTTTAAAGGCTGGACCAATGCTGCGTGCGGCGCTGATGGTGATGTCCATGTCGCTGACAGTCCGGCTGGCTAGTATGGCAAGTGTGAAGCGGTCTCTGAATGGATGAATCGCAGCTTACTCCGCGATTATTGATGAAAGAATATTTCACTGCTAAACGATGCTTCCTGAACTTGTCCTGTCACGGTCGCCAATTTATGTACACGCCGGGAACATAATAAATTGATATTACTGCTTTTCAACAAAACCTGTATATTAAAACTTGTATAAAATTTAAATTCAGAAAAGGTAGAAATACATAGGTAGGTAGTTATATATAATATTATGTCGATGTTATGAGACTTCACATGACCGTTTATTGTCGAGTGCGTTAACGAAATGGGAGGTTCCACACGACGACGTATTATGATTGAAATATGCCCCCGCACCCCTATGTGAGCTGCCTCAGCACGTCGTTCCGTTCTTTGCGTAAACAGCGGTTAAGAAATGACCAGTGCGTCTTTTATAAGCTGCTAGTCCTAAGTCGTCTTATAAAATACGCAAAATAGTTATGAGTGCTATGTTCATTTCCGTAGATAAAATCTTTTGCCTTCGTATAGGATTTCTTCGGATTCTTTCCTTCACTGATTTGATTGTCTCTTTAGTCCGAATACCACGTGGACGGCCGATTTTTTATTGTCACAAACAGAGGATGATCCATTATCCCTTAGCCCGTACACAAACACTCGACTAATACCCAGCGGATGGACAGTTTCAAAAATTGCATTTGATTCCATATCTACTTTGTGTAATGCTATGAGAGCAATTGGGCTCTCTTTATCACTCCGTTCCATTTTAATATCACAAGAATATTGAAATATTGAATACAAAGATTGGCGCGAATATGAGAGTGACAGGTTCCAAATTCAAATGTAATATTATTGTTTGTTTTATTGTAACAATATTTACGGCCAGACTGTATATGTATAAACGTGTAACGTTTAGATAGGGTTGTCATCTAGTAAACCCATATTTTAATTTTAGTCAAGTGTTATCATTTTACAAATAGTAGATAGGTATCAATTACATTGCTGTTTGTAAATAACGACTTTAGTGCGTGTTCTGATTTCCACGACAACCGTTCAACGGTGCGTGCTATGTCGGCGTGCCATATCGCGTCGTGCCCTGTCTAATTTAGTTTATTTTAGTCAAGCATGGAAGTCAGATCGCCTTGTTTTTTTATCAATGTGCAGTTGTCGCTTTTCTAGTAAATTATTTTTATGGATCTAATCTATACTTCTGTGTTTAATATTATAAAGAGGGAGAGAGAGAAAGAGCGGATTTAGTAAGTTTGTTTATATGCGAAGGGTAATCTCCGGAATAACTGCACCTATTTGAAAAATTCTTACACCATTTGAAAGGTTCATTATTTGAGATGGACATACGCTATGTTTTCAACCGGGGCAAAGTCGGGACGGGTCGCTAATAAATAATAATGTTATTGTACTGCTTGCCAAGTTGTCCTAAATTTTGTAATTGAACATCATTTCAGAAATATTTTGCTGAGAGTCATATTCCTGTATTAATAGTGGGAACAAAAGGTGACGCTCTGATTGCACGTCAGGAGTACATACTTCAGCCGGAGGTGTTTTGCAGTAAATATCGACTACTCTCGCCACAAATTTTCAGCATAAGAGAAAATAAGCACGATGTTTTCATTAAATTAGCAACCATGGCTGCGTTTCCGTAAGTCTAGTAGTGTTGTATTTTTTTATTATATTTGTTTAATCTGTTGTTGAATGTTAATTACAAACATGTTAATTACAATCACGCTGTATCCCCAACGTCAAAAAGGACGGAGCGCCAAGCATCGCGGTCCTTTTCACACATTTTCGCCTATTTATGCGAGTGCTTTTGACATTTCCGTTGGCTAACACTCCAGCTCTTTAATCTTCATAAGTCAGCCTTGGTCTTGGCTTTTTACCACTCGCTTTCGCTCTGTAGATTTTCTTCGTCAGTGTTTCATCACTCATTCTTTCTATATGGCCGAACTATCTTAGTATTCCTTTCTTCATTTTTATAATAACACTGTCGTGCAACCCTGTCATACTGAGTATCTCTTCATTGCTTATACTGTCCGCAAGAGTGACACCGCACATATTTCTATCGCATTTCCACTGCATTTAACACTGCCTACTAATACGGACAGAGCACCATTCACTTCATTGCCAGCTGCTACCCGTCTCTCCACATCCAACTCACATCTTCCATCCCTCGAAAACGCACTCCCCAGATATACAATTTCGTTCACTTGTTCGAGACATTTTCCATTTACCCATATATCACACTTTGTCTGTACATCTTCTCTTTCAAACACCAGCAACTTTAGTTTTATTCACACTCAATCCTTTCGCTTCACAGTCTTCTTTCATGCACTTAACTAGTGTCTCCAACTCCGCTTCTGATGGTGCTATAAGCACGTCAGCGTACAAAAGGTAGTTTACCATTGTATCATCACATATCATACCACTTATACTACCTTTCAATGTCTGGAGGCAACTGTCCAAATACAGCACGAAAAGCCAGACAGACATCACGTCGCCCTGTCTGACGCCTGAACAGATTTCGAACCAGAGCAACATCTCATTATCTATCCTTACACAGGCTCTGTGGCCTCGATATAATGACCTCACAGCTTGCAATAAGGGGCCCTCCACGCCATATTCAAGCAGAAGACTCCACAGTTTCTTTTGCACTACTCTATCGAATGCTTTTGCATGATCCACGAAAGCGCAGAAAACTTTCTGACCTATGGTCGATAACTTTCCCACGATAACGTGAAGCAAGAAAATGTGATCCATACAAACCCTACGGTTCCTAAAATCACCTAGCGCCACCCACAAATATCTTTCAGAAACACTTTCATACGTTCAGTCAATACCTTGGTATAGACTACTTGCTAAGCTGACCAAGCGGATGGCCGTATATCACGCACAGTCTAAATGAGAAACATTTCACTTGTTACAATCTTCACATTTTATTAGTTTTATATTTGTCTTTGTTATTATTGAAAAACAGATATAACAACTTTCTTGAGTTCCTTCGTATAGCACAAGTTTTAGTGAAAGTTTTGCATTAATTTTTTGAACGTGAAATAAATAATAATTAAATACCCATTGGGAATAGGTAACATTGAATCTATGAAATAAATATTTATTATTATTGTAAAATTTGTGATATTGTCATTTAAATTGTCTTTGTCAGTCAATTTCAAGCTGCTTGGATTTTATTCAGCAAACACAGGTATGTTTCATGATAAACGACATTCCTAAGTGTAATGTTTTGTGATACAGACATTTTTACTTTGAAATATAGAGCTATATTTCCTTTCAAAAACTTAAAAAATGTAGGTATATCTCACATTGTAGTAAACCCACAAATTAATTTGTTACTAACATAAAGTAAAACAATACGAAAACGTCACATTCTTTAGTTGTCCGGTTTGTTAAATTCTTTGAGAAAATATGCGGCATGTCTACTTTTAATGCAGTATATGTAAGTATGTGTACAATATGTAGTAAAGAGTAAACCATGCCATGTCACTGTTGTCATGCTGACGTGATTTTGTTGTTTTTCTTGTTCAAAGCCTTAGATTAAAAAAAAATACATAGAGCAATAGAACAGAAGAATGAAGCACTCGTAAGTCAGTGAATACACTTATTTGTCACGTCATTCTAACAATGGCGGTCACATAATTCATTCGATCACAAATATATAACAAGATACACAATCAGCGTTCCAAAAACGTCCGAACCAAATGTGCGCTGAAATGAGAATTTTAGCGCACTCGGTCTTAGTAGTAATTTGCGAACACTAAAGGAAACATGACAAAGTGCTCCTTCAAAAATTGTAAAAATGACACGTGTAGAACGATAAAAAAAGATGGAGTTTCTTACTTTCAGTAAGTAATTAGGATTATTTTATTTACGTGTTCATTATTTCGTTATAATAATAACATTATATAGCTCTTTTTTATTAAATTCATAATAATATTTTTCAAATGACAGCCACATAATACAATTAATTATACGATCGTGAATAAGACATTGAGAACCATACTACCGCATTCAGATTTCATTTATTCGGATTATACTTATATCTCTGTTCCTAAAATTACAGAATGGAATTTTTAGTCTTACATTTTTATTTTTTTAAATATATTTTTGGTGTTGAAATTTCAATTATGACTGTAGTATAAGATTTGCTGCTTATTATAAATTTTAATGTAATTTATGTAATTATGTATTCTTTTATAAACTGCAAGTTATTGCAATATTTTTCTCGAACATATAAAAAAATATATAGCTTTCCTCGAGATCATATTCGATGTGATAAATAGACTTCTATAGTAGCACGCCAAAAATGCGATGAATACTTCATACCAAATGAACGAAGCGTAGTTTTCTCTGATCATTTTTTAGAAAGTGACGAATAGTCACAGCGAAAGGATTAAAAAGGCTACACAATATTACGTATTTACTTAAACCTGCACTGAATTTCTATTTGACAGTGTTATTATTTGTATTGTGGTATTGTTAGAAGATTAACGTTGCCACTAAATCGTTTAAAACTAAGATTTTAGATCCTTTAATTGTTTTTTTATCAAAGTTAAGATTTCTAGTCATGACATATTTCTCTGATTACCCCGTTAGGGATACGGCGTGTTAATATGCATGTATATATTAAATAATGACTAGCAGACGATTTCCCATTGAAAAATATCAGCACTTTATTGCGACTTCACTCTGTATTCCTAGATTACGTCATTGCCTGATATCCAACATTTTTCCTTGTCTCGCCTAATCTAAATATTATGTCTTATCCTTGTCACATCAACGTAACAAACCAAAATGATGTAAACAGCGATGGAAATATATTACGTGAATTATACTTTAAGTACGAAACGTAAGTTTTTTTTTGACAAACTTTCAATGCCTTACAAGGATCTAAACGAGCTTTACAACTTTATACCTTTAAGGTCTACTTTATATTAAAATAATATTACCAATAATACTGTAAGATGTTCAAAATGTATATATCAATTCAAACAGTAATTATGTATTTAGATTTAAAGAAAATTGTGAATTATTATTTGTGATCGAAGAACCAAAAATAAAAAAATATTAATAACAATGCTGCTTCCTCCCTTTTTCTATTCTTACATTGCGTCTGAATATGTCATTGCCTGACATGCAACATCTTATTCCTTGTCTAACATTATAATTTCTATGTGTCTTATCCTTGTCACTTTCATCTAACAAATTATAAAGACGTAAATAGCGAAACAAATAAATTACGTGAATTACACTTTAAGCATGAAGCGTAAGATTGAATTTTAAATATATTTTTGTTAACAAACGTCGTTTCAATGCCATGGGAGAATCTTTTACAAGGTTTTACAACCTCTACATGCACTGACAGTAAAGTTTACTTTAAATTGACACAATATTGAGTTCAGACAATAATTTGTTCCAATTTTATAAAGGATTGTAAATCTAGTTATATATTTGTGATCGAAGAATAATTCGCATGATTTTCGTGAAATTCGTGTATTTTATATTTACGCCCAATATGTAAGATTCTAGCTCAGAAACACAAAATTAGATTAAAGAAAATAAAACCAATAACAAGTAACAAATCACACTTTAAACATCATTATTTTTCAAAATGAAACTAAATTTAAAATTATAAACAAGAATTTGTTCAGTGATGCCATATTTGAAATTTTTTACCCAGTTTTACATTTTATTTCTTTTAGTACAGTATTATTTATGCACTAGGATCAGGTATTTCTAGATAATGAACGAGTTGAGAATGTGCGACAAAAGTGAAGAAATAGAGTCGATATTCATGAAGCTGAATGAAGACACAATATGTTTTTAAAATGAAAATGATAAACTTAATAAAAAATGTTCAATATTAACTGAATACTATTGAATTAAATAAATCATTTAATTCAATAGTATTCAGTTAATATTGAAAAAAAAACGTATAGGTATAGCTCGAATAAAGAACTTCGAAACGAAACTTTTTTCGGCTATTAAACTGTACATTTTTTTATAATTAAATATAGTGTTTTCATAAATTCTATTCGATAAAGTATTTAACTGAGTAATTTTCTTTTCTGTACGTTTTTTCTGAATGTTTTTTTCGGAGTATAGCTGTAATAGAGGTGTCGATTATTCTTATGTTATTATGTTGCCGTATTCTTATGTTACTATGTTGCCGTGCGATTGCCAAGTCATTATATTATATCAGTTTATTGTGACGCTGTATTAGTTTTATTTATTATCGAATCATAAATCGATACTAAATGACATAATCCGTCATTAAACAATCGCACTCGCTAACAACTCAATTTCTTGTCATGTGTGTTTGTTTGGAATATCTTAGTTGGCTATCGGTATCCCGACCATCTAGTAAATTTTTCTTAGTATTTGGCTATTCCATCCAATTAACTTAAAACAATTAACACAAATTATGAAGTGACTTAAAAATTTTTATTCGTGACCTACCAAATCATAAGGGTTCCAAGTTTGACTACGCATCCATAAATTGGAGTTAACTTTTATTTACTGTTCTTTGGCACATGTCACTTTTCGATTCTCGTCATTCGTATTAGTTGGGAATACGAAGATTACCGATTTGTATCCCGTAGGTTTATCTTTCAATTTTGAATTTAGAAATGACAAAGTCACCAATAGAAACTTCAATTTACTAACTTTGCCGAGTCGATAAAACAGTCTATTACACGGAGATTCAAAGGTTTTTTAAACTGCTAAACATTCACTTTCCGCGATAGTACATTGGCTCTTTAAAGGTGTTTGTCTGAATCTTTTTTTCAATCTATCTGACTCAGTACTGGATTTTTTTGAAGACAGAAGAAAAATTGTTCGAAAACCGGATTACGTCAAAAAATGACATCGCTTATTTGAAAGATCTGTTTGAAATATTCGATCAATTTAATTTACAATTGCAAGGTTGAATTTAATTAAAACACAAATCGTCATAGCTGCTTTTACGAGAAAACTCCTTTACGAGAAAATTTTGGTAGAGATGAATACAACCATTTTCCCATATTATCAGTAATCTGCAAGAGTGGAAGATTTACCTACTTACACTTGGAAGTTCTTTGTTGATTTTACGAAGCGTTTCCAAGATATTTTAAACACGAATAAGTTGGGTTTTAGATCATTATGCAAATACAGATACTGAAGACTCATCTTAAAATTCATGACTAACGAAGAATTCAAGGGAAAATTCAAACATGGATACCAAGAGTTCTGGCTTTAAAAATCAATACCAGTTCTGTACCCGGGATTATGGGCAATAGTACAGAAGCTTTTAATCTTATTTCCTTCGTCCTATATGGCTAAGCGTGGATTCAGTGCAAGCTTATTTACTGTGAAAGAAGAGGAACAGACTATACGTCACTGAACGTAGCGATTTGCGATTGATGTTAACGAAATTGCAACCCGTCATTAACAAATTGATAAGACTCCACCACCACCAAAATAAGGAGATGGTTGCATCTAATTATTTTTTTTTATATTAGTTGTGTTTCTTATCTTACTATTTTTTATTTCTTAATGATTCTGTGTTTATTTTTAAAATTTTAATGAACAACTTTATTGTACATTGAGTTGTCATTTTATAAAATTTTTGCTTTATGATTTTTAATAGATAAATTAGGTACAGATAACATAACATAACATAACTTCACGCTGTATCCCCAACGGGGTAGTCAGAGAGGACGGAGCGCCAGGAGATAATATGCAGTAATATTTTAATTCGTACAAACATATCTTCACGCTGTACCCCTAACGGGATAGTCAGAGAGGACGGAACACTAAGCTTCGCGGTCGTTACATCTTTCGCTTCCTCGCATTATCAAAATTTTAATATTTCATATAAAATAAAATATTGGGGACTAGGGAAGCGTTGAAATTTTTGTTCTCTTTTTAAAGAGTGCGATGCTCCAGAAATTTGTGAATCTATGTTGTAGATAATTCCGCTTGCTAATAATTATACAAAATGTTCTCGACACCGCCGGTTGCATAAGTAAATGACACTTCATCGCTCCAGAATTTTCGAGTTACAACTTGGTTCCTGTTTCTCAATTCTGCGTATATCAATCGATACCTTAAACCTACCGATGCGTTTTAGGGCATAGCTCTACAAAGTCTAGGTTTTGAGATATAAGCACTAAAAACCGTGCGTCTCTCGTGCCATTTAATAATCAACCTTATTGCTTGATTATAAGGTCCAACCTAACAATATTATATACTACAGTCAAGTTTGTATATACTGGAATATAGAAACCACATTAAAAGTATAGATTATGCTCTGAGATTATTATAATGTAATAAATATCTTGCAGACACTTGAAGCATTTCGCAAGTCTGGCTGGAGACAACTCGTCATGGTGGAAGGCCGGCATCGGCGTTGCGGCTGCCACCGTAATGGGACTAGTACTTCTCAAGATGTTCAACTTACAAAGACGATAAGAGTTTACAGTGTATAGTGAAAATTCGTTTTTCGAATTTGGAATTAACTGTCAAAATCGAATTAAGTTCAGTGTTAGTAACTGGATTTACAAAAATTACAAGTATTTTTAATTTCGTACCAAATTATCCTCATTTTAAGAATCAAATTCTTATATACACTATATCGTATTTATTTTTGTTGTATTGTTGGAAAGAACTAGTCTATGTTTTAATTTAATATTCTAGTATATTGTAGCAATTTTTTAATTCTTGCAAATTAATGTACTCTGTGGTTGTTTACAAAATGATGTCATGTAAGCAATAGAAATAGACTTAATATTAAAGAATAACAACATTTAAATTTTGGTGGAATATGGTTAAAATATAATATTCAGTTAATGTGGACTGTGTAACGTGTACACAGTACCTATAAATAATTAGAATATGTGATTATACTGGTATGTTGTAAATTCCAATTTTTAAATTATACTATCTAAAATTGTAATGATAAAGTAATCAGCCAGCAATATATTGTACTATTGTTTTATATAAATAATTAATTATAAATATATAATTTTAAGTAACATAATATCTATCTGGCTATTGCAACAAATTACCGTTTTGCCATCAAAGATATGAGTCTTTATTTTTATTTCTATACAACATTACTTATTTTAAATATGCTGAATTTAGTAATGCTTTTTGAAATTTTGGTATCTGAGGAGTAAACTATTAACGTATTTATTGTGGTATTGTAACTATGGGCACATTTAGGTAGAAAGCAAGTAATAGGATCTGGCTGGCGGTTATCGGTATTGACCTAGATAGTATGAGGCAGTCTATGTCGTTAAGTTCCGTAAAATTCTCTTTGATATCAACGAGACGTGCACTGCAGTCATTCTCAAAAACATTTTGTGCACTATTGAAAACAGATTTCCCTGCTCTTACCTGCATGCATAGTACCTTCCCTTTACTATTACTATCCGTTTACCGGTGAGCCTTTAACTAGCACCTGTTTTCTACTTAATTGTGTATTAGAAACATTTCTATGTAATCAAATGTTATCATGACAGTTAATTCCATTTTGTTGTAAAACATCAGCGGGAACGACCCTTCCAATAGTTTTTGAGACTGCGCCACAGGGTACCACGGTCATGTCATTACTTACTTTAGGTTTAATTACACTTTCTCAAAAATAACTTCTTAAATATTGATTTATTATATGGTATTAACACTAGAAAGGCCTTAAATACCTTGTCATGTTTTTTCATGCAATGGAAGAATCCAATGTATTAAATCATAGTCGACTTACTCGGAAACAATTCATTCAAAGTGTTCCATAACTGAGTTTCGTGTCGATATGTCTTGCACGAAATTCAAATATGGAATCCTTTTTTTGCAAACAAAAGTTTCTGTCAGTTTGCATTGTTTTCGATTAAATCGATTGTAATTTAGTGCATTGAATATTATTCTATTGCATGAAAAATTTTTCATTAAATTTGACTAACTTCTGCTATCCGGACTTTTTTTCGTCCGATACAATGAAATGACATTTACGTGAAACAGTCGGTCTGCATTAAGAAAAAGAAACAGTCGATTTTACCTATTTGTATGGACTACTCATGCTTGGCAAAAAATTGATAATGACAAAATTGTTTTACAAAAGAGACCGAATGATACCTAATACGGTTCCTTTGTATATCCTATAGATTCGAATGCCCCATATTGTATTGTATGAAAAATATTTTATTAAATTCGGCCAACCTCTACTGTCCAGATTTTTTTCCTCCGCTATAATGAAATAATGCTTATATGAAACTGAGTCGATCCGCATTAAAAAAAAATTTTGGCAATTTTACTAATTTTTATGAACATCTCACGTTTGACCAAAAATTGATAGTGCCACCATTGCTATCACAAAAAAAGACCATATGGTTTCTAAGACAGCTCCCCTGTATCTCTTATAGATTCGGATTTCCCTATACTGTCCCATTTAAAAAAACACTGTATAGGCATTTTAAATTGAATGAATTTAACGATTGCATGGCTTATGACGATTTTCATTCACTTTCACCTAAATACTTATGTACGTACGTAATATAAGCAATGTACATATATATTATCATATCTTTATTAAATAATATTTGCTTCGCCTTTGGTTTCATGGATAATGAGTATCACACTTACAATTATGATTTTAAGATTGTTTTGATCAATATACATTAGTTAATATTCCACGTTTATGATTTTAATCGGTGTGTCTATGTTTTAAGTTTATTTTGCTCTTCGAGCTGAAATTATTTTTTGCTGCTTTTTTATATTCGTTTTTTAAATTAGACCCGAGTATCTGAACCGGATAGTTGATCATAATTTCTGATTATGATTATCACTATCCTGTCGCTGAGCATTATTTGGGTTTTCAATCTGCAGATTAGTATCCTCTTCATTCAAGTTAAGATCCAATGGATATTAGTGTACAACTGATCTTGTTGACACTTCACCCGATAAGATACTTTGGCTACTCTTGTTTCGTTGTATTTGTTTGCCATGTATAATTTCTATAATCATTCTAACTTTCCAAAGATCCGTCGATGGATCTGCTTTTAATTAGTACCACATTGCTATTTTCGGAATTATATTGCAAGTTACGTAAGGTTGTCTGAGATGTGATTTATCCTTTTCCCAAACTGAGTAAACACTGATTTGTCAACTTTCGAAAACTCTCAATATCATTTGTTCCATTTAAGTAAATCGAACTATGGAGAAGGATCTCCATTCTTCAAATAGATTATACCTTTTGTTTCGTTTTATAGATTTTCGGTTTCAAATAATTTTGTTTCTCTAGTGTTGGTCGTTAAGGGTCCACCAATATATAAAAGATAGTTGACTTTAAATGACTAAGGTGTTGCAATATGCCGCTCGACACAGCGCGACCGTGTCGTTTCGGTTTGACCTTGATCCAAGCTTTGAACTGACCCTCATCCCTAAGTTGTAGTTTGGAAGTTCAGGAAGGGGGGCAGCTATTGTGGTCTTCCCTTACCCTTATACCCTTAGTCATCCTTAATCAGTTGGGTCGTTTTCGAACGTTTTACAAATAGCGTAACACATAATGTGTTGCAATGCAAAGAATAAAATGTATATAAAGTGTATTTGATGTAGTTTCAAATCTAATATGCTAACGTCTTAAAAGGAAATTGATATTTTATTTTGTAGACTAAAGGAATAATGTTGCATTATGGTGGCAATACCATTTGGTTTTCAGTTGTAAATAAAAGACTAATTTAATCAAAATGCTATTATCTTTTAATTTATTACTTAGAATAGATAAGTATAGGTGCAAAGTATAAACACTTGTGACTTAATTTTATCTGAACCTCATTAAAATATTTGTAGGTGTTGAATTGTGGTATATTCGTAAATTAGTAAAGAAAAAATATTAATCAAGTCCAAATTATTTGTTATCGGCTATATTTAGGACGCAGATATACAACATTGCATTACTGAATCCAATAACTCATTATTTTATACATGACGACTTTATTATACCTAAAGCACAGAAATTTTACTTAGTTTTTGTTAGAATAATCTTAAGTACCTACTATATTAATGATAAAAAGAATTGCGTTCATTATAAAATGTGTGCCGAGTGTGCTGAGTGATGTTACAAAATAAGTAACATGTTTTTCTCATGCCAAAAAAAAAAACTATTGCATCGTTCGCAGGAATGTGAAGTATGAAAACGTTGTTTTCAATATCTGGAAATACACAATGATATCTTTATGTAATAACTTGCGAACATAGTATAAATTAATAACAATATGTAAATAAAACTTAATTTATACCGAATTCCAAATACTTCTTATCGGAACTGTTGCACCCGTAGATTATGTATGTAGTATTATTATTGCACCGAAGTTCAGATAAAGCCTACTAAAATCCTACAAAGAGTACTGGAGTTTGGAAGTCCAAGGGATTATTCACAAACGTCGGAAACTTTCCGTGGCGGAAAGGCCGATCGTCGAAAAGCATAAATTCAATTCGACAGCTTGGTTTTGTGAATACAACTATATGTAATATGATATATATATAATATTAATATAATACGATTTCGGATTTGTGAATCGCGAATAGACAAAATCCTCGAAAAGTTTCCTGTCGGATACGAAAGTTGCGTTTCCGACGTTTGTGAATAACCCGCCCGCAGTACCGTAACTGGAATAACTGGAAGAAACTGGAAATATCTATGTTCTGAATTCCGAGTATTTTTGTAATACTTATTATATACTGTATGTTTTCCGTGCTGAAAAAGGGTGAGTCCACCAATGAAACCAAATTATGACAGAAATTAAAATGAAATGCGTAAATTTTTTTTTCAAACTCATAAAACAGCTTCAAACTTGATCGTTTTTTATGAAAAGTTAAAAAAAAAATCGTGTTAGATGTTCTTTACACGTAAAGTTTGTAGTTGCATGGGCATGGGTGGTTCATCTCTTTCGGCTCGTAAAACCATAAAAATTTCTGCGTTTAAGTGTAAGTATGTAAGTATTATGTGGTAATATATAGGTAACTACCATATTTACAATATTAGTATTGTTGATAGACTTGTAGTTGGGTAGTATTGTTTCAACTTCTACCTTACCTACTTTTTATATTACTTTTGATTTCTAGTTAACTGGAAATAAAAATGCCTATACTTACTTATTTGGCGCCCAAATCCAGGAATCTCTAAGAAAAATAGAGTCGCCATTTCATGGAGTAACATATCCGTCGTGACGATGATGTTAATGTAATAGATATGTTAACAGTAGACTGATCGTAATTAGATTTTCAGCCGATATCGAAACCGAATTTCGGCTGTTCTGGTTTCGGTCAAAATCGAAACGAAACATATACAGATTTAATTAGTAAAACTGCCTAAGTGCAAGTCGTACATACTCGTGTTATGTTCTGTTTTGTTAGTTGTAAAGTAAAACCAAACGTGATCCGACAATTCACTTAAAAAAGTTTTGGTAGAGCCGAAGTTTCAGCAGATACCTACTAGATTTCTTAGTTTGAAAGAGCGTGAAAGCTTGAGAGTAAATAATCAAATCTTGAAAATGCTAAAATCGAAACCAAAACTTAAGTGGATCAGTATTACTGACTGGATTTGTTGTCTCGCTGGTACAATTCTCAGGAACATACTGTCCACAATTTTATTAATAACACATTACTCAAATCCATTAAGAAGTAAGTACAAGTAACCTAGCTACCTGTGCCATGGTTCTCACTCCGACCGACATCAATCCCATTGCTGTAACCTGAATGGGTGTTTGTACTCTGTTGAGTAGTATACAGACTGAACGCTGGTTACTGCGACTCATACATTCCCAAGGAATGTGGTATACGGAGTCTATTAATTTCTCGCTCTAAAAGGAACAATCAATTCAAATCGTTGAGCTTAAATGTTCTCTCATTTCAAGGGTAAGCTTTTATATTATCTGGTAATTATTACCAATCTGTGATGTTATTATACAAATATAAAAAAAACCTTAATAGTTACACGTACCAAAAATCCTACAATTTCAAATATAATTGATATAACCATCATCTGCCCGAATATGATGAGTGTTAGAGGTCCATAACGGGCTAGTGCATTAGGATCCTGTAAAAAAATTAGAACCAGTGTAGGTTATAGAGCTGCTAATTTACTTCCATACTGCACATACAGGTCTGAGAGTGAATGAATTTTAGAATGTGTCAGCTGTTTATCTTCATGCGTTGGCCACCGCAGTAGTTTTTAGGAATTTAGGATTGATCAACTATTTTTTGTACCGGTCGATTAATTTGATAAAATAAATATTTTAACTTACTTATTTGTTTTAATAACTGAAAAGTATAGATAATAATAATTTACATACTTATAAATTTACTTACTTAAAAATTACTTTTCCCTTGGACAAGTAAGGGTGTGTTCTATGTCTTTCCTCGACAGCCACTAAATATCGAAATATTGTTAAAACTTAATATAATATATCCATGGGATATTTATTATAGCCTAAGAGCTCGCGACGGCCAGACCTTCGTTAATTTATAAAAGCTGAAATTTTCTCTGCGCATGTCCCCAACATAGGTAGGAACGATCAGCGACTATGAAATTTGTATCATCGTGGCTTTGGCAGGTAACAAGTAACAAAGGTGTACAAAATCACTTCCCAAAATCGTGAAAGTATAAAGCCTAATTTTTTTATATTTTCTTCGGGATAATATTAGAAATCACGTCATCCATTCCCAGACACTTAGTATCGTGGCAACCCCCTGCCAGATACCTTGTAAACTTTAATAAAATGTAATTGTACTTACGTTATAGTATAAGAGCTGAATTTTATATATGTTATTTGAGGAACTATCAGAAAATGTTTTCTTAATAGCCAGACAGTTTCAATAGTTCTTATATCTTGCCAGACAAGTTGAAAGTCTGCCGTAGGTGCGAGCGCGAGCCAATATACGTACGAACGGATGCGAGGTGAGTTTCAGGAAGTGTCATTCTTTCGGTATTAATAATTCCATCAGCGTTGTATCAAGTGTTATTGAAGAGTCCATGTCCAGAACATGAAGAAACAGATACAAAGATCATGTGTGTAACATCAACTATCAAGCAAATATAGTGATCAGAAGTGTCGTCACTGATATTGCTGCTATAATGCATGGTCATATGCGCACCACCTACAAAGTGGTTCGTTAGTTTGGATACTTACAGGTACTGGAAATAACTTGAGGTATCTGGACCTAACAAAAATATACGCAGAATTTTGGGAGAATCTATTTGTAAAAGCTTGCCTGGATATCATGCTATCACAGGATGTAATTACAATCCTGTATTTTTCAGGAAAGGAAAATTAAAACCTTACAAAATATTTTAAAAAAAAAGAAGAATAACAAAAAGCGTTCATGAAGTTCGGTGACAGCGAATTATTTGAAAATAATGATGAACAACAAAACATCTTTAATATTATACAGAGATTTATATGCAATGTTGGTGAAATAAATGTTGATGCTGCTCGATTTCAAATGTTTATCTATTCGTGCACGGTCTCAGATGTGAACGAAGCTTTGACCGAAAAAAATTACGAAATTTTGATGCTAGTAGTCTACCACCCTGTAAAAGCGAGCTTTTACAACAATTTCTGCGAGTCATTATAAATAATAAAATTTTAATGAAATATTGTGAATTAAATTATATTTTAAGAACGAAGTTCATAAAACTCCAAAACGTTATTTATTAATGTATTAGATATACTTTTTATTGATTTATTGACATGAAAATTATACTGATTAATTTTTTTACAATTTATTTTTTAGTCATAAATAAATTTGTATAATGAAATAGTAACATACCTATAACAAATAGTAAAACGTATACTGTACGTATAATAGTTCAACACATAATACAGAGTAAAACGACAGATGCGCACTAAAAGATCGCAATAGATTTAACTCACTATCTCACTCACATCCGTTCGTATGTATATTGGCTTGCGCTCGCACCTACGGCAGACTTTCAACTTGTCTGGCAAGATGTAAAAACTATTGAAACTGTCTGGCCATCAAGAAAACATCTTCTGACAGTGCCGCAAATAACATATATAAAACTCAGCTTTTATACTATAACGAAAGTACAATTACAATTTATTAAAGTTTAAACGTGTCTGACAGGGGGTTGCCACGATACTAAGTGTCTGGCAATGGATGACGTGATTTCTAATATTATCCCGAAGAAAATATAATAAAATTAGGCTTTATACTTTCACGATTTTGGGGAGTGATTTTGTACACCTTTGTTACCTGTTATCTGCCAAAGCCACGATGATCCACATAGTCGCTGATCGTTCCTACCTGTGTTGGGGACATTAGTTTAACCGGGCTGTTTCCGCACTTAGCCTCCTGATTGGGCCATTGTGTTGGGGACATGCGCAGAGAAACTTTCAGCGTTTATAAAATAACGAAGGTCTGGCCGGCGCGGGCTCTTGCTCTATTAGTAGCTTTATGACAAATACAATATTTATGTTTAGGTCTACATTTTCAGTTATTTTTGTCAGGAATTTGGGGACGGCGAGAGACAAGAATAGTTGATCTATCCTTTATTAGTGGATAAAACCCTCACATAACCACGTCTCACCTTCAGGGGTCTAGGCACCTGTATACCAATTTCCTATTTTATCGATTTGTTGGCATCTGTAAGCCCAAATATTTATTGCTAGAAGTGGCGTCAATATGTAATTTTGGTGTACCCTTGATGTTCTTCCTCTTCGAATGTGAAATGGCTGCATGAAATGATGTATGTGTTTATGAATGTTTACTTACACCGGTTGAGCATTCCATGAGCAATAGACAACAGCTTACTAGGTGAAATAGGTAATAAATTCCCAGGACGGGTCCAAAAAAATCTGACATACTATCTGTAAAACTGAAATAAAAATTATATGAAACTCGACTGAGTTGTAGTTACAAAGGGCCGAATCAACCACGCTTACTATGTTGGTAGGTATGGTTTAGTCACTACGATCACCCACGATTTCTTCGATTCCTTAAGACCTCTACTCAAATTGTCGCTAGAAAAGTATGTCGAATGAGACCCTACACGGGTGTGGACTAGTCCCATAGTGGTTATGACCGACCGAAGGTAACATCTGCCGAAGGCTCGAAATGATGAGTGCCTATGCAATATACAAATATATCATGAGTGGAGACACGACCGGCACACTTATTACATAACTTGCAGACAGCATGCGACAGCCAATATCGCACGATATCTGCAGTCAAAACGAGAATTTGTGTAATGTAATTTGTATAGTAGCGCTAAATCTACCTCGAAAAGTGCGTTTTACGGTCATACAATAATAGATACGCAATCGTCATATATGATAGTAATTTTTTATTACAATTAATCACCGGTCGCGCAGTGATCGCGTGGCTGTCGCTGTCTGCAAATTTTTAGCTAATAACCCCGCGGAAAGCCCACGCTATATGAGAATAGCACTACAGGGTGTGTATATACATCAGTGGGTGTGTAGTGCAAACGGACTACGTTAGTCTACCTATGGGCTATGGGCTCTGGTCACCGCGGAGAATGTTGAAATCTCTCGAGAAAGGTGGCGTTGTGGTCATACGTGTGTTTAATTCAATTGGCGTTGACCGCCGTTGTAATCGGATGATCCAAGTTGGTCAGCGCGTCTCTATAGATACGTCTACGGTGGGGTCCAATGTTGTTGCAAAGCAATTCAGATTTTTCGCACTCATACTAGTCGAAATGATGGCATCTTTTTCTTTTACGAACTAAAGTAGATTTGATGTTCAAATTTCAAAAATATCTTGCAATTGGGTTTGTTTGAATAAATCGATTTGACTGACTTTTTCATGTTGACATACCACTACAATGACATTATGTTCGGCCATATTTAACGCATTTTTACATCTAAAAGCTAAATTACATAACGAACCACAGTTTATTAATTCCATGCCTAAAAGCGATTGCGTTCAGGTTTAATTAATAATAATACATACTGTATACATCTTCACGCCGTATCCCTAACGGAGTAGTCAGAGAGGACAATTGTGTAATTGTTTAGAATTAATATTAAAGTTCTAGACAATTACACAATTGGTGTGGCCCTCCACCCCAAGCACTAAATTCGCATTATGGGTACCACAACGAACTAGGGGAGCTTCCAGTAACACACATATTCCCGCTTGTAAAGCAGGTCTACCACTGTGACAACGGGTCAGTCAATTCAAAATAATGAATAAACTAAAAGCATACTACTTAAACATATTATCATCATCATCATCAATCATCATGTATTAACATGAAGCGAAAACTCCGGATCCCTTTTTAAGAATATTGCGAGCACGCAGTGTGAAATTGGGCCTTAAATAAAAACAAATACATAGATAGATCCTCCCACACAAAACGAGTGAAGACAACAAATCGAGAAGGGGTTACAATTAAAATAAAATATTTTGCATAATAAGTTCATTTCACCAACATTTTTCACCTAGAAACACATTTTGTTCTAGCATAATTTAGTTACAAAAAAATGCGGAAACATGTATTTTATTGAAGGTAACCTTTACAAACATTTAAGTAAACCAATTAAAAATATTACTCACAATCATATTAAAATTTTTTTTCGTTTGGTAGGTTTGGTTAGACTTCAGAGGTCCCATTTAAATTTCACCGGTATTGGAGTTTGGACTTCGAAGATACACTAAATAACGCCACCTGGTTTTAACCTATATTTATAATGATGATTCTCTTGTATATCGTTGCGCTCCGGAATTAGAAAGAAGTTAATTGCAGACCTGCCCTAGATATTTATTTAGGTCAAGATCACTCAAGGGAGAAATAAAAAAAAATTATTAAAAAAAATTAAACCGCCTTCAAAAAGAACACTGAAAAGTATAAAATAACTATCCTTTACTAATCAAAACTCAAGTACAATTAAAATAACTTTATAAATACAATACACATACCTATATAATTAAATTTGACAGTTATTGAAGTCGGTGCCAAATCAATGTAACAAAACAGAAAGTCTATTAGTTTGGTAGGCTTGGCACCGACTTCAGTAACTGTCAAATTTAATTATATAGGTATGTGTATCGTATTTATAAAGTTATTTTAATTGTACTAGAGTTTTGATAAGTAAAGGATAGTTATTTTGTACTTTTCAATGTTTTTTTTGAAGGCAGTTTAATTTTTTTTATAACAATTTTTTGTTTAATAGCCATCGACGAGCTTTAGTGTAATTGTTAGAAATAAGACATATTATTGTTTCTGTTGTCTCTCAATACCAAGATGTTCTTTTTGAAAGTGAGTAATTTTAATGTGTGAGAACTGAAGTTGTTATGGAGTAGTCTAAAAAGGGATCGGTTGCTTTGTGATAAGAAAAAGGGAAAGTTTTTGGAATATTGATTGCAAGTCAACTATTTTTTTTGTTTTGAAGCTAAAAGAAATTCTGCCGTGTCGTGTTTACATGTGTTTGTGTTCGCCGACTGGAATTGATATTTAATTGTTTTGCATTATACTGTTACTATATAATTCTTGAAGTGGTAGGCAAAGAGGTTAGGAAGGTGATAAGTGGATCTATCCTCCGTTTTATGGCTTTACAGCGCCGGAAGCCACCTCCGACTTCCACCACCATGAAGACTAACGAACATTAAAGATCAGTAAAGGTAAAGCCTCTCTTATTTGTACAATTTTGTTTATTAGCGCCACGTATCGCGGTCGATATCAGCGCAGTTTCCGGCACGTTCAATACCCTGCTGAAATTATAAAGGGCCGAGCACGCGCAGTTGTTGTGCCAGGAGCTATACCGCATATTCTCTGGTAGCAGAGCGTGGTTGGTCTTTCGTCTGTAACCGGAACGCTTTCAGGCCTGTCTATCCTCGAGTCGGTTAGAGTAGGTAGGTTAGGTTTAGGTATACGTATTATTTGGTAGTGCAGATAATTAAAATAGCTAATATTGTTTTCCTTTGTTGCACTAGAGTTAGTAAAGCTACTTCCCAACTCGATTCTCGAAATAATTTTGGTAAAAATTGCGTTATAAAAATTGTTTGTCATTGCTGTTTGTTGCATTGAACTTTACATGTTAATTATACATATTGAATTCACTGTTGTTTGCCATACCTAACATTTCTATTTTGTATATTTTATAATATAATACTGGCAAGGTAAATTTAATTTCATTGAAAAAAAATAATCTTCTCGCCGTAGCCCTAACGATGTAGTCAATTAATTTTATTTTTTTGAACAACAAATTTAGTGTTCGAAGTTGTTTCACAGGTTATTGTAAAGGTTGCTTTCCCTAAACAATTTGTAATCATATTAGTTGAATTATGTTCTGTTTGTTTAATATAAGTGACATTGAAATATTTTTTATTACTCATGCAGGATAAACAGTATCTAAACGCACATTCTAATGCACATACTTTTACTCATATTTCAGTTTTAAACTCAAGTGTCTGTTTGAGTTGATAATATTTAGTTGTGTTTTGTACATTATTTAGCTCTTCTGAAGAACTAATAGTCCTTAGTGGGCGGAATGTTCAATGTTAACAGTTAAAACTTTTATGAGTAAAATTTGTTTCTACAAAAAGCCACTAGACGGTGTTTCTCAAAATTAAAACGTGCTATTAAGTGATAGCAACTGTTTGTACACATCGATTTGGGATATTTCGATAAAATGTCGTCACCGACGGTGATTGCGGTCACAGCATCCGCTCTCCCTCTGCACCATTGTAAACGCCCCACGCTATGTGCGCAGTGCCACTATCCAGAGGGATTTGGAAATGGACAGCCTGGACGACTTCATCAAACGTCTGGCCACGAAAATGTTCGCGAACGTGGATGCGTTGCTTTTTCCGCACATACGGAGGGTGGTACATCGTATCATGCGCGGCCACTCCATAATACCCCAGAATTCGTTAGGCTTCTACCGCGAGATTTGCTAGAAGTCGCGGCAAGCCCATGGACATAACGTGCCACTTGCTTGTAGGACGCTCGCCAGATACTAACCAGGCGAGCTAAGGACCTCGCAGGTGGCCCACCCCAAATAGACTACCTGGCAAAAGCCGAACCAGAGACCTGGCCGTTTTAGCGACCAGCGAGTGCTCCCACCGGCAAGGGGCCATTGCCCCGGTATAGTTTCCCCGACCCCATGAGGGGGGCGAGATGACTACTTCGAGACAATAAAATGTAGGTGATTATTGGCCTGCCGAGTATCTGCGCTCGGAACCTAAAGCAAATTGCTTTGAATTCAATAAAAGTTCGCGTACTCGGTTCCAAATCAGGTTCAGTTCGACTTCGTTGTCGTAGGTCCGTAGTCTCAGTTCTGTTCTAGGGTAATTCGTCTTCGTCGCTTAGGGTCAAATCACGGGGCACGCAGGGGTATTGGTCCAATAAAAACCCCTTTTTAGGGTGGCCAACATCCCTGCCCTCTTCGCAGCAAGGTTGCGAGCTATGCGGACTCGGAGCCAGTCTGATCCCGTATAGTGGGCAAACATGTCCCACCGTCTTCTCTGCTCTATCGCTCCCAACCGTGACCGCCAACCGCAGCCGCGACGACGCGACCGTGCAGGTCCAGCATTGTTGGGGACGAGTGTGCAGAAGTAGCGAGTCTTCATCCGTGCCCAGCGCGGCAATATCCAAGCTGTGTTGGAAAACGTCGTCGTTGCAGCGGGGGGAATTATGCGATCGTCACGGTTGGGTGAATGTTCTTCCTCTTCCCTTCCTTCTCTGTCGTTCTTAACCCCTACAACTCCTGGGGCGGGGGATAAAGTTTTCTCAGCGGGTGATTGATTCTCCGTAGGAAAAACCCGGTCCCCTCCACTCCGCAAAGAACGGAGAAAGGAAATACTGCAGAAGCAATCAGTCCTGCCTCCTCAGTAAGCACAGTGGTTTCCAAAACCCCGCGGAAAACACCACCTGTTGTACTACTATCCGCACCGCATTTATCGCCCACAAAGGTGCAGTACGCTAAGGAGTCTGGACCATTACAGCTGGCCTCTCCGCTATCCCTTTAGAAAAACGTCTCATTTCTCTTCGAGCAGCTTTTCCATCACTGACACCATCCATGCATCTTTGGACGCGGAACTCATGGACACAGCTGTCCCGTCACTTGAAACAGCTGTGTCCATGAGTTCCGCGTCACTTCCGTATGGGACACTTCCCGTCCTCATGGAAGTTGGGCCGCGTGATCATGCTCCCCAAAGCTGGCAAGAACATCCTGAAACCCGAGAGCTATCGGCCGATCACACTGCTTCCGACAATCTCGAAGGTGTTCGAGAAACTTATGCTGCAGCACCTTTCGCCACACATTCAACCTCGGGAGGAGCAGTTTGGCTTTCGAGCCGAACACTCTACCACACTCCAGTTGTCGAGAGTATTGCACGATATGACGGTGGCCTCGAACAAGAGGGAACACACCGTAGCAGTATTTCTCGACATGGAGAAAGCTTTGTATGGCACCTAGGCCTGCTCCACAACCTGTCCACGTTTACGACTCCTCGTCGTGTCGTTAAGACTGTGGACACCTTCCTCAAATATAGGCGCTTTCAAGTTGTAGTGGAAGGTATCCTATCTAAAGAGCGGCGCGTCGAAGCTGGTGTTCGCCAGGGAAGCTGTCTGTCTCCGATGTGCTACGCCAGGTACACGGATGACATCCCCGTAACAGGCGGAGCGAGGCTCCCTTTGGACGCCTTGGACGCCCTTCTTGCCTGGCTGGCGCAGTGGAGGCTCACAGTCAATGTGAGAAAGACCCAAGCCATTGTCGTAGGACACTGCCGAATCAATCCACCGCAATTGCACCTCCTCGGACAAAACATTGACTGGTCCCCGACGGTTAAATACCTTGGGGTCACTATCGATCGTCGGCTGAGTATGAGGCAGCACATAAATGCGGTCATCGGCCAGACACGCGCAGCTCGTGCCCTCCTTCGTCCAGTGCTTTCTTCTCGCCTCCTTCTGCGTACGAAAGTGGGCGTCTACAAGACATTACATTCGTTCGCGTCTCACCTATGCATCTCCAGCGTGGTTCGCGTTAGTTGCAGAGAGTCACCGGCAACACTTACGAGCGCTGCAGTCGCTTTCACTCTGCACTATTGTAGACGCCCCACGTTACATGTGCAACTCGATCATCCAAAGGGATTTGGAAATACAGAGCCTGGACGACTTTATCAAGCGTCTGGTCACTAAAATGTTCGCGCGTGTGGACGCATCGCTCCTTGCGCACTTACGGAAAGTGGCGCCGTATCACGCGCGGCCACCAGACGGCGCCAGGTTTCTGTTGCGAGACCTGTTAAAGGACACAGCAGACCCACACTGAAATAACACGTCACCTGCTAGCAGGCCACTCGCCTAACACTAACCAGGCGAACTATGGACCTCGCAGGCGGCGCTAACCTCCTTCACTACCTGGCAAAAGTCAACCTAGGGACCTAGCCTTTTTTGCGGTCAGCGAGAGCATCCACCGGCAAGGGGCCATTGCCCCGGTTTCCCCGTCCCCGTGAGGGGGCGAGATGACTACCTCGACGAATAAAATGTAGAGGAGGAGCTTCGTTCTATGGGATACATACCGGAGTATATCCGACCAATCCGTGCACGTCCACGTGCACGGGGCGTCCAGGTTGCCTATTTTACGTGCAACTACAGGGCACCTCTGATCTCACTCCGGCCATATACAGTATTGTAGAGTTGTCATGTATGCCCGGAGTAAAAATTGAGGACTGGATGGGCAAAGAAGATCCCGCCCAATGCCACCGCTGCCAACTTTCGGCACTCCTCTCACAACTGTCACAAGAGAATAACGTGTGTTCGTTGCGAAGAGGAGCATGCTGCCAGTGACTGTCCTCGTCCCCGGGAAGAGCCTCCAACCTGCGCTAATTGCGGTGGACCACACACTGCAAATAATACTGCGTGTTCAGTATTCCGGAGAGAGGCCAGGAATAAAAAAGCTGGTACAGCATCTTTGACCACCGCGAATATCAAAGAGGTGTCCCTCGCACCGAGAACGGAGGCAGACAGTGCCCAATTTTTAGTGGCTGCAGCCAACGACCCCATGAAGCCAAGCGCTCCCAAAAGGAAAAGGCGCAGTAAAAGGAAGGCGAAAACCACTGAACCTACAACACTATCGCACAGACTTCTACTACAGCTCCAAAATCAGTAGAACCTAGAAAAACTCAGCCTAAACCCCAACAAGTGCCTGTTGCCTCCATCAGGGGAAAGGAAGCACAGCGGGGGATAGTGTCAGCGCCCTTAGACGAGAACCGAAAGGTTCTTTTGCGAGCGATCCAAGTACTGCAGGACGTTTTGGTTGCACTTCAGTCCAACCAAGATCCAATTCCTATCATCTTCAGAGGGATCACGTCATTATTTAGTTCCAATGTTTAAAACTCTGAAGGATGATAGACACTGACTGGATTAGACTAGGTTTTGTGGGTAGACACTGAAAATAGAACAATCACTTTTATCAGTCTGTAATTAAATAGTAGAAATTAATTACTTGCAGTCATTGTTTAATGAAATTATAGTTTAATTTGTGTTCACCACTCGCCCTAGTATATCCTACTTTATTTTCTTGCACATTGCTATACTCCTAAACAAGATTGCAAAATGGAACTGTCGTCAAAATTGGCATCTAGTTTACAAGAAATGTCCGCAATGTTTGAGTCTCGCATGAAGGCATATGAAGACAAACGGAGTGATGCAGCAACTAGCTCCCCATTCATCCATTCTGATATAACATCATTAGCAAGTGAGTTTTCTGAATTCAAGAATTTTGTTTGGAAAACGCTTTCGACTATGAAATATCAAATCGAACTATTATCACTTGGCTTGGATCGTCATGAAGCTGTAATGAGACGTAAGGTGTTGCTCTTCCATGGTATCCCAGAGGACAAGGATGAGAAACTAGTGGATGTTATCATTAAATTAATAACCGACCATTTTAAGTTGGCTAACGTAAGTAAGGCGGATTTTCAAATATGTCATCGTCTTGGCTCCAAAGTAAATAAAAGCAGGCCTGTTCTTGTGAGATTTACTGATATGCAGATGCGCAGTATAAGCTGGGATTCTAAGACCGCACTCAAGGGATCTGGTATTACACTCTCTGAATTCTTAACTAAACACAGGCATCAGTTGTTTACAGCGGCTCGCAAGCACTTTGGGATTGAACGCTGCTGGACATCTGATGGCAAAATAGTTCTGAAGTTGCCTGATAATTCTCGCCGTAAGATAGAATTAGAGTCAGAACTTCAATCACTTATTGCTCTTTTGCCAACCCCGGCCTTCAACTATCACTAGTGACTCCTTACAAACACGAGCGGAAGTAAAAACTAAGTTTACGAGTAAGGCGCCGAGCGCCTCCATCTCCAGAAGTCCTAAGAAGCTAAGAAGGAAGTTACCAATCTCCTAATATTAAACTGTTTCATTTATTTTGTTGAGCTTGGTAATGTGTTCTATATAATTCGTTAGTCTTTTACTTATCTATAATATTGGGTCCTTACATATGAAATTAGCGTTTTGTCGTACTGACCACTTTGATCTGAAATATCTCCTCTTTGGTTAAGAATTTTAAATTCAAATTTATAAATTCATTTAGCTGGTACATTTGAGTTTTGAAAACAGTCATTCATTTGTTTTTTTCCTCATTATTTTTTCTTTGGTGTCGCTTATTACCGCACAATGGAAAACATGAAATATCGGTATATTTACGAGTACGAGTTCTACATGGCACCAGTGCTGCAGAAACAGCTCGAAGGATTAATGATGTGTACGGCGATGGTGTCGGAGAAGAAAGCATGGTATGTTTTTGGTTTCAACGTTTTCGTTCTGGAAATTTCGACCTTCAGAACCAACCTCGTGGACGACCGGAGACCAAAGTGGAAAATGAAGAATTAAAGGCTATTGTGGAAGCGGATCCATCACAAAGCACTTCAGAGATAGCTGCAGGTTTCGGGGTAAGTGACAAAACTGTATTAATTCACTTGAAGCAAATCGGGAAAGTAAAAAAACTTGAACGATGGGTACCTCATGAATTGAGTGAATCGAACTTGCAAACACGCGTCGACTGCTGTGTTACTTTGCTCAACCGACACAATAATGAAGGGATTTTAAATTGAATCATTACTTGTGATGAAAAGTGGATACTGTACGATAATCGGAAGCGCTCGTCGCAATGGCTGAACCCTGGAGACCCAGCCAAATCCTGCCCTAAACGAAAATTGACTCAGAAAAAGTTACTTGTGAGTGTTTGGTGGACTAGCGCCGGTGTCGTTCACTACAGCTTTCTAAAATCTGGCCAAACGATTACGGCAGATATCTATTGTCAGCACCTGCAAACCATGAAGGAAGAACTAGCTGCTAAACAACCGAGATTGGTCAATCGCTCTAGGCCACTGCTGCTTCACGACAACGCACAACAAACAATCACTAAGTTAGATGAGCTACAATTGGAATGTCTGCGACATCCACCGTACTCCCCGGACTTTGCTCCAACAGATTACCATTTTTTTCGGAATTTGGACAACTTCTTACAAGGAAAAAAATTCAACTCCGATGCGGCAGTCCAAACCGCCTTCAAAGAGTTTATTGATTCTCGCCCCCATTGTTTTTTTAGTAAAGGGATCCATGAACTGCCTATGAGATGGCAAAAGTGCATAGATAACAACGGTGCATACTTTGATTAATTAAATATATTTTACAAAAAAAAAATTGACTTTATATTCCTCCCGTACAAAACGCCAATTTCATATTGTAAGGACCCAATATTTTTACATGTTTACATATTTAAGTCGTTAGCCTTTTATTTATCAATAATATTGTATATGTGGGAATTTTTTATATTGTTTAATTACTGTTTACATGTACGTGTCTCGATTCATATCTTATAACAACTTTTAGGTTATAATGGTAGAAATTACTATATTTTTATTGTTTTTTATTTTTAACTTTGTTGTCCTTATGACATGTTTGCATTGTGCGTCTATTGTCTTTTCTTTCTTTCATCACACTCCGGCGAGTGTTGAGGCTGTCGCTTATAGATTTAAACTTAATCGGTATTGTTACTACTTTTAATATTTTATTTATATTATTTTGTTTTATTAATATATATAATATTTTATTAATTAATATTATTAATTTATATTTACGATATGAATATTTTAAATACAGATGACACGTTTTTCTCGTGCGCCTCTGACGGTGACATCAGTAATATATCGGCGACTTCGAATGTGGGGTGCCTGAGTGACGAACTTTCTTCTGTTTTCTCTTCATATAAACATAATTTTAACGTTGTGCATATTAATGCTCAGAGCGTTCCTGCGCATTACAATGACCTTCTTATTTCTTTTGGCAGACCTGATGTCCATGCCCTACTTATTTCTGAATCTTTTCTCAAGCCTTCTCTCCCTTCCACGCTTTTCCCCTTGCCTGGTTTCAAGCTCATACGCAATGATAGAACCAATCAAGGCGGTGGTGGAGTTGCAATATAACTCTGTGCTGACATTCCCTATAATATTGTACTTAGTTCACCCAGTCCATATTCAGAATCTGCTGAATTTCTTTTCATTGAAGTTACATTTCATCACTCTAAAATGTTGCTGGGTGTTTTTTATAGTCCTTCTCTTCACATAGATTATTTTACCAAGCTGGAAGATCTACTATACGATTTATGTCCTACTTATAACGATGTTTTACTTCTTGGCGATTTCAATACCTGTTTAATTAAAAATGATGCACGATCGAAAAGACTTATTTCTCTTCTTTCCTCTTTTAATCTACATGTTTTACCTTTATCGGCTACACATCATTCTCCTAATTGCTCTCCTTCACTTCTTGATCTTATAATCACTTCTTCCTTAAACAAGATTTCTACTCATGGTCAACTTACATCCTGCTTCTCCTATCATGACCTTCTGTTTCTCTCCTATAAAGTTAGACCGCCTAAGCAACTTCATAAATTTCTTTTATTACGTAGTTTTAAAAACATTCATTTGGAGGAGCTGAAGCGGAATGCTGTTGCAATTGACTGGTCGCCAGTGTTACAGGTTGCTACTACTGATGAAAAAGTGCAAATGTTTAATAAAATTTTGTTGCAGCTGTATGATCGCCACGCCCCATTTAAACGTGTAAAAGTTAAGCATCCACCTGCACCCTGGCTTACTGATGACATAAGAAGGGTCATGGGACTTCGGAACAAGGCTAAAAGTAAATTTAAGAGATGTCCTTTAGATATCTACTTGGTCCGATATAAAATGTTGCGTAATCGATGCAGTCGTCTATGTAGGGATGCTAAGAGACGCTATTATCATGATTCCATACAGAATCTCGATACTGCACAACTCTGGAAATTCCTTCAATCTCAGGATATAGGAAAGACCTCTGGTTCCTCTACTACTAGTCTTGATTTGAATGAACTTAATGCCCATTTTTGTAAGAAAGCTAACTATCTTGATAAGGAATTAAAAAATAAAACTCTGGCTGAGATAGAAACTTACCCTGCACCCTGTTTCTCGCCGTTTACGTTCAACACTGTGGCTGAAGATGTCAGAAGACACATTCTATCAATCACTTCCTCTGCAGTCGGTCACGACCTAATTTGTTCACGTATGTTCAAAACTATCCTACCTGAGCTCTTACATATTCTCACTCACATATTTAATCATTGTTTAACTTCTAACTCCTTCCCAGATGCCTGGAAAAAAGCGTATGTAATACCTCTCCCTAAAACCTCCAATCCTATCTCCCCTTCAGAGTACCGACCTATTTCTATCTTACCTTTTCTTTCTAAAGTGCTTGAACATATTGTACACGATCAATTGGCTTTCTATCTTACCTCTAATAACTTACTTAGTCCTTTTCAGTCTGGCTTTCATCCTGGTCACAGTACTGCTACTGCTCTCCTTAAAGTTGCGGATGACATACGTTTCTCCCTTGACAATAAGTTTCTCACTATTTATATATTTATTGTTTCTTACTTATTATATCACTGTTGACTTTGACATTCTTCTTGGCATCCTTAATTCTCTCAACATATCTTGTACAGCCTGCTTATGGTTCAGTTCTTATCTTCGGGATCGCTCGCAGTGTATTCGCTCGGAAGTTTCTATGTCAGACTGGTGTGATCTCACTGCGGGCGTTCCTCAAGGCGGTGTACTTTCTCCTCTTCTTTTCTCTTTATTTATAAACACCATCACTAAAACACTTTCCTGCAACTTTCACCTCTATGCAGATGATTTGTAGCTTTATCGACATTTTAATATAAACGATATTAGTGCGATTATTGGTGAAGTGAATGGCGATCTGGAGAAAGTTTCCAAATGGGTTGATTCTTACGGTTTGTTGGTTAATCCCAATAAATCCCAATTCATTATTATTGGTAGTCGGCATATGTGTAAGCTAGCCGATTATTCCACCTTGTCCTCTGTTACTTATAACGGTGTTATTATACCTTTTACCGTTTCTGTTAAAAACTTGGGAGTTATATTTGACAGAAATTTATCTTGGTCTGCACACATCAATGAAATCTGTAAAAGAGTATACAATTCTTTCCATTACCTAAAGCGTCTTCAAAATTTTCTACCGATAAAAACTAAGGTCTTTCTTATTCGGACTTTGCTATTGCCTATTATTGATTATGCCGATATTTGTTTTCTGGATGCTACTGAAGATTTAGTCAATAAATTAGAGCGATTGCCAAACCTATGCATCCGTTACATTTTTAACTTGCGTAAATATGATCACGTATCTTATTTCAGGGCACAACTTATGTGGCTTCCCATTCGTCTTCGTAGAAATCTTCACATTCTTTCTTCACTCTATAATATTCTTCATTCTTCCTCATCTCCTTCTTAATTAAAAGAGCGTTTTCAAAACTCGTCCTCCTAATAAACTCTGTCGATCTGACATTAGTACTTTCCTTCAAATTCCTCCTCACTCCTCTGAGTTCTTATCAAAATCCTTTGCTATTCAAGCGGTAAGACTGTGGAATGCTCTTCCTTCACACATTCGGGAAAGCCAGTCCATTGCTTATTTCAAGCATGCTGTCAAGGAGCACTACATGAAAAATGTACGTTAAACTTTTGTTTATTTATTTACAGCTTTAAGTATATTTATCTGTCCCTATGTATATATTTATGTATTTAAAATGTGATATGTATTATATTTGTGTATAGTATACATATGTTATTTATATTAATGTATTTTATTATCAATATAGCAAGTACACACAGTGTCTATCTTTTCGATTTTGAATTTGTCACTCTCGCAGGTCTGCTGGAAGAAATTTCTTTTAGAAATAAGCTGTACCTTTTGCTCGTCCTTTGTGTATGTATCTTTTTTTTTGTAATGTTTGTGTGTGCAATAAATATATATAAATAAAATAAATAAATAAATGATACATTGGAATGCCGAGGGACTATCTAAACAAAAGCGCAATCTCTTGCGGGCAATTGCCTCTGAAAACGATGCTGACCTCGTGCTGATTTCAGAGACACATCTCCGTAGCACAGATCGATTGAAGATGTACTCATATATTGTATACAGGAAAGACGAAATCTCCGATACCTCAGGCATTGCTTTTCGAGGTCTAGCTATTCTTGTGAGGAGGAGAATCGTCCATTAACCACTAGCACCGTTACAACTTCAGTCTTTGTATGCTCTCGGAATGGAGCTGTGCATTGCCGGCAATCCGATCCGTGTGTTTGCTGTGTACAAACTACCATTTAACCGCCTTGTGGTAGCGGATATCCATAAATTATTGGATTCACCGCTGCACATAATTATGGCTGGTGATATGAACAGCAAGCACACTGCTTGGAATTCGTCTATTGTCTTGGAATTCGTTGGATCTGCTCTAATGGACGCCGTCTTCTTGATGACGCGGAGCGAGAAAGCTACGAGGTCTTGGGGCCGGAAGTTCCAACACACTACTCGTACACATCGACGCATATCCCGAACGTGATAGACCTCACACAGCATCCCATCCCGGCAAACAGTCGAAGTATTGGATGACCATGTGATCTCGGACCACCAGCCCATATTAGTACCATAGCCAAGCATCCTATTCGAATTCGACCATCCGTCGCCCTTCGCCTTTACGACTGGGAAAGGTTCAGATTTTATATGGACCAGCACCTCCAAACGGGACCCGTCGGAACACCCGAGGATGTTGATATTTTAGCAGATGATCTTGCCTCCTATATGCAGAGTGCTCTTCGCTACGCCACTCGTGACGCCCCAAAAAGTAAGTTAACGCATTTTCCACTTGCGTATATCAAGAAAATGTTAGCCGAAAAAAGGCGCCTCCGAAAGGTATGGCAACTCAATCGTTATCTGACCTTAAAGACTCAGCTGAACTCGCTGACTACAAAGATCTCAGCTGCCTTGGAAGCAGAGGCAACCGAGTCGTGGCAACGCACCATCGTCTCGGCCGGAGACGACTGGACATCCATCCACAAGCTGTGTCACTGAGAAACCAGCCAATTGCAGCCCATCCGTCCGTTAGTAACCAGCGATCGTACGCCTCGCTACAGAGCGGAAGATCGGGCGGAAATTTTTGCTGAGTGTCTCGAGCGACAATTTCAACCGTACCCATCCAACAATAACGTGGACGTAGCAGAAGTCCATTGACACCTGGACAATTACTTCGCCGCGCCAATAGCACCTGAAGAAGATCCCATAGTGTTCTCCCCAGGCCAAATTCAGCGCATGATCCAGCGCACGCGGCTCTGCCCTGCGTCACCTACCGCACCGCTGCTGTTGCTGTAGTGACGCGACTATTCAACGGAATTCTGCACACGGGGCACTTCCCGTCAACCTGGAAGCTAGGCCGCATGATTATGCTGCCAAAAAACCGGGAAGAACTCTCTGAAGCCAGATAGCTATCGGCCCATTACGCTGCTTCCGACCATCTCTAAGGTGTTCGAGAAGCTTATGCTACGTCACCTTTCGCCACATATCATGCCTGGAGAAGAGTAGCTAAGCTTCCAGGCCGAACACTTCACCACGCTCCAACTGTCGAGAGTACTGCACGATATGGTGGTGGCCTCGAACAAGAGGGAACACACTGTAGCCGTACTTTACGACATGGAAACGGCCTTTGATCGCGTTTAGCATCCAGGAATGCTCTTTAAGCTGTCCACGTCTACGACTCCTCGTCGAACCGTTAAGACTTCACTTGATTTGACCTTTATTAAAGATAGGCGCTTCGAAGTGGCAGTGGAAGGCATTCTATCTCAAGAGCGGCTCATCGAGGCCGGTGTGCTATGCTAGGTATGCGGATGACATCCCCGTGGAGGGCGGAGCAAGACTAGCCCTGTATGCTGACAATGCCGCGTACTACGTCTCGTCCATGAGTCCTCGTCACGCCGCACGTAAGATGCAGCTGGCTCTGGATGCCCTCCCTGCCTGGCTGGCACAGTAGAGACTGTCAGTGAATGTGGCAAAAACTCAGGCCATTGTCATTGGACACTGCCGAATCCTAACCCCCCGGGGTTGCGTTTCCTCGGTCAAGAGGTTGAGTGGTCCTCGACGGTGAAATACCTGGGGATAATCATCGACCACCGACTGAAGATGAGGCAGCACGTAAACGCTGTCGTAGGCCAGACGCGCGCAGCTTGTGCCTTTCTTCGTCCAGTACTCTATTCCCATTTCCCTCTGCGCACGAAATTGGGCGTCTACAACACGTACATTCGTTCGCGCCTTACGTACGCAGCTCCAGTGTGGTTCGCGTTGGTAGCAGAAACTCACCGACAGCGATTGCGTGCACAGCAGTCGCTCTCCCTCCGCACCACTGTAGACGCCCCACGCTATGTGCGCAATAACACCATCCAGAGAGATTTGAAAATAGAGAGCCTGGACGATTTCATCAAACGGCTGGCCACGAAAATGTTCACGCGCGTTGATGCGTCGCTCTTCCTGCAAATCCGGAGGGTGGCGCCGTATCACACGCGGCCACCGGATTATACGCCAGGATTCGGCAGGCTTCTGCCGCGAGATTTGGTAGAAGTCGCGGCAAGCCCTAGGACATAATGTGCCACCTGCTTGTAGGACGCTCGCCAGATACTAAGGGCGAGCTAAGGACCTCGCAAGTGGCCCACCCCAAATAAGGCTACCTGTCAAAACCCGACCCAGAGATCTGGCCGTTTTAGCGACCAGCGAGTGCTCCCTCCGGCAAGGGGCCATTTTCCTTACTATAAAATAAACTTAAAAAAAAATGCGTTTGCGTTTATCAATCTAAAAACTATTTAAATAAAAAATCATTGATTTGTCCCACATTATTTTCTTTTTCGTTATTCCATTTTGTTATGGTTTCCCCATTTGTATTTCATTAGAATGCATTTTTTACTATTGGTAACATCGAGAGCTAAGACATTGCTCTGGTAGATGGCGCCTCAAAACCATCGGCCATTTTGTTTAGCGATAGTTGTAAGAGCGTCAGTGTTTTCGACATAATTTAGACAAATTTCGAGTATTGACTCTTTATTTACTACTGCCTAATGCAAGTTTATTCTTAAGGTTACTAGTTGTTTTTAAGCTGTTGATAGATGCTGTTAGATGTATGAAAATTTATCGTATTATCATTCCTAAGTATCATTCATGATATCGAATATGTATTAATTTTAGGTGTTGTAGGTAGGTAATATGATTTGTATTCTTTTTTGTTACATTTTGTGATGATTTTTTTTGTGACGCAACAAAAATGCAGGAGTCACACCTAGTGATAAATATATGATTTAATACGCCCTTTTACTATAAAAAATATTTAGACCGAAAAATATTTAATTTGTGCTTGCTGTTCAGCCTCGAAAAATTAATTATTTTTGTTTGTGTGTATTTGAGTTTTTTCGCGATTATCTCTATAAAATCACTGATTGGGTTGTGATACCATTTTCACTTTTAGAGCTACATTCCGGAAAAAATTTTAATTGTAATATATTAAGGTGTCATTCATATATTATGTATGTTACATGCATTATATAAGTACACCTAAAAGCTAACTGTAACGTGGGTTAACGTGGTATTTTCAAAAGTTACTCCTCAAATATTCGTTGTAGTAGCGATATTATATATAATAAGATACGTTAAAAATATATTGTTGTAAGTAAATAGTAATTAGCGCTGCTGTAACAGTTTGCTGGTTATTAAACATGTCGGCGTATTAGTTATTACTCAAAAATAAGGAGATTTTTATATGATTTGACTGTGATTATATTCTAGAAGTTTATATTTTTTGTTTATTTATTGTTTCATAACAAAACCAATCGGTAAAATAAATTATATTGTTTTTTTGTGTGTTCCCAACTTTACAATTCCATTTCGTTTTTTTTTTACAACTATTTTTCTTTTTTGTTTCTTTTTCGTCACGGTACAATTTTTTTGACCCAATTTTATGATAACAGGGAAAAAGCAATCGATAATGATTGTGTTGCTGGTAAGATTGAAGATAGTTAACTTATACTTATGAAAATAAAACTGAATTTTGTTGTCAATGATAAATACAGTAAATCGCGCACCGCGATCGTTCAACGATATTTCCTGCACTCACATTCGCACTGCGCTCTAATATAATATAATACTTGCTTACCAAGTTCTACATCTTTTGAACTACTATTTTTGTTTGCTGGAATGATTATATATATATACAGGCGGACTACTAGACGGAACATGAAAGACGAATATTTTAAGCAAATACTGGTGTAAAATCAGTGAAATAAGGTATTTTAAGTATGCAGAATAGTTTTTACTATGTTTTTAAGTGTGTGTAGTTATAACTCAGGTCACCGAGGCTATAATCTGTTATAGTATGTATGTAGTAATGTAGAGTAGGTACATTTCCTTACTTAAACTTTCGATCATATATAAGTGTCTACATATCATTCGCAGTTTGCCAAATGTTAAAAAAGCAACCTCGGGATTTGGAAAAAACTTCCTACTGTGCTTATTTAAAATAGAGTATATTTACCTCACTATTTGTAAATACCTCTCTGACTACTGCGTTGGGGATACAGCGTGAAAATATGTAAAGTACCTATGTACGAATGTATTTCTAAATAAAGGTATACATAATAAGGTACACTTACTTTACTATTTCCTTATGGTGATTGACATTTTCAACGAGTTTCTTATGAATATCATTATTTTCCTCGTCATCAAATAATCCAACGGATATTTGAGATATATTCCGTTGTGCTTTTGGTTGAGGTAATTGTTCCAGATTTTTTCTCAATATTTGTATGTGACCAATTATTTGAAATATCATTAAACAAAGAAATAAATCTATTTGACATACACAAACTGCACAACAATAGGATACGTAACAATTCATTACGGTGGATATTAAGAAAGTGTTACGGGATTGTGATGGATCAAAACCTGGGTAAATATAGTAGACCGAATATTCGTATGTAGTGTTTTCTAAGCGTTTTGAGGTAAATGCTTGTGATTTGAAATTATTGTACATAGGAGATACATTGAATAGAATCATACCACATGCCATCGACGCTGATATGTATATTGCGAAATAGTATGATAGTTTATTGATAATATTGTAAACCTGTTGAAGTTTAATTAATATTATTTCTACATATCATTATTCATAATTATAATGTTTTTTATATATTAATTTTTAAACATAAACAAATCATCCATTCCCGATACTTTCTTGACTGAATGTATATCTAGGTACTGGGTAAGGCCGTAGATTTTGCCACTTTTTGAAAAAAAAGTTTCTCAAATTTTGACTGCGTATAAAAAAAAAGTACTTGATAAATTGTAATAAAGGTATCTGAAGTAGAATATATAATTCTTCTACTCTTAGACTGTATTTTTAAAGAGAACGTAAGTCGTGTAGTTTAAAAAATACCGTGAGTTAAAATCGTTAGGACCCCCAAATTTAGCCAAAAACACGCTGTTTTTTGTTCCGCCAAAGTAATTGGCATTATAAAACTTATATTTTTTACAATGAAAGTCTAATTAATTATGAATATCTGAAATGTCCCAAAGTTAAGCTGCTACATTATAGTTTTCGAGTCTTTAAATACTCGTTTTTTATTGAGTTATCATTGTTTAAAACTTTGTCTCCATTATTTTCGCTTATACGTTACTATTCTGTATGTTACCAAATTCCGACTTCCATGTATTAAAAACAGTTCATGATAGTATTTTGAAATGGCACTGGCGACACCGAGTACCCAGGCAACATGTTAGAAAAAGAAAAAGCGCCATTTTGACGTCTCTGGTGTTTGTCAGAGGTGTACATGTGCGTTTTGGCTGTGAATTTTTTTTCGAATTTTAACGATTTCAAACATAAATAACAGTTTTATTTACGCACATTTTAACCAATACTATGCACAAGGGATTAATAAGTGCGAACTAATGTATCTTACTCTGAAATTCCACTCGGTTTTGTAATTATAGCTATTTATAACCTCAATAATCACGCTTCTCCGTTACTTCTATGTAGCTTCTATGTTACTAGTAACGTTGATTCTATGTTACGTAACGTTGAAGTGTTCTAAAGGTTCGTACATAATAGTATTATAATTTTTGTACTCAGTACTAGTTTTCATACAATAATGAAACTTGAATTGATAGGAATTCGTACCTTACGGTTTTTAATTGCCGCATTGTACAAAATATGACGTAAACGCCCTTCCTAGCGAGATTAAATTTTAAGCTAACATTAAATTACAGACCTTAACGCTTTACAAATAATTACAATGAAATTGATAACGAAAGAAAATATTTTGTGGTAGCATTTAATTTTAGACCTTAATTCATCACGAAGAAAATTTCAATCCAGTTATTTTTATGTATTTGTTAAATTGGGGGAATGTTGTCGAATTGTTTGTGTGAGTAAGCGTCTATAAAATCATTGCATTTGAGTGCTCCCATTTACTTGTGGTAGTACCTCACCTCCCTCGAAAAATGCCAAAAAGTGTTAAATGAAAAATAACGCGAATGTCTCCTTCCATTGTAGATACTCAATGAATTGATGTGGTCAGATTGCCGTGGTTGTGTACCTAATAACTCCAAACTATTAATACTTAGATTTAACATGTTTCCCTACTCTGCGCGCATTTGACTAATTTTTCTGCTATCATTGAATACAGTTTATAGAAAATACAGATTGGTATTAATTTTATACCGAATTTATTAATTTATAATTAATTTATTATGGTCCAAGCATACATATCGTATTACTAAACTTTAACGCCAAAAATACCACATTATGTTCTCAGCTTTACAAACATTTTGCGTTACTTGTATGTTATCGTAACATAGAAGTTTCTATGTTACTCAATGTTACAAAGTGGCAAAATTTACGGCCTTACCCTACTACTTAGAGGGATGCGGGGCACATCGAAACAAGGGGCAGTTTGATATTAGGGAGGGTGGTGCCCTACCCCTACATCACCAATATTCCAATATCCAGAAACGCCATTTGTGTCGCGATATCATTAAAACGCGTCCCTAGATATGTGTGTACAACGTGTACAACAGTCGTGACTGCAGCACCTGTTATTTAGCAGATGGTGTATTACGATAGTAGGTGCGTTTTTATCGCGACAAACTAAAAATTTATGCGAGATATAAGTAAGGTATCTTGCCGTTATTTTCCGTTGTTTATTAACCATTGAAAAATACCATCTAATCTATTCACTATTCTAAATCTATTATGTAATCAGGACTACAATACAATACAATTTGAGTTTGACTACAATTTGAGTTTGACTACAATTTGAGTTTATTTTGATAGAATGGATAGATGCTTTTCCAAAAGTGAATAAAAATCCTGATGTTTTGTTAAAAAAATTTCCCATATCTTTTATAACCAAGAGTAAAATATTACGTTTAGACACGTGATTTAGATTCTAAGTGACAAATTATAAGATTCATTACGATCTCTCGCAATAAAAATTGTTTTTTTTTTATAATTTTTGTAACCATATTATTTGTACAATTTACGCTTCGTGCCGCTACGGGCAAAACAATACTAAATCCATTTTTTACTTTTGTCGTTATATTCTCCGTATTTTCTAATTGTAATGATTTTTTTTATTGTTACTGTGTAGTATATATGTTACATGTAACAAAAAAAAATGTTTGATTCATTTTTACAAAATAAAACATTTGAATTGAACTTTTCAATATCCACCTGCTCCACTTCCCCCTACGTGTATTGTACTCTGCCTAACATCTACGGCGAAGGCTAGACGTTCAATAACTACTGTGATTCGTAGATATTTATTAAATCTCGCAGTATTTATTAATAGTGTATACTCGAATTTCATTAAGTATCACAGCATTTCTAGATTTCTGAATTCCAGAATGATGAACCCTCGGATTGTGATAAATATTGAATGTGTATATTGTCTTGTTGTTTATCGCGTTAGTAGGTACACATCGGGACAGCAATGGAGGACACCTTTTGTGACATTTACACCTTTTGTGACGTTTAATCCGCGGAACGCACGGCGTTGCCACCGATGCCGTTATCGTTTTAACCCACTACGAGTGATCAAATGCGATACATGCCATCTACAGTATGAATGCACGAGAATCACTAAGTGATCGTTTTAAAGACATTGATGTACTCGCCTTGCCGTCTTTATACATCTTTGAAATTATTATGTACACGAGGAAAAATATTAATCTGTTTATAAAGAAAGGCGATATGGTTATTTCAAAATTTAAATTACGTAAGTCGTATATGTAATTTAAATAGATAGACCCAAAGATAGTAAATGTTTAATTTTTGAGTAACTGCATTCGTTTTTAATAATAAAGTTCCTCAATATATTTAGATTAGTTTTAAAACGTACATTAATTTGACAATCATACTATAAAACGAAAGATTTCATTGAAGATAAAACAATAGTGTAGAAATGATCTTCTCTGCACATATATTACTGGCTCTCTGTATATTTTATTTTAATAAACCTTTTGTAAAATGATGTTGAAAACATGATACCTGGCTGAGTTTCTTGTCGATTTTTCTCAGTGACCAGGTTTTCTCTTTGAACCGAACTAAAGTATATTTGAGTTCAAAAATACATTTAATGTAATAAATTGATTTGGCTTTGATTTTGACAAATTATTTTTAAAAAGTTCATTTTCAATTTGGAAGTACTTCCAGAGTTATGGGATAGTTCATCAAGAAATTATTAATAATAATAATAATAATTAAATTTCATTTTTTTCATCTTTTCATCATCGTCAATTACTATTATTAACAAAAAATTTTAAAAGATTAAAAATGATGCGAGCTTTGACAATGTCAAGAAAAAAATTAGGGTAAAACCGGGTAATGCCGGTCAGGAGGTAATAGCGGTCATTACAATTTCTCCCATAAGTTATATGGGAGAAAATGCATTCCTGAGAAGGCACACGTACAAAACAGATGCCGCCACCTTACCCCGCGCCGATGCACCAGTCCTTGCCCATATTCCAGCCCACATCTAGGATGAACTGATGTCAATTGTTTTCGCGTTTACTTAAAGTCAATTTTTGAGGTCAAACAATAAGAGGTGAGTGTTTATTATTTCACAATTCTTACATTGTTACCTATTATAGTTCTAGCAGAATTATCAACCATCCAAAGTAATAACAGCTTTTGAATTTGTCTCAACAAATTTTTAATCTAAAATAATTAAAATAAAATTCTAAATAAATTAAAATAGTTTTTACTGAAATGTTTCTGGGCAGGCAATGCCGGTCACGCTGACCGGTACTACCCACAAGTAAAATAATACACAGTCAATTTTTTTGTTCATTTTAATGTTTGTTTATTATTTCAGAATGTCTAAAGCAAGAGTGATGTGAACTAGTGTATGAAGGAAAACCTATTAGAGAAGCAGCTCGATCTACTGGCGTGCCGTTATCAATGCTTCAAGAAAGACTGAAGAACAAAAATCGTGATAGCCCACAGTCAGGAAGAAATTCAATCTGCCAGACGAACCACCAAAGAAGCTCTGGTCGAGAAAGGAAATAGAAAAATGACAAAAGAGAAGAAAAAAGTAACTCTCAAAATCAAAATTGAAAAAAGACAAGGAGAAGAAAGGTAAAATCGATTGACGTGAAAATAGCTAAAAAGAGAGTGCTTGCTTCAAGACAAAAACAAGAATGATGACGTATGAAATAGAAATGACAGACCTGCGTGAAGATGAAAATATTGACGCTGATAAGGACTTGGAAAATAAATGTTTATTCTGCTATGATTATGGGTAAAACAACGAGCTGTGGTATATGTGTGTGCTGTGTGCTTTATGTACTCACGCTGAGTGCTCAGGATATGACTCTTCTGAGGGTTGAAGCTTGACCGGTTTTACCAACCTAGTGACTGGTATTACCTGCCATGGAGTTTAATACCGGTCAGTCATTTATTTTTTAAATATTGATTATGCTAAATTTGTTTAACTTGTTCATTTTAATTATTGTGATTTTGTTAGAAAAATAGTGAGTTTAATTAATTAACATTGTTTATTATCTGATTTGTGGTTCGGTATTACTCATTCTTACCCTAAGTATTACAGTTGAACTTTAAAAAGCCACGGTATCAAAACGATCAGAGCTAGCACGTTTAAACAGTACGAAATGCTACAATAATGACGTGATAAATAGGTATTGAACATCAAGAATGGGTTTGCAATTCATCAATACGGAGTGTGATCCATCAAAACAGATCGCACTGATGGATCACAGTTTGTATTGAATTTCTAGCCTTCGCCTAAGGTAAATTTCCTTACATGAAAACATTCTGTTTCATTTTATAACAAATTTTATAATTTTATTCGTGTAATTATCTAGATATAGGTACTTATACCATTAAAAAAATGTAACGGAGTCGTGTCTGTAGTCTGTAGGACAAAAGTTCTAAAAACAAAAAAATAGAACTATGGTTTGTTGGAACGAGCCTTACTGAAAAACCACTGAAACGATTTCAATGCAAACAGAACTGGACTAGGCTCCCAGTTATTAAATAAGATAAATGTAATTTAATTGCGCTTTCTTATTAAAGGAACGGTAGAGTCATTAAAATCGGAAAGTTAAAAAATTTCTTATCTAAGAAGATATTTTATAATAAATGTGTATTTTATAAGGAACCGACCTGTCATTTAGCCGTTGTTGGTGTATTACGAGGGTGGATGCACGACGAAGAATGATAACGTGACCAACCACTTCAAATCTTCACTTCAGTGATCAATTTAATAGTGGAAGATAGATAATTTGGCGATTAAGGTTTATGTTAGTTTAATTAATTCGAGATGTTAAACATTCGGTTAGAAGCTCTCCACAAGGGATTCTAAGAAAATAAAGAAAGAAAACTAAGAAAAATAAAGAGTAAAAAATGGTAGAGTTGCGGAGCCAGTGAAAATGTGCTCATTCTGAGGACTTGGCTTGCGATGACTCCATATATTATATTTTAAATCTTTGTTTAGATATTTGCTAGAATTTATGTTGTATATTTAATGTTTAGAAACGCTTTGTTTTTGTTGATTACCATGTTCTGTTCATTACTTTTTAACTGTGAATTGTTTTGGTTCCTATTACGCGCTCCAAAGTGAGTTTAATTTTGTGTAGTATTAGGCGATGCCGTCATTGCATATGAGGTTTTCTGGCTCTCATTACCCGACATGTTTGGTAATGCGAGCGAAACTAACAATTATAAGAAAAGTGATTTTCAATAACTAAGAGTTAGTTTTTTAAATGTTTGTTATAAACTTATTAACTACTAAAAGACAAATAACTAAACGACTAATTAGTGCCTAAAAATATAAATTATTATAACATGAACTCGAATTTTTTTACTTTTCCTTACATGGCTCCAATTCCCCCACTCTCCCCCACTGTTATAATATCGAATAGTTATGCTATGCATAGGATTTAATATTTAATTTATTCGTACTACACAAAACATGAAATTGAATTACTTTCTGGTAATCTGCCCCACTTCCCTCAACTAGGTACCTATTTTAGGTACAATATTATAAAGAGGTAAACTTTGTTTGTATATAATGGATAAACTGAAAAACTACTAAATCATTTTCGAAAATTCTTTCACCTATAGAAAGCTACATTATCAGCGAGTAACATGGGCTGTATCTTATTTTAAAAAAAATTCCTACCCGTGTGAAGCCGGGGCGGGTCGCTAGTATATAATAATTAATTATGCTTAGACAACAACAATTATATATTTACAAACCTTTTCGTTGTAATCTCCTTTGTGTTTGATATGAATTAAATGGAATTTCATTAGAAAATGTTCCCATATAAGCTCATAAGTTTTAAAATTTGCTAGAGAAGTTCTTACCTATTAGATATATGAAACAATAATTTTTAAAAATTAGATTGGTATTTCGTCGAATTTTTTCCTTAGATTTCTACCGGAATTATCAAAAAAAAACACGTTGTTTATAATAGGGATGGCGATCTGAGATTGATTAATCGAAGAACCGATTTATCGGGTCAAACATCGATTTTTAAATCGGTTTGTATCGATATTTCACCCTAGAGAATCGATTTTTTCTGTTTTGATAAAAATCATTATTTACAGTTGAATATACTCCAACAAATACATTTAAGAAATAGATGTCTTCTTTTATACCTGATACTGTGGTATAGTCGTAAACACAATTGTAAATATTGAATTTCCTGAACTAAGGAAGTTCCTGTATTTAATGATAAGAGATCGGTTATTACGGTGCCTTTCTTGTTTTCCATAAAATGGATTTATTTTTACTGTAAATGCAAACTTGAAAAAAAATCGGTTTTTGAGAAATCGATCTATTAGACCTCGATTTTTTTAAATTGATTCATAAGATTACGATTCGAATCGATTTAGAAATCGGTCTTTTTCGTAAAGAATCGCCATCCCTGGTTTATAAAAACTCTAGTTCGATTTGCGCGTAGAGATGTAACGACATTAATGTCGTACGGACGAATAGTGATATATCTTGTTAACCAAATTGTAAACTTAATTCTGTACGTCTATAGAATCTAGGTCTCGTCGACTCATTTTATCTAGAAATCGATTTCGAGTACCTAATTTCTTCTTTATTTCAAAACGTTAGTGCCCGTGCAAAATGTTATGGTTAACAAGATAATAACTATCCTAAATTTTAGTTAATATATTTTATAGGTATGTGCGTACGTGTACAACACATTATGTAATTTCTGAGAAAATTAAAACGAACAGACATAAAGGGTTCTGTTTTTCTTTACTCTATAAACGAATTAGTAATAGTTTTAATCAGTAGAAGCACATAAAAGCTGCATATGGTGAATTTTAAATTTTTATTGTCGAACTTTTTACGTAGAATCAGAAAACATTCAGTCAAGAAAGTATCGGGAATGGATGATTTGTGGCTCTCATTCCAAATTCAATTTTTTGTTTTTTTTGTTGTTGTTAGATTGGCACAACTGTTTTCCATTTTGGCGCGGAGTTTGAGTTGCATCTGTTATTTAGATTAAATACAGTGCTGTTTTTAGTTATATCATTCCAGTGTATATTGCGAATTTCATAATGGACAAAAACATCGAACAAAGAGTTTGTCTTAAATATTGCATCGCCAATGGGATTTCGTGTTCGGAGTCACTGACAATATTACAGAAGGCTTACGGTGAATCGACTTTATCAAAAACACGTGCTTATGAGTGGTACAAAGCGTTCAAAAGCGGTCGAGATGTGATGGAAGATTTGCCTCGCTCTGGTAGGCCATCAACGTCTGCAACTGAAGTTAACATCGCAAAAGTGAAGGAAATAGTGACTGAAAATCCTCATTCAAGTTTGAGAGAGATAGCCGCCGAACTTTCTGTGTCTCACGAGTCGATCCGTACCATTTTAAATAATCACTTGCGTATGAAACATGTTGCCGCTCGGCTAGTCCCAAAAGACCTGAATTTTCTTCAAAAACACAATTGCATAAAGAGTCGCTGAGGACATGCTAGAACGAGTCAATTCCGACCCAACATTCATAAAACGCATTGTTACTGGTGACGAGACGTGGGTTTATGAGTTTGACATGCAAACTAGTCAACAAGCTTCGGAGTGGTGCCTTCCAATTGAACCGAAAGTCAAAGTCGAACAAAAGTCAAAGTCATGTTGACTGTTTTCTTTAACTATCGCGGTGTTGTGCACTCAGAATTCTTGCCGGAAGGTCAAACGGTAAATAAAGAATATTATTTGGGCGTTATGCGGCGTTTAAGAGAGTAAATTCGACGAAAAAGACCAGATTTGTGGAAAGAAAATTCTTGGATTTTGCACCACGATAATGCGCCTTCGCACAAGGCCATCATTGTGAACTAATTTTTGACCAAAAACTCAACAAATACCATCGAGCAACCACCTTATTCACCAGATATGGCTCCAGCCGACTTCTTTCTTTTTCCTAAACTCAAATTACCACTTCGTGGCACGCGTTTTTATTCTGTAGACGACATAAAGGAGAATTAGCGGCGAGCACTGAACTCAATTACGGAAAAGTGTTTAAACAACGTTTTGATGATTGGATTATTCGTTGGCGTAAGTGTATTGTTTCTGAAGGAGCATATTTTGAAGATGATAAAATAAATTTGGATGAATAACTAACATTTCGTGTATTATTGATCTTTTCCCGGTACTTTCTTGACAGAGTAGTATAACGGTTTATTCGAAACTTAAGAAAGGTGGCAGCATAGACTAGGTACGGTTGGAACAGGTTGGACCTTTTTTCACTGAAATGATCACAGTTGCCATGTTATAGGCTTATAGCGCTTTGTTGAGAATAAGCTTAAATTAAATGTTGGTTATTTGACTACTATGGGTTGTAGTAGTCATTGATCGTAAATCATTTTATAGTCATATAAAAAATTTAGAAAAATGTTTTAACTGTCCTCACACCAACGGTGGTCGGAACACAGTATGGGATCGATTAGAACATGTGAGTAATACATTACGTTTATTGGGCCAATAGACTAAAATATAACATCAAACATCCACCAAATCTAAAGAATTTTAAATTCGGTATTTCGTACATTATTAACTTTCGTATTTGTAATCATTGCGTAATTCTGAAAGAACACAGCTAGTTTTCTTTCTCACTCCGACCATCGATGTAACCAACACGTAAAATAATTATGGCGAACCGTGTCGAGCGCTTATTCTGCGTATAAAGGTAAAAATTTAAATTACATACATACATACATACATATCTTCACGCTGTATCCTTAACGAGGTGGTCAGAGGGGACGGAGTGCCAAGTTTTGCGTTCCTTACATACTTCTTTCGTCTCTTCGAATCTCATCTTTGTCCTCACGCATTTCTTAGGTCTGCGGGTGTTTTTGTTCCAGAGTTCGCGACGTGGCTAAATACTGGCCTATACCTATGCAAGAAACAACCATATTATCATAACACCTATGTGTTATGATAATATGATTGTTAGAAACCACCTATGTAATATGGTTGAACCATATTATCATAACACCTATGTGTTATGATAATATGATTTTTAGGTGTTATGATAATATGGTTGTTTCTTTCCCTTCTGTACACACCTCCGGCCTCCGCTACCGCTTACTGTTTACGAGTTATAGGTTCCTATAGTGTTCCAACCGTACCCAGTCTATCCTACTGGTACGTTATACTACTTGATCTAAGATTTTTATTAGTATTTCTATTTTTACACATTTTCTAAGTACACATAGATACATGAAACACTTATTGGAATGGAGCTCGTTCCCGAACGACATCGCGACGACTCAAATGCGTCTGTGGACAATTGTCGTGGCGGCGTTTTGGAACTGTACGTTATATGATCATTTAAAATGTTTAAATTATCCATTATCATACAGTCCCGAAACACCGCCACGACTAAAATCATACTAAGGACAGTACGCTTTCTTCCCATATCTCTTATGGTTCTATGATCAGAATTCAGTATTATTACAATAGGAATGATTGTATACTTACAACAGTTAATACAGTTAAAAAGCATGTAATGAACTTATCCCCCAAAATATAAAAACTTAATTCATGTATCTTTTTATATATGTAATATATTTGACCAAGTAGAAAAAACGTTCCTTGTATTGGGAGATATACTCTGTGAAACTTTATTGCCATTGGGATCTTCTCTCCATAAACTTCGCCAGGCCAAGCTCCAATGAAGAATAGAAAACATCTGACTAATTTTATATAAGGAATGGTAAGAGAGTTTTCTTGCCTGTAATTTAATACTTATATCTTATATTATGCTAAAACAAATAAAATCTGCTTTTTTTTGAATTGTCATTGCTTTTATAAGAATATAGTACTTACGTTGTATTAGAAATTTCCATTATACTATAGAGATCCGATATAACCAATGAATTCAATTTAATAATGACATTATAACGATTTGCCTGAACTATCTTAGACAATAAATTATATTTTAATATGCGCTATTTTAAAGGGTGATTCCTTTAATAATAAATAAAAGTCGTACTTTAATTTGATTTAAAATATACACGACAGGTAGGTAGGCGCATAATATCGTTTTTTAGACTCAAAAATCGGTAACGCTGATTAGTGAAAAAATATATGTAGTGATATACATAGATAGTTATATATTACATATGTACTAGCTGTACCCGCAACTTCATTCGCGTGGAAAATTTTCCGTGACTGTTCCGGGTGTTTCTTTTTCACCTGCTTAGGGTCAGATGTTTCATAATAGTCTTTGTCTTTTTGTTTAAAAAGTCTATCACTATCCTAAATACCATAATCGGTTCACCGGTTTAGTGTTTTCCATACAAAGTTTTATCGCCCTTGGCCCCTTTCCATACCATTAGGGATAGATTTTTTGGATGAAGTCAAAGTCACTGTCTCCGTGCCAAATTTCATCAAAATCGGTCTGGCGGTTTAGCCCTGAAAACATACCAGATAGACATAGTTTTGCTTACATAATACTTATTAGTATGAAAGTATGTACTTATATGTACAGTATACAATCGCCATAGCATACAAAGTACATTGTACTTAAATCTTAAAAACATATGTATTTTCGTAATCTGCACTGGGAGCAGCTTCAAAAATGACACATATAATTTTACTAAAAAATAATATCCACCGTCTTGGATTTGAAAATGGACGTCATTTTCATAAGTAACTTCGTATATACCTATATTATGATTTCATTAAAAAAAAAACAATGTCCGCCATCTTGAATTTCAAAATTGACGTGACTTTCGTAAACAGTTTTAAGAGAAACCTCGAAAGTTACACCCATGTATTTTAAATTAAAATCTGCACCGAGAGCAGCTTCAACAATGACACATATAATTTTACTAAAAAAATAATATCCACCATCTTGGATTTGAAAACGGACGTCATTTCCATGAGTAACTTCGTATATGATACCTATATCACTTCATTAAAAAAAATAATAACAACTTTGCGAGAAACCTTATAAAAATTGTAGGTACTCACCATGTATTTAATATTAAACCTATATTAAATAAAATTACACTCATTAAAAAATTAGTAATCGTCATATTCGATTTGAAAATCAACGTCTTTTTCATTTTCCGTACCCCAACAAACTTGAGAACGACATCCATGTCATATAATTATAACAAACAATGTCCTCCATCTTTGATTTCACAATCAACATCGTTTTTAAATCTGCACCCCAAGAAACCTTAAAAAAACCCATATCAATTTATTGAATATGTAATGTCTGATATCTTACACTTGAAAATTGACGTCATTTTTGTAATTGGGCCAAAATACTTTTTGAGGCCTAATTCAAGCAGCAATTTAAAAAAAAAATATTGAAAATTTAAATTAATATTTTCTTATTATTTATTGTTGATATAGAATGGTAATATGTTTGTCTATAATATTCTTACCTTTGCAGCGAAGTTTTTAATGAAATCACTATATTTATGGCAATTACACGAAGGGATCGAAAAATGAAACAACTGCGTGACTTTATTATAAATTTAAATTTTATTTATAAAATTACACAATTAAGGTCGCTAAGATGGCAATTTTAAACTATAGTACTAATATTAATCTAAGTACCATAAAGTTAAATCACAAAAATAACCAGTTCAATTAAATATTTTTTATAGTTTAGATCACTGCGTTACCAAAGTCTTACATAACAATTTGAACTTTGCAAAAATAACTCCAAAAAAAAAACAAATGCAAATTAGCAATAGAAGCTTCGACTTATGATGAGCAATAAGTACATAAGAAGTTAAGACATCTTTAACTAATCAAAAGCCTAGATATTACTGTAAATACTATTAAAAACTGGGGACAAAAAAGTAACGCAGTAGTAATGTTAGAGTAATACAGTAGTAACTCACTTTGTATTTTCATGGAGTAGGTCTAGTAAGTAGGTTAAAAAATAAAATAAAAACAAACTACTGAGGACTTGATGCAACATAAAATAACTTCAAATTAACAGTCTAGTACGTATTAAACAAAATTAAAAAAAAACATCTGAAATTATTTCTTTCTATGAATTTATGTTGCACAAAAGCAAATCAACAAAAGTATATCAAAAACTATAAGCATTTTGGGAAATCAGTCTTATTTTTGAAAAACATTCAATGGTTTTTTAAAATCAAAGTATATTTGTTTACCTTTCACTATAATTTTGGAATTAGGAACAATGTCCAAAATGTTGTCGTAAGCTTCGTAAGAAATGTCAGTCCCTACGGCTTTGAATCCTTTACCAGTACTGTCTACAGCATTATAAAACATGATCATAATTTCTCTCTTCATTCACTTTTAGCGACACCGAGGTAAGTATAATGTTGTCTTTAACAGTAGAAACTCTAAGTAAAACATGAACATCGCCTGATAGTTTTTGTGGATGAATGTCTTTGTCCTTTTCAATTAGCTGCTTTTCTTTGACGTTAGAAATTGATGGTTGGACAAAGTTTGCAAGGGGCTCATCGTCAGAGCTGGAAGATGAAGAATAAACCGTATTGTAGTAAGTTTTTTTACATACGGTAACGATATTGGATATATTAGTCAGTACTTCTTCGTTGCATCTATGCATTCTATGCATCATCTGAATAATTCATTTTTCTGGTTATATCAACGACAGGAACAGGAACTGGCTGATATGTTGGATACATGCACCTCTATATTCTTACTCCGACATACCTTTACAAGCTTTTTTTGGCGTGGTACCTTTCAAGTTGTTTCCTTTTGGCTTCAGCATTTTTTACGCGGTCCAGCTTTAACCTATGTCTATAGCGACGTTGTTTTTTATTTATCGTAAACTTCTTTCTAAAAAAAATAATAATTTATGGGGTATATTTATGGGTATTCCGGTTTTAACAATGTATTAATAACTTAAGTAATACACCAAAATGAATTGAGTTATTTTTTATAGTAACGCAGTGTAGCAGTAACGCAGTAGTAAATATATAATTGTTTTGTAAATCTGTGCTAAAAGGAAAAACAAAAAGCAAATATTTTGTCACTGTCAAAACTGATATCTAAATAACTGTGTATGGGTATAATAATAATCCGAATATCGTCAGTACTTACCTTTCGACGGCGGCAACTCAGCGGTAACGTAATAAACACACGCATATCTCCCAATGAGTGTGAAGCGACTGATTCATCTAGTCTATTCCCCCCATGCAGCGACCATTGTTTGTTTCAAGTGTTACAATAAGTCGAGCGAACTGAGATATATTAATTTGTCATACACTTACTTTAAGGTATATTTTCATATAGTAACGCAAGGTAGTTAAGATTTTATTCTTAGTTGGGGACACAATGTGAAATATTTTTTATTTTATTAAACGTTTTAAGTAAAAAATATCTATTGGCATAGTAATAAAGTTCAAAACTTATTAACTTTGATAACTATTTTCAAATACAAGCCATCTAGGAGAAATTATGAGAGATTGCTTTTTATAACATAAGACTCGTGCTCTGGGACAGCAATATTTTGTATGAAAAACAACTGCGTTACTATGAAATACAACATTGTTACCGTAATTTTGCAATAAATAATTAAAAATTTGGTTATATTTTACTTTTTTTTAAATAAAATAGTATTACATTTATGAACGACTGTATTTTTTCACAGTTTTGTATTATTATTACGTGAAAAGTGCAATTCATCCGAAGAGACCGATTTTTAGGCATCAAAAAGTATTTAGGCCCAATTAGCAGCCCGAGAAATCAGCAATTTCATTCAAAAAATTTAAATGGTCCATCTTGGATTTAAAAAATAAGTCTTTTTCGTAATTAGTTCCCGAAAATATTATCACCCATTATCACTTCTGTCTTCTGTTCACATCTTGAAAAAATTACTTCGTATCGTAAATAATGTACCTACCATTAAGTATATATCATAACTACCTTTCAATGTCTGGAGGCAACTGTCCAAATACAGCACGAATAGCCAGGCAGACATCATGCAGGCCTGTCTGACGCTTGAACAGACTTTGAACAGATAATGACCTCACAGCCTGCAGTAAAGGGCCCTCCACGCCATATTCCGGCAGAACACTCCATAATTTATTTCTCACTACTCTATCGAATGCTCTTTCAAGATCCACAAAAGCGCAGAAAACTTTCCGACCTATATTAGGCAAAAACTTCTCCACGATACCGTAATCGGTTCACCGGTTTAGCGTTTTCCATACAAAGTTTTATTCCCCTTGGCCCCTCTCTATCCCATTAGGGATAGATTTTTTGAAAAAATCTGATCCATACAACCCATTACCGTTCCTATACAAACACGCACACATATATCTTCACGCTGTGTTCCTAACGGGGAATAAATTTGAAAATAAAATTAGTAATTTAAAAACCTCCCATACAAGTTACAACAAATAATCATCAACTAAACATAGACTAAGAAAATTGTAGACTGTTGCTTTAAAAATGAATGCAAATCAATTTATTTTCAAGAGAGCGATAGAGAAACAGCGTCTTATAATATATATATAACTTATAATACTCCTCTTTTCTGTTAGGACGTAAAAACAAAAAAACATGCACAATAGTGTTATACAACTTAGTTATTTTCAGTGGAAAGTAAAGAGCATAATTATTAAATTACAAATATTGTTAGTAAAGTTTGAGAATCACTAACTAGTTATAAAACGCTCATTCATTAATAAATTTTTAATTAACTAATTAAAAAAATAAAATGCGATAGTTACCTATAGTACTTAATTATGCTTTATGTCAGATAATTACTTCGCATTTTTTTAAAATTGCTATGGACACGACATGCAATGATGAAAAATTACGTAGGTATTAATTTTTTAAGGTGGCGTAGTAAAAATGACTATAATGAACCCTTATAATTTCGTTTTGTCTGTTTATCCGGATGTCTTAGTCGATTTCTTTACACAGCCTAGACTGATTTCGGCATAAAGACGTAACACAAAACTAGAAATGAATAATAAAGAATTAAACATCACATTAGATTTTGGATCCATTTCTTTTAAATTATTTTTACAACGTCCGACACACTCCCGACTGGTTTTTTTTAAAAGTTAGAATATTAAAAAAATAAAGTGTAAAAGAAGCCACGGAAGACCAAGGCTGACTTATGAACATCAAATAGCCAGTGTTAGCAGACTGAAATGTCAAAAGCACTCATATACCTAGGCGAAAATGTGTGAGGAGAATGAGATTTGAGGAAACGAAAGAAGTAAGGACTGCGACGCTTGGCGCTCCGTCCTCTCGGACTACACCGTTAGCATAGGCGGGCACAGTTAATCAAAAAGTTAACTTCGTTAATCGTTAATTCGTTTTTAAAAGTTAACTTCAATAATCGATAAAGCATTAAATTTTCGAAAATTTAAGTTAACCGTCCAAAATCAATACTGCTTTTGGGTTGGAATACATAAGTAAATAAGACAAAAATAAGTGGGTAGATTAATGATTATAGGTAATATAGAATGAACAATTAAATACACATTTATTTATCTCTAACATAACATAAAATAATATGAATATCTATGTCTGCCCTTGATGCGCTCGTCTTTGGATATGGGCTATACTCTCTTTCTTTTCTTTTTTTCTTTCCACAGCTGTCTATCTCTCGCCACTTTCTTCCAGTTCGTGCCCGCCTGTTGTCAGATGTCGTTCACCCATCTCCGAGATGGTCTACCTTTTCCGCGTGTAAGCTATTGTCAATATTCGTTATTAACTGTTACAATCATAATTGCTACTTAATAATAATATATGGTATCAAAAAATAAGTCAGTGGAGAAATATATGAGCTAGCGAAATCACGTCTTTTATTTAGAGGTATGTCTCAATATATTCTACGTTTCCATCCATGTCGACATTCTAGAAGAAGGAATAAGTTTCACGCGGATGTTAGCGCGGTTTCCACTCCAAAGACTTTTTCGTCCATTGACCGCAGTCCATCCTGGCAATGCGTCCTGCCCATCTCCATTTCTGGCGCTCAATCTCCTCTAACATGTCTCTAACTTACGCCTTCTGCCTGATCCACTCATTCCTTTTGATGTATGAGCGTTATACCGAGCATCAGTAGTTCCATCGCCCTTCGTGTAACTCGGATTTTCTCAGCAGATTTTTCAGTGAGAGTTGCTGTTTCCATTCCATACGTGAAAACTGGCAGGACACACTGATAAAACACTCGTTTTTTCGAATGTCAAGTACCTTGCGGTTTAATATGCAGTTTGTAAACAGTAGTAATAGAGCTCTCCTTAGCGCCTCTCACCCTAGCTTCAACATCTCGGGTATGATGTCATCTTGGTCTGGAGATGTTCTGTTTTTTATTTGGCTCAGCGCAACTATCTATATCTCTTCCACAGACACGGCAGGAATTTCCTCAAAACCGACATTAGTAACAGGTGGCCTGGATCTCTCTGCGATCCAGAGAATGGTACTTAATTTTTGTACAATGTCTCGTAAAAATGTCTCTTCCTAGTATTGCTGCAAATCTTCTTTCAGCTTTTGGCGAATATCATTAAGAGCCCGGTATTCCGGAGTATGGGTCTGATTATACAGCCTCCAGAGTTTAGTTGTGTCACCTGTTAATTTCTTGTGCTTGAAATTTATATCGGCAGGTGTCACACTATATTCAATGATTCGATCGTTGCTTTTGTTAGGTGCTATATAATGTAGGTCGTCCATTGACAGAGATCTCATATGTTCGAAGTCATGCAGATGATTTTCGACTTATGAGTTGTATTCCTTGGTAATCAGTCTGAGAATATAAGGAATGGAGTAGTGTTAGGAATAAAACATACTATTCTATATATTGTTCCTATTGTCTCTCGATACCAAGAGATGGCGCTAGTTGTCGCGTCGCGCGGTTTAGTTTATGTTTTCTTTTTGGTATGTGGGTATTTTAATGTGTGAATAAAGTTGTGGTAATGGAGAAGTCTAAATAGGCGTCGGTCGCTTTGTGATAAGAAAAAGGAAAAGTTTTTGGAATATTGGTTGTAAATCTCAATTATCTTATTTGTTTTGAAGCTAGAAGACGTTCCGTCGTGGTTTTGTGTTCGCCGACTGAAATAAGCAGTTGATTGTATTGTATTACATTGTTACTTTAAAATTCAAAAGTGGTAGACCAGTGATTCCCAAAGTGTTCTAGGTGGACTCCCAGGGGTCCATGGGAAACTCGACGGGGGTCTACGTTGGCGTGAAAAAAAAATGGGGTTCACAAGTTGTAAGTGAGGGTCCGCGAAAATTTATCTGGTTTCGATAGTAAAGAACAAAAATGTTGGCTTGGCTTTACTTATTTATCTCAGGTCAGCGACTGTTACTTGTAAAAACTTGCATATTCGACATTCAGTACAACGTTCACTACAACGCAACGTTTGTTCAGACGTGCAAAGGGACGACTTGTGCTGTGCTTGCTTAACTCTTAATTTAATGTAATATTCTATAAGATCACCACCATAATGTTGTATGGGTCTAATTACTCTGCGTCTGCGGGGGGGTCTGGTACGCTCCACCGACAGCGGCAATGAAGTTAATAACGGCCTATGATGGGATACGCCAGTAAAGAAGCAGGTCTAAGTTTCAGTTGATTAAAATGTCTTTCTTGTATTTTCGTTATATTTAAGGAGACAACATAAACACAACTGTAGTTGCATACTGACTGATTTATTTCTTTTTACCCACATACATATCTATTATGATAACATACATATATTATCTTTACACATTTAAATAGAACATCCCGACATCCCCCTTCTTAACATGCTAGACTAGGTATACATAAATTACTTCATTATTTAAATCTATACTATAATTTACAAGCTCTGTATTATAATGCATACATTTTTTAACTTAAATAAAGGAATGTATAATATGTTTCGCTGTAATTACATAAATAATTATTTTATCTCTGTATTATACTCCTTGCTTTACTTGAATAAAGGAGGGTATAATATGTTTTAATTTCATTACATAAATAATTAATTAATTTATATCATAAAATATTATCATGCATTAATCTATCACAATCTATTATCGTACATATACATTACACTTTTTTTTTTTTTTTTTATTAATTCATGCGCAATCTTTAATTAGGTTTAAAACTATTTCATCCATGTGTTAATGATCCAGGGATCATGAACTTCTTGACTACCAAAAATCCAAATACACCCGGAAAAAAGGACGACCTCAGAGAAGATTTAGCAACTACAGCACCCCTCTCACATAGATAATATAAGAAAATCGACAGCAAAAAACAATTTATATCTTCCAAGCCGGTTGGTCACCGAGGGAGATTATGACCAAAACCCTCCAAAGTATCAAACAAAATTATCAACAAGAATATCAACAAAAATATCTACAACATCTCATACTACCACCACTACTACGAATACACAAGGAAAGCTCTACATTTTAACATACAATGTCAAAACACTCTCAACATACGAACGCTTAATAGAATTAAAGGAGTCTCTATCAGACATTAAATATGATATAATCGGACTGGCTGGAACGAGGCGTATGGGAAATAAAATAAGAGTAAAATAAGAGTAAGACGATTTTATACTATGCCACACGGGACAAACGCCTGGCTTATATGGTGTAGGCTTTCTACTAAAAAATGCCACAAAAATAAGATAGAAAGCTACATTGGTCTAACAGAAAGAGTTGCAATCCTAAACTTGGTATTTGAAGATACCAGGCTATCAATTATACAAGTCTATGCCCCCACGGAAAAAGCACACCAAGACGAAATTGACAATTTCTATTGTACAGTCAACAAAGCGATCGAAATATCATATAAAGACTTCATACTGATGGGAGACTGGAATGCAAAAATTGGTAAACCAAAAAAGGAAGAATATCTAGTCATGAAATCGTACGGCTACGGCGACAGAAATGAGAGGGGACAGAGATTGATAGAATTTGCTACTGAAAACAAGTTATCAATTTTAAACACATTTTATAAGAAAAAATTAAAAAACAGATGGACATCTCCGGATAAAAAATACAAAAACGAAATTGATTTCGTCCTGTCAAATCGTCTCCATATATTTCAAAACATTGAAGCGCTGAATATAAACTACCCTTCCGACCACAGACCAGTTAGAGCAACGATCACACATACACAATCAAAGAAAAGTCGAACAAAATACAATAACCATCAGAAGAAAACAATAACTAACGAAGACGATATTTCTAAATTCAACGAGTACATAAGTAAGATATTGAAGTCACAGTTAAATAAATCAGTCCAAAACTATTACGACAATATTATTAAAGCCATAACCAGGAGCAAGCAAGAGATCCTAAACGAAAACAAAAAACAAAAATCCCATAAAATTCTGTCAGAGCGCACAATTCAGTTAATGAAGAGAAGAAAAGAACTTCAGAGGACAAAAAACAAAGATAAAGCAATGAAAAATCAGATATCTGCCCTTTACAAGCTCATAAGTAAGTACATAAAAAAGGATTACACAAATTACAGGTACAACACTATTGAAAAACATATAAATCAAACGGGAGGTAGAAGGAAAGCTTACAAAGAGCTGATGTTAGAGATTTTGATGCGTAGCACACTGGCAAGCCGTCCTGCATCAAACATGCACCTAAACCGTGCTTACTGGCATCTACAGAAATGGTCACTGGCTTCTTTAGGCTATAGTGTGCTTTAGGCGCTGTGCTGCTTAGTATGGGACTAGATGGCGCTGTGTGAAATGTCTGAGTACATTATTATAATTATTATTATTATTATAGTACTGCAACACTGGAGGATTAATTAAACATTGTTTTAATGTATTGAAACACTTTTCGTGCCTTTCATTCCAGTGCCACTCAATATCTTTTTTTAAAAGTTCTCGCAAAATGTAACTATTTTCAGATAAGTTTGGTATAAAACTACCTACATAGTTTATAAGACCTAAAAATCTTTCTAAGTCCTTTCTGTTTTCAGGACGAGGCATGTTTCTAATAGCTAACGTATGTGAATCATCTGGAGATATACCCCGCTCAGTTATTTTATGACCCAAATACTTCAATTCAGATACTCCTATTTTGCATTTTTCTCTGTTTAATTTTATGTTTATCTGTCTACATCTCTCAAGAACCTGGCGGAGCCGCATGTCATGTAGTTCTTTTGTTTGACCATACACCAATAAATTATCGATGAATAGAACGACACCTTGAATGTCATCGAAATGTTCTTGTAGTTTTTTGTGAAATATTTCCGATGCAGATGAAATTTCAAACGGCATCCGCAAGAACTTGTATCTACCAAACGCAGTGTTAAAAGTACATAAATCCGTTGACTCCTCGTGTAAACATACCTGCCAGAAAGAATGTTTAGCATCTAATGTACTAAAGTATTTAGCACCAGACAAGTTAACCATAATCTCATCTATAGTTGGTAGTTTAAAGTATTCCCTTATTATTGCTTTGTTTAAATCTCTAGGATCCAAGCATATTCTGATATCTCCATTTAATTTTTTGACAACAGTCATACTATTAACCCAATCTGTAGGTCCCTCTACCTTAGCTATAATTCCTTGAGATAACATTTCACATAGTTTATTTTTTACAGTCTCTTAACGCAATTGGGAGTTTTCGCGGCGCGTGTACCGCTGGAGTCGCTCCATCTCGTAATTTTATTTTATAGTAACCTGGCAGACAACCCATACCCTCAAATACATCAGAGTAATCATCGAGTATTGATATTTCTGGTTTACTTAATGACAGAACTCGCTGAATTAGATTTAATTCTTCGCATGTTTTTCTACCTAAAATGGGCGTAGAATTCACATTCGCAATAAAAAATTCAATATGCAATCATTGTTTTTGTACCTTACTTTTAATAAACATTTCCCTAAGATGTCTATGACGTCTTCAGAATATCCCAGTAACTTGACTCTAGTAGGAGAAATATCCTTTGCACAAATACCTATTCGTGACATAAATCTAACCGGCAAAATGTTTACGTCAGCCCCAGTGTCAAGTTTAAAATTTATCTTGTAATTATTTATTATAATTTCTATTATCCAGTCACCATGAGAAGTGACATTTTGTAATTTACATACCTGATCTGTTGAGTCCTCCTGAACCATATATAATCTACACATTCTTGCAAAATGATTAATTTTTTTACATTTATCGCATTTTCGGCCATACGCGGGACATTTAAACTTATCATGTATCGTACCACAATAATCACAATACACACGCCGGCCGCCTCGAAACGGCGGCTGTTCCTGCCTGTCACGTGATGCCGCTGCCATCTCCGCCGGCCAGCCGCCGGCGCGGCTCCGGCCCAGCGCTGGCGCAGCTCCGCCACGTACGCCCCACTCGCGCCCCGACCGCGGCTGCACGCCGCAGCCGTTCGCTGCTTGCGCCTTGCAGCGACATAGGCGCGCGCCGAATTGCCGGTTCACAAACTGTCTTCGAACCACATTTACTTCTCCTTGTTGTCCTTCTTCTGCCTCTGTTATCTCGTGTATATGCTGCTCCCGATTCACTTCTTGCTCTTTTTTTATGTTGCCAGCCTGTGCTCGAGATATTTCGGCAATCTTACAAATATCCAAAGCTTTCGCCAGTGTGAGATCCAATTCTCGCAATAAACGTTCCCGTAATGTATCTCCCTTTAATCCGCAAATGAGTCTGTGTCTAATGAGATCGTCTTTAAGGCTATCGAATTCACAGGTTGCGGCTAATTTATTTAGTTCAAAAGTATACTGCTCGACCGTTTCTAATTCTTGTTGGTTCCGGGTGAAAAATTTATGTCGTTCGATAGTTATATTTTTCTTTGGTAAAAAAAAATTGTCAAATCTCTTCAATAAGGCGTTCAGACTCAAATTTTTCGTCTGCGAACTGTTCATACACTTCTCGACCTTTCTCACCAATAATATGCAATAAGATACTTAGTTGTACCTCTTTGTCTTTATTTTTTAACTCGCATGCCCTGTAGCATATTTCAAATGACTTTTTCCATTTCGACCACTGCCTACTTAAATTGCCCGAAGTAATACTTGATAAATCATTATCGAAACAAAATGGTGACGGTGGTTGTAAATGTGATTCCATTGTTTTTTATTTTTATTTTCACGTATTTCACTTTTAATATTTTGTTGACCTTATTCACTTATACAGCACTGTTTACTTCTTATTTATTTTTTATCATATACACTTATTACGATAGATTATAACCGGCTGCGCCATGTATTTTCTTTATATTTAAGGAGACAACATAAACACAACTTTAGTTGCATACTGATTGATTTATTTCTTTTTACCCACATATATATCTATTATGATAACATACATATATTATCTTTACACATTTACATAGAACATCCCGACATTTCTATCTGGGCTCGTGGATCACTTTCCAACTCTATAATCGCATTACGTGAACCCACTAAAGAATAAATTTTTCCTTTAACCCATTTCTCCCTACCTACACACTGTATCCGCTATACTAAACGATCGTTCTACACCTTTCGCTGTCTTCACCTGGCGTTGTTGCGCTTCATGTACGCGCTTTTCCCTATCTTTTCCTGTACGAAGCAGGTCTAACCGCGTGCGTAGTGTACGCCTCTGTAAAGACTTGCGGATGGTTCCCCTGTTGGTACCGTGAACTGTATTCCTGTAAGATAATAAATAGTTCTGCAATGCTATGCAATATCACATTTTTCTCTTGATGCTTTCTTAATAGCTCTCTTGCATAATTTAACTGCACTCTCTGCGGCACCATTTGAAGCGGGGTGATACGCCGGGGCGAAAGTGTGAGTAATACCATTATTTTTCATGAACTGAGCTAACTCACCACTCGTAAATGGTGGTCCATTATCCTGTACTACTTCTTGTGGCAACCCAAATCTTGCAAAAATTTCTCTTAAAACCTTTAATACTGCTGTAGCTGTTGTGGTTGTCATTGGAAAATCTGATCCATACAACCCCTCCTACCGTTCCTAAAACCACCTTGCACTTCCCACTAATATCTTTCAGAAACATCTTTCATACGTTCAGTCAATACCTTGGTTTACGTTAGTAACTAATTAATCTGTGACCTTGGTACAGACTTTACTTGCTAAGCAGACCAAGCTAATGGCCCTGTAGCACGCACAGTCCAAATGAAAACATTTCACTTTATAGAGAGGCTCTATGACTGCGGTGCGCCAGTCCTCTGGCACCTCTCCCTTTTTCCAACAAAGGTAGCACAGTGCACAGAAGGTATCCCAGACCCTAGGACCACCATACTCTCTTTCCTCCTCATCCTCATCTCATCCTCTCATTCATACAGCAGTCACCTCCCGCATCATTTCCCGCAGTCTTAATTTCCACATTTCAGACTTCTTATTACTTTTTCAATCTCTTTTATACTAATGGCATCCTCCAGTCCCTAACAGTCCCAAGTGCGGCAATTCGTTAGAATCGCTCTCATTATCAGAGAAGGAGTCGCCACTCTCATACGACAGTTCTCCATAGTATATTCACTCCATCGCTGCAGAACATCTTTTTTATTTGTCAGCAGATGGTTTTCTTTCGAACGCACTTTATTCATTCTGCAAGGTGCCAGACCACTCCGGTAATTACGTGCTTCTTTCCAAAATAATTTGGAATTCTCCTCGAAGTTGTCCCACCTCTTGTTTTCTTCACCGTTGGGTGAAGAAACCTTTCACGCTTCCCCTTCACTAGTGCCTTCGTTTCTGCTTTCTGCAGCTTATATCTGTCTTTCATTCTTCATACCACAGTCATTTTAAGTAGCAAGGTAGTCTCGCCATGCTTTCTTCTTTTTATACACAGACACTTTCGCCTCATCATCCCACCACACATCACGCTTTTTACCGTTCCCAATCTTATTCGTTCCACACACTTCTTTCGCAGCCTCGATCCTACTACTATCCCTAAGGTTCTGCCAACATTCTTCAACATCCTCGCTCATCACTTTCAATCTATCATCAAGCTTACCGGATACTATACCCTTTTATATTTATTCCTGCTGGTCGCGTCTTGCAGTTTCCAGCTCTTGATGCGACAGACCGCTGTACGTTTGGACGCTACGCGACATCGCCACGCTGCAAACAGACCCTTTATTCTAGTTACCACTAGAAATGTGGTCCGTTCCCAGATCGGCTACCCTCTGTGCTCTCGTGTCCATGACCTGCTTTTTGAGCCGGCTGTCCACCAGGAACAAATCAATCATACTACTTTCATCCTTCCTTTACCGCGTGTACTGATGACGAATTCTTTTGTGTTTAAATAAGGTATAAGCAACTAAATGATCCTTTTCCATACACAGTCTTAACACAATCCTACCAGCATCATTCACTCTCTTATCTCCATACTTGCCTAGGACAGACTCAAATCCTGTTCGAGCTGTCCCGGCGCATCCATAGATAATACGGCGCATCTATTCATGTCTCCACACACTATAATTCTCATTCTCTTTAACCGTCGCTAGAACTTCCCTAACATTCTCCCAAAACTGTTCTAGCTCGCCCAAGACGACGGAGGACACTGGGACACACACCACTAAAACAAATATACTCGTCAACCCTGTCTTGAGCCACACCCAGAGCAGTATCGGGTTTACACACTTATACTCAGTTATACAATTAACCAAATGAGAGGACAGTAAGACACCTACCTCTTGGCAACTCCTTTCTTCTTGCGCTACTCCTGACCACAAAGCGATGCCCCTCCAGGCAAGTCGGCAAGTTCACTGCCCCTTTGCTTGGTTTCACTCAAACATAACACATCCAATCTTCTTTCTTCCATAATATCAATCACTTCATTCATCGTCTCGTCAATCCCACCTCTCACATTCCACGCAGCTATTCTGCACTCCTACCTCCAATTCGCGCCGCTAGGAGCACAGCGTGTTGGGTGGCGGTCCCCAACGCCGAACTGCACTCTGCTCACACCAGCGGGGACAAACCGGTGTGCGTCGCTTTCGGGGGACGCCTTAGCTTTCATATTAGCACTGTCCCGCATGGTGTGCACAGAAGAGGAATTGCAGCCCTGAAAAGGGCTGGCAGGGGTAGCGACGAGCACGCTTCCTCAGTTGACCTCCCAGTTAACCCCTTTTCTTTTAAAAGAAGTACTAATACCGCTTTTAACACATTTATGTTTGCATCTACGCCATTTTTTGAAGCCATGCGACGATGTCAGCTTTCTTTTGGGATTGGGCAGGTGGCTTATCAATTTGCATCGAGTGGTATGGGGAATTATAAAATAAATGCAAAGATTAATCCTTCTGCTTTTTAAGCCTGGAATACAGTTTAAATTCCAGGCTAGGTGAATTCAGGAAACGGACTTTCTAAACGTACTTCTTATTAGAAATGATAGTGGTCGGACAGCATGAGCTCCTGCCACTCGCAAAAACTGAATATTTATGTTCTTGCTCATATGCTGTTTCACAAAATTATGTCGAATTATCGTTACGACCACTTAATTAGAAAATTTCATAATTTGTGTATATATGTATATGTCGTATCACTTCCTTTTTGCCAATTTTTTGCGACGGATTACGGGAAATTACAAAAACAAATGTCTTTAGGTAAGTAATATTTTTAGATTTAAAATAAGACATTAGGTTAGTCATGCCTTTGTAGGCCGCCCTATTTTGCGTTACATCACAAGGCCCCATTTTGAATACAACCTCGTGTGATTCAACCTTATACGGAGAATTCGAACGTTTTAGCAAAAAACTCTGTTGTTTCGATCCTGACTGATATCACATTCTATATCCACGATCTTTTATGTTTATCGACTTTGCATAAAAATTATATTCATTTATAATATTACGTCAATCATAGATATTGTGTTATAAAAACGAAAAGGTTGAACGTAAAATATAGTCATTGAAACATTTATTTATTACAATTATACATAGTTCCTGTACAGATATTAATTTTATAGTTACTACATCTCTCACGGGGAAGAAATTGAATGGAACGCTAAGCATAGCAGTTACAGATTTTTATTTCTATTTTAATGGTATCATACTATTATACTTACTCAAACATCGTCAATTTGACAAAACACCTTCTTTACCTATATGTCAATTTAACTTCAGTAACAATAAAATTTCATTGTATAAGTAAAAAAAATGTAAGTTTATTTTTGTATTTGAGTTTTAATTAGTAAAGGATAATTATTTTATACTTTTCAGTGTTTTTATTTTGAAGACAGCTTCATTCTTTTTTAAAGCCATTTTTAAACTATTAATTTATTTAATTTTCAGCAAACATTTTTACTGACCAGCTAACCAGCTTTTTACGGTAGTGTACGGCCTAATATTTACCGTCCGTCCGGCTTGTCCAGTTCTTGTTAGGCTTTATAGCGATGAAGTAGAAATGATAAGGCTGGTTACTGCATGTCTTTTTCAGTAAAGCATGTTTATAGTCCATTTCGCAAAAAAAAAACTGACTAATTTAATAAACAATTGGAAATAACCAACCGGCTCCGATGTTATTTAAAATAGGCAGTCCGGCTTTTAAAGGAAAACGTCCAGCTAAATATACCACTAAATCTATATCACTATCAGTAAATAAATTTTTGGATCTGGCAACCCTATGTACGATAGCAATAACTTTAGCTGCACTTTTATATGGGGCATTTCACGTGAAGGGGACAGGGAAAAGGGGTTCAAATTCCGATTTCAGTTGTATTTGAGTATGTTGTACCTGTACATGTTCTCAACATAAATACAAAATATTTTTGCAGTGGCAAGCCTGGTTCACAAAATATGGATGTTTAAAAATTGGAAAAAGTTTTAGCTTAGTTTAAAACAGAGATAGTAAAATAAATTTACCACTGGCTTTTATTCTTTATTTTTAAACTTGTATTTAAAAAATTAAATAAAATTCACTGAAATAAAATGAAAAAAATTTTTTTATCGTTTTTTACAAAGTTCGCATTTTTTCATTTTTTTTAGTTCATTAAAAACATGCTCATATTATGTTTATACTTCATACCGAGTTTTATAATGGACCCGGCAGTCGTTTAGGTGCTATACATATGTATTTTAATGGCGAAGTGCAGCGGCAGCCCTGTTCCTGCGTTTAATCTTTTTTTTTTACATAAGAGGGCAAACGAGCAAGCGAGTCACCTGATGGAAAGTGACCACCGCCGCCCACAGACACTCTCAACGTACGGGGAATCACGGTAGCGTCACCGGCCTTTAGGAAAAGGAGGGGGAGGGGTGAGATAGGCCACTAGCGCTCTTACTTACCGAATGAAACAACGACAATCGTTTAACAACAAAAAAAAATTTTTTTTCATTTTATTTCAGATATTTTTTTTTAATTTTTTAAATGTAATTATGAGGTTAAAAAAGTCATAAAATAAAGTATAAAATCCAGTGGCAAATAATTTTACTATCTCTGTTTTAAACTAAACAAACTTTTTCAAATTTTTAAAGATCCATATTTTGTGATCCAGGCGTTTATGTCGAGAACATGTACAGGTATAAAATACTGAAATATAACTGAAATCGGAAACTTATACCCCTTTTTCCCTGTCCGCTTCACATGAAATGCTCCATTTGTTGTGTATCTATTATGTTACAGAATATACTATGTGTTAAAATGTATTATAAATCATACTCTAAATCATGTGTATTGTTGTTATTACTATTACATTAAAGATGTAAACATACATGCACAATATTCGATCATATACCACAAAAACGTCTTAATTAGAAATACACATTCACTAATTCAGCACTGGGTTTAAAAGTTACTGAATAAAACTTTGTGGAACGTTGACAGGTCAGGTTCGACGTTAGAATTGGTACTGTACAATGCGGGCTTGCTGGTTCTGGAATAGAAAAAATAAGATTTTCACATACAAGTAATAATTAGTATTTTTAATACAATTAAATTATGGAGGTGGTGGTGTTTACAAATTTTCGGGGGTCACTGTTGTTGATTGGAGCCATATTGGAAATAGTGCAAATGGTTTTATCTACGTAACTACTTCTGAGTAAAAAAATTATACAAAACGTTTTTAGGGAGTTTTTGGCGGGATTTTATGGAGAGTGGTTGGGCATTTATTTTCATTATTTGCAAATTGTTTCTAGTGGATATTGTGATGTAAAATTGGGGTAGTTTTGCGTCTCAAGTGTCTACATCTACACCAACAATATGGGTATCAAATGAAATGGAAAACAAAGGGGAAGGTTTCTGTATATGTGACCTCATCATAAATCCAACATGGCAGATGCTCCGCGATAGGAAGTAACTTTTTTGTTCAATACTAACAATATGGATATCAAATGAAATGGGATACACAGGAGGTTTCTGTGTATATGACATCATCATAAATCCAATATGACAGATGTTCCATAATAGAATTTTTTTTTGTTCAACACCAACAATATCGGTATGAAATGAAATGGGATACACAGAAGGTTTCTGTGTTTCTGTACATTTGACAAGTCATAAGTTCAATATGGCGGATGCTCCGTGATAAGGAGCAATTTTTCAAGACCTCCAACAATACAGTTATCTCGGCTAACCTCGTTAACCCGGAGAAAACTCGGGAGAATTTTCCACGCGGACGAAAATGTGCGTATATCTAGTATATTATACAAATGAAATAACAGTCAGTCAGACTTTTATAATAACTACTTACCTTGCAGATTAATTGTTACAAAATTCCCTATAAAAACTGATTTGTTGATAAATTGTCTTTCATCCTCTCATTATTTTTGCTTATAAGTTTTAATTATTTATTTCTAGAAATGACAATAAAATATGAATGAAGTATATGTTGTAGATCACTGCATAAACTACAAAAAAGTTTTCGATTTTTTTTCATGGTTTCTAGGACAAAACGATGTACATTATATTTCTAATATGCTAGCCACATGCCAAAACCTATGTCTCCAAAATTTTGAAATTTATGTTGTACTCACTTACACGCAAAAATAAAACAAATAGAAATCTTCCCAAAATGTACGGTTATTATTTTAACGCCGAATTGACTGGACGATTATAAAAATACCTACTTGGATGTAACCGTTGAACGCGGTGTGACCAGAAGACAATTCATTGGTTGACCATCAAGTTGCCTGTTGTGATAAAGATCCACAGCTTTTTGGGCATCTTCTGAGCTTTTGTAAATAACTTCTGCAGTTCCTGGACGCACTAAGCGGGACTCCAACATACCACCCACATCTCCAAATAGCTCCTACAAAGTATTGATTAAAATAATAAGTGATAGATATTTACTTTATTAGATAAATTACTGTCTTACAATTTAGTAAATTGCCTTCTGTGTTATAAATAAATCACATTATTTTATTGTATTTTCTCTAATATCTAAATAACAATAAGTTACAAAAATGAGTTGTTTTTTGTGATAACAGTTTATAATTTTTTCACACAAACCTCAATATCTCCTCCAGTTACAGTATTCCGCAAATTACTAACAATTATTCTGTATTCTAGAGCAGGTTTATCTGATTTTTCAGCTTTTGCATCATGTTTTAATGCAGCTACGGGTCTTTTCTTGAGAATAGATGGTAACCTTGGCGGACTTTTCTCCTCTTCCATTACAGCAGTTCTGTGGATTTTCTTTCATAAATATATTGTACAACGTTTGTAAAAGTAAATATTGTTAAACGAATGCTATTTATTACCTATGAGTGGTATTCACGCCCCGTTGTGTATCATTATTATGAGTCACTATCTTAAGCTGCAGACTCGCTTTACGGTTTGATAGTGCAACCTTTGAAGGGATATTGTATTCATCCTCCATTGGATAATCTCTTAAATCATTATGAACTGTTCTGAGTATAGGTTTCAATCGAGTCTTATCTAAAAAAAATATTTAAAGAACCAAGATAAATACAAGCAAACACAATTTGGTAATCATATTTCTGTCATCCATTAACAATAGCATTGGTAAAGCCACATATTAGTACCTACTGTGTGTCGAGTTACCTGTTAACATTATAAATTAAGAAGAATCCATCATTTAATGGCTTTTGGATGAAACATATCTCAAAAATGCTTTAGCAGCCTTTTACCAATGAACAGCAGAATTAATATTCCATTATTATAAATTGAACCTTCAGATGTAACGAGCACAAAGAACAACATTGAAAAATATATATCACAAACATAATATGCAAAAACAATACGAAAAATGCTTTGAATGATCAGATAAATTAATGTTTGTAAATTGTAATTTGACAAAATATGAGAACGCTATGTCTGATGGAGATACTGACTAATATTTTATACATCTACTAGCTTTTGCCTGCGATTTCGTACGTGTGGTCGCGACTTACAACAAAGGTGATAGCATAAAAACCTTCACCATAAAAATATATACATACATCCCAATTCCCAACCCCAACATTCATGGTGAGCAGTCGAACGATGTTGGAGTTTATAAATTACGTAATTTTATAAAAACATCCATTTTTAAATATACAGACTATGTATAAGAGACATATCTAAATTAGCGATCTGTTAGTTAGCGATCGGTGTGCCGCCGACGCACGGTCCTTAGTGTGAACCACTCGCTTCAGCGCGCGGTCCACGCGGGACTTTCGCGCGTTGGCAGCGGGTCGTCGCCGTCTGCGCGTGGACAGCATGCTAGCGAAGCGGTCCAAGTGACGTTACGGAGTTGTTAAGTGAGCACATGTCCATAGTAGTCGACATGAAGAATACTAATCGCACGAGGAGAAGCGATGCTGGTCGGGTGCCGGGTGGCTCTAATGACCTATGACTTTAAAGCTAGTTTAAAGTCGCATATTGTCTGTATTTATTGTATGAAAATAAATCATAAAAAATATATAACTAATTAGTTACATATTTTCCTTTCCACTCTATTTATTACAGTTCTATTAGCTTAAAGAAGAATTACCTAATGGTCTTCTTTCAACTGCTCTATTTTCCATGATTTTTTTAGAATTATGCTGCTTTGCTGGCTTCCTAATAATTGCTAGAGGTTGAGAAACAACTTGTCTAGAAGTATTAACATAAACTGTAAACCAGAATAAGAATATTTCAATTAGTTAACATAAACATGTAAACAATAAAAAAAACATAAATTGGAATTAAATACCTCTTTCATTGTATGCTTGCCTCTGAACCATCCCCTGTGGAAATGTTTGAATGATAAAATGTGAATTTTCCAGTTAAAAACATTTTAAAAGTTACAAGATTGAATATCTGAACAAATAGCTTTTGTTTATTATAGAATTAGTTACATTACAGCGAATATTACGGTAATTATTGACTAACTAGAAGGCCAGTTGAAAGAAAGGTCATTAAATAATGTCTCATTAAAGACCATGCTGTCACTATGTATCAATAAAGTCAGCACAATTTTTAATGGGGCATTCACTTTAATGGAGTTTCTTGCAATTGATAGTTAGCTCTCTTACTGATTACTTACATGGCTTTTGAAGTTGTTTTTGTCTTATATTATAATTGTAACATATCATTTTACCAGCAGTTTATATAATATGGCATACATGATCAGGATTATGGATATAATATGTATGTACATCACAAAGAACAAACCACAAACAATACATAATATGCTAAATATGGATAGGAAACTCCCTATTTATTCTTAGTACATGTCAAATTGATTACTAGCAGTGTTGGGGTAAATGTAATTGTAAAAACAGTTACAATTAAGGCGACGCCTTGATAAACAATAATTTAATCCAAAATAGACCTTCTGCTCTATGCAAATGTGCGTGCGCTAATTTAGGAAATATACGAAAAAGCAGTTATTTTCGTTTATTTCAAAAACTATAATTATTTTTTAAAATCTAACTGTCATTTCGAAGAATATGTTTAGATTAAACTATACAGAAAATTTAGAATCGTAAATCGATCCCGTTACTCCGAAAGATGTAAATCTGTTTTAAAAAGAGGTTTCTTTAATATATTTTTTTGTGTTACAAAAGTTAACCAATCGTGTATCGCAACTGGCAAAATAAAGTCAATGGAATGAAGAATCAGATAACCAAAAATCACTTTCATACGTTTTGTAGTCACTTAGAAAAATTGAAATCCTTGCCGTCAAAATTTCCCACGCGTCGCCTCAAAAATTGTAATGGTAAAAATATTTTGTTAGGCAAAAAATTACATTTACAATTACATTGTGATTGTTTTTACAATTACATTTTGCCCATTATTTATTAAATGACTAGAAAATTGACATTTGGTGAAGATTTAGATGTTTATTAACTAAGGTATACATGTTTTGACTTAACATCGATATTTTTTAATAGTTCTTGGGAGCGAAAATTATATATATTGTATAGACTCAGGTGTTACTTTGCGGTAGTCCATTTCATTTCATGCAGTGAATCTATATAATATTTACATAACTTTGGTCTAAAACTCCAAAACCACTAATCGACACGTGTTTCGTTTCTCAACAAAGCATCTTGAGGACAATCCAGAGATCAGATTCGGTCAGCTAACCAGCACCGAATCACCGAATGAGTCAACTGTAATACAACTAACAGAAGAATGATAATCACCACGCCTCCTCATGGGGAGGAGAAAATAATAATGGCCCATTACCGGTGGGTGCCCTCGCTGACCGCGAAAACGGCCAGGTCCCTAGGTCGGCTTTTGCCAGGTAAGTATCCGAGGGAGATTGACATCGCCCGCGAGGTCCATAGTTCGCCTGATTAATACTACTGATGAGTGACCTACAAGCAGGTGGCGTGTCATTTTAGTTAGGGTCTGCCACGACTTCTAACATGTCTCGCGGCAGAAGCCTATCGAACCTGGGACATAATCCGGTGGCCGCGCGTGAGCTGCAAGACTCTTTATAACCCTGTTTACACTAATGACCCTTTTTTTGATTACGCAGGAGAAATCTGCACACAGATCCCAGCCCCTTGGGGGAGAGACTGGGTTATGTGGGGTTTTTACCCACCCAACCTCCTTTGGTGGTCGTCCTCGGCGCTTCGTCGAAGGGCTCCGGGATTTCCTACGGAACGCGCCAAGGCCCCTCTCGCGCTGTGCCGAAACACCGCCCGGGAGGATACTACGGAGCCCCCCGATACCCTCGCAGTGCCACGACAGCGCGACCACACGCGCTGGTGTCTCGGGGTCACATGAATGGACGACCGGAGCCCCTATTCTAATCGGCCGCGATCTCGAAGGTCCCTTTAGTTGCCTCTTACGAGAAGCGCGGAAAACCGTAACCTTATTCTTTGGCCCGAGCTACAGGGCCCACAACTAGTGAGTGTGTCACCAATTAAAACTCTCCACTAATAGCACCACCCACCTAATTTGGAGCAGTCGTTATTTCTTAAATTTAAACTCAAATGTCAGATGTAAATATGTTCAAAAGCGGGAAATGAATTTTCTTTTAACAAGTTAGTACCTGGGCGACAGAGCTTTACTCGGTGTCTTATAAAAATAAAAAAATCTGACCACATTGCAGAATTCGAATCCGAGCATTTCAGCGTGGTGGACATACTCTTTAGCCGCTGTTTTATTGAGAAAATAAATTCTGTTGCCAAATTAGAAGCGTTTAGAGTTTAGAAGTTCTAAATGTGTGAAAACATAGAGCTAACAAATTTTTCCAGAATTGAGATCTAGCTAGATCGATTTGTTGCCCCCGTAAATCCCCATAATGTAAATTTCACCGAAATCGTTTGAACCGTTTTATACCATTCTTCTAAATAACGTAGTATCTTAAATTAAAAGAACCTCAGGAAATTTAACATTCAATTCATTGTTCAGGAAAATAAATAATAGACTTTCCTCCGTGACTTTTATCCATAGACTATAAATACCTCCAGAGCCAGACGCCGTGTCCGAGCAGCTACGGTGAGCTAAATCAAATAACCTGACTCACCTGTACATACGACACACATTTATTATCAGATAAGCTGATCAGTCGCCATTTCATTAGAAAACAGCACCCACTCTACATTTTATTTGATTTTATTTGCCTCACGCCGCCAGATTTTTAGTACGGGACAGGCTGTCTGAAGTTATGAAGTTTATGTTTTTATCATTATTTTTCATTTTATTTCCTTATTATAAGGACATTATTAAAATGCTATGTGTTATTAATAGGTACTTGTTGCAAACTGAATTTAAACAAAAAAGGTCTGAACACATTGCAGGAATCGAACCCGCGCACTTCGGCGTCGTAGACCTATACTCAACCACTGCTATTGAGAAGGTAAACTCTGCTGTGAAATTAAAAAAGTTTAGAGTAGAGTTTTAAGTGTGTGAAAGACAGAGAAAACGATTTTTCCCAGAATTGAGACTTAAGCTAGATCAATTTCTCGCCCCCCTCAACCCGTATATTTTAAATAGTCATACATTCAAACTATTACACAAATGTGATAAAGGCTAAATATTTACACTGATAAACGTAGCCTAGGAGACCTCAAATATTTACGAATTTGTAAGCAAACTATTTTGTCAAGAAGTAACGTCGTGTAGGTACTAGAGGAACAAGAGATTATGCATGTCGATTTTGTATATAGTCATAGGTAAAAAAAAAGTTTAATAATCAAAACAAACTTATTTACTTTGAAATAGAAATACGAATTAACTAGTCATAACCTTAGGCGAAAGTATGTAAGAAGAATGATGAGGATTGAAGAGGCGAAAGAAGTATGTAAGAACAAAATACTTGACGCTGTGTCCCCTCTGATCACCCTTACTTAAACAATTTAAAAACAATCATTCAAATCAAAAATATAAATGTAATATATATCTACATATGTCAATTAATTAAAATTGCAAACCTAGGCGAAAATGTGTAAGAAGAATGATGAGATTTGAGGAAGTGAAAGAAGTATGTAAGGACCGCGACGCTAGGAGCTTCGTCCTCTCTGACTACCCCTTTAGAGATACAGCGTGAAGATATGTATGTATTAATGGAATTAAAATCTTGTAATAGTAGGAAGGAAACAAGATAATTTGGAAGTAGGTACATAATTTCAAAGATTGTGTGATAGGGTACTGAGGGATCACGAACTTAAAGACATACCATTGCATCACCATCAACATGCGTACAGTGCAGGCAGATCCACAGAAACAGCACTGCACATGGTGGTTGGCAGAATAGAAAGTGCAATTAAGAGTAAAGCTATATGTCTAGGCACATTCATTGATATAGAAGGAGCCTTCGACAAAACTAACTTCACCAGTATTAACGCGGCGCTAAAAAGACATGGCGTCGACCCTATCATTGCTGGATGGATTGAAAACATGCTATGCAAAAGGATTGTCAGATTTGCGGACGACGATTCCCATACAGCAATAGTAACAGGAGGCTGCCCCCAGGGTGGGGTCTTGTCGCCTCTATTGTGGGATCTTGTCGTGAATGACCTAATTACAGAACTCAACTTAAATCATTTCTATACAATAGGGTACGCTGATGACTTGGCTATCCTTATTACAGGCAACTTTACAAACGTAATCTGTGAAGTGATGCAGAGTGTACTTTACATTGTAGAAGATTGGTGCAACAAATATAATTTATCAGTCAACCCATCTAAAACGGAGACGGTAATGTTTACTAATAAACGTTCGCTAGGCCACTATAAGCTGCCTAACTTGTTTAAGAATACTCTCCAGTTAACGAGTGAAGTCAAGTATCTAGGAGTTATACTTGACACTAAACTAAGATGGAATAGTCATATAGACAAGAAAGTCAACAAAGCAAGTATTGTCTTCTGGCAGTGTCGTAGAATGCTAGGTAAGAAATGGGGTCTATCTCCTAAGATCACCCTGTGGCTGTACACAGCTGTGATACGGCTTATGGTCTCTGTTTTGGTGGCCTAGAACCAAACAAACGACAACCATAAACAAACTACAGAGTTTCCAAAGACTGGCCTGTATGGCAATCTCTGGTTGCATGAGGACAACACCAACAGCAGCACTGGAAAGTATGTTAAACATACTGCCGCTGCACATTTACATACAGCAAGAGGCAACAGCAGCAGCGATCAGACTTAAAAGTTTGAATCTCTGGAAGAACATCGAAATACCACATACGGCCATTCTTAGCATAGCGGTTGAGAAACTACCGCTCTTGGAGGCAATAAATGATAGGATTCCGATAATATACAACTTTGATAAGAAATACAAAATTCAACTCCATGAAGAGGAGAAAGCTACTTCTACTAGAGAACTCCAGATCTTCACAGACGGCTCCAAGACAGAGTCAGGAATGCAGAACACGGTATTTCAAGCTGAATGTATGGGTATAATATCAGCAGCAAACGCCATAATGGTCAGAAACGTAAAGGAATACAATATTCGGATACTATCTGACAGTATGGCAGTATTACAGGCCCTAAAAAGTAATAAAATTACTTCTAGTCTTATATATGAGTGTCATGAATCGTTGGAAAGAGTATGTGCACATAACACAGTAACTCTCCAATGGATTAAAGGACACAGTCTATCGCGCGGAAACGACGCAGCTGATGAACTAGCTAGGAAAGGATCAAGTCCAAAGGTAGCCGGTCTTGAACCTATAGCACCGCTACCATATGCCTGGTTACGCACGCAAGTGCGAAAACTAGCTAAGATAGAACATGACATATACTGGTCTAGTATCAGCGAATGTAGACAGGCCAGGGCAGCCTTACCTAAGGTAAACCCTCGACTCTCGCGCCGTTTGCTAGGTCTAACAAGAGCTAAACTCCGGGTCTTTGCTGGTGCTATGACTGGACATGGTCCATATAACAAACATCTTTTTAATATGGGTGTTACTAACAGTCCTCTTTGCAGGGGGTGCTTAGAAGCAGAAGAAAAAGCCACTCATGTTCTACTGGAATGTGAAGCCGTGGCAGACTACCGGGCAAAACATCTTGGCACACCAAGATCGCTCCCAGAGGCCTTCACCAACATAAGAAGGGTGCTAGGATTTCTGGAGGAGTTAGGATGGCAGGAGTAGTCGATCCTACCCACACGTAAAATAGGCGCCTAAGACGTCGGTTTGCGGATACAAGCCCGTCATCAAGTATCAAGTACCTAATAATAATAAGCCTTTTTACTCTGAACTACTACTGGGTATTAAGTATGAGTACGAATGTTTTGTGGTTTTGCTATAACATGTCCCGTAGTTCAGTGTGCCTCTTCGCATAGGCCTCCTCCAACAATTTCCACTGGATTCCTTTGTCCAGTCTAGCTGTAAGTTTTAAGTTGTCTTCCTGTCTTGTATGTTTTCCATATTGTATGTTGTCATGCTCTATTGTGCTTTCCGTCCCTGGGATACCAATTAGTGACAATTTTGCTCAATTTGTCTTGAGGATCTTGGATTATGTGGCCTGTCCATCTCCACTTCTGTTGGTCTACTCTGGTATTTATATCAACTACTTTCGTTTTTTCTCTTATTATGGTGCTTTGCGCTTTGTCTCGTTTTCTTATTCCTAACAGGCTCCATGGCTCTCTTACAGCGTTACAACTTTTCTCTGTGGTGTTTGGTGAGTGACCAGGTTTTGCATCCATAGGTGATCACTGGAAGTACACACATGTCGAAGACTTTCCTTTTTATTTGCATGGTTAGCTCCTTGGATTTCAAGACTTCTTTCAAGACCAGAACTTCCATCTTGTCTTGTTAATTTCCATAGTGTTTTGGTTAATGTGAGCGATTATCTGTCTTAGATAGGTGTATTCTGACATATATTCGAGCGTTTGGTTCTCAATTTTTATAGTTATTTTTTCAGTTTGTAATCAATTTTATTTTATCTTTATTCATGAATAGGAGAAATACCTAAATAATAACAAAATAAACATAAGTAGACAATGATATGCAGGCATCAGCTATAAGCTGCCTGTACGTTAATAATAATCATTATATGTTTCCAAAATGAAATGAAACAACATTGACATATTGATACATTTTTTGGCATCTCCACTTACACATGTTGTCTTGTAAGAGTGAGACGCAACATGTAATTATAGCATGTAGACAAGGACAAACGCTAGCTCAGACTTAGCAGCAACCAGTATCACTAGAACTCTACTCACTTCTACTTACCAATGAAACTGATATTGTCCTTTTTGAAACTATTTTTACGACTTCCACCTCTTTACAGTGCAACTTGGGATTGTTAACATATTTTATTCTATATATTCTATATTCTTTGATACCGCTTAGACACAGGTCAAATATCCGCTCCTGGTTACTACTAAACAAGCATGTTTGTATTTGTATTAATATGTGTATTTATGCAGATGGACAGCAGACAACGGTATCTTTATATTTCAAGTCTCATAGGCTAGGTGGTCTGTGAATATTTTGGAATAAGTAGAAATTATTAAACGTAAAAATAACAATGCCTTGTTAAATGAATGGATAAATTGGTGGGCGGTGCCATTAGCAGAGCGGTTTGATTGGTGATCTGCTCATTAGTTGTGGGCAGGGTCATTAGTACAAATAGGGTTGCAGTCGTGCAGCTCATACATGGATTCATTGCTGGTTAGCTCACTGAGTCTGTTCTGTGGAATGTCCTGAGGATGCTTTGATGAGAAGAGAGACACATGTCAATTAGTAGTTTCGGGTGAAAGATAATAAAAAATTATAAGAATTCAACGCAGTCAAAATTAAGCATATAGCCGATATTGTCAGTATGATTTAAATTATATTAAAAGATTTAGTTTATCAAAAACTTTTTACTCAAAAATAACTTCTGGTGATTAATTTGGATACCAAATAATGAAATCAATTTACATTTTTATATACTATTGCACTTTTTTTTCACTGAAGTTTTCAAATTCTGGAACTCCAGAGTTACAATGCTTAGAATCTAATTTCAAGTCCAGTGCAAAAAAATGGGCTGAGTTCAATCTTCAGCTATTATTACCTCAATAAGTGTTAAAACATATAACTCCCTCGCCACCATAGTGGTGCCCTCGCCACCATAGTGGGTCTAGACCTGTATTGTGTTTGATTCAGTTATATGATTGCAATCATTTCAAAGTAACGGTTCTTGCAATCACATTTGAAGAAACATATCAATCATTTGAACAGACGGTACTGGTTGATATTTAATTGTGTATGCTATTGCCATGTAATGATAAAAGGTGGAATTCAGACAGGTTTACAAGATAAACTTTTGAAAACACATTAATTTTCAAAACATAAACAATAACACAGCAAACGCAGCAAAAATTAGTAAAAAAAATATTAAAATTGTAAAAGATCAGATTACACATACAATTGTTCAATCTTTCATTTTAATTAAAAATACATAATTGTATTTGTGTGTAATGAATGACTGGATCATTCGATCAAATCTTTTTTCATATCAATACTTGAAGCATTGAATATTTGAAAATGAGCAACAAACACAGGTCTAAGTGGTTCTTCACATCCTTGAGATTTTATTTCACAAGCTTCATATTCCAAAGGGCTAAGCGTTACATTAACTACTAAGTCCTGTTTTGACATTTGATAATAATATTGTTAACTAGTTCTTGGGAACCAAAACTATATTTGTACAGCAGGTGTTTTCAGCATTAATCAAAGTTTCACTTTATGAAATCTTTTCTACCCAAAAACGCCTTCTGGCATTTAGGTTAGAAGTCTAAAGGCGTTTTTTAACTGTTCAAAAGTCTTCTATCAAAAAACAAATTCTATCTCTGATGGTTCAATAATACACTTCATTAATTAAGTATAAAAACATGTAAGTAGTAGTTATTGTAACATGCTTCCTTTCAAAGAATAACAGTTAATACTTCACACTGAAACAGTACCTACCCTTCTTATTCTCAATTGTTCTAATTTGAATCTGGCATCCTTTTTTTTAGCAAGCTCTGCTAATTTTTCTCTTGCGTCAGTTATTTGCGTCCTTTTTTTTGATATAATTTTGTTTCGGGCATCAGTTACCGATAACTTCTGAGATGGTAAATTCTTTTTTGGTTTATTATTTTTTGTAATATTCTTAGTGTCCCTCGTCCTGCAATCATTCCGCGCGTTAAGTATATATTAGGTGTCATGTGCTGTAAACATGGAATAAAAATGTACATAATATCCGTGCCTACCTTTTATTTCTGATTTTGTTTTTCTGGATTATGTCTTCCAAGCTCATGTCTATATAACTAGTCATATCGGGGTGGTAATTCACTACCATACAATTATATACTCTTGTGCAAAAACAGATAATAACCTTTAAAAATATTAAAAATATCAAAATAGAACATTTACAAGAAGAGAGAATTTCATTGAATACAGTATAATTTTAAAAATTACAGAAAAGAAGTCACAAATTCACAGTATTTTAGAGCAGTAATGCAGTCACAGAGTAAGAGTAAATAATTCGGTAGTGCTGGTACAGACTATTAAGGAGAAAGAGTGTATCGAGTAAGAACAACTGTGAACCTGTGAAGGCTGTGAAGTTAAGCCTCGTAGAAAATTAGTGCTTATTACACCCAAGGAGCATATACCTTTTACACCTTCCAATTTGTTGGAACAACTTTCCTAGGGATGCGATATGATGAGATCGATTAATGGAAAAATTTATCGATCGATGTCGAGTAGAGAATCGATTTAGTGGATTGATTGTGGACACCCAAAAATGGAGTTTCCATTATATTTATATTGGTAAGAACACAACTATAAAATAATGAGCTAGCGTGGAATTTTTTAATAAATTATACATAGGTAGATATATCGATCACTGCCGTCACCTTAACGCTTTTGGAGCTTTAGCTCTTTTTTAGTCGTCTAACTATTATTATTCCCATGCAAAATTAAAAAAAATTATAGAATAATTTTTGAGTAGTCGATCTTTTGGACATCGATTGCTGTGATTAGATTCCAGACTGAAATTGGAATCACTTTAAATTCGATCTAAACTAGCCGACGACGCCTATAAATTGTAATGTTTGTAGCGCAAATCGCCAACTTTATTGTTATTATTCCGACATTTTTCGGTTGGTCAGAAAACTGTTCCAATTCGAGCCAACAATATAATATACATAGTTGTAGACAGTACAGTATATATTACAGCAGCGTTGCCATATCTAGCAACGTAGTCCATAAATCTACCTATTTTTAAAGACATCACATTCTATTTTATACAAATAGACAAACCATAAACAAACCAATCAATTAAAAAGCAAAAAAAGCAATTTAAAAGTTAATATTGAAAGCTTAACAAAAACTTTAAATGCACTTTGCATTAAAATTAACGTCACAGTAAAAACAGTATTTATGCATAAATCCAATGATGTTATATTTAAAAAAGAGGTAGATAGGTTACGTTAGTACTAATGCTTGTAAAATATTGTCCCGGTTACGCACACACATAAGCCATACGCTTTTTTTATACACACTAATAAAATGATGAAGTGTAAATAAGATAGCATGACAATTACCATAAGCAAAGTGAGACAAATATACATTGCACTGCGTCGCTATACAATGTAAGACTTCAATTGCATTTCAAACTAACAAATCACACGGCTCTCTAAAACCATTGTGATTAGTCAATTTCACTTTCTTACTGCATTTTAAGCGAATCCGTGACTAATTCATAGAATATTAGTAATTAATGCCACAGAACAGACATTTTCGAAAAATATGATTGATGCCTAATGGTAAGACAGTAAAAAAGGATTTATGTTTGATTTTTAAATTTAATTTTTTTTGAGTCATGTACATTTGAAAACAGAATTATTTAAGTACATACACTTTTAAAACAATTTTGTTATAAATTTGAAAATTATAAAAATAAAACACTAGGTATTTTCATGTAAAATATTTTTTACTGTGTGGGATTTTTGAATTATTAGACTCACTGCTAAAGCTTCTGATTCATTTTTAAAAATGCGTATATTATAACTTATATACCAACAAAATACACGTAATCAAATGTTTAATAGGCACTGCATGACATTGTCAGTTCTGTAACATAACTTTTTATATTCTTTGACCAAATATAATATATTGCTCTCTGTCGCACTTGGTAATTGGGGTATTACCTATCGCATTTCATTTTTTTATGATTTAATATTTTACTGATATTTTAGATTTTGGAAAAAATTGTGACATAAATGAATTAAATAAGTATACTTACGCATGATACGTGATTTGATAACCTTTGGAAGTCTTGCTAGTATAGTTTCTGCAGTACGAGGCATGCCTTTTAAGTTCTGTCGTTTCCATATTTCCCGGCAATTTTGAATTTGGAACTGTTCTATATTCGAATGTGTTTAAATTTTGAATCTCAAAACAGTTGAAAGTATTAGGATTAATGCTATTGTTTAGTCACAGCGTCGATTGGAATCTGTCAGGTTACGTACGAAAATTAATCTTTCTAAGGAAAATGTTCGTGCAATAATTTTCTACAACTTTAGAAGAGGCCTGACACGGCTTCAGTGTTTTGAAGAGCTAACATCTGTGTTCAGTGATGAAGCCCCATGTCTGCGGACTGTCGAACGCTGGTATTTATAATTCCAACGTGGACATACTAGTGTTAGTGACAAATCTCGCGAAGGACGCCCAAAATCCGCCTTCACTGAAGATAACATCATTGCTGTGAGACAACTAATTCTCGAAGATCGTCATGTGACGTATCGAGAGATAGAGGCTCTATTAGGCATCTCAGGGACAACCATTCAGAAGATCTTGCATGAAGCGCTTGGTGTGAGAAAGCTAGTTTGCCGTTGGATACCGCATCTGCTTACCGACGATCACAAGGCGGCCCGCGTCAGATGGTGTAAGAAAACTCTGCAAAGGTTCAACCGAGGAGAGTCAAATCACGTCTACGACATCATCGGTGGTGACGAATCTTGGATCTATGCCTACGATCCTGATTCCAAACAACAATCTACAATCTGGGTCTTTCAAGACGAGCCAAAGCCGACGAAAGTTGTTCGTTCTCGAAGCACTTCAAAGAAGATGGTGGCCACGTTCGTTGGAAAAACCGGCCATGTTGCGACTATTGCACTTGAAGATCGTAGAACGGTTAACGCAGAGTGGTATACCACAGTTTGTTTACCACAAGTCATCGCCGAACTTCGAAAATCCAACTCAAAGCGACGCATCATCCTGCACCACGAGAACGCAAGCTCACACAGCGCTCGTCAAACGATTGAGTATTTGAAGCGGGAAAAAGTAGAAATTCTTGACCATCCTCCATAGAGTCCTGATCTAAGCCCTAACGATTTCTTTACATTTCCTAAAATTAAGAAAAGTCTTCGTGGTCAAAGGTTCCAGTCCGGTGAAGAAGCAGTCGACGCTTTCAAGTCAGCCATTTTGAACACCCCCAATTTAGAGTGGAATAAATGTTATAATAACTGGTTTGAGCGAATGGAAAAGTGTATTAAGTTACGTGGTGAATACTTTGAAAAACAATAAAAAGTACTATAAGGTTCTAGTTGTGTTTTTTTCTTCAAACGACAAAACTTAAAAGGCATGCCTCGTATCTAATAACACGGGACGGCATTTTAATATTAATATTAGGAACGTACATATGAGTTGTCACTGTCACGTTGTTACACGAATGAGCTCCAAGTTGGCTAATTAGCAAAATTTTGGGGTGCCAGTTTTCGAGCGCAATAACTCATCTACCTCTTTTAAATATAACATCATTGAATCATCCCTATATTACGTTAATATACGCTGTACAGATTAATGTATCTATAGTAACTGTAGACAAAAATCACTCACAATAAACACTAAAAAAAAGTTCCAAATACGTAAATAAGAGCGGTCGCGAAACACGATAGCGCTGGGATTCTATGGATATATACACTGTACACTAAAATTGTCTATAACAATGATGTTATAATACAAAAGAGGTAGATAGGTTATATGCACTCGAAAAGTGACACCCACAAAACTTTGCTAATTAGCCAACCCGGACTTGGTCAAAGAATATAAAAAGTAACGTTACAGAACCAACAATGTCATGCAATGCCTATTGCGCATTCAAAATTCTAAAATATTTTAATAATCCAAACGTTTTTTATAATATACACGATCATGTGATGACGCAGCCACCCAATTTTCATCATCGTTTACATTTATTAAAAGAAATAATATATAATTCATCATTTTCAAATTTATAATTAAAAAATGTTGGCAATCTTTTTAAATAAGTATGTTCTCATGTACACGATTCAAGAAAAACGAAATTCCAAAAAAAGCAAACATCATTTTTTACTGTCTGATCCCATTAGGTATCAATCATAGTTTTTTTAAATGTCTGTTCTGTGGAATTAATTACTAATATTCTATGAATTAGTCACGGATTCGCTTAAAATGTAGTAAGACATTGAAATTGACCAATCACAATGATTTAGAGAGCTATGTGATTTGTTAGTTTGAAATAGTGTTTGAAATGTTTTACATTGCATAGTGAAGTAGTGCAATGTATATTTGTCACACTTTTTAACGTTGTAACTGGGACAATATTTTACTTGAATTAGTACTAAGGTAACCTATCTACTCTTTTGTATTATAATATCAGTGGTCTGTAACATAACATATCTTCACGCTGTATCTCTAACGGGGTAGTCAGAGAGGACGGAGCGCCAGGAGTCGCTGTCCTTACATACCTCTTTCGCTTCCTCAAAACTCATCATTCTCTTCACACATTTTCGCCTAGGTATGCGAGTACTTTTGACATTTCCGTCTGCTAACACTCTGGCTATTTGATCTTCATAAGTGTCTATAACTTGTGTAAAAATCAAGCTAAAACACTTTTGTGAATCAAATTCAATTGCCAAAACGTACAAGTAGACATCATATTGGTTATAATCACAAAGTACTATGTAATAAATGGAAACATAGCAAATTGAGTTGAGTACTTACGCAATACATCCAACATGTTTTTATAATGCTTTTTGTGCAGTTGTCGTTGAAATGCGATCCCAACCAAATTATGATTAGCAGCTGTCATAACCAGTATTGCTTAGATCTAAAATCGCTTTTATTTTGCGTTCAGTTTTTAAAAATTTGTAATTTTTCCAAATTGTATTTTATCGAGGCAGTGTCCGTCCACTGGGTGGAGTATGATAATATTTTATAGATGAGACCTCAGCATATAACATTAGGGATACTAATAGTCTACATAACTATATTCTTGACTGCTTGACAGCTGGCAGTCAAGATCGTTGCCTATGTATTTGGCGTTCTCGTGCTCGTGGCCAAGCGCTTGGCTAAGCGCGATACCTATTTTAGATTTTAATATTTGTACTCTATGGTCTGATAAATAACACTGTAGTTACAAATACGATTAAAATTTTACCCACATTTTAGGTAGAAATGGGCAAATCAGTAATTTATAAGATTGACTTTACTCATTAAAAAAGTAGACGAATAAAGTTTTAGTTAAAGATAGAAGTTTTGTTTTTAATTCTAACAAGTATTTTATTTTACAATAAAAATATGAATATTGTCAGTATCGTTCTAGTTCAAATTGAAAGTCAATTTGCGTTTTATAGTCAATTCGCTAATAACTTAATCTTCTCGATCATCAATGTATCATCATTAGTGTTCCATACCTGTTATATCAATGTAAGTGGCATATCTGTAAGAATTTTTGTAACAAATGTGATTATTATATTATGAAACATGTAGATATACATGTGACTTTTTTATTTGTAACCTGTGCAATGCACAATAGCGATGACTGTTTTCGCCGAAAAGTTCTTTAGAATTACAGAATTATTATAGTCTCTTATTAAATACCTAAATAAGAGGGCGGCAAAATTTTCTTCCGCCCCAAGCGGCTGACACTCACGCTGCGCCACTGCAATTAACTTACAACATTAGTCCTTAATATTATTTAAATATAATATGTTGTGTCAACCCAAAACATAAGAGAGATTGCAGAAGTGGTTGTTGCCATCTTTACCTATTAAGCATAATTAACCTTAATTATTATATTCCTTTCTGACTACCCCGTTAGGAATACAGCGTGAAAATATGTATATGTATTATATTGATTTACTACATGGGTATTTACACAAAGTAGGGTGCTTCCGACATGATTGACAACTTCAAAAACGTTGCGGGCAGCAGTAGCTGGTTGAGAAGAGCAGTAAATCGTCAAAAAAAAATTGGTCAATTTCAATGTGAAGACGAGCACCTGCTGACCCATATTCAGGAGTGGAGAAAAACAGGCTGATGACGATGAATTTTACACACTAATATCATAACCATTTTGCCAACTTTTGCCTATCGTGCCAAAACTAATGAAAATGCGAAATAAAAACTAATCACTTCATTACGAGAACGTCATAGGCTCCTTTTTGATTTCGATAGGCTTTTAACTTTCATTGGTGTTCGCATTCAATACTTAGGTATTGAATACAACTTCAGGTTAGTAATAAATTGTTTCTTCCGAAAACAACTAAAATCACAATACCTAGACCACATCCGGATTTATTATTAAGTAACCGATTCTTTCGGCCAGTTAGCTCTATAATTTTTTTCTTAATAAATGGTTCCTTGGGAAATATAAAATAAAACATACGGCTAAAAATTGCGCAGTACTGGTAACTCTAAACAAATGACTCTACTACTAAAAATTAATATATAATCTCGTGACGCAGTACTTATACTATGGCCCTACTATGGGCTTACCATTTGTTATGGTCGGATTATATTGTGAAAAACATTTCAAAATAAGCCATATTTCAATATTAAACTGCTAAAAACTATCACATTTTATTTATATTAACTAATAACATACATACTTACCTATCTTCACGTACACATATGTATGTATTAACTAATAACTGGCATTAATAACCTAAATTACTTATGTAGAAAGAACAAATAGAGCTACTTACCGATTAAAGATTATGTTAATATATTTTTGCTCACTGCGATTCTTGCAGCCTGGTACACTGCAATCTGCCATAATTACAAAGTTTCTTTAAGTCTTTAGCATACCGTAACAGTCTCGTAAAGTCCATGAAATTAAGAAATACAACGTTTTTACAAATAAAATACTTTTGGCGCCATCTATTTGTTTAGCACCAAAATCGCACTGACAGTGACGGTGGCTAAAAGTCATACGCAGCAAGTATGAAATAAAAACAATCTTTCTCGCATACTTACACTGCTAGTGCCGCTTAAGCTTTCTCTTTCTAGTAATTATTATTATTCCAGTAGCCAGTCCATTTATTCTTTGTCCACGTGTTGTTATTATTTATACTGGGTGGAAGGGTTATTACTTATACTGGAAGCAAGGCGACTAGCTGGTATGAATAAATCGCAGTTACTTGATTCCAGCCCCTGCAGTCTCGACATAGATAGCGATCTGTTATAACGGAATTCCAATTTGTCTTTTTAAAAAAACAGTGAAAATAGAATTAAATAAAGTTTATTTATTCACTTAAAAAATCAATTGTTATCTATTTAAATTATGGGGCAGGCCCGTTTAGTTTGGAGATCGGAATAGGACTGACTGTCTGAGTTGTATCAAGAGTCGAGAGAATTGAAGGAGTGCAGAATAGGTGATGACTAAGTGATATTACTTGGAGACAGAAGATATAACATCTCCCCCAACTAGGACTAAACTTCGGGCTTTATTGCGAAGTTTAGGAAATCGAAAGTTTTAGAAGATTCTTCGAATGCAAGAAACTGGAGTTGGTGTTACGTTATTGCATTGTGTTACTTCTTCTATTTCCATACAGGATTCAGATGGAATAGGTTGTTCAGGGGGGAATCTGGTTTCAAGGAAGCTTGGGGACTGCCCTTAAATCTACAATATTTGTTTGTTATTCTAAAGCTGATAAATGACAATAATTATGAATAGTATACTTATTATTGATATCGAATAGTGTGTTCCGTATTTAATTATATGCGCCTTATTTACAATGGCATCAACGTCACTCAGTGAGGATTTCAGAAATATTTCCTTTTCTGAATTTAAATTGTCTAAGTCTAAATTTTCCAGATTAATCGGGAGCACATTATTCGCTATCTCATTCTTTTTAACTATATTACAACAAGATTCATTTATTAAATTAAAACTCGAAGCGATTGATAATGGTGAGCTAATATTCTTCACATTTCGTTTCGACATGAGTCGCATATTTTTACCATATGCCGTACATTGGTAAGGAATATTAAGTACACCTGTACCTAATATTGAAACTTCAAATAAGTTTTCGTTTAAGCAGTCTATAGAGATTTTATTCTGTTGCGATTGTACAAATAGCCATTTATTGTCCATTAGTGGTTTCCAAATATCTAGATTGCCATAAACCATCTTCGTTCTGCATTGAAGAGGGACCTTATTGTTGGCGCGTGCTATTATCTCGCTCTCACAGTTAGGGTTAACATCAGAAGAAAATATGATGGGTATTTCACATATCATTTGTTGTGAGTCTAGATGTTTGCATTTTTCAAGGTTATCCATAATGCAATACTGTGATTTATCTTTGGTCATCGCTATATATTTATTACTGGGTATAATAAGGGAGAATGAGTCTGGCTCGTCAGAATTATGCGGGGTAGGCAGAGCTATGTTGTGATACAAATTAAATTCAGTACGAGATACTAGTGGGATACTTAAAACGAATACAATTTTGTTTTTCAAATAATAACAAACTAAGCTAGAAATATTTTTAATAATATGTATTAAACTTAAATCTAAACTTATCGGTAATTCTAAATTACCATGTAGGTGTCTGTAATTATCAACGAGCTCTCGATAAACTTGCTGCGGTGTTATTACGGACGGATGTAGAATGTTTTGTTTGGACATTAGTATTGCGTTGGTTAAGTCCTCTAACTGGAATGACAAGACAAGTACAGAGGTTTCCAAACTGTTTAGAATAAGAGTGCATATGATTTTATAGCAGTAATTCATTTGATATTACAGTTAAATTTTTTAAATTTATCGAGAGGTTGTCAATAGCATCGTTGAGGATAGCCTCATTAATTTTTAACTTATTTACAGTTTTATTGTAGTTAGATATTGCAGATAGAGTTATCAGTATATTTTCCTTTATTAATAAGGCTAGCTTCTTTTCGTCATTTTGCAATAATTCGATGGCGTTATTATATATGATTTCGTCATTTTCGTCTAAAGTGCCAAATATTTGCTTTAAAACTGTTCCTATTCCACCAATCCACGCGTTGCGTTTGGCTCGGGTATCAATCAAGTGAGATATGGATGAATAGTATTTGACAATATCATTGTATTGAACTGTTAAAGGCTCTAACATGTTATGACACTGCAGGTCATCCAATGCCTCCGTTTGTTTACACATAAATCTGACTGTACCAATTACATTGTGTATGTTTTCAATATGCGGGGAAATGTGTGAAATATCTAATGGAATTAGTAAGTTTAAATAATCAATATTTATTTTTATATTCCCTATAAAATCGAAATAAATGCCGGAACTTGATGTGATCGGATGAACATATTCTCGTGCTTGAGCAGAAGCACTGAAATTAATAAAATAAAAATATTTAATTTACTAGACAAAAAGTAAAAGAAAATAGGTGCTAAAGGTAAACGATAACATTTACTTGATATGAGAGAAAATACCTCATTTTAACTAAACTAAGACTTATTTGGTAGACTATTATTATTTGTACATTTTGTAGAGATGAAACAGTAATCACGTTTTTTCGTTACTTTCGGCCATTTTGACTTCGTCAAAATGGTGTTTAACATGACGCCTATTTGTTAATAAAGATAAGGTGTTGTTTCCATGCACCTTAACTATTTTATACGGCCCTTTCCATAAGGGTGATAGAGCTTTCCGAAGTCTGAGGTGGTTTTTTATGTAAACGTATTGACCGGACTTATATTTGACTGGTCGTGTATGTGTGTCGTAGTATGTTTTAGAAGCTTCTTTAGATTTATAGATATATTCAAGAGCTTTGTCGCGCGAGTGTTTAATCCGATGTTGGAGCATCTTTACGTATTCAGGGTAAGTTGCCGTAGGAGCTTCTTCGTATATAGAACTTGGTATATATGGTTTATGACCGTATAGAAGTTCATACGGAGAATAATGTGTTGTGGAATGTATAGCTGTGTTATAAGCTAATGTAGCAGTATAGATATAACGAGGCCAATTATTCTGGTCCTCATTAATATATGACTTCAAGTATTCCTTCAATGTGGAGTGACTCCTTTCAAGAGCGCCTTGTGTCTGTGGGTGGTAAGGAGAAGACCAGAGCTGTTTTATTTTCAAAAAGTGACAAGTCTTTTGGAACAGATCTGCAGTGAAGTTTGTTCCCTGGTCGGTTAGAATAGTTTTAGGAATACCAAACAAGCAAATAAAATGTACTAGACCCTCACTGGTTTCCTCGGCTGTGGTACTGCGTATTGGATAGCCCAGCATATATTTTGTGAGGTCGTCTTGGAGAGTGAGAATGTACTTCAATTTAGCTGGTCCAGCTTCTGGGAGAGGCCCAACGATATCAAGGGAAATACGTTAGAATGGTGCAGTTGACGTAGTATTGATTTGCATTGGCGCGCGACTTATTTTCCTTAAAGCTTTATTTTCTTGACACTGTGTGCAACTTTTTACATAGTTACCAATGTCGCTACGCATTGATTTCCAATAAAACCTATCGCGGATTCTATTTAGCATTCTTGTTGCACCTAGATGTCCAGCGATTGGAATGTCGTGATTTTCTTTCAGTATTTTAGAAATTTCACTTAAAGATGGGTATATAATGTTGTTATGATATATGTGAATCTCTATTCCAGTATTATTAAAGATATATCCAAGTATGTTGTATATTTTGATAAAGGAGTGTTTGTCGAACGGGTTTTTAAAATCCGTTATACCTATTTCTTTAATGGTTTCACTGATTCTAAGAATTTCCGCCTTCAAGGCTACGAGTGTTTTAAAGATTTCTGGATAAGATGAATCGTCAAAGTGATGGACTTTGAAAAAAGTAAAATAACAGATTTTGTTATTATAATCAATTCGCTTAATAGAATATACAGCCCTTTCAGTTTGTATGAATTCATCGCTGTTTGGATAGTTGCTCAGAACTTCGCTGACATAAGGCATAGACTCATCTAAATCTAGGGAACTTGGGATAATTAATATTTTCTGAGATCCTTTCAGGAGGTTATCGTTATGCTCGATAATGGAAGTGGTATAATCTTTGTTGTTTGAATTTATAAATTGCGAGTAAGGGTCTTCGATTACTGGTGTTTCTCTTATTTCTAGTGATGGGTTCGGGCAATTAGGATTTGGTTCGTTTGTAGAAGGTTGCGGTTCCTGATTTTCCATATTTTCAGGCGCGTTTATTATTGGACGAGGTTCAGAATTTTGTAAAGCCGGAGATGGAGGATTTATAAGATCCAGAATATCGAGGCCTATATTTTCTGATCTTAGATCAGATGGTGGTGAAAGTAGAAGGTCGAATAAATCTTTTTCTCATTTCATTTAATAGATTTTCATTAGGCGGAGATAATAGGTTTGTTTGATCAGAGTTAGTGTTAGGGTCTATATTTCGATTATCGCTGTTATCGGTTGTAGGTTCCGTTACAGGATTGGTTAGAGGAACATCTATGGGATATACAGGGTTGACTGGATATCGGGATAAGGCATCTGCGGCGGAGTTGAGTTTACCTTTGCCATATATGATTTCATATTCGAACTCTTCGAGTTGTAGACGCCAGCGTTGCAGTTTGCTGCTAGGGTCTGTATGATTAAATAGCCATTTTAAAGGACGATGATCAGTTATTATGGAGAACTTGCGACCAAACAAATAAGGCCTAAAGGTTTTACAACCAAAAATAATGGCTAAGAGTTCTTTCTCGGTAACACTATAGTTTATTTCATTCTTATTTAGAGTTCTGGACGCATAAGCTATAGGATGGTCTTCATTGGATGTACCTTGAGAAAGAATAGACGATATGGCATAATTAGAAGCGTCACAGGTAAGTGTAAATGGTTTAGTAAAATCCGGGTAGATTAACACAGGAGCGGTGATAAGTTTTTTTTTTTGGGTTTCAAACGATAGCTGTTGTTCATTACTCCATACAAAGGGAGTATCCTTTTTTAGTAGGGATGTAAGTGGTTTAGATATTTTTGAAAAATCAGGGATGAAACGTCGGTAGTACGATATAAGGCCTAAAAAGGATTTAATGTCTTTTGGACATTTCAGAGCGGGAAATTCTTTCAGGTTTTACACCATTTTCAGTAATAACGTGACCCAAATAACCTACTTCCTTTCTAATAAATTCACATATATCAGGTTGTAATTTGAGGTTAAAGGAACGGAGTTTTTGGAAAACAGCTGTTAGGTTCTGAATATGGGAAGCAAGATCATACGAGTAGACTACTACGTCATCGAGATAAACAAAACATCGCTCTCCTTGGATACCAGTAAGGACATTGTTCATTAGACGTTGGAAAGTTGAAGGAGCGTTTTTTAAGTCAAATGGCATGCGACAAAATTCAAAATGACCTTGAGGAACACTAAAGGCGGTTTTGCAGATGTCGTGTGAAGCTATATTAATTTGGTGAAATCCAGATGCGAGATCGAGAGTGGAAAAATATTTGGATTTACCTAATTGATCTAGTATCTCAGTGATATTCGGGATAGGATAAGTTTCACCGATAGTGATATCATTAAGTTTCCTGTAGTCTATGACAATACGCCATTTTATTTGACCAGAGGCATCTATTTTTTTTTGAACAATCCATATAGGAGAAGACCAAGGAGAGACTGAAGGTCGAATGATATTTTGATCTAACATTTTTTTGACTTGGGTTTGAATTTATTGCTTATGGATTTCAGGAAAACGATATGATTTTACATTTATCGGCTGATCAGAAGTGGTTCGTATTTCATGTTGGATAGCTTCTGTTGTAGTCAACTTATCTCCAGGCAAATGGCAAATATCAGAAAACTGAGAGCATACGTCATACAAGGCTTGGGATTCCTCGGTATTTAAGTGTGAAGTACGAAGGAGTTTAAGTAGCTCTTCAGTTCGTTCTAAACAAGACTTGTCTTGATAGTATTTGTTAAAATGGAAAGAGTTAGATTCGATAGGATGTAAATTAAGTTGAAGATTAGAATTCAGAGTTAATGGTTTCTCTGAAGTGTTTACTACAGCAAGATTAACTCGTTTATTGTTCTTGACTTTAACTATACAGTTGGCTATTAAAAGCGATTCAGAGATATGCTGGTCAAGAACAAGACCTTCCTTTAATTCGGGGTTACAAACAGAACATTCTACTGTAATTTCGGAACGAGCCGGAATTTTGTAAATCGGATCAGTGAATTTGAGTGTTACTTTATTATTTCCAAAATTGAGAGTATTTTGATTATAGTCTACATTACATTGGAAATAGGTAAGCAAGTCATTTCCAATTATTCCGTCGTAAATCAAATTAATTTTATCAACAACGTGAAATTGAAATTCATATGACTCCCCGTAAAATTTTAGACTCATATCAAAACTACCGAGGGTAGGGACGGTTTCTTTGTAATTGTCGATGCCTTTTAATTTTAATATATTATCTCTATTTAGTTTCAGGTTAGGTATTTGGATTGACGAGCTTTTTATTAGTGGGATAGAAGAGCCTGTATCGACTAGAAAGGTAAGTGGGACTTTGGATATTGAAGTTTCAACAAGAATGTTAGGTAAGGATACATTTTTAGGATCACTGGATATTTCATATATCTTGTAGGGTTGGATGGGTTTTCGGACAAAGTCGCTGTGACGCTCCTTTTGTCTCTCAATATTCTGAGCTCTTCCATTGGATATGAAACCGTTGTTATAGGCACTCGTTTGGGTCTGGTTACCCGTGTAGCCTGATTCAGAGGATAAACGAGCACTTGCTTGGGACTGGTTACCCGTGTGGCTTAATTTAGAGAACAGAGAGGCACTTACTTGGGACTGGTTACCCGTGTGGCCTAATTCAGAGGACAGTGGAGCACTTATTTGGGACTGGTTACCCGTGTGGCTTAATTTAGAAAACAGAGAGGCACTTACTTGGGACTGGTTACCCGTGTGGCTTAATACAGAGGAAGAGGACAGTGGAGCACTTATTTGGGACTGGTTACCCTTGTGGCTTAATTTAGAAAATGAATGGGCGACGGCTTTACGATTACATAGTGGTCTCGTGCGGCGCCCTGACGAACCACTATCTAGTTTAAATTTGTGTTATCTACTGGAGGGGTGATCTCGTCTACTTCGTCACGCCCTCGTCATTTTCAAAAGCTTCACAGTGGTTTATAGGTGCTCTAAATTGAGCTGTGAAGGAAGGGATTGTCTGGTTTGGCTGACGATTCTTAAATTTGTTATTATACTCCAATTTTCTACAATTTTCTATAGAATGACCTACGTTTTCACAGTAACGGCATATTATGTTATTATTAGTAGGTCTAAAACTGGTATTGGGCCTGAAAGGTGTCGTGCTATATTGTTGTACGTTTTGTGGACCTTTAGTAAATCTGGGTCTATTTACAGTTGGTATAGTTGGGTTTTTCCTGTACAAAGTTTGCTGGATTCGTTCTTCTGAGACAGCTATATTTATGGATTCGTTTAGATTGCGTGGTGCTCTACATCGCACAATATTAGATATTCGTGGACGTAAACCCATTAAAAAGTGATGGAGAGCTAAATCCTCCATTGCTGCCGTACGGCCGGGTAATTCTGATTTCTTAGAGTTTGTTAAGGAAATTTCCGTTAATAATTGAGATAGGCACGTTTCGATGCGTAAAGCATATTGACTAACATTCTCTTGCAGACTTTGCTTGCTCTCTTGCAGATCTGTTAGTAAAAGAGCATAATGTTTCCTCTCACTGAATTGGGTTTTGAGGAAATCTTTTAATTGATCCCATGTAGAAAAGTCTTTGATAGAGCAAGCAATTTCTGCTTTACCCTGTAATTGGCACAGTATATATTTAAATATTATAGGTTTTTGCGTATCTGAGGCTAACTCGAGGGCATTATTACAATTTACAATGAATGAATTTAGAGTTTCCCTACTCCCATCATATGGTTTTACGAATTTCAGCAAAATGTTGAGATCCATATCTGACATTATTATTTCCTTATTTTTATTTCCGCGTCTGGTGACCCTTGGAGATTTTATTTCCAAGGGTGCTGAATTGACTTCCGGTGTAGTGGAGCCAGACGCAACTGTCTCTATGTTCAATTTTACTTCAGTTTGCGCTTCAGACATTTGAACAATATAATTCTTATGTACGAGAGATTTATGATTGCTACAATACAATTTGACAATACATTTACAATTTGAGAAAGGAAACAATAATAAAATAGGTATAATTAGATTGAAAATATAGGATGACCAAAGACTCACAGTACGATGAGTATAAAGATTGAGAACATCTGTACACGTTCTCGGAATTCAGTGCGCAGTAGAATCAGCAATGTAGAAAAACTTCCGACTCAATCTTGAAGACTCCAACTACGTGATGAATACGGCGTGTTTAACGAAACAGTGACGTAGATCCAGTATCAACACAAACACAAGACAAAGAAAGACTCTTCGAGGTTTTCCACTAGATTTTTGTGTTAATTTCACTGCAAAATTATTTATCTTCACTTAGTTTCACTTAAACAGTAATGTATATACTTTATATTATTTCACTATACTGTGTCACTTATTTGAAGAAACGTGCATTTAATTTATTATAATATTATTAGAGACGTCCCGGGGATATTTTTTATCCCACCGCTGCCACCAAATGTTATAACGGAATTCCAATTTGTCTTTTTAAAAAAACAGTGAAAATAGAATTAAATAAAGTTTATTTATTCACTTAAAAAATCAATTGTTATCTATTTAAATTATGGGGCAGGCCCGTTTAGTTTGGAGATCGGAATAGGACTGACTGTCTGAGTTGTATCAAGAGTCGAGAGAATTGAAGGAGTGCAGAATAGGTGATGACTAAGTGATATTACTTGGAGACAGAAGATATAACGGATCGCTTTACGACCGATTTCTGTTGATAAGTCATAACGATTCATTTTTAACGATTTTTGAAAGTCTCTACATTAAAACTATCGATTGTGATTGGAATCATATCGAATCTAACTGTTAACTTTACGATTGTTGATAATGTTTTTACGATCAAATTTGACAGCTTGCAAAGTGTTCGTGCTTATCGTTATGGCAAGCGATTTTTTCGTTATTTATATCGATCGATAGTTTACGAAAATAATCGCTATGTCGGGACTGCAGCCCCTGAATTAACAATTTTACTTATCATGATTACACACGAGATTTTTTTTAATGGCATGGCGCAAGTTGAGCGCATTTGGCCGCTTTTATAATTTACCGTTGAACGTTGTTATCGCCACGATTTTACCGTCCACGGTACAATGAGGAAGCAAAATGCATGCGGTTGGATGGGAACGCTTTTATATTTAAGTGCACGACAACGTCATGCCGTGGACGTTGAAAAAGCATCTTTATCGGTGACATAATAGGGAATCATTTTGCTTACATATTGTATTTCGGACGGTAAAAGCGTGACAATTAAAACGCGGAACGATAAATTATAAAAGCGCCCTTTGCCAAACACACGAGCCTTGCAGACGAGGTTACAGCGTCATAGACTACAACACAACACAGAGTATATCAATCATATAGAATATAACTTAGGGTTACTAGATAGACTCATACTAACACAATATCTCACAGGATCATTAGCCAATGAGGCCGGTAAACTGTAATATCTGTAGCGCAGTTGGCCAACTTAATTATTATTACTGACCAGGGAATTGATATACTCCTACTAACAGGAGGGCTTACTACAAAAATCGTGACAAATAAAAATGAACACAACGGTAAATACGTAAGACAAGTAATCATTCCTAAAAGAGAAAATGGTCTGACAGAGATGTTTTTAATATTTGTGTGTCCCTTTCACACTACTGCCACGTCGAAAATTTGCTCTTTACTGAGCAATAAAAGCTCACAAGGAATCTACGGTAATACCTACCTTCTTTTAAATGTAGCAAATGTAAGTCTCTTAGTAAGTATCGTATACTGAGCTTACGTAAAAAAAATACATTATAACATGCGAATTACAGAGAAATTTAATAATAATATAGACAAGAATTTAGTGTTAATCGAGCCGACAGCTAACAAATTGTAACGTCTGTAGTATTACCCGACATTTTTAAGATTTTAATTCAGTATCATCGCGTTTTTTCTACCATTGTCTTGTTTCCTCGTTTTTAATTTGTTATTGGCAAATGCATTAATCTGTGCGCCATGCCATGAAGGAAAAAAAACGTAGTGGTTAAACGGCCTGAGAAAGTTTTAGTTCCGAACGAGTTGTATTGGCGTTGTAATCGCTTCTGCAATCTTGACTATCTGCATTAAAAATCAATTGCTTGTCAGCGTGCTGTCAGTCTGACTCATACTCAGACTGGCTACTTTTCTATTTCGATCTGAGTTTTGGTTTACCTTGTACTTCCTTCGATTTCATGCTCGAGTTGAGAACCTTGAAATGCCTATTCTCCTCTGTTGTTTGATGTAAATAATCTCCTAAACCGCTGCGTTGGTGGTTTTTCGTAATCACTAGGATATACCTTCATAAAGATATATAAAAAGTATTGGAACGTGTGTACAGTACGATTGTCAAAAAAGTAGGCGATAGTAGCGCCAAAACGAAAAACATAACAATTACATCAACGTGACAGTCGCATCTGTAGCTTGCTACAAATACTTAATCTGTGGGTTAAACTACAAATATAGTGATCTGTGGTGGTTAATGATTAATATCTTCTGGCCAAAGAACTCGTATCCAGCCATTAATAAATTTAAAAAAATACATCTTCTGGTCTGGTCTGTGATCTTCTTCTATTAGTCTGTGGATACATATTCTTGTTTACGATTTAGATTGTTTCCCACTTATTAATATTTTGTAAATTTCTTTTGTTAAATTAAATAAAATGATGATATATTCATAGCACAAGACGATCATTATAAGTATTTAAGATTTAACGCATCACTTTACACGATAACATTTTTTAAGATAATAATTTTGTAATTTCTATATCAAGTTGTAACTATTACGCGTTTTATCACTTGCATACATATATTGTTAATGGTTTCCTATTATGAGGAACGGGGACGACACTTACTGCAAGTATATAAGATTTTAAAGTTTTAGATTACGGGATTTAATATTTTAAGGTATTAATTTCGTAAACTTTTGTAACTGACAATTTTTTCGATATAATATTATTTTTTAATCATAGACATAACCATAATGCGCAAGCCGAGCGAGCGAAGCGAGCGTGCCGCGGCAGCGGCCGGCGAAGCGCCAGGTCGGAATCCGCCTTATAAGAATACTCTCTTTGGGTAGGTTAGGTTAGGTAAATGTATAAACCACAACGCGCGAGCCGAGCAAGCGTAGCGAGCGTGCCGCGGCAGCGGCCGACAAAGCGCCAGGTCGGAATCCGCCTTATGAGAACACTCTTTTTCGGTAGGTTAGGTTAGGTAAGTGTACAAACCACAACGCGCGAGCGTGCCGCGGCAGCGGTCGGCGAAGCGCCAGGTCGGTATTCGCCTTATGAAATTACTCTCTTTGGGTAGGTTAGATTAGGTAAGTGTATAAATCATAACACGCGAGACATGTTTAAGATAACTGTAACAAATATATTGAGTGCGTGAGCGGCAAATAGGTACTAATAGCGGATCTAATCTTCAAAGCAAACAAATGTTATTAAAGGGAACTTCACTTGTTTGAGAAATATTAAAAACATATTCCATATAACGAGGCCTCGGACCAAGATTCTTGGTCCGAGGCTGAGGCCGATAACATAAGTCAGTATTTCGATACATTAAAAAAAACTTGTCTATGCCTAATTAATTATGACTTGACGTAAGTTATTTACCTATTTTCCTGTCATCCTACAATTCCTCAGTAGTAATATTACATTCTCTTTGCTTCAATGTTCATAGAATACGGAAACAATCTAACGCGCTTCCATATTCTTTTTGTCGTCTACTTCAATTTTTTTTTTGTAATAGTAATTTTGTAATTTTACATTTTCTTTGATTTTTGTCATAAAGAAATACATACCTATCCTCATAGTACATATTTTTTAGTCTGTGATATTTTTATTGAAGTTTACTTTATTTAAATCTGTTTTAGGAAATTGTTGTGTACTTGTTTATTTAACTATTAAACATGGAGAAAGAGGAAGGTGAAATGAGTGATGATAACATGCTTGTTGATGAAGAAATGAAAGAACCTGATTTAAAAGCAACCACAAATCGAATAATTGTAAGTCATTTGTAGAAGGTTGAAAAGTATTGTCGTCGTATGAATTATTTAGTTTAAAATGTGGTAATGTTTTCTTTACAGCTGTACAAAGCAGATAAGACTGGACTTATAATTCAACATTTAGAAAAAGTTGATGCTTCAAAGTTAAAAGAAAGAGCAGAGAGATTCGGTCTCAATCTAACTGGCAATAGAATCGTTACACAAGCACAAATTGATGAACTATATAATAATTTTGGCATTGAAAATGGAAATGAAAGACATTTCCGTTTTGACACTTTGCATTTAAATGGTGTTGGAGGACTTGCAACAAAGGACATATTTGGATATCTACAAGATTATAAGCCTGTTTCCTTGGAATGGCTTAATAATAATTCTTGTAAGTATATACCTACATATTTTCATTGATGGGCCCCATTCATATTGAGATTTATATTGTAACATGTTGCATGCACTGATTTATATGGATGAGCCGCACTGATAGTAAACATATAATAAAAACGTTCCAAAATCATACACGTGTAGTAGTAGTAGTAGTAGGTTTCGTATTAATTTTTGATTCTGATTGGTTCTCAAAAATTGTACGAAACCGCAGTGCGGGCCTCAAGTGACACATGTACGTACAGGTGTACAGCACAGAGAAGGCATAAGCGAGTTGTAACTGGCTGAATAGAATTTTTATTTATTTATTTTATTTTTAATTGATTGACATAACAGATTTATGGACAGTAAACTTATATTTTTTAATGTAGATTAACATATTAATTTTTAATGCAGATTAATTTATCAATATTAATCTACATTTAAAAATATAAGATCGTATTTCAAATCAAAAACGATTTTTATTATTATAATTTATATTTAATTAGATATAAGAACTCCACTTATTTTTTTGTTCCCGGTGGACAATGCGACCTAAGTAGTCGAATGCTCGCAACTGACTATGAGCAAACCAATCTGATTTTGCAAATCAGATTGGTTTTCTTGGACCGTTTTGTTGGTTAGTGTGGGCCTATCTATATACATCAGTGGTTGCATGCTACTATTTCATGAGACAAAAATTTAAATTTACAGATATGACATTTCCAGGGTAACCAGTTATTACAATTTTTAAATAGTGATGTTTCCTTAAGTAGACTTCATTATTATTAGTACTAGTAGTTATTTCACAGCATTATTCGCATGAAATCTTTTTTTTATATCATTCCTTTCGTGATATAGCCGGTAGCGTCAAAAATGTGTGAATATTTGTAGCTATAAGGAAAATGGGCAAAATAGTAAAAAAGGAAAAATAAAATATGATGTTTACTTATGCAAATCATTTATACATTATGAAATAGCGACACTACAGGGCCATGTCACCACCAAATGAAATTAATTATATGTTGGACTTGCAGATCGATTGAATCAGTGTCAACTCAGTTCTATCAGTTAACAACACTATTTTAGCTAGCCACATTATTTAGAATTTTAACACATTTAATAGTCAAATTATTCTACTGAATAGCCTACAGAATTTGTATCGAGATCAAAATCAGCATATGTATTGACCAACGAATTGTAGCTTGGAGTTTAAAACGTTACGTATTACATTCTAAAATCAGTGGTTACTGGATGCCCGGCACACATGATCACTGATCATGTGATTGCATGAGAAAGTGCTAGGAACCGAGAATGTTTTTATACATTATTATCCATCGCTATGCAACTTATTGGTAATATTTATTTACCTTATGTGAAGTTAAATAGTTTTTTATTTTGATTCTCTCATATGCTTGGTATGCTTGCCAAACTTGCGTAGTATTCTTTTACCTGCACAGTCAGATAAAACTGGGCAAAGTATTTATTTTGAATACTTGGGCAAAAAGCGACATTTTCTTACAAGCTGGAACAGTTAGCTTTAAATTTTAGACATCAGTTTACAGAAGCATTATTCAGGAATACATAATAAAAAAATATTAAGAAAAGTAAAGATTTGTAGCAGGAGTGAATAGACTTAGAGTAGATTATCTCAACTTTTTTTAAATGCCTGTTATTTAAAAAAAACAGATTTTTTTTATATTTTTGTGATAACTATTATGACCTGGCCTATCACCAGATTCCGGCTTAACGTCGACTTCTGAGACACCATGTATACATATGATAAGTTATCATATCATGAGTTCTTTCTGTCTTCTACACCACTTAACCACACAGGAGGTAATTTTTAATTTACTTTTCGTCAGTTTTCACGTCAACAAACCAATTTTATTTGCTGTCACTGAGGGCACGTAGACTAAGTAACTAAGTAGCGTGTTGATTGTGGTTTTTTAGTCCCGCCTACTTGATTGGTGTTGTGACATATTTTTAAATGAATCCGAGTTCCATAGTATTTCCGAATTCGTTGGTATTGACATTGGAACTGAAACAAATCTGTGACAGATCTCAGATACCATGTCTGATACAAATCACTTTAGCAAAGTTTCATACTGACTGCTTACTGACTGAAGAGTGGTATAGCCATGTTGAATTGCAGCACAAATAGGGCTGGCTTGCCTGGTGAAATATCACCTCTCACAGAATATCGGAATGAAATAACAGCATTTGCTGTTGTTTCGTTCGGTAAGTGAGAGTGCCAGTGGCCCATCACCCCCTCGCTATCCTTTCCCTATTTCCCTAAAGTCTGGCAACCCACATGTGATTCTCCGGATGTTGCGGGTGTCCATGAGCGGCGGTTGGTCATTCTCCATCAGGTGACCGGCATGCTCATTTGTCCCTTCTTTTATAAAAAGAAAAAAATTGACAGGAACAAAATTATTTCTGTTTTTTCAGGTAATGTTGTTTGTCAGGATCATATATCTGCAGCACTAGCTTTGTTGGTACATTCTCAGGAAATAAAAAATGTTAATTTAAAGAGTATGCTTTCTGAAAATTCAGCTCACCATTGGAGAGAAGGAATGTCTCATCCAAAAACAGACTTGATATTGATACGTTTTGCAACAAATGGTGATGAGAAAGTAGCTAAGAAGAATATGACTAGAGGGTTACATGATGACTATGATCAAAGTATGAATTCAGTAAGTAAGAATCCTTGGGGTGACTTGTGTAGATCTTGGGGTGTATATGACCATCAAGAAATTTTTACTCGTAAGTTACCAAAGCATGATTATGAAGAGGAAATAACTGACAGTAAAGAAGGCATACAAATTAGAAATAAAAAACTGGCACAGCGTCTTGGTAAAAGAAGTCGTAAAAGTGAAGAGAGAGAAGACAGTGATTCTGATTCAGAGTGGAAAAGAAAAATAAAAGCTCCTAGGATGAGAATGCATGCAGATGATGAAGAATCAAGACAAAAGAAAAAACAAATTCAAGAGTTGCCTACAGTAGATAAGGATTTTTATGCTCCTTTATCCATTGAGGTTATAAATTCACAAAGTAATTATACACAAAGAAATACTACAAAATTATCAGATAAATTTAAAACTCATGATAGAACAACTCAAGAAAGGGATAGTGTGCGGTCTCGATTAGGTTTAAGGGTATTACCTACAAGGGAGAATTGCTCAAGTGATGAATATTCATCTGATGTTTCAGAGCATAATGTCATGAGTAAGGTACAAAAAGTAAACAGTACAAGTAAGAATTCCAATTCCAATGTGTGGAGTAGATTAGAGACCAAATCAAGTAACATAAAAGTTCAGAATGACTTACGCCAAATATTAAAATCAAAGAAACAGAAAAAATCAGATGATTTGAGAGAAAGAATTAGTAAATCTAAACAAACTCAGTTACGCATCGAAATAGATAATGATTTACAGAAAATATGAAATAAATTAAGTACTTAATAAATAGAATTGAAACAGGAAGTTAAATGAAATTCAAAATAGCATTGGAATAGAAGTTATTTGTAATTCAATACAACTAAAGATATTTGACAATAGTTTTACATAATGTATTTTTATTTTTATGTATGTGAAACTCAGTGTTTTTACTGTCTGATTTTATTTTATCTTATCAATTATATTATTTGTAATGACTATGATGTGTAAACAAAAATATTTATTTCAAAATATCAACTTATCAAAACCAAATGGTAGTTCAAGTTATTTTATGAATAAGTTATGTAACTATTTAAGTTTGTGACTAATTAAACAGTATATTTTGAAGTAATTCAGAGATACATTTACTATCTTACGCATTTAGCTACCCTGGTCCGGCCTGGCTTCGCCCATTACAGCTTTATTTTTACAGTGATACATTATAATCCAATCTAATTATAGACATTCATAACATCAGAAAAAATTACCTCAATATCAACAGTATTCAGTATATGTGCATGACCTACAGATAAATTCAAACGAAACAACAAAAAAAGACCATCAATTTTTATTTAACCGCCCAATGTAAGTACCTACACATAAGAATAAAAATATGATATCTACAAGTACCTCACCAATTTTTTAAACTCGTCATATTTTCTAATCTAAGGATGGCTTGCACCAACGATTTAAACTGGATTTAAGGATTTGATATCTTGCTTGCACCAACTATTAAATCGTTGGTGCAAGAGAGATGTCAAATCCTTGAGTCGAGTTTTAATAGTTGGTACAAGCCACCCTAAGATAATAGACTGATTTGGTATAAAGAACAAATTTCACCTTCGGTAAATGCTAAAGGTTATTAAAATGTTTAATTTGATAAGGATTTATACTGAAGTGGTCAAAATTGCTGTGAAGTTTATATCTTTTTGATGAAATTTCATAGATGAAAATGATTGGTGCAAGTTATCCTAACAAATAGATTTAAGATACCATTGACTAATGTGAATTATTTAATTTTATACAATTCTTTTTACACGATTTTTTTTTGTATCTCTAATGGATTGGGCAACGTGTTCTATGGGTGTGAAAGTACCAAATTTTTTTCCGACTTGATTCATTCCGTTTCTGTTCAACTCCTATATGTGCTAGGGCAATTTTTAATACACAAAAATTTTTCTGGAGAAATGCAGGTTATAACAGAAAAAACCGCATACAAATCCGTTCAGTGGTTTTCAATATTAGCGCGAATATATAGACAGACAGTGCACGTATATATACAATATAACTAATGTACAAAAACGCCAGATGAATAATTGTGTACAGATGCAAATATTTATTATCTATACATACTACATAATTTCACACGCCGTATTCCTTGATTGGGTAGTCAGAAAGGACGGAGCACCAAGCATCGCGGTCCTTACATATCATATTATATAATATTATATACAGAAATAAAATTTAAGTGTCTGTGATTTTGATTTTTTTCTTAGGCTAATGTGGTTTTCATCACGTAACTAAAATCCAAACATGCTTTTTTAAATTTTTATCTGTCTGTCTCTGTTCGGGTTAATCTCCAAAACGGCTGAACTGACTATGACGGGACTTTCGTTGGTAGGTAGAGGGTTTTTCAGAGAGAGTATATATAAATATAACCGATATTACATAATGTATAATTCGATTCTGCTGTCAGAGTGATTGTCGGATACACGTTTTCGCTGCAAAATTATTATATTTTTGTATTTAATTTGTTTTCCAGACTGTCTAATAATCCCAGTAGTTTGTATTAACATATAATACTGTTTTGTGTTTGTTTTGTGTTGTCTTTTAAGGTAAGTGTGCTTTATTTGTTGTGTTATGTGTAGTAGTTTTTGTTTGTGATAATGGATGTTGATGGGGACGCGGTACCTCCAGATAAATCTGGTGGTAACGCCATATCTAGTCACAAAAGAAAAATACAAGACATACGTCTTGTGGCTTCGGATGACCCGAAAAATAAATTGTCTCACAATAACCCTCCTTCAGCTTCAGTCCAACGTACTTTTACCATACCGAATATTGAGCAAAAGAAAAAATACTCTGAGTATGACCAAGCCCCTTACATAGTGCATGTTTCAAGAACTGAGGATGACCCAAAAATTAACTACGCACTAAAGAGCGTCATTGTAGGTAAATTCCTCTTTAAAAATAATTTTCAAGATATATCACAGGGAGGTGTGCAAATCGTCGGTCGTAACAAAGTGGCCGTATCATTTAATACTGCTGCAGCAGCTAATAACTTTGTGAATGACCCTAAACTGAAATGTGTCAACCTAATTGTCAATATTCCCACATATAGCATCACCCGCATGGGTATTGTGCGAAATGTTCCACTTGAGATAGACATGGAAGAATTTATAACCAGTATAGATACACCCCCTGGTTGTGGTGAGATAATCAAAGCTAGACGACTTCACCGCAAAGATTATAAAAATGGAGAAACAGAATGGATTCCAACTCAATCAGTAGTGCTCACATTTTCAGGTCAAACACTACCTAAACGGATTTTTAGTTACTATACTTCCTTGCCAGTTGAAACTTATCTATTTCCAACTATCCAATGCTTTAAATGTTGTCGCTTTGGACATGTCAAAAGTAAATGCAAATCAAAACCAAGATGTTATAAGTGTGCTCAGCAACATTTAGGTTCAGAATGCTCTGCTGATATGCCTACTTGTCTGTTTTGTTCTGGTAGCCATTCGGCTATTGACAAAAGCTGCCTTGAACATGCTAGGCAAAAAGCCATAAAATTAGTTATGTCACAAGAAAATATTTCATATGCAGAAGCATCTGCTAGACACCCCGCCGTTAGGAGGCCATTTGTAGATATTGCCCGCCCAAGAACAGTTAATCACACTATCAATAATCATACTGAAACCTCTCCGCATTCACAGACCTCATTGCTTAAAAAAACAGTACCAATACGAAGACCTCCTCGTACAATCTCTACTGCATATGAATATGATAAAAATGCACACCGTCATTTAACACAATCCCCAGCTTCAGTATTACCTAATGGATGTGGATACCCCTCTGAGCATGATTCGTCTTCAACCTCTCATAATGATAATTTGGTAGAACAACTCCTAAATACATTAATTAACTTAATATCTAGATTCGATGATATCTCCTTACCGAACGACGTGATAACTAAATTGACTCAAGTGTATACTAAAAATAACAAAACTCATGACGATAATTCAATGGAATATACGGAGTGTTAGACATAAAAAATCTGAATTAATATACCTAATTAATAAACATAGACCAGCCCTTCTTGCCATATCTGAAACCTGGCTTCGTCCTGGATCTGTTTTTCGGATCCCAGGTTATTCATGCCTCCGCCATGACAGAGAAGATGCACATGGTGGCTCTATGATATTAGTTAAACAAGATTTAGCATTCTCTAGAATCCCTATTCCCGATGTTGGTGAAAGTATAAATGCTGTGGCACTTAAGACCCTAAATATCTCATTTCTTTCTATTTATATACCACACCCTCATTATTCTCTTATACCAGATTTAAATCTAATTCTATCTTCACTTTCTCCTCCTATTATGGTCCTTGGTGATTTTAACTCGCATCACATTATGTGGGGATCTTACAAAACAGATTCTTTTTCGCTTTTGTTACTAGATATTTTTGATGAGTTTAATTTGTGTTTGCTGAATGATGGTTCTCCAACAAGATGGGTCCCTCCTACACAAAACCCTAAAAGAGTTCTTGATTTGTCATTGTGTTCTCCGTCCCTTGCATCAAGAACATTATGGAAGACCCTACCATCCTCTTATGGGAGTGATCATTTTCCCATCTTAATTGAGATACCCGATAAAAATACTCCCACTAGGGAACCTAACCCTCTTTTAAAGTATAATCTCTCAAGTGCAAATTGGCAACAATATTTTATTTCAACAGACCAAAACATACAATCCATATTACCCTCTATACCTGTCGATTGTTCCCTAAATTATTCTCAATTTATATCTTTTCTTACCTCTGCCGCAAAATCTTGTATTCCATTAAAAAACTCCACTAAAAACTTTTTATCGTCACCACCTTTGTGGGATTCAGAGTGCACAAGATTAGTTAAGAAACGCAAAGAGGCAGAATCTCAGTTCTCTTCTTCGGCATCTTTGGATAATTATCTTGCATTTAAAAAAATCTCTGCCGAAACTAAAAGACTTATCAGCAAAGAAAAAGAAAGGATGGCTACAGTTCTGTGAAAGTCTCTCACCACGCTCCTTTTCTTCACTTGTATGGAAACGCATCAAAAAATACCGTAGATGCTTTGCCTCCGAAACGAATATCTCCTCAAACGATCCCTGCTCCTGGCTGGAAGGGTTTACTTCTAAGCTAGCACCACCATGGGTTCCCTCTTTTGAAGAATCTTTAACTTCTGAGCATCAAAGTTCTAATAGTAATAATGACAGTATGAATGAGCTATTTACTTATAACGAATTATGCCTAGTTTTAAATAATGTTAAAGACTCAGCACCAGGTATTGACGGAATTCCATACTCTTTCTTGACTAAAGCTGGCCCTTTCACTAAAAAAGCCCTCCTCAATATTATCAATAATGCTTTCTTATCTGGCCTGCTGCCATCAGAATGGAAAACTCAAGTAATTATTCCCATTTTAAAACTTGGTAAAAATTGTAGTGATCCAAGATCCTATCGCCCCATAGCCTTATCTTCCACTTTATCTAAAATTGCAGAGCATTTGGTCAAAAATAGGCTTGGATGGTTATTAGAAAATAAAAAAATATTATCACGGTCCCAGTTTGGTTTTAGAAAGGGATTAGGTACCACTGACAACCTAGCCACATTCATCTCTGATATCAGATTGGCTTTTTCAAACCAGGAATTGGTCACGAGCTTGTTCCTTGACATCTGCTCCGCCTACGACAATGTTCTTCTCCCCCTGCTCAGGCAGAAAATGCAACAGCTGAGCATCCCAGAGAGAATAACTGATTTTATTTTTAATCTATATATGGCTAGGACAGTTGTTATTCGCCTAAATGGATCTCATCTCCCTCCTAGAACTATTTGGAAAGGTCTACCTCAGGGATCGGTGCTCAGTCCAATTTTATATAATTTATACACACACAATTTGGAACTGTCAGTTAATTGTTTCTCCAATGTTCTACAGTACGCAGATGATATTTGTCTCTACACAACAACCAAAATTATTGATGAAGCCTCTTCAAGACTAAATACATCCCTGCAATATTTGGATTCTTGGTTATCTGATCATGGATTATATTTGTCCATTCCAAAGAGCAATGTGGTAACATTCTTCAGAAAGCGCTTTATTTCTGACGCCACTATATCTTATAATGGTCAAGAAGTTCCAGCTACTGATAGCGTTAAATTCCTTGGCGTCATTTTAGATTCCAAATTAACAGGCATCCCACATTTGACTTATATTAGTAAAAAATGTGAAAGAAATATTAACATTCTACATTCATTATCTGGTGTTTGGTGGGGATCCCACCCATTCACACAGAAACTCCTCTACAACGCGTTAATACGTAGTCACTTTGATTATGGTTTGTTTTTACTCGAACCCTGCAACAAAACCACACTTAGCATAATAGACAAGATCCAGTCCAAGTGCCTACGTATCATAACTGGAGCAATGAAATCTTCACCAATTAATGCGTTACAGATTGAGTGTGTTGAACCTCCATTATGCCTCAGAAGACAGATGCTCTCTGATCAATTTATATTTAGAGCCTCTCAGTCCAACTCTCATCCAATGTTACCTAAATTGCACTTATTATCACAATCCATTAGAAATAATAGCCAAGGCTACTGGACTCACAAGGAACCTTTCATTCTCAAAAGTTATTCAACATTTATTAAGCTTAATTTCCCAATCTTTCAGAGTGATATTAACCCTCTTTTCGATTCCCCTTATAAAGCTTTGATATTCCAGCCTGAGATTATTTTAAACTTCGGCATTGAAAAAGATCGTCCATTTGCTGATGATAAATTTAACCAAATTATTTCTGAAGAATGGCAAGGCTGGATACTTATGTTTACGGATGCCTCAAAATTACTGAATGATGGTTACACTGGAGCTGCAGTGTGGATCCCGAAATATAAAATAATTTTAAATTATAAATTACCTCCTATATCTTCGGTTTTTACAGGAGAAGCTGTAGCTATCCTGGAAGCAATTAAATATGTTGATTCCCATAAATTAAACAATTCTATAATATTTTCAGACTCCAAAAGTTGCTTACAGGCCATTCTATCAAATTCATTTTACTCCAAGCTATCCCCGTTATTTTAAATATAAAAACTGCGCTATATCACTGTCACAGTCAGGGAATCCGTGTTGTTCTTGCCTGGATACCAGGTCATAGTGGAATTCGGAACAATGAGGTTGCTGATCTTTTAGCAAAAGACGCTATTAATTGAGGTTGCCTTGTTCATTACAGGGCATATGTACAAGATTTACCTCATATAGCTAAGACACAACTTAGATCATCTTGGGCTTCCAGGTGGCATGAATCTAAGTCGTTTAAAGGAAAATTTTATGCCGAGGTTCAAGACTCGATCCCTAATAAACCTTGGTTTTTTGTCTACCACAAAGCTAATAAACATGTCACATCGACCATCTGTCGCCTCCGACTAGGACACGTATGCACCCCTGTTCACCTCGCGAAACTTAGAATCAAGGATAGTTCATTATGTGAGTGTGGTCTAGACGAAGGCACACTTGAACATATATTCTTTGAATGTCCAAAGATGAGTTATTCTCTCTATGATGTTCTTCCCTCAAATATACCTCGACCTAGTAATTTCAAATCCTTGCTATCATATGTATTTACTCCTTTTGTAAAGATCCTGGCCTATTTTATATTTATTAACAACATTAAGCTATAATTATATATTACTAATTCCTATGTAGCAGTCCATAATTTTAACATTTATTTTATAAGGTGATGGTAAATGTTTGTTTTGTGTTTCCTTTTTTTCAGACTTCTGGAAGACATAGAGTATAAAGTTTGGCATGTGCGCGATGATTTTGATTTTGTGATTACTTTTGCGTGAATCTCTCATTAATAACTTGACACTGGCAGAATTCGTATAAACGAGAAGCCAATAATATAAAAAAAAAATGTATAATTCGAAACGTCATCAACAGCCTATAGGCACTTAATAGTTTACGTTAGTAACTAATTAATCTGTGCTAATAGTCCACTGCTGGAATAAAGGCGTCTCCTAACAATCGATTCTTTTCCAAGTCAGATGTCTTCGGCTGTTATTTTGTTGTTTTCATTTGTTACAAAGTATCTGTAGTTCTTCCTGTTGTTATTTATATTGCTGGACATAAGTCAAATATAGTAACGACCCATGAGTCGCGGTGTGTGTTTTAGTGATGATTTCGTAAGTTACGAAAATATGAGCTTTCTGAGACATATCTGGCTATGTATTAGACGACCTTATGCCTATCGCGATAATTTTTCAATATCGATTCGTCGTACGACTTGCGATAGTGCACTCATTAGAGCCAGTTTCTTTTTATTTATTATTTCAGATTAAACCGTCTGACTGAATTTGTCGTCCATGTGTTTAACGCGCTTACTGTTATAGTGTCAGCGAACAAGAATATTACGAGAAGAATAGCAGATGCTGTAGAACAGTTGTACGAGCCATCTCAAGTTATCTCTAAGGAGGGTCCTCTGAAGGGCCAGAGAGTGATACGTTAATAGACGAACCTCCAATCCTTCCCCAAGGTGTCCCTGATCCGGTATGAGCTCTCGGCGAAGTACGTGTCTTGCAAGATATTTCGCTAAAAGAATAAGTTACTGTAAATCCTCTGGGTTTGGAAATTCCAGTCTCTGGTTATAATGGGTTTCGTTCACCTTAACGTAGGTATTGTGTTGTAGCAAGTTGTACTGTACGCGACACTTATATATACTTATCATCTTGCAGATTACCAATCTATCATTTTGCACGAACGAAATATTTACATGCCTGCAGCATCACGTTTCGAGTCTGCAGACATGCCATAGACGATATCATTTGGTAGGATTTTGTAAATTGTACTTACGAATAAAATATATTATTGTTTCAATTGTCTCTAGATACCAAGAGATGGCGCTAGTTGTCCTGTCAGCGCCGGTTCAGTTCATTTTTTTGGTACGTGGGTTGGGTTGTTATGAAGAAGTCTCAAAAAGGGTCGGTCGTTTTGTGATAAGAAAAAGGGAAAGTTTTTGGAATATTGGTTGTAAATCTTAATTATCTTTTTTGTTTTAAAGCAGGGGTTCCCAAACTTATTTTGTCTACTGCCCACTTTGAGAATAAATTATTTTTTATCGCCCCCATTTTTTCACCTACTAAAGAACCACTACAACTTCAAATTAAATTAATTATTGTGCGCTATATTAGCGGAGATTAAACATTAATTCCAAACAAGACTTTTACTATAACCCGCAAGAGTTAACTTGAAACCTAAGCGCAGTAGGTAATACACAACGGCGCTCAGGTCTCAAGTTAACTCTTACGGGCTACACCTGCCAATGAGAATGATTATTGAAACGCAACTTTATAGTATTCAAACAGAGTATCTTTTATTCAAAATAAAACAAATATAATCGATCCTTATATAAAAACTAATGTGAAGGATGAATCTGATGCTGTTTAATAAGTTTGTTCATATCAGGTTCCAATTTACTCAAGAACAGTCGCAAGTCGCCACGTTTGGTAACATGCAAACGATTTTTCTTTTTAGTAAGCAGTGTTGCCACAGCACTAAATCCACGTTCACACAAATATGACGATGGGAATGCTATCAAGAATCGCTGAACGATTGACCACGATCCAGGGTACAATTGCGGGATCGGGTTTTGTAGCCAAAATTCTTGGTAACCATTTTTGAACTTGATTTTTATTTCCTCGTTTGTTGTCAATTCTATAAGTTCTTCTTCCAGCTGAGGTGACATTGCTGTGTTGACATTTGAAAACGGATCCAACACCCAGTCTGGTATTTCCAAGTTCAAAATGTCCTGGTATCGTTCGGTGAAGTCAATGTGGAGGTTTTCCAAATGTTGGCAGTAGGCAAACAATTCGTCGTTACTGCATGATACTGATAAATTCGGAAAATTGTGAAACTCACGTCTGCCCATATTCTTTTTGTGTAGAAGCAGTTTGGCTGCGAAAGCAGCAACGACGTTTTTTGTTTTAATTAAATTTAGTTCATCGTCTTGCAGTTGGAGATTCATGTCGTTGAACAATTTATACAGGTCTGTCATGTAAGCTATATCATTCTTTGATGTAATGAGCTTGTTGTGCAATTCTGTATCTTTAGTTTCCAAGAACTCTATAACAGAGTCAAACAGGTTGTAAAATCGAGTCAGACAATTGCCTCTTGATAGCCAACGAACTTCAGTATGAAACAACAAACGGTTGAAATCCTCGTCATTAGTAACACAAAGCTGATGAAATAATCTATCATTCAAAGATCTGTTGCGGATTTTATTGACTGCTTTGATGACATATTGCAGTGATTGAAATAGTCGTTCACTTAAGTTTCTAGCAACCAAATGTTGTCTATGAATAACGCAATGTACAGCAAGGACATCTGGAATTTTATTTTTTAAGTACGCTATGAAGCCTTTATGGCACCCTGTCATAGCCGGAGCGCCATCCGTAGCAACTGATATAATATTTTTCAAGGGAATCTCTTTCTCATCACAAAACTTTTCCAATGTATTGAATATGGTTTCGCCTTTTGTATCGGTCTCTAAATTTCTAGCAAAGAATAGTTCTTCACATATTTTCTCATCTTTAATAAACCTCTCGTAAGACAGCAACAATGCTTCATTAGTTGGTAAAGTGGACTCATCGAGCTGAATTGAGAATTGACTTGTCCTCAGGTGATCACACAATGATCCTTCAATGTTTTCAGCCATTTCATCAATTCGTCTTTGCACAGAATTATTACTCAAAGGAATTTTTCGGATAATATCTGCGGCTGGTTTATGAAGCACAGTAGTTATTACTTCCTTTATTGCTGGCAAAATTAACTCTTCTCCGATCTTATGTGGTTTGCCTTTTTGAGCAATTAACAAAGAGATATTGTACGAAGCTCGAAGTCTGTCGTCATCTTGCTTAGCAGCCGCCGAAAATAGTTTTGCTACACTTGGCTGAGTATTGAGTATTATGCTTCTTCTCTAGGTCTTGAAAATATGCTACATTCTTGTCTTTTTTATCTGGGTGCATTTTATTCAAATGATCTTGCAGTCTTGAAGGCTTCATTGCTTCATTCGAAAATGTTTTTAGACATAGAAGACACAAAGGCGACGATGGGTTTGTCGGATTTTCAATGAATCCGAATTTAATATATTCCGCACAGTATTGCCGAAATACGTAAGTAAGTGTTGAACTTAAGTACTGCTCATCTATTGCGCGCGAAACCACAAATGAAAATAAAATAAATATTACGTTGTTTATATAGGATTGCATAAGCAGCACGCACCGACAGGAATAAAACAAACATGCATAAACTCGTTTATCTCATTCGACGCTCAATCGTACTCAACAAGTCAGAACAATTATTCTATGAACCAGCAGATTGATACAGGAATGCACAATTCGGGTTATTTAACAAAAACTTGTTAAAACATGATTGCCCGCGGTCTATTATCTACGAAAATTACCTATTTGGGAGTACTAATAACTATTAAAATGCGAAAGTGTGTCTGTTGCCTTTTTATTTGTTTGTGTCTACTTTCATTTCGAAACGGAACGACCGATTGACATGATTTTTATTTTGTATATGCAATAAAACAGGACAGATATATGAACTACGCGGAGAGAAATATCGAACCGAGTTTGAGCAATCTTTTAATTAATATTAGTTGATGTTCACAAGTTGAGTAGTTGAGAGTCGAGAGCTCATGCAGTTGTTGTCTAAGATGCCTCCTAGCTAAATGAAATTACAAATCACCCCCCAGGCCTCTATACAACGCCCCCATTTTTTTTCTGGGTCTCTTACCGCCCCCCTTTAGGCCTGCAGCGCCCACAAGGGGGTGTTATCGCCCACTTTGGGAAAGGCTGTTTTAAAGCGAAAAGAAATTCTGCCGTGTCGTATTTACATGTTATGTTGTGTTCGCAGACTAGAATTGGTATTTCATTGTTTTGCATTATACTGTTACTATATAATTTTTAGTGTTAGGAATAGAGGTTAGGAAGGTAATAAGTGGATCTATCTTCCATTTTGTGGCTTTACGACGCCGGAAGCCACCTTCGACTTCCACCACCCTGAAGACTAACGGACATTAAAGGTATTTAGCCTCTCCTGTACAATTTTGATTATTAGCGCCGCGTATCGCGGTCGATATCGGCGCAGTTCCCGGCACGTTGTTATCCTGCCGAAAATTATAAAGGGCCCAGCACGCGCAGTGATCGTGTCTGGAGCTGTACCGCACAGTACTCATTCTTGATTATTTGTACCTATACACTGACGACACTCATACAGAAACCAATAGCCTTTTTAGATTTTGAGAAAGTGGAAACTGTAGAATGTAGATGAAGCAACTTTTCAGATTTTTGCTTTTTTTTTTCATCTATTTTTACAAACAAACAAACTTTTATTTTAACAAAAATAATATTTAATTAAAACATAACCTGCGGGGATTTTTTGCAAAACTTTCAACCACTTTATCATTAAAATTATTTAGGTTTTTATTTATTATAGCTCTGTGTACACTCATCATGGCCAGACCATTAAGGCGATCTTCTGCCATGGTCCTTCTTAGCCATGTTTTTAGTCTTCTGAGGCTGCTAAAGGATCGCTCTACTGTACAGGTCGTGCATGGTAAAGCGATCAAAATTTTCAATGCTTTTTCCGTTTTGGGAAAGAAGGAATTTGTTTCTTTTAGGACATCAACAACTGTTAGATTTGTTAGATTAAGCCTATCGTGCCACAATTGCTGCCAAAGTTCGATTTCATTCTTTATGTTCGGTAAATCATAAAACTGGGCAATAGATTCACAAGTTTGTTTCAGATTTTCAGTTGTCATCTTTTACATCTGCGCCGGGTATGACTTAGATAATGCGAATGATGGCGTGTTTTCTTCAGCAAAACGTACTTCAAGGGAGGTGATAATTGAATCCAAGTATGGTATTACTAAAGACCTCTTCCAGTATTCTGAAGGGCTTTCTGCTGGATGATTGCTTCTATGACGTTGTTTCCCCGTAATACGCGGCATTGATGTAATGTCCTCTTCCAGTCCGACTTTCTCCGCAACAGCAGTAGCTTCCTTTATAATTTCGTCTGTCACTTTTTCCGGATTTTCACGGTGGTTTTTAATTAAAAGTAAAATCCTTTTAACGTGTTCCGAGGCTTTGACCACGTTCAAATCTACAAATTGGAGTACGTTGACAACGGGTTCCATCAAAGCCGAGTATTTGGCTACCAACATAATCCCGAGAATGAAAGAAATTCTGGAAGTAGCCGCATGCAGTTGGAAGGCACTTTTCCGAATTGCACTATTTCCTTCCTGAGATAATGTTTGTAAGGCTACCAGAATTACTGGAAGATTTTCTTTAAAAACTCTGATGGTTTTGTGTTTCTCGCTCCAACTTGTCTCGCAAAGTCTGGAAATATTAGGTATAAACTTCCTCCTCAAAACTGATTCCCGAAAAAAGTTTATAGTATCTTTGGTGGTTCCCATGGCATTTCTAATTTCAGGAAGTGAATTTAGATCATTGATAACTAGATTCAGTTTGTGGGACGAGCAATGAAAGTAGAGGGCTTTGGTGTACTTTTTGCGTAAGATCGCTTGTACCCCTCCGTCTTTTCCTGACATCGTTGAACAACCATCAAAACCAAAACCAACGCATTTATTTATATTCAGATCTTCTTTTGTCAAAAGCTGTATGACGGTAGCTGAACGGTAGCTTGAATTCTTTTTCTCTTGCTCAATGTGTTTCTTTAAAATCAAATCTCCCGCGTCAATTCGCAGCCTGTATAAATCCTCGAGAATACCTTCACCATAATGTTTACCTCTCAGTGCTAAGTCGTGTGACCCGCAAAACGTGATGCAGGAAATAATAGATTTTATAATTTTGCGATTTTCTTCAATAATTCCCTGGGAATATTTGTTCAGTTGCAAATCGACAGGCACACCTTCGAGAAAAGATTTAGTAGCTTTCAATGCCTCCTTATGGAAGTGGGTTTCAATGTGCTTTTTGCACTGCTCGTGAATATCTTTGAACTTACAAAAGGTCCTTATAGTAAATGATCCCAATATGCCTCTAAATGAATTTGGATTTGGTGGGAACAACGTACAATATTTACAAAATGCTCCTTTTTGGCGGGAATATACCAACCATGGAGAGTATGTTTCCAACCAAGAATAATTAAATTTTCTCTTTAAATGTTTTGCATCTTCCGCAAAGTTATAGGTCGCTGAAGGGGACCAACAGTTTTCAATCAATTCCTTCTTCTTTTCGGTTGATAACATGTGTGCCCGTCCAACATATCGCCCGATATCATTTTCATTGCAGTCATCCATCAATGAATCAGGATTCGGCGCCAGATATCTAGAGGAACTTGGTCTAGGCAGTTCCTGCGGCTGAATATAACCTGTTGTGGTTGTGGTGACCGATGAAGACACATGCGATATTGTCGTTACTTTGTCCTGTTCATCGCTGTCGCTACTTGATCCATCAGTTTTTTTTTCGTTTCAAACTTCCTGCAAAACAAAACGCTTTGATAAAACTTTATGTAATTAATTAAATTTTTACGGGAGAGCAGTTTTGTTCAGTTACTTATAAATATTAAAATAAATACTCAGTTGTATTTTTTAGCTTTATTCATATCAAGGATCTGTTTTAATTTGTATTTAATTAAACCACAAATATAATTTATGTTTTGTTTTCATAATTAATTACTGAAAACGAAACCACTGTTTAGTTAACGTTAAATTCATAGAGTTATAATCAATAAACTCGTTTTTAATAAAATAATAGTTTTTCTTAACATTTCCCTTCCACATAATCGATCCTTTCTTTCCACATCAAAAATATGCCAGATAAAATTAAAAATGATATTCTTAACGATTATTATACGTCTCTAGCTAGTATATCCGTTACCAAAGCTATTAGCTAAGAGAAATAAAATAAAAATACTAGCTCCAAGTCCAAGATTAAAGCAGTACATAACTTACCAAAAAACTTTCTGATGTCCATTTTGATAAGATGATTAATGGAGACACACTCAGAAACTTCACAACTCAACACTGAGATCTTATTATTTAATAAATATAAATCAATATTGACTAACACAGGCAAGCCGGTAGTCTTATATTCGCTTTCCAATTCGCTTGTTTAGCTTGTTTCGTTGATCGCTTCCAATTAAAAAGTGACTCGCTCGCAGCGGCTCATGTCTTTATATACCCAAACGAATATCATACCAGAATGTACGGTAACATTCTACCTGGTCTAGTAACTGCTACCAAATTCCAGAAAGTTCATTGAACAAGCGCCATCTAGCGCCGAGTAGCAATACTAGGTTTTACAAGGATTGTAGTCGATTTATTCAACTGTAGATGTTTCTATCGTCGCGTGAATATCGTCGCGACCCCTGCCAGCCCTTTTCAGGGCTGCAATTCCTCTTCTGTGCATACCATGCGGGACAACGGAAATGCTTATGTTAGGGCGTCCCCCGAAAGCGACGTGCACCGGTCTGTCCCCGCTGGTGTGTGCAGAGTGCAGTTCGGCGTTGGGGACCGCCACCCAACACGCTGTGCACCTAGCGGCGGGAAGTGGAGGGAGGAGTGCAGAGTAGCTGCGTGGAATGTGAGAGGTGGGATTGAGGAGAAGATGAATGAAGTGATTGATATTATGGAAGAGAAAAGATTGGATGTGCTATGTTTGAGTGAAACCAAGCGAGGCGGCAGTGAACTTGCCGACTTGCCCGGAGGAGGCATCGCTTTGTGGTCAGGGGTACCACAAGGAGATAGGGGATGCCAAGGGGTAGGCGTTTTACTGTCCTCTCGTATGGTTAATTGTATGACTGAGTATAAATGTGTAAATCCCAGACTGCTCTGGGTACGCCTCAAGATTGGGTTGACAAAAATTTTTGTTTTGGCAGTATATGCCCCAGTGTCCTCTGTCGGTTTGGCTGAACTAGAGCAGTTCTGGGAGAATGTTAGAGAAGTTCTAGCGACGGTTGAAGAGAACGAAAGAATTGTTGTGTGTGGAGACATGAATGGATGGGTCGGGACAGCTCGAACAGGATTTCAGTCTGTCCTAGGCAAATATGGAGATAAGAGAGTGAATGATGCTGGTAAGATTGTGTTAGGACTGTGTATGGAAAAGGATCTTTTTGTGGCTAATACCATGTTTAGACACAAGGGGATCCATCAGTACACGTGGGAAAGAAAGGGTGCGAGAAGCATGATTGATTTATTCCTGGTGGATAGCAGACTTAAGAAGCAGGTAATGGACACAAGAGCGTATAGAGGAGCCGATCTCGGGACGGACCACTTTCTGGTGATAACCAGAATAAGGGGTCTGTTCGCAGCATGGCGACATCGCGTAGTGTCCAAACCTGCAGCGGTTAGCCGGATTAAAAGCTGGAGACTGCAGGATGCGGCCACCGGGAATGAATATGAAAGGGTATTATCTAGTAAGCTTGATGATAGATTGAAAGTGATGAGCGAGGATGTTGAAAAATGTTGGCAGAACCTTAGAGATAGTATGATTGAGGCTGCGAAAGAAGTGTGTGGAATGAATAAGATTGGGAACGGCAAAAAGCGTGATGTGTGGTGGGATGATGAGGTGAAAGTGGCTGTGTATAAGAAAAAGAAAGCATGGCGAGACTACCTTGCTACTAATGACTGTGGTATGAAAAATTTGATGAAAGACAGGTATAAGCTGCAGAAAGCAGAAACGAAGGCACTAGTGAAAGAGAAGCGTGAAAGGTGTAGGGTGTTAGATGAAAACAAGATGTCGGACAACTTCGAGGAAAATTCCAAATTATTTTGGAAAGAAGTACGTAAGTACCGAAGTGGTCCGGCACCTTGCAGAATGAATAAAGTGCGTTCGAAAGAAAACAAACTGCTTACAAATAAAAAGGATGTTTTGCAGCGATGGAGTGAATACTTTGGAGAACTGTATGAGAGTGGCGACTCCGTCTCTGATACTAAGAGCGATTCTAATGAATTGCCACACTCGGGCCAGAGACTGGAGGATGCCATTAGTATGAAAGAGATTGAGAAAGTGATAAGAAGTTTGAAATGTGGAAAGGCTGCGGGAAATGATGAGGTGACTGCTGAGATGATCAAGTATGGTGGTCCTAGGGTCTGGGATGTCTTCTGTGCACTCTGCAACCTTTGTTGGCAGAAGGGGGAGGTTCCAGAGGACTGGCGCACGGCAGTCATAGTACCTCTATATAAAGGGAAAGGTTCCTACCTAGACTGTGCGTGCTATAGGGCCATCAGCTTGGTCAGCTTAGCGAGTAAAGTCTATACTAAAGTATTGACTGAACGTATGAAAGGCGTTTCAGAAAGATATTTGTGGGAGGCGCAAGGTGGATTCAGGAACGGTAGGGGTTGTATGGATCAGATTTTCTCGCTCCGCGTTATCGTGGGAAGGTTTCTGGCTTTAGGTCGGAAAGTTTTCTGCGCTTTCGTGGATCTAGAGAAAGCATTCGATAGAGTAGTGCGGAAGAAATTGTGGAGTCTTCTGCCTGAATATGGCGTGGAGGGCTCCTTACTGCAGGCTGTGGGGTCATTATATAGAGACCACAGAGCCTGTGTAAGGATAGACGGTGACATGTCGCCCTGGTTTGAAGTCTGTTCTGGTGTCAGACAGGGCTGCGTGATGTCTGCCTGGCTATTCGTGCTGTATTTGGACAGTTGCCTCCAGAGATTGAAAGGTAATATGAGTGGTATGGGATGTGGTGACATAGTGGTAAACTGCCTATTGTACGCTGACGATGCTGTGCTAATAGCACCATCAGAAGCAGAGTTGCAGACACTAGTCACGTGCATGAAAGAAGATTGTGAAGTAAAAGGATTGAAAATGAATGTGAACAAAACTAAGGTTCTGGTGTTTGAAAGAGAAGCGGTACAAACGAGATGTGTGATTTGTGTAAATGGAAAATGTCTAGAACAGGTGAATGAAATTGTGTACCTGGGGAGTGCGTTTTCGAGGGATGGAAGATGTGAGTTGGATGTGGAGAGACGGGTAGCAGCTGGCAATAAAGTGAACGGTGCTCTGTCCGCATTAGTGGGTAGTGTGAATATATCTAACACTGCTAAAATGGCCATCCACAATGCGGTGTTGGTGCCAACTTTGTTGTACGGTAGTGAGGCCTGGATATGCCCAAAATCGAGTGAAAGTATGTTAAATGCTGTGGAGATGCGGTCTCTCAGAAATATGTGCGGTGTCACGCTTGCGGACAGGATAAGCAATGATGAGATACGCAGTATGACAGGGTCGCACAACAGTGTTATTGTAAAAATGAAGAAAGGAATGCTTAGATGGTTCGGGCACATGGAAAGAATGAGTGATGAAAGACTGACGAAGAAAATATACAGAGCGAAAGTGAGTGGTAAAAGAAGCCAAGGAAGACCAAGGCTGACTTATGAAGATCAAATAGCCAGAGTGTTAGCAGACGGAAATGTCAAAAGCACTCGCATACCTAGGCGAAAATGTGTGAGGAGAATGATGAGATTTGAGGAAGCGAAAGAGGTGTGTAAGGACCGCGACTCCTGGCGCTCCGTCCTCTCTGACTACCCCGTTGGGGATACAGCGTGAAGTTATGTTATGTTATGTTATGTAGATGTTTCTTATGAACACTTACAGATGGCATTGTCCACAAAACCAATTAAAATTGTATGTTCGTAACAATAACTTCTACTTTATTTAGGTATGCCGCATACAAATTATACAAAACTAACGTGAATGCTGGTGAACGGCTGTCGTAGAAAGAAATGCAATGCACACACACACCATACCTACCTACATATTTTTACACTGTTTAATGGTCTTGCGTTTTGGCAAATCTGTGATGTCGTGATGAAAATGGCGGCGATTTTAAAAACGGATGTCAAAATCTTAATGTTACATATTCTGAACATTTCAATACTTTCTACAATATACATTAAACCTTGCGAATTTATTTACGTTTTGTCATGCGATGCGGAATTTATTAATAGGTAAGGAAGTCAATTAATTGCTCGCACTTTGGTCGCTTTGCGGCTAGCTACATTTGATCTCTATCAACTGCCCCCTCCTGGCCCCCCTTGGTGACGCCCTTGAGTACTGGAATCAATTTGCTGGACTCACTGAGTGAATAACTATGGAATTAATTTGATGTACTCGCTGAGTGAATGACTATGGAATTAATTTGATGGACTCGCTCGCGGTCGTGCAGGAAATCGCCTTTTACATTGTCGGCTTCCGCGTGGCCTATTTACGCGGCGTTGCTTTGATCAGCAAAATCGCCTTGAGTAATTGGTCATAAGAGTACGACATCAATAAATTGGTTATGCAAAGGTTTTTCATAATTAAAACACTTCTCTTTAAAACATGGTTTCATTAAAATAAAAAGGCATTGATATAAAAATATTGCTTTTAATTAAATATTTTCGCTTTTTTAAGTGCACTTATTAACAAAACATGTGCAATATAATTTTAAACATGATTTCATAATAAATACAGTTAATAATTAAGATTAAATCATTAGATTTTGTCTTCATTTGCATACTGAGTATATATGTGGACGGGTACATAAAAGATCAAGTTACGCGAACGCGAACGCTACGCGAACGTTAGTGAACGCGAAGAAAACTAATAATTTATCTTTGTTATAGTGAAAACCCTGTGTGTCACTGACAATTATTAAAGAAATACAAAGCACATACAAGTCATGGAAAAATAATAAAAATAAATATTTTATATTTTCACGCTGTCCTTATAGGAATCTTAGATAAGTATTATAAATAGTTATGATTTATGATGACTATTTAATTTAGAAGACGAGTATTGAATTTTAATTTAGTACGGTAAGATTCCGCGTCGCGTGTATAAAAAATAAAGCCACTAAAATAAGCCGATATGCTTGTGGATCCGAAATACATTTACACCAAATAAGCCGCTCGGTTCATTTGCTAGAAAACAATAATTATTTTGTAGGTTACGCCACATTAGCATACATGCATACGAACATACATAAACAAAATATATACATATACAGTAAATTAAAATAACTACATTATGCACAAACTTATGAAGATCAAATAGTCAAATGAGAGTGTTGACGGAAAAGTCAAAAGCACTCGCGTACCTAGGCGAAAATGTGTGAGAATGATGAGATTTGAGGAAGCGAAAGAAGTATGGAAGGACTGCGACGCTTGGGGCTCCGTCCTTTCTATACCGTTAGGGATACAGCGTGAAAATGTGTATATGTTGTATATATGTACATATATATATATATAAATATATGTTTTTTATTTTACATCTACCCGCACATTTATACATCGCGCACGCCGCTTACACTATAGATGTATAAATGTACAGTGTAAATATTATGTATGTAGTGTGGTGTGTGATCTACAATTTCATAAATTTTTGAGGGTGTATATTCTACTGAAATGGCGGTGGACTTATTTGATGTAGGTAAAAGTGTACCTACCTATTGTTATTACAGACGCATCCGCTTACATCGTTCGTGGAATTATTACGTGGAATTATTTTTATTGCTTATTTCCAATGTTTAATACTGCAATTAGGTACAAGTATTCTAGTAAATTGAGAATAAGAAATATGAGTGTTGATGATTGTTAACGTAAATTATGTTAATTTAGACAACAAGATATCAACCCAATAGCCAATCAGACAGCGCAGTCAATTTTAATCTTTTGCTTAATTTACCAAATAAAAATTGTAAGGGATTGTACTAACTACATGTAGATTTAGATATTGCTTTCTATCAGTATTCGTAATTCCGATCCATAAGATTTAAAACTACCTGCCTTAAACTACTATACGTAAGTACCACAAATAAATACATAAATCCAGTTGAGCTTATTTATTTTTTGTTTTTGACATAAACTAAGTGATGTTATTGTATAAATTCAGGTGTTACTTTGCGGAAATCCATCGCATGTGATAAATTTCTAAAATCTCCAGCTATCTTCCGCTCAAACGCTAAAAATCACCAATCGACACGTGTTTCGCCTCTCAACGAAGCATCCTCAGGATATACCAGAGATAATAATCGGTGCTGGTTAGGTGGCCGAATTCTATCTCTGGTATATCCTGAGGATGCTTCGTTAAGAGGCGAAACACGTGTCGATTGGTGATTTTAGAGTTTGAGCGGAAGATAGCTGGAGATTTTAGGAATTTATCACATAAGTGATGTTAGTCATAGTGAGGTCAGCGGCAAAATTGATACGATAAAAGATTTGTGCTAAAATTATTATGCATTATTATTAACTTACAAAGGACTTTTTATTTAACTTTTCTAAAAGACATCTTAAATAAAAAGTTTAGAAGTATTGTGTTCTTGATATTATACTTATTCTATTCCCTCTTGAGAAAATGCTATAATATTTATTTTTTTAAAAGAAACTATGTACATGAGGTGATATTTAACATTGTTAATATACGGGAAACAAAATATAAAAGATTAATGGTGTAAAGGTATACTTTGTAATTATTTTAATATTTAAAGAACTTAAAAAATATTTTGTAACACTTGAAATGTTATACCACACATGAGAGAATGGATAGAAAAATCAAAAGGAGTCATTTTAGTAGCATGGTATCTTTAGTATAGAGCTTACCGTTATTAAAATGCTTTGGAATTATCAGCTCGAAAACCTTTTTCAAGAACGCGAAATTATATAAAATAGAAAATGTACGCCATACCCTCTTATTACAAACATAAACTATTTAGAAGGTCAACAAGATTACAGATATTACATTTGTTAAAATATGGTTTGCACTTTTTTATAACAATAAAATCTTTGATTATTAAATGTTCCTAACAAATAATTATTAACAAAGAGAATGTAAAATTCCAAATTACTAATATGCTATGTTTTCTAAGGTTTTATCACACATAAAAAGTCTACATCTTATGGTTAAAAAAGGGAATAAATGTATTGTGGTAGCGGGCAGTCCTATGTCAGTGTTGCTGTTGAGTGAGGTGAGGTGAGAGATATTATATATTTTTTTAGATTTTATGGCAAAACATATTTTAGAATAGTGGAAACTTAGGTGAAATTCAGTACTTACATCGAAATAGTCCGGAATATTTATTACACACAAAAATATTCAGATATAATTAACTTTGAGATTTCAAGTGTTTCCATTTTCTTCTTTTTAACGTTTATGTGACTGCTTATAACCATATTATTATGTTTGTTTAATACATTTGACTTCGACTTTCTTCGATTTGACTTCGTCATAAAACAGCATTACGGTCGACATAATACTTATCATGAAATAGTTAATTTAGAAAATAAAATAATAAATAGACTACCATAAAAGAACAACATTATCATGGAGCATAAAATAAAACTATAAGATAAATATGCAGATTAATACTGATATGAATCCAGAATGATCTTTGGAAGATTATCTATTCACTGATACTTTCAAAAGTGTATTAAGTACAAAATGTATGATCACTGTAATTCGAAATAAAATTTTATATAAAAAATAATAGTACATACAGAATAAAAATAAGAAGAATCTTGTACAATTACTTCTAATACTTATCTATATAACAAATTAAAATTTCATGTTCTCTTAGATTTGTTAAGTTCGTAATCACTGTGTTCTGAAAAAATATCTCATAGTGCTAATCACTACATGTATTAATCTGGCACAATGTTTCAATGTCTCCTCATTAATAATTTAAAATAAAAATAAAAAGAAATTAACAGATTCTTCTCAACGAAATACTTTTACATTTTCATAAGTTCTAGAAAAAATGATAAAGATTATGACACTTGAAATTTTTCTTTTTATAACAATAATTTTGATACAAAGGAATGTTTCAGTCTTTATATGTACTTACAGTATTAAAGTGACATTATAAAAAATTACATAATGGTATTGCTAGTTAAAAAGTCTATAATATCATAAATTTAAGTTACGCCGTATAATGGTATCCAGATAAATTGTCGTACAGTGTATAGAGAATATTCCTTTATTACTTTAATCAAGGGTGGCTTAAAGGTGTTAATGTCTCTAGATCGATACAGTAATCCCACTTGAGACTACTGCAGGATATCTTATTTGTTGTAGAAAAATTGTTTTCTAAATTGCAAAGAGATGAGAAATGACACAGACGATATGTCACCTTTCGATAATTTTTTTTTCACACACAATACATTCAGCCATGTAATAAATATGTATTCGTTAAATTATTCGATATGTATTCATTAAATGTTGTTGCATGTTGTGTATGTTCGTAAGTTGGACCAAAAGTGACCAATAATAAAATATGTATTCGGTAAATTATTCGAGATTTAATGTTGGATCAAAAGTGACCAATAATAACACTTGGCCAAACACAGATTAAGTACTACATGAAAGAGGACCTCGTGTGTGCTTATTCTTTGGGTTCATCTTCGTTTATTAGTTACCCAATCTGGATTTTTCATATACATGCATATGGTGATTAATAGTAGGGTAGAATATTCTGCAGTGGTCTATCCTGTGTGTATAAACTATAGTCAGTTACTTTGACTTTTTCTCTTTATCACCTTTGTCGTCTTTGCGCTCACCGGAGTCATCTTTTTTCTTGGATATCAAGGTATGTTTTGCTTTTTTAAATTGTTTTTTAACTTTGTCTTTTACTTTACTCTTTTTGGGAATTGCTGCAACATCCGTAGATTTAATCGAAGAACTATTCGATTCACTGTTTCTTTGTGCTGAAATGGAAAATAAAAACAAGATTTATTTTAAAAAATAAGTGACTTTTAAGTGTTTAAGTGAACACAACATTAACACAATATTTAAATAATGTTCGACATAGGGCAGTAACCAGTATATTATATAGACCTTTGCCATTACTACTGTAATGAAGAGATAAGGAGTGCGTAACGGTAGTGAATTTCTAAGAAATTTCATTTTCTTCATTATCAGCATTATGCTGATAATGGAAAAAAAGCTGACAGCATGGAGTACTTAAGAGCCGAAAAATCGGACCATCCTACTCGCCACTTCTCAATTTTTTTTACATAATAAATATATAAACTCTCGCTCGCATTAAAATAGTAGGTACATGACCAATACTGGACCTGGGTGCATTTCTGTATATTCCAAAAGATATTTAGACACTTATACAACGGCTAACTTTTCTGTTGCAGCAAATATACAATTTTGAAATTGACATTCATTCTATCATAGGTCAAGTTAAACTGGACTATGACGTGTATCCATGCGTCTCGCTTTCACCTTGGTGCAACCTGTTACGTCATCTCGAGTCTATTCATACGCACGTGTACCTAGTGTTGTACCTACTCCAATAATAATCAATGATGTGTCGTCGATTGAAAAGGAAAGAATATTATAAATTATAATTATTAATTTAATTCTTTGTCTTACCTGCTAATGCATTATAACTTATAATGCGTTAGCAGGTAAGCTGTGTGAAAATTGTGAGATTGTGACGGCATGGCTCAGCATAAGATGTTAGATCGATATTAACATTAAATTCAAATTTAATTCTTTTACCTTACCTGCTAATGTATTATAGTGGATATGATTTTAGGGATAAGTAACTGATCTTATTTGTTTTGTTTCAAACAAATAGTATTAGGCGGCAAAACAAATGTAGTGGAGGTTTATTTTTTAACCGACGAAAAACGGGAGGAGATTCTTAAGTCGATGGGTATATTTTTTTTTATTATGTGTAACCACGTATAACTTTTTACAGAGTAGCCCGATTTAGACGATTCTTTCCTCATTGGATAGGGTATATATTTCAGTTGGTTTCATTTAAACGTGAGAAAAAAGTCCATCCCTAAGGGTAGAAAAATAGCGGACGATTTATTTTCACCTACTGAATTTTCACTCTTGAACCGATTCTGTTAAAACTTGCACAAATGTGTAAATTTCTGAATTTGTGTCTAGGATGAGTAACTTTCTTTGAATATTATTTTGTTAGGTGGTATTAAACAATCATTGTTGTTGTCATCAATCGATATTGATATTAATCGATATTGACATTTATTTGCTTGACCAACACTAGTGTTTTGTTTTATTTTGGGTTAACCAATCAGAGCGCAGTAACCGCAATAGTGTTCAGGCGTAAATTGTTTTCATACAAAATAAATGACATTTCCACTCTATAAGGTCGAGTGCTCCATCAGTGACTGTCCGTTTACTCTGTATGTTATCAGTTTGTTAAGCTCACACAGAAAAATGTGACTTGGTATCCGTGACTTCATTGATCATATTTGTGAAGTTCGTGTATCCGAGATTATCCGAGATTAGTAGTAGACAATAACTGGTTGATGATAGATAGTAACTGTGGTGATGAAATGTGGAAAGCTGATTCCACTGTAAATGGGCAGAGGGGGGAGGTTTGAAGTCTATCTGGTTAACGATAGCTTAGGCGGTGTCGTCCACAAGTTTTTCTTTATCATAAAGAAAAAATGTAGTAGGTGGTAGATGAGGGAGTAGATGCTAGGACGTAGGTGGTCAAATCGATGGTAAAGGTCAGTGATTTTCAACCTTTTTTTTGACGCGACACAACGATTTCAAAATTTGGCGGCACACAAAGAAAAAGATAAGTTTAAAAGTTGTTTACTTATCTATAATGCACTGTGTAAAATAGTTTATGATAATAATTTTGAATGTTAAATAAAATAATATGTACTACAAAAACAGTACGTAATAGAAGAAAGCATTATATTTTTTTAATATATATACATTTCTAAAATTTGGCGGCACACAAAAGCGCCGCGGTAGTGGTTGAGAATCACTGGTATAGACAGTAAGATGGACATGGATGGTAGGGCGTAAATGGCAGTCGGTAGATGGCAGAGGATGGAAGGTAGGGAGTGGATGGAAATCCGTGAAAGGCAGGCGTATGCAAATAATGGACGGCAATGAGTGGATGGACGGTATGTGGTAGTCGTAAGATGGTGTAGGACAGGCGGTACCTCTCTTGGAGGCGATGGAGGCGGCGATGGCGAGGTCCTCCTGGCGCTCGCGGCGCCGCTCGGCGTCCAGCTGCTGGACCAGCTCGTCGCGCAGCCGCACGATCTCCACCAGCCGGCTCACCAGCTGCTCCTCGCGCGCCTGCCCCGGGCCACGACACATGACAAATATGGCCTGTTTGACGCTTTCTTCTATCACTCAGAGGCTATTTGCCTCTTTTTTTAAAAACTGAGGTATCGGCCTATTAATCTTGAGCATCATTATTAAAAAATATTTGGAATATAGTGAAAAGTATAAAAACGGTCATTGGCTTTGAAATGAAATAGTGAGGGCAGAATGGTGATAAACTTGTCCTTGTTGCACTGCATGCTGGGCAATAACACTATGAGTATGTGACGTCACAGTGAGACCATAATCTGGTTTATGCCCACTGCGAAATTGCAGATGTCTTAAGTATGCACTACAATAACATGATCCACTCCAACATAATAATAATGAGCCTGTAGCGACCTGGCAATACTAAATTGCAAAATTTATTGCGTTTATGTATAGAATAATTAGCGAATCACGAAATTATATATTATTAGCAAATACACAACGCTAATAATCTATACTTTTATACTAAAGTCACAGATTATTACCAATATTATTAAGAGAGAGAGAGAGAGAGAGCGGATATCGTAAGTTTGTTTACGTGGAGGGTAATCTCCGAAACCACTGCACTTATATGACAAATTCTCTTTCCATTTGAAAGGTACATTATTCTCAATAGACAAGAGGCTTTACATTATGTATTTGAGCCGGGCAAAGTCGGTACGGATAGCATGTCATAAATATTTGATTCATATTGTCGTATGTTCTTATTCGGTTAAATTATAAACGAAACCAGAAATACACCAGGGTGTGGTGAATGCACCTAAATAAATTCTAGCTAACTGCCACGAATAATATTTATTTTCCGTTCTATCTTTTCAAAAAACAATGATTGGCTCTTCGATAAGTGTAACCAAAATGGGTCTTTTGATTTGAAGATTTTTAAAGGGCAGAAATGAGTTTGAATGAGGAACACGAATATTGTTCCTTACTCATTCCGCCATTGCTTACTTTAAACAGGTGAAATATAAATCCATACCATCCATACTAATAGTATAAATGCGAAAGTCTCTCTGTCTGTCTCTCTGGTCTGTCTGTCTGTCTGCTTGGTTTTCACGGCTAAACCGCCGGACCGATTTTGATAAAATATGGCACGGAGATAGTTTGACACCAGGGGGTGAACATAGGCTACTTTATTTTTCAAAAATCTATCCCTAAAGGGGTAAATAAGGGGGATGAAACTTTGTATTGGAAATTTTTAACCGTTGAACCGATTAAGATGTAATTTGGTAGAGACACACCTTTTCTATTAAAAAAACATATTTTCTTTTTTTATCAAAAATTAACCCTTAAAAGAGTGAAAAAGGGGATGAAACTTTATAGGGGAAATGATAAACCGCTGAACCGATTAAGACAAAATTTAGTACATAGATAAAACCTTTTTTATTAAAAACATAGATCTTTTTTTTTCCAAAAATCTACCCCTATAGGGGTGAAAAGGGGGATGAAACTTTCTATGGGAAATTTTTAACTGTTGAATCAATTAAGATGTAATTTGGTACAGAAATATACCTTTTCTATTAAAAAAACATAATTTTCTTTTTTGTCAAATATCTACCCCTAAAGGGGTGAAAAAGGGGATGAAACTTTATAAGGGAACTTGATAATGCTAAACCCTAAGAATATGGGTATCAAATGAAATGGAATACGCAGGGGAAGGTTTCTGTATATGTGACGTCATCATAAACCAATATGGCGGATGTTCCTTAATAGGAAATAACTTTTTTGTTCAGCACCAACAATATGGGTATCAAATGAAATGGAATACGTAGGGGAAGGTTTCTGTATATGTGACGTCATCATAAATCCAATGTGGCGGATGTTTCGTAATAGGAAATAACTTTTTCGCTCAAAACCAACAATATGGGTATCAAATGAAATGGAATACGCAGGAGAAGGTTCCTGTATATATGACGTCATCATAAACCAATATGGCGGATGTTCCTTAATAGGAAATAACTTTTTTGTTCAGCACCAACAATATGGGTATCAAATGAAATGGAATGTGCATGGTAAGGTTTTCGTATATGTGACGTCATCATAAATCTAATATGGCGGATGTTCCATTACAGAGAATAACTTTTTTGTTTAACACCAACAATATGAGTACCTCGGGTAACATCAGTAACCTAAAGAGGTCAAGGAAAATTTGTCCACGCGGACGAAGTCGCGGATACAGCTAGTAATATATAAATATGATGTAAATATTGTATGAAAAATGTTACTGCCCGATTATCAGGCGGCAGTAGCCGCGCGCAGAAAAAAAAATAAAAAATTTGAAATACGCTGAGGAATCTAGAATCCTGCGCTTCGCTCTGCATTACAAAACATCATTGAATTATACGTTACACCTAGGATTAAGAAACATCGTTACACTCTTGATTATACTGGGATAGTAGTACATCAAAACAACAATCGTGACCCTACGCGCTGGCAGAGCGGGACGCGAGAACTACCGCTTCGCCGTAAGTAAGAGCGAAACAGTGCTATAGTGTCGTCGTGGCTTCGAATAAGCAAGACCTGCTCTCGATGATTTAATATTCCGTATAATAAAATAAGTTTAATTAATTAAAAATCCATTTTAAATGTATATTTTGCAGTCTAATAATAATCTGAGCATCAATTCTTTTATTATTTATTGTAATATATTTACATAAGTGCATTAAATATGAAATGAAGCAAGATATGCTACGTCGTTCACTGCACAAGCGTCGAATTGAAAGTGAGCTAGGTGTAGTCCCCAAGGCGTCAGTTAAGTGGAACATAGCGATTGTTTCTCTCTCTCAATCTGGTACATACATAGTTATCGTTGCATAACATCGACTTTCTTTAGTTAAAATATGGCTGTATTATACATAGAAGAAATTCTCTAAATGTATAGTGAAAATTGTATAAAAATCCATTGCGTCGTTTAGAAGTATACGCGCAAACAAACAGAAATGGTGACTTTATTTTATATATTAGACAATCCAACTTGAAAGCGCTGCTAGCGAGTCACATATCACCGCCTTGTCTTGTCATGCCATGTTCTAATATTTTTAATAATTAACAATAATACTCCAGACAATTACACAAATTGTGACACCAAACTAAGCAGTAAGCTTGTACTATGGGTACCACACAACGAACTCTGGGTGAGCTCTCAGTAACGCCCAGACTCTAAGCCAATTTAGAAAAGTTAATTTCCTAAACTAACATGACCGGGTATCGAACCCGGGACCCTAGCTTGGAAGGCAGGTGCTCTGCCACTGCGTCAACGGGCCAGTCATAATTGTGTAGAATGAGTAAAGTCTGACCTCTACTAGCAGTTTAATAATTGAATTTATAATAGATGTCTTAAGGAAAAACACAATACTGAACATGGACTAAGATAATTTTTGGACTATAAAAATCGCGTAAGCGATTCACTTTATAGGTTGCAGGTTGTTGGTAAATTTTCAATATTCCGTATAATTTTTTTTTAAATATTTTCAAGATTTATTTTATTTTAATAGTAATGTTGTGGCCCAATTGAATAGCTATCATTAGGGTCCAAGAAAGAAAAGGTTGAGTATGGCTTTTCAATATTCTTCTCTTCCAGATTTCGTTTGTTGCAGAGCAATTTTGAAAGTAAATACGGCGTTATACGTAATTTAAGTCGATATTATTGACTTAATTACCTTATCGGCATCTATACGATTAACAGCAGGTCGCGATTGAATCACCCTAATCTCGTGTTCTATATCTGCCTGTTCTTGTTCTAGTCGTTGCTGCCTACGTCTGTAAAAAATACAATCGCAATTTTATCATTAATTAATTAAATGTCAGATTTACTTGTCGATGTTATCTTATTCCACGAAACTGTTTATTAGTAGGTATAAGTACTTACATGTACATCAATTCTGTCTGTTTCCTGAACAAGTCATTTTTCTCATTGACCAGTTCACACAGTTGTATTACTAAATCTTCCACTTCCTCTTGCGGTACCGAGGATGCCTCGTCGCCTATAGTAAACAAAATTATTAGGTATCATTTAAGTATTTCGGCTTGGAATGACTATCGTAACATGTCTACCACCCATGTAGGTTAATAAATTATTTTTTAATACATTTGCTCAAAAAGTAGACTTTTCCATGTATGTTTAGCGTGCGGAAAGTTATTCTTTACCGCACTAGTGCTTTTTGTTTTCCTCCTGCATATAACATCCAAATGCATGAAGATTTTTAATCAAAAAGTTTTCTGTACAAAATTTTTGTATGAAATGACTATTTTACAGCGTAAATACTATTAATACATGAATTAAATTTAAAACAAATTAATTTTATAATATATACGTATAATGTAAACAAATAAATAGCGCAATTAAAATTATTTTGAATTTAGATAAATTATTGTCATTGAATTAGCTGAATAATGCACAGAAACCGTTGCCCTGCCATGTTCTCTAAAAAAAAAAAACACTCCCGCGAAATTACATTTCTGCATTTTTTTTATTTATTTATATTTTTTTCGCAAATGTATTAAAAAACGTCGTTCGATGCACGTGCGGAATTGTCATTTCCACTCGTCCCTATTGTTGACCCGCGCCTTCGGCTTGGGTCAACAAACCGGGACTGGTGAAGAAATGACATACTTTCTACACTTGTATCGAAATATACTATTATACAATACTATGTTACTGTTACATGAGATTAGACATTTTTTTAATGAAAATATTGGTAACATAATATTTCTCATCCTTCTATTCTATGATTAGTGATTAGACAGTGATTTGATTATGGCGGAACTTACGCCCAGTTGCAAGAAAGGTATATAATTAAAATTAAAAGTAATAATAATATCATACATCAATAAAACCAGTATGATTTTTAATGGGGCATTAAAAGTCATACTAGCCCATCCAATCATATTAGCCCATTTCCCGTTGCACTTCCCTAAAATAAGTCCTATCCCTTGGGCGACTGCATGGAAAACTAGCGCATTCTACATTTTTCTTTCTCAGACTAGCTTATAACTTTATTCTCTATTTAGAGCTAAATTAATCCAAAAATGATGTCATAGCTCTTATGGCTGTTACGTAACATCAAAAATATCATCATTAAGAAGTCAGGTCTGAATTGTAATAGGAGGTAAAGTTTGACAGATTACAGTGCAGGTGTAAGAAACAAGTAAACGTGGCCACGAACACGCAATTTTTTTTTCAAAACTGATTGCAATAAAATTTAAACAACATATTGAAATATATGCTGGTCGTGTGAACGTAGCCATCCAAATATAATGCTCAATAATGTGCAATAAATGTGCATGACATGTAATTTACCCTCACACTTGTCCCTTATCATTTGCTCTATGAGGACTCCTTGCCGCTCAAGGCCGAGTTGTTGGGTTTCCAGTAAATCCAATTGTACTTGGAGCTCTTCTGGTGTCATCTGTAATTTGACCTCACGTCGTTCGGGCAACGGTAACCCTGGAGCAGGTCCTTTCACGCGACGTCCACCACCTATGAGAGGCAATAAGCATTGGCGTATTTAGGGCAGGGCATAAAAGGCCAGTTGGTTGTTTCTCTATGCTCTCCATTTGGCCACAATGACGAGGTGTATTTTGAAGCATCTGTGAAGCAATACCTTCCCCGACAGTAGGCCTTACCTATCTATATAGACGCTATATAGACGGTAAAGGGCTCATTGGCTCATTCAATTAGAAGGACGTCTAGAAAAATGTGCATAAAAATTGAACTTGCACATAAACAATTACAAAAGTTATAAACAATAGGGATAAAAAGGCGTTCGGTTTTTTGCAACTCGAAAAATATTTTCCGATGCGTCGATTCGAAAAAAAAATCCTAAAAGATGAGGATCTAAAAACGTCTCAACTCGTAGAGTCTCTTTAGTTATTATTTATAATTCCAATTTAGCGTTGAAAAAAGCTTCATTATATGATAATATAAAATCGAAAAATTACCGTATGAGCTATTTAGACATTTGAATAAAAAAAAAAATTGTTAGGAAAAATATTTTCATCGATTTTTGCGCAAACAGGACTATAGCTAATTTAAAAAAAATTTTGAATTCGCGTTACCATTCAAATTGAAAAATTGTTTAAAAAAAGTGCTAAAATTATTTCGCTTCGTGGAGACATTTTGACAACTATGCTCAACGTGATCATTTATATTGAATTAATTAATTAGCGATTTTCCTAGTAAACAAAAAATTATTAAAAAGTGGTCAAAATAATGTTGGCACTGTTTTTGTTAGAAAGTGACTTCAAAATTTTTCACTTTTGTTTAAATAATTTTTACAAACAAATGTAATACTTACATATTTTTCAACATTTGTTTTTCAATTCATTCTTCAGTCATTTCAGAGTACATTAAATACGATTTAAAAAAAATTTAATTGTTCATAATTGCTCTTTTTTTATTTTATGGTTGTTTATATTTTTAACAATTTGTTTTGTTACAAATTTATTTGTTCATTTATTTAACAATTTTCTTTTATTTTTTTCAGGAAGAAAAAGAAATAAGAAAACCAATCATACCTATCATTTTTTATCAAAAAAAAAACTTACTAAGCATATGAAATGCATGAGGAGAATGATGAGATTCGAAGAGGTGAAAGAAGTAAGGACCGCAAAGCTTGGTGCTCCGACAGCGTGAAGACATGTATGTATATGTATGTACAGTAATACCTCGACTTACGCGAACACGGAGTTTTCAAATCTCGTCGATTCGTCTTTTGTTTGAGCATCACATAACTCTCGATTATCGATTATAGACTTACTGCTCTATTGATCAGTTAATGTACATGTTCGGACTTGTCGCGCGAAATCAACGCATAGCTACAATTTATTTTGTTTTTATGTACATAATATTTATTTCTTATCTATGGAGTGCGTGTTTGTTATTACATTTTTATAGACTACTAATGTCGTCCAAGCGTAGTAAAACCGATTCTTCTTCTTCAAACAAGACAAGAAAAACTTTATCTTTGGAATGTAAACTTAACGTAATCTAAGATTTTATTAAACATTTTTAGTCAAAATTTTATTTTTTTTCTTCTTCCGGTCCCAATTAAAAATCATTTATATACGAAATTATACCCCGACTTACGCGAATTCCACTTACGCGGTTATCGCTCAGTCCCACCTATCGCGTAAGTTCGGAGTATTACTGTATACATTTTTTTGACTTTATGTTCATTTTAATTTTGATTTCTAAAGTAGCGAGGTTTACGAAATTCTTAACAACGTTACTAAACTGTAAATTCTGGAAAAAGTTCAAAAAAATATGTATTCTAAACATTAAAAAAAATATTGGTTTTTTCCTTACAAATACTGTTTATTATCATTTCCCGACCTTATTATACACGTAGGTACATAGACATACTATATTTTTTACGAAATGTTGACAGCCCTAGTATATACATAACTATATGTGGGTACTCTAATATTACAGCCATGCTATAATATTACGTATGTTTGTATAGAAAACAATCTCCATATTCACTAACTAGGGTAACTCTCTGTGTCCTGTCTCATGCTACAGGTTTTGTTGGAATTAGAAAATAAGTATGTGTCGGATTAAGATTGCCCAATATAATGACATAGACAATGTAATATAGACAATCTAATATATACAAATAGTTTGTTTGTTCGTATTTTATGGGCTTTTATGGGCTAGTATGTGTCGGATTAAGATTGCCCAATATGATGACACAGACAATGTAATATAGACAATCTAATATATACAAATTGTTTGTTCGTATTTTATGGGCTGCCATGCCACTCATCCGATTGCGATGAAATTTGGTATAAAGATAGCTTGAATCCTGAGGAACGACACAGGTTATTTTAAAAATAAAAAACGTAGACGGAGTCGCGGGCATCACCTAGTAACACGATAATAATTACTCCTTTTTTTATCATTAAAAGGAAATTTTAATCCCTTCGTTCATTTTTGATTTTCTTGAGAAATGTCCAAGAGGTACATGTGTGTAATCTTATTGATTGATGCTATTTCCGTTGATAGTAACTGATAACATCAATAAGCCATCCCAAATACAAGACAACAATCTCGTAAACACGTATATATCAAAAATTTTTTTAGGTACCTAACTACAGCTAGTAAGTCTGGTTAACATGTGCAAAAATAACAAATTCCAGTTTCGAAAAGTGTATCAATTTACGAAATGCTTCGATCACAAGTTATAGAAATCTAGATTCATAATCTTCCGTAAAGTCCAAACAAAATACTGTCCCAATTTAACATATAAGTACCTACATTTCTAATTTCGTATAGAATTAGCGGTAATATTGTGTTAAAGTATTTTAGATCTTACTATCAAAGTATAAGATTGTGAAAGCTGGTAAAAAATCCTTGCGTGACAATGAAACGAAGTTTAAAAAAAATAAATTTAAAATGCCATCTTACGTTTCGTGCTTAAAGTATAAATCGCATAATAATATATTTGCATCGCTATACGTCATTTTGATTTGTTACGTGAAAGTGACAAGGACAAGACATAAAATATATTGTCAGGCACTATTTGGAAAATATAACGGAGTAATCAGAGAGGACGGAACGCCAAGCGTCGCGGTCCTTACATACTTCTTTCGCTTCCTCAAATCTCATCATTCTCCCCGCACATTTTCGGCTAGCTATGCGAGTGCTTTTGACTTTTCCGTCGGCTAACACTACACTCTAGCTATTTGATCTTCATAAGTCAGCCCTGGGTCTTCCTTGGCTTCTTTTACCACTCGCTTTTGCTCTATAGATTTTCTTCGTCAGTCTTTCATCACTCATCCATTTACGCTACGAACGCTACGCTACATGCTACGAATTTACCATAATAAAAAAGCTATGTAAAGTTATTATCATAACTAAATAAAAAACAAGTAAATAAAATACCAAAGCTAAGTATCTCCGTCTAATTTTTGTGTTCTAAACGTGGCGTTTTTAAAATTTTTGAAGGAGCACTTTGACATGTGTACTCTTACCGTTTTCGAATATTACTAAAACAAAAGTGCACTTAAATTCTCATGTGAATGCACATTAAGTACGGACGTTTTTGAAACTCACATTTAGTTCGAATGTTTTTGAAATGTTGATTGTGTATCTTGTTTTTTATATGTGATCGAAGGCAAAATGGCATAAAATACATAAGTACAAAGTTATAAAAACCAAAAAACAATTTATGTAATGAGTGTTCAAGACGATTTTGGCTTTCGTACCCTTATGGAGTTACCAAGATCATGGCACTTTCGGTATATTCAAAGAATGGAGAGTGTGTGACTTTTATGGTGTGATGAGCGCACGCGTCTGCAGCATCCTATAGGGATAAGTTACACCAGTCGGACTATTCTGTAGCCATACTCAGTCGTCTATGGAGACGTGTTAAGCCCAATATAATATTATACACATTGGTTGTCTGTGCGTGCTCTGTGCAACGCGATAAGAACCGTAAATGACAGATATAATAATAATTGTATTTAATGCTTTCCCCTAATTTTTTTTCAAATTTTTCCTGATAGTATTTATTTCTAGCTGTGCCCTGCTGTTTCACTCTAGCGTTGAATTTTGAATTCTTTTGGGACAAAAAGTAGCTTAGATTATTCTCTGAAAAGTTCTCTAAATGCCAATGAAATTCGTGTCAAGATTGGTTCTGCCGTTCCAGAGATTAGCTAGGATAAACAAACAGACAGATAAACATTTTAAACCGCGTCTTTATGTTTTGGTAACGTACAATAACCACATCAGCTTCAGAAAACCCTTAATTTTGAAATCACAGACAGACTTCAATTTTATTTATTTGTATAGATTGTTTTCGTAATTAAAGTGTATTATTATTATATTTTGTTTAATTTTATTTTAATATTTTATACATAATATTGTTAATGTTTTTTTAAATTTTTATTTTTATGTAACAATGACATGTACAGTGGCGTGCACAAGGTTTTTAACAGGATAGGCTGTCAAAATAAGAAAAATATAAAAAAATAATTTTTAATACATAATTATATTTTAGTAAGTATAATTATGTATTAAAATTGTTATTTTTATACAGCAATATTGACGAGCGAGAACGTTACCATTACTTTAATTTTTCGTAGTGGCTGTCATTTATTATATGTAGTTAATGCAAGGAAACCAAAATAAACTATTAGTATGTGCACAACCCGTCAGTCACTTAAATGTTTCGTAATATTTAGAATTAAAATTTGGAGTCACATTACCTGACTTTTGATATAAATGTAACTCTGAGACACACTTGCCTTTAGCTACAGTTTGTAATTTTTCACTATATAAAAATTTTGAAAAAGTGGCTTGTTATAGTTTTTGTAAATACACACTGCCAACACAATTATCACAGCTAAAACATTCCATTCTTTAAAATACAACGGAAATCTATCTAGTATAAACCGATACTTTAGTTCAAATAAGAATTGTAAGAAGAACAGAATTTTTTTAACTTACTCATAGAACAACAAATCACTTGCTCGAAGAAAACACATACGGAGTTTTAGTTTGATTCAAATATAAATCAACCATAAACAAAGCAAAAACGAGTCATTTGAATTTATCGAATGCATTTAATTCTATAATGTCGTTGATGTAGTCAATGTCTCCAAAACACGCACACAAACTTAGTTTTCGAGTATAAAATAGCGCACATTTGAAAGATTATTTCGTGTACTGATAGGTGAAATGTAAACATGTGTGCGTGAATTGTAGGCAGCGGACCGACGTGCCTCCACGGAAGTGTTATGTCACGGGTTTTTTATATCGATAGCCATCTATGAATATAAAAAAACCCGTGATGATTATTAAAAATAAAATACAGCTATGAAAAAATACGAAATACGATTAGGAACAGATGAAGGACGGAAGAAAATTAATGTTAGATGGCGCTGTTTTTAAACGATTGTTGTTTAATTAATAAAAAATGGTAGATATTGAAATAAATTTCGTTTAAATTGTCAGGGTAGGTAGTGTCTCTGTGCATATATGGGATGCACATCAAGTATGTTTAAATATAAATAAATGATGAAATAATTATATGTATATATATTATACAACTCAACGTCTCTCTGTCTGTTTGTTTATGTTCTTTTCATGTGAGAACCACTAATCAGATTTAAAAAAACCATATGGTTTTTTTAAATTAATAGATATGTTATCGGGCCAGGTTATAGGATATATTTTCCAATAAGTCCACCAAATACCTAAATATATATAAATGTTTAAATTAAAAATATTTGTCTTATTCTTATTTATTTCATAATTAACATATCTAACTAAAATTCTACTTTATTTATAAAAAAAACCTAATTAAAAATTCTGTATTCCAAGCGAGCGGAGCCGCGAGCACAACTAGTGCTTAAAAACTTACAGACCCACTGATCAATGCTAATTCGATTGTACTATTTGTGCACATGTCGACCAAATTGCGTACAGAAGTACGCGATAGTTGAATCTCACGCAATAAGCATTTATTTTCAAAAGGAGTAATTGCAATTTATGACACGCGGTATTACAAATTACTAGTGCTTTCTTACATCATAGAATAGGCATGATGACAGATTTTGAAATCCCCTTCTATAATGTATGTACATGTCTACTATTTCCGAAGAAAATATTATTTTAGCCATAAACTAAGTTTTAACGCCAATTATGACGAATTTTTTTTACGTAATTTGAATTAAGCGCGAAAACGCTAGTAGGTGTCATGGCGTCCGCTTGTGACGTCACGCCTAGGTAAATATTGTTTTACATTACGTTATTAGGGTTACATTCATAAATTAGATAGAATTCAAAAGTTATATTTACTTAGGCGTGACGTCATTCGCTCTGATTGGTGTTTCAGTTAACATGGCCGATTGCAGTATTTTATACTTTTATTTCATTAAATATATTATTATTAATCTCAATGTCTAAATTAAAACTGAGTCGTTATTTAGAATCGTTTCAACATATATTTGTCTCCAAAACCATTTATTATTTGATTCTTTAACAGTGTCATCATGCCTATTAACTACTACTACGAGTACTAGCGGCACTACTGCATCAAAAACTAATACCATCATGGCACCGCAATCACGCAACTGCCTTATGTGACACCAATTATTTATTAAGACATTTGTCGCACAACTGTGGCGCTGTTATCGCTATTTTTACGCGATACCTAACTGAGCAATTAAGTTGAATTCGAATTTAGGCAATTGAATTTTTGTATCTTAGGCAGTGGCGTGCATTCCATATAGGCACAGAGACACTGCCTACCCAGACAAATGAAATGAAAGTTATATCGATATCTACCATTTATATACAGTTGAAAATTAACCAACAATTCTTTAAAAATACCGCTATCTACCATACTTTCTCAAAATAACGTCCTTCATCTGTTTGTGATTGTATTTCGTATTTTTACATTAGTGTATTTTTAGCAATCACGCTATCTATGGGAAAAAGATTTCACGCCATATAACGTATTCGCGTAGGCACACCGATCGAGTGTCTACAATTCACGCACACATATGTACGTTTCACCTATCAGTACACGAAATAATCTTTCAAATGTGTGCTATTTTATACATGAAAATTAAGTTTGTGTGCGTGTTTTAGAGACACTGCCTACATCAACGACGTTATAGACGTAAATAATGCATTTGATAAATTCAACAGTTTTCGCTTTGTTTATGGTTCACTGATTTATACTTGAATTGTCTTGAATCAAAATACAACGCCATATTGGTTTTCTTCGTACTTCGTTGTTCTAAGAGTTACTTAAAAAAATTCTATTCTTCTTATAATTCGTATTTGAAGTAAAGTATCGGTTTATAATAGTTAATTTCAGTTGTATTTTAAAGAGTGGAATGTTTTAGCTGTGATAACTGTGTTAGCAGTGTATGTTTACAAAAATTAAAACAAGCCGCGTTTTCGAAATTTGCATATAGTGAAAAATTACAAAATATAGCAAAAGGCAGGTGAGTCCCAGAGTTACATTTATATCAAAAGTATGGTAATATGTGACTCCAAATTTTAATTCTAAATATTATGCAACATTTAAGTGGCTAACGGGTTGTGCACATTCTAATAGTTTATTTTATTTTCCTTGCATTAACTACATATAACAAATAACAACCCCTACGAAAATTTAAAGTAACGGTAAAGTTCTCGCTAGTCAATATTTCTGTTTTAGTAGGTAAGTATAATTACGTATTAAAATTGTTATTTTTTTTTTAAATATTTGTTATTTTGCTGCCTACCCTGTGGAAAAACCCTGTGCACGCCACTGATCGTAGGATGTTGTAATTATAAACAAAGAAATAACCTTAGAAAGTCTACATAAAAGGTGTGGAAAACTCGATGCGCGAGTTTCGCAATTGGCCGGTTTTTTCTTAATCTGGCCAGGAATTGAACTTACACATTTCGGCTTGAAACATAGATGCATTAACTAATGTACAGATGGAGCAGTCAATATTCAGACTTGAAAAGTTTGGTTTAGTGGATTGATTAGTATTTGGGTTGAAATTTTAATCAGACAATAGAAGTCCAATTAGATAGCAGAAGTTCGCTGTTTTAGGGTGTGTAGCGATATGTTATAATAATGTCTTAATTAAAAATTCTGTATCGGTTATCTTCTCACCAAATGTACTTACTGTCAGTAACACTGTTCTGTGTGTCAGAAGTATCGACGCCTTTGTCCATGGAGCCGCCGCCGCCCGACGCCGTCGACAGGCTGTCAGGTGGTGTCGGCGCTGGACGCCTTTTATTCAGCCGGGGCGTGATCTTGCCGAATGATTTCTGAATAAAATGATAAGCTTTCAAAACTCTATACTTTAGATTAATACAACTTCATGAGGGAAGCAATATTTATATGTTAGGGAACATAAACCTTTTGATGTTACTTTTGTTTAATGTTATGATCTGGTTACTATGGGTTCAATCTAGCTATTCAGCCACTCTGGTAGAAATTCAGCCGCGCTTTTCGTTGCACCTTATGAGCTACGAGTATTTATGATCATGATAACATAAACATAACATAACATAACTTCACGCTGTATCCCCAACGGGGTAGCCAGAGAGGACGGAGCGCCAGGAGTCGCGGTCCTTACACACCTCTTTCGCTTCCTCAAATCTCATCATTCTCCTCACACATTTTCGCCTAGGTATGCGAGTGCTTTTGACATTTCCGTCTGCTAACACTCTGGCTATTTGATCTTCATAAGTCAGCCTTGGTCTTCCTTGGCTTCTTTTACCACTCACTTTCGCTCTGAATATTTTCTTCGTCAGTCTTTCATCACTCATTCTTTCCATGATGTTATACATAATTAATTTTAACGTTTCTGAAGACTTGTATTCCCTGAAGATGATATTGCAAGAAAAAATGATCCCAAAAGCGCATCGTAGAGTTGAATTTTAACCAAAGATAACATAACAAAATAGGCCCAGTGCGAATAGGAATGGCGCACCGAGGGTTTCATATCACCACACAATATCTTTATGTCGTGTGTTTACCAAAAAAATTGCGTTTTTATTTATTCAGCTCTGGATCCTTAACGAGCACCCGACGAACACTGCCGGTTCTTATCATTAGTTTTTTCACTTTAGGATTTCCACTATAATCACAGAAAGTTTGACGCTTGCGTGTATTACGATTTTCTATAATATCATATTATATTCTGTGGACGACACGCTACATATTACGGTTCAAAACTAGCATTTAAATGTGTTACGGACGGTGAGACAGCGCAGGCTTAGTAATAAAGACGTCGCCAATCTTCGAGTATGAGAACCCTAAAACAGTTGCTAAGTACGAGTATTAAATAATTCATAGGTAATTAAACAAAGTAATAAGCAAATTAATTTACTTAAGGCTTATTTAACGTTGATCGATAAACGGGCAATACAGTACCGAAGTGCACAGGCACTTCGGTACTGTATTGCCTGTACTGTTCGGTACTGTAACGAAAATATTTATTTATTATAAGTAGAAAGTAACAAATAATCATAAAATGGTACTATTCTTTTTGGATTTACCAATCACTTATAAATCCTTAAACCGACGATATGGGTATTGAGAAAGTTACGCGAAACTTTTTCATGTCACCCGAAAAATCGCTGTTACTTTATAAATATATTTTTTTAAATAATAGAAAAAATACTATTATCCTGAATTAATAATTACAAGATAATAATTTAAGAAGACACTGTAAGATAGATGCGCACATTAATTCTTTTGAACGAAAGAAATAATCTTTTTGAAGAAGAGAATATATATATCTTTTTGAATAAGATTTAAATCGCTCTTGTACATTTTTAAATGTCAAGGAACTCAGCAATTCAAAAGATAACAAAATCACAGCATCAATATGTCTTTAATCTACTTTGAGTAGGTTTGATTTGAACATAAAGTGCAAAGTAAAACACTTTTAATGGCCCTCGAAGAGAAAATGATTATAGTAATAGTACAGTAGTAGTAATATTATAGTAGTAGTAATATTATAGTTGTAGTATTATAGTAGTAGATCTATTTTTTGTATTTTCAGCGAAATATACGATTCTCCAGGGGGGTTATTCACAAATGTCGGAAACTCGACTTTCCGTATCCGTGATGATTTTGTCAACGCAATTCACAAATCCAAAACCATTTCGAAATCCGAAACTACATGATTTGACAGTTCATTTCGGGACGAAACCTTCGGGTGCTTCCGATGACTTTTTAGTGTCGAAAACGTTTCCGAGACAACTCCGAGAGAGTGAGATTCCGATAGAGTTTGTGAATAGCATTTTCCAATCCGTCGGATTGAATATATGCTTTCCCACGATTGGCCCTTTCCGCTTTCAGCCCCCTTATTCACTACAAGTTTCTTTCAACAAGTGCAAAAACTTTTCCAATAATTCTTTCTTTTTGATTAACATAATCGTGCAGTTGCCGTCTCAATCTATATATTTCAATTCACCTTCAGTATTAAATGAATCTCGGCTACAATTATTTAAAGATTTATTTGGGAAACGCATGATTCATTGATTTAATCACTCAATACATATCAATAATCAATATATAATCAATGGATGCAAATCTTTTTTATCAATCACTCCTAAGTTACACATGTCTAGAGATCAACGTATCTTCCGAAACATGGTGATGTGGCTATCGCTGCTACTAGATAACAATTGATTAGATGACTTATATACTGTTATTTATTAGTTAAAAATTATTCTTTTAAACAACTAACATTATTCTTATTACAGAACCATTACAGGAATAAAAAAAATATTGATTTCAAATCATGGGAATAATTATTGTCTAAATGGTAATTTTTGTATATCCATACAAGTATTATAAATGTGAAAGTACCTATGGCTGTTTGTCTGTTACATTTTTACGACTAACTTAAAATAGAGATAAATAGATTTAACTTAAAATAGAGATATATTCACGCGCTAGAGAACGACATAGGCTACTTTTTATTACAGGCAACTGTTAGTACACATAGTATAAAGGCGACTAAAGACAGTTGCGGTAGAAGTTCGTTCAACATACATACGTACAGAGTATTTATAGCTCGGTGCAATACAAGTATTTTATAATACTCGCCGATTGAGGTGCTGTAATAAAAATAATACATTACACACAATTGCAGTCAGGATCAATATATCCTGACCGCGATAAATCTGGGATGCCTTTGTTCAGTGATTTTTGGGATCGTTTTGGGGAAGACAATAGAAGATGTAAGGAAGACCATCTATTACTAAAAAAACAGAGACTACTTTTTGAAAGACCTGAAATCTTACAAAATTACTTATATTCTAGAAGAAAAGATTTTCCAACAGTCAAAAAAACTTATCTACGGAGTCTATGGCGATCGCTTTTACCTAACCATTTTTTAACACCGTAAAGGTCTATATTGTTTTATCGAAATCGTTAGAGCGGTTTTCGAGAACGCGACTATAAATATACACATATTGCTTGTATAATACTACTCTTTTAAATAACATAGTATCTTAAAATAAAGAAAACCCATGAAATTTAACGTTATTAATTCATTGTTCAGGAAAATAAATAATAGATTTTTTTCCGTGACATTTAGTCATAGACTTTACAAATAACTACAAAGCTAGACGCCGTGTCCGAGCAGAAACAGTGAGCTAAATCAGATAACTTGACTCACTTGCACTTGCAACACACATTTATTATCAGATAAGCCGATAATGATATCAGATGTTATTTGCCTCACTTCATAGTACGGGCAGGCTGTCAGAAGTTATGAAGTCTATGCTTTCATCATAATTTTTCATTTTATTTCCTTATTATAAGTACATTATTAAAGTGATATGTGTTTTTAATAGGTACTTGTTGCAAACTGAACTTAGACATATTATTTCAACTTATTAAAAAAAAAAACAAAAATAGGTCTGACCACAGTACAGGATTCGAACCCACGCACTTCGGCGTGGCAGGCCTACACTGAGCCACTGTGCTATTGAGAAGGCAAACTGCTGCGAAATTAAAGAGGTTTAGCAGTTTTAAGTATGCGATTGACGGAAAATACGATTTTTGCTAGAATTGAGACCTAGCTAGATTGATTTCTCGCCCCTCTCAACCCCTATATTGTAAATTTCATCAAAATCGCTAGAGCCGTTTTCGAGAAAGCGTTATCAAATATATATATATATATATATATATACAAATATTGCTCGTTTAATATAATAGTGGATACATATTATACGTATGAACGTGTTAAACAGAGTGCATGATCTAAAGCGGAGCCCGACTCACTTGATCCGAATGGGCAGTGGAGTTGTACGAGCTGACAGAGGAGATGCTGGCGACGTCGTCCATGGAGGCAGCGCGGTCCAGCGGCGCGGGCGCGGGCGGCTGCACCGTGATGGCGGGCGGCGGCGGCGCCCTCGTCTTCTTCCGACGCGACTGGCCCGACTTGGGTGTGCTCGACATCATCGATGACCTACACACTTTATCAATGAACAAGAACGGCAGGTCTAGGCAGGTCAACTCCATAAACTTAGTATAAACTGGCGTATAGACTTACAGTGTGAGCGAGAATTTAAATTGCATATGATAGTGACACGAATAGGAAAGGGACAGCAAACGAGACGCTATTGTAACCCTTTTTGAATGATAAGTCGTCACAAGTCGTCACACTGTGCAGAACACTATTGACTTAAACGCTATTGATTTATTGTATTATTTTGTAATGAAAAAGGAGAAAAAGACAAAGGGTACTTTTTATGGAAAATCTAAACGAAGCGGGTTGTGGTACTATTGACTATGTAAAAATATTCTTTGAATAACTTATTTTAAACTTCAGTTTATTAAAAATTTTAATTACCTTTCCTTATCGAGTCATTTTACTCAGGAAAAGAAAGATAACCTTCCCTTAGAAATGATTGCAGAATTACATCTTTTTAACAATAATTGAAAACTTTCTTTTGATTTTCATAAGTCCGCCTTGAAGCTATCGTTCCGTCTTACGAAAATATTAAGTTTTTGACAATATTGCTGATATCTTATTCTAAAAATATTATGATTCTTGTTAAAATTAGTTTTTTCCGTAAATAAATTAAAAGGTGATTCCTATTTTGTTATATAATTGCAATTGTTTCATTATTAATTTAATTAATTAATCGGAGGGCAAGTATTAAAACTGTATTTGTTAGTTTAATTTTTATAAGTCCTTCTTTAGACTGTTATTTTTGCGACTTTTTATTATACTTTTTGACGACCAAAACATGACTTTCTCGGTACTTTTCTTTACCAAGATTTTAAATTTTATCATTTCGCATTCCTTCAAAGAAGAAAAAAATTGTAAATTAAAAAATAAAGAAAGTCAAATCAGAAACCGGGAAGTGGGCCGAATTTAACTTCCAAGTCCAACTTTTTTCCTAAAATTTTTACAAAGTATGGGAATCAGAAGAATGTTACTCTCAATGTTATAATATTAGGTTAGGCTTTACCTATGAAACTGCCGTTTAGTATACAAAAAGTTAAAGTATTTTTTTTTATATTTTTTTATTTCTATTAATCAAAGTATACATCCATGCTATCGATGCATCTCTGCCAGCGCAGTAGTAATTTTTCAATGCCCTTCTTGAAGAAGTCAGGTGTACGCTATGGGTGTACGGGAGGCACACATTGTTAGATAAATGTTAAAGAAAATGGTTGCCAGCTCTCAATTAGCCGCAACCTCTAGGTTGCCAGGTGTGAACAGGTATGTTTTTGTTAATTATTTACACTCATCGTGTTTTTCAAGAAAATTAAGTATTAAATTGAAGTTTAATTTTTGCTGAACACAATAGTGTAAGGTGCCTGTAAAAAAATAGCCGCAAGTAGTGGTTGCCATTATTTGAATTAACTACTCTCTTATAGCATCTTAGCTGCAAACATCGAAAAAAATAATTTAATAACTATATTATTTAATGTAATTAAATTAAAAAAATATTACGATTTTAGTAATGTCTTTTAATAAAAAAATATAAATTATACTTTTTTACAAATACTTTTTACAAAAGTAACTAGTTTTGACTCTAAACTGATTCCACCTTGTTGGATGTCTTTAAAGGAAAAGTGTTGCGAACTATTTTTATAAAAATGCAAGGTAAAATGCAAGAGATCCATGTTGAGTAAAATTCAACACAGAGGACTGCGGTTGGTCATTAATTGATGGTGAATTGAAACAAACAGGATTTATTGGCAACCCGACACCGATAACAATCAACATTTTATTAACTTAATACTACTGCGTTCAGCAAAAATTGAACTTCAATTTAATACATGATTTTCTTGAAAAACACGATGAGAGTAAACAATTAACAAAAACATACCTATTCACAGCTGGCAACCTAGAGCTTGCGGCTAATTGAGAGCTGGCAACCATTTTCTTTAACATTTTTCACATCACTTTCTTTCAAATGAAATGAAAAAACAGCTGGAATTCATTAAAATAAATTAATTACAAAATATTTATTTAAAAGTAATTGCGGTTAATTTTTGATAATCAATCCGGCAGAAACGTATTATCAAAGATTAATTAGTTACTAACGTAAAGTATTATATTGTCATCAACAATTCATTTGAATTAAGTTTCATTAAAAAAACAGATATCTGCAGAAATCAGCCTCCGGATCTCGTACTATAGTATGTGGCCGTAGACAAATGTAGGCTAGACGCAGACTTTTTCAAGAACCATCTTTAATTATACTATGTACGTACATGTACATATAGTACTTTTAGAATGAAACTGATTAACTTAAAATTGTTAGATTTTGTTTTGGCAAGTTACGACAATGAAATCGACTAAAATTATAAAATGGATTTTCCATAAACGCATGTTGAAAAATACTCACGATATGTGACTAATGGGACGGACAAATAGATAAATTCGTACTATATCTAAGTAGCAGGTAGGTTAAGTTTATTATTACAATTCAAAAGTCTGAAATATTGAATTAGGTCACTTTCATTCTGAAGGTGCGAATATAATCTAACCTAATCCGGGAAAGCCACGAAAAAACTTTTCGCGCAGACGAAGTCGCGGGTACAGCAGGTATAACATAAATTTAAGCCTGTTTGGTTTAAATTTATATGTGATTTTTATATGTGAGTGACAAATGCGAGTATTTACCTCCCATAATGTGACTCCTCATCAGAAGAAGGTTCTTCACCATCAGACCAAAATGGATTGTATGCTGATATGAGTCTTTTTCTACAAGATAATAAATGCATAATAATAGTAATATTGTCGGCACTGTTATGAAAAAACACACTGAATAGGTAAATCACAATTTTGATTAATTTAAAAAATATGAAAGAAACAATACATAATGGTGCCCAAAGAACTTACGTAGGTGGTGTAATTTGAACCTGTGCTTTTGGTGGTGGTTGTATTGGTGGTACATCATCATTTTCTTCATCTGTACTACCAAAAGGATTTGTGCTCAGCTTCTTAGCTTCATTATTTTCTTCTTCATTCTAACAAATAGAAATCAAATTTATAAGTACTACTTCTTATACTTAATGAAAAAAAAAATATAATTGAGATGATAAACATTACCGCATCCTCTTCATCCGAAAAAGGATTTAAATTAGTGGGATAATTACAAGGATCTTCTTTAGGTTTACAATTATTTACAGGTGATAATTTTTGAGTTTGCATTTTTTTCCTTCGTGGTGGTACAACTATTTTCTCTTCATGTTCACTTTTGTTTGATTCAGTTTCTAAAGGTAGGATATCTAAATTAGAAGACGTACTAATGCTTTTAGCCACTCTACTATCATCTGTGATATTGTTTTCTACTTTAACCATAATATCCAGGCTCTTTACTTCCTTGTTATCGATATTAGTGATTTCGATAACTTTATTTGAACAGTCTTCATTGCAGGTATTTACGCTATTAACATCAACATTATCTAAAGATTCATTAATACTTAAACAGTCACCAGTAAGCTGTGTTTGTAAGAAATTATATTGTCTAATATCACTTTTGTATACTTTTTCAGGTTTGTTTTTGAATAATGAACTCTCATTTTCAAAACCTAAACTTTTATTCATTGTTAACTCATCTATACCTGTATGTACTTCTTTCAAAGAGTTCTGAGTGTCACTAATACTACTTATAACACTTGCCGCATTTAATTCATCCATTTTTGCATTCTGTTTCTCCTTTAAATCAAGGTTTCCTAATTTTTGTTCAATATTCATACCTTTTTCAGTATTCTTCTCAAACATATTTATTTTTTCTGAAATTTGGAATGCATACTGCATAATAAATTTATTTTTATCAATCAATGTATTACTTCAACAGTCTGGGATGACATATTTACACACAGTAGAAACAGATTTGCAAATAACAAACAAAAAAAGAAGAAAAAATAGATTGTAATAAGTAAATGCGTATAAAGTTCTAATACTTACCTAAAATTGACTGAGGTCTTGTTTTGCGGACAGGACTAATTAGTTCTTCTTTTATACTATGCTCAGTGGATGTTGCATCACTAAATGCAAGCATGCCCATTTGGTCATTGTTATTAAGAACTTTCGATATTGTTTTATCATTTTTACAGCTATCACAAGTAAATTCAGATCCTTCAATAAATTCGAAATTTTTTGGATTCAAGTGCCCCAAACACTTAGAGCAACGGAAACATCTCCTATGGTACAGTTTGTGTGATACTATAAGTCTTTGTGCAAGATACACAGGAAGACCACAAGCTATACATTTGTCTAAACCTGTTTTTCCAAATTTTATAGGTACCTATGAGGAAAGATAGAGAAAGTTTAGGAGTAAATAAGCATAAGCGAAAATAGTAGTGTTACAGATCACAAACAGACCATACACCAATTTATTAATGGGTATACACATAAACCAATTGTTTATACTCATGGTTTGTAGTTATATCATAAGTGTAAAAGAAGAATTTACTTATAAGTAAATTCTATTTTCTTTAAATAGAATTTACGCTTTCTTGTATTATTTAAGTATAATTATGTATACATACAACGTTAATCCCCGATACATTATCAACTTTATGTGTACACACACATTACAATAAACACTTAAAATAAATTGATACATTATCATAGAAGGTACTAACTGTGGATTGTGCTGTTGTTGACATTAACTTAGACTCATTTTCAGATGCCTTTGTATTAACTATAAGAAAAAAAAATGCATTGCATTAAAGTATAATCTATATTAAGTATTCAATGCATTAAGTTAAACTAGACTGACTATACCTGTATGACCAAGACGTTGATAAAATTGAGACAAATAAGTTAATATTGATAATCTGTCAGGGACTTCATTTTCTACCATATCTTCGGGATCTAGTAAAGCAGGTATTCCAAGATGTTTTTCAGCAATACTGAATGCTAATTGGTTATTATCATAAATGTTTTCAGGTTTCAAAGTAGACATGTCGCTGAAAATTTAGGTAATATTAAGTCATTTCTCAAGAATTGACTATTGTTACATTAAATTTTTTTATACTTCATATCACCAAGTAGGAAAATTACATAAAGAAAATAAATATGTATTCATTTTTGCCTTGAAAATGCTCTATTTTTATGAATGATGAGGAAACAATGCTGCTAGTCATATCTAATAGAGCTATTATAGAGAAAATAATATTTTATATTTCAAAAGCTTTGACAGGGTTTCAATTTTTTACATTGTTAAGTACTCTAGAGTATAGTATACAGGTAATTGTTAGCTAAATGAAATTAAAATTCATATGTGGGTAAATGAAATAGTAATTCTTATAGAATGTTGTTCCACATCAACATAATGTTTAAAACAAACATTTTATAACTTAATCATGTATAATCCCAACGATTTAGACCACACATATATTAGACTTTATGCTAATACTAATATTAAACTGAAAATAATTCCTATATTCGTTCGGTTTGCATTCAAATGAATGTCCCCATAGATATAAACAATCTTCAGAAATCTATATGTGGAAGTAAACATTGTCCTCCTGAATGGATTGAAAGAACTGTTACTTCTATATTTCTTAAACTTAAACCTGCTTTATTGTCTTTGCTAGTCTGCCAATGATAAATTATAGCCTATGTTTTGGCCAGAGGTACAGATATGCAGTGTGTGTTGTAAATTGAGATATGTTGTAGTTTAGTAGTCCAATACCGAATTAAAGTATAAACTAAGTAGGCAAGTATTTTTTATTACATTGTTATAATAGGTGTTATGTTTCAATTAGCAACATTTCTGCTAATTGGTTTTTATGTAGGTGAAGTAGCAGCAATAAAACTAATACAAATAAGCATTTAAATAATCCTTTACTTACATCAAGTCTGGTCTAAAGTGATGAACTAAAGCACAAAACGCGATTCCATTTCTCCATGATGTTGTCATGTTATCAATTTGCACGTTAGGACAATCCTTAACTAAACGTTTACACCACAACTCCAAAGCTTTAGTACCTTTCCTTTCAGACATTTTTAAGGGTTTTTATAAATATTTAGATTTATAACTTGAAATATTCATCATGTATGAGTCATTCCCTGGTTTTGTAGTAGCTAAAGCTGATCATAAACTGGTGTTTCATCGTTGATGTGGCGTTTTAAAAAATTAGATCACGAATAAATTATGAGGGATTACATAAACATATTAATATTATTGTTAGAGTACACATAAGAGGAATTCCAGAGTAAATTTGAAAGTGATCAATTGGTTAGTTGGCAATGTATGTTTTCACATTTCGTTAGCACTTTGCATAAATGTCGTGAAATTGTCAATGTCATGCTTTTTTTTAATATTATTCCATTCTCCAATTCCTAGAAGGCAAAAGAAAACTATGCCCAATCAGCTTCGTTTTCAGTGTTCTTTGAATAAAAAAAGCAGAATTATAATTGTTTGATGTAAATTCTCAGCTGACGGAAGTACTTTAGATTAACTACTTCTTACGTGTTTTTATACGTAATGTGGTATATTATTGAAATGTCGGTGATAGAATTCGATATTTGCGATTTCTTGCGATTGGCCTGTCAAATTTAATGAGCCGATTCTGTTCTGCTGCTTCGCCGGCCGCTGCCGCAGCACGCTCGCTTCGCTCGCTCAGCTCGGCTCGCGTGTTGGCTTTACTGGAGTTACAATAAAGGACTTTGTGGAACTTAGAAGAACGCGAAAACTTCAGTTGCACATATTTATCAGACCTTCCTATTCTTTTCACTTTCAAATTCATTATCAAAAATACTCAATAAATATTTCTTTTTTGACGGTAAATTTCTAAATAACCACACGATAATCTGGCATTTTCTTAACGTAGAGTTATACATCAATTATTTATCGAATAAATTATTTAGTATTCATTTGGATAATAACATAATAACTCAATATAAATTAAAAAAAAAAGCAATCGATCACACATTTTTACGTAATCACGAAACATCAGGTTTTTCAGTTTTTCTAATAGCTAACTGCTAGCGAATAACAATCTGAGAAAATCGTATACAAACTGGGCATATATTTTTTTTGTAAGTCCTCTGGAATTAATCGTAATATTTATTGAAATAATACTTTAATAAAATGTGTTCCCGCTGCATAAACGCGATAAAATCCTACCGAAAATCGTGCGCAAAACCGCCGTTTAAATAATAAAAATAATAATACCTTTTAAACACTAAAATTTGAGGTTTTTATCTACCAAACAAAACGAAATTTTTAGATATTACTGTAACTATTTATTTTCTTAATTATGCATAGTGTGAAGTGAAGTATACTAGCTGTGTCCTGTGTGGGATTTGTATGTTATTCACATATTAATGTTATATACATACTGTTAAATATGAAATGTAACGGGAGCACTGATCACTATGAACACGTTATCAATTCTTCATCACAACTATTATGTCCTTGACTATTCGACGACTTCTCAACAACTGACTCTTACAAGACCAAAAATCAGGCTTTTATGCTCCCCACTACACGCTGAAAATCCATTCTACCCTCTTTCTTGTTAGTAAAACGTTACGCAATATCACGTGTGGGTAATTAAAATGTGATTAAAATTAATGTGGAGCTAACAATACATATATATATACATATCTCACTCACGGTGTATCCCTAACAGGGTAGTCAGCGAGCACGGCGGATGGACTGTTCCAGTATCCAGTATCTGTGATGTTAGTTTGCCTGTCTGTCTGTCTGTCATGTATACATGTCTTTCTGTCATTCTGCCTACATATATTCTGCCTTCCTGCTTACCCAACCAGCAAAATTGTCCTATAACAAAAGCTTATACCCCAAAAACGTTGGATAAACGATGTATCAAGGTTTTAGCGGTGACAACTTGTTGTATAAAAGCGTTTGACACTACATCTTTGCTTTATAGGCTTATACAGCTAAAAGACCTTTTAACAATTGATGTAAAGGTTTACTTCACCATTTTATACAACGGTTATAGTCAGGTACTATAGCAAGCCCTAATGCGACTAGTACAGAACAATATTACTCCACAAAAGTGGTTGTAGTTGCCCTTATGTAAATGATTTGCGCAATTAAAGTTTCAAACGAACTGCTAAATTCACTTTGTTTTAGTAGTGAAAAAGGACGATATTGTGGTAATGTTGGTTTTCAGATCGCTGTTTTAGTACATAGTACTGAAAACTAATCGTTCTTCTAGGACTCGGATGGAAACGTAGGATGAGGAGATATAATTAAAAGATGTGCTTTCGCTAACTCGCGAATTTCTCAACTGACTTATTTTCTGACATTCAAAAATACCATGTTATTATGAAAGTAGCAACACTTTCAAAAAAACAGTGTTGCCATTTGTTAACGATTATGATTAGAACGATTAATCGAGGATATTGATAATAGCTACCAGTACGTTAATGGTTACGAAAACACTACAATAGAGCGATTTCAAGATACAGTCGAGTTTCAAATTACGCTTATGTAGTTTAACTGTACTATAATAGTTTTCAAATGCCTATTATAGCTTCAGTGACACAGAACACATATACTCTCATATATATTTGTCACAAAGACACTTTTTTAGAGCAGAATTGTTGTGTAATGATTTTTATAGTTCCTCTAATTCATAATGATAATATAATAACGTTTCTATCTCTTTTATGATATAACAACGACACATAAAGGTAGACAAAGTTATCTGCAAAAGAATTTCTGTCTCGGTTTTACAACAAAACTACAACATTTTGACCCATAGAAAATACTGCATGTATTTTAAATTTCTTTATGCATATTCATGATGCTTAACACCTACGTAAAAACGTGTCAAAATTACATATAAATATGTGTCTGTGTAAATGTCACAAAGACAAGCTTATAAGGAATCCTAATTTCATGATTGAATCCATGATGCATGCCGGTGAAAATATTGACATGACAAGTACTGTAATAGTCTTTAGGAAACTCAAAGTAATATTTTGGCTTGTAATTGATATTTGTTTTGGCAAAAACTCAATAACTCGAGCGGGCACTAAAAATTTCTTCGTAAACATACTCGTAACTCTAGTCACAGTAGTACTCTAGTCTATCAATAAAATTGCAGTCGCACATCATTTCCACCATGTGAGACGAATCATTTAATAACAAAATGAAGACGTATTATCTTATTCACCACTATTTATTGGTATCCTTTTTAAGTTAAAATTATTTCATTTCCTGTGACACTGCGTTGTGACCGAATGGTAAAAGAATGAATGATGAATGTTTGTGAGGTAAAGGAAACATGATCAACAATATAAAAAAGTCCTATAATAGCGTTGTGGTGACCCATACATCACGAAATTGAGATTTGCGTCACTGTTACATCAATTGTATAGGCTTAAATTGTTATGCCTGATATTGCTACAGGTCCACTACGACACTGATTAGTAATGTAATTGCGCCACTTTCTTTTTGAGTGAACCTTCTTTGGCCTTTAATAGGACGTTTTAGTCTTCTATATAACTGGCTGTTGCTGGTTGAGTATAATTAATTGTGCTTCTTCGTAGTCGTTCTACGGAAAAATAAGTTTGAAAGGTACATTTCGTGTGGTCCAAATATAAAGTTTCTTTTGCAAATTTAAATTTTTTTAGTGGAAAATATAAAAATAATCGTTATCTACAACTAACAAAAAATATTTACGTATGGGTATAGTTAAAATAACTTATAATAACATCAATTTTCAAATCCAAAGTCAAATCAATTAATTCAAGTAAACCCAAATGCAAGGTATTTTTAACCGACTTCAAAAAAGAAGGAGGTTCTCAATTCGTCTGTTTTTTTTTTTGTATGTTTGTTACCTCATAACTCCGTCATTTATGAACTGATTTCGAAAATTCTTTTTACGTTTGGTAGGTAATACTTCAGAGGTGGTCCCATTTAAATTTCACCGATATTGGAGCTTGGACTTCGAAGATACACTAGATAACACGACCTGGTTATAACCTTTATTTATATTGACGATTCTTTTGTATATCGTTGCGCTCCGGAATTAGAATGAAGTTAATTGCAGACCTGCCCTAGATATTTATTTAGGTCAAGACCACTCAAAAGGGAGAAATAAAAATTTTTTATTAAAAAAAATTAAACCGCCTTCAAAAAAAACACTGAAAAGTATAAAATAACTATCCTTTACTAATCAAAACTCAAGTACAATTAAAATAACTTTATAAATACGATACACATACCTATATAATTAAATTTGACAGTTATTGAAGTCGGTGCCAAATCAATGTGCAACAACATAAAGTCTATTAGTTTGGTGGGCTTGGCACCGACTTCAGTAACTGTGAAATTTAATTATATAGGTATGTGTATTGTATTTATAAAGTTATTTTAATGTACTTGAGTTTTGATTAGTAAAGGATAGTTATTTTATACTTTTCAGTGTTTTTTTTGAAGGCGGTTTAATTTTTTTTAATAAAAATTTTTTTTTAACGTCAAATCTACTTTAGTTCGATTCGAAAAGAAAACCTGGACACAGAAGAACCGTCAAGAAATTCAGCCAGGTATCATTTTTTCATCATCATTCTACACTAATTATTTATAATACAATGTCCATAAAGCCAGTAAATGCATGTGCAGGAGGATTATTTCCAGACTATTGTTGTGTCGTCAATGAAAACGCTGATTTTGTGGTGTGCTTTCTCAATCAGTGACCGTTTAATAACAAGTTTAAATCTCTTTTCCGTTAATTGAGTAATTTCTTGAGGAATATTATTATAAAAACGAACACAGTTGCCCAAAAATGAACCACTTGAATTTTGTAACTTAATTTAGGAATAGTTAGGTGATCACGATCACGAGTTTCCATACCATTAATAACGCCTTTCTTTTGAAATAGATCTATGTTTTCCCTAGTGTACATTATGTTTTCAAAGATGTATAACGAGGGTAAGCTGAGTACATCAATGTTTTTAAAATGATTTCTCAGCGATTCTCGTGCGTTCATACTATAGATGGCGCATGGGACGTATTGCCCTCTTTTGTACAATAGATAGATTTCACATGCGCCACTGATCCCCACAGCAGCAGGCCATAAGACATAAGACTATGGAAATATGTGAAGTACATCAGCCTAGCCGTAACCACATCCGTCAACTGTCTAATGCGTTTAATAGCATATATTGCTGAACCGAGCTTATTAGCCAAAGTCCCGATATGGTCCACCCACTGTAACTTATTATCTACTGTTAAACCAAGAAAAGTAGCTGATTTCGATAATTATAATTGTTTTTCACCCAGCTCTAGTCTATTATGGATTATGGATGCATTGGATAGGGAAAACTTAACACAATTGGTTTTTTGTGCATTCAGTAGTAAATTATTTATTAGCAGCGAACCATCTCGAGACTTCCGCCAAGGACCTACTCTGTTCGCCAATATCGCCAAGATTTAAAATGGACGTCGTTGTCATAATCAGTTCATCGAGAAACTTCCTAACAGCTGATATTTTTGTACCACCAGGCTCTACCAAGTTAACAATAATCAAGGGCTGCCATCAGTATCCTGTGACTTTTTGAAGGTGAGTTTAAGGGTGGCTTGCACCAACTATTTAAACTCGATCTAAGGAACTGTGATCTCGCTTGCACCAACTATTAAATAGTCGGACTCGGTCAGCTTACCAGCACCGGATTAGGATTCGATGCTGGTAAGCTGACCGAGTCCGATCTCTGTTATATCCTGAGAATACTTCGTTGAAAGGCGAAACACGTGTCGATTGGTGGTTTTTGGAGTTCGAGTGGAAAATAGCTAAAGATTTTAGTAATTCATCAGTATCACAGTCGGTTACTTGTTTTTAGCTGATTGCGGATCCGCACTGCTCGATCGAACGCCAGATGCTGGATCCAGAAAGCTCAAAAACATGCTGGATCCAGCCGGTTTGCTGGATCCAGCATTACAATTCCTAGTTAGCGTAATTCCTAGCGAAATGTAACGCGCCTCTGCAGCATATGCCTATCCAAATTTAAAAAAACTCTTCCTTAAATAATTATGATATTTGATTAGCGAATTTTACTCTTTTTAAAACGACTATTTTCGATTGGTGGAATGATTATGAGGCCACATAGACGGAACATGAAAGTAAAACACTTTGAACAAAAAATACTAGTGTCAAAATCAGTGATTAGAGTATTTTATTTGAATAAGGTACTTTAAAAATACGTACGTATTTTGCATTTTGTATTTAAATATGTAGGTAGTAATTTTATTTAAAACCATTTTGTATTTGAAATAAAAAAGAACCATACATTTGTATATTGAATTAAATTACTTTTAATCTTTCACCTACAAGACAAGCAGTTGCAAACGAAAATTTTGTCACGCATCAGACATCACTACAGAAGACATGACAAGTCAATTACTTGAAATAAAGTACATAAATATTGCAATATTTATGTACTTTATTTCAAGTAATGCACTATATAACTGCAATAAACAATTTAACAATTTAACGTCACCACAGAAGACATGACAAGTCAATTACTTGAAATAAAGTACATAAATTTATGTACTTTATTTCAAGTTATGCACTGTATAACTGCAATAAACAATTTAACAATAAACGGGTTTTTAATGAAGTGATCAAATATTTAGCTCGCAAATCATACAACCTGTTCCGATAGTTGCATGTGATCGACTAAATGAGTTGTAACCTATTGACTACTCCTTATGGGGGCTAATTTTTAGTTCTATATTACCAGTCTTCGTCGATGCTTTTTTTTAATAAATAATTTTACGCATCTCTGACAGAGAGACATACAGGATAGATACAAACATAGATATATATGCAGAATAGTTTTACAATGTTATGTACTACCAGTTTATGGACCAAGATCGCTTATTTCCGCTGTGTTCCCGCTGCGATCGTCGGCGATATTTCACGTTCGCATTGTGCGCTAATAATTGTTTAAACTAGCAATGCGAAGAAATTAATAGAGACTCTTAGATGTATATCTACTATCACTAATTATATAATTTAAAACTCCCAAAAGCAATTAAATGGAAAATCCAAACAAAATGTCAGCTTCACTAGAAGAGTTTGTATCTCAACAGCTTCATTTGGTTCCGAGCGACAGACGGATGAAACATTATTTTGATGCTTCTAGACGCAGTTAGAATAGATAGATAATCCCATCCTAAGATATCCCAATTCCTAATGAGTTGCGACTTGTTAGTCTATGTATAAAAGAGAAGAAGACAACATGTGAATAAAATCGTCAAAATCGGTTCATCAGCAACTAAGTTTTAAGCGAATAGGTAGTGCATTGCAATCCGATCTGGCTGATTTGGAAACCCGGCAGATCCGGCATCGTTTAGCTACCTACCGAATAAAGGACTGAACAATATCTAACAGATCTGGTCCTAAGATACCTGCTCAGTTATCTCAGATCCGCAAGTTCGATTATTATTTCGGATCTGGACCGGATTAGATTAATACCTATTATCATCTGATCCGGTAGGTGGCCAAACTATGCTACCCGATGTATTCGCCGGATTGCCAAATCTTAGTTTCTTGTCGGTTATTCTGTGTCCAGGTTTTCTTTTCGAACCGAACTAAGGTAGATTTGACATTCAAAAAAACCTTGTAATTACGAGAATTAATTAATTTGACTTTCATTTTGAAATTCACAAGATCGAATTGCAATACAGTAATACCCCGAACTTACGCAATAGGTGGGACTGAGCGATAACCGCGTAAGTCGAACTCGCATAAGTTGTTTTAAGTTATACGTATTCCGATGCACTGCATCATAAGAAGAATTATTATGTTTATGGATTCCAGATTAAGAAAACGCTAGGACTGGATGAAAATTTGATAATAAATAAGAAAGAGATGGTTCGGATATGTTTAGAAACTCTATTAGAAAGTAAGTGAGGATAAGGAGTAAAACAACTGTAGAAAAATTTTATAGAATGAAAATGTATGGTAGCAGAAGAGTAAGAAGAGGAATCCGACGAACAAAATCTAAGGCTGAATGAAGCACATAGTCTCAATCTTAATGGTTAGGACCTACAAACGGTCTATATATTATAAACAGTTTGTTAGTAGGCGTAACTCAATATGAGTGTAGTATGTGTATAAGAAATCTAAGGAATTTCCATAATAAATTATAAGGAATTACCATAGATTAGGGAAGTAATACATCAAATATTTACGTAACAGTACGTATGTATCTAGTACTTACATACGAAATATTAAATACTGTATTTGACGTATTTTTGATGAAGCCAAAGGATAGGAAAAGGAAATGACAGAAAGAAAAGATAATATACGACTTAACAAAGAGACATAAATATTTAACATCATATTATTGTCTTTTCGATAAGCAAAAACTATACTGATATCAACCTGCACGGTAACTACGGTGTAATACAAACATAATACAAACTATTAAACTCCGCGTATTATATTATGTACAATTATTTCATATAGTATCGTGTAAAGTACAATTTACTACATAAGAATCAAGATACATCAAAATCGAACGTAATAAACACAGTGCTACGTTTTCATGTTGCTTGTGAGATACAATATACTGAGTTGAGCCCATGTTCCAATTTTTTTTATTCTGAATTATTGAATAATGGTTGAAAGTGAGGGCTAAAAGATTGGTCGACAAATTCCAAGTGCGTCGGGTTTATACCCAGCAGGACACTGATTTGGTACACTTATAATATTTCTTGATTTTTCTCGAGGGTCGTTATTTGTTGTTTCTTCTTCGATATTTTCCAATTGTCTCTTCGTTTTGTAATTGCTGGGTTGGGAGAATCTAAAACCAAATACGATTTCATAACAATTTCACCTAATAATTGCGCAATTTTAATTTTGGTAGTATCGCATCTCTTGATTAATTTTTTTAAACACTTATTGCGTTATATTTATATAAAGACTTAGATTGTTACTTACAACGAAAATTTTAGATTCAAATCTCGATTTGCAATCCAAACTTCTCGACATATTCCGTTAATGTATTCTTGCCCTGGGGGACAATTAGGGGGAACAGTGACCACGTTCGAAGGGTTAAAATCCTTTCTCCATATTTCTTTGCAAACGCCATTTATCCATTGTTGGCCCGGCGGGCAATTTGGCGGAACAGTAACTACGTTTGAGGGATTAAAATTGTTTCTCCATATTTCTTTACATTCGCCGTTTACCCATTCTTGGCCTGCCGGACAATTTGGAGGGACAGTAACCACGTTCGATGGTTTAAAATCTTTTCTCCATATTTCTTTACATCCGCCGTTTATCCATTCCTGGCCTGCCGGACAATTTGGTGGGACTGTAATCATGTTCGAAGGATTAAAATTTGTTCTCCATATTTCTTTACATGCGCCGTTTACCCATTCTTGGCCTGCTGGGCAATTTGGTGGTACAGTGACGACATTAAGTGTGTTAAAGTCACTTTGTGTGTTACGACACCTACTATTTTGCAATTCTTGGCCATTACGACAAGTCACAATATTTTCAATTGGCCTTGCACTAACCGTAAAAATAAATACAAACAGCGAACTTAAAAATGATAACAAATTCATTTCACTTGCTTTTTGTAGATGTGAATGTTTTAGGTTCGTTTTACTAAACACTTATGAAAGACAACACTCTTTGACAATCGTATAAGAATTTAATTGATTTTGATTATCCTTATCGCTTTATATTTATGTATGACGACAGCTGATAGAGTTATCAGTGTTTTAATTAAAATAATGGTCAGAAATATTATAATAAAATTTTAATACCGAATTTAGTGTTAACTGAAAATCATCGACCATACTTACATACATACATATCTTCACGCTGTATTTCTAACGGAGTAATCAGACCAAATCATCAACCAAGAAATTACAATTACATATTTTTAAAATAAATAGACTGAAAGTGGTTACGACATTTACGTTGATTTGGCTTAGTCCTTAGAACAAAAAAATTCTCAGCCGATTTCAAATCATCATTGAGGTAGAAGCAGATGAAGGAGAACAAAACTATGTTTAGGTAAGCGAAATTTTACATGTGAGTGTGATATTTCCGGTCTTTAAATAAATCGACTTGAAACGATCTAACGATACCTAACGAGACCTTTATTTCTTTACCTTTTGTATTAATTTTAACAGTTTTCTCCAAATGCAGAGAACCTTAAAAATTCGGAATCGGTGTCACGCAGGAAAACGCAGGTTCTTTTTAAAATTGAAGATACCCAGCTCACTGCCAACTGAAAATGGTTAGAAATTAGTAAGGGACGCGATGTTGATATACCAAATCTCTAAGATTGAGACGAAGAGGCTTGCCATATTATAATTTAGTGCAAGATGCTTTTGTGTTTTCTATAAAAGCAGAAAGTATGTTAAGTAATACTAAAGAAAGAGCCAAGAGCTCTCATGGCCAGATATATACCTAATTATCCCACTTGAACAAGGATGGTGTCTATCGCTACGTTTGATAGGCCACGCTTTAAGAAAAATGAAAAAGAATCGACTCGAAACGTTGACCTACGACGATAGGTGACCTAGATACAAGGTGGAACACTTACCTAACGCACCTAATGGAACACTTAGATGAACAACCTAGAACCTAGATCAATGGTAATATAAGGTGGAACATCAAAACGAGCAACTCATGTGGAAATAAAGTGTGAATAAAGAATTTCGAAAAACACGGAGAGAGTATAACTGGAGTTTAGCGATGTCAGCAGGATGTAAACTGTTGGTAAGCTTTTATCAAATAAGTGATAAATGATGATACATTATTTTATTTTATTTTAAAAAGGTACATCTGCAGCACACAAATTACACATTCTTACACAAATTTATAAACGCTTAACAACCAATATGCATGCCAATTAAAGATATAGGTACACAATATTTCGTATGCTTATATATACACAGTAGTCAAAATATAAAATACAACAATACCAAAATAAAAACATAAAATAAAAAGTACAACAGAATACTACATTAGAAACACACTAAAAAGCAAAATACATATTAAAAAATTAGTGGGTCTACTTTTTTAATAACGTAGAGATTTGTCACATGCTTGATTTTTCTTTGATTATAAATTGCATGTCAAATTTGTCGAGGCAAGTTTTTGACATTATTGCTGCAATCTGATTATTTTAGTGGGTAACAATAAGTCTCCGTTTATTTTATTTTTTTATTTGATTCTTCATGTACACAAAATACAAATAAAAGACGAAAACACGACAAGAAAATATTGTACAAAGGCACTGCTTATTTCATGATGAAATCTCTTCCAGCAGACCTGCGATGGGAGACATAATAGTTAAAAGCAAATTTACTGTGTACAACATAATATTTATACTTATATACATAATATATATATACCGATATATATATACATTCTGTCAAGAAAGTATCAAAACATGGCAAAAGTGAAGGAAATAGTGACTGAAAATGCTCATTCAAGTGTGAGAAAGATAGCCGCCGAACTTTCTGTGCCTCACGAGTCGATCCGTACCATTTTAAATAATCACTTGGGTATGAAACATGTTGCCGCTCGGATATAATCCCAAAAGACCTGAATTTTCTTCAAAAACTCAATCGCATAAGAGTCGCTGAGGACATGCTAGAACGAGTCAATTCCTATCCAACATTCATGAAACGCATTGTTACTGGTGACGAGACGTGGGTTTACGAGTTTGACATGCAAACTAGTCAACACGCTTCAGAGTGGCGCCTTCCAACTGAACCGAAACCGAAAAAACCACGGCAAAGTCGATCAAACGTCAAAGTCATGTTGACTGTTTTCTTTAACTATCGCGGTGTTGTGCACTCGGAATTCTTGCCGGAAGGTCAAACGGTAAATAAAGAATATTATTTGGGCGTTACGCGGCGTTTAAGAGAGCAAATTCGACAAAAAAGGACTGATTTATGGAAAGAAAATTCTTGGATTTTTCACCAAGATAATGCGCCTTCGCACAAACCCATCATTGTGAACGAATTTTTGACCAAAAACTCAACAAATACCATCGAGCAACCACCTTATTCAACAGATATGGCTCCAGCCGACTTCTTTCTTTTTCCTTTACTCAAATTACCACTTCGTGGCACCTGTTTTTATTCGGTAGAAGACATAAAGTAGAATTCGCGGCGAGCACTGAACTCAATTCCGGAAAAAGCGTTTAAAAAATGTTTTGATGATTGGATTATTCGTTGGCGTAAGTGTATAGTTTCTGAAGGAGCGTACTTTGAAGGTGATAAAATAAGTTTGGATGAATATCTAACATTTCGTGTATTATTGATCTTTTCCCGGTACTTTCTTGACAGAGTGTATATACACACACATACCTACATATATATACAAATAAACAAAAATTAAACGAATCAGTTTGGCTATTCAAAGAGGCAATGCTGCCAGTCTGCTAGGTACCTTGAGCAATGACAGCTTTCTAAGCGGCAACTTTGAGGAAGTTTATTATTTAAGATAATGTGTAGTTTTAAGTTTGTAAATATTAACATATGTATGTACCTTTTATTAATAAAGTTACATATTTGTTTACAAATTTACTAAATACTCAAAGACGTTTTTAGTGGCGGAGACAAGTTGGTGCGGAAAATTAATTATTTTTAATGTTTCCTCAGAATTAACAATTGCTATAAAATAAATTTGTTACAAAGTTATTAATTTTTGAAAATTCTAATTTTATGAATATTTCATTTGCTAATAAAACAAAAAATAATGAAATTTCAAAAGAGTAAAAGGTTCTAAGTCTGTTAAAAATATAAATATTCATTGCAACGAATTTTAAAAGAATGTCGTTTCCCACTTTTTTTTGGTAATTACTCATTTAATTTCTAGCAACACAGAGGACATTATGAATTTCCGGTTAAATACCTAGTTTAATGTTATTTTACTATTTTTTACTTGTGAAACGTGATTCCTTGTTGTTTTCCATGAGAAGTATAATTATTTTATGTACATACATACATATCTTCACGCCGTATCCCTAACGGGGTAGTCGGAAAGGACGGAGCGCCAAGCGTCGCGGTCCTTATATACTTATTTCGCTTCCTCAAATCTCATCATTCTCCTCACACATTTTCGCCTAGGTATGAGAGTGCGTTTGACATTTCCGTAGGCTAACACTAGCTATTTGACCTTCATAAGTCAGCCTTGGTCTTCTTTGACTTCTTTTACCACTCACTTTTGCTCTATAGATTTTCTGCGTATCTCTTCATTGCTTATTTTGTCCGCAAGGATGACACCGCACATATTTCTAAGAGATTTACTGCATTTATCTTACTTTTGACCGAACCAACTTATATGATGTATATTCTTATATAATATAATACATAATGCATACCTATTACACAACTGTTCTATCGTTTCTCGCTTGAACTTATGTAATACCTACATAAATACATATTTAGGTATACTTACACTAGCATTATATAAATAGGATAAAGAAAATATTGGACACAAACGTAGATAAAAAACATCATGAATTATAATTCCTCACGGCATCTAGTCTAGAGTTAATACAGCTAACTTAGGTAGCCAGATAGCAATTTTAACTTGAACCAGGCGAGCAAGGTGTGGGGCCGAGTGGTGTGGGTGACCCGCCACAGGGGGTGGATCAACAGGCGCTTATAGCTCCCATTAAGTGGAGCCTTAGCCTGCCACCCCAAGACCGCAGTGCGTAGACTTCATGTCTACATCCTTCTCAAGGCCCTGTTTCCATTGAACACTGCGGATCTAGACTGGAGAGTCGATAAACACTCCTGAGGGTGTCGCTTCAGCGATGCCCTCAGAACTGGGTTGGGACCGAGTAGGTAATGGAGCCGAAAGGACCCGGCCTGGACCGGGGGGGAGGGGGTCGTATTCCTCGTCCTCATAATGAGGGTGGGGTCCGGCGTGTGGGGCCTTCGGCCCCGAGGTGGTCACCCTTATGTCGAGGAGTCCCACATACCCCCCTGCCACCCCCCTACGGCAGGACGAGATGCATAAAGCATTTCCTGACGCAAAAAAAAAAGGCGTGCGAGGTGTGACATATCAAAAAACAAAGTTGCACCAAGTGTTTTTGGCAACCATATTTATTTATTTATTTGATCAATAGATACTCCAACAGCATTATCACAAAATTACACCAACTAAAGTATCGAAAACATCTTAAACAGTGTGAAACACTTTTACAGGAGCATACAGCACTTACAATTATTATACAGTGAGAGTGATACCAACTATACTACACTAACAAAGCATTACAATTTTCGAATTTGGTAGATACAATAAAATAAAACAAAACAAAACATGGCAAAATGAGACAAAATATAGCTAACTTATCACAATATGGTAATAATTTTTTTTCGATTTTGTTGAGGGGTTCATGGAAAATGTCAACATTCTCTGGATACAGATCATTATAGGTACGCATAGTTCTATTCAAAGGAGAGAATTTTCCTACATTTGTTCTGAACTGAGGTATTGAGAAACATTTAGTGACAGGGTAACGTGGTATAGTTCGCGGAACTGTCAGGTTTATTTTGTTTAACAAATCAGGTGCGTCCAATAAACCGTTTACAATCTTATGTAAAAATGTAAGGTCAGTAACTTGTCGGCGCTTCTCAAGAGTATCCAACCGGAAATATAATAAACGTGCTGAATAATCAGAACGGTAAGGACAGCCCTGACATTTATAAACCAAAAACTTTGTTATGTTGTTTTGGATTTTTTCGATTCTGTCACTATGGAGTTTGTAGCATGGATTGCAGATAAAACTTGCATACTCCGAATTGCTTCGAATAAGGCTGTTATACAATAAAATTATGGTTTGAGCATTTTTAAAATCTTTGCAAATCCTTTTTATGAAGCCGGTCATTTTCCAAGCCTTTGTCACCATACTATTAATGTGACTTGCAAATGTTAATGATCTATCCAAGAGAACACCCAAATCACACACCTGATCAACTTCCTTGATAACAACATTCCCCAGCAGATATTTAGGAGCCATGATAACTTTTTTCTTTTTTGTAAAATTTATCGAATGACATTTTTCTGCGTTCAGTGTCATTTTATTCTGAATACACCATGATTGAACAGAATTTAAGTCATCCCGGAGAAGAATTATATCCTGGTTAGACTTGATCTGCCGATATAATTTTAAGTCATCAGCAAAGAGCAAGTATCTACTATTACGGATGCAGCCAGTGACATCGTTAATAAATAACAAAAAGAGCACCGGACCTAGGTGTGAGCCCTAGGTACACTAGATGTTACTGCAAACGTTTTAGAACTATAACCGTTAACAGTTACTCTTTGCATCCGGTCCCGAAGATAGGATCCAACCCAAGCCAAAAGATGACTATGTATTCCGTAGTATTCTAATTTAGAAAGCAGGATATCGTGATTGACTTTGTCGAATGCACTACTGAAGTCCGTATAAACCGAATGGATTTGAAGACCAGAGTCTATTGAAGATGAAACATCAGAGACATAACTAGCAAGGTTCGTAATAACTGATTTATTCTTTCGAAATCCATGTTGGCAGTTGCAGACAAATTGATTAATATAAGATGCAAGAGTTGGATAGATCACACGTTCAAAAAATCTTTGAAAATGTGCATAGTATTGAAATAGGGCGGTAATTTCTGATGTTAGATTTATCACCTTTTTTGTGGATAGGGACTACATTGGCTATCTTCCATATAGATGGGAAAACGGATGTCTGAAGTGATCGTTCGAATATCATTTTTAAAGGTAATGTGAGATGATTATGAGTCATTTTAAGAAATAGTGGAGGGATACCATCTGGACCTGCCCCCTTGCTTGCATCAATTGACTTCAGCAGTTTAGCTATACTGCGTTCATCCACTACTACAGCACCCATTGATTGTTGCGTATGAGGACTAAGAAAGTTTGGCTTACAAAACATCATTATGTTCGGAGTATACACTGAAGCAAATTGTTTAGCAAAAAGATTACAAATATCCTCACCCGAGTTAGCAGTAGCAGAATCCAAACTCATTAAACCCGGTATTTCAGACAAGGAACCACGGCGTTCCTTGACAAATGACCAAAACCTTCTGCTATTGTTACGGATAGCGCTCTCCACGTCACGAATATAGTCAGAGTAACAAATTTTAACTCAACTATCAATACGTTTATTCAATAACCTTAGTTCCAATCCATCTCTGGGATTACTGTATCTTTTAAACTTTTTTCTAATTTTTTTTCTCTCTAATAATTTTGATTAAATCACGTTTGAACCATAGAGGGTATTTAAAGTTGCGTAATTTACTTTCCGGTACATCAGACATTATAATAGATTCGATAATAACATAAAATTTACCAACCATATTGTTGACATCTCCCTCAGAACCTAATTCCTCTGTCCAATTCACTTGTTCTAATTTTAAATTAATTTCTTCGTAATTGGCCTTCCTAAAATTGTAACCAGAAAATACTTTTTCTTTTAAAAACTCTATACAATTAAAATTAAAAATATTAATTTCTAAAGCAGGATGATGAATATCGATTTTTGCAATAGAATCTAAGCTTTCCTGAACATAAATACCACTTAAATTTCCCAGAATTAGGTCTAAAATTCTTTTGTTGTGGTTTTTAACAGGGTTAAATTGAAAAAATTCATTTAATGACATAAAATCACTAGGTTTCAGTTTTCCTGAGTCATTGTCACCATCCAATATGCATCCCATCTCATCCCATCCCAAATGGCAAGCGTATACACTCGAGATACATTAAAATTTGACTTTCTAGTTACGAAATATCAAACTTACACGACGTTCTTTGCTACAAAGAGGATACAATGTCGACAAACAAACTTGCGTGATGATTTACAAACACGTTGCAATATTGCCACAAGTACAAATCCAAACATTTGGATAGCCTCACTTCATATTTTTCGTTTGATATATTTTGTGAACTGATTTATCAAATTTTATCTATACCTGTGTACATGCTTAAATTTATAAACAAAACAAGTGTATACATGTCGTAAACAAGTGCTCGGGAATTCCCTTTCCACATGAATAGCCTCACTTACTTACTAGCTGTTATACAGTGTTCGCTGTTAATTATTGTGATAGTGCTTAGTGCTCTTAACAGTACTGTGGTTGTGCAAAAAAATTAAAATAAAGAAAAAAAATTAAGATGAAGCAACCTCTATCCTTATATCTTATATATATACGTCGCTAGCAAACCTTTGGAATATAAGACATAATGATAGGGATTGTACATTTTTTCCTACTAAATGAATGTTTTTTTTTTTGTATAGAAAACAAAATAAACTTATCCCGTAATTATTACATCTCCAAAATAACAGTCAACAGTGACATGTTATAACCCTGGCGGATTTATACCCCCTTTTACATTAACCTTGTATGTGATTAAGTTGGTTCTGATTTCATGTAAGCAGCCTTATAGTAATCAGTGCTGATTACGAAAATGAGTAATTACCAAAAAAAAAAAACTGGGAAACTATATTCTTTTAAAATTCGTTGCAATAAAGATTTATATTTTTAACACTTTTAAATCCTTTCTCTTTTGAAATTTAATTATTTTTTGTTTCATTAGTAAATGAAATATTTAAAAAATTAGAATTTTCAAAAATTAATAACTTTTGTTAATTAATAACTGTTGTTAATTCTGTGGAAGAATTTAAGAAGCACTATTTTGACACATAATTTAAGAAAAAAAAAATTAATTTTCCGCACCAACTTGTCTCCGCCACTAAACACAAAGAACATCACTTTGAGGAAACGTTTCCTTCATATGGCATCCCTCGCACCATTCACACCTATCTACACTCATTTTAATTGCTGCAATTTGAATTCATAAATACATACGTATTTTGTACGGGTCAGTACATTGGAATTTATAAATGTTTACATAACCTTTATATTAGGTACCAAAATATGAACAGAAACTTGTTACCCACTAAAATAATAAGATTGAAGTAAATTGTCAGAAACTTGCCTCGTCTAATTTGACATGTAATTTACAATCCAAGAAAAATCAAGCATGCGACGAATCTATGCTATCTGGGTACCTACGTATTTATAGCTACCACAGCCTTCTAATGTACCTACCTACAGTCCTACATATAAAACATTAAAGCCTTAAATTTTAAACGATAGTAGGCAATGATGTTATAATACAAAAGATGTATTATAACATCATTGATAGTAGGTAGATGTAAGGAAATGTCTACAAGAAACGTGACGTACTGTATTCCTGACGGGTTAGTCAGGGAGGACGAAGAGTCGAGCTTCACAGTCCTTACATACTTCAAGCTACCTTTGCCTCATCCAATCCCGTCATTCTCTTTACACATTTTCACCTAGGTATACGCTTTTGACATTTCCGTCAGCTAACACTTTGGATATTTATAGGTGCGTAGGTACCTAGTTTATTATTCAAAAACTTGTAATTTTTTCTTTATATTACATATCTAATTTAGATAACTTTTCAAACAATAAAATAGAAATAATAGGAAAGCACTAATTACAACTCACATGACGACATTGTTGTTAAGTGTTAGTCATTTTATTGATTCTCTGAAAGAGCTCACAAACTTGGTTCGTGTACAAAGTTCACTCATACACCGAGACGGTTTAATAAAGTGGTCATGTACATATACGACATTAGGAGCGTAGTGTGTATTGGGGTGGGCGACTAACAATCGACCTAATAACATTCGAGAAACAGTTCTATGTCAGACAATTGGTCTGTGTAAACGTGTTCCTTGGAATAAAGTAAAAGTGAAGCAAAGGCGCACGTAAATGTGAAAATGAATAAATCGTTGTTGATAACGTTGTTTCTAGTGTTCATGATTATTATTTGTATTGAATCAAGGAAGACGTCTAGGAGTCGCAGTTCCGGTTCAGGTCGAGGTTCAAATCGGAAAACAAATTATAATCCTCAACCGGTACCAACCTCACTTAGTTATCCACAATCGTCTGCTCCCAAACCTTCTTTATCTGGATGGCAGGAAACACCGGCTCAACGCACTAAGTCTTCGACAACATGGCAGTCAAAATCTTCCAGTGGACAAAATCCCTCATATCCTTCGAGTCAAACAGGATTATCTGGTAGTGGTTCATCGAAACAATCGCCGACATATCAAGATAGTATACAAAAGAGCAATTTACCTAACCAACAGTCACACATACAACCTGGAACTCAATCAAATAATCAGGCAAGTCATTCGTATCCCTCTTCAAACGGCTTGTCAGGTAATGTAGGTTCCGGATCAGGAGGAATGGCATATCCAAAGCAACAGGGAAGTGGCTTGTCTGGAGCCGGTGGGGCTCCTCCTCCATATCCTGGAATTAAATCAGGAGATTATAACCGCCCCCCAACATATAACAGTGGAACAAACAATAATTATGGAAACAATAATTATCATAATCTACAAGGCCCACCACCTCCGTATACTAATTATGGATCTAGCTACGGTGGATATAATGGCGGTCATGGATTTCATGGACCTCCTGGACCTCAAATGCCTGGTTACTTCGGAAATTATGCAAATAATGGAAGAAGCTTCGGAGGCGTTAGTCGCACGGGAAGCGTTCTTACTGGAGTGGGTATTGCCGGCGCAGGTGTTGGAACTATTTTAACCGGTTTAGCTTTATGGAACTTGGCGAGGTCTACTGGACAGCGTCACCACACTGTCGTTTATGATAACAAAGGGCAGCCCGTTGCCGTAACTTCTAATGTTACTCAGTCATCCGTTGATCCTATCTTAGGAGACCTTGTTAACTGTACCTTAACCATAAGCAATGATAACGCAACAGAAGTGCTAGCGATACCGTGTTCAATTGCTACTTCGTTTAGTCCAGATGCAGATGTAAAAGATTCAAATGCTAACAATAATACACAGGATAATACTAAATGCATAATTACAGTCGTTACGAAGGCAGGTAGGGAGTTTATGACCACAATAGCTTGTTCAGTTTTGCTTAGTACGGCCGCTGAAAATAACGTTACAGAAGCCTCTATACCCACTGATGAAATAGAAAACGATAATAACACGACGATTTTTACAGGAATAACAAACACAAATACGAACAGTTCATCAGCTTTAATGTTGTCTAGCGGAAATAATGATTCTAATAATAGTAGCTTTAATCATAATTGTACTCTTTCACCTGGTGACGCTTCAGATCCAATTAATCCATGTTTTCCTGTATCACATAATTTAACTGTTATTCCACTGCCGTTAAATCATAGCTCCATTTTAACAAGTACTCCAGGTTCTGCTTAATTTTACCTTACTGTATTTAATTTGTTGATTTTCACAGAATTGTCGCAACGGTTCCTATAATAAAATAAGTATTTATTATATTGTACGTGTAGAATACAATATTGGTATGTACAATACAATTGAATATATTATTTATTGAAGTGTTTTATGAATAAGTCGGTATTAATATCGATTTTTTTTTAATTATATGATTTTATTGACAATTTTCATTTTACAAATTTACAAAATTGATTCCTTACAAAAATTTAAATTACCTACTACTTACGAAATGGTAACTATATGTGGAAATAATTGTACAAATCTTGCAAATTCTAACTACTATGTACAATATAGTAATTTATCTGTACTCTACCTAAATAATTATGCACATTTATAGTTAATTTTTTTAAGTAAATAAGTAGGTTATTAAAATGGAAAAACATATTTTCACATTTAATCAATCGGCACATGATAACTGCACAATAAAAACATGTTTGACGAAATTGTTTCATTAATAAGATTTAAGTACCTGTAAATTGTAAATCACATTTTTTGTTACTTAGCTATTGTATATGTATATATTAGTATAGGTATAAATCAATTATCACTGAATCTATATTCAGTGATAGTTGATAAAAGAAAAATACATTGTTACGTACGAATTTCCTTTATCAGATATGTAATAAAATAAATAATTAGTTAGATAAGATTTTTATTAAAGATAACATTTTGGAAACAAAAGTAGTCAGGCAGGTACCTAATAAAGTGAATCATCAGCTGTAATCGTTGTAATACAGTATACAGACTAATAATACCTACATCTATTTTATTGCTGTTCTTGTTTAGTACTCGGCGCTCTTTATATCACATTAAACAAACATACATATCTTCACGCTGTAACTAACGGCGTAGTCAGAGAGAACGGAGTGTCAAGCGTCGCGGTCTATATATTCTTTCGTTTTCTCGTGTTAGGTATTGGATCCAATTATCTTAGCACAATTAAACTGTTTTTCGTAGATTTTCTGAGCTATTAATATTTTACTAGTGAAAGTGATCGCTGTGACCGTTAAGAGGAAATTAACGTAAAAACACTTTATGCTCCTTGATAATAAGTAGAATAGAATGAATAGAATAGCCTGATATGATATGCTTGATTTTTACACTTCACCGCTGCAAGAAACCGATCCAGTGCGAGTCGGATTCGTGAACTGACATGTCTCGGTTACCGTACTGTTTGAGTTGTGTATATTGTACCTACTGTTGGAGCTTTGGTTATGCCAAAAATTTGACTACATAATTCAAATGTTTAATTTTCGGGTTACTACATTCATTTTTATAATAGAGTACCTCAGAAAGTTAATCGAATAACGAAAAATGGGTTTAGATATTTTATAAATTGCGCCGGTTCCGCGAACGGCTTAGTATTCGACCAATTGACTGCCTCTTTCATGTAGAAATGAAAAAGTAGTGGTTGTGGTTTGATTTATACTGACAAATTTATACGTGGACAAATTAATCTTATAGCTCAAATCCAGTAGAATAATTCCAGTGTGAAGGTAGAAAGAATAGGCACTAATAACTATTCTAAGTTTAGTTTAAACCCGCATCTAGGCGTACAAATTGTCTCTGAAAGTGTATAAAAATTATAAGTAGACCGCTTAAGTGAGTCCTCGCCCGCGCGGTACAGGGCGTGGGGGCCTGAAGACGGTTTGTAGCTCATTTCGCTTGCCACGCGCATATTACGTTTTAGCCACGTGGTTAGCGATTACACATATTGACAGTTGCGGACGCTTTGTGAGATATATACATGGGATTACAATCTCAAGATGAGTCAAAATTCTTCGGACACAAACTTAGTAGTCAATCCGAGCTTTTAACGTGTAGGAATATTTTAGAAGATAAAAACTGGATAATATAACGTGTCTTTTGATGATAAACTTAGAAAATGTGACTTATTACAATTAATTAAAAGGTGTTTCGCAGAACATATTTACAAAATTGACGAGTTATAAGCAGTGATCGGATAATCGGGCGCTAATATACCTAAACTTCATTTTTATGCCTACGAAAGAAAAATATGGACATGCCTTTTAGAATCCCGGATCCCGGAATCGTTTGAAATTCCTGATTGCTAAAAATGTTACCTGCATGCAAAATAGTTAGAACTCGTTGTGAAAACGATATATTTTCTTTGAATAATGCTTACATATACCCTCTCGTACTTTCAAGACGGCTGTTCCTTGTTAAACTCTCATTGTAATTTTATTAGATTTAAAAAGCCGATTCTAATGGAACTTTTAATTTATAATAAAAGTTTTTGTGAAAACTGGATTTGTAACAGGCCAGCAATCTAAACTATGTATGGAATTGAAACACTTGTGATTTTATGTGTAGCACCATTTATTTTCGTACAAAAGCAAATTATAAAATTATAAAATCTTTCAAAAAAAGTATTAAAAATTAAAGATGTACTTAAAAATTATACTACACAGAGTATAAGGAACGGTTATCCTTATTATTATTGTCTGATAGTTACAAGGGTGGTCTGAATTTATTTTAAGGATAGCTGTTCCTTATACCCGTTAATTAATTTGATCGTACGTTTCACGAAGTTAGCATTTCTGTGTCAGGCTGTTGTGAACATGAGGGAGAAACGTTAACGTCGTCATCGTCTGATTCCACTTGCTTCGAAGTACTCTCACTTAGGACATTCATTGAGTTAAAATAAATAATCATAATTTTCTCTAGATTTTCAATTTTTAACCTATTTCTCTTAACATTTAAAATCCACTTATATGTTGAAAAGGACCTTTCAACATCCACGGAAGTAAGTGGCGCAAACTTGTAAAGATTAGCGTCATTTACTTCCATAGAGTTTAGTGATATTTCCCTGACTACGTCAAAATCGGGATTTCTATCCATGAGTTGTTCTAACTTTTCTGTCAATTCATTATTTGATGTCCACTCAATTAGCGTTCTTACCTCGTCAAATATTTCGAATGCCTGAGATATGGACAAATCATATGTTTCCAACTTTTTTATTGCAATCTGAATAATTTTAAAATGCTCATCTATAAATTTTAGATCGGGTAACAAGTTTTTTTTAGTTAATACATTTCTAACATGTTTGATGGAAATAGCTTCATTGCTATTTAACGAAGACATAACGTTAGAGATTTCATTAAAATATTTTGCATAATAAAATGCCGCCTCCAACCAAGTACCCCATCTAGTTATTACTAGATGGGGTTGTTACGTTATTACGGGTTGTGGAGGCAACGGTAAATCTGGATACATGTCCCTTAAAATTTTTACTCTATTGGGAGATTTCAGAAACACTTTTTTTACATTTGATATAAGTGTATCCACGTCCTCGTAATCTAAACGCATTTTTTCTGTTAACCTATACAATGCGTGAGGTAAACAAGTAAAATGTTCATGTTAGGGAAAGTTTTGTTCAATATTTTGCCAGCAAGTATCATGTACGCTACACTATCGGTGCACATCATAAGCAAGTTTTGAACTTTAGATTCAAATAAGTCTCCCCACAAATTCTTCAAGTATTCAATGACAAATTGAGATATTGATTGTCCATTCACAGCGTCTAGAGTCTTACAGGCCAACATATAAGTCTGTTTAGGTTCATCCTCAATTAATGGTTTTACTAAAAAATGCACCACATTTCGATCCATAAAATTTGTAGTTTCATCTAATGAAATCCATAATTTACAATTATTTACATCGTCATGAATACTTTTCATTTTAGCCTGGAAAACACGATTTAAATATGTTTTTCTCAATAAAGATTCACTAGGAATAGTACGATTTTGTTTGCAGTTACAAATATATTTTTGAAAAAAGTTTCGAAATGTGGGATTTTCTAGCTTTGACCAAGGTATGTTGCAGATTATCAGAAAATCTACAAAATCAAAATAAAAATCATCTGTTTGAAGATTTCGATGTTTCTGCGACTTTATGTGCCGATCAACATTTGTCTTCTTTGCCTTCATAGTAGTTTCACACTTACAGCTAAATACAGTTTTACTTGCTGCGTCGTAAATCATCTCAGGAATATCCCTTATCCATGACTGGGCAATGTCTTCGACTGGAATCGGGTCTGCCATTTTAATTTTACAAAAAGGATCGAGGACACAGCCAACCAAGATGCAGTAATCGCAGACTAAAATAAAAAAGGAATTCAAAATAACAAATCAATTTCGTTTTCATTTAGTTACGCATTATTCTAGATTATTTAGCGCAAATGGTAAATCATCGAACTACAGGGTTAACTAAAAAACAACTGAATGGTAATATTCTGTATTTAAATAAGTATATTATTTTTTGCTATACAACTTTGGTGACACTGCAATTGCCCCGTAGAAAATAAGAAGTAAACATTTCTTACATAAAGTTGTCGTTCCAAGCAAAACAGATATCCAGATAACTATGCAAATCAAAAACCGTGGGAACGCCAAGTCGTTAGATAAAGGAGCAAAACACAACACAACACCCGAACGCATGAATAGCCAGACAAGCGACGAATGAACCTAAATATGCGCGGGCGCAGGGTCGAACACCCGCCCCCTCCCTACTTCAGTCCCCGCTCATCCCTTCGTAGCGTTATCGCAGCCGCATTTTTGCTCTAATTGCGTCATTTCTGTTGGTCGTCTAATTATGTTGGCCAGGTAATATTATTTGCTGTCTCACTCATTTACTTGCACTTTGCATTTGAACGAATAGATTTTGATAAAGTCATCTACTCACATGTAGACTAATGTTTTTGTGTTGCTTGCTTAGAAATATCAATAATTGAAAAATACAACTGAGAACTTTTTTAGCAGTCGGATGACGGTGGTTCTGGACAATTCAGGTATTCTATGTCACTCGAGATGACCTAAGGATTCTAACAATACCACACACTTTTAAATCGGTTCAGGCATATCGGTTTAGGCATTTAGAACTTATAGTAAAATAAACAAACGGACAAACATACGTATACATAAAAAATATTACAATCCTTTTTTTTGGCAGTCGTGTAATAACTACAAGTAATATTTTTTAGTCTTCTATTCATATAAAATACAATAAATTAGTCGATTCAATCACTAAACTGTTAGATAAATAAATCAATTTCCACTACTTGACCACATTGTGCACATTTCAATTTTTTATTGAAATTCCATTTATTTTGAATAAAATAAAGATACTAAATCAAAATAACCATTGCTATAATTTCATTAAGTTACTTATAGTTGTTTTTATAAAATTCTTACTGTTACTTAAACTGTTAATTACTTATTAATTCAGGAAGGAATATCCATATGATTCTTTCAAGAAAAGAAGTTTAGGTATACAAGCGCCCGAGTATCCGATCACTGGTTATAAGTATTGCATTTGGGTCGATACCAACCACATCTAAACCCTATTGAATTAGTCTGGGACAATTAGCACAAAAAAATATCGATTCTAATTTGGATCAAAAAAAATACATTAGAGGGAATTATTAGAATTATAGAGGGAATATTTGCTGAATATTCTGTAGAGAAGTGAGAGCATTGTGTTAACCACGTAATTGAAATTAAAGATGAATACTGCAAACATGACAGACTTTCAGATGATGTTGTTGATCAATTCATTATTAATGTGCAAGACGATTCTGATGATCAAGTTCAAGTGATATTGATAATATGGACATAAGTGATTGATTTATAATCTTGATACCTTGCGTTAAATAATAGTGCAAAATTTTATTACTGATTATTTTATTTTTTTACAGTATTAGCATAAAGTTTTTTCACTCATAGTATCCTTATAAATTAATTTTCTCATTAGAAGAAACACCACCATGTTAATCGTTACCCGCAATGACATCACATATCTCAAGAACTGTCCAGTGCAAAATTCACCTCTTGCGAAAATCACATTCTCGCGCTTACCGCACGCTCCTCCCTCGTTCCTTTTGTTGCATACCCCCGCACCGCTGTATCGCGCGGGCGAGGACTCACTTAAGCGGTCTACTTATAGTGACGAGATCGAAATTGCACGACAAGTTTCAGTGTTTCGTGAGTCGTACTTACACAAAAGTTCTTTGTCTTACTGTCTTAAAACCCTAAAAAACATTCACTCAAATTTTCATTTATTATTCGATGTTTATTTAAAAGTCGCGGTAGTCGGATACCGAAATAATATTTCTTTGGTAATTTTAGTTTTCGGCTGGGTGGTCGGATTACTAGCATAAGCAGTAGAAAGTAACGTTTATTTCTATGTTATTAAAGCTTAAAGTAATTTATTTTATTTCAGAGTTGTGAATTTCTTTAAATAGATTGAATTAGCAAGTCAATTTTCGAACACGATAATACGAGTAATAGGTAGGTACATATTTTACACAAAATATATGATTCAAGTATCAGTGGCCGAAAGCCAAATGTGTTCCGCTTTTAGTAGAATATTCGGCCATCTATTCATTTTATATAGAAAACATAACGGCGGAAAACTAAAAGTGCAATTTAGTGTATCTTAGTTACCGGCAGTGAATTTTTCTATTTCCATTTAAAGTTAATAAAATCTGCGTTTTTTCTGCTATTATTATCATATACAAGTCCCCACGGCTGAGACACAGGCCTCCCTTCACATAAAGAAGTTCGAGGCATATTATCCACTGCACTCGCCCAGTGAATTTCACGTTCTTTTCGAAAATGTTGGGAAAAATAAACATAATACTACTCTGTCAAGAAAGTACCGGGAAAATATCAATAATACACGAAATATTAGTTATTCATCCAAACTTATTTCATCACCTTCAAAGTATGCTCCTTCAGAAACAATACACTTACGCCAACGAATAATCCAATCATCAGAACATTTTTTAAACGCTTTTTCCGGAATTGAGTTCAGTGCTCGCCGCGAATTCTACTTTATGTCTTCTACCGAATAAAAACGGATGCCACGAAGTGGTAATTTGAGTTTAGGAAAAAGAAAGAAGTCGGCTGGAGCCATATCTGGTGAATAAGGTGGTTGCTCGATGGAATTTGTTGAGTTTTTCGTCAAAAATTCGTTCACAATGATGGCCTCGTGCGAAGTCGCATTATCGTGGTGCAAAATCCAAGAATTTTCTTTCCACAAATCTGGCCTTTTTCGTCGAATTTGCTCTCTTAAACGCCGCATAACGCCTAAATAATATTCTTTATTTACCGTTTGACCTTCCGGCAAGAATTCCGAGTGCGCAACACCGCGATAGAAAGACAAAGAAAACAGTCAACATGACTTTGACTTTTGATCGACTTTGGCGTGGTTTTTTCTGTTTCGGTTCAGTTGGAAGGCGCCACTCCGAAGCTGACTCCGAGTCAAACACTACACCAACGCCTTAAAGCGAAGCTTACCCATAGAAAGGTGATGGTAACTGTTTGGTGGTCACTTCATGGTGTAAATCACTACAACTTCCCCCGATCCGGTCAAGCAATAACAGCAAATATCTACTGTGCAGAACTCTGAACAACGATGGCGATACAATACAAAACAGCCCCGACTCGTCAATTGATTTTCACCATTATTGCTCCATGATAACGCAAGACCTCACACTCCTCGAGAAGCAGTTTTAACACTACAGAACCTGCAGTTAGAAACCATCTGTCATCCATCGTCCGTACTCCCCAACCGACTACCATTTTTCCGCGATTTGTACGGAAAATATTTTCTTCCCTGAAAGCAGTACCAAATGCTCTTCCACAGTTTGTGGATTCCAGTTCCCCAGAGTTCTATCGCAAAGGTTTAAATGAACTTTTGATTAGATGGCAAAAATGTATAGACAACGATGGGTACTTACTTTGATTAAATAAATATATCTCGTCCTACAAAAAAAATTGATTAATTTTTAATATTGTGGTTCATTTTAGGTAATTGTATAGTTAACCTACATGTGAAAAAACAACTTTTTGTAAAATATTATAAAAACCGGTAATTATCGGTTTTCGGGTCACCTCGCGAAATGGCCGAGCTTTAGACCAACTGACCGATAACCTTAATCGGGAAAGAAAAACGATAATTTTCGGAAATTTATCGATTATCGGAACATTTCGATAATTGCATGCCCTAGCGCCGACGCCAGCACAACAACCGCGGCATAAAGGACCCGCGCCCCAAACGTGTTCAGCGGCGCCGGCTCCTTCAGCGCCGGCGTTCGATCTCCTCGGCGACATCCAAATGCTTGCCGACCTCGTTAAGGATATCAACCTTAACGAAACTAAATTAGTCACGCTTAAAATTCGCGACTGTAGAGAGGGACGGCTCATCATACTTGCCGAGCACGCGTCCCTTCTGGACAGCCTAAGCTGCTTCACGGCGCCCCCTCGTAGGTTATAAAACCGGGCACCCACGAGACAACTCCCTCCGCGCGCATCAAACCACACGGGCTCTCAATCTCCTTTTTAACGCGGACGGACTCCGCAGGCAAGGCGACTTCCTTCACGAGTTTACGGGAGACCACTAAATAGATATAATGCTAGTGCAGGAAACCTTTTTGAAATCTATAAATCGCAACCCCGGCCTCTCCGGGGTTAACATCGTGCGCAACGATAGGGTGCCCGCCCCCAAAGGCGGCACTCTTATCTACTACGGAAGGTCCCTGCACTGCATTCCGATCGATACGCCCGCCCTCACTAATATAGAGGCGTCGGTGTGCCGGGTGGCCCTCACGGGCACGCGTCTATCACACTTGCGTCTGTTTATCTCCCTCCCGGTAAAGCGGTAATTAGAAGCGATCTAGAGGCCCTCCTAAACTTAGACGACTCTGTCATAGTCGCCGGCGACCTCAACGCTAAACATCGTCGCTGGAATTCGCACTCCACCTCGCGAAATGGCCGAGCTTTAGACCAACTGACCGATAACCTTAACTTTGACGTTATCGCCTAGGCGAGTGGTTCCGTCTTTGGAGAATCGAAGTCAACCGAAATCGAAGACACGACGACCAGCCGCGCCCGCCGCGCTAGCACTCCGTACTATCACACTTTTCGGCCAGGATATCCCTTGGACTAGGGAAGTCAAATATTTAGGAGTCACCCTTGACCGCGCCATGACCTTCGGCCAACACATCAAAACGGTCCGCGACCGCGCCGCGTTCGTCCTCGGTCGTCTCAATATGCTCATTTGCGCGAAAAGTAAAATGTCCCTCAGACACAAAGTTACTTTATATAAGACGTGCGACAGGCCTATCATGACGTACGCCAGCGTAGTATTCACTCACGCTGCGCGCACTCATATCAACATATGATAACTGTACACCCGAATTTGGCCAAAGAAATTTTCGATCCGATCGGAATTAAAATAACGCGGGTGCATAAATTGACATCACTTTTTTTGAAAAAATCTCACATCCGTCTCAAACTCTTTATAGTAGTCATACATTTTTTTAGAGGGTACTTGTTTAATCTTATTCTTGTCCACAAATCGCAAATTTTCTAATTTAATAATAGCTTCCTGCTAAAAAGTTTCATGAGCCGTAATGTGAATTACTGCAGTTCTTAAAGGTTTTCCTTGATTCTTGCTTACTAATGCAGAACCATTGCAAGAGTCAAATACATCATCGAAAAATGACATCAGGCGTGAGGTGTTTTGAAAGTAGAACTTACTTCCCGTCCATCGAGTCGATAAATTTTGTTTATTGTATTTTCCTCGAGCCGCATCTTACCATACTACACTTAGGAATTATTGTGGCATTATGGTAGCTTCTTTTTTAACAATAGAGTTCCAATATCAAGAACAAAATCATAAAAACATTAAAAAATATTAAATTCGTTAATATGTTTTGACACTTCGTCTACTTATCAGCGTGTCGCAAAGAATGGCGGACCGGCACGTTTTGAGATTACGACGGTCACAAATAAAATTACTCTTTGAGAAAACTATTATTGTTTTCTCTTGCACATACAAGAAGCTTTAAGTCAAAAACAGACAACGCTACGTTTGAATGTTATATTTTAGAATATAATTATATAATTAAATGTAGCTACAGATCAACATGCCATGTCCTTTAGTTTCCTTAGTCATTGACACAAAGTACTTTATTATATAGAGAACAAACTGGGCCTAAAACGGGTAACTGCATAACTAATGCCATCTGTAATCCAACGTTGGAACTACCATACGTAAATATATAAAACATAGGTATAAATATGCTTTATTTCAGATATTTAATGGGAAATAAATAAAACTTTATTTTAAATGGAAGTAAATATATAATATATAGGTATAAATATGCTTCATTTCAGGTATTTAATGGGAAATAATTAAAACTTTATTTTAAATAGAAGTAATTGGAACTTTATTACAATAATTACATGCAGTGTTCTTCAAAAAATTAGGGATGGGCAAATGGAAAAAATATATCGATATATATTGTATCGATATTTTTAAACAATATCGAAATATACAGAGCAAAAAATATCGATATTTCGATATATCGATATTTATGCCCCAAGGCGCGATTACCTAAAAAATTGTCGAAGAACGTGAAAAAAAATTGACACATTTTGCATTTATGTTAGTTTTATACATACATACATATCCTCACGCTGTATCCCTAACGGAGTAGTCAGAGAGAACGGAGCGCCAAGCGTCGCGGTTCTTACACACTTCTTTCGTTTCCTTAAATCTCATCATTCTCCTCACACATTTTCCTCTAGGTATGCGAGAGCTTTTGACATTTCCATCCGCTAACACTGGCTGTTATTACAAAAAGTGGAATACATAATCAATATAAAATGAAGACTCCACGGGAAAAACAATGAATGTCAAAAAATTATTAGTAAGACAAAAACAACTTTTTATAGTTTGAAAGTGTATTTCTTTTATGCTCTTTTTATATTGAAACAAGTTATTACTACATAAATATATTCTTTGACTTTACTTAAAAATATGCTTTAATTTTATATTTTTGTAATTATTACAAAAAGTCTGAAATTAGTGTCTAAACTCATTGTCATTGACATTACTGGTTTTTGCATTACAATGACATTCATTATTAAGTCAATTTTTAAACTAACTTAAAAATAATTAACATGTATTCAAACAATCATCTGTTTATACACACATAATTTTCAGCTTTTTTTTTTGCTTTTGTATTCAGGGATTCAGGAGATAATCTTGGAAAACTTTTTATTACTGTAGTGACTAGAACTTCCCTTGAAAGATTTTAGGTGTTCTTTTATTACTCTCAATGTGGTATCACTTAATTTTTTGGGCCGATTTTGATGTTTGCCTCGCTTGTTTTGAGGAGCCACACCATTCAACTTTAGATGAGTTTGTATATACTGAACTTTACTTTTAGGCATACCAAATGATGAACAGAAAGCTTTAAAACAAACTTGAACCTCGTGACAAACATCGTTTCTGACAATTTTTTAGAATTATATATAAATTTCAAATTAAGAGGTTATGGGCCATCGAACTCGTGAAAATTGAAGAAAATGGCAAAATCTCATTATAATATAGAGCCGTTGCAAAAGGAAAACTACGACACGTGGTCAGTGCAAGCCCAAGCCGTGCTTATTAAAAATGGCTTATGGGAATATGTATCGGAAATAAAAAGAAAGCCTGAAGGCGATGCAAATGCTATTGCAGAATACGAGAAATACGACTTACTTGCGCGATCAGAGATTTTATTGCTAATATCTCCGGCGGAACTGAAACAAGTCAAGACGTGTACGACGTCTAGAGACGTTTGGGAAACCTTGATATCAATTTACCAAAGTAAGGGACCCGCACGAAAAGCAACCTTACTGAAGCAAATTGTACAAAGTAAAATGTCTGAAAATGGCGATGTTCGGGACCATTTGACTAACTTTGTAGACATTGTTAGCAAATTAAAAGACATGGACATCGACATAAACTCCGACTTATTGAGCATCATTATGCTCTATAGTTTACCTCATTCCTTCGAAAACTTCCGAATTGCCATTGAGACAAGGGACACATTGCCATCACCTGAAGAATTAAAAATAAAAATAATAGAAGAAAGGGAGGCGAGAAAAAATAAAAACAATGAAAATATCAGAAACGAAGAAGCGTTCTACACTAAAAATCACTTTAATAGAAACAAGAAAAATGACAGTAATAGTGATAAACTTGAAAATAACGCCTTTAAATTCAAATGTCACAAGTGCCACAAGAAAGGTCACAAAGCAGCAGAATGCAACAGAAATAAAAGAAATGATTCTAACTATAAAGTTGAAGAAATAGGAGAAACCTGCTTTACGACAGGGTCATCGGTATCAAAAAACAGATGGTGTATTGACAGTGGGTGTACCTCACACATGTGTAATAACATTAATATGTTTGAAAAACTAAGCGAAGGTGAGGGAAAACTTCTAAAATTAGCTGCTGAAAATCAGACTGCATCGGTTGAAGGCACAGGTAAAGTTGTACTAATTATGACAAATAGAAATGTGAATCTGTGGAACACGCTCTATGTACCAAAGTTAACATCAAATTTAATATCAGTGACAAAAATTACAAACAGTGGTCATACTGTAATTTTCAATAAAAATGGAGCGATAATCAAAGATGAAAACGGAAAAATAATATTAAGTGGAAAAAAGGAAAACGGATTATACTATGTAAAAGAAAAAGAAGAATATGCTAATAAAGCTGAAATAAGTGAAATTAATAAATGGTATATGAAGTTAGCACATATAAATGAACAAGATTTAAAAACAGCATTACAATACAAATCTTTGAGAGGACTGAAATTAAATGCTAATGACAGATTGGCAGAATGTGAAGTGTGCATTCAAGGCAAAATGACAAGATTGCCTTTCCCAAAAGGAAATGAGAAAAACAGAACCATGCAAGCGCTAGAAATAGTCCACTCGGATGTTTGCGGTCCAATGCGAGTGAAAACCCCTGGTGGAATGAAATATTTTGTAACCTTCATTGATGAATTTTCAAGGTATTGCAAAGTATATTTCATGAGACAGAAAAATGAGGTTCTAGAAAAATTCATTGAATATAAAAATGAAGTAGAAAACTTCACAGAAAAGAAAATAAAGTATCTACAAACGGATAATGGAGTAGGAGAATATACAAATAAGGATTTTGATAAATATCTAAAAAAAAATGGTATTGTGAGAAGGTTAACTACTCCATACACACCACAACAAAACGGAATGTCCGAAAGAAAAAACAGAACCTTGGTAGAAAAAGCAAGATGCATGTTGATACAATCAAATATGCCAGAGGAGTTTTGGGCTGAAGCTGTGTTCACAGCCAATTACCTAACAAACAGAATACCTACCAAAACAACAAATTATATTACACCATTTGAGAAATGGGTTGGACGTGCACCTTCAGTAAACCATTTACAAGTTTTTGGAGTTAAAGCACATGTTTTGATAAAAGGACAGAAAAAAGGAGTTTGAAAAAAAGACATTGGAAGGAATATTTATGGGTTATTCAGAAATAAGAAAAGCATTTAGAATCTGGATACCAACTCAAAGAAAATTAATAGCCACCAGAGATGTGAAAATAATGAACATAATGTTTTATGAAGATGAAAGGAAAATAAATCCAGAAATAACTAAGAAAGAAAATTAAACAGATCATGAAGAGAAGGAAACTATAGAAATAATAGAAAATGACGCTATTGAGGGCGAGATTCTTCCTTTTCAGGTACCTATTCCTTTTCAGGACATTTCTTTTCAGGACCAGACCGAAGAAAGTACTGATGAACATGACGATAGAAACGAAGTCATCTCAGAACCAGAAATAGAAGTGCTAAAATCAAATGATAGATTGGAAGAAATTAAAAAAGAACAAGGCGACCTCCAACATGGACAAAAGATTTCGATATGTCAACATATTTATGTGAGGAAAATGAACAGGAGTGGCAAACAGCCATAAGAACAGAAATAAAAGCACATCTAAAGAATAATACTTGGAAAATAGTCAAAAAAGAAGAAATAATGTAGTTACATGCAAAATGATACTAAAAGAAAAAATAGGAGCAGATGGAAAAGTGGAACGAAAAAAGGCCAGGCTCGTTGCTCGAGGTTTCACGCAAGTACCTGGAATAGATTTCAATGAAACATTTGCACCTGTATCAAAACTAAGTTCTGTTAGAACACTGCTTGCTGTAGCTATGGAAAAGAATGTAAAACTAAATCAATTAGATGTGACAACTGCTTATTTAAATGGAGAAGTAAAAGAAAATTTGTTAATGGAATTGCCAAAAAACTTAGAAAAATATCTCTATGATATAATGTTAGAGGAAAAGTTAAAAGAAAATAAAACTATATTTCAAAGAGCAAGACGAATGCTTACAGATATAAGAAAAGATGGGAAAGTAGTATGTAAGTTACAAAAAGCAATCTATGGTCTAAAACAGCTGGTCGTGAATGGTATGAAAAGTTAGATAATGTTCTACAAGAATTAGGTTTTGAACCATCACAAGCTGAACCGTGCATCTACAATATGTCGAAAGGGCGAGAGACGATAATTATCGCCATATATGTTGATGACCTAATTGCTGCTTATTCAAGTGAACAAGTATGGAATAAAGTAAAAACAGGCTTAACTAAAACATTTGAAATGCGAGACCTGGGTAAACTGAACTACTGTTTGGGCATAAACTTCGAAGTAAATGAAGACTCAATTAAAGCAACCCAATCTGAATATATAAAGGAACTTTTGAAGCGTTTCAAAATGGAAGATTGCAAGCATGTGAGTACTCCCATGGAGACTGGACTCAAATTAAATAAAAGTGCTACCTTAAGCAAGAATCCATACCAGAATTTGATTGGAAGCCTAATGTACTTAGCTGTAGCAACAAGACCTGACATAATGTTCGCAGTGTCATATCTAAGCCAATTTAATACATCACACGATGACACACACTGGAAGTGTGCGAAACGTATACTTAGATACTTGAAAGGATCTATGGATCTTGGAATAACCTTCAGAAAAACAAGTTTGCCGTTAGAAGGATTCGCAGATGCAGACTAGGCTGCCTGCAGCATCGACAGAAAGTCTTATACAGGCTACTGCTTCAAGTATGGTGGAGCAGCCATTAGTTGGGAATCAAAAAAACAACGCACTGTTGCTTTGTCCACAGCTGAAGCGGAATATATGGCTTTGACTGAGGCGGCAAAAGAAACACTACATCTTAAGCAACTTTTACTAGATATGGAAGTACCACAAGGAAAAATAAGTATTTGGAATGACAATCAAGCTGCACAAAATTTAGCTAAAAATCCTATTACAAATAAAAGATCGAAGCATATACATGTAAGAGAACACTTCATACGAGACACAATTAAGAATAATGGTATTGAAGTGAAATACAAGAACACAACTGAATTAGAAGCGGATATCTTCACAAAAGCTTTACCAGGACCTCAACATAAGAAGCTAACAATAATGTTAGGAATCTGTTAAACTGTGTTGATTGTGAGGGCGAGTATTGTAGGATTAAAAATATATGTTCCATGTATAACACAAATCAAACTGTTTATCTCTTCTGTTGATAATTGTTATCTGTGTAATTTGTAATATCTGTATGTCTCCAGTCTATTGTGTTCCCAAACATAATGTGTGTACTCTCTGTGTGTTTTTCCCTGAAGCAGCTATGTGTTGTAAAATTGTGATACATATTGGTAAATAAATGTGTTCATTGATTACAGTGGTTTTTTGCGTTCCAATTATATATAAATTTCAAATTAAGAGTTGCAATAACTTGTTCATCATTCCAGAAAGTTATATCGTAATGTTTGTCATACAATAATAAACCTTGAATTGGTTTAAATTCGTACCTTAGAGTTTTAATTGCCGTGTATAAATTGTGACGTAAACGCACTCCCTAAGCAGACTATATTTTTAGCTAACATTTAATTATAGACGCGTTACAAACAAAATTACAATTCTAGTGTATCGGACTCGCAGCTAAGAATATTTTCATAGCCTCATAAAAAAGCCTAGCATAAAAAAGCCCTCAAGTTAATTATTATCTTATTTCTGAACTCGTACAACGAGTTCAGCAATAATAATTTACAAAGTATTTTTCATAATAATTAATTATTGTAATTACTTTCGATTGCAATGAAAAAATATTTTTTGTTTGTAACCTACGCTGCCATCTATAATGGAAAGTTGAAAGTGAAACATTTTAATTTTAATTCGACTAAATTAAAAATCAAACGAGATCGTAGATTTAGAACACATTCAGTGTCCTTCCTAATTTAGTATGGTTGTTATTCTGTTATTATCTCGTTCGTAGTACTGAGATTAATCGCAGTAGTCATTGTTAACCTGCCGTGCTTGTACGTAGTAACTAATACTTAATCTGTGCGTGCTTGTAGTTTAATCTATGCTTGTAGTTATTTTCCGAAATAGTGTTAATAGACTTTTTGGCGGGAACGGGAGAAGTGAGGTTGTCATTGAAGTGAAACTTCTTTATCGACGTATGAGAGAAATTTTATACCAATTTAAAAAAAAATTGTCACGTTTTTCTGTTACGCGCCATCTTTCTTTCTAAGTCACATTTTTTGTTACACGCCATCTTTCTTTCTAAGTCACATTTTCCGTTACGCGCCATCTTTCTTTCTAAGTCACATTTTTCCGTTACGCGCCATCTTTATTTTGCTTAAGCTTTATCTAATTTAGATGTTTTAGCTTTATTTAACCAATTTCTGTAAAGTTGTAAATAGTGGATCATTTTTCGAAAAATGATGTCATAAAGAAGTTTCACTTCTTACGTGTGTACTCTAATACACACATTCAGTAATTTTTTTTATTTAGATTTTCTATTTTTTACATTTTTAGGAGTTTTAAAGTACAACGTAGGGATGGGCAAATGATAAAAATATATCGATATATATTGTATCGATATTTATAGACAATATCGATATATGTAGAGCAAAAAATATCGATATTTCGATATATCGACATTTTTGCCCCATGGCGCGATTACCTAAAAAATTGTCAAAATATTCGAACGTGAAAAAAATGGGCACATTTTGCAGTTATATTAGTTTTATTTATTATAAAAATACATATTCAAGTATTATTAGTAAAGAAAAAACAAAATTATTAGTAAAACAAAAATAAGTGGAATACATAATCAATATAAAATATAATAAATATCTTAAAAAAATATCAAATTTCATACTCAGAAACAAATGTTGATGATGGTTATTTTGAAATTAAAAATATCGACGATATCTATCGATTATTTTCTGACAAAATATCGATATTTTGATATATCGATATTTCTTGCCCTTCCCTAGTACAACAATGATATTATATTGTGTTTTAAAGTTCTGTGTAAGTGACAAGAATGGAGGAGATCTAAACAAACCAATGACTAAGGAAACTAAAGGACATGGTATGTTGATCTGTAGCAACACTTAATTATATATATTCTAATGTATAGCATTCAAACGTAGCGTTGTCTCTTTTTGCCTTATGGCTTCTTGTGTGTGTAAGAGAAAACAACAGTAGTTTTCTCAAAGAGTAATTTTTTTATGTGACATCATCGCAATGTCAAAACGTGCCGGTCCGCCATTTTTTGCGACACACTGACAAGTAGACGAAGTGTCAAAACACATTAACGAATTTAATATTTTTTAGTGTTTTTGTGATTTTGTTCTTGATATTGGAATTCTTTTGTTAAAAAAGAAGCTACCATAATGCCACAATAATTCCTAAGTGTAGTGTGTTAAGATGTGGCTCGAGGAAAAGCAATAATCAACTAAATTTATCATAGCACCGGTACGTATCAAAAATTCATTAATTTAGTCTGATGTCGTACATATTTCCATCGTAATTACTGTGTTTCTTAGTTTACTGTATTATAGTCATATTATGTATATTTTTAGTTATTAGTAGTTTTTATTCATATGATACAGTAAATTACTCATGTTAATTTTTATTGTTATTACAGTTAGAGCTGTCCATGTATATAAAAAAAATATCGATAAATACAGGTATCACGTTTGTATGTCGTAATTATCACGTTTCAGATTATCATCAAGTATATGGCTTGATATAATCGGAAAAGAAATATTTTTTGAGACCAAAAGAGTTTATAGTGGTTTTATTAATAACTTAGATGTGGTACAATTTGAAGAATCCTTTAAAAGACTTTAAGAGCAGAAGTAAGAGACAAAGGTGTCGGAAACTATTCATACGGAACAAATAACCGTTTTAATTTACTCTAGTAGGTGGATCCCGCGAAAACAATAAATAATTTCACAGAAAGAAGTTTTTTTCTTCACGTACCAAAAAAACGACAGCGATTTACATGATGAGTTTAACTGCTTAAATTTAAATCTCAGTGTTCAAAAGTTACATTCAAAAAGTATAAAAATTGTGCTATTTAGTTAGCTAGATTTATTTATTTTGTGAATGTGTTATTAAAAAATGTATGTACTTAATATAATTATTATTTTACAAATAGTAATATTAACAGTTTTATTTTTCAAACACAGTAAAAATAATATGTTACTGTACATTAGATATGACTAGTCAGACATTGGTCACCCTTATAGTAATTTAGTATCTTAACTTTACAAGATTTATATTTATTCAAAACGCCGGTGTGTTGTGGATTTCTTACGCTAAAAATTTTATAAACTGTATAATATTACCTATTTCTTCATAATCCCCTACAAACCAACTAGTACTAAACTGAATTTGAGAATTCTTTGACTAAGATAAGTCCACAGTGTTCTATTCCTAATAGAAATGTTATTCCCAATTACTGTGTGGTAAGGCCACTAATTTTTAGTAAAATTAATCATTCTGGTATTTAGTTTATCAAAGTGCTATAGTACGCTATGGCTATTATAGATTTGGTCGGTCCGTATGTATGTTTCCTATAGCATTTAGATAAAATTTCACCATCATCACCTCTAGAAGAAGTAACGTTCTGCATCTAAAGAAAAGAAAAGCATTAAGAGTACTATGTGCTGTATTTCGACTACTTTGACCTACGTTAATTTATCTTTAACATTTATCAAAGCGTTTCATAAAAATATGGGTTTCTTTTAAAAAACAATTTTATTTCTGTAATAATCATGGACGTACTATTAAGTATTACAAAAAGAGGTAAGTAATTTGTTTGTACGTAGGGTTCATTCAAGGTTCCATACAAAAATGATTGCACCCCTTTCTAACCTTGAAGGCGCTTGTTGCTATTGTTACTAATAACACCTTAAAATTGCTTTAAGCACAGATTCTAATTATATGCCGACAGCATCGAACTACGCTGACTGCTGTTTTTAGTTTGAACAATATTTCAGTACTTTTTTTTTTTTTTATTTATTTTACTTTTTATAACACATTTTTTAAACAAAACTGCGCAAGCATAAACCTATGTGGGTTTTCTGTGTGCAGCTATTTAATTTATACCGTATTTATTACATATATAAAATACTAGAAGTACATTAATCATAACATATGTACACAATAACATCTACAGTACAATAAATATTGAACAATTATGTGGGTAGAAATTAATTATTATTTGTAGCTTCAGATAGAGGCGAAAACATCACATTCACAGTATGCTCTTTTATATCAACCCAAATTACATGTTATTAATAAAATATTGTTTAAGTTTACTTTTTATATTTTTATCGTTTAAATCTTTTTTGACTTCTATTGGAATGTCATTAATTAAGGTTGGTATAATATACGATAGTTTCCTTTTACCATACAAATTTGTGTAATTAGTAACTTTTAGCATGCCTCGAGCTACTTTTCTAGTATATACTTTATGTGATATTTTATGTTGAAGTTCTAAATTAAAAAACTGTTCACTCAGAAGTGTATATTTAAGTTTGTCATATACAGGAAGTACTTTTGTACAAATATATGTCGTAAAATCCAAAAAACCTCCCTTTTTCTGAAGACATTATGCAAAATAATTATCATTTTAATACACTTTCTTATATTTCAATACATAAGCTGAAACAAAACTTCTTTTAACAACTGACCTAACGACATCCACATAGTTGACATTTAGGACATCACTAATCGAAAGCCATTATTTGCGACAGTTGAGGTTTAGGTATGCACGTTTATTTTGTACTTGTTTCATGTCCTTTAGTTTCCTTAGTCATTGAAACAAACTTGTGTAGCTGAAGTTTTCACGCTCTTCCAAGAAGTCCTTTTAGTCCTTTATAACTTCAGTAAAGCCTACTATCACTTTACTGGAGGAGTTTTACGATAACAAAGAACTAATTTACTTGTGATTCTACATGGATTCTACTTATTCTGTGTCTGTATACTAGTTTGTGTTAATGCGTGACATTGGCAAATGCGCTAATCATCTACTGAATTGTTTTCTCGCTTTACTTCACGTTGACAATGTACTCACGTACGGTGCCATTTAAAAATAAAATAAAATAAAAATTGTGTTAATAACTTATTAATTATTGTCACGTACTGTAATTTAAAATGTCTGACCCTACTATTCAAACCTTTTGTTGTCATCACACTGCTAATAAAGAAGACATGGCAGTAAAAATTATGAATGAGTTTCACACAGATTCATATAATGTTGTTTGTTTATTATCGTCAGCTGTTGGTATTTTAGGTGCATTTTATCAGGTAAAATAATTTTCTAAGTCATTGTACGTACTCAATATAACTTTCAAAAAAATTAAAGATCATTTTCTTTTTAGATATTTCCATGGTTTAAAAGGAGTGTTTCTCAAAGATGTTGCGCATTATCGGTAACTCGTGGAAGATCCATTATAATTTGGCTGGCTACTGCAGATTTATTAGCATCTTTTGGTATTGCAATTTTATAATAATAAATACTAGCTTACGACCGCGAATTCGTCCATATACATTAGCAAGAAATGTGTTCCCCTTATTATGGTCTAATTGTTACTGCTTTCTGGCTTGTCTTTCATCACCCTTATGATGAACAGGAAAGTATTGTGATTGTGATATATCAATTTAGTAGTTTTTTAATGAAACATGACAGACAAAATTCTAGAAATATGTGCTTGTTGTGGATTAAAAAGGCATACAAATATCTACTAACTATGTACTTTCAAAGACATGGTTCTGTTACTGTTTTATATTAGTATATTTGGTCCATAGAATTAGATTTTACACTTCACAAATCTGAATTTCTATATTATACAATTATTTTTGTCGCTGGATTATAATCCCGTAAATTGATCCATAAGTTGCAAACAAGCGAATGTCAGGAACACAGTAAAAAAATAGCAAAAATTACAAATAATGGTTTTTTGTGTATAGAAGAAAAGTTTGAGCTCCTAAAGAAAATAGCTCATTATAAAAAAAGTGTGCAATAAAAAAAACGACAAAAATGAGCTTCAATAACAAAATCTCACAGCTGTTTTGCAAAAAAACATGACTCATAAATATGTAACTTGTTTTAATTTATTATAAGAGTTTAAACTTTAACAATGTATGGTTTGTTGCAACCGAGCAACCTTTAAAGTAAACAGTAGACTTGTGTGAAATTTTATTAATAGATCATACATTAATAATTTTGATAATAACTAACCTAGCATCGGTGGGACATGTTGTGTTCCCATGGTAGCATGTTTTACAATAACAGATAACTTATTCATTCAAAAATGTAAATATAGTAATGAAACTTTGCAGTATGGTTAAAAATACTATTATTGAAAAAATATCTAAACATTCAATAGTTTACATAAAATGTTGCAGACATGCAACTTTGGGAATATCAGTGAACAAAATGTAAGTTAACATGTATGGAATGTTTGAAAACTATCTGCACGTAAGTGTACTTGACATTTCTTGCATATGTATAATATTGCCGTACTTTGACAACGTTGGCATTTTCTAGATTTATTTTCTTTTTCTGTGATTATATGTCTAATATTATCAAACTTATTTTCAAAGGCAGCGCCTTCTTGAATGGGCGTCCTTGGCTTGGCTTTTAATTATTTTGTAGACCTGTATCACTTGAAGTACCTTCACTTTCCTGAATATTTGGTTAACCGATTATCATGAGTGTGATTGCTATTTAGCAACAGAAGATAACCCGGACAGAATTCAAATCGTATGTACCATTTCAATTCTATCTGGGTCATCTTCTGTTCATTTGCTAATTTGTATATTTTCTATGAATTCACTGCACTGCCAATCAATCGTATGAAAAATTACCAACACCATATTTTTTTCCTCTCACTCGAATCCTATAATTTTCAATCCATTATCATGGAGATCTACACCTACCATGTACTTATTATACTCTGCAATAACTCAAGTTTATGAATATTTGTCATCCTCTTTTCTGTTGTAATGTTTTGCAGATGCTATTGGTTCTATTTTGGCATAACTAGTTGCTATAGTGATAACAAAATTATCATACCATCTCACTAAAAGGATTCTCCAAGCCATAAAAAAACTAAGCCATAAAAAACCAAGCCATAAAAATACCAATCCACATAACAGTTTTGGTTTACTTTTATAATAATAATATTAACAGTACTACACAGTACACTTGCTACACTTGTTAGAAATGCACTAAGAGACTAACAAAATATGAAGAATAATGAGTAACACACAAAAGAACTTCTGTGTAATGACTTATTATTACCAATAAATATCAACCACTTGAAAACAGTTATGGAATGATTGTAAACTCGAGTACTCCCAACGTTGCGTAAACGCAACATTACAGGTTACTCTAAGGTAAACATAAACTAATGGGTATCACATTATAAAGTGGTTTTGTTGTTAGGATCCATACATTAGTGAAACTATTTTTTTTGGATAAAGAGAAATAAATGCAATTCGCTATATTTTTTATTGTATTCTCAAGTGGGGGAAGTAAAAATTGCGATTTTCAACCATATTTAGACGTTATTGGTAACAAAAATACCGTGATTAAAAAAATATTCTAAAATTTCAGAAATAATTTATTTCTAAATATAGATATAGACTGAGTGACCCCAGTAATTTATAGTGTGACAAAAAAGGAAACGTAAAATATTGCGTTTACGCAACGATGGGAATTAATGGGTTAAAATTAAACATACCTAAAAATGGCCTAATGGACCAAATATTACTGCGAGATATCAACTCAGAAGCCCACCCATCGACAATGAGAAGTAAAGCAGAGGCAGTGCTGGCCAGATGCGCGAGGGATAAATGAGCCTTGGACAATCTATTTTTAAGTTTCCAACACACGAAAGTGTCAGGAAGATTGATAGTCTTTTCGGAAAGAGAACCATTGTAGAATTTGTGGGCGGAGCTGTGTTCAATTACTATTTTTGTTTCGCTAGCAACACTTATAAAACAACTGTTCGATTTTGATGCTTTGAATTTTTATTTTTATTTAATACTAGCTGTACCCGCGACATCTTCCGCGTGGAAAAATTTGCCTTGACCTCTCCGGGTTACCGTGGTTACCCGAGGTACTTATACCTACTGTTGATAATAAACAAAAATGTTATTTTCTAATAAAGAACATCCGCCATATTGGATTTGTGATGACGTCACACACTCAGAAACCTTACCATGCCTGGAATAGGCCTTTGATACCCACATTGTTGGTGTTGAACGAAAAAGTTATTTGCTATTATGGAACATCCGCTATATTGGATTTATGATGACGTCACATATGCAGAAACCTACCCCTGCGTATTCCATTTCATTTGATACCCATATTGTTGGTGTTGAACGAAAAAGTTATTTCCTATTATGGAACATCCGCCATATTGGATTTATGATGACGTCACATACATAGAATCCTTCCCCTGCATATTCCATTTCATTTGATACCGTTAAAACAATTTTAACATTGTTAATGACTTAAAATCATGTAATTAACATAATTATAACATAATATAACAACATATCTTCACGCTGTATCCCCAACGGGGTAGTCAGAGAGGACGGAGCGCCAGGAGTCGCGGTCCTTACACACCTCTTTCGCTTCCTCAAATCTCATCATTCTCCTCACACATTTTCGCCTAGGTATGCGAGTGCTTTTGACATTTCCGTCTGCTAACAAAACACAATTATAATTTATTTAAACCATAAAACGCTGATAAGTACCCGTCACAGCAGCCTCGCGCTCCGTTACTTTCCTTAAAAATGTGTATTAAGGCCTATTAATAGGGTTCTGCCCTGTTTTTACGTGTTGGCAAAACTGAATAATATTGAATATTATTTTTCTTGTATCACTTCGTAACGTTTTACCTCGTCTCAACGTTGACGTTTAAAACCAAAAATCACAAGAAACAATGCCATATTAAAACGATAGGACATACATTCAGTCAAGAAAGTATCGGGAATGGATGATTTGTTTATGGTTCAAAATTAAATTTTTTTTTGTTGTTAGATTGGCACAATTGTTTTCCATTTTGGCGCGGACGGAATTTGAGTTGCATCTGTTATTTAGATTAAATACAGTGCTGTTTTTAGTTATATCATTCTAATCTATATTGCGAATTTCATAAGGAACAGAAACATCGAACAAAGAGTTTGTCTTAAATTTTGCATCGCCAATGGAATTTCGTGTTCGGAGTCACTCAAAATGTTACAGAAGGCTTACGGTGAAAAGACTTTATCAAAAACACGTGCTTATGAGTGGTACAAAGCGTTCAAAAGCGGTCGAGATGTGATGGAAGATTTTGCCGCTCGGCTAGTCTCAAAAGACCTGAATTTTCTTCAAAAACAGTCGCATAAGTCGCTGAGGACATGCTAGAACGAGTCAATTCCGACCCAACATTCATGAAACGCATTGTTACTGGTGACGAGACGTGGGTTTACGAGTTTGACATGCAAACTAGTCAACAAGCTTCGGAGTGGCGCCTTCCAACTGAACCGAAACAGAAAAAACCACGCCAAAGTCGATCAAAAGTCAAAGTCATGTTGACTGTTTTCTTTAACTATCGCGGTGTTGTGCACTCGGAATTCTTGCCGGAAGGTCAAACGGTAAATAAAGAATATTATTTGGGCGTTATGCGGCGTTTAAGAAAGCAAATTCGACGAAAAAGGCCAGATTTGTGGAAAGAAAATTCTTGGATTTTGCACCACGATAATGCGTCTTCGCACGAGGCTATCGTTGTGAACGAATTTTTGACCAAAAACTCAAAAATACCATCGAGCAACCACCTTATTCACCAGATATGGCTCCAGCCGACTTCTTTCTTTTTCCTAAACTCAAATTACCACTTCGTGGCATCCGTTTTCATTCGGCAGAAAACATAAAGGAGAATTCGCGGCGAGCACTGAACTCAATGTCGGAAAAAGCGTTTAAAAATGTTTTGATGATTGGATTATTCGTTGGCGTAAGTGTATTGTTTCTGAAGGAGCATACTTTGAAGGTGATAAAATAAATTTGGATGAATAACTAACATTTCGTGTATTATTGATCTTTTCCCGGTGCTTTCTTGACAGAGTAGTAAATAAAAGTAGATTCTCAAGTTTGAATTGACATTTGACAGACGGTTGCCTTGTAAAAATCATAACATTAGTTCACTTATCCCAATGACTAATTTCCTTAGTCATTGGTTATCCGCGACGGTTCTCTTTCCGGACAGACCCTAAAAAAAATGGCAAAAAGTCAAGAAACCTTTTTTTACTTATAGAAGAAAAACTACAACCCCTACAAAAAGAAAAAAAGTGTGCCAATAAAAATACAAAACAAAATAAGCCTCCAAGAACTCATTTACACCAGCGCGAACGGTTCTCTCGTGGTTTTTTTTCTTCATTATGCACTTATTTTCAATATTGAATTTCTTTTTCTATGAGTTCAAGCTTTTGTTTTAGACACAAAAAGCCCTTTTTCGTCATTTTTATCATCTTTTTGACATTTTCATTTATTTAAATAATAAGGGTCAATCGGATCTACAACCTAGCGATTTTTTTTTTATATATGGAAGTCCGAATTTTGATAAAAAAAGAGGTTTTTCAGCTAATTCAATAAGACTAGTCTGCCGTTTTGTTTATGTTGTGCTACTTTCGACTGATCCTCGGTGACGTCAATATAGGAAGCGAACTGTTTTACATTGGAGCCCAGGTGTTATGGCAGTTCGTTGTGATACATAGTACAAGTAGATGCTTAATTTAGGGTAACACAATTCGTGTATTTGTCTGGAGTACATATTATTTATTTTCTTATTATTTTGTTGCAGGTGTTTTAGTCCGTTCTGCTTTATGGTTAAAGTATAAAAATATTATGCCGATGCCAGGTGATGATGTTAGTGTTTTATTCTGCAGTATAATTTCTGTGAGTGACCTGTATAATTTCTGTAGGTGAAAATAATAGTATTCATTACCATGACTATTACAGTCATCTTAAAATAGAATACTGTGTTGTTTGCAGGCATGGACTCAATATTTTTATACAGTGACATGGTTTTGGACATTGTTCTATGCAATCGATACATGGCTGACTATCAAAGGGCGTGATTCCCACCCTGTATTATACCATTCCTTTGCATGGGGAATGCCAATAGCTACTACAAGTATAGGATTATCTATTCTTTACATTCCTAATGCTACGTATGTTTAAGCAGATTTAATAATTTCGTTAACTTTGCACGAATTTAATACATTTTCAATCTTTTTTTTTTCAGCTGTCACAATTTAACATCACTTACCAATGCTCTTTTTAAAATTCTTCCTAACTATTGTGCAACGTATGTGCCAATTGCTATTATAATGATAGTGAATCCTATAATGTATCTTTTGGCAAGCAAAGATGTTGAAATGGTTGTTGCATTGCCTTTAGCTCAAGTGAGAATTATTATTTTTTTCTTTTTATGTAATTTGGACACTATATCATATTTTGCATAAAATACTTTTTATTTACAGTTTACAAGTAAAGAACGGAGGGTAGTTGACACATTGAGACTGAAATTTTTTTTAATTAATGTTGTATTTTACGTATGTTGGTTACCTAATCTTATTAATGGTATATTACTGTGGACTATGTGGTTTAATATGCCTGTAAAAGTAATAATTGTAATATGGTATATAATGGTTAGTATATTCAGTCCGAATAATTTGTCATATTTATTTAAATGATTTTAAATTTAAAATGTAGCAGGAATTTATTGTTTTTGTTTTTATAGGCTTTTATGAATCCCATGCAAGCGTTATTCAATGCTCTGGTATACCGTCGCTGGGTGACAAATGGTAGACGGATTACGCCACTGTCAACTAGAACACATCAAAAGGGATTCAATTTCTATGATGAACAGTCGCCACTATTGGGTTCTGAGCCACCACGACTGCAGTTATCGCCTATACCATCCAGCATAAATAATTATACTACTCTATAATATGTACCTAAGAAAATTATAAGCGTCCGCTAAGTCAAGCAAGCACTGCCAGTTGCCAGAGTGTAGCATATTTCTTGAACACGTCCATATCTCAGCAGTTTTGAGACGCCTATATCCTTGCCATGAATGACAGTAAAAGTCTGCAATTGTCATTACCGAGATTCAGGCCCTGATCTAGCTATTTAGCCGCTACGGTCAAAAATAATATTTGCCGCCCTTTAAGTACAATGACACCTTATGTTATAAACATGTTATTCCAGAGATGGGATTGTGTAATTTTTAACGTACCTACTTAAAAATAAAGTGGGTTATCATTTCGACCGTTGTGTATGTAATATTGTTGGAATTGTATATTATTAACATAATATTATGTTACTCTACTGAGGCTTCTGAACAAGTGTATACTTAATTTCATGAGTGTGTATGTATATATTATGTATGTACTATGTTTGTCCAAGAATTTCTCAGAAACTGCCGATTGGATTAAAATGATTCATTTTTATCGACATTCAACTTGGGGACCAGTGAACATTTTTCATCAAAATTGGTTTACAAATTCAAAAGATATGGGAATAGGACCAAGATGTTATTCATACAAAGATGGTTTACATATATGTAACTTTTGCTACATTGACTCTTGACAGACATGTTTTCTCTGCAATTTCAATGAATGAAAAAAGATACTTATTACAAGAAATTATTTAAAAAAAATTTAACGTAAATAAAAAAAAACAGTAATTAAATAGATCCACAAAACGAATCAGTCATTTTAAAAAAAATAACAAAATTAACTGACTACCCCGTTAGGGATACGGCGTGAAGATATGTATGTATGTATGTATGTATGGTATGTAACAAATTAAATTAAAACACTTTTCTGAGAATATAAAACTACGTAGTAACTTAAATATTTTTCTTCGTACTTTTTATTCTGCAAAACCGTTAATAATTTCTAATAAATTTATACTGTCGCTGGATTCCCTGAATAACTAATTCCTGTCTTCCTGGATCCTGGGGGTTATTCACAAACGCCGGAAACTTTCCGTGGCGAAAAGGCCGATCGTCGAAAAGCATAAATTCAATCCGACGGCTTGGATTTATGAATACGACTACATGTAATATGATATACATTCAGTCAAGAAAGTATCGGGAATGAATGATTTGTTTATGGTTCCAAATTCATTTTTTTGTTTTTTTTTGTTAGATTGGCACAACTATTTTCCATTTTGGCGCGGAGTTTGAGTTTCATCTGTTACTTAGATTAAATACATGCTGGTTATATCATTCTAGTGTATATTGCGAATTTCATAACGGACAAAAACATGGAACAAAGAGTTTGTCTTAAATTTTGCATCGCCAATGGAATCTCGTGTTCGGAGTTACTGAAAATGTTACAGAAGGCTTACGGTGAATCGACTTTATCAAAAACACGTGCTTGTGAGTGGTACAAAGCCTTCAAAAGCGGTCGACATGTGATGGAAGATTTGCCTCGCTCTGGTAGGCCATCAACGTCTGCAACTGAAGTTAACATCGCAAAAGTGAAGGAAATAGTGATTGAAAATACTCATTCAAGTTTGAGAGAGATAGCCGCCGAGCTTTCTGTGTCTCACGAGTCGATCCGTACCATTTTCAATAATCACTTGGGTATGAAACATGTTGCCGCTCGGCTAGTCTCAAAAGACCTGAATTTTCTTCAAAAACAGTCGCATAAGAGTCGCTGAGGACATGCTAGAACGAGTCAATTCCGACCCAACATTCATGAAACGCATTGTTACTGGTGACGAGACGTGGGTTTACGAGTTTGACATGCAAACTAGTCAACAACTTCGGAGTGGCGCCTTCCAACTGAACCGAAACAGAAAAAACCACGCCAAAGTCGATCAAAAGTCAAAGTCATGTTGACTGTTTTCTTTAACTATCGCGGTGTTGTGCACTCGGAATTCTTGCCGGAAGGTCAAACGGTAAATAAAGAATATTATTTGGGCGTTACGCGGTGTTCAAGAGAGCAAATTCGACGAAAAATGCCAGATTTGTGGAAAGAAAATTCTTGGATTTTGCATCACGATAATGCGTCTTCGCACGAGGCCATCATTGTGAACAAATTTTTGACCAAAAACTCAAAAATACCATCCAGCAACCACCTTATTCACCAGATATGGCTCAAGCCGACTTCTTTCTTTTTCCTAAACTCAAATTACCACTTCGTGACACCCGTTTTCATTCGGTAGAAGACATAAAGGAGAATTCGCGGCGAACACTGAACTCAATTCCGGAAAAAGCGTTTAAAAAATGTTTTGATGATTCGATTATTCGTTGGCGTAAGTGTATCGTTTCTGAAGGAGCATACTTTGATGGTGATAAAATAAATTTGGATGAATAACTAACATTTCGTGTATTATTGATCTTTTCCCGGTACTTTCTTGACAGAGTAGTATATATATATATAATATAATACGATTTCGGATTTGTGAGTCGCGTATAGACAAAATCAGCGAAAAGTTTTCTGTCGGATACGGAAAGTTGAGTTTCCGACGTTTGTAGTAAATAACCCGCTGATCACCACATTATTTATAATAATAAAAAATTGAGTAGTTACCATACTTTTGTATTTTCTGTCTACTGTTTGTATTTTTATACCTAATAAATAAATAGGCAAAAATTGTTTATTAATAATAGACAAGTATACATTATTTTTACGTACCTACTATAGATCTATAAACAGGTAGATTTACTTAGTAAATTCACACACAAACTTCAATATTTGTATGACCAACATACACGCAATATACAATTATATGAATCTTATAAAATATACACACCGGCACAATTAGCGGAACAGAAAAAAAAGTGAGACTATGAGATAATAACGCATATATTTGACGAAAATGTAATTAGACACAAAATAACAAATTGATTAACATCTTTTAACAACGACTTTGAAAAGTCTTCGTTATTTTTTATTGAAAAATAAAGAAATTTGAAATAAGTGAAATATTTAGATGATTATGAACCATCACAAAAAATAAAAAAAAGTAAGCATTAAATGATTTAACAATAAAATTAAAGCAAAATTAATAACGAGTGTTTCCCCCTCTTGCTCTGATTACGGTTTCCATTCGTCTGGGCATGCTACAGATTATGTTATCGATGATTTCTTGAGGCAACCGCTCCCACTCCTCAAGTAATGCGTTTCCAAGTTCATTCAGATTGTTGGGGGGTGGCATTCTGGATTTAACACTTCTTTTTAGCAAGTCCCAGACATGCTCTATCGGATTCATATCGGGGGAATTTGCTGGCCACTGCATCACCGGTATACCTACGTGGCTCAGATATGCCTGTACCGATTGTGCACTATGAGCACGAGCATTATCTTGCATTAGAATAAAGTCGTCACCAATAAATGGGGCAAATGGTACAACATGTTCTTCTAAAATGTCTCTGATGTATCGATCTGCTGTCATGGTCCCTCCTGTGACTATCACTAACTCCGTGCGAGCTCCCAAACATATCCCTCCCCAAACCATAATCGAGCCGCCACCATAAGCCACTGTGTGTTCAAAATTAGACTGTATGTGGCGTTCTCCTTTGCGTCTCCATATTCGCTGTCTCCCATCGATCTGTTTTAAAAGAACTCTGCACTCATCAGTAAAGAGAACCTGCTGCCATTCGTTCAAATCCCAATGACGATGTTCTCGCGCATAGCTTAATCGGTTTACGCGGTGACGTCTCTCAAGTTTTGGGCCTTTGGCAGGTATATACGACCCTAAACCAACTTCTTCAAATCTCCTGCGAACTGTACGCTCACTTACTCGTACTCCTCGAACGTCTTCCAGTTCATTTCGAGCTTGTACAGCCGTTAATCGCGTATTCCTACGAACTCCAAGTTGTAAAAAACTGTCATCTCGCCTCGATGTACATCTTTTTCTACCTTGACCCCTCCTCCTCACAAGAGAATTAGACGATCTGTACCGCTGGATGCTGCGATGAATCGTTGATACTGGTCGACGAAGCCTTGAGGCAATCGATCTGTAGGTATGGCCATTTCTTCTCATTTCATCAGCCCTAATGATTTCCAGTGATGTTAAGTCAGGCATAATAAAGAGCTTTTAATAAACAAAATTGCCTATAGAATAACAAATTTATAAAAAACCATTAAGTGCAATTTTTCAAAAAAAATTACAATTACGTAGTTATTACTCGAACAAGTTGACAAAACGTATTGTTCGGGAAAATAAAACAAATGAATGAAAAAAGTGTATGTCATCTAATTTTCTATTTTCAAATTTGACAATAAATTAAAAAAATATCATAACTGGCCAGTTCCTCAAGTAAAAGATTTTAAAATCCTGCTTTTTTTGTGTTCCGCTAATTGTGCCGGTGTGTATATAAAAACACTAATTCTAGATCGCTTTGTAGCTTTTGTTATCGCTGCACTATTTACAAACTGCAATGTGATGTAACAGTCCAATCAAATAACGGTTGAAATCGAAATTTCGATAATAAGGCTGAATTTTTGATATAATGTTTATAAAAGTGTTTTAAACATTTATGTAAAATTTCAACATGCTAGCACCCCGGCTTCGCTCGAAAAACAAACAAATAGAAGTCAGAAAAGCGTTGTTTTCTAAATTACTCCACAAATTAATTACTCTATAACGGTAAGTCATAGATAAAAGAGTTTTAGGCAAAAATTATACAACGCAGTTTTACGTAACATTGCTTTTACACCTTTTTTCGTAGAGCTAAGGCGGTTGAGGCACAAGAAATTAGAGATTTCTTGAAAACGTAGAATCGTAATAAACTATTATTTTTGAACTGGTTTTTGAATTTCTTTTCACATAAATAGAATTTTTATATTTTTGTTAAAAAAATTTTACATTTTCATTTTTTAATCTACAATTTTAATATTATAATGGAATATTTTTTTATTATATATTATTTTCATTTGATTCTTTCTAAGATTTACTAAAAATGTTTTCCTAACTATTATAATTAGGCAGATAACATCAAATTTATCTTCTTAAAGACCAGCAGTCGAACAAGGATTAAAATCGAAACAAACGGAAGCAGACGTCTGAAATTTTGCGGTAATATTAATAAATGTTACAAACTACACGTGAAATTTTATCGTCCTAACTTCCCGGGTTCACCCGAAAAAAAAAGGGGTGAAGCAAACACGTTTACTAAATAGGTAACTCAAAAACGACATTATTTAATCTAAAAAATTTTTTTAATTTGTTTTAAGAGATAAGATATGGGGTAAACCCCCATTGGGGTATACGCATTATTTTCAAAAATGGTTTTCAGGCTGTATTTCAGTAACGGATGAAATTATTACAAAATAAAAAAAAACGTAAGATTAAAAATCTGTAACTGTACACGATCAACCCAATTTTAAGAGAAATGGTGGGGATAACACTTGAAAATTAAAACGGTCATAACTCTTAAACGGATACGTTTTTTTCGATAATTCTTTTTGTAACTACATACTAAAGTTATGCCCTTTCATCCATTAAAGTAACTGTCCCGTTTTCATATACACCCTGTATATGAATGTCCCGTTATAGGAAAAATAAGCTCAACCTTTTTTAGAGATTGTGGAGCATCGCTGCTATACCACTTTGAAACCATTCCAAGTATCGTAGAATTTTTGTTCTGTCTAGAACATCCATCACCCATCAATCGTAGTATCTCAACACCAGTGAAATTAATATTGCTTTATAAGCAGTGATACAGTGCACTTGATAGTTCATTTGAACCCTTTGCATGAATATCCTCAGTCCATACATAAGAAAAAACGTTATTTCGTGTCATTTCCGAATGAGAATAACCCACAACTACTGTGTAGTTGTAAATATAAAACTGTCGCGAATAGTATGTGCTCTGGTCTGGGACCTTTGGTAATGGTTGGTTTTTACCACAGTCAAATGAGACTATCTTTATTTTAGGGTCATTTTCTTTTAAGAACCTGAAAAAAGCCTTGCTTCTTGTTTCATGAATCTTAAGGTTGGTTTTGAGTTCGGTCTTTGTTACATCATCCTTTTCAACTTTGATTTTTTCTTTCAGTTCTAGGCACGTCGAGCACATATCACTTCTGGGATGACTGAAACTTAAATTAAATTTTGTATTGAAAATTCTTCTGAAATATGACTCTTTGCAGTTAGAGAACTGAGTATATTCTTTCATAAACATTTTGAACATCGAAGCAATAGATAACTCTGATGGAAGATAGATACGTCGACTTTTAGACCGACAATAGTGAGATTCGACACCCTTGAAGTTTTTTATAAATGAAATTATTGCATTTCTCAATCTTACGTTTTTAGTGGACTTTCTATCGCCATCACGTTTTTCTATGGCCATCAAGCCTGAATCTTTATGCCTCTTTAGTACTCCTCTTACTCTATCCTTATTGATAGATAAACTTCTCAAAAAGAAATTTTTGCACACAGGTACCCTTTCTCCGGAAACTTTTCTAACAGTATAAATGATGCTCATTGATTTGGATTTTCCTCTTCCATTTATTATTGTTTTACGTGCGGGAATAACAGTTTTACAATAATTTATTATGAAATCATCTTGATACTTTTTTTCGGGATTTGTGTAAAACTGATCATTGAATTGTTTCATGTCTTGCATCGATACATTAAGGCATTTATATGCCTCGCCGTTATGTCTGCACGGGTATCGTTGAGGTAAAACTTTACGCGAATACCTAAAATAAATAAATTAAACATTATCGTACTAACACTGAAATAAGTAGAACTTAAGAATAATGATACAGATTTTTTTTATGTATATACATTTACTGCACGCATTCATCAATATTTTTTTCATTACATTGGGTTTATTGGTAGAAAATGTTTTAAAATGATGTCCACCAAATGCACCTCTAATGCGCAATAAAGAATTAAAAATTAATAAAATTCTACCAAAACTAATGCGGGCGAAACCGCGGGGCGTCCTCTCTTCAGACAGAAAAATAAAAATATTCTTCAGTTTATTATTTATCAAGAATATAATTCATGTTTACAAGTATATGTAATGTGATTTTTACAAGAATAGGCAATGAACTTACCAAAGATTTACATATTACGTACATGCACAACCCTAAAGTATAAAACAAACAAAAATAAATGACCGAAATTACTCACCTTTTCTTCTTCTTTTCTTCGCGATTATTGGATTCTTTGGTACATTTTCTTTTTCTTGCTTGATGGCTAGGTACTTCTTCTACATTTTTCTCCATATTCTATCATAATATAATAACTATGTACTATTTAAAATAACTTATTTCTACTCACACAACAAAGGCACGTGTTCATTCCGGCTTCTCGTTCAAAGTATGAAGAAGACAAGATGGCGAACGGGGCATAGCGTGACGTGATTCGCTCATTTGGATTTGACTGTTTGAATGTAAAGATGCTTGGAATAGGCTACTTTTGAAAGGTACGCATAAAATATTTTTTTAAGGGAATTTTTTGATTCATTTGACTAGATCTGATTGTAAGGAGTTAGTAAAAATTACTAGTAGAGACATCTAGTGTTTTTGGTTCGAAATTCATAAATTTGGAATTAACTACTTTTGAAAATTACCTCCTGAATTGCGGTCTCAAAACCGACTAACGATTTCGATGAAATTTGCAATTTTACAGTGGAATCGATCTAGGTAGGGTCCAATTCTCAAAAAATTCGTTTTCTTTACGTTTCCACACACGTAAAACTCCTAAACTCTTCTGATTTCACAACAGTGTTTACCTTCTCAGTAGTACAGTGGCTAGAGCGTAGATCTACCAAGCTGAAGTACGCGGGCTCGAATCCTGCAATGTGATCAGACTTTTTTTGCTATTTTTTAGTGCGACACCTAGTAAACCTTGGTCGCCCAGCTACTATACTATAATACCATTTGAATATTAAAATTGTAAATTAAAAAATTAAAATGCGAAATAACTTTTTTTTAATAAAAATATAAAAATTATATTTATGTGAAAAGAAATAATAACTTTTAGTGAACAGATTACAAAAAACAAGTTAAAAAATAATAGTTTATAACGGGTGTACGATGTTTTCAAGAAATTTCTCATTTCTTGTGTTTTAAACCGCCTTAATTCGTTAATATTATACCTACGTACCACGGAAAATCATAAAAAAAATTCTCTGAAATCATACGTTCCACAATTTTTATGTACTCTAGCTAATATCTTTTTATACAGTTTAGAATGGATTATTCAATTACATATTGATCTCGCCGCGAATCTGGCATGTCAACAGCCAACACCGGTCACACTTGCGGTTATCCCTATCGACGTCGAGGTTCTTTTCGTCTGTAGGAACACAGACTTCGCGATTTTGTTAAAAAAATCAGCCTTTATGTTCAAATATTACATCTACAACGGAAAATCTTTTGAAAATTTTCTGTAAAATTTTATTTTCTGTTATGCATTTCACAACTTTCATCTAAAACTTAATACAAAATAAAAAAAACGTAAGATTTAAAATCTGTAACTGTACACGATGAACCCAATTTTACGAGAAATGGTGGGGATAACACTTGAAAATTAAAACGGTCATAACTCTTAAACGGATACGTTTTTTTCGATAATTCTTTTTGTAACTACATACTAAAGTTATGCCCTTTCATCCATTAAAGTAACTGTCCCGTTTTCATATACACCCTGTATACTCCCCGATCGAGTATTTGGTGTCGTTGAAAAAGAAATTAAAAAAATGAATACTATAATACAACCAGATGAATATATTGACATACTTAAAATGCACGCAACTGTGTTTAATTTGAAGGATATTGAAGTAAATGACTGGAAGACAGCAATACGAGAGGTACAAAAAGGAACCCAAGCCTTGCATTTTAAAATAATGAATTGCAAGAGGTTCATTTTTACAAGAATGAAAGGAGATAGACGTGGAGTAATAGTAAAAGGTGAGCCATATTACCATAATGATACCCTCCATCACCAAACCAAGCAAATTTGCTTCAGATATATGTCCAGTGCCTATAACAACTACTGTTAAAATAAAAAAAGTCAAAATTGATGACGTTGACAAATTGCTTAAAAAACATTATGGAAATGAATGGACGCAACGAAAGGATCTAAACTTTTATAAAACTGTTATAGAACGTAACAGAAATAACACTACTGATACTGAAAATTATGAAGATTGTGATTTATTATGCGAACATATAACTGAGGAGCCCTGTGTGAACGATGTTATATAGATTAAGGTTAATTCAGATACAGACAGACATATCGATGCAACAAGAGGACCTATTCTTTACAGAACTATTGAAATATAGTAGTTACTGATGTTGAAAATTATGAAGATTGATTGATTTATTATGCAAAGAAATTTTTAAGGAACCCTGTGTAAACGGTTATTAAGACGATTGTTATCAAATTAAATACTTTAAAATTCATTCAGACAAATAAATATTTTCGAATTGTTAGTCGTTTCTTCTTTATATACATATCCATATCTTATCTCTTAAAACAAATTAAAAAAAGTTAAGACCACTTGGCTTTTTTGTAACGAGAGGCAATCCTAATCGCAGCCCTTGTCGTAGTTTGTCAAAATTAGTCAAATCCTGACATCTAATTATCAAAATTGGTCAAATCCGTTTCACTTGCGTTCAAAATGAGTCAAATCCACAACTAATAATCAAAATTAGGCAAATCCAACTTTTCCACGCATTTTTCATTGTTTCTACAAGCAATATGCTTATTTTTATTGGATAATAATAATTTATAATGTCATATTAAACTAGTTACCCTATCGAAAATAACATAGAACGTTATAAAACGATGACACATCTAAAGTGTTGTTTCTCAAATTGGTAAAAAGTGGACTTGACCGGTATTGAAAATTACCTCCTCAATTATAAATATACCTACAATATTGCTTAAACTACATACAAAAAAACTACTACTACTACTCTTTCAAATAACATAGTATCTTAAAATAAAGGAGGTCCATGAAATTTAGAATTAAATTCATCGTTCAGGAAAATAATAGATTTTTCTCCTTGACTTTTAGCCATATACTTTATAAATAACTCCAAAATCAGACGCCGTGTCCGAGCAGCATCGGTGAGCTAAATCATACAATCTGACTCATCTGTACATACAACACACATTTTTTTATCAGATAAGCTGATCGGTCGCCATTTCGTTAGTAAACAGCACCCACACATTTATATTTTATCTGAAATTATTTGCCTTACTTCGTAGTAAGAGAAACTGTCTGAAGTTATGAAGTGTATGGTTTTATCGTTATTTTTCATTTTATTTCCTTATTATAAGTACATTATTAAAGCGATATGTATTTTAATAGGTTTTTAATAAGTACTTGTTGCAAACTGAACTTCGACATATTATTTCAACTTATTAAAAAAAGCAAAAAAAGGTCTGACCACATTACAGGTTTCAAACTCGCACACTTCGGCGTGGTAAACCTACACTAGCCATTGTGCTATTGAGAAGCTAAACTGCTGAAAAATGGGAAAAGTTTAGAAGTTTTAAGTGTAAAAGACGGAGAAAACGATTTTTCCCAGAATTGAGACCTAATGTCCAGAGCTAGTACCTACCTACAATACAAATCAGTGACGTGCACAGATATTTTCAGTGAGGTAGACGAAAAGTCACTAAAACTGCCACTTGTAATTCGTATGTAATAAATATTAATGTGATTTAATCAACCGACTTCCAAAAAAGGAGGGGTTCTCAATTCGGTTGTGTTTTTTTTTTATGTTTGTTACCTCATAACTCCGTCATTTATGAACCGATTTGGAAACTTCTTTTTTTGTTCGAAAGGATACACTTCCAGATTGGTCCCATTAAAATTTCACTGGTATTGAAGCTTTGATTTCGAAGATACACCAAATAACGTGACTTGGTTATTTATATTGACCATTCTCTTGTATGTCATTTGTTAACTATCGTTGTCCGCACTTGGTATAATGGTAGTATGGTATAATGGTAAAGTAGGGAGAAGATATAAATTGGCTGTGATATAATAAATTCAGTCAGTAGAGTCAGTCTTGTCGCGGACAGAGAATACGGCTGGTGGCTGTCGTCTTCGGATTGTTAGTGCAGTAGAATTAGATTATCAATTTACATTAATTGTGGTACTAATGATTTTTGGCACATCGATAGAGTTATGTCTGTGTATGATTACCTTAAATTCGCAACCGATTTGGAAGTACGGAAAATGGTGAAAAGTGAGAAAATCTTGGATTTTTGAATAATTCCAAAACAAAAATTGTGGTACTAGTTGCGAGAATACCACGTGTTTGGAGTACGAATACCTACCTACTCAAGCAATTTGGACCGGTTGCGACATACGGAACATACCTAAATTTAAAAAAACTGATTTTTCGTCTTTATCTCCTGGGCAAAATTTGGGGTACTAGTTGCGAACTCATCGGACACTTGTTTTAGCTTAATATACTTAGTTTTAAATTTGCAACCGGTTGCGACCTACGGAACCCTAAAAAAATACTTTTTTCAAAATTCTACTTCCAGCAAAATTAGTGCAGTCAATATTATTGCTTATATCACATTTATAGGTCGTATTCCAACTGCATTGTGATCGCAACCTCTGAAACCACTACGGAACAGTCTATTTTGTAAGTTAAATATACGCTTATTACGCATATTTCGAGGGGAATGCGAGCGGCGCGGGAAACGGTACGGCTCGAGCGACTACGACTCGCCGTGCGGTTCATTCATACATTGTTAAATATTAACGCATTAGCAAGCTATTATTCCAAATTGAAAATAGATGGACGTAGACCCAAAAGTCGGAATGGTGGAGTGTTTTCTTTTTATAATTATGAGAAATAGGTAACAATTTTATTTATTATTAGCTATATGTTGTAAAATAAATAATATTTATTTTACAACTTACAGTAAAAAAAAAATTACACCGATTAGTTTTCGTTAAAAAAAATAGGCAGTCATTAAGGACTGCCGACAGAAGTGAAAACCTAAAATTATGAAATAATGTAAAAAATTATGTCCAGTCAGACTATCATACATTTTCAATTCAAATTACATTTATTTTCAAATATTCCTACGTATATTTTTCTACCTGAAATTACGTATTTGCTAATAAACCCTAAATTTGAAATGAAAGTCAGTTTGCATAACTAGGTTTGAATTGAACATCAAAGGCTTTTTTGCAAATTTTTCAGTCTAAATTTTGTATAATATAAGGTAATAAACAATAACTTTGCATTAGTAACCAAATTTCTGAAAATGTAATATATAAATTTAAAATTGTTATAAAATTTAATAGATTTTTTAATTTTAATATCCACGACGAATTTATTATCGAACACATAGAAATTTATTTTACCACGCTAGTGAAATAACTCATAAGCATAATGCAATGAGTATTACATAGGTAATGCGATGAGTATTACATAGGTAATGCCATGAGTATTACATAGGTATTACATAGGTATACTCATTGCATTATGTATAGCAGAGGTAAAATATAAAAAGAAAGAATAAATATCATGTCGTGACGCGAACTCATAAAATTTTACTCATTCAAAATTTAATTTCAATTTGGAATTCTAAGTACAATGAAAAACATCGATATTCACACTGAAATCATAGGTATTAAAAATCAATTTTATAGGTAGGTAAAGATCTAATAAAAAAATCGATTAAGGTTAATGACTTTGGGTTCTACTTCTTTGTTTTTGTATTATTGATGTTCTAGCTACCGCGACTTCTTCCGCGTGGAAAAATTTTCCGTGACTTTTCCGAGTTAGTGTTTCTTTCTCACCCCTTTATCGGTAGATTTTTCATAAAAAGTAGCCTTTGTGTTTTCTTTTAAAAAGTCTATCACTGTATTAAACATCGTAATCGATTCACCAGTTTAGCATTTCCCACACAAAGTTTTATCCCCGTTTTCATCCAGTTCGATTTTGATGGCACGGAGATTCATGCCATCAAAATCGAACTGGCGGTTTAGCCGTGAAAACGTAACATACAGACAGACATACTTTTGCAAGAATAATACTTATTATTATGAGATAGTATGGATCGTATAGCATACTATGTACATTTTAATGTACATTTTATGTTTTAGAAGAAATATTATTTTCGTAATCTGCACCGGGAGTAACTTCAGAAATGACACCCATATAATTTTACTAAAAGAATAATGTCCTCCATCTTGGATTTTAAGATCAACGTCATTTTCGTAATCTACACCCCGAGAAACCTTAAAAATGACGCCTATATCAATTTACTGAATATAGTAATGTCTGCCATTTCAGATTTGAAAATAGACTTTTGTAAGCAGTACTCCGAGAAACCTCGAAGGTGATACCCATGTCATATCAATTAAAAAATTAACATGCATTATTAATTTTTTTAATTATGACAGACGTCGATTTGAAAATAGACGTCTTTGTCATAATTAGTTCCCCGAAGACTGAAAAAAGTTATTTCCTATTGTGGATCATCCGCCATATTGGCATATCATATTGTACATGATTACGTCACATATACAAAAACCATATCATTTTTTCAATCACAAATTTTTTTGAAAAAATAGCCTACATTTGCTTTCGGGCAATTACTATATCTGTACCAAATATCATCATAATCGGTTCAGCGGTTTAGCATTTCCCATACAAAGTTAGGGAAATGCTAAACCCTTAGGGATAGATTTAAAAAAAAAAAGATAGTCCGGTGGTTTAACGGTGAAAACCCAGACTTTCGTATTTATTATATTAGTATGGATGTAGATAATTTTTTATTTATTTCGATTAAGACAAAACATAACGCCGTCTCAGTTTTATTTCCAAATAATATTTTCATTGTACGTACTACATTTTCATTGTACACACCGCACCGCCTATGTCCAGACAGCTAAGATATGAACCATTTTTGCAAAGGCGAACGTGTGTTTCTTTGTAGAACAATTATAATAATAGATGGCTGCTGCCTATGCTTTTATGATATAATTTTATTTAAGTATCAATAGATTTTATTTTTAGATTTTAATAAATACAAGTAATTATGTCAACATGGGAATAGCAATTTAATTTAATTAATCTAATAGATGGTTAACTAGTAACAATAGTATACGAAATGTTCGTCACTCATTCCGTGAGCTCCGTGGCTCATTGGTTTGTTCGTTGCGTTCTGTCCATATCTCGTGTGGTGTTTTGTGGGTTCGAACCCCAGAATAGAATAACTTAAGTATTCTTTCATAGTAATTTAAATTATGTTTTACTTTTACCGAACGAAGTAAGAATCATAGTGTTAGTTGTCAGAACGTCAGATATTATGGTTGTCGTTGTCAGTAATATCTCTGTGATACAGTTGTTGTGGGTAAACGAATAATTAACTGTGAATAGAAAAAGATAATACCCACGACTTTACTAAGAATTGAATATTAGTAGTTGCATCTCACACTTGCTAATTGTCGTGGATACACTACACACAATCGCAGTTAACGTCTCGTATAAGATAACTTACTTACAATGCATTTTCTATCGTATATAATTAAAGCAAAGATAATTGTTTTACGTGAGGAAAATATAAGCGTTAGTGAAATAGCTCGCCGCCTTCATATATCGGTAAGTATTTTACATACTCAATAATTAATTTGATTTTGTTTATCTAAGTATACCTAGCAATTTTGTTGTGTTTTGTGTGCTATATATCTCTATTTTATTTGCAGAAATCAAGTGTTCGATTATGGATAAGGAGATATGCAGATACCGGCGATATCGAACGGAATCGCCCAGCCCGACGGCCTTTTATGTATACTGCAGCATCTTCAAGGCACCGAGAGATCATAGATATTCACAAGCAAGATCCTTTTGCAACCACCCGGTCTACAGCAACGAGATACGATGTGTCTTTGAATACAGTGCGCAGACATTTACATGCTGGTGGCATACACCACTATAGACCAGCGAAGAAAATATTGTTGTCAGCGGCTCATCGTGAACGTAGAATAAGCTTCGCTCATCAATATACAGATTTTGATTGGGTGAACAATGTGGTAATTTTTACCGATGAGAAGACTTTTAAATCCGATAAGGACGGGCGTAAGATATTATGGAGAAGGAAAGGAGAAAGATACAATCCACAAAATGTTTTGTCTTGCAGAGCTAGTGGTAGAATCTCGTTAGGTTACTGGGGCTGGATGTCCTCCATGGGTCCTGGTGAGTTGGTAGAAATAGGGGGCCGTCTTAATAGTTCTAGTTATTTAGAAATATTACGGGATGTTATGTTACCCACAGTGAGGGTAGCTTATCCAAGTGCACATATTTTTTTAGTGCAAGACAATTGCTCTGTGCACAAAGCCAGAATCGTTCAGGATTGGTTAAGAACGCAAACAGGAATAACTGTTATAGATTGGCCTGCCAAAAGTCCAGACTTAAACCCCATTGAAAATGTATGGGGTCATATGGTATTAAATTGGGATCCATCGGAGGTCAGAACAGCCCAAAATCTTGATCAAGTAGTCACGTCAACATGGGAATCCTTACGTGGCTCTGATTTGTGTTGGAACATGATAATGGGCATGGAAAATAGGTTGCAGGAAGTGGTTAATACGAGCGGTGAGCCACTTCGTTACTAAAATTTATTTCGAATGGGTATACCAAAATTTTATTCTAAATATGTTAGAAATGATATGAGTAATAAATTTTATACTTTTTCATACATATTTAATATAGCACAGATAATATAATATATAAGTTATCTTGACGTGACCATTTGATACAAATTAGAATAAATCGAAACTGGAGTGATATTATTGTTATATTTTGTAACATGTTGTTTCACTTCGAAAACGATTTTAAACTTTTTGTGTAATAAAAAAATATCTGTATTATTTTCGGTTAGTTATGTTAAACATTGTATGAAAAGGTATGCCTCATGTTTTTAACTTTAGTAAATAGGTATCGCTACTATTGTCGAAAATATTTCATGTATTGATTAAGTTTAATAAATTTTAATTAAATGACTTTATATTTTTATTTAACCTACTTTCATAAAAAAAAACCCATTCGAGGCCAACAAAATTATTTAAAATGTAAACATTAAAAAACAACTGTCCTGGGGTTTTGAACCCACCCCGTCTCGGTGTATACGCGACGTTTGGGCAAAACGCAATATATAAACCAACGTGCCACGGAGCTCACGGAGTGACCGCTGAAAATTTCGTATATGATTAATACTTAAATAAAATTATATCATAAAAGCATAGGCAGCAACGCCATCTATTACTTTAATTGTTCTACAAAGAAACACACGTTCGCCTTTGCAAAAATGGTTCATATCTTAGCTGTCTGGACATAGGCGGTGCGGTGTGTACGTACATATACGAAAAAAGCACTTCCTCCCGGTGACATGTTGCACGGTGGTCTGTGAGGTTTCGATTTCTTTTAATCTTTTGATTGAGTGGGTCGATTTCGATAAAATAGACGCTATATATTACTCAGATAGAATTCATCATTTTTTCATTTTTTTCAGAAATTAGATTTTTAATTCAATAAGTGGTATATGCGTAATGTGATTACAAATGAAGACAGTCTACGATTTTATTACGTGTATAGATTATTCAAAAAAATTTGATGCAAGTGGACTCTGTTTCAATTAATTTTATTTCAAGCTGACTTGTTGGATGTAAATTAATTATCACTAAATTTTGCATATTGAAAGATGTATGAAAAGATAATAAAAGTAAACGTAAACTAAAATGAATATACACGTATACATACATATCTTCATGCTGTATCCCTAACGGGGTAGTCAGAGCGGAAGGAGCGCCACGCTTCGCGATCGATACATACTTCTTTAGTTTCCTCAAATACGCGTATAAAAAGAGTTAATTGTTATTTTAAATGATGCTTCTTTAAGCTCTGTAAAAACGTTAGACTATAGTTAGGACAATAAATCGCTTTTTTTTTAATCACTGTCCTGTATAGTCAGTAAAATACAGATACGCTGAATTTTTGTTAAAACAAAATAAATCTAAATTATTTTTCGAAAAAAAAGACATAAAAAGTCTTTTGTTTAAGCAGTACTCATCACACCTTCAAGTATTAAAAATATTTCAAATATTAAAAACAGTTATCATACGCAAAGCTAATTTCAACGCTAGTCCCGTACCTGAATCGCCCGCCGCGCGCCGCCCGCATTCCCCTCGCAAGACTCTTAATTATACGTACTTTTTATTTACAAAATAGACTAGGTTCCGTATTGTTTTCAGAGGTTGCGATCACAAAGCAGTTGGAATACGACCTATAAATGTGATATAAGCAATAATATTGACTACACTAATTTTGCTGGAAGTAGATTTTTGAAAAAAGTATTTTTTTAGGGTTCCGTAGGTCGCAACCGGTTGCAAATTTAAAACTAAGTATATTAAGCTAAAACAAGTGTCCGATGAGTTCGCAACTAGTAGCACAAATTTTGCCCAGGAGATAAAGACGAAAAATCAGTTTTTTTAAATTTAGGTATGTTCCGTATGTCGCAACCGGTCCAAATTGCTTGAGTAGGTAGGTATTCGTACTCCAAACACGTGGTATTCTCGCAACTAGTACCACAATTTTTGTTTTGGAATTATTCAAAAATCCAAGATTTTCTCACTTTTCACCATTTTCCGTACTTCCAAATCGGTTGCGAATTTAAGGTAATCATACACAGACATAACTCTATCGATGTGCCAAAAATCATTAGTACCACAATTAATGCAAAATCATGCCTTATTTTGAGCTAATTCTACTGGACTGTAAGAATACTGCTAGGGTGTAATTATGATGCAACCTTTACACTGTTCTTTTATAACTGATTGATATTGATATGATATTATATTGATGATATTGATAATGGCTATAATGGGCAATAATATCCCATGTTTGATCTGTTCGCATCCTTTATTGTGAAAGCCCACGGTTTGTGCTCCTCAATGGAATGGAAGTTAACACATTGCGCTCCAGAATTAGAAAATAAACTAATTGTAGACCAGTATTTATTTAGGCCAAGGTCACTCAAAAGGGAGAAATAAAAAAACTTATAAAAAAATTAAACCGACTTCAAAAAAGAACACTGAAAAGTATGAAATAACTATCCCTTACGGATCGAAACTTAAGTATAAAAATAACTTTATACGATACAAATACCCATATAATTAAATTTGACAGTTACTGAAGTTCCGTGCCAAACCTACTAAACTAATAGACTTTCCGTTGTCGAACATTGATTTGGCACCGACTTCAATAACTGTCAAATTTAATTATATGGGTATTCGTATTTATAGTTATTTATAGTTATTTTTGTACTTAAGTTTCGATCCGTAAGGGATAGTTATTTCATACTTTTCAGTGTTCTTTTGTGAAGTCGGTATTTTTACATTATTTATTTACTGGAATTACTTTGAATAATATTTCAACGGTAGCAAAATTGCTACTTGGTATATTATATAGTATAAGATATGCTATATTATTTAACACAAGCACATACTTATATTAAATGTTACTCTAACCATAGATGATACATATCTATTCTACGATAAAAATCTCTAGCGTCTGTCTGTAATTATAGTTTTACTGTCAAATTTGGGATAGATAGGTAGTGATTTTATGACTCACTGACTTTGATTCTACCATTTTTAAAATTGTTGTTTGTCTGTATGTCCTTTTATAACTGAAGAACGACTTGACCGATCTTGATGAAAATGGATACGTAGTAAGAACATGTGAATGCGCTCATGATAGGCTACTTATTTTTTTAGAAAATCCACACCTAAAGGGGTGAAAAGGGGGATGAAATTTTGTATGGGAAATGCGAAACCACTGAACCGATTATGATGAAATTTGGCATCATATTTTGACATCAGAGAACAGACATAGGCTACTTTTTGTAAAAAATTACCCTTGAGAGGATGCAAAGGAGGATGAAACTTTGTATGGGTAACGCTACATCTAGGTAATTATAAAGACTACCCTTTTTATCAAAAATCTGTGAAAAGGAGGATGGGAGGGAGGGATACGAAACTGTACGGGAAATGTTAAACCACTGAACTGATTATGATGTAGCATGTATATTGTTGGACACCTGGGAACGGACACAGACTACTTTGTTTTATCAAAAATCTACGGTATGGCAGCCCATAAAATACGAACAAACAAACATTGATTATTATATATTATCGGTAAATACATAATACAAGTACATTGTATGAAGGTACGGAACCCTCAATGCGCGTTACGACTCGCACTTAACCGTTTTGTTTTTTTTTGGTAAGGCAGCAGAAACCTAACAGATATCCAGTATTCTGGATATCTGTTAGGTTAGACCATTATGAGAGACCATTATGTGAGATGTTTACCAACTAAGGTTTTTTTTTTGTTCGGCAAATAGATCTCTGTTTGGCCACTAACTCACTTGTTGCCAAGCGACGATGTGGCCGAAGATGGAGTACGTTGATCTAGGAGATATCTATTCACTCTAACGCTTTTAACGCTTCTGTGGTGATCATCCTCGGCGCGTTGCCGACGACGGGCTCTGGGCTCTCCTAACGCGCTGGAGTCCTCGCGCTGTGCCGAACACTTTTCGGGAGTTTCGGAGCTAGACGTAGACTTTTTTTGAAAAACAATCTAAACACTATGTAATCTAACCTAATCCGGAAAGCCACGAAAAAATTTTTCGCGCAGACGAAGTCGCGGTTACAGCTAGTATATAATTTACTTTAATTTTGTTCGAAAATGAATGCCGGTCAGCGCCAACTGTTGTATCTTGTACGTATCTATTAAAAATTCCATAAACAAAGAGAACTTCACTATAAAAACGTTTAGAGGGCGCTAAAATAAGAAAAAAACAAGTTATAACATTTAACAAACATGTTAATATTTTTTATGAAAGTAATATGTTATTTTTTCTAATAGGTTAAATTAATCGTTTAACTTCGTCATGACTAATTACATAATATTGTATGTATATATTGTAACAAGAGTCAAACCGTTGACAATTTCTTTTTCCGGTGCTGTTTTTGACTAGGACGCCGTCTTTTTATTAACTTGTGTGGTTGTGTGCGTGTTTTGGGCAAAGTAAACATTCACAAGCACTACAGATACACGTGTGTAATTATACGAAACACAGTGTTAGAAAAGATTTGAATGTGTGTAAATCGAGCCACGATTTGAATTTGTCTTTAACGGTTGCCGTGGCGCTTTTTTGTTGCATTTTGATAAAGATAAGGCTCGCCTGGCGAGAGCGGGAATTTTAAAAATGTTTTTAGTTGCGATAACTAATTTATTAATGTGGCTACGATATATTTATTTTTACTTTATTTAATTAGTACCTATATTGTCAGCGTAGACTGTCTATTTGTCTCTATGATATACGTTTAAAGTAGCTACCTACTTAAAACACTACTCATTCCTTATTTTACGTCACAAAATGTGTAAGTCTTGGGCCCTTTTTCTAACATTGAAGTATAATAGGTAACTAATCTGTGGTGAAGTGAAGACATCCTTCATAATGTCATGTTTACAGCTTTAAAATTTTAGATGAGTAATTGAGTAATGCATAATTACTATATACATACTATATATCGCACCTTTAGAATGAAATTGACCTAATTCAAAATTTTGTTTTGGCGAGTTAGGACAATGAATTCACCTATAATAATAAAATGGATTTTCTACAAATACCTGCATTTAAATATTCTCACTATTATGTACCTAATGGGGCAGACAGATAAATTCATGCTATATGTAGATAGTATGTAGGTTAAGTTTATTATTATAACTCATTCTGAAATTATGAATTAGGTCAATTTCATTCTATAGATGCGATATACTTTTTTTATTAAGTTTGTGAATAATAATTAGATATTAAATATTTTTATGTATTTATTAGTAACTTATTTTACATAATATAATGCCATCATTTTATATAAAATATATATTTTTACAACAAATATCACATATCTATACATTATCACGATCATTATCAGGTGGGGCCATAGTTAAATCTGTTACGTCTTTAACAATCATATGTGCAATTTGCCATGCCATTTCTTCTTCAACTTTAGAAGTGTTTATTGGCACGAAACGACTGACCATTTTTTTAAAAACAGATTTGTCTCTTTTATCTGGATCTGGTTCAAACTTTGATTCAAACCTTCCTAAACTATTAACTCTTCCAAGACTTAATCCATCATACCTTTTTCTCTGCCATAAAGCATCTGCGTTGTAAAGCTGATTAGAATCTATAGTCATGTCAGGTACAGAATGATTACGTTTCTTTTTGTAAAAAGGATCTCCCATTGCCAACAGAGTATTTTGGGTACTTATACTGAATTCACTGCTACAGTCTGAATGTGATTTATGATTAGAAGGCCATTTTTGGTCAACAGAGTGAACCATTTCAGAGAGGTATTTATAATACAATTCAGATTCTAAGAATGTATTAACATAATGGGTTAATGTTTTAAATACTATTGTGTATGGTAAATCAAAACATGTTGGTAAAGGCCCTTCCTCTCGGCATATGTCACTTTCAACATTGAGTCTAATATCTGTGGGGAAGCCTATAGGATTGGTAGCTTGAAGTGAAAAGTATTTTTCATAGAGAATAATAGCATCAGTCTGTGCCTGCTCTGTGTTTGCTGTAAAATCATTAATTAAGTTATCTCTGAAATGCATAACAGCCATCAAAAGCTCTAATAAAATACTGCAAGATTCTTGTTCTAAATATTCAGTAAAATAGAATAAAACTGCTTCATTATACAGGATATCTTGCAAACTGAGAGAGGTACTAGTCAATATATCAATTTGTGCTTTAATATAGTATGGACTGTTTTGAAAATCACAGTAATTATTTTCAATTTGATTGAACAGTATATCTTGCACTGGTTTAAAACAGTTTTCATTTATGTTGCCCTCTGGTTCACATATATTTGTTATAACAGATTTTCTAACATCATCAGGTAAATCTAACTGATAAGGTGACTCTAATGCCACATATTTTTTGAATAAGCTTATAGCTTCCTCTGTTAAATTTGTATCATTTTTTTTACAAAAATGTTTTTGCAATGATTTACTATGTTCAATTATGTTCTCACATGAACTAGTAGAGCATTCATTTTTGTTATATTGCATATCATTACTGCTATAAATATGATTGTTTTCAGTCCAGCTAAATCTTTGTGTAGTAAATACTTCTCGGCTTGTGTCATGGTATCGTTTCTGTGAGTCACAGTAATGATCTAAACTCTTTGTACAACGTAGTTTTAAATTATTATCAGAATCATTCTTCGCATTGTGGCTTGATGCTATTGAAGTTTTGAATGTTTCTAGTTCCAACCAACATTTCACTAAAACGTGTTTATTAACAGTTTCCATAAACTGCATAAAGTATTTTATAGCTGTTTTTACCACAAGTATGTCATGTAAAGTTATTGTCAATTTTGATTTTTTTTCAAATATGTGTGTGTCGTCTGAAATAAATAATTTTATTAGGTACACCATTACCTAGGCACAGACTTAGTTTTACTAAAAAAGCACTAGCTTTTTTAGTAAATCACATGAACAAATTTTAGACTAATAAGATTATTGTAAATATATAAGAATTTACCTTTATTTTCATATTCAGCTATATCAGTATCTAAACAAACTTTGTTACCAGAATCGTTTACTAATACTGATTCTGGAGGTCGTACTGGATAACCACTTTTACCTTTGGCTGAAATAAGTAAATTCTTGTCAATCAAAATATTTAATTTACAAATCCTATTACGAATGGGTATTTTTATAACATTTGTGACGATTATAATAAATTTTACCAGCACTTTTCCAAAACTTAATCATTTCTTGTAAGTTATTATTTTCGTAGTGACCAAAGGCTTGGATATCCCACAAAATGAAAATATTAAGTTCCTCATAGGTGAATTTTATGATGCAGATAAACAACAACAACAAAATAAAAATAATTTTTTGTAAATCGTCTAAGTCATACGTCAAACGTCACAATGTAACGCACAGACTACTATAGATTTTTTTTAATTTATAATTTATTCTTGACCATGGACAATGTAGTCCTTCAGTCGAAATATTAAAGACTTCTACAGAAACATTAACTGTCCGATCTGCCCCTAACACTCCTCCAGTAAAGTGATAGTAGACTTTACTGAAGTTAAAAAAGGACTTCTTGGAAGAGCGCGAAAACTTCAGCTACTTAAGTTTATTTGGATCTCGTCCATTCTTTTCACTTGCACAGAACTTTAAAACACAATATACTATCACTCAAGGGCGTCGCCAAGGGGGGGCAGGGGGGGGCAGTTACCCCCCCCTAGAGATCAAATGTAGCTAGCCGCAAAACGACCAAAGTGCGAGCAATTGACTTCCTTAACTATTAATAAATTCATGCATGACAAAACGTAAATAAATTCGCAAGGTTTAATGTATATTGTAGAAAGTATTGAAATATTCAGAATATGTAACATTAAGATTTTGACATCCGTTTTTAAAATCGCCGCCATTTTCATCACGACATCACAGATTTGCCAAAACGCAAGACCATTAAACAGTGTAAAAATATGTAGGTAGGTATGGCGTGTGTGTGCATTGCATTTCTTTCTACGACAGCCGTTCACCAGCATTCACGTTAGTTTTGTATAATTTGTATGCGGCATACCTAAATAAAGTAGAAGTTATTGTTACGAACATACAATTTTAATTGGTTTTGTGGACAATGCCATCTGTAAGTGTTCATAAGAAACACCTACAGTTGAATAAATCGACTACAATCCTTGTAAAACCTAGTATTGCTACTCGACGCTAGATGGCGCTTGTTCAATGAACTCTCTGGAATTTGGTAGCAGTTACTAAACCAGGTAGAATGTTACCGTACATTCTAGTATGATGTTCGTTTGGGTATATAAAGACGTGAGCCGCTGCGAACGAGTCACTTTTTAATTGGAAGCGATCAACGAAACAAGCTAAACAAGCGAATTGGAAAGCGAATATAAGACTACCGGCTTGCCTGTGTTAGTCAATATTGATTTATATTTATTAAATAATAAGATCTCAGTGTTGAGTTGTGAAGTTTCTGAATGTGTCTCCATTCATCATCTTATCAAAATGGAGATCAGAAAGTTTTTTGGTAAGTTATGTACTGCTTTAATCTTGGACTTGGACTTGGAGTTAGTATTTTTATTTTATTTCTCTTAGCTAATAGCTTTGGTAACGGATATACTAGCTAGAGACGTATAATAATCGTTAAGAATATCATTTTTAATCTTATCTGGCATATTTTTGATGTGGAAAGAAAGGATCGATTATGTGGAAAGGAAATGTTAAGAAAAACTATTATTTTATTAAAAACGAGTTTATTGATTCAATCTCTATGAATTTAACGTTAACTAAACAGTGGTTTCGTTTTCAGTAATTAATTATGAAAACAAAACGTAAATTATATTTGTGGTTTAATTAAATACAAATTAAAACAGATCCTTGATATAAATAAAGCAAAAAAAGACAACTGAGTATTTATTTTAATATTTATAAGTAATTGAACAAAGCTGCTCTCCTGTAAAAATTTAATTAATTACATAAAGTTTTATCAAAGCGTTTTGTTTTGCAGGAAGTTTGAAACGAAAAAAAAGTGATGGATCAAGTAGCGACAGCGATGAACAGGACAAAGTAACGACAATATCGCATGTGTCTTCATCGGTCACCACAACCACAACAGGTTATATTCAGCCGCAGGAACTGCCTAGACCAAGTTCCTCTAGATATCTGGCGCCGAATCCTGATTCATTGATGGATGACTGCAATGAAAATGATATCGGGCGATATGTAGGACGGGCACACATGTTATCAACCGAAAAGAAGAAGGAATTGATTGAAAACTGTTGGTCCCCTTCCGCGACCTATAACTTTGCGGAAGATGCAAAACATTTAAAGAGAAAATTTAATTATTCTTGGTTGGAAACATACTCTCCATGGTTGGTATATTCCAGGCGCCAAAAAGGAGCATTTTGTAAATATTGTACGTTGTTCTCACCAAATCCAAATTCATTTAGAGGCATATTGGGATCATTTACTATAAGGCCCTTTTGAAAATTCAAAGATATTCACGAGCAGTGCAAAAAGCACATTGAAACCCACTTCCATAAGGAGGCATTGAAAGCTGCTAAATCTTTTCTTGAAAGTGTGCCTGTCGATTTGCAACTGAACAAATATTCCCAGGGAATTATTGAAGAAAATCGCAAAATTTTAAAATCTATTATTTCCTGCATTACATTTTGCGGGTCACACGACTTAGCACTGAGAGGTAAACATTATGGTGAAGGTATTCTCGAGGATTTATACAGGCTGCGAATTGACGCGGGAGATTTGATTTTAAAGAAACACATTGAGCAAGGGAAAAAGAATGCAAGCTACCGTTCAGTGGATATTCAAAATGAAATTATTGGTATTTGTGGAAGCGTTATTAAGGCTGATATTATGAAAAAAGTGAAAGAAGCAGCAGCATATAGTGTGCTAGCAGACGAAACAGCTGACATTTCTGGCACTGAACAACTATCGATTGGGATGCGATATTTTGATGAAGAAACACAGGAAGTCCAAGAAATGTTTGTCGGATTCATTGAGCTAAAAGATTTGGATGCGAAATCGATTGCACATAGCATAGATGAGTTTTTGACAAAAGAAGATCTGAATATAAATAAATGCGTTGGTTTTGGTTTTGATGGTTGTTCAACGACGTCAGGAAAAGACGGAGGGGTACAAGCGATCTTACGCAAAAAGTACACCAAAGCCCTCTACTTTCATTGCTCGTCCCACAAACTGAATCTAGTTATCAATGATCTGAATTCACTTCTTAAAATTAGAAATGCCATGGGAACCACCAAAGATACTATAAACTTTTTTCGGGAATCAGTTTTGAGGAGGAAGTTGATACTTAATATTTCCAGACTTTGCGAGACAAGATGGAGTGAGAAACACAAAACCATCAGAGTTTTTAAAGAAAATCTTCCAGTAATTCTGGAAGCCTTACAAACATTATCTCAGGAAGGAAATAGTGCAACTCGGAAAAGTGCCTTCCAACTGCATGCGGCTACTTCCAGAATTTCTTTCATTCTCGGGATTATGTTGGTAGTCAAATAGTCGGCTTTGATGGAACCCGTTGTCAACGTACTCCAATTTGTAGCTTGGTTGTGGTTAACGTGGTCAAAGCCTCGGAACACGTTAAAAGGATTTTACTTTTAATTAAAAACCACCGTGAAAATCCGGAAAAAGTGACAGACGAAATTATAAAGGAAGCTACTGCTGTTGCGGAGAAAGTCGGACTGGAGGAGGACATGACATCAATGCCGCGTATTACGGGGAAACAACGTCATAGAAGCAATCATCCAGTAGAAAGCCCTTCAGAATACTGGAAGAGGTCTTTAGTAATACCATACTTGGATTCAATTATCACCTCCCTTGAAGTACGTTTTGCTGAAGAAAACACGCCATCATTCGCATTATCTAAGTTACACCCGGCGCAGATGCAAAAGATGACAACTGAAAATCTGAAACAAACTTGTGAATCTATTGCCCAGTTTTATGATTTACCGAACATAAAGAATGAAATCGAACTTTGGCAGCAATTGTGGCGCAATAGGCTTAATCTAACAAATCTAACAGTTGTTGATGTCCTAAAAGAAACAAATTCCTTCTTTCCCGAAACGGAAAAAGCATTGAAAATTTTGATCGCTTTACCATGCACGACCTGTATAGTAGAGCGAGAGCGGCTAAGAAGTACCATGGCAGAAGATCGCCTTAATGGTCTGGCCATGATGAGTGTACACAGAGCTATAATAAATAAAAACTTAAATAATTTTAATGATAAAGTGGTTGAAAGTTTTGCAAAAAATCCCCGCAGGTTATGTTTTAGTTAAATATTATTTTTGTTAAAATAAATAATTATTACTGTGTTTAAAAGTTTGATTTAGTTATTGTGCTGTCGAGGGCTTGCGAAGTTTTATACATTGATATTAGAACCGTTCTTATTACAATCGTCATCGAGGCAAATACTTCCAAAGTGTAACGCTTCATGCTCTCGGCGTTCATATTTTTTATCCTCCATAATATTGCCCCATTGCCCCCCCCTTAGTCATAAGCTGGCGACGCCCTTGCTATCACTGTTGTACTAGGGAAGGGCAAAAAATATCGATATATCAAAATATAAAATAATCGATAGATATGTACTTGTACTTTATAACTCCTAAAAAAGGACAACCTCATTTCTCCTGTTCCTGCCAAAGAGTCACTACTTATAGATGCTAACCAGTGTTTCCACTTTAATGATTTTCTTTCCCCACGCCTCAATTGAGATTTCTCCTTCCCAGGACTTTTTTCCCCTCAAAAATTATTCTGCTATAGTTTTGGCACTAGTAGTAAAAATTTGCTCAACGGTCACTTATCATTGGGTCACACTTTATTAAAGTTTGAAAAAAAAATGTTGAGGCAGACGTAATTTCATTTAACTGCCAATTTTGGTAAACTATTTTATGTCACTGCCTTTTTCGAATGCTGCCGTAGAACGGCTATTTAGTGGTTAAAAAAATATTAAAACAGATAAACGCAACAGGCTCGATGATGAAACAGTTGGATCAATCCTGTGCGTAAAATCCAGCTTGAAAAGAACGGGAACAACCTCTGTACAACTGATGAAAAATCAGTTTGAAATACCACAAAAGTTTGTACAGCCCAATGTAACTGCAAGCGAATCCAAAAAAATTAGACTAAGCATGAATGAAGTATAATTCAACATTCGTATTCTCATTTATAGCCTGACCAGAAATATATAAAACCTGCTGTGGTGTCGCCACTGTATCTTTTATACGGTAACACATAGTATAGTCCATACAGAAATTAGTTCCGAAATTTTCCGCAATATGGCGTTTTTTTATTTTTTTGGTTAGGCTTTACCCATGATTTCCCTCGATTTCCCCTTTTTCTTCCCCTCTGGACCCTAATTTCCCCTCAGAAAGGAAATTTCTCCTCATTGTGGAAACACTGATGCTAACGCAACGCTAAGTGTAATGCTAAAACATGACGTTCTTCTTGTTTTTTATATACTGGCAACTTGTTTCATATTTATTAGAAACATTTACGTGTTATTAAATTGATTATCTCTAACTAAATGTCTGTCTTCTTGTTGTTAAGCCGATATGTAGTCCCTAACACTCCAGTAAAGTGATAATGATAGTTAAAAAGGACTATTTGGAAGAATGTGAAAACTTCACTTGCATATATTTATTCAAACTTTCCAATTCTTAACCCTTGAACAGAACTTTAACGCACAATACACTATCACTTTTGTACCTAAAACTCCAAAAACGCAAAAAATAGAAAATTTAAATAGAATGCGAACTTCATTTCTCCCTTTCCCGCCAAGAAGTCACGTGACGTTATAGAGGAGTTCATACAAAAATCCTTTATTTAACGTCAGTCGGAGTCCACTTCGAAATCGGACATTCGGCCCAGAGTCGCCAACTTTTTTTCTCGTACACAAACATCTAAAATCTCGTGTCTTGGCTTTCAAACCTCGTACATTCATGAAGCATTTAAAAATTTATAAAACTGAAAAAAAAGGCGTATTAATTGAGTGAATTTAGCAGCCCTTTGTTAATTTGATTTTTTTTAATTAAACTAGTAAAATGTAGGTAAGTCTGTAAGAAAATGCACATTTTAAAAATCAAAAATTTAATATGTGCATTTTTAAATTAATTTTTTTTTGTAATAGTATTTAGTGAACATGATTTTTATATTTTATCAAATTTGCTAAATTCATGCTCGTATTAACTGCTGGCATGTTCTATATTCATAGCTAAAAAGTAACGCCTGCGATACAAGAAATATGGTCATTGTATTGATTTTATTACTTTTCCCGCTGAAAAGTATTGTTCTCACTACTTTTTTAACTATGAACATAGAGTGCCCGGCAGTTAACTCAGTGTAACAAAACTCGGGGCGCCAGCATTTAGGAAAACGAGTGTATGTAAAAACAAGTACTATTGTCATTATTAAAATGAAAATCTTCATTTGACTTTTTGGCGGGAACGGGAGAAGTGCGGTTGTCATTTTATTTAAATTTTCTATTTCTTTCATTTTTGGGAGTTTTAAACTACAAAAGTGATAGTATATTGTGTTTCAAAGTTCTGTGTAAGTGAAAAGAATAGAGCAGATCTCAATAAACATGTGTAGCAGAAGTTCTCGCACGTTTCCCTATAACAATTCTATTTATTAAATAATATGTGACATTGGCAAATGCACTAATTTGTGCGCCTTGGCATGAAGAAAAAAAAAATCTTCATTTAGAATTTTTAGAAAAGGTCCGCGAACATACTCGGTGTAAAACTCCGTAGAGGTAATATTACAAGAGCCCTTAGGACCGTGGCCACATGAGATAAAAATGTACTATAAATTTCTATACAGCTATACTATTGGTGTTGCTAGCTGATATTTTTTCCTGTGTAGGCAGTAGGTTTCTTTATAACGACGCTGTCGAGTTAATAAAGTGCTTAATAATACGATAATATTATTATGACGGTATTGTAGTAATGGAATGTATCACATACGTGTAGATAGATTTACATACAAGGTATGCTTTTTCAATTATAAAATTTTGGACCAAGTAACAATGGACGGAGTATTTGCTCTAAAAACGTGTCCTTTAAACGCCTTTTTTTTATTGCCGGACTAGATTTTTACTAATGCGCGTGACTAGGGAAGGTCACAGTATAATAATATACAGCTGAACTTACATATTTTTATTTTCGTAAATAGTATCCAAAACGTATATAGTATATACTACGCTGCGTATATAGTAGCCAAAACACTTAAGATTTACGAGTATTATGCAAATAATTACTTCATGACCGACTCATTAGCTGACGAATTACACTGACAGTGCGAGGTTGCCATACTTACTATAGCTAACTGTTTTACTCGTGGTTACGCTCAGTGAGAGAGAAAGAGACAGGAAAATTCGTTTGTCCACGGTGGAGCGCTAACTTATTGTGGTTCCGTCCATTATGTTTCTTGGTCCAAGCATAACATAAATTAATGTCAAATAATATTTATTTCTGTTTTCTGACATTTATATCTGAGTATTATGTTACTGCGTAATCATTTTACTGCAATTTTACGTTTTTTTAAATTTAAAACCGCTGCCGTGCCAAGAGAAGGGAAGGAAGAAATAATTTTCGCATTCATTTGTTTACCTTCGGTTTTACTATACTTAAGGGTGAGTAATGTTCTTTAGATGTAGATGGACCTGGGTTCTGACCATACAGATCATACGAAGTCGAAGGACGAGGTTTTGTCATAGTATTATAATGATTGGGAGATGATTTTAGATGAATTGAATGTGTGATTTTGTTTCCGACTGTTATTTTATTATTTATGGAATCCTCAATATATCCTTCAGCGACATTGTTGGACCTCCAGCCTCCGTGTCTCTTTAATGTGGTTATATTTGCTCCGGAATCCGTGAGCTATGTGGTAGAGCTCTTTCTAAAAGTATGACCTGTATAGGGGTATCAGGTAGTTTAAAAAAAATTGCGATTTCTTTCGCCATATTACCGAATTTATTCACGCCAATGACTTGTGCTGTACACTTTCTTTTTTGATAGTTTTGAAAAAAGCGATCACTTTTGCCTTTTGATGTACGCAGACGTTCGTATTTCTTCACTATTTCGACAAATGATCAGTCTACTGTGAACGATCTTGGAATTTTATTTTTAGTATTCGGAATTTTAATTAATAATATATTGCCGTGGGCTTCGATGTCGCTAATTGTAATATTTGCAAGGTCTTCACGCCTGCATGCACCACAGATGCCAAAAATAAGCGCAATCTATGAACAAAATTATTAAATATTAAAATGAAATACCATAAATTATTATTTTAATCCAAGATAAATAACTACATAAAAATAAAATAAATAATAAAAAATACCTTCATTGTTAAATATTGGTCTTCCGGAGCTTCGTTATAGTATATTGTACAACAAGTGCGGTAAGTTGTCGGTTGCCCACTCGAACGAAGTTGAGCGCACGAGCGAAGCGAGTGCGTTCATTCGCTTGAGTGGACAATACCCACTATTTTTTATTTTTTTATTACTAATGCGGAGACAATTTCGGTTCAAAGAAAAATTATAGAAAGTAATAACTTTATTATTATTTATTGTTATATTAATCTAAAACTTCGAAATCAAGATTTTCTTTATCTTTCCTGATGTCAATGGGTACTAAAATCGAATGTGTTTTTTTTAGATATTCATTTTACATTCTTTTTTTAAATCGTGAATTTGCGTGTGCCAAGAAAAACTTGCGTGCGACTTCGATCACAAATAAAAAACTAGATACACAATCAACGCTCAACGAACCAAATGTACGCTCAAATGAGTATTTGAGCGCACTTCTGTTTTAATAGAATTTTAATATTAATAGAATAATTCGAAATTATAAATTAGATTTAGAAATTAGATTTTAATAGAATAATTCGAAAACGCTAACAGCTAACATGTCAGAGTGCTCCTTCAAAAATTGCAAAAATAACACATCTAGAACACTAAAAAAAGACGCGGGTTCTTATTTTCGATTAATAAATAAATAATATTATTTACGTGTTCATTATTTCATTATAGTAATAACGTTACATAGCTCTTTTTTATTAAAATCGTAATCATATTTTTAAATATTGCCTGACAATATTTGTCTTATCCTTGTCACTTTCACGTAACAAATCATTGTAGCAACATAGCAACGCAAATAGATTATTTGAATTATATTTTATGCACGAGACGTAAGATTGCATTTTAAATATTTTATTTAACAATCTTCGTTTCAATGTCATGCAAGAATCGTTTACGAGCGTTTATAACCTTATGGTTTGACAGTAAGGTCTACTTTAGATTAACACAATATTGCCGATAATACTTTACGATATTAAAAATATATACGTCAATTCGGACAATAATTATTTGTTTCAGTTTTATAGGAGATTGTGAATCTAGTTCTTTATTTGTAATCGAATGCGTGCGACTCGCACTCAAATTGTGAAATGAGAAAGTAGCTACTGATCAACCGCAAAAACGTGCGTTTAGGTACTGTTTATCCCGTATGAGTAATAAAAAGAATAACCTTCCGCACGCTAAACATACATGGAAAAGTCTACTTTTTGAGCAAATGTATTAAAAAGGTTTGTTTTCTGTTTTAATCAATATCTGATGGTACGCAGATTAGAGATTAATTTTAGAAAATATTTCGTATTGAGATATTCTTTAGCAATAATATCATCTATGCTAGGCAATAGGTAGGCAAGTACATTTATTGATTGTTTAAGAGTAATATGTACACAAGCGTTTTTAATGATTGACTCTAGGCTATATATACTTGAGCCCGCCAGGGTATGAAATTTCTTCAATAATGTCGTTATTTATAGTAGTTCATTAATGTTACACTTTCTGTAAATTCTATGTCATAGACGTTACGCCTTCGAGATCTGATGATTTGTATGTTTGTAAATGATTTGTAGTTTTGATCAATTATTATCTAACTTCAGTTAAGCAGAGGCCATTAAAAGCTATTGGTGTCGAGGCTTTGTTTGAATATTTTCATTAATAAATGTAGCTGTGCCACCTGTAGTATTTGAGAGAAAGTCCGAAACAGCAGCATTTGAGGTTAGTAAGCCTTTGCTAACTTGTAAAATGTATAAAAGTAAAATGTCCCCGCTTAGCACATTTGAGACGAATCGAGTTAGTCGCAGGACAAGAACGTCGAGATCGACGTGATCTTCAGTAAAAATAGCATTCACTTTGTTGAAACTTGTTTGAATTGTTCTTATTTTTACGTGGGCATTGTTTGCTACGACTAATGGATTCTCTGAATGCGATGTAAGTGCTTAGTTAAGTAGGTAATGTAAGGTACCTAGGACAGATGGTAAGAATTTGCGCATGAACTTCGAAGGTTCTAAGAATTCCTATGATAACTCGTAAGCGCTTGAATTGCGGTATTGGCGCGCTGGCACACTCATGTATGCGTGCGACTTTTATAGCTTTGTTGTAGTATGAAATTTATGAGTAACGATACGACTTCAGTATCTTTACTAATGTTATAATTTTTGTTTGTACGTAATGGATAACCTATAGGGATAAGCCTAAAAACTCCTCAAGCGATTTCTAAATTTCTTTCACCTATAGAAGCTACATTAGCTGTAACGGGCTTTTTTTTAAGTTTATTGGGGTCAACAAACCGTTTCACAATGAGACTTACTATGATAGTTCTAACATAAGTAGGTACCAATGATGTTATATTTAAAAAAGAGGTAGATAGGTTACGTTAGTACTAAAGCTTGTAAGTAAGCATTGTAAGTAAGTAAGTGTAACATAAGCCGTACACTTTGTTTGTACACACTAATAAAATGATGAAGTGTAACAAACAAGATAGCATGACAATTACCATAAGACAAGTATACATTGCACTGCGTCGCTATACAATGTAACTCTTCAATTGCATTTCAAACCAACAAATCACACGGCTCTCTAAAACCATTGTGATTGGTCAATTTCACTTTCTTAATGAATTTTAAGCGAATCCGTAACTAATTCAAAGAATATTAGTAATTAATGCAAGAGAACAGACATTTTCGAAAAATATGATTGATGCCTAATGGGTTTAGATAGTAAAAAAGGATTTGTTTGATGTTTAAAATTAATTTTTTTTAGTCATGTACATTTGGAAACAGATTACATACAATACAATACAATTTATCGACGATGTGGAATCCTGTGATTCAAGGAACAAAATCTCGTCGACACTGTGAGTGTTGTGTGTAGTGTTAGTTCCACATTAATTTTAATCACATAAATTACACACGTGTGATATTAAGTAACATTTTAGTAACAAGAACGAGGGTAGAATGGATTTCCTGCGTGTAGTGGGGCTGCATAAAAGCCTGATTTTGGTCTTGTAAGAGGTCAGTTGTTGAGAAGCCGTCGAATAGTCAAGTACATAATAGTCGTGATGAAGAATTGATAACGTGTTCATAGTGATCAGTGCTTCCGCTACATTTCATATTTAACAGTATCCTGAAAACTATTTACAAATATCAGGGGTAGATGACGAAACGTCTATCTCAGACATGGAGTGAAATTTGCTGCGACAGTTTGGTTGAGACCATGGCCGATGCAACTCGGTCGAAACGTTAAGCCAAAATACAAAGGTAATCGCGTTAAATTTCTCGTTTTAGATATTTTATAATACAACGCGAAAGTTGAAAAGTTTATATTGCAAACCGTTTTCATCATATCATCATATAACTCATAAAGCCTATCCCTACTTTTTCTCATACCCTTCGTCACCCAATCCGCAAAACGTAACTTGTTATTAACTACTATTTTCTATAATCATGGAACAGAGAAGTCAACAATGGATCAAAAAGTCAGTCAGTGTATACTTGTACGGTGTATGTTCTCGCTTGCGGTCGCTCGTTATGAAGAGCATCCTACGTCCACAGGCGCTCGCGCAGGTCTGAGAAACGCACGTCAATATCCCATATTTTATATTGATTTTATTATGTTTATCATATTTATTACACTGATTAATTTAAAAAAATAATTTCTGTCATATATTATACATTGAATTAAGTTTCATTTCATGTTGTTTTTTTTATAAGTCATTGCTTTTTTCCGAATTAAATCGACGTTAAATCACGACACTTCGTCCTTGAAATAAGCCTTATTAAATATTTTTTGCTGTAAAAAGGAGGAAATCTATGACATTTCCACAACACTAATATTTAATAACAATATGTACTTGATCTCAACATAATTTTAGAAATGGTTAGAACTTGTCGAAACAATTTAATTAGGACGTCTAAACAGCGCGTCTAAGAATATTTCTTGTAAACTGACTTCGTAGAATGGTTATTGTAAGATAACTCTATATTTGTTTTAGCGAAATACCACTCACTAACCACCGCGTCCCTTCTGTCTGCCCATCGGAGTGCTCCTCTTCAGATTGCTTGGCTTGGCTTGGCTCCTTGGTGTGAGATCGCTCTCACACGAGCCAGTGCTAATTCCAGCCTGTACTTCGCTACTTCTTCGTGGGGCTGTGCGAGCCGTCGCGCTCGATCTGATTTTATTGAAGTCACGCGGGACGGTGGGCGCGATGTGTGCACAGGACCACTATGTTGGCGGGGTGATTCTAATGGTGGCTCAGGCTGTGGCTGTGGCTGCTGAACGGCATCTGAGGGCGATCGTGGAGCTTCTTCATATTCGACAGGACACGGGCAGGTCACCCTGTGCGGCTTCTGCGAGAGGTTGCCCCGCTCTTGATCGCGTCACAGGCATCTGTACGGTTTTCTGATCCTTCACCATAGGTATCACAAGTCTTAACACCGACACTATCACTATTATCATCACTGTACGACTAAAGTGATAGTCGCTTCGAGATCCGGCTTGAAGGACCAGAAAATGTGCCTGACCCAGCTGGGATACTATCCCCGATCGCCGCGAGGTCATTGAGCAAACGCGAACTGAACGACACACTCCAGCCCACCAACTGCGACGCGAGTACAGGAGCGGGATACTGACAAAATGAAAGACTTTTTTCAATCGATTCGAGCTTGAGTGTTCTTGTTCTGCTTGTTGTTCTTTTTGATTAGGTAGGGGGTGGACGGCGACGAAGTTGCAATTTTTTTTTTTGGTTTCTGAGAGGCGAAAAATTCCCCACGGACACTCATCCGGACTCTACGCCGACTGAGTAGTGTCGGAATCTAACCGACTAAAAAAACCTCACTTTACTGTTAGTTCTAGTGGCTTTTACAGCGTCATCGGTCCTGTTGGGGCAGCGTTAAAGACGCCCTGCCAGATGGTCGACCGCCTAAGGGTACCTCCAGCCGAAAGATACCTCGTATGGAGGGCGGACCTCAGGCACAAGGCGTCGTCAGGGGAGCTTTCCTCACCTGCGTGCATTTTAACGGGCTTCCTATTCTGGTAAGGGCCGGGTCTCTAGCAAATCTGGCCCGCGAGACGACTGAAGGCCTGAAGGTATCGCAGGGAAAGTTCTCGCCTCCGCCAGTGGGGGTGGTGCGGTCTTGATGTTTAAGTGGGCATGTTTGAGTTCGAACGTGTAATCTCGTCATCGCTGTTGCCTAACACATGTCTAGGCCTTCGATAGCGTTTGCGGACGCGAGGCTTGGAGGTGTACGATGACGCCCTAACCACTAGGGAGTTTGAGTGTAGGGAGGAACGATGAAAGATGTTGGGACGCCTCTTTTAGATATTGACTTATAGAGGGCAATTCTAAATCGTAGTGCAGATCTACGTTGCGCACGTTAAACAGCGGGGCACCGGTGGCCCTGCGCATGAATCTGTTCTGAATCACTTGGAGAGAGTTGATATGAGTGGGCGCACTGGGACTTAAAGCTGTCTGTCCGTTCGGTTTCCTCAGAGGTGGTATTGTTTGGAACGTGTCCGATTTGAGAGATTGGGCCAACTTCCATATGCCTGGTGCGTCGGCTCGATGTCTCGCATCAGATCGCTCCACCTATTTTTTTTAAGTTCGGAAATTCGGTCTTCGACTTCGCGTTGGAGGGCGCGTAAGTTACATTTATTCGTTCCAGAGGGAAACGAATCGTAAGCGCGAGTCGCGGCGTTCTTGGCTCTAATTAACCAGCGAATGTCTCCAGGGATCTCCCAGCGGCAGCCGTTCGCCGCCGGATCCCGGGAGCACGAAGAGACCGAGTTGCGGATGTGGGTGGTGAGTGCGTCTATCGCCGCAGTCGCGTCCTCGGCGGAACGGATAACGTCCGGTATTGCGTTCAGCCGCGGCGTATTCTCAGTTCAGCGTTTCGTGTAATCTGCCAATCCGTCACAGTTTTTGTGAGCGTCTGTGTGTCTGTCATAGCAGCCCCGGATCTAAGTTGGGGCCACCGGGGGTTCTTGCCCCGGGCGGCAGTTTCATGGGGGCGCCAAATCCTTGAAATATCAAACAAATGAAGCCTCTTTTCTTACAATCGCATAGGTTTTTATCAAGTAATCGAATCTTAATATAATATGATTGAAAAGAAAACTTTGGTATTTGTCAGTTTTAACAGTTTTTCTTAAACACTGAAGGGAGGGGGCGCTACTATCAAGTTTTTGCCCCGGTTCGAAAAAATCGTAGATCCGGGGCTGTGTCATAGGTCCTACTTTGAGTAATACCGGCCTATGATCAGAGTCTAACTCGTGTAACGCCTCTATTGAATGCAGCGTTAGAGCTACGTTCTTTAAAAGCGCTATGTTGAGTACGTCCGGTCTGTGCGTTGTACTGATCACGCTTAAAAATATATTGAAGGAACTATACTATCGATAACTATATAATTCTCCTATCCTATATCTATCTATAACTATACTCTACAACTATGTCTATATTATATAGACAGGTGTTAAGTGTCAAAGGGCTCTTTTGTCCGTTTTTCCTGTGTATGTGTGTGTAGAAACACACACACACGCACGCACGCACGCACGCACACACGCACACACACATAAGAAACAGACACTTGGTAAATGAGCGTGAATAAATGAGACGAACATTTCACAGACATAAGAACACAGACTTCCATAAGTGCATAAGAAGTATATTTTTGTCTTACAACATTTATGGACAATATACCTATAGAATATATACTTTTTATCTGTATAACGGTACACAGACTGTATAATTATATGACAGTAAGATATTAACAATTGTAGAAAAGCGAATGCAGAACGAACGGGGTGCTATTTCAATGCGAAACGATATAACTTTTTTTTTTGTTTCTGAGAGGCGAAAAAATCTCTGCTGTTAGCCCTAATAGTGGCTTTTACAGCGGCACCGGTCGTATTGGGGCGAGTGCTAAAGGCGCTCAGCCAGATGGTCGACCGAGGGATACCTCGTATGGAGGGCGGACCTCGGGCTCAAGGCGTCACCGGAAACGACATAATACTCACTGTTAAAATATATGCGCGGGCCATTGAGTACCTACAACGGGAGGCGGCACACGCGCTATTTCTCATACAAAATATTCTGGCATATTTTGCGGGAGAAGAGATACTACCACAAGCAAATGGGAGCACTCAAATGCAATGATGAGTTGTGTCTTTACGTTTTTACGCACATAAATAATTCGACAACATTCCTCAATTTAACAAATACATAAAAATACATAACTTCATTGAAATTTTATCATAAAATTAAATGCTACCACGAAATATTTTGTTTCTTTTGTAATTTAATTGTAATTTTATTTGTAAGCTGTTAAGGTCTATAATTAAATGTTAGCTAAAGATAGTCTCGCTGGGCGTGCGTGTAAGTCATATTTTGTACAATTCGGCAATTAAAAACTGTAAGGTACGAATTTAAGCCAATTCAAGGTTCATTATTGTATAACAAACATTACGATACGACTTTCTAGAATGGTGAACAAGTTAATGCAACATATTCGAATGAATCGAAATACGTTATGACGGATCGGTAAATTGATTTAGTGAAACGATTCTGAAAAAATATATTAAAATGGAAAACTAGTAGTTAATACGATAATTATATTTACTTGTGGAATATAATTCTGTCTTTGCCTAGATTAGATGTGGTGGATTTTTCGTTACACCTGACGGTATAAGAAGACAATTTTGCAGAGCATTCGACGCAGTGAATTCGATTATAGCGATAGTAACAAATCAATTCAAAATTAGTTTTTATTGTGCGGTGGCTATTTTTTTACTTATACCTTGACAGAGGGGAATGCCTGTGAATCGTGACTCCCGTTGTAGGTACTCAATGGCGCGGGGCATGCGCGATGTAAGGGCGCGTTTATTCGACACGAATTTCTTCGCGCCGACATTACGCGGTCGCCGCGCGGTCACGTGTGGTCGCTAAGCGAACGCCGCGAAATAGAGCGAAATACACTTTACAGTATATTTAAGTATCTAAGCTTATCTCATGCGCAAGTAACTCCACCCTGTCTGGAGTAGCCGGAGAGGAATGGAATGCGAGTATGGGTTAGTTTTAGAACGTGCGGTGATCACGTATGACCGCGAGCCGGCGCGCAATGACCGCGTGCGGCGACTGCGCACTAGCCATGCAATTCTGTAAAAATTCGAATCACCCAAAGAGAGACTCGCTCGACAATTCACCCCACTTCGCATTCGAACTCACTTGACCTTCAAATGGAATTCTCTAAACCAAACATTCTAGGAGCGAAGTAAAGTGATCTTAAATGCGGGTTTCCAAACTTATTTTGTCTACTGCCCACCTTGAGAATAAATTATTTTTTAGCGCCCCCATTTTTTCACCTACTGAAAAACCACTATAACTTCAAATTAAATTAATTAATTATTGTGAGCTATATTAGCGGAGATTAAACATTAATTCCAAACGAGACTTTTACTATAACCCGCAAGAGTTAACTTGAAACCTGAGCGCAGTAGGTAATACTCAACGGCGCTCAGGTCTCAAGTTAACTCTTATGGGCTACACCTGCCAATGAGAATATAATATATCTATCTACGTTGCGCACGTTAAACAGCGGGGCACCGGTGGCCCTGCGCATGAATCTGTTCTGAATCACTTGGAGAGAGTTGATATGAGTGGGCGCACTGGGACTTAAAGCTGTCTGTCCGTTCGGTTTCCTCAGAGGTGGTATTGTTTGGAACGTGTCCGATTTGAGAGATTGGGCCAACTTCCATATGCCTGGTGCGTCGGCTCGATGTCTCGCATCAGATCGTTCCACCTATTTTTTTTAAGTTCGGAAATTCGGTCTTCGACTTCGCGTTGGAGGGCGCGTAAGTTACATTTATTCGTTCCAGAGGGAACGAATAAATGTAACTCAGGTCTCAAGTTAACTCTTATGGGCTACACCTGCCAATGAGAATGATTTTTGAAACGCAACTTTATAGTATTCAAACAGAGTATCTTTTATTCAAAATAAAACAAATATCATCGATCCTTATATAAAAACTAATGTGAAGGATGAATCCGATGCTGTTTAATAAGTTTGTTCATATCAGGTTCCAATTTACTCAAGAACAGTCGCAAGTCGCCACATTTGGTAACATGCAAACGATTTCTCTTTTTAGTAAGCAGTGTTGCCACAGCACTAAATCCACGTTCACACAAATATGACGATGGGAATGCTATCAAGAATCGCTGAACGATTGACCACGATCCAGGGTACAATTGCGGGATCGGTTTTTGTAGCCAAAATTCTTGGTAACCATTTTTGAACTTGATTTTTATTTCCTCGTTTGTTGTCAATTCTATAAGTTCTTCTTCCAGCTGAGGTGACATTGCTGTGTTGACATTTGAAAACGGATCCAACACCCAGTCTGGTATTTTCAAGTTCAAAATGTCCTGGTATCGTTCGGTGAAGTCAATGTGGAGGTTTTCCAAATGTTGGCAGTAGGCAAACAATTCGTCGTTACTGCATGATACTGATAAATTCGGAAAATTGTGAAACTCACGTCTGCCCATATTCTTTTTGTGTAGAAGCAGTTTGGCTGCGAAAGCAGCAACGACGTTTTTTGTTTTAATTAAATTTAGTTCATCGCCTTGCAGTTGGAGATTCATGTCGTTGAACAATTTATACAGGTCTGTCATGTAAGCTATATCATTCTTTGATGTAATGAGCTTGTTGTGCAATTCTGTATCTTTAGTTTCCAAGAACTCTATAACAGAGTCAAACAGGTTGTAAAATCGAGTCAGACAATTGCCTCTTGATAGCCAACGAACTTCAGTATGAAACAACAAACGGTTGAAATCCTCGTCATTAGTAACACAAAGCTGATGAAATAATCTATCATTCAAAGAGCTGTTGCGGATTTTATTGACTGCTTTGATGACATATTGCAGTGATTGAAATAGTCGTTCACTTAAGTTTCTAGCAACCAAATGTTGTCTATGAATAACGCAATGTACAGCAAGGACATCTGGAATTTTATTTTTTAAGTACGCTATGAAGCCTTTATGGCACCCTGTCATAGCCGGAGCGCCATCCGTAGCAACTGATATAATATTTTTCAAGGGAATCTCTTTCTCATCACAAAACTTTTCCAATATATTGAATATGGTTTCGCCTTTTGTATCGGTCTCTAAATTTATCTTTAATAAACCTCACGTAAGACAGCAACAATGCTTCATTAGTTGGTAAAGTGGACTCATCGAGCTGAATTGAGAATTGACTTGTCCTCAGGTGATCACACAATGATCCTTCAATGTTTTCAGCCATTTCATCAATTCGTCTTTGCACAGAATTATTACTGAAAGGAATTTTTCGGATAATATCTGCGGCTGGTTTATGAAGCACAGTAGTTATTACTTCCTTTATTGCTGGCAAAATTAACTCTTCTCCGATCTTATGTGGTTTGCCTTTTTGAGCAATTAACAAAGATATTGTACGAAGCTCGAAGTCCGTCGTCATCTTGCTTAGCAGCCGCCGAAAATAGTTTTGCTACACTTGGCTGAGTATTATGCTTCTTCTCTAGGTCTTGAAAATATGCTACATTCTTGTCTTTCTTATCTGGGTGCATTTTATTCAAATGATCTTGCAGTCTTGAAGGCTTCATTGCTTCATTCGAAAATGTTTTTAGACATAGAAGACACAAAGGCGACGATGGGTTTGTCGGATTTTCAATGAATCCGAATTTAATATATTCAGCACAGTATTGCCGTCTCGTCTTTTTTACTTCCGACATTGTTTTGTTTTGAGAAATACGTAAGTAAGTGTTGAACTTAAGTACTGCTCATCTATTGCGCGCGAAACCGCAAATGAAAATAAAATAAATATTACGTTGTTTATATAGGATTGCATAAGCAGCATGCACCGACAGGTATAAAACAAACATGCATAAACTCGTTTATCTCATTCGACGTACAGTCGTACTCAACAAGTCAGAACAAGTATTCTATGAACCAGCCGATTGATACAGGAATGCACAATTCGGGTTATTTAACAAAAACTTGTTAAAACATGATTGCCCGCGGTCTATTATCTACGAAAATTACCTATCTGGGAGTACTAATAACTATTAAAATGCGAAAGTGTGTCTGTTGCCTTTTTATTTGTTTGTTTGTGTATTTTGTATATTCAATAAAACAGGACAGATATATGAACTACGCGGAGAGAAATATCGAACCGAGTTTGAGCAATCTTTTAATTAATATTAGTTGATGTTCACAAGTTGTAGTTGAGAGTCGAGAACTCATGCAGTCGTTGTCTAAGATGCCTCCTAGCTAAATGAAATTATAAATTACCCCCCAGGCCTCTACACAACGCCCCCATTTTTTTTCTGGGTCTCTTACCGCCCCCCTTTAGGCCTGCAGCGCCCACAAGCGGGCGTTATCGCCCACTTTGGGAAAGGCTGCTTTAAGAGTAAACATCTCAGTCGACATTTCGTCTTAGAGTATTTTAACTTCTGAGATAATTATGTTAATTAAAACTCGTTTATCTAGATTGGATTGTTATATTCAGCGAAACTTCATAAAATTCATTTACGATAGTACAACTCGCCGCCACCACTCATCGAGGCGGCGCTAGTATCTCTGTCGACTTTAGAGAATACCAAATCACAGTTGACAATCTCACCGCGGATTCAGAAGTGAATATGACTAATTTGCGTTAGAGAATCGCACTACTGCGCGCAGACCGCGCGGTCGCCACGCGGTTAGGTAATTTCCAGAAATTTGAATGTTGTTCCCTAGCAAATAGAATTCACATTCGCTATTGATAAAAATACGAGTATGGCAAGCGCGGCACCCGCAAGAAAATTTTCGCATCATTTAACTACGCCGTAAAATATCAATATATAATTATTTTAATATTTAGATTTTAAATTTTCGTATGTCTGTGTGTATGCATGCCAGTGAGTAGTGTAATAATTAGTTAATCTAAAAAGCCTTGTTAATATAAAATATAAATGAAGTGTAAGTATATATTATACGTATGGAGTGTGGTAAGTATAAGGGGCCTACAATCTACAAACCCATTACAATTTTTGCATTATTATGATTAGACCTCATGTCAAGGCAATAAGGTCGACTATAGAATGGCACGTGATACGCAACTTTTGGGACATATCTCGAGCCCCAGGCTTTGCAGAGATTATTTGGTTTCAAAACCATACCCTACACGAAGTAAAAACGAGGAGGACGTTGTGAGTGATTGTTAGTGTTGGTAGTTTATGTTAGTGGTAACTACCTGGGTTGTCGAGCGTCGAATTTTTGTATGCCTCTTGACCACGAAGTAAAAACGACTCTTGACAAAAGGCGATTGTATAGAATATAAACAGCGTGTAGTGCCTGTAGTAATGCCTTTTTTAAATAATCAACAGAGGATATAATGAACAGTACAATGCAGGTCACAGAATGAAAAAAGGTTATGTATCTACCTAGTTTTTTTATATTTGAGATTATTTTCCAGAACTCAGCATACTACCTTCACGAATTATGATTTTTTAAGTAGTTTTACTATTTACCGCCAATAATGATCAATATATCTGTAGCGACCTGGCTATGCTAAAACTGCTAAATTGCATTTTTGTAGAATAAAAAGCAATTTGAACGCGCGGCTCGCCACTCGCCAGTCGGTTATACATGTACCATCGCCCTGCCATGCCACTTTGTACCTACTTGTTAAATTGTGTAAGAAGAAATATAAACTTTGACAACGACATGTAATTTATTTATTTAGATTTACAATAAAAGAAGACAAAATGAACACGAAGACAATCCCTAAATATCTTATATTAGGATTGAGGAGGCGAACGCGATACTTGGCGCTCCGTCCTTCCTGACTACCCCGTTAAAGATACAGCGTGACGATATGTATGATGTATGTATGTATATCCTAACACCTGTACGTACCTACTTAGTGAGTATTTTTTAACGTCCATTAATTAATTTCATGAGAATTAAACTGTAAACTTATTTATACAATTTGTATAGGTACATGATGATGAACATTCATTTTTTCGCATGTAGATAACGTAGGTTCTGGGATGATCTTTATTATTTTTTTCGAAACATCGATTAAGTACAACATATATTTATTTTTGAGAAAAATCGATAAATTTTAATTTAATTTTCAATAAAGTTTCTTCTATAAAATATTTCTTTAAGTGGTTTAAATCGTACTATAATAAAGCAAATGAAATACCTTGAAATACCTACACAATGAAAACATTTGTATAAACATTAAGTATTTACTAAGTCATGGTTAGGTTACAGTATTCATGTTTTTATGGTTGTTATAGTTTTTAATTTCTTTAATTTAGTTTCGTTTTAGGTACTTATTAGTGATTGTACTAATCGTTCATTAAACTGACCTAACCGATTGAACAGATTTTCATTTTTCGCTACTATCTACCTTAGGCCCTTTTTAAGATAACGGTTTCCTGGAATCTCAATTACAACTCACAACGTATTAGCAAACATTTCATGCAGTCGAAGTGGCGAGTGATCACTGTCAGTTGTTAGTATAAAATAAACTAGTATTAAGATTAATATGGTGTAGTTTTGATGACGGTAGTACGGGTAGTATGATAAATAGTTTTTATTACGTCTGTAGGTGTAAGTAATAATTACTTTATTAAAATTTTCTTTAAGATAAATTTAGCTTATCATAAGAGAATAGATTTTAACGGTTTATCTGGGAAATTATCCACGGTCCTTTACGCAATCTGAGGACGCTGTAAATTATTAGAGGCTATCGACCTTCCCGCAGTTACTTGAAAGAACTGTTATGTTGTTGGAAATAGCTTGGTGTCCAGCTGGGGCAATGGGCGGTCGGTATCAGCCAGTCGCGCCTGTTTGCGCGGGATTCGATCGCGATTACTCAACACCTCCACCTGTGCGCCTGTCTAATCATTTCATAACAAATTTTGAATAATAAATATGTGTTCATCATTGATATTGTGTTCAGTTTTAATTAATTTTATCTATTGTTCATCAATATTCGATCAAAGTCAGAGGGGAGAATTAAATGTGCAGGTGGATTTGAAAGGCTTACAAATTATTGCTCTAATGAAAGGTGGTAAAGAGGAGTACGTGGTGAGTAATTTATTTGAATACAAATGTGCATATGTACTACATACATATATACGTATATACTATATATATTTATACATATTATTTGAATACGTGTATTTAATTTTAGGTATGTGTTGTAGGCACTGTTTCATAATTTAACATAAAATTCAGTAAGTTTTGTTATTAGTAGTAGTAGTATAACTGTCGTCTTTCGAAATAAATATTAGTTAAAAAATGTAAAAATACATTCAAGTACATACCTACTCATCAATCTTATGTCATAGGTAAGTCTTTAGTGCTATGGATTATACTTATCTAATATTTATTAAAGTAAATAATCGGTGTAATAATATTTTTCGCAAATATTGTATAATTAGGTAAGTAAGTATATTATCTTCGAAAAAGTAAAGAATAGGTGATATACATTTTTTCTAATTGTGAGAGAGTGCCTACTTATGTTTTACTACAAGACTTTTATAATTGAACCTATTAACTGTAATTGCAGGATTATGATTACGCCTACGACTATTCAGAAATGACAATAAAACCACAAAACGGTACAACACCGAAACCGTTAAACATTACAAGCGCAAATACTGTGAAAGATAATATAACAGCCGGGAATACTGATGCCATAGAAGAAACGACCACTTCGATAAATAACAATACGTCGCTGAATTTAGATACTACAGAATTGATGACTATTACTGACTTAATAAATACTGAGAACACTACAAATGTGGAAATATCAAATGAGAATTACACAGTAAAAAACAAAAATGTTAATTTGACATCGTCCTACAGTACTGATTGCAAGAGAGGATTTGTTAGAAATCATAAAGGATCATGTCAGCTGAAATTGCAAAATTCCAGCAACGCGTACGTTTTTAACTCCATTTTTAAATATCTACCTACCTTACCTTTGTGTACTTTTGTAGTTTTTATGTAAAATGCAGATGCCCGCAGAGAACACAAACCACAAAATTGTTTTAAATATATTGTTTGTTTGGTTACATAATTGTCTACATAATAATGAGTTATTTTTAGTGATCCTTTCCATTTTGGAAAAATGGAACATTTACGGTGTCACTTGAGTGTTTGTCTGTTAAAATTGTTTTTTCAGACAAAAATTCGTAGAACTCAAACTATTTATTATTTACTTGCAGTTTATATTATACTCTTCCTAACTGTTAGGAAGAGTATAATAAGTTGTCCAAATAGAAGTGAAGTTTAAAAATTAAGTTGCGACTATTGGAGCTTTAAAATGAATGTTAGAAGTTATTTGTAATTAATTTTTTGAGGACCACTCTGGACACTGTACTCGTATGAGTACATGATATCTTCACGTTGTATACCTGCTGACGAGGTAGTTAGAAATATTGGGGAAAAGCGGGAAAAGAGAGTCACATAAGCAAGAATTCAATAAAACCTTACCTATTTCGAAAAAAATCTTTGTTACAACCGCCTATAATAAAATCGATTTATTCAAATATAAATTAAGATCATATTTTATAATTTTGACAATCAACTTTGGAAATAATGACAGTTTCAAAAGAAAACAGATTTGACCCCAATTACACCGAGGTGGTGGCAATGGTGGTCACCTGTTAGTAACCGAATATCATGTTTCTTATTATGATTAGCAGTACGTCCATAAAAAATATTGGCTATATTTTCCACCAAAACTATTTTGTTTTCTACTTTGAAATTAAAAAGATAGTATTATAGCTTAAGACATGGTCCCAAGGTAATTTTCTTTTAAACATATCTTTTATAGACTTGAAAATGGAATGCCCATAGTTGTAGCTGCTTTTCCTATGAAATAACCTGTTTGAATAAATTCCACAATTTTGACCAGGTAGCCTTATCGATAATTATATGATCCGCACTTTTCACATCTACCTAGATAAAAATGATCATACAAATAATTTAGGTCACCTATTAATTTTACAAGTCCTATCTACATTGCTTTGCAGGTATAATGATTACCTGATTCGCATTAGCCACAGCTACACTGACGACAAAAGTCGATACTGAAGAAAAATAAAAATTATTGTCGCAATCTGAGGTTGCTCATCACTATTTTGTATGTCAGACTTAATACACATAAAAGTCTGTTTTAAGTACATTATGAAATTCGACACCTACTCACCTTTTGTTAAGTTTTCAAAATTTTACATCTGTACGGCGTAAAAACAAAACACGATCGTCACTCTGAACTGCGCGATGTCGGTATTATACTCCATGATAATAGAACGAGTTCACAAGAGTGGGGCGGGGCACAGGTGGGGGAAGTATAGTTTTTTAAATGTGTGGGTGACTACCATTGTCCACTGACTCTCGTTACCCCTTCTTCTCTTAAAAAAAAATCATCGAAATCAATGCACAAACGGCGGAGAACTCGGTGAACATAAAAAGATCAGAGGAATTGAGAACTTGCTTTCTTCAAAGTAGGTTAAAATAAAAAAAAATATGAAGCGACTATTGTTTTTTAGAAGTTTAGAATGAAAGATATGGTTGCGTAGGTAGCAATTTCACCTGTTTGTACAACATTCCAAGCGAAAAGGGGAGATGTCAACCAACCCTTGATAAAACTCTCTGTGATCGATATAGGAGAGAAGAATTTTGCAAGAGGACAGATTTATGTGACCCCTCAGTCGCGTAAACATTAGAAGGAGCCTTGTCTGATTTCGATGAGAATAAATTATTAAATCGATTATACGGTGAGAAAGGAAGAAAGCAAGAAACCTGATTAAAACGACGAGGTGTTGTATATTATTTGCTAGTGAGGTGCTTAGCCAGGGCCACGAATACAGCGGAAGCGGTGCAGTAGTAGAAACAAACAAAACGGCTCCTTAAATACGCATAATTTTTTTTACTGTTCACGCTCCGCTTCTCATGGCCGCGACCTCCTCGATGACAGTCAAAACCTAGATGGAAGTCCTCATCAAAACGAATCATATGTGCCCAAAGACAAGGTAGCTGCTGTCGAGGAGTTCTCCTCGAATGCTTATCATTTCCGTCATCAGAACAGGTGTAGGTCACCATAATATCTTATTTTCGTTGAAACTATACCTATCCTATGTGCAAAGTTTTCTATTTAAATTGGTTAGCAGTAAATGGGATAAATTCATTAAACGAGTTTCATCCCCTAATTTTTCAGCCTTAGAGATGGAATGTTTTTTCAAATTTATACAAGACCAGCCTTGAGATATAGCTTACTCAATAAAAAACATAATCATTAAAATCGGTTCACAATCAGCGAAGATATCGCATAACATACACAAAAATATATAGTCAAATTGAGAACCTCCACCTTTTTAAGGTCAGTTAAAAATTAAAAAGAAATCTGTAAAAGAGCACTTAATATGGGGTGATGGGGTAATGCGTTACGCAAGGGCGATGGAGCGCTTGTGTACGGGCAAAATAAAATGACAATTTCAAATAATTATTAATTACACCTATGTAAGAATGTACTAAGGCAGTGATTTCTAAACTTTTACGGCCATGGAACGCTCAGTAATTTTATATTTTTATGGAACGTCATAGTAAACATAACGAACAAAAGATACCTATCGCAATTTAAAAAAGAAAAATAATCTTTCGTTACAGATATTTAAAATAAAAATTATTTCACTGCTTCCTAAGAAAGTATTAATAGATCCAAAATCAAGCATTTTTATTGCGCAGTACGTTTTTCTTTTATGCAGGAGAAATATGCATACATGTACCCAGATCCCTGGGGAAAAGACTAGGATATGTGGGAAATTTATCCACCAAAACTCCTGCAACAATTATCCTCGAGGCTACGGTTTCTCCTATGCAATGCACTGTAGCTATTGCATGACTTACTACAGAATAAAAATGGTTCCATATTTATCAAACTGTATGCTTGAGTCGAGATCTGTGCAAAAAATGATATTACCAAAATATTCTAATGATTCAGCGACAAATGCAACTCTCGTGGAATCCTCATGTCTTTGATACGGAACCCACTTATGAATTGTTACACTAAGTACTATCATGGTTCTTACGTTACTAATACTCGTCTAATTATTTGTCTTGTACTTACATATTAAAAATTTTAAATAGATAATTATGACGAAATTCATTACCCTTTTATTATCGTCGAAGTATGGTAAAAGTATTATGAGTTAATAATATTTTGATAAATTTATTTTTATTGCAGGTTGCTCAAATTGGTAAAATTGTCACAAAAATTGAAATTAAGACGAGACAATAGAAGAAAACAAGATGATGTAAATAATTTAGAATAAGATTAAGTAAGCGAAAACACTATGTACCAACTATTGCAAATAATTTATTTTAGTTTTCGTAAAGATAAAGAATTTTTGTCAAGAATTCTATCTTTTGCTATTTAAATAGCAAATTGTCTTTACTAGCAATCTTATGTATAGTTAAATACACATAATATTATTAATTACTAGTGATCTAAACTAGTACCTAAACTTCTTTTCTTGATAGAATAATATGAATATTTCTTCCTGAATTAATAAGTAATCCTGGATTCCCGGCACTAACAATTTTGTAAAAACAACTATAAATAACTTAATGAAATTATAGTAATGGTTATTTTGATTTAGTATCTTAAATTTTATTCAAAATAAATGGAATTTCTAACTATTTTGATATTATACTTTCTAATAACTATTATAATTTCTAAATGGAGTTCTATTTTGTATGCAGGTAACATTTTTAGCAATCAGGAATTTCAAACGAGTCCGTGATCTGGGATTCTAAAAGGCATGTCCATATTATTCATTCGTAGGCATAAAAATGAAGTTTAGGTATATTAGCGCCCGATTATCCGATCACTGTTAATTACTTCCTACCATATTTAGAACATTGCATTTAAGAAATATTCTATTTATATTACAGCATTTTAAGTATTTTAATACAGAAATCTCGATAATATAAGCATTTTGAAACAGAGTTGCGATATAAAACATTAAATTTTGAATTTTACAATTTTCATAATTTACATAATGATGTTAAAATTAGTGATATAAATGAACAAATTTATATAAAGCTCAAAAACTTTATTTAAGTACATACTATTTTTGTGATACTTATATTGAATTTTATGTACATGTATGTTAATATTGGTTCATATGCAAATGTACTATTTTTCATTTTAAATTACATATTTCTCAGTTAGCAAGGGACAGGCACCATGCAGATTTTACTGTAATCTTTTGTACTATTAATCATGAGTTCTGACACTATAGGATTATATTGTTATTAATATTTATTTAATATACATAAGACGGTCCAGAATAAATTAAGTTTCATAGAGCAATACAACAAAATTGATATTTTAACCTTACAGCTTACAAAGACAGAATAACAGTGGAATAAAAGCACCAATGGTAATAAACAATGGAATTAACACAGAACTTTCATCCATTGAGTAAGGGTCAGGCTGTTTAGGGCCACTGGCCCGTCGCGATTGAGTGTTTTTCTCTTCTACTTCATCTTTAATTTCTTCTGTTTCATTTTCAGGCCATACAAGTGGTGGAAGTTTGGGAACTTCATCTATAGTACCCCTCATTACATATAAGGCATTAATTTTAGGATTGTCTCTATAACCCTTAATAAATTCTACTTTGATTTTACCTCCTCTTATATCTGATTCTTCTTCATTATAGTACAGTTTACCATTTTTTATTGAGTATGGTATGTATTCATCATGGGCTACTCCACGACCAACTTTGTCAAAAATATCTAAATCTGCCACAATGGTATGGTCACCATTTAACACAACATCAAACACTTTCATATTAGGAGCATTGAAATAAACTTCACTAAATTTGAGAACTAACACATAGTCACCATCTTTACTGGCTGGAATGTCATACCCGAATGTACTATGATGATATCTCTCCGTTTGGTAAAGTATTTCGTCTTTCGGGTTCACTCGGCCGATCATAACCAATTGTTTTCCATAATCGGAAGCAGTGCCAATTCTTCCGTGCAAGGGATCTTTTTCATAATGAATACCATATATATCAGTATGTGCAGGTCCACCGGCATTTATAGCATATATTATTTCTCCTAGACCTGTAGCCTTTCTTAGCATATAAAATAAACATAAAAGATAGAATGTTATAAATCGAGACATTATTGTCACTATTTATTTATATTTTTCACAAATTCTCTACACTACAAAATTACGTGTTCGAAGAATTAAAACATTGCTTGAAAATGTAGTCGTGTATTTTCATGAAACTGAAAACATTAAAGCTTTTGTATTTGGTATAAATTAATATATCGGTATAGCCAACACGACTATAAAAGTCTACGCGGAATAGAAAGAAAATGAAAAAAGTGATTTCTAGTAAGATTTGGTTTGTTTACTAGAGAATTTGAATAGTATTCAATTACATATATCGCACTTTCAATTGCGCTTTCTACACTGACAACTAATTGACATTATGATTTGACGAGCCATGACGACAAGCATGCAAACCAAATTCACTCAGCAATGTGGTGTTACCATTTCTGATAATAAATCTGGACGTCGAATAAAGCGAAAAGAGACGCTTTTCAAGAATAGGTCTAATTGTATATCATGCGATAAATTACACATCGTTGTTTGTAAGATTGGCCGTCATTTGGCCTTAAAAGGCTTGTTAAGGAACTGGAGGACTTTCCAGAATTGATTACTTAATACTCTAGAAAATATTGTAGCGATTTCAAGACGTCTAGATTTTTCTGATATTGCGTTTGCCGCACATTGGTATTGGAATCAAAGATGTTGTCAAATCAAAAAAGTTGGATAAACCAAGACAGTTGATTTTTAATAAATTTTATTGACTTATGTTTATACTATTCTGCAATCTGATCATTTTGTCCTCTGGTACATAATGTGTATACAATATTCTATAATTACAGAATATAGAACCAGGCGTACATACGTATGAAGTAAGTAATTCTTAAGAGATTGATGAAGTCTCAACATTTTGTAACTTGTATGGGCATAACCATAGGAATAAGGAAAAATTTAATAAAACGAATTGTTAAAATGTATGATACCAGTAAATCCAATATTTTTTTGCTTTTTTTAGACAATAATGGAAATAATCGCAAGTTAAAATAAAATGTATATGGTGACGTACTCGTACTGAATGTCGCTATTAAAAATGATCTTATTAAATGAGATGGAAAAAGTGTCAACAGAATGACGCACATACAAATGTAAGAATAAAAATGAAGACTGACTAAAAAATTTATAGACTATTACATTTTTTAGGTTACTTTCTTCCATTTTTCAATTTTTTTTGCAGATGACATTAGGAAAAAAATTATTATCAGTGTAGGGAGAGGGGCAGCTGCTCTCCCTTGCAGACACCCATGAGCATGACGACTTTCTTTTCTATATACATATATCGTGTAATTTATACTAAATCTCAATAATTAATCTCATTGTAAAATTATTCTAATGAATTTTTTATTATTTTATTTTTTATTTTTTGTTTTTTATATCAGAGGAGGCAAACGAGCATTACTTGCTCATTTCATTTTTCCTAACAATTTGTGTAATTAAATACATCGAAAGATTGTTAGTAACAATGGTGCTGACTGAAGCACAGTGTAAGGACGGTTCAACATGAATAAGGACGGAAAATGGTCCCTTTTTTAATGGTCTAGTAACATTGGCAATTTGGCATGCTTTTGCATGACACCGTTACGTTGGTTGTCAAAATGTAAATCAATACCTACGTATTATAATGCCTACAGACGTTACAATTTGTTGGAATAATCAGTTTTAACGACTCCGCACGATTATTATGTAACTTGCAGACAGCATGCGACAGCCAATATCGCGCGATATCTGCTGTCAAAGCGAGAATTTGTGCAATGTAATTTGTATAGTGGCGTTAAATCTACCGCTATAAGTGCATTTTACGATCATAGAATAATAGATACGCAATCGTCATACATGATGCCAATTTTTTATTACAATTAATCATCGGTCGCGCAGTGATCGCGTGCTGTCGCTGTCTGCAAATTTTTAGGTAATAACCCCGCCGATGAAGTGTATCGTCTGTAGTACAGTTAGCCAAGTTTATCTCTTTTTACCATTATGATGACCTCGACGGCGCAGTGGTTTAGGTGTTGCACAAGCGTGGAAAGTTCCGAGTTCGATTCCCGGTCGGGTCAATTTAGGAAACGAACGTTTCTAGCTTGTTTCGGTTCTGGGTGTGCTGGGAACACCCCTAGTAGTCGTCGTCTGGTTTTCATAGCACAGGTAATGACCTAATTCGAGACCAGATGATTGGTGTGTATGTTGTGGCGAATATATTATTATTATATTGGTCTGGGAACTTTTCTAACTAGAGCCGACAGGCAAGAAATTGTAACGTCTGCAGTGAATTGCCTAACATCGGCATTATGAATTTAATTCAGTATTGTCGCTTTACTGCTACATATAGCTATTAAATTATGCGAATTACAGTAATGCAATATATACACTCTTTAAACTCCTTTTTTTTAGATGTATGATGTTTTCGTAAAGATTTTTTTATATTTCCTTAATTAAGCGTTCGTGATCAATACGTATCTATAACATGTATTTTAAACATTTAAAAATCTTTTCGCTAGAAGGAAATATTAAATTTTTGCTCCAAAATTACTTAAATTTTGAAAATATTATTTCTTCATGTCATCTTTACGAGATATTTTTTTTATTTTCTGATAATACTAGGAGTGAAACTACTGCCTACAAATGTTATAATTTGTCGGCAACAACTTATTGTGACATGACGAAGCCAACAAATTGCCTATGTTTAAAATTACTTTCAACTTGCTTCAAATTTAAAAGAAATAAATTAATGACTAGGCCTTGAACTAGACAATAGACATAGACAATAGACACTAGACAATAATATATTCCATTCCATTTCATGCAATTTTTAAGTTTTAGAAAAGCTCGGATAAAGAGCGTCTAGTTCAAGGCCTAGTTATTTATTTCTGATAAATTGGAAGCCAGTTCGAAGTGACTTTATACTTAGGCAATTTGTTGGCTCCGACATGTCACAATAAGTTGTTGCCGACAAATTATAGCATCTGGAGTCAGTTGTACTCTAGTATTCCTGTGTTGTATATTACCAAGTAGCAATGGACGGAGCATTTGCTCACAGATCTACCACTAGCATTTGCTCTAAAAATGTGTCCTTTAAGCACAGATGACCACTTGTTTTTAGCTTTTAAGTGCCTTTCTTTGTTGACAGACTTTCTAAATTTTTACTAATGCGTGTGTAAAGGGAAAGTCGCAGTATAACGATACACAGCTAAACAATACTAATAGTAAAAGACTTAAGATTCAATAGTAAATAATTATTTCATGACCGACTCATTAGCTAATATGAATTACACTGATATTACGAGGTTGTCATACTTACTAAAGCTGTTTTACTCGTAGTTATGCTGAGTGAGATAAAAAAAGACAGGAAAATTCGTTTGTCACACGGTGGTAAAAGCGGCAACTTATTCGTTATTTATTACCGTCCATTATATTTCTCGGTCCAAGCATAAAATAAATTTTTGCCTAATAACATTTATTTCTGTTTTTTGTCTTTTATTTCTGAGTATTATATTACTGCACAATCATTTCACTGCATAATTTACATACTTTACAAATATTGCATAAATCAGATAAACAAAAAATGACATTGAAATAGCAAATTGAGAGCAATTCTTTGAAATGAAATTTGTGTAAAAGCTAATACTTTTTTGTTTGATCAGCAAACGAAATTTTTAATTTATTTCATATATCAATATTTCAGAATAGGATTCTGAAGAAGCATTTGAAGTGAAATATTTTAATGTAATAAAATGCCGCGAAAAATTAAGTTTAGCAAAGTAAAGAGGTAATTTTTCAATATATTTTCTCTTCACTTATTATATTTTATGTCGTATGGGGAAAAGTGGTATTAATAGGCTGGTAGCCCCAACACGAACTGGATTATTTAGCTTTATACTCTGTTTTGTTTAGCACAATCATTGGACTTTTTGGCGGGAACGGGAAAAGTGAGGTTGTTATTTTATTTCGATTTTCTATTTTTTACATTTTTAGGAGTTTTAAAGTACAACAGTGATAGTATATTGTGCTTTAAAGTTCTGTGTAAGTGAAAAGAATGGAGGAGATCTAAATAAATATGTGTAGCTGAAGTTTTCGCGCTCTTTCAAGAAGTCCTTTTTAACTTCAGTAAAGCCTACTATCACTTTACTGGAGGAGTGTTAGGGACAGTTAATGTTTCTCCATTACGTTATTAGGCTGATGGTCTCGTTACCAATGCCTTAAGAAATATAAATAAATAAAAATAGTAACAATCATTACGCAACCTTAAAAAAAACCGGCATACGCTAAATGACAGAAAATGCTATAGCTTTGTCACTTTCTTTTACGTTCATGTAGATAAGTTAGTCTCTTTCTATTGTGAATGAGGTGGACTGCATGGCGTAGTTGTGACGTAGTCTATAGGTTTCTCTATCTACGCTAACTAAACTCGTATTGGGGCTATTAGTTTATAACACGACTTTTCCCCATATGATATAAAATAAGTGAAGAGAAAATGCCGTGGAAAAATATTTCTATAGTTTCCAAAATAATTATGTATTGAGTTGGGGAATAAGTACGTAGCGTTTTTATATTTTCTTTTGTTTTACAACGATTTTTTTGCTTTTGAAAAAGTGTATAATATTTATTCGATAGAGCGCTTTCTGCTCTACAATACTGTGCTAATCGTCTTTTTGAGTAATTTAATTTTTAAATTACTTTTGGGGCTTAGAAATGGAATATCCAGGAGGTAAAAAACCAACATTTTCGACACCTACTCTTCTTCGCTTTTCATCGAGGCCACGAAAGGAATATCACGGTCAACAAGGAGCTCTACATAACCCAGTTACACCACGTGAAAGAGACTATTCGATTGAAAAGACCCCATCGACAAGGCGAAACCATACTCCTTCACGACAACGCCAGGCCCCATGTTGCTCAGGTCGTCAAAGCCGCACTCCAAGAGCTCGAATGGGAGGTTCTTCAGCATCCGCTGTATTATCCTGACCTTGCACCGACGGATTACCATATTACTCTCCCTGTCGAATCATATGAGGGGCATTACCTTCGACAAAGAAGAGGACTCTAAAAACTGGCTAAACAACTTCTTCGATACTAGACCAGGCGATTTTTGGCGGAACGGCATCGACAAATCAGCCCCGAGCCTGAGCCAAGCTAACACACGACATTATCTTTTAAACTGAGTTACATAAACTTTTAAACTTTCACGTTGTATTATTACAAACATACATACTGTTACGGTTGGACCTTATGCTTAAGGAATAAGGTCGATTTTTAATGGAACTAGAAACGTAACTTTTAGTGCTTATATCTCGAGACCTAGGCTTTGCAGAGTTATGACCTAAAAACGCATTGCTAGGTTTAAGGTCTACTGTCGAATGGTATAAGTAAAATTAAGAAAGAAGAACAAAGTTGCACTTCGAAAATTCCCGAGCGATGACGTGTCATATACCTATGACTCATACAAACAAGCGGCGTCGACAATAATGTCGAGTTATTGTTAGCGAGCGTAATTAACTAGAAAGTTCTACCCTCTTTATTTCTATGCGTCATTATTACTGCCATTCGGGTTTACTCTAAAAGTTTCCACCATCATTTTTATCGGGCTATAACTAGAGCTCCGTGTCCGCCGCTGAGTCAGTGTTTCTCAATCTCAACTATCGATCGAAGTGATATAGCGAGGCGACATCAAGACGAAATACCAAGACCACTACGACAACTACTGCGACGACCTTGGATAGAAGAATTCTGCGATTCGGGAACGTTGTTATTGAGTGAAGAGTGTACCTTCGGTGACTACTACGCGAGTACCTACTTCGAGGGCGACTACGAAGACTAAGAACCGCCGTAATTAAGTTCGCATGTTCTTGACATCTGCTTGTACGAAAGAAAATAAACTCTTTGCACCCTTAATCGGCATCTTATTACCCTCAGCTCGTAACAATATTTGTACACTGTATCCCTAACTGGGTAGTCAGATATAGCACATATGTATAGCGGAGCGGTCACGGTCCTTACATACTTCTATAGCCTCCTAAAATCTCATCATTTCGTGACACATTTTCACCTAGATATACGAATGCTTTTGATATTTACGTCAGCTAACACTGGCTATTTGATCTTCGTAAGTCAGCTGTGATTTTCTTTGGTTTCCTTTCACTCTGTAGAATTTCTTCGTCAGTCTCATCACTCATTCTATCTATGTGTCTGAACCATTCAAGTATTATTTTCTTCATTTTCACTATAACACTGTGATGCAACTCTGTCACATTGCTTTGTGGCCTAGCCGTTTACGGCTAGGCCTTGTATTTCGTATTACTCATCCATCATTTGCCTAATGCATCTAATTGCATACATCACGGAACCGAGCTTACTAGCCAGTACCCCGGTATGGCCCGCCCACTGTAACTTGTTATCTACTGTTAAGCCTAGAAAATTGGCTGAGTTAACTAATTCTAGTTTTCCAGCCGGTTCCATTTCATTAGAGATTCTCGGTACATTAGAAAGGGAAAATTTAATACATTTGGTTTTTTGTGCATTCAGTAAGAGTATTGGCAGCGAAACATCGCGAGACTTCTGTTAGAATCCTGTTTACAAGTATCTAGTCTAGTCTAGTGTCTGTAACTCTGCTTTTGATGTTACTATAAGTACAGCATCGTCAGAATAATATAAAAGAGCAACCGTCCGAATACAGCACGAATAGCCAGGTAGTAGACATCACGCAGCCCTATCTATCGCCTAAACAGACTGGTCAACATGTCACCGTCTATCCTTACACAGATTCTGTTGCCACGATATAATGACCGCACAGACCGCAGTGAGGGGCCTCTCACACTATATTCAGGCAGAAGACTCCACAAACTCTTTCTCACTATTCTAATTCATGGCGGGCCGTATGAAAGTACCAAAACCAGTTTGTTTAAATCTTCTTCGTACCGTACATTTCGAATTTCCTCAGGCTTATTTTCAGTTTGGACGGCCGTTACACAAGAGTTCCTACGTAAAGATAAAAAAAACGAAAAATATAGTAATTGGATAACATAATATAATGTACCAACGCTATACAATAATTATAGCCTAAGTTCCAGTTTTAGTTCTAAGTTTCAAATTCAGTGCAGTCTCTGGATTTTCTAACCTTAAGGATGCTTCATTGAGAAGCGAAACACGTGTCGATTAAGAAGTTTGAAGCTTTGGACGGAAAATAACTATAAACACATTTAAATTATAATCGCTTAAAATGTATTTCCGTTAAGTAATACCTGAATCTATCAGTATACATAATTATAGCTAATGAAAAAAGTTAAGCTGCATAAAATAATATTTGTATAATAAAAGTATAAATAAATGCGTCTGAAAACTATTAAATTTAAACTGCAGTTAAAATTAATACATACATACATAATTATACAGTGTTTTTTTACTGGGACAGTATGGAGAAATCCGAATCCATAAAAGATACAGGGAAACTGCCTTAGAAACCATGTGGTGTTTTTTTGTCAAAGTAATTTTGGCATTATACATTTTTTCGTCAAGCTTGTGTTATCCGTAAAAAAAATTAAAATCAATTATTTCTTTTTTTTTAATGCAGATCGATTCAATTTTACGTAGGCGTCATTTCATTGTATTGGAAAAAATCTGGACACCAGAAATTGATCAAATTTAATGAAAAATTTTTTCATGCAACGGAAGAATCCAATATATTCGTCGAGGTCGACGACTATATAGATTTACTAGGGAACAATTCATTCTAAATGTTGCATAACTGAATTTTGTGTCGATATGACTTATATCTTATACGAAGTGTTAAAATGGAACCCTTTTTTTGCACACAAAAGTTTTTGTCAATATAAGAGCAAATCGACTGTAGTACATTTAATATTATTCTATTGCATGAAAAATGTTTCATTAAATTTAACTATCGTCTGCTGTCCGGAGTTTTTTCGTCCGTTACAATGAAATGACGATTACGTGAAACTGAGTCAATCTGCATTTAGAAAAAGAAATAGCCACTTTTACTCATTTTTATGGAATACTCACGCTTGGCCATAAAATTGATAACGACAAAATTGTTTTCACAAAAAGGACCGAATGGTACCTAAAACGGTTCCTTTGTATATTCTATAGGTTCGGATGCCCCATACTGTCTTCTATGAAAAAATTATTTTTTAAATTTGACCAACTTCTACTGTCCAGATTATTTTTCCCCCATATAATGAAATAATGCTTATATGAAATTAAGTCGATCAGCATTCAAAAAAAAAATTTTTGCCAATTTTACTAATTTTTGTAGGTATTTCACGCTTGACAAAAAATCGATAATGCCAAAATTGTTATCACAAAAAACACCAAATGGGTCCTAAGACAATACCCCTGTATCTCTTATAGATTCGGATTTCCCCATACGATCCCAGTTAAAAACATTGTATATCATCATGCTGTATCCCTAACGGGATAGTGAGGACGGAGCGCCAAGCGTCGCGATTCTTACATACTTCTTTCGCTTCCTCGAATCTCATCATTCTCATTAAAATTAATAGTTTTAAAATTATTAGTACCTATACAATATCAAATTAACAGAATTAAAAAAGTTTCTCAGTGAAAACAATTAATCACATCTTTCTGTTACTCATTTATAAATTTCGTATATAATTCTCGCATCATTCATAATCCCTCGCGAATTAAAATAACCACCTATGTTCTTTGCCAGAGTTGAATCTATTTCCATACTCTGAATGAGTACGAACCCTGGTGTTCAGAGTATTGAGCATGTACTAAATGACTGCACCCTCTTTGGGGCAGCTAGGTTGAAGCTCGAGTCCGAGTTTGATTACGAAGTTACGGGAGCTCCCTATAATTTTAGGTAAACAATTAATGGGGACCTAAATTTGCCAAATGTGCCGAAGTAGTGAAGACAATTGAAACGCTCAAAATTAAATATATTAAGTATAATATTAATATTAAGCATAATAACACATATATGTACACTTAGATTGAAAAAAAAAGTACGAAAATAGAATTCACTTAAATCATGGAATTAAGTTTTACCCGTTGTTTGTTACTCGAGTAGGCATTAAACAAACTTAAAACCTTTGGCGTCGAGAGCTGTGATGAATGTGTTTGATTCAATAAGCTGTGGCTAAGATTGAGCACGCAATTTTCCGTGAAAGATCTCTCCATTGAGTCGCCTACTTGCCAATGAAATTGAGGGCAAAATCAATGAACTACCTTTATAGTATAAAATCAGTAACAGGTAGACTACTATTATTATTATTATACTTATAAACATATCTTTAAACTGTCTTCCTAACGGGATAATTCACAAGCTACATTCGGGTAATTACGAAAGGTTTTTAGAAGAGTTGAGAAGATGTTTGCATTTTGTTTAACCAATCAAAATCGGTGGACTTTATACTGCCAGCTTAAGTGCTTTTGTGTACAACAATATATGCCTACGGCTCTATTTCAATAGCTTCCCCAAATATCATCAGAATTTGTAAATATAACTGTTTCAAAATACTTTAATTTTTTCCCTACGCAAGTGCAATTCCGAAATAGTCGGTTAATTCTGAATGATACTTAAAAACGGGTTTTTTTAAATTTTAGCTCAAGCTTTGTATTCTTTTTTCATTCTGGTTTAACGCGTTTATTGTACCAAGAATTAATCTAGATTTTGATTATGTAATAACAAAATAACATTATTTCGTGACATGACATTTCGGAATCACCGACAAGTAATCTGCGGTTGTCAATCTTTTAGTTTACTTTAAATACATATGTTATAATAAAAGGATTTAGTAATGAAAGTAAACATTATAAATATTAACAGTTTTATTTAAAAATGAGATCAGCTTTAATTTTGTGGGCAACAGTTAGTGCCTAATTGTTCTTAAACACCAAATAAAATGTTTGAAAACACAAACATTGTACAGAAAAGATCAAGATACAAAGAAAAACATTATACAATAAAATTTAAACTTTAAACAAAATAATTTATTAATAACTTAACGCTTAACGTATTAATACTTATCACAAATTTTACAGACCAGGTTAGTTCAGAAGAAACTGTCCAAATATAGCACTAATGGCCAGGCAAACATCGTGCAACCCTAACGTCTAAATAAACTTGCGATCTGTCATCATCGACCCTTACACAGGGCTATCTATGGCCCCAATATAATGACCGCTCAGCCCGCAGTAAGGGGTCCCTCATACCATATTCAGGCAGGAGTCTCCATACTTTTTTTCACACTTCTCTATCAAATGCTTTTTCTAGATCCACAAAGGGACAGAAAACTTTTCGACCTACGGCCAGAAATCAAATTTTCTTGCTATCCTCGATCATGCGAAGCGAGAAAATCTGATGGTGGCCGTTCTAAAACCTTGTACCTCCCACAAATATTTTTCAGAAATGTATTTAATGTGCTCGGCGAAATGCTATAATTTTGTGTAGACGTTACTTGCTAAGCTAACCAAGCTGATAGCGCTATAGCACGCACAGTCCACACACAGAGAACCTGGTACTTACAATATAGTGTAAGATCATTTCGATAACAGATTTTTGAGATTTATGTACTTCACATCGCATCAAGCAGATCCTTTAAAATGCAGTTTGAACCCGTAAGCAGAGGCGTCTTTACCTATGCTATAAGCTACTCCTTTTCCTACTCTACACAATAACTTTTGTTTCAACGTGAAATCAGCCTTAAAACAGATAGTTGAAGATTGTATTGGCGTAATGTCGCATCGCTACCTTAGGCGCGTGCCGGCGTTGCACCTGTTTGTTTTGATTTGTTTGTCAATACGCCGACTATCATTGCTAACTCGGCTGTATTGGAATGCTATAAAGTTCAAATTAAAATTCCCAGGGACGTGCGGCGGTCATTTTCAAAGGCTTGTGTACGCGTGCCGCATTTTTTGTTTTACCGCTACAGCGTAGTTTTGCGAAATAAGCCTTGATGCAATTGGATTAACTATCATCTTTGAGTAAACATGTAAATGTGAAGTAAATCGGCTTTTCTTTTGATAAAAATTATATAAAAGGTAAGATTTGGTTATTTGCTTGCACAATTATTGCGACAAGCATCGAGGTCAGAGGTCATCAAAAATAGCCAGCGAAATCCATGAAAAAAAAACAACTATCGAGGTGCTATCGAGTGATAGATAGTGATATCGAAGTTAAATACCCACGACCTAGGATTTTTCATTTGTTTATCCTACTGCAGTGCGGAACAAACAACGGTAAGTTAAAGTGCTTTAATATGTTGTACCTACTAGTATACTTACTTAGGTTTTTATTTAGGTCTTACTTTTACCTAACCTTTGAACAACAAACTACTTTTTTATTTAATTTATTTATTCTGTTTGATTGCCTAATGAAGGTACCGCGACGTTGATTGATATGTGTCATAATTATAATATATAATACTTAGTCCAAGTTGCAACTATTTCTCTGGGCCTATATTAATTTACATTGATAGTACTTTTAGGTGCCTATACTTAGTTTATTATTTATTTTAGATGTCTGATGGCGATGGAAAAAAGAAACTTTCTGGTGCACAAAGTCGAAAAAGAAAGCTGGAGAAGGAAGTGTTTCTGAAAAAGAATACATGTTCTATTAAAAAGTTTTTTGTTCGACCCGGTCCATCCTCGGACGAACACCTGGAGACAGAGACATATGAAAACCAAGATAATTCTACAGCAGAACTCGTCCCTTCAACGTCGCCGCCGCCGCCACCGCTGCTGTCTTTGTCGCTGGTAGTCGAAGAAGACGAAGAACCTCCTAGTGCCGAAGCGTCCCCGGAGAATATACTTCGAGAAGATGTAATGAATGATCTCGCGTTATGGCCACAGGTGTTATCCGATAAACAGAGAATATTTTTGATGGAGCGTGGGCCAGTACAGGTAAAAGTGGGTTCATATCCTTCGAATAGTTCAAAAAGATCTTTTTCAAATGCTTATTATACTAAAAAGATGTCAATAATGAAACCGTTTTAAGAAACTGGCTGGTTTACTCTAAGTCAACTGATTCTGTTTATTGTTTTTACTGTAAACTTTTTCATGCTGATGCGACTCCTTTTAATGGTGAAATAGGTTACAAAGATTGGCAGCATTTGTCTACTGCTATAGAACGTCATGAAAAGAGCTTAGGGCACCTATCATGTCTTAAGAAACAAATTACGTTGAAAACTGTTATTTTAAAAGAGAAGTCGGTAGATTTCTTGCACCAAAATGAAATTGATCGGGAAAAAAAACGTTGGGTTGCAGTACTCGAACGAATAATCAACATAATTCATTTTTTAGCGAGGCAATGTCTGGCTTTTCGGGGAAGATCTCAAAAAATTTACGATTCCGATAATGGTAATTTTTTAAAGCTGGTTGAATATACCTCTAATTTTGATAATGTGCTTGCGGAACACATTGCTCTTATTCAAAAATCTGAGTCACGCCTAACTCATTATCTTGGCCATAACATTCAGAATGAAATAATACAATTATTAGGAGAAAGAATAAAAAAAAGGCTATTGTTTTGGAATTGACACAATCCAAATATTTTTCCATTATTTTAGATTGCACTCCAGATATTGCACACGAAGAACAAATATCGGTTGTCGTACGGTACGTTCTTTTAAATGCAAGCAACAACAAGGCTGAAGTAAAAGAACACTTTCTGGGTTTTTTTCCTATTACAGACACTACTGGCCTGGGCTTAACTCAATTTTTGTTAGATTGTTTAATCTCAAACGAAATTGACATACAAGATATGCGTGGTCAAGGTTACGATAATGGTGCAAACATGAAAGGGAAAAATATAGGTCTACAAAAACGAATTTTAGATTTAAACCCGCGCGCATTTTACGTACCTTGTGCGGCACACAGCCTAAATTTGGTGGTGAATGACACTGCTAAAAGTTCATTAGAAATTGTCAATTTCTTTTCAGTTGTGCAGGAAATTAATGTTTTTTTTTCTGCGTCAACAGCACGTTGGCAAATACTTGCTAAAGAAGTGCCAACTTTAAGTCTAAAACCACTCTCAAATACTCGATGGGAGAGCAGGGTTGAAACAGTAAAAGCTCTACGTTTTGAACTGGGAAAAGTGTATGATGCCTTGTTTACCATATATTCCGATAGGAGCAAAGATGCCGAGTCAAGAAATATGGCAAATTCATTACTGACAAAAATTAAGTCGTTTAACTTCATCTGCTCTCTGCTTATTTGGTTTGAAATTTTAAGCAAGATAAATATAGTTAGCAAGGCACTTCAAAAGTCAGACGTTGTATTGTCAGAAGCGGTGAAAATGATTGATAATGCAAAAATAAGTTTGTCTGAATTCCGCAATGAGTCTGCTTTTGAGGAGCTCCTTAACAGCGCGAAAACTGTAGCGGAAGAAGTCGAGGCAATAGCAGAATTTCCCACACCTGCACGCCCTCGCGCTCGTAAAAGGTTTTTTAATTATGAGGCGGAGGATGAACCGATAACAGACCCGAAAACACATTTCAAAGTAAATTTTTACTACTATTTGTTAGACACCGCAATTACTAAGTTCGACGAACAGTTCGAACTTTTGAATGAAAATAATGTAATTTTTTCATTTCTTCAAAAATTGAAACACTGGAAAGATTTGGACTCAGATACAAAAAAAACACATTATTCTAATTTAGAAAATAAACTTAGCCATGCTGGTTCTTCAGATGTGGAAAAGTTCGAGCTCTATAACGAAATCGAATTATTACCGATGTTTATTGATGATTCCACTACGCCGTTGGATATTTTAAATTACTTGTTTACGAATAAATTAATTTCAGTCTTCCCAAATCTGTCCACAGCACTGAGGATATACCTGACACTTCCAGTCACGGTCGCACATAGCGAAAGGTCATTTTCTAAACTAAAAATTATTAAAAACTATCTTAGATCAACATTGTCGCAAAGTAGACTGACAAATTTATCGTTAATAAGTATTGAACATGAAATCAAAATTGAAGTTAGTGACATTGTTAAAGATTTCGCTAATGCAAAAGCACGAAAAGTAACTTTTTTATAAATACATTTGTGTGTGTGTACTGTGTATATATTTGTGTGTACGAGCGTCCTGTAATGTAACTATATTAGTTTTTAAATTAAATATGTTTGGAAGAACTACAAAGTTGTGATTTTTTATTCTTGATGTAACCCCTTCCATCCAAAAAAAAGTTTTTGCTTTCCGACATCATTTGCACCCGAATTTCCGTTTGAAAATTATAACTGTTAGTACTCCATTTTGACCCCGCTTCTAATAGAGGGCGTCAGGGTACTGGTTGCACACGGGCGCCACAAGGGCTAGAGACGCCTCTGATTAGTATGGATAGTATGGATATTAGCATGGAATATGGATATTAGTATGGATTTAGAACATTATCAACGGCCGGTAATAAAACTGTCTTGAAATCAAAGTGAAAAATTTGTGGAGCGACCAAGTCGAGATGTGAACTTACAACCTAAGAATGATTCTCGGAAATAAAAGAGAATGACAATCACCCGAGCCAAAGACGAATTGAAGTTACACTCCAAAATCTTGTATTTAAAGCTCTGTGAGTAACAATACGCAATGTCTACATAATATTATACAATTCGGTTACGTTTTAATTTTATGAGTAAGGTTCCCTGTAATGGTTTGATACGGAGAACTTACAATATGTCGTGGGTTTAAAACTAGAATGGTTCTTACCAAGTCATGAATAGCATTTTTGTTACCAATAATATAATATTTATAATTGCATCCCTTTATCAACAAGTTATTTTATTCGTATTTAACAATTTGTTTTTTTGCATTTGACAACTAAATTTCACAAATCTTAATTTTATGAGGCTTATAAAAATGTCAGTTTTGGGTTAACTGAGTAAATTATACAAAAACCGCAAGTTGAAATAAGTAGGCCATTCTTTCATCTACAATCGTATGGATTTAAATTTTTAAAATCCATAGTAGAACATATTGAAAATTTTTTTTTTCTTAAAGAAGATTTTTCGCGTTTACGCAGTACGCGAATTTATTGATTTTCAAGGAGTGCGTAAGGGCTTTTTAATCAAATTACACACAAAGTTTAAGTTGAAATATATAGTTCGTTCTCTCGATTACAATCTGATAAGAAAAAAAATTTAATATTAATAGAAAAACATAGTGAAATAAATTTTTTTCTCTGAGATGAATCACCAAAGAACAAGAAATTACTAACTTTTGACTGTTATGTTCGGGCTTAATAAGCAAAATATACACAAACTAAAAATTACAGTAAATAGATCATTCTTTTGTCTATAGCTAGATATGTAGGAAGTTCTAAAATTCATAGCAGAACATAATGAAATTTTTTTTTTCTGACAAGAATCGCTACAGTACGATAATTTGCTAATTTTTGGGTATCACTCACGGGCTAACTAAGCAAATTGCACCAAATCCGTAAGTCAAAATAAATTGATCAGTCTTTTGTCTACAATCGTATGGATTTCAAATATTGAATATCATAGCGGAACATACGATTTTTTTTTTCTGAGAAGTATCGCCCGGTCATGGTAATTTTACTCGTAACTTTGGAGGACAAGCCAGCTATAACGAAAGCACAGAAAAGTTTTGTATCACCACTAATAATAAGTTTATTATTATAACAAACATAAAAAAATATAAATTTTTCACATTTAATAAGAAAAGTAAAAAAAACAGGATTCATTGACTCGAATACATTATGTAAAAGTTGATGTCACCGACGTGGCGATTCAGTCGGGCTACGAAGTGGGCTACGAGCCCTGTAGAGAGTGCGTGTACACCAATTTTATTCATAAAAAGTGTTGCCAGTGAAAAAAATAAATGTAATATCGATATATTACTTCATGTGTCCAAAATTTTAATAATCGGTTAGTATTCAGTTTAAGTATGTCATAATGTAACTCATTTACTGTAATATAACGTAAATTGTCATAATTATGTCATTTAGAAAGAAAACGAATGCCTAAAAGTATATTAAATTTCATATAATGGCAATATGCCAATTTTATGTCAGTAAATACCTACTTATAATTATATCAATAATTTATATTTTTACCGAGTTTATGGCGGGATTTTATGGGAGCGGTTGGGCGTTTATTTTAATTATTTGCAAATTGTTTACTAGTAAATATCGTGATGTAAAATTGATATAGTTTTGCGTCCTAAGTATCTACGCTGTTATGCATTATGTGAAATTGTTGAAATAAGTGCTTATTCAGTAGTGTGATGTTGGGATTCTTTTAGTGGTTTAGTCGGCTTAAGTCGTTCCTACTATAAAGACTGCCTCGATATATTTGTCGCCAGAGAATGCAATATACATTAAAATGTATTACGTCGACATTTGATATTATATGAAGAATATTTCATTTCATACTAAAGACGTCAGCTGTTATGTGCATAGATCCCTTTGCCTTCCCTCTCAAGGCATAATTGTACAAAAAATATTTATATTTTTACCGCGCTTTCAAAATTTTTCTTTCAATTTTGCAATTTTCTCCGTTATCATAATTTTTCACTAATCGCTATTTGTCATTAATTATACATATAAAAAATCTCTCTTTATGTTCGATTATTCTCCTGTAAAAATATTTGTAAAAGTGATTGTTTAAAAACAATAACTTTGTATGTTTCAGATGGGGAAAGTAAGGCAATTTAACAAAATTACCAAAAAGAGGCGTTTGCATTTACAAATCTGTATAGAAAATGCACGCAATACAACACGAAAACACCATTCAGAAAGGTAGGTAATTATTATATTACATAAATATTTGCAAAAAAAAAGTATGCTAGTTACTAGTTAGGTATGAAACTGTTATAATAACTTTGAACCCATTGAACGTTTATAATTTATACTTGCCTATTTGAACTAACGAGGGCATCGATTATAACTTGTTTATTTTTAACTGAAACTCGAATGTAGTGATATTTAATTAATATTCATTTCAGACATTTCTCATGTCACAATTTAAACTTTAATTAATAGTGCCTAATGTATTAATGGTATTTTAGTGATTTTGTAAATGTCTCAGATCACCACTTATGTTACCACTGATTCATACTTATACCATTTGTGTGACCCCAAAATAAGCATACTTCATACTATGATAATGCACTCAGGCTACAAACTGGTAACTGGTAGTCTGGATGTTACTAGATACTCTTCCAGTAAGTAGACTAACAGTTTAACTCGTTTCCTGAACAGAATTGACCTGAGCAGGACATTGAAAGAACAAATTAAGTGATCAGACTGGGAATCAAATAACTCGGATCCTAGGACCTCGGAATGAACACAGCTTTATACTCATGTATATATATAATATAATATTACATTAAGAACCATAAAAAATGCATAAGGCCTATTTTTAGAAAAACTAATACATCCGAGAATCTGGTAGTAACCACTAGGTTACTATCAGTAACAAATAATTATAATGTAAAACTGTTGTTCTATGAAATTTATATGTAGGTACTTCATTAAAAATCACATTTATGACTTCATAAGTAAAGTTAACTATCCCTAATTTATAAAATATAAACTAGGTACCTAAATGAGAATTTATCAAAAATTGTATGCGAAGAGGGCATAAAGTATAAAGTTTTAAATTTAAAAATTGTAATTATCATCAATTCAATTTTTAAAAAATTGATAAATTTATATTATGTAAGTGAAAATTGTAATAAATATATTATTTTTATGTACCTAACAATAACAAATAATTATAATGAAAAACTTGTTCTGTGAGATATTTCTATGTAGGTATTTAATTAACAAATCACATTTGTTATAAATTAAATTAACTATTATAATTTGTAAAGTACCTAAGTGAGAATTTATAAGATATTGTATGCGGAGAGGATATAAAGTATTTTTTTATTTTTTATTTTTATTTAATAGGTTTACCAACGACGGTTAACATTAATAATTACATTTTATACTTAGAAACTAGTAAGAGTGAATGTTACAGTCACTTATAGGTAAACACCGCTTGCATTAATAGAATATTAGTGGCGTGACAGTTTTAAACTATCAAGTATATAGTTTTAAATTATAAAAATAGTTAATTATTATTAATGATTCCATTTTTAATAAATTGTTAAATTTATGTTATGTAAGTGAAAATTGTAATAAAGCCCATATATTAATTTTATGTATTACAGTTCCATCAACCAGCATCTAACAAGTGGAATTGATCATTTCGAGCAACAGATTGAGACTGTATCTACAGTAAGTACTTACTACTTTATGTAATGTGTAGGATTTTGAGAATTTAGTATCTATGCCTACCCTAATATGATAGTTACCTATATGACAGTATTTGCCTAATACCTAATATTTTCAATATTACAATAATGAGTTTTTTTTAACAAAAATATTGCAATTAGTTTGCAATGTAAAGAAATGTAGTCTATTCGAGGACGATGTAACTCAGTCTATTATCTAGGTTCCCAAACTTATTTTGTCTACTGAGTCGAGAGCTCATGCAGTCGTTGTCTAAGATGCCTCCTAGCTAAATGAAATTACAAATCACCCCCCAGGCCTCTACACAACGCCCCCATTTTTTTTCTGGGTCTCTTACCGCACCCCTTTAGGCCTGCAGCGCCCACAGGGGGGCGTTATCGCCCACTTTGGGAATGGGTGGTCTATTACATGAGTAATGGTAACCATTGTCCACTGTTACTATTACAACATGATAAGTGAAAGAAGTAATAAAAAATAATTATGTTTACATAGACATGTTCTCTATAGTAAATACAATTAATGTGAATAAATATATTATATAGTAGGTATGTATAAAAAAGCAATAAATAATGAGAAATCGCTTGCTTGTTTGAAGCCAATTGGCAGCAACTCATTTAGTCCGTCACCAGCAAATGACATAACACGTCTGATTCGTAAAGTAAACATTTCAAAATCTCATGAAATTTTAAATAAAACTTATTTATAATTTAATTCCTTATTTTAGTTATGATGTGCAGTGTTTGTGGCCCAGTAATTAGGACATTACTATTATTTATATAATAGTAATGTCCTAATTACTGGGCTGGATGATACTGGGTAATTAATAGTTTTTCTGGCCAGCATGTAGGATTAAACACTTTTAGTAGCTAGTGCCCGTGGAAAAAACGACATGAAAAGTGGTATGTTACATTCGCAAATGTTGATCGGATTTCATTCACTTCAATGATGATATTCACTGCTAGTTGGCAACATTTGCATTGCAATTTTTATATGAGATTATAGATACGTTCCGTAAAAAATTTCATAATTATTTCTTCCAATTGGAAAAAACATATAACATTTGTTTTTAAATGACGGTCACAAAGTCACACTTGACTAAAAAGTAACAATTGAACTATGAAGTCAGCATTATTCTTGTGTAGAAAAAAATTATGACTGAAACTCATTTGAACTAGATTTATCTATACCATTCCAATGTTCCAAATAAAGTTACCATATTTAGTAAGTGATGTAGGGTGACCAACGTACAATGATGAATAATGGAAACTTTCTCTAATGTTATTACTGAAAGCAATCAATAGTAATTTGTGTCGTTTTCCATATGGTAGTTACGGGAATACATTTCTAAGCTTGTTTCTTATTGTTACAACTAATGTAAATTCTTTCTTAATGATCCGTTTCGAATCCGTAACTTATTCAGAAATATATTATATAGTAATAACAAATAGAATTGGCATTTCCATTACATTAATCCGTCTATTAATGAAATAACGTGAGCGCATCTTTCATAAGTATTTTACTGTTAGTATCCATAACAGAACTTTTATCTTGAAAGTACTGAATATTGCATCAATTTGTCTCACAGTTATTTCGAATCGTCAGATATATTTGTTTTTTAATTTCAGAGTTTGCCAGTAAGCAAAAACAAATGCTTGTTAAAAGGCAAAAGAATTGTAGACATAGATAATTTTTTTCAACAAATTCAGGAAATTGCAGATCATGAATCTCTTCATGACTGTAAGTTTTCTTATTTAAATATTAATAGAGAAGTTAAATTTGGTCTTTACTCAAAATTTTATGTTAATTGTAAATTGTGCAACAAGGAGTTTAATTTGGAGACGTCTCGTAATTTAATAGAAAAAGCGAGTATTAACCATGAAGCAGTAGCTGGAATAATTTCTATTGGATGTGGTTTTTCTCATTTAAGATATTTTCTGGCAACCTTGGACATACCATTTTTCACTGTGAAATTATATCGTTCTCACCATGACACCATGTTCACCTGGTGGGAACAGACAGCTGCACACAGCATGGCTCAAGCTGCTCGTGAGGAAGCTGAGCATACGAAATTAATTGGCAATGTCAATGAAAAGGGAATTCCTATGATAACGGTAGTTGCGGACGGTTGTTGGTCGAAACGTTCATATGGATCGAACTACAATGCACTCTCTGGTGCTGCCGCGATCATAGGACTTCACACTCGTAAAGTATTATTTTATGGCGTAAAAAATAAATTTTGCCAAAGTTGTTCTCGATCTTCTGGCACGGGTGTCCAGTTAAATCATAAATGATTTCGAAATTTTACAGGACCCTCTTCAGCGATGGAATCCTCTATTATAGTTGAAGGTTTCAAAAAATTTAAGCAATTTACGTTCCCTCACACTATCTCTTCTCTTATATTATTACAAAATATAGGAGAAGAGGTAATATGAAGAGATAAATAGAAGAGGGAGTTCTTTCAGGCCAGAGGAGGGGAAGAGAATCTACGGGTCATCGCGCATCTTCACCAATAACACTGTACTGCGTAATTATTAATTAAAAAGGTAATCTACACTATTTCATAATATATGTAATTATGTACCTATGTGACTTTCTCGTTTCTTATCTTCCTTCATACATTTTCTAGGATTTCTAGTCTTTTCCGCTGTCTCTTCTTTTATACTATTACAAAGTACAGGAGAATAATTATCATGAAAAGACAAATAGAAGACGTAAATTCAGGCCGGAGGAATGGGATCTGCGTGTCATGAAGCGCTACTACCAATAACGCTGTACTGTGTTATTAAAAAGGTATTCGTAATTTATAATGCGTTAACTTTTATCATTTATTTTTGCTTTTATCTTCCGTAAAATTTTTACAAAGTTCATTCCGTTAAATGATTATAATGTTCATTAGTATTTGTTTTTATTTATAATAAGCTTTTATGATTTTCTGATCTTCCTTTATACCATGTATTTCCAGCATATAGCAGACACCAGACTCCCCCGACGACAATTTGGTGGTGGTTTGAATGATATGTACATTGTATTAATAGAGAGTAAATGTTATAAATAAATGAATATTATCTCTTCATACTATGTTTTATCTCATAGTAATATGTAGTATAGAACAAGTAAAGAGACAAATGGAAGAAGGAGTACCTTCATGCCAGGGAATTATAATGTTCGTTATTACATCTTTTTATTTTATTTTATATTAACTTTTATCTTTTATAATTTTTGATCTTCCTTTATTTTTTCCAGTATATTATGTCCCTTCATACTATGTTTCATCTTCTACTAGCATGTAGAATGGAACTAGTGAAGAGACAAAAAGAAGAGGGAGTATATTAAAGTCAGAGGAGAGGAAGAGGATGAGAGGGTCATGAAGCATTATCATCAATAACGATTGTTATTATATATATCATCAATACTTATGAAAAATGGCAAATGGTATTATTATTATATAATGTACTAGCGGCCCGTCCCAACTTCGTACAGGTGGAAATTTATTATTTAATATTTTTTTTGGATAACACGTGGTGGTTATGCTATTAAATTCTAGCTTATATGAAACGTTTGTATTTTTAACATAGCGCCATCTATTGAATACTTACTCAATCCAGTCAACAGATATCGCCATCTGTTAGAATCGTTTGGAGCTAACAGATAATTGTGACTGAAATAAAAGAAATAATTTGCAATAAAATAATATAATATATAATATCCTATCTTTCAAGTTGGATCAAATTGCACACGGTGTGCAAATCAAATTTAAAATCGGTTTAATATTTTAGGAGTCCATCGCGGACAAACAACGTGACACGTAATTTTTATAAATATAAGGATTAACTTTTAACTTTAATGATTTTTAAATCTTTCTTTATATTTTTCCAGCATATTATGTCCTTTCACTTTGTTTTTATTTTCTTAATACACAGTTTTGGAGAAGAGGTGATGTATTTAGTCTCTTCAGAAGAGAGAAAGAAAATCGGTGGGTCATGAAATCTTGGTAATGAACGGGCCATTAGCAGGACTAATAACGTTAAACTGTGTAAATACTTGTATAATAAGATGCTAATTGATGTTAGTATTATGTATCAACTTCATTTCTTATCGTTTCCTATATTTTTAATCCCAACCCAAAAAGAGGGGTGTTATAAGTTTGAGTGTGTCTGTTTGTGGCATCGTAGGGCCTAAACAGATGAACCGATTTTGATTTTTTTTTTTTTGTTTGAAATGTGACGTGATCGAGTGTCCTTGGCTATGATTTAAGAAAATCTGTTCAACCGTTTGAAGAATATTAGCTCTTTTTTAGTTTTTGAAGTGACGCGAGCATCTTCTACTAGTCTGTTCGATACGAAATTTAGTATCTTATGACTTCAATAATGTCACAATAACATGGTAAACTTGACCTGATGCTGCAGTATCGTCTGAAGTCAGCAGGATACCCAACTCCTCGCCACTTATAGTAGAGATATCATGATTAGGCTCATTGAAGTGGTCTCTATGAATAGGGTATAGATAGATAGATGGTGATCAGGGTCTGATGATAGATCACACAACTATTGTCAGAATATTCAGATTTCGGCAAGGCACGATCCCGTGTCGCAATTTCGTGTATCGTCCCGGGAAGTATTTGCGTGAATGTAGATCGTAGTAATAGTGTAGATTGTAGTGTTTAAAAATCAAATAACAAATTTAAAATTTAAAAACCCCTGATTCAATAAAGAAACTCCAAAAAGTAAAATAATAATATGTACCCCATGGCCCTTATAATTTGTGATAAGTTTCGATATAAATAGTAGTAGTAATATATCCAAGCCTTGTCGCATCGGGGGACCACTAAATAAATAAATTAAAAACAATACAACTAAAAACGATAAAACTAGGTATAAAATTTAAATACAAGTAAACTTAGCGGTCCTCGGACGTGACGACGTTTGGACATATTACTACTTCTATTTATATCGAAACTTATCATTAACCTAAAGGGCATTGAGGTACATATCATTTTCTTACTTTTTAAAGGTTTTTTTTTTGAGTCGGGAGTTTTTGATTTTTTTTATTTTCATGTCCTTCATACAGTATAGTGAGTTGTAAAGGACAGATACATTATAGACTAAATAGGAGTGAAAATAACTTGTAACTCTTCGATATTATCAATACTTTATTTTGTTTTGTTAAATATATTGTTTTTGATATAGACAGAGTGAAGAGCGAAAAATGGATGCAGAATTATTTATCTTCGATTACAGTGAAGAGGTTCTACAAGATGCGAAACGCCACTAACAGTAGAAACTTCGAATAAAATACAGAAGAATCCGTAATGAATAAAATAGTAATGGACACCCTACTATTATTCATGTATAGTTTAGTCAAGTGTACTAAGTTTTAACAAAATATTTTAAATAAAAACTGACTTATAAACGTTATATTATTTGCGTTACATGTAATTATATAAGTGCAGTTTCCTCGTTACTTGTACATGCAATTGTCATACATACTTTCCTGTATTTATTACCTAAATTATAAAAAATATAAGAAACCGATTATAATCTAGTATTTTTTTCTCAAATTAAATTAATAGTAATAGATTCGACTGAGGTTGACCTTCCCTAATCGAGTTTCCTAATAAAATAAATATTTTATACAATAATATAATGTATAATAAACAAAACGACCTAGGGTTGCCACCCCACATCCCTGCATTTTGAATTAAAAATTATTTAATTAATTTTGGTTGCAAACAAAGGTAACCCTATAACATCGTGTTCCTAATATTATCTACATTTTCACATATACTTTTCAACACTTATCAACCTTTCATTATTGCTTAGAAAAAGGTAGGCAACCCTGCTTTGGCGTTTTATTTACATTTTTTACTCGTTAGAAACTGCATAACAATAATTATTGAAAAAATTTAAGTAAACAAATTTTAATTCAAAATAGCTATGCAGGGATGTGGGGTGGCAACCCTAGCACGTTTTGTTTAATTATACATTATATTGTATAAAATAAGAATACCGTAGCCTAATTCTCTGGCCCAAACTACAGGGTAAGTGTTCTTGTTATTGCCGCTGACTCCAAAACCATACTCTTACTCATACTAATAGAAACCTTGGTATTCACCATTGTACCTACATGTCAATACCAAATAAGCCGAAGTCGAAATGGTTTGTAGGTACTAGACGGCGAGTAGTTAACTCCACGGTATCATTAGGCTGTTGGTTATCATCCATTAGCTAAGAACTTGTCGAAATCAGTAGAATGAGCTGGATTTCAATGGGTTTATTATGAGTCGTCTAACTAGGAGTACTTGGTCTCTGATCTCTGAATCACATCATCAAGTACAGTACAGTACATAGAATATAATATATATCCTTGCGCATCATCTGATCCTGGCCCTAGTCTCAGGTCAATAAACCTTTACGACATAAGTAGGTATAACGCATTATTTTTTATTTTATTATATACAAATGAACACCTAATGTAATATATGAATATGCGTAATATTTTTCAAACTACGTTTAATATGTTTATTTCTAAACTAAATACGATTTCATCTCATAAATATTTCTGAACGTAATGCTTACGAAACATTCAATAGTATTATAGCTTTATTTGCATGTGTTGTCTACGGGAATCGCGCGTGTGTGTGTGGGAGAAATCTGTGAAATTAGGTACTATGAACACGTTCGATAAGCAAACGCCATCTAGCGTACGAATGTTTCCTCCAAAAGGAGAGCCACAGGGCCTTAATGTCAAAAATTGCCGCTAGGCGGCGATTCATGCACGCGCTGTTATATTGTGGAGTATCGCGTCGCGGAGTTCGTTGCGAAAAGTATTTGGCCACGCCCCCTCAGCTCGATTCTGGCGCGATGCTCAAGATCTTTGACATGCGTCTTCGTCATTTCTCACTATACGCGCTTTGCGGCAGCTTTCAAATGGCGAACGAGAGAGACTTCCTTTAGTAACTCTAGTCGTTGAGCGCGATATGCATGTCGACGTTCTAGCTTCTTCGGGTTCATCTGTGTGTGAGGGCGTTCAGATAACTACGGAATTAATAGACATGCTCTAAAGGTGAGGTTTCGAATTGGTTAAATGGACTAGTAGTAATTCAGTCGTATTATTTGAACAAATACCAGCATCTTATAGCCAACAGGATGCTGTATACTTTGATGATTAGGAGTTTTTAAAGTTTTAAGCCTTCAATGGCATCCTGTATCAGATGATTTTACGTTCCAAGTTTCTCAACCAGCGCAAACTTGTACAAAGCGTTCAATTTTATCTACAACCGCTCGACTATACGCCGTTTTAGGCTTAGTAGGACCTGTTATAGTATTTGCAAAATTATTAATTAATAATTTTTAATTAATAACATCCCTTATAGCTACCAAAAAGTGGTCATATTATTGAACTATTAATTGATCATTATCATTTTAAAAATCTCCATGCCGGTTTGCAATTATTGCTGTCTTTATTAAGACAACGTTATTGAGTTCTTTCGACAATATTGTTCGTTTTTGAAGTCATAAATGTAACATATGCTTTAGATTGAACCCTAAACCTACATTCCCTATTATGTCCGCTTTGCCGCTTTTCGTTTTTTACACATTCGAGAATCGACTAAGCTGAACCCCTGCATATACCTAACTCGTAGGCGCGGTGTTCATATTCGGAAGGCTTACTTATGTTTATTTATATGTCTGGTGACAAGAAATTCACCTCGGATTAGTCTTTAATTTAAGTTCTGCTTCATTTTTAGATGCCTTCAAGAGATTCTTGTCGCGCAGAGGCTCTTGTCAATTTATCTACAGCGACCAACGGTACAAATTTTATAGCATCTCGTTCTTATTTAAACGAACTACATATTGTCTAAAAATGAAATAAGTATTATAAAACTTTTGCTGACGAACTCGCTAATAAGCACATTGTATGGAAAATCAACCCTCCAAATGCTACTCACTTCGGAGGCATCTGGAAATAAAATATGAAATCTGTTAAAAATCATTTGTTTCGTGTCCTAGGCAAGAAAATTCTTACCCATGAAGAATTGCTTACGGTTTTGAATCAAATTGAAGCAATTCTCAATTTTCGCCCATTACCTATATATGTTAAGTTCCGACCCCTTGGAACCCACCGCTCTCAAATCCGCACACTCTTTTGTCCGCACTTCTTGGTTTCTTACCTGCCACTGATCTCAGTAAGGAGCGACCAAATTTTTTACCGAGATTATCTCTAATGAACTCTTTAATTTAATCTTTTTGGAAACGATTTAGGAGTGAGTACCTAGCAGAACTGCAAGCTAGGGCCAAGTGGAATACTTCCGCGCATTCAATTGCAATAGGTATGGTTGTACTCATCAATGTCGATAACGCACCGCTCCTACAATGGCCACTCAGTGTGGTCACCCGATTGTTCCCGGGTAACGATAGCGTACTTCGGGTTGTTGAGGTGAAAACAAAAAATAGTTTACTTCAACGTCCCGTAGTCCGACTTAGTAGCAGACTAACCAGTAGCAGCTATAAGTTGCAATTTACTTATTTATTATTCGCTTAATTAATTTTGTTAATTGTGGCTTATTTTACAACAAACCTCAATTAAATTACTTTATAAAACTATTTATATTGTTGCGTGCATGTGTGTAAATTGCATAATTTATAACATAATATAACACATTCGCTCTTACACTTCACATACTTCTACATATTTCATATCACATAACATAAAGTTATGGAGTTCTGTCGTTCATTTTTAAGGATACCTCAAGGCCGGGGGTGTTCTTTGCGCCAGTTATTCTATAAAATATATTATTGTATAATAAATACATACCTTCACGCTATATGCGCAACGGGGTAGACTGAGTATGTAAGTTAAATAAATAATTCTTGCAAACATCTCAATTGCGTGGTTATACATGCATTCTACACCCATCTTTGTTCCGCATGCGCACATCATATCGCAGTGTCTCACTCATTTAAGCCGTTACTAATTAGTGACATTTATTGTAAATTACCCGAAACATTAATTATTATTCCATCTTGAACTGTGATGTGACTGTGATCATGGACGCTGGTGCATCTTATACACATCGCTAATATAATTATAATTTGTTATAACCGCATTTTAAACTGTATATTACGACATCAAATCGAAAGCACTTGAATTTAGGTATTGGCGCGTTCCGACACTCATGTAAGCGTGCGACTTTAGTAGCTTTATCGTAGTGTGAGTAACGAAGCGACTTCAGTATAAAATATAATTTTGATACTTTTTCGAATTAAAAGTTTCAATTTTTGTTAACATTATTTTTCTTTTTAGATAAATACATATAATATTTGTAATTAGTATTAAGTGTTCTCGACGCATTAAATGCATATAAAGAAAATACCATAACATTCCTCAACACAAACATTTAGTTACATATTATTATGTTTAATATAGGTATTTTAAAAGTAAAGATTGAATAGAGTTGAGTATTTACCTGTCTAGCACTACTAATATTAGGATGAGTTACCTAGAAACTACTAGTTACGTAGTCATGATTAGATATAATTATCTTTTACTAATCAAAACTCAAGTTCGCGTCTTTTATTAAACAAAAATAACTTCGCACCGTTTTAATAAAGATGAACGTGATTATATGTACCTACTTTATTAAGTGAGACTTCAGTTCTTCAAACAGAGAGATTCGTATAGAAACTCAATGGCAGTTTCTTAGCTTTGAAGAAATAAACATACAAACACACTACAATTCTACAATTCTGTAAGTATTTATTTTGAAATCAGAAAAGCGTAAAATGCCTAATTAAATCATTTTTAAAAATATCGTCAATGTCCAGACACGGCTTTGTTGCTGTTTTATAATAAAACTACCTGTATCCGTGACTTCGTCTGCGCGGAAAACTTTATCGTGGCTTTCCCGGATTAGATTAGATCACATGTACATGTATAATTGTATATACGAACAAAGATTGTTTTTGAAAAAATTTCATTACAATTGGTTCAGTGGTTTAGCATTTGTCATTCAAAGTATAAATCTACCCCTAAGAATGTGAAAAGGGGAATGAAAAAGGGGGAGGAAGGGGTGAAAATCTCAATGCCCAATTTCATCATAATCGGTTCAGACGTTTAGTGTGTACCATACAAAGATTCATCCCTCTTTTCACCCCTTTGGGGTAGACTCTAAAAAATAAGTGCACAATCACATGCTCTTACTACGTACCAATTTTAATCAAGATCGGTCAAGCTGTTCTTTAGATATATAAAGACATATATGCCGACACACAAACATTTTAAAAATGGTAGAATCGAAGTCAGTGAGTCATAAAACGACTATTATACTAAAACGTGCTTAAGGATAAATTTGCCTTATATTTTGATAACTTATTTTATTAGCTACGCAATCCATAGCTAAACATCGTTTGAGGTATTAGAGGATTTTTAGAAACACAACAACAATCAAAAATAAAAAACGCTATTGTACTTTCTATTGTAGTTATTATTAACTTTAATTTTTACTAAGTGACATCTAATAAAATTTATTTGAACTTGTTGAACAGACAGACCATAAGCACAAAAATATGATTCGTATTTATAAAGCCCGTTTAGTGCTTCGAATGTAAGTAAAATAATTTACAAAAAATTTTTAATCTTAAAAAAGACTAAGTAATTTCTTTTTCGTAATTATTATTTATGATATTTTACCGAATACATTGTGATTGTCGAAATGTCGTACGTTTAAACCACACTTATATTTTCTACCATAAAGAATACAATTGCTACCATTTTGTAACATGGTTCATAAATGCATTTTCTTTCGGATTCGTTAAGTCCTTTCCGATGAGATTCCTATCTTGTAAATAGCATTTTCCAAACCGTCGGATTGAATTTATGCTTTCCAACGATCGGTGCTTTCCGCCACGAAAAGTTTTCGAAGCATTGTGTATAACCCGCCAGGCTAAGCTCTACAAACACACGCGCGGGTTTGAGATACACGCGTCAACATCGTGTATTTTTTACTGTTTTTGTTATATTTATTACACTGATTAATTAAAGAAATAATTTCTGTCATATATTCTACATTGAGTGAAGTTTCATTTCATATCGTTCTTTTTATAAGTCACTAGCAAACCCGGCCCGTTTCACAGGGCGTTAGTTGAAGTTAAAATAAATTAAACGGTTTTTAAAAAAAAACAAAAAAGAAATTCTACTGATCCGATCGGTACCAAACTTTATAGGAACACCCGCTAGGGCAATCTGAAGATTCCCTGAAAATTTCATCGAAATCGGTCCAGCCGTTTCGGAGTCCATAAGGAACATACATACGTACATACATACATCGCCTTTTATATACATAGATTGCTTGAACCAATAAACGTTTAATCACCACACTTTATCCTGAAAATAAGCCTTTTTAAATATTTTTTTCTGAAAAAAGGAAGAAATTTATGACAATTCCACAACAACAATATTCAACAAGAATACCTACTTGATCTAAACGTAATTTTAGAAATTGTTACATCTCGTAAAAAAAAGTTGATTAGGACGTCAAAGTAGCGCGTTTAGAATTTTCCTTGTAAACAGACTTCGTTGAATGGTTATTGTAAGATATTATAAAATAAATATGAAAATACACGACATCGATATTCAAGAAGGGAAATGGATCTATTATAAACTACCAGTAGAATATTAAAATCTTGCATGGCTCTTAAATCTTGCATGCAAACCGATAACCGTTAATCGATAAATAATCGATTATCGGTCCATTTTGAAAAAACGATAACTATCGAAAGAAAAGTCGATAAATATCGGTATTCGTTAAAAAAATATAAAATCGTATAAGAATATATCCCAATCATTAGAGCTCCAAGATAGGTACCACACCAATTAAACAGGAAGTGGTAACCAAGACTTAAAAACTGAAAATAAAAATGTTGCAGGTAAGTTGTAAATTGTTTGTAGTAATTGTCTATCAAATTCTTACTGCAAATTATACATAAAATACAATATTTCTCAATAAATCGTAAGTTTTTACTTATTTTTACGTACTTTTTAGGTCAGAATCTTGTTTTACCATTGAACTCAATTAAGGTAAAATTAAATACACTAAACCTACCTACCTAATCTAAACTACCTATTTATTTATGTAGTTCAGTAAATTGTTTTTACGTTAAAATAAAATTAGATAAAGCTAAAGCTACCTATTGATGGTAGGATTAGCGTTTGTGGTCAAGATATATAAAATGTATGTCTAAGAAAATAACTAATTATTATAATAATTCCATAATGTTGATTTGAATATTTTGTATTTAATTTAGTATATCATAGCACATATTTCTAAGAGATCGCATTTCCACTGCATTCATCTTACTTTCTTTGTAATTGTCGATCGCACCACTGTCTTACATTTCTTTATAATATTCTTCATAGTTGTAGACCGTCTTATTGTCCGTTAACAGGCTATTTTCGCTTGAATGCACTTCTGCAGTGTCTGACTTTTCGACACTTACGTAGGTACTTCTTTACAGTCTTGACTGACACTACCCTTTTCTGGCTTCTCTTTTACTATTACTTTTATTATTGTTTTTAGTAGCTTGTATCACTCGAGACTGCGACAGACAAATGTTATAATTGTACTACTCCAAGGTGTATCTGTTGATAAATTTTCATATTTTGGAAAGGAACACTGAAAATGATTTAATTAATTTGATTTTCATAGTGTATGTGATTGTGTAGGTAGGTATATTATCAGTAAATTATTCATGTAATATTGCTTCCGTCAGTTGCAAACACTTCACAAGAGTATGAAGAACGATACATCACTTGCGACCTTTATATGTCATTCTTTAGATACTTTTTACGATCTCCTTCACGTCTCCATTATGTTGTTATCACATATTTTCTTTCCCTCTTCACGTTGGTATACAAAAAATTATATTAAACTTTTCCTTGTCATGTTGGAATTCATAATGACAATATGAATTGGTGAGCAATTCGTATGGGCGCCAACTGTGTTTTGTACAGAAACCAATCTGTCGTTTAGTTTTAATTGTTTTTTTGTTATATTCTTTATTGCACATCAATTTCACAAATTGAAATAAGAGAAAAGATGTTCACAAAGGTGGACTTATCCCTAGAAGAGATCTCTTCCAGCCAACCCATGGTAGTGAGATAGTGGCATATTCACGGGCTGTGTAATAGCACAAGTACAACAAAGAAAACCAATACAAAAAATAATATAACAGTATAAAAACATAATATATATAAAATAATATAATATAAAAATATCATTAGACAAATTATCTCAAAATAATATAAATACATACAAAGGTAATGTATATATAAATATGTATGCATATACATGTATACATACATATATACAAAATAAAAAAATGCATAATATAAAACTTCATGACACAGACTAATAACACATATTTCAACTACGATAAAGTGAGTTGTGATAGGAAATGTTCTTTAAGCTTTTTTTTAAAGTAACCAATTGAGGGACTTTCCTGGATTACCTTGGGAAGCTTATTCTAAAGTCGGGCAGCGTATACGGAAAAGGAGTCATATAAGAACTTGGTATTACTTCAAGGTATAATCAGAGCAAAAATCAAAGTAATTATATGTCTCGCTCTCACGCATTGACTTGCAACGGGGCTTGCAACCTCTCTTTCTACCTAATGGCAAAATTCGTTATAGCTGTAGATTTTTTACTAGGGTTTATATAGCAATTATTATAAAGCGACAAGCCTGGCTTTCATACTGAACTTTGTACAGATTGAGAAATATGGTAGTAATAATTTTCTGTGGATACGATGTGAATACAATTCAATGTGCTCCAACTTCATTGTTTTTTCCTAATATTTATTTGTTGAGCCGGTGGACGAACGATAAGTATTTTTTTAATTTCTATCATAAGTGAGTTAATTTGTAATAAAAATCCAATAAGTTGTTCATTGTGAGGACTGACTTAAAGGGTATACAAGTTTTAATCTGCATAGAAAATGTAAAATTTTTGAATTTTGCATAGAAATAACAACTAATTTCGTTTCGTTTCGTTACAAACTACACCTGATTTGTGCATTAACTCGACTATTAATTTGCATAAAATTGTTTATAAATCATTACATAGTTTATGCACTGCATTTAGATTCTTACTAGTTCTACAGATACATACATCATAGCATATTTTATACATTAGAATTAAATAGGTATTAAATTTAGAGAGAAATACCTAGTACATTCACAATATCGTTACGTGGAGCTAATATATAACGGAGAGTCATTTCTTAGTTTTAAATAGAAAGGGTTATCAGTATTACCTCTGACGAAACAAAAGAAGGATATGGTCATCCACCGACTATACCTACTCCTCAGCATTACCCTTTGTAGAGCACCTACTTGAATTACAGCACCCACGTGCCACAGTCTTCTAGAACGCCCCTTTTAAAAAGACCTGCGACCCTTTCTTCCACCAAGAGCGAAGAGGATTCAGACTTCTTGATATGCACATAGAGTTGTGTAACAACCATTCTAGGTACTAATTGGATATTTAAGTTTTTAGTACTATTTCTAAGTATTCATTGAATACAGGGACAGAAGGCCTACCGGATTTTGTTAGGTGTCCTTAAAACTCTGTAACAAGCACACGTAGACATTAGGATCCTATTCCCTAGCCCTATCATTATAATGCTCACCTTTCTCCCCAGATAAAATACCATGGGATCCACCATGAGATTACCTATACTATATATAATATATTACTAAATTACTAAATAACTATAATTACTAAATTAAGACATAAATTATAAATGGGGTGCTAATCCCACACAAGGAAAGCTAAACTTGAGACGAGGCGCCATGTGGCCTAACGACTTATTTCTCCTTAGATGAGGCAGCTCGTTCCGCAGCAAAAAGAAAAGGGCCTCTCCAGACACAAAACGCATTATATACTCTCACGACGAAGGTCACCTATGCTCCTACTCCTGGAACATCTAGTGAAGAGACAGTGGTCGATAAACCCTATCTAAAACTTCATCTACCTAGCAAGTCGATAAGATTAATTAACATATATGTGTATGTCGTTTAGGTCACCTATAGTTAAATTGCTATTCATTAGACATACTAAATTAATGAAGTTAAGACATAATGTTTCATTAATTTAGACCTCTTTATAACAAAGGATACTTAATTAGGGTTCCTCTACACTCCTAAGCATAGACTACAATACCACCGGTACATTTGTCATCAACGCCGTGTGACATTCTAGAAAGTTCTATATATATTAACGAATTATTAAAAATAACATTACTAACGTAAGCCTAGGTAATTCGTAGGTTTTTATTTTTATATTAACAATTTCTAACATTCAAAGATATTATATTTATCAACACGTTTATTCTTGCTGATTGGTTACTGATTGGTTGGTCAGTTCAGCGGTTTAGCATTTCCCGTACAAAGTTTTGTCCCCCCCCTCCCGTCCCCCTTTTCACAGATTCTTGATAAAAAAGTAGCCTATGTATTTTAGATAAAAAAAGTCTTACCACCTCACCAAATTTTATCATTACCAAGATTTGGCGTTTCGCATACAAAGTTTCATCCCTCTTTTCACCCCCTTAAGAGTAGTTTTTTTATAAAAAGGTAGCCTATGTCCCAGTCCCAGGTGTCAAAAAACTATATCCATGCTACATAGTCAGTTCAGCGGTTTAGCATTTCCCGTACAAAGTTTCGTCCCCCCCCTCCCGTCCCCCTTTTCACAGATTCTTGATAAAAAAGTAGCCTATGTATTTTTGATAAAAAAAGTCTGACCACCTCACCAAATTTTATCATTACCAAGATTTGGCGTTTCGCATACAAAGTTTCATCCCTCTTTTCACCCCCTTAAGGGTAGGTTTTTGATAAAAAAAGTAGCACTGAGATAGTTTGACATCAGGAAACGTACATAGGTCCGTTTCCTGATGTCAAACTATCTCAGTGCTAAATTTCATTATAATCGGTTCAGGGGTTTACCATTTCCCATACAAAGTTTCATCCCCCTTTTCACCCCTTTAGGGGTAGATTTTCTAAAATGTAAGTAGCCTATCATGAGCGCAATCACGTGTTCTTACGACGTACCGATTGCCATTAAGATCAGTCAAGCCGTTCTTTAGTTATAAAATAATAATAATAATAATAATAATAATACTCAGACATTTCACACAGCGCCATCTAGTCCCAAAGTAAGCTGCATAGCGCTTGTGTTATGGGTACTAGACAACTGATATACTACTTATATACTTTTCATTTGTAAATATATACATATTATACATAAACACCCAGACTCGGGACGGGAATCGAACCCGCAACCCCCGTTTTACTTTCCGACGCGCTAAACCGTTGCGCCACGGAGGTCGTCATACAGACAGACAGACAGACAGACAATAATTTTTAAAATGTTAGAATCGAAATCAGTAAGTAATAAAACGACTATCTATCGCAAAATTTGACAAAAAATCTGAAATTACAGACAGACGCAAGAGATTTATATAGTAGTATAGATACATAAAATTTATAGTCCTTTTTGTCTTTTCCGTGGCGTGTGTTACGGTTTTTTTTTAAACGTGGATCGTAGAGAAACATAATATGTGGATATCTGCTCGACTCTTCAAATTAAAAACAAAGACAATACTTTATATAACCCCCATCGTGTATTTTCCTACATCAAATGTTGGAATCTTCATTAAACCTATCATTCATATCGTTGTTTTGCGGTTCTCATTATAACGTGACATTGGCAAACTTCGCTATCGCGACGGCGCCATATAAATAAAGAAGAAGAAGAAGAATGATGTTTGTAAATATTTAACCAAAACAAGAAATAGTTTATTATAATTATTTTTCAGGATAAAAGAAGTTAAATGTGAATATAATTGTTAAATAATTACGTGTTTCAATTAGTGGTGTGAGTGTGTTCTCAATGTAGGGTGAAATAGGCCGAGGTATACTATTTGAATGCTACGAACTCACCAAAGTTTAATTACAATCGGAGGAATGGATTACATAGAATTGGTAACATATAATAATAATATACTCAGACATTTCACACAGCGCCATCTAGTCCCAAAGTAAGCAGCACAGGGCTTGTGTTATGGGTACTAGACAACTGATGTACTACTTATAAACTTTGCTTTTGTAAATAAATACATATTATACGTAAACACTCAGACAAGAGACGGGAATCGAACCCGTAACCCCCGTTTACTTTCCGACGCGCTAAGCCATTGCGCCGCGGTCGTCATTTATATATATATAGTATATAAGATTTATAAATAACTATATTTTGTTTTGCTGTTAGCGGTTGGTAACAGTTGACATTATACACAACACTAATATTACTTACACTCGCTCGGTTTTTTAGAATGTAAAAATAATCAAGCCTCTAGCAAGCTTGGTCAGTTATTTATGTAGTCCAAGACAAATAAAGTGAGATTTAATAAGTGACCTGTCCACAGACGTAATACAAATAGGCAGATCCTAACCATCAATCTTTAATTAAGTTCTAAAGGCGTAACAGACAGGAATTTACACAACTGCCTTTATTTGTAGTCCTCTAGCCTCAAACACCTACTCATTTAATTTTAAGTTCGCCTAATTAATTTTGGGCGAGTGCTGCTGAGTCTTCAGAGAGTCCATATTTTTTATGTGTCCTATAGTCCGTTCAAAATAGGCAAAAAATAGTGGTAAGTTCACAATAATTCGACAATAAAATATCAAATAAAATATCAAAAATTCCCATCGATCCTACGTCGACTAAAAATTTATTCAAGGTCATTAGTCAAAGGCCGAAGGTCAAAAGTATCCGTTTTTTGCTATTTTTTTTGGAAAGAGTAAGTATTATCGTATAATAAGTAGTTATCGTAAAGAGTAAATAGGGATACCATGATCGAGACAGCGAAAGAAGTGTGAAACGAATAAAATCGGGAACGGTAAATGGCGTGATGTGTGGTGGGATGATGAGGTGAAAGAATCTGTGTACAAAAAGAAGAAAGCATAGTGACACTACCTTGCTACTAAAAATAACTGTGATATGAAGAAATTGATGAAAGACGGATATAAGCTGCAGAAAGCAGAAACAAAAGCACTAGTGAAAGAGAAGCGTGAAAGGTGTTAGACAAAAACAAGATATCGGACAACTTCGAGGAAAAATTCAAATTATTTTGAAAAGAAATACGTAAGTACCGAAGTGGTCCGGTACCTTGCAGAACGAATAAAGTGCATTCGAAAGAAAACCACCCGCTAACAGATAAAAAAAGATGAACTGTATGAGTGTGGTGATTGTCTGACACTGAGAGCCATTCTAATGAATTGCCACACTCGGGTCAGCGACTCGAGGATGCCATTTATATAAAAGAGGTTGAGAAAGTGATAAGAAGTCAGAAGTGTGAAAAGGCTGCGGGAAATGATGAGGTGACGTTTGAGATGATCGACTGTGGTGGTCCTAGGGTCTGGGATACCTTCTGTGCACTGTACAACCTTTGTTGGCAGAAAGGGGGGGGGTTCCAGAGGACTGGCGCACAGCAGTCGTAGTACCTCTAAAGGTTCTGATTTAGACTGTGCTTGCTATAGCTTCGTTAGCTTAGCAAGTAAATAAGTAAAGTAAGTCTATACCAAGGTATTGACTGAACGCATGAAAGATGTTTCAGATAGATATTTGTGGAAGGCGCAAGGTGGTTTAAGGAACGGTAGGGGTTGTGTGGATCAAATTCCGAAAACATATGTGGAGCGCAACAATATACGCCAAATGTTCAATAAGCAGAATTAGATTAGATAGATAGATAAATTCTTTGCTGCGCATATTCTAACAAAAATCGTTTACAATTAAACTTAAAACTAATGTGCGCAAGGCGGTCTTATCGTTCAAAGCGATCTCTTCCAAGCGAACTCAAAGCGATTATATATATGTCGGTGGAAATAATAAAAGGCACTCATTTGACTATACTATGGCAAAGCGGGACTTCCGATGACGCGCTAACGGAACGTCGGGGCCAGCGCTGAGAGTCTGTTAGACTACGGCGGCCGGTGCGATAGCATTTCTCTGACGGATCGTTTGCCATTATTCAATTTCCAATTACCCACGTAATAATTGTTACAAAGAGTTTTCTGTCGTTTGCACATTAACTTTGTCTTAACGTTGTATTTTATGGAGTATTTCGCCTCTTGTAAGATTAGGTACCTATTTCTCATGGCTTACTTGCAAAAGCACGAATTGCCCCGTGCCTTTTCCGACATGTATATATACTAGCTGTACCCGCAACTTCGTCTGCGCGGAACATTTTTTCGTGGCTTTCCCGGATTAGGTTAGATTATATTATGTACATGTGCATAGTACGTTTAAAGATTGTTTTGAAAAAAGTCTACGTCTGTCTCCGGGCACATATATACTATCTCTGTACCAAACATCATAATTGGTTCGGCAGTTCAAGATTTCCCATTCAAAGTTTCATCCCCCTTTTCACCCCTTAGGGGTAGTGTTTTGATAGCCTGTAGCTAGCCTGTGTCCGTTACCAGGTGTTCAATTCTATCCATGCTACATAGTAATCAGTTCAGCGGTTTAGCATTTTCCGTACAAAGTTTCGTCTCCCTCCCTCCCGTCCTCTTTTTTACAGATTTTTGATAAAAAAAGTAGCCTATATTTTTTTGATAAAAAAAGTCTTATCACCGCACCAAATTGTATCATTACCAAATTTTAGCGTTTCCCATAGAAAGTTTCACTCCCTTTTCACCCCCTTAGGGTAGATTTTTTATAAAAAGTAGCCTATGTCCGTTCCCAGGTATCAAACTATATCCATGCTACATCATAATCAGTGGTTTAGCATTTCCTATACAAAGTTACGTACCCTTCCCTCCCGTCCCGCTGTTCACAGGTTTTTCGCAAAAAAGTAGTCTGTATTTTTGATAAATAATGTCTTATCACCTCACCAAATTTTATCATTACCTAGATTTAACGTTTCTCATACAAAGTTCCATCCCCCTTTTCACCCTCTTAGGGGTACATTTTTAAGAAAAAAAAAAGTAGCTCATGTCCGTTTTCTGATGTCAATCTATCTCCCTGCTAAATTTTATCATAATCGGTTCAGGGGTTTACCATTTCTCATAAAAGTTTTATCCCCCTTTACACCCCTTTAGGAGTAAATTTTCTAAAAAATAAGTAGCCTATCATGAGCGCAATCACGTGTTCTTACTACTTACTACATACTGATTTTCATCAAGATCAGTCCTGCCGTTCTCTTTAGTTACAAAAGGACATACACACAGACAGACAGACAGGCAGACAAATATTTAAAAAATGGTAGAATTGAAATCAGTGAGTCATCAATCAACGACTATCTATCGCAAAAATTGTCAAAAGAACTGAAATTACAGACAGACGCAAGAGATTTATATAGTACGGTTTAGCATTTCCCGTATAAAGTTTTATCCCCCTCCCTCCCGTCCTCCTTTTCACAGATTTTTGATAAAAAAAGTAGCCTATGTATTTTTGATAAAATAAGTCTTATCACCTCACCAAATTTTATCATTACCAAGAGATAGCGTTTCCCATACAAAGTTTCGTCCCCCTTTTCAGCCTCTTAGGGGTAAATTTTTAATAAAAAAAGTAGCTTATGCCCGTTCCCTGATGTCAGACTATCTCCCTACCAAATTTTATCATAATCGGTTCAGGGGTTTACCATTTCCCATACAAACTTTTATCCCCCTTTTTACCCCCTTAGGAGTCAATTATTTAAAATATAAGTAGCCTATCATGAGCGCAATCACGTGGTCTTACTACGTATTGATTTTTATCAAGATCAGTCAAGTCGTTCTTTAGTTATAAAAGGACATACAGACAGACAGACAGACAGACACAAAAATTTTAAAAATGTTAGAATCGAAATCAGTGAGTCATAAAACGACTATCTATCGAAAAATTTGTCAAAAAACTAAATTACAGACAGACGCAAGAGATTTATATAGTAGTATAGATATATATATATGGTAAATTTTGCACGAGATCCTCCGTTCTCCTTTCATTACGGTGATCCCATCTCTGCACCATTAAACCCCATAAATTTTCTATGGGGTTAAGATAAAAAAGAAACAGAGTAAATAGATTTATAAAAGATTCCCGGAAGACAACGTACATTAACGACAGATCGAAATATTAACGGAGTAAAAAAGTTTTTGGCTTGACATCTTATCGTCGATCGGTGAGAATTGCGGCAGATAATCAAGTCAATCAGTCAAGTGTTTCGAGAATATGTCCAAGATTTAGGGATTTTTGTAAAATTAGCTACCCAAAAGTACGCCAAAGACTAGGTGGTACGTGCTAAGCGAAGGTGTCGTAAAGTTTACACAAGAACTTTGAAAAAGTTCTCATAATTGATGACGAAACATATGTACCCAAGCGATATTCCTGGTAAACAATATGTATATCTAACGTTGTGGATTATAGGGAAAAATTAAAACCAAAGGCTAAATTTTTTAAGAAATAACTGTGGGCAAGCTATAGATGAAAACTGAAAAATTACAGAACGGTCTATGAATACCCAGATTTACCTTAAGGAGTGTATTATGTAACGTTTGGTGCCTTTCATAGATAATCATTATCAGAGGAAAGATGTTTTGTTTTGGTCGGATATTAATGGCTTCTTGCCATTACAGATGTGATGTCACTAATTAGTTACAATCTGCGGCTTGCTTTTGACTTGCTTGCCTTGACATTTTTTTGAAAATAAAACAAAGCCCATGTTACTCGCACATAATGTAGCTTTCTATGGGTGAAAGAATTTTGAGTTTATCTATTACATACAAAAAACAAAGCTATATAGATATAGATGCGAGTCTGTCTGTCTGTCTGTCTGCTGCATGCAGCGTTTTCACGGATAAACCTATGGACCGATTTTGATGGCCATGTAGATAGTTTGAAACCAGAGAACAGACATATGCTACTTTTTTTTTTGCAAATCTACCCTTATAGGGGTAAAAAGGGGGATTAAATGTTGTATGGGAAATTCTAAACCGCTAAACCGCTTATGACGTAATTTGGTACAGAAATAAAACTTTTTTTTATTAAGAAAACGGCCTATCTTTTCGGCTAAACCAATTGTGATGAAATTTAGTACAGAGATAGTATGTGTCCGAAAACATATGTATGCTATTTTCTTTTTCAAAAATGCCATGTAATTTTTGTATATGTGACGTCATTATAAATCAAATATGGCGGATGCTCTGCGATAGGACCAACTTTTTTTGACCTCTAACAATACGTGTATTAAATGAAATGGAATACACAGGAGAAGATTTCTGCATATGTGAATTCATCATAAATCCAATATGGCGGATGCTCTGTAATAAGAAATAACTTTTTTGATGGACACCAACAATATGGGTATCAAGTGAAATGGAATACGCAGGGGAAGGTTTTTGTATATGTGACCTCATCATAAATCCAATATGGTGGATGCTCCATAATAGGAAATACATTTTTTGTTGAATACCAATAACATGGTTATCAAATGAAATAGAATACGCAAGGGATGTTTTCTATATACATATGTGACGTCATCATAAATCCAATATGGCGTATACTCCGCGATATGAAGTAACTTTTCGATTGAGATCTCCTACAATATGGGTATCGAATGTAATGGAATACACAGGAGAAGGTCGTAATATGTGACCAGACGGCGCATTTCAACTTTTTCAATAAAATGATATGAGCGTTATTTAATTATTTAATTTAGTTATTAAGGTTTTTCGGATTACGAAAATGACGTTAATTTTAGAATCTAAGTTGGAGGACATTATTTATTTTCATTTAATCACATGGATGTCATTTTCAAGTTTGCTTGGAATGCAGAAATCGAAAATGATGTCGAAGTTGAAATCCAAGATGGCGGACATTATTAAAATGATATGAGTGTCATTTTTGAAGCTGCTCTCGGTGCAGATTACGAAAATAACGTATAATTTATAAATTGAGAATATACATTGAAATATACATTGTATACTATAGGTATTATATCCATACTATCCCTATGCACAGTAATCCATACTATCCTTATACATATTTTCATACTAATAAATATTTTATTCATGAAAAAGTATGTCTGTCTGTTACGTTTTCACGCCTAAACCGCCTGACCGATTTTGATGAAATGAGATAGTTTGAACGCAGGAGATGAACATATACTACTTTCTATCATAATATAATAAAGGTAATAATATAATAATACTTTGTATGGCAAATGCTAAACCGGTGAACCGATTATAATGTTTAAGACAGTAATGGACTTTTTAAAGAAAACACAAAGGCTACGTTTTATGAAAAATCTACCTATAAAGGGGTGAAAAGGAAACACTAACCCGGAAAAGTCACGGAAAATTTTTCCACGCGGACGATCTCGCGGTTACAGCTAGTGTATAATAATTTTCTTTAACTTAATTTCTTAATAATTATATGACAAATTGCAGCAGTTTAGGTAATAATACATAGTAGCGAATGAAGAATGATTTCATAGTTTGGAGTCGCTAGGCATGGCAGACAGGATGTGTCGTCGGCTAGGCAGACTCTGAGACAGTTGAGACATTTGCCTTTGTTGCGTTATTTAAAAAAGTAAAAAGTAACGTGTAGGTAACTGCTTCTTTAAGAAGCTCTCTTTTTATACTCTGATAACGCGTTTTCTTCAAAATGTTTTAGTTATTTGCACCGCCCATCCGATTTGACAATTTTTTTTATTGTGGATAACGTGGAGATATAGTGATATGACAAAATTTCTATTCTAACGCTAACTTTTCAAAATGATCATTTATAACTTATTATATTCGGACCCATTGTCTGACATTAATGTTTCCGCCTTGTCCACAAAATAATTTTTAAATTCTCATATTGTTTCATTCGACGTTATAGACTTTAATTTTCTTATTTCAATAAATTTATCATAGTACCTTAACTATAAAATAATGATCACCGCTGTAATTAAATGTGTCTGTCCCTATTTTCGACCACGTCTTATTTGGTACATTTGTAAAACGCATAAGCTTCATATAATAAATTCAAAATGCACTTTTCCTCTTATCCAAGTATTTTGACACATTCTCCAACGTCGAACTATCTAAAATATTATTAAAAACGAACGGAAATGGCTGTCTTAGTGAGTTTTCCATTAGTACTTGTACATAGGTAACTTAAAACGTAAAGATAACTATCGGCTGCGCCATGTAAAGAGTGCGAGGCGTCCAATAAACACAAGGCTAATATTTTACAACTCTTTATTCATTCTCAAGTTTACCCACATATTCGTATATTATACACATACATAAATATAATAATATCTACAGTTGCAATCGGGCCATCTGGGTCAGTTAGAATATCCCTAGGTCGCCTACGGTGGAGTCAACCTAAGTTTAACTTGTGGAAATTCCATGAAAATCTGTTCAGTAGTTTTGAAGGTTCGTGTCTGAACAGACAAATAGGCACACAGTCAAAAATGTTCAAAATCGTTGTTTGTATTCCCATACATACTCTTCCTTTATCTTCCCCAATCAGATTTTTATAGATATATTCAAATGTACAGACACGTTCTCCTGTTGCTGCAGCCCGCGACTTCGTCTGCGTGAATTTCATACGTGCGTCAATCTCGTCTGCCCTCACGTGACTGCTCGTTCAGGTCAGCAGACCTAACCATGTTCACCCTTCGGCTCACCACGACCTGCGTATAAAAAGTTAAAAATGTTTCATGTAAAGTTCAATCTCCCCCTTTACCAGTGGAATTATACAAAATGCAGCCCCGCCGAAGTTCAACACCACCCACTTCTGCGACCTGAATTTTACAAAAAGTGCATTGCCGCCCGCCACACAGCGCCACAGTTTTATACAGTTTAATACAAAGTTTAACCCTCTCTTACCTTCTCAAAACGTAAATTTCCAAAAATTTAACATCATACAAACTGTTATCGGACCAAATTTCATGATCCTAACTTTAGCAGTTTTTGATATTTCGTGATTAATTCATCTGTCAGCAAGTGAATAAACATACATAATTATTATAATACTAATTTATTGTGGTTACTATGTGATTTATCAAAATATATGATTATACAGATATATACGATTTATCGATATGATATATTACAGTCTATCCATTTCTCGACAAAATGTTCTTACTATATACCGAATTTCATCGAAGTCAGCCAAACCGTTGTTGAGTTATAACACATATACAAAGAGACAAAAATTAAGCTACAGAGTTATACAGTAAGTATAGATTACATGTATTTATGTGTATAGATATAATAGAACTAAAGAGGAGTAGATTAAGTATACGTGAAATACGTTTCCATTAGAAATAGATATCTATTAATATGTAAAAGTTTAAATATTTGCGCAAGGTTAAAAGTTGTATACAGTTCATATATTTTGATTATGAATATATAACATGAAGAAATGTCAACTTTAAAAATCTGATTAACGTATTGTCTATTTTTGTTATAAACATAATTAAGAGCGACGAGAGCCGGAAGTAACCTACTTATTGGAAAGACGGTTGATATAATAAGTGATCAAGCTGGAAAAATGATTGAGTGAGCCCTTAATATTGTCGTCTCAAATTGTAGCATTACATTTTCTAAAACAGGGATGATGTTGATATTTATTTGTGATGAAAGAGTTATAAACGAGATGGAAAATATTGAGCTCCTTGCGTTATTGATTCAATGTTCTATTGAGAAAGTCTGTTCTGAATGAAATAAGATTCGTCGTATTACAGATTTAAATTACTGAGAAATATGTACCAGTGTACCTACATATTTTTATCACAAAATTACAAGTATTGTGTGATTCCAAAATAAGCATCAGCTAAATTATGGGTAATATACAAAACATAATAATTAACTTAGCTACTGCTTAGCACTACAGAATAATTATATTAAATCGTTCAAGTCCCGACTATAAGAAAAAATAGAAAATATTGTTTTATAGTGCTCTGGCCTGGAATCTAACCTCGGATCTTCAACATGAAAGGAAGAAGTAATTCATCAATGAGTCGGACAAGTACGTCCATATGAGTGAATTATTTTTTTATTAAGGAAAGAGCAGACCGTCTATCATTAGCAGGTGAAACATTTACGTGCATATACCTAAACACGTCTAATGATATTGGTGATAGTTTCTGTGAAAGTCAATATCATTTAGGTACTTAAGCGTAATAGGCAATTTAGGTTATTGGCAAACTTTATGAATTAGACATCCAAGTGAATGAGTGTGACAGGCACACGCCTTATTCAAATTTGTATTACAAGTCGAAGCTTTGCCAGTTCATTGGCATTCATGAAGCTTAGTAAATGCTTTGTAACTGTTACTGATCAGTTCTTAAACGGAGCACTACCTATAAAGCACGAACAAAAAGGTTTCGAAGAGTATTAATATTAAAGGTATTAGTATTATTCAGTTATAAAAAGGTACATAATATATGTAGTAAATTATTAATTAATTACTTGTATGTGTTAACAAAAGGTCTATCTGTTTATTGGATGGTTAATTCCAGATCTATGTATGTTACGAATATACATAGGTTGTTATTGTTGTATCTATTGTATCTATTGATAAGGGTTGGATTAGTGATCCGACAGGAAGAAGTTTTTGTAATGTGATAATATACTCTAACACGTGTAATAACGGAATAGAACGTTTTTTCTTGGGACGTGTTTTCTTACACTTGGCGATTGGCTTTCTTACAGGTGGAGACCGATTATACTCATACATATATCTTACGATGGGACATATAGCCCGCATTAACGGTGCACATTCTTAAAGATTACATTTTATTTCTTTGAAACTTTTGAAAAGTCAGCTGTTCAATGAATCGATTCAAATATTCGATTTGTGCGATTGTACAACACTGTCTAAGATTGATTTTCGAAACAATGCTCATAATGCTAATGATTTGACATAGCATTTGACATTTCGAATGAACAGAATAATTGACTAACCACTTGGCGAAGTGGCTAAACATTTGCCTTCCAAGTCGGGGCCCAGGTTCGATACCCGGTCAAGTCAAAGTCAAATCAATTTATTCAAGTAAACCCAATTACAAGATGTTATTGAATGTCAAATCTATCTACTTTAGTTCGTTTCGAAAAGAAAACTGAAATAACCGACAAGACAATCAGACAGATATAATTTTTTCATCATTTTACAATAGATTTTTTAAAATACAATTCTCAGAAAGCCAGTAAATGCATATGCAGAGAAGATTATTTCCAGGTTATTGTTTGGTCTTCAACGAAATTATTTATTTTATAGTACGATTGTTTAGTGCGTTTAACATAACAAATCTTAATCTATTTTCCGTCAATTGAGCAACTTCTTGAGAAACTTCATTATAAAAACGACCCAAAATAAAAATTTGGTTTACGTAATTTTAATTTTGGAATAACCAATTTTTTATAATTTCGGGTTTCTTTACCATTAATATCACCTATCTTTTTTAACAGATCTATGTTTTTCCTCGTATACATAATAATTTAAAAGATGTATAAGGAGGGCAAGGTGAGTACTTCAATGTCTATAAACCGGTCTCTTAGAGATTCTCGTCCATTCATACTGTAGATGCACGTATTGCTCTTTTTTGTAAAATAAACAACATTAGGCTATGAAAATATCCGAAGTACATCAGCCTAACCGTATCTACAACCGTCAATTACCTTATGTGTCTAATGGCATATGTCGCGGAACAGAGCTTACAGGCCAAAGTCCCTATATGGTCTGCCCGCCGTAACCTATTATCTACTGTTAAACCAAGAAAACTGTATGACTTACTGATTACTTACTTATTGATTTTAATTGTTTCCCACCCATGAGTTCTATTTTATCCTGGATTCTGGTTACATTAAAATGGGAAAATTTAATACATATGATTTTTTTGTACATTTAGTAGTAAATTATTAGCGGCAACCCATTTTGAGACGTTCGTTAGGATCCTGTTCACTCAGGTAATATCTAGATCCTTTCCATCTAGTTTGAATAAGAATGAAGTGTCATCAGCAAATGAAACTGTTTCTCATAAGTCCCTAGGGAGATCATTAATGTAAACCAAAAACAGGAAAGGTCATAATTTGTGTATTTCTCTGGAGTAATATAATTATTAAAAAGAATAAGAATACTTTAGACAATTACGCAAATTGTGTGACCCCAAAATAAGCAATAAGCTTGTACTATGGGTACCACACAACGTGCTTGGGGGGAGCTCCCAGTAACACCTAGATTCCAAGCCAGTTCAGAAAAGTTCGTTTCCTAAATTGATCTGACCGGGGATTGTGCCCGGGACCCGGGCGGGCAGATAGGCAGATGCTCTGCCACCGAGCCAAAGAGCTAGTTATCAATATCAAGGCACGATAAAATCACCAACAACTTTTTTCATCACACATCAGGATAATATAATGAGTTTTCGCCCCACGAGACGTGGTTAAGCACAGAGCGAGGAGAGCTCCGGTATGTTTTGTATCCGGAGCCCCTTGAGCACACATTGAGGACTATTATTGTAAGAGTTTTAGTGGGTAAAAGTTTAACCCAATCCCAATATAACCCAATCTCACCCGCAGGGAGCTAAGTACCTACTTGCGTTAAGGACGATGCAGCTATAGGTTGCTATATTATACATTACATGATCTTGCAATAAGTCAAGTAGCTGATTTAAAAACTGACCATGGGATTACAAGCAGCTGACACGTTCTATACTTTTTCATTCTCTCTCAGATCAGCATAGAAATAATTATGTCATTTGGAGTTTGTGACAAATACAACGTAACGTAAAGTAATTAATAAAAAGAAAAAAAAAATTCTAAAGAATCGCATTGCTTTCGTAATCTTTATTTTTTACAGGAATATAAAAACTCAAATTTTTTGTTTACCTGTACCTAATAAATATTAACATATAACTAAACCATTTTTTACTTGAATATTATATTATATACGTTTATAACAAAAGTTCTGGTAGAAAGTGCGGCTGCTTAGTGTAACCGGATACACTCACGACTAGTTATTGGCAGAGGAGATCAATTTGTGGAGCTTCATCTAGGTTTCATGTTTACATATACATATATAGGTACATACGTATAATTACGCTGTATCCCTAATAATGTATTATATAAGGTGTGTAATCATATATGTTATTACTGAAACTATTACAATTTTAAATGTGGACACCGCATTGTCACATGCACATATGATAATTCTTTCTACACTATTCTGGAGTGACATCGAGTTATGTTTTAGGTTTTACTGTGTGAGGTAAATCTTATAATCCTTTTTTAGGGATAGCCTTCGTGTTCATTTTCTTCAATCGGTATAAATCCAAACAAATTACATGTCGGTGTCCAACTTTATATTTCTTCTTTCACAATTTAATAAGTACAAAGTGGCATGGCAGGGCGATGATAAATATGTAAGCGACTGGCGAGCCATGCGTTCAAATTGCTTTATATTCTACTAAAGCACAATTCAGCACTTTTAGCATCGCCAGGTCGCTACATTACACCCCCCCTATTTCTAAAAATTTTTCACAAAAAATTTTTAATAACTATGTGTACAATAACCTTTTAAGTCAACAACATAAAACGTCGTATCATGTTTAGGTACAATATTATTCGTAATGTCATCGAAATTCGCAATCGCCTTGTGCGTCTAGCTATTTCGCAATGTCGTCAAATTTTATTTGTCAGCATTCTTAACTGATATCGCCTGCTGTTACATTTCCTGTAAGTTTATCGAATTCGTGTTTCTGTAAAATGCACCATAGAAAGTGTTCCAGCTCCAGCTTTTCTTCTTGTCTGCCAATCCATAGGTAAGATCTTGCCGCTGCGGAATCGGGTACCTGTCGGTGTTCGTGATCCATTAATTGCACGCTAATCGCCACAGGGTTTGCCCATTCTTCACATACACAATATACTCGATACTGGCCCAAGATGTACCGTCCTACAGACTGCAGATGCTATTTGGACATTGATTCTTCTTCTTTTGGGTACCGCCTGACTTGGCTCTGATTCGTGAGCTACCATAGGCGTACCGTACCGTACCATAGGTTGAGAAATTGACACCTTTGTTATTTTACACATATGCCACGGCCTCATTTATATGCGCCACGCAGCCATGTTCTTAAAGTTAGTCGCTTACGAAATGAATTTAGAAGTCCTATAATCACGTTCGGAGTCACCAATGTTAAGGTTTTCTTTCGTCGGGGTCTCCAATTTAGGATGTGTCTTCGTGTTCATTTTCTTCAATCAGTATAAATCCAAACAAATTACATGTCGGTGTCCAACTTTATATTTCTTCGTTCACAATTTAATAAGTACAAAGTGGCATGGCAGGGTGATGGTATGTAAGCGACTGGCGAGCCATGCGTTCAAATTGCTTTATATTCTACTAAAACGCAATTCAGCACTTTTAGCATCGCCAGGTCGCTACACTTTTAATCATACTGATTATTGCATTATCAACAATAGAATTAATAATAGAATCATTGTCGTAGAATAAAAATAATACAATTATAGAAAAATGTATAAGCTTTCATTTTGTCATAATTCGAAGCCGTTACACGTTAGGTATGTTAATGTGCCAAAAATAGATAAAAAAGTTGGTGTGCCAAAACACTGCAGCAAGGTTGAATCAGGCATACCAACGTATTATAATAATATAACCTTATGAATGCAAATTTTTGGCAGTAATTTTAACCTGTTACTTTATAGGTACATTAGCTGTGTAAAAAATGTACCGAAAGTGAGGGCATAAAGTATATAATAATAATAATTTATTTATTCATTATAATAAAGTGAAAACACAGTGAGTGACACAGCGGACCCTGCACTAGGCGAACCTGTATCGCGGGAGACCGTTACAGAGGGTAACACAACACTTTAAAAGTATAATACAACGTTAGTATACACTATATAGTAAATACATACAGTCATAATTGTTACAAAAAATGAGACTAAACAAACAGAAATGAAGACTAAATTGTAAAACAGGTAATAGGATATGTCTAATACATAATATGACATCTATAATACATCTCATATAAAAGAATCTCATATAAAAGAAAAATCTATAGTTCAATAACAATTCAGCCATCAGCATGTACCCAACATAAATATCCACTAATACGATACAATTTACAACTTAATATTAATGTACATTAGATGCATTATTTCTTTAGATTTTAGCATTTGAATTTTATATTTTATATTTTTATTGATATATTTATTTATGTGTGTATTGATATATATACGTATATGTTGCGCGTAAAGAAAAGTAAGTGATGTCGTGTGTTTGGGCATATGTGTATGTTTGCGTGCAGTTGTGCGTTTGTGCATGTATGTGAGCATGCATGCGATGTGAGCCTATGCACCATCATGCACTGATGTAAAGATAGATGTCATCTATGTATATAGTGCGGGCAATACTCAGAACTGTTAAGTTACAGCAGTTATTAGACTTTCAGTTGCCTCATAATTTAGATTTACTATATACTTCTCTACTATTTTTTTGCAAACAAATTTATTTTTATTATAAACATTAGTAAGTTTATTGATTTTATTATATATGCGACTACTAAGAACAATGTAACTATGTCCACACAAAGATGTTTTATATCTCTCAGGTTGGAATACACGCATTATTCTACGTCCGGAAAAAGATTTGAATAAGTGGTGCACTGCAATGTTTGCGGAGAGTAGTACGCAGGATAAAGAGTTGCCTCACAGTCAAGACTTTACACTCTGAGTAAAGCTGTGCAGAAGGATACCTAAATGGTTTATTTAGCATCACTTTTAGAATTGCCCTTTGAGCCCTTTCCAATCTCAACAAGGAGGTTTTGTTTGCTCCACCCCAAATTGGAATACAATATAATACAAGAGATTGACATAACGCTTTATAAATCGTCCTCATCAATAAAACATCAGTCAACCCACGCAAAGTATTAAAAACATATAAAAGTTTACGAACTTTTGCTGTTAGTTCCTTTAGATGAATATTCCAGTTTAAGTTTTCCTCTATGTATACTCCCAGATATTTAACATTAGAGGCTCTAGCAATATGGTGGCAACTACACCCTGATGATCCAAAAGGACACGTATGTGCAGTAATACTATATGAGAGAGGGCTGGGACGATGGTTCTTATTAAGTGAAAAGGCAATATAATGAGTTTTAGAGATATTCAAAGTAAGCAAATTGGAGGAAAGCCATTGCATAACAATACGCATGCTTCTCTCGGCGTTAGATTTAGTTTCTTCCCAAGTGGAGCCACATACAAGAAGTGCTGTATCGTCGGCATACATATAAACCTCAGTGTTTGGTAGTTTTAGTTGACATAGCTCATTGACATAAATTTGGAAAAGGGTGGGTCCTAGTATGCTGCCTTGCGGAACACCATAATTTAATACTTCTTCTTCACTAACATAAGAGCTTATCTTGACGGATTGAGTTCTACATTTCAAATAATCTCCGAACACATTACAACCCCGAACACCAATCTTCTCCATTTTGTCCAGTAACAATGGCATAGAAACAGTGTCGAAAGCTTTAGATATATCAAGGAATATGGCAAGACATTTACGTTTTTTATCAATTTTGCGAATAGCAGAGGTAGTGAAATCCATAACAGCATCTTCAGTGGATTTACCGGATCTGAAACCGTATTGATTGTCTGCTATTAATTTATACTTATCTAGAAAATGTTCAAGTTTATTATTTAGAATACGTTCCAGAATTTTAGAAAGAGTAGTAAGTACTGATATGGGTCTATATTGTGTGACATTGTTTTCATTACCTCCTTTATAAATAGGATGGACGAGAGCCCTCTTGAACACGTTGGGGAAAATACCACTAGAAATAGACAAATTGCATATACATGTTATAGGAGGTGCCAATACGCAAATGGCTGATTTAATAACTTTAGCTGATATACCGTCCCAGCCAACGGCGCAGTCATCTTGAAGCCCCCAAATAATGCGTTCAACGTATGTCTGATTGACCTCTGAGAGAACCATCGAATTGGCCGGAGAATTTTCTAAAATTACAGAGGCCGAACAAGAGGGTCGAGAATTGATTTTAGATGCTAAGTTTTTCCCTGAGTTTACAAAGAATTGATTTATGTAGTTGACTGACTGTACTGGGCTAGATGAGACTGTAAGAAGTTTTATATTTGAATTATCTCTCTTTTTAATATTCGTGATGCTGTTTATTGCGTTCCAGAGTGATTTAGGATTATTTTTCGCTGTACTAAGTTCCTTTACCTGATAATCTAATTTCATCCTTCGAAGCAAAGTAGTGCAGAAATTACGATAACGAGTATTTTAAGTAAGTTATTTTCAAAATGTTATCAGTAGGATTCTTTTTGAGTTGACTATGCGTCCTATCACGGTTGCGAATGCAGCGCAATAGTCCCGGGGTGACCCACGGCTTAATTGTACGTTTCGTTCTCGGTACCGTCACGACACTTGTATGTTTATTCATAATCGTCATAATAGCAGAGACAAATTGGTTCGCAGCTAGATTGACATCTCTTTCATTATTTATGTTGGAAAAATCTGTATTGAGAACATCTGTGTTAATGCTTTCATAGTCTATTTTAGTAATGTTATTTATGGGCTCTAATTTTTGGTGGCTATGTTTTAGGCTAAGAATAACTATCACCTGAGAGGATTTATCTGTTTTGATTAAAACATGGTCCAGACAATTATTTGAACGCGTAGGATAGGTATGTGCAGGTAAGAGACCATATAAAGCACACAGACTAAGATACATATCTGAGTGTCTATCGATGCTATCATTTTTGATATCAATATTAATGTCACCTTTTATTGAAACTGTTTTAAACGTGCGGAGGGTAGAGAGGATGTAATCAAGACTATCAATAAAACCATTGATGCAAGAAAAAGAGGGAGATCGATAAATACAAATGAAAGCTATTTCAGAGCCTAGTTTGTACAAAAGACAATTACCACCATTAAAGTTGGGTTCTGTAACGGTACAGTCTAAACCCGCTCTAGAATAAATCACCAGGCCATCATTTTGGTTTCTTAAAATTTTTGATTGAAAAGAGTTAAAATTTTTCAGTTGTGGTACTTGATTTGACCTGTGAATCCAACATTCAGACAGGACAATAACATTACAGTCTATACTGTTCGACGATAAAAGAACTATAAGTTCGTCTAAGTTTTTGTTAATACTACGAATGTTAATATGAAGGATATTCAAAGAACTCGTTGGTGCTTCAATAAGTTGCGAGCATTTATCAATAGTAGAAACACACGATTTAGATACCGAAAGGTTTTCCAAAGCCGAATTAAAATAACGTAAATTAGTCATTTGTATTGCAAAATTTAACATCACACATTACATTTAATAGACGAACAAAATAATATGTTTCAACCGCTTGATAGACTTCTTCTCCATTATAGCGCAGTATATATGTATATCCCACAAACCCAGTTTTTAGTAGGTACGCGCAGTACCAATGTAATGCAGGCACGCGTTTCCATGTCGTGTATTGCAACGTTAGAAACGTAGTACAGTTGTATATTATGATTAAAAGGCAGTGTGCCTATGATATTAAGGATACAGCGTGAAGATATATGTGTATGTATGTATGTGTTTATGAATATAATAAATATTATGTTTATACACAAATTACAATAACACTTTGTCACGCTTATGTGCTTATCTAAATTTACCTTCAATACGATTTTTTTGTAGGAAAAAGAAGGCAGAGGTGAGTGTATATAATATAATAAACGTGTTAAAAATGCCAAAATATTTATGCAAATCAAGCAGAAGCGAATGAAAAATGTGATTAAACCGTATTTGTAACCCCGCAGCGAATAGTTATTTGGTGACATGTTATAATATGCAACTACAACATCTATTAACAGTGTATATCTAAACATTGAAAAGAAAGAATATGAAATAACATTTATAGCAGTGAATAACATGAACCAGTAGACTAAACGTCATTGTTGTGTTAATATATCAGTTAGACACTTTTCATTTCTTATCAGTATAGATCTCGAACAGTTTTCTTTACGTAAAAATACTTTGCCATTTGTAGTCCAACAAAAATTATACTTATGCAGTTTTGCGAAAGCTCGTGCCTGGTAGAACAGTTTTCTCGTTGACATAGTAAGGTGCTCTCCAATATATATAGGAACAACTTGCCCGGGTATATCTATATGTTCTGAATTGAGTTTATCAGTAGATGAGCGAGTTTTGTTGTAAGAACGTACCGACGACAATAAATGAAACTTATTTTGAACCCTGGAAAATTCCGTAATAATTGCTCTATTTGTACCAGGCTTTCCGGGTTGTCGATAAACATCACGGATATCAGTTGTTGAGATATTAGCGTCCACCGCTTTTCCAATGGAGGTTACAATAGTAAGAAGATCGTTTGTCGTTTCTGTTTGCTTGTACGGAATATTTCTTATTTCTATACTGGAGTATCGAGAATAATTTTGTAGGTCTTGTACTTGCATTTATAAGTTTACGATATAACTCTTATATTCTTGGCGCTCCTTGTCAAAGTTATCAATTTTTTGTTTTATCTCGTCGTATTTCGCACCAATGAATTCAATCGATTTCTCAATCTCTTTACTTGATTTTTGAATATTTTCATTTTGGACCTTAAGTTGAGCGATTTCATCGATGACTTTTTCAAAGTTACATCCTGATCTGCTTTAAAAGTGATGAGCAAATTCTTTATTTTTTCTTGGAACTGAATAAAGTCATTATTTGGAGATCTCGGGCGAGGTCGTTTATTACGCTGAGATATACTACGGAATTCTGCAGCAGGTGCAAGTTCAGGTTCCGAGCTCACCTCGGTTAGATTTGTAGACAAGGTAGGAGAACGAAGAGTGCGCGGCATCTCAACAAAGAATAAAACAGTAATATGTATATTGTATGTATATATAATATCACTTGGTTTCGCAGCGTATTGCTACAATTATTCACTGCACTTGTACACTATGCGGCGATCTTTATAGGTGGGGCTGTGCGGCCACTGAGAAATATGTTTTAATCGCTTATATTTCACTATATATTCCATAAAAAGCTATAACAACATTCACAGTTGTTAATCACAATTTTGAACAAATATATATAACATGCATACAGTTCCGCACAGGAACACAATGACTTCAACTCTTTATCTGGAAATTCTTAAACGTGGAAACACGATTGGAGAAATATAATCTCGTTAAAAAAAATTCAGAAGAAACCCTGTTTTACTTAAAGAATCAGTTGCATCTCCGAAATTCTACAGAATTTCAAAATGATTTTCGCTAAAATGGATAGGTAACTATAATGTCTCAAATCTCTAAAACTAGTTTTTTAATTGGTAATGTAGCTTTCTTGCAAATGACAATTATGCGTAAAAATAAATGTTGAGATTTCTTCGCGTTAAAACATAATCAAACCGCAACTGCGACAATCAACTTTATTTCTATCCCAATGGGTGCGGGGGTAATCAACGAATTCGATTGCACTGGGCTGCATAGGTGGACTCTTAACTCTGGAGTACTAACACTTTAAATCCATTTTAACTCGTTATTATAGGCTGGCATTATTCAGATGACTGTTTGAAATATTATTTCCGGTTAAAATGAGTATATTTAAGTGTTGTTGTTCGCTCTTAAATAGATAGTATTACCATATTATTATTGTTATTATTACAATTCTGTACTGTGGATTTCTCATGCAACTCATTAATTTCCGTTCATACTACCTATGTTCTAAATGTTCTACTTATTTCTGAAGTAATAATAATAATGCATACAGTTATCTGTGCAGTCAGATATGAATGAAATGCCAAATCAGCTTATTACAGTTACATGCCAAAATAAAACTTCGGATTTGGTTTATATCGTAACAAATGTGACTGATGGTGTTTCCTTAGTCATTTCCTTGCGACGTTTTGGTAAATTTACCAATGTTGAAACTAATGTATTTCTATTTTTGGAAAACTGGGTGTGTCTTTATGTTACTTTATCGTTGCGAATTTTATATATTTCAACAGGGGATTTAGAAACAGCAATAGTATACCCGTGTCTTCATTAATGATTATGTGCGCTCCACGGTTTCGGCCTTGTAGAATAGGTACAACAACTGTTAGCTACGCGATAAAATTAAATAGTAAGTTAGATACTTATAGCAATGGAACACTCCAAATTTTACTTAAATTATCGATTAATAATTAATTAATTTGTATTCAAACACTTCGTGCTGCAGTCGTGAAGGTAAAAGCAATAGAGAACCGTGAAGCGCTCGAGATTTGACTTATATAATCTCGAGCGGTAGTGGGGAACAAGCCGTCAGTCGTTCTTTTCTATGACGTCACGAACACCGTCGCGCTCTTCTAGAGGGCACCACTGTTCTCCTTCATGTTTATTCGTCGGTGTTGCTAACACAACATACAACTATTTTAATAAGCTGATTCCAAATACGTGTACATGTTCCATAAATACTTTTGGAAGTTTTTTTTACTTCAAAACTCCCTGCAAAATGCGATACACTTTTGTGCAAATATTTTTTGTATCGGTTTTCGCAAAACAGAAAAATCATTTTTACTAAAATTAAATAAAACCCTTTGCAAGTCTGTGGGAGTCGTGTAAATATATTTGCGGTTTGCCTTTGATGTATGCCAATAAACTGAAGTGACACAATGATCGCAAATACGAAATATTTGTAAAACTATGAAATATTTGTGCAAATATTTCTAAATGACTACCCACACAGTTTTTGCGCATCTTTGCAAAGATCTTTACACATGACTGGAACCGGCAAAAACGCTTAGAAACCGATTAAGTGCACGAAACTGAAGCAAAGCATTTACTTGAAGTAATAAACGGCTCTATTTGCTGGGTCAACACTTAGCAATTGCATCTCTCCTAAATAAAACATAAAGAATATTGGTCTGTGTAGTGAAATGATGTCATAACAGATTGGAAAAACATTAAAACTGTTTAATATTGCAGTCCACAAGTAAACATTGCATTTTAAGCCATACGTTGTTTACACACACATTTAGATCTTTTTTGCTTGATTTGTTCGATGTCGCATTTCAGTTAATTCTCCTTCTATAAGCGTGATTATCTTCATTATATTATCTTCTATTGCGTTGATCATTTACATAGGTGCAATAATTACTGTAGTGTTTATGTATGTACACGTAGTTACGTTAGTTTAGTTGTATGCATTGTATGCATTGTTAATCTATATACTTGTAACCTATAATATTCTTGTAGTACATTATTTTCAGGTATATAATCTATTTTTTACTCAGCGATAATCTAGTTTTGTATTAGTAAAAGAATTTGCGAAGAGTGAGGCTCTGGTTGTTTATACATGCGACCCCGAGGAGAACGACATCGCGTGTTTTCTTCACTATCGTAACACTGCGAGAGTGCAGGGAGGTTCTGTTACAGACTCATCCCAGAAAGTATTTCAGAATAGCACGAGAAGGATATCGGTGCGTTCCCTACGAGATTCGAGAACCCCTCGACAACGCACCGAGGATGACTACCTCAAAAGTTCGCCAGTCCCAGTCACTCCCCATGGGTCTGCGTACTTGTATTCAGATTTCTTCTGCAATGCCAGAAAAAGGTACATAATTCAATTATTTGCACAAAGGACACAGTCGACGTTATTGATGTGAAAATTTAGGTAGTCGTAGGTGGGTGGCAGATAGGCGAAATAATATTTACGTCAATATGTAATTAATTATTATTGACAAGGGGCTACATTTATCTTCGAATATACAAGTCATACACCTATCATTCTCTTTAGATTCTGCAGAAACCGCTGCTGTCGATTAATGTCACGTAGCTGACACTTCACTGATTCCTTTCATAATGTATGTTGTATTTCGATTTTAATGATCAATATTTGGAGATTTCTACAATACCTACTATTGTTGAAAACATCAAAACATCACTAGCATATCTATAGGTAATGTTATGTACATACGAGGTTATTTCGAAAGGATGTGTAAATGCGAAAGGGTATTAAAGTAGTCATGACAACGGAACATTTGCAATCTACAACTTTGCCAAAAGTCAATAGTTCTAGTGTAACATCTCAAAGTTTAAAAAAAATGAAGGTGAGGAAACCCTAATATCAGCGTTCTTACGTCGCTAGTAAACATTTGGAATGTAGGGCATAACGATAGGGTTGTACATTTTTTTCTATTACAATTTTTTGTATGGACAACAAAATAAACGTATTTCGTAATTATTATAGCAGCATTATAGCAGCCAACATTGACACGTTGAAACCGTGGCGGATTTATACCACCTTTCACAATTACCTTGTATGTATAACTGACGTATCGAGAAGTTTTATTGTCTTCATTTAATAAATTCCGTAAATTGTAATTTGTGATACCAGATTTATACAAATTGATATTTAAATTTAGAAACATTTATATTTTGAACGTAACGACCACAGTTATTCACATCCCAGGTATCGTACGAGAGGTACGAGAACTTTAACATTTCGATAGCATCTGGAAGTCCATTAAGTATAGTTAAATTCTTGATGACAGGTATTTTTTATTCATGTGTCGATTTACGACGGTAGTGAGTATTCCGTGCAGGTTTGTCAAACGAATGAGGAAAATAATAAGTACTTGTAGTGAAAATGTCTACAGAACGAAATGTGTAGTTGTGATTTCTAACGATCTCAAGTAGATAAGTATACGTAGACAATTATTTCGACAATTACACATTACGAGTATTACAATTATTTATACAATTATTACAACAATTCCAATTATATGATTTAATTAGTTACAAATACTTTGCTTATATCACTTTACCTACGTATTGTTGTTCATATTATTTGTAGAAATTTTTTAATACTTACACTTCGATCACAAATAAAAACAAGATGCACAATCAACGCTCCAAAAATGTCCGATCCAAATGTGCACTCAAATGAGTGTTTGAGTGCACATTTGTTTAGTAATATTTGAAAAAGCTAACAGCAAACATGTCGCATTGCTCCTACAAAAATTGTAAAAACATCTAGAATGTTAAAAAAAACCGGAGATTCTTATTTTTGGCAAATAATTAATATCATTTTATTGACGTGTTCGTTATTTAGTAATAATAATACGTTACATAGCTCTTTATTATTCAATTTGTAATTATATTTTTCAAATGACGTGACCTTAACACCATTAAGTACAAAATCATGAATATGGAGTTTAAAACCATACTACTGCATTCATATCTAATTTATTCGGGTTAAACTTTTATTTCTGTTCTGAATAATAGAGTTGAATTTTTAATGTTATAGGTACTACTTAATTTTTTAAATATATTTACGCTACTGAAAATTAAAGATTGTAAAAAAGGATTTGCTGTACCTAATTATGAACTTATGAACACTGTAAGTTAACCATAGTAATTTTTTTCTCAGAATTAAAAAATATAGCTTTGCTCCACTGGCCGTACTTTCGTACAAGCCCAAAAGCCCGACTGCTTTACTGAAATGCTCAGTGTACAATAAATGATGAATAGGTCTCAACAAGCAAATCAAACAATTTTAAAAATTTCCGCGAATTCCTTGTCAAAAAAGAATAGTAAAAAAAATAGGTTCTTAACCCGAAGTCGCGACCAATGAGTGGCAACAACCAGCGAACAGATACTAACGAGACAAACTGATTGCTCTGATTATGTCTTGAGATGTCAAGACATAATCAAATTAATCAGTTGTCTCGCTCTCACATGCTGGTTTGCAGCCAAGCTTTATAAGCTCGTTTAAAAATCCAGCTTTCCTATTGCAGTTCAGGTGTAATATTCACACAATATGTAAGAATGAAATGTGAATAGCATGCAATACGATTCAACTTTATTCTTCATTATGTTCATTTGTTTGTGTGTCTTATTATATTTATATATGTATTTGTTTAACTCTTTAGACAAGGATTTCATAAACACTAAACGTATACGAAACGATTATACCTCGTTTGTCTGTGTCTTTCTATTATAATAGGTGTTTTTTTAGAGGTATAGAATTTTAAGTTGGCAACACATTTTTAACTGGCGGTCATTTTGTCAGCTGTCAAGTGATTTATGTTCAGTTTGGTTTGGCATTTCAACATGAATAAACTGACGCCTGAACAACGCTTCCAAATTGTGCAAATTTATTTTTAAAATCATGGTTCTGTTCGAAATACGCATCGCGCACTACGTCCATTTTACGGTCAACATAATCGTCCATAAGAGCAATTAATTCGATTAACTATGGAACGTTTTCGCACCACGTTTACTCTAAATGATAATACGCATCCACAGAGACGTCGTACAGTGCGTACAGAAGAAGTTATTGCTGCTGTAGAGCGTAGCGTAGAGGAAGACTGGAATCAGTCTATCCGCCATGGAGCACAGGAATTGGATATGTGTCCATCCACTTTATGGAAGATTTTGCGGAAAGATCTTGATTTGCGTGCTTACAAAATCCAACTCGTCCAAGAATTGAAGCCACACGATCACCTATCACGGCGTAGATTCGGTGAATGGGCCCAAAACAAGATTGCCGTTGATCCCGATTTTCATAAGCGAATTTTGTTTAGCGATGAAGCTCACTTTTGGTTCAATGAATACGTCAATAAACAGAACTGCCGTATTTGGAGTGATGATAATTCTCAAGTGTATGTTGAGTCACCGTTACATCCAGAAAAACTGACTGTTTGGTGTGCTTTATGGGCTAGTGGAATAATTGGTCCGTACTTCTTTAGAAACGATGCTGGCCAGAACGTTACAGTCAATGGTGACCGCTATAGAGCCATGATTACTCACTTTTTCGTTCATCAATTGAACAACTATGATGTGAAGGAGCTGTGGTTTTAACAAGACGGCGCAACAAGTCACACAGCTCGTGCCACAATTGGTTTATTGAAGGAAACGTTTGGTAACCGCATAGTTTCACGTTTCAGACCCGTGAATTGGCCTCCAAGATCGTGCGATTTAACGCTGCTAGACTATTTTTTGTGGGGATATGTGAAGTCGCTAGTCTACGCCGATAAGCCCGAAACCATTGACCACTTGGAGGACAACATTCGCCGCGTTATTGCCGATATACGGCCACAAATGTTGGAAAAAGTTATTGAAAATTGGACCTCCAGATTAGACTACGTCCGAGCCAGCCGTGGCGGTCATATGCCAGAAGTCATATTTAAATTATAATGCCAGACGATTATCTTTCGAATAAAGTAAATTTCATGTCAATTTAAAAAAATCATCTTTGTTTTATTCCATTTAAAATTTCTATACCTCTAAAAAAACACTCTTTATTAGATAGTATAATTAATAAACTAAAACCAAAACCTTTTTTAATAATGATTTTAGTTAGAGTTAAAGTTATAATTTCTAGGCAATCATGATATATACAATAACAATTCGCTTATAATTTCCCACTTGAAGAAAAAACAATTAATAATTGCATATAACGCAACTCCCAAGATTTTTGTTTGGCGTCTGAATACGCCTGATGTGCAAGATTTTGTTCTTTGTCTAGCATTATAATCTGTATATGTGTTATTCTTATCACGTTCACGTAACAAATCAAAATGACGTAAATAGTTATTCAAACGTATTAAATGAATTATACTTTATGCAGAAAGCGTAAGATTAGATTTGAAATATTTTATTTTTAACAAACTTCGTTTCTACGTCATGCAAGTATCTTTCAAGAGCTTTTACAACCTTATTTTTTGAAGGTAAGGTCAGGTTCTACTTAGATTAACACAATATTACCGATAGTACTATACGATATTAAAAAGATATATGCCAATTCGGGCAATAATTTGTTTAGATTTTGTCATAAATTATCATGTTTCTGTGATCTTCCTTTTTACGGGACGTTGGCAATATTCGCAATCACGATGGTGTCATTCAACTAAAGAGGAAGAAGTAGATTTTATAGAAGATTGTGAATCTAGTTCTTTATTTGTGATCGAAGTACTTACCAAATAAACTAATTATAAACAGATCCCTTTTAAAGTATATCGAGCATTCCAATAAAGGATAAAGCAAAGCAATAAAGGAAATGTTTCATTTCTGGCCATCACTATGTACAGTGTACGTAGGAATCAAGAAAAATACCGAGAACAAGATCGTTTTAGTAGAATATTGATTGATTGCTGATTTCACTTGTAGTAAAATATTTTCGGAACTTATGACTGTTATGACATTGAAAAGATTGATACCTCAAGGAAATAAAAAATAAAAGAAATGTCATCTGTCACAATCTAAGTATGTAACTAGATATAACTCTTAGAATGATTTTTATTTGGCTGGAACGGGAGAAGTGAGGTTGTCATTTTATTTAGGTTTTCTATTTTTTACATTGTTGGGAGTTTTAAAGTACAAAAGTGATAGTATATTGTGTTTTAAAGTTCTGTATAAGTGGAAAGAATGGAGTAGGTCTAAATAAACATGTGTAGCTGATGTTTTCGCGCCTTTCCAAGAAGTCCTATAAAACTATCTACTATCACTTTACTGGAGGAGTTTAATGATAACGATGCCATGAAGAAAAAAAAACTCTTAGAATAATAACCTAAAATGTAACTGCTTGTAACTGAAATCAAAATATCAGTAACGTCACTGCCAAATTAACATCATCACGGAATCACGGTGGACTGGGTAGACGCCATCTTTTTGTTCTGCCGTCGCACATACTTTACAAATTAATTTATTACCATAAATAAGACCAAAACCAACAGGTAGACAGTGTTCGATACGATATTACCTATATGTTATGTGATACTGTATGGCGTCATGATCAGAACCTCAAACAGTTCTGAAACATTTCTTTTGCATTTTGACACTACTTTCAGCATTATGTATTTGAGCTACTAATAATAGAAATAGAAATCGTTCGACAAAATAAGTCTTTAACATCGGCTAATTTTTACGTGCGCAGGAAGACAAACATTTTTCGTTTTTCATTTTTCATTTTTTTAATACATTTGCTCAAAAAGTAGACTTTTCATGTGTGTTTAGCGTGCGGAAAGTTATTCTTTACCGCACTAGTGCTTTTTGTTTTCCTCCTGCATATAACATCCAAATGCATGAAGGTTTTTAATCAAAAAGTTTTCTGTACAAAATTTTTGTATGAAATGACTATTTTACAGCGTAAATACTATTAATACATGAATTAAATTTAAAACAAATTAATTTTTTTAATATATACATACGTATAATGTAAATATATAAATAGCACAATTCAAATTATTTTGAATTTAGATAAATTATTGTCATTGAATTAGCTGAATGCATAGAAACCGTGGCCCTGCCATGTCATCTAAAAAAAACAAGAAACTTACTCCCGCGAAATTACATTTCTGCATTTTATTTTTTTTCGCATATGTATTAAACAACGTCGTTCGATGCAGGTGCGGAATTTTTTAATAATAATAATACTCCAGACAATTGGACAGACAGTTTGGGGCCACACAGATCGTGTGACCCCAAACTAAGCAGTAAGCTTGTACTATGGGTACCACACAACGAACTCTGGGGGAGCTCTCAGTAACACCCAGACTCCAAGCCAATTTAGGAAAGTTCGTTTCCTAAATTGACCTGACCGGGGATCGAACCCGGGATCCTAGCTCGAAAAGCAGATGCATATGCTACTGCACCAATGGGCCAGTCAAAGTATGCTCTGTCATTCTTCCGAAGGGATGGAATATGGAAGGGTACGGCCTATGGGCCTGGTCGTTGTATCTATGGAGGCAGTTGATTGCTCTCAATCGACTTTCGCAAGCCCGATTTACATTTTTCAAGAACAGTAGCCAGACCTGACCTGACCGGGGATCGAACCCGGGACCCTAGCTTGGAAAGCAGTTGCATAATGCTCTGCGCCAGTCAAATTGTCATTTCGACTCGTCCCTATTGTTGCCCCGCGCCTTCGACTTGGGTCAACAAACCGGGACTCGTGAAGAAATGACATACTTTCCACACTTGTATCGAAATATACTATTATTATAAGAAAATCTGAGTACGTTTTGTTATTTATTTTTATTAAATTAGTATTTTGTGAAAAAATTTACAAAATGAAACGTGAAATCGCTTCGCTGTCTCTTTTGCATGTTTTTGCGAATTTTGTAAAAATTTATAGTACATAATGTAAGATACCTACTAATACAGATAATAGTAATACTATAGCATTGCGAGTGTAATGTGTGAGGCTTTACAAATGTAAAGAATTTTAGAGGTAACTTTTAGGAGACGCGAACTATAAATATTTATAACGTAACATGGGGTATCTATAAATGCGGTGTTCAAAAATATATTATTTGTGTATAGTATTCGAATGTAAACGGTCATTAAAAAAAACAAGATTCCGAAACACCGCACCTCTCACGTTTTTTGAACAGTTAGAACTATTGAACAGAAAAATTTACATGTTTCATTTTCAGGAATTTTTATGTTTGATAGCTAGAGACCAGCTAACATGAGTTTTAATTACATTAAATTGTAATCAATTAATATCAGTTGACAGAAGAAATACTAATCAAGGGATAATTTAAGGGACGTGCCTATCGTGAGGATATTGCGTCAGTATAATATTACGGTGAAAGATAGAGGCATGTCACTACCATGGTCAAACAGAGAACCGCTTTTCAACTCGGTCAATGATATCATGTGGGGTATTAAATGAAAGGGTTTGGTTGTCCCCATTTCACGTGAATTGCATCCGCTTTGTAATAAAATGTTTGTTTGATGTAAATGTATAAATGACTGCAGAACGTTTAACTTATAATTTTTAGGCTATTATTGCAATAGTAGAAAGGAAGTACATGTTAGAATTGCGAAGGAAAATAACTGTTGAGAAAAAAATGTACATTTGTAAACGTACAGAATAATCGTGGAATGTTTTGGTGGGCGCAGTGATTAGATTAATTTGGGATAATTAAATTCCAAATGCCTTGTGTGCTTCGTGTGAATGAAAATTTTGATTCTTCACAAAAACAATATAATAATAAGCGATTTGTACAAATCGATAACAACAGACCTTTTTAGCGAGTGGTAGGTTGATAGAGTCCATTAGAACAGTGCTTCCACTATTCGTACCAGTTCTTTTACTGTTCCAAACAGTGCTTCCACTGTACGGAATAAGTGAACAATATTCTGGTGCGGAGGGTAAGACAATCGGTGAAATTTCTGGCACAAAATACACGTCAACTTCAAGGAGTTTACACTTACCATCATGTAGACTGCTCGTCTGTCATCTCTGCAGTCTCGTAAGAGCTACGGTCCTCTTAAAAGAACCAAATGTTTCTAATAATTCCGCCCTGATCATTTGAACGGACAGATATGAATAAACGCCTTAGGTCCTATTAAAGGTGCCAAAACTTCGACACGAATTCGAGTTTTCATGACGAGTGAAGATATATTCATATCGTCTATGACTTTAGAGTCCCATGTATCGTCTATGGTGAGTTTCCAGATCCGAACGAAAGTGATAGATTTCAAAAAGTCATTGATTCCGTAGAGATGGTGTACACTCGTAGCCGTGCTTTAGCACTTAATTTAGCAAAGACAAATAAAATTAAAGATTTACTTAAAATCTTTAATTATTTGTCGAAGTTCAATTTCAAATAATTACCCACATTTAAAATAATGCTCGTTGACATAATAATTTTATCGATTTCAGGGAAAAACTTAACCTAACCTAAAAATAATAATATTAATTAATATCTATAATATTAAATAAGTAATCTCTGGGTTCCAGAGATTATTTATATAATTTGAATAGTACCAGAGTCTCGCACCATTGAATCGATTCTAAAAATTATTTCACTAATAATAAGAAAGCTACAATTATCCCTATCGTATATTATTACCCTATCGAATATTAGTATATATATATATATATTAATTATATATACTAATATTCAAAAGTGACCTTGCACACTGGGACACAAAGAAACCGCTCGGTTATAAAAACCGAGATAACTTTTAAAACATTGAAGCAAACTTCATAAAAAAAGGGAATTGAAGTTTAAATAATAACAAATATAAAAATATAGCAAACTCGGCCCGTTTCACTGGGCGTTAGTTTCACTGGGCGTAAAAAAAAGTCTACTGATCCGATCGATACCAAACTTTACAGGAACACCCGCTAGGCTAATCTGAAGATTCCCTGAAAATTTCATCGAAATCGGTCCAGCCGTTTCGGAGGCCATAAGGAACATACATACATACATCGCCTTTTATATATATAGATATACTACCTCCAAAACTCTTCTTGGAAAAGTATAAAAACAAAAATAAATAATAAAAACGGTTTTTGAAATTGAAACCAAAAATTCGAAATTATTTTATGTTTCTTTCTGTTCTGATATAAGAAATGCCATAAATATGGTGTTCCTAGTGTACAACATCATTGTTACAATGCAAAACATGCTGCTGACCCCTAAAGGGTGTACCAGAATCCACACAATGCTCGTAGACGGGCGCAGTCAGCTTAATATAGCGAGAATGATCGGTGTATCACTGTCAACATTTCAGCGGATACTCCAACACTTCCATGAGACTGATCCAATCTTCGCAGACCAGGAGCAGGCATATTCAATCAAGTCCAAGTTCAATCCAGACTCAATCTTGAAACCAAACCAATAATAAATAACCAAGCCAGTATTGAAGAAAAGGCACTATACTGCGGAAGCTCTATACACGTATAGTCCGAGTTTTCTCGTGAAAGTCGCACAGAGCTAGTAGTGTTAGCAACGACGAATAACCAAAAAGAGAACACTGGCGCCCTCTAGCAGAGCGACAGTATCATATACGTATATGTTTAAATTTAATCAAACAAATAAAATCGCCATAATATATTGTAGAAAAATAGTCAGATCATACAGAAATCATCAAAACGCAGTATCTATCGAATATTGACAGTTTTTTGTTTTGTGTTTATAAACACGGACAGAACTGTCGACAGCCACTACTGTTGTATAGTAGCTATTAAATAGGCTAGTAATACATTGTAGTAGTTAAAGGATACATGCATTGTTTACACGTAACAGGTAGGTCTGTGTATAGAATATATTGTGTGTATAGCTGTAGGGCTCTCAGGGGGATCCCCAGGGGGGCTAGTGCGGATATTGAGAGGTGTCTATATTTCACGAGCTAGCTCCGGACACAGCGTGATACACTGTATCTGATCGGATGTGATAGCTGATGTCTACCTCTATATACAGAGCTATAATTGGTTCATGAAATACGACAGTACCCGTGTTAGAGCTGGATTTTTCGACTCTCCGCCGTCAATGATAATTCTTATTTATGAAACTATACGTTATGTTGTGATGTTATCAGATTTGAAAGATTTGTTCACATAAAATTAACAAGATGTGAAATGCGAGTAAGTTTCTTAATGTTGTAATGAGTGTAACTGGGAGTCACTAGATGTCAGTGTATGCATGATTTGTTCCTAAATAATTTATTTCAAACTACTTTACGATTGGAAAAAATGTAGTAAGTATACATATATATTTTAGTTATTTATTTATTCATGTTCGTTTTGACCAGTATTACCTACATTAAAAAAAAAAATCCAAGCTACATCTGCCAGAGGATCGAAAAACAGCTAGTAGAACCCTTACCTAGACATGTGAATGTACCCGGACGATATGTCAGATGCTAGGATTGTCGATATAAGAAGGATAGAAAAACCAAATATTCCTGCAACGCTTGTGCCAAGTCCATATGTTCGGAGCATGCAAAATTTATTTGCGAAAATTGTGCTGATCTCGACAGTAGTGATTAATCATACTTTCAATTAAAAAAAAAATAAGTTTTTTAAAGAGGAGAATCTAATTTTTTTTCAGTTTTAAGTTGATTTACATTCCAAAGAATAACATTATTGTTAAATTGTTCATTTTTGTAAACCTCTAAACTTTTGTTTCTATAATTACATAGTATACGAAAAAAGTGAATAAATAATAATAATTTTATAATTAAGAACTTCTTTTATTTAATTTTATTAAATTATTCATAATTTTACAAAATGAAATCAACAAAATAAAAAAAAATTAATAATAACTATATTATGGTATGGTTATGGGTATGTCCCACCCTGCAAATTCTTGATGTAACTTTTTTCATCTCTTGCTAGCCGGGTTAATTTACTTTTTCGTTAGCTAAAAACCTGTTAACTGATAAAATATAATTAATGTATTATGGCCATCATTGTGAAATCAAGTAATTCTCTGTTAGACGTCTTGCTTTTATTATAGCTTGACTAAATATGAAATAAAACTGATGAAAATAAAGGCCTAACATAGAATAAATAGAATTTGTTGAATTTTTCGTAAGAAGTGACGTCGATACTCAATTTTCGTAATGTATGTAATTTCTATTATCGAAAACGTCAAGGAAAGTGACTTCGTCTATATAACAGGATATTTATTCACCTCTAAATCGAAAGTAGGTTGTGACATTTGATCTCGCGGATCTGAAACAGCTTTGTTGTATAGATAGATAAGTAAGTACTATATCTAACACTGAAAGAGATTAGCTAATTTTCGGCTGTTATCCGTTTAATATTACATGCTATTTATTCTTTTATGCATATATTGTTCTTGAACTTTAGCTCTACGATTATTATGTATGCAGGCATGTACATCATTATATTGATTATTAATACAACTTTGCGTGGAATATGCAAAAATGTTTAATACTTTTTTTTAGTTTAGGTTTATACTTTTTAAAGTTCATTAGCTATTACATTCTATTCATAAAGGTAGCGTAATAATATGTTCTCTATTACGTAACTGCCTAACAAGTAAAAAGGTTATAGATGAGAAAATTTAGCCAACCTTAAGTTTTTTAACTACTATGTGGGAGTGTGGGAGAGTTTCTGTAACTTCGATCGTAATGCAATAAGTATGTCATTGAAATGTTACATTATTTAGGTCCTTTTTTGCTCATTTAGACGTTTACATGACTGCTATATAATGCACTGTCAACAAAGATGCAACATTGATTTTGCTAGTTGGGTAGTACATAGCTCTATTCTTTCAAACAGTATAATTCGTGCAGTAGTTTTTTATTGAGAGTAGAACTGAAACATAAAACTTCTAAAAATGTTTGGTTTGGATTTGGAGGAGCCTAAAAATAGCATCCTAATTACCTTTACAGAAATAAAAGACACGACGGTTTATTATTTTTTTATGGTGTAGACATGTGTACTCTAAACCTATTTTTTTGTAAACATTATATATATGCATATTTTTTATAATTATGTATATTACATATGTTATTTACATATGTAATTGCCTATTACAGCTTGCCTTACATCAAAGAGGTCGGTTGTGGAGATGTTGTGGTAAATCGTAGACGTATTTAATCGCTAAGATCGCACCTTAAGACAACTTGATTAATTATTACCGTGGTTGGTTGTTTGCTTCAGCATCGTAGATGTTCAGAGTCTTACTTAGGGTTCTATAGTCAACTTTATACCTTTATAATTTTGGTATGTACGGTATATTACAAACTTGTACTCTAATTTTTATTCTGAGTGTGTTTACGTAGCACGATAATTTTGGGGTGGACGTCGAGCAGGCTGAGCTAAATGACACCTTAACGTCTCTTCTAAAAATAACTGTTATTTGGCTTATAGATGACAAAACAGAAACAGATTGTAAAAGGTTGCTTTCCCATTGCATAAACAATTTTCTTGCAGTTAGCGTGTAGCTGTATTCCTAGACTGAAGACACGACTTGTGCATTAAGATAAAAATGGCTGACACATTTTTGTTGGCTTCACAATCACATCAATAAGCCAGCTGTGAGAATTTTGTAATATTTCAATAACAAGAGCGAGTATAAAATTAGTTGCGTGTGTTTTAATAGGGCTGCAGATATGAGTCTGACTGTAGTCTTTGTATTAGACAGTTATCAAGTAGGCATCGAGTAGTGTGTATGATCATTGATCACCCAAGCAAGTACAGTCATAATAATAATAATAATAACATTTATTTGACTTTTCTAACATTACAAACTTTTTACATTTATGCTCTGATACCCACGCTAAGATTAAACTTGTGTTGTGGGTGTCAGTGCTCTCTTGACATTGTAAAACTTATAGTTACTTATAGTATAGAAAAATAACAAAGATCACTTTTATAATAATTTAATGAATTGCCTCTACGTAAGTAAATGTATGTATGTTCAAGTGAATGTGTGAATATAATATACATGTGTTTAAAAATCTTTAGTACTTTAATCGTGTTAACTTTCAAACATAACCCAGCAGTGACTTCGTCTCATGATAATTGAGTTTTTGTAACCAATTATTTACTGTAATTTTACAGTCATGTCTGTTACAGCGATGAATGTTGCAGTGTTTATTGGCTGTAATGTATAAATGACTGCCCGCAATTAAAAAGTGACGTTTAGTAAGAGCAAATCTAAATCGCTTAACGTGACAAACCTTATGTGTTCTAACGTTTATAGTGCCATGCTTCGTGTCAGAATCAAGATGTTTCCTTAAGATGGTCTGAAGAACGAAAAGCTGTCTCACAGTGAGGACCTGACATTCTTGGTACAGTAAGTGTGTAGGGTATCTGTAAGATTTGAAAGACATCACCTTCAAGACTGCACGCTGTGCACGTTACAGAGGCAAAATAGTTGTTTTTGGTGTACCCCCAAACAGTAACACAGTAAGACAGAATTGATTGGCATAATGCGGAGTAAACAATTTTAAGGGTGGCATAATCGGATGAGAATCTAAGAGATTTAAAAATGGCAATAAGTTTTCGGACTTTAGAAGCTAGAGTTTGTATCTGAATCTTCCAACTGAATAAGCAATCAATTTGTACTCCAAGATATCGCGTGCTATTAGATCTCATTAAGGCTGGGCATGAACAATGTGACCTATCGGTGCAGCTATGTGCTTTAATAATCATGTACAATGTAACAGTCGGATGGAGGTAGATGAAAAAATAATTTATGTCTAAGCGTCACCATGTGCTAATAGTGCAGACACTAGGTGTAGACAAAATTAGTATTATTGAAGCCCTAGCACCTAAAGTCACCGCTGTAGAAAATCAGGGATAAGATAAGTAAGTAAACTGCGTATATATTTTTATTTTATAATAATTTTTTTTTCTTTCCCAGGCCGGCATGAAATTCTAACAGCGAAAAGAAATAAATAGGAGTACTTTTTTGTGAGTATTCATACAATCAAAGTAGAACAAAAACTACATAGAGCGGCCTAGATCATTGGATGTTTCTAAAGTGCATCGGAAATTTTCCTGGCCTTATAATTTAACTCTTCAGTTAGGTTCACTGTATCGAGTTACTGAATCGATGTATCAACATACATTAGAAATCAATAAAAATAATTTAAAAAGAATTCTAACAACGGTTTTTTTTAAAACGTTTTATGTCGAGATCCAATAGTTCTTTAATATATAGGCTGGACTGGCGTATAGCATAAAGTTCAATCAGCAAAGTGCAATTAGCGAGTATGGTTATAGAAACTATTATTTGTGTGCTTCGACCACTAGGCCACATTTTGTTGTTTGTCTTATAGATTGCAACATGTAAACGAGCAAATGAAAAATTCATTGTTTTGTCAGTTAATGCAAATATAGGGAAATTTTAACAGTTTGGAAAATAAAATATAGCTATGGATATGGAATACTTAAATAAGAAACAGTATCAGGTACCGGCGACTTCCAAGTGAGCAGGTGCCGCGGTCAGCAATGCCGAGAACTTGAAGCGACGTAAGTATGAGACTCTTGAGAATTTCATATTTACGCCTTTTGTAGTCGAATCTTTGGGAGCCTGAGGCTCCGAAGCCCATCGAATAATTTCTGATATTATTTTGTAAGAGACTGGTCGAGGCTTCGGGAGACCGTCCGGCTGGCAGCTTCTTCCACCAACGATTCAGTTTGAATATTCGAAGAGTTAATGCTGCCTGTCTGCTGGGACCTTAAGCAATGACAGCTTTCTAAGCGGCAATTTTGAGGAAGTCTATTATTTACGGTAATGTTTAGTTTTAAGTTTGTAAATATTAACGACAAGATATATACATATGTACTGATTTATGTCAAGAATATATACACATTGTCATATTTTATCTGTGTTTAGAATAAATTAACAAGGCTTTGTAGTATATTGTGTACTATAGTATAATAACAAGTCTGTTGTATGTAGGTGTGAAAAAAATGTAGGTACTACTTTTAAGACGCAGATTTCTTCTTATATGGAGGTAGGAAGGAGACAGGCCATATTCTACAAGTCTACAACTCTGAATCTTACCGATGCGCTAATGGTTAGTGGTCAGCTTATGAACAAGTCTCATTCACAACGAACAACGATTGTAAGTTCGGTTGATGCGGTTTTCTGACGACCTCTACGTAATAACTGCCTTTACATGCTTTTCGAAGTATGAAACCGCTCTTATCTAGCTGACCAATTTAGTTGATAACCATGCTAAACGTAACAAAAACCGATCTACCAGTATGGTATGAGCCTGTATGAGCATTGACCACCTTATTTGGTAAATGGTACTATTTAATAGTCAAGCTGCATCACATCAAACTTGTTGGTACAATAGTGTTGCATTTGACAAGACTGTGCAAAACGTTATTATGACATCGTAAAAATGAAGTAAACCTCGCCATTTCATATTTCGAAATATTAAAAATAAAATTTTGGGCGTCTTAAATAAAATATTTTGGTATTTCGTTGGTCAATGAATTGCATTTATATGTATAGCAATTAGCAACACCCTTACAGTGTGTTAAAAGTTAGGAGCATCTGACAGAAGGACAAACAGATGAAGTGGGTAAAGTGTCAAATGTGATAACATACTCTTATATAGAATCATTTGGAGAGATCCATAAATACTAAATGTACTTATAGAATAATAGTGATGCGATATGTGGTATAGTAGTGATAATATATTAGAATTATAATTAAGATTGTCATGTTAATATTTTCTTCTTAAGTTTTCTATTACAAATAAGAGGGTTATTATAAGAAGAAATTCAATTATAATTCTTTATTTATATAGTAAGTTAAAATTATATGTTTGTGAATTAGTTACGAGGCTACGAATGGACTCCTACAAGAGACAGCAGTCGAGAACTTAACAAGTTGTCACTTTGGAAGTAGAAGTGAGGTGATAACGAGAGCGTCATGGGTAGCGGCACAGCGAGGCGACAGCCAGCAGGGAGTGTAGCGTGGGCCGGGGTGACCGCACTCCTCATGCTCGTTCCGCTCGCCGCCATCCGCTACAGTCACTGTGAGAGCGGCCGAGGCGTTACACGCTATTGGGTCGGCTCGCCCGTGCTACATTCGCTACGATCGCGTAAATAATTCTAGACACGATATTCTTGTCTTTAAGAAAATTATGAATTATTCTCATGCAGTCAACTTTATCTTTGTGACCTCTTTAACATTCGAAGCGAAATTTTCGAATAAATATTCTGGGAATTGAACTTTTCATAATGTTGGTATTAACGACCATGTTTTTGTGATCGTTGTGATAAGATCCATCAGAGTGACGCTGATAGCATTTTGAACAATCATACTACCTAATACATTCGTTTGAGTAAGTATGATAAGATCGTAATAAATACAAAAACATAAGCTTTCTTATGTTGTAATAATAAAAATTGTGATACTTTGATGATTGTTATTTTTACAATTATTAGCTAGTATCATTCAGTTAAGTACGCATATAGTATATACATATGTATAAGAATTAGATATAGTTATTTAATTTTAAAATATTAAAATTATTTAAAAGTCGTAAAAAATTCCTTGAATATATAACTAAAATAAAAAAAAATTTTTAAACATGTATCATAATCATAAATTATCACACTACCTCGGTTTCATATCTGCATGCATATTTCATGATGACCTGTATACATAGTTTGCCGGAAAATCCGGATAACGTATTAGTGGCCAAAAATTTTCCGCTAGGATACAAATATTTGTATATTTTTTCATGGCATTGGTCAGAACTATTGAACGAGTTCGAACGTTTCAGTAAACTGTTTCAGACGCTTTTATTATATTTGTGTATATTTTTGTAGTAACATGTTTATGTTATCACCAAAGATTGGCTTTTTTAAAAATTCTATTGTGTTATTTGGAGTTTCATGAAATATGGGAATATAAATTTATTATCAGGTAGCGATACTTAGTTTATTACTCGTATTTGAGGGCTTGTTTTCAGCATCGAATATATTATATACAAATTTATAAAATTACAATATAATGTAACACGATTTTTAAAAAATAGGAATTCGTTTTATGTGTAATATATAAAATCCGAAATTAAACATTTTTGTTAATTGTTGTTTTATGATCGCTAAACATTTTGTCTGCTTATTTCCATGCTGATCTGACTGTGAAACAAAATTTAAAACAAAGAACATCAAAATGTAGCAGCTGCTTATCTTCTCGTGCAGGCCGTAGGAGTCAGCTAAGGGATAGGCTTTACATGATAAGGAACTAGTAAGGCGATGGACTAGCAACCTGTCACGGTCAAATTCCACTTCGACACCAGTAACTTTATTGCTATTTGCTAAACTAGAATTGGTTTTCAAGTCAGCGATTCCTAAAGTAGGTTGCACGGAATCCAAGGGTTCCATGTAAAAGACGCTAGGATTCCGCGAGTGTTTCATTGGTTGTTAAATCGTTGGACTATTTTGGCTGCCGTCATTTGCAGTAACATTATTTTTAACCAATTTTGTTCCGTAATAGGTAATACAAAAAAATGCTCGATTTCAGTCCTATTAATAGTTTTTATAGGAAGCAGGGAAATAATTTTATTCATCACATTAATCTCTATTTCAAATATTTTTGTAATATAAAGGATTTTTACTATTTTGAGTTGCAGTAAGAATGTTTTATTTGTTATGGTTATGTTTGCTATGGGGTTCTCTAAATTAAAAGGGTTTTATCATATAGGTATTCCATGGTCTTAATAAAAGTTTAGGAACCGCTGTTTTAAGGTGTGCGATTTGGTTGCACATAAGTACTCTGTTCAACTGAATGTGAAATGATATAATGTTGATGTTATGTAAATTGTCTATGTATTTGTTCATCTGTATTTTTTTATTGGAGACAGTGTTTTACTTCGAAGATTAAAAAGAATAATGAAAATAACATACCAAAAATACCATCATTATAAAAGTAAAATAGTTTATTGTATGAGATATTAATTGAAACTTTATGAAAAACCACATTAAATTTAATATTTTTTTGGTTGTAGCACTGAGATTCTATCAAGTTCTATTTAAAATAGATATAGATATATAGATAAATATATATACTAAGTCTGACCTGTCCTGAACAGTTAATACGCAAGTTCTATTTTTCCATACCTAATTGGTTTTTTTCCATAAAATGTTATAAGAAAGGCATTGACAATAATTTGATTAAATGAACAGGTACGCACGCGTTACATAATAAGAGTGAATTCATGATTTTGTTATTCTCTTGTTTCGTAAACGGATATCGGACGAGTATCTCATAGAATGATTTCTTACTTCCTCTCATTAGTTAAACAATATAATAAAGTACTCATGTAATATAAAGCATATAATAAAGTACTTATGTAATACAAAGCAGATTTATTTTTGATAAGTTATTTAGTACTTATAAGTATAGAGTATTGTACTGTATTTTTTTATTTATTACACTTTTGCGTTATTATAATTAGACGAACATAATTTTCGTTGTTTGTTTGTATGTTTTAATACCTTGATCATTTTTACTATGCTTAAATATAACCATCAATATTGGTTTATTGATGAATTAAGAATATTTATAGTTTACGTAGGTGTCTTACTAAGTATTTGTAAAATATCGTACATCACACTGTTTTTGTTATTATAAATATGGTATGTATTCGAACACCGTTTCCGAGACAGTTTGGCATAGACATTTTAGATACCTGTATGTAGAAAATGTCTAATTACTCTCACTTATTCATGTATAAAAAGTTAATTTTCAGTTTCAGTAAATTTTGAGAATACAAACAGTTACAAATGAAAACGGCCAAAATTAGTGTTTCGAACTGTCTGTTATTACTTACTGCCAACCGCAAAACAAAATTTGTTGTGGAATTTACCTTTTATTTAAAAAAAATTGCCAATTGCAAAAACAATTTGGTCGTGTAACTTTCTATTTGTTGTATATGTTAAAAAACAGGTATCTAATATAATTCATTCCTGATTTACCTTTATGCACACGTTAATAATGTATCACGTTATTTTCTGTATCTATATGTAATGTATATTCTGCATGTAATGTATCACCCGATTTTCCTTCAATGTACGTGTTAGTAATGTAATCAATCTTCACGATATTTTTTAATTTTTCTTAATTATGCTTTTGGAGACAGTGGGATAGGGCGATAGCAATTTCACGTGTCAGGTGTATTTTCGAAAAAATGTCAAGAAAAAATTACTCAAAGCAGCGTTTTATATATTTTTTTAAATTAATTGGTAGTTAGAAGAGCTTCCATTGGTATTCCATACGATTAACTCAAAAAATGTTTTTTATTTCTCCATATAAAGCCCTTAAAATTAATTTCTAAAAACGACAACTCATCTTTTTAGGTTCATGTTTCCATGAGTCACCATTTACTTTAACTATTCCTTTCAGCTGTACGTCACACAGTCCTCGAAAAAAGGGCTGTGGCAGACCGACAGATAGACGTGTGTTCCTTTTTCCCAACTAGAACGGAAGACTAGAAACATTCCAATTTCAGTATCGAATCAAAAGTAGGCTTGATATGAAAAATCGACTTCACAAATATGTAATTTGTATTTATGTAGTATTTTTTATTATGATTGTCGGTTGTATTTCAAAAATTTAGGCCAAAATAAAAGGATAACATTTACCTAATATAAATCTTGCTTATTTTATAGAAAAATAATAATGTTCAAATTGCATGTTCTTGAAAATATAGCGTGAGTTTCTGTTTCGCCTATAGCGTAGGTTCTCAACTTTATTTTGCCCAGCGCCCACTTTGGCAATATTTTTTTTCTAGAGCCCCCCATTTTTTGTTTACCGTCTGTAGTGAATCCGAAACAGCTATTGCCACGATTATATTTAAACGTGTAATATTATATAGTCGTAAGATAGAATATGACCCCATTCCATTTCTGAGTTTAATGTAAAAATGTTTCAATGAGAACAATTAAAACGCATACTTAATTACATTAAGAAGTATTTTTATTAACACTCGCTCACTCTCGAATGCCGTGAAGACACTTTGCAAGTTAGAACAAGCACAGATAGTACCTACTGTCAATTCTTGTGGGATTGCAAAAATCGTGGTATTTAACAAAAACTATTGTAACTTACTTGCTACAAACATATTTTTTTCCTATTTTTAATTAACAGACTTTTCTTAACTTCGCCTGTATTTATATATGAGACATTTCACGTGAAATCGGAATTTTTTATTTAAATGAAAAATTACAATTTTTCAAATCATCCAATTTAATGTAGATCTGAATGTAATGAAAGCTTTCAGTTCAGTTTTTATCCAGTTCCCAAACTACCGAAATATGTGAATTTTTGCACATGTGATAAAAATTATTACAATACATATAAAAATTAAACAATATTAAAGTTTAATTTACTTTTTACGTGACCAATGTGTTTTTTTTTGTCTTTTTAGACTATATTTTTTTAATCTGCCCACGCCCCTCGGTGCCATCTTAACGCCCCCTAACTATCCCTGGGTTGTCTACTGCCCCCTGAAAGACTCAAACATCCACAACGGGGCGTTATGGCCCACGTTGAAAACCTAGGCGTAGGCCCTAGTTGTTTACAGTTATTTAACTGTATTTTTATATGATAACTGCCTTCTCAAAATTTAGCCCTATTTTTAAAATATCCTTAATTTGATAACAATATATCTAAAGTAGACTGTAAGAGTTACTCATAAAATCATTGAGATATTCGCTCTTTGATTACATCACCTCAATTCCGCAATATACTTGTAGAAACGTAATAATAAAGCACTTGGCCCTTTGTAGAATAATATTAATCAATTTTTCTTTTTAAAGGATGTTTAGGCTCTAAGCAGTTACAATGCTTTAAATTTTATATAGATAGTTAGAAGTACCTTTTAGAAATGGGTACCACCTATTTCAGACTTATTACACCAGCCTATTGTGTGACTCTTAAGTAAGTACTGGGTTTAGATTATTACCGGTATCACACAACTGGTATAAACTGCGGTTCTCCATATTGCAAGCTAATTTAGAAAAGTTCGTTTCCTAAATTGATCTGACCGGGATTCAAACCCGAGGGACTAGGCTGGAAGGCAAATGACCCACAGCCGTGCCAACGGGTTACCCATTTTCTTGTTTCTTTAGTTTTACAATATACTGTATAAATACCGACTTACATTAAATAATATAAAGTATATCCTATTTTTTCATTTTTGTTTTGAATGTTAACAAATGTGGCGACTATGACATTTATAACTTAACTAGAGATGGGCCAGTTCGCAAATGATTGATTCGGTTGTCATACTTATTAGTTGTTAGTAAACAAAACATTTTTATATTTTTTGTTCGTTTGTGTGTTTTTGCTTTAATAAAAACCATCATGAATTAGAAGGTCATGATAAGTGTAAACATTTCTATTTTTAAAAAAACCTAAAAATTAAGAATAGGAGATTGTTATTGTTTGCACATCGCAAGCAGTAATATTCTTCCATTATAATATTATTCTGTCCTACATTTAGAATGGATTGTATCATTCACATATTAGAGGGAACCTGAGTGAACTGATTTATGACACTAATTTGAGCTAGGAATATAGGCAACCTTTAAGTGACATGCAAATTAAAAACAAAACGCTAGACAAATAACCAAAATTTTTTCAATGCTGTACTATATTAGATAATATTTAGTGTTATTAGTTAATATTTTATAGTTTCGTGTTTATAACAGAAAAGCAGTGTTATTAGAGTGCTATGTCGCACCAGCGACGGTGAAAATTTAGCGAAATGTTGCTTAGTTTTTTTGTTGGTTTCTTGTTTGTTTACATTAAAGTCAAAAATGAAATTAATAGGATATAAGTATACATATTATAAATGAACATATTTTTGAAAGAGCTACCCGTATATATTGAAATTATTTATTTCACCCAAGCAAAGCTTCATTTTGTAAGATGTCATAATCACATCTAATTTGTGATGATTAAAACTCATATATTTAATGATTTATCACACACATGGTTGCCTCTTCGTGTTTACATATTACCTATATGAAATATTATATTTTTGCATTATAATAAATGGGGTTCCATGAGCTCTTTTAGAATTAACAATCATGTGAGCCTATTCAATATTGTCGTTGTAGATTCTATTCATTTTCATTTCAATAACATACACGTGACGGAGCCTTTATGAAAAATGAATTAAGTGGATAATAGGGAGGTATTTATAACGTATTTTGTATTTGTGTCAGCAATTCAGAAGGAAAACGTATAAAAAAGTCTTTTCTCGTGTACTCAAAAATAAGAAGGAATTTTATTTTTGAGTTCCTATCTATACGAAAAATCAAATAAAATTTTGAAAAATACATGTACGCAATTAATATACATATAATTAGTAATAAAAAGTATAATAATATTATATACATACATCTTGCACACGGTTTATATGTTTTTTAATGTAAATGTATAAAAAAATATCAGTAAAATTCTATTACCACTAAATGTTTCAAAATATATTTTTTTAACGTAAAAGTAAATGTTCTTAGATCTCTTATTTTATCAAGAGAAAATGAAATTTTGAACGAAAGAGGAAACAGGAATGTACAAGTCATTTAAAGAAACAGTCCTTCATAACAAAGCAGTCCCAAAATAATTAAATCTACCCGCGTAGTAGGTAATTAAGATAATTATAAATTTTTAGTTTTTTTATTTACGTAATTTAATGTTGTTTCGAAAACTGCAAAGATTTCCTTGCATTTATGTAAATTAGGTAATATCTAATACTTTAATTTTGTTTTTAATAATTTAATCCATTCCTTATTAAAATGTTGTCTATTACTCTTTGTCAAGTTAATCACAGCAACATCTGTTACATTAATAATTTACACACGAGTGAGGTTTAATCATCATTTTTAATTGATGTTACAATTTATGTTACTTTATCATTACATTATTCATTAGACTTTGAGTTAAACACGGTGTCAAGTCGCCTTCTCTAATACGAGAAATTAAATAAATTATGAATCTCAAGTAACGATGAATTTTCCTAAGCTTTAAACATTTAAATGAACGAAAATTTTAACATCTTAACATCTTGTTAATTAAACGACGGTACGTAATGTTTTAGTCAAACTTTACTAAAATATAATAAAATTATTATCGATGTTACAAGGATACCTGATTATATTATTTACTCTAAACCAGTTATGTACATAGGTAAAATTAAAATAATGTAAGTATCAAATTGGTTTACAAGGAAAATTGATAATTTCCTAACGCGCAGACATTTTTGTCATACAGTTATTTGCAGGTTGGTACTGTTAAAGATCAAAAGAAGCAACCTTCGACGAAGAAAAATATTTTTATGAAGTAAAATACCTGAGATATTTTGGAGGAAAAGGCAAAATGGTTTATTCAGTATGCAAAAAATATTCAAGTAGCATAAAATTATGTCTTTAATCCGCTTTTGTAGAACAAAACATGCTTATAGAGCTTTTATACCTCAGTTACTATAGTTTTTATTTTTTGTGTAACAGAGTATAAAATTAATTTTCGCAGTAAGAAATAAAATACTAACAATTAGTGGTTAAATGCGTGTTTGTGATCGAATTGGTGCCTGTTACGAGTATATGTAAAAGTTTATGTACCTACGCGAATGGAATTTGTAAAGGATGCTCGTCTAAGAGAAAGTGAACCCAGTTAATTGTGGCTGCCATGAGTGTTACCACTTTTGTTAACAAACGTGTTCTTTGATTTCCTCTAACTCCACCTCTGATTTAGATATTCTCTTATTGACTTCTGTTTCCTAACTTTAGAATTAGGTATTTTGTAAGGTAATAGTGACGTAGAAGAGAAAGGAGATAAAATATTTCTATACACATATTTAACGATTACATTCGATTTCTGAAAGTAAAAATTCAAAATTAATATATTTTAAATCTAATGGGCAAATCGTTTTATTGTAGGTAGCACATATTTAAGTAAACGATATGAAAATTGAGTTGTAGGTGAATATTACAAAAATTTGAAAGACAGCAATGAATATGATGTACATGTCGATGTAACAAGAAATGTTGAGGTGTCGAAAATCAGTGTAACCTCATTCTGTTAGTTTACCTATATTTTATTTGATTAGGTCGAACCAAATGTATACTTGGAGGCAAGTTTAGGTAAGCAGTGTCAACAACAATCTTTAATACTACATACTTTGAGAAAATATGTAGGACTAAGTGCACATGTTATCTGAGAGTGTGTACATGAGTGTATTTGGCGTTAAGAGGTGACTTGTGGTAAAGTCATTGTTGGCTAAATTTTAGATTCCGAAATAAAAGTAAACTTCAGTTTTAATATCCTTTACAGGGAAGAAAAATGTTAGGTATTGATAAAATACAATGACAACAACATAAAAAAAATGTTTTATCAGATATTTTTCTAATGTTTGAACTCAGATACACACAAATTAACAATTTATTGGTAGCATTGTTCTGGGTCACATGCTGTTTGACGTGTCAGTGGTTTCAGTACGGTAACTTCATTAAATAGCAAGACACATTTAAAGGTTTATTTTCGAATTGAATCGTACGGAGTAAGGGTTACCATATGTCAGGATTTGCCTGTCATGTAAGGATTTTAGACTCTTATCAGGATTGCGGTCGGATTTCAGAAATCTACAGTTTTTTCGATATTTTAATAAAATAAATCTGCTATTTTTTAGATTTTAATATTAGAAAGTTATAATTATACAATCACCATGAATAAAGACAATATTCTTTGATTAATATTCAATATGAATTTAAATACACTTAGTGTACTGACATTGCACTTATGTATATGACAATCAACATAATTAAAAACAATGTAATCAAATTTCATTTATTGAGCAGTGTGAATATATCTAACTCAGCCAAAATGGGTATCCACAATGCGGTGTTGTACCGACTTTACGGTAGTGAGGCCTGGATATGCCCGAAATCGAGTGAAAGTAAGATAAATGCGGTAGAAATGCGATCTCTTAGAAATATGTGCGGTGTGTATAGAGCGAAAGCGAGTGGTAAAAGAAGCCAAGGAAGAACAAGGCTTACGAAGATCAAAGAGCCAGAGTGTCAGCCGATGGAAATGTCAAAAGCACTCGCATACCTAGGCGAAAATGTGTGGGGAGAATGATAAGATTTGAGGAAATGAAAGAAGTATGTAAGGACGGCGAAGCTTGGTGCTCCGACCTCTCTGACTACCTCGTTGTGGATACAGCGCGAAGAAATGTATGTATCTAATCACGCTCTTTGGTTTGTAGTGCGGTTTGTCACAGGTGGTTGGTTGTAGGTGGTACTTGGTTTTTGTTTAGCTTTCTGGTCTTTGGTTTTTGGCGTCGGGTACCTGAATACCACGGACAAGTGCACAAAACCGAATAATTGATTAATTTTTTCCACCGTTGTCAATTACGCTTGGGATGAAACGCCATCACTTCTCGATAGAAATCAAGGTTTTTGTATGGGATTTTCAATTTTCCATCTTGTTACCCTGTATGCGGAGTTAGGTAGTATGTGTACTTATCAAAATGTTCTGAGAGAGTGCTATAAATGTAGAAATGGTCAACGAGACGTCACAACGTTAAACACGTAAAAGGTCATTTTTTATTTTATCTGGTCATACCTGTAGGTAGTTTAGGCATATCTGTATTTGCAGAACCGTCTTGTATCTTGTAGAACGTAGAATTGTCCTAAAATGACTATTGTCATCCTTTTCATGGTAGGAAGAAATAAGTAAATGCATCACATGTTATGTTTTATCGCGGGTAAAACAAAGTTTATTAACATTTATCATTTGTATTGATAAAAACCTACACTTTCTTATTTTAATAATGTTAATAAGCATACAAATAATACATTAAAAGATCTCTAATGATGTTTCATGTTATAATACCATAATTTCTCTTCCGCACTAACAAAATCTTCGCAAATCCTATTTTTCTGTTTAAATTGTAGAAAATTGAGACACGAAAATGTTATCCATTGATATAGCATACTTTTACCTAATGGTGGATATAAACCAACGATTTTTACCACCGAAAAACTCGTAATTTCTTTCCTGTTTTTGTCCTCGATCACATAAATTGTCATCGCGAAGTCCCGGTGGGGCGTGGGTTGTCAACTAGAGAAGCAGTTTCACAGACAAGTTACAAAAGCATGACTGCTCAGGCGTGCTCAAGGTTTTTCAACAAAGTAGGCAGTCAAAATAAAAAATATATAAAAAAAAAATAACAATTTCATTACATAATTATACTTACTAATACAGCAATATTGACGAGCTAAGAACGTTACCATTACTTTAATTTTTTGTAATGATTTAATTTTAAATGGTTTTATAGTTAATGTAAGGAAAATAAAATAAACTATTATTAGTATGTGCACAACCCGTCAGCCAGTTAAATGTTTCATAATATTTAGAATTGAATTTCGAGTCACATTACCTGACTTGATATAAATACAACTCTAGAACACACTTGCCTTTAGCTTTAGTTTGTAATTTTTCAGTAACAAAAATTTCGAAAACGCGGCGTGTTTTAGTTTTTGTAAACACACACTGCCAACATAATTATCACAGTTAAAACATTCCATTTAAAATACAACTGAAATTATCTATTGTACACCGATACTTTACTTTAAATACAAATTGATTTAGAATTTCTTAAAATAACTCTTAGAACAACAAATCACTTGCACGAAGAAAACAAATATGGAGTTTTATTTTGATTCAAGTATAAAACAACCATAAACAAAGCAAAAACGAGTGTTGAATTTATCAAATACATTTTCTGTAATGTCGTTGATGTAGTCAATCTCTCCAAAACACGCACACAAACTTAACTTTCGTGTATAAAATAGCACACATTTGAAAGATTATTTCGTGTACTGATAGGTGAAATCTAAACATGTGTGCGTGTGCGTGAATTGTAGGCACCGGACCAACGTGCCTCCGCGTACAAGTTATATAACGCGTATTTTTTATCGATAGATGGCATGGCTGTTAAAAATAAAATATAGCAATGTAAAAATACGAAATACGATTACGAACAGATGAAGGACGGAAGAACGGGAATGTTAGCTGGCGCTATTTTTAAACACAATTGTTTAAAGATTAAGTAACAATTTATTTAATTTGATATTGTCTATAAAATGTAAATGGTAGAATCGAAATAACTTTCATTTAAATTGTCAGGGTAAGCAGTGTCTCTGTGCCTATATGGCATGCACGCCACTAATTATAAGCTACTTTGTGTAAATAAATACCCTTTAAAACTTACATAGTTCGATAATAAAATATATTATAAAAATTACATTATAACGTGTTTTTTTTTAAATATTTCGTTCCAAATTAAAACCAATTGGTGAAACGAATTGCTTTATAGAATCACCATGGGGTCCTTCCGTCTGTTCGTCACAGCTGTTTTTCTCAGACCATACTATTTCACATAGGTAACCAGCTGAAATTTGGAAGTGATAGGAAGTAGTGGAGAAAACAGAGATGTGAACGCCAGAGTTTTTTTTTCTTTCTTCCTTCATGGCATGGCACACAGATTAGCGCATTTGCCAATGTCACATATTGTAATAGTATAAGTAGAATCGTTATCTGAAACGTTAAAACTTCTCCAGTAAAATGATAGTAGACTTTACTGAAGTTTTACAGGACTTCTTGGAAGAGCGCGAAGACTTCAGCCATACATGTTTAATTAGACCTACTCCATTCTTTTCACTTACACAGAACTTTAAAACACAATATACTACTTTTGTACTTTAAAACTCCCAAAAATGAAAAAATAGAAAATCTAAATAAAATGACAACCTTACTTCTCCCGTTCCCGTCAAAAAGTCCACGCCAGAAGTTAAATTTTTACTATGTGGATTAGTGTTGGGAGCTGAAGTAAAAAATTAAAAACAATTGTTCCTTGTGTCCTCGTGTGGGGTATCAAATGAAAGCGATAAGAAATCTATAATACGAAATAATCTGTGTTCTTTTTTCGGAACTTTTTCAGAAAAATACTTAAAGGTAGCTGTCCCCTATTTTATCTTCGAAAGTGTTCTTCAAAAAGCCTGCAAAAATCATGAATATTGAGAATAAGGCGACTCTGGGATAATTATTAGCTTTGCATTTTGTGACATAGGCATCTTTTTACATCTCAACGATAAATTTCGTTTTGCGGTTGGCGGTCGGTAATAACTAGATATGGAACGAATGATCGATAATTGTTCGATTTCCGGTTACAATGTCGAATAACTTGAATTTTAAAGAACTCAACTTTTTTAGAACGCACATCGAGATTACTTCTAAACATTAGAAGCAAGGGGTTAAATATTACATGATTAGATATTTTTATGTTATCAGATAAGCATTTATTGATGAAATAAAATTTACTTTTGACATTACATTTGGTTCGGAGGTAGGTACAGTGTAGTACGGTCTTCCTCTATACATCCTTTATCGTTTTTAGGTGGTATAAAGAGGTCTTTTTTGTTCAGACATACTTAAGTCTGTGTCTTTAAAACGGTTAATTTTACAACAAAGACTTTTTAAGAATTCGTACACGAAAACTAAAATCGACTACCGGAAAGTGCAAATCTTAACTTGCAGATTTAGTACCTCGGACTGTCAACTTAATCTTTAGCCACCGCCAAATTCAAAACGGAGTTTGTTGTAGAGCTATTTTTTAATGTAAAAGTATACGTAACAACATTTTTAACGTGTATTTTCAATAAAGCGTTAAGAATTAACTCAAAACGATGTGTTATGTATTTGAGAATTCATGGTTTAAAGAATTGATATCCTATATACTGCCTATTTTTTTTTAAATTTTCTTATACATTTGGCTCCGCAAAATTTTGCACAAAACATACTCAATAGTTGAAGTGCTTGAAGTTTTGGGCCACATCTTACGAGAACTGTTTTAAATTTCAGCTGTTTTTTTGACTATGTCCAATAGTTTACTAGAAAAACGGTTAGGGCAGACACAAAGACAGATTAACATCAAAATGACGGTGTAAGTGTTCCTTGTTTTTACAATCGTGGAACGCAACGCTAAAGAAGGGAACCGTATAAGATCTTTCACGAATCTGGCAGTAATTGTAGAGTCAGACACGTGAGTTAATCCAGTTAAAGCCGATTTTAATTGAAACAATGTAACTTATAAACTTAAATCATATTTTACGTTATAAATAATTTGATTAGTTGGCTACTCGCACTCGACTTCAGTATTCTCTCGCTCCCTCATACTAGTCACAGAAACTGCTGACTTAGAATTATAAAAACATCATATATTGAATATAAAGCCTTACACAAAATTTACAGGAAAAATATGAAGTCCTCTACTTTGTCTTTGACTTGAATAATTAGATTCTACTTTGTCTTTGACTATATAAAAAATTAGTAGATAGATAAAATGAAAATTTGAAAAGTTATTTACAAAATTTTATAGACCTCGTTCTGCGTGTGAGTTGCTGGTTATAAGATCAGTGGGTATAAGCGCCGTGCGTACATGTACTTGTACAAAGCTGTTTGGTCAGTAACGTGCGCGTAGAAGCAATCGAATGATTCGACTGAATATTTGGTTCAGTACATTTTTAACCAAATTCGTATTCTGCTGAATTCGTATTCGGTAGAACACATGTTCGGCCCATCACTAATAATAATGACTAACAGTACGGAACACTAATTGGGCTATTACGATTTGCAGTTGGCTGTTTTTTTATTTAAGTTTTGAAGTAGTGGACTTTATTTTAGAGCTTTTGCTTAGAAAGGACAATAGATATTAGAAATACACAGTAAATGATTTTGTTACACATATATTTAAGATTATAAATATAATAGCACTTTTAAATGTGTGTTAATCTATTTTGGTTGTTATTTACAAAAAATCGTTTCATAGGTTTTATGTTTATTTGTTATTTCAATGCGTGTTCAGCGAGGAAGAATCATTTTTAAAGTTATTTGAAGATATTTCTTGAGCAATATTTGTTCGATGCATTACGAGATATTGAAAGTAGATCTATTAGTTGCTGTTTGAAACACAATCAACACTAATAACGTATAATATGTTTTTCTGTGTAGTATCGCTGTAACGTAGTCTGCATGTGTCATGATGTAATAATTGAATTATGTATATTGATAAGTAATTACAACAAAGAACTTATACTTATATACGTGTATGTGACAATATGTTTTAGAAAAGTTATGTCTTGATTTAAAATTCGTACTTTTATTATTTATTGCGTGACGTTCCTTAATGTAATTTTTATTTCCACAGCATTCTATCACATAATATATACTTAGGGAGTGAATGCTTTCATTATGTAGGGTAACCATTGAGAGTTAATATGGATATACTACGAACTAATTTATCAGTTAATTAGGACAAAATCCGAAATCAAAGCTATATGGGTGGGTATTATTTAGTTAAATGCGGTTTCGGTTTCAACTTCTAAGAATTTCTCATTCAGATTACTCCGTATAAACAGTACTTAGATTATAATACAGTGTGATTTACAAGTAAAAATCAAACTTGAACCATAGTTAGAACGACGTGCTGATATGCCATATTGCTTTTATTACTTCGTTATTTTGGAGATAACTGTTATGAGAACTTGTATTCGTATGTGAACGAAAATATCAGAGCCGAAGTCTCTTGACACAGTGTTTGAAGCTTAGTTTGTAGTTGCGCCACGGGGAATTCTCGCCACTTACCCAATCCAAGATAAGATGTAAGTTTCTGTGCCGCACTTAAGGGAGACTACGTAGGTTGAGTACGGATAATTGTCGCTTACGAACAACCGTCGGTACACCAGCAGTAGCGCAGCCAAGAGCTTATATATTACTGCTATTTACTGAGTGTTCCTAGCTTTTGCTGTTTAGCACTGGATTTTTAGGATGTACGTACTGAAATCAATTCAATCTATTTTTCGTGAATAGTGTAGATAGGTCTAAACAGAGTACATTTTTAAAAGAATTGATTTTTGGGCATTAAATCTCAGAATTAATTTTTTTCTAATTCTTATATTTTATTCTTTCATTGTTCAATATACCTACTTTATATTCTATTATAATTGAAGAATATTCAGTATGAAGGCAGAATAATACATCGCAATAAAGTCAGCAATAACATCGTAAAATAAATGATATTTTATTTTACACGAGATCAAAACATCGCCCTAAATATTGTATAAAAGAGAGTTTCTCGTAGGAGGAATTTATAAATTCCTCTTCTGAAAAATAAGAAATAAATCTGAAATCAATAGTCCAAATATTGTAAGAAAATATGTACTCGTATATTTATAATATGTATAAGTACAAAGCATAAGAGATTCTCCTACTTTTTACTGACTTCATTTAGATTAATAATAATAATAAATAATATACTCAGACATTTCACACAGAGCCATCTAGTCCCAAAGTAAGCAGCACAGCGCTTGTGTTATGGGTACTAGACAACTGATATACTACTTATATACTTAATTATTATGTATTTATATTATGTAGTATATATGTATGTACGTAAATAAAGAGGTAAGAAAGTGTTTAATTATATTGTACTCTTATTTTTTTTCAGAATTTGCAAGTTCTTAAGGCTATGCTACATTGACTACAGCCCTTGTCAACGCATAATCAAGTGCAGCAGATATGTCGAACAACGAAGGCGGTAACGTCGTGACATCTTATTGTGTGCCTGGAGGACAGGATTTTCAACGTGTGTACGTCAAAGTGCACGGCTACATAGCATTAATAATTTGCCTTCTCGGCTCTGCTGCGAACTCAGTTAACATCGCGGTTCTCAGCCGAAAAGAAATGATTTCTTCAACAAACTCTATCCTCACGGGCCTTGCTGTTGCCGATCTCCTCGTGATGCTAGATTACATACCTTTTACGCTTCATATTTACATTCAAATAGGTTCCGAACTCAACAGAAATTCATATGGATGGGCGGTGTTTGTTTATTTTCACTCCATATTCAGTCAAACCTTCCACACAATCTCTATCTGGCTGACAATTACGCTTGCCGTGTGGAGATTTATTGCGATAAAATTTCCACAGAAGAATAGGACGTTATGTAATAAACGTAACACTAATATAGCCATAACTGTAGCGTACGCCGTATGTCCAATATTGTGTCTTCCTATTTACTTCGCTATGAATATTCAAGAAGTAAATATTCCCAGACGGGAAAGTCATAACGACACTTTAAATGTAACTGAATCTATGAATGAAGTACTGCGCAGTGAGACAGTGTATGCCATATCTATGACAGATAATAAAGATTTATTAACCGCGATTTTTTGGATATATAGTGTATTTATAAAGCTTATACCTTGTATAGTGTTATCAATATTAAGTGTGTGTCTTATACTTAAAATGAAATCTAGCGACAGGAGAAGACAAAAATTATTGAAGAAATCTGCCGTTACTACTAATGAGGTAATTTTCACTTTCAATTGCACTTACGTATTAGTCTAAGGTACGGATTTCCGATATAATGCAATTTATTTTGAATTAATTTGAATTATATATGAAGTATTGTAAATATTAACGTATGTATGTACTTTTTTGTTATTTATACTACAAATGTAACGTAGTTTAATGATTAAATAATAGGGATAATATCCCAAAGTGGATAGTGCCGACCACCATCGGTGCAACAGTCATCTAGGACTTCGGTATCGAGCTCTGAGTATATTGGGAAATATTGAGGTGGTTTATGGAGCATTGTCTACGTTTTTCATTATCTATAACCTTTTTTGCTGAATGCACTTGTTGACTATGTAAGTTAGAGAATCTATGGTTTAAACCTTTTTAATATGAAATTGTGAACGTGTGCGATGTTGATTTCAATATTTATATAGTTATATGCAATCTACAGGCTGAGAAAGCTCGTTTGAATGAGGATGGAAGTGGCGGCCGTCGCAGCGGTGGTCGTACTGACCGTACGACTCGAATGCTGTTAGCCCTACTAGGGCTTTTCCTTGCTACTGAACTCCCACAAGCGCTGTTCGGGTTACTAACCGCTCTTGCGCCGCACTTGTTCCAGATATGCTACTATGCTTTTGGTGAGTTAAATATAATACTGTCATAACATTCTGATTCTGATTGACATTACTTTGTTACGATTTATTTGATGATTTGACATGGATATGGAATATTTTTATGAACACTAAAAACAATTTAAACAATTTGATTTTTATATACAATATCCTTTTTGCTCAAGAGTGTCAAATGTTTGTGTACTAATATCAGACATCTAAGAGTAAGCAGACTGAACATATTCTACTAATGTATACGTATGTCGTTATACGTCTATTTCACTTGTATTCGAGACATTCTGTATAACACTATACCCTTTTTGCGACAATAGCAACACTCACCACTACCGTTAGGGTGGCTTCAAGCCACCTTATAAATACACCTTATCAATATGGCTGCCGGTATAAAATGACCACGCGCTACAATATGTTAGGGTGGCTTGCACCCAACTGTTTAAACTTTGATTTAAGGATTTGACATCTGGCTTGCACCAACGATTTAATAGTTGATGCAAGTAAGATGTCAAATCCTTAAATCGATTTTAAATAGTTGGCGCAAGCCACCTTAACATATTGTAGCGCGTGGTCATTTTATACCGGCAGCCATATTGATAAGGTGTATAAGAGCAAATGTAATTTAGAGAATTTTAATTAAACTAATGCTTTTTGTGGCTTCTTAAAGCAATCTGTTTCAAATGAAAATGGTGAAATGCAGTGCAATTAAGTGCGAAAGTGCAAAATATAAAAATATACCTGGGATAACTTTTCATCAGTAAGTATTGGTTTTGTTTACCTGACGCTCGCTTATTTCTTTTGATTTTATGTATGTAGTGTTCGTAATTTAACCGATTGTTGATCAAGTTTCCGATATTTATGGAGAGAATCTGACAAACAATCATTAAGCTAATTTTTTCTATTTATTTCAATAACAATAACCGTATTTAGAATGACACGTACTTGTGTGACTAGAAGGGCTCGGATTAAGTAGACCTTTACTAATTTCTGATTCCTTTTTTCAATACACAGACTTATTTTGTATATGTTTTCATGATTTCATAGTAAATTTTTACATACGATTTTGTTTTGGTTTTAGATTTCCCAAGGATAAAAAAGTATATGTGATTAGCAAACATAAACCTTCCTGACTGAAAACCTGGTTCTTCCAGTGTTTTGTGCTCGAGAGATTTTGAAAATTATTGGATAGATTGCAGTCCTTGTCGAACATGACTTCGTCATGGTGCAATTCTAGCAATATTTGATGTGCTGTTTCCTTCAGTTTCAGTAAGTACATAATTGCATACATTATTAAGTATATTGGAGTCTATAACATTTGTACCACTTTTCAGTTTACAAAGGTATCCAATAACTTGGATAATACAAGTATTTATTGCATAGAACGTTACTATAGTATTTATTTAATGCTACTATTTATAAAACACAAACTCAATTTTTATGATATTATTAATTGCCTACTGACAATGGTTCATAAATACATTCCCAACTTGTTGTAAATAAATGTAAATGAATATTTAATGTAGGAGATAGTAATTGCAGATGTAAGTGAAAAGTTGTCTAGGTAGAGATTAATATATTATTTAAATAATGTTGTTATTTACAGAGTGAACAACATGAAGAACAAAGCACATCTAGTGGCTGTTTCATCTATGGGAATCAAAATTTATTACGTCCTTTTTGATTCACAAGACAAAGAGCATGATACAAATTACGTTTTAATGTTAAAATTTTTATGAAATTTTGTATGGATACGAGAATTAAAGACGAAGCAAAAATTATCACATTAAATGCGACCAAAAGAAATTATTAAAAAAAATTGTACTATTTGCAAATAAATTAAGCATTAAGCTCTGCTCAAACAGATGAATACGCCCTACCTTACAAATTTCGTCTAAGTATACACATAAGGTATATTGTAATAATCTCCGAAAAAAATGACTGTGACATACGGACAGCTAGACAGATGGATTGGACGAATTACAAGGGTTCAGTTTTTTGACATTTGGCTACGGAATCCTAAAAATAACGATTTTTTCTGTGACACTACTATAACAACTACATATTATACAGAATATAAGAAATAAATGATTAAGTCTGATCACGATTCAACATCAAGTCGCCAGAGAAAAAGTTGTTTTCTGGTAAGATTTTTTTTTATGGCAGGAAATGCTAACAAAAACTTTGCATGTACTTTGAATCGTGATAGTTTTTTTCTACTATTGCTTACAACAGCATGACTTCTTCATAATCAAAAGACATGTTTCTTCATTGAAGAGCCAAAGTCGCGTCAATGTGAACGGCTAAGCGAGCGAGCAATTCGCGCGAACTGTCAGCCCGCGTCCCGCACGGGATTCGTCTCAGTTTGAGTACAGCTTTCGAATTAAATTACTGGCAGTTTTATTTTCTAAGTGCGGTTATTTCCGTATTTTGCTCCTGTCAGATTAAGTATGTCTAACTGTGCATTTTCGCCACACATTTTAATATAAATGTTTTGTCTGCTCCTCTCTTTAAAGTCTGTGCCTGACCTAAGTGCGGTACTGTGTTCAGAGCATTGTCTATGTGTGTGTAATGGCTGCGCAATCATAAGTACACGTTTAGTCTGCTTACTCTTAGTTGTCTGTGACTAATAAACAGTTTTGCTTGTAAACAATTTCACATACAATATGAGGCCGTCAGGGCGTGTAACCTTATTTATTTTCCTTGTTCAGATTACGATAAATATAGAAAAAAACAATTTGTAGCTATTTTCACTATTTTCTGGTCGAGTGTGTTTATTGTCTTATCTGAATTAATAATTAATGCATCATTCCCTAAATGTATATTTTCTCTACGCGCTATTTTAGTTTTTTGACTCGGATGGAAATCACTAATGAACAGATAACAAATAACAATCTAATATATTTTACAGTTGTTTAAATTTGTTTCTCATGTTAATTTGACTCACTGGTTTCTCGTAAAGGAAATATGTCAATCGTGCCTAAGTCGTTCGATGCGATGTGAAACTTGAAAAAATTGGCAAAAAGCCGATTAGATGATACGAGGGTAAAAACCACATCTGTTGTTTTTTCAGATTTATAGGAAAGCATGATACGAAATTCTATTTATTAACACATTCAGTTTACGCATTATTAAGGAACATTTGTGTAGTAGTATTAACTAACTACCTAAAGATACAGTAATACAGACATGTTTGTCTGAAAATGAGCTATGTAACTGGGAGGTAAACGTTTTGGTTTTGTTAACTCACTGACTCATGAAATACATTTAGAAATTTAGTATAATCTGCTGTTCGAGACGTTTGTGACTTGAGTATTTTTTATTTAATTGCGGTGTTTTTAATTTAGTAAGTATATTATCTTTTTCCAAAAATGTTAATGTTAATTAACAGTTTGATTTTTTGATGTTTTTGCCACACCACCGAATAGAACAATATGTACTGCTTAATAAGAGCGAGAGTTAATATTTGTTAGTGTAAATAAATTCAGCAGTGGTGAATAAGATTTGACGTTCAAAAATACCTTGTAATTGGGTTTACTTGAATAAATTGATTTGACTTTGACTTTGACTTTGAAGATGGTCTAATATTTCGTCTCTATAGGTTGAGTTCTCCATGTCCCTGACTTACGTCGAAGATGATCACTACGGGAGTCTTTGTGGGTAAAATTCCCATATAACCCAGCTAAAAGACAAAAGATCAGGAAATGTGCTAACGATATAGTTAATGATAATGAAGCAAACACACAACACTCAAAACAAAAGTAATGTACAATAATTCAAAATTCTGATATGAAATTGTAATAAAGAATGGAACCAAATTAATAAAAACGTAACTATTGTTAATAAAAATACTCAAATGTTTTCACGCTATATCTGTATCTGAGGTAGATAAATTCATAATGTGCCTAATTAGTATTTCCACATTTTAGGTTTATTATTATAACTCAAAATCTTTGTGTCAAGTATTATTGATATTTTAACCAAAAGTGGCTTTAGAATGAAAATGGATTAATCAGCTTGAAAACATGAAAAACTATTGCTAAGATTTGTTTTGTAAGTGACAAAGGATAAATGGTGTCTCCAAAAATAGGCTGTAGAGGTAAATCATTTTATTTCATTCATTTGAATTTTATAGCTACTTGATCTCTTTTTCTTGTTTCAGATCCTGTATAGTGTAGTTGTTTTTAACAGAAATAAAATAATATTATACTTAATGCAAAATCTTTCTAAACGATATCTTTATTTTAGGTGTAGATTTTACATAGAAATCTTGAAACAAAGAATGGAATTTAACCGCGGGAATACGACGAACTCAATGTTCTCGTAACAGAGTCCTTGATATTAATTTATGTTGTAGCTTGGGGACAATAACATTAGATTTCTAAGAAAATATGATTAGTAATATCCTCACACATGTAACTATGTATGTACTGTGTGTCTACTGTCCTTATAATATCATAAAAAACGCAGGAACCCTTGTACTCTTGATTGAATTTGTTCATTTTTACGAGCTCTTGGTCGTAGACACGTCGTCGTAGTAGCTACTTAAATAAATATTACCGGCACAAATGTACTACGAGAACAAAAGTTAGTTTATGGTCTACGGGGACCAGTCACCGGATACGTAATAAAGTAACTTTCCCTTTCTCCAAAAGTAACGCCTTAATATGTATGGATATTGCCTATATTTTTTATCAAGATGTGATTGATACCTTGTAACTGCAAAATTAAGGAATTTCTGCTTTTGGATGCACGCGGGACACTGCATAGTGCATAATGCAGTGTCTTGCACTGCTTTACATGCAAGCAGTGTCCTGCACTGATTTACATGCAGTTTCCTGTATGAACGAGTTTCAACAAGAACGCTTCGTAATGTTTTTGCGTATATAGAACCCAAAAACAATAAATTCTTAAGGCGATGAATTGGAAATTTTGACGGTAGAGATCTCAATTTTTCTATTACACAATAAGTAATGAGTGATTACGATACGTATGAAAGTGATATGGTAACATGATTCTTCATGCCATTGACTTCATTTTTCCTGTTGCGATACATGATTGTCTAACTTTTTAACAGAAAAAAAAATCAAAGAAACCTCTTTTAAAACAGAGATTTTCATTTTTCGGACTAACGGGATAATATTTTCTGTGTAGATCTAAACACACTCTTCAAATTACCAATTGAATTATTTTAAAGTTATCTATAGATTTTAATATAAAAGAAAATAACTGTTTTTTCATAAACTAGCGCACGCACGTTTGTATGGAGACTGTATGGGCGCAGAAGCTCTATTTTAGATTAATTATTGTTCATCACTGCGTCACCTTAATTTTACAGTTACGAGATATCACATTTAGAGCAACGATATAATCAAACAGTTTCAAAGATTCACTTATCAAAAGCAATGTTTTAGTGAGACTGAATGGGCGAGGCATGTAATCATTCATTGTGGAACAATTTTTGGAGAGCGATGGATATGGGTTTTGATCTTTTGATCACGGCAGAACGGAGAATTATTTATTTGTGTGGCGTATCTATACAATACCTATATATAATAAACCAAGAATGTTGGCACTTCAAAAGCTAGGCCAAATAGATCGGGGCTCGTTACTATATTTATAAAAAATATTTCACTTAATATACAGTTAGTGAAAATAGATAGTAATTACTTACATAATGTAATGAGAAAATATAGTATAATAAAAATTCTGTTTCATTTTCCGTTAATAAGATCGCCATCTGATTATGTACTTCTATTTGTATAGGTAATAAGTGAAATAGAGTTCCGATGATAGTTAAACCAATGTGTATTCTAATACCTACAAATTATTCACGGAGGAAATGTTTCATCATTATGCAAAAGGTTATAATAATATTGATGGATATTCAACAATTATACGGATACTACGACTATTTTTTAATAGTTCTATTAGTTATTATGTAGATATGTATAAATATTGGTATAACTATGTACTTAAATTTATTTTACGTTAACTAATGTAAAAGAAATGACTGATAAAATAATTAAGCAAAATACATAAACATCTAATGTCGTAGATAAATTTTTTAAAAGATCTCCGCTAGACGTTTTTTTGTTGCCTTTTCATTGCACTTGTTCGCTCTTTCCACTCAGGATCTTTTCTGTGAGCTTTTGGTTTTGCGCTTTATAAAAACATTAATAGTAGGATCAAAACGGTCAAATGGAAGTGGGTGTCCCGATTTGGATTTACATTATTTACGACTGATATACATTAAACAGGTGAATTTATTGTTTATTGATGTCGTCTAAAATGTTTTGAATCTACACACACAAATTCATTAGTTTGCATGCTGTATTAGAGCTTTATCATTGCGACCTACTTTAATTAATCTAATTTAATCATTCATCATTTAATCTATTGAGTTTACATATGTTTTAGTGTTTACCATTTATTTATCTCTATCATTTTTAAATCGGAATTTTATTATAATTTTTTTAAGCCAGGTAAAACACATGTAGGTACTGCAGAGGGATCATTCTTAACTAGAGACTTTTTTGTTTTCGAGCAAATAGTTGATCTACGATTACGCTTTTTTAATCAATCCACCTTACTGTCAATCATTTGAATATAACTCTGTCATACTTTTATTATAAAAATAAAAACAGTAATATAGTTGGAACCATTTATTTCATTTTTATACCTTTTGAAAATACCTAATTTGTCACTACTTTCGAGTTTCCATGCCGTCAATAGCACGATTCTTTTCAGCGAATCTTTATTCCAGTTCTATAATATTACGGAGGTAGGTAAACACAAACAGGAAATTATTGTATTATCTGCATCAAAAATAAGAACGGGCCTTCAGCATTGATACAGACATTACATAAGTACATAATAAAATCATTGATTCTAAAGGCTAGACAGTATTCACATTCGCTCTTTGTTTCCAATCTAACAGATAAAGCACAGTATCAAAACGGATCCACGAACTGTATCACAACTAAAAATATATTTAAAAGTGGATGGATCCATGATAAACACTATCAAAATGACTTATTAGTGACTATTTCCAAGACGTCATAGAATGATGCTGACCGAACTAGATCTAGCGTTTGTTAAAACTTCTAACAAACGCTGGATCAAGTTCTTAGAACTAGAGAACAAAACTATGCTAGCCGCAGATATTATTGTTCATTTTTTCCCATTTCGCTAAAAATATCTAAGTAAATATGCCAGCGCAGCGATGAATTTTTTAAAAGCAATTTGTCCAGTGATTTGTCCACTACTTTCGGTGTTTCATTTATTGACCTGATCAAGAACACCTTTTTTGATAAAGTTAGTTTCAATAAGTTAACGTTCCAGTCGTATGTTATCTGCAATTTAGGGGCCTAATTGTGTAAATTCCATAAAGTTAGCGGAACAATTTTACAATGGAAACGAAGAACGATGTTGTGCCTATTTCCAGTCAATAGAAGTTGTGCAAGGCAAGGGGCCTTGGACAACTTCTATCCATTGGAGGTGACAATCCAATGACCGTCACCTCGTATGTCATATGAATAATCTGAATCTGAAGATAACATATTTTATTTTGTATTCATTTCTAAGGTTAAATGTTTTTTACTTATTCATGATTTTTTTACCACGACCTTATTTTTTTTAACACGAATAATTTCTTTGTAATATTAAATAAAATAAATATTTCTTTTGCATCGTTTCAACTTTATAATAAAGTATTTAATAATTTTGAAAGCAGAGAACGTTTTTTAACATTCATATATGTGATATTAAATTCAATTCATGTTTGTACATTGCATTGGGCCGGCTCGCCCCGGTGAAATACCACCCTCTCATAGAATATCGGCGTGAAATAACAGTATCTATTGCCGTTGTGTTTCCCTATTTCGCTAAAGGTTGTCATAGTACCCGTGATTCAACGTCCAACGTCCATGGGCGGCGGTGGTTACTCTCCATCAGGTGACCCGCTTGGTCTTTTGCCTTCTCTTTTATAAAAAAATAAATAAATAAAAATAAACATTTTTTCGCTCTGTGCAATGAGAAAAACTTAAGTTCGGTACTAGGAGTTGTTATATCATAGCATATCATAATATAGTATTCATTGAGGACAAATACTTTTAAATTTCTTGTTCTATTTGTTTTATTTTGGATTTGAAGCACTTTAAAACAGGCCACTAAAATAAAAATTTTCATGTCTATTTATATTCCACAACTTAGGTAATTAAAAGAGGCGTCTTTCTGCAGAGCTTACAGTGGTAATTTATCAATGAAACTTAGTTTGTCAGAACTTTACAGTACCACGGTACATAATATGTTACTCATAGTAAGTCTGATTTATGTTTTAGTTATTACACAGAAATATAAATCTTAAAAGTGGATTGATGTTGTTAATCATCAATGTGATATTTTATAGTTCATAGTACATTTTCACATTTCACTAGCCGTGTGTGTACCCGATGGGATTTTCCATCGGTAATATCTTAGGAACCATCCGATTTTTCTCAAGTGTTAGGTTTTTTGGGTATTCTAGTTTGCTAATGCCTTCTTTTTACCCTTAATAATATAGGGTTTTAAAGAATAAGTCTGTCTTAATAAAACTAGAAGCCTAAACACCAATTTCCATATTTTGTATTTCAAAATTAACCAATGTGCATATAAATTATTATTCTTTATTTAACCCCCTTAGAGGATGGATTCTTTTTTAATGCTTACCTACGTTCTATAAAGAATTCCTGTGCACGTACTTCTATACCCACTGGTTTAGGCTGTACGTTGTCTGTCAATCAGTTGGTGTGAGTGTACGTCTAAAGAACAATGACCACCGCTCATACATTCGTTTACATGTCACTCACTTTTTTATTAGATGATCTATAGCTATACCGATCCTTCATGATACCGATTTACTATGGCCGTGTAGTAACTATTACTATTTCCTTAAAGAAGTTGTATTGAAAACAATTTTGAAGTTAGGATGTGCATTACAGACTATAGTACGTATTGTTGTTGTCGTTAGTACGATTTTTCCTTGAATGGGGAGGCAAAGTGATCTATGTCCATACAACCGATGCATTCAGTAATGAATACATATTTTAATATTCTTCATATTATTTCATTGAAGTGCGACTTCATACATTTTAATGTCTTTTGGACTTACTAATAGTCTGACATTCGCACATGCCTATTTTTGAAAATGAAACATATGATGTACTTTTATCATAATATTACAACACTACCTCTGATTACTGTGTATATGATAAGCCCAAAGACCAAAAACGCCCATTAAACGAAAAAACGCGTTGTGGTCACTGTAAAACATTCATATCGCGAAATTTGCGTCGTGGCACTTTAAAAAACGGCCATGATGCGTTCTAGCAAATATAAAAAGACCACATAGCGCAATTCGTGTCGTAGTTGTCACGCTTTACGACCTTAATGCATTATGGCAATGAAGAAATCTCATCACGCGTTCTGACGACGGATGTGCAGCTCCCAGAAGTATTTCCGGCGATGCGCCAGAACGGAATCGGCTTTATTTGGGTAGAACACTCTTTTTAAGTAGGTTAGGTTGGTATGTTGACCGCAAAGCGCGACCAAACTAACCAAAAAGAGTTCTTATAGAGCGGATTCTGTTCTGGCGATTCGCTTCGCTCGCTTCATCCGCTCGGTTTTTCGGAAAAGAGGAGTTTTTTTTTGTTGGTTCGAGTCACTACTCAGTCACGAGACACTACGTGGGGTTTTTTTTATCTCTTAGAAACCAAAAAAAATAAATTCGAGCCAGTCTTGTGGCGGACAGAAAATACGGCTGACTTTTTGGTGGGAACGAGAGAAGTGAGGCTGTCATTTTATTTAGATTTTCTATTTTTTACATTATTAAGAGTTTTAAAGTACAAAAGTGATAGTATATTATGTTTTAAAGTTCTGTGTAAGTGAAAAAAATGGAGGAGATCTAAATAAACATGTGTAGTTAAAGTTCTCGTGCACTTCCAAGAAGTCCTTTAAAACTTCAGTAAAGCCTACTATCACTTTACTGAAGGAATTTTACGATAAGAAAAAACTAATTTACTTATAATTCTACTTATTAATACGTGACATTGGCAAATGCACTCATCTGTGCGCCATGCCATAAAGAAAGAAAGAATACGGCTGTTGACTGTCGTCTTCGGACTGTAAGAATACCGCTAGGGTGTAATTATGATGTAACCTTTTCACTGTTCTTTTATAACTGATTGATATTGATAATGGGTAATAATATCCCATGTTCGTTTTATTGTGAGAGCCCATGATTAGTGCTCTTCAATAGAATGGTAGTTAACACATTGCCCTGCAGAATGAGAAAGGAAATTATTGTAGACCTGCCCTAGTTATTTATTTATGCGAAGGTCACTCAAAAGGGAGAAATTAAAAAAAAATAAAAAATTAAACCGACTTAAAAAAAACATTGAAAAGTACGAAATATCCTTCATTAATCAAAACTAAAGTACAAAAATAACTTTATAAATACGATATAAATACCCATATAACTAAATTTCACAGTTATTGAAGTATAGTTATTTCGTACTTTTCAGTATTTTTTTGTATTTACTTTCACAGGTGAAGTGATGGACTTGATGGCTTTAGTAGGATCAGCGGTGAACTTCGTGTTATATTGCAGCATGAGTCGGCAGTTCAGGTCCACTTTCACCCGCTTAGCACGAAAGGTTCTGCCGATCCCAACGCGCCCCAACGGTCAACCTCTCACCACATTAAAAGCGTAGCGTTTGCATAATATGACATCTTCGGTCGCTCAACTTTGAAATTGTAACCGTCTAAGGATTTTGTCAGTATCACTTACGATGAATAACGAATTTAGTTTTAGTTCAGAAGTTTAAACAACTTTGAGGCGGATTATGTCAGTGTGGAAAAATTTATAATTAAAAAATGAAGTGTGTACGAATTAGGGAAAATAGAAAAACCAAGATTGACTCAATTAAAATATAAATCATACGTATTATGAAAATGTCAAGAGTGTGTTCAATTTTAGTGTGCGAAGAGAACGTTACATGAACGTGAGTTTTTCTGTTATATCTTCCCTACGAGAAGGATTTGTCATGGACTCATGGAGCATATGGATAAAAATTTTCATGTATGTCTGTATAATGTATTTTCATATATGTGAAATCATTAATTTGTGAACTGTGTGAATTTTATATTCGATATATTTCTTTACAGAATCTGATATATTTAACTTCTGCCTATGAAAATTTATTTGCTATACCTACGTACCTACAGCAAATAATTCCTTCGTATGTACATGTACGTTATACCTATCTAGTTGTATTTAAGTATAAAAATACTCATGTGAACAATTGTGAGGCATAATTAATGAAATCTGCAGAAAAAAATGAATTATTGTTCAATCAATTTATATTTCTGATAATGACTCTATTTACTTAAAATATGCTATGATTTTAATTAATCTAGATATACATATATCTACTATTTGTTACTAAAAAGAAAATGTACATTTTGAGTCAATTAATTAAGTAAAGTAAGATTAGTATTGTTGAATAATTATTTATTGTAAGAAAATTTTTTGCTATGAGTGTCGCATCGGTTCAGATTTTCAGAGTCAAAACAACATAAGACTTAGTATTGATCGGATTGGAATTTGGAACATTCTCAATTCTAGCACATAACATTAGGTACCGTAGAATAATAATACTTAGATATTTTGTACTCACTGCAAACTTTTGTAGTTGAGAGCTATTGTTTGTCGCAAATGAGAATGCATGACTACTTGTTTGTCGTCAAATATTGTAAATCTTACATTAGCGCTTAATGGTATATTGTAGTTAAATGTAGAACACATTCTTAATTTTTTTTATTCTATTCACGCAAATTATTGCGTAGAGACTGACTACACTTCTCCTATTATCATATTTGTTCCAGACATTTCCAATTCGTTCGAGTTGATACTGACAAACCGGATATTGCTATTGGACACGAAGTCTCATTTGATAAAAAGCTCATTGAGACGGAATGACTTAAGATGAACACCGACGCCATTTCTAACGAAAGTTCACTGTAATAATTCAACGAAAAATAGTTCGTTGGAATTACTACCATAGGTGAAATTATGTCACCGATCATTTATTTCCTCACTTACTTATTCATAGTTTGAACCCGAAATGTTATGTATAATGTTATATCAAATGTTATTAATATCTCATGTTATTTTGTATATTACATAGTAAAATTTTTCATAATGTTTATCTCTTTTCATGATACGTAAATATTATTTCGTCTAAGTTTACACAAGTTTTAATTCAATATCGTTTGTTCATGTTTTTGGAGCTTTTCAAAACTCTTATTGAAAAGTTTGGCGATAATCGATTGTCGCATGCGCCAATTCATTAGGGAATAATGCGGGTATCTCTTTTTGTTGTAATGTGTCTATTAATTTAAAGTAGGTTATCACTAGGTATGCTTATGACTTTTTGATTTCGATGGTCATTTCTGATTAGATATATAGTTATGTTATAGAGTATTAATAGTGTAAGCCACATGGGTCAGTTCATGTATATATTTTCATGTCTATATGAACTTAAACGCTTTGACTGATTTAAGTAAATGGAGTGGTTAAATATACTTAATTTGATTTTGACGTTTCCAACGTTAGCCATGCTATTCATCCGTGATTTTTCTTATATCGGATTAATCATGTAAGCTGGTTTTGAATGTTTGTAGTGGACAGAGCATGAAGGCGCAACTAAATAACACATTGAAGCCTCTTGTAGCAATAAGTTTTGGGCTTACATTACCGCTGATAGAATGGAACCAGATAGTGATAGGCAGTGGTGCTAGGTAGCTAACCCATTGCCAATACGAGTTCCATTTAAGTAAGTCCTTGTCGCTTAGGCGATTTTAACGGTTTGGGCGGAAAGATCGATAGTTGTCACATTCTACAATCTCCTCCCCCAAACCAGTATAGAACCATTTTGAATTTTTTATTTTTGATACAAAAGTAAAGAATAGACACTCAATAATTTGTAATGTGAAATTATATTAGGTATGATGTACAAAATAAATTTGAAACATCTCACTTATTGCTGAATTTGACACTATATTGTATTTAATAATATGAATTTTGGATCACGTTTCGTTTAAATTTTTTTTTTGTTGTCCTACGAAAAAGGTTGAATGGTGAAAAATACTAGTTAATGAAAACTTATATATCTAAGACACAAAGTATAGAGGTCCGCTCTCAACAGTCTGTAGACGAAATCACGATTTGTGGTCTATCCACGAGATTTAACTTACCCTACATTATTATCTATGTTTCGTCTTAACTAAACATTATTTGTTCTTCGGTACAAACTTTGTTCTATTCTGTTTTAGGAATTTCTTTCAATATATTAAGCCAATTAAAGGTGCTATAATGGGAAAGTTTGTTATAACGACGTAATCTTTACAGAGATTAGTTAGGACCATTTTATCGGTGCTATGTTAATAGTTATTACTTTCTTATTCTTTGTTGGTATAATAATAATTGTCTACTAAGCAAATATAAGATTAACTCTGGTAATGTATTGTTTTAAGCAATTTATATACCTACTACAATAAAGTGAAAACATTTTCCTTGTCCGTGAATAGAATTATGAATACACTGACTTGTACAATGATTGTATACATAGTTATTTATTAATTATAATTCTTAATAAGACATCAATTTACATACATAATACACATATAAATGTATACTATATGAGAATGCTGTACCAAATGGGTTTTAAAACAAAATTCGTTGAGTGATTCGTAACATGATCGCCAAAGTGAGATACAGTCAGTATCATGGCCATAATAAACATCTCAACGGATATTTTGTATGTTATAAGACGAACTTATTAAAATAAGAGTTTAGAATTAAAAAATAAATGCAGACTTTACGTTTACATTACGTATTACGTTATAATATAGAATTTAAAAAGTAACGAAAAATGTAACAAAGAATATAAAATATGGAATGTTATATCGACATCGATGCCCTTATTGTTGATTTTGTTGTATACTTACCGTTTCTAGTCACGTTCACGTGCGTAGCCTTTATAGAACAGATCCCAAAAGTTGACTTGATAAATTACTATCCTACAAGTGAAACCTATTGATAACATGAAAATAAAAGTTTACAGCTACTCTCAGTAACAGAATTTCAGCATTTCTTTCATTTGATGCGATTACGAACATTTAGTAAAGTAGGTATACATAAATCTTTAATAATTTCCCAAGGGCAGTTTTCTTGTGTAGGAACTTAAAGAATGAAGATATTACACGGAAGTCTGAATCTAGTTATAAAGTCCCGGGACCTTGAAAGGATTAATATTATAAGTGAATTCAGTCACCTGTCTGAGTTACGAATCAGATAAAGGACGTTATGATCGATATCCAGACGCGACTTTGATATTTGAATCCTATTTTTATTCTAATTTTTTGTTCATTAGATATGTAAGGATAGATAGTAAATAATAAAAATAGTTGACTTGTTTCGAAATGGGTACTATTTAATGAGAAGTATAAACCAAAGACCGATTAATTTATAATCTAATTTATAATGACTTAGTTTCTGACCACGTTTGTGTGTTGATGAACCTAATTCACAACTCACAATGATTTTGTTTTACAAAGTGATAAATATTGTATAAAAGGAATGGCACTTACAAAACTGTTTATAACAGACATGTGTAGATATTATATATCGGAAATGAGACGTTATAGTGAAACACTTTAGACTGTAAAATACAAATGCATTATGTAAATGTAAACATTTATTAGTAAAGTATATATAGTATATTTAGGTACTCAATGTATTGTATAGTATAATGTATTGTGTATTGTATAGTATATATACTATATATTATATAGTCGCTCTATACGATACTGTATACTATACAGGGTGTATATGAAAACGGGACAGTTACTTTAATGGATGAAAGGGCATAACTTTAGTATGTAGTTACAAAAAGAATTATCGAAAAAAACGTATCCGTTTAAGAGTTATGACCGTTTTAATTTTCAAGTGTTATCCCCACCATTTCTCGTAAAATTGGGTTGATCGTGTACAGTTACAGATTTTAAATCTTACGTATTTTTTTATTTTGTAATAATTTCATCCGTTACTGAAATACAGTCTGAAAACCATTTTCGAAAATAATGCGTATACCCCAATGGGGGTTTTCAATTCTTTTTGTAACTACATACTAAAGTTATGCCCTTTCATCCATTAAAGTAACTGTCCCGTTTTCATATACACCCTGTATATTGTATAGTCGGTAACAAACACAGCTTGTAATGGCAAATACAAATAAGTATACCTATTAGTCGCTTAGTGAATAAAGTATAATATTTATATTAGATATCACTTTCAACAGAAATTTGAATTCTATAAATTTAGTATCTATATACTATAAGTACATTTTATTTATGAATTTTGTACGTTAGTTTTTAGGCACTTGTAAAACTAATACATATTTTTACAATTACATTGATTTGTTTTTTATTGACCCTTTATATTCGATGTATTCGAGTATTATGATCGACGTAGAGACCTATATATCTGTTGGTTGAAATATCTTTTAGTGGTTTCTGAAAACATACAGCAGTTTACATGATTAATTTATAAATACTAATAACCTCTTAGCATTTTGTTCATAACATTATCCCCAATAGGTTTTGTTCTACGACTTTTAAAAATTCCTAACTTTTTCTTTCATACAAAAAAAATTAAACCGCCTTTAAAAAAACACTGAAAAGTATAAAATAACTATCCTTTACTAATCAAAACTCAAGTACAATTAAAATAACTTTAGGGGCGCGCGTCTCTGAGATCGGGTGCGCTGCACTGTACAATTGGAATACGTACACAGAGTAATTACGTTTCAGACAGTACAACATAACTTAACAAATATTTTTTGAGGAACGTATTAAGTTCTGAAAAAATTTGTAGAACAAAAGTTAGGTCATAGCTAGACAGGAATTTTGCAGTAAGAGGTTATTAGTATTTTTCAATTAACCATGTACACAAATGACCCAAATACGAACTCACATAACTGGTATTTCGGCCTTAAAATAACCAACGGTAATTTAAAATTAAAGTTAAATAACTATTACAGTCAATAATATTAAAAAAAACTACGTAGAGTAGTAGTGTAACTGATATTATAGGGCAAATGAAAGTAAATATATCTCAATAGGAAAATATTTATATTTTTCCAAATATTTTAGCGACATCCAAAGTCTATTATTATTGTTACAAAATAAAATTTATGAATGAATATAGGTATTTGTTAATTGGCGTATTAATGTTTTTTTGTATTCAAGGTAAGTGAAATTATGTAAGTACTTATTCACTGACACTCATGCACATAAAGGCCTTAGGTCAGAAAATTATAACTTTTTGTACCTGCAGTACAATAACCACGATATTTTCATGTACCAAATACAAGTAAGAAAAAAAATTATATCAAAATAGAACAAAAGTAGCATTCACTTTTGAATAACTTCACTCCTTTTCTAATTCATGCTCAAACAGACAGTGTTGATCTAATTTATAAAAGTTAGGTCAAGTACCATAAGTACATCCATTTTCAATCAATTTAGTTTCAGTTCTTCATTATGAAAGGTCACACGATTAAAACTTTATTTTCTTTTATTACACTATCGAGAATGAGCCCTGGGAATTGAAAGCGGTGCGGCGGCGTCTCGCAATTCAAGGATAAAAATATTTTACCCGCACGCAGGATTTTCATGTAACGTTATTACTTTGTCACCTAACACCACTTCTGTGTGAATATTAAGTATATCTTGTATGTCTATTAGGTACATGAAAAGTCTAACATTACTCATTTAAATACCCTACTAAGCACTGTCATATTTTCCTAAGGACAGCGGACTTCCTTGTAATATATTTTGGCTATTATTTCTCTGTATACTTCTCGGATTTTGTGGGTACTAAAGTATTCATTAAACCCTTTGTTTATACATACATATAACATAATATATCGCTTTGTCCTTCAAACGTACACAATTTAACTTTTCAGGAAAAAAAAACAGTATTATTTCTAAAGAATATTCGGCAATTTAATATCCCGCTTAATTAATAATGTCGTTTCGTTTATTAAAAGGGCAGCTAAAATTATTTACATTTGTATCTACACTCGAAATTTAAAAAAAACATCAAATTTTTACACGCATTTGAGTATCTGGGTGACCGAGCTTTACTTGGTGTTTTATAAATAAAATAACAAAAAGAAGTCAGACCACATTGCAGGATTCGAACCCGCGTATTTCGGCTTGGTAGATCTACGCTCTGAGACTACTGAGAAGGTAAACTTTGTTGTGAAATCTGAAGAGTTTAGAGTTTAGAAGTTTCAAGTGTGTGAAAACATAGAGAAAACGAATTTTCAGAATTTTCAGATTTGGACCCTAGCTAGATCAATTTTAGACCACTGTAAAGCTCTATATTGTTTCATCGAAATCGTTAGAACCGTTTCCGAGAACGCAATTATAAATATACAAATATTGCTTACATAGTACTACTCTTTTAAATGACATTGTATCTTAAAATAAAGAAAGTCCATGAGATTTAACATTAAATTCATTCCTCAGGAAAATAAATAATAGATTTTTCTCCATGACCATACCATAGACTTAATAAATATCTCCAAAGCCAGACGCCGCGAGTCCGAGCAGCAACGGTAAGTTAATTTCCTTATTATAAGTACATTATTAAAATGTTATGTGTTATTAATAGGTACTTGATGCAAACTGAATTTAAACAAAAAAGGTCTGACCACATTGCAGGATCCGAACCCGTGCACTTCGGCGTGGTAGACCTACACTCAGCCACTATGCTGTTGATTTTTATATATTATCCCAGACTTGAGAGCCAGCTAGATCGATTTTTTGCCCCCTTCAACCCCTATATTGTAAATTTCATCGAAATCGCTAGAGCCGTTTTCGAGAAAGTGAAATCAAATATATAGACAAATATTGCCCGATTAATATAATAATGGATTAACAGTTACGGAAATTTACAATTAATTAATCTATTGGAAGGATTTTGTTGGCAGTTTTTATGCAATGAGTGATTTATTTATTTTTGTAACATAACATTGAAGAGTTTAGAAATAGAATAGAAAACTAAACTAAACAATTAGGTAGATTTTAATGTACAGTCTTATGTAAATTAAAAATTAAAGGAAGTAAATGATAAGGAAAGAAGTAGCGTATCTAAATTTTCAAACAATATTTCTCAAAGAAACAATGTATAATTACTTATTTATAGTGTTCCGATCCGAAAGTTTTTATTTACTCGTCTTCGTTCCAATTTCAGAATATTTAAGTAGGTAAGTACATGTTATACAACTAGCGAAATATTTTTACGTAACATAAAATACAGTTTTTTTTCGGTCTGTGGCAGCTTTTATTCGATAACCCAACGAATTCGGAAACAATAACTTAACATTGTCATTGTACAAATTCGCGTTACTTTGAAGAAATTTATCTATAGTCTGTATAAGTCTTATATTTTTTAGCTATCTTCCGTCTAAAATTCCAAACCTGTTAATCGACTGTGTTTCGCTTCCTAACGATGCATCCTCAGGAAAATCCAGAGATCAGATTCGATTAGCTTACCAATACCAATAAAGTGCTCGCCGGTTCAGTACGGTACATAATATTACCTATTGCAGTGGAACGACATGCAAATATTTTAGATATGTACCTGTGTATTTAATTACATTAAAATTGCGTATTATTGCGTAAATTTTTTTTGACAGTTTGAGTGGTTTCTATTGAAAGAATTACGATAATTATTTTTTGAAATAGCAGCTTGTCTCATCAAGCCATAAACTTAATCCATCGTAGACCGCCCGTTCTTGATAATTTAGAGTAAATAGTCAATGATTAAAACATAGTATAAAAAGTGTAAACATATTAAATACAAGTCTGCGAAAAAATGTTGTTATTTACTACGTCATTATTTGATAATTAGTATTCAATATTCATAACTTTTATTATGAACTCGTATTACAAGTGATATTGTAACTACGTGGTGAATGTTTTTACGCGACTTTCAAATAACATAGACAAACGAATTCAGAGACATTAGTACACTTCAAGGAGGTGACAGACTACCTCATGCATAAAAATAAGTGAAACGAAGTGTTATTCGTGCCATTATGTTGCTCTTCCTTGTGATCGTTGGTAGTGAATTGTCAATATAAATTGCGAGGCTCAAAAAGTTACGTGACATGAATTGAGTTTGTGAAATTTAATTCTCATATATGTGCAGAATAAAAGCTAGTAGTAAAGTCTAAACTCATAAATATGTTTTATACATTTAAATAAGTAATTATTATAAAAGTAATGGACACATGCGTGAAAAAATAATTGCAAATTTGTTCAAAACTATGCGTGAGCTTATCCTCACTTATCCCAACGATAGCCACATAAGTAATTATATTATTTCTTTGGTGGATTGGGTAAGAGAAAATGGAATGTGCAGAGATCGCATAAGTGGGCCAAAGAATAGAGTTTATTGATGATGATGAGTGATGAGTTAGCAACCTATTACTTCCGCTTTTCAAATCAAAGCTAGAAGTTGTGTCAAGATTTGGATGTGATTTTGTTGTACCGTTATTGGATATTCTATCCAGTGGGTTATTCACAAACGTCGGAAGCTCAAGTTTTCGTATCCGACAGAAAACTTTTCGATGATTTTGTCTATACGCGATTCACGAATCCGAAATATTATTATATTTTATATTATATATATTATATTATATATATATATCATATTACATATAGTCGTATTCACAAATCCAAGCCGTCGGATTGAATTTCGAACGATCGGCTTTTCCGCCACGGAAAGTTTCCGACGTTTGTGAATAACCCAGGTCGAATGAGTAATGGCGTAAATGTATGTGTGTGCAAATTTTTACAAATTCTACATTTTTAGAAGTATGTAAGTAAGACATAATAATATGTACATATGAGTAAAATGTACCCATCATCATTATCATATTGGGAGGCCTCTCATTTGGTTATTAATACAAAGCCTTGGGCTTCAATGTATGGCTGAATAAGTTGCTCCGTTAGTTATGCTCCTACCTATTATTGTTACACGGCTAGGCGCAATCACACATAAAAATGGTACTGTAATATACATTTAAACAGGTATCAATATATGTTATTAGAATACGTATATATATGTTCGTTTTTAATGTTTCATTCTTATAGTTTCGGTGGGTATATGGATAGTAAGAATTTCAAACAAACTTAACGAATTATCTTTTTAATGAAATTATTGTGTTATGATGATTCAAAGACAAAATTATATAGGTACTTGTAACTGTTGAGAACACCGTCTTAGTAATTTTTTTACCTGCCGAAAAAAGAAGGAGATTCTCAAGTCAGTGCCTGAATTTTTTTAAAACCCTACAAAATAACTTTGTAGAGTTTAGTCCGATTTCAATGATTTTTTTTATTTGAAAAAGTATATGGTATGTCCTGGTACTGGTGGTGGTACTACTTAAACAAAAGAACTCCTCGACAGTTTACACATTCTGATGACGGTTTTATTTAAAGTTAGTTGTAGTGCTACCCCAGATTTTTAATTTAAAATAAAGAAATTATAAAGAAAAATTAAATCGACTACGAAATAAAAACAATGAAAAATACAAAATAATTATCCTTTATTAATTAAAATTCAAGTACAGAAATAACTTAATAATACGTTATGATACTCATACGATTTAATTTGACAGTTATTGATATCGGAGCCAAACCAATAAACAACTAATGGAAAGTCTACTAATTTGGTGGGTTTGGCACCGACTTCAGTAACTGTCAAATTTAATTATGTAATAGGTATTTGTATATACATACCGTACTTAAGAAGTTGTTTTTGTACTTGAGTTTTGATTAATTAATAATTATATTGTATAATATTTTTTAGTGTTCTTATTTGAAATCAGTTTAATTTTTTTAATTATTGCCCAATATCTGAGCTCAATACTTGTAAAACTTTAATACTAATGAATTATTCTGTAAACTAATTAATATCTAAGTGCTGTTAGATAATATATGTTCTTATTTAATATATATAATAATAAACAAGATAATGTTGTTTAACCATAGTATTTAATCTTTTTAAATTGTTACTAACTTTTATAATAAATACATAGTGAGCTGATTGAATCCACCATAGAGAATAAGTTATAAGAAATAAATGTTGTTTCTTCGTGTGATGTTTTTCTGGTGTCTAAATAATTAACTTTCTATAAATATCCCATTAGATGTCGATTGCAGGGGTGTACTAGGCGCCCTTAAACAAATTAAGTACACCACTATCCAGGTGACAGTAATAATAACATCATCAATTACTCAACCCACACCTCACTCTGCCGGCCTGAGCAAGCCACGTTGCAAAGTGGCATTTTATAAATTGTGCAATCTTTGCTGGCAGAAGAGAGAGGTTCCGGAGGACTGGCGCACCGCTGTCGTAATACCACTCTATAAATAAAGGGAAAGATTCCCATTTAGACTGCGCGTGTTATAGTGCCATCAGCTTGGTCAGCTTAGCGAGTAAAGTCTATACCAAGGTATTGACTGAGCGTATGAAAGGCATTTCTGAAAGATATTTGTGGGAGGCACAAGGTGGTTTTAGAAACGATAGGGGTTGTTTGGATCAGATGTTCTCGCTCCGCGGTATTGTGGGGTAGTTTCTGGCCATAGGTCGGAAAGTTTTCTGTGCTTTCGTGAATCTTGAAAAACCATTCGATAGAGTAGTGCAAAAAGACTTGTGGAGTCTGCTGCCTGAATATAGCGTGGAGGGCCCCTTAGTGCAGGCTAAGAGGTCATTATATCGAGGCCACAGAGCCTATGTAAGGATAGATGGTGACTTATTCAGGCGCCAGACAGGGCTGCGTGATGTCTGCTTGGCTTTTCGTGCTATTCGTGCTATATTTAAACAGTTGCCTCCAGACATTAAAAAGTAGTACTCGTATGAGTTGAATGATATGTGTTGGTACAGTGGTAAACTTCTTTCTCAGTACAAGCTGTTCGATTATGGAACTCTCTACCTAATACTGTAAGACGTACCAACACCCTTTTTAGTTTTAAAGGTCAACTTAAAATTTATTATCTTTCCTACTAGCTGTTATTTTATTTATTTATTTAATTTTTCATTTGTCTGTGTATATGTCCATATGTATATTATGTATATGTATAACATGTATTATGTAATATGTAGATATGTAGAGAGTGCATTATATATTATTATATATTATATTATACATTATTATGAATGTAAATAGTATGTGTATTTGTTATTATTTATTTATTTATTTGTATTTTATTATTATTACTATTATTACCTATTATTTTTTTTTTTTTTTAATTAAGTACGTATTCACATCAATATCAATTTTGCATCGCCTACCGTAAATGTACTCTAAAGCTTTCTGTTACCCTAAGGTTGCTTGGAAGAGATCGCTTTAGCGATAAGGTCGCCCAAATTATACAACTCTTTTTTTTTATTAATATATTTGTATACTTTTAATGGTGCAATAAAAGAGTATTATTATTATTAAACTGCCTTTTGCAGAGTTGCAGACACTAGTTACATGCATGAAAGAAGACTGTGAAGTGAAAAGATTGTGTACAAACATGAATATGAATGTGTACAAACTAAAGTTCTGGTATTTGAAAGGTAAGATGTACAGACAAAGTGTAAAATATGGCAATGCGCAAATGGAAATGTCTAGGACAAGTGAACGAAATTGTATATCCGGGGAGTGCGTTTTCGAGGGATGGAAGATGTGAGTTGGATGTGGAGAGACGACAGCTGCAGCAGCAGCAATAAAGTTAACGGTGCTCTGTCCGCATTAGTAGGCAGTGTGAATATATCTAACTCAGCCAAAATGGCCATACACAATGCGGTGTTGGTTATAACTTTATTGTACGGCAATGACGCCTGGATATGCCCGAAATCGAGAAAAAGTAAGATAAATGCAGTAGACATGCGATCTCTTAGAAATATGTGCTGTGTGACTCTTACGGATAAAATAAGCAATGAAGAGATACGCGGTATGACGGGGTTGCACGACAGTGCTATTATAGAAATGAAGAAAGGAAGGCTTAGGTTGTTTGGGTATAGAAATAATGAGTGATGAAAGACTGACGGAGAAAATCTACAGAGCGAAAGTGAGTGGTAAAAGAAGCGAAGGAAGACCAAGGCTGACTTATGAAGATCAAATAGTCAGAGTGTTAGCCGACGGAAATGTCAAAAGCACTCGCGTACCTAGGCAAAAATATGTGAGGAGAATGATGAGATTTGAGGAAGCGAAAGAAGCATGTAAGGACCGCGACATTTGGCGCTCCGTTTTTTCTGACTATCCCGTTAGGGATACAGCGTGGAGATATATATATGGAGATATATATATATGTATTCTATGTATTTCTAAAATGTTAATAATAAAGCTGCTCTTCTCATCTATGTTTTCTCAGGTCAATTTATGTACATTTTTATTCAACTAATAAGTAAAAAATAAATAGACAAATTTTTGATTTTGTTTACCGAACAGTAACTACAGTATTTTTTAAAACTTTGTACTGATACATTGAAACATAATATTAACATCAAATACTGGTTTAAGACAATGAAATACAGTAGATAAAATAAATACAGAATAACTTCTGGTCATTCACATAATATATTGCCAAGTGAACATTGTGTGGAGAGTTAGAACTGTTTGATGACACGTATTTACTGTGATGGTATCGTAAGCTTGTCAGTTATAGCAAACGTTATAGAGTATAGAGTCTATAGAGCAATGAAAATCAAATCACAATCACACGTTAGTTATAAGACGTGTAGGGCTGTCACTGCAAAAGACTTTAAGTATAAGTATACTTTCCTATTTTGAATTCTAAAATAAAATATTATTTGAATTATCTTAACAACAAATAAAAAAACTGATGCTGGATTTCACATTCAAAAATATTTTGTAACTAGGTTAAAGTCAAAGTCAAATCAATTTATTCAAGTAAACCCAATTACAAGGTATTTTTGAACGTCAAATCTACTTTAGTTCGGTTCAAAGAGAAGAGAAAAGAGAAAAGAAAATCTGGACACTGAGAAGAACTGACAAGAAACTCAGCTATGTATCATTTTTTTAACATCATTTTACAAAAGGTTTATTAAAATACAATATTCAGAGAGCCAGTAAATGCATGTGCAGAGAAGATCATTTCCAGACTATTGTTTTATCTTCGTTCATTTTATAGTATCTCTAATTAATGTACGTTTTTTAACTAATCTAAATCTATTTTCTGTTAATTGAGTGACTTCTTGAGGAACTTTATTATTAAAACGAATGCAGTTACTCAAAAATGAAACGTTGGACTAATGTAATTTAAATTTTGGAATAACCAATTTATCACGACCTCGGGTTTCCATACCACCAATATCGCCTTTCTTTATAAATAGATCTATATTTTTCCTCGTATACATAATAATTTCAAAGATGTATAAGGACGGCAAGGTGAGTATATCAATGTCTTTAAAACGATATCTTAGTGATTCTCGTGCATTCATACTGTAGATGGCACGTATCGCTCGTTCTCTTTTGTAAAATAAAAATGGAGTTAATATGCGTCGCTGATCTCCAAAGCAAAAGTCCGTAGGACACTAGGCTATGAAAATATGCGAAGTACACCATACACCTACACCTGGCCATATCGGCATCCGTCAATTGCCTAATGCGTCTAATGGCATATATCGCGGAACCGAGCTTACTAGCCAATGCCCCGACATGGGTGTACCTACTTGAAAAGATGTATTTGGCTTTAATAAACATTCAATGTAAGGAGGTAATGAAAACTCAACGTAATTCGAATCCTTCTAAATATTATACCTACATCATGAAGATCAGCGCAAGCGTATTGACAGTAACCACAATATTTTTTTCAAAAGATGATTTCCTTTTAATTTGTAACAGGGCGGTTTAGTGTCTTTGTATTAGAAATGAGAGGAACACATTTTCAATGTTTTTATTAAGTTTGTCCTTTTTTTGCTAGTAGAATTAAAATGTTTTGCATTTGGTTTAACTCTTCTGTTGTCACACTGAGGTATAGGATACCCAATAATTGATGGCGGACTAGAAAAAGAAAGCAGACTCATTCGATTTAAAAGTGATCTTTATAAGGCAAATATATACTCGTACCTACGCATAAATATGTTGTTCATTTATTCGTAGCGATTGTTTCAACACCAAAGACTAATTTAATTTATAATTACGTAATAGTTTGTCACGTGAGGATTGTTTAACTTAATAAATATTACAAGTACGTATTAACTCGATTCAAATGTTAATTGAATTTCATTGATGGTTGTGCTTTTGTGAAAAGCTTTTGTGAAATATAGTACCACGTTTTAATGTAGGTATGTTATATACGAATATAATACACAATACAATACATACTTATTGCTTACATTAAAAACAAATGCTTTTATTTTATTTCTAATAGTAATTTAGAATAAAACCACATGCGCTTCTGAAATTTTTAAAAGAAAAATATATAATTCCATCAGAGAAATTGTTCAGCAGAAGATAGCAGGATGTCTTGAGTGCATTTTGAGTGGCCTCGAGTTATTGCTAGTTCGTACTACTTATAGATAATGTAGATTTGTTGACTTTATTTACATTAACAAAAAGTACATACATATGTTAATATTTAAAACTTAAAACTACACATTATCTTAAATAATAAACTTCCTCAAAGTTGCCGCTTAGAAAGCTGTCATTGCTCAAGGTACCCAGCAGACTGGCAGCATTGCCTCTTTGAATAGCCAAACTGATTCGTTGGCGGAAGAAGCTGCCAGCCGAGAACTTGAAGCGGCGTAAGTATGCGACTCTCTCTGAGAGTTTCATATTTACGCCCTTTGCAGTCGAAACTTTGGGTCCCTGGGGCCCCGAAGTCCATCGACTGGTTTCTGATATTTGTAAGAGACTGGTCGAGGCTTCGGGAGAGGCCTTCGGCTTCGAGGTCTCCCGAAGCCTCGACCAGTCTCTTACAAATATCAGAAACCAGTCGATGGACTTCGGGGCCCCAGGGACCCAAAGTTTCGACTGCAAAGGGCGTAAATATGAAACTCTCAGAGAGAGTCGCATACTTACGCCGCTTCAAGTTCTCGGCAGTGCTGGCCGCGGCACCTGCTGACTTGGAAGTCGCCGGCACATGGGAAACAGCAAGTGTATCGACACAAGTGGCATCCCACACCAGCGATCTTCCAAGTTTCCAAGGAATGAGCGTCAAACCATCCGGTCTCCTGCTGTCGCTGCGTGCAATACAAGCTACAGGCTCTAAGACTGCAGGAACGCCAGCGGCGACAAGAGCCCGCCGAATGACGTCATTCAAGGCAGCATGTCGTGACATGCGGCCCGCACTACGTAAACAGGATAAACCGTGGTGACCTAGTACATCGACGAGATCACCACAGCGGCAACGGTGAAGAAGGCTAGTCCTGGTCCCCAGACGAAGGGATACTATGAGAGAAAGCGTGGTATTGTCGATTAAGGTTCCTAAGTTTTGTGAAGGTATTACCTTCAACCAGTGTCCTGACTCCTTCTCAGAAACAGCTAGGAGGCGAGACCGATCTTTTTCGGTACTACAAGAATCTAAAAGTTGTAAATGAACATTTTTGCTTAGAGGATCATCCCAGTGTTTCTGAGAAAAGGTCGAGGTAGGCAGGTTAGTACTCGGACAAACACTTAGCCAAGCATTTTGAGCATCAGTCAAGCCTCCTCAACCTCAACCGATCCTAAGGAAGGGCGAATAACAGATAGGAAAAGGTTTTCCGTGCTGTAGGCTGACGAAAGAAAAGCAGGCAGTGACACACTCGAGATTTTGCGTATGCCCAGGCCTCCATAACAGATAGGAAGCGAGGCTTGATTCCAGACCCTGTCATCAACAAAGGAGCAATTTAATATTTTAGATAATGTATTTTTTAGAATATTGTCTACAGATTTTAAAAGCGTTTGAAATTTAAAAAGCTGAGAACAGCGAAGAGCATATGTAAATTTTGGAACGAAAAGGCAAAGGGACAATGAGGAGAGCCATGTGGGAATTAATTTTGAAAAGTTTGTCTGAAGACTGGCTAAATTTTTGTATTTGATCACTGATAAAGCAGGGTATGGAGTCATCTAAAACGGGAGCATCTAAGAGGTACAGCGATTCTTTTGACAAGACTTTAATATTTGGTGCCAGATTGTTAAATTTATTAATTATTTCATTTTTTGTAATAGTTGGAACAGAATCGGAAACAAAGAGTTCACATTTAGAAAAATTTAATTCTAAGCCAATATCTTTAAACCTTTGAATGAGGGTTTTAAGGTCTTCTAAAACAGTAATTGCTTTACCTCCTATTGTTCCGTCGTCAAGGTACCAAATATTAAATTTGGAATTTAAATTACAAATCGCAGGATGGATAGCCAAACTGAAAATAGCTGGTCCGAGAGGATCACCTTGTTGACAGCCAACTTCAGAATGTAATAAATTATCTTTATATATTAATTTTGAAGGACTGCTGTAAGATTGCCAGAGGTAGGGATATATGTCCGGAACATGCTGTTTTATCTGTGTCAACAAGGTGGATCTATCAACAGAATTAAATGCATTTTTATTTCTACTTTGAGGAGTACCTTACCTCCATCATGTGTCAAGAAAGCAAGCGCCGCATGCACTGCCGCTTCACATCCTCTCTTTGAGCCAAAATCTACTTGTGTAGGACAAAAATAGTTTGATACGGTAGAGAGAATGTGACGGCAACAAATTTTGCAGGCAATGCGGCGTATAGTTGCACCTACGGCAATTAGCCTAACGCCACCATCTTTTTTTTTCAGGGCACATAAATTGGCACCATACAGAATGTCGGTTATCTCCGGGGGCACCTTACCAGCCAGCATAACGTTTATTAGAGCTGTTAAACTAGATAAGAGTGTCTTACCGGTATCACCGACAGAGCCTGTAATCAGATCTTTATAATGATGTGGCGTTAAGCCATCGAGACTTCCCGCGGAACCACTTTTAAAAGAATTTATTGCGGCAAGCACATCTTCCTCCGTAGCTCGAGTCGACACATCATTTGGATGTGGGGGATCTGGCAGACAACAAACCACAGAGGAAGAGGGATGCTTTGATCTGAGAGCAAAAAGAGTCTCGGCCGTATTCGGTGCCAAAACATCGCTGGAAAATAGCAAGTCGTCGGCACCTCTTAGATCGCCGTCGCTAATTTTTGTTTCTATTTTTGGAATACTGTCAGAATTGAAAGATTTGTAAATGGGCCGAACATGAATGCTCGGAACTGAAGAGTTAGAGCACTTATGTTTAATTTTTTGTGTCAAGGAAATTTTGTCTTTATCGTTTTGTTCCAAACATGAAGTTCTATAACCGAAAATGAGCAGTTCTTCCCAATCGCATTTGTCATTTCGGTTTAATATTCTTTGTATTATTAAATTAAGAGATTTGGCAACGCTGATGCGTGCGCCACGTGGAATACGCTTTATTAAGCATACATTGTTTTTGAGCGAACCAATATATTTCCAAAAAGGTGTGCGATTGTGATTGGAATTTGAGGAATTAGTCAAATTATTGGACTGAGATAGCACTGATAAGGAAGTGGGGTCTGAAGCAATGCCGGCAGTGTCACACCGTTTGTGTACCCTGCCGACATGAATCTTCAAGCCCCTATTTCCACGAAAATAACGAGGTTGGGAACACTGCTCTCATTTTATTAAATTTTCTAGCGATGTGTCATTAATTATAATATGTGAGCTAGAGGAAGGTGAGGATGTGAGGGCCGGGAGCATATCACGACATAATATTACGAAAAATTACAAAAAAACTACAGTGAAAAATAAGCTATAAGCGCTAAAATCTCTAAGCAACCGTTCTTGTTGACGTTGCTACGGCAGAACTGTCACACCCGGCCGGATGAGAAAAACCCAGCAATATGTGGACTGCAGCTGCGTCCACCACCTGAAACAAAAACACCACTGAGAGAACCAGATATGGGGAAAATGATGGTAATGAAATTTGACCAAAAAAAAGCGAAAGGACTTTAAAATAATTTTAAGAAAGAAGAGTCAAACAGTTGTCAATGGTGACAATTGACTTTTTTTTTTTAGATTTATATGTGAAATTTATATGATTTGTTCTTGTCTTAAAATTAGCTTCAAAAACCGTATTATACTTAACTATGCCGTCATCATATGAAGTTAGAAATAACACAATTTCATGAGTAGTTCTTGAGTACAATGCATAATTATCTTGCATTATGCATACGCATATTTGCATATTTTGCAGATTTTAAGGAAACTTTTGCATCTTATTAAATTAATGTTGTAAATTCCGTTTTGTATTTTGCTTTTGAAATGCAATAAATAATCAGTAGGTATTTATTTCGTGAAAAACTGTACTATAGACTAGTTTCATTTTGTGACGTAGCTGCGCCATAACGAATATCTCAATTTAAAATTATCATGTTCCCAAATTCTAAAAAGTAGGAAATTAAATTTTTACCTATTCATTAAAAAAAGCCTAGTTAACAAAATAATTCTGAAAGCAGCTGTAGGTTTCCGAGATCTTCCATTAGATTACGTAAATAGTGTGTTTTACAATTGATGCGGTTATTTTTAGTTTTTATCCATTCCTTGAAATATTAAAATTACAAGTACAATAATCAAAAGTAACGTCGCGCTGATTTTACTGTTTTCTATAATATTATTATTTTTGATTTTGAATAAATTCCTAGAAATAAGTACAATAATTTTCTGAAGAAATATAATGTGGTAACGTCACGCTGACTTTACTATTGAAATATTTATACAGTTGAAGACCCGATTTGATTGTATTTTGAGCTCAATTCTAATAAGAACTTACATTTTTCTTATGAATGCGTGGCTCAGGAAAATTTTTTTTCACATGAAAGTTACTTTGCATTTCATTAAATAAATCTAAAAGTAGGTATGTGAATTCTACGAAGTAACTTTTTCCTTCTGTAGTTCTTACTACGTCAATCAAGATAGACTCGATAATAAGATTTTCAGGAAAATTAATTAGTCTTATTCTATACAAAATTATTAAACTCAAAATTAGATTACTTAAATTTTCTTATTGTTTGAGCTTTATTTTATGAAATTTTGATTGTTCTTTTCTTGACTTCCAAATTGAATGACTAAGAAATTACAAATTCAATCAATTATAAGAGCGAATATTGTATCAGAAGATATTAGGTATAAAATGAGTTGTGATCAAAGTGATTTTTTTATGTTGTAGGCACTTTGAGAATTCATTTATTAGTACCTACGTACACGTACATACATAAGTTTCATATGGAATCAATTGTATGTCTCTTCGTCTGTTTTCGTCTTCGTTTTTCGATTTCGATTTCGAGATTATTTGACGTAAGCAACTTAAATTTGGAACAGTTATACTTGGTTACAGCATTATCTTCAACGGCCACGATACTTAACGCTCCTTCCTCTTTGACTACTCCGTTATGGATTACAGCGTGAGCATATGTATAAATGTGTAAGCACAAACACAGACGAAGTGGAAGTTTGAGTTCGGCTTCCGGGGTTACTTTTTTGGGGTGATTAAATAGATAATTAAACACATTGTTTTTGGGCCAGTCACGTGTGATGTATCAAATGATAGCTCTTAACCACAAATTAAAAAAATGTGTAACAGGTTACTCAGTGCTTTTTTAACACACTTAAAAAAAAACTTCAAGAATTATTGACCCCTTACCTTATCTTCAAAATTGTCGCTCAGAAAAATTTGAAGAAGATGATAATTTTGAAAAATAAAGTGCACATCGAAGAAATATTATTGGGATTGCATTAAATGTTTTCTTTAAAGTAAAAAAAAAGGTTGACGTCAAACTTTGTTTTCGGTTAGGGGTTAGCGAAAACTGCTGAAAGTACAGATACTAAATGCGCAGTAATGATGACTGCGCTGGGCCGGTTTTTTACATAAGATTAATCTTTAGAAACAAGAGACCCAGTGAATGACATATTAATATCCCCACAAATATAACTTACCTAACATTTCCATCTTTTTTAACCGACTTCAAAAAAAGGAGGAGGTTCTCAATTTGATTGTATTTCTTTACGTTTGTTACCTCAGAACGCCGTCACTTTTAAACCGATTTGAAAAATTCTTTTTTTATTTGAAAGGATATACTTCCAGATCGATCCCATTTGAATTTCACTGCTACTGGAGCTTGGATTTCGAAGACACCAAATAACGCTAACTGCTTATAAGCTTTATTTAATTAGATGTATCTCTTGCGCCTCCATCGCGCAGTCATCGCGCTCTAGAATTAGGTAAGACGTTAATTATTGTAGACCTAATTTCCATTTTTTTAAATTTTTTTGTGTAACTATATTTAGGATCTAAATAAAGTTCTAATTAAGTTGTATGTAAAGTAGCTAACGATACATACGACAACGTTAACCATGATTAACTGTCAGAAGAAATAATAATTTCAGAAATGTGTATGTGCAATTATTATTAACATATAATGTCTACACGTATAATAATACATCAAACTTCATCGGGAATTTTATGTTGTAGATAGACTATCTACAACATAAAATTCCCGATGAAGTTTGATGTATTATAGAAAATTCCCACAACGTATGAACGTATGTAACAATTCTATTTTTAAATTTATCTGAGCTATGCATAAATCGTACTGTAATCGATCGATATAAAGATGAGTTATTATTTCAACCTAATTATAGTAGATTATACTGAATTCCTCATGAAATCTAAAAAAGGGACACCCATTGAATCAACTCAATACGTAGTCTGCTTTTACGCTACAGGCGTCTTTATCGGAGGCTAATTGAATAATTGAGAAAGACCTAATTAGTCAAAGACAAAAGTACACATAACAAATCTTGTATTTTTACATTAAAAGCTTTTGAGAAGAATGCAAAAATAATTTCAATAACGGTTACTGTTTACATTAAGTCAACATGAAACATTTATTTATTCATCTGAATCTAAATGGCAATCTATCAACATTTCTACTACTCATAAGTATTGTATTTTTACTAGTAAGTATTGAAAATAAATCGATTTTTTCGATAATTAGACTTTTTTAACGCAAGCCTTTAACGCGTAAATATTATGAACAATAATGCCAGGTATTTTGGTAAAATTGCTGGCTGCTTATGGTACACACACTACACGTTCTCACATACCAGTTTTATTTTTAAATTTATTATACGAATGAGATTATATTTCAAGGCAAGTATGTCTTCATTTCGTCTCGTAAGACTTATAAAAAGAAGGGAGATACTTGTATTTTAAGATAACTTAGATACTTTCATTCCATCATTTTTGTGAGTAGACACCTGTAATAAAAGGCGTATGTTATTAGCGAGAGATAATTATTGTTTTTCATAGGACACACTCTTAAGTCGCTGTATTATGGTATTCGTCACGAGAGAATATTCAGTTACTCTCCTTGTTTCTCTACCTTTTGGAATATAATAATTGTCAGAATGGTGAACGTCTAATTAACCAACCAACACATTTCTCTAAATGAAATCCGTTAATAAAATAGGATATTGTCGATACTGAAAATATCTTAAGAGAGATTGCAATGCGAAATGATACATTATTTAGAGTAAGTAGGTTTAGCGTTGAATGTCTACATATTTTCACGAATAGCCCTAATTATGTAGAAACACCTGTTATTCTGTTTTTATCGTGCTTACTACTTTGAGTCTATTAACATATTATATACTTTTTTTAAGGAATTTTTTATCTACTTCTTTTAGTTTTATATTTTCGAAGCTGGCATGCCTATATAATTTTAAAACTTCCGTATTTTGTGTGGGATCCTTTGCTAAACTTTCAATTTTTTCTAATTTTAAACACTCCAAGAAATTAGTAATTTTAATTTTCCAACGCTTTAAAAGATTGTGATAATTAATTCTTATATGTTTTTCATTTTCTATAGCAGACCATTCTTGCAGGGTTGAAAAGGTTTTTCGATGTTCTTTACAAATATTGTTCACTATAGGTTCAGTCTCTACATCTTTTTTGATAATAATTTGAGTAGTACCGGCATCAATATAACAAGTTGGTATGATACTTGTAGCCTTACATGCTTTTTTATGCAACGAACTACTGTATTGAGTAGATGCATGTCTTTGTTGTACTGTTCCATTTCCTACTTGGACGTGTTTGGATGCTCGGCTTAGCTTTTCTCGTATGTCATTACTACATGAAGCACAAGCCGCAGTAGATGAATTAGTTTTTTGAACCTTTTCTTTGTCATATCCTGTATGTTTGCTAGAGTTTTGGTTTACTTCTGATAGTTCGTTAGTAGAAAAATTGTCAGCCGTGGAATCATTTTCATTTCGTTTCTTGGATAAAAGTTGAATGGTGTTGATTATTAAGTTTGGTGTAGGATCATAACCGAATTTGCCTAAGGCTTGAACAAATGACCTCATAAGAAAGTTTTGAGAAAAAAATACACAAATATTTTATGTGATGAATGAGTCGTTCCAAAAACTTTTGCCTTTTGTTGAGAATTCCGAATATTTATATTATTTCGGTACAAAAACACGTTTTACAAATTATACAGTTATTCATAGTTTTGTATGTGACATTTGTCATAATTTTTTTTATATGGTGTGGCGCGAAATAAGCTCATATGCCAATGACAATATAAAAACGGGAAAAGGTTAAGTAATTAAGGTAAATAAGTAAGGTAACAAGGAATTTAGATTCGGAAGAATCAAGTTCAGAGCATGCCGGAATTGAAGTATCGGAATATTGAAGTAATAAAAAAAATAATTATATACTAATGAGAAAGAGAAAGACAAATTAAATAATACTGAGTTTTAATATTATTAGAGGAAACAAAAGATGAAATAATTTTATATATTACAAGCTGAACCCGGCCACGCTTCGCTAGGGCTCAGCCATCGGCTACCTTTTAAGTTTTGTGGACACAAACATACGGAAGCTAAATTTTTATATATATAGATAGGATTACTATTTACAATTTAATTTACAATGTATAAGCAACGACTTCAAATAAGTTGGTAAAGGGACAAGAGAAGTACGGAGTAAGGGAGTGATTACACAGTTGGGACATGAGAAAAGAACATGGTTTAAATCGTCCACATCAGCCCTGCACAGACACAAAACACTAACTGTTATATTAATTTTATCGAGGTGGGCTGTATATTAGTTATGACCCAACCGCATACGATCAGGAATGGATATTATTGATTTTGTAAATTAAATTTTACTGAACACTTTGAAGTTCAGTATGAATTTATTTAATGTTGAAGAAATTTACTCCAAGAATATTAGAGATAAGTTTTGGGCAAAGCAACCAAAAAATTATGGCAGTAATTATAAAGACCACAGTGCACAGCTTGATTAGCTAGAAGATCGGCTTTAACATTACTTTTAATATCGCGATATCCCGAATTCCATACAAACCAGAATAGTTCTTATAAACACACTTAAACAATAATTAGAAAGTTTCAAAAATTATGGGATGCTGTGTATTTGATTGAAAAAGGTATCTAGACAAAGCTTGGAAGGTACTCATAGTATCAGTAAATATTATGGCTTTATTGAAAGACATAAGAATAACATACTCAAACTTAAAAAGCTCAAAACACTATGGGATATATATCTAACTCAGCCAAAATGGTCTACACAATGCGGTGTTGGTGCCAACTTTACTGTACGGTAGTGAGGCCTGGATATGCCCGAAATCGAGTGAAAGTGAAATAAATGCAGTAGAAATGCGATTTCTTAAAAATATGTGCAGTGTCACCCTTGCGGACGAAATAAGCAATGAAGAGATACGCAGTGTAACGTAAAAGTTCGTTACATAAAAATAATACTTATAATTAATAGTATATATCATCACGCTGTGTCTCTAACGGAGTGGGCAGAGAGGACTGAGCGTCGAGCGTCGTGATTCTTGATTTTTTTCTTTGCCTCCTCGAATCTCATCATTACGATGGATTCGGAAAAGATCGGCCGTGTTCGTATGGTAAGAGCGCGACAGTGGATGCGCCGAACGTGTGACCTTGTTCTCACTCTCGGACTGTTTTTTTTGCTGCTACCGTCTTGTTGTGTGCACACTTATTTAACGTACTGTTCATGACTTATTATTTGAACATATTTTTATTTGCATTTGCATTAAATCAATTTATAAAATCGTGATATACCTATTACGCGAGATAGTGCAGTTTTCTTAGCTGCATACATTTTCACCCCGTAATCGGGGTCCATGATTAGAGTTGCGGCTTTACCAACCCAATATATCTGCCGCTCGATCTGCATGTTGCGCGTATACTGCGCACCCGCCAACGAGATCCAGACGCAACCCCATGTTACAGCAGTATGACAGGGTTGCACTGCAGTGTTATTGTAAAAATAAAAAAAGGAATGCTAAGATGGTTCGGGCACATGGAAAGTAAAAGTGAGTGGTAAAAGAAGCCAAGGAAGACCAAGGCTGCCTTATGAAGATTAAACAGTTAGTGTTAGCCAACGGAAATGTCAGAAGCACTCGCATACCAAGGCGAAAATGTGTGTGGACAATGATGAGATTTGAGAAAGCGAAAGAAGTATGTAAGTACCGGAACGCTTGGCGCTTAGTCCTCTCTGACTACCCCGTTAGGGATACGGCGTGAAGATTGTATGTATATATGTATGTCAGATAGGTACATTTTTTGCGACTTTAGAAGCATGTCTTACGAACTATTAATTTGTTACCTCTACATTATTTTTGTAGACTTAAAGATTTATAATACCTAATAATAATATACCCAAGACGCTTATGTTGCACGGGTTTTTTTATTACTCAGTTATAAGTGTACAAGAAAAAAAGGAAAGCCTAGGTCTTATTCATCTCCAGAAATTGATGTAGAAAGATTGTTGGGAAGCTTCTGTGCCCGTGTCGAATTCGCACTTAATTTTGTCTTACGCATCAGAGAAAACATCTCTGAAATATTGTTTAGAACGACGATAAAGAAACACCTCTAAAAATATATTTATGTTTAATGATTCGATTCATTACAAACATACGTATCTACCACAATAACTTATTAAAATGTGAAGGTTTGTGCTGTTTTGTCTCCTCTTCTCTCTATCAAGTTCATTTATATAAAGTTTCGTAACAAGAAAATTTATTGACAATTAATGTACAGTCTGACGTTAAAGTTTTAATATAAATAGATTTAGGGTCAATTATAGGGTCAACTGTTTCCAGCTAATTGCTAAAAGTTTCCTTTATTTTCATAATACAATTGTGATGAATGAACACTTCTAAAGGAAAATTCCTTTTAAAAACGAAACTTTTCTATGATTCAATTGTCGAAGCTTTGACTGTAAAGGGTTCTTCACGTATAATTACTTTTAGTGCGGCATTAAAAATAGAGTCAATGATTTTAAATTCTTACGAAGCAAACAATTTCTGACCATCCCTGAAGGTACATACGGTATCAACAAAAAAAAACAAAATCAACAGTTAAGATGATTTATGAATACCTACTCCTTTCTATATTATTATAATTGTGTAATAGACTAAATTTGTTATTTTAAACATTATGTATATCCGTGATTTGTTATTTCTATATATTATAAGAATTTCCAGTCAATTACACAAAAAGTTTGACTCTAAAACAGTTAACTCGTAGCTTGCTAAGCTTGATTAGTTGCCATGCAATTAACTGGGAGAGTATCCGGCAGTGAAGTTTGGTTAATGAATTGGCTTTTATATCATGTTCTAGGCAAACATTCTAGATATCCTTAACACGAGCCAGTAATTGTTAAAACACGAATGCGAACTCTAAAAATATTAACGCTAGAATTATGTTTATTGACGCACGCAACGGGTTCCGAAAGATATGCCAGGGCTACACTCATAAATATACATTTTGACTTTAAAATGATTAATATCTTTTCTAGTAACAATAACACTGCTTATGATCCAGATAATATTAGGACTAAAGGTAAGTAAAACACTTAATATGAAAATGGAATAAATCGTAAATTCTGAAACCTCGGAATTCATCGTGTAATGGTACAAAGATAATTTGGGGCCATTTCTTTGTGTAAGCATAATATGTAATCCTCCATGGCTCACGTCCTCGTTACCGCGATATCCGCTTTTTCCTTCACTCAGACTCAGTGTCGAACGGACTGTTTAAGTGCAATAGGTCGTCATGTCGTCGCCCGGATTTGCTACGTCCACTCCGTGTACATCTATGGTTTCCATCTACACTACAAGAATTTTTGACTTCGACTTGACAAAATTTGATGTCAGAGTCCGTTAGCACAATGGTAGAGCACCTACCTTCTAAGCTGGGGTCTCAAGTTCGATCCTCAGCCAAGTCAATACAGAAAACGAACCTTTCTAAATTGCCTTGGGGCTGGATGTTACTAGGAGCTCCCTCAGTTCGCTGTGTGATACCTATAGTACACGCCTAGTGCTTAGTTTGAGGTCAAACAATTTGTGTATTCATATGGAGTATTATTATATTATTATTTAGATTATAATATAGTCAATAATTTCGAATTTACTCCGTCTATTTTTAGCTTCAGTAGAGCGTCACGTCGCGTTATATGAACCTTGTCAGGATGAGGTTTGTATAACAGACAATTTTGTGTAAATCCACCGGAAAAGTCGGAAATTTTGATGGTAATGTTGAATGAAAATCTCGATAAAAAAATGTGGTGTATTGCAGACATTTAACATCTTACCGAGGTGAAGCCGGGGCGGGTCGCCAGAATACATAATATCAGACATATATGCACACGTGTACATAGCACGCCACAGTAGCTGATGACGGTAGCACACCATCATCACAATAGCACTATAAAATATTTAAAACTGAAAATTTAACGCGATTACCTTTATTTTGCTTGAAGGCTTACAGTTATACTGCTTACAGTTTGCTTGAGATCACGGCCGATGCAACTCGGTCGAAACGTCAAGCCGAAATAAACCGACCGCAATGTCATTTGAATGTTATGGAATTATAAAAAATATGACTCATATTAGAAATGGTTGAAATATATTCTGTGAATGATTTTCAATAAAGTAATTTTTTCCTTTTGAGTAATTCTGCTAAACGTCTTAAATACAAACTTGTTTGACATGTAACAGACGGGATTTCACAAAACTGTCACGGTAACGGGAGAAATTGAAGCACAGCGGGTAAAACCGCGGGGGCCTGCTAGTTATTAATATAATATTTTCTATGTACCTTTGTTGAAAGAATTGTAGATTAGAATTCCATGAAGTTAATGCGTAAATTTTCCATTAACTCAAATGGGTCTGGGGTGTTAGTAAGGATTATGTAGGAGTTAATTACTGTCCTATTTGCAAATTTGTGTGAGGGTCGTGGCACGGCTATCTACTTCTGTACTTTCTATGTAACAAAGTTAACATATGATTAATTACTCGTTCATTTGTTAACGTTCTGCGTTAAAGTAACGAATAACGATGGAACCGAAGGTTACGAAATTAATAATAACATGATTTGCAAGTGTGAAGCTTAGTAGATTAAAAGCCATTGTCGTGGCTAAGGACAAGTGCGAAACCCACTAGGACGGTCTAACATATTTGTGAAATGATAAGTTTAGATATAAATTAATTTTTAGAGATCTGCAAGACTTACAACTCTCGGTACCTCTTCCTTGTAAACTTTAAATATTTCCTTAGGTACATTCTAAAAATTCGATGTACATAGATCTGTAGTTTCTGAGATAAGGGAGAATGGTCAAGTCGAATTCGAATATCTAGTTCGACTGCGATAAACGGATAGGCAGAGTGACGAATTGACGTTTAAGTGATCCTGTAAGCGTTCCGATTTTCCTTGTAGGAACTGTAATATACGAAACCCTAAAAACGTATTTTACTAACCTTTTGTTGAATGAGTTTACAATCACACTGTCACTAGATACTTTGTCGATTCGTTGTGTGGTATTAAAAGCTAGTTCGAAACCATGCAATGGGTGTGTTTAACCGACAGCTGTTGCACGAGTACTATTTAGTGAAAAAAAAATGTAGGTACATTGAAATGTTATTTATTAAGCAAAATGAAATGTTTGGAATGTAGGATGAATATGAAAGCAATAGCATATAGCCCGCCCTACTGCTATAAGCTCAGGCGATTCGGGTCTCTTCTCACAAACGAGGCGAAAAGGAGACGAAGGTCCTTCACCACAGGAGCCTAATGAGCCTTCGGTCGGGTTTAACGAAGACAGACTAACTTTTAAAAACAAAAAACTGAAATAATATAAGTGTAGCGATATCATATACCTACAGTGTATTTTAAGGACAAAGTAACTTTAATCGTCATTTAAAAATTTTACATATAATATAATATATATAATATATACATAGAGCAGAACCAAAAGATTTTCGCGAAAAGACACATCATAGATAAACGTGTATCAAAAACTACATTTCAATAAGTATCTCTTTCGTCCATTCTAGTTAAATTGTTCAATATCCAGTCAATTGAAGCGGTCAGTTCGGGTCTTTGTTTGATTTTGATGGCAGACCTTTTTTCCAAGACCTCGGGCGTAGGGTCTCTGTATACATACTCTTTTAGTCTTTTTAACCAATGCGAATAATTTTCAATATTGTTAAGAATGAATGTATTTTATATTCTTTGCATTTCACAGCATTAGAATTTTATTTACATTTGGGTCATACATTTATTTCTTAAATCGATACGAACGACATACGCATACACGTGTATATATAATACCACTGTCCACTGTGCTGCCTCAATTGTTTTGCTTTTATATAAGATGAAAATATCTTTTGAATTCTGTTACAAGTATACGAGTGACATGATTCTAGTTAAAGATTTTAAAATTAAGAATTCGAAGATTTGAAGAAGCCAAACAATTTTGTAGGTCAATCAGTAAAACAGATTCTTGTTCAACTTAATGTTTGATATTTCGCAGTCGATTTGATTTAATTTGAACTACTTTTAAGTATAATGGTATTATGAAGATTTCTTATTACATTAAGGGCGACTTTTTCCAAATTCGTAATTGTAATTAAAATTTTATTTAATCAATAAATTTCGATTAACTACAAAATACGTCTTTCATCATCTGCTAATCGAAATTAGTGAGCTGTCAAAATTAATTCAAGAAAAGTCACAAATTAGCGGACCTAATTTCGATTAAGTGCTGTCAAGTCATTGTCAAATGTCAACGCAATATGTTTATTTATAGTTTAAATTTGCTTTAAAGTATTTTATTTTTATTAATATGGAAGTATTCGATTTTGGTATATTTGACGACGACGACGATGAAGAAATTATTGAATATTCAAAGAGACCCATCGTACCGCGGAGTATTCGCCCGAGAACTAATTTATTCTAAACACTTACTGATAAAAAAATTATTAAAAGGTTTCGTCTTTCGAAATCTACAGTATTACAATAAATTGAACATGAACTAAAATTTAAGACAGAAAAGTCCATTGATCGCAGGACGTGTTTCGTATTTGAATTAAATACATCGGTGACTTTAGCCCACGCGGCTTGCTTTTAGGCATGCTTGACTCCATCCGTTTTCTTGCTTTCGATAATGTGCGAAAACGTTTTAAGGGCATCGAGGAGCAATTCCTGTTCTTCTTTGGTGAAATTAGGGCCACGAGAACGCGAACTAGTGTTTAGGATATTATTTTATTATAATTACGCAATAATACAAACGAATAAACCGACTCTTTCTGACGATTATTATTATTATTATATTTCTTAAGGCATTGGTAACAAGACCAGGCTGATGGTCGAAATGACGAAATGACGAAACTTCTGAAGAAACATTAACTGTCCCTAACACTCCTCCAGTAAAGTTATAGTAGGCTTTACTGAAGTTAAAAAAGGACTTCTTGGAAGAGCGCGAAAACTTCAGCTATACATGTTTATTTAGATCTCCTCCATTCTGTTCACTTACACAGAACTTTAAAACACAATAATTATAACTGTTGTACTTTAAAACTAAAAATGTAAAAAAAAGAAAATCTTAATAAAATGACAACCTCACTTCTCCCGTTCCCGCCAAAAAGTCCTTTTTCTGACGAATGACAATGTAGACGTACATTAAAAATGTCACACATTCTGAACTGTGTTCCGAATTATGCAATTATTTTCAATACCGTTCAAAATATTGTAAGCAAACTGTTAAATTTACATCAAAATTATAGCTTATATAAAACGGAACGATTTCTAATTTTAATTTGTTAACTAACTAAAAAATGGGTTTGGAGAAAGACGTCAATCAGTTTAATTTGTATTAAAGAATTAATTTGAATTAGTTAGTTGGAATTAAGCTAATTTTAAACAGGATTTCGAGAAAGTCACCCTAAGTGCTTCACACAATCACGCGAAATTATAAACTGGCCGAACTGGCGTGACAGCACAATTTCGTCATAAAATTGTTAAGCACTACAGAGCGGCATTTTGTTTTAAACGTGAAAAAGGTTGTAAAAAAGGCTCAGTTTTGAGTGAACTGCAAAGGGATTTTGTTCAAGATTATCATTACTCATTAAAATTATACTCATTAAATTAAAATGTGTACTCAATACACTCAATATATATTTTTTTCGTTGTAACTAAATATATGCATTACTACTACTGTGCTACTGTTCCTTTTAGTCTACCTGGTTTAAGTATTTGGGGTTTGAAATAGCAAGGCGAAATTAGATAGTGAAATGGTGGACACTTACTAACACATCTAACTTCACGTCGTTTCCTATTCGGGGTGACAATGCTCTAAGGTGCAACAAAATCATACCTTAATAGACAGAATATGCAGACTACTATATGTTCGGTGACTGGATCTCGAAGACTGATAGTTAGATATTAACAAGGTTAATCTGAAAGGGTATAAATCCGCGGGGGTTTCAACGTGTCACTGTTGACTGTTATATTGCAGATGTAATAAGTACGGGATAGGTTTATTTTGTTTTCCATACAAAAAAAAAACATTCATTCATTCATAAGAAAAAATGTACAACCCTATGATTATGCCCTATATTCTAAAGGTTTGCTAGCGACGTAAATACGCTAATATTAGGGTTGCCTCACTATATTAGGGTTTTACATTAGAAATATTGACTTTTGGTGAAGTTGTGGAAGGCAAGTTTTTCGTTGTCGTTGGTACTTTAATATCCTTTCGTATTACCCATCCTTTCGAAATAACCTTGTACACAATTTTAACTCTTTATTTTAAAATCCACAAGCGTGAAAACACTATTAGAGAAAAACATTTTCCGAAATACCCTACTTTGTAGAAATATTTAGTTGGATCCTCGAAATTCTAAAAAAACATCAAATGATTTTTACTTGGTCTTTCTTAGCTTCTACTAGTTAAATTAATATATTAATATCTTAAACCAGTTTTCAAACTTCTAAACTCTAAAATTTTTCAATTTTGCAGCAGAGTTTACCTTTAATAGCACAGTGGCTGAGTGTAGGTCTACCACGCCGAAGTGCGCGGATTCGAATCCTGCAATGTGGTCAGACTTTTTTTTTTATAAGACATCGAGTATATATTTGATATCGCTTTCTCAAAAAGGGCTAGAAGTATATTTTTGTTTAATTTACAAACGTGTTAGGATATTATATTTGGAAGAGAACATATTCCGATTGATTTGTTTATTTATGTTATAAAATAATATAAAATGTTAAAACGCTACATATATGCTAAATACATAGCTACGGAGCTCTACATCTGCAAGTGTATTCTGCAATTGTAATTCAATAGGTAGACAAATGATCAAATTGTGTAACTAAAATGTTATTTCTCTGGAATATCAATCGGATATGATTCAGGAAAACATCTAAAGGAGTGTTCTAAGGGGAGAAATTCAATCAGTGGTATGAAAAGGAAAAGCCGATGTTAAGTTTTGTTTGTTCTCCTGTTATTTTTATAATATCAAAAACAGAATTATGCCTGATTGACTTTTTATCGGGTACTTTCATAGCGCACTTTTTTTCGCAACTGGTGCCGGTGGTCGATTTTTCAGAAGTACCTAATTACAGATTTTTTATAAAAAAGTAATTTCTACATTCGAAAATGGAATTCTTTTTCTATTTCTTTTTTCATTGCGGCATTATTTTGAAAATTACGTTTGTGAGGTTTGCATTGTGAACTCGATTGAGATGGATTTCAATTGGAAAAATTTTAACTTCTTGATTTTTCATGATTTTTGCTATTTGGATTAAATTTGGTGACAAAACTTAATCTAGTAGCTCTGTGTACTTCTGATACAATTAATTAAGATGTAGACACGTTGGCCTCCATGAAGATTCACGTGAAGGCCGACATATACTGTTATAGACCTGAAAGAATAGACGACTGACAGAATAAGTAGTATTTGCTGAACTTTTGAGGATTTGCCGACGAAAACGTCAAAAAAGTCAAAAAAGTATAAAGTACAGGAAAAAGATGGCGCTTTTTTTTCGGCAAGACGCGACACCGAAGGGCTCACGGAATCCAGTCACTACCGCTTCCGAGCTCTTATAACCTCATACGTAAATACTATTTTCCAAAGTATTCTCTTCGAACTTATGAAGTTATAACCTATGAGGTTATAAGAGCCCGAAAGCAGCAGTGATTGGTTTCCGTGAGTCCGTTGCGCAAAACATAAAAGGTAAAAGTGCATGAATTATTATTTAGGAGAATGCTTGAAACCTTATAGATTACAAGAGCCTGGAAGCGGCAGTGACAGGTTTCCGTGAGCACATTTCGCAAAATGTAAAAGGTAAAAGTGCATAAATTATCTAGGAGAATGCTTTGGAAAGTAGTATAACGATATAAACGTTATAAGTGTTTTACTTCATCAGAACGAACGATAAGAAACTAGGTTTGTTTGAATAAATTTTGTTTTGACATTAAATCAAAGTCAAAGTTAAATCAATTTATTCAAGTAAACTCAAATACAAGGTATTTTTGAACGTCAAATCTACTTTAGTTCGGTTCAAAAAGAAAACCTGGATACTGAGAAGAAACGACAAGAAACTCAGTCAGATATCACTTTCAACATCATTCTACAATAGTTATTTAAAATACAATATCCATAAAGCCAGTAAATACATGTGCAGAGAGGATTATTTCTAGCCTGTTGTTACGTCTTCAATGAAATCGCTAATTTCGTAGTATGCTTTTTCAATCTGTGTGTGTTTAATAACAAGTTTAAATCTTTTTTACGTTAGTTGAATAATTTCCTGAGGAATTTTATTATAAAAACAAACACAGTTGCCCAAAAATGAACCATTTGACTTTTGTAATTTAAATTTAGGAATAACTAGCTGATCACGACTACGAGTTTCCATACCATTAATAACGCTTTTGTTTTGAAATAGATCTATATTTGTTCTTGTTTACATTATGTTTTCAAAGATGTATAATAAGGGTAAGGTGAGTACATCAATGTCTTTAAAACGATCTCTGAACAACTCTCGTGCGTTCAAGCTGTAGATGATAGCTGTATATGATAGATGGCTGTAGATGGCATTTATTGCCTTCTTTTGTAAAAATAATGATGGGTTTCATATGCACCACTGATCCACTCGATAGCAGACCATAAAGGATTCTGGGTACATTGGATAGGAAAAACTCGACATGATTGCTTTCTTGTGCATTCAGTATTAAATTGTTAGCAGCGAACCATCTCGAAACATCCGCCTAGGTCTTATTCTGGCCGCTAATATCCATGTTTTTTCTATTTACATTAACCAATAATGAATTGTCATCAGCAAATAATATTATTTCATATAGGTCTTTAAGCATAAATGGAAGATCATTAATTTAAACCAAAACAGGGAACGGTCCCAAAATTTATCCTTGGGGAACGCTCATCTCTAATTTAGACACGGCAAATGTAACCCCATTTATACTCACTTTTTGTTCTTGGTCATCCAGATATGACATCACGAGATCGAGAATTTTATCTCGTATTCCATAGTATTTCAGTTTGTAAATTAGTTTAATGACAAACAATCAAAAACTTTGGAAAGATCACAACATACGCCAATGGCATCTTGTGATCCCTCCTAAGCCTCTAGTACAGTTTTGATCAAGCTTGCTGCCGCATCGGTTGTAAACCGCGCTCTCGTGAAACCGTACCGTTAACCATGAAATATTTTGCAAATGATAAAATGTGCCAGCATATGATTGAGCATTACTTTTCCGAATATTTTATTCAACGCTAGCAATATTGACACTGGGCGGTAGTTTGTAGGATCTGACTTACAACCCGATTTAAATATGTATTGGTATAATTTTACTATGCTTCATCAAATCGGGAAATACACCTTGATCAACAAATTTATTAAATATATTTACTAAAATCGGTGTTACTATTGGTAAAATGGAAAGGTATTCTAAGAATTATTACTATCTATGTGTTTTTGTATTTGCCTGAGTAGGCAAATATAAAACATTTACATTTATACTGTATTTACATTTAACTGCAAAAATATAGATAATGAAAAATGTATACCCTAGTTTCTTGTCAGTTTCTCTTAGTAGGATTTTTTCAAACCGAATGGTATGTTATACATTTGATTTTTTAAAATAAATACCTTAAAAATATTTTATACATACTTCACAAATGAATTTGAATTTGAAAATAAAAAGGGAGATATACCTATATACTATAACTATATACATACGTATACTACACGCATAATGATAATTGTACAAGTTATTTAAATCTGTTCTAAAAAGAAGAATAATAATTAATTCGCGGCCACATCGAAATTTTTGTAACAGTATGGAATGATAAAAATTCTTCGCAACGTCAGCTTCAAAACAATATTTAAGCTATTCATAGTTCACGTTTTAATTAATTTTGCCTGAATCATCCGATTCTCTCATTGAAACACAAAGTTTGTTTTCATAGCTGATATCGATTTTACACAACTCGTTATTTAATTGTAATGACTTTTTGTGATTTCATGATGTTAGTTGATAAAATTTGGAAGTATTTGTTAAATTTAACCTTAATAACCTTTGTAACCTTTATTGTCGTAAATTTTAATTTTTATATTTCTTTTATGCATGACCATGCACAATTTTTTTACTTTTTATTGTTATTGATTGGTTTGGCATCGACATCAATAACTGTCAAATTTAATTATATTGGTATTTGTGATGTATATATGAAGTTATTTTTGTACCAGTTTTTATTAGTAAATGTATTTTTCAATGTTTTTACTTTGAACTCGGTTTAATATTTTTTTTAATTATTTTAATTTTAACTATGACTAACAATAGAGTATTATATTCATACGTGAGAGAAAACAGATAGACTGAATGTCGAGATTCAAATAGATTGATTGAATAAATTTGAGCTGTGAATTTTGTGGGATTTGTGAGCTGTGAGCTGTTTTGGGCAGAGGCTTGTGTGTCAAGGGAAAAAAGCATTTATTTTACATTTACGATCGAATTTCAACCACAGGGCGGCAACCAGTTAAGGCTTGAGATATAATGGTTTTATGTGTCGCCTACATAAAGCTAGACGCGTGCAACTCCAAGATGATAAATATTATTATTATTTACGTGACGAAATGTTTAAGTAGACATGCCTAACGTAATAAAATTTGAATATTCATGACTGAACGATTTAATGTTTCCAAAATGTAGATAACAGTAACCCGTGCCAGTGTCTTTTAGTAATCCAGTATTTGTGTATGCTAAATCCAAAAATCTTTATTAAATAGACTGATCATCTAAAGTCTAGGTTCCCAAACTTATTTTGTCTACTGAGTCGAGAGCTCATGCAGTCGTTGTCTAAGATGCCTCCTAGCTAAATGAAATTACAAATCACCCCCCAGGCCTCTACACAACGCCCTCATTTTTTTTCTGGGTCTCTTACCGCACCCCTTTAGGCCTGCAGCGCCCACAGGGGGGCGTTATTGCCCACTTTGGGAATGGGTGATCTAAAGACACCACAGCAACTGGAAGTAAGTTAAGCAGTGGTGACAGTAATTTATGGCGGTCGCGATCATTTGTTGCATTGTAGATATGTACAGTATTTTTAGTATGTGTCACAAAATCGCAGCTGTGTTTTGTTATATGCATGCACAGAAGTAGAACGACTTGTAATATGTGAAACTCTATGTCAGCCGTTACGTTGAATGCAGTATGTACAGTCACATAGACACTTTCATAGATTTTTAGAGCTACGTTTATACGTTTACGAGCCTAGATATAAATCAAAATGGTATCATGTAAATTGTAAATAAATCTGTGACGGTAATGTCTGTTAAATTGGAATTGAAGTAACACCGTAGTTTTAATATTTACTATGATAAATATGAAATAGTATATGACTTATAGAATGTCAATTTCTTATCTTACAACTCGACCAAGAAATAACGATATTATAACTTGTGTAAGGGATAAGCTAGCAACATAGCAGCATACATTTGCGGTTTGTCGCCTGTAAGCCGAAGTATACTTACCTACTGCTGAAAGATGACAAAAGATAAAAGTGTAATTTTATTATGCAGTACTGATGCTCTGTCCTCTATGCGCCATGAATGAAAAATATAGCCTGACGTCATTAAGAACCTGCCTATGCAGACCAGCGCCAGCGAATTTGTTGTTTGATTATTTATTAGTTGTTAGTTTGATTATATTTTTGTGCGGAAAAGTTTCTTTGTTTTTGTACATGTATTAGGGTCTCTACCTATAAAATTGCCGTTTAGTATACAAAAAGTTAATGTATTTTTTTTCATATATTTCTTTATTTCTATTAATCAAAGTATGCACCCATGTTATCGATACATCTTTGCTAACGCAGTGGTAATTTTTAAACGCTCTTCTTGAAGAAGTCAGGTGTACGGGAGGCAACACACTCTTCAAAGGCATTTTGTCTGACTCTCGGGTATAGAACTTTTTTCCTGCCAAGAAGTTTTCCAAATTTTGGAAAAAGTAGAAGTCTGTCGACGCAAGCTCTGGTGAGTACGGTGGATGACACAAAATTTTCAACCTTAGCTCTTATAGGTCAAAGATCGTCTGTTGTGCCGTGTGTGCCGTTGTGACGAGCGATTAATCAAAGCTGGCCGGAGATTTGCGAGCTTTGTCCGCTCCTCACAGTACACATCCGCAGTAACGCTCGTGCCATTTGGTAAGAAGCTGTGATGAATTACACCGGCACTATACCACCAAACAGTAACCATCACTTTTCTAGGGGTAAGTTTTCGTTTGGGGCATTGCCTAGGTGCTGAACCAGGGTCTAACCAACATGATGACCGCTTAAGATTGAACGAAAAAGAACCCATTTTTCATCGCAAGTGACAATACGGTTCAAAATCCCTTTGTTTCTGTGTCTATTAAGCCACGCAAGGCATACCTCAACGCGTTCGTCGCGCAGGCGATCGTTCATTTCATGCGGCACCCACTTATCAAGCCTTTTTACTTTGCCGATTTGACGCAAATGGACCAATATTGTTTGATGCTAACATCGAAAGCTGCTGCTAACTCAGCAGTAGATTAAGTATCGTCGGCTTCTACTATTGCTTCTAATTCGTTGTTGTTGACATTAGTTTTCGCTCGGCACAACGGCAACTTCATAGGTAAATACCTATTATATATTTAGAATTTGCAAGAAAATTGCATTAGATACATATTAAAAGACTAGTTTCAGAGATTCGGCATATTGTAATTACCTATGCTTTGTAGCAAGTATCGTTTTGAAATTCTGAACATCAGATTCAATTTTTGTTCAAAGCTGGTCTTGTCCTGGATTTTTTTTGAGATTATTTTTTCTGTAATCGTGTTTCTACGTTTAAGAATTTTAAGATTAATAAGTAATTAAAGTTGTTTATTTATCCATATATCGAACTCTACGTCTCCGTAGATATCGAGATCCAGTTGCATATTATACGTATGTAGGTATTATATTATATTGTATTATATTATACGTATGTTGTAGCCACTTCGTACTGTTGAATTTGGTGACTGTGTTAGCGTTTTGTAAATAATAATATGAATAATATTTCACCAAAAAACGTATTGTTTTTTAATAAAAAATATGAGCAGGGCAAAAAAAAATTCTGTGAAACGTTATTATGGAAAATAATTATCAGTTGTAAATAACTTTATAGGTTGTATAAAAAATGTAATTTTCGTTTTCATTGTAACAATTTTGTGTAATTTACAGGGTACTTATTTAAGCAAGAGATCATATCAAGTCAGCGATTCGTCGTTTTCTTTGAGTAATTTTTGCTGTCTAAATTTGTTTTACAGAGATAGGTTATTGAAACATAGACAATTGAGTTTGTAATTGAAATCTGGAAGATGCTCTCAAACTTTATTTTAGCTTTTATATAAAACTTTAACAACCAAAATTAGAATTATAGAAGAGTAAAGTATTATGTCTAGATTACTTTAAAATTATCTTTAAAAGTTATTTACAATGGAGTTATACTTATGTAGATAATAACTAATATTAATAAATTCTTCGACAAATATTTTCAAGTCATTTTAACTTATAGGTACATCTGTTTACTATTATTTTATTGGTTTTAATATCTTTGAAAAATTCTCTGACGTACCTATGCACGTATTACGTCGCAAGCTATTCATTAAAGTTATAGTCACATGTGATACTGATATAGTATTTTATAAAGAAGAGTAAAAGAAGAGTAAAATAAATAAAATATTCTACATGTGACTAGCTTTGTATAACGGGTGTGTTAGCTAACAAAGAATTCGTCATTGTCACAGAACATTGTTAACTTTAACAAAGAGGATATTAGGTAAGAGAAAAAAATGGACTTTCTTTTGTTCACTTTAATCAGATATCTTACTTGAATGAAAAATTAATGTTTCGTTCAAAAAGTATTATTTAATTTTAATGATTGTTATTTTCTTTTTTCATATACAAATGAGAAAGTGAGACATACATAGGTATGCTGGTTGGTATTTGTATGTATATGATTACAAATTTATGTATGTCATATACACAGATATATAAAGGAAGTCTCAACTGAGCAATTGACTCATCAGCGCTCAGATTAAGCAACTAAGCTAGAAACTTTAAAGGACCACATGTCACGCTTCACATCTTTATTTGTAATTTGTCTTGGAAAGGGAGAAAAGGGAAAGGGTGTTAGGGGCGGTATCTACACTAAAATATCAATTTAAGGATTCATTAATATTAAGATATGATTATATTTGGGACTTTAGACTTTAAGGTTAAAAAAATACTTTTTTTTTTCAGTGAAGAAAAGAAGAAACGTGAAATGTAGTCTTTATTGAAAAAGGACTGAAAACTATGCGAACAGTCTGTAGGCTTAGGCAACTGCGTGTTTAATATTAAAGTGTATATTGTAGACACCATACGCAGTGGCGTAGCGTAGTGAGGACGGCAGTGGCCTAGCGTAGTGGCGGCGGCAGGGGTGGCCCGCCCTGGGCGGCACCTTTAGGGGGCAACACTATTTCACAATAAATATTAATAATATCTTGTAAATATTTGAATCATTTCATATTTTTGTCGCACCTACGATTCGGACCGATTGAAACGAGCACGGAATTTTTCATTACTTATACTGTGACGAAATCGGGGAATCCTCTTTCTTTGTGCAATAATGACATCTTGCTCATTGTAGCGGCTGGCAACACCGTCTGTACTGACTTGTAGGGATTCCCCGTATTTTATTTTGTGCTTGGATTGTTTATAACTAATATTCAGTGAAAATAAGTTCTATCACATAAAGAATAGTGTTCAATATTGTATAATAACACCTGTAAATTGTTACAGTACGGATAAGTCCCTTCAGGGAAGTCCGCGAGTTATGATTTGACGATTCAAAGAAAGTTTGATTGATGGATCGTCAGTTGTCCAATTCGCATTAACTTAATTGTATCGTATATATGTATAGGTACGCTTTCCAAACTGTGATTTTAGTGCTCATAATTACGTGTTGTAATTGTTAAATTATGGAACTTCGTGAAAAATTGTATTGTTCATGTACGTATATATTGTGAGTATTAAATATTTTATTTACGTTTTTTATTTATGAAATTTTATGTTTGACTATCTGCTGTGTTGTTCAAGCTTTAATTTATTAAAATAAAAAAACAGAACAAGTAAATTTCAGTAAAGTAAGCTATATTTTCTTTTAATTTATTAGTAATTATTTTGAAATGTTCTACGATAGTCTCGTTTACGACTCCAACTTGTATTCTTATTATTTATTATATATGTGTCAATATTTTTTTATGATTGTTTTAGCATCAAAAATGAAAAAGTAAAAGAAAGTGGAGCATCTTACCGTAATAAAAGAGGAGCTACGTTGGAATATAGAAAAAATGAAGGGGCTTTACTTAAATACGTGAAAAGTTCTGTTCCTGAGATGTCAGATTCCACGTTGGGCTTAAATTCATAAAAGGCAACTGGACCTTCAAACCCAGAACAAGCTAAAAAAATACAAAAACTTGACACTGCTGATCTGATACCTGTTAGAAATGTTGACATTGTTCCTGAAGATCAAATTTCAACAACATCTATTCAATTAGTCTGCGTCTTTATGTTTAGACATGAATTTCGATAGCTTAGAAACAGAGACTGATACAGCATCGACATTGTCTGCTATTCAATACCAAAACTTGGACGATATTGGAAAATGGCCTGAACACATAGATGAAAATATGAGATTGCATCGTATTCAGCAAGGCCAGGAAATTGTTCAGATCAACACTAACTTCGCCGAAGCATCAAAAGTAACACGTTCAGATTCGTGCTCTTTAACATCAAAAGTAGAGACAAGACGGTTTAACCAGGAATGGGTTATACCGCACATTGACTAACGGCAAAAAAGATTTCATTTCATTATTTTGCTTTTTCTGTTTGTTTGAGAACGTAAATACACCGAATGGATTAGTTTTGCTCATCTGATCGATTTAATACTTGGTGGAAATTAAATCCTAAGGCTTCAAGTCGCGAATCAATTGCGCTATACAACCAAAATTATTGCAAATGGAAGGTGTTGGAGAGCAAACTTCAAAAAGGACAGACTATTGACAAGAAAGAGCAAAACTTAGTGGCAAAAGAAACAAAAAAATGACAAAAAATTCTTATCTTATTCTGTTTGATATTATAAAATTCCTTGCCAAACAAAATTTGGTTTTACATGGCCATACTGAAAACGATACCAGTATTAATAGAGGAAACTTTTTAGAATTGGTGCATTTAATTGTAAAGTATGATCCTGTACTTCGTGAACATCCTATAAGATCTAAAATGTGAGGAAAAATTTCGATCACGTAAATGTCACCAGAAATCCAAAACGAATTTATTGCAATTTTGGGAAATAAAGGTCGCCAACATATTCGATAACACTCCAGACATTTCTCATAAAGATCAAACAAGCCAGGTATTAAGATACGTAGTGATTGAAATTCAGGAAGTATAAGTAGTGGAATCTTTTATAGATTTCATTGAAACAAAAGATAAAACTGCTGAAGGATGTTCAAAGATGATTTAGAGCAAGCTTGAAGCTGATGACTCCGATATAAGCAAGTGTAGAGGTCAAGCATTTAATAATGCTGCTGTTATGGCTGGAAGGCATTCAGGAGTTCAGTAAAGAATTAAAAGAATAAATCCCAAAGTTGAATTCGTACCTTGCTCTTAATTCGTTAAACCTGGTTGGTTTACACGCTGCCTCAGTTGAGGCGAGTTTATTAACTTTTTTTGATACACTAGAACGTTGCTATTCAATTTTTTCCATGTCCTCTCCACACATCGTTGGACAGTTCTGATAGCAGCTAAAAGCAAAAGTTTAAAAAGGGTTCAAGACTCGCGGTGGAGTGCTAAAGGCGACGCCGTAAAAATAACATGGCATTATTACAAATACATTGTCGTGTCACTTAAGAAAACTGACAGAGACAGGTGAAAGCTTAAACACAAGAACAGTGGCAGGAACTTTGCTAGTTACGATGCAGTCATTTTCCTCTCTTTGTTTCTTGGGCCTCTGACAACCGGTGCTACATGAAATTAATAACGCACAAAAATATTAACAAACAAAGGGACTTGACATAAGATTGTGCGCTCAGAAAGTAAATGCTTTGCAGATGGTACTGATAGAGAAATGAGAGAAATGGGCAGATGGCGCTGTAAGTTGTTACTGTATTATCGTCTTTTAAATTGGAATACAGGCAGTCCTCGTACTTACAGCATGTTAGGTTCTCGAAATACGCGACGTAAATCGAAACGACGTAAGTCGAGACATTTTTTTCATATGTTTACATGTAAAACTCAAGGGTTAGGATCCACACGGACTCGAAATTAAAAAAAAAACTGCATTTATAACTAAGGATATACATACTTTATTATCAAAAGTAAGTTCTTAAAATAATTATATATGCACTTATGAAATTGCTAGTTATTTTTGGTATTTGTGTCAAAATCAAAATATCAAAAATCAAAATATGTAATGAAAAATAATAAATTAAACTTTTGGCTTAAAGAAACTATCAATTCTAGATTGCTTCGCTTCTTTCTTCTTGCTATCATACAGATCTTGGTAACACTGATAGGCTGCACAAATTTTGTTATTAACGTTGAAACTTCTCTCAAAATTAGGATCATTTTCTTCAAAAATTTCAACAAGACAAGTGAATTCTCCTATGCCGGAAATCGAAACAAATGACGTATGCTTGAGGAATAGTGTCAAAACATTGTTCGACGTAACTTGAAACGACGTAAATCGAAACGACGTAAGTCGAGGACTGCCTGTACCTAAATAAGAGGGCGGCAAAATTTTCTTCCGCGCCGAGCGGCTGACACCCACGCTACGCTACTGACCATACATTTACTTTCTGTAATCATAAATGTGGATAGATCACAGCAAGTGGTTAATGTTATTAGCTACATTACCGGAACAGGTCACGTGGTTATTAATAATGCAGAAATAAAATTCGTCATTACGTCTACATCTTACAAGAATTTGTGATATTACAAGAATTCTTTAGATAAGGATAAATTCTATGAAAACATGCATACAGTCAAAGTTAAACACTCATTACAGTCAAAATTAAAACAACATATTCAAGTAAATCTAATTTCAAGGTGTTTCTGAACATCATATCTACCTTCGGCTTGCAAAGAAAACCTGCACACTAAGAAGAACCAACAAGAAAGTCAACGATTGCCAGGCGGAAAATGAAATGCAAAGACACAAGCGCTGATTTTCCGCACACATTTTACAAGCTGGGAAGTCCACTTGTAATTGCGGCTATTATGAATCATTACGTTTATTTTGTATTAATTATTGTTATCAATAATTAATACATAATTAATACAAAATAAACCGCTCGGGGCGGAAAGTTTTAAAATCACGCCATTTCACTGAATTTTACAAGAAAGAGAAGATTCTACTGAAAATTCCGGACGGTATTTTGATTGTGGGTTGCCACATAAATATACTTTCATAGTATTCGGCGCCGGACGGAAAAATGGCGGACAGCCGGCGCGGGCGTTTTCTTTGATGTTCTTTTCAGTCTGCTTTCGGACTGGAATCGCTTCGCGTGTGTCAACGCGCACATGGAATCATAAAAATGAGCGCTGTTTTGTCTTCAATGAAATGGTTTAACTCATAGTATATCTAATAGATGTACATATATACATACATATCTTCACGCTGTATCCCTATCGGGGTAGTCAGAGAGGACGGAGGACGGCTTCCTCAAATCTTATCATTCTCCTCACACATTTTCGCCTAGGTATGCGAGTGATTTTCACATTGTCGTCAGCTAACACTTGGATCCTCGTAAGTCAGCCTTGGTCTTCTTTGGCTTCTGCTACCGCTCACTTTCGCTCTGCAGATTTTCTTCGTCAGTCGTTCATCGCTCGTTCTATCCATGTGCCCGAACCATCTAAGCATTCCTTTCTTTATTTTAACAATAACACTGTGATGTTCATGTCATATCCATTTTAGCAATAAAAATTTAACCAATAACTACAAGTTATAAATGGAGTTGTGTGGACACTTCGTGGATTGCACGCCGCTGTATTTTTAGAATTCCGCTCCAAACTTGAACACCTGGGTGTCTGTCAGTGTGTTATAGTCTTTGATTGCTAGGTTGCAGTAGTTTTTTTATCAGAGATTATTAGGCATCCGGTAAGCGCTCAAATAACGATTTAACTAAATTATACGTGGTTGTCAAATTATTTAATACGATGAGTTCTTTTAATTTTTAGCTATCTTCCGTCCAAAATCCCAAACCCACTAATCGACACGTGTTTCACCTCTTAACAAAGGATCATTAGGATATTCTCAGCTAACTAGCAAACTAACTATAGCAAATCCTAATCTGTAGTAGCCAAAAATTATAAGAATTCATCTCATGAAATAGATTACAAAAACCCGCAAAGTTACGCCTGAGTCAATACAATAAATTATTTGATAGTCTACGGATTTGTTTGACGTGTTATCGAACAAATAAAACATGTTTGATGTGTTTCGAAAAAAATTTGGTTGACATGTACCGTACGGTCATGTTTGTCAAACAAGCGTGCCATTTTTGCGCGGTCTCTATACCGTAAAGATCAGAAGTCAAGTCTTTTCTTTAATCTGTATCCAATATAAAAAAAAGTCATGAGTCATCGTAATCGTCTGGGCCTGTGCACAATATTATCGACGTTTACATAACGTCTTTGATGTCTATTAGTAAATTTTCAGTGAATTTAGTTTTAATCATGGTCATGTGCGACGTCTATTTCATTTCTTTTTCGAGAGGATGTCATGTCATGGTCACGCCACTTCGTCACGAAACGAAAACTGTTTTGAAACTGAAACTGTTCGACAAGCACGTTTGAACGTACACGCTTTTATTTGATGAACCTTTGACAAACACGTTTACTCAATTGCACGATGCTTTAGAATCACCCATTCCCAAAGTGGGCGATAACGCCCCCCTGTGGGCGCTGTAGGCCTAAAGGGGGGCGGTAAGAGACCCAGAAAAAAAATGGGGGCGTTGTGTAGAGGCCTGGGGGGTGATTTGTAATTTCATTTAGCTAGTAGGCATCTTAGACAACGACTGCATGAGCTCTCGACTCAGTAGACAAAATAAGTTTGGGAACCTAGACTTTAGATGTAAAGAGGTGAAATTTAGAAAATTAATAGTAAGCAGTGAACCAAGTAAAGGCTTACTTTTAAAACTGAGTTTTGCATTTTAGGATTTACTTTCAGGGGTATACAGAAAATTAAAAAATATTTTTACCTGAGCTAACGAGCTCCACACAACGGTGTGGGATATCGCGGGAAAGCTCTTAGTGAAATTTTATTTCGACTATGAATTAGTATTAAATTCAAAAATGTATAACACGTTACTTTGTTACTTTTTTTAAGATTATCCCTGTGAAAAAGCTTAAAAATAGCCGTTTCACATCTTGTTTGCTACAGTATCACTTGAAAATCTAAAAATAATTACAAAATGTATGTAACATTTTGTGATTATTTTTAGATTTTAGACAACTTATATTTTATTATAATGTTTTAAAGAGAAAGTTCTACGGAAAACTGTTGTACGGTTGGTACTAATGGCGCAAGTAAGACTTGTAAGATTGTGGAAGCGGTTTAAAGTTTTTATATAAAAAAATATCAATAAAAAGGCGTGAACATGTCACAAGGCACATGCTATGAGGCAAGTAATAAATCATCATTAACGAGGTTGGTGCCACAGATGCTGTAGGTAGCAGCAATATATCATCAGGTAGCCGTTACCTGATACAATATTTTCATGAAAGTGAAAACTGAAAAATCTGTTAGGGTGTAAAAAATAACGTAGTTTACAATACACAAAACACATACACTACAATTTTTACTCATACACTTTTTAACACAATTTATAACAACGATAAATAGTAGTCTGGATGACAGGAGTAAATGTACTTGTATAATACATACATAATATGCTCACGCTTCATATATATCTTTCTTTTTTATAAACCGTCAACAGGACTTTTTGGCGGGAACGGGAGAAGTGAGGTTGTCGTTTTATTTAGATTTTCTATTTTTTACATTTTTAGGAGTTTTAAAGTACAACAGTGATAGTATATTGTGTTTTAAATTTCCGTGTAAGTGGAAGGAATGGAGTAGATCTAAATAAACATGTGTAGCTGAAGTTCTCGCGCTCTTTCAAGAAGTCCTTTGAAACTTCACTAAAGCTTACTATCACTTTACTGCAGGGGTTTTACTATAGGAAAAAACGAATTTACTTGTGATTCTACTTATTGATACGTGACATTGGCAAATGCGCTGGTCTACGCGCCATGCTATGAAGAAAGAAAGAAGAAGAACATTGTTTCTTGAAAAAAGGGCGGGAAACTTCGTTTCCCTTACTTTCGACTCATATTACTTGGTCAATGGCTAAATGCAATCTGCGAAGCCAAAACAAAGAGAAAAAAAAACCGTCAACAACAATCAATGCCTTTAACCACATCATAACCAAACTGTATAAATCATATTACGTCCATGGTATAAACATATTGTCGCCTGTCAATGTCTACATTATTTTGAAACAGATATTACCTATTCTAATATTTTTTTAAATACTTCATTCTTGGTTCTGCTTTGCGAAGATAATCCCAGATGTACTAATCTATGTAAATAAAAATTAAATGCTGTTCGTCGCTAAGCGCATCACTTGAGAACGGTTAGAGCCTGGTTGGACCAATTTGGCTAACTTTTTAGTAGAAGAATTGGAAGAGTTGCTCGAATAATTGAATTTAGAAAAAATTGGACACCTTTTTGTATGAGATTTTTATTTATTTGAATTTAGACGGGACAACGTCTGTCGGGTCAGCTTGTTCGCGTGTAATTAATATGAATTAGGCATAATATTAACAATTAATATTAATTTTAATTAACTGGTTTTCAGGATTTCATAACAGAAACCTTATAAGATTACTCAGTCTCAGTAGATTTTAAATGGATTTCAAAAAAAGAAGGAGGTTCTATGTTCGTCTGTATGTATTTTTTTTATGTATGTTCAGCGATAATTTCGTCAATTGGGGACCGATTTTGAAAATTCTTTTTTTCGTTTGAAAGGATATACTACCAAGTTAGTTCCGTTTAAATTTCACTAGTATTGGAGGTTGGACTTCGAAGTTACCTACACATATTGCTTTAAGCTTCGTTTATATTGATGATTCTTTGATGATTCTTGTATCTCATTGCGCTTATATACTGAATTATAACGTAGTTCAAACTTGAAAGGTACTGTGATACGTATTGTTAACCCACATATTTTGCGGTAGCGAATATTTTAAAATATTCGCATGAGAATTAAATGACTGATACAGACCTTTTTTATATATTCGGACTTGACTAATCGGTAACATTATTCGTGAATTGACAGTTCGTATTTTTGAATGGCAGTTATAAAAATGGGCAGTCGAGAATTACACGTACTAACAAAAATTGTCGTCGATGTTCTAGAAGAATAAAACCTTTTCATACTGACTTAGAGTTTTAAAGATTATATAGGGAATATAAAACTTTTTAAATATAACGAAAGTCCTAGATCTTATAGACCTCCAGAAACAAAGTTTAAAGTTAGAAATGAACCATTTAATAAATATAGAACGGAACCCTCTAACGCCAATCGAAATCGTACTAAACCAATTTTTCAACTGTAGCTTTGTCGACGATGACATAAAATTTAATAATGTTATTTATCGTAATTATACGCGTACTTTATATCTTTGCTTTGATCTGAGGCAAAAGAAGGGTTCGATATAAATATGAATTAATAACTAACTGTGCCCCATGGTGTCACCCGCGTTAAATTTAGTATTTTTTCGGGTTAAAAACTAGCCCCGATTATTTTTCTTTTAAGTTCTCTATCTACCAATGAAAGCCGTCAAAATCAAACAATGGACAAACAGACGAAAATTAAAAAAACGTGACTTCGTGTTTTACTAACGTGCAGATAAAAAGCTTTTATTTCGAAATCACAGACAGTATTTCAATTTTATTTATTTGTATATTGTAGATTTATAATTTGTTTGAATATACCAGAAAAAATATTAAGACGAGAAAGTAGTACAGTTTGTAAAATGTCACAATGTCTGTAAAAAAGACGATAAAAAAATAAATGTGCACAGTATTTTTCAACGTTCCGTAGTCAATTGGAACCCTTAGATGTTTAATTTAGAAACAGAAATGTTTAGGTTTTCAGAAAAAAACTTTTTTTGAGTCCTCTGAGACATGAAAATTGTTGGTATAGATTGGAGTGTTTTTAGATGTCTCCTAAAAAGCAACGAAATGATTTAGACCTTTTGATGTTGACTGTTCAGATTTAATTTTAGCTAGGCACCAAAATATTCTTTTAATCTATAAATAATTAGAGATAAAATTTCTAAAGTCATTGAATAGAGCCTTTGGTTTGTTCTTTTGCAAGCAACAATAGCTTAGGTACTGAAAAGAAATAATTTGATTTCGGAAGCAAATATCAAGCTAAAATAACTCCTATCGGGACAACATAAAGATGCACGTTAAATGAGAATGTTAGTGAGAATGACTACAGAACCCTGCGAGTGGGGGCGTGCCCAACACATTCATGACATCTTTTTTATATTTAAACGAAAACGATTCGTGATCTAATGTGGCAATTCATTTCAAAGTATCTCCTTTACTCATAAACAAAGGTACGTTTTATGCCTGCGGGCGACGGTAGCTCTTCATCCTACAGAAATATAACATTTTTATGTTTTGAAAGGCAAATAATGCTAAAGTAGACGTGTATTTTAGGCTTATGACTGAGAGACAGATTGCTGAAAGAACAGGAACAGACAAAATACCTTTAGCGAATAAGTCTTACGTTGATGTGACATGTGTACTTACTGAACATGAGTAAAAATTAACTTCGTAAATCAATTTTAAATTTAAACTTAAAAGAAATTTAAATAGGTACTTACATTTTAAAAGGGATGTATATAATGGAACTATAGAATTAGTAATTTTAACTACAAATCTCAATATTTAAAATTGATGTTTTTTTTTTAAATTAATGGTCTTTGCTATAAAAAAAAATGTAAACTTCAAAATTAACAGTTTTCACAATTAAATTTTGGTTACAACTTCAATCACTGAAACTTTAATGTGGTGTGATAATAAATGCCTGGAAGGAAATCGTGACGACAAATGCCAGGTGAAGGTTAAGGTTTATGTAAATTTTATGTAACTTTATACAAACATGACGATATATTTATAAAACTTTTTTTGGTTATGTTAGGTTAAGTCTTAAGGCGACGCATTGGAAATTCTCATCTCTCTCTCTCTCTCAAATTTTATCTCAAATTTTATAAGCGACTACAAAACGTATGACAGTGATATTTGGTTTTCTGATTCTTCATTTCATTGGCTTCATTTTGTCAGTTGCGATATAAGGTTGGTTAACTTTTGTAATACAAAAAAAATATCAAAGAAACCTCTTTTAAAAATGAGATTTACGTTTTTCGTAGCAACGGGACCGATTTATATTTCTAAATTTTCTATATAGTTTACTTTAAATTTAAACATATTCCTCAAAATGACAGTTCATTTATTAAAGTTAATATAGTTTTAAAAATAAACGAAACTGATTTTTTTTTCGTATTTTTCGTAAGCTAGCGCGCGCACGTTAGCATAGAACAGGTCTATTTTAGATTAAATTATTGTTTATTAATGCGTCACCTTAACCACAACGTGCCAGCCGAGCGAGCGAAGCGAGCGTGCCGCGGCTGCGACCGCTGAAGCGCCAAATCCGAATCGGCTTCGTACATGCAGCAGTATTGAAACAGGAGTTCGCACTCTGTTAGTTGAAGTCGAGAAATTTAATTTTGAAACATCTCTATATCATTCCATCTCTTTCGCCTTTTTGCTGTTGGTATATGTATATATAGTAATCTTATATAATATATACTAGTAGATGTATTTTCGAGTTATTTCCAGGAGATAGGAAAAGACGTCGCTCAATTGCACCAACTCTGCGCCGGATGTGTCGACATTGTCAGGATGACAGATTGTCAAGTTTATTTATTTAGTTCATAGAAAATGTTATTTTTCATATCACAGAGTATTATTTTAAATGAATGCCTATTTTTTTTATTGGCAATAATTCTTTTATAGCGTCTCAAAATTTTTTAAAGCTAATATCTTTTTAAAGGAGGTGTAACATTTTATCGTAATATAAACTTATATTTTTTATTAGCAGTTCAAAGCAATTTCGTCTACTTTTTCACCAAATTTGAAGTGCCATTAAATGCATCTCATTTTAAAATATTTTTTTAATAATAAAATAATTTTGAAATAATAAATTATTTTAAGTTAATAAATTATTTAAGTTATTTATTTTAATAAATTATGAACTGAATTAACAGTTTAATTAAACTTTTGATACGTAGCGTAGGTAAGTATAATATATTAGAATGATATTGCAAGTACTATACAAATTGAGGAAGTGTACGATGTATCGACTTACTTATTAATATATTAAGTACTAATAACGATGTGTACTGTTAAAGTTGCTTATTTGATTATATTATCTTTATGTAATATTGAATTAATTTTATAAATATTTATTAACCTATACGGTTAAGGTTGATTAAGATTACAACGGCTTAACACGTCGTAAAGTAAACGGAGGTTGTGGGTTCGATTCCCGCCCCGAGTCTGGGTGTTTATGTATAATATGTATTTATTTACAAAAGAAAAATTATATAAGTAGTATATCAGTTGTCTAGTACCCATAACACAAGCGCTGTGCTGCTTACTTTGGAACTAGATGGCGCTGTGTGAAATGTCTGAGTTTGTTATTATTATTATATTATTAAAATACAAAGTGAATTAAAAAAAAGTTTGCGTAAGTTGTCATGTAAGTCCCTACAAATTAAAACTTACACCTATTTAAATAGCCTACGGTAAGTAGGTGTGACTGTTATGGATGTGCATTACGTGCGTCTTTTTGTGACAAATTAAAATACACGTACTTAATTGATTACCATTACTAATATAATAATAAATAAACTATATATGTTATAAAATACCAAGATAGCAGAATTAAAAGAAGACCTAATCTGATTTGTAAAGATCAAAATAGCTAGTCAGTGATGAAAATGTCAAAGCTGTCGCATACCGGGGAATGTACATATATTAGAGGTACGATGAGATTTGAGGAGGCGAAATAATGTAATGGCCGCTAAGCTTGGCACTCCATCCTCTCTGACTACCTCGTTAGGGACGCAGCGTGAAGACATATTATGTGTTCATTATAAAAAAAGTTATACCTACTTATTAAATTAAAACCAACAACGTTATTACAACACGTAACATAATATGTATGTAAATGGCTATACAATCTTTATTGCGTTAAATATATGTATTTAGCATTCGCGTATTTCATTTCGACTGTACAATTAAGTCACCGAATTACTAATGTTCAGATAACGCAACCAAATTGCAGTACGTATGGGTACATTATCGCTCCAAATGGTTCCACTTGAGTAATTAGATTTTTGTATTTGCATAGAAAATACATTTACATGTAAATAAAGATTTATTTTTCGGAATAATTCGCGGCGACATCGACAGTGTAAATGAGAGTAATCGCGGTTATTTTGTGGTATGTATAGCGGTCCTCTGTTTATAATTTTATTTGAAATAAGTTGAAATTTCGGCAATAATACTAAATTTTTGATAAGTTTTGTTTATGAATGTGTTTTCAATATGTCTAAGACTTACCGTTGCTGGGTGATTTTGAAAACAATACTTTTCTATTTCCTTTTTTTCGAGCGAGCTTTGGGGGTTATAATATTTAAATTTTACAGGCATGTTTAAAACATATTATTTAAGAGCGTAACATTTAAAATTTAGCCTTATTGACGAAATTTTGATTTCTGCCTTCTTTTGATTAGACTGGAAAAATAAATATTCTATTGTAAAAACTAATGTGACGCAATCTATATATATAAAAGGCAATGTATGTTCCTTGTGGGCTCCGAAATGGCTGGACCGATTTCGATGAAATTTTCAGGGAATCTTCAGATTGGTCCAGCGAGTGATTCTGTAAAGTTTGGTAGCGATCGGATCAGTAGAATTTTTTTTTGCTCTTTTTTTAGTATCAAAATAGTTATAAAAACTGTTTAATTTATTTTAACTTCAACTAACGCCCAATGAAACGGGCCGGGTTTGCTAGTAACTTAGAAACTTCTAAATTTATCGATGGCTAGTTGCCAATTTCCGATTTTCGACGGTAATGTCAAATATTGCTGAGACCAAAAAGGCGCCTGCACGTCAAAGATATAGAAGTGGATGGATTACATAAAATGATGGAACAGATAGAGTAATCGATAAATCGAGATTGTCGATAAAGGACCACTTTCAATATCGCCTACTGACCTAGTCTGGGCTTCAATATTCAATTTGAAAATAGCAACTGATGATATTGACTCTTTGTAAGTGGGTAGAGCAGAGGGTAGAGCAAATAGTGTCTTAGTTGGAGTATACTTACATATTCATAAGTATGCTTACAATACATATTTACACACGTTAAAAAAGCGTAAGCAACACACTATATCATGTCTGCGAAAAAGTACTACAATAATAATTTAAGTTGTTCTTTATCATTTATCTGAATTTAAGTGGGTTTGCCTTTATTCACAAAATCTTGGTTTTTAGATATTTTGTCATTTCAACGGCAAATTCAACAGAGTTTGCGACGTCATTTGTCGACTGAAGAAATGCATAAAGCTGTAGGGATGCTGCAAGTGGGAAGAAATCATTCTGAGGTATTTCGGCAGAGGTGTTTTGCAATAAATAGGATTGTAATTTATCGTCTTTTGCGTTGTTATTCTAACACAAGGGACCCTGTTGGGCAGCAATCAGGCCGTGAAAGAGGTACAACCATTGGACAAGGGCGTTTTATAAAATTTACCGCAAGACGTCAGCCTATGCTAATCGCTCGAGAGATAAGTTTAAGGCTACAGACCTCAAGTGGTGCGGTTGTTAGTTCTCAAACTGTGAGAAATGGACTGGACGAGTATGGTTTACGTGCACGACGCCCAATTAGATGCTCACCTACCCGTCACGAAAATCGTGCACGTCGTAACGAGTGGTGTAGGTTACGTTTATCTTAGACCCAGGATCAATAGAATGAATTTTTAATTTCTGATGAATCTTGTTTCGGATTTCATCCTGATTACCAGACGACTAAGAGTCTATCATTGTACTGGAAATGCGGAATGACTGCGAGGTGCATTCAGGAAGTACTGCACCCTTACAGCGGCTCGACTGTGATGGTTTGGGCAGGATAAAATAAACGCGCTGAGCTTGTTTTTAAAAATGGTAACATTAACGCTGAAGGTTTCATTGAGAACGTTCTAAGACCTTATGTTCACCCGTTTGCTCTTCGTTCTTCGAGTCTTCGCTCAAATTTTAAGTTGATGCATGACAATTACAGCTATAGGAGGTCCCTCGAATGGTTGGCAAGGAAAAACGTTTGGCTATTGCCGTGGCCCGCACAATCACCAGACCTCTATTTCATCGAACATGTATGGGATATGCTGTAAAGACGTGTTATAAAAGATTTCGACAGGGTGATGACAAAACGACTACTGCAGAAATTGCAAAAATTCTATTGGAAGCGTTTGTCACAAGAGCAAATAAATATTCCATGAAAAATCATTGTCGACAAACAGGCGAGAAAGTCATACTCTCTATTATTTTCGTTTATAGCAGAATTAGTGATTGAGATTTAATTTTTTTTCGCATCAAGTAAATTGGTTCAGTGTGTACAGTGTAAGTATATATACAATGAAGTATAGTTTTTTTTATCGTTAAAAAGTTTGAATTTGCAGATGTTGCTCAGACTTTTTTGAAGTCTGTATGTATATTGCGGGAAAGAGCGGTGTATCCGTTATGTTTTTAGACGCTATTTCATATTGGTCGACTATTCAGATTGGTCATATTGGAAAGACTAATCTCACTTCTACTCTTGTGCAGATACTCACGGGACATGGGGATTTTCTCAGTAAGATTTTCTCAGATTTGTACAATTCGAATATAAAAGTAGAGTCTCACGCGTGTGTGACTCGCAATGTGAAGAGTGCGTAATTCACCTGCCGATAGAGTGTCCTAGATATATGGAGATTATGTATAATCTGGAAAAACAAATAAGCGTTAAAATAGAAACTACACATGTACACGAAATATCAACAAACAATAAAACTAGAGAAAAGTTTGTGGAATATGGTGTACATGGTAGCATTAGATGCAATTAAGAGTAACAAAACAGAGGTATAAAATTACGCAGTGTATATTGTAATGAATAAGCTGTAAGATTATGTACACAAATAAGTTACACTGTATATTAATCATAAATATATATAATCAAATATACATATTAATACATAAGATAACGAAACGAACAAAATTATTAATTAAAAGAACAAAATATAATTAATTATACAAACTGTATTTTACGGAATAAGTAAGATATTTATATGGATATAATACATATAAAATATATTACACCTGCGTATATACAATATAGTACTAATACACCTCGAATATAATCATATAATGTATATTATACGTAGTACGTCATTCGGCGGGCTCTTGTCACCGCTGGCGTTCCTGCGGTCTTAGAGCCTGCAGGTATTGCGCGCAGCGACGCGTGACGGTAGGAGACCGGATGGGTTGACGCTCATACCTTGGAAACTTGGAAGATCGCTGGTGTGGGATGCCACTTGTGTCGATACACTTGCTGTTTCCCATGTGCCGGCGACTACCAAGTTAGCAGGTGCCGCGGCTAGCACTGCCGAGAACTTGAAGCGGCGTAATTATGCCACTCTCTCTGAGAGTTTCATATTTACGCCCTTTGCAGTCGAAACTTTGGGTCCCTGGGGCCCCGAAGCCCATCGACTGGTTTCTGATATTTGTAAAAGACTGGTCGAGGCTTCGGGAGACCGCCAGGCTGGCAACTTCTTCCGCCAACGAATCAGTTTGGCTATTCAAAGAGGCAATGCTGTCAGTCTGCTAGGTACCTTAAGCAATGACAGATTTCTAAGCGGAAACTTTGAGGAAGTCTATTATTTAAGATAATGTATAGTTTTAAGTTTGTAAATATTAACGTATGTATGTAATTTTTGTTAATGTAACTAAAGTTATATAATGTATATTGATATAATTATATGTACATAATGTATAAATGCATGAACACTAGAAAATATACTATACCTAGTGCAATAAGTAAATTAAATTTTACCCAAAAAAAGGGACTTATTTTATTATCAAAAGAACTTACGAGTGATCCATCCAAAATAGCAAGGCTAAAAAAAGAAAAAAATGACGCCGTGTCAGTTGTAACATGGCTGTAACGGTAACGCATACATTTGTTTTGTTATTTCGACATTGTTGAGTTAATAGATAGAAAGTTGCTATTGGTAATAATACTCTTTATACCTAAGTTTTACTCTAAGTAGTATTTTATATATTTACAGAGATTTATAGGGATCTTAAAAGTTAGTCACAATCGAAATGAAATAATATTGTTTTATTTAATATTATATCGATTTTAAGATGTACTTTAAGAATATTAATGAACTTTTCTGATATCATGTCAGCTCCCATTTTGTAGGTAGTATGGCTGTCTTGCCTGCGAGGTAACAAATTATATATATTTCCTAGGTATTTACCCATTATGTTTAATACAGATTTGTACGATTACTTTATGCATCGAAACTATTTTAACAGCGGGGCAATTTGAATAGATAATGTATTTGAAGTCGGACCTATAAAGGATGAAAGCGAACGCGTGTCCATTTCAAAAAGAGTAACATTGACAAGGCAGTTTTCTATTTCAAACAGTTTGTGTTGTAAATAGGGTGTTACGGAACAAACAATTTCCTTAATTACAGAGTGTTCCGATATAGGGGTGCAAATAATGAAAGACAAACCCTTCCGGAAATGATTATATTCCTGTAAGAGTATAGCTGTTTGCTTAATTTGAAAATAAAATAAATTAGCTGTGGGTTGTAACGCTTAAATAATGTTTCCTTAAACTGCGTAAAGATACCCTACATCGTGTGTTATAAATTATGTTTTGTAGATAATTAATCAGTCACATAACTTTTCAGTATGTAACTTTAGGTACATATAATATACACAACATCAGATCATTTCCCCTCGGAGTGGACAGAGCACCGAGGCACAATAAAATCACACTTTGACTCTACTTTCGACAATGTTTGGGCTTAAACACAGTAAATATGAACCATAATAATAATGACAGGATAGCCTAACCTATACAAATTTCTTATAACAAATATTGTATCAGACAGATCTTAAAATATAACGCTTTTAAAGAGTGTTCAGTAACAAGCCACACCCAAAATGAAACAAAGAAGTTAATACCTAATTCTTACCTATACTTTAATGCTATATTAGAAAGTTTGTGTTTTTAAATTTGGTATGCCATCATTTCACCACACAGACCGTCATTAGTCATCTTTATTTTATTTGAGGGAGATTTGATATACAAGATAAGTGCTTTTCCGGCAAACGGAGTTATTTCTGGCTCCAAGTTAATTGCTTCAGTTTCGTGCGCATAATCGGTTTCCAAGCGCTATTATTCTGAGGCGTAGATTATATTATAATTTTAATTATTTAGATTAGATTTCAATATAGGTCTTTGTTATACATTAACATTAAATCTTCAGACAACAATGCTGTTTGTGACTATTTGTGACTACGTAGCTTCTTGGGAGTTTATAAATTAAAACGCAAACTCAAAATGCAGTTTGGTTTATTATAATATGCGTGTGGTTCGTTTAATGCTATATATTGAAGTGAGTGCGAGAAAAAAATAATAATTTGTTGGTCGCGCTGCTCGCGCGATCTTCGTTCCGTTGACATATTACATATATTGTGTTAATATTGTGTTATATTATACATATGTGTATATTATGTTGCTCATGTTGCAACAAATGCTAACAATATGGTCCTCAACAAAGCTATAAGCCTTTACACACGTACATTCTAACTCAGTGTTTAAACAACTAATTGGGGGAGAATCCAATCGGTACCTGTACTTAGACATCAAGTCAATTTTAAGCAACCTGATTGGAACCGGAACTTTCAGCTTACAAGGTAGAAGTAATAACCCTTACTCCAGGGGGATAGTCATGATATTGTATGATAAAAATCTTGGATAAAACTCTTGAAAAACTGGGGCTCTGCATCAAAAACAAATATAAAGGAACTGCAAACATTGCAAAATAAAATAATAAAGACACTATATCATTATAATTACCTTACACCTACACACGTACTTTATAAAAATACAAGACTATTTAACATAAAGCAAATGTACATGTACAACACGTGCATTCTTATTAGGAAAATTCTCACAAATTCAATTCACACTCAGATACACTTTACCATTAAAGACACTAAATACACTCTCAGAAATAAAAACAGCCTTAGGTTGAACACACCAAGAACAGAATATGGTAAAAAAAACATCATGTTTGAGGGAGTACAATTATATAATGCTTTGCCCGAAGTTATTAAGGACTCGGTAACTTTAGCCACATTTAAACACCAGCTTAAGAAGCATTTAGAAAAATCAGACTGGTGCTATTAATTGGGTATGTTTTGACTGCGTCTGCTATTGTCATCACTCTGGTCAAATGCATAATTGTAAAATCATGTTGTAAATTAAATTTTCTCATTTTAAGTGAATGTAACATATTCTTATGAGAAATAAAATATCTTTAATCCGAAAAATCAGAAATAATTCAGAAAATGTAATTGCATACGTATTCATTTGATATACCTATAAATATGGTATTTGTCATAAAGCTAATATAAAACCAACTTTTAACAATATTTTGATATTTTCCTTACTTTAATGGTTGTCCAATTGCCTGTCCAGGAGACAAAGTAATTGTATTTATGGTCGTCCCAAAACAATTTTACTATTCTTCAAGGCTTTTTTCGATTTTAAACAATATATACTTTTCATAAAAGTACGTTGTTTAGAAAATATCACGTAAATTATCATCTATCTCTTTCAGTTATTATGACAATAAATGAAAATAAAAAATTACCAAAACTAACAAACCAGTACAAAAAATAGTTGATCATATGGACCTTAATAATATTCTAGTTATATCTATGAATGTTTGTCAACTCTATGACGTAGGTTTTAATAGTAAGAATAAACAGAGACGTAAATAGACCGTGAAGTACTTTTCCAGTATTGTAAGAAAGAAATATTCCTCACTCAACTAAGATTTCAAGTGAGAACAGAACTGGTAGAAAAAGAAACAAATATTGTATGGACTCTAATAATGATTTAAACCTAAAAAAAGAGACGAAGTTTTTCATTTTTTCTAACTTTAACGTACCTAGTTTATTTTCTTGGTCTTACTTTCTTTTTTGTGTAATCCCTTCTAAAAAAGTTGATTGCTTCCTATAATACGTATAATAACGACGTAATGGTTACATAATATTTACATTTCTCTTTTGTTAAAAATATTTACCTAGATGATATTGATAACAAATTAAGTAAAGTGTGAATTAGCATAATATTACGTAATAACGTTTTTATTTCTAATCTTAAGAGACTTGTTTAATTCTATTATGATTAATGTTTAAAACGACTTGTTTTAAACCTACAGGAGTAGTAAACTTTTAAAATAAGTCCCGCAATAAATCCGTACCAATATTACAATAGGTAGGTTATAGTACGTAATTGTTCATGTCATATTTTGTTGCCCCATGTCAACATCTATATTTCTACTAATATTATAGAGGTAAACTTTGATTGTCTGTATGTAATGGATAAACTCAAAAACTACAACCGATTTAAAAAATTGTTTCACCTATATTATTAGCGAATAACATGGGCTATATTTTATTTTCAAAAAACCTTCTACCCGAGTGAAGCCGGGGCGGATTGCTAATGTTATATATTTTTGAAATGGCCTTTTTAATTTCTTGAATTTGATATCCGGTATGATGGGTCTAATGCTGTTATAATGCTAATTTTAGTTTTGGAATCTATAACACCGATAACAAATCGTTTATATTTTGAAATCCCTAACGAAACGTAATATACATGCATCGAAATGTACATGAAATGTAATGTGAAGACTATTGGACATATCATCGATAGAACTGCACACAGAGTGGTTGTACCTCGGACAAAATATAGGTTAGGTTAGGTTATACTATTTTGATAGCAGCATGCAAGTGAAGTCACGGGTGAAAGTTATATAAATACGGCGCTTATTAGTTAATTGTTTCCTGTTCGATAGTTACGATGGCCTCATAATATCAACGGTCTTAAAATAATTCCGATATAACAATTAAATTTAACTATGAACTGTAGCTATTCCCTAACAATATTAATTAAATTAAATTATAACGTTTCAATATTTAGCAATATTGGAATATTATATTCATAGGAAGATAGTTAATGTCTTCGTGCTACAGTTGCGGTCCAGGTCCGAGGGGGGATCATAGGGGTCAGCGATAAACCTCTATTTAATTTCTCATAATTTTTTTGTGTAATGAAGGCTATGACCGCGTCTGACGTACTCACTATACATACGCCTTTCATGTATTATTAGAAAAACTGTCGAGGGAAAGAATATGGTGTGAATTAGGTATAAAGTAAAGGTCTGGTGGGAAAATATTTTTTGCATCTATATTATTTTTTTATGTAGGTACATACATAATAAATATACTATACGTATAATTTCATAATTTTTGTAGCGGTATTGAAATAATAGTACTGTCTCTAGAATCACTTTTTGACGCGCCTGTTGTCGTGCTAACAGAGAATCTACGTTCCAAGCCGGGGTCCCGGATTCGAGCTCAGTAAGGTGTATAGGGAGCTCTCCCTGTTTGTTGCGTGGTTCCCATGATACAAACCTAATGCTTAGTTTGAGGAAACACAGTGTACGTCATTGTATGGAGTATTATTATTAACTATTACATTCTCAAAAATTCATGAAATGGATCTTTTTATGTGAGTACCATACAACGAACTAAGGGTAGAACTAAGGGTACCCAGATTTCGTTTTCTAAATCGACTTAACCGGATTTAAACCCGAAATTCGATATGTATAGTATTTAAAAATCCTCCTACACAAAAAAACAATTTGCAGGTACACTTAAAAAGTACTTAGTAAATAATTGTATTTTACTACTATGTATTTGCTTGTAGTAAACCTTTAATAATTGTATTTACTACTTTCTACCTTCTGAAATACTCGTACTTTAACAGTAGGGTGAGCAAATTAATAGCAATAAACGCGTCGGAGACCGCTAAGATTTTTTGTGATCTTATGACGTCTTCCATGTGTCCAATAGGATTTTTTGCCAATGATAACATTTCCCGAACCATCCGACTTTTTTCATATGTTACGAGTTTCTGGGCAATTTGCTCTGCGTATGCCCTCTATTTTACTCTTTGGTTGTGGTGAAAAACAGAAGCCTAGTGCTAAACACCAATTTCTATATTTCTTACTTCAAAAAATTAAGAAGTTTCATATAACTTTAATCGCCTATTTAAACCCCTTAAGGGACAAATTAGTAAAAATCATTTCTCAGTTTCTTTCTTTACCACCGGTTTAGGTTGTGTGTTGTCTGTCGTCGGTCAGTGTTAGAGCTTTGAGAGTCCGTCTATGCAGACTTTGGTGTGTTTGGTGACCTGGATCTCGATATCTAAGAAAGTCCAACTGCGAAAATCAACTTTATTGTTGTCGCGATAGAGCGAGTCCGGGTAATGAACAAATTCGATTGCACTGGGCTGCATAAGTGGACTCTTGAGTAAATTGTTTTCTTCTGTTTTATAACGGTACTCGACATACTTGTACTTATTAATTTGCTAACTAATGTATGGATTTTTTAGAAGGCAGATAATAGCGAAAATGATTACACCGCTTTTTATTTCTTGTGCCAGATGATTTTAATTTTTAATTGAGACATTCAAAAGTTAGAATGAAGAAAACTAATAGGTAGATTTTTCTAATAGAGCTTGTAATAATATCTCTTGTTGATCATTATCCGACCTTCTGTTACTAACAGAGATCAGACTTGACGTATTTAACTGCAAAGTGCTTAAGATTCCTTCATATATAGGATTCAGAGCTCAATATCCCGAAAATGTCTGAGCCGATTTCCGCCTAACATAACTAGGAATACTCTCGATAACTACAGCTTTCAAACAAAAAAGCCGCATGCAAATCGGTCCATCCATTGCGAGCTATGATGTCATAAAACTCTTTGCATCGGGGGTTAAAATATAGTAGATTGGGAAAAAAGAAAAATATAGTATTTATGTAAAAATGTGTACATTATTGCAGAAACTAATTAATCTGTGCGGGTATAATTATATCATCGGCCCTTTAAAAATTATTTACCGAAATTTAACTCCTAAAGACACATTATATTGTGTTACAAATATACATCTTCATATATCTTAATTTAAATGTGTATAATATTCTTCCGTTTCTATTTATCTATTTCAAATGCTTTTTGAAATAACGGTATGATTATGTAATATAAGATATAAGTATACATTCAGTGTTGGAATATGGTTCAATCTATCATAATGGCTACGTTAGCTTTCTAATAAATCAAAACAACTCGTAACTACATATACTGATACATTGATTTATTTCCCGATTGGAACTTTCTAGATGGAATACTCAAATACGTCTTTGAATATATAAAAATAAATTCAGTAACAAAAACTACTTATTCAAACGGTTCCAGAAACTAAGCTTATTTATGTTTACGTTTAATTTTACTATTACATTTTTTAAAAATATTTTACTTTATTCACACAAAAATACAGTTTACTATATTGAAATGGAATATAGGTAGTTACTTGTGTTTATGTCTATGTGACATCCATATTTTTGAAAATCTTATACACTATGCATTCGCGTATCGTTCATCTGATCAAGTTGATTTAGTGAGTTGTGCTCATGGTCGCGAAGGTTACCGAATTAGATAAACTAAGTCGCGTGCAATAACTTGTAGTAAATTTGTAACGCAAATTTCATTTATTTTAATATAGTAGGCAAATTGCGTATTTTCACGTGCAGGTTTTAGCGCGCCACATAACCCAGTCCTACTCCCAGGGAACTGGGTCCCTGTGAGCAGGTCTCTTTTACGTTACTTAAAAAAAGGCCCAAATATTTACTGCCAACAATAGTGTCAATATATTGACTACTGCTGTGCTTGATGCTTTGTTTTACCTTAAATGGGGAAAATGAACGACATTAAGTATAACGTTGTATTTAACGAAATTATTGAAATAAATGTGTTATTTTATAAGCAAATCCGTATGTACAAAAGTACAAAGTTGTAGTCCCCTAAATGTAAATTACATGTATTATTTTAAAAGAGATGTTTTTATGTGTAACAATAAATTAGAAGCTACGGTTATTATCAGGATATAGCGGAAATTATTCCCCGGTAAAGCCAAAATGGGTTAAAACCCGGTGAAATTAAGAGATATTGTGTACGGTGTTACATGCTGACGTTAGCCAGATTTCGCTACACATATTATGAGATTTACTCATAAGAATATAACCAGGGAGACACTGTCCGAAACAATTTTTGTTAATGTATACTTACGGATATGACGGTGATGAGATTTGAAGAGGCTAAAGATGTAAGAACTTTGTGCTCCGAATCGAATATACCTACATAATATCCTACAAAATGTAAATTATACCTACCTATACGTAGATTTGTAACTTTTACCTCAAAGTATTGTTTCAGCCGTCTTTGCGTTTAAATGCAAAATTGGCAGTTACATCTAGATGCATCAAAAAAAAACTTCAAATGTCTTTAATATTGTCTATGGCAAATTATATTACTATTTAACGCATTATAAAATCTCGTGCCAAGATAAATCTTAAATCGCACTTGGGCGGTGTTACAAATAACCTCTACTTATGCAGGGAAATTTGTTCCGTTATAGGGATAAAGAAATAAATCGAACTACTGAATACATACTGAACATCTATGAGTATATGCGTAAGCAGATCACTTATCCCTACCTGAAATAACAAGTCCAATGACCACTGGAAACAAAACCTTGTTTATGATAATGTTTCAGTAACCAGCAAAAACAAAACCTTGTTGTGATATTACAGAGAACAAAGCTGATTATTCTGAGCTTTTGTAAATTAAGGTACCTACGTCTTTATGTTATATTTTATCCTATATATTTTTTATATATGTATATAAAAGGTAAATAACACTCACTAACTGACTAAATCTCAATCATCATCTCTCTGTTATGTTTTCACGGCTAAACCGCTGGATCGAAATTGCACGCAAGCAGCACGCAAGCAATTGCAAAAGCACGCAAGCAATGGCTTGCTTGAGACCACGACCGATGCAACTCGAACGAAACGTCAATTACTTGCATGGAATTTCGTGCTTGAGACCACGCAAGCACGCAAGCAATGGCTTGCTTGAGACCACGACCGATGCAACTCGAACGAAACGTCAATTACTTGCATGGAATTTCGTGCTTGAGACCACGCAAGCACGCAAGCAATGGCTTGCTTGAGACCACGACCGATGCAACTCGAACGAAACGTCAATTACTTGCATGGAATTTCGTGCTTGAGACCACGCAAGCACGCAAGCAACGGCTTGCTTGAGACCACGACCGATGCAACTCGAACGAAACGTCAATTACTTGCATGGAATTTCGTGCTTGAGACCACGCAAGCACGCAAGCAACGGCTTGCTTGAGACCACGACCGATGCAACTCGAACGAAACGTCAAGCCAAAATAAAAGGTAATCGCGTTCATTTCCCGTTTTTTAGATATATAGTATAACAGTTTGTGTTAAGATGTAATTTGTTTAATTATTCGGGACAGGCCGCTAGTTAGTGATATTTTTGCTATTATAAATGTAGTATTTTTTCGTTTCGTTTTTCGATCGTTGGTGTAGCGTTCCGAAATTGAAAAAAAGGAACGCTTATGGAAACACTTTTGGGAATCAGATACATACATACATATCTACGTGCTGCGTCTATGACGGGGTAGTCAGAGAGATTAAAATACCAAGCATCACGATCCTTACATACTTCTTTCGCTTCCTCAAATTTCATAGTTCTCCTCACATGCTTTCGTCTAGGTATGTGAATGCTTTTGATATTAACGTCAGCTAACAATCTGGCAATCTGATCTGTGTAAGTGAACCTTGGTCTTCCTAGGCTTCTGCTACTACTCACTTCCGTTTTTGTAAATTTTTTTCCTCGCTCGTTTATCACTCATTATTTCTGTCTGGCCGAAACATCTATGCATTCTTTTCTTCGTTTTTACGATAACGCTGTCATTCAACCTTATCATACTGCGTGTTTCTTCATTGCCTTTTTTAAACGAGGCTTAATTAGAAAGTAAAAAACAAATTGCCGTTGAGGTATAGAGTCTGAACTATAGTACAGTAAACCATTAATTCAAGAACGTATATGTTACTTTAGTTACTTCCACCGTCCAAAATGCGGTCCCCATTTCCCACCTTATCTTCAAAAACAAAACTCAGAATAATTTGACTGAAATCGTGAACGTTAAAAACAAGATGTAAATTAAAGGGAAATTATCAGGATTGCATTATAAGTAACAATTCAATGTATTTTTTATATATTAAAAATAAAGCTCCATGAACAACTTTGATTTGCGGTCGACAGTAGAAAAGCTCTATGACATACTTTAGCGATCGGCGATTGGTAACAGCTGACAGTAAAAACACTAGTTTGTTTATGATATAAATATAAATAATTTCAGATAGGTACTTTCACATTGTGTACAAAGTCACGGACAGGTAAAAAGTGGTCTCTCCCTGGAAAATAATATTTTAAAAGAAATATTGTTGCTTTTATTCGACTCAGATTATGAAAAATTCTTGGAAATTTTATATCACTGTGGTATATTAGAATTAAAATTCATTTTTTTGGTACTCATATTGAGTTACTTAGCGATGTCAATTAAAAGATAAGATTTTGTGACTGTGAACATTATGAATGGGTGGGTATATTACCCATAAAGGATAAAATACGATTTATTCATTTTTCATTACATTCGCATTTTTAAATATGTAGTTGGAAATATAGTTACACATAAGTAATGACTGTTATTGTTCTCTTAAAGATCTATATAACTTATTTGCGCACGATGAGGTGTGCGCAAAAAAAACATTTCACTCATTTCTATTCTATTTTAACAATTTTTTAGGAAAAATAGTACATATTCTCTGGTTACAGGCAATTATTAAGCCAAATATGAGTTAAACAAACAAAGATTATTCAATAAAAATATTATGGTTTACAAATGTAATTCATACTAATAAGAAATCCAGTTTGAAAAAACTATCGAAGATTTTTTTACTTCAAAATAGTAATTACTACATAAAACTATTTGCGCTTGTATTGATTGAGGAACAAGGAACATGTAAAATTGTCTTCTCGCAGAGCTTCGAGGTACATAATTGGAGCTCAGAACAGTAAACCAAACCAATAGTTAATGGAATCGAGGAAGCCAGGTCTGCTATATCATAACTCTATGTATCTATACTCTAACTCTAATTCTATGTATAATTTTATGTACTAGAGGTCACCCTGTGGTCGAAATTCGACCGTAAGTATAAACTTATAATATAAACTCTTTGGCGACAATTTCTACTCTGTGCGACTGTTTGATCCAAGGAGGTTACGTATATGCAATCATAAACTATTATTGAAATTGAGTGAAATTCAGTCTTTTTGACATTAGCAATATGAAAGTAAAAGTAAACAGTGAGTGATTTATCAAAATGGTGCCGTGCCATTCAACTAAAGAAGAAGAAAAAGGGCGGAAATCTTTGAAGGAAAAGGCGCTTTTATTTATATTTTTAAAATAATATTCATTTTATTGCCCTTTTTAATTCTTTGTTACAAATGATTAAATATCGTATTTTACTAATAGTTGAAATAACTAATTATAATTGTAATGAACGACACCAATGATGGAAAAGTTCTCTTAAAAAGAAAATCTAATGATTCAAAAGAATATTCTCCTTTGAAAATGGAAGTAAATTTTTCACGTAGTTGTCGACGTCTTTTGAAGACTACAACCATATTTACACTGAAGATAACAAGAAAGAGTATCCCGTTTTATTAACATCCACCTCTACCAATAGTAAATTGGATTTGTTAAAAGTCAATAATGTCTTGAGAACTATATGTAAAAGTAGGTCTTGAATTTATTAAGGTTTTCTTCAATTCAAGAACTGCATCAAATAATTTTATATTAGCTAACACTTCGTTGGATGCACACAATTGGCTGGCTCGTATTCCATACAGTAACTTAGAGAGTCGAGGCATTAGAAAAGCTCTTGTTGAAATCTCAGAAGAGGACTTATTGATGCATTAAAGTCTACGACTGAAGTCCTAGTTTTTCTTAAGAAAAACTTCTGATGACACATGGACGGGAACTCTAACAGTTCTGGTGATTTTCCTCAGTTCTACTCTTCCCGATCATTCAACTTTTGATCACATTTGGTTTGATGTGAAACATTAAGCCTCTCCTGCAGTGCTTTGTATGTTACAAATTTGGTCAAAGTAGAGGTTGGCGTAAAAACAACCAGATTTGCTCCATTTGTGCTGGTGCTAATTTTTTTAAAGATTGTGATAACAGAGACAATATTAAGTGCATAAACTACAGTGGTTGTCATGTCGCGGTATCATCCGTGCGAAGAGGTAATATTATTCATTCATTTGCTGATAATTTAAACTTGGTTTGTTTGAATGACCACAATATCACGACATTGACTGGCAAGAAGGTAATGTTTTGGATCTGGCATTTGCTGCTCCTTCGGTAAGTTCTAATTGCTCTTTAGCTGTCTTAGGTGATCCTCTCAGTAACAATCATTATCCACTTTTGATAAACATCTTGTATATCGTAAATAATTCTATCTCCAATCATATTTCGCATGATATTTCCAATTCCTCTTTTGATTCCTTATCTGATGTTAACTTTAATAAAATTGACTGGTTTCAGTTTACTGATGTGTAATAATTTTTTTTTTCTTTTGGTCTATGTGATGTTCCTCTTGAGAACTACAGGAAATTTATAGAATGTCTGTGTGACACTTTGTTGATGTGTCCTTAAAATAATTCTTGCGAAATAACAGAAAACATAAAAAATCTTTGATTTGGTGATTTGACATGTACTCATGTTGTGAATCAGGCCAAATTAGCTTTAATATCTTTTAAAAATTATCCTTCTCAGGAAAATCACATTTTATACAAACGATTCGAAGCCAAGAAAAAAGAACCTTGACTGAGCAAAAGCGATTATCTTGGGCAAATCTATGCTCGTCTTTCAATCGAATGACTTCCTCTAAATTAAGCTGGGACTATATTAAAAAACAATAATTTTCTAAACTGAACATCAATTCAGTCTCATTTTTTAAACAATTCTAATAATGCTATGAATTATTTAAACAAATTTGTTTGTTCCGATAGTCGTGCCGAGAACGATCCTCATTCGCGCGAGTTTCAAAAATATTTCTTGTCGACTGGTTAAAACTCAGCACAATGGCTTAGAGACCCATTTCAGTCTCACGAATCAGAAGTTTCCTTACAAAATACAAAAAATACATCACCAGGTCCCGATTTCATTCTTTATATAATTATAAAAAAGTTACCAAAAGATGTTAAAACCATTTTATTAAATATTTATAATCAACTCTGGTTTCATATTTGCATTCCTCCTGTTTGGAAAGAGCAGTATGTTGTACCTATTTTAAAACCATCTAAAGATGATAAATGTCTAGATGCATATAGACCGATTTATTTAATTTCTGGTTTGGTAAATGTTTTGAAACTATGCTAAAAATCGGTTAGAATGGTTTATAGAAAACAACTTTCTGATTCCAGATTTACAATTTGGTTTCTGTAAAGGAAAATGCACTATGGATAATTTAGGTTGTTTGATTGGCGACATAAAAAATATTTTTTGTATAAATTTTACTGTTTTTCTTCATTTCACTTTAGCTGTTTTTCTAGATATTAAAGGTGCTTTTGATAACATTAATCATGAATAATTAATTAGAAGTTTATCTAACCTAGGTATCCCTGGCCCTGTTTTATTTTGGATATACAACTTTCTCAATGGATGCAGTATGTCATTAAAAATTAAAAATACAATTTTTTGGTCCTAAGTTCACTTTCAAAAGGAACTTCTCAAGGTTCAATTCTCTCTCCTCTTATTTTTATATTAAGTCTAGCAGACCTAACGAAGCAAATACGTCCCCCTTTGAAGTATTCTTTTTATGCTGACGATCTTGTACTTTATTTAGCTTATGATGATATCAATCGAGGCATGTATCAAACGGCTTATGCACTTCTAGCTAATCAACTTCTGCTTCAAGTAAATGCCAGTAAAAGTTCAGTAATGGTTTTCTCAAAAAATCCTTCATAACAGGTCTTCGATATATTACAATAGCGCTTATTTACCAAATAAAATGACCCAACGGGGAGTCGAACCCGGAACTTTCCGCGCTTGACTGCAACGTCTACACCACTGCGCCATCGAGGTCGTCGCTATTATTATATTCACCAGCTATTTCGTTTTAGTTACTATACTATTTTGAAGTGATCTTAATACCCCATACAATAAAATAGATATGAATACTGAGCATGTAAATTTGCGGATGGACCAAAGTTCCATAGTTTATGGGCATTGTCATTTAAAATTCAAGGGGGAAAAGGGGAAGTTGAAGTTTGTACGAAACTTTTATAGAACAGAATACGGCTGTAAATTATGCAAATTTTTTTTATTTTTAAATAGAGAGGGCAAACGAGAAAGCGGGTTACCAGATGGAGAACGACCGACGCCGCCCATGGACACTCGCAACGTCCGGAGAATCACGGGTGCGTTGCCGGCCTTTAGGGAAATAGTGAAAGGAGGGGCAAGAGGTGATCGGCCACCGGCACTCAATCAGCGAACGAAACAACAGCAATAGATTCACTAATTATTGAATACGGCTTTACTCACGTGTAATCGGTATAGGTACCGACTAGTTTCGGACCTATTGGAGGTCCATCATCAGGGTGAGTGGGATGAGTTTGCGGCCGCGCCCCGTCTCGCACTGCGCGCCTGAGCTCGCAACGCGCGGCTTGACAGGGTGGGGGGCGCGGGGTGCGCCGGCGATGGTGACGAACTCCGCGAGACCGATGCGTCTACGTCAATATTGGTGTTTACGGGCGCACAAAATGTACTCACGATGTCCGCTACATGTAGCCGCTACATGTAGCGGACATCGTGTTTATGGGCGCACAAAATGTACTCACGATGTCCGCTACATGTAGCGGACATCGTGAGTACATTTTGTGCGCCCGTAAACACCAATATTGACGTAGACGCATCGGCCTCGCGGAGTTCGTCACCATCGCCGGCGCACCCCGCGCCCCCCACCCTGTCAAGCCGCGCGTTGCGAGCTCAGGCGCGCAGTGCGAGACGGGGCGCGGCCGCGAACTCATCCCACTCACCCTGATGATGGACCTCCAATAGGTCCGAAACTAGTCGGTACCTATACCGATTACACGTGAGTAAAGCCGTATTCAATAATTAGTGCGTTAATAATGTCTCACGAAAGTTTTAATAATTTAACAGCAATAGATGCTGTTATTTCACGCCGATATTCTGTGAGAGGGTGGTATTTCACCAGGCGAGCCGGCCCAATTCGTGCTGCAATGCAGCATGCCTCTACCACTCAATTGCTTATTAAAAATAATGAGTGTTTCACATTTTTGTAAAATTCCACTCGGAAAGAGGGTTTCAACTTTATTAAATAGAAGTTTAAAAAAAATAGAATCAGAATTATATGTTGTAATTTCCAGCATTATCGACTCAGTTAAGTCGCGGGTAATAGCTGTAATATTACAAATCTGATGGTGGTGATAGCGCCTGTGTCTGCTTCTGTTACGTTATCGAATTAAGCTGTGCGGTGTGCGGAAGGATATAGGCTACTTTTTTAATTTCCCCGAATGAAGTCGCAGGGAACAGTTAGTATGTTATATTACTAACATAGCAACGACACATTATCTACATTGTACTGAATGTAATGTTGCATTTATAGTACATATTGTAGTTATTTTAATTTTAATTTCTAAGTACAACTTATTTCATTTGTGACACTACCAAAAGTTTATTTCTCGGTTTCCTGTTACTGAAAATCTTTGGAGAAAATAGCTTTTCTTTTTATCTAAAAATATTACTTTTTTAAGTCAGTTTTACCAAAGGTTTCATGTTAAAACGAATTCACTTCACCTGGCCATCATTTTGTAATCATAAGCTACGCTACAGAGGAGAGGGAAGGATATCAGTTACGACATAATCTGCTACAAGGATGACAACGTTATTGTTTTAACGATTTTGTGGGTAGATATTATAGAAATGGCGGAAATCGTTTTGCAAAAATCAAAATTAAATATAAAACTACTTCGTACGGATTCGGAAATGCCGTTGGGAAGATTTTTTGAAGTATTATCAAAATTCATCTCAAATATCGCAGTAAGCCTAGACGACGCTCGCGAGAATACCCGCGACTAGCCATGATCTAGTTTATTGTATCACTTAATCAGCGACGACGCTAACAGTTTTCTGTCCATCTGTTTATGAAAATTCAACGTCCGATCTCTATGTGACCAATCATAGCGCACCGTACAGCTCTACGCAAGACATGTTTGTTTTATTATAAAATTATATACTTAGAGCGTTGTCTATAGGCTCCCGGTGTCTCCATTTTATAAGAATTATTAAATTATTAAGGGAGCACACGTAGTTCTGATATTCGTTGATGCACTTTAATTAATAATGCATTAGTCTTCATTGAATTTTCACAAGCCTGCGTCACTTTACGTTGCTATGAAATATAAATTAAAAAAATACTTAAAGCACTGTTTAATTAGGTTGGATTATAGTGAGCAGTTTTTAATAAAACATTATTTACTAGTCTAGGAATTTTTAGGAGTTTTTTATAAACAGATGAAACTTTTAAACTTACATGTTATATTTTTCTAAAAACTAATTTTGTTGAAAGTTAGATTTTCTCAGTAACCGATAAATAATGACACTACCTAAAACCAAAATTAAAATAATATGTAAACGAAAATTAAAAATAAGAATGTGTGCACTTATACTGTAAAAAATATGCGTAAATGCGCACTACATTAATTTGCTGCCTATAGCTGATAATAGTGTTACAAGAAGAGTCGTAGAAATATGATTAAAAACATAAAGTATTAGTTAAAACAATTTTAAATATTCTTAAATTTCATCATTTTTGGATTAACTTCTTATTTTCATGCTTTTAATATTAACAAGAATTAGGTTTATTCGTAAGGTACCGTAGCTAATTAGGAACACTTATGGCTTCACTAGGACCCTCGTCCACTTTTAATTACAAGTTTCGAAGAAATTCATAACGCAGATGTTGCGGCGAAGTCAAGGTAAAATATGTGGTTTTTATTACGTACATGAATATAATAGGTATTACGATAACATAATATAACATAACAGAAATAAATATCAGTGAACGTAGCTATGGAACTTTTCACTCCATCATCAATATGGTCATTGTCATCATTATAAATGATTTCATTATATTAGTCATCAATTTGCATTTCATCTGATGAATTCTATAAATTTTGAACTCGTAATCTCAAACCTGTTAATTGACACGTTTTGATTTTCAACGAAGCATCCGCGGAATTTATAGGGAACAGATTCGGTCAACTAACTACTACTGGGGGCATACGACCATCTCTTACAGCATTATTATTTTAATGTTACTTGACTTAAGAATCTCGAAATTCTGAGAATAAGTTCGTGATTAAATTTAACGTTCGACATTCAATCTTCAGTAGGCGAAAGAAATACGTAAGAATCGCTATGTTTAGCCGTCCAACCCACCTTAACTACCCGTAAATCAAGTCAAGTAACATTAAAATAATAATGCTAAGAGCTGGTGGTAAGCCCCCTGAATTTCCGTGATAGCTGACCGTTGAGAAAAGAAACATGTATCGAAGTTTAAGGTTTTGGGCAGAAGATAGCTGAAAATTATAAGAATTCATCATATCAAAATGATTTCCGCAAAGTTACACCTGAATCGGTGCAAAAACCCGTATTTCTCCACCGCTGGGCTTACCCTAGAGTTTACTACTGTATCCGGGCTCCACCCTCCTCATTCAGCCACTGCCTACGACTTCTACGATCATCGATCGATCTGACCGTAAATTCTCGTCACTAAATACTGTGTCTAATTAATAATAATCAGTCCTACGACAGATATGGCCTACCTATTGCCACTTAAATTAGCTGATTTCGGAGTGAACGCTGTCGGGGACATTATTCGTCGAATTTCGTCGTTTTGGATTTAATTAATATAATTATTTACATTTAATTAATATAATTTGATTTATAAACAAACTCCAAGAATAGAATAAATAAAGTAGCTTAACGCTCGTTATAAAATGTTTTACAATTGATTAATTAAATTGTAGTATTTGTCCGACGTTGCTCGTTCTTGGCTTGATTCCCGGTGCATTCTATAGGAGATCTCGGAGCCTCTCGACAACGTGCCAAGAACGCTACCGCAGAAGTTTTAGTGGGTAAAAGCTAACTAAGTAAACTATTCCCATCCTCAGGGGGCTGTATGCAAGTTAATCTTGTTTTTTTTTTAGTTCGCAGGAGAAACTGCACACAGGTTTCTCCTGTGCAACCAAAACAAATTGTTAAGCAGTATTCGTTTATAGTAAACCAGATTTAATTGCACGATTATTATTGTTATTAATTCAAAATCGAGATGGGCTTTTTTTATACAACTGATTAATCGTTAAAACGGTTGTAAAATACACAATTTAAGCAGATTTAAATCACAAAATACCTAACCTTTAAGAGTTAAAGACTTTAAAATATAATCCCCATGGTGTTTTCTTCCACGAACCCTTATATTAAAGGAATTCCATTAAGTACGAAGTTCTAAAAGCCATTAATAATAATAATTTTAAATTATTCGCAAAATACAGTACATAATCCTATTAATTTCTAAATATATTTCATTATCAGATTGTTAGAAAATCTTAAATTAATAAGTTTCTACTTTTAGTCTTTAATGCAAAATCTTATGTAGGTAAGTATTATGTGTTCAACAATCACTTGTGAAGACCCTGCTATATGAATGATACAGTTAGAATGAGTATACACATATATAAGCTTAATCTACATGTTATATACTAGATATCATATTTTATGAGTTATAAAACAATTGGAGGAGGATCTGAGAATTTCAGGCGGTCGTGTAATTTCAGTGTGCGAGCTTATATTTTAGTTCATTCAGATATCGCTAGATGCCGTCACTTAAAATTAATATGCCATCATTTACCCTTCAATATAGATGACGTTAGGAGTTTCTGCTAGAATGAGGGAAGACCTACGCATAATTTATTTTTTGCTTCGAGTTTTTGTGTCATTACATTATCGATTATGTTATATTTCAACGAGAAGCCTAATACATCGATGTAAGGAAAGTGAATGAAATAATTTATGCATTTTTATTTATTTTCTTTTTTTACGTAACGATTTGGCGATTTATTATCATCTAATTACTTTTCAATTAACAGCTACAAAATTAATTCGTAGGTATCTTGACGTAAAGTCTACCCATTTACTTTAGTAGTCTTTATAAGTACCAGTACTTTAGAAGTTAAACTTGTACCTACCATAAAAATTATAAACAATATGGTTATTATTCTTATATTTGTAACCGTTTTTTTAAGGTTTGAAAATAAACAATGAAGAGACACGCAGTATGACAGGGTTGCACGACAGTGTTATTGTAAAAATGAAGAAAGGAATGCTTAGATGGTTCGGGCATATGGAAAGAATGAGTGATGAAAGACTGATATAGAAAATCTATAAGCAAAAGTAAGTGGTAAAAGAAGCCAAGGAAGATCAAGGCTGACTGACGAAGATCAAATAGCCAGTGTTAACTGACGGAAATGTCAAAAGCACTCGCATACCTAGGTGAAAATGTGTGAGCATATAATGATGAGATTTGAGGAAGCGAAAGAAGCATGTAAGGACCACGTCGCTTGGCGCTCCTTCCTCTCTGGCTACTCCGTTAGGGATACAGCATGAAGATATATATTTATGTATTTCTAAAACATTAAAAATTAAGCTGTTCTTCTCATCCATGTTTTCTCAGGTCAATTTATGTACATTTTTATTCAACTAATAAGTAAAAAATAGACAAATCTAATTCAACAAAAATTAAACAGTTTTTTTTAAATTTTGTACTGATACAATGAAGCATAATAATAATATCAAATGCTGGTTTAAGACAATAAAATAAAGTGTTAAAATAAATAAAAGATAACTTTTGGTCATTGACATAATATATTGCCAAGCGGAGATAATTAGAACTGTTTATGACGCGTATTTATTGTGATGGTATCGTAAGCTTATGTGTATATGTTGGAAAAGACACGGGGCAATTCTTTTATTATTTCCACCGACATATAAACCAACTCAAAAAAAATTTGTTTACTTTTTCGCTGAAAACTGCACTTTTTTGCAATCTTGACTGATGATGATGATGTTGCATTATCTTGATGCAAAATTCATAAATTGTCATTTCACAATTCTGAATGTTTTCATTGGATACTTTCGCGCCAACGCCTCATGACGCCGAAAGAAGAATTTCGTAGTGAAACAACTCTGGGGTAATCAAAGACAACGGTCGGCAGCAGCTTTGTTTTGAGCGTTTCGATTTCGGCTCATAACGACGCAAATTAACTACCACTTCTCGACCTTCTTTGAATACTTTATAATATTCCCATGCCTGTGTTTTTGGCGTATACGATTCGCCGTAAATCTTCTACAACATTTTCAGCGATTCGACATACGTAATTTCATTTGGAACACAAAACTTATTACAAACTGTTCATATTTCATGTTATGTTGCAGCTCTAAACAAACTAAGTGACTGATCCCGCTTAAGTTTCGCGGCAGTGTCCTTGGCGGTATAACAGTACAATGATACTAATTACTGAATAAAATTATAGCGATATCTTTTACTGTCTTTTTAATAAAATATTCCGGTCACTTTTCATACACAGAAAAGTTCATAAACCTAATACGTACGCTCTACGCTCATAATATTTTGTAGATATTTTATTAGTTAATTCTGTAGCCTAAATACATAACACGCACAGTACATATATTAATATTACTTATTGCTAATCACGTAAGTAATAATGGAGGAATCAATATTAGACGTTTGTAATTTTATTCATTATAAATAGGCATTGTAATGTAATTAATTACGTAATAGTTTGTAAGTAGTTTGTATAGGTGAAATTAATGAAACGATCACGTAATGAAATGGTTTCTTCGATTTCAAGCAAATTCTGTATATTTTAGGATTCTTCATTATAAAGGAAGAGAATGTTATGAACTTCAGTGCAGATTTTCGTAATTTATGTATTTAGACATGTATGTATCTACTCGTATCTATTCACATTTGTATAAAACTGAATAATGAATAATAAAACATTTTTCTTTTCATTTAGTGGTCAGTACAATAACACGCAAAACGAAATTGTTAGTATAATTTCAATGTCCGTCTGTCGCTGACACTTGTTTTGTGGACTATGCTCCACGCTGTTTCACGTAGAAATTATATTTAACGAAGTTTTATGAAGTCAAGTTGTACTTACAACACATTTTTTATGGTACAGTTCGGGATTGGGGGATGATAACAAAACATCTATTTAAAGCCATTGTGAGACCGATCAGGCGGAGAATCAACTGAAGGCTTATTAAGAAGAGAAGTCAGATTCAAAATAACGTGCGTTATGCGTATTTCATTTTTTTTTGTAAACGTAAACTATTTTAATTCAAAAGTAACTTTAAATAATTCTTAATTATCTAATACTAATAAATTATGAATCTCAATGGGTTTTTAGCATTTTTATTATACGGAAGGGATGATACGGAAGGGATTTACAGTCCTTACGTATTAATTACGGGTTGAAGGAGTAGAGAAGGAGGGGAAGTGAGGGATGAGGCAGCAACCCCCTGGTAAGGGAACAAATTACTAAAGTTAATACTTCTTTGTACGCATTTTTAAAATTGTACTAAATTACTTATATTAACATTAAGTGCTATTAGCAATATATACGCTATTGATATTTTTAAGAGAAGTCACTAACTAGCAGGTATTTCAAATCCGAAGTTTCACCCACCAAACAAAGAAATTATATTACATTTATTTTGTGTAAGGCTGGGTGAGTAATAAGTAGGATTTTCCACTGAGGGCAGATTCGTCTTTCTTACACGGCTATTCCCTTGAGTTTGAGGAAGTGTGGACTTTCGAATTGGGACTGATTTATGTTTGTTTAACCCTTGTATAATTTCAACATTTTTATCTAGTGGACTAAGAACGTTAGATAAAGATTTTTAAACGCATTACTATAACATTACATATAAAACCGCAAGCGGATCCAGGAATGTTTCTTTACGTTCTAAATATTTAGAACTTACAAATAAAATAATTATTCTGATCGAAAATGTCGTCATATGCATATTATGTGTTATAAATCCTGTGGATGGAGACCGAGATTCTTGAGCCCATTTGAAACCTAACAATAAATACATGCATGACTTTGATCTATGTATAGAGCATCAAGACGCATTGAAATCACCACCTTGACGCTTTTTAGCAATAAATACTTGTAAAAATAAAAATACAGACTTATATACACTCTGTATATAAGCTCAAGTATTTACAGATGGCATACAGATAGCATAAAACAGAACCCGATAGTAATAGATAGCCAGTTTAAATGATAGCTATAAGATAGGTACCTATCAATACCAATTCTTTACATTATGTCATCGGATAATTGTGAATATCGTTAATAAGTCTAGTGAGATTGTAAATTATTGAAAAATTGGGAACAGGACATTACTGTCCTGTAAAAATTTACTTGCTTTTTGATACTTTCATTTGGCCTAAAGTATGTTATGATAATTAATTATCAGCTCTTGGGATACTACGTGAGGAGGTTCGAGAGACGACTACGAAAGTTAGGAACCACTAAGTATACCTGAGTTCATGTGTTCTTGATATGTGTAGACGTACGGAATTTGTACCGTTCCGGTATTTAATTACCTACTTATAGCTCGTAACAACATAATATGTACATTTATGGTATATTCGTCCATCTGTAGGACCAGATTAGGACCGTCTTTTACGACCTGCACGAGAAGATCGAAGTCTAATATTGATCGGAGAAGTCGACACAAGCATTTTATATTTATGTCTCTTTCTTAGACAAGCGTGGAATGAATCTATGTATAATGAAACTATACTGCTGCAGCGCTGTATGTCTGGAGCACTGCAGCAGTATAGTTTCATGATACATAGATTCGATTATACATTCAGTCAAGAAAGTATCGAGAATGGATGATTTGTTTATGGTTCAAAATTCAATTTTTTGTTTTTTTTGTTGTTGTTAGATTGGCACAACTGTTTTCCATTTTGGCGCGGAGTTTGAGTTGCATCTGTTATTTAGATTAAATACAGTGCTGTTTTTAGTCGTATCATTATAGTGTGTATTGCGAATTTCATAATGGACAAAAACATCATCGAACAAAGAGTTTGTCTTAAATTTTGCATCGCCAATGGAATTTCGTGTTCGGAGTCACTGAAAATGTTACAGAAGGCTTATGGTGAATCGATTTTATCAAAAACACGTGCTTATGAGTGGTACAAAGCGTTTAAAAGCGGTCGAGATGTGATGGAAGATTTGCCTCGCTCTGGTAGGCCATCAACGTCTGCAACTGAAGTTAACATCGCAAAAGTGATGGAAATAATGACTGAAAATGCTCATTCAAGTTTGAGAGAGATAGCCGCCAAACTTTCTCTGTGTCTCGCGAGTCAAACCGTACCATTTTAAATAATCACTTGGGTATGAAACATGTAGCCGCTCGACTAGTCCCAAAAAACCTGAATTTTCTTCAAAAACACAATCGCATAAGAGTCGCGGAGGACATGCTCGAACGAGTCAATTCCGACCTAACATTCATGAAACGCATTGTTATTGGTGACGAGACGTGGGTTTACGAGTTTGACATGCAAACTAGTCGACAAGCTTCGGAGTGGCGCCTTCCAACTGAAGCGAAACCGAAAAAACCACGCCAAAGTCGGTGACGCCCACGACCACGCCAAAGATTTTTTCCCGGTACTTTGTTGACAGAGTAGTATATAACGATTTTGGGAGAAATTTCCACTTCTAATTATTATCGCACGGTTGTATCGACACAAATTCTAAGCCAATGGGTCATGACTTTATGCAAAACAGGACGTTATGGCTAGGACAATATTTTAAAAACTGGATAAAGAGCTATTATTTTGTTATAATTTTATTTAAAGTACCTAATTTTAGAAGAAAATAGATTGTGCAAGTTGCTTTTAAGCTCAAGAAACCTTTTTCTTAATTGTATTATATTTTGTAGGTACTATGCCGCACCTATTGTGGTTACATTTACAGATACAATATTTTGCTACTAGTTGTGTGTAATACTAGACAATTCTAGTTACAACATGTGGTAATAATGTGAATTGGAGCATATGAGGGAACCTTAAATTTGCTGCAGTCTGCGCCGGTAACACCGCCACCCAGTCTTTTTTTCTCTTTGGTCTGCTGGGTAGAATGATATAATTACACTATGGTATAATTGCTGCGCATAATATTCTACAATAAAGAGAAAACCCGCTAGTGGGTGAGGTTCCATAATTTGTATCAAGTCTAATATGCTATATATACTAAATAAGGTATTACTTATTTTGTGTTTCTGACGTAATCTTTGTATTAGATTACATAAAAATAGCCATGCGTTCTAACTATTATACAACCAAATATTTCAGTGAATTACTCTGTTTGCATATCATTTGATACAGTGATTACTGTGTTGTTACATTTTATGATAGTTGCAGTAATCATAAATCAATATCACATAATAAATAATATCAATATATTAAAAAACTTGTGTCTTCATGCACAATTCCGCCATGAATTTTTGAAATCGCTGTTATATATAAATTATCGACATTGTCTGATTTTACGTTTCAATTTATTTTTATTTTTTCGTTTCCTATTTGTAAACCATTCATTCTTATATCCTTTGTACCATTCATCGGCCAGCTTATCCTTGCCAAATCCTTGCACGGGTTCACTACATCGCAACGGACAAAGTATGTATGTTGATATACCTGATGAAACGCTGCGTTCCAAGTTTTTTTTCTAGGAGGAGTCATAAAGACACAACCGACCGCGTACAGTCATTTTTCCTTACGTAAATTCTCAAGTAGAATGATTGAGAAGGAGAAAGAACAGTAAAAGTAGTAAATAAACTGTGGAAACTATTAATTTTATATTGAAAATGATTAAAGAGCTGAATAGTAAATCTATACACGGAACTATTAATTCTAAATATAATAAGTATCTATGTAGGGATTTTTTTAATTTATTTATTTAAACTTCATTGCACAAAAATGTACAAATGGCGGACTTAATGCGAAGTGGCATTCTTTACCAGTCAACCATAAGGCTAAACGGAGAAAAATATTGGTAGTGCATATATTTAAAATGAAAAAGCTAAATTAACCTAATTTTAAATTATACTATCATAAAATTAATATGGAGAATATAAAACGTAAATATATAATACATATTTATATTAATAAACACCATAATACAAAACATGAACATATATACCTACATATAAATAAATGCATACGACATATATAATACTTAAACAATACATAAACTTAAATAATTCAATATACTAATACACATATTAAATATATTAAATAATGGGGTAAAGATGTAATTGATACTTACAACATTGTGAGGTTATTACCTGTGGTATTGCCATAAGAACAACAAACAATGATTATTAAATGCGCTTACGGCTTTACTGCAACTTCTTTATGAAATGCTCACGCAAGGATTTTTTAAATATAAATTTGTTAAAACATCTTCGAATGTTAACTGGAAGAGCATTCCAAAGTCGTACCGCTGTGACCACAAAAGAATCGGACATAAAGCCAGAACGATGAGAAGGTATCTGAAGACGAAGAGTGCGATTTGACCGTAAATCGTGATCATGAGTAGTAGAAAGAAATTGAAATTTATCTTGCAAGTAAGATGGCGAATGGGGATCAAAAAGTATTGAGAAGAGTAAACTTAGAATCCTAATGGACCTGCGTTCTCTGATGGGTAGCCATTTGAGCTTTGTACGGTAGCTAGAAATGTGATCATATTTACGTAATCCAAAGATAAAACGTATGCAACTGTTTAGTAGACGATCCAATTAGTTCAGAGCGTCTTCTGTGATGTTCGTACAACACACATTCCCGTAATCGATTAAAGGCAGTACCAAAGATTGTATTAGGAGGGTCTTAGTGGATACGGGTAAAAAATGTTTATATCTATAAAGAGCTCGCAATGCATTCGCTACTTTCCCACTGATATGTTTTATATGTTGAGACCACTTCAATGTATCGTCGAAAATCAAGCCGAGGTTTTTGACAGAGGTGCTGTATTCGATTATGGTGTTATTTAGTACTACAGGCACAAGCTCGATTCTATTTATTTTGAGTAGTTGTCTAGAACTGCCCAGAACAATAGCCTGGCATTTGGCGGGGTTAACCTTTACACCAAATCTGTTAGACCAGTCATTAATTTGATTGAGATTGTAGTTAAGTCGGCAGATAGCTTCATTCAAAGAAGACGCTTCGCCTTGGACATAAATTTGCAGATCGTCCGCGTATAAGTGATGAGAACAAAGAAGAGCAGAAGATAGAAGGTTAATAAAGGAAGAAAAAAGAATAGGAGACAATATACCGCCTCGAGACACACCAGCGTCGAGGCTGTTCCAGTCCGAAAAATTTTTGTTGTCTCGAACACATTGCTGACGCTCACGAAGGTAAGTCGAGAACCAGTTCACCGCTTGCGGAGAGACGTGCAAATAAGAGAGTACAGCCAGAAGAATGTCATGATCCACAGTGTTGAACGCATTGGACAAATCGATCAAAACAAGGACTGTTAGACGCGATTCCTCCATGCCAGCTCGGATGTCATCAGTGACTTTGAGCAGGGCTGTAGTGGTACTGTGTCCACAACGAAAATCTGATTGAAGAGGACTTAATTAATTATTATCAACGACAAATTTAGAGAATTGCTTATGAGTAGCAGTGTCTGAATTTTTGATAAGAAAGAGAGGATGGAGATAGGTCTAAACTGATTGAGAAGAGTAGGGTTGGGAACCTTTGGCAAGGCGATGACATGCGCACGACGCCATAAGGATGGAAAAAAGCTGCTGTCAAAGGATGAGTTTATAATATGAGTAATGACCGGAAGAATATGTTCAAGGATAGGTAGAATCATGGATCTGCCTATGTTATCACAACCAGTAGCCTTGGATTTGATCGAATTTATTATCTCACGAGTCTCTTTGTCAGTGATAGGAGAGAAGGTAAAAGGTACAACCATAAGAGGAGGTAAGCTAATCAAGGAGGAAATAGTTGCACGTTTCACACTCTCATCCAAAGGAGAAGAAATGGAGAAATGTGTAGGGATACAGAGTGAAAATATACATGTGTAATAAGTTGTAGTTGGAATTATATTATATTGCTCGTTTATAGATGTATTTATTTATACTTATTCTGTTTTCGATTAAATAACTCAACTACTTAGTTTTTATTTTTACTGGACCTCCACCTGCGCGACACTGCACATTGCATTTAATACCCCTTCACTTGTCCAATATTTTCTGCATAAAAAATAATGATTCTTAGTTTAATAACATAACACTCGTGCACTAAAATTTATCCAGTGGTTGTTGTTAAAATCATTATTTTGAAATGTGGCATTTTACTCGTAATAAAGATATTATTGGTCGTTATTTAACACATTCAGGGTTGCTTGCAGCAACCATTTAAATCTCGATTTAAAGATCTGACATCTGATATTTGACAATTGATATTTCGATTTTACTAGTAAAATCAGTTTTCTCAGTTTCAATTAAACAGCAAATTTAAAAGAATGAAGTGTAAAAATTAGATGTTAAATGTTAAAAAAACTGAGCATCTATATATCGTCGTAAGATCTTAGAGTTGGACAAATCATTATTTGTCTAACTCTAAGATCTTATGACGACATATAGATGGATATACCCTATCTCGACACTTAGACCTTTTGTCTAGTCGACGTAGCATGTGCCTAATGAAATATACCATATCTGGACACTTAGACCTTTTGTCCAGTCGACGTAGCATGTGCCTAATGAAATATACCATATCTGGACACTTAGACCTTTTGTCTAGTCGACGTAGCATGTGCCTAATGAAATATACCATATCTGGACACTTAGACCTTTTGCCTAGTCGACGTAGCATGTGCCTAATGAAATATACCATATCTAGACACTTAGACCTTTTGTTTAGTCGACGTAGCATGTGTGATGTGTATGTGTACGTTCTAAGTTTGTAGCATATGTATATGTATACATTGTAACGTGACAGTCAGTAATAAACTAGCTATACAACGGATAGTACATTGACGACGAAGGCACAAACTACCCACTTTATTATTTTTTTTTTGTTTCTTATCACGTTTAATATTTATTTGTTAACCGAGTATAAAATGTCGAAAGTTGTCGGAAATATGAATATGTTTGACCACAACAATCAAGAGTGGCAAATATTTTACAGTCGACTACAGCAATATATTAAACTAAATGAAGTCAAGCCAGAGTATAGAAGTGCATTGTTGTTGACTCATTTGTCGGACGAAACATACCGTCTTGCGGGGAACCTGATACATCCCAAAATATTGGAGAATATCACGTTCGAGGAGCTAATTGAAGTACTAAGCAAACATTTCACACCGAAAAGATGTATGTTTGCGGATAGAGAAAAATTCTACGAGGCCAGAAGTTCCGTTGGTGAGAGTATCGAGGAATGGGCAGTCCGAGTGCGAGCACTGTCTGTGCATTGCAATTTTGGCAACGCGCTGGATACATTGCTGCGGGATCGGTTTGTGTTAGGACTGAGTGCAAGTCCTGAACGAGATCGTTTGTTCGAACTGGATGCGAGTACGCTTACGTTCGCCAGGGCGTTGGAGGTGGCTCAGCAGGCGGCTAGCGCGAGACAGGCGCGGACCAACGTTGTTAATGCAGAATCACTAAGATTTCATATTTAAATCAATGTGAAGATTTTAAAATTTATGTTATAAAGGATGGGGGACCACCCCTATTGGGGCGCGATTTTATGGTCAAATTCAAAATACATTTTGTAACTATAAACAATATATCCGAAAAGTGTCCGAGTGAGGTGCCTCAGTTGTTACTTGAATATTCAGATTTATTTTCATCCGATTTAGGTAAATTTAATAAGTTTGAGGTCTAATTACGATTAAAAGACGGGGCAGAAGCAAATTTTTTTAAACCGCGCACTGTAGCTTTTGCTCTAAACGATAGGGTAGACGAAGAAATAGATAGGCTCGTAAACGTAGGTTTATTGGTGCCGGTGAAATTTTCTAAGTACGCTACACCGATAGTGCCGGTTTTAAAGGAAAACGGAAAAGTGAAAATAGCCGGTGATTTTTCGTTAACGCTTAATAAAGATTTATACATTGATCGATATCCTATGCCGCGAATAGAGGAAGTGTTTGCAAAATTGGGGGGCGGTGAACATTATATTAAAATTGATTTAAGTAATGCGTATAATCAGTTTGTTCTGTCCGAGTCGTCACAAGAGCTTATTACAATAAGTACTACTAAAGGGCTGTTTAAATATACGCGTTTAGTTTACAGACTAGCTAACGCGTCGGCTATTTTCCAACGTACGATGGAAACGCTTTTGTCAGGAATCGAGGGGGTTAGCTGTTGGTTAGATGACGTGTGTGTGACGGGACCTACGAAGGAAATACATTTAGAAAGGTTACGAAAAGTATTAAACAGAATAAAGAATGCGGGATTAAAATTGCAAAAAGAAAAGTGTTGTTTTTTTCAACATAATGTTACATACCTCGGTTATGTAATATCAAAATCGGGCTTGAAAGCGTATACAAAAATCGAAGCCATTTTAAAAGCACCACGGCCTTCTATATTTTAGAAGTCAAACGATTTTTAGGGGTCATACATTATTATCGTACGTTTATACCTAACGCATCTGCCGAACTAAGTCCATTGCACGAATTGTTGAAAGCGGAAGCTCAGTGGCAGTGGGGGCCTCGACAGGAATGTGCCTTTAATAGTGTAAAAAAGGAGTTATGTTCAGACCGTGTGTTGGCACATTTCGATCGCGATGCGCAATTAATACTAAGTGTAGACGCAAGCCCGGCCGGGCTGGGGGCGGTGCTGGAGCAGCGCACGCGGGACGGCGTTCAACGTCCACTGGCTTTCGCCTCCAGGTCGCTGTCAGTCAGTGAAAAAAATTATAGTCAGATACAAAAAGAAGCAACAGCGATAATATTTGGCGTAAAAGATTTTCATCAATATCTGTATGGCAGGCAAGAACCTTTTGTTCTAAAAACAGACCACAGGCCATTATTGTCTATTTTTAGTAAGAAGTCAGGTATTTCAGTTATGGCTGCGTCACGATTACAAAGGTATGCAATTATATTATCAGCATACAATTATATTGTACAGTATGTAGACGGTAATAGTAATACGGTGGTGGATTATTTTTCGCGGGCTCCGTTGCCGAATACGGACATTAATAATGAACAAAAACAAAACGATCCTCTATTTTTAAATTTTTTGAATGCCAGCATTGCTCCAGTAACATTTCCAAAACTAAGAGAAGTTACTGCTAGCGACAAAACTTTACAAACCGTCATGAAATATATGAAGTATGGATGGCCGCGTAAAATTAAATGCAGTTCGATAGTCATACCGATGATTTTCAGGGATCAAATGTTACAAGAACTACATTCAGGACATTTTGGTGTAGTTAAGACAAAAAGCATTGCTCGTAGCAGAATGTGGTGGCCGTCGATAGATAAACACATAGAGCAATATATAGGTTCGTGCGTCGCATGCGTCGGCGTGCGGAGCGCCCTGCCGCGCGCCTAATGAAAAATCAGGTAAATCGATGAAAACAATAAATATGTTATGTCGACACACGTAAGTTCAATACTTCGTATATAAAACGGTAAAATTTCACGTCACTAGTGGTACAGATAGCTAATTGTTATTATATGACAAACGTAACAAGTGTAAAAGGATTAGAATAAGGCAACTAAAGGAGTAATAAAGACATGTTCAAAGCGAATAAAGTATTACATAGACTAATTTTACGCGCTTGTAAAATGTTAATTATAATACTTTGAACACCATGCAGAATCGTTATACCCAACTATGACCGGGTGAATCGTCATCAATTTCCATTGAACGATGTGGCGGGTATTATTATAAATTGTTGTTAATAAATTCTCGTAGTTTGCCATTTTACGACCGTTTCATGAAATACTGCAGGAACAACATGGTCTGACTAATTTTACGATTGTATAAGGACATACTGTATACTCATATGCATAAATGATTTATAATTTTAAATTATTTTCAGTAGAGCGCTATCTCTCTATATTGTCCGCATAGATATTTTCTCAAAAGCTCACAAAAGCCGCCATCCAATAGAGTAACAATTTTGTGGTTCGAGTGAGATATAGCAATTATAAATGTCTGTTTGTTGGGTCGAGTCATATCTATCAAAAATCAAATAACGGTATTCCGATTAGGATTCATTTGTTTAAAAAATTGGAATCTGACTGCAATTTTGTGGTACCTATAATATGTCATCATCTGTATTACAAAAAGGTTAGTAAGTACTTACCATCTTGTGTCTCTGCAGTTTTCGTTATGAAAATGTATTAAATTAAAAAATAATAATAAAACTAACTATAGTGACAGTTTATAAAGAATGGAAAAAAGTATTGTATTGTTAAATTTACTTATGTTCAGTTTTCGCTAATAAGTTAACTAAATATATTATATTTAGGTTTAAAATTAAATTTATAACTGCAAGTTGTTATATTATATATATGCAAATTTGAAATAGGTACAGTTCTTATTTTCGAAAGTGTAGATTATCTATTCGTTATTTGAGGTAATCAACTTAAAAATTTATTTCATTTTAAACCAGTATAGTTAATGTATAGATATTTAGGATTTAGGTAGTTTACAACTGTTGTTAAATTAAATCCAGAATTAGGTTGAATGGATTTATACTTTGTTATTGCGATTGTTACACAAACAAAATACTTTACGAAAATAATCTTATCCAAATGCCTTCATCAGACATAGGGTTCAAGGATTAACGTAGAAATGAAATATCTACATGAGTAATTTTAGCAGGTACTTATCTAAATAGGGATATGTATTTATGTAAATATGTATTATAATATAATATACATTTTTATCTTATTAATTATTTATTTAACCAACTTCAAAATCGGAGGAGGTTCTCAATTCGTTTGCATTATTTTTGCTTTTTTAATGAATGTTGTAATTTAATAGATGGATAGTTTGGTTTCTATTATATGTAATTGTTGTAATTCAAGATAATAGTGAAATAACTACAATAAATATAACCTGAAGACATACATTTCTTTATGAGATATTGTATTGCGTTTAAATGTATGTACCTAATCATAAATGAGGACATTACAAAATAATCGGAAATTCAGAATTCATCGCCGTAGAGCCTCGAGGCTTATCAATATTAAATATTTTCTTCCCATTGCTTACGGAAAATTAGGCAATCTCTTCATGTGATATTCATGTCAAGTGGCGTTCTAAAGAAAAAATATATGTAATTATTAATTTTGCTACAACCGCAATATTAGATTTATGATGATGTCACAAATACTATAACGTTTCCATCAACCAACTTCATTAACTGAACATGGTTGAGACTAATGATGCACGGTGGCAAAACGTTTTGTTCAGTTGTCTCGATTGTAAATTATTTTAATTGTTTTCTATTGTTTCAATGTCTAGGCGAGAGAATCGAGAGCGACATTCGAATAACGTGGCTCGAGAGAAACAACCGAGTCAAATACCAAGACGATCAGAGTCGAGTCCAAGAATACGATCCAAAAAGTGACGCGTCAGAGTATTATCATAAGAAGTTTTTTTTGGTCGTCAGAAGCAGGTGCCATCAATCGAAGCAGTTGAAAGGCATCTCGATGATTTTTTTAGACTTTGTTTGTTAACTCTATTAGCGAAAAATTAAAATTCGACAAATTAGACACTCGATTGTAGCAATATCACGGAAACGCCCATCACTAGTTGAGACATTTTGCCTGTGGCCGATGAAATACGTGATCACGTGCATACAACGCAATCTCTTTTTTGCTTTGTCATTCGCTTAACGTTTAATAAGTATATTCTGTATATGAATTTCTGTTGTTTATAATAGATCTCCGGAAGGCGACATATAATTTTAAACTTTTTTTGTATTAAATATGTTTCACAGTTTCAGTACGATTTTAGTTTCTGAATCTCTGGCTAAGGACTCTTCCTACTGCTTTGTTTTGTAATTGTTTAAAATGAAGTTCATTGAAATCTTTTTGATTACTTCTTGAATGAGCGAAAATATCTCCTTTGGTTGCTGACACAACGTCGTCGTAGTTTTATCGGAAAATTCAAAATTAATTAGAATTTCATATTAAAACAATAGCTAGCGGAAAATGGAAAAGAAAAAAGTACTTTGGAAACTGTCTAACCGTGTCTTACACGTCACTGAGAAGCTGGAAGTGAAAGTGAAAGAACGTGTAGAAGAAAGAAGTTTGTTTCGTGCCCCGGAGCTTGTTTCTGTGGCACCATTATGTCATGGTGCCGTCTTTTCTTGGTGTTAGTTAACTACTTCGATAACTTTATTATTTAATTATTTCATTCTATTATCCCATCTCACTCTTTAATGTCTTTATTAAGTATTAACTAAATTTACTAAATGCTTTATTTTCTATTAAAGTGTGATTCTGCTTCAGAAATATTATATCATAATATTGTATAATTTAGTAAGCTCTTTAGAAATTAGTCAAATACTCTTATCTAGTCGTCAATCAATCACGGGTTCGATCGTCGGATATTATTTAAGTTTGTAAAGTTCATAATATATTTACTTATTACAATAAGTATTTGTTTTTTTTGCAGATGACAAAACAGAATCATATTGATGGGTATATACGTATATTTAGGTATTATGTATTATGCATTTAGGTATTATATATATTTAGGTATTATGTTTAACCCATGATAACAACCTACCATAAGGGCAAGGCCTATGCGGGAATACACACAGCTGGGACAGTCTTAGTATATTTTTGACTCTCTTTCGGACCAGTATGGTTATGTAACACAATATTTATCAGCGAATTAATATTTTAAATATGAAGTACGTATATCGGTATCTAGACACTTTTATCTACGTAAGTTGTTAGTATACAAAGTGGATGGAATTTAATATGAAAAGAGCACCCACCGTCTGATGAAAGTAAACATTCTTTGGATGGACATCATATTACCTACGTTACTAAACTTGAAAATTTTTGTTTTCACAGGTTTTATCAAAAACAATATAGTGGAGTCGCCGCAATCGGCATTAGTTCTGCATTCTGGTATTCAATAAACGAACTTGTCCAACTATAGAGTGCAGTGGTTAAACCTTTTGTAATTGGGTTATGCGTACAGTAGAGTATTTAGTGATTGGTCTATTAAATACAAACCTAATTGTTAGGTACGGTAGTTAATTATTATAAATTTAGTATGTGGCAACACTGCCTGTGAAAATTTCCTTAATAGAAAATAGATATAATCTGTGGAATTATATTGTGTTAGGAAATTAAACTCACTAATGTTGTTTTAATTACCTCTAATAAGCAAGAACCTGTACAAAAATTATAATATAAGCGTATTACAACGCTACACTAATGTCATTAATGTTAGGTATAATATAGATATAGATGGTAATTCCTTTAATTAAATTGCTGTGCAATTATGCACCCAATGAACAACATGCGAATTTGTCATATGTTATGTTGGCTCTTTAACTTCAAAATTGATTTTATTCTGTTTCCTAGCCCCACCCATTACGAATCAGAAAAACTTGGTTTTAAAGTGTGTAATTAAAATAAAGAGTAAAGTGATATTCATTTATAAAGAATATTAGAACAATCGTTAAATTATAAAAGTATATAAAGAACGATTTCGATGGAAATAATAACACGAGAATTTCAAGTAGCTGTTAACATGACTGTTTATTATCCATGAAAATATTGATTATTTACTTCACAGAAATGTTTTCATCAGCAAAAAGGTGCTTGAAATATCAGGTACTTATATATATTTTACTAGGAAGTAATTTGTTCTCTATAAATAAAATGAGCTACTATATGTGTAACAATTAACAAGGATTTAGTATGTGATAACTAATTTTGGTGAAAAAAGTAGAAGCCAATAAAATCTTCCGAATATTTAAATCAATTCCATTTAATTGTACCAACTGCAACGTGACAAGGAAGTTCAGCGACAATCTAGATTTTGATTTAGTTATCTCTCGCAATAAACGTACCTATTATGTTTAAACTTTAAACCCACGTAAACACAATTTTTTGTGCAATAAATGATCATTGTATTATTTGTTTCTGACGCTGGAATTTGTTTGTTTCTGACGGTGGAATTTTTTTGAGAATGGAATATATCGGAAGCGGCAACCAGTTAATATAAATTTATCGGAATAAATGAAGAATTTTTCAGTGAAATTACGATCGCTGCGATATAGATGTCTATCTATAAAGCGACGTAACCAATCTTTCCTTGACGTTATATTTCCTTTAGGCGGCCAATTTATTTTGATAACGAATTTATTGCCTTAGCTTACGTCTCGAATGTAAAGCGTTTAATATATATCTAAGTATGTATAATATACAATCTTAAGCACTATAATTAAAAATCCTTTTGCAATAATTAATCACAGCACTGAAAAAGCAAATATTTTACTTCACTCAAACTACGTAACGTATCATTAATGGGTAGTTATGTAAATAATTTTAACATATTAATTACCACTAGTGGTCGCCCATGTAGTGGTCGAAATTCGACCGTAATGACAAAATAAGTACTTTTTTCCCTTGGCATACAATCCACCGACTTGAAATAGCTCACATCTCACAAATTACACGAAATTCACAGCTCGAAACTCGTTCAGTCAACCTGTCAGACATTTTTTTGAGACAATCTACTTTGTGCGACTGTTTAATTGTCTTATTTTTATCTTTAGGTACATTTCTTTCATATTGCTCGCACCGAGGAGTGTGAGATCTGGCATAGTTAAAATTTATATGGAGAAAGAGTGCAGAAAGTTAAAATGTATATAAGGTTATTAGGAAAGGGGGTATAAATCCGCCAAGGTCTCAACGAGTCACTGTTGACTGTTATAATGCAGATGTCATCATTACGGGATGCGTTTATTTTGTTTTCCATACAAAAAAAAACATTCATTTAATGGAAACAAAATGTACAATCTATATTTAAAATGTTTGCTAGCGATGGGAAAACGCTGATATTAGGGTCGCCTCACCTTTATTTTTGTTTAAACTTTGAGTTTTCAGACTAGAACTATTGACTTTTGGCGAAGTTGTAGAACGCAAGATTTCTGTTGTCGTGAGCACTTTTATACCCAGTATTGCCCATCTTTCGAAAAACCTTGTATACTATGTGCTACAAATACATTAAATTAAACAAAATGTTCATTGTTTACATCCGTACTGCCAATATCAAACACAATATTTATAAGTACTGTCGATATCGAACACAATAGTTTGTGGTCAGTCTAAAGCACAGACTTTTAAATGGAAGCAGACTATACCTATCGGTTCAAAATGCGTGGCAAATTTAACACTAACAAATATTACTCACACACATACAAAACTCAGGGCCGCATTAAGGAGTGGGTATCTATATTGTGTATTATCTTAGAGCGGGACTATTTGGGACACTCCAAATTATATTTTTATGTGATAAAATAAGGATAAAATAAAGATAATGTGTAGTTTTAAGTTCGTAAATATTAACGTATATACCTATGTACTTTTTGTTAAAATTAATTGATATACTAGTATTAGAGATTATTAATTTATTATATTCCTTCTTTTTGTAGATTGTTTTTGTCACATGAAGGATGTAATTTAAAGTGTTACCATTGGCTCCACGATACAATATTATGATTGTTCGTTCGATACATGAGGCCTGACGACTGTGCGCTGCTGGTCTTGGGCCGCATGTACATTGTGATGACCTTGCTTGCGGTTCGATTTATGTGGGTACATGAAGTTTAATGACATAAACGATATATTTTTAAAAGTCGGGAAAGTTGATAATCAGGGAAGTGAAAGTTTTGAATTTAGACTTTTTGGCGCGAACAAAAGAAGCGTGGTTGACATTTCATTCAAAATTCAGATTTGCTATTTTTTTTGCTTTTGGGAGTTTTAAGTGCAAAAATTATAGTATATTGTACGTTAAAGTTGTGTACGAGTGAGAGGAGTTGGAGGAACAGTTAATTTCGTTTAACAGTCCTTTGTAACTCCGGTAAAGCCTACATACCTTTGCTTTACTGTTAGTGTTAGAGACTTGGTTATGAGAAAATAGAACAAGTTTTATGTCAGACGAGTGTTATCGTTAACTATTTTTCTAAGTAGATAAGCGTCAGTGAATGTTTTATAAAATTATGACATAACTTTTCATCGCTTTGCTTTGTCCTTTGATTATTGTTTTCTCTAAACTACGCATAAAACTCAAAAATTAAAAGAAATCAGGAGATAGTCGATGGGTGATCGATCACATTTAGAATAAAAACTAAAATAGCTTACACAATAAAACAAAGAATATTTTCAGTCTTTTATTTATTAATCGGATTGTTTTCTTATTACATTATCTAAGAACTCATTATAGATGTGCATCAAACACATCATTTCACTGTTTTCCAATGTGTGCCAGAAGTAACTAGCGCAGAATGTCAGATATGCTAAGGATTACCATTGCAAGTAATCGTAGGTATTATTTGTCATTATTCGCCTCGAGATATCCATATTTGTTTTCACCATTTTTACATGTGAACACACAATGTATGCATAATAAAGTCCATCTTCGATTACCTGAAGCAAGAAAGTTGTATTATTTTATAAATAAATTAAAAATATTTTTGTAATTATGAGATATGGATTCCAGCACTGGCTTTTTTCTAAACAACACTGGTCCAGGCTCAGCCTAGCATAGCGACTAGAGATTAATTTGGCGATAGCATGTTCATTTTTAATAGGTATGTTAAATTTCATGGTCAAACAACAACAGGGTTTTACGGGTATCTCTTTAACATAATAAATGGGGTTCAAAATGTTTTGAGCACAAAACACTGCCAAAATTGGCCTGCCAGTTTTTTCTATGTAGCCTTTCTTATGTATTTCTTTTATGTAGTTCTTTAACCAAAAATTTTGAGGATTTTCATTATTTAGAAACCCGAAATTAACAAGGTATACATCAAAATCAAAAGATAGTTGCAAAAAATAGATAGTTGCTTAACCTTAGGTACCTGTCCGTTAATATTTAATTTTATTACGAGACTCAGTTTTCTCTGAATTCGGCCCTCTTTAAGATACAAGTACTAATAATGTCAAAATTGGTTAGGTACTTCGTACAAAAATTTAAAAAACCTATAAAAAAAACCTTACACAATATAAGTAAACTTTAATTTTAATAGTTTGCAACATATTTAAGTGTCGGAGCCATGAAATACAAAAATATCAGCTAACTGAATACAGTAATCAAACAATTTGCAACATCAGATTTACTTACCGATGAAACCTGATTTTCGGGGCTTTTCTGTATGAGGCGTTGCAACTATTGGGGGTACAACACTTTTGTACCATATTTGGCACTTTAATTAACCAAAATAATGTTTATAGAACAAGAAATATTTAATCATCGAACATGTGACGTACTACACAAGTAAACAGACGCCATACTCCGCTTATTTTGACTTAAGCGGAAGATGGCGGCTGCCACGGTTTCGGAATTGTCTATGTGTGCCATTGTGTTGCAACAAATGAAAGAAAAGGATAAAGATATACAATTTGAAACTACAATGAAAGTGACAGTGTTATTACTTATACGGTATCTATGTGTGAGTGAATTATGTTTGATCTGCTTCCATTTATAAATCTGTGGTCTAAAGAAGTATAGACATTGCCGCCAAAGAATTTCAAAATATTGGCAACAAATAAATAATTTCTAACAGATTGACTGAATGAGTTTCAACTTTGAATTTTGTGTCATTTGTGAGCTGTGAGCTGTGGGCGATATAACTAGCGACCCGCCCCGGCTTCACACGGCTAGAAATTTTTTTTAAATAAAATACAGCCCATGTTACTCGCTGATAAGCTTTCTTTAGGTGAAAGAATTTTTGAAATCGGTTAAGTAGTTCTTGAATTTATCCATTACATATCAACAAAGAAAATTTATCTTTTTGTAATGTTAATGTAGATATAGATTTCGAATATACGGGTCTAAAATTTTGTGATATATAGAACGTAGACATATGTTAATATTTACAAACTTAAAACTACACATTATCTTAAATAATTAACTTCCTCAAAGTTGCCGCTTAGAAAGCTGTCATTGCTCAAGGTACCCAGCAGACTGGCAGCATTGCCTCTTTGAATAGCCAAACTGATTAGACTATAATTATTTAAATATACATTTTATTACGTGTTTATGTTTTTTAAACTATTTATTCTTTTAAGTGCTTTTTGTATTATTTATTTGCAAATTGATGATCAAATGACGTCAAATGTCTATAGGTGCGTTTAACTTCAGCTATTCTATTTCGTATTTTGATTTATGGTTTCTCCTAAAATAAAGTATTTCTTACTATACTGTTAACGTAAACTATTCGCGATCGATATTGGCATTGGTACAATTTAAACATAAATGAAAGAATGTACCTACCGCGAGAAGAGTTTCCTGTGTTTACATTTTCATGTATATTATGTTAATCTTGATTGATACCTACCTCAGAACAAAAAAATTCGTGTTCTGAGATTGATACAATGTTTATATCCGCTACGTGCTTATCTTTTGTAATATGGGACTGTTCTTCTGGAAACATATTGGGACATTTGTCCTTCCTAAATTTTTTATCTTATTATAGTAATAAATAACAAACAAAATTAAATAAAAAATAAAACTAATGTTCATTCGTAATTTTTAAACGTGATGCTAACTATTAAAGTATTTACTGATTTATTTTATGGTTCGATTTACAATGTATACAAAATTGAATTTTATTGAATATTTGAATTATTTTATAAGAAAATTATTTTATTTTAGTTTAAATAAGTTTCTCTTTTGTAAATAAGTTCTAATCTATATTATTTAACGTTTTAATACACGTTTACGTACTTATTAAAACGAAGTCTGACTACATTGCAAAATTCGAACCCGGGCACTTCTGCGTGGTATTGCTTGTGCTCTAACTGTACTATGGAGAAGGTAAACTTGTTGTAATATGTTGTAAAATTACCAATTTGGTTTTGCTTATCAATATATATACTCGTACCACAGGCAAGTTTGAATGTGTGAAAACATGGAGAAAACGAATTTTGTATAGACTCCAGTGTTACTTTGCGGAAATTCATTTCATGTGATAAATTCCTAAAATCTTTAGCTATTTTCTGCTCAAACTCCAAAAACCACCAATCGACACGTGTTTCGCCTCTCAACGGAGCATCCTCAGGATATACCAGAGATAGGATTCGGTCAGCGAACCAGCGTTCGGTGCTGGTTAGCTAAAGACTCTGGTAAAACGAATTTTACCAGAATTGAGAATTAACTAGATCGGTTTTTCGCCCTCGTAATTTCCTATATTGTAAATTTCAAATTTCGAATATTACTTGTATTATAGTATAGCAGAGGATAAGGTATAAGATAGGATAGGACATACCATCCTTTATGAATTCGTCGAACTTCGAGTTAATCGCTCTTTTTACCAAGTCTTCAAAATTTCGTACAAGGAAAAATGGAATGTGCATCTATCCGTCTATCCGTCTGTTTGTCGTGCAAAAAAGCTACAGTGATACATCTTGTTAACTCTTAGTTAACTTTATAATATTCATAGGAGAATTGAAGAAGGATTATGCTGGGTATTCGACTAAACTTGACTGTTTCTTAAGTTTCTTTAGTATCGGAGATAAAGTAGGCGGGCCCTACCCTTGCAACGAAACTAGGTGATGTACAATTTTAAACATTTTAGAGTACAAATGCCTACTTCGATTATACGGTTTTTAGAATTTTCTTTTAGGATTAGAATTAGTTTAGAAAGCTTTTATAAATACTGGCATCGTATGGACGCTATGTGTGCGAGTCGATTCGCACTAAACCAATTTTTAGCTCTATTTGTAGAGTAGGCGGAATAGCAATTTATTGTAAATGAACATAAGAAGGTATATAGTACATTACAATTTTTAATTTTCTTTTGTTTGATCATAAAAATATTTCACCTTGAACTAAATAAACATTTTATGTCTTTATTACATTTAATATATGTACATTTTAAGTTAAAAGCTTTTCCATTGTTTTCTTTGTGAAGAATAGAAAGTATATTAATCTTCCACTCGGTTAGGTCTTATTAGTTTCTATTCACTTTTTACACGAGCGCATGATAGAATAGGTCTTTTGATGTATAAATATAAATTTGGATATTTGTTTTTAAACAATGCTGATTGTCCACCTTTCAAAAACGTACGATTCGTAATTCCTGTGATATCTAATAAGTATATAATAGACTAGCGCTCCGTCGCGACCTAGCCCAGATTAAATACATAATAAATACAGTACCTGGCCGACCGAGCTTAACTCGGTGTCTTATAAAAAAAAAAGTGACCACACTACAGGGTTTGAACCCGCGCATTTCAGCGTGGCCACTGTTTTATTAAGAAAGTAAATTCTGTTGCGAAAATAGAAGAGTTTGGAGTTTAAAAGTTTTAAGTGAGTGAAAACATAGAGAAAACGAATTTTCCCAGAATTGAGACCTTGAGACAAAAATTGCTCGAATAATACCATTCTTTATCATACTATTCTTCTAAATAGCATAGTATCTTAAATTATAGAAAGTCCGTGAAATTTAACATTCAGTTCACTGTTCAGGAAGATAAATAATAGACTTTTCACCGTGACTTTTAACCATAAACTTTATAGATAACTTTAGAGCCAGACGCCGTGTCCGAGCAGCAACGGTGAGCTAAATCAAATAACCTGACTCACCTGTTCATACGACACACATTTATTATCAAATAAGCTGATCAATCACCATTTTGTTAGAAAACAGCACCCATACATTCATCTACATATTATTTGATTTTATTTGCATCACGCCGCCTGATATTTAGTACGGGACGGGCTATCTAATAACCTGACTCACCTGTACATACTGTACGTACTGAAGTTATGAAGTCAATGTTATTATCATTATTTTTCATTTTATTTCCTTAATATAAGTACATTATTAAAGTGATAGGTATGTGTTTTTAATAGGTACTTGTTGCAAACTGAATTTAGACATTTCTGAATTTCAAAATATAAAAAAAAAAAACAAAAAAGGCAGGATTCGAACCCGCGCACTTAGGCGTGGTAGATATACACTCAGCCACTGCTATTGGGAAGGTAAACTCTGCTGCGAAATTAATAAAGTTTCGAGTTCAGAAGTTTTGTGTGTGTGAAAGACGGAGAAAACGATTTTTGCCAGAATGGAAACCTAGCTAGATCGATTTTTCGCTTCCCTCAACCCCTATATTGTAAATTTCGCCGAAATCGTTATAGCCGTTTTTGACAAAGTGATATATATATATACAAATATACAAATATTGCTCGTTGAATATAATAGTGGATATAGCCTATGTCCATCTGGAATAAAGTATCTTTCAAATAGTCAAAGAATTTTTCAAATAGGTGCAGTAGTTCCGGAGATTACCCTCCACATATAAACAAACTAACAAAATCTGCTCTCTCTATTGATAATATTGGTATGGATAAGACATTTGATGAATTCGTAAAATATTATAATCTAAGCTTTTAGTTATTTCATTCAATTACAATGACATATCTATATACTCAGTTACAAATATTTCATTTGAGATACAGATAAAAGTTAAGCAAATTTTTCTACCAATGGATGTCTTCATTTAGATCTGTTAACTATGTGCTCATTACAAAGTCAATTCTTATTCATACTGTTTTACAAAGTCGAAATCATTTATGCTGTTCCAGAACATGTCTATCTATAACCTTGTGGAATAACATGCTTGACAGATTAAATATGTAAATTAATTATAAAAGACAGTATATTACTTTACCGGTTTCGGTTTTAAAGATAGACAATGTTAACTGATCTTTTGTAACCCAGGCTTATTCCTCCACTAGACAAAGCCTCAATCCGTGATTCATGATACTAAAAGGCTTCTCTGAGATATTAAAGGCTCTTTTGTTGTGATGGGTTCACGCCTAGAAAATAAATTCATATGCGATGTCACTCATGTGAGTGCGAGGATTCGTGCAGGACAACAGAGAAGCAATTCAGACGCCCGTGCCAAAATTGTTTTCGCAGAAACATTACATTGAAACATTACGTGTCTTTTTTACAGCATGTGCTTTCTCAAAAATCGTTATATAGAACAATTAAACAGAGTTACGGAACTGTTTAGTAAATTGTTAACTGTCCCCCGCGCCCTCGCCCTCTCTCTCCGCTTTGTGAGTCTGTAAGAAAAAACTAGTAAGGAGTGGACAGATCTATCTCGGAAGTGTTCTCATGCACAAAATTATACTCATACCGAGACCCAACTTAATATATGTGTTTTGTGTTGTACATGTGCTATGAAGGAACCCTTCATCGGAACCCAAACCTACATAAACTTATACGGTATATTCTACAAATCCAGGGCACCAGTTTAGCTATCCCATATGTGGAGATGGTCTTGAGTGCCGGGTCAATAGTGTGTCCCACCGTCAATCAGCCTGGCAATCCAGGAATGCAACGACAATGGGACGACCAACTGTGCAAGGCGAGATTTTCGGAAATTTTTGAATCGGCTTTAGGAATTAACGTTGCTCGCCTTAAAGCAGTGGCTTGCCCAGAGTTCGGAGCTTGGCTGCATGCCCACCCATCGCCGCATTTTGGTATCAACTTGAGAACGGTTCGTTGAGAGTGGCAGTGGCTTTTAGACTTGGTTGCATCATTTGTGAGCTTCACAACTGCATTTACGGTGCCTCGGTAGGCGCGAGAGGTCTGCACGGTCTGAGTTGCAGGAAGTCGGTTTGTCGCTTCCCAAGACACCACATGTTAAATGAGGTGACTCGGCGAGCTCTGATATCCACTAGCGTGCCAAGCAACCTCGACCCTTCAGGTCTAAGTCGTTCGGACGGCAAGCGCCCCGATGGTCTGACGTTGATCGCGTGGGTGAAGGGTCGATGCTTGATATGGGTCACCGCATGTGTCAATACGTATGCGGCCTCCCGCCTTGCACATACGACCCGGGTGGCCGGTGCTGTTCCGGAGTGGACGGCTGTACAAAAACATCCAAATACGAACATCTCAAAAGTATGTATACTTTTGTACCTTTCTCCGTAAAGGTTTTATGCGGGAGTTGGGGCTGCGCCTGAGGAAGAACGGTTTGGCTTCCCGTTCCGAGTCGTACTGGTGCAGTATATATCGCTTGCGATACAAAAAGGCAATGCTGTAAGCTTTATGGGCATGCTTGCATCAGGTCAGGTACGGTTCAGGTTGGTCTCTTTGACTAAGGCTACTGCCAACTAATTAATACTAGAATCTTTGTGTACTAATTAGAATTTTTGTGTACTTGTTGTGTTTTTAAACAATGTTGTAAATATTTATTGTTTTAGAATGAACATTTTGGACGACATGCATGACATTGATACTTGACAATATTGACAGTTACATGTGTCTCCTTTGTTTATAGTGAACTACACATTTCTAAAAAAACAATATTTTAAATACAAAATTAAAAAAATGTAAGAAAAAAATTAAATACTTATATTTAAAAGAGGACCAAATTGCATGGTCTAAGTGAGCTTGACCCCTAATTATCACCGAAGCTACTGAACCTAGAATTTTAAAAATATGAGGGAATATGAAGCCTTACATAATATCGACTGAAAAAATATTCAGCGTAAGTCCTATAGTAGTTCTTATACATTTTTAGTATTAAGTTCAGAAAACCATTTTATAAATTTTTAAATACTCGTATCATACAGAACCGTGTGTCCGCGTGTCGTTCTCAAACTTGACAGAACTTATTTCCTTCTTTTTTAAATAATAGCTGATGCCCGCGACTTCGTCCGTGTTTTTTATTTTCAAAATAGCCTATGTCCTTCCTCAGAATTCAAGCTATCTCTATACCAAATTTCATCGCAATCGGATAAACGGTATGGCAGCCCATAAAATACGAACAAGCAAACAGACATTGAAATATATATATGTCGGAAAAGACACGAGGCAATTCGTGCTTTTGCAACTCAGGCATGAGAAATAGGTACCTAATCTTGCAAGAGGCGAACTACTCCATAAAATACAACGTTAAGACAAAGTTAATGTGCAAACGACAGAAAACTCTTCATAACAATTATTACGTAGGTATTTGGAAATTTAATAATGGCAAACGATCCGTCGAAGTCGTAGTCTAACAGACTTTCAGCGCCGGCCCCGACGTTCCGTTAGCGCGTCATCGGAAGTCGCGCTTTGCCATAGTATAGTCAAATGAGTGCCTTTTATTATTTCCACCGACATATATATCAATTGATCAAACGAAAAAACAATTTTCGAAATCGGTCCACAGTTGACGAAGTTGTGAACATACATAAAAAGAAATTAAAAAAAACATACAGTCGAATATAAAACTTCCTCCTTTTTTTGAAGTCAACCATCACCACATTATTTATTATTTAATTATTTTGCACAAGATGAATGTGTTTACGTAGTTATTAAACAATAATATCATCCATATAACTATTACAACAATTAGTGTATAAAACAAAATGCTGGAACTTCCAACAACACCCAGACTTAATGCTTCAAGCCAACTTAGAGAAAATTGTTTACTAAATTGACCTGACCGAGAATCGAACCTAATGCCCCGGCTTGGAAAGCAGACGCCATACTTCCGGCCAACAGACCAGCCCGATTTATATTATCTATATATTTTTATATCTAAGTTACGTACATATCATCGCGTTGTATCCTGATAAAGTAGTGAGAGAGGATGGAGTGCTAAGCGTCGCGATCCTTGCATACTTATTTCGCCTCCTCAAATCTCTTAATTCTCCTCACACACTCGCCTATGTTCATGAGTGCTTTTAGCATTGCCGTCAGCTAACATTCTGGGTATTTGATCGTCAGCCTTGATATTCCTTAGTTTCTGCTATCAGTCACTTACACTCTGTGAAGTTTCTTTGTAAATCGTTTCAATTATTCTGTGTCCGAACCATCCAAGCATTACATTTTTCTTTTTTAGGGTTCCATACTTTAGAAAAAAAAATCAAGGTTCTATAAGTCGAACGCAATCAAAAAATAAGACCATTTAACAATCATGAAATTTGGCAAGAAACAAAGTCTCAAAGAACAAATAAAGGAAAAAATCCGAAAATCGTTAATTTGTATTTACATTACATATCGACGACCTCCGTGGAGCAACGTTTTAGCGCGTCGGAAAGTAAACGGGGGTTGCGGGTTCGATTCCCGCCCTGAGTCTGGGTGTTTATGTATAATATGTATTTATTTACAAAAGAAAAGTATATAAGTAGTATATCAGTTGTCTAGTACCCATAACACAAGCGCTGTGTGTACTTTGGAACTAGATGGCGCTGTGTGAAATGTCTGAGTATTATATTATTACATGAAAACTATTTTTTTGCGATTACAAACTTACACCTGTACTTGGAAAATTGAGCTGTGACGTCTATCGATGAATGAGCAAACATTTTACAGAACCCTCAGCGCACGAGTCAGACTCGCACTTGTACGGTTTTTTAGATGTCACGTCACGTCATGTCATGTCATGTCATCCCGAAAGAGATAAAAACCTGTGATTTACCTATGTACTATATTATGTACTATATTAAAATAGCAAAATCGATTTATACCTACATTCCGAATCACAGGTTTTTATCCACTTCGGGATGACATGTTTGTCAATCATGTGTTCTACTTCTTGTATTAGCCATGAATTTCATATGTAATTATGTTATAAATTAATTTCTATAAATGTAAGTTTAATGAATAATTGCTTTGTAATATATTTGTTATTATTATTATATATCAAATGTAACAACATGTCTGTTTTGTATTGGTTGCTGCTCAATTTTGGTTATAGATGTTCCCGAAATTTTAATGACTATTTGATTTATCTTGACTAAATATGTGTCAATATCTGTACAGGCTGTAGTCATTTTATTGGAAATTGTTACGTATTCATTGTTATCGTGACGACATTGATGTTGCGATTCCGATACATCATGTTCATGCTTTCTTGGAATGCTTATGTATTTGTAAAATTTGTTTTTAGCAAATCGTAATGAATCGGTAGTAAAAAATGGAGACAAAGTTCGCTAGCTTACAATTTATTAATAAAAAGAGCTAACATATTTAGTTAAACCTTTACAGCTCCTGTAGTCTCGACATAGATAGCGATCGCTTTACGACCGATTTCGGTTGATAAGTCATAACGATTTATTTTTAACGATTTTTGAAAGTCTCTTCATTAAAACTATCGATTGTGATTGGAATCATATCGAATCTAACTGTCAACTTTACGATTTCTGATAAAATTTTTCGATCAAATTTGACAGCGCGCAAAGTGTTCGTGCTTATCGTTATGGCAAGCGATTTTTTTCGTTATTTTTATCGATCGGAAAGTTTACGAAAATAATCGCTATGTCGGGACTGCAGCCCCTGATCGTCGTTATTAAAATATTCATCGGTGTTCCTGACACAGGTTTTCACAAGGAAAGCTTACAGTTAAAATATTTGCTGAGTGGAGTGCTCTGCGGTGAAATTGGATTAATTTTTGGTAGATACAAGAAAGTCGGTGTTTGCTCATTCATTTCTTGTTATGTCTTTGTGACTTTAAACAGAAATCATAACTTATTTAATTACGAATAATTATAATTCACTTTTTACTTCCTTTTGTCTTCTACTTTACATATACATTTTATGTTTAACTATATACCATGCTACATGTTGCTAATATGGCACTTTTTGCACAAGAAGTGGTAGTAATATCCAGCCGTATTTTAATTAAGGACCTTGTTTTAAATTTTATATATCACAGCTCAGGTTCAAAGATATTGATTGTAGTTGTAGCAACGAAACTACAAAAGTGAAACATTCGTAAATCGGTTAATTCACCTATTTGTTAGTTGTTATACATCGTGGTGACGCTGGCGGTTATATGCTGCCCATTGTTTTTGTGCAATTCGTGTATATACCTAATATTCTAGCTGAAACATGCAAAACATACATAAAGAAGACAATCAAAACCGAAAGAATAACAAATCACACATGAATATCATATTATTGATTAAAAACAAAACAAAAGAAATTCATTTTAATAGAGCTAAGTTCGTTTGGTGTATAGCTTTATTTTCAGTCTAATTTATTAGGAAAAAAATTTACCCATTTATACACAAAATTGAGGCACCGTCCATCGAATCACTGTTTCTTCTGTTATACGTATAATAAACATATAGATTACGAAACATAAGTGGAGTAAAATTTTATAAGAGCATACTTATTATTATTGCTAAATGCAAATGATCCCCGTAAAGTTGGTTGGTGCGGTTGGAAAGTTGAAGTGACGAATTCCTAACAAACTCTAAGATGATTAATAACGGTAAAGTTAATTACTTTTAGGCAATATTACACAGTGCTCGACCTGAGAGCCGCCATTAATGGAATAAATTAGGTATATGCCTTCCTATCATTCACTGCGCGCCACAACGATCAAATTACCACATTAAACAAATGACACCAATCATCCACCAACTCATCTCGTTTACACTAACAACAGTGTTGTTTATTTATATAAAGTTTAATTTTAATAAAATTTAATAAAAAAAATTATTTACAATCAACTAAGGATTTTAACATAACTAACTTTAAGTCTATAATATGTACACACATGTATCATCTCGCTCTATACAAAAATTTGAACCTCCTTTCAGCCATAGGACGTCCACTGCTGGACATAGGCCTCCCCTAAAGATCTCCAATAATACCGGTTGGTAGCGGCTTCTTGCGGTCCTGCGGTCTTAATGAGGTCATCCGTCCACCTTGTGGGTGGACGTCCTACGCTGCGCTTGCCGGTACGTGGTCTCCACTCGAGAACTTTTCGACCCCATTGGTCATCAGTCCTCCGCGCTATGTGCCCTGCCCATTGCCACTTCAACCTGCCAATCCGCTGGGCTATGTCGGTAACCTTGGTTCTTCTATGGATCTCCACATTTCTGATTCGATCTCGCAGAGTAACTCCGAGCATAGCCCTCTCCATGGCTCGTTGGGCTACTTGAAGCTTACTAATAAGGCCCATAGTGAGAGACCACGTTTCTGTGCCATAAGTCATCACTGGCAACACATACTGGTCGAAAATTTTCGACTTGAGGCACTGAGGTATGTCGGACAAGAAGACGTTACGCAATTTTCCGAACGCTGCCCAGCCGAGTTGGATTCGGCGATTGGCCTCTTTCTTGAAGTTGGACCTACCTAACTGGACTACTTGTCCTAGGTAGACGTACGAGTCAACGACTTCAAGAACCGAGTTCCCAACTGAAATAGGGGTGGGTACAACATGGGAATTACACATGACCTTTGTCTTGTCCATGTTCATTTTAAGACCTACCTGTTGAGAGACTCGATTTAGGCCTTCGAGCATCGTACTGAGTTCCTCCATCGACTTTGCCATGACCACGATATCGTCGGCAAACCGAAGGCGAGTGAGGTATTCGCCATTGATGTTGATGCCAAATCCTTTCCATTCCAGGAGCTTAAAGGCGTTCTCCAGAGTAGCAGTAAACAGTTTCGGCGATATTACATCTCCCTGTCTTACGCCTCTCTTCAAAGGGATGGCCTTGGAGCTCCCTTCCTGTACTCGGACCGACATAGTGGCATTATTATACAAACACTTCAACACTTCGATATACCGATAGTCAATACGGCATCGTTGAAGAGACTCAAGCACAGCCCATGTCTCGAACGAATCAAAGGCTTTCTCATAGTGCACAAACGCTAAGCAAAGTGGCAGGTTATACTCCTCGGTCTTCTGTATAACCTGCCGCAGCGTATGTATGTGGTCCATGGTGCTAAAGCCTTTTCGGAAACTGGCTTGTTCGGAAGGCTGGAAGTCATCAAACCTGTGTTCGAGACGATTCGTAATGACTCTTGAAAACAACTTATAAACATGGCTCAGAAGCGAGATGGGTCTGTAATTCTTCAATAAGGTTTTGTCACCTTTTTTAAAGAATAGCACCACCACGCTTCTGTTCCATGCTTCCGGCGTTATGCCCTCGAGGACGACAGTGTTGAAAAGCTTCTGAAGGACTTTAAGTACCGGTTTACCACCCGCTTTCAGAAGCTCTGAAGTGATTCCGTCGTCACCCGGCGCCTTGTTGTTCTTAAGTTTGTTCAGGGCCATTCTAATCTCGTACAGGTTGATGTCCGGGATGTCTTCGGTGAAGTGTCGGGTCAGCTTGGCTCTTGGGTCTTTAGCCGCGCTGTTTACAGGCTTTGCTACCGAGGCGTATAGCTGTCCGTAGAACCTTTCGATCTCCTCCAATACCTCTGCCTTGGTCGACGTTATACTGCCATCTTCTTTGCCCAATAGACAAATGCCTCGCGAAGACTTTGGAGCCTTTGTTCCGCTCAATCGTCTCATCAATATGTTTAGTATTAAAGAGACGAATGTCGCACCGCACTGATTTAGAAATTTGTCTATTGAGCCGCCTGTATGACTTTGCATCATCGGAAGACTGCAGTCTTAGCGAGCGTCGTTCGGCCATGAGATTTATAGTATGATCGGATAATTTCTGAGGTCTATCTGAACGGCGGGGTCTAAAGAACTTAGAACCCACCGTTTGGACAGCTTCTACGACCCCGTTATTGATGTCGTCCACCGACGCAAAGTTCTTCAGGCAAGCAAAGCGATTTGAGAGCTCGAGCTGAAAGTTCTCGGGGTTTTGTATATGAGCATGAGTAGGTCGGAGCGTAGACTTCATCAGACGGGACCTTTCGAGTTTAACGTTAATATTCAGTTTGCCTCGCACGATTCTGTGATCACTACCGGTTTTTATCCTGTGGATCACGGAGACATCGTTGAATATTCGTTTTTCGCTAGACATGATGAAGTCTATCTCATTTCTCGTAGAATTGTCGGGGCTCATCCAGGTTCATTTCCTGTGAGGTGGCTTCTGGAAGAAAGAGTTCATCACGAAGAGTCCCTCTTTCTCCAGAAAGTCTGCCAGCCTCTGGCCCCTGGAGTTCCGTTGCCCATATCCAAATTGCCCCACTCTCAACTCATCATCGCTTTTTTTGCCCAACTTTGCGTTGAAATCTCCCATAACAACCGTGAAGCGGGTCTTAGGTCATATGTGTAGGCATAGTGATGTAGTGTAGCATAGAATAAATATTGTAAACAATTTTAAGTAAGTTAGCAAATAAGGAAATTGTAATAGAATAAGTATAAAGATAAGAAATGTAATAGCATTAAGATGATTTTTTATGAAATATACGTTTCAGTAGCTAACCAACGACTAGGTAGAATAGAAGTGTGAGAGGGAGATTAAACCCCGACTGGGAAGAATGAGTGTGAGAACTGGGATGAGCGAATAAAAAGGGCCCTGGCTTTGCCCACGCTAGGGGGATGCAGAAATAAAAAAAAAAAAAAAAAAAAAGCGGGTCTTAGACGTATGTATGGCCCGACTTACGTCCTCATACATAGCCTCCACTTCATCATCTGGGTGTGACGAGGTCGGTGCGTATACCTGAATGACCTTCAACGAATATCGTTTAGATATTCTGAGTATTAGGTATACAACCCTGCTTGACACACTTTCGATGGCAATGATGTTGTTAACGAGAGACTTGTGAACGAGAAAGCCGACACCACCTTGGGACCGTTGTTCACCTTCCCGGTAGTAAAGTAGGTTGCCGGATTTCAGGCTTATGGTGTCCTTGCCCTCTCTACGGACTTCAGACAACCTCATAATATCCCATCGCAACCTACTCAACTCTTCTTCCAGTTCCGCAATCTTCTCGTCAGTCCTCATAGTGCGCACGTTATATGTTGCCAGGGCCAGTTGTCGGGTGGGGTGGCAGCCGGATCTCTTCCGGCGATTCTTAGCACCCCGTGCTCCGCCGTTACCATGACCGCTGCCGGAGCCAGGAATAGCGGAGCTGCCGGGGACTGGGGGCCTGGTCTTATTTTTTACTAATCATTTAGGGGGTTTTGCCCGTAATTGCCGCGCTGGGCAGGCGTGTTGGTAATCGCAGTGCGTAGCTCTCGCGACGGGGATGCTGCTGCCCATCCCCGCCCTTTTGCACTTGAGCTACGCTGTTTTGGATGGATATACCGCCATCTGTCGGTTCCGTAGTACCTCAGTCGGCTCTTACGACACCTGGTACAAGAGGGGGGTGCTATTCTACTCTGCCGGCACCCCACGGCATCAAAAATTTGAACATTGTAAATTAAAAGAATTAAAGATAAATAGTTGAACTTTTTTGATGACGTCCGTGGCGCAACGGCTTAGCGCGTTGGAAAGTAAAACGGGGGTTGCGGGTTCGATTCCCGTCTCGAGTCTGGGTGTTTATGTATAATATGTATATATTTACAAAAGAAAAGTGTATTAGTAGTATATCAGTGGTCTAGTACCCATAACACAAGCGCTATGCAGCTTACTTTGGGACTAGATGGCGCTGTGTGAAATGTCTGAGTATTATTATTATATTATGAACTCGAATTCACAGTCTTCTAAGATATCGAGATCCAGGTTATCAAACTCACCAAAGTCTGCATAGGGGACTCTTCGACCCTGATAGTATAGATATCGACTTCAAGTAAGTTAGCTTATAAGCAGCTCGATGAGCAAGCTAGTAAACCAAGTTAGTAAGTACAATACGGGTGATACGAGGTCAGTACTATCAGAGTGGTAGAGCCATGCTGCATTGCAGCACGAATAGAGCCGGTTTGCCCGGTGAAATACCACTCTTTCACAGAATATCAGCGTGAAATAACAGCATCTATTGACGTTGTGTTTTGTTCGGGTGAGTGCCGGTGGTTTATGACCCCCTCCCCTCCTTTCCCTATTTCCCTAAAATCCGGTAAACGCACACGTGATTCTCCGGATGTTGCGGGTGTACATGGGTTGGTAACTCTCCATCAGTTGACCCGCTTGCTCGTTTGCCCCCTCTTTTATAAAAAAATAAATAAAAAGGTGCTAGTGAGTTAGTAACTAGCTTCGTGTAAACAGAGTCTAACCATGGTATAGGTACTTCTAAGATACTATGTTGTGTGCTCGAAGTGTCCTGGATACACTTAATAGTCTCGTATTTATCCGTGGCGTTAATATTTACAATATAAATTAATTGCGTATGTATGTATATTTACATCAATGTTTTATAGGTGTATAGCATGATACGCAACATTTCCAATATTATTAAAAATATAAAATACATATATGTGTTACAAATTAATTAATGAGAAAAACAAGTTCATGCAAATTTTATGTAATACACATAGAAACGCGTATTAATGAAAGATTAATTCTCTGTTTACCTAGCTACTACATATCTTGTGAAGTTATCAGAAACTACGGCGGTTTTACTTTAATTAATTTTGCTTATTTATAGACTTCAAATTTTGAGCAAAATTATTTGTATAGTAATTTTATCTATAAAGTAAGTGTATTTTATCTATTGGAATTATATTATATAGACATAATAATACCGTAAATGAGTTATGTCTGTATATTGAAAGTAAGAAAAAAATACACTAGAAGTATCAATAATATTCACAGGCGCCAAAGCTTTTTGGAATAAAGTTTTTTTGGAATGTTCATCTGTCTGTATGTTTGCAGACACATCGCGCGAAAACTACTGCACAATACTGAACGAATTTTTCTGTAAATGGCATAAGAAATTTTTACCTTATGTTTTACTACGACATTAGTATGTAAGGATACAACCACAGTTACAACTGATGACAAAAACAATTTAGTGTGCCATTGAAAGTATTCATTCATCACATGCCACTTGAGCAGAGCCAAGGGCGGCTTGGTAACTTACGAATAAAAATAGATAATGTTTGCACGTACCTACCGTAACCAGTAAGCCAATAGAAGCTACTGCGGTGTTATTTTAATTAATTTTACTCACTTGTAGCCTTGAAATCTCAAGTAAATTAATCCAATAGATTTTTCATCAACCGAAATTCAGTCAAAAGATATTACTTTTACTTATTACTTACTGCGCAATTTAAACAGAAAAAAAAATTTGAGCTGAATAGCAGTTTTTATGAAGGATTTTAGAATTTTATATTAGTCGCGGTACTTATCATTATTAGCAATCCTAATGCTAGCATAATTGATTAAAAATAATAGTAACGAATTAACTGAATCCGCTTAAAACCTTAGTATTCATAATCATCTGTGTAAGCTCAGTCTCTATAGTCTTAAACGACTGCATATTGCGGGTCTGATGTAGGTAGCGACGTAGAGACAATATCTTCGACAATCTTCTTCTTTTTCTTTTTTAAATACTGGCAGTATTTAAAAGAGTAAAAGAGAGGTGCAAGGTGGTTTTAGGAACGGTAGGGGTTGTATGAATCAGATTTTCTCGCTTCGCGTTATCGTAGAGAAGTTTCTGGCTATATATATAGATCAGAAAGTTTTCTGCGCTTTCGTGAATCTAGAAAAAGCATTTGATAGAGTAGTGCGAAAATAATTGTGGAGTCTTTCTTCTGTCTGAATATGACGTGGTGAGCCCCTTACTGCAGGCTGTGAGATCATTATATCGAGGCCACAGAGCCTGTGTAAGGGAAGAAGGTGACATGTCGCCCTGGTTCAAAGTCTATTCAGGTATCCGACATGGCTGCGTGATGTCTGCCTGGCTGTTTGTGCTGTATTTGGACAGTTGCCTGCAGAGGTTGAAAGGTATGAGCAGTATGATATGTGATGACACAGTAATAAACTGCCTATTGTACGCTGACGATGCTGTGCTTACAGCACCATCAGAAGCAAAGTTGCAGACACTAGTCACGTGCATAAAAGAAGAATGTGAAGTGAAAGGATTGAATATGACAGTGAACAAACCTAAGGTTCTGGTGTGTGAAAGGGAAGCGGTACAGACGAAATGTGAGATTTGGGTAAATGGAAAATGTCTAGATCGAGTGAATGAAATTGTCTATCTGGAGAGTGCGTTTTCGAGGGATGGAAGATATGAGTTGGATGTGGAGAAACGGGTAGCAGCTGGCAATAAAGTGAACGGTGCTCTGTCCGCATCAGTGGGCAGTGTGCATGTATCTAACACAACAAAAATGGCTATTCACAATGCGGTGTTGGCGCCAACTTTATTGTACTGTAATGAGGCCTGGATATGCTTGAAATCGAGTGAAAGTATGATAAATGCAGTAGAAATGCGATCTTTTAGAAATATGTGCGGTGTCACCCTCACGGACAGGATAAGCAATGAAGAGATACACAGTATGACAGCGTTGGACAACAGTGTTATTTTAAAAATGAAGAAAGGAATGCTTAGATGGTTGCGACACTTAGAAATAATGGGTGATGAAAGAGTGATGAAGAAAAATTACGGAGCGAAAGTGAGAGCCAAGGAAGACCAGAGTGTTGGCAGACGGAAATGTCAAAAGCATTCGCATACCTAGGCGAAAATGTGTGAGGAGAATGACGAGATTCGAGCAAGTGAGAGAGGTATGTAAAGACCCCTACGCCTGGCGCTCCGTCCTCTCTGACTACCCCGTTAGGGATACATCGTGAAGATATATATTTATGTATTTCTAAAGCATTAAAAATAAAGCTGTTCTTCTCATCCATGTTTCTCAGGTAAATTTATGTACATTTTTATTCAACTAATAAGTAAAAAATAAATAGACATTACAGTGTGAAGATATGTATGTATGTTATTACTGGCAGTTCGTTTCATATTTATAGAAACATTTCTACTATTCTCAAATAAAAAGTGGTGTATCGGTGTATCTTATATATCTCTTACGTAAAATGTCTTCTCATTACCCTAACACTCGGCACTCCACAATAGTGACAGTTACTGGAGTTAGAAAGGACAAGTACTTGGAAGAATGCAAAAACTTCAGTTACATGTATTTATTATTCTTCTTTTGTGGCGATCGTGCTGTTTTCGCCAATATTTTCAATTCTTGAACACTTGTACAGAATTTTAACGCACAATGCATAATATAGGTACTTATCATAAATAAAACGTCATCTTCATTTCTCCCGTTTCCACCAAAAACTCCATTCGACACTCAAAATAAGATGCATAATCTGTTAATTGTATAAGTTCCATGGCCTTAAAATGGATATCGTAACAATACATTCGTTTCGGCATTTCCATTATAAAAATGAAATACCAAGGCACATAAAATATTGCCCTTGATAATGTAGTTGTAGTAATATCAGCACATTCTAAAAAGTCATTTGTTTTAACCAACTTGGTTTTATTGGTTAACTAAAAATTATAACACTTATTACTAAACTTTGATCATTTGTACTAAAAATATGCATAACTCATAATTATATGACAATGACAAGCAATCACTAACGACAGGAATTTATAAATATGCTGGTTTATCAAAAATGTTATTTATTAGTTGGTACATTTAATGTTTAAATTTTTTTATGTGGAACTGCTAATAATGTTAAGTAAGCCTAAGAAAACAGGTAAAGTCAAATAAACCAGATAGGACAATAAATCGAACATACAATATATTGTAATATTGTAACGAGCTATAAGCATTGAAACGCCATTTATAAAACCCTTACGCACACGCAGGTATCAAGAGCTAACTCAATCAATTATGACTGTTCCTAGTCTTCTCTCGAAGCCCTTGCGTAGTAGTACTAGGTAGTTATAGTAGGTAGTAGTATACGCTTCTCTTAGAAACAATGGTCTCGACTCCCGAGTCACAGTAATCTTCTTGCCAGAGTCGTCACAATAGTCGTCGTTATAGTCCTCGTAATTCGTTTTGTTAATATCATGTTTCTGTTACATTCTTCGAAACGCCTTCTTTGAAACTTCTGAGCCCTAGTGTGATACCACAAATCAATATTTTATTTCAGTAACATAATAATGTAGCACGGTATGTAAATTGAAAATCAAATATTATTCTGTAACCGATTTGTTATTAAGGCGAGACAAGACGACTTCATTCTACTTATATATGTTTTTTAATGTCCCAATATCAAATCAAATTAAAATGTCTTTATTTAATTGGACTCATAAGAGCACTAACAATCGTCAGAAATAATTGTGAGTTATCGTAATTTCCTATGACTTTCGCATTATTTTTCATCAATTTAAAAAAAAATTAGAATTAAAAAGTCACTAAACACGCATAAAGAAAATGTTCCTTTTAATAAAATAATGTGTTTGAAGAATGAATAATATTTCGTTGATATCACTAAGAAAACACGGTACCTATGCGATCACATTTCCTAAGCCTTTGTAGCTTAAAATAAAATTCATTAATTTGTGAACACACCTCTTTGTCCGAGTTCTAGTTTTAATGGGCAATGTTATTACGATGCTATAACTTTAAGTTATAATGTAACTTTCTCTTAAGGTTTTATCTAAAGATGAATAAATGTCAAGGTCTAATGTTATCAGTTGTTTAATGTGATAATACAAGTTTGACACGCTTATATTTGTTTTTAACATTATTTCAGATTGTTTTGTAAAATTAGTTAATAATAAATTAATAATTTATGATTCTTGTAGCAAAACCAAAAGAAAACCTTAGAAAAATAGTGGAAAACGAAACACTTGAAATGATAAGCGACGCATTAAGTTCCGTTAATTCATTTTAGTTGTAGGTATGCACATATTATTATAATATATTGAAGTACCTATGTTTAAGATTTTCTAAGGTTTAAATATTAATTATTTATTTTTTCAAATTAATTTATTGCTTCATAGAAAACTAATAAGGATTTGTTATTCTTTTAAAAAGATATAAAATTATTTTTTGTTGCCCTACTCTCTTCTGTCTCACGCCTCATTCGTGTATTTATAGGTAAAGGAAAAACAAGAGAGAAGAAAAAGTGAAGATAATGAGATTTTAATTATTATATTAATAATTATAACAAAATCTTTTTAACGTTTGCTACCAAAATTGGGAAAACGGTACACTTATGGAATCACAAGACTCGTGTTGTCGAAACTTATCTGTCAAAAAATTTTAATAATTTAGGATTGAACTGTTATAAATCCTGCCTTACTATATAGTTATTAGTTACGAACTATTAAAAAACTCTATTTTGAACTTTCACATTAAATTGTGTCACTAAAGTACTGTATAAGGTAAGCTTTATAATGAAGTTATAAATTTTACATACTTAAATTAAGTTTGCTATTGAATATTCTGGTATTTTGGACGAATAATAATATTGTCTATACCTGCATTCTAAATATCGTGGGTTTATCTTTATTACCTACAAAATTTGTATGTTGATAGCGATACGTTCACGATTACGGGATACGATACACAAAAAAAAAAAAATCTGAAGAAAGTAATTATTCGTCGCTCTAACTGGGCGTAAAGCGATGACAACGCTTAATTGTCAAGACGATGTCAAATAATGGTGGATTTAATATCTTAGAGCTAAACAATCTTCCAAGAAATTAAACTTCGCCGACCGCCAGTAAGAATATTAGATTTCAATAAGTAATATACCTATCCATACATATCAAATTTATTGAGTTTAATTTATAAGCGGATTAAATTTCAAATCTTAAGCTGTTAATGTACGTCAAAATCTTCAAAAAGTTACTTGGTTTAATTAAAAACAATAAACAAGTTTTAAAAAGTGTGTACGTATTAAAATATTGGAAGTAGGTACCTATTTTTTTGTGGTTGATTTACAAAACGAATGAAGTTAAAAACAAAATATATAATATAACAACAAAAATAAACTATACCTATATCACTAACACTTCATAATTCGGTTGAAGTCGGTTATGGAATATGGAATAGGCACTGGCATTTGCCTATTTGCTATTTGCCAATGACGATCTTTATGGCGCAGAAGTTGTGGCATTGCATCCAAGCACAGAAGTTCGCAGAACCCAAGCACAGGTTCGATTCGTGGTCGGGTCAATTTAGGAACTGAATCTTTCTAGATTGTCTTGGATCTGGGTGTACCATACTGGAAGACGCCCCAGTAGTCGTTGTCTGGTTCTCATAGTACAAAGAATGCCCTAGTTTGAGACCAGATGATTGGTGCGTACAGTCTGGCGCATTATTATTATTATTAATTCTGTAGAAGTCTAGACTTCTAGAACAAAGAGTTTAAGAACCCTATGAGAAATCGTAAGCACTTGAATTTAGGTATTGATGCGCTCGGACAATTATGTATGCGTACGACTTTCGTAACTTTAATATAGCGTGAGTAACGAAGCGACTTCAGTATAAAATATAATTTTGATACTTTTCCGAATCAAGTTTCGGTTTTTGTTAGTAATTTTTTTTCGCTTAAGATACGTACATATAATATTTATAATTAGTATTAAGTGTTTTCAACACGTTAAATGCTTCTAAAGGAAATACAATAACATTCGTAAATACAAATATTGTATTTTGTTACATATTATTATGTTTAATGTAAGTACTATTTTAAAAGTAAAGATTGAACAGAGATATGTGTTTACCTGTCTAGCACTACTAGTATTAGGATCAGTTACCTAGAAATCACTAGCAACATAGTCATGATTAGATATAATTAAGCTTTCCTAAAAAAAATCAAGTTCACCTCTTTTACTAATTAAAAATAACCGCACCGTTGTAATAGAGATGAACGTGATGATATTATGCACGTGATAATATAATTATGTAAGTGAAACTCCAGTTCTTCAAATTCGTATAGAAATTCAATGGCAGTTGCTTAAATTTGAAAAAATAAACATACAAACACGCAGACAACAATTCTATAAGTATTTCTTTTGGAATCAGAAAAGCCTGAAATGCCTAAATGAAATGCCTGAAATCCAAAAATTTTTAAAAAGATCGTCAATGTTCACACATGGCTTTGTTGCTGTTTTTAATAAAATATTGATAGATATCTCTGCTATGTTAATGTATGTTTATGGTATAAAATATAAGATCAACGGCAAAACCACTATAAAATAAACCTATATTATAGATGATGCAACTTAACTAAAGAGAAGTCATTTTAGATCTCAACCTCTAGACTCTAACCCATTCCCAAAGTGATAACGCCTCCCTGTGGGCGCTGCAGGCCTAAAGGGGAGCGGTAAGAGACCCAGAAAAAAAATGGGAGCATTATGTAGAGGCCTGGGGGGTGATTTGTAATTTCATTTAGCTAGGAGGCATCTTAGACAACGACTGCATGAGCTCTCGACTCAGTAGACAAAATAAGTTTGGGAACCTAGACGTCTAGACGGTAGATCACGATAAAATATATCTAATATGCAAAGTATAGACATGGATTTGTTGGTATTTTATAAAAAAAATGTCTTTGCTATGCCTGTATACGATGGTTCAGTACATATGTGTTGTATATCCAGACAACCAGACAAATAAAAATTCTAAAAAATATGTTTTGGTTTCCATTAGTGGTATGCGTAGCTCTCGGGTTATCTTTTTTTGTATATCTTTTATTAAAAGGTGCGGATCAACTTACAGTTTATTTGTAAAGTTTTTCAATTTTTACATAGGAAGCCCAGATTATTACTGAAAATTTATATTTTCTAGTAAATGTCACGTTAAAATCAGGTCAGCTGTTTTGAACATTAGGCCAAATAAACAGACCGTCGAAAATTTTAAAAACCCGTGTTTGGGTTTGATTAACGCGCAAATAACTATATAAGCTTAAGAAAAAGCCTTTATTTCAAAATTATAGATAGACAATTCTATTTTATTTATACGTATAGATTGTTATAAATATATATTTCAATACTTCCTGTAAGCTAGAATTACTTTAGAACTTTTTTTTTAACTTTACTACTAGTGATTATTTTTAAAACACAATGTCTACATGCCTAAGAAAAAACGCAGGAAATCAGAAATTCATAATAGACTCATGGGACAGAGAAGTCCACTGGATCAAAACAAGTCAGTCAGCATATACCGGTCGCATTTTACTGTTCTCGTTTACGATCGCTCGTTATGAAGAGCGCATACATTTCTCGTACAGGTCTCACCTCTAATAGCGCTCGCGCGGTTCTAAGATACATTTTTTTTTGTTTCGGAGAGGCGAAAAAATCTCCACGGACACTCAGCCGAAGTCTACGCTGACTGAGTAGTGTCGGATTCGAATCGTCTAAAAAAACTCCTCATTGCTGTTAGCACTAGTGGCTTTTATAGCGTCACCGGTCATGTTGAAGCGAGCGCTAAAGGCGCCCTGCCAGATGGTCGACCGCCTAATGGTTCCTCCAGCCGAGGGATACTTCGTATGAAGGAGAGCTTTCCGCACTTTCGTGCATTTTAATGGACCAGCATTTTAACGGACCTCTAGCGGACCCTACCGGCGAGATAGATGAAGGCCGATTAGTGTGCTCCGCCACGCGGAACACTAGGTTCCGCGTGGCGGTTTACAATATGGCCTAAGACCCGCGTGTGTGCATATAGTGCTACGTGGTCGAGCTTCTAAACGTGAGATCCTACGAGCGCCGCAGAAGACGTCCTCGCCTCCGCCGGTGGGGGCGGTGCGGTCGTAATGTGTAAGTGGGCATGTCACCTCAACATCCCGTATTTTATACTGATATTGTTATGTTTATTATATTCATTGCACTGACTCATTTAAAAAAATAATTTCTATTCATGTCACGTCGTTTTTTTATCTGATTGCTTTTTTCCGAATGAAATCAACGTTTAATCATGACACTTTATCCTTGAAATAAGCCTTTTTAAATATTTTTTTCAGAAAAAGGAAGAAATTTATGACATTTTCACAACACTAATATTCAATAAGAATAGGTACTTGACCTCAACATAATTTTAGAAATTGTTGGAACTCGTCAAAACAATGTTAATTAGGACGTTAAATTAACGCGTCTAAGAAATTTCCTTGTAAACTGACTTCGTAGAATGGTTATTGCAAGATATTATAAAATCAATATGAAAAGACGCAACACTAATATTCAAGAAAGGAAATGGATCTATTATAAACTGCCAGCAGAATATTAAAAAATCTTAAGGTTTTTGAGAATTAAAGCATCAAAATGTAACTATTTCGCACAAAAATGTCAAATGGCTCTAAAGATGCAATTGAACGTCATCTTCGATGTCATTCATCTTGTTTAGTCACATTCCTTTCATCTTATCAATTCGTCACATTTCGTAATGTAGGTACTTATTATTTATCGTTAACTATTTGAAAAAAATATTTGTTTAATGTTGATTACGTTGTATTTATCTTTGTTATAATGTTCTCCAGGCGTATTTTTGTTTGTCTGTACAAACAAAAAAACGCCTTGAGAGCTTTCTATTTTATAAATAACAATGGCGTTATATATAAAATAGAAAGCTACGTTAAAACTGGTACGTAACTCCGTATGTGGACAGTCATTGGGGGCTAATTATGAAATATTTCCTAACTGGGTTCTAATAGTTAAACCATTGGATAGCTTCTTCTTTAATATGTCGTATTTTCAAAAGTTTGTAAGCTTGTACCGAAACGATTCCTTCGTTCAACCATGCACCGTTTTTTCTACTTATTTTTCACCAAAGTTCTTAAACGAGACGCGTTCTTATTGTAATGTTCCACATGTGGGTATCTATTCCATAAATAGAAATGGTAATTCCATAAAATACCTATTCGTTACTTTGATTTTTTTCAAATAATATTAAAAACATAAGATGAAATAGAAATATGTAGCAGATGAATATTATCATTAAAAGTTTTTATTTTATGAATATTTTTCTTTTTCGTCGAAAATTCAAAATGGTATTCGATTAAATTCCTGTAATAAAAATTAATATCTTATGTCATTGTTATAATATAGTTCTTTAGTTCTCCTTAGTGATTTGTGTTAATAGGTTTGTGGAGCTTTAAACCCTTTTGTGTTTGATAAACAGCAATATAGGACAAAGCAGTTATTGGGTTTGACCCTCTCTGAATATAAAATAGCTTGAGATGGGAGCGATTAAAGGATGATTAAGCGAAATATTTTGAGCTCAGTTGAGACTATTGAAACTGTTACACAGACTTCTTAGAAGTTACACGGGAAATGTTGACTCCAAGCATAATGAACAAAATCACTTCCTCGAGCTCTCAAGTATTTAAGAAACGTCCTGAAAAATTGTTCAAAGGGAGCGTCAAATACCGAGTTTGTTGTAAGGGTTGTTAGTCGTAAGCTACCGGTGAAATGTCAATGTAAGTATTCACATTTTGATGTTGATAACATACGGGGCACTCAACATGATTATTATAAGAGCTGCATATTTACCTGACAACGGCGATGTTCAATTTTCGACGCGTGATCACCTATACAGTGTCTCATGTTTGGAATTTCTTCTGTATTCTTTTCAATTCTTCCATAAATGAATTATATGACATAAGTAAATAAATTTCAGGCACCAATTATTTATTTAAAGTCATTTTATAATCAATTGGGGGAGCACTTAGTCTCATCCAGATATCAAGACAACACAGAGTTTAGAATTCAGTATGATTTTTTTTTGGTATTTCTATTAATTATAATAACACAGGTGTGCAAGTAAAAAACTGCATAGGTTTTTATACATTTTCTTATTTTTTGATGTCCTAAAACCGAAATAAATATAAAAAAAATTCCATCACAACAATTTTTTCCTTATTTAGTTAAAATTTTGTATTTTATTTTTCAAGCTTAAAACTTATTTAAAATTAAAATTTCTTCAGTCAACAGTCAGGTTATACAAAATTCTAAAAATGGACAAAAACTGACTGGCCTCCACGACACGGTTTAACTCCTGGCGAGAAAAACGTTATCAATACCACTTTGGTTCCGCCAGAAAAGGTTTTACTGCCACCTCTTCATATTGAATTGGGACTAATTAAGCAGTTTGTAAAATCACTGCAAAAAGATAGGGATTGTTTTAGACATATATGTTCCAAGTTCCCGAAATTGTCTGAAGCAAAGTTAAAAGAAGAAGTTTTCACTGGCCCCGACATAAGAAAACTTTTGTCTGTCCCTCTTTCCTGAATCAATTGGAGAAATCGAAAAAGAAGCACGGGATTCTTTCAAAAATGTAGTGCAGAAGTTTTTGGGCAGTACTAAGGATCCTGAATATAAAACTATTGTACAGCGCATGCTGACAGCGTATAAAGCTCAAGGGTGCAAGATGAGCTTAAAAGTTCAAATCTTACACTCCCATATTGAATATTTTCCTGAAAACTTGGGTACCTACAGTGAAGAACAAGGTGAAAGATTTTACCAGGATGTACGTGATATCGAGAGACGTTACCAAGGAAGATGGGATGTCAGTATGTTAGCGTACTACTGTTGGATGCTTAAACGAGAAACCAAAGAAGGAAACCAAAAACGAGTTCCGAGAAGCATCAAAGAAAAGAAGAAAAGGTTTCACAAGGAAAAAGAGTAAACATAAAGTTGTGTATAAATTTAAATAAGAAAAATAATGGTTGACAAATATTATGCTGTGTGTGTTTATTGTAATAAATAGTCGATTTTTCTCATTATTGTGTTCTTATTTTGCAAAAAACTATACGTGATGGAGAGTAATAGCAGTTATTTTTGAAATCAACGTACCTTAAAACATATAATTCAGCAAAAATATCTCATGCAGATGAAAAAAAAATTTTTTTCTGCAGACCTGTGTAATTAGAAAACTGTACTGCTGTAGGTACATATGTATCTAAACGTTAATATTTACAAACGTAAAACTAAGTATTTTCATAAATAATAGGTTTCCTCAAAGCCGCACTTTTGAAAAATAGATGATATTTTAGGCCCCTAACAGACTGGCAGTATTACCTTTTTAAATAGCCATGCTATTCGACGATGGCGGAAGGACTTTTTGACGGGAGAGTGTGAAGTGGAGTTGGCATTTTATTTAGATTCTTAATTTTTTGCATTTTTGAGACTTTTAAGGTAAAATACATACATATATACATACGGGGATAACGTAAAATAGTGATAGCATATTGTGCATTAAAAATTCTGCGCAAGTGTTAAAAATTGAAAAGTATGACTAAAGTGTAACTGAAGTACCTACACCTACATGTGTCAAATCTTATACATAATTGCTTCTTTCATAAACAGGATGAACTTGAATTCATTCGACAAAATCGCGTAGGTGGTTTACATTAACGGGCATAATAACTCTGCACTAGTTCAAATATGTAAATGAAACAATTTTTTTGCAGTACAATTTATTAACCTTAAATGAAATTAGAATTGTTACTAATAACATTTCATTACCTGAGAAAAATTCTTAAGCACATGCGGTTTAATATTTGGAATAGCATAAAACAATATTTTAGTATCATTTTCAAGATTACTTTCTGATTTTTGCGTGTTTCAATGACTGTATGAATGTATAGAATTCATCTTACGAGTCCTTTGACGTTTTTGTGCGAAATAGTGATATTTTAATGCACTAGTTCTCAGAAATTTAAAAATTTCTTAATAATTTGCTGGCAGTTTATAATAGATCCATTTCTCTTCTTAAATATTGGTGTTGCACATTTTCGTATTTATTTTATAATATCTTACAATAATCATTCTACGAAATCAGTTCACGAGAAAAATTCTTAGATGCGCTAATTTGACGTGCTAATTAACATTGTTTCGACGAGTTCTAACAATTTCTAAAATTCTGTTGAAATCGAATACATATTCTTATTGAATATTAGTGTCGTGGAAATATCATAATTTTTTTTCCTTTTTACAAAAAAATATTTAAAAAGCTTATTTCAAGGATGAAGTGTCGTAATTAAATTTAATTTTATGTCGTAATTAAATTAAATTTAATGTAATTACAAAAAAAACTTATAAAAAAACGATGTGAAATGAAACTTCATTCAATGTACAACATACGAATAACTTTTGGCAGACCTGATGTCCATGCCCTACTTATTTCTGAATCTTTTCTCAAGCCTTCTCTCCCTTCCACGCTTTTCCCCTTGCCTGGTTTCAAGCTCATACGCAATGATAGAACCAATAAAGGCGGTGGTGGAGTTGCAATATATCTCCGTGCTGACATACCCTATAATATTGTACTTAGTTCACCCAGTCCATATTCAGAATCTGCTGAATTTCTTTTCATTGAAGTTACATTTCATCACTCTAAAATGTTGCTGGGTGTTTTTTATAGTCCTTCTCTTCACATAGATTATTTTACCAAGCTGGAAGATCTACTATACGATCTATGTCCTACATATAACGATGTTTTACTTCTTGGCGATTTCAATACCTGTTTAATTAAAAATGATGCACGATCAAAAAGACTTATTTCTCTTCTTTCCTCTTTTAATCGACATGTTTTACCTTTATCGGCTACACATCATTCTCCTAATTGCTCTCCTTCACTTCTTGATCTTATAATCACTTCTTCCTTAAACAAGATTTCTACTCATGGTCAACTTACATCCTGCTTCTCCTATCATGACTTTCTGTTTCTCTCTTATAAAGTTAGACCGCCTAAGCAACTTCATAAATTTCTTTTATTACGTAGTTTTAAAAACATTCATTTGGAGGAGCTGAAGCGGGATGCTGTTGCAATTGACTGGTCGCCAGTGTTACAGGTACTTCTGATGAAAAAGTGCTAATGTTTAATAAAATTTTGTTGCAGCTGTATGATTGCCACGCCCCATTTAAACGTGTAAAAGTTAAGCATCCACCTGCACCCTGGCTTATTGATGACATAAGAAGGGTCATGAGACTTCGGAACAAGGCTAAAAGTAAATTTAAGAGATGTCCTTTAGATATCTACTTTGTCCGATATAAAATGTTGCGTAATCGATGCAGTCGTCTATGTAGGGATGCTAAGAGGCGGTATTATCATGATTCCGTACAGAATCTCGATACTGCACAACTCTGGAAATTCCTTCAATCTCAGGGTATAGGAAAGAGCTCTGGTTCCTCTACTACTAGTCTTGATTTGAATGAACTTAATGCCCATTTTTATAAGAAAGCTAACTATCTTGATAAGGAATTAAAAAATGAAACTCTGGCTGAGATAGAAACTTACCCTGCACCCTGTTGCTCGCCGTTTACGTTCAACACTGTGGCTGAAGAAGATGTCAGAAGACACATTCTATCAATCACTTCCTCTGCAGTTGGTCACGACCTAATTTGTTCACGTATGATCAAAACTATCCTACCCGAGCTCTTAGATATTCTCACTCATATATTTAATCATTGTTTAACTTCTAACTCCTTCCCAGATGCCTGGAAAAAAGCGTATGTAATACCTCTCCCTAAAACCTCCAATCCTATCTCCCCTTCAGAGTACCGACCTATTTCTATCTTACCTTTTCTTTCTAAAGTGCTTGAACATATTGTACACGATCAATTTGCTTTCTATCTTACCTCTAATAACTTACTTAGTCCTTTTCAGTCTGGCTTTCGTCCTGGTCACAGTACTGCTACTGCTCTCCTTAAAGTTACGGATGACAAACGTTTCTCCCTTGACAATAAGTTTCTCACTATTCTTACTCTTCTTGACTTTAGCAATGCTTTCAGCTCTGTTGACTTTGACATTCTTCTTGGCATCCTTAATTCTCTCAACATATCTTGTACAGCCTGCTTATGGTTCAGCTCTTATCTTCGGGATCGCTCGCAGTGTATTCGCTCGGAAGTTTCTATGTCAGACTGGTGTGATCTCACTGCGGACGTACCCAAGGCGGCGTACTTTCTCCTCGTCTTTTCTCTTTATTTATAAACACCATCACTAAAACACTTTCCTGCAACTTTCACCTCTATGCAGATGATTTGCAGCTTTATCGACATTTTAATATAAACGATATTAGTGCGATTATTGGTGAAGTGAATGGCGATCTGGAGAAAGTTTCCAAATGGGCTGATTCTTATGGTTTGTTGGTTAATCCCAATAAATCCCAAGTCATTATTATTGGTAGTCGGCATATGTGTAAGCTAGCCGATTATTCCACCTTGCCCTCTGTTACTTATAACGGTGTTATTATACCTTTTACCGATTCTGTTAAAAACTTGGGAGTTATATTTGACAGAAATTTATCTTGGTCTGCACACATCAATGAAATTTGTAAAAGAGTATACAATTCTTTCCATTCCCTAAAGCGTCTTCAAAATTTTCTACCGATAAAAACTAAGGTCTTTCTTACTCGGACTTTGCTATTGCCTATTATTGATTATGCCGATATTTGTTTTCTGGATGCTACTGAAGATTTAGTCAATAAATTAGAGCGATTGCAAAACCTATGCATCCGTTACATTTTTAACTTGCGTAAATATGATCACGTATCTTATTTCAGGGCAAGCCAGCCAGTCCATTGCTTGTTTCAAGCATGCTGTCAAGGAGCACTACATGAAAAATGTACGTTAAACTTTTATTTATTTATTTACAGCTTTAAGTATATTTATCTGTCCCTATATATATATTTATATTTATGTAATTAAAATGTGATATGTATTATATTTGTGTATAGTATACATATGTTATTTATATTAATGTATTTTATTATCAATATAGCAAGTACACACAGTGTCTATCTTTTCGATTTTGAATTTGTCACTCTCGCAGGTCTGCTGGAAGAAATTTCTGTTAGAAATAAGCTGTACCTTTTGCTCATCTTTTCTGTATGTATCTTTTTTTTTGTAATGTTTCTGTGTGCAATAAATATATATAAATAAATAAATAAATAAACTTTTTTTGAATTAATCTGCGTAATAACTATAATAAATACAATGAAAACAGTATAAATACGTGATGTTGACACATGTATCTCAGACCAGTGCAGCCCTGTGAAGGTTTTAGTTCCGAACGAGTTAATTTGGCACTGTAATCGCTTCTGCCGTCTTGACTACCCGCCTTAAAAGTCAGTTAGTTGCTTGTCAGTGTCCTGTCAGTCTGACTCATACTCAGACTGGCTACTTCTCTATTTCGATTTGAATTTTGGTTTACCTTGTGTTTTCTTCGATTTCATGCTTGAGTTGAGAACCTCGAAACGCCTATTCTCCTCTGTTGTTTGATGTAACTAGTCCCTTAAACCGCTGCGTTGGTGGTTTTTCGTAATAACTGGGATATACCTACATAAAGATATGTAAAAAGTATTGGTACGTACATATAATACGGTTGTCAAAAAAGTAGGTGATAGTAGCGCCAAAACGAAATACATAACAATTACATAAAAGTGACTCTCACATCTGTAGCTTGCTACAAATACTTAATCTATACGCATAACATAACCAAAAAAGATGTACGCATAACACTAATGGGAACCAAAACAATTTCTTCAAAATTTTTATCTGTCTATCTGTCTTACAATAAGTATTGCAATCATTTAAATATGGTTTTCATAATTTCAAAGTCGAGATCTAAAATTAGCTCTCTTTAGTTAAGTTGCATCTGTAATATGGATTTATTTTATGGTGGTATTTCCGTTGATCCTATATTTTTTAGCGTAAACATATACTATAAGCATAGCAAAGACATCTATATTTTTTTTATAAAACAACAACAAATCCATGTCTGTACGTAAACTATCTTTTAAAAAATGATTGAACTAGGCATTTTAGGCTTTTCTGATTCCAAAATAAACACTTATAGAATTGTTGTTTGTATGTTTATTTCTTCATAGTCGAAAAACTGCCATTGAATTTCTATACGAATCTCTCTGTTTGAAGAACTGGAGTCTCACTTAATTATATCATCACGTTCATTTTTATAACAACGGTGCGAGGTTATTTTTAATTAGTCAAAAGGACTTGAGTTTTGATTAGTAAAGGATAATTATATCTAATCATGACTACGTGACTAGTGGTTTCTAGGTAACCGATCCTAGTATTAGTAGTGCTAGACAGGTAAATATTCTCAATATTTAATCAATTTTCCATTCAATCTTTACTTTTAAAAAAGTACGTATATTAAACATAATATGTAACTAAATACAATATTTGTGTTAAGGAATATTATTGTATTTCCTTTACATGTAATTAACGCGTCAAGAACACAATGCTAATTACAAGTATTATATGGATTTATCTAAAACGAAAAAATATAATAACAAAAATCGAAACTCTTGATACGGAAAAGTATCAAAATTATATTTTATACTGAGTCGCTTCGTTACTCACACTAGTATAAAGCTACAAATTTTTTTTTAATATTTAATCTGTCTATTTGTTTATAAACAATTTATCAACAAATGACGTAAAAAAATTTTTCTCCACGTTAGATAATGCCATTGTAAGATGAAAAACAACAATAACATTTGATTAAAAAAAATTTTTTTGATATGTAATTTTTTTGTTAACTAAAAAATTATAATGAACAAAATACAAAACTTTTATCTCGTGATCTTGTTAACTATATACAAGGTTAATTTAAAAATACTAATAACCTTCTAAGTATTTTGTACTTAACATTATCCTCAATAACTTTTGTTCTACGACTTTTGAAAATTCATGAGTTTTTTCTTTTATACAAAAATAAAAATACATCAAATGTTTCTGAAAATGGCACCTACTCAACCCGGTCGCTAAAGTGACACACGCACAGCGGGGCGCGGGTGAGGCGGCGTGGCGCTGAGGGTGGCTGAGGCCCGGTGCGCTTGCATTGTACCATTGGAAATACGTACAGAGTAATTACGTTTCAGACAGTACAACAGAACTTAACAAATGTTTTTTGGCGAACGTATTAAGTTTTGAAAAAAGTCGTAGAACAAACGTTGTTAAGTATGATGACAGGAATTTTGCACTAAGAAGTTATTAGTATTTTTCAATTAACCTTGTATATAAAAAGGGCTCCAAAAAGCAAAAAAAATATCAAATGTTACAGGGGGCTAATGGATGGCCCTTTTTTTCATTCATTCATACATATTTTCACGCTGTATCCCTAACGGGGTAGTCAGAGAGGACGGAGCGCCAGGAGTCGCGGTCCTTACACACCTCTTCCGCTTCCTCAAAACTCATCATTCTCTTCACACATTTTCGCCTAGGTATGCGAGTGCTTTTGACATTTCCGTCTGCTAACACTCTGGCTATTTGATCTTCATAAGTCAGCCTTGGGCTTCCTTGGCTTCTTTTACCACTCACTCGCTCTGTAGATTTTCTTCGTCAGTCTTTCATCACTCATTCTTTCCAAGTGCCCGAACCATCTAAGCATTCCTTTCTTCATTTTTACAATAACACTGTTGTGCAACCCTGTCATACTGCGTATCTCATCATTGCTTATCCTGTCCGCAAGCGTGACACCGCACATATTTCTGAGAGACCGTATCTCCACAGCATTTATCATACATTCATGGCTCTTTGTTTATATTAATACAGTTACGAATATTGAAGGATAGAACAAACGTTTACTCAAATGACCTCGTGACCTCGACACTGAGTCTAGCCGGCTTGATGTGTATTGTGTTTTTTTTTGAAATCAATTGATTGTTAAGTTACAATTTAAGTTTATTTATCAATTTAATTGTATTTGTGATAACTATTTGATTTACATTAAACAATAAAAGAAAATTCGGGCATGTAACAATATCAGGATTATTATTTATCTCACTCCGTAACATTGGCCTTGTATCCAAGTTAATCGCTTGCCGAAAATTATCCAAGCTAGTCTCCGGGAAGCCACAGCTGGGCGAGATGAGGGGAGCTGTGGCGGGATCCACGCCACACACCTAGCTCACTCCAACAGCTCGCACAGGAAGGGCCCACGCACGAAATGAAACACCCGAACGCCCCTTGGACCACCATACTTGATCATCTCAGCAGTGATCTCATCATTTCCCGCAGCCTTTCTATATTTCAGACTTCTTATCGCTTTCTCAATCTCATTCATACTTAATGACTTCCTCTAGTTCCTGACCCGAGTATGGCGATTCGTTAGGATCGCTCTCGGTGTCAGAGACAGAGTCGTCACTCTCATACATATCTCTATAACAATTACTCCATCGCTGCAGAACATCTTTTTTGTCTGTTAGCAGATGATGTTCTTTCGAACGCACTTTTTTCATTCTACAAGGTGTCGGACCACTTCGGTAAAATAATTTAGAATTTTCCTCGAAGTTGCCGACACCCTGTTTTCGTCTAATACCTTACACCTTTTACACTTCTCTTTAACTAGTGCCTTCGTTTCTGCTTTCTGCAGCTTATATCTCTCTTTCATCAAATCCTTCATACTACAGTTATTTTTAGCAGCAGGGTAGTCTCGCCATGCTTTCTTCCTCTTGTACACAGACTCTTTTATCTCGCCATCCCACCACACATCACGTTTTTTACCATTCCCAATCATGTTCGTTCCACATACTTCTTTCGCACCCTCAATCACACTATCTCTAAGGTTTTGCCAACATTCTTCAACATCCTCTGTCGTCACTTTCAATCTATCGTCAAGCTTACCGGATACTACCCGATATTCATTCTTGGTGCTCGCATCTTGCAGTTACCAGCTCTTAATGCGGCAGACCGCTGCAGGTTTGGACGCTACGTGACATCGCCACGCTGCAAACAGACCCCTTATTCTAGTTACCACTAGAAAGTGGTCTGTTCCCAGATCGGCTCTTCTGTGCGCTGTCGTGTCCATAACCTGTTTTTTTGAGGAGGCTGTTCACCAGGAATAAATCAATCATACTCTTTTCATCCTTCCTTTCCCACGTCTACTGATGAATCCTTTTGTTTTTAAATAAGGTATTAGCAACAAAAGGATCCTTTTCTATACACAGCCCTAACACAATCCTACTAGCATCATTCACACTCTTATCTCCATACTTGGCTAGAACAGACTCAAATCTTGTTCGAGCTGTCCTGACTCGTCCATTAATGTTTCCACTCACTATAATTTTCTCATTCTCCTCAACCGTTTCTAAAACTTCCCTAACATTCTCTCAAAACTGCTTTAGCTCGCCCAAACCGACAGAGGACACTGGGACATGCACTGCCAAAACAAAAATCCTCGTCAACCCTGTCTAGAGATGCACCCAGAGCAGTCTCGGGTTTACACACTTATTCTCAGTTGCATAATTAACCAAAGTCAAAATCAAAAAATTTTTATTTCGTAAGTATTTTTAAAATACACTTGAAATCGTTGAGAATTATGATATATAATTATGATCATGATATATAATAATTTATAAATCTACCACACTTCTTAATGCAGTATTCCTTCTGTGAAGAACGTGCAAGAAACACAGAGGTTGCTCTTACGAGGGCTGCTATTTATGTATCCGGAACTGGCCAGTTACAGAACAATATTAAAAAAGTAATTATTGCATTTAAAAATGGAACTCTTTGGCTGAAGAATACAATTTGTTTCATGTATCTGTCATTTGTTTGTCCTTTGTGGCATCATTTTGAAAATTGCGAGTCTTTATCACCATGGATTTAAGTCGTGAAAATTTTCGTGCTATGATTTATTACGATTTTCGGCGAGGGCTAACTCAAAAACAGTGCAGCGATCAACTCACTTCGACTTTTGGGGACGAAGCACCATCGAAAACTACTGTATATCACTGGTTTAGTGAGTTTAATCGTGGGCGGTCTGTGCTCACGGACGAAGTTAAGGAAGGTCGCCCTAAATCGGTTGTTGTACATCAAAATATTGATGCTGTGCGGGAACTAATAATGCAAGATCGTCATGTTACATATCGCGAGATAGAGGCGTCTCTGGGCATAAGTATGACGACTATATATGAAATATTACACGAACATTTAGCTGTGAAAAAAAATTGTTCACGTTGGATTCCGCACAACTTGAAAATTGACCAAAAACGGGCTCGTGTTGATTGGTGTGAAAAAATGTTACAAAAGTACAATCAGGGTGCGTCAAAAGTTGTCTATAATATTTACACAGATGATAGATCTTGGATATATGCGTATGACCCTGAAACTAAACAACAATCAACTGTTTGGGTGTTCCAAGATGAGCCGAACCCAACAAAAGTCATTCGTTCAAAAAGCACTTTTAAGCAAATGGTCGCTTGTTTTTTTTGTATAAATGGACATGTAGCTACAGTGCCACTAGAGGATCGTAAAACGGTTAATTCTGAATGGTACACGACCATTTGTTTGCCAGAAGTCTTTGAAGAAATAAGAAAGGACAACCGACAACGCAGAATCCTTTTTCATCATGACAATGCAAGCTGCCGCCACACATCGGCCGAAACAACTCGGTATTTGGAAGATCAAAAGTTCGAATTAACGGGTCATCCGCCGTACGGCCCCGACTTGTCCCCAACGACTTCTATTTATTCCCAACCGTGAAGAATAAATTACGTAGTCAACGTTTTTCGAGCCGTGAAGAGGCTGTTGATGCGTTCAAAATGGACGTTTTGGAGATACCTCAATCCGAATGGAAAAAGTGCTACGAAAATTGGTTCCAACGCATGCAAAAGTGCATCGATCATCATGGTGAATATTTTGAAAAGCAATAAAACTATAATAAATGTTATATGTTTGTTTCACTTTGTTATTCCGGATACATAAATAGCAGCCCTCGTATAAACATATGTCTTAATCATTATTACATAATTATTCTATTATATACTTATAAGAAATAATCGGCTTGGTGGCTGAGCGGTTAATCCCAAGCATGCTTATCATTCAAATAATCCGAGATTTTATAATAACCTTTAGAGCACAATTTTCGCTTGACTGTGTTTTTGAATCTACTCAAAGGTAAGTTCTGTATGTCATCAGAGATCCTATTGTATAAGTGTATACAGACACCCACAAATAAGTTTCTGACTCAAAATGGCTTGTGGAGTCTAGTAGTATGCGGTGCAAGCTTATTCTTGCCTCTTGTATTATATGTATGTACATAACAGACCTTCAAGAATGCAGTTATATTCTTTTTTACATATATTATATTTTCATAAATATACTGTGACGCTAAAGTTAGAATGTCAATTTCTTTAAATTTATCCCTTAGTGATACCCTGAGCCCCAGCCTGTAAATTGCACGAATCGCTTTCTTCTGCAAAACAAAGATGGCATGTATATCAGCGGCATTGCCCCGAAGTAGGATGCCATATATCATAAGACTATGGAAATAACTAAAATATACTAGTCTAGCGGTGGTTATGTCTGTTAAATGACGGATTTTTTTAATAGCATATATTGCAGAGCCGAGGCGATTCGCTAGTCCCGAAATGTGAGGACCCCATTGTAACCTAGCAACCAAAGTAATACCTAAGAAGGTCGTACTTTCTACAGGGCCCAACACCCCACCCCCAATCTTTATATTTGTATTGACTTGTCTTACATTTGGTAATGTAAATTTGACATATTTCGTTTTTTTTTCATTGAGAAGCAGATTATTTACTGTGAACCATCTCACTACTATAGAGAGAGCATTGTTTACATCGTCAAGATGTAGTTGTTGTCTTTTTAATTTAAATAATAAAGAAGTATCATCAGCAAACAATATAATCTCATGAGTATCTCTTACGAGGGATGGTAAGTCATTAATATAAATTAGAAAAAGAAATGGTCCGAGAATTGAGCCCTGAGGAACGCTCATACAGACCGACGACCCAGATGATTGTGTGCCATTTATGACCACCCTCTGAATTCTACCATTCAGATAAGATTTCAGAAGGTTGAGCGCATTATTTTTAACACCATAGTATTTTAGTTTACTGACCAGAATATCGTGATGAACACAATCAAAGGCTTTGGATAAATCACAGAACACACCTAATGCATCATGTGATTCCTCCCAAGCACTGAAAATATGTTTGATTAACTCAACACCTGCATCGGTTGTTGATCGACCCTTAATGAAACCGAATTGTTTTGAATTTATAATATCGTTGCTATAAAAATAACCCTTTAATTGTGTCAATATTATTTTTTCATATATTTTACTAAAATGAGAGGACACTAAGACCTACCCCTACCTTTTAGCATTCCTTTTCTTATAGTGGTACCTCTGACCACAAAGCGATGTTCTCTTCAGGCAAGTCGGTAAGTTCATTGCCGTTTCGCTTGGTTTCACTCAAACATAACCACATCCAATCTTCTTTCTTCCATAACATCAATCACTTCAATCATCTTCTCTTCAATCCCACCTCTCACATTCCACGCAACTATTCTGCATTCCTCCCACCACTTCCCGCCGCGAGGTACATGGCGTGTTGGGTGGCGGTAAACAAACGCCGAATTGCACTCTGCTCACACCAGCGGGGACAAACCAGTGTACATCACTTTCGGGGGACGCCCTAACTCTTTTGCATACGTTGTCCCGCATGGTGTGCTCAGGAGAGGAATTGCAGCCCGGAAAAGGGCTGGCTGCGGTTGCGACGAGCACGCTTCCTCAATTGACCTCAATTGACAATTGATATGTATAACAATGTATAAATAATCATTCTGTATTTCAGTGATAATATATTTATTACATATGAAATTCCGTTAGATACGTTCTGTAGTCACAAACAAATTTTTTGTCATGTAGTTTTATGAATCCTGCACACAAACTACGTGATACAAAAACGTTAAGTTTATAATTATTGTTTAAGAAATGCATATACACAATCCTACGCATTTATTACGTAGCAGTAGGTATTTCCCACTAAGACTAAGAAATAAGAATATAATTGTATGGACGTATCATAAGTTTTAGTTAATTTTTCAAATCAATTAAAAAGGAAAACATATTGCTTGACGTTCTAAAATGTAGGAGCTACAGGGACTGGGCTATTTTGATTGGGTTTGACCATTACATGACTAATATAATCCCTACTAGTCCGCCGCGCGGAAGCGAGGTTCTGGGTAGTAAAATGTTATAAAAAATATTCAACTCATATTCTAATACAAGAAGACGACTTCAGGGATTACTTTTCATAAGTTGATATTTCTTCATTTAAGTATCACAAACAAAATTTCAATATATCCTGGAATACAAAAATTTGACGTTGGGTTGTCAGTATGCCAAGTAGATACTTAAATAATATGTTTTCTGCCAAATATTAAAATATGTTGTAGTAATTATTATTATAATTATTATGTACGTAATAACGAAACGTACGATATAATACGTACAACTCCTCACGCTCTATGTATCCATAATAGGGTAGACAGTTCATATTAATGTACGTAACACAGGACGAAAAAGGAAATCATTCTCACTATTCTTCGTCGGAATACAGATTAGGTACTTTACACTTCGTAGACGAATAATTGTTAATATATCTATCGGCAATGTATTTCATAAGTGGACGTTTCTTTTGTAATGTTTTTGTATATTTTGATATATTTTAGTAATAAAGGTGTATTTTTTTAATGATAATTTGCTGGTGCAGTGATTATCGTCTTCTACGCGGAGAGTTCCGAGTTCGATTTACTATTAGCAATAGTAGCAGAAAGTTTACAGAGCTTATAATTTTAGAATTTTATTTCCAAAAACGTCTTGTTTTTTTTTTTTAATTAAAATTTTATGTACCCGACAAGACAAAAAGAGGATAATATTATATGCTTCATCGGTCCATATTTTGGTACCTATTTATTACTATGTATTATGTAGCTATGTAAGCTATGTAATTGTACATGTACCATGAAAATATGTACTAAGTATGTACTGTGTATTTACTAATTTACTGTGTAAATTTGCAGGTAGGTATTATATTACCATATACATTCCGTACCATGTGTCAACTATATTGAATAATACAAGCAATGATCACCTATTGCTGATCTTATTAATCACTGTTGATCCTCATCCATTTGCCTTTTGAAGATGATAATGCCAAAATTTCAGAGCGATATTTTTATCTTTATTTCATGGATTTATTCCACGTAAAGTTTGTACCAAGTAAAATATTATGTTTTTCATTATTATCTAGAAGTCCAGTCATTCGATTCATATTAAATAGTAGTCTGGTATTAGTTAATTTTTCGATAGATATAGTAATTAGGAATCAGGGTAAAACTGCTTACAACTGTGGCAGCATTATATTCTAGCAAACAAACTTGTTTATCCATTGCAGTTGGCAGAATCTTGCACATGTCTATGAATACGAGTTTTTATGGTGAGCGGTCGGGCGTTTACTTTAATTATTCGCAAATTGGTTCTAGCGGATTTCGTGATGTAAAATTGGCGTAGTTTTGCGTCCCAAGTGTCTACGCTGTGCGTGTTATGTGGAATTGTTAAAATAAGTGCTTATTTAGTAATGTGATGATGAGATATTTTTAGTGGCTTAGTCCGCCTCAGTGGATCCTACTAGAGAGACTTTCAATATATTTGTTGCCTGAAACTCCAAGAAACATTAAAATGTCTTACGTCGACATTTTAATGAAACAAAATGGAGAATATATGATTTTTGTCAGCTGTTACGGCCATAGATCCCTTGTCCTTCCCTCTCAAGGGAGAACTGTACAAAAAAAATACAATGAATACCGGTTTCGCTCCAATTATTTTTTAATTGGTCTGAGATTAGTTCATATTAAAACTCTTAACGGGTATGATCCCATTGACAACTTTACATGGAAGTATTTCACGTATCTCACTACTTATTTAAAATTGTTCAACCGTAATAGCGGTAGGATCAACTTCACATAATGCGGATTTCACTATTACTAGGCAAATCGACAAGCATTTTGTTCTCTTGTCCATCTGAAGTTAGTACGGACTGGTTACACTTGTCGGAGGGATCAACGCGCAGTTTGATTTATTAAATTCCATCTAGAAAGGGATTTTGGTTAGTGAACGGGATTGAGCATTCACATGCTCGTATAGGGCTGAGTTCAAACTTTAACAATGTTATTGATAAGAAAGAATAAAAATAACAACTTTTTAAAAAAAATGACCTCACGCGCCTTTATGAGATCACTTAGATTTTAGACGTGAGCTCATCTGTTTGTCTATTATGTTTTCTCAGAAATTATACGTAATACAGCATATCATCACGCGATCCCTAACGCGATAGTCAGAGAGTAATTATGGAATTATAAATTATTGTTACAGAAATTATGGAAGAAAAGTTTTTTAATGTAGCGACATATTTTGCGCCAGTTAACATTTTAAAATACAGAAAAATGAACCAAAAAATAAACGGGTGAAGTATTAAGAGGGGGTATTCGAACTTGACGCGACCATCTCCCATATTTCGATACTACTAGATCCACGATTTTAAAAAGTCGAAGAGTAGACATGACACCTTTCTTAAAGCTTATAGGAAAACTATAAGTCTTTGATTTGTATCAAGATATTAATTTGACAAAAGCATGCTATAAATGTAATAAGGAATATCGCGAGTCAAACTTGCATTTGAGCAAATATTTTTATGATTTGATTTGATAAAACTTGTCATTATATTTATGTCATATTTTATATAAACACCGACGTATTTTTATACTGACACGGAAGAAATATAAATGTTCCAAATAAGTACTTGTGTTGCCGTGCCCGTCACTAAAATCTACCAGGGATAGGGTCAATTAAAAGGTATAGGTATGAGTTAGCTAGTAGGATTCGCTTTGCCCTCTGTAAACCCAAATACCTACTGTTAGAAATGGCGTGAACTTTGATCAGGACCTACTCTACCATAGGACGAACGGAGTGACCGCTCCAGGCGCCAAGTCCCAGTGGGCACCTCAGAGGTAAAGAAAAATGAAGAAAATAATATTTTTTCGTTTTTCGATATTTCGATTGCGAGCGTGTGGTTAATATGTACATATGTGAATGACCTTATCTGTTGTGACTTGTAACGCACGCAGGTCGAGTGCGTGGGCTGGGCCTTGTTCTTATAGCTACTACGAGGAGTGCATTGTTAACGAGCAAGGCTTTTTATAGCAAAAATACACAAATTAAGCAGAGATTTAAGATGTTGTCGGGATCTTCCAAGTTCCACGGTTGCACGCACAACTAGTAGGTATATATTAGGAGTAAACAAAAGGGGCGTCATAATTATGGGTCTCACTCCATTCTAAAATTTGCTTCGTGTCGGCACTGACTTTCATATCCAATCGAAATTTGTAATGGTGGGTATTGTACTTTTGAGAAAATAAATAAATATTAACTTTTATCTTACTATAATTAATTCTGGGTAAACTTTTAAAGTGATAGGTATACTGTCATGCAATATATTAAAGCCGAGCTCTTGTCATGAAACGTTGTTTAATTGTCAGAGTAAAATTAATTAGTCTTCGGGACTTGTTCAAATTCGCAGCGGGACTTGTTCAAATTCACAGGTTACGATATATAGACATATTTCATAAATGAGACGCCCATTAGCCTGCGGGAAACTAGAGTTTATACGAAACTAAAATGTCGTTTGAAGTCGTTTGAAGATGTAAAGCATACAATTACAAAGATGTCACGCAACGACATATAAACGAGAGAGAGAGTCTTGGAGCTTTTGAACCCCCCTTGGCGTCCATGATTTCAAATTCTCAAAGTCAAAACAGTTTATTCACGTGAACCCAATTGCAATGTGTTTTTGAACGTCGAATTTACGTTCGGAAGTATGACAGGGTCGCACGACAGTGTTACAGTAAAAATGAAGAAAGGAATGCTTAGATAGTTCGAGCACATAGAGAGATAAAATGTGTGAGAAGAATGATGAGATTCGAGGAAGCGATAGAAGTATGTAAGGACTGCGAAGTTTGGCACTCTGTCCTCTCTGACTACCACGTTAAGGATGCAGCGTGAAGGTATGTATGTATCTTCAATGTAGGTAATTAAATGTGAATTAAATATAGATAGATATTATTTCTCGAATAATATCATAATAGCATTATATCAATCAGTAAATAAAACATACAAACCTACCTACTAAAATTAAGTCTGAAATTGAGTTATAACAAAAGGTATAACAAGTAAGACGTATATTTTAGGGCAACAGTGTTATCGTAGAAATGAAGTAATTATTAGATGGTTCAGCCACATAGAAAGAATGAGTGATGAAAGATTAACGAAGAAAATCTACAGAGCGAAAATGAGTAATAGCAGAAGTCTAGGAACATGAAGACTGACTTATGAAGATCAAATAGCCAGGGTGTTAGCTGACGTTAATGTCAAAAGCAGTCTAGGCGAAAGTGAGTGTGTTGAATGATGCGATCTGAGGAGGCGAAAGAGGATCTAAAGCCATACTTCTTTTCTGACTACCCCGTTAGAGGTGCAGAGTGAGATGTAATGTATATTTTAGCAGTAGGTACTGGCTTTTAAAATAATAGACGTAGTAACCTTGGCCTAAGGCGACAGATCTCACAGTCACACAGCGGCACAGCTCGGATGTTCGGTATGTTTAATTTGTACTGAAATAATATTATGTAAGTATCTCAGGGCAAATAGTTTATTGTCGGTTATTTTAGAAACATTCTGCTGTAAGGCTTCAACCTGATAATATAATCATATATCTATAGGTACATGACGTAACATCACACCATTTTCCATTGGGGGTGAATAAAACAACCAGAGAAAAATTATACTTTGATGCTACTTTTAGCATTTCTAGAACCTAGTTCGTCCTACAGATGGCAAATCGAAATTATGTACTGATAGGATACTTGTACAATTTCTTTATCTCTTTAGCTGGCACATTCCATATTGTTCATCTTTAGAATGACTTATGACAAAATTTCTGAATTTCGGGTTGAAATAATGAACTTTAGAATAACTGCTATCTAGATCTAGTATAAATTTACATATATATCTGCTCTATGAGCTAAATATCAGGATAATGTTTGAACATGTATTTGTGAAAAATCCATTTAATTATTTTAGGTGCGTTCATTGGTCAAATTTTAGGTGTATTTAATGTAATATCTTTTCAAACAAAATCAGGTCAGTTTTGTTCTAAAGATACGATTTGATTTTTGCTTGAGAGAGAATCAAGATGGAAGTTAATCCAATAAAGTCGGTTTAAAACTCCGTCATTTTGAAATGTCGGGTAGTTATTAGTTACTTACATCAGTTTCCTTTCGACCTGTCCTCACCGGATATCCTTATTTCGGCTGTTCACGTCTTACAAAGAAGTTAACTAAACACGTGGGAGACGGGTCTATAAATCTGCTTTTGTGACCGTACTTGTTAAATATTTCAGAACATCTTTTTCAAAAGGGTGTATCTATTTCTTTTATATAACCCCTGAAGCAAGAGTAACGTAGGTATCTCCAAAATTTTTTCTGGATACATAATACCTTTAATATCTACAACTGATTTCAGATAGTAGGTACATAATAAATTGTAGACTTTATAAAAGTGCTTTTAGGCAAGTCAGAGTAAATAGTGAGATTATGATAATTTCCATTCCAATTTATTAATGGACGGGAATGGCGATTATACTATAAATCATTTTCTCTCTAAATACAATAGTTGACTTTTTGAATATATAAATATTAATACAACATTAAAAACTAATGTAGATATTTAAAACATCAAACATAGCTTAGATGTGTGCCGAGAACTACAGTTTCGAATTTTAAAAACCACAAGTAAATCGGCTTATCCATTTATAAGCCGCGATGTTAAAGAAAAACTCATAGACTGAATCTCCTTGTTAGTTTTTTGCCGGTTCTTCTCAAAGTAGGTTTTTCTCGAACCGTTGGTAGATTTGACGTTGTCGGTATTGACTACCTTTGTAACTGAATTTAATTTTAATAAAATCGATTTGAATTTGAACTTCAAGTTGCTCGTAGTGTAGTTGTGTTTAGGTTTATTAAACATGAAATCAATGTTACGATCTCTGTAGACAACTTCGTGCGGTTACCTTGTAAATGGATGATCTAGGAACGTCCATATAGGGCGTCTATGTACTTCGGAATCGACATTAAGCCATTGTTCTCGGCTATTGCTACGCATCTGAAATAAGGACAACATAACTATCTCTTTAGGGATACAGAATGTATGTATGTATAATATATTACTTTGTCCTTTGTAAAATTTTGGCTTTGAAGGGGAAACACCAAGTTAGATCTATAACTAGTGATGAACGAGGATCAACCATTACTGCTGTCTGATGCGTAAGTGCTCCGGGAATGTACATACCACCGCTTATAATATTTAAAAGAAAAAGGACGTTAGCTGAACTCCCAAAACAATGCACCACCTTGTACGAAATTTGCTTACAATCCAGATAGTGACTTTATTAATAAAGAAATATTTCTAATATGGTTACATTTTGTTGAAACAGTCAAACCTACATCCGAGAACTAAGTTCTTATTCTCGACGGACACGCAAGCCATACGCAAAATGTAGAATCCTTTGACTACGCCAAGAAACATGGCGTCATTCTGCTCATACTTCCCACAAACTGCAGCCGCTTGATGTTTCATTTTTTAAACCACTAAGCATTTACTAACTAAACTAGACCCCAAACTAAGCAGTAAGCTTGTACTATGGATACCACACAACGAACACTGGGGGAGTTCCCAGTAACACCCAGGCTTTAAGCCAATTTAGAAAAGTTCGTTTCCTAAATTGACCTGACTGCGGATCGAGCCCGGGGCCCTAGCTTGGAAAGCAGAAGCATATGCCACTGCGCGAACGGGGCAGTCGGGCCAAAATGTCAACAGAATGTTCTCCGATTGATGCAAATGGAAGCGATCCACTGGGTATGTCGCGATTCGCGAATCCTCGGGGCAGTTCGGGTCTACGAAGAGGAGCGAAAGACGCGAGGGCCCGAGAAAAGACGATCTCACGCGCACGGTGTTAATTACATCTTAATTATTTATTGTATTTATTATATCTTCTATTACAAGCCACCAAAATTAGAAAATACTCTAAAAAAAAAGAAAATTAAATTAGAATTAAACAATAGTAAAGTCCAAAAGAAATGTAAGGGTAATTTAAAGCAAAAGAAAGAAAAACGTAGACCAATGGAAACTAGTTTTGTAAGTTATGTCAAGCGTGTGTAGTTGAAGATATGATTCAATGTATGATTGGCTTGGATTAGGTTCATGAAACTTATTCAAGAGTGACTAAAGGCACAAAAAATAAATATTTCGTTTTTAAATTGTTTTTAATTTTTGGTATTGATTATTTTTGTTTTTTTTTTTGTTGTGATATTGATATTATTTCATACTGTTAGCATATAATATAATATTTGAGTTAAAGATTAACATTATTATCTACCATCTAAATTACAAACATCTATGTATCTCATTATCATTAAGGCTGTGATTGTTTATGAAGCCAAATAATATAAAAAAATACTTGAAGCCTATCTTACAATTAATAAAAGCTTAAATTTAATTACAAAGATTTTATTATAAGATTTATAATTTTGTTGAAAATGGTTCCATCATTGAACCAACAATTTTCTTATTGCTTAAAAAATATAATATCCTATCATTGGACTCAGGTTCAATAATGGCTACTGTGCAGTCCAACGAAGGTGCTATAAGTCCAATGAAGGTGACTATTAAATTTTTCTGTTTTACTCTTTTTTATTTGTTGTATTATATTTCGAATTTGTTGTCATCATAAATTATAAATACAACCAAGATAATTTTTAATAAATGACATTGGTTTAATTACATTCAGTTTACAATATACAACCGTTTAAAATAAGGTGATCCATTGGTTGGGACTTTACCCTATGGTTTTAATTGACTCGATTGGTGAAACCATGCTCAGATGGGTGACAGATAATCAGACGCGTATAATAAAGTTGTCGCTAGTCTTTGAGTTACAAAGATAGAACAACTTCATAGCATGACAGTAATCCATTCGGATTACGTAATTTAGTAACGTTATTTTGCAATCGAACGTAAACTTACAAATGTATTACAACAACCCTTTCAGACCGTATGGTTGCATCGAATAAAAAATCAAAAAAACACATCTGTATTTGGAATCTAGTACTAATTGTCACTTAAGCTTCGCTTATTACACGTTGGGAAAATCCCTGAATATAATTTTCTAAAAACAAAAACCTTTAATTTTCATCGTCTTAGTAAAATAGACTATTATAGATAGATAGAATAGACTATATGATTATGAATACAAATAATTAATTCAGTCCTAAATATGCTAATATTAATGTTATACTAATATTACGAGTGTCGAATTAAAAAGCATCTAACAAAATTTTTATGATTTTATAACTTATTCGAACAAGTAATTTTAATTTAATTAATACATACATACATTCACGCTGTATCCCTAACGGGGTAGTCAGAGAGGACGGAGCGCCAAGAGTCGCGGTCCTTACATACCTCTTTCGCTTCCTCAAATCTCATCATACTCCGCACACATTTACGCCTAGGTATGCGAGTGCTTTTGACATTTCCGTCTGCTAACACTCTGGCTATTTGATCTTCGTAAGTCTTCCTTGGCGTCTTTTACCTCTCACTTTCCTTCTGTATAGATTTTCTGTGCCAGTTTTTCATCACTAATTATTTCTAAGTCCCCGAACCATCTAAGCATTCCTTTCTTCATTTTTACAATAACACTGTCGTGCAACCCTGTCATACTGCGTATCTCATCATTGTTTATCCTGTCCGCAAGAGTGACACCGCACATATTTCTGAGAGATCGCATCTCCACTCCATTTATCGTACTTTCACTCGATTTCGGGCATATCCAGGCCTCACTACCGTACAATAAAGTTGCTACCAAGACCGTATTGTGGATGGCCATTTTATATATAATCATTAATTGAATTAATGATTATATTATATTATTTTTTGCATACAGGTCACTAGTATATACTTACTCAAATTTAAATTAGTAGGATACTAATTGTAGATTTAACTTTTTGTTACAACTGACAAGAAACAAAAAATGTTTTAGAATTTACACGGTACAGTCTGAGATCTTTGTAATTACTGTAACATAAAAATGTATTTATTTTGTCAGATATTTTTTCATTATTTGCTTTACATAGACAACTAAAGCCAGTTAATGGGTCACAGAACAAACATTATCTCTGGTAAAGAGTGGTGTAAGGCTGTAACCTTTATTAAATTAAAACATACGTAATTATGAAATAAGGATGTTTCTTTCTGTTTTATTTTTATGTTATGCCATTTTTTGTTGAATGTATGTACAAATAAAATAAATAAATACATTGATAAAACTGACAGTTAGTTTAATATGTTTTCATTATTATGCATTTTACCGTTTTACAATAAAAATATATTGGGTCCTTACATATGAAATTGGCGTTTTGTACGGGAGGAACATAAAGTCAATTTTTTATTGTAAAATATATTTAATTAATCAAAGTATGCACCGTTGTTATCTATGTACTTTTGCCATCTCATAGGTAGTTCATTGATCCCTTTACTAAAAAAACCATGGGGGCGAGAATCAATAAACTCTTTGAAGGCGGTTTGGACTGTCGCATCGGAGTTGAATTTTTTTCCTTGTAAGAAGTTGTCCAAATTCCGGAAAAAATGGTAAACTGTTGGAGCAAGGTCCGGAAAGTACGGTGGATGTCGCAGACATTCCAATTGTAGCTCATCTAACTTAGTGGTTGTTTGTTGTGCAGTGTATGATCTTGCGTTGTCGTGAAGCAGCAGTGGCCTAGAGCGATTGACCAATCTCGGTTGTTTAGCAGCTAGTTCTTCCTTCATGGTTTGCAGTTGCTAACAATAGATATCTGCCGTAATCGTTTGGCCAGATTTTAGAAAGATGTAGTGAACGACACTGGCGCTAGTCCACCAAACACTCACAAGTAACTTTTTCTGAGTCAATTTTCGTTTAGGACAGGATTTGGCTGGGTCTCCAGGGTTCAGCCATTGCGACGACCGCTTCCGATTATAGTACAGTATCTACTTTTTATCACAAGTAATGATTCGATTTAAAATCCCTTCATTATTGTGTCAGTTGAGCAAAGTAACACAGCAGTCGACGTGTGTTTGCAAGTTCGATTCACTCAATTCATGAGGTACCCATCGTTCAAGTTTTTTTACTTTCCCGATTTGCTTCAAGTGGATTAATACAGTTTTGTCACTTACCCCGAGGCCTGCAGCTATCTCTGAAGTGCTTTGTGATGGATCCGCTTCCACAATAGCCTTTAATTCTTCATTTTCAACTTTGGTCTCCGGCCGTCCACGGGGTTGGTTCTGAAGGTCGAAATTTCCAGAACGAAAACGTTGAAACGACGGTAGAACTCGTACTCGTAAATATACCGATATTTCATGTTTTCCATTGTGCGGTAATAAGCGACGCCAAAGAAAAAAATAATGAGGAAAAAACAAATGAATGACTGTTTTCAAAACTCAAATGTACCAGCTAAATGAATTTATAAATTTGAATTTGGAATTCTTAACCAAAGAGGAGATATTTCAGATCAAAGTGGTCAGTACGACAAAACGCTAACTTCATATGTAAGGACCCAATATTTTACTTTTTTTAATTTACCTATACAAGGTTATTTCGAAAGGATTGGTAAATGCGGAAGGATATAAAAGTACATATGACAACGGAAAACTTGTTTTCTGCAACTTCGCCAAAAGTTAATAGTTCTAGTGTAAAACCTGAAAGTTTAAACAATAATAAAGGTTTTTTTTTTATAAGAGAGTGGGCAAACGAGCAAGCGGGTCACCTGATGGAGAGTAACCAACCGCCGCCCATGGACACCCGCAACATCCGGAGAATCACGGGAGCGTTGCCGGCCTTTAGGGAAATGGGGAAAGGAGGGAAAGGAGGGGAGGGGTGATGGGCCACCGGCACTCTCACTCACCGAACGAAACACAACAGGAATAGATACTGTTATTTCACGTCGATATTCTATGAGAGGGTGGTATTTCACCGGGCGAGCCGGCCCTATTCTTGCTGCAATGCAGTATGGCTCTACCACTTTTAAGGTGAGGCAACCCTAATACCAGCGCTTTCCCGTCGATAGCAAACGTTTGGAATATAGGGCATAATGATAGGGTTGTACATTTGTTTCCATTAAATGAATGTTTTTTTTGTATGTAAAAAAAAATAAACGTATCCCGTAATTATTACGTCTGCAATATAACAGTCAACAGTGACATGTTGGGACCCCGGCGGATTTATACCCTCTTTCACAATAACCTTGTATATTAATACATAGATATAGTTTTATGTACTGCGATTACTTATATCAGAATTGACCAGAATTGTTCGCTGTAATACAAGCAAGTTTGTTATATAGCCTGCATAGTGACTAATATAAAGAATATACATAATATACAAGTACATATATTTTCACGCTGTAACCCTACGGGGTAGGAAGGACAGGACGGAGCGCCACTGATTACATACGTCGTTCGTTTATAGAAAACAATAAAAATAAATCGTGAATATTGGTATCTTATATTATGTATGGAGTATACATCTACATACATACATAAATTACAATTTTAAATTTTACCATTACAAAGAAAGAAAAGATGTGGGTTACAAGACCAAAGGAAATATAAATTTTATACGTATATGTCCTATATATATTTAGAGAATTTAGGAACCGAAGCTCGAATGTTATTAGAAACAACATGGACGTGGGAAAACAGTCACGTGCAAGTTGATCGCTTGCGTCTCTCACATAATTCATTTTCGTATTATCACAAGTTGTTTGCGATACAATCGTCTTTATAGATCACACTTTTAGGAATCCCTAGACATTACATTTGTTGCGCATAATAAGTACGTAACCTTGGATGTATAAATACGTAATATTTTTGTCCGAGAGAAACTGCCTAGGCTCATATAAAAATTAATTCGTAAATAGAAATTATTACACGTACTTACGTATAGATAACGAAGCTGCTATATTATGTAGGCATATTTTCCAAATCGAAATTGCTATAACTAACATCGAATATCATTCACCACATTGATGTTTGTCAGTTTATAACGGATTGCAAAAAAAAGGAGGAGGTTCTGTGTACGTCTGTATGTATGTTTATTTTTTGCTTTTTTTATGTATGTTCACCTATAAATTCGTCAATTGTAGAGCGATTTCGAAAATTCTTCTTTTGTTTGAAAGGGTATACTTTCGAGGTGGTCCCATTTAAATTTCACCGGTAGTGGAGTTTGGACTTTGAAGATACACCAAATAATACCAAATAATTCGACCGGTTTATAACCTTTACATATATTAATGATTCTCTTGTATATCGTTGCGCTCCAGAATCAGATAGAAGTTAATTGTAGACCTGCACCAGATATTTATTTAGAACAAGGTCACTCAAAAGGGAGAAATAAAAAAAAGTTAAGAAAAAAAATTAAACCGCCTTAAAAAAAATACATTGAAAAGTACAAAATAACTTTCCTTTACTAATCAAAACTCAAGTACAATAAACATATCCAAGCCTACGAAACCAATAAATTTTCTGTTGCACATTGATTTGACACCAACTTCAATAACGGCAAATTTAATTATATAGATATGTGTATCGTACTTATAAAGTTATTTTCATTGCACTTGAGTTTTGATTAGTAAAGGAAAGTTATTTAGTACTATTCAGTGTTTTTTTTGAAGGCAGTTTAATTTTTTTTTCTTAAAACGTTTTAATACAGTAGCAATCGATGTACTTGCGTTTCGTGTACATAGTAAATTACAATAGTTTTCTTTTCATTACATTATCAATATACATGTAATTACAGATACTTAATTAGATACAGATAGGTTAATTTTCTCCTACTCTATTCTCTATTGTTCATATTCACTTAATTGTGTACTGTTTTCGATAATCTAAGTACTCTCAAATGACTTCTATAATAATAGTACATATTATTGTGTCAAAATCATTGATAATATGTGTTTTACTTTCTGATTAAGTAATTACATGTTTAACGTTTCATTTTCAAATCGGTAGAATGGAAGAATTATAGAATCATCTCATTGTTTGTCTATCCGACTATATACTGGCATTGTTTTCAGAAAATATTTAAAGTAAGTAATGTAAATTTGAAACAACTGAAGAAGTAATACAGACGTGAAGCTCAAAGTTAAAGTTTGAATTTGAGTTGGATTTGGCATAAATAAGAAGTTGAGACAAATATTTTTGAAGTTCGTGTCGGATGTCAAATGAGAGCTTGTTGACTGTCTAACTCAAATTAAAAAATATGTAGCTATATATACGATTCTATCCGTTATCAGTTAACTTTTTCGGAATAACACTAAAAATTCTGTTCTAATTTAGTAAGAAGATAGGAGTAACGTTTTAATAAAGGTCTATCTTTAAAAAATATCTGAACAATTATGAACATGATCGAAAGAAATCATTTGAAGTGCATTGTATATTGTATTATGAAGTTATCGCATGTACTGCAAGTCTGCAAGCACTGACATTACCATTTGTTATACATGAAAAGCACATTCAAGTGTACGAAATAGCACATCATTGTGAGATAAAGTTACAGAAATATTGAATTTTCGTTTAGAATTTATAACCATACCCTGCGTTTTTCCTAACATTCATTCAAAAGTTGTTTTTAATATAATTGCAGCTACTTTATTATGTATATTTATGATAATGAAACTATACATTCCAATAAAATTACATTAGCGAAATGTCGGGAAAACATTCTAATACTAAGAAAATTCATAGTGTTTATAGTAGACGTAAGACACTGAGTAATAAGGTTTATGTTTCACTTTAATTGATATTTTGGAGGACGTAATAAATAACTGATAATAAATCAGAAAACAATGTTGACAGCTAAATATTTGGATAGGTAACCATCACAGCTATAATAACATTACAGTTTAAAATATAACGTTAATTTTTAATACTTGACTACGGGTTGAACTGTCTTTATTAGTCACATTATATCTATTATGTGCTTAATAAAAACAATTTAACGAAAACGAAAACATACCTTCTGTCTTTCCTTTCTGCGATGTTCTTTGCTATCTAGCAAACATCACAGAAGGGAAAGACAGAAAGTATGTTTTCTTTTTTTGCAAAAAATTTTTTTTTAATTTGTTTTTTGGCTAATTACATCGTTTATTTCGAACGTTCGATATAAAAATTATTTAACAATATAATTATAGTAAAATGACTTGTGCAAAAACTAGTGGCAAGAAATTGTGGAAATTTTAATTCTTTAATTTAATCGACTTGAACGGTATTACAAAAAAACATACTATAGAAAAAACATACATAAGTTGCTACAAAAAATACTCAAAAACAATTTCACGACTGCTTAAATTGGATTTTAAAATGGTAAGTAATAATCACCTAATTAACAAAGACGGAAAGGAAGTTCGGACTCAATATCCTACTTTTTTGTAACTATTATTAAGTAAGAAGTACTTTGAAGTAATTGAGATATTATACTCATTTAACACAGATGTTTTGAATGTCTAAAAAAAGATTTATATCTGTTGAGATAAATTATTTCTGAAAAAAATTATTAAATTATTTTTTACTGAAAGACAAAACATATTATTTTAAAGAAATAAATATGATATAAATCGTAATAGCTATCCAAGTTCCTTATATGAAGCTAATCATTTATAGTTTCCCTTTTAATAAAACATTATTATTCTGTTCCATTTTTTTTCCTTTTCCATTTTTTTTGTAATATAGGTCTAATGCATACAGAAGGTTTCATACGACAAATACCTAAACTTAATTTCTGGAACTTTTGGGCTATATGCTTTATGTAAAGTTTTATTGGTCGATTAATTATTTTTTGTACTGTTTGTCTATCATTTATTGCTTTGATCATTATTTATTTATTTATTTCGTAGTTAAATGCGGTTAACACAACAATTGATTAACAAATTAGAACACTACAGTCGACTAACAAATTAGTGTTTTCTTTCTTCAACCGGTACGAAGTCCAACTTTGCTATGATTTATGAAGTATTATAAATTATAAAAGCTTATCATAACACTGTTCTTTACTACAACAGTTGTTTACTCATTTCATAAAATTTAAGTATTATAAATATATATAGAAAGTTAATTTAAAAATATTTTTTTCTTTTTTTTTGGTATCTGAGAGGCAAAATTAAATCCCTACGGACGGCCAGCCGGACTCTACGCCGACTGGGTAGTGTCGGACTCGCACCGACTAAACAAAACCCCTTTTTGCTGTTAGCCCTAGTGACTTTTACAGCGTCACAGGTCGCGTTGGGGCGAGCGCTAAAGGCGTCCTGCGAGATGGTCGACCGCCTGAGGGTTCCTCCAGCCGAGGGATGCCTCGTATGGAGGGCGAACCTCGAGCTCAAGGCGTCGTCAAGGCAGGGGAGATTTTCGCACCTGCGTGCATCTTATCGGGCCTCCTATTCAGGTGAGGGCCGGGCCTCTAGCGGACCCGGCCGCCGAGGCGGCTGAGGGCCGGTTAGTGTGCCTAGTGTTCCGCGTGGCAGTTTACAATGCGGCTTAAGACCCGCGTATGTGCGTGTAGAACTACGTGATCGAGTTTATAAACGTGAGACCCTACGGGTGTCGCGGGGGTCGTCCTCGCCTCCACCGGTGGGGGCGGTGCGGTCGTAGTATGTAGATTGGCATGTTTGAGTTCGAACGTGTAATGTCGTCGTCGCTGTCGCCTAACACATGTCTAGGCCTACGATAGCGTTTGCGGACACGGGGTTCGGGGGTGTACGATGACGCCCTGACCACTAGGGGGTTTGGGTGTAAAGAGGAACGGTGAAAGAAGCGTTGGGACGCCTCTTTTAGATATTGAGTTATTGAGGGCAATTCTAGGTCGTAGTGCAGATCTACGTTGCGCACCGGTGGCCCTGCGCATGAATCTATTCTGAATAACTGGAGGGAGTTGATATGAGAGCGCGCAGCGTGAGCGAATACTACTCTGGCGTACGTCATGATAGGCCTGACACGCACGTCTTATATAAGGTAACTTTATTTCTGAGGTACATTTTACTTTTAGCGCAAATGAGCTCATTGAGACGACCGAGGACGAACGCGGCGCGGTCGCGGACCGTATTGATGTGTTGGTCGAAGGTCATGGCACTGTCGAGGGTGACTCCTAAGTATTTGACTTTCCTAGTCTAAGGGATATCCTGACCGATAAGCGTGATAGTACTGAGAGTGTTAGCGCGGCGGGGGCGGCTGGTCGTCGTGCACCTCGAGAAATACACGGCGGCGCTTTTCTCGGGGTTGACTTCGATTCTCTAAAGACGGAACCACTCGCCTAGGCTCGTGACCGCGACTTGTTGGGAGTTGGGAGACTCTGAGGCGACTACGGTCTGATGTGAAAAGTGCGGTATCGTCCGCAAATAGGGCGAGCTCTACACTGGGGGTTTCGGGGACGTTTTTCGTGTAGAGCGAGTAGAGCGTGGGCGATAAAACGGAGCCCTGTGGGACGCTTGCCCTGATGGGGCGGGGAGAGGAGAGCACCCTTTCGACTCTATAGCGGAAGGAGCGGTCCGACAAAAAGTCCCGTACTATGCATACGAGATCATCGGGCACTCGGCGTGCCGGCGCCGATTAGATATATATAATATCAAAGGTTACATAGGGCGCCGCTATTTTCGAAAAAAATTAAAATGGCGGGTGATACGTAGGTATCCCAAAATTTCCAAATCCCTTTAAACTTTGATTGTCACATAGCTGCTGACAATATCGACTGTGACAAACAGACGGACAGACGGCCGTATCTGTGACTTTAAAAGTGTTCAGGTATGGAAACTATTATAGTTTACTTAAAGGAAATAAACATGAAAAGGTTTAACCATTTATTAATATTTTACATTTACTCATGTTTATAGTATCACATTACTGACAATAGACAATCCACAGATTCAACTTTTTCACAGACTCTAATAATAGACCGAGTAATCAACATAACAGAAACCTAAAGACAAAACGTTCGTTTTTGTTTTTCTTTCGTGCGAAAACTGCTGAACCAGTAGGTATAACTGAAATGTATGCTGTGTCTGTACTATCTATACTAATATTACAAAGAGAAAAAATTTGATTGTTTGTTTGTAACGGATAAATTCAAAAACTACTCAGCCGATTTCAAAAATCCTTTCACCTGTTGAAAGCTACATTATCAGCAAGTAACTATGCTGTATTTTATTTTCAAAAAATTGTACCCGTGTGAAGCCAGGGCGGATCGCTAGTATTGAATGTAGATACATAGTAAATATGTACTTATCAGTATATCCACTCTGGTCAAAACATAAGCTAGCAATTAACAGTAGCATGCAATTGCAACCAGTTAAAAGCTGGTTTAATATAATAATACTATATTAATTGATATCGCATCACATACATTAATATTTTGTAACAAAATGAAAAAAATGCAGTAGATTTACAAAATGTTAGAAGATATTGCATGTATGTATAAATATTGGATCATATCACCATAAGTTGAAATACTTATGACCCACGAATGGCACTGGTTGTATTCGGTAATCAATCATAGTTTCGTTGATCTGGTATATAATTTCGTGAGCAGTTTTTCTCGTGCGTGATATTTAACTATCTTTTCTATCTAGAATCCTCTGACGGAAATATTTATTACTGTTATACTTAATATATTATATTCTGAAACAGAAAGTTGTGTCTTTATGTCTGTATTATTATTGATAACATGAAAGACCACAAGTGTAGATAAGACATTACAAATCACTGTTTAAACATTAATGAAGAATAAGGTGTTTGTATTTTACTGTGTTATTGTATTGTTATTCACTACGTCTAAACATTCTGTACATATTCGTCTTGATTTGTTTAATCTTACCATAAAATCGATACGTTCTCAGTACTGTAGGAACAAAAAGCTTTATGTGTATGTAACTACAAAGGGAAGATTAATTAAAGTTTCTTTTTGCAGTCGTTACGTTACAAGGGTATTTACGTAATCAGAGAAGCAATGTTAATTAGATTTAGCTTGAAGATAAGGAGATTTTGCTATCGAAAATAGTTGATCTTACATACAAAACAAGATCAATTTGTGTACATTTTATATAATTATTATTTAAGATGAACCGGATGCAATGAAATTTACATATACTTACATAATTTTAAGTATTATCTGTAATAACAGAACTGGATAAAATTGCAATAAGTATTGATTCTCAAATAAAACATATTACAAAAAGGTCTTTTTTTGTTTATTTATTGTAGTCTTTTGTATCTAGCTTGGTAATACATTATAGGAATATTCAAGGAATGTACATCGATTACTGATTTCTGTCACGAGTTGAATTTGAATTATTTAAAGTTATATTGATAATTCTTGTAATGAAATTATTACAATATCTACTGTAATTGTTTGAATTGACCATTATGTATAATATATTGTATTGCAAATACTATTTATAAAAAGTACATTATGGTGAGATCGCCATTAGCTCCTCTGAGCCAGCATTATTTTTTGCGACTCCAGCTGGTTTTAAATAGCTATTGGTATATTTCGTGAAAAAGATGGTCCTTGTTCAATACGTAACAAATAAGTGTGTCAGTATTCCATGCAAAACGTGAATGACGTCGGTGTTATTTTCATGACATTTTCGGAAGAGGAAAACTCATTCGTATGTTTTGCACGTATAGACAAAACAAGATAACTTGAAAGGTTACAAGTGTATTTCGTCAAGTTCGGGGCTGTTTAAACACAAATACTGACGTTTGTGTTACATAACACTTGGAAGACAAAACTAACTTTTGGGAACTGCGTTTAGTTTCTAAACATTGCATAAAGAAAACTATTACATAAAGAAGGAACGTTGGTTTATTTATTACGTGGAAAATCGGTGAAAATATCTGACTTGTTTCACTGACATCATTTTCTCTGCTATAATGAGGTAACATTTAATACAATGTGATATACAAACGTAAATTATTTATATTTATTTCAATGTTTGAGTTTTAATTAACATACTTTGAAGTAATTTTTACCATTGCGTAGAGCATTTCTTCTAAAAGGTGTATGCAATTGTTAAATATAAAATGTAACAGAAGCACTGATCATTATGAACACGCTATCAATTCTTCGTCACAACTATTATGTACTCGATTATTCGACGGTTTCTCAACAACTGAACTCTAACAAAACCAAAATCAAAGTTTTATCCAGCCCCACTACATGCAGGAAATCCATTCTACCTTCGTTCTTGTTACTAAAATGTTACAAAATATCACACGTGGGTAATTTATGTGATTAAAATTAATGTGAAACTAACACGATATAAGCGTATACAATCTTAGGGGGTCAACTGAAAAAGCGTGCTCGTCGCAAACCTGCCAGCCTTTTTCAGGGCTGCAATTCCTCTCCTGTGCAGAAAGTATAATACATGCAGTGGAGATGCGATCTTTTAGAAATATGTGCGATGCCACGCTTGTGGACAGTACAAGCAATGAAGAAATGATATGCCCGAAATCGAGAAAAAGTAAGATAAATGCAGTAGATATGCGATCTCTTAGAAATATGTGCTATGTCACTCTTACGGATAAAATAAGCAATGAAGAGATACGCAGTATGACAGGGTTGCACGACAGTGTTATTGTAAAAATGAAGAAAGAAATGCTTAGATGGTTCGGGCACATAGAAAAAATAAGTGATGAAAGAGTGACGAAGAAAATCTACAGAGCAAAAGCAAGTGGTAAAAGAAACCAAGGCAAACTAAGGCTGATTTATGAAGATCAAATGGCTAGAGTGTCAGCCGACGGAAATGTCAATAGCACTCGCACACCTAGGCGAAAATGCGTGAGGAGAATGATGAGATTTGAGGAAACGAACGAAGTATGTAAGGACCGCGACGCTTGGCGCTCCGTCTTCTCTGAGTACCCCGTTGGGGACACAGACTGTAGATATGTATGTACAATCTTAGTATAATATCAATCTTAGTATATGTTGGTATATAATAAAACGCGAACAAGCGTATGAAATTACCAGGAAAGGACAGCTTCTCGTCGTGTTAGAAAAATATACTACTCGAGCAAAAACCCAAGTTAAACTTAGTTCATAATAATTTAATGTTAACATATGAATATTTCAATATTGAGTGATAAGATATTACATATTTCGTTTACGTAATCTTAATATTTATTTCAGTCGATTTTAATAAATACTTCAAACAATAGTAATGAAAGTAAATAATAAGTTATTGTTTACAAAATTCTGTAACACAAACTGTATACTTTTAAGTAAGTGGCTATAAACTCAAACAGTGTTTATACAAAAACTACTGAATTGATTTATATGCTAACGCTACGAGTTTAAAGCGGAAATTTCAGCCTTCAAAAATATTTTTCCTTCAATCGGTTTTGTACTCTTTTATAAAAATCACTTTGTATGCACGCTTAGGGGTTAAGTAGATTTGATTGCTTGCATGCTAATTTCCGTTAGGCGTGAACAGAGCATGAATGCACAACAAGAATCAACAAAGTTGTCACTTAAAGCAGTAATTGTCATTATTTGGACTTATAAGGTGGCTAGTGGAATCAAGCAGCGACAGGTTGCTGCTACTTACTAGCCTGCTAGACTGTCTTCTGTTAATCGTTTATATAATACGCAGTTTAAATATTTTATGTTCATGAAAATTAAAATCAGTAACATTAATTAAGTAAGTAACATAAGGCGTAAATATAATTATCTCATAACTTGAGTCTTTTTGAAACTAAAACGCTGTGCAGAAATGTGTAACTCGTGTAGTGCCGGTGAGTATAGAGGCGTTTTCTACGTTTATGTCATCAGCTTAAAGGCTTTTCGTGTTGTTAATCCCTAAAGGAAAACGTCGCAGTGTATGAAGAAGTTTGCTCTCATCTCTTTTCGGCTCTTTTTGGAAGTATTGTGACTATCGAACCTGAATAGGATTTAAATATAATTCAACAGCCTCCTTAAAGAATGCTACGTCTCAGATGCCTATTGGAGCATACCAAACAAAATCCCTATTTTTTCTCAACCTAAATATTTATTCGAAAAATGTCTGGGTAGACATTCTTACGAAAGTTATTAATACATTTTCGGCGTTACAACTTCAACGATTATTTTACTGTTGTTCGGCTTATTACTGATTAAAGCTATTGTTTGGTTATTTAGTGTTGGTACAGTAAGCGAAAGGTTTCATCATGCCCTTATAATTTTCTTTAGTTACTTTGAACTTCGTTCTATTATCTTCAGTATTGGTGCTTCGGAGTTGCAAAAATTATCACTCAGGTTAACATTGAGTGCCACCGACTAGTAATACCGGGTTCATGACGACGCCAATGCGTCATTGGTAGAGCTTCCAAATTTGTTCAAACCGTCTCCAGGGTCCTCAACTTGGAAGGAAGACCCAGTACAATCACGCTATTGGGCCAGTACTACGAAAATAACATTATTACATTACTTTATAAAGAATTCTTGGCGAAACGTATTACGTAACGTCATTGTGTGTAAACTGTAACGTTAATGTTGTTTCAAATACGTTACGCAACCCTTATTCAATGTAATTTAATGTATTGTATTTGTAGAAAGAGAATTTAAGAAATTATGACAATGTAAAACAACTTGGAGTATTTTCGGTAAAAATTCAACAAAAAAAGATGAAAGTAATTCAGCATAACCATCTTCAACAATGATTATTTAACAAAATAAATATAATAATAACATCGAAATATATGTACAGTTAAAATAAATGGAGATTCTGTCAAAGATGATAGTTAAAGTTAAAAAAAAACAAAATTAAAAGCTAAAAAGTCAAACATCTATTACAAAGACTTGTTTATAAAAAGTGATGACATTTATTAAAAGTAGTCAAAAGCAGTTTATGAAGTCGAATTTTTATTTCAATGTTATACGTATGATTGTGAACATAATTACTAACATTTCACGAAATTTTTCTACGTTGGTCTGAGAGAGAAAGAAATTATATAATGTGTCACTTGCTTATTTTCCCGCACAGTACGTAAAAGTAGACCAAGAGTCCGAGAGATAGGGTTGATTATGCAGAACTTTTATAGGCAATGGGCTGAACCTGTTACTACCTCGCTTTACTTTGCGTAAATATAATTTAAGCTAAGCCCAAAACCCAAATATTTATTGCTAAATGTGATTTGTTGCCTAATAATTCTCTTTCCACCCCGAATGGACAATGGCGTCTTATATTAAACAGGTATCACGTTCATGTATGTATTTTTCATTATGCATCACCTTATTTCAGTACTTTGTGTAACCATTGCATTTTAAAATATGGACTGTAGTACCATTTATAATGTACTCTTTAGCTTACTGAAGATGAAACTATATATAAATACACAGGTTTACGAAATTTTCCGGTATCGAGTGGTGTTTGTTTGATTAGAGTGCGTAGCTGTCATCGATCGCTAGTCGCATTGTTTTCATATATATCTACAGCTTTGGGAACTGAATTCGATAAACACCCTAATTTTATCCTCAGTTTAGGAGTTGCCTACAAATATTAATTTAAAATTTGTTTATTGTCTACTACGTGTTACATTTAAGATTTAGATTTTAGATTTAAGTACACATTATCGCGTAGTGAAAATAATTAAATTAAAAAAAAATTTAAATAGATTTAATATGTATTTCAAAAATGTACAAGTTGAAGTTTTATAAAAAAATAAATATAATTAATGTTATTACTGATCGTCAATGATGTTATATTTTTGTAAATATAACTTCATTCCTGATCGTGATGTTGTCTGGATAGTCCCGAATGGAAGACAGCTTGAATTCTAGGGGTATCACGCCAATATTATCTATTATCTAGTATTATCGTTGGACTCCTCACGATGATCCTTGTATTGATATATCTCCACAGAGGAGTTTTTCTATTGTATTTATATGTCCTCATTATTTTAATTTTTAAAGGGAAGCGTAAGAAATTCCACTTTTCTTTATTCTCCATTCTCTGATCTGACACTTGTCATCTCCTCTTTCTTTCTGCCTTCCTTCTACAAAATTTAAAATTTCTATCTAATTTTCTTAGTATTGACTCCGGCCAGTATTAAACGAAGAGTTGTTATCCAGACTTATTTTATATCAAGAGTATCAATACTTCAATACAAACTTCTTTTATATCAAGAGAATTTTGGCATAATACCAAGGAGCATATACATAATACTATAAAAAGTTAACATGCATGAATATGTCAAACATAAAAAGTCGAAATTCTTAATTTAGTACCCAATAATATAAAAAGTATTTTACTAATAATTTAAAATAAAGGTACATTATTAAACAGGACACTAATAGAGATTTTAAAATGACAAACAAAATAAACAGATGTAAGCCTATCGTAAAACAATAAGTGACAAAGTAAACGGAAACTTAACACAATATTAGACAAGGTAAAGATTATTTACAATATAGTATATGAGATAAGAATTAGAGAAATACATACTTAATATAACACTAATATCAATAAGACATGTTTTCCAGATTATTTTACATTTCGCGATATCAAAAGAAGATCGAAGAAAACGTCAAGGTTCAATATCGCATATTGTGTCAGTGCCGGAAATACACAATGATTTCAATCAGCGTCTGATAAAAATTGAACCTTGAATACAATGACCTCTACAAAGTACTTGCACTGCAAGAGATTTGATATAAAATGCGGGCTAATACTAAAGCAAACGTTTAATTTTATTTTAATAGGTATTATCTTTTTTCTTATGTATGTACTTTGGCAACAGTAATTTCCTTCTGTATATTTAATTTCATCCGATCCTTATACTTTTTACTTTATGCTTATATAGGTACATATACAATCAATTTGTTTACTATATTTTATTAATAAAGTGGGTACAGATATGTAACTTATGTATATAAAGACCTTTGTGATAAAAATCGAATCCTTTTAACTTTGCTGTAATCTAGTAAAAAATGTCACATAATTTCACATTTTCCTTTGTCAAAGAGGACAGGGGATAGCTATTATAATTTTGTAAAATACATAATATACTGTACCTACATGTACAGATTTAGCAGCAACTAGGTATGTATACATATATAGTCAAATATTTAATTATAAACATTATAATTACATATTATATAAACAGTAAATAAATATAAGTAATCACTAAATAATTACATCAATAACAAATGTATCACCGTAAAGCTCTAGGTTAGTATTAATGATACCACTGTAGGAGTACTAATGGTCTAGGTTAGTATTCTACTGATACCACTATAGGCGTAGTCAATAAAGTCGATAAACTACTTTTTCCCTCACTGCTGTCCCAGAATTTCTGACAAAAATTTTCAAAAAATATAGTTACATAAACATAACATAACATATCTTCACGCTGTATCCCTAACGGGGTAGTCAGAGAGGACGGAGCGTCAGGAGTCGCGGTCCTTAACACCTCTTTCGCTTCTTCAAATCTCATCATTCTCTTCACACATTTTCGCCTAGGTATGCGAGTGCTTTTGACATTTCCGTCTGCTAACACTCTGGCTATTTGATTTTCATAAGTCAGCTTTGGTCTTCCTTGGCTTCTTTTACCATTCACTTTCGCTCTGTAGATTTTCTTCGTCAGTCTCTCATCACTATTACTAGTTACATATTCATATAATAAGCTAATATACTATATCCCATCATTATATTAAATTAACTTTTAACGAAATTACGATGTTTTTCATTATTTTATTGGTTATCTATCTGACAAAGTACTCTCAATTGTTCAAGGAACATTTACTATTCATTGAGGTTTACTTATTAATACAATAAACAAAACAAAAATTTTTTTTCGAACTGACCGACCAGTAAAAAAACAGTTAAACAACCATAACACGACTCCAATATTTCATTAATGAATTATTTTAAGTTCATTATCTAAATTGATCTCACCGGGAGTCGAACTCAACATCCTTTGCTTGGCAACAGAACGATCACACTAACAATGGGCCATTCTGTCAACGTGGCTCTATGATTTATTTCATTTGTTTATTACAAGAATTTTATATAAATGTAAAATATTTTGAAGATAATAATTTCCTGTAAGATGTAGATGCCTGCACCTACTTACCTACCAATTCTAAAGGAGAACAAGGAAAACGCGTAAAGCTGATATCCTCTTATTTTTTTTTGTAATTATATTAAGTATATTGTTTTGTAACATAAGCATAATTATGAGTTTATATAAGAAATATCAATTTATTTCATTGAAGTACATACATTGCATACATAGGCGAAAATGTGTGAGAAGAATGATAAGATTTGTGGAAGCGAAAGAAGAATGTAAGGACCGCGACGTTTTCCGCTCCGTCCTCTCTGACTACCCCTTAAGGATACTGCATGAAAATATATATGTATATGTACATCATTGCCGATAGAGATACGTTCAGGTACGTCATTGCTCACGTCTATTTTATTTCAACAAAAAAAGAATCTGTATCCATATCTACTAGTACATTACAAAAACATTGGGGCTATTGACGTATGTAAGTACTTGTAGCAAAAGAGCACATTTTAATAGGCTTGACAAACGTTTTACTAATATTCATAAAGTACACAAACGGAACAATTTTTTAGCAGCTTACGTATCTTTATCCCTTTTTACAGTAAAACTTCTAAAATAGTTTCTTCATTAATTCACTCATTGCACAGAATTAAAGCAATGAGACGACATTGCAAAATGATGTTTTCTGAATACGTACGTACGAGTACGTACAATTTTAAGATATCGACTTGTAATACTCAAGTTTACTATACATATAATATGTTACAAGTAAATGTTTTCTTCATAATTTAGTCACTGTTTAATTTATAATTCTCGTACAACCGTTTTCCTTTGTGACTCGCTTAGACCGTGGACAAAACAATCTCGATACTCCGTATGCGTGCATAAGGTAATTTTTGTCTTCTCAACGAACACTTAATATTATTATTCAGATTCCGTAGGCTATTTTAGCATGTGTTTTCGTTTTTCTATAAGAGTAATTATAGTTACATTATTTAATGTGTGCTCACGCTGCAGTCTATCTGTCATTCTATTTCTTTCGTTAGCTTACACGATATATAAGACGTAACCTATTGGTGTGCAAGTCGCGTCTCTGTGTCGTATCTCGTATCTAATCCATCAATGTACACAATGGCCTAACCAAGCTAACGTATCAATGGTTACTATTCTATTCAGAGCGGTAACAAAGCGCAAAAGTTGATACGTACACAAAATTAGATAAATAGTAATTATATTTTCAACATTTAAATATTTAATTAAGATAAATTAGTTATTTATGATACTTATATCATTAATTTGACGAATTAATGTCACTCATATTTTTTCAAATGATAATAATATAATGCAATCAACAGAAACCACTGTTACAATACTACAATTGTATTGTATTATTTTAGTGTTATATCGTTTCTCGTATATCGCAAAATCTAGATAAATGTTCATAAGAATACATTCATCTTGTAGTCTTGGCACGGAATATTGAAATTTTGACTTATTTTTAGAGAAAAATTTCGTGATATTTATTGTTTCTAGTGTCAGTAATGAACGTGACATAACGTTTGTTAGCGGCTCTACATATTTCAACCACGAATTCGTCAATAATTTCACATACTGAAATATTCCAGACAATCATACAAATTTTGTCAATTTAAAGTAAGTATTAGGTTTATACCATGGGTACCACACAATGATTTGGGGCAGCACCCACTAGCACATACAAAAGAATAATTGTTTACAATTTGTTTCCTAAATTGACTAGGCATGGCATCGAGCACGACACCCATGACTTAGAAAGCAGATGTATTAAATATCACAGCAACGAGTAATTTATCTTAATGTATGTAAATAAAGAAAGTAAATAAAGAAGCTTATTAAAAGTACCAAAAGTCTCAGTTTCTCAGGTATACGATTACAGAGACAAAAATCCACCAATATGGCGAGTAAACAACAACACCCCTGACTTTGAAAACTCAAATTAAAATTTAAAAAAAACGTCGCACCCTACTCAAAATATGCGGTTGTCCTTTTTTAACGTGTATTAGACAGTAATAACCCAAACCCAGAAATGAGGAATAAAAGAAAATTGTTTTTGGATCCTTCATAAAAAAGTAAAAGTATAAAAATTACCTAACTACCTAAACTGTTTAAGTTTAAAGCACATAAGTAAACACTTTTCGAAGATTATACTTTAAATACTTTGCTCACGAACTGTTCGATTTTCAAGTGATTATGTATACATACATAACTTCACGCTGTTTCCTTAACGGTGTAGTCGCGGCTCATGGTCCTTACATATTTCTTTCGCCTCCTCAAATCTCATCATTTTTCTCACACACTTTCGCCTCGGTATCCGAGTGCTTTTGAGATTTTCGTCAGCTAATACTTTGGCTATTTGACTTTCACAAGTCAGCTTTAGTCTTCCGCGACTTCTGCTACCTTTTACTTTCGTTCTGTAGATTTTCTTCGACAGTCTTACAACATTCATTCTTTCTATGTGCACGAAACATCGAAACTCTAATATCAACGCTGATATTAGGGTTGCCTCATCTTTATTTTTTTTAACTTTGATGTGTTACGCCAGAACTATTGACTTGTGGTGAAGTTGTAGAACGCAAGTTTTCCGTTGCCATGGGTACTTTAATACCCTTTCGTATTTACCCATCCTTTTAAAATAACCTTGTATATTCATATTCCAGAAGAAACTTCAAATGCTTGCCGTTGTTTACAGATCCGATCATTTGAATAGCCTCACACGTTTTATTGCAGTTATAATTTTAATAAGAGCATTTTATACTCGTAGCAGCTCAAGTTAGTATTGACTTTCGGAAATAAAGTTATGATTTTTCAATTTATGAACATCAACTAAAATAGAATAATATAGAGAAAAACAGGATTAATTTTTAATTGAGGCCTTCCACATGAATAACCTCACTTAATAAAATGAAGCTACTTTTTAATTTAATATTTATTTAAACTTTTTAATATTTAGTAAAGTTACCCTTAGTTTTAATAACATCAAAAATTCAGTTAGGAATTGAATCATATAAAGAATGAATAAAATTCAACTCCAATTTACGCCATTCGTGGTTGACAGCCTTCCTCAAGTCGCTAGCAGATTCAAATTGTCGTCCATTCTTTCAAATGTCCCTCAACAGATATCCCCAAACGTTTTCGATGATGTTTAGATCTGAAGACTAAGCTGACCATTCTAACAAAACGATTTTTTTGTCCGCAAACCACTGTTTGACTGCCCTAACTGTATAGCTCGGCGCGTTGTCGTTAATATATATATACTCTTACGATTGCCTGTAACTTTCTTAATGCCATGTTATTGCATTCTCTAAAATTGTATATCTTGATTTCTTTCTATTATGATTAAGTCAATAGAACCGTAATAAGATATCGCACCCTACACCATTATGAAACCAGCGGCTGAATGTTGTCGAGACAATACACACTCCTCTTTCCTCAAAATGTGGAAGTTGTCTGAAAAACCATCGGTTCCTTCTAGATTGAACTTTTTTCGTTTGTAAATATTACTCAATTCCGTTTGTCAGTCCGGACATATGATTATTTGCGAACAAAAGTCACGCGGACTTATGATGTTCTTTGAGTGCGGGCTTTTTTATCAATTTTAATCGTTTTATATGAGAGTAGTTTCTTTAATACAATTTTAATCGTTTTATATGAGAGTAGTTTCTAATAATACGTCTTACAGTTGAAAGCGATACTTGGGTATTCAAGTATTTCGTTATCCGTCTCGCAGTCTTAATACAGGAGTTCGACGCAGCACGTAAAATAAGTGGCTAATTTCTTACGGTCTTTAAAATTCTTTCCTTAGTTTTCTTGATCTTTTACAAAATTGTTAATGACTCTAGGACTGCGTCTTAATTTTCTGACTATTTCTCGGTTTGTTAAATTTCGTTTTCACTTTGTGTCATTCAATCTTTTCTCACTCCTATTATTAAAACTACGGTTCTTTGATAATTATAATTTCTTTACTTTTTTGCAAAACCACGATACTATTAAAAGCACTAAGCACTATCACAATAATTAACAGTGAACACTGTACGACGGCAAGTAAGTGAGGCTTTTTATGTGGAAGGAGAATTCCCACAGACGTTGTTCAATATGAATTGAATTAATACTACACTAAGTTTTTAATTATACTCTTTATTAGTACAATGTAATTTAATGCAAACACAGACACATCCAAGCACCGCCATATTCTTTTTAACTGGTGTTGCCAACCTATATTATGAATTATCTACATATCAATATCCAACATCCCCCCTTTAACTTTGCAACAGAATTTACTTAAACTAATACAAAACATAATCCTTCAAATTACTTGGGGTTTTTATTTCTCTTCTAGGCCGATTAATTCTATTGTTTACAGGTACATTACTTTCAACATTATAAGGATCCTGAAATTCAGTTTTCTCAATGAATTTATTTCTACTATGATTAATATGTTTTTCATTACGAACAATTTGTTTACCCTTTTCCTTTTCTAATTTAAATGATCTAGGCCCTACCTTTTCTATCACTCTACCTGGATACCAATTCTTATTTACATTATCTTGTATACATACATTTTCCCCCGGTACAAAAGTTTTCTTATTTTTACTAGTTTTATCATAATTATTTTTGGATCCCATTCTATTTTCTAACATTTTACTTTTTACTTCTGTAAGTATTTTAGGTTTTAAGACATTACTAGTACAAGGCAAATTTGTTCTTAATAACCTAGACATTAATAATTCAGATGGACTATAATCTAATCCTGCAACAGGTGTAACTCTATAATTTAACATTGTCATATTAAAATCTTCATTACTATCCAAACATTTTTTCATCATATTTTTAACAATTCCTACGGCCTTTTCTGACATTCCATTTGATTGTGGATATCTAGGACTTGAATGAATTAGCTCTATATCTAATGATTTCACAAAGTTTTTAAATACATAACTTTCAAAAGGCATATTATCACAAACTATGTATTTAGGAATACCATGTGTAGAAAAAATTGGCTTCAATTTCCTTATAACAGAATTAGCTGTTTTATCATCTAAAGTTTTTACTTCTATCCACTTTGAGTAATAGTCCACTATAACAATATAATCTTTAGTCCCAAAGTGACAAATATCCATACCTATTTTAGTAAAAGGGAGATCAGGAATCTCATGAGACATGAGAGGTTGTTTTGAGTTACACGGTCTAAATTTTTCACAAGTCTTACATGACAATATATAATTCTCTATGTCCTGTGACATTCCAGGCCAATAAATGACATTTCTGGCACGTTTTTTACACTTTACAACACCTGCATGACCTGTATGTAAAATTCTAGTCATTTCTTTTATCATACTTTTAGGAATCACAACTCTATCATTATAATAAACAATATTATCTTTTACATGTATATAATTTCTTAGTTTATATAAAGTTTTTAAGTATTTATCATGTATACTCTTATCATTATTTGGCCATGTACTATTGTACCAAACTAAAATCTGTGCTAAATATGTATCATTTCTGGTTTTTTTTTGTAACTGTTGTAATCTATTATTTGAAATTGACAAATCTGTCTCTAACCCATGTACTATTTCTTGTAAAGTCGTTTCTATTTTAGCATTGTCTGTAATATAATTTCTAGATAAATAATCAGCAATAAACATTTTTGGACCTGGTATATATTCAATATTCAACTCATATCTCAACAGTTTTAGAACCATTCTTTGTAACCTAGAACAGATTTTATTTATATCCTTCTTTATTATATTCACTAGTGGTTTATGATCCGTCTGGACAGTAATTTTACGCCCATACACAAACTGATGGTACTTTTCTAAGGCTGCACATATAGCAAAAAGTTCCTTCTCAATAGGTGCCCACCTAACCTGACAGTCAGTATAACACCTAGAATAAAATGACACTGGCTTACCGTTTTGCAATAAACAAGCCCCCATACCCTTATTAGAGCTATCTGTTTGCAAAATCACTTTACCCTCCTTGCTAAGTATAGCTAAAGTGGGTGCACAACTTAATTTATTTTTCAATTCTTTAAATGCTAACACTTGTGAATCACTCCAACTCCAAATAATATCTTTTTTAAGTAAATTTCTCAATGGTTCTGTTGTTTTTGTATAATGTGGTATAAATTTACTTAAATAATTACACATACCTAAAAATTTTTGTAACTGTTTGACATTTTTTGGCTCTTCCAAATCTAAAATTGCTTTAACATGTTCTGGGTCTACTTTTATTCCCTCTTTTGATATAAATAAACCTACATATTTTACATGATCACATTTATATTGTAATTTTTTGCTATTAAATTTAACATTATTTTTCCTGGCAGTGTCTACTACTTGTGACAATATCCTATCATGCTCCACATTATCATCTCCTGCGATAATAATGTCATCGTAATAAATGTAAACACCCGGAATATGACCAAATATGTCATTATTAATTTTTTGCATTATCTCCGGAGCAGATGATATACCAAAAGGCATCCTAATAAACCTATATCTGCCAAATGGGGTTCCAAATGTACACAACTTATCCTCATCATCTAGCAATATCTGCATAAAACCATCTTTCATATCGAGAACAGTAAACACCTTTTTACCTGCTAAATTATTATAAATTTCTTCTGGTGAAGGAATTAAGTATCTTTCTCTCAAAATGTTTTCATTTAATTCTTTAGGATCTAAACACAACCTCAAGGTATGATCTGGTTTTTCTACTACAACTAAATTATTGCACCAAGCTGTTGGACCCTGCACTTTTTCTATAAACCCAATTTTTTCATAATAATTTAATGTCTCCTTAAGTCTATCTCTTAATGCTAAAGGTACTCGTCTAATGGGTTTGATTACAGGTATAGCATCTTGTTTAACTTTTATTTTATATGTTCCTATCTGTCCTATACCCTGTAAAACGTCTTTACTTGCTTTTATAAAGTTTTCTTTTTCTTTGCAATTTTCTTGTTGCATTACATCAATTTTCTTTAAAAAATCTAACCTAATACAATCTGGTAACCCTATAACTGGTTGTACAGGCAAATCCACAACAGTAAATTTAATTTCTTCATTCCTACCTCGGACGATACAATTTAATACAACAGACCCTAGTGTTTTAATTCTATCACCATTATATACAACAAGTACAGTTGGCTGTTCTTTTAATTTTATATTTTTATTTTTTATCATATTGTAAATACTAACGGGTAATGTGTTACAATCAGCTCCTGAATCTAACTTAAAAGTTATGATTTTTCCTAAAATTATTATATTTTCTTGCCACTGTTTACATAATGAATTAATACTTCTTACACTGTCTATAAAAACTTCTTGCTCACTGGCTTTATCATTATTTTCTTCTACCATATTAACTGTTTTCTTTACATTCCTACTCGGTTTTTTAGTTCGACACACCACTGCAAAATGATTATACTTCCCGCACACTGCACATTTTTTACCAAAAGCAGGACACTCATTCTTTTTATGAAATCTATCACACTTAATACACTTAAAATTATTATATATTTTTGGCCTTGCTCCCTGTTGATTTTTGTTCACCACTTTCTCCATGTCATTCCTGTACTTATTTCTGCTCCTTAATGTATTAATTTCTTTGCTTTCTATGGTCTCTAACTGGCTCCTACCTGCTTCTGCAGCTCTGCATATTTTAATAGTTTCTTCCAAATTTAGTTTCTCCTCTCTTAATAATCTTTCCTTAACACCTCCATCTCTCAATCCTATTACAATCATCATATTAATTAGTTTCTCCTCTTGATTTTCTAATTCACACAATTTGGCTTGATTTTTTAATTTGGTAATGAAATGATTAACATTTTCACCCTCTTCCTGCCTCATGTTTAGGAATTTATAAGTATTTATTATCACATTCTTCCTGGGTTGGGCATACCTGTCAAAGGCTTCAATAACTTTGTTCAACGTTTTTAATTCTTTCACTGACAAGGTATTGTACACGTCCAGTGCTTCCTCTCCTGCCACGTTGAGAAAAATCGCAATTTTCCTTTCCTCGGATTGCTGCCCTAGCCCGGCGGCCTCTAAATAAATTTCAAATGCTTGTTTAAACCTGTTCCAATTTGCTCCTTCTCCCGAGAGTACTAAGCGATGTGGAGGTTTAATGCCCTCCATATATCCCACTTCTGACACCATGTTCAATATGAATTGAATTAATACTACACTAAGTTTTTAATTATACTCTTTATTAGTACAATGTAATTTAATGCAAACACAGACACATCCAAGCACCGCCATATTCTTTTTAACTGGTGTTGCCAACCTATATTATGAATTATCTACATATCAATATCCAACAGACGTTATTCGAATACTCGTTTACGACATGAATACACTTGTTTTGTACATAAATTCAAGCATGTAGCGATGCGATACACTTATAACTATAGATAAAATTTGATAAATCAGGGCACAAAATATATCAAATGAAACTATGAGGTGAGGCTATTCAAACGATTGGATCTGTAGTTGTGGCAATATTCCAGCTTGTTCGTAAGTCTGTTAGCCGACATTGTTTCCTCTTTGTAGCAAATAACGCCGTGTAAGTTTAATATTTGGTAACTAGAGAGTCAAATTTTAATGTGCCTCAAGTGGATACGCTTGCTATATGATTGCCAAGCGCACTTGGTACAACCTAATTTTTTGATACATCAGACATAATAGGTCTGACGTATCAAAAATGCGTGCTAGGCCAGGCGAACCAGGGGTGTAATAATTGCACGCCTGGTTCAAGTTTAAATTGATATCTGGGTACCTAAGTACCTACCTATCTTAACTCTAGATCCCGGGGGAATTATAATTTATTCATGATGATTTTATATACATTTGTGTCCAATTTTGTCTTTATCCTGTAATCTAATGTTAAGTGTAATTATACCTAAGTATGTACTTATGAAGATATACCTTACATAAGTTTTACAGTCGAGAAACGACAAAACAGTTGTGTAATAGATATGCATTATATAAGTATATACATCACATAAGTTGGATGGGTTGATAGTAAGATAAATGCAGTAGAAATGCAATCTCTTAGAAATATGTGCGGTGTCACTCTTGCGGACAGGATAAGCATTGAAGAGATACGCAATACAGCAGATTTTCACGAGTGTTATTGTGAAAATGAAGAAAGGAATCCTCAGATGGTTCGGGTACATATAAAGAATGAGTGATGAAAGACTGACGAAGAAAATCTACAGAGCGAAAGTCAGTAAAAGGTAAAAGAAGCTAAGGAAGACCAAGGCTGACTCATGAAGATCAAATAGCCAGTGTTAGCCGTCGGAAATGTCAAAAGCACTCGCATTCCTAGGCGAAAATGTGTGAGGATTACGATGAGATTTGAGAAAGCGAAAGAAGTATGTAAGGACCGCGACGCTTGGCGCTCCGTTCTCTCTGACTACTCCATTACGGATACAGCGTGAAGATATGTATGTATGTACGTGTAAGTTGGCTTCCATGCCTGGTAAAAATTAGTACCAGGCTTCCGACATATATAATATTATACTGTAGAAGTCTTCCCCGGGAGGGTACCTATACATAGAAGGAATTGTTATACCAAGAAGTACGTTACGGATGGATTAGTGTGAGACAACAATTAGTTTTTAATTAGAAACAGACATGCAGGTCTTCCATAAAACGCAATTTTGAAATTTCGGGCTGAAATTTCGTTGCGATTCGTACCATGAAATACATTTGTTCCGAAAACGGCACATGATATTTCGTTCATCCTAAACGTTAGTCTAAACTTTCGTAAATCCTACCACGAAGTGATCCGAACGGACGAAATTACGTGAATTTGACAGCATTTCTTTTATGATTTTAACGCCAAATTATCGAAAGTTTGAGATGTAAATTTTACTTCCGTAATTATAAATTTTGTAGAGACACTTAGTGGTAGATTAGCGATAGTTATAAATACGTACGTACTCAGATAGCACAGACATGTCACATGCTTGATTTTACTTGGATTGTAAATTGCATGTCAGACTTGACAAGGCAAGTTTTTGACAATTTGCTGCAATCTTATTATTTTAGTGGGTAAAAGTTTCTGTTTATATTCTGGTACCTAATATAAAGGTTATGTAAACATTTATGAATTCCAATTAACTGACCCGTACAAAATACATATGTATTCAAAGTGAGGCAATTAATGAGCGTGAATAGGTGTAAATGTTGCGGGGGATGCCATGTGAAGGAAACGTTTCTTCAAATTGTCGGAATGTTTTATGTAAATGTGTAAAGATAATATATGTATGTTATCACAATGCATATGTATGTGGGTAAAAAGAAATAAATCAGTCAGTATGCAACTACAGTCGTGTTTATGTTGTCTCCTTAAATATAAAGAAAATACATGGCGCAGTCGGTTATAATCTATTCTATCGTAATAAGTGTATATGATAAAAAATAAATAAGAAGTAAACAGTGCTGTATAAGTGAATAAGGTGTTAACAAAATATTAAAAGTGAAATACGTGAAAATAAAAAAAAAACAATGGAATCACATTTACAACCACCGTCACCATTTTGTTTCGATAATGATTTATCAAGTATTACTTCGGGCAATTTAAGTAGGCAGTGGTCGAAATGGAAAAAATCATTTGAAATATACTACAGGGCATGCGAGTTAAAAAATAAAGACAAAGAGGTACAACTAAGTATCTTATTGCATATTATTGCGAGAAAGGTCGAGAAGTGTATGAACAGTTCGCAGACGAAAAATTTGAGTCTGTGAACGCCTTATTGAAGAGATTTGACAATTTTTTTTTACCAAAGAAAAATGTAACTATCGAACGACATAAATTTTTTACCCGGAACCAACAAGAATTAGTAACGGTCGAGCAGTACACTTTTGAACTAAATAAATTAGCCGCAACCTGTGAATTCGATAGCCTTAAAGACGATCTCATTAGAGACAGACTCATTTGCGGATTAAAGGAATACGCATTACGGGAACGTTTATTGCGAGAAATGGATCTCACACTGGCGAAAGCTTTGGATATTTGTAAGGTTGCCGAAATGTCTCGAGCACAGGCTGGCAACATAAAAAAAGAGCAAGAAGTGAATCGGGAGCAGCATATACACGAGATAACAGAGGCAGAAGAAGGACAACAAGGAGAAGTAAATGTGGTTCGAAGACAGTTTGTGAACCGGCAATTCGGCGCGCGCCTATGTCGCTGCAAGGCGCAAGCAGCGAACGGCCGCGGCGTGAATGGGGCGTGCGCGGCGGAGCTGCGCTCGCACTGGACCGGGGCCGCGCCGGCGGCTGGCCGGCGGAGATGGCGGCGGCATCACGTAACAGGCAGGAACAGCCGCCGTTTCGAGGCGGCCGGCGTGTGCATTGTGATTATTGTGGTACGATACATGATAAGTTTAAATGTCCCGCGTATGGCCGAAAATGCGACAAATGTAAAAAACTTAATCATTTTGCAAGAATGTGTAGATTATATATGGTTCAGGAGGACTCAACAGATCAGGTATGTAAATTACAAAATGTCACTTCTCATGGTGACTGGATAATAGAAATTATAATAAATAATTACAAGATAAATTTTAAACTTGACGCTGGGGCTGAAGTAAACATTTTGCCGGTTAGAGTTATGTCACGAATAGGTATTTGTGCAAAGGATATTTCTCCTACTAGAGTCAAGTTACTGGGATACTCTGGAGACGTCATAGACATCTTAGGGAAATGTTTATTAAAAGTAAGGTACAAAAACAATGATTGCATATTGAATTTTGTTATTGCGAATGTGAATTCTACGCCCATTTTAGGCAGAAAAACATGCGAAGAATTAAATCTAATTCAGCGAGTTATGTCATTAAGTAAACCAGAATTATCAATACTCGATGATTACTCTGATGTATTTGAGGGTATGGGTTGTCTGCCAGATTACTATAAAATAAAATTACGAGATGGAGCGACTCCAGTGGTACACGCGCCGCGAAAACTTCCAATTGCGTTAAGAGACAGTGTAAAAAATAAACTATATGAAATGTTATCTCAAGGAATTATAGCTAAGGTGGAGGGACCTACAGATTGGGTTAATAGTATGACTGTTGTCAAAAAATTAAATGGAGATATCAGAATATGCTTGGATCCTAGATATTTAAACAAAGCAATAATAAGGGAATACTTTAAACTACCAACTATAGATGAGATTATGGTTAACTTGTCCGGTGCTAAATACTTTAGTACGTTAGATGCTAAACATTCATTCTGGCAGGTAAGTTTACACGAGGAGTCAACGGATTTATGTACATTTAACACTGCGTTTGGTAGATACAAGTTCTTGCGGATGCCGCTTGGAATTTCATCTGCATCGGAAATATTTCACAAAAAACTACAAGACAAATGGCATGTTCTTTGTTTTTAGTGGCGGAGACGAGTTGGTGCGCAAAATTAACTCTTTTTTTTCTTAAATTGTGTCAAAATCTTGCTTCTTAAATTCTCCCTCAGAATTAACAATTAATCTAAAATAAATTACTTAAAAAGTTATTAATTTTTGATAATTCTAATTTTTTAAATATTTCATTTGCTAATAAAATAAAAAATAATTAAATTTCGAAAGATTAAAAGGTTTTAAAAGTTTTTTAAAAATATAAATCTTCATTGCAACGAATTTTAAAAGAATGTAGTTTCTCAGTTTTTTTTTTTTGGTAGTAACTCATTTTCGTAATCAGCACTGATTACTATAAGGCTGTTTACATGAAATCAGAGCATAGTTAATCACATACAAGGTTAATGTGAAAGGGGGTAGAAATCTGACGGGATTATAAATAACATGTCACTGTTGACTGCTATATTGCAGATGTAATAATTACGGGATAAGTTTATTTTGTTTTCCATATAAAAAAAAAACATTCATTTAATATGAAAAATATACAACCCTATCATTATGCCCTATACCCAAACCTTTCTTCATTATTACAATAACACTGTAGTACTGTAGTGGTTACACTACGTAACTATCTCTTCATTATTTAGTCCACAATTAAGCGTAACACATTTTTCTTAAAGATCGCATTTCTACTGCATTAAAAATAGACAAGATTAAGATACATGCATACTTACTTTAATATTATAAATGCGAAAGTGTCTCTGTCCTTTTGTCTGTTAGCTGTTACGGTTTCCCGTCTAAATCGCTGGAACGAATTCGATGAAAGATGTGAAGGGCATAGGCTACTTATTTTTTATTTCCATGTAGATATAATCGCGAATAATGATGAGTATTTTATTTCTTGACGCTGTAATTCTAACAGACTATAAAATCCAATTAAAACATGTCGAACGCCTAATAGAGTTCTGTAGCAATTTCGAACAATGTAAAAGTTTAATTTAAAAAATTAAAAAATTGATCAAAAGCAAGTTCGAATCGCGTATACAGGGGTTTCGTACGATATTTACCTCTATGCAACATAATGGTAAATTTCTAAATTTAATTGCTTGAGATCTGCCTGGTGAAATATAAATCATTCGACAAATTCAAATGAAAAAAATGGGGAGCTATACCTACTCATAATCAACATTAATTCTCCATCGTAATTTAACTAATTTAAATCTTAAAAATGACGGTTATTTAGGTAAATATGGTTCAAAAAACAATCTTAGAATTGCTATTAAAATATCGTATTGTACTATTCTTTTAAAAACACCTGTACTTCAAAAATAATATCCTGAGCTTAGATTTTTATTTATAAAGTTATAGCCCGTATTCCAGACGACACTCATCTGTGAATCTGTGCTTAAGAACAGAAAGAAATATTGCTGTTCATCGCCTGTAGCGGCATCCTTTTCTAATTGTGTTGAAATCAGAGATTCGAACTTGAGTATCGTTCTAGAATATCAGCTGCCTATGATCTCAAGTATCAAAATACCATGGCGTACGCACACACAACTGAGTAACAATACTCACATCTTTCAAGGTTATAAACAATTGTTCTGCAAGAAATTTGTTTAATTTACGTAAACTCAGTACAACATTATTGCATATTGACATAAGCCATCCACATGATTTTGTCGAATGAATTCAAATTCATCCCCTGTACAATCTAAGACTTTCGTTATACTATAAATGTAAACTTCGGGGAAGGCTTTACATTCCCTGAAATTTATAAAATTCTATGTCTAGTACATAGATACTATAAATAACTCCAGACACCGAATCCCCAGCAGCAACAGTGACGCAAATCAGATAAGCTCTCACATGTAAATACGACACACATTTATTACCAGATAAGTTAACCTGATCGGCCGCCATTTCGTTAGAAAACAGCACCCGCACATCTACATTTTATTTGATTTTTAACCGATATAAAAAAGGAAGAGGTTCTCAATTTGGATGTATTATTTTTATTTTTTGTTTGTCTCTTTTCTTATGTTTGTTATCTCCGAACTCCGTCATTTATAAACCAATTTAGAAAATGATTTCTTTATTTGAAAGGATATACTTCCAGTTTGCTCCTATTTAAATTTCACTGGTATTTGAGCTTAGACTTCGAAGATACACCAAATAATACCAAATAACGCGAACTTCTTATACCATAGCCTTTATTTATTTATATTGATGATTCTCTTGTGTGTCATTACGCTCCAGAACTAGAAAATTAGATAATTATAGAACTTCCTAGATATTTATTTAGACCAATATCAAATAAAAGGAATATTTTATACTACTAAATAAAATAAAAATAATTGAAAAATTAAACTGACTACAAAAGCAAATCAAGAAGAACGAAATAACTTTTCTTTAATAATCAAAACTCAAGTACAAAAATAACTATTATACGATCTAAATACCACTGAAATAAATTTGACAGTTATTGAAGTCGGTCCCAAATCAATGTGCAACGACAGAAAGTCTATCAGCTATCAGTTAAGTAAGCTTTTACTTGAGTTTTGATTAATTATTAAAGTAGTTATTTCGTACTTTTCAGCGATTTTTTTTTAAGTCTTTTTAATTTCTTATTTGCTTCGCTTCGTAGTACGGGGACAGAATGTCTGGAGTTCTACCTAAAAGTTATGGCCCAATGATTGTGGAGATAAGAAGGAGAAAAGCTCAAGTCGTCGAGTACCTAATTTGCCTCTTAATTAATTCTCTTGTGCATTTTTTGAAATATACCTAGTACATACTACGCAGTTTAACACGAAACACGATCTAACATACCCAAACAAGTTTATACGTTATCGTAACAGACAAAAGAAGTACGAACGAATGACCGCATGAGTGATCTTAAAAGCTTTCCGTTTTTCCTTTAACGTTATGGTACCCTAAAAATGGGACAGAAATCTGATTATGGTAGCGCAATAAATCAATTGTGACATAATAATACGGACAGCAAAGACAGACATGACGAAACTATGGGTTTAGTTCTAGTATATAATTTTGACTATGGAACCAATAAAACTTAATTAAATTTCAAGTACAGCCCTTAATTAGTGTCATAACGAAAATTATAATGGATGTTAGGCCACTAGAGCTTTTTGAAAAGTTTTCGTTTTTTAAGAACGAGCATTATACAATATACGATGACGATGATGAAACTTCAAATTCAGTATAATTAGTCGAAGAAGCCACAAAATAGGTTATTTTAAAAGTCGGTGAGAAAACCTCTTAGCAAGAAACTGAGTTTATACCTAAATCAATTTTCTGAGAAAGAAAATAGCGAACATTTTTTTTTACTCTGGTATTTAAACATTTAAAAATGTCTGCCTATTGGATATATAAAAGAAACACCTATGGAAAATATACTGAGCTGATAACATGATGTAGGGGTATAGTAAGGACGTAGGTCCATGATTGCGACCTACGACCATGGCGAATCTGTCGAAAGTCAGTCTGTTGGCGCGGCTGACACTTGAACAGTGCGCATTTAGTCGCTTGTGTTGCCGCACGTGTTCTGTGCCATTTTTTATCGTTTGTGTTTGTCCTAGCGACGCGCGTTCTATCTCTGACATACGTACAGTCCCATAATACCCCACACCCAGCGGTCACTGTTGTGTATGAATTATTAACAATGAAAAACTCTTCGTGGAGCCCCCAATAGCCGGTAAGCAAATTTCAAAGACATTTCATGTTTAATACTATGCTGTAATGTGTGTTGTAGCCTCGTGTGTTTTCGCATTTTAGATAATTGAATAGATTCTAAGGCTCATATTTTTTTTTTTACATATTCGCATTCGCAGTAATTAACTAGCTATTTCTAGGCCAAGCGATAGGTATAAGGACAATATTTGTAATTAAATAATCACAGTTAATTATTTGTATTATATTTATTTTTCAATCTTATCAAGTAGTAACTAAATAGAAAAAAATTATATATTTCACGCAAAAAGCCTATTATCTAATGTTTTAATTAAACAATAATTTGTCTGAGTTAACATGGACTTGATTAGATTTAATTCACTACACTGAAAGACCTCCCACGATGTTATTCATGATATGCAAAATAAATGTATTTTTGGCTGTTCCAGTGATCATAGTAGTGTAAGGATTTGTTGTAATCGTTAAAAATCAGAAGTCGTGATTTAATGACAACTACAATTTCAGAGCATGAAAAGAGTTTTATGAACATGAAAAGGACGAAAAATTGGGTATGAAGCGCACGTAGCTTGTGTATTATACGAGTATTAATTGTGTGCGCAATTCGTAAAAAATATTATTTTGGAATTTGGCTAAACTCAGAAATATTATTACGTACTTAGCTCACACACTTATCTTTTATTTTCCACAGTTATTCCATATTACTATCAATAAAATCTTTTATTTTACGCAGCATTGTTTCTTTGGAAAATGAAATAAATAGTAAAATTATAAAAAAATGCTTAAAAAAGTTTTTGTATTGTTAACGTATTTTCTTTGTAATGGAAATGAAAAAGGGTTTTTTTCATTTCCATTATAAATGCTTAGAAAATGCTATATGTATGTTAATACAAAACTGTTAGCATATAGCATTAGCACTCTTTCTCAGCTAACTTCCGAGTTATAAGATGTTCACGCATACTAAGTTACTTTTGATCTGTCCTAGGAGATCATTTGTTTCTTGACTCTTGTAATAAGTTTTTCTCCAGTTCACTCGTAAGCTCTCTTTGGTATATATTTGAATTTACAGTTAAACGAAAATATTAAATCTTATTTAATATAATTCTATCATTCCTTTTAGTGGAATTAATAGAGAAATAAATTATTATTTCTCTATTAATTCCAATTTAATTACGATTCATCATATTTTATAGAACTCGCCCGTCGAATTCCAGAAATGTAATTACTAGCTGTAATACGGAACTTCGTTTGTTCTTATATACACGTATCTAATATGTAATTTATATGTATTCCTAACAGCGCAATTATAAGTAAGTACTTACTGTAAAGTGTCATGTCCATTTTATACCGAAGGTAATTTTTTTTAAACTATATGGCTCCCAATACATGGTGATAGTAACTAGTTTAAGTGAATTACAATTACTTGTTGTTGTCGTCGGCGTATATTCATACTTAATTTTACGTGTTTTTATAGTGTGTCAGGTTGTACTTTGTACTGAGACACTGTGAAAGCATGAACAGTGTCTTAGAAGTGGGTATGTATTATGACGTGACGTCTTATAATATTATGTGAACTCAACCTATCTATGCCTTAATACGTTCATTTCAGCTTAACATGTTAATTAACCACAATTCTCACCAAAATATTTCCTAGTCGGAAGCTACTTACTACATATAATCAGATAAGGGACACGTAAATTTATGAAGGAATTAAAAAACATTTTAATTCCGTGGTGTTTTAGTAGAGAGAGAGATAATAATATAGAATGTGTCACTTTGTAATCTTCCTGGTTTTTGCGCAAAGATTTGATGTACTTAGGTAATGAGTTAGCAAGCCCTCATTATCTAATTCCACTTCGCCATTTGTAAGCCTTATAAATTATATTTATTGTTAGAAGTAGCATCAAATTATGGTCTTGTTGCATTTTGATTCACTACCCATGTCATGCGGGATATGGTGTGAAAATATAGATATGTAAATAGATACTTATATAACGATAATTTCAATTAGAATTCAATTAAATTTTATTTGTAAGTTCAAAACGTTCTGAATGTATAGGAAAATTTGTGAATCCGCTTTTGTAATTTACATATATATAAAATTTCATCTAACTTCTAACTCAGTCATTATAATATATTGGAAATTCATAAAAGGGACCTTAAAAAGGCGTATAGAATTTGAGTTTCAAAGGTTTTATCAAGTTATTAAGTTTTTGCTGCTTTTAGACGATTATGTGCAGTGAATAGCGATCAATTGGCGGTTCATTCATTTACACACAATTATATCAAAGAGTCTTCAATGTAATTTTGACCAGAGAGAGATATTCGAAAATGAAGACGGCAGGATGAGTACTGATAATATTACCTCTTAACCTAATATTAAAATATAAAACGTACGTTTTAAATTAACACTAGCTAATTCACGTTACAGTAAAACAAATAACACCGTGATAACATATTAGTTATACTTGTTTTCGAAGACTTTTGTGATATTTCTGCACTGAAAAGTGTATTATTAATTTACCTCTTACCTTATTCAACATTTACATTATTAAACTACCGAACATATACTATTATATTAAATACAGATATCCATTTGCCACTGAAAAACTCTTAAACTTTTCAATATCAAATTTTGCACATAGAATGACAACTCTATGGTAGGATTGCCAGATCTAGATCATTCCCTGGACATTTCTAGAGTAAAAAACATGTCAAAAGCACTGGCATACCTAGGCGAAAATGTGTGAGGAGATGATTCGAGAAAGCGAAAGAGGTATGTTAGGACCGCGTCGCTTGGCGCTCCGTCCTCTCTGACTACCTAGTTAGGGATGCAGCGTGAAGATATGTATGTATGTATTTCTAGAGTAATGCTAGAAAACGGGTTAAAGTAACTCATCGTATTTTTTATTTTTGTACCTACCATAAATTAAATAGATATATTTTTACTCATAATTAAATTTAAACTTAGATAAAAATCAACATTGAGTGCACTTCATTGACGATAACATTCGTTACTGTAGTACAAGTATATTCATATGCATTCGGCCAACAAATTCGGAAATACTAAGGATGTGTAATTCAGAACAATTATGGCCGAAAAACACGGTACCGCGAGTCTGATTCAATACTCCGAAGCACGAAAGGTCGCAAATCCAAGAATCAACTTTTAAAATAAACTCTATTTTAAAGCCGCATGATCTTTATTCAACTATAGCCTGGCGTTTAAAACGTTTCGTATTACATTCCAAAGTCAACGGTGACTGGATGCCCGGCACACGTGATCATTGATCACGTGATCGCAAGGGAAACTGCTAGCAAGCGAGAATATTTTTATGCATTGCTACGCATCGCAACGCAACTTATTGGTAATATTTATTTACCTTATTTACGTGAAGTTAAATAGTTTCTTATTTTGATTCTCTCATATGAGAAATTATTTAAAAATTATTTTGAAAGGTAAAAAAGCATATTTACGAGTTCATCTGCATTTTATTTACAAGTTTTTGATAGGTTATGTTACCTTAGAGCTTAGAGTGTAATTAATATATTTAGTCTGTGTCTTGTAGAATTTAATAAATAATCTTTTATTTTATCAGAAGAACTCGCAATTATTAATCTTTTAAAATACTTTTTATTAAAATAGTGTCGCGATTTGGTTTTCCTGCTTGTTTGTTTTTAGTAACCGTAATTCTATCTATTCATTCTATAGTTTTTGAGAAATATTGATTTAGAATCACTGCAAAATTTTAGTCTTCAATTAGATATCATGCGATCCCTCTACAACAATTATAGATTTCTTCTTTTTCAAAATGTATAGAGCACACCCTATTGGCCAACCTTCTCTTCTTTCTACGCATACTGCTTTAATCCACCGTAATCACCGAAGCTCATTTTTGGTAAAATTAAAGGAATGAATTTTTAAGATTTAATTCAATGAGGAGAATTCCCATACTTAACATAAAAATACAATAAAAATAACTTACGTACTAATAACTGCCTGGCTACTAGTTGCATAATACAGGTCACAATATTTTTATTTAATTTCTTGTAAATGTTAAATTATTTTATATACATATGATAACTTATCATATTATCGTGACTTATTTCTGTCTTCTACGCCACTTAACCACACAGGAGGTCATTTTTAATTTACATTTATTTTAAGTTTAAACGTCAACAAACCAATTTTATTTGCGACGGTTGACTGTCACTGAGCGCACGATAGACTAAATAGCACATTGATTGTGGTTTTTTAGCCCCGCCCACTTTATTAGGGTTTGCGTTGTGTCATGTTCCTAATTTCTAATTCATTGCATGGGGCTTAAAAATTTCGCTATCTCTTTCACGCTATATATCAAAAGCAATCTAGTGTCAGCGAGTTAGTGAATTTACAACCTTCTTTGAATATCTACTTCAAAAACTTGAATTTTAACCAATACAATAGTAGGTACACTTGCTACTGGACTTAATTGTAAAAACAAATATCCGGAAGCTTAATGTAAAAGAACTGGACACGAGACAACAAATTTCCGGCGATTTCCTGGATTTCCCTACCATCTGGCAATATTACTTTCTGGTCAAAAATTAGGCTACAATCACCAGTTTTATAGGCATGAGCAAAGCCATGGATGAAAACTGGTATATAATATGACTATGTTATATAGATAAATAATATTTCGATTTCGATCGTGACTACACGGCCGTATTCAAATATTATGGCATCAGATCATCATTCTGTCAGTCAACGCATTACACATTCAGTTTGACGTCAATCTTACGATTCTGATGGGCTGAACTGACGCCAAACTGTAAGTGTAACCGCAGTCTGTAATAGAAATTGTCAATTACGACACAAATTGAATTAGTTCACACCCATAGTAAAGGAGGAAGTAAATTTTGATAGAAAAAATATTTTTCTAATTTTATGACGGACAGCAGAAGGACACCGAAGTGATTCCATAAATATTTCTTTTTTTGAGTTTTATAACGGAATATTATAAAAGTTGACACTATCAAAGTTTAATTTACGTAACTAGTAAAACTGCGTCTGCGTAAGGGAAAAATTGTATTATTACCCATAATTTATTAAAATCAGTCGCCTTTCATAAGTCAATGAAGCTCTCTTAAAATACATATGGCATATTTTTATATTGTTATTTTTCTGTTTATTTCTTTTTATAAAATGTATCATTTTTAATTATTTGTATACAAAGTAACACATAGACATTTACGGTTGCAATACCGAAAAATTTTCTGTTGATTCTTATTATGTGAAACCTTATGTATGTTACCTGTTGCGTATATTGAATAAAATTTAAAACATATAAGGTAGCATATACGGTATCTATGTATTTATTTCATTATTTTCTTTTTTGACAATTTCATATTGAGAAACTGAGATCCTAATTCATCAAGCAGCGCAATTTACATTGTAATATTTTAGGTAGTTTTTCAGTAAAGTTTGAATAAATAACCACACATAAGTGGACAAATTCTACAAATATGTGTTCGGAATCAGAGAAGCATAACTATTCCAATATTTTTTTCATAATTATCTAAAAATAATTCAACGTATCATAATTTTTGAAAAAGTTACTCATACCTTTTCAAATATAGAACGCGTTAAGTTACTAGGATTATTTATTAGCTGTCCAGTAATTTACAACAAATTTTGCTTTTTTGTGTAAACGTTCTTTTTGCGAGTGATCGCACGCAACGTTCCCTCCCATTTTAACCCCTCTAATGTACTGTCATTTACAGCTCGTTTCCACTCATTATGAGATACAGGCCTTTTTTTAACGGCATCCTGTTATCAAGTTCTATTGTAGCGCATATATGAATGATATGTTGGAATTTATTATAGACCAAAAAATTTGAAAATGTACCTATAAATAATATACACACAAGTAGAGTTCTGTTAGTAAGCAAGTTGCAATCTTTATACTATGTAGATAAAGACAGATTAGCAAATGACATTTCTATTGCATTATTTAAGGAAGCTTACATCAAATGGCGTGAAGTTATGTACATACATGTTATGTTTGTGTGTAAGAGAAGGCGGGGCGGAACGGGGTAGCGGGGCGAAATGGGAAAGTACCCTTATCGAGTCTTTAAGGGTGGGGGTGTCGAGCCAGTCATATCCCGACCATCAGTTATCGGCCATGCTTTCTTACGAGTGTCGTTTGTTTGTTTTATTCTACGTGTTTTTCTCATTAAAACGTGCGTCCTGGAATTTCCTCTTTGTAAATATCACAGGTATCGTATTGAGATTTCATTTTATTTTTAACTTTTATCATAATGATGGTTATTTATTGCATTCATTATGTATTTTTTTACGATAGTTACAGTATATTGTGATAACATTATTGCCTCTATGAATTTTATATTCACTTTTCACAGTAGTATATATCGGCAGAATGGGGTGAGGCGGAATGAGACGATGCCCCGTTTTGCCCTATTGCTATTATAGATGGTGCGTCACTACAAGAGGAAATCAAACAGGCAATACTGGTCGTCAGATGACATGCAACGTTTAAAGAGCTATATTCGCGATAAAATGAGAGGTGCTCTTGTGTGAGGTGCAAAAAATCGGCACATATGTCATGTGCTGGCTTTAATAGTGACGGCGATGAGTCCGTGTTGATATGTGAACATTGTACTAAAAAAAATCATCTGAAATGGTTATACCGCATTTTGGCCCGTATAATAGTGAGGCAGAAGAAGAACGGGTAAAAGGAGACTTTTTTGTTTCCCCTCACTTTCTTTACTTTTATAATATGTCAAATGGTTCAAATAAAAGAAATAATTATTATTGTGAGTTTTTTTCTAAATTCGTCGTGATATCTCGCTACAAAAGATCGTACCCCGTTCCGCCCGGTCTTCCTTTCCTATGCTTTCTTTGTTTGTAAATAGCCAAATGTAAGTATAGAATTAAAGAGAGAGATGACAGTCCGACGTTTAAGTCCAGGGTTTCAATGTTTAGTTATCACTTGTAACTATTTACAATTCAATTAGATTTAAGCCTATAGGTACAGCCTATCATAATATATTGTACTTAATACTAGGATAATTTTTGCACGAAATAAACAAAAAGGCTGAGAGTGTCCGATACACATTTACTCAATGACCTGTAGCAATTTCAGTTAAAATAGGAATTAAAATAAATCGATTCTAAAATGCAAAACCTATATTCAATATTTTCTTCGTCAGTCTTTCATCACTCATTCTTTCTATGTGCCCGAACCATCTAAGCATTCTATTCTTTATTTTTACAATAACACTGTCGTGCGATCCTGTCATACTGCGTATCGCTTTACTGCTTATCCTGTCCGCAAGGGTGACACCGCACATCTTTCTAAGAGATCGCATTTCTACTGCATTTATAATACTTTCACTCGATTTCGGGCATATCCAGGCCTCACTACCGTACAATAAAGTTGGCACCAACACTGCATTGTGGATGGCCATTTTGGCAGTGTTAGATATATACTATCTACTAATGCGGACAGAGCACCATTCTTTTTATTGCCAGTTGCTACCCGTCTCTTCACATTCAACTCACATCTTTCATCCCTCGAAAACACACTCCCCAGATACACAATTTCATTCACTTGTTCTCTAGACATTTTCCATTCACCCAAACCTCACATTTCGTAGTACCGCTTCCCTTTCAAACACCAGAACCTTAGTTTTGTTCACATTCATATTCAATCCTTTCACTTCACATTTTTCTTTCATGCATGTGACTAGTGTCTGCAACTCTGCTTCTGATGATGCTATAAGCACGGCATCTTCAGCGTACAATAGGCAGTTTACCACTGTGTCAACACATATCATATCACTCACACTATCTTTCATTCTCTGGAGGCAACTGTCCAAATACAGCACGAACAGTCAGGCAGACATCACGCACTGCGACAGACGTCTGACGCCTGAACAGACTTCGAACCAGGGTGACGTGTCACCTTTTATCCTTACACAGGCTCTGTGGCCGCTATATAATGACCTCACAAGCTGCAGTAAACAGCCCCCACGCCGTACTCAGGCAGAAGACTCCACAATTTCTTTCGCACTACTCTATCAAATGCTTTTTCTAGATCCACGAAAGCGCAGAAAACTTTCTGACCTATAGCTAAAACTTCCCCACGATATCGCGAAGCGAGAAAATCTGATCCATACACAACCCCTACCGTTCCTTCGTTCATTTCGATTACAGGATCCTAAAAAGAATGCAACAGTAATATTTATAGGTACACTTTATCTCTTAACTTCATCGTTTGAGCTTACATTACATATAAAAGTAAGCATTAACTATAATTAAATATGTAACCAAATAAATTCCAAATTTATCTTGGGTTTTCAACTTATTTGTAGAAAGTTAAAAACCTTGCGAAAAAAAGTTCTTAAATAAAATAAAAGTAATCATTGCATAAAAAAATTATCATTAAAAGCAATATACACATGTACAATAATAGAAAAAATTGTATGTTATATAAATACATAAGTGCACTGTTTACATAAATAAACAAGAAGTATTTTACTGTGCACTTATAAAGCTCTATTTTTCCAATAGAACCGATCAAATTAACATTGCTAAAAGCTTTCTACATGTTTTACATGTACACTCCGAAAACCATTGTTTCAAGCTCGTGAGTGTTCAAAGTTTAAAACAAATAAATCCACTCTCATATTTTATCCTTGGACAAAAGTGTAACAAATATTACATCCATTCATATCACATATTACACCTATTTACATATATGATATACCTACACTCGTTGCTACCAACAGTTGCATTTTACATATTGTATGTGTATGTGTATTATATGTGTAACTATAATCTATTTCGAGAACGTGGTGTTCCCTCATGTAGGCATACAGAACGAATTTGAGTGACGGAGGATTGGCTAAGAAAACAGAGTATAATATGCAGTGGATATGAACGACGGAAAACAAAGTTGACTTTTGAACATCAGATAGCACTAGTGTTGTTAGTTTATGAGAATGTCAAAAGCACTCTCATTCCTTGGCGTGTTCTCCTTACACATGTGTAAAGAGAATGATGAGGGTTGGCGAAGCGAGCGAGGACAAGATGACAGTTAACGCTTCGATCGCTGTTTACCCCATTAAGATTACAGTGTTGAGTTACTTACGTACAGATATATACAGGTGTCTAGAAATACTTATTAAAGTTCTATAATACCAATAGCAACCCGTACTCTAAACTTTTATAATAAATTAGGAATGTTTTATATATTAATACGTGAAGTGAAAAGTTTGGTTCCCTTTTAAGAAAATTGCGCGGACAGAGGAGTGTGAAATTTGGTACACTTAAAGTTTATATGGAGAAGGAGTGGAGAAAGCTAAAATTTTTATGTAATAGGTGTTACAAATAAGTACATTTAATTAAATTAGATTAAACGTTCATTGTTTACGTTCATACTGCTAATGTCAAAAAGACTGTCAATGTCAAACTTATAATAGTTTGTGATCATGTGTAACCTCCTTGAATCAAACAGTCGCACAGAGAAGATTGTCGCCAAAGAGTTTATAAGTTTATGTTTATATTGACGGTCGGATTTCACCCCCGGGCGACCTCTAGTTGTGCATTATTTCGGACGAACATACCTTATACTTTAGGAGAGCAATACATTTCTTGAAAATGCTTTATTTTACTTATATTGACTTTATAAGTCAATTTTATTAGTATTAAGCGATTTTCGTGAGTAACGGTGCAGATCGCATCGATTAATGATACGTAAGGAGCACTGATTTCGTTTTTTAACACTACCTAAAACATTAGCCCTAATTCACATCACTAAAGTGACAAAACATTTTTCAAAGTAGCAACAAAAAATACATATTTACAGAAAAAATGTAGCAAGTTACAGTTTATTTTCACAAATTGTGCTTTAATTTTTTAACTTTAGAAAAATAAACGTATTTTATTTGCTCAACAAAATAGATGGCAACTCTAAATAAAATCTAAGGGTTCATAATCTTAAGTGACCCTTAAAATTAATAAAATGTTAATACAGTTAATGTAGGTACATATTTGGCACGTATAAAAACTATTTTATAATTAAACAGTCAATAATAATTAATCTGTGATTAAACTATGAAATAAATTACTTCGAGATTTATTCAATGAAGGTCGAATGATATCACTTCATCCATGTATCAAACTATAGCCATGTAGATTACTCTATGGACAACAAATCATGATCAAAATTAAAATGTCGGTTTAAACATAGGATTGTGCAGCTATAATGCGCAGACATAGTAGATTTAGTTTGTCGAAAGTTTCAATTTCGAACGACTGAAATTTTTTTTTATAAAAAACATTGTATTATAAAATATGGTATATTGTCACGCGCAGACAAAACGCGGCGCGGGAACTGGCGCTTTGTCTAAGTAAAAGCGTGACAGTACTATTGTGTCGTTGCGCCAAATGGGTAAGTCCAATTTAATGTGCGATAATAGCTTTGCCTACGACGTTTTTATTTTGCATGTAATAAAATTTTAGTTTAATTCGTTAAACGTAATCAATTTTATGCATATATTTTGCAGTTCAATATTAAATGGAACATTTATTTTTTTATTGCTTATCATACAATTATTACACAGGTGTTTTAAGTATGAAATGAAGTAAAATACAATACATTTTTCCTCAATTTTCCTCATTAATTAAACATAATGATTGGTTCTAAAAATCAATCTAATAGGCACTACATAGATATCGTTGTAAAAAAAGCTTTCGAATAGACAGTTGCAAAAATTAACCGTGAAGTCTCAGGCGATCACTCGGCAAAACTTCGCGATCGCCTGGATTTAACCACCCGAACCAGAAGTCGTTTTTGGGTAGAACTGATTTCATAGAGATTAAATGCTGTTTGGTAACTCCTGTTATACATGAACGACCTTTCGCTAAACTCTGATTATAACTGGACGACCCCTGTTTCGCGCGATTCAACCAACCCCAAAAACATTAATATAAATTTTAAACTAGTGACTACCTATACGATTTAAGTCTTACATTTCAGAAAATGTCTGGAGTATTGATTGTGTTCCCAAAGAATATTTTTATCATTTCATTTATATAATATAGTACATGTTATTTTCGAGGTTATTACACGACCAAAAAAAAATGAATCGCCTTACCAATTGATATCAAAACTATGTGTCATAGTCGCTCATAGTCGTAACATTTACATTATAATCTAAAATATGGTAGTTTACCTATACTCACACAGAATTCGTAAAACTCGGACAAAATAGAATTAAATTAATTGTGCTATGTAATTTTTCTAGGAATGGTACATAATTTGTATGCATTGGTTGGAAATATGTGATTAAAAAAAACAGTATTAACAACAGATTCATATAAGTACTGCAGACTTTTTTTCTCAAAAAATGTATTTCATTATTTTGTAGCCATGTACTTATTCATGAAAATGAGAGGATTGTAACATAGAAACCGACGGACAGACAGATCAACGGACGAATATACTGAAATTAAAGTTATATCCGCATGTTAGAACTTTCCTAGAAATTCTGTATTTATGTCCTGCAGGAAATGTATTCTATAAATATCCGTTACATAGAATTAGGTATTATCATGTCTAATCTTCTTTCATTAGAGAGTCTGTAGGTATACATTTCCTTTTTATTTTATTTATTAAATGTTCCTGCCAGAGACTATAACCTATTGCGTTTACGCTTCTGTCAACAAAGTTTTTGTAGTTAGCTGCTAACATTTTCTAAATCAGCTTGACCTGATGTAGATGTACTATCATGTAATAATAATTATATAGAGTTGCTTAATAATACACATTTCTAGTGATATACAAATATGCCTATTGTAACATTTTTTTTTCTACCTTTTTTATGAGCTTAGAGGTTTTCAGAAAAATTTATTGTAGAACTAGCAAGTTAAAAATTTGAATATATTTTTTTGGAAGAATGGAAGAGAATTTTTGGAGAGAGAAAAAAAATAAAAACAGAAAAGAAAAGGATTTGATGGGGTGAAGACAAGTTGATTTTTTTGGAGATGTAAAGAGAAAATTTAAAAAGGATTTGAAAATAGATACCGATCAAGTCCAAACAAAGATTATGTAAAGAATTTAACATGCTATGAATGTGTGAAAAATTAATATGATGTGAAAATAATAATCAACAGATAATTCCATAACCAAGAATGGTATAATATTTATTATTAATAGTATATATATGTCGGAAAAGACACGGGGCAATTCGTGCTTTTGCAACTCAGCCATGAGAAATAAGTTAATGTGCAAACGACAGAAAACTCTTTGTAACAATTATTACGTAGGTAATTGGAAATTTAATAATGGCAAACGATCCGTCGAAGAAATGCTATCTCAGCTCAGCGCCGGCCCCGACGTTCCGTTAGCGCGTCATCGGAAGTCGCGCTGTAGTCAAATGAGTGCCTTTTATTATTTCCAACGACATATATTTATTTATGTTTTTAAACTTTCACGACTTGTACACATCTTACAATATTTACTAACGGGTCTATGTCGCGTTTATACTTTAAAGCTAATTATCTATTTTATCCCGACGTTTCGACCGGATTGGACCGATCGTGATCACGGGCAGACCGCTGAGGATGAATGACGTCTTCGTAGCGTGCGGTTTTTTGCAACTACCCACACTCATTCAATGCATTTCTTAATTTTTGTTATTGTCACTGTCGGTACTTTGACACACTACACTAACGACATCTAGATACTGGCGACGTCCGGTTTTCCGGCTCCGGACACACTCACTGATGACAGGATTCCATGATGTTGATAAGCGGTATCCATCTTCCCTGTTGAAATTATGGTGTTTCTTGATTTCAACCACCTCTCGTGCTATTCTCGAATAATAGTGTCGATCGGTGGAATGGACCTGTGGCTGATGCAATTCAATCCAGTGATTGGGTCCTGACTCCAGCAAGTGCTCGGCAATGGCTGACCTATTTGTCTGTCGTTTTCTGACAGCTGTGATATGTTCTTTGACTCTTTCTGCTATTGTTCTTTTCGTCTGTCCGATGTAGGAACTACCACAGCTGCAATCCACCTTGTAGAGACCAGGTGTCTGGAAGGGAATGACATCCTTTGGAGTACGCAGGTGCTTTGCCATTTTAGAGTGCGGACTATACACAGTCTTAATGGAGTATTCCTTTAGTGCTGTTCCAACTTTGTCCTTTACTCCTTTTATATACGGCAAAAATGCTGGCACTCTGCGGACCTCGGAGCGAAGCTCCCTTCTCCGAGAACGTCGTATGTTTCCTCTATATCCGTTTTGCTTTAGTACCTCCTGAAAATGTGTGAGTTCCCTATCTAAATGTTCAGGGTCACATAGGTCGTACGCTCTGTTCACCAGTGAAGCTACCACGGATTGAAGATGTCGCGGATGGTGATGCGAATTAGCATGCAGATACCTGTCAGTGTGCGTGGGTTTTCTGTACACAGTGTGAGCCGAGGTACCATTGTCTTTCACCGTCATTTTCACATCAAGAAAGGGCAAAGATCTTCTGTATTATGAGCGGAGGCAGACAGGAGGTGGAACAATTAGCTAGCCACTTGAACTCCATACACCCTAACATCAGGTTCACATTTGAAATGGAGATAGACAGATCGTTGCCCTTAAATCGGACAGACGAAAAGAACAATAGCAGAAAGGGTCAAAGAACATATCACAGCTGTCAGAAAACGACAGACAAATAGGTCAGCCATTGCCGAGCACTTGCTGGAGTCAGGACTCAATCACTGGATTGAATTGCATCAGCCACAGGTCCTTTCCACCGATTGACACTATTATTCCAGAATAGCACGAGAGGTGGTTGAAATCAAGAAATACCATAATTTCAACAGGGAAAATGGATACCGCTTATCAACATCATGGAATCCTGTCATCAGTGAGTGTGTCCGGAGCCGGAAAACCGGACGTCGCCAGTATCTAGAAGTCGTTAGTGTAGTGTGTCGAAGTACCGACAGTGACAAGAACCAAAATTAAGAAATGCATTGAATGAGTGTGGGTAGTTGCAAAAAACCGCACGCTACGAAGACGTCATTCATCCTCAGCAGTTTGCCCGTGACCACGATCGGTGCAATCCGTTCGAAACGTCGGGATAAAATAGGTAATTAGCCTTAAAGTATAAACGCGACATAGACCCGTTAGTAAATATTGTAAGATATATTTATTTTGCCACCTCGCCGTGACATGTCTGATAATAGAATTCAGAGGTTTATGTGAAAAAGTAAAGAACTACGAAAAATTTGCATAAATTTGAAGATATCGTTCGCGAGTGGAATTTATGAATATGGAACAATAATACTAGCATAAGCCAGTGGTTAAAGTGTCTTTTCTAACCATATGTAATTTATAATTTCAAAGGTTAATTTAAAACGTATTTAAACTTGATTTGGTAAACACCACACCATCACACCCACTTTCTATACTTTTTTTTATCCATTTGTAAAATAAATATTGTTTTTCTATTTCTTGTTAAATTTAATTATATATATTTCTTTCCAAACAGAATTTTTATTAAAAATTTCAAAATTAGATTCAAAATTTATTTTATCCTTTCCCTTTTCGTGGCATCCGGGTGGGAATGGTATAATATGTAAGTAGGTACCTACATACTGTACTTGGAAATCTGTCATTGTTATTAAAACGAATACTTTTATAGGTTTTCTATTCTGAGTTTAATTTTGGAACTTATACGCAAAATAAAACAACCATCAAATATTTTCAGTATCAAATATATCTCCTTTCATTGACAGTAAAAAGTCTAACACAAGATAATTAACTCATAGAATGGTGTGAGTTGAAATATTTTAGAAACCTTAAAAATGTGACGAAATCTTGCATTTAACCATCGTAGCGTTTTATTAATGGATCTATCTGATACGAGTCCTGTTTTAACAATTTTTAAATATTTATGAGAACGTAAAACCGAAATTGTATTTGATTTTTGTATTCGTTTTAAAGGTTTCGTAGGTACCTTCAGAAGAAAAATTCGAAACTCTTAATATCATTTTGATGGTCGTCCATTTTTCTGTTTTCTCGTCTCGAAGTCCGTCGAATCATTGTTCCGTGCCCAAAACTCTTTTCCCAAAATCAACGGAAGGCAACCAATTCAAATTAAAAATTAATAGAAATACTAAAGTCTACTTACTCGTAACCCGTACAAAATTCGTTCCCAACTCAGTGCCAGAAACGTATATTTCCATTCAAATACATTTTTCAGACAAGCGACGCACTGGTTTATATTTAAAACTTATTAGGCTGTTTCCATTGATCAAAAATCTTTAAATTTATCATTAAGATCTTAGGACCCAAAAATCTGAAAGATGTAAATCACGAATTTCTATTGAGTAGTTTTTCACTGGACGAACTTCATATGGAATAATTTTATACGTAAATGGCATGAAGTTATATGAAGGTATGTAAATACAATGTTTCATCTCTCTCAGACCAGCACAGAAGCAATATGTAGCTAAATAATATGTACCTCACTAAAACTAGCTGATATTGGAAGGACAAAGCAAAAAAATCACATAGTAACTGTAGTTATAACCATTGACCACACAGAGAAGAAAAAACTTACATAGATAATGTTATCATACATCTACATTCAACAAATAGTGCTTCGCTTTCGCATACATAATATTGAATGTTTAGATTTTATAAGTTTTGAGAGTCATGAGAGTAATGATATGCGTATGTACACTATATGAGTGGGAATGTGAAAAAGAAAAACTTGGCATTAGGTTTTAAGCTAAAAAATATTTTTTGTCTCCCAATCGCATAAAAAGCAAACAAAAGCGTTATGATCACGTGCATTGTGGGAGCCACAAAAAAACATATAACTTTTTACTTCCACCCTTAGTTACTGCGACTTTGTATGGGTGCTCGTTAACCAACGTTGTGGGCTGAGTTAACGTTAAAGACGTCAATTCTGCAAATATGACTCGACAAAGGTTGTTTGTCAGATAGTAGTTAAATACCTATTCGTTTCGTTTAAAAGAATGAGGTCACAAAAAGGTTGACAATAATTGCGTTAGGTAAATGCATGCAAATGTTATGAAATGTTTTATTGTATGCTTCAATAGCATGCTTCAAGAATCATTTCTTGGTGGAGGGTTTTGAATTTCGTAACAGTTAAGAGCCTGTCAAGCGAATTCGTTCGTTCCGCAGGATTCACATATTGTGGCAACAGCTATAGAGTTGATTTTCGCGGTTGCGGTTTGATCATAATAGCGCGTAAAAGTTTCAAAATTTATTTGTGTACATAATTGTAACTCGCGAGAAAATTGCGTTACTAATTAAAAAACTGGTTTGAAAGATTAATTATAACATAACCCTATCCATTGTAGTAAAAATCATTTTGAAATTCTGTAAAATTCCAGAGATCCAACTGAATTTTTGTGCAAAGCTTATTTTTTGTCATTTCTGAATTTTTTATCAACATTTCTTTCTAATTGTGTTTCCACGTTTGAGGATTTTAAGATAAAGATTTGAAATTGTATAAAAATATACAAGTATCTAAATCTGTCTCTTTAGGTATCGAGGTCCAGGTCACCAAATACACGGAATTTAAAAATATTCCAGTATTGAAATCACTCTCGACTAGACATGATTTGCTCTGTTCACTGCCACGAGAGACGAATGAAGAAACAAATATTATCTATTTGTATGTGCATCTAAAAATATTATTGTCTTTTTTCGAATACTACTCTGTCAAGAAAGTACCGGGAAAAGATCAATAATACACGAAATATTAGTTATTCATCCAAATTTATTTTATCACCATCAAAGTATGCTCCTTAAGAAACGACACAGTTACGCCAACGAATAATCCAACCATTAAAACATTTTTAAACGCTTTTTCCGGAATTGAGTTCAGTGCTCGCCGCGAATTCTCCTTTATGTCTTCTACCGAATGAAAACGGGTGCCACGAAGTGGTAATTTGAGTTTAGGAAAAAGAAAGAAGTCGGCTGGAGCCATATCTGGTAATTAAGGTGGTTTCTCGGTGGTATTTGTTGAGTTTTTGGTCAAAAATTCGTTCACAATGATGGCCTTGTGCGAAGGCGCATTAGCGTGGTACAAAATCCAAGAATTTTCTTTCCACAACTCTGGCCTTTTTCGTCTAATTTGCTCTCTTAAACACCGCATAACGCCCAAATAAAATTCTTTATTTACCGTTTGACCTTCCGGCAAGAATTCCGAGTGCACAACACCGCGATAGTTAAAGAAAACAGTCAACATGACTTTGACTTTTGATCGACTTTGGCGTGGTTTTTTCGGTTTCAGTTCAGTTGGAAGGCGCCACTCCGAAGCTTGTTAACTAGTTTGCATGTCAAACTCATAAACCCACGTCTGGTCACCAGTAACAATGCGTTTCATGAATATTAGGTCGGAATTGACTTGTTCTAGCATGTCCTCAGCGACTTTTATGCGATTGTGTTTTTGAAGAAAATTCAGGTCTTTTGGGAGTAGCCGAGCGGAAACATGTTTCATACCCAAGTGATTATTTAAAATGGTACGAATCGACTTGTGAGACACAGAAAGTTCGGCGGCAATCTCTCTCAAACTTGAATGAGCATTTTCAGTCACTATTTCCTTGACTTTTGCGATGTTAACTTCAGTTGCAGACGTTGATGGCCTACCAGAGCGAGGCAAATCTTCCATCACATCTCGACCGCTTTTGAACGCTTTGTACTACTCATAAGCACGTGTTTTTGATAAAGTCGATTCACCGTAAACCTTCTGTAACATTTTCAGTGACTCCGAACACGAAATTCCATTGGCGATGCAAAATTTAAGACAAACTCTTTGTTCGATGTTTTTGTCCATTATGAAATTCGCAATATACACTAGAATGATATAACTAAAAACAGCACTGTATTTAATCTAAATAACAGATGCAACTCAAACTCCGCGCCAAAATGGAAAACAGTTGTGCCAATCTAACAACAACAAAAAAAAACAAAAAATTGAATTTGGAACCATAAACAAATCATCCGTTCCCGATACTTTCTCGACTGAGTGTATGTATTCAAATCGGTGACATTTATTTCCCTTACACCTATAAACTTTCATCTATAAAAGCTTGTTTGAACTTTGTTTACATTATATTTATTTTAAAAAGCAGTGAGATTTGTTATAATTTATTTATCTATGTACAAGTTCGATAGCTTGTATAAGAAGTCGGATTACACAAATTAATACAATACATCTAAAGAAAATTTTATGAACTAAGAAATTATAAAATTAAATAATTAATAAAATACAAAAATTAGGCATATGCCAGGTACCTATGTCTCGATACGTTTCTGGCTTCTCCTTCTAGTATAATTATGTGGTCGTGTAATTATGAGTAGGTATCTTTTTAATTATTACCTAAACATATTTTTCCCTTGCAGGCTTCGAAAGATTTACTAATGCAATTAATTTGAATATAGTTCTCTAAATAAACCACATCAAAATGAGAGTCAACATAAAATAAAATAGAACGAATAAAAAAGCTAAAAAGATTGCTTCACATCAGGGTTACGAAAATGTAACGAGGACACACTTTGGAAACAAAGATAACGTTCCAATGCAATTGAGAATCAAATCCAATTTCTATGATGAAAATAACTATTTAGCAACTAACGTAGATCTGATTCGAAAAAGCGAAGTTTCTGTCAAAAGTTGGGACGAACTCATATATTTCTTGTTCTGTGCTATTGGTCTTGACAATTGATATTGTTGTATATTTTATTTATAGTTTAGACCAGCCATTCCCAAAGTGGGCGATAACGCCCCCTTGTGGGCGCTGCAGGCCTAGGTAAGAGACCCAGGAAAAAAAATGGGGGCGTTGTGTAGAGGCCTGGGGGGTGATTTGTAATTTCATTTAGCTAGGAGGCATCTTAGACAACGACTGCGTGAGCTCTCGACTCAGTAGACAAAATAAGTTTGGGAACCAGTGGTTTAGACGGTTATTTATCAGTCTCTGATTTAATATAGATAGCGGTAGGTAAGACGTAACAGAAATTATGAATTTCAGCCGACCTAAATTTAGAACAAGATTAAACTCTCAGGGACAAGTAAAAGACCAAGAGCAGCGAGTGATGGAAAAAATCGACACCGATACACCAGAAATTAATTAACTAACCTGCGCTTTTGCGCTAACGGTATCGAAAACCTTGTTTTATTATTGTTATATAACGAACTTATTAATTACATTATGAATCAAATAAAAACTTATTACGGTCCCATTGAAAACCTTTTGATTGTGTAACATTAGAATTTTAGGAGTTTTATTTATAAAAAGGACGGCGTATTTTCAATATGTAATAGGTATATAAAATAATTATTTTTTCATAATAGGTACTGTGTAAGAGACTACGGGACCACCTTTTTTATATGAAAACGAATATAGGTAAAGGTAAATATTGCAATTCAATGAATGAAGAATTGGGCGAAAATCCAGATAAAAGTCCGTTTGGTCTGCGTTCCTATTGTAAAAATGTATGTGATTGACGTTCACTAAGAATGTCAAATTGATATTGTTAGGGTTAGACGTAACGATGAGATAATATGGTCAATTATCAAGTTGTATGTGACACGCAAAATTTAGGCTTTACATCTCTAGACCTAGGCTTTGTAGAGCTGTGATTAGGATTCGAGAACAAACTCTCTCATAGTAACTCGTAACAATATTACTATTGAACATATGTTTTTGTATGAAGGGCGTTCAACAAAAGGTGAGAATGCGTATTTATCTGTTATATAGTTAGTACCACAAAAAATGAATTATCTTTTGTTTTTTAAAAATAGGAGTTGTTTGATTAGTGTTTGTAGCAGCATGTTGGCGAAAATAGAAATAATTGAACTACACGCGGTTATTAAATACTTATGCTTGAAAATTTTTACTATAGAACATGTCAATAAAGATTAATTAAATTACATAAAAGGTAAATGATCCGCCGAACTCACAGTTGTATGTTAGAGCGCCAAATTTAAACGTGGAAAAACTTCCATCAAAGAAAACCATCGCACGGGACGCCATGTGACAGTAGTTATCGAAAAAATAGTTAAAAATTGATTTGACGGGTAGTATGCGTAACATTTTCCGCGAACGCTTGGCAATGAAAAAAGTACCGGACTGAATATTTCCTAACATTATTCGGAACTGTTACAAACTTACAATAAGATCTTGATCCCCAACTCCCAGAAAATTCAAGGCGAGTCTTTCCACTGGTAAGATCATAGACTCCATTTTCTGGGTTAATCCAAGGGCAGTAAAGATTGAATACCTGGATCATGAGTATGGGCACGTTACGTGAAAAACAAATGAAAAAATTGCGCAACTAAATCCGCGAGAAACGATGAGGCAAACTCGTAAGGATTGTTTTGTTTCAATGAATTAACGCCCCAGATCATAAGTCCGCCGTTGTGATGACTGCAGTCTGAGATGCCGACTTCGAAATGCTTGAGCATCTATATATTCACCAGACCTTGCTTGTAGTGATTTCTGTCTATTTCCGAGGTCGTATTAAAAACGTATTCCATGTGTTATACTAAATTATTAATAAACGTTATTTTATTTTTAGATATAATTTAGTGTAACGTTTTGCTTGCAATGGGACATACTCATTCTCATACTCATTTATTGAGCACCCTAATATGTAGGTAGCTATCTTCAAATTTATGTTTAGTGTTACTAACATTGAGATGTACTATCGGTTGACATCTGCAGTATTTAAAAAAAATCGATACGTTGTAAATCGAAAACTCTAGATTAGAGCGTGACATCTCATAGAATCACGTAATAGTTGACATATAGTCGGCGTCGAGAACGGTATTCTGTTGTTGTTGTTAGCGATGGGAATTTTCTAGGAAATTCCACTCTCCGTTTTCTCGGGCAATAAATAGGACCGGACTTCCGCCAAGTCAATCGGTTTTCACTAATGATCGAAGAGAAGCAATAATGATACTATATTGAGGCGAACTACGAGGACTGCTACGACGACTACTGGAAGAAAACAGCTGCAATTCGGAATCGTTGTTTGTGTGTGATGCCTGATACGTATATCACCTTTAGTGACTGCTACGCGAAGACTTCAAGAGACGACTACGAAAGCTAGGAAATACAGTAACTGAGTTCGTGTGTTATTGATACCTTGACTGCGAACAGAAATAAAATATTCGCACCCTTAACGGTCATTTAATTACCCGTAGTTCGTACAATATTCATTTTCATAAATGAAAATTAGTCAATTTGGCCCAGGTGGTCAACGATATAAACCACTTATAATTTTTTTTATTTAATGGTATTTGGGTGGATCCATTATTTTTTCTTTCACTGCTATCCCTGAATTCCTGCCATAAATTACTCAGAAAATATATTCACTTCATACTTTAATATAATATTTAACAAGACCCGAAAGTCGAAATTAAGCATTATTTTTCCATATTTTTACATTGCTGGTAAAAATCAATTACCTATATTATTGTAATTTTAAACGAAAAGTAATGAATGATGTTTACTTTTATTACTCATGAATATTGAAAAGTTGCTTAAAAGAACCAGTTGCGCAGCTAGCTTAGCTAGCAGCTAGCAGCTAAACAAGAGCTTCGGCGCAAAAAAAAATTGGACCTTTATCTAAACTAGTTAGATTTTATCAAATAAAAAATATAAATAAGTACATGTAAAATACTTCGAAGATGCAAAGCTACTTTATCATCAGCTTTTTATCGCCCACTGTAGGGCGTAGCAAAGCAAAGCTATGTACTTTAAATACTTATATATTTAACTTAGATAATTATAAAAATAGACAATAAAACGAAGTAGATAAAGATTAAAGGGTTTATTATATTAAAGTCCGACGATAGTCATATTTAAGTCGGACGGTAAAACACGCTTTCTTTCGTTTCTTTCTTACCCTAATCCACCCATGAATCCACTAGATCTGAAATTTGTCAACTTGGCAATGACGCACAACACAACAGACTGAGTTTAGGGGAATTCCATACAACTTTCGAATTTCTTTCAACTGAGTTGCCATGCTTAAAGCCGTGTGCGCAACCTGTGATATTGTAACTTTTAAACGACTTTAAAAAAGGAGGAGGTTCTCAATTCGATTTTTATTTTTGATTTTTTTACCGTATTGCCGTAATTTTTTGCTCATAATGCCGTCATTTATGAACCGATTTGGAAAATTCTTTTTTTATTTGATTTAGTTTGCTTTGGGTTCGAAGATACACCAAACAATATCCAATAACGTGCCCCGGTTATACTCTTTATTCATTTACATTGATGATTCTCTCGTATTTCATTGCGCTCCAGAATTAGAAGTGTACTAGAATTGTACACTTGCTCTAGATATTTATTTAGGTCAACGTTACTCAAAAGGAGAAATTAAATTAAATTTAATAAATAAATTAAACCGACTTCAAAACAACAGAAAGTCTATTTATTTTACTTGTTTTTGGTAACATACAACATATAATTTATTAAAAATGTGATATTGTTTTATCTCTTAAATTTTTTTTACTATTAATATTATTTGTGTGGTTAAACAAACGCTTCAAATAGTGCAAAAAAACAAACGAAAAAATAAAATTTTACTTCAAATATAAGAGGAATTTCATTATTCCTCTTCAGGAGCTTTATAAAATTGTAACACACAGTAACAGCCTTACAAAATAGACAGAGAAGGGAGACATATATATAACGGTCACGTTACATACATACATCCCGCTTTCGGCAGGATAGTCCCGCTTTCAGGCTGTCTGTCCCGCTCTCCCCAGCCAGAGCAAAAGTGTCCCGCTTTTGCAAACAGATTAAACGATAATTAATACGTATCGTACGGGCACCCCTACCTACCTATATTTAAATCATGTGATAAGCTCTATCCCGACTTGAAAACTTGACTTGACATTTTGCAACTGATTTGCTGCGCCGACAAATACGAAATGCGTCTGTAACAGAATCTTATTTTGATTAATTCAAATTACATATTATTAATACATTGTTATCATTTTCTTGTTTTAGAATAAATAGTAAAATAAGCCCTTTTTTTACTAAATTGCGCAAGCGTCCCGCTCTGACGAAAAAATAAATGGTCACAATGTATATATCTACAATTCTACACTCAATGACGGCAACGCCGTAAGCGAAAACGATGAAAACGTACTAACGACTTTTGTCGAGTGATTAAAATATCCCTGCGAATGTTTTTGTTCTTTTTCTTTAACAATTTTAAGGCTTCAAGCATGCTTGAAAAAATTATCAACATTTCTTCTAAGATTAAAGTCAAATTTTTTAAATTATTTTAGTGACACACTTAAGTTGTACTAAAAAATAGAGTTAGGTGCAGCGTCACGCTCATAAGGTACAAAATTAAGATTAATTAATACCAAGAGGTCAAGTTAACCGCACAACATCAAAGGTCTTAATGGCTTCTGAAATTTCACTGTGTTTCCTTCCAGGAGGTCTCACTTCTAGGGAAAGCACTGATTTCAATATTTATAATTTTGATGGTGGGAGAAATTTTTGCTAGATCAATTTAAGGTTTGCTGGCCAGGGACCGAGGTGCCACCTGAACTTGGACAACGGTTATTATTTGTGATTTGAGGCGCCGGTGCGCGGCACCGCCTAGCCCTTCGGTAGCTACGCCTCTGTAAAGAACAAAGTAATACAATAATGGGTTGTTTTTCCTCTTATAGGCATGATAATTACCGTAGCTGATCACCTAATTCCTTGAAATCAGTTTAATATCAAACTTTTTTATTTTTTTGTAATTACACGTCTTAATTGGTTTCGGTATGGATAGTATTATATTGCAATTAGTATTTAAATAAATATGTATGCAAAACATGTAGTAGGAATAATAAAATAAAATATTTACACATAAACTTTTCAAAGTTTGTTCATGTTAGTGTTAGCTGCTAATAATCTGATTGAGACAAATTAATTTGAATAGCTGTATAAATAAGGATGCTTTTAAAAACGACTTTTCTCACTAGTAGACCATTGAAAACATTTGTTCGGTTTATTGCGGGCATTTGATAGCGATTATATCAAGTGTTGGATAACTTTATCGACAGCATTACATCCAATTAGGTGTTAAATTTCAAATAGTAAAACCCTTTTCAGTAAATATTCGGGATCAATTCTCAATGAACCTCTGAAGTTCTTGATTTTACATACATACGTAACATATGTACTTTGAAGATACGTTATATTGTATCCTTTATGTATACGAGATTAGGTCTTGACACTGACTACTTCATTAAATAGACATAATAGTTGGCTTTAACATATTTTACACGTCGCGAACCGTGTTCATAATATATTGTGTAACCCTTGGGTGTGGCCCTAACCTAAGCATTCAGCTTGTACTATGGGTATCACAAAGCGAACTAATGTAAACTGCGGAAACAAGTAGTACGCTCAGACTACAAGTCGATTTAAAAAGTTCATTTTATAAATTGAGGGAGTCTAATTGTGATTATTTACATTACAATGAATTCAATATTAGTGACTCACTGATGCATTATATATATATTTACAATGGTTAGCCCCAAGTTTAGAATATAACTTATACGGATTACAATCAGTCAGCCAGAAATTATTACCTATACATAAATAGGTAAAGGCAAAACGGTTCACTGCCTTTTTTTGCTTTGATTGTCAAACCATTTTCTTTTTTTTGTTCAGTAGCTATTGACAAGCTTTAACAATCAATAGAAAAAATATGGAAACAGTTACATTATAAATTATACGTGAAGCGAAAAATATCGTATCTCTTTTTTAGAATATTGCGCGCACGGAGAAGTGAGATTCAGCATAGTTTTACGTTCATAATGGCAATGTCAAAAAGACTGTGAATGTCAAACTCTTAAAACAATATTATACTTTATGATCACAAATAGTTTGTGATCATAAAGTATATATAACCTCCTTGGATCAAACAGTCGCACAGAGTAGAGATTGTCGTCAAAGAATTTATGTCATAAGTTTATATTTACAGTCGAATTTCATCCTTAGTTTGTTAGTAACTGTTAATTATCATAGAGTAGCTAATGCCCGCGCCTTCGTCGGCGTTTTTTGTTTGTAAAATAGCCTATGTCCTTCCTTAGGATTCAAGCTATCTCCATACCTAATTTTATCGCAATCAGATGGCCGGCCGGTATGGCAGCCCATAAAATACGAACAAACAAACAAACATTGATTCTTATATATTAGATGACTAAGAACTACAGTTAAAATATAAGATTAACTTTTTTTTTATGTTTATTTGGGTCATCAAACGGTTGTACAATAAACTATACTCATCAAAAGTGTCTAGGGATCAAGTACGTTTTAGAGTATCACTGCAATTGAGGATTATTATTTTAACTTTTTTGGATCGTTATTGATTCTTTTTAGTGATTTTCACTATTTGAATAAAGAATTGTCTTTAAATTTTGATTAAAAATAGAAAATGAACTGTCAATCAGGATTCCTATAAAGTGTGTAATAGCGTTTTTACAAAACCATTACAATTTCTGCATCGGAATTGAAAAAAATTGCATCGATATGGAGCGACGACATCATTTGACACGAGAAGAGATCATGAGAGCCGTCGGAATGTTGCAAGCTGGTTCCAGGCAACGTACTGTGACTGTCGCTCTTGGCACTATACAGAGCGTCATAAGCCGTATCTGGACACGCTATCGTATCACGGGCAGTGTGGCCGAGCGACATAGAGGACGATCTCTCATCACTACTCGCAGACAGGACCGGTACATTCAAAATATTGCTCGACAGAATCGTACTATGACCGCCATGATGCTGGCTACGAGGCTCCACAGCTCTTTAGACTTGCTGATAAGCGACCAAACCATCCTAAATCGTTTACGTGTAGTAAGTCTACGTTCCCGAAGGCCGCTGAGAGTTCTGCCTATAGCACCTTGCAATCGTAGGGCCCGTTTACAATGGGCTCGCGAACACAGAAATTGGGAGGAAGAAGACTGGCGTTGTGTATGCTTTGCCAGCCAGTCTGGAAGACTAGATTTGATAAATATTAATTGGATAATTTTTTATAGTTAAAAATGTACTTGATATATGCGAATAGAACAGGAAGCCATTATGTAAGTATCTAAATATCTTTCAAAATATCGTCGGAGATGTCCAGTATTGGTTATGTACTGTTTTAATACGAGCGAGAGTTGATGTTTGTTAGTGTAAAAAAACTGAGCAGTAGTAAGTAGGATGGTCCAATATTGGGCTCAATAAGTTGAATGCTCTATGTGTGCCGGATAACTAACCGAACCACCGTTGAGGCGAAACACGTGTAGATTAGTAATTTTTAAATTTTGGGCGGAAGAAACTAAAAATTATAAGAACTCGTCACATTACCAGTTTTAATTGTCAAGTACAGAGAGGATATCTCTTCTCTTCTCTTCTTCTCAAGTCTTCTCTATCTCTTCTCTAAATAGTATAAAACAAAGTCGCTGTTTTCGTCTGTGTGTTTCTCCACTAACTTCTTCTAAACCAGACAACGGATTTTGATACGATTTTTACTATAATTTACAGATTTTTTTTCGGAAGGCTTGTAGGTATCATACATGCATTTTACAGTAAAGAAAACGCGAGAATTTCAATGATTTGTAATGATGTCGTAAAAAACATATTTTTGGGGACTTACATTGCTAATGCTGGCTAAACTTTACAAAATAGATCAAATAATGCACTTGCAGTGCAATTGTACATCTTAAAAAAGTCTACAGAAAAGTCCGCGTTTGTCAATCTCTCCATATTACTAAACAATAATGGGTTGTTTACGAAGCTATTTTAAATAAAAAGTATTTATCCTTATCCAATTAAATACGTTATATATACGAGCATATCATTAAAATGAATATCTAGAAAATATCACATTTGAAATTATCATTCGCTCGCAGCGAAACGTGCGGTCGGCCAACACGCTCCGTTGTCGTCCACACCGCGGCGCGGCGGCAGCGGCCCGAGAGCCGCGCCAAAGAGTATGTAGAAAAATTATTATTAAAAAAAATTAAACCGCCTTCAAAAAAAACACTGAAAAGTATAAAATAACTATCCTTTACTAATCAAAATTCAAGTACAATTAAAATAACTTCATAAATACGATACACATACCTGTTACCATTACAGTTACTGAAGTAGGTGCCAAGCCTACCAAACTAAAGACTTTCTGTTGTTGCACATTGATTTGGCACCGACTTCAATAACTGTCAAACTAAATTATATAGGTATGTGTATTTATAAAGTTATTTTAATTGTACTTGAGTTTTGATTAGTAAAGGATAGTTATTTTATACTTTTCAGTGTTTTTTTTGAAGGCGGTTTAATTTTTTTTAATAAAATTTTTTTATTTCTCCCTGTTGAGTGATCTTGACCTAAATAAATATCTAAGGCAGGTCTGTAATTAACTTCATTCTAATTCCGGAGCGCAACGATATACAAGAGAATCGTCAATAAATGAAGGTTATAACCAGGTCGCGTTATCTAGTGTATCTTCGAAGTCCAAGCTCCAATATCCGTGAAATTTAAATGTGACCACCTGTGAAGTATTACTTACCAGACAAAAAAATAATTTTCGAAATTGGTTCATAATTGACGGAGTTATGAGGTAACAAACATACAAAAAAAAAACAAAAAAAAAACAACATACAGACGAATTGAGAACCTCCTCCTTTTTTTGAAGTCGGTTAAAAAGAAGGCCGATTCACACTTCATGCTTAACAGAATTGCCTACTTTCGGATGGATACGTAGGGTTGTTTCGTTGTGTGAGATGCGGAGAGCATCTCGTTTAGTTAAACATTTTAGTACGTTTTAGTACCTTAGGCACCTAAGGACATTATAATATGTTCTTTTAAGCGATTTAGACATTTTCGTATTTGTGAATTCATTCGTTCAATTCGTTCTTCACGAATTGCAGGCAAACGGAAGCTGTCTCATGCGTGCGACCCCAACTCGAGCCACAATAATTACCCATATTCACCCTAAATATTGCCGTTGCGTGCATGCCACGACACGTGCGAATTAGCGCGCACACTTACAAACCGCGCACGCTGTATTTCTATGAAGACATCCTACTGTTATATTTATACTGTGGCCGTGCATGCCTCATCCTAAAGCAACGAAGCATTTTAGACGATAATTTCCAATCCTATTTAAAAAAACGTGCTTTTCAGCGTGACATTGTTTTATTACGGCTCTTTTATTATTTTAGTTGAGTTCAGGTTTCTTCTTTTGTTTATTTGATTTTACTGCATATTTGTGGTGTTATTGTCCATAAGTGACTTTTTTCAAATATTATCTATTTAAATTGTAACCAAAACCTGTTCGTGTTGTCTAATGAAAAAACAGCTCTGAACATTGTATATTAAAGACATTCTATAGTTATACGACCTACGTCACACACACTGTACAATCGTGCGCAGCCGGGACAGGTTCTAGTATCTATATAACAACAACACAACACGATACATCATCACGCTGTATTCCTAACGGGGTACTCAGAGAGGACGGAGCGTCAAGCATCCCGGTTCTTACATACTTCTTTCACCTCTTCAAATCTCATTCTTCTCATACGCTTTCGCCTAGGCATGCCGCCAGTGGCTGATTCATTTTCGTTAGTCAATATTCTATCTGACCATCATAATTCTGTTTCGATACCTATATAATTTAAAACAAACTATTAAATGGATCAGAGATTTATCTTGATAAAACGAGTTTCAGTGCTAAAAATATTATATTTTGAATGGATGGTGTGTGTATGATATAAATAAATATTCTTGGCGTAACACATCATTCAAACTCATAACAAGTCGTTCCGAGTAGTATTTGTCTGATAATTTATCTTCTGTTGATAGAAATTAGGAGGCCATTTGCATTTATTATCTGCTCCGTGATACATTCACTAAACAGATTCACTAAATGTAGCCTCATTCATTACTATAAATTTTTATATTAAAATATCCATATAAGTAAATAGACGTGCCCATTAAAAATATATGAAAAACAGAGTAACCTGCATCTTGTATTAACTTTGATGTTATCCACTATTATATTAAACGAGCAATATTTGTACATACATATATATATTTGATATTGCTGTCTCGAAAACGGCTCTAGCGATTTAGATGCAATTTGCAATATAGGGGCTGAGGGGGACGAGAAATCGATCTAACTAGGTCTCAATTCTGGGAAAAATCGTTTTCTCCGTCTTTCACACACTTAAAACTTCTAAACACTAAACTTCTAAACTTTTAAAATTTTGTAGCAGAATTTACCTTCTCAATAGCACAATGGCTAGAGTGTAGTTCAGTGGACCTACGATCAGCACTACTAGTGCAGTAGAATTAGATTATCAATTTACATTAATTGTGGTACTAATGATTTTTGGCACAACGATAGAGTTATGTCTGTGTATGATTACCTTAAATTCGCAACCGATTTGGAAGTGCGGAAAATGGTGAAAATTGAGAAAATCTTGGATTTTTGAATAATTCCGAGACAAAAATTGTGGTACCAGTTGCGAGAATACCACGTGTTTGGAGTACGAATACCTACCTACTCAAGCAATTTGGACCGGTTGTGACATACGGAACATACCTAAATTAAAAAAAAGTGATTTTTCGTCTTTATCTCCTAGGCAAAATTTGTGGTACTAGTTGCGAACTCATCGGACACTTGTTTTAGCTTAATATACTTAGTTTTAAGTTTGCAACCGGTTGCGACCTACGGAAACCTAAGAAAATACTTTTTTCAAAATTCTACTTCCAGCAAAATTAGTGTAGTCAATATTATTGCTTATATCACATTTATAGGTCGTATTCCAACTGCATTGTGATCGCAATCTCTGAAACCACTACGGAACATAGTCTATTTTGTAAATGAAATATACGCTTATTACGCATATTTCGAGGGAAATGCGAGTGGCGCGGGAGACGGTACGGCTCGAGCGACTACGACTCGCCGTGCGGTTCATTCATACATTATTAAATATTAACGCATTAGCAAGCTATTATTCCAAATTGAAAATAGATGGACGTAGACCCAAAAGTCGGAATGGTGGAGTGTTTTCTTTTTATAATTATGAGAAATAGGTAATAATTTTATCTTAACAATTTTTGACAATAGAAAAAAAATTACACCGATTAGTTTTCGTTAAAAAAAATAGGCAGTCATTAAGGACTGCCGACAGAAGTGAAAACCTAAAATTATGAAATAATGTAAAAAATTATGTCCAGTCAGACGATTATACATTTTCAATTCATTACATTTATTTTCAAATATTCCTACGTATATTTTTCTACCTGAAATTTCGTTAGTATTTGCTAATAAACCCTAAATTTGAAATGAAAGTCAGTAGGTTTGAATTGAACATCTAAGGCTTTTTTGTAAATTTTTCAGTCTAAAATTTGTATAATATAAGGTGATAAACAATAACTTTGCATTAGTAACTATATTTCTGAAAATGTAATATACATATTTAAAATTGTTATAAAATTTAACAGATTTTTTAATTTTAATATCCACGAGGAAAATATTATCGAACACATGGAAATTTGTTTTACCACGCTAGTGAAATAACTCATAAGCATAATACAATGAGTATTACATAGGTAATACTCATTGCATATGTATAGCAGAGGTCAAATATAAATAGAAAGAATAAATATCATGTCGTGACGCGAACTCATAAAATTTTACTCATTCAAAATTTAATTTAAATTTGGAATTCTAAGTCCAATGAAAGACATCGATATTCACACTGAAATCATAGGTATTAACAATCGATTTTATAGGTAAAGATCTAATAAAAAAATCGATTAAGGTTAATGACTTTGGGTTCTACTTCTTCTTTGTTTTTGTAATCTGCACCGAGAGCAACTTCAAAAATGACACCCATATCATTTTACTAAAAGAATTATGTCCTCCATCTTGGATTTTAAGATCAACGTCATTTTCGTAATCTACACCCCGAAAAACCTTTAAAATGACGCCTATATCAATTTATTGAATACCTATAGTAATGTCTGCCATTTCAGATTTGAAAATAGACTTTTGTAAGCAGTACTCCGAGAAACCTCGAAAATGATACCCATGTCATATCATTTAAAAAAATTAACATGCCTTATTATTATTTTTTAATTATGACAAGACCTAGAACCTATAAATTTCACCCATTATCACTTTATACAAAAAATCAATTTCGGCCGAGTACCCGGCATGTGTTACAATGCCGCACGTGCGCAGATCACATAATATACAGAAACCTTCTCCTGTGTTGTCCATTACATTGGATACCGATACTATAGAAGATCTTAAAGAAAAAGTCACTTTCTTTCGCGTAGCATCCGCTATATTGAATTTATGATGACGTCACATGTTCAGTAACCTTCCTTTGCGTCTTCCATTTCATTTGATAACTATATTGTTGGTGTTGAACAAAAAAGTTAACCATATTGGACTTATGATGACGTCACATATACAAAAATCTTCTGTGTATTTCTTATCATTTCATACCCAAATTGATGGAGGTCTTGAAAAAAGTTATTTCCTATTGTGGATCAACCGCCATATTGGCATATCATATTGTATATGATGACGTCACATATACAAAAACCATATCATTTTTTCAATCACAAAATTTTTGAAAAAATTGCTTTGAAAAAATTGCATTTGCTTTCGGGCAATTACTATCTCTGTACCAAATATCATCATAATCGGTTCAGCGGTTTAGCATTTCCCTTACAAAGTTTCATCCCCCTTAGGGATAGATTTAAAAAAAAAAGATAGTCTGTGTCCGTCCTCTGATGTCAAACTATCTATCGGTCCGGTGGTTTAACAGTGAAAACGCAGACTTTCGTATTTATAATATTAGTATGGATGTAGATAATTTTTTATTTATTTCGATTCAGACAAAACATAACGCCGTCTCAGTTTTATTTCCAAATATATTTTCATTGTACATACTACATTTTCATTGTACATACATATACGAAAAAAGCACTTCCTCCCGGTGACGTGTTGCACGGTGGTCTGTGAGGTTTCGATTTCTTTTAATCTTTTGATTGAGTTGGTCGATTTCCATAAAATAGACACTATATGTTACTCAGATAGAAGGTTCGTTTTTTTTCAGAAATTAGATTTTTAATTCAATAAATAGTATATGCTTGATGTGATTACAAATGAAGACAGTCTACGATTTTATTACGTGTATAGATTATTCAAAAAAATTTGATGCAAGTGACTAGACTATTTCAATTAATTTTATTTCAAGCCGACTTGTTGGACGTAAATTAATTATTACTGAATTTTGCATATTGAAAGATGTATGAAAAGATAATAAAAATAAACGTAAACTAAAATGAATATACACGTATACATACATACACACATATCTTCACGCTGTATCCCTAACGGGGTAGTCAGAGCAGACGGAGCGCCACGCTTCGCGATCGATACATACTTCTTTAGCTTCCTCAAATACGCGTATAAAAAGAGTTAATTGTTATTTTAAATGATGCTTTTTTAAGCTCTGTAAAAACGTTAGACTATAGTTAGGACAATAAATCGCTTTTTTTTAAATCACTGTCCTGTATAGTCAGTAAAATACAGATACGTTGAATTTTTGTTAAAACAAAAAAAATCTAAATTATTTTTCGAAAAAAAAGAAGACATAAAAAGTCTTTTGTTTAAGCAGTACTCATCACTCACCGACATCCCGTCTTAACTAAATTTTTATTGGAATATATTTCCAACAAAAATTTAGTTAAGACGGGATTTATTTACGGGATATAGGAATATATTTCCAACAAAAATTTAGTTAAGACGGGATTTCAAATATTAAAAACAATTATCATACGCAAAGCTAATTTCAACGCTAGTCCTGTACCTGTATCGCCCGCCGCGCGCCGCCCGCATTCCCCTCGCAAGACTCGTAATCATACGTTCTTTTTATTTACAAAATAGACTAGGTTCCGTAGTGTTTTCAGAGGTTGCGATTACAAAGCAGTTGGAATACGACCTATAAATGTGATATAAGCAATAATATTGACTACACTAATTTTGCTGGAAGTAGAACTTTGAAAAAGTATTTTTTTAGGGTTCCGTAGGTCGGCACCGGTTGCAAATTTAAAACTAATTATATTAAGCTAAAACAAGTGTCCGATGAGTTCGCAACTAGTACCACAAATTTTGCTTAGGAGATAAAGACAAAAAATCACTTTTTTTAAATTTAGGTATGTTCCGTATGTCGCAACCGGTCCAAATTGCTTGAGTAGGTAGGTATTCGTACTCCAAACACGTGGTATTCTCGCAACTAGTACCACAATTTTTGTTTTGGAATTATTCAAAAATCCAAGATTTTCTCAATTTTCACCATTTTCCGCACTTCCAAATCGGTTGCGAATTTAAGTAACCATACACAGATATTACTCTATCGATGTGTCAAAAATCATTAGTACCACAATTAATGCAAAATCATGCCTTATTTTGAGCTAATTCTACTGGACTACATGGCAGAGCTACGCCCTCTAGCCACTGTACTACTGAGAAGGTAAACTCTGTTGTGAAATCAAAGAGTGAGTTTTTTAAATGTGTGAAAACATAGAGAAAACGAACTTTCTCAGAATTGGACCCTACCTAGATGGATTTTTAACCACCGTAAAGTTCTTTATTGTAAATTTCATTGAAATCGTTAGAGCCTTCGAACGAAGAATGTAACTTCAATTGTCGAGAATACGATTATAAACATACAAGTATTGCTATAATATATTCTATTTTATCGAAATCGACCCACTCAATCAAAAGATTAAAAGAAATCGAAACCTCACAGACCACCGTGCAACACGTCACCGGGAGGAAGTACTTTTTTCCTATATGTATGTACAATGAAAATGTAGTATGTACAATGAAAATATATTTGGAAATAAAACTGAGACGGCGTTATGTTTTGTCTGAATCGAAATAAATAAAAAATTATCTACATCCATACTAATATTATAAATACGAAAGTCTGCGTTTTCACTGTTAAACCACCGCATCGATAGATAGTTTGACATCAGAGGACGGATATAGGCTATTTTTTTTTAAATCTATCCCTAAGGGGGATGAAACTTTGTATGGGAAATGCTAAACCGCTGAACCGATTATGATAATATTTGGTACAGAGATAGTAATTGCCCGAAAGCAAATGTAGGCTATTTTTTCAAAAATTTTGTGATTGAAAAAATGATATGGTTTTTGTATATGTGACGTCATCATATACAATATGATATGCCAATATGGCGGTTGATCCACAATAGGAAATAACTTTTTTTTAAGACCTCCATCAATATGGGTATCAAATGATAAGAAATACACAGAAGATTTTTGTATATGTGACGTCATCATAAGTCCAATATGGCTAACTTTTTTGTTCAACACAACAATATAGGTATCAAATGAAATGGTAGACGCAAAGGAAGGTTACTGAACATGTGACGTCATCATAAATTCAATATAGCGGATGCTACGCGAAAGGAAGTGACTTTTTGTTTAAGATCTTCCATAGTATCGGTATCCAATGTAATAGACAACACAGGAGAAGGTTTCTGTATATTATGTGTTCTGCTCACGTGCGGCATTGCAATACATGCTGGGTAGTCGGCCGAAATTAATGTTTTGTTTTGTGATAATGGGTGAAATTTCTAGGTTCTTCGGGGAACTAATTATGACAAAGACGTCTATTTTCAAATCGACGTCTTTGACATAATGAAAAAAAATTAATAATGCATGTTAATTTTTTTAAATGATATGACATGGGTATCATTTTCGAGGTTTCTCGGAATACTGCTTACAAAAGTCAAGTATAATTTTCAAATCTGAAATGGCAGACATTACTATAGGTATTCAATAAATTGATATAGGCGTCATTTTAAAGGTTTTTCGGGGTGTAGATTACGAAAATGACGTTGATCTTAAAATCCAAGATGGAGGACATTATTCTTTTAGTAAAATGATATGGGTGTCATTTTTGAAGTTGCTCCCGGTGCAGATTACGAAAATAATATTTTTCTTAAACATAAAATGTACATTAAAATGTACATAGTATGCTATACGGTCCATACTATCTCATAATAATAAGTATTATTCTTGCGAAAGTATGTCTGTCTGTCTGTTAAGTTTTCACGGCTAAACCACGGAGATCCATGCCATCAAAATCGAACTGGAAATTGAAATCGAATCGAACTTCAAACTATCTAGCTTCAAACCGGGAGTCGAACATAGGCTGCTTCGTTTATCAAAATTCTTTTCATAACGGGATGGAAACGGGGATAAAACTTTGTGTGGGAAATGCTAAACCGGTGAATCGATTACGATGTTCAAGACAGTGATAGACTTTTTCAAAGGAACACACAAAGGCTACTTTTTATGAAAAATCTACCCATAAAGGGGTGAAAAAGAAACACTAACTCGGAAAAGTCACGGAAAATTTTTCCACGCGGAAGAAGTCGCGGGTACAGCTAGAACATCAATAATACAAAAACAAAGAAGAAGTAGAACCCAAAGTCATTAACCTTAATCGATTTTTTTATTAGATCTTTACCTATAAAATCGATTGTTAATACCTATGATTTCAGTGTGAATATCGATGTCTTTCATTGGACTTAGAATTCCAAATTTAAATTAAATTTTGAATGAGTAAAATTTTATGAGTTCGCGTCACGACATGATATTTATTCTTTCTTTTAATATTAGACTTCTGCTATACATAATGCAATGAGTATTACCTATGTAACTATGTACTTATTGCATTATGCTTATGAGTTATTTCACTAGCGTGGTAAAACAAATTTCTATGTGTTCGATAATATTTTCCTCGTGGATATTAAAATTAAAAAATCTATTAAATTGTATAACAATTTTAAATTTATATATTAAATTTTCAGAAATATGGATACTAATGCAAAGTTATTGTTTATTACCTTATATTATACAAATTTTAGAATGAAAAATTTGCAAAAAAGCCTTAGATGTTCAATTCAAACCTAGTTATGCAAACTGACTTTCATTTCAAATTTAGGGTTTATTAGCAAATACTAACGAAATTTCAGGTAGAAAAATATACATAGGAATATTTGAAAATAAATGTAATTTGAATTGAAAATGTATAATCGTCTGACTGGACATAATTTTTTACACTATTTCATAATTTTAGGTTTTCACTTCTGTCGGCAGTCCTTAATGACTGCCTATTTTTTTAACGAAAACTAATCGGTGTAATTTTTTTTCTATTGTCAAAAGTTGTTAAGATAAAATTATTACCTATTTCTCATAATTATAAAAAGAAAACACTCCACCATTCCCACTTTTGGGTTTACGTCCAATTTTCAATTTGGAATAATAGCTTGCTAATGCGTAAATATTTAACAATGTATGAATGAACCGCACGGCGAGTCGTAGTCGATCGAGCCGTACCCTGTCTCCCGCGCCGCTCGCATTCCCCTCGAAATATGCGTAATAAGCGTATATTTAATTTACAAAATAGACTATGTTCCGTAGTGGTTTCAGAGGTTGCGATCACAATGCAGTTGGAATACGACCTATAAATGTGATAAAAGGGGTTCCGTAGGTCGCAACCGGTTGCAAATTTAAAATTAAGTATATTAAGCTAAAACAAGTGTCCGATGAGTTCGCAACTAGTACCACAAATTTTGCCTAGGAGATAAAGACGAAAAATCACTTTTTTTAAATTTAGGTATGTTCCGTAAGTCGCAACCGGTCCAAATTGCTTGAGTAGGTAGGTATTCTTACTCCAAATACGTGGTATTCTCGCAACTAGTACCACAATTTTTGTTTTGGAATTATTCAAAAATCCAAGATATTCTCAACTTTCACCATTTTCTGCACTTCCAAATCGGTTGCGAATTTAAGGTAATCATACACAGACATAACTCTATCGATGTGCCAAAAATCATTAGTACCACAATTAATGTAAATTGATAATCTAATTCTACTGCACTAATGCTGAAATACACGGGTTCGAATCCTGCAATATATCAATTTTGTAGGACACCGAGTAAAGCTCGGTCGCCCAGGTACAGGTACTGTAATCTTAATTGTCTAGTTTAGTTTTCGAGCTCGATAATATATTGAATGAAATGCAATGCATTTTTATATCTCGAAAGTTGTACTGAATTTGTAGACGAATGAATTATATTGTTATAAAGAAGCTTTATTATTAAATACCATAAATATTTTTTTATTACTTTACCCTCTGAAACAGTTTTATAACGTCGTGAAACCCTGAACTGCCCTCCTACCGCGTGATTTCAGATTCGCTGTCGCTGTCAAGTGGGTTACCCGCGGCTTCATGCTATTTATTACTGCCGTATTTATTGTAATAGCTAAATTATGTTGTACTTGTGCCATGCCTTGTGAATATAATTAAAAGTTTCTAGAAATATCTGTTTTTTAAACGCTATAAATCATCACAGTTTAAATGATTTTCTGTGTACTGTTTCTTAGGAGAAAAGCTTGATATTACAAATAATATTACATTATACACACACATAGACACATCCTCACGCTGTATTCCTAACGGGGTAGTCAGAGAGGACGGAGCGCCAAGCGTCGCGGTCCTTATATACTTCTCTCGCTTCCGCGAATCTCATCGTGCTCCTCACACATTTTCGCCTAAGTATGAGAGTGCTTTTAACACTTCCGTCGGCTAACACTCCAGCTATTTAATCTTCATAAGTCAGCCTTGGTCTTCCTTGGCTTCTTTTACCACTCACTTTTGCTCTATAGCTCTATATATATTACATTATACGTTACAAAGTAACCGTATTATTTGTAATAAGAACACAAAATATGTTAGGTTAGGTTAGTTAGGTTTTTTAATAATCTTTTTTAATAATTCGCCATAACTTAGAAATTTCAAATGTTCAGTTTATGGAAATCTTAAACAAAACAGGAATTAAATATCACACTGTAATTAATATAATCTCAAAATTCTACAAAAGGGTTATAGAATGTGTTCCTTAGGAGAAAAATTATCATAGCTCCGTAGTTACAAGGAATTATTGAAACATTACTACTTATCTCGTTTTAATCTGCATAATAAAAAAGTTTTTACCATTGCGAATCACTTTATCGTTAAACTTTTTTCGCTAGTAGTGATCGAAATTGTGGAATAATGTACTTCAAGTGAAAAATAACTTTTATCGATTAATTGACCGAATATCACATTCCATCTGTATTTGTAAAAATCCTCATTTAAAAATCGCATCTTTTCGGAACCTAACCAGATGAAATGAAAGAAGTTGATGATATTTTGTAAATTTTTTTTATGAATTTTTTGTTCATTTAGTAAGCAATTTTTGTAAAAAATATAAAAACCACTGAAGCTTTTTGGTCCTACAGTATTGCTTCGGTATTTCTCAGGAATAAAGGTTGTGCACTTGTCTAAGATCCTGTTTCGATTGATCCATACTTCCAGGAACACACCATGTTTAAGGCAAATTATTTTCCGAGAGCCAAAATACTTAAGCGGCGACTTGGGTACAATAAATTTATAATTTAATGTAATTATCTGTCGGCATTTTAATATTTTTCCAAGAAATAATATGAATAAGAAGTTTAGAAATAGCAGTTTCATGAAAAAATCCATAAACATAATGAACACATTAATTTAAATTGGAGGTGGGTAGGACTAACGTAAAATATACACAAGGGTCATTGTCACTATATTTAAGTAACTTCAAAAACACTTTTGGGTACTGTTTTTTAGGCAGTGTAAAATATAAAAATGGGTAAACTTTATAAATTTTTTTTAAGTTTTGTTACTTGGCATCGTGAATGTGTATATGTATATAATATATGTATGTATACAAATTGGGGCTTGTCAGGTTGATACTTGTCACTCCCTTTTATAGGACAAAATGCTACCAATCGAACAGAATAAAATATGATCGGCCGTCTTCTGGGTCCAAACATTTAGTATTTAATTTAGGAAGACTATTCCAGGGGTCTACGGAAAGCTCTCCATTCATTGACTCGTGGATGAATTTTTTCAATTACACTGTACTCTTTTTATATGTTGTTTAGACACTTAAAAAAGATATTTTTTTTTAAGAATTTATTTACGAAATATATTGTAGGGACTCAGGTGTTATTTCGCGAAAATCCATTTAATATGATGAATTTTTATAATTTTTTTCAATCTTCCGCCCAAAATTTCTAAACCACCGGTCGACACGTGTTACCTTTCTTAACGAAGCATTCTAAGGATATTCCAGATATCAGACTCAGTGAGCTAACCAACACGGAATCAACGAATGAGTCGTCTGAGGTTTTAGAATTTTGGGCGGAAGATAACTAAACATTATGTAAGGTCAAATAAATTGAAAATGACTTGTTTGAGTTATAAACATAGTTATTTTAGAAAAATTACCCCATTTATAATAAAAACAGTATTCAGTACGGAAAGTAATAGCTATCATATAAAGGAAGTTAAATATTTTAGTCAAATCAGTAACTTTAAACTATAAAAATCTGATTATGTTAACTAAAAATCTAATTAAATATTTCTAAAAATAGTATCTTTTATTATAAAATACTTTAATTCTAACAAATTTTGAATAATTGATAAATCCGCAATAACAGTTGGAAAATGATCACAGTTTTGCAAAACACACCAGGTGGCGCTCTGACGCGCTAGAAAAAATGGGGGATACGGAAGGTAGATATAAAAGTGGATGCATTTGGTTGATCGGGGCGTTGTTCGGGCGGGGACATTAAGAGTGATACCGTGTGTATTGTGTGGGAAGCAAATAAACGAAAAATTATAACCTGCAGTTGTTATTTTGGCTAGTCCTACAATTATAAGAATTTATCACATTATTTACGAAAACCATTTTCTTGATTACGTATTGTTTTTTTATGAATCTGTTTACGAAATTACTACGCTTTCTACCCAAAAGCAACGTCTAGTGGTTAGATTAGAACATGGGTAGAAGTTAGATTTCGAGTTTTTCTTTTAATTATCCGAAAGTCTTCAAAACAAATTCTGTCATAGATACCTCAATAAATGCAAGTACAGTTTCACCACGGTTTCATCCACGGAGCCACGGTTCGGTAACGGGAAAGGTTATCGTAGACTCGTGGATCAGAGAAATAATCACTGCGTTAGCTTTAGAATATTCTTTTTAATAAAACATTTTTAATAATTATCGATTTTTGTTAATTAAGTGTGTTAAAAAAAGTTGCTTATCACATTATTTATATAGGTACATGCATAATTTACATTATTTCCCATTACATTTTCTAATAAAAAGAGCACAAAATGAGACCATTTTTCAATTTTTATCCTTTATGTACTCTCTGCGATAACTAAATTCAGTTTATATTTAAAATTCTTGATAATAGATGCAAATTAAAAGGTGCCTACAATTGTATTAATATATTGCTATTTTTAAGTCTTAGGTATACAGAGGCTTTACTTTAATTTTCTTACTATATTAGATTGCAATTAATTTGTTTCTGGATTAAATTCAACCTATTATTATATTACGAGGGCAATTCAGAAACTAACCTCCGATTGGTCACAGTGCGGGTAGTGGGGGGAGTAGCGCGCCATCTGTGCATTCACGCGCTCAGCAGGTCAGTCGGCATCAAGCCGTAGTCGAGTGAACATCGTACCTGCGCTAGTTTAGTTTTTGTGGCAGTTTGAAATGTGTGCTGCAATAGAAAATCCCGCCAAATGTGAAGTGCGTGCTGTTATAAGGTTTTTTACAGCCAAAGGATACTCTGCAGCAGCTATTCATCGTGAGCTTTGTGCCGTGTACGGACCAAAAGTTATGAGTGAAGGAGTTGTCCGTGAATGGGTACGTTTATTTAAAAGTGGACGAGAAAACGTTCATGATGAAGAGAGGAGTGGTAGACCATCCTTGGTGACTGACGAACTCGTTCAGACAGTTGATGCAAAAGTTCGTGAAAATCGACGTTTCACAATGGCGGAGTTGTCTACTGATTTTCCACAGATTTCTAAGACTCTTTTGTACGAGATAGTGACAGCAAGATTGGGTTACCGTAAGTTCTGTGCACGATGGGTGCCCAAAATTCTTACCGACCACCACAAAACTCAAAGAATGGCCTCTGCATTAGACTTTCTGTCACGTTATGAGGACGAAGGAGAACCATTGTTAAACAGAATCGTGACTGGTGACGAAACCTGGATTAAGTACGTGAACCCTGAGACAAAAGAACAATCAAAGATGTGGGCACATTCAGATTCGCCTACCAAACCAAAAAAAGCCCGGCAAGATTTTTCTGCCAGAAAACTGATGGCAACGGTGTTTTGGGATGCCAAAGGGGTGTTGTTGGTTGAATTCATGGAACGTGGGACGACCATTAATCAAGACGTGTACTGTGAAACACTAAAAACATTACGACGGGCTATACAGAACAAACGCCGTGGTATGCTGACTTCCGGTATCGTTTTTTTGCACGATAACGCCCGTCCTCACTCTGCTCGCAGAACAACAGCCCTTCTTGAGTCCTTCAAGTGGGACGTTTTCAACCATCCACCTTACAGCCCAGATCTGGCGCCAAGCGATTATCATCTCTTCATGCATATGAAGAAATGGCTCGGGTCCCAGCGGTTTGATGACGACGAAGAGCTCAAAGATGCGGTCACAGGCTGGCTCAAGGCACAAGCGGGTGATTTTTATGCAGAAGGAATTTCAAAGCTTGTGAAGAGATACGATAAGTGCCTCAATCGTTATGGAGACTATGTCGAAAAATAGTGCAAAGATGTAGTTGTAAGATGTATATATTAAAATATTTTTACTTAACTTGGTGTATTTTTTTCAATCAACCGGAGGTTAGTTTCTGAATTGCCCTCGTATATTGTAATTAGCGATCAAGCTTAGCCTAGTAGACCTCGTAAAGTTTCGACAAATTATGTATGGCGAATTCAAAAATTCTGTAATAACTATAACTAATAGTTTATTAATCTCATTGAAAGATCAAATTAGTTGTTAGTAAATATTTACTGAATACATCTAAAAAAAAAAAAATGGAATTATTTTAAATGAAATAGGTAAAAGTGCAACAATGCTTAAAAATTATAAAAAAAAATTAGGCCAGTCAATAAAAACATTTAATATCGCAAACGCTCGTGCATCTACGGTTTTTTAATATGTTGTTAGGACCCCTGAGAGTAGTTTATACCCAAGTTTGCAACGCTGAAAACGCTGTTTTCTCTCTCAAAAAACTCTCGTGGTGCTCGAAAAGTTGTAAAATTCTAGCACTTGTTTCAGTTTTTTGGAAAATACTACCTTAAGGAAGCGTATTTTGGGTTATATTTTTGTAAACAAACTAAATTTTATACAATTTGAGTGCAATTTAAATTCCTTAGATCTATGGGTTAGAGACACAGCCAGTCATCTAAAGATACAGCCAGTCAAATTTGTAGAAATAGTAATAATTTATCAGTACGGTCATTTTCCAAGACATAAAAAACTAACGGTCCTACAGAAAAGTCATGAGGAAGGAATTTATAGAGAATTGAATTAGCTTTAGTTTGACTCCAGAATGGTGCCTCTATTACCTCATAGTTTCCTTTAACAAATAGTAAAACATCGGATTTCAGGAAAATTATTAACTCATTATATTGAAAAATGTAAGTATGTATTTCTTTATAAAACCTACAAGAATGTGAATGTACATTATAATATATTAGACATATATGTATATACATAATATAACATTTTACATGTAAAATATGGTTTCTAATAAACATTCAGTCGACAGCATATAAAGCGTAACATTGGGGCATCTTATTCCGTTGCGCTTGTATACTTGGGGTATATTTTAGTTTTTGCGACGATAAAGTAAATATTCCATGTTAGTGTGCTGACAGCGAACTTTTTCTAAGGCTTATTCAAAGCTTGTTCACATTTGTTATATGAAGATGGCAATTTTTATAAATCTCACTTTTTCAATATATTTTTCAAGGCTTTTCAAAGACTGTAAAAAGTAAGGGTAAAATATTATCATAGTATGATATTTTACCACCAGTTTTTACAGGTTTTGAATGGCCTTAAAAATACGTAAAATCATAGAAGACAAAATAATAATATGCCCATCTATTGACATAGCATTCGTTACTTTGGTTCGTTATGCTCTCTTTGCTCCTTCTGTTCAGAGTTCAGACATGATTCAATCTAAATGTCCATTTAAAACGAATGATTCTGCAAAAAAACTTCAAGTAATCTTTTTACGTAGATTTGTAAAAGGTACAACAATTGCGTTATCATGTTTCTCGGGAAATAATTAGTTTTTGTGATATTTGTACATACATGAATACATATCTTCACGCTATATCCCCGACGGGGTAGCCAGAGAGGACGAGCGCCAAGCTTCACGATCCTTACATACTTTCTTTGTCTCTTCAAATCTCATTGTTCTCCTCACACAATTTAGCCTAGATATACAAGTGCTTTTCACATTTCTGTCAGCTAATACTCTGGCTATTTGATCTTTATTTCCTTCCTTGGCTTCTGCTACCACTCACTTTCGCTTTGTTGATTTTCTTCGTCAGTCTTTTATCACTGATTCTTTCTATGTGCCCGAATCATCTAAGCATTCCTTTCTGCATTTTTACTATAACACTGTCGTGCAATCCTGTCATACTGCGTATCTCTTCATTTCTTATTTTGTCCACAAGGGTGCAACCACACATATTTCTAAAAGATCACATACCCTCTGCATTTATCTTACTTTCACTTGATTTTGGGCATATCCAGGCCTCACTACCGTACAATAAAGTAACGAGATATTTGTAAAAAAAATGTAAGAAAAAATTAAATCGACTTCAAAAAAAAACACTGAAAAGCACGAAATTACTATCATTTACTAATCAAAACTCAAGTACTAAAATAACTATAAATACGTTACAAATACCTACATAACTAGATTTGACAGTTACTAAAAGTCGGTGCCAAGCCTGCCCCAAATTATTATATTAGACTTTCTGTTGTTGCACATTAGTGTGGCACCGACTTCAATAACTGTCAAATTTAATTATATTATAAATTAATTATGACTCTATAGTCAATTTCAAATAAAAAATAATTTTCCAAAGCGGTTTATAAATAACGGAGTTCTACAGTAAAAAACAAAAAAAAATGCAACCGAATTGCGAACCTCCTCCTTTTTTGAAGTCGGTTAAAAATGTACTATTTTTGGTCTTCTAAAAAACCCACGGTTAAAATTAAAGGTATTTTTCATTATATGCTTAGGACATCAATATAAAATTCACCACAAAAAAGCAACATTGTCGGAATTTTTTGAAGTTTTGCTATTTTTGTGTGTTCTGGGATATACTTTATTCTCTTAATACCTACCTAATACCTACCAATACAACAACTTTTAATATATATAAACATTCCTCACATAAAAGATACAGATCATAATTATGAAAATCATCCAGAGCAGTTTAGTGGTTCTCGAGATTAGAGCAATCACACGAGTACAAATAGACTCGCGCTAGGAAGCCGAGAACCATCCTAATGCCTACCTAGTATCTACCTACTATGATGTAGTGAAGTCATAATTTAGCGTGATATCTACATTTTTTACTGCCTTTATAACAATCTCTCATCCTTTTACATTTTCTCAAATACCTAAATAAATTACCAAAATAAATTTTTAATAAGCTTACTAATAGCGGTTGGTTACTAATAATAGTAATTATTGCTCATATTTTACTTTTGTAAAGCGAAACATTTCAGAGCTAAATCCCTAACATAAGTCCTCTAATCAATATCTATACCCTTGTTTAATTAATTTCCTTTCATTTAGTAGCGGGAAATGAGAGTAAGGTATAAATCAATAGGCTATGAGGCTTGCGTTACTAAACAGCCAGATGAGATTAGTTTGGTAGGTACTGAGTTTAAGATACAATTAAGAATTAAGGGTACCATGTTTATCGTCTTACCTTTGTATGTTATTACATTGTTATGTAACGCTTATTCGAAACGAAATATTTAATTTCATGTACGATTGATTATCCACAAACACAATAGTACAACAGTAATTATATTTCCTTATTAGAATACTCTATGTTGTGGATAACTAAGGTCCTTTTGAGCTCAGACTATAGTCACTAAGAATTGCAGTAGAACTACATAACAACTCAATAAGCAACAAAAAGTTGTTTTATCTTATGTAATACTACATGTCTACACTCACACCATAAAACAGTACTACAGACATATCTATACATGTACATAATACACACGTGGCGTGAGCAGACATGTAGTATTACATACATATCTATACTTACGCCATAAAACAGCTTGATGTACAGTGTTATAGGTGCAGAATAAGCATACTGAAACAATGATTTAGTGTATGAATTATTGTGAACTCTGTCTCACATAATCGAATATATAAAAATCAATGTTTGTCTGTTTGATTGCATTTTATGGGCTGCTATACGGTTCATCCAAATGCGATGAAATTTGGCATAGAGATAGCTTGAATCCTGAGGAAGGACACAGATTATATTAAAAATAAAAAGAGGTCGCGGGCATCAGCTACTTTGTAATAAAATAATTATATTTAATTAGTTCGCATTTATATTATTATTAATTGTTTAATTGTGTGTTTTCTACACAGAAATACTGAACAAAAATATGCGCTAACAATAACTATACCCTAATTTAAAAACCGGCCAAGTGCGAGTGCTATTTACCAAAAAATTTATAAGTCGGATTCAAAAAGTAACTTAACTTTGTAATTGAATGACACGTACTCAGTACTCCCATACTGTACAACTGCAAATGTAGGTTTGTAATGGCAAATAACATTACAAAGTTTAAAAGCACCCAGTTTTAACTTATTGGCTGAACGCCGTCTGAGTTATTTTCTACAGAATTTTTACGAAATTGTTACTTATTCAAGTACATTATACAAGGTTAACGTGAAAGGAGGTATAAATCCGCCGGGGGTTTTAACGAGTCACTGTTGATTGTTATATATTGCAGATGTAATAATTACGGGATACGTTTATTTTGTCTTCCATACAAAAAAAAAACATTCATTTAATAAGAAAAAATGTACAACCCTGTCATAATGGCCTATATTCCAAAGGTTTGCTAGCGACGTAAAAACGCTAATATTAGTGTAGGCTCACCGTTATTTTTTTTTAACTTTGAGGTTTTACACTAGAACTATTGACTTTTGGCGAAGTTGTAGAACGCAAGTATTCCGTTGCCATGGGTACTTTAATACCCTTTCGTATTTACCCATCCTTTCGAAATAACCTTGTATAAGTTGGTCAACTATTACTCGTTAACTTGTAGAATCTACTTAGCCGTGATAGTATTCCTTTTAACTTCGTTATAATCTATATTTTTATATTTATTATGTATTTTTCATATATTCAATTAATATTTTTATTCTTCTTCTTTTGTGGCGATCCTGTTGTTCACATATCCAAAAACAACAATTTAGCTGATAGGGGAGGGGGGATCGACACGTGACGTGACAAAACTGAACTCTTTAAAGTTTAATGGCTCTCAAACGGATCCCTGAATTGAAAAAATGTTCATGACGTACCCCTAAGATTTTAGAAAGACCTATCTAACGACACCCCACGCTATGGAATAGATATTTTAAAAAAATCATTCCCGCTTTACGTATGTATAAGAGAATAAAACATTTTTTTTACAAGATTTTATTTCACAATTTTGTAGGCGTGATTAATATGTATAATCAATAATCATGCCAAATTATAGCTTTTTACTACCTACCAAAAATCTTTGAGTTTAACAGACAGACAGACGGACAGACAGACGGACTTGGCGAAGCTATAAGGGTTCCTTGTTGCTCTTGTTACTATAAATATAAAATTTCTGCTTCAACGAAGTGAACCATTTTTTTTAAATTATTATTATTTTGAAGGATCGACCTCGAAGGTAGAACATGCCGGATTTATTGTTTATTTTATCATGGTTTTCAGACTTTGATTTATGATAAAAGGTTTACATCACGTAAATATTTTTATTTATGCGAAGATGAATTTATACACGTGTGACCCATATGATCGCCATGCATCAAAATTTAAACAGACACAATAGTCGTATATTGCGACGGCCTTGGCGCTATTAAAAGATATTTATCAAGTAATCCAATGAAAACGTAGTTAGAAACGAAATATCTACAAAAATTAATTATAACCTTGATAAGAAGATAGTTTATGTGAACGACGATAATGATAGGTCTATACCAACTAAAACGGATGGTCTTTGCAACACGGCATATTTTTTTTTATTTTTGTCTTAAGAATCGAATATTAAGCCTATAATTAGATAAGATTTTATAATACAATTTTATATTTTTAAACGAAAAATGTATTTTATTATTTCTAAAATTTAAATATAGAATGTCAGTAATGTATTATTTTTTCGTTAAAGGTAAACAATGAGAGTCGATTGGAGTGAAGTGGGCACATCAGTTGTTGGCGAATATCATCGCTGCTACACCGATGTCAAGGCGTGACGATATCGTAGAAGCGGACCACGAGCATGGCGAATACCACCGACGCGTACTGCGTGCCCGGCGCCACGAATTTCAACAAAGCGTACAGCCGGCTACATGGCTACATTGCGCTGGTGATTTGCATCGTGGGTTCCGCCACCAATTCGATTAACATCGCCGTTCTCAGTCGCCGTGAAATGACCAGCTCTACAAACTCCATTCTCACTGGACTCGCTGTCGCAGATCTTCTGGTTATGTTGGAATACATACCATACGCATTACACATGAATATAAAAATCGGTCCTGAAGTCAATAAAAACACGTACACTTGGGCAGTATTTGTTTACTTTCATTCCATATTCAGCCAAACGTTTCACACAATATCGATCTGGCTAGCTGTTACACTGGCTGTCTGGCGTTATGTCGCCATTGCTTTTCCTCAAAAGAATAGAACTTGGTGTAGTAAAAGGAATACTACGTTAGCAATTGTGAGTGCTTATGTGATATGTCCGTTCGTGTGTCTTCCCATTTATTTCGCGATGAATATAGTGCCGAGTGAAGTGACTCCTCAAAACAATTCCGAGTTTGCGGAAGACCTATCCTTACCCCAAAACCGGACCGTCTACGTGTTAGAGATGTCCAAAAATGTAGAATTAGTCACAGCAATAATGTGGATATATAGTGTGATACTGAAACTTGTACCAAGTGTAGCGTTATCGATTCTGAGTACATGTTTAATATCGAAGTTAACAACGACAGAAAGAAGAAGACAGAATTTAATGAAGCGGTCGACAGTAGGTCCTAACGAGGTGAGTAACAAAGGAAAATTAAAATAAAACATTACATATAAAAATTTTCTCATAAAACTAGAGATAGACGATAATAAATTTAATAAATAATTTGCTAATAAAAAAAACGTTTAAGTAGGGTATTATAAAAAATAACAGAAAATACAAAATAGAAATAACGGAACCTTTTTAATATCACTCGAAAGCGTCCGTCCTTCCTTAATAGTTCATTTCCTCAGAAACTATCTACCTACATCTCGTTATCCTACATATTTTGCACTAGTTAACATTTTAAAATATTCAAAGGAGAATCAAAGAAAGGGAAAATTGGGTTCTCCAATTTTCATTTTAAATTTTTAAATTCGTTAAAAAAAAACTGGTTTAACCATTCCCCCCATCCTCTTCCCCCAACTCGAAAGCTTCTGAACCTAGAATTTTAATTTAAAAATTTCAGGAAATGTATATCAACTTTCTTGATATTCAGAAATACGAAGAAAGTTGTAGAGCTCTTATACTCTCCAGAAACAAGTTTAGAAATTTAATTTACCATTTTATAAATATCGTACACTGAGATAATACTTATTAGTCGGTTTTACAAAACTTTTAATAAACTTGCGGCCTAATTTCGGACTAACACACGGAAATAGTTGATTTCACTTACATTATTACAAATCCGTTTTGTGTAATTAACAGTTAAGTAATATTAACTAAAGTAAGTCCGATGGACACCACCAACATATTCTTAGCCTAAACTCTGTAGTAAATTTTACCATAAAATGTTGTAAGTTTTATTATGTTAGAACATGTAATGGATTGTTTTTTATTTCGTAATTTGAACATTCGTGATATTGTAAAAATATTTAATACTTTGGTCAACTTCGGTTCGTTTTGCGAAACAACAGATCAACCGTCGGAATTCAAGCATTTTTTTAGCGTACGGAACCCTTTACGCGAGTCAAACTCTCACCTAATCGATTTTTATGTCTACTGTGTTCACACAGATAATTGAAAGAATAACGTTCACGTTTTAATAGGAAAAACGATAACGTCCTTATGGTAAAATGAACGAAACTGGAAATTAAATATTATAAAATTCACTCCAAAGTAATTAGTAGACGATATTTGATACCGAACAATGTCATCTATTAGGCCCTTTGTTCCCTCTGCGTCATTAAAATTCGAGAGCTTTGCTAATAAAGAAATAACACGAAAGTACAGTCGCGTTATATGTAAGTTTATAAATACGTTAATTCGTAAATAATAATACCAAAGGAAGATTAATAAATGTTCGTCACACAAGGACTTCGTCATTCATCGTTACTTTTAATTTTTACACTATTAATATGTAACATTTTTGTAACGAAAGTAATTCCATTACGTCTGATAATTAACACAGGGTTGAGAAATGCTAATGGATGGAAGTAACAGTTTAATCAATCAGTACAAGACGAACCCACTGAACTGCTCAACTTCGTGGCTCGACCGTCGACAGCTGCCTGCTAATATCGGAGGGTCCAATTAAACAATTATAGCATAAAGGTAGACAGACACAAATGGATCCTTTTCTACTACGCGGGCATTAAAAAGCATAATTTTTACGAATTAGGATCGATATAACTAGTACTTAATTTAATGTATAATAGTTAAAAGAAATAGTTTAGTACGATTAAAAAATAGATCAAAAAATGAAATTGAATTTCGCTTACATTTAATAAACATGCACAATATAAACTAAGATTTTCGATTAATGAATATACTCGATGGCGGCATCGAATATATTCGCCGTAGAAAACAAAGGAAAAACGTTTGCCTGCTGCGTAAATCTGTTCATTTTGAACTTTAAAAATAACTGGTCGTTTCTATCCACGTTGTTATTCAAATGTAATTTTAAAATAAAACTGGATCCACGAACACGTATCTGTCCGTTATACAAACAAATAAAAATAGATAAATGATTTAGTAAATTCTTAGACATAATGTAAATAGTTATTTTATATTGCAGACGGAGAAACAGTGTTTAGCTGAAGAAACATGTGCACGGCGTTCGAGTCGTACGGACCGGACCACTCGTATGCTTCTGGCAGTTTTAGGACTATTCCTCTCAACGGAGGTCCCGCAAGGTCTCTTGGGCCTCGCCAGCGCTCTTGCACCAGACTTTTTTAAGAGCTGCTACAATATGTTTGGTAATAGCCTTGCTTTTAAGGACAATAATAAAAGTTGACATAATTAACGACTGTTGAAGCAATAAATCGACCGCCCAGTGCTCAATATTATCTCAATTACACTTCTTTCGTGTACAAACTTACTACAAAATGCTTTCTCTTCAAAATACAGTTTAATTAATTTTAAAACATTGTCAAAGTACAGTATGATCTTACTGTTAATAAAAATTATTTATTTAATATTAACTGTAACATAAATAATCGTTTAACAGTGCTATAAAAACCCTCAAAAACTGGCGTGGTTTATGTTTTATTTACTATATACATATGTACATATACGTGATATACGAGACTTCAATTTCCATATATTTTCATGAGATCAAAGAAATCAAAGGAGCATAGTTTGATCTGGCACGCCGTCACCGTGTTTTGATGTCGCTCTGTCATATACTCGTACCTATCTATTCTCAAAGGTTTACAATTTTTAACTCATAAGAAAAAAGAAAGGTGTTTCAAGTTAATATTTGATAATAATGTACAGCATATATATGTCCACCGTCTAATACTAACTTTAATATTTATATGAAATAAAACTGACATATTACATAATACACTAAAATATTCAGAACCTGTACGATTTACATACTCCATTACATATATTATTATGTACCACTAAAGTCGAATAAGTTGGATGAACTTCATTTGCTAAAACTTGAAGAGAAATTTTTGAGGTGAAGTTTCATTACAACCGAGCCACGAAATTATGTTATAAAGTGTCCCTCTTTAATATACGGAGATACGTTTATTGCATATTACATATATGTATACATAATAATACATGTATGTAAAGAAAGCAACATGGCCACAATAGCGTACGTTTAATGCGTAGTGCGGCTGTATTAACGTAATCTACATAATCTAGGCTCAGTACATTTATTATTTCACTCACATATTATATATATACATTCTAAAATAATTTGGAAAACAATTTGGGAGAAGCTCTAAATCTGACATTTCTCTTGTTTATAATTATTTTGAACAGTGAACAAAAACTGCTGTTAACGTCATAGTGTGATTTTGTACTATTTATATCTTTTATTTGGATGGTGCTTTGCTCGTAAACATAATTAGACAGTACAAATACATTCTACTAAAATATACTTCGTAAGTTTATTTGAATAAATACTAAAAGAATTGATTTAAGCCAAAAAGGCACAAGAACAAGAAGTACAAGAATAAAATAGACAACATATTTCTTTATATCTTTTTCTGTTATCAAGTCTTCTTTGCTTTTCGAAGTTAATTAATGTAGTTATTTCTTTACTTTTGAAAAACAATCCGTGTAAATAATACAGTCAATGACAGAAATGTCTATTACTTGAAAGTAATTAACTCAAAATGGATATCTGGATGGATGGATATATAGATATCAGTTACTTATTTTTTGTAACTTGATTAATCTATTGTTTACTAGTGTCTCTATATGACAGGAGGTTCTGACGTGTAATTAGGGAATTTTATAGGATAGACACCTAGATGTATGAAAACGAAAAATTTATATAAATTCTCTTGGCTTGTACAAAAGAGACATTGTTTCGTTAGTAGATAAAAATATACTTGGACATTAAATGAAGGGTTCGAAAAAAATTATAGTGCTACAGCTTTTAGGTAACTATAATTTAATTTTACTTTCATAAACGTCGTAACAAAAATATCGTATATATATTTCATAACCAATTAAACCGCCTTCAAAAAAAACACTGAAAAGTATAAAATAACTATCTTTTACTAATCAAAACCCAAGTACAATTAAAATAACTTTATAAATACGATACACATACCTGTATAATTAAATTTTACAGTTACTGAAGTCGGTGCCAAGCCCACTAAACTAATAGACTTTCTGTTGTTGCACATTGATTTGGCACCGACTTCTGTCAAATTTAATTATAGAGAGAATCATCAATATAAATAAAGGTTATAACCAGGTCGTGTTATCTAGTGTATCTTCGAATTCCAATCTCCAATATCGGTGAAATTTAAATGGGACCACCTCTGAAATATTACCTACCAAACGTAAAAAGAATTTTCGAAATCGGTTCATAAATAACGGAGTTATAAAAAAAAACAACATACAGACGAATTGAAAACCTCCTCCTTTTTTTGAAGTCGGTTAAAAATATATCATTAAAAAAGCACACAGAACTATAACCTTTTTCATAGACTATCTCAAAAAAAACGGAGATCGTTTAACAGACGCCACTGCCAATTTTTTCACGAATTACTTTTGTGCAAAGAGAATGTAACATTACTACGTAACTTTTGTGTACTTACAGAAATCGAAGATACAAAATGTACCTAGGTAGGTGCGTAATCTTGAAGAAAATAGTTCATCAGCTTCGTAAGTCTGGCTGATCATGTTTTTATTTCTTTGGTCATAGTTATTTTCGTCAATACCTAAATGCCATATTACCCTGAAATAATAACTAAATTATACATCAAAAAACGCGTGATAACTATTATATTAACCAAGTATTAAAACAAAGTATTTCTTTTTTAACTTTATCAACGTAAAAAACCTGTAGACAAAGTATTTAGCTACGAGTATAATGTACTCCTATATATTTGTAATACATATATAGAACTTCACTCCTTTATAAACACCAATCATTTATTTAGGTACCATGCAAACATCTGGATTATTTAGTAACTTTCATGATATCTAGTCAACGAATGTATAAGATCACTAAATCAGAAGAACATTTCTTCGAATACTTAGCTTGGGTAAGATATATAACTTTTTCGTCGTTATTCATGTGTGCAATACTACGGTACATTGTTTGGCTGTCCCGCACGATCCAGACATAAAAATTATACCCCGACATGAAAGGAATTTATTCCTTTGTGATGTTACCCTCGAAAATTGGCCAAGTTTGTGGAGCGCGCAATGCACACCTGGTCTAATATAATACGGCACTATCTAAGAGGAAACAGACACAATTTACGAAAGTAGATACAGAACAAAAACGGGTTTCGGTGTATAATATGTGCAACGGATTATGTAAAATTTACATAGAACGAATTCAATACTTATCTACTATAGATAACAGTTCGTTACATATATGTATAATTACATACAGAACATATTATACCATAGTATGATAACGTAAATACATATTATCGCATGTATTGCAACGAGTCCGTGGAAGTTTAAATTTTTACTTATTGAAATAATATTCAGATGAGCCTAAGGCCAGGATTATTCTCATCACCACATGAAATTTACATAACTACGGAGAAAAGTGCAATGTTTTATTCTTGTATTCCATGTATTTTCAGAAAAAGGTATAAAGCTAAGTACTTAAAAAGACTAAACAACTTGTAAGATTTACATGATTAAAACTTTTGATTGATTGAAATTGCATACCCTAATATGCACAAAAGTTATAAGAGTAATCATTGTGCATACATACATATCTTCACGTTGTAACCCTAACGGGATAGTCAAAGAGGACGGAGAGTCCGTAACTAAATGCAAATATTATTATAAACTGACAACACTAAATCGTCGTCAATTATTTGTAAATGTCGTTTGTTACTTTCGTCTGTAAGGAAATAATTTCGTGGCATTTCGTTTTATTTATACTTATGGGCATAATTTTTCATAATTTAAGATATGTTAGAAATATATATCTCTATTTTATTTTAAATTAAGATACATTTGTACAATTTTTAAACGTATTTTTCGTAAATTCTTCCTCCGCCAATACTACGCTAGATGTTATAATGTTCTAAACGAGCAGGAGCCTCTTTATTGACTGAATTGTAGTTATTTATGTATTTAACATTAAAAACTAAAAGAAAATGTGGTAGGAACTATTTTATTACACCCGACTCTGCCTTCTTTAGATAATCACAATTAAAGTGGAAATTCAATGAAACTGTGTTTTATTAAGTTTCTTGAAGGTAAATATTATTATTTAAGTGAATAAATAATTTTATATTCAATAATAACTATTACGCTATTATGATGACAAACATTCCTTGATCTCATTGCATGACTTTAATAATAATGTCTAAATATTGTATCTACGAAATAAATGTCCGCATCGCTGCAATAAAATCTCAATTATGTCACGTGCGTGTTTAGTATAAGTAGTTCATAAAATTAACAATAAGCAATATATGTAATCAATTAGTGTACAGCGTTAACTTCATAGGTGCTTAATACTATTCGGTAGAGTTGTTACATCATCAAATAGTAACAGAAACACTCAATGGGCACAGCTTTAATTTTCTCGAGTAAATACTCTTTTACCGTAGAATTTTTCTCATGGACTCTGATTTGAATTAGGTCTTACAATTTTCTGTAGTAAATATACAGGAAATAGGAGGAGGAGTAAGGAAGCCAAAAAATAAAATATAAGATCTTTGTTTTCATCGTTTCAGAAAATGTAACGTATAAATAACCTGTAGTATACTTTAAAAATACTGAAAAACTTGAAATACCTTAAATTATTAAATATATGCTACGTACTTATCTGATGGATACTTATCGACATACTCAATTAATTATTTATTAAGCGTAATTATTAACTAAATAAATTCGGTGAGTGGCACCAATACCCTGTTTCAGTCTACGCTCTGAGGAAATTCAAATATTATTTGCTTATTTTGATCTAAAACCGAAACGTACCTTTAAGTTTTACAAATTGAAGGGATCTCTCAATTATTTTAGAAGGACTATATACTCAATCTTTAATTAGGCATGTTGGTGCCTATGTATTCTTTATGTAGGTATAGTACGTAGGTTCTATCTAGATAGGTACTTATATACTTAAGTTAGGCAAATATAAAGAAAATTATTGTATTGTTATTTTCGTGAGATATGGTTTACACAATTTCATACATTTTTAAATCAGTTAAAAAACAACACAGTTATTTTATCTACGGAGTTGTATCTTATTGTGAAGAATGAGGTACTTAATGATATCCGTCTGTAAAAAGTGTACCTATTTATTGTTAAAAGGTGACCTAATGGATGTGCTGGCATTGTTCACATCTTCGGTCAACTTCGTGCTCTACTGCAGTATGAGTCGACAGTTTCGCTGTACCTTCGCTCGGTTGGCGCGGCGCATGCTCTCCGCAACGGAGGAGCCTGTCAAGTTTGCTACAAAGTTGGAACCTACCACGCAGGTATCATATACCTGACATCTATGGCAAAAGTTTTATCTCATCAAGCGTTGATTATTACATTCCTCAAAGTGCAATTCTTGGATATTCTTGAATTCCTACGCCTAATAGTTAAAAGGCAAATTCTTTGAATGAAACTGTTATCACATAGAAAGACTTCATTTGAATTTATATATACAAAATACCGTGCCAGAGCAGAAATCTTGTCATTATTACTGTTCTGTTGTATGCAAAAATAGTGGAGGGATTTTCATTCATTTTGACGTTATACTCCATTTGATATTATTCCAAAAACATGCAATATATTATCTAACACACTCTGGTCGGATTACTTAGCAAGGCAAGTTGCTTACTTAAGACGCCCATTCCACTTAACATAATACACTTTACCACATTACTTAAAATTAATGTTAACTAAAATATTTATTTTGTTGATTGACGATTTTGCGTTGTTGAATAATATACAAAACATTACTCGAAACACGCAATATACATTGGACTTATTTTCATTTAGCCAGTCTATTCCTGTGAAAAAATGGGACTGTACACTATTTACATAAGTTCTATTAGAATTGATAGCCCTTATTAAGTCTTTTATTTTATTCCTCAAATAGTCACAACTTAACTTAAACTACACATTAATCTATTCTAATCTACGAAGGAATATCACTCACTGGGACAAACAATACACGATAAATCGTTTTACTGCGATGTGATAATCTCGTGTGACAAGCTTTTGGATGACCGATTTTCCTCTTTATATATCTACTATGCTTCTACTGTATTCATAAAGTAGTTTAAGTATACAAAATATTTAGAGAATAGTAAATTACTTGTAGATTTTGAATCTACGAAAATGTATTTCAAGATTCTAAAATAATATGAATTTATTCTTAATGTTTTTTTATAATATACCCTTCATTCCAAAAGTAACCGAACTGTTTTATAAAAACAGTACTACTAGTGCCATCTGTTGTAATATTGTACCCGTCGATAACCCGGTACTTCATTGACAGCTGTTAAAAATTTCATGACATTTGTATGTAAACAACTTGAGTTATTGCGTCATGTTTGTTAGTGCGTTTAGTACATCGATCGGAAAATGAGTTTTAAACAAAGAGCTGCAATTGAGTTTTGTGTTAAACTTGGTAAATCTTTTACCGAAACGCACCAAATGCTACAAACTGCATATGGTGATGATTGTCTATCCCGTACGCAAGTGTACAAGTGGTTCAAGCGATTCGAATCGGGTAGCGAGACCCTGAATGATGACGAAAGATCAGGCCGTCCCAAAACTGGATTATCGGAAAAAAACATCGAAAAAGTGCGTGAATTAATCAAAAATAATAAAAAATCATCGGTGAAATTTATTGAAATGGAATTAGGCATTCCTCAAACAACTGTCATGAAGCGATTGCTGGCAAGAATTCGTCGTATTCGGCCAGAATATCGAGAAAACGGCAGTTGGACTCTTTTGCACGATAATGCCCCATCACATCGTTCAAGAGTTGTAACTGCATTTTTGATCAAAAATCACATTATTGCCTTGCAACATTCACCCTATTCACCTAATCTGGCTCCGTGCGACTACTTCCCTAAGCTGCATTTGACGATGAAAGGAAAGCGGCACGATTCGATTGAGTCCATTGAAAGTGCGGCGACCGACGTGCTGAAGACCATTCCAAAAAAGGAGATAGGAAGTCGTTTAACAACCTGTTTGCGCGTGCAAATTTGTGTATCAATGCAGAAGGCGAATACATTGATTAATAAAAAAGATTTGTATCAAAATTAATACTGGTTGTTTCGATTTTCAAAAAGTTCGGTTCCTTTTGGAATGGAGTTAAATATATTCACACGTCTTATTTTTTGTACAAATACTCAACGAATCGGTTAAGTAATTAAATATCTAAAAGGTGAATAAATGAAAGTAGCATAGAAATGACTAATCTCGTATAATGATTCCTACTACAACTAAATAAAGCTCTTTTACCATTTTCAAAAACACTTTAAAACCACAATTGTTTTTATAATTAAAACACTTTTAAAATGGGTTTCGTCTAGTACGCAGTTTTTCCCGCTATTATTTACATTTGTAGTTTTCTACATCAAACCTTAATCGTTGAGCTTATGGACTCACATAAACGAAAAAATTCACTGCAATTTTTTCGGTAATTGAGATTTCCATCAATGTTACCAAAATGATCCGGTCCGCTTGTACGACACACATTTACATCCAATAAGCCGGTTGACCTCTATTTTGTTAGAAACAGAGCCGAAAGTATTCAAATAATTGCTTGGTACGACTTCAAATGAAATGGTGGCCGACCAGCTTATTTTATGTAAATGTGTGTCACATTTACAAACTGCCCACCTTATATTAGTTGTATTTTTCAAGTATCTACGCGACAGGGAGTCTGTTTAATTTAAAATGTGCTAACATACCATACAATATATACACAATTTTACTTTCATCCACAATAAACCTTAAATAATAATAATACTCCAGACAATTACACAAATTGTGTGACCCCAAACTGAGCAGTAAGCTTCTACTATGGTACCACACAACAAACTCTGGGGGGAGCTCCCACGATTGACTACAAGCCAATTTAGAAAAATTTGTTTCCCAAACTGATCTGACCGGAGATCGAACCCGGGAACCCGGCATGGGAAGCAGGTGCTCTGCTACCGAGCCAAATGGCCAGTCATGTTAAATGTTGTCTGTTTTAATATTTTTGGGTTAATGTAAACCCACATGTTAATTTTAATATCAACTAATCATAGTGTTGGTCACGCACATAGGTCACTGGGCCGCTATAGCGACAGAGTCCCGCCCTGATCAGGGTGGTCGAGGAAAGCATTATATAGAGTTCCATAGGTGAGTAACTCATGGTTCTAGGAAATAATAATGATTTATTTACTCATACAAGTGTTTTTGACAAAATATAATATTCTCATGCCCGATTTCACCAAAGTTTCCTAATACTTCACGAACTTCTAAAAACGTATAGGGGTCCGCGTAACGATAATTTTGCGTTTCACGAAATTTTAGAATTACACGAATTACATCGGATCGAAACTTAGAAGTAAAACAATAATATCTGTTTTATCCACAAACTTTTGGAAACGAATGCTCGTGAAAACAATACATCGTCACATAACTATGTTGACATTACCAGGGAACCATTAGATTGGCGAAAACGAACATTATCTAAGAACTGGTATAGGCTTTGATCACAAATAAAAAACTAAATACACAATCAACGCTCCAAAAATGTCCGAACCAAATGTGCACTCAAATAAGTATTTGAGTGCACATTTAGTGAGTCACAGATTATGTGAATTATATACTTTACGCACGAGACGTAAGATTGCATTTTAAATATTTTTTTAACAAACATCGTTTCAATGTCATGCAAGAATCGTTTACGAGCTTTTACAACCTTATGATTTGGCAGTAAGGTCTACTTTAGATTAACACAATGTTACTGATAATAGTATACGGTATAAAAAAGATATACGTCAATTCGGACATAACTTGTTTAGATTTTACAGGAGATTGTGAATCTAGTTCTTTATTTGTGATCGAAGGGTATAGGGGTCTTTTTAATCTAGGCCGTACCTAGTTATGTGACGACATAGATAGCGTTGGTGAAATCGGGCATAATTCATCTACGAAGTCATTTTTGTGTTTCCATAAAGGAAAGAAACAAATAAGTTTCTTATAATTCATTAAAACGTATTCCACCTTGAATAACATTAGGATACCATTGTTTCTGTTTTTCTATACATCGAATTTTAAATTTGAAAATGTTTCGCAAATTCTATCACAACAAAAAGGAAATGAAGAATATAATAATGTACTAAAAATCGATATTACGTATTTAACCAGATAATCTGCGTAACAAATAAATCAAACAAATAATGCATGCAAAACTATGTAAATTTCAAGCTTTTATTATCAATTTGTTTGTACCTACCTACCTACATACATTACATTTCTTACATGTATGGGATATAGATATTCTTTTGTTCTTTTTGACTTTGCTACCGAAAATAAATTAAATGTTAATATTGAAGTATTCACAAATAACTACTTCATAAAATGAATATATTAAAAACAGTGTCTAGGAAATTACATGAATTGTTTGTTCCCTTTTAGGCTTGTACCTACTATAGATAGCTTGCAAAGAACTGAGGGGTAATGATACCTAGACCACAGATTCATTAGTTACTAATGTTAGGACATTAGTCTAGGGACTCCAAGACTATTCAGAAAAGTTCATTTCTAGAAATGATCATAATTATTATATCATATATACCTACATATTATTGTAATACTTCATGGTATTAGAGATATTATAGATGACGGTAACAAAAACATTGATTTAAGTGCGTAGAAAAAGTATTGACTGATTTTTGTACTTGCCTAGTGTCCCATGTTCGATACTCGGAGAGTTCATTTTAGGAAATGAATATGAATATTGCACATAAATCAATATTCGTACATCGTCAGTTGCAATTTCATCTCACTTTATTTCCATAAGTAAGCATTACTCTTGACAAAAAGTATGATAAATAACCAAAATGTTATGAAGTCCGTGAAATATGTAACAAATTTTACTAAATAAATGAACTATCTAATATTTAAAAGATAAATAATTCATGTCTTTATTCAAACTCGTTAGTTTCATTTTCAAAATGCATTATCTTTAGTTAAATGTTGGTTTTATGTGAAATGTAAATATTTAGTATCTTTTGTAAGAAGCAAGTTACTTTATGTTTGACTGTTACATTTGTATGTATACAGGTGGCAATGCCAGGTGACGAATATGTATAGGCATACGGCGTAGAATAAAAATTAAATAATTTTATTTAATAGCTACCTATTTGAAATTATTACTATTCATTATTTAGCATTTTTATTAAATATGGTATAATTTTTATTATGAAGACGCTTAGAAAGGGCGATGGCCTCAATGAGGTGTGAGTGAAAATTAAATTAAAAACATTATATTAATATCGTACACCCAAAGTAATTTTTAAATTGCTGATATTTTCTTATTATATAAAGAACTTTTTAGCGTGAACGATATCTGAAATAATAATTACCTACATTTTATAAATTAATAGGGCTATTTTTTATACACTGAAATAAATTATCCCAATTTATTAGAATTCCAGTCTACCGAATTTCCTTTGTATAATCAAAATTGAGTTCTTAAATTTAATTACAAACTTTTTTTTCAGGTGTATAAATTTTCTTCAGACACTTTCTAAGAACCAGAATGTCGACGAATTGTAAATGATATAAGTAGTACTTAAATAATAATAATAGTACCTATCTTTATCAGATAGTTAATAATAAGCATAAATGTATAGGTATTCATGTAATAATTTAAATAAATTATTAGCAATTGTATTTAGTTACTAGTCTTTGCGTCTCTTGAGCCCTGACGCAAAAACTAGAACCACTAGTCTATATGTGAAAACTGTAATTTCATGTAGTCAATCATATTAAATGAATTGTACATAAACCTTTTATTATATTGCTAGGGTCCAAAGGCGTAATTACCAATACGAAATAAATAGTCGAATTTATGTTGTAACTGAAATTACTTGCATTTATAAATATAGGTATAGATAATTCATAATTTCACTATTTATTACTTATATGTAAAAGTGTTAAGAAATATTTTGAACGTCACTATTGCTAATGTATATGTCATAATATTATACATTTTTTATATTTTTACACTCGCCAAACTTCAATTTTTGTAATTTCTTATAACTTATATACATATGTATTGCAGATGCGTCAATATTCGTGTTTGTACGTATCATTTCAAATATCTTAATAACGACACCAAAACAACAACATGTACCAAAAATAAGTGTTCATTATTCGCACCAATTTGACGTCATATTCAAAATGAAATAAAACATTTTATTAAAATCGTTGTTTTGTTTAAATTAACTAGGCGTCAAACATTCGAGTTTTCACTTAAAATGGGATAACGCTACATCCTCCTATAAGTTAGATGATTACCTATCGACTCCTTTTTTTAAATATGTAGTAAGTACACATATGAATATACAAAAGACCTTTGCCTTTACTCAAATCTAGACATAAAAACATCAACGTATTTATTTCTTCCTACGTTTATTTGTTATGGAACCACTATCCATCCTTTTTATAACGACAGCGATAATCTATGATATTAAGTAACCCAAACTAGTTTTTCAAACAGCCGAATCTGCATTAGTTCCTTTCAGCATAGTTCTTCAGGAAAGTTCTAACAAACAAACACCTATGTATATGAACATTGATAAGCAAACAGACTAACCAACAGAAAAGTGCTCCATGCAGAAAACTTAACGAATATATGTTCCAGATTTAGAAAATTAAGAATTCTTTCATAATATAATTCTTTCATAAATATCTTCAATGTACAAACAAGGCTTTCTTAATATCTTATAATAATACTATAAAGAACTTACATCACAGAGGTAAATATTATAATATTTTCAATCTCACAACGATAACTATCTGCTAACAACACTGCAGATATTAATCATAAATGCAAATAACAGTATGCAGCTTGGTCGCACCTCAGCTGGTGGTCGCAATGAAAAATTGTAACCATCAGTTGTCTGTTACATTAGGTTTTATATTCACAACATAAAGCTAGAAATAAAGCAGCTGGGATAAAAATCTATAAAAAATAAGTAAAAATGCTCCTCCACTATGCTTCTGCTATATAGATACTGTTTTGTACCGAACCGTGCCTCGCTAATCACATCACTATGTACGGTACGATATGAAACAACTGTAATAAAATATGGTACGGTACGATCTACCATGTCATATTGTAACAGCCTATATAGGTCTAGAGTACAAGCCTTTTTTCACCAACGAAATCAGTACACCGCTCATATTCCATCACGAGGTGTCACGTGTGCATATACAAATTGCTTTAGAAATAGACAATTATATTGCTATAAAAATTGACACACATTTTTATTTTCACTACTTGGTAAATATTTGACTATTAATTGATATTAAACATTAAATAATATGAGCTACTATCAAAGTGAGTTTATAATATAAGGGTTAATTGTTGGGCTAACCTGCCGTCACGCCTTGTATTTACTCGTTAATTTGTTCATAACGTCCCCTGGCGTCAAAGAATAAAATTGAAAAGTTTTGCGCCGCACCCCTTAATTTATTAGAGCTAATGTTACAGTTCATGTATTCATACACCTTCCTTTGTTGACATTATCGAGTACTCTTACAAATATCATTAAATATTCCTAACACTATAATACATAGGAAATCTGTATAATTATAGTTTTTTTTAAGTATAAAAGTCTTATCATGTCAAAAGCACCCGCATACCTAGGCGAAAATGTGTGAGGAGAATGATGAGATTTGAGGAAGCGAAAGAGGTGTGTAAGGACCGCGACTCCTGGCGCTCCGTCCTCTCTGACTACCCCGTTGGGGATACAGCGTGAAGTTATGTTATGTTATGTTATGTACCTACATTTATTGTAGAAAATTTTTAACAATCCTGTTTTGTCAAATTAGATTTATAATTAATTTGTTTTTAACCCTTGCTATTTTCATAAACTAAGCTTTTTTTTCACGAATTCCAATTTCAGATTCAAAGTAGGTATTCAAAGAAGACTTCAAAGTAGGTAAATATTAGATGCTTGAAAATAAAGGCAATGGATTTAATACTTTCTTGTATTTTGCTTACATGTACTCGAAGGCATTGTTTCCGTGAAGTTCGTGTCCGCGAGCTATCTCCCATTTGCAACGCTAGGCACCTACTCCTAAAAGGAGTAACTTGCACCTAGGGATTGCAACCCACAATCCAGCAATGTTTTCAATGCTAAGGATGATCGTTCGAATTATACTAATGCTGCGGTATCCCCTGCGTTTCCACAGATAATTTACATTTTAAATATGTCAACAAAGGACACGTTCATTTTGTTAATAATAAATATTATAATAATCAAAACAAGTTTCATAAAAATTACAAAAATCAACATATGGTCATAGCGGTCATATCTACTCTATACTAACTTTAAAATCTATATCGTATGAAGCAAGCTGTATAATGTCTTGCGATTTCTTTTTTTTTACATATTTCTGCAAATATGCGATATAAAATATGTGATTTCTTTTTTTTACATATTTCTGCAAATATAAATTAAGTCCTCTACAGTCGACGAATTGCTGAAAATCCTTCCTATTTTTCACATTTTTTTAGAGGACTATTATTGCCGAGCATCACTTCAGTAGGCTGTCGATCGATAGTTACAGTGAAATTGTTCTTTATTTGTCTCTTCCGGTTCGTCGTCGTCTATATTCAAATTACTTAACGTTTTTTATAAGAGACCTTTAAATAACCGCCATTTCATGTTCACCCCATGCGGTTAGGCGCTTCTAATTAGGCAACATAGTAAATTCATACGCTTTTCTAATAGTCTCAATAATATAATATACTTGTTCGTATAAAAGTAAATCTTTTGTTCTCAATATTTTCCTTGGTCTATTTGTAAGGTCTATTACTATTTTTTGATTAAGTACAGAGTTACAGCGTATATTGTCAAATTGAAGTTATTGGAGACACTGGAGCAATTAAGATGCGTCGTTTCCGGAAATATTATAATCGTCCCCAACGACACTTTTTGAATAATAATCAATGTAATGGGACAAACAGAGCAATATTAAAAATATTTACCGCCAAAAATTATGCAATCGAATGTCAGATGATTATGCGGTGAAAGTCAACTTTTTATGTGGGTAATTTGAAGACAGACAATTTACGTAAAATATATTAAGAATAGTTACTTTGACGGTCGTAAAGCAACTCCTAACACAAGGCCGTGCGATCCGGTGCCAGCGATTGATTGGAAGGTACACTAGAGACTAGACAATTTAAAGCATGTACGGAACCGAGAAAACGTCGTTGTCGTAACTGCGACACGTCTCATTTGACTCCAGTCTCTCTTACATATATTATGTGTTTTGCACAATTTGTTAAGTAATGTTTGGTTTTATTAATTTATTGTTTTTAAATAATGTTAATGTTAATAATGACCGAATGTTATAAGCATCTTTTTCGGCTTGCTATTACAAATCCTTTCCACATACATTTTGTCCTACTGAAACATTAGTGGCTTAAAACAAATTACGAACAGACCGCCCTTCCGCAATCCAATTAAAATTTCATGAATAAATAAATATGCATACGGCAAAAGTGAATGCTGTAACACGGACTTCGACATCAGATGAATAAGTCTTCGTGAAAACATTGTTCTTTTCTTTTATTGTATTATTTACCACGAATCAATGTAAATCCTGTATTTTTCATTACAAGTAGTATTTTTTAATAGATATATACGTATCTTCACGCTGTATCTCTAACGGGGTAGTCAGAGAGGACGGAGCGCCAAGCGTCGTGGTCCTGACATACTTCTTTCGCTTCCTCAAATCTCATCATTCTTTTTGAATTAAAGGTTTTATAAGAATCAAAATTCTTAAAATATATTACCTAAGTTTCAGTATCTCGATATTGGCATATTATTGTGAATTCCATCAAGATCAAGTTTTTTGAGGAAGTTCTCAATAAAATTAAAAAAGTTCGACTATTTAAATTGGTAGTCGTCTTTAACAAAAGAAGAATATGTCCATTGGCATCGGCGTACCGGCTCTGTATCTATCTATCTAATTATGTTTAGGAACCGTTTACAATACAACTTTTAATTTCTTTAGCTTTTATACGAGTATATTTTTATAGCAAACAAATCCTGGACACTGATTCAATTTTCATATATATTTTTTAATAAAATATCTAAATAGATTTAAGGGTCCACGGTCCATGGTAACATTTTTATAAAACTGAAAAGCAGGCTGTTTGCATTGGCACCTATACAATCGCGCGTGAAGTGCGATAATAACTTGCGTGCGAAACGCGTTTAAAGTACTGTATTATTGTTTTTGGTTCTATTCATTTGCAACATGCTTGCATCGTTAAATACGCATGCGAGCGCGACACTGATCGCGCATTGATATCGGGGTAATGATTGGGGGAAATGCTCACGCAATCCGCATTTGTAGTGGAAGTTCGCTAACAAAACCAAGTTATAAATAGTCTGGTCTCAATCAGTGCCATCGTAATATGGTTGAGTATCCGACATACGAAAACGCGCGGTTTGTACTGCACTTCTGTATCGAGGTAACAGCGCGTTAGTAGTGATACAAAGGCGAAGCTCAATCATAAGTACACATGTCGCGATTGCATCGCGTTTGCAGCAGGTCTTAATTGCGTTGAACGCGCGTCGACGATACCTACAAAATCGGCGTGTGTACAGGCCTTAAATATGTAACTTTAAGTAAACGTTAAACACAACACAGGCTGCAAAAAAATCCACAGCTAGCTATTGGCCATTTGAGACTCACATGTCGCTTTATTATGAGAGAAGTAATTTTTCTTTTTCTTTTTAGCATTTACTAAAAATGTTTCTATTTAATCTTGCCTGTAAACAACTTTTGTAAAAATGACGTAAAAAATAATTTACTCTTACAAATAAATGGTAAATTTCCGATATTTTCTAAGAAAAAAATATTCTTCCATTGTCTTCTTATCAATTCTTTCCCCGTTTTTTCGTGTGAATAAAAGTTCGAAAGATTGGCTATATTAACTTTTTCTTCGTCTTATTTACCGTACGCTGCCTACTCTTTTCATTTAATTTAGAAATTCATTAATCGTTATTTTTCTTACAGATACTTATTACATTTTTTGATTATTTTGTCTTTCTTGCTTTGACTATTACACGAAATATTAAAATTATGTTGTATATAAATGAAACATATAGTTTATATATGGTTAGATAGAAATAGAAAGTAACAACTTCTTTCGAATTAAACTGTTTTAGACGATGAGCAACACTTTTAGACTATAGGTATCGTATTTCTTTTTCGTTTATTCAGTGATTCTCCACAGTTCAGTTATCAGTTATCACTTACCATATACAGCTTAAATCGTTTAAGAATGTAATTGAATACCACGATATTGAAATGAATTTAACCCCTCTACAGAACCGCTATGATTATCCACATACTAAATTATAGTTAACTGAAGAAACTAACAATAGTTAACGAATAGCAACATTACTAGAGTTTTTATTAAAAACAATATTTATCTTGGGGACGCAATCAATAGCATTTCAAAATTATTAAAAATAACGATACAGAACCGCTATGATTTTCCACATACTAAATTATAGTTAACTGAAGAAACTAACAAAAGTTAACGAATAGCAACATTACTAGGGTTTTTATTAAAAACAATATTTATCTTGGGGACGCAATTAATAGCACTTCAAAATTATTAAAAATAACGATAAAGCGCATGTTATCGCTAGGTATAAAAATAAACTCTGACTGAGATTTTTTTGTCCGTTCGCCACAGTACTCAGGCACAATATATCAGTAGGTTGTCTACATAGAAATCTAGAGTACGCGGCTTATATGTGTGCGTACGCACATGCTGTTTTACGCCCACAACGGCAATATACTGGGTGAATATGGATAACAATTCCGCGGTTGCAACGTCTGTCGGGGTCGCACCGCAGCCGCAATTAGTCATTTATAATCGTCGTAATCCGCTTTCGTTCGTCTTTATTTTGTTCGTCACATTGATACAAATACAAAAATGAATAAATCGCATACACGAAAATATTGTAGTGTCTTTGATGCCTAGATGCCTAAATAACAGCTATTCGAATTCAGAGTTATCGTTCTTCATTGTACCTAATAAATTCGAAAGGTAAGTGGTACCTACAAAACTTTTATAACGTTTATAAACGGGCTGCTTTTAAAAATTATATTATAACTATTATTATAAAAACTAGTGGTCCCACCCAATAGTTTTGTTATGAATATTGAGAGGATGGAGCAGGTGTTCCGTAAGGCGTTCGAAAAGAAACACATAAATTGTAAAATTGGTATGTCCATATATGAACAACTGAAAGATATAGAATTCTAATCACCGTGTCTGTGTTTTCCAAAAAATATTTAATAAATTCACTGTATTTAAATGAATGGAATCTTTATTCATTTCATGTACATAGATACATCCCAAATCTCAAAATATAAATTTATTATGTAGATAAAGAAATAGGATAGAGCTGTATGCATAGAAAACATAACCATACCAAAAATTAAATTTAACGAAAAATGTATCCCTGTGCATTGTTTTTTTAATATTATGTACTCATATTTACAACTAAATGAGAACAAGGCAACCCTAGGTATCTCACCGAAATTAGGCAATTCAGTTACGCGCGCGGCGGGAGTCAGCCTTCTTTTTTACATATTCTTTGACTCAGGTTTACTTATCGAACCAAATGAAGTTAGATCTCAAAAACACCTTACAATTGAGTTTACTTAAATTAATTAATTTAACCTAGGATTTGACTTTAATGTTATACAATAAAATTTTACCACTTCAAAATTACACTGATTTTATAAAATATTGTAACGCTATGAAATGATTACAGCCTATAAAGAAAATTGAAACAATATAAAATAATAGTGTTAATAGTGTTGTAATAAAGTAAATACAATTACAATTAATAATATAATTATATAATATAATTTTTTCTTATAATAATTTCTGTTATCATCCTAAAAATAACATATTACGTGCTCGTGATTAATATGGTTTAAGTTAGAAAAAATTAGTGAAAAGTTCATAATAGTTTATAGTTAAATCTAATAAATGTATAAATTAAAATCAGAAATAACATTTATTATAGTACCTACTACTAATATTTTATTATTATTACCAATTCTGTTGCTCATATATTATTATATTCGCCTTTATCAAACGTTCCGAAGCACATATTTGAAGAACATATTTGAAGCGGCAATTGGTTTTTTCATGACGTAACCGTTACTAATGACATCTTATTATGTACCTAATGTATATACTCGTGATTTACCCTCTACACGTAATTCTAATTATGATGTGAATTATAATATAGGACACATATTCTTCCCTTGCACGTTTATAATTTATAATGAGTCTTACACACATTTGGGTTGGACAAAGTTCATGGCATGACAAAATAACACTGAAAGTATCTTTGTCAGTAGCTAAGTATTTCAGTTCAAGAGGGCAAAGAAAATATAGTGACAGATACAAGCATATCCATCGCCTCAATAAGCATTGGTAAATTTTTACGATCCGAGCAAGTAGATAAAGTAGGTTTTTCTTTCTACATGAAAATATTGCTTGATAAATATAAGAATAAGATAATATCATTTCAATATATTTTTCTTTCTGCGTGAAAGTATTGTTAGATAGGTACAAAAATATGATAAGCTCATTTTTGCATTTCTTCATGGGCCCGTTTGGAATGAAGTTTAAAAAGTTTTGTCGCACCCGGGTTGATCGGAGTAGTGGTAGTTTAAGAGTCTATAGCAGCTAAAATGAGTCCAGTAGTCAAGTCACGACGCACAGATTCAGTTAAGATTTATTAAATTGAACAATTCTCTAGCGTCACTGGCCTCCTACAGGCTTCGTTGCTGATCTCCTTGGCTATAGCCGAGGATATAGCTATAGCGATGCATGATGAAATCTTAGCTGATAAGGGCAATGCAGAATAGTTGGTATATACAATGATTTGTGGAATTTACAATGAATCTGAAGAATTATCACAGGAGGATGAATCGCGTAAAAGGATCTTGTAGTAATAAACTTGAGGGCAAATCTTGTAAATAAAAAAATATTGTAGGAAAAAGAATAATCTTGTAAATAGAAGAAAAATTCTTAAAGGGATCTTCAATTAAATCTCGTAGGCAGTAATGTAACATTTTCGAGAACAATATTAATTAGTAACAAGATGTAGAAGTATGGTTACTTCGTACGAAAGTGTATCGCATCGAATGACCACAGAGTATAGGTAAATAACAAACTTCCGTTCAAACGCGTGTCAACTGTCGGTGGTCGGTAATTCTCGATTTGAACTTGCGCAAGCGCTGCATGTCGATAGAACCATTGCAGTCAATTAATAATATTTGGGTTCTATGGTGAAAAATAATATATAATTACTGAATTTTATTTCGGTTCATGTTTTAATACTTATTTTATATTGTTCTATAATATCTGAAAGTAAGTAATTGTTAATCGTTATTGTATATATTCATATATATTTATTTTTAATCTAGGTAGATTAACGTACATTTCATCTTGCTATTTTTATTTAAAATTTTGTTATGAGTACGCTTATGCAGACTTTGGTGTGAAAGTAATATTAAATAATATTTTTAGATTTTTCTCATTATTTACCAAGATACGTACCTACTAAAATATCCTGCTATGATTACGACATAAGTTTGTATTTTTTGTTCATCATAAATTGATAGTAGTGATTCATAATATTGTGTTTATTGTTAGAAAGATACTGTGCTAACGATTTTTTATGATATTTTAGGGTTCTCTACATCTGAGTCATTCGCTGGGTATATGGTTATTTAATTCACTTTTATAGTTTCTAAGTTCAACGTCATCACTCATCCTTATAATGAAGATAGCGTAATGCTACATTCAAATGACAATATTTTTTTAACTTGGGCTCTAATTCTTCAGGAAACAAAAACCGTATCCGGTTTGATTTCTGAGTTTCTAAGTAACACCAGAACAAAGAAACATACATACAAAAGATTGGGTACCTACTTGTAAATATTTACTTCTGCTCCAAAAAAATCAAAACGTCCGTCTTAGTCTTTTTTTCCAAATATAGGTAGGTGTTTTCAATTTACATGACAGAGATTTGTAAGAATAAAAAAGGATGGTAATGCAATAATTGTATATTTTCACCCCTGACTCCTTAGTAGAGTCGACAGTGATCTTCATATTTACTTTCAGATATTTTATTACTCTTTTTTAAAAATATCCTGTTAAGAAGTTAAGCTTCCTAATTTAATGGCTCTACCAGCCTTATAATAAAGATAGCGTAATGATATATCACATCCTATAAGTACCTGGGACCTTAGTTTATCAAACAGTGCAATCTGCACTAAAATCACATTGGTGGATTTTCATTGAAGCTCAAACAAACAAAACAAACACAAAAATTCTAAACATGTTTTGGAATCAGACACGCCTAAAAAGCCTATTTTAGTTATTTTTTCAAAAATGTCTTCAATGGACAGACATATAGTCCATTGAAATGTTACATGGACCTTGCGTTTGTCTGAGGATGCGACGATACTTTTAGGATGTGTGGGGGGGGTCACTAGAAGCTTAACCCCAAGTTTGTGGAATCGCTCTTTTGCTCTTTTTTGCTTAAACTTCTTTATTTTTAAATTTTCAGGAAAAAGTAATTTAAGCAAACTTGTAGAAAATTCGATTTGCTACAAATTATATCTTAATAAATTTTTTGTAGGGTTGGTAGTTTGAAAGATATATCGAAAAAGGCGTTTGCACCCCTTTTTTCCAATATGGCGGCCGCGGGACAAGGGTTGCGACCCCACAAACTTGGGGTTAAGCTTCTAGTGACCCCCCCCACACATTCTAAAAGTATCGTCGCGTCCTCAGACAAACGCAGGGTAAGGCCTATATTTTGTAACATTTCAATGGACTAATAGCTCAGTTACAATTTGATAATAGTATCTAAGTTCGTTGTCATGACTACGGAGGAAAATATCTGAGCATGTACTTACATACTATTTGGTATCCCAATTATTAATTTTATGATTATGTGTACTCCTTGTAAACTTTAGACTTAACTTTCGGATTCAAAAGGCCCTGATGTTATGTTAAACTTGACTAAATCATGATAGTCACTTGTACGTCATATTGTGTTTTAATATAATAAAGCTCTCAGGGGTATAAGCGGTTCATGTTCAAAGTTAGAGGCATCAATATCAAAAAAAAACAGGAGCTTACATGTTGAATTTAAAATCATCGACATCGTTTCAGTTATGTTTTATCCGCGTGAAGTCGCGGTCGACAATTAGTTTATACGTAATTAAGGTTTATCAGGAGATTGCTTGCCTTTTCTTTAACTTCCTATTACGTAAATTAGTCTTTCAATCCCTAATGAATGGACACCGGATATTATATTTAAATTGATCCTTTTATTCCTTATTCGTGTGTAAATGAAAATGTAATTGAAGTAGTATTACAAACTGCCTTTTATAATGCAGTTATGACTTTCAAAAAATGGTTTGAAAACGAACATAATACGTAATTTCTTTAAGTAATTTAGTTCGGAAAATGCTCATCCGACTTTTCAAGACAATCGAATAATACTCGTAGAAGAATCGTAGTATTAGTTTACGGTAGTAAACTAATTAATCTGTGGTATTAGTGCTTCTTTCATGCCGATCTGAGAGAGAAAGGAAAATAAGTATAGAACATGCCTGCTGGTTAATCCTCCCACGAAGGTCTTAAAAGTCGGCTAAGACGTACAGTACAAGGAACTTAGTACACTGAAAAAATACTTTAGTCGGTTTTACAAAGTTTTGGTAAACGGTAGTAATTGATTTCACTAAACTTAAAATGTTGAAATATTTACAAAACTGTTTCGTATAATTAACGAATTTTTAAATTAAATATTAACTATGGTAAGTGCGATGCGCACCATTAACATACTCTTAAACTAAACTTTTTATCAAATTTAACATAACATTTCGAAATTTTATTGCACATAGAGCTGGCAACTTCGATCTTTTTTATTTTGTAAATTGAACTTTTGTGATATTGTAAAAATGACTAATACTTTAGAGTGAACTTTGGTTGGTTTTACGAAACTACAAATCAACCTTCGAAATTCAAGCAAGATATTTTTTCAGTGACGTAGGCGAAGGGCTAATCTTTTTTATCTGATTCCGCTTTGTCATCAGCTTGTTGCAAGAAGTTAATAAGTCGATACCCTTTTTTTGGTTACACAGGAGATCCACACAGATACCCAACCAACATCAAAACTCCTGCGGTGGTCGTCCTCGGCACGTTGTCGAGGGGCTTCGGGATGGATCTGCTAAAGAATGCGCCGGCGTCCTTCTGACTCTATGCCGAAGCAGTTTTCTTTGCAACGACAAAACCCTCCCTGGGTCCTAACAGTGCCATGACAGCGCGGACCACACGCGTTGTCTTTTTCCTCGGGGTCGCATGAATGCAAGGCCCCTTTAGTCACCTCTTACGAACAGTCGGGGAACACCGTAGCCTTATCGTCTGACCCAGGTTACAGGGCTAAGCTCGTTGGCTAAGGCCTTAATGCTCTGTAAAATGAAACATGTACGTAAAATGAAAATCTAGTTAAGAATAATTTATGTCATATTAAAATAATAGAAACAAAAAATTTCATTAATAATTTTACCACTGTTCCTGATTATTATTTCTAAAATAACTTTCGTTCAATTAAATTATTCAACATAAAATTCGTAATTTTTTTAAATACATTCTTTTCTTTTCATTCGCTTAGCCTATTCATAAAGAATGAGAAACTTTTAGGTAGCTAAAATGCCTTTGTAATGGCTTACACGTGTACGTTTCTATGAACAAAACATAAACTAATCCATGGAGTCTACATTCTTGAGGAATTAAGTTGTACATAATTTTAAATAATAATTGGTACGATAAATAGATACGTTGATATCTTTTTAGGTGGCTGTTATTTCCACAATAGGGGTTAATTTTTGTGTTCTGTTCCAAAAATTGAAAACTGTTCGCTTCGGACCACGCACTTCAAAGGGTTGCGTAGTCGGGATGCATAATCATTTCAGCAGCAATATTTAGTTTGTTTGTTACTCGTTCAAGGACACACCAGGGATGCGTAATATAACCCATTTTCACAGGGACGAAGTCGCGGATAGAAACTTGTTCTTAATAATGTGTACTAAGTATTTAACTTTTTCTTCTTCGTCCATGCTATTTCCCATTATACGGAGTCGTCTTTCCTTATATTCAGTCTCCAGGCAGCTCTATTTCGAGCATCTTGTTCACATAAGTTTAGACGATTTATATCCTTGTGGACAGTTGTCAACCACGAGGTTACAGACCTTCCTCGTCCTTTTTACTTTGTATTAATTAATGTATAGGCATATGTCGGCGGTGTGATTATACCTTCTCCATCACATCACCATATCATCTCAGTCGAAACTCAGACCATATCGGTGATGGACACAACTTTAAAACTGCCCCTGATGTACTCTTTGCGTTTCTTAGCTTTAAGTATGACACCCGCTACCACCCTATATAAACACAAACGGCATTTATAACGTCATCCATTCTTTTAGTGTGATATCATCGGATTGCATGTGATTGCATTATTTGACTTCAAATTGTGAGCTAACGAACTAGGTACTTGTACTAGTGAGAGCTATTTTATAGGTATTTTAATAACGGGAAAGAGGAAAGTTTGCTGAAATACATTAGTTATCCATATCTAAGGAAATCACATATTAGAGGTCCCATACAACCTTCAAACTCATCTGAAACGATTAATCTGATGTCAGTATTGTCTGAACTGAATTAACACTCATACACTAAACCGGCTACGCTTCAGTTCGACCTGTTAGCCGTCAAGGGCAGACGTGCCTGCCACAGTGGACTGGGAAATGAGCTTCTACGTTACATGGATTTATTTTGGCATTAAAGGCAAAGGAAAATAAGTCTCGATATTGGGTAAAAGATTGGTTCAGAAAAAGGCAAAAATATTCGCATATTAATTTATTGCACGAATTGAAGATTACCTCAAAATTGGCGTAATTTCTTGAAAATAATGAAGAACTGCATGAACTTTCATTTCTTTAATGATACAAAACCAAAATACAATTTTAAGAGAAATTATAACGCCACATGATAGGGTCGATCGATCGATCTGAAGATCTACACGCCATACATTTTATGAACCGATCATCCGTTCATCAGTTTGAAGCATTTATATTAAACCCCTTCGCATCAGATCAGTTGAAACTGAGGAAACGCTGATACACTTTCAGATATTTCGTCCACTCAGATAAATCGTATGTTTTGAGACGATCGATCTGAAGGTGTATGGGACCTCTTATAACAGAACCAATACGATCCGTGACAGTTTATGGAAAAATTGCATCAAAGATATTGCAATACGTCGTTATCACCGTATGTGTCATCATCGTCAGGAAACTGCTTGTTACTGGTTAAACGAAAACATGTTTCAGCTTTTTGTGTCTCTAAAACCGTCATGGACTTAGTTACTTTGAATAATTTATAATAATATAATAATAATTTGAATAAAAAAAAAAGAAATTTTTGCATACACATACTTATGTAGGCCTTAGGTAGGTGCATACACATTTTTGTGGTCACATAAAAATTGTATCGTCCACCATCTTGATGAAAATCCCATTGGTCGACCACATGTGTATATAATCGCATGTGTATTCATGGCTTAATTACTCGTAAATAATAACGGGATGTATGTCAGAATCGATTAGCCAATTTTTCGTTATAGACAGCCAGGTCAGGCAAAATCAAAGCTTGTAACGACTGAATAACGAAAGGTTTCTTTTTTAGATGTATACAATGTAGACACGTAATAATTTGCTAACCTAATGCTATAAACTTTGTAAATAACTTCAGACGTCATGTCCCGTACAGCAAGGGTGACGCAAATCAGATAAGCTGACTCACTTGTACATACGACACATATTTGTTATCAGATAAGCTGATCTGCCGATTTGAAAAAAAGGAGACGGTTCTACGTTCGTCTGTAGGTATTTTTTTTATGTATCTTCACCGATAACTTCGTCAATTGTGGATCAATTTCAAAGATTCTTTTTCATTGGATTCAGTATAGCTCCAAGCCGCTCCCAACGCTAATTGGAACCAGCTTAGAGCTGTTCTGAGTTTTAAGCTTTATTTTATATGGATGATTCTTTTGTATATCATTCCGCTCCAGAATTAGAAAGGAAGGTAATTGTAGTCCTGCTCTCAGTCCTGTATCTGGGGCAAAAGAATAAGTTAACGGTATTCTCCGCCTGTCGTAATGAGCGACTAAAAGAGCGCGGGAAGGAGTGGGGGCTCCGGTCGTCCATTCATGCCACCCCGAGAAGGACAAAGGCGCGTGTGGTCTGCGCTGTCGTGGCACTGCTTGGATGACGGGGATTCTGTAGTTGCCGCCCAGAGAGGTGCTTCGGCACAACACTAGAGGAGCTCCGGTGCGTTCCGTAGGTGATCACGTTGTCCTTCGACAACGCGCTGAGGACAACCACCACAGGAGTTTTCGTGGGTAAAAGCCCCACATAAGCCAGTCTCTCCCCCAGGGGGCTGGATATCTGTGTGTAGATTTCTCCTCCGTAACAATAAATAAAAGACGTACCCTGAATACTTATTTAGGCCAAGATCACTCAAAACGGAGAAATAGAAATTAAACCAACTTCAAGAAACACTGAAAAGTAGAAAATAACTATCCTTTACTAATTAAACTCATGTAAAAAATAGGTTTATAAATGCGATAGAAATACCTAATTATATAATAAAATTTGACAATTATTAAATACTTATACAATTAAATTTGTCAGTTAGTGAAGACGGTAGCAAATCAATGTGCAACAAGAGGGAGTTTACTAGTTTGGTAAGCTTGGCACCGATTTCGGCAAGCAATAACTGTCAACTGTAATTATATACGTATTTGTATCGTATTTATAAGTTATTTTTCTACTTGAGTTTTAATCAGTAAAGGATAAGTTATTTTATTACTTTTCGGGGGTTTTTTTTGAAGTCAGTTTAATTTTATTTGATTCTATTTGCCTCACTTCGTAGTAGGTACGGGCCAGGCTGTTATAAAGTCAGTTATAAAGTCTATGTCTAAACTTATGATAAGTCTCATTGGGTTTTTAAAGCACCTAGGTATATTTATTATTTTCGATAAACTGACTTCAATGTAATTTTTTTTTTTTATTGTAATATTTTAAAATTATTTTATTCTCAATGTAAGTAAGTATCCCTCTTACAGCATGATTAAATAATAAAACCATGTAACCAATGAGTTGTAAAATATACATACTCGTATGTACATGTTATCTTCATTATTGACGTTGTAAAGGTACCTATCGGAGCAGGAAAGCGGGACTTCAGTCCCACTTTCCTACTCCGATACTAGAACTTATCAATCTCTTCACATATTTTCATCGTCACTCATTTGTCCGAAAAAATAACTTTCTTTTGAAATATGTTCTTTGATACCTATATACAATTAACGTAACCATGTATTTAATAGTTTTACTTCTAATGATAAATCCTCTTTGTACCTACGTATTTGTATAGAAACATTATTCAGAAATGTGTAATCAGAGTGTATCTGTAGTTCAAAGGCTTGACAACAGAAATAAGACGAAGGTAATTCGAGTTCAAATCTCACCGCGATGGAACAGTATTAATTTTGTGTGCTTAAGGCTAATCCCGTCTTGCTTATCTTGAACATATTATATGTAAAAGGTATTAAGGTATATGTAAGCAAAATCGGGCTTATGAAACGTGTAGAGTAATTCGATATTTATCAAAGACGTCTTTTGGGTGTCGATTGAGGAAGCGTGCTCATCGGGACCCCTGTCAGCCCTTTTCAGGGCTGTAATTCTTCTCCTGTACACACCATGCAGGACAACGTAAACACGAAAGCTAGAGGACGTCCCCCGAAAGCGACATATACCGGTTTGTTCCCGCTGGTGTGAGCAGAGTGCAGTCCGGCGTTGGGGACCGCCACCTAACACGCTATGCACCTAGCAACGGGAAGTGGAGAGAGGAGTGCAGAAAAGTTGCGTGGAATGCGAGAGGTGGGATTGAATAGAAGATGAATGAAGTGATTGATATAATGGATGAAAGAAGATTGGATATGATATGTTTGAGTGAAACCAATAGAAAGGGCAGTGAAATTGCCGACTTGCCTGGAGGGAGCTTCGCTTTGTGGACAGGAGTACCACAAGAAAAAAGAAGATGCCAAAGGGTAGGCGTCTTACTGTTCTCTCGTTTGGTTAATTGTATAACTTGGTATAAGTGTGTAAACCCGAGACTACTCTGGGTGAGTCTCAAGACAGGGTGGACGAGGATATTTGTTTTGATGGTATATGCTTCAGTGTCTTCTGTCGGTTTAGGCGCGCTAGAGCAGTTTTGGGAGAATAAGTTAGGTATATATCTCTCTCTAGATAAGGAAAGTTCTAGCGACGGTTGAAGAGAATGAGAGAATTATAGTATGTGGAGACTTATGAAGATCAAAGAGCCAGAGTGTTAGCCCACGGAAATGTCAAAAGCACTCGCATAGCTAGACAAAAAGGTGTGAGGAGAATGATGAGATTTGAGGGAGCGAAAGAAGTATGTAAGGACCGCGACGCTTGGCGCTCCGTCCTCTCTGACTATCCCGTTGGGGACACAGCGTGAAGATATGTATGTACATATGTATGTACGTCCTTTGCATTTATTATAATTATATGGCGATAAAACTAATAAAGGACACTGCACCGCAGTCTTTGCTACACTGTTGTAAAACCGTTTACTAACTTGATATCAAACAATGAAATTTGAACACAGCCCTGCGGTCGTGTCTAAAATCGGTCTATTTTCGTAAATAAATATGATTTACTGTTGCCTGAGTTTGCAGATGACATTAAATTATAAAACGTAATTGCTGAAACACAAGCACCTAGGTACACAACTTTCAAATAATAATGTTATAATGAAAATTCAGGTTTCATTCAGATTATATCTATATCTATATGGAATAATGGTGTGATGTCTCCTGTCTTTAGTGAGATGGGGGAGAAATTTAAAGTTAATGTTGACTGTTGGCAGTTTGTAAAATCTATCCGTTTAATATACCTAGTCAAGTCACAGTCAATCTGTGGCTTGACTAGGTATATTGAACGGATAAATGCAGTGTTATGATTGCTGATCTACGAATGAGCACCAGAATTTGTGTGTTGGCAGCATGTTGGTAGTTAAATGCAGATTTACCGAAGAGTTTAATTGGCTGTTTGTAGAATGATGTATGCTAGTATTTACGTTGTGATTGGTTAAAGTATAATTGAATGACAGATGAAATGATGTTATGAAAGGTTTTGTTTGTGATTGGCTATGAAGCATGAGAAAGAATGAGTACTGCAAAGGAATGAATGAGAGAGGAAAATAAAATATGGCGATGAATGGCGATACAGATTGCAAGTTTATTTTTATTTCAGTTTATAATTAAAAGAGATATTTGTAAGAGTTTATAATAAAAAGTGCAGTAGTGAAAAAAGAATTTTATTTAGTACGAAGTTTCCACATTTACATTAGCGAAATACCGCTCGCTGACGGACTCATCACGAGATCTCCGCAACTATAGGTCCGATTGACTTGAAATTTGGCATAGTTACTCCTTTCGCATTGAAGACACTCGGGTTTTACGAAAGTTCTGTCGTGCGAAGCCGGGGCGGGCCCCTACTAATTACATATAAAAGTAAATGTAAAGACCCGTTCTGCGTTAAAACCCAATCTAAAAAAGTCAAGTGCTTATAGATTAATTATAGCATTTCAGTATTCGCAATCTATTATGTTTATTATATTTTTAATATATTAGTTTTATGTAACTAGATTGATTTTGACTAAATATTGGGTCCTTACATATGAAATTAGCGTTTTGTCGTACTGATCACTTTGATCTGAAATATCTCCTCTTTGGTTAAGAATTCCAAATTCAAATTTACAAATTCATTTAGCTGGTACATTTGAGTTTTGAAAACAGTCATTCATTTGTTTTTTTCCTTATTTTTTTTTTTTTGGCGTCGCTTATTACCGCACAATGGAAAACATGAAATATCGGTATATTTACGAGTACGAGTTCTACCGTGGCACCAGTGCTGCAGAAACAGCTCGAAGGATTAATGATGTGTACGGCGCTGATGTCGCAAAAGAAAGCACGGTACGTTTTTGGTTTCAACGTTTTCGTTCTGGAAATTTGGACCTTCAGAACCAACCCCGTGAACGGCCGGAGACCAAAGTGGAAAATGAAGAATTAAAGGCTATTGTGGAAGCAGATCCATCACAAAGCACTTCAGAGATAGCTGCAGGCTTCAGGGTAAGTGACAAAACTGTATTAATCCACTTGAAGCAAATAGGGAAAGTAAAAAAACTTGAACGATGGGTACCTCATGAAATGAGTGAATCGAACTTGCAAACACGCGTCGACTGCTGTGTTACTTTGCTCAACCGACACAATAATGAAGGGATTTTAAATCGAATCATTATTTGTGATGAAAAGTGGATACTGTACGATAATCAGAAGCGCTCGTCGCAATGGCTGAATCCTGAAGACCCAGCCAAATCCTGCCCTAAACAAAAATTGACTCAGAAAAAGTTACTTGTGAGTGTTTGGTGGACTAGCGCCGGTGTCGTTCACTTCAGCTTTCTAAAATCTGGCCAAACGATTACGACAGATATCTATTGTCAGCAACTGCAAACCATGAAGGAAGAACTAGCTGCTAAACAACCGAGATTGGTCAATCGCTCTAGGCCACTGCTGCTTCACGACAACGCAAGACCACACACTGCACAACAAACAACCACTAAGTTAGATGAGCTACAATTGGAATGTCTGCGACATCCACCGTACTCCCCGGACCTTGCTCCAACAGATTACCTTTTTTCCGGAATTTGGACAACTTCTTACAAGGAAAAAAATTCAACTCCGATGCGGCAGTCCAAACCGCCTTCAAAGTGTTTATTGATTCTCGCTCCCATGGTTTTTTTAGTAAAGGGATCAATGAACTGCCTATGAGATGGCAAAAGTGCATAGATAACAACGGTGCATACTTTGATTAATTAAATATATTTTACAAAAAAAAAATTGACTTTATATTCCTCCCGTACAAAACGCCAATTTCATATGTAAGGACCCAATATTTTATGGATAAATTGTACGATTTACAAATTATTGTTATTGTTTGTGCTCCTGTCAAAGGTAGACATGTTCAGAATTTTTAGAGGTACATATTGGTACATATTCTGTGGTATTACATTGTAACATCGTAGTGTGCCCATGTAAGCAAATAAAAAAATTGATTAATATCCAAGGATAATATAATAGGAGTACATAGTTCATACGGTAATCTCATTACGCACCTATTACAAAAATTAAGTACATACTTTATTACTGTCATAAAACCTGCAATAATAAGACCAGACGCCGTGTTCCAGTAGCGGTAAGACAAATCAGATAAGTTGACTACTCACCTGTACATACAACACAAAATTATCTGATAAGCTGATCGACCGCCATTTCGTTAGAAAATCGCACCCACGCATCTACATAGGTACCTACATTTTAATTTTATTTGTTTCACTTCGTAGTACAGACCAGGCTGTCTGAGGTTATATAAAGTATATGCAATAAGAAATAGAAACTTAAGTCTGAAATACACGTATAAGTGAAAATTATAGACATAGTCAGACAGAGAATATGATTTTCCGTAACGGGAAAGATTTTTGGGACGAATTTTATTTTTTTATCCTACATAATACAAATAATAATTACATTTAAAATATCAGAAAAGAATACAAGTAATCAAATTTCTCGAGAGATGACATCACAAGAGGCTCGAGATTGCGAAATTCAAGTAGTTCTACTTGTTATACTTAGAACATGTACCTACGGATAACTTTTTCCGTTCATCTACTGACATTCGTCTAGGTCCTAGTCTAGTTTCTCAACCTGGGGGTCGCGATTGTTATTAAAAGGGGTTGCAGTCTGATAAAAAAAAAACCCTATATACAAAAGATTAATTTATTAATGGCATGAATTTTAGTGTAGTGTAGTAGATGTAAGCCATCAGTACTCCAGCATTCCAGTCCAAGTTTTCGTTTCGTGTTGCTTCAATGAATATATTAAAAAGACCTTCGCCAGATGCTCGACCAGGAATTGATTTGCAAAAAGCATATTTTCTTTAATAGACTGCTAGCATTCATATCGGACAAAAAATAAAAATTGCGCCAAGTTCGGCAGGTTTGTTGACTCGTCGGGCGGACCTGCACCAGCCGCCCTCCCCGGGACCCCGCGCAGTCCCTTCAACGACCCCCGTGTCGGTGCTAAGGGGGTACGTCGTGGCTGCGCGGACCGACGACGGGCTTGCCTTCATTGGCCGGCCCAAGAGAAGGAAAACTTGAAACAAACCCGTGAGCGAACACGTAAAAACCTGTGGGTACCTGGGGACCCCCACAGTATTTACCCTAGCCCTCGGAATGAGCGTCACCCGGGGGTGGTCATTTAGTTCGTCTCATAACTCATGTCCCCTAGTGGGACGACTATGAAATGGATAAACCTTACAAAAATAAAGACGTAAAGAAGGTGAACGAGGAGGAGAAGGAATTTGAGGTGGAGCTCATGTTGGACTCTCAAAGTTCGAGCATGGGGAGTTTGGTCAGTGTTTCGCTAACCCCGAGAGCAGGCGAAAAGCGAACATCCTCGTGGGAGCGTGCGAACTATTCATCTTCGGATTCGGAGGGGAAAAAAAAGGAGGAAATTAAGAAAAAAAATGTGGCGAAAAGAGGCAGGGGCCGGCCGCCTACTACTGGCGAGCGCGTTGGCTTGGCGACGACTAAACAGCTCCTTTCAGACAACGAGAGGCGGGATGCGGAGCTGCGAGCCGAGCAGGAGATGGCGCTGATGAACCTAGAGCTCGCGCGCGCTAGGGTATCGCGTCTCGAAAGGTTGGCTGATGAAGGTTCCGAGAGTCGGGCGGAGTCGGCTGCGGACCTTCAGGGTATTGTGACGAAGAACTTGGCCGCCATCGAAAAGGTGGCCAAAACATCAAAAAACTTGAAGGGGCCATACGTTAAGGCCCTCAACTAAGCCGTCGTTTCTATCAAGGAAACAACCGAGGCCCTGTGCTCCAGATCCTCAACCGAGGAGACTCGCCGGTTGTAGGAGGAGAACAGGCGCCTGCGGACCGAATTGGCAGACCTTCGCTACCAGCTAGCGGAGCTGAAGGAGGAGATGGTCAAGTTTATAGACCGCTCCGTGGCAGCGAGGGAACCCGTGGCGCCCACACAGGAGGAGGTGACGCGAGCGATTGTCGCGCAGGTGGGCGCCATGGTGAACGCCCGGTTTGAGGCCCGAAGACCGGCTTCTGCCAGAGAAACGGTTCCGTCCGATATCTCTGGCAGATAACAGGGTGGGTGTGGAGCCGGAACTCGTAGCTCCGCTACCGGCACAGGGTACGTCCGGGAGTAGCAAAAAGGCTGCTCCCAAGTCCAGCGTGTCCGGCGTTGTTGGGAGGGGTATGGGAGGAAAGGCGAAGGGTAGGGTTCCGGCGTTGTCTGGGGCGGGGGTACCTCCAGGGTCCCGTCCGCTGCCTCTGGCACCGGCCTCCATGGAGGAGGCCTATAGCGTAGTTGCCCAAAGGGGCAAGAAGAAGGCTCCGGGGGGGACTTCTCAGCCCCCCCCCCAAAGAGGACCAGGCCAAGGGCAAAAAGCCCAAGGCCAAGCCTAAAAGAAAAAAGCCGAAGCTCCGAATTCCTCGGACTTCGGCTGTTGTCCTCACGCTTTTGCCTGAAGCGCAGCATAGAGGAGCGACGTATGCCTCCGTTCTGACGGAGGCAAAAAACAAAGTGGACCTTGGCCAGCTGGGCATTACCGGCTTGCTTTACCGGAAGGGAGTGACGGGGTCTGGCATTTTGGAGCTGCCTGGTGCCTCCAACAAAGAGAAAGCCGACGCCCTTGCAGATCGGCTGCGGGAGTGTCTGAGCTCTGAAGTCGTCCGGGTCTCCAGGCCAATGAAATGCGCAGAACTGCGCGTGTCGAGTCTGGATGACTGGGCGACGGTTGCGGATGTTACCGCAGCCGTTGCAAAGAACGGAGGTTGTGCCGTTGAGGCAATAAAGGTGGGAGAGATCCGCCGAGCCCCTTCGGGGCTTGGCGCAGTTTGGGTCCGCTGCCCCGTAGATGCAGCGAGGAAGGTGGCGGGTGCCCGACTACTTGTCGGATGGGTCTCGGCCGGGGTGCAGCTCCTTGAGCCGAGGCCCTTGAGATGCTACAAGTGTCTCAAGGTTGGGCACGTGCGGGTTTCTTGCACGTCAGAAGTGGACCGCAGCGGATAGTGCTACCGCTGCGGCCAAGAGGGTCACAAGGCCGTCGGGTGCAATGCGGCGCCCAACTGCACGTTGTGCGCCGCGAGCGGTCTGCCGGCCGGTCATTTGACGGGAGGGAAGGCCTGTGCGGGGGCCAAGCCCAAAAAGGGCGAAAGCGTGGCTTCTGCCGCCGCCCGTGTGGTTCCTGCCAGGCCAAGAGTGGAGGGAATGGCCACGGACTAGTGGCCTCCCCAGGTGACCAACGCTCTAGCGTGCATTATCTCCGCCGCCGTCTGTAGCGGCGGAGAGCCCACCTGAGGCTTGGGGTGGCATTCGGGGGAGTGCCACCCCTCAGATAGCCTCGAGATGGCGCGCGCGGTGTTTCCGCGCGCCTCTCAAGCACTGAGGGTGGGAGTTCTGCCCTCCCACCCAAAACGAGACGAGGCTGGCGGTTAAGCGCCGGCCGTTGCCGCCGGGGTCGCGGAAGATTACGCCACTGTACCCGTGGCCCCGGTATTAAGGCTCTCGAGGAACACCCTCAGGTTTTAGTGGGTAGTCCGGCATTGCACCTCACAGCCGGGAGTCCCAAATATCCCCCTGCCATCCCCCATGGCAGGACGGAATGCATAAAGCATTTCCTGACGCAAAAAACAAAAAAAACAAAAAAAAAAATTAAGGTTTGTTGACTCGTCAAACCGAATGGTAAAAAATTCATCTAGTTTAACTTTTTCTATTATTTGGTTGTGAATATCGATGGCCATTTCATTAATACGTCTCGATATTGTATCATTTGAGAGGGGTACAGTTTTAAATTCCATCGCGACTCGCAGTACTACTAAGTAGATTGCATGAAGTGCTGCAGTCTCATTATGGTTTTTTATAGCATACATATATACATACATACATATATATACATATCCTCACGCTTTATCCCTCTTCGGAGTAGATTTTTTATAAAAAGTAGCCTATGTCTGTTCTCTGATGTCAAACTATCTTCTTGCCAAATTTAATCATAATCGGTTCGGTGGTCTATCATTTCCCATACAAAGTTTCATCCCCCTTTTCACCATTTTAAGGGTAGATTTTTTTTTAAAATCCTATCATAAGCGCAATCACATGTTTTTACTACTTACCGATTTACATCAAGATCAGTCAAGCCGTTCTTCAGTTATAAAAGGACATACAGACAGACAGACAGACAAAAATTTTATAAATGGTAGAATCGAAGTCAGTTAGTCGTAAAATGGCTATCTATCACAAAATTTGACAGTAAAATTATAATTACAGACAGACGCTAGAGATTTATATAGTAGTACTAGTTGAACCCGCGACTTCGTCTTCGAAATCAAATACATACCCCTTAGGGGTATGTATTTGATAAAAAGTAGCCTATTTCCGTCCCCAGATGCCAAACTATATCCATAACATAACATATCTTCAAGCTGTATCCCTAACGGGGTAGTCAGAGAGGACGGAGCGCCAGGAGTCGCGGTCCTTACACACCTCTTTCGCTTCCTCAAATTTCGCCTCACACATTTTCGCCTTGCTACATCAGTTGCTACATAATCAGTTCAGTGGTTTAGCATTTCCCGTGCAGTTTAGAACCCCTCCCTCCCGTCCTCCTTTTCACAGATTTTTGATAAAGTACTGTATGTATTTTTGACAAATAATGTCTTATCACCGCGCCTAATTTTATCAATACCTAGATTTAGCGTTCCACGTACAAAGTTTCATCCCCCTTTTCACCCTCTTAGGGATATATTTTTTATAAAAAGTAGCTTATGTCCATTCTTTCATGTCAAACTATCTTCATGTCAAATTTCATCATAATCGCGGTTCAGCGGCTTATCATTTCCCATACAAAATTTCATCCCTCTTTCCATCCCTTTAGGGGTAGATTTTATAAAAAATAAGTAGCCTATCATGAGTGCAATCATATGTTTTTACTACATACCGATTTTCATTAAGATAGATCAAGCCGTTCTTCAGTTATAAAAGACATACAGACAGACAGACAGACAGACAGACAAAAATTTTAAAAATGGTAGAATCGAAGTCAATGAGTCATAAAATGACTATGTATCATAAAATTGGACAGTAAAGTTATAATTACAGACAGACGCTAGAGATATAGTAGTATAAATAGATATATTTATATTTTAATATCTTAGCTTTATTAGAAGTAATAGGTACGAGTATTCTACAATTTTTATAATTTAGACGCAATTCGTATAAATAAATATAAATTCATGCTTATAGTTAACTCTGAAATTAACAGATTAACATCATATAAATCAGAAGGTTTATTTGTCTTACGGAGAGCAAAATTTCAACTTTATTAATTGTTTCGCTATGAAGTTATATCGGGGTTAAGTGGTGCGACTTCCTGATATAGAGGTTAGTATGGCAGAACTTGTAGTCATACTTAGTGATTTGCAAAATTTTGAAAGTATGTTTTCTTACTCGATACCAGGAATCACGATAAGTAACGAAACTGACACAAGTATCGAATCGAAAGTATCGATAATATTTGGTATCGAGTATCTTTTTCAAGACACAAATTAAAATCGTTGTGCTTGTGTGGTCATTGCATATCTGCTACGACATTGAATCATAGATGGTCGCGTTAATTATTAAGGACTAGCTGTCGTCCGTGACTTCGTCCATGTGTATTTCCAAGAAATCGTCACTGTATTATATCACATAATAAAAATATAACTCGATCCGCATCTTTAAATTGAAGATATTTAAGAAAAAAATAACACGTACACGTACTAACGGAACATAAAACAGTTTTTTTTTTTGGAACTTTTGTTTATCTTGATATTTAGTTAAGTATTATTCGAAAAATATTCTAGAGCCCGTATTCAAGAACGATACTCAAATGTGAATCTCTTATTGAACATAATTATAAAGAATCGCACACATGTGCGATGAATATCAACATTTATTTCTGTTCTTAAACAAAGATTCACACTTGATCACATTATCGCGCTGAAATATGGCATCTCTTATACATTAGGATATATTTTATCGTCATATGCCGTTCAGAAGCCGAGATTAAGATTGCGTAGGTATATAAAATGGTTTCAACTTATAGTGATTTTTTTGTTGGCCGCATATTTTAAATTATAAGCACGCATTAAAACAAAAGTACCGATACCTGAGTAGTACAGAAATATTGAAAAAGAAAAGATTTATTGATTTAAATTGACATTATATGCTTTTTGATTCCAAGTACACATCCATTCCAAACATCATTCCATACATTCCAAATACATCTTTAAACCCTGAAAAATCAATTTGTCGATCTCAGATCGCCATCTTTAGACGTAGGTAATCCAAAAGATATAGAGTATATTATCAAAGTATCGATATCTAGTAAAGTATTGAAACGAAACTGTTCGTGCTGTATTTGGACAGTTGCCTCCAGAGAATGAAAGGTAGTATGAGTGGTATGATATGTGTTGATACAGTGATAAACTGCCTATTGTACACTGAAGATGCTGTGCGTATAGCACCATCAAAAGCACAGTTGCAGACACAAGTCACATGCATGAAAGAAGAATGTGAAGTGAAAGGATTGAATATGAATGTGAACAAAACTAAAGTTCTGGTGTTTGCAAGGGAAGCGGTACAAATGAAATGTGAGATTTGGGTAAATGGAAAATGTCTAGAAAAATAATGAGATTGTGTATCTGGAGAGTGTGTTTTCGAGGGATGAAAGATGTGAGTTGAATGTGGAGAGACGAGTAGCACCTGCCAATAAAGTGAATGGTGCTCTGTCCACATTAGTAAATAGTGTGAATATATCAAACACTGCCAAAATGGTTGTCTACAATGCGGTGTTGGTGCTAACTTTATTGTACGGTAGTGAGGCCTGGATATGTCCGAAATCGAGCGAAAGTATGATTAATGCAGTAGAAATGCGATCTCTTAGAAAGATGTGCGGTGTCACCCTTGCGGACAGCAATGAAGAGATACGGAGAATGACAGGGTTGCACGACAGTGTTATTGTAAAAATGAAGAAAGAAATACTTATAGATGGTTCGGGCACATAGAAAGAATGAATGATGAAAGACTCACGGACAAAATATACAGAGCGAAAGTGAGTGGTAAAAGAAGCCAAGGAAGACCAAGGCTGACTTATGAAGATCAAATAGCCAGAGTGTTAGCAGATGGAAATGTCAAAAGCTCTCGCATACCTAAGCGAAAATGTGTAAGGAGAATGATGAGATTTAAGGAAGCGAAAGAAGTAAGAACCGCGACGCTTGGCGCTGCGTCCTTTCTGACTACACTGAAAAGGGGGATAAAACTTTGTGTGTGGAACGCTAAATCTAGGTAATGAGAAAATTTGGTGTAGTGATAAGACATTATTTATCAAAAATATATAGACTACATTTTTCAACAAAAATCAGTAAAATTGGGGACGGGAGGGAGGGGTACTAAACTTTGTAGGGGAAATGGTATACCACTGAACTAATTATGAAGTAGCATGAATATAGTTAGACACCTGGGAACGGTCGCGGGCTACCTTTTTTTATCGAGAAACCACCCCTAAGGCGGTGAAAAGGGAGATGAAACTTTAAATGGGAAATGCTGACCCGCCGAACCAATTACGATGTTTGGTACAGAGATAGTATGTGCCCGGAGACAGACGTAGGCTAGACGTAGACTTTTTTTTCAAAAACAATCTTTGAACATACTATGTACATGTGCATATAATCTAATCCGCTTAAAAAGCTTTCCGCGTAGACGAAGTCGCGGGTACAGCTAGTATATATATAATAGGTATACAGACGAATTAGGAACCTCGTTCTTTTTTGAAGTCTGTTTAAAATACAACAGATTTTCGTCCAGTATATACACAAAAAAGAAAAAATCCGGAATGAAAACCGCTACTCGTAAATTAAAATAGAGATACAAAATGAGTTTACGTTACGTTTAATTAAATGTAAGTTTATTTTATTTTATTTTATTTGGGTAGTTTACAGCCAATACATATAAAGTAACCTACATGGTTAAATAAACGCCAATAACAAACTACCACAGATGTTTAGATATTGTTTAATGAAAATTATTTCAAGTATGTAGGTATACTTTTTTACATTGTTCTTTCTTCTGAAAACCAGAAATGATTACTGCGACGTTCTAATACCAATGAGTTCAAAGAACAAAATAATTTTGAGAAACTTGGTGCGACTTAGGCTTTTAGTGATGTGTGACGGTAAGATAATGTAGTCGATTTTTTCCATTGTTCAAATGTCTTGATGATTCTCCATTGTTTAATTTTTTAGTCTACGAAACCAATGTTAGTAAGTTGGATGCCAAGACAGTTTTTTTTGGTCATTGCTAAAAATAATCAAATAACTAAATCGATGTATTTAAAATGGACGAAAAGTGTGTAGAAACTTTTCTTGCACCTAAAGTAATGATGTGGAGCGATGTCATGGAAACCTTTTTCTAGGCCATAGGTTAAACACTAGACTCGAATGTTGAGGAGTGTTGTGAAAAAGGTAGAACTGTATTAGTCTAAATTAGTTAGTCTAAACCAGCAACTAAACAAGCAACTATGACGTTCTTATCATTGACCTGCAAGACAAGCAATTGCAAACGAAAACCTTGTCACACATCAGACATCATAAGTTAATTATCATACTTGAAATAAAACACATAAATATTGCACAATATAATTTCAATAAGTAATTTAATAATAAACGCTTATAATTAAATGAAGTATTCAAATATTTAGCTCACAAATCAGAAAACCTGTTCCCATAGTTGCATGTGATCTACTAAATGAGTTGTAACGAATTGACTACTCTTTAGGTAACAAATTTTTAGTTCCACATTGCCAGTCTTGTAGATCTATATTCTTAATACGAAAAAATACAACATTCGAAATTGAAATAATTACAAATAAGTAGAAAGTAAGAAGAATACAAAGAATTCAGTGTTAGAGTGTAACATACTATGCTAAGATTAGTTAGGTATGCCTAGGTATTACATAATAACTTTGTTCCTAAAAGAAACAAGCTGAATAGCAAGAAAAATGTTGTATTCATTTTAAACAATTTGTACTGTTGTTTGTACCCCGATATTTAAATTGAATTGTAAAATGAGACAAATTGTCGTTAAATAAATGTCTGATAAAAAAAATGTTTTTGAGGTTGACACAAACGGATCATGCACTCACCGTGCTTTTTGGACTAAGCGAACAGATATTACCACGTGTTTGCACATAGGGGGTCAACTGAGTACGGAGTGCCCACATAGAGGCTTGGGTGACTTTCGGGGGAGAGTCACTCCTTAGATAGCCTCGAGATGGCGCGCGCGGTGTTCCCGCGCGCCTCTCACGACATCATGGGTGGGAGTTCTGCCCTCCCACCCAAAACGAGACGAGGCCGGCGGCTTAGCGCCGGCCGTTGCCCGCCGGGGTCGCGGAAGAATGCTAACGCACACCCGTTACCCCGGCATCAAGGCTCTCGAGGAATACCGTCAGGTTTTAGTGGGTAGCCCGGCATTGCACCTCACAGCCGTGGAGTCCCACATATCCCCCTGCCATCCCCCATGGCAGGACGGAATGCATAAAGCATTTCCTGACGCAAAAAAAAAAAAAAAAAGGGTCAACTGAGTAAGCGTGCTGGTCGCGATCCCTGCCTGCCCTTTTTAGAACTGCAGTTGCACTCCTATGCATACCATGCGGGACAACAATTATGATATGATTAAGGCGTCCCCCGATAGCGACGTATACCGGTCTGTTCTCGCTAGTGTGTGAAGAGTGCAGTTCGGAGTTAAGAACCGCCATCCAACGGGCTGTGCACCTCCCTGCGGGAAATGGAGGGAGGAGTGTAGAATAGCTGTGTGGAATGCGAGAGGTGGGATTGAAGAGAAGATAAATGAAGTGATTGATATTATGGAAGAGAAAAGATCGAATTTGTTATGTTTGAGTGAAACCAAACGAAAGGCCAGTGAACTTGCCCGGAGGGGGGCGTCGTTTTGTGATCAGGAGGACCACACGAAGACAGGGGATGCCAACGGGTAGGCGTTTTACTGTCCTCTAGTTTGGTTACTTGTATGACTGAGTATAGATGTGTAAATTCCAGACTGCTATGGGTGCTGTTCAAAATGGGGTTAACGAGATGCCCCTGTATCTAGTGTCAAAAGAAGTGTGTGGAACGAATAAGATTGGGAACGGTAAAAAGCGTGATGTGTGGTGGAATAATGAGGTGAAAGAGTATGTGTATAAGAAGAAGAAAGCATAGCGAGACTAACTATTTTAGCAGCGGCGTTTCTGACTGCCAATTGTAGCCTCGTAATACAATGGTTGGTAAGTAACGATTAAACACCAAAAAATACACTTATGTACTCATAGTTGTATACAATTTAGATTAGCGTAGTTCCTTTTTTTTCTATCCACTATCATTATTATTTACTGTTCAATAGATGTGCATACTCTCTTATTTGACTTATGGAACATTAGTTTTCTCTTTTGAAACACACCGTGTTATTTTCATGGTCTTTTATCCGAGCAATCTTGTTACATGGCATTCTGGACGTCAATCGATATCCCATCGGCAGCGCGATTCTCGAACGTAAATTAGTCGAATTCACTTCTGGATCCGCTGTTAGATTGTCAATTGGTAATCTCTAAAAGCAACAGCACCGCGCCAGCGCCGCGCCACCCCCACAGGTGCGGCGGCGAGTCGCACCGTCATAAATGGATTTTTTTGATGTTTCGCTAAATATAACAATCTAATCTCTAAATTATCATCATTAAGTGCGCGTTTATTGGACACGAATTTCTTCGCGCCGAAGTAACGTCGCTAAGCGGACGCCGCAAAATAGAGCGAAGTACACTATATAGAGTATTTTTTTAACTGGGACAGTATGGAGAAATCCGAATCTATATGAGATACAGGGGAACTGTCTTAGAAACTATTTGGTCTTTTTTTTGAATTTAACAATTTTGGCATTTTCAAATTTTTGGTCGTGTAAGATTTCCATAAAAATTTGTAAAATTGACAAAAAACTTTTTAACGCGGATCAACTCAGTTTTATGTAAGCATCATTTCATTCATCGGAGAAAAAATCTGGACAGCAAAAGTAGTCAAGAAGAAGTAAAAAGAAATAATCAATTTTACTAATTTTTATGACTACTCACACTTGACCAAAAAATTGTGATGCGGAAATTGTTTTCACGAAAGGGACCGAATGGTCCCTAAGATGGTTTCTTTGTATCTCCTATGGATTCGAATTTCGTCATTAATTTCGTTATTGTAAGAAAAAATGTTTTATTAAATTTGACCAACTTTTATTGTTCAGATTTTTTCCTCCGCTACAATGAAATGATGCTTACATGAAACTAAGTCGATCCGCATTAAATAAAAATTTGCTAATTTCACTAATTTTTTAAGGACATCTCACGCTTTACCAAAAAATCGATATTTCCAAAATTGTTGTCACAAAAAAGACCAAATGATTTTAGACAGTTCCCCTGTATCTCTTATGGATTTTGATTTCTCCACACTATCCCAGTTAAAAAAAGAACACCGTATATATTTACATATCTAAGCCCACGTCAAGCTCAAGTAACTTCACTCTGTCGGAAGTGGCCAGAGAGGAATGGAATGTGAGGGTGGGATAGTTTTAGAACTCGTGGTAACCGCGAGCGACCCCGCGGAGACCGCCGTGTCTTTATTAAAAGCGAATGTAAACTCTATTCGCTAGGTAACTACGTTCGAATACCCCTCACGGCACTACTACAGTAGGTTGTAGCAACAACAATATTGTGTGACATCAAAATAAAATACAGTAGATATAACCACTAGTTAACTATTTTGTATTCTTGTAGATTAAGATTTGTTTTACAGAATTATTAAGTAATAATGCGCTCGCACTGTCTCTACATCTCGTTTTATCGCCTCTCCACTCCCCTCCTCTCTTCCTCTCCTCTCCCCCTCAGCGCTCCTCTCCACTCTCTCACCGCACCGCATCTCTCCTCTGCCTCAAACCCGGCTCGCGTCGTCTCGTATCGTCCTGCACCTCATGATCTCTCCGTTACAGTTGGCCGTCCTGCAACAATTGCTCCCGCAGTTGGAAGGAGAACAACGGGTATTAGCTTTTAAGAATACCGAGAGGTGTTTCGATCTCCAGCTGCTTATCGGTGCCTACTGCTTACACTGTCTGTCATATTGGTCGTACGTCTATACATACATACGCATCTTCACGACACAACCCCACTGGGTAGTCAGAAACGACGGCGCCTCTAACATCGCTATTCTTACATACCTCTTTAGCCTCCCAAAATCTCAGCATTCATTACACGCACGCGAATGCGATCTCTGTTGACATCTGCGACAACCGGCTATCTAACCTTTGTAAGTCAGCCCCAATAAGAAAGTAAAAATGAATCACTCACTCTATTTCTGAACATTTAGGTCTCACTACTGTACAATAAACCCTGCAATATAACAGCTCATTGTGGATCACCACCTTGGCAGTTTTAGATATATTCACACTACCAAGTGCCAACCAATGCGGAAAGAGCAATGTTAACTTTATTGCCAGCTCCTACCCACTTCTCTACATCTGTCTTACATCCACATCTTCTGTCCCTGGAAAATATACTTTCGACACATTTCGCAATCTTCTTTTAAGCATATAACTAGAATTTTGCAATGCTACTTATATAAAAGCTCCACATAACCCAATCTTAATTCTCATTCTTCGAGTACACTTGTGATAAGAGAAAGCAGTCTTATAAGCCTTTTTATTTTCCCTTTGATATTTCATACATACCTTCGCGCTGCATCCCTAACATACGGTAGTCGGACAAGACAGAGCGCCAAGCTTCGCGGTTCTTACACACTTTCTTAGTTACCATAAATCTGACCATTCTCCTCACACATTTTCGCCTAGTTATGCGAGTGCTTTTAATATTTCTGTCAGCTAACACTCTGGTCATTCGATCTTTGCAAGTCGGTCTTGGTCTTGCTTGACTTCTGCTACTACTCACTTTCGCTCTGTCATACTGCGTATCTCTTCATTGCTTATTTTGTCCAAAAGGGTGATATGTTTCAATCACACTAATACACCAGACAATACACAAAACTCATCCCAAACTGGGGAATTTCCTATGCTATGAAAGCAGGACGACTACTACTAGGTCGGTCTCCCAGTACACCCAGACCCGGGACAATCTAGAAAAGTTAGTTTCCTAAATTGACCCGACTGGGAATCGAACCTGCAATCTTCCGGAAGCTTAAATGCAACGCCTAAATCCCTGTGCTTCAAGGTCGTCCACATTAACATTTAAAGAATGGACATCCTAACCTGTGCTGGTCACACAGTCTCGAACTCACACTCAGTCACTCACTCTTTGATCACTCAGTATGAATTTATTCACATAGCCGTCTAGGTCTCATGGCGTCGAACTAGCGCACATAGTCGGTCTGGTTACCTAATATCGAACTTGTACACAGCCGTCCCGATTACTCATTGTCGAACTTGCACATAATATGTCTGCCTGGCTACTTAACATCGAACTTATGTTGTACCAAATTGACAGTAATTAATCTTGTCATACTTATACTTAACACACAAAACCTATAGGAACGGGCTTAACTATAGCCAGCTTTCAATTAGGACTAGTCCAAGCTTAATCAGCCTGTAATTTAAACTTCACTTTGTATCAGAAACAGAGTTATGTACACAACCGAAGACCAATTTTCAAGTTTTAAAAAGATTCTTCGGACTAAAAATCGTAATTAAACCTAACTTAACCGCGGTTAAATTATAATTTAGCTATTACATTCATCCAATAATGAAGTACCACTCGAAAGTTTCAAGCCCTGCAAAATCTGAAAAGCTGTTCTCAAAGCACAATTATAATTATTTATTGGAAAAAAAATGTTAAAAGAGTATCTACTATTTCCGTTTGTAGGTAGGTACCTAGTACATTAGCGCACAAACACAAACACACAACTTCACTGACTCGACTAAAAATTACTTTTAATGACAAGATGTGATGACTGTTACGTCATTATTATTAGTACCATAATTGAATTCAAGCCGACAAACAATCGAAGTTTCAAACTAACAGTCTGCTATCTTCCAAAATGTTTATTCAATAGATATGTTGTATATTTAAAGTCATCATTGTTGAACTGTCTAAATGGGTTCATCCTAATACGCAACCGATTCAATACTCGCGAATATTTCATAGCATCTAAAGCATCTAAGCGTAACCACATAAAAAAATAGAAAAGCGGTTTAAAAGCAGCAAAATTACATGAAGAAACACGAACAAGCTAAACTTAAACTGACAATTAGTCACTTTTGACCAGTGTTAAATTTGGCTGCTAGGTATATAATTATGCCACATAGAGTAGGTATTGGACTAACTAGTAAAACTTTTTTCGCGATAAGTCATTTGATCTAAATCTAAACTAAGGTCTAAGAGTAGACCTTTAAACCACGTAATGAAATAAGACGCATAATGAAGCTACCGTAACCAGACTTATTGGCGCGCTCCATAATTTAAGTACGAAAACATTTTCGAACATTTTTTCGTAGCTTTCTCGGATTAGGTTAGATTATATGTACATGTGCATAGAATGTTTAAAGATTGTTTTTAAAAAAAGTCTACGTTTAGCTTACGTCTGTCTGCGGGAACATACTGTCTCTGTACCAAACATCATACTGGCTTCGGCAGTTCAGTAATTTTCACTCAAATTTTCATCCCGCTTTTCACCCGCTTAAGGGTAGTTTAGCCTATGTCCATTCCCAGGTGTCAAGCTATATTCTCATACATACATATCTTCACGCTGTATCCCTAACGAGGTAGTCAGAGAGGACGGAGCGCCGAGCGTCGCGGTCCTTACATACTTCTTTCGCTACCTCAAATCTCATCATTATCCACACACATTTTTGTCTAGGTATGCGAATACTTTTGACATTTCTGTAGGCTAACACTCTGGCTATTTGATCTTCTTAAGTCAGCCTTGGTCTTCCGTGGCTTCTTTTACCTCTCACTTTCGCCCTGTAGATTTTCTTCGTCAGTCTTTCATCACTCTTCTTTCTAAGCGCCCGACCCATCTAAGCATTTCTTTTGTCAGTATAATAAACAAGCTCATTTCAAATGCGTCAGTTAGATTGCAAAGAATGTTGTTGCGATTACAACGATATTCATTTATATCGGTTTATAAGCCAGTAAAACACTTATATATACCTAGCGGATACTTTGTCACGGGCGCCGTCGGGCCGCGACATGTCAATCGAGCAGAACGATTACTCACAAACTGATGTGCAGGTATGTGCATTAACATCTAATAATTCATTAACAGATACACGTTTATTGGTGTTACAAAAATGCACTATATTCGATGAAGAAATGCAAAAGCTTAAGAATCAATTTGGCTATTCTGACGTGTAAATCCAATACACTGTAAGTTAAGACCCAGTGTTTTGATTTAACAGTGCTTATTACGTTTCTCTTACTGTGTTTTATACCCCTATATTTTTGTTATTCAGATTTCGTTGTTCTAGACGAAGTTATGACTTATGACAAATACGAAATACTGTATTGAAAAAACTTATGGGAACTGACACGATAAAACACTGCTACTTTAGTTGCAGTGTCTTGTTATAACAGCGTCAATAACAGTTACTAGATGCAATGTTTAGGTCAAACGTGCATCAAATGAACGCGTTTACAGAGATAGAATTCCAAAGCAACTTAGCATGTTACTTTGCGGAAATTCATTTCGTGTGATGAATTCTTATAATTTTTAAAAATCTTTCGTTCAAAACCTAATTCGGTGCTAGTTATCTGACTCAGTCTGATCTCTTGGAAATTCTTGATAATGCTTCGTAGACAAGCGAAATTAACAAGTTTGAAATTTTGGACGGAAGATTGCTAAATATTGTAAGAATTCATCACATATTCACACCGAACTTTTAACCGAACCGCTCCAAGATATCTATAAATTCCTGTGAATATTCATCAGCAAATATAAGATCCTAAATGAATGAAACATCTAAGTATAACAGAGAAAGAGCAGCAACTTCTGGCGACATATACCAGGTGCCTCGCAATTTGAGTCTCTTTTGAACTAAAAAGCAGTGACGATTTCTCAAGTAATTTACGCTACATCGCAGCCCTGAAAAACAAGTCAGCGACCTAAAAAATTGAGTCTCAACCTCCTGAAAAAAATCAAAATTAAGCAGTCTGTCCTTGACTTGCTATTAGTAACGACTTCCCAAGTCGTTACGCAACACATTAGCCCGAACAGTCTCGTCAACCTCCTCGCAAATTCAGTTTCTATCTCCTCTAAAAATAGTTAAAAGAAAGAAAGACGTGCACACTACCAATGGAATGACCATTTCCCGAGTCATTCACACGATATATCAGCTACCTCGCAAATTGAGCATCTATCTCTTTCAAAAATACAGAAAAGTATTATGCGACTGTAATGATAGCGACGATCTTCCGAGTCATACATGCGATACAACAACCACTTCGCAAAACAAATCTTCACTTCCTACTATGAAAATAAGAACAAAAATTGTCTGCATCTCTGCTGGAACTAACGATATACCAAATCACACATTGCTACACATCAGCCAAAGCAGCCACATCAGCTACCTCACCAGTGGAACCGCAATCTAAAGCTAAAGAGTCAAAAATGCAAAAGAAGAAGATAAGAATAACCAAAAAAAAAGAATAAGCGTCCTATTTTGTCACCATGTGCTTGTAAAATACAAACTTTTAACGAGAAGAAGCATGTGCTGAATCAGATCCTTTAAGATCTCCATCTTTGACTTGTCGCACTTCTTCAATTGCATTTTCTAAGCAATATAAGATTGCAATGGAAAACTTTATTCTGAAGTATGATCCCGTTCAATCACATTCGCAATAGCAATGCATCGAGTAATTAGAGAGAATGAAGCGTCAAGCATCGCGGTCCTTGCATACTTCTTTTGCTTCCTCAAATCTCGTCATTCTCTTCACACATTTTCGTCTAGGTATGAGAGTGCTTTTGACATTTCCGTCTGCTAACACTGGCTATTTGATCTTCATAAGTTAGCCTTGGTCTTCCTTGGCTTCTTTTATCACTCACTTTTGCTCTCCAGATTTTTTCGTCAATTTTTCATCACTCACTCTTGCTACGTGCCCAAACCATCTAAGCATTCCTTTTTTCATATTTCAATAACACTATCGTGCAACCCTGTCATACTGCGTGTCACTTCATTGGTTTTTTTGTCCGCAAGGGTGTCGCCGCACATATTTCTAAGAGATCGCAATTTTACTGCATTTGTCTTACTTTCACTCGATTTCGGGCATATCCAGCTTTCACTACCGTACAATAAAGTTGGAACCAACACCGCTTTGTGTAGGGCCATTTTGACTGAGTTAGTTATATTCATACTGCCTACTAATGCAGACAGAGCACCGTTCACTTTATGGCCAGCTGCTACTCGTCTCTCCACATCCAACTCTCATCTTCCTTTCCTCGAAAACACACTTCCCAGATATTCAATTTCGTTTACTTGTTCTAGACATAACATAAACATAACATAACATAACTTCACGCTGTATCCCCAACGGGGTAGTCAGAGAGGACGGAGCGCCAGGAGTCGCGGTCCTTACACACCTCTTTCGCTTCCTCAAATCTCATCATTATCCTCACACATTTTCGCCTAGGTATGCGGGTGCTTTTGACATTTCCGTCTGCTAACACTCTGGCTATTTGATCTTCATAAGTCAGCCTTGGTCTTCCTTGGCTTCTTTTACCACTCACTTTCGCTCTGTATATTTTCTTCGTCAGTCTTTCATCACTCATTCTTTCCATGTGCCCGAACCATCTAAGCATTCCTTTCTTCATTTTTACAATAACACTGTTGTGCAACCCTGTCATACTGCGTATCTCATCATTGCTTATCCTGTCAGCAAGCGTGACACCGCACATATTTCTGAGAGACCGCATCTCCACAGCATTTAACATACTTTCACTCGATTTTGGGCATATCCAGGCCTCACTACCGTACAACAAAGTTGGCACCAACACCGCATTTTGGATGGACATTTTAGCAGTGTTAGATATATTCACACTACCCACTAATGCAGACAGAGCACCGTTCACTTTATTACCAGCTGCTACCCGTCTCTCCACATCTAACTTACATCTTCCATCCCTCGAAAACGCACTCCCCAGGTACACAATTTCATTCACCTGTTCTAGACATTTTCCATTTACATAAATCACACATTTCGTTTGTACCGCTTCTCTTTCAAACACCAGAACCTTAGTTTTGTTCACATTCATTTTCAATACTTTTACTTCACAATCTTTTTTCATGCACGTGACTAGTGTCTGCAACTCCGCTTCTGATGGTGCTATTAGCACAGCATCGTCAGCGTACAATAGGCAGTTTACCAATGTGTCACCACATCCCATACCACTCATATTACCTTTCAATCTCTGGAGGCAACTGTCCAAATACAGCACGAATAGCCAGGCAGACATCACGCAGCCCTGTCTGACACCAGAACAGACTTCAAACCAGGGCGACAGGTCACCGTCTATCCTTACACAGGCTCTGTGGTCTCGATATAATGACCTCACAGCCTGCAGTAAGGAGCCCTCCACGCCATATTCAGGCAGAAGACTCAACAATTTCTTCCGCACTACTCTATCGAATGCTTTCTCTAGATCCACGAAAGCGCAGAAAACTTTCCGACCTAAAGCCAGAAACCTTCCCACGATAACGCGAAGCGAGAAAATCTGATCCATACAACCCCTACCATTCCTGAAACCACCTTGCGCCTCCCACAAATATCTTTCTGAAACGCCTTTCATACGTTCACTCAATACTTTAGTATAGACTTTACTCGCTAAGCTGACCAAGCTGATGGCCCTATAGCACGCACAGTCTAGGTAGGAACCTTTCCCTTTATATAAAGGTACTATGACTGCCGTGCGCCAGTCCTCTGGAACCTCCCCCTTCTGCCAACAAAGGTTGCAGAGTGCACAGAAGGCATCCCAGACTCTAGGACCACCTTACTTGATCATCTCAGCAGTCACCTCATCAATTCCCGCAGCCTTTCCACATTTCAAACTTCTTATCACTTTCTCAATCTCTTTCATACTAATGGCATCCTCCAGTCCCTGGCCCGAGTGTGGCAATTCATTAGAATCGCTCTCAGTATCAGAGACGGAGTCGCCACTCTCATACAGTTCTCCATAGTATTCACTCCATCGCTGCAGAACATCCTTTTTATTTGTAAGCAGGTTGTTGTCTTTCGAACGCACTTTATTCATTCTGCAAGGTGCCGGATCACTTCGGTACTTACGTACTTCTTTCCAAAATAATTTGAAATTTTCCTCGAAGTTATCCGACATCTTGTTTTCATCTAGCACCCTACACCTTTCACGCTTCTCTTTCACTAGTGCTTTCGTTTCTGCTTTCTGCAGCTTATACCTGTCTTTCATCAAATTCTTCTTACCACAGTCATTTTTAGTAGCAAGGTAGTCTCGCCATGATTTCTTCTTCCTATACACAGACTCTTTCACCTCATCATTCCACCACACATCACGCTTTTTACCATTCCCAATCATATTCGTTTCACACACTGCTTTAACAGCCTCGATCATACTATCTCTAAGGTTCTGCCAACATTCTTCAAAATTCTCACTCGTCACTTTCAATCTGTCGTCAAGCTTACCGGATATTACCCTTTCATATTAATTCCTGGTGGTCGTTCATGTTGCAATTATTAAAGAACTAAAATCTTCAAGAGAGGTATACGATTTCAATGATATTGTGCAAAAAGAAAATATGTAAAAGTACTCTCTATGATAAAATTCAGCAATGTCACTAAAATGGCATATCCAAAAGATATCAATATATGGTATTTAAAAATAATACTGCAGTTCGTACGCGGAATTTAAGTACATTAAATTGTTATGGTAGCTAAAATTCATAATTATTTAGTCAATCCAATACACTGCAATTTGACTTACAGTTTCTTGTCATAACAACGTTCGAACAAATCTTTAAGGCGTGTCCTGACAACACAAGTTTATTGTAATATCTTCATATTAAAGTATGTATTTTCAATAAATTGTAGATGACTGAATAGAAAATAAAATTATCTATCATATAAGTTTAAAACATATTTATTTCATTGACAAATTAATACTCAAAACAGCAAAAGTTTAATGCATATGTACGATAATAGATTGTGATAGATTAATTCACCAATTGAAATTGAACGCGATCAGTTTGAGTAAATCCGAGTTAAGCCATTAAACTCGGTTCAAGTGCTGAAATTCATTTCACCAACGCAAGTAGAACGCAGTTAATGCTGAACTCGGTTCATATCTTGAACTTCCAATTTTCTACGTTTAAGCTCCTTGAACGCGGTTCAAAAGCCGTCGCTGTCAACGTCGGGCCCTTTTAATTTTTGAACATACATAGGTATTTAACCACGCTAAAGATTATAAAATGCAACACCTATGTAGTGTAATATCTGTGAAACAAAACACCCGAAGTAAACGAAAAATAGCACAGAAACAGAACAATAACAGTACTGAAAAAAAAAACAACAAACATTGCAACGATAAACAATATTTTTTTCTTCTGTGAGGAACGGTCGTCATTATAGTTTTTTACAAACGATGCGTTTAGTTGTCAAAAATTTGTTAAAATTCATAGGAAGTCACTGTCACGTACTAGTATGATACCAGTTATTGATTTGAAAAACGAAACGCAACCCGTTGACTTGAACTCGATTAGAAAGTAGCAGGTGAAATCTGTTAACATTTGATCGAAATCTATGAACTCAAGTCACAATGAACTTCGTTCTACTGAACTTGGTTTAAAGGGTAAATGGTGAAAATGTTTATGCATGATAATATTTTATGATGTAAATTAATTAATGAATTATGTAATGAAATTAAAGCATATTGTACCTTTCTTTTGTTGGAGTAAAGATATGTATGTAGTATAATACAGAACTTGTAAATTATAGTATAGATTAAAATAATGATGTAATTTCTATATAGTCTAGCTAGTCTAGCATGTTAAGAAGGAGGAAGTGGAGATGTTATTAATGATAATTTATGTATATTATTATAATAGATATATGTAATATGTATGTGGATAAAAGAAAATAAATCAGTCAGTATGCAACTAAGGTCGTGTTTATGTTGTTTCCATAAATATAAAGGAATAATATCATAGTGAAAGATTCAGGAGAAATAAGAAAATATCTAGGAATGGAAATTACGAGAGAAAGGGTCAAAACAACCATTAGGCAGAAAAAATGGTAAAGAAGATTATAGAAACATTCAACATGCAAGAAAGTAAAATACATCCATGGAGACAAATTTCTATCATAATGAGGGAGAAATAATAAATGCACCCTATATAGAGCTGCTAGGTATGCTACTCTTTATCTCAATGAATAGACGACCCGATATAACATAAGCTATTAGCTATTTGAGCAGATTTTTGTTAAACGGAACTGTCACTCTCTTTGGGCCGTTGAAAGAAATTTCTAATAGAAATAAGCTGTACACTTTCCTCATCTTCTCTACATGTAACTTTCTGTTTGTGTATTATGTGTGTACAATAAATATTTAAGTAAATAAAATAATTAACTAGAGTAATCCTTCTCGCATGACTTTGGCATTCTTTTCTACATTAAACATAATAACTATCGATGTTATAAACTTCTCAGGTACTATAAATAAAACATTATTTTACGTTAGTAAACTAATTAATTTGTGACATTATTGTGCAAGGGACAAACAAACAAGATTTAAATATACTGAACATTATTTTTAGACGACAGTGCTTTGAGAGGACATAATTGTCCCCAAAAAAGAATAATATTATTATAATATATTAATTATTATAATTTCGTAATAACATTTTTATTTCTTTTTAAATACAAATTACAGTATATTATTTCTAATTATATTTATTGTTTTGTTGCTTCTTCTTGATCTTTTGTTTAAATTGTGATCATTCATGTTTAACAGACTTCCAAAAAAGGAGGAGGTTGTCAATTCGGTTGTATTTTTTTTATGTTTGTTACCTCATAACTCCTTCTTTTGTGAACCGATTTTAAATATTCTTTTTTTGTATGAAAGGATATACTTCTAAATTAGTCCCTTTGAAATTTCATTGATATTGGAAGTATAGTTTCGACGACACACCAAATAACACTAAATAAGACGACCTGGTTATAACCTTTATTTATGATGATTCTCTTGTATGTCATTTGAAAATCCACCAAAAGAAAAGCTACACGGCACAAGCAATAATTACGAATTAGCTACAATTGCAAATATTAATGCGTTACTCTTACTATGTAGATACCGTAATACGAGTACATATAAACAAATACCAACCAAGACAAATTCTGTAAACACAGATTCTTTCTTCAAAATACGTCTGATTTCTTTGAATGAAACAGTTATGCTCGAAATGTCTGCTTACACACCATTATATTTTTATGAGGCTCTCAGTCTATACTATTTAGCATTCGTATTTATTATCGAGGAACTGCATTTACAAGAAACCTGGAAATTATTGACAAATATTAAATTAATTTTTTGTATCTGTTTAGCATACTTTTGAAAGAAAATTTTGTTTTCATTATTTATAGAATAACAGAGACTGTACAAAAACAAAATATTAGAAAATATCGACTAGTCGATAAATTTTATTCGATGTCTACGATAAACTTTTCAAATTCACGGACACAAAATTCTTTCTATTTTACACACAATTCAGAAATAATAAAGAATTTGATAAAAAATTAATAAATTAATAATTTTAAATATAAATACAAAGAAAATAAGAGTAATGAAAATAGTACTGCGTAGTTTGTATTTACCTGTGAAATGAATCTTAATTTGGGTTATCGTTATAAGCTACATCACAATGTAATACAGAACACGATACCATTTTTAATAAAATTCAGGACGATTGCGAAAAAATTCACATAATACAAATAAGTCGCAATTTGACAGGGGACTAATGGAGACTAATCAGTTTTTCAAACTAGTTCTACGAACATTTTGTCTCCGGCTGTTTCTTGCACGTAGATTTTGCCGTAAAAACCGCAGGCTTATTACCTAAAAATTTGCAGACAGCGACAGCCACGCGATCATTGCGCGTCCGGTGATTATTTGTAATAATATCATGTAAGACGATTGCGTGTCTATTACGCCATGACTGTAAATACACTTTTTGCGGTAGATTTAGCGCCACTATACAAATTACATTATACAAATTCTCGTTTTGACAGCAGATGTCTCGGGATATTTGGCTGTCGCATGCTGACTGCAGGTTAGGTAATAGGGGTGCATTTGCTCTCGCATACTTTGTCTATAATTACGCTAATATATTATGTTTATAGTACACACAGAATTGAATACTCACATATCTACGGTAATAGTACAATAACGCATTAGTAGCTCTGTTAAATATCGCGTAAGTGAAATGAGACAAAAAAGCTTGAGAACCCTAAGTTAACAATACTTACATACTATTCTTTTAACAAAATGCATCCTTACGGTACATTCAGGGGACCAATTATATTATTAGAAGCTACACTATATAAATAATGTATAATTCGGCGCCATGACAAATATGAAGATATTAAGCTTTTTCAGCGTCCCGTTAAATTTGGTCCATTTCACTTGGATACGCAATATCCACAAGATCTAGTTACGCACTTATGCGTTATCTCTGACGATATCTGCATCCATAATAGATAAAAAATGTTACTTTCCTTGTGATTTTATTCCCTCTATCTTAGGTAAGTAAAAAGATAAAAGCTTGCTTCAAGAATATTACTAACAATCTATTGCCAGACAATATATTTTAATATCTAAGGTATAAAAATATTTAATGTTAATAAAATAATGTGTAGTTTTAAGTTTGTAAATATTAACCTATGTATGTACTTTATTATGTTAATAAAATATTAAAATAAAGAAATGTCGTTTTTTCTGGTTTCAGTCGTCAAATAAATGTATCTCTAAATTAATTTTAGTCTTTTTTTGTTCACGTGATACTTTTAAATTTATAAGCAGCATATAATGGACTCAACGTGCATCATTTAAAATATGCAAACCGTAACCCTCGCTCATAAATCACTCGCAGAGTATCGTGGCTTTTGAAATCCACAAATATACTTCAAGCAGAATCCTTCACTCGGAAAAGGGTCGCACCGTACTGCCTGACCAGCGAGCACAATTAAACAGCATACACTGTTGTGTACATTGTTGTATAGTACAGACTTACAGTACTATTCAATACACACGTATATGTATGTTACGTATATCTTTACAATTTAGGATTATATCGAGATCTGAAATTATTCTCAATAGATCGCCTACTGTGAAATAACTAAATATTTATCAATCTTTCCTATCAAATATTATATTTTTCCGTAAGAGGAGCAAAGCAAATAACGAAAAGACCAAATTACGGAACTAAGAACGAGTTTCACAAGAAGTGACAGTCTTTATTTGCTCGTGTTTATGTTTATAAAGCTGAAACTGAATTAAATTTTATGGCGCGTAGCCGATAGCTTGGCGTGCTATTGATGGCCAACAGGTGGTTTATTATAATTAAACTACGACCATGAGAACGAATGATTGGTGGGAAGCGTGACAAGCAGTCAATTCCGGAGATCATGGCAAACTTGGCAGCTGGCCGTGGCACGGCGCGACGCTCCGTTATTAATTTAATAATTTTCCACGTACTTTTTACTTTTTTAATGTCGTTTCTCAGTTTTCACGGATTTGATGAACCAAAAGAGCACTATACCTACGTAATCGATGAGCGATTATTATCCTTTTTACATCTTGTCATAGTTCATTAAAGTATCAAACACTTAATTATTTGGTGCTGTACAACAAGTAGTAGGTGCCTATTTTAAATTTGTGATAAGTTATGTCTGTTAAAGCTACATTCGATGAAAGTACTGTGAAAATTTATATTATGAATAAAATATGTTTACTATTTATATATTTAATAACCACTAGATGAGCCAGAAATACGTTCTTCACTTCTTTTTCATTTTAATTACCTGATGCATGAACTCAGGCAATTACTTCTACAACGACTACACCTAAGATAGGAGTCTGATTAATTTTGTTTTGTTTTGTTACTTTCTTACGCACAGTTAAATTCGTGAACACAATCAAAGTACCTTGTAATTAAAAAGAACAGTAGTCAGTCGATAAAAAATTATTAAAAGGTTCACAATTTTTGGATGTTTTAAAATGTTTTTTATAATTCAAACGGGATGATATGTATTTGTGTATGTATGTATAAGTGTGTATATGTCTAGTGTGTGTGAGTGCGCGTGTTAGCGCGTGTGCGTGTGCATACGCGTGCGTATGTTCTTATGTACGTACGTACGTATGTATACTAGGTTAATGTGAAAGGGGGTATAAATCCACCGGGGTTACAACGTGTCCCTGTTTACTCTAATGTTTCAGATGTAATAATTATGGGGTACGTTTATTTTGTTTTCAATACAAAAAAAAACATTAATTTAATAGAAAAAATGTACATTCCTATGATTATGCCCCATATTTCAAAGGTTTGCTAGCGACGTAATAACGGTCATATTAGTGTTGCCTAACCTTTATTTTTTTTTTAACTTTGTGTTGTTACACTAAAATTATTGACTTTTGGCGAAGTTGTAAAACGCAAGTATTCCGTTGTCATGGGTACTTCAGTACCTTTTCGTATTCAACTATCCTTTCGAAATAACCTCGTATATGTATAAATAGAACTATCGGATTACACCTTTAAATAATTTACTTGAAACTTCATTAAAAAAATTTATGATAGATATAAAAAGTTATTATAATAGGGGTTATAAATCCGCCGGGGTTTCAACGTGTCACTGTTGACTGTTATATTGCAGATGTAATAATTACGGAATACATTTATTTTATTTTCTATACAAAAAAAAACATTTATTTAATAGGAAAAAAATGTAAACTTTTAAACTTTCGCGCTGCATTATAAATATCTAAAAACACGGGAACAATTTATCAACAGCGTGGAATCCTGTGATTCAAATGACAAAACCTCGTTTTTCACAACCAGTTAAGTGTGTGGACACCGTGAGTGTTGTGTATAGGAACCCTAATAATTATTTACAAATATCGGGGGTAGATGAAATAAAATCTGCCTCGGACACGGAGTGAAGCTTGCTGCGACAGTTTACTTGAGACCACGGCCGATGCAACTCTGCCGAAACGTCAAGCGAAAATAAAAGGTAATCGCGTTAATTTCCGTGTTTTTAGGAAAAAAAAAGTACAACGCTATCATTATGCCCTAGGCATATTTTAAAGTTTGCTAGCGACGTAAAAGCGGTGATATTAGGGTTGCCACACCTTCATTTTTTTTTACCTTGAGGTGTTACACTAGAACTATTGACTTTTGGCGAAGTTAGTACAATGCAAGTTTCCCATAGTCGTGAGTACTTTTAAACTCTTTCGTATTTACCAATCCTTTCGAAATAACCTTGTACATGTATGTGGGTCATGTTGATCCACCTCAATGTTCGTGCAATAATTTCCTACCATTATAACGTCGGGTTAAAGCACTAATAAAGACGGTAAAGACCCGAATTAAATATACTTTTTCTTGCGCAATGGTCTAATTAAACACTTTTTTAAAGTTAGCTTTTATTTTATTCGAAATATGAATACGTGGATGAATGTAATGTTTTACGGTAAATGTTGAAAAGTGACATTAGCTTAAAAGTTCCTGAAAACATGTTGTTATTTGAAATACAAACATCAAAGTGAACCTTATTTGTACTTTGTTCGTAAATTGTAATACAGAGTATAAACTAACATTAAGTAGGTATTCATATTTTAAAATTCCTGACAAAGGAATAAATAGCGAACGAACCTGAGGACCGAACAGTTGTGCTTGTCTTTCTGGATTTTAATTAGGTAAGTAAATACATGTACATTAAAAGACAAATATATTTTGTTAGCTTATAAATTGAACTCTAAATAGCAGTCTGTAGTTACTTACATAAAAATAAAAGTCAGACCAAGTGTATACAATTTGATTCTCTAATATTATACTTAATCTCTCATTACATATAGAATTTATAATTATCTATACTTCTATATAAATCTCTAGCGTCTGTCCTTATTATAATTTTACAAATGTTGTGATACCATTTTTTTAATTTTTGTCTGTCTGTCTGTATGTTCTTTTATAACTGAAGAACGGCTTGACTGATTTTAATGAAAATCGGCACGTAGTAAGAACATGTGATTGCGCTCATGTAGGCTACTTATTTTTTAGAATATCTACCCTAAAGGTGTGAAAAGGAGGATGAAACTTTGTATGGGAAATACTAAACCGTTGAACCGATTACGATTAAATTTGGCATGAAGGTAGTTGACATCAGAAAACGGACATAGGTCATTTCATCCTTCCGTCCTTTGTCAAAAATCTGCCCCTATGCAGAACAAACATCGGTAAGATGATAAATACAGGCAGATCAGTAAGACTGCACTGGATTCGTGCGCATGCAGGGATGCAGGGCAATGAAAGGGCCGATGAGCTGGCAAAGGACGCGACACTCAACAGGAAGACGAGGCCGGATTACGATAAGTGCCCCGTCTCATTCATCAAGCGACAGATCCGACTGGAGTCGATTGATGAATGGGACAGGAGGTACGTAAGTGAGACAACGGCCTCAGTCACCAAACTGTTTTTCCCGGACGCCACCAAAGCTCATACGGTAGTAAGAAAGATAAGTATGGACAGCGTGATTATGCAAGTGTTCACGGGCCATGGGGGGTTCTCTGAGTACCTGCACCGTTTCGGGTGCAAGGAGAGCCCGGCGTGTGTCTGTGACGAGAATGTGAGTGACAGTGTGATGCATGTTTTGTGTGAGTGTCCCGCCTACAGCAGGGATAGAATGGACTTAGAGATGGCAATCAATAAGGAGCTAAACCAGGAAACAATAAAGTATATTATACAGGATAAATATGATAGAGTTAGCTTTATAAAATATTGCCGAAATATAAAGTGATAAACAGAAATAAAACGCTTAAATAAAAATATAGACTAAAATGAACAAAAATGGTATAAATAAGTCGCTGAAGTGATTATGATGAAATATGGCGTAGAGATAGTTTGATACCTGATAATGGACATAGGCTACCTCTCAGGGGGTGAAAAGGGAGATGAATCTTTGAATGGGAAATGTTAAGCCACCAATTATAATGAAATTTGGTACAGATATTTGGTATTTATATTTGGTACGTAGCCTTTTTTCAAAAACAATCTTTGAACATACTATATACACGTTCATGTAATCTATCCTAAACCGGGAAAGCCACGAAAAAATTTCCGCGTAAACGAAGTCGCGGGTACAGCTGGTATAAAATAATAGTACAGTAATAATATTATTATAATTATTTTATAGTGATACTGGGTGCACCCAGCGAATTACCCGCGGTAAATATATAAAAATTTGTTAATAACAACTAAATAATAAAACAAATACCCTACATATATTGCAAGAATATGGTGTGACCTGAGAACATCCTGAGAAGTCGCCAGTCACTCGCAAGTTACACGATAACTAACGAACGCACCAACGCTATATTTATCAAAATAAATATGTATGTAAATGTTTGTTTATTCGAAATTATAAATCTCCAAAAGTTATTTAACGATTGCTTTGAAATTTGGACACAATGTTGCATTCGAATACGCGCCTTTCTATATATGTAAGTATAATATATATGTAAGTACTAATAATACTTACCTAATATACTTACTGAATTAGTATTAAATATGTAAAGATTAAATCTCTTTTCTGATGTTGGTAACAATTTATTTGTAAATATTATATGTCATAGTGATAAATAGACGTTTTCATTTCATTTCAATCAATTACAAAATGATTTTAAATGCATCTCACTTTAATGCTTGTTTAATCGATAAAAATACAAAATTCTAAGTTCTAAGTTGTAGTAATCAAAGTGATTATTAACCACTACTTATTATCATATCAAAAACACAAAACTATGTGTTATTAATATCTAGCATTTGTAAAACGTAGTGTTATGTATATATACCAATTACGGCTTAATATTACCTATAGTACCTATATATTATATACATGTATCGTTTGTTCCAGTTTCATAATCAATTAGTAATTCACAGAATGAAATCAATGCATACGAGATCAATTAACACGTTGTTTAAGAATTTCAACGGTTAAACCATAGACTTTAAAAGTGACACAACTTAAACAAACCGGTCCGCCGGTAAATATGGACCATTCACATCAAACAAGCCAACCTGCTAATAGAACTTTTCAAGAATTCAACCGCTTAGTGAGCTTGATTTTTAGAGGATAGGACGGTGACGATGAAAAAATTTTATTCGCAGTCAAGCCGAATTACTTCACTTTGAAAGTAGGCGCATGACGTCAAGTCTATCATTTTAATATGTCTATGGGTTAAACGGAATGATTTTCTTCAAAGAGAAGTGTACTTCATTGTGTATAGGTACCTAATACGTAGGTACCTACCGATCACAGAATTTCTAAACAATGGTGTGAGAGTTCATTGTTATATTTGATTTGCTCTCTAATTAAATAATAATAATGTCAACATTATTAATATTTACAAGACAATAAATTTAATGAACACAAAGATTATGTTACAATTTTAAGTGGAACAACATTAAAACATTTGTGTGGTTTTGTGGGTTGATCAACTATTAAATGAGTTACTGGTCGGTTACTTTGCAAATTTTTTTTAAATTTATTTAATGTCTTCATAAATGAAAAATTTAGATAATAATTTACATATTTCTAAATCAGTACTAAGCAACGTAAAATCTTCGAAGAATATTAAAGTAGTCCCTTGGACAACCGAAAGTAGGGATTGCAATCCGAAAAACCGGATCCAGCATCATTAGATGTCTATCGGATCCGGCACCAAATTACCGGATCCGATGCCGGATTCCTTAAATTTAAAAAAATACATGAACTTTGAATGCATTTTATCCGCAGCATTTGAGCTTTCAACGACGTCTTGCTCATTCCTCGTACTTACCTCGTTCAGAAATAAAATTTTAATTTCCAATTTCTTAGTAGCCTGGGACAGTAGGACAGAAGGCACCGTGCTTTTGCTGTCGAGGCTTACATTCCGAGTGGATTTTTGCTGTCTAAAGCACGCCGTAAATTTAACAATCGATACCGTATTCGTCAATGAAGTATTTTCACTTACATGTTTGAGTGAATACGAACAAGCAGAATTATCGTTACTGAGATATTGGCAACTCAAGACAAATACATCAAAACCCTTTGCAATGCACAAGCGATATGCGATTATCGGACCCTTTTTTTTTAAAACCAGCTCGTCCAATCTGTGGCCGTAAAAAGATATAATATACGATATCGTATAGCATCGTATAATATACAATAAAAGATTTTTTCATACTGGAATTACAGAATAGTCACCACTTCAACCGAAATACGTGGTTCTAACAGGACGGGGCTACAGCTCATACAGCTAATGTGTCTTTGAACACAGCGGGGCAGTTATTTTCAGAAAAAACATATCTTGCTGTGGCACCATACCGTGGCCACCCAGGTCACCATTTTTGAGACTTCTTTTTTCATATGGGGATATTTAAAATCCGTCATTTACAAGACAAATTCGGGCACTATCACACAGCTATAAAAATTTTCGAGCCGAAATCAGCATGATTCTTCAGGCGTTGTGTGAATGAGTTTTCAAAACATGCATGCTAAACTTGAAGAGCATGTGAAGCTCAAAAAAAAACCCGCTTTTGTTGTTCTTCAATTTTATAAAAATGTTAGTTTTTTTTACAATTTTCTAAAGTTTTAAATCTGCCACTGTATATACCCTTAAGTTTCTTTTGGAATGAATAGGAAAAATAGTTTTGTTATGACCAATTCGGCCGGATTCGATCGGATACGGCCGCATCGAAGGGAATTCGGCCGGATCTAACCAGATTTAAATTGGTACCGGATTGCAATCCTTAATCCGAAAGTGCTTTATCTCCTGCGCAACCACGAAAGTAGGGAAAATATTACAATACTGTTAAAAGTTAATTCAAAATATTAATGTGATAGACATTAATTTTATGTAAATACAATATTTATGTATGAAATGAATAATGTAACCTAATATTTTCCGAGTAATTTTTGTTAGAAATTCAGGGACAGGGACATCAGTGAGACAAAAGTAGTGATCGATCCTTTTATAAAAATTAGAACATTATAAAACTTCTACTTTTGACTACTTACAATAATACATATATAGTCTGTTTCAATTCAATCTCCCAGAGCCATAAACAATCTTATTATGTTCCCTTACCACGGCCGGAAAGAAGACGAGAGAGCATCTTTGTTTTATTGTTGTCATCTCTTTCACTCTTAAATACACTGAAATATCTTTGAATAATATAAAGCATTATTCAAATTATCTTGTACGAGGATGTAACGCGTAATTGGCGACTACATGACACATTGATGAACCCAGATGATGTGATCACAATGGCGAATGATACCCCGTCATTTTGAAAAGATCTAAAGTTCGAAGGAGTCGAAAAGATTTGTACGCTTCGTAGATTTAGAAAAAGCAGACAGAGTATGTAGCAGTCATATTGAGTCTCCATCGACGTGGAGAACGATAACTTATAATATTTATAGAGGCACGTAATTACTTAAAATATAAATTGACATTTAACTTCTGTTATCTAGAAAAATAAAGCATTCCTTGGTTAAACTAATTGTATACAAACAACATTCACTATGACAGACGGACATGGACAACGTAAACCCGTTGAGCTTTCTTAAATATCGTTTGAAGCATTGACCGTAAGTCTTTCAGCAGGAATAAATTTGTCATAAATATAGTATCTCTGAATATTGAGTATTATTAATGTAAAAATAATAACCTACTAATTATCTAGACTAGACTAGACCTTTAGTAATATTATTGTTAATAATTCGTTTGTAAATAGAACTTTCTGCAACATTCTAGAACACGCACACGGCTTCGATAACAAATGTACCGTTGGTCTAGATTATCTATACTTAGAAGTATGGATGTAAAGATATGTTCGATAAACATATCGATAGACTCTAAATATGTAGCCTTTGTTGTTAGATAGAATAAGCTCTAAATTGATGAAATATTAGGTCTCTAGGTAATAAACTTATTAGTACGAACGAATAATACTAAAACTATAGTTGACATAAACGTCATACACTTAGAAAAAATTAATGAATTTTATCGACTCGCTAGGTAGGTGTAATTTTAGATAGGGTTTGTCGACCACTGTCTCTACACTAGTTGTTCCAGGAGTAGGAGCATAGGTGACCTTCGTCGTGGGGTATAAAAAGCGTCTCGTATCCGATAGCTTCCTTTTTCTTTTCTCTCTACTGCGGGACAAGCTGCCTCAACAAAGTCTCATGAAGAAACTTAAAGTTAGGCCACATGTCGCCTAGGATAGTCTTAGCTGTATTTGTTTGGGAGTAGCAACCCCAATTAGAATAAATGAGTTAGTTAATAATATGTTAAAGTAGTTTAGGTAATCTCATGGTGGATCCCATGAGTTCAAAGGACACCTATAGAAACCAGGTGCACCTCCTGTCCCTATAAGTAATGAATACTTAGGAATAGTAGTTAAAATCTATTCAACATTCATCTAAACTTCAGTATGAACTAATCAAAATAGTTCTTAGAATGGTTTGGTGCACTACTCTGACTATCAAGAAGTCTAAGTCTTCTTCACTTGGGTGCTATATCGCGTGGCCAGGCCGCAGTTCCTATTAAAGGGGAATCTTTGAGGGCAGGGGCATGTGGGTGCTGTGATGTTAGTAGATGTTCGACAAAGGGGAAGACTGAGGAGTAGGTGCAGTTGGTGGATGACCACCTCCTTCTTAAGATTGATCAGTGATAAAACGGATAACACTCTGCTGGTAACTAATAAATGATTCTCTGTTAGATATTAGCTCCACATAAAGGTATTGTGTATCTAATAAATATTTTTCTCTGTGAAATAAAATACTGGATAATAAGGTATAAAATGTACTTGGGTTTAAGTATCTGTAACACTAAGAATTTAAATGCAGTACATAAACAAGGTAATGGTGTCTAAGTCTTTATAACTAGGTATTCTTCCCTTTAATTTAAGATAACATTAATAAATTATATTGTTGTAACTATAACAAGTAATATCTGAGCTCAATACTTGTAAAACTTTAATACTAATGAATTATTCTGTCAACTAATTAATATGTAAGTGCTGTTAGATAATAGTTGACCTTATTTAATACATATATAATAATAAACAGGATAATGTTGTTTAACCATAGCATTTAATCTTTTTAAATGGTTACTAACTTTTAATAATAAATACATAGTGAACTGATTGTATCCACCATAGAGATTAAGTTAGAAGAAATAAATGTTTTCTTTGTGTGATGTTTTTCTGATGTCTATTTAATTAACTTTCTATAAATATCCCATTAGATGTCGATTGCAGAGGTGTACTAGGCGCCCTTAAACAAATTAGGTACAACACTCTCCAGGTGACAGTAATAATAACATCAATTACTCAACCCACACCTCACTCTACCGGCCTGAGCAAGCCACGTTGCAAGTAGTGACAAAGGAAATTGTGGAATCTCTTGCCTGACTCTGAAGCGAAGGCCCCTTACTGCGAGCTATGCGGTCATTATATTTTAGCCACAGTGCCTATGTTAGGGTAGATGGTGTCATGTCGACCTGCATTAGATAAGGCTGCGTGACGTCTGCCTGGCTATTGATGCTGCATTTTTTCAGTTACCTTCAAACATTAAAATTTGGCGTAAGTGTTATTATGTGTCGCGACACAGTCACAAACTGTCTTTCATACGCTAAGCATGCTGTACCTATGGCACCATCAGAAACAGAATTGCAGACTCTAATCACGTGCGTAAAAGAAGAATGTGAACTACAAGGATTGAATATAAATGTGATCAAAACTTAAGTTCTGGTGTTTGTAAGGGAAGATGTACAGACGAAATGTGAAAAATGGATAAATGGAATGATGGAAGGTGTGAGCTGGATGTGGAGGGGCATAGCCGGTGCCCTTTTTTATTTACACATAAAATAAAATTACTAAATTGGCAATTCACAACGCACGCATCACGCAATTTTGCATCGTACAACTTTTGGTTGTCCTACCGGAAATCAAAAAAATTAAAGTAAGAAATATTTTTTACTTTCATTTTTTTTCATTTCCGGCGGAATAAATGCGGGTTTCGCAAACATCTGTAGTGTTACCCTCATGGACAAAATAAACAACGAAAATATATGCCTTCCCCTTAGATCTCGATAGCGAGTAGACGTGTACAGAAACATATTAATTTAAATAACGAATATATCTTTAATTACAAGTAAAAAAAAATAAGAAAAAAAAATAGGAGTGCATAAAAATTAAGAGTTACATTTGAAGAAAGGCGAAACAACAAATACGGTTACACGTCACACCTACGTTTGCAGCCAACAGAGTGACACCTAACAGCTGGACTCCTCCTCCAGCTCACAGCCAGACGCCATATTTATTATAAGCCCACCCTTTACCTAAATTTTTTGCCAACACAACCGATTATTTATAAACAATACGTAAACAACAAATCATTGGATGCGACAGTTACATGAAGCTGGCAATTACTGATCAGTATATAACATTCTACCCTCCAATTTTTTACTTCATTTATTAAATACTTATACGAACTTTTTCTGATTTCTGCTGGCCTGGTAACCGGATTGGCATATACTCATTAAAATATAATGCCACTAAAACGAACTCCGCCAAAAATAAAGGGTATGTCTTCAGACATTGATAGTGTCGGCGGCTCCATGTCAGACATACATGATTTTGATCAGCAGAAAGGAGAAAGTGTTACCACAAGGAGACAGAAAAGAAAACGAGAGAGTGATTTGAACCAATTTATGGAAGAAATGCATGGCATGTTTTGCAATTTTGCCACCGATCAAAATGACAAACTCCATAATATGTTTTCAAACTTTGTTACTGATCAGAGTATACACGCTAGCATGAGCGAAATCTCTGAGCAGTACAAAGACATACGCACAGTAGTTCAAAACATTTCTTTAAAATACGACGAAATACATAATGAACTACTTAATTTGAAAAAATACGAGCAACGTAACTATATCAAAAGTCTTGAGACCAAAATAGAAAATCTAGAGAAAACAGCATGTTCATCTAAAATCGAAATAAGAAATGTGCCTAAAACGTCTTTAGAAACAAAAATAGACTTATCTAATATTTTACATAAACTAGGAAATGGTATAAATCAACCCCTTCAATCTGGCGATATACGGGACATCTATCGCAAAAACTCCAAGTACAATACAGCGGCACCTATAGTAGTTGAACTGACTTCAGTAATAATTAAAGAAAATTTTATAAGTGCATATAAAACATTGAATAAAACACACGAAGAAAAGATGAATACTAGACATCTGAATATACAAGGACAACCTACACCTGTTTATGTCTCTGAAAGTCTAACTGCTAAAGGTAAGCGTCTCTTTTTCATAGCCAGAGACTTTGCTAAAGGATTAGCTTATTGTTGGACATCTCACGGAAGGATATATCTTCGGAAAGCGACGGATGCCCCGTTTATACGGGTAGAAGACGAATCAGAATTAGCCAAGCTGAATGTAGACACAGAATGACTACAATGTGCCACTTACTCACATAGATATAATGTTTCTCTTGTGAATTTTTCTCTATTTATTGTTTAATTTTTTTAGCGATATTGTTTGTATTATTGCAAATTTTGAAACACTTATCACATACAATGCCACATTTACATAGTCAAACACCTACTACACACAACAATACTTCACATACAGCCAACATCCAGTTTACTGACACCAAACAGGCTGAAAAAGGGAACGTAGATTTATTTTTCGAAAATTTTGTCGACGATATAGACTCCACAGAAGAAATGCTCTGCAACAAAATTAATGATGCCTCTTTAATGCCTTCTATTCTTCAAAATAATTTATTAAATTCGACAAATTTTTAAAATAATTTATTGATTTTATCTGTTTACATTCGTAGTTACATTAACTGCAACTTCGATTCACTATTGATATTTATTTCAAAACTGGAAACAATAATTTATAGTATTGACAGAAACGTGGACAAATGAAAATAGCATTATACCAGATATAAATAGTAATAAGCGTTTTCATACTACCAAAAGTTTCAATCAAAATGATGGAGTAGTTGTCTATGTAAAGGAATACCTACATGCTGAATCGTTTGGGCCTGAGGTCTGCGAGGGTAACTGTTTAGTGATTGACATAAGTATTAATTACACTATCATATGTCCATACCGCCCCCCTTCTTTTCAAAACCCAAAGAAATATCTCACTTCCATAAACGACATCCTAGCAAATTCACACGCTAAAAATTTAATTTTTACAGGACACATAAATTTGGACATTCTAATGAATCCATTATCCTCACAAGCTTCTGAATATCTCAGGCTCATGGCCTTCTATGGACTTAAACAGGGAATCAATATTCCTACTAGGCTAAATTCAAGCATAGATCACTTTATGGTCGAAACTGAACTTCAGTCTCAAACAGCTGTATTCAAACTCTTTACTCTTTCACTCACCCATAATGCTAGTAATAGAAAACACGGTAATAAAAACAAATAAAGTACACAAACATACAACAAAAGTTAATGAAAAGTTAATTGGGGAATACATGCAGAATATAGATTGGACCAAATTTTATGCAATGAATACCGCAAACCAGGTAACAAATTTTTTAATACATAAACTTCAGGAAGCCATTCATAGGGGTACTAGTCATAAATATACTAAACATACATCACATAGGCAGAGACCATTGAAACCCTGGATAACCCTACAATTATAAATAAATTAAAGAAACGTGATAGATTACATATGATTCTTAAAACCAAAGCGTGCAAAGAAGAATTTCAAACATCTTTCTTCTTATAGAATTCTTATAGAAATAACCAAAGTAAATTAGTCAAAAAATTGAAAAGAGAATTTTATCAAACACAATTAAAGTCAAATTTTAATAACACAAAAAAAACATGGGACATAATTAAGGACATCTGCTCTTTGACAAAACCTAAAGTTTCCCCTAGAGAGCTATTAACAATAAACGGATCTCCCATAGAATCTTTGAATGCTGTAAATGGTTATTTTTCAACAGTAGGTAGCAGTTTAGCAAATTTTACACTAAATAAGTTAGATAGAACAGACAATGAATTACCAATAAGATACTGTATTTCTAACACCTTCGTGCACTCAATGTCTTTATATCTTACAGACCCCGTGGAAGTTAGAGGTATAATCAATAACTTGAAAACACGAAGTGTACCAGGTTGGGATAAAATAAATAGTAAAATCATTAAAACGTATGTTAGTCTGTTAGCCAATCCCATTACACACCTGTGTAATCTTAGTTTTTCAACCGGATCTTTTCCTGCTCTATTTAAAAAAGCTGTTGTATGTCCCATATATCAATCGGAGAAAAAATACTCTCCCAATAGTTATAGACCTATTTCCCTTTTAAGTGTTATGTCAAAAATATTTGAAAAATTAGTAAATAAAAGGCTTGTCACGTTTCTTGAAAAAACTGCTTTTTTGGAAATAATCAATATGGTTTTAGATCTGGCCATAATACTGAAGAAGCCGTTTTGAAATTAACATCTCTTATTACAGTACATTTAGATAATGGACAAAGATGTCTTGGAGTATTCCTAGACCTACAAAAGGCTTTCGATACAGTATCTGTACCTATTCTCCTGCGTCGGTTAGAGCTATTCAGTGTTAGGGGTTTGGTATTGGACTGGTTTAGGGACTACTTATCTAACAGAGTACAATGCGTTCGTGTAGAAAACTATTTAAGTACTGAACAATCTTGTTCCTACGGGGTGCCCCAAGGCAGCACATTGGGACCAATTTTGTTTTTGATCTACATTAATAGTCTATGCAACATTTCTTTACTAAACACTGAACTGAACTGAATGTTTGCTGATGACACTGTTATCATGTTTCATGGAATTGATTGGTCTAATATTAAAATGGTGACAGAACAAGGGCTGAGAAGAGGCACTAAATGACTTGAGGATAGTTTGCTGACTCTCAATGCTTCTAAAACCAAATATGTATGTTTTAGTAAAACAGCCAACTCCAGGCCAGATAGTGATTTTGAGATTATCATTCATACACATCCGTGTAACCGAATTTCTATCCAAAGAGTAGATGAATGTCATTGTACAAAACTTAATAGAATGAATGAAATAAGATATCTTGGCATTACTGTTGATTATAGGTTAAATTGGGGGTCACATATTTCCAATATGGCAGCACGTGTTAGGAAACTTATATATGTATTTAGGAAACTTCGTTGCGTAGTAGACAAACGCGTATTAATACAAACTTACAAAGCCTTATGCCAGTATATACTTACTTATTGTATTACTTCTTGGGGAGGAGCAAATAAAACCTACATGCTGGAAATTGAACGTGTGCAACGTGCCATATTAAAGGTGTTATTGAGATTGCCTTTTCGTTATCCTACTGCTTCGGCTTATGAGATTGCCAATGTACTGAGTGTTAGACAACTCTATATACAACAGTGCTTACTAAGATATCATCGAGTTACAATCCCTACGCTACCACAATATACAAAAAGATTGGAAAAATGTCCTGTACAAGTGACATACAGTAGATTTGCAAAAAGGCATTATAATAATTTATCGCCACGTTTATATAATGTAATAAATAAAAGAGTGAAAATAAAACAATATAATAACTTCAATATCAGAAGTAAAATAGTGACTTGGTTAAAAGAACTCACTTACAGCGACATAGAAGATTTAATATTGGACTTAACTTAAATATTAGATAATACTATACGTCTTACTTACTATACTAACAAACATTGTCACTTGCAAATAAATATGAATTCCTGCACGTATAGATACAAACTATCACACAAAGTCACACACACCCAACTTTCACACATACAAACACTCACGCACACTCAAACACACACACACACAACAAAACAAACAAACTCGCGCACATGTGTGGGCGAGTGAACTACAATTTTGTAATATTGTGAAATGTTCAGATTAGTACAACGTTGTCATATCAACAGATTTGCAATTTAAACTTTTAAACTTTCGCGCTGCATTATAAAATATCTAAAAACACGGGAAATTAACGCTATTACCTTTTATTTTCCCTAGACGTTTCGGCCGAGTTTCATCGGCCGTGGTCTCAAGTAAACTGAGACCACGGCCGATGAAACTCGGCCGAAACGTCAAGGGAAAATAAAAGGTAATCGCGTTAATTTCCCGTGTTTTTAGAGATTTGCAATTATTACAATTGCTTAAATATTGTTACTATTATTAAGTTATTATACAGGCTGTATATGAAAACGGGACAGTTACTTTAATGGATGAAAGGGCATAACTTTAGTACGTAGTTACAAAAAGAATTATCGAAAAAAACGTATCCGTTTAAGAGTTATGACCGTTTTAATTTTCAAGTGTTATCCCCACCATTTCTCGTAAAATTGGGTTGATCGTGTACAGTTACAGATTTTAAATCATACGTATTTTTTTATTTTGTAATAATTTCATCCGTTACTGAAATACAGCCTGAAAAGCCCCATTGGGGTATACGCATTATTTTCGAAAATGGTTTACATTACTGTACATGTACTTACTAGATGGCAAAGCAGAACGATAATAGAGTTTGCTAACCCATCGCCTACACAAATTCCTTAGAATAAGGCTCATCTTTTGGCTGACTTCTAAGACCTACACCTTTAAGATAAAAAAACGAGTATAAACAGACTGGAAAGAAAAACTATTGACTCTATTATGTTATTATTTACGGAATTGCGACTCATGATGTGGTATCACACAAAAAGTCGCTACTTATAAGTAATCTCGTTTGTGATCACTTCTCCAATCCCCTAACGAATATAATATTATACATTGACAATATATTATAAAACTACAACAGTGACTAAACAACTGTATGCCTTTACTGAACTAAAATTTTTACTTACTTCACACATAATTTCACAACGAAATAACCTGAAAATAAATCCTAAAACTAATTTGTGGTAACAATTCTAACTAAATCTACCTATAATAATAATAAGCCTTTATTATAAATTGCAACACCATGCAATCAAAAACATAATACAATAATAATAAAACAATAAATTAAAATTAAAGCATAAAAAAAAAATTATACAATAAATTAAAATTAAAATTAATTCAAAATTATTCAATCAATTTCGCATTCAAAAAAATTGAAATTATATTACAAATTATTATAAATTACAGCTATTATTTTTCCCAACTAAATTAAAATAAAAATATAATACATTAGATTGATTAAAAACTTATAAAGATAATATTGGGTACATAATAATTGAAATTAGATAGATAAAATATACAAAAATTAATTAATTGTAGATAGAATTACTAATTATATAACCCCATTATATATTATTATCCTTATTCCCAAGGTGTAGGAACTAAATCTACAACTAATTAATTAAATACTACAGCCTTCATATAAGAAACTGAAATTTTAATTTTAATCGTGTGGTAAGTTTTCTATACTGAGTTCGCTGCTATTTTTATTTAGTGTTATAATAATGTTTTATAATGTACCTATTAGTAGTGTTATGAATATGATAAAAGCTCTAAAATAACATTATCTAATGTTATGATAAAATTGCTCTCAATAGGTATTAGTAACATGATGATTTTATTATAAGCTCGACCTGCCTGTATCATAGATTACAGAACTAAATATGCGAATCTCGCTCGTCGAACTCTTTTGATGTTGCGAAAATGGCTTAGAGTTTTGCCTCGTTTTAAGAAAGTAGTTAATCGGGGCCGCATATATTACAGCTTATATATTGTACATTATATTTATATAAATTGTAGTTTTGCGTATTGTCTTATTGTGTTATCGCATGTTACCACGTGTTACCCCGTGTTGCTGTGTGTTACTTTGTGTTATGTAATATAAATAAGTATGCCATTTCTATATGGTTTCTTTAGTGTTTACTTCTGAGGTGTTTAAGCCAATGTGTTGCATTATACAGCGAGGTAAAGGTATCTATTATTTTACCTAGTAGGATGGATCATCACAGTAATAGTACATTGTACAGAAGCCGTATTACAACACGTTCCTTCGTGATTCTGAATGCCGATGTACCGAAATTTACGTGTGAAATATTTGATACTTATTTATTTTATTTATTTATTTTATTAAATATTTATTGCACTCACGACATACACAAAAAGAAAGTTACACATAGAGAATATGAGCAAAGGGTAAAAGAATGGAAGGAGTTTTTTTTCCGATTTCGTCAATGTGTGCAGACCGAGATAGGTTTCTGTCAAATAAAATATCTAAATTTTTAACAGTATCCGCGAAAGGTATTGTGACACTATTATATTTCACAGCAGGCACAGTAGAATAATTAAGCTGACTACACATATAGCGACTGCCAACGATGATTATTTGTGATTTGTTAGGATTCACTAATAATCCGTATGCGCATATGCCCACATGCGAACACTCTCCAGATCACGATCATATCATAAATAATGGTACTATATCAGTAATGTTAAAATGACGATATAATTACACATCGTCTGCATAGAGATGGAAGTTACAACAAACTTGTTTTGTGATAGTGTTTATAAATACACAAAATAGAAGTGGAGAAAGTACACCGCACTGAGGAACGCCCGCAGTAATTTCGTATTAATCAAATGTAGACATCTGAACGAACACACTGTGAACGTCCCCGAAGATATCAACTGAACCATACTAAAGCTGTAGAAGACACGTTAAAAGAGTGAAGGATACCAAGAAGAATGTCGATATCAACACAATTGAAGGCATTACTGAAATCAAGAAGAACAAGTATAGTGAGTGATTTACTTTCAAAAGATGAACGAATATCGTCAGTGACTTTAAGGAGAGCAGTGGTGGTACTGTGACCGGGACGAAAACTGGACTGAAAAGGATTGAGCATATTATTGGAAGTCAGAAAGGAAGACAGTTGTTCGTGTGCAATATGCTCCAGAACCTTAGAGAGGAAAGTTAAAATAGAAATAGGATCATCACAGATAGACTTACATCTACAGTACAAATTAATATCATTTGTTTAGAAAATACAATTTTAAAACATACAAAACAAGACACCATAAACTATCAGTGTTAACAATAAAAATATAAAAATAATAGACTACAATAGAATATAAACTCACAAATAATTGCTCTATAATTGTAAAATAGAATTTAATATTATCGTATAATATGGGTAAAATAGTATGTGTAACGTTACGCTGGTATTTACAAACAATATACGTAGTACAACATTCTTTAAATTGTTTCAGGTATTTATTTTCGAGACCGCGATTAATTTTCTTTGAGTAATTAAATAAGTATGGAGTTATATTCTCCTTTATTAATACAGTTATGTTCTTCTTTATTAATACTTTTATTTATATTGAATTCAAAGTTACTCTACGTTACAATGTACTTTATATCAAGTATAACGATATAATAATGTGCGCAACGGAGAGCGATTTAGAGCTTCTACGAATGCGCGCTAATTAGACTGTTCCGTGTCGGTCGCTGGTTGTTGAATGTTCTTGCTCCTTGCTCCTTCGGTTTTTATCTTCGGGCTTCCATAAGGGTCGGGGGTGGCATGTGGTGGATGTCACGTAGGCCCTGTTTTAGGAATCTTCAGTAATTTAGATAAGGATGCGTTTGTGCAATCTCTAACAGGAATTGATAATGCTAATGGATTCCTTTTTCTATAGGATAACATGCTAGTAAGGCGAATTATTTATCTCCGTGGTGTTGACAGTTTTAATGTCTTCTCCGTAGTGTTTAGTGTGTCGTCACGCTGATAGCGTTGTCTGCAATTTTTATGTCGGTCCGGCCGATAACGATGACGTGGTAGACTGTGGCATGTTTATTTCGCCGATAACGATGATGTAGTAGGCTGTGGCATGTGTTCTTCGTCTCTTAACACCTCCCCCCGCAAGAGTGAGCTAAGGGTGTAACTTGTTATGCCCGTGCTCGCATTATTTCCGTTGCTCCTCTTGGTGCATTTGTGATATATGCTGCGTCCGATAATATACAGTACGATCGCGGTGGCCATGATCGTCCATATACTAGGAATCCATATGTGGCTCGTGATGTCCACATGTGAGTTTAAGGGCTTCATGACAATGCTGTTTTCGTCTTCCGTTAATTTATAGGTATTGGTTTTTTCTTCCAAATGCATTTGTATTTGTTGCAATTCCTCTTCATATATCGTGTTGCTGACTGAGACGATTACCGTATGAAAACTCGCCAGATTTAATTCGCAACCTGGTTCTAGACGCAGTTTGTACGGCCCGTGAATATTTTCGAAGTGAGTATCGCCACATTTTAACGTAATTTGCTGATTTTATTTGGAGAATATCAGAAATGTTCCATCGCCAAGTGCTTCAATAACTTCATTTTCTTGTACAGTGGTTGTTATGCATGTGTAGTTAACCTTGAAGTATAGAGCTTGATGTAGGCAGTCTTTGCTGAATCTTTCCACCATACATGTCGGCAAATAATTGTGTCTTTCCTCATTCGACATTGCTCGGCGTTTGGATAAGCGTACCATGAGTTTTTGATGAGGATTATAGGATTTTGGACGTCGAGGATCTGTCCACGGGAGTTCGGGAAAGGAATTATTTTGTATGCGTTACCCCCTATTATTTTTAGCTGTGCTGCTTTCGCGATGAAATATATTACATTCTGAGCACGCCAATATTCTTATAAAGATATATATGACGACGCTCTCTAAAGCGTATTTAAAATTATATAAATAAATGCTGGTTCATATGCGATTTTAAAGAAAATGGAAGCTAGGACTAACCTGGATTATTGATGGATAATAACACAGGTATACCAGGCCCCTGCGTCCGTTCTGTGATCCGTGCACAAGTCCCCTGGTGGCGCCTCTTCTCGGCGTTTTTGGTCTAACTCACACACAATTCACAGTCCGGTGACAACACATGGACCACAGGGTCAAGGAAAGCGTGGGAATAGGTTTAACGAAGAGTAATAGCGTATTAATAGAAATAAATTTATATTATGGAAAAGCGGTTAAGGGAGCGAAAAAGAAGCGGTAAGATATAAATTCTCTCTCTACATGACGGTAAGTAAATCACTTTTCGTGATTAGCACACGAACAGCGACGAAAAACAACGAAGAAAGCCGAATGTATTAGCGGCAAAATAAAATATATATATGGCGTGAACATATGCCCCCGGCCCTTGAAGCACCGGCTTCAAGAATACTAAATGAGAAAAAAAAATTAATTAATAAATAAACACAAAAAAAAAGGTGCACATAATATATTAATGGATTATTGTGAAGGGAGTGGACAGAGACGTACCACAGGCCGCTTATAAGTGCCAGTGGTAGTTTTAACTGAAGCTACTCTTACAACACCATCCTTGCCAGGATAAGTTGCAACAACTATACCCAAAGGCCAATGAAGTGGAGGTGAATTATCATTGATAACAATAACTACTGTTCCAATTTTAATTGAGTTAGATGGAGAAGTCCACTTTTCACGTGTCTGTAACAAATGAAGGTAGTCCATTTTCCACCGTTTGGAAAACGATTGTACCATTCGTAAAGCCCATATGAATAAAGCATAGCGTTTAAGTAAATTTGGAGATTCATTTGAGAGGTCAGCAGCCGGTAGTTCCTTTAAAGGTGTACTCATAAGAAAATGAGCAGGCGTTAATGCAGCTAGATCGGAGGGATCTGAGCTAAGCAGTGTAAGTGGTCGCGAATTTATAACACACTCAATTTGAGTGAGCACAGTCAGTAATTCCTCATACGTAAGCAACTGAGTTCCAATGACTTTATATAAATGCGACTTAAAAGCTTTTACATACACTTGATAGTGTCCACCAAAATGTGGGCTGAGCGGTGGATTCATTTTCCACTCTATTAGGTTCTCTGCTAATTCATTAGCGAGAGCAGTATTAAAATTATCCGATTGTAATACCTGATACAAATCTTTTAAATAATTCTTAGCACCAATGAACGTAGTACCGTTATCCGAGTACATGCATGATACACTGCCACGTCTCGCTAGAAATCTTTTAAAGGCCGAAATGAAAGTAGGCGTAGACAAATCAGTGCAAATTTCAACATGTACGGCACGTGTTACCAAACATATGAATATACTCAAATAAGTTTTAATAGAATGAATACCACGTTTACGATAAGGTATTATACTTATGGGTCCCGCATAATCTACTGCAGTGTGAGTGCAAGAAAGCCTTAGAAAATTGTACACGACAAGACGGCAAATCACCCATGATCGGAAACAATTGCTTTGGTTTAGCTTTAAAACAAAAGTTACATTTATGAACAATATGACGTACTATATTTCTGCAAGATATTATCCAAAATTTCTGTCGTAAAATAGACATCAGCAATTGAGGACCGGTATGACAATGTTTGCGATGATCTTTACGCGGTAACAATATTGGATGTTGTTGATCATAAGTAATATCAGAATTGCGAAGACGTCCACCTACACGAAGTAGACCGTCTTTATCTTTAAAAACATCAAGTTTTCGCAAAGCAAGAGAACATAATTTGTTACTTTGCAACCGTTTAATATCTTCCGAAAAATAAGTTTGTTGAATAACCTTCAAAATTTGTATTTCAGCAAAATTTAGTCAGCTGCAGTTATATGTTTGTAAACTGTTAGTTTTTTTATAAAGCGATACACTAAAACAATCGAGCGTAATAAAACATTCCAAGAAGAAACGCGAGTTGAGAGCGCATAAAGAGAATGAGGCTCACTATCAATTAAAGTGTTAAGCGTAATAATTTTACTCTCAGGTAAATCAGTATCACATAATATTTGCGAACATCTGTTAGACCATTCACATGTTTCTAATTGCAACCACGAGGGACCGTTTAACCAAAGTGGATGACCACTTAAACGAGAAGGCATAAGTCCTCTTGATAAGCAATCTGCGGGATTTTCCGTTCCTGATATATGATAAAAATGCTTTGATGGAAGGAGTTCCTGAATTTTAGTAACTCGTATAGCGACAAATACTTCAAATTTATGCGGGGAAGAATAAATCCAACCCAGGGTTACCATAGAGTCTGTAAAACAATATATTTCATTAATAACGTGACGTCGTTGGTAAGTATCAACAACGCGACGAACTAATCTGACCATAAGAAGAGCGGCACATAACTCCAAGCGTGCTACAGACACAATCTTAAGCGGAGCGACCTTTGATTTCGCACAAACCAAACGAATAATAGGTGGTTGAGCTGTATTTTCTACCCTTATATATACAACAGCTCCATACGCCTTTTCACTGGCGTCTGAAAATGCAATAATAGAAATTTTAGAATTTATTAAAACACCTAAATGGCGGGGTAATCTAAGAGTTTCAAGTAAAGGTAGTTCAGCTAGATATGTTTTCCATATCTTTGCAATATCCGAAGGTGGAGTCTCGTCCCAATCCAACTTTAAGGTCCACAATTTTTGGATTAATAACTTAGCGTAAAGTATGACTGGTGCAAGAAAACCAATACTTCTTTTTGTACAAGGCAAATTTTCGATAGAAACGGTAAACCTGAATTCATCAGTAATGGAAGCCATTTCAAGCCTAATATTTTAAGATGTTGATCTTTATCGAAATCGATATTCGTAGAATAACGATGCGAACTAGGTAATGAATCCAATAATTCCTATGAATGAACCCGAAACAGACACGATTAAATTGATACGTTTGAAGCGGTTCTGTTGGTTCGAAACGACATAAAACCTTTAAATATTTGCGATCTTCTTCTTTAACCAATATTTTTAAATACATTTGTTTTATATCTGCCGAAAATGCTACGGTATAAACTCGAAAATCTAATAAAATTGTAAACAATTCGTTTTGTAAATTTTTACCTACATATAATAAATCATTTAAAGAAATACCTGTATCCGTTAGTGCACTAGCATCAAGAACTATTCTGACCGGTGTAGAACATTTTTCCGAGCGCAATACAGGATCATGCGGAATATAATAACCGTCGTTATGGTTATCATTAGAAATTTACGAAATATAACCTTTCTGTAAATAGTCTTTAATAATCTCATTATATTTTGTACGTAAATCTGAACAAGTATTAAGTTTTCTTTCGAGTGAAAAAAAACGTTTCTTTGTCTTTTGGTAAGAATCTCCAAGTATGTCGGGATTAAGCGCGAAAGGCAAAGCGACTTTAAAATGACCAGATACGTCACGCGAAAAACTATTTTGAAAAATCATTTCACATTCTTTATCTTCTGGGCTCAAAATAGGATGACATGGAATTTCCTCTAACTGCCAAAAATTTTGTACGATGGACTCAATAGACTCATTAACAGAACAATAAGAATATGAAACTTGTGTATCACGATAATCAACAGGGACGTTTCCTATTATCATGTAACCAAATATGGTTTCAAACGCGGTTGGTGTGCCTGATGGTCCAGACACCCTTTCAGACAATAAAATATCAGCGAATAAAGACCCTCCTAACAATAAGTCTATGCCACTTGGCACATAAAATAATTCATCAGCGAGTTTGACCTTGTAAATAGGAAAGTGTAAAAGTATTTACACGAGCAGCGGGTAATGGATCAGTTATTTTGTCAATAATATAAGCCTTAATATGAATGTAAATATTTTTGTTAAAACGAGAATACAATTTTAGAGAAGTGACACCCCTAATGGGATTGGTAACACCCCCTATACCTTTTACAACAGAAAGCGGCAATTTTTTAAATGTTAATTTTAATTTTTTACAACAATCAAAAGTTATAAAATTATTTTAAGAACCAGTGTCCACTAAACCTCTAATACAATGTGTATTACCTAACGAATCACATGTGTTTACCTGCACCGTACCTAATAAACAGGTATTTACGCGCTTGTCAAACGGTTGAATATTGCATAATGAAACGTTTTCAGTACGCGTATTACTATTTCGTTCGGTTTGCGTTAAAGAATTCGGCTCTGAAACCGGTTTTACATTGCAAGTAGAATGAGACCCCTGAGGGCTTGTAATTACCACATTACGCGAGTTCACGTGCACTGGACGTTGCAGTTGTGTAGAACGGTCAAAACTTTTATAAGCGACAGACGAGTCATTATTATTGTTTTGCGCATTATTGAGATATCCACCTATTTTGCGACATAACATAGAATGATGTTTATTGATACAATGTCTACACACAACTAATGATTGACAATTAAAATAATTATGTTTGAAACTAAGGCAATTCGTACAAGCATTGCGTTTTTTAATGAAATTAATGCGTTCATCTACTGATAATTTATGAAATGCGGGGCACTTGTACAAATGTTTATGCGTGTTCTGTCCGCAACAAATACAGTGATTAGTCGAAGAAACTAATGCATGTGTGAACTTAGATGTAGTAGCCAAAGGTAAATTATATGATTTGTTTTCAGAAGACCTTTTCATATAAGGTATATGAGTACGTTCGTTTGAAGTACGTTCTAAAATTTTAGTTTGTTCGCGTAAAAATAAAATTAAACTTTCATAAGTGGGTATATTTACATCACGTTTTAACATCTCGAATGAACGAACGGTGTCTGCGTCTAATTTCTTCAATGCTACATGTAGTAATATAAAATCGGTCAAATCTGGAATTTTCAATTGTTTCAAGTTTGACACAGCGGCACAAAATTTATACAAAAATAAGTCAATGTTTTTTGCGGAAGATACGTTAAATCCTTTAAATTCTAATAATTGACATAAATATGCATTACCAAGCGATCGTTTGTCTTCAAACTTATCAACCAATATTTGCCACATTGTCATAATTTTCAGCTATAGGTACTATACCAGCACAAACTAATAATGCGCGTCCCGATAATTTACCCATTAAATATTGAATTCGTTCATTATTACTTAAACTCGGGTTAGAATGTATGGTGCTTTTAAAATTTTCATAAAACATTGGCCATTGCAACGGATCTCCAGAAAAACCCAACAAATCGAGTTTCGGCAATTTTCCTAATTGTTTTGGCTCGACATGCGACTGCATTGTTTTTTCTTTTATTAGAGCTATTACTCTCTTAATACGACAATAAATGTCTTCAAAAGATGCCCATGACTGATAATTAGGATTATTATCCGGGTATATTTTTAATTCCAATGTATTTATTCTGTCAAGTATTTCAGTGAATTCTAAGCGCATAGATTCTATGGAATCAGTACTACTCAAAAATAACTCTCTAGAAGCATCATTATCAAAAGCCTTTTTTGAATATTCGTGTACAAGTTGCAAACGCGAATAAAGTACATCTCGCTTACCAATAAGAACCTTTTGTTCTAATTCTGAAGACGAAAGTTTAGCCATTTTCGTTTAATAAAAGTTAAAGTTTAGGAATTACTCAAAATGTCTTACGAAGCGTTACTGACTGCGACATCAACATAAAATGACATTAAGTGTCAGCGGTAGTATAACAAATATTTTTAATGACAACCCTCAAATGAAACAAAATATATAATAACTAAAATATTACAATAAATGACGAAAAAATAATTGAAACAGACACATGAAAGCGAAATAATCCGCTCGAAAAGGACCATTAAAATGTGAGCACGCCAATATTCTTATAAAGATATATATGACAACGCTCTCTAAAGCGTATTTTAAATTATATAAATAAATGCTGGTTCATATGCGATTTTAAAGAAAATGGAAGCTAGGACTAACCTGGATTATGGATGGATAATAACACAGGTATACCAGGCCCCTGCGTCCGTTCTGTGATCCGTGCACAAGTCCCCTGGTGGCGCCTCTTCTCGGGGTTTTTGGTCTAACTCACACACAATTCACAGTCCGGTGACAACACATGGACCACAGGGTCAATGAAAGCGTGGGAATAGGTTTAACGAAGAGTAATAGCGTATTAATAGAAATAAATTTATATTAAGGAAAAGCGGTTAAGGGAGCGAAAAAGAAGTGGTAAGATATAAATTCTCTCTCTACATGACGGTAAGTAAATCACTTTTCGTGATTAGCACACGAACAGCGACGAAAAACAACGAAGAAAGCCGAATGTATTAGCGGCAAAATAAAATATATATATGGCGTGAACACATTCTGAACGGTATAAACAATGTTAGACTCTATTTCCATATCTTGTGTTTCATCAAAAATATCCTTACATGCTATCCCCGGTTTAGCCAAGGTAATACCTAACTCTAACATATTTATAATGTCTTCAATCAATACTAAACTAGTTAGGATATCTAAGTTAGCCTTATTATTAGCAGTAGCGTCGGAAAGCGTTTTTAAATCTTTTCGAATGCTACTCATTCTTAATTCTACTTTTATTATAGTTTCATTAATGTTATTGTATATGATTCCTTGATTTTCTTTCAATGTTTTTATTTGATCCTCTATCTGTTTAAGATCATTGGCGTCTGGATTTCCAGCAATGAACTTTACTACTGAACCTAATCCATTTATTAGTCCACGTTTAATTCTACCTGAATTGCCCATTATGTGACTCAGTCTCCCAAGTAAGTGAATATACAAGTTATTCAAATAGTGATTATCATTTTCAATGCGTGTTGCCATTATTTTGGTCAAAGTTTCTCTTATTTCTGTCAAGTTGCATCGCTTCGTTTGATATTGATAACCTTCGATTTCCGTTATCGCTCCTATCCTTTCGAAGTACACTCCATTAGGATTTTTCAGATTAGTTGATTGGTAGCCTGTGTTTTCCGCGATGTAGACGGCCCTGCAACAGGAACAGGCCGTAAGATATTTGCTGTTCGTCTTTTTCCGCGGTTATCGAGATAGACTTTTGGGGCTTGAATATCACGAATGTAGGTTTTGCGGCGCGTGCAAAACACGTTAGCTTGCTTACTTGTTTTCGGGAGTTTTTCGTGAGTTTCTAATCGTGGTTCAGGAAGCTCTGTATTTTTATTAAACTCATCGGTTCGTTTTATTTGTGTTGCACGTTTTATTTTGTGTATGTAGTCGTATACGGTTTTTAAATAGTCACGGTGTCGTGATAATAAGTTGTTAAGCAATCTCGAATCATGTAAATAGTTTAATAAAGATTCAGCTTCTACGTGCCCGAAAAGAATTTTGTGGGGTGTTAGTTTGGTGCCGACTGGATAGAATTATTGTAAGCTAACAGGGCTAATTTTATTTTATCCTCGTGGGGTAGTTTATCTTTATGTTGTTCGCTAAGGAGTCTACAATGTTCCCTTAAAGTGGAGTGAAATCTCTCTACTATGCCGTGTGACGAGGGATTGTATGGAGTAGTAAAATGAACGTTAATACTGTAAAGATTTATGAGTTCTTTTAAAAGAGCAAATTTCTTGCCTGCATCCGATGTTATTTCTAATGGTACTCCGTATTGGGCAAAAAAGGATAACAGTTTCGACATGACTGTAGAGCTATTTTTATCTTTTAATCTCTTTATAACGGCAAACCGTACAAATCTATCAACTATAGATAAACATAATTTTCCCTCTATGTCCACTACATCACAAAAAATATGACTCAAGGGTCTGATAGCTATGGGTGGTAATAGCATAGGAGGTTTTATTGGATGTCTCTCGTATTTTCCTGATTTACGATTTGCATGCGTTTATAAATGTGCGAATGTCAGACATTAAGTTTTTCCACCAATATTTTCTAGAAATATGCATCATAGTTTCAGTAATACCACGGTGGTTGGTTTTACCTTCGTGATAGGTTTTTATAATATCTATTTGCCTATCTTTATCGGTTACAGTCTCGGCAATTTCTGTACAACGCGTGAGGTGAATATTGGGGTTAAATTCTTTAGTCAATATATTAACCATTTCCTTGTACGATTCTTCGGTATAAAAGAAGCCGAAATAATGGATACCTGGTTTCATATGCTCTCTGATAAATTTTCTAAGGTCTATTCGATGTGTACAGGCTTACCTCTATGATTTCATTACCATCTTCCGTCTTGACTTCTACGCTATCTAACTTATTGTGTAATTTAAAATATATTTGATGCTGCTTTTTATTTATCACGTCTTGTATGATAGGAATACCGGAATGTACGTTTTCTTCCTGAGAGTGTTGTGTTTGAGTTTCTTCGCGCTCGAATGCTTTCTCGTGAGATTCGCTCGCGCCCTCTACGCTACCATCCTGTGCCATAATGGAATCGTTTTCCGTGAAGTTAATCTTAACCCGTGATAGAAGGTCTGCGTTGGAATTGATTGAGCCCTGCTTATACTTAATTTCGAAATCGTATTCCGCTAATCTAAGTCGCCATCTCGTTAAGCGAGAGTTCGGGTCCTTTAATGACATTAGCCATGTTAATGGTTTATGGTCAGTATAGATTATAAATTTTCGACCATACAAATAGGGTCTAAAATGCTTACAGGCCCAGACAATAGCTAATAATTCTTTCTCCGTAGTGGAATATTTAGCTTCGGTATCGGATAAGGTACGGGATGCGTATGCTACTGGTTTTTCAATCTTATCTTCCTTTTGAGATAAGACAGCGCCTAATGCTACGTCGCTTGCATCCGTCGTTAAGATCGAAGTCGTTCGAAGTCAGGATATTTTAAAATTGGCTCATTAGTTATGAGTTCTTTTAGTTTATTAACTGCGTTTATGAATGCGTCATCTATTACTATTTTTGCCCGCTTTTTGAGGCATTTAGTCAATGGTTTCGTTATCAATGCGTAATTGTCGATAAATCGTCTGTAATAGCCGGTTAAACCTAGAAAGGACTTTATTTCCTTTTCAGTTTTCGGGACCGGAAAACTAATGATATCCTGCACCTTACGCTGATTGGGAGTTAATCCGTTTGAAGTCAGTTCGTGCCCTAAGTACTCTACATGTTTTTTCAAAAATTCTGATTTATCGGGTTGAATTTTAAGATTGTGTTGGCGTAATCGTTCAAATACTCTTCTTAATTTCTGCAAGTGCTCATCTAGAGACGTTGAATAGACAATAATATCGTCGAGATACACTAGGCATGTGTTATAGAGCAAGTCGCGCAATATAAGATTTATTAAACGTTGGAATGTCGCGGGTGCATTCTTAAGACCAAATGGCATTCTAAGAAATTCCCAATGACCGTGATTGGTTGAAAAAGCGGTTCTCTCTATATCATTAGGATGTATTTCTATCTGATGATAGCCACTAGCCAAATCGAGGGTTGTAAAGTATTGTGCTCTCCCTAATTTATCTAATATCTCTTCTATATTAGGCAAAGGGTACTTGTCTTTTATTGTTTTCGCGTTGAGCTGCCTGTAGTCAATAACCATGCGCCATTTTACCTTGCCTGAAGCGTCCGGCTTCTTCGGCACAATATGAACAGGGCAACTCCATGGTGAGTTGGATTCCTGAATTATACCATTTTGTAGTAACTCGTGAACTTGGCTATCTATTTCCTGCTGTTGGTGCGGAGGTTTTCTATAATTTCTAACATACATTGGCGTGTCGTCAGTTAGGCGTAGCTTATGTTTTATTGTGTGAGTGAAAGTAAGTGGTTCACTACCTGTATGGAAAACATCTTTAAACTCATGGACTAATTTAGTTATTTTATGTCTCTCTTCTTCATTCATGTGCTCCGTACGTATAACCAATTTAGAGCCAGAACTTATCACGTTATTGATTGTTGCTTGCTCTGTTACGCTTGAAACTAAGTTCGGTTCTTCCGCTATAGGTGTTAAATATTTGTCAAGGTTATTAATAACTTTACATATTTTGGTACTAAAGTTTGTGATCCCTATTCTATATCTTCCTTCCTCAATTCGAATTAACGCACGATTTATTAGTACGTTATCAGTTGAAATTTCAGGAACTAAATAATCACCGTCCTTTTTTTTTGATACGCATGTGATAAGATTATCCGACAGTGGATCGATTTTCAAGATCCGCTCCGAATGATCTATATTAATTGGTAATATTTTGTTACGCGTTATCAGTTGACACTTGTTCAAATTGATAATGGCATTTCATTTTCTAATTAGATCCACTCCTATCATTCCCGCATATTTAGGGTCAAAGTCGTACAGCAGAAACTCATGCTGTGTGTTGTCGCCTAATGGGGTCAACTCAATATTTATCGCTCCACAATGTTTTGTCTCATCATGAGTGGTATTAATTGAAAATTGTTTCTCAATAATCTTAGTTGAAAGACTTGGGTTATTCTGTACGAAACTCGGCTTAATTAAACATTTTGTACTACCTGTATCAATTAAAAATTTTCCTCCTAACTCATCTATGCTAATATAAGGCAAGTGATCTTTATCTAAGTGATTTATTTTTATACAGGGGAGTTTGTTTCGCGATCCGTGAGAAAAAAATCGTTTTCGCTTTTCGCTTGTTCCACTTCCTTAATTTCGGTTTTGTTGACTTCTATGCCACGCGGATTAAAGTTTTGGCATTTACTAACGGTGCGCATACTGACATCGGAGTCTAAGTGATCGTTGATACGCGGCTGGGGTTTTGACGGAAACATGCATCTCCACTGATCGGGTGTAGGTCGCGGCATGTTTGTCCAATGATTGTTTCGGTAAAAGGTTATCATTCGATTTTCGTGCCTGTTTTTCTTGTTTTCGTGCATAATAATCGGGGTGCAATTCTGTTTCATGCCTAAGTTGGCTATACGCTTCGTCGAAAGTTGTGTGTTCCGCGCTTCTAATTAACTTATCTGTCGCTATATCCATATTTTTACATAATTGTTCTATTGCCACGTTTTCTAAAATCTGGTTAGACTGGGCGTTATTCGATTTATTTTTCGCGACGTATAATAATTCTTTAATTCGGTCGGCAAATTGAAGCGGTGGTTCTAAGGGTGTACGTCGGATACGAGTGATTTCGGATATTATTTGTTCAAGTGTTCTGTTATCACCGAATTTTAATTTAAGTGCTTGGATTATTTCATCTACCGTATTATTAGGCACGTGCGCTACAGCCTTGACCTTTCTATTGTGACCTGTTCTACAAACAAATCTAGGGTATCCCTATCCCCATCGTATTTAGGTAAATATTTTTCGATAATAGCATGATTAAGAGCCATATTGGTTATTAAATAGTAACGCACACAAAAATAGGAACAGCGAAAGGAAAAAAGGATAAACTCACAGTAAGGCCAGCAGTAGTGTTGTTGATCGTTCCATGAGTGGGTTCTCGCCGTCCAGGTTGAAACCTTCTGCTTCTCGATGCGATGTGTAGCTTCGACTTGCAGCAGCGGATATGCCACACCGCTGTCACCAGTTATATTCTCCTTTATTAATACAGTTATGTTCTTCTTTATTAATACTTTTATTTATATTGAATTCAAAGTTACTCTACGTTACAATGTACTTTATATCAAGTATAACGATATAATAATGTGCGCAACGGAGAGCGATTTAGAGCTTCTACGAATGCGCGCTAATTAGACTGTTCCGTGTCGGTCGCTGGTTGTTGAATGTTCTTGCTCCTTGCTCCTTCGGCTTTTATCTTCGGGCTTCCATAAGGGTCGGGGGTGGCATGTGGTGGATGTCACGTAGGCCCTGTTTTAGGAATCTTCAGTAATTTAGATAAGGATGCGTTTGTGCAATCTCTAACAGGAATTGATAATGCTAATGGATTCCTTTTCTATAGGATAACATGCTAGTAAGGCGAATTGTTTATCTCCGTGGTGTTGACAGTTTTAATGTCTTCTCCGTAGTGTTTAGTGTGTCGTCACGCTGATAGCGTTGTCTGCAATTTTTATGTCGGTCCGGCCGATAACGATGACGTGGTAGACTGTGGCATGTTTATTTCGCCGATAACGATGATGTAGTAGGCTGTGGCATGTGTTCTTCGTCTCTTAACAATGGAAGTATTTTCTTCAAGGAAAATGCTCACACTTTTTAATATTCCCTCCACCTAAAATATGCAAATACATTAATAAATAATTGTATCGTAATAATAATACATAATTTGAGGAAGCAAAAGAAGTACGTAAGGAACCCGATTGCAACGAAACCTACCTGATCCAATTGTCAATCTAAAACCATCCAGGGACCCACTCAAACACACACAAACCCGACAAACGTTTTCTTACCCGAAATAAAAAAAAATCCTAGAATCCGATAGCAGCTCCATCTACCGGGTCCAATTGTGATTCTGAACTATCCAGGGACCCACTAAAACATACAAGAAAGGACTTTGAAGATTTTAGTATGGAGTTTGACCATACGGTATGTACGGTGTATACGGCGGTTCTACAGTTTTATTACATAATCTGGTAATAAAACTGTAGAATCGCCGTTTCTGTGCATTAAAAATATTTACGTGAAACTTATTGCGGATTATGTACGAAGGGCTACCCTATACAAAAAGACCATTTTGAAAATTCTTGTCTGTTTGTAGTACACGCTAATCTCCGAAACTACTGAACAGATTTTTAAGCATTTGTCAACACAGATAGCTTCTGCTAAGCATCGAGCAACATATAAGCTTTATTTCATCAAGATCGGTTCACGCGAAGGAAAGATATTCGATTTTAAATTCTTGGGAATTCTGCAGGCTATGAATTATTTGACCAATACAAAGAAGTTTCGTAAGTTAAAAACTAGCACTTCACGTGTACGAAGTCGCGGGCACAGCTAGTGAACAATAAAAATGTCTACGAAGACAGAGAAATTGATGTTAATTTAAGACAATATCGCATTTTGGTATCAGAACCATGTTTCGTAAGAGCCAAGATTCAATCACGACACCACCATAATAGGCGCATTTATTTTGTTTATATTTTAATTGACATCCAATTGAGTGGTCGTAGCAAAATTACAGAATATTATTGTAACTGCTTGGTGGGGAAAGGTACCCTTGGATGCTGTGTCCACGTCATGTGCATTGTATGGTACTTGGCAAGGGAACGCCATCAGGATCCCCCAACAGAACCTCCTGCTGGATTTCTGTATAGTTTGTTCGAATTATCTGACGAAGAGCAATAAGTTTATCTTTTCATGCATACTATGATTTTGTATTGATTTTTGTTTAGTTTTGATATTTCATTGTATATCGTTGGCGGTAAAAATATTCCCTCTGTCTCTCTCTATATTATTTAGTCCCTCTTTCCCTTTAAGAACTGGAGATATTATAATTCGCAATAATTTATGGTAATTACCACATTTTTTTATGCAATATAATACACACTAACTTGTTCAATAATTGTGATTTGTAATACTAATATTTGATATACTACATGTGTAATGTAGACTGAAAAAAGCCACACAATAGTACAATGAGACGATTAACTGGAAAATAAAAATATTTTAAACCATAATTATGTTTTGTTATGCATAATTAAAACCCTTACTTTGGCTATAAGCTAAACCTTTACTTTGTAATTTTTCTTGTATTGTTATAACTATGTATGGCGTAAATAAATATTATTATTATTATAAAAATATATATATATATATATGTCCAAATATCTTATTTGTCTGCTTGGATATCGAAATTCGGGTTACCAAACACACCAAAATCTGTCACAAGTGAATCGCGGCAAATTCGTTCTTTACGTCCAGCCGTGCAGAGCCACACAGCTGCCATAAAAGTTTATTTTTGTAATTGTGGTTTGATCCATACATATACGGAACGGAAAAGTCTCAAATTTTATTTATGTTCATAATTGTAATTTGCAAAACTAAAATAACAATTTAAAATGGTTTGAGATACCTATTACCGTTATTCATTATCTAACCATTAAGTAAAAATCAATTTGAAAAACTGTAAAATTTTGGAAACTTAGTGAATCGCTTCAGCTTTTCTGCTTGTCTGATACACGAACAATGTTGCACAATTAACTGAAATTGTATTACTACCTATAAGCTTACCACCGTTCTTATTCACCTCAGCAATAAAAGTTTATCTATTACCTATATACATGTTATACGTTCGGTGAAATTGGTGAATATAGACATTTCCCTTTCGTAACGTATAAACTATACTATACAAATAGATATGTTCAAAACTCGACGTCAACATAAGCCCTAATGATGTGGACTCGATATCTTTTTTCATACATTTCTGCTGTTGGACCATCTTAGATTATTTGTTTTTGTATCAAAACTAAAATAAAAAAGTGCAAAAATAAAATGAAAAAGTTGAAATCCACAATAAATATGAAATGTTAGTAAAAAAACGTTTCAAGAAAAGATTAAACTGACTTCAAGTAAAAACACTAAAAAGTACATAATAACTATCCTTTACTAATCGAAACTAGTACAAAAATGACTATAAATACGACACAAATACCTACATAATAAAATTTGTCAGTTTCTGAAATCGGTGCAAACCCTACCAAACTAGTAGACTTTCTGTTATTGTACATTTATTTCGCATCGACTAATAACTGTAAAATTTAATTATAGGTACCTATTTGTATCGTATTTATAAAATTATATTTGTACTTGACTTTCGATTAGTTAAGGATATTTATTTTGTACTTCTCAGTTTTTTTGAAATCGGTATAATATTGGGTCCTTACATATGAAATTGACGTTTTGTACGGGAGGAACATAAAGTCAATTTTTTTTTTGTAAAATATATTTAATTAATCAAAGTATGCACCGTTGTTATCTATGCACTTTTGCCATCTCATAGGTAGTTCATTGATCCCTTTACTAAAAAAACCATGGGGGCGAGAATCAATAAACTCGTTGAAGGCGGTTTGGACTGCCGCATCGGAGTTGAATTTTTTTCCTTGTAAGAAGTTGTCCAAATTCCAGAAAAAATGGTAATCTGTTGGAGCAAGGTCCGAGGAGTACGGTGGATGTCGCAGACATTCCAATTGTAGCTCATCTAACTTAGTGGTTGTTTGTTGTGTAGTGTGTGGTCTTGCGTTGTCGTGAAGCAGCAGTGGCCTGGAGCGATTGACCAATCTCGGTTGTTTAGCAGCTAGTTCTTCCTTCATGGTTTGCAGTTGCTGACAATAGATATCTGCCGTAATCGTTTGGCCAGATTTTAGAAAGCTGTAGTGAATGACACCGGCGCTAGTCCAACAAACACTCACAAGTAAATTTTCTGAGTCAATTTTCGTTTAGGGCAGGATTTGGCTGGGTCTCCAGGGTTTAGCAATTGCGACGAGCGCTTTCGATTATCGTACAGTATCCACTTTTCATCACAAGTAATGATTCGATTTAAAATCCCTTCATTATTGTGTCGGTTGAGCAAAGAAACACAGCAGTCGACGCGTGTTTGCAAGTTCGATTCACTAAATTCATGAGGTACCCGTCGTTCAAGTTTTTTTACTTTCCCGATTTGCTTCAAGTGGATTAATACAGTTTTGTCACTTACTCCGAAGCTTGCAGCTATCTCTGAAGTGCTATGTGATGGATCCGCTTCCACAATAGCCTTTAATTCTTCATTTATCACTTCGGTCTCCGGCCGGCCACGGGGTTGGTTCTGAAGGTTGAAATTTCCAGAACGAAAACGTTGAAACCAAAAACGTACCGTGCTTTCTTTTGTGACACCAGCGTTGTACACATCATTAATCCTTCGAGCTGTTTCTGCAGCACTGATGCCACGTTAGAACTCGTACTCGTAAATATACCGATATTTCATGTTTTCCATTGTGCGGTAATAAGCGAAGCCAAAGAAAAAAATAATGAGGAAAAAACAAATGAATGACTGTTTTCAAAACTCAAATGTACCAGCTAAATGAATTTATAAATTTGAATTTGGAATTCTTAACCAAAGAGGAGATATTTCAGATCAAAGTGGTCAGTACGACAAAACGCTAATTTCATATGTAAGGACCCAATACTTTCTTAAAAAGTTTTTCATATCTCCCTTTAGAGTAACCTTGACTTCAATAAATATCTAGGATAGGTCTACAACTAACTTATTCTCTGTCTGGAACGGAATGATATACAAAAGAATCATCAATTTAATCAATATACTCTCATAAACAGCTAGGATTATTCGATACATCTTCGAAGTTCAAGCTACGACTACGAGTAGGTATACTTAACCGAACGAAAAAAGAATAATTGAAATCGGCTCAAGAATGAAGAAATTATGCCTGAACATACATTAAAAAAATACATACAAATACAAATATGTTGAAAACAATACAATCTTTTTTCTTTTGAACATTTCGTAATCTACAAATTCAACTTTTAAACAATATATAGTTTTATGAAATCAATATAAACTAAATGTTATTAAATATTGACTTGTGCTATTTAATTTTACTACGACAATTTTAATAACTTTCGTCTCAAATATAGTACATATACAAGGTTAATGTGAAAGGGGGTTTAAATCCACCAGATTTAAACGTGCCAATGTAGGCAGTTATATTGCAGTAATAGCAATTACGGGATACGTATATTTTATTGTCCTTACAAAAAAATATAATAGAAAAAAATGTACAGGGTTGTACAATTTTTTCTATTATATTCGTATCGTTACGTCCAATATTCCAAATGTTTGATGGTGACGTAAAATAAAAACGCTTAGGGTTGTCTCACTTTTTTTTTAAACTGAGGTGTTACACTAGAACTATTGACTTTTGGTGAAGTTGTAGAATGCAAATTTTCCGTTGTCATGGGTACTTTAATACCCTTTCACATTTACATATCCTTTCTAAATAATCTTGTACACATATTATAAGACATGTAAGTATGTATGTATTTAACGGAGAATCGTTTTTTCTCTTTCTGGTAAAATGGACATCAAAGTGCAAAGAAACAGCTAAAGTAATAAAATTCTCGAGTATTTTTTCTCTACCTTTGTGTTGTATGTGTGAAGTCTGCCATTACACAGCGTAGTCACGCGTATGATACAGGCTGACATACTGTGCTGACACTGGACAAATGGAATGAGTGGTAAGCCACTGACACGAGACCTTAAATGATCATTACATGATGTAGATAGTTATTTTATTGGTTTATGGAAAAGAATACGATTTCTTTTATTGTCATAATACAATTTATATTTTTCACTGCACATATGCTCACCTGTGACAGGACGAGCGTCACATTAGGGAGGCAGTTACGTATAAGTTAGATCTGCCACGAATGTTCCGCTCCAAAATAAACAGGAATTCTTACCTCTAGCCACGTAAGTTCTCTCTCTCTATAGCCTCACCGTCGGTGTAAGGAGTTCCCGACACCATCCGTCCAGAATACTCCAAAGGGTGAAATTGGCTGGGCCCAGCACATTCAATTTAGATGAACAACAGATTCACAATACACAGACATTAATTTATTAATCGAAAACGTTCCTCGCTCGAGTGATTCAGGTTTTAAGTCAATTTATTTCTCCTTTTTATTGTATCACGCAGGTAGAAGTTCATGTAGAAGACTCTTGAAGACTATCTACAACGCCATCTCTCTGGCGGTACGTCGATTCTCGACGGCATCTCATTGGACGGAACGTATGAGCATGGATAATTACGCTCTGCTATTGGTTAAAAACCCCCATCACTAGAGCGGAACAAACAGATCGCAATAACGAATTGTTAGAAACAAACATTATATTTGAGTAATGAAAATGGTTACGAAACATACCGCCCCCCAAAATACCTCCGCGTATTTTTAAAATAACTTAACGAATTATAAGCATGTTCACTTAACTATGAAAAGACACACAGAAAAATTAAAAGTAATAACTGTGAATTAACGGATTACAATTATTATAATTAAAATACGAATTTTTACGAATTAAAAACAATTACGACTTTATTTAAATGAATAACACATAAATCGGTAAAATAGGTAAATATAATTATTTAGTCAACGGCCTCGTAAGACGACAATCATCAGCGGTACGAATAATTGCGAATCTCACTATTCCGTCCTGACCCGTATGTAAGTTTTCGACGAGAAATAATGGCCAATGTAACGGATTAATGATGTCGGATTTTAAAATGACTACGGAACCTAAATCGTCAGTGAATCGGTTTGACACGGTTTCGAGGCATGGTATGTTAAATTGCAAACGTTTCGATAAGCAACGACGGATAACGCGTTTCGGGGAAAATACCTGAAATTGCGGTGTTAAAAGATATACTAACGTGTTAACATCTGCTTGAGAATTCTCACGATGGAAAGTGTCGATTATTAGGTACGTTAATTCTGACTCGTAGAGATATAAAAGCATTTGCTTATGTTCGAATTCGAGTTCGGATCTGGATAACCATCCGCCCACCCAGAGAACTCCCTGGGAATCTAAAATGGGATTCGATTTACGCATTTGTTTAGATAGAAGACTTTTTGAGAAGAACTGCTTTTTGCTACATATTTAGAGACAGATATCAGAAAAGAATCGATTTTTAGGCCATGGAACGTTTTTTTACCTACAAAGCTATTCCATGGAATTCCATTTCTGTTGCGACTGTTGGAGCACCATCTATAGTTGCTCGTCATCGTGGTTTTATAGCTCAAAGCGACAACTGCCTGAGGTACAGTAATGGTCATTCACTGCGTGATTCACAGATAGCATTTAGTAGCAAAAAATCTGAGTCCTAGATTGCACCAGTCTTTACAATATGTCATAAATGCTGTCAACAAGATTCGAAGCAATTCTTTGAACTCTCGTTTATTTGCTCAGCTGTGTGAGGAAAACGACGAAGTCTTTACTCGGTTACTTCTGCGCACTGAAGTTTGCTGGCTATCAAGAGGTTCTTGCTTAGCAAGATTTTCAGCTATTTTTGAATCTGTGTTGGAGTTTTTACAAGAAAAAGATCCTAATTTGGACGAAAATCTGAATGTGACAGCTATTACTCTGACACAGCAAATCGTAACCTTGTGCGCGATCTACAAATGAAATTTTTGCATCGCTGCAAAGGAAATTGTCACATACATATCCGATATAAATAGCTGTAAGAATTAGTATAAGACATGAGATCTAAACGACAGCTCTATGGCGTAATCATGCCGCACAGTACCAATATATCATCTGTCACAAAGTCCGCAATATTATTTTATTAACATGAAGAAGCCCGAGAAGAAATATTGTAACAGTGGTGACCCCGACACACGTCACGCAACCAAAGACCGACGTACGTTATGCAATCGAAGAACAAACATCGGAAATCTCAAGTAATAAGTTAAATTCATGCCGCATCGCTTGCATCTCATCACCTAACATCTGTCATGTTAGTACTGGGTTCCCAGAAGCGGGTCTCACTAGTACTAACAGAAGAGTGGCATCATAGGAAACGTTACGTTTTTCATACCTATACAATCAACAACAACATCAAAAAACCTGCATTATAACACAGCAGATAAGTTAATACCTGTCAGGAAAATCAGGGGGCAAAACTTAATGTAAAATAATAATGCATTTGCTGTTAGGACGCGCATCTAGCAGAAAATAATTCAACTAGAAATACCAGCAACGCACAATAAATACATTGACATCTGACGCTGCATTCGCCTTCGCAACATCTAAATCAAGGTCAATGAACAGGCCACTAAATATAAAAAAATATGTTCAGATAAGGAGAGAACAAGTGAGAGAATCACAAAGCAAACAAACAAAGAAAACTAGAACAACGCAGAATACGCGGATCTTTGGCCAATAACTCACTCAATCGCCTTATAATTATAACCAACAAAAAAAGTGGTATGAAAAGGTTGATACTGACGTTAATAAACACAAACAATGTGTTAAACATGTGCAACATGCGCAAACGATAAGTTATTCGCTGCACACAACTGATCGTCGATACATATGCGAAAAAAGCATGATCGGCACGAACAAGCAAACAAATATGGAATAATAACCAACATTAAATAAATTTGATTTTTTAAACAAAGCTACATTTCTTTGGTTATCATGTAGCCCAGGAATCAGCTGAACAAAAGAAAAATCAACAATTATAAATCGAGTACATAAGCGAAACTATATAACACAGTATAACGTGTTGTTCCTGAAAATAGCTGACGCACCATCACACAAGTCGACGCAAAAATATATCAGTGCCTACACCGCTTAATTTTTGCGAACACGACAAAACGATGTGTCAGTAGTTAACTGCATAATAATCTTTTTATTAACATAATTTAAGTATCGATGTTATTTAAGTCAATTAAATATTTAAGACATTAATAGATATAATTTTATATAGAATAAATAATAAATAAAATTTAATTAAGGGGGAGTACTGTGCCAGATATTACCCTGATACAGCAAATCGTAACCTTGTGCGCAATTTACAAATGAAATTTTCGCATCGCTGCAAAGGAAATTGTCACGTACATATACGATATAAATAGCCGTAAGAATTAGTATAAGACATGAGATGTAAACGACAGCTCTATGGCGTTAACACGCCGCACAGTACCAATATATCACCTACCACATAGTCCGCAATATTATTTACCAACTTGAAGAGCCCAAGAAGAAGTATTGTAACACTGAACAATTGTAAAATAGATATTTATTACTTGACTGATATCTTTGGTATGTTTAACAAAGTTAATTTGCAGCTGCAGGGTGACGATCTCAACTTGATTAAAACAAAATCAATAATATCGGCCTTTGTGGGTAAACTTATCCTTTATAAACAAATTTAAGCAGAAAAGAATATTCACAGTTTCCGCATTTGTCAAAATTACTGGAAATGCTTCACGACGATGTTATTTTATCATATGTCACTCATTTGGACGCATTACACAAGGATTTTACTAAGACGATCTCTGAAATTTACAAATTCCTCAATATCACATCACAGCCATGGAAGAAGTCAATGTAATAATGCAAGAAGAGTTGATCACCATCAGCACAGACGAAGAGCTTAAGCAAAAGTTCAACCAAGGCTATCAGAAGTTCTGGTTGCAACGCAACATTGAAACACAGTATCCTGCATTGTGGAACATTGCTGAAAAATACCTTATCGCTTTTCCATCATCATACCTAGTCGAAAAAGGCTTCAGTGTGGTTATAAACATTTTGACAAAACAAAGAAACTGTTTAAAAATCAACGAACGCAGAGATTTAAGGCTGCAACTCACCAATATTGAACCAGATTTAGCTAGATTGGTAGAAAGTCACCAGCTTCATTCATCACACTAAATTTTTTATTTTTTTATCTTTACTTTGCGATTTTAATGTTTTTTTTCTTCAAAAAATAATTACCTTCCTAAGTATTCTTACGTAATTTGTTTTAATAATTATTAATTACACTTGATATTTACTGCATTTTATGTGTTTATTTATTTCGTAAAATTTTGATGAGAAAATGATGTCAAATTTACTCACTTAACCAACAGCAAACATTTTAAATTGGTAAGTATTTTGTATCAATAGGAAAAAAACTAGAGATAGAGTTTTTAAAGTAATTTGGCTGTGGGGGTCTGAGGTATCAGTTTATTTTGGAAAAGGGGTCTCTTGCTCAAAATAGTTTGGGAATCCCTGGTCTAGCGTGTTTAGGTAAAGCTAAAAACCTACTATTTACACACACGAACTATCATATAAACTGGAAACAAGCTCTCTAACAGAGAGATTTTAGGCTAGTAATCTAATAAGTCAAGCCGGTAATATTGCACAATACGCAAAAAATAGTTAAAATTAAAATAAATATTGATGACATGATTTTTTTAAGACAATAATTAGTTATAGTTCGTTAATAATAATTGACTTTTGGTTTGTTTAAAAATTATTATAGGTACTTACCTAATATTGTGTATGAATCGAAAACAATTTCTTTATTGTTCTTGTCCAGTAACGCATATTACATTATGTCGGTATTGTATATTTTTATGTTTTACTCGTCAATTTCCTTTATGCAGACGTTGGTGTGTATGAATCCTGGATCTCGATACCTTAAGAAACTGAGACTTATCTATTCGGTTTTTTACAATTTTAACTTTTAATATAATTGAAGAAAGAAATGTTAATAAAAAATCCAGATAATATCGTCTTCTGCACAATAATTAACATACTACTTATTTAATCATAATTAAATTAATGTCTGGTTTCGATGAAATGATTCATCGATAACTAAAAAAATTACATTATCTTTATTTCTTAAAAATAGTCATAATCTGTCGTCACAATAAAATTGGGACCTTGGGAGTTTTGTAGGTATCTCATATATAATATTTTACCTTGAAAGAACGAAAAAGAATTTCCAGTTTATTACATTGTGACGAAATTTCTCTGTGCGTATACTGCGTAGGTTGTAAACAAATTGTGATTCCGTTTTTAGAGTTCTGCAAACAAATTATGGATTTGTTTTTAGGATCCTCCAAGCAAAATAGTACTAGTTTATTATTAGCATTACAACCAATTGTGTAAACCTTACCCCAAATAAGCAATACGCTTCTACCTACAATGAATATTAAACAACGAACTGGAGGAATATCTACTTAATAACAACCAAACCCCAATACTAACTGCTGGATTTTAAATGGGCTCAATTATCCTGTCCTTGTCCAACGAAATTGAAATGCGCGCCACGGTATGAATTAGACATTATGCACACACTCAAAACTAGAGGTCGCTTTCTAAAATAACACATTCAATCGACAAACTGCCGCGCCGCAGCCCGGATTGACGCAATTTTCCTTCAATTATAAAACTAATAAAAACATGAAAAGTGCGTATGTGCTCGTGAAACAAAGAGGAAGGACATTCGACTATCGTTGCAGTTTTATAAATACCAAACCTTTCCATTAAGCTCTGGGTTGTGTAAAACGTGAACCATAAAATTAGCGACCATAAATAAATGGCCGAGCCACGATCCATCAGTTATCAATCTAGAGCATACATTTGCACAACATTTCACTCATTTTCATTATTACAACCTTAGATTAAAAAAAAATACATAGATAGAGCATCAGAAGCAAAAAATGAAGCATTCGTAAATCAGTCAATTGACTTAACTTGTCACGTCATTCTAACAATGGCGGTCACATAATTCACATAATTCACATAATTTTCATGCAATTCGTATTTACGTCCAATATGTCATATTCTAGCTCAGAAACATACAAAATTTGATTAAAGAACGCAAATAAAATCGATGGAGTAACAAATCACACCTTAAAACATAATTCTAAATTAATATTTTTCAAAATAAAACTGAAATTAAAACTATAGACAAGAGTTTTACAGTTTACAGTGATACCATATTCGAATTTTATTACCCAGTTTTATATTTTATTTGTTGTAGTACTTGTATATTATAATGCAATAAGACCAGGTATTTCCAGATAATGAACGAGTTGAGAAGTGACACAGAGGTGAAGAAATAGGGTAGGTATTATATAAGGGTAGATATATATAAGGCTCGCAATGTGTTTTTAAAATGTTTGAAAATTATAAACTTGATAAGAAATGTAATTGATAAATCATTTAATTCATATTCAGTTCATATTTAAAAAAATCTTTTAAGTACCTATAGGACCATAATACGAAACGTGTCTATAAACGTATAGGAACTTCAGAACGAAACTTTTTTTCGGCTATTAAACTGTATAATTTATTTCTAATTGAATGTAGTGTTTTCGTAAATTCCGTTCAATAAAGTATTTAATTTAGTAATTTTTCTTTCTGGATGATTTTTCTAAATGTTTTATTCGGAGTTTACAGCTGTTACAGTAGAGGTGTCAACTCTTCGTCGGTAAATTAGTCTCTCATAATCTTACGATGTGACTAATATGATACAAATCGGAAAGTGAATTGTGCTTAAATTAAAAAAAAAACCTTTACACGTTTTTCTTTTTACCGAACAGCGTTTCGAATTTTTCCAAAAAATGTTTATATTTTTCGACTTTTGATCGTACTTCATAAAAATGTTAAAGTAGGTACCTATCTTTCGAAAGACTCAGGTATCATTATCGTTAGGAAGCTTTATTTTATTGTAATGTATAAAATAACATACTTATTAAAAACGACACCAAATCTCACACTCCTCCGTGTAAGCAATGTTCTTAAAAGGGGATTCGAAGTTGGCGCTTCACGTATTAATATAGTTATATTAATCTCAAAGTTTTTTTATTGATAACACCAAAAGTCGTCAATACCTACTAAACAAAAAAAAAGAAAATCAGTTGATAAACAGAGGAGAAAAAGACACTGAACTGTCTTTACCTATTTATGTACAGATATCTGGTGTGATAAACTAATTCATAATTATTAATAATAGACGGTAAGAAGAAGGTGAAACATTATATATAAATAGTAAGCACACAACAGTAAACAGTAAATATAACTCTAAATACCTAATTTTAAACAAATATTTAATAACAAACCATCTTGTCAAGTTACCCCTCATTTCGGGTAAACGAATTAGTATTGCAATACTCCCACATTAGTTTTAGGGATATCAGTCGTCTTGCACACAGTTTGGGATTTTAACAATGATGTTATAATACAAAAGAGGTAGATAGGTTATATGCTTCGAAAAGTGTCACCCTTAAAAATTTTGCTAATTAGCCAACCCGGACTTGGTCAAAGAATATGAAAAGTAATGTTACAGAACCATCAATGTCATGCAATGCCTATTGCGCATTCAAAATTCTAAAATATTTCAATAATCCAAACGTTTTTTATAATATACACGATCATGTGATGACGCAGCCACCTAATTTTAATCATCGTTTACATTTACTAAAAGAAATAATATATAATTCATCATTTTCAAATTTATAATTAAAAAATGTTGGCCATCTTTTTAAATAAATATGTTCTCATGTACATGATTCAAGAAAAACGAAATTCGAAAAAAGCAAACATCATTTTTTATTGTCTAATCCCATTAGGTATCAATCATATTTTTTTTAAATCTGTTCTGTGGCATTAATTACTAATATTCTATGAATTAGTCACGGATTCGTTTAAAATGTAGTAAGACATTGAAATTGACCAATCACAATGATTTAGAGAGCTATGTGATTTGTTAATTTGAAATGCAATTATGTTTTACATTGCATAGCGAAGCAGTGCAATGTATATTTGTCTCACTTTTTAACGTTGTAACTGGGACAATATTTTACTTGGATTAGTACTAAGGTAACCTATCTACCTCTTTTGTATTATAATATCATTGGATTTTAATATGATTGCAAGAAATATTATTAAGCTTTCCTTAAACGTTTGTAAAGGTTAAAACTCCAGTAAAATACACATTTCTGCATTTTTAAATTATGTTTAACTAAATTATGTTAGAACAGTTTGTGTTACTAGGTGAAATGAACGTATTGTGTAAAATATTTTATTTTAATTGCAACCCTTTCTCGATTTGTTGTCTTCACTCGTTTTGCATGAGAGAGTCTATCTATGTATTTTTTTAATCTAAGATTACAACATACTTCAACAATTACACAAAGCTTTATTTCGAATCTAGTCTGTGTTAAAAGCAATGATGTTATATACAAAAAAGAGGTAAATATAGGTTACGTTAGTAGGTACTAATGCTTGTAAAATATTATCCCGGTTACGCACAAACATAAGTCATACACTTTGATTATACACACTAATAAAATGCTTAAGTGTAAATAAGATAGCATGACAATTACCATAAGCAAAGTGAGACAAATATACATTTCACTGCGTCGCTATACAATGTAAGACTTCAATTGCATTTCAAACTAACAAATCACACGGCTCTCTAAAACCATTGTGATGGGTCAATTGCACTTTCTTACTGCATTTTAAGCGAATCCGTGACTAATTCATAGAATATTAGTAATTAATGCCACAGAACAGACATTTTCGAAAAATATGATTGATGCCTAATGGGTTTAGACAGTAAAAAAGGATTATTTATACTTGATTAGTAAAATATTTTGTTCTTGAGTCATGTACATTTGGAAACAGAATTATTTAAGTACATATATTTATAAAACAATTTTGTTATACATTTGAAAATGATAAAAATAAAACACTAGGTATTTTCATGTAAAATATTTTTATTGTGTAGGATTATTGGGGTATTAGACTCACTGCTAAAATTTGTGATTCGTTTTAAAAATACGTATATTATACCTTAAATACCAACTAAATAAACATAATCAAATGTTTAATAGGCACTGCATGACATTGACGGTTCTGTAACATAACGTTTTATATTCTTTGACCTAATATAATACATTGCTCTCTGTCGCACTTGGTAACTGGGGTATTTATTACCTATCGCATTTCATTTTTTTATGATTTAATATTTTACTGATATTTTAGATTTTGGAAAAAATGGTGACACAAATGAAATAAATAAGTATACTTACACATGATACATGATTCGTGAATCTTTGGAAGTCTTGCTAGTATAGTTTCTGCAGTATGTAATAACACAGGACGGCATTTTAATATTGATATTAGGAACGCACATACGAGTTGACACTGTCACGTTGTTACACCAATGAGCTCCAGGTTAGCTAATTAGTATGTTTTGGGGTGCCAGTTTTCGAGCGCAATAGCTCATCTACCTCTTTTGCAAATATAACATCATTGGTTAAAAGTCAATAGTTTCAATAAAAGATAAGTAGTCAAAATGGCGAAGCCGTCCGATTCTAAGTCTAAATTATCAAAAGATATTTCTGATTCAGATTTTACACAGTTATTGCGGCCACTTATTAGTCAGGAAGAAGTGTTTTCAACGATTACAATGTTTATTTGATCTTTCTAATAATGTTTCTACCGACCCTGCTGAAACTGAGTTCCGAGTCCATCTTAAAGAAATTGATAGTATTCGATCGACATTCGAAAATTTAGTATCAGAAATTGATTCCATATATTTCAAGTTCAATCCAAAGTATGAGAGTAAACATCGAGAAATCGAAGCTTGCGACGAATTATACTACCATATTTTGTGCGTAGCTGAAGGTATTTCGAAAACAAGTAACACTAAAACTGAGTCAACCGGCGAGTCTCGGGGCGTTAAAGCCAAGTTACCTAAATTAGAGCCGTTTCGTTTCGATAGTCAATTAGAAACTTGGCAAACTTTTTATGACACATTTTCAAGACTTATTCATAGTAACAAAGATATAAGTGACATCGATAAATTCTACTATCTATTAAGGGCAATTACCGAGTCTGCTTTAACTGTAGTGAAAAGTACGTCTGAGAATTATTTAATTATTTGGAATTTACTAATACACTTTTTTAGACTCTCATGGTTTGTATTCATTATAATAATAAATTAACGGGTTCTTACCGAGATATTAAATATTTTGAGTTTTCCAATATTTCGATGCTGTTACAAGCACCATGTTCACGAGTTAACTGGCGAGACTATAATAATAATAATAAAATAAAATAAGAATAAATAAATAATAAAATAAAATAATAAAAAGAGACTGCGGGTAGATATTCGAGAGCACATATTTCAGTCTACCCCCTTTTTTCGCTCGTAGTTGTTATATTTCACCATCACTACCAGAACTCACTCGATAGTCCCCTCGACAGTACACACTTGTAAATCGACTTCTTGTAATTTTTTATCGATAAATAATAACATTGAAAAAATTATTAATTCGTTTTTGGGAGACTGAAAATATATCTTGTGAGTTACCTAGTAAACCTGAGGACTTGTATGTCGACCAATTATTTTTAAAAGAACATAGTAGGGATGGGATACTAATGGTCGTTATACAGTTACATATCCATTTAAACCGAATTTTGAACTTGGAGATTCTCGTCAACAAACTATTTGTCGTTTACATAATTTAGAGTCGAAATTAGATCGCGTCGGTACGCGACATAAATTTATGAAACTCCTCTTTTACTTCCGGTGAAGTAAAAGAGGAGTTTCATAAATTTATGTCTGAATACGAAACTAGGTCACATGACGTGTTTAGATGATATGGATTCTATCGAATCGAAATACTCCATACCTCACTTTTGTATTCAACTTCCGTCAAGCACTACGACCAAACTTCGTGTAGTGTTTGATGCTTTGAGTAAGACCACAAACAATGAGTCATTAAATTCAATTTTGTACGCGGGACCTAAGCTTCAGACAGATATCAATGAAATTTTAATTAATTTTCGTATACATGAAATATGTTTGTCAAGTGATATTTGTAAAATGTTTCGAATGACTTTAATCGAAAAGAATCGACGTACATTTCAACACATATTGTGGAGGTTTTCCCATAATCAACCGATACAAGTGTTTGAACTCAATGCTATAACGTACGGTGTTGCCAGTAGTCCATAAATATTCATGAGACATTGTTATTCACTGATTCTTGAGTACTGCCGGCGTGGTTGAATACTCCTGCCTACGATTTAAAGACCTTCGTGGCTACACGTGTCTCCTAAATATTACAGACCCTGTCTAGTGACAATTGGTATCACGTGAGCGGTGTGTGTAATCCAGCTGATTTGTGCTCTCGCGGTGCGCATCCTTTCACTCTGCTCGCAACTCCAAAGTGGTTGAGGGGTGAGGCCTGGTTATACACATCCCAGGAGAACTGGTCTATAAAGTCTATAGAACAGTACAAATCTAGCAATGTTCCAGAATTTAAAAATAATTCGAATATAATTTTAATTCGAACTTATCAAGATGATCAATTAGACTCAGTCCGTATTTATAACTTAAGTGAAAAATATTCAAGTTTTACAAAGCTTCAAAATTTATCCGTTGACATCAATTTATAAACAATTCTCGTTCAAATAAGTCTCTTTGTGATTTAAACAAAGCGCATGCCGTTTTAAAAAAATTCGTTCAAAGGAAGCATTTCTCGACTGATATCAATTTATTGTCAAAAGGTAACATATGCAGTCAGTCATTGCGAAAACTAACACCTTTTTTAGATTCCCATGGTTTTCTCAGGGTGAGGGGTATGCTTTCCGAATCCACGCTTTCCTACTCTAAAAAGCATCCTTTGTTATTGCCAAAGAAAAGTAACTTAACAAATATTTTAATCGACCATTATCATAAAATGTTTTTACAAGTGGGACCTCGTTCGCTTCAAAGTTTAATTAAAAGTATTGGATTATTTCTGCTCGAAGTATTATTCGATCGCGTATTGTTGATCGCATGTTTCAAAGTTCGACCGTCAACACTTCTGCCATTTATGGGTAACCTACCTAGATTTCCCACTGAAGTTGTTCATGCTTTCCGTACGGTTGGTGTAGACATAGGCGGTCCTTTCTTCACAAAAGAGTCTACAAGGCGCAACACGAAAATATCAAAATCTTATTTATGTCTCATCGTATGTTTTTCAACTAGTGCGGTTCATCTCGAAGTTCTCTCAGCACTTACAACAGACTCTTTTTGGCGGCATTCGACCGTTTCACTGCAAGACGTAGTTTGTTTCACACTGTAGTACCCGACAACGGTAGAAATTTCGTGTCAGCCGGTAAATAATTATCGGAAAGAGTTTCATTTTATGAAAACAACAATTCCCAAGATTCAACTGGATTCAAACTCCGTAAAATACATTGGTCTTACAACCGGTACCAACCGGTAGTCACTTCAGTGGAATATATTATATGAGAGCGCAATCAAATTCGCTAAACAACATTTGAAGCGAGTGACCGGTACCAGAGCATTTTCGTTCCAAGAACTTAGTACTCTTTTCTTTTTTTCTTTTGCCGTGTAGAGGCAATACTCAATTCGCCACCTCTCACTACCATTTCGAGCGAACCGAGTGAATTCGAAGCGCTCACCCCGGCATTTTTTAATAGGCCGTGAATTACCGTCCGTATCAGAGTATCAAATGACAGACGAACCTGTCAACCATCTGACACGGTGGCAGTTGGTACACCAGGCGTCGCAGCAATTTTGGAAATTGTGGCGTAGATTATCTTCACTTATTGCAACAGAAGCAAAAGTGGCTCAATAAATGTCGCAATATTCAAATAGGTGAACTTGTACTAATTCACTCAGATACCCCGCCACTGCAATGGCACCTTGGACGGGTTTCGGAAGTTCATCCCGGTCCGGACGGTGTTGTACGGGTTGTCAAAGTTCGTACGCGTACGGCTGAAGTTGCAAGGCCTGTTTTAAAATTGAGTCCAATTCCAATAGCAAATTTAAAAAAAAATTCAAAATTCTTACCTTTTCTATTACTCTAATTTAATCTAGTTTTTTCAATTCAACTAGAAATTATTCTAGTATTTAGTTAACTTAATCCTTTTCATATTCGAGATATGGTAATAAAATTTATTTTTTAACAGCATTTTATTCAGTAAATAAATTCACAATTACATACATATCGCCGTATCCTTAACGGGGTATAGTCAGAGAGGACGGAGCGCCAAGCGTTCAAATTCCCTATTGCATTCAATTAACATTTACTATACAGTCCACTTACTTTAATCAACTTACACATGTACTACAGTAACACATATACCATATCTGGGCTGGTAATTGGGAAATCGTGTGCGATTTCCGGTGGTGGGTTCATGTTAGATTTTAAATGGGCTCAATTATTCTGTCCCTATCCACCGAAATTGAAATGTGCGCCGTAGCGTGAATTAGACACATTAAAATGATGATGAAATGATGATGAAAATTAGAGGTCGCTTTCTAAATAACACATTCGCTCGATAAACCCGGGGCCGGCTTCAATTATAAAAATAATAAAAACTTGAAAAGTGTGTATGTGCTCGTGAAAGAGGAAGGACATTCGAATATCGCTGCAGTTTTGTAAATCCCAACCCAAACCTTTCCATTGAGCTCTGGGTTGTGTAAAATTTTAACCACAAAATTAGCGACCACTAAGTATCATGTTTACTAAATTAAACTAGTCGGAAATAAAACAATGAAAGACTCATTTAACTTCGTTTGAATTTTTACCATTCTTTTTAAAAATATTCCACTAAAAGCTACTCTTATATTTACTACTCACACAAGCCACTAATTAAGAAGTTAAATAATTAATAATATATTTGAGTTATTTGTTATCTCACACTTATCGAAGGTTTCACATCAATTCATCAGGCACGACGCACGAAGAGTATACGTAGGCTATAACCTATACGTTGTTCAAAATTACAAACGACATTCCTTACTTTTCAATTAAATTACAATGGCTCTTTTATTGTAAGATCAACTTGTTAAAAGTATTTTCATACTACTTGTAACAAAAATATTTTTAAATTAAATACCATTTTTTTGCAATGATTTCTATTCAATCAAATTTAATTAAACACATTACGAGTTTTGATACTAACAAGTAATAATTGTAAATAATAATACACTGTTCAACGTTTATAAAATAAGACAATTTTTTATTTTTAATCACATAAAAGTTGACTTACTCAAAGACAAGAAAAATACAATAACAATAAAGGTACAATAAAATTTTCTAACTGAAATATTCATGCATAATAAATTATAAATCTTTGATTATTTATTTCTAGAATCCAGGTTTCATTACACCGCTTGAAAAATTAAGTAAAGTATCTGCATGAAAAAGTAAGTAAAGTATATAGTTAAATTTGTCTGTTACTGAAGTCGGTGCCAAGCCTACCAAAAATAAACTTTCTTTTGTTGCACAGTAATAATAATAATAATATACTCAGACATTTCACACAGCGCCATCTAGTCCCAAAGTAAGCTGCATAGCGCTTGTGTTATGGGTACTAAACAACTGATATACTACTTATATAATTTTCTTTTGTAAATATATAAATATTATACATAAACACCCAGACTCGGGACGGGAATCGAACCCGCAACCCCCGCTTACTTTCCGACGCGCTAAGCCGTTGCGCCACGGTGGTCGTCAAAGTCGTCATTGATTTGGCATCGACTTCAATAACTGTAAAATTTAATTATATAGGTATGTGTATCGTGTATATAATGTTATTGATAATGTACTTGAGTTTTGATTAGTAAAGGATAGTTATTTTGTACTTTTCAGTGTGTTTTCTTATGAAGGTGGTTTAATTTTTTTTTTCTCTTTTTGAGTGACCATGACCTAAATAAGCAGATCTACAATTAACTTTTTTCTAATTCTGGAGAGCAACGATATACAAGAAAATAATCAATATAAATATAACCAGGTCGTGTTATTTGTCGTATCTTCGAAGTCTAAGCCCCAATGCCGATGAAATTTAAATGGGACCACTTCGAAAGTATACCCTGTCAAATAAACAAAAATTTCGAAATCGGAACACATAAAAAAAACATACGTACAGATGTACATAAAACCTCCTCCTTGCTTTGTAGTCGGTTAAAAATTGAAATTTTCAATTTTCTGAACTGAAAACTGTTTTTGTGGAGAATTTGTGAACAACCCAATCCATAGGATATTTATGTTTCGTTTGTAAAATCCTTCTTTGAAAATGATGAAAGAGAAATACGTTCATAATATAATATTATTAAATATATTACTACATTATATCATAATATTTTATGGTTAAAAAAAATCTAACCATTAAGTTATTAGCATGATGCGCGACTTCTCGCGTTTCTTTCAATAAAAACAGATTTCACGATAAAATGTTATTTCGGTATAAATGCCGTTTTAAAATTAATAACGGTCTGTGAAAGTAAATTGAAAATAAAGGAAAATTTCACGTTGTCAGGACAACCTCTAAGGGTTGATTTTGCCTCTTATACTATTATTGTTACTGGAGCACGTCCATTAAGGAAAAAAATTTTACAAAACATTTTAGACAGAATGTTTAACAAAAATACTTACCTATTTATGAAAAAAACAGTATAACATGGTGCATGTATCTGTGTGTAATCTATTTTATCTACTTTATATCCACAGAGGCTGTTAAATGAATCTACTCGTAATTACGCCAAACTCCATTATCTTTACAGACATTTATTTTTATTTCATTCTGAAACGAGCCTTAACTGTGTAAACACGAGCATATATGCAAATACTAGTAATTATTCTAATTAAATAAGCAAGTACTTAAAAGATATAGAGAGACACAAAGATTTATTATGATTTCAAATTCAAATTAGCTTACAGCAATTATGCAATAGTTACGTTATATAAATTACTACATAACAAAATACTTTGCAAGGATTGGGTATAATGTTATAAATAGAACGTGATTTTCCTTTAACGGAGCAAACTACAATATAATAGTAGTAGAGTTTATGACCAAAATTTCTTGAAACGTAAAGTCCTGGGAAATTGTGCTTTAGGTACCTACCCGAGACGTAAAGAAAAGCGTAGAGAAGTCGAGAATTAGTAGAACAAAAAAAATTTATCGCTTACAAATTAAAACTCAAGTACAATAAAAAAAAACTTTATAAATACAATACACATACTTATGTAATTAAATTTGACAGTTACTGAAGTCAGTGCCAAGCGTATCAAACTAACAAACTTTCTGTTGTTGCATAATAATAATAATAACAATAATTTATTCCAATCAAAAATCAAAGTACAGAAAATGGGAAAATCCTCTGACCCGAATTAGTTGCAAGACTGTATCTCAGGAGCCAGCGATTGTACCCTAAAACTATGCATATGACAAGGAATTTTTACTATAAAAATTATACAAATAAAGCAAATGCATATATACTAAGATATACAAGGAATATAAAGGAAAAAATAATTAAAAAAGTCTTTAACATGTGACTTTTTTTATATATAAAAGTTATACGTGTGTTTGTGTGCGTGTGCGTGTTGTTTATGTGTGAGGGTGAAATTAAAAGAATGTGATACACACCCAAAAACGTGGAACACCCATATTAGCACGAAATACATTATTTACATTATATTTGTTAACAGCGCTTCCATTTCAGAGTAAGAAAGAGTTCTTAGCCATATTGTAATTACTCTTTTCAGCTTATTCTTGGTGCAAGAGTAAATATTTAACTTTTTATTAATTAAATTATAAAGATGATATGAAAGAAAGCAAACGAACCGTTTTATAAAAGTGGTGCGAATATTTAGGGTGGAGCATACTTTATCATGTCGTCTCTTAGTGTGCATCAAATTGGGATTATATATTATAGACAAATGTTGTTTTATTAAAACATAAAGTATGTAATTTTGGCGAATTGAGAGACCTCGAGATATTATATACAAGTCATCAGTAGAAAAATGGAGCGGCAGACCAAAACAAATCTTAAGAATAGCTCGTTGAGCTCTTTCAAGTTTAATTAAAACAGATTTCGGTACTCCTCCCCATGTAGTGATGCAATATGTACCAACAGATTGACAAAGAGAAAAATATACATGTTTCAATATACTTGTATCAGCAACATTACGTAAATTCTTGAATACATACATTAGTTTGCGATGGCGATCCGTTAGTAAATCTATGTGTGGTTTAAAATTTAGATGGGAATCTAAGATCACACCAAGATATTTAACAGTATGTGATACTGCTATTCTCTCACAAACACATCTTATCGCGGGTTCTTTAAGGTTAACACAAGAATGAAAAATCACATGATGTGTCTCAAATTGAGGCATAGTTGACGGTCTCATGGTAAAATTGACAATTTTTGTTTTATGTGAATTTAATGAAAGACGATTATATTCGAGCCATTCTAATACCTCTTCAAAACCTTTTTGTTAACAAAACAAATTTATAAGTCTCATCCCAAGCATTACAACAAAAAGTGAGAGCTGTATCATCGGCGTAAGTGGTAACTTTTCCATATTCGAGATTCAATTTGCATACATCATTAATATAAACAAGAAACAGAGTCGGACCGAGGATACTGCCCTGTGGAATACCATAATTAATAAGAAGCGGATTACTGATATGATCACCAAGCCTAACACTTTGCAATCTATCAGACAAATAATCTTCGAAAAGGTGAAGCTGAGTATTTCGAATACCAAGTTTCTGCAATTTACTTATTAAGATAGGGATTGAGACCGTGTCAAACGCTTTAGCAAGGTCCAAGAAGATGACTAGGCATTTGTAACCACAATCTAGTTGCCTAGCAATATGGTCAGTAAGGTCAAGAACAGCATCAGAAGTCGATTTACTGGATCGAAAACCATACTGCCGATCAGATAACAGGTTTTTACCCTCAAGGTATTTTGTGAGACGATTGTTAATCAAACGTTCTAGAATTTTAGAAAAAGAAGGAAGTAAAGCAATGGATCTGTAATTATTGAGGCAATTTTTGTCACCATTTTTGTAAAAGGGTTGAACAATGGATTTTTTAAAGACCTTCAAGAAGATACCGCTAGAGAAACATAAATTACAAAGGTGAGTAAGAGGAGGAACCAAGATATCTTTAAACCATTTGATGATACTACAAGAGATCCCATCCCAGCTTACTGCACAGGCATCCTTGTGGGACATGATAATTCTTTCGACCTCTCCAACATCGGTGACTAAAAGCACAATGGAATGTTGTGAAGAAGGTAACATACCAACATCGGGGGATAGAGTACTTGGTTGAAGGTTATTGGCCATAATTCCACCGATATTTACAAAGAATTTATGAATTTATGAAAAAGAGCTAATTAAGAAAAGTGAGCTAAAATAATCAATGTTATTATATGATATGCACATTTTATTTTCCATTAACATAATTTATTTATAGGCTTTCCTTAAATTTTAGAAATTTTTCAAAATCCCAAGTTGTCGAGAGTTTTCGAATCCTGTCATAAAATCAGAAACGTTATGTATATAATAACTTCTGAATATAGAATCGAAATAGGATTAAAAAAGGTCGAAGTCGCTGTTACCGCTCGGTATATATGAGTTAATCTAATGCTAGTCACAGGCACTGAACTCCCGGTTTTTCCGGTCACTTACCTTCTTGTTTACGATAAATTGAAAGTGAGGATTCAGACTAATACGGTAATACGCAATATCATAATATTAATTGTCATAATATGACGCGCTTACTATATAGGCAGGATACGATAGTCCACGCTTAATAAAGCAGAATATGACATCTTACTTATACACAAACAGGATATGATTATTATCAATTAAATATATGTAATATACTATATTCGCATTTTGACTTAACTATACTGTATACATTATACATATACATTGTACATATTATATTTAATACATACCTAGGTAAACATGTGTGAAGAGAATGATGAGATTTGAGGAAGTGAAAGAAGTATGTAAGGACTTCGAGATTTAGCGCTTTATTTACCTCGTTGAGGATAAAGCTCGAAGATATATATGTATGTATGTATGCATATTTAAAGCAGACATATTTTGTATAACCATATACACTATACATATCTACAGATAAATTTATGTCCGCATTTTAATAGTGTCTAATATAATGTGACATAAGTATAGAGGTATACAGACATATATATCTTAACGCTGTATCACTTATGGGGTAGTCAGAGACAATAGAGCGCCAAGCATCGTGGTCTTTACATACTTCTTTCGCCTCCTTGGATGTCAACAATCTCAAACATAAGTATATTATATAAAATATCTAATTATATAATATAATTTTATAATAGATAAATAAATATGCATATTATACCTATATTATTTAAATTTACAGGTAAATAAAATTGAAGGATTTGCCTGAGATTCAGAAATAAAGGCATTCTATTAAGGTCTTTAATTTATTTGCTCTTCGATTCTTGTCTGTCTGTTTGTTTATGTGCCCAGGCTAATCTCCGGAACAGCGGAATCAATTTAAAGGAAACTTTCATTGTCAGACGGAGGATTTTTAGAAAGTAATCAAAGGCTAGGCTATGCTAGTTACATCAAGGGTTATATATATGTACAATATATTATTACCCAATCTGTATAAAGATAAGTAGTGAAATTTGGAACGATAAACAAATCATCCATTTCCGATACTTTCTTAACTGAATCTACTTGAGGACCGGGCACTTGGGTGCGCGTGGCCAGGTCATAGTTCCTTGGCAAAGGAACATACTTGAGCACCGGGGCACGTGGTTACTATACTGGAAGTAGATGCGCTACAAATGGGAAGACTGAGGAGTAGGTGCAGTTGGTAGATGACGACGTCCTTCTTGTGGTTTATCAGTGATAAAACTGATAACACTTCTCTACTAGTAACTAATAAAAGACTCCATTAGATATTAGCTCCACGTTAATTTATTAATATTGTTTATCTAATATATCTTTCTTTCTAAATATTTGATTTTCATGTACAAAATATACTCTGATTTATGTATCTGTACTACTGAGAATTTAAATGCAGTACATAAACTATGTAATGGTTCCTAGACCTTTATATCTAAGTATATTTCTCTGGAATTTAGGATAACATAAATAAATTATGTTGTTGTATCTATAACAAGTAATATCTGAGCTCGATACTTGTAAAACTTTCATACTACTAATTACTCTGTAAACTTATTAATATCTAAGTGCTGTTAGATAATAGATATTCTTTCTTAAAATATACAGTAATAAACAAAATAATGTTGTAGGTATTAAAATAGTATTTAACTTTAGAAATTGTTAATAACTTTTGTATTAAATATATAGTGAACTTATTGAATCCACCAATGAAATTTAGATATAAGTAATAAATGTTTATTCTTCGTGTGATGTTTTTCTGATGTCTAATTCATTAACTTTTAATAGGTACATATCCTATTAGATGTCGATTGCAGAGGTGTACTAGGCGCCCTTAAATAAATTAGGTACACCACTCTCCAGGTGATAGTAATCATAAACGTCTATTACTCAACCCACACCTCACTGCCGGCCTGAGCAAGCTACGTTGCAATACATATTGTATATATATCAATACCCTCCTCAGAACAAAATTTGTTTACGTTACTGAAAGGAATACAATAGAAATAAACTAGAAATGTGAATCTGTGTAGATGTGTCTGTGGAAATGAGTGTGTGTGTATTTATGTGTATGTGTGTACGTATGTGTGTAATATATATATAATGTATAATGTGCATGTTGTATTTCTTATACTTTGACCAACGGTTAAACAGACTGACACACAATTGATCTTCTATGTTTGTTTTTTTTTATATGTATATGTAAGTTCTGCCTTTCCTTTAAGCTACAAAATTCTAAAATAGGAGAATTTAACACTTTTTTAGCCTTCAGTTTTAAATGTGGAAAAACGGAACACGGAACTCTTTTGGAATCACCTCGGAACTGTCTCAGCAGTTTTTCTCAGAAAGTATTTGACGTAAAGAGTTGAAATTTGGAACAGTTAAACAATAAGTAGTAGCCCAAGTGGACGTCAATTTCAAAAGTTAAGCGGGAATTAGTTTCGGGGGATTCAATGTAAAATTAAAATAATCGTTGGGCTACATATCGCCCAGATAGTTCGTATTTATTGAAATTTTAAATTACTAATTCAAAAATGTATTACAATATGTTACTTTCTGCTTCCTTTTCAAACGCTTTTGAAAAATGCATTTTTCGCACTTTATCTCAAAAAGGACCTATCAGAAAATTTTAGAGAAATAAACACAGAGAATGAAGCGTACCTGGATTGAAAGAAAATTATCAGCACTGAACACAGTTCAATAAACCCATAGAAGACTCTTTGAGTAATATAATGAAAACGATCGTGTCAAAAGGTTTCGGGAAGCGAGACAGTGTGCTGTGGTCTGATTGGTTACATTGAGATCTAATATTGAAATTTTAGAACAAAGAGGTGGAGAGCTATGTGCGTGGTCGCATTTTAAGTAATGTATTACTACTACAGACAGTCTCAAACACCTTGATAAGCGTCATTTCATGTTATATTCATGTTATATATAGTTATCTTTTTATGTGAAAACAAAGCTTTGCGACAATAATTGTTTTGCAGTGTTTGTGGTTTGCGTCGCAAATATACCTTAAGTAGGTAGATTTAAAAACAATTGACCGGATTTATTGATTATCTGTCGGCCTGTCCCCACGCCTGTGGAGCATAGAGGAAAAATACTTTAAATATTGAATATGGGGAAGAAAACATCTACTTTATTTTGAAAAATAAGTAAAACTATGCACTCAAATATTTTTAAGAAGTTGCCTAAACCGGACCGACCAAACGTAAAAATATCAATCGTAATTTTAACGAAATGCTTCGAAAAGATTAATCGCAAGGATCAATTCCTTCTGAATAACATCTCAATTTTTAACAAAAGGTATATAAATTTAATATTTCATATCGAAATTTTACACTAACATTTAGATATATTTCTCTCTTTAGTGCTTCATATCACGAATTCCAAAATGTGTAACATGTTGCCTTGATTTATTTTTTCCTAGACTTAAGATTTAGTTAAAAAAAATAATTAGGTAATAAAAAAATTAAACCCACATCAAAAAGATCGCTGAAAAGTATGAAATAACTATCCTTTACTGATCAAAACTTAAGTACAAAAATAACTTTATAAATACGATACAAATACCCATATAATTAAATTCGACAGTTACTGAAGTCGGTGCCAAGCCTATTAAAATAGACTTACTGTTGTTACGCATTGATTTGGCACCGACTTCAATAACTGGCAAATTTAATTATATTTATTTGTATTGGGTATTTGTATCGTAATTATAAAGTTATTTTTGTACTAAGTTTTGATCAGTAAAGGATAGTTATTTCAAACTTTTCAGTGTTTTCTTAAGTCGGTTTAATTGTTTTATTATTTTTTTAATATCTCCCTTTTGAGTGAACTTGGCCTAAATGAATATCTAGGGTAGATCTACAATTAACTTCTTTGTTAATTTTGGAGCGCAATAATAAGCGAATCATCAACATAAATAAATTAAGGTTATAACCAGTTCGCGTTATTTGGTGTATCTTCGAAACCCGAGCTCCAGTACCTGTGAAATTTAAATAGGATCAATCTGGAAGTGTATCCTTCCTTTCAAATAAAAAAAAAAGAATTTTCCTAATCGGTTCATAAATGACCAGCTGAGGTAACAAACAAAAAAATACAATCAACCAAATTGAGAACTTCCTTCTTTGTTGAAGTCGGTTAAAAAGAAAAAAAATTGTGTTCAGTAAAACATTCACTTTATATTCGTATCAAAGATTATACTAGTAACCGATCAATCTGCGTCAAGGATAACGCGACTGTCACGCATATGAAGTTGAATGGTATCTGGATTTCAAACCTGGATTTACTTAGTACAATCCTGCGTTTAAAATTTTTAAAATTTCCCGCAATTCATTTACGAAATCCACAGGACTAAGAACGAAGTCTTTATAAATTAGACTGTTCTTCTTCCATGTAATACAGAATTGTTAATAAACGCCACATATTATTGTGAATATACTAACAAACAGTTTAATCAAACAGTAGTATTATGGATAAATACAAGGGATATTCTATATATTATGAACGCCAATATTGTAATGTTGCTTCAGAAATTACATGAACAGTTAATGTGGTCTGAAGGCGTAGGCGTGTGTATTGAATTGACTATTGATTGGAGTATCTCATAGGAATATACGTAATATTAATTTGGAAATGTATAAAAGAGTAAAGAAATTAGTAATTCAAGCTACAATTATTGTGATTAAACTCGGGATGCTGATTAAGAAAATGATATTCATTTTCAAATCCAAGATGGCGAATATTATTTTTTTCTGTAAATCGATATGGGTGTCATTTTCTAGGTTTCTCTGAGTGCTGGATTGCATTTTGGATTTGAATACGAACGTCATTTTCAAAATCAGCAGACCAAGAAACCTAGAATATAACACCAGTGTCGAATTATTTAAAAAAGGAACATACGCCATCTTGGATTTGAAAATGAACGTCATTTTCGTAATCACCACCCCGAGAAACTTAGAATACGACACCCATGTCGATTTATCTAATAAAGTAAAGTCCGCTATCTTGGATTTGAAAATGAACGTCATAAACATCATTTTCTTAATCAGCATTCCAAGATACCTAGAAAATGACCACCCATGTCAATTTATCCAAAAAAGTAATATAAGCCATCTTGCATTTCAAAATAGACGTCATTGTCATTCGTTCTAACCAAAACCACATACCCAGGTAATTTTTGTTTGCTGTGGATTCGTAATTCAAAATTTTATATTTCCAACTATATTATTAAATGAATATAGAAATTGTATAACTATATAGAAATATATTTTTACAAGAAGTACAATGAATACATAAAAAACTGCTGACGACCCCTGGATTTTTATCAAAAATACGTAAAACAGAATTATGCGGAGCGGGAGTGCGAGCGACATAGATCCCAAGTCCAGAAGCCCTCGGGCACGTAGTGATTACTTACTCAGTGTACTCTATACTCACTTACCAAAATATGGCAAAAAATAATGTTATATTTAATATTTTCAACTTTTTTTAAATTTGTTATTAACTTTTGTTTAAACAATATTTGTAAAGCACACATTTTGGACAATTTTTTCTTTTGAATTTCAATTTTTATAATGTCTACCATAGATATCGCATTGGTATCTACTAAAGTTTTTTTTTTCTTACTTTATGGCATGGCGCACAGTTTAGCGCATTTGCTAATGTCACGTACTAATAAGTAGAATCACACGTAAATTAGTTTATTCTTATCGTAAAACTTCTCCAGTATAGTGATAGTAGGCTTGGCTTTACTGAACTTATAAAGGAGTTCTTGGAAGAGCGCGAGAACTTCAGCTATACATGTTTATTTAGACCTATTCCATTCTTGTCATTTATTCAGAACTTTAGAACACAATATACCATCACTTTTGTACTTTAAAGACTACACGACCAGTAACAAACATTTTTTTTAGATTTTTACGTGCTGCCAGTTTGATACACGGGGATAGGGAAAACACTATGTTTTAATACGTTTGCTCGAAAACGGATGTCGGAAAATTGCTATTTCTACAAATATTAACATTGTTATCAAAATTATAATTAATTTATATACTAAAACAAAGTCTAGTGTATGATTGTTCATTAAAATATTACTCCATTGTCTTCAAATGGCAGAGTTCTGGGACTTCAAATAGTATTTATTTTTGGTATTATGCTCAAAAAATGTAAGCGCCCTCTTAAACAATTTAAATTTTTTTCAAACTATCGGATTAAGAAAATCCCTCGTGCTGATCCATAATCGTCAGATTATAGATCAGCGCGATCAGGACATCGAGCTGAAACGTCTGTATGAAAATCTGACGCACTCGAGTATTTCAAAATAGTGATTTTATTTGCATTTTCAAAAAGCTGCCACGAGCTTGCTTCACATCCGAATCCACCTTTAGAATGGGAGCTTCGTTCGGTTCACTTAACATCCATTCTGAATATCTGACGCACTGGAGTAATTTTTTTTTTTCATTTTTAGCCCTTCCGTACGGCCCCGCCCACCAGGTATGATAATCTGCCGGTATACAACCGGCAGATTATCATACCTCCGTCATACGATGAAAGGGCATACATCATAAAACATTTTTTTCATTCTACCATCTAAGCTTCAAAATCCAATAGGTCTCACGACGCTCGAGCAAATCTCCATTTAGCATCGTGGCCTCCCCTACTATATGGAGCGAGATGCCACGTTGACAAATTTTTTAAGAGATGAGTGGCAAGTGAATCTTTTTTACAAATTTATAGTCATCAAGTGGTCTCAGTGGCCCAAACTACTTTTATCCATAAAATAAAATTTAATTGACAATAAAATAATTATAAATTACGAAGTAAGGACGGTCAATTTTAGACAAAAATTCAAATTAAGTTAAATAGCAGCGGTACTTATAACTGCTTTATCAAAATAGCCAGAGTGTTAGCAGACAGAAATGTCAAAAGCACTCGCATATCTAGGCGAAAACGTGTGAAGAGAATGATGAGATTTGAGGAAGCGAAAGAAGTTTGTTAGGACCTCGACTCCTGGCGCTCCGTCCTCTCTGACTACCCCGTTAGGGATACAGCGTGAGGATATGTGTGTTATAACAGCTATACCTATTTACTCGTAAGTATATAACATATCGTAAAACATAACCATGCTTCACGTAAAAATATTATGCTGCTAACTTGCTATATAATCATAAAAGGAGATGTTCACTGAGAAATAAAAATGTAATAATTTGTAAATGGGTCAACCCTGGTTTATGCACATCACTGTAATATGCACATTTTATTTTCTATTCTAACTTTTATGATATTTCTTAACCCATGCACAGTTTTATTTGTATATACGAATTTGTATATATATTGCATATGAAGTGTGCAATATGATAACCGGTAATTAATTTTACAACCGTAAAAAAGAATAAGTTGCAGTGGCATATAAGTACATTTTTAATTTCAACAAATGCATAAATAAAAAATTTAAAAAATCAAAAAAATACGTTTATAAAAGGACATTGAGTAGATCAACTTGTTATTAAAATAAACAATCAGTGTTAAAAATATGTTCATACGTACATAACTTCACATTTCGAGGTTTGCAACTTAAAATTTTGTACACTCGAACTTTTGGCGACACTTTTAACAATATGTATTTCGGCTTACAGATGCGAAGAAATAGAGGTTAAAAATAAGAGAAGAGAGACTGAATGCTTGTCGTCAATAAACGGATGCATGTAACCGCTCCTTTATTTACACGACATTTAACAACCTTAGCGGCAGTAAAACACCAACCTGACCTTAAAACTATGTACCATGGATACTTTGATCATGCGTAAGCGCTAGGGTCGCTACGGTGTTTTATTTGTTAGGTACACAGACAACCTACTTCACGAGACTTAAATGCTAGATAGGTTGAGTCGTGCATACGCGCAAATGATCCCATATTTTAAACATAACGAGCGCTATTTAGTAGTAACCAAAAAGCAGATACGTGACCTGTGTCTAAGCTTTGGCGAAGCTGTATCAAAAATGTAAAGTGGTGTGGAAGTGGCAGTCGCAAAAATAATTTAAAAAAAGAAGAGAACACGTTTCACGTTGCATTTCACTCTTACAAAACAGTACGTGTAAATTGAGGAAGGAAACATATCGATAATATTATGTCCTTATGTAGTTATTTTTAATAATTTATTTGACGCAGCTATATAGTATCATATTTATTTTGATTTTATGATTGTTATAGTTACAAAGAAACTTCATTCATGATTAATGTCATTAATTAGGGTAATTATTATACCTACATACGTAGGTATGTATATAGATAAAGGTCATATCATAAGATTTGACAAATGACATTGAGATTACTCTTTAGGCCCATTATTATGCATAATCTTAGTTTCTGCTAACAACGAATGTCGTTAATAGTCGATCGCTTATTGTGATGTAAATAAGCGGGCGATTACATGCATCCGTTTTGAAAGGACTAGTACTAAATTTACATTCTGTGGTCTTTATTTTCTATGATAGCAATCTCGCCATATTGCTAGTGGCAATATCGTGATAAATGTACATTCCATGTGTTAGTGCGTTAGTGACCAACAGATACTAAGCTTAAGTAAGCATAATGAGCAGAGGTCTGTATATTCAAAAACATAAATCTATAAATAAACATAATATACATAATAAGAATAACAATAGAAACACACCTAATAACCGACCTAACATTTGTCGAGTCTCGTGATGTGACCTATGCAGCCATGCATAATAACTTATTAGTCAAATTAATTATGGTTTTGTATGTGTCGTCCTAACTCAACAATAAAACGTTAAAGCAGATGACAATAACTGCAAGAAACATATTGTTATAAAAAACTACATACGCACCTATCTAATAAAACAATTGTAGTGACTCTATACAGCACTTACACATAACATATGTCATTAATTAGTAGTTAACTTCTTAACTTATTAAGACATCGGAAATAAAATTAGTAATAAATAATAACACTTAATTGATGCTGAAATATAAGGCTCAGTAGAAAACCTCAAGAGACGCTATATTCAGCAGTTAACGAATATAGGCCGATGATGACGATGATGCCGAATTCAAGAATATTTATTTAATTGAAAACAATAACAACTCTATTGTTAATTACCTTCTTACCTAATTTTGCAACATCACCTGATATTATTATTTATAATTTTTACTAAATAAATGTTCAACATACTTCCATGCTGTTCTGGAACAGAATAAAAAATAGCAAAACAAAAACAGATTATCGAGTCAAGGAAGACCAAAGCTGACATATGAAGATCAAATAGCCAGTGTGCTGGCGGAAATGTCAAAAGAACTTGCACATCTAGGTGAAAGTATGTGACAAGAATGCTGAGATTTGAGGAGGTGAAAGATGTAAAGACCGCGATACTTGGCGCTTCCTCCTGTCTGACTACCCCGTTAAAGATACAGCGTGAGGATATGCAGGTAGGCACGTACGTATGTATGTTGTATATATGTTTGTAAATATATAAAAATCAGTCATGAATTACTTCTTATTAATAAGAAACTTCTGTAGTAGGCGATGGGCTTGCAATCTGTCAATATACTATGCTTTACAATCTGCAAGTTCTAAATACTTACTGCCAAAAGCGATATCAAGATACGATTTTGTACATTAATGCTCTACTCAGAATAAATAGTGGATAGCAATGTGAAAGTAATATGTGAGTCTATGTAGGATTTATAAATTTATATTATACATACATACATACCTTCACGCTATATCCCTAACGGGGTAGTCAGAGAGAACAGAGCGCCAAGCGTCGCGATCCTTACTTACCTATTTCGCTTCCTCAAATCTCATTATTCTCCTCACACATTTTCGTCTAGGTATGCGAGTGCTTTTGACATTTCCGTCTGCTAACACTCTGGGTTTTTGATCTTCATAAGTCAGCCTCGGTCTTCCTTGGCTTCTTTTACCTACACTTTCGCTCTATAGATTTTCTTCGTCAGTCTTTCATCACTCATTCTTTCTAAGTGCCCGAACCATCTAATTTATATTATGCTAGAGCTAAAACAAAAAATATACTTAAATATATTCGAAAAACGATGATTTAACTGCTCAAAGTATTGTACCTAAGTTAATTGAATTATGAGGTTACTTACATCGACCTGTTATACATAGTTATAGATACAAGAGAAGATAATACGAATCGCGTAAAGAATACAGCTGATGCCGGCGCCGTAGATAAAACTACCGCTTATGTATACTACGTACTACGACTACGTAGAACAGGTACGTGCTGTAGGTACAATAGGTATATTATATATAACTCATAGATATAAGCTTCTGCGATATAACAATAAGCTCGTGTATCTATCATAATAAAAAAGAAATTTGCTGCATGTCGTTATATGTGTCATGGCATATAATATTAACTTATATAAAGGTGAATTTTTACAAGAGCTTTACATTTAACCAATGTAGAACGCGTATGCCAATCTTGCGTCGTCTTGATCCCGCCGGGCGCGCTCTCTATCACGCAAACGACATTAGCTTATCCACAAGATTTCCTAGGAGACGATGCCACCGTAATGTGCAAATATAATAATAAAACACATTTAAAATATTGCCAGTTTTACATCGTCCAAATATTTTTTTTACGCAAAATTTATAAACGCATAAATACAAAATTTAATTTGTTGTTGTGAAAAAATTTAAATGATTACTTTTTACTACGAAGTTGTGTTAATAAATCTTAGGACTGTTGCATGGAAATATTCCCTGTATAAATGTGTTCCATTTGAACTTACAGGGGGACACGTCCTACGTGAAAAATTCTTCCCCTACGTGACCTAATTGCAAGCCTCATGTTTGCATTTCTGGTGCTTAAATAACGTGAATAACGTAACATTCTAGTATTGAACTTGTTAGTGAATGTTCCTAAGCCTGAAGTGCTTATGATTGTCGAGAATATAGAACAATAAAGTAATTTAGTACCTAAGTACTTAAAGGGACCATGAAGGACGAGAAATAAAGCACCCGCATTTGACGTGATTTTATACGCATCGCGTAGTAAAGGCTCTCAAAACCAGGTGACAACCCTTCTGTATGTTAATTTCTGTAGTTCGAAGTTCGACAATTTGTGATATCCTTATCAGGTTGGTCCCTTATTTAAATACTTAATGTATAATATTTATGTATATTGTACCGGTTGTACGACACTTGTCTATTCAGCGTATTTGCTTTACCAGTGTTATTTACTTGTGTTAATACATTCATACATACTTCACGCTGTATGCCCAACGGGGTAGCCAGAGAGGACGGAGCGTCAAGCGTCGCGGTCCTTACATACTTCTTTCGCTTCCTCAAATCTCGTCATTCTCCTCACACATTTTCGCCTAGGTATGCGAGTCCATTTGACATTGACTTGTGTTAATGTACCTCTTATAAACATGCTCAGACAATAAAAAACCAATGTGAAATAAATAAAATAGTAGTAGGTATCTACCCATCTGCGCATTCACAAGGCACTTAGCAAACATTGTTATGTTATTTGATTTTGTGTTTCCTATTTGCATGTTGGAATTTACTTTCGACATTGGCATCCCAAATTTGTAATTTGGACATTTTATACCGAATAAGCATATTTTAGGAAAGATTGTTCAGTCTTGGATCTCGACTTTGCTTTGCATTAACCAAGTTTGAAGGTAATCCTTGGTAAATAATAATGAAATAAAAACAAAGTTTGTGCTTTCACTCAAAGATAAAATAAATAAGAATGAACAAACGAAATCATTTGAAAAAAAGTCCTGTCACACTTTTTATAATATCCTTATTCCTAAGGCAATTTTTTATCAACCGGTCCTAAAATTGACGAAGTATACACTTATATACCTATCGATCATTTAAAATAAGATATTTTATTATATTTGATTAGGAAAATAAATACTTACATAACCTTAAATGCTTATCATCTTGATTCATATACGATATTGAATGTATAATGATGTCACATAGCTTATTAGATTAGGACTCCTGCGAACAAATGAAATCAATAACTCCTGGGAGTCGACAATAATTTTGAAGAATCATTATGGGTTTCAACTTTGCAAATCGTTTCGAATCGTTTGACAGCTTTGAATCAATGAGTCCTGAGCTACCTATGCCTACAACTCAACCTCAATTGAAGCGTTTAACTTGTAGGTATTGTCAATATCAATAGTTGCAAATTATAGTACTCTTTATTCTTAGTTGCGAAACATAGTACTTTTTATTCTTAGCCGTAGCTCTGTACTATATTTTATACTCTTATCAAATCAATGGCTGTAGTTGGAAAATAACTGAACCGCAATTCTAAAGTCCTAGATTTCGGTTAACAATTTACCACTTCCAAATTTACTCAATGTGCCTCGCTGAATACTATAATTTACGTAGATATCTAGAAATATTTTGTATTATTAAGCCATTGTGTTTATGTTGTTAAAACTTAAAGTACTTTTCTTAAGTTTGCTATTGGAGCAGTAAGCCTTTTAAGCACGAATCTAGGCGGAGTGATATTTTTTTTTTTTTTTTTTTATCCTTCCCCTGACTTTAATTTTTGTCAAGGTCCTTGTTTGTCTTTTGTCTTTTGAGTCTTTCATTCTATTCTTCTTACATCTGCACCTTTCGGAATCATACGACACATTTATCCATCCCTTCCATACTTTGGCCAAAAGGTTTTATGTGTACCTATTTTATTTCTTTCTTAATTATTCTTTATTTTTTCAGCTTCTTATCTATTACATCCTTATCTATAACCTTTATTAGTTCCCTTCATATACATTTTCCTTATCTCTATTACATTCTTAACCTATACATTTAACCTTAATTTTAATTTATAATCTTACTTATTTATGTTTTACATATTAACACCTCCTTATCTGTAACATTTATTGGTCTCTTACATATTACATTTCTCTAATCTCTATTACACTCTTAGTCTATACATTTGAACTTAATTTTCATTTTATAACCTTTTATTAATACTTTTCATACTAACGCCTCCTTATCTATAACATTTATTGATTTCTTACATATACATTTCTCTTATCTCTATTACACTTTTAATCCTTACATTTTAGCTTGGTTTATATTTTATACCCTTACTTATTTATACTTACCTACTAACACATCCTTATATATAACATTTATTAGTTCCTTTTCATATCTAATCTATTATATACTTAATCTATGCATTTTAACTAAATTTATCTTATAGCTAACATAATTTCGGCTTACATCCTTAAATCCTTTATATATAATTTGAGTATATATGCACTATATACTCCTTATATGTTTGTTACTATACTTATTTATCCTAATAATTAATTACTTTATGCTTCTTCCCTTACTTGACATTTATTTATATATACATACATTAAACTCATGTTAACAATATAGTATATATCGTCTCTATGTTTTATTTCTTTCTACAACCTTCTTAGCTATCTTTTTGCAGAACTTCATGAACGTATTCCTTTTTTCCGTGTCAGCCATTATCTCACATACAGTATGGCGGAGTGATATTGACTATTTGAGGGTCATACCAAAAGCAATTAGATTTTAATTGTAATTAAGCAATACTATCTCTACTTATTTAAATGAGACTGGTAAGTTAAACATCATCGAAAAGGCTGGTTATTCGCTGATGAATTTGAAAATAGAACACTTATTCAATCGAATTACTTTTTTTTGTGACAAATGGCCGAATGCAAAAATCCGGCACCTTCTCCGATATCTCGACAATGTTGCTTAATAATACAGCTCTACTAGAACATCCGTGTCAATTAATTTAAAAAACGTGTCTATCCTACCTCACCCAATAATATATTCTCCTGATTTAGTACCTTGTGATTTTGTCTTTCCAAAACTTAAAGATTCGTAATATTGAAAGATTTGAAAACAAAGATTTGCCTGGGCCTGGTCACTAATCAATGTGTCTTGGCCGTAGGTAACTTTGACAGTTGTGAGATGTCTAAAGAAGAACAGTCATTGTTATTTTTTAAGTGGTTTAGATTAGACAAATGGAAAAGTGTATCGTGTACTTTAAAAATATATACATGTGAAAAAGAATTACATATAAAGATTAAATTTCTTTTGACATGAGCGTCGTCTAACGTAATATGCAATACTTTAACACAATTTACTATACCTAATATTTAAAAATACACATAAATTGATAGCAAAAGTTTTAAATTATATGAATTCATGACAGTTAGTGAAAAAGGTTTTTCAAAGCTCTACTGTCAATATCAGAACAGGAATTAGGTAGACGAATTATAAATTATGTTTATATGAAAATAAAAAATAACATTATCCTCGCATTAAAATTAAAAAATTTTGAATATTGTCGTAAATAAAGAACATACAAAATGTAGGTAGAAAATGTAAATATTCATACCAACGGTCTACTCAGTTACATAAATACAGCCAACTCTTAAAAATGTATGCTTACCGGTATTAAATATTTCCAACGATAAAATGAAAAGCGTGTTTTACAAAGAAACACACTTTTAGATTTAAAATGTTTCCCATCTATCGACAAAATTATTTCGGAGATAATATTTTGTGCTGTTCTTTAAAGACCTCAACGAATGTCTCAAAAGAGCTTAATTTTCCTGTTTCTCTCACTGAAAATGGTTATTTGTAGTATATATTAGAAAAGGACACCCGTATTAGAACATGAATAAGCAATAACATAGGGTTCGGTAGGAGTTTCAGACGAAGTCAAAGTGGAAGTTAAAAACCGGCAAAATGCAAGACGGACTCACGTGCCAAGGGTTCCGTACCGCCATGCAATGTATTTGTGTTACGTATTTACCAACAAATATAAGTCGGATTCAAAAACAAACGTAACTTTGGCAATTGAAAGACTCACATATTCTAAGTTAGTTCTCATATACTCGCTAACTGCAAATGTTAATTTGTAATGATAAATAATTTTAGGGATATATATATAATGGAGCTATAGAATTAGAAATTTTATCTACAAATCTTAATATTTAAAATTGATGGGTTTCTCTATAAATTTGCTATTTTTGATATAAATCACATCTTTAAAATTAATGGTCTTTGCTATAATAAAAATGGTAGGTAAACTTCAAAATTAACAGTTTTCACAATAAAATTTTGGTTGCAACTTCAATCACTGAAACATTAATGTAGTAGTATAATGGTGATAATCAATGCTTGGATGGAAATCGTACGGACAAATGCAGGCTAAGGTTTAGATTGTTACACATTGGGTAAAATTTTGTAAATTTTTTTGTAACTTTATACAAACACGACGATATATTTATAACACTTTTTTTGGTTAGGTTAGATCTCGTTATCACAAGGCGCGATCCGAGCGAGCGAAGCGAGCGTGCCTCGGCCGGCGAAGCGCTAGATAGCAGTATTGAAACAGGAGTTCGCACTCCAAAGAGATAGTTGAAGTCGAAAAATTTAATCTCGAAACATCTCCATAATCCTCCATCTCTTTTCATCTTTTGCTGTTGGTATATCTATATATAGCAATGTTATATATACTAGTAGGTACTTCTGAGTTATTTCCAACAGCAGTATTGAAACGGGAGTCCGCACTCTAAAGAGAGAGCTGAAGTCGAGAAATTTAATCTCGAAACATCCTCTGTACTCCTCCATCTCTTCTCATCTTTTGCTGTTCTATATATTGCAATCTTCTGAAAACTGGTAGGAGTATTTCCAAATTATTTCCACGAACAGTATTGAAATAGGAGTCTGTACTCTAAGGAGATAGTCGAAATCGAGAAATTTAATCGTAAAACACCTCTATATCCTTCCATCTCTTTTTATCTTTTGCTGTTGGTATCTGTATATATAGCAATCTTATATATACTAGTGGGTGCATTTTCAAGATATTTCCAGGAGTGAGGAAGAGCCGTCGCGCAATTGCACCAACTGCATTCACTGCGCCGGATATGTCGGCATTCTCAGAATGACAGCTTGTCAAATTTATTTATTTAGTTTATAGAAAATTTTATTTTGCACAGCATAATCTATTAATCTATTGTTTTAAATAATTGCTTATTTTTTTTATTGGCAATAATCATTTTATAGTGTCTTAAAATTTTTTTTAGCTAATGTATTTTTAATGAAGGAGTAACATTTTATTGTATAACATTATATTTTTAATAGCAATTCATAGCAATTTTGTCTACATTTTCACCAATTTTGAAGTGCCATTAAATGCATCCCATAATTTTACTGTTTTAGTGCATCTATATAGTTTTAACATGGTTTTAACTTATTGGCTAAACACCATCTAAGTCATTTTTTATGAAATTTTTAAGAAGTTTTTATTTATCTAGGTACATTTTATAAATTGGACGACTATTACTCGTTAACTTGTAGAGCCTACTTAGCTGTGATAGTTATCTTTTTAACTTCGTTATATAGTTATCCTACAATCGTGAATACTTTTCATATATCCAGTAAAGACGGTATGGCTGGTTGAGGACACGTGATTCTGATAAAATGACCACTTTAATTAATATTTTGCAAACGGGTCCCTGAATCGAAAAACGTTCATCACGTACCAGTTATGTTATCGAAAAGTATATGCAACTCTGCAATGACACCCAATACAATGGAATAGATTAATAAAAAAAAAATTCCTGCTTTCCGTGCAAGGGAAAACCCAAAAAACAAACTATTTCAAAACTTATCATATATGTCACAACTTTGTATGCGTGATTAAAATTTAACCCATGCTAAATTACAGCTTCTAAGTACCAAGAGTCTCAGAATTACACCACAGTCAGACTGATGAACGGACAGATAGATTGATTTAACGGAACTATAAGGGTTCCTTCCTTCCTATTATAGAACCCTAAATAATTAATCGATGGAAAGAAATACATATCCATTATTCAACTTTTTGTTTCACTTTAGTTTAACAATATACGTGTCTCTGTCATCTCTGTACCAAATTGCAGCAAGTGACATGTGACATTTTAACTCTTAGAAGTAAAGACACAAATGAGTACATATTTGCTTACTAAAGCTTATTATAGCTGATATTAAACTCTACAATAACATCACGTACATCGAATCAGTATTATCACATTAATGTTGTACTTAAATGAGACGTACCTAAAGGAGTTTTATAGCCGCCCACATAGATATTATGTCTACAGATAAAAAAAAACTAGGTGGACACAGCAAACAAAGACCTTTCATTGACCCCTAACCTCGTGTTATTAAGGGCACTAACTCAGCCAGCCACGCAAGCAACCTTTATTTTCTTCGGTCTGACATGTGCACCCCATATTTTACCGCCTCAATACTTTCATCTCGATTGAGGATCTAAAAAACTCGGATAACCAATAACACTGTCGCGTATTTGATCACGGGTCTAATTTAATTTTAGCAAAAACCTTCACGTTTTTCACGGATCGCAAGTTGTCTCACCACTTTAAAACCTCTATCGCATGGCCATTCGACCTTATAATACGTGATTGGAAATTCTATTTTACGAAGATCTTCAAAGTATTGAAATGATATTATATATGAAGTTAGTTGTCTCACAGCAATGATGTTATGTTCAGTGAAGGCGGATTTTGGGCGTCCTTCGCGAGATTTGTCACTAACACTAGTATGTCCACGCTGGAATTCTAAATACCAGCGTTCGACGGTCCGCAAACATGGGACTTCATCACTGAAGACAGATGTTAGCTCTTCAAAACACCGAAGCCGTGTCAGGCCTCTTCTAAAGTTGTAGAAAATTATTGCACGAACATTTTCCTTAGAAAGATTCATTTTCGTACGTAACCTACAGATTCCAATCGACGCTGTGACTAAACAATAGCATTAATCCTAATACTTTCAACTGTTTTGAGATTCAAAATTTAACATTTTAGTAAGCAGTACGAGAAGATTAAATAAATTAAAGATGAAATTCTTTAAGGTCGATTTTATAAATGTTTTATTTTATATCATTGTATTTATTTTATTATGTTATAAAAAATATTTATTTATACATAATAATTATGGTACGGTATGGTAATTATGTATTTTAAAAACTCTGCCCACATTTGTTTACGTCAAAATTATGGGATGTTGCCCTACGTATTGGTCAAAGCTCGGACCAAAAATCAAAATATACAGAGCTTTTGCTCTAAGAGCGTGTCCGTTTTCGTTGACCTAGTTTCTAAACTTTTACTATGCGTGACTGGGGAAAGGTCACAATACGAGGCATGCCTTTTAAGTTTTGTCGTTTGAAGAAAAAAACACAACTAGAACCTTATAGTACTTTTTATTGTTTTTCAAAGTATTCACCACGTGGCTTAATACACTTTTCCATTCGCTCAAACCAGTTATTATAACATTTATTCCACTCTAAAGTGGGGGTGTTCAAAATGGCTGACTTGAAAGCGTCGTCTGCTTCTTCACCGGATTGGAACCTTTGACCACGAAGACTTTTCTTAATTTTAGGAAATGTAAAGAAATCGTTAGGGCTTAGGTCAGGACTGTATGGAGGATGGTCAAGAATTTCTACTTTTTCCTGCTTCAAATACTCAATCGTTTGATGAGCGCTGTGTGAGCTTGCGCTGTCGTGGTGCAGGATGATGCGTCGCTTTGAGTTAGATTTTCGAAGTTCGGCGATGACTTGTGGTAAACAAACTGTGGTACACCACTCTGAGTTAACCGTTCTACGATCTTCAAGTGCAATAGTCGCAACATGGCTGGTTTTTCCAACGAACGTGGCCACCATCTTCTTTGAAGTGCTTCGAGAACGAACAACTTTAGTCGGCTTTGGCTCGTCTTGAAAGACCCAGATTGTAGATTGTTGTTTGGAATCAGGATCGTAGGCATAGATCCATAATTCGTCACCACTGATGATGTCGTAGACGTGATTTGACTCTCCTCGGTTGAACCTTTGCAGAGTTTTCTTACACCATCTGACGCGGGCCGCCTTGTGATCGTCGGAAAGCAGATGCGGTATCCAACGGCAAACTAGCTTTCTCACACCAAGCGCTTCATGCAAGATCTTCTGAATGGTTGTCCCTGAGATGCCTAATAGAGCCTCTATCTCTCGATACGTCACATGACGATCTTCGAGAATTAGTTGTCTCACAGCAATGATGTTATGTTCAGTGAAGGCGGATTTTGGGCGTCCTTCGCGAGATTTGTCACTAACACTAGTATGTCCACGCTGGAATTCTAAATACCAGCGTTCGACGGTCCGCAAACATGGGACTTCATCACTGAAGACAGATGTTAGCTCTTCAAAACACCGAAGCCGTGTCAGGCCTCTTCTAAAGTTGTAGAAAATTATTGCACGAACATTTTCCTTAGAAAGATTCATTTTCGTACGTAACCTACAGATTCCAATCGACGCTGTGACTAAACAATAGCATTAATCCTAATACTTTCAACTGTTTTGAGATTCAAAATTTAAACACATTCGAATATAGAACAGTTCCAAATTCAAAATTGCCGAGAAATATGGAAACGACAGAACTTAAAAGGCATGCCTAGTATAACAGCGGAATGTGACATATTTTTATTTTTGGGAATGCTAGTAGTCAAAACAATGATTTACGAGTATTTTGCAAATAATTATTTTGGCTAAAGTAATTAATAGTTTTGTATGTCAAATAGTTCATGAGCTGACACAAATTACACCGACAGTGTGACGTTGCCATATTTACTATAGCTGTTTGTTTTCTCGTAGTCACGCTCAATAAGATAGAAAGTGAGACACGAAAATTCGAATGACACACACACGATGACAAGAGCAGCAACTCATTATGGCTTCCTCCATTTTGTTTCTTGGTCCGAAGGTCAAAGAAAGAAAACTATAAATTAACACAACTGGAGCTCCGACAGCGCGGACCGCAAGCGCTGCCGTCCTCATCGGAGTCGAGTGGAAGAACGATCCGAAAGCCCCTTTAGCCGTGTCTTACGATAGGCGAGGAACACCATAGCCTTATTTTCCTGCCCGGGCTACTGGGCCTAGAGTCTTAGCCTAGCTAAAGGTAGCCTTATTCTCCGCCCTAGGAAGGGCCCAGGCTACAGGGTACAAATTGACCTCACCTATAATGTGTGTGTGTGTGTGCTATTTAAGTTACAGACATGTGCTAGCAACCTCTCAACGCCTAAATTCCGCATTATCATTTTTTTGCATAATCCATTGACGGGATATACCGGGTGACTTTTTCATGTTGAGACTGTAAAATATTGTAATTAAATCTCATTATTGGAACGGAAGGAGTTGTATGCATCTGATTTTCCCGCTTCACAATATCGTGGGAAAATTTCTGCAGTTAGGTCAGAAAGTTTTCTGCGCTTTCGTGGATCTAGAAAAAGCATTCCATACAGTAGTGCGAAAGAAATTGTGGAGACTTCTGCCTGAAATTGGCAAGGGAAGGCCCTTACTGCAGGCTGTGAAGTCATTATATCAAGGCCACAGAGCCTGTGTAAGGTATAGATGTCGCCCTGGTTCGAAATCTGTTCAGACGTCATATACGCACGTATAGCAAGACAAATATCACGGCTGCGTGATATTTGCCTTGCTATACGTGCTGTATTTGGATAGTTGCCTCCATAAATTGAAAGTTAGTGTGAGTGGTATAATATGTGATGGCACAGTGGTAAACTGTCTTTTGTACGCTAGCGGTAATGTGCTTATAGCACCATCAAAAGCAAAGCTGCAGACACTAGTCATATCCATTGTTGTGCATGAAAGAAGAATGTGAAGTGAAAAGATTGAATACGAATGTGAAGAAAAGTAAGGTTCTGGTGTTAGAAGGGGAAGATGTACAGTGAAACGTGAATGAAATATGAGGTGAGGGAAGTATGTAAAGACCGCGAATCTGGGCGCCTCGTTCTCTCTGACTACTCCGTTAGGGATACAGCGTGAAAATATGTGTAGGAGTTACACTTACTACATACGTATACACGGTCATACATAATATTTACACTACATTTCTATTTCATATCTATACGTATCTATACTTATATCTTAACTACAGTACTCATCAACGTGCACATACATAAATATACACAAACATTAATTTTACATATAAAAATAATTAAATAATTTATGTACAAACAAACTTTTTATGTGTATACGTATTTTTTTTACATCTACCAACACATTTTACCCTACACACACCACGCGCATACACTTAATGTAGCATGTAGGACTGTTGGTACTTGATAATACTGAGTCAAACTTGTACTTGACGATTGAAAATTATAAATGGGATATTAAAAATCGTTACAAATACTTGACAACCTGCATAATTATTATAACTACTAAACCATCCCATAATTGGTGACACCGACGTAGCGGTCCTACAACTTGTTACCGCTGATATTTAAAATTCGCTTCCTTCGCTCGAAGACCCTCAAAATATCTTCGGAAAAAGTGTCTGTGGAAAGTGGCAGTATTGAAGTTTTCCGTGCACTAATAAATGAACTGACCAAGCAAGTAACTACATTTACCACCCAGCTGAATCAATGCCATCGATCGCGCTCAAGACACAGGATACACGGGACCCGTTTACGCAGTAAGTCGCATTTAAAATTACCCCCAGAGAATCAAGTATACTGCTGGTACCACCATAATTTTGGAACAAGGGCAAAGAAATGTCGTCAGCCGTGTACTTACAAGTCGGGAAACTCTCTGGGCGGTCGGAAATAGCGGCCAGTGACTGCCCATCATCATCTTCAAGCCGTCTTTTTATAAAGTTAAATGAGCGTTGTCAAAATTCAAAAATGCAATAAATAATTTGGGTTTTTGCGCTACATAAATGGGCATACTAATATTTACAGACGCTTCCTTGCTAGGGCGTTTAAGAATTTCCTACTAAAAATCTTAAGGAGGCTCTTGAATGGGATGGGCTAAATTACAATAACTCAGTTCGTTCGAACTGTACGTACTTACCTACTCTTGAAGCCCTGCGTCGCTTTTCAGACCTTTTTAAGTGTGTATTGAGACGACGAGTTTAGGTGCTTGAAATATCGATACAAAAGCCAGACTAGAGACTGCAGACATTTAAGTTTTTTTTTTCATTAAAGTATTTGAAACGAATACAATTTTCTATCTACAATTTTCTAACCTATACACAGTCATGTTAAACGATAATCATCTAATTATACCATACATGATTGTTAGGTTGTAGGACACATACCACACTACACTACATACATATATACTTACACTTGATTTATATTTTATGTAACTATTTATATTATAAGAATATTCATTATTGTACATACACACAAACTCACGCAAATATAAATTTTATATATTAAAATAATTAAATATAATTTGGACATGCAAACATTTTATATACGTATTTTATTTTACACCTACCGACACTTTTCAACATTTTACACGACACTGTGCACGCCCGTGCGAACAAAATATAACGGTCACGCCGACACAATGTACGACACAAAAAAGACATTCCGCGTTCGTTCTCAACCATTATTACATGTAACAATTGTGCTGATATATTTGCCTTGTTTATAATCCTTCATATCTGTTCTTATTTCATAATTATTGTCCTATCTGCATATCGTTGTATATTATAATAACTGTGACTGTAAATCGTGTGTTTCAAAAATATATTGTTACCTTAGTGAAGTGTTCGTGTCAGTTATTTGTGATCGTCAACTAAGTGTCCTTTTCTTTTTATGTGTGTGGTGTAATTAGATAACCATATCTACACCCCCACAAGGTAATTATCTAAAGAAGATAACTGAATTGACTAGATTTGTCTAATATAATTGTTATATAAAACCGGCTGATGATAGCGTGTCGATCACGCTCACGAACTACATACGAACATAGGGATTCGTTGCGAAGTTGCAAAATTATAAGTTTGTAATAAATTAAAAATGTTACATAAAAAAAGGAAAAGCGAGAATGGGTCCAATCCAAAGCACCCCATACTTCATTATTTTTGGTTTCTCATTTTTGATTTAGTTTACCAATTGCTTGTGTTTTCGTGCCACGTTAGGTATTCAGACTGCTTTAGACGACTGAATAAATGGACCGTAATAAAGTATATAATACGAACAGACCGACGAACAAATAGACATAATAAAACGATAACGAATCCGTTTTATAGATACACAACCAGAGCGTAGGTACTTTTTCTTCGTTGAAGAGGCTGAGAACATTCTTGAGAAACAACATGGGACACTGACAGTCACGACTGACTGTATTGGCCTTGATGATTTTGGCGTTCATGGGGATGTCCACTCCCCTGAAGTGAATGTCTGGCTACGGCCTTGTATATTGCTTTTAATATGTAGTATATTTGCAATTAAGTAAATAAGTATTGTAATCAGTACATATATATAAAACGTCAACCCATATAAATACATAATAGGTATTTAATAGGAACCTAATATAACAGTTAATTCGCGCAAATTCTATATAATTTTGACTAGATAGATAACTTCACGTACTCTACTATTAGATACATAAGTATTGTCTTTCGAACTCAATAAATAAGTTTATTGTTATCTTAGAAGTTTTGCCTATCGAAATTGAATTTGTAAAGTATTAAGTTTTGATCTGGATAAAGCACGGTGAACTTTCGAACCCCAATATTTAAAAGAGGCAATTACCCGTATACAGGGTTAATTTAAAAATACTTATAAGCTTTTAGTATTTTGTACTAAACATTATCCCCAATAACTTTTGTTTTACGACTTTCAAAAATTCATGTTTTTTTTTCATACAAAAATAAAAATACATTAAATGTTTCTGAAAATGGCACCTACTCTATCCAGTCGCTAAAGCGCCACAAGCACAACGCGGCGCTGAGGCCCAGTGCGCTTGCACTGCACCATTGGATATACGTACAGAGTAATAACGTTTCACACAGTACGACAACACTTAACAAATATTTTTTGAGGAACGTATATAGTTTTGAAAAGAGTCGAAGAACAAAAGTTGTTAGGTACGTTGACAGCAATTTTACACTAAGAGGTAATTAGTATTTTTAAATTAACCCTGTAAATACTGCTGCTGCATATGCGACTTGAAGCGTCACAAAATTCGTGTAACTCGACGTTATATATAAATCATTTGATTTAGTACTTATCCACCGTGGTATGTAAATCTCACAACATCTTCAGTTCTTCGCGGTAAATAAGCCAATCTTTCAATATAGTATCTGGAATTGCCTCATCCTAATCTATTCTTGCTAGCCACAGCTTTTGAATTAGTATTTTAGATATTATTATACTAGGTCCTACCCATCCAAGGGGGTCATAAAATCGAGATATGTCAGATATAATAATTATTTTTGTTACTGGTGCCTGTAACACAAGAGTCTTCACAGTATAACGCAATGCATCCTTTCTATGACACCAGGTAAGTTCCACAATTTTCATTATTTTATATTTTTTTATTTTTAGTTCTTCATTTTCAATTTCATTTTTGTTACTAGTATTAATTTCATTTTTCATTTTCTGTAAAAGTTCCTCATTATAGGTAGTCCATTTTTGCAATTGAAAACACCCTTTATCCGATAATTCATTCATTTCTTTGTATATCCGCATTCCTTCGTCTATTGTTTCACATCCCGTTAATAAATCATCCATATAAAAATCATTTAAAACTCTTTCAGAAGCCCATGGATAATTACTGTCTTTATCCAAGGCAACTTTCTGAAGAGACTTTACTGCTAAATATAGAGCTGAAAATGTCCCTTAAGTTACTCTTAAATATCTATAATGTTTTATTGGAACGATAGTTCCTTACGGTATGGAGGAGATAGGGATTTTGCTGCACGACCGAACTGAAAAAAATGTGAGACTAAAACCGTAAGAAAAATATATAACGGAAGTTACGTAGTAATATTACATTCTCTGAACGGAAGTGCTAAAGTCGTATTTGGAACGAAGTTCCTTATTCTTTGTACGATTTTCCACTGCAAGGGAAGGCAAAGAGATATATGCTCATAACAGCCGATGTCTTCAGTAATGTGTAGATATATTCTTCATATTATTACGAAAATGATGTTCATTTTCAAATCCAAGATGGCGAATATTACTTATTTTTTTCGATAAATCGATATGGGTATCAAATTCTAGGTTTTTCGGGGTGTTGATTACAAAAATGACTTTCATTTTCAAATCTAAGATGGCGAATATTACTTTTTTGGATAAATCAATATGGGTATCAAATTCTAGGTTTTTCGTGGTGCTGATGACGTTCATTTTCAAATCCAAGATGGCGAAAATGACTTTTTTGGTATAATCGATATGGGTGTCACATTATAGGTTTCTCGGGGTGCTGATTACGAAAATGATGTTCATTTTCAAATCCAAGATGGCGAATATTACTTTTTTTTTGCAAATTGTGTGGCTTCTATATTATCCGAAGGAACTTCGTTCCTAACTGGTGTCCCATGACACCACGTCTTTTTTTTCAGATTCTATATTTTCCCTCCAAAGAATCCGGTGAAAATCATTAGATATTATTTATTTTTACGTGTCTATACATGTTTATAACATCAGCTACCAAATATACAGGCCAAGAATGTCAGTATATAATGACGTGTCTTAAGTCCAGCTGTAAGATAGGCCCTACTAAAAGATTTTCATTTAGCGACATATTGTTATTTCCCGTACAGGATGCATCATAAACAATTCTGACTTTAGTTGTGTCTCTGCCTTCTCGACGCACCGCAATGTGAGGCAGAGGTATAGCTTTAGGATTATTGAAATCATCTTTCGGTACTATCTCCATATGCTTCAATGAAATATATTCGTCTATAACGTCCGAGTATTTTCTTTTAATAAAACATCCTTCTTGCCAAATACTTTCCATTTTGAAGTATTTGGCTATATTTGTGCTCCTAATAACAAATCAACTCGATTAGAAATATTATATTCAGGATCTGCTAAAACCTGCATATTTTTTAATTCTGCCCAGTCTAAACTTTTCATTTTATACGACGGAAGAAGGTTAGTAATGGATCGCAGTACATATGATCTTACTTTAACAGTAACTTCTGGATCTAATCTCTACTTTATTTCTACAAAAACTCATAATTTTTGTTCTTGACCTCCTCCCCCTCCTTTCCCTCCTTTCCCTATTTATAATAGGAAAATACGTCAAGAACGAAAATTATGACAAACAATATAGGATTCCCTGTAGGTATCGGCAATGTTTCCCTAGAAAATGTTCAAGAATACACATATTTGAGCAAACAAGCGTCGTTTAAAAAATCTAAACCCCAAGACGAATTAAAAAGACGAGTAAATTTGTTCATCTCAAACTTTTCAACAAACCGACTAAAAATAAAATATTAACAACTCAAAGAGCCATGGAACGAAGCATTCCGAGCTTAAAATTAAAACATAAAAAGAGAAATAAAGACATTGGAAAAGCAACCAAAGTTATTGATGATCTACAGCACTGTAAAACACTCCAACGGAAGTAGGCTGGCCATATTGCACGTATGAGTGATGAAAAATGGACAAAAGAAAGATAACTGCATGGAATCGACCAATTGGCAAGAGAAACAGAGATAGACCGGCAGAGAGATGGCTTGACAAAATTCTAAAATCTGCAGAAATGAATTGGATAGAAAAGGCAAAGGATAGATGTGTGTGGAGTAAAATGGAGGAGGCAGCTACTCTTCATGGAGGTCTTTAATAAATTAATTATAACACACAAAAAATAGTGCATAGATAAAAAATAAAAAAAATTATCGATTGTCGCATGTATAAAAAAAAAAACAAAAAATTATGTGTATAACTGATATCTAATAATAACATTAAAGTATAACAAACATTTTATGTCTAAAAATTGATACTATAAGAATTAAAACATTCTTTTAATTTTTTTTATTACGGCAATGAAAGAGGCTTTATTATTATCATTATTATTAATTATTAGTTTAGGCTTACCCGTGTCAAATAATATTTACTTGTCTGTTTTATTTTACCTTTCCCAAGGAACCACTCGTAAGGAAAAAATAGATAGAGCTAATTGGCCGAAAGAATTTGTTTCTCTAAGCCTCCCAATTATCGTCGTATGCAAAGATTTTACTTCAACAGGAAAATTGCACCACCTTAAAAATAAAATCATGTATTACTTGCAGCTGAAAAATGGTGAAAATTATATGATTCATGCTTTATTAGATCAGGGCTCACAATCATCTTTTATTACAGAATCTTCTGTAAAATTTTTAGGTTTGAATAAAACTCCAGTTAAAAGTCAAATTTCTGCAGTAAGCAGACAAGAAGATTAGAATAACGCGTAGAATAATAATAATTTCAAATAACACTGAATAAAGTGGGAAGTCAAGGATTTTATAATTAATAATATTTATGAATAATATGTGTTAATAGGAAATAAATGGGTTTAAAAGAGATTAAAAGATCAGAAACATTTTATTTTGAGACATAAATTACACGGTTATGTATGTATGTATACTGTCGATTTGAAAATATTAAACGACGTTCGTGATAAGTTTAGGTAGACTTTTTTGCTGATTTTAAAAATACCTTAACTTCTATATATTTAAACATTTAAGAATGAAAATCTTTAAGGAAATAATTGTAGAACTAATTGTTTGGTGATACATATCCGTGTATGTCGAGTAATGGCAGTATGGACTTGACAAAAAAGTTCTAAAGTCTACATACACAACACGTATTGACCGTTTATATCTGTAGGTAAGATACATGGAACTATGTTTGATACAATAAAACAAAAAGTAATTATATTTTTTGTAACTTTTTAACATAAATAGGCGTGTGACATAAAATGCGAAACTTTCTTTTGCAAGTTCGAGTTCAGGATACAGAATAAGAATTTCAAAATGTGAACAATGAATAACTAAAAATAGGTTGGTAGGTATTCAAACAAACAGCTACAACTCTTAAGAAACCTCAAGAAATAATTAACATTGAATAAAATTCGTTACCTTCATTCTTTATCACAGTCACGTTCTTCTTTGCTACGTTTTTGTGCTTATTATGAAGTAATTATTTTTTGTTCGTATTACAATAAGCATTGTTTTCTCTCAGCCTAAAATAGTACATTAAGTACTATTACTAACATAACGATGTGTTTTTAATAACATACAAGGTGTACTACTTACAAATAGCGACTTCGAAAGTGTATTATTTAAGATATTTATAGTTTTAAGTTAATAACGTTTAGCAATTACAGTTCTTTGATTATTAACATTGTAAGTTAATAACTTTAAAATTAATTGTAGCACTATCATACATCATACATAAAATGTTAAATATTATTTGTTAAAAGAAATGAAACCAAAAAACAACAGAAGAATATAGCACTCTTATATCGTAGCTAATGCCCACACAAATTATAACATACCTACTGTTGGTAGAAGTACATAGATGTAATTTGTTACTGTCGGTATCTTCATTATATTAAAAGTTACTACCAAACAAACTTTCTACGCCATTTAAGTAACCAAGAAGTTCAACATGTGAGGGAAAATAAACTTTTATGTTATATGCACCTATAGGTATGTAGTATGTACATGTAAGTAATATATTATAATTTTTTGAGCCCTATTTAAAACTAAAAAATAAGAAATATTTCTTTTATACAACGGGTGTCTATACAGTTTGATATATTTTGTCTAGTTTTGAAAATCGGGTAGAGTAGCATAGATTAGGACAGTATGGTATATGATACGATAGATTAGGAAATTACAGTAGCAGTAAATAAAAATAATGCAATTTTAAATTGAATCAGTTCTGAAGATGCAATAGGGGTACCTAAACTATTTTGCAAGAAAACGAGCACCTAAGTAAATAACTAATTTTGTTGTCACTATTTTATTAAATTATTAATTTTGGAGTCTTATATTCAGAATTTTGAAAATAATAAGTAAGGAATAGTTTTCGTCAGCTTTATCATAAATTTTGATTAAATTAATGAGAAAGAATGTTAAAGTTCGAAGCGCTAGTAGTGTAGGTATACCTGCTCGCTAAGTAAAAGTGAAACACATTTTTTCGTTTGTTTTTTTTAATAAAGTAAAAGCAGATAAAAGTTTAGTATATAGTGTGACCCGCTCCTGCTGAAATCACAGCTTACATTCGTCTGCGCGTATCTATAATTCTAAATTGAAATTCACAATGAATCACAATGTAATTTATTTTACTTGGATTTTATAATTTTAATGTAAGTTTTTCTCTATTGATCTATCTAGGTATGGGAACACGGGAAAAACCTCCAAATAGTACTCATCCCCGGAGGTCATGTTACATGACTAAGTTACATGAGGCTTTTACCCAACTCCCGGGGTGATCCTTAGCACTTCTCGAGGGAATCCGGAATAAACGAAAAGAATGCACCGGAATGGAGAGTAATACTAGATATGGAAATATATAATACATAAAATGTTATAGTATAATAATAAAGGAACTTAACTACTGAAGTATTCTAAAAATATGACATGTAACTCATAATGTAGGCAGGTAAAATAAAGTAACTGTTAACAAACACTGAAAACTTCTAATTTCTAAACTCTTATGCTTCTGTTATCACAAACGATATTGTAATTTTAATCTATACCATAACGAAGTGAAATACATAGGTATATGAATGAATATTATACAGACGATCTGTATGAAATTAATTTGATTCATTTGAATGATCTTTATCGAAACTTCGAAACAGAAAGTAAAAAGTTTGACCGTTGTTTTGAGCCAATTCACAATTTTGCGAGGCACGACATCAGCGTAAAAGGTTTTCTCAACAAAAGACTGCTGTAGACATTTGCAAAAGAACAACGAAAGGTAAACTCAAGAAATTATAAGAAAGTTTTACCCTTCGAATAAAGAACTTGTTGTCATTTAAAGATAGTAAACTTTATAAAAGAAAAGTTAAAGCTCTGTCACATACAATTTATGTCGTTTACTAGCGATCCGTCCCGGCTTCGCCCGGGTGGGATGTTGAATGTTTGCAAGACACCAAATTTTTTTTATTGAGGTTTTCATAGAAAAGTACCATCTAAATTTCCAACTTTTCAGGTGGATTTTCCCAAAATTTTCTTTCATGCAAACCTTGTTCTGGGAATTACGAACATAAAAACAGGAAAAATGAACCAAGTTAGTCAAGCCGCTCTCAAGTGATGATCTTTTCATACATGTACGTTCATACATGCGGCAATTTGTTTTTATTTACATTTATATATAATATAACTAGATAGTTAGGTCGTTAGTAGAAGATGCCCACAGAAACTAAGATTATTATCCGCACTGCCTAGTTGCTCCAGTTGCATTATTTAAGAGTTCGCCTATGTAAACTTAAACTCTTGTTGGATCTCCGAAATTCTACAGAATTTCAAAATCATTTTTACTTCAATAGATACGAGACGGAAAGCGGGAGATATCTACAAAGAAAACTCAGCCCTCTGTAGGGAAGACAAGATTATATGAGACTTTTACCTACAGAAACTCCAGAATTTACTGTAAAACTCACCAGAGTTTCACTTTGAGCTCAGTGCCTAAGCACAGCTCGAGGAGGAGTAAGCGGCCCTCCTCAGCACCCTCGCAGTACTACGGTAGGCACGGACCACAAGCTCTGTCATCTTTCTTGGGTTTGTCTGAAGTATACGAGTGGAGCACCCATCCCATCTCTTTGCGACCCTGAGGGTCCTCTATTAGTTGCCTTATATGACAGGCAGAAGATACCGTAGAACTTACAATCATCAGATATCCGGATGAAGGAGGACATGATTTTTAATGCTTGTTCGGCAAAAAAAATCCAGACGGTCTCCGGCCTGTCTGGATTTTGTTAATATTTTATTTTTGTACTGTGGCTCACGCGTGATTTCTTAATTATTGTCATGGAGGAATTAATTTTGAAATGTTTGTTTGAAAACTGACAATATTTTTGTATTTGATCATTAATGAAGCAGGGTATGGTCATTAATATTTGGTGCCGAATTTTTAAATTTATTAATTACCTCATTTTTTTAATAAAAGTTCACATTTAGAAAAATTTAATTCTAAGCCAATATCTTTAAACCTTTGAATGAGGGTTTTAAGGTCATCAAAAACAGTCATTGCTTTACCTCCTATTACTCCGTCATCAAGGTACCAAATATTAAATTTGGAATTTCACTTACAAATGGCAGGATGGATAGCCAAACTAAAGATAGCTGGCCCGAGAGGATCACCTTGTTGACAGCCAAATGCGGAATGTAATAAATTATCTTCATAATATTATTTTGAAGGACTGCTGTAAAATTGCCAGAGGTAGGGATATATGTCCGGAACGTGCTGTTTTATCTGCGTCAATATGGATCTATCGACAGAATTGCAAAAATTGAAAGAAATGCATTTTTTTTCATTGAGGAGTCATCTCCATCATGCATCAGAAAAGCGTGCATCGCATGCACTGTCGCTTCACATCCTCTCTTTGAGCCAAAACCTACATACGTAGGACAAAAATAATTTGAAAGAGTAGGGTCAATGTGACGGCAACAAATTTTGGAAGCTATGCGGCGTATATGCTATCATAGTTATAAATTACGCTTGAGCGGACAGTATCCGTCTCACTCAATTTAATAAGACCGAAGCCGGCTATGAGATTTCCTCGGTGCGACTTGCGTCAATCAGTCAGCAAGTTTAGGTAGGTACAACTTCGCTATTTAGATCGACGCGGCAACCCTCGGAACTTCTTAATTAAATGTTGAGCTGTTATCTCAGAGAAGAGTGGACCTTCGTTTATCCTTCGATCTCGTAAACTTCTGATAAGTATAAAAAACTGAAGTGTCTTAAATAAAAGACTTAAAAGTTCTCTTATCTATACGTAGATTGAAAGTGTTTCTTTATCATTACAATTTCCAATCAACTTATACTATATATATGTAAAAAGTTATTTACATTTCAACCTTCAAAGGTACGGAGTATGAAGATTTTATCAATACCAATACTCATAAATCTACACTTTAACAAATCTATACATATATTATATATATTTGCACCGCGTAGCTCTCCAAGTTTTTTGTTGAAAAGTTTTGTACTTATTTCCAATCGTATGGAGTTTGTGAAAACCGCATGGGTGTTACGATTCAATATTTCATTATCTGTAAAATGTTTCATTGTATTATCTGATACTACAATGATTACGAGCAAAGTAGAAAAAGGTAGTTAATATCGGAGTATTGAAAATAAATTTATCGAATGGTTTCGCAAAGTAAATGGTTAATTTAATTGAAAATATAAATAACAAATCATTAAGATAATTATTCTTATTATTGATGTATATTTATGCCAAAAACAAACAAAGAAATTATTGGGTCCATCAAAATAGTCGAGTTACTAAAAGTATTTAAAGTTGCGCGTCGAATATCTTGTAGCTAAGTATTAGGTACTACTAAATGTATAAAATAACAAAAAAAACTTTTATAAAGAAATTAAACCGACTTAAAAAAAAACACTGAAAAATAGAAATAACTATCCCTTACTGATATAAACTTAATTACAAAAATAACTTTACAAATACGATACAAATACCCATATAATTAAATTTGACAGTTACTGAAGTCGGTGCCAAGTCTACTAAACTAATAGACTTTCCGTTGTCGAACATTGATTTGGCATAGACTTCAATAACTGTCAAATTTAATTATATGGGTATTGTATTTGTATCGTATTTATATAGTTATTTTTGTACTTAAGTTTTGATCAGGAAGGGATAGTTATTTCATATTTTTCAGTGTTCTTTTTTGAAATCTGTTTAATTTTTTTATAAAAGTTTTTTTATTTCTCCCTTTTGAGTGACCTTGGCCTAAATAAATATCTGGGGCAGATCTACAATTAGTTTATTTTCTAATTCTGGAGCGCAATGTGTTAACTTCCATTCTATTGAAGAGCACAAACCGTGGGCTTTCACAATAAAAGGATTATCAATATCATCAATATAATATCATATCAATATCAATCAGTTATAAAAGAACAGTGTAAAGGTTGCATCATAATTACACCCTAGCAGTATTCTTACAATCCGAAGACGACAGCCACCAGCCGTATTCTCTGTCCGCCACAAGACTGACTCTACTGACTGAATTTATTACATCACAGCCAATTTATATCTTCTCCCTACTTTACCATTATACCATACTACCATTATACCATGTGGGGACAACGATAGTTAACAAATGACATACAAGAGAATCGTCAATATAAACCTGGTTATAACCAGGTCGCGTTATTTGGTGTATCTTCGAAACCAAAGCTTCAATACCAGTGAAATTTCAATGAGACCAATCTGGAAGTGTATCCTTTCGAACAAAAAAAGAATTTTCCAAATCGGTTCATAAATGACGGAGTTATGAGCTAACAAACATAAAAAAAAACATACAACCGAATTGAGAACCTCCTCTTTTTTGGAAGTCGGTTGATAAGGTCTTTACTGTAATTTGAATCCATATTAAAATTGTAAAACCGCGAAGGTTCGTAATAAACTCTTCACAATACTTCACTTGTGAATTGAAAAAATTGTTTGCTTTTTGATTGTTAGTAAAATAAAATATTTATAACTATAAAAAAAAATGAAAAATGTATATCTTTATCTTTCTTTCGTTTTTAAGGCCAGGATCTTCGAAATTAGCTTATTTTTAAATTCAACTGTAAACAAACAAATATTCTTTTATTGACCGGGTAATAAGGCCTAGCTAAGAAACATTTGAAATGAAATGAAAATTAATCAATATAATCAACAGACTTTATTAATAATTAGTCTAAAAGTTCAATTACTATAAAATATAAAGGGAAAATGGCATTTTTTACCATAAACAAAAATAAGAAAGAAGTGAAGAACACAACTTTTTCAACTTTTTGAATCGTTATATCTCAGAAACAGTGACTTTTAGGAGAAAAAGTGTAAAGACAATTTTTATAGATAATTGCATGATCTACAAATTTTATCGGATTTATTTTTATGATTAAACTTACCATTTGGCTGAAAAATGCAAAAAGACCACATTTGCAAACTTTGACCTTGAATATTTTTTTTTGCAGATGTGGGATCAATGGCGACTACTCACATTTCATTTATAATGGTATTCCCAACGTTCATACTAATTTTTAGCTCTATGCGAATTTTTGTAACTTTACCCCTATTTTTTGAGCTAACTTGACCGGGCTATGAGTCGTTTTTGCTGGCTCGCGTGTTTCCCGCTTCAATCAAAATATTCTATATTTTTGTTTGTGTAAATCATTTCCTAACTTTAAATACATCGCAATAATAATTAAACTGTAAATATTTTTTTTAAGCACAGGAGGCACAACATTGTGATCTTCTAGATCTCGATAATGGTGGACGAAATTTTCTTTAGAAAAGGCGAGATAGCGTAGTTTAAACTACAAAGCGCAAGAATTATCTAATATTAATTAGGATCCTTCTAATGTTCGTTTCACTGATCACGTGCAATACTTGACAGCCGCCCCGATTTCCCTATATATTTAGTATATTTAGTCAGTGGCCCCGACCTCGATAAGAGAATGTTTGTGAGAATAACATGAACGTTAGAGTGATACGTCCATGGAGAATGATCAATTGATCATAGACTATTATCAGTCACAGTGACAGCTGACAGCAGAGTTACAGTATTTTACGTTAAGTAATATAATGAATGCGTTCACAAGTCAATAAATGTAACCGAGACGTGTCGTTAAGAAATTAGTAATCTGACAGAATAGAAATGACGCGATCGAGGAGGAGGAGAGAGAGGTACGCCTAATATATGTACTCGAAGATCCAGGTCCTTAATTACACTATGAATTTGTTTCATTTATTATTGATGTCGTCAACTATCTACATCAAGTAACATAAGTGCGAACGCCAACTATCGTATCTATTACATACATAATTCTGCTTTTACCACTATAATATAATTACGCAATATTTATTTATTAACAAAAAGTACATACATATGTTAATATTTACAAACTTAAAACTACACATTATCTTAAATAATAAACTTCCTCAAAGTTGCCGCTTAGAAAGCTGTCATTGCTCAAGGTACCTAGCAGACTGGCAGCATTGCCTCTTTGAATAGCCAAACTGATTCGTTGGCGGAAGAAGCTGCCAGCCCGGCGGTCTCCCGAAGCCTCGACCAGTCTCTTACAAATATCAGAAACCAGTCGATGGGCTTCGGGGCCCCAGGGACCCAAAGTTTCGACTGCAAAGGGCGTAAATATGAAACTCTCAGAGAGAGTCGCATACTTACGCCGCTTCAAGTTCTCGGCAGTGCTGGCCGCGGCACCTGCTGACTTGGAAGTCGCCGGCACATGGGAAACAGCAAGTGTATCGACACAAGTGGCATCCCACACCAGCGATCTTCCAAGTTTCCAAGGAATGAGCGTCAAACCATCCGGTCTCCTGCCGTCGCTGCGCACAATACCTACAGGCTCTAAGACTGCAGGAACGCCAGCGGCAACAAGAGCCCGCCGAATGACGTCATTCAAGGCAGCATGTCGTGACATGCGGCCCGCACTACGTAAACAGGATAAACCGTGGTGACCTAGTACATCGACGAGATCACCACAGCGGCAACGGTGAAGAAGGTTAGTCCTGGCCCCCAGACGAAGGGATACTATGAGAGAAAGCGTGGTATTGTCGATTAAGGTTCCTAAGTTTTTTGAAGGTATTACCTTCAACCAGTGTCCTGACTCCTTCTCAGAAACAGCTAGGAGGCGAGACCGATCTTTTTCGGTACTACAAGAATAATATAATATAATAATATAATTTAATTTCTGACAGAATCTCGCGGATTCTAGCAACTATTTCACGGGCTATCTGGGGGTAGTAGGAAAAGACGATATCGGTGACAAACGACAACACATCATTGATTTCGTGTAGGAAGTATAAGTACAATTATCTCACAAGTACTGTACTGTACTCTCAGAAAATCATATTATCGAGGATACATCTCATCGATCCATCGCAAATCATTATTGTTTAAGATTACTTGGAAAATCAACACATCAGTTTACGAAGGACGGCTACTGAGAAAACAATGCGTCTACAACAACCAGTACGCGAGGGCAACGGCTAATCACGTTACTATTCCCTCCATTTTGTCACCCATCCAATTTGATTTATATCACAAATAGTAAATTTATAGTGGAAACCATTAATTTTACATATATTGTATTTTGAAAGTTGCCCATCCATGTTCTAGACGAAAGTAAACTGAAATTGTTGATCTATCTCCAAATTAAAAGTAATGTGCTAGTAGGTATCCATTAGTTTCTTTGTACCTATTTAAATTCTCTTTAGAAGTAGGTATTCTTCCGGAAATCCAATCAATCGTTAAGGGATTACGGATATTAAACGATAACGAACAGAAACCAATGAACAAGAACTAAAATAGTTTGAATATGAATAGAATGAAATATCCCGAATTGTAAAATTTAATTTTGAGACATTTACAGTCAATAACCACTCCAAATGACACTGGAGGGACCGAAATATAGTAGGTACATAATGTTTTATTGTTTCCGAGACAAAAAAGGGAAAATCGTGATTGGCATAGTTTTACCAGCATAAATTATCGTTAAAAGTAACGATATTTTATGCTAAAAATCAATTGTATTCAGAGCATCCACCCTAGGGTAGACGCCCCGAATACCAACCCTGCCCTTAATACCAGCCTTTATGCCTTTTTCGCTTAGTAATAAGGTTTCTATGGATCTAATTCTGTGGGACTAATCTATGAATATTGTCATTTATCCTATACGGTTTTTTTTTGTCAAAATATTTCCACTATAAAACGCTGGTATTCAGGACATCCACTAATAATAATAATAATAATATAATAATAATGCGCCAGACGATACACACCAATCATCTGATCTCAAACTAGGGTATTCCCTGTGCTATGAAAACCAGACGACGACTACTGGGAGCGTCTCCCAGTACATCCGGACCCGAGACAATCTAGAAAAGTTCATTTTCTAAATTGACCTGACCGGGAATCGAACCCGGAACCTTCGGCACTTGATACAACGTCTAAACCACTGCGCCATCGAGGTCGTCAAACTAAAGTTTATTAGCATGACAGCATCATTATGACGTGCTAATATGTAGTACATAACAAATTTATTAATCTTAAATCATTATTTTATATATTATTTTTATTTTATTATGTAAGGGATTACGGATAATATTATATATTATTTTAATATGTAAGGGAGACCGGACCACAATTAACCAAATTTTTATTTTATTTTATATGCCCGCGACTTCGTCCACGTTTTTTATTTTAAAAACAGCCTGTAAATATAATAACAATAATAATGGGTTTCAAGCTATCTCCATACCAATCATCGCAATCGGATGAACTATACTATAGTAGCCCATAAAATACGAGCAAACAAACAAACAAACTTTGATTTTTACGTATTAGATAACATTAAAATTCTGATTTTTATTTTTTAATTATTTTTGTTCTAATATATTACGCTGCAACTGTTTAAGTAGCTATCATATAATATATATTAATGTAGAAAATAGTAATTACTTTTTGTACAAATGCACTTTTCTGAAAAAGGTGGTCGTTAATTCTTGTGTCTTGAGGTTAAAATTTACCTTAGTACCTACCAAGATAAATTTTTATAGACGGGGATAACAATTAACATTAGTTGTTATTCTCATTGAGGTGTTCGATTTAAAGACTTCCAATATTGTCATGTTGTTTATTGTATGACTTTAGCTTACAGACTAATTGATACCATATAGACACGTTCGATTATATGTTATATACAAACTTGGTTATAGATATAGATCTACGTACATTACATCATTTTATAATAAATATAACTCATTTCCATTGTATCTATTTTTATTATTCACAGTAAACTTTTTATGTATTCTAAGTGTTTAAAAAACAAAATACTGAAGCTTTTGTCACATAGCATAAAAATCAATAAATAGTTAAATTAATTTCAAAAATCAACGTCTTTGATCACTTTCTTTTAATTTTTAAACTTACATAAAATTGCATAATCATCAGTTTTCTTTATACCTATTAATAACCACACTATAAAGTAGTAAAAACGGTTTACGTAATACTTAATTACACTGTTAACGATAAGAAAACAATGTAACGTTATAATTACCATGTATCACGAGGTAGCACAATTGTGTTAACACAATGTCGTTCTTTTTAACCCTCTATGCAAAAATGGGAGTGTAATATTTCTGCCTAAATCTGCCTGACATCGTAGTTTCGAAACGGATTAACCAATTCGGATGGGGTTTTCTTTAATAGAAACCTAGTTGAGATGAAGTGGTTCTAAGCTATTCGTGATGAAGATCAGGTCAGCCGACCCGAAGAATATCAGCACTTTTCCATTTTAGTAAAAGGATCTCAGCACTTAAAATTAGGGACACCGCAATATTGGACGCTGCGATAATGTGATTGATAACCTTGACTTGATTCTGCAGTCATACTGCAGCATCAAGTTAAGATCTTGAGTTTTAGATCCGGCTCTTCAACAACGTATAGCAGATGTGTTTATTTGAGGGTCTTGCCCAAAAAATCTTTAAATGATAACATCAGTATCAGTCAGGCATCATCAGCTGGGCTACGGTGGTACGAAAAAGAGAGATTGGTTCAAGTGCCAGTTCGATTCACGGCTAGTGTGTTCCGTACAATTTTCAAAAAATGGTAAGTTTATAAGCTTAACTTCTAGAGATCTGAACACCTAGACTTCAATTATATTTTTCTTATCTTTTGATAAGCCTTTATACCTATTCGAGATTACTCGAGTTCCAGTAGATACAAAATTTGCTCCGTGTTTAATTCCTATATGAATGTTTCAAATGGTAACTAACGCAAAATATGTTGGTTGAAAATGGATATTATTTAAGCTTAAATTCTGAAAATTTCGCTAGACCTTGAGACTTTTTTATATTTTTCCTTTAAATTTTAGGCTAATAAATATTGTGATTTCGGAGATAGAAGGGGAAGGATGATCAAATCAAATTCAATTACAGCATTATCGACTTATTCTAAATAACGCCATTATAATTCCGCCCTCAGATAATTTCAACTACCCTGTAGTTGTAATTGTCCTACCGGATTTGAATGAAAATGAAAACCACTAGTTCTGTTGGCATTTCGATATTTCATGTCGATAGAAATAATACATCTTGAAATGGTTTATGTTTTTTTTTTATTTGTAACTACATTTCTGTGTCAAATATTCCGTGATATTCATTATCAGTTTTAGATTTGTATGTTAAGTATATAGTATTTATTTCAATTTATTTATATACTTAATAATTTTATTTCTAATTAAAAATAAAGTTCTTCTTAATATGTTACACAATCTCAGAGTGAAATCTTTAAAAATGACTTTATTATCTCTTGGACTTTTTAATATTTTTATTGATACAGGTCACGTCATTGCTTTGGTAGCAGTTGAAATCACCCCAATATGATTTTGATGACAAGGAATCTACCTCCGTTAACCTAAAGTTCTTTAAATTATCATTTTCGTGTCTAAAATCCGGCTTCGAATTTTAGCATCGCAAATGCACCAGGTAGGCAATTACCTATTGTCAATAGTGTAATTAGCCCACTAAGGGGTAATCGCAAATATTCACAACTTTTTTGAAAAGAAACATTTTAAAAGACTGGTATAACAAATAGTTTTCAGGGGAGTCTACAAAAGTAGTAGTAGGTAATGTAGGTATACTGACAATTTATTATATTTTAGGTATCGTTAAAATAAAAATTATTTTTAATCTCCAAACTTTCATCTCATCTTCTATTAGTCCAAATACTCGACTTTACCCAGTTTTCCCCTTATTTAATTTACCTATAAATATTTTAAAATGTTAACTAGGGCCAAATTTCAATTTTGCATATGTTACATAGTTTTTAAGGAAATAGACTTGAGTCAGGTGGTGAGACGGACAGATGCATGAGTGCTCTTTTATGATCTCCTTGTTTCTTTTAACATAATATGGATCCCTACAAAAAAATTATTATTCAAGTGTTACTTTACTAAAGTTCATCGCGAATTATGAATTCATTATACGTTTAATATGTTTTTCAGCTATCGGTCAGCCATTCGGTCATCAATGTTTCGAATCTGATGTCTAATCTCGGGAATTCATAAGAATGCTTCGTCGAGAAATGAAAAACGTGCATTTCAAATATATAACGTTAGGTGGAAAAGAGATTTAATGTTTTATACCTATTATACCAATTCTAATTTATTCCCAAAATCTCATTTGTAATCTAGATAAGTACCTATACACAACAAATTTCAATCCGTCGCGAAAATTACATTTCGATACATTTCATTGATTTTAAGAATTTCTCGTTAACATCAAACGCAACGAGGAGAACGCAGTCATACCTACCATTAACAAAACATATTCATGGTCATATATGTACTACTAGCTGTACCCGCGACTTCGTCAGCGTGGAAAAATGTTCCTTGACCTCTTTAGGTTACTGAGGTTACCCAAGGAACTCATATTGTTGGTGTTAAAAAAAAGTTATTCTTTATAATGGAACATCTGCCATATTAGATTTATGATGACGTCACATATACAAAAACCTGCGTATTCCATTCCATTCGATATCCATATTGTTAGTTTTGAACGAAAAAGTTATTTCCTATTATGGAACATTCCCCATACTCGATTTATGATGACGGCACATATACAGAAACCATTCCATTTCATTTGATGCCCATATTGCTGGTGTCGAACAAAAACTTATTTCCCGCCATCCGCCATATTGGATTTATGATGCCGTCACATACATAGAGACCTTCCCCTGGGTATTCCATTTCATTTGATACCCATATTGTTGGGTGTTGAACTAAAAAGTTATTACCTGCTACGGAACATCCGCCATATTGGATTTATGATGACGTCACATGTCCCGGAACCTTCCCTTGTGTATTCCATTTCATTTGATACCCATATTGTTGGTGTTGAAGGAAAAAGTTATTTCCTATCATGGAACATCCGCCATATTGGATTTATAATAACGTCACATAAACCTTCGTCTGCGTATTTCACTTCATTTGATACCCATATTATTGGTATTGATCAATAACCCGAGAAACCTAGAACATGACACCCATGTAGATCTATGAAAAAAAAATAATATTCGCCATCTTGGATTACAAAATGAACGTCATTTTCGTAACCAGCACCCCGAAAAACCTGGAATTTGATACCCATATCGATTTATTCAAAAAAAGTAATATTCGCCATCTTAGATTTGAAAATGAACATCATTTTCGTAATTAGCACCCCGAGAAACCTAGAATATGATACCTATTTCGATTTATCCAAAAAAATAATAATCGCCATCTTGGATTCGAAAATAAACACAATTTTCGTAATCAGCACCCCGAGAAACCTATAATGTGACACCCATATCGATTTATCCAAAAAAGTCATTTTCGCCATCTTGGATTTGAAAATGAACGTCATTTTCGTAATTAGCACCCCGAGAAACCTAGGATATGACACCCATATCGATTTATCCAAAAAAAGTAATATTCGCCATCTTGGATTTGAAAATGAACGTTATTTTTGTAATCAGTACCCCGAGAAACCTAGAACATGACACCCATGTAGATTTTAAAAAAATAATAATATTCACTACCTTGGATTACAAAATGAACGTCATTTTCGTAATTGGCACCCCGAGATACTTAGAATTTGACACCCATATCGATTTATCCAAAAAAGTAATATTCGCCATCTTGGATTTGAAAATGATAGTCATTTTCGTAATCAGCACCCGAAAAACCTAGAATTTGATACCCGTACCGATTTATCCAAAAAAAAAAGTAATATTCGCCATCTTAGATTTGAAAATGAACATCATTTTCGTAATTAGCTCCCCGAGAAATCTCGAATATGATACCTATGTTGATTTATCCAAAAAAATAATAATCGCCATCTTGGATTCGAAAATAAACATAATTTTCGTAATCAGCACCCCGAGAAACGTATCAATTTATCCAAAAAAAGTAATATTCGCCATCTTTGATTTGAAAATGAATATCATAACATTCGCCATATTGGATTTATGGTGACGTCACATATGTACCTTCCCCTGCGTATTCTATTTCATTTGATACCCATATTGTTAGGGTTTAGCATTATAAAGTTCCCCTATCAAGTTACATCCCCTTTTTCACCCCTTTAGGGGTAGATTCTTAATAAAAAAGAAAACTATTTTTTTTATAATAGAAAAGGTGTATCTCTGTAATTTCCCTTACAAAGTTTCATCCCCCTTTTCACCCCTTTAGGGGTAGATTTTTGAAAAATAAAGTAGCCTATGTTCACCCCCTGGTGTCAAACTATCTCTATGCCAAATTTTATCAAACTCGGTCGGGCGGTTTAGCCGTGAAAACCGAACAGACAGACAGACAGACACAGACAGACAGAGACTTTCGCATTTATAATATTAGTATGGATGGATGGAAGTATGGATATTACTGTGTTACTATTTGTCTGTTCTCTAATTAATCAAAGGTTAATCTTTCTTGGATTTAAAGATATTTATTATTTAGTTTACTCCAACACTCCTGCTACTTATCCACACATTTCCGCTATTACATTGAACGAGCAATATTTGTATTGTATAAATTTGATATCGCTTTCTCGAAAACGGCTCTAGTGATTTCGAGGAGGTTTACAATCACAGACAAACTAGCCTAGTTTGTCTGTGTTTACAATATAGTTGAGGGGGGCGAGAAATCGATCTAGCTAGATCTCAGTTCTAGGAAAAGTGGTTTTCTCCGTCTTTCACACAATTAAAACTTCTGAACTCTAAACTCCTAAACTTTAAATTTCGCAGCAGTTTACCTTCTCAATAACACAATGGTTGAATGTAGTTCTACCACGCCGAAGTGTGCAGGTTCGAATCCGGCAATGTGGTCAGTCCTTTTTTGTTTTTTTTTTAATATTTTGAAATGGTATGTCTAAATTCAATTTGCAACAAGTACCTACCTATTAGAAACGCATATCACTTTAATAATCTACTCATAATAAGGAAATAAAATGAAAAATAATGATAAAAATATGTTTTTAAATAGACTTCATAACTTCAGACAGCCTGTGCCGTACTACAAGGTGAGGCAAATAAAATCAAATAAAATGTAGATGTGTGGGTGTTGATAATAAATGTGTGTTGTATGTACAGGTGGGGCAGGTTATCTGATTTAGCTCAACGTTGCTGCTCGGACACGACGTCTTGCTCTGGAGTTATTGATGAAATCTGTTGTTAAAAGTCACGGAGAAAAGTCAATTATTTTCCTGAACAGTAAATTGAATGTTAAATTGAATGTTAATTGAAGATACTATGTTATTTATAAGATGAGTATCATAGTGAATACGAGCAATATTTGTATATTTGTAATTTCATTCTCGAAAACGGCTCTAACGATTTCGATAAAATTTACAATATAGGGATTTACGGGGGCAAAAAATCGATCTAGCTAGGTCTCAATTCTGGGAAAATTGATTTTCTTTGTGTTTTCACACACTTAAAACTTCTAAAGTCTAAATTCTTCGAATTTCGCAATAGAATTTACTTTCTAAACAGAACAGTGGCCAAAACGTATGCTACTACGCTAAAATGCGCAGGTTTGAATCCTGCTATGTAGTCAGACTTTTTGTTTTTTTTTTTTATAATACCTACACCGAGTAAAGCTAGCACCGAGTGTGTAGTACATATATAAACACGTAGTAGATATAATTGACAACTAACTGGCCCGTTGGCGCAGTGGCATATGCAACTGCTTTCCAAGCTAGGGTCCCGGGTTCAATACCCAGTCAGGTCAATTTAGGAAATGAACTTTTCTAAATTGGCTTGGAGTCTGGGTGTTGCTGGGAGCTCCCCCAGAGTTCCTTGCGTGGTACCCATAGTATAAGCTTACTGCTTAGTTTGGGGTCACACAATCTGTGTAATTGTCTGGAGTATTATTATTATTATAATTAACAACTAAAAAAGCGGTAAGGTAACATCTACGCCTATGTCAGTTTAATTGAATTGTATGAAACTGTATGCGGAACCCGTTGATAAGGAATATGCGTATACTGAACTACTTTTTGTTGCTCTCGTAGCAGAATATCACCTACATATATTTTTTCTAAATAAAATGTATAATGATGTCCTGGGTTTAAAATACATAAAGTATACACAAATTGCTCTAATTGTGTAAGTTATTTTTCTTCCAAAAGTACACAACAGTGAGGCAAATCTGGCTACCTAATTTCAATATTATTATGAAGAACGTTGTTATTACAACAGTAGAATATTTCTCGTATAGATAGGAAGGAGAGAGCGAGCGAAAACAAAAGGGACACACCCGGGCTCCAAAGCTAAAAGAACAATAATGAAGCTGTTACGTAGGTTGAATTTGTTTAAAAATACGCTTCTAACGATATTCTTCAACGTTCGTTGCCATTCTGTATCACTCGTTACGTTTAATCTAAATAGCAAATACAAAAATATCGACTCACATGCCTACATTTTTTTATTCTTTTATTCATTTCAGCAGTGTAGGTGTAAGTATACATTTCATTTATATCTACACAAAATCTACGTCTTTACGAACATTGAGTTTCTAAGATTTCTAGCAAATAAAAAATTGTTTAATAAAGTAAAGTAACAGTTAACAAATGAACATTGAAATCGAATGGAATTGATGGACATACCCACGGATGTCACAAAATGGCGACACCAATTTGAAAATTCTGCGGCAGACTCGCAAACAAATACGTTCTATACCCCTGCCCCTTCTGCGGTAGCAATAAGGTTGATGTTCGTAGTTGCGGTTTTATCATATTTTAGTGCGGAGAATTTCAGCATTTGTATATAATTGTAATTTGCAAAGAAACTGCATTACCAATTAATAAACTGGTTTGAGATATTTGGGATGTCATAATTACCTATCCATTTTAGTAAAAACTATTTTGAAATTCTGTAAAATTTCGGAGATCAACTAATTTTTTCTGCAAAACAGGGTCTTTTTCTATTTTTAGTGTTTATTGTAAGGTAATTATCATTAAACAATTTACGTTTCTTTTTATATATAGTTGCTTATTTTTGTTTACTTTGATGTGATATAATTAAATAAAAGTTCAATGAATCCTTTTGTTTTTGAAGAATACTCTTTTGCTAAGTCCGGCTTTGGGGCAAGATGGAGTAACAAGGGAGGAGCATGATGGGGTATAGGGGCAAAACGGGGAAGTGGGTATGGGTTCATTAGTGTTTGTGGATACGTAACACTGTTATTACTTTTCAGGTTTAAACATGGTACGTAATTATAAGTAAAAAACCAAAAGAGGAGAGTGGTCGATAAAGGCTATGAAAACAGCTATAGATAAAGTAGTAAGTAAAGAAATGGAATATAGGACAGCTGATACTGCATTAACAGTGCCACAGACTACTTTAGAACGATATGTTAAGAAAATGAAAGAAGGCGGCGAAGTTACAATTGGCTTACCTTTGGGTCCTAAAAAAACCATATTTACAAAAATTGAAGAAGACGAATTGGTCGCATATCTGAAACATATGGAGGAACGACTTTTTGGCCTAACAACTGTCGATTTGAGACGTCTAGCATATCAACTAGCAGTAAAAAATGGTAAGACGCACACTTTTAATACTAATAAGGAAATAGCAGGGGTTGATTGGCTCAAAGGTTTCTTAAGGCGTTATCAAGATCTATCCATTCGTAAGCCCGAAGCCACGTCAGCAGCTCGGGCAATGGGATTCAATAAAATAGCCGTAGGTAAATTCTACCAGTTGCTTGGAGATGTTTACGACAAATATAAATTCACCCCTGACAAAATATATAATGTGATGAAACTGATATCTCAATTGTGTCTAAAACCAAGAGCAAAATACTAGCTATGAAAGATCGGAAACAGGTAGGCTCATTATCGTCTGCAGAACGAGGCGAGACTATTACGGTAGAAATATGTTTTAAGGCCGCTGGAACCTACATGCCTCCCCTGATGATATTTCCGAGGCAGCGAATGAAAGCAGAATTGCTAGATCACGCTCCACCAGGTACTACAGCAGTATGCAATCCTCGAAGCTGGATAACAACTGACATATTTTCGATATGGTTCAAACAGTTTATCCAATTTTCAGGAGCTACTCCTAATAACCATGTGTTGCTGCTTCTGGATGGACTTGTGAGTCATACCCAAAATTTGGAAGTAATCGATCTAGCACGTAAAAATGGAGTTATTATACTTTGCTTTCCTCCGCACTGCACGCACAAAATGCAGCCAGCTGACATCGCTTTTATGAGACCACTCAGTACTTATTACGATCTTGCTGTTTCGGGTTGGTTGAGATCACACCCAGGGTGTGTAGTAACTGTATTTCAAATTCGTGAAATATTTGGAAACGCATACGTTCAGGCAGCTACAATGTCTACAGCTATTAACGCATTCAGAAAGTGTGGTATATGGCCGTACAATCAAAATAATTTTACGGATGCTGATTTCATTTCTGCTGAAACTACTGACATAAAATATATTGAAAAGTCATCAGATGTAGAAGAAGGAAGGGCTACAGAGGCCGAAGAATCTTTGGCAGTTACAACTGCGTCTTCATCTATAGCAGTCACAACAGCAACTGAAACAGTTGCAACAACGTCTGAAACAGGAACAGTTGCAACTGAGTTTGAAGCTACAACAAAATCGCAATCTCCTATAGCTAGAATAGAGTTGATTACAGAATGTTCCAAGCAAGTCACACCTATTGTAGACGAAGCTCCTGCCATAGATCCTGCCCCCGGATATTCTTTTGCTTTTAAATATCAGTCTCCCATCCGTGCAGTATGCCGCGATCTGACGTCTAGCTTTAATAATGCATCCCCTAATGATATTTTGCCAATTCCCTCAGTTCAGCGGACTGAAAAGAGGAAGGAAAAACGGCTGAAATTACTTCAACTCCTTACAAAAACGAGCCGGAAAATATATAAAGGCCGAGGAAATTGTCCAATCCTGATCTAAGTCTGAAAAAAAATGCTAAGAATAAACAAAAGAATAAAAAAGAAAATGAGGCCAAAACTCAAAATAACGATGATGAAGATACCATATATCTTTATTGTAATGATATAAATCATACTTTTCTGAAATCGTCAGAAGGTTGGGTCGGCTCCCAGCTTTGTGGACGTTGGGCTCACAACGCTTGTGCCGGTGTGGATGATGGAGACACAGAAGAAATCCACATTTGTGTTCATCGTGACAAAATTAGCTTGCCCTATCTCGTCTGATTTTCATGACCCTGTCTTACCCCATAGTACGGGGCAAGATGGTTTTTCGCACGTTCCTTTTTTATTTTTAATTATAAAAAAAGATTGATTCGTTATTCTCCCAAAAACTATACCAATTCGAAGTAAGATTAGTAACATGTGCAATAAATAAATAAGAATAATAAACATAATAATTTTTCTATATTGTTGTTATTTCCCTTAGCTACCCCATCATGCCCCCTCATCCAATACTACTGTTTTCCATTATCGTTCCCACAGCAAGTCTATATAAAAACGGAGCAAAACTCAATTAAACATACTTATACATACGTTGTACACATGTTACGTACATAATTCATACATGCAAATGCACATAGGTACGCATTTATGATATGTACATACATAGACACATACGCATATTCACACAGGCTGCATACGCACTTCGTATCTAGTCTTGCCATAAATATTGTTACAAGGAAAACATCTTTTTTTTTTCTATTATATAAAACGTTTATTACTGCAGTGTGCGTTAGTTTATACGTTAATATAATAGCATTTTAAAAATATAAAACTCTTTTAAACAGATCTCTGTTGGCCTTAATACAATCCTTTAAACGTTTTGGCCAGTTATCGATTGAAACACGCACTCTCCATGGGAAAACTCGCCACTGCTGCCAATCTTATGGAACGTTTTAGGCAATCCAAATTATCATGGCGTTTAGAACTTGGCATACCTACTCTCTAAAAGAGACCATAAATTATAATCAAGTGGATTAAGATCGAGACTAGATGACGGTCAGTTTTCAACTCTGATGAAGTCAGAAACGTTCCATTCCAGCCACGCTTGTGTGGATCAAGCTTTATGACCTGCGTCTTAAGGCTGCGGCTGAGTCTTGTTGAAATGTGTTGAAAGGACCATTCTTAGTTATGGATCATGATGAATCATTTAATTCGTAGTATATATGTATAAATATGGTATGTAAATCAATACCTATAATCTTGACTGTCACCTACTGAAACCAATAAGGTTTAATATATTTTCTTTTTACACGTTTCACGATGCATAAAATATAAGTGCCTACACATAATTGCTCATAAGAGCTTGGCATCAAGCGACAGAATACTTAAATAAGTAACGAGGCCATTTACTTATAGTTCAATCAATCTACGGATTCACTATGTTAATTTCCAGACAATTGAGGACAGGGAAAAAAATATCGTGTAGAACATTAAATTTTAAGAAAGATAGTGTTTTTTTTTTCCCGATTTTCATTGGCGAACCTAACCTAAAAAATCTTATACATGGAGAAAAATGCAAAAAACCGTCAATAATCGCGTTTTTTCATTTAATAATAACTTTTCATCAAAGCAACTTAGAAGCTTGTTACTTGGTGAAAATGTTGGTTTCAGCTATTGAAAACTACAGCTTTTGTTTTGGCGCGAAATTTTCAAAATTGTTCAAGAAAATTTCACTTCTGTGATAAAAACCGTTACCGTTCCCAATCTTATTTGTTCCACACACTTCTTTCGCAGCCTCGATCATACTATTCTTAAGATTCTGCCAACATTCTTCAATATCCTCGCTCATCACTTTCAATCTATCATTAAGCTTACCAGAAACAACTCTGTCATATTCATTCCTGATGGTCGTATCTTGCAGTTTCCAGCTTTTGATGTGACAGACCGCTGCAAGTTTGGACACTACGCGACGTCGCCATGCTGCAAACAGACCCTTTATTCTGGTTATCACCAGAAAGTGGTCCGTTATCAGATAGTCTCTTCTATACGCTTTTGTATTCATAACCTGCTTCTTGAGCCTGCTATCCACCAGGAATAAATCTTCTCTCTCCTTTTCTTTCCCACGTGTACTGATGGATCATTTTGTGCTTACGGTATTAGCTATAAAAAGATCCTTTTCCATACACACTCCTAACGCAATCCTACAAGCATCATTCACTCTGTTAACTCCATAAATGCTTAGGACAGTTTCAAATCCTGTTCAAGCTCTCCCGACCTATCCATTCATGTCTCCACACACAACGATTCTATCATTCTCTTCAACCATCGCTAGAACTTCTCTAACATTCTTTCAAAACTATTCTAGTTCACCCGAACCGATACAGAGGACACGGGCATACACCGCCAAAATAAAAATTCTCGTCATCTCCATCTTGAGCCGCATCCAGAGCGTTAAAAAAAAGTTACAGTTTTCAATAGTTAAAACCAACATTTTCACCAAGTAACAAGCTTCTAAGTTGCTTTGATGAAAAGTTATTATTAGATGATAAAAACGCGATTTTTAACGGTTTTTTGCATTTTTCTCTATGTATACGGCAAAATTCGATATTGTACAGGACATCAATCAAAACAATTTCATCACCTACAACTTTCCAATGTAACTTTTTTGGATACAAAATTAACTTTCTGTTTTATTAGCGAAAATCAACGAACACCCGGCCGTTTTTTTGACTCGAGAATTTTTTAGGTTAGGTTCGCTATTGAAAATCCGAAAAAAAACTATCTTAGAATTTATTGTTCTATACGATCATATTCTTTTTTCCTACACTCAATTTTCTGGAGCATTTTTTGTAGATTTGGCGGTTTGTAGAAAACGCCAAGCTAGTAAAGCGATGTAATTTATTTGAAATTCATGAGGAAATATCGTATAATAATTAGCAACCAAACTGTAATAAGAATGCTAATAAGTTAAGTTAACGCTTACATGAAACGGAACTCGTGTACGCAAGACTGTTCTACTCATTATACTTATAGACCTACCTACCTACCTAGTACCTACCTACTTATACTTACCTATTTATTAGGTATCACTAACCTCACTATCAAATAAAATATTTATTACCTACTACATAGGAAAAGTATGGTACCCATTGACTAAGTAAATCTTAAGTAATTCTATAAGTATTCTACAATTTCTAAAATATGTAATTGGTATTAACATTTTTATTCTGCTGTTTCCATTATTGGCGATTTAATAAAGTAAGTATATAAAGTATAAAGAAAATAATATTCTCCGGTAAAAATAAAAGTACGTAAGTATAGGTAGTAGAGGTAGGTCATGAGCACTCAACCTATAGAGCAGCAATGTCATTTATTTTGTATGAAAACAAATTACCTACGTCTATGGTAAACACTGTTGCGGTTACTGGCGTTCTGTTTAATAATTTGATTTTTTGCTGTTTTTTTCCATAACACCGAATAGAGCAATAAGTCATTACATAAATATTTAAATATGTGTCCAGTTTTGGTTATGTACTGCTTAATGCGAGCGAGAGTTGATACTTGTTAGTGTAAATAAACCGAGCAGTGGTGAATAAAATGGTCCTATATTTCATCTCTATAGGTTGAGTGCTCTATGAGGTAGGTACTAATACAAAGTATACATGTATTAATGTAACATTTTTACTTTCAACGAAGTTGTATGGAATTAGCTCGAACTGTAATTAAAGAAACTGACTCGAGATGACGCCGATAATTTAAAAAAAGAATTTGCAAGCACGAGTTCCATTCGCACACAGAGTAGGGTTTCGTACGGTAATTGAATTAAAAGTTACACTTGTGTTACCAAGTATGTGGTCCTAGGGTCTGGGATACCTTCTGTGCACTGTGCAACCTTTGGGGAGGTTCCAGAGGACTGGCGCACCGCAGTAATAGTACCTCTGTATAAAGGGAAAGCTCCCTATTTAGACTGTGCGTGCTATAGGGCCATCAGCTTGGTCAGCTTAGCGAGTAAAGTCTATACTAAGGTATTGACCGAACGTATGAAAGGCGTTTCAGACAGATATTTGTGGGAGGCGCAAGGTGGTTTTAGGAACGGTAGGGGTTGTAAGGATCAGATTTTCTCGCTTCGCGTTATCGTTATACTCCTAGCGCTCCGTCCTTTCTAAGTACCCCGTTAGGGATACAGCGTGAAGATATGTATGTATGTACTTGTGTTACCATAGAAAACAAAAAATAGATCTCTTTCTATTTCTTATTTTCTATGCGTGTTACACTAGTCCCTAGTTTCTCACCTGGGGGTCGCGACTCTTGGTGGAGTCGCATTTGTTATTAAAGGGGGTCGCAGTCTGTTAAAAAAAATAAGAGCTATATACATAAGATTCCTCTATTAAAGGAATGAATTCATTGTAGTGTTATAAAATTAAATATTACCTGAAATATATTACGTCAAAATGTAATAACAACATGAAAAAAGAAACTGATGGCTTACTTTGTTTAATTAAAATTACTAATCATGAACATTAATTAATGCGATGGTTGGCTTTGTTTCTCACTTAAAAGTATTTCTATACGTGGATCATCTTTGCAAACACTCGTAAATTATTTTCGAGTGATAACAGACGATTTCTGTATTTAGTTTTCAAAGCCGCCAATAGGCGAGAAACCTTTTTCGCGCAAGTAAAAAGTAGCAAAGGGTATCAATATTTTCAAAGCATCCGTTACTAGGCTTCCGTGCTCACGTCGTCGTGAAAGCCAAAATTTATGTAAATCTTGAAATAAAAATTCCAGTTGTAAAGTTTTATCAGCCGATAGTTCAATGAGTTGATTGTGACTCAATTCGAACCTTAGCAGCTGCAACAATACATATTTTTAACAAACGGATTGAGAACCCATCTTGTCGAGAAATAATTGTTGTCATCTGGAAAATATTCTAGTACCTAACTAAATCTTTAATTCACCTACATTAATAAATGTGTTTTCATGCTCTCCAACAGGTGGTCAATAATTGAATTTTCTAAATTCGCATTTTTGTAAAGCATTGACTTTATCTATCATAAGTTAAATGTTTTTGTTACAGCCTTCTAAACTCGTATTCAAGTCATTCAAATGTGAAAATATGTCACTCAAGTAAGCCAACACCTAATAAAGATTCTTTATCTTGTAAAAATTCTAAATATGAACTGTTTTTATCTCTAAAAAATATTTTTAATTCGGCTCACAATTCAAAAAGCCTTATTAAAACTTTTCCTACGACAGCCATCTTACTTCAGTATGGAAAAGAAGTAAATTGTTCTTGACACCCATTTCTTCGCAGTGTGAAAAGCAATCTAGTTTGCAACGGTCGGCTTTTAATAAAATATACCATTTTTACAGCTTGTGATAAAACATTTTGCAAATTGTTCGGGATCTTTTTTGCGGCAAGCGCATGTCTATGAAGAAAGCAGTGCGTCCATTCCACATGCGGCATAATGTCTTTTAATTTTACTATCACGCTTTCTTCGCGTTCTTCGCGTTCTTCCCCGCTATCTCTTTCGAGCCATCAGTACCTACACACCGCAATGCATTTATTCCAGTCGAAATTTCCATTTTGTGTTGCTTCAATGAATACGTTAAAGTCCTTCGCCAGATGCTCGACAAGGAATTGATTTGCAAAAAAAGCATATTTGCTTTAATAGACTCTTCGCGAATGCGATAAATATATAATATATCGGACAAAACATAAAAATTGCGCCAAATTCAACACGTCTGTTGACTAGTAAAACTGAATGGTAAAAAAATTCACTTAATTTAACTTTTTCAATTATTTGGTTGTAAATATCGATAGCCATTTCATTAATACGTCTCGATATTGTATCATTTGAATGGGATAATATAATTTTTAATTTTTTAGGTTCTTCCGGACTTATCATAATTTTGACCATATCAATGGCTGCGGGTAAAATGAGTTCAATAGTATGGGGCTTACCTTCCCTCGCCACTCGCAGTGCTACTACGTAGGATGCAGGAAGTGCTGCATTCTCATTACGGCTGGATTTTTTTATAGCAATTTCTAAATGAAAATGAGCTAGGTGTGGTCGTCGAGACTCGAGCCTCAATAGAGTGGAACACAGTGATTGTTTCGTACTCTCAATCTATTAGGTACTACATAGGTATCGTGGCGTTAGGTATTTATAAAATGGTAAATTTAAACCTAATTTACGGGGATCTATTTTGGTCTTAGATCTATAAGACCTAGGACTTTCATCATATTTTTCCCATAAATATTAGGTAAGGCTTATTTCCTTTTTCTTTACTATTATTATTTCTTGAAATTTTTAAATTCAAGACCCCGTAGTTTTGGAAATAAAGAGGAAATGCTCATCACCCAATATTCCTCCTTTAATTCTTTATTAATATTTTAAAATTTTAACCTAATAGAAAACATTACTATGCTAAATTCCATGCTTGTAGCTCGTACGTCACTTAGCTTCTGAGAAAAAATTTTTAATAAAAAAAATTAAACCGCCTTCAAAAAAAACCCTGAAAAGTAAGCCTACCAAACTAATAGACTTTCTGTTGTTGCACATTGATTTGGCACCGACTTCAATAACTGTCAAATTTAATTATATAGATATGTGTATCGTATTTATAAAGTTATTTTAATTGTACTTGAGTTTTGATTAGTAAAGGATAGTTATTTTATAGTTTTCATATTATTTTTTTGTGCTTTAATTTTAGTTTATTGTTTTATTATTATTGTATTATGTTTTTTTTTGATTGCATGGTGTTAGAATTTATAATAAAGGCTTATTATTATTATTTCATACTTTTCAGTGTTTTTTTTTGAAGGTGGTTTAATTTTTTTTAATAAATTTTTTTTATTTTTCCCTTTTGAGTGGTCCTGACCTAAATAAATATCTAGAGCAGGTCTGCAATTAACTTCATTCTTATTCCGGAGCACAACGATATAGAAGAGAATCGTCAATATAAATAAAGGTTATAACCAGGTCGTGTTATCTAGTGTATCTTCGAAGTCCAAGCTCCAATATCGGTGAAATTTAAATGGGACCACCTCTGAAGTATTACCTACCAAACGTAAAAAGAATTTTCGAAATCGGTTCATTAATGACGGAGTTATGAGGTAACAAACATACCTACAAAAAAAAACAACACACGAATTGAGAACCTCCTTTTTTAAAGTCTGTTAAAAATCGAGTGTAACAGACAGATAATTGTGATCCCCAAAGTTATTATGTAGATTCAGGTGTTATTTTACGGAAGTCCATTTCATGTGATGAATTCTTATAATGTTTAGCCGTCCTACGCCTAAAATTCCGATAAGCAATCATTTAAAATATTAGATTGCGCTATGAAAATTAACATTTTCTATAAACTAAATAAACTTGACAAGCTGTTACCCTGACAATGTCGACATATCCGGCGCAGTGAACAGAGTTGGTGCAATTGCGTGACGCGTCTTCCCAACTCCTGGAAATAACTCGGAAATACACCTACTAGTATATATAAGATTGCTTTATATGTGTGCGGACTCCTATTTTAATACTGCTTCTGGAAATAACTAAAAAAATACAGCTACTAGTATATACAGATATACCAATAGCAAAGGACGAAAAGAAATGGAGGATTATAGAGATATTACGAGATTAAATTTCTCAACATCAACTGTCTCTTTAGAGTTTTCTCACTCATGTTTTCAAACTCATGTTTTCAAACTCATGTTTTAATACTGCTTCCATGTATAAAGCGGATTCCAATCTGGCGCTTCGTCGGCACGCTCGCTCGGCTCGCGCGTTGTGGTAACAAGACCTAACCTAACCAAAAAAACGTTAAATGTTAAACAATAAATAAAACGCATCTTTATATATTATATTAAGAGTATAATTTTATAAAATACTTCAGCCTATTGAGACAATCCTATGGATCTAGTAAACAATATTTACATAAAATGAAAGGCGTAAAGGGGAGATCACATCCGTGTGGCCGGCGGCCGGGGGTGACGTCACTCAGTCGCTCAGTCGCTCAGTCGCTCAGTCGTCGCAGGCCCCGGGCAACGCTCGACAAAGCCGCGCGCCGACAGCGGGTCGGGCGCGGGCGAGGTGTGCGGCGCGGGCGAGGCGTGCGAGGCGTGCGAGGAGTGCGAGGCGTGCGGGGCGGGCGAGGCGGCCGGAGAGGCGGCGGGCGAGGCGCTGCCCCGCGGCGAGGGCAGCGTGGCGTAGACCGTGGGCCGCGGCGGCTGGTAGGAGGGCGCGTACGAGTCGCTGCGCGGGTTGTAGAAGGGCGAGTCGTCGGCGCAGCAGTCGAGGTTGGGCGAGTAGGGCGTGGCGGCGCCGCACGCGGGCGCGTCGTCGCTGGGCCGGCCCGCGGCGGCGGCGGCGGCGGCGGCGGGCGCGGGCGCGGGCGCGTACACCGTGCGCCGCGGCGGCTCCGCCTCGGGCCGGTGGTGCGACGAGGGCGCGTGCGCGTCCGACCAGCGCGCCTTGCTCGGCGTGAAGTCCCCCTTCACGTACAGCTGGATCGGCCGCCGGAAGCCCTTGCTGGCGTGCTGCGGCACGCCCAGGATGCAGCACTTGCTGAACCCCACCTCGGGCGACAGCAGGTACTCCCGGAATTTGTTCGGAAACAACTCGATCGAGTTGAAGTTTTCATAGATAGTCGGCTGTAACGGTACATCCTACTAATATTATAAATGTAAGTATAAAGTTTGTGAGGATGGTATGTATGGATGTTTGTTACTCTTTCACGCAAAAACTACTGAACGGATTTTGATTAAACTTTACAGTGATATAGTTTATACATCAGAGTAACACATAGGCTATAATTTATACGTGAAAGAAGTCGCGGTCAAAAGCTGGTTAAGAATATTAGAGAAAACTGTCGAATATGACGAAAAATAAATAACACTATCAGTCCATATCCGTTTACAATAATATGCTATCAACGTTGTGTACTCGTAAGTGAAGCAAATAAGAACAGCATTAAATCCATATGTTTTAAAATATTTTGTGTTTTAAATTATTTCATACTAGCGACCTGACCCGGCTTCGCATGGGTGCAATGTAATAATGTGGATAGCCTTTTTAAATCTCATAAGGTTCAATCAGAGCCCCCGAAAAAATTTTTGTTACGACTTTATTACAAAATACTGACTTTTCTTTAATTTCTATAAATAAAATGCGCATGCACCAATTATACATAAGTATATACACCTGACGGAAGAAATTCTGTAAATGATAGTGAAAACTTGAAAAAAAATGATAGTCAAAATCCGTTACATAGTTTAAGCGTTTAAGAAATCTAAGTACACAAACAGAGACGTGGATAACGACTTTGTTTTATTAGAGATATGTACTTTTTGGTGTACTTTAATAAGTAAACACAATCTTGTAATATGAAATATGTACAAATTTGATCGCTGTATTTGCTAAGAGATGGGTATATTGTTTGTAATACTCTGAAGGTTAGCACCTCAAAGAATAATAAATAATCGAACCAAATTGACTCAGTATAATCTATAACAATAACAGCCTACTTTAACCGATAATTTAAAGTATTCTTCCTTCACTGCCACAAATATCTGTATTTGTAATAAAATATACACCGGCATAAAGTCAACGCATAAATGTTATTTACTACATAATTAATAAACAATTTGTATTAAAAAGCTTATTCCTCATGAAAATTAAAATAATAAAACTTAAAAAATACGAGATTAAGCACTTATTTCTCATTAAAAATTATATATTTATATATTGAGCATTCTTGAGTTCACTACATTGATCATACTTATATTGAAAAAACTTGATATGAATTTGATATGAATTAATATGAAAATAAAGATTACCGTTAAACGCTTCTTTTTCTTATAACTGGCCCAATTCTGTGCCTCTAAAACTAGTTTCCCGCCTGGACGCAAATCCGCAAACATGCGACGAAAAGCACGCTTCAAACCAGCGTCGCCCCAATTAAGATGCAGCCACTTCGTTGTGGACAGGCACAGAATTAAATCAAATTGAGGGCTCTCACCACCAGAGCCCACAGCTATATCTTCTCGTGGAACGTAATTGCCCTGCAAATATGAATTAATAAATAAATAAATGCGCCAGACAATACACACCGAGTATTTGAACTCAAATTAGGGCATTTCCTGTACGCCAAAGAGGTTGTCAAATAATTGTATATTATGTGATATACCTACATATATCTTTTACATATGTCGAAAAAAATATAATAAAAAAATTAAACCGACTTCACAAAAGAACACTGAAAAGTATGAAATAACTATATTTTACTAATCAAAACTTAAGTACAAATATAACTTTAGAAATACGATACAAATAGCCATATAATTAAATTTGACAGTTAGTGAACTCGGTACCAAGCCTATTAAACTTAAATATAAGACTTTCTGTTGTAAAACATTGATTTGGCACCGACTTCAATAACTGTCAAATTTAATTTTATGGGTATTTGTATCGTATTTATAAAGTTATTTTTGTACTTAAGTTTTGATTAGTAAAAGATAGTTATTTCATACTTTTCAGTGTTCTTTTGTGAAGTCGGTTTAATTTTTTTATTAATTTTTTTTAAGTTCTCCCTTGTGAGTGACCTTGGCCTAAATAAATATCTAGGGCAGGTCTACAATTACTTTATTTTCTAATTCTGGAGTGCAAACTTCCATTCTATTGAAGAGCACAAACCGTGGGCTTTCACAATAAAAGATGCGAACAGATCGAACAAGGGATGTTATTCCCCATTATGGCCATTATCAATATCATCAATTTCATATCAATATCAATTAGATATAAAAGAACAGTGTAAAGGTTACATCATAATTACACCCTAGCAGTACTTTTACAATCCGAAGACAACAGCCACTAGCCATATTCTCTGTCCGCCACAAGACTGACTCTACTGACTGAATTTATTATATCACAGGCAATTTATATCTTCTCCCTACCACCATTATACCATGTGGGGATAACGTTATGTCGTGGGGATTAACAAATGACATACAAGAAAATCATCAATATAAATGAATAAAGGACCAGGTCGCGTTATTTAGTGTATCTTCGAAACCAAAGCTTATCAATCAATATTAATATCAGTGAAATTTCAATGGGACCAATCTGGAAGTGTATCCTTTTAAACAAAAAAAGAATTTTCGAAATCGGTTCATAAATGACGGAGTTATGAGGTAACAAACATAAAAAAAAACAACCGAATTGAGAACCTCCTCCTTTTTTGGAAGTCGGTTAAAAATAGCAAAATCTGTTTAACTAAGACTTCCCTTTTTTTTGGGCAGCGAGAAACAAAATCCTAAACATCAATTTCCATATTATTGACTTCAAAAATTACTACCTTTTATATACATTTTCATCCCCTATTTAACCCCTTAGGCTCAGTTTTCAAAAATCCTTTCTTAGTGCTATATAATATGTAACTCCTGTGCAAAATTGTATGCTTGTAGACCCACCAGTTTAGGCTGTATGTTGTCTGTCAATCTATCAATGAAAAAGTCATCAGTCAAGGACTTAGCTAAATGGCAAGTTTGGTTTGCTAGTACATTTTACATATAGCAAACATAGCGCCATTTCTCAATTGGGATAGATAAACAAATCATCAAACACAACAAAATCACACCTTGACGTTACTTTTCACAATATTTGAGCTTACAAATTGCGAAGAAAACCATAATATAGCAAAGGGTTGATAGCCCATCACTACACAAGTTAAGGTGTAGGCGACGGAGTAACAACCGGCCGATAGCCAAGTCAGTCAAGGAATATTAATTAGATTGCCATGGTTGAATTCTACGACATCTGCGGAAAGAGAAACCATCGCACATTTTAGGTTTTTTGTGGTTCATAGTATAAAGTTAATTAATGAAATGAATGAATGAATACAGAAATAACAGCAATGCTTAATTGTAATACAATGTATATAATAATACTGAAATAGCAATTTGGGAATGTTATCTCTCGTGTTTTACAATATCATTGGAGGTATTGCTGGGTTATAATTATATTTCTAGCCTTGATATCGCCTCAGTCCACTTGCCACCCGGTGGACTGTTTGGATTGGCTTCCCCGTAGTATAAAAAGATTATTTTTGTGTTATGAAAAATTGACAAAGAAAATCTACAACGCAAAAGTGAGTGGTAGTAAAAGCCAAAGAAGACCAAGGCTGACTTACGAATATCAAATAGCTAGAGTGTCGCATACCTAGGCAAAAATGCGTGAAGAAAATGATGAGATTGAAGGAGGCGAAAAAAGTATGTAAGAACCGTGAAGTTTGGCGGCGTTCCGTTCTCTCCTACTACACCGTTCGGGATACAGCGTGAAGATATGTGCATAATTTTTCGAATAAATCATATGTCCGACAGACGATTCGGTTGGGCATTAAATTGAAGGTTCAGTTTAATTTCGATTTTGGTTGCAAACCTGTCGAAATTATAAAAGAAACTACGTTCGTGAATTTTCGCGCTGCCGTCGCGCGTCGGTGGCGATGGGCGTACCCGTATTTTTAATAACAGCAAAACTATAGTATAACTTTACTTGCGCCGTTGGCGCAGTGGCATATGCATCTGCTTTCCAAAGCTGGAGTCCCGGGTTCCATCCTCGGTCTGGTCAATTTAGGAAACCAATTTTTCTAAATTGGCTTGGAGTCTGGGTGTTACTGGGAAGTTCCCCAGAGTTCGTTGTGTGGTACCCCCATAGTACAAGCTTACTGCTTAGTTTGGGGTAACACAATCTGTGTAATTGTCTGGAGTATTTGTTATTATTACTTAAAAAACTTAAAAATATACAAAAGTAGGAGCTGAAACGGAACAGTTATGGTTTGAGATAAAACAAAGTACTTATAATTGATGTTTCGGTATGTACTATATACGCATGTATATAGATTACAGAACTTATACATACATATCTTCACGCTGTATTCCTAATGGGTGAAGTCAGAGGGCAGACTGCCAAGCACATCACGGTCTTTATATAATTCTTTACTACTAAATATGTTCTTTAATAGTAAATATGTACATTTATGTTAAAATATATATACATACCTGCTTAAATGTAATATTGTGTGGGAATGAAGGTAGAACAGACTCCGTTGTTGGATTTCCTAGTGGTCCATACAGCATTGACATAGACATAGGAAAAAAAAACTGTCCTTGTTCTGGTTTGTTCACTGCCTTTCTGTTCTTCCTTGGCCTTCTAATCTTCTTGGCAGTTAATGGTTTCTTTGAATCCTCTATTTTCTGATCATCTTGTTTCTGACATAGAGCACCACATTCATCACATTTCTTCAATTTACACTTATCACATTCAGTTTTCTTATCATCTTCTAATTCTGACTTTTTTTCTTCTTCTAATTTTGGTGGTTCTGATGGAACTGGTATGAAAGATTTCAAATTTTTCCTTGCACGACCTGTAAAAATAATTACTAATTAACTAATAATAAAAAGTAGAGACAACTGTTTTGCTCAAGTATACATAGATTGAGTTTCAAACCGTATTTGAATTTCATGCTATATTTCACCTTTAAAAAACTATTACTTTTGTAGATAAGAAATTACAGTGATAGTTTAGAAATTACAGTGGGATCGTACCTATAGTAGCTGAAAAGTTAAAATTATATGTTTTTTGTTACAATTTCACAAATGGATGGGTATGTGATCTTTTAGTATTTACATTTCACTGGACTGAATAAATCTTTTCATTTCTTTTTGAGTAAGTAATTTATACCTAGGTTTACAGATGGCTCTTCTCACTAGAGGTGAGAGGAATATGAGTTAGATATTTCACTACTCGGATCCAATGTAGATTGGTGGAGACAGGCTAATGAGCTGCCTTCTATCAGAGTACCTATTCAAGCTATCTGTAAGCTTAAAAGCTACTGCCATTGTAATCGGAACCAATGGCTTAGCATGTCTTCCGAAACACGCAAAATATTGATAAAGAGTCCACTAAATTACCTAAGCAGTAAGTCACCACAAGCAACACTACTAACCTACTTAACCTAAATCAATTAGTGTAAAATAAAAAAGAGGTTCGTATATAGAGTTGGATAATGGATAAATATGTCGAAACTACAAGAATTTTTGTTACTTACGGAACTCTGAAATCATCAAAATTTGAAACAAAAAACACATCAACAGTGATTTCTCCTTTGGTTTGAAGTTTTTAGATCAATGACATGTTATTTACACCCTTATCCTGCCTACACATACAAGATCTAAGATTAGAGCAAAAAGTAATAAAAATGTAGATGAATTACATCCACACTGTTATATTTCACACAATCTTGTATCACATGTGTTCTACAATCTAATTTAGAAGCAGCAGGGGATATTACTAATACTATCTTTATACATGTAATATAAAAACATTCCCAGTGTGCATCTGTTTGTCTAACTATCCTATTTTAATTTAGATAAGTATCAATAGTCACTGTTCATTCATTGTTCATGTACCCTACAACTTACGTAAAAACTTTGGAAACAGTACTAGTAAATCAAGTTGGGAAATAGATTTTTAAGAAATAATTAGTCTTCAAAAAAAGAATATTAAAAAGTACAAAATAATTATCATTTAACAATCAAAGCTCAAGTAAAAAATACCTACATAATTAATGATTGGAACTAGTAGACTGTCTGTTGTAATTGTCTGTCTGTTGTAACTGTCTGTCTGTTGTAGTATTGTTGTTGTATCATATTTCTTAAAAAAATGACTGACACAATACAAATACAAAACGAAAAAATAACTATATAAGATAACAAAAGTAAGAATAACATACCTATGAGCATTGGGTCTATATCAATACCCATGACTGATCTGGCGCAGAGTGTTCGTGCCACTGCAATGGAGATATGTCCCACATTGCAGCCAATATCCAAAACATCTTTATTCTGGAATAGATGCCGATGCATTTCAAATACTTGCAAACGAACATCCATCATAGCATTTAAGTTGCGATACCCGTAATATCTGGAATTTGTTAAAAAATCATTACATCAGCAATTCATATCTTAACTCTTTTACATAAAACATTAGAATTTAAAAAAGAAATTAGTACATAATATTGGGAATTACTTTGAAACAAAGAAATAATTACTAACTGCATATTGGGAGAAAATAAATTGTATAATATTTAACTAGCTTTTATCCGTGGATTCGCTTGCATGATACTGGCAAATGGTAGCCATATTTCAAACAAAAGTAAAGCTGTTCTGTGTTCAATATTAGTTGTAGTTAGTATGTAGTATGTAGTTCAGTAATTTCTCATGAAATCAGAAAACCTAAAAACAAGTGAAGTTGTACTGGTGCATTTGTTCTGGATAAATTGTTTAAAGAGCTCTCTTAATGATAAAAAAAATGTATCCAAAATAATGCAATCTCCATAATTTTCATACCTAGCTGTCAATGTTTATGGTTTTGTTTTTCAAATAAGTTATACTTTTGGACATAAAGTTGGCATAAACTTTTGGATAAACTTTTGGACAGCAGTTTAAATGTGTATTATAAAGTTTTTTTAAACTTTCCGACCTTTTTATTTCAGCTCCAAACCTAGCCTCTAACACGGAAAATTCAACTTTTGAACTATCTATATTATATAATGACTTTCAGACACCACTTACTATAAACTCATCAAAATTTCAATTGTTTGTGTCAAATAGTCTGAACAAAATGAATGTGACAAACGGGACAGATCAACACTGCGAGATAATCCCTATAAATTCCTTTTCTCCGATTTCAAAATGAAACACTAAAAACAGACATTCTATCTTTCTGTAATAATTCTGTAATAGGGATTTGTGTTATTATTATAAAAAAAATACTAGTACCAGAAGAAGTGACTGTCCTATGAGAATTTTGTAACCACTTAGAGAATAAGACAGTTTTAGGGTTTCTTATGGAAAAATTAACTGTGAATAAATAATGTATACAAAAAATCTGAAGTTACTAACTGTGAATAAGTAATATGTACAAAAATCTAAGTTACTTATTGATAATTTTATTTATACCTGTCATAATTCCCATATTGATATCTCGAGTTCTTTGGATGAAATGTTGGCAATTTCTGTTCTCCTTCAGCCTTAGGTTTGGCTCGATGTGGCGAAGCAGGTCTTTCAGGAGGGGCAGCACGTGGCTGTGGCCTAGCTCGCATCCATGCACCTGGTTGCGGTACTACTGGACTAACTATCTTATCTAAAGAATCCATACGACGTAACTTTTTACAGTCTTTTGCTTTCTGTGAATTTTCACTGTCACTACATGATCTTTTTCGAGATTTTGAGGATGTAGAAGGTTCAGGAGGTAGAGGCTCTTTAATGCTCTCCTCTTTCTGTTCAGTTTCTTCTACTGGTGGTGATGATGTATTGTCTGTGGTACGACGCCTTAACCTTGGTTTTTTACGAGGTTTACGTTGTTGCATCTCAAGTCGCTTTTCATACTCTTCATTGTCCAAAGGTTCCATTAAATTTAAAGGGTCTCTAATATTTGGCGGTATAATAACATCTATTTTTGCCTTGTGTCGAGGTGGTGTGGGCAATGGTGATGATTCTGGAGTAACAGCATTCATAGCTCTATTAATATCTTCATCTTGGAGACTATTCAAATTCAGTGGATCAGAGATGTTGCCTCCGAGTAAAAATTTTGTAGGTGGAATGAAAGCATCTTTGCGAGGTCTCTTATGAGGAAGAAAAAACTTGGAAATGGAAGGGAAGCTTTGTGCTCTTTTTCTACCCTGCTTAAATTTTGTACCTGTATAATGAACTCTGCGAACAATGTTTCTATCGGTATTGTCCTTGGAAGCCACATGAGCCTTTTTACCGTGGCGAAATTTCTTCTTCGCCTTCTTAACACTCCCTGTACCAGTTGTGTCTCCTTCTTTAGAACTATTTATCTCATTTACAGAATGTTCAACGGAAGCGTAATGTGATGAATCCGGTGCATCGATCACCTCACTTTCCGAAAGTTCACCAGCTGTATCATTTCCAGCAATTTCAATTTCACCTGTGTCTTCATTAGTAAGAACGCTTTCCTCTGGACTACCCATTGCAAGTAAATACAATTGGCAAATTACATGATACAATAGAAAAACTTAAAAAAATTAAATTTACCGCCACTTTAAATATTGCAAAAAGTACAAGGGCATCCGTCAACACTCAACAGTGAAAACAGGTTAACAATGCGTAATTTTCTAACCGAGTACAGCTTTGTTAATATTATGATTCAAAAACACTTATTGAATTAAATTGTTAATACTTTCATATTCCAAATATATATAACGGTTCATTTTACTCACACAACTAATACACAAGAAATACTAAAATTACTAAATGACAAAATGGTAATTAATATTTAGCAATAATAATTATTTGTTTTCATTGGCATTACTCCCTAATCTTTAACATCTGTAATTAGTGAAAATGACAAATTTTTTAAATTTTGTAGGCGAACTCTTCGCGATTTCACGTGACAATAGTTCTATTAACCAATAGTATATTATCAGTTGAAGAGAGTATGTAATAGAAAACAGAATTACTGCAGAACAATGTTGCCATTTGCCAAATATGCTAAGCATTCAATTTTAATTTGAACCAATGACTTGATCCTGTCAATTTTTTTTGTGCGATTCTCTCTTGAAAGAAGGCTAAGAAATCTATGTCCGTAAAGCATACGTCCTCGTAACACGTTTTAATGTTTCTTAAAGATTTTGGTGACAAATATATCAAGGTAGTCTTCCTAATAGGATTCACTGAGGTGGACTGAGCCACTAAAAACCCTCAACGTCACACTACTAAATAAACACTTATTTTAACACTTCCACATTATGCTGAATAGTGTAGATATAATTATGAAACGCAAAACTATGATGATTTCACATCATAATATCTATTAGAAACGATTTCTAAATAATTATTTACAAATCGTTTCTAATAGATATTGAAATAAATTATTGAATTGAAATAAACGCCCAATCGCTCTTCATAAAATCTCACTAAAAAATCTTTTGTTATTGTTCGTGCGATTCTCTCTCAAAAGAGAAGGCAAAGGGATTCTTGCGAATTCTTACCCATACAGTAGACTTCTTCAGTAATAAAGAAATATTATGTTCTTCATATTATTTCACTAAAATATCAACGTACCTAATTTTTTTGTTTTTTGTAGGATCCGCTGAAATATGCTGAGCCTTAGGTTTGGCTAAGGTTCAGCTTAGCCTGGTCTTAGCTGAGCCTTAGCCAAACAAGCCTTAGTGTGGCGTTGAGTTAAAAAAACTCAATGCCTCACTACAACGTAAGTATTTAATTTAAAAATATCGCACATTGCATAAAAGCGTAGTTAGCAGCATATGGTGTGCAAACTTATGCGGCTACGCCGTACCGGTCAACTCACTCACTTTGTGCCTCGGAGAACAGGCACATCGGTAGTACTGAACACTTATAATAATTTGCTCCATCCAGCATAAAACAAGCAAGATGCGCTAAGAAGTGAAAAGAATTTGCACAAAAACAAGTCAATCCAGCAGAAACTCACTGTCTAAATTTGGCTTCGTTTGTCAGCACCAATTATAGAGGGCGCGATGGCTCGTAAATTAATATACAATCACTTGCCATCAAAGTATCGCAAAACAAATTATACCACAATATTCTCATAAACTTAACAAGTTGAAAAACTTTTGAGTAAAGAAACACTTCCGATTTCACTGTTGTTTATAACTTTCAAAAGAGACGTTCGTACGCGCCGCGAGGTAATGTACGAGTATATGTGTGATATTCATATTATTGGAGGTCTTGTAAACAGTTACTTCTTATCGTGGTGCATCCGCCATATTCGATTTACACATGATGTTACATATACAGAAACTTTCCCTTGAGTATTCCATTTGATTTGTTGATGTTGAACAAATAAGTTATTTTCTGTAATGGAATATCCAGCATATTGGATTTATGATGACATCACATATACAGAAACCTTTCCCTGCGTATCTCATTGCTACTACATACTGTCTCTGTAGCTAATTTCATCATAATCGGTTCAGCAATTAAGAATTTCCCCTACAAAGTTTCTTCCATTTTTTCACCCTTCAAACGTAGATTTAAAAAAAAATGTAACCTATGTCCGTTTTCTGGCATCAAATTATCTCTATGCCGAATCAAAATCATTAAAATCGGTCTGGCGGTTTAGCCATGAAAACCAAGCAGACAGATACAGACTTTCGCATTTATAATCTTAGTATGGATTAGTATGGATTCAATATCCAATATGATTTTTGATTGCGAAATGAGAACAATAGACGGTATCTTTTCTAAACTCAGACTAAGATCATTGGTCTGAGCTCCACAAAGTATGAATAAAGAGGATTTTGGAAATGAATAAATTAGGCGTATTCGACCAAACTCAGACCTTAAAATTCTTATAAAAAACCTGCCCTGGCCGAGCGAGATATATTTTAATGTTTTGTTCTTTTATAAAACTGTAAGTTATGAGCTCGGCCAAAATATTTATTGTCAGTCCGTGATTGTCAGCATGAAGATGTATGGAACTTCGGACAATTTCGTTCTGCGACCTTGCGACGATATGATATCATTGTTATATTGATATCGGTTAATTGTTTTGGAATCATGCATTTGTAACTTATCGTATATATTCTTAATGTAAATAATATTACAATAAAGTTTAAAGCTTTATATTACAATGGAATATATAATTATAACACAAATAAAACAAGCAATTGGTGTGGTAAATGGCGAATAAAAACAGTTAAGAGTTTATCTTAATTCAATCGAAACATTCAAATATTTTACATTAATTCAGTTTATATATATATATACTAATCTAAATTATATATTTCTGTTAAAGTGGATTTTTATAAAATTCGAAATATAAACGAAATGTGTAAATGTAAATAGCATACATTTTTAATAGGGCAATATAATCAATAGCGTCATTTTTGAATTTTGAATCTCTGAATGTCCGTTTGTAACTTGCGAACCGATGTTCTTGCGATATATTTTGAAAAAGCATTTCTAAAATCACGATTTACAAGTTAGTATATATTTTAATTTTTTTTCAGCTGTAGTATTTATAGTGTCTTATTTTACTTTCTTTCGTGATATAATACAATTATTTATGAAGCAATGGAAACAACCAGTAACAAGAAATAACTTCAATCTAGCTTTCTAATAGTGTACATATAGTTTAATATTCTGTGTTTAAGCCATAAAATTAATTACATTTTCTTTGAATTTATTACTGAGTTGGTTTTAACTAAGTAACTTTTCAATTTCAGAAATTAAATTCCTAGCTGTACATCTGTATGTATTTTTGACAAAGGAAGAATACCTGAAAAAACTAAGGTATTTATTGTATTTATATATTCAGTATATTAATGAAACTTCTAATATTCTCTGAAGTGGCTCCATAGAGATCTAAAAGTCAAACAAAATTTCGAAACCTTTAAAATTTTATTTAATTATTCTAAGAAATGGTGCGTAACAATAGTATGATATATAATATTCATATATTATTAATATATATATAGATAAAACTTTACATACTTCACACTGTATCCCTAACAGGGGAAAAAATAAATATGTCAAGAATTTAAAATCTCCAAAAGTTTTTCAACAATTGTTTTGAAATTTTTAGACACTTGCATTCAAATATGTGTGCGTATTCTAATATGTAACTTAGGAGCATAGTTAATATAATTATTATCTATTTCGTTGTACTGCATACCTATGCGAAAATGTGCGAGGAGAATGATGAGATTTGAAGAAGCGAAAGAGGTATACAAGGACCGCGACCCTGTTAGAGATAAAGCATGAAGATATTTATGTGTATGTTTTATCGATCCTTTTTAGTTACATATTCAATTAAATAAAATAAAAAATATGTTGTTATTACATATTTATAAATCTGTGCTGAGCAACATACCTTTATAAACATGAAAAATATTTATGTAATATAATTAATACAGACTCGGTCAGATGGTTAACTGACAGAGTCTGATCTCTGGAATATCCTGAGGATGCTTCATTGAGATTTGAAAAAATGTCAATGAATAGTAAAATTGTTCTGAGGACAACCGAAAGTGCTGTGTCTAAAGTAGGGAAAAATAATGAAATGTTGTTGAAAGGTCATTTTAATATATCAATGGAATAGATATTAGCTTTATGATAAATACAATATTTATAGATGAAATGAATATGTAACCATATTTTAAAAATATTTCTTTTCATGAATTCAGGACAGCAAAAAATGAGACAAAAAAAAAGGTTGACCCATATTTCCAAATATACCTTATAATATTCTGAGCAACAGCAACAGTTAAAGCTAAAGGCTGGCTAAAGCTAGCATATATATTGTAACAGGTCACTAGCAGTTGTAATAAATGGTTTTACTTCTACCTAGATGTTTATGACCTCAGGAGTCAGAAGCAAAGTTCAATTTTAGGTCCTTTACTGTCATAAAGAAATTAGCTCTTGTTTAAAAATTCTAATTTTTTAATATTTGCAGATGATATGAAAATTTACAAAACCATTCATAGCAAACACGATTGTCTTAATGTACAACTTGATTTAAGTACCTAGTTTGGAACAATATTGTATTACCAACAGATTAGACCTTAATGTATCAAAGTGTTTTGTAATCTCGTTTTCTAGGAAAAACATAACAATTGATTACAGTTACACCATGTTAAATCAAACTTTAGATAGAGTGAATCAAACAAGAACCTACGCCTGATTCAAGGTTCGAAATTAATAATTGATTCTCACGTCGTTATCATAATTAAAAAGCGTCAATGAAGCTTAGTTTTATCATAAGGTCGACCAGCTCTTTTAAAAAGCTTAAACCTTTAAATATCGTATATTGCTCATATGTACGCAGCATCTTAGAGTATGCTTCTCAAGTGTAGAACCCGTAGTATATAACCTACATTGCTTAGATACTTACAATTTAAATGCAAGGATCAAAATCATGGCTATGAAATTATTATTTTTTTAAATATTTTCTTGACTATCTGCGATCAGTGCTGACACTATAAGCAGATGTTTTGTTGGTAAAATAAAATATGTGGTTAAAATATAATTTCTTGCTGCTTGAAAAGAGAAGGTACATAGCCGATCTTATGTACCTACTTATTCAAATTTGCATAGTCAAAAGTGGATAGTCCTGACCTATTAAATAAAATTAAAATAAGAGTGCCTACGTTAATTTTTAGAAATAAACAACTATTAAATGTTAATCCAGTAAGAACAAATTCCCATCAAAATTCCTATTTATTAGAGTTAGTAGAAGTATTAGTGAATTGACCCAGAGATAGACTTATTTAATTCCAACCCATTGACGATCAAGGGCATAATTATTGTCAAGTCTTTCTTTAGTTGTTGACTTGTTGAGACATTTCAGAGCTATTATATGATCATTTTATATTTTATATAATTCCCTAATTTTTACTTATATGCATATTATATATATATATATATATATTCAATACATATTGTAAACTACAACTATATTCTTATTATTGTATAATATAAGCAAATACCTGTAATTAGCACATAACAGTTAATTGTCTTAATTTTCTGTATTGTTCTATTTGTTTGTAGTGTTGGTGTTCCAAAGAAACAAAAATAAAATAAAATGGTAATAAGTACATAACCATATAAGTACTACAATATGTATTTATAAGTATTTCACAGTGGCTGTCCGAGCGGAAGGGCGGTCACAACCCCCTCCAAAATCCACTTCTAATCAGCAAAGCAAACCTCTATTTAATTTCTCATAATCTTTGTCTAATAAATTTTCATGTGCTCAACTTATATTAATTAATGTCACCTTCCCTCGTCAATTCTGGGTATCTCACTTCCTCACTGCTAATCCCTTCATGTTCAGAGCGTACTAGAAGTTTAGCACAACCTATACCTTATTTCGTTTCATTCTTTATTTAAGTATTTACATTTAACTTATTTTATCCTTATAATCATCATTATTAAAATTTCAGATGTCAAAAATTCCAAAGTTACCTGTTACAACAAATAAAGAAAATAAATCAAATTTATTCAACAATCGCCCTGGTTTGGGACGATCCATAGCAAATTGTCTAAGTGATGCTGAAAAAAAAAATTTGATTCAGAATCATACAAAGGTTTTAAAAACGGGGCCTTCGACCTCTGCACCAGCACCACGGCTAAAGAGGTCAGCAACCGCTCCACCTATTGACACTTTGCCTGCCAAGGTTAATAAAATAGAAAGGAAACCAAATCCTGCTCCTAAAATACCACCATATGACTATAAAGCCAGATTCAACGACTTATTAGAAAAACACAAAGTTATCAAAACTGAATTGCATGACCTGAAAGATAAACATGTAGAGGTGTGTGATGATTATGAAAAAGTTAAGGAAACAGCACAAACCAGTGCTAATGAAAGAGATTTATTAAAAGAAAAGCTTTTGAACACTCTCAAAGATTTACGAGAAAAAACTTCTGAGTATGAAAGAATAAAACTCGATTATGAAATTCAAAAACATGAAAATGATGATCTAATTTGCAAAACTAGTGTGCTAGCAGAAGTCACTGAAAATTTAAAGAAAAAGTCGTCTGAATTAGATTCATTGAAACAGCAACTTGATGATTTAACTAAACGTCACATTGCTCTGGAAGAGGAAGCAGGAGCACTGAGAGTCCTTTCTAATGAACTGAAAGTGATGGCTGTAGAGTATGATCAAATTAAACTTGATTATAAAGAATCTCAAGAAAAAATAATTAAATATAAATCTGACACAGAAGCATTACAAAACTTTCTAGCAAGTATGTATAAAGAGCAAAGAGATTTAAGGAACACTATACAAGATTTGAAAGGGAACATTCGTGTCTACTGTAGAATTCGACCACCACTGGAGTCTGAATCTTCAAAACCACTCTTTAGTTTGAATGTCCTTGATGCTTGTTCTATTGAGGTGGAAAAAGTTGAGTTAAATTCTCTAAGTCAGTCAACAAGGAAAGGAAAATCTCAACATCAATTTAGTTTTGATGGCATATTCACACCTCACTCATCTCAAGAAGATGTCTTTGCTGAAGTGTCACCAATGATTCAATCGGCATTGGATGGATATAATGTATGTATATTTGCCTATGGCCAGACAGGCTCTGGAAAAACATATACCATGGAAGGAGGTTGTGGAAAAGAACAATATGGCATAATACCTCGTGCATTTAATATGATATTTACTTGCATGGAGGACTTAAAAAGAATGGGTTGGGATCTGACAATAAGAGCTTCATTTTTAGAAATATATAATGAAATTATTTACGACCTGCTGAACTCCAGCAAGGATCAAGAAAATCATGACATTAAAATGGTCAACTCTAAGGGCACCGACGTTTATGTTTCAAATTTAAAAGAAGAAGAAGTAAAGAGCTCACATGATTTTATCAAATTTATGATATTTGCGCAACGTAACAGACAGACAGCCGCTACACTTAACAATGAACGTAGTTCGAGATCTCACTCAGTGACACAAATTAAGATATCTGCAATCAATGAGAAACGAAAGGAAAAGTATACCAGTAACTTAAACTTAGTTGATTTAGCTGGGTCTGAAAGTGGTAAAACTACACAAAGAATGGATGAGACAAAACACATTAACAGATCTTTATCGGAATTGTCTAAAGTTATATTGTCTCTGCAAACAAATCAATCTCATATTCCATACAGAAATTCAAAACTGACTCATCTATTGATGCCCAGTTTAGGCGGCAATTCTAAAACTCTCATGTTGGTGAATATCAATCAATTCGATGAATGCTTTAGTGAAACTCTCAACTCACTACGATTTGCGACAAAAGTTAATAGCTGCAGAATAGTAAAAGCAAAGAAAAATATAACAATGGTGGATTTGTAATTATTCTAAATTGCCCGGGATGTACCTAACCGATGATGATAAATACAGGAGGAGAAGTCCAATGGTTATTTGGATTGGATCAACCAGTAATTTTTCTCTTATATTGCTTCGGAATTTTACCAATATTAATGCCATAATTTACAGGATTCAATGGCTGGATCCATGCTCGTTATGCTAATGACATTTTCATAACTAAAGATGTATGAAAAATACAAAGTAATTGTAATGGTTTGAAATAATACTTTTTATTTGTATAACCTAAACAAGTGAAATTAAAAATGTCATACGGTTTTTACAGCATGTTTCTACATCGCTGTAAGTACATGTTTGGTAAGAAAAATTGCTATTTTCAATTTCATTTGCACTGATTAATCGGTGTTTTAATCTTGATACTAAATTGTTCAATGATAATCGTTATTATTGCATTATTAATATTGTTTCATTTGTTTATATTAGGAACATATCAAATTCATATCTGTTAATGTTCCATTCATATATTTAATAACAAAACAGTGATTATTCCAGCTATTACCAATAATTTCATGTAACTGCAATTTTCACTTTTTGAAATAACTCATTTTTACCTATAAATATTAATGTAGAATATAGATTTTAACAAATATTTCATTATTAATTACTGTAAATTTATAGATTTCGAAATAGTGATTGTAGTAATTCAGTTAATAAAAAAGATTAATTATTTTTATCAATGAGATAATAAATAGGAATCTGTCTTGAAATAATGGTTATTTATTTGTAGGATATAGTTGTTACTAAACACATTAATTTGTATTGTAAATATATGACGATTTAGTTATTTCGCGTTCTATGAATCCGTGATCTCTTCTTGCCTAATATGGTTAAAGGATTAAAGTATGCCTAATATGGATTAAGGGATTTGAGGAAATCCATTCCATGTGATGAATTTTATTATTTTTTTAGCTATATTCCACTCAAAATCTCAAGCTTGTTAATCAATACGTGTTTCGCTTTTCCACGAAGCATCAAGAAATTCCCGAGATTTAGGTCAGCTAACTACATCAGCCATCTAGCTCTTCGGTAATTCTGAGATTTTGAACAGAATACACAGGCGGATTTCTCTTAAGGCCGACTAGGCCCGGGCCTAGAGCGGCCAGTGATTAGGTGCGGCTAATCGCGGCAAAGTAAATTCATATCATATATCTCAGTAAATCCCTTATGGAGCTGAGAAGTAAGGCGGCTGGTACCACACCGCCTAGACCTGCCAAGACTGTCAGTCTGCTTCTGAGAATATAACTAAAAAATTATAAGAATTCATCACAATATCAGATGGTATAAGAGTATCGAGGCCAGAAGATTTTGTCGCGTTGTTCGCAAATGCTGTTTGTGAGTAATACATTAGCATTGCTGAGGCAATACAATATTATTGTGGTTAAAACTACTAAAATCTAAAAAAGAACACAGATAACATTGTTTTTAATGACTTTGCCCTAAACTTCTTTCGCTTTTAAAGTAAACTAATTAATCTATGCTTATACTATGTTATCCCGTTTGAAAATTGTAAGGCTCGAATTTCTAAAATGTTCTTAGTAGGGATGGGCAAAAAATATCGATATTTTTTCAGATAATAATCAATAAATATCGTCGATATTTTTAATTTCAAAATATCGATTATCGATATTTATTTCTGAATATCAAATTCGATATTTTTTTTAAATCTTTATTATATTTGAAGACTCCACGGGAAAAACAACGAATGTCCCTTTTTTTGTGAAACAGACGTTTTAATACCATCTTTTAGTTTTTCGGTGTATTATTTTAATACAATATCAAAATTGGGTAAAACCATCGCAGTCAGCTGTAGTAGTTCAATTTGTATATGTTCATTCATCGCAAGAAACAAGAATGTCCGTGCGCCGAACGTCAACAACCGTCGTTGTCAATTTGATAGTTGGCATACGTGCTGCCGGCTTTTTTCCTAACCTAGCCACTAAGTCAGTATATATAATTTTCTCTATGCACTAAGTAATCACTACGTAACCTAGCAATCTGAGAGTACAATGTTTTTCAGTCGTATTGTAGGTATTTATTTTAATATTTTTAAGTAAAAAAGTAAAACAATGTCGAGCAGTGATGAAAATACGCAATAAGTCGCCTGAGCGGAAAAAATTACGTATAGGACGAATAAAAGACTTAATAAATAAATCCGTGTACAAAGTCATGAACCCGGAGAAGATTGTTTTTGCAAACGATTAATGCTTTAAAAATGTGTGCGAAACAGAAAAAAGCTGTTACTTCGTCATTTTAATCAATTACAAACGATAAATGAACAAAATAGCTTTCTAGCATCCATGGTAACGGTGAATCTTGTAAAGCAACGACGCTCGAGAAAAGAAGACATCGAAGAAAGCAAACAACACGACTGTCACTATTCTTACATTGTAAAAATTGTCAGAAACGATGTTTGTCACGAGGTTCAAGTTTGTTTTAAAGCTTTCTGTTCTTCATTTGGTATGACTAAAAGTAAAGTTCAGTATATACAAACTCATCTAAAGTTGACTGGTGTGGCTCCTCAAAACAAGCGAGGCAAACATCAAAATCGGCCCAAAAAAATTAATGATACCACATTGAGTGTAATAAAAGAACACCTAAAATCTTTCAAGGGAAGCTCTAGTCACTGCAGTAATAAAAAGTCGTCCAAGATTATCTCCCTGAATACAAAAGCTAAAGCTAAAAGCAAAAAGTATATGTGTAAAACAGATGATTGTTTGAATACATGTTAATTATTTTTAAGTTAGTTTAAAAATTGACTTAATGAATGTCATTGTAATGCAAAAACCAGTAATGTCAATGACTTAGATTGTTTATGCTATGGAGTTTAGACACTAATTTCAGACTATGTAATAATTACAAAAATATAAAATTACAGCATACATTTAAGTAAAGTCAAAGAATATTTTTATATAGTAATAACTTGTTTCAATATTTATATAAAAAGAGCATAAAAGAAATACACTTTCAAACTTTAAAAAGTTGTTTTTCGCTTAGTAATAATTTTTTGACATTCATTGTTTTTCCCGTAAAGTCTTCATTTTATATTGATTATGTATTCCACTTATTTTTGTAATAATAGCCAGTGTTATCGGATGGAAATGTCAAAAGCTCTCGCATACCTAGGGCAAAATGTGTGAGGAGAATGATGAGATTTAGGGAAGCGAAAGAAGTATGTAAGAACCGCGACGCTTGGCGCTCCGTCCTCTCTGAGTACTCCGTTAGGGATACAGCGTGAGGATATGTATGTATGTATAAAACTAATATAACTGCAAAATGTGTCTATTTTTTTTCACGTTCGAATATATTGACAATTTTTTAGGTAATCCCGCCTTGGGGAAAAAATATCGATATATCGAAATATCGATATTTTTTGCTCTGCATATATCGATATTATCTAAAAATATCGATACAATATATATCAATATATTTTTTCCATTTGCCCAACCCTATAGGTGTCTATTAGCTACTTACTGGCTGATAAGTGAGACACCTGTCGTGCATGTTATTTAAATAAATTATCAACAGATGGCGCTGTTGGCAGATGGGGTGATAAAAAACTTTTTAACAAAAACATTAATTTTGAACTGTTTTTTTTATCATTAGCAAGGAAATATCCCAATCATTAATTTTGATAAAGTATTCAGCCAACTAATATAATAGGTATGTACTTACTATAGCTGGCCCATACGAATATTTTGCATTGCATCATGATCTGTTATGCATGTTAGTTAAAAAAATTGCCAACAGATGGCGCTAATGGATGTATGAAAAGGTTTTTAACAAAAATATCAATTTTAAACTATTTGTTTATTTTTCTCCATTAGCATGGTACTTAATCCAAAACGGGACTTTTTGGCGGGAACGGGAGAAGTGAGGTTGTCATTTTATTTAGATTTTCCATTTTTTACATTTTTAGGAGTTTTAAAGTACAACAGTGATAGTATATTGTGTTTTAAAGTTCTGTGTAAGTGACAAGAATGGAGGAGATCTAAATAAACATGTGTAGCTGAAGTTTTCGCGCTCTTCCAAGAAGTCCTTTATAACTTCAGTAAAGCCTACTATCACTTTACTGGAGGAGTTTGACGATAAGAAAGAACTAATTTACTTGTGATTCTACTTATTCTGTGTCTGTTTATTAGTTTGTGTTAATGCGTGACATTGGCAAATGCGCTAATCATCTATTGAATTGTTTTCTCGCTTTACTTGACGTTGGCAATGTACTCACGTACGGTGCCATTTAAAAAAAAAAAAATCCAAAACGATATGTATTTCAAACATTAATGTTGATGAAGTATTAAGTGAGATCATACCGTCAAAGAAATATAATAATTATTATGATAATGTTTTTTATCAGTATTGACTTTGACATGACGTCCCTTTTAAACCCATTTTTCTTTCTTTTCAAGCTTTTTTTTAGCTTAGAGATTGTTGCTTCAACATCGGCCTATACTTTGTGTTTAATTAGGTGTAAGTGTTCTACGGATAGACGGAGAGACGCTTAAGTGATCATGTAATTTCGAGTTTGCTAAGTTTCATGAAAACCCTTACAGTAGTTTATGTATGTAAAGGGTGTATGGACAGACGGACAAAATCTCAAAAATGGGACCTATCAAAATTAATAATGTCTTTTACATTCAAACAGTCCCTCAGGAATGTTTGTGTCTTTGATTTTTCAATGAACGTACATAATTGACTTGGTCGCAGTTAAAATACTTGCAATGTTACGTACCAGCTTGCAATTTAAACTTAAGCCAGTCGTGCGACAAGTTTAATATGAAACTATATTTAAAACAAGTTTGAATTAGTCTTCCCAGTTACCACATGCCAAAGATAAAACGTTGACATAAACAATTAGTGTTTTGTGCTGGAGGTACACGTAGGTACGACGCTGATCTTCGTACCAGAAATTACAATTGTATAGTAATACATACCAATAAATAAACGAAAATTTAAAGAACTTTCCGCGTCATGTTTGATTTGGCAATTTACAATCAAAGAAAAATCAAGGATGCGACAACCTCATTATGCGGTGTTTTTGGGTATGTAGGTAATTTGCCCTACAATAGGCTCAAAGCTAGTTTTGCAATCGTACAATGGTTTCCATTATCTAGACTAGAGATTAATATACTTAGTTACATTTATGAGTTTGATCTCGTTCAATTATTTTTTATTTTATGAAATATCAATTAGGAACAAATTTGATTTAATGTATAAATGATCTTAAACAAATCATTTTTAAATATTTTTAGTTACTAATTTTTCAATTAAGCAATTCTATTTGAGTATAGATATTATATAAGTAGGTATTATGTAAATAAAATTATATTAAAGATTACTAAATTTTATTTAATTAAATAGAATAAAATTAAAGACTAGATCAAAACAATTACGCGATCAATCGCAATTCTTTCATATGCACGAATGTATGGATTATTTCGTACTTCTCCGGTTGCAACTCTGACGCATGGAGAATAACACTGTCTGAAGCGCAAAAGCCAAACAAGCGGCTGTTACATCTGCGAGGCGAGTCCAGATAGTATTCTGGTCAGACGTTCAACGCGACACATCAGGCTCTCTTTCTTTTTCATCCTGTAACGGTAATTTTGCGGTTTCTATCGTACGTATCAATCTATCTAATCCATATAGGAAACCTTCCTCGTGGTTGCCCTGATACCAGGGCGTGCGGTGATTCACCTCTGCACCTTCAGGTACACGTCGCGTTTTAGCGAAGTCTATTAACCAAGCTCCGACACGTTCATCGTCGTAAATGATAAATATACTGCTACCAACGATTTCGTGAGTTTTGAAAAAATCGGAATGTTCAAAGAGGTCTCTGATTTCACGGAGTCTAGCGACTATAGCACGCCGAGCGCGGTCATCTCTACCTAAGAAACGTGCAACCGTTGCTGCAAGCTCATGCGGTTCGCGTACATTCTGGAGATCAGTGAGTGGAGGCTGTCCTGGTAATTTGACAGCTTCGATGCGGAATCCTTGTTCTGCGGATGAAGAGCGCTGCTCGCGGAACTGCATGTATCGCAGTTTAGTGACAGCACATGCCGCGTGTTCGGCTTCGGTGGGAGCATTCGGGTCTAGACGCACCATTTTTTCATAAAGATCTGAACGTGCACGAGCGTTACTGACTTCATCCTCGAGAAAAGTTCGGGTGCCCATCTTCACATCCATAACATGAGGATCACGAAATCCGTGTAGAAGGTCTTGAAGCTCAATAAAACTTTCACCGCCGTACTCGAGCTCTCTGTAGTAGCGAGGAATGGCAGTACGCATGTGAGGACAAGCAGCCAAGGCTTCATAGGCGTCGCGCTCAGGATTGTGCGTAGGATGATCGCCAGCTGCTCGCCTTTTCCAGACGGTTCCAGGACCTGCAGGTGCTAATGATCCAGGGTGACCGGCTAATTGGAACCATTCTGACGCTCGAGATTTTAGCAGAGCGTCAGAAGCTGGTGCTGATAATTCTAATGCATTCTGTAACAATACACAACATCCATTATAATCATATTATTGGAATCGATTTATGTCTAACGTGAAAAAAATTCATTACATTAAATGAACTCCCATTCATTGTACATAATTGTTTGTTTTTAATGAGTAGTCTTAATGTTTACATATTATGTTTTGCTTAAAAATTTAAATCATAATAATTAGAATTCGTTTTAGAAAAATAACTTTTTTTTTTCATCTCAAGATTTTATTTATTTTACATTCTATGTAAATTTTTAATTTTATAATATTTATTGTCATGCGTTAATTTAAATGAAATTTACTTACAATAGCTAGGAACTTTAGTAGATCTGACGGCTGTGCAGGATTGGCAGTGGGAGTAGGTGCTGATTGAGGAGCGGTCTCAATGGACGCCGCATTATTGCGTCGCCAGCGTTTGAACAAAACACCTTCATCCTTGCTACGCCAGCGTTCTTCCTCCTTACCAGGCACAGCGACCTGTAGGCAACCAAAATAACACGTTTAAACACCACATCGGTAACAAAAATCACTTTTATAACTACATACTATTATCACAAAAAAATTTTAACACTGCACATTATGATGACGTACCGCTAAAATTTTATTGGCGGCATAAAGGAGCCCACCCGGGCCGAGACGGCTCAGTACGGATTGGCGGGAGACACTATTCATCTTGCTTGATACGGTCATGGCGTACGTGTGAATGCGTAAAAGGCGCGAGTATAAGTGAACTATAATGAGATAGAGCGCGGGCAGTACTCAACGTCCGTAAACAAACGACTGTGAGCTAGCGAATGATGTTAGTGGGAGGGTCGCTGGCGGTTTTATAGAGACCTCGGCTTTCTCGTGACGTCGGCACCGTCGCCGTTGCCGCTCCGCCCGTACCCTCCCCGAAGAGTTTTCCGGGCGTCTTCGTATTTTTCACGTTATATACCACATTGATTAGACGCACTGCGAAAGGCATATGCCGATTTCGAATGGATACTCAAAACGACCATCTAATCTATGCTTCATACGGTAACAATAGCCATCTAGATAGCAATTTATTAATTAATAAATTGCTTTTTTTATCTTTTAATTTTGCCTTTTACAATCAACGAAACAATCATCCGCAAGAGAAAAATTAACTTCGATCATAATTATTATTTTGACTATTTAGAAAAAGAATAGTAAATCCGAAAGAAAAAGATAGAGCAAGAATACAAATTCTGAAAATGTGCAAAAACCATTGAAATGTTAGGTATTCCCAAATTTATTGTTTAATGTCACAGCGGTCATATTTTTCAGTACATATTTACGTATATTTAAGGAAAATTTTACTACTTAATTTTAATTTCAATTTGCGATTTGTTTTTACAATAACAATTATCTAGTAAAAATATATTCTCTATATATTTTGAACTCGTAGGTAGTTCTCTAATTTTACAATATTTTGGCTCCCTTTCCTTCAAAGTTACTTGAGATCGAAATTCAACTTTTTACGTTACCTTCTTAAGTAGCTATCTAATGTATGTACTTATATCAGGTACTACTTCCTATTCTCTGTCAATAAACTTTTACTACGTTAGATCGATACCAAATTATCTATTTTAAAAAATTGTGTAAGAAAAAATATTTAACTTGTGCAATTATAGTAGGTATGTTCATGTACCTATACTCCATTTAACAATTTTGATTTATGCACAAGTTACAGGATATTATTACCAGGATATTCTTTTTTAAAAGTCAGGTGAACGTAGAGTGGTCAAGAAAAATCTGAGATTATTCCTATAATGCGGAATGTTGTAGGTTACCCTCCTGGGTAACCTACAACAGTTAGGTAAAGAATTCTGATTTTTTTTTTGTACAGTGAAAGTGTGGACGTAATTGAGCGAAAATATCTAATCCTTTTCATGTCTAACATTAACATTTTAACTAACAATAGTAAGCGTTTTGTTTTTAAGTTTCGTAAAGAATTTCGAAGAGAGAAAAATAAGTGCTCATTTAGTTTAAACTGTCATAAAAAAACTTGTTTACGTTCGTATTTAACTATACTGTTGGTTTTCGATAAAATTTAGGTGCAATGGTTTTTCTAAAATTAGATACTACATACACATATAGGTAAAAGTATTTAATATACAAGTACCTATTATCAATTAAGTACCGAATTTTAGTGTGCATAAATTGGTTAGAAGAAAGGTAGGGTAGAAAAGTAGGATAGACACGCAGACGCCTGTAGGTATATTATGTGAACAACATTACGAATAAGTATATTAACTTGTACGTAGGTGTTAACGTAGTAATTACGTAATACCGCTACTGAATATACATAAGTATTGTGTGTAAGTGCATAAAAGTCCCAAGGATATGTGACGCTATTGTCCTATGTATGTGACGTAAGGGGAAGACGTGCGTCGACACTATAATCATACCGTCTGTCCTCGACTCACCTAGGGTTTAAAGCAGACGTCACGTATTCATAAACATTGAGCATACCTATTTACCAAGCCGTAAGTGTATCTAATAATATTATGTTATCTTTTTTTTAGTAACGTAATTAAACTTGAATACACACTTGTATTCAAGTTTCAAAATTTTAGGACAGACTTGAATACACACGTATATTCAAGTTTCTTCTGCGTTACCAAAAAAAGGGTTATAGATCATGTTACAATCTCTACTAGTATTATTTGTAAGTTACGACCTTGCAATAGCAACAGTTTATAATGATCGAGGGCATCCGTGTAAACATATACGTTCAGTATTCCGGTGACAAAGCTCAAGACGACGATCGACAAACTTGTAGTGCTTATTTAGAAAAACATTATTTTTTCCAAAATTCTTTACAAACAAGAAGCATTTAATAATATACACATGCCTATTAACAAGTTCTCTATTATCAGTATTAAAATGATTCAAAAGAAACAAAGGTACTATAGTACCTACTACCTACTGGCATATTACAAATCAATCTAAGAAAGAATGGTATGCAGAAACAAATAATGAACTAAAAAAAATATTAATAAATTATCCTTGAACCTGAATGAGAAATCATAACACGAAAGATTCATATGAGAAATATAACTTCAGTTTTATTGTAAATTACTCATTCACTATAGTTAAAAATACCTAGCAAGTAGATAGATTATTACTTATTACAAATGTCTTGTAAACTTTGGGTAGCAAAAATAATTAAGAATTTACACTGAGATAGTGTTATTTGTACAAGAATTAGATAAGATGAAAATATTTCCTGATAAGCTTAATCTTAAGCTAGATGAAATAGTAAACAAATGGTCAAATAAAAAATATGTACATAGGTACATAGACTACATAAAAGTGGGTTTCGTTTGCGTAATAAATATAGTTCTACTCAACTATTTCTTTTTATAATATGTAAAGATAAGCAACAATATTATTTATTATCAGAGATCGCACTAAGTTTGTACCATAGACTCTATAATAACACTTTTACTCGGACGCTAACACTAAACAAAGAGCTGAGAGAATATCCAACATCTCTCTCTACGTTAGTCGATTTAGAGTTCCTTTTTTAAATCGATCTGATTGGGTATCGATCCTGGACAGGAATATTCTCTTTTATTAACCTGTATAAAAAAGAAAGTTATTTAATTTAGTAAATCAACTTTTTAAATTGACTTGGAATCATAGTGGGTATTTCTGCGGCTCATTGTGTGGCACTAACATAGACCCTACGCTCGAGCATAATGTTTAGTTTAAGGTTACACGGTCGGTGTAAATATTTATAGATTTTATTATTTGTTAAAATTAATACAAACGTACCAATTTACAAATAAAGAGGTAGGTACATTAGTACATTAATGAGCTATTCTGGCAGGCGAAAAGTCGTGGTTTCGTGGAAGGCCATGTCCTCCTTCTACGATGCCGTAATGGTACATACGAATAGATAAGACGCTGAACGGAAGCGGGAGAGGACCGATTCCGTTCGGAGACGACGACGCCGGGTACGCCGTGGCAATGGCAACGTACGCCACGGACAGTCAACTCTGTAGCCCTGACCAGAGAACAAGGCTACGATGTTCCCCAACTGCCGCCTGTCATGAGAGGCGACTAAAGAGGCCTTTGTTGTCGTGGCCGATCGAAGCGGGGACACTGGTTGTCTGGGGACAGCGCGTGTGGTCCGCGCTGTTGTAGCATTACGAGGGTGCAAGGGGAGCTCTGTTACTGTCCTTCTGAAAAGAGCTTCGGCACAGTGCCAGAAGCGCTCCAGTGCGTTTCGTAGGCGATTCTGGAATTCCTCCACAACGCGCCGAGGATTTTTTAGTGGATGACTTTAGTAAATAAACAATTATACGTTTATTAACTGTACTGAAGCTAAGGGTTACGAATCCTGTGCGAACGGGTAGGAAATCTGCTCGAACGAGGACAATCATCGTCAGAGGGCTTGACTGTCTATGATGACTGGTGATTGCTCATGATTCCTATTTTCCTAACCTGTGAAGTGTGTAGTTGAGCATTTGCAAGTATTACATATTCTGTTCCAAAATAAAATAGAGTCCGCTTAAATACATATATCGGGTTTTCCGTAACTATCCATACAGCGCACCTGCATAACGATAATATATAATACATTCTCCTCACATAATGGTTGCATGTGAGTAATTTAAATCAGTCATTTAAAAAACACCTCTCTTTACCATTTACCGTCTCTGTATCGTTTCAGTCGCATTACATCCAAGATATGGTTTAGGAGTTAGGGTTAACGGGAGGTTAGTAATGGGTGAAAGCCCCTCACATAACCCAGTCTCACCCCCAGTGGGCTGTGTCCAGTTTTCTCCTGCGTTACCAAAAAAAAGGAATTTGAAGAAGCTTGTTCTAATGGTTATTTTGCATTAATTTGTATTATACTGAACTGAATAGACCAAATAAAATAATAATGTTGAACAAATAACATACCATTCCTTCTAATATACAATATCAATAGGTTTCAAAATAAATGAAAATTTAAAAAATAAGTGTAATGCGTTATACTGCATTTATTTGATACACAATAAATACAGCCCGAAACGCCAGATTCTATTTCAATAAAATAAAAAATGTATTGTTTCTGTGATCGTATAAATTGCAATGATATTAAAATAGTTTCCACCTTGTTACAATGACAGTGACTTCATGACCTCAAGGCCAGTATTACCTATACGGCGTGTTCCAATTTACGGATAAATTTAAAAACAATACGTAAGTGTACTAATAAAATTACTTTACATAGTCATTTGGTTTCTTAAAATTTCCGAGACTACCATGTCATCTATTTTTTAGCAGCATACCGATAAAGACTGTCGGTACGTAAAGAAATAACTTTAAATACAAAGTTCATTGCTCTTGCAATTTAGAGAGCAATTGTTAATGCCAAAAGTATTTTGCAAATTAGTTATCATCTGTTCACTAGTCTAGTTTCATAATATATATTATGTCGTACTTTTAAATTTTAAAGAAAAAAATGTCTTCAATTACAACGAAAGCTTACATTTTGGACTAAACTAAAAAAATATATAAATTTTCCACAATATATTTTCTTAAAAAAATATTAGGACCACATTCTGAAATCTCGCAGGCTTATTTAGGACACTGAGCCCGAATCGGCTTTTTAGGTTTATTTATTAAACTTTTACGTTTAGTAAAAATAATATTATCGTTTTAAAGGGTTAGTTTAAAAAACAGTATAAAATGTATGCACATAAACAAAATAAAACGTAGTATAATATAATAATGATATAATAGAATAGCTGCATATTTCTTTGTATGAATAAAATAGTAAATCACGTTACTAGCCGATAAGTACAGTAAAACGCATACCGTGTAGATACATACTCGTACAACAACTAGTCGCTATTTCATTGTATGTGAAAAAATAGCTAATCTGTCGAAATAGACATCTGAGGGATGTTTGATAAAAGTTTTAATTAGATTTAAATAATAAACGGTCTCGCTTAAATAAAAGATGCAACGTGAAAATTACGTATAGGTAATTCTATACAAAACATTTTGAGATAATTTAAACTGCCTGTACCAAATCATGTCGGCCACACACTACCGAAAACAAACGTAGTTTCATTTATTCCCAATTTTACAGTGACAAATTTTCTATGGCTCTCTAAGCGACCACGTAGGTCAGGTCAGGGTCAAAGTGTTGCTACCGTTGCAGTGTAAAGGTCAACGCTCATTACCCATTCAACGCCCGACCACCACTACCGACAGCACTAAAGTGGTTGGGATTTGTTATAATATTGACTTGCTTTCCATACATATAGGCTCACTTAACAACTATGTATCGGTACCTGAATGGTCTCGCTCGCAAGCTCCCGTATGCGCATGGTGAATAATCTAGAGACCGACCGAAGATTCTGTTTCGATTTCGGCCAATTTCACCCAAAAAAACTAGTTTCGGCCCCAGTTTCGGTTTCGGCCGTGTCGAATGTCGAAGTCAAATTTATGTGTTCTCTCGCTTTTTGTTGAGTTATTCTGTTATGTTTTTCGTTACATACCTCGATTATTGTTTTCTATTTCATTTAACACGAGTTAACTGTGTATTTGTGTTCAAAACACTAGTTCAGTATACGATATAAATTTTAACATGTCTAATAAGTTTCGATGTCTGCCGAACTGAGATCGAGGCTGAAGATTCAGTTTCGATTGAAAATCCTGTTTTGATTGGACATTGGAGAGAAACACTTGATGACCGCGTGCCGTCCGTGCGCTATCCATGCAACGTTCGCGCGTCACTAACTGACAGCGCGGCGTCCAATCGAAAAAGGCGAGGCATCAACTCGTTGTCGTCTAGCCAACCACCCGTTCATTGACTACGAGTGGATGCCGCGCAGTGAGGTGGTGCCAATGCTGGAGTTTTTTTTTTTTTTTTTGTTTCTGAGAGGCGAAATGAAACCCCCGCGGGCTACCCAGCCGGACTCTACGCCGACTGGGGAGTGTCGGACTCGAACCGACTAAACAAAACCCCTCTTTGCTGTTAGCCCTAGTGGCTTTTACAGCGTCACAGGTCGCGTTGGGGCGAGCGCTGAAGGCGCCCTGCCAGATGGTCGACCGCCTGAGGGTTCCTCCAGCCGAGGGATGCCTCGTATGGAGGGCGGACCTCGGGCTCAAGGCGTCGCCAGGGGAGCTTTCCGCACCTGCGTGCATCTTAACGGGCTTCCTATTCGGGTGAGGGCCGGGCCTCTAGCGGACCCGGCCGGCGAGACGGCTGAGGGCCGGTTAGTGTGCCTAGTGTTCCGCGTGGCAGTTTACAATGTGGCTTAAGGCCCGCATAAAATGCTGGAGTAGTAAATGAGCGCTGACCTTTATACTGCATCATTGTCTTTACTGTTTATGCGATAGACGGCGCGTGGCTTTAATGCACGTCTCGAGGTCGCGGGGTGCATAGATCACTGCACTGCACTCTATCTGCATTCAAATTAATGTCAATCGGTCATTTAATATGTAATTAAGCAGTTCATTAAGCAGGCTGTACCTTAATTAATTTTAAGGATTTACTCATTCCAAGCGAATCGATTTATCTGTTCCTGAAATTGGCTCAAAAAAGTAAAGAAAAATATAAAAAATACTTGAATTTTGAGAGATTTTGAACTAAGAAATACTTGGGCAATCCGTTAAAAATCGCATCAGATAGACATCTCAATTTTATGTCTTTAATGAAAATTCATATGTAATGTTTTTCTAATTACTATTTACGTATAGTAAATAGTAAAATTTAAGCAGACAGGTATAACTAAGTATACATACATAACTGGTCGACGTTTATACGACAGACCGAGTAGATACGTAGAAAAAAACAGAAATTCTTACCTACCTACCTATTGAATAAAACGTGCGGAAGGAATGACTATCAACGAAGCGTCAAAAAAAAACTAAATGAAGGAAAAAGTATTTTGACAACTCTGAATAGTAGAAGAGAAAACATGATGAAATAGGACATTTGCTGAGACTTGATATTCATCAAGATTTTTTTTCATCATATTTTTATTGTGATCTTCGTTATGTAGGTATTCACCCACATAACGAAGATCACAATAAAAATACCCGCGCGGCTCTATCACAAGCGTGAGTAGATTATTTGCTTTGTGACAAATACAACAGAAAAAAAGATCGAAAGTCAGAGAGGAACAAAAAGATCTAGAAGATTAAATAAGAAGAAGGCTGGCATAGGTTACTGTGAGTTGAAGTGACTGGCGCAGAGTGGCTCGAAGATCACATAATAATACCCTCGCGGCTCTACAACAAGTATGAATAGATTCTTTGCTCTGTGACAAATACAACAGAAAAAAGATCGAAAGTCTGAGAGGAACAAAAAGATCTAGAAGATTAAATAAGAAGACGGCTGTCATAGGTTACTGTGAGTTGAAGTGACTGGCGCAGAGTGAAGAGATAGAAATTACCGGCACCGACAAGAATGCAGTTTTTAAATTATAGATTGTAAAAAAGCGTTTCACCCTCTCCTCACATAAGAACGAAAGAAAATGTGAAATATGTGAAGACACAAAGCGCTACATTTTTGAGTTAATAAAGAAATATGAAAGAGAAACTATATTCAGAATACATGGTAAATTTTTAACGTAATCGGTCGCAAGTATAGATGGGCGAAGAGAATATTCTCTGAGTGAAAATATTCTCAGATCGAGAATATTCTGAAATATTTTCTTAAGTTTCCTTAAGAGAATATTTCTTGAGGAAATTTGTTGAGGAAATATTCTTTTTCCAAACAAAGATAATATTTCCTTATATTATAATATAATATTTCCTTCCAAATTCTTATAAATTCTCGGTCCGGAGAATGTTTCCGAGACCTTAAGCATAAAGTTTCCGGGGGCAGGAATATTCTCAAAAATAGGCATAGCAAAAGGTATATACCTAATATTAAAAAATAATACTCTAGTCAATTACACTAATAACGTGACCCCAAACTGAGCACCAGGCTTGTTGGTTGTTGGAGCTGTTGTTGAAGCACAACGAACTGAAGTCCCAATAACACCTATACTTAAGCAATGACAACCATACTCACCCATACCCATACGCCAATTAAGAAAAGTTCGTTTCCCGAATCGAGCCTTGGGAATCTGGGTTTCGGCTTGGAAAGCAGATTCTCTCCCACTGCGCCAACGGGTCAGTCGACTTTATGATAGACGGTTTGTTTAACCAGTCATTTTCATAAAATTTGTTTTCTACTAGATAATTACTATTCCGAACAAAAGAAATCCTACATAAACGTCATGTTGACAGTTCTCCTGTACTTTTCCAATGTTTGCAATGCCACTAAAGGCGCCGTGTTAGCGGTGTGACTCCTTTGTAATGTCCAAATCAAATATGGTTAACAGTACTAATAGATTAAACTGAGTTTGTTCTACCTTATATACCGTTCTACCACCTCACAACAAAATTGCAAAAATAAGTATTATTTTAATTTTTGTGGACATTCTCATTATACCTACAATTTTAGGATGAATATTTATCAATAAATGACAGCATAAATAAGTAACTACATTTAAAATACCTGAAATGGATTGAAAAAATTACTTTCTACTCTTGTTCAAGTTAATAAAGAATATTTTTAGTATTTCACGATCACTTTCACGTTAGCATGCATATTTTTTCGTCTCAATCAATAAGGACAACAAAGTTATAGGTAGGTACCTACGTGATATTATTACTGTAATTCGTTGAGAATCCATTACTCATGCCGAATATTGTCTGATTTACTTTTCCTAAACTTCTACACTCATTTTACTATTAGCAATTACATAGTTACGCCCTGTGAAATATTATTTATTTGTATACCTACTGGAAAAAATATGTACGTATATACTTATATATACCTACGGTATGTAATACATTAATTATTTATTAACCAATTAATCATACTAGTAATACAGTAAAATGATTCAATGAAACGAAATTGCGGCTTAGCTTTTGGAATAGTATTTTCTACCTGGCTCGTTGGCGAAGTGGCAGAGCGTCTGCTTTCCAACTGGGGTCTCGGGCTCCATCCCCAGTCAGGTCAATTCATGAAATGAAATTTCCTATATTGGCTTGGAGTCTGGATGTTGCTGGGAACTGCCCCAGTTCATTGTGTGGTACCCAATAAATGAAAGTAATAAATGAGTAACTATATTTACAAGCCTAGTGCTTATAGTTTGAGCTTATACAATTTGTGTATTTGTCTAGAGTCTAGTTTCTCAACCTAGGGGTCGCGATCCTTGGGGGGTCGCGTTTGTTATTAAAGGGGGTCGCAGTCTGTTGAAAAAATAAGGCCAATATACAAAAGATTAAAGAAATGAAATTTAGTGTAGAGTTATAAAATGAAATTTTACCATGTAATAACAACATGAAAAAATAAACTTATAGCTTACTTTGTTTAATTAAAATGATTATTCATGAACATTAATTAATTAATGCGATGGTTGGCTTTGTTTCTGACGCAAAAGTATTTCTATACGTGGATCATCTTGGCAAACATTCATAAGTAAATTATTTTCTGATTTCTGATTTCTGATAACAGAAGACTTCTGTATTCAGTTTTCAAAGCCACCATAGACGAGAAACCTTTTTCACAGAGGTAAGAAGTAGCAAAGGGTATTCATATTTTCAAAGCTTCCGTTACTAGTTTTCCATACTCGCGTCGTCGTGCAAGCCAAAATTTATTTAAATCTTGAGATAAAAATTCCAGTTGTAAAGTTTTATCAAACGATAGTTTAATGAGTTGATTATGAGTCTCAGTTCGTAACTTGGCAGCTGCAACAACATTTTTATCAAACGGATTGAGAACTCATCTTTTCGAGAAATCATTGTTGTCATCTGTAAAATATCTAGTAAATAAATCTTTAATTCACCTAAATCAATAAATACGTTTTCATGTTCTCCAACAGGCGGTCAATAACTGAATAACTGAACTTTCTGAAAACTTGCAATAAATGCATCAAAATTTCGTTTTTCAAGGCGTACGAACTACGAACTACGAACAAATACGAAGCTTCTTCATAAAGGCATTGACTTTACCTGTCATAAGTTAAATGTTTTTGTTACGGCCTTGTAAACTCATATTCGAATCATTCAAATGTGAAAATATGTCCCTCAAGTAAGCCAACACCTAATAAAGATTCTTTATCTTGTAAAAATTATAAATGTAAACTGTTTATCTCTAAAAAAGATTTTTAATTCATCTCGCAATTCAAAAAGCGTTGTTAAAATTTTTCCTCGCGACAGCTATCTCACTTCAGTACGGAAAAATAGTGAATTATTCTTGGTACCCATTTCTTCGCAGAGTGTGGAAAGCATTATAGTTTGCAGAGTCGGCTTTTGATAAAATTAACAACTTTAACAGCTTGTGCGAAAACATTTTTTAAATTGTTCGGCATCCTTTTTGCGGCAAGCGCATGTTTGTGAAGAAAGCAGTGCGTCCATTCCACATGCGGTCTTTTAATTTTGCTATCACGCCACTGTTTTTCCCCGTTATCGCTTTCGCGCCATCAGTACACACTGCAATGCATTTATTCTAGTCCAAGTTTTCGTTTTGTGTTGCCTCAATGAATACCTTAAAAAGTCCTTCACCAGATGCTCGACCAGGAGTTGATTTTCAAAAAAGCATATTTTCTTTAATGGACCCTCGCATTCATATCGTACAAAATATAAAAATTACGCCAAGTTCAACAGATCTGTTGACTGGCAAACTCAATGGCAAAAAATTCACTTAATTTAACTTTTTCAATTATTTGATTGTGAATATCGATGGCCATTTCATTAATACGTCTCGATATTGTATAATTTGAAAGGAGTATAGTTTTTAATTTTTTAGCTTCTTCCAGATTTATCATATAATAATGACCATATCGATGGTAGCGGGTAAAATGAGTCTTTTCGCAATACATAGGGCATAGATTCTCTCGCGACTCGCAGTGCTACTAAGTAGGACGCATGAAGTGCCGCAGTCGCACTACAGCTGGATTTTTTATAGCAAATTTGTTGATTTTTCAAAACAAGTGACTTATGCTCGAAGAATTAAACGGTTTGCTTTGTAAAGACTTTGTAAAGGGTGTCTTGTTTCCAGATGCCAGAGTAATTTTGAAGGCTTCATGCTTTCCGCGGATAGGACATGAAAACAAACAATACATTGTGGCTTGTCATCCAATGCAATCCTTATTTTCCTTATTTTATATATGTGTTGTTGTATAACCTGGTCTTTTTCTTCACCGATTCACCAGACGTAGAAGGCACGTTTAGTCTTGTCACAAATTTGTATATTTTAATTTAACTTTTTTACTGTTATTTATAAAAATTGAACACTAGGTGAGTGAGATAAGATCGTTTTTGTATGTACTTGCTTCCCTTTGCTACTTCCGTAAAAATGTAAAAGACAATGAAACAGCCTCGCGTCGTTTTGTTCTTATAACTAAGGCATTTAACATGTACGAACCTGTCTAGCTCATGTGTCAGGGGATGAGCGGGCCGCTTATTTGACAAGTTCATGCAAGTATAATGCAGGTTAAAATCTCGCCTAGACAGTAATTTTAAACCCTCAGACAGGCGGGCGCGATTTACCTGCGCGATAATTTATATTTGTAATGCGCGGTTTTGCATTTTTATCGCCTGAGGATGCCTTGAAAATTTCAATTAAACGTATAAATAAACTATTAATTAAAATATTTTATAGTGAAGGGGTCGCAAGACTTTATGCCTTTTTGCCTTTTTCGTGGGTCGCGACAAAAAAATGGTTGAGAAACATAGGTCTTGAGTATTATTATTATAATACTTTTTTTACCTTTGCGATATAACATATAACAGAGAGTTTTTAAAAAACATAGCTTAAGTTTTTGTAGTATGATTAAATACCAATACCAAGTTAAACAAAGGAAATCCTACTTCATTGTAAACGAGTACGAAGTTAGTGCACTAAAGACAATAACGGTTTTTTTTAGGATTAGCCTGTTTGTCTACGTGTAATTAAACACGTATTATGTTACCATATAAAAGGTATATAAAATATTATATATTCACCAATAAAACAATACAATTTCTTAACAAATAAAAATTCACCATTACTATTCATGGACTAATTTCATTGATCCTCTAAACGGGACAAAACAGATGCTATAACGTCAGTAGTTTTGTTCGAATACATCGATGAATAACGCTTTTCTCGATGACAGTGTGGTGTTATTCAATTGTGGGTTTTGTTGTGTCGAAATTAGCCTCATGACGCAGGGAGCCACAGGTGCTGTTTGTGTATACAGCTGACTCTGGAACCTGCTCACCACGACAATATTTCTCATTAGAATCGAAAATTTTAACCTAAAATGAGTCATGCGAATGCAGAGATTAGAGTATTCCAATATCATTTTATATAGACATTAGATCGCGGTTTTTAATATCATACGTAGGTATTCCTCAATGGATTTTGATACAGATAAAATCCCAACAAATATAATTTCGCCTTTGATTTATTTGTAATGTTAACAACAATTTAAATCTAAATAAAGTAAAGAACATACAGGTATTCGATATTATATTAATGAACATAGCTTCTGACAATGTGTGACTACGCTATTACGCACAAAGTCTGTATGTAATTAAAATAAGTTAAAAGAAACACTATTAATAAAAAAATTTAAACAGCAAGGTAAAACAAGTGCTATGACAGACAAAAATAACGTTACTAAATTGTTAACGTTTTCTGTTGATCGTGGAACGTGTACGTTAGGTATCGTTAAACTGTAATTAAAAAAAAATTAAATAAAACATTTTATAAAATATAATGAACAACAGCCATATAAAAACGGTTACACGGTGTCATTAGGCAATGACCGTGTAGGAATGTTGTTTCATTTGCTGTAAACAACAGCCGCTTTAACGAGGGGATGACATAAGAGTAACTTTGAAATAGTTATAGGCAAGTGGCTTAAAGTATACTTAAGAAGTTACTAACTACGCAAAGAGGATTATTGATTACTTATTTCACAATGCCTAGCTACATATGGCTTAGTCACCTTTATTAAAATACATATGAGTAAATATTTTTATTTACTATAAAAGCAATAAAAATAAGGGTGTTAGAAGTTTGAAGTCGTCGTCGTTCGTACCTATGTGGTATCGTAGCTCTTAAACGGATGAACCAATTTGAATGCAGTTTTTTCTTTTTATTTTAAAATTGCAATTTTCGACAATGGCCGCTTTTATAATTTACGGTTGAACGATTTTATCGCCATGATTTTACCGTCCACGATACAATAGGCACACAATATGCTTCCGTATCGCGTTGTGAAAAAGAAAGGTTTAATGTCCGCGGCATGACGTTAACGTCGACGTTTTAAAAGTGTCTTTCTAAAACTCCATATATTTTGTTTCCCTACTGTATTGTGGACGGTAAAATCGTAGCGATAAAATTGTTCAACGGTAAACTATAAAAGCCGCCAATGTTCTTAATTAGCTATATATAGTAATTCGGTTGTGGGTCGGTTCGATTATTCGTGTCGGGGATTTTTACGGTATATTATAACTTCGTAACGTGCGATTTAGTACTCCTTTTTTTTTTTTTTTAGGTAAATTGTAAAGAAATATAGGTAATATGTCATAGGTATACAAAGCTAATTTCTATAAAACAAGTCATTTAAAATGTCATTTATCCAAAATATTTTTTTTTTCACTATTATTAGTTCAAATTATATTTATCATGGATCAAACATAAAAAAAAACAAAAGCTGGGTCGTAGCTGAGCAGGTTAATCCGTGGTATTCACCCACCCACCAGTAATCAATTATAAAAGTTGGAGTACATGTATCTTATGTATGTATGTACGTTGTACATAGTACACAAATACGTGATTAGGTAGGTACACAGAACCGTAACTAAGAGTATCACCGGGACGGCCGGGACAGTGTCTCTAACACACTTGTTAGGTTAGGTTGTAGCCCGGGCCGGTCACAGTACAAGTCTACGGTGTTCCCGTCTGTCGTAAGAGGTGACTGAAAGTGCGACGAGAGGGGCTCCAATGCTTTCCACAGGAGATCGCGGAGTTCCTCGACAACGCGAAGTTTTGGTTGATAAAAACCCCACATAACCTCGTCCCATCCGGTTAGTGTGCAGGTTTATCCTGCGTTTCCATGAAAAAAAAAGTTATTTCCACGGGTAATTTCCGATTTTCATTAATTTCGACCCTTAAAACGACACTTCGTAAACGTGAAAATGAAGATGAAGAAGAAGAAGACCGAAAACTGTTTTTATAATCATTTTATTTTATAAATTTTAATCCGCAAAAACGCGAGGAAAACTTTTTACATCCATTCTAAAGGTACATCATATTTTTCACAAAAAAAAACCGCAATAAAGCAAAACGATGCTAGTATACAACCAGAGGATAATCATAATTGAAAACCTTAACCAATGTGTAAACAGGGGTTTTGTACTATTCGGGGTCAAATGTTAATAATATCGGCAAGCGGAAACCCGCACTCGCGAATACAAAACAACTAACAAAGTGTCCAAAGCGGAACTCCGCCTCATGCACCACGTCTTGAGGATAACAGACTGATAAACAGGGTCAAGGCACCCACTCATGGAACTTGTCATAAAAACGTGTATCTAATTGTACTCTTCGTTCAACGTCTTCTTCAACGTGCACAATTTTTATCCCATTTAGAAGAAACATATTTTTTTAAGTAATTATTTGTCTATTATTATACTATTGGCATTTACAAAAATATTTTGAATATTTCGTAAGTGCTCAATCGAAGTTTTGATTTCGGTCACTTTCAGGCCAAAAAGTAAGTACGGCAGCGCCGCAACGGTATCGCTTTCGGCTAAAAACAGCTAAAACTTCGACTTAGCAGAAACTTGTATTCATGAATTATGGGATCACGTTCGATCTTACTCGGCAGCATATACGGTGTCGTTAACTGAGTGACCTTCAATTCGCCGACCGGCGATTGAATTGTCAAGTATTCCTTCTCGCGCACAAAATAATGGGGAATATTTAATTTTACACGCGTTTTATTAGATGTATCAGACTTATTTATCTGTATGCATGTATGTAATATGTAACGGAATCATTCAAATTAATTTTCGCCCACTTCCAGGCGTTTGAAGAATTTGAAATTTACCGATGGCGATACAATAGTTTCATAACTTTGACTCAATGTCCTGATCAGTATCACCAGGATAAGTGTGGTTTTTTATTTGTAATTATTATTTTAACTTACGACGTAATATAATAATATTTGATAATGCCGTTTTCACTATTGAATTAATAAATAATCTGACTCAATGTAGTTTGACTAATTTTTGGTATTGCATTCCTATATTCGCAACACTCATGAAATCACCTTGGTTTCTCGGACGCTATTTAACGAAAACAACTGAAAAGTTTTTCTCAGACACTATTTAACGAAAACAACTGATAACTTACAGTAAACTCAAACCTGAAGACAGACGTAAACTTTGAAAGTTGATCTTCCACTTTTTGGGGTCATTTTATTTAAAACATCGCGTATGATATCAAATGACAGCTCTTTTATCATTAACTCAAAAATGTATAATACGTAACTTTAACACGTTCGAAAGTGCTTAAAAAGCGGTATTCTCTCAGAAATAATGACAGAAAAACAAATATTGATAATAGTGTACTTATATCGAAGAAAAATTGTCAAGATCGTAAAAATAACTAACACTTGGCCGATTTTTATTAATAAAATGTATGCCTTATTTATTAAACTATGTCTTAGTTATTTAGCTCGTATAAACTATTGTAAGTCTAGGAAAAAAATTATTAATTTCAGTGTAATATAAATTTTGACATGTCTAAATATATTATTTATTTTTGGTCAAACCAAAATAGGAGCCTAATTCGGGTCTAGTTTTCAGCTGAAAATCTATTTACAGTCGGTCTGCAATTTTTGTCTTTGTAAAATCTCTTATAAATTTTGTCAAGCTGCTTGTTATCAAGCTCTAATAACACGGAAATATTTTCCGGTCTTTCATTTCTGTAGCCCGAATAACAACAACAACCCTTATAGTTCCGTCATCTTTGTCCATCTGCTTGCTCGTAAGTCACAACCAATTTTTACCGTCATCTTTACAACTATTGAGTTGACATTGATATAGATGTAAATTGGTGATGTAAAACTAGAATTAAGAAACAAGTAATTAATCTGAGGAAACAAGAAATAAGAGGAAACAAGACTTATCCAAACATGCTATGGATACGAGTCCAATACTCTCTTAGACAGCTTTTTATGACTATAATTATTAAGTATGTACATACTTCTATTTTATGTGTATATTATATTATTTTATGTCGCTACTCAGTAAATATAATTTCCATATATTTAGAAAAAGTACTTACAGATTTAAATGCCATTTGTCACATAGGTTTTTATATAAGTATACTGGTATACATAATATGTATTTCATTTAACATTTAAGATTTAATCCCATTAAAACATAAAATGTACAAAAATGCATGTCTCACTTGGCAGTCTTTTCACCGCAAAAAGGTGTGAGCACTCATGAATTAAAAACCAAGTCAATTATTTTAGTTAATATCTTATATGGAAGCGCCTATTCAACAACTTTGTAAGTGCTTCTAATTTGGTTACGTTCAGCGATTGTGGACTCCTGCGCTTTTGATACTACTAAAGTCAACATTAATTAGATGTAATCCACCCAGACATGTCGCTCTTGAAAGTGCCACATACGATTGACCGCATGTGAACACGGAGGAACCGAAATGTTACTTATGCTATTCGTTTCGCACCGCAAAGAAATTTCGGGATGCCTCAGTTTTTCCTTCATTTATTTTATAGGCTAAACACTAACTGAATTCAAAATATAAAGCTCGTGTGTTTGCTAGAAGCACCTTACAAATTTGATGATCGGTGAGTGTACCAGTGACAAAATTAAAGACTAGCAGCGGTTTGTGTACTATAAGGTATAAATACTAGGTAATTTGCGAATATACCTAGTTATAATATGTCTTTTGGTCACTGAAAATTTAGTCTTATAGCTTTATCCACAACGAAGTTGCGGGGGGTCAAAAGTGGCCTGAGCGGCTTTGAGAAAATGATGGTACGGCTATGCTTTTGATTCCTTTTGCTCGACTTGGCAAAACTAAAATTATTTAGCTCAAAGAATATAGTTTCAATCAAAGAATTTTTGTTTATCAAGTCATTCTCGTTTTTAAATAAGTGTAAGTATTTTTATATTAATAACACTCGCTGAGAGTTTCCCTTTATTCTATATACACTTTAACATGTACTTATTAATTATACTAATAAATTTACAAAAAAAAACAATAAAATATTTATTATTGTATAATAAAATAATGTAAATAATATAATATTTCTCCCAATTTAGTTCTGTGTACAAATATAAACGACACGTGATTATGTAGCTCATCACGTTCAGGCATACACGTTGCTTACACCATAAAACATTTTTGAAGTATATTCTAGTCATAATGCAAAATAAATTCTACATAGATATAGATTTGAGGAAGCAAAAGAAGTGTATAAAAACCGTAACGCTTGGTGCTCCGATACAGCGTGAGGATATGTATGTATGTATAAATTCTACCTCTCAAAAGTAATTTCTATGAACAGAGATCCGCTTTGCAATTTCAAATACTTGCTACCAAAAGTGATGTCAAGATTTAATTTTGTTGTCTTTGTTTTGTTCTATCTACCCCGAAAGAAAAATACATGTACAACGACCGAACGTGGGCGATATGCCAGGCAGGATAGTTGCAGTCTCGAGGTATGAGTTTTATAAGGTTGACTGCTCAGGGTAATCAGTAAAATTATACAATAACAGAAGCCACGCTTTCTTTTACATAATCGGCGGCAGTACGTCGAACACGGCCGATTTATGAACGTGACCTGTAAAGCGGATGGATTACAGATATCGCCAACACACGGCTTTGACTATATATCACAACTGAATCTGCCAGTAACAGACAAACTGTATTCGAAATTAGACTTCGCAATTACGTAGTGAGAGTTATATTACGATTTCAATAGACGTTCCTACTATTATACATATGATGACCTAATATATGGATAACTAGACATAATGTTATAGTGTAGTTATAGCGCTGCGGCTGTCTTCCCACAGTATTGATTCGGCAAGTATATACAGGTAAGTATTTAGCAATCAATCTAGACATAAAATGTGACATATCATACATGATACATAGTTATAGGTAACAAAATGTTGTAACAGTAAAACACGAAAGATATGGCGCGTCGTTAATTTTCCTTCGCGCAGACAAGAAGAGTCAATCGAAGAAAATACCAGAAACACTAAATCCATTTTATAATAAATCTTATACAAGGTGGAAAAACTATTGCAGTGCACCCACTTTCTATTTCGCCATGCGATATCAGACACTACGTGCCAATGAAATGGGTCACTTTAATAAAGTTTACTTTATTAATACATTTGAAATAATAGATAATGTTTATCGCAAAAGACACAATTGCGTTTTTGGATCAAAATAATGAATTGAAGTTACAGCTATCTAGTCAGTAACGAACTGTAAAAGCTCATGAAATCAAAAGTTCAAATCAAAACTAATGTTTATTTAATATGCGACGTTTACGTGAATATAAAAACAAGAAATTATTTAAATGTACATCATTCAATTTCCCTTGATTGTCTTTAAAAGACGTCCTCTTTTCAATGAGAACATAATTGTTGTTTGTTTATTGAAATAGTATGCTTAATTTGCACTTAATAATAAGTGTAATCTCAAAAAAACCACGTGCAGTCACAATGACGTCTGACGGCCAACCAAAAGACGCGTCGTCAGTGCGCAAGGCGCCAAATCAATCAACCAATTTAGATTTAGATTTTAACGCCCATTGATGGCGCCTAAATATGTACTTAACTGATTGGTTCATTCATTTCTCGCGCCTTTAAAATTGTGTCTACAGCTCAGGTACATCGGTAAGTCATATACTATGTGTACTACTGTACATATGATACATATTATGTCTGTATGTACAAGGAAAATTTACATATTCGACACTAATAAAATTCAAGGCACGTCGCGGAAGGGGGAAGTCATTACGCATCCTCGTACCCCTGCCGCGATCCTCTATTAGCAAATAAATTTAATTGTAGCTACCTACCTAGTACCTAAACACTCATTGCTATATTAGTGTGCGAAATTTTTGCCAAGTTTTTCGCGACCTTTCTAGTAACAGTGATAATCATGAATAATTACATAATTTGTTTTGTTATCAATATTGGTTTTTCTTGGCTATAGATCGTTACAGACAACAAAAATCTCTTAGAGAAAAGAACGTTGCCTTTTTTCAATCAATAATAATTTGTTTCAGAATAATAGATCTAAATGAAATAGTTATTAGCACATTTGCAATAAAACTGTAAATGTTCGTAAAATGACTTATAGAATATGGCAAACTTCAAAAGAATAGGCTCGTATTATCCTTCATTAGACAACAAGTTTTACCATAAATACGCACGAAAATGTAAGTAGGTCATATATTCTACATATTACACAAACCTGTTAATGTATGTCCACAATTTGTGTCCGACTTTCCTCGTATGTAACCAGCAACGGTTATGAAATAGAGCGCATCTTGGCAAGGCTATAAAGTGCGTCACATTTCACCTTATTCAAAAATGGTTTCAACATTGTCATGTTTAAGTTTATTGACTCGTCCAATATTAATATTTATTTGATTTTTTGTCCCTAAAAGACTATTTTATTATACGCGAGATCATAGCGCGGAATGTCTACACTAGGCACACATAAAAATAAAAATGTGTTGATACGTATACATAGAATGAATTAGTACAAAACATCGTAGAATAACATTATATATGTTACATTCAATAATAATATATGTATATTTAAATAATATGTATAAACGTTTTCTTTAATTTCTAGAAATTTTATAATTAAACCATATTTTTTCATTGATTATATAAATATAATTATATTATATTATAAATTTGCAATTTAAAGTTGTGTATCCATTATATTTTCAAAAATGAATAATAACATTTATTACAACGTATCGTCTAAATAAACAGGTATATCCATGTTCACAAATTCGATACGTCTGTTTTCAGCAACCTCGTGCAAGTGACGAAATCTTTATATTATCACTTGTTTATGGTATTATTATGTTAATACATTGACTCTCAAAGTAACATCTTATCTAACATAATATAAAAAATATTTTAAGCTATTTTAATGTCCAGAAAATTCAGTGGGGACATGGGGACGTTCTTTAACTCCAAGATCGCATAAAATAATCTTATTGATTGTATAATACGGGCACTTGTGCTGTGCTTTCTACAAATATTACGCAACGCGCTATTACAACATGTATGTATGTATTATGTTGCAGTAAAATTACAAAATCTGCCTTACATGTACGTCATATGCTAATTTTGCTTGATATGACTATAAGATTAAATAAGTCCAAAGTTTTAGGATATAGAGAACATAATTATGCAAATTACTCTTTTTTTTCTTTTGACTGTGCTCGTGAACCAATTGCACTTAAATTTAATAAAACATGTGATATTTATGGCATTGCTAGGCGCAGAAATTCTTTTAGAAAAAAGAGAAAGAAGAAGAGCTGTCCCTTTATGTGTGACGAGTTCTTTACGGTAATAACCATTAATGTAATAAAGACATCTTTCTAATTTCTTATAATTAAACTATAATTAAACATTCCCTACTGCAGCTCATGGCAAACATACATTTTAAAAAATTTTAATATTACCTACTGTTTTTCATAACATGTTTATAAAAAAAAATTATTCGTAACAAAACAGAAGAGAATAAGCATTCTTCCTAAACTGTCTGTGTCCATCTGTACTGTAGCGCATTTCAGTCAATTTTGTAAACTTTTAACATTATATGATAAAAAAGACTAATGTATAAAGATGAGAAAAGTGTTCAAATAAATTTTATTCTAATGAAAATCGTTTAGAAATCGTTTTAAATTAGTTATAAGCTTACATAATAAAAATGTAGATAAATGTGATTTCCGTATGTAACAAAACTTGAGTCGCAGTAAGGATGATATAACATGATAAATAATAATGACCTCATAAAAAAATATAAGATTTCCAAAATACATTTCTATGAGTGGAAAAATCTTAACAGAAAATGAAACATGATCCACAGAAACGGGTATCTTTTATTTACACAGAATTTTCTATTTTTGTTGTTGAGCGGTCTAAATGTAATAATATATCGTGATAGAAATATTACAAGTTACGACGTATTACTTATATGTAACTCAGTTCATCAGAATCACGGAAACCATCAGTAATGATCGCCGATGACGGCTAACGAACGACCCAAATGAGTTCATCCGACAAGTCTGGCGTAACGCAAGAGGCCATGACACACCGCCATGAACCCAAACAAATAGGTACCATTGATAATAAAAAATAGGCATTTCCACTATAATCAAGTGTCAATCACCATAACATTGTTATTAAACAAACCCCTGATAATGTCGAGCATAGTCACAGATGCTTTTTTTAAATGCGTTATGAACAATCATACTATTATCTGTATTATAATTATAAACATAATTCAAAAAATAAACAATTGGACATTACTTTTAAGTGTTTTATGTATACATATATAATTATATTAATAAGTTGTAACTGTAATATCTACTCGAAAATCTTTACTAAAAATGTTTGTTATGGGAGCCAACATTCTAAAATTATATTAAATAGATAAGCGTTTTCACAGTCATAATAATTATAAATTCGATTTAATGACGTCATTTAAACATACGTTTTTATGTGTTCTCACACTAAATCTATTTTATTCGTCTATTTTCGAAAATGAAACCCTAATTATGCCCGTATGCTTAATACTAAAACTATCAAGTATACTATAAATATACATCTGACGAAGTAAATAATTCTTTGTATTGTCACTGCGCCAAATATCCAATTTAGTTTTAAATGGCTACTGAATTACTGAAGAACTAGCCTGTAGCTATTTCATTTCAGTAATACAAAAATTAATATATTCCAACTTTACTTCCTGTCAATATATGATTTTGTTTGCACATTCATTATCTGTCCACCCAAGATGAGAAAAGGCGTAATGTTGTGTAAAGGAATAAAATAGATAACGAATAAATAACAATTTATTTACTTAATTCTGTGATGAACTACAAGTGTTTGTTTTAGAACTTTTAGAACAATACGTATTTTATTAGTATGTTAATGACTATAAGAAGTGATTTCGTATTTTTAACCGATTTCCAAAAAAGGAGGAAGGAAGTTCTATGTTCGTCTGCATACATATTTTTTTATGTATGTTCACCGATAACTTCGTCAATTGTGGACCGGTTTCGAATTTTGTTTTTTTGTTTGAATGGGTATACTTCCGAGGTGGTCCCATTTAAATTTCATCGGTATTGGGGCTTGGACTTCGGAGATACACCAAATAACACGAACTGGTTATAGCTTTTGTTTATATTGATGATTCTCGTGTATACAGTTACACTCTAGAATTAAAAAAAAATTAATCGTAGACCTGTCCTAGATATTTATTTAGGCCAAGGTCACTTGAAAGAGAGAAATAAAAAAAATTTAAGAAAAAAATTAAACCGCCTTCAAAAAAAAACACTCAAAAGTACAAAAATAACTATCCTTCACTAATCAAAACTCAAGTACAATAAAAATGACTGTATAAATACGATACATATACCTTTATAATTGAATTTGACAGTTATTGAAGTCGGTGCCAAATCAATGTCCAACAACAGAAAGTTTATTTGTCTATAAATAATAATAATAAAAAGTAATAAAAAATAACTTCATAAATACGATACACATACCTATTTAATTAAATGTAACAGTTATTGAAGTTGGTGCCACATCAACGTGCAATTAGTTTGGTAGGTTTGGCACCGACTTCAGTAACTGACAAATTTAATTATGTAGGAATGTGTATCGTATTTATAAAGTTAATTTTATTGCACTTGAGTTTTGATTAGTAAAGGATAGTTATTTTGTACTTTTCAGTGTTTTTTTTTGAAGGTGGTTACATTTTTATTTTTAAAATTTTTCACAAATATCGACAAAAGGCAATAATAATTTATATACATAGTACCTGCATAGCATATTAAATGCGCTACATACATAATCTTGACATTATGACCCACGGTAGGACTATCAAAATGAAATCAGTAAGTGCTATCATATTTTTTTAACAACGAGTATTCTTCTTTTTAATTGAATAAACTATTATCCAATCAAAAGCAAGTAATAATTAATGAAATGATGCGTTATGCACTCGCATTAATGTCCTTCCTCAGGATTCAAGCTATCTTCATACCAAATTTCATCGCAATCGGATGAGGGGTATGGTAGCCCGTAAAATACGAACAAACAAACAAACGAACAAACATTGATTTTTATATATTAGATTATAAAATATAGCTGATGCCCGTGACTCAGTTCGCGTTTTTCTTTTATTTTTTAAACAAACATTGATTTTTATGTATTGAAAAGATTATAAAATGTTTTGTATAATATATATTGTACATATTGTGTACATTCAAATATGTTAAATTTTTGAACTCTATATTCTTTTGGTTTCCATGCATTAATAATAAATCTACAAAGAAAAAACAAAAATATTTTGAATGTACGTAGAGGATCCCCAAACAGTATCTATATTAATTACCTTCTAAACATAACACTATGTATATATCTCTAACCTTTATAGATACAGGAGTCTTCATGACGTCTACAATTCCTATTAAAGGTGTACCGCGTTAATCAAACCATAAGTTAAAAACTTTTAAAGCACCTATGTATATTTATTACTTAACTCTTACCTATACATTTTATTACACAAATAGATATTGTTAGTTATAATATCATTGCTTGCAGTTTTCGTTTCACTTGAAAGTTATTTCAATTGTTTTCTATATCTTTTTATTTTAAAATATGCTAGACTAGCGACCCGCTCCGGCTTCGCACGGATAGATATTTTTTTGAAAATAAAATACAACCCATATTACTCGCTGATAGCGTAGCTTTCTATAGATGAAAGATTTTTTGAAATCGATTGAGTAGTTTTTAGTTTATCCGTTACATACATACATATATTACGTACGTATAATATTACGTATAGATAATGATTATTATTGTCAGATGACATTTAAAAAGTTGATCATAGGTTCCGCGACGACATCTGTCGTGACAGTTATAAACTGGTGAGTACAATGTTCTTTCTTATTGGTTGATTTTATTATTTGTGCCTGAGGAGTTAATTTTAATAGTAGTTGCGACTTGAGATGGGTAACTGATAGTGAGTTCATTGTGAACAATATACATATCTACATAATAAAACTTTCTAACTGACAGACAACGCACAGCCTAAACCACTGAAGATAGCAACATGTTATTTGGAAGACATATTCCTTATAGGCTTACAGTGCATTAAGAAGGGATTTTTGGATATTTAATTCATAAGAGGGTAAAATAGGGGACACTAGTAGAAATGGATAATTCGCTTTTCCGTTCAAAATTAAATGTTTTAGAATTTTTCGAAGTTGTCCTTTAGAGGCGTAAAATGGGGGATGAAGGCTTTTATGGGAATTAGGTGGTTTCGTAGTTAATACCATGGAATTTGATATTTAGTCTTTTGGCTGAAAACTAATGTTTTAAAGTTTTTGAAAAATCATACTCTAAGGTAAACTAAATGGAGGAGATATGGCAGTTCAGTTTGTACGGAAGTTTATAAGAAAATGTCAGAAGCGTAGATTACAAAGAGTGTTAAGCTAAGCAGCTTATTTATTAAGTCGCAGGCGGAAAGTTAGTATAACATACAGGGTTAATTTAAATATACTAATAACCTCTTAGTATTTTGTACTAAACCTTGTCCCCAATAATTTTTATTTTACGACTTTCAAAAATTCATGTTTTTTCTTTCATACAAAAATAAAAATTCATTAAATGTTTCTGAAAATGGCACTTACTCTACCAAGTCGCTAAAGCGGCACACGCGTAGCGCGGCGCTAAGGTCCGGTGCGCTTGCACTGTACCATTGGAAATACGTACAGAGTAATTACGTTTCAGACAGTACAACAAAACAACAAATATATTTGGGGCACGTATTGAATTTTGAAAAAAGTCGTAGAACAAAAGTTATTAGGTATGTTGACAGGAATTTTGCACTAAGAGGTTATTAGTATTTTTAAATTAACCCTGTACATACCCATACAAATCACTCCATTTCCCATTCCGGCTGGACAGAAAATCAAAAAAACAACATAATCAGACCTTGATACTACTATTGCCAGTAAGTGTTTGAGCGCCAATAGGGCAAAGCAAAACCTTGAAGTGACAAATTACTAAACTGTCGCCTATACAAGTTGCTTACAATAAGTCCTATCACGTGGCTGACTTTTAGGACCAACGCATAGTAATTGATGCATTCCATATTTTTCTCTCCCCCAGACCACTGTAGAAGAATACTACGATAACAATAAAATATTCTTACCGAATCTCAGACTGTTACCATATTACGGTACCTATAACTTTAAGGCGATGCATTGAAAATGTTTTTAAACTTTCACGACTTGTACACATCTTACAATATTTACTATCGGGTCTATGTTGCGTTTATACTTTAAGGCTAATTACCTATTTTATCCCGACGTTCATCCTCATCAGTCTGCCCGTGACCACGATCGGTGCAATCCGGTCGAAACGTCGGGATAAAATAGGTAATTAGCCTTAAAGTATAAACGCGACATAGACCCGTTAGTAAATATAGTAAGACGCATTGAAAATTTGACGCCAAGGATCTCAATTGTTCTAAATTACTATACAAAGCGTATGACGGTTATATTTGGTATCCTAATTCTTCATTTCATTTACTTCATTTTGGCAGTTGCAATACACGGTTGGTTAACTTTTGTAACACATCAAGAAATATCAAAGAAACCTCTTTTAAAACAGAGGTTTACATTTTTCGGACCAACGGGACCGATTTATATTTCTAAATTTTGTACATAGTTTTCTGTATAGTTTAATCTAAACATATTCCTCAAAATGATAGTTGATTTTTTTTAAATTAATTATAGTTTTTAAAATAAACGAAAATAACTGTTTTTTCGTATTATTCGTAAGCTAGCGCGCGCACATTTTCATTGAACACAAGGTCTATTTTAGATTAAATTATTGTTTATCAATGCGTCGCCTTAAAAACTATTATGGCAACAGGTAAACCTATTTTACAAAACTTACTTCACGATATTTATTATCCAGTCATGTACTTACATATACCTACTAATGTATAGGTCTATATTTAAAACAAAAAAGAAAAAGAAACAAATACGATTAAAAATCAGTTTTATACAATTTACATAGCAACAAGAAAATTATGTAAAATGTACACGTAACTATTTACGTAACATTCACATGACATTTTAATCGTATATAATTACATAATTCTTCTTACCTATGTTTTATCACCAGTTAAGATAACATAATGTTTTTATAAACTACTGAAGTTAACCTATTCGATAAATAACTCAAATTTAACTAGGCCTCATTTTCCTTAACTATTTATTTCCCAGTCATCCATAATTAAGACGTAATAGTAAATACTAATACTTATGTACGTGCAATTGTCACGCTTCAGTTATATAACAATAGATAGTTATTTGCTAGCAGTTAACGGACGAAGATGTAATTTGTTACTTTAAATATTATCGAGGATCTGCGTCACACCTAACACAACTAGTTTGGAGCTAGTCGATAAGAGAATTTAGGCGAAACATTTCAAAGTAAGTAAATGTTAAACAAGTTTTATGTCATAAATAAAAGTGAGTACTAAAGTCCAAGCTGACGCTGTTAAATCCATAAAAATAGCATATTTCTGTGTTATCTTCATTTTACATTGAAGAAATCACACAGTGACGTTAATATATCCACTATCCACTGTACTTATTCTTAATAACAATAGGTTTTATTTTAATGGAAGTGGAAGGTTATCAAATACTATTAAATATATACTTAATAACAAATACATATCTATTTTCGTTATATGAAGCCATTTATCATACGATACGTACTCATAATATTATCTCAATGCGTTAAATAATCGCATGAGTTTGTTAATTTAGTTATCTATGTTTCTGATGAAATATTTGTCAGGAAATAATAATGAATTCTTTTTTAACTCGTTTACCTATTATCAAAAATTTAGTCTATAAACTCAACCGAACCAAACCCTAGTTATAACCCATTCACACGTTATTGCTAATCACATAACCAATCAGACCTTATGTTTGTATAACATACGCTCAGTAAACAGCTAAAAGTATCTATTGCTTTTTTAACTATAAACAACCAGCGTCTACGCAGATATAAATCATAAAATATTATGACATACTTAACAAAAATATAGAGATAAGAAATGAAAATAATACGTTACTAAAGAAATGACGTTTGTAGTTTAAAATCGTTTTCAATGAGTACATATACTTCTATATTATATGCATTGTCTGGCTATTTCTAAGTACAAAAATATGGTGTTCTTTGTTTTTTATTATCCCCGGAGAAAATGAGTGGTGTTATAAACTCAAGTCAAAGTATAATCTATTTATTTAAGTAATTGTTTAAATTACAAGTAATAAGTAATAGTTTCAATTACGAGACGCTTTTAACGTCATATACTATCTGTTCAGAAAAATCTACACTGAGAAGAATCGCCAAGAAAGTCAGTGCATGTATCATTTTTTTAATATATTAATTATGATGCCATTGTCTGTATGTAGCGCCGTAGCTCTTCAACGGATAAATCGGTTTTAAAACAATTTTTTTTTGTTTGACAGTTGCAATTTTCGAAAACATATCATGAAGCTATATTTGATGGCAATTAAACTAAATTGTATTTGTCGGGGGTGTTTAAATTATTAATTTTATTACTATAATTCATGCTGTAAAAGTTCAAATATGTTTTATGGTTATTGGTTACATTTAAAAATAATTTAATGTTTGTTACTAAAAAAACACCATAGGCATTTGTGATTATGATCGCAAAAAACAAAGGAACCGGAGACTTCGTCGGAGAAAGTGGAGCGAATGTTGATTTCCTTTGTATTTAATCCTATACATTTGTATCGCGATCGAGTGTATCGTATCGTTCATTGAGAATTTAAATGACTGCAGACTAACTGAATGCAGCGAAAAATAATGTTTTTATCGTAAAAAGTAAGTTATCATTTCATATTTTTTCATACAACAAAAACACCACAAAAGTGGCCTGATCTTGCCCAAATTCAACCTACACCGGAACTGTCATTAAAAAATTTTCAGGAAATTCAATAGACGTTAAAATTGGTTGGTAATCTGCTTTTTTATAAACGTATGATTAAGTTATTATTTCATTGTTATAAAAAAGTAAATGCAATTATTTGAAATATGAGAAGGTAATGAGAGTTATTTTTATAAATTCGTAACAAGTGAATATTATACTCCTTGTGATCGAACACAGAAAGCAATAGGTATGTAATGGCGTTGTATAGGAAGTACGTAGCAACTAGCAACCATTCTCTTTAAGGACGAATCATAATTATCTAGCAATAAATTAACACATACGCAAACAGTGGAAATGCAATAAACAGTAACATCTAAATAATACTTTTACTCGTCTAATTTTAGCATAGTGTAAGATAAACTTAACCAATTTGCTACAGAAATTAAAATGAGACAATATCCAAAGCAAATATTAAAATCACAAAGTAAACTAATAATGAATTCGTATATATGGTAAAATACGTCAAACGGACTAAAAATATTTTTAAATGTGTAGAGCTATGCTAACCAAATTATACAAAGCATATTGGTACTTATCTACTCTTATTATGTCTAAGTGGATACTCAAGCTTCTTACACTCGTTACATAGTAAGTATGTACTATGTACATATGTAATGTACATATTTATCATTAACTTTGTGTCGCTATATGCATTACTAGATTGATTTGTAGACAAGCTTGTAGAAGAAATTAATTAATTATCGCAAGTCAAATAAAAACTATAAGTTATTAATTATTCTACAAACGATGAAATTTAGAATTTCTTTTTTATTATGCGGTTAACAGATTCTAAACAGTTTTAGTGTTATAGTCACGACTTCAACAAGTACATATTTGAGTAAGTGATATAATTTATCATCTATATTTTAATGTCAAAGATACTTTTTAAATTACTTGAGAATAATTTTGTAGTTTAAAATACATGTTCAAGGTACAGTTAAGTTAAAACAGTTCTATTTATGTGTTTATCCGCTATGTATGCGGAAGTGTCTAGTCAGCATGCAAAGACTACCAGTAGCGGCGAGTGGTAATTGACCGTCATCAGGAAATGAATGCGGAAAGCTGACCAGCTAACCAATATTCGCGTAGATACAACGTCTTGTATTTATGTACAACGCCTTCGCTTTAGTTTCAATCAAATAGTAACTGATAAATCAATCATAAACTCAGTGCGTTAACCGCCATTGTCATAAATTGTGTGCCTTAACGTATTACTGTCGTCGAAGTACGTCTAATGTATCCAATTAAAACAAATTCTTTGTTGTCGTTACATAAATGAATATTAAATAATTTTAAAAAAATGCTTTATAATTATCTCCTTTTCGTAACTTCGTCTATTTAACATACAATGAACAACAAAAATAGTGATTCGTGCACATAGCTACCATGCGGTCCACAGATTCGCAACTTGTGCGCGACTTGCAGCTTTGACATATTATCTATATTCTATAGGTATAGAATTTATATAATAGTACAGGTGTACTATTATATAAATTTGTAGATTTCTGCACGTTTATTTCCTTATCGAAGCACACATACTACGATCACATAACTTCTCACTGATTTAACTATTAATTTTGACCATATTTAAACAATGACCGTTCGCGGATACAAGTAAAGGTGTATTAAATCTGATTGCACTGGACTACTTCTATCTAACAGCACATGGCGACGCCGGCGCGGTGGTTAGAATTCAACTATCTCTGACTACCTCCATTCGACTACACTGTACCCAAACACTTGGTGTCTATTTGACAACTACTTCACAAAAACAAAAGTTAAAGTGTCATACAGCCTCACTAGTATTTTAACCCCACTCTTGTCATTAAAATGTAACAAAATTATCACAGATAACTGATTAAGGTGAATAAAATTGCTGTGAAGTTAACAGTCGGCCTTCCTGCATTGTCAAGTCCTTATGAATTATTTAAAAGATTTCAGTGAATCCATCACCAGTTAAAAAATAACCGCATCCAGAAGAACCGCCAAGAAACTCAGTCGGTTGTCGAACTCTATGCAAATTACATTGTTAGGCTTTTACTTATCTTCAACTTACGTTTTAGCCTCTACATATCTGCAACGACTCATGTTGCAGATGTTGTAGCCTCCTACATATCTACAACATCTCATGCTACAGTCTCTTCATATCCGCAATATCTTACGTTGTAGCCTATAGACATCTACAAAGACTTATATTATAGATGTTATATAACCTCCTACATGTCTACATCTCATGCTGCAATCTCTACATTACTGAAACATCTCACATTGTTTCCCAAATATCTACAATAACTTGTATTGAAACTTTGTTATATTGCCAACATAATTTTATGGATAATTGTAATCTATGCATATACAATATACAAATTTTAACTCTCTTCTTCTTATTGCCATCATAATACTGGATGCCATCACAGAATATTGCGATTGCGTCAATTTTATCTCCATCGTTATATTATTTAATATATATATTCTACAAAATACAATACAGAAGATCAATAACAAAAGCTGAGCATATCACGCTTCTAAACTAAAAAAAAAAACCCACACACTGTGTTCATTAAATGTACCTATGATTGAACTATTAATATTGACTATATTTAAACAATGACAGATATACTAAATTTGATTGCACTAAAACTACTTCTAGGTGACATAACATAGCGCGGTACCGGGGCCGCGGCTGTTGGAATTAAACTATCTCTGACTACCCCCATTCGACTACACTGTACACGACCACTTGCGGTATCCATTTTAACAACTATTTAGCAAAGGCTAAAATCAGATTCTCATATACAGCCTTATTAGTACGGAGGCAACCTATTTTATCTCCACTTTTGTCATTAAAATGTTACAAAATTATTACAGATGAGCAACTAATGTGAATAAAATTGTAGTAAAGCTGACACTTATTACTAATTAAATACACACGTCATACTGAGATGAAATTTTTCATATGTATAAAAAATACTCTGGCCAAAAAACAGGTCTAGCGAAGCGGGCCGGTTTATGCTAGCCTACATATTATTATTATATGTAAAGCTAGCGACTCGTCCTGTCTTCGCACGAGTACTATGTACTAATGTGGCGTCATAAGTGAATGACTGATTATTTGAGAGTATATACATAATCAAAGGTGAATGATTTAGATACACACATTTACTCTTCGATTCATTTTCATCGATTAAAAACTGCATTTGGCAATAATTCAAAAATAATTTTACTTAAAATGTTTTGTTTTTCAGTTTATTGAAAGAATATATTTATATAACTTTTTCAAGCCAAGTAACTAAATAAGTTAATCAAAATGTTTTCATTCGCTAAAATTATAGACGAAATGAGAAATACACCAGGGTGTGCTGCAAGCACCTAAATAAATTCTACTTAACTGCTTAACTACTTTCTGAATAACATTTACTTTTTGGAGTTTACTCCTTAAGAATCGATTTTCATATAAGGCCCCGGAAAAAAATATGAGTAAAATCTATTCATCGAATGATAGCGTTACGTTTTTGTGCGCAACCTATTGTGCGCACCATTCACTTTTCAGTTGTTAGCATTAAGACGTACATAGGGTATGCTGCGGGGCAGCTTACGCATGTAAGTATTATGTGTATATAATATACCTATATGTTATTTCTATATAAAATATACAGGTATATAATATATACTCTACCGCGTCTTCAAATGATGAATATATATATATATATTTCTTAAGGCATTGGCAACAAAGCTATCAGCCTAATCACGAAATTTCTGGAAAAACACTAATTAAGTTTCCTAACACTGCTCCACTAAAGTCATTCCAAGAAGTCTATTTTAACTTCAGTAAAGCCTATTAGCTTTAAGAAAACCCCAGCTACAGATGTTTATTTAGATCTCTTTCATTCTTTTCACTGACACAGAACTTTAAAACACAATATACTATCACTGTTGTACTTTAAAACTCTTAAAAATGTAAAAAATAGAAAATCTAAATAAAATGACAATCTCACTTCTCCCGTTCTCGCCGAAAAGTCCAACCTCTTTATATATCAAACGGTCGCACAGAGTAGAGATTGTCGTCAAAAAGTTTATATTATAAATTTACAAATTATATTGACAGTCGAATTTCGACCACCGGAAGAGCTTCTGGAAAAAATCTCTAAATTATACTAACTGTATTAAAATCCATTAGAAAAACTAAGCGCATAAACACACAGACAGAAATAGCAACTTTATTTTATAAATATTATTAATAAATTATTAGGACACTTTTTTTGGACTTTTCTGAGTTTTTGTTTGTCGGGTTGTCGGTACTAGGCTTGTGTATTTGTTCGAGCTTCACTGAAAAACCACTGAATGATTTCCAATGCAATTAACTACACAGATTGTCAGACTACAAAGTCTCAATTACTTTGTAAATTATAGTATATTATTACGCTGATCTTATAAAATATACCATATATTAATATCGATAAGGTAGGTAAATATTTTAATAAGCGTGGGTAGTGTCATAAATGAAAATATAATTCCGATCCTAATATTGTACTATACATTTCTTCTACGTGGGTGAAGTCGCTGACAAGAACTATTTAACATGCAACGCCTCTTGAGCGTACGATATTTTGAAACAATATGGTAACTATATTCAGAAATTAAGAGTTCTATGATACCACGATATAAAAACTGTACTTTCCCCGTACTTTCGAGCAAAAAAATCGACCCATTTTTTGAAATTTCAAACATCAAACTAGTTACAATTTGTATTTACAGAAGTAGGTAAACAAGCACAATAATATTAATCGTAATCTAATAAGATATACTATATATTGATATAGATAGGGTAGGTAAATAAGTAAGGTAGTGTCATAAAACTCTGAAAGTCCGATCTTAACTTTGTATTATACATTTCTTCTACGTAGGCAAAGTCGCGGACAAGAACTATTTAACATGTACAACTACACCTCTCGAGCGTATCATATTTCGAAACAATATGATAACTATATTCGAAATTAGAGTTCAATGATACGACGATATAAAAACTATAATACGCTTTCGAGCAAAAAAATAGACCCATCTTTTCAAATTTCAAACATCAAAACTAGTTACAATTATTTGTGTTTACAGAACTTACAGAAGTAAACAAATACATTAATATGAATCGTACATATCTTTAAAGCTATAAGGAAAAATACTTTTACAGTGTCTCTGTTCATTTTGTGCAATTTTAATTATGTTATGAGTTATTCATCATACGCAAAACTAGGGTAGACCGTTTTCTTACACGCAAGTGTATTGTAGTATGTACATACGAATATATAATATCAGTATTCGAAGTTTTATGTAAATGTGGTATTATTTCAAGGTCATCTAAAATTGGCCCTCGATTTCTATATACAAAAATTATTGCTGAATATTGAACTACGAAAAATTTCAATATATACACACCGGCACAATTAGCGGAACAGAAAAAAAAGTGAGACTATGAGATAATAACGCATATATTTGACGAAAATGTAATTAGACACAAAATAACAAATTGATTAACATCTTTTAACAACGACTTTGAAAAGTCTTCGTTATTTTTTATTGAAAAATAAAGAAATTTGAAATAAGTGAAATTTTTAGATGATTATGAACCATCACAAAAAATAAAAAAAAGTAAGCATTAAATGATTTAACAATAAAATTAAAGCAAAATTAATAACGAGTGGGTCCCCCTCTTGCTCTGATTACGGTTTCCATTCGTCTGGGCATGGTACAGATTATGTTATCGATGATTTCTTGAGGCAACCGCTCCCTCAAGTAATGCGTTTCCAAGTTCATCCAGATTGTTGGGGGGTGGCATTCTGGATTTAACCCTTCTTTTTAGCAAGTCCCAGACATGCTCTATCGGATTCATATCGGGGGAATTTGCTGGCCACTGCATCACCGGTATACCTACGTGGCTCAGATATGCCTGTACCGATTGTGCACTATGAGCACGAGCATTGTCTTGCATTAGAATAAAGTCGTCACCAATAAATGGGGCAAATGGTACAACATGTTTTTCTAAAATGTCTCTGATGTATCGATCTGCTGTCATGGTCCCTCCTGTGACTATCACTAACTCCGTGCGAGCTCCCAAACATATCCCTCCCCAAACCATAATCGAGCCGCCACCATAAGCCACTGTGTGTTCAAAATTAGACTGTATGTGGCGTTCTCCTTTGCGTCTCCATATTCGCTGTCTCCCACCGATCTGTTTTAAAAGAACTCTGCACAAATCAGTAAAGAGAACCTGCTGCCATTCGTTCAAATCCCAATGACGATGTTCTCGCGCATAGCTTAATCGGTTTACGCGGTGACGTCTCTCAAGTTTAGGGCCTTTGGCAGGTATATACGACTCTAAACCAACTTCTTCAAATCTCCTGCGAACTGTACGCTCACTTACGCGTACTCCTCGAACGTCTTCCAGTTCATTTCGAGCTTGTACAGCCGTTAATCGCGTATTCCTACGAACTCCAAGTTGTAAAAAACTGTCATCTCGCCTCGATGTACATCTTTTTCTACCTTGACCCCTCCTCCTCACAAGAGAATTAGACGATCTGTACCGCTGGATGCTGCGATGAATCGTTGATACTGGTCGACGAAGCCTTGAGGCAATCGATCTGTAGGTATGGCCATTTCTTCTCATTTCATCAGCCCTAATGATTTCCAGTGATGTTAAGTCAGGCATAATAAAGAGCTTTTAATAAACAAAATTGCCTATAGAATAACAAATTTATAAAAAACCATTAAGTGCAATTTTTCAAAAAAATTACAATTACGTAGTTATTACTCGAACAAGTTGACAAAACGTATTGTTCGGGAAAATAAAACAAATGAATGAAAAAAGTGTATGTCATCTAATTTTGTATTTTCAAATTTGACAATAAATTAAAAAAATATCATAACTGGCCAGTTCCTCAAGTAAAAGATTTTAAAATCCTGCTTTTTTTGTGTTCCGCTAATTGTGCCGGTGTGTATATAATAGGTATATTAACATTTTTCTCTACCTGAATATAAGCAAGTTAATATTGAGTTTCCTAACATTTTCAAAGTTAATTTCAAAATTTTCGGATTAAAAATATATTTGTTATATTGAATTTTAAAAGAGCAATATTAGCGTATAAATATCCGCTACGCGAACGTCACTCTTGGCTAATTAGTATTGTCAGCTATTATCAAACTCACAACAAAACCCAAAAGCTGACAGAAAGCTCTACAGCACATGTTTCGATTTTATTTGAAAATATGTATCTAACATAATGTAATCGTGATAATTTTCCTACAATCTACGCCTTATTCTCAATGTTCATAATTTTTTAGATAGGATATTAATTTATAAACGTTTTATATTCGTGATATAAAAAGCCTCCTAACCCATAAAGTCAAGTTTATCTTTCCGACCATCCGAGACGAATGAATAAGCGCGATAGCCGCGTGGTATAAAAAGTATAAATATCGACGACACGTGTGGGTAACACTGAAAAAATGATGCAATTGGTGTGAGAGTCAGTATGTGTGAAACGAATGCACGATATTATCTACTATGATGTTCACAAGTTGCACGTCAATCTTATTGTTCGTTTTAGTTGTTATTTCTAATAGTTTTCGATACAAAAACGGAAGTACAGACAGACAGAGATACTGAAGTGATTATACCTACATATAAATACTCCGTTTTTTTCAATTTTGTTGCGGAACACCAAAAGCGATTAGATGCCACTAAATACATATTTTATCTTGTGGTAATAAAAAATACAACTATTTATTTTTTGTATAAATACAATCGTTTGTAACTTGTCGATTTAACATACAATGAACATCGTGTACAAATTATTCAGTGAATCGTGCACGAATCCCCCGTACGGTCAAAGCTTGTGGGCGACTTGCAGCCTTGATTGTACAAAAACATATATCTATACGTGACACTATCGACTCAACATGATATTTGTATATTATACATAGTACGTAACATGTACTCATACATAGTAAATTGTGATATACTGAATACGAAGCAATGATAACAATTTCATCTGTGATCTTATAAATACAAATACATATTATAATATGTAATATCTCCTTAAATAATTAATTATGAAATGAGAATGATGACTAATGAGACTTGAGGAAGCGAAAGAAGTATGTAAGGACTGCGACGATTGGCGCTCTGTCCTCTCTGTCTACCCCGTTAGGGTTACAGCCTGAACATACATTTATGTATTAGTAAATTATTTTGTTTCATTTTTTTTATTGGCATATAATAAAATACTTATAACCTTGACCCATAAAAAGGTACGCTAACTCTCGCATTACGATACCGTTTTGTCAGTAGTCGCTTAGTTCCCAAACAATATAGGTATAAATTATAAAACTATCTAGTAGTTTATATAGGATGTGTACTATGTACAGTATATTTTGTACGATAGCTGCTTAACGTGTTCCTAGTACGATACGTTATGCGACTTGCATAAAGCTCTACCATACCCTACATCTATAAGCGACAGATGTTACGTAGATCTTTATACTGGCGAGACTAACGACATACTTTTTAAATCGTAAAAATATCTATTTACAACAAATATTTTATTTTTAAATAATGACATCTCAGTGTTTTCTATTGTGTTAAAAATAATTAGGTAATACAATCACATGTAAGTATATACTAACTTTATTCTATAATAATTAATAACTCTTTAATTAATAGTTCGTTATTACGTAATAAATAATTATATATCTCTTTCATTACGTACGCACATTTCAAACGAAATCGCTATTGCCTACTCATCTTCGTAATATAAACACAATCGTAATTTCCTATCGTTTAAGTAGATAAAATAAAATAAAATATAGACGTTTACAACATAATGGCCAGTAACTACCTATAGTTTAATATTTTGCATATGTATGTGAAATTATATAAGGATTTCAAATTAAAACCACCATAAAGTTGTAAACCAAGTTCTAAAAATGATACCTGACTGAGTTTCTTGTCGGTTCTTCTCAGTGTCCAGGTTTTATATTTGAACCGAACTAAAGTAGATTTGACGTTCAAAAATACCTTGTAATTGGGTTTACTTGAATAAATTGATCTGACTTTGACTTTGACTTAAATCTATTTCAATTAAGATTTAGCTTGGAATCCATTCATGGCGACTACTTACTGGAAATGATTAACAATAGCTGCTCAATGTGACTACAATGTGTCGAAAATTGAGTAATGTACAGCGGGCCTACGCATTTTGAAACAATGAAACTCAATAAGTGTACGTAGTACGCAATTATACATACATTTAAGAGTGGAACTGCCACGAATAAATATTCACTGGTTTAAGATCATGAGCACTCATTTAAACAAATAAACGTTCTGTTTAGAAGTAAAATGTTGCTCTCATTATTTTGTTTAATTATAATTTTGATTATCGTTATTTTCAAAGATTTTCTTATTTCCATATATAGTGTAATATTTATTTATTATACTCCTTATTCACGAATGGTTGATAAATCTGCAATAGCTACAATATATTTTGTGTCTTTTATTTCGAAACAAAACTCAATATGAAAATTAAGACAAAACATATTATAACAAAAAAATCATTTCATAATTATTATGAACAAGGACCTATATTACGCGTATTGATGATATGGTATACTGTACTGCAATACATAATAAGCAGATAGCTTCGGATACAAATCTCTAACACATACATTTTGCGACCTTGAAATTTCATTTATCTAAACAATGTATTATTAATATGAATTATTCCCTGACTTACTTTCCCTTATTCACAATGACTAATAGGTATTAGTCAACAACGATTACGACTTAAATATTCTGAGCTAAACTACGTTCAACGTAATGGTAGAGTCGCACATCAAATTAAGACTAGAATTGCTAATTGGAAATTCATGGTAAATTAGAATTTAATTTAAGTAAAAAATATTCTGGAGATACATGTTAGTACTCGTTTACTATGCGTGAACAATTCCAATACTGTTTGAAGCATAAAGATTCTGTTATGTAAACATGATATTCAGCTCTACCCTGTAAAGAGTTTTATATATGTACTTATTCAGTAAATCTAAGTATATGTTTTCATGTAATTTTATTCTATATCACCTAAGAAACAATGTTTCGTGTCTTACTACCGTATGAGGTTATTGAACTCATGAATGTATAATAAGTGTTATAATTAAATTATATATTAACGCAAATCATAAAATAAAAATTACTATGAACGCGTACTAATATATATATAGCTTCAATGCTTACTTTATCTTTAAAAGCGAGGCGCCGTAGGTCAAGCAGCTTCTGATATTGTCGAAGCGCTCTCATGTAAAGCCTGACAGGAAGTTCAGCGGGCAAGGAAACGGACTCCGACGTCCGGGACGCCACATCCGCGCCACTCATTGCGCAAAACACCACAACAACACAACACAAAAGTTTGCGATCAATGTTTATCTGTTGGTCAGACACCGGCCGAATATCGCCGATGTACACACGCGCAATTCGCGCGTCCGAAGTGAACGTCGTCTCTACGCAACACTGAAGCACCACATGCCGCGCGCATGCGCAACACGCCTCGTTTGCGAATAAGAAACTACGAGTTACCCACGCTCGAATGACTTTCCCTCATCCTCACCACACGACGCCTCAGGCCACCGACCTGACCCGCTTTTACTACAAAAACAGTAGGCAGTACTCCATATAATAAGCACATGGCAATGCCGAGTCTATCTTTGCATACCCTATAGAATTAGAGCTTTTACATATTACACTTTTTAATTATAGATAAGCGAACCTTCATCAATACGTGTTTCCTTAACTTCGTTGTCATTATATCCACCTATCGATTATTATTTAGCTTACAAAACAATTCAGTAGATATCTAAAATTTAAATTTTAATATACTTAAGTACATTTACATACGATGTACATACATACACACTTAGTGTTTACGTTAGATTATGTACATTAATTTTATTACTGCCTATTACTATATTATAAAATTATAATTTATAACATCATGAAGACTAAAAAATGCGTAAAGAGTATATAGGTCGATGCGTAAAGACGTTTATTCAACACTCCGTTTAGTCTGCTCAGAGTATCTGATTTCTGTATACATATTATATCCACTATTATATTAAACGAGCAATATTTGTATATATATTTGATATTGCTTTCTCGAAAACGGCTCGAGCGATTTCGATGAAATTTACAATATAGCGGTTGACAGGGACGAAAAATTGATATAGCTAGGTCTCAATTCTGGGAAAAATCTTTTTCTCCGTCTTTCACACACTTCAAACTTCTGAACTTTTTTATTTTCGCAGCAGAGTTTACCTTCTCAACAGCACAGTGGCTGAGTGTAGATCTACCTCGCCGAAGTGCGCGGGTTCGAATCCTGCAATGTCATCAGACCTTTTTTGTTTTTTTTTTAATATTTTGAAATAATATGTCAAGTTCAGTTTGCAACAAGTACCTATTAAAAACATATATCACTTTAATAATGCACTGTACTTTAATAATGTAAAGGAAATAAAATGAAAAATAATGCTAAAAGCGTAGACTTCGTAACTTCAGTCAGCCTGTCCCGTACTACGAAGTGAGGCAAATAACATCAGATAAAATATAGATGTGTGGGTGCTGTTTTCTAACGAAATGGCGACCGATTAGCTTATCTGATAATAAATATGTATTGTACGTACAGGTGAGTCAGGTTATCTGATTTAGCTCACCGTTGCTGCTCGAACACGACGTCTGGCTTTGGAGTTATTTAGTCTATGGCTAAAAGTCACTGAGAAAAATCTATTATTTATTTTCCTGAACAATGAACTTAATGTTAAATTTCAGAAACTTCCTTTATTTAAAGATACTATGTTAAAGAGTAGTATTATACAAACAACATTCGTATATTTATAATCACGTTGTCGAAAACGGCTCTAACGATTTCGGTGAAATTTACAATATAGAGCTTTACGGTGGGCATAAATCGATCTAGCTAGGATCCAATTTTGAGAAAATTAGTTATCTCTATGTTTTTGCACACTTAAAACTTCTAAACTATAAACTCTTCTGATTTCACAACAAAGTTTACCTTCTCAGTATTACAGTGAGCGTAGAGCGTAGATTTACTAAGCTGAAATACGCTGTTCGAATTCTGCAATGTGGTCAAACTTTTTTTTGTTGTTTTTTTTTTTTAAACACAGAGTAAAGCTTAGTCGCCCAGGTACTAGCTACATAATATGTAACTACAGCAGTCAAACATATCTATGCTTAAGATATTCTCACTATATGCACGAGTCTTTTCTATACAGAAATACAGAAGGAGAATGTTATTTCTTTATTATTGATATGCTTATTATATTACACACAATTAATTACACAAATTCTAGATTTACACCTATAAACGTACATATACATAAATGTATACCCATGTAGATTCGAGACAGAAAAAAAAATCATTCGTTATAATAGTAACGTAACATTTTACATTGATTTTATGCAATCAAGTAACTGAATAATTAAATATAAATTACACTTCGACAAACTGCAAAAGAAAAAATTATGATTATATTGGTATATGTTGCACATTTTTTCTTCTTAAAAATGTATCGAGTTTTGTATGTGTCTGGCTTTGGTCTGGCAGTGTCTGGTCTTATAAAGTTTCTGAAAGCAATGCTCTGCTCTAATTTAGACTGTGATCCATGTTCTATGTGATTTTCTGTGAGCGATTTTGTAAAAGTGGTGGAGTTTAATAAAATACAAAAATTTAAATATAATATTTGAATTTTCATAACAATATAGTAGTATGCATTATAGAATAAAGTTAGTAAGATATATCGGTGTAAATTGTAATTATTACAATATTGAAGTTATAAAATTCCAAAAATTTACCTCGTGAAATGACTTCTTTTAAATAGGTCGTTCTCCTAACGAAATTCAACAGATTTTTTATTATACCAAGATCAAAAGATTTTCTTTAAAATTCCAATACCCCACGCCTCGCGCCGACTGATACAGAACCATAACATTGGCCACGAGTAGCTGCATAAGTTCTTCTCTCACTTTTGTTATATGAAAATATCAACCTCAGTTTATTGTAAATAAATTAATGCGTATTCATAATAAGTAAATACTTGAAGATTGTAATATATTGCAAAGCAGATAAAGAATTTCAAATCAGATAAGTACTTATAAGAAATCTCTACGTAGGTACCTGTACTTAACAAATAAATAAATGCAACTTTGAGGAAGTCTATTATTTAAGATAATGTGTAGTTTTAAGTTTGTAAATATTAACGTATGTATGTACTTTTTTGTTATTAATAAAGATGTTACATTAATTTACAAATAAATAAAATTAAGATATTTTTTGTAACTCGTATGATTATATTTCAAATATAAAGTCGTAAAATAAAATTAATCGGTTCTTATATACCTATTTCCTGCTAATCATTTTAACATAATAAGGTCTACGTGACGTTATGCATATAACACAGTATACACAGCCCTTAGCGATTCAAAACAAGATTTTCAACACATCAAGAATAAATACTTGTGTACCTATCTACTTACCTAAATGATTTATGAGCCAAACATTTTTTGCTTAAATAAACAAACAAATAATATTTATAGCGGCGTGTTTTTAGACAGCTTTATACTCGCAAAACTTCCACAGTTATTGTGAATTTGATTTGTAATAAATATGCATATACTCACATGAGTTGTTAACATAACCTCAGTCTCACCATCACTAAAAACTATAGTAATTAATCAAACAACGATTATAATATTGTTTTAGTTAATCGTATTAACTGCACTTGTTACAAATTATAAAATAGAGATAGAAGTAATGGTGTAGAAAGAGTTTTACTCGATACGAAACTTGTCTAACATAGTGTTCCTGTTCACCCCTTCCCCCGCCGGGGACCATCGATGCGTCCCGTCTCCCGTCCTTTATTCTTATTATAGGCAAGCAGGCCGCGTGGCGGGAGATTTATCAACCATTATGAAGTTCTAATTTATTCCTTAACATTTAAAATATAATGTTCATAATCCTTCAATCGTGCTCATCGTATCGATTGTAAGTACGTTTAGAACATGCAGATGTGAAATTCGCTAAGACGGATAACGACGTACTTTAGCAGATGACGTGGTTGTACAAGAAATATAATACTCTGCAGCTTGTCCGTTAATAACTACACCTTGTATTACATATTTCTACATCTGTCTCATCTATCATCTATTGCAGCCATTCTCAACCTTGTTTTTTCTCGGACCACGTGTTCATAATTCGTAACAGTTATTTCAAGCGGGTGAAACATTACAATTAAAATTTAAAAAACAGTGTAAATGAATTTTAAACTATATTCATTAAATAAAAACTAATTATATCGTTGAATTGTGTATATTTTTTAATAATATTATCTATATTTTCGTCGCGTACTTTTATAGTTGAATTTAAAGACATTTAAATTACATGCTGGGCTTGATAAGCTTTTTTTAACTCAGGGCCACTCAATAAGGCTCGGCAGGTCGCACGCGGCCCCGGGTCGAAGATTAAGTATGGCTGGTCTATTGTCTACGTATTCACAAATCGATTCCTAATGAATGTAGTAACAGCTTGATGTAACTGCTTACAAAATAAAGGTAAAAGATAATAAGGGTCCGAGGTTGTGGTTGGTCAAGATTCAAATGCTAATAGCTGTTAGAGAAAGTGGCAAGGTCATTAAGATAAAAATACATTTTTAAAATAAATGAAAGTAGAAGTGGACGAAAGCTTAGAAAAGATAACGTACCCACCTACTATACCAAATGACGTGTAGCATTTGTGATATAACGATAAGGAGTGTTTTATATTCTTTGTCAAAATAAATATTTACTTACTTATACTTCAATACAACATAATACAAGTTTTTTGGTATTAATGTTCATGTTTATGTAAAACGTCAACACTTGCGAGCTATGTATCTGTAAGTATAAAGCTCGTGTATAAAATAATACAAATCCAGATACTCATTTGCAAGTTAGTCACGTGGGGCTGGTAAAAGCAGCGCCAAAGAGTGCGTAGACCAAATATTTCAAAAATCGTTTAAATTGAACATTTTGAACCCACTCATTTCAATTTTAGTTCCAAAGTTTAACAAAAGTGTAATTTATTGTCGAGCTCGCTGCTCAACTGCGTTGTTATTGATAGGTCAAAAATATTACGATAGTTTGTTATTATCAATTTGGAAACTGACATACTCGTGTTGCGATATTATTATGCATTATAACTACTGTGCTAACACGCACGTTATTTTGTATAGTTTAATATGTAACAATATACTTAATACTTGATAAAATTACGCAATTACCAGGAAATGGAACTACATAGATAGGTACATGTATTTCGTTCACAGTTCGGGTTAGGTGTGCGCATAAGCTTGTCGGCTAATTTGCTTATTGTGTTTGTACATTTGTCCCTATCAAGGCATTTCCATGTACATAATGTGCAATATATTGTTTCATGTTTACAATAGACGTCTTAAATGAAAAATGTGCCTCGAATTTACAAGCGAAAGGCTTGAACTAGATACGTTGTTAAAGATATAGAGTCTATATCTTGACGATATATGGATGTATCGTATAGTATTATAATATAAATGATAAAACATAAATACACATACATATTCTTATGCTGTATCACTGACGGAGTAGTCAGAGAGTACATTCCTCGTTCAATGTTCTAAATGATAGTAAAAAAACGCACTGAAATCCGCTTAGTTTAGAAGTTATGGGCAAAATAAACGAATACTCAGATAAACGCTCATTATGGCTTTGTTTTATACTATTTAAGTAAAGAAGCTCTGGTAAATATTAGGTACTACGATTCATATACATATCCTCACGCCATATCCCTCCTAACGGAGTAGTCAGAGAGGACGATACGCCAAATGTCGCGGTCCTTACATACTTACATACTTAGCATAGGTTTAGGAGTGCTTCTGATATTTCCGTCAGCTAACACTGGTTATTTGATCTTCATTAGTCGGCCTTGGTCTTCCGAAGCTTCCCCTATCACTCACTTTCCTTCAAGATCAACACCACGATTTCCAGGCCTCACTACTGTACAAAAAAGTCGGCACGATCACTGCATTGTGGATGACCATTTTGGCGGTTTTAGATATATTCACACTGCTCACTAATGTGGACAGAGCGCCGTTTACTTTTTTTGCTACCCTTCTCTCTATGTCTAACTCACATCTTCCATCCCTCGTAAACGCAATCCCCTGATATAAAATTTCATTCACTTTTTCTAGATACTGTCCATTTATTCGTATTTCACACTTTGTAAATCCTCTCTTTCAAACACTATTACGGTTCAAATTAAAGTATATGTGAGTTATGATACGAAAGTTCTAACTGTATATTAAAGGACAACGTAAGATGAAGTGAGGAGATTAGAATTGATGCTGTCGACGTTTCGTTCAATATAATTTTGAGTCACGAATTTGACATTTAGTGGCATAGGCTTAGAAAAACTTGTTTGTAGCTTAGCATTCTACTGGTAGTAGTTTTTAAGCACATCATGCCTTCTACAGACTTCTATTTTTAATATATTATGAATATACATACGTTCCAAGTCTAATATTGTATACAATTTAGTATTATAATTTATATCTTGTTCAAACTAGTTTCCTAAGAAAAGATTTGTATCTATACCGTAAAATTGAATTTTAAAAGTTTTTTATTACTATAAAAATAAAAATACTTGCAAATCTTAATCAAACTCTAAAATAAAATGGAGTATTTTCTTATTATGAAGTGTAATTATAAATTTAACAATGAAAATATTATTACTTTTATATTATTGTATATTATACTTTATTACATACATACATATCATCACGCTGTATCCCTAACGGGGTAGTTAGAGAGGACAGAGCGCCAGGCCTCGCGATCCTTACATACCTCTTTCGCTTCGTCAAATATATTATAAATATATTATATACTACATTATTGCAATACTACACAAATTTTTATATATGTATGTAATCGTTGGTGTGTCTGTCAGTTATCACGTAATTTCTGTATAAGTTGAGTGATTGAGGTCATATAATCACATTATATGTATTTGTTTTGTTGAGACGATAGTTCATAGCTAGCTTGAGTCCGATAGGTAGCAAAACTCTCATACATCTAGAACTTTCTAACTTGTTAAACTTAGAGGGGACCAAAAGATTTTGGCAATAAAAGCTATTTTAAAAATGCTATTTTTAAAGACATTTTTTTATATAGAATATAACGACGATCGTTAATTTATGTTCATGTTGTTTTCACAGACTTCTATTTTTAATTTGATTTATAATGGTGGACCTTTTAAGTTATAGTGTAGTCGATTCATTTTATGGACCGACCCTGTCGTTACTGACGTCAATGGTTTGCCGTGATCCACCTTTAAGATAAGCGCGTGCGCACGTGAACCGAATAACTAGTTACTAACAGACATGGCTGTTTATTAGTAAATTATATTAAGATTACCATACTTAAAAATAATAAAAAAAATTGTATAAGTAGATAACGATTCAAATTTAAATTAAATAATTCATAAAATTTATCTAGCTAAGGGAGTTATTGGCAAAATCTTTTATATTTCATGAATCATAGGAGGTTATGTGAATGAGCCTTAATACGTCACTGACATTATAATAGTATCTATTAAATGGAACGCCAGAAATACTACAAAAAATATGAATAAAATAATGAGATACGTGTGAAACGAAAATATGCGAGGATTAAGAAAATTAGTACAAGAATTTTAACCACATCAATTAACAATCTGCAATAAATTTGTAACATTTCAATATTCAGAGCGGGAATAAAATATCTAGGTTAATGTGTGACCAATAATTTGAGAGAGTGGCCTTTGTATTAAGTAATTAAGTAGTTGTCAAACGTCAAGGTAGCCGTATAGTGGTTGTGATTATGTGCAGTTGTACAGTATAGTCGGATAGAGGTAGTCAAGATAGCTTAATTCTAATCGCTGCCATGTGTTGTCAAACAGAAACAGTCCAACGTTCTCAGAATTAAAATAAATTTAACTGTAGCTGCGAACGACCACAGTAGTTGTAGTGTAAATTAATAATAAAATTAGTCAAATAAGTTTAATAAATCCAGCGTATACGGATGAATACAAATGTTTTTGTATACCCAGGAGTTGTCTCCCAGAAGACCTCTGAATTTTCTACCAACTCTGTTTCTAAGATAGGAAAAACTTTTTATTTTTGCTCCTGCAGTAAGATAAGTTTAGAAATGCTCGACCCGCATTTACATAGACAAACTACACAAAAAAGTGGTAAAAATATTTATTTTGTGTTTGTAATAAGACTATCCGAATTATATATTCATAAACATATTTAGACTACAGGCTGTTATAATAACGTTTTGTAGGTACTCAAAGATTAATGGAGGCGTGTCTAGCTCGTATCTATTTGCGAGTATTCGTATCTATTTGATTAGTAAATCAAAGAATGGGGAAAAAAATTGAGGCCTATAGCTCGTGTCAAAGAACAAGGCTACAGTGTTCTCCGGCTGTCGGATTGGTGACTAAAGGGGCCTCCGATCGGGTCGGGGGCTCCGGCGGTCCGTGTGACCTCGACAAAGACGACAGTGTGTGTGGTTCGTGCAGTCATAGCATTAGATTGGGACGATACAGGGGGGGCTCTGCTACTGCTCCATCCAAAATGCTTCGATATTTCGCGAGAGGGCCTTCGGTTTGGGCCCCTCGGCAATGCTCCGAGGACGACTACCGCAGGAGATTTTATGGGTAAAAGTCCAACATAACTTAGTCCACCCGCAATAGTGAAGCCAGGTATATGAAGCAATGCCGCATAAATCATAAACCATTTCTACACTTCACACATGCCGTATCTGTTATCTACCGTCTGCCCATGATTGGTTGGATTGAAGATGTCGAAACGAACAAAAAACAAAAGCAGACGATATGCAGGACTTGACACGGACGTGTCTAAATGCCCGAGACAAAATGTCACAATGTCACAATTCACAAAAGCCTTCCTTGTATTTATTATCGGTTCATTCGAATATCTATTCTAAAATAACTATATTATAAATAATATATACCAGTACAAAATTATCCATACCAAATCTGCGACATTATATAGATCGTAAACTGGTATGTTTGCAACTTTTATAATACTGAACAAACTAGCCAAGTCTTTTTAAGATAAAATCAAAGTTAAAAATATTATATTATCGATTCGAAAACAAATGTCTAAGTATTTGTTATGTCTAAAACTATGAAGGAATTATTTGATTTACTTGCGTGTCAAAATAATACTGATTAGATAGTTAATACTGGTGCATTAATTATATTTGTTAACAGCTCCGATGCAGTTGTAGCCGGATCAGCAGATATTATCAGCGAAACATGGCGCCCGCCCTCCGGTGACCTCACCGTCGTCGTCATCCCAACTACGGCTCTCGTGGAAAACAACCTTCCTCCACTTGCATCATTTTTCTTTCCAATACAATAATTATTTATAATTCATTTATCAATAATGATAACGAATGTTGTACAAACAGTTGTCGCTTGGACATAGCTATTGCTTAGGATATTAAGATTAAGGCGACGCATTGATAAATAATAATTTAATCTAAAATAGACTTACTCTATGCAAACGCGCGCGCTCTAGCTTACGAAAAATACGAAAAAGCAGTTATTTTCGGTTATTTTAAAAACTATAATTAATTTTAAAAAATCCAACTAATTTTGAAGATTATGTTTAGATTAAACTATACCGAAAATTTAGAAACATAAGTCGGTCCTGTTACTCCGAAAAATGTATATCTCGGTTTTAAAAGAGGTTTCTTTGATATTTTTTTTTGTGTTACAAAATTTAACTAATCGTGTATCGCAACTAGCAAAATAAAGTCAATATAATGAAAAACCAGGTGACCAAATATCACTTTCATGCGTTTTGTAGTCGCTTAGAAAAATTGAGATTCCTGTCGTCAAAATTTCCAAGGCGTCGCCTTAACAAGCGTCATAAAAGCAAATGAATGAAAAGTAATACATACATACATACATACATATCTTCACGCCGTATCACTAACGGGGTATCAGAGAGGACGGAGCGCCAAGTGTCGCGGTCCTTACATACTTCTTTCGCTTCCTCAAATCTCATCATTCTCCTCACACATTTTCGCCTAGGTATGAAAAGTAATAGCATCATAAACTCGGTTACTTTCGTGTGGTCTTAAAACATTATATTACGTCTTCTAATGATGTTGTACCAACTAGTAAGGTTGATGTTGATCTAACACTAATAAACGTAAAAGTCGATTAGTTTTTACAAAAAAATCGACCTTGAATCGAACTGGTAATTTGATCTCAGAATCTTAAACATCGATAAATAGATATTTAACCACCATATGCTAATATTTGTATTATAAAGAGAAAATTGGATTGTTTGTTTGTAATGGATAAATTCAAAAACTACTGAACCGATATCCAAAATTCTTTCACCCATAGAAAGCTACATTATCAGCAACTAACATGGGCTGAATTTTATTTTCAAAAAATTTTTTAGCCGTGCGAAGCCGGGGCGGTTCGCTAATAACGAATAAATTTTTATCTGGATAGGCGCAAACAATACATAATACATATTATACACTAAACAACTCATTATGCTTATACTTTGATTTGACCTTTATTTTAAAAGTTAATAATATATTGCATTTGATGTAATTTTGTCTATACACTTATTCATCATTTTATCTTTCAAATTTCGTTTTACTAATAGCATTTCAAAATCAACTAACGAAATATTCTATATTTCTTTAGTTGATTCTATATTTCGTTTTCATGGTCGACCGGAATCGAGATTGGAACCCAAGCTATCAGTCGATTTAATCGACTGATCCCTTAGGTTCCAATTGAATCGATTTGATGATCGACAGTTTTCAGAAAAAATCTACAGCTCCACTAACATGTCACTCACGATTGTTGTAGAAAATTATCACTTCTTTGTCAACTGTGACTGTGACTGTAACGTTTTTCCGTTTACCTGACAGTATTTTTACCGAATAGAGAATAAATGTTGTGTTGCTATGCACTTATATTAAATACTTATACGTAGGACCACACCATTACAATGCATAGATACAATAGGTAAAAAATAGACAAGATTTTTTACAAAAACGTAATCTATTTGTCTTTGTATCAATTTATACATGATTCTTGGTGTTCGTTATTGTCCTTATTTCTTTCATTACGGATTTACGTTTAGCTTCACATGGCTTCAAAAAAGTAACCGGCTCAAAGTAATCCTAACTATCTAACAACAGTAAGAAGTAGAGGAAGTGTACCAAATATGGAGTTCCATGATAAAAACTCATACTAAATCGTGTAAATTTATTATTAAACAGTCTTATTTTGTTACTTGCCTGGGAAATATATTCTACTTTGGAACAATAGTGACGAAAATGCTAAAACAAACTTCATTTTTTCTTCAATCATCTGAACATAAAAACAATAAAAATGCACCCCTAAAAAAATGTGTACCGAATATGGAATATGGTATTTCACAGAAGGTACACTTAAAAATACTCTAATAATAGAGTCAATATGTTTTAAACTGATTTACTGAGTCTGCACAAGGTCGTTTTAGAAACATAGTAAGGAATAGCAACTTTTAAAATCCATTTTTTTAAATTTTACAGTTTCTATGGATTCTCATTTTATTTGTATTCTAAAGATTAGCGTTGTTCATTTTTCGTCAATTTCTGATGTCCGAAATATTTGGTATTTATAGGTAATTGACCGATACATGGAATAGTAAGACCCATTATGGAAGAATATTCCATAACAGAGTCCTTACAAAATAGCATACTAAGAACATCATACCATAAAATAAAACAAAATATAGAGTCTAACACTAGTAAATATGACTAAAATACACCACACTGTAGTGGACTGTTGTTACAGAATAACAATACACTATAACGCTTTTACTAAGCCGTATACGTTTTCGCGCGCCAGCTCGTTGTCCTCGTTTCGCAATAACACCACTTTGCCCACCCTTAGCACCACCGTGTTGGATTCCAACTCGCCTATTCCACGTATGTATAAAATTACGAGTATAAATATATGTGCAGTGGTTCAATTGATATACACAATGACTTTACAGGCAGGTTCTACAGATGTGTTCAAAAATGTTATAAGCTAAAAAACAATAATTAAGTTAATAGATATATGTTTAATATGTGTTACCTATGTTCAAAGCATTACATACTGTGAAATGCATGATGAGTATTGTTACTGTTAAATCAGTTATATGAAATCTAAAATTACCGTTTATATATTATAATGCATGCGGAATTTACCCATAAGTAGTTGTTACACTTGACGTAGTTTATTCAGCATGTATTGTATTACCTAAGCATTAGTGTAAACAACTGTTGATAAATCTAATAAAATAAAATAAAAATATAATGTATTAAAAGTAAACGTAAAAGTTAAGAAATATAAAACGAAATGTATCTAAATTTTGCTCAGTTGCGCGCGAAAACCTTCAACTTTCCCTTAAGGCGACGCATTGGAAATTTTGACGTCATGGATCTCAGTTTTACTAAGTAACTACAAAACGTATGAAAATGATATTTGGTAACCTGGTTCTTCATTTTATTGACTTCATTTTTCCAGTTGGGTTACACGATTGGTTAACTTTTGTAACACAAACAACATATCTAAGAAACCTCTTTCAAAACAGACTTTTCGGAGCAACGGGACTGATTTATGTTATCAAATTTTCTGCATAGTTAATCTAAACGTATTCTTCAAATTGACAGTTGGATATTTAAAATTAATTATAGTTTTTAAAATAAACGAATATAACTGCTTTTTCATATTTTTCGTAAGCTAGCTCGCGCACGTTTGCATAGAGCAGAAGGTCTAATTTAGATGAAATTATTGTTTATCAATGCGTCGCCTTAACAGGATACCTCGAGAAATTTAATGGTTCTTGAAAAACCATATTTTCCAATCGACGCAGCGAATTGTTTCGATTTTCAGATGTGTTTTTTAACTATTGTTCTAACTTTTCTAATGTCAAAACATATTTGTTTCGTTTCGATAGAAAAAAATTCCAAAGTAGCCTCTTCAATTTTTCTTTTTTATCCATTATAGGTAAACGATAGTTTCATAAACAGTGAAACTTAGTAACAATAAAGATATTTTTCCTTTGTAAAATTTTGTCTTGGTGAGAATATAACTGAAATATATAGTTTTTTATTATTAAATTACATTACATTACATTACATTACATATCTTCACGCTGTATCCCCAACGGGGTCAGAGAGCACGGAGCGCCAGGAGTCGCGGTCCTTACACACCACTTTCGCTTCCTCAAATCTCATCATTCTCTTCACACATTTTCGCCTAGATATTGCGAGTGCTTTTGACATTTCCATCTGCTAACACTATAGCTATTTGATCTTCATAAGTCACCCTTGGTCTTCCTTGGCTTCTTTTACCACTCACTTTCGCTCTGTAGATTTTCTTCGTCAGTCTTTCATCACTCATTCTTTCCAAGTGTCCGAACCATCTAAGCATTCCTTTCTTCATTTTTACATTAACACTCTTGTGCAACCCTGTCATACAGTGTATCTCATCATTGCTTATCCTGTCCGCAAGCGTGACACCGCACATATTTCTGAGAGACCGCATCTCCACAGCATTTATCATACTTTCACTCTATTTCGGGCATATCTAGGTCTCACTACCGTACAACAAAGTTGGCACCAACACCGCATTGTAGATGGCCATTTTAGCAGTGTTAGATATATTCACACTACCCACTAATGCGGACAGAGCACCGTTCACTTTATTGCCAGCTGCTACCCGTCTCTCCACATCCAACTCACATCTTCCATCCCTCGAAAACGCACTCCCCAGATACATAATTTCATTCACTTGTTCTAGACATTTTCCATTTACACAAATCACACAATTCGTTTGTACCGCTTCTCTTTCAAACACTAGAACCTTAGTTTTGTTCACATTCATTTTCAATCCTTTTACATCACAATCTTTTTCATGCACGTGACTAGGGTCTGCAACTCTGCTTCTGATGGTGCTATTAGCACAGCATCGTCAGCGTACAATAGGCAGTTTACCACTGTGTCATCACATTCCATACCACTCATATTACCTTTCAATCTCTGAAGGCAACTGTCCAAATACAGCACGAACAGCCAGGCAGACATCACGCAGCCCTCCCTGTCTGACACCAGAACAGACTTCAAACCAGGGCGACATGTCACCATCTATCCTTACACAGGCTCTGTGGCCACGATATAATGACCTCACAGCCCGTAGTAAGGATCCTTCCACGGCATATTCAGGCAGAAGACTCCGCAATTTCTTCCGCACTACTCTATCGAATGCTTTTTCTAGATCCACGAAAGTGCAGAAAACTTTCTGGCCTATAGCCAAAAACCTTCCCACGATAACGCGAAGCGAGAAAATCTGATCCATACAACCCCTACCGTTCCTCAAACCACCTTGCGCCTCCCACAAATATCTTTCTGAAACGCCTTTCATACATTCAGTCAATACCTTAGTATAGACTTTACTCGCTAAGCTGACCAAGCTGATGGCCCTATTATTAAATAATGTATATAATTTTATTATATAACTTTATTATTAAATATATATTAATAAATACTTTGTTTTGAAATGTGTTTGTTGTAAATCGATATTTTAAATTATGCACTTACATCGTTTAATTCTGGTACGCACGCAATCTTTCCATCTCTTTTCATTCCATTAGTAAGTAATTACGCTATCATGTTCTTTTTTCTAAATTCTGTCCTTCATGGCCACTGCCAACGCTGGACCTGTACTTGACGTTCCTAGGTCCCGCGACTCACGCAATTAATATAGTATTATTATTTATTACTGAAAAGCCTCTGATTGGACTTCAAATTTTGAATTTGATTTATTAATAATTTTATTAGATTACAAATAAAAAATTAGATTAAAATCTTCTGTGAAATGTAAATATTTTTTCACCTTCCGACTTTTGAATATTCTCAAAACTTCTTTTAAGCCTTGACCTGACAATTACGAACACAAAAAAAATCAGCCAAATCGGTTGAGCCGTTATCAAGTTACAACCTTGCGTATCTGCGGTATCTGATTTATATTTATGTAGATGAACGTTTATGTATGAACAAGCGAACTCACAAGGGTTCCGGTTTCAATTTAAAATACGGAACGCTACTTTAACATTCGGACACCAAAACACAGCCTCTGTAGATCATTTTATCTAAAATATCTTCAAAATACAAATACAACTGTCATATTTCATAGAGGTGTAGATGAAGCCTTTACTTATCACAATAAGCCCAGCACGTATTAATGTCATGATAATCACACGTAAAATAAATAAAAATGTGAATACATGTTTACATTGACTTATAAAAAAAGATTAAACAATTTTTCACACACTGACCTGAGACATAACAATAAAATTTTTAATTAGCTGAAGTTTTTATTGCAATATAATTAGAACAAATGAGCTTATCGTAATTTTTTGATGAAATTAACATTAGTGTACTTAATTAAAAAAAAAAATTTATATAATGTTGGCTTACTGTCTCAATGTTATTATTTATCTACGTTTAAGAAAATTCTGTTTCCTGGATTATTCATCAGAAAAGTCAAGAATTATTTATCACTAAGTATTGGTCGAAGTAATTAGCTTTTTATACACCTTTTTTTTATTACAAGTAGGGTTAAATGACAAAACAATGAAAATTTATCTTAAAATGCTCATTGGTTATTACCGCAGACTTCGCCAGCCCTACGTCGTTTCTGATAAAAACAAAGATATGTGCTAGAAACCATGATATAATAATAATAAAAGGAGACATCGACACTTGAAGTGAAGTACCACGGAGCTTTTTCTCATTTGCGTTACGTCTGTACAAGTACAATGTATTTACGTTAGAATATTAATTTTCCTCTTCACGCAATTTAAACAGAAATTATTATTGACACATTTTTTGTAATATAATTACCGATTAGTTCACTGTGACCGCAAGTGCCTGTGACGCTGAACTACAAGCGGGTTATCGCGTGCTCTCGGTTCTTTCCATCGCTCACTGCGCCAGCGCATCTCGCTATTTAGCGAAATGCTGCGCCGCTGCTGATTGATCTACTAGACATCCATACTATTGATACACTAGAGATCCATAGACATGCCGAATTGCCAAGATCACATTATCAGCACAAATATGCTATGTCTTACCTTTATAAACGTATCTTTGTAATATTACTTAAATTATTACACTGGGATATTGATGCCACGATTTGCCATCGGAAAATCACAAAAATGTGTGAATTAAATAATTTAAAACAAATTAATAACGAAAGTCTTGCATCTTTAATTTATTAGAGGTAAGAAATACGTATTCAATAACTTCAATAATTTATTTAAAAACAAATCATTCTCGACGACTCTACATTAGACTTAACTCCTTTCACAACCGATATTGCTACATACTCGATTCAATGTTTTTTAAAGAACATTTTAGTAAAGATTAGTTCCTTTATATAAACTAATAATAATGTATAAGGAATATTCATTGAATAATTAGACTTCATATGTACATTATATGTTTATGGCAATCTACTTTAGCTTTGGTTACACACATTCTGCATAATATTAGAAAACGAACAAATTAAGTATTTTTAAGTTAATTAATTATCTATTATAATTTATAAACAACTGTCAATTATTTCTACGATTTTGACCATTCCTTTCTAATATAAAAACTCTAATGCGACAAGACCTAAGTACTTACATGATATCATTTTCTTTTTGTTTATTTATCCTAAGTTGTATATACATTTAGGTGTGAGTGTCAGCATTTTTGGATTTTAACTGTTCTAATAAGTCTATATTCTATATTTCGTCCTTGTGTTTTACGGATTCCAAGGTGGAATAATTATATTTTCATAATTTTCTTTTCAATTATGTCGTAAGGTATACAGCAGATACAACCGTAACTACAGTGTTATTGAGTTCTAAAGTAAATAAAAAAATCAGTTCGGCAAATATATTTATTCTAATTAAATGTAGGTATACCTAATGAGTAACGAGTTTTAGCTGTTCAATGATAAGTTATTAGAATGAAAACAAAAACAGCGAAAGTTACAGTACTCCCGGATGACTAGAAATTGGAATTTTACCTACAACGTACATCCGACGAAAAAACGCAACCCTTACTGGATCACTCGCATGTATGTCTCTCCGTTAGTTTACAAGAAAACGAGTGTCCCTAATTCTTAAAGGTTTTTAGAAAGTTTTTTCGGTATTTACTAAAATAGATATTACAACATTGTTCTACAATTACGACATAACTTCGTATTTTTTGCTAACGTAAAACGACAAGACAGAATTCAACATATTCAGCCATTTTCCTTTATAACACTTTAGGTATCATACATACTTTTTAAACTTAAAAAAACTATTTATAATCTATACCTATCTATAAAATTTAATAAACTTATTACAGTGCTATGATTCATAGTATGGAACCCTCTTCATGCGAGTCCGACTCACGCTTGACGTGTTTTTTTTTAATTACTGGTCAAATATAAATTTTCTGCTTGCAAAAGTTTTTTCGATGTATTTACGAAAATAAAAGCAATTTTTAACAATTTCTCCATTCTTTAATTAATAGATAATACGTTTTGTGTGAGTGGCCTATTACTATGTACATACACCTACAAAGATTTTGATATATATAATAGGTATGTAAGTATGATGTACAGTATACAAGTACCTACTGTTTCACGAAGTGGATATGTGAGTAGGTTTTTTTAACCAAACAAAAAAATAAAATGAGTACTACGTCTGTGCATTAATATATTCATATTTTATAAGTAGGTATAACGAACGTAACGTAATCGTTGCTGGCTATAGCTATCAATATATTACAATGACAATATAGTACATTGATAGACAGCAGAAACAGAAATGTGCCTTTGATAAATTCTGAGTCAAGGGTCAGGGCAAACCAGAACAATTATATTATGTGCATCATGTAATGTATCGAAAATTAAAGATGTACAATTCCATTAGATAACAAACCATATTGTAGTATATGTGTAACTAATTACCTATCATGTCCAAAAAATCAACCAAATGCAAATCTTACTAGCGCAGTCAGTGGCCTGTAATGTACTGACATTGTTACAATCACCAACAGTAAAACGTGTCATAGAAATGTAAATAATAAAAAAGAAATAAATATTGATCTCTGCATTCCACCAAGAAGGTATCTTAGTTTTCATGCTATCGTTTCCTTATTTTCTGTTATCTCCATATTTTTTATTTTATTTTTTTTATTTATTTTTTTCAACATTAGGGACATTGTAGAACACTTAGTTTCGTCATAAATCACAATGTTACATTACAATACAAATTATCTTAAACTAAAGTAATAACTAATTATATAATAGTAATAATACTTGTTATAAAATAAATATTATGGAAACATAAATAGGTACATCATTCCCATGCATTTTTGTCATTTAAATAATCCTTTACATTAAATACGATTTTGATAACAGTTAATGTTTAATAAGTTTTTTAAATTTGGTAATAGATAAATCCAGCTTGTCTTTAGGGAGTTTATTGTAAAAACGTATACAATTACCCATAAAAGAATTACCGACTTTATGGAGTCTAGTCGTAGGTGCAACCAGTTTATTTTTATTTCTAGTGCTGAAATTGTGTACATCACTATTTTTCTTAAATTTATTAATATTTTTATGAACATACATTAAATCTTCAAATATGTACTGATTATAGACTGTCATTATTTTAACATCTCTAAACTTATCTCTTAGAGAGTCTTTTGGACCCATATTGTAAATCGCACGAACGGCTCTTTTCTGCAGAAAAAAAATAGTGTCAATGCCGGCTGCATTACCCCATAATAGAATCCCGTATGACATAATGCTATGAAAGTAACTAAAGTAGACCAATCTAGCTGTATCTACGTCTGTCAACTGTCTAATCTTTCTAACCGCAAATGCTGCAGAAGAGAGCTTACCCGACAAGTCATTGATATGAAGTCCCCACTGCAGTTTGGCATCTAAAGTTAATCACAAATACGGTAGTGTTTACTGGATCCAATTTCTGGTTATCAAGCTGTATATTGTTTTTAACATGCTTAACATTAAGTAATGTAAATTTAATGCATTTAGTCTTCCTTTCATTGAGCAGCAAATTATTAACATTAAACCACCGTAATGCCTTAGAGATAGCGTCGTTTATATCATTGCAAACATGTTGTTGCCTATTTATCTTGAAAATAAGTGATGTGTCATCAGCAAACAGTACTATTCCATGATTATTTTTGACAAGATAGGGTAGATCATTAATATAGATTAAGAATAAGAAAGGCCCCAATATTGAGCCTTGTGGAACCCCCATTTTCACAATAGACCCGGAAGAAAGCTCGCCATTCACGTCTACCCGTTGAACTCGGTCTTTTAAGTAAGAATTAATAAGATCTAAAGCTATATTCCCAAGTCCATAATGGTTCAATTTCTCGACACAATCGAATGCTTTTGTTAAATCACAAAAAATGCCAATAGCATCACACAACACCTCCCAGGCTTCAAATATATCTTTAATTAACTCGACACCAGCGTCGGTTGAGCGCCCCCGTGTGAAGCCAAATTGTTTACAATGTAATAATTTATTACTACAAAAATGATACATTAGTTGATTCAGAATAAGCCTTTCAAAAGTTTCATAAACTTAGTATATCCTGGCGTATTGGTAGACGAACATAGAGCTCGTCGACGCACGGCGATTTTTAATTTGTTAATGTCACCTATGAAATGAATGATTTCCTTGATTATTGCGATATGTAATATCACAATCACATATAGAACACGTAACCATTATTGAATAACATAGTAGGTACTTCTTTTAAATAAAACATGAATAACACAAAATAATGAAATAAGTCAACAGTGTTCTCCACATGCTGACGACTTGCGACGACCTGTTATTTAAAAAGGGTTACCGTCTCCTTTGCTGTCCCTTTCCTTTTTATGTATATATATAAAAGAGGAGGCAAATGAGCAAGCGGTTCACCAGATGGAGAGGGACACCGCCGCCCATGGACACCCGCAACGTCCGGAGAATCACGTGTACATTGCCAGCCTTTAGGAAAATAGAGAAAGGAGGAAAGGAAAGGGTAATAAGCCACCGGCACTCTCACTCGCCGAACGAAACACAAAAGTAACAAATATTATTTCACGCCGATATTCCGTGAGAGGGTGATATTTCACTGCGCGAGTCAGCCTAATTCGTGCTCTATTGCAGCATGACTCTAGCACTCTTACCTACTCCTACTTCCTACTCATGCCAGTATCATAAAATACTACAATCTCACTCCCACTCTTTGTGGGTCTATTCACCAGTATGTGCTAAGTTTATGGTTATCTCCATCTCTGATTTGTCACCGTTGTCCGATTTGTCCTCGGTGCAGTACATACTACGTGCCATTTTTACATATTTTTAACTTTCCGTACATATAAGCCACCTGCCCCCTTATTCACAACGCTTCGAAAACTTTCCGTGGCGGAAAGGGCCGATCGTCAGAAAGCATAAATTCAATCCGACGGATTGAATTTATGCTATTCACAAACTCTATCGAAATCTCATCGGAAAAGACTACGAATCCGAAAGAAAATTCATTTAAAAACCATGTTACAAATTGGTAGAAATTCTATTCGTTTTGGTAGAAAATATTATTGTGGTTTAAACGTGACATTTTGACAATCACCATGTATTTGGTAAAATATCATAAATTTATAATAATTATGACAAAGAAATTACTTAGTCTTTTTTAAAGTTTAAACATTTTTGTAAATTATTTTACTTACATTCGAAGAACTAAACGAGCTTTATAAATACGAATTATACTGTCTGTGCTTATCGTCTGTGTGTTCAACAAGTTCAAATAAATTATACTAGATGTCGCTTAGTAAAAATTAATAATAACTACAATAGAAATTACAATAGCGTTTTTATTTTTGATTGTTGTTGTTTCTAAAAATACCTCAAATACCTCAAACAATGTTTAGCTATGGATTGCGTAACTAATAAAATATGTTATAAAAATATAAGGCAAATTAATCCTTAGGCATGTATTTAAAAAGGGCACGAAATTTTTCTAGAAGTCTAGATTACATACGCGCACGCAATTTGTTTAGATTTTTACGACAGACGTCATCGATTATACACATATTATATTAATTTACTCGCCTCGGAAACGTTTTCGACATTAAAAAGTCGTCGGAAGCATCCGAAGGTTTCATCCCGAAATGAACTGTCAAATCATGTCGTTTCGGAAAGGTTTCGGATTTGTGAATTGCGTTTAGACAAAATCATCGAAAATTTCCTGTCGGATACAGAAAGTCGAGTTTCCGATGTTTGTGAATAACCCCGCAGAACTAACCTCCATTATTCAACTTTGCAAGCCACGTATGCTGTGTATTGGCTGTTACTACTGCCATAAATATTCTAAATTTTAGCTGTTCAACGAAAATTCTGTAAAATAACTGCTGTGACAGACAGCGAAACACCGAGGTTATTCTGTAAGTGTTTCGTTTGGAATCATCATTATCAGCGGAAGATGTCCACTGTTGGACGTATGCCTCCCCATATGCCGCTAAAGTTCACAGACCTGTGCCATTTGGTTCGACCGACTCTCCGCAACCTCAATGTAATCAGTCCATCTTGTGGGGGGTCGTCCTACACAGCGTCATCTCGTTCGCGGTCGCCATGAAAAAACCTTATTTCCCCAACGTTTATTATCAGCTCTTCGTGCTATTGCCTATTGCCATTTCAGCTCATGAATCCTCAGAATTATGTCGATCACGCAAGTTCCTGCATATCACTTCGTTCCTTACTTTGACACGTAGAGAAATGCCAAGCATAGTTCTTTCCATAGTGCGCTGTGCAATTTTGAGTTTAAGTATGAAGCCGACAGTCAAAGACCACTTATAGCAGCCATAGGTCAAAACTGGCAACACGCATTGATCGAAGACTTTCGTTTTCGAACATTGAGGTATAGCAGGCGAAAAACTGTAACTTAAAAATAATGTTTTATGGTATGCGTAGGTATTTATTTTCTACACTAGTACAGGAATTTAAATAAACCACGCATAACAATTTCAAAGGCTCTTTTTAATTGTCTGCTGGCAGTAGACAGTGTGAAATTCACTAGTTTTACGCTAATTACGATGTTAAATAATCTTCCTACCAGCTTCATCTATGCGTGAAATAATAGTGTTTTTTAACCATTTGCCATAAGAAACGTAAATTTAAGATTAATGCTTACGTCGTTCGTGATGAGGTAATTATTTTAAAGCAAGAGTTCAATATAGGCATTAAACTGTTAAATAATTAATTACTTACCTAAATGAATTGGAGGTTATCTGTTAACACTCAATTCTCAAGACGGGTTAACGAGAAATTTGACCTTACAATAATTATGATAATAGTGTTTATTAACAATAACACTGTAATGGCACGTGAATGACAACCCTAGTTTTCATGAAATCACTGCAAATCGCAAAGAAGAATATTTTTAGGGTCCTATACTTTAAAAGGAAAAACACAGCCTTTATAACATCGGCTCATGCATGTCCGTTTATTTGTCCGTCTGTCATAGTCGATTTCCTAAGCATTACGTGATACCTACAAACTTGAAATTTGGCGTAGTACATTAGTTCTCAAGAGCCCTTTGTTATTTTTGTGCGAAATAGTAATATTTTGACGTTGTAATTCTCAGAAACCTTAAGATTTTTAATATTCCGCTAGCAATTTATAATAGATCCGTTTCGCTTCTTGAATATTAGTGTTGCATATTTTCATGTTTATTTTATAATATCTTACAATAACCATTCTACGAAGTCAGTTTCCAAAGAAATTTCTTAGACGCACTACTTTGACGTCTTAATTAACATTGTTTCGACGAGCTCTAACAATTTCTAAAATTATGTTGAGATCAAGTACATATTCTTAATGAATATTGGCGTTGTGATAATGTCATAAATTTCTTCGTCGATGTAGTTCCAGAAGAAGCAATGAATTATAAAAAAATGGTATGAAATGGAAACTTCATTCAATGTACAATATAATATGTCAGGAATGTTTTTTTTTAATTTGTCAGTGTAATAAGTATAATAAACATAATAATATCAGTCTAAAATACGCGATGTTAACGCGTGTATCTCAGAAACCACCAAGTACTTCAGAATAGCTTTATGCACAGGGCCACCGGTGCCCCTGCTTACGTGCACAACGTAGATCTGCACTACGACCTTATACGCACTACGTCATTGTACACCCCCGCGCCCTGCATCCGCAAACGCTATCGAAGGACATGTGTTAGGCGACAGAGACGACGACATTACACGTTCGAACTCGAACATGCCCACTTACACACTACGACCGCACCGCCCCCACCGGCGGAGGCGAGGACGTCCCTCGCGACACCCGTAGGGTCTTACGTTTAGAAGCTCAATCACGTAGCACTACACGCACACACGTGTAAACTGCTCCGCGGAACACTAGGTACACTAACCGGCCTTCAGCCGCCTCTTCGGCCGAGTCCGCTAGAGGCGCGGCCCTCACCCGAGTAGGAAGCCCGTTAAGATGCACACAGGTGCGGAAAGCTCCCCTGGCGACGCCTGGAGCCCGGGGTCCGCCATCCATACGAGGTATCCCTCGGCTGGAGGAACCCTCAGGCGGTCGACCATCTAGCAGGGCGCATTTAGCGCTCGCCCCAACGCGACCGGTGACGCTGTAAAAGCCACTAGAGCTTACAGCAAAGAGGGGTTTTTTTAGTCTGTTTGAGTCCAACACTACTCAGTCGGCGTAGAGTCCTGCTGTGTCCGTGGAGATTTTTACGTCCTCTCAAAATACAAAAAAAAAAGGTAGGTAAAATGGTAGGACCTGTACTAAAATTGTATGCGCACTTCATAACGAGCGATCATAAGCGAGAACATTAAATAGCAAGCCGTGTATGCCGACTGACTTGTTTTGATCCAGTGTTGATTTCTCTGTTTCATGAGTCTTTTATGATTTTCTGCTTTCCTGCATTTTTTCTTAGGTATGTAAAACATTGTGTTTTAAATATAATATCTAGTAATAAAGTTAAATAAAAGAGTTCTAAAGGAATGCTAGCTTACAAAAAGTATTGCAAGCCGGGTATCAAGATGATATCTATTACATTTATAACAATCTGTACATATAAATAGAAATTGAATCGTCTGCCTATAGTTTTGCATTAAAGACTTTTTCTTAAGCTTATGGTTATTCGCGCGTTAACCAAACCCAAACATGCGTGTTTTTTTATTTTTGACGGTATATTTATTCGGTCTAATCTTCAAAACAGCTAAACCAATTTTAGAGTGCCATTCACAAGAAGATAGAGAATTTTTCAATAATAATCTGAGCTTCCTATGTAAAAATTTAAAAACTTTACAAATAATTAAACTGTAAGTTGATCCGCACCTCTTAATTCAAAAAATAACCCGAGAGGTACGCATGACACTAATGGGAACGAAAACAGTTTTTTTAGAATTTTTATCTGTCTATCTGTCTGGATATACAACATATATGTACTTAAGCATCTTACAATAAGTACTGCAAAAATTTAAAGATGGTTTTCATAATTGCATCTCTTAAAGTCAGGTTGCACGTTAGGTATTTTTTATCGTATTCCGCTGTTTAAAAATTGAGATCTAAAATAAGATCTCTTTGGTTAAGATGCATTTGTAATATGAGTTTATTTTATAGTGGTTTATCTATATTATATATATTATATTTAGTTACTACCAGAGGTTACAAGTCACTCGGAAGATTTCTAACTTTTTCCGTAAAGCAGAAGAAACTTCAAAAGGTATTTACCCACCCTCTCATGGGTGAGACAAAAGTCTGAATTATGTGAGACTTACCCACAAGAACAGCCTCTGTAGTTGTCCCTGGCGCAAGGTGAAGGGTTCCAGAACCTCCTGATCTCTTACAAAATGCACCGGTATCTCCCTAGGTCTGTACCAATCCACTACTCGGTAGGACAGTCACAGAGCCCACAGTAGTTCACAGTATTACAACAGCGTGGAATACCTGCGCTCTCGACAGCCTCGGAATCGCATTGAGCAGACGACCGAAGCCACCGCTTCAATCGGCTGCGACCCCGAAGCTCAACCTTTAATTAAGGCTAACCTTTAATTAAATACTATTATGTAACTTGTAAAGGTAGGAGCTAGCGTAACTAGCTTGCCGCCTAGGCTACCTACATTCACTAAGTTGTGAAGGTACAAGATCGAAGACTTTCGACTTTTAACTACTACCGCTGTGTAACTGTAGTCGGAAGCAAAGGATTAACGCTCGTTTCGAAAAATAGAGATGCTCATGTTATAGATGCCACTAAATCACCGCGATATTAATGACATCCCATGTTACGATGTTCATTCAATGCTATTTTTCTAGCTAACAATTAACCTAATTATAAGATTACATTTATAGAGGGAGTTGACTTGCGCTAATAACGCTGCAGGGTTTCTCAGTTCAGACGCCAGTTGTATCACTTGTTATATGAATAAAATAGCAGCCATTTAATATCAGCAATTTCTAATTTTTCCTTTGCTATTATGGAAATGAATATATTATTATTATTAAGTGTTTAAACATCGTTTACTGAAGAACCATTAGATTATAAGCGTCTTATTTATAAGTCTTTTAATTATCTTAACAACTGTCAATAAATCAAGCCTATACAGTTAATTTTAACTTTCAGTTATTTTTGCGGAATGGCAAAAATTATCGCGTAAAATTGCATCTATTATCTACATTATAATATGACAATTTTAAATGACTTTTTTAGACTCTTACGGTTTGTATTCATTATAATAATAAATTAACGGGTTCTTACCGTGATATTAAATATTTTGAGTTTCTCGATATTTCGATGCTGTTACAAACACCATGTTCACGAGTTAACTGGCGAGACTGCGGGTAGATATTCGAGAGCACATATTTCAGTCTACCCCCTTTTTTCGCTCGTAGTTGTTATATTTCACCATCACTACCGGAACTCACTCGAGGAGACTATTGACAACTATATCTACCCGCAGTCTCGCCAGTTAACTCGTGAACATGGTGCTTGTAACAGCATCGAAATATCGGGAAACTCAAAATATTTAATATCGCGGTAAGAACCCGTTAATTTATTATTATAATTTTAAATGACAGCTAATGAGAGATATCATCATAAAAATCGTCTGTAAGGCATCACGTGTATCAAAGTATGGTGAACTCATTGCGATTATGAACTGTTTTTAATACACGAGTAACGAGAATACGAGGAGGTAGGAATTTAATAACAGACTATTAAACGCATTTTAACAAAGTATTAAGTAGTAAAAAGCACAAGAACACCACGTGGAGCATTAAAGATGTTATTTTTACACTTAATTTTTTAACACTTAAAAGCTTAATTTTATAATAAATCAGAACAGGTCTCCACGAAAACATGTTTTTAATGTTCTGCAACACACGCACACTTCTAGCACATTCATTTATAAAATATGAATTAAGGATTTTCAAATGTCAAATACCTACTTGAATAAATATTTACTGAGCGCAAACATTTTATTGCTAAGTAATTTACAACACCTTTAATTTTATAACTTTCTTATATATGTGGGTAATTAACTGAAAAACGGATTGTAAATAATTTTGTAAGGATTATATGTTCGAGATTCAAGTGTACATAGTTACATCTTTTCGCGTATAATCTTACAAGCTGGTTTAATCTAAATTACACTTGTATGACAAATTCTTATGATTTTTAGCAATCTTTCGTCCAAAATCTGAAACTTGTTAAAATTGTAAGGGTGACTTGCACCAACTTGTTGCTTCTCGCTTGTACAAACTATTGAATAATTGGTGCGAGCAAGATGTCACACCTTTAAATCAGGTTTAAATAGTTGGTGCAAGCCACCCAAAGTTGTTAAGTTTGAGATTTTGGCCGGAAGATTACTAAAAATCATGTGAATTCATGAAATGGATTTCCACAAAATAGCACCTGAATCTATACAATATAACTACACTTATACAAAAACATAAAAAAATATTCCAAATGATTTATCTTCACTGAGCAAAATCGGTAAAGCTAGAACTGAGACGATAAGATTTTGCGGAAAATCATTCGTTAAAGAAAGAAAGAGAAATAGGGAAAAAACTGTTGTAGCGAAAACCTAAACTTTTTAGGTTGCAAACGTAATAGTCGCATTTAGACTTTTTATTCGAATTTAATGAACGAGAATGTTTTATCGTTTCTCGAATGAGTTGTAAAAGTCAGTACGAGGAAAATATAATGTTGCCAGATTCCCATAAAACTTAACATAAATAAATAATCTTTAACAAAAAAATTAATGACTCGAGTTTTTCCACGTTTTTCAAAATAAGTTTCTAAGAAGCTAATGAGGAGGTTTAAAGTTTGAGCAATAGTAAAAATTATTATCTTGGTAATTTTAAATTTTTTGGATTCCGCAACCAAAATGGCAAATTGAAAAGAAACCCTTACGGTTTCGACACGTCTGTCTGTCCGTCCATCTGTCTAGGAACTATGGGTACCATGTTACAACCGGTTTGTCCCAACATCTTAACATCTACTGAGCTGAAGTTCGATATAAAGATGTATATTGCTTATGCGAGCCCTGAACGAAAAACAAAAATTAATTAATGTCTATTTAGACCCATTTTTTTTAAATTTAACTTAATTCTATAAAGCTACGGAGCTTTCAAAAACTCTTAGCCGGCTGCCAAAATCTTGAGCGTTTTTAAATAAGTTTGCTGAGGCGGGCACACGTTTAATTGCCTAAAACCATAACACAATTTATGTATTTTGGTTTGATACTATTTTTCTGCATCCCTTTATGAGAAATTTTTAAATATTTCTACTAAATTACTTCAGTAACTTACATAAAACTGCGGCTAACAGGAACACAATACAGTTTACTAAATACTGGCTAAAGGAGATTTCATTATATGAATTGATATTCCAGTTTTAACGATATATGTCGCGTTCGGGTAACGGAGTGTGAGAGCGGAGCCTAGGCAAAAACTTTTTTAGGAAGCTTGCTCTTAATTACCTTTAAGTATTACCATTTAGGCATAAGGAAGGATGCAGTGTTTATAATGTTGCCTTTTTTATTCGAATAGGAAACACCTGACACATACACATCGAACACTAAAATTGTTTACTGGCCGTACGTCATTGCGTTTTGCCGAGGCTTCGCCATTGGTTTACAGTGAGTGTACATATTAATAATATAGTACCTACACATAGTATATAAACTTCTTATCAAAAAAATCGAAACACTACTGCAAGTGCTATTTAGGCGGCATTTAAATGAAAAATGAGGTTTGATATCATTAAAAAATACTCCAATAAATAGCTGGCAGTTTAGTCTACACAATGGTGTACCACAATTCCAAATTTAAATTTAAATTTTCGAATTTTCATCGAATAAATGAATACATACAGCTAATGGCCCAAAATTTACGGTAGAACATCGAAGAACGCGCCTTAACTTTGCACGTGAGCACTTATCTTGATCTTACCTTCAAATGTAAGATCATGCTGTATGGTAACGACGGAAGAAAGAAGGTGTATCGAAGAGAGGGAGAGCGTTTTGCACAGTGCTACATTGAATAAAGAGTCAGTTACGGTGGCGGTTCATGGACGGTTTGGGGAGGCTTAAGCGCCGATGAAAAAACCGAACTTGCTTTTGTATCTGGACCTCGCTTACCATCATTAAATGGGTCACGTCACATCGAAGAGTGTCTGGAGCCTCATGTTACGCACGCACATTTTATTGGTGAAGAGTTCATTTTATGCAGGACAATGCCAGGGCTCATACCGCAGGCATAGTAAATGAATACCTGAACGAAGTCGGTATTACGGTTATGGACTGGCCAGCAAAAACCACGGATATGAATCCCATAAAACACCTATGAGATGAGTTGAAGAGACGAGTAAGAGCGAGAGATCCTGCTCTGGAGACGCTTGGCCAGCTTAAAACAGTTTTACGAGAAGAATGGGATAACATCCCACAACACAAGATTGTGACTTCCTTCATCCATTTCATGAGGAACCGCATGGAAGCAGTCATTAAAGCCCGGGGAGGAAATACGAGATACTGAATAAACTTTTTTTTAAATTTTTTTGTCTTACGTCTTTGTTTCTAACATTTTACAAATTTTTCTCAAAGGGTAAAACCATATCTGTTGAACAAAACACGCTAGCTAAAGAAATTTAATTTTAATTTGATACATCAATGTTTGTTAAACGATACCTTATAATATCCGCAATTAACTGGCACTATTTATTTTTTTGTTTTAGTGTAAAAAATTCTTAAGACTCATTCAAAACCAAACTTCAGGGATGTTTCAATTTTTTTGATGAGAAGTATATATTACGAGGTACTCGTATACCATTATCTAGTATCTGATCATGAAATTGCAAATCATTAATCATGTTATGTTACGTGCACCTATTTATTGAATATCAAGAATTACCTACTTCAAAAGTGAATCCACTTCCTGTCAACGATTGTCAACAGCAAACATTCGCACGCCACTGCTACCGATCATTTGTTTGTCATCACGTAATAACTAGTACAATGGCTCAAACCGTGGGAAAAGTTTCCGCTTGAACACTAATTGGAATTCAATAATGAGAAAATTACATGGCGGACGTCTGAATCCGTCACAATCATTACACGTGAAATAAGCTCCTATAAGAGTAACTCATGCGGAAACCTACCCAATCACAGTAAAAAGAAATAATTTTAAACGGTTCATAATATAATAGTATATTGAAATTATTAATCTTTTTTTATTTAAGAAAATTTGTATAATCTGTGAAAGCCCATACTATTTTAGATTAACTGAGCTCTCACAAGTTACTCGATGTGCAGTATTAATAATAACTCTGTCCAACAAAGTACCATTTGTTATAGCCTACGTCAGCAGAAAATATAATAATCATTTCCTGTTATCCAAGTTCATTTTATGAATAACCATTATATTAATAAGTGAAGCGAAAACTCTGATCCTTTTTTAAGAATACGTACGCACGGCGGAGTTACAGGACTGTGAGATTTGGCATAGTTAAAGTTTATATGGAGAAAAAATGCAGAAAGCTAAAATTTTTATGTAATATGTGTTACAAATATATTAAATTAAATTAAATGAGACACTAATTGTTTACGTTCATACTGCCAATGTCAAAAAGATTGTCAATGTCAAACTCATAATAGTTTGTGAACTTATTATTTGAGTAATATTTCCAATCAATGCTCTCCAAGTGGAATGTGATGATTGCTTTAAACCCCCCGCTTGCGGGGGAGCAGGCAGGGGCTTTTAGGAGCTGCAGTTTGGATCCCCAAATACAAAATTGTGCTAAATTATAAATACTTTTCCTATAGCTCTGTTTTTTCTTGGGAATCTACTGCAATACTTGAAACTCTATTATATGTAGAAGCTCACAATCTCAATAAAACTGTTATTTTTTAGGACTCCAAAAGCTGTCTTCAGGCGATTTAAATCTAGGTTCCGATTGATTCTCAAAATAAAACCTTTTCTGTTCAGATGTCACATTAAAGGAATTCAGGTCTGTCTTGTGTGGATACCGGGACACAGCGGTATTGAGAGGAATGAAACAGCTGACATGTTTGATAAGGATGCCATACTTAGTGGAAGTACGTCACAATACTTGACTTACTTGCATGATCTAATGACATCTGCTAGAACTAAATTATTGGAGTTTACTCCTTTAGAATCGATTTTCATATAAGGCCCCCGGTATGAAAAAAATATGAGGAGTAAAATCTACTCCTCGAATGACAGCGTTACGTTTTTTGCGCAAACCAATTGTGCGCACCTGTCACTTTTCAGGCGTGAGTATTAAGACGTACATAGGGTATGCTGCGGGGCAGCTTATATAATATACCTATATATTATACCTATATGTTATTTCTATATAAAATATATAGGTATATAATATATACTCTACAGCGTCTTCAAATGATGAATATATATATATATATATCATCATTTGCTGATTACGGAATAGGTGTTCATTTTCAAATCCAAGATGGCGAATATTACTTTTTTTGGATAAATCGATACGGGTATCAAATTCTATGTTTCTCGGAGTGCTGATTACGAAAATTATGTTTATTTTCGAATCCAAGATGACGATTATTATTTTTTTGGATAAATCGAAATAGGTATCATAAGTTTCTCCGGGTGCTAATTACGAAAATGACTTTCATTTACAAATCCAAGATGGCAAATATAAGTTTTTTTTGGATAAATCGATATGGGTATCAAATTCTAGGTTTTTCGGGGTGCTGATTACGAAAATGACTTTCATTTTCAAATCCAAGATGGCGAATATTCCTTTTTTGGATAAATCGATATGGCTGTCAAATTCTAAGTACTTCGGGGTGCTGATTACGAAAATGACGTTCATTTTGTAATCCAAGATGGCGAATATTAAAAAGGTAAGAATATTTATTGTTTTGGACTTTTTCTACCTTCTGTTTTCGTTTAATGAGAATAACTTGACCTGACTGTGTGTTATTACTTATTACGGACTGATAATAAAGTATGGTAGGTAACGCGGGGTCATAGTAAGCCCGCGGACTATTGCTACTTCAAGTTTCTACGTGGATAAGAATCAGCATGCGTACTAAAAAAACAAACATGGCAACGAACACTTAATAAATTATATTTACAATAAACAATCAACCATTCAAATTACGTACGTCTGGAATCGGAATCCCTAGACAGATCATGACCTCTTATCTGCAAGCACTTTGCTCTAGTGCGCCGGTCGCCTTGTTTCACGACCCTGACACGCTTGGCACACCTTTGGGCCTGTTATTATTTGGAAATAAAAAAACTACGTAATTTTAAAAACAACAATTAAATTCTTTTCCTTTAAAATTCGATTGTGCATATGGTACCTTTGTACAAGTAGATATTTTTAGTCGTTATATTCTGCTGATTTAAATTCACGCGCAAGTAATATTTAACATAATATGGAATATTACTATGTATTATGTGGCATTACCAGACTTCGTCTTTTTAAAGTAGATTAAAATTAATTTGCAGTCAAAATAAATATAATAATCTTTAGCTATTTTCTCTGCTGTGGTATATCTTCATAACGACACAATTTTGCAACAACATTATTAGAGAAGAATTTTAACTGTGATATTTAACACAGAACAAAATTTACTGCTAATTAGAATAAAATATACTGTCTAATAGAAGTACTTAATAATAGGTAGTTTTACTTAATGGGCAGTACATTTTTTACATTATTTTTCAAGAGATATATTTACTTTTAAATAATAGAGATGTGAATGAGAATCTAAGTGTTAAAAATGCAGTTTCAATTACTCTTAACTCAAACATAATAACAACAATGCTCGATTATTCGTTAATTTTGTATGTAATATTACATAATACATATTTCATTAGTGTTTCGTAAACAGAGTATTTATTGACGCATATATGACTCATTGACTAAACAATGTCAAGATCAAGCTAAGGGGAATTTGAAAAATTTGTATACAATGGATGAACTCTGTTAAATGAGTAACAGGGATATGCATCGTATTTGCACATAATAAGTGGGTGAAACAGTTTATAACTGTCAATGTGGTGCTTGTTTAGTATTTTTTCTTTATTGAGACGTGAAAAATAATAAGATTAAAAAAAATGGCAAGGACAGAATACATTTTATGTCTGCAATATTTCATTTTTCATAATATTGTAACTAACTATGCTATGTGAATTTATGGGTAATTAAACAGAAAGTTAAAAGTATAAATAAAATAGCAAACATTATTTGAAAAGGATTATTGGGATTTTAATACCAACTTTTTTTAATTAGACAATTAACTTTTCGTAGAAAAAACATGCGGTTGGCAAGAGACATTTAAAACGATATTAAAATATAATTTCCAGACAATTAAACAAATTATGTGACGTCAAATTAACCATTAGGCTTGCGCTATGAGTTCCACCATGGATTAAAGGAACTTACGATATAACCAACTAAAGGAATACCATGTAACACCCAGAATATTCCTTTCACTTCATTAACCTGGTCGAGAATTGAACCCGGGTACCACAGCTTGGAAAAAGGTGTATAAAGCTACAAAAAGAAAACCTTTTTAAACAATCAATGGTCTTGAATATATTTATAAACGGACAAACATAATCAATTTTACAAGTATTAGTGGTTACTTTTGATACAGTAACACTTAAAACAATTTAAAATTTTAAAATAAAGTATAACTACCTGTAGATATAATTTATAATTTTCCATATACATACTATTATAGTTCATGAAAACACTAATTATTATATTCGAGTGGGTACGTAAAAACGCGATGACGATGTTCATATAATTAATAAAACAAGTTCCGCCTTTTCTAAATCTTAAACAACATCCTATTAAAGATTTATGTACTTGTCTAATGTACATATGTATATCTATATCTTTTTCATTACGTATATATACTACTCGTACATACAAAACGTTGATCAATATTTAGTGACGTCAAAGCCATGCACATACAAATCACTCTCTAAAAGGAATGACAGCCAAATATGTAGTTAGTACGCTAACAATAGAATTCACAACAGGGTCACAAACACGAGTATGTAAGTGTGATGAGACTTGTTTCATCAGCTCTTACCAAATATGCTGGAATCCGGTAAAGGAATACATACGTTAAATTGTTTAAGCGCTATAGCAGAACGCGGATGTGTACGTCATCTTCGAAAAAATAGGATTCAGTATTCAATTTACGTAGGCAATTGAGACAGCTTCGTATAACTTGAAGACTTTCAAGAATATAAAATAAATGTATTTATAAACGATAATTTTCAATGCCCCTTTAGCAATTATTAAATAAATATAAAAGCTAAAACTAGATAAAGAATAAGTTAAACAAAAAATATTTCCTTGCATTTTTCACTAGTCGGAGCTAAAACCAGCAACCGTGTAATTATAATACGATAAAAAAACATAATGATCTTGATTTACTTGTTCAAATCTTAGTTTTAAAATGACCTTTTTGGAAAAATTCATATGCAAATGCATAAAATATGAAATAAATGTAACCAGGTATCTCTTATTTTTACATATACAATAAAAATATTGTGTTTAATATCTGTCGTGTTGGTTTAAAAAAACATAAATATACCATAAATAAGACATTCTATTAATACGTATATAGGTATTTGAAGACATCTGACATGACTTACAATTCTGTTACACATTAAGTATTACACAGTAATATTTTTGAAATAAACAACTAATAATTTACTTAATTAACTAATACTTATGATATGCGCTTATGCGGTTTTTATAATTAGACACATATTATGATTTGATCCGTCCAAACGAGGATACACAAATCTAACACTTTTTAAACAGTAATTTCTATTTCACAGTAAACCTTCATAATGACTGTGTTCATAGCAAAAAACTATTTAAAAAAAATGTTAGACAGGAGGTCTTCTTAGTTGGTAGACATTCATCTACACTACATGCATTTGTTTGAATAAAAGTTAGAAATTAGAGAACTCTGTACATATATTCCGTTTATTTAGGATTCCGTAACCAAATGGCAAAAAAACAGAACCCATACCTACAATTTCGTCCTGTCCTGTGACTATTGGCGCTACATATACGAATTTAAAAAATAAAAATAGGGGTGGCATTCCATACAATGTAACTGAAAGACGAAAAAAATTCTAGTGCACTTAAACGTATGGAGTATATTTAGATATATCTTTAAAAACGTTAGAGGGGTTTCGAAGTGACTTTTTTATTTAAGTCAATAGTTGTTGAGACGTGTGCTTCTAAAGTTGTAAAAAATGTATCCCCCCCTTAACTCTTAAATTACGGGATGGAAAATAAAAAAAAAAATTAAGATAGGTAGTAGAACTTAAAAAGCTCTTTCAACGAAAATTGAATAAGATAAGTTCTGTAGTTTTTGAATACAGTGTAATTACGGTTATACGCTCAACGATCGCATAAATAACTGTATTTCTCAGGGTTATTGAAAAATGTTATGAAATACACTCACATTTGCTGCCGATTAAATAAATATTGTGCATCCCGATTACAAAACCCTTCACTGTACATGGTCCGACATGCACTTAGACGGTTTTTTAAATTTTTGGTTTCCTTCCTAAAGTAAAAACACATGGAATCATCTCTGTTTCAATCTATCTGTCACAGCTGTTTTTCTCAGAAATTATTTGACGAGGACAACAAATACGAACATGAACTCCAAAAATTGAGATTTTACTACAGGGGTTAGTATTGGAGCCTGAAGAAGAAAGGAAAGAATTTTTTTAACGTCATCGTATGGGTCATCGCAAAAAAGCTCAAAAATATCTGAAAAAATCATGAACATTGGTAGGAAAATTATCAGCATTACATTGTGTTAGATTCTTTTTTTTAAATAAAAAGAACGTTTACACAGTTTTATTTTATGATTAGCGGTTTGAAACAATTACGAGTGCGGAACAGTATATGACATAGGACTTGCATGTGGCCGTTTTTTTTTGGTGACACGGGAGGAACCTACGAAAATCTTAATTTCTATTTACTATAGACTTTGATATTTTAATGATATAATTTACATGACACAAAAACGTATTAATGATAGTTCAAATTTTAAATTGTGTGAACTTATATGTATATTATTGTATGAATTTATATCGAATATTATATCTCCTTTTCAATATATTACACAATCCTTCTTTTGCCTCCTATCTGAGAATGCTTTTGTGCTATGCCCGTCCGTTAAATATCCCATGCAGACAGCATCTTAAATCCGTCCTAAAATTTTCTTCACATAATACCGATTTCTATTCTCATTCCTTTACTGTTCCGTACTGTCGCATTATTTAATAATAATGCTCCAGACAATACACACCAAGTATCTGGTCTCAAACTAGGACATTGCCTGTGCTATGAGAACCAGACGACGATTACTAGAGACGTCGCCTAGTAAACCCATATCCGAAATAATATAAAAAAAATAGTTTCTTAAATTGATCCGACCGGGATCGCACCCGGAACCTTCCGCGCTCGGATGCAACGCTTAAACCACTGCGCTATCGAGGTCATCGAGACCGAATTACTTGGCAAAGTTATCTACCATCTCGATCCTTATATACACTAAGTGAACAATTACATTCAGTTACACAATTACTTTAGTCTTCCACAACCCGTAAAAATATTTCAGGCCCTCAGTATTATTTTCATACAAAAATTACAGAAAAATGTATCCAGAGGTATAGTATATTGATATACCATTATGTATCAACGAATATATATATTTCACCTGAAATACTTATATTCAATCGTTTACTGTTCCAGTAAATAATGGCTAAGGGCACATTGTATACGAATTTAGATAGGGGTGTGGTAAAAATTCGGACAAAAAAGAAGTTAAATTTAAGAAAAAAAAACGCTTTAAAATATTCATTACTTGTTTTATTTTGTATTTTCGATTTTTAGGTTTGGAATACTAATTTATGTCATATCGAGTTTCAGCTTAATTCAATTCATTTTCAGCTTAATATTCAGATATAAAGATGACGGAATACCACGGCTGTGACATATGAACAGAGATAATTATAACGAAACTATAAGGACTCTACGGAACCTTAAAAAATTACTAACATTAAGTAAATCATCATTTGTTATCGATACACATATTTTATGTACATGTGTATGTACATATATAATGTACATTCTCCATATATGTATAATTTATGTATGTATGTATAGGCCATACACATACATGCAAATATTTAAACTAACTAATAACAAATGGTAGGTGTTCCGCTCACACTTACATGTCAAATACAGTATTTTATTTAGCAACTTAAAATGAATAATTATGTGTGTTTTGATAAATATGTATGCGCGTATCCGATTGACGTCAACGGCCTCCTCGATGCAAGTACCAACACGTTGGTTATTCTATGCGCCCCGACCCTCGGACGTTTACCTTTTAATGTGGAGCATACCATTCTAGACCATTCCTGGACATGACATGAATGTTTAAAAATTACTTAGAGAAAGAATGATTAATTCATACAGTTTACTTTCTATGGAACGTTGACCTGAGAATTTTTCGTAACCTGATAGGGTGTCGTACCCAAAAGAAGATTTGATTAAATTCTGGGAAACCATTGTCTTGATTTCTACAAAACTACGTGTATTTTTTAAACTAATAACTTAATAATAAGCAACACTGAATTTCGTAAAAGGAAAAACCAAATATCTGAAAAAAAAACACTTCAAAGTAATTCATGAATTTTTATTTTCGACAGCGTATTAACAGTAATTACTACATATTAGGAATAACAGATAAAGTTTAACTCACTTAACTCACTATGACGTTTATACTAAATCCCAGAAATAAAACATTCATGTTTTATTTATGTTTGATTTCAGGAAATTGTGTAAGCCCTAGCAGTGTAACAGACTGTAGGGAAAATATGTAAAACGCTTAGTAAAATTGGAAATTCACTTCCCGGATATTTATAAGCCTTTGAAAAACCAAATCAGTGGTTCACGAATTCATGAAATATTTCGGTGGTGACTATTAAAGGAGTGTTCCTATCCCACACTCGTCGGAACAAAGAACGTAATTAGTATGAAGCGAACTAAAGACAAAGAAATGTTCACACACAATTATTGTGAGACCGTGTTCGTAGATAACTCTTCATCCTTTATAATTTACAGTCACAAACACCATTGTTAGTTTAATTAAGCGGACAAAGAACAATTGCTCTGTTTGCTTATCATAATCAATCTCAAAAGTAATCACCAGTAATAAGTCCAATCAAATAACGGTTGAAATCAAAATTTCGATAGTGAGGCTGAATTTTTATAGGCATGCAAAATTTCAACACGCTAGCCCCACGGCTTCGCTCGAAAAATAAACAAAAAGAAATCAGAAAAGCGTTGTTGTCTAATTGACTCTACAAGGACAAACAAACGTATAGACAAAAGAGTACTAAGCAAAAATTATAGCACGCAAAGTTTTACGTAAAATTTCTTTTATGCTTTTTTGTCGTAAGTGTCATACATTCAGACAAGAAAGTATCGGGAATGGATGATTTGTTTATGGTTCTAAATTCAATTTTTTGTTTTTTTTTGTTGTTGTTAGATTGGCACAACTGTTTTCCATTTTGGCGCAGAGTTTGAGTTGCATCTGTTATTTAGATTAAATACAGTGCTGTTTTAGTTATATCATTCTAGTGTATATTGCGAATTTCATAATGGACAAAAACATCGAACAAAGAGTTTGTCTTAAATTTTGCATCGCCAATGGAATTTCGTGTTCAGAGTCACTCAAAATGTTACAGAAGGCTTACGGTTAATCGACTTTATCAAAAACACGTGCTTATGAGTGGTACAAAGCGTTGAAAAGCGGTCGAGATATGATGGAAGATTTGCCTCGCTCTGGTAGGCCTTCAACGTCTGCAACTGAAGTTAACATCGCAAAAGTGAAGGAAATAGTGACTGAAAATCCTCATTCAAGTTTGAGAGAGATAGCCGCCGAACATTCTGTGTCTCACTTTGTAATCACTTGGGTATAAAACATGGTGCCGCTCGGCTAGTCCCAAAAGACCTGAATTTTCTCGAAAAACTCAATCGCATAAGAGTCGCTGAGGACGTGCTAAAACGAGTCAATTCCGATCCAATATTCATGAAAGGCATTGTTACTGGTGACGAGACGTGGGTTTACGAGTTTGACATGCAAACTAGTCAACAAGCTTCGGAGTGGCGTCTTCCAACTGCACCGAAACCGAAAAAACCTCGCCAAAGTCGATCAAAAGTCAAAGTCATGTTGACTGTTTTCTTTAACTATCGCGGTGTTGTGCTCTCGGTATTCTTGCCGGAAGGTCAATCGTTAAATAAAGAATATTATTTGGGTGTTATGTGGCGTGTAAGAGAGCAAATTCGACGAAAAAGCCCAGATTTGTGGAAAGAAAATTCTTGGATTTTGCACCACGATAATGCGCCTTCGCACAAGGCCATCATTGTGAACGAATTTTTGACCAAAAACTCAACAAATACCATCGAGCAACCACCTTATTCACCAGATATAGCTCCAGCCGACTTCTTTCTTTTTCCTAAACTCAAATTACCACTTCGTGGCACCCATTTTCATTCGGTAGAAGACATAAAGGAGAATTTGCGGCGAGCACTGAACTCAATTCCGGAAAAAGCGTTTAAAAAATGTTTTGATGATTGGATTATTCGTTGGCGAAAGTGTATCGTTTCTGAAGGAGCATACTTTGAAGGTGATAAAATAAATTTGGATGAATAACTAACATTTCGTGTGTTATTGATCTTTTCCCGGTACTTTCTTGACAGAGTAGTATAACCGACTTAAGGCGGTATAAAGCACAAGAAATGAGAAATTTCTTCGAAACGTCGTAGAACCGTAATAAACTATTATTTTTTAACTCGTTTTTTTGTAAACGGTTCACAAAAAGTTATAATTTCTTTTCACATAAATAGAATGTTTATATTTATGTTAAAAAAGTTGTTAACATTTTTATTTTTTAATCTACGATTTTAATATTCAAATGATATAATAGTATACTCGTAGTACCTGGGCGACCGAGCTTTACTCGGTGTCATATAAAAAAATAACAAAAAAAAGTCTGACCACATTGCAGGATTCGAATCCACATATTTCAGCTTGGTAGATCTACGCTCTAGCCACTGTACTACTGAGAAGGTAAACTCTTCGTATAACCGACTTAAGGCAGTATAATACTTATTATACTGCCTTAAGTCGGTTATACGACTTACGACAAAAAGGTATAAAAGCAATTTAACGTAAAACTTTGTGTTCTATAATTTTCGCCTAGCACTCTTTTGCTTAATACTTACCGTTGTAGAGTTGTACATTCTCCTTACACATTTTCCCTAGTTATGCAACTTTACAAATTTTATTGTTTTAGTTAAAAATTAGAAAAATTGCTTTTCTGACTGCTTTTTGTTTGTTATTCGAGTGAAGCCGGGGGGCTAGCGTGTCGAAATTTTACATTCAAGTTTAAAACACTTTTATGATCATGTCAAAAAATCAGTCTTATTATCGAAATTTCGATTTCAAGCGTTATTTGATTGGATTGAAAAAAGAATATGATAAGTAGTTGAATATGTGAAAGAGTATACCAACCATCCACTGCGTATATGAATATAACTTTAAAAAATATTTTTACTTTTCTTTACCAAATAACACAACTTACAATGAAAAAATAAAATGTACGCGAGTACATGCAAGAATACATCACAAATTGTTCCCTAATTTCAAAAACTTAAAAAATCGGTGACTATAGTTTGCGGCTGAAACTGAATATTTGACTCCTCTCAGATTTTAAGAATAATAAACAAAGTAATTGGGATTTTGTATGATAATGCACATACATATTATGTACGTACTCACAGACGACCTTACCCACAAGATTTGTAATAGAAAGGCGCCATTGTCTGTCTGCATGTGCACGTGTGGAAGTGACCATTGTAAAAATCATTTCAGTACAAAATGAATAATACAAAATTTATAACAGAAGTAAGCACAGTTCACCCAGTGACACTGGTTGTGCTAAGTCCCAAATCAGTGTCCGTCCTTGTCTAGTAGTCTATAATTACATGTTGCATCTCAGCCTTACGAGACGGCACGTTAAGTAGAGTTGCGAAGAATTGTATCGATATATCGATATTGTTTCAACAAATTTAAAATTTATAATGACTATTATCATTCTTTGAAATTACGTGCCTAGTTTAAAATTATCTTCTTTCATCCTTATTACATATAACAACTTTACATGCATACATGGGTGATTTTAAAAAAAGTTGTACATAACACAAAAGAAACACAGACATTTCGTTATACAAAGGACTACAATGTTAAAAAAAGGATTTTATAAAGAACAATTCATAATAATGATATTTTACGGCGTCATAAAATGTTTAAGTTTGGCAAAAAAACAAAAGTTTACTAAATCGTAATTTCGTTAAAAATTTCAGAAATTTTTTACTTAAAAAATAAAAAAAAATCTCTTACAAAACGAAAACAATAGTATAATCTTTGAGACGTTAATGAGATCATTTTCTTAACAATAAAAAGACAACTTCTTTTGTAGAACTTCAGATATTCTTCCATTAAAATAAATTCATAAAGTTATGCTAATGTAAAAAAAACATTGATTCATACCATATGCACACAGCTTTATAACCATTTCTTTGTGTAACGTTACACATTGTTACATAGAAGAACGATATTTCATTGCGTCAAAATAAATTCAAACAAATTACAGAAAAATTCTCAGTGGAATGATCTAATTTCACTCGTATTCTTTTTTTAGTTTACGAAATAACCGAATAAATAAAGTTATTGAAGTATTCGTATAGTACTTACCTTATAAATCCACGTTACATACAAAGCTGAAATGTCAATAAATTAATATGGCCGCTCTGTCGCTTGTTAAATTGGTAGAAGTGTCGCCAGTCTTAAATGAACTAAAATTGCGTTTAAATAAGTCAATTATGTACCTGATTTTGTCGTTCCACACAGGTGTAACACAAAAGATTACAAAAGTGAACATGTGTATACATTCTATTTAGCTTGGCATAAGTTTACAATTTTAAAAGAATTTTTGTCCTTTTTAATAGAACCATATCGGACTTGATGCACACTGAACTAAATTTAATAATATTTTTTACGAAATTGACGTCAGTCAATGTTTTTACTGTCGAGGGCATCAGTCATGGGACATCACGAAATTATATGGACAAGTGAATAGGACTCTCGTTTTCTTTCTGCTATCGTCTATAATATAAGTAGAATCCAGGTACTGAGACTTTTGATTTCCAGGTTCAATTATATATAATCTTAAAATCGAAACAAACTCATGACATCGACAACAAGTTCTTCATATTACGATATTTTTTGGCAAGGACAAACATTGTGAGTGTAATGTACATCTTTTTTGAAAATGACTCACATATCTTGAGGTAGTCAGAGAGGACGGAGCGCCAAGCTTGGCGGTCCTTACATACTTCTTTCGCTTCATGAAATCTCGTCATTCTCCTTACACATTTTCCCTAGTTATGCAACTTTACAAATTTTATTGTTTTAGTTAATTGGCATATAAAATATATGTACTTAATATATGTAGGTATATACGAGGTGATTTTGAAAGGATAGGTAAATGCGAAAGTATATTAAAGTACTCATGACCACGAAAAACTTGCGCTACAACTTTGCCAAAAGTCAATAGTGTAACCCCTCAAAGTTTAACAATAAATAAAGGTAAGGCAACACTAATAGTAACGTTTTTACGTCGCTAGCAAGTTTTTGGAATATATGGCCTAAAAATGGGGTTGTACATATTTTTTCTATTAAATGAATGTTTGCTTTTTGTATGGAAAACAAAATAAACATATCCCTTAAATACATCTGCAATATAATAGTCAACAGTGACACGTTGAAACCGCGGCGAATTTATATCCCCTTTCACAATAACCTTGTATATATATATGCATATATTACATATTTGATTTGAATAGAAAATTCAATGATTTAGACCAATTTTCTACTCCTATTTCAAAACAATGAATTTTGTTTTGATTACATAGTACAATGTTTCTCTTTTTTTAAGAGAAACTCATAAGTAGAGATCTTGTATATTCTATGACTTATCGATATGGAGTATCGATATGCATAATCTCTTTTTCCTCTCGTACGTGCGTTACCCGTGCCTCCCGCTTACGTCCCATTCTTTTACTTGACAATAGCTTACTTAAAAATTGGTAAAATCACTTGACTCATAGTGGTCTGTGTACGTACTAATCTAATCTAAGATAGGTTATTGTACGAAATGAAGATATATTTCTATTGTTAATTGTTTATTCGATACTTAGCACTATTTCGAAAACAATATTCAAAACGCTATAATAATTTTAATGATTTTAACTGCGATAGGTAAAATGTGCAGCATAGCAGTGCGACTATACCTAAAGTTAAAGACTCATAGTAACGAACTATTTTTTCCTTTTATAGCGATCATATTTAGTCAGTCGTTACATCAAGGTCAGTAGCGCTAGTACACCAGCATTATACATTTTGGAAGTATATACGAGTAACTACTACAATGCATTAAAAATCAGAGAAAATAAATAATAAATAGAAACCAATCACAATGCATCCCAAGTAACCCTCACAGTAATTACTAATTACAATATTATGGTATTATCTTGAGTTAGAAATTACAGGAATAATAAAGATAGTTCGATAGATAATAGTTCACAATTTTTTATTTAAATTATTCGTTTGATTTTTATTAAAAAAATATTACGTATGTATATTTGACATGCCTAAACAATATACATACATAATATATGGTAGGTAAGTATTACCACTTTTTGAAATCATTAAATTAAAATCTATCATAATAATATGATATTAAACTTATGAGTTTTTTCTGATTACGATCTATTAGTAAAAAACTTATAGTTAGACATGAGAAACACTAAAGTGATGTGTGCTGATGATCCGTTAAATAACGTATGCACAATGCGTTCATTTGCATTGACGTTAATACAAAAATTGCTGGCAGCATTGCAATCTATGCTTTTGCATCTTAGCTAAGATACAAACGTGACCAGCCTACTTGAAGATTTGCGTAAGCTTTTTACGTTACGCAACACATACAATTAATTTATTTACGATATCCAATGCCAAGTAGGAAGTGCTTATTATAAATACTACACATTTAAATGATTCCATTAGTAAACACAGACGACTGTTTATAAAATACTTTGGAACATATAAGAACTTAAACTGTTTTGTTAATATCTGCACGTTTTATGTTAAATATTACGTCAATACAAACGTCATTAAGAGAAAATACGAGTATCAAATATCTATAAATAATATTATCATGTAGTATAGGTGTCTTCATTGATCGTTACTTATCGCGGTCACCGACAATATCCGGTGGTCATGCGCAAGCAAACTGCGGCGTGGGATTATGAAACTCGGCAGTGTTTGACGTCAATACCGACCGCAACCCTGCGCTTTCTCCACGAACTGAGTGAGTAGTTTCCACTACAAACGTGAGATTTGTGATGAATAAAACAAGCAACGTAATGTCCTCGCGTTACAATCGGACTTTGAGTAATTTCATTTTATTTTTGTCTCGTAAATTTCACAACGTAATTCATTTACTGTGAGATAAACAATATTTTAACGTTTCGTACCTTAAAAGGAAAAGCAAAATCCTTTTAACATCACTAATGCCATCCGTCTATCACACTCAATTTTCTCGGAAAGTATGCAGTGTACAGATTAGAAAGACATAGTATACATAGACCTTATAACTCTAGCCTGCCCCGTACAAGTACGGCAAATAAAATGCAATAAAATGTAGATGTGTGGGTGCTGTTTTCTAACGAAAAAGCAGTCGATTAGCTTATCCGACAATAAATGTGTGTCGCGTGTACAGGTGAGTCAGCTTATCTGATTTGCCTCACCGTTGCTGTACGGACACAACGCTTGGAGTTATTTATAATTTTTATGGCATAAAACCATGTTATTAACCTACACACTCGTATTTTGCACTAATTAACACTTTAAAATATTCATAGTGAATAAAAGAAAGAGAAAATAAAGTATACTCGACCATTCCTTCTCCCTTTTCTCTTAAACTATATACATAGTTGCGGGTGTCCATTGGCGGCGGTGATCACTTTCCATCAGGTGACACGCTTGCTCGTTTGTTTTGTTTCTAATATAAAAAAAAAACTCGACCATTCCTCCCTTTTTTCTCTTAAACTATGTACATACTTACCAGAATAAAATAAAAGGAAAACAGAGTATTCTCGACCTTTTCTCCTCCCCTTTCTCTGCAACTATATACATATATACATACTTAAAGTTATAGATACCGTCAGAAAATACAGCCACTAAAAATATATACATATACTAAAAATACAGACGGTTTACATAGGTATATAGTTCAAGGTTACAAAATTCTGGAAATTATTTCTACAAAATAACTTTATAAATATGGTATGGGACCCTTCTCGCTCGAGTCGAGCTCACATTGACCATTTTTGTAACGACGTTTATAGTTAACTACGACGATGTGTTAAAAACTACAATGTCACAAATGGGTGCATGCCTAGCTGTAATTTAATTGTTTTACGACTGTGTTTACAATTTTTGCAACAGTTATAAACAAGTCATTTATGGTCAAAATTTTACATTATACACTGAAACGGACTAGTTTTTGACGTCAATGCAAAAAACGGGATTAAATTTTAGGTTGTGTACTTTTTAACTGCGACATTCAAACATTTGTTTACTGTTTGCCGTGTGTATTAATAATCTTACGTAGCTAACAAAACACGCGAATACGACGTTATTGAGAAAAACAGTCATCGAAAAGTGAAAACAAATTGCGAGTAGGAAAATGCAAATATTTCATAGAAAGAATTCTATTGTAATTAATTTGTTGCCAAACAACCATGCTTAAGCGTGATGATGATGACATAACGCATTGGCGCCGGCTGTGCGCCATTTTTCTGTCCGACGCCAAACACTATGAAAATACATATGCGTTACACACACTATTAAAATTCCATCCGTAATTCTCAATTGAGTCTTATCTCTCTTGCAAATTGCAGCCTCTACGTAACGTACAAATACTATAGGATATAGCCAAATGTACGATAATATTTAAAACTGTATTCTTCTTCTTTTTAATAAGTAATACAGAATAAGTAACCAGTTCATCGTGGATACGAATACAAGTGATCTGAAAAAAAAGTCCGAAACGCCAGAATTCGGCGTGTGAGTATATGTAGTTTAAAATACCCGTAACGTGTGTCAGAGCACGAAAGGCCATAAATTTTGTTTTGATTTCAATATTTCGTATCGAAATATTTGAAACACAACGCTTGTGAAAAAACCTCGGTATCCGTCTATTACAGACGTTTATCTTGGAGACTATGTAAAAAAACATCTATTTGAAACAGTTTCAGTATTTTTAGCAAGTTGTGACCCAAATATAGATGTGAACTTCAAAAGTCGAATTTTGACTTAATCTTAAGTTAGTTTGTGAGCTTAACTATTTTAAAAAACATTTTCCTGATGACTTTAGTCTTCGTGTGAGGTATCAAATAAAAACTCCATAGGTAGGTACATATATCACGAATTCAATATGCGTTACTTTCTACTACTTTTTTTCGAATGAATCACCTAAAATTTCTATTCTCCCATCTCATCTCCTAAAGTCTGAAAAATCCGAAAGATAATTATCAGGATTGCATTGGTAGGTTAGAGATTTATTTTTGAAAAGAAAGCTCTATGAAAAACCATGTTTTGCGTTTGATAACAATTCATAGTATGTCTATGATTCCTTAAGTTCATTTTTTATAAAAAATAGACAATACACTACAAACAGTATACATTATGGATGACTCATAGGTAAACTATGACGTGCAGTTCCTAGTAAAATATGGTTTCGATTCATAACAGGAACCTAGATTTAGTCATGATGCTACTACAGCGTCAATTTGTCTCATTAAGTTTGGGTAGATGAATCATTGTAGCTACAGACAAAAACGCCTGAATTCCATTTTGAAGTATTCAATGAGGCCAAAAATATTAAAACTTAGCAATCGTATAATATGGATTATCAGATAAACCCTGTCAAATATTAACCTAGCGATAATGAAAACTCTATTTTCGTTGATACTGTGTTTTGCTTCCGTACCAATATCAACAAACTGATATCAAGTGTAAATAGTATTTTGTTTCAATCTGCAGCACACAATTTGAATGGAATAATTTCGAGTTCGACTAAAAATTTCGAACTACCCTTTGACTTCAATTCATAAGTCATAATTTTCGAATCTGTTTTCTGCGAGATACGACCTTTTTGTCTCCTTATTTATAGGGTTTCGTAGCTAAATGGTAAAAAAACGGAACTCTATAATTTCGTCCTATTCATATGTCCGTCAGCCTGTCCGTATGTCAAAGCCATTTTACTCGGAAAGTATTGGCAGTACACACACATACGCATTCATGTAACTGACGGATGAAAAAAAATCCAGTGCACATAAGCATATGAGATGATACAGAGATTTTAAACCTTTAAGTCGAAAAGTTGGTGAGATTTGCGCTACATAAGACATAAATTCGTAAGAAGAGGCTATCCTCCTTTCCCTCTAACTATTCAACTGGTGGATTTTCAAATGGTGGATAATTATAAAAATTTTAAGGTATAGTAGAACTTAAAATACTCATCAAACATTGGCTTTAGATTTTTTGTGTAATTGTTAAGTTAAGCCCTATGCAGACATAGCTTCGTTTTTCAGTGTCTGAAAAATACTACGAAATACAAACTTATTTTTGCTACCGATTAAATGAATATTGTGCATCCCGACTATAGAACCCTCCACAGCGCGTGGTATGAACTGGACTGGTTTTTATATAAGTTTAGATGAATAGCACGGACTCACTGAAATAATTAGTCATAAATGTAGTCTTCCGAAGAGCATCCACAATTTTAATCAACCTATTAGTATGCCACAGATTGCTGCACAGTCGTAAAACTATTGTTAACGAAATAATGAGAAGAGTACAGAATTAGATCTTTTAATGTCAAACAGAACAAATTAGGAATAGGGAAAACAAACAATAGTTAATTATGATATAAAGGCTGCCTTCTCAGATAACTAAGTTCTTGAAATTTTCCTAGAACTAATATGAAAACAACGCTCACAAAACCGTCTAAGGAGATTCGTTACGGCTCTGGTAGTGGAAATGATACCTTTAAATGGCATTTTAACACTTGCCGTAACTTGGCCTCGGTGATTTAAATCATGATTAAGGCGATTAGGTGTTGTTAGCAATTCCAGGAGGCTGGCATCATCTCTATTTATAGGCAGTCGGGACACATGTAAAGTACACCAGTTTATTAGTCTGTGTACTTTCAAACTTCAACAGAGTTAAAACAAAACGTACGCCGATTCAGTTTTCCATATTTAGTGGGTCTCCTAGGTTAGAGTACATACATTATATTTACATTTTAAATGAATTTTTTGTTTGTTTTTATGGCTTTGCTGCTCTTTTGCTATGCATCAAAATCGTCAGCCATATAGTTATTTCATATGCTGTATAATAAGCAGTGTCTACAACCTATATGTACTATAAAAAATTGTAAATCGTACAATGTAATCGTACAATGTACACAATTGTACGATTGCTACATAATATTTATTCGATTTAAGATAACATGTTATTTTAAAAAAGTACAATTAAATAAAGCTTTTTTAAAAAGAAATAATACAGTAAACTTTCGTTAAATTTGACTTATATTATACTAACGACCCAACCCGGCTTCGCACGGGCAGAATTTTTTTTGATAATAAAATACAGCCTATTTTACTCGCTGATAATATAACTTTCTATAGGTGAAAGAATTTTTGAAATCGGTTGAGTAGTTTTTGAGTTTATCCAGTACATACAGACAAACGAAGTTTACCTCTTTGTAATATTTAGTATTAATTAGTATAGATATTATACTCAGATTAAAAAATATATATAGATTGATTCTTCTATACAAAACAAGTGAAGACCACAAATTGAAAGAGGGTTGTAATTATATAAAATATTTTGCAAAATAAACACATTCTGCTTTACCATAATTTAAATATAAAAAAATGTGGAAACTTATATTATATTAAAGGTTCCAATAGTATTTACAAATAATTATAAAAAACTTTTGCAAGTATATTAAAATTCCGAAATGTTTTGAAAAACTTGAAAAAATAAATTGGGAGTATTGCAATACCATTTACCTGAATTAAACCGGAATCGACAAGATGGTGTGTTATTAATAAATAGGTGTTATTAATTATTTTACTTGGTAAATGTAGCATTATTTTCTATAAATGTCCAAAAATATATATATATATATATTTATTTAATTGGTGAGTATAAAAAATCCAATAAGTATACTAATATGGACAGCGTAATATGGACAGTGCCTATATTAGTATTTTCTGTATGAAACTATTATCAATAATAATTGATTTTCGAGTGACATACTTCAGTTTCCTTTAGAGAAATATAACCTTTAATTATTTTATATATCACAAAAAGTTAAAGCCCAATATGGAGTTAATGATGATAATAACCCTTTAGAGGTATAGGTACGTACCTATGTTACCACTTTTGTGTGTCTGCAACAACAAATCTTAAATGTATAAACTAATCACTAAATCAAATAAATCAACTTCTAATATCATATTAATAAATAATATTTAATTTTTTGTAGGTACTGCGAATACCAGTTACTGTTATTTTTATTTTTAGGCAGAAAATAAAAATGGAATAATATTTCAATGGGAAATATGGCAACACTAAACAAGTTCATTATAATAAGACTGTTTGGCGGGAACGGGAGAAGTGAGGTTGTCATTTTTTCGATTTTCTATTTTTTACATTTTTAGGAGTTTTAAAGTGCAACAGTGATAGTCTATTGTGTTTTAAAGTTCTGTGTAAGTGAAAAGAATGGAGGAGATCCAAATAAACATGTGTAGCTGAAGTTTTCGCACTCTTCCAAGAAGTCCTTTTTTAACTTCAGTAAAGCCTACTATCGCTTTACTGGAGGAGTGTTAGGGACGGTTAATGTTTCTCTAGAAGTCTTTAATATTTCGATTGAAGGACTACATTGTCCATGGTCAAGAATAAATTTTAAATAAAAAAAAATATAAAAAAATAAATCATTATACGAGTAATGTTCTAATTTTTATGTTTATTTTTACCTAAACAAAATACCGCGTTTATTTTGGAACCGAAATTGATTGCCGTTTTGCTGTCGGCCGCTGCTGCACTTTGTGTAAATTGAGCCTTATATTATTTTGACACACCACACGTTGCATTATGTAAATATACGTATGTATATTGATCTAATTACATCCCTTGTCACACGCTTCGTTATCTAAGACAGCAGGGGCTGCAGTCCCGACATAGCGATTATTTTCGTAAACTACCGATCGATAAAAATAACAAAAAAAGTCGCTTGCCATAACGATAAGCACGAACACTTTGCGAACTGTCAAATTTCATCGTAAACATTATCAGCAATCGTAAAGTTGACAGATACGATATGATTCCAATCACAGTCGATAGTTTTAATGCAGAGACTTTCAAAAATCGTTAAAAATTAATCGTTATGACTTATCAACCGAAAACGGTCGTAAAGCGATCGCTATCTATGTCGAGACTGCAGGGGCAGGGCGGCGAGACAAGTGAGGGAAATTTTGTAAAATCCAAACGCTCGCTAGAGTTATTACTCGTCAAAAGTGCCATTTGGCTACGTTTCATACGACGGTTTTCACACGAATTTACTTTTCGTTTGATTTAATAGAAAGTTAACGTTTAATTACCAATTTAAAATTCGTTACGCTAGACCACGTGGTATTTTTCATTCAATTCTACTAGCATTTACGACAATTGAGCCACTGTCTAGGCCCCCAGAACCACATCGTAAGTAGTGTTAAAAACACAACTCTGCCTCATTATTTCTCATGATGAAGTGAAAAGATAGTAGGAACATCAAAATAGTTACTTCATAGCTAACTATGACGATATTATAACAATATGTGGGGGGTATGTAAAAAGGTAGGTACATACATACATATCTTCACGCTGTATCCCTAACGGGGTAGTCAGAGAGGACGGAGCGCCAGGAGTCGCGGTCCTTACACACCTCTTTCGCTTCCTCAAAACTCATCATTCTCCTCACACATCATAAAAAGGTAGGTGATTTATTAAAATACACTATGAAATAAAATACTATGAAATTAACGGAAAGGGTATATATTGATAACCTTTTACCCGAGGGATAATATGTGACAAAAGAACAGGGACGTAGTACATTACATTGCTTCGTCAGGTAACTCAGGTTACATTGAACCCGGTGCCCCCGGTCGTCAGAAGAATGACCGGTCCATGGCCGAGCCCCGCTGAATATGCAGCATCAGGCGCCTTTAATATTAATACGCAGCTACTTAGAATACTCTTAGGGTGACAATCACTAAAGTAATCGGACCCGAGGCAGTTGACCTCACCGTAGTCTCTCTTAACAATTCAGCTGATCTAGCGGCGTTCTGCTTGTAACGCTATGGTACTTCGGTATTTAATACGATCACTGGTATATTGGAATGTCTGTTAAATTTATGATCTCGGTATGTGGTGTTGGTTATTAAACCAAGCATTAGGTCTTTTATTTTATGTGGCTTAAGACCTACAATAGGTTATTCACCTACCTATTAATCTGCGCTGGATTTGCATAGTAATAGAGGAAATCAAATCTTTATTGACCTCATTATGCGAGAAGACATAAGACCATGACAAAAAACTGTCATAATAAAATCAATTATTAAGAAAAAACAAAAAACCCGACTGCATTTCACAAATTTTACTACTTATTATATATTTGGAATTGGCTATTTATTAACTTTTATTTGATGCCCATATTGTTATACTTTTCCTCTCTGCTTTATTTTTCTCGGGTGCCAGATTGAAATTGTATACCTTTATCACTCCCACAATTGAGCCGAATCTAGTGACGTCTCATATATTAAAATCCGTCAAGCCGTTTAAGCTATAGAGTGTGCCAAAAAATAGACATACATACATACATGAGTATGTACTCACACACATACACACAAAAAGCAGCAAGTTTCATAATAGTAGAAACTTCTATTTCATTTTACTAGAAGCCTAATAAAGAGAACCGTCATTTAACATAAGAATTAATAAGGCTAAATTAAATTCATTAAAACATGTACTATTTTAAAGGAAGATTAGTCATGCTGAAAAAACAATGACTTACGCAGTCACTTTTATTTACATAAATATTTACGTTGAAATATAATGTAAAATAGATGACATCTGCGAAATGTTTTTGTGATGACGTTTTTGAATTTAAACGCATCATCTATTATTATAACTCGCAAATAAACTTTAAAAACAAAAATTAATCATGATTCTTTTAAAACAAAACCTACCTACTACGTACTAAATATTAGGAAACAAATATGCAGTAAATTGATTACATATACATAGATACATTTTATGTAATTTCTTATTTTCACATAATTAAACACTGTAAATCGTTTTTAACTACGTCCCGTTTCTCTAGGTTATCATGTTTTCATTCAATACGTCTTTACTACTATATTTTTAAATAACTTATAGATAATGAACTACATTTCGCCAAAACTTCAAATTCATTAAACGACTCAAAAAAAAATGTTCACTCTTTTAATAACTTTTAAGCCTCTAAAACTAACCTCCAAAAGTCTAGAACTCATTTTTATTGTGCATGTCTGTTTATGGATTACTAAGAATAGAATGATACATTATGCATATGTGCATATTATTTATTGATCTCGGACCAATAATAAAATGGACAGAATATTTGCTCTAAGAGCATGTCTATTTTTTTATGACCTAGTTTCTAGACTTTTGCTAATGTGCGTGACTAGAGTCAAATTACAACGTTATACATGTACATGAGATATTTTTATTTTTGTGAATACTAATAGCTAAAATATCTAAGATTTACGAGTATTTCGCAAATAATTATTTAACGTAGGTATGTAAAGTCGGTCATGAGCTGACACAAATTATATCGACAGTGCGAGGTTGTTATACTTACTATAGCTAACTTTTTTACTCACGTTTACGCCAATGAGATAGAAAGAGACGAAAATTCGTTTGAAAAAGCTTATTATGGCTCCGTCCATTATGTTTTTTGGTCCGAGTTATTGATACTTTAAAAATAAACACAAGCACAATATAGTAATGAACACATAAGACGTACATTTATGTTACACAAATCACACTACGAGTAAAAAATATGTACATCATAGATAGATAAATATCTAATATCATTCTAACCTACCCTACCATTCGTATGAAATGTTAATGTATCTATATACTAATTTCAAATGAGCGATTTACATAGTGGCTACCATTCAGAAATGAGAATATCATCAAAATCAATGGTAGCATTCAACCAGCCGAGTGTTTTATGAATAACGAAGAACTAAGACGTCCGTGCATAGTTTACATGTGTTTACATGCTATTTGAAAATGTGAATAACTTATAATATATTAAAATTTATAAGGATTTTTTACAACAAATCGTGTAGTTGAAAAATACGTGAAACGAAACATAATTTGAAATATCAATTAGCATTAAATGACGTCACTCCTAGCTTTTAACTTATACCATGAACTTTGAAGTGAGAGCTAAGATAAGTGAGAGATAAGAGCTGCGTCATCGGAAGTCAATTTGGTATTAGCTGACGTCACTCCTAGTTTTTAACTTATACTTTGAACTTTGAAGTGAGAGCTAAGAAAGAGATAAGAACTGCGTCATTAGAGTGAAGAATTTTTTCTAAATTTTCAAATCAATTGAGAAGATACGTACTCAAATAAGACAACTGCAAAAACAACGCTAACTTAGTTTCATCACTAAATAATATATAAAATATTAAATATCTAATGTATATATACATTGGTATATAATATTTTATATTTTATATAATATAATCGTACTTGTAACTGGTAAATATTGATATTATATTATTAAATATGACCTATTGTTCCGTGCTAATATGTAAGAGGTATGGAGTAGAAGTTCACAAGTTTCTTTGAAACGTCCTCAATATAAAAAATTTCTTCATAATATACATAGTTATTCACCTTCGCGATCATAATATGTAACAAAAACAATAATAAATCATTCCTAAAATTATAACGATATTTCTATAACGTTATAACAAATGTGAAAAATTGACTGATAACAAACAACGATTGCGCTATCTACTTAGAACTTTTACTCACTTCCCCATTATCCCAGCAAAAGATCTTTTTTCGCAACAAGGTAGGTACAATACAATAAATAAAGTACATAAATAAAGTAGGAAAAAATTATTTGACTTATTTAAGCTTCCAAAGTAACCGCCGAACGTGAAACTCGACATTTAAAGTTCATCACGTCTGTCTTCTATTGAAATGGATGTGACAGACAAGTAGACCGATACCGAAGAGATTAACTAAGAGCGCTTATTATTCGATTTTGATCATGAAACAACACAGAAATTCACATTATTAGATTGGTTTTAATTTAAGATACAGAAATCATGACGGAAATAATTATTTTCGCAGTTACAACAATTATCTTTTAATAATAATAATAATAATAGATTTATTGACAAAAAAACTTGATACATTTAAGCCCTGTCTCCTAAACTAGGAAAACCTGTATTTTAGGAGAGTGTCAGTTTACCAATTCGTAATATGTTATAGTGATAGATTTGACTTCCAACATTACCTCGGGGTTTATCACTTTCATTACAATAGACCTACCTAAAACTCCGATAAACGACCACTATGGCTTCAAGAAGCTTCAAGTGTCATGCGGTCATGTCATGGCTGGACAATCATATTGATTAAATCGCGGGTGGACTGAGACCGCGTCGCAAATGGTACGGTGGCGGCACACGAGTTCACGCGGGCCTGTTATGTCGTGATTGATTTGAATCTTTTGTCGGTTGTAACACTTATCAAAAGCGACAAACAAAATTAGTGTTCAAAGTTGACAGTAATTTAGTTATTTACATGTTATATATATATATTTTTTTATATCAGAGGGGGCAAACGAACAAGCGCATCATCCGATGGAAAATTATCATCGCCGCCCATGGACACCCGCAACGTCCAGGGAGTCACGGGTGCGTTGCCGGCCTTTAAGGAAAGAGTAGGCTCGTTTCTTGAAGGTCCCTAAGTCGTAACGGTACGGGAATACCGCCGCTATAAGCCGCAAAATTGTCGTACGTGGTAAAAAATGTCGTAAAAATCGCACAGTTGTAGACCGCCATCCATCAAGGTGGTGAGGATGAAAGGACAGTCGATTGCGTGACGTACGGTAACGGAATTCAGCAGCAGGCAGTACTCCGAACAATTTCTCAGAACATTCCCAATGATAGATCCGGTAAAATATGCTTAGGGACGCAACGTCCCTCCTCAGGGCCAGAGAATCGAGCCGATCAGAGAGTACCGGATCGCCGATAACCCGAACCGCTCTACATTGTATGCGGTCAAAAGGAAGGAGTTGATACTGGGGCGCTCCAGCCCAGAGATGGGAACAGTATTCCATGTGAGGCCTAATCTATGCCTTGTAAAGTTGTAGGCGATGGGTCGGCGTGAAATACTGTCCCGCTCTACCGAGCACACCCAGCTTTTTCGAAGCTAATTTAGCTTTGCCCTCCAGATGACCGCGGAACTGAACGTCGCTCGAGATATCGACGCCAAGGACTCCAATAGTCGGCTTGGCATCAAGGGAAGTACCTTCAAAACTGAGAGATACGACAAAGGGACGTCTTTTTGCGGTTAACGTGCAAACTTGTGTCTTAGAGGGGTTAATTTGGACTAAGTTTAGTCGGCTCCAACTTGAGACATGACTTAACATGTTCTCAATATTATATAACAAAATCTACCTCATTCTTCACGAAATAATAGTTTTCAGTACTTGCACCCTTTTTGCCGAATTACAAGTCCATAATTCAATGTCAAAAGTTCATTTTCAAAGATTAGATTGTTCAGGTTTTGACATTAAAAAAGATTCAGCCGAATGCTAGTGATCCAATCATTCGTTCATTGATATCGATATTGTTAAGCATATACAGTTCGCGTATTCTCAACATGACATGAAAGATCGATTTTTTTTTTTTGTTTATCGGAAGGGAAGAAACTCCGCACGAGCACCCAACCGCCTCCGACGCCTCACGAGAGAACGTCGGGCGCGACCGGGTAGTGCCGGGCTCGAACCGGCTAAAACTACCCTCCACCGCCACTTGACCCTACAGGCCGTCGTAGCGAGCCGAACGCGTAGCGGGGAAGCGCGGAGGGCGCTCTCCGATGAAAGATCGAATTATAGTTACAAGTTTACATAATACTGCTGCATTTATGTTTTTAATGTAGTATGCGTTTTAAAATATAATATAGATGGATGAGTTTATCTTGTCTGTTAAAGTTGTCTGAATTACACCTTTTTCACATTAACTGCATACAAAATCGAATTCATATTGGAAATCTCTGGAATTATTGAATCGATGGACGATACGATACAATCATCAATAATACTTTTAAATGATAGCAATCGAATGAGCGAATCGATCACGAACGATCCGAATGTCACGGATCACTTATATTCATATATTATTATCGTAGTCATGTTTCGAAAATAATAATATTATGTAATTGTTGACAGAATGAATACAGGTACCGACATCATATTTAACATTATAAAAAAAATAATCGCTAAAATCTCTAAAACTAGATTATAAAATTATTTTTATGTATTCAACACGGCAACTTCTAGTCTTTATGTATTACATGAGCATAAAACATGTCATAAATCACAATCATAGTGCATGGTCTCCCTAAAAGCACGCGCTGGGGTCGTGTCGAGTAACGCACATTGTTTATTTATGGAGCCAAAGATTGTCATTCCCAATTAGGTATAATTTAACCCCAATTGCTAGACGATCAGTCATATTCGCACGGGCGTCGGAGTCATTTTATAAACTAAATTTATTATTTGTTTGAGAATAAAATGGTACGAGTATCTTAGAATAAAATCGTAGATGCATAAGTACGAATATTATAAATTCACAAATAAAATAGACACAGTAACCGAATGTCGAATTTCGAATAATATCCCATATCTCTACATTTAATGACAAATTAGAAGAGTATGGACTTTTTGGCGGGAACAGGAGAAGTGAGGTTGGCATTTTATTCAGATTTTCTATTTTTTACATTTTTGGGAGTTTTAAAGTACAACAGTGATAGTATATTGCGTTTTAAAGTTCTGTGCAAGTGAAAAAAATAGAGTAGGTCTAAATAAACATGTGTGGCTGAAATTTTCGCGCTCTTCCAAGAAGTCCTGTAAAACTTCAGTTAAGTCTACTGTCACTTTACTGGAGAAGTTTTAACGTTTTATATAACGATTCTACTTATACTATTACAATACGTGATATTGGCAAATGCGCTAATCGCCATGCCATGAAGAAAGAAAAAAAAAAAGATTAGTATGACAACTGTATGTACCTACACTTGAGCGACTAGACAAGTGGCCAACGCTTCGCACAATCGAAACGCTTGCTGGCGTTATTGCACGTTAAAAGTGCCATTGGCTACGTTTTTACATTTTGTTACGGCGGTTTAACTGAATAGAATGTTAATAAACGTTTGACCACCAATTCAAAATTCGTTATGCTAGATCACGTGATACTCGTGAAACTATTCTACCATTATTCTACTAGCCTATATGACAATGAAGTTACTCTCCTAGGCCTCATGTATCATATTACATTCGTAGGTAGGTGCCGCGGAAGTGCGAAAGGGCGCCCGCAGCCCCGGCAAATGGTCCTCCGGAGGAACACTATGAGATTTTAGTGGGTAGACTTGACTAGCGAGGAGTTCCATGTACCTTTCCCGCCGGCCCCGGTTTGAACAGGGAAATATAAAGCATTTCTTCACTTTTTATACAAGATAGGTAAAAAGTCCAATCATACATTATAATTACTTGAAAAATTAGTACTTTAACGGAGTCGCATATTTTCCCACGCAGCTTATGAAAATCGCCCAAATGATAGTAGTTGTGTTTATTTTGTGTTTATTAAAATTGAATTGCATACGCGATAAGCTAACAACGTCACTATATCCGGTACCAATTTGCCATGTGTCAAAGAATATTATATATATACTATGCCATGCATTTATGCTATGTAAGTCTATGCTACTATCAAGTAAAATATGACCAAGGTATAATATCGTTGCGCATTGATGGTCTTATATGATTGTTGATTTGCACGTCAATAAGTGACAGAACAGTATGTTTGCATGTGTATGTATCTCTATATGTATATGTTTTCCGGCAAATAATGGAATGTATCTGTCTATGAATACACGCCTACCTATCAGGGCGATCAGAGTACCCTACTCAATAAAGTCAAAGAAAAATGTTGTTGAACTTTCTAACAAAGCGCCTAAAACAGACCGTCAAAAGTAAAAACTCAACTTTTGAGTTAACATCTAATTTTCAGCTATCGCTATAACTGTCTACGACAAAATAATAGTCCCCGAAACAACTGTAGTGACAGACAGGCAGACAGACGGGCACTGAGGTGACAAAATAACATTCTTTTTTCAAATTTGGGACAGAACATTAGAGTCATAGGTAAGTCCAACTAAATAACAGTAGCATTGTATTTTCGAACTGAAGACAGCGTAGTTTGGCGATGGACTTTGAATTATACACAATTATGGAAAGGAATGTAAGGTTAATCGTTAGTACTGTTAGTAGAAAACATCATTGCACAAAAAACAAGTACTTAGAAAAGATGACTGTATAAGAAAATTGCCTTAAGGCTCCTACACACTGCCGGCGGTATGCCCGATGGCTGTCTAGTCCGGTGGGCATGCCGCATAAACAAGTCGCCGGGCTGTCGGGGTATGTCAGCGGGTGACAAGCGGCGCAAATGGCCAGACAAGCGGCTGTTTGCCCCCAACATTCGAGAGGTAGTGTTTTGCGACGTAAGGCATATAAAATGATTTTTATTTGTATCGACGAAGTCTTGCTGCTTCTTATAGAAAAGTTTCACAAAAATAAGATTTAAAATGTCAAAATCTTAATAAGTCATCCTTAAAAAATTAAAAAACGTACTATTGCGCAAGTACCGACAACGAATATCATCTTTTTTTATAATTGTCTATCATGAGTCTACAATTCTGCCACTTTCAGCAAAGTAAACTTGGCTCAAAATAGTCTTATTTTATTTTATTGGCTTTTTCGCAAATTAAAACAAATATACCACAGCTGCGATGGCGACTTTTACAACTTCGGTTTTCATTATTAATATTATAAACACCCATTATACACCACTAGCGTTCTGAACGACTGTCGCAAACGAAATGATGCTCAGCGGATTATTGTATCATATGCGGCATTGATACTGGCCGCATTCCTGCGTGGCTAAAGCAAAAGTCCGGCTATGCCACCGACATAGTGTGAAGACACCTTTACAACTCAGGCAAAATACTACCTACTTGTATAATATATACATAATTACAATGACACATAGATAATTACGACCTATTACGTATATTAAATAAATTAAACGTAAAATAAGCAGATACTACTACAACAAATTAAGCTAAGTATACCTAATTAAATTATAAAATTAAATCGAAACGAAAACCAAATTCAATTATTGAACGGAAAAATATTTTATAGATATTGTAAACGTTTTCATAATACATCATTTATCTATTCATATATTAATGGTAAACACACAATTCATGCGACTTAAATCTAAATTTTACATACTATTCACAGTGGCAAATTTAACGGAACACGAAAAAAGGATAAATTTTTTTGATTCTTATTACTAGCAGGTTTTACTACATTCCTTTAATTGAAAATTAGAGAAACAATTGACTATCAATTTTCCTGCAATTATTTTGATTTTTTTCTCGGTTTTATGAAGCTTGTGCGTTCTGATTTTAGTCTGATTTTTCTATATTTAATATAAGCCCAAGTTTTGAATTGTAGTCAGCGACGCTGTCATGGTTAATTGAACACTGACTGAGAGAGGACAACTAAGATGAGAAGAAATAATCAAATCTACATAATTTGAAACTGACAACGAAAATCTTTAGAATTCTTTGACGGCCTTTGTCAACAATCCAGCGTAATTCAATGATTCAGCGAAACAAATTCTCTTGCGAGAAGAAGAAGACAAGGCAAAAAAAAGAGCTGTATCTACTTCAGGAAGAGATGACCGTTTTATTAAGTTTATATTCGTAGAAATCTACGTCTAACGGCTCTTCAAGCCAGGAATCGATAATCTAATATAAATATATTCAGTAAGTGAGCGTACGGTACGAAGAGGAATCAAAGAAGCTGATTTAGACTCATTCATACGCTAAAGCTCCAAAACTTGAAATACTTTATCGCAAAACCCCTTTGGATTTTTTGGAGCATCGTTTTTGGAACAGGGACCAATGGGGTAAAGTATTGTTCAATGATGAGTGCAGAATTCTTCTATATCAAATTGATGGAAGACAAAGCATATAGAGACGGAAAGGAGAACGACAGAATCACTGTAATCTTATAACTACGAAGCTTATGGCGTAGCGTCAACGATGGTGTGGGGAGGAATGTTTGTGCAGATCATTGTAGAAGAGCATGAAGTGGCATTATTAATTTTTTTTAATTTATTGTAAAAATTTTTATTAATTATTTAATTTAAGGATTGGTCAACTATTTTTTTGTACTGGTCGGTTAGTTTTATAAATTATTTTTTTATTTATACATTTTCTTAATAACTGAACAGAATTGATAATAATTTACATACATATCAATCCGTGATGAACAAGATACCTACTTTCATGAACAGGAAATATTATAAAATCGAAAAAACCTCAAACATTAGTAAAATTGTCTCTTAGATAACTGAAAGCGCTTTGTCTCCTGGACCAATATACTTGTAGTAGGGAAAAATATCGAAATTTTGTTAAAAGTTAATTTAATATAGTGTATTTATGTAATACATTTCCCGAATTTTTTGTAAGAAATTCATCAGAATATTTGATCGACCCTTAAAATTATCTTAGCTACTTACGATCATAAACAATTAATTCCTACATTCTCGTTTACGTCTGTCTTTTCGGTTCAATTGTTCTACATACAATTATTTGTTAATTAAAAGTTGTCATTCCAAATTACATCTTATGTTCCGCTAAATTTGCCGTTGTGTTTATTTCATTTTTCATACGAATTAGAAGTTCTTGGAATCAAACGCAAACATGACATCTTAGAACTCATGTTTGTAGAAAATCCCAGGAACATCCCGAAAATTTTATTCACAAGGAAGAAAAGGAGAAATGGTGGAATATTTTTCATACCATTTTCCTCCTTTACCTTTTATTCATTTTTTTATACTGTGATGAATTACCAAGCGTTTCGCAAAAAGGATCGTGTCAGCTTTGATTAAAACAAACGAAGTCGACTCGTCAGCACAGGCACCTCTTGAATAATGCATTGCCTCTGAAACGGAGTGCATTTACCTCATAACGTCTGCATTTTTATTGTGATCCCAACACCTCAAGCGTTGCCCTTTATCCTAAAGAATGCCGTGCGCCGTACCCTCCTGTCATTGATTATTCTATTCAAATCACTTGAACATTAAATAGATTCATTAATTTAAAATTCAATATATTCTGTAAGAGTTTGATACATAAAGTCGCAGCTATGCACCACATGAAATGATATTTCATCCTGATAAGGCATTAAGGAAAATATTAAATGTTGAACTTCGCAGTAGATTATTAAAATCCAATTAAAAATATCTATCATCAGGACTATAATCTGAGACAAATAAATCAACGAACTTGGCTGCAGTCACGTACGCTGCACGTAAATTGATCAATAAAGCTATAACTATCACCAATTAATAGAAACAACGATTAGGAAAAAATCACTAACCTTAATATTACCCCGCAATTTTAATCATATTATAATACGAAATAGATGTTATTATAATTAACTATTGACGTATTATGTACAGTAAGTACAAATTGAGATGAACGGAGTAATACATCTCGTAACTGCATATCAAATATTTATTTGCCTAAATATAAAATTACATATTACTATTACACATATACATATATCACCCCATCAAGTATACTTTTAGGTATTAATGAATAACAATTGCTTACTTTAATCATATTATAATACGAAATAGATGTTATTATAATTAACTATTGACGTATTATGTACAGTAAGTACAAATTGAGATGAACGGAGTAATACATCTCGTAACTGCATATCAAATATTTATTTGCCTAAATATAAAATTACATATTACTATTACACATATACATATATCACCCCATCAAGTATACTTTTAGGTATAAATGAATAACAATTTGTTATATAAATTTATACCTATTTGTATGTCACAGAAACGTACACAAAATTAACAAAATACAAACAATGACAGTTGTCTCATTTAAACTTATTTTCTCAACAAAGAGTTTTATACTGACTATAATACAAAATATGCATATAAAAGATTTGTGTGTATATAAAATATAATATTAAGAAAAGTAAAATAGAACGAAAATATTAATATGTATATTTGTGACGGTGAGATGTCTACATACTAATTAAACAATGACTTTTCCTGCAAACCATTAACCAAAAATAAATGTAACTTACACCCAGCTACATTCATTTATGGTAGGTAAGTATATTATGTTTTTACGACTGCAATAACTCATTCATATTATTTTTGAACTTTTTTAGTTTCACAGTATTTGCGACGTATAAACTATAAAGGCAGACAGCAAAGCGTTCGTGATGTATAACGGATATTAGACGAATACTGTGCCGTAAGTGAGTGTAAGTAACTGTGCGAAATGTGCGCGAACAAGCGTGCACGGAAACACCTGTGAAATATTCGCGTACGGAGATAATGCGTGAGAGAGTGCGAACATAGCGCGCGAATTGCGCGTTATCGTAAATAGCTCTAATCTTAGAACATACGTTAATCAAACTTATAACTTACTCTTAAACACATAATCAACGTAAACTGTAGGCAAGTTAACGTTCAACGTTCATAGACAATCAAAAAATACAAATAGTTCTTGCATATAAGGTTTATAGGTCTAGCATATAAATTACAATAGTAAGAAAGAGGTAGACACACATGTCGATGTGACACAATCGGACACTGGACTTCCTTGACGAAGTAGTGACCAATCAGGGATGGGTCATGTAGCGCGAGGAGATGAGAGGAGAGAGAGCAAACATACTTATTTTTAGTGAGTGCATGCCCAACACTATCCGTCCGATCGTCCGTACTCTCATGAAGCATAAGCGGTTGAGTGTGAAACAACAAAAATCCATTAAGTTGAACGCTTCCAGATCACGTCGCCTTCCGAAGGCCGAAGAACACGGAGCAGTCATCGAGCAGTCTTAATAGCGGCGGCTAACCTAACTAGTCCTTTGCGCACGTAGCAAGATGTCTCTCAAGAACAAGATAACCTTATGTAAAACGTCTCTCTCTGCACCTGCACTCAAGAAACAAGGAAAACATTACAAGAATTCAACTACAAAAAAGAGTTTTTGTAGTAGAGTAACGGCACGACACGGCAAGTTGAAGCAGGCAGAGGTCTGATTCAACCTGCCGTAACCCGTGACCTTGAAAATGTCCTAGGTATCATCATTTTGGACATCAGCGAAAACGTTACAACAACAAAAATAAATTGGCTTTTCTTCTTTAATCTTTATATAATAATAATAAACCAAACAAAATCTTAAAATAACGTTATAAAATAATCATGGTTTATTATTGCATAAAAGTTACACGTAATTAACTTTTAACTTAGGCACGAGGCTAGGTAGTTAGGTAATTGCTGTGCAACCTACGGCTGCCTACGTGACTTTGGGCTGAACACGCTACCCTAATCAAATCACATTTGGATGGAACTCATTAGATGACAAGCATCTTAATCGACTTACATAAAATTGTTTTTCATTGTAATTATAAGAATGTACTTATCGTATGTACATTTTGTGAATATAAGTAGCACGTACACAGGTATTTTAAATAATATTGTACTTACATTTGTACACAAATATGTTTCTTTAAATAACGTACGAGCAACACAGTCAACACCTTTTACATAATATTTCTCTTATTAGTTTTAAATTTATACAAATTGCATAACATTGTTTTTGCTCTATCCAAAGGTTGTTATCATAATTCAAGAAAATACATTACGAATACATTGAAACCCAAATTCCAACCAAGCAACATGGAATCGACACGTGGAAAGTGGAAAGTTACGAACAATTTTATACATTGTCTAATATAATCATTACAATGAAAATAAATCGCAATATCAATAGTCTATTAAGCATAATATACTAAAATACATATGCAGTAAAATAATCAGAAAAATAATATTATGTTAAGAAGAATTATAAAAATAATATATATCTATTTGTGTTCTTTCACAATAATCTTCTACGAGTCTGGACTACAATCGGGAATGATTTTATTGAATGTAAATTACACCATATGCATCTAAAGACTTGTTTCTCAACCTGGGGTCGCGTTCATTATTAAAGGGTTCGTTTTTCAAGGGGTATAATCTAAATACTAAGCTTCTTGATAAAGGCATTGACTTTATCTGTCATAAATAAAATGATAGTTTTCTAGGCGATGTTTCTTCTACATGGACGACTAATGCTTTGTTTCTCTAAGCTAAAAAGACAGTCTCAATACTTAGAGTAATGAACGATACAGCTGAAAGAGCGGTCAAGTTGATGCAGAACTTCCGTGGTTTGTTGGATTACAGTTGAATAGCAATAGAAACAATGTTTGTTACGTTGCATACTTCTCCGTCCGGACACAGGAAGCTATGTCCGGATTGTAAAAAACAAACTTTGAAAAATAGTATATACTCAGTAATATTAGTAATATGTTAAATAATATTAAGAACCTTTTTTAATACAGTTGTCATATTTTAACCAAAGAAACATAAAATCACAAATAATTCCATAGTATAATCTCTATACAACTAATATACTATACTATATATATAGGAAGCGAAAGAATGAATTGTGAAAAGAACTCGCATACCTAGGCGAAAATGTGTGAGGAAAGTGATGAGATTTGAGGAAGCGAAAGAAGTATGTAAGAACTGCGAAGCTTGGTGCTCCGTCTTCTCTGACTACCCCGTCAGGGATACAGCGTGAGGATATGTATGTATGTATATATTCTCTATATACAACTAATTGACTTAAAGTAAAAGCTCAAGTCGGCACAGGTTATCGTTATCCTATTGTAATAATATTTTTTATTTATGTTGTAAATGTCAAATACAAAAAATTAAGACGGTATACGTATAAAATTTTGCAAAAAAAATTTTTTCACTTATAGCTTGGAAACCCTAATGTACATACATACATACCATCCAACAGAAGACATTACTATAATACTGACTTATCGATTGATTCAAATCTTTTCTATGAAACTAACCATTATAAGATCCCCGATTAGTATGGGTCTACGCATACATCAGATTAAAGAAACAACATTCTCAGGTCTGCGCAATACTGAAAGGTCAAGTTGTAACTCAATTCATGATGAGACATAGGTTAAATATACGCTAAAGCTATACCTATATTTTCATCATCAGGTAAATTTGCAGATAAAATTTTACCATTTATAATTTTCTTTTATTTTGAGTAATGTAATAAATTGAGAAACAATCAAACATGCTATAAAATTTCCAAACTTTTTACAAGAAGACGTCAAGAATGGACAGTGAATAAAGACTTTCAAACAGGAAAACAAAGAACATCTCACTTTGGGAACGTCGACATCACTTGGCCTCCTCTATCTAGAATCTTCTTAGGTGAGCTCGTTATCAAATCAGGAGACCCTACCTTTACCATGACATTATTTATAAAACGAAGTTTTTTGATCCAATGTGATAAATCCCCTGCAGTCGGCGAAGCCTTTGTCTTTTTTTTGAGAATTCGTTGTAAGTATTATAGATGCCGACGTCACAAAGCCGACCGGGTGACAAACAATCTGACTCGGAGACAATGACTTCGAGTTTATTTCTCCGTATTTTTAGGTTCAAAATACTGAAATTTCCTGTCGACGGAATTAGTTCAATCACTTCAAACAAATTAATTCATTGAATTGCATTTTACGATTTCCGCAAGACTTCTAACTATTGTAGACTCAAATAACCTTAGATTACAAAGCTTAGACGTTATAGGTGTACCTACTCTCTTGCAGCAAATAATAAATAATAATTGATACACAGATAGAGATATTAATTATGTACCTAATATGATGGTAATTCATCTTTATGATCTATTAATACTAAATAAATATATTAAAACTGGAAAGTCAGGTTCATGCAAACGTGTGAAAATGAATTCTTGAAAAAAGCCTCTACGAGTAGCGCCTATAACTTATGAAAATGGAAGACAACTTTCTCAATCACGGTATATTAATATTATGAATGCATAGCTAAAATTGACATTAAATTCTGCTAATCTATCACATCAGCATCGGGGGTAATATTTAATGCACCTACTCACGATATATACTTTGCCTAATAATAAATTCTCAATAACAGATACAACTTATTCATCCTGTAAAGCAAAATTTTCTTTTCTTGTCATAATAAATACTAAATACTTGTTTTATCGAATGTAAAAAGTTGCCTTTTAATGGTTCCCAAGACAAATGGCCAAAAATGGCATCTATACATCGGTCCCACAGAAATAATAATAATAAGAATTCTGTGGTCTGTCCGTCTGTTGGCACTATAAAGATAATATATGGAAGGTATGTGCATTTTATAAACCGCTATGCAACGGTGTAGTGAAACATGTTACTGAGGGATGAAAAAATTGCATTACACATAAGCGTGTGATATCTTTACAGCGCAGTACGACGACGCGAACATTTTCTTGCGTGACATTCTTGTATATTTATTATAAGCGAATGTAAACTCAATTTACTAGGCAACAACGTTTGAATTTCTGGGAATTACCCAACCACGAGGTCGCCGCGCGGTCTCCGCGGGGTCGTTCGCGGTCACTGCGCGTTCTAAAACTATCCCACCCTCGCATTCCATTCCTCTCTGGCCACTCCAGACAGAGTGAAGTTACTGGCGCTTGACATGACCTTAGATATGTAAATATATACAGTAGAGTGTTAAAAAAAACAATTTTTTTTTCTAATGGTGTTGAAAAGTTGAAAGTACATATAAAAACAAAAATTTTGGCGCCTATTAGAGCCCTTATTATTAATATTAAGATTTGCCTCAATTCATTTGTTTTTTTCCATTTAAATAACACGGGAAATTTCTATTTTATTTTTGAATTTTAATAACTTCGGAATGGCTTGTTTGCGCAACATTCTAACAAGATTCTAATTATATTGCAACCTCAAATTGAAGAAGATTGTGATTGTTAAGTGATTTTACAAAAAAAAAATATAAATATAGATTATGATATTTTTTTGCAATTTTATTGAAATATATTTGAAATTTTTGGTTAGTGTTATTTTTGATCGCCGATATCTTTGAAACGGTTGATCTGAAGAACTTTGACCTTCAGATGTTTTTGTAGAGCGTGAAATTTCCTATAAATTCTCTTGTTGGGATGTTGTGCAAACAAGCCATTCCGAAGTTATTAAAATTCAAAAATAAAATAAAAAAATTCCCGTGTTATTTAAATGAAAAAAAAAACTAATGAATTGAGGCAAACCTTAATATTAATGTTAAGGGCTCTAATAGGCGCCAAAATTTTAGTTTTTATATGTACTTTCAACTTCTCAACACTATTAGAAAAAAAAAAATGTTTTTTTTTAAACATCCTATATATCGTGTATTTTGCTTTATTTTGCGGCGTTCGCTTAGCGACCGCGCGGCGCCCACGCGGCGATCGCGCGCCGACCGTATTTTGTCGGCGCGAAGAAATTCGTGTCGAATAAACGCGCCCTTAGATAGGCCTTCAAAAATGATATGAGATTTCAAAATGACTTTTTTATTTTAGTCAACAGTTACTGAGATATGGGCCTCTAAAGTCGTAATAACTTTTCAATTATGGGGTGGAAAATTCAAAAAAATGTTTTATTTGTATTAGGTATTTTCAGTTACACGCCCAGCGACGTAAAATAACTTTGTTCTTCACAGCGTCATTAAAAATCGCTATGAAATACAATTTTATTTGTGCAGCCGGATAAATGATTCCCAACTATAGAACCGCATAACAAACAACTGCGCGTGGCCTGACAATAACAAGGACTTGGCCAGTTCTTTTAATAATATTTTGCGCCTGACTGAGCATGCGACACTACAACAAAACAAGGAAATGACACGAAATTGCTATTTCACCGTCATAGGCACTTACAACACAAATGACAATTGAAAATCAGTTTACCTACATAATACAAATAAAAAACTTTTAGAATTAACAAACGTTTTTATATCAAGGGTTCAACGCCTTTTACAGTGGAATGATCTTCAAATAAATTGTACTCATTATTATTATGTACTTCTAAAAGTATGAGGTCCCCTATGGGTCGAATCAATACAAGAGCTTAGAAGAGATTATATCTAAATATTATAACCACCTGAATCTCTGTTCTATCTTAGAGGGTTCGAAAATTATGACGATTTTTTTATGTTTATTACTAGCTCATGCCTGCCACTTCGTCCGAGTTTTTATTTTTAAAATATGTATGTCCTTCCTCAGGAGTCAAGCTATCTCCATACTAAATTTCATCGCAATCGGATGAAGGGTATAGCAACTTATAAAATACAAACAAACATTGATTTTTATATATTAGATTAAGACTGCATACTTCATGAATAGAGAATTAGGGACGCTATCGGCATAAATTTTTAAGATTGTGATGCATTTCTTCTAGTGCAATTATAATTTTATGCATTTGAGTAATATGTGTCAAAAAAGAAAAAGATTTAGACCAGGACTTATTCTAACAATCTTACGGGAAGAAATGTAGAAGAGCTCACCAAGTATCACAATAGGTTACTTATTTTATGGAGATTCTAATGAAAAGTGGACCATTGGTTTATTCTCAATAATAAGAAATTATAAGTATTTTTTAAAAAAGGTCATGTTTCTAGTGTTGTCGAAGTTATATAAATAATTACCTAGGTAAACTTAATAAAATATTCAGTAAATTTAATTGTCTTAAGCGAGAGAAGATTTACTTTTAATTCTCGAGTACTGGTCGGCTATCCAAACACTACCGTTTACATACGTTTAAAAAAAAAAACAAAAAAAAAACTTGAATAGAACGAAATCAATACTAACGTTGATATAAAATAGACAAAAATAGCAGTACCTACGTCGGATAATACGTATAAGTAATATGTCCGATTCATAATCAGACATTATCATTGCACATTTACTGGATTGTAAGCAACAGTAGTAAAGCAATAAATTACTATTGATCCGTAAAATTAGTATTATGTACAGAGAGAAAGTGAGCGACAGTAGAGGTCAAAAATCAGTGTTAGCTAATAGAAAAGTAAAAAACACTCGCATATGTCGCGACGGCAAAAGATGTGTAAAAAAAATGATGTAATTAGAGAAGGAAAAATAGTAACCCGGTGGGTCTAGAAACATAAAACTGCACAGAAGTTCCTAATATGTATAACGTAGGCGAGTACTAAGAAATTAATTTTTTTAAATGTATTTCCTAAGGGAGTCAAATAGGATACGGAAGTTTCTATGGAAGTTCATCGTTTTTAAAGTCAAAAAAGTGGAAATTAGTTTCGGCTACTGTTTCATGCCTCGACCAAATTGTAACAGATAGGTAACGGGCAGAGCGGATTACCTAAAGACTAGCATTTGAAAAAAGTTGGATGATTGATGAGAAATTTCATCGTGCAGTCTGCTAGAATGGTATAAAGCCATTATAAACATATAAACCCTCCAATCAAAGATCGACCTAGCCTCCAATCAATTAGCCAATGGAAAAAATATATAAGTTGTATATTTTTGTTTCTTAGAAAAATATTTCTTTATTAGGTATGCTTAACTAATAATCAATTTCTGAGTACTTTAATAAATATTAGACAGCAAAATGGCACACATTCAATGCGTTAATAAGTATATGTTCACCTACTTTACTGTGAATTTACATTATTACTACAATGGTCGTTCTCGGTCAGTTTCAGTTAAAGGTACATTAATTATTTATAAACTAAATAATTATCACGACAATCGCAGATTATTTTTATTTCACAGCACATACTTCATGATCGGAATTGAACTATCTCTGACCACTTACATCTGCCAACACGTATTGGGGACGTAACGATTAGTTATCCGGTCGTTCCAAAATATTATATACAACAGCTACACGATCGATCAAACTTCAGTACCAGTATATCATAGTATCGGAATTGTCTATTTCTTGAGTCTTCGTACTGAAGATCGGAATCTCGTACTGGTATCGGACTACTATCGGAATGGTTACGATCGATCGATCAGAGATTCATACGGGTATCGGATTACTATCGGAATGGTTTCTCAGAGTCTTTGTATTAAAACGGAAATTCAGTTGATTGGAGACTTGTACTAGTAAGCATTAAACTAGTTTCTGTAAGGTCTATTTCCTGAATCTCTGTATTGAAATGCCTGCTCATTGTCCCAAATGAATTAAAATCTGACATCGAACTGATCATTTTACATTCCCGTCAGGATATTAAAAGATATGAGTTGGAATGGCCACCTATCGTTCTAAAATTTCCTCATTGGGCAACTACACTGCACACGACTACGCTTGCTTAACTGTTCAATATATGACAACTAATGAAATAATTAAATCAGACCATGGCAATGATTACTTGAGGCCGTTTTTTTACAGACGTTTTTTTACTATCGTGTACACCAAAAATTAAACTTCAATCAGTATAAAATTTTCTTAAAATCACGATAAGTATATCGAACAATAACATTCCTCTTTACACTTGAAATTGCGGCGGCCTGAGTGCTGGCAACCATTTTATTTTACATTCCTCACATCATTTTCTTTCAAATGACTTTTATGTTATATTCATTTACGAAACATTTAGTTGGAATTCATTAGAATAAATTAATTACAATACAATTAATTTGACGTACTTTCAGCTAATTCTTGATAGGCAACCCGGCAGTAATATATTACATTGGCATTAATCATACATTTGAGTCATATTTCATTAAAAAAAACAGATACCCCTGCATCCACAGTACAAATAACAATAAAGTCAGCAATAACGTTAATATTACTTTCAGTCCAGATATTCCCAGATAATGAACGAGTTGAGAGGATGAGGCAGAGGTGAAAAAATATGATTGAGATTTGTAAAGTAAAATGTGAGCCTTTAACATTTGGAGGAAAGAAAAATGTTTTTGTTAATTTATAAAAAACGATAAATTTAATAAAAAATGTAATTGATGAACCATTTAATTTAATAGTATTCAGTTCAAATTTCCAAAAAAAGATAAAAAAAAGATAATAAAACAGAACTTCGAAGTAAAACTTTTTTTCGGCTGATAAATTATGTATTTTATTTTTAATTAAATAAATAAATAATTATAATATAATAGTGTTTTTGTAAACTTTATTCAATGAAGTATTTATTTGAGTGTTTTTCCTTTATGTTATGTGTTTTTTTTTTAATTTATAGCTGCAGCAGAAGTGTCGATTATTTATCGTCAAAGTGGTATCTCACAATACGGTATTTTGGATAACCTGGTCTTATTTATTTGTGTTCGAAGGTCTTAGGTCCTTTTTGTTCCGATGTTTAGACTCTACTAGATGTTTTTTTGTTCCAATCGGTTCCGACGCGTGACCTTTCGAAAATAAAAAGCGTGTTGACTAAAAAAATTTCATTTTTGTGTTTTAATTGTCTCTTTTTTTTTAATTTTATTACAGATAATATAAAAAATGATTGTATTTATTATTTTAAGACTGATAATTGAATAAATGATGTAGTAAGTAATGCTATTTTCTATGAAATCCTTTCGAACATCACGCATAACAGAATAACCATGTTTTGGCCTGTTGATAAATTTAAGTTAAGTACATATTAAGTCGAGAATTTCTCGATAAAACGCTTATCAGGAATATTGTAGAGCTACAGTGACGTCACATCCTTGAGTTCCTTCATTATCCTGTTATAAAGTTGTTCCTTGTAAGTTGTAACTCGATTTACCTACATATACAAAAAATACGTAGCGTCCTCCTTAGAAACGAGTGAAGACAAGAAATCAAAAGAGAAATATTTTGCACAGTCAGTTCATTTAAGTAGTAGCAGATTTTGGTTACTGTAACTCGGCAAGATGAAGTGTTCTGAATAATTGTTTGAAATTATAAGTTATTGGAAAAGTTTAAAACGCCTTTAAATTAAAAAAAATTACCTATATCTATAGGTTATTTGATTTTTACTTTAAAAACAATTCACCTTCTAATCTGTATCATATTAATAAATATCGTACAAATACTATTTCAAGCAGAAAGTAAAACTGGGTATATGTGTATATTCAACGGGAAATATGGCAACACTGGTCAAATTCTTGTTCATATTGTTCTAATTTTCATGTTTTAAACGTAAATAAGACGTAAATATTAATACAAAGTACGCAAAAATCGTGCGAACATACGACTGTTATTGTTAGAATCATGTTACAAATAACTGAATTCACCATCAACTCTGTTGTTCATTTATGTATTTTTGTCATCTGAGGTTAACACGAAACTACTAACCAACACATCCTCTCACTATGTAATGAACCTTTATAACAGGATAATTCCACAATTTGGTGTAAATAAGATTATAAATAAATAAGACTATGCATAATTAAAGAATACGTATTATAAGATAATCAAGGACCGCCCATTCTGAGCATAATAAAATGCCAGGTCAAAATGTAACAGGTACAACGGAGTATACGCAGTTTACAAGTCGTCGCTTATTATGTACTCGATACAAAGCGATCACGTGACTCAATTGACGTCAATACTGACCTCTGGTTGCGACTTCGTTGCCTCCTTCTTGCTTATCTACCAAAATACATAACCATCACATCGGTTTGTTCATTAATAATGCAATTGCGAATTAAGTCATCGACGCATAATTACATGTAGTACACAGATGAATGACATCATAAAAATGTTCGTAATTATTAGGTAGGTACGTTAATTGTCGCTACAGAGTGAAAAACAACGTAGGTATGCATGAAACTCAATTACATATATTCACAGGAGGAGTAAAAAATCGTCTACTGAAAAATTTTGTACAGAAGAAAGTAACTGTTTTTGAATTCTTAAATGCTTTATGCACCTCACAAATGTGAGAAAGGCCCTATGACAAATATGAGAAAATACAGAATTTACTTCATCTGTTGGCACTTTGAGGGTTTTCTCTGTTAGGAGCATGTCTACATGCACTATGCCAGCGCAAGCAAAAACATTCTTCACTGCCGCGCCACGCCATATGTAACAGCAATAAGGTTGATTTTTGGAGTTTACTCTTTAAGAATCGATTTTCATATAAGGCCCCCGGTATGAAAAAAATATGAGAAGTAAAATCTACTCATCGAATGACCTCGTTAAGTTTTTTGTGCGCAACCTATTGTGCGCACCTTTCACTTTTCAGTCGTGAGTATTAAGACGTACATAGGGTATGCTGCAGGGTAGCTTACGCATGTAAGTATTATGTGTATATAATACACCTACATGTTATTTCTATATAAAATATATAGATACGAGTATATAATATATACTCTACAGCATCTTCAAATGATGAATATATGTATATATATCTAGGTTTCTCGGGGTGCTGATTACGAAAATGACTTTCACTTTCAAATCCAAGATGGCGGATATTACTTTTTTGGATAAATCGATATGGGTGTCACATTATAGGTTTCTCGGGGTGCTGATTACGAAAATTATTTTTATTTTCGAATCCAAGATGGCGATTATTATTTTTTTGGATAAATAGACATAGGTATCATATTCTAGGTTTCTCGCGGTGCTAATTACGAAAATGATGTTCATTTTCAAATCCAAGATGGCGAATATTACTTTTTTTGGATAAATCGATATGGGTATCAAATTCTAGGTTTTTCGGCGTGATGATTACGAAAATGACTCATTTTCAAATCCAAGATGGCGAATATTACTTTTTTGGATAAATCAATATGGGTGTCAAATTGTAAGTATCTCGGTGTGCCGATTACGAAAATGACTTTCATTTTGTAATCCAAGGTAGCGAATATTATTATTTTTTTAAAATCTACATAGGTGTCATGTTCTAGGTTTCTCGGGGTACTGATTACAAAAATGACGTTCATTTTCAAATCGAAGATGGCAAAATAAATGCCACTTTTTTATATCTATTAATATTGATATTTAATATTATTGTATACAGTGAATTGAATAAAAATATATTAGAAAGTAGTAGAAAAGTACTTTAACAATTGAAAAATTGGTTTGAGAAGTTTGGAAATATTAAATATAATTACTGTTATATTGTTGTAGTGCTGTGTAATATATTGTAGTAAAAATAAAATTCTGTAGAATTTCGGAGATCCAACTGAATATTTCTAGACTTTTTTCTGAATTTCTTTTATCGTTTACGCGTATGAGGATTTTAAAACAAAAAGTTATCTATATCCAAACCAAATGTCTAAGTCTCAGTCTCCTTAGGTATCGAAATCCAGGCGACGAAACACACCAAAGTTTGCATAATAGTGACTCTTAATTTCAGAGTCGCTATTATGCAGGCTTATATTAGGCCAAATAAACAAAGAATGACGTAACGTTGCAAACAGCACAATGAAGCCGGATTTTTATTTATGTGGTACGTAGGCGGAAGGCCAGTGTTGCCACATTGATTCCTCCTATAATATTGTATATTATTCAATATACAGTTATTAAGGATAACGTTATTTTATTTGAATGATAACGCATAACGTTATGGGAACGAATAAACGTTATCTTAGAAAACGTTATTTTATTAGTAACATATTTTTATACTACAACTTTGCGTGTAATAGAGATACTTACGTCCCCGTACAATGTTATATTTAACATTAAAATTTGCCCGCGACATACATAGTTGCACCTTGGAACAATTTGACTATCATCCTTTAAAATAAACAAGTAACATTACTTACCTGGTACATAAAATTACTTAAAATTACTCAATATTCGGAATAATTTAACACCTACCAACGACAATACTTGCTGAGGTTCTAAGAAATTTTTATTTTGATTTATTAAAAATATGAATTTTTAAGTTTATTTACGTATGAAACGTAATTTCAGCTTGCTTTTTCTTCTTCTAAGACTGATTTTTGCTTCTGTTAACCACACGATACGGTGTTTTCGCTTTAAAATAACGTAATAATTAAAATAAATACATCAAGCTCGTATAACAGATTAGGTGAAACTAAAATGCGTGGCTCAGTTTGTTTGCATGTATGTGCGTCGCTTTGTATGTACATAGCAAGGCGTAGTTTTGTCGGACTCACTTGTGTAGTCGCGTTGGCGTTCTTTTTTTTATTTTGTCTGATATTTCAGCGATTGCTATAAATCTATGACAAATAAGTCATAGATTTATGGCGATTTGTTACTAAAACAGGGATAGACATTATCATCATACAAATCTTATTTATTTTCATCAACAATTCTTTTTCAGTTAAGTATGAAAATATCAACTTTGGAAATTCTTCAGAAAAAAAACTTAAGTATAATTCAAGAATTTAAGTTGAAACTTAATATTTTTTGGTAAACTAAGTTTATCTACCTACCGAAATAGATGGCGTTAGAAGTATTCGATTACATGTTTTCTGATTTTTCTTTCTAAAACAATAATGTTTTGCATTGAAATTGCAACATACCGAGGATTCCAATCTCGAGCGACGAATTATGCCCATGCCGTAATTATTTATATTAATTTCTATAAATAACTAGCTGATGCCCGCGACTTCATCCGCGTTTTTTATTTTAAAATAGCCTATGTCCTTCCTCAGGATTCAAGCTATCTCCATATTTCATCGCAATCGGATAAACGTTATGACAGCCAATAAAATACGAACAAACTAACATTGATTTTTATATGTTAGATTTATATTTCCACATACGTACCTATTTATTAAGTTTTACGAACGTAGATATCTCGGGGTTATTCACAAACGTCGGATACTTTCCGTGGTGGAAAAGCCGATCGTCGAAAAGGATAAATTCAATCCGACGACTTGGATTTGTCAATACGACTATGTATAATATGATATACATATAATATAAATATAATAAGATTTCGGATTTGTCAATCGCGTATAGACAAAATCTACTTGACAATTATGGATTGTTATTAAGAATAACCTTTACAAATACACTTACAATTTTAATTGATTCCCGAAACATACTTTCATGTCAGGTGACTGTAATGTAAATGAATTTAAAGCTTCGATCACAAATTTAAAGCAATTTAAAGCAACAACGAACGATTTTGACATAAGTAAAAGCAGCAGTCGTCACACGACACACGTGACTCCGTTCATTCTATCCGGAGCTGCTTACTATTAATGTGTTTTCTATCTTTTCACAATAGTTTTCACCTATACATTTGCTTAAATAATACTTTTTAAATCAATTCGTTTCACTTTATTTTATGTTCGTAAAGGTATTGCTTTAATTTTACTATTGAAATGCTCGTAGACAAGCAATACTAGAACTTCATGAACTGTACTACCCTTGTAAACAAGTCAATTGAGTAACTTCGTGGCCAATGTCATCAAAGTAGTCAAAAGTAAGTCATTCATGTCGATATAGTTACTTACACAAAACACGACACAAGTAAACACAATGATACACTTTAGTAAGTAACAATAATATAGTAAGAACAAAAATAGTAATATAGTAAGTACAATAGCCGACCTTGTTGTTGAAGAGCAATTACCTACTTCCAGACGGCCATTGGGCTACAGGATGCAGTTTCTATAAGGAAGGGCTGAGGCGAAGCCAACTTACATAGGTATGATTATTTTAAAACGAATATATGTACGTACATGTCACTTAATACATGAACTTTACTTACTATACATACTTACATGAAAAATTAAAATTAAAAATGGCTTACATGTACTGTACTGCAGAGGCACATAATGCGGAAGCTAGTACAAACCAATACAAACTTTGCAGAGGAATTTTTGTCCTTATCTGAGTACACATCCGTTAGTTTCCGCACTCGGCTACATTATATTCATACATGTCTTCACTCAATAATATTACTATTATTATTAAGTATTCATTCATGCCTGTTGAATCAATTGAATGAATTGAAACAATTGAATGAATACAAACAATTGAAACAACATCTTGGAGGCACTTTTTTTACAAGCCGAACCGAGAACAGCACAGTCTTCTGCACACTACAAAGTCGGGGGCAGCAATGAATTCTGACAAGAGACGGTGTCTCCTCGCTCTATGATTCTCCAACTCACCGAACCATTTTTTGTCATGAAATTTCATTATCTCCACTACAAGTCTGTGTCTCTCTGGCTTGCCATCTGCGAGCTTCTCCTATTAACCGTATAGAATTGATATTAAAAGCGATCATGTCGCACCTAACGCAAACATTTAAACTATGACAACCCTGCGTTCACCTTATTCGCGTCCCAGGTTATGTTATAGTGTTTATGGATACTTAAGTCAGTATCTGTTGCTGCATGAAATACAACTCGGGGAGTGGCAGTTATTCTGTGCAGTTATCGGTTATAATTCTGTGCAAATAGACGTAAACGCGGTCGCCAACGGACGTAAGACGTAAACGCGTCTTTCTCGTCAGTGGAAGTCCCTATTATAGTATAAACTAGTATAAAGGTACAAGTACAACATCACCAGAGATCGGAAATTAGGGAGCAGAAACATAGAGTTGCTAAAGCGGGTCCCTAAAACTGATTTACGGGGGCCCCAATTGAATTTCTAGATATTGTAAATGTGATGTTGCCAATAAATTCTCCTAAATATACGAATACACTCCTCAAAAGTGTCTAGGGATCAAGTACATTTTAGAGTATCGCCGCAATTGAGGATTATTATTTTAACTTTTTCACTATTTGAATAAAGAATTTTCTTTAAATTTTGATTAAAAATAGAAAATGAACTGTCAATCAGGATTCCTATAAAAGTGTGTAATAGCGTTTTTACGAAACCATTAAAATCGTTTCCTATGTTTCTATCTATTTCACCATCACGCACGACTGCGTACAAAAGAATACAAACCTATGATAGGTACCTAAATTTTGCATTTCTTTATTAGTTTGTTTCAATGCGTAAGCACTGAGCTTTAAATCTGAAGCTATCCTTTACAGAGTTCATCGACTATGACATATTAAAAAAAGGAAACTAAAGAAGTTAATTCTTCAGAAAAATATAAATAAGTAATACATTAATGTATATAAGTAATATATTAATGTATTACTTATTACTTACTTTAACGTAATACTTACTTATATTTCTCGGAAGATTTAACTACCCCTTACAAGGTAGACCAGACTGTTATTATCGTTATTAGTGTAGTAACGTATTTTCATTACAAACATTTTCTATGGCTATCTATTATCATTGTAAATTTAATTTGAGGGGATAAGTATAACTACTGATTATTTACGTTTTTTATTATGTCCCGCTTTTGACGATAAAATCCCGCTTTTTTTACTCTAAAGATTTCTAAATCACGCTTTTTCCGAAAAATAATCTAGCAACTCTAACATAGATATATCAAGTTACCGATCTTGAAAAAGAAAAAAAATTTACAAATGTAGTAGTAGGCACTAATCCTCGAGACCCGCGCTACACGTATGCCGAGGGTTTTCCGCTGAATTTTGTCATCAAAATGATTATTTGGTACACATGGCATACGTGATTCGATTAATAAAAAGCATTTTTTTTTTCAAATGTAAGCGACGATCTTAGCCCAAAAGACCCGCCCTACACGTATGCCGATGGTTTTCCGCTGGATTTTTTTTACAAATCATCATTAAACGTGCATGGCATACGTGATTCAATTGATTAAAAATTGTTTTTTTTTATCAATTTGAAACTCAATTGTACGAGGCATGCCCCGCGATCACGATCTCGCACACCCGCGTCGTTAATCTACACCTACTAAATGACGAAAATCCTGAAGGGCATACGTGATTCGATTGATCGAAAAAATCTGCACCTAGCTGCCGGTCTATTAAGTTTATAATTAGAAAGTCAAAGTAGTTTATTTTTAGTCAAGGTATATTTATTATATCATTTAATATGACGTAAATAATACTTACGTCAATAAAACAAGTATTGCTTATTCTATAGTATTTTTAGATTAAACGTACGTAATATACTTGTACTGTCTAAATATAACTTGATAATACATTAAATTATAAATAGATACAAAACGTAACAAATTATGTTTGAAATCCTTTAAATGAAATCATATAAATACCTTCCTAATTTACCTAAACTATAAATAAATTAATAAATGATCGAAGCGTTTATATTGCAATTAATGCAAGTGCATTTGGAACTCTTTTTAAACTTAAACTCAAGTTATAATTAATGTGGTATATTTAATCTTTCTGATGCTTTAAAAATATTACTATAAAATTTTGATTTACAGATCACACAAAAGCAATACCTAGGCTGTTGGTGCATACAACTCTATGATACAACATGTGCTGTGAGTGAGAGATTTGAAGTCGTCAGCTTGCTCAAATCACCCATTTGTAATAGGTTGATTTGGTAATTCGCAAATTCTGATAATAATATTCATAATTGTAGTTTAAAGTATTGTACTTTGTATATTATAGGTATATTAAGCATTGTAAAAAGTAATACAAGTAAATGTGATTGAACACTTAAAATATATCTAAATGTATTTTATTTAAATGAAAAATATAAGAGTTATTCGCTTATAAAATCAAGTAGTGGGGTACGAGTGCAATAGTTCTCTCTGTTACTACTAGCGCTGAGTCACAGTATAAACATAACAGTAGGATGTCTTCCTAGAAAGCTAGCGTACACAGTTTGTATCTGTGCGTGCGCGCAAGCACACGACACACACGCAAACGACGGCAATATTTTAGGCGAATATGGGTAATTATTATAGCGCCCGTTGAACTCGCGCGCGACGCAAACATGCGATCACTTCAGTTTGTTTTAATTCGTTCTTCACATCGTCGCAAATACGAAACTGTCTAAATCCCATAAACGAACGTATTATAATGTCCTTAGATGCCTAAATAATTTTAGTCATTCGAATACAGTTATCATTCTTCAACATAACTACAAGAAATTAAATTTAACAAAAACAAAAACTTATCCGCGTGCATTGTTTCTTATTATTATGTCCTTATTGCACAACTAAACGAGATGCTCTCCGCATATCACGTCCAATGCAACAACCTACGTTTCCAGCCGCGAGTAGGCTTGTAGGCTGAGCAAAGCACTCCGTAATGTAATTTACCTCTAGTTTATCCCCACTCCGTTCCCAGTACTGGAGTTTTAGAGCCATTAACTCAGACTATGTTTTTTAAAGAATGTCAAATACATTTTTAGTTAAGTTTATGTTTTTTATTGACAGTGACAAGTTTATTTTTTTCAAAACAACGTATTTTATACAACATTTGACTAAGTCAAAAGAAATCACAATCGGTTATGGTATATGCATCATTAAAGAATTCACATTTACAAGAGTTATAGGCTCGTTACAAATAGCAAGCTTCTCGCAAAATCAAGTGAATCAAGAAACCGGGAAAAAAGAAAAAAATCCTTGCTCACATAATAAATAAATGCGCCAAACGATATACACCAATCGTCTGGTCTCAAACTAGGGTAGTATTCTTTGTGCTATGTGAATCAGACACGACTACTAGGGGTGTTTTCCAGTACACCCAACCCGAGACAATCTAGAAAAGTTCGTTTCCTAAATTGACCCGGCCGGGATCGAACCCGGAACCTTCCGCGCTTGGACACCACACTTAAACCACGGCGCCATCGAGGTAGGTCTTCGAGGTAATATGATGATTATTCTTCGCAATCTGGCAGACAACCACCATGGCATTCTTTTATATAAGATACATGTTTACTGGCCCGCACTGACCGTAACGCAGGCATGGTACGCAACGGATTACGGTTTGCTCTGTAATTTACAGCACTACGTCCACTATCGGTAGGTACCGCCCGCACCAAGCGTTATTATTAGGGATTGCAATCCAACAAAGTGGGATCCCGCGTTCCAGCGGGATCCAGCATAATTTTAGGAACTGGAGGAACCCGCAACAGCTTGTGGATCCGCAAATATCAAATCGCGCAAATTCATTCCTTGCCGCCTTAAATTCATTTTGCAGCGCGTTGCGCGACGCGAGTGGCCACGCGCGACGTTGCCTTTTAGTCGTATGTTTTGCATCTTGCATTGCACGTACACACATAGAAGTACCCTATGGTACCCTACCATACCCTAATAACTGCAGACTCAACATTTCGATTTATTTTGGAGAAGCAAGATACAGTTTTAAGCAATGAACTATCCGAGGCGCTATGTGCACGAGTGAAAGAAAGACATAGTGAAGTTACTGCTATGTTGATTTACTTACAGCATCAAAAAAGTATGACCAAGAGTTGAAAACGCCTAATCCTACATTTGTAATGCCGAAAAAGAATAAGTTACGGCAAGAAATGAAAAACTTTTCATGCGGAGTCATTAAAGATGACGTTAAAAATGTACATTGTACAACTTGTAGATGATGTAGATGTAGATAATAGTCAACAGTCTCTAAAAATAATGTAACTTTACAAGAGGAATTAGAAATGCAGCTAAAGCAAAAGAATGAAGATTACACTAAATAGACAGGAACTAAAACAATGAAAGACTGAAAAATATTAAAAAAGAAATGGCGGATATTTGAAACTTTTGGAGTGAAAGGAAAGTATTCAACTTTGTTGCACGACTATTTATTAACTATCAAAACAACAAGTGTGGAGGCAGAAAGAGCCTTTTCGGCCGCTGGCTACATATATGTAGCGTATAAGAAGTATATTGGGAGCAGATATAACTTATAACACTATTGATGCTATTTGTTTTTTAGATCATATCCAAAGAGAGGTGACTTATTTGATATTTATAAATTTGTTTGTTACATTTTTTCATTGATCCTTTACTTTAGTAAGAAAAATTAAGACAATTAATAAACTTAAACTAAATTCATATGACATTATAAATTTTTGAATAAAGAAGACTAATTAGAATTACCTCAGATAAAGATTAAAATTAAGAAGTAATATTTTTAGTTAACTAGATCACAAAGACTACAAAATTACCAAATGTTGTTAATTGTTATTGTTTAGGCTATTCGTGCTTTATTTGGACAGTTGCCACCAGACATTGAAAGGTAGTATGAGTGGTATGATGGTACAGTGGTAAACTGCCTATTGTACGCTGACGATGCTGTGCTTATAGCAACATCAGAAGCGGAGTTGCAGACACTAGTTACGTGAATGAAAGAAGACTGTGAAATGAAAGGATTGAATGTGAATGTGAATAAAACTAAGGTTCTGATGTTTGAAAGAGAAGATGTACAGACAAAGTGTGAAATATGGGTAAATGGAAAATAGGAAACAGGTAAACGAAATTGTATATATAGAAGTGCGTTTTCGAGGGATGGAAGATGTGAGTTGGATGTGGGGAGACGGGTAGCAGCCGGCAATAAAGTGAACGGTGCTCTGTCCGCATTAGTAAGCAGTATGAATATAACTAACTCAGCCAAAATGGCCATACACAATGCGGTGTTGGTGCCAACTTTATTGTATGGTAGTGAGTCCTGGATATGTCCGAAATCGAGTGAAAGTATGATAAAGGCAGTAGAAATGCATCTCTTAGAAATATGTGCGGTGTCACCCTTGCAGACAAAATAAGCAATAAAGAGATACGCAATATGATAGGGTTGCACGACAGTGTTATCGTAAAAATGAAGAAAGGAATGCTTAGATGGTTCGGGCACTTAGAAAGAATGAGTGATAAAAGACTGACGAAGAATATCTACAGAGCGAAAGTGAGAGCTAAAAGAAGCCAAGGAAGATGATTTATGAAGATCAAATAGCTAGAGTGTTAGCCGATAGAAATGTCAAAAGCACTCGCATACCTAGGCGAAAATGTGTGAGGAGAATGATGAGATTTGAGGAAGCGAAAGAAGTATGTAAGGATCGCGACGCTTGGCGCTCCATCCTCTCTGACTACCCCGTTGGGGATACAGCGTGAAGATATGTATGTATGTGTGTATGTATGTTATTGTTTTTGAAGTTTTTATTAATAAATATATAGTCGAACAGTAAAATAATTAGTCCATTAGGTGCAGTAAAATATTGTTGGACTTTGAAATTTTTAATAAAAGTTTGATTATACCGTAACAAATAATATTTATTTAAATTACAAAAAACTATAACCTTTGCGGGATCCCGCAGAATCCCGCTGGATTGAAGTCAATCCAGTAAAAATCCCGCTGGTTTAAAAATAGTGCGATTGCAATCACTATTTATGAACAAGATACTCGTATTATGCGTTCCGCGCCGGTGACTTTGCACGGATTTGTAGGTTATAACTTATAAGTTGTATTTATACTTCTTCAGTCATGTTTGAGATACAGAATTCAACGTATTTTTACGGTATGTTTTGTGTAAATTTGGACTTAAAATATGCAGTTACACTACTCACAAGACCAAAATATCGGTTGAATGTCAAATATATTATAAATGTAGTTTAGTAGAAACACAGCTTATTACAATAATTTAGAGGACGAACGTTTACTAAGTCTATTTTCAACTCGAGTGTAGGTACTTTATTTTTTCTTTGTTAAAAAACCTACATACACCGCATTATTAAAAATCCTTACTAACTCTTTTCTTTTAATCGACTGAATATAAAATTGTAGAAGTGATGTTTATGTAGAACATAATTTTCCCTTCTTTGAAACACTCGCAAAAATGATAAAAATGGTTTTTGATAATATATAGCTTTTTAAATTCGACTACGGTGAACGAAAACAACTATTTACATGTGAGAAAAGTAGAAAGCACGTATGGCAGTATGGTTGATGTAGTCACTACTGGTAATAGTTAATATTAAATTGCAATCAGATAAGAAAAATGTAGAATTTACTAGCAAGCTGCTTATCGCCCCGCGCAGACCGTAATAGAAACTTACTGGTGAAATGGGCTAGCCTACTTTTTTTTAGGTTGTTTAATTGAATGGAAAGAAAGATCGCTAACGAAATACTATTTCCCATGTTGTTTTCCCTTGGTATTTTTGTTTTAATAAGTTGCTTGAACTTTTGTACTTTAATATTTAATGTTAATTTATATCAGAATTGATGAAGTAAATTATAAATATAGATACTTAGTATTATTTTATTTATTTTTATTTTATTTATTCAGGAAACCTTACAGCCTAAATCGACTAAATCTAATTTACATATAAGTTTAAGTCATGGCCAATTACAAGATTTCACCTATAAATATTATACAACATAGTAAATTGGACAGCACGTTGGAAATCAGAGGTGTAGATTGGAAACAATAACAATAAACTGGTAATTTAAAAATGAAATGATAACAATGAGACTATAATCGTGGTACAGTTAAGTTATATATTAGTTGAGAATAGTGACCCATTAATTTTCGCCTTATCGATTTGTAGCTATCTGTAAATACATCTATGTCCACCTGTGAAAGAAGTTCATTTGCCTTATGTGGAGAACGCCAGAGAAAGGAGTTTTGATGGTAGTTCCTCTTTACTAATGGTGTTGCAAACAAATAATTTTTTTTTTCGAGAAGAATAAGTTGGTACTTTAAAGCCTACTCTAGCCAAAAGTTCTGGACTATCAATGTCTGCTCTGATAATTTTTAAAAGGTAGATAAAGTCAGCAATATCTCGCCTTACACTCAAAGGCAGAAAGTGAAATTTTCTGCACCGCTTCCCGTAGCTATCGCCAGAAAATGTAATATGTATATTTTAATAAAAAAAAATATGTATATTGCAACATATATAGCAATTAAGTATAGTAATTCCTGCAGTCTTAGAGCCTGTAGGTATTGCACGCAGCGACGGCAGGAGACCGGATGGTTTGACGCTCATTCCTTGGAAACTTGGAAGATCGCTGGTGTGTGATGCCACTTGTGTCGGTACACTTGCTGTTTCCCATGTGCCGGCGACTTCCAAGTCAGCAGGTGCCGCGGCCAGCACTGCCGAGAACTTGAAGCGGCGTAAGTATGCGACTCTCTCTGAGTTTCATATTTACGCCCTTTACAGTCGAAACTTTGGATCCCTGGGGCCCTGAAGCCCATCGACTGGTTTCTGATATTTGTAAGAGACTGGTCGAGGCTTCGGGAGACCGCCGGGCTGGCAGCTTCTTCCGCCAACGAATCAGTTTGGCTATTCAAAGAGGCAATGCTGCCAGTCTGCTGGGTACCTTAAGCAATGACAGCTTTCTAAGCGGTAACTTTGAGGAAGTTTATTATTTAAGATAATGTATAGTTTTAAGTTTGTAAATATTAACATATGTATGTACTTTTTTGTTATTAATAAATGTAAAAAAAAAAGTATATTAATAATAAATATAAACATTAATATCAAATATTATTAATTTGTTAGATTTATTTGTCAAGTTTTATTTATACGTATATGGTTTTGTTCTGCCATTTGTAAACTTAAATCTACTTATTGCAAGACAGCGTGAAGATGTGATTTGTGTGCCTTAATACTCGATTATCTTGTACTAAGTACTACAAAGGATTTGTATACGTGGGAATCGATCTGCAAACTATTAAAAGCGCTCACTGCGTTCACTGATTTTAGTATTAATGTTGACTGTATTTAAATAATGACCCATGGCGGCAGTTAGAATTAAACTATCTCTACCTCCAATCAACTTGTTCCATTGTACACGATCGCTTGGCGGCTACTTGTCAACAATTTCAAAGACCATAGCACAGATTAATTAGTTTACTACCGTAAACAGATGGTCAGTGGCATAGAGACAAACTGTCCCACATTAAAACTGGCAACGCAACTGGCTAGAAAGTTTACATTTAAATTGACTAGATGGCGGCATACTCTGAATACATTTGTTACTGGTCACAGCTATGACTTTTTTCTGTCCTCTTCACAATAGATGTCTTTAGTCTTTAGTCATTACATATTTCTATTACACGAAAGATGGCGATAATAATGAGGCGGTCAAGTAGATTAGTCGAAAATAATAATTCAAAGTGGCAAAAACTTTTGTGTGCTACGTAAGTGTTCCATGTTTGAATTTCGAGTATGACGCATCGACACGAATTCTACTATGGAACACTTTAAATTAATTCTTCCCAAGTGTTCCACATTTGAATTTCATGTAGGACGTATCGACAAGAAATTCAGTTATGGAACACTTTAAATGAATTCTTCCCGAGTAAGTCGACTATGATTTAGTACATTGGCTTCTTCTATTGCATGAAAAAATTATTTATTCAATTTAACTAACTTCTGTTATCCACATTTTTTCTTCCCATACAACGAAATGGTGCTTAAATAAAACTGAGGCGATGTGCATTAAAAGAAAAATTGTCAATTGTACTCCAATTTTTATGGACATCTCGCACTTGACCAAAAAATTTCATAATGTCAATCGAGTGAGAAATCGAGTGAAAGTAAGATAAATACAACAGAAATGCGATTTCTTAGAAATATGTGCGGTGTCACCCTTGCGGACAAAATAAGCAATGAAGAGATACGCAGTATGACAGGGTTGCACGACAATGTTATTGTAAAAATAAAGAAAGGAATGCTAAGATGGTTTGGGCACATGGAAAGAAGGAGTGATGAGACTGACGAAGAAAATCTATAGAGCAAAAGTGAGTAGTAAAAGAAGCCAAGGAAGACCAAGGCTGACTTATGAAGATCAAATAGCTAGTGTTAGCCGACGGAAGTGTCAAAAGCACTCACATACCTAGCGAAAATGTGTGAGGAGAATGAAAATGAGGAAGCGAAAGAAGTATGTAAGGTCCGCGACGCTTGGCGCTCCGTCCTCTCTGACCACCCCGTTGGGGATGCAGCGTGAAGATATGTATATATACAATATAATATATGCATATTTTATTTTTGTCGTCTAGAGCAGAGCCAACATTCTAGTCCCGAGCGTATTTAAAAAAATTATTTCTTTTTCTCTCTGCTGCGTGACTACTCACGTCGTCGTTATCAGCCAGTAAATGTCTTCAAACATTATTTTCGTTGGACCTCTTTATTCGCGGAACCAGTACGGAATAATATTCGTGTTCCTTATTCAAACTCATTTCTGCTTCTATGAAAGCTTATTATGGAGAGTTTTTGGCGGGAACGGGAGAAGTGAGGTTGTCATTTTATTTAGATTTTAGAAGATCCAATCATTACGTAACGAATACATGGAATAAAAGGTAAATATTAGTCGTGAAGTATCATAGATAAATAATTCGTTAGGTAGTTTTTTTATTTAGGTGCTTTCAGCTCACCCTGATGTATTTCTTATTTCGTTTGTAATTTTACTGAATTAAAATATTTTGATTAACTTATTTACTCTATAGTGCGCTACTCTATAGTGTGCTTCCTCTATATCTTTGCGGCATGAAAAATTATTAATTGGTTTTTTAAGTTTAAAGGCTATTATTTCAATAAACTAAAAAAAGAAATATTTTTTGTAAAGTAGAATTATTTTTAAATAACGTTATTATTTTTTAAAATCAATTTGATACCCCTTTTCACCTCTTTAGGGGTTGATATCTTACAATCTGTACATACATGTTTCATTGATTACCCGAATGAATCTGTATACAATATGCATTTTTTTTTTGTTTCAATATTCTTTGACACTCCTTTTCACCCCGTTATGAGTTGATTTATCAAAATTTGCTAAATCCGTGTTTCGTAATTTTTTTTAATGGATTTTATCTTGATTTTATACAGAAAGTGTGTTTTTTATTTTTATAGTACTTATTTGACACCCCTTATCATCCCTTCGGCCGTCGATTTTTAAAAATCGACCAAATGCATATTCAATTATTTATTTATAGTTTCTGCATACTTTCAAAGTTTTACCACAGATTAATTAGTTTACTAGCGTAAAATTTAACTTTGTTACACGTTCTTAACTTTTTTCATAAAAATTAAACCTGTTCATAGGTTAATTTTTCTAAATTGAAAAAATACACGTCCAAATAATTATTGAGTATTATAATATGGGTACACAAAGTTTTGGGTTCAGAATTTGGATTTAAATTATTTTATTTACATACTGTGTAAATAAAATAATTAAAATCCATTTTACATCCTTTTAACCTTTTAGGGGTTGAACTTCCCTTTCGACATCGTATAAGAATCTCATGTGTAATTTGTCTGTCAGCTAGCTTTTCCTTTTATATATATAAGAAAATTAGGTACATTTCACTATGGCGTTGTTTTGTTGACGAAAAAAAATTATTTTTTTCACAAGCTAGGTATTTCTTCTACAATGTTCGCAATAATTCTTGATTAAAAGTACTAAAGGGCTAACAAAAAAAACAAAGGAAGGTCTGACCGCATTGCAGGATCCGAACCCGCGATTTCGGCGTAGTAGACCTACGTTCTAGCCATTGTGCTATAGAGAAGGTAAACTGCTGCAAAAATAAAAAAGTTTCGAAATTTAGTTTTGAAGTTTTAGCTAGGTCGATTTCTTACCCTCCTCGAACCATATATTGTAAATTTCATCGAAATCGCTAGAGCCGTTTTCGAGAAAGCGATATCAAATATATATAATATACAAGGTGTTACAAAAGTCCCCTAATCTGTGAAAGGTATTTATTATAAGCATGTCAAGTAGAGAGTTCACCAATGAGATTACAAGTCCTGTGTTATTTTAATTTTGATAAAACTTAAATAATTTTAACGATAAATAAAAGTATCGACTAAACTGACGGCATCACTATTTTGAGTTCAGGACCCATATACCCACGGAGTAGTGAATTACCTGCTAACTACCTCATTCATTAAAAGAAGCCAAGGAAGATGATTTATGAAGATCAAATAGCTAGAGTGTTAGCCGATAGAAATGTCAAAAGCACTCGCATACCTAAGCAAAAATGTTTGAGGCGAATGATGAGAGAAGAAGCGAAAGAAGTATGCAAGAAATGCAAAGCCTGGCGCTCCATCCTCTCTGACTACCCCGTTAGGGATACAGCGTGAAGAAATGTATGTGCAAAAGCTACTTAATAAATAATAGGTGATGAAATATTGTACAGATATGCGTGTCCGTTAACTCTCGCAAGCTGTGCTACGTCCCGACGGCACGTGGCTCGCGCCTGCTACATAGTACATAAACATACCTACTGTTAACAATTATTTCGCGCGTTAATCAATAAATAAAATAAATAAAGATTACTTAATATTATAATAGGTGGTGAAATACTGTACAGATATGCGTGTATGCGTAAGAAAAGTAGGTACGTTCACTGCGGCGCGAGCGTTGTTTTGTTGACGAAATAAATTATTTCTTTTCACAAGCTAGGTATTTCTTCTACAATGTTGGCTATAATTTTTAATTGAAGGTATTTAAAGAGCTAACAAAAATATTTCAGATATTCTTTGCAGTTTAAAATTTAGCGTGGGACATGCTTTGCTGAATTTTATATTTCCAAGTATTTCATTGAAGTTTTTGAATACGATCTTCACGGTACTTATATAATTTTATAACTGGCATGTTGAAATTGCAAAAAAAGAAATGTAGTCTTTATGAAATAATGCCTGTGTCAAAAGTATGCGTTCGCACGAGAGCTAAAAAAAGCCTTGTGTAAAAAGCGTCGGTGGCATATTTTGTTTAACCGCTTCGATCCTCAATGTTCATATGAGCCTTGTTAAAAAAATCACTTGTCTTAATATTTTGCTAGAGGCGGATGCACGATTTATATAGCTGAAATTCCCGCATTAGCTATTTATATATCTATCCATCCATGTCTTTTTAACTTTTATTATAAGTCCATGATATGTGCGAAGTGATGTTATGACTTCCATGATAAGTGCGATCGCGCACGGAAAGTCAGAAAGTCTATCTAAATCGTTAAAAACAGCTCACGCTAAAGAGTTGAAAAGGATCTTGTGCGAACTACATTAAAACCTAACATTGATATTATTATTGAATACTGATTAATTTAAAACTGTCAAAAAGTCATGAATGAATCAATAAAGTAGTACATACATGCATATCTTCACGCCGTATCCCTAACGGGGTAGTCAGAGACGACGGAGCAATAAAGTAGTAATTCCTATAATTAGGTAGGTAGGTAGGTAATAAAAAAAGTGCGTGTCGGACTACGCAGTGAAGGATTGCGTAGTTGGAATGCACAATATTCATTTAATTGCCAGCAAAATTAAGTTTGTATTTCATAGCATTTCGCAATAATACTGTAAGAAACAAAATATTTTTGCGGTCGCTGAACGTGTAATCGAAAATTGTATTGAAACAAATTTTCGTAGAAAGTGCTTTTTAAGATCTACTCTCTCAAATTTTTTTCAGAATTTTCCACTCCATCCATAATTAAAGTTTGAGAGTAAGGGCACACTTTTAGAGTTCCGTAGCTAAATGGTAAAAAACGGAACCGTTATAATTTCATTTGGAAAATTGATTTGAATAAGGATATACATACATACATACATATCTTCACACCGTATCCCTAACGGGGTAGTCAGAGAGGGCGGAGCGCCACGCGTCGCGTTCCTTACATACTTCTTTCGCTTCCTCGAATCTCATCATTCTCCTTGAATTGAATTGAATTGAATAAGAATGTATCGTGCAGTTTTTGAGATATGGGGTATTCTCGGTTAAGCGCTCAGTGACTGCAGAAATAACTTTGTCTTATAGTTCACTGTGAAACGTTATTAAATGGAAATTCGTTTTTACGGGAGGTTAAATTAATATTACGCATCCCGTCTGGAACCCTTCCCTGCGCGTGGTCCGACATGCACTTGCCAGTCTTACTACTTTAGAAGTGCGAGTATCAGGAACTATTGACTTAGATAAGTCACTTCGAAACCACTATGTCATTGAACACCTATCTGAATATAAATCACACGCTAAGTGTGCTGGGATCTTTTTTTCATACTTCAGTTATATTTTCAAGATTTCGCTACAGCATTGTATAGCGGTTTGTGAAATACACCTATCTTCCAAATTCTATCTATGTAGTGCCAATTATAATCTCCGAGTAAAATGACTGACATACGGACAGAATGAAATTATAAGGGTTTCGTTTTTTGCCATTTGACTATGGAACCCTAAAAAGGGGATTCTGACCAACTATCTAAAATCAAAACTATCGAGGTTTTAATGTTTAATATAGATTACAAACAAATAGAAGTGTTGCGCAGGAACTAAATTCAAAAACCCTAAAAGCATCGTTGGATAAAATCCAAGTTTTTAGGCTTTGATGATTTGATGTCGTTTGCTTTGTTTGCGATGTCGATTGGTTTGTTTGCGAACCTATTGTTTAGATCTGTTAATTTAGATCATAAAACAATAATTTCCGAAAATAGCGTTATCGCATATTTTTTTACGAAAATATTTCTCAAAAGATTTGAATTGTCTTCCAAAATAATTGCAAAAAACCCCAATCTGGCAACGCTGTTAGAAATGTAAAAAGGATAACTTAGGTCTATAACACCTACCAAATAAAGAAGTTAGTGGTTTGATTTAATTCTTGATATTGAAGAACATCATCTTTTTTTGTAATGTAATGGCCCTCTGTCGCGAAATAGAATTGTTTTGACATATCTATATGTCCCTTTTAGTTTTTAACTTTACCGAATTGAAAAGTCAGTGCGCTTTAGGTATCATCATGTAATTAGAGCATTATCCTAATTTTGTTGTATTATGAGGCCATCTGTTGTTGAGTAGAATAAAACACTTGCGTTGATACTCTCTAAACATTTTAACATAAATATAAAAGGTATTACTAGATGCCACTGATATTAAAATTTAATAAAATGTTTTTCATTTTTGTAATTGAAATTAACACATAAAATGTGTGTAAATCTAAAAGTATTCAGTTCTAAATACCAATACAAACTATATTTTTAGATACATTTGCAATTACAAAAGAATTACTTTATGTTCACATTCTACCGATACTGGTAGTGACATCTTTCATTGTTCTTAGTGTACCATGAAATCTAATGTATGTCGCTGACACCACATGACGCGACCTGTGATGCTATAAAAGCCATTAAGACTAACAGCAAAGAGGAATTTTGTTTAGTCGGTTCGAGTCTGACACTACTCAGTCGGCGTAGAGTCCGGCTGAGTGTCCGCGAGGATTTCATTTTGCCTCTCAGAAACTGAGAAACCAAAAAAAAAAAAAAAAGAGCTCGCCAGTCGCTTACATACCATCTCCCTGCCATGCCACTTTGTACTTGTTAAATTGTATAAGAACAAAAATATAAACTTTGACACCGACATGTAATTTATTTGTTTGGATTTATACTGAATAAAGAAAATGAACACTAAGAAAATCCCTAAAATGTGACTACAATTTTTGTAAAGCTAACGCTATGAAGTTCTTGAAGTGCGTTTGACCGATGTGTCCGGGCAAGCAAATCCGAACCGTATTAGGTCGTCCAGTTCATATTATATCCCCCGTTCGAGAAAGTAAGTATATATATTTACTAAATAAGAAATTGCATAATCGTTTGGGAACGACTGCGAAATGCATACTGCACCTGCATTGATTAAACGATCTAGGACGATTATATGAAAAAATTATACAAAATATTGTTATGCGGGGTTAATTGAAAAATACTAATATAACCTCTTAGTGCAAAATTCCTGTCATCGTACCTAACAACTTTTATTCTATGAGTTTTTTCCAAACTTAATACGTTCATCGAAAAATATTTGTTGTTTTGTTGTACTGTCTGAAACGTAATTACTCTATGTACGTATTTCCCTAATGGTACAGTGCAAGCGCACCGGGCCTTAGCGCCGCGCCGCCCCTCCGCACTCCACTGTGCGTGTGCCACTATAGCGACCGGGTAGAGTAGGTGCCATTTTCAGATACATTTAATGTATTTTTATTTTTGTATGAAAGAAAAAACTGATGAATTTTTAAAAATCGTAGAACAAAAGTTAATGGGGATAATGTTAAGTACAAAATATTAGGTTATTAGTATTTTTAAATTAACCCTGTATAATACTATTTATTATTACAGATACTGTAATATTACGTTTGACCTTTGCCTTTGGCCATTCGCCATTGGACAACATTTTTTTAACCAATAGTTTCTTAGAGGACAACGAATTTTATAAATGTAATGAAAAACACCTTGAGAATACAAGCCACATAATATACTTCTATTTCTATAATATATTAAACTCAGTTTCTCGTATACTTTCTATCAGATGATACAAATTTAAACAAATATAAAAGTGATGATCGAAATAATCAGTCACAATTATTCAGTCACGTGCTACTCAATAATCAGAACAGAAGAAAGAAATTAGATGCTTTATTAGAGTACACGTGAGTGAGACACCGTACAGCCAGCCGGTCGAGCGCGGTCACTCACCACTGGCAGACGTACGTGATATGGACCTTTCCAGAATATATTGTGTGGTCAAGTGATAGATAAAAAAAATGCATTACAAATACATGTGATAAAGCTAGAAATAGGATGTAAATGTAAAACATCCGTTACAAATATCTTAAAAATTAAACTTACAACGCTTAATTGAATATGTATGCACATCAGACATACCGATAATTTAGTTTTTTGTTATGAAACATTTCAAAATAAAATAACTTTTTTTTTTATATAAAAGTGGGGGTAAAAGGGTAAGCGAATCACCTGATGGAAAGCGACCAACGCCGCCCATGGACACCTGCAATGTCCGGATAATCACGAGTGCGTACATTGCCGGCCTTTAGGGAAATAGGGAAAGGAGAAGGAGGGGGGAGATGGACCACCAGCACTCTTACTGACGGAATGAAACACAACAGCAATAGATGCTGTTATTTCATGCCGATTTTCTGTGAGAGAGCGATATTTCACCGGGCAAGCCAGCCAAATTCGTGCTGCAATGCAGCATGACTCTACCACACCAAGAACGTATGTTCCCATTTCCCATTCGGGGTGGACAGAGCATAAAGGTGAAACGAAATTACCCTTAACACCTTTTCAGCAATCAATTCTTTTATTAACAAACGGCGAAGTGGAACTATAATGAACTAAGTCGATAATATTGGGTTGTCAGCCTGTCGCCTATATACATTCCTCATAATAGCCTTGTTAGACTTTTACTACAGGAAAGGTAAAAGAGAAAGATAAGCAGCTTGTACTTACATTCCGTGATTTCCTTTCCTTCTCTAACCAGCATGAAAAATTATAAAAAGTTCTTTTATTTTAATTCGCTCCTATGTGAAAGACATGATTAGAGAATAATATTTCACCTTCTTTTAATAAATTTTTTACTGTGGTAAAATCAAAAGTAGAATAAAATACTTCCCCTGTATAATATGTATACTTATAAGCAGTGGCTTGCATTTTAAAGAGCCAAATAGACACTGTCTACCTTAACAATTCGCTAATTTAAAAATAACTAACGCAATCGAAAACATTTGTAAAATTTCCACGCTCGCCTTATTTTATCGTTCGCTTGAAAGACATTTCTTCATGGACATATTAAAAAAAGAAGGCTGAATGTACACACATTCAAAGATTTCTTGACGTTGTGTTTCCTACATATTACACGCGTGTATTTGTAGTGGTGTTAAATGTTTGCTTAACCCAAAACACGCACACAAGTTAAAAAAGAGACACTGTCTCTAGTCAATACCAGCATCGGAAAAAGAAATATTCGATAGTTTTAATTTTATTGGTTATTACTGTATGCGTCTTCATTTCTCTGAAGTCTTATTGGTTAATTGCGTGCCGACCTTTTGCTGAAATCTTTATGGTGAAAATCAGATGTGATACTGAATGCACCCGATTTCAAAATGCGTTCGTTTTTATTATATTCTTAATAAGACAAGGACAATTGTTTTAGCCGTATATCATTTTCGTTTCATTGGAGTATTGTCCTACGTACCTACACCTACCTGGCAATATAACGTGATAACATGCAATAAGTAAGTTGGTACTTCAATTATTGTTTTTCGAAGTTCTTTTGTGAAATAATTTAACATGCAGAGTTTGTCCTATGAGCGTTGCGGAAGTGTGTTTACAAAAATAAAAAAATAGTACTTTTTCTAATTTTTCATATATTATCACGAAATGAAATTAATAATTGCTGACGACCGATGCCTAAAAATTACTAGAAAATTCAATAGTAAATAATAATATTCTTAAAACTGGTACACAGTTTGTATTTTTTGTTTTGTACGTTTATTATTTTCAAATGGTAAGAATATTTGGACCGATACCGGTCACGTCGATGTTCATAATTTCAAAAAAGCTGTAAAAAACACGACCAGTTCGAAAAACACTTAAAAGCTTCCAAAAGTATGATATTTAATCATACTTTCGGAACAAATCGTATAGAACCGCGTTTAAATTCTCAGATAAAAATGGATATTGACCGATACAACGCGAAAGTCAATCGCAATCGCAACACTTTCAAGCGCTTAAAGCTTTGATAAAAAAATTTTTGTCTATCCTGTTGAAAATATCTGTCTACGTCACTGCTTATAAGTATTATAGGTATAGATGAGCAGGTACACGTACGTCCGTATGAAGTTTCAATAAGCACCAATAGCTGCGATGAACTTAACAAAACACAATATATCCAAGTACCTAGTCATGTTATAACCATGAGTTAGGACTATCTATTTTAAATTTTAAGTATGATTTTAAGAAATAAATGTAAAATAAAGAGAATTGCATAATAAACAGAACGTATAAAACATGCTGGATTATATTTCATAATTTCTCTTTTATATGTAAGTAATCTTAATTAGCTAATATAGTATAATAATTAATTAGCAATGTAAACAAATATACACCTTTTAACATTATAGATATTAGCGTACATAATATGCAGGCTATTGGTGATAAACAATAATACGTATATTTTCGAGTGGGAATTCCCAAGTTTGAATTATTAAATATGTAATACGAAAAAAATGTGGAAAACCGTATTCCCATTGAACAAATTTAATTTTTTAATAACAAACCAAATACTTGAGATTGGACATGGTTGCTCTAAGGCTTGTTTCCACTACTGCCAATACTATAAAAATATCTAAATCTCAAATGCAATAATAACCTACGAGCCCGAAATTAAATGAGCCTATTTTTTATTACAATCTTTATCGTTTTTAAATTATAATTAGCTTGTAAGAAAAATACTAAGGTTTACACTTTAAAGGACTAATACGCCAAACGGTCGTTAGTATACAATTTTGGGCTAATGAGGGCCCACACTTTATGCGCCACCAACATGCAAACAATGTGTAGTTTGTCAAATATGTAGTGTATTTATCTATGGTGCGGTTTAACGAACCCTACACTACACTAACGCTAATACCGAATCAGCCGATCACCAACTATTTGATCCTATACTTGATATTGCTGTTTGTTTAACATTTAGTACAACCAATTTAATGTGTCAATTTTATGTATGAAATATTACCGAATTAAGCAAATTGGACTTAGGTGTTCTTAATTTAAAAAAAACAATAACCTACCTAAATTCATTATAATTTTTAAGTGAAGCAAAGACTTTTTGGCGGGAACGGGAGAAGTGAGGTTGTCATTTTATTTATATTTTCTATTTTTTACATTTTTAGGAATTTTAAAGTACAAAAGTGATAGTATATTGTATTTTAAAGTTCTGTCTAAGTGAAAAGAATAGAGTAGGTCTAAATAAACATGTGTAGCTGAAATTCTCGCGCTCTTCCAAGAAGTCGTTTATAACTTCAGTAAAGTCTACTATCACTTTAATGGAGGAATTTTAATTTTAACTAATTTACTGAAGGAGGAAGTTTATTATTTAAGATAATGTGTAGTTTTAAGTTTGTAAATATTAACATATGTGTGTACTTTTTTGTTATTAATAAATTATTGTTAAAAAAACTAATTTACTTGTGATTCTACTTATTAATACGTGACATTGGCAAATGCGCTAAACTGTGCGCCATGCCATAAAGAAATAAAAAAAGTGAAGCAAAGACTATTTACATATTTATCCATCCTCGTAGCAAGTAAAAATATGTTACCTACTTGTCACTAGTAATACAAAACCTATTTATTAAATTTAATAAAATTTTAATAAATAAAAAATACACCTACCTACGTACGTATTTTAAGAGGTTTGGTTGTTTTTGTTATGCTTTTTAAATCATACTTCAAAGTTTGAAAAACTATGACTAATTATTATTGTTTCAAATATTGTTTTTTGTAGTAGTATATTTACGCTTTTATAGCTTTTGTCTCATTTTTCTTCACTATTCTACCTTCATGACAATCTCATCGATTGTCATTTTACATACGCTATAATATTTTTATTTAATTGACAGGCTTTACATGCGAACGTAGACACGTCGATATAATCACACAAATATTAGTATTGGAGGGAAATCCCATTCTTCAGAAACACATATATTTATTTAACGTAGTCGCCAAAAGATCAGTTAATTATATAAGACATAGCATGTCTTAGGAGTACAAAACAAAAGGACGTACTTATATAATTATATTACTCACGACGGTGAATCACTTTTCGTAAAATTGAGTAATAATGTCCTGTCAAATGAAAATGTATTAAATAAACTAGAAAAATGCATGACTAATGACACGTAACAAAAAAATGTTGCTGATACAAATATTCTTACATTTTGAAGTTAATTGATAACAAAGAATATGTAATCGTAATTTAAGAGAGGACCTGTGCTGCTTCGTAACATTGTGTTGATAATATTATTCAAAATTAACGCTCTTATATGATGAGTAATTGTAATTTAACCTAAGTTGAATACAAAAATGTAAAGTCAAGTTTAATGTTCACAGCTAGCTTCCTTCCAACTCAAACAATTTAAGTGAGCAAAAGCTCAAATGAAAGAGCTCGTTCCAGCGAGTTTTCTTAGACAAAAACGAACCGCATACCTCAATTAAAGGGGAAGATATAGAGAAAGAAAACTATGACAACATAAGAAATGTTGTCATAGTTTTCTTTCTATAGGAGGACAGGAGCAAATCGCGTTTGAGTAAGTATAACTTGAGAAGGGTGAAAGTTAGCTGATTTTCAATTCTTGATGACAAATCTGTGCATCGGTACCTTTCGATTAAAAAAAAATCAAATTGTGTTGACTTGTGATGTGTATTCAACTTTTCTCATATATAAAACAAAAGCCGCTGCTCTTTCTTTCCGTCTGTCGGTGCGTATAGTTTTTCTACGCAACGGATTTTGATACAGTTTTCGTTTTTGCTACTTAACATTTAGAGATTATTTTCCGGAAGGTTTATATGTCTAATACAGTGATTCTCAACCATTTTTTGTCGCGGCACACTTAACGATTTCAAAATCTAGCGGCACACAAAAAAAAGATAAGTTACCTATAACACACTGTGTAAAATAGTTTATGATAATAATGTTGAATGTAAAATAAAATAATATGTACTACAAAAACAACAGTACGTTTATTAAGGGATTAATTACAAGTAATAAAAAAAGCATTATAATTTTTACTATATACATTTCTACAATTTGGCGGCACACTGAATTTGGCGGCACAAAAATCTCTGTCTCACTCTGTCTGGAGTGGCCAGAAAGGAATGGAATGCGAAGGTAGGATAGTTTCAGAACGCGCGGTAACCGCGAACAACCGCATGGTGACAGCGAATGACCACGCGATTAGGTAATTCCGAGAAATTTTTCTGTTGTTGCGTAGTGAATAGTTTACATTCGCGCAAGAGGCCGCAAGAATAAGAATATAATACATGTGTATATAAGTCCTTCGGACACTTATGAGATTACATGGGTACTAATGTAGCCTTCATAAGTGTCCCCGCCTTGGCTTCATTCGGGTACAGTGTACTAACATTGCACCTGAGCGAAGTCAGGGTGAGTCCAATATATAAAACAAAGTCGTTCTTTGTCCGTTTGTGCGCTTAGTTCTTCGAAACTGCGTAACGGTTTTTGATAGATTTCACTATTACATATTAGATGAAATTGTCACATATTGGAGAATTTCTTCCGTAAGGTTCATTTAATACATTACAGGCATATTTTATTTATAGAAACTAACGAACAGTCGATGTGATATAATCAAGTCGTAAAAACAATATTTTGGGGCTCTAACATTGCTAGCGCTGGTTAAACCTTATGAGATACATCAAAATAATGTAGCACTGAATTACTGTACTTCTTAAAGAACCTATAGAAAAGTCCACAAGTGTCTATCTCCTACGGATCCATACGGTCCATAGTAAAAATTTGTATCTTATACACATTATTAAAAAATGGAATGCATTTAACGGCACTTCAAAATTGGTGAAAATATAGACAAAATTGCTATGAATTACTATATATTTAAAAATATAATGTTATAGAATTAAATGTTACTTGTGTAAGTAAGTACATATATGTGTTACTGTAAAAGCCCGTATCTTGGTATGTCTTAGGTTTTACTAGTAAATCTTAGATTTTACCAACGCGTGTTGGTAAATGTCAGGATTTTATAAAAAAGAAACAATGTTTTGGGCATTTACCATTAGAATTTGGTACATGCTAGGTTTTACCAATGACGGTTGATAAATGTTGGATTTTTTTGGATAAATTAAGAATGAATTAATTAATTTAACTTATTCATTTATTTCAATTACCTATCAGTCAAAACCTTACACGTTTTTAATTATCATTATGATAAATTTTTAATTATCATTATTTGAATTTATCATTATTTCTTCATTTATTACAATACCGTAAAAGGGGGCTATTTGGGACGAAAATTTGTGTTCAGATGACTCCACCATTAAAATCTCGAGTTCTTCTGAAAACTAATAGTGAAAAATGGATTTATTGTAATAAGAGGAAGCCAAAGTTTGCTATTTTATTTGAATAAAACCATTTTACGTGGCATTTTTATTTATTTAAAGATGTTGTTCCAAATATCCCCACGTTGGGACTATTCAGAATCAATAAATCTGTGCATGTTAATTTCGAGATTTTTACCCTTTTTTTCAATTTAAAAACAGTAGACGATATTTAGAACACCTCACAGATTTAAGGGTTAGCCATTTTTGGTATAATCATAAAATTATCATAATAATATTTAAAAAAAAAAATTCATAGGAAAAGTTGAGTCATTCGTTATAAATTGTATTAAGTACAACAATAACAATGATTTAAATAAGATAATTCACTGTAACAGAATTAAAATTAAAAAAATAATGCAGCAATGTTTCAAAACATGTAAAGGTTTATAAAATCAACAATATACCACTTTCTACGGAGATCAAAATTACTTAATAATTATGGCTTAAGATAACCCTTAGTCTATAAAATCACTCTAAAACAATAGGCAACTGGTTTCTTAATATCAGCCTAAGACAGGCTTCTAAAGAAACGGCAATAAAACAACTAGTTGCATAGAAAGTAGGTGTCTATTTTAAACAGAACAAAATATTCGTCTTCCGTCTTTTAATCTTTTAAACTTTAATGTACAAAAAAAAACGAAATCTGAAACAGATTAAGAGGAACTTCTTTTCTCACATCGCACACTTAAGAAATCGTAAAATAAAGTAGAAAAATAATAAACTATGTAATACTAACTTACAATGGCACTATTTTAAAGAGATCAATCTTTTCACATCAACAAAAAGTTCAAGAAAAATAAATGCTGTCTTCATCATTTAACAAAAAGAAATCTTTTGGATTACCAACATTTTGCAGTAAATGTACCTTTTTTACTATGGATAAAATAGGGACCTCATCGTAATCTGGTTTTCGGATCAGTGTGAACTTTAATGGTTTCTTCATTGTTTTATAAAACCTTATTACGAATAATTCGCAGTTCCTTTTCACTTCCTACCAATGTAATAAACCCATTTTTTTCGAATATAATATCGTACAATAACATGGTCATTTATGTCATAACTTTCTTTGACGAAGTCATCATTTTCAGGTCCGTTGTTTACATCCTTAGGCATGGGGATCTCAGTGCCTGGTGTGGTACTTTCTACAGTCAGCAGTTTTGTGGTTTCGGGTTCGGTATTCACTTCGTCAGGAATAGGTCTCGCTGTCTTTCGTGTGGTGCGTTCTGCAGTTGGGGATGTTTCGGTTTCAGGTCTACTGTTTATTTTGTAAGGATTGGAGTTCAGAGTCTCTGGTGTGGTGCATTCTACAGTAGGGGATTTTGTGGTTTCAAGTCCAGTGTTTACTTCAGAAATGACAAATGTATCAAAATCATCAAAATTAAGGCCGTTGTTACCAATTAAGTCTCTTTCTATATCAAAATCTTCTGCTATGTCAGAGTCGCTGTGTAGGCTCATATCGTCTGAAACACTAGTAGATTCTTCAGATGATTTCATGAATTTTTTCTTAAATTTAACAATCTTATTTTCTGTATTCTGTTTTTTTATTGCATTCGGCCTTTCTATGGTATTCAGTCTGCTTTTTTTTCCGATTCCTTTTCCTTTATTTGTTATAAATGTTGTCTTCACTGTTTCTAGTCTTTTTGTCTTCAAAGTTGTGTCATTTTCTTTTCTTTTCCTTTTTTCTTTTCGTATGCGATGGCTCCGGCAAAGAAATATAAATTGCAATTGACGATGATTTTGAGGGCACCGGTGATGAGGTTCCTTCATTTATAAGGTCGCTTAAAACTTCAGTTTTATCTGAATCATATTCAACATGAGCCTTGTCTAATTTGGAAGCTTTAAGAGCATTTTTTTCTTCTTTTTCTCTTTCTCTAACTCCGCTTTTTATTGGTAGATGCCTCTTGAACTTGTGCAATATCTTGCGCAGTTATACTTCTTCCTGGTGCCACTTGACATTTTTTCTTCCTTCTTGTTGTCGATGATAAAGCAGTGCCTCGCATTTCTTTTAAAATATCTGTGATCACTTCAGTTGTTGCGCAGGTTGCTTCCTCTGTCGGTAAAATATTGGATATATTTGGCAGTCTCGATTTAGGTCTTTCCGGATTGATTGGAAGTAGACCGCATTTATCGTAACTAGCAATGATGTTACTTTTGTCGACGCCATTTTCTGAAAGCCGGTTTTGAAGCTTCAAAAGCAGTTGTGGAAAATAACTTTTCACAAGTGTTTTATGCTTTCGTCCTTCAAGTTTTTTCCATTCAGTCAAAATGGCTTTCCAGTAATTTTTTAATGGCGCATAGAAAGCAACGTCCAGTGATTGCAGTAAGTGGGTTTGGTGGCAAACAGACAAAAGCTATGTTTAACTCTTCGTATTTTTTCAAAACGTTCTCACTAAAATGAGATGAAAGATTATCACCCACAACGACCACCCTTTTCCCTGCCATTTTTCTGGTATACGGGACGATTATCGTGCTGAACCAGTCTTCAAAGCAAGTGGTGTCAAACCAACCGCTTTTTGAGCGGTTGTAGCGAGTTCCTTCGGGTCCACCTTCAAGCCATGTATCCCATAGGCTTTCGGCTTTATAAACCACGTAAATTACGTAACAAATCTCCACGAGCAGTCGCAGTGAACATTAAAGAAATAGCTGTCTTGGAGCTGTTAATTACTCTTTCAGGATATTTAACTCCTCGCTTATAAATGTACTTCTTATTTCCGGGGTCGTCTGTCAGAGTCGTTTCGTCGTAATTAATCACGCAATCCGGTTCAACACCTTCTACAGTTTGGATCCAGTTTTCGAAAAATGTATCGATAACTTCTTACGTCACTTTGGCCCTTTCTGTCGATATGTTGGTAGCTAAGCGGTTGGATATGATTTCTTTATGCCGTATCACAAAGTTTCTAGCCCAATCTGAGCCAGGCATATTGTCTTTTAATGAATACACTGTCTTTCCAATTTTGTTGAGGTATTTTTGAGCAAATACCCTTAACTCAGTCAAATCTAACGGAAAGCCCCACTCAGCCAAAATCATAAGATATTTTAAGAATACCATTTCTTCTTCTTTCGTAAAAAGTGTTGGATGACCCGCTTTTTGTTGTGTGCAATTTATACCTCTGTATTTCCTGGACAATGTACTTTTGGGTATACCATATTTTTTTGATGCCTCTCCTAAAGTTAATGTTTTGTTTATAAGAGCAGTTATTGCTCTTTGCAAATTCTCAAGGCTATAATTAGTATAAGGAAGAAATGATTTCCCATTTCGGTTGCTTCTGTATGTTCTTTTATATTGCCGCATAGTGAACTGCAAAAAAAATAAAAAGATAGATACATTTGCCCTTAATTGGAACAGTGTAGCAAATAGCCCCAGTATTTATAACGTAGGGCTATTTGAGACTAAGTTCCAAATAACCCCAAATAGGTATTCCAAATAGACCCACTAAAAAAAAACCTTGACAATTGCAAAACTACGAAAGCAAATTAAACATGTTTTATGTTTTTGATATCACAATGAAACACCTCAATTCTCTATCTTTATATGTTTAACACTCACCTCGACAGTAAGCGATGTTTACATTCAATTTGGACAGGTATGTTTTTCTATCTTTTATAAGGTTTATTTTAAAACTGTCTTGTCGGCGCATGCGACACTAACATAACCTTACTAATAAAGTTTATCTAACATTTAATGACTGCGTTGCCAGAAAGAAAATATTTTTTCTCCTATTGCCATGACGCAAAATATTTTTACTTAAGGCCTTGTGGCTCTCCTTTTAGGGGAAACATTCGTACGCTAGATGGCGTTTGCTTATCGAACGTGTTCATAGTACCTAATTTCACAGATTTCTCCCACACTCACACACGCGCGATTCCCGTAGGCCACACATGCAAATAAAGTTATAATACTATTGAATGTTTCGTAAGCATTACGTTCAGAAATATTTATGAGATGAAATCGTATTTAGTTTAGAAATAAACATATTAAACGTAGTTTGAAAAATATTACACATATTTTCATATATTATATTAGGTGTTCATTTGTATATAATAAAATAAAAAATAATGCGTTACACCTACTTATATCGTAAAGATTTTTTGACCTGTTTGCTGTCACGAGACTAGGGCCAGGATCAGATGATGCGCAAGGATATACTTATATTATATTCTACGTACTGTACTGTACTTGATGATGTGATTCAGAGATCTGAGTGTGATGCAGTAGATAACGAAACCCAAGTACTCCTAGTCAGACGACTCATAATAAACCCATTGAAATCCAACTCATTCTACTGATTTCGACAAATTCTTTGGTAATGGATGATAACCAACAGCCTAATGATACCGTGGAGTTAACAATTCGCCGTCTAGTACCTACGGACCATTTTGACTTCGGCTTATTTGGTATTGACATGTAGGTATATTGGTGAATATCAAGGTTTCTATTAGTATGAGTAAGAGTATGGTTTTGGAGTCAGCGGCAATAACAAGAACACCTACCCTGTGGCTTGGGTCAGAGAATTTGGCTACGGTATTCTAAAGACAAGAGGCCGGCCTTTGGGGTCACGAGCGAACGGAGTGAGGCTTCGGTCATCCATCCATGCAGATCTATGTAAGCTAGCTAGTAATTTAAACTTGAACCAGACGTGCACCAAGGTTGATTTCAACTGTATACACTTGCAGCTAGTTAAAATCAGACTTCCTAGTAAAAAAAGAAGGTCACTTACACGGTGATTTCTAATTCTGTAATCATTATTCAATTAGTCCAAGATCCGACTGAGGTTGACCTTCCCTAATCGAGGAAATTCCCTAAATAAAACGCCAAAGTAGGGTTGCCTACCTTTTTCTAAGCAATAATTAAAGGTTGATAAGTGTAAATAGCTAAGTGTGTATTAGTAATTTACTCTCATAGTTTCCTTACATATGAAAATTATATGTGAAAATGTAGATAATAATATTAGGAACACGATGGTATAGGGTTATCTTTGTTTGCAACCCTACTTTGGAATTTTATTTACATCTTTTACTCGTTAGAAACTGCATAACAATAATTATTGAAAAAAATTAATTAAATAATTTTTAATTCAAAATGCAGGGATGTGGGGTGGCAACCCTAGCTCGTTTTGTTTATTATACATTATATTGTATAAAATATTTATTTTATTAGGAAACTCGATTAGGGAAGGTCAACCTCAGTCGGATCTATAACTATTAATTTAATTTGAGAAAAAAATACTAGATTATAATCGGTTTCTTATATTTTTTAAAATTTAGGTAATAAATACAGGAAAGTATGTATGACAATTGTATGTACAAGTAAAGAGGAAACTGCACTTATATATATAATTACATGTAACGCAAATAATATAACGTTTATAACTTAGTTTTTATTTAAAATATTTTGTTAAAACTTCCGTCCATTATTATTTTACTCATTACGGATTCTTCTGTATTTTATTCCAAGTTTCTACTGTTAGGGGCGTTTCGCATCTTGCAGGACCTCTTCACTGTAATCGAAGATAATTCTACTTCCATTTTTCGTCTCTTCACTCTGTCTATATCAAAAACAATAAACTTATCAAAACAAAATAAAGTATTGATAATATCGAAGAGTTACAAGTTATTTCCACTCCTATTTAGTCTATAATGTATCTGTCCTTTGCAACTCACTATACTGTATGAAGGACAAGAAAATCAAAAACATAAAAACTCCCGACAAAAATAAACCTTTAAAAAGTAAGAAAATAATATGTACCTCAATGCCCTTTAGGTTTATGATAAGTTTCGATATAAATAGAAGTAGTAATATGTCCAAGCGTCTTCAAGTCTGAGGACTGCTAAGTTTACTTGTATTTAAATTTTATACCTAGTTTTATCGTTTTAAGCTGTATTGTTTTTATTTTATTTATTTAGTGGTCCTCCGACGCGACAACGCTTGGATATATTACTACTACTATTTATATCGAAACTTATCACAAATTATAAGGCCCATGAGGTACATATTATTATTTTACTTTTTGGAGTTTCTTTATTGAATCAGGGGTTTTTAAATTTTAAATTTGTTTTATTTCATGATTTTTAAACACTACAATCTACACTATTACTACGATCTACATTCACGCAAATACTTCCCGGGACGATACACGAAATTGCGACATGGGATCGTGCCTCGCCAAAATCTGAATATTCTGACAATAGTTGTGTGATCTATCATCAGACCCTGATCACCATCTATCTATCTATACCCTATTCATAGAGACCATTTCAATGAGCTTAAACATGATATCTCTACTATAAGTGGCGAGGAGTTGGGTATCCTGCTGACTTCAGACGATGCTGCAGCATTAGGTCAAGTTTACCATGTCATTGTGACATTATTGAAGTCATAAGATACTAAATTTCGTATCGAACAGACTAGTAGAAGATGCTCGCGTCCCTTCAAAAACTAAAAAAGAGCTAATATTCTTCAAACGGCTGAACAGATTTTCTTAAATCATAGCCAAGGACACTTGATCACGTCACCTTTCAAACAAAAAAAAAATTAAATCAAAATCGGTTCATCCGTTTAGGCCCTACGATGCCACAAACAGACACACTTCAAACTTATAACACCCCTCTTTTTGGGTTGGGATTAAAAATATAGGAAACAATAAGAGATGAAGTTGATATATAATACTAACATCGATTAACATCTTATTATACAAGTATTTACACAGTTTAACATTATTAGTCCTGCTAATGACCCGTTCATTACCAAGATTTCATGACCCACCGATTTTCTTTCTCTCTTCTGAAGAGACTAAATACATCACCTCTTCTCCAAAACTGTGTATTAAGAAGATAAAAACAGAGTGAAGGGACATAATATGGTGGAAAAATATAAAGAAAGATTTAAAAATCATTAAAGATAAAAGTTAATACATTATATAATAATAGTACCGTTTGCCATTATTCATAAGTATTGATGATATATATAATAACAAGCGTTATTGATGATAATGCTTCATGACCCTCATATCCTCTTCCTCTCCTCTGACTTTTATGTACTCCCTCTTCTTTCTTCCCTCTGCCCTCTTCTTCTCTTCACTAGTTCCTACATGCTAGTAGAAGATGAAACATAGTATGAAGGGACACAATATACTGGAAAAAATAAAGGAAGATCAAAAATTATAAAAGATAAAAGTTAATATAATATAAAATAAAACATTATAATCCCCTGGCATGAAGGTACTCCTTCTTCCATTTGTCTCTTTACTTATTCTATACTACATATTACTATGAGATAAAACATAGTATGAAGAGATAATATTCATTTATTTATAACAGTTACTCTCTATTAATACAATGTACATATCATTCAAACCACCACCAAATTGTCATCGGGGGAGTCTGGTGTCTGCTATATGCTGGAAATACATGGTATAAAGGAAGATCAGAAAATCATAAAATTTATTATAAAATAAAAACCAATACTAATGAACATTATAATCATTTAACGGAATGAACATTGTAAAAATTTTAGGGAAGATAAAAGCAAAAACAAATGATAAAAGTTACGCATTATAAATTACGAATACCTTTTTAATAACATTACAGCGTTATCGACAGTAACGCTTCATGACACGCAGATCCCATTCCTCCGGCCTGAATTTACGCTGTCTTCTATTTGTCCAATTCCCTTTTCATTGACATTGCCAATTAATTTCGGTGCTCGTACTCAGCTTCCTCACGAGCAGCTTGAGCCATGCTGTGTGCAGTTGTCTGTTCCCACCAGGTGCACATGGTGTCATGGTGAGAACGATATAATTTCACAGTGAAAAATGGGATGTCCAAGGTTGCCAGAAAATATCTTAAATGAGAGAAACCACATCCAATAGAAATTATTCCAGCTACTGCTTCATGGTTAATAGTCGCTTTTTCTTTTAAATTACGAGACGTCTCCAAATTAAACTCTTTGTTGCACAATTTACAATTAACATAAAATTTTGAGTAAAGACCAAATTTAACTTCTCTATTAATATTTAAATAAGAAAACTTACAGTCATGAAGAGATTCATGATCTGCAATTTCCTGAATTTGTTGAAAAAAATAATCTGTCTACAATTCTTTTTGCCTTTTAACAAGCATTTGTTTTTGCTTACTGGCAAACTCTGAAATTAAAAAACAAATATATCTGACTATTCGAAATAACTGTGAGACAAATTGATGCAATATTCAGTATTTTCAAGATAAAAGTTCTGTTATGGATACTAACAGTTCAATACTTATGAAAGATGCGCTCACATTATTTCATTAATAGACGGATTAATGTAATGGAAATGCCAATTCTATTTGTTATTACTATAAAATATATTTCTGAATAAGTTATGGATTCGAAACGGATCATTAAGAAAGAATTTACATTAGTTGTAATAATAAGAAACAAGCTTAGAGATTTTTCCCGTAACTACCATATGGAAAACGACACAAATTAGTATTTATTGCTTTCAGTAATAACATTAGAGAAAGTTTCCATTATTCATCATTGTACGTTGGTCACCCTACATCACTTACTAAATATGGTAATTTTATTTGGAACATTGGAATGGTATAGATAAATCTAGTTCAAATGAGTTTCAATCATAACTTTTTTGTACACAAGAATAATGCTGACTTCATAGTTCAATTGTTACTTTTTAGTCAAGTGTGACTGTGACCGTCATTTAAAATCAAACGTTATATGTTTTTTCCAATTGGAAGAAATAATTATGAATTTTTTTACGGAACGTATCTATAATCTCATATCGAAATTGCAATGCAAATGTTGCCAACTAGCAGTGAATATCATCATTGAAGTGAATGAAATCCGAGATCAATTCATTTGCGAATGTAACATACCACTTTTCATGTCCAGTTTTTTTCACGGGCACTAGCTACTAAAAGTGTTTAATCCTAAATACTGGCCAGAAAAACTATTAATTATCTAGTATCATCCAGCCCAGTAATTAGGACATTACTATTATATAAATAATAGTAATGTCCTAATTACTACCTTATTATTACCTAATTACTGGGCGACAAACACTGCACATCATAACTAAAATAAGCAATTAAATTATAAATATGTTTTATTTAAAATTTCATAAGATTTTGAAATGTTTACTTTACGAATCAGACGTGTTATGTCATTTGCTGGTGATTGACTAAATGAGTTGCTGCCAATTGGCTTCAAACAAGCAAGCAATTTCACATTATTTATTGCTCTTTTATACATACCAACTATATAATATATTTATTCATATTAATTGTATTTACTACAGATAACATGTCTATGTAAACATAATTATTTTTTATTACTTCTTTCACATATCATGTAGTAATAGTAACAGTGGACAATGGTTACCATTACTCATGTAATAGACTGGGTTACATCGTCCTCGAATAGACTACATTTCTTTACATTGCAAACTAATTACAATATTTTTGTTAAAAAAACCCATTATTGTAATATTAAAAACATTAGGTAAGTATTAGGCAAATACTGTCATATAGGTAAGTATCATATTAGGGTAGGCATAGGTACTAAATTTTCAAAATCCTACACATTACATAAAGTAGTAAGTACTTACTGTAGATACAGTCTCAATCTGTTGCACTCGAAATGATCAATTCCACTTGTTAGATGCTGGTTGATAGAACTGCAATACATAAAATTAATATATGGGCTTTATTACAATTTTCACTTACATAACATGAATTTAACAATTTATTAAAAATTGAATCATTAATAATAATTAACTATTTTTATAATTTAAAACTTTATACTTTATATCCTCTCCGCATACAATATCTTATAAATTCTCACTTAAGTACTTTACAAATTATAAATTAGGAATAGTTAATTTCATTTGTAACAAATGTGATTTGTTAATTAAATACCTCCATAGAAATATCTCATGGAACAAGTTTTTCATTATAATTATTTGTTATTGTTACATAAAATTAATATATTTATTACAATTTTCACTTACATAATATAAATTTGTCAATTTTTTAAAAATTGAATTGATTTGATTACTATTTTTTAAATTTAAAACTATACTTTATGTCCTCTTCGCATACAATTTCTGATAAATTCTCATTTAGGCACCTAGTTTACATATTATAAATTAGGGACAGTTAACTTTACTTATGAAATCATAAATGTGATTTTTAATGAAGTACCTACATAGAAATTTCATAGAACAACAGCTTTACGTTATAATTATTTGTTACTGATACTAGGTTACTACCAGATTCTCGGATGTATTAGTTTTTCTATAAATAGGCCTTATGCGTTTTTTATGGTTCTTAATGTAATATACATATACATGAATATAAAGCTGTGTTCATTCCGAGGTCCTAGGATCCGAGTTATTTGATTCCCAGTCTGATCATTTAATTTGTTCTTTCAATGTCCTGCTCAGGTTAATTATGTTCATGAAACGAGTTAAACTGTGAGTCTACTTACTGGAAGAGTATCTAGTAACATCGAGACTACCAGTTACCAGTTTGTAGCCTGAGTGCATTATCATAGTATGAAGTATGCTTATTTTGGGGTCACACAAATAAATCAGTGGTAACATAAGTGGTGATCTGAGACATCTACAAAATCACTAAAATACCATTAATGCATTAGGAACTATTAATTAAAGTTTAAATTGTGACTTATGAGAAATGTCTGAAATGAATATTAATTAAATATCATTATGTTATACAAGTTATAATCGATGCTCTCGTTAGTTCAAATAGGCAAGTATAAATTATAAACGTTCAATGGGTTTAAACTTACTATAACAGTTTCATACCTAACTAGTAACTAGCATACTTTTTTTTCTGTAACATAATAATTACCTACCTTTCTGAATGGTGTTTTCGTGTTGTATTGCGTGTATTTTCTATACAGATTTGTAAATGCAAACGCCTCTTTTTGGTAATTTTGTTAAATTGCCTTACTCTCTCCATCTGAAATATACAAAGTTATTGTTTTTAAACAATCACTTTTACGAATACATATCTTTACAGAAGAATAATTGAACATAAATAAAGAGAGATTTTTTATATGTATAATTAATGATAAATAGCGATTAGTGAAAAAATTATGATAACGATGTATTTGCAGTTGAGAAATTTGCAAAATTGATAGAAAAATTTTGAAAGCGCGGTAAAAATATAAATATTTTTTGTACAATTATGCCTTGAGAGGGAAGGCAAAGGAATCTATGCATATAACAGCCGACGTCTTTAGTATGAAATGAAATATTCTTCTTAAAATATCAAATGTCGACATAATACATTTTAATGTTCATTACATTCTCTGGCGACAAATATATCGAAGCAGTCTTTATAGTAGGATCGACTTTAGCCGACTAAACCACTAAAAAAATTTCAACATCACACTACAGAATAAGCACTTCTTTCAACAATTTCGCATAATGCATAACAGCGTAGATACTTGGGACGCAAAACTATATCAATTTTACATCACGATATTTACTAGTAAACAATTTGCAAATAATTAAAATAAACGCCCAACCGCTCCCATAAAATCCCGCCAAAAATTTGGTAAAAATATAAATTATAGATATAATTATAACTAGGTACTTACTGACATAAAATTGGCATATTGCCATTACATTAACTTTAATATACTTTTAGGCATTCGTTTTCTTTCTAAATGACATAATTATGACAATTTACGTTATATTACAGTAAATGAGTTACATTATGTCATACTTAAATTGAATACTAACCGATTATTAAAATTTTGGACACATGAAGTAATATATCGATATTACATTTATTTTTTTCACTGGCAACACTTTTTATGAATAAAATTAGTGTATACGTCCACCTTCTACAGGGCTCGTAGCCCGACTGAAGCGCCACATCGGTGACATCAACTTTTACATAAAGTATTCGAGTCAATGAATCCTGTTTTTTTTACTTTTCTTATCGAATGTGAACAACATATATTTTTTTTATAGTTGTTATAACAATAAACTTATTATTAGTGATAATAGAAAACTTTTCTGTTCTTTCATTATAGCTGGCTTGTCCTCCAAAGTTACGAGTAAAATTACCATGACCGGGCGATACTTCTCAGAAAAAAAATAAATTCGTATGTTCCGCTATGATATTCAATATTTGAAATCCATACGATTGTAGACAAAAGACTGAACAATTTATTTTGACTTACAGATTGGGTGCAATTTGCTTAGTTAGCCCGTAAGTAGTACCCAAAAATCATCAAATTATCGTACTGTAGCGATTCTTGTCAGAAAAAAAAATTAATTTCATTATGTTTTGCTATGAATTTTAAAACTTCCTACATATCTGGCTATAGACGAAAAAATGATCTATTTACTGTAATTTTTAGTTTGTGTATACTTTGCTTATTAAGCCCAAACATAACACTCAAAAGTTAGTAATTTCTTGTTCTTTAGTGATTCATCTCAGAGAAAAAAATTTATTTCACTATGTTTTTCTATTAATTTTAAAAAATTTTTCTCATCAGATTGTAATCGAAAGAACGAACTATATATTTCAACTTAAATTTTGTGTGTAATTTGATTAAAAAGCCCTTGCGGACTCCTTGAAAATCAATAAATTCGCGTACTGCGTAAATGCGAAAAATCTTCTTTGAGAAAAAAAAAATTTCAGTATGTTCTACTATGAATTTTAAAAATTTAAATCCATACGATTATAGATGAAAGAATGGCCTACTTATTTCAACTTGCAGTTTTTGTATAATTTACTTAGTTAACCCAAAAACTCTACCCAAAACTCAGCAAAATCCCATATCCTCGTACTTTACCGGTCCAAAGAGCCTTAAAACTCATAATTTAAAATTACCAAATGGCCCCACAGATTCCAAATAACCTCATTTTACGGTACCCCATTATTACAATTACCCATTAGTCTGGATTAGTCATTAGAATGGAATCCGCCTTACCAGAAACCCTTTCTTTGGGTAGGTTAGGTTAGGTAAGTACATAAACCACAACGCGCGAGCCGAGCGAGCGAAGCGAGCGTGCCGCGGCAGCGGCCGGCGAAGCACCAGAATGGAATCCGCCTTATGAGAACACTCTCTTTGGGTAGGTTAGGTAAGTATATAAACTACAACGCGCGAGCCGAGCGAGCGAAGCGAGCGTGCCGCGGTAGCGGCCGGCGAAGCGCCAGAACAGAATCCGCCTTATAAGAACACTCTTTCTGGGTAAGTTTTTTATTTTATGTCATAATTTATAAAGTTACTTAAAAACTTAAAAATTAAAATTAATGTGCGCATTTATATGTGCGCATTTATACATGAGAGGTTTTTTCCTTGTGCGATTTAATTCATGTGTGCAATTTTCCACGTGTGGATATTTCTCGTGGGCTTATATAACATTGCGCTTTTTTCTGTGCGTTTATTTCCTTTGCGTTTTTTTAATTGCGGTTTTTTCCTGGATTCCTATTTTTGAACATTTACCGTGTGTCTGAGGTAAAACCTAAAATTTACCGAGCGAATGGTGGTAAAAGTTCGAAATGAACGATGATCACACAGCAGTTCGGACTTTTACCATTAAAAGTTGGTAAATCTTAGGTTTTACTGGAAAATCTTAGGATTTACCACAGTTCGGGGTTTTACAGTAACAAATACATAGGACTCATGGCGCTCCGTCCTCTCTGACTACCCCGTTGGGGATACAGCGTGAAGATATGTTATGTTATATACATAATGTAATTGCAAGTTATGAATATAATGCTCTGACTACGCCGTTAGGGATATAGCGTGAAGATATGTATTAGGCAAATTATTTTATGGTGTTTATTGTTTTATAGTGTTTATTATTAATTAATTTGAAGGTGTTATAGCTAAAAAATTCAAATTTCCAATTTTCGTATTATAACGCTAACGTCCATATCCAAAATTCAAATTCTCCAATTAAAAAACTATCCTCATACATTTTTCAAGCTAAATGCATGCTTACCTTGAGCTTATTCAGTAGAAATAACCATAAAATACTAAAATAAAATATAGTAAATAAAATAACCATAAAATAATATAATATACTATAAAAGATACTGTATTATTATAAGTACTAACTTCTTACCTTTTTTTTCGCTGCCTGTTTTTCTTTACTGATAACTCTGATGCCATTTCGGAACTGGAAAAATATGAAAATCTATAGGTATCTAATTTTGTGTTCGTCACTCAGTATGGAGCTACAAAATAATAAATTGTAATATAATAAAATTAAGATTAGATACAACTCAGTATGGAGCTATAAAATATAAAATTTTAAAAGTAAGGTTAAGAAAAACCATGATAACTCAAAAATTTTGCAAAATGAACAAAACTTCATTACTTTATTTCTCTGTACTAATCTATACTATAATATTATTACATTAATAATCGTTGCCTGTTGTGACTTCGCCTATGTGGAATTTAAAAAAGTAGCATGTGTCCTTCCCCAGGGTTTAATCTATTTTCATTCTCATCAAATCCAGCGACAGCCGTGACAAAGTAACAAAACAAACAGTATCTCCTTTATTCCCCTTTTAAAATGTATTTATTTGTAAAAATTGTTTCTCAGTGGGCATTATATAAACAATCATCAGACCAAATTTCATGATCCTAGCTTTAGTAGTTTTTGAGATTTCGGGATTAAATCAGTCACTCAGTGAGTCAGTGAATGACTGGTATTCACGGGGTGGTAGAGTTAGAGCACTCAATAATATTACAAATATTCCCTACATATTTTTTTGTAGTTATGAATTGACTAAAGTAAGCCTGGGTAAAAATAAATGATTGAGATAGGAGGGGCCCGGCGGCAAAAATTCAAGTGGCCAATGGCCTATAGTGATGAAAAGTATAAATCTAGTACTAGTAGTATTTCGCTTTCGTAGAAGAACTAGCTATTGCCCGCGACTTCGTCCGCATAGAAAAAAGTATCCTATGTCCTCCCCCGGGGCTTAATCTATTTCCATTCTAAATTTAAACAAAATTGATAAAGCCGTTTAGGAGCAAAGTTATGAACTACAGATGTATCGGATTGTCAAAAATGTATATCTGCGTACACGGATACGGGTTATTAATCTTGATCCGCCAATACGGATACAGATACGGACCTCGACTTTCGTACTTCGTTTGTTCGTTCGTAATACAATTAAATTAATCCTTTTTTATACATAATAACATAGTGAAGTACGAGTAACTCACTATGATAACGTGTATAATAATTATTTGCTTGATTTTTGCAATAAGAAGTTCCAAAGCTGTAATTTTAAGAAATATAAAGTAATTTGAAGTTATTATATTTCATTATTGTCTTTATTTTAAATTCCATGTAATGAAAATCATTAATACAAAAGATCCGTTCAAGATCCGCTAAAAAGTAATGGACACAGATATGAATGCAGATCTTTTATTATATACCATACGGATACGAGTATCTGGCAAATCACTATTACGAACACACGCACACGGGAATTTTATATAATATAACAGATGTACCTGGGCGACCGAACTTTGCTCGTTGATTGTATATCCAAAAAAAAACTAAAATAAAGTCTGACCACATTGAAGAACTCGAAACCGCGGCGCGGCAGGTCTACGCTCTAGCCGCAGTACTATTGAGATGGTAAACTGTTGCGTAATTACAAAACACGGAAAAAATTATTTTGAAGAATTGCGAGCTAGCTAATATTTCGGCCCCGTAAACTCCTATATTTCGAATTTCATTGAAATCGTTAAAGCCATTTTTGCGAACGCGATTACAAACATAAGCATATACAAAATTATTTCAAAAGGATGTGTAAACACGAAAGGGTATTGACGTACCCATGACAACGGAAAATTTGCATTCCACGACTTCGCTAAAAGTCAATAGTTCTAGTGTAATACTTCAAAGTTTAAAAAAAAATAAAGGTGAAGCGAGGCAACCCTAATATCAGCGTTTTTACCACAGACAAATTAGCCTAAAGACAGGAAATGAAAGGGCACCGTTTTCTGCCATCAATGCGCACAAACGCTCATATAACTTTAAACACAAACGCGCGCTCCTTTAGTATTAACCAGAAAGCAGATCCGTGACCTGTGTCTAATTGTTTAAAAAATATAGTATAAATTACGTAAACAATGCCAAATTGCGCTGTAAAGTAGTGTGGTAGTGACAGTCGTAAAAATAGTTTCAAAAAGGATAATATCACGTTTCATCGGTAAGTATAAAATTAATAATAAACATTTATATCAAAAAAATGCAGAGCTCTCACTATAGTGGTAGCTGATAGCTTTGAGTCAGCGTTTGTCCTTGTCTAGCAAGCTATAATTACATGTTGCGTCCTCACTCTTGCAAGATGGCACGTGTAAGTAGGGACGCGAAAAAACGTATCGACATATCAATATATTTTCCGTTAATTTTGAGAATTTATAATGACTACCATTCTTTGAAATTATATACCTAGTTCCATCCATACTATATAATAATATTTAAGAAATATATAATATATTAATATATATAATATATAATTATATAATATTATATAATTGTATAATCCATATCCATACTAATATTATAAATGCGAGTCTCTCTGTCTGCTTGGTTTTCACGGCTAAACCGCCGTACCGATTTTAATAAAATTTAGCAGGGACGTAGTTTGACATCAGGGGGTACTTTATTTTTCAAAAATCTACCCCTAAAGGAGTGAAAAAGGGATGAAACTTTGTATGGGAAATTTTTAACCGCTGAATGGATTAAGATGTAATTTGAAATTCACAGTTTTCTTTTTCATCAAAAATCTACCCCTAAAGGGATGAAAAAGGGGATGAAATTTTATAGGGGAACTTTATAATGCTATACCCTAACAATATGGGTGTCAAATGAAATGGAATACGCAGAGGAAGGTCCCTCTATGTATGTGACATGATCATAAATCAAATATGGCGGATGTTCCACAATAGGAAATAAATTTTTTATCCAACACTAACAATACGGATATCAAATGAAATAGAATGCGCAGGGGAAAGTTTCTGGAGATGTGACGTCATCATAAATCCTATATGGAAATAAGTTTTTCGTTCGACACCAACAATATGTCAATCAAATGAAATGAAATACGCAGGGGAAGGTTTCTGTATACATGACGTCATACAGACGCACATAGAATCTCCCTCTTTTTAAAGTTGGTTAAAAAAATACATACAGACGAAAAGATTGGGTGGTTCTACCACCAAAGCTTTTCAATTTCGTTTTTTGTCAATTTAATATTTTGTTAAAAAGTTTTACATTAAGTGAAACACGTACTACCCAAACGAATTTGATTTACATTTCTATTCCAAATTTTTGATTTTTTTGTTTCGAAATAAAGAATCTTGTTTTGATTATATACACATATTTTATTATTTCTATTTTTAAAATAAGCTTATGAAAATAATTCTTGTATTTATCGATATAATATACAATATCTACGAGTACATCACTATTTCGTTTAGTACGTGACGTTACCTTGCCGCCCACTTACGTCTCATTCCTCTAACCTTGACAGAATAGTTCGCTTAGAAATTTGTAAACATTTCAGGTCTCTAGGGTAGTTTGTCTGTGGTTTTTACGTAGCTAGCAAACATTTGTAATGTAGGGCATAACGATAGGGTTGTACATTTTTTTCTATTAGATTTTCTTGTATGGACAACAAAATAAACGTATCCTGTAATTATTATATCTGCAATATAGCAGCCAACATTGTCACATTGAAACTCTGGCGCATTCATACCCCCTTTCACATAACCCCCATCCAAATAACCTTGTATACCATATAATACAAATATTACTCGTATGGATGAATGCGAAAGTGTCTCTGTCTGGGTAAGGCCGTAGATTTTGCCACTTTTTGAAAAAAAAAAGTGTCTCAAATTTTGACTGCGTATAAAAAAAAAAGTACTTGATAAATTGTAATAAAGGTATCTGAAGTAGAATATATAATTCTTCTACTATTAGACTGTATTTTTAAAGAGAACGTAAGTCGTGTAGTTTAAAAATACCGTGAGTTAAAATCGTTAGGACCCCCAAATTTAACCAAAAACACGCTTTTTATTTGTTCTGCCAAAGTAATTGGCATTATAAAACTTATATTTTTTACAATGAAAGTCTAATTAATTATGAATATCTGAAATGTCCCAAAGTTAAGCTGCTACATTATAGTTTTCGAGTCTTTAAATACTCGTTTTTTATTGAGTTATCATTGTTTAAAACTTTGTCTCCATTATTTTTGCTTATACGTTACTATTTTGTATGTTACCAAATTTCGACTTCCATGTATTAAAAACAGTTCATGATAGTATTTTGAAATGGCACTGGCGACACGGAGTACCCAGGCAACATGTTAGAAAAAGAAAAAGCGCCATTTTGACGTCTCTGGTGTTTGTCAAAGGTGTACACGTGCGTTTTGGCTGTGAATTTTTTTTTGAATTTTAACTATTTCAAACATAAATAACAGTTTTATTTACGCACAATTTAACTAATACTATGCACAAGGGATTAATAAGTGCGAACTAATGTATCTTACTCTGAAATTCCACTCGGTTTTGTAATTATAGCTATTTATAACCTCAATAATCACGCTTCTCCGTTACGTCTATGTAGCTTCTATGTTACTAGTAACGTTGATTCTATGTTACGTAACGTTGAAATGTTCTAAAGATTCGTACATAATAGTATTATAATTTTTGGACTCAGTACTAGTTTTCATACAATAGAAACTTGAATTGATTTGATTTGTACCTTACGGTTTTTAATTGCCGCATTGTACAAAATATAACGTAAAGGAACTTCCTATCGAGATTAAATTTTTAGCTAACATTAAATTACAGACCTTAACGCTTTACAAATAATTATTATGAAATTGATAACGAAAGAAAATATTTTGTGGTAGCATTTAATTTTAGACCTTAATGCATCACGAATAAAATTTCAATCCAGTTATTTTTATGTATTTGTTAAATTGGGGGAATGTTATCGAATTGTTTGTGTGAGTAAGCGTCTATAAAATCATTGCATTTGAGTGCTCCCATTTACTTGTGGTAGTACCTCACCTCCCACGAAAAATGCCAAAAAGTGTTAAATGAGAAATAGCGCGAATGTCTCCTTCCGTTGTAGGTACTCAATGAATTGATGTGGTCAGATTGCCGTGGTTGTGTACCTAATAACTCTAAACTATTAATTATAATATATAGATTTAACATTTTTCCCTACTCCGCGCGCATTTGACTAATTTTTCTGCTACCATTGAATACAGTTTATACTAATACAGATTGGTATTAATTTTGTACCGAAGTTTATGGTCCAAGCATACATATCGTATTACTAAACTTTAACGCCAAAAATACCACATTATGTTCTCAGCTTTACAAACATTTTGCGTTACTTGTTTGTTATCGTAACATAGAAGTTTCTATGTTACTCAATGTTACAAAGTGGCAAAATTTACGACCTTACCCATCTATGTGTTACACTTCCAAGGATAAACATTTTGACGTGTGATAATGATTTATGTGTGGTAGAGCCATGCTACATTGCAGCACAAATTGGACTGGCTCGCCCGGTGAAATATCCTCTCACAGAATATCGGCGTGAACAACGAATTCGGAAATACTATGGAAGTGTATTCAGAACAATTATGGCCGAAAAGCACGGTACCATGCGTCTGATTTAAATACTTCGACATACGAAAGATCACAAACTCAACAGTCAACTTTTAAAATGAACTATTTTAAACCCGCACAATCTTTATTCAGCTGTAGCTTGGCGTTTAAAATGTTTCGTATTACATTCCAAAGTCAACGGCGGCTGGGGGTCTGGCACACGTGATCAGTGATCACTGATCACGTAATCGCACAGGAAAGTGCTAGCAAGCGAGAATGTTTTTATGCATTACTACGCATCGCAACCCAACTTATTGATAATATTTATTTACCTTATTTACGTGAAGTTAAATACTTTTTTATTTTGATTGTCTAATACGAGAAAATATTTCAAAATTATTTAGAAAGGAAAAAATGCATATTTAAGAGTTCATCTGCATTTTATTTACAAGTTTTTGGAGTGTTATGTTACCTTAGAGGGCTTATAGTGTAATTAATTTATTTAGTCTGTCTTGTAAAACTTAATAATTTTTTTTTATCAAACAGTGTAGAGGAGCTCATAATTATTACTCTTTTAAAATACTTTTTATTAAAATAGTGTCGCGATCTGGTTTTCCTGCTTGTTTGTTTTTAATAACTGTAATTATGTCTATTCATTCTACAGTTTTTAGAAATATCGATTGAGAATTACTGCAAGATTTCAGTCTTCAATTAGATAACATGCGATGCCTCTACAACAAGAATAGATTTCTTCATTTTCAAGATGTATAGAGCACACCCTATTAGTATTAGTTGGTAACCAGTCATTTTTTCTTCCTTCAAAGCGAACTGCTTTAATCTACTGTAATCACCGAAGTTCATTTTTGGTAAAATTAAAGGAATAAATTTATAAGATCCAATTCAATAAAGAGAATTCCCATACTTAGCATAAAAATATATTAAAAATAACTTACGTACTAAAAACTGGCTGGCTACTAGTTGCATAATACAGATCACAATATTTTTATTTAATTTCTTCGTAAACGTAAAATTACCTAATTTATATACATGTGATAAATTGTCATATCATGACTTGTTTCGGTCTTCTACACCACTTAACCACACAGGAGGTCATTTTAAATTTACAGTTTTCACGTTATTTAATTATGATTAAAAAAATTAAGTAGCGCGTAAATTGTGGTTTTTAGCCCCGCCCACTTGTTTGGGGTTTGCATTGTGTCATATTTTTAAATGAATACGAGTTCCATAGTATTTACGAATTCGTTGAGCATGAAATAACAGCATCTATTGCTGTTGTGTTTCGTTCGGTGAGTGAGAGTGCCGGTGGCCCATCTCCCCCTCCCCCACCCTTTCCTTAAACGTGTCCATGGGCGGCAGTGATCACTTTCCATGAGGTGACTCACTTGCTCGTTTGCCCCCTCTTTTAGTCCAGTAGAATTAGCTCAAAATAAGGCATGATTTTGCATTAATTGTGGTACTAATGATTTTTGGCGCATCGATAGAGTTATGTCTGTGTACCTTAAATTCGCAACCGATTTGGAAGTGCGGAAAATGGTGAAAATTGAGAAAATCTTGGATTTTTGAATAATTCCAAAACAAAAATTGTGGTACTAGTTGCGAGAATACCAAGTGTTTGGAGTACGAATACCTACCTACTCAAGCAATATGGAGCGGTTGCGACATACGGAACTTACCTAAATTTAAAAAAAGTGATTTTTCGTCTTTATCTCCTAGGCAAAATTTGTGGTACTAGTTGCGAACTCATCGGACACTTGTTTTAGCTTAATATACTTAGTTTTAAATTTGCAACCGATTGCGACCTACGGAACCCTAAAAAAATACTTTTTTCAAAATTTTACTTCCAGCAAAATTAGTGTAGTCAATATCACATTTATAGGTCGTATTCCAACTGCTTTGTGATCGCAACCTCTGAAGACACTACGGAACCTAGTCTATTTTGTAAATAAAAAGTACGTATAATTACGAGTCTTGCGAGGGGAATGCGGGCGGCGCGCGGCGGGCTATACAGGTCCGGGACTAGCGTTGAAATTAACGTTGCGTATGATAACTGTTTTTAATATTTGAAATCCCGTCTTAACTAAATTTTTATTGGAAATATATTCCAAGAAAAATTTAGTTCTTTTTTCTTCTTTTTTTTCGAAAAATAATTTAGTTTTTTTTTTTGTTTTAACAAAAATTCAGCGTATTATCGGTATCTATCGGACTATACAGGCCAGTAACTTAAAAAAAAGCGATTTATTGTCCTAACTATAGTCTAACGTTTTTACAGAGCTTAAAAAAGTATCATTTAAAACAACAATTAACTCTTTTTATACGCGTATTCGAGGAAGCTAAAGAAGTATGTATCGATCGCGAAGCGTGGCGCTCCGTCCGCTCTGACTACCCCGTTAGGGATACAGCGCGAAGATATGTATGTATGTATGTATACGTGTATATTCATTTTAGTTTACGTTTAATTTTATTATCTTTTCATACATCTTTCAATATGCAAAATTCAGTAATAATTAATTTACGTCCAACAAGTCGGCTTGAAATAAAATTAATTGCAATAGTCCACTTGCATCAAATTTTTTTGAATAATCAATACACGTAATAAAATCGTAGACTGTCCTCATTTGTAATCACATCACGCATATACCACTTATTGAATTAAAAATCTAATTTCTGAAAAAATGAACCTTCTATCTGAGTAACATATAGTGTCTATTTTATCGAAATCGACCCACTCAATCAAAAGATTAAAAGAAATCGAAACCTCACAGACCACTGTGCAACACGTCACCGGGAGGAAGTGCTTTTTTCGTATAGTATGTACAATTAAAATGTAGTATGTACAATGAAAATATATTTGGAAATAAAACAGACGGCGTTGTTTTGTCTGAATCGAAATAAATAAAAAATTATCTACATCCATACTAATATTATGAATACGAAAGTCTACGTTTTCACTGTTAAACCACCGGACCGATAGATAGTTTGACATCAGAGGACGGACATAGGCTATCTTTTTTTTTTAATCTATCCCTAAGGGGGATGAAACTTTGTATGGGAAATGCTAAATCGCTGAACCGATTATCTGTGATATTTGGTACAGAGATAGTAATTGCCCGAAAGCAAATGCAGGCTATTTTTTCAAAAAATTTTGTGATTGAAAAAATGATATCGTTTTTGTATATGTGACGTCATCATATACGACATGATATGCCAATATGGCGGATGATCCACAATGGGAATTAACTTTTTTTCAAGACCTCCATCAATATGGGTATCAAATGATAAGAAATACACAGAAGAAGGTTTTTGTGTATGTGACGTCATCATAAATCCAATATGGCTAACTTTTTTGTTCAACACCAACAATATAGGTATCAAATGAAATGGAAGACGCAAAGGAAGGTTACTGAACATGTGACGTCATCATAAATTCAATATAGCGGATGCTACGCGAAAGGAAGTGACTTTTTGTTTAAGATCTTCTATAGTATCGGTATCCAATGTAATGGACAACACAGGAGACGGTTTCTGTATATTATGTGATCTGCGCAAGTGCGGCATTGCAACACATGCTGGGTACTCGGCCAAAATTAATTCTTTGTATAAAGTGATAATGGGTGAAATTTCTAGGTTCTTCGGGGAACTAATTATGACAAAGACGTCTATTTTCAAATTGACGTCTTTGTCATAATTTAAAAAAAAATAATGCATGTTAATTTTTTTAAGTGATATGACATGGGTATCATTTTCGAGGTTTCTCGGAGTACTGCTTACAAAAGTCTATTTTCAAATCTGAAATGGCAGACATTATTATATTCAATAAATTGATATAGGCGTCATTTTTAAGGTTTTTCGGGGTGTAGGACGTTGATCTTAAAATCCAAGATGGAGGACATTATTCTTTTAGTAAAATGATATGGGTGTCATTTTTAAAGTTGCTCCCGGTGCAGATTACGAAAATAATATTTTTTCTTAAACCTAAAATGTACATTAAATGTACATAGTATGCTATACGATCCATACTATCTCATAATAATAAGTATTATTCTTGCAAAAGTATGTCTGTCTGTCTGTTACGTTTTCACAGCTAAACCGCCATTTCGATTTTGATGGCATGGATCTCCGTGCCATCAAAATCGAACTGGAAATTGAAATCGAATCGAACTTCAAACTATCTAGTTTGGAACCGGGAGTCGAACATAGGCTGCTTCGTTTGTCAAAAATCTTTTCATAACGGGATGGAAACGTGGATAAAACTTTGTGTGGGAAATGCTAAACCGGTGAATCGATTACAATGTTTAAGACAGTGATAGATGTTTTTAAAGGAAAACACAAAGGCTACTTTTTATGAAATATCACCATAAAGGGGTGAAAAAGAAACACTAACTCGGAAAAGTCACGGAAAATTTTTCCACGCGTAAGAAGTCGTGGGTACAGCTAGAACATCAATAATACAAGAACAAAGAAGAAGTAGAACCCAAAGTCGATTTTTTTATTAGATCTTTACCTATAAAATCGATTTTTAATACCTATGATTCCAGTATGAATATCGATGTCTTTCATTGTACTTAGAATTCCAAATTTAAATTAAATTTTGAATGAGTAAAATTTTATGAGTTCGCGTCACGACATGATATTTATTCTTTCTTTTTATATTTGACCTCTGCTATACATACCTCTGCTATGCAATAAGTATTACCTATGTAATACTCATTGCATTACCTATGTAATACTCGTTGCATTATGCTAATGATGTAATCATTATTGCATTATGAGTTATTTCACTAGCGTGGTAAAACAAATTTCTATGTGTTCGATAATATTTTCCTCGTGGATATTAAAATTAAAAAATCTATTAAATTTTATAACAATTTTAAATTCATATATTAAATTTTCGAAATATGGTTACTAATGCAAAGTTATTGTTTATTACCTTATATTATACAAATTATTATATTATACAATATTATACAATATTATAAAAATTTGCAAAAAAGTCTTCGATGTTCAATTCAAACCTAGTTATACAAACTGACTTTCATTTCAAATTTAGGGTTTATTAGCAAATACTAACGAAATTTCAGGTAGAAAAATATACGTAGGAATATTTGAAAATAAATGTAATTTGAATTGAAAATGTATAATAGTCTGACTGGACATAATTTTTTACATTTTTTCATAATTTTAGATTTTCACTTCTGTCAGCAGTCCTTAATGACTGCCTATTTTTTTTAACGAAAACTAATCGGCGTAATTTTTTTTCTACTGTCAAAAGTTGTTAAGATAAAATTATTACCTATTTCTCATAATATAAAAAGAAAACACCACCATTCCGAATTTGGGGTCTACGTCCAACTATTTTCAATTTGGAATAATAGCTTGCTAATGCGTTAATATTTTACAATGTATGAATGAACCGCTCGGCGAGTCGTAGTCGCTGGACCCGTACCCTGTCTCCCGCGCCGCTCGCATTCCCCTCGAAATATGCGTAATAAGCGTATATTTAATTTACAAAATAGACTATGTTCCGTAGTGGTTTCAGAGGTTGCGATCACAATGCAGTTGGAATACGACCTCTAAATGTGATATAAGCAATAATATTGACTACACTAATTTTGCTGGAAGTAGAATTTTGAAAAAAGTATTTTCTTAGGGTTCCGTAGGTCGCAACCGGTTGCAAACTTAAAACTAAGTATATTAAGCTAAAACAAGTGTCCGATGAGTTCGCAACTAGTACCACAAATTTTGCCTAGGAGATAAAGACGAAAAATCACTTTTTTTAAATTTAGGTATGTTCCGTATGTCGCAACTGCTCCAAATTGCTTGAGTAGGTAGGTATTCGTACTTCAAACACGTGGTATTCTCGCAACTAGTACCACAATTTTTGTTTTGGAATTATTCAAAAATCCAAGATTTTCTCAATTTTCACCATTTTCCGCACTTCCAAATCGGTTGTGAATTTAAGGTAATCATACACAGACATAACTCTATCGATGTGCGAAAAATCATTAGTACCACAATTAATGTAAATTGATAATCTAATTCTACTGCACTATTTAAGAAAAATAAAAAAAATTTGAAAGTGTATGACAATAGATTGAACCCTGGAGAAGGATAGCCCTACTTTTTAAAAATCAATGCTGATGAAGTCCCGGGCAAAAATTATAGTAGTATAAATGTACATTTTGATGACGCCAAAAGAAAAAGGTACTTCAAATCTATGTCCATGTACTCTGGCTACACGTCATGAATAAAGAAATATCATCAGTATTATAAGTTAAGCTGAGATGGCAACATATTGTTACGGTTGGACCTTATGTTTAAGGAATAAGGTCGATTTTCAATGGAACTAGAAACGTAACTTTTAGTGCTTATATCTCGAGACCTAGGCCTTGCAGTTATGACCTAAAAACGCGTTGCTAGGTTTATGGTCTACTATCGAATGGTATAAGTCAAATTAAGAAAGAAGAAGAAAGTTGCACCTCGAATATTCCAGAGCGATGACGTGTCATATACCTATGACTCATGCAAACAGGCGGCGTCGAGAACAATGTCGAATTACTGTTAGCGAGCGTAATTAACTAGAAACTTCCACCCTCTTTATTTCTATGCATTACTATGACTACCATTCGGGTTTACTCTAGAAGTTTCCACCCTCATTTTTATCGGACTATAAATAGAGCTCCGTGTCCGCCGCCGAGTTAGTGTTTCTCAACTATCGATCGAAGTGATATCCATAGATATATCGAGGCGACATCAAGGCGAATTACGAAGACCACTACGACGACTACTGCGACGACCTTGGATAGAAGAACTCTGCGATTCGGGAACGTTGTTACTGAGTGAAGCGTATACCTTCGGTGACTACTACGCGAGTACCTACTTCAAGGGCGACTACGAAGATTAGGAATCGCCGTAATTAAGTTCGCGTGTTCTTGACATCTGCTTGTACCAAGGAAAATAAACTCTTTCCCCTCATCTCATTACCCTCAACTCGTAACAATATAATATTATGTGACGTCATCATAAATCCAGTATAGGAAATACCCCAAGACGACAAGTTACTTCAAAATTAAAAGATCGCACTCCTCATTCGCACTTAAATTCGGAGTAGTTTTAACCTCTTAAATTCATTTGACATAACAATATACTTATAGCATCAGAACACAAACAAAAAACATTAACTTACAGCACAACTAAAACAGCTTAAAAGGGTGGAAGGCGACGTTGTAGGGCTATTGGGCGGCGAACTGGATACGTCACAGGAATCACAGCGTAATACGGTCTGAAACAATTTTTATTAGGAATACAAATTACAAAGAAATGTACCAATCACTAAGCCATTAACATTACCATTTAAATACATATTTTTTTTACAAAATGTTATGTAAACAAAACAAATTTCAGCCTTTATGTACTACGGATATCTGGGTCGAACATGACCACTGTGTGATTTCACATCAATTTCCTCATACTATTTAAAATTTAGTTTTTTTGAATCAGTTTTCTTCTCTTTTCGTAGTGTATCAATGTATACTTACAGCAGTGACGTGCCTAAGGCTTCAGGATAGGGCAAGCCCGACATACATGTTCTTCATTGTTTTTATAAAAGTAAAGGGAAGGTTAAAGTATTATAGATTACTAATTAATCATGACTTTGGCACAACCGCTGGACAAGAAGAGAGGAAAGAGATCGCTCCCCGCCTTATCTTTCAACAAAACAATTTTTATAATATTTTGCTATTAAAAATATACAGACTTAAATAGTTTATCAATTCTTAACATATTAATGTGTCTCAATTCGTTGTTTATCCAAATTACTAAAAGAAATCACTATAGTCATCCGTTTTTCTGAATTCATGTGTCTTTTATGGCGTCAGTATATAGTTTTTTAAGAGTGACAACCAGAACGATTCTAAATATTTTCTTCATTTTAATAAATACAGCAATAATAATAATAGTAATACCACCTTCCTATAACTTGATGGGAGAACCGGGAGTACAAAAAAAAATCCAATCAGTTTCGTAAACCGATAAAATTGGTTTTATGCGAATTACAAGTCAGCAAAACACATTCATGAGTTAAATAGTTTTGTACACCGATTTATTGACTTTTATGCAATTTACTAGTCGAGTAATATACAAATCAGGCGTAGCTTTTAACAAAACAATTAAGTAGATGTTTTTCTGCGCAAAGTTAAAAGATTTTACATGTTCTATGCCGAACAAAACTTGTATACACTTTAAGTTCTCACAATTAACAACTCATTGGTTTTTTTATTACAAAATAACTCACTTATGATGGAAATTAAAAAAATACTTATCCACTGTTCCACCGGCTCAAACAAATAAATATTAGGTAAAAACAATGACATTGAATCACGTGGAATTGTATTCGTATCTTATCTCACAATCTGTACAAATCTCAGTATGAAAGCCGGGCTTTTCTCTTCATACTAATTGCTGTATAAACTTTAGTAAAAAAGCTACAAGTGTAACGAATTTTGCCATTAGAGAGAAAGAGAGCTTGCAAGCCCCGTTACAAGCCAACGCGTGAGAGTAAGACGATTGATTACTCTAATTTTTGCTCTGATTATACCTTGAGAGGTCTTTAATGTCGATCGACCGACGCACTGATTGGTTGCGACTTGGGGTCAAAAACTGTTTTATGTCTCTAAGTTTCCTATACTGTTTTCGTTTGACAAATACTTCGCGAGAATTTTTAAAACTGGTTGATATTGTTACGAGCTGAGGGTAATAAGATGCCGGTTAAGGGTGCAAAGAGTTTATTTTTCTTCGTACAAGTAGATGTCAAGAACACGCGAACTTAATTACGGCGGTTCCTAATCTTCGTAGTCGCCCTCGAAGTAGGTACTCGCGTAGTAGTCACCGAAGGTACACGCTTCACTCAATAACAACGTTCCCGAAACGCAGAGTTCTTCTATCCAAGGTCGTCGCAGTAGTCGTCGTAGTGGTCTTCGTAATTCGCCTTGATGTCGCCTCGATATGTCGCTTCGAACGATAGTTGAGAAACACTGACTCGGCGGCGGACACGGAGCTCTATTTATAGTCGATAAAGCGAGGGTGGAACTTTCTAGTTAATTACGCTCGTTAACGGTAATTCGACAGTGTTCTCGACGCCGCCTGTTTGCATGAGTCATAGGTACATGACACGTCATCGCTCGGGAATATTCGAGGTGCAACATGGTTCTTCTTTCTTGATTTGACTTATACCATTCGATAGTAGGCCTTAAATCTAGCAATGCGTTTTTAGGTCATAACTCTGCAAAGCCTAGGTCTCGAGATATAAGCACTAAAAGTTATGTTTCGAGCTCCATTAAAAATCGACCTTATTCCTTACGCATAAGGTCCAACCGTAACATTGCCCCACTCTTAGTCATGCTCGTCACGAGCATGATTGGAACCATGATAGCGAGCTAGGCGATCCACGTGGACGATTTTTAGTTTTCCTCTAGGCTCCTTCTTGATCCGATAAGTAACGTCATTTATTCTCGTTATCACCATATATGGTCCATCCCATTGGGCCTGAAATTTCGGAGACTTGCCTTTTTTTCTAATGGGATTATGCAACCACACTAAGGCTCCTTCTTAAAATCCCCTTACATTAGCTCTACGGTCATAGCGAGTTTTCATTCTTTCGCTGGTTTTCAAACTACTTTCTCTTACGAGTTCATGGACGTCATCTAGTTTTTGCTGTAGATCGGACACGTAATCAGTAGTTGGCTTTGGAGCGTCAGGTGGTATTCCGGTTAGAGCATCAACTGGTAGTCGTATCTCTCGTCCAAAATTGATCCTAGCTGGTGTGAAATTTGTGCTATTATGTACAGCGGAGCGGTAAGACATTAAGAAGAGCGGAATGTATTGGTCCCAATCCCTTTGATGTTCTTCCACTACTTTGGCCAGGTGATTCTCCAACGTCTGGTTAAATCTCTCGACCATTCCATCGGATTGTGGATGACCAGGTGTTGTACGCGTTTTGTGTATCCCAAGTAGTTGGCAAACTTCTTGGAATAATGCGGACTCGAAATTTCTACCTTGATCAGTATGCAATTCCAAAGGTACGCCAAACCGACAAAATACCTCCTGAACGAGCTTTATGGCAACTGTATGAGCTTCCTGATTGGGTACAGCAAACGCTTCTGGCCATTTACTGAAATAGTCTTGAAGGACGACTATGTAACGATTTCCGTCTTCAGTTACAGGAAACGGTCCCGCTACGTCGACTGCAACTCTTTCTCAGGGCGCTCCTAGGTTATACAGTTTCAGCTGGCCTCTGGTTCTTGTTTGCGGCCCTTTTACTGAAGAGCAGGCTGTACACTTCCTACATCAGTCCTCTACATCCTCGCGGCACCGCACCCAGTAATATCTCTTCCTCACCTTGTCCAAGGTTTTCTTTACGCCTAGATGTCCCCCGATACTCCGTCATGAATCTGACGTAACACCGATGCCACTTTCCCTCGGGGGACTACGACCTGCAGGGTAACCTCTTGTCCACTGGGTGACTCCCATTTCCTATGAAGAACTCCGTTATGTACCACCAGACTGTCCCATTAAGCCCAGTAACTTTTTGTAATTGGGCTAAACTCCGACACTTCACTCCAAGCTGGTTTATGGTCACGTTGCTGCTACTCTATTATGCACTTCAAGTCACTATCTTCTTTTTGTGCGGCCCCCATGCCTTCGTCGCTCCACGTGTCATCTAAAGCATTTACTCTTATAACCCGTATGTTTTCTTTAACCTCCTGTCTCGAACAATGCCGACAAGATTCTTCGCAAGGTCGTCGGGATAAAGCGTCAGCATTAGAATAAGATTTTCCTCTCCGATGTTAAACCACGAAGTCGAATTCTTGCAGCTGTTCCAACCATCTCGCTACCTGTCCCTCTGGGTTCTTGAACTGAAGAAGCCATTGTAAAGCAGCGTGGTCAGTACGAAGAGTAAACTGTCTTCCGATTAAATACTTCTTAAAGTGTTGTAAGGTCTTAACAACAGCTAGAAGTTCCCGGCGAGTAACGCAGTAATTTCTTTCTGGTTTCGAAAGACATTTGCTGAAATAGGCAATGACGACCTGTTGTTCTCCTTGTTTTTGAAATAGAATTCCTCCAATGCCGACATTGCTGGCGTCCGTATCTACAACAAAATGTCCCTCTCTAGTAGGGTAGCCCAGTATAGGAGCCTCACACAGATGCTGCTTAAGCAATGTGAATGCTAGTTCACATTCAGGATTCCACTCAAATTGGCACTTGTCTTCTGTCAACCGATGTAAGGGCTTCGCCACTCTTGGACAGCTCTTATTTTCTCTGAATCCGTTCGAATTCCCTGTGCCGAGATGATGTGCCCTAGGTATCCAACCTCCCTCTGGAACAAAGTACATTTCTTAGGACTGAGTTTCAGGTTAGCTTCCTGTATCCGTTGGAAAACTCTTTCTAAATTATGCAGGTGCTATGCGAAGCTGCGTCCCATGATGATAATGTCATCCAAATAAACCAAGCACGCATCGCCGAGTAACCCCACTAAAATGCGTTCCATTAGGCGCTCAAATGTAGCCGGAGCATTGCACAGTCCAAATGGCATAACACTGAACTGCCAGAGACCATTTCCAGGGCCAGTAGTGAACGCAATCTTCTCCTTATCCTCTTGGCTGAGTTCAACCTGCCAATATCCACTTTTGAGGTCAACTGTGGAGAACCATTTCATGCCACTCAGCAAGTCTAACGTGTCATCTATGCGTAGTAAGGGATAGCTGTCCTTTTTCGTAACACTGTTCAGCATTCTGTAGTCAACACAGAATCTTGTACTGCCATCCTTTTTCTTAACCAGAACAACAGGAGATGACCAAGGGCTAGTCGATGGTTCGATGATGCGATCTTCTCCATTTCTCTTAACATCTCTGATACCTCTTGCTCCCTTGCTAGTGGAATACGTCGAGGTCTCTGTCTTATAGGCTGTGTATCTCCCGTATCTATGCGGTGCTTTACAAGCCCAGTACGTCCCAAGTCGTCATCGCCTTTCGAAAAGATGTCTTGGTAACTTAACAAGGACTGTTCCACCTTGTGACATTCCAGGTCGGTCAAATATTCCCGACATTTTTCAAGTAACGTGGATATATGTGTTGCAGCATGATTACCGCGATCTGTTTCATGCAAGTCTACTCTTCTCAGGGACGTAACAAGATCGCATCTGCCCACTACACAGTTCCTTTCTAAAACGACCTCATTGTTACTAACGTTGACAACACGTACCTTGGCTTTTTCCGAAGTCATCACTAGGGTCCGCGCAGTTATCCAGTCGGGGTGATGCCCAATGTCCTCTACTATAACACTGCGTTTACTGCATACTGTCTGCGAGAATCGTATTTCTACTAAGGTTTCTGACCTCGGCGGCAAAACAGTTCTTTTCAAACTGTACACTGATCCTTGTTTTGCCTTGCCTTCCAGAAAAACTTCCTCATTTGGAAACCTTAATACTCCTTTTGCTACATTGAGAACACAACGTTGCTTTGCTATGAAGTCCAACCCAATGATGCAATCGTCTGTAATATTTGCTATAAGAACTGGATGTGTCACCGTCTTATCACCCATTTTGAATGTCACATTTGTTTCACCAAGGACTAGCACTGGCTGGCCCGTAGCAGTCTGTAACCGGCAACGTGAAGATCCTTTCTCCCATTTCACAGTTCGTGGAAGTAGTTCGGGTTTAACAATAGTACGTGATGCACCGGTGTCCAGTGTGAAGCAGCATGGATTTCCGTTCAGCTTTCCTTCAACGATCAGGCTGTTCCCATCACGCATCTGAGAGACTATCAAAATAGGGGCTTGCCTTTGACCAGCCAGCGCTTGCCCCGCAGCCCTGGCTGTTTTTAGTTTAACTCCCCGGGGTTAACTTGTGTCCCAGACGACGTTTTCCTAGTCCTTTTACTGGGACAATTGAAATGAAGATGACCTCTCTCACCGCTTTCATAACAGGTTGGTCCTCTTTGAGATCTTACCTGCATCGTAACTTCTCGCACCCGATGAGTTCGGCTATCTTGACGCACTGCCTCCACCTCAAGTGCGTGTGCCAGGGCTGCCTTGAGAGTTTGATGTCCCAGACGGACCGCAGCTCTAACTTCCGTGTCGTGGATCCCGTCAACAAAGGCTTGCACGACAGTTGTGTCGATAAGCGCCGGTGTAGACGCATACGCTCGTCATACCATGCACTCAACTGCCATGGCCCACTGCTGCAAACTTTCACTATTCTTTTGCGCACGGTCTCGTAGTTGGGCCCTATAGACGTGCTCAAGATGCTTTTCTCCATGTCGAGACTCCAATGCTTCGAGCATATCGGCTAGTGTTCTTCCTTTGCTGCTAAAATTTTCCAACACCTGCACCGCGTCACCACGTAGGGCAAGTGTAAGGGCCGTCAAAGCCTGTGTGTCGCCCCACCCGTTGCACTCTGCCACCGTCTCAAATTGTAGCCGGAAAGCTGCCCATGACGTGGTTCCATCGAAGTGAGGTACCTAAAACTTGGGTAGAGCACTGGGAACAGTTACGACACCTCTCATTCCGACTTTCTGTACCTTCTCGTGCAGGCTCTGTATCTCTTTGTCATGTTCGGTTAGCATACTGTCATGTACATTTATACGGGCGTCCTGCTTTTCCATATCGCACCTAAGGTCCTTAACTTCTGTATCCAGTTGACCTATAGTGTCACCTAACGCCGTGATTTTACAACTCATGGAGCTCAATATTTCTTCTTTGCTGGTCTTTGTGGCTTCCATGACTTCCATTATCCTAGCTAGGGTGGTATCTTTAACTTCCATTATGCTCGCCTTCATTTCAGCCAAGCTAGCTAGTAACACTGCCATATCGAAGTTCGCGACCCCAGACGTACCAACGTTAGCGGGCATTCCAGTGGAAACTGACACTTGTGTCGTCGCGGACATTCCTGCGGTAGCGGGTGCTCCGTCGGTGGGTGTGCCAAGTAGTGCTTCCTCTCGACGCACCGAATCCATTGTCGCTTGACGTCTCGTGCGGACTCCTTGTTCGTCCCTTGGTGTGACCGGCATCCCACTTCTGACAATATAATTTGAAATTTATATTACTCATTCTTGACACGTTAGTATTCTGTGTTCTTGACTGAGCAAGGCACTTTAGTAAGGCAAGTCGAGCGTTTGGGCTTGTATGAAGGTACCGCCACTGGTATATAGGTAATATATTATTATTATTACATAAAGAAAACGACACAAAGATTCTGAAACATAGCGCATTTTTTTAAAAATGAAAATGTGGCCAATTAATTATCTTCCATTATGTAAATATGGCCACTAAATGATCGTATTAACGGTATAAAATTAAAAACTGTACCTATAATTGATATTTTCCAAATGCTATCTTAGTATTAGTATACTATTAGTATTAGTATACTAAGATAGCATTTGGTAAGTACACACACGCAATTATAATAAATATTTAAATATTGAAATGATTCTAATGTAGGTATTGGATAACTAGCGGCCCGCCCCGGCTTCGCCCGGGTTGAATGCATAATATATAGCCTATGTCCATCTGGAATAATGTATCCTTCAATCGGTATAAGAATTTTTCAAATATGTGCAGTGGTTCTGGAGATTGCCCTCCATCTACATTTAACACACAAATCTCTCTATAAATAATATATAAATATTAGTTAGTAGGGACAAATTTGTCTCGATAGGTACTACTTTACTTTCTTCTGAATGTACTGAATCACCAATCTAAAATGAATAACTTAATTTTGACGTAAAAAGGGGTCATTTATTTAAATAATAATTAAACCTAATAAGTACAAAATATCCAGTTTATAATTTGTGGGCGTCCAAGCAAAAGGGGTCTAGTGGCGGGGTATTGAGTTAAGACTAGATTCGGAATTTAGAATAGTCAATTGATAATAAGGATTCAAAAATATTCAAAAACTGGCAGACGTTTTTTTATCAGATAATGAAAGTTGAAACTCGGAAAAAGCTCGTTTTGAGAAAAAGCATTTTTAAAGTTTGATTGAAGAAAACACACTTCTACTTGTTTGTTTTTACTTAGAAACATCATATAAAGTCATTTACTATGTAGCTTTACTTTATTTACTATATAACTTGTAGATAATTGAGCATTAATTAATAATCAATTAAAATCGCGAAATGCCACTTTTTCACCCAATTTTACAAAACTGCGTATATCTCGGAAACTAAATGCCGACCAGTGGACCCTTTTTGCTTGGAGGCCCACATTTATCTACCTAATAGCTGTTCAAAGAGCATTTTGAAACTCATAGACTAAGAATCTGGTTAAAATAATGCACTTACTTTAAATTTTACATTTACATACTCATAACCTCGTAAGAATCATTATTTGTTTGCATACCTACTAACCAACTACAGTAATGTAGGTATAAACTCAGTTAAGAATATTGTACCTGCATTTATATATTATGCTTACGCAGAAATAGCCTGTATATAGAAGAACATAATAAGTATCCTAGATAGCAATTTAAACATTTAAATTAGACTCAGACGTGCGCCAAGTTTGCCATGCAACTTGAAGCAAGTTAAAATTACACTTCCTAGTTGCTTTGCAACAGATACAATGTTGACATAACCAATAAAGTGTGTCGTACCTGCCTCTCCCTCAAGCACGATTATTCAAGTACGACACTCTATCGTCTTCTAGTACCAGAAGGCAAATGTGTGATAATAAACAATATTAGGTATAACAAAATGTAAACAAAAACTTTAAACCAACTGCAAGATTGCAGCAATATTGTTAAAAACTTTGCTGACATATTTGATAGCAGTTTTTAATCATTACATATCAAAAACTTGCTTCGTCACATTTGACTTTGCAATTTATATTCAAAGAATAATCAAGCATGTAGCAACTTTTCATGATATCTGGGACATTATTTTTACATGAAACTTGTTTACTATCGAATGCAGACTAGTGATTTGCGATATATACTTATTTTTCAATGTTTTTTTCTTATTATACTAACTGGTTTGGAGTCTAAAAATACTAAAATAAATATGAATCATGAAATTACCGGCATTTACGATAATGTCTAAGACAAGATGTAACTAACTTTGCATTCCAACATTTGAAAGTTTGTTAATAATCAACAATAACAAATCTTCTGTACAGTATCGAAGTCACACATATCGACGTAGTTAACCTTGAACAAACAAAAGAACAAAGCAGATGTTGTACTTAAACCGGGTGCGTGCTATATATGCATAAGGAGCATCTGACTTTATTCGGATTAACGAAAACATTTTCATAGCGATTTGATATAGAAATTTAATGAAAAACAACGTAATATGCCTACGATGTAAAATTATTGATAGAGATACGCGAGTAAGCGCGAAGCCACTTATTAGTTATGAATGTAATAAGGACGACATAGAGCTCAGTATTGTATGTCAGTTACAGGCATCGTGCGAACTACGCGCGGTCGACATTGGGTCAGAGTATGAACCAGATGTATCGGACGGCGCGATCAAACAAAATATTGATCGGTTTCACGCGAGTTGAACGTACCGCCTGCGCCGGCATGCGCCGTTGTGACCTTGTGTTGCGCACACGCACGCCGCTGTACGATAACACCACTCACCACAGCCACTCACTGGTACTCACATTTGCACTAATCTTCTCATCGACTCCGTACACTGCGGAATAGCTCTCCGGCGGAAAATTAAACTGGAGTGATGACGACATGATATTATTTGTTTCACGACTAATAGAACTCACAACGAAAGGTACCAAACGGCGTCAAGTTTCAGGGGAAGGTTCGCCGCCAATCGCGACCGTCCTGTCGGTTCATTGTTCCTTATTGATCGGCGCTATGAAGACGGAGCGTGGAGCAACGTGCGGGGCGGCGGCAAGGGACGTATCGGCACACTGACGCAATGGCGGCGCCCGCACAGACGCGGATTATCACTTTTTACTCCGATAATGAGTAACGTAAACCTCCCTGTTTAAGATTCGTATTACTCGTCAGGCCGCGTGCGCCTTCTCGCTACAGTCTACACTATCAATGTGTAGGTATAGTAGTAACCTTATCGCGTGGGCCTCAACTTCCAATCAAAAAGATAATTCGACACCAGTTAAAACGGACCTACCGCTACAGCAACTGTTTTAACATTAGGAACCACATTTCAATTTGACATTACGTTCCAGTGTTTATGAAATACCGTCATAATTTGTAATAAATAAACAATTGACGTTATTACAGATAACACTAAACGTCGTGAATACAAAGTTCGTTTACGTTACATATTATTTGTATAACATAATTATTAGTGAAGTTATATCTCACCTTTTCTTGTTTTGGTACATTGAAGTACCTATCTACATGACATGTTAACATAATTAAGTTTATATTTTATTCTTAAAAATACCCGTTTAATGATTAGTAATTAACAATTTTTAATTGCACTAACGAGATTCTATCTTCGATGTATAAACAGACATACGAAGCTATTTAATACCTAACCAAAAGGCGGCTTTTGGCTTGTATACATACTTAAATAGTTTGATACGAAATTAATAAAATTATAAAATACCTTTCTGTGATTAAAACGACCAAACCAAGACATTGGACATGGTATAGAGTCGGATATATTCGATCATATTTAAATAGTCTGGAGCCTCCTAAACAGACCTAAATTCCTACTAGTTTTGTTTTTACACAATATTAATTAAATAATTAAAGTTGTATACTTTTTTGTGTGCAACATACAAACACAAAAAAATGCCGTAACGCCGTTGGAGTTCACATCTCATGATATTATGCAAGGGTAGTAAGTACCTCTACACAGAAAAAAATTATAGAACCATTACAATCGTAGAACAATTGTATTTAACTGTTCTATAAATCAATTTGTTTTAACTAAATACATAAATTACAAATAGAAATTCTTTTCTTTTAATTAGGTTTGTAGCATTTGTAGTAATTTCCGTTACACCAATAACTTACTGCTGTCAAAAAACTATAAAAGTATGTATATTGTAATATTATGAACATAAATAAAACAAAACCGTGTCATTTACGCTTTTATTGCATCATTTCATCAAAACTTTATTCAAAATTCATCTATTATTCGTAATTTACGAAGTCTAAATTTACAATTGAATTCAAAACTGTTCAAAATCAAACTGTTCGAATGTGATAAATGCCTTAGGATCCAAAAAACAGTTTCTTTCGTACATAGCTAAAAATAAACAATCACTAACTTTAACGACAGAACAAGTCAGATATTTAATGTTAACTAGATATCTGTAGTGCCTATCTTCCAAACTCGACGATCTTATTCGATACAAATGTTTTGTGTGTCAACAGGACATCAAAAAAAAATGCACTAAAACAAATATACAAATTATTAAAAAAAAATTGAGATTACAACATGAACAAAGCACCAATACAGTCTGTTCTATAATGTGTTACGTCCCTTGCAACACTGTGTTGGTATATGTAAGTAGTTCTAACGCTCGTCGACTCCCTGCGGAACGAGGACCACGTTGGTACCGCTGTAGAGCTGACTGAACCGCCGCTGACACGCCAGCACTCCGCAACATTAATTTTGCCTAATAAAAGGGAATTGGCAACATTAAAAAATAACATCGTAATAATAAAAACCAAAACTATAGTTAAGGTACAAATATAATAAGGAAATATAATAAGAAAAAGAAAAATATAATAAGAAAAAGAAAAATATAATAAGAAAAAGAAAAATATAATAAATTATAATAAGGAAATAAAAATAAAACATAATAAGGAACAAATGCGACGCAACGCAGCAGGATACCAATGGTAAGTAAACTGAAGAATCGTGAAAAATTGTGTGTCAGCTCCGAAGCACGACTGGAGTTTACTGGTTTTTTCCACATTTTATATACTTTTATTCACTTCACTGTATATAATAATATTAAATATCATCATTAATAGATATAAAAAAGTAGCATTTGCCATCTTCGATTTGAAAATGAACGTCATTTTCGTAATCAGCACACCGAGGTACTTAGAACTTGACAGCCATATCGATTTATCCAAAAAAAGTAATATTCGCCATCTTAGATTTGAAAATGAACATCATTTTCGTAATCAGCACCCCGAGAAACCTATATATATATGAATATATATATATATACATATTCATCATTTGAAGACGCTGTAGAGTATATATTATATACCTATATATTTTGTATAGAAATAACATAGGTATATTATATACACATAATACTTACATGCGTAAGCTGCCCCGCAGCATACCCTATGTAAGGAGTAAACTCCAAAAATATAAAAACGTTGTTATTTACGTTTTTACACTTCAGAAACTTGAAACATGGTAAAAAAATCCGATATATCGCATAATTAGAATTTCATATTCTTACAAATCCTATAGCAAAAATCTTGAACTTGGACTCTCATACAGTTTTATGAGGTATTTCTTGTGTTAAAAGTTATACGTCTATAATAAATCCTCAAACAATCACAAAAATTTCTGAAAATCAATTTATAAAAATTTATCTTCAAAAATTATTTGGCCGGATATGAAATGCGGAATACACGTTTTACAACCAAACAGCCTTAAATATGAAACATTAATAAGTGAAATATTTTTTAAGGAACATTAATTACAATAGTCAAATAAGGAACATTAATTACAATGTTGAAAAAATGATACCTGACTGAGTTTCTTGTCGGTTGTTCTCAGTATTCAGGTTTCCTTTTTGAACCGAACTAAAGTAGATTTGACGTTCAAAAATACCTTGCATTTGGGTTTACTTGAATAAATTGATTTGACTTTGACTTTGACTTTGAAAAATAGCTTGTTTACTCTAAACTGTGAAGTTTTTTCCTAGTCAACCTTATTACAAAAAAAAGTTAAATCTACTACTGGTTCAAATGGAACCTCCACTGAGAAAAACCGACGAAAAAGTGAATTAGGTATATTTTTTTCATAATCCTGACTACAATTTATCTTTATTACTATGTAAATACGTACTTTATGATTGTTAGCCGCTAAAGCCCAAGCGGCTCGTGTCGCCGACACCACGTCAACAGTATCTCCAGTCAGCAACATTCCCGACAACAGTTCTAGAAGATCAGCTGTTCAATGAAAATTTAGTATTAGGTAATCTATATCACATAAATTATTTTAAATACGCAAACTATAAGTGAGCTATGGACATTTGGACAATGGTGCAAATGTACAGTATACAGGACAAAATGTTGACAATTGCTTTTATCATACTAATTAGTAATAAATTAATTTGTGATACTGGTACGAAACAAAACTTTAAAAAAACGTCATCCTAAACTCTTAATTAAATTATTTATCAAGAACAATATTATTTTTTATTTATCAGAAACAAGAAATAACTATACATTACAATTATAAACAGTGTTTGATACACAGTGCTACAATATTGTTCTCACTTGTTATGATACCTCTACACGCTTGGCAAGTTTCGACAAACACTCAGAAATTCGAACATGTGAGTCGGACATTTGGCTTCGCTGCATAGTTTCAAGCGCTACTAATCGAGTTTGCGTCGGTCTTTTAAATTATTTGATGTAATAAAATATTAGGTACAATTATGGATATTTATTTTTTCAGTGATTATCCTAATGTCGTGCCTAATGTAAATCCCGTTAACATCGTTACAGCAGATTCGAAGATTAGACTGGAGAAACAAACAAACAGGCAGACAATAATTTGAATAATGCATGTTTGGGTTTTGGTAACGTGCAAATAGCCGCATGAGCTTGAGAAAAAGCCTGTATTTAGAAATCACAACCGATTAAAGTTTAAATTCTACATCACACGGATGTATAAGTTTCAACAGACACCCTACAGAATTGATACAGCTACTAGGGTGGGCGAATCATCAAACGATTTGCGTTGAGCACTATGGCGGGTACTAGTTGATCATGTCATGAAATAGTGATGATTTATGAAGTGTCAATAGGAGATACAGAGAAACTGTTACTAATATATTGCTGAGATTACCTACAAGATAAGCATAAACTAGACGAATAAGTTCGGGCTGTGAACTTTACTGAAAAACTACTATGGACCACTAAGGGTTAGGAATTATTGTTTGGTTCATCGCGACGTCGTCGTGTGTTCGCACCGCGAAGTCGTACCGTAATATTTTTTATTTATTTACTAATACACCACTCCTATTTTTATTTTTCAAATTTTTAAACACAACAAATGTAAATTTCAAGGTATTATTTCCATAATTTATTATATTATTATTTATCATTTGCGCCTGTTATCGGTATGTCGCATGTTATCGGTAATTTGTATATACAGTTTCCCTAAACTGTTTTAAGAACCAATTGATCTCTTCATTATTAAAAGAATTTTGGTACTGTAGATTTTAGGTCAAGCGTGAGATGTCCATAAAATAATTTTTATGGACATTTATACATTACAGTGTTTGGTACAGATCTGTATTAAAAAAATATCAATTCACTAATGCGAATTGATAATTTTTTAATTCACTAATGTGAATTGATATTTTTTTAATACAGATCGATTCAGTTTCGCGTAAGCATCATTTCATTACTAAACTTCCAACAATAATGACATTTCAAACAATTGTACAATTTAAATCCAAAAAGCAAAAAAAAACAAAATAAAATTGCATGCAATAATTAAAATTATCAAAATAAATCCGTAAAAAAGGGATTGTATTCCTAAAAGTTAGTTTTGTTCATCATGGTCCGCTGCCTAAATTCTTCATTTTTAAGAATATTATGCTCAATTATAGTGAACTAAAGATTAATAAATAATAATTCATTAATGATGGTAAAGTATATTTTTAATTTTACCCGACAGCTCAAGAAGGAGGGTTTTGAAATGCAAGGGTATCATTGCATTGGTTTTAATCTAAGGATTGTCATAGGCTATATTTTAATCTGTGATCTTCGAATTCTGAAAACTTAAAGTTCAGAAATACAAAAAGTTTTATAATTAAAAAAATCAAAAACCAGACTGTAAAAGGAATTAAAAAGATATGACATGATGTTAACAAGGCGGGTTTATGATGATATTCATACTTACTAATTTTTATATCTCAGGAAGTGCCTAGTAGAAAAATCTAAAATTCATTCAGTCGGAGATTATAAACATTTTTAGTCACTTTGTAAATTAGGTACCAACCTACCTGAATAGCTGGTGTAGTCTACGATTACATGTTCAGATTCAATAGCATGTAATTTTTGAAAGCCTACGTAGATTTTTCTACGTAGGCACTCCTTGAAGTATAAAAATAAGTAGTAATTATGAAATTTAAACATTTTATATTAAACCCGTCTTGTTGACATTATTTTTAACATCTTTTTAATTCCTTTTACAGTCGAGTTTTAATTTTTTTTTTACTACTCATGCAGTTTAAACAGTATCCAAATGCACATTCTTGCGGTTGATAAGTAGCTATTTTCACATTTTACAATTTGAGTGCGTCAAGTTTACTTGTCGCACGCAAATTTTGCTTGGCACACGCAAATTCACGATTTAAAAAAATAATGTAAAATGAATATCTAAAAAAAAAACAAAATTGATTTTAGTACCCATTGACAACAGTGTGAAAGATAAAGAAAATCTTGATTTTGAAGTTTTAGATTAATATAATAATAAATAATAATAAAGTTATTACTTCCTATAATTTACTTTGTACCGAAATTATCTCCGCATTAGTAATAAAAAATAATATCTGCAATTCGTGCGGTGTTGACGACTGCCCACTCGAGCGAATGAGCGCACGAGCGAAGCGACAACTTACCGCACTTGTTGCACAATATACTCTAATACAGAACGATTCAGTTTCGCGTAAGCATTAGTTCATTACTAAACTTGCAACAGTAATGACATTTCAGACAATTGTACAAGTTAAATGCAAAAAGCAAAAAAACAAAATAAAATGCAAAAACAAAAATATTTTTGCACTTTTAAAAAATGTGATAAAATGAATGTAATAAAATAAATAAATTATCAAAATAAATCCGTATAAAAGGGCTCGTATTCCTAAAAGTTAGTTTAATTCATCATGCTCCATTATAGTAAACTAAAGATTAATAAATAATAATTCATGAATGATGGTAAAGTATTTTTTTAATTTTTTATCCTTTTTACCCGACAGCTCAACGAGGGTTTTGAAATACAATGCAAATTGCAATCTCTCGCTCTCGCTTCGCTCGTGCGCTCAACTTCGTTCGAGTAGGCAATCAACAACTTACCGCACTTGTTGCACAATGTACTATTAATTGTTTTTTTTTCTGTCGTGCCGTAATAAAGCAATACAAGTACTAACGCGACTGTAGGAAAGTGGTCCGGTGGTGGTGCGCGGCGTGCGCAAGCGCCGCGGCGAGCGACGCGTGGTGCGCGCGGGCTGCCAGCGCGCCGCGCAGCGCCAGCACGGCGGCGGCGCCGTCCGCGTGCCGCGCCGCCGCCTCGCACAGCCGCCCGCCCGCGCCCCCCGCCCCGCCCGCGCCCCCCGCGGCCACCGCGGCCCCCGCGGCCCCCGCGGCCCCCGCGGCCCCCGCGGCCCCCGCGCCGCGCGCGCGCAGCTTGCACACGCACGACAGTGCTTCGCTCTGGCAACGACGACACACTCGTCACTCATCATTCGCGCTTAGGCGATTCGCTTCCTCTTTTTAACCGACTTGAAAAAAGGTAGTCTAATTTAATTACACAGGTATTTGTATCGTATTCATAAAGTTATTTTTGTACTTGACGTGAAAGTATAGGACAGTTATTTTGTACTTTTCACTATTTTTTTCAAGTCGGTTTAATTTTTTTCGTAAAATGCTTTTTACATGCATTATGCGACATACTATACCTAATATTAGCTAACGTCCTTTCAGGCTTTGCATCACTATCAATGTACGTAAAGAATGCAAAAAAATGAACAATAAATCCTTGAATAAATTTGTTTTTTACGACATAAAGAAAAATTAAAATGATCAGTTAGATTCCATTGTAAAATTAGTGATGCGCACCTACAGCAATTATTTGTTTATAGCTGCCGTTTAGTTGTAAGCAACTAAAGCTTACGCATTTGACACTGACATTATAATATTCGCTTCCATCTAAATGTATGTGGGTACCAATGACTAAGGAAACTAAAGGACATGACATGTTGATCTATAGCTACATTTAGTTATATATAGTTTAACGCATGACATGCAAACGTAGCATTGTCTCTTTTTGACTTATTGCTTCTTATGTGTGTAAGAGAAAACAACAGTACTTTTCTTAGTGTAATTTTTTTATGTGACATTATTGTAATGTCAAAACGTGCCGGTCCGCCATTCTTTGCGACACGCTGACAAGTACACGAAGTGTCAAAATATATCAATGAATTTAATATTTTTTAATGTTTCTGTGATTTTGTACAGAATATTGGAACTGTTTTGTTAAAGGAGAAGCTAGCATAATGCCACAATAATTTCTAAGTGTAGTGTGTTAGAATGCGGCTCGAGGAAAAGTAATAATCAACGAAATCTATAATTGCACTGGTACGTAACAAAAATTCATTAATTTAGTGATGTCGTATATATTTCCATCGTAATTACTGTGTTTCTTAGTTTATATAGTAATGTATATTTTTAGTTATTAGCAGTTTTTATTCATATACCTAATACAGTAAATTACTCATATCAATTTTTGCTGCTATTGCAGTTAGGGCTGTCCATGTACCTATATTAAAAAGATATCGATAAATACAGGTATCATGTTCATCTTCTTCTTCATTGATCTTCAACATTTATCGAAGCGTTTCATAAAAATATGGGTTTCTTTTAAAAAGCAATTTTATTTCTGTAGTAATCAAGGACGTACTATGAAGTATTACAAAAAGAGGTACCTTATTTCAATACTGATGGTGAAACAAAACTTATTTCAACAACTGACTTAACGACATCTACATAGTAGACATAAGATATTTGGGACATCACTAATCGGCAGCCATTATTTGCGACACTCGAAGTTTAGGTGGCACGATTATTTTGTACTTGTTTCATGTCCTTTAGTTTCCTTAGTCATTGGTGGATACCAACTTTAAACAACGAAGTTATGTGGTCACGTGTATTGACATAGATTACTTGATAGGATACTACATAGAATACTGTAGAGAAGCATTTGTGTGTTAATTTTTATTTTGTCTTCGTGTAAATGTAATCTAAATGATATGCACAATATATACTTTAAATACAACTAATATTGTAACAAAATACATATACCCTTTGATAAACAAAAACTAGGATATCACGCCAACACGTCAACGACAATACTATTAAATTGTAAATTAAGCACCACGTAAGCATAGTTTACTACATTTTCAACACGCATCAAAAGCAGTCGTAATATACATGTGTGTATATGCCCTATAAAATATAATTTTTATTAAAGGATTGTCAATAAACCTAACAGTGATAAAACCCCGCGTTTTCCTACTACGAAGTAAGATATGTTTTTGTTTATCAAAGCACCATAATATATTTTGTACATTTTTAAAACAACAGTAAATATTTTCCAAGGAAACAAGAGTGGCTGAAATTCCGATGGAGATTGTGACCATATTACCATTACGCATAAAAAAAAAATATAATTCTGCAATAATAAACGAATTTCTAAAAATCGAAAGGTGTGGAGAAGTGATGGACAGGCCTTTACTCAGAAATGGAATGTTTAAAACATTTAATAGTTAAAATTGTTCTTTTTAATTTTATACAATAATAAATCTTCGCCTATAACTATATCTATTAAAACCATGGATCGGGAGTTCTCTTACTGAAGTATTCGTTAAGCCAGATTAGAAGCCTAATAAGTGACTAACACTATAAAATGGCGAACACGCTAATTGCTGCTTTACCTTCTCTAATACACATTGAGGCTGCATAGTGGAGTATAGCCCGTCTCCCTCAGAAGCTGAACTTTTATAGTCTAAAAGCGATCTGCACCCAACGAATTGGAGATATTTAAATGATTACTACTCATTAGACCTCTTAGACACTGTTGATCACGATTGATCGAATCGTTTTGATTTGATTACAACCGAAACGCATTCCTCTATCATAAATCTTCAAAAGATTCAATTATTTTTGACCCTACAGTGTAGACATAGGAACAAAAAGATAGCTGCTCGCAAAACTAAGACAATGCTAATTAGCACAATATCATAGAATCGAACATGCGTCACTAACGAATTCATTTTTGTTTCCTTCGCGCCTATGCAGGCAAGAATGTCCTCTTTCCAATACATACCACAGTTGTGACATTGAATTTGAGAATAAATTCGTGTACACCTTTAGAAAAAAAAAATGCTTTTTGCCTTTACCACAAAGATCTGTTAAAATACCTTCAAAATAATTGCCCGACAGTGATGATGTTCGACACAGTGCCTTAAAGTATCTAAGCAGATAACGAGCAACCCTTCGGATCGCGTCCGCGACTGCAACGCAGCCTCGCGATGGACTAACGCGCAAGTTTCGCTGATCAGGTTACGGCCGCCCACACACATGGACATCGCGGACCATGCTGTCAAAAAAAATTACAAAACATTATTATTCATAAAAATGTGTATCAAACTATCTTATACAAATTAATTCGAAAATGATGCTCTACAAACTTCTATTAATAACATAGGATCTCACGTGTGAGTAAACCACGCCACGAGAACATGGCATCCCGTAACTGTCTGTTTATTGACAATTCTTCAATAAAATGGCGTATATTCTCTTTTGATGTGCCTTGCATGTGTAGTAAACTGTGGTAGTATAAACAAAGTTTAATTGGCCGTCGCCGTAATGTATTTTTTGTTTATTAAATATCATTTTAAATTCATATTTCAATTAAACATCTACACAAAGCGTTAGCTGTCATGCAAACTTGTTTAATTTGGGTCGTGTAATATCTATTGAGTATAATTCATTGCTTGAAATGGCTAAATTATTTTATACATACGGCGTTGGTGCTCCTAATCGTAATACAGAGGTGCTTCAATATTTGATAAGCTCACAGAAGACAAGCAACATTACACGCGGTCATCTACTGAATGTGACCTAAAATACTGGAATAGATACTAGAAGCTACATCCATATAAAGCGTCTCTGTACTTAAAAGCAACTTTTCGTACAGAATAATGTTATTTAACGATAGAAACATGAGCTGCTAGAAAACACTGATAGTCGGCTAACCGCTAATCTACCTCCACTACACCGCAATCAGTGGCGTGCCTATGGCTTCAGGATAGAGCAAGCCCGACATACATGTTCTTCATTGTTTTTGTAAAAATAAAAGGAAGGCTAAAATATTATACATTACTAATTAATCATGTCTTTGGCACAACCGGTGGACAAGAAGAGAGGAAAGAGATCGTTCCCCGCCTTATCTTTCAACAAAATATTTTTATATTTTGCTATTAAAAATGTACAGGCGTAAATAGTTTATCAGTTCTTAACACATTAATGTGTCTCAATTCGTTGTTTATCCAAATTACTAAAATAAAACACTGTATTCATGTGTTTTTGTAAATTCCTGTGTCTTTAATGGTGCCAGTATAGTTTTTTAATCGTCATAACCAGAACCGTTCTAAATATTTTCGTCGTTTGAATAAAATATACAGCACTAATACTAATAAATAGTACCGCCTACCTATAACTTGATTAAAGACTAGGGAGAACAAGCAAAAATCCAATCAGTTTTGTAAACTGATATATTAAATTGTCTTTTATGCGAATTATTAGTCAAAGAAACACATTCATGAGTTAGTTTTGTACTAATGTAATTTAGGTACTAGGTGTAATTTAGTAAGTAGTTGTAATTTAGATACTAGTCGAGTAATACACAAATCAGGCGTAGATTTAACAAAACAATTAATTGTTTTTCTGTGCAAAGTTCAAAGATTTTACATTTACTATGCCGATTAAAACCTGTATTATACACTTTAAGTTCTCACAATGAACAACTTATTGGATTTTCTGTTACAAAGTAACTCACTTGTGATGGAAATTAAAAAAATATTTATCACTCGTTCACTGGCTCAAACAAATAAATATTACGTAAAAACGATGAAGTTGAATCACGTTGAATTGTATTCGTATCGTATCCACAGAAAATTATTACTATCGTATCTCTCAATCTGTACAAACTTCAATATGAAAACCGGGCTATTCGCTTCATACTAATTGCTATATAAACCTTAGTAAAAAAGCTACAGTTATAACAAATTTTGCCATTAGAGAAAAAGTGAGGTTGCAAGCCCCGTTGCAAGCCAACGCGTGAGAGTGAGACGATTGATTACTCTATTTTTTGCTCTATGCCTTAACAAATCGTCAGTGTCGATCGACCGACGCACTGATTGGTCGCGGTTTGGGGTCAAAAACTGTTTAATTTCTCTAAGTTTCCTATACTGTTTTCGTTTGACAAGTACTTCGCGGGGATTTTTAAAACTGTTTGAAGTTTATATTTATTACTCATTCTTGACGCGTTAGTAATCTGTGTTCTTGACTAAACATTGTAGTAAGGCAAGCCGGGCTTTTAGGCTTATATGATGCTTTAAGTACCGCCACTGACCGCAGTCGACCCGTGTGATAGAGTAGACCATCTCTTCAACACGTAAAGTATTCCGGGGCATCTTACTACTACGTCACTTACACCCAAGCAAATCTATGATCACGGCACAGAATATCGGTGTTGCATTTACCTTTAGGACAATTGTTGGTGAATGTTAATAGTAAATGCATCACTGCGTCACGAAGTTGTTCTGTCATCATACACCAGGGCCACAGGCGGTTGAGTGACGTCGCTAAGTTATCTTCCGCGAAAGCGTCTTTCGCTGGTAAGCACTCAAACATTTGACAGTTTATAATGGTCAGTAGACAGCATAACGTGCGCAAGGCGGGGTTCTAGAAAATAAAATAATGAAACGTATGGTTAAAAGTCGATCTCAAATGTTTTGAACAATTCCGTGGTAAAATTCCAGGGTAAAACGTATATAGTATAAGTATTTTAATATATATTCTTTGTTATTGTATTTTAGATATAAATATTACGTTATTATCAACGAATTTAGAAATACTATGGAACGTGCATCCAGTAAAAATATAACAACACAAACCCAAAGAAATGGGTCGGGTTAAAAAACTACAATCATTGCGCTAGTTAGTTTACCACACGATTAGTGATAGTTGGTAGTCAGAAATAAAATGGGGTAGTCATGTGAAAACCGGCGAAATATAAATTAAAAATGACGTCCCATGTGGTTAAGCGTTGTAAGACGCAAAGAAGCTAGTAAAAAAGAAACCGGGATAACGTAATGCAAGTAAAATAATTTGACGCCTACGAGAAATTAAATAAAAATATTGTGGTCTGTATTATGCAACGAGTAGCCAAACAGTTTCTATTAACTATGTTAATTACATTTTTATATTAAAATTCCATTCATTAATTTGGATCTTATAAATTATATGGTTTTAGTTTCCCCAAAAATAAGCTTCGGCGATTACAGTGGGAAGGAAGAAAGTATGACTGATTACTAACTAATGCGAGTAGAGTGCGCTCTATATATTTTGTAATCGAAGAAATTTATTCTTCTCATAGGGACAATCGCGTACCAAAAAAATCTACGGTATCTATTTGTACGGTTAGTACTTTTTATATTATAGAAAAATCTTAATTTAAATTGTCTCATACAAAAAAATTTAAATAAAAAACTATCTAACATCACGTATTATCTTTTATTGAGCTTACCTGTTTTACAAACTTAATTATAATGCCACATGAAATAAAACCCAGTCATTGTGTGTTCTGTTTGTTTTATTATTATAATATTTACAAATAGGTAAGTTACTGCGAGTTCGATGCGTGGTAATGCATAATAACATCTCTGCTTGATAGCACTTTCTCGTGCGATTCACGTGATTAGTGATCACGTGTGCCGGACATCCAATCGCCACTGACATTGAAATGTAATACGAAACGTTTTAAACGCGCGGCTACAATCAAATAAAGATCGTACAGGTTTAAAATGTTTAGGTTGAGTTAATTTTAAAAATTGATTATTGAGTTTGTAGCCTTTTGTTTTGGAGAATTTGAAACAGACGCGTGGTACCGCATTTTTTGGCCATAATTGTTGTGAATTACATTTCCATACTATTTCCGAATACGTTGGTTATTTTATATGTTTTTGTGTAGTAATAATACATATACTATTTATTATTTATTCTATTTACATTCTTCATGAAAAGTCTATCTCGTGGATACGCTGGGAAAAAATTCTCTTACAATTTCTTCTTTCTGTATGTATTTATATAAATTGTTAAGTTCATAGTCACAACCACTGACAAACTCAAATTTTTTACTTTGTCATTGATAGTAGGAACTACTTAAAAATTACATTCGATAATGATTTCACATTTTTTTGCATGAGTAGTCAACAAATCAGAGGGTATTTGACGCACTAATGAATACTTTGAAAGGGAATATTTCATAAAGGTTAAAATCAAAAAGAGTTTTCTATTTTAGGATCCTTATAACAACTTGATAAAGTAAGTGTATCTTTCTCGTAATTATCTTGAATAAAACAGCAATCGACAAAAACACGGAAGTCAGATTGTTGTGTATTCTTCCCAATCAAAACAAGAAATGTGCATTCGTTCATAAGTACATACATAAATATCTCCACGATGTATCCCTAACGGGGTAGTCAGAGAGGGTGGAGCGCCAAGCTTCGCGGTTCTTACATACTTTTTTCGCTTCCTCAAATCTCGTCATTCTCCTCACACATTATCGCCTAGGTGTGCGGGTGCTTTTGACATTACCGTCAACTAATACCCTAGCTATGTGATCTTCGTAAGTCAGCCTTAGTCTTCCTTAGTTCCTTTTACCACTCGCTTTCGCTTTGTAGATTTTCTTCGTTAGTCTTTTATCACTCATTCTATGTGGCCGAAATATCCAAGCATTCCTTTCTACATTTTTACAATATTACTGTCGTGCAACTCTGTCGTACTGAATATCTCTTCATTGCTTAACCTGTCCGCAAGGGTGACACCGCACATCTTTCTAAGAGATCGCATTTCTACTGCATTTATCATACTTTCACTTGATTTCGGGCATATCCAGGCCTCGCTACCGTTTAATAAAGTTGGCACTAACACTGCATTGTGGATGGCCATTTTGACTGTATAAGATATATTTACACTGCCTACTGATGCAGACAGAGCACCGTTCACTTTATTGTCAGCTGCTACCCGTCTCTCCACATCCAACTCACATCTTCCATCCCTCGAAAACGCGCTCCCCAGATATACGATTTCATTCACTTGTTCTAGACATTTTTCATGTACCAAATCTCACATTTCGTCTGTACCGCTTCCTTTTCAAATAACAGAACCTTACTTTTGTTCACATTCATATTCAACCCTTTCACTTCACATTCTTCTTTCATGACCGTGACTAGTGTCTGCAACTCTACTTCTGATAGTGCAGTAAGCACAGCATCGTCAGCGTTCAATAGGCAGTTTATCACTGTACCATCATATATACCACTCATAGTACCTTTCAATGTTTGAAGGCAACTGTCCAAATACAGCACGAATAGCCAGGCAGATGTCACGCAGCCCTGTCTGACGCCTGAACAGACTTCGAACCAGGTCGACAATAAGTCACCATCTATCCTTACACAGGCTCTGTGGCCTCGATATAATGACCTCACAGCCTGCAGTAAGGGGTCCTCCACGCCATATTAAGGCGGAAGACTCCATAAGTTCTTTCGCACTGTTCTATCGAATGCTTTTCCAAGGTCCACGAAGGCGCAGAAAACTTTCCGACCTATGGCCAGAAACTTCCCCATGATAAGGCGGAGCGAAAAAATCTGATCCATACAACTTCACCGTTCCTAAAACCAAATTGCGCCTCCAACAAATATCTTTCAGAAACGCCTTTCATACGTTCAGTCAATATCTTAGTATAGATTTTACTTGCTAAGCTGACCAAGCTAATGCCCATATGCACAGTGTAAACGAGAACCTTTCCTAGTTCATGTGTAGATTCATCTATTATACAAACTTTTAGAAAGAAATTAAAACACGTTCTTGTTTCAGTTTCTTTCTAAAAGTTTTTAAGTTGTACATAAATGATATAGTAGGTATGATAAAATAAGTTGTACATTGTTAGCGTTCCTGATGACCTCAACAGGTTTTCCACATAGTGTCAAGTGATCTCGCAGCAGCTGCAGCGCTGCCAGCAGTGTGCGCGGCAGCTGACGGTGCACGCCGTAGTTACGGGCGCGCTCGCTGCACCGCAGCGTCCACGACAGACAGGAGCTAACGCGCGCGAAACTAGCACCTGTCATTAATCAGTATGCTGGTACTTTAAGACCAATTTATACGAAATACCGTTTTGTGAGATTCCACATTGACGATAAAAAATGGACACTTCTACTGCAGTATAAAATCAAAAAAACATGCACAAAGGAAAAATATTTAAAATACTTTATTGAACAGAATTTACAAAAAAAAATTAAAAGCCGAAAAAAAAAATTTCATTTCAATGTTCTCGTTTATGTGAGCAATAACCATACTTTTTTTGGAAATTGTAACTGAACACTATCGATTACATTTATTATTAAGTTTTATAATTTCCTCTAAATTAACAAGAACATTTTGAAAAACATGGTTTTCGTCGGTCAAATGTTAAAGTCTCACATATTGATTTGCGAATCTCGACCCTATTTCTTCACCTCTGCCTCACTCTCTCAACTCGTTCATTACCTAGGTATACCTGGTCTACACAAAGAGAATATTACGTTCCTATTTATAATGTCATATGAATTACGAGTCGTACTAGACTGAAAACTGAGCTATTGTTGAGCCACATGATTTACGTGGAAAACGTAACATACGAACATGGAGAATGAATAAGTGAGCAGTGACTTAATAGATACAAAAAGCAACGGAGCGAAAGAGGTGGTTAGGACGTCTTCCTTTTCTGGGGTGACGCGGTGGTGTTAAGGGAATTTTGTACAGTACATAAATAATGTATTTAAAAAATTATTTACTACTTCTTTACACTCCGTACCAAGCCCAAGCGAAGCATCTCTTTAGATCCCATCCCTCTAGAAAACACCATAATTAATTAAATCATAACGCCTAAATTTAATTTAATTTCGAATTAAATTTTGCCAATGCATCATTCAAAACAGAACAGCCTTCACTCAAACATCATACAGTAACTAATTAATCTGTAATCATACATACCTTGACTAAGTAGATATTTCTGGGAAACTTCAACGAATTTAAAAAAAATACATATCAGTATTTTACATAATTTCTCCGCTATATAGTCCGTCTGGCATTCGTCGTTTAGATCAGAGTTCCATGCAAGATAACTGTTATTTTGATTGTTATCTGTGTCAAGAGATTTCAAACTATCAAAAAATTCAATACAAGACTCGTTTTTTGTTTTATTTATATATTTCCTGTACACTAGAGCTTGCATAAGCTGTGTTAAACAGTACATCGCTGCGTCTTGTAAATCTGCAAATTTCAAATTAAATTGTAGGTACGGTAGTTTTTGTACTTTCGTGCTAGGTTTAATCAGTCCTAGAATGGAAAATATGAGACTAAACAAAACTGATGGGGCGGTCGCAAATGGGTGGCAACTTTATTGTACGGTAGTGAGGCCTGGATATGCCCGAAATCCGAATGAAAGTATGATAAATGCGATAGAAATGCGATCTCTCAGAAATATGTGCAGTGTCACTCTTGCGAACAGGATAAGCAACGAAGAGATACACAGTAAGATTGGGTTGCACGACAGTGTTATTGTAAAAATGAAAAAAGGAATGCTTAGATGGTTCGGGCACTTAGAAAGAATGAGTGATGAAAGACTGACGAAAAATAATGTAACTTTACAAGAGGAATTAGAAGTGCAGCTAAAGCAAAACAATGAAGATTACACTAAATAGACAGGAACTAAAACAGACAGACTGAAAAAATATTAAAAAAAGAAATGCCAGCTATTTGAAACTTTTGGAGTAAAAGGAAAGTATTCAACTTTGTTGCACGACTATTTATTAACTATCAAAACAACAAGTGTGGAGGGAGAAAGAGCCTTTTCAGCCGCTGGCTACATATATGTAGCGTATAAGAAGTATATTGGGAGGAGATATAACTTATAACACTATTGATGCTATTTGTTTTTTAGATCATATCCAAAGAGAGGTGACTTATTTGATATTTATAAATTTGTTTGTTACATTTTTTCATTGATCCTTTACTTTAGTAAGAAAAATTAAGACAATTAATAAACTTAAACTAAATTCATATGACATTATAAATTTTTGAATAAAGAAGACTAATTAGAATTACCTCAGATAAAGATTAAAATTAAGAAGTAATATTTTTAGTTAACTACATCACAAAGACTACAAAATTACCAAATGTTGTTAGTTGTTATTGTCTAGGCTATTCGTGCTGTATTTGGACAGTTGCCTACTGACATTGAAAGGTAGTATGAGTGGTATGATATATGATGTACGCTGACGATTCTGTGCTTAGAACACCATTCAGAAGCGGAGTTGCAGACACTAGTTACGTGCATGAAAGAAGACTGTGAAGTGAAAGGATTGAATGTGAATATGAATGAAACTAAGGTTCTGATGTTTGAAAGAGAAGATGTACAGACAAAGTGTGAAATATGGGTAAATAGAAAATATCTAGAACAGGCAAACGAAATTGTATAAATTGTATATATGGGAGTGCGTTTTCGAGGGATGGAAGATGTGAGTTGAATGTGGAGAGACGGGTAGCAGCCGGAAATAAAGTGAAAATATGTGCGGTGTCACCCTTGCAGACAAAATAAGCAATAAAGAGATACGCAATATGATAGGGTTGCACAACAGTGTTATCGTAAAAAATGCTTAGATGGTTCGGGCACTTAAATGAAAGAATGAGTAATGAAAGACTGACGAGGAATATCTACAGAGTGAAAGTGAGAGGTAAAAGAAGCCAAGGAAAACCAACGCTGATTTATGAAGATTAAATAGCCAGAGTGTTAGCAGACGGAAATGTCAAAAGCACTCGCATACCTAGGCGAAAATATGTGAGGAGAATGATAAGATTTGAGGAAGCGAAAGAGGTGTGTTAGGACCGCGAGGCTTGGCGCTCCGTCCTCTCTGACTACCCCGTTGAGGATACAGCGTGAAGATATGTATGTATGTAAAACGTAATATTTTTAATAAATAGTGATACTAATACGTAATAACTGCAATACATGAATTTCGTACGAAGTTTCAGGATTGTAAATACTCTCGTTATGAATAAATTCACAAAAAACTTTCTCTTACAAAATTACATTTTTGTCGCTTACAATAAGTCGGCGGTTAGGGTTTGATGTCGTGGGAAATATGTAAATTATTAATGTAAAAGGATTTATTTACCTCTTTCGTCACTTCGTAAACACTGTAAAAGTACATGGAAAAACGATGCTCCTCTGTTTTCCTCTAATTCAGTCCATATCGTGTTGCTAGTCGACTTCTCTGAAAGTAGAGCCGCTAGAAGCAACAAAGCTTGCGTACACGCATCCGTGCAAGTTTCATCATAATCTTCTGTAAGAAATTAATTACCATTAACCCATAAGTAACGTTCTTATCTTACCAAACCTCATAAAATAACCACATCTATATTGAAATTACGCAAGATATTGTAATATTAGCTAATTGAATGATACAACAGATAACATTAATATATTTCCCTCGTTTATTCAATCATGATTTTATTATAACAGTTTATATAATACGACTCGTCTCATATGATTCATACTAGTGATACTGTACTTTATAAAATAAATTGGACATTTGTACTACAAATATTGTTCATAAAACAACAAGAAATATAACTGTAAGAAACTATTACAAGAACGGTACAGAATAATAAATTATTTGATATCTCTATCATCTTTAAATGCTGTATTCAGTATTCTCTCTCAATTTTTAATAAGATCACGAAATTCATTATTACGATTACATCATAAACTAAGTATTTTAGGTTTTAACTATTATTATGACTCAAAGCTAAAAACATTGTGATTCTAAATGAACCAACCTCTTATCGGCGTCAAAGAATTCAACAAGTTGTGCAGGCAGTCTTTGGTAGCACTAAGAGTAATGCGTACGCATTTATGTGCCACCGCAAATACAAGAGCCCGACATGTAGCTGCACGAACTAAGTTTGATTCCGATGAACTTCCAGAGGACCATGATGTGTACCTGAAAATTAAATATTACTGTAGTTTATATTGTAACCTCAGTATCTTTAGTTTATAGTATATTTTAGTTTATATTATTTATCATCCATAAATTACGTTACATGTTAAGGGGTGGGAGGTGGTCAACGAAGTGTGACATTGTGTGACAAGGGGTGGGAGGGCCACAAGCGTCGTGACGTTACATGTTAAAATCTAGAGTATTAAAACACAACAAAGTTAATAGTATTAAAAAATTTATGAAAAAAATTAAACCGCCTTCAAAAAAAACACTGAAAAGTACAAAATAACTTTCATTTACTAATCGAAACTCAAGTACAATTAAAATAACTTCTTAAATACGATACACATACCTATATAATTTAATTTGACAGTTACTGAAGTCGGTGCCAAGCCGACCAAACTAATAGACTTTCTGTTGTTACACATTGATTTGGCACCGACTTCAATAACTGTAAAATTTTACTATGTAGGTATGTGTATCGTATTTAAGAAGTTATTTCAATTGTACTTGAGTCTCGATTATTAAAGGATAGTTAGTTATTTTGTAATTTTCAGTGTTTTTTTTTGAAGGCGATTTAATTTTTTTTCATATTTTTTAATTTTTCCCTTTCGACTTGACGTAAATAAATATCTAGGGCAGGTCTGCAATTAACTTCTTTCTAATTCCGGAACGTAACGATATGCAAGAGAATCATCAATATAAATAAAGGTTATTATAACCAGGTCGCGTCATTTGGTGTATCTTCGAAGTCCAAGCTCCAATACCGGTGAAATTTAAATGGGACCACCTCTGAAGTATTACCTACCAAACACAAAAAGAATTTTCAAAATCGGCTCATAAATGACGGAGTTATGAGGTAACAAACATACAAAAAAAAACAGTCGAATTGAGAACCTCCTCCTTTTTTGAAGTCAGTTAAAAAAGTAATTTGTTTTGTTAATTTTCTATAACGTTCAATTTGATGTTGATGTTAATAAAAAAAAAATTTGGAACTGCTGTTTTCATTTGTTCAGTTTTAGGTGTAAAATTGCATAAAAAAAAGATAAATATGTGACGTCACACCAGGGGGGTCCCCACAAATGCGACCGCCTGTGACAAGGACGTGTGGGAGGATCAAAATATCATGAAATTCATGTGACGTAATTTATGGATGGCCCCTAAACCCCTTTCGGATACCCTTTCCGATAAAATAAGCTACAGGTAGAAATTGATGGACTTACATTATTATAGCTGTAAACGGATAGTAAATCTAAGATTTACACATACTACAAATTCTATTATGGAAACTACTGTTTGTTATACGTATTCAAAAGCCAAAAGAACAATTCTTAAATTTTGTTATCTGCACTAGGATGGTAAATGTTAATTATATGCTTTTAACTTGAACTATGTATCTATATATATCTATATATTCTGGCTTACGTAAAACGTAAATTATGTTTTATTTCGAGCCGCTCCGCTGAGTAGAATTCAAGATACGGTTTGACCCGTAAGTCATAGTAATCAGGGGCTACAATGATTTGTCATGATGATAAGATTTGAATCAACTCTTGATTGACGAGTTTGAGATATAAAGTGACTTCTGTTATATGGTATGCTTATCGCATAACTGTAGTTATTACAATTGAGAATCTGGCTAAAAGAAATAAATCTATACATTCTATATGCAGACTGTATCATTATTGTACACCATCTATAGATTATACACAATACATAACGTCACGGCACTTTCCATTTGGGGTGAACAGAACATTAACAATAAAATAATGCCCAGAAACCACTTTTGGCAATACTCGTATTTGGGACAAAATGGAACCATATACCTAAAGGTAAGTGCATACCCCGAGGCCAATTTAAATTCCTTTTATACTACATAAATAATATATTGTACACTAATGTATATAGATCCATACACATTATTATTAAACAAAATTGAAATATTTGTCCGTGATTATAAAATAACTAAGAATACGTATATTACAGTAAACATGATATAAATACGTAGGTACATAAATATCTTTATGTTAGCGCTTATTCGCTAAAAGGCTCGAAAAATTTAAATTGTATGTAGTATAGTCATAATCGTAATATTGGCGACATAATCAATATGGTACATAAATACACACATACACGCTAAGTAGCCATCAATGTGGTGAATACTATAAATGCTCATATGTCTTTACGATCTCCTTTGAAATGGGAATTGAATTATTATTACTTTTATTACATTATGCGATAACATTGTAGTAAAATAATATAATATACATAATATAACTAAAATTATTTTTGTATGTAACTACATCTGAAGACAATAAAAGATAAAAATTGCTAAAAAAGAAGATAAATATTGATAAAAAGGTGTCAATTCTAACCAGACTATATTGAAAGGTTGGACGGACCGGTTAGTAATTTACGATAAGTATTGTTACAGGTAAATTGAGGCAGTTATCTGTTTTAATATATAGAGGTACTATCCAGAGAAAACATTTTATGTAAGTACTTAATTATGTTTACTCAATTAGGATATGCGAAATGTGCTATTGTTTTTTAACCGACTTCAAAAAAAGGAGATTCTATGTTCGCATGTAATTTTTTTATGTATGTTCATCGATAACTTCCATCAATTGTGAACCGATTTCGAAAATCCGCTTTATTTCCATTGATGATTTTCTTGTATGTCATTACCTCATTACGCTCCAGAATTAGAAAAGAAGTTAATTGTAAACCTACTCTATTAATTATTTAGGCCAAGGTCACTCAAAAGGGAGAAATTTAAAAATTTTAAGATAAAAAATTAAACCGACTTCAAAAAAAAACACCGAAAAGTGCAAAATAACTATCCTTTGCTAATCAAAACTCAAGTACAAAAATAATTTCATAAACACAATACAAATACCTATATTTAAATTTGACAGTTATTGAAGTTGGTGCCGAATCGATGTGCAACCACAGAAAGTCTATTAGTTTGGTAGGCTTGGCACCGAGTTCAGTAACTGTCAAATTTAATTGTACAGGCATTTATATGTAATACCTACAAACAACATAGTAGAGCTGGAAAAAATTCCAGCTTTACTTAATCGATTTTAATGTAAATTGCATCGTTTTAAAGATTATAGTCCCAAAACTTATTAGTATATAATATAATTTATAACTTATAAGTATATAGTATCCATAATCTATAATCTAATCTATCATCACTAATTAATCTGTGCTTTCATAAACTAACCCACATCATACATAAAATTAGATTTGGACAAAATAACGTCATAGCAGACAGTTAAAATTAATAAATAATATAATAATAACCTAAACAGCAATCTGTATAATCCTTGTTCATTCCAAGCCTGTACAGGGCAAGTCATGAAGACGCTAGTGTTGGCCAAGACATTTGATAGTGCAGCGACCAATACAGCTGTGGGTGGCGCCCGCCCTTTATTCATGACTGGCAACACGTTCACGTCTCCGCACTTGTGAGAACGCACTTCGAGTTCTGCTCGACGTTCCAACAGCGATACTGGCACGTTAGGCTCTAAAAAATAATATATAATAATGAGATGAATGAGAATGAGATAATTATAATAATGAGATTAACGTAACATTGGTGATGCATACTGCAGAATGCAATTTAGTAGCGACCCGTGCCGGCTTCGCGCGAGTAGCACTAAGTATAGATCTACGGGTACGGGCGGACGACCTAACTGGCGTTGTGGTGAGTTTGTCTACGGACATAATTCGTAGCGCTCCTACATTTTCTCTTCGTTATTGTTGATTAATGACAAAAAATCGTCGACTCGTAAGTTTTTTTTTGATGACGTTCGAGTTAAAAAACACTCATCTTGAATGAGTTGTAACATGAGTAGGAAATGATAGTAGATTGTTTCTCGTAAATACGCTTTTAGCTTCGAATTGGTTACATGAAGATATTGTATAGACTCAGGTGTTACTTTGCGGAAATCCATTTCATGTGATGAATGCCTAAAATCTTTAGCTATTTTCCGCTCTAACTCAAAAAACCACCAATCGACACGTGTTTCGCCTCTCAACGAAGCATCCTAAGGATATTCCATCGATCAGACACGGTCAGCGGCTAGATTCGGTGCTGGTTAGCTTACCGAGTCTGATCTCTGGAATATCCGGAGGATGCTTCGTTCAGAGGCGAAACACGTCGATTGGTGGTTTTTGGAGTTTGAGCGGAAAATAGCTGAAGATTTTAAACATTCATCACATACAATGAAGATGTTCCACTTGTAATTTAAAAATTTTTTTTGTTATTACGAGTTAATGTTATAATATATAGTGCTCAACACAATGACAGATTACATTTAAAATCAAAGCAATTCCCAAATGATGTCGTCTTTCAGCTAACTTATAATAGAAACAAAAATGTTTGTAACCTTCTAAAAAACTGAAATCACTACACGAAAAACACGAACTCTCCGCTAACAGCCATAACCCAAAGAGGCTTTGGAATGTTGTTAAAGGCATATGCAACATGAAGAGCCAAAACACTCGACCCATCGAACTCATATCATCAGAACTCTTTAAACAACTGTAACGAATTCTTTTCATCTGTCGGTCAAAAATTAGCTGATCTTATCCTTTCACAAACTGAAGAAACAGAAGAAAGTTTGGCAAGTAAATCACATGACAGCCATGGCACAAATAGGTCTTTTTTTATGCAGCCGACAGACTCTAAAGAAATTGAAGTCATTATCATGCAGCTAAAACTTGATAGCGCACCGGGCCTTGACGGAATAAATAACAAACTCATTAAACATGTAAAAACTTTATCATTGAACCCATCACTCATATTTTTAATCTTAGTTTCAGCTCCGGCTGCTTTCCAGAGCTCTGGAAGATACCACCCGTCACCTCCATCCACAAAGATGAGTCTAAAGACATTCCCGGATACTACAGGCCAATATCTTTACTCAGTACTTTTTCCAAAATTCTTGAAAATCTAGTCAAGAAACGACTTGTGAAATACCTGGAGCATTTCGGTCTTTTATCTGACAGACATTTCGGATTCAGGCAGAACCGATCCACGGAAGATGCTACCTCACTTAGTTAACTTCATTTCCTCTTATTTAGACAGTAACTCCAGTTGTATAGGCGTTTTCTTAGATCTGGCCAAGGTTTTCAACACTGTGTCGACCCCAATTCTACTTCAAAAACTGCAAAATCTAGGCAATCGAAGAGTTTTCCGTTGCTGTGGTATAAAAGTTATCTCTCCGGGAGGTCACAACTTGTTAGGATGGGTTCATACAAAAGTGCTACAGAACCAATAAAATTTGGCGTACCGCATTCTTGGCCCCACCCTCTTCATAATCTATATAAAAGATATCATGAACCTCCAAATTCAAACGCTAAAATCATCTGTTATGCCGATGACACAGAGATTCTTTTTAATGGCAAAACTGGGAAAGTACAGTCGATACAACAGAAAAAGGCATGAAGATGGCATTAGACTGGTTCCGTGCTAATCTATTGACCCTCAACAGTAAAAGAAACTAAATTCCTCTGTTTCCATAAAACCGCCTCGTCGAAACCATCCTTTAATCCCGTTATAAGAATACATTCCTGTAAAAAGTATCCTACCAATCCCTGTAACTGTGACACCGTTCAGCGCACTGACGTAATCGGATACCTAGATTTGTTGGTTGACGATAAATTACATTTTAATCTTCACATCCACAAGCTCTCTACGAGAATTATAAAATATATTTTTATTTTCAAAAAACTGTGCAACTGTGCTGAAACGCAACTGTGCTGATAGCTCACTGTTAACAATTATTTACGCCGTGTTGTGCCGGTCAGTGATCAGCTACTGCATCACAGTGTAGGGCAGCGCGGCGAAGACAACTATGTTGGAAATCGAAAGAGCACAAAGGTCAGTGTTAAAAGTGATATTAAAAAAACCCTTTCGATTTCCAACAGTAGCCCTGTATGCTGAAGCGAAGGTTTTATCTGTTCTTAAATTATTTTTGTTTAAAATTGCTTCAGTAGCCCATAAATCATTTAATTCCATGACTTACTATAACTTTGTACGTAATAAACGCATTTTCAATTTACCGGTTCTAAGAACACTTTCCACTTTTGGTGAAGGATTCGGGGATCACATATGGGCATCAACTTATAACGCCATTTTGAAACACTTTAACCTTAAAGATTGTACTATAAATGAAGCAAAAAAACCAATTTCTAAATTGCTTCTGTCTTTAAACTACGCTGAGACAGAAAATATTCTAGCTAAAGTAACCTAACTTATATATATTTATATATATTTTTTTACATGTTTAGTCTCTTTTGTATAACGTTTTTGTTTAAATTGCTTTACTGTACTATTTTGTTGTCTGTACTATTAAGTGTCTCTTACTCTCTTTATTGTAATGTACTACGTAACTTTTGTAAATTCTGCTATGTAATTTTTAACTGGTTCCTCGCGATACAGGCGAAGCCTAGTGCGGGGACCCCTGGCGATATTGTTACAAATTGTGATACCAAATAAACGATTGTCTTATCGATATAAAAAATTTATAACGATTGTCTTATCTTATCTTACAGTAAACGTAGTATTATATTAGATTACATTTGAGAGGAACAATTCATCATACATTATTTTTATACAACTTTACCACTTACGCAGCGAACGCCATGAAAGCTTTCAGTAGACACAATTTTTTCAAGTTAATTGACAAATAATACCCTCATAGTTCGGCCAATTTGCGCAAAATATTATGTATTATAATCCATAAACCTAGCTCTTTAAAACTCTATCTATTAAAAGTCTATCTATTCCTGAAAACCGAATTAAAATCTTTACACCTGAGATTAGCGCGTACAGACAAACAGACGCGGCCAGGGACTTTAATTTATACTATGTAGTGATGATAGTAGTGATATTACTATTAAAAATGAGTACATTTCGTAGAAACATCGGACCACGTGCTAGAGTTGTTACAATTCAAGAAATCTCAACTATTTGTTTAGATAACCTATCTGTCGAATGATAATTACGTGATACGAATCATAGGTATAATAGACAAGTTAAGTGTCTTTGTTTATAGCTTGGTATATACCTATCACTCCATTCTTGTGCATTTGTCTTTAGTTAGACAGACTGGAGTCAATTTTTTAACAGTAGATTAAACTATAATCAATGACAATAGGCATTAAATATTATGACTTTTCAACATTACAATAGCAAAGTATAAAATAATTTGTGTGTTAGTGAGGCAATCTGGCTCTAGCTGCCACCGTGAGCAGTCGTATGGAGGTTATCTAATTTTAATCATGGATAGATAGTAATAAAAAATCGTTTCTTAGTGAGAAATAATGGTATACTCAAAAGAAAAAATAAATAAATGCAGTGCGAAGTTTTACTAGCAGCGACAGGTTGTCCAGCCCATCGCCCATATAAGAATTGCGTAAAATGTTACAGCTGACACATATACTACACACATAGATGACGCCCGTAATTAAATATTTATAAATATTGATTTACATTAGTAATTTTAACTTCCTCAATGATATATATGCTTGTAAAAAATAACATCCAGTTATTGTACTCCTCATTCTTATAATATGATACTATCTATGAACACATAATACACAAATACATCTTTAAAACAATTGTTTAATAGGTACGTATTATAAAAACCCACCAAAACTATTTTTATATTCTGTATCTCTGCAGAAGTCGACAAGAATTTCTAGGCAGTTCTCCACAAAATTGTTCTGTTTTAGCTGTTCCAGTACGTCGCACTCTAAAATCTGGAAGCAAATACATAATAATTAAAATTAAATTGAAACATTTAAAAAAAATATCATTCGTTACAAGTCAACAGACTCACCAACAGATAGTTACCAACAAATGATAAAATTAATAGGTCGTATTAATAAAAATAAATCACAATTTGAAAGTATAAGAAAAAAATTGGTCATCAAAAATTCCATAGTAATCATTTATTTTATACATGACAAATGATATTTTGAAAGACAAATTCATTCACAAGTTCGTTCATAACAAAAGAGATAAAGTTTAGACTAGATACATAAACAAATAAGGCGTATGTATAACGCACATTTACTTAGATATTATATAACTTATACATAATCATATATATTACAAATAATAATTGTTAAGTACAAAAAATATAACGAAAACTCATACTACGAGTACATTGACTGCACCTTTTACATTCATATAACGAAACAGTTCGTTTGCGACATTCACAATATTCCTGTATTGAGTAACATGTGACCTAAAATATGAAACAAAATATTTATAACAGATAATAACTTCATCCGGAGAAGATCGAGTGCACATTTTTATTTTTTAAAAGCATTAACTACTGATCTTAAATATAAATAAATGATAGGTATATGTATATGCCCATCACACCACAGTTCTTTAAAAAAAAAATTATTTCCCTATATTATTCAGTCACTATACAATTTCCCTTATGTAATGAAATATATACACATAAGCTATATTTTTATAAATTTCAACCATATTCCGCCTTTATTTTTAAGCATTACGCTTCGAGAGTCATAAGTGATGCGTGCTGTAGTACGTGAACATGGTTCCACACAATATGTACTGAGAATCGTCGCCAGGCCTGCCATAACGACCAGCTGAGCGAAACGAGCACCTGCAAATTAAATTTTAATTAACTATATTGTTTGCTAAAACTTTAATGACAAATCACTTCGAATATTTTTGTTTACTAGAATATGGACTATACCACACATTTCCAATATCCTTCACCTTTTGATAAAATAAAAAACGTATTTATTTAAAAATTAGTCGGTTTAAAGATTACGAAATTAAAAATACATTACCTACTCTATTCAACTCGCATATTACTCTTATCAATCACAATGATGTCGAATATACGCAAAACAATAAATTTATAGTAAGTACATATAAAAATATTTCTCGTTCTTTGAGTAACGTTTAAAAACATTCTACAATGTTTTGTCTGACCGCAAGTCTGTTTATATTATGCATTTATGATTTATTTTCTGAATAGTGACCGCATGTTACAAAACAATGGATACGATTAAATGTAAATAATGTTTTACTGTTGTATCATATTATCATCCAAAATCAAGATTAAATATACACACATATTTCTTATGAAAGCTTAATTTAATGTAAAATTTACCTGGACAACTCCTTGGACCGTCTCCGAAAGCCATGAAACCAAGCGGATTGGTATCTCCATCAAATCTGCCTGGGTCAAATTTGTTAGGATCCGCAAAATACTTTGGATCTTTTTGTATACAATGAATGGGTATTAGTACAGCATCCTTTACTTTTAAAGTCAGATCGGTGCCTGAGAGTTTACAAGGAGAGGTACAAAGCCGCGTAGTGAGCGGAGTTGGAGGATGTAAACGTAACGTTTCCAAAACAGTCTGTAAAACCAGACGCATCGCACATACTGTATCGTAGTTCAAACCACCATGTCGTTCTAAACAATCGTTTATCTCCCTTCTAATGTTATCTTGCAAGTCTTTATCCTTGGCTAACTGGTACAGACAAAACGATAATGTTGTAGATGACGTTTCTAAGCCGGCCAACATAAATATGAATGAGTTCGATGTTATCAATTCGTCTGTCATAGAGAATCCAGTTTCAGATTTTTGCACATTCAACATTAATTGAAGGAAATCATGCCTTTCAACTCCATTTCGTCTATCGGCAAGAACTTGACTAATGATGTTCGTGAAAAATACTTCTACGTCGAATGAATAACTTCTGAGATTCAATAATTTAAAAAGTCTAGGGAAAAATGTACGGCAATAGCGTTTTAAAATAGCTGAACGATTGATCCTGAACATCTTTTGAGACATCTTCAAAAAAGGTGAATCAGGGTTCTTCATCGAACCTGGGTTTACACCAAAAGCACAGCTGCCGATTACATCGGTTGTAAAGCGACACGTTAATTTAGGCACATCTACCTCATCCATTGATTCCTGAAGTAATATGTCTTTCAATGTTTGTGAACATTCTGCGATTAGAGGGAACATCGCTTTCATCTTCGCGGAAGAAAACGTGGGTGTAACGATGTGTCTCATCGTTTTCCATTCGGTACCACTCATGTTAGCAAGATTTCTGAGCAAAGGCTCACGGTGCGTGTCTGTCGACACAGAAATACGGTCACTGAAAGACGAAAAATCTTTCGAAAATACATTCTTAGCTATCTCCAGATCTATCAACATGAGAGTTGGTCTCCGAGCTTGAAAAAGTCCCACATATTTCTCCTCGCGATAACTATTATAGAAATATTGAAGCATATTTGTATAACTGCGTCTCATCGTGAATGTAGCTCCAAAATTGCCAAAAATAGGGCACGGATCTCTGTAGGGCACATTTCTGAGTAACCAGTACTTTCTGCCTTTTGTAGTATAATGAAAAACTGCCAGTAAAAGCGTCAGTGACAATAAAACAACAAATATAATAACACTGATACACATTTTTCACTTATACGTCCACGTTATACAATATTTACAAACAAATCTTTCGTTGAAACACTGGTTAAAACAATGTATGGTAAACGCCCGGCGTTTCGTGTGCGCGTAAACAAGATAGTGAACAAGCGAAACAGTGTACGGAGATACACGCCTGCGGTCAGTACTCAAGTGATGCGTATCGCGGGTGCGCGCCAAGATAAGCCCTACGAACTGTGTGGCTGCGCTTTGCGCGTTGGCGCAGTCAAGGCCATTTATGTTGATGTACTGTGCCTGCCCCGTGCCGTGACTCGCATATACTCACACATCAACTCTCGACGTCCATTGTATTCCGAAACGAGAATAACTAAACTAGCGTCATTATGCATTATTTTTAAGTGAACATCGCTATTATTGGTTCAACCGAATGACACTACAAAAAAAAACAGAGAATAACTACCTTTATTATTTTCTCATTAATATGAAATTAAGTTTTTTAGATTGCTCAAATGTATAATACATAATTTACTTTTTAGCACTAAGGCATAATAAAAAGATAAAGCCAAATTGTCTTTGGTTCCATGAATAGATTAACTAAACACTCACGTTTCCTTTTATTCACTAAGTTGTCATGACTGTGTTCGATCAATTTCTTATTATTACGGAATGCTTTATAGTTATTAATATTTCCATTGTAATCCCATTTTAGTTTCGTTTATTGAACAGAACCAATATTAGTCACATTTTTTCCTCACTAAAATACGCAGGTGGTCGCACATTACTGATATTAAATGATAATGTATTACCTTCGCGTGTATGTACTTAATTTAATGATCATTCATTCAAGAAGAGGCGCCATAACCAGTGACGATTATGACCTTTTTGTTATTGATAAAACGGACAATAAATAAGATTGATTCATTCTAAAGATTCCAGTTCAATTGTTTTAAAAATAACTTAGAAGTTATTTTTATTTTGCAAGGTATTTTTATTGCTTTAGGTGTCTTATTATTAATTACTTCGCCTTCAAATATTCAAAATGATAATATAGGTATGTAATAAATAACAATCGTTACAATTAATATAACACTATTTTTAATAACTTATTTAATAACGATTTAATTAATCAAAACAATAAGAATACACAATCTCAGACTGTTCAGCTGTTAGGTATGCATATAATTCTTTCAAGTCATTTTCATTTCTAATCTCTACTTTTAAATTAAGCCACTTATATCTTGCAACTCTTACAGAGTAAAAACATTAAAAAAAAAGAAAGATCTTAGGTGCGTACCTGTTAACAAACTTGATGATAATAAAAACTTTAAAGAATATTTTATAACAATCTAACAATTCCAAAACTCTGTCAAAAACTTAGGCGTACTCATGAACTAATTCATAATTTTGAGATTTTAAGTTTCAACATTCAAAATTCTAAAATTGTGAAATAGGTCAACTTCCTACTAATAGACGCTATAGTAACTAATTAATCCGTGGCAATAATGCGTTATCGTATAAGAATCGCATAAACCAAATCCTATCTCGTTTTTCTATAACATTCTTTCATACATTGAATAATAGCAACAATAATAATGCGTCAGACGAAACACACCAATCTAGGGTAATTAAACTAGGGTATTCCCTGTGCTATGAGAAGCAGACGACGACTACTGGGGGCGGCTCCCAATACACCCAGACCCGAGACAATATACACAGAAAGGTTAGTTTCCTAAATTGACCCGACCGGGAATCGAACCCGGAACCTACCGCGCTTAGGAGCAACGTCTAAATTCCTGCGCCATCGAGGTCGTCGAAATTCATGCATGCTTCTTTTCAGTATTACATTATTCTGAATGCAAAAGTCGTTTTTTTGGAACGAAGTTCATTAACACGGCTTGCGGGAGGTGCGAGTTGGTAAAAATCGTCACGTAGCTAAAAAGCGTTATGCCTCCTCCATTCGAGTGACTCTCTCTCTCTCTCTCTCTTCCTAACACACGCTAGTTAATTGAGCAACGTGGTGTGAAACCCGCGCGGCGCTAGGTTCTTTAGCTGTATACACAGATTCACAGTGATCTTTCTGTCTCTTTCTATTATATACGTGTGTGTGCATGCGAGTAGTATCGAGATTCGAACAGATAAACAGCGTGCGCGGCCGGCTGTATATTCTTTTTTAAAGAACCTACCGGGAACACAAACAAGCAGAATTCCGGTAAGTGGACTGAGTGGCTCTTGGAAGTTTACAATATCAAGGCTAAGAAAGTAGGTACCTCAGATTGCAAATGTGCTGGCAACCCTGAAACTTAAAATGTTGTGCCTCTTGTTCCGATTCCACTGACTTACCGTCCACACCGGAACACAACAGTGTAGGCGCTGCTATTTGGCGGCAAGATTAGTGAGTAAGATGGTGGTAGCGATCCAGACGTACCCGGCACAAAGACCGACTACTCGCAAGTTACATTTTATATACAAAACCTTTGTAATATTTAAAATTCGTTAATTTGTAAATTTTATTTTTAAAGTTTTTCATACAGTCGTGTTTAATCACAGACAAATTAGCCTAAAGACAGGAAATGAAAGGGCACCGTTTTCTGCCAACGATTTGCACAAATGCTCATATAAGTTAAAACACAAACGCGCGCTCCTTTAGTATTAACTAGGAAGCAGATCCGTGACCTGTGTCTAATCGTTTTAAAAAATATAGAATAAAATACGTAAACAATGCCAAATTGCGCTGTAAAGTGGTGTGGTAGTGACAGTCGTAAAAATAGTTTCAAAAAGGACAATATCACATTTCATCGGTAAGTATAAAATTAATAATAAAAATGCATAATAGAAAAATGCAGAGCTCTAGTGATACTGGTTGCTGGTAGCTTTGAGACAGCGTTTGTCCTTGTCTAGCAAGCTATATTATATGTTGGGTCCTCACTCTTACAAGATGGCACGTGTAAGTAGGGATGCGAAAAAACGTATCGATATTTAAATATCTTTTTCATTCATATTGAGAATTTATAATGACTACCATTCTTTACAATTATATACCTAATTCCATATTATAATAAAAATCTTGTTTCTTTTCTACTATTGCTACAAACTCAATTAAGTAATTAAAATATTTATTACATACATTTTTGAATCATTGTTTTTAAATTGAAAATTTAATAATTTAAGATTTTAAGCCAATAAAAATAAATAAAAGCGGATACCCGTACTAATTTTATAAAAGCGAAAGTCTGTCTGTTTATTTAATGATGTTTCCTTTTTTCAAAAACTGCGAAAGTCTGTCTGTCTGTTTCTTTACAGATGAATGTTTCTTTGTACATTTGTTTTCAGTGCGTTCCTATACTATTTGTCTGATTGCGATGAAACTTTAGTGAGTTGTTGTGCGCACGCCTAGGTTTCTGCAAATGTGACGTCATAAATAAATCCAATATGAGGAATGCTCCATGTTAGAAAGTTAAAGACCTCCAGCAATATAAGTATCAAATGAAATGGCATACACAGGAACAGTTGCTGTATATGTGACGTCATCATAAATCCAATATGGCAGATACTCCATTGAAGGAAGTAATTTTTTGTACGACACCAGCAATATGGGTGTTAAATGAAATGGAATAAGTAGGGGAAGGTTTCTGTATATGTGACGTCATCGTAAATCCAATATGGCGGATGCTTCATGGTAGGAAGTAAGTTTTCTGTTCAAAACCAGCAATATGGGTGTTAAATGAAATGGAATAAGTAGGGGAAGGTTTCTGTATCACCAGCAATATGGGTGTTAAATGAAATGGAATAAGTAGGGGAAGGTTTCTGTATATGTGTCATCATCATAAATCCAATATGGCGGATTCTCCAGGGTAGGATGTAACAAAAAGAAAAAGGCTACTTTTTATGAAAAATCTACGTCTAAGGGAGAGAAAGGGAAACACTAACCCGGAAAAGTCACGGTAACATTTTCCACGCAAACGAAGTCGCGAGTACGGTTAGCATATAATAAATTAGTGTACAAAAAATAGTTAAAATGAATAAAGGTGCACATTTTAGGGTTCCGTAGCCAAATGACAAAAACGGACGCTTGTAATTTCATCCTGGTCCATATGTCGATCAGCAAGTTACAGCCACGTCACTCGGAGAGTACTGTCACTATATTTTACAGAAGTAGACTAGGTGTATAATGTAACGAAGCAATATAACGTCACTGTCACTGGGTCTGCTTAGCTGACATCACATCCTGCCTTTCACATCTGTTGTCGCCAAGGTGTGGGAGAAGTGACGTCAGCAAGTCTAAATAAGCCGATGCGTGCCAAGATCTGGATCATTCTATATCATTCTGCGGCTTAAGCTGTTGATTGTTAGTCGTCGGCTATTCGTGACAACGTGTTATAGTTTGTAATTTGCTATTAATTATTGAGAAATAAAATGTGAAAGTGAGAGTCTGTGTTCTTAATTTGCGCAACAATAATATAGCAGGTTATACAACGGCGTAGTAAAATTTGCAAACGAATTCCTGTCCCTATAAAACTGTTATATAAATGAGTGGGGATATAAATTGTGTGCTCTTTTTTTACGACTTGGAGGTGTCGATTTTCTATAAAAAACATTCGTTAGATTTCTTCAAGTTAATAATAATACTAATAAAATGACCAAATTTTTGCTTTTATTCAAAGTAGTAGGTACTGAGTACTGACCACAGTTGTTCGCTTTTGGAATATTTTTCCATGCCTGGGAGTGGGTGCTATACCCTGTAATGCTTTAGCCCCGAAACACCCACAATTTGTCAACTTAATTTTTTGTTAAAAAAATTTACATCAAGAAAAACACGTACTACCCAAACGAATTTGATTTGTGTTTCTATTCTAAACTTTAGATTTTTTTGTGTGACTATTTCAAAATAAAGAATCCCGTTTTGATTATATAATATATATTATATTGTTTCCATTTTTAAAATAAGCTTTTGAAAATAATTCTTCTAGTTATCGATATATAGATAATATCTACGAGTACATCACTTTTTCATCTAGTACGTGACGTTACCGTGCCGCCCGCTTACATCCTATTCCTCTAACCTTGGCAGAATAGTTTGCTTAGAAATTCGTAAACATTTCATGTCTCTAGGGTAGTTTGTCTGTGTGTTTAATATAAGCGTAGAAAGTAGAAACTACATCGTCAATCACAATATTAGGTTTATTTTTTTTTAATGAAAGGATTTTAGTGCGATTTACAATTTTGGCAATTAAATACATTATGTAGTCTATATTACTTATTACTTACACCTAAGCAGAGTAGATGTCAATGTCATGAATTTAATGTAACTTTTACAAATATTATATCTATGATTTGGAAAATTTTTGGACCTATTGGTTTTGTTTTTTTGACTTCGATTACACAAAAAAAATAGTGATTATATTGTTATAAAATTTAAAAAAATGTAACACCAACGACAAACTAACATCTACTACAGTGAGTCCTGACGAACTGCAACCTGAAGTCATAGGTAATGCAAAAACCTAAGTCAGTTTAGATGTTTTGAATTTAAAAAAACAAAAAAAAAAACAGAAAAGTAAAGAATGGGTGCACGATTTTATAACCCAAATACATATTTACTTATGTATATAGGTAATAAGTTTCCCATTCGGTCGCGAAAAACAAATTTGCAAGTCACGTATTTGTGAAGATTGACTATAAATTTGTGGATGCTGTTTTAAATGCACTTACGTCTGAATGTGGTGACGCTCGTAAAGTAACGGCAGTAAGCAGATCTGCGGCAGCTGCTCGGACCACATTAGCTTCGCCAGTTTTTGAAAAAATAGAGGCTGCGTATTGTGACAGAGATTCCATAGGTATTGCTAGGACAAAAAACATTACAGATATAATTACAAACCTACTAGAATTTGCAAATGAGAAGGCCATACAACGGTCTTCTAATTAAAATTGCAATTGCGTGAGCCATGAAGCCTTTTACACAGCTACAACAAGGCTACAACGCACACGTTCTGTTACGTTGGACAACTATAGTTTGTTTCTTTTTTTTTATATTACTAGATAGTTATAATAGTCTTCATATTATGTGTGAATGGATAATTTGTTAATGGTTCCAAATTCAATTTTTTGTTTTTTTTGTTGTTGTTAGATTGGCACAACTATTTTCCATTTTGGCGCAGAGTTTGAGTTGCATCTGTTATTTAGATTAAATACAGTGCTGTTTTTAGTTATATCATTCTAGTGTATATTGCGAATTTCATAATGGACAAAAACATCGAACAAAGAGTTTGTCTTAAATTTTGCATCGCCAATGGAACTTCGTGTTCGGAGTCACTGAAAATGTTACAGAAAGCTTACGGTGAATCGACTTTATCAAAAACACGTGCTTATGAGTGGTACAAAGCGTTCAAAAGCGGTCGAGATGTGATGGAAGATTTGCCTCGCTATGGTAGGCCATCAACGGCTGCAACTGTAGTTAACATCGCAAAAGTGAAGGAAATAGTGGCTCATTCAAGTTTGAAAGAGATAGCCGCCGAACTTTCTGTGTCTCACGAGTCGATCCGTACCATTTTAAATAATCACTTGGGTATGAAACATGTTGCCGCTCGGCTAGTCCCAAAAGACCTGAATTTTCTTCAAAAACACAATCGCATAAGAGTCGCTGAGGACATGCTAGAACGAGTCAATTCCGACCCAACATTCATGAAACGCATTGTTACTGGTGGACGAGACGTGGGTTTACGAGTTTGACATGCAAACTAGTCAACAAGCTTCGGAGTGGCGCCTTCCAACTGAACCGAAACCGAAAAAATCACGCCAAAGTCGATCAAAAGTCAAAGTGCTGACTGTTTTCTTTAACTATCGCGGTGTTGTGCACTCGGAATTCTTGCCGGAAGGTCAAACGGCAAATAAAGAATTTTATTTGGGCGTTATGCGGCGTTTAAGAGAGCAAATTCGACGAAAAAGGCCAGATTTGTGGAAAGAAAATTCTTGGATTTTGCACCACGATAATGCGCCTTCGCACAAGGCCATCATTGTGAACGAATTTTTGACCAAAAACTCAACAAATACCATCGAGCAACCACCTTATTCACCAGATATGGCTCCAGCCGACTTCTTTCTTTTTCCTAAACTCAAATTACCACCTCGTGGCACCCGTTTTCATTCGGTAGAAGACATAAAGGAGAATTCGCGGCGAGCACTGAACTTAATTCCGGAAAAAGCGTTTAAAAAATGTTTTGATAATTGGATTATTCGTTGGCGTAAGTGTATCGTTTCTGAAGAAGCATACTTTGAAGGTGATAAAATAAATTTGGATGAATAACTAACATTTCGTGTATTATTGATCTTTTCCCGGTACTTTCTTGACAGAGTAGTAAATATACGTTTTGTCATTCTGTCTTCTATACACAGATAGAATATATATATTATTATTTACATTGCTCGATCCTACGCCTTGCTTATATGTTATATCCCACTCTCTCGGATATATCCCTCCACCATCCGTCACCTATACCATATATTATAATATATTACATTATACATTATATTATAAGTTTTTTTAAGTTATAAAAAAAATATTATAAGTTATAGCCTAACATCCCTTACATCACATTTCATTACATTTTAATGTTTTATTATGCCGGCGTATTATAGACTAAGGTGTTACTTTGCGGAAATCCATTTCATGTGATAAATTTCTAAAATCTTTAGCTATTTTCCGCTCAAACTCCGAAAACCACCAATCAACACGTGTTTCGCCTCTCAACGAAGCATCCTCAGGATATTCCAGAGATCAGACTCGATCAGCTAACCAGCACCGAATCAACAAATAAGTCAGCTGCACGACTATTTATACTAATTACCCTACCCACGACCAGGGTGTGAGTGATCAATCAGAGCTCACCACTAATGGCCTTACCTACTTAATTTGGACAAATCAGTATTACGTTGAATTTAAACTCAATTGTCAAATGCAAATATGCTTAAAAGCGGCGAATGAATTGTATTTATCTGTTCATTTAAAAAAGCCTTGCTGTTTTTTTAAATAAACAACAATGCTTAAGCTTTTGAATAAACAACAATGCTTTGTTAAATGAACAGATAAATTTAATTCATTCACCGCCTTTAAACATATAAATATGTTGAATTTACCGCAATTGTCAAATGTAAATTTACATTTGACAATTGAGTCAAACTTAACATAATACTGCTTCGTCCAAATTAAGTAGGCGAGGTATTAGTGGTGAACTCTGATTGGTCACTCACTCTCTGGTCGTGGGTAGGGCAATTAGTATAAATAGTCGTGCAGCTGACTTATTTGTTGATTCGGTGCTGGTTACCTGACCGAGTCTTATCTCAGGAATATCCTGAGGATGCTTCGTTGAGAGGCGAAACACGTGTCGATGAACCGTTAAAATTCTTCGAGCGTAAATCACTTGTTTTGAAAAATCAACAAAATGCTATAAAAAATCCAGCCGTAATGAGACTGCAGCACTTCAATCATCCTACTTAGTAGCACTGCGAGTCGAGAGGAAATCTAAGCCCCATACTATCGCGGAAAGACTCATTTTACCCGTTGCCATTGATATGGTCAATATATGATGAGTCCGGAAGAAGCTAAACAATTAATAACTTTCAAATGATACAATATCGAGACGTATTAATGAAAAGGTCATCGATATTCACAACCAAATAATTGAAAAAGTTAAATTAAGTGAATTTTTTGGCATTCAGTTTAAGCAGTCAAGAGACGTGTCGAACTCGGTGCAATTTTTATGTTTTGTCCGATATGAATGCGAGGAGTATATTTAAAGAAAATCTGCATTTTTGCAAATCAATTTTGGTCGAGCATCTTGCAAAGGACTTTTTAACGTATTCATTGAAGCAACACAAAACGAAAAGTTGGACTGGAATAAATGCATTGTGGTGTGTACTGATGGCGCAAAAGTCGAAAAAATAGTGGCGTGATAGTAAAATTAAAAGTCTTTATGCCGCATGTGGAATGGACGCACTGCTTTCTTCACATGCATGCGCTTGCCGCAAAAAAAATGCCGAACAATTTACAAAATGTTTTATTACAAGCTGTTAAAATTGTTAATTTTATTAGAAGCTGACCGTTGCAAACTAGATTGCAAGTCAATGCCATTATCAAGAAGGTTAGTATTTGGATTATACGCCTTGAAATACGAAATTTTTATGCATTTACTGCAATTTCTCATTACATTAACAAAAATGCGAATTTAGAAAATTCAGTTATTGACCGCCTGTTGGAGAGTATGAAATCGCATTTAGGTGAATTAAAGATTCAGTTACTAAAGTAGATTTCCAGATGACAATAATGATTTCTCGAAAAGATGGGTTCTCAATCTGTTTGATGAAAATATTATTGCTGCTAAGGTACGAACTGAGACTCGCAATCAACTCATTGAATTATCGGCTGATAAAACTTTACAACTGGAATTTTTATTTCAAGATTTAGATAAATTTTGGCTTACACGGCGACATGAGTACGAAAGTCTAGTATCGGAAGCTTTGAAATCATTGATACCCTTTGCTAATTCTTACCCCTATGAAAAAGGTTTCTCGTCTATGGTGGCTTTGAAAACTAAATACAGAAATCGTCTGTTATCATACTTATCATTCGAAAATAATTTATTTATGAGTGTTTGGAAAGATGATTCACGTATAGAAATACTTTTAAGTGAAAAACAAAACCAACCATCGCATTAATTAATTAAGTTCATTATTAATCATTTTAATTAAACAAAGAAAGCTATAAGTTTCTTTTTTCATGTTGTTATTACATGGTAATATTTAATTTTATAACTCTACACTAAAAGTCATTCCTTTAATAAACGAATCTTTTGTATATATCTTATTTTTTTAACAGACTGCGACATCCTTTAATAACAAACGCGACCCCCCAAGGGTCGCGACCCCCAGTTTGAGAAACTATAGAATCTATACTAATATTATAAAGAGGTAAAATTATGTGTTTATTTATATGTTGGGGGTAATCTCTGAAACTACTGATCTGATTTCAGAAATTTTTTCACAAATAGGAAGCTACATTATCCGTGTATAACAAAGCTATACACGAATAATGTAGCTTCCTATTTGTTTATTTTGATAAAAACACAAACCGAAGCGAAACGAAGGCGGGTTGCTATGTGCATTAAGAAAGCAGATCATACCTATTTATTAATTTATATTTTTTTATCCCTTACTTATGCCTACATAATAAATTATCTAATCTCAGAAATGAAACAACAATACAAGACAAATGCTAAATAAAAAATTAAAGCGGTATATATAACGTCACAGCGCAAAAGAATAATCGAAATTTATATACATATCGATAGACATATGACATGCCTGATAATTAACTTTAGAATCAAACGTTATCGCGTAATGAAATAAATTTCCAATAACTCCATATCAAGAACGATAAGTGTATCTATTAGAGGGAATTAGACCACTTAAAACTATTATTATAATATCTCTCCCCTGTTTTCCTTTGTACTTATTGAGTGCAGAGTGCACTCGATAGGAGTTATAAGAGAGTTATAGAGTGCAGAGACATTTCTGTACTCTCTGTCTACCCGTTAGGGACACAGCGTAAGATGTGTATGTAGGTGTAAAAAATAAAAATAACTGTATAAAACCTAAAAAGTTATTGCTAGAAGGAGGCGTCAAGGTAGGATTTTGTTGCGCTTTAATATACCCGGAACGGGAAGTGGCGTCAAATTATGTATGCGGAATATGAAGATTAGTCGCGCCAATTTTAAATCGGTATATGGTATGGTACGTTACTGTGTTGAGATTGGCCGAGAGAATAACAGATGCAATTGAAATGTGTGACGTTTAGCATTCGGCGATATCTAATTGGTTAATGATGGATGTTTATGAATTATGATAATTATGATTAATAATGTATTATGTTTGAGCTAGAATGAGAAGAAAAAAAGGTGGAAAAAAGATGCGACGTAAAGAATATTATAAAGTTGTAGAAAAATCCAGTAATTTAAAAAATTATTTCTACATGTATTTATTTAAACATGCATATTCCATTTCAAATCTTTCAAATTTGTTACTCGATTACGGCAAAGCAAACAGAAGGGTTATGATTTTAGCGGGGTATGCATATAATATAATGTACTATAATAACACATTTTCAACTGTTGCATCACAGAACGGAAACCACATAAACACTTCGTTTGCAGAAATGAATCATCATTGAATTCATTTCGATTACGTGGGTGTTATAGGCTAAAGCGTTTAAATTGTCTATACTATGATCTAGTCTATAACTATATAATCTACATATAATGAGTTTTTTCTTTGACCGCGATAAACTTGAAAACTACTGGACCGATCGGCATGGGACCATGACCATTCGACGCGTTGTGGTAAATGGTTATAGGCTACTTATTTTTTGAACTCCATAGACCCTTCACCATTTTTCAAACAAAAATGTACTATTACGTACAAAATTTTCACTTACGCCCAGCGAAGCGGGCGGGAAACGGCTTGTAATATTATAAAGAGAGAGAGAGGATTTTGTTAGTTTGTTTATGTGTGGAGGGTAATCTCCGGAACCACTGCACCTACTTGAAATTTTTTTCCTTTATTTGAAAGGTACATTATTCCAGATGGACTTAGGCTATATATTATGTATTCAACCCGAGCGAAGCCGGGACTGACCACTAGTATAAAATAAATAAGTAAAAAGTAAATATTATTGGAACTCGTCATGGTGAATTTCAAATAAAAACTAAGAATGCCATTCCAAAAACATAACATACAGGGCAACGAAGTATACATTTTTAATAGCTGTACTCGGCCACGCGTTGCAGAGGATCAATATGTATATTAGGTGTATAAAAACAAGCCCATATGTGAATGCAACGTTGCGTCAAAATTTCAATACAAGCCGTGAAGAAGTTCAGGAGATTTAAAATTTTAACCGACGAACATTTACATTTTTATTCATATTATTTTTATTTAGTTTTATTTAGTACTTGCCTACTAAAAAATTTTAATAAAAAAATGTTTAAAAAGTAAAACTAAACTATAAACTTAAAACAAACTTGGAAACAAGATGAAATAAACGTAATTCTTTGAACTAATTGCCACAATCAAAGGCATCGAACAAGGGTGAAAGAGTAAGTATAGGGCTAAGTATAGGAATGAATTTGAAGAATTACACATATGGTCTTCCATCACAAATAAAGAACCAGATTCACAATCTTCAGTAAAATTTAAACAAATTATTGTCCGAATTGACATATACATTTTTAATATCGTACAGTACTACGGGTAATATTGTGTTAATCTAAAGTAGACCACGTCGTCAATACATAAGGTTGTAAAAGCTCGTAAAAGACTCTTGCTTGACATAGAAATGAAGTTTGTTAAAAATAAAAAAATTAAAATGCAATCTTGTGTGCAAGTATAATTCTCGTAATACATTTAAATCACTTTTTACGTCATTTTGATTTGTTATGTGAACATGACAAGGATAAAACATATTCAATTATAATGCTAGACAAAGAATAACATGTTGCACGTCAGGCAATAACGTAATCAAACGCAATCTAGGAATACAGAAAACTTGGGAGCATATTATGCAATTATTGATATTTATTTATTTTTAAATGGGAAATTATAAGCGAGTTGTTACTGAATATATTATCATGATTGTCTATAATTATAACTGTTATAAATAACTAATAAAGAATTAAAAATCATTATTAAAAAAGGTTTCGGTTTCAGTTTATTATCTAATATAATAGAAACACACAGATAAACGAGGTACTACTGTTTCGTGTACGTTCAGTATTTATAAAAATCCTTGATGATCAATTAAACAAATAAATATATAAATATAATGAAGACACACAAACAAATAACTAATAAAGAATAAAGTTGAATCGTATTGAACGCTATTCATATTTGAGAGAGAAACAGAGAGAAACAACTGATTACTCTGATTATGTCTTGAGAGGTTGTTAGTGTCTGTTGGCTGGTTGTTGCCACTAATTGGTCGCGCCTTGGGGTTAAGTACCTCTTTTCTTCCGTTACTTTCCTATTTAAAATCGTTTGATAAACTTTAAAGTTGATACCTATTCATCGTTTATTCTTCACTGAGTATTTCAGTAAGGCAAGTTGGGCTTTTGGGCTTGTATAAAGTACAAGGTACGGTCAGTGGAGAAAAGCTATATTGTGTTTATTATGAAAAAAATGTTACTAGGGTCAATTTACAGTGTTCATGAATTCATAATTAAGTACAGCAAATCCTCTTTTACAATTTTTTATTTTCAGTGCCGAAAATATATTTAAAAAATAGTACCTATAATATTAAAAATTCGTTCTATTAATCAGAACAGAAATAAAAGTATAACCCGAGTATATTAGACGCGAATGCGGTAATATAATTTTAAACTTCTTATTCACGATTTTATACTTAATGGTGTTAAGGTCATGTCGTTTCGAAAATATAATTACGTATTTAATAAAATATGTAAGGTATTATTATTACGAAATTTGCCTAAAATATGGATCTCTAGCTTTTTTTAGCATTCTAGATGTGTTGTTTTTACTATTTTTGAAGGAGCAATTTTACATATTCCCTGTTAGCTTTTTCAAATTTTACTAAAACAATGTGCACTCGAATACTCATTTGATCGGAGGATCGGATCCAAATGATCGGACGTGTTTGGAGTGTTGAATGTGTATCTAGTTTTTTATTTGTCATCGAAGCATATGGTAGACTTTATAACTCCAGACAGCCTGTCCCATACGGAGACAAATAAAATCAAATAAAATGCAGATGTGTGCATGTTGTTTTCTAATGAAATGGCGGCCGACCAGCTTATCAGATAATAAATGTGTATCATATGTATAGGTGAGTCAGCTTATCTAATTTGCGTTACCGTTACTGCTGTAGTGAACGTGGCGTCTGGAGATATTTATAAAGTTTATGGAATTGCAGTAATTTCCTTGTAGTTGGTAAGTTTTTAATTTTTTTATTAATACCATACCTTGCAGTAGCTGCGGCAGCAATTGTGTGTAATGCGCGAGTGCGGCCAGCACAGAAAGCGCGGCGGCGCGCACGGCGGCACCTGCGCCTTCGCTGCCCTGCGCCACACTGCGGACCACCTCGACGCTGAACTCCTCGCTCCATCTCTGTGCGCGTACGACACGGCATCCATAGCAGTCACGAGCAGTCGAAAACAAAACTAGTCTAAAGATGTAATGTTCGTTGCGAGTGACGATTTATTTAGCGAACCACTTCGGCAATGAACGCATTCCATTTCTATACACATGCGACACTCCTCGTTCCATCTCTGTGCGCGTGCGACACGGTATCCATAGCATTCATAAGCAGACGAAAACAAAACTAGTCTAAAGATGTAATGTTCGTTGCGATTTATTTAGCGGACCACCTCGGCAATGAAAGCGTCATTCCATTTTTATACCTATGCGACACAAGGACACTACATTCTTGTAGACAAAAGCAAAACAAATATTAAAAAAGACGGTATAACCGCTGTTGTTTAATTACAACTACCACCGAATCCTTGTTAGCTGACCGAGTCTGAACTCTAGAATATCCCGAGGACGCTCCGTTAAGAGGTGAAACACGTGTCGATTAGTGACTTTAGAATTTTGAGCGAAGGAAATTGCAGAAATTTATCACTGACTTTCATTTCTTACCTGAAAACCAACGAAAGTTGATCTACACTTTCGATTATTGATAGATAGATAAATAGTTTCTTCGCAACTTTTTCTAACACATTTTCTTCACTTATAATTATATAAATTATATTGGCTCAATTTGTCATCACAAGGGTACTGAGTAGAACAGTCATTTTAAAATAAATTCAGAAAACGCACGTTCAACTATTGGGTGCTGGCAGAATACCAGCGTTGTAGCCAGTCTGCAACATAATGCTGAGCCAGGACCTCTTAGTGGTTACAGCACACGTCAGGCACATTTTTATCTTTTGTTCGTAATTTTTCTTTATTTTATTTTCGCTTTTTTTCTCTTTTGTTGTTTTTGTATTTTTTTGATTGCTTTTACATTTCCTGTATTATGTGCTGTGCTCTGAATAAACTATTTATCTATCTATCTATTGGAGTCGCTAAAGAATTCTCAGAGTCGAATGATTTCGTACAAAGTAATATTATATGGTATTATATCATGTGCACCTTCTAATGACTTCTTATCTGAACATTCTAATAATTTAATGAATTTTTTTTAAACTATTCTCGGAAACACGCTAATTAATAATGAAAACTGGACCAAAACTCATTTTGTAATAGGTTTTTCCATACCATAGTCGCTTTGAAATATTGTCCCATGTCAATAATGTCAATGACTATTTGTGGATATTCTATAACACGATCAAGTTAACATTCACAATATTTACTAACAAAGTCTCTGTTTGAAAAGTTTTGTACCCTGTCGATATTCATCTCTTCAGAAGAAATTATATTTCTATCCGAGTAAATACTCTTACATACCTACATTACTTACATAATTATTTGAATGTTATTTCCAAAAAAATGGGTTGGGAAATGATAATAATAATGACGTTAGGTTTAAACAGAATTATGAGTTACAACATGAATTGCATTTGGCCAGTGTGAACACGAGATAGCCCGCTTTATCAAATTTTCTGTACCTGTCATAACCTAATCTAATCAACACAATTGTTTATAAACATACACTGGAAAGTCCAGCAAACTACACTCCGAACTACATGACACACGACATATTTTGCCGTTTGGCATAGTAACATCACAGATTAATTAGTTACTAACGTAAAGTAACATATACACTACATGTCTTATTAAACCATATACCTATAACGGCGTCTCTTTAATAATTAATACATTAATTTTTTAATGTCAAATAGTGTAAAATATGTGCGACAGACAGACGGACGTGTGAGTTCCCATAGTAAGGATTCTATTTTTCCATTTGAAATACGAAACTTTAAAAATATAATAAATGAAATTTTATGAGACAAAAAGAAATTCCCAAAATTATTAATAAAATCAATAAAATAATACATACACAGTAAAACACACTAGGCCCTAGGCCCTATAATTCACAACAGAATTACAAAAGCACGAACTAAACGCAATATAAAACAGTGTGAGAAGTGAATTTAGTCAAGAGTGATGGGTGGGACATTAGGTAGTGCTTAATGTCCCACAAATCACTCTTGGTAGGTAGTACGAACGCAATAAAGTATTGTAAGCAGTGGCCTTGACGATCTTAATCTCGGGAAATCCAATTTTCGTTATAACAACACACATACCTGCACGGGAATGGACTCTGCTTGGATTTGTCTTAATAAAGCAAGCAGCGAAAGCAACGCATCCAATCTACACGCTTGTCCTTTCCTTCCGCCACCGGATGCACACCCGGTCAATGTCTTCGTTATGATTTTCACACACTGAACTAATGTATTTTCTGAAAACCTCGAATATCGAGTATGCAACGCATATCTTATGCAACGCATTAACTCGTTGAGATAACCTGAAAAAACATGTTCGAGTTACAAAGTAATAGTTGTTATTGTCAATCAGAAATCAAAAACAATTTACATACACATATAACGTCATTTCAGTTTCGAAGTGATCAGAGTAATCAAAGCGCAATACGTCACACCTGATGCCATTTCTAGCAATAAATATTTGGGCTTACAGTTGACAGTAAACTAGAACCTATACACGCTTGCATTGTATTGCACTGATTGTACTGTACTGTCCTACACAGTACTGTATAGCATTAACTTACGACAAGTCCTATTCCCGTGAAAGATATTCACAGCTTGATAAGTAGCTGGCACATTCTATATATTTTCAATATTCTACTTTTGTAAACAATTTATTGAACGGTATCTTTATTGTACGGTAGTGAGGCCTGGATATACCTGAAATCGACTGAAAGCAGTAGAAATGCCATCTTTCAGACATATGTGCGGTGTCACCCTTGCGGACAGGATAAGCAATGAAAAGATACGCAGTATGACAGGGTTATACGACAGTGTTAATTGTAAAAATGAAGAAAGGAATGCTTAAGTTGTTTGGGCGCATAGAAAGAATGAGTGATGAAAAACTGACGAAGAAAATCTACAGAGAGAAAGTAAGTGGTAAAAAAGCCAAGGAAGACCAATGCTGACTTAGGAAGAACAAATAGCCAGAATATTAGCAGACGGAAATGTCAAAAGCACTCGCATACCTAGGCGAAAATGTGTGAGGAAAATGATGAGATTTGAGGAAGGGAAAGAAGTATGTAAGGACCGCGAAGCTTGGCGCTCCGACCTCTCTGACTACCCCGTTAGGTATAAAGCGTAAAGATACGTATGTATGTATGTAAACAATTTACGACTTTTTTTGGCACCATTCCTTCCATGATTAAATCGATAATAATTTTCTCGTGCTTATCGTTACTATTTTCGCTTACATTAAAGACTGAGTCAGTTTGGTGAAACTACGTAAGATGTCACACCAAATAATGTGCAACTGCAGCGTACGATTACTGTTCTTGACGGACAGCGGTAAAACTTCATACATTACGACTTCTCATTACTGCATGCACTGTACACTGCACACAATGTCGGCACCGAACACTAATTTGGTGTACCCCAGCCTTTATTTTTCATGTCAGCATTACAGTTTCAGCATGAAACTTTAAAATCGAAATTTTGAATGAACTTACCTAACATATGAAAGTTTTTCAAATCAACTCTCTCCAAACATGTCAATAATATTTTTAGTAGGCTTTCCATCCTACTAGAGTCATAGTCTTCATACTCTAACATTATAATGCAACGGAGCAAAACTTTCACAATATGTATGTGAAGTTGTGTTACTTCAATACATTCTTGAGGTGTTTGTTGGGGATAAAATTCCTCTCGACATAAAAAAGATATGATGGTCGCATCATTACCGATGAAGCTTGACTTTATCCAAGATAGCATACCTCCTAACAAAAATACAATAATAATTTAAAATGTATTTAACTGTAAAGTAATAAATCACATAGGCTTGATTGGTACATGCAGTTATCCATTTTTTATTTCCAATGTATTATGGTAGTATAATTATTTATTTGTAAAATTAATACAAAATAGATCACTGCAAATGTTATACAAATTAAAAAACAATTTTAGAATAGATAAATCATTATTAAATGTTTTCTTAAAGTTTTTTTTGTATAATAAACATATACATTTTGTCAGTAGGTAAGAGGTACACTTACCGTAACCTGGCAAGTTGTCCAAGTAAACTATTATAAATTGTAACATTGTAATCAACAAGACAGTGTCGCGCGGAGAAGCAGGTGGTGTACAAAGAAATCGCTGCATATGTTGCCATGGTAATGCACAAAATTCTTCCATATTTACAGTTGATAATGATACCAGACGTGTGTAACTAAAAAAATAATTGAAGGTTAAAAAATTATATTAACATAAAATATGGCACCATACATTATACATCATAAATATTTCACGTCGATGAAGAAATCTTATAGAAATATAAACAGCGTAATTATAAAATATGTCCTTTAATGCTTAAACTAGTATGCATTTACATAAACAGTTGTATATCCTACTTTTTTCATTTTTGACTTTAATGTAAACAAACAAGAAACTAACCAAAATTTCGCTAAATTCACCGTTCGCTGATCCAACGTATTACACGTAGCACTCTAATAATAGTGCTTTTCCGTTGTATACACGAACCTATGAAATATTAACAAATAACACAATATTATCCAATATAGTACAGCATTGAAAAAATTTTGGTTATTTGTCAAGCGTTTTGTTTTTAATGTCACTTAAAAGTTTGCCTATATTCCTAGATCAAATTAGTGCCATAAATCAGTTCACTTAGGTTCACTCTACGTGAATGACACAATTCATTCTAAATTTAAGAGAGAATAATAACAGAAGAATATTATTGTTTGCGATTTGCATACAATAATAATCTCCCATTCTTTATTTTTAAGTGTTTTTTAAAAATATTTATTTTTACACTTATCATGACGTTTTAATTCATGGTGATTTTTATTGAAGTACAAACACACAAACGAACAAAAATTCTAAGTGTCTGTTTTACTAATAACTAATGAATATTAGAACTGAGTCAATCATTTGCGAACTAGCCCATCTCTAGCTGTGTTTTAAATGTCATAGTCGCCACATTTGTTTACATTAAAGACAAAAATGAAAAAATAGGATATGTAATTATACCTACATATGTTATCACATATCATGATGCATGATGCACGACGGAAATGTCAAAAGCACTCGCATACCTAGGCGAAAATGTGTGAGGAGAATCATGAGATTTGAGGAAGCGAAAGAAGTATGTAAGGACCGCGTCGCTTGGCGCTCCATCCTCTCCGACTACCCCGTTAGGGATACGGCGTGAAGATGTGTATATCACGATGCCCACAAAATATGGAAGTAATTAAATAATACCCTATTCTAAGTAGCATTTTAAAGCAAAAATATTGGAAGCTACTGTTTCAGTGAACCTACTATTATATACTTTTCTTGACAATTTATGGTATACGAGGTGTTTCCTAAAAGTATCCGACTCGCGATCATAATTCCACGCCAAAACATTCGGGCGACCTCTGTGGAGTACGAACGTAACCAAAGACTCTTCACGAGCTCGGCGACTATCGCTGTTATTAACGGTACGTGTTAGTTCGGAGGCAGCATGATTTATTTATAGTGTTTTTTATGCGTTTGTCGGATTATGTTATCACTGAAAATGACGGAGAGATGTGACCAACGAATTTGAATAAAAGTAAAGCATATCACTTAGTTGTAAAATAATTTTATCATGGCGACCTACATTTAATCCCTCACTGCGCTCAAATTCTACTTTAGAATCCTACACTGCGCTCAGGATTCTACCTTAGAATCCCTCGCTGTGTTCGCGATTTTACTCTAAAATCTTTCTCTCCGCTCTGGATTCAACATAGCTCATAGTCATAAAAATATTATTTTACTCTCTTGTTAAATAATCTTCTATTTCGTCTTTCAGTTACATGTATGGAATGCCAATCCTAATTTCATTTTTATTAAACTTTACTACACTTTTGTATAGCGGTTCGTAAAATACACCTATCTTCCAAATTTCGTTTATACCAACAGTCTCTGAGTAAAATGGTTGTAACATATGGAAAGACAGATGAATAGGATAAAATTATAAGAACTCCGTTTTTTACCATCTGTATACGGAACTAAACAAAAAAAAACAAAAAACTAAACAAACCTTTCTAACAAATTCAACGCCTCGTTGACTTGTTTATGAGACGTAGCGTTCTGTAGAGCCAGTAAAGCTTTAGAACATGAATAAAGTGGGCAAGTCGCCTGCAGCGCTGCTACGTCGAGGTGTGTAGGGCGCAGGGCGGCGGGCGCGGGGGGCGGGGGCGCGCCGCGAGCCGCGCGCCCCGCGCCCTCCCACGCGCACCACCACTGCACACGCACTGCCGCTCTCCATTCTTCGTCGGACAACAACCACTCTAAACAAATATGTCCGTGTTATAACAAATCCATATCAATCCATAAACTTAGCATATACTGGCGTTAAGACAAGCATACAGCTCGTCGACGCGTGACGATTTTTAATTTGTCAATGTCACGTATGAACTGAATGATCCCCTTAATTACTGCGATATGTAAAATCACAATCACATACAGAACACGTAACCATTATTGAAAAATACAATACTTCTTCGAAATAAGACAGGAATAACACAAAATAATAAAATAAGTCAACGTTCTCCACAGTGTGACGACTTGTGACGACCTGTTAATCAAAAAGGGTTACAATAGCATCTGGTTTGCTGTCCTTTTCCTACTCGTGCCACTATCATAAAAGATTAATAAAAATAAAATAAATAAAATTACATTCTCACTCGCATTCTTTGACCGTCTATACGCCACTATATACTAAGTTCATGTTCCAATCCATACTATTCATACAAATCTTATAAATGCGAAATTCTGTGTATCTGTTAAACCGCCTACAGACGTTACAATTGTCGGCAAAAACTTATTGTGACACGTTGGAGGCAATACATTTCCTATACATAAAATGACATCCAATTTATCAGTAATAACTGGGCTTTGAACTAAGCGAACGTCTTGTCACGCAATGTCACGATGCCTCCGAGTCTTTCTAAAACTTAAAAAATGGCATAGCCATAAGCGTATTAGCTTTTAACAATACATATATCCTATTTATTGAAAGACCCTAAAAATCAGAAAAAAAAAAATATATATATATATTAGGTCCTTACATATGAAATTAGCGTTTTGTCGTACTGACCACTTTGATCTGAAATATCTCCTCTTTGGTTAAGAATTCCAAATTCAAATTTATAAATTCATTTAGCTGGTACATTTGAGTTTTGAAAACAGTCATTCATTTGTTTTTTCCTCATTATTTTTTTCTTTGGCGTCGCTTATTACCGCACAATGGAAAACATGAAATATCGGTATATTTACGAGTACGAGTTCTACCGTGGCACCAGTGCTGCAGAAACAGCTCGAAGGATTAATGATGTGTACGGCGCTGGTGTCGCAAAAGAAAGCACGGTACGTTTTTGGTTTCAACGTTTTCGTTCTGGAAATTTCGACCTTCAGAACCAACCCCGTGGACGGCCGGAGACCAAAGTGGAAAATGAAGAATTAAAGGCTATTGTGGAAGCGGATCCATCACAAAGCACTTCAGAGATAGCTGCAGGCTTCGGGGTAAGTGACAAAACTGTATTAATCCACTTGAAGCAAATTGGGAAAGTAAAAAAACTTGAACGATGGGTACCTCATGAATTGAGTGAATCGAACTTGCAAACACGCGTCGACTGCTGTGTTACTTTGCTCAACCGACACATTAATGAAGGGATTTTAAATCGAATCATTACTTGTGATGAAAAGTGGATACTGTACGATAATCGGAAACGCTCGTCACAATGGCTGAACCCTGGAGACCCAGCCAAATCCTGCCCTAAACGAAAATTGACTCGTTCACTACAGCTTTCTAAAATCTGGCCAAACGATTACGGCAGATATCTATTGTCAGCAACTGCAAACCATAAAAGAAGAACTAGCTGCTAAACAACCGAGATTAGTCAATCGCTCTAGGCCACTGCTGCTTCACGACAACGCAAGACCACACACTGCACAACAAACAACCACTAAGTTAGATGAGCTACAATTGGAATGTCTGCGACATCCACCGTACTCCCCGGACCTTGCTCCAACAGATTACCATTTTTTTCGGAATTTGGACAACTTCTTACAAGGAAAAAAATTCAACTCCGATGCGGCAGTCCAAATCGCCTTCAAAGAGTTTATTGATTCTCGCACCCATGGTTTTTTAGTAAAGGGATCAATGAACTACCTATGAGATAGCAAAATTGCATAGATAACAACGGTGCATACTTTGATTAATTAAATATATTTTACAAAAAAAAATTGACTTTATATTCCTCCCGTACAAAACGCCAATTTCATATGTAAGGACCCAATATATATATATCTCTCTTTCGTAAAGAACATAAAGAAATATTATTATCAAAATTTAAGTAATTTTGGAGTAAAAATGTAAATATTTCCTTCTAGCAAAAAATAAACATTTTTAAATGTTTAAAATACATTCTAGAGGTATGTATTAGTCACAAAGGTTTTATAAAGGAAATATTTACATTTGCTACAAAGCAACATGCATCTAAAAAAGGAGGACATGGTTATTATTATGATAGCAAAAAGGAACGATATAAAATATTCAAAACGACGGGCAAGTCACTACGGACGTTACAATTTATTGGCTGTCGGCTTTAGTTGAATGGTTTTCCCAACCAACTGAAAAATGTTGGCAATAATAATAATAAAGGTGTCCAAATGCGCTTAAGACTTGGGGTAAGGTCTAGAAAAATTTACGGAACTCATTATGCCTCTATCCAAAATCATTTACCAACTAAAACCCGGTATTTTAAGTACCGTGATATCAATAAAAAAGCAACTACCATTATCTGCCGTCAAGTGCCGTCTTAGATTGGGACATGCTTGCATCCATGTACTATCGTGGACAGGGAATGTTTAGCAGGTTGGCTGGCAGATTGATGACGAATAAAAAGACGCAAATTGCAGACGATGAGATGGCAGCTCAAATTTTGAAATTCAAATTTGTATTCGTTATAAGGTCCAACCTTGAACGGGTGTTTCCTCATGTATGCAAAAATAAATAAATAAGGCTACTTTCATAATAATTTCTGTCATGCATGACATAACTAAAAATAATAAGACATTAAAGAAATTAAATTTGGTTAATTTCCGATCGTTTATTTAAATATCACAAAAATAAAAATAAGGGCAAAAAAATAAAAACAACTGCATCAACCAAATTAGAAACTACTCTCGATAGTAATGCAGAGTAGAAACTCATCGAAGCGAAACTCTTCTTTTAAACAAATTCCTAAAGATAAAATAAATGCGTGCATTCCACCGAATGTGCAAAACATTCAAAACGCAAAAAGTTTAATTCTTTTTCATTTGCGGCAGCAGAATGTCCAAAATGTTTTTACGTATTCGATGAATTTACATCACAGACATCTGCTTCCTACATCTAACTGAAGCTATAGAAACACGGGTTAATTTTGCACGGCAATATGCGCCAAATGTTCAATAAGCAGAATGTTACACAGATAGATAAATTCTTTGCTGCGCACATTCTAACAAATATCGTTTACAATTAAACTTAAAACTAATGTGAGCAAGGCGGTCTTATAAGTCTTATAATAAGACCGCCTTGCACACATTAGTTTCAAGTTTAATTGTAAATATGTATAGTATATACATTTAACTGGGACAGTATGGAGAAAGCCGAATCCACAAGAGATACGGAGGAACTATCTTAGGAACCATTCGGTCTTTTTTTTCTGACAACAATTTTGAGATTATCTAGTCAAGCGTCAGATGTCCATAAAAATTAATAAAATTGGCAACATTTTTTTAATGTGTATCGACTCAGTATCATGTAAGCATTATTTCAATGTATCGAAGGAAAAAAATCTGGACAGCAGAAGTTGATTAAATTTAATAAAATATTTTTTCATACGCTACAATGTGGGGAAATCGAAATCCATAAGAGATACAAAGGAACCGACTTAGGTACCATTCGGTCCCTTTTGTTAAAACAATTTTGGAATTATAAATTTTTGGTCAAGCGTGAGTTGTCCGTAAAAATTTGAAAAATTAACTATTTCTTTTTTTTAACGCAGATCGACTAAGTTTCACATAAGTGTCATTTCATTGTATGAGACGAAAAAAATCTGGACAGTAGAGCTGGTCAAATTTAATGAAAAATTTTCATGCTATAAATCCCAACCGGATTGAACTTCTTTCTTCCCATTGCAAGAATAGTAAAATACACCCAGTTCAACAATGTTACCATCAGTTTTTTGTGACGCTGTGTGTTTTATTTATTATGGAATCATAAATCGATATAAAATGACATAATCCGTCATAAAATATTCGCACTCGCTAACAACTCAATTTCTCGTCATTTGTGTTTGTTTGGAATATCTTAGTTGGCTCTCGGTATCCCGACACTCTAGTAAATTTTTCTTAATATTTGTCTATTTCATCCAATTAACTTAATACAATTAACACAAATTATGAAGAATTACTTAAAAAATTTTATTCGTGACCTACGACCAAATCATAAGGGTTCCAAGTTTGACTATGCATCCAAAAATTGCAATAATTTTTTATTTACTGGTGTATGGCAGATATTGCTCGTTTATCCTTCAATTTAGAAATGGCAAAGTGACAAATAGAAACATCAATTTGCTGATTTTGTCGAGTCGATAAAACAGTCTATTACACGATAAATTCAAAGGTTTTTTAAACTGCTAAAGATTCACTTTCCGGGATAGTACATTTAGCTAAGATCCGGATTAAAGATCCTCTTGGACTCTTTATGACATTGGTACAGATGAAGGAACTTCTGGTCATATTTACTTTAACTGTCCTAAAGTATCAGCCTCCCTTTCTCTCCTTCCCCCCCATTATTCCTCGGCCTATTAATTTAAACTCCCTGTTGAATTATGTAAACTCCCCTGTTGTATATATTCTATGTGACTTTATTTATTCTAACAATATTAATTTTTAGATTGTCTGTCTAATCTAACTTACTAGCACATATTTTAACATTGTGTTTATCGTTTGTTTTAGGCAATTCAACAGCTAACTATTGTGGAAAATTTCCTGTGAAATTTTTTCTTGTATTTTCATTACACCAGTTTCATCATTGTCTATATATACTCAATATCTGCTAAGCTTTAGAAACTTATTTACGTTTGTCTATGTGTTATTGGCGGAAACAGCAGGATCGCCACAAAAGAAGATTAATAATGAGTGTTTTATTATATTTAATGTATTTGTAACACATATTTAGCTTTCTGCACTTCTCCATATAAACTTTAACTATGCCATCTGTCACACTCCTCCGTGCGCGCAATATTTTTAAAAATGATCCGAAGTTTTTGCTTCACTTGTTAATTTAATGATACGATTACATATAAATACAAATTTATACAACTATGAATTTATATTGTATGATTCTTACCCTCCTTAAATACTGTCTAATGCGTAATGGAATTGGCTAGAAGACTTCTCTTAAAAAGATAAGTTCATCTTTGTACTAGTTTTCTTATCATTAATGTAAAATGTGTGTAGTACAACAAAGGAAGAGAGAAAAGTTCATAATAATGTGATTAGCCAGGTTCAAAAAGAAAAATTATTGAAATAATATTATGTATTTTCCGTCTATGATTTTGACCTATTCATAACCATAGACGTAAGGTTTATTAAATTTATTATAAATGTAGATATATACACATATGTACATAAAAATTTGCAAATATATACATCAACATACACACATCAAAAGTGTCTAGGGATCAAGTACATTTTTAACTATAAAAAATTATCCAATTAATATTTATCAAATCTAGTCTTCCAGACTGGCTTCTTACTTTAATTGCTATGTTGAAGGTAACATATCCCTATATTTTGTAAAAATTTAGAAAAATTACAATTTTTGCAAATTGTGGGAAATTAACCTAAGTTAATGTCGTCAATTAAATGGCAAAGAAAGCAAAAATGAGGATTTTTTAAATTTTTATTGTAAAGATAAAAAAATTAATAATCTGTGTTTCCACCATTGACACGAATTACACAACCACAGCGATTTGGCATGCTTAAAATCAGTTTATCAAAATCACTTTGAGGAATGACCGCCCACATTATTTGTAACAAGTCAAAAGTTGTTGTGGGGTATGCACGATATCCATACTCGGCAGAGCTCTTCTTTGAAGCATATCCCATGCGTGCTCAATTGGGTTAAGGTCTGGCGATTGAGCAGGCTACGGCAGAACGTTGATGCGAGCGTCGGCAAGAGTGCGCTTTACGACTGTGCATTGTCGTGCATTAGTCGAAACGAATCATCCAACCGGCTTCGCAAAGGCATGATCACGTCTGAAACAATCCTCTCCGCATAAATCTGAGCATTGAGGTTGTCCCTGATCCAAATGAGATCGGTTCTTCCACCGATCTAAATACCGGCCCAAACCATTATTGTTCCCCCTCCACATGAATGAACTTCTTGACAAAATTTCAAACGTTCTTGACGTCCAGAGGTCCTCCAAACTCGAGTACGTCTTGTATTTGGCCTCATACCGAAACGAGATTCATCGGAAAAGCAAACACAACGCCAGTCTTCTTTCTCCCAATTTCTGTGTTCGCGAGCCCATTGTAAACCACCATTGCAGGGTGCTATAGGCAGAACTCTCAGCGGCCTTCGGGAACGCAGACTCACTTCACGTAACCGATTTGGGATGGTTTGGTCGCTTATCAACAAGCCTAAAGAGCTGTGGAGCCTCGTAGCCAATATCATGGCGATCATAGTACGATTCCGTCGAGCAATATTTTAAATGAGCCGGTCCTGTCTGCGAGTGGTGATGCGAGATCGTCCTCTATGTCGCTCGGCCACGCTGCCCGTGATACGATACGAAAGCGTGTTCAGATACGGCTTATGACGCTCTGTGTAGTGCCAAGAGCGACAGTCACAGTAATGGTTTTGTAAAAACGCTATTACACAGTTTTATAGGAATCCTGATTGACAGTTAATTTTCTGTTTTTAATCAAAATTTCAAGAAAATTCTTTATTCAAATAATGAAAATCACTAAAAAGAATCAATAACGATCCAAAACAGTTAATATAAATATCCTCAATTGCGGCGATACTCTAAGACGTACTTGATTCCTAGACACTTTTGATGAGTGTATTTGCAAAAACATTGCCATGTGTAACACAAATTAATACACGACTAAAACTATGTAAATACCGTACAGACGTGCACAGTATCATTATTGATATAGTTTTAAACGTGGCTTCGGTCGCGTAGCACTAGATAATAGATAGTAGTTGCAATAGGTAGTAAGACCGGAATGGGGTCAATCTGTGTGTAAGAGGTTGATTGATTAAGTACTTTTCTCAAAGAATAAAATCAAATAAACAAATATACAGACATTCATTTTATAATATTTCAATATAGTAGAGATTTATTATACTTAATTGTTTTCAACAATTATTACATTTTTCCTACTAATAAATTACTTACTGAATACTCAACTAGAGATTTTTTGCACATACAAAAATATGTCTTTGTCCTTCTTAAAAAAAATATATAATATTAAAGAGATTAAGATAACTCACCTACAGAAGAATGCTTAAAATTAGGACTACTACTCCAGTAACTGTTAACTTTAAATGGCAGAGATGTTCTCTCAGTGACATTTAACGGCAAAGCTGGCACCCTTTGCCGTTCTGTATTCAGCTCCTGAAGAACGAAACCGGACCACGCGACTAACGCCAATATTTGAGTTGACATCAAAACAACGGATTCATTTGCCGGAAATACAAGCATTACTGAAATTAATTATTAACTTTATATTAAGATACAAGTATGGAAAGGAATCTATAAAGGTTACATTATACTTGCCTCTTATTAAAAGTGAAGGTAGATCAGATATTTTAGACAAAGTGTGACGATTTGCGAAGCAAATACTATTCAAAACTGATACGCAACTAATTGCACATTCTGGAAAAGCTAAATAATCTTCAACCAATAGAGACATTCTGAAACAATATGATATAATTTAATAGCAAACGAGTGTTAGCTATTGTCAATATTCGTGATTAATTGTTATAATCATAATATTAACGGATGACTAACACTATTAGTTTGAGGTGTTGCTACTTAATAACAATTTATTTGTGATTACGCGAGTTGGTATTTTTAAGTGTCAAAAAATAAGTCAGTGGAAATACAGGAGTTAGCGAAAGCACGTCTTATCATTATATTTCAATATGTCCCACGTTTCCACGCAGGTCAACACTCTGGAGGAGCAAAAAGCTTTCACAAGTATACTAGCATAATGACAATATTTTTGCCTTTAATGTAAATATATAATGTACATGTAAAATTGTGAGTCTATATCAGACATCACAGCAAATACTGTGCAATTACAGCATACATGCAGTGCAATTCTCCGCAGTGATATGCAAATGCTTTTGACATTATTTGTGTAACAATAATCAAAGCAAAGCAGAAAGAATACAATTACAATTTCAACAGTTCAAGTCGCAGTAAACAAATAAAAATAGCAGATAATATACTATATTTAAAAGGAAGTATATCAGTTGTCGTCATTTTTAAAACAGTATCATGGATTAATTATTATTTATTTAATAGCGTAAAACAGTATTTTGAATATAATGCATATATAATTCAATATTTTTTTATTTTTACATTTCAAATTTTTATTTTATTTAACACGAGTTAAGTATATGCTTTGTAAAAAAATACAAATTTGAGTATCTAATATATAAAAATCAATGTTTCTTTGTTCGTTTTTTATGGGCTGCCATACCGATTACACCGTTCATCCGATTGCGATGAAACTTGGTATGGAGATAGCTTGAAACCTAAGACCATAGATTATTTTAAAAACAAAAAACGCGGAAAAAGTCACAGGCATCAGGAAGTACAAGGTCTTGGTTTCGGCCAAAACTGAGACCGAGGCCGAAGATTCGGTTTCGGTTTCAGGTGAAAATTCTGTTTCGTTTAGACACTGGTATTAATTTGCCTTTGCCTTAGTAATATTTTTGGTATCAACTTCACTGATTTTATTCACACATACCTGAATAAGGCCACAATGATTTTAACCCCGTCATTTTGCAAGAACGTCTCGTGCAATTCCTGTTGCCGTATCATAACTGACAGTTGCTGCAGAGTACTGCGACGCAATGACGGTTCCAATATTGGTTGTGTTGTGACTCGTGACACAAACTCTAATTCATGTTCATCAAGTACTATGTCTTGTTTCAATACGTCCAAAATTTGTATTAAGCCTGTCTCCTAAGGTTAAAGAAAGGGTCTTTGAAAATAACAATGTTGTACTATACTACAGTTTCTAGAATAAAATACTATAATATATACCTGAGTAATTTTGGTAGGCGTTCCACATTGTTCCACGTTGAAATCTTGCGGTTGCACTCTTCTCAACGCATTAATTAGTACATCGGCTCGAAGTAATTCCTTCGGTGGTAAGTACCTGTTATCATCTACAAAATATATATATAAATATATGTAAGGACCCAATATATATCAACTGTACGCTTAAGTCAGTCAAATATGCACAAAGATTTTATATATATATATATATATTTATATATATATATATATATATATATAGTTATAGCTTTACGGTAAATGTTGATCAGCGACGACTTCTCGCGAGCACTTTGTTGATCCAAAAACAAATGTTGATCCAGCGTTTTTTGTTGATCCAATATGCATCTCTATCAACAACTGTGGCTCCGACCGGATCAACATTTGAGTCCTTGTGACATCGGTATCTTATTACTACTTGTTGATCCAATATACAAATCCACTTTGCAAATGTTGATCCGATTCAAAAGGGCCAATGAGAATGTGGCAAACGTCTGATTGGCTGATAGTGGCTGCAACGTTGCCGCTCTGTGCAGACGGTACATACTGTAATATTGTACGCTTTAATACTTGTTTTAAATGCACTAACGCCAATCCTAATTCATTTGTATCGCCGCTATGTAAGTATAATACTAGGAAGACAACGAAACGGGATGGCCGCAGCGTATTATGATTCTATTACTAACTATAGTAATATAATCATAATATGCCAATTTATGGCTACATAGCTATTCATTTACTTGTGTGTTGTTTAGTAAGTTATAAATAAAAACTCTCTGTAACGTTATTAATAGACCAGATTTGTTATTAGTATGTATTTATTGTCTAAAAATCAAAACAAATAATAAAATTTCTAAATACTACAAATTACAATTATACATTGGGCGTTTCTAAAAATTAATATTTATTAACATGATAATAATGTAATATTATTCTCACATATTGTTTACAATTTTCAACATATTTGTAATAAAAAAAAAATCAAATGCTTCTTCTAAACCGAAATCTTATTCGTGCGACAAATTTTTTTACGAGCTGATGCCCGTGGCCTTGCCCGCGTGGGTTGTATGAGTTTAAAATCTTAAATTCGCATAGCACCCCTTTGAGATTAATTTTTAGAAAACCCTTTCTAAATTGCACACACCTTCGATGTTTCTACGACCAGCAGCAGTTTAAGCTCTGTCTTAAATCACCAATCAGTCTATCAAAACTTTCTCTTTTACATGTAATTTTATTAATTTATTATTTTTTATTGTACATTTTTGTAAATATTTACTTTTTCATATAAATATTATTTACGTAAGTGTTTAATTGCATCCATGTTCTATTTCGAAGAACAGGTTCTTTTTTTAAAATATCCATACATTTTCCTTTACCAGGGTTAACTTTTTTATTTATATTGGTTTGGAAATGTTTTCTAACTGCCTTTATTTCCTCTTCTGACCATTTTCTGTGTTTAGTTTTGCTTCTTTGTTTAAATGGTTTCTCTTCATCATCTCTGTCACTTAAACCGGGTACTTTGGGTTTTTTCATTCTTTGACTGAATTCTATTCCGGTTCGCTATGGTTTTAGTTTTCTGTGCATCATCACTTTCGCTTGAACAGTAAGCCTCTTCTCTTTGATTGGATTCTTCTTCGTTTTTTCCTTTCTTTATATTTGACTTAATTTTGGTTTGACTATTTTCAAGTCTCTGCTTATAAAAATTTACTTTGTCATCATGATTTTCATTGCTGAAGGACAATGATCGTTCTTGTCTTTCATCATTCTGTAAATCACAATCTGTGTTTAAGATAGCAATCTGATCTAAAGTTTCGTCACTGTTTGAAAGTGAGCTGCAAGAGGTTGCCATTGCTATTTTGTTACGTGGCAGAAACTTCGTAGATATCTTGTTATTTATTTGGTTACGTTTTTTATTATTTTCTTTGATCATTATCTTTGTGTTTTCGTAGTCTTCTTGATGATTTTTATTTATTTCTTCACTTCTAACGCAATCATTTTCATTTCGATCGTCTATTTTTCTGTTTCCGATTCTATTTTCAGGTTCTTCGTTTTGACGTCCGAGATTTTTTCTTAAATGGAAAAAATCAATATTATCGGTACTATTTTCATAGTTTTCATTTGTTCTGTCGGGGTGTTTAATTACGTTTCTAGGTTGTTCGTTTTCATTCAAGGGTGTTTCTAAATTCTCAATGATTTGGTCTTGATTTTCTTGATGTAAAGTTATCATTTCTATCTTATTATTATTCTTTTGTATTGCGATCGTTTTTTCATACTCAATCAGTTGTGTCCCTACAACCGCTTTTTGTAGGACTTGCATCGGTAGTCTGTAATTACTTGCGTGAACTGACACATCATGCCCTACGAATCTTGCCAAGTGTTCAGTATACTGATCGTTTTGTTTTGCATGTATTTGTGACATGGTCGCTATGTGGTGTCTCATGCCAGTAGAAGTCAGCATTTCAGGTCTCTTCAAATTACATTGCTTTTTTATCTTATCTAGACACTTACCACCATCAAAAGGTTCTTCCGTGCAAGGTCTAGCAAATAAATATCGGTTAGAACTCGGAATGTTTAGATCCTCACGGCAAGCAATAATCAAATCAATATTTTCTCTCATTGTTTTTGTTAGTAAAATCGGTACAGCGCGTGTTCTTTTCCCAGGGATCTGAAATACGTCTAAGTCGTCAATAGTTTTTTTTTGCTGTGATGTCAGAGTATCCAATACCTTTTCTGGTACTTTTTCACGTTTTCTGTTAATATAAAACGTCAGTTCGGCTTCAGATACGTCACCTGCTCGTTTTCTATCTAACATTATTATATGAGCTATTGTAACGATGCATAATGATTCATAATTCAGTACGTCTCGATCTATTTTTAATTTATCTGCATATTTTATTTCCAGCTCGTGGATTTTTCGCATAACGGTAGCAATGTCTTCTTCCAATGGCATAACACTTTCTTTGGTCATGTTTATTCGCTTCCTAGTTTTCTCCGCATTTGATGAAATTTCCCATTGCCAATTGATTTCTATCAGATGTTTGAAGTCATCCAATTTCTTTTTATAAGCCTCTTTATAAGCTGTAGATTCCGTTGACATAATAGACTGAGTGTACAGTATATCAACACATCCCAATATAGCGGGCCGCATGCGTGCCGGGATGCTTGTAATGTTAACGGTCCCTGTTTCCTCATCAAATCCACACATAGTTTTTACAGAATCAATAAATATTTCATATTTCTCGGGTTCGAGAGCATCTGAAAGAGTTTGAATGCTTATATCTTTTTTACGCAATATAGTTAACAAAGTAGCCAAGTCCCTCAATTTGGAACATATTGCTTTTCGACTGCGTCGCTCTTTTTTCTTTTTCAGAAGTCTTGAGCCATATGCTAATATCAATGGATCATTTTTTACCACAAGAGAAATTTCGTCAGAACGAAGATGAGACAATATATTATCTCTGAGTTCAGAAGACGCTAATGCTGTATTGGGGATAATAGTGATACTGTGATTGTATAAAACCCTTTTTTTGAGAGACGGGAGCTTATTTTCATTATTACTGGCATCGCACTTTCTAAAATGTCTGAAAAACGTCATTCTTTTAAACGTACCCAAACAAATCTTGCATGTCGCATAACTTGATGGACTTGAAGTTGCTTGGGTGTTTCTTTTACTTGGTAATAAAGTTAAATCGCCATTTCTATCGAAACTTACTTTAGAGTTGTGTATAAAGTTTCCTTTATTTCTCAATTTGTCTGTAATTGCTTGTCGCTTTTGTTTTCTTATTTTAGGATCTTTGTCATTAATCGATTTGTACCTAATAACTTCTATTTCGTTAGCATGGTGTCGCAAAAGATGCCTCGAAAAGTTGGTAACAAGTTCTTGACAGTAAAAACAAGCATTTCTTCTATTCCAAATACGTTTTCCCTTTGTATCTTGAACAATTTTTTTGTTATTTGTTTCATCTTGGTTTTTTTTTGGTGATACTACGTTCTCTTTTTTATTCTGAAGCTTTTCATTTTCTTCTTCTTCTTTCTCAAGCTTTTCCCACTTTCCCTTTTGTTTTTTTCTCAAACATTTCGACTTCTCAGTCACCATTGGGTTATCATAATACTCGTCTTCAGTAAACTGAAACAGGATGGTTTTATTTTAGTTATTAACTAAATAAATGTACAAACATAAGATGCACAATTGAACCCTATAGAATCACAGGCGGTTATCTGTCATTTGACTGAATTTTGGTAAAACTTTAGTTCGTAAGCTCTTTTTCAGGTTTATACATATTACAATAAATCAATCACTTAGTTTTTAAGCTCTTTTTCAGGTTTATACACATTACAATCAATTATCCAAGTACATACTTAGTTTTTAAGCTCTTTTTCAGGTTTATACACATTACAATCAATTATCCAAGTACATACTTAGTTTTTAAGCTCTTTTTCAGGTTTATACACATTACAATCAATTATCCAAGTACATACTTAGTTTTTAAGCTCTTTTTCAGGTTTATACACATTACAATCAATTATCCAAGTACATACTTAGTTTTTAAGCTCTTTTTCAGGTTTATACACATTACAATCAATTATCCAAGTACATACTTAGTTTTTAAGCTCTTTTTCAGGTTTATACACATTACAATCAATTATCCAAGTACATACTTAGTTTGTAAGCTCTTTTTCAGGTTTATAGTCATTACAATGTTAAGCTCTTTCAGAGCTATTTAGTTTATAATCATAACATATGCCTCCTAAAATGACAGATAGCTTTTGATCGCCTTTTATAGGCACTAACTATTAGTATCTATAATCTCGAAAAGGTTTCTCTTAGTACTAGATTTCCCTAATACATATTATAAATCACTTAGTATTGATGATATTAGATGTTAGTACTAAGCTTGAAAGTAGCGAGTAAGCAAGCTGCGACTACTTTTTTGTAGCCGGCTCAGGAATAACGCAAAAGAGGCGATTTACTGTGCACTTAGATTATTAGGTACTCTTACATTGTCGTCACTAATATTATAAGCAGTCTTCTTGGGATCAAAATCGGATCCATCACTCGGTGAAAAGTCTTCATCTTCCAAGAAATCTTCTGTTGCCATAATCTGTAACAAATTAAGTAAATAATATCAGCTCAGTAACTATAACCGATGACAAAGTTAACAATAAATTTTATGAATTAGTTTAGAGAAGTGACAGAAGTTGACATTGGAATGGCTCAAAACCACTGTCAATTGTCACAAAAATGTTGATTTATCTACCTGATCATTGTCTTGAGCTTCACTGTCTTGAGGCAAATGTTGCTGAATTTCAGAAATGTTTAGGGATATGTTTTCTGTTAGACCACTTATATTTAAAAATGATGTTAATCCACTAACATTTATACTTGAATCGGGGTTAAGCGGAGGCTCACAGTCTGAGATATTAATTGTATTACTGTATTTTACATTGCCTAAGAATTTTTCCTCATTGACTTCTCGGTTTTCCCCCGCGCGCTGCTTTTCACCTGCCTTTAAAATAGTAAAATATATATAATGCTTTAGTGTTTCATAAAAAAGGAAAGAGGATCACGACTCACGACTGTATCCCCAAGCATGCTAGACATAGAAGTAAATTGTTACAAAAATGTTGATTTACTTACCTGATCACTGTATTGAGCTTCACTGTCTTTCAACAGGAGTTGTTGAACTTCAGAAAAACAAATGGGAATGTTTTCTGTTAAACCACTTATATTTAAAATCGATGTTAACCCACTAACATTTAGATTCAAATCGGGGTTAGGAGGAGGCTCACAGTCCGAGATATTAATTATATTGCGTTTTACACTGCCTAACAGTTTCACCTCATTAACTTCTCGGTTTTCACCCACGTGTTGGTTTTCACATGCCTGTAAAATAGTTAAATTCACACGTAATGCTTGTTTCATAAAAAAGAAATAGGCTCACGACTGTAATCCTCAAGTATGGAAGATCTCTAGGTACTTTTAAGTTTCTTAAAGATGTCTGACTTCAAAAACACATCTGCTGAATATTACATTTAGCGCATGCTCCTATATTGCACAGTAGTTAGCATTCCATACGTAATAGATTACAAGCCCATCACCGCTTATAAGAACCCTAACCGATGATAGACATTCGAATTTTTAACTCTAGAGTGTTGGTTCCGCACAATATTGTTGTGCATATAAATTATTCAAACTGAAAAATGTAACCCCCTACCTCAGGATCGGAAGGCAACATCACCAGTTCTCTCCATATTTTTTCGTATTATGAGAAATATTCCAAATCAATAAATAGGTTCACAGGAAATGATTCATAATTTAGGGATGTGTGTAGATGTATACTTACGTTCACGTACATGTTGTCCGTAATAACATAATATGGAATTCGGCTACCACTGCTTGGTTCGTACTCGGAATCACCTATCATTTCATCAAACGTAGTTGTTCTCTATTACTGATATTAAACATTTGATATTGTAGAAATTACGGAACTTCCCGATATTTGTTTAGACATAGAAGTTAACCCCTGCAAATGGCGATATTATTATTCTCCGATTTTTCTGTAAGTAAATACAACAAAAATACTTTAGCTGACCTGTCTAAGCGGTTCGACATTCAAAATTTTTATTAGATCAACATTTACATTATATGAAGGCACATAACTATACATGATACAAATGGCTATTGTCATTCCCCGTCTTTTCTGTAAGTAAAAATAACGAAAACATTAAAGCTAACTGTGCAATGTAGTGTACCTAAATATGTCTAACTCCAGTCAAGTGCACTTCGAGCGTGACACTTGTTTAATTTAAATGTATGTAGGTAGGTAACTTGGCGGATCAACATTTGTTCAAAGTTCTTACTAGATCAACAATTACATTATATGAAGGCATAAAATTATACACGATGTAAATTGCTATTGTCATTCCCCAATTTTACTGTAAGTAGTAAATATAACAAAAATGTTAAAGCTAACTGTGTAACGTATGTGTACCTAAATATATCCTACTCCAGTCAAGTGCACTTCGAGCGTGACACTTGTTTAATTCAAACGTAAGTAGGTACATATCTTGGCGGATCAACATTTGTTTGAATTTCTTACTAGATCAACATTTACATTATAGTATGAAGGCACAAAATTATACACGATGCAAATGGCTATTGTCATACCCCAAACTTTTCTGTAAGTGTGTATAACGGAAATGTTAAAGCTAACTGTGTAATGCAGCGTACCCTATATATTACGTCCTACTCTAATCAAGTGCACATCGAGCGTGACACTTGTTTAATTTATACGTTGGTACGTAAGCATTTCACTATGGATCTCATAAGAAGGCTAAAGGCCATTTAAGGCTATACCCAAAGTTTCCCTGCGAGATGAATCAGGAATGAGAAGATCTGCAGAAGAAGCCAGATTACCGACATAGCTCGAAGAATTGCCAAACTCAAGTGTTAGTAGGCGGGGCATATACATAGCTCGTACAAATGATGACCGATGGGGTCGAAGGGTTTTCGACTGGCAACCGCGTACCAGAAAATGCAATATAGGTAGACAAGGTGGACCGACGACCTAATGAGGGTCGCGGGAAGCCACTGGATACGGGATGGTCGTTTTGACGATTCTCGAGAGAGGCTTATCTCCAGTAGCGGACGTCTTTCGGCTAATATGACGAGGCAGGTATTTATGCGGATCAACATTTATTCAAAATTCATACTAGTACAAAATTAACATTATATTAATTATGAAGGTACAAAATTATACATTTCGCCTTTGATTTAAGATAAACAGTTAATTACAAACAGTGGAAATACGGTCCGTGACTCCGCATATATATAATAAGAGAAAAATCTAAGTTTTTGTGAACTGTGTATTGTAGGTAACTACTTAACCGTTAAGTCTAAACCCGAAAACCATTGGAAAATATAAATGGAATAGAAATAGATGTTCAGTTATCACATTTGTTTTTCAACAGCTTGAAAATTCAAGTTAAGTAATTAACACTCACCGCCGTCTTCTGATTCACCTGCCGTAGTAATCGAAGTACACTACTTACTTTATTTATAACAATATCAATAAGTAAAGTAGGGTAGTATGCCGCAATAAACACAAAAATCAAACACTATGTTCAACGTCACAGTACGCACGTGATTCAATGTCACTTAATGAACAGCCGCCGGCCGCGCCGATTACCGATACCGAGCTTATACACCGTATGATGTGCGACGATGCCACTTTGAGCGAGCAGTCAAGCACTCAAAAAGCGTTTGTGGCTCCAGATCAACATTGTCCAAGTTTATGATACGTGTAAATCCAATATATAACGGATCTAATAAAGACGTTTCGGTGAATATTTTTTAGCCGTTAAAGGATCAACAACAGTTGGACAGTTCGATAACAAGTATCACGTAAACCAACCTAAGTAGATCCCGCTTCGACACGTACCCTTTAACCTTCGATCAAAATGAATCGGTTTTCTCGATCCGGAGGCAAACGTACACGAGAAATAGGTGGATCAACATTTGTTCACAATTCGTACTGGATCAACATTTACCGTGAATATATATATATATATATATATATATATAAAATCTTTGTTTAAATCGGTCCTTACATATATATATATATATATATAAATATATATATATATATATGTAAGGACCCAATATATATCAACTGTACGCTTAAGTCAGTCAAATATGCACAAAGATTTTCACATACATATTATATATGCTTAAAGTACATAATAGGTATTTTCCTATGAAGTTGCAGTTCTACAATACTGCCCATTTGAAATGTAATTTCAAAAAGGGCATTGAAAAATTACCACTGCGCTGACAGAGATGCAACGATAGCATGGGTGCATACTTTAAATAAAAAATATATAAAAAATACTTTAACTTTTTGTGTACTAAACAGCAATTTCATAGGTAAAGACCTAATATTAACCAATTTGTTATACCAACTCCAACTGTATTACCAGTGGCCGTATGTGCGAATGAAACCATGTGCGTTTGGAAAGTGGGAGGTTTTGTGAATTTTTGTATGCTAACGTATACATCGACAACTGACACGCTTCAAAACATCACTAAGTCTTATCAAAAACAATTGCAAACACTATATGTGGGAATATTTAAGGCTGACATCACCACAAACTTAGTGCAAAAACAAAAGTAGACATTGTAAGGAGAATGCCAAAAAAATGTCTGAAATGGACAAATGTTTCTTACATGTTAAAATTTTCATTAAAATTAATAATAACTTTTCACTCTAATCTGTTAAACTAAAGATAACAATATGTATTTTTCTTGTACAGTTATTGATCGCTCGCGCGAATCAAAATCGAACGTTCCATTCTACAATATTATGATTTATCGATCGTTCGTTATGACAAGAACTTCCAATCTTCCAAGTTCCTATTATTACTATTTTTAATAAGTGTTATTAATATGCATTTATTTTAAAAGAATATACCTACTTTTGATAAATAGAAAAAACATTTAACATTTTATTCGTTTTATTTAAATTTAGCAATTCCCAAAGATAAGAAACAAAGAAATCAATAAATACCATTTAATTTTTATAACATACCACAAATAAAATTGAAGAATAAAGTTTAGTAAAAAAATGTATATTAAGTACCTCTACTGAAAATGACTTTTTATTTTCTTTACTTAATTTTTGAAAAATCTAAAATACAGCCTTCTGCCAAATTTTTAGATAATAATGTTTACTGGATGGTTATAACTAAAACTCAACTAAATTACTGTCTGCGTTCAAGCATATTTTTGTAGTTGAGATGGGCATTCATTCTAATTTGTATTATTTATTATCTTATTATGTCACGCAAGATCAGCAGTAGTACTGGTTTAAAATCTTTATCCAACCGCTGGACAACATATCACTGCTACGTCCTTATACTTAATGAAGGCTAACAAAATAGTTTTTAAATGTAATTAAAATTTAACTTATAATTATAAACATACCTAGTATACGACATAGTGAATGTGCTGCATCTAACTGTACTGCAGCACACTGTACAAATAAAAGGCGAACTAAGCCCATGGTAACCTCCACAACAGAAATTCCCATACATTCCGCTATATCCAGTTCTAAGGACTTGCAGATGGCTTGACCTGAAATAATGTGAAATCTAGTGTAATAATATACACAATCCTCTGTTCGAACATTTTCAAAAGCTAACATTTTTAATAACAGAATTGCTTTAAATCTGACCCCACTGAGTTGAGTTTAACTACAGTAGCACTACAGCCATTTGACACCATAGAGCTGAGCTGATAATGCATACTAGTGATAACAACTAGCAAAAGTTAACTAGTAAACTAGTAAAAAAATAAAATTAGAAAAAAAAACACTTATGGAATCACCTGTGTTCATCTGTCTGTCAATCTGTAACAGTCGTTTTTCTATGAGTCTATTTGCGTAAACAGCTGTTGAAAAGTTAAGGTAAATGATGGCCCTAAGACAGATGTAAACTTCAAAATCTGAGTTATACAGAACTTAGTTTAGGGAGTTTAAATAGAAAGTAAACAAAAAAAATGTGGTCACACTTTAATCTACGAATTTAAAAATATACAACACATCACTGAGTTAATTTTTTCAAAGCGATGCTTCTTAATGCACATTTCTAGAATGGGGGCCTAACACACAAGAAATGTGTTTGTTCCGCGTTCCGTCCATAAAACTGTGGCAGGTAAACTTTTGAAAACGAGGTCGTGAAATCGGTTTACGACCTCAATATGGCCATGAATATTTCAAAGTTAATATGTAGACTACGTTTTTATTGACTGTTGGTAATGTTCCAAAAATGTCTAACTAATAATTTACTGATACATCGAAATTCAATTATATGAATTAATAATTAGATTTTATTTCTTATTACATGTAATGCGTAAGAAATCCCCTCAGCACAAAATTATGAAAAAAGTTCCGAACAAGAATACGGTGTGTACATTGCAGGTAAATTATCAGAACCGCATTATATTAACTATGTTTCTTTTATAGAAAAAGAAAGCTCGATGAGAAACATTGTTTGTGGTTGGCAATATTTTTTACATACGTTTTGTGGTTGGCGGTTGGTAACAACTGACTTGCATCCGTCCGGTTTCTTTTATTAGCTGTCTATCTATAATGACTTATGTTATTAATGCCATCATTGCTGAGATGAAAGAATAGCTATGTGACGCAAGCGATCGACACAAAGTCGCTATTCACTCGTGCATCAAATTTTCAGCAGCTATAATGGCGACCACGGTCATAAATCCTCTCAAGCAATTTTGTTCATAGATTTAAGTAATTTGTGATTAAATTCAATTTCTTAGTTGATTTACTAAAAATATGTTTAGAGTAGACATATATTTTCCTTTTTAAATTGTATCGCAGATCGTATTCATGCATTAAACAAAATTTTTAATAAAATTTAATGGACTTATTATATACTGGGGTGTCCCAAGAAATACGATATCCAGAGGTCTAGCGTAAGTGTAGTGCCTAGGGCTACTCGTATTAATCACCCACATTTATGTTCTGTAGTTTTCGAGTTACGGTTTTCTTCGTTTTTTTTTGTATAATCTTGACTTTTTGGAAATTATTGGTCATAAAGACATTAATTATTGAGATACATGCTTGTTTTTTGTTTCAAAATTAGGTGAATAATATGCCTTGCAGAGACAAAAAGACCGGTCAAATCTGATACCACTACGCCATAAAAAAAAGATGAACCCCAAAGTTAGTTAAAATTTTAAGTTTCTAAGATAACCTGTGTACGTCCAACCAATGATTATTTATAATTACAATAATACTATATTCTTGTTTATTTCAAAAGAAAGTCACTATTTAATTACCTAATGGTGTATCGTGGGCAGCATAGACATGCAGTAATGGCATGACAGGCAACAAACTGGCTAATAACTTCCACCAACAACTTTCACTTAATACAAGTCGGCCACGTAGAAGGTATAAGATTATTTCTGATGCACTTGCTTCTACCTAAAATCAAGATAGTGAAATATCGAGTTATCTTCTTTGGCTTTCTTTGGCGTCTTTGGAGTATTTTTTTGAAGTTGACTAATAATACACCATTCTCACGTCGAAATTAATGCATTTTGAATCTATCATATCTGAATATGCTACTCATCTTTAATATCCCGAAATTATAATTTCTTGTTCAATTTTAATTTTCATTCATAAAACATTTTATTTTATTTTATAGGATTTAAAAATGTATTTAGTTCTAATTGTGACATATTTATAAAACATATATATGAATTAGAAATCACCACCATTCATTTAACCCATTATTCCCTACATGTATACACTGCAATACAAACAACGACAACAACAAGCGTTAACGCACCTGGACAATCAATTCGATATTAAGTGAGAGAGAAGGTGGGCACTACACAGTTAATAGCACAAGTGGCTTTGGATTGGTTGTCATTTCATGGCTATATGATGTATTCCAGGTTTCGAAGTTGACAATTTATTTGATATTTAGTTTCATCGATTTAGGTTTTGTCTTAATCGGTATCATGACTAATCTTACTTCAAAAGGATGTCAATGCTTTAAGCTAACAATTCATTAATCTCATAATGTTTGTTGTGGATGAAATTTTTAATTCATAAACAAATTCCGATTGAACTTACCTCCTTTATTTTAGATGACAAGCCATGACAACATATTTCTGTTAATATACCTACATCACATAACAACGTGAGGCATTTTTCATTATAAGCCTGTTGCGTGTCATCTCCGACCAACACTGATGTTACAGTATTTGCCAGCATTCTGTAGAATTTGCCTTGCACCCATTCTGTGTTATGAGCCATCAGATTCAAAGCAATATTTCGAACAACAGTCCATTCACTATCATTTAAATCCCAATCCTTTATTCTGTTCAATAAAATGTCTCTCACGTCTATCAAGTAAGCCTCACTCAAATGTAATTCTAAAGCAGGAAGAGAATTTTTTATACAGCCCAAAACTTTTTTAGAACTCTGACAGGCTTTTTTATTCTTCATAAAATCAACAGCTTCTTTCATGCTAGACTTCAATTTTAAAAATTCACTATATTTAGCTTTATATTCTTGATCTAGTGATGTCTTTGCGTTCTGAAATTAAATTCTTTCAACATAAAATTTTAGGAATATGCCAATTTCTTAAAAATAATATTAATTCATAAAGGCGATAAAATAATGTCATGAGAATCAACCAATGAAGAAAATTGTAGCATAGGGAAATAGTACAAAATAACACTACAAATCCACAAGAAGACTGAAGTATTCCAAATAACGAATTTTTTCCCTCTAAAATGGTTCAAAAATTCCCCAAAAATCGACCAAAACCACTTACATCATAATATTAAAACGTTTTGAACAATTAATTGTTGATAATATTTTTCTTAAAATTACGAGATTTCGTCTTCAATTAATCTAATGAAAATGAAAAATTAATTTTTTTGTTAGCCCCGAAATATTTCTATCTTTCAAAATAATCCCTTACTTGCAATCTCTATACCTCTAAAATATTACTAAAATTTAAAAATCTACAAACCTGCAGAGACATCGTGATTCTCTTACTCAAATCTGGATAAAACAGGTCTAGTGCAGGATCGAGATGTGCTGATTGCAAAGCATGCACTAACGAAGATGGTGGTAAAGGGGACCCGTTCGCCCAGCTCAGTAACCTTTCGGCATTCGACACTAAACGTAACCACGCTACACGATAGTGGCATCGATCTGGATCCTGACAAAATGATTTCCTGAAACAATAAAATAGATAAATTATATAGCATTTAGGATTAGTGTAATAATGATGGCTACCCCGTAATGACTACCCCGTTAGGAATACAGCGTATATATGTATATACGTATGTTTATATGTATGTTACATACCAGAGGCGGTACCTTCATTAAAAGCCAAAAGGCCGGCTTACCCTTAACAAAATATTCGGTCAAGAATGAGTATTAAATACTTCAAATCATCAGTTTTCAAAGAGTTTTAAAAATTACCGCGAATTACTTGTCAAACAAAAACAGTACAGGAATCTTAGAGAAATAAAACAGGCTTTTGACCCCAAATCGCGACCAATCAGTGCGTCAGTCGATCGACACTAACGATCTCTCGAGCCATAATCAGAGCAAAAGTCTGAGTAATCAATCGTCTCGCTCTTACGCGTTGGCTTGCAACGGAGCTAGCACTCTCTCCTTCTCTCTAATAGCAAAATTCGATATAGTTATAGCTTGTTTACTAAGGTTTATATAGCAATTAGTAGAAAGCGAAAAGCCCGGCTTTCATACTGAACTTTGTACAGATTGAAAGATACGAATACAATTCAACTTCATTGTTTATACGTAATATTTATTTGGACGAGTGATAAGTATTTTGTTAATTACCATCATAAGTAAGTTAGTTTGTATAAAAAAATCCAATAAGTTCTTCATTGTGAGGATTTAAAGTGTATAAGTTTTAATTTGCATAGAAAATGTAAAATCTTTGAACTTTGCACGGTAAAAACAACTCATTGTTTCTCACAATAAATCAGTGTAAAAAACTATTTAACTCATAGAATATATATTTCTCTCGCAAAAAAGACAATTTATAGTGATATATCAGTGAAATCGATTGGATTTTTGTTTGTTCTCCCATCTTATTTTATTGGTACAATATATGTTATTCAAATGACGAAAATATTTAGTCGTTCTGGTTATTAAAAAACTATACAGGCGCCATAAAACATACATGAAATAACAAAAACACACGAATACAGTGATTTCTTTTAGTGATTTGGGTAAACGACGAATTTACCCCTGTATTTACGCCTGTACATTTTTATTGAAAATTGTTTAATTGAAAAATAACGCGAGGAGTGATCTCTTTTCTCTCTTCTTGTCCACTGGTTGTACCAAAGTTATGATTAATTTTAGTAATCTATAATATTTTAGCCTACCCTTTATGGTTACAAAAACAATGAAGAACATCCATGTCGGGCTTACCATATTCTGAAGCCCTAGGCACGCCACTGTTACATACATACATATCGTCATGCTGTATCCCTGTATAAGAATGAAAAAATGAAATCAAAATTGTTTTCAATTACAAAATTACTTTATTAACCTATTAAGAAATTATTATATTTTATTTCCAATTTTTACTAAAATCTTGAAAATCTAAAAACTGATATCGACAACCATCATAAACTACAGTCATACATACAAGATACCGTTCTGATTGTCCTTTGAACGCTTTCCACTGGACATTCTATGTCATGAACTTCGGATTCAGAATAAAGACAAACTGAAGCTCGGCTTAAATAGCGATACAATAAAACAATTCATTCTATTTTTTTTACTTATGGCATCGAATAGACATTAGAAAGGGGTGTATAATAATTGTATGTTTTGTGATAGTATAGGGATAGGCTGACAGAAGTTGATCGATTTCATTTTATAAACCTTATGGCAGGTAACACAAAACAATACATATATACATATCTTCACGCCGTATCCCTAACGCGGTAGTCAGAGAGGACAGAGCGCCAAGCGTCGCGGCTCTTACATACTTCTTTCGCTTCCTCAAATCTCGTCATTCTCCTCACATATTTTCGCCTAGGTATGCGAGTGCTTTTGACATTTCCGTCGGCCTCTAGCTATTTGATCTTCATAAGTCAGCCTTGGTCTTCCTTGGCTTCTTAAACCAATAAAATACTAACCAGTATATTTTGTTCCATTCAAATTGTTAAAAAAAGAAAAGTAAAAAAGGCATCACTGAGTTTTTATTTTAGTCCGTCTTTTATGTTTGTCATTTTTCGGAGACTGGAAAGTTTTTTCAACTACCTAACCTTCAAACAGTATTTATTTCACGTGAACACTAGGACAATGAAAAGTGAAAATAAAAGTGAAACAAAGTAAATGATCTGTCCTCGTTAAATTCAACTATCAAAGTCAAAGTCAAAGTCAAATCAATTTATTCAAGTAAACCCAAATGCAAGGTATTTTTGAACGTCAAATCTACTTTAGTTCGGTTCGAAAAGAAAACCTGAATACTGAGAAGAACCGACAAGAAACTCAGTCAGGTATCATTTTTTCACCATCATTGTACAATAGTTATTTAAAAATACAATATCTATAAAGCCAGTAAATGCATACGCAGAGAGGATCACTTCCAGTTTATTGTTGTGTCTTCAATGAAATCGCTAATTTTGTAGTATGCTTTTCCAATCAGTGTGCATTTAATGACAAGTTTAAATCTGTTTTCCGTTAATTGAGTAATTTCTTGAGGAATTTTATTATAAAAACGAACACAGTTACCCAAAAATGAACCACTTGACTTTTGTAATTTAAATTTAGGAATAACTAGCTGATCACGACCACGAGTTTCCACACCACTAACAACGCCTTTCTTTTGAAATAGATCTAAATTTTTTTTAATGTACATTATGTTTTCATAGATGTATAACGAGGGTAAGGTGAGTACATCAATGTCTTTAAAATGATCTCTCAGCGACTCACGTGCGTTCATACTGTAGATGGTACGTATTGCCCTCTTTTGTAAAATAAAGATAGATTTCATATGCGCCGCTGATCCCCACAGTAGCAGACCATAAGACATAAGGGTATGGAAATATGCGAAATACACCAGCCTAGCCGTAGCTACATCTGTCAACTGTCTAATGCGCCTAATAGCATATATTGCCGAACTGAGCTTATTAGATAAAGTCCCGATATGGTCCGCCCACTGTAACTTATTGTCTACTGTTAAACCAAGAAAAGTAGCTGATTTCATTAATTCTAATTCTTTCCCATCCAGTTTCAGTCCATTATGAATTTTGGGTACATTGGATAGGGAAAACTTAACACAATTGGTTTTTTGTGCATTCAGTAGTAAATTATTGGCAGCGAACCATCTCGAGACATCCGCCAAGGTCCTATTCTGTCCGCTAATATCTATGTCTTTTCTGTTAACTTTAAATAATAATGATGTGTCATCAGCAAATAATATTATTTCACAAAGGTCTTTAAGCATAAATGGAAGATCATTAATGTAAACCAAAAATAGGATCGGTCCCAAAATTGATCCTTGAGGAACGCCCATCATTAATTTAGAACCGACAGATGTAACCCCATTTACATTCACTTTTTGTTCTCGGTCAGCCAGATATGAAATCACGAGATCGAGAGCTTTATCACGTATTCCATAGTACTTCAGCTTGTAAATTAAAGTTTTGTGACAAACACAATCAAAAGCCTTAGAAAGATCACAAAACACGCCAATGGCATCTCGTGACCCTTCCCAAGCCTCTAGTATATTTTTGACCAAGCTTGCTCCCGCATGTGTTGTTGACCGCCCTCTCGTGAAACCGTACTGTTGACCATGAAAAATCCTGCAAATGTTAAAATGTGCCAGCATTTGGTTGAGCATTATTTTTTCGAATATTTTACTCAACGCTGGCAATATCGACACTGGGCGGTAGTTTGTAGGATCTGACTTACAACCCGATTTAAATATTGGTATAATTTTACTATGCTTCATCAAATCGGGAAACACACCTTGATCGACACATTTATTAAATATATTTACTAAAATCGGTGTTACTATTGGCATTATATTAGCCAGTACATGAACAGATAATCCCCACAAATCTTCACTTTTCTTTTTCTTTAATTCCTTGAAAGTTTTCTCTATCTCAAATGAAAACGTGTGCCTAAACTGAAAACTAGGGAACCACTTTCCTATATTTTGGCTTAATAGTGCCCGTGCTGTATGTGCAGAGGATGCTAGACCACTAGTAATGTGTACAGGTGCATTTGAAAAAAATTTAGCAAAACCATCAGCAACCTGTTTTTTATTAGTAGCGATTTTATTATTAATGTATATTGAGAGATCTTCGTTTTTCTTATTTTGTTTCCCTACTTCTGTATTAATAGTGTTCCATATCGCTTTTACTGTGTTATCTGCCTTACTAATTTTATTGGCGATATGAATTGATTTCGCGTGCTTTGATACCTTTTTAAATATTTTTGAGTAATTGCGGACATAGCTATGAAAGTTTTCATCCGATGTGTATGATTTTTCATCATACAACTCATAAAGTCTGTCCCTACTTTTTCTAATACCTTTTGTCGCCCAATCAGAGAAATGTAACTTGTTGTCAGTAATTATTTTTTTCTTCTTTGGGCAGTTTTATTAAATATGTAGGTTAAATTTTTCAAAAAACTCTTATACATGATATTTGGATCGCCAACAGAGGGAACGATGTTTGTTAATTTTGTTACTTCGTTGGTAAAACGTTTTAACTGATTCCCGCCTAATGGTCTAAACTCAATTATTCTTTCTAATTTATTTTTCATGCAATCTATTTTAATTAATTGAGCTTTATGATCTGATCGAATACCACTAATAATTTTGTGCTCTCTAATCCTGCTCTTATTCATAAAAACATTATCAATGCACGTCGCCGAATGGTATGTAACCCTGGTCGGTTCATCAAAAATGTGCACAAGATCAAATGAAAGAAAGAGTGAGATTAGCATCTCCCTTTCCTTAGAGCTATTTCTTATGTCCACATTGAAGTCACCACATGCTATGATTGATTTGTTACATTTGCTAAGCATGGTAAGACTCTCCTCTACAGAAATTAAAAATTGAGAATAATCGGAAGAGGGAGGTCTGTAAACACATAAGAATATGTAATGATCCGTCTCCGCACACGACATTTCACATACACGTTCAACCGAGCGAGCAACTATGTCTTTGCGATTTTTTATTTTGAGAGAATTTTTAACCAAAATCATACTACCGCCGCCATCTGTCGACCCTCGATTGAACACACTGGCCACCTTAAAATTATTTACATTAAAAGACATCTTATCAGCCCTCAACCACGTCTCGGTGAGGCACAAGATGTCTATATTATATTTGTCTACTAATAATTCGGTATCTAATATTTTGCCAGAGAAACTATTAATATTTTGGTGTGCTAACATAATAAAATTACAATGTTGTTTCTCTGTTGTCTTATTACTTAATTTAAAAAAATATTATCCGCATTACTATTAGTATTACTACTAAAACTTGCGTCGTCTCTAATTATGTCATTAGTTATAGTATCTATAACTGAGTTAATACATTTAGCTACTAACGTAGCGAGTTTACTTTTTGTTTTTTTAGACAAGTACAAAGTACTTCTTGTCAGTCTAAATTTGAGTAAAATATTACTAATATACCTATTGGTGTCCAAAAAAATAAAATTGCTATGACAAAGTGTCACCCTACTCATTACATTATTTAAATTTTTAATATGATTATTGCTATTCTTTGGCAACCATGACGAATAAGGGAACGCACATAATATAATTTTGTTCACGTTTGCTAATTTAGCCAAAGAATCTATATTATCAGTAAATTCCTGTTCTGATATGTTTATAGAATTTCCTAATATAAGTACTATGGTAGTGTTCACATTAAACTTTTTGCTTACAATTAATTTAAATATCTGTGAGATGGGTGCATCTGGATAACAGTAATTAGTGATGCACTGACTGACATTATTATTAATTAGACTGCCCAACCCTAATCCCAGTCTATCAGAAAAAATTGCAACACTACTTTTTACATTACTATAGTCAGTCAGTTTTTTATTATGTGGGTTGGACTATATTTGTTTAAACTGATACCATCCACACATTCTCATACCACAGATTAATTAGTTACTAACGTAAACTTATACTAACCCACCACAGTTAGGTAAAATGCCCAATACTCACCTATACTTAATCAACAGGTCTCCCAACAAACGCATGACCATACAGCTTTTATGTGATATATTCCTATGCGTCTCAGTACTGTGGTTCATACGCCAAAAGTCATTGGTTACACACATAAGTAACAGGCGGACAAGGTTTTCAACTATATTAACACATATGTTCAATTCTTTCTGAAAAAAATACATCTCTAAACTTTTAAATACTCAGTACATGCATTATCTATTAACTTTGTATATTCAAAGCATCGCGAGCTACTTATTGTAATAGAAAAATAGTTGTAATTAATTTATTTTATAATACAATAGCCATCTACTGACTGAGGCCGCTTTGACCGTGCGATGATTTATCGCCTAAGGCTTGTCTTACTACTAAACCAAAGTGGCGAGGCTGCCGCGTGAAGAAAAGCTGAGCTATAATTTATCCACATATTTCTCAGTTTAACGCTATCGAAAAGTTATCGCGCGTGCGATTTTTCTCTTCGGTACGAACCCATTAGAAATTCTATTTTATTTTTCAGATCCATTACTGGGCGATTCAGTTTTCGCTTATCTCCATGCATCTTCCCTAAGCCCCATGTGAGCGTACACCGAACACTGCGCGTTTCAAAGAAGCCTGTAGTTCCCATGAAGCTGGATAAGTTGCATGCACAGTAATCCATATCGCGAACGAGCGAGGCACACAACGTCCATCCGTCCTGAGTGGGTACAGCAACCGGAAAACGAACTGAGGCCCCTTTGAGCACGACAAAAAACGACACCAGACAGACACCTTCCGGCTGCGGCAGTGCTCCGGCGAGACGGCGTGTGCGCATGCCTCTAGAAAGTCTCGTACTGACTGATCGAGCGTTTGCTTCGCGATCTTTTCGTCAGGCGGCCTCGCAAGGCGACTCGGTCAGTCAGTACGCGGCTATTCATGAATCATTCGCTTCAGGTTCACACGGTTGTATAAACATAAGTAATGTAACCTAACCTTGCCGAAAAATCTAAACCTAGCATTCCTATTGGATATCCTCGATTCGTGAGAGTTGCGGGCCGAAATTTCTTCGCGAAATTAAAATTTTTACAGTTACTTCAATACCTCTTTTTACCCCTTCAGCATAAAAAAGGATACATAAAGACCCTTTAAGGGTTGATTTTTCAAAATCTGTCAGACTCCTTTAATTATTCATTTAATAATTTCTTTACACAAAGTATTGGGGTATTAAACCACAGATTAATTAGTAACTAGAAATTAAATAATGCATTTTTAATTTTTTAACTTCTTTTAAGTTATGTTTGATAGTTTCGGACTTTCTGTACTTACACGAATTTTTGAATCCTTAAATGCATTTTTTACCTTAATTAAGACACTCCTTTCAAGCTTCCTAGAGATTTAATTTCAAAAAAGTCGAGGAACATCAGTGCAAAATCGCAAGTTTCTAGCGCTGATGTCACCCAGTCAATTTTTCATTTATAACTCAGAAAATGAGTGTTTCCTATAAAAAAAAATGGTATTTACCAAATTTAAAACTTCTTGTTTGTCATCAGGATCAACCAGTACCACACTCCTGGTCATAATCATTATTGCTGTATTCAAAGTATCCAGTGCATAAATTGGTACAGGTAACTGCCTCAGTGCTGCCAACCCATCATCTTCATTCAGTGGTGAATTTGGTAAACCATCTCTTATTTGTTGTAACTCGAAGTTCACACTGTCATTTAACTCATTGCTATCACCTGGAATCTTACATTTCATATTTTTATTTTATTAAGTTATCACATTTACAGTGAAGTTGTATAGATAAGATTTTATAATACGCCATTATATTTTTTTAGTGATAAATAGTATTTTTATCGTTATTTTAACTAATTTTAAAGTGCTTTATGTATATCTTACTTTTCATATTTTTTCATTTATATTTACAATGAACTAATTTTTGCTGCTATGAAGTCACAGTGTATTATGTTTTTGCTGGAGTGTATTGTATTTATGAAAAAACCTGCACATAGTGTAATTCACAACTAAATCCACTATGGCAACTATTTACGTGATATCAAAACAATGTACAATACATTAGTTTGATGCAAGTTGACACTAAATTATATTTCTCAGAACCTGAAATACATAGATAGACATTTCTGGATAATAATGTTGAAATGAATAATTTGTTGCTTACCATGTTTTCCTCACTAATCATATCCAAGGAAGACAGTTGTGACAGTCGAGTACAAAGTGCCCTTGTAATACATAATAAAACATTTAACGCCTCTCCTGGTCGTCCACCTGGTCCCTCATTTGAAATTATTAACAAATTCTGCAATTAAATATTGTCTTTAAGCAGACAATCTTATTTACAAATACAATAAACCTTTATAGTTTCTTAAATATTGATTAAAATAACCTTATTATTTATAAAATTAATCTTTAAAAACTTATTTATCGACACGCTTTTAAACTAAGCATCCTCAGAAAATTCTCAGTTAGCTACCCAGCACCGAGGAAACGCTTATCAATCTATAATTTCGAAACTGAGCGGAAGATAGCAGAAAAAATGTAGTAACACTTAGTGGCTTTTCACACTCGCCAGTCGCCGAGTACCCGGTGCCGGGTACCCACCCGGTGGCGAAGTGTATGAGTATGTACGGTAGCTTCCACACGCGCCAACGTAATTTACACGGCAGGTGATGGCCGTGTGCGTGCCGGATCCGCCTCTGTGCGTCCAGTGTTCGGCTACTGGTTAAGAGCTTATTACACATTCCAATTTGTCGGAACAACTTCCTTAGGGATGGCGATCTGAGATCGATTAATAGAAAAATTGATCGATCGATCTTGAGTAGAAAATCGATTTAGTGAATTTATGGCGGACACTGAAAAATGGAATGCAAAAATGCAAAAATGAAGTTTCCATTATATTTGTATTGGTAAGAATGCACCTATAAAATAATGAGTTAGCGTTAAATTTTTAATAAATCATACATATATCGAACACTGGCGTCACCTTAGCACTCTCAGAGCCAGATCAGCTTTTTTGAGTCGTCTAACTTTTCATCTATCACATGCAATTTTAAAAAACCCGTAGAACGATTTTTCAGTTTCTGTCGTCTATTCACTGGATCGATTCACTGCTCGTGATCGAATGATTGATTCTCCATTAATCGATCTCAGATCGCCAACCCTAGGAAAGTTTTTCCAACAAATTGGTAGGTGTAAATGCGCTTTTAGCCGGCGGCCGGACTCACAGTGGTGTATGGAACACGCAATAAGCTTTCATACACACCGGTTCACGGTGGTCAGTCCCCCAGGTACAACCACGGAGGATCGCGAGTGTTGTGTTAAAATAATGTTAAATTAAAAGGATGTTTACTTCCAATGATTAAGATTTCAATATTAAAGTTCGTTTGTTCAATATTTTTAATAAAAATATTGACTTAAAAACAATATAGACTAAGATATTGTATAGACTACTATTAGTCCAGGATCCACCGTCCATTTTTACACTTGATTACTATCAAGCTAATTTTGCGTGAGTATCTTCATTTTGATGAGACGCCCAACAATTTCCTGTACGAAAACTCTCGATTGTGGTAGGTAATAGCAGGGATAAAATATGTTGATTTGATGATTCTCAAAAATTTATTATTAACTGGGTTTTTTTTGTTATATCTGATGATAATTATCTAAACTATTCGAAAAAATATTTGTCCTACAAAATGTACGGTTTGATCAGAGTCCCCTCCTTCCAACATGTATCGATAATGAGGTCATAAAAAATGATTACTAACCAGCAGATTTTTTTTTTTTACTTAGTTAATATTTATATAATTTAACAGTCATATTGTCCTACAAATTGCGTGGTACGTTATCTCGGTCCTACGCTCAAAACTAGTAGTACAGATCCTTGATGTAAAAATAATTAGTATCAAGCTGAATCTTCGTGAATAGCTTAGTTTCGATGAGACGCCCAACAATTTCCTGTGCGAAAATTCTCGATTGTGGTAGCTAACAGAGGTAGCAAGCATAAAATACGTCGATTTGATGATTCTCAAAAATTTATTACTGGTTTTTTTTTTTGTAAAATCTCAAGATAATTATCTAAATTATTTGAAAAAATATTTGTCCTACAAAATGTATGGTTTGATCAAAGAGTCCCCCCTTTCAATATGTATCAATAACGAAGTCATTAAAAATGATTACTAACAAGCTGATTTTTTTTTTACTTAGTTAATATTTATATAATTTAAGTCACATTGTCCTACAAATTGCGTGGTACGTTATCGCGGTGCTCCAATTGAATACATATTTGAAATTTATGAAATTAAAAATGAATTTATTTTCTATTTTGCTACTACAGCTGAGTCACACCGGTGCACATGCGCAGAGCATTGCTTGCTCCGTATTAGGTATTTCACGTTACTGTCAACCATAAACGTGCAAACATTTTTTCAGTTGACCACGTGTTTTATTTTGTATCTCGAGAAATAATTTCAAGAAAAATTTATTGTGCTGCAAAATAATTCTGGAGTGTTTTTTGTGTAATTTGCTTTGCGAAAATCATACTTTTCGAGAGAAAAGAGAAGAAGTTAAGAAGTTTAATAAAGACATTTGGCTTTCTTGCAAAACTTTTCTATCTGCTCGAAAGCATCATGAACATAAATATCGAGATGTTGTATTGCCTGAAAATTGGAATGACGAAGTAATAGGTTATCATTCTTCTTGTTACAAAGAATTTCGAGTGAAATCTAAATATTTGTCTTATGAAAGGTAAGTCGATCGAATATTTTTTTACTTTACCGACCATACCTTGTACTTCATACAAGCTCAAAAGCCCGGCTCGCCTTACTGAAATGCTCAGTGAAGAATAAATGATGAATAGGTATCAATTCTAAAGTTTATAAAACGGTTTTCAAAATACCCGTGAATTACTTGTCGAACGAAAATAACGAAAGAAACATGTACTTAATCCCGAGTCGCGACCAATCAGTGCCAACAACCAGGCAACAGACACTAACAACCTCACAAGACATAATCAGAGTAATCAGTTGTCTCCATCTCACATGCTGGCTTGCAGCCAAGCTTTGTAAGCTGGTTTAAAAATCCGGCTTTCGTACTGAACTTCGTACAGATTCATAGTAAAATGCGGAAAGTATGTAAGAATCAAATATGAATAGCGTTCAATACGATTCAACTTTATTCTTTATTATTTATTTGTTTGTGTGACTTCATTATATTTATATATTTATTTGTTTAACTCTTCAGACAAGGATTTTTATAAATACCAAACATACACGAAACAATAGTACCTCGTTTGTATTAGATAATTAATAAACTAAAATCAAAACCATTTTTAATAATGATTTTAAATTATTTAATTGGTATTCATAAAAGTTATGATTTCTAAACAATCATGATAATATATTCAGTAACAACTCGCTTATAATTTCCCATTTGAAAATAAATAAATATCAATAATTGCATAATAATGCTCCCAAGTTTTCTGTATTCCTAAATTGCGTCTGAATACGCCATTGCCTGACGTGCAACATGTTATTCTTTGTCTAGCATTATAATTTAATGTTTTATCCTTGTCATGTTCACGTAACAAATCAAAATTAAGTAAAAAGTGATTTAAATGTATTTCGTGAATTATACTTTAAGCACGAAGCATAAGATTGAATTTTAAACATTTTATTTTTAACAAACTTCGTTTCTATATCAAGCAAGAGTCTATTACGAGCTTTTACAACCTTATGTTTTGACGGTACGGTCTACTTTAGATTAACACAATATTAGCGACAGTACTTTACAATATTAAAAATGCATATGTCAATTCAGACAATAATTTGTTTAAATTTTACAGATTGTGATTCTAGTACTTTATATGTGATCGAAGGTTGATCGATAAGTTTGAAAGTTTGGGTGGAAAATAGCTTAAAAATATATAATTACCAAATTAATTTCTGTTAGTTAGTCAACAACACAACTGTTAGTCTGTTAGTAAAATCGAATTAAATATCTAGATTACCTGTATAATAGCAGGTCTATTAAGAAATATTTCAGCTGGGAAATCATGTAGAAAGACATCACATATGAATCGGCAACATCTCCTTGTTGATTTAAGTAGCTTTAATGCATCTTCCACAAGAAGCATGGTTTTTGAATCAGAAGAACACAAGTCTACCCAGGGCAAAAGCAATACTTTCACGCCATTTGTAGTTTTTGACCTAAAAGGTCAATAATAAGAAAGGTGAATAATAAAAAAGCAAGCAATCATATAAAAACATTAAGATAATGGGTTTTCACACTTTATAGGTTATGAAACAATACTCACACACTACAGCTATTTAGTTCAACATGCTCATTTGAAATAGATGTGTCTTTTGAGGATTGAAAATTAGTACTCATATTGTAATACCTATTGCTTGATTCTGCTATACTTTCTGAGCTGAAATGTTGTTAACATGCTTAAAATTACTACTATATTAAATAGAATATAAACAATTTTAGCCATTAGTTGACATAATTAACTATTTCAAATATACCTGTCCAATCATAATTAGCAAGTATAAGCAAGTAATTTACCTAGTCACAGAACTCAAACTCAGCTGTGGTATTACAACATTATTTACAAGGTTATCTTCAGATTCCACAGAATTAAAAAATTGAAGAGTATACAATATATCATCATACACTTCTAAGGCTTCTTCATTAATCTTCTTTTTAACTTTGTATAAGTCTGATAATAACTTTTTGGTGCCAAATTCCTTCACAATATAAGTACCAGATTTTGTCTGAAAAAGATAATTATTCTAAATATCTAATAATAACATTAACCAGTTCATTATAAGTACCGGGCGACCGAGATTTACTCGGTGTCTTACAAAAAAAATAACAAAAAAAGTCTGACCGCATTGCAGGATTCGAACCTGCGTATTTCAGCTTGGTAGATCAACGCTCTAGCCACTGTATTAGCCGCTAGATCAATTTCTCGCCCCCTCAACCCCATATTGTACATCGAAATCGCTAGAAGTTTCCGATATATATACAAATATAGCTCATTTAATATAATAGTGGATATAGTATGTCTTACAAAAACCATTAAATACTGATTTTCTGAGATCACGGGTCTGAAATACACAGAATACTAAGCTGAAATATGTTAAAATGTTATATCTATGATCAAATAATTTATTCATTACTTGCTGTGCCCTGTAATTTCACTTGCGTTAAATATAGAATTTATTAATAACTTGATTACAGCAATAATTCCTAAAAGACCTTTATTTATAATTCACCTATAGGGCAACAGCTATGTCAAATTCTACGCCACCCCCCAACCAACATCTCAATATTGAATATGAACATACTGTAAAATCAGATCAAAAAATAATACATAGATGGAGTCATGGTTCATGGAGCATTGCATACAAAATTGCGTACACGCGCACGCACACCTCCGCACACGTAAACGCACACTCGCGCACACGTACACGTTCACGCGTAATCGTCGCACACACACACACACACCTAGATTGCCTAGAATTGTATCGCTTAACGTACGCGAGGGATTAAAAGTAACGCGTACAAAGTCCCTGAAACAACTGCGGACGCTGAGGCCAGACGTAACAAAATTACGCAGGAATCCCCGAAAAAATAGAACTAAAGATTCGAAACGCATCAACACACAGCGGATTTAGGATTTTAGTCCGCGTTGAGCATTTGAGATTAAGCACCATGACTTCTGAGAACGATCGAAAAATTGCAATTAAGGAAATTCAAAAAAGAACTCGTGTTATATGATATGTCAATAAAAGAGTAAGAGCAAGGCCGTCTTAGGGCATGCCGGAGCCCTTGGACACACAAGATTTACGGGTTCCGTTAAAAAGTGAAAAAGTGAATGACAAAAAAAAGCATTTTCTTTTTTGTTCACCATTTAGAAAATAATTAAGAATCTGATTTGGTGGCTGAACAACTGAACATTTCAATTTGGAAATGTTGACAATAATTCTTAGTACGTATCTACCCAGAACAGAAAAAAATTGAGCTGCTTTTATTCGTGTAAGGGAATACGGCTTTTCGGGCCTTTGGAGCCCTCGTGTGGTTGGGGGCCCTGGGCACGGGCCCCGTGTGCCGTCATGGCAAAGACGGTACTGAGTAAAAGTAGAAAGACATACAGAGATGGACCCAGTATTCTCTTTGGAAACGTCTTTTCTTCTTCTAATACTTTATAATATTTTATGTTACAGTAGCGTGAATTACACAGAGACAAATCGACACTGTCTATTGTCTACCCTACCAATTTGCTCATTAAATAATGTAAAAAGATTAAGGCGCATGTAGTCGTCAAAGACCTTGAGCATCGCGCCAGAATCGAGCTGAGGGGGCGTGGCCAAATACTTTTCGCAACGAACTCCGCGACGCGACACCACAATAAAACAGCGCGTGCATGAATAGCCGCCTAGCGGCAATTTTTGACATTAACATTTATTGACATTTTTGTAAGCCTCATAAAATTACGATTTGTGAAATTTAGTTGTCAAATACACAAAAATAATTGTTAAATACGAATAAAATAAAAAATGTTTATAAAGGGATGCAATTATAAATATTATATTATCGGTAACAAAAATGCTATTCATAACTTGGTAAGAACCAATATAGTTTTAAACCCAAGACATATCGTGAGTTCTCCGTATCAAACCATCACAGGGAACCTTACTCATAAAATGAAATCGCAACCGAATTGTATAATATTATGTAGACATTGCGTATTGTTGCTCACAGCGCTTTAAGTACAAGATTTTGGAGAGTAACTTCAATGCGTCTTTGGCTCGGTTGATAGATATTCTATTTTATTTTCGAGAATCATTTTTAGGTTGTAAGTTCAAATCTCGACTTGGTTGCTCCACAAATTTTTTTTTTCAACTTTGATTTCAAGACAGTTTTATTACCGGCCATTGATAATGTTCTAAATCCATACTAATATCCATATTCCATACTAATATCTATATATATATAGATCCCGATTTTGAACTCACTCATTACGATTTCTCTGGAACCATAAGACCTAGAGACTTGAAATTCGGTAGGGATATTCCTTTCGGCGAGTAAAGGTCAGCTAAGAACGGATTTTACGATATTCCACCCGCAAAGGGGGTTGCGGGGGCGTTATATGAAATAACTTATTTATCCAACACTAACAATATGGGTATCAAATGAAATGGAATACGCAAGGGAAGGTTTTTGTAAATGTGACGTCATCATAAATCCAATATGGTGGATGTTCCATAGCGGCAAGTGAAGGTCAGCTAAGAATAGATTTTACGATATTCCACCCGCAAAGGGGTTGCGGGGCGTCATATGAAATAACTTATTTATCCAACACTAACAATATGGGTATCAAATGAAATAGAATACGCGGGGGAAGGTTTTTGTAAATGTGACGTCATCATCAATCCAATATGGCGGATGTTCCATAGCAGAAAATAACTTTTTCGTTCAACCCCAACAATATGCGTATCAAATGAAATTGAATACGCGGGGGAAGGTTTCTAGACATGTGACGTCATCTTAAATCCAATATGGCGGATATTCCATATTAGGAAATAACTTTTTCTTTCGACACCAACAATATGGATATCAAATGAAATGGAATACGCAGGGGAGGGTTTCTGTATACGTGACGTCATCATAAATCCAATATGGGGGATGTTCCATAATAGGAAATAACTTTTCGTTCGACACCAACAATATGGGTATCAAATGAAATGGAATACGCAAGAGAAAGTTTTTGTATATGTGACGGCCTCATTAATCCAATATGGCGGATGTTCCATAGCAGGAAATAACTTTTTAGTTCAACACCAACATTATGGGTATCAAATGAAATGGAATACGCAGGGGAAGGTTTCTGGACATGTGACGTCATCATAAATCCAATATGGCGGATGTTTCATAATAGGAAATATTTTTTTCGTTCGACACCAACAATATAGGTATCAAATGAAATGGAATGTGCATGGGAAGGTTTTTTGTATATGTGACGTCATTATAAATCTAATATGGCGGATGTTCCATTACAGAGAATAACTTTTTTGTTTAACATCAACAATATGAGTACCTCGGGTAACCTCAGTAATCTAATGAGGTCAAGGAAAATTTTTCCACGCGGACGAAGTCGCGGGTACAGCTAGTAATATTATAAATGCGAAAGTCTCTCTGTCTGTCTGTCTACTTGGTTTTCACGGCTAAACCGCCGGACAGATTTTGATAAAATTTGTCATGGAGAGTTTAACTTTATTTTTTAAAAACCTACCCCTAACTAAAGGGGTGAAAAGGGAGATGAAACTTTGTATGGGAAATTATTAACCGCTGAACCGATTAAGCTGTAATTTGGTACAAAGATACACCTTTTGTATGAAAAAAACATAGTTTTCTTTTTTATCAAAAATCTACTCCTAAAGGGTAAAAAAGGGGATGAAACTTTATAGGGGAACTTGATAATGCTAAACCCTAACAATATGGGTATCAAATGAAATGGACTACGCAGGGGTACGTTTCTGTATACGTGACGTCATCATAAATCCAATATGGCGGATGTTCTATAGCAGGAAATAACTTTTTAGTTCAACACCAACAATATGGGTATCAAATGAAATGGAATACGCAGGGGAAGGTTTCTGTATACGTGACGTCATAGTAAATCCAATATGGCGGATGTTCAATAATAAGAAATAACTTTTTCGTTCAGCATCAACAATATGGGTATCAAACGAAATGGAATACGCAGGGAAAGGTTTCTGTATACGTGACGTCATCATAAATCCAATATGGCGGATGTTCTATAGCAGGAAATAACTTTTTCCTTCAACACCAACAATATGGGTATCAAATGAAATGGTATACGCAGGGGAAGGTTTCTATGTATGTGACGTCATCATAAATCCAATATGGCGGATGTTCCATACTGGCAAATAACTTTTTCGTTCAACACCAACAATATGGGTATCAAATGAAATGGAATACGTAGGGGAAAGTTTTTGTATATGTGACGTCATCATAAATTCAATATGGCGGATGTTCCTTAATAGGAAGTAACTTTATTATCCAGCACTAACAATATGGGTATGAAATGAAATGGAATACGCAGGGGAAGGTTTTTGTAAATGTGACGTCATCATAAATCCAATATGGCAGATGTTCCATAACAGGAAATAACTTTATTGTTCAACATCAACAATATGGGTATTAAATGAAATGGAATACGCAGGGGAAGGTTTCTGGACATGTGACGTCATCATAAATCCAATATGGCGGATGTTCCATTATAGGAAATAACTTTTTCGTTCAACACCAACAATATGGATATCAAATGAAATGGAATACGCAGGGAAAGGTTTCTGGACATATGACGTTACCATAAATCCAATATGGCAGATGTTCTAAAGGGTGTTTATTTTGGGTGCTGGATCGTACGTAGTCTAATCTGGAGATCCAATTTTCAATGACTTTTTCCAACATTTGTGGCCATATATCGGCAATAACGCGGCGAATGTTGTCCTCCAAGTGGTCAATCGTTTCGGGCTTATCGGCGTAGACTAGCGACTTCACATATCTCCACAGAAAATAGTCTAGCGGCGTTAAATCGCACGATCTTGGAGGCCAATTCACGGGTCCGAAACGTGAAACTATGCGGTTACCAAACGTTTCCTTCAATAAATCAATTGTGGCACGAGCTGTGTGACATGTTGCGCCGCCTTTTTGAAACCACAGCTCCTTTACATCATAGTTGTTCAATTGATGAACGAAAAAGTCAGTAATCATGGCTCTATGGGGGTCACCATTGACTGTAACGTTCTGGCCAGCATCATTTTTAAAGAAGTATGGACCAGTTATTCAACTAGCCCATAAAGCTCTGATGGACGATTATGTTGACCGTAAAATGGACGAGGAGCAACGAATAGGAGTCCGTTTTTAGAGTCGAGGTCACAATAAAGCAAGCACGATCAGTCTCAAGTCATATCCAAGGTCACAATTAAAGTAAAGGATTAATCCAATCCGTTTATCAAAGGCGAAAGTCACTTGATAGAAGAAGAAATTACACAAATACGAAAAATAACAATAAACACATGACGAAAACCTCGATATAACGACTATATGATTTTGACGGTATCGCTGTTTCAGTATTGAGCAGGACTGCCAATGCTAAATGTCTAAACTCCCCAAAAGTGATTTCCAAATTCTCCGAACTCTGAAAGCGAATTTCTGATGTTTACCAATTTCCAAAAAAGAACCGTAAAAAAATCCGTTTTACGAATAATATTGAACTATTTTCATTAAAAGCTGCAGCAGAATTACATTAATTATATCTTGAAATCCTAACTTCTTTCTTTTACATATGTACCTATGTATCATTGTTTCATTATTCACTCTAAAATCCCACAATCCCTAGAATGATAATATTTCCTGCATATCCAATCGGTTTGAAATTACCCGTTTTTAGGGATATCTCCACGCATAGGCAGCTCTAGCGTAAAGTAGATGACAGTCACTATGATTCTTTAAATAAAAATGCTTTGTTGATGCGTTTAAAACAAAATGTAACCACTACTTTGAAAAATCATTTTCCTTTTTTTCACGTACTTTTCGTAAAATTATAATATAGCCAATAAATGCTCCAATACAAACAGTTTCGATATTGGTGACTTTTGTCTCAGGTACTTTTCCAGGTCCAGAACAGGCATTCTCTTTTGATTAATACCGAAAACACCATCTATACAGGCATAGTTTTGACCTCATTGGTTTTGGCTCCCAAGAAGTAGTTAACAATATCTGTTGTCAAATGTCAAAATGGGAAGCAGTAATTTTTCTAAAGCTTAGCCCATTTTATGTAGCTATTAAGTGAATGTAGGTATTAGTATTATGAAAATATTTTAAATTAAAGTGGTCCTTTCACAGTTATATAAATTACAGTCTCTTAAATTACTTATCTTTACACTTTTATCAGATTTATCACTTTCTATACTACTATATAAATCTCTAGCGTCTGTCTGTAATTATAATTTTACTGTCAAATTTCGTGATAGATAGTCATTTTATGACTCACTGACTTCGATTCTACTATTTTTAAATTTTTGTCTGTCTGACTGTATGTTCTTTTATAACTGAAGAACGGCCTGACCGATCTATCTATCTATCCCTAAAAGGATGAAAAGGGGGATGAAACTTTGTATGGGAAATGGTAAACCGCTGAACCTATTATGATGAAATTTGGCAGGGAGATAGTTTAACATTACTGAACGCATACAGGCAATTTTTTTATCAAAACCTTATGCCTAAGATGGTTAAAACGGGGATGAAACTTTGTATGGGAAACGCTAAATCTTAATAGTGAGAGCTGCGGCTATAAGACTTCTTTTTATCAACAATACAAAGGCTACTTTTTTTATCAAAAATCTGTGAAAAGGAGGACGGGATGGAGGGGGACGAAACTTTGTACGACAAATACAAAACCGCTGAACTGATTATGATGTAGCATGGATATAGTTATTGTTATTATTAGTTATGGTTATAGTTAGTGTTATTGTAAAAATGAAGAAAGGAATGCTTAGATGGTTCGGGCATATAGAAAGAACGAGTGATGAAAGACTGACGAAATGTAAAAAGCACTCACATATCTAGGCGAAAATGTGTGAGGACAATGATGAAATTTGAGGAAGCGAAAGACGTATGTAAGGGGCACGACGCTTATCGCTCCGTCCTCTCTGATCTCCGTTAGGTATACAGCGTAAAGATATATGTACGTATGTATGTATGTATGTATGGATATAGTTTGACACCTGGGAACACATATAGGCTAAACTAGCCTTAAAGGGGTGAAAAGGGAAATGAAACTTTGTATGGGAAATGGTAAACCGCTGAACCGATTACGATCAAATTTAGCAGGAAGATAGTTTGACATCAGAAAAAGGGACACGAGCTAATGAGTAACGAGATAACTTTTTTTTATCAAAAATTTACCGCTGTGATGATGATGACAATGGCGATGAAACTTTGTGTGGGAAACGCTAAATCTTGGTAATGATAAAATTTGGTGCGGTAATAAGACTGTTTTTATCAAAATTACATAAACTACTTTTTTATAAAAATCTGTGAAAAGGGGCACGGGAGGGAGGGGGATGAAACTATGTACGGGAAATGCTAAACTACTGAACTGATTGTGATGTAGCATGGATATAGTTTGACACATGGGAACGGACATAGGCTACTTTTTTATCAAAAAACTATCCCTAAGGGGGTGAAAAGGGGGATAAAACTTTGAATGGGAAATGCTGAACCGCCGAACCAATTATGATGTTTGGTACAGAGATAGTATGTGTCCGGAGACAGACGTAAGCTTAAACGTAGACTTTTTTCAGAAACAATGTTTAAACATACTATGCATATTTACATATAATTTAACCTAATCCGGGAAAGCCACGAAAAAGTTGTCCGCGCAGACGAAGTCGCGGGTACAGCTAGTCACTAAATAAATCTCTAGTCACTATGCTGGGCTGTACCTGTGCCAGCGGTGCCTAAAAAAAAAGCCAGTGCTGGAAGCCATACTTCATAATTACGTACATATATACATATCTTCACGCTGTATCCCTAACGAGGTAGTCAGAGAGGATGGAGCGCCAAGCGTCGCGGTCCTGACATACTTCTTTAGCCTCCTAAAATCTAATCATTTACTCATTTTCGCCTAGGAATTCGAGTGCTTTTGACATTTCCATCGGCTAACATTCTATTTGATCTTCATAGGTCAGCCTTGTATTCTTTGGCTTCTTTTACCACTCACTTTCGCTCTGTAGATTTTTTTCGTCAGTCTTTCATCACTTATTATTTCTATGTGCCAGAACCACCTAAGCATTCCTTTTCTCATTTTTATAATAACACTGTCATGAAACCCTTTTATACTGTTTCTCTCTTCATTGCTTATTTTGATCGCATTTCTACTGCATTTGTCTTACTTTCACTCGATTTTGGGCATACCCAGGCCTCACTACCGTACAATAAAGTTGGAACCAACACCACATTGTGTGTGATCATTTTGGCTGAGTTAGATATATTCACACTGCCTACCAATGCGGACAGAGCTGCGTTCACTTTATTATACCCATATACGAGTATATACACATATCATACCAGTCAAACTACCTTTCAATGTCTGGAGGCAACTGTCTAAACACAGCACGAATAGCCAGAAAGACATCACGCAGTCCTGTCTGACGCCTGAACAGACTTCGAACCAAGGCGATATGTCACCATCTAGGCCTCTGTGGCCTCGATATAATGACCTTATAGTCTGCAGTAAGGGGCCCTCCACGCCGTATTGAGGCAGAAGACTCCAAAACTTCTTCCGTACTACTCAATCGAATGCTTTTTCAAGATCCACGAAAGTGCAGAAAACGTTCCGAGCTATAGCCAAAAACTTCCACACGATACCGCGGAGCGAGGAAATCTTATCCATACAACCCCTACCGTTCCTAAATCCACCTTGTTTCTCCCACAAATATCTTTCAGAAACGCCTTTCAAACGTTCAGTCAATACCTTGGTATACACTTCACTTGCTAAGCTGCTTAGCTGATGCTTTATAGCACTCGCAGCCTAAATGGGAATCTTTCGCTTCATAGAGAAGCACTACGACTGCGGAACCTCTCTTCTACCAGTAAAGATTGCACAGTTTATATAATGTATTTCAGACCCTTGGACCCCCATATCACTTTGCATAAAGCGATAAAAGTCTGAAATATGAAAACTGTCACATTTCAGACTTCTTATGGCTTTCTCAAACTCTTTCATACTAATGGCGTCCTCCAGTCCCTGACCCGAGTGTGGCAATTCATTAGAATCGCTCTCGGTATCAAAAACGGAGTCGCCACTCTCATATAGATCTCCATAGTATTCACTCAATCGCTGCAGAACATCTTTTTTATTTGTTAGCAGGTGATTTTCTTTCGAACGCACTTTATTCATTCTGCAAGGTGCCGGACCGTTTCGATAATTATGTACTTCTTTCCAAAATAATTTGGAATTTTCCACAAACCTTTCAAAGCAGAAACAAGGGCACTAGTGAAAAAGAAGTTTCACTAGTGCCCTTGTTTCTGCTTTCTGCAGCTTACATCTCTCTTTCATCAAATCCTTCTTACTACAGCTATTTTTAACAGTAACGTAGTCTCGCCATACTTAACTCTTCTTGTACATAGACTCTTTCACCTCACCATCCCACCACAATCACGCTTTTTACCATTCCCAATCATATTCGTTCCACACACTTCTTTCGCAGCCTCGATCATACTATCTCTAAGGTTCTGCAACATTCTTCAACATCCTCGCTCGTCACTTTCAATCTATCGTCAAGCTTACCAGATACTGGCCTTTCATATTCATTCCTGGTGGTCGCATCCTGCAATTTCCAGTTCTTGATGCGATAGACTGCTGCAGGTTTGGACGCTACGCGACATCGCCGCGCTGCATACAAACCCCTTATTCTAGTTACGACTAGAAAGTGGTATATTCCCAGATCGGCTCCTCTGTGTGCTCTCGTACCTATAACCTGCTTTTTAAGCCGGCTGTCTACCAGGAATAAATCAATCATACTCCTTTAATCCTTCCTTTCCCACATGTACCGATGAATTCTTTTGTGCTTAAATAAGGTATTAGCAACAAAAAGATAATTTTCCATACACACTTCTAACACGAATCCTACCAGCATCATACACTCTCTGAACTTCATACTTGCCTAGTACAGACCCAAATCTTGTTGGAGCTGTCTGGACTCATCCAGTCATGTCTCCACACACTATAATTCTCTCATTCTCTTCAACCGTTGCTAGAACTTCCCTAATATTCTTCCAAAACTGCTCTAGCTCGCCCAAACATCACGAAAACAAAAATCCTCATCAACTCTGTCTTGAGACACACCCTCAGCAGTCTCCGGTTCACACACTTATACTCAGTTACACAATTAAGCAAACGAGAGGACAGTAAGACGCCTACCTCTTGGCATCCCCTTTCTTCTTGTATTCTTGTAAATAATAATCAAAGAAGAAAGTATAGTTCTGAAAAGAAGTTATTTAATAATTTTATAAAACATTCTCTGATGCTTAACTCCTTAGGAAAATAATTACTTTTCTAAGCTTATTTCAAACTTTCTCTTTATATTATTCCTCCAGATGCATAGGACATTATGCCCATACAGCTTTGTCTTTCGTGTTCATAATTCAGATTAGAATAACACGTGTCTAATGTAAAACTTTTTCTTTTTTCTTATAACCAAGCTTCTCAACACTCTTTCAGTAAAGCAATAATAGGTAAGCTTTACTGGAGTTACAAAAGACTGTTAAATCACATTCATCCAATTTTTGTCACTTGCACATAACTTTAACATACAATATACTATTATTTTTGTACTCTAAAACTTTTAAAAGCACAAAAAATAGCAAATTTGAATTTTGAACAAAATACCAACCACGCTTATTCCGTTCGCGCCAAAATTTTAACCTCAAAACTTTCACTTGCCTGATTATCAACTTTCCCGACTTAAACATATATATCGTTTATGTCATTAAACTTCATGTACCCACTTAAATCGATCCGCATGCAAAGTATTCATGGTACCCATTATTTTTTTTCTTAGTCCACAGTTGTACGGGAGATGGGCGTCATCCTTTCAAAAACAGTTTTGTTTTACAAAATCTTTTCTACCCAGAAACAACTTTTGGCAGTTAGGTTAGAAGTCTATGGTGATCGTGAAGCGTAATTCGAAGCATAATTTCATCAATCAAAATTGAACGCGATCAGTTTGCATAAACAAGAGTTCAGCCATTAAACTCAGTTCTAGGGCTGTAATTCATTTCTCCAATGCCAATAGAAAGCCGTTCATGCTGAATTCTGTTCATATTTTGAACTTCTAATTTTCTAATAAAAGTCTGTAGGAGAACACAGTACGAAGCGAACAAAAAATAGCACATGATCAGAGCAATCACAGAATTATGAGAAAAAATAACATTTTTTTTCCTGTATGATGAATGGTTATCATTATTGTTTTTAAACAGACGATGCATGCATTTCATTGTCTAAATTTTGTTAAAATTCATAGATCACTGTCACATACTCATATGAAACCTAGTTACTAATTTGAAAAACGAAATGCATTCCATTCAGCTGAATTATTCATAGAAAACAACTGGTGCATCTGTTAACATTTGATCAAAGTCTTTGTACTCGAGGCATATCAGACTTCGTTCTACTGATCCTGATTTAAAGAATAAATGGTAAAAATGCACATTAGACTTCGATGCTGTTGTTTTTTTCAATATTTGAAAACCTATCAAAAAACAAATTCAATAATAGTACTGGGTAAGCAGCACGCGAGTAAGTACAATTTTGCCAGCACAGTTTTCAACTGTGCAAACTGCGATAATTCAAAGACTCAACAGGCACCTATTCACCTCTCCAGCCTCCATAAGCATGCTAACATACTGTGCTAGCACTTTTACAAAAAGAGGCCCTCAAGTGATACTCATTTTTAAAGTGTGCTAGAGTTGACTCTATTTTATAACTGACACCTCAACAAAGATATCTCATTAATAATAAAAACACGTAAGTAGTAGTGGAAGTAAAGCACTTTCTTATAATTACATACCCTAATAGTAGTTAAAAGAAGTTGTAGAGCTTCTCTCTGCAAAGTTGGCTCTTGTGTTTGAAACCACACCAATATAGCATCAATAAGATCTCTTGTACCCGCCAATTCATCTTCTATTTCCCAACCCAAACTTAACTTTGTTAGAAGAAGTTGAAGGGAACGTTCACGTATTTCTTTCAAAGGATGACCTGAATCATAATAAATACGTATATATATCCAGTATTTTATTTAATTCTCTCTGTGTAAAAATATGTAAGACTTTTATTACTAACTGAGCTTTTTTATGTACGTTGATAAAATTTCGGTAGAGGACATAATAATAAATGTAATTATTTGGTTTTTATACAATTTTAATGGAAAATATATTTGATCACAAAAACACGACAAAACAAAGGTCGCTCGCCAAATCACAGAATACTAATAGAGTACTAATAAGTAATAACTAATATACTAAAATCTAAAACACAAGTTGACAAATATTAAAAGTCAAATCGTAACGTAGTTAGGGATGGCGATCTGAGATCGATCAATCGAAGAATCGATTTTGTCGACGAAATAAATCGTTTTTTTATCGCTATCTTGTAGTGAACACATTGCGTGAATCGATACTTTACCCTGGAAAATCGAGATTAGATTATTTTATTTTATGATAAGAAATATAAACTGTTTAGAATGAGTTGAATGTGGGAACTGTGAATTTAATAATTTTTTAACTTAAATGTTATAAATTTCTTTTATCTTAAGTAGAGGTTCATAACCACTGGACTGCATTGTTTCTGTGATACTGTTTCTGCAACTGCTCGCGACGCTCGCGAAGCCCGCTCGCAAATTCCAGACGCTCGCCCCCACGACAAAGAAACGCTTATATTTCTGTAATTACTATATCTATCACAAAAAGAGAACTACTGATGTAAAGCTAAATGTATAAGGATTTCACTAAAGTAAATTTAAATACTTCGAACTGAGAAACTAATTTTTACCAGCAGGTTGAACTTAAAACATGGAATTTTTTTTTTGTTTTTTTTTTTTGTTTTACGCTGATTTCTTTAGAAATAACAATAGAAGTATATAAATGTAATCACTTCATTATAAAGTAGACTCTCTTAGATTTTTTATGATACCAAAAGTATATGTGAAACCTGTGTAACATGAAGAGTAGAACGCAAAACATAATACACTGTAGCGGACAAATTTCCTGCAAGCGACAAGTGTTGCTTGAAGCAAGTTTGAACGTTCGCGCGCTTCGCGCGTCAGAAAATATGCACAAGATGGCCGACCAAATAAAGCCTTTTTACGCTATCAGTTTTGTTAACGAGGTTTGTATGATACTAATACTTTATTGTAATAAATTTAAAATAAAACCATTTTCATGATAATACACATTTAGTATTTATTATTAGATACACTATAATATTCATTATTGTTTTAGATATATCATAAAATAAATTTAAAATAAAACTATTTTCATGATAATACGCATTTATTATTTATCTTTAGATACACTAATATTTATTATTTTTTTAGACATATCTTAAAACTATATATATATATTTATCTTACGGGATAGTAAAAAATACTTAAACATAACCAACAAAAATGTACATAGTGATCACGAAGTAGGTAATTTCCTTCAGCTAACACTGGCTTAAAAATACCTGAATACAGTCAACAAAACTGTCGGTAGCGATAATATATTAGGTAATTTCTTTTAGCAAACACTGGCTTAAAAATAGCTGAATACAATCAACAAAAAATGTAGTAGTGTACACGAAGTGGTAAAAATTAATGAATACAATCAACAAAATTGTTCATAGTGATCACGAAGTAGGTAAATTTCTTCAGCTAACATTCTGACTCAAAAATAGCTGAATACGGTAAAGAAATATGTAGGTAGTGACTACAATGGTAAAAATAACTGAATACAATCAACAAAAATGGAGGTAGTGATCACGGTGGTAAAAATAATTGAATAGGAATAATCAACTAAAATGTAATAATAATATGATCATCTAAATGTGGGGTGATGTGCGGCGTACGGACGGCGAGGCAAGGAATATGTTGTGGCTCAAACCAGCCTGAGACTGGTAGACCTCGGGGTTCCGGCTCTGCATGTGAAACTGTAGCATCTGTTACATGAAAAAAACACTTTTTGTTAAATTTGCTTACACACTAACACTAAGGGTGACTTACGCCAACTATTTAAGCTCGATTTAAGGATTTGACATCTCGCTTGCATCAACTATTATATCGTTGGTGGAAGCGAGATTACAAATCGAGATCTTAAATCGAGTTTAAATAGTCGGTGCAAGCCACCCTAAAATGATTGATTTAATGAAATTACTTCTATCAATGACCTCACAGGAGAATCTTCTCTGAAAATGAAGTAGCACAAACCAATATAGAACAGATCACTAAGTACTAGGCATGTTACTCTTAGAAAGATATATAACAAATACTTTCAAAGCACGTCACCTGCGCTTACGCTCACTGGCACCAGGCAAGACAGGTCTCACAAGCATCGAAGTAGAAGACCTAAAAAATCAAAATAAACACTTTTTTACTACTTACTATACACCCCTATAAGGGATACAGCGTACATACATCATATTATGTGAAAAGTGTGCAAGGTGAATGATACAATTCGAAAAGGGAAATATATATACATTCTGAAGCATGAACAACTACATATAAAAACGAAGTACTTACGGGCTGCTGGGATAATGAGCTACTTGAGCTCCGTCCGCGTCCGCGCCCTCGTCCTCGTCCACAAGCTACCACGTCCACGGCCCCGGCCACCAATATTTTCCAAGTTATCGCTAAAAATAATTGAAAAAAAATATTCTTTTTTGTTTATTCTAATATTAGGAATTTTCCCCGTACCATAAAATCGGTCATGTATCGCGAGCCTAAATTCCTAAACACAAAATGGCCGACTTTTGTTAGAATTTCGAAAACGATGTGATTATCAATTCCAAGCAAATAAATGTTACAAAAATGCATTGTAATAGATGTAGAAATGAATAAACTAGTTAGTTATAACAATATTTCGAAATAATTGAGTAGAAATATTACGTATTGAACGACATTTGCAATGGCGGTTCTTGATTCTTTGTTGTAAACAATATGCTACGTTCTAAATATTACCTGAAGTGCTGCAATTTATATAAAAGCGGAAAGCACGATTCATAACGATAATTTTGATGCATATATCCAGAACAAAACATGTATTCAAAGTATAGAACAAACGAGATAAAGAATAAGTTCATACACTTTTTTTCACTTACGACGCGTAAAATACATTGAACTTTAAAATTTTTTTCGTCATGGCTCAGTGCATTGTAATAATAGCGGATAATGTTTAACACAACAGGCATTTCATATTAGTATTACAAATGAAAAAAGGAGTTCGTTGCAATTAGATTTGGAACTCAAAAATAATTTTATTTATCACTCGCCATTTGCAATAACTCGTTCATTGAAAATATTTTCATTGCAGATTTTACGATTTCTTTTCGAATTAAAACTTAACCTTTTGTTAAAATATTTAAATTAATAGAAAGCACGATTCAACACGATCATTTGGTTATATGCAAATTGTAACAAAATAGATACGTAAGACATTATTTCTTAATTTTAATGCGCACTATGAACCACAGAAGCATAGAACTTTGTCACAATAAAAACGATGAAGTTTGACATTTTACTTTTTTATTCCAGAGACTAACGCTATGTTAAAATCGCTAGTACGTGGAACCGGAATTCAATCGGAACAATAATATATATCATGTGTATGGCATTCAACAGGTCATAAAATACAAAAATTGCAACTAAAATGCCTAATACGCAGGGCCTCATATGAGGCCACGAGCACGTTCTTGCGCAGGCAATAAATTACGAATTAGGCCGCGTGCGGTTCAGTGTAACATCTAAATACAGTTGTAATTGTTTAATTCATTACAAATGATTAGATCGATTATTTTACCGTCTTCCCAGTTTTCTATAATTATTCATATATGTTAGAAATTCAAACTTATAATGTCGAGAAAAAATCGATTTTCGAGAGATCGATTTTTTAGACTTCGTTTTCTGTGAATCGATTTTTAATACATTGATTCGAATCGATTCGAAGATCGATCTTATTTCGAGAGAATCGCCTTCCCTAAACGTAGTAGTAAAGTAGTAGCAGGGTAAAATTTCGTACTAGGTACTATAGTAGTATTTATACTACAATTCCATCCTTTGTAATATGCAGGGTAGTGTGTACCTATCGAAAAGTGTCAGTAGAAAGGCGTTAAATAAGGGTGGCGCTACTATAGCAAGAGTGTAAATTTTCACCATTATTGTTCTATTACTTTCAAAAGTTTTATAACAGTCGACATAATAAAATTACTAAAAGATATTAAAAGCTCACGATTATTATAAATCACTGAACGTGTTTCGAAGCGATATTTTGTTCATGCTCTCTAGCTACTCTAGCTGGACAGTTTTTGAACTGTTATTTACTGCTTACAGCTGGTCACTTTTTCAACTAACCCCCACATGAGACGGTTTTCCTTATCTCTACCCTCCATACTTTATATGGCATACTACCTAGTTCTCGGAGTAGTACGCTAAAATACTACTGTTTTATTATCACCGCAAGTTCTCACACAAATTGAACGCAATTATGTCAGCACGAGTATAGCGCACTTTGCTCAACTTGAAAATTAATGAATTTCACCACCGACTCATATATATATTAGAGCAGGTATGTGTGAAGTAGAGAGGGATGAATAGCGTAATCTTAACGTAAGGGATTTCGCCTGATTGCTTTTTGTGGAGGCATATTGGGTAAGAGTGACAGAGGAACACAGTCATGTTCGCAATAAATATTATCTATCCCGTTGAGGATTTATTTCGACCAATTCGAGATACGTAGTATCCCTTAATAGTCTGTGGATTCGACTATAGAATAATATTATACACTTGAATTAAAACATTTTTGTGTTTATAATTCAATATTTTTTGCCATTTAGATAGAAAAAAAGCAATTTGAAGTAAACCAAACTGTACTACTATTTTCGTGAAATACTACCTCTTTAAATTCTAAATACTACACTTTTCTGACCACATTTCTGACTGTCAAATTTCTACCCTGAGTAGTAGTCACAGACTATAAAGTTGTAGTAGTCAGAGAATATAGAGTCTGGTCTGGCTAACGAAAGATGACTAGAAAAAGGCGGCAAATTTAAAAAAAATTCATGTGGCAACTCGTTACAGTCTGAGATATAGTTTTGATACTCATTATTTAGGCTACGGAAAACATTCGCAGAATCCGCTCATACTGCATGTACCCATTATATAGCACATAATAGCGGCTTATTATTTTACTAAATAGATTGCAAAAAATAAACATCAATGAATGGAAGGAGTGAAAAAATACCACAATTAAATCAGATTTTTTATTTTAATCATCACCATAATCAAAATCTGAATCTAACATTAAAAGCGACCATAAAAATTAATATGACTCTCATATACATATGTAATCAAAATGTAATAAATAATAAAAATATAAAAATGTTAAGATTTTGAACATGCTGCCGGCGCTGAAGACTGATAGTCTTCAATACTGTTTAACGGAATTGGGCAGTTGTTGTTGAAGGCACGATGTAAGATGCCCTTCTTCGTTTTGATGTCTGCGACACGGATGATGCCATCTTGCCCGGGTAGGACACGAACGATGCAACCGAGGAGCCACAATTAAGATGGTAGAGCCTGGTCCTTGACTACCTCTAGAATGCCTTCTTTGAGGTCTCTTTGAATGGCGACATTTGGGTTTCTGGTAAAGCTAAAGAATGTACTCATTAGAGAAACGGATCCAAATGTTGCTTCAAGACCTCGATCTGTTGAAAACGTTGTAGAGACGTCACTCTAGTGCTAGTGATCTGTGAATGAGGCACAAATGCGCGACGCTGCCGCGTGCTTACTGCCACTAGTATCCTATTGAAAATACGCTGACATCAATTCGGCGCTTGCTTAGCGTTTGCTTAATCTATTGAGTGAGAGTTTGAGTGCTACTGTCTTATGTGGCGTATTCATTTCACGCCTATAAATAAGATAACTGAGGTGTGCACAAATCTAGATCTGAATATCGGATATTGTGATAGTTTATTCTTAAAGAATGACACGTAAAAGCCCGTCAGTTTCCAACCGGGTCGCGAAGTTTTTAAGATGTTTGGAATTTTAATTGAGATCATGTTGTTGCAACGTTCTAAGTTCGTAATCATGGTTTTTGATAAGGTCTGAATCCAAATGAGCTGATATTAGAGCTAAAATAGTTTGTTTTTTTTAAACCTGATCAAGTGATAATAGGGGTACAAAGTGTCTAGATAATTTATTTACAGTAGTACAGACAGTTTGTGTTTGTCTGACAATTTGTGTTCCATATACCATTATACTTAGGAAGTAATGGACGTAATCCATACATGCCTTTAAAAAATGATTGTGTTCGATCGTCTTTCAATATAAAGGCTAAGCAATAATGAGGGGGTGCCGATCAGCACGAGTTTCAGGTACTTTATATCGTAAACCGTTGTCATATAATTAGATAAGAAAATATATAATCAGGGCTACAGAAGCATTAGACAAATCGATTTTTTTTTTTTCGTATAGACGTCGTACTGCAACCGAATTTTCTAATGTAATGTTGAAGGAAGATGGTGGAAAACTTCGTTTTCACAACGAAGGCTCCTGTAACCAGGGTAACCAAAGTGCGTACCTGGTGTAAACTTTGAAACTTTGGCGTTGCATTATAATCGCATTAAATTTCACGTTTTAGATATGTGTAACTGGTGATTTAATCAACTGCAATGAGATATTATTATAACAATTTTTTGTTTAGGCAGACAGACTTTATTTGTCCAAGACATATCTGATATAAGAAGGGTCTTAAAAAGGGCAAATCAGGACTGCATTAACCGTCAAGGATCAATTTGATTCCTGTTGCTTTGTCTAATATAATATTTTTTAGGACTTTAAAATAATCGAGAATGGAGGAAAAACATAGAAGTATATAGACCGTGAGACAGTTAAGGCACTTCATTTTGTGATTGGCATACAGATCTATATTAGGTTGTCTAAACGTTTGAACAATAGACTGGAATACGTGATCAGCTAACTCTCATTCTATGTCAGTGATTCTTGGGGGCCTCAGCGTCTGCTATCGTATTGTTCTTAGACCATACATAAGGCAAATATTGTAGAGCCTACGACTCGTACCACTGCTGAGACTGTTTCGATATTTGTTTGAGATCGGGGAATCGAATTCCTCACATTCTATTTACATATGAGATTGGAGTCACATTATCTAATCATAGAATTTGGCAAACGTGTCATTTCATCGCAAAAACTTTTAAGGCTATGAATACTCCAAACAGTTCCGAAATAATTTGTATGGTCTTGTCCTTAACTATTTGATCATTTATCACTGGCTATCTCCCACTTATAAATCACGCTCCACCCTGTAGTTGAGGAGTGAATATAAATTATCCAATATAAATTATCAAATAATATTGTAGATTTCACAATTTTAGTAAATATAGAGGGCGTTGAATACAATTCGAACGACAAAATGTTAAATTAAATCCCTAAACTATTTACTCGAAACGGAAGTGTAGAAGTTTTCTGCAGCTCGGATGAAATTTCTTTAAAAAATCTTTTAGGTCGAGAGTAGTTATCGATCGTTTTTTTTTTGCTGTTTGGTTTGAATATCATTAAAAATATAATGTAAATTGATCACTACAAGGTTTACATTGGATTATTGCGTCCATTTTTAAAAATTCATCATCATTAATTGACGAAGCGAAAGAAGTATGTAAGAACCGCGACGCTTGGCGCTCCGTCCTCTCTGACTACCCCGTTAGTGACACAGCGTGAGGATATGTATGTATGTACGTTTGTATGTATTTTTAAAAATTTGTTCATTTCCTCACGAAAATTGTCTCTCTGGTGTTGCAAATAAATTAGTGTCACTTTGGAAGACAAGCATAAAAAATCAATTTTATGACGGCCTTATTCCATTAAAGAATCGTACGATATTGTATAATAAGAGACCATAGTTTATAAAAATGGGATAGGCAACCAGCATACTTAACTGTATGTAATAGCGGCGACGATTCCGAGCGACGGTGACGGTGCCGAGTCAATGACGACCTGTATGATGGCGCTGCGTGCTTGTCGCTCCGTGCGGCCGCCGCTGGCGGCGCCACTCCTGTCTGCCCGCTCACAGCACGCACAGGAACGTGTTCACGATTCTATGTTTGCATTGTTGATGGTTAACTTTTCATAGGAGCCACTTTATTGGACTCGACTTTCGATTCAGCTCCGGACTTCTATGATATACAGCTTTTGCTGATTTTAATGTTTCTGAAAGTATCTCTCCGAATAAGAAGGTACTGATTTTTGTACTCTATAAATGTTCTTGCATATTGTTTTTTAATGAAAATAATATAAAATTTCGTTTTGTCGCGGATTCTCCGTGTTGAATATCTTAAAAAATACGTCCGATTATAAACTTTTGAAGAACTGTATAATTTTTTTTTTTTTGAAGTTAGGTGTGAAAAAGTCAACTCAGTGTCTTTAATCCTTTGACTTGTAGCACCCACATGAATACCATTGGCAGGTATAGGGTATTTATTAACTAATTTTTTACGGTTATCGTTAGTCAACCTTCGGTTTCAATGTGCAAGCTGGAAGCTATTTCTTCCCTAGTTTGTGGGCCCTGCTTGACTAGTGAAGAAGAACCATCGCCTAGAATTTCTGGGATGTGATCGTCTAATTCAATGGAATCCACAGGATCTGGCGTTCTGGCGCTAGGTTTACCAATCTTGTCTATTGATATCGCTTAATCTATAGGGGTCTCGTTATTTTGATCATAGTTCTAATCAGTAAATACAATATCTTCAAGCCCTTACAAGGACGTTTGTTCGTATTCATCAGCAGTAATTGTTTTCTGCTGACGATGATAGTTTGATAGTAGACGACGCGTCTTGTCCGTCTGACTTTGAACCCAGTGGCAATGAAGAATGCAACAATCACCGGTTAAAGATAATGGAATTTCTGGTATTTTACACAAAGAACACATTTTGGCAACGTATCGGTTCTTATTATGCAGTAAACACTGCTCTGTATACTGGCAACGTATCGATTCTTATTATGCAGTAAACACTGCTCTGTATACTGGCAACGTATCGGTTCTTATTATTAGTAAACACTGCTCCGTATACTTATGCTTAATTTGACCGAAGTCAACTTTAAGTACATTTCAGATAATAAAGATTACCTAAAAATATCGGGTGGGCACAGTTCCCAGCGAACTGCACGTTAACAACGTCCATGCGGTGAAATAGTCCCAATGACTATTTCGTTTGTATTTTAATCCATGTAAGTACGTAAATTGTATTTTATGTAATAATAAAGTTGCATTACATTTTAGAAGTAAAGGGCAACATCTGTTTCGCTTGGGAATCGCTTCGTGACGAACACGTATTTTCTTCTTCTATGATAATCAAACCAATATTAACTATTTTAACTGTGTTTATTTGTTATTTTGGTTATAATCACAATGCACATAATGCACTACAATCAAAAATGTATACCACCAACATAGAGCAATGACTAAGGAAACTAAAGGACATGGCATGTTGATCTATAGACACATTTAGTTATATATATTCTAACGCATAATATTCAAACGTAGCGTTGTCTCTTTTTGACTTATGGCTTCTTGTATGTGTAAGAGAGAACAACAGTACTTTTCTCAACAAGTAATTTTTTTATGTGACGTATTGTAATGTCAAAACGTGCCGGTCCGCCATTTTTTGCGACACGCTGACAAGTAAACGAAGTGTCAAAACATATAAATTTAGGGCTGTTCATGTACCTATATTAAAAAATATCGATAAATACAGGTATCATATTTATATGTCGTAATTATCTCGTTTCAGATTACCATCATGTATTATTAGAGATTACCTCGCAAATATTATTGAGAATCAGACAATATTTACAGTGGTAATTAATTACTTTTTAATTTCCTGACCATGTAAATCCTCTATTGTAAAAAAGTAACAGAAAAATATTAATTGTTTACAGAATGTGGCTGAACTTTGATTTGATATTTCCGAGAGAGAAAAATCTGCTCATAGTTCTAAATAACTGCGTGTGAATGATGTGAATCAAGATCACGCCGAGTTATTTTTGCGACCAATAAGAGCTTGTAGTGGTTTTACTAATAATCCAGATGCGGTACAATTATAAGAATCTTTTAAAAAACTTTAAGAACAGAAACAACAGACGAAGTTCTCTTCTTGACATACAAAAAAAGACAGCGACATGATGAGTACGATGACAGCTTAAATTCAAATCTCAGTATTCCAAAGTTTCATTCAGAAATTATTTAATAAAATTGTGCTATTTAGTTAGCTATATTTATTTATTTTGTGAATATATTATTAAAAATTTTATGTACTTAATATAAATATTATTTTACAAACAATAATATTAACGAACGATTCTATTTTTCAAACCCTGTAAAAATATGTTACTATAGGTACATAAGACATGACTAGTCTGACATACGAGTAGGTCACCCTTGTAATGCCTAGCAATTTACTATCTTGACTTTAAAAAAATTATTCAAAAGGCTGGTATGTTGTGGATTTTCTGCGCTAGATAATATTATAAACTATAATATTACTTATTTCTTCACAATGTAAAGAAATAAAATTTGTTTGTTTGTATATACGGGGTAACCTTTGGAAGTACTTAACTGAATTTGAGAATTCTTCGACTAATAGAAATCCACAGTGTTTTATTCCTAATTGAAATGTTATTCCCAATTACTGTGTGATAAGGCCAATAATTTAAAACAAAATTAATTATACTAGTATTTAGTTTATCAAAGTGCTACAGTACACCATGGCTATAGATTTGGTCGGTCCATATGGATGTTTCTCATAGCACTTTAATTTCACCATCACCTCTAGAAGAAGTAACGTTATACATGTAAAGAAAAGAAAATCATTAAAAGGACTGTGCTGTTCTTCAACTACTTTGACCTATGTTCATTGATCTTCAACATTTGTGAAAGCGCTTCATAAAAATATGGGTTTCTTTTAAAAAGCAATTGTTTTTCTGTAATAATAAGAATTTTGTAAAATTCTGTAATAATCATGGACGTACTATTAAGTATTACAAAAAGAGGTACCTAAGTAATTTGTTTGTATGTAGGGTTCATTTAAAGTTCCATACAAAAATGATCGAAGGACAGAAAAGGGCTATCCTTGAAGGGGACTTTTGCTATTGTTGCTAATAACACCTTAAAATCGCCTTAAACGCAGATTCTAATTATATGCTGACAGCATCGAACTACGCTGACTGCTATTTTCAGTTTGAACAATATTTTAGTAGTTTTGTATAAATCTATGACACAAAAAAAAGCCCTCCCTTTTTCTGAAGATATCATGCAAAATGATTTTTATTTCAATACTGATGTTGAAACACAATTCTTTCAACAACTGTCTTAACGACATCTACATAGTAGAAATTTGGTACATCACTAATCGGCAGCCATTTTTGCGACACTCTAAGTTTAGGCGGCACGATTATTTTGTACTTGTTTCATGTCCTTTAGTTTCTTTAGTCATTGACATAGAGTCACAGCTACTCATAGTTTATTTATTTATATTTCTTAAGGCATTGGTAACAAGACCATCAGCTTAATGACGAAACTTCTGGAGAAACATTAACTGTCCCTAACACCTCCAGTAGTGATAGTAGGTTTTACTGAAGTCAAAAAACGACTTCTTGGAAGAGCGCGAAAGCTTCAGTTTCACATGTTTATTTAGATCTCTTCCATTCTTTTGACTTACACAGAACTTTAAAACAAAATATACTATCACTGTTGTACTTTAAAACTCCTAAAAATGTAAAAAATAGAAAAGCTAAATAAAATGACAACCTCACTTCTCCCGTTCCCGCCAAAAAGTCCGCTACTCATAGTTATAACAACATGGCCGATCCGCCACAGACTACAAGTTGTTTTTGTTAATCCATAAACAGTTATTTTCTTTTGTTTTTTTCTTTGTCCTATGTACGCATCATTGCAATGAGTTTATAATATCACGTAGGTAATTAGTTTAAACAGTTTGTGAATGTAGTAATAGTTATGTGAGATGTGAACGACAGCGCTATGGCGTTAACATGTTGTCTACAAAATAGAAAATATTCCGCAGTATTATTTATTATCATGAAGTCACCAGAAGAAATATTTTTTTAAAGAACACTGCTTTGTAATTATTGTAATAAAGTTCCAATTACTTCCATTTAAAATAAAGTTTCATTAATTTCCCATTAAATATCTGAAATAAAGCACAATATATATACCTAGATTTTATATATTTACGTAAGGTAGTTACAACTTATGATAACAGATGGCATTAGTTATGCAGTTACCTAATACCTATATTATGCCAGAGTTTGTTCCATAGATAAGTTTGTTCTCTATTTTAGTAGAGATGTGTCGTTTTGGCTATTTCAAATCACGTAACGTAACGTTATGTGTTTTCAAATAACGTTATCATAACTATCTATTTTTACAACTATCTATTTTCACAATGCTGGTACTTACGTTACGTTAACAACTAGCTATGACTCGAAAACGTTCCTATTTAAAACTTTACCGTGACTAAAGTTCATATATTTAGAGCAAATAAAAAGTTGTTAAATATTCTTTAGATAAACTTTCCTTCGTACTTTATCAGGCTTAGGACTGGCTGTATATTATAATCTATGTTTTTATTCTATTATTATTTATTATACATACAGGCGTAATTAAAAGTTCATTTTATACACATTTTGGTTGATTGGTACATATGTACAAAGTATGTTTAAAAAAATTTATTTACATAGGTTTATTCTTTAAGCTCAAAACGAACATAAACTTTCATGTTTCACAATTTGTGTTTAACGAACTTTCACATTAATTTGCATTCTATTATCGACTTACGTACTTAGTAAAACGACACACTTTTCATTATGTAATCTGCTGATGACGGGTATATTTTACGCTACCAACTGTCTCACTCGCACTCGTGCAAATGCGCTATCTATCTTATTCGGTCTGATCGTTGCGATACAACTACGTTGTCAGCTCTATTGAATTTTACATTGCGCGTTTTGTGAAATAACTACGTTTTCAATTTACTATAAAACGAGTAATAGTTGCGCAGCATGTAATGATTGACAGCAGAGCGTTATGTTATCGCTAATCCATAAACTGTGTTCCAACGGCGTTGTGAAAAATAGATAGTTTTGCTCGTCTTGATAACGAGTGATCGTTATGAAAGTAAATAGATAGTTGTATAACTATCTAAGTTAAATAACGCCCATAACTATATTTTAGTATACATTAGATTACTTTGTGATTGCACTCGTCCTAATGAAATATGTACTTAATTTGATTATTACTTAATTTGTCCATATTGAAAATTACGATTTTCAGTTATTCAAGTAAGCTAAAGTTTTCTCGAAACTGTTATGCATTTTATGCAATGATTGCTTCTATTTTCCAGACTACGACTTTTCCTCATTTTTTCCAGATGGCCGATTCAAAAATTTTATTAAAAGAAGCGAGAAAGTTAATTGACGAAAACAAATATAAAGAAGCTCAGGAATGCTGTAAAAATATTCTACGAAAAGATAAACATAATTATTTAGGGTTAGTACTTCTAGGTAAGTCACTACTAGATTCAGATCAAGCACCTCTAGCGTACCAGAAAGCAATAAGTAGTAAACCAGATCACCCATTAGCTTGGCAAGGATTAGCCAATTATTATGAAAGAAAGAAAGAAGATTCTATTAAAACTAAGTTATTTGTAATTTACAATGAGATCCTGAAGTTACAAATAGAAGAAGAAAAAGCTTTAGAAATTATAATAAAACTAGGCCAATTAGGATGCACTTTGAAGAACAAAGACTCACTTATTACATTTTTAAATTTTATCAATAAGAAACCTGATCCTAAGTTATGTGAAGCAGCAGAGAAACAGTTTATAGGTTTGCTTAAAAATGATGTCCTATGTGAGGAAGAAAATATACCATCAGTTATAGAACTGCTGGATAAAATATTTAACAAATACCCTAACGAGTCTTTGTCTTTGGAAATTTTATATGCTAAAGTTATCTTGCAAAAACATGATTTTAGTACAGCAATAAAAGAAATAATGAAATTACATTTCTTCTCAAAAAATGCAGGTTTGCGGGAATGGCTTTGCCAAAGGTTGTGTAACAAATATGTAGAGCAAGATTCTTTCTGTAATTTAGATGTTGAAAATCACATAGATAAAATAACTGAAGGTATGGAGAATTCCAAATACACTAATTTACTCAAAAGTATGATTTGTTATGAAAAAGGTTTTTATATAGATGCTTACAAAATATGTGTTCCTTTGATAAATTACCAACAACCACATTATACTGAGAGTATCTATATACTTAAATGTTTGATAAAACTCAAAAAGTGGTCTGCTACACAAAAACTTGCAATTAATTTCTTAAGTAAAACTGTAGACCCAGATCTTACAATGATTATTAAGAAATTTTTATTTTTATCACTTGCTAAACAGCATAAGTGGCAGGAAGCCATTACAGTCATAAAGGATGTACCACTTCAGTCATTAAGTATAAGTGAACAAGCAACTCTCACTGAGTGCTATATAGAAGAAAATGAGCCTATAGATCACATTATACAAAATCTACAGGCAACCGAGTACTATTTGCAGTTACAAGTTTTATTACTCTTGAAACAAAAGAAATATAGAGAAATAGTGAGTTTATTACAGGAGTCTGTAGAGAGTTCATTAATTCTATTCTATTTAGCAAAAGCATACTGGGAACTCAAAGAATATGAGCTTTGCCAAGTAAACCTTCTTAAAGCAGCTAAGATTAATCCGGAACATGCTGATACATTCTTGTTTCTTGGCCATATTTATAACTACTATAAACAAAATTTACAAAAAGCTAAGAGGTGTTATCAAAAAGCTTATAGTTTAGACAAATATGACAACAACATTGCAAAGTATTTAAGTGAGTTATACATAAAATTAGAAGAAAATGAAGCCGATTTTGACCTGTTAAAAGCCATAGAGAAAAATGCACAATCAAATGAAACATGGATAAACTTTAGATTAGGCCTGCATTATTTAAATAAAAAGGAATGGGAAAATGCAATTATAAAGTTTCGTAACATCGTTATAAGTAATCATGATGATGCCACAGCTTTTGAATGTTTAGCTGATGCTTATTACTGTCGTGGTTCTTTTACTTCTGCTTTAAAAGCCTACAACATAGTAATGTCTATGAATTCTAACAAATCCTCACACTGTCTTACAAGAATTGGCTATATTCATGCCTTGTTAACTCAGTATGAAGATGCAATTTCTACATTTGAAAAAGTTTTTCTATTAGACCCCTATTCTGTTTTAGCTTTAAAAGGAATTGCAGAAACATGGATGAGGATTGCAAAAAAGAAAGTTATAGCTAAGCTTTATGGTAGTGCTAGAGACTGTGCTCAGTATGCAATAAATTACATTATTAAGGCATTATCAAAACAAAAACAATTTTCATGCCTCTGGAAATTGCTTGGAGACATTTTGATATTTGTAACTAAATTACCAAATAAATATGCATATGTTTTCATGACAGATTTCACCAATGATGTTATTAACAATATGGTAAGACAAGAGAAAATTGAAATATTTCCAATAGCAATTGCTTGTTTTTCTTTTGTCGCAAAGCAAAAACAACAAATTACATCTTATGATTTAGCATCAGCATATTTATCGTATTACTATGAAACTAATAAAATTTCAAATTGTCATATAGCCTTCAACTTATCATTGCACAGTATCGAAGTGAAACCTTCTTTCTGGAGAAGCTGGAATTTACTTGGTAAAATATGTTTATTTATAAATAAATATGACATTGCGCAACACTGCTTTATAAAAGCATTACTTGTAACTCGTAAATGGTCTGTAGCAAGAGTATGGTGTAATTTAGGCACCTTATATTTAAAACTAAATCTTTATATATTAGCTAATTATTGTTTTTGGCGAGGACAATCAATCCTTCCTTCTCATCCCCAAAGTTGGATAGGTCAGGCCTTAATAGCAGAAAAAGTCCGAGAGGAAGAAGCAATGGACTTATTCAGGCATGCATCTCGTTTGGGTTATCATCCTGAAAGTTCCCTTGGATATGCAGATTGGGTTTGTCGTACTTTAAGAAATCAAACTTATAAAGATAGTCCAGAAAACCAATACGTGATAGAAGGGCTTCATGCCATAACATATGCAATGGACATCATAGAATGGTTTTTGAGTAATGAACCAGATAATGCATGTGCATTTACAATTCTCGGGATTTTACAAGAGAGAAGAGGGCTTCTTTGGGCAGCTTTTAAGTCTTATGAAAAAGCACTAAACCTTGTTGATAATGATAAAAAGAATATAACTTTTTTGAATATGGGTAGAATCTTATTAAGACTTGGCAAATATGATGAAGCTATAAAAATATATAAAGCTATAACTGAAGCTAGTATGAATTCTGCTACTGGACTAGCACTTGCACTCTTCAAAAAAGGTCTTTATGAGGAATCTTATTCAGCATATGATACTGCACTCCATTGGTTAAGTAATGGTGACTGTGAGAAAGCAGATCTTCTTGTTGCAATGGCTGGTATTGTCTACATGTTCAAAGGAGCAGACGATGCAAAAACTTTATTATTTCACAGTATTCAAATTTCTCAAAAGAAACCAACAGCTTTTAGTTTGTTTGCAATATGTTCTTTGGGATTAATACATTCAGATCAAAGTCTTCCTAAACTAGCTTTAAGTGAATTGAAAAAATATGAAAACCACAGTGACTTTGGATTTGACATAGGCTTTTTAAAATCATATGTTCATGTTAAGGAAGATGATATGGATCAAGCAATAAAGTTGTTAAGTGACTCTCTGCATGATCATCCTAGTAATGCTCTTCTGTGGTTCTTAATGGCACATTACTGTTTGATAGCACCCAAACCGAAAGCAAAAGTTGCAAGTAGTTGTGCTCAAAGAGCATTATGCTCTGCTGACTATAGTGAAGGTGTATACAGTCCTTCTAAAATGCTCGCAACTGCTAGTATAGCTGAACATATTGCAGGAAATCCTGTAAAGGCATTACTGTTGGCTAAAAAGGGGCTTCATCTTTATCCTTGTCAAACAGAAATATGGGCTGCTCTTCTCTTTGCTCTTGTAGCACATAAAACATGGTTGGAAAGGAAACAATGGGTAGTCGCAGCTGCAGTCCACATGCGACGTCATTTGGATATATCGCGATCTCTGGGTAGGTGGGTTGGATTACTGGAGAAGCGTTTGTGTAGTAGATAGGTTTAATTACATTAATAAAGAAATTGGCGATTATATTATAGAGATGTATACTTACAAAAACATGACTAGGTAAAGTAATCAAAGACTACCTAATACATAATTACATGGTAAAAACTAAGGTGTTCAAACGTCTATTTGTAAATACATTTTTTTTTTGTGAAAAAAAAGTAAGAATGATGATATAATGAAATTTAAAGCTCCCTACTGTTTTAAAATAAAAATAAATATTGTGTACTACTTTGTAAGGCTTGTAATATTTAAGATCATAGTAAGAAAAATGCGTGTCGGTACGTTGACATCTTATAATATATTTACCGAGTAAGTTGAGTAAGCATTAATTTTATAAAATCTGCAAGGTGTTTAGATATTACATGATCTGGTTTTGCTTTTTATACATTATGTTACAGTAAATGAAATAAAAAACGTTTTAAAGTTGCTGTTCAATGATTACATTTATTTTTTTCAAACTTATCCGAAATCCTCCTAAATACAGCAAGATATTTATTCCCATGATTTCTAGTTACTTTCTGACCTTCCTCGGTACTTTGATAGAGTTTTTCAACAATTATGTCGGTTTTCTGAAAACAATTAGATTAATACTGTTATTACATAATTATAATAACAGCTAATTTCAGATCAAAAAATATAAGTAAGTAGGTTCATGCAAGGTGCTTACATAGAACTGAAAAGTGAAGCATTTCTAAGTCGGCCCTTTCACGCAGAGACTAGGCGTAGAGATTTGTATTAGATAGATTTGAGGAATTGAAAGAAGTATGTAAGAACCGCGATGCTTGGCGCTCCGTCCTCTCTGACTATCCCGTTAGGGATACAGCGTGAAGATTTGTATCTATGTATGTTATCTGAGTTTAGTCTCAGTTTTAAAGTCAATAAGCATGTAAATTTAAATTCGACGCAAAATCTAGATTTTCCGTAGTCTTTCGGAGTTAATACATGTGCCGCCGCCGCCTGTGATACCTACTGCAGTAGGCCTCGTGCCTGTCTCGCAAAAAAGTTTTTCAAATTGTTAAAAATGTAGTTATTTAGTTATCCATATTTATCTCCGTACGAGTGCAGTACCATACTTATTAAATTCGTGTACAATTGTTATTAGCGTATAATTCAGCTCATTTAATATTCTTCTGATTGGAAATTGAAAGAAGCGTCGCAAAGCTGAAGTCGCGTTTCGTCTAACGCCGCCACTGATTATAACCATGGCAATCAATATTACTTAAAACCGTTTTACTATAACGTATGCCGAAAACCATGTGCAGCATTATGTTACGCCTTACGCATGGTTGTCGTGCAATTCAATTCGAATATTATGTAAGTACCTAACTAATTTTTACGCTTAAAATGTCAGATTCTGGATTAGAAACTTAGAGACAGGTAAACCAGCAAATAAAACCGAGGTAGGTACCTAGTTGGTAACAGTTGACACGAGTACACAGTGTGTCCCGTAAATAATGGATCAACCTTAAGGGAAAGGTAGAACACCTAATTACTTAAAACCTATTTGACTAGTTTTAAAAAAACCCTTAGGTTTACCGAGAATTTTTTTTTTCATTGTTTTGACCATTTTCTCCCCCAGGCTTCAGTTTTTTTAATGCTGTCGTTCCAAAATATAACATTTTTTAAATCTGATTTTTGTAAAATATTGCTGAATAGTTAGCTTATGTAGCTTAATAACGATTTGGTTAGCTTATCTTCATTTCTAAAAAACGAAGAATAAGACCACAAACAAAGAAATTATTTGTTTCAGATTATGATAACCCAAATTGTATAAATTCTCCTGTAAAAAAAATGTACAAGACTAAAGTGGCCCATTATTTTAAAAACTTTAACATTTATTAAGGTTTCTAAAAGGGTATAAAACTTTCATCTAATCCTTCTCATTCCAAAGTTATTGCTATTAATCTGATGAAGGGACTACATCACCAAAACTTTTCATTTAAAGAAAATGGTCTAACTTTGTGTTTATCAGGTTTTTTAGTGTTTATTTTATAATCCTTTACTGTGTGATAAAATTGCTATAGCACTTAAAAAAAAAAAAAACTGGAAAGAAAAACAAAAAAATACAAAAAAGTATTTATTACTAAAAGGTTACTTTGGAAATAAAACCATAAAATTATAAAAAAAATATTTATTACTAAAAACTTACAATAGGTGTGCGAATTGTTTTCCCCTTGCTAAAATACCCACCCTGCATCTTTTTATGAATGAAGCCCTTACACGGCGTATGACATTTCTACGGTTAATGGACTCTACGGCAGCGCTTATACGCTGGCGCAATTGATCTATTGACGCGATTGAGTCTTCGTAAACCAAATTTTTCATCCATCAAAGCATCCCCAATACAAAAAATCAAAGGGATTTAGGTCGGGAGACCTTGGCGGCCACAAAATCGGTCCTAAGCGGCCGATTCATCTGTCAGGATAGGCTGCGTTTAGGTGTCGCCTTACTGTCGTTGCATAGTGTGCGGGACATCAGTCGTTTTGTAGCCACATCGTATATCTCACTTCTTCCGGGACATCTTGTAACAGTGTGAATTCATTTTGTAAAAATTGCAAATAATAATCAGCAGTTAAGAGTTGCTGGCAATTCAAATGGACCTATTATTTGGCCACAGATAATACCAGCCCATAAATTTAACTTAAATTGATGTTGGCTTCTGTCTTCTCTCATCGAATGGGGGTTATCTAATTGCGAACTATGTAAGTAGTGCATGTTGATATAGCCTTCGCGTCTACAGGAAGACTCGTCGGACCACAAAATTTTATTGAAAAATTGCGGATCATCTCTAATCATTCTTAACATTCTTCGGCAAAACGTAACTCTTAGAGCGTAGTCTCTCGACTGTAACGTTTGAACACGTTGATAATGATAGGGGTGCAACCGATGTATTTTTAATACCCTATGCACCGTTGTTTTAGGCACACCAGTGCGTCGTGCTCGTCGGGTCATTCTCAATTTCCTCTAATATTCGAGTATTGACTCGTTGCGATCTTCCCTCACTAGCACCACCGATTCCGGAACCAGGAAATCTTCCTTCGCGGAACGAGTTATGTACTCTAATAAAAATTCGATAGTCGGGGTAACGTTGCTCATGCGGATACCTTTCACGAAATTATCTTGCAGCGGCTCTCGCATTACCTCTACATTCTTCGTAAATAAAATGCATGTTACAATAGCCTCGTGCCGTATACTGTTGACGCGACATTTCTGTCAATGTGTACAAAACACTACAATCGATAGTCGTTCACAATGCTTTCAGAGTCCTTAAGATCGCCAAGTCGTAATTTCAATAAACAAAGTCCAAATCGTTAAGCAAAACAAAGTCCAAACTCACAGCACGTAAAAATCGAGAGGGAGCAACACAAAACGTTTGTCGTAATCAATAGTACAATTCGCACTAAGCGAGATGAATAGCCGTATGTCCTACAAAACCGGTGCTATCAGTCATAAAGGTCTTTTGTTATCGCCGTCCCGCTCAGATGCGGGTAGCCGCCCAGATTGCAAACTCATTCACTAAAAACAGACAGAAATACTTCTCTGAGCTCGCACGCATAACAGACATTAAAAAAAATACTAGGAATAAATAACATGGAATCCACAGTTTGTCTACATTTTTGAATTATAACAAAAATTAGTCTAATTAACCCCTACATCAGATTAATACCTTAACTTGGTAATGAGAAGGACTAGACGAAAGTTTTATACTATTTTAGAAACCTTAATAATGGGTACAAGTTTTTAAAATAATGGGTAACTTCAGTGTTGCATTTTTTTTCAGGAAAATTTATCCAATTTGGATTATCATAATTTGAAAAAAAAGAATTCCATCGTGTGTGGTCTTCTTTTTTGAGAAATAAAGATAAGCTAACCAAATCGTTATTAAGCTACATAAGCTTTGAAAAAAAAAATATCTTCGTGTGTGGTCTTCTTTTTTTAGAAATAAAGATAAGCTAACCAAATCGTTATTAAGCTACATAAGCTAAGTATTCAGCAATATTTTACAAAAATCACATTTAAAAAATGTTATCATTTGGAACGAGAGCATTAAAAAAACTGAAGGCTGGCGGAGAAAATGGCCAAAATAATGAAAAAAAAAAATTCTCGGTAACCCTAAGGTTTTTTTTAAAACTAGTCAATTAGGTGTTCTACCTTTTCCTTAAGGTTGATCCATTATTTACGGGACATCCTGTATACAGTGTCGCCCGTAGCGTTTGTCTGTGCCCGTAGCCATGTGACCCGCTGAATTATTTTCATTTATGAGAAATTATCGATAAAAAATTTAAAAAGAGGGTGGTGTATCTTTTACAGTTTTCCTGTTTGCCATCGCTGTACTCACTGCGCATCGTGCGTAGTGAATAATAGTGATTATTAGTGTGTTCGCGTCGCGTCGCGCCCGCGCTCCCTGCAGCGCCGACCGTCCTACCGCGTCGCGTCGCGGCTGCGCCAACTCGTATCGATAAGTTAGTGAAGTTTATATTAGACCTAGGTGTTAGGTACACATCTATGCACATTAAGACGCCTGTCTTGACGTAAGACAGTACCACCTGGGAGCCAATTCTCGCGTAATAGACATTTTATCTATGATATATATCGAAAATCGATATTTTATCTATGGAAAGCTTATTTGTCTATTCTCGGAATATCACTTGCGATATATGTCGAAGGAACGTCGTTCGACTTACATCGACTGGTCTCTAACATTCGATATAATTAATTTCTATTGCTACACGGTAGATATCGGTCTTTGAGTGACAAAAAATTTGGTATTATTGGACATATTATTATTTTTTTTAAATTGTAATACATATAAGTATATAAAGAAAAATGAAATACAATTGCAATGGATGATTTGGTGGCTGCCTATATATTGGAACTCTTGAAGAGGCGACAGCTGCCGCTTCTTCAGTTTCAAGACATGCTAGCTCTATTCGAAGAAATGCGTCAGATCCTTTTGAGTTGACTGAAGTTGAGTTCAAGAAAATGTTTCGCAAAGAGTTAACAATAGACAATTATCGCGGTCTCTTCTCTCGTTTTTGCTTTGTGAAAAGTTACGTTTCATTACAACATTAACGAATCGTTTTAAAATAAATAATAACTGTTTTAATTGTACAACTACTTTGTTTCCAAACTATTCGCTATTCATAGAAATACGAAAATTAAAGATAGTAGTTAGTTTTATGAATTCAAAAATAGATATTAATAATGATTGAAACCGTAATTTAAGATCTCGAATTTATGTTGTCACAGTCGAGAAATACGGAACGTAAAAACTCCTTGAGTTGGTAGTATTGTGATAGATATGCGTAGTCTCCTGCGATATATATATATCTATTGTGTGCGAGAATTGAATTTTAGTTATCAATAGATATTTTTCCTTCGAAATGATATTTTTACATGCGATAATTTTGGATAGACATATATCTATTCGTGATATTTTGTCTATCGTGTCAGAATTAGCCTCCAGGGCTACAAACTATCTCCGGCAGGGAGGTCTTCTTACTCAACTTGGCGGTTCTACCAGCGCCATGGACACGCTGACGGACACCGAATTCCGCGCGTTCGTGATGGCTCAACTCGAGTCATCACACTCGCATATACGCGACTTGTGGGACCACCGGGTCTCACCCGCGCCCCGCGCCGCCAACCCCGCGTCTTACTCGGCCGTCGTAGCCGCCGCCGCTACAGTCGCGAAGCCCCCGCTGCGCGAATCAACCAAGCCGGCCCCCGTTAGCGATTCGCCCGCTTTCCCTGACCCGACGGAGGCTTCGGACTCCGAAGAGGAAATGCACATAGCTGCCACTGAGAGCGCCGAATGGGGCTTAGTGCTCAAGAGGAAGCGGGCGAATTCCCCGAGGGAAGGCGACACGCCCAGCCCGCACCCCAAAACTACGAAGACGGCCCCTCAGGTCTCCGGAGCAGCCGCGGCCCCTCTGGCCAAACAAAAAGCGCCTGCCTCACAGGCCACCCAGGCGCCTCAGGCCGACAAAATCAAAACACCGCCGCCGGTGTTTATTCAGAAAAAAGCGTCGTGGGATAGGGTCTCTCGGGCCTTAGACGCGCGCCGCATCCAATTTAACTCCGCCCGCAACACTGCACAGGGCATTAAGGTGCAGGTCCCTACCCCGGCTGACCATCGGGAGCTCACAGCGCTCCTACGCTCGGAGCGCATAGGTTTCCATACTTATGCGCTCCCGGAGGAACGCCAGCTTCGCGTGCTCATCCGCGACGTCTCCAAGGAGCTCCCGGAAGAGCTCCTTCTCGGCGACCTTAAGTCGCAAAACTTCCCGGTACGTGAAGTCCACCGTCTTTACAAGCCCCTCTCGAAGGAGGCCTTCGACCTCGTGTTGGTCGTACTCGACCTCTCCCCCGAGGGAAAGGCCGTTTTCAAAGTAAAATCCATATGTAGGATTTCCGGCCTCTTCGTAGAGGCCCTGCACAAGCGCGGCACGGTGGGTCAATGCCACCCCTGCCAACTGTACGGGCACTCGGTCCGCAACTGTTTCGCACGACCTAGGTGCGTCAAGTGCCACGGGGACCACGGTACCCCTGAGTGCTCCCGCACGCCGGAAACGTCTGACCCTCCCGGTTGCGTACTGTGCGGAGAGTTCGGACATCCCGCGAACTATCGCGGATTCCCGAGAGCTCCGCGCCGTCGCCGCCGCGGCGGTAATCCGCGGCGAGCCGGCGGAGCACATCAGGACCAACGCCGCGGCCCTGCTGTGCACCCAGCCCAACCTAAGGCCGCCCCTACCGCGACCTCCGCACCCACGCGGCCCGCGCACTCTGTGCCAGTCAAACCCGCGCCCTCCGCGCCAACTCAACCGCGCCTTCAGCGCCGACCGAATCCGCGCCCTCAGCGCCCACCAAACCCGCGTCCGTGCGCGCTCTACCGGCCCGAGAGACCATAGCGCCGACGCCAGCACAACAACCGCGGCGTAAGGGGCCCGCGCCCCAAACGTGTTCAGCGGCGCCAGCTCCTTCAGCGCCGGCGTCCGATCTCCTCGGCGACATCCAAATGCTCGCCGACCTCGTTAAGGATATCAACCTTAACGAAATTAAATTAGTCGCGCGTAAAATCCGCGACTGTAGGGACGGGATGGGACGGCTCATCATACTTGCCGAACACGCGTCCCTTCTGCCTAAGCCGTTTCACGGCGCCCCCTCGTAGGTTATAAAACCGGGCACCCACGAGAGAACTCCCTCCGCGCGCATCAAACCGTGCGGGCTTTCAATCTCATTTTTTAACGCGGACGGACTCCGCAGGCAATGCGACCTCCTTCACGAGTTTACGCGAGACCACCAAATACACCAAGCTGCACCGACTCGGCGTGCCCGACGATCTCGTATGCATAGTACGGGACTTTTTGTCGGACCGCTCCTTCCGCTATAGAGTCGAAGGGGTGCTCTCTTCTCCCCGCGCCATCAGGGCAGGCGTCTCACAGGGCTCCGTTTTATCGCCCACGCTCTACTCGCTCTACACGAACGACGTCCCCAAAACCGCCGGTGTAGAGCTCGCCCTATTCGCGGACAGTACCGCACTATTCACATCAGACCGTAGTCGCCTCAGAGTCTCCCAACTCCTCCAACTTGCGGTCACGAGCTTAGGCGCGTGGTTCCGTCTTTGGAGAATCGAAGTCAACCCTGAGAAAAGCGCCGCCGTGTATTTCTCGAGGGGTACGACGACCAGCCGCGCCCGCCGCGCTATCACTCTGAGAACAATCACGCTTTTCGGCCAGGAAATCCCTTGGACTAGGGAATTCAAATATTTAGGAGTCACTCTTGACAGTGCCATGACCTTCGGCCAACACATCAAAAAGGTCCGCGACCGCGCCGCGTTCGTCCTCGGTCGTCTCAACATGCTCATTTGCGCTAAAAGCAAAATGTCCCTCAGACATAAAGTTACCTTATATAAGACGTGCGTCAGGCCTATCATGACGTACGCCAGCGTAGTATTTGCACACGCTGCGCGCTCTCATATCAACTCCCTCCAAGTTATTCAGAATAGATTCATGCGCAGGGCCACCGGTGCCCCTCCTTACGTGCGCAACGTAGATCTGCACTAATGACCTAGAATTGCCGACAATAACTCAATATCCTCTTTACACCCAAATCCCTTAGTAGTCAGGGCGTCATCGTACACCCCCGAACCCCGCGTCCGCAAACGCTATCATAGGCATAGACATGTGTTATGCGATAGCGACGACGACATTACACGTTCGAACTCGAACATGCCAACTTACATATTACGACCGCACCGCCCCCAACGGCAGAGGCGAGGACGACCCCCGCGACACCCGTAGGGTCTCAGGTATAGAAGCTCGATCACGTAGCTCTACACGCACACACGCGGGCCTTAAGCCGCATTGTAAACTACCACGGGGAACACTAGGCACACTAACCGGCCCTCAGCCGCCTCGCCGGCCGGGTCCGCTAGAGGCCCGGCCCTCACCCGAATAGGAAGCCCGATAAGATGCACGCAGGTGCGGAAAGCTCCCCTGGCGACGCCTTGAGCCTGAGGTCCGCCCTCCATACGAGGCATCCCTCGACTGGAGGAACCCTCAGGCGGTCGACCATCCGGCAGGGCGCCTTCAGCGCTCGCCCCAACGCGACCTGTGACGCTGTAAAAGCCACTAGGGCTAACAGCAAAGAGGGGTTTTGTTTAGTCGGTTCGAGTTAAGTATTGAAGCGTAGCTGCTACAATAAATCGTCGCTCTGAATATCTTTTCTTTGAGCATTTTCCACCTTTTTACTTAAAGATGTGTTCATTTTTTTTCAGTTTCTTAAGCGCATATTTTATAGCGACATCGGCTGTTACCAATGATGCATCCCGATGACGCAAACTATTCAATCGAGTTTATGGAATTTAAAAAATAAATAGCCTAAAATCATCTACAAACGATTCCGCGTCGAGTGGTCCTAGTCCCATACCGATACGTTCAGTAGTTTACACATGATTAAAGGACATAAAAATTATATATATATAGACTAGCTGCTGTTACCCGCCCGCTTCGCTGGCCGTAAATGATGAAGGGTCTATGGAATTCTAATAATAAATAGCATAAAACCATCTACGAACGATTCCGTGTCGAATGTTTCTAATGAATATCACATTAAACAACTTATCATTTTTTTTGTAAAGAACCGGGGGAACCGGGTGTACTGTTTTCGGAACCGGTTCTACATATAGCTTGAAAGAACCGGGTATACCCGGGTATTTTAGAACCAGGTGCATGCCCTATATACAGCTAACTTTATAAGCTTTTAGTTAAATTTTAAAACATACCAATTCTTCATCAGTTACTTTTTCAAATAATGGATGTTCTTCAAAATGAAGGACCATCCATTCATGTAAATCTTTCACATCGGTTATTGTGTAAACTATACCCTGAAAAACAAACCAATATAATATGTAATCATTTACATTGTTCAAAATGTCATAATTTAAATGAGAAATGTCAATATCTACCTGTTCAGCTAGAACGTATGCATATTCTGTGAGTAGCCATTTATTAATGATTCTCCATTTATGTTTTGCTTTTTTAAAATGAGGGTCTGGATAAAGAAAGAACATTTTTTGAAGCTGAAAATGTAAAAAGTGCTAATTATCATTTGATCATTTCATAATTTATTACTATGCAATTATTATTTAATTGCAGGCTTAATATTTCATAATCGTTAATCTTTTTTTTAGTAGTCCTCTTGAATCAAATGTCTGAAATAAGAGGGCGAGGGAGTAGGAAGTTTCAATGGTTTAAAAGTTCTGAAATGATAAGAAAACTTAAAGAAATATTTTAGATCTTTGAAGTTGGCATATCTTTGTTAAACAAATGCAAAATAACACGGGAAGTTAACCTTTGTATCCGATTTTACCGACTTTCATTTAAAAAAAATTGCCATTGAGATATTTTCAAAAGAAACACATGTACATAAAACTTCGGATAAAGTCGGCTGACCATTCATGTATAATGCATGGATAGTGAAATATTTGGGAATTATAATGTGATTTTTGATATTCCTAGTACTCAAACCTCTTTTGGCCCTATGGAGTCTTGATCCTTATAACAAACTAGCTGTACCCGCGACTTCGTCTGCGCGAAAAAATTTTTCGTGGCTTTCCCGGATTAATTGTTCTTGAAAAAAGTCTACGTCTAGCCTACGTTTGCCATCGGGTAAATACTATCTCTGTACCAAACATCATAATTGGTTCGGTGGTTCAGCATTTCCCGTTCAAAGTTTCATTCCCCTTTTCACCCCCCTAGGGGTAGTCTTTTGATAAAAAAAAGTAGCCTATGTCCGTTCCTAAGTGTCAAGCCATATCCAAGCTACATCATAATCAGTTCAGCGGTTTAGCATTCCCCGTACAAAGTTTCGTCCCCCTCGCTCCCGTCCCCTTTTTCACAAATTTCTAATAAAAAGTAGTCTATGTATTTTTGATAAATAAAGTCTTATCACCGCACCTATAAACGTTTCCCATACAAAGATTCAGCCCCATTTTCACGGGTAGATTTTTGATAAAAAAAGTAATCTGTGTCAGTTTTTTGACGTTATGCTATCTTCCTGCCAAATTTCATCATAATCGGTTCAGCGGTTTACCATTTCTCATACATAGTTTCATTCCCCTTTTCACCTCTCTAGGGATAGATTTTCTAAAAAATAAATAGCCTATCATTATTATTGAGCGCAATCACATGTTCATACTACTTACCGATTTTCATCAAGATCGGTCAAGCCATTCTTCAGTTATAAAAAGGACATATAGACAGACAGACGAAAATTTTAAAAATTATAAAATCGAATTCACTTAGTCATAAAACGACTATCTATCGCAAAATTTGACAGTAAAATTGAAATTACAGACAGATGCTAGAGATTTATATAGTAGTATAGATGGGTTTTGATATTCTTTGCACCCATAACCGACATAAAAAAGTTTTTGTGTAAATTGTCCATTAATTGTACCTATATTTTTTTTACCTATTTTTCTGTAAAAGTTAAGGATAGTCTCCTAAGAACGTTTTCCTGTATCTACGAAGGCAAAGATACTTGCCCTTATTGCCTCGTTTAAAAATTCCACCTTGTTTTGTTATGTAATAGCTATACCCGCGACTTCGTCCGCGTGAAAAATTTTTCCGTGACTTCCGGGTTACCTGAGATATCTATACTGTTAGAGGTCTTGAAAAAATTTACTTTCTGTCGCGGTGCATCCATCCATATTTAATTTATAATGACGTCAAATGTACAGAAACCTTCTCTTGTGTAATCCATTTTATTTGATACCTATACCTCATGTGTTCAAATCTTGAGACAAAGTAAAATTAAAATATTTTTAGAGCAATGTTAAATATTCATTTATTATTTACATAAATTATAACTACTGACTTCTAGATTTAAATATAAAAATAAGACATTCAAAATCAGTGAACAATCATATCTCTTCAAAAGGTTCCAACATCGTTCCAGTCACAATTTACGAAGACGCTCGTTTAACTAATACACTTTTCTTCGACTGTAGGCCTTTAGTTTGAGATCATAGTTAAGTATTCCGTTCACCGATATTCGCGAAATATTGATCTGAAGAGCTAATTTCTTTCGAGTCCGACGAAGGGTTTTGACGAATTCGCTCTCTTATCACTGATGTTGGCGGGCATCCTTACAGACAGCGGGCGGGCACCATTACAGACCACGGGCGGCCACATCTTTCACGGTCTTCTAAAGAGCCGATCTCCTTATGCTTCTTTATCATATAATACACAAAGTTCCAGCTACACCTCAAACTTCGGATTTCACTAAATATCTGCATTGGTTTTTTTGATTTCTTTTGAGCCCGACAAGGGTTTCGACGAATTCACTCTGTTATCACTTTGTTTTTTTTTTTTTTTCTGCTACTTCCCCTGACATGGGCAAAGCCAGGGCCCTTTTATTTCCCTTTCACTCCAGTTCTCGCAATCATTACGTCCTCTGGGTCTAAAATCCCTTTTATTCCAGTCTATCCAGTTGATTAGCTATGCTGAAAAACTTTATTCGCATGAAAAATCCTTATTTCGCTATGTACATCTCTCTGCTAACAGCTATTTACAATTTTAATTTACCTACTTATATGTATAATACATTTCTATTTCTTGTTACATTATAGCTCTTATCCATTTATTTTTAATTTTACATTTTTCCATTTTTATTACATAGCTTACATTTAGTTTTATAACTTTTCGGTTAGTCCCTTTATACTGTCTTATCTCTAATACAATCTTAATCTCTAGTTAAATCTAATATCACATTGTACTTAAATTAATCATATTCTATAAGCTATATAGTTTATATATATTTAATATATAATTTTACTATCTATTTATATTTTTTACAGTAGGTAACATACGGTTTAACATTCAGTGTATCTATCAATACTGTTAGAGAAATATACTAACACCCAGGATTTCTAATTTACAGTCATAGCTAAGGCTATCGTTTTATTTCTTCCTAATGTGACTATTTATGCCACTAGTCTTAAATTTATTTTATTGTTTTGTTTCTATTAATAACTATTGACGCGACTTTTCTACAATATTTCATAAAACTATACACCTTCGTTTTATCCTGCATGATCTCTTTGATATTTCCTTGTTCTAACTCTTTATCTATTTCCAATTCTAGTTCCAATCTGTACCTGCTGTAGGCGGGGCATTCACATAAAACATGCATCACGCTCTCACTCACATTCACGTCACAGACACACGACGGGCTCTCCTTGCACCGAAAACGGTGCAAGTACTCGGAGAACCCCCCATGGCCCGTGAGCACTTGTACTATCACGCTATCCATTCTTATCTTTCTCACCACCGAATGAGCTTTAGTGACGTCCGGGAAAAACACTTTGGTGACAGAGGCCGTTGTCTCACTTACGTACCTCCTATCCCATTCATCAATCGATTCCAATCGGATCTGTCGCTTGATGAATGAGATGGGGCACTTATCGTAATCCGGCCTCGTCTTCCTATTGAGTGCCGCATCCTTCGCCAGCTCATCGGCCCTTTCATTGCCCTGCATCCCTGCATGCGCACGAATCCAGTGCAGTCTTACAGATCTGCCTGTATTGATCATCTCACCGATGTTTGTCCTGCATGATATAACCAAGGGATGCAGAGATCTACTTCCAACCACGGCGTCCAGAGCAGATCTGGAGTCGGTGAATATGCAGCAGGTCGGGGTGCCACAGCTGAGCACGTATTCCACTGCCCTAGATAGAGCCAGGAGTTCCGCTTGGAAGACAGTGCAGTAACGTTCCAAACATAGTTTTTTCCTTCCAATCTCAGCAGCGCCATCCCAAATGAACAGCGCCGCTCCAACTTTTCCATCTATCTTGCTGCCGTCGGTGTAAATATTACACCGACTATCCTTGCAAAGTTCCAGTTCCGCACTGTCCTCCACGCGTTTATACTCCAGCTCCATCAGGCACGCTGGATGTGGCATTTCGGTGTAAGGTACCGGCCTCTCCACATCTCGATCAGCTACCACCCGCCGGGAGTACCCCCTCTTGACCTTAAAGAAGGGCGGTTTCCCGCACCCTCACGTCAAGAGGCAGCATCCCCGCGAGCAGCAGCACCGAGTTGAGAGAGACCGTCCTGTATGCCTTGGCGATCTTCTGCCCGATACCCCGCTGTACCACCCCCAACCGCTTGCGTATCCCCAGTCTGTTAGACGCCGGTGCCCATACATTAGCCGCATACAAAACAATCGGTTCGACCACTGCCATATATATGGTCCTAATGATCTCCGATTCCAACCCCCAGTTGACCCTGGCAGTTCTCGACACCTGCTTATATACGTTCAGCGCTTTGCGGCATACGTTGTCCACGTGGGCGCTGAACGTAAGTTTCCGGTCGATCGTGAGCCCCAGGATCTTGATCTCGTCCGAAAGCCCGATGCGCTCCCCGCCCATGTCCAACACTAGGGGGTCGTACTTCAGTTTGTTCGTGACTAGCATGGCCTTGGTCTTGCTAGGCGCGAATCTCAACTTATTCCGAATCCCCCAGTCCCGGACACAGGCAAGCGCTGCATCAGCCTTCCTTTTAAGACTCTGGGTGTCTTTCTCGGTGAAAATCAGGACCACATCGTCCGCGCATGCTTGACAGTGGTCTCCCCTTTCATCCATCTGTTTCAATAGGGGGTCCAGCAATAGGTTCCAAAATGTTGATCCCCCTATCGAACCTTGCACACACCCTTTCGTTGTTTTCCTTATATACTCCTCACCAGCATACCTAACTCGTACCTTTCGGTCGGACAGATACGAGTCCACAAGCCGTCTATGGTTTACCGGACAATTTGTTTTGGCGAGTTCGCACCGTATTGCCGGCCACCACGCGTTATCGAAGGCTCCCTCTATGTCCAGGGATACAACTAGTACGACTTTTTTAAGCCGCACCTGCTCCCTAATATAGTTAATCATGACATAGAGGGAGTCCTCGGTTCCACGCTGTGGTGTAAATCCGTATTGGTGCGAACTCTGGTCCGGCAACACATACCATTTTATCCGATTTATAATCATCTTCTCTAAAATTTTTCCCAAAACTGGGAGTAAACCTATCGTTCGATACGACTTGGGACTCGTATAGTCCGACCTACCGGGTTTCCTTAAAACAACAGTCACGGCCTCCTTCCAAATGGTGGGGAAACACTCCAACTCTAAGCATATATTGTACATCTGCAAAAATAGGTCGGGATTTAGGGTGATCGCTGCCTTGCAAATGTCGGCAGTGAAGCCGTCCAGCCCCGGCGCCTTCTTTGCGCTGAAGCTCGACGCAGACCACACGAGTTCGTTCTTTGTAAACGGTGGATCTATATATCCCTCGTTATCAATCTAATTGATTGTCTCTGCCGTTGATTTTATTCTCGTGTGGTCTGCGTCGTCGCTATCAGCGCTATCCTCCGGATAGAAGGTTTGTGCCAGGATGCTGGCCGACTCCACCCCTCCAAGTGCAACGCCGTTCCGGACGAGGGGTAAATCCTCGTCCTTCGCGGCTGTGCTGCGTATCACCCTGTATATCCCGTCCCACATACTTTCCCTTTCTTGCTGTTCACAGAAATTTTTCCAACAGCTGGTCCGAGCCCTCCTCGACGCAGCCAGGTACTCTTCTTTGGACGCCAGGTACTGCTCCACCACCGATGCTCTCCGCACCGGTGCCGCGTACGATATCCGACGCTTCCGACGATTCACCTCCCTTTTTAGGCGGGTGAGTTCCTCGGTCCACCAAGGCAATCCCATCCTCCTACCGGTTCCGACTTTGGGTATACTCCTTTCACATGCGTTCTTGATCGAGTCCGTGAGCTCCTCGACCCTATCTTCCAAATTTGGCCCAGCTCCTGACTGAGCTGGGTCCAATTGGCCTTTCTCGTATTGTATACCCTAGTCGTCACCGTTCTGGCTCCCTCCCCCCTTGCCAGTTGTAGGTCGAATCGGATTGCCCTATGATCCGAGGTCGTCACATCCGCCTCCACACGCCAGTTCTGCACTGCAGGTAGGTGTCGGTGGAGCAGACCGTGACGTCCACACAACTTGTGTACCTTTTGCCACCTCTGACTGTGTCAAAAGTTGGCTCGGACCCCCTGTTGAGGATCTGTAGATCCTTCTCATCAAACAAACATCCTAATGCTTCACCTCTCACATCCATCCTTTCACTACCCCACCATGGGTTCCAGGCATTCAGGTCCTCTCCTAACAGCAGCTACCTGGTGCCGATGTTCTCGATAAGGTTCTCCATACACTGGGTATACGGGTCGAGTGGTTGGTCCCCTTCCAGGTAGACCGACACCACCCCAATGTCCCTGACACCAGTTTTCACTTTGGCGACCATGATGTTAGGGGTCGCCTGTGTCGGGCACTGAGCGATGTCGATCCGCCTGTCGAAGACCATTATTGCAGCCTTTATCAGGCCTCCGGGGTGTCCTTGATGTTGTAGGATTCTGACCCCCGGGTATTGCCTCACTCTCCCTATACTCCCAGTGTATGGTTCCTGCACCAGTGCAATATCAAATCCCTTGACCTGAGCGGACACTACCAGCTCCGAGGTAGCCTGCTGGCTCCTCTGGAGATTAGCCTGAATACACCTAATCTTTCCAACCCGACTATCCCGTGGGACGCCTTTAGCAATACGCTATTGTTGCCCTAGCTAAGGCGTCCCACTTCTTTCTTATAGGGCACACTGCGTCAAAAGCGTTATGGCCTTTGCCCATTATGCTATTTCTAGCACAGTTCCTACAGTTGGGCACCTCGCCACGCCGGCTCTCAGGACAGTCCCTTTTAAGATGGTCCCCTCCGCAGTGACTGCACAGGTCCCTCTCTTCCTTGCAGAACCTGCGGCTGTGCCCAAATCCCAAGCACCTTGTACACTGTACAAGGGGGGACTGGTCCTCCACCCGCACGTTCTGCAAGTCTACCCGTATGTGTCCCAGGCCGGTCGCCCTCTGCCAAAGCAGGGGCGACACGGTCAGGACCACGTCAATGCAGAGAGGATTCCTCACTCTCCTCCTGAACTTCACTGTCATTCTATCTTCTTCCTTTTTGAGGTCTCGAAAGAGACCCCCATTCTGGTTTCTTACAGCCTTAAGAATTTCCTCATCTGTATGTACTTTGATTACATCCTTAAGTACCAGAAGGGGGTCCCTGTTCTTGACCTCCTCAACCACCAGCCCTTTGCCTCTTCCATTTATCCTCTGTATTATTTTCTTCCTTTCTTCCTCATTCTTGCATCCAACTACAACCTTCCTGTCCTTCACCTTTCTTACCCTCTCCACTTGCACCCAACCATCTTTCACATCCACTGCCTTCCTTATCCTCTCTAACACCTCCTCTCCCGTTTCCTCTTTCTTTTCTGAGGACACGATCAGGGAATGCAGTGCCGTACGGCCCGGTGGGTTTACCTTTGCAGCCCCGGCCACTGCTCCCGCATAAGTGATCGGTCCTCTCCGGGGCCTTGGGGGGCTCCCCGCGATAGTGGTGCAGGGGGGGGGGGTCTCCCCGCGAGAGGGGTGCGGGGGGGGGGGAGGAACAGGGGGGCTCGCCGCGGGGGTGAGGGGGGGGGGGAAGAACAGCCCACCTTCCGTACGACACTACCCACCCACTCAGGCCCCAAAGCCTCTCCCAGCCCGGCTTTTTTAGGAATTTTTCCCTAAGTTTTTGGAATTTCTGGGGGGGGAAGTGGGATTCTGTGTTTGCCTTTACTTCCTCTATATATTAAGCCCTTAAAAAATTTTTAGGTATCTCAAGCGATTCTAAATTATATTTAATACTACCCTTAAAAAATTCGTATTAATTATTTAAAAATAGATACGGCAATAACACTTATGCCTACTTATACTCTATATGATACCCCTCCTTTTTACCTACTCTAATTGGAATTTCCTCCACAAAAATTTTTTTTAAAATAATTAATTAATTTAATTTATTTTTAGTCCGGCTCACCCTTGTCACCGACTCACCCTTGTCACACTGTTCGGATTAGGATTAGGCAGGGCGATTTGGAGTGGGTAGGGATACACAATTTATAACACACACTTTAATATAATAGCACAATAAAAAGAGAAAGAAAATCAAATTTATTTACCACCCCAGTAGTTTTGTCCCTGATAGTGACAGCCCCTGACAACTATGTGACAGCTACTGTCGTGGCCCTGACAGCCACCTGTCACTGACAGTGACAATGACACCTCAAACACTTAGCTAGTCTATATTTCAATTATGAGGTCCGTTCCCCTTTTGTCAACATCCTCTGTAATTCTATCTCTGTAAATAACATTAAACTTTAATATGCTTGTAATTATTATTATATTGTCCTTATACTTATGTGTGTACAGTCTTTTGTTTGTTTTTTTTTAACAATGTGGGTAACTATATGTAATGTGTGGGTGTCATTGTTATCAAGTTTGTCTGTGAAATGTGTCGTTTTGTGTCCGTCTATATTTACTCTATGTTGTTTTGTCCTATTCCTTTTTAGGGGTGGTTTTCAACTCAACATTCCAGTCTCCAAATTGAAACCAAAAGGAAGCTTTTATGTAGATCCCCATTGTGTATCAATCATCACCTTAATTGGCCTCCCCTGTTTTCAAGTATTCTCATAACTACGGGACATTGGCAATATTCGCAATCGCGACAGCGCCATTCCACTAAAGAAGAAGAAGAATTATGAGGAAGCGCTTTTAATTTTCCTCTTATGTCAGTGTATTCTTAATGAATACCTGCATGAATACCCCAGGTCAGGCGCCTTATTCTGTTATATATATTTTGCTGTATTGTATCCTATTTTTATATTATTTTTATTGTTAAATATCCTTGCAGGAATATGTCCTAGGGTATGTACTGGAGCTTCCAATACCCTTAGCCTATCCAATGGTCACTGTATACCTGCTTTCGGAATCCCTTTAGGTGATAGTCTATATAGTTATACCCTGATTCCGAATATGGGCGCGGCTGACGCAACCGACCTCGACAAACTTATCAATAAAGTTGCAATAATTCTTCGTTTATACAATTTCTCCAATAACTCGTCTTCTACTTATCTTTAGGGTTTCAAAGTTCCCAAACAGAGGGCCAGAAAACCAGGCTTTAAAATACTGATTTTTCTAGATTCTTTCTATTCCTACTTTTGTTATTATTACTGTCCAAATTTTGTAAACAATCCGATTAAAACTTTTCTTAGTATTTTACATAATTCTATTTCTACTTTTCACTATCGAAATACTGTTATTTTCAAATTTTTTATCTTGCTATATTACCTCTAATATTCCAAAAACATCCCCTCTATTACTTATTTATTAAATTATATTATATTTGCCGATTTTTGAACAATTTTATTTAGTTCTACAAATTTTTATCAATTTGGGAACTTTAACTCCCTATAACTTTGGTTCTATTGTAGCTATTATTACAAAATTTTTTGCCGCTTACAGTTTATTTCTTCGTCCTTGTTCCTCAGTTTTCTCCCTGCAGGTTTGTTGTCTCCCGGCTGCTCCAGAGTCTTCCACGGCGCTGCTCGAAACCACAATTTTGTGGTTTCCAGCTGATACAGCTGCACTTTTTCAGTGCTGCTGGTCGCAAATTGAAGAGGCTATATGCCTCCACCAAACCCAACTAGCACTCACTTCCTAAGTATCTCACTTCAGAAGATAGCCCCACGTGGTTTTTTATTTTATCTTGATATCCTGAGATACACTTGTCACTTGGTTTTTTAACTGACACGACTGTATAAGGGGCCCCTGGGCACTCCTTATGACAATACTTTGGTCGCCCTAGGCGACCTAATTTAGAATTTAATTTTCGATTTTCTCGGAAACCGCTGGTCGAAAAAATCCCAACTTTTGGGAATTTATAGGGGGCTATCCTATCTCACTTCTCACAATTAAAAAATGGTATGTCGCCGCTCAAAATCGAGCGGCGCACGCACTTTTATACTTTCTCCACTAGTTTTTTGCCGATAACTTTTTTATTTCTCACTCGATTTTCGAAATGGGCACCAATGGGTTGCTTATCATTGCGCGCATCCGTCGATATGCCACACTTTATACTTTTCACTTATTTACTATTTTTAATGATTTTTTGTTCGCGGAGCGTCTTAAAATCGCTGTTGTTGCTACGGCGGACTGTCTGAGACTGGTTTATCACTTTGATGTTGGCGGGCATCCTTACGGACCTAGTCACTACCTATTTGAAAATTCTTTCATCATTTGAAAGTCAACCTGGGTGAAGCCGGGACAGACCGCTAGTTATAACTAAACATATATCAAATTAAAGTAATCAAAAGTGTGAGACAGGTTTCAATATTCTTAGATCTTTGTCAGGGCTTTGGTGGGAATATTGTTCTTATATGCACAAATTAATGTATAATGCAATTATTTGCAGTACACAGTAGAGTACAGCATCCACATACAATTCAGTCAAGGCATTACTTTACCTGCCCTTTAAAAAAGAAGTTTAGTAAATATTTCATGGCATTTGTTCTCAAAACTGCGATGTTCTGATACTGCTCTGGATTTTGTATTCTTAAAGCTTTTATCCTGTCATTGACATAATCCGATACTTTCACCCGTATCTCAAGACCAAGTATGATTTTCTCAGGAAACATGGGTGACAATGTAACTAAAAAATATAAAACATTGAAATGTGTAATTTATAGTATAATTAATTCAAACGAGTTATTCCAAGATGTAATCAATACAAATACTAACCCAATAGTCCTCCATAACCACAACCAACATCTAGAAATTCTACTTTTTGAGTCTTATTGTTATCATTTTTTAAAATTGGATATAAAATTGTCCAGTCATAGTCATCCGGTTGAATCGGGCTAAAAAGATTAAGTACTTTTAAGTAAAGCTAACAGGTTTGGGTTCGGAAATGTTAACACAGAAACATGTATAAGTTCACCAGAAATGTCAGTACAGTAGTAAAAGTTGACTTTTTGTACAAACTATGGGAAACTTTACTTGGAGGGGAGATTGCTAAACACAATCCTGAAATTATAAATTAAAAATTAAACCAGAACAAAATAAACGTACAAAGTAATTATTAGGAATCCTTTACTAATCAAAACTCAAGTACAAGAGAGGATGTCTCAACAGCAAAGTAAATCTGTTTTTGAATCTGACACGTTTTGGGAAATACATAACACAAATACAATGGATGATGGTACGGAACTTTCAAGGCGCGACTCGCCTCCGACTCATACTTGGACGGCTCTAGTTTTTTCAAATCTATAATATTATTGATTCATGAAAAGATCAAAAAAATATATAAACCGAATAGGATTTCTTTTGGTCAAGCAGTACTCCATCATAGGATCTTCATTAAATTTCTATGGTATCATTTTGGACATATACGCTTTGAAATAAAAAAACGATTACTAGGTATCTATAATAAAATCATAAAGTACAAATGGCAAAGCAATCGGTAAAAAAAACAACATTTCGACGAACATTGAGAACCTCTTTTTTTTGAAGTCTGATATAAACGAAAACAATGACACTTACTACTCAAAACAATGATCAGCTATCGGGTTAGAATGGGCACGTTGCCTGTAATATTTTTTCTGAGGAAGTGCCATTATGTACCAATGTTAAAAAAATAACCTTGTTTTACCTAATGTCCAGTATGAAATGATTACAGTAGTTACGTAATGTTTAATGGATGGTACAATACATGAAACTTCCTGGTGTAATTATAATTTACTGCACATTTACTGTTGTTTAATACTGTAATCTATGGCTGTAACCCTAACTAATAATGATAATCACAGAGTATGTACAGTTTGATAATGACACTCATAGAGTAACCTATATGTTATGGAATATAGACGTCAGTCATTTTACCCGTTAGCGACATCTAGTGCGGTATGTTCGAGTCACGTCATGTGCAACATAATAACACGTACCTATATGAAGTACATACACGTAAATACGTACAAATATAACCTAACTATGCAGGTGCTAGGTACTTAATGCAAGTTTGATTTTCTAACTAATATAATAATATACTTTAACAACACAGATTTACATAGTAAAGACGTGCATAAGTCTTTACTGAAACGACTCAGTGAGTCAGTGAGTCGTTTCTTTGAAGTGATCTGCTGATCTCATTGAATACCACAGACTACTAAGAATTGAGTACCTACAAAGGGGAATCGCGATTCACAGGCATTGGACAATTTTATAATTTATCATTGCGCGTTTTTATCGTCACGTTTTTAAAGTCCGAAATACAATAAGTAAGCAAAATATTTTCTATTATGGCGTGACGAAGCAGCTTTTTCAACGTCCACGGCATGACGTTTTCATGAACGGTAAAAACGTTCAACGGAAAATTATAAAAGCGGCCATTCCCTTCTGTCAAGGTATAGTTAACTAATAGCCACGATACAATGAAAATTAGTTTTGAATCGATTCGTTACCATTACTATAAAACTATAATCGCACTATACTGAACTTTGGATTGACTTAAATTCGTAGTCTGGCCAGCGAGTGGTCTTAGGGCAGGTATTGAAATCTTTTAAATGGCGACATCATTTTCCGTCAAACGATTGTCCAAATTTCTGCTTCTAACCTCGACTCCTATTATTTTTTTTGCAATTTTACGTCGAAAATGTCAAAAACAATTAAGAGCGGTATCTGGAACAAGTTATTTACCATGATTAAGAGTTATAATCGCGTAAAAAGTGATACAGATTATGTACTAGCGCAAAAAGAACAAATTTTGGATGAAATCGTTTCAATAGCAGGTAACTTTACATCACGTTTTGATACTTTGCCTGTGTTTTCGCTTTTGAATTCATTCTTATTGTCGTTACTTCCTAATTACTTACGTACGTTTCTTTTCAGACGTCATAGATAACGAAACTATTAAACAAATAATTAAGAACTTAGTTGGAGATTTAGAAAATGATCAAAATAATGAATCAATCACCTCTGAAACAGGATGTATGTCAAGAATCTCCACTGACAGGTTTTATTACTTTTAATTTGATTCATTCAATTGGATTTATTATTCCTAAAAATTACAAAAACAAATCTTTTTTTCCTTAATTTCCCGCAATTAGTGTAAGAACATGGCGAAATATAAAAAAGGAAGGTTTTATTAACCAAGGAGAGTGAACTTTGACATAATACGCAATAAAATTAATGAATTTTATTGTCTAAAGAAACTAGTTTCAACACTTAGAAGTTGAAAGGATATCGAGAAACATTGCGTCTATTATTGCACAAAAATGGCTTCGGGTTCAAAAGGAACCGAAGTGAGAGGTCTATCTTAATAGAAAAATTTGAAATATCTGCATGGAGGCATAAGTATATTAGGAAAATTCATGAAAAGCGGCAGCAAGAGAAAATTACTTTACATCGATGAAAATTACAACCATCACAATTACAAGCCTAAAAAGTCATGGCACGGACCGTCAACAAGTGGTGTGGTTGATGAAATATCTTCTGGTAAACGACATATTATAGTTGATGTTGGATCAGAGAAAGGCTTCGTACCTAATGCATTGCTACTCTTCAGCACAAAGTAAAAAATGGCAGATTGTCATGATGATATGAACAGGAATCATTTCATGAAGTGCTTAGATGAGAAATTGATTCTTAATTTAATAGAACCTAGTGTGATTGTTATGGATAATGCTAGTTACTCGTACATGTTACTCGAATCAACAAGTCACCAACAATGAAGAATTTAAAAGCTGATATTCAGAAATGACTCATTCAAAACAATATTCTATTTGAAGATTGCTTTACTGTTAAAACTTTGCTTGAAGATTGCTTTATTGTTAAAACTACATGGCCATTGGCCATGCAGTTTTAACATGACCTCCATATCACTGTGACCTCAATGCCATAGAGCTTACATGGAGCTTAGCAAAAGGAAAATAGCAAGCAAAAATTTAGCTGTGGAAGGTTAACAAATAGAACATCTAATTAAAGTGTATTTTAAGAGTGAGTCCATGTTATTTATGTTAAAAATTATTACAAATAAGAGACAGGATAATAAAGAAGGAATTGGAACCATTCATCATCAAGACCCGTGATGACGAAAGTGAAAGCGATGATTCATACTCAGGTATTGAATTTGATTATGAAACAGACTAATGATTAAACTCTTTTTAAAATAAAATACATTTTTTTGTTTCTTTTTTACATCCACGTTGTGGCTGGAATCTGGCCAGAGTTGTTTATCCGTAGCTAGGTACTATTCAGATCATTATAAGGCCTTCGCTACTAATATGGTTTCAGTTAGTCTTACATTCTATAGGCTCTTTTTATGGCAGACATTTCATTGGGAAATTTGTTCAGTTTTAATAATATAATTTCTCTGTTTGTTTAATTTGTAACTCCCACATCTGACTCTTGCCCTTAATTGAATGCACGCACAATATCGTAATTTACTTTAGAGGTATAAACAAACACCATTCGAAAGGGATTCTGAAAAACTAAAATATTTAATTGATATAAAGTATTAAATTGATGTTTTGGACTATTTTCAGTGTTGACTACGGAAAGATTTTTAAAACCACGTTTTCTTTGTGACACGACTCGTTGGCTATAGTTCGTGAGATTTAATAGGTCGGATTTGACGTTTCATAATTTTCATGCCGCTATAACTTTGTATTAACGTTCCTGATACCTAATACAAATTCAATTAAGTAAATGCTGAATAAAAAAACGTTATTTATTTTTCCCACTACTGATCATTACACAAAACTACTAACTTTGATTTCTTTTAGTTAAAAACAGATATTTCCTTATATATCTTCAAAAGAATTTTCTAAATGGACGTTGTTACAATGTTATATCACGAGGCGTATTGCTCTAGTACTGCGACTATTTGCAATCGTTTCGTTACCAGACGAAATCGATAATCGATTGAAATGTCGTAATAATTGAATTATTTAAAATTAAGACATCATAATATTTTTTAAATAATTTTAGTTCTGTATTCTTTTTTTGATGAGTTTACTGAGAGAAGCATGTAATCAAATATCAAAGGGTGACTGAGCTAAGGTGGTGGAGAAAACAAAAAAAATAATAAAAGAAGACTTTGAAAGAGACGTCAGAATAGACAATTTAATTGAAAATGAATTAATCATAATAATGGGAGACGAAGATAGCTCTACGGACATGGATCCAAGCTCAGAAAATGATTAAATATTTATTTTTCACCAATATTACAGTCTGCGTTTATTTACTACTATAGGAAGTTTTTTATACATTAGTCCCAAAAAATAAATATATCGAATTAAGTTTATTCATATACTTAAATATGTTTTACTGTAACAAATACCATATCTCAACAAACGTACTATGTAGCTAAGAAACTAATAATCATATGTGAAATATTATGATGTTATTATGAACATCAAACAATGGTATCGATTTTCGTTAGAATTTCGATTTCGATTTCGTTCGTTCGACTTCGTTAAAGCAACATATGGAGATATTTAATTGATTCGCGCACGTTGAGAATTGATGATCCAGATGATTCAAATGATCCAAATAAAACGTTTTACTGATTCGATTCTTTTGGACTGATCCAGATGCAAATAACACAATCACATCGAAGATAACGTTTTGCCATGCCTATTACAGAGATCAAACCAAATAGAACTCTAGCAGGGTCATTTCACGTCATTCTAAATTCATGTAAATGGTTGACCTTCGTAATAATCTTAGATCTAGCATAGTTAGATGTCACTACTAGTTTTTTATTTCGAGTGTTGAACTTTTTGTCCATTATTCTATAAATAGTGATAACTCAGTTGCATTCGACTTTGCCTTATATGCATATTGAGAAGAAAAAAATGCGTGTAACATTCGAACTCAACCCTTCTTAACACGTTCGCGGACACTAAATCACACGTTTGACACCAAAATTTTGTATGAGAATTTTGAAGATGTCATAGAAACTTCGTCATATTGCAGGCAACATTTACGTTTTCATGTGATAACAAATGCTATAACAGGTGCCTGCTTAACAGCTGCGTCTTATTTAGAGATTAGAGCACTGTATTATATGACAGCAGCTCCTAAAGCATTCGACTTACATAGTAGCTCTGTCATATTCTATCGATACTTCCCTATGATATATATGACAGCGACGAAAACTGCTCATTGAGTTGGTTACAATTCTGAAAGTTTCTTATTAATTTATTTGCAAAGATTTTGACTTGGCTCGTGACTTCAAGACAAAGTGACTTCAAGTACTTATAAACAAGACTTAGTCGTCTTGTTTATAAGTACCAATAAAATCAACGGTTTTTATTGGTACTTATAAACAAGACAACTAAGTAAAACTCATTTAAAATATGTGATAAATGTATTACAGTTATAATACTCATAAATAATAATATAGAAAACGACATTACAATACTTATCGAAAGATCAAAAGAATGCATAAAAATGCAGGCCACGCGTAAAAATTCAACACGTTTAGAAAGCTGCTCTCTCCGGCGCGCTCAACAAGCTACTGAGTACTGCTGAGGACGACGAGACCATCATACAAACAGGGATGCTATAGCATACGTGCGTTTGAGTGGGAGGTACAGAGAGGTGGGGTCAAGCCAATTTTTAAATGTGTACCTTATCGTAATATAGGACACTAAACGACCTACGTCGGTCGATACAGTGACACAATGTATGTGGATACTTAAATTTGTTAATGGAATGGGTCTTCTTTAGCATTTCTGTCTGAGAAAGTTGAATCAAGTTCGATTGCTATAGCATCCGTGACACAATATTGAAGGCAAATAGGGATGCTATAGCGTTCGCATCCGCTAACGTGTTTATAAAGAGTGGTAATGGGTCTTTTTGGCGGAAACGGTAGAATGAGATTGCCATTTCATTTAGATTTTATATTTTTTACATTTTTGGTTTTAAAGTATAACGGTGATAATATATTGTGTTTTAAAATTCTGTGTAAGGGAAAAGAATAGAGATGATCTAAATAAACATGTGTATCTGAAGTTTTCGCGTTCTTCCAATAAGTCCTTTTTAACTTCAGTAAAGCCTACCATCACTTTATTGGAGGAGTTTTCTTAGTTGTAAGAAGAAAAAACTAATTTACATTAAATATGTGCTCCATGTATTCGTCATGAATTATATAAAACAAATCTGTGACGTGATTATAATAATTTATGACAAGGTGTTTCTTCAGAAGTTGTGGTAAGGCTCATGGCCTTATTTTCAATGCCTTATGAAATATTACAAAAAAAAATAAGAACAATAATTTTGTGCCGTACATCTGCGATTTTTGATTTTTGTGTCGTTGTGTTTGTATTTCTATAAATTATATTGAAATTTTTCTTAAAATTTTATATTATCTAATGAATATGTAGTGATTTCTAATTGCTGCGCTCTACTTATACAAATTCTGGGTATGTATACTTAATACAAACTAAATTATGTTGTAATAGAATAAGTAGACAATGTTAGGATAACTACACAACAATGTTAATTTATTTATAGATTTGTTACTTGGAATTGAATTGTATTAGACCAACAAGTTTATCACATAATTGGCGTGGTGTAAGGTATCATCCATATAAATTGTGGATGCGAGGAATACAAAAAACGATTAAAAACAAAAACATCATAATGGTTTGCCTTACTACCTGTGCAATATTGATTAAACAAGAAATCATTAATTAACGACACTGTTACTGATTGATATACTCTTAAGGTCATATCCAAAAATGAAGGAGAAATGAAACTGGAGGCAAAAGAAATGTAAGACCTGCAATGCTTGGCACTCCATTCTCTGACTGCCGCGTTAGGAATATATCGTGAAGATATTTAGATGAACTATGTAAAATAACCTCAAGACACATTTTGCAAGTTGAGAGTTAAACACCAGATCGGAATTGGCTCTATAAGAACACTTTTTGAGTAGGTTAGGTTAGCATGTTGACCACAATGCGTGAGCCAAGCGAGCGGAGTGAGCCAAGCGAGCAGAGTGAGCGTGCCCCGGTAGCGGCCGGCGAAGCGCCAGAACAGAATCGGCACATTAAAATTCACTGGTCAATTGCAACAAATCACAAAAATCGAATTCAATCACCGACACCTCAATAATACACCTCATCATGTATAAAAACACGTAAGCGGTAGTAAATATAAAGTACTTCCGACATGTATGTATAATAACCAATAATTTGCATTCAAAAATCCTTTATATTTAAAAAATGTTGTTTTCATAATTGAAATTAATTGAATTTCTTTAAATTATCTATTAATTTTACACAAGATTTATAATGTCTAAATAGTTACAATTCGTATAATCTTCATGATTCATGATAATTATAGTCTGTGGCTTTAAAGCTTTCATTTATTTATTTTTCCTGTTATGTGTTACTATAAATTAAATAAAAATTAAAAGCATATTAGCATATTCAACTACAACTTTTGAAACAAGAGTTGATTAGTTGAGAAAATAAAATTATATGACAAGTGTTATCTAATATTACAACACTGTGACCTCATTTTTTGATAAAATTTTTTTGTTATTTCTCATATTTCCATGCAGAAAGTTAAATGAACTGTTCCTACCACAGTTTATTACTTTATATTGTAGTTCTGTACCATCGAGGCTTCATTTACTATTTGCAGGCAGAAAACATTTATTTTTACTTAAAAAAAGAAATGTTTTATACTACATACTATTAAATAATCTATATCCACGTTAAGCATGTTCGAAGCAAATACGTTTTTCTTATTGTCTCCTTCCCTTTACTCCTCCAGTAAAGTGATAGTAGGCTTTACTAAAGTTACAAAAGCCTTCTTGGAAGAGCGCGAAAATGTCAGCTACGCATGTTTATTTAGACCTACTGCATTCTTTTCACTTATACAGAACTTTTAAACACAATATAATATTACTTTTGTATTTATTAATATGTACTCCAAAAATGTAAAAAATAGAAAATCTAAATGAAATGACAATGGTCACCTCTCCCGTTTCCACCAAAAAGTATCAGACCTTTTTTGTTTTTTTTTTAATATTTTGAAATAATATGTCTAAATTCAGTTTGCAACAATTAAAAACACATATCACTTTAATAATGTGCTTATAAGAATAAAATAAAATGAAAAATAATTATAAAAACATAGACTTCATACAGCCTATCTATGAAGTGAGGCAAATAAAACAAAATAAAATGTAGATGTGTGGATTCTGTTTTCATCAAGACATCAAGCTTTTTCTTATTCATTTTTTTTTGTAATCATATTATTATATTCATAGTGAAAGTGAAATTGAAAAGCACAGTAGTGCTGGATGGTTTAAAACTAAATCACAAATAAAAAATCTACTGTTACTGCTGTTTTCATTAACACCTAGCGAAGCGAGTGGGAAACGGCTAGTAATTTTATAAAGCAGCAATGCTCAAATAAGGCAGATTCCTTCAATATGACATCCAAACTAACTACATGTAAACAAGGAGGCTCTGAATGAAGCGACATACTATGACCAAACTCATACTGGGTGGTGTTTAGATTTGTTCTGCTATGACATATACATACTTACCTACCTTTACCCATATACGCATACATAGGTTACGTCAATGAATGCGAAATTTAATATGGAATGATTAGTATAGAAAGAGATAGTAATTAATTATCAGCTAAGAGTTGCGTTTGAAATATCACGTAATCTGTCTCTATTGCACTACAGCTGCTGACACTATTCTCTACTTCGCAACCATCATTCTAAATAATTTATATTGTTTTGTAATTAATTTAAAAATTAAAATATTAAGACCATTTTTATTTACATTACATATGGTACATAACTCCTTCATCCTTTTTTATCTTTGAATCGTAATTTTTACACTTCCTGAATACACAACTCAGGATTTTGGAAATAGGAACAATATTTCAGTTACGTTAAATCACTTGCTGCTATTGCTAAATCAAATTACAACAATTCCAGTCCCTGCACTTTAGTAGTAAATCTTAATCTCACTTAAGTTTAGACTTTTTAGTATCCATAAAAAAATTAAAATGTGAAAAAATTGAGTATTCGATCAGCTTGACTATTCCCTCCCTCCTTGTCTACGAAATTACTGGATCTAGAATTATAAAGATTTCAGAAAATATAATAAAGGCTTGGTTAAAGTTTATACAGATAAAATAACAAAAGTTCTAAATCTAGATCTCCAGAAGTATGTATAATAGATCTTAGATAATAGATCTTTGTTGTAATAATGTTAGTTACTTTTTATATGCGCTTGTAGTGAAATAGTGCAATTTATAGACTTGATTTCTACTTATTTGCTGGCTTGTAAATGTAGCGGCATTCGATGTGATTGTGGCCAGTTGTTTTGACGTTGGCGCCCACGTGGGCTCACCATCACCGAACCGCAAGGCGCGACTCAGTCTGTCGCTGCCGTCGTCCGCGTTACACGTTTGTAAGCGTGACGCTTGCAGCACGCGATTACGTCTATTGCGAAATGTTATCAATACTTAATGTCGCGTTCCTTAAATAACATTCAGTTCCGCCGTTCTTAAGTTTTCTAGTTAAATGTGAAATTTTAAAATGAAGAAGCAGGATCCACAGTGTAGTTTGACGAGAACCGGGTGTGGATCGAGGCCGGCGCGCTTACTCACGGACAGTATATCGTCCGATGAGGGGATGGAGACAGAAAACTTGCTGGCTTCCCAGCTATCTCCTGTCATGACTCCCGGGGGACGTCGAGAGTCGCTAACAGCGCCGCCGTCGCCCACCGATTCCCGAAAAAAGCGGGATCACCCTCGCCATCACATTTACATGAACCACTTACATCATCTTATCCACTGGAGAGATATCTGGGGTGGAGAGCCTCACAAGGGTCACGAGGTATAGAAGTTAATGGACTATACTGCATCATATTATTTATGTATAGTTTTAACTTCCGTTCACCAATAACGAACTGTTTCTCAGCTAGTCATTTGTTACTTTTGCCTTTTTTTTGTCATAGTGAGCTCTTTATATTTTGCGATTTGTTTTAACTAGGTCTTAAATGTTATCATTTCTTATTCGAAAACCAGGATTGAATATCGTTTAAAACTCTATTTACAATAATTCTTTCGTCTGTTCGGAATGAAATCATTAGGTATTCATTACCAGTCAAAATGTTTATTTAACTGGGTGTTGGTTTCGTATCTCTGACCTTGGTTTCTTTCTTTTGTCCCGAAGTATAATAGCGAAATATTTATTGCCAAGATTTCCTTAAGGTTTCTCAACTCCAAAATTTCCTTATTTCTCAGTTTATTTTGAAATTAGTAGCTGTTTTGAATTACACTTACAAAGCAATAAGTGACAGCATTTCGTCACATGTCATAATACCGTAGGCACAACAAGTGCACGCCACACTTCATTACATGTTTGCTGAACAGCTTGTCCTGAATCCGATACTACGAAAATGAAGTTCATTGAACACAAAACCTCGCTTCTATTTTGAGCTGCTATGGGACTTGCATTGACCTTTTGCTATGCCACATTACACAGCTGAAATGAAGTCCTTGTTATAAATTTTTAACCAATTATTATCACAATAACTTTAATTATTTCAAAATATATTAGAATAGAAAAATAACAGATTTCCAAATTATTATTAACTAAGTTATTAAAGTAAGTTATTACTTAACTATAATAAACGGTGATAAAAACATATAACGAAACAATTCTCATATTGATAAGAAGTATGAGATCGAAATAATTTATAATCTTAAACCTCGAAATTACTTGATTAGTTGCATGAGCGACGGTTGCATGTTTGTCCTAATGTAAGCATAAATCGTTACAGTTAATGTCTTACGTTTATTCCTGTATAATTACTTAGACATGTATTCATTATAATATACATTAATACATGTTGATGTAACTCTTATTAATATATACCTTTAAAAACATAACCTTCCGTAGTCAGGTAAAAATTGCGGTTTCAACTCGCCTGTACCAACGCTGATTTAATTATGGGATATATATAATGGAATGGTGCTACAGAATTAGTGATTTTATCTACAAATCTCGATATTTAAAATTGACGGTTTTCGCTATAAATTTGCTACTTTTTATATAAATCACATCAACTTTAACATTAATAATCTTTATTATTATTATTATTGTTGTTTAATGCACTAGCAGCTCTTGGAGCTGATGCGTGCATATCACTAGCACTTTGTTTACACTTGTAAGGTATGTAGTTTCAGGTGTCTATCAAGTCTATTTTTGAAACAGTTCACAGTTGGAGCGTCAGTCACATGAGAAGGCAACGCGTTCCATGTATTAATCACACGGACCGGTAGAAAGTTCTTTCTAGGAACGCTGGCACATATTGGCTTAGAAAGCTTTTTTGAGTGTCCTCTTAAGTTTCTTGGATGGTATGGCTCATATAATTCTCTCACAGAATCAGCATCGTAACACCCATTCAGAATTTTGAAAGTTTCTATGAGGTCACCTCTTTTTCTTCGCTGTTCCAGTGTAGTTAGGTTTAATTCATGAAGCCCTTCTTCATATGGCTTGTGTCTAAGATATGCAACCATTTTTGTGGCTTTCCTTTGAACCTTTTCTAACAACTCTTATGTCCTTTTTGAAATACGGACTCCATATTTGGAAAGCGTATTCAAGCAGCGGGCGTATGTAAGTTTTGTATAGGCAACAAAATATCTCTTTTGTTATTATGTAAAATGCCTTACGAATTGCATATAAAATTGAATTAGCTTTCTTTGCTATGTTAGAAATGTGTACATCCCATTTAAGATTGTACGTAATAGTCACTCCAAGATCTTTTTGCATATGCACAGATGTAAGAGGTACAAAATCGATGGTGTAGTCATACTTGGGATTATTATTTCCAATATACAAGACTGTGCACTTTGTAGCCTTAAGAGAGAGGAACCAGTCCTTTGTCCACTGTATTATGCGATCTAAGTCTTGTTGTATGATATTATAACTAACCAGTGGGTTTCCAAATATTTTGGTGTCGTCTGCGAACATGGATATGTTAGACTGGACAGCTTGTTTTAGATCTGTTACAAAAATACCAAAAAGTATAGGACCGAGCACTGAACCCTGTGGTATACCACTGTAGACACTATGAGCATCAGATAATGGTTCACCAACCCTAACTTTAAACGTCCAGTCTTAGGAAGTCAGAGATCCATTGTAGGAGCTGTCCTCGTATACCAAAATGTTCTAGCTTCACAATAAGTCTTTTAATAGGCACTCTTATCAAATGCCTTCTCATAATCCAAGTAGATGACATCTGTGGGTTGGTGATTATTCCAGTTACTTGTGAATTTGTTCAAGCATCCTAGCAAGTTAGTTATTGTAGATCTATTCGGTACAAATCCATGTTGTTCTTCAATTATAATATTTTCCATATTGATGAAGTTTCTGAGTTCAATTGCTATTATTTTCTCCATAGTCTTGCAAACAATGCCGTTGAGACTAATTGGGCGGTAATTGACTGCAAGGTGTTTATCACCTTTTTTGTATATAGGGGTAACATATGCTTCCTTCCAGGCCTGTGGCAACTGACCTTGTTGCAATGACCAGTTCATAATGTGCGATAGTTGGTGACAAACAAGTCGGCTGCATTTTTTCAACACTATTGATGGAAGATCATCTGGTCCTGTAGATCTGTTATCGTCAAAAGTGGCCAAGGCTTTGGATACATTTTCTGGAGTGAACTGGAAAGACTGTATTGCATTTTATATACGTGGAGTATTTACATTAGGCAGCTGCACACTCAGAGCTTCCTTAATAAAGAACTTTTCGAATTGGTGGGCAAACAAGTTTGCTACTTCCTCCTGATTGTTGGTAATGACATTTCGGTTATCTTTTAGTGAATGTGGCACTGACACTGTTGTTGATAATTGCTGTCGTACATATGAATAAAACGATTTAAGCCCACTGTGTACTACTTGCTTCTCAAATTCCTTTCTTAATTTTCTAACTAAAGTAATTAGTTTATTATTCACTGTACGGTATTCTTTGTATGCAGTATCTGAACCACTCAGTATATATTTCTTCCACATCTGTTTTTTTTTGTAGCGCACATTGCAGTACATGTGGGCTTATCCAAGGTTTGTTTATATTAATTTTTTTATTTTTCTTTTTAAAAGGCACACGAGTTTCAATTGCTTTATGAACATGTGATGCAAATTTTGTCCAAGCAGTCTCAACATTTGACTCTGTATGGTATATTAATGCCACTGCAAGTATTGTGCTTATGTCATCATAGTATTCCTTGTAGAAATTCTTGGTTTTTGAGGTAAGGGTTTAATGGATTGGTTTAGGATTTGTATTGTAGCCAAAAGTACCAAGTGGTCACTCTTTCCGATACCAGGATGGTATTGTATGTCAGTACATACATTTTCCTCGTTGCAAAAAATCAAGTCTAAAGTTGATTCCTCATTGTTACGCTTCCTTGTGATTTTGTCAACATGTTAATTAAGATTACTGTTTATATACATTTCCAGGAAATATTCATCAAGTTTGTTATACGTTTCACAGTCAGGGTTTTGTAAGGGCCAAACAATATCAGGAAAATTGAAATCCCCCATAATGGAAAGAGTTTCGTTCCCCTCACATGCATGTTTTATAGTGTCAAATAGTTTCTTGTCACTATCTTCAAGTGTGTAATGGATGGGACGGTATACTACTGCAATCAACATTTTGAAGTTCTCCAATTTTAAGTTTAGCCACAATGATTCTACTTCTTTGTTATTGTTATAAGTTGGATGTAGTGTTACATGTATGGGAAAACCATTAAGTTCGTAGGCAACATAGATGGCCACTCCTCCCCATCCAGTCCCTTTTATCCTATCATGCCTGTATAATACATATCCTTTTATATTTACTAAGCTTCTGTTATTAATGGTTTTAAATGTGTCTCAATAATAATAATAATGCAAGTTGGTTGTAATTTATTTACTTCTACAATTAGCAAATCTCTTTTAGCCATAAGGGACGCCAAGTTCGTATACAAAATAGTTAGCTCAGTTATCTTGCTTTGGTTATAACTTTTTTGTACTGATTATTTATTTTCGGTATGTTATTAATATATTTTGTAGTTAAATCACACGCACCATTATCAGTTCTCATTTTCAACTCTTCTCGTAAATTAGACAAATATTCTCGTTAATATGGTGTGAGATCATTTTTAGCAGACATTGTCTGTGGTAACTTTTTAGTGTTCTTCAATACAGTCAAAGCTGCTTTTTTATTTGGGAAAATAACCTTCAATGGGCGCGGCTTGGAGTCCTGCTTAGGTTTACCCAAGCGAATCACAGCAACTGGTGTAACACAGTCAGGAATGTCGGCTAAAGCTTGTTGTATCTGCTTTGTGTCATGCTGTACACTAATCTTTGTCTCTTACAGCGTCACCAGTTTAGAGGTTACACTCATTAATACCGAAAAATATGACATTAGCACTTCGTTTTTTCCTTTCCGTTAATTCTCCAAGAATGCTTTCCCATACTTGTGTTATGGCAGAGGTTGGCTTTCAAGGCATCTATTTCATTTTTTATCTGAGAAACGGTATTTCTAAGAGCTATTAACTGACGCACACCCAGTTCGCACTCAGGGCACAAGTACTTCAAAGTTGGTGATTGCAATACTATCACTCTCGACTCCGTGACCAATAAACCACTGCATTTCACACATATTTCTCTCTCACAACCCTGACACTTTATCTTCAGATTTTTATCAACTTTTGGCACATTATTTTCACATTTCAGACATTTTACAGATATTTTGTTGTATTTAATTGTAGTTTGGCAGGCAAACACAAACAGGTGAAATAGGTCCGTGGTTTCACAATCGTAAGTATATGTAATCGTGAATATTGTTCAGAGGTAACACTGTTTCTAATTAATTGTATTGTAATTATCACAACAAAACAATTTCCAACATAAAATTGATTGTTTTAGTATTTTTAATAAGTAATTTGTTTGTCTAAACTCAAAAACACAAGTGCACTTAAAAAGGTGGGTAGATTTTTTTCCTTCTTCTTCTCTTCTTTTTTGCTATAAAAAGATCTTTGCTATAAAAAGATGGTAAATTTCAAAATTAAGTTACTACAATAAAATTTTGGTTACAACTTCAATCACTGAAACTTTAATGTAGTGTAATGGTGATAATAAATGCTTGGGAGGAAATTGTGAGGACAAATGCAGGCTAAGGTTCAGATTGTTTCACATTCGGTAAATTTTGCTAAAATTTTTTGTAAATATGCAAACAACGATATATTTGTCGTCAAATAGCCATTATCAGAAGGCGAGAAGTTTGCTTCGCGGCAGCCGTCCATTGGCGTCAAGGCGTCAAGGGGATACTCGGGCGAGGCGAGGAGAAATGATAAGACTTGATAGGTTCAAATCAATGTTCTTACGAAGCAATTAAATAGAAATTATATGTTACAATCAGATCTCAACGTAATTATATGATCACAATTAAATTAACGAGGGTAATTCACAAAACGGGTTGCGCTCCGCTGAGTGCGTGATGCGTGTGGCGGCGATAGTTGCCTTTTTTCGTCTGACACCTGCTGTCATCATTCCCGCCACTACGCGTCAGCGCTCATAGTTACACAATATTAGTGGAAGTAGTGCTAATTTGTAATCTATGGTTGATTCGCCGCTATATTAATTTGTCTGTGGTTGACGTGCCGTCATATTTATAAGACTTTTTTTGGTTAGGTTAGTTTAGGTCTGTTTACCACAACACGCGAGCCGAGCGAGCGAAGCGAGTGTGCCGTGGCAGCGCCCGGCGAAGCTCCACATTGGAATCCGCTTTATACATGGAGCAGTATTGAAACAGAAGTCCGCACTCTAAAGAGATAGTTAGTCGAGAAATTAATCTCGAAACATCTCTATAATCCTCTATCTCTTTTTATCCTGTACTGTTGGTATATATATATAATAGCAATGTTATATAGTATACTAGTAGGTGTATTTTTGAATTATTTTCAAGAACAGTATTGAAACGAGTCCGCACTCTAGAGACATAGTTGAAGTCGAGAAATTTAATCTCGTAACATCTCTATAATCCTCCATTTTTTTTCAGTTTTTGCTGTTGGTATATGTACATATATATAGCAATCTTATACAGGAAGAATTTTTTCGCACTACGGAAACTTAAATATTAAGATCTGTGATGAAAATAGAAATACACGTATTTTTTTTTAGGGTCGCTTTGTACAAAAATCATAAGTTATAAAATCATAAATTTTCCCAAAATCATCGCGACGTTCATGCACACCTCGGACCAGCTGGCGGCCGGGTCATTCACCTCATTCATACGATGCAAATTTTGCCTTCTTACTTTCACGGGCTTGAGACCGTTAAATTACAAAAGGTTTGTTCGATTTTTTGTGATTTCAATGACTAATAATTAATTAATGATTAAAAGAAATTTTATAAACTGTTGTTTAAAGTAACAAAATCAAATAGCAGCTTTTGCATTCAGGCGTATTTTAAAAAATTGAATCAACTTATGTAACAATTAATTAATTAAAAATAAAATAATCACACCTTTACTAAAAATCAAACTCCATTTCTCTCTAAACAGTCTAGTAGGTATTTTCAATTTTGTATGACTCAATTTAGATTTGGTTGGCCACGTCCTTGAACGTAGGTCGCACAGAATTCCTAGGAACGTCGCACGGGGATAGCGGAGGGGGCGGAAGGCGCTTGAGCCGCGCACACAGGGGGTCGCGTCAGTCGTCCGCGCAACCCTGTGTGATATGATTGCTTTTATTTTTCGCTCCTGTATTCCGCTGGTCGCGTGCGCGAGTAGGTACTCACACCGCGAATATTACGTGATGGTGCGGTGTTACATTTGGCTCAAAGAGGCTCAAAGCCTTGCAGACTTAAGTGCTTATAGTACGTGCGTTTGACGAAGTGAAAAGTAACAATTTAGTGCTCAGCAAATTAAAAGAAAATGTACAAAAACGTGCTAGACTTTGTATAGAAAGAAATGGATTGCATTTTGAACATTTGGTAAAGTATGATTAAGTTTGATTTTTAGTGAATAGGCGATTATTTCATTTTTAATTATTTATAATTGTACATAAGTTGATTCAAATTTTTTAAATACGCCTGAATGCAAAAGCTATTATCTGATTTTGTTACTTTAAACGAGTTGTTTACTAAATTTCTTTTAATCAATTATTAGTTACATTCAAATCACCAAAAAACGAACAACCCTTTTGTATTTTGACGGTCCTAAGCCCGTGAAAGTATGAAGGGAAAATTTGCAACTTATGAATGAGGTGAACGACCCGGCGGCGTGCGGACCAGCTGAGCTTAGGTGCGCTTGAACGTCGCGATTATTTTGAAACAACTTTGTGGTGTCATAACTTATGATTTTAGTACTGAGCGACACTAAAAAAAAAAAAAAAATACGTATATTTTTATTTTCATCACAGATCATTATATTTAAGTTTGCATAATGCGAAAAAATTCACTCTGTATATACTAGTAGCAGGTGTATTTTCGAGTTATTTCCAGGAGTTAAGAGATGGTCGCACAATGCATCAACTTCATTCACTGCGCCGGATATGTCGGCATTGTCAGGATGACAGCTTGTCAAGTTTATTTATTTAGTTTATAGAAAATGCTAATTGTTGGAATCTTTTTTATGGTTACCATAATTATGATGTTTTTGTGATCCTCATCTTTACGGGACGTTGGCAATATTCGCAATCGCGAAGGTGCCATTCAACTAAAGAAGAAGAAGAAGTAGAAAATGCTATTTTTCATAGCACAATCTATTATTTTAAATGATTGCTTATTTTTTTATTGTCAATAACTATTTTATAGCATCTCGAAATTTTTAAAGCTAATATATTTAATGAAGGATTAACATTTTATTGTGTAACAAATGTTTTATTAGCAATTCATAGCAATTTTGTCTATATTTTCACCAATTTTGAAGCGCCATTAAATGCATCCCTTTTATTATTGTTACAACTTACCGTACCGTACAACTTGTGATAACTACAAGACCATAATATCAACGAGACGTACTCGTGTATGTTCAATTAATTTTGACAAATCATCGCAGTAAATTGCTGTTTATTGGACTTATTTTAAAAATTATGAGATAATAGTAGATTGTTGCACCAAGCACAGTATTTTATTATTGTACGAATACAAGAGTTTACAATGAGCGTAAAACAATTAGCGAGGTACAAATCTACTTTTCTTTCAGTGAGAAAACTGGATCGTAGTAGAAAGTTTTTAGTAACCTGATTCTTAATATTTTTAATTTTTTCAAGGGTTACAAAGACACTACTATTTCTGGAAGAATAGCTATGTAAAGAAATTAAAGAAAATTCTTGTCTCGTACTAAATTAATACAATTCGTATTGAGCATTTTCTAATTCTAATCTATTCATCCAACTCGTTTTTTAAATCTCCGACGAATTCATATATTTAAAAAAAAAAGTACCCAATGTTCGTATATTTAATTGATCTTCTTTATTCGTAACAATATCAAAAAAAAAAACATTACCGTTCATTTTGATAAAAACAATACAGAAATGAGTATTATTGCTTTATTTTTGAAATTGGAGCAGAAAAGTACTTTGTGTTCGCTTTATAGGGAAAATGATTAATTAATTAAAACGTAGTTGGAAGAAAATAAATTTTACTATAATACCTACGAGTACATATTTTCACAGATTCTTTCCATTGCACATTTATTGAGGTAGGTATTTTATAGAATAAATCCTATAAAATACTTTCGTTTTTGAATTAGATTCGCTCAAAAGGTATTCTAAATGTTGATTTAAAAATTTAATATCTCTATCATAATATTGGTGAAATTCTTTTTCTTTGTTATGTAGGTATGTACATATTCCTTTTTAACCAACTTTAAAAAAGGAGGAGATTCTCAGTTTGGTTTGTTACCTGAGAAGTCCGTCATTTATAATATATGGATTTGAAAACTCCTTTTTTTATTTGAAAGGATATAATTATGTTCTTTCAGATTGGTTCCATTTAAATTTCTCTGATATTGGAGCTTGGACTTCTAAGATACAACAAATAACACCAAATAACGCAAACTGCTTATATGCTTTGTTTATATTGATAATTTAATCAATCTCTTGTATGTCATTGCGCTCCAAAATTAGAAGTTAATTGTAGACCTATCCTAGATATTTGTGTAGTAGGCCAAGGTCTCTCAAAAGGGAGAAATAAAAAAATATAAGAAAAAAAATAGAAACAGAGAAAGGGAGAAATTATCCTTTACAAATCAAAAGTCAAATACAAAAATAACTTTATAAATACAATACAAATACCTATATAATTAAATTTGACAGTTATTGAAGTCGGTGCCAAATCGATGTGCAACAACAGAAAGTCTGTTAGTTTGGTAGGCTTGGTACCGACTTCAGCAACTGATAAATTTAATTATACTCTAGGCATTTGTATTGTATTTATAAAATAATTTTTGTACTCGAGTTTTTATTATTAAAGATTTATTTTTTACATTTCAGTGTTTTTCTTAAAGTTGGTTTAATTTTTTTCTTAAATTTTAGTTCATCAATGCTTTAAAATGTCACTAGTTGAATGTTTACTATTATTATAATACATACATATCCTCACGCTGTATCCCTAACGGGGTAGTCAGAGAGGACGTAGCGTCAAGAGTCGCGGTTCTTACATACTTCTTTCGCTTCCTGAGATCTCATCATTCTCCTCACACATTTTCACCTAGGTATGCGAGTGCTTTTGACATTTCCGTCTGCTAACACTGGCTTTTTGATCTTCATAAGTTAGCCTTGGTCTTCCTTGGCTTCCTTTACCACTCACTTTCGCTCTGTATATTTTCTTCGTCAGTCTTTCATCACTCATTCTTTCCATGTGCCCGAACCATCTCAGCATTTCTTTCTTCATTTTTACAATAACACTGTTGTGCAACCTTGTCATACTACGTATCTCTTCATTGTTTATCCTGTCCGCAAGCGTGACACCGCACATATTTCTGAGAGACCGCATCTCCACAGCATTTGTCATACTTTCACTCGATTTCGGGCCTATCCAGACCTCACTACCGTACAACAAAGTTGGCACCAACACCGCATTGTAGATGGCCATTTTAGCAGTGTTAGATATATTTACACTACCCACTAATGCGGACAGAGCACCGTTCACTATATTGCCAGCTGCTACCCGTCTCTACACATCCAACTCACATCTTCCATCCCAATTTCATTCACCTGTTCTAGACATTTTCCATTTACACAAATCACACATTTCATTTGGTACCGCTTCTTTCAAACACCAGAACCTTAGTTTTGTTCACATTCATTTTCAATCCTTTTACTTCACAATCTTCTTTCATGCACGTGACTAGTGTCTGCAACTCTGCTTCTGATGGTGCTATTAGTACAGCATCGTCAGCGTACAATAGGCAGTTTACCACTGTGTCACCACATACCATACCACTCATATTACCTTTCAGTCTCTGGAGGCAACTGTCCAAATACAGCACGAATAGCCAGGCAGACATCACGCAGCCCTGTCTGACACCAGAACAGACTTCAAACCAGGGCGACATGTCACCGTCTATCCTTACACAGGCTCTGTGGTCTCGATATAATGACCTCACAGCCTGCAGTAAGGAGCCCTCCACGCCATATTCAGGCAGAAGACTCCACAATTTCTTCCGCACTACTCTATCGAATGCTTTCTCTAGATCCACGAAAGCGCAGAAAACTTTCTGACCTATAGCCAGAAACCTTCTCACGATAACGCGGAGCGAGAAAATCTGATCCATACAACCCCTACCGTTCCTGAATCCACCTTGCGCCTCCCACAAATATCTTTCTGAAACGCCTTTCATACGTTCAGTCAATACCTTAGTATAGACTTTACTCGCTAAGCTGATCAAGCTGAAGGCCCTTATTTTTATCTGTTATCTTTAAATTATATATTTATTATCTTTAAATACAGATATATTCTAATTTATTTCTGGAAAATTAAGCACCGTGATAAAAATGTCCAAATAGACATTGAGGTTGCAGTTTATTTCTAACTGGCATAAAAATAATAAAGAAAATGTGTATTGATGTGAAAAACATTTAACTAAATACTGGTACATGAATATATTCAATGGATATTGTCCTCGGACCACGGATAAGCGAGACTTTCTTCAACACTAACAAGTGGATAAGCATCTAGCGAGTCTGCTGTTGGCACTGTGCTTTGCTGAAGATCGACGCCGGTCGGGTGTTTAACGAAAAGATAAATACACGTGATATCTCACTACACTGTGATATTTCGTGATTATTTCTGAACCCCCTCCTCCCCCTTTCGAGCCTCACGTGATTAATGGACGACCCCTTATTTTAGATATAAGTTCTATATTTTGTCTGTTTAGTCAGAACTGAATTAAATATGAGAATGGACTTAAATGGGGTTACTTATGTTGGAATACGAGTTACCTACTTAGGTTACATTTAGGTTCTCCATGGGATATTTCCATACATGTAATATGAATATCACTTACAAATTCCACGTAACATACCAAGTCACGAGCGATCACTATAATAAGTATAAAATATAGTAACGTACATTATTTAGCATTGCAATTTTGGTTTTAGTTTTTTTTCGAATGGCAACGTACAACGTTTAATTCTGTATTACTTAATTTAAATTTTGATAAATAGATCGATACTTGGAATGTAAAATATAATTTTACTGCATATGTTATAATTCATTAAAATTGATATTCGGAATGTAATTCATATATAAAAACTTGAAAATGGAGCTTGCTTATCTTTTATGACCTCATCAAATACCTATCTAAATGTGTACAGAGAGCAAGAGCTCTTTTTATTGCTAAGAGATATTTTTTATCATTGTTTATTTCAATCTATTTCAATGTTTAAATCTGTTTCAAGTTAAATAAATTATAACTATCTCGTTTTGACAAAAAACTTTTTGCGTCATAATATAAATTTATTTTAATTAAAAAAAAATGATGCTTTTCCATAATTAATCACCTAATAAGAGCATACTCGTACTCGTATTTACAATTATTGAGAACTTTCCTCCGATTTTGAAAGTTGTTTTTTGTATGATTGCATATTTTTTTCCGATGTCTTTAACCATAAAAAACCTTTATATTAAAAACGTGAGTCGAAGCTAAATGGTTGTTTAAAGAGTGTCTCACTCAAGGCTAAATACGGTAGGTACGTCTTTGCGTCAGTTGTTCGTTGTTCCTTATTCCCATACGTGACGTAACTCGCATTAATGTCTTAATGTTAGAAGCATAGAAAATGACGAAATTGGAAAATACTACTTCATAACATTTAAAGTGAAATGTTACTAAAAAAATTGAGATGATTCAGGCGTGTGATTCAGTCTTTTATGTATGTGTGTATATATATATTTATAGTGTTTTCTAGTTCTGTGTGGTTGAAATCTCATTTTATTTATTTCTATGTAAACCTTATGTCGTTATGTGCAATACATTAAATAAAAAATTTGAATAAAACCCCTACATACCAAATAATCTATACCTATATAAGCGAAATACCACTCACTGACTGACTGACTGATCACGAGATCTCCGAAACTATAGGTTCGATTGACTTGAAAACTTTAAATTTGGCATAGGTACTCCTTTCGCGGTGTAGACGCTCACTAAGAACGAATTTTACGAAAGTCATGTCCAAAATGGCTTTGCTACCCGTGTGAAACCGGGGCGGGTCGCTAGTTAGGAGATAAAAGCGATAAGTAATTACAATTATGTCACTTTTATCTACGCTTTAAAAGACTCACTTTAACAGTGGAGTTAACGCTATTTCGTATAATATAGTTTTCTTCTAAACAGATTTCTATGATGTAGACACATCATTTACATAGTTACATACATCTACATGCTAAGTAAATCTATAGAGGTAAAGTGAGTGGCAGTACAGCAGGAGTCAAGGAAGGCCGAGGCTGATTTAGCTGACGGAGATATCAAAAGCGCTCACATACCTAGGAGACAGTGTGTCATAAGAATGATGAGATTTAAGGGTGCGAAAGAAGTATTTAAGAACCGCGATGTTTGGCACTCCATTCTCTCTGACTTATTGTAACTTAAAGGACTACAGCGTGGGGATATAATAAGTACAAAAAAATACGTTTCCAATAGGTACAAAAATAACAAAATCAACTTTTCAGACGTTATTACTATAATTTCTTACTTCATTTTAATTAGGTTTCGCGATTATTATTACGCGATGGGCTATAATCGCCGCTATTATGGGGCAGCTGTCCACCCAAACGTGATGTTCTTTTACTGATTGTTGTCTGTAAAGAAGGACGTCGACTTGATAGGGGTTGCAGCGATATGTATTCAATTCTTTTAATTTATACATCATAAGAAAGTTTTTAAAACTAAATTTTTTCCTGTCTGATTTCTGCCTTACGAATGATCGGCGATTATGTGGACACGCGCACGATCAACTGCACGCATTCCTTTTATGAGTGTACGAATAACTGACAGCTATCTGGTTATCGACAATCACAGGCGACGATAGCCATTCACAGATTATGCCCTCTACGCCAACGTGCGTGCACATCATGGCCGATTATGACGATTACATGCATAACGACTCACCATTTCTCAATGTGGGTATATAGACAGGGATATTCACGCCACCATTTTTATCAATGCCTCTTAATGCCTCGCTACGCGATGGCCCATAATGACGGCTTTGATGTCAAAGCGTAGTGGCGCATAGAATCGTCGCGCTCCACATGATGGTCCATCATTCAGTTTGGTGAGAGCCGTGATAGGCATGGACGTTAATAATCTACCATCTAAAGTATCTACCATCTTCTTCTTTTGCGCTATTTTTTTAATAAATTTTGTACATAGTAGTAAACAAATTGCCGCGGCTGCGATTGACTCAACGGCCATCTTCTCGCTCGGCAATACGACGAACGAACACAACCATCGTGTGGATGACGACATTATGTTGGTCTCCACTACGTGCCATTATGAATGGCCTTCGCGATGGGTTATCGCTCGTGTAGAGCGCCATTACAGATGCCAAAACCGAGCCATTTTTTATAGTGGATAGTTGCTAACTCATTGCCTAAATACAAGTTTTATATGTTAACAAGTTCAATGTTCCCTTTTACCAATAGGAACACTAAAGGATATATCTGATAGGAAATTATTTGTGTTCTTTGATAAAAAAAAATCGAATCTTATCATAGATTTGCAAGTACTGGTTCTACTTTAAAAAATGATATATTGAATTGACAATAGTGATATGATATCAAATATTGACATTATTTTCGTCATTGATTGTAAACAATACGTCTTTGTTATATGTGTATTCTTGTGATACTTTTATAAACAACTCTTATTGTTACTAACTGCGGTCGCAGTGAACAACACTACCGATCGTAATGCAGTAGATATGACACGATGTAACATCTAAGATCGGCAACATACTAGCGAATATTGCTGGGTGATCAAAAGAAATGTATAGATATTAAATTGAACCAAACACATTTGCAATTAGTTGCAAATCGATTTATCGACAACTTTATTAATTGTATAGCTACCCATTATCATTATTTATGATCATTTTCCATCAGGTGACACGCTTGCTCGTTTGCCCCCTTTGATAAAAAAAAAAAATACTGCAATATTCGATAATTGCATTGGAATAATTTTCCATGTAAAACTAGTATTCCACTCATACAGTGCGTTAGTTGTGTGCGGTAAGCAGTGGGTACCTCAATGAAATCCATGTTTGAAATGAGACATTTGCAATCATCAAATGTGCCACCGCCTGCAATAGTTGCAAGACTACGATATTATTACACAGCGATTAATTGCAAATGTATTCCCTCTCTAAGCTCTAACACAAACATACTTTCCTTGAAAGTACCTAGACATTGGTCCTCAATTTAATTAAAATGATTTAGTATTGAGTAACAAAGTCAGTCACGAAAATGCAAGACCATTATCTATCAAGTCTACAAGGCCATTATAGTATGATACAAAAGAAATAATATAAAAATGGATTGCTAAAATGAACTGTATATACAGGATGTCCCGTAAATAATGGATCAACCTTAAGGGAAAGGTAGAACACCTAATTATCTAAAACCTATTTGACTAGTTTAAAAAAAAAACCTTAGGGTTACCGAGAATTTTTTTTTTATTATTTTGACAATTTTCTCCGCCAGGCTTCAGTTTTTTTAATGCTGTCGTTCCAAATGATTTTTTAAATCTGATTTTTGTAATATATTGCTGAATAGTTAGCTTATGTAGCTTCATAACGATTTGGTTAGCTTATCTTTATTTCGAAAAAAAAGAAGACCACAAACGAAGAAATGATTTTTTTCAGATTATGATAACCCAAATTGGATAAATTCTCCTGTAAAAAAATGTACTACACTGAAGTGGCCCATTATTTCAAAAACTTGAACATTTATTAAGGTTTCTAAAATGGTATAAAACTTTCATCTAGTCCTTCTCATTACAAAGTTATTGCTATTAATCTGATAAAGGGGCTACATCACCAAAACTTTTAATTTAAAGAAAATGGTCTAACTGTGTGTTTATCAGGTTTATTATTGTATGTTTTATAATCCTTTATCTGGGTGATAAAATTGCTATAGGACTTAAAACAAAAAAAATACAAAAAAGTATTTATTACTAAAAAGTTACTTTGGAAAGAGAAACATAAAATTATAAAAAAATTATTTATTACTAAAAACTTACAATAGGTGTGCGAATTGTTTTCCCCTTGCTTAAATACACACCCTGCATCTTTTTATGAATGAAGTCCTTACACGGCAATGATGTTACAATGATGTTTTTAAATATAACATCATTGTTACACGGCGTATGAAATTTATACGGTTAATGGACTCCACGGCAGCGCTTATACGCTGGCGCAATTGGCCTATTGACGCGATTGAGTGTTTGTAAACCAAATTTTTAAGGCATCCCCAATAAAAAAAATCCAAGGGATTTAGGTCGGGAGACCTTGGCGGCCACAAAATCGGTCCTAAGCGGCCGATCCATCTGTCAGGATAGACTGCGTTTAGGTGTCGCCTTACTGTCGTTGCATAGTGTGCGGGACATCCGTCGTTTTGTAGCCACATCGTTTCTCTCACTTCTTCCGGGACGTCTTAAACAAAATCTGTGTACACACTTATTTTATGAATTGTACAGTTTTGACCTATTTAAATAATCTCTTACAGCACTGGTTCCCAAACTTATTTTGTCTACTGAGTCGAGAACTCATGCAGTCGTTATCTAAGATGCCTCCTAGCTAAATGAAATTACAAATCACCCCCCAGGCCTCTACACAACGCCCTCATTTTTTTTCTGGGTCTCTTACCGCCCCCCTTTAGGCCTGCAGCGTCCACAAGGGGGCGTTATCGCCCACTTTGGGAATGGCTGTCTTACAGCAATATACCAGCTTTAGGCTGCCACGAATGGCAACCAATTGTTTCCGATGCTGGCAGCTGTTTAACAAAACGGTCGTCATTACGTTGCTATTTATCTTTGTGTTTTGATGAGAAATTGATGTTACTGAACCATTTTATTACAATAAAAACATTTTTAATAATTTAGGATTTGTGGAAAAGAAAGATGGGAACGGAAACTAAGTGTTATTTTTGTTAATTATCTAAAAAAAGTTCACTTTTTCACATTTTTTTTCGGCTAATATATACGTAAATTGATATAAAGAAAAATTGGTATTTGCTTACCGAATTTTCGAATAAAATCACTCGGCCATTTTCCTGCACTTCACTTATGTTAAATTTGACAGCAAAATAATTATGGTGCCTTAAGTATCAAATAATTGAAAATGTATTAAAATTTAGGAAATACAGCATTTCTTACTATTAAAACTGCGTAAGAGCTGTACAAAAGAGACATTTTACAACATAAATCTAGTTGTCAGCCTTAAAACATTACTTAGTCAGCTTTAAGTCAGCTTCGAAAACCAGTTTACCAGTAATTCTGCAGTCCTGGGCTGTATAATTTGTAGCCCAAATTACACTTATAAATTCTGTATAAACGCTTATAGAGCATTACTGCAGCTTTCTTCAGCAGCTTAAAGAGTACAAATAGCCTGTTATTCAGCTGTTTTACAGCTTCTTTGTGTTACTTGGTAAGTACTCTCATAACGTTAAACGTAATGAACTAATGAAGCACACATAATTTAATATTTTACAGTAGGTAAAGTACTTAACATTATAATTTATTTATTACAGATCAATGATTCTCGTTATGACCCATTTCAAAATATAAACAAATAGACTATAACGAATTGTTGCAGATTTCTGCCGCGGCATGAGCTGGGATCTCTTTACTATACTCCCACCATGCACTTCGCACAAACAGACATGAAAACTTAAAAAATCTCATCTTTGAGTTTTGGTAACCTGCAAGTAACCATAGGAGTTCAAGGAAAATAAACATAACATCTCTTCACGCTATATCCCCAACGGGGTAGTCAGAGAGGACGGAGCGCCAGAAGTCGCGGTCCTTACACACTTCTTTCGCTTCCTCAAAACTCATCGTTCTCTTCACACATTTTCTCCTAGGTATGCGAGTGCTATTGACATTTCCGTCTGCTAACACTCTGGCTATTTGATCTTCATAAGTCAGCCTTGTATTCCTTGGCTTCTTTTACCACTCACTTTCTTAAGTTTGTTTCTCGTTCTAACACAACAACTTTACCAAAAATTAAACAAAACTGTCATAAAATTGCACCTAAAGTCACATTTATAGTTATGAATTTTGGGTAATTTTGAATCAGATTGTCCTTCGATGTGAAACCTATATTCTTTGAATTTATTTTATGGCTCCGTCCTCTCTGACTACCCCGTTTAAGGATACGGCGTGAAGATATGTATGTATGTATGTATATTTTACGGTTTGGTAGAATTCTTCCGAATTATACAACGTATATTTAATTTTTATATATAAATTTACCAAAATTATCATGACACAACACACTAACGTATAAAAATTGCAGTTAATGATTATTATTGCTTATATATAGATATCAATAAAAATAAATTGCCACATGTATGATGGAGTATCACTTGAGATCGGCTCGACTGATTTGGCTCATTTCTTGTTTGTTGTGTTTGTAATTGTCAGGACAAGGTTTGTATGAAAGAAAATTTTAAGAAAATCAACAGGAAAAGTCGATTTGGAAATATTTGAATTTAAAAATTTGAAAATAATTTGTATGGTATTTTTCTATGAAAATCTTAATATTAAAAAATTAATATGTCGCAAACATTTAACACCTCACCCAGTTTTATTTGCTTAAATAAAAAATTAAATTAAATATTAAATTTTAAATTCTACGTTTACTTGGCTATCAAATTCATCTATTGAGATCACAATCAATTATAAAAAACATTTTTTTTAAACAAAGAAAATATATGATATATGATAAAATTTCATAAACAAAATGTTTTCTCTAGAAACATACTAACTTACTTTTTCCATAGATCTATTACGCTTCTGAAATACCTACTGTCAACTTAGAGCCAAGATCACCAAGATTAGTTGTATATACATGTCAACATAGAGAGAAGAAGTAAGTTTTAGAAAGCTAGTTTTAGAACTATTCCTGTGAACAGGCTACTCTCTTCTCTGAAAACGCAGTACATAGGTACCATTTTTACAACATGAAATAAACGTTTTCATTTCGTTAACAAACGAAATTTTCATTTCGAACGAAGAAACACTATTGAATTATTATTCGAAGTTAATCAAATTTAATTTTAATGATAATGAGTAAGTTTTAACTTCAAACTTAAGTTTAATGATACCTAAAGGTAATAAATACTTTATCAACTTTTGATCAATTTTCCTTACAATAAAGCTAAAGTTTTATTATACCTTGCTTATAACAGCATAATTTTTAACGCCTTAGTTTCATTTGAAATTTTATATAGATGTCGTTATAATTTATTTCCAGTGTCTAATTAAACATTAGATTACTAAATAATTCAATTAAACCTAGTTAATAATCACAAGAAATTAAAAGTGATTGTAAGACTATAATGAAACTGTTCAAACAGTTTCTTATTATATAATATTAAACTTGCCTATTGTATTCCAAATGAAACTCTAAAAAACCTGTTAAATGCGATTTGGATTCGCATGGTCAGTGTTCCGATTCAATGTCAAATTATAGAGTTGACTCCTCGTCATTGATGAATGATGATCTACGAACACAGAGAAACTTTTTTTTTACAATTAAGTATCATTCAAAATCGTGAGTAAACACAATAATATTCCAGATACCAATTTTTAAAATGTAGTTAAATAAGTAATTGAAACACCAGACCTCAGATTAAAAAAAATATAAATAATAAATAAGTAATGAAAAAGACAAATAATAATGCTATTCACAAACTCTATCGGAATCTCATCGGAAAGGACTTTACGAATCCGAAAGAAAATGCATTTATGAAGCTTGTTACAAAATGGTAGAAATCGTTTTCGTTTTGGTAGAAAATATTGGTGTGGTTTAAACGTATCACATTTTGACAATTACAATGTATTCGGTAATATATCATAAATAATAATTATGAAACAGAAATTACTTAGTATTTTTTAAGATTAAATAGTTTTTGTAAATAGTTTACCTACATTCAAAGAACTAAACGGACTTTGTAACTGTTTGTTCTTATCTTCTGTGCGTTCAACAAGTTAAATAAATTATACTAGATGTCGCTTAGTAAAAATTAATAATAACTATAATAGAAAGTACAATAGCGTTTTTATTTTTGATTGTTGTTTTTTCTAAAAATACCGCAAAGAATGTTTAGCTAAGGATTGCGTAGCTAATAAAATATGTTATAAAAACATAAAGCAAATTAATCCTTAGGCACGTATTTAAAAAGGGCACGAAATTTGTCTAGAAGTCTAGATTACATACGCGCACGCAATTTCTTTAGATTTTTGACGACAGACGTCATCGATTATACACTATATAAATATATGAGAACCGATGTCTTGGTGATGCAAGTGCCCCAACATGGTACAAATTTTTAGTTATCTTTTCCTTATAATTTAAACGCAATCTCATTAGTAATCAACAGTAATTGTTTGCCAAAATTATTAATTTAGTTGTCTCGGAAACGTTTTCGACACTAAAAAGTCGTCGGAAGCATCCGAAGGTTTCGTCCCGAAATGAACTGTCAAAATCATTTCGTTTCGGAAAGGTTTCCGCTTTGTGAATTACGTTTAGACAAAATCATCGGAAAGTTTCCTGCCGGATACGGAAAGTCGAGTTTCCGACGTTTGTGAATAACCCCGCTGAAACAGTCTACTGTAGTGGAATTTAAGCATATCTCTCAGCTGTTTCAGCCATTGAAATCGAAATCTTTCAAAACTCTCATCTGGAATATATCCGTACAAGGTCTATGGATTCAAGTCAAGTTACTGAACTGGCCACGGCAAAACGCGAATGTTTTCTCTTTGTTAAGCATTTCTGAGTCCGCTTCACTGGACGGGCATTCTCATTAATCAATGTAAAATCTGGTATTCTAATCCTATTATTTGTAAAAAGGGACGCTAATAGGGAGCCAAAACCTCGCACATAATTTTCAGTATCACAACTTTCAGTATTATATCGAGGTTGCTATTTATAAAAACAAGCTTTCTCCGGACTTTAGTTATCCTAGCCTAAATCATTACTGTCGAGCCGCAGTACGAGTAGACTTCCTGGTCATACATTTTCACTGTTCAGTGAACCTGTGTTCTAGGGCAATGATAGACCTTCACTCTTCCCGCTTTAGGCCTGAAATCGAATCGAAATTAATCGCAGATCGCAGAACAAAATTTGGTGCTGTCGTTCTTGTGGGCATACTACACGTTGTCTACACCATTAAACTCGAAGAGCTCGATTCCCTTGATGGATCTAATTTACAGTTTTCGGTTGCCATGTAATTGGACAACATGCACACAAGGTACATACACATATAGTCTGTTTCGCACATTTGGTCACAAAAGATCAGTATTCTGTAACTTTGATCCCATTTCTCACGCAGTCAGTATTTAATTTTTCAATCCATAACGCTTCTAGTACACAGACGCAATTTCGTGCGGATTGCAAATTGTGTGCAAACATTGTACTTTTTCGCAATGTTTACTTCTCTCTTTTTCTCATCTTTGCTTTCCGATTCTGAAGAGGAAGAATTGTTACGCACATCGGTTTCAACCGAGTGTTGGTAATGAAATAAATCAAAATTATTCGAATTTTTGTAAGTAATTCAGTCATTTCATTCTCCATTATTTACGAAATTCTGTCGAAACGTACAGAACTCGTAATGACACGCAAGAGTGCAAAACACGACTAGCGGTTCGCGTGTGTCTGTGTGGTGGTACTTTCGCGCTAAGCTGTGATGTAAAAGACGCAACTATAGATATAACACTAGAGTCAGAGCGAACATAACTTATGCGAAACAATACCATAATTGATGACAGTTTTTTCATCATTTCGCTACAAATGCTTCGATGTATTAATTAACAGCGTAAACAAATTAAAAAAGATAAAGATGAGAAATTAGATGGTTTTACTCAGGTTTTACTTATTAGAAAAATAAAACCAGCCAGACTAATTTGTTCATTGAAAAGGTTTGATATTCAATGTTATTTACGATTGAATTAAATAGTAAGTTAGATACTTATAGCAATGGAACACCCAAACTTTACTTAAACTATCAATTTTTAATAATTAATTTGAATTCAAACACTTCGTGCTGCAGTCGTGAAGGTAAAAGCCATGGAGGAAGGAGGAGACGCTGTAATGAGACTGAGCCTGTCCGTAGAAATAGAGGCTCAGATTTAAAGCGTAGGGGTGTATCCGTCTACACGTATGCCAGTTCGATCCTGACAGTCGCGCGTATTATTTTACAAAAAAAAAGATTTTCAGTGATTGTACAATAGAAAAATCAAGTGCCGTATGGTAGGTTGCAAGTCGCATTCAGATGGATGCTGTGATACTCTAAAAAATATCACATTTCATGTATAAGTATCAATTTATACAATATTACATAGAAAGTTCTAGAAAGTTTTCTTGTTCGTGTAGGTTTTACTATTCGTCGACAGATGTAACTTAATCGCCCCTTAAAATAACATTTTGCACTCAGATATCGCTAAGCATATTTAAAAACCTACCTGTTTATTCCTAACATTACTTAATTGTTAATTTAAGTCATGAAATTGTTTGTAAAAAAGATACGTCGATTCATTTACACCGAGTGAAGTGACCTCTGTTGGGGAATAAAAATACTTGGTAAAACTGAAATTATCACAAGGACCGCACGCAGGATAAACTAATTCATTTAATAATAACTATTATTTGATACTGCACTAATATTTTTTATTTTATAACGAAGTTATAATATAACGTAATAAATAACTGACCGAAACTAAAATTACGAAAAGAAATTACGCATATACTGGTGTTGCAGTTTTATGATATGTATATGTACGTGTGTTTGTACAAAGCAATTATATATATTAATTACATATCTTCACGCTGTATAAAGCAGTATCTAGGCGGATTCCCCACTACAATCGCTTGTCAAGACTCATCTTTCGTAGCGTGATCTCTATTATCATACTATTTAAATAAAGAGACAGTAATAGTTGCATGATGCGCCTACAAACAAATCGACAAACGTTAATTTAAAAATGCTATTCTAGACCGTTATTCGGTCCCCAACACTCACGATATATACATACACATCTTCACGCTGTATCAAACGATACGTTGTATTACGATAAAAAAATTTACAAATCTAAAACTACATCTCATCCGCTTTACTCTTTACTGCTCCATCGTAATATACAGTATGGATTTATATCAATTTACTCTTAAATATAAGTATTTCATAACAATGTGAAAATTTTTGAATCGTGCAATTTCGAGTTACCGATTAATCAGTAAGTACGTCTCTGTATCGAGAATTATTTTACTCATCTGGTGGTCAATAACTGTGTCAATAATAAAACTACTTGAAAAATCATGACACAAAGAGACTGCTACAACTCGCTAGATGGCGGCAGGTTCGCAACATCCCCCTCCATTTATTCCGCGTCCCCCTAAGCCCGCATGTTGTTACACTGATTTGTATGAGGAAAATTCGTTACGGCGCCTCCTCTTCGTTTTTACTTCGTGGTAAAAGCAAAAGAGAGGTGGAGTGCTCGATTTTTGACTTATATAATCTCGCAGCGGTAGTGGGGAACAAGCCGTCAGTAGTTCTACTCGATGATGATACGAACATAGTCGCTTTCTGTTTGAGGGCACCAGTTTTCTCTTTTTGTTTATTCGTCGGTGTGGCTAACAAAAGAGGGTTTGACAATCATCAAAAATAATTTATTTGCAGAAAAGATACATTTTATTCTAAAAAAAAATTTTAAGAAAAAAATGAAACCGACTTCAGTAAAAACACTGAAAATTACAAAATAACTATACCTTACTAATTAAAACTCAAGTAAAACAAAAGTAATAGACTTTCTGTTGTTGCACATTGATATTTGTATCGTATTTATAGTTATTTTCGTACTTGAGTTTTGATTAGTAAAGTATAGTTATTTTTTTTGAAGTCAGTTTAATTTTTTTCTCATTTTTTTTTATTTCTCCCTATTGAGAGACCTTGGCCTAAATAAATATCTAGGGTAGGTCTACAATTAACTTCTTTTTTAATTCGGGAGCGCATACAAGAGAATCATCAATACAAACAAAGCTTATAATCAGTTAGTGTGATTTGGTGTTATTTGGTGTATATTCGTAGTTCAAGCTCCACTACCGGTGAAATTTTAGGACCACCTCGGAGAGTATACCCTTTCAAACAAAAAAGAATTTTCGAAATCGGTCCACAATTGACGCAGTTATCGACTAACATAGAACCTCCTCCTTTTTTTGAAGTCTGTTAAAAATCGACAAAGATTATTATTATTACATGCGATAGCAACTAAAAATGGGTCTTACTCCTGTGGACTTTGAATACTCATTCGTTTATTTTTGTTATAAGTTCGGGCTACTAATATTTTAGAAACATTAGCAGTCATTAGCTCAATTATGTCAGTCTTAAGAAAGATACATAACACGGTACTACATAGATATCTCTGGTTAACACTAAATTGTTGATTGCTCTCATGATATCGTGATTGGTTACTTGGCGTAGTCAATTGATTTAATTCTGTAGCTTCAATAGTTTTTATAGTAGTGATTGGAATGTGTTTGTTTTGTCTTCACATATAAGCCCAGTCGTATTTGTTAACGCTTTGGAATTAGAAACCTTCAAAAGCTATTCAGGCCCCCTCCCCCTCCCTCGAGGGCGATACTACATTATGTGAGTCTTTTACCCACTGAAACATCTTTGTTGGTCCTCCTCGGCATATTATGTTGACGACCTTAACGACCTCATGGGGGGCAGAGCGAGAGTCCCTGCGGAGACTAACTTACAACCTGATGTCCAATCTCTTAGGTCTTAACCCATTAGAACCATATTTTTGTCGTTTATTATTTAGGGTTCCGTATATAATTATCATTGTCCATTTGTATGGGAAATGTAAACGTATACTGAAATGTATAGACTATAACTGTATTTAAAATTAATGGATTTTCACTCAAAATTTATTTTGAATATAATTAATGTAAACCACGGGCAGATGTCATTGTCAGGATGCAAATAATATTGCAAAAAAAGTATACTAATATTTTTTCAATAATTAAAACTTGTTATATTATACGATTTAAATTTTTTAAAATGCTATAGTTCTTTATAACGTTTTTTTTTTTCTTTCTTCATGGCATGGCGATTAGCACATTTGCCAATGTCACGTATTGTAATAGTATAAGTAGAATCGTTATATAAAACGTTAAAACTTCTCCAGTAAAGTGATAGTAGACTTTACTGAAGTTTTACAGGACTTCTTGGAAGAGCGCGAAAACTTCAGCTACACATGTTTATTTAGACCTAGATACTCCATTCTTTTCACTTACACAGTACTTTAAAACTCCCAAAAATGTAAAAAATAGAAAATCTAAATAAAATGACAACCTTATTCTCCCGTTCCTGCCAAAAAGTCTGTAACGTTATTATATCTTTAATTGAAGTAGTTTATTGTAGGACATTGTGTTATTTAATAATAATAAATAACATTTTAATACTTAATTTAAATTTTGTAATTTACTTTCAATGAAAATTAAAAATGTATCTGCCTACTTTGACAACACTGCCATCTACAAATGGTTGTAAAAAGCTTTTGGTGTAGTATAGTCACAAACAACCGGTAACTCTTGCGCTTGTTACAATTGTTTTTAGTAGTTCAATCAAAGCTCGTAAGATAGCGCTACATGTATGCGCAAAAATTTTCAAACTGAAAAAAAAGAAAATATCGTTTTTCAATATGTACTGTTTCTTTTTATATTAGTAATTTTTTTATTTAATATTTCAATTTTAACTATTAAATAGTAACATCATTAGTAAAATAAAAATGTATCTTCATAAAAAGCATGGGAAACTTGGTATAAGTAACTAAGAATCAGAATATTATCATTTATCACACTAACGAATGCATCGAATATACAACAGATACGTAATAACAACAAAGAACAGAATAATTGAGCATATTAAAAGTTATTAACTCGTGTTGTAATATTTTTTACGGAAAATACTTTTTTTATTGCAACTAATGCTTTGAAGCAAATAGTGTAGTAGACTTGACAAACAGACCGATAAGTTAGATAAGAACCCCCGTTCAATAATTTCATTTCTTCAATCGCATTTTATCATTACGGCAGCGACAGTCTGACATTGAATGCGTAGGAGAGTTGCGCTTCTTTTATTTGTAATAAATAAATTAATTTGTACTACCCACAACTATACAAAGAGGTGTTTTGTCAAAAACATACAATACATAAGCGGGTAGTAGATTGTTTGATAAAACAAATGTGGAAATGACACATAATGTGTAGTTTCAATTGTGTTTGTACGAGAAGTGTGTCCATTTGGGAGTCATGTCTTCGTGGCTGGATAGGGCCGGTCCCTCCACGTCGTCGGTTGAACGGCGGCCTCTCATGCTTGCTCTCAGAGTGCCGAGAAGCTATGGAAGTTTATTTCCATATTACAAGTTCGTGAAGGATACCATAAATGAATCCACTCATAACGAGGTCTGTTTTTTTTATTTCCTGCTGTTTTCATTTTATTTTGATATTTTAAGAATTTAGGTAATTGGCAAAAAATATTTAGACGAAATCCCAATAATACTATTAACTGTCTACGTAACGAAATATGTTTTTTTCTGTTTATAGGCTGTATAAACAGAAAAATGTTTTTTCTGTTTTAGTAATAACCGCAGCTATTATTATTTTTAGGATTCCGTGCCTTAGAGAGAAAATGGAACCTTACTTATGCATCTCTCCGTCTGTCAATTCATTTTCTCAGAAACTATATAATTGAAGGGTGGTATGTCTATTTGTATTTTATATGATACATCTTGGAAACTCGAAGTCAACTTGAGCAATATTTCCCCCTCCCTTATTTCGAAACGACTAGACCTAGAATTATTATAGAATTATAAATATGAAGCCTTGCATTATATTTACAGTAAAAATGTAATGAAATGAAATAAATACGCAAGTACTGGAAGGTCCGACACCTTGCAGAATGAACAAAGTGCGTTCGAAAGAACATCATCTGCTAACAGACAAAAAAGATGTTCTGCAGCAATGGAGTGATTATTATAGAGAACTGTATGAGAGTGACGACTCTGACTGTGAGAGCGATCCTAACGTATCACCACACTCGGGTCAGGAACTAGAGGAAGTCCTTAGTATGAAAGAGATCGAGAAAACGATAAGTCTGAAATGCGGAAAGGCTGTGGGGAATGATGAGTTGACTGCAGAAATGATCAAGTATGGTGGTCCTAGGGCCTGGGATACATTCTATAAACTGTGCAATCTTTGCTGGCAGGAGAGAGAGGTTTCGGAGGACTGGCGCACCGCAGTTATAGTGCCTCTCTATAAAGGGAAAGGTTCCCATTTAGACTGCGCGTGCTATAGGGCCATCAGCTCAGTCAGCTTAGCAAATAAAGTCTATACCAAGGTATTGACTGAACGTATGAAAGGCATTTCTGAAAGATATTTGTGGGAGGCACAAGGAGGTTTTAGGAACGGTAGGGGTTATATGGATCAGATTTTCTTGCTGTATCATGGGGAAGTTTCTGGCCATCGGTCGGAAAGTTTTCTGCGCTTTCGTGGATCTCGAAAAAGCATTCGATAGAGTAGTGCGAAAGAAATTATGGAGTCTTCTGCCTGAATACGGCATGGAGGGCCCCTTACTGCAGGTTGTGAAGTCATTACATCGGGGTCACAGAACCTGTGCTAGGATAAATGGTGATATGTTGCCCTGGTTCGAAGTCTATTCAGGCGTCAGACAGGACTGCGCGATGTCTGCCTGGCTATTCGTGCTGTATTTGGACAGTTGCCTCCAGATATTGAAACGTAGTATGAGTGGTACGATATGTGATGATACAGCGGTAAACTGCCTTTTGTACGCTAACGATGCTGTGCTTATAGCACCATCAGAAGCGGAGTTGCAGACACTAGTTACGTGCATAAAAGAAGACTATGAAGTGAAAGGATTGAACATGAATCTGAACAAAACTAAGGTTCTGGTGTTTGAAGGGGAAGATGTACAGACAAAGTGTGAAATATAGGTAAATGAAAAATATCTATAACAAGCGAATGAAATTGTATATCTGGGGAGTGTGTTTTCGAGGAATGAAAGATGTGAATTGAATGTGGAGAGACCGGTAGCAGCTGGCAATAAAGTAAACGTTGCTCTGTCGGCATTAGTAGGCAGTGTGAATATATCAAACTCAGCCAAAATAGCCATACACAATGCGGTGTTGGTCCCAACGGTAGTGAGGGCTGGATATGCCCGAAATCGACTGAAAGTAACTTGAATGCAGTAGAAATACAATCTCTTAGAAATGTCTGCGATGTCACCATTGCGGACAAAATAAGCAATGAAGAGACAAGTAGAGATGAAGGGACATAAGTATGACAGGTTTGCACGACAGTGTTATTATAAAAATGAAGAAAGGAATGCTTAAATGGTTCTGGCACATAGAAAGAATGAGTGATGAAAGACTGATAAAGAAAATCTACAGTGCGAAAGTTAGTGGTAAAAGAAGCCAAGGTAGACCAAGGCTGACTAATAAAGATCAAATAGCCAGAGCGTTAGCCGACGGAATTGTCAAAAGCACTCGCATACCTAGGCGAAAATGTGTGAGGAGAATGATGAGATTTGAGGAAGCGAAAGAAGTATGTAAGGACCGCGACTTGGCACTCCTTCCTCTCTGACTACCACGTTAGGGTTACAGCATGAAGATATGTATGTATGTCAATACTATGTACTATATAATATAATACAGAGAAAAAATATAGATCAGTTTAAAAAGAATGGCGATATGAATGGTATGGAAACCCGAGGTCGTGATAAATTGGTTATTCCAAAATTTAAATTACATAAGTCAAATTTTTCATTTTTAGGTAACTTTTTAGGCATTCGTTTTTATAATAAAGTTCCTCAAGAAATTACTCAATTAACAGAGAATAAATTTAGATTGGTTATAAAACGTACATTGACTAGACAATCATACTATAAAATAAACGATTTCATTGAAGATAAAACAATAGTCTGGAAATGATGTTCTCTGCACATGCGTTTACTGGCTTAATGAAAATATTGTATTTTAATAAACCTTTTGTAAAATTAAGTTGAAAAAATGATACCTGAATGAGTTTCTTGTCGGTTCTTCTCAGTGTCCAGGTTTTCTATTCGAACCGAACTAAAGTAGATTTGACGTTCAAAAATACCATGTAATTGGGTTTACTTGAATAAATTGATTTGACTTTGACTTTGACTATAATTAAATCCTAGGTCTTATAGGTATCCGTAAATTAAGTTAAGAATTTTACTATTTTGTAAATAAATATACTGAACCCTCTGCGCGCAAGTTGAACTCTCATGAGATCAATTTTTATTTTATCGATATGGGCGTTAAATGATTATGTTGGGACAGCAACAGTACGGGCGTTGCAAACAGTATGACGATAGTACGACTATTTTTACTCCGGTACTTACGACAGTCGCGTACTGCTGAAAATAATCCACCACAACACCTAAAGTTTGTTAATAAAAAGGTTATTTAGTAATAAAACAAGGGTATACTTACTACAAAAATAAGAAATGACATGCTTACCATAGAAAATTATATTATTGAATCCTTACATACATTTATGTATAATGTATCTAGGTATATAACTTCACGCCCTCTCCCTTGCGAAGATTGGGAAATGGCGTCAGATTTTGTTAGATTAGAATTAGATCAAGTTGAGATTTTGTTGTGCCTGTAGTGATTTGGTACTTCTAAGCGCGACATAATTGTATCCTGAATTACTTATTCCAAATGTCATTTTTTTATAATTTTGGGACCATACGTACGATCTGACTTCAAATTCAGACTTCAAGAAACAAGATATTTATTTTAAAATTCTTATTTTATTAAGTTTCATTGGTATCTTCTTAAGTTTACGACTTGGCATAGTTCATTTACTTTTATTTTTTTCTTTGTCACTTTTTGTCACAATATGGCATCAGGTTGTCGCCATATCATCGCCATATCGACTTCTGATTACTGTCATGATACTGACAAGATTACGACAAACCGATTGTCGTAAGAATCATCAAAATCGGCCCACGTGTTTCGTCTCTAGTGCGCCACAAAGGAACAAACATACATACATACAAACATATATAAACTGATAAACACGTTACCTTTCTTTACGTCGCGTAGTCGGGTAAATAGTGCTAATATCTGGTAAAACTCACTCGTGATTTTTGGGGTAAAAAGGTCGACATCATCGACGAGCGATGATGGTCAATGAACTTGCTTACTTTAATTTTTTTAAAGCTATGCTATTAATAATATTTTTTGCATTCGTTCAAAATATTAAAAAGTTGTTCTTAAAAAGTAAATTCTTGTTAGGAATCACAATGGGAAGTCTTATCATTAGGTAATTCAATAAATAGGCTCATTCTACATTTTTTAATTTGTTATGTACACAGATCAAAAAAAGTTTATTATCACATACAAATTTTTTTAAATTTTAATTTAAGTATTTAATTTAGTTATTAGACACAAAGAAGTATTATTGTATATTAACTGCTTGTTCGATAACGAAATGGGAGTCTCTACTGATCCCGTAAAACTACTGTTTATGTGTGGAGAAGAGTTGGAGACTGAGCAAAACAAAGAGTTGCCCTAGCACCGTTTAGCTCGCCGGCAAATATCTTTTTAGGCGGGAATTATGACCAGAGCTAGAACGCTTTAAATTTTCAAATTTTATAACGGTGATTTTATGTTATATTATTATTTTTATGGAATCCATTTAGAAGAAATAAGATTTGACCATTACCAATTTGTGCTTGTCGATGATGATGCAGACTTTTTAAAACATTATAGCACCATTAAGGGATGACGTTTTACACGGTTATACCAGTCTGTAGGCTCGCCCTACTTAAACCCAGTCGAGCAAATATGGAATGCTCTGAAATGTACCGTTCGCCATCTTTAGTCACTTCCTAGGACAGTGAAAGAGATCATGTGGAGGGACCATGATTCAAGAGTGGGAGTTTCCAAGCAAAGCTGGATCGCCCAGTCAATTTATAATGTTTTCGAAGTGATCACAGACTTTTTTTGCTGTGTGTATGTACCTAACAGTATTATAAAATAATTTAATATTATAAAATTTGAATATTGTATTTTTTCCTTAATATGAATTTGAATAATAGCTAGTTGTTTAATGTTTTTATGCGTCGCTAAAAACTGGTCAAATGCGCCTTGCGGAGCGACCATTTACTGATAGCACTATGCGGACAATAAAAAAGAAATCACAATTACGCAATTCTATTTTAATAAAAGGCTTTTTTTCACGTTTGCACAGAAATTTGAATAAAAAGGTCAATGGAAATGGAGTCTTGAAATATACTTTTAATGGAAACGCTTATTAGTTAAAAAGTCGAAATTTGTTCTAAATCACATTAGTGTTCCCTTTTTTACAGAATCTGTGTTGTGGTTCAGTTGTGTTAAATGTGTACATGATGCACCTTCGATTAAACCGTAATAATAGCAAGCTATTATGTTCTTAAAATATTAAAATTTTGACAATACCAACCAATCCATCTATCTGGTAATCGTCCTAGTGTGTGAACCACCCATTACTTGGCATTTTATGGTCATTCCATGTCACGACATTTATAGAAATTGCAGTGAAAAAAGTGATACGGGGTGAAAATTTTTTATATAAAAATCATAATAATGCGAACAACTGGAAATCCGTGAAATTGTTTAGATTATTTTATGTACATTCTGTCAAGAAAGTATCGGGAATGGATGATTTGTTTATGGTTCTAAATTCATTTTTTTGTTTTTTTTTTTGTTGTTGTTAGATTGGCACAACTGTTTTCCATTTTGGCGCGGAGTTTGAGTTGCATCTGTTATTTAGATTAAATACAGTGCTGTTTTTAGTTATATCATTCTAGTGTATATTGCGAATTTCATAATGGACAAAAACATCGAACAAAGAGTTTGTTTTAAATTTTGCATCGCCAATGGAATTTCGTGTTCGGAGTCACTGAAAATGTTACAGCAGGCTTACAGTGAATCGATTTTATCAAAAACACGTTCTTATGAGTGGTACAAAGCGTTCAAAAGCGGTCGAGATGTGATGGAAGATTTGCCTCGCTCTGGTAGGCCATCAACGTCTGCAACTGAAGTTAACATCGCAAAAGTGAAGGAAATAGTGACTGAAAATCCTCATTCAAGTTTAAGAGAGATAGCTGCCGAACTTTCTGTGTCTCACGAGTCGATCCGTACCATTTTAAATAATCACTTGGGTATAAAACATGTTGCCGCTCGGCTAGTCCCAAAAGACCTGAATTTCTTCAAAAACTCAATCACATTCACAGTCGCTGAGGACATGGTAGAACGAGTCAATTCCGATCCAACATTCATAAAACGCATTGTTACTGGTGACGAGACGTGGGTTTACGAGTTTGACATGCAAACTAGTCAACAAGCTTCAGAGAGGCGCCTTCCAACTGAACCGAAACCGAAAAAACCACACCAAAGTCGATCAAAAGTCAATGTCATGTTGACTGTTTTCTTTAACTGTCGCGGTGTTGTGCACTCGGAATTCTTGCCGGAAGGTCAAACGGTAAATAAAGAATATTGTTTGGGCGTTATGCGGCGTTTAAGAGAGCAAGTTCGACGAAAAAGGCCAGATTTGTGGAAAGAAAATTCCACCACGATAATGCACCTTCGCACAAGGCCAAAGGAGAATTCGCGGCGAGCACTGAACTCAATTCCGGAAAAAGCGTTTAAAAAATATTTTGATGATTGGATTATTCGTTGGCGAAAGTGTATCGTTTCTGAAGGAGCATACTTTGAAGGTGATAAAATAAATTTAGATGAGTAACTAACATTTATTGATCTTTTCCCGATACTTTGTTGACAGAGTGTATACCTATACGTATGTGGTAGAGCATGTGTGGAGATATTATTAGATACAGTTTGACGGAAAGTATCTGAGATGCCTGTATGATAGATTAAATATTTTATTCAAATCAAAATAATTCGTCATCTGCTGTAGGACATGAATCATTTGGCCGCCGAGTAATATATTCCCAAAGCGTTGGCTCATTATGCGTTTATATATCATAACAAATTTGCATTTATACTGATTGACATAAAGCCAATTGACCTAATATACTATATTGCTGAAAGCCTAGCCTTACGCTCTGATGATTGTTACCTATCGATTTGAACATTTTCTTATAAATATATTCTTTTTAATAAGTACACCAATGTGTTCATTAAACTGCGTTTTAAATTAGATCCTATAAATAAATCGTGAAGTTTCTGAACGGATTTGTGCTTATGTAATTGCAAACTTTATAATCTTCCTATAATCGTTATGTATTTACGGTATAACCATCGTATATTTTTGTCACTATCTCTGAAAACTCTTGTTTACAAAACCAACAGTTTTATCCCAATATTACCGTATAATTAAGCTTTTGCATACTTTATTGAGTATAAGAGGCGAGTATCGTTATTCGAACTTCATAGTAGTAGCAAAGCATCTCGTGAACATTGATTATGTTACGTGAATTGGGATTTTCATTCATTTTTTGTTAAATTTCTGTTAATCGTGTTAATGAAATCTCATGAGATTTGGTCGAAATGTTTCGCGCTGCATCTTTTATTAGGAACTATGGACAGGTGAATACTAATACCTTACGTTAGTAACTAATTAATCTGCTAATACGATACACACACGTTTTCAATGAACAGTTCTCATTGCAGTTTCAAATTAAACATTCACAAATCATTTTGCACGACTGGTCCTTATACGTTTATTGACTCTGCTCAGTGGCATCCTATAATTCCGTTATTTCTCCACATACTGAGAAATTGAACCTCCACTTACCGATAAATAAGACTACATATTTTTCGTTTAACGTAGGTATTTCCATATTTTTTAGCTATTCTTCGTGAAGTCAAGTCACAAGTACAAGTCAAAGAAGAATTCAATACTTAAGATGTTTTTTAACAATTCCTTTAATATTCGTGTAGGTCTTGTGTTTCGGTATTTAGAGCGTTGACAAAATCGTTCTAAAGAAAAATATTATTTTTTATTTTACAATAATATTTACATATGTATGTACATATGGTACACATAAATATTGAAGAGATATTCATAAATTAAATTAACTCATGTCATAAGTTACGACTCTACATAACGAGAAACACGGTAGAGGCGGGGAGGGTCTCGACTGTTAACCGACCTCATAAGAGCCGAGGTTCGACACAGTGGTATCGGACACCGCGCGACATGTTGCCTTCCGAGCGATCCGCGCAACGCATCACCACAGCGTTCATAAAGAGAATCTCGCTGCGCACTAGCAGCACTTACTCTCTTGTACGTAATCGTCATATCGCTCACATTCATTCATCGCATCCGCCCACCACCTTACACCGCGCCACTCTCTAAATAGTACCCACCCGCCCGGGACGTCACCCAAGACGCTTCATACTCCGCGTGTCGCAACGCGCGACCTAATCACCAAACATTCACAAATTTGTCACAGGACGCCGTGCAGCGCACTCGTCTTATTATGCGGGCAGTCGATACGAAATGTCCCGTCCTCCGTATCTTCCGGACTCCACGGGCAGTGATAACGAATATGTGCACATACGTAGTCTTATTGCAAACATACATAGACCAAAGAATGTATCTAGACCACCACCTCTCGTTTCTTTGGAACCTGGACCGACTCTGGAGATAGTACGAGAGTCACCCTTATCATCAGACACCGAACGTAGTGAGTCAGTGTCGGAAAAGTCAGGCGAGACGCCGTCTGAGGATGCAATTGTGTCTGACAGCGTGACGCCGAAACGAGCTAAGAGTAATAGTATTGCGGGTTCCACCCTGGTGCCACCGACACCTGAACATAAGAAGCGTCGGCGGCCGTCGTTCCTGCACCTGCATGTCGGCGGCGGCGCTCACGATGGTCCCATGTCAGCTGGGCCGCACTTGATGGTGCCTAAGTTTACGGTGACTGCGCCACCTGGAGAAAACCGTCGCCTCAGCCATGGGTTTGCGGCTTTCCATGGTTTCGCTCTTCGTCGACATTCTAACACGGTCTGCGCCATAGTGATTGATTACACGTGTGAACGCTACAACTTGTGTTATAATATTCCAAGATTTTGAGTGTTCTGGTCTACTAATCTTTGCATGTTTATAAAATTTTGAGCGATTTTAAATAATATGATGAAATGCATGACCCGTGTTAGTTTTGCAAATTATAATAAAAATTATGCATAATTCTCTTAACAAGCCTAACTTTCGCAAATCTATCAAATAATTTGGTGTAACCGGTATAGTAAGGAAAACGTTTTCTAATGAAATAGCTAATGGCATTTTGTGAATTATTTTACATAGTTATTAGGTTCATGATTAAAAAAATTTTAGTTCGTTATTGATCGAAATTAAAAGATTATCTTATATGTAATTTGAAACTCATTCACTCGATATCGAATATAAGATTTATTTTAAAAATGTCGCAGCTAATGTTTAATTTTTACGGATTTACTCTGCCATTAATTTCTAGCGCATTTCTAATATTTTCAGACTTGCTAAATAAAATTAGAATCTACTGTATTTTTCAAGATGATTTTTAATTACTTTAGATTTAATATTTGACACGAAGATTATGAGAAAAAAAGGTTTCTCATATCTGCTTCCATCTTCAAAAACTGTTCCACAACATCCATCACCTTTATTTTAACTTTTGGCCTATTACTTTCTATCGTGCCAGAGTATAACCGATATAAATAAAGAAATAACCCCCCAATAATGATGTTATTATAACATAATTGCCCCCCAATGACAAGCCGGATTTGACTGCCGGAATATTAGTGGTTTAATATTCGATCAAGTACTTGATCGAAGGGTTTAATGTCGTATGGCGGGAAGAATACGCATGTCCTTCCATATCTTATCATCTCGGCAATTCATTAACACACAGTAAGCATTTTTTTGTACTTAAAAACTGAAAAATTTTAATTATGTTCAAGCGTAATGCGTATAATAAACTTCAGATTGGAACCATTTATAATAAACCATCGTGCTACGTATGGAATAACCCGCGTTAAATTTTGTTATTTTTCCTGAATAAACAGTAGCCTATATTACTCCCTCAAAAGTCCTCTAACTATTAATAGAAATCCCATCAAAATCGATTCATCCGTTTAGAAAATTATCCCGAACAAATTACCAAACATAAACAGAAAGACAAACATTTTAAAAGCGCCTAATTGGGTTTTGGTGACGTACAAATAAGTATAGTATGACTTACAGAACAAGTCTTTAGTATGAAATCACACGATCTCACAGGCAATCACTTCAATTTTATTTATTTCTATAGATTAAAATGTTATTAAATGTACCTACTCAATTTATCTAAATAATGATAGTAACTATTCTGGATTACTAATTATGAGCACATAACATTATAAAATTATATTTTATTATAAATATTTTTAAACTTATCTTACCATATTATTAATGCAACGTAATCCAAACGTTCCATTAATTACCTATTTACTTTTCATCTACCTTATGATATCATTTCTTATCATTATCTGAACAGCTAATATTTATCAATTAGCTCTTTATGATTCGTATACTGCTCCGTGTTACATTTACTTACACGCACTTTAATAATTTAGTAGCACAAAAAATATCGACGAATTAAGACAGTGATATTATATGCGGTATTAATATTTGTTGCATTATAATTTTATTAACATTCAAAAAGTCGTTCGTATTTCCTTATTATGTTACGCTGGAGTTTGCAGCAAAATGAGGTAATTTGATAATAAAAACGTTTTCAATTTGTAATACACTTATTTCGTGAATATAAATTTGAGTCAAACTAATATGTGTAGCATGCAATATAGAAACTAATATCTAGTTTAATCTCGTGTTTGCTGTTACTAAATGATTTATTTTGTGCATAATTGACATTTATGAATTGCTTTTCTCAAAATGTTGCCCCAAATACTGAAAATTTTGTGCCAATTTTACAGTAATTTACTGTTTGTTAATTATAGTATAGTTAATTATAGCAAGACAAATAACTGAATTAAAATGTGGATTATAAGTTATTTTATTTTCCTGTCATGTGTAATTTCGCCATATAATTCTTAAATCTATACAATTAACGTTTTTAATCATTTTAAATAGTTCAAAATTTTGTTAACTTCATGATTGATCGGTTTTGTCAAACCTATATTGAAGGTTCTGTTTTAATGTTTGTTTGTAACTAAATTACTTTATTATGTGTACAGAGCCTCCACCGCACCGAGTCGATGGTGTCCTTGGCGTGCTTCAAAACTCTATCACAGCTGGTTAACAGCGAGAATGTCGGCGAACTTCAACAATATCTTACTAATAACAAACACATCAGTATTGACGACAGGGATGAGGTATGTAAAATTATTTAAACTCTCCTCATGCGACCTCGTCGCTTCGTAATTAAAAGAAAATAATAATTCAATGTTTCAAGATATAGAGAGCTACCACATAAGTATATTTTTTTTAATGTAAATATAACCTTTTATAATAAGTGATATTGTATACTTAATAAAGCCTTTGCAAAAAAGTCGTTTAATCGGTTGTGCAATTTATAACTTCGATATGTTGTAATATCTTAATTTTTCATTATGAAATAAAATTATGTGGTTGAGTTTATGTATTTATTTATAATGTGCACTGGAACATGTATGACTGAATCACTGAAATTCTCTTAAAAACAAATAATCTTATCACCTTTGCTATCAACAAATATTCCATTTATGCTTTAACGACTAACAATTGTTTAGATGATGATGCAAATTAATTAGTTATTTCAGTTATTATTATTGTCTAGGTCGAGAAAACTTTATAGGTTTTGTACCCTAAAATACATAGAATCACACATTTCACGCAGGCTCTTGCGTGTGTGACCTACCTACCCGCCTGCTGTATTTCTGTGAAATGTGCAAAATGACCGCAATATCATTTATAACTATAACTTGTACTTATACCTATACCTATAAATAAAGTTTACATTCATGTATGTCTTTAATGTCTTTTTTAAGGATTTAAGTAGTTCTTACTAGTTCTGAGTACATATTTTTGTAACTTTCATTGAATTTATCTAATTAATCATTTTATCGGGTTCAGCACATACGCTTTTAATATTTCTGTCAATTTACTATTATGCATTGTTCTCAGAATGGCACAACGGCTCTCATGTGTGCAGCGGAGAACGGGCGCGTAGCGGCGGTACGACTGTTGTTGGCGACAGGCGCGGATGCCTGCGCTGCCGACACGGATGGATGGACTCCTCTCGCTTTCGCCTCTCGCGGAGGACACCTCTCTGTCGTGAAAGAGTTACTAGATGCCGGAGCTAATGTGGATCCGAGAGACTGTGTGAGTGCAACATCAAGTATTCGAAGTTAGACAGTGTTCATAACACATACATTTGATCAATGGGCGTGGACCGAGCATCAGTTCAAGATGCAAAAATCATACTTTAACGTCACTTCTAGCAAAATTATGTAGACATATATATGAATAAGATAGAGGTTGCTTGGCCATCTGAAATAAACATATTAGTTCCTTAAAGAGTTTATTAAAAATAACTGACCGACTGACTAAAATAAATAACTGACTGATACAGGCGAAGGATAGCCTTTGGCCGACTTTGCAGTCTGTGCGAGAAGATATAGCAGCTGGCACATTTCATATTTGTCTTCCTCTCTCAGATCAGCATTAATGTTAGCACTCGATTTGTTTCGTAGTAATTAGTGTATTATATAGCATTTCATTTGTTATTTATATATTCCAAGCTAGGATCCCAGGGTCGATCCCCGGTCAGGTCAATTTAGGAAACGAACTTTTCTAAATTGGCTTGGAGTCTGTGTGTTACTGGGAACTCCCCCAGAGTTCGTTGTGTGGTACCCATAGTACAAGCTTACTGCTAAGTTTGGGGTCACACAATCTGCGTAATTGTCTGGAGTAAATATATTACTACCGACGCGCCCCGAAGCCCCGTCTTAGCCCGGGTGGGATGTTGAATATTTGCAACACACCATATTATTTTATTGAGATTTTCATACGAAAACACCATTCAAAATTCCGCCTTTTCCTGTGGATTTTCCAAATTTTTCTTTTATACAAAGCTTACCCTGATAAATTACGAACACAATGAAAAAAATCAGCCAGATCGGTCGAGCCGCCCGCAAGTGATGGCCTTTCATACATGCGACAATTGATTTTTATTTCTATAGATTTTGCTATATTATTTTTGCTATCATAGATATAAGCTAGCAATGAACCAATAAATATACTTCTATATCTATACTTCTATCTATTAATCTATATATCTTCTATATTCTATATAATCTGTATCTATTTTCTATTCTGTATATATATTATATGTATATCTATACTAATATTATAAAGAGGTAAAGTTTGTGAGTTTGGATCCGTGTGGAGTGACTACTGATCCGATTTTGAAAATTCTTTCACTGTTAGAAAGCTACATTATCAGCGAGTGACATGGGCTGTATTTTATTTTCAAAAAAATTTCAACTAGTGCGAAGCCGCTGCGAAGGTCGCTAGTAGTAAATATTTCGTTATAAATGATAAAGAAATGCAAATGTACATATTCAAAAGTGAGTTATTATTTTGGAAATAGAGATTAACATGACAGACGCTATCACATGAAATATCTATTTCTAATATATCATTTTCTACTTTCTTAAATAACAATCTCCACACTCATCGCTTGTGAATTCGTTCTTTGCATTTCTTTTTAATGTATGTATTCCAAACTATGTATTTTATGGTTTTTTGTTTGTGATCGGAGTTGATAACATTTGTATTATAATAGGCGAAAATGTTGGACCTTTTTAAAGTAATTGTCACACAAATTGTAAAACCATGTGTTTTGCTCAATGACTTTTGCTACATCATAATCTTGACATCCAATGTAATTAAATCTTTGTACATATGTAAAAAAATTTTAAGAAAAAAATTAAACCTATACTTCAAAAAAAAAACATTGAAAAGTATAAAATAACTATTCTTTACTAATCAAAATTCAAGTACATCTTCTAATATATAAAATTCTCGTGTCACAGTTTTCGTTACCATACTACTCCGAAACGGATTGACCGATTTCGATGAAATTTCATATGTATATTCAGTAGGTCTGCGAATAGGTTGTTATCTATTTTTTATACTCTTAAGTGATAAGGGTGGTCCGCCCCAAAATTTTATTTTTTAGTTTTTGCACAAAATTTTTTATTTTTATTTTTTTATGATTCGGCATTGAAAAATACATACAATCCTTTATTTATACATATTTAATATCGAGCAAAGCAACGTTTGCGGGGTCAGCTAGTTAATATATACAATACAAAATAAATACAGTCGCGACTCGCGAATCCTCAGGGCAGTTCAGGTCTACGACGAGAAACGAAAGACTTGGGAGCCCGAGCTATTACACTTCAAAAAAGACTTCCGCGACGATATCATGCAATCGGTGTTATTTATATAGTTTTAATTATTGCATTGATTGTATATCTTCTATTATAAGCCATCAAAAATTACAGTCCACTTTCCTGTTAAGCCCTTTAGGACCCTAACAAATACCTATATAATTAAATTTGACAGTTACTGAAGTCTGTGCCAAGCCTACCAGACTAATAAACCTTCTGTCGTTGCACATTTATTTGGCACCGACTTCAACAAGTGTCAAATTTAATTATATAGGTATTTGTATTGTATTGTATATACTTGAACTTTGACTAGTAAGGGATAGTTACGTACTTTCAGTGTTTTTTTTTGAAGGCGGTTTAATTTTTTGTAAAAAAAAAATTTATTTCTCACTTGAGTGTCCATAGCTTAAATAAATGTCTTAAATAAATCGCAATGACTAACAAGAGAATCATGAATATAAATATAAGCTATAAGTAGTTATTTGGTGTATCTTCGAAGTCTAAGCTCCAATACCGGTGAAATTTAAATAAGACCAACCTCGGAAGTATACCCTTTCAAACAAAAAAGAATTTTCCAAATCGGTCAACAGCTTCTGAAGCTAGGATCATGAAATTTAGACTGATGATAGTTTTTATGATGTAGGGGTTCGCTAAGAAAGAATTTTTGGAAATTTACATTTTAAGAGGTAAGGGAGAGTTGAACTTTGTATGTAACTTTTATGTGAAATGAAATACGGCTGTGACATGGAGTACAAATATTGCGAATTTTGTACACGGCTAAACCGCTGGACGATTTTGATGAATAGAGATAGATTAAGCACTGGGGAAGAATATAGGCTACTTTTTTTTTGTTCCATGTGGACGAAGTCGCGGGCAACAGCTAGTAATAGGTATATGTATAAATATTGGCCTAAGTACCAGGGTAATCCAAAACTAATGATAATGAAAATAAAACGCCGCGATTATAGTTAAAAAATAATTTATTTTTCACCGTAGTCTCCTAACAAGTTGATACATTTAGTCCATCTTTTTTCTAAACCCAAGATTCCCTTAGAAAAAAAATCTTTATTTTGACTCTCCCAAAACTCCTCAACAGCGGCCATCACTACGCTATCGTCATCAAATTTTTTGCCTCTGAGGCGTTCCTTGAGCCGAGGCAAAAGGTAAAAGTCACTGGGAGCTAGATCTGGCGAATAAGGCGGATGTTCGAGCAGTTCGAGTCCCATTTCTTGAATGGCAGCCATCGCAACTGCGGCTTTGTGAGTCGGTGCGTTGTCTTGATGAAACAACACTCCAGCTCGCAGTTTGCCGCGTCTCTTTTCCTTAATGGCGTCCCGCAATCTTCTTATTTGGTCTCCGTAGTAAGAGCCTGATATAGTGACTCCCTTTTCCAAATATTCCACCATTATTATTCCTTCAGCACCCCAAAAAACGGACCTTTCCCGCCGAACTTGACATTTTGAATTTCTTCGGCGTCGGTGTGGAGGCTCGTTTCCATGTCATGGATTGTTGTTTGGTTTCAGGATCAAAATAGTGGATCCAGGTCTCGTCCATGTTCACGAATTGTGACAAAACATTTCTTTATCTGCTTGAAACCTTTCGAGATTTGCCCTCGAAATGTCCACTCGTTTTTTTTTACTCGTCGGTTAACATTCTCGGTACCCAACGCATTTTTTTTTTTAATTTTTGGCTTGGAAATAATCAATTATCGTTACTTTTGGATCACCCCTCGTATATCGCTCCCAAAAAGAACTACGGCAGACAGTTTTACTTGGTTTGGCTGGAGCGTCTGGCGACTGGTCCCGGGTATTATTGCATGTACAGCATGTATTCTTCATAAAAATATCCGTATTATTTTAAAATAGCCAATTAGCCCCATTGCTTGCAAAATGAAAGACATTTTTTAACATAAAAAAGTAATACGAGAAATTCAGTTCATTCAGTTTTGTACTCTCCATCCTAAATTAGTCAGTCATTCAAGATTGCATTCAAGGCATCAATCACACCCATATATCATTATGCCCCTGCTTTAACATATTTAACAGTATTATAGTGACAGTAAGTGTTATAGTTCTCAAACCATGGCACCATGTAGTGACAGATTGCCTGATACTTAGTGCATCGTCTATGAAAGTCCCATATATAGTAAACTTTATGCTTTGGCAGACTTTTAATAAAAACCTGCGCAGGAAGGCTAGCAACGGCACATTCTGTTTCTTTCCCCACTTCACCAGCATTCAAATAACTCATTCAATCTGATAGACATATTATTTGAGAACTAGTCTCCGTAACACTTACGTCGCTGTCATAATAATGACCACCTCAAAACACCTACCTTAAAAAATTTGAAAATATGTAATATATAAACATTCTAAAAGAAGTTGATAAATAAAGTTTCATAATAAAAAACTTGTTTACACATAAATTTCGTTTTTTCTAGTTCTGTGTAGTTTGAATTTTTTTGGCATGTTATTGCGAAATATCAAACGTATACACGCACGTGTTGAGACGTTCATATTGGGTCCTTACATATGAAATTGGCGTTTTGTACGGGAGGAATATAAAGTCAATTTTTTTTTTGTAAAATATATTTAATTAATCAAAGTATGCACCGTTGTTATCTATGCACTTTTGCCATCTCATAAGTAGTTCATTGATCCCTTTACTAAAAAAACCATGGGGGCGAGAATCAATAAACTCTTTGAAGGCGGTTTGGACTGCCGCATCGGGGTTGAATTTTTTCCTTATAAGAAGTTGTCCAAATTCCGGAAAAAATGGTAATCTGTTGGAGCAAAGTCCGGGGAGTACGGTGGATGTCGCAGACATTCCAATTGTAGCTCATCTAACTTAGTGGTTGTTTGTTGTGCAGTGTGTGGTCTTGCGTTGTAGTGAAGCAGCAGTGGCCTAGAGCGATTGACCAATCTCGGTTATTTAGCAGCTAGTTCTTCCTTCATGGTTTGCAGTTGCTGACAATAGATATCTGCCGTAATCGTTTGGTCAGATTTTAGAAAGCTGTAGTGAACGACACCGGCGCTAGTCCACCAAACACTCACAAGTAACTTTTTCTGAGTCAATTTTCGTTTAGAGCAGGATTTGGCTGGGTCTCCAGGGTTCAGCCATTGCGACGAGCGCTTCCGATTATCGTACAGTATCCACATTTCATCACAAGTAATGATTCGATTTAAAATCCCTTCATTATTGTGTCGGTTGAGCAAAATAACACAGCAGTCGACGCGTGTTTGCAAGTTCGATTCACTCAATTCATGAGGTACCCATTGTTCAAGTTTTTTTACTTTCCCGATTTGCTTCAAGTGGATTAATACAGTTTTGTCACTTACTCCGAAGCTTGCAGCTATCTCTGAAGTGCTGCTGCTGCTGATGGATCCGCTCCCACAATAGCCTTTAATTCTTCATTTTCCACTTTGGTTTTCGGCCGTCCACGGAGTTGGTTCTGAAGGTCGAAATTTCCAGAACGAAAACGTTGAAACCAAAAACGTACCGTGCTTTCTTTTGCGACACCAGCGCCGTAGTCATCATTAATCCTTCGAGCTGTTTCTGCAGCACTGGTGCCATGGTAGAACTCGTACTCGTAAATATACCGATATTTCATGTTTTCCATTGTGCGGTAATAAGCGACGCCAAAGAAAAAAATAATGAGGAAAAAACAAATGAATGACTGTTTTCAAAACTCAAATGTACCAGATAAATGAATTTATAAATTTGAATTTGGAATTCTTAACCAAAGAGGAGATATTTCAGACCAAAGTGGTCAGTACGACAAAACGCTAATTTCATATGTAAGGACCCAATATTAATTTGCCCTACAGCATAACAATTGAAAATGGCAATTTGTTTACTGCAAAAATTGTTTATCACTGTTAACATATTTGATCTATGCGGTACTTTGCAGATATCCGTAACAATCACAATGATTACTTAAGGCTCATGTTTGACCTTATTATGAGGCTTTCTCAAATCGTGTGGTACCTAACTGTAGTAAACGAGTCCTTAGTCAAATTGAATGGAATATAACAAATCTACAAAATTATTGATTTCTAAATAAAATAATTCCGTTTCGTTAATCATTATTTACTTACCGCGCAAGCGGAAGAAAGCTTATGTATATACCTATTATTTACCTAATACCTATATTTGGAAAGAGTTACATATGTACATTTGACCCAAATATTTATGTAATAGAAGATCAATGACCAAAACGTATTCTGGACGGTGTGCTCAAAATTATCGTATTTACACTTAACGTGGACCCTTGCCAAGATGTCAGTGTCACTGACATTCACTATACGCATTCTTAAGTCTGGTTGAAATATAAATATACTGACCATTATTTTGAACACTCAGTAGCTTGACAAGCATTATAATTATAGAATACTTCCATTGTATAATTACGTAGTCGTGTTCCAAAAGTTAGATAAAGGGGGCATTCAATTTATACAACTACTAACTGTACCCGCGACTTCGTCTGCGCGGAAAGCAGTTTAGTATTTGCCATTCAAAGGTTAATCCCCTTAGGGTTAACCCGTTCCCAGGTGTCAAACTAACAAACAAATATGTATGGTACATCACAATCAGTTCAGCGGTTTAGCATTTCCCGTACAAAGTTTCGTACCCCTCTCTCCCGTCTCCTTTTCACAGATTTCTGTTAAAAAAAAGTAGCCTAAGTATTTTTGATAAAAAAAGTCTTAGCACCGCACTGGTAATGATAGGTGCTATCACTACTAAGATTAAGCATTTCCCATACAAAGTTTCAGCCCCCTTTTCACCCTCTTAGGGGTAGTATTTTTGATAAAAAAAAGTAATGTATGTCCGTTCTCTGATGTTAAACTATCTCCCTGCCAAATTTCATCATAATCGGTTCAGCGGTTTACCATTTCCCACACAAAGTTTCATCCCCCTTTTAACCTCTTTAAGGGTAGATTTTCTAAATAATAAGTAGCCTAACATGAGCACAATCACGTTCGTACTACGTACCGATTTTCATCAAGATCGGTCAAGCCGTTCTTCAGTTATAAAAGAACATACAGATAGACAGACAGACACAAACATTTTAAAAATTATAGACTAGAATTCAGTTAGTCATAAAACGACTATCTATCACAAAATTTGACAGTAAAATTGTAATTACAGACAGACGCTAGAGATTTATGTAGTAGTATAGATAGAAGATAGATCTGTACCTTCTGAGCCGTGTCTGTATAAACATAATGTCCTATATGTACATACATGAAAAAAGTTTGCGTTCATATTTTGATTATGATAAAATATCAAAAAAGCTTTTTAATAATGCTATCTTGTTTAAATATGTACCCATTCGAGCTACAAAATAAATTAATATTATTTTGTATTTTTAAATAAAATGAAGTCAAACAAAGTTATGCAACATTTGATAAAAAGAAAAAGGATCATTTAACTAAAATTAATCAATTTATTCATTTTTAAAAGTTGTATTTTAACAAATTAATACAAAATAACTCCTCTAGCTCAAACACATGCGGAAATCCTCCTGGATATGCTGAAGTTCAAGTTATCCAGTAAATCTTGCGGTAGCCTATCCCATTCTTGAATGACGGCCTCTCTGATCTCTGACAGGGTCTGTGGAATTGGCTGGTGATTTCAAACAGCTCGCATAAGAGAATCCCATGCGTACTCGATCGAGTTTAAGCCAGGCGGGCCGGCCGGCCAATCTAATCGTGAGAAGTTGTACTCTCGGCGAGCGGTGATCACTCGTTCGGCTCGATATGCAGGCGCGCATTATCATTGACAAACACGAATCTGTTTCCGCAATTTGTTCTAAACGGTCTGAAAATTGCGTCAATAACGGCCGCTTTGTACTTTGCCGTCATGGAGCCTTGATATGCTCCAATGCTCGATGCTCTAAGCAATGAAAGGCGTTCTAGCTCCAATTATTATTCCACCCCAAAACGACACTGATTTTCCGCCTTGTTGAACGGTTCCAGTGGCAGTTCTTTGTCTTTCCGAGTCTCCAGGTTTTCTCTGTGCTGATCGGGGTTTCGTTAACGAAAAGGCAATTTTCTCACATGTTTTCGTCCTCATCTTCTTCAATTAGACGCATCCTCGCCCATTGTAATCTGCGTTGTCGTCTTTGCCATGTGTTCAGTGGTGCTCTCCAGGACCTAATTGCTCGTAATCCAAACTAGTGTAAGCAATTCCGAATGATTTGAGTGCTAATTTCACATCCGATGGCGGCTTGCAACTGTGATCTGATTTGAGTGGCGTTGACTGTTGGATCACGGGCAGCTAGCAGTCTGATGTAACGCTTCTGAACAGCAGTAAGAACAGTTTGGCGGCCACTACGAGGTTGAGCAGCCAAATTACTCGTGCTCTGGTGCCACTGCAACGCCGTTACGACGCAGGTTTGAGAAACAGAGACTCTGTGCGCTAGTTCTCTCGTAGAATAACTTTCTTCACTCAAAGATATTATTCTTGCTCGCAAAACTTCCGATAATCCTCGTGACATTTTAAATTAAAAACAATAACAACGTTTCAGTTACATACTCCGACTAAAATATCTTGCTGGCAGTAACAAGAATAAGCGACAAAAAGCATCGACTTCATTTTTTTATGAAAAAAACGAAACAGATAAGTTTTAACATTTTTTTTTCTTTTAATGTTATATTTTTAAACAAAAAACAATTGGTAAAAAATAAAATTCAAAAATTTTCAGCATAAAAAATATGATCTCAGTTTTTCCAAATGAATGCGAACTTTTTTTTGATGTGTATATACACTATTTCTAGAATTTTCGTCTATTTATTCATTTGTCTGTTCTTACGAGCTTCTGTTTTGGAAGAATAGAATTCCACTTGTTTAATAATAGGAACCGTATATATAGATACGCTACTTTATTATATGGGTAGTGCCACTGAACTCTGAAAGCATAAAACCTCGGATTTCTATTTAGTCTGAGCATAAAACCTAGTTCCTAGCATAAAACTGATTCGTAACACGTTAACGAAATTGTAGGTTTTGGTGCTTTTTATCATAAATAATTGATTATTCAATAATAAAATGGAATTGAACTGTTTTATAATGTATCCATTATATACATATTTGCATACATATCTTCATACACCGCCATTACGAACAAACCACCATTTGAATAAATATTTTCTATACATTTGCAGGGAGGATGGACACCTCTCATGTGGGCTTCGTACAAAGGTCATGAGGAAATAGTCGCGATACTACTGGAGAAGGGGGCTGATGTGCACGCACACGGAAATTATAACATCAAGTAAATAAGTATTATTTTTATACCTTCTATATAAAATACGCTAACTACATAAGTAAAGTGACTGACGTTGATAAACTGCCATGACAATAACACATTTACGAGTAAATGTAACATCATAACACACTTTAAATTATTATCATATAAGGATATACATATAGAGTAATGTGTTTATTTCATACTTTGTTTATGAAAGCTTCGTTTTTACTCATACATTACATTTTCCGTGACAAGACCATGTTACTACGTCAGTGACGTATTACGTTACTCATCGATAGCCAAAACCACAATAAGGTTTGTTTATCTTAACATGTAACACTGCATTGAAGACTATTCTAGACGAAACTATATTTTGTAATATACAAGTACAATATGCTATATTTACTCTACTACACAAACGTAGGAGCGACAATGTATGTATATATTGTATAGACTCAGGTGTTACTTTGTGGAAATCCATTTCATGTGATGAATTCCTAAAATATTTATCTATTTTCCGCTCAAACTAAAAACCACCAATCGACACGTGTTTCGCCTCTCAACGAAGTATCCTCAGGATATACCAGAGATAGGACTCGGTCAGCTAACCAGCACCGAATCCGAACCGAAAGGGACAATGTATATGTTTGAAGTGTACATGTATATTGTTTGATAATTATTTTATACTACTGATGACTGTTGTAGACTATAGATTCCCAACCTTTTCTGGATCATGGCCCCCTTTAGAAGAAAACAAAAATTTCAAGACCCTCCTAGTCCCTAGTCCATAATAGTTAATTTTATATTATATATTAAAATATTGTTGTATCTGTACCTAATTTATCTGTTTATTATCTATTAAAAATCATAAAGCAGAAATTAATAAAATGACAACCAAATGTGCAACAAAATTATTTATTAAAATTTTAAAATAAACACAGAATTAATAAGAAATAAAAATACACGAAATTACGACAAGCGATCTTGTCTCGCCGAAATCTGTGTATTCTGACAATAGTTGTCTGCTCCATCATCAGACCCTGGTCACTATCTGTCTATTTACAACCTATTCATTGAGACCATTCCAATGAGCTTAAACACGATACCTTTGCTGTAAGTTAAAGAAGAGTTGAGTATACTGCTGATTCCAGATGAGGTTGCAGAATCAGGTCAAGGTTACCATATTATTGTAATATCATTAAAATCACAAGATATTAAATTTGGAATCGATCAGATCAGTAGAAGTTGCTCACATCCCTGCAACCACTAGAAAGGATCTGATATCTTCAAACGTCTGAAACATTTTCCTGAATCATAGCTAAGAACACTCGATCAAGTCACCTTTCAAGCAAAAAAAAAACAAAATGAAAATCGGTTCATTAGTTTAGGAACTACGATGCCACAGACAGATCCACACATATGATATACAATAATAACAAAAGATATGCAATTAACATACGTTATACTCACACGAGTACGCCCCTCTTTTTACATCGGGGGTTAAAAATGATAGATAAGCAATTCTCATTGGGCTACCTGGCGATGCTTATTTGCGACTATTTGTACTTGTAAATACTTGTAGTGTTAATTAAAATTATAGGTAAGTGAGCACAATGGATTACTCGGTGGTGCTTGCTTGCAATATAAATTCCTGTATTTTAAGTTCGAATAATAGCCGAGCAAGCGCACAGGTAATGCTTGCTGGATATTAAATTATTTTTATTTCTAATGAAATGACAGGGAAGCCAGTGGGACAAAGTTAGCTAGGTTTATACCGTAAAATACGTTGATGTTTGTCGAAATTATTATTTGTTATTTAAAGACCTGATTTACGTAAGATTTTCTTATTGTTTATTTGTAACCCTCAATACCGAAATTATCCCGGAATCCGGAATCCCGAAATCCCGGGATTAGAAATAAGGGCCGGGATCGAATTCCCTAATAGCAGTGCAATGCAACTGTAGATGGACGTTAGTGTTCACATGGTCGAAATAATAAATAATTGGCAGTTGTTTTTTTTTACTGTTTACACAAGACACAATTCAGAAAAAAAAACAAAAACGCATCACGCAAAACTTATATAAGTTTGTCTGCGATGTGCGTGGCTCTTGCATGAAAACACTAAATACAGCATACATGTATCATGCATGTATGCAGAAATGCTACACTATACCTATATATATAATTATATATGTTAGTATTCTCTAATTAATTTGAGTAGACAGAAGTCAAAGGAGTACATTATTAGATATTATTGTGGTTGTTATGAGATATTAATGAACAAAATATACAATAAAAGTAGTAGAATGTATTACTTATGTATATCTCTGAATGTACATACATGTTATACGTAGGTAGGCAGATGAATATAATATGAACCATAAAAATACTCAAGGATACAATACAGAAAGCCTAGCCTATAAATAATACATATACACAATTCAGTTATACATAGCACAGATAATGACATAATACTCAAGTCATTTCAGGTAAAAAATACTTGTTTACAATCCTGAATAAGTCATTTTTGAAAAGTAATTTTGTGGTCGCTGAGTACCTACCTAATAAATTAGATTACTGTCAAAGTGTAATAGGTAGGTATGTACATACAAATTATGTATATAGGATACACGCATATTACGTAGAAGGAAACTCGATATGTTAGAAATGCATTATTTTTAAAGTCACTCTTGGTATAAAAATATTTTTATTGTTATTTATTAACTATTGTGAAATTGAAACTGCAGTTCTGTATTATAAAAGTTTGTAATGTCATTTAACTCTGAAAGTTGAAACTGACCATAATAGATTAATGTTCATTTAATTGGACAAATTAGTGGACAATAAGTAACAATATTATACATACATACATCATATCTTTACGCTGTATCCCTAACGGGGTAGTCAGAGAGGACGGTGCGCCAGGCGTCGCTGTCCTTACATACTTCTTTCGCTTCCTCTAATCTCATCATTCTCCTCACACATTTTCGCCTAGGTATGCAAGTGCTTTTGACATTTTCTTTGGCTAACATTCTGGCTATTTGATCATCATAAGTCAGCCTTGGTCTTCCTTGGCTTCTTTAACCACTCACTTTCGTTCTGTAGATTTTCTTCGTCAGTCTTTCATCATTCATTCTTTCCATGTGCCCGAACCATCTTAGCATTCCTTTATTCATTTTTTCAATAACAGTGTCGTGCACCCGGCTGCGTACCTCTTCATTGTTTATTTTGTCCGCAAGGGTGACACCGCAGATATTTCTAAGATATCGTATTTCTACTGCATTTATCTTACTTTCACTCGATTTCAGGCATATCCAGGCCTCACTGCCGTTGGAATCAACACCGCATTGTGTATGGCCATTTTGGCTGAGTTTGATATATTCACATTGCCTACTAATGCGGACAGAGCACCGTTCACTTTATTGCCAGCTGCTAACCGTCTCTCCACATTCAACTGACATCTTCTATCCCTCGAAAACGCACTCACCAGATACACAATTTCGTTCACGTTCGACATTTCCCATTTACTCATATTTCACACTTTGTCTGTACATCTTCTCTTTCAAACACCAGAACCTTAGTTTTGTTCACATTCATATTCAATCCTTTCACTTCACAGTCTTCTTTCATGCACGTAACTAGTGTCTGCAACACCGCTTCTGATGGTGCTATAAGCACAGCATCGTCAGCGTACAATAGACAATATTTATTACTGATGGTCGCATCTTGCAGTTTCCACCTCTTGATGCGATAGACCGCTCCAAGTTTGGACGCTACGCGATACGCCATGCTGCCAACAGACCCCTTATTCTAGTTACCACTAGAAAGTGGTCCGTTCCCAGATCGGCTCTTTTGTGTGCTCTCGTGTCCATAATCTGCTTTTTGAGCAGGCTGTCCACCAGGAATAAATCAATCATACTCCTTTTATGCTTCCTTTCCCACGTGTACTGATGAATCCTTTTGTGCTTAAATGAGGTATTAGCAGCAAAACATCTTTTCCATCCATACTTCTAGCACAATACTACCAGCATCATTCACTCTCTTATCTCCATACTTGCCTAGGGTAGACTCATATCCTGTTCGTGCTGTCCCAACCTATCCATTCATGTCTCCACACACTATAATTCTCTTATTCTTTTCAATCGCTTCTAGAACATCTCTAACATTCTCCCAAAACTGCTCTAGCTTGTCCAAACCAACAAAATACACTGGAACATACACCACCAAAACAAAAATCCTCGTCAACCCTATTTTGAGACGCACCCAGAGCAGTCTTGGGTTTACACACTTATACTCAGTTACACAATTAACCAAATGAGAGGACAGTGAGACGCCTACCCCTTGGCATCCCCTTTCTTCTTATGGTACCCCTGACCACAAACGATGCCCCCTCCAGGCAAGTCGGCAAGTTCACTGCCCTTTCGCTTGATTTCACTCAAACATAACACATCCATTCTCCTTTCTTCCATAATATCAATCACTTTATTCATCTTCTCTTCAATCCCACCTCTCACATTTCACGCAACTATTCTGTACTCACTCCACTTCCCGCCGTTAGGTGCACAGCGTGTTGGGTGGCGATCCCCAACTACAACGAATACACTCTGCTCACACCAGCGGGGACAGGCCGGTGTACGTCGCTTTCGGGGGACGCCTTATCGTTAACTCTATCGTTGTCCCACATAGTGTGCACAGGAAAGGAATTGCAGCCCTGAAAAGGGCTGGCAGGGGTCGCGACGAGCACGCTTCCTCAATTGTAAACAATATAATAAATCCGTTATTAATGTAATAAGAACGAATAGAAGCCTAACGTCAGCACTTCTACGTGCCGTAGTGGTAAGTATCCACTATCACAGCTGTCCACATAGAACAGTTAGTATACGTATAAACCTGTTCAGGATATTGCTATATGGCAGTGGACATTAAACCAGGTGAAAGGCCTTACTGGCTTGCAGGCACATCAATTCTGACTTGGCTTACATGAGGCATTACGATCCGTCTCCGTCATTTGTGAGAATGTTGTACCGTTGCACGTGATCGCGTCGTAGGAAAATTAGAAAAAGTTAACGGTTCTCGAGCCCTGGTCAATAGACAAGAGTCTTCTACTAGAGAAAATGATTTTTTCTTTGTCAATCACGTGAAATTACTTAACGTATCGATATGGGACTATGATCATTCGACGCGGAATCGTTTGTAGATGGTTTTAGGCTATTAATTTTTTGAATTCCATTAGACCCTTCACAATTTTTCAAATAAAAATCTATTAGGTATAAAATTATAAGTTACGCTCAGCGAAGCGGGTGGGTTACGCTAGGGCTAGTGGTAGTGTACGTATGATCGCGCGGCCGCAGCTCGCTGATATGGGCGGCGGGGCGGCGGCACGGCGGCGTGGTGGCGCGGCTGCTGGCGGCGGGCGCGCGGCCCAACGCGTGCGACAAGTACGCCACCACGGCGCTGACGTGGGCGGCGCGCGCCGGCGACGCGCCCGCCTGCGCCGCGCTGCTGCGCGCCGGCGCCGACCCCAACACCGCCGGCATGTACTGCTGGACGCCGCTGCTGCAGGCCGCCCACGGTACGTACTCTTATGACCTATTACTCGAGGCGATCTTGCAAATACGCAACGCTGTAGTCGTCAATATAAAAGGCGCTTTCCCTCTAGTGAGTCTATCAATTTAATTCCATCGAGTCAGTCAGTGAATCCATTAAATTCCATCAAGTCAGTCGGTCAGTCAGTTAGTACTACATCAAGCATTTAACCCACTAAAATTACAACCGATCCCAAGCAGATATTGAGGCACCAATTTGTTAAAGACAATAAATTGGTGGTTAAAATAAAACTTTTTACAAAGGTTTTTTTTTAAAGTACCAGACTGCCTCCTAACAGTACGCACGCAAGCAACACACACACACACGAGTACGTGCATGTGGTCAGTACACCGCCGGCATGTACTGCTGGACGCCGCTGATGCAAGCCGCACACAGTTCGTACGCACGCACGCACGCACAAACACACACACACACACACACACACACGAATACGAGTTTGCAGACACAAACATACAGAAATTGAATTTTTATATATAAAAGAAGATTTCCTAATGTAGAACTTAATTATTTTATTATAATTGTAATAATAATTAATAATACTCCAGACAATTACACAAATTGTTAGATCCCAAACTAAGCACTAGGCTTGTACTATGGGCACTAAAAACAAACGGATTCTAAAACCATATTAAAAAACGTTGTTTTCTAAATTTATCTGACCGGGGGCTCGAACTCGGAGCTTCGACTTAGAAGGCAGCTAGCAGCAGCCTAGCGTAGCTAATTTAAATTATAATGTAGAGTAAATTACATTTATATCGTTTCTCTTAACACCACCGTTAATCTTATTATCACATTTTTCTCTCTGCGTCTCGTGTTGTTCGTTTCTTCACTCATATCTGTCCGTCCATTCGCACACATCTATCTACGTTTCTCTTAACACCTTGTTACGACATATTTTGTTAGACCTTTCACTCATATCTATCCGTTTTCTCGCTCGCATCTATCGATCCCTCGCAAGTCGCGCCTACTCACCATTCCATACTGCTCACTGCTGCTAAGTGCTGATAATGAGTATATCACGTCTTAAAGCCACAATCATTATTAATATATTCATTGCAATTTTCGGTAATTAGTGAATCCACACACCATTTTTTTCACTTTTCATGAATTCATATACAATAATATGGATGAGTCACAATAAGTAACAAATCAAGTTAAAACGTGGCATTTTGTCAATGTCAAGTTCATTGAAAATTCTTCGATAGAAACTCGACTTGTGCAGCGGCAAGTCTTCTTTTGATTTGTCTAATCTTGAATACGTAGTAAAGTTTCGGCGTTGCCGTTATTGCCGTGCTGACGCGTTATCCTTTTTTTTTGTTTATTAAAATTCGTAACTCAATACTCCGTGGGTTAGGTCACTTAATATTAAAGTGGAAATTTGTTTACAGTCGATTATATCATGATATAAACACATTTGCGAGAAGAGGCTTATGCCCAGCGGTGGAATGTTTATTCATATATAGGCTATTATTTACTTTGCAATTATTTCTAAATGAGTAGGTATATATATTCTTTAGAACGACTACAGACAGAGCCATACAATAGTAATAGGTAGGTAGTTGGTTATGTGTGATAAGTTTATTATGTGCTTTAACATGATACATTTATGAGCATTATGTGAGAACACTAGAAAGTACGTGTTAGTTTTTGAATATTTCTTTCAATATATTGTTTTCGGCCTCTATTGATTACACGGTGGCTTCTGGCTATTATTTTATCTCTGTTTCGCGATCTTAACCGCGTTAAGTTTGATGTTTTCCAGTATAAAAAGTAGCTTTGATAACTCTGAAAAGTCCGCTACCTGCCATTCAAAATCTCGTCAAAATCGGTTCAGCCATTTCGGAGATTAGCCTGGAACAAACAAACAGACCGACATGCAAAAATGTAGAAAAGCGTATTTGGGTTTTGGTTACGTGCAAATTACCATATACTAAGCCAATTTTATTTATGTGTATAGATGATTAACTACTAATATAATTTACATCTTGTTTTGACATTTGTGCGTCATTATCACTGACACGATTTACGTAATAATGATACCGTACATACAGTTAATAACCTAACAAGACTCTATGATCGGACGACATGTTTACTAAATACTTTACACTAAAAAGTATTTTACAATTTTTATTCAAAACATCTTGTTTACAACGCATCGAAACCAGTTAATCATGAATAATAAACGAAACTTGAACACTTTTGTAAGTTGTAACGCAACGCAAAGCGCCGAAATGTAAATGTTAAAGGCTTGAGAGTATGTGTCATGCTATACACGTGTACTGATTGTATTTCTTACATTTCAATACTAATTTAATATGAGTCACTAATATTAATCTACTACCTTTTCTAGGCAACCATCTTGAAATTGTCCTGATGCTCTTAGAATATAAACCAAACGTAAATGCATTGGACAAGGATGGGTTTACAGCACTAGCTATAGCATGCAAAGAGGGCTACTATGATATTGCTGTGGCTCTCATCAACTCAGGTGCTTACATAAACGTTCAGGTATAATATATTTTTTACTTAAATATTAGTAATACACTCCTTTCATTTATATATTAATGAATAATTATTAATAGCTTTCCTGCTGATCATGGAAAGAAATTAAAATGTAATATGTGCCAGCGATTTGTCTTCTACGTCAGCCGCAAAATTTGACCAATTGATAGCACGAGACGGGGTTCGCTCTGTAGTTAAAGTACGAAAAAATACCTACGGACGCCACTAGCCGACGGCGGCAAAGAATCAGCGGAGTGCCACGCGGTCGATGTGATTCATTCGCACCCACGTGATGTACCTACTTCGCTTGCGTTGCTCGTTCGACCACGCGCTTTGGAAAAAACTGGACCGCGCACAGTGAAGGATTTCGTAGTCGAGTCGAGATGCACAATATTCATTTAATCCACAGCAAAAATAAATTGGTATTTTATCATTTTTGTCAATGACACATTAAAAAGAAAGTTGTTACTGCGATCGTTGAGCGCGTGTATTTGAAAATGCCCCATATCTCGAAAACTACACAACATAATGTGTATATTATTCAAACCAATTTAATCGAAAGTGCTTTTTAACTTTCTCGCACTCTCTACGACTTTAGAAGCACTTACCTCAGCAACTATTGACTTAAATAAAAGTCACTTTAAAATATTTATATTATTTTTAAAGACATAATCTACAGATACCCCACAAGCTTTTCAAACCATTTGCAAATATTTGTACAAATATTTCGTTTTTGCGATCACTGTGTTGGTTTTTTGGCATATATCGAGGGGCGTAAACCGCAAATATTTTGTCCCAGACATACTTTTTGCGCACTTTTGCAAAGATGTCTGGCACCGTCGTAAAAATTTTTTAAACTAATTCTTCTCTACGTATTCTCATTTAGAATACCTAAATTGTTGAGACGGAATCTATAAAAAATTAAGTCTTGTGTGGGTTTGTCATAGTTATTTTTATCAGAGACTAGTTGGCATTTAATTTTGGGCTTGGTGGTGTCATATTACCTAGTATATTTATGGTCGAATTTTTTTATGTTTAAGTCTATCCATTATATTTTTAGGATCACTCAAAAGACACTCCTCTAATTAACGCAGTAAAAGGTGGGCACAAAAATATAGTTGAGGCTCTGCTTAAAAAACATGTGGACGTGGACTTGCCAGGCAAGGACAAGAAGACACCTGTCTACACAGCTGTGGAAAAAGGGCATGGGGCCATACTGAAGCTTCTGTTGGCTTCCAACCCTGATCTCGAACACTGTACGAACGTAGGTATTGGAACTAATAAATATATAATGATCTATAAAAACTACAGATCAAGATTTTAAAAATTAAGGTAGCAAGTTATAATATCATAACTTTCGTTCAGTCTTGCTTTGCATAAGTAAGATAAAAGTAATAATATTCACTATAATAGAACAGACAACACTTATATATAAAATGATATACAATACCAAGCATTCATAATTTCCAAACATCCATAGTCGAAAACTTCCTATATACTTAGAACTGAAGGAAGAAATAATCCGAACTTGAAATCTTCAGAAAGTAGCAACAGTCCCAGCGATACTCTCTACAACAGGCGTAATATCATAACACTCACAGCATTGTCAATATTAACTGTACCCAAATTCACCTACACCGCTTTACAGAAAGTATAGTACACAACAGGCCACAACCAATTCAACCATTAAATGAATTACTTAACAGGATATATTCGGTTTTATATTTATAAAGAAAAACCAACGACGACGTTTCATCTTCATCATGATATAAAAGTAGAGTGGGGAAGTATTTTCTGAAGATTCCAAGTTCAGGTTACTTCGTCTTTCAGTTCTACGTATTTAGTAAGTTTTTCGACCATGTCTTCGTCATGTTTAGCCCAAATAATCCGGCGTGAATAAAGGTCAACCGTGCATTGGGTAGTTTTCCAGTACACTTAGGTTTATACCTCGAAATCTAGTTATAATGGATGGATTTCAATCTTTCTTTCTTATGCTTATTAGTAAAAATTTTACCACTGAAATCTTCCGTTCTTTTTTTTATGGGAGTTTTACGAAAATTATGTTATTTTTAGTATAGCTAGTATATTCTTTTTACTCTCTTTTTCTGTTGAGAATTATTTAATTTCTATATAAAGTACTACTAGCAAGTTGCCACGGCTTTGCACAGATAGACATTTTTTTGAAAATAATATACAGCTCATGTTTTTGTTGATATCTTTAAAATGTTTGATTTTTTTTTGGAAATTTACGGATTTTCAAAATTGCGATAATTTTCAATGAGTAAACTTTTAATTTTATGCTATTAGAAACCCAAAAAAAAATTCATTAAATCCATTCATTAGAACTGAATTCCGCCATTTTCCCTTAACAATGAGTAACTAATTACACTGCATTATAGAGTGCGATTTTATTATTGACTTGTTGTGAGTTGGGACTCAATGCAGCTCTAAAAAACCTTTAATAATAAACAAAAGAATAACAAATAGAACGCCAAATTAATTGTTACAAAATGTTGTTCGAAAGCCCTAACCTTAATTTAAAAAAAAAATAATAGAAAGAGTAAAAAATAAACTGTAGTTTTACGCTAGTAACTAATTAATCTGTACTATAGTTGCATTTTATCTGTAAAATATTTTTGCTATTAACTTCTTAATTATCGAAATGACAAAATTAAAAGTTTAGAGAAACGCTGTAGATTGTTTTTTTAGACTTGTTTTACAGGTATAAAACTATTTATACTCTTTCGAAAACGGCGGCCAAAAGATGACACCCTCGACCTCGAAAACTCAAATTTAGCTTATACCGGACACTTTATATAATAAAAAAATTAAAATTGGGCCGACCAAAATTACACAGTTAATTCCCAATTGACTGGAGGACCTGAGTTAGATTCGGTTTTATCATTATCATCATCAACAGCCTTTCTAAGTCCACAAACTATATGACATGTAGACCTCTCCCAATGCATGCTGTTCTTAAATTTATCTAATATATTACAAACAAGCGCGCTTCGGAGAGTAGTGCATTAATATACATAAAGCAACATCAAATATATCGTAAATTAAGCATTAGGTAAGACTTCTCTACCATCTCTACTTTTATAGTGTAAAAGAGATAAAACGTTGCTGTTTATTTGTTTTCATGCGAAAACTATTGAACCTGCCTACCTCAATCAAGTAAAAACAGAGTAAGGACTATACTTCATTTCATTGAGCCAAAAAATAGGCGTCCATTAGCCAGATCCACATGAGCGTTGCTGCTAGTAAAAACTGGTCTGGCTATTAATATTTTTCAGACTGGTGACACTCCTTTATTGAGGGCGGTGCGATCTAGGAACGCTGAAATGGTGCAGTTACTTTTAGAGCGTAAAGCGAGAGTTAACGTCGCAGACAATCGTGGAGACACTGCTCTCCATATTGCGATGAGAGCGCGTTCTAAGGTAATTATTTTAATATTATAAAAAATATTTCATATCTATTCTCTTGTATTTTGTCTCAACGATTTATTTATTATTTTTCAGCAAATAGTTGAAATTCTTCTTAGAAATCCAAAGAATAGTCAATTATTGTATAAGCCTAACAAATTAAATGAGACGCCGTATAATATAGACATGAGTTATAACAAGACAATATTAGGGCAAATATTTGGGGCACGAAAACTAAACACTAATGAAGACACCGAGAATATGTTAGGATATGAATTATATAGTGCAGCTTTGGCGGACATGCTATCGGAGCCTAGCCTGTCTGTGCCTATCACTGTTGGACTGTATGCTCGATGGGGCTCTGGGAAGTCATTTTTGCTCAATAAATTAAAGGGTAAGTATACAATGTTAATCCGATTCAAATTAGTAATATTAATTTTTTTATTGCAAATTACGACTGTGGCGCAATAAATGCATACATGGTAGTAAATCGAATCGAATCGAATTGAATTATTATTCATTTTATTCGTAATCTTTTATCAGAATAAAACGCATGTTTTTATAAAATTATCACATGTGTATTTTATGCTTTGATCACAAATAAAGAACTAGACTCACAATCTCCTGTAAAATCTTAACAAATTATTGTCCGAATTGACGTATATCTTTTTGATACCGTATAGTATTATCGGTAAAATTGTGTTAATCTAAAGCAGACCTTACTGCCAAACCATAAGGTTATAAAAGCTCGTAAACGATTCTTGCATGACATTGAAACGATATTTGTTAAAAAAATATTTAAAATGCTATCTTACGTCTCGTGCGTAAAGTATAATTCACATAATCTGTGACTCATTCAATGTGACTCAAATACTTATTTGAGTGCACATTTGGTTCGGACATTATTAGAGCGTTGATTGTGTATCTAGTCTTTTATTTGTGATCGAAGAATTATACTCATAAAGGGTTCTATGCGCTTGCTGATGAACACCTGGCAGAAATTATCTTCGTCAAATTGGATTATGATCTGACCATGTGGACTACACAATATTGACAATCTCATTGTTATGACTACTCTCTTGTCTTGAAAAATCATAGTAGTCACAAAAGTCACAATGCGTTTGCAATCAAAGTGACTTTGTCGGACTCTTGTCTGGAAAGGAGGCTCTGGCATCTATAGTGAAACACATTGTTACCTCTTTAGAAGTTTAGTAGTCGGGGTAGACTAGCGGCGCTCTTGGTATCTTCACAATGCTTTACGATAGCTACAAACCAGTGAGCCCATAAGGGATGCCTTTGCAGTATAATCAAACAAATGTGTCAAAATCTTGCAGGGCGCTGGACTTTGTGTCTGTATCTGATCGATCGATCACATCAAGACCGGTCATTGAAATATTTGACAGCAGAGAGGCGCAAAGTTGTTGGCGTAGTCGCCATTTAAATAATATGTTACTAAACTTTAGGCAGTCGCAGATGCTCTCAGTGTTTTCTACGGCCTACTTCATGACAACAGCACGGACCACACGATCCAAATCTGAGTGTTAGCTATTGTTAATAGATGGCAACACTGTAACGATAATAATTTATTTGCGATTCGGCAGTTTTAAAAAATGGGTAATCGAGAAAGTACGTCTCATTGTATCTATAAATCCTACTTTTCCATCCACATCGATATCATAGTATAATGAAAAGCTTATACGAGAAAGGGTAGTCTCTGTGGGGTGCTGGGCAGCAGGCGTGTAGGAGGCGTGTCAGTGTCGTGTAAGTGTCGTGTGTGTGATGTGTGATGTGTGATGCGTGGTATGCGGTGCAGAGGAGATGAAGAACTTCGCGCGGCAGTGGTGCGAGTCGGGCTGGGCGTGGTCGTGGGCGGTGGGCTGGAGCTCGTGGCACGCGGCGCTGGCGCTGGCGGCCGCCACGGCGCTGGCCGGAGCGCCGCTGTACGTCGCCGCTGGCCTTCTGTTTGCACTCTTCGCCGTGTTCTACCTCGCACTCTACCTGCTCTGGTACTTCGGCAACAGGTACGCGATAGTGAAGAGTAAGGACGGGATGTAGATAGTAAGTCAGGTGTACTAAATAGCATAAGAATATAAGTGTAAATATGAAATAGCGAAAAATTATAAAATAATAATTGCCAGTACATTATAATCTGATAGTTAATAAAATATAGAAATAAATACTTTAGAAGTAAGGACAAAATGTAAACTCGCAAGGCGAACGAAGTTAGAATAGAGTGAAATTAGACAGGTAAATTATAGCAAATAAAAAGAAATACTCTAAAAAGACATCGGAAGTAGAGGTGAAATTAAAAAAAAACGGGTACGCGACACGCGCGCTCGTCAGATATCTAAATGATTACATGAAATGGATTTCCGAAAAGTAACATCTGAATCTATACGATATATTTTTCAACGTTTCTTGAATATGTTTTCGCAATGGTGTTCATGGTTATAAACATGTGTTGATCTACTATTTTTTGCACTGGTCGGTTAGTTCAGTTAAATATTTGTTTTATTTATTTATTGCTTTATTAACTGAAAAGGATAAAATTAAAATATTTGTAAGTCCATGCTCAACAATGTACACTTATGAAAGGGAATTATTATAAAATCAAATAGCCCTTGGACAGCTGAAAGTGCTTTATCTCCTGGACAGCCACTAAAGTAGGATAAAATATCGAAATGTTGTTTTAAGGTAATTTAATATATTGATGAGATAGCTTTTGATAAATACAATATGTATGAACATATGAAATGAATACGTAACTATGCTTTTTTTAGTAATTCTTGTCATGAATTTGGAAACAGCAGTGAAATAAAAATTTGTTGATCGACCCATAAACCTATATTTCTATATATATTTACTTCTATATATACTTTAAGAATATATTTTTAAAAACAGCCTATTATATAAAGTGATATGTTATTTTCTAGGATGGTCAGAAAAACAGGACCAGTCCAATTTATTAATGATTTAAAACATGGTATGTAATGTCTGGGCAAATATGTATCATATACATTGTATTATGTATATGGTTCTAGTCTATCTTTTCAGTGCTTCATGAATATAAATCTCGTTTGACACCTTATTCCAACAAGTCTACACACCATTTAACTTTCTAAAGTGTTGCTAACAAGAATCTAAACTCGCTTTCATGTGCACAGTATTGTTTTGACTATTGGGTTACACAGCGACTGAGAGCTCCAATTTTATTTTAGATATGAATTTTGGTGGGCCAGTGGTGTGGTGTCTGCACTAGGACGCAAGTTTAGTTCCTTGTTACTAGTTTTACAAGTCGTCTTCTGTCATCCGCCGGGGCCCCAAGATCCGCGAGCTTTGCCCGCTACACCAATAAGGTAAGAATATTTTCTATTGATCTTTATTTTCAGTACTGGAATGGTAAATAAATAAATATTTCTCGTAATAATGTTTATAATTTAGTTACAGTTTAGTTCTTCATTAATTTTCACAATATTTTAAAGTTCAACTATTTAATTTTAAATGGACAGTGGATTCTCTTCTCTTCAAATATATATTATATTTTAAAAACAAGCAAAGGCAAGGATAAACACATTACGCGTTTGTAGAAACTTTGCGATTAGCAAACAATTACAGTCATTATGAAGATAATGACACCCTTTTTTTCAAATATTTGAAATCGTAAAGATTTCGGTACATAAATATTGCAACTTTTTTTACTGGTTTTTAATAACACTTATAGATTCCATTTCACTGAGGGTATGAAGAGCGGGGCTGGCCAAGAAGGCGAGGCTATGGTTGTTCAAATGATAGCAAGTCTTGCCGAAGCGCTGGAGTGTCAATATGGACGCATTTGCACTCGCCTAGCAAGAGCGTTCAAGCCTAAACCTGTCTCGTCTACGTCTGGTTGGAAGTAAGTTTATCGTAACATTCAATGGGCATGACGTTAGAACAAGTTTTATACATATTGTTCAAGTTCTCATCTCATAAGTCACTTTGAAATTGAATCTTTTTGTTGTCTTACCAAGTATTAGAGAAATATTATAAAATAATATAAATAACTAGCTTTTGCCTCGCGACTTTGTCCTCGTTAAATTAAAAAAAAGGAGCCTATGTTCTTACTCTGGGTTTAATCTGTGTCCATTCTAAATTTCATCAAAATTGGTTCAGCGGTTTAGTCGTGAAAACCGACTAGACAGATGGAGTTTCGCATTTATAATATTAGCACAGATTAATTAGTTTACTAACGTAAAATATTAGTATGGGTAGTATTCGTATATAGTATGAATATTGTTTCAGGTGGCGGCGGGCATGTTGTGTTCCTCATATAATAACTTTCGAATTGTGTTTTACTTGCATCTTAATGGGGGTGTGTGTACTTATAATGTTCTTAACTGAAAATGGAGCGGATCAGCAGTGAGTATTTATTGTACATTTTACAAAATATATTGCGGTGAGTGTGTGTAGAGAGTATCTTTTATGATCAAGCGGTAACGATGCCCATCCGAGTTGTTTTTTTAGAAAATTACATAAGAATAACACAAAATAAAATAAGTCGACAGCGTTCTCCACAGCGGCAGCGTGACGACTTGTGACGACCTATCATTAAAAACGCGTTGCGATAGCGTCTCGTTCGCTGTCCCTTTCCTACTCGTGGCACTATCATAAAAGCTGCCATTGTGAGTCGCAGTGGTACATGTATACGCCAGTATATGTATAGTGAGTAATGGGTGGGGCGGGGCGGTCGCAGACGGCGCGACGTGCAGCAGGGGCTGGTGATCGGCGCGTGCGCCGTGTGCGGCGGCGCCGTGCTGGCCAACCTGTACACGTGGGGCCGCGTGCTGGCCGCGCTGGCGCTGCCGCCGCGCGCGCGCCTGCGCCGCGCGCTCGCCAGGGACGCGCCCACGCTCGCGCTGCGCCCGCAGGTGCACGCGCTCACGCACATTGTGAGTACACCACTACACCCACTACACTCACTACACCCACTACACCACTACACCACTACACCCACTACACCACTACACTCACTACACCCACTACACCACTACACCCACTACACCACTACACCCACTACACCACTACACCCACTACACTCACTACACTCACTCGCGGCTAACAATATCTAGAAAAGATGGCCTACTTTTTGGTGGGAACGGGAGAAGTGAGGTTGTCATTTTATTTGGATTTTCAATTTTTTACATTTTTGGGATTTTTAAAATACAAAAGTGATAGTATATTGTGATTTAAAGTTCTGTGTAAGTGAAAAGAATGGAGTAGGTCTAAATAAACATGTGTAGCTGAAGTTGTCGCGCTCTTCCAAGAAGTGCTATAAAACTTCAGTAAAGTCTACTATCGCTTTACTGGAGGTGTTTTACGATAACGATTCTACTTTATTAATACAATACGTGACATTCTCAAATGTGGTAATCTATGCGCCATGCCGTGAAGAAGGAAAAAAAAAGAAGGCCGAATCTCGACTTTCGCTCACGCCTAAAATTGCCTACTCTCGGCCTAATACGTAGCGTTGTTGCGTTGGGTGTGAGATACGTAGAGCATTTCGTTTAGTTATGCATTTAGTACATAATAATAGAAAACAAAAAAAAACGAAAAAAAGAATACTTAGATGGTTCGGACACATAGAAAGAGTGAAAGTAATGAAAGACTGACGAAGAAAATCTACAGAACAGAGATGAGTGGTAAAAGAAGTCAAGGAAGACCAAGGCTGACTTATGAAGATCAAATAGCCAGTGTTAGCAGACGGAAATGACAAAAGCACTCGCATAACTAGGCGAAAATGTGTGAGGGAGAATGATGAGATTTGAGGAAGCGAAAGAAGTATGTAAGGACCGCGGCGCTTGGCACTTGGCGCTTCATCCTCTCCGACTATCACGTTTGGGATAAAGCATGAAGATATGTATGTATATAATAGAAAACAATACACACGGATAAAATTTTCGTGTTTGTTGAAATTAATTTCTTGTAAGTTATGTTTAAGAATGTTAAAGTATATTTCTACATCGAGACTTAATTAAAGACTTTATGAAGTTATGAATATATTTTATTACACCTCTGTTTTAAATTTACACGCTCGTCTTTTCTAACATTTTATACAAAAGCAAATTGAACATATAAAACGTAAAATTATGCATGTAAGTTCATCTATAATCAAATTATGAATCATCTTACTCCCATATCAATAATTGATCGCCACTTCACTAGTTTTCTTACACGTATATCGCGCTCTGCTTCCAAAACCGACTGCGCCTTCGGCTCGTTAAAATAAAATACCAAGTGCTTGCGCCGGGTAGTTACCATTATAAAAATGAAAATACCACCTAGCAACACCGTGTACCTGTCTTCTATTAAAACGTCGCTAACAAGAATGATAACTCTGGATTCGAATGACTAAAATTATTTAGGGATCTAAAGACTTTATAATACGTTCGTTTGTGCGATTTAGACACTGAATAAAATTAAACCTGCATGATGCCAGGTTTGAAACTTTTTTCTCTGGTGGAAAATTTGGTACATTTTAAATTTAAAAAAATAATTTGTGTCTCAACTTTTTTCATAAAATCATAGTAAATGTGTTATAAAAATTTATAAGCAACTATAACTGACTACTTCAAATGTTCCTAGGTGTCATGTCTGGATGCATTCACCGGCCAGCAGACGCGGCTAGTTGTCGTTGTTGACGCTTTGGACAGTTGTGAGCAAGAAAAAGTTCTGACCTTGTTGAACTCTGTCCACGCACTCTGTTCAGACCCTAAGAGCCCCTTCATATTGCTGCTGGCCATAGATCCGCACATTATTAGCAAGGTATGAAAGTATTTTTGTTTTCATAATGATTGCAAATCAAAACTAGTATATTCTGCACTTTTCTCAATATAACAGTAGAGAACTAGGATATGATAGATATTGCAATAAATCTTTAATATATTAACGTTTTATAAAAGGTATAATATATTTTAATATTTGCAAAAAAGTTTATTCAGTAAATTCTACCATAAAAATAAGCACAGTAACGAAATTAGTTTAACATGATTAACCTTACGCAGGTCGCTTGGATGGAGGTTAGTTACGCGTTAACCTTTTGTTGGTGTATCCGATCGGCCATTACAATAAGCTTTTTGTAACTCATTGTTGTGTGGTTACATATAGCCCTTTGTGTTTGCATGACTTGAATATCCGAAATGTTGTTAATCAAGGCCTCGTGGTGTTGCATGGATTTATTTATTTTATAAAACATTATAATTGATATAATAAATTGAAATCCATTTTATTTAATCATCTGAAAAAAAGGTTTGCTATTTAAGAATAAAGCTCAATTCAATTTTGTAAAACATTCGTAAGTCGTTAGTTAACCATTTTAGGTCGTCGGCACTAAAAATAAAACTGTTATTGGAAAAATTATTTATAAATAAAATGGTCGTTTTTTTAGTGACGTCATACATTCATAACTAAAGATTCTCCTTACCAGGCCGTGGAGATAAATAGTCGACGTGCATTCTCTGAAAGCAACATCGGCGGTTGGGATTATCTACGCAATATGGTGCAGTTGCCATTTTATTTACAAAATTCAGCGTTGCGCAGAGTGAAGACCGCTCAGCAGACAGCTGAAAAACGCATGAAAGCACTTACCGTCGACGATTTTTCGACATCTCTCCAAAGATCTGTGAGTAATTATAATATTTAGGTACCATGACAGTATTGCTACACATATATTTACATGTATACTAAAGGTATGCGCTTCCATTCCCAAATTCAAAACATTCGAATGCAAAACGTGGAGGTCATGTGTCATTGCTAATATCACCATTTGTTAGTACGTTGTCATATTAAAATGAATAATTTTATTAATAATTTACTTTCATGTCCACCTTTATTATTTTTCGTTTCATTTCGCTTATGATTATTTCATATCTGATTATATATTCACTATTGTTTAAGTATGTTAGACATATATCTGTCAAAACATGTACTCGTAGTAGGCATACAACTACAAAGGGAAATCCTTGGCGTTGTGTACTTGTAATTGTATAATGTATACTAGTATGATTTAGTTATTATCAGTATAAAATTACAACTCTATTCTAGTATTCTAATATTTCAGTATAGAATAGGTTATTTGACTAATTTCTAATTTAGAAAGTATGTAGTATGTTGCATAAAATTAACTACAAAATTTAGGAATTTTTGGTTCTTAAATTCCAGTAGGATAAATGGAAGGAGGATAAGCTAGGTATGACGTTGTGGTGCTCAGAGCTAGGAGTGACAGAGCTTATCCCTATTCGATCTCGACTAATGTAGTTTAAAAGCGAATTTCTTTACATTTTTCAATGTGTTTCGAATATTTTACACTGTTAATATTCATGTTATTAACAGTCTTTCGATTTGTCAAAAGTGGATATCGTAAGTAATCGCCGTACGTAACGGTGTGGCAGGTGTCAGCACGGCGGCTGTCGTCGACGTCGGAGGTGATGTCGAGCCAGGAGCGGATCAAGGGGCAGGGGAAGGAGGGCGGCGGGGGCGGCGGCTCGCGCTCGCGGCGCCTGCGCCCGTCCGAGTCCGTGGCGTCATCGGTGGCGTCGGGCCTGCACCGCTGCGGCGCGGGCGGCGGGCCGGCCGGGCCGGGCGGGCCGGGCGCGCCGCTGGCCACGGCCGCCGACCTGGGCCGCGTGCTGCTCACCGACGACTACTTCAGCGACGTCAACCCGCGCAGCATGCGCCGCCTCATGAACGTGCTCTACGTCACGGGTCGGTATTCGCCACGCACGCACCGCACGTGCACGCACGCACCGCACGTGCACGCACGCACCGCATGTGCATGCACGCACCGCATGTGCATGCACGCACCGCATGTGCATGCACGCACCGCATGTGCACGCACGGACCATATTATGTGTACGCATAAACCATATGTGCATACACGCATAACATGTGCATATATGATGCAAAATGACACTATTGTTATCAGAATTTTTAGTTCTGCGAGTCTATTTAAAAACACTCGTTAATCCCCTCCCGAGTCTTTCTTCCATCTTCCTTAAAATATTAGTAAAGATTTAATTTGATTATTTGTTTATTATCAATATGTACTTTCGAATTATTATTATTTATTATGTTTTTAGTTTCTTCGTTTAAAAATGATTCTGTGGGTAAAGGAATTCAGACTCAATGCTAATAATAATGCAAAAATAACTTTCTAGGAGATCAACAGTATTAAATACAACTTAAATACTCATTTACATAAAATTTCGCTCCAGGTCGATTACTAAAAGCATTCCAAATCGAGTTCAACTGGTATCAGCTTGCGTCATGGGTGAACTTGACAGAACAATGGCCTTTCCGCACATCTTGGTTAATTTATCATCACGAAACTTATGAGGAACACATTGACGACTCCACCTCACTGAAACACATTTATGACAAGTAAGTACTGTTTATTGACATACATACAGCTTGAAATTGACTTCATCAGCATCAATCAAATGAGGATTCTGTTTATTTTTGTGAATATTGTAATGTTATTGCAAACACAAAACAATGTGGCTCTTCGGCCATGGGCCGATGCCGCAGTCACACACTCTGCTGAAGCCACTCCTACAACCCGTCTCCTTACTCTGTGAGGTGTAAGAAAGCGTTTACGCTGACAAGGCTGAACGAGAATGTATTATAGTATGCGCTTTTGATGAGCAGTGAATCTCGACATTTTTATTAGCAAGATAAATAAATAAAAATTCGTAAATGATTTACAGATATTTAGTCAGACTCGGTAGCTGTGAGACAGGTGTTTGTTTCCTCTACATTTTCATAATATAGCGCGATGTTTTTGGCACTTGAAACATTTGTATTTGTTAACAATATTTTTAATAATAATTTTTTTTTTTACAATTTTATTATTTCTTCTGTCTTTTCGATTCATTTACTTTAAATTATGTTTGTTTTAACATGTTTTTTGTAATTTTTGAGTTTAAAATTTTTTGTGGTAATTAATTCAATACCATGTGTAGAATCTTAATTTAAAATAATGTCATTATTTTCAATGTCACCTGTATACCCATATATATTTTTCTAAACAGATGAATGATATTAACTGTACAATACAGTTGTATATTATTATATAGTACCTTATTTTAATTATTATTTAGCTAATAATTTTATATCAATATTAACTTTTTCTAAAGGTTAATTTTTCGGCTCAGTTATGTCAAGCTGATGTGCGAACATACAGTACATACAATGGTCATTATTACGGCACAGATTAATTAATTATTAACGTAAAAATACGGTGCTAATCGCGTGGCCGCGTTATTTTGCCCTACAATTACAGGCATTTTGAGGTACACTGCCACATGCTACATAGAATCTACATATATTTCTTTTAGCCTATGTACCTCTGTATAGTAAAGTATCTTTATATTGTAGAGTTAAACCAACAATAAGCAGTCTCCGGGAAGCGAGCGCGCTTATGGAATTGGATCGCGATGAACGTAAATTGGAAGTGTTCCTGAATTTCCACCGTTCCACGCTCACAGCTGCCGACCTCAAGATATTCTTACCATTCACTATCAATCTGGATCCGTACATCAAGAAGGTCATCAAAGGTGATTTATGTATTATAAACATATTATACATCAAAGAAACTGTGATGATTTTACACTGTAATATGTATATCTTGTGATATTTTTTCATTTTTGTCTTTAAATGAAAACAAATGTGGTGACTATGACATTTATTAGAAATAGGCTAGTTTGCAAATAATTCATTCAGTTGTCATACTTATTAGTTATTAATAAAACAAACATTTTTAGAATGTTTGTCCATTTGTATGTTTGTGCTTCAATAAAAACCACCAAGAATATAAGAAATAATAAACGTGGTGATAAGTAAAGATTTGTATTTTTCAAAAACACTTAAAAATAAAGAATAGGAGATTGTTAGTGTTTGCACATAGCATACACTAATATTCTTCTGTTATTATTCTGTCTTACATTTCGAATGAATCGTGTCACTCACATAGAGTGGTTTATGAATTATGAACTAGTTTATGATATTAATTTCATCTAGGAACATGGGCAACCTTTAGGTAACACTATAAATTAAAAACAAAACGCTGGACAAATATTAGTGTTATATGTACATATTTATAGTTTCGTGTATAAAACAGAAAAGCAGTATTATTAGAGCGCTACACGTGTAATACGCCAGACAAGTGGACGGTGAAAATTTAGCTAAATTTTGGTTAGTTTCTTGTTTGTTTACATTAAAACCAGAAATTAAAAAATAGGATATTATTATAGATATTTAAATAGAATTAATAAATAATTGCGAATTTCACAGAGGAACAACTGCAAACGGGGTTAGAGGAAGAAGTGGGAGCGGCGGGCGCTGCCGGAGGGCTGCAGTGGGGACACACGCATCCACACTTTAGACAACCACACTCCAAATTATTCCATAGAAAACACGTAAATGAGCTGATAATATTCCTTTACATTGGTTATCGACTACGCTTTATATTTATATACATAAGTGTAAAACTGTACACTAAACGGTCTCATTTTTATTAACTTCCTCTTATAAATAAATACAGAATTGATAGTTTTATCTCTGTTATATTACAAAACTTATTAAGTGATGAATTTGTATATATTCTTTGAGTATCTTCCACCCAAGGTTTCAAAAGTATTGGAAATTTGTTTCGCCTCTCAAAGAAATTTCAGAAATTCCTCAGTAAGTTCCAGAGATCTGATCCGATCAACTAACACCTGAGTCTATACGATACAAATCTTTTAAATTTAATTATGCTTTAAACTGACTTTTTTTTTGTAATTTATAGCAAACATTTTGTTAGCTTTTACGCAAAAGCTTTTTTAAAAAATCCAACTATCATTTTGAGGAATATGTTTAAAATAAACTATATAGAAAATTTAGAAATATAAATAGATCTCGTTGCTCCGAAAAATGTAAATCTCTGTTTTAAAAGAGGTTTCTTTGATATATCTTTGTGTTACAAAAGTTAACCAACCGTGTATCGTAACTGTCAAAATGAAGTCAATGATATGAAGAATCTCTAGCGTCAAAATTTCCAATGCGTCGCCTTAATTATGGCGGTTCCTCGCCCCTCGAAGTAGGTACAGGTTAGTAGTCACCGAAGGTAAATGCTTCACTTACAAACAACGAACCCGAATGGCAGTAATCTGCTATACAGAGTCGTCAGAGTACTCGTCGTAGTAATCTTCGTGATTCGCCTCGATATCGCCTTGATATATCGCTTACATTGACAGTAAAATCTATCCGCTCGGCGGACGTATCACTCTATTTATAGCCCGATACGACCAGGGTAGAAATTTGGAGAGCATTCCTGATTTCTAATAATAATAATAGTGCATAATAATAGAGAAGGTGGAATCTTCTAGATAATTTAGATCGCTAATAATAATACAACATTTTTTTGACGCCGCGCCGCCAGTTTGTACATGTGAGTACATGTACAAACTACTATGTCATCGCTCCGGAATTTTTGAATTACAACTTGATTCTTGTTTTCTAATTTTATGTATACCAAAGCAATGCGTTTTTAGATCATAGCTCTACATAGCTTAGGTCTCGAAATATAACCGTAAAAATATGCGCGTGATGTGTCATTCGATAGTCGACCTCATCGCCTTCGGTATAAGGTCTATCCGTAACAATAACGTTTACCAATCACTACCGTTGCTTATCGTAACTGGTAATAATAATGAAGTGTGTATTTATGTATCGTCTACTGTCTTTAGTCTATTTAGAAATTAAAAATGATTTTTCTTAAGATACCCTTATCTGAACTTTTTAAATGGATAATTGTCTTTTCTCATTTCGTAAACGCTCAATTATTATTATTGCCTCTAAACTTACTTCCTGTGCTAAAATTATAAATGCGAAATTTCTCTATCTGTTTGTTACGTTTTCACGTCTAAATTGCCAGACCAATTTTGATGAAATTTAACGCGAAGATTGTTTAACATTAGGAGACAGACATAGGCTACTTTTTTAATTCAAAAATCTACCGCCAAGGATGGTCAAAGAGAGAAGGAACATTGTATGAGACATGCTAAACCGCTGAACCGTTTGTGATGAAATTTGGTACAGAGATAACTTTTTATTAAATGTAGGCTTCTTTTTTTTTCAAATCTCCTAATGGGATGAAAAGAGAGACGAAACTTTGTAATAGGAAGTGAGAAACCGCTGAACCGATGACGGTGTTTGGTACAGAGATAATTTGGGCCCGGAGACAGACGTAGGCTACTATTTTTTTCAAAAACCCTGCCTCTAACTCGTGAATGCCACGGAAAAATTTTTCACGCGGACGAAGCCACAGGTACAACTAGTACTATATCTATATATTAATACGTGAAACTGAAAACTTTGATTCTCTTTTCAAGAAAATTACGCGGACGGAGGAGTGTAAATTTGGTACACTTAAAGTTTATATGGAGAAGGACTGGAGAAAGCTAAAATTTTTATGTAATATGTTTTACAAATAAGTACATTAAATAAAATAAAACATTCATTGTTTACGTTCATACTGTCAATGTCAAAAAGACTGTCAATGTCAAACTCATAATAGTTTGTGATCATATGTAATGTAACCTCCTTGGATCAAACAGGCGGATAGAGTAGATTGTCGCCAAAGAGTTTATAAGTTTATCTATATATATATATATTTACGGTCGAATTTTGAATCTTGGGCGACATCTACTATGTTTGAATGAATTTTTCCAGCGAGTGTCGCCTCCCTCTCAAGCGGCACAACCAAACCCAGTGTCGCAGCCGATGTGGGTGGGGTGGGCGAACACCAGCGACGGGTTCGTTCCGCAACCGATGCCAACCCACTTCTCACAAATGCCTCCGTTTACACCTATGCAAAACCCTTACCACATATTGAAAACTGCATTCCCAGGTTTAGTAAGTACATACTTGGTAACTAATAGTATAAGTGCAATCTATCTACCAAATTCCACAGTATTTTTCCATCATCACGAAGTCACGAACTACTGTAATAGTCAGCATAAGCTGGCCACACAAGGGCGGATGAGCACCCTCTGGACTGCGTCTAGTTTGACTAGTGATAAAATTTTCTAATCTTATTTTCATCATATTGGAGCCAGTCCTGGCTCGATGTCTACTATATGACTCCCTCTGACTTGAAAGCTGGATCCGTCCTTGCTGGCACATTGTGTGTATTGTAATCATAAACTTAGTATATACTGGTGTATAGACGTACAAAGAGTGCGAGTGAGAATGTCATATTTTATGATAGTGGCATGAATAGGAAAGGGATAGCAAACGAGACACTATTGTAACCCTTTTTGAATGACAGGTCGTCACAAGTCGTCCCGCTTTTGACTGTTGACTTATTTTGTTATTTTGTATTAATCCTATTTTATTTCAAAGAAGTACTGTATTTTTTGTAGGATTGTGGTATTACATATCGCAATAATCAAGGGTAATTCACGTCATAGGTGACATTGACAAACTAGAAATCGTCGTGCATCAAAGAGCTCAACGTTCGTCTATAGGCCAGTATATAGTAAGGTCGTAGTAAGGTAGTAGTAATGGTACCGAACGTGTGTGTGTGTGTGTCCGCGGCGCGGCAGGGCGACGTGACGGGCGTGCGGCTGTCGGCGCTGAGCGTGGAGCGCGCGTGCGCAGTGGTGCGCGCGGCGCTGGGCGCGGGCGGCGCGCCCGCCGCCGCCGCGCTGGCCGCGCACCGCGTGCCCGGCCTGGCGCTCGCGCACTGCGACCTCGCGGAGCTCAAGCCGGTACGGCACGGCCACGGCCACGGACCGTCTATCACAGTGGACGGAGCATTTGCTCTAAGAGCGGTCAAAGTCAAATCAATTTTTTCAAGTAAACCCAATCACAAGGTATTTCTGAAAGTCAAATCTACTTTAAATCGGTTCAAATGGAAAACCTGGATACTGAAAAGAACCGACAAAAAACTCAGGTATCATTTTACAAAAGATTTACTAGGATACAATATTCAAGCCAGTAAATGCATGTGCAGAGAAGATCACTTCCAAACTATTATTTTATCTTCAATGAAATCGTGTCCTTAATGTGCCTTTCTTGTTGACCGAGTTTCTAAATTTTTACTAATATGCGTGACTAACGAAGGTGACAGTTTAAAGAGTATTTTGCAAATAATTATTTCATAACCGACTCATAAGCTGACACGAATTACACTGACAGTGCGAGGTTGCCATACTATCTACAGCTGTTTTACTCGTGGTTACGCTCAATGAGATAGAAAGAGACGAAAACTCGTTTGACACACGGTGATAAAAGTGGTAACTTAATGTGGCTCCGGCCATTATATTTTTTGATCCAAGGCCACAACACTTACACAATATTGTTCATTTATTTCAGCCGCATATCTACTATTAATAGATATTGCGTGGATGTGACCACTACAGTATTTCTCGCTTTGACAACCTGTGTCTGTCAAACCAGCCTTTGCAGTCTAAAATACTGCATTCTACCATCACGCACAAAAAGTCTAGATACATTTACAAAAATTTTTATACTAATTTTTCATTCGTAAAATTCAAAAATAATTAAAAGCCTTAAAGTAACTAATTAATCTGTGGTACTAACGATCAAAGATTTATTTGGTCCTTATGTCTGTCAAATGCAACAACTTGTGGTCTTAAAATATTGAGCACACTGATAGAAAATAAATATGTGTATTCTCATCCCTTTCTATTACAGACTTACGCCATATACTTTTTTCGGTCTTAACTATTCGTGATGTGTTAAAGGCGATATCTATTAGTGGTAAATCTGTTATTTCAGCTATCGCACCTAGAATTGTAATGGAAGGAGCTTTTGCTTTAAGAGCGTCCGCTTTTTTTTTTGGTGCGAGGTTCTAGACTTATACTAATGTGCGTGAGTAGAGAAGAGTCACAGTACAACTGTTACTATACTCAGCTGAACATGAAATATTTTCATTTTTGTAAATGCTCTAGTATTGTATACTCAGGTGTTACTTTACGGAAATCCATTTCATGTGATAAATTCCTGAAATTTTTAGTTATTTTCCGATCAAACTCCAAAAACCACCATTCGACACGTGTGTCGCCTCTCAACGAAGCATCCTCAGGATATACCAGAGATAGGATTCGGTCACTTAACTAGCACCGAATGGATTTCGGTGCTAATCCGGAAAGGCGAAACACGTGTCGACCGGTGGTTTTTGGAGTTTGAGTGGAAAATAGCTAAAGATTTTAGGAATTTATCACATAAATACTAAGTAACCAAAACATTTAAGATTTACGAGTATTTTGCAAATAAATGTTTTAGTAAGCAATGCTTTGTATGTCGAGCCGGTCGTGAGCTGATACGAATTACACCAAGAGTCTTAGGTTCTCAAACTTACTTTAACTACAGATTAATTAGTTCTAACTGTTTTACTCGTAGTTACAATCAATTAAAGAGAGACCAAAATTCGTTTGATACATGGTGATAAGAGCGGCAACCCATGGCTCGTCCATTTATAATTCTTGGTCCGAGTTTCAGCTAGTCATGCAGAAATTACTTCTAGAAAGACAAACCATAGACTTTATAACAGAAACATAACATTTCGTTTAATTACTTTAACTAATAAATAAGCTAAATATGGTAAATACTTAATTTAAGTCGAAACTCTTCATAACTCTTATAATAACTGTTTTTTAAAGTTTGCTTGTTAGTCGCACTAACGATTATAAAAAAAATATCGCTTTTATACCCACTTGCAAGAAAGTCTAATAAAGTAAAAATGCCCTTAATATAGATAATGCCCCATCCAAAAGCATGCTTTCTTTATTACATACATACATATTTTCACGCTGTATTCCCAACAAAGTAGTCAGAGAGGACGGAGCGCCAAACGTCGCGGTCCTTACATACTTCTTTCGCTTCCTCAAATATCATCATTCTCCTTACACATTTCGCCTAGGCATGCGAGTGCGTTTGACATTTCCATCGGCTAACACTCTGGCTGTTTGATCTTCATAACTCAGCCGTGGTCTTCCTTGACTTCTTTTACCTCTCGCTTTCGATCTGTAGATTTTCTTCGTCAATCTTTCATCACTCATTTTTTCTATGTACCCGAACCATCTTAGCATTCCTTTCTTAATTTTTATAATAAGACTGTCGTGCAACCCTGTCATACTGCGTATCTCTTAATTGCTTATCCTATCCGTAAGGGTGACCGCACATATTTCTAAGAGATTGCATTTCTACTACATTTATCATATTTTCACTCAATTTCGGGCATATCCAGGTCTCACTACCGTACAATGAAGTTGGAACCAATACCGCATTGTGGATAGCCATTTTTACTGTGTTAGATATATTCACACTGCCTACTAATGCGGACAGAGCACCGTTCACTTTATTGTCAGCTGCTACCCGTCTTTCCACATCCAACTCTACATCTTCAACATTTTCCATCCTTCGAAAACGCACTCCCCAGTTACACAATTTAATTCACTTGTTCTATATATTTTCCATGTACCCAAATCTCATATTTCGTCTGTACCGCTTCCCTTTCAAACACCAGAACCTTACTTTTGTTCACATTCATATTCAATCCTTTCACTTCACAATCTTTATTTGTGGGAGGCGCTAGGTTGTTTTAGGAACGGTAAGGGTTGTATGGGTCAGATTTTCTCGCTTCGCGTTGTCGTGGGAAAGTTTCTGGGCACAAGTCAGAAAGTTTTCTGCGCTTTCGTGGATCTTGAAAAAGCATTCGATAGAGTAGTGCGATAGAAACTGTGGAGTCTTCTGCCTGGATATGGCGTGGAGTACTGTGACGTCATTACATCGAGGCCACAAAGCCTATGTAAGGATAGATGGTAACATGTCGCCCTGGTTCGAAGTTTGTTCAGGCATCGGACAGGGCTGCGTGATGTCTGCCTGGTTTTTCGTGCTGTATTTGGACAGTTGCCTCCAGACATTGAAAGGTAGTATGAATGTGATGATACAGTGGTAAACTGCTTATTGTATGCTGACGGTGCTTTCTTTATTAATTACGATATTGTCAAAAAGTGACATCATGATCTTAATAATGTTCTTTTTTGCAACTAGGCGTAAAGGTGTTTATCAGGATGCTAAATAATTATTATAATGGTAATATTATGTTTGACTTCTTTCTTTCTTTTGCAGATTCTGAATCTACCCTTTGGTGATTGGGAATTATTCAAAATGCTAATCTTAAATTTACGTGAATTGGAATACAGCATGCCAATAAACACTCCGGCTGTTAATGGTAAATACCTGTCAGAAAAATGATAATATTGTTCTCGTTTTGACTGAAAGTACTCAGAATATAGTCTAGCCACAGACTTACTTACTAGAGTTGAGTTTAAACTAAAGTCTGAAGTAAATTTTCTCGAACATGATGTTATTGATGATGATGTTACTTTTTATTTTACAGTTATAGCAGACAAGACCGTTGAACCAGAAAATGACTCTGTTAAACCAAGGCCAGTGTTAGAACATCAACGCAGTCGACCGACGAATGTTGAAAAACAGGTAATTTATAAATTGTTCTGTATAATTGTCGTATTTAGAGATCAATAATAAAATTGACTATGAAATATACTGAACAAACAAATTCTAATTCTTTAGTAATTTACCACAGATAACAATGATTCATGTTCTGTACTTGGATTTTGCAGCCTTATGCGGAATATCAGGTACTGGGGAGAATGGCATGTACTTGCAAAAAGAGATGTTTCAGAATCGTATGGGATTCTGGCCATGACATTGTACAGTGTCATATAACGTAGATAATGTTGTACTGAACACTGTCTACCTATTAGTTTTGGTCTTATCTATTTGATTTCATGGTTATATTTTAATATCTAAAGTATGTGCGACTCCACAAAAATATGGCGTTTACCCAGTCTAACGTGATAATGATAACTTCACAAAAGTCAGTGCAGTAACGTTACTGATTTTGAAGATTCCAACAATTGAAGTATGAAAATACACGATGAGAAACTCATAGGCCTTTCTTTTTTTAGAGAATTTGAACAGTTGAGTAGATATGCACACCTAGGTAAATAGAAAATAACAATACAATGTTATATTCCATAATAGTATCATTGTCATTTCTATATTACTAACATAGCGTATTAAGAATATTGTTACTAACAAATGGACCTTAGTTGTCTGAATAAACTCATTTTATTATTATTATATTATTATTAATGTTTTGGTTATTTAAATTGTGACAGATAAATTTCCTTTTTTTTATTTCCTTAAGGTGTCAATGTCATAAAAATATTAAAAAAGGAAGCGTAGATGGCTGTTGCAGTAGTTTCAAAAACATTTTACTACCAGTGAAATCAGCAATAAATTAATATTTCATTAGAATAATCTTGTTCTTAGTATTTTCCAAATTCCTGCATACACTGTACATAGTGATGGCCAGAAATGAAACATCTCTTTTTTATATATTTATGTAGTTTTCTTATAGAAGAATAGACAGATGGTACTATACTTATACACACCATATGCAGCGTTATGAATGTATCAATGTTTTTAGAAGCATTAAAAATATAGGTAATGCATGCCAATCTTTAGTTCAATTGCGATGCTTAACACAATCACATACTATACTATGTGCGGAATTTCTAATATATTTTATAATTTATGATATTTTGATTAGGTGTAAAATGTTTTCTTTGCTTTTCGATTGTATTAAATGCTTTTAAAATTTAGTATGTCAGATTATACTCCATTTTTTACATTTGGAGCTGATATTATTAAGTTGTCACTGTTATGTGTAATCAAGCGCAAATCCAGGACCAGGACAAGCTAATTTATGATCATTGATCCAAATATACTATGAATAAATAATATAAATAGGAGCTCCCCAGTTTTTCCCATAATACAAGCTCAGTGCTTTTGGGATCACATAGTTTGTGTAACTGCTTAAAGTATAAAAAAATATATGTAATTATAACTTTACTAAATATTCTACCATTTTCGCGTCTGTGTGCAATTAGTTCGAAAAAATGTGTACATGTATAGTTTTTGTATCGATACGCGCAGATTACACATTCAGTTCAGCTTTAGTTGAGTACCAAAATTATCCATGTGAGACGTCACGCATGGACAAATACAGTATGTCCGTTGATAAAGTACCTACATAGTTTTTGATTGCGTTGTTTGTCTTTTGCAACAGGATACAGGTACATCTGATTTATATTATACTAGCGACTCGCTCCAGCCTCGCACGGGTGGAGATTTTTTCGAAAGTACAGCCCATGTTACTCACTGACAATGTAGCTTTCCATAAGTGTAAGAATTTTTGAAATCGGTTGAATAGTGTTTGAGTTTATCCATTACATAGAAACTAAACAAAATTTACCGCTTTTTAATATTAGTATAGATGTATTGTTTCCGTTTAATAGGTAACGCTAGAAGAGCAGATGATTTGTGGTGCTCTCCAAACACTAAACGAGGAAGCTATGGAGGACGTGTTACAGTCGGAGCCCCCCTCCCACCCAGGTGAGCCCCTCCGCACCATCCGCGAGCTCGGCCCCTCCCCCTCCGCCTCCCCCGCCTCCTCCGATTCTTCTACCTCCTCCGCCTCCCCTGCCTCCCCCGCTCACACCTCTCACACGTCCGGAGAGGACCCGGCGCCGCCCAGGGACAGGGACCACGTCATCGACTTCCCAGACGATGTCTTTATGTAGTTAGTACTGGATACAGCATTCTTTATCAATCTACAGCAGGTGTACGATAAGTCTTCTTTAAATGAAAAACCTAATTTTTTAAAAAGATTACAACTGTAAAATAGCAATTTGTATATTCCCAGTGAATTCAATTTCAATGCCATTATTTTTCTCTAAATGATACTCGTTCACAATACGAAAAATGTCATAAAATACTTACAGAACAGTGTTGTATAAATTCGTAGCCAAAACAAGGGTGGGGGAGGGTTAGGTGGGTCTGACCTACTCCGGAGTATTACTATGGGTAATTAAGGGGAATCCCGTTGAAATCATTACTACGCCCTTGTATAAATCTATGTATTAAAAATACATTTCCAATATAATTAAGTGATGAAAATATTATATTTAGTCGATATAAGTAGTGTGTAATGTCTAGGCATTCCAAATTTCTTAACATTCTTCTTCGGCGGTTGTGCATAAATCTTCCAATTGTAGTGTTAATGTTAGTGTCTTTTATGATCTATAATGTTGTAATAATAAGGAAAGAGTGATAAAGTTAAAAAATGTATAACTAATTTAATTTAACATTACAATTAATTACCTAACTATTAGTTCCTGTTTTTTTCGAATCTTGTGATCACTATAGTCCATAAGTCATAGGTATTGTTGAATAATCATTGTTAGTTTTTAATTAACTTCGATGCCAATACTATTATTAATCAGAATTTTCTAAGACATCGAATGGTACTTAATTTTTATTAGAAACTTTAGAATGGTTATGATTTAATATTAGTCGTTAAAGCGAAATAAAATATCACTACATATCTATTGCCTTAAATTTTTGTATCCGTGTATTGTAAAAGTATTTATAAATAGTATGAATTGTTTACTGGAAGTATTTCAGATTCGGATACTGTAATTTCAAATGTTTGCGTGACGATCTCTGTCAGTTTGTTCATGGAAAAAAGTCTCATTCATAAAAGTATCGTAAACGGCAGTTTTCAACACGCCTCATTCATACCCCACCCCACAACACAAACTTCTACAGTATTTATAAAGTGAAATATACGTGTATTATGAAAGTTTTGAGGTTGTTTGATTTCAGCCCCGTGAAGTGTATGGTTTTAGTGCGTTCTCATAGGTATCTACGGGTTAACGAGCGTTCCTCTGCAGATTTCGTCGGCGTCTTCGCTCGCAGGTGATTTTCTTCATCCCGCCGATCCCTTCCCCGAACCCGTAACGGTAGTGGACGCCGGTGCGGCGTGTACTCGAGCCGGCCCGTGTGTTGCAGGCGAGGAGCAGAAGGAGCTGCGGCTGACGCGCGGCGCCTCGTGGGTGGGCAGCGTGGACGCGTCCCCGGCGGGCTCGCCGCCGGCCGCGCGCCGCGACCCGCCTTCCGCCTCTGCCCCCGCCCCCGCGGCCCCGCGCCGCGCCGCCGTCAGTTTCCGCGTGGAGTGCGAGGCCGGCGCCTCCGACGACGACGACGGCCAGATCACCTTCAGTGCGCAGCCGGGCCGGTCGCGCGCCTCGCGCTCTCGCCCTTCCTCGCTACTACTCGCCTACGACGACGCGACTGAACTGGGATCCCTCGCGGCCCGCTCCAGGTCCGTCGAGGACTCCACCGTCGCCGGCTCGCCGCTTGACCTTCGCCCGCGCGCCATCAAACGCACAGCGGACATTCTGAAGAAGGTGAGCTCCGCGGAGGGCCTGACGAGACTCAAGGACAAGTTGAAATCACGCGAACGCAGCCCCGCGGGCGAAGACGCCGGTACCGACGATGAGTCCGCGCCGCTTGTGACGAGCGCGGCGCCGCCCGCGCCCGCGCCGCTCGCCGTCGACTGCCGGCAGCCGGACTCGCGTGATGTGAGCGCCAGTACGGACTTCTCTCCGCACTCCGACTTCACCGACCTGGAGTCGCCGCGGGAGGGCGAGGCCGCCGCCGGTTTCGACCTGCTGCCGGAGAGAAAAGGCAGCGCGGGCCGGGCGCCGGCGCGGCCCCTGGCCAGGGCCGACAGCGCCGCCTCCGTGGCGGACGCGGCGGAGCCCTACCACCTGCGGCTGCTGGCGCACGGCACCGCCGACAGCTCGCGCCCGCTGTGGCGCCAGGACGCGCTCGACAGCGGCCCGCCCTGGCCCTGGGACGACCCTGACTCCGCTGTCTGATATACTCCGCTAACTTGGTAGGAGTACCTTTGTAGCCATATTGGCGAACTGACCGCAACAATTAATACTCGACGATATGGATCGACTATTCTAGATCAACTGGATGCGTCTGTATCTGAGTAGTTTATTATACGATAATGGTCTGAACCATTTATTCTAGACACTAGTTTAGCTAAATTGTACTTATTTGCATATTATAAAAATTAATGTATATGTAGTTGCATAACTATGTCACAAATGAAGACACAACATTAAAGTTATCTTGCATTTAACTATTACATACTTCACACTTAAATTGTGATATATGTAGCTATAAAAAATTCTCAATTGTATTAATGATATTTTAATAAAAACTACCACATATAAAATGTTTCATTTATTTAGTTTTATCAACATTCACATCTATGAAACTAAAAAAGTAGTAATCAATGAGACTTACAAGTATTAAGTATGATATTTTACAAAAACCATATTCACTCAAAAAATATAAAAAATTTTGGCTCTATAAGAGTTTAAAATAGGTAGACTACAGAGAGCATACCTGCACACTAAATAAATTACTAAAAAACCACAAAGTGATCTTCACTAAAATAAAATTAAAAACTATGATCACATTATTTCAGATTTGATATAACATTTACACGTCAAAACTTAATATAAGCATTATTTAATTACATAACAAGAGATCACAAATGTTTCAAACAACTTGAACACGAATACTCCCGAAATAAAAGGCGAAACTACTATGTAACGAAAACCATTCTGCAGTAAACAAACGAGGGTCCTTATAAAGCCAAATTGAACTGTATTATTACCACAATTTCGTTTACGGTGTCGCGGTCACAAACCTGATCATACTTGCAACTTTAAGAATTAAAATTATATTCCATTTTAATTAAAATCAAAATCCAAAGAAATGAAATGTAATTATACCTATTTCATTAAATATTATTTTCACTTTTTGACTTGGTATAATTGTATTAAATAAGGACAAATATATTTAATGTTTGTGCTTATATGTATAATACAGTAATAGATAAAAAATATAGATTGATAAAAATTAAAAAAATTGAATTGAAAACTGCAGCCTTGTTTAAAAAGGCAAGTCAATAAATAAAAGATATAAAACAATTGTTCGATGATGGACAGTTGTTGTAGGTGATATGGACAATCTCTTATGTCGCACCTCATACTACATGCACCACGACTTTTATAACGTTTTAAAATTGACAGCTGCATAGAATGTACACCAATATAATCAGGTCTATTTTTAAAAACACATTTTATGAAATTAAAAAATATTGTTATTTTAAATATACATTGATGATATTGTTTCCATTTAATGGGAGGTGTGAAGTTGCTGTTTTGTATATCGTTTCGGCGAATCCCTCGTAGAAGCTATGCGGAGACGCAGGTGTCCACGGAGCACACATTGATAACGGCTACTCTAGGGAATTTCGTGTTCACAAATCAAACACTACATTGCTAATGTTTCATATATATTCACTAACATAAATAGTACCTATACTCATATTCAGAAGTTGGAACAGTATTCGTAAACAATATTGCACTAGGACACAACGGTGAACAAATAATATTTATGACGTCTCATTTTTTATGGTCAACAAATTCAATGTATTCGAACAAAGAAAATAAAATATAGCTGCATTTTTAAGGAATATAATATTCTTTCTTATAAAAACAGAACACCTGCTGTGTATATTTATTATTTGTGTGCAATGAGAATGAACAGGTGACAATTTCGAATCAATTTTTCCTACATGTAGAAAATTCGCAATATTTTCCTATGTTTAAAATTATATTTTAACAATCATGTTTCTAATGTGGAATGACAATTTCAAATTGTATTTTGTGCAAAGAACAAGTGCACCTTCCATAATAAATTATGTACATCTGAACAAATACCTATTGAATCTCTTAGTAAATATCCAATAAATATCATTACACATGAATTTGCTATGTAGCAGAAAATTATATATGTACATATAAAAGTTCAATCTTAGAAGTCAAGATATCGTTTGAAGCAATAGCTATGAACCTAAAGCATTAAATATTGTTAACAGACCTGTGATACTTAATACTTTGTGTTTAGACAACTTGTATTTTACTAATAGTTGTAGAGGTGTCTTCTATGGACTTATCGGGTGGTTCAGGGCTGTCTTGCTGCCTGTTGTCGTCGTCGTCGTGCTCGAGGACGTCCTCGGCGTCGGAGGCGAGTTGCCTGTCGTCGGAGGAGGAGGTGTCGGAGGCGTGGGCGGGGGCGGGGGCGGGGGCCGTGAGCGCGCTCCACCAGCCCGAGAGCGCGCCGCGCGCCTGCGACAGCGCGCCGCCCACGGCCCGCGAGGTGGTCGCCACGGCGCGCCCGGTGCTGGCCACCGCTGCCGTTACCTTCCGCCCGCCCTCCGTGGTGGACATTGTGCTGCACGCGTTACAATATCCATCTTTAGTCTCTATATCTTTATTCTATACCATTTTTATATTAAACAAGCAATATTTGTATATTTATTATTGTATATATTTGATATCGCTTTACGAAAACGACTCTAACGATTTCGATGAAATTTATAATATAAGAATTGAGGGTAGCGAGAAATCGACATAGCTAGGTCTCAATTCTGAGAAAAATCGTTTTCTCCGTCTTTCACACACTTAAAACTTCTAAAACTTAACCTCTTAAACAATTAAATACCAATTCCAGTCGGCGAACACAACATAGCATGTACTCATGTACTTTGACGACGCGAAAGTAAACGGAGGTTGCGGGTTCGATTCCTGCCCCGAGTCTGAATGGTTTATGTATAATACATATGTATTTACAAAAAGAAAAGTATATAAGTAGTATATCAGTTGTCTAGTACCCATAACACAAGCGCTGTGCTGCTTAGTATTGGCCTAGATGGCGCTGTGTAAAATGTCTGAGTACATTATATTATTATTATTACTCGACACAGCATAATTTCATTTAGTTTCAAAACAAAAAAGATGGTTAACATTCCAAAAATTTTCCCTTTTTCTTATCACGAAGCAACTAGCACCTTTTTTAGACTTCTTCATAACAACGTTCAATTTACATACTAAATTACCCAAATACAAAAAAAAAAAACAAACTAAACCGGCGCTGACGGGACAATTAGCCCATCTCTTAGTATCGAGAGACAATAGAAACAATAATAATTTTTATTCTTAAAACTTATTTGCTTTGTTTGTTAAAAATAAATTATTTAAAATTAAATCTTATGGTTCGTGCTTTAAAGTATAATTCGCTTTTTACGTCATTTTGATTTGTTACGTGAACAGGATACGTGAAAGGATAAAACATATAAATTATAATGTTAGACAAAGATCAAAATGTTGCACGTCAGGCAACGACGTATTCAAATGCAATCTAGGAATAAAGAAGACTTGGGAGCATTATTGTGCAATTATTGATATTTTATTTTCAACTGGGAAATTATAAACGAGTTGTTCTGAATATATTATCATGATTGTCTAGAAATCATAACTTTTATGAATAACAATTAAAGAATTTAAAATCATTATTAAAAATGGTTTTGGTTTTAGTTTATAAATTATCTAATATAATAGAAGGACAGACAAACGAGGTACTACTGTTTCGTGTACGTTTAGTATTTCTAAAAATCCTTGACTGAAGAGTTAAACAAATAAACATATTAATATAATGAAGACACACAAACAAATAAAGAATAAAGTTGAATCGTATTGGACGCTATTCACATTCGATTCTTACATACTGGGCGCATTTTACTATGAACCTGTACGAAATGCAGTACGAAAGACGGATTTTTAAACAACATTACAAAGCTTGACTGCAAACCAGCATGTGCAAGAAAGACAACTGATTACTCTAATTATGTCTTGAGAGGTTGTTAGTGTCTGTTGGCTGGTTGTTGCCACTGATTGGTTGCAACTTGGGGTTAAGTACCTGTTTTCTTTCATTATTTTCGTTTGACAAGTAATACACAGGTATTTTTAAAACCGTTTGATAAACTTTATAAAATTGATACCTACTCATCGTTTATTGTTCACTGAGCATTTCAGTAAGGCGAGCCGGGCTTTTGGACTTGTATGAAGTACAAGATACAGTCAGTGGAGAAAAGCTATATAGTTTTTTATTATAAGAAAAATGTTACAGTGTTCATAAATTCATAATTAAGTATAGCAAATCCTTTTTTACAATCTTTAATTTTCAATACCAAAAATATGATAAAAAATAGTACCTATAATATTAAAAATTCGACTCTATTAATCAGACCTGAATAAAAGTATAACCCGTGTAAATAAGACATGAATGCGGTAGTATGGTTTTAAACTTCTAATTCATGATTTTAAACTTAATGGTGTTAAGGTCATGTCATTTGGAAAATATAATTACGAATTTTATTATTTTATTTTTATTTTTTATTTGTTTATTCAGGTAATTAACAGCCATTTCATTCCAATAACAATCATCACTCGTAATACACAAAAGGCCAATAACAGATTGCCCTAACATAGATGATTTGCGGAAAATAGTTTTTTTTTAATGAAAAAGACCAATGTACATACATACATATCTTCACGCTGTATCCCTAACGGGGTAGTCAGAGAGGTCGGAGCGCCAGGAGTCGCGGTCCTTACACACCTCTTTCGCTTCCTCAAATCTCATCATTCTCCTCACACATGACCTATGTAATGTATTGTAATTACGAAATAATGAACACCTCAATAAAATGATATTAATTATTTGCTAAAAATAAGAATCTTCAACTTTTTTAGCATTCTAGATGTGTTGTTTTTACCATTTTTGAAGGAATTGATATGTTCGCTGTTAGCTTTTTCAAATATGATTAATTGAATAAAAAAAAATATGAATAATCAAATATGATGGATCGGACGTTTATTGAGTGTTGTTTGTGTATCTAGTTTTTTATTTGTGATCGAAGAGACAATGCATTAATAAAATATACCTATGACACACATGTTCTGTAATATGTATATGTTGTATTTGAAATAAATAATAATAAAATATGTAGTTTTATTTTAAACATAAATATATTTATTCCTAGTAATATCTACGGACTTTTGTGTAAACGATTTGTACCTTAAAAACATTACCGGTTATTTTGACTATCGGTGTTTACGACCAAATATTAGTGGTTCCTTCGATGTCGTTTCTAACAGATTTTGACTGTAAAATTAAAAATCTTACACACAAACGGTGTATAATGATGACATAGCTAAAACTATGCAGTTGTGTCGTAACTCAAATACTTCTATGTCCACATCTTTATGTAATATCAAGCAAATCATAAATAAATGGAAATATCTTCATGTAATATTTATATACAGGTTGTATATGAAAACGGGACAGTTACTTTAATGGATGAAAGGGCATAACTTTAGTATGTAGTTACAAAAAGAATTATCGAAAAAAAACGTATCCGTTTAAGAGTTATGACCGTTTTAATTTTCAAGTGTTATCCCCACGATTTCTCGTAAAATTGGATTGATCGTGTACAGTTACAGATTTTAAATCTAAGGTTTATTTTATTTTGTAATAATTTCATCCGTTACTGAAATACAGCCTGAAAACCCCCATTGGGGTATACGCATTATTTTCGAAAATGGTTTTCAGGCTGTATTTCAGTAACGGATGAAATTATTACAAAATAAAAAAAACGTAAGATTTAAAATCTGTAACTGTACACGATCAATCCAATTTTACGAGAAATGGTGAGGATAACACTTGAAAATTAAAACGGTCATAACTCTTAAACGGATACGTTTTTTTCGATAATTCTTTTTGTAACTACATACTAAAGTTATGCCCTTTCATCCATTAAAGTAACTGTCCCGTTTTCATATACACCCTGTATATGTCGGAAAAGACACGGCAATTCGTGCTCTTTCGACTTCGCTATGAGAAATAGGCGAGGCGAAATCTTATACGAGGCAAACTATTCCATGAAATACCACGTTAAGACAAAGTTAATGTGCAAACGACAGAAAACCCTTTGTATAACAATTATTACGTAGGTAATTGGAAATTTTATAAAGGCAAACGATCCTTCGGAGAAATGCTATCGCACCGGCCGCCGTACTCTGTCGCAACTTCATGCAAAAAAAACGATGCACGAAGTAGAGCTATTTTTTTGTGTATTTTCTCGAACCAAGTATGTTTTCTAATACACTCATCAAAAGTGTCTAGGGATCAAGTACGTTTTAGAGTATCGCCGCAATTGTGGATTATCATTTTAACTTTTTTGGGTCGTTATTGATTCTTTTTAGTGATATTCACTATTTGAATAAAGAATTTTCTTTAAATTTTGATGAAAAATAGAAAATAAACTGTCAATCAGGATTCCTACAAAAGTGTGTAATAGCGTTTGTACAAAACCATTACAATTTCTGCATCGGAGCTGAAAAAAATTGCATCGATATGGAGCGACGACATCATTTAACACGAGAAGAGATCATGAGAGCCGTCGGAATGTTGAAAGCTGGTTCCAGGCAACGTACTGTGGCTGTCGCTCTTGGCACTACACAGAGCGTCATAAGACGTATCTGGACATGCTATCGTATCACGGGCAGCGTGGCCGACATACGAGGACGGATCTCGCATCACCACTCACAGACAGGACCGGTACATCCAAAATATTGCTCGACGGAATCGTACTATGACCGCCATGATGTTGGCTACGAGGCTCTACAGCTCTTTAGGCTTCCTGATAAGCGACCAAACCATCCGAAATCATTTACGTGAAGTAAGTCTGCGTTCCCGAAGGCCGCTGAGAGTTGTGCTTATAGCACCCTGCAATCGTAGGGCCCGTTTACAATGGGCTCGCGAACATAGAAATTGGGAGGAAGAAGACTGGTGTTGTGTTTGCTTTTCCGATGAATCTCGTTTCGGTATGAGGTCGGATACAAGACTTACTCGAGTTTGGAGGACCTCTGGGCGTCAAGATCGTTTGAAATTTTGTCAGGAAGTTCGTTCATGTGGAGGGGGAACAATAATGGTTTGGGCCGGTATTTGGATCGGTGGAAGAACCGATCTCATTTGGATCAGGGGCAACCTCAATGCTCAGATTTATGCGGAGAGGATTGTTTCAGACGTGATCATCCCTCTGCGAAGCCGGTTGGATGATTCGTTTCGACTAATGCACGACAATGCACGTCCACACACGGCTAGAGTCGTAACACGCGCTCTTGCCGACGCTCGCATCAACGTTTTGCCGTGGCCTGCTCAATCGCGACCTCAACCCAATTGAGCACGCATGGGATATGCTTCAAAGAAGAACTCTGCCGAGTATGGATGCCGAGTATGGATGCCGTGCATACCCCACAACAACTTTTTGACTTGTTAGAAAGAATGTGGGCGGCCATTCCTCAAAATGATTTTGATGAACTGATTTTAAGCATGCCAAATCGTTGTGATTGTGTAATTCTTGTCAATGGTGGAAACACAGATAATTAATTTTTTTATCTTTACAATAAAAATTTAAAAAATCCTCATTTTTACCTTTTTTTGCCATTTAATTGACGACATTAACTTACGTTAATTTCCCACAATTTGCAAAAATTGGAATTTTTCTTAATTTTTACAAAATATAGAGATAAGTTGTTAACTTAAACATGGGACTTAAAGAAGCCAGTCTGGAAGACTAGATTTGATAAATATTAATAGGATAACTTTTTATAGTTAAAAATGTACTTGATCCCTAGACACTTTTGATGTCGTGTATATTATCCAGATTAAAGAGACTTATGCCTATACTCGTCTTTGATGAAGTCTATCACGATTTAAAATATTTGCTTCAACAGCGTGAACGTTTCATTGCCTATTTTAATTGCAAAATATTTATAGCAATATCTAGGTAACTATGACTACTGACACAATTTTGTAATATCTTGTAAGTATTTAATGGGTAAACAAACATGAAATACAGAAAATAATGTGGTTTAATATCCAAAAGAAATGACGGCATTTTAAAAAATTAATGGCGAGATATCCTCTGGATGAAATTCGGTGAGTACAGTATTCACTAATTCATCAGTCCCCAATGCTTGGTTTCAGTACACAATTTCATAATTTTAGTTTTGAGAATATCTTTTGTTCCGTAAAAATAGTGTGGGGAAATGGTATGTGTATATTTATAAATGTCGATGTTGATGCCTTTATTTTTGGTGTAAATAATCGAAACTAATCGAAAACTCGAAAAATCAGAGATTTAAATTTAAAGAGAAAAAATTGAGATTCCCTGCTAAACACTTTTTATTACAAACTGTTAGGATTTTCCTACAAGTTTTTGAGGGAAAATTTCTGAATATTGTATTTAAATATTGCCTATTGTAACATGTGGAAAATATTATCTGACCGAATTTCTTAGTCTTCTCAGTGTGCAGGTTTTCTTTTTGAGTTGTAGTTATATTTGACGTTAAAAACATCTTGCAGTTGTGTTTACTTAATCTTTGCTATTTAGAACTAGCCTATTAACAGACTATTAGGAACTTTTTAAAGTTCTTTATCTTTACAGTTTCGAGGAAAAAACGTGTAGCAAAAAACAAAACTGAAAGCTTGCCATTTAGTCCTCGGAAGAAGAAACTGGTCAGGAAGCTATCAAAGTGGTAGGGAGAAAAAGAAAGGTTCCTAGAGCAAAGGAGCATTCTCTGGCAGGCGTAGCGTTATGCTTGTATGGACTTGTTCGCCAATGCAAGTGATGCGATAGACGCCGCCACAAAATTTTAAAATAAATATTTCATTTCATACCTACTTTTATTTAATAGACATAACAAAATGGTGTGACTGATTTTGTTTAAGTGGTGCTTAAACAAAATCAGTCTTGTTGTTTTAACCAATTTCTAGTACCGCACGTCGTGGTAATTATAATCTATATCGATAGATTTGAATATTAGGCAGCACATCTCTATTTTGTTCTTTATGTTGGTAAAGCTGTTATTTTCAAGACGTCAGATTGGGCTATTTTGGGTATCTTTGGCTTGTATATTCTCAGATGACTTAAATATCCAAGACTGCAGGCCGCTTGGAACATATAATACGGTATTTCAAGCGGAATGTATGGGTATTATTTTAGCAGTAAATGACATAATTGTCAGATATGTAAAAAAACACAATATTTGAATAATTTCTGACAGTATGACAGTTTTACAGGCCTTAAAAATTAATAAGATTACTTCTAGCTGAATGTCATCAAGTATTGGAGAGAGTATATGTGCACAACTTTGTAACTCTCCAATGGATTAAAGGGCATAGCCTATCATGCAGAAATGACGCGGATTACGAATTAGCTAGGAGAGGAGCAAGCTTAAATGTAGCTGGTCCAGAACCCATGGCACCGCTACCATATGGCTGGTTAGGCACACAAGTGCGTAAACAGCTGAAAATAGAACATGATATGTACTGGTCTAGTATCAGCGAATGTAGACAGGCCACAGAAGCCTTACCTAAGATAAACCCTCGGCTCTCGCACTGCGTACATGGCTCAACGAGAGCTAAACTCCGTATTGTTGCTGGTGCTATGACTGGACATGGTCCATATAACAAACATCTTTTTAACATGGGTGTTACTAACAGTCCACTTTTCGGTGGTGCTTGGAGGCAGAAGAAACAGCCACTCATGTTTTGCTGGAATGTGAAGCGGTGGCAATCTATCGGGCGAAACATCTTGGCATGCCAAGACCGCTTCCTGGGGCCTTCACCAGTATAAAGAAGGTGATAGGCTTCTTGGAGGAGCTAGGATGGCAGGAGTAGTCGATCCTACCCACACGCAAAATAGGCGCTATGGACGTCGGTTTGCGGAAACAACCCCGTTATCAAGAATCTTTATTTGATATTTGGAAGTCTATTTAGCTCTATGGAAGTCCCAACTCGTATTACGTAGTAATTTTACATTCTCTTTGGTAGTCCAACAGAATGCCAGCGCCGGCCCCGATGTTCCGTTAGCGCGCATCCCTTCCAAAGCGGAAGTCGCGCTTTGCCTTAGTATAGTCAAATGAGTGCCTTTTCATATTTATATTTATATTATACAAGGTGTTACACGAGTTCGGGTAATGCTTAAAGCGTGACAGAATGTTACAAACACTGAAACGAAAAGTGCGATTATTTTTGTTTTAACTGTCAGGATTTCTGAAATAATTACTATCGAAGTTTTACAAAACAATCGACATAATTTCTTAAGAATCCCATCCCTAGTGATCAGCTGTTCGTCAAGTTCAAGGTCATCAACCTCAAAATCATAGAATATAATTTTTCAGACTGGGGACATTTGTAAGTAATTTCTGCCTAAGCTTTCGTGTGCAAGATGTAATTGCGCTATTTGTATTGAACAAACTATTTTGACTTTTTTAGTGTCTGTATGTGATGTTATGTCTGTGTCTCTTGCGTTGCAAGGCTAATAAACGAACACCTAACACTAAAAGATGCAATTAAAGTTTTTTCGGCAAATTATCTTAATTAGATTTAGAAAATGAAAATTAAAGTACGGATTATTACGCTTCGGCTTTTAACGATACCACACTTATTCCATAGAAACGGGTATTATCTAGCTGTTTCACACAGACCCATCTCCTATAGTTTAATCTTTGTAAATACCCGGCAATTAGAATTTTGCGCTATTTTTTCAAAGCTTTTTATTTTTTCTACATGGGTTCCGTATAATAACTAAAATATGATACAATGGTTTGCTTGATATGGAACTTCGTTCACTAGACCAGAAGATGTCTACCAGGAACGACCTTTACAGTTTACTAAGAACAAAATAAACAATACAAATAAGTAATCGAACTCTCTTTGCTCAGCCACATCAATTAGGCATCCAAGTTACATTGCAGGATACTTTGTGACATTTTTAAATTTCACTTTCATATCAATCGAACGCATCAATATCGAATTTCGGAAGACAATAGTTTTCATTTCATTTCGGTTAAAATATTTATCGTATCTTATTAGCTTACGATAGAAATACCGTTGTTGTAGTTGTTTTCTTGAATGTGAGTAGAGTAGTGAATAGTGAATACCTACCAAACGCAGCAACGCAGCCATTTTTCGACAGGCGAGGTTGTGCGTAAAAGACAAACGACGACACTTTGAACCTCTCCTCTAATTTTTAATTACTTAGAAATGTACCTACCGTTTTTGGTATAGGTGGTTTGTCTGTTTATGCAGTGACTTAAAACTTTCCTTCATTGATTTTCGAAAGTAATCAACAATACAAAGCAATTATCTTCTTTTTTACATATCCTTACTTTATACTGTTTTAAAATTAATAAATTCATTTCGCATTAAAATTATTTTCAAAACGGGCCCCTAATAGTATAATGGAGAGTTCGATATTCCGGCCTCTCAACAGCTAAATTGCACAATTGCACAATCGCACAAGCACAGCGCACAGCTAAATTGCACGCTCTCCTGGTATTTGGCTTCCTAAATTAAATTTAAGGGTTCCGTACTTTTGCATGATTTTTAATAAGTATTGTTCATTTAGTTTCGAATCGTAATTACCCGGATAATCACATTTTCAAAATAGTACTACAAAGTAATGTTGATTTTATACATTATTTATTTCTAATATTTACTTATGATTTCTTCTCGTTACTTTTATTTACAATTAAAAAGACGTACAATTTTTTCTTTCATAGATGACTGTTTATTCATGGCTATTACTTATTTCTAATATTTACTTATGATTTGTTCTCGTTGCTTTTATTTACATCTAGCGACCCGCCCCGGCTTTGCACGGGTCGAATTAAAAAAAAATACAGCCCATGTTACTCGCTGATAATGTAGCCTTCTAAGGTGAAAGAATTTTTGAAATCGGTTTAGTAGTTTTTGAGTTTATCCATTAACATACAAATAAACAAAGTTAACCTCTTTATAATATTAGTGTACATTAAAAAGACGTACAATGGTTGCTTTCAAATAAAAAAAAAATGAAGCACTCGATACGAAATATGAGTTTGAATCTTTGAAGATTCTGTTTTTTTTTTAAATATTGTATCGAGTTTTTTAGTATTCGAGTTTTTTAGGTATTGTATCGTATTTAAAAAATCAGTTTCAACTCTAAAACGGCAAAAATTTTGTTTTTCCAAAAGATTTTTAAAATGTGTAGTTCCATTGTTAATACGGTTATAACGGGGTCATGGTACTCATCGTGTTAATTTTACATTACTGTTTTTAATCATTGAAATTCTAGTTCCGAACGCCTACTACGAAATCGAATGTAAGTAAATTAAAAAAATTTAAAACGGGACCCTAAAAATTATTAGTTCTCCCCTTTCTTATAATACATAAAAACTATAATACCAAATTGCACACAAAATATGCAATAGTTTCATTGGTTTGCTTCGACCAATCGCAACTGTTTGTCGGCACCTTTGACTGCCGGAAGACGGAACTTATTATTTTAGTCAGAGCTCTGAGCTGTTTACGTAAACATCTAGTTTTTATTCATTTTTATTGTGAGTGAAAATGTGATAGTACTAAAGGAGACTACTATGACATGATGCTGTGCTCGGAGCCATTTATGGAAACTTGTGTGCCGCTTGTCGAATTTACGAATATCGGTTTTGTCTCAACAAATCAGAAGCAGATGGAAGGCTGCTTCTATGTTTTTGGAAATGTTTCGCAAGATGACACAACGTTTGCATACCGCTGATAGTGTTCTCAGTTCTACTAGAGAAGTACTTTCTATCACACAAATGTAGACTTCGAAGAACAGATAGATATTAGAACACTACAACTGAGCCCAGAAGTAATAAACGAAGCGCTGCCGGCATCCTCAGCACGAATCACATGACCGTATTCTAAACATCAATTTCAATTCGGATTCTAAACATCAATTTCAATATATCGGAGCGAACCGCTTTGTTTTGAACGGCGAGAGAGACAGCTTTTGTAACTCAAAGAGTGCGTGTATTATTGTGTGTTAGTGCGATTAATCGAACGGCAACTTGTGTGTTCTTTCGAAAGGATGCCTAATTCCCTTGGATGGGTTCAAAGCGGCTGCATTGTGAGTCATCAAACTTTCAGTATGTATTTCACATTATTAACTATGTATTAGGTTAGTGCGCGTTATAATTGCAAGCAATAGGTACTTATAGCAGGCCGCGCCGCGCCGTCGGCAAGCAGCACAGATTGCTAGAGCTACTAGACACACATATGTACAATATTTAAACGCCTTTTATTTCTTATGTAGCTTTTATTTATTTTATTCGCGCGATATAATTGCTAACAGTAGGTACATATGTACTTTGTAACGGGCGCGAGCCACTTGCCGTCGGAACGTAGCACAACTTCCGTGAGCTAACACATACGCATATCTGTACAGTATTTCAAGACGTATTTTTATTAAGTAGCTTTTATTTATTTATTAAGTAACACATATCTGTACAGTATAACCACACCTATTAATTATTAAGTAGGTTTTGCACATACATATCTTCACCCTGTATCCCTAACGGGGTGGTCAGAGAGGACGGAGCGCCAAGCTTTTCGATTCTTACATACTTCTTTCGCTTCCTCTAATCTCATCATTCTCACACATTTTCATCACACACACATAGATATAGCTATCCCTATCTAGCTGTGGGCGTGGTCCCCTGGTAGCCTGGTAGATGCCTAGCAAAGGAGGTAGTTAGCTGGTAATTCACTACTCCCTGGGGTTGTATATGGGTCATAAACTCAAAATAGTGATACCGGCAGTTTAGTCGATATTTTTATTTATCATTAAAATTATTTAAATTTTATCAAAATAAAAATATCACAGGAGGACTTTTGTAATCTCATAGGTGCTCTCTACTTGACATGCTACAATACCTTTCAGGGATTTGGTGTTAGTTTGTAACACCTTGTATATATATACTCGTATATACTCCTTGTAAAATAATAAATAAATGCAAGTAATAAAACATGTTATAACACTTACTGTGCAAATTTTAATTTCATGTCGGCGACTGACAGTTGCCCAGCGAATGGATGAATAGGCGTTAGATTCAAAAAAGCCTCTATGTTTCCATTGTTTGTTGATTTCAACCATTGTTGGTAAGCAGGGGTAGATTTGAAGGCAGTCATAAATTGAGCATTATATGGGTCTATCTCTCTGCTTCCTTCTGCAAAGAGGATGAGAAGTCTTTGCTTTGTTGATAAATAATAAACAAATAAATTAAAAAAAAAATTAAAAATTAAATAAATTATAAAAAAATACAAACCTGTCAATAAAGATGTTCTCAAGAGATAAATTAAGTAGCTAGCAAACTGGTCGCGTATCCACGCATCTCCTTGCGCTGAAGCATGACGTACTACATGATCAGCAAATCGAAGATCTTCAGTACCAAGAGTGAGTTGCCTTTTAAGTACCAAATCAGTTGTTTCTATCCTCATTTCGTTCAATTCAACAAGTACATCAAACAACTGTCTCTTTTGTTTGAATAGTACATTAGATGCTCCGACCAAAAATCCCTGTACAGCAGAATCAGACAACAGATCTAAATGTTGCAATGATAAGTATGGTAAACAAAGATAACCTTCTTCAAATAATGGTAAAGGAAATCCACATTCTGTTTGATCAATTTGACCTGTTAAATTATATAGACCATCCACACTCATGTCTCGAGCCATAGTTGGACTTTGCTGAGCTTCTAATAGTGGTTTTTGTTTATATTTCTCACCAACACTGTGGCATTTTTCTCTGCTGCCTGATAATTCTTGTTTATCTACAACATCACACAATGTAGCTTCATCAAAGCTTTGTCGGCTCATCCTATCTTTCTCCTCTATCATGTTGCCCGTTTCTTTGGGAGAAAGTTCTTCTATTTGATTTGTACCATTTACGTACGGTAATACTTCACTGCTGGAGTCAACAATGTCTTGACTTTTATTTTGCTCAGGAATAGGAGACAATGGCCTAGAAAGTCTAAATGAATAACATAAACAAAATTCATAATTTATATTGATTGTTTTATGTATAATAATATCAAAAATCAATATGGAAAATGAGATTGATTAATGACAAGCATGTATGATTTTACTTACGAAACATTAGCAGACTTAGAAAGACCTTGCTCTATACATAGTGGTAACAGTGACACAAGAGTCAAGAGTGCCCCTGACAATAACCCAGCAGGAGCTCCATAAACTAGCACTTTACGCCTCAATAATAGCAATTTGAAAAGTAATAAGGCTTTATGTCTCCAGTTTTCTATCAATTGTTTTACTGATAGTCCTGCAAATGTAAAATTTATTTAAAATTGAATGACTATCTTACTTGTTAATCCTGCCACCAAACAGCAGTGCTTGCGCTGTTGTGCTTCTGCATGAAGGGTGTGATAGCCAATGAAATTTCTGTCACAAGAGGCACAATATCTTAATTATTAGGGTTGCAGACGTGTTAGCAATCTGAAGTTCTTTCTAACCTTGACATTTTAAATAATGCACAAGGGCCTCAGTCTACTTGTCATCAGTTGGACCGTTTGCTCGCTTGGCTTTCCCATCGTAAAAAAAAACAAACAAAGATTACAATATCTAACAAGCAAACAAGCTTCATACTGTTGGGTGTTAGCTATTATTAATATCAGTGATTAAATGTTACAATCGTGAGCATTAATAGATGGCAACACCATCGCTTGCGAGAGTTGCTACTTAACGACAAATCGATAATCGGTAATATTATTCGTGATTTGACAGTCGGAGTTTTTGAATGGCAGTTTTATAAAATGAGTATTCGAGAATTACACAAACTAACGAAAGCACGTCTTTTCATTATATCTCCATACATCCTATGTTTCCACTTACATCAATATCCTAGAAGAACAAAAAGCTGTCAATACTAAGGATGAAATAAATAGTAATTACCTTCAAGAATTTGATCTATTTGCACAGGACAGCTGTTTAGATGCTTGTATGCATCTTTTAACAACTCTGTTTGTGAAAAATTACCCTGTGAAAACCATGCCTCGACAACCAACTCCATTTTCACAGCAAGGCGGCCAAACAGAGGAGCGCGACAAATAACACATACACTCTTCTGTACTGAGCTTCTTGTCATATCTTCTGTTTTCTGAACTACTTTCTGCAAAATAATAACACTCTCTTTAAAAATATTTAAGAGCCCTATGACAAATCGTAAGCTCTGCAATTTAGGTATAGGCGCGCTGGAACACTCATGTATGCGTGCGACTTTCGTAACTTTATTGTGTAGTGTGAGTAACAAAGCAACTTCAGTATAAAATATAATTTTGATACTTTTCCGAATCAAAGTTTCAATTTTTGTTATTAAATTATTTTCGTTTTAGATAAATACATAATATAATATTTTTAATTAGTATTAAGTATCCTCGACGCGTTAAATGCATGTAAAGGAAATAAAATAATTTTCCATAATACAAATATTGTATATAGTTAGATATTATTATGTCTAATGTAGGTAGTATTTTAAAAGTAAAGATTGAAGAGAATTAAGTATTTACCTGTGTAGCACTACTAGTGTTAGGATCGGTTACCTAGCAACCACTAGTTATGTAGTCATGATTAGATATAATTATCTTTTACTAATCGAAACTCAAGTATGTAAACTTGTGAACCTTGACTAATTAAAAATAACTTCGCATTATTGTAATAAAGATGAAAATAACTTCTGTTCTTCAAATGGATATATTCGTATAGAAATTCAATGGCAGTTTCTTAGCTTTGAAGATATTAACATACAAACTCACAGACAACTATTCTATAAGTATTTATTTTGGAATCAGAAAAGTCTAAAATGCCTAGTTCAATCAGTTTTAACAGATCGTCAATGCACAGACATGGCTTTGTTACTGTTTTATAGATAGATGTCTTTGTTATGCTTGTGTTTACAATAAAAAATATAAGATCAACGGAAAAACCACTATAAAATAAACCCATATTACAGGTCCAACTTATTTAAAGAGAGCTTATTTTGATATATCTTTAATTAACAGGTGCGGATCAACTTACAGTTAAATTATTTGTAAAGTTTTCTAATTTTTACATAAGCTCAGATTATTATTGAAAATTGTCTATCCTCTTGTCAAGTTAAAATCGGTTCAACAGTTTTAAAGATTAGGCCGATTAAACAGGCCGTCAAAAATTTAAAAAAACGCTTTTGGGTTTGGTTAACGCGCAAATTACCATATAAGATTAAGAAAAAGCCTTTATTTGAATATAGACAGATAATTCAATTTTATTTATATGTATAGATTGTTATAAATGTAATAGATATCATCTTCATACCCAGCTTACAATACTTCTTAAAAGTTAGCATTACTTTAGAACTTTATTATTTAACTTTACTACTAGTGATTATTATATTTAAAACAGAACGTTTACATGCCTAAGATTTTTATTATTATCTGCAGTTTTATGCACGAAATCCGAAAGTCATGATAGACTCATGAAACAGAGAAGCCAACAATGTATCAAAATAAGTCAGTCGGCCCATAGGGATTGCTATTTCTCATTTCGGATCGCTCATTATGAAGACCGCATAAATTTGTCATAAATGTTCTACCTCTACAAGGGCTCGCGCAGGTCTGAGATACAAGTGTCAACATCACGTATTTTATACTGATTTTATTATGCTTATTATATTTATTACACTGATAAATTAAAAAAAAAAATTTCTGTGGCTTATTGTATATGAATGATTTTTCATTTCATATTGTTTTTTACAAACCATTGCTTTTCTTGGCACTAAATCGACGTTTAATCAGGACACTTTATCCTTGAAATAAGCCTTTTTAAATATTTTTTTCTGTGAAAAGGAAGAAATTTGTGACATTTCCTCAACACTAATATTCAATGAGAATATGTACTTCATCTCAACATAATTTTAGAAAACGTTAGCTCATTGAAACAATGTTAATTAGGACGTCAAAGTAGCGCGTCTAAGGATTTTCCTTGTAGAACATCGTAGAATGGTTATTGTAAGATATAATAAAATAAATATGAAAATATGCAACACTCATATTCAAGAAAGGAAGTGGATCTATTATAAACTGCCAGCAGAATATTAAAAATTTTAAGATGTCTGAGAATTAGAGCATCAAAATATCACTATTTCACACAAAAATGTCAAAGGGCTCTTAAGTATAATAATAAAATACAAGGAGCATTAGCTCCTTGTATTTTAGCACCAGTATGTTCAGTTTATATTATACCAAAATGTTGTCACTAACTAATGTCATACGGTCTTACAAAAAGTATTGTTTAAAAAAATCCATGGAAAAAGCTTAAATTATTGTCATACACATAGTTTGTTTAGTAATTCAAAGCATGTGCTCATGTGAGTTTGGCGGCCATTGTACTCCCATTTTTTCTTTTCTTGTCTTCATATAGATATCTTGCTTTCTAATTATGCTAATGTGAATATTTTTTTATTGTGTAATATGTAATGTTTTAGTTAGAGGATTGCAAAAAAATTTTCATTTCTAGCAGTAGGATGAGTCTACCTCAGTTCATATAGACGTCTTTGACCAACATGTTAGTCTTAGTTGCTTTAAAAGAAGTAAAAGATTGGGAAATGAGCAGCTGTAATTGTCGTGTTTGTAGACATATAAATTGAGTAATGTATGTTAGCTATTATCAATATTCTCGATTAATCGTTCTAATCATAATCGTTAACAAATGGCAACACTGTTTTTTTGAAAGTGTAGCTACTTTCATAATAACATGGTATTTTTGAATGTCAGAAAATAAGTCAGTTGAGAAATTCACGAGTTAGCAAAAGCACGTCTTTTAATTATATCTCCTCATCCTACATTTCCATCCAAGTCAACATCCTAGAAGAACGAATAGTTTTCATGTAGTTTATATCAATAATGAAAACTAATTAATTACCTCTAGTGGGATTTGTCGGAAACATGATATTGCATATACAGTATGTTCAGGTTCTGTCAATCCAGGTAAATGAAAAAATATTGTATCTGAAAGATAATTATGGGAACCATCAGGTAGTGCTAGAGCAGGTAAATAACGCCATTCGGAAGGCAGCTCTGTAGGACGTCCAGGTACTAATTCAGGGTAGCAATGTTCCACCTGTAAAATATTTTTATAAATAAATATTGATTGTAACTTGGCGCTCTGTCCTCTCTAACTACCCTGTTAGGGATACAGCGTATATGTATGTATGTAATATTGAATATAAATATATAATAATAATATGAATGGACAGAAGCTTAAAGGAATAATAAACATCCATTGATATGTGATTAATTACATTTTATGTAACTAAAGAGTTTAATATAATAATACAGTAGAACCTCGATAACTTAAAGACCAGGGGAAATAAAATATCTAAAAACACGGGAAATTAACGCGATTACCTTTTATTTTCTCTTGACGTTTCGGCCGAGTTTCATCGGCCGTGGTCTCAAGTAAACTGTCGCAGCAAGCTTCACTCCGTGTCAGAGGCAGATTTTATTTCATCTACCTCCGATATTTGTAAATAATTATTAGGGTTCCTACACACAACACTCACGGTGTCCACATACTGAACCGGATGTGAAAAACGAGGTTTTGTCATTTGAATCACAGGATTCCACGCTGTTGATAAATTGTATCCGCTTTCCCGATTGAAATTTTTGTCTCTTGATTTCAATTGCTTCACGCATGACTCTTGGATAAAAGTGGCGATCAGTGGAAAGGACTTGTGGGCGATAAAATTCTATCCAATGATTCGTATCCGATTGGAGATGTTCCGCTATCGCTGATTTGGTAGTTTGCTGGTTTTTTACAGCTGCAATGTGTTCCTTAATCCTTTCAGCAATAGTCCGCTTCGTTTAGCCAATGTATGAGCTACCGCAACTGCAATCTATTTTGTAGACCCCTGGTGTCTGCAACGGTAAGACATCCTTCGGTGTGCCCACTATTTTGTTTACCTTAGTTCCCGGTGTGTACACGGTATGGATGGAATACTTTTTTAAAATAGATCCTATTTTGTCCGGTCTAAAAAGAAGGATAGGCATCCGGACGTGAGCAGACAACCCGCCTATATGCCTTATGTGAAAGGAGTGACGGACAAAATAGGATCTATATATATAGGACACCGTGAGTGTTGTGTGTAGGAACCCTAATAATTATTTACAAATATCGGGGGTAGATGAAATAAAATCTGCCTCTGACACGGAGTGAAGCTTGCTGTGACAGTTTACTTGAGACCACGGCCGATGAAACTCGGCCGAAACGTCAAGAGAAAATAAAAGATAATCGCGTTAATTTCCCGTGTTTTTAGATATTTTATAATGCAGCGCGAAAGTTTAAAAGTTTAAAGACCAGGGGAAATGTTAAATAATTCAAGTTATTGAGTTTTTAACTTACTAAGTTTGAGTTAGAGAGGTTTTCATAGTTCATAATTTTACTTATTGAGGTTCGTTTCTGTGCTTTGTTTCGAAATTATTATATCTACATATTTACATACACACATAGTTAGAGGGACTAGGTTAAATTCAAATGTCACAAACACACTTTATTTTTATTGAAAGTAACAATTATGTACCTATTTAGTTTTATTTCATTTACATAAAAAGTCGTGATTTTTTTTTTGTATTAAACAATTCATACTTTCAATATCAATTTTATTTTCAATATTGAATAAAAAAGAGTTTCCTTTTTAAGATATGAGACACTATAAACGTTCGAAGTTGCTGAGGTCGTCTAAACATTACTTTAAGTTAGAGGTCCAAAACGCAAATTATTCGTTTGATAAAGAGGCTTCGTATTTTAAGTTAAAGAAGTTTTGGGGTCTGAGAAGAAGGGTATTACTTTTTTTTTGTTACAGAGATTTTGAAATTATCAAGGTTTAAGTTATCGAGGTTCTACTGGATATAGCATAGACTTGGATAAGAAAATGATTAATATAATATTGATTGCTAAAACGCCTACGTTTACCTGACATCCTTTTTTATGATGGAATCCCACTACTATGATGTTCAATACTGGTTCAGTTATATGTGACATGATAATGAATTATACACATTTATCATAATAGAAATAAGCCATTATAAACGCATAAATTTTAGTGATTTTAACTATAGTAAATAAATGATTAGAAGAAGTCAGAAACGAGAGAAAATGACATACTGACACAAAGAACAAAGTTGCTATTACAAAACGTTGAGTTTCCGTTTCGTGGAATCCGATTACTGTATTTTAAACAAGTTACTAATACTAACAAGTTATATTATGTATAAAAATTACTAAATTATTTTAATTCTATATTATTGATATTAATAACAGAAAAGTTAGTCAATGTTAGAACTGTAATTTTTTTTTTATAGTAGGGGGTCTCCCCTAAGAGGGAAGATAAAGGGTTCTTTCTGTACCCACGTAGCCGATGTCTTCAGTAGTAAATAGATAAATTCTTCATATCATTTCATTAAATGTAGACGTCATACATTTTAATGTCACTCAGAGTTTCTGGCGACAAATATATTGAGGCGGTCTTTCTAGTTTACTACAAATAGGCAGACTAGGCCACTATTAAAGTCTCGACGTCACGCTATTAAAAGAGATTTCCCTGAGCGGAGCGCCTTCTGTCTTCTCCCTAACGCGTTCAATTCGCTACGACCACAGAATACTAAGCTACGACGGCCAGTAAAGTGGCGAGTGGAGGGTCGTTTTAGTCGGTTCGAGCCCGACACTATCCAGCCGGTCCTCACGTTCTCTCCCGAGGCGTGAGAAGCGGTGCACGTGCGGAGTTTTATCCTTTCCAATAAACAAAACAAAAAAAAAAGACTAAATTAGCACTTATTTCAACAAATCAAAAAAAATGCACAATAGTGTAGACATTGGGACGAAAAACTACGCCACTTTTGCATCACAATATCCGCCAGTAACAATATACAAATAATTTAAATAAACGCCCAAGCGCTCCCCATAAAATACCGCCAAAAACTTAGAAATCTAAACAAAACGTAAAAAACGTTGTCGGTGCTACCCACAGGTGCTACCCTGTGGTGTTACCATAATGCTAATGAAATATCACATTGAACCAAGGAGATTATATGATTTAAGTAAATTCCTAGCATTGAACCCATTATATTAATGTAGTCTGTGATATTAATGCATGCATTATAATTTTATAATGTAAGGTAGGTAATCGTCGTGTTAAAATCATGTTAAAGTAATTAGTAACCCTAGTCCACAGACTAAAGAGAAGACACTACGTATTCCTAATCTAAAGCCACAATGCTTACTTAAGAGTAAAATGTTATTACTTGATTAATAATCATGTATATTTATACGGAATTGAATGATGATTAAATTATAATAATAAATGAAAATGCAATGGTTAATATCAAGGTTTGAACTTTGAATGTTACGCCCGATTCACATTGGTGAAGGACAGTGGCGAGTGGCATGTGCATGTACCAGTGGTGAGTGGCGAACGCTGGGACGGTGACGTTTATACTACGACAAGTCAAATGGCATTATTGGGAACTCCCCCAGAATTCGTTTGTGGTACCTATAATACAAGCTTACTGCTTAGTTTGGGGTCACACAATCTGTGTAATTGTCTGTATTATTATTATTATTACTTCATCGTATTGGACTCAATAGTCCAATATTGCGAAATTGAACTCATTTTTCTATGTTGCTCGTCTAATACAATTATTAGACGAGCAACATAGAAAAATGAGTGCAATTTCGCGGAGAATTCTTTTATTACAATCGAGGGAAAACGTTACCTTCTTCTTCTCTTACATATAAAACAAAATTAGTTTATAAAACTAAAAAAACACGCTTTAATGACAAACCAAAATAAAAAGTACAAAATAAAAAATTATATTTTAAAATACTAAAAAAAACCCGCTTTAATGGCAAACCGAACTAAAAAGTAGAAAATAATTTTTAAGTATCAAGAGCATGTGTTACACAGCAATATAAAATTGCAACAATCAATTACGACTAATTAATTTGGAATAAGATTAAAATAATAATTAAATTATTAATAAAATAATTCAATTATAGTAAAAAAAGCGTGGGGTGCAATTTACTATATTATCAAGCACCCCCCCCTTTTTAGCATTAATTTTTATTAATTTTTTAAATTTATTTTTATCCTGATGATTTTAGTCAGGACATTAGAACAAAGTTATAAAATAATTGTATTGTCATCGACCGATTGACCCCTGTGCAAATTTTCAAGCTGATCAGACTTCTGGAAATTGGTAAAAATTACGCTGAAAGATTCCGTTACATATATACATACATACATACAGGTGAAGCTAATATAAAGCGTGTAAAAAGAATGTATACCATTTAGACGTCATTTTGTATACAATAACGTATAAAACAGTACACTCAAACCGTCTGTTCGTCCTGTTGGCGGTCACATAAACACTGTACCACAGATTAATTAATTGTAGCACGCTACAGATGCGACAGTCAGTTTGCCGTAATTGTTATGTATTTCGTTTTGCCGCTACTATCGCCTACTTTTTTTAAAACCGTACGGTAGGTACGTACCAATACTTTCTTTATATATCAATGTAGTATATCCTAGTGACTCCGAAAAACCACCAACGCAGCGGTTTAGATTTATTTACATCAAACAACAGAGGAGAATAAGCATTTTAAGGTTCTCAACTCAAGCATGAAATCGAAGAAAATACAAGGCAAACCAAAACTCAAATCGAAATGGAAAAGTAGCTAGAGTCCGAATATGAGTCAGACCGACAGCACACTGAGAAGCAATTGACTTATAAGGCGGATAGTCAAGACGGCGGATAGTCAAGAATGGTGATCTGATATTGATTAATGAAAGAATTGGTCTCGAGCAGTGAATCGATTGAGTGACTCGATGGCGAATACCGAAAAATTAAGTTTCCGTTATATTTCTACGTCAGCACAATTTAAATATATGCAGTTGATCAATTCGGAGATCGCACAGAGCAATTGTGCGGTGCATGTGGGGTGGAGGCGACCGCCTCCCTGCCCGTGCTGCCTGAAGTGTGCACCGTGCACCGCAGTCTCCGATTTGCGTTCGAGGTCTTCAGTTCAGCAGTGCCAAAATGAAAAAAAAACAAAAAGCACTTGCGTGTTTTTTTTACATTTTTCTATTGATTAAATAATGGTTACTAGACGCTAAACTAGACGCAAATCTTCTCATAAAAACAAATAGTTACGTTTTTTTTCACTTCCGGTCAAGGGAAGGGATTGTAAGATTTATAAACTATAATTTAAAATTTTAATGTAGTAAGATTCTGTGGTCGAATAATAGGTTGGTAGTCGTTATGCTAAATTATTTGTGTTGGCTGTTTTTCTTTTTTGTTTCACCGTGTTATATTAGACTATTATTGTAAATATACCTACTCGAAAAATTACGTTTACACCATTTACACCAAAATTTACAACTAAAATAGATTACTATAGTTATTAAAATAATAAGAGTTGCTACATTATATTTATGAAATTAAACAGTTAAGTTTAATGTATTTATAATAAAATATTTCATAAGTTCATTACAGATGATCTAAACCCTAGGGTAAGCATTGAAATGTAACAAAAGCATAACAGCCGCACATTACCAAAAAAATTATTTTTTCTGTAAGTATATAGATTACAATTATGTACGTACATATGGGTACATTTAGATAGTAGATATATAAGCGAAAACAGAATATTATGAGAATTTCGATCAGATTTTTTTTTCAATAAGATGCCTGTGTTTATGGAACATTTTTATATACTTACCTACCTACAATAGATTCGAAAGAATTAAAAATACCTACTACCTATGTATTCAATTATGTTATAAGACGTTTGTATTTTATATCATGAATGACTGGCCCGTTGGTGTGGTGGCAGAGCCTCTGCCTATCAAGCCATAGCTAATATAATTAGTATTATATCTCGGCAGTGTCCTTGAGATACTTACCTACGGACGCTCGGTACGTAAATACGCAATAGGGCTGCCGACTGGGACTGACTGTTTTTCTTGGGCTACTTACTTGGTAATTGGTACTTACCATATTAAATTGTCATATTCACTTTTATTTTATATTATTGCAAATTTCGTAAGTTTTTATGTATGAAATTCTACTAGTATTTTATTTCTGTGTCAAAAATTTGTGAGTTAGTATGGTGGAAAAGGACAAAAAGAAATGCATTTTATATTTTTTTGTGTGCAGTATAATTTAAAATCAAGATGTATTCAAACATCCATACACTCAACAATATATTCGAAAACTTGATGCCATAATATTTTATCAGTAAATGCGCGGGAGCACGCGGGAGCGTCTCACGCCGTTCGACCACAACCGCGGCGCACTTGCGACTGTTGTATGCCGATTAATGCCGAGATTTCGAAGCACGTCGTTTGGGAGCGTTTGTATGAAGATAGAATACTGCTTGTTTACTTGTACCGTGGCATAGTATGGTTGTCAAAAAAGTAGGCAATAGTAGCGCCAAAACGCAGTATATAACAATTACGGCAAACCACAGACTTTTAAATGGAAGCAGACTATACCTTCGGTTTAAAATGCGTGGCTAATTTAACACTAACAAATATTACTCACACACATACAGAACTCAGGGCCGCATTAAGGAGTGGGTATCTATTTTGTGTATTATCTTAGAGCGGGACTATTTGGGACATTCCAAACTATATTTTTCATGAAATAAAGTAAGGATAAAATAAAGATAATGTGTAGTTTTAAGTGTAAATATTAACGTATGTATGTACTTTTTGTTAATGTAAATAAGGATAAAATTAATTGATATACTAGTATTAGAGATTATTACTTTATTATATTCCTTCTTTTTGTAGATTGTTTTTGTCACATGAAGGATGTAATTTGGAGTGTTCCTAATGGCTCCACGATACAATATTTTGATTGTTCGTTCGATACATAAGGCCTGACGGCTGTGCGCTGCTGGTCTTGGGCCGCATGTACATTGTGATGACCTTGCTTGCGGTTCGATTTATGTGGGTACATGAAGTTTAATGACATAAACGATATATTTTTAAAAGTCGAGAAAGTTGATAGTCAGGCAAGTGAAAGTTTTGAATTTAGACTTTTTGGCGCGAACAAAAAAAGCGTGGTTGGCATTTTATTCAAAATTCAGATTTGCTATTTTTTGTGCTTTTGGGAGTTTTAAGTGCAAAAATTATAGTATATTGTACGTTAAAGTTGTGTGCGAGTGAGAGGAGTTGGAGGAATTTCGTTTAACAGTTCTTTGTAACTCCAGTAAAGCCTACTTACCATTGCTTTACTGTAAGTGTTAGAGACTTGGTTATGAGAAAATAGAACAAGTTTTATATCAGACGAGGGTAATCGTTAACTATTTTTCTAAGGAGATAAGCGTCAGTGAATGTTTTATAAAATTATTAAATAACTCTTCATCGCTATGCTTTGTCGATTGATTATTATTTTCTCTAAATTACGCATAAAACTCAAAAATTAAAAGAAATCGAGAGATAGTCGATGGGTGATCGATCACATTGAGAATAAAAACTAAAATAGCTTACACAATAAAACAAATAATTCAGTCTTTTATTTATTAATCGGATTGTTTTCTTATTATATTGTCTATGAACTCATTATAGATGTGCATCAACCACATCATTTCACTGTTTTTCAATGTGTGCTAGAAGTAACTAGCGCAGAATGTCAGATATGCTAAGGATTACCATTGCAAGTAATCGTAGGTATTATTTGTCATTATTCGCCTCAAGATATCTATATTTGTTTTCACCGTTTTTACATGTGAACACACAATTTATGCATAATAAAGTCCATCTTCGATTACCTGAAGCAAGAAAGTTGTATTATTTTATAAATTCATTAAAAATAATTTTGTAATTATGAACTATGGATTCCAGCACTGGCTTTTTTCTAAACAACACTGGTCCAAGTTCAGCCCAGCATAGCGACTAGAGATTAATTTGGCGATAGCATGTTCATTTTTAATAGGTATGTTAAATTTCATGGTCAAACAACAACAGCGTTTTACGGGTATCTCTTTTACATCCATATCCATCCATATCCATACTAATATTATAAATGCGAAAGTCTCTCTGTCTGTCTGTCTGTCTGTTCCGTTTTCACGGCTAAACCACCGGACAGATTTTGATTAAATTTGTCATGGAGATAGTTTGACACCAGGGGGTGAACATAGGCTACTTTATTTTTCAAAAATCCATCCCTAAAGGTGTAAAAAGGGGGATGAAATTTTGTATGGGAAATTTTTAACCGTTGAACCGATTAAGATGTAATTTGGTACAGAATACACCTTTTCTATTAAAAAAAAAATAGTTTTCTTTTTTTATCAAAAATCTACCCCTAAAGGGGTGAAAAGGGGGATGAAACTTTATAGGGGAAATGCTAAACCGCTGAACCAATTAAGACGAAATTTAGTACATAGATAAAACCTTTCCTGTTAAAAAACACAGACTTCTTTTTTTCCAAAAATCTACCCGTAAAGGAGTGAAAAGGGGGATGAAACTTTATAGGGGATACTAATGTTATAACTGCGAGTCTCTGTTTGTCTGCCTGTCTGTCTGCTTGGTTTTTACGGCTAAACCGCGGGACCAATTCCGATAAAATTAGACATGGAAATAGTTTGACACCAGGGAATGAACATAGGCTACTTTATTTTTCAAAAATCTACACCTAAAGGGGTGAAAAGGGGGATAAAACTTCGTATGGGAAATTTCTAACCGCTGAGCCGATTAAGATGTAATTTGGTACAGAGATACACCTTTTCCATTAAAAAAACAGTTTTCTTTTTTATTAAAAATCTACCCCTAAAGGGGTGAAAAAGGGGATGAAACTTTATAGGGGAACTTTATAATGCTAAACCCTAACAATATGGGTATCAAATGAAATAGAATACGCAGGGGAAGGTAGATACATATGTGATGTCACCATAAATCCAATATGGCGAATGTTATGATATTCATTTTCAAATCCAAGATGGCGATTATTACTTTTTTTGGATAAATCGATACGGGTATCAAATTCTAGGTTTCTCGGGGTGCAAATTACGAAAATGACTTATTTTCAAATCCAAGATGGAGAATATTACTTTTTTGGATAAATCGATATGGCTGTCAAATTCTAAGTACCTCGGGGTGCTGATTACGAAAATGACGTTCATTTTGTAATCTAAGATGGTGAATTTTTTTTTTTTTGATAGATCTACATGGGTGTCATGTTCTAGGTTTCTCGGAGTATTGTTCAATACCAACAATATGGGTGTCAAATGAAGTGGGATACGCAGAGGAAGGTTTTTGTATATGTGACGCTATCATAAATCCAATATGGCGGATGTTCCATAATAGGAAATAACTTTTTCGTTCAACACCAACAATATGGGTATCAAATGAAATGGAATACGCAGGGGAAAATTCCCGAACATGTGACGTCATCACAAGTCCAATATGGCGGATGTTCCATAATAGGAAATAAGTTTTTCGTTCGACACCAACAATATGGGTATCAAATGAAATGGAATACGCAGGAGAAGGTTTTTGTATATGTGACGTCATCATAAATCCAATATGGCGGATGTTCCATAGAAGGAAATAACTTTTTCGTTCAAAACTAACGATATGGGTATCGAATGAAATGGAATACGCAGGTTTTTGTATATGTGACGTCATCATAAATCTAATATGGCAGATGTTCCATTAGAGAGAAAAACTTTTTTTTAACACCAACAATATGAGCATCTCGGGTAACCTCAGTAACCTAAAGAGGTCAAGGAACATTTTTCCACGCGGACGAAGTCGCGGGTACAGCTAGTAATAAATGGGGTTAAAAATGTTTTGAACACAAAACACTGCCAGAAGTGGTCTGCCAGTTTGTTCTATGTAGCCTTTCTTATGTATTTCTTTTATGTAGTTCTTTAACCAAAAAATTTGAAGATTTTCATCCTTTAGAAACCCGAAATCAACAAGGTATACATCAAAATCAAAAGATAGTTGCAAAAAATAGATAGTTGCTTAACCTTAGGTACCTTTCCGCTAATATTTAATTTTATTACGAGACTCACTTTTCTCTGAATTCGGCCCTCTTTAAGGTACAAGTACTAATAACGTCAAAATTGGTTAGGTAATTGGTACAAAAATTTAAAAAACCTATAAAGAAACCTTAAACAATATAAGGAAACTTTAATTTTGATAGTTTGCAACATATTTAAGTGTCGGAGCCACGAAATACAAAAATATCAGCTAACTGAATGCAGTAATCAAACAATTTGCAACATCGGATTTACTTACCGATAGAACGTGATTTTCGGGGCTTTTCTGTATGAGGCGTTGCAACTATTGGGGGCACAACACTTTTGTACCATTTTTTGCACTTTAAATAACCAAAATAATGTTAATACACCAAGAAATATTTAATCATCGAACATGTGACGTACTACACAAGTAAACCGACGCCATACTCCGCTTAATTTGACTTAAGCGGAAGATGGCGGCTGCCACGGTTTCGGAATTGTCTATGTGTGCCATTGTGTTGCAACAAATGAAAGAAAAGGATAAAGATATACAATTTTAAACTACAATGAAAGTGACAGTGTTATTACTTACACGGTATCTATGTGTGAGTGAATTATGTTTGATCTGCTTCCATTTATAAATCTGTGCGGCAAACTGACTGTCGCATCTCTAGCTTGCTACAAATACTTAATCTGTGCACTTAACTGCCAATGCATTCGAACTGGATTCGAACTAAATTCTACGACTATAACACAGAGTACATTTCATATAGGAGAGTATAAGACGTTCATTAGACAACAGAAGCTGATGATGAAGTCATCGAAAAATAATTTCTTACGGTGGCAAGCATGGTTGTAAGTGTTCCGGATTTCAGAATCAGTATCGATACAATATCCACCAAATTCCGCAGTATTATTTATCATCATAAAGACATTGATGAAGTACGGCAACAAATAACAGATTCAGCTGTGTTGTTTTTGAGATAGTGGGTATTTTGTGTTATACTCTCAGCGATGGCAGAAATATTTTGTTACACAGTTACACAGTATCATTAAAAAAGGTTGTGATGTGCAAATTAATTTTTGCTGCCGATGATAATAATAATAATAATAAATCATTTATTTGCTTTTGAATAGGCTAATTACGTTGGCCGCAACCGAATTCCTCAAAAAAAAAACAATTTAATTGACTTAAAAATTTGTAACGTTATAAATTTTGTGTCATAATTTTAATTATAACTGCAATATAAAATTATCTACGGAACATTCAATTTTTTTTAAATAACGCAGTGATTCGCGAAAGTGTGACTGCAAAACTCTGGTACGCGTGGAAAATTATTCGTTAAGAGGGTAATTAGCTATCGGATTTATTATTACTACACCTCTGAAGGCGAGAATACGGTCACTCGTATCGTTCTATTATAATATTATGAAAAATAAATAAGAAGTAAAGTTATAAACTACAAGCTGCGTTGGAATCCCGCTGGGGATTCCCCGTATGAGCTTGGAGCCTACGCCTGGTCTAGGCTAGGCTCAGGAATTATTGCGCAGTCTCTAATAGGGACCCAAGCCGACCTCCGGACCACGGCGTGTATTGCATGGTGCAACGCAGGGGGACCATACAGCTAAGGCCAGTGACTCCGTCCTATCGAATAACTAATCGCCTTGTGCGGCGTACAGCGAGTTGAATAAATTTGGTACCCAAGCTACGCCAATTAATTTAACCCACTCCCATATCCATTACCTCTATTCTGTTTACCGGCTAGCCTACCTAATAACACGCGAACCGGGACAAATTATATTATAATAAATTGTTACAAATTAATTTACAAGCTAAAATAGGTTTGGCGACGTTCGATGATTCTAACGAAGTGACTCGTCCCACCTGTATTTCATGTGAGCTCGATGTTCTCATCGCCCTGTAGGGCCGATTCAGCATATAGCTGACCGTGGGAATGTTCTTGCGAAATGGGGTATAAGGTCCATAACAGGCTACATGATAATAATATTGATAGTATTTAGGACTATATACAGGAAGCGATTCGACGTACGCTGAAGAAAAAAGTGCATTTAAAGTGGCGTCCACCGGCATATCGGCACGTCCGTATGGCGGACGCCACTTTTTTAAAGGCTTGCACTTGTGTCCTAATGGTCCTTTCTAGCTGCAGAATAAAAATCGATGGAAGTGAAAACAATTCATTTGTAATTTTTTTTCCTTTTTTTATGTATGTTACCTACGCAATATCTTCACCATTTACGTACCGATTTTGATAATTTTTTCTTTTACTCTACCGAATTAGTAAACTTTCTGTTGTTGTTAATTGATTTGGCGCCGACTTCAACAACTGTCAAATTTATTCATTCAAACTTCGGATTTAAATTTTGCGGAAAAATAAAATTAATATCGCTTTTCAAAGCTTACTGTACGTCATCGTACTCAGGCAGTTTGTGGGTCAAATATACTCAAAAAGCTTACAATGCTCTGCGTATCCAACATAACAATGCGTTCAGGGCGTTGCTGCGGCTGCCACGCTTCTGTAGTGCGTCGACAATGTTCGCGGAAGCTCGTACAGATTACTTTGACGCCTTGTGGCGTAAGAAAACGACGTTACTGTCAAGCAGATTGCGTGGCAGCCTCAATATCATCCTACGTACAATCGCGGGTAAGGTGGACTGTCCGCTGCTGTACACCCTTACACATAGGGTAAACTCATACCTAGAACATAAGTACTAATATAGTTTTAAGATTGCTTGTTACTAACTATATTGGATTGTGTTGTCTGAAATGAAAAGATTATTATTATTATTATAATTTTAAAAATAAAGAAAGTGATGTTTAGATGGTTCGGGTCCATAGAAAGAATGAGTGACAAAAAATTGACGATGAAAATCTACAGAGTAAAAGTGAGTGATAGCAGAAGCCAAGAAAGACAAGGCTGACTTATGAAGATCGAATGGCTACTGACGCTGACGGAATCAAAAGCACTCTCATACCTAAGCGAAAATGTATAAGAAGAATGATGAGATTTGAGGAAGCGAAAAAAATATATAAAGATCGTAAATCTCGGCGCTCTGTCCTCGCTGTGTACCTTTTTGAGGATAGAGCGTGAAGATATGTATGTGTAAGTTCTATAAGTTTTCAAATGTATTTCGTATTTGAGATTTTTAAAACTTACTCAAAATTATCTATAGACTTAGGTAATAAAGTAACGCAAAATATCTATAAACTATTATTGGTTTTCTTGATAAAAATTTGTTTTATTTATAAATAAAAGCACGAAATAAAATTGAAGTGATAGAATATTCTTTGTAGAAGATGTTTAAAGGACCCTAAGAACCAGAAATTGAAGATATTATCTTCTAAGATGACATAGGAAAGTAAAATATTGAATAATTAAATTATTTTGGAACGAAAATGTGAATGAAAATTTTAAAACGCTTCGAAAATGTTAAATAGTATTCCAGACATTCAAGATTCTAATTAAGTACTAGGAAAATGTATGATTAATCAGTATTAATACTCATTTCTTGTAAGGAAATTAATTTTAAAATTGCAATTATAATACATGATAAATAAATTTAAAAAAAGAGTAAAATAATTTAAAATGCCCGGATTTTTCAGTTTTATAAAAAAAAAAAACATTTACGACTATTATATCCACGACGGAAAACCATTTAAAAATTTTCTGTAAAATTGAACGTTCTATAACTTTTATCTGAAATTTGTATCGATTACACAGTATCGATTTTGAGTTACCTACTTAAAGAAAGTGTTTTTTTCACTTCTCCTTTTTTCATTTAGAACCCGGGAAATCAGGACGTTAAAACTTCACTTGTAGGTTTAGTATATATTTATAAACATTAATTAGGTACTTTAAAATTGCACACGTTTGTGTCTGTTCGAAATTTCGAATTTAATCCTCGTTTCACTGCTGGACTATGAAAAGATTAATTTGATTTTATCTGGCTAAACATAATTTAAAAATTTGAAATATCTATTAGTATTAGGAAAATATGATTTAGGGTGTTTTTATAGCAAGTTAAATTAAAATACAAAATAACAAAAAATATTCCTTTTGAATACTAAAAAATTCCATTTAAGTAACAAACATTCTAAAAACCTTTTTTTAAACAATAATATAAAAATTTTGTTTATTTGAAAAGAAATCACAACTTTTTGTGAATCGATTTATAATACAACAGTTTATTAAGTTCTGTATTAATTTTACGTAAAACTTTACGTTTTATAATTTGTGCTTATAATGCTCTTGTGTAATATTTACCGTTGTAGAATGTTTTAAAAAACAGTGCATTTCGGAATTTTTTTTGTTTGTGTGGAGCCGGGGGCTGGCGTATTCAAATTTTACAAGCATGTTTAGAACACTTTTACGAAGATTATATCAAAAATTCAGTGTTATTATCGGAATTTCGATTTCAATGATTATTTAATTGGACTGTGTTATTTGTGCCTAAATTAAATTTCTTCTATGCTTCATTTATTGTTCTTAGCGATTGACTTTGAATATCTAATCTCTTCTCTATGGTATGAGGAGTTTTTGGCGGAATTTTATGAGGAGTGGTTGGGCGTCTATTTTTATTATTTGCAAATGGTTTCTAGTGGATATTGTGAGATAAAGTTGGCGTAGTTTTGCAACCCAAGTATCTACGCTGTTGTGATGTCATGTGAAATTGTTGAAATAAGTACTTATTTAGTAGTGATGTCGAGATTTTTGTAGTAGCTTAGTGTGCCTCAGTGGATCCTATTAGAAAGCCTGCCTCAATATATTTGTCACCGGAATCTCCAAGAAACATCTAAAATGTATTATGTTGACATTTTGATGAAATAATAGGAACACATTATCTATTTATTACTGAAGACGTTAGTTGTATGGGCTAAGATCTCTTTACCTTGCCTCCTGAGTGTGAATCTTACTACTATCTATGGAATGAAAATTTGGCCCAATTTAGCCAACCACAGCAAAAAAGTTGAACTGTCATGTATTATTGTTATTTATTTTTGTCCGCTTCTTCCTTAAATTAAATAATAGTTACTAAAAGCGCAATTACTTTTATCTTGTACATTTTGCTGTGTTATTGTGGTCATTGATTTTAAAGTGAAACATTGTTTTTTCTCTAATTAATAAATTATAATATTTCAGTAGTACAATTAATAAACAGTAACTACATATTAAAACAGTCTAAAAATTAAAATAAGGCATCGCCATTATTATGACAGTGAACTGAAATTTGTGATATTGTGACTATTGTGACTAAGAATTTTATGTCGACTTGCCGCCGTTCATGCAAAACTTTGATACTATATGGAAAATATCTTCTTTTAAGGTTATGTATCTTTCTATCTTTTACTGATATTTAGTTTATACAATACTTACTTTGCTAAATACCTTAGATTAAAATATATACATATTTTACTGACTTTTTGTACATAACGTTCTGTTTAGATATGCACATATTTTTTTACGACTAACAACTTTGATTTACGTAACATGTAAACAAGAAAGCATTAATAATAAACCTGTCCTCACGAATAACTATTTTACTCAAAAGTGAAAAAGTAGCAACTAAGTATTCATCACGTATAACTAAATGAATAAAATATATAAAATTAAATTAAAAATAAATAAATGATAGTTAATTAGTTATATTAAAATATTTGACTTACTCAGTATGTACATAGTGTTGTTTTAATTCTCATCTATAGATATTTCATGTTCTAATTTATTTGATGCCAAAGATGAAGTTCAATATAATATTAACTGTGATTAGTTCACATTTTTTTTTTAAATTATGTAATTGTTGAAATTTTAAATGATGGTATATGCATTTTTAATGTTTACTTAACTGTTATGTCTTAAAATTATTGTAACAATATCAATTAAATTAATGTCAGTATAATATTCTATCATTTAATGAATATAGTGAACTTAGTATGTATTTAATCTTTTAAACAACATATTATAGTTTAAAAACTTTAAAATATTTCTCCTGGCAAACTGCAACTTTACACTATTTAATTTACACATTTTTGTATTTTATCTTCAGTTCAATTTCCAGTCAAGACTGGATTCAGAGATTTTTATCCAAAACCTTGGTTTTGGAAAAAATCTGTGAATGGATAAAAATCTCTGATTGGAGGTTGGTTACTTTTGTGTTGAGATTGCTCACAATGTCTTTGTGAAATAAAACTGTCTCTGTTTGTAAGCTGTATGTTAAATTTGTGCATTAACAAAGCCAAACCACTTTATGTTACACTGTAAAGCTTATTTATTGTATCTGGTAAAATCAAATGTACACTGGTACTTATGATAATCTGAAGTAAGATCAGTAAATTACCAGTTACTAAACGAAGTTTCTAATTTAAGATATGAAATCAGTATGATACAATAATTTGACATGAATGAAGTATGATAGAAATTAAATAGGTAGGTATAATCTAGTTATTATTGAATTTAAAATTTCGTAAAATAAATTTTTACCATATTTTAAAATAATAGCAACTGTTTTTATTATTATTGGACTAGACTGCTTAGTTTATAACTATGAAGTTTACTATCTGATTCTGTAATGTGCTATTTTTTCATAATGAAGCAAAATAAAACAATGAAATATATTTATTTATCAATCAAAATTCTATTAGTCAGTATCAGGGACCAATATTGATAACCAAAATATATCAATATTTTTAAGAAAATATTAGTAACATATTGATACCCCAAACAAATATAAATATTATGTATCACTTTTTTAAAAACTGGTATAAAGTTTTAAAGTAATTTTATTGATATTGGATACCAATAGTGGCTGCAACGCAACATTGTCAACCGCTACGCGCCATATGAAACTGCAGCAGTGCAGGGAGCATTAGCTCAGCCATTTTTTTTTTAACAGCTTCTTCCCCTGACATGGGCAAAGCCAGGGCCCTTTTATTTTCTAACATACCAGTTCTCGCTTTATTCGTCATCTGAGTATAAACTCCCTCACATTCTTCCTACCTAACTGTTGGTTAGCTACCTGCAATATTTTATTTCATGAAAAAGCCTTACTAATTTACATTATTCATTTTATATACTATTGTTACATTATTTCTTAACCACTATTCTTACGCTATTTATTTCATATATACTGTTACAGTCAGTTCTAATATCTAATATTTGTCCTAAACATTGTCTACTTATTTATTATGATATTAACATTAATTTTATAACTTTTCGGTTTGTCACTTATTAATAATACCATATTATCTAACTATCTAATATCACATTCAATACAATCCTCTTATTCTATTTTTTTGCGTGTAGCAGAGGACAATTTTAACTTTGATCGTTTTATATTTCTTGCAACAGTTATTATATGATCAGTATAGCATTGGTTAATATAGTAGTTTTACAAACATGTAGTGATCATTTTGTTTTATTTCTTATGATGACTTTTTTAGCTATCATCCTACAGTAGTCCAACAATTTCCCTTTTATATCTTTATCCAAAATCAACTCATGTAATTTTTCTTCTTTTACTTCCCTGTTAATGTCTAACTCTATGTATCTATTAGGTTTCCCATACACTGGGTGTACGGGTCGAGCGGTTTGTCTCCTTCCAGGTAGATCGACACCACCCCAACGTCCCCGAGACCGGTTTTCACCTTGGCGACCATGATGTTAGGGGTCGCCAATGTCGGGCACTGAGCGATGTCGATCCCCCTGTCGAAGACCAGGATGGCAGCCTTGATAAGGCCTCCGGGGTGTCCCTGATGTTGTAGGACTCTTACCCCCGGGTATGGCCTCACTCTCCCTATAGACCCAGTGTATGGCTCCTGCACCAGTGCAATATTAATTCCTTTACTTTGTGCGGCCATCACCAACTCCGCGGTCGCCTGTTGGCTCCGCTGGAGGTTGGCCTGCACCACCCGAATCTTTTTGACTATATTACCCCATGGGACGCCCTTAGCAGTACCCTATGGTTGCGCTCGCTAGGGCATCCCACTTCTTTCTAATCGGGCATTCTGCGTCGAACGCGTTATGGCTTTTGCCCACTACATTGTTCCTTACGCAATTTTTGCACCTGGGCATCTCGCCACGCCGGCTAACGGGACACTACCTTGAGGTGCTCCCCCCGGCAATGACTGCACAGATCTTTTGCTTCTTTGCAGAACCTCCTGCGGCTGTGCCCAAATCCCAAGCACCTTGTACATTGTACAAGGGGGGACCGGTCCTGCACCCGCACGTTCTGCAAATCCACTCTCAAACACCTCAGATTTATCCCTCTCTGCCAAATCAAGGGCGACACACTGAGTACTATGTCATTATAGAGGTGATTCCTCGCCCTCCTCCTGAATTTAACACTCACTCTCTCATCTTCCTTTCTCAAATCTCTAAAAAGCCCCCCATTCTGGTTCCTCAGCGCCTTCAGGATCTCTTCATCCGTGTGGACCCTAATTACGTCTTTAAGAACCAGAAGGGGGTCCTTGTTCCTTACTTCCTCCACAATCAGACCTTTCTTTCTTCCACTCAACCTTTGTACTATTTTCTTTATTTCTTCTTCACTCTTACAGCCTACCATTACCTTCCTGTCTTTCACCTTTCTTACCTTCTCCACCTGTACCCATCCCTCCTTCACATCCACTGCCTTCCTTTACCTCTCCAATACCTCTTATCCCTCTTTCTTTTCCGAGGACACGATTAGCGAGTGCAGCGCGGTCCTCTCTTTCTTTCCTCCCTTTCTTTCTTGATCTCCTCTCATAATTCATTCATTCTCTCATTACTTTCTCTAACCATTCTGACATATTCATCCATCCTTTCTTTATTTTCTTCTAATATTTTCATTCTATCATCCCATTTTTTCATCATCTCCTCGTTGTGCCTATCTTCCTTCACACTTTCTTTCTCTTGCTCTCTTTTCTCTCCTTCCTGCCCTCTTTCCTTCATATTCCTCTTCTTTTCCTCTTCTGCTCCCTTAACCAGTTCAAACAACCTTTCAACCGCGCTAAGAACATCAGCCTTGATGTCCGTCTTCAGGTTTCGGCTGTTATTTAGTTGCAACTTTGCCTTCATGAGGCAGCTTTTCGCCTCCACCGTCCGACTTCTGTGACACCAAGGCTGTCCTCTACCACTCTCACCTCTTGTCCGTCTCCTTTTGTTCCTTCGCTCACACTTACTTCCTCTTCTACTCTTCCTTCATTTTCACCCCTCGCTTTATTTTGGGCCGTTTTGCTTTCAACAGGGAACTACATTTTAGGTTTAACCTTCTCTATCTTTTTCTCAGTCTCAGTTTTCTTTACGTTTATAGGAGGCGGTCCACTCCTCGCCTCTATTTCTCCGATGCTCCTTCTTACGATTCTGGTTTTATCCAAGTCCATTTTTTTATTAACCTCATCTCCTTCCGTTCTTTTCTCCCTCATCCCATCATTACTTTCATTCGTCCTCTCTTTCGGTTTTTCCATTCTCCCCTCACTCATTCCGTCTTTTCTTTCATCCATCCTCTTAATAGACTTTTCTTTTACTCCCCTCTCCGTTGCTTTAGCCGGCGTGCGGTACCCAAACATTATCGGGGAATGCGTCGTCTCCTATGTAAAATAATCCTAAGCCTTCCAGTCAAAAGACTCAAAGACGTTACACAATACAATTAATTTAACACACGATAATCACTACAGCTAAGTCCACTCACTGGTCAACAGACACAGTGGACGTCAATAATAATTCCTAAAAACTATGCATATCAGTCAACAGACTCGATAAGCTTATAACGTCACAACACGAAATTATAAAAATGTCAATTCAATAATATCTAAAATCTTAAAATACAATAATTAAAAAATAACAATAATCAAAATTACAATAAAATTAGTCACTCAAATTTAATAATATCTCTACACTTATCTGCTTAGGCAGCGGTGTAAATAGCCAACTACCCAAGCAACCTAATACAATTTTGGTGCTCTGGGCAGCGGTGTATAGGGCCTCCTGTCCCAGAACAACCAAGTCTTATTAATTATACAAGTCCCAGACAGTGCTTAAGTGGTCAAGTCGGTCCCAACAACTGCGTCCTCACCGAAAAAAAAAATGGGGAGGGGGGGGGGTGTGCTCCCCGCAAAATTTTTCCCCGCGAGAGAGGTCACAATTAATACCCCGGTGAATACCTGATGAATACCGGGGTATATGGCCCTATCCTTTTAATATTCCGATTTATTTTTTCATATAAATTTCTTTAACTTTAATTAATTTTCCTGTTAGTTCTTAATTAAGGTTCTATGTATGGCGATATCAATTCCAATATTTTGACAAATTGTTTATCAGATTACCTATAATTTCGCAGCTAAGTACTATTTACTTAGAGAAAATTTAATTATATCCAGAATACGGCCGCGGCCGTCAAGACCGACCCCGATCAACTTAATTTAAAGTTGTAATTTTTCCCTTGTTTTATGAGTTTTCTTATATCTATAAATCTACTGTACCTAGAGGTTTCAAAGTTTCCCAGCAGAGGGTCAGATGTATAGGCCTTCGTTTACAACTTTTTCTAGATTTGTTTTGCGTCTACTTTTGATCTTATAGCTATCTAAAGAATGTAAACAATATGATGAAAGGTTTTTTGTAGTTTTACGTAATATCAAATTGATTATGCAGGGCCTATATTTCCTGCTTTCCGAAATTTTTTTCTACGCAATATTATTTTTTTGTTATCTAAAATTATTTATGCTAATATCTGTTTATTGAAATTTTTTATATTTACCGAGATTTGGAAAAAGTTTTTTAGATCTACCCTCAGAATTTTCTCAGCTTGGTAACTTTGATCCCCTATAACTTAGTTTCCCTTAAAGCTATCGTTACAGAAATTTTTGGAGCTTACAGCTTAGGTTTTTGTTGTTATTTTTCGGCCTCCTTCCCATGGGTTGGTGATGGGCTGCTCCAAAGGCTGTACAACCTTTCGCTGCGCTGCACAAAACCTCAATTTTGCGGTTTCCAGCTGAACCACCTGCACTTTATCAGTGCTGATGGTAGCAAACTTATAAGGCTATACGTCGTCACTAATATTCACTATCAGCCACTTCCTAATTTCTATAATTTAGGAGATAGCCCCACGTGGTTTTTAATTTCCCTTTTATATCTACCAAACCGCTTTCTTTCACGTTTTTTCACTGCCACTAGTGTGAAGGGGGCCCCTAGGCACACCCTTTGGTACTAATTAGGTCGCCCTAGGCGACCTAAATTAGGGTTTTTTGCACTCGATTTCTCCTAATTTTTAAATATCTCACAGACCGTTAATCACAAAATTCCCAAATTTTAGGGTTAGATGTAGGGCTATCCTATCCTTCGTTCCACACTTAAAAAAAAACCACATGTCACCGCTCAAAAACAAGCGGCGCACGCACTTTTGTTTTCACTTCACTGGTTTTATGCCTATAACTTTTTTGTTTTTTGCTCGATTTTACTCTACGCCACTGCGCGCATCGATCGGTGTATCACACTTTATTTTCCGGTAACTATCTATTTTTTCGATTTTTTGAGCGCGGAGCGACTTTAATTCGCTGTTGACGCGTCGGGAGGCTCTGGATTGTTAGCTCAGCCATTATGCATTTGTGCCTGCAGTAGTGAGCGATTGATTTGTTTACGCGGTGCATATTTACTTATTTTCATCAAAAAAAAAAATTAATATTAATACTTTAATTTAACCCTTGGTGTGCCTGATGAAAAGAAATCTCATGACATGCCTGGTGAGTCTGATGGACCCGTAACTAAATATCATTTGTTTATGTCATGTCCATGTTTTCTAGTATTTTGTAAGTTATGTTTAGGTAAAATTAAATAGTGAACTTTGAATTACTGTCAGCCTTTATTAATAAATACCCTTAGAATGTGCATATTCGGTTAAAGAACTTTGCCTCTTGTTTCGAATCATGCGGTTAATATGAGCAGAGATATCTTTGATAATGTTTTTAAATTTCACTCATACGAAGATGAAAACATTTCAGTTCAAGTAGGTATGTCTTTCATTCAACAGATGGAACCAAATGGGTTTCATTTTTGATATTTGATGACTTCGGAACTAAAAATTAACTTACCAATAAAATGTTCATGTATTAGTACATACTTATCCACGATTGGGTTTTTCAGACTCTCATACACTTTACACCCGTGGCATTTAAACAGGAATGTATTCTGCATTGTGGGAATGGCGGAGATATAACCATGTCAATAAGGGACAAATTTAAACTTTGATGAGACTTTTATATAAAAATATAACGTCCATACAATTCAATGTTACTCCTTCATTAAAAATATGTATATCATCTTTAAAAAATTTATAGATGTTAAAAAGTAATCATAGCCAATAAAAAAGCAATCATTTAAAATATTAGATTGTGCTACGAAAAATAAAATTATCTATAAACTAAATGAATACACTTGTCAAGCTGTCATTCTAATAATGACATGGCTCGATATAAGCCTTTTATTCGTGCTAGTACGACACTAGTGTATTAGTATTCTGTGATTTTTTTGGTGATCATATTCACAGGTTGATCAAGGAAGCGAACATGAAAGATATGGCAAGAACTGTCTGAAGTGGTTCGAATTCTCAAGGGCATTTATATAATGGAACTATAGAATTAATAAATCTATCTACAACTCACGATCTTTAAAATTAATGGTTTTCTCTATAAATTTGCTAGCGCGCGTGCCACGGCAATGGCCGGCGAAGCGGAGATCAGAGTCCGCTTTATACATGAAGCGGTATTTAAATCGGAGGCCGCACTCTGAGGAGGTAGTTGAAGTAGAGAAATTTAATCTTGAAACATCTCTATTCTCCTCCATCTCTTCATTTTTTGCTGTTGAAATATCCTACATACAGCGATCTTATATATATATACTAGTAGGTGTATTTTCGAGTTATTTCCAAGTGTTAGAAAGAGAAAGAAATGAAGCATTAGTGATCAAAAGTTACTCGAGGTTATAAAATTTGTTTTCAACTACCTCTTCAGAATACGGTATCCAGCTAGATTCAAAGATTCTTAGTCGCAGCCAAGTTCAAACTGTCGCGAGATGTTCGTATCATGGCTGACGTAATTGTCAGGACGTCAGCTTGACAATTTATCATAATTGTTCATTTATTTTTAGAGAATTTTATTTCTCATAGCAAAATCTAATATTTTAAATGATTCCTTATTTTTTTTATAGATGCTAAGATTATTTTATTGCGTCTATAGTTTTTCAAAGATTATATATTTTTAATGAAGGAGTAAAATTTAATTATATGATGTTATATTTTTATACAGCAATTCAGCAATTTTGTCTACATTTTCACCAATTTTGAAGACAGTTTAAATGTGAGATCTCAAGCCCACTTTACTCCCTTCGATTTAAAGGGTAGTTAAGGCGAAGGGAGAACAGAAAATAGGTGTTTTTATGCAAATTTTTCAGTAAAAATGTAGCATATAGGAGTGACCAATACATCTGTAGTGACAATATTAAAAAAGTAATTATAACATTTAAAAATGGAACTCTTTGGCTGAAGAATACAATTTGTTTCATGTAGCTGTCATTTGTTTACCCTTTGTGGCGTCATTTTGAAAATTGCGAGTCTTTATCACCATGGATTTAAGTCGTGAAAATTTTCGTGCTATGATTTATTACGATTTTCGCCGAGGGTTATCTCAAAAACAGTGTATCGATCAACTAACTTCGACTTTTGGGGACGAAGCACCATCGAAAACTACTGTGTATCACTGGTTTAGTGAGTTTAATCGTGGGCGGTCTGTGCTCACAGACGAAGTTAAAGAAGGTCGCCCTAAATCGGTTGTTGTACCTCAAAATATTGATGCTGTGCGGGAACTAATAATGCAAGATCGTCATGTTACATATCGCGAGATAGAGGCGTCTCTGGGCATAAGTATGACGAGTATATATAAAATATTACACGAACATTTAGCTGTAAAAAAAATTTATTCACCTTGGATTCCGCATAACTTGAGAATTGACCAAAAACGGGCTCGTGTCGATTGGTGTGAAAAAATGTTACAAAAGTACAATCAGGCTGCGTCAAAAGCTGTCTATAATATCTACACAGGTGATGAATCTTGGATATATGCGTATGATCCTGAAACTAAACAACAATCAACGGTTTGGATGTTCCAAGATGAGCCGAACCCAACAAAAGTCATTCGTTCAAAAAGCACTTTGAAGCAAATGGTCGCTTGTTTTTTTGGTATAAATGGACATCTAGCTACAGTGCCACTAGAGGATCGTAAAACGGTTAATTCTGAATGATACACGACCATTTGTTTGCCAGAAGTCTTTGAAGAAATAAGAAAGAACAACCGACAACGCAGAATCCTTCTTCATCATGACAGTGCTAGCTGCCACACATCGGCCGAAACAACTCGGTATTTGGAAGATCAAAAGATCGAATTAACGGGTCATCCGCCGTACAGCCCCGACTTGGCCCCAACGACTTCTATTTATTCCCAACCGTAAAGAATAAATTACGTGGTCAACGTTTTTCCAGCCGTGAAGAGGCTGTTGATGCGTTCAAAATGCACGTTTTGGAGATATCTCAATCCGAATGGAAAAAGTGCTACGAAAATTGGTTCCAACGCATGCAAAAGTGCATCGATCATCATGGTGAATGTTTTGAAAAGCAATAAAATTATAATAAATGCTATATGTTTGTTTCACTTTGTTATTCCGGATACATAAATAGCAGCCCTCGTAGCATGTATTCTCAAGTTGATTTTGGTGGTCCAATTGTAACTTCAATTGTGATAGCTATCGCTCAAAAGTACTTTAAAGTAACAGTTATGCTTGAATCTTATACACGATTTTCTTCTCGAAATCAAATTTGTTGACTATCAAACTCGGTGTGGTTATTGTTACAATTGTTACGTTACGCACGTAAGAAGGGGGGCTCCCCTTCATAAAGGGGATACACTCTTCACTATGACCTAGAATTGGCCACAATACTTCAAAATTGAGCCTGAATTCCGCTCTCCATACGAGGTATCCTTCGGCTGGAGTAACCTTCAGGCAGTCAACCACCTGGCAGGGCGCCTTTAGCGCCCGCCCCTACGCGACCGGTGACGCTGTAAAAGCCACTAAAGCTAAGCAAAGGGGGGTATTTTTAGTTTGTTCGAGTCGGGCTGAGCTTTTGTGGGGATTTCTTCCTCTCTCAGAAACAAAAAAAAAATTGAAATGATTAGATGACACGTGTATAGACAGCAACCGCGTCTTAACTGCTCAAGGTAACTAGCCTCTCTCGTCTCCTTAAAAAAATAAGTAGATACATAGTAATAAAATAATATTGTATTGTAAATCTGTATTTGGGAAGCGCTTAGTGTATTTCCTGCATAAGAGAGTATTAAAAGCCCTATGACAAATAGTAAGCACCGTAAGCGTAACACCAATAGGTACTGGTGCGCTTGGACACTCATGTGTGCGTGCGACTTTCGTAGCTTTATTGTAGTGTGAGTAACAAAGCGATTTCAGTACAAAATTTAATTTTGATACTTTTCCGAATCGAAGTTTCGATTTTTGTTTTTAAATTTTTTTCGTTTTAGATAAATACATATAATATTTGTAATAAGAATTAAGTGGTCTCGACGCGATAAATGCATGTAAAAGAAATACAATAACATTCCATAATAGAAATATAGTATTTACTTACATACTATAATGTTTAATATAGGTACTATTTTAAAAGTAAATATTAATTAGAGGTAAGTATTTACCTGTCAGGGTACTACTAGTATAAGCACAGCGTCGTCAGCATATAAAAGACAGTTTACCACTGTGCCATCACATATCATACCACTCATACTACCTTTCCATGTATGGAGACAACCGTCCGAATACGGCACGAATATCCAGGCAGACATCACGCAGCCCTAATGCTTAAACAGACTTCGAACCAGGGCGACATGTCACCATCCATCCTTACACTATTTACACTATACATGCATTAATATAATGACCGCACGGCCCGCAGTGAGGGGCCTCTCACACCATATTCAGGCAGAAGACTCCACAATTTTTTTCTCACTATTCTAACAAACACTTTTTCTAGAACGCTTCGCGCCTCCGACGAATATTTTTCGGAAATGCCCTTCATACGTTCGGTCAGTACCTTAGTATAGACTTTACTTGCTGTATAGCATGCACAGTCTGGATGAGAAACTTTCTCTTTATAGAAAGATACTATAATTGCGGTGCGCCAGTACTTCAGAACGTCTCCTTTCTGCTAGCAAAGATTGCACAGTTCACAAAGTTATCTCAGACCATAGTACCACCGTACATTATCTTCTCAGCAGTTGCCTCATGTTTTTCTGCAGACTTTCCACATTTCAGACTTCTTATCTCTTTCTCAATCTCTTTCATACTAATGACTTCTTTCAGTCCTTGATCCGAGTGTGGCGATTCATTAGGATCGCTTTCAGTGTCAGAGACGGAGTCGCTACTCTCATACAGTTCTCTATAATAATCACTCCATCACTGCAAAACATCTTTTTTGTCTCTTATCGGATGTTTTTCTTTCGAACGCACTTTATTAATTCTGCAAAGTGCAGGACTACTTCGGTATTTACGTATTTCTTCCGAAATAATTTGTATATTTCCTCTTAAGTTATTCGATATCTTGTTTGTGTCTAACGCCCTACATTTTTCACGTTTCTTACACTAGTGCTTTCGTTTCTGCTTTCTGCAGCTTATATCTCTCTTTCACCAAATCTTTCTTACCACTATTTTTGATAGCAAGGTAGTTTTACATATTTTCTTTTATTCGTATGCAGTTGTTTTATAAAATATTTAAAAAACGAGAAATTAACGCGATTACCTTTTATTATTTTGTCTTGACGTTTCGAGCGAGTTACACCGGCCGTGGTCTCGAATAAACTGTTGCAGCAAGCTTCACTCCGTGTCCGAAGCAAATTTTTATATCATCTACCTCCGATGTTCGTAAATAGTTTTTATTACGCCTCCTACACACCGCACTCACAATGTCCACACATTTAACCCTACGCAACGTGCTTCGCAAGAACGTAACTGGGAAATGCAATTTGACTTACAATAGGACACAAAAGCACGTTAGACTTGTGTATCTGTGATAAGCACTATGATATATAGAGTCCTTACATATGAAATTGACGTTTTGTACGGGACGAATATAAAATCAATTTTTTGTAAAATATATTTAATTAATCAAAGTATGCACCGTTGTTATCTATGTACTTTTGCCATCTCATAGGTAGTTCATTGATCCCTTTACTAAAAAAACCATGGGGGCGAGAATCAATAAACTCTTTGAAGGCGGTTAGGACTGCCGCATCGGAGTTGAATTTTTTTCCTTGTAAGAAGTTGTCCAAATTCCGGAAAAAATGGTAATCTGTTGGAGCCGAGTCCGGGGAGTACGGTGGATGTCGCAGACATTCCAATTGTAGCTCATCTAACTTAGTGGTTGTTTGTTGTGCAGTGTGTGGTCTTGCGTTGTCGTGAAGCAGCAGTGGCCTAGAGCGATTGACCAATCTCGGTTGTTTAGCAGCTAGTTTTTCCTTCATGGTATTCATGGCTTCCTTCATATTGCAGTTGCTGACAATAAATATCTGCCGTAATCATTTGGCCAGATGTTAGAAAGCTGTAGTGAACGACACCGGCGCTAGTCCACCAAACAAGTAACTTTCTGAGTCAATTTTCGTTTAGGGCAGGATTTGGCTGGGTCTCCAGGGTTCAGCCATTGCGACGAGCGCTTCCGATTATCGTACAGTATCCACTTTTCATCACAAGTAATGATTCGATTTAAAATCCCTTCATTATTGTGTCGGTTGAGCAAAGTAACACAGCAGTCGACGCGTGTTTGCAAGTTCGATTCACTCAATTCATGAGGTGCCCATCGTTCAAGTTTTTTTACTTTCCCGATTTGCTTCAAGTGGATTAATACAGTTTTGTCACTTACCCCGAAGCCTGCAGCTATCTCTGAAGTGCTTTGTGATGGATCCGCTTTCACAATAGCCTTTAATTCTTTATTTGGAAAATGAAGAATTTGGTCTCCGGCCGTCCACGGGGTTGGTTCTGAAGGTCGAAATTTCCAGAACGAAAACGTTGAAACCAAAAACGTACCGTGCTTTCTTTTGCGACACCAGCGCCGTACACATCATTAATCCTTCGAGCTGTTTCTGCAGCACTGGTGCCACGGTAGAACTCGTACTCGTAAATATACCGATATTTCATGTTTTCCATAGTGCGGTAATAAGCGACGCCAAAGAAAAAAATACTGAGGAAAAAACAAATGAATGACCGTTTTCAAAACTCAAATGTACCAGCTAAATGAATTTATAAATTTGAATTTGGAATTCTTAACCAAAGAGGAGGAAGAGGAGTTGTAACATCAATAAAGAACATAGCGTATGATTTGTGTGAGCTTGAACATCTGGAGCAGGAGCTTGACAGGAGGTACTGACAAGAAACGAATATCAGATAAACTGACAAATGAGGCGGTCTAAAAAGAAGTATAGACATCCAGAGGTGTGCTGACAACATATCTATGCGCCCCAGTTGGGTTAAAAAAAAGTACTTCATCCGTAGTACTGTGTACACACTGGGAAATAAGGTGAACAAAATAGTGGACACATCGAACAATGTTATGCCGTTGTTGACATCAGGTGTTTAGAAAATAGATTTGCAGCTGCGGTAGTTCATACATTGGCTAAAAGAAACGGACTGTTGCTGAAAGGATTGGGGAACACATCACAGCTGTAAAAAACCGGAAAACAACCAAATCAGCACTAGCGGAACACGTTCGGAACTACGGAACGAACTACTAGCGGAACACGCTCCAATTAAATACCAATCATTGGATTGAACTTCATCGACCACAAATAATTTCTACCGAACGCCACTTTTATCGGAGAATTGTGCGTGAAGTGATGGAAGTCAAGAGACGCAAAAATTTCAATCGGAAAAACGGATACAATTTATCGACGGTGGAATTCAGTGTTTCAAGTAACCTTGTTTTTCGCCTCCGCTTTTATGTGTGGACACTGAGTGCAGTGTGTAGAAACCTCAATCAAAGTTATTTGCGAATGTCGGAAGTAGATGATAAAAAATCTGGTTCGGACTGTTTCACTCCGTAAGGATGTTGTGACAGTTTGCTCGAGACCACGGCCGATGCAACCCACCGAAACGTAAAGCCAAAATAAATGATAGTCGCTCAATTTTCCTTTTTTTTTATATATTTTATAACACAACGCGAAAGTTTAAAAGTTTATGTAACTCAAGAAACTGTCACGTGTTGGCTCGGCTCTAACGCGGCCGACCGTGTCTAGCGAACAAGCGCCCGCGTCCGCACAATGCGCCGCGTTCGTTTAAAACTGTCGTAGTTTGTTTATTTATTATCAGCTTTGATGAAGTCAGAAATGTTCCTTTCTAGCCACGCTTGCGTGGATCAAGCTTTATGACCCGGTGCTGAGTCTTGCTGAAAGGATCATTCTTGGTTATGGAACATGGTGTTGTTTAGAGGCTTGACTACCTTCTTATTAATCGTATCTTGATACACGTGGTCCGATATTTTGCTACCTTTTTCACAAAAATATGGCTCCAGACACTCCTTGATAGCTTACACCCCACCAACCGTCACTGAAGCCGGATAATGCCCAAGTCGTATAATTGAGAAGACTAGTTGAGAAGCTCCTAGAGCTTTGAGCATAAACTCAGTCATTTCATTAAAATGTTGCTTGATAGTAAAAATTTTCTCGACAGTAAATAAATTTTTTCTTTGACCTCCTTTTGCGTACGGCCTTAGAAGCTGTTTTGATTTTACCACTCTATTCATTTTTAAATTATTTATCGGTTAAGTAATGACCAGGCGCGTCTCTTATAAACTGCAAGTCATAAGTCATCTTTTAAAAATACGCGACATGGTTCTGGTTTTGGGTGCTATATCAATTTCCTTAGTCTTCCTTCGGACAGGATCTTCGGATTCTTTCTTCACTGATTTGATCGCCTTTTTAATACGAATACTACGTAGATGGCCAAATTTTTTTCTGTCACAAACACAGGACGTTTCTCTATACCTATCAATAGACCAGTACACAAACATTCGAGTAATACCAAACGGATGAAGAGTTTAAAAAATTGCATTTGGCTCCATACCTACTTTGTGTAACATAACATATCTTCACGCTGTATCCCCAACGGGGTAGTCAGAGAGGACGGAGTGCCAGGAGTCGCGTTCCTTACACACTTCTTTCGCTTCCTCAAATCTCATCATTCTCCTCACACATTTTCGCCTAGGTATGCGAGTGCTTTTGACATTTCCGTCTGCTAGCACTCTGGCTATTTGATCTTTTACCACTCACTTTCACTCTGTAGATTTTCTTCGTTAGTCTTTCATCACTCATTCTTTCCAAGTGCCCGAACTATCTAAGCATTCCTTTCTTCATTTTTACAATAACACTGTTGTGCAACCCTGTCACACTGCGTATCTCTTCATTGTTTATCCTATCCGCAAGCGTGACACCGCACATATATCTGAGAGACTGTATCTTCACAGCATTTATCATACTTTCACTCTATTTCGAGCATATCCAGGCCTCACTACCGTACAACAAAGTTGGCACCAACATCTCATTGTGGATGGCCATTTTAGCAGTGTCACACTACCCAGTAATGCGGACAGAGCACCGTTCACTTTATTACCAGTGCTACCCGTCTCTCCACATCCAACTCACATCCTCCATCCCTCGAAAACGCACTCCCCAGATACACAATTTCATTCTCTTGTTCTAGACATTTTCCATTTACACAAATCACACATTTCGTTTGTACCGCTTCTCTTTCAAACACCAGAACTTTAGTTTTGTTCGCATTCATTTTCAATCTTTTTACTTCACAATCTTCTTTCATGCACGTGACTAGTGTCTGCAACTCTGCTTCTGATGGTGCTAATAGCACAGCATCGTCAGCGTACAATAGGCAGTTTACCACTGTGTCATCACATCCCATACCACTCATATTACCTTTCAATCTCTGAAGGCAACTATCCAAATACAGCACGATCCACGAAAAGGCAGAAAACTTTCTGACCTATAGCCAGAAACCTTCCTACGATAACGCAAAGCGAGAAAATCTGATCCATACAACCCCTAGCGTTTCTAAAACCACCTTGCGCTTTCCACAAATATTTTTCTGAAACGCCTTTCATACGTTCAGTCAATACCTTAATATAGACTACTCGCTAAGCTGACCAAGCTAATGGCCCTATAGCACGCACAGTCTAGATAGGAACCTCTTCCTTTATATAGAAGTACTATGACTACCGTGCGCCAGTCCTCTGGAACCTCCCCCTTCTGACAACAAAGGTTGCATAGTGCACAGAAGGCATCCCAGACCCTAGGACCACCATACTTGATCATCTCAGCAGTCACCTCATCAATTCCCGCAGCCTTTCCACATTTCAAACTTCTTATCACTTTCTCAATCTCTTTCATACTAATGGCATCCTCCAGTCCCTGGCCCGAGTATAGTCAATTCATTAGAATCGCTCTCAGTATCAGAGACGCAGTCGCCGCTCTCATACAGTTCTCCATAGTATTCACTCCATCGCTGCAGAACTTCTTTTTAATTTGTAAGCAGGTTTTTTTTCGAACGTACTTTATTCATTCTGCAAGGTGCCGGACCACTTCGGTACTTACGTACTTCTTTCCCAAAATAATTTGGAATTTTCTTCGAAGTTGTCCGACATCTTGTTTTCGTTTAACACCCTACACCTTTCACGATTCTCTTTCACTAGTGCCTTCATTTCTGCTTTCTGTAGCTTATGCCTGTCTTTCATCAAATTTTTCATACCACAGTCATTAGTAGCAAGGTAGTCTCGCCATGCTTTCTTTTTCTTATACACAAACACTTTCACCTCATCATCCCACCAAAAATCACGCTTTTTGCCGTTCCCAATCTTATTCGTTCCACACACTTCTTTCGCAGCCTCAATCATACTATCCCTAAGGTTCTGCCAACATTCTTCAACATCCTTGTTCATCACTTACAATCTATCAACAAGCTTACCCTTTCATATTCATACCTGGTGGTCGCATCCTGCAGTTTCCAGCTTGTAATGCTACTAACCGCTGCAGGTTTGGACACTACGCGATGTCGCCATGCTGCGAATACACCCCCTCTTCTGGTTATCACCAGAAAGTGGTCCATCCCGAGATCGGCTCCTCTATACCCTCTTGTGTCCATAACCTACTTCTTAAGTCTGCTTTCCACCAGGAGTAAATCAATCATACTTCTGGCACCTTTTCTTTCTCACGTGTACTGATGGATCTTTTTGTGCTTAAATATGGTATTTTTAGCTACAAAAAGATCCTTTTCCATACACAGTCCTAACACAATCCTACCAGCATCATTCACTATCTTAACTCCATATTTGCTTAGGACAGACTGAAATCCTGTTCGAGCTGTCCCGACCCATCTGCTCATGTCTCCACACACAACAATTCTTTCGTTCTCTTCAACCGTCGCTAAAACTTCTCTAACATTCTCCCAAAACTGTCAACCCAATCTTGAGGCGTACCCAGAGCAGTCTGGGATTTACACATTCATACTCAGTCATACAATTAACCATACGAGAGGACAGTAAAACGCCCACCCCTTGGCATCCCCTATCTCCATGTGGTACCCCTGACCACAAAGCGACGCACCCTCCGGGCATTAGGCAAGTTCACTGCCGCCTCGCTTGGTTTCACTCAAACTTAACACATCCAATCTTTTCTCTTCCATAATATCAATCACTTCATTCATCTTCTCCTCAATCCCACCTCTCACATTCCACGCAGTTACTCTGCACTCCTCCCTCCACTTCCCGCCGTTGGGTGCACAGCGTGTTGGGTGGCGGTCCCCAACGCTGAAATGCACTCTGCACACACCAGCGTTCATTACCGTTGTCCCGCATGGTATGTACAGGAGAGGAATTGCAGCCATGAAAAGGTCTGGCAGGGGTCGCGACGAGCACGCTTCCTCAGTTGACCCCCTAATTTGTGTAATGCTATTAAAGTAATTCAGTTCTCTTTATCACCCCACTCCATTTTAATATTACAAGAATATTGAACAAGATTGGCGCAAAAATAAGAAAATACTATGAAAATTCAATGAGCATGACAGGGTCCAAATTCAAATGTAATGTTATTGTTATTTTTATTGTAACAATACTTATGGCCAGACTGTGTATATGCCAAATTACATGTTTGTATATTATTATACTATGGTAGTGTCTAAAAAAATCTGAGTGATTTTGGAAGGTTCCATTTATCTTTTTGAAACCCTAAATCTTAGTTTCATACAGTTTAAAAAATATACTACACATACGAATACATATATGAGTTCATATAGTAAGAGAATTAAAATTCGGAATTTGTGTAACATTCCAACATTTTATTCTAACAACATTGTCTTGAAAATTATATAATAAACAAATGCAGTTTTCTGTTTCATCACTTACAAAATCATGACGAAGTTATAAGACATATGTAGGAAAACAAACAACTCATAATACTCTACACACTTGTGTATACTGACCTTCAAAAATTGTTATTCATGTGTGCACGTTTGCGTTTTATTAACTATACTTATCGTGTATTTTATAGGGGTGCTGATATATTATGACGGTGTTATCTAAAGTAGGCTTAAATGTAAAATTGAGAGATGTAATATTTTGAGTTCAGTTGCTAAATAAAATCGACTCAGGGAGGTAATAGGACATCTCGAAACCCTTCCCCATTCTCTGAAAATACAATTATAAGTCAAGTTCATCAGTAAATTATATTAATACTGTACGAGATTTTCACAAAACTGCTAATACCTACTACAAATTTCCATGTTGGTCAGAAAAAGAAAAAATATACAATCGCAATCGCAAAGAAGTTATGTTTATATTAAGGAATTGGTATAAATCATGGTAAAGAATAGATGATGAGAAAGGAACCTCTTGGTATTTAGTTCTGCTTTACAAAGTGTAATTTTGTTTCGCCTTGAGTTTCTGTCCGCCCCGAATGGGATATAGTGTGAAGTCTAGTCTAGGATGTATATGTATTCATACTGAGTGTTCACTAGGGTGTCCGTTATTTCCCAAGTTGATTTTTTTTTTGCTGCCGCCCCCTGAAATTTTAGTTTTTGCTCTGAAAAAAATTATTTAACGTAAACAAGCTCTTAATTTTTAATTTAAACCGTGCCAAAATCATGTTACTTTTCCCATTTAAATAACGGGATTTTTTGACGTTTTGCATTTAATTTTTTATCTCCAAAGCGAATAAACCTACAACTTTCACACTACAAACTTTAACCGCGAATAACTTTTAAAGGAATGTTTTCATGGAAAAAATCAGAGACCTTTTTTGTAGAGTACAAAATTTTGTATTAGAATATTTCTTATTCAAAGTTGTAGGTTTATTGGCTTTGGAGATAAAAAATTAAATGCAAAAGGTCAAAAAATCCCATGTTTTTTAAATGGGAAAAGTAACATGATTTTGGCACGGTTTAAATTAAAAATTAAGAGCTTGTTTACGATGGATAATTTTTTTTAGGGCAAAAACTAAAATTTCAGGGGGCGGCAGCAAAAAAAAATTCAACTTGGGAAGTAACGGACACCCTAGTGTTCATAACATATCACTAATACCTATTGATTTATATAAAATATTTTCTATAAATTGTCAGTACTTTATAAACAGCTGAGGTTTAGATCTGTAGTCTTCACCTGGCTGACTTAATAAGACTATCCAGTTATCCATACATATTTAGGTACTTATATTACCTCGCGTGTTAAGAGTGATCTCTCACAAAGGTTTTTTTTTGCAGTGTTAAATGGAGAAATCTTTAGAGCAGCAGGCATGACGGAGAAGGTTTTATATCCAGGTAAGTACTTTTTTATGACATCACATAATTGAAATCGTTGTTGAAGTATTTATGATATCCATGCACATATATATTTATAATAATAATTCTTGGACACCTTTGTTTTTGTTGCGCAGGAATTTTCGTTTCACCCAACCAAGGTGAATCTTAATGTATACTAGTACGCTAACATACACAACACACAACAACAACGGTAGTAGTATGCTACATAGCCTACATATATTACTGGTTACAGTACAGATTTGAGTAGATATCACTAGATCATTTATATTTCGGCGGAAAACGGATTACTTGACGTTATTTATCACAAATACAACATAGCGAACTATTTTTTATTATTACAAGCTTTTATTTAACTTCACATACATGTTTGTATGTTTAGTTCAAATCTCGTGAGCCAAATTTTAACCAATTTCTCTTAACTTACGACTGCAATTTTGCATACTTGTTCAGTTCCAATGACAATACACTAAATGATAGAAATGACCTGATACTGCACTCATGATTGTCTCCTCACGAGGGTACTCCTCGACGATTTGTGGTAGAGATACGAAACTTAACATAAAAATTTCATTTCGATAGCTAAACATGATTTTCACTATGACCTAATGATACAGCTAGGATTGTCTCCTCATGAGGGTACTCTTCGACGATTAGTAGTAGAGATCCAAAACTATACATGTTGTTTTAATTTTGATAGCTAAACATGACGCACATCTTATAGAATACAGTTACTTTGTGTTTGAAGGACGTTTTGTTTTTCGCGCAAATGGGCATGTTGAGACGGCCGAAAACGAACGCGGTGCGGTCACGGATCGTTTTGATGTAGTGACGGAAGGTTATGGTACTGTCAAGGGTGACTAGGTGAAGTATTTGACTTTTCTAGTCCAGAGGATATCCTACTCTAAATGTGTAACTTTGCGGAGGGTATTAGCGCGGTGGGCGCGGTCGGTCGTTGTATCCTCAATAAATAAACGGCGCACCTAGGTCGATTTAAAGACTTTGGGCGGCCATAAGTGAATTTGCAATAGTATACCCGGTAGCAAAACACGTTATAACCTGCCCTAGTAGATAGTTACAGGAACAATACCCAACCCCTCCCTGTATTGCGCGGGAGAGCGACTTCAAAAATGTATGTGCATTCAGGTAAGCATCTAACCGATAATTACATATTTTTTCAAAACTCGTTTCAATGTAACATATTTCTAGGTTCTTAAAAAAGCCTTGTAATCATATATTTTTTTGAATAATCTTAGTATTGAAACGTCATTTTGTTGTGTGTGCCTGTCCGTCCCGACAGTAATTTTATTGTGATTAATTAATTTGAACCTTTAGCTAAATAGCATTCCAACATTTTGGCCACCATTTTGCACAGTGTTTCAAAATAACTCATTTAAAAACATTTTTTTTCTTTATTTCCAAAATATTGAGTTTATTTGTTCTAGGCTCATCGGGCACATAGGGTTTCAAAGAATGACTCGTAGACATCTGTTTGAGCAGCTAGATAAGCAAAACTTGACTTCGATTAACGAAAAACTCGAATTCTTAGAAAATAATCTCCTCTCAAGTTATGGTGACACAGAAAAGAGCAAAAATTTTGAAGCATAAATATTCTCATAATTTAAAACCAACGTAAAACAAGTATTGTTCTCCCGAGACGATTGATCTTTTAATACCAGCCAAGCCAAATGATGATGAATAGTGATTTTTTTATATTTTACATATTTTTCGTTTATTTTTCCTTTTCTGTGGATCGACTTAGATTCTCCAATGCCAAAACTATTCGCCTAGGCTCGTAACCGCGACTTGGAGAAGTTGTGAAGTTCTGAGGCAACTACAGTCTGATGTGAATAATACGGTATCATCCGCGAATAGGGCGAGCTCTACACCGGGAGTTTAGGAAATGTCGATTGTGTAGAGCGAGTAGAGAGTGGGCAATAAGCGGAGTCTTGTGGGACGCCTGCCCTGATGGGTGTGGAGAGGAGAGTACCCCTTCAACTCTATAGCGGAAGGAGCGGTCCGACAATAAGTCCCGTACTATGTTGTACGAGATCGTCCGGCATGCCGAGCTGATGTAGCTTGTACACTAAGCCGGCGTGCTAAACTTTGTCGAACGCCTTCGATACGTCGAAGAAGAGAGCCCCCATGCCTACATGGCGATGCAGGCGATTCAGGTCCTATAGGATGTTCTCCGTAAAGCGATGTATTTGTTGGACGCACTAGTGTTTAGCTTGAAAGCCAAAAGACTGGAAGACAAGTTCTTATGCGATTTCAAAGATTGTCGCGTAATTTACTTAACCTACCGTTTAAGTAAGTTTACGCGACAAGCTTTTTAAATCGCATAAGAACATGAACATACTGATTATAGATAGTACGTCAGTACGTGTCTATGTATTTATAATACTTTGGCTTTGGCAGCAACCATTTTTAACCGACTTAAAAAAAGAAGGGGTTCTATGTTCGTTCGTCTGTATGTTTTTTTTTTATGTATGCACCGATAACTTCGTCAATTGAGGACCGATTTCAAAATATTTTTTTTGTTTGATAGGGTATACTTCCGAGGATTTAAATTTCACCGGTATTGAAGGTAGCTTGGACTTCGAAGATACACCAAGTAACACAAAATAACGTGACCTGGTTATAACCTTTATTTATATTTATGATTCTCTTGTATATCATTGTTCTCCAGAATTAGAATGAAATTAATTGTAGACCTGCCCTAGATATTTATTTAGGCCAAGGTCATTCAAAAAGGAGAAATAAAAAAAAAAAAAAAATTAAACCGCCTTCAAAAGAAACATTGAAAAGTACAAAATAACTATCTTTTACTAATCAAAACTGAAGTAATAATGTAATAATGATAATGTACTCTGACATTTCACACAGCGCCATCTAGTCCCAAAGTAAGCAGCACAGCACTTGTGTTATGGGTACTTGACAACTGATATACTACTTAGATACTTTTCTTTTGTAAATAAATACATATTATACATAAACACCCAGGCTCGGGGCGGGAATCGAACCCGCAACCCCCGTTTACTTTCCAACGCGCTTAACCGTTGCGCAACGGAGGTCGTCATTGAAGTACATCAACAATAACTAAATAAATAACTAGAGAAGTTCAACAGCATAATATTTAAAAAAATATTTTTCATAATATGAAACGGCTTTTTAATTTGTTTTTGGTAACGCAGGGTAAATCTGAACACAGGTACCAGCTTTTTGTGGGTGAGATTGGGTTATGTTGGGGTTTTACCCACAGAAACTCCTGCGGTGCTTGTTCTAGGCGCGTCGTCGAGGCGCTCCGGGATGTCCTACGGAACACACCAGAGACACGCTGTTTTGTACTTCTTTCGAACAGTTACAGAGCCCCTCCCTGTAATCTCACAGTGCCACGATAATGCAGACCACACGCGCTAACGTACTTCTCGAGATCGCATGGTTCAACGACCACAATCTCCACTGCGATCGACCGACATTTAAGGCTCTTTTAGTCGCCTCTATCGATAGGCTAGAAACATCGTAGCTGTTTTTTTTGGCAGTTTCTATAATATAGCATAGTATGATATAATTCGTTAAGAACAAATTAACACATTGTAACAGTCTAACAGATAGACCAAAAAATGGCATGTGGATCTGTATAATGCATTATTATGTAATAATGAACAAACTTGTTCTATAATATTACGTAGTGACAGCGGCCATATTAAGACTAGGGTCACGTGGGCATGACGTCACAGACAAGCCGTCACCAGATCAATAGGGACTCGAGGTCACTCCAACCCGATCCGACGGATCTGCCACGCCTGATGGACTTTCGGATGTCCCCCCGCTCACCTTTTGCCTTTAGAACATTCTGATTTTATGTGACACATTCCCAGAAAGAACACAATAAAATCTACATATTATGTACCTACTTTTATGTATATGTAGATACACTGTCTACGGACCGACTTCTATTTCTTTTTTATAAAGAATTAATTTTTGTGCATGTTAGTATTTTGTCTGTAAGTGACGAGAGGAGAAAGGAAAATGAGATATCAGTAGTAATCACGTTTTGTCGTTAGATGTTTTCAGCAAAGCTAAAACCAGAAAAATGTAGTAAGTCGAGTCTTCGTTTTCGAAAAACAAATCACCCATGTGCCTTTTTAAGAGTTCATTGTTTCAAGGCTGGTTCTGTAAATCGATTGTTGTTCCGATTGGTTAAATGCTATTTCTCCGCCTGTTTCATCGCTGTGCGCGGTGCAAGTGCATCAGGGGCATACTGTTGACGCATCGCAGTTGAATCCCCACATAGCGCGACCGCTTTTATGTAAAGTCGTGCAGGTACATAAGACATGGATCGATGCCGGAGCCAACACCCGTCATAATATATCATATATATGTATAATATCCTTGGGTCCTTTCTACTGCCAGATAAAAGTACATTTATAACTAAACAGTATCATCGCCACTGTAAACCTTCCGTCAGTTGTTTAGTCGAGCTAAACGATATAATTATTACTAAATTATTTGTTAATTGCTATGCCATTAAACTATCTATTATCGTAACATTCTATTGGTCTAAATTGTATTCAAATTGATTTACGTTTTTTGCGAAACTTTGACGTTGAGAATTTTAATTTTTTCTGCAGATCGTGTTTCTACATACATACATATCTTCACGCTGTATCCCTAATGGGGTAGTCAGAGGACGGAGCGCCAAGCTTCGCTGTTCCTACATACTTCTTTCGCTTCCTCAAATCTCATCATGTTTGTAATTAAGTATAACACATAATTTTTGTCATATACTTTGTATTTTCTAGATTTCATTTCGTAGATAACCAATTGCGTTCGAAAATCTTTATCACCGTCTTACGAACAAAACGGCACATGCGCATCTTCGTGACCTTGGTGGAGTTGTATGTAGTTTAATATAAGTACTACACTGAAAAATAATAATTTATGATAAAATACTCAAGTTTTCGGTAAAATATTAGATAATCAACTGAAACTCATCACCGCAGTGGTAAATTATGGAAATCATCCCATCGATTGTGACGAAACAGAATCTACAATGTTTTAAAAACAATGTTGGTGTAATCTGACGTTGCCATCAAACATTATTTTTTGTCAATTTGTGAGATCATTATAATGAGTTTTTATAGCCTCTAACTTTATTGAACGTGGTCGTAAGAGCGAGCACTGTATTCTGATTCACTATAATATTATAATGGTGCGGACACTTGTGGACACAAACTGCGTTGTTGCCACGTTTACGGGCTATGAACGCTGAGGCAATTGATTCGCATTATGGCTTGCGCTGGCGTTGTGCAGAACTGGGCGTTCTACAAGTGAAACCCTGCCTGGGTCATTGAACTGTTCTTTTTACTGCAACTGTTGCAAATACTGACGGCGCATCGATACAAATTCATTACCCATTTTTGCAATTATTATATTTATAAAAATTCTTATCCAGTACTGTTTATGTATTTACTGTTAAAATTAAAATGTGACTAAAGGAAAATTATGTTGTATACCTTCAAATTGCCCGTTAATTAATTGAATACATAGCATTAGTACATATACATATTATATGTTTTAGAAGAGTATGTTTAAGTAAGTAGGTAGGTTGTTTTGCGAAATTTTTCATAGGCGGCTTCATCGATCGTTTCTGGCGGATCACAATTGGCAACCCTTTCTGGGAAGCGCACCCTCTCTTCACTTATTTACGTGTAAACGCTAATGATGCCAGTATTGTAAAATAGGTACACTTCATTTCTCTACGTAAGCGTGACTATTTTTATCCATGACACATATCATTTATTAGTGAGTCTCTCTTTTTATTCATACCAAGTCAGTAAATGTGTGGATAAAATAGTACACCGATTTTTTTTTTGACAATTGCCGCTGACTGTTTGATAATAGATTTTTCATTAATATCACCGAATCACCGTATAGGTATTTTATTTCAATTTTATTTCTTGTTGTATAGTCAGCATAAAAAGTAGTTCATGACAATTAAATTAAAAACAGTAACTAACATGATTGGTTCACAAATGATTAATATTATATAATGTAATTATTTTTTCTAAATATTTTTTTTCTACTTATTTTTCGAAAATAAGTTTTAAAATAACTTTATTTACTTTATTACTGTTTAACTTCTTTAGTTAACGACTAGTTCTTTAGACTTTTTATTGTTTGTTCGAGTTTTTCCACATTGTTTAGGTGTGAAACCGGGTAAATGGCAACCCTACCGGAGACTGTGGCAACGGGCAGCTATTTCGCCCACGGGAACTGGTTCCATGCCGTGTTAGCCATCTCTCGGATTACCATGGTTGCTGAATTAAATTAGACTTGTAAGTTTTAATATATTTTGACATTGAACACCTGATTTTTGATACATTTCGGTTTATTGTAAAATGATAATATTTATGCTAAGTGACATTTCAAATATAAGTGAGTGCGGGAGGAAAGAAAAATCCTTTAGTGTCGACATTGGGGGCAGGGGTGGTACTGGGTGTTTAGGGAGTGCGGTCGGTGTTTGGAGGGAGTTATATAGTGACGCGATCACGTGTACATTTTGCAGCCTGTATTGATCGTGTCGTCTTTTTCTTGTTTAAATGCGGTAGCCCTGCGTGATTTCCGACTATTTACTGTCCTTATTAATTTAGGACAACTGAAAGTCATTTGGATTTATTTAAACTATTTTCACCCATTCATATATTTCATATACGAACAATAAGTTATGTTTATTTACGAAATTATAAAATAATTGTCATCGCACACCTGAGATCATCATATTTTAAAATTGAAGTGTCGATCTTGTATGTTTATTTTATGATGTGATTGATTTAGGTGTTAATTGGATTGGATTCAGCCTGTTAAAGATAAGAAAGTATTGCATTGGTATAATGCAAGACTAGACACTTATTCATTTATACGTCAGATGTACATCTTACATAGATTCAGTCTTCCTCACAAAAAGAGTGAATATACCAAATTGAAAGAGAATTGTAATTACCTAATATAAAATATTTTTAAACTAAGTTCATTTCATCTAGTAATCATAATTAAAATATAGAACAATGTGGAAATATATTTTATTTCAGTTACAAGTATTTATTGTTTATAATATCTAAAAGAAAAATACCACTCAGTCATTGACTTACTCACTGTCGACTGATTAATTACGAAATCAAAAACTACTAAAGCTAGGATCATGAAATTCGGTCTGATGATAGTTTGAGTAATGTAGGGGCCTGCTAAGAAAAGCTATTTAGGGATTTATATGTTAAGGAGTACAAATGACTTTGTAGGAAAATAATGAGACATATTTCACTTTTTTGTAAAACTATACTCGCAAAAGATTGATTTAAACCTGGGGACGGACTAGTCAATTTTTTTTAATCTACGCGGAGGAAAGCACGGGCAACAACTAGTATTTAATAAAAGATTAATATTTTTAGTTAATGTACATAGATATGATTATTTTTACTTTCAAAAGAAATCGCTTTCTAATTTCTGTATCATATTGATACATAACCTTGTATCAAACTTATACATTTGAATATTTCAAGTAAAAAGTACGCTCACATTGTATCCCTAACGGGATAGTCAGAGGGCGGAGCGCTAAATATCGCGGTCCTTACAGTCACAGTACAAGTAAGGAAGCAGTATTCTATCTCGGCAGTGTCCTAGAGATAATTACCTGCGGTCGCTCGGTACGTAAACACGCAATAGGGCTACCGACTTGAACTGAATGTTTTTCTTGAGTTACGTAGTTGATAATAGGTACTATATTAAATTGTCATATTATCTTTTCATTTTATATTATATAAGTTTTTATTTATATAATTCTACTAGTATTTTATTTCTAGTTTCAAAAGTTTGTGAGTTAGTATGGTGGAAATGGACAAAAAAAGTGCATTTTGTGTGCAGTATAATTAAAAATCAGCAATAAATCAACTAGATCATTATGATAATATATTTCCTACAAATTAGCAACAGAGAAATATTTCCAGTTCGATATAGATGTATTTAAACATCCATACACTGAACATTATGCTCGAAAACTTGATTGGCATAATATTTCGTCAGTAAATGCGCGGGAGCGTCTTACACTGTCCGACGACAACCGCGCCGCACTCGCGACTGTTGTAAGCCGAGAAATGCCGAGATTTCGAGGCGCGTCGTTTGGGAGCGTTTGTATGAAGATAGAATACTGTATGCTTACTTGTACTGTGTTACAATATACTTCTTTCGCTTCCTCAATCCTCATCATTCTTCTTACACACTTTCACCTAGGTTTGCGAGTGATTTTGATATTTCCGTCAGCATTATTTTTAAGTAAATTTTACCGTTCCTATTTTTTTGCCGTGTAACCTAAAAAGGTATAACTACATATTTATCCTATATAAATACTCTTGCTACAGTATCATATTAACATTTTTCTTATAACATTTATCTATTAACATAATAGATAATATCATTATACAATTACATGTTTAAATATCAGTTAATTAAAAAAATGATAGTAAAGATACCTTTAAAGATGTTATAACTTTATTTTTTGGATATCCTTTCCAGGGATATCTAATAAATAAATAAACAATTGCACCAAACAATACACACCGGTCATCTGGTCTCAGTCTAGAGCATTCCCTGTGCTATGAGAACTATACGACGACTATTAGAGACGTCTCCCATCCATATTATCCTGAAAATAGTGTGTAGATAGCTGGAAATCGTGAAACTTTACTGAGGTTATTTTCGCCAGAATGGCAAAAAAGGAACCCTTATAAAATATATAGTTTTGTCAAGTCTGTCTTTGTCTGTCGGTATTTCACAGCGGATTGATACCGTCGATTTCACACCTATTGAATTAAAATTTGGCATGGAGACTTAAATTGATAGGTGATAATAACCCAAAACCAAAAATGAGAAAGAAAAATTAAATAATGGGTATTTTCTATTTTCGACTCAACATTGATTTTTCAAATAAACTTTTTATTGTGTCTGACATTACTACGGAATCATGATGAGTCTCGAGTTAATGCGTCTCGGACCTCGGACATGTTCTTGGCGGTTTTTTTTCACATGGAATATGAATATTTTATCAGATTGTTTAGTGAAAGGTTACTGTGACTCCTATATTAAACAAGCCATTTATCTATCTATAAAAAAACTTAATCCAGTATTAACGCTTGAGATCTGTTTTTATTATTGGTACATATACATACTTGCAATATAATATAATATGAATATAAAATTAAATGGTCAATTAGGCCGTGAGTCTCGTGAGCCGTGTTGTGCGGCGCGCTTGTGGATCGGCGTCCGTCGACCCAGCTGGATCATACACAATGAGACCCGCCGCCCGCCGCCTCTGCGCGTTATTTAGAAGCTCGTACCTACCTATCTTATTTAGTTAGGTATATAATATGTATGTATGTACATCAATGTATATAAACCACCCGTTCTTACCAGTTAGTACATAGAATGTACACGGGCGGCGGTGTTATTTTATCTGTCTCTGATCTCTACATGTCTCGCTTTAACTATTGACTTATTTTTTAAACATAATGTAAAGAAGTTTCTTATGGAACTGTGTAAGGATTGAGGAATGATTGACATTACAGCTTTTAAATAGAAATATAACGTCTCTGTATTTGTATTTATAAAACGTTACGCTGTTTGTCCGATATTATTCCGATTTACTGAATATATTTCGATGCCGTTTTTATTATCGTGTAGGGTATTAGTATCCTGGAAGACTAGTGTGTGAAACATAGCCGATAAGGTTACGCAACCACATTGACATTTATTTCTCGAGATGGCATAAAATGTCAAGAATGAAAAAAACTTATGGACAACAGCAATATCCATAACAAGTGATTCTAGGAGCAAATACTAGTAAACGATGTAATAAAAAGATCCGATTCGAAATGAGTTCATAGTTTGTTTTCTGACCTAACAGACATATGAATAAAGGGGCTTTGACCGTTTTGTCTAATATAATGTATATGTGAAATTATATTTATAAAAATCGTACTGTCTTCGTTACGAGAGGCAGAAAACCATTTTGAATGAAATTCGCGATTAATGGCCGACACAAGGGGCATGCGACAAGCGGGACAGATGACTAAAGTGAAGAGGCGTGAGAGTTTAGTTGAACGAGATGCGAGAGAGATTGTGAGTTGCGCGCTCTATTTCGGTCGCGGTGGCAGTCAGCGGCTAATCGGCACGTCACGTGATCAGCGCCGGAAGGACGGGGGGTACAGACTTGCGCCGCGGGGGGAGGCTCGGAATGCAGTCACCGTCGTCCGATGTACTGTTCAGATTGATCAGACTTGACAATAAAAGGTGACGAAAACAACAACTATTGTGCTATTATTATTATTATTATAGACGATTAGTTCTTTATACGTAATCAAAAGCCAATCGAACTGTTTTATCTGTAACAATTATTTTGTACTTATCACTGGTAAAAATACCAAAGTAGTCAGTTTTGAACTCATAAGAATTCACTATATTTGAATGAATCTTTATCGCTTTCACTGGACTATCACAAGCATCGTCAACACATCCTCGATGTGGTTTGCTTGTTTATCATTAACTTGTGTTATGCTATATAGCGGAAAATTATAGATACTACGTAGCGGTGCGGTAATGTAAGCAACTTGTTTTAATAACATATTATTTATCAAACATTTTGTCTGTTGCTACAACATATAAATCTAAGCTAGACTATTCGGTCACTTCCTCTTGATTTGATAAAATAATTTTAATCTTGTTTTATTTCATTGCTGTTTGAGCTAGTAGGATGAAATTGTCGAGTTGAGGCCGTAATTGCAGCGCACGGATTGCAGCGATTGCCCCTCTCCCCGCGACACCTTCCCGCACTCGAACGCCGTAAGTAAACAGTCTGGTATTTATCCACGTCTCGCTCACACCGACCGCGTCGCGTCGCGCCTCTGAGGTGCACTCGCTGTTCCTATTATTTTCGTGACGGGTATTGCGCCGAAGCCGATTCCCGCATCCTCGCCCCGAGACGCGAGGTCCGGTCTCGCGGCGGCGGAGGCGGCGGCGGCGGCCGTTCGCATCGCACGCCAGTCCGCGCTCGAGGTCGACCGTCAGTTCGCGCCTATGAAACGTTTTGTTAGCTCGTCGTCGGTTCGTTGAAATCGAAAATGCGGCACGTTCCCGAGTGCGTAACGAATGTGTACCGCGTCGGGTGACAGTGGGCGGTTCGACTTTATCATCGGAACGGTGACGTGTTTGGTGGCAGTGAGCGGATTGTGTATTGCGATTGGGTGCCGATGTTACACTTGAATGTGGATGTGGTGCGGTGCGGTGTCGGAAGATGCATTTCAAGGAGTCGTTCGCGATGAGCGATCGTCCGAACGAGCGCGGCCGCCGCAATTCCCGCGGCAAGGGTAGGTGTCCACAGCGGCGCGGTCGCGGCCTGTATGCGCTTATTCGCCACGACGTCACACCACTTATACACACAATTTATACATACATATACCTACACTTCTCTCATAATGTATTATCACTGTGCTACGGTGTATAATATTGTTTACATAAACAAAATGTGATGTGCGTTATTGTCATTTGTAGATTACCTACATAATATACATTTTCTGATTAGAATTCGTAATAATTGAAGGAATTTTCTGACGAGAAAACTTTGGTTTGAATTTCTCTACTGTTATATTTATATTATTTTTACCATTTACAAAAAAGGCCTTATGTGTAAATTCTCTTGACTCATAATATTAGTAAATTTTACTGATTTAATGAAACGAACAAGTTGTCAACGGTTATACCTATCTAAAACAGTGTGCACTCCACGTTTATAACAGCGAGCTCGCATTGTGTTAAAGTGATTCATCATAATTTGTACCTTGTCGACATAGCTTTTGAGTATACATTACACTTTTTGCTTAACTTAACAAATACAAATAGTAATGATTTCACTTACGTGTTTGTTGTATACCGCAATTTGTTTTTTGCGTTTTGACTGCTTTGTAAATATGAAGAAAATGAGCATCTAGATGCGCCATTATTGACACTTCATGTCTTATAAGTTAAATATTTTTAAACTATTCAAAGCCTAGGTATGTTTATAATTTACATTATTAGCGATTTCTAAAGTTTCCTTCGCTCTGTTCTTTTGAGATTTCAGGCAGACAGACACCAGTGTTTATCTATGACAGACGTTTTTCTCGTAGACTATTAACATAAACAGTTAAATTTAAAAAATGTAGTGGGTCGTGGCTTAATATAGACGTGAACCGCATTAGTTTATTTCTATCTTTGGGTGTTAATTTTGAGGTTTTATAATTTAAAAAATAAGCTATTGGTAGTAATTTATATGGATTAAGTAGATGTTGAAGTGTGGAAAGGGGAGCGGGGAGTGTGGGGAGGAGGCAATTACTCTTCTGGTAACAGGGGAAGGTAGGAATTAATACTTGTTTATACATTTTCTAAAAATGCACGAAATTACTTACATATTACTAATGCTAACAGAAATGCCATGTCGATATTTATGACAGAAAGTACTTACTATAAGTAGGTATACAAAATCCATAGTTTCACTTAGTAAGACTTAACACTTCAACTAATGTGACAATAGTTACACATTTAGTACAACTACAACGACCAAATCTACAACTACAAATCAGACATTTAATTACATTTTAGATTCACTGCTGATTTATAATGTTGTTTTAAGACAGAATTTGTTTTTCGATAGAAACAAAATTGGAATAGTTAAAATGAAGTCTTAAGGCGATCGCTCCGCTACGCGGCCACGCTTCGCAATTATCTAACCGCCAGAAGTCGTTTCTGTATAGAAAGGATCGTAAAGACAGAATTCAATGACATAATTTGTTATAAAAAGCAATATTATTTAAAATATTTACTTATTTTGAATAGCTAAAAAAATTGTTACGAAATCTGAAGCGATCGCGAAGCGTAGACAGCGTAGCCTTGGGCGTAGCGGAACGATCGCTTTAAACTTCACCCTTTAACTTCTAACGACAGAAGTCGTTTTTGGGTACAGGCTGGTATGGACATAGTTCCGTTTCAATTTTTCAAAAAATATAACAAAGTAAAACCTTATTTTACTTGAAAGTTCCGTACGTTTAAAAATTAAAAAATTATCAACTTGCTATGATGTCTCGAATGAAATAGTACATTTCTTCAAGTCAGGGGTCTCAATCCTAACTTTGAAAAAATTTCTCCGTTTGTAGTAAAATAGCAATATCTTTCATGTTTACTTGAAAGATAGTAATTGTTATACCATTTCGAAATGTACATTAAATGAGTAATTTTTTGAAATAACTGGCCATGTTAGCCCAGTCCTTTTTTTTAAAGCACGAGTGGTCAAAATTGTACCACGACGACTAATAGAACTAAAAAACTCCAGTTTTTTAGTTGACACAAAACAGAATTGTAGTGTACAGGTGCGAAAGGGAAAAAAGTACTCTGTCCTCCCCCACGCACAAGTGACAGCGCCACAACGGCGGCTGTCTAGATTAAGGAAATAATTACCTACAAGATGTCTCTTTGGTTGCGGGCTGCCGCAGGGAACGGACGTGTCTAGTAGTGAGCAGAGTGTAACGGTGCTTACAGACCGTACTATACAGTACAAGAATCATAAAATACCCACATTTGCGCCTATGGTGTCCAAAAAACTGACTAAACGAGGAAATTTTCAAAATAGTTAAAAAACCGCAAATCTCTCGAAAACCGTGAGGGTTTCATTAAACATGAAATTTCATATTTTGATAGGACTGGACTTTATTTACTGGACACCCTCTAAAAAGTTATAAAAACATTGTAACAAACAACAACAAAATAGGTTAATCTGAAAATTCCTGAAAAATATTATAATCACAAATTATAATGCACCAATCCAACCATAATATAATTATGTGATATGAGCTTAATGCTGAAATCGAGGTGTTGAATTTTTGAGAAACTCGTCCTCCATGTTGGTCCTAAAGCAGCAAGTCATTTGCAAAATGCAGATTACACAGCGAGCTATAGAATAAGCAATAGTGTATAGTTTCTCTACGCAACAGAATCAAAACCATGGATGTCGGAGATTATCTAGGGTCACCGACAAAGACAAGGAGATGATAGCTCAATGACAGTGGAAGTGGGCTGGCCACATATGTACATATATGTCGTAGAAGCGACAATAGATAGAATGAAATAGTTTTGTAATGAAAACCTAGAACGGGGTCCAGAAACATAAGATAGTCGATATCAACTGATAAGATAGATTGACGTCCTGATGTGGGTGGTAGGATACTGTGAAAAGTTCAAGAGTCTACAGTCCAAACTGAGGCAAATGGCGTGCATTTTAGGAGGCCTATATAGTATTGGTTGAAAAGGAGTTGAAAAAGAAGTAATTGCAATACATAATATATGAGAGTTGCAATAGTTGCGATATCCGCGTATTGAACATGATTAGCTTTTGATTATCCTCTCCCTTTCAATTTGCGAGATAAAAAGTATTGACCCAGGATATAAGTTATTACTATGTTGAGTTTCACCAAAATTCATCCTGTAATTTCTTTCACTCACTCGGTCATTCATGCGTCGGTCACTAATGATTATATTTACATCACAATGTTTAAATGCCTAAGAAAAAATGCAGGAAATCAGAAAGTCTAATAGATTCTGGAACAGAGTCAACACTGGATCAAAACAAGGCAGTCGAGATATACAGCTCGCTATTTAATGTTCTCGGTTACGATCGCTCGTAATGAAGAGCGCAAGAATTTTTCGTACAGGTCCTACTTCGGCAATTCTAAGTCGTAGTGCAGATCTACGTTGCGCACGTAAGGAGTGGCACCGGTGGCCCTGCGCATGAATCTGTTCTGAATTACTTGGAAGGAGTTGATATGAGTGGGTGCAGCGTGAGCGAATACTACGCTAGCGTGCTTCATGATAGGTCTGACGCACTTCTTGTATAACGTAACTTTATGTCTGACGGACATTTTGCTTTTCGCGCAAATGAGCATATTGAGACGGCCTAGGACGAACGCGGCGCGGTCGCGGACCGTTTAGATGTGGTGGCGGAAGCTCATGGAAGCACTGTCAAAGGCCTAGGTATTTGAGTTTCCTAGTCCAGGGGATATCCTGACCGAAGAGTAATCGTGCGGTGTTAGTGCGGCGGGCGCGGCTGGTCGTCGTGCTTCTCGAGAAATACACGGCTGCGCTTTTCTCGGGCTTCTGAGAAGCACGCGTCAACATCGCGTATTTTATACTGATTTTATCATATTCATTATAGTTATTACACAGATTAATTTAAAAAAATAAATTTTGCCATATATTGTACTATGAATGAAGTTTCATTTCATGTCATTTTTTTATACATCTATTGTAAAATACATCATCGTATTCGCTGTAGTAGGGTAAAAATTAAAAATCATGAAACCAATAATCTCGTGCATTTTGAACACGTATACAATATTATAGCTATGATTCTGTAGCCTCCTTGTGAATTAACCATGCTATTTTTAACAAACTGTGGTAACCTGTCCAAAATGGAATAATTGTTGTAATAAGTTGGCGCTTGGCGCCAACATTGATTTATTTATTCCAAGTTGACTTAAATAATTTTGCATCGTAGCATTTACTAATAAATATATTTATTTTCTTTTTTTTAATATTTTCGCATTCTCACGCTCATTTCTCATTTGCAGCCTGTCTGCCCGTCTAACTCATATGTTACAGCTCATTTATTTCGTCATCCTTGGAGTATGTATAATGTATATACAATTATACATATCAACTGGATGCAACACGAGTACGTAAATTGGGAACCCAAAATCAGAAATGAGAAAAGAAAATTAAGTTCTGGACATAGATTTTATATAAAAACTCCAGACGTCCTGCCCCAGCCGCAGCAACGGTGAGGCAAATCAGATAAGCCGACTAACCTGTACTATACACATTTACTATCAGATAAACTGATCGGTCGCCGTTTCGTTGGAAAACAGCACCGTACATCTACATTTTGTTTGATATTGTTTGCCTAACTCCGTAGTACGGGACAGGTTGTCTGAAGTTGCAAAGTTGTAAACGACAATTTTTTAAACTTAATATTTATTTATTACATTAAACTACTATGTTTATAAATGTGTGAAAATGGAAATATTCTTATTCTTACTTTCATCTGTATATAAGAGGAAAAGTTTAATGTAAATAATTAAATTAGAGAAAAATAAAATAGATAATGTGTCTGGTACAGATTATTTTCTCGCGCTAAATATATATCGGCTATGGTAAATGGGATAGGCTAGCAGGTATCGGCCTGAATTGTAGTTTTAAGATCTAGCGAGGTCTAAATACGGAGCTCCTTGCCCTTAATGTATTTAGTGCAGAATTAATCATGTGAGCACGATAGATCTCGATGATATCTTAGTCCATTTACGGAATCGTCTTGCACTGGCTTATAGAATACGAAGACTTGATGTAGAATGATACATAAAAATCCATCCCAAATGGAAAATAACGTGTCGTTCTTTTTTGTCTATATTAATGTTATTAATGTGAAAGTCTGTATGTTAGGTTTTTATGGCTACACCGTTGAACCTATTTTGATTAAATTTGATATAGAGATAACTTGAACTCTGGAGAGACATAGATTACTTTTTTAAAGTCAACTCCTAAGTCACTTAGAACGGAGCCGCGGGCAATACCTGGGTAGTACGACAACAAACACGACTAACAGCAAGAAAGGTAGTATGGTAACATTTATGAACAATATTCGTCTTTCAAAAACACTGTAATACTTTAGATGAAAATGATTTGAATTCTCACTTCTCTTTTAGTAACAAATCTATGGCGAGCTGCTGTATCGTTACTCAACATTATTATTTAACAGTAAATTAATGAATAAATTTATAGTACTAGAGGTCGTCCTGTGGTCGAAATTCGACCGTAAATATAAAATTATAATATAAACTCTGGCGACAATCTACTCTGTTTGATCTAAGGGGGTTACATTACATATGATCACAGGCTATTATGAGAGTTTGACATCAAGTCTTTTTGACATTGGCAGTATGAACGTAAACAATGAACGTTTTATTTAATTTACTTATTTGTAACATTACCTAAATAAAAATTTTAGCTTTCTCCAGTCCTTCTCCATATAAACTTTAAGTGTACTAAATTTCACACTTCTCCGTCCGCGCAATTTTCTTAAAAAGGGAACCAAATTTTTCGCTTCACGTATTAATATATATGTATAGAAGATAATTACAGAAGTCCTAGCTTTAGTTAATTTAAAGAAATATTAGGTATCATAATTGTGTTTTATAGTAAAAGTTTTGGTTTTTATTTTTACCAAATATTTGTATTATTATCTAATAATAAATAAGTTGAAATGAAATACTTTAAAAAAAATGTTTTGATAGTGTCACGTGAGCAAAGCTCTGCAATGACAGTGATTTTGTTAAAACTCTTAGGGGGATACGGTAGGGTAGGCGGTGTAAGGGGGTGGAGAGCAGAGGATGGAGGTGAGATCATAGTGGCGAGTGGCTCGGGAAGGCGATCGATATGTACACTGAACATACATACTTCTACGTGTTATACATAACTGTACCTAACTTCTCGCAACTCGAATGTCTGCTCCAGATACTGCGCCAAAACCCCGCTCCCTTCTACCCCTGTCCTTGATAGATGATCATTTTCTTTTTCATTTCATAAAATACAACAAGGTTTTCCACAAGGTCACACTACCTCGTATTGACAAAATAACTACTCCAGTTTCAGCTTCAGAATCTTTAACCAGACCCGTGAGATCAGTTACTTGATTAAAGATAAACCTTTATTTGACAAAGAGCTTATGTTGACCAAGTTTGCTGGAAGCCAACAACAGCGGGAAAGGAAACAATGATAACACTTAGTAGTGGTAGACCCATGCTGCGTCGCAGCACGAATTGGGTCGGCTCGCCCGGTGAAATACTACCCTCTCACAGAATATCAGCGTGAAACAACAGCATCTATTGCTGTTATGTTTGGTTCGGTGAGTGTGAGTGCCGGTGACCCATCACCTCCTCCTCCTCCTTTCCCTATTTCCCTAAAGGCCGGCAATGCACCCAAACCCGTGATTCCCCGGACGTTGCAGGTGTCCATGGGCGGCGGTGGTCACTCTCCATCTGGTGACCGGCATGCTCATTTATCCCCTCTTTTATAAAAAAATAGAAAGAACACGATTGACGAAGAAATGCACCGAGCAATAGTATCGTGATGGCATGCATGTACTACGTCAGTATTCTCGGTATTCTCGAGTCGCCTTATAAAATGATGTATACATATAGTACACCTATAATAGACTGTAGACACTTAGCTGCAAGATGAAAAAGAAAATGTTTAAGTGGTAAATTGTTATATATAAAACAAAAAATCGAACAAGCTATCGAATAAAAGCGAATAAAAATGAAATTATATGTAACTGAATAAGGCGACGCATTGATAAACAATAATTTAATCTAAAATAGACCTGTTCTATGCAAACGTGCGCGCGCTAGCTTACGAATAATACGAAAAAACAATTATTTTCGTTTAAATCCAACTGTCATTTTGAGGAATATGTGTAAAGTAAACTATACAGACAATTTAGAGATATACATATTTATATCTCTAAAGCCCGTTGCTTCGAAAAATGTAAATCTCTGTTATAAAAGAGATTTCTTTGATATTTTTTGTGTTACAATTGTTAACCAATCGTGTATCGGAACTGTCATAATGAAGTTAACGAAATGAAGAATCAGGATACCAAATATCACTGTCATACGTTTTGTAGTCGCTGAGAAAATTTAAGATCTGTGGCGTCAAAATTTCCAAATTGATCTCGGAGTGCAGAGACTGAATACTTTACATTTATACTTGCCAATCTTTTCATAACTTATGGTGTTTCATTAGACATCCATATCGATTGTCGAGGAGTCCTGAAACAAAAACAATTTGTCTTCCTTGGGCGTTCCTCCATATTGGATTTACTACATCACCCTTTATACATATGTTATCACAGGATAGTTGCAATTATGGTGATATATCGTTCACTCAAATCGGTTAAATAGTTATGCTTATAAGTACTGTTAAACATACATATCGACGCTGTATCCCCAACAGGGTAGTCAGATACTGTAATATTTCATGGATAAATAAATAACACTGGTAATTATTCAGACGTACACAATATCTACATACTTGAAAATAACTGTTGTCTAGCAACCAAATTAAATTTACATGCTACATCCATACAAATAAATATTGAAGTGTCTGTCTTGTCTTAAGCTAATAGGGTTGTATTTGCACATTATACCAAACCCTAAAACGCCTTTTTTCTGTCTGTTTGTATGTTCAGAGTAATCTCCGAAACGTCTTAATCGATTTTAACGGGACTTTCATTAACAGGTAGATGACTTGAGTATGAGAAAGTATTCTAGGCTACCTTTTATCCCGTAAAAATACCTAATTAATTGCTGGTAAAACCGCGGGGCATGACTACTATAAAATAAGCAGATAGATATATAGAAAATAAGCAGAAGTTGGTATACCAACCTCCTTTTTATAACTTATCTGCTGCGTACATACGCATATACAAATATTGATTACAATTGTGGAGTACCCGGCAGGTGGGTTGTCATCACATTTTATTTCAGTTTTTTGGTCTTATTTTTGTGAGGCCACAATGACGAAAATACAAAATCCTGAAAAGACCAACCGTAAAATTCCGAAGAATGACCCAATAACACATTGCTGACTCATTTTCTTACGTATTTAGTTTGGAGCTAAGAAATTTATACTACCTACGCCAAACAGTTGAATGTTTCATTTCAATTTATCACTGAGAGTAAAAATTACACAAAAACACATTTAAAGATTTATAGATGAACTAGCTGTACCCGCGACTTCGTCTGCTCGGAAAATTTTATCGTGGCTTTCCCGGATTAAGTTATATGTACAAAAATTATTTTCTAAAAAAAGCCTACGTAACCTATGTTCGTTCTCAGGTCTCAAACTATCTCCATGCCACATCATAATCAGTTCAGCGGTTTAGCATTTCCCATACAAATTTTCATCCCCTTTTTCACCCCTTTAGGGGTAGATTTTTGATAAAAAAGAAGCCTCTGTCCGTTCTTTGATGTCAAATTAGCTCCTTGCCAAATTTCATCATAATTGGTTAGCGGTTTAGCATTTTCCCTTACACAGTTTCCCAGTAGGTGCAAATTTCCGATAAAAAAGTAGCCTATCTCTTGCGCAATCACATGCTCTTGCTACATACTAATTTTCATCAAGCTCGGTCAAGCCTGTCTTGAGTTATAAAAGGGCATACAGACAGACAGACAAAAATTTAAAAAGTTGTAGAATCGAAGTTATAAAATGACTAAATATAATTTATCACAAAATTTGACAGATTTATAAGTTCTTGTGATTATTATCTAAACTTTATAAATAAGGGCAATCTATAAAATTTGTTTATAATTCCGTTGGTGATAGATAGTTAATGTATTATTTACTAACTTTTTAATATCGACAATAAGGCTTAAAGTAACGGAATTAAGGTTTTTTTGACCATTTCATTCCAAGAAGGAGAAAAACTGAATTTCCGATAAAGAAAAACTTTTTGTCAAGGTCAGCTAAGGTACAGAGTTTGTTAAAATTCTTATAATAATTTAGTTTAAAGAGTAAAAGCTTGTTAAAATACTAATTTATTATGTCCAAATTTTAATCTAAATTTACTTAAGATTTTTCAAACAAAGGAAGCTTTGTTCCAAAGGAAGCAAATGAAGATTTGAAATGGTTTGATACAAATGAATGTATTACCCTCACTACTTTTGAATTTTTTTTTAATTGAAATTATGTAAAATTTAGCATGAAAATACATAATTGCATTTGACTTATATCGTTAGCACTATTACCAGAGAAGTGGGTTTGTGCTCTTTAACTTGAATATTGCAGTAAACGTAGATGTAGATACTTGTATGTGGTGCGCACACTAAACATTTGCGATGTTGCCAATTCGTCGTTGTCTTTGATATCCAACATAATTACATACATAAATATCATATATGAGTACATATTATCATATGAATAAACATATTTACGTAATGAGTTGAATAGTTATTTTTTAAGAAAATAAGTTTTAAAAAAATCGGCCAAGTGCGAGTCGAACTCGTGCACCGAGGGTTCCGTACTACCATACTTTTACTTTACCATGTTTTTGTTATGTATTCTCCAAAAAAATATAAATATAATAAGTCAAATTGAGAAATAAACTTAACTTCGCAGTTGGAAGACATGTTCTCACATACTCTCCAACTGCAAATGTAGTTTAAATGGCAAATAACATTACAAAGTTATAATGCACACCTACTTTTACTTATTTACTAAACACCACCTGTCTTTTTATGGAATTTTTACGAAATTTTTGCTTATCCAAGTACTTTATAAGTTGGTCGACTATTACTCGTCAACTTGTAAACACTGGTGGCCGATGCAACTCGGTCGAAACGTCAAGCCAGTATAAAAAGGTAATCGCGTTAAATTTCCCGTTTTAGATATTTTATAATTCAACGCGAAAGTTTAAAAGTTTATACTTTTCAATATCTAAAAATAAGGATTTAGCTGGTAGGATCACTTTAAAGGTTAATATTTCGCAAATCGTTCACTGAATACAAAAATTTTCAGGATATACCCGTAATATTTTCAAAAGATCTATTCAACGGCACCCCACAATGGAACTGATGAGTAAAAAAATCATCCCCACTTCACATGTAAGGGTTCCCTACCAGTAACGCGCACAGACATTTTCAGTAGGGTAGACACTAGACAAAAAGAAAAATCACCAAAATTGCCACTTATCATATACGAGGCATGCCTTTTAAGTTTTGTCGTTTGAAGAAAAAAACAACTAGAACCTTATAGTACTTTTTATTGTTTTTCAAAGTATTCACCACGTGGCTTAATACACTTTTCCATTCGCTCAAACCAGTTATTATAACATTTATTCCACTTTAAAGTGGGGGTGTTCAAAATGGCTGACTTGAAAGCGTCGACTGCTTCTTCACCGGACTGGAACCTTTGACCACGAAGACTTTTTAATTTTAGGAAATGTAAAGAAATCGTTAGGGCTTAGGTCAGGACTGTATGGAGGATGGTCAAGAATTTCTACTTTTTCCTGCTTCAAATACTCAATCGTTTGACGAGCGCTGTGTGAGCTTGCGTTGTCGTGGTGCAGGATGATGCGTCGCTTTGAGTTAGATATTCGAAGTTCGGCGATGACTTGTGGTAAACAAACTGTGGTATACCACTCTGCGTTAACCGTTCTACGATCTTCAAGTGCAATAGTCGCAACATGGCCGGTTTTTGCAACGAACGTGGCCACCATCTTCTTTGACGTGCTTCCAGAACGAACAACTTTAGTCGGCTTTGGCTCGTCTTGAAAGACCCAGATTGTAGATTGTTGTTTGGAATCAGGATCGTAGGCATAGATCCAAGATTCGTTAGCACTGATGATGTCGTAGACGTGATTTGACTCTCCTCAGTTGAACCTTTGCAGAGTTTTCTTACACCATCTGACGCGGGCCGCCTTGTGATCGTCGGAAAGCAGATGCGGTATCCAACGGCAAACTAGCTTTCTCCCACCAAGCACTTCATGCAAGATCTTCTGAATGGTTGTCCCTGAGATGCCTAATAGAGCCTCTATCTCTCGATACGTCACATGACGATCTTCGAGAATTAGTTGTCTCACAGCAATGATGTTATCTTCAGTGAAGGCGGATTTTGGGCGTCCTTCGCGAGATTTGTCACTAACACTAGTATGTCCACGCTGGAATTCTAAATACCAGCTTTCGACAGTTCCCAGACATGGGGCTTCATCACTGAACACAGATGTTAGCTCTTCAAAACACTGAAGCCGTGTCAGGCCTCTTCTAAAGTTGTAGAAAATTATTGCACGAACATTTTCCTTAGAAAGATTCGTTTTCGTACGTAACCTTACAGATTCCAATCGACGCTGTGACTAAACAATAGCATTAATCCTAATACTTTCAACTGTTTTGAGATTCAAAATTTAAACACGTTCGAATATAGAACAGTTCCAAATTTAAAATTGCCGGGAAATATGGAAACGACAGAACTTAAAAGGCATGCCTAGTAATTGGTATGTAATAAATAATGTTAATGTGATTTAATTTTACATTATTTAGTCACTGAAACTACGTTAAAAATATTTCAACGGTAGCAAAATTGTTACTTGCTATGTTATAAAACTACAACAACAAAGAAAAATTAAATATAATTTTGTGCAAAATTGAATGCCGGTAAGCGCCATAAAAATTCCATAAGTAAGGAAGAGAACGTCACTAAAAACGTTTAGAGGGCGCTAAAATAAGTAAAAAAAAATGAGAAATAAGATCGTCCATATTATTAATTCAAAAAAGTTATAAGATTTAACGAACATGTTATATATTTTATGAAGTTAATATGATATTTTTTTAATGGGTTAAATTAATCTATAACTAATAAGATTCAAACCGTTGCCAATTTTTTTCTGGTGCTGTTATTGGCTAGAGACTCCGTCTCTATATTAACTTGTGTGCGTGTTTTGAGCTAAGTAAACATTCACAACCACTACAAATGCACACGTGTAATTATATGAAAGACGGTGTTAGAAAAGTTTTGAATATGTGTAAATCGAGCCGCGATTTGAATTTGTCTCTCTGTCGTTGCCGCTTTCTTGTCGCGTTTGGATAAACCTAAGGCGAGCGCGGGAATTTTGAAATCACATTTTTGGGTGCGATGTATTTCTTTTTACTTTATTTAATTAGCAAATTATCAGGGTAGACAGTGTCTATTTGTCTCTATGGAATTCACGCCACTGTTCCCTATATGTAAGGGTACCTACCTCCTTAAGTACCAAAAAAAAATTTTTTTTTTAAGATTGTTTCTTTGCAGGCGTGATTAATACATGTAACCATGCCAAATGACATCTTTTTAATACCAAGAGATTACGAGTTAAACCGCGGACAGACCAGTACTTGGCGACACTATAAGTGTTCCTTGTTTTATTACGGAACTCTAAAAATGGACGTGTTATTCTGTATTATTGATGATCTTTTCGAAAAATTGTATTTTTTTAACATATTGTATAAGTTGTGTGAACGGCTAATATTTTTCCACCTTTGTTCATTTGTTTAAAGTATTGTATTTTTATTGAGTATGTCTTTTCTGACAGGTGCTGGCGTCAAAATGGAACACTTCCAGGCGGCGCTCGATCCGCGAAAGCAGGAGCTGCTGGAAGCTCGTTTCCTGGGCGCCAAGGTCAGAACTTTACTTTAAATTATTTTCAGTGTTCTATATTATATACAACCACTATGTGTGTATAAATGTACCATTGTCTCGTCATAGAGTCGTAAAATTTTGCAGGATTTTCATATAAAACGAAGGCACTTTTTGAAACCCTTGACTTCTTATTGTTTTAGGTTTTATATGATGGTCATTTTGTACTGTAAAAAAGTTGGCATGGAACTGTAATAATTGCCAATATTTCTTAAATGCTCCTAATTGCTCATCAATTGCTCAATTAAAATCCGCAATTGCTCACAGTATTAATTAATTATTGAAAGATTCCGACCTGGCGCTTCGCCGGCCGCAGCCGCGGCACGCTCGCTTCGCTCGCTCAGCTCGCGCGTTGTAGTTTATACACTTACCTAACCTACCCTAAGAGAGTGTTCTCATAAGGCGGATTCAGTTTATACACTTACCTAAGCTTATGTAACCTACCCAAAGAGTGTTTTCATAAGGCGTATTCCATTCTGTATTAAATTCAGTAATAACGTAAAAAACATTGGCTGTAAAAGTATATAAAAGTATAGAAGTATAGTAAAAGTATAAAAGTATATAGTTCCTTTGCCTCCCAAAAATTAGACAATCATAAAAATAATATTGGCAATTATTACAGTTCCATGCCAACGCACCATTTTAAATCACAATAATTATTTTTAATTAATTAAATATAAATAAAAGAAATTTACTGAAATTTTGCTTAAAAATAAGATGAGCAAATAGTGAGCAATTTATTAGATTAAAAAGTTATAAGAAAAGTTAAATGCTCACCCGTAAATGAGAAAAATCGTTTTGTATTTTCATTTGTTAATAACTAATTAACACTGTAAGCAATTGCGGATTTTAATTGAGCAATTGATGAGCAATTAGGAGCATTTAAGAAATATTGGCAATTATTACAGTTCCATGACAACTTTTTTGGGGTTCATTTTGTTTGAATTGCAATAGATTAGATGGCTCCGTTACAACACTGGAGCTGTATCGGTTCAGAATTTTAGATAGAATACTTACACGATAGTCATTCAGTACTTTACCATGTTTTTGTTATGTATTCTCCAAAAAAGTATAAATATAATAAGTCAAATATAAAAACAAACTTAACTTTGCAGTTGAAAGATGTTCTCACATACTCTCAAATGACAAATGACAAATAACGTTATAATGCACCTACTTTTAACTTATTTGCTAAACGCCATCTGTTTTTTTATGGAATTTTTACGAAATTTTTGCTTATCCAAGTACTTTATAAGTTGGTCGACTATTACTCGTCAACTTGTAGACACTGATTTATACTTGTAGAACCTACATACCATAGCTGTGATATGACAGTCATTCGAATTTTACATGAATTCTCGCCAGTTAGTATCTCGTTGTTGTGGATTATTACTTCTTAAAGACCTGTATCCTGTACTGTACTCTTTTAGAAAATAAATAATTTAGTTTTGATAATTGATTCGCTCCTGGTTTTCTTTTCCATAAATAACTTTGTAGTATTTTCAGCAACTGTACGTATTGTGTTTTGACTTTTTAAATAATGCATCAATGAAAAAGTGTTCACTATATGTTATTATTTTTAAAAACAATTTTTCTTGACTATTACATTGTTGAGCAATATACGAAGAATTTAGATCTAATTAATATAGAATGGAGTTCTTAAGTTTTCTACATTTTCGTACGAATTTATTGAATTGCATTCATTTTAATTAAAAACATTTCCTTTGTAAAGATAAATTATAGTCGCGGTATGATAAGTTTTTTGTATTCATACGTTTTTCGTGTTTAAAATAGATAAGATTACTTTATCGGTATCGTTCCGTAGTCTCTGTTATTGCACATAATATGTGTACGTAGGTACATCATTTATGTCATCGCATCGCAGACCAGATACGCATACGTCATTAGTTATTACTTATACAATACAATGTGGCGGTTCATTAGTAATCGGAGTAATATAAATAACGATTAAGGTACGTTGGGGTAAATTCGGACGGATTTTTGAGTAGTTGAAAAGGGTTTGCGATTCAGCGAAGCAAGGCGACCTCGATGGCGCAGTGGTTTAAACGTTACACCCCAAGCGCGGAAGGTTCCGGGTTCGATTACCGGTCGGGTCAATTTAGGAAATGAACTTTTCTAGATTGTCTCGGGTCTGGGTGTACTGGGAAACTTTTACTGGGTAAATTTTATAAACAGAATATAATAATTTTTTGTCAATCGACATTTATTTAAATATAAGTCTTTTATTTACTATGAGGCATGGTGAATCTGTAAAATGCAATTAATAATTTCCTTATTGATATTATTTGTCAACACAATAACAATCATACATAAGTTAGTGTCAAAGTAAATGAAATAACACCAACAAATCCTGTTATTGACAAAGACTGGAGGCTAAGTAAGATAAAAATACTATGTTGTAGCCAGCTATCAGTTACTTTAAGTATGCTTGAAGAGTATTGTTGAGAGTAATAAGTTTACTGTAGCGATAATAATAATAGATAATTTAAAATAAATTTGTTAAGAGCACTGTCCTCAGTACTATGAGAAGTATTTTTCGCTCTGTAAAAAGTTTGACAGCCACTTGCATTTTTTACTAAAACTTTTAGTAAAAGATCTGATTGTTTTATTCTGTTCTTTCACCAAGAATATTATGTTCGCGGGGCAAAATCGGATCTCAGCACATGTTTAGCACAGCAGATGTTTAGGACATATTCAGTACTGAAACCTTGCAATCATTTGTCATATAATACCATATAACGTGAAAATTAAGGAAAGAATAGTAAATACTCGCCTAAAAATAAACAATCTTTTGAATGGGGAAAGATCGGATCTTCAAGAAAAGATCGAAATCACAGTGTTTTGTCCTTTCGCACAATAAACATGATTGATTTGTCAGAGCTATCGATGCGGACCGGCGGGAGGTAGGGAACAAAGTAGCGTCGCAGGCAATGTCAGAATTATTACGGCGTATTACGATTTATACGATGTTATTTCTTCTACGATCTTATCCCAACGTACCTTATATAGTTACAAGAAATATAAATATATGCGCTCCGTCCTCTCTGACTACCCCGTTAGGGTTACGGCGTGAAGATATGTATGTATGTAAGAAATATAAATATTTAGTCATTGTGTTAAAAGTTAAAACCATATACTCAGTTATTAACCTAATTGTCATTAGAACGGGACATCATTACAAATAGTTTTAAGTTAGGGAGCCGCTATATCGAATTTACAATTTTACAATACATGCCTAAAACAACTGATGATGAAATGTACTAAATACTAATATTACGAAGTAAAAAAATATGCAATTTGAAACTTATTTTTAATGTTTCTTTGGGTTACAATATATTTTTTTCGCTTTTATGTATTTAATTTGTAATTAACAAATAGGCAATCTCAATTCCATAATACACATTTAGTTATGTCTACCTGTTAATGATGATGCTCACCAAAACGAATTTAAATTAAATTAGTCAATTTAAACGTGTTGAAATTATAATTATGAAAGGTTTTTTTAATAATCATGCTACGTTTATACGATCGATTACGCATTCGTTGTTAGCTCAAATCTATTGAGTAGTTAGACTCAGATTTCTTCATTGAACGACAAAATGGCGGCGAACATAGTCACTTGGCAAAAGTACGTTTATGACTTACCGATCTACGAAGCTCTTAGCTTGCAATGTGCGAAAGTGCAAAAACAAATTACTTTCATAATAGCTTATAAAGTTTATAGTTATTAAAAAAATAATCACAAATAAGACAATACAAGTTTAAAATAGTTAGCAGTAATCAAATAAGCTGGGGTTTACATTGAGCGCATTGATGGCGTGTTTACAGGTGAGCGCAGGGGAGATACTAATAGAAACCCAGCGGGCCCCCGAATGCAAGACGGTGAGTTATCTACGTTTTTCATATGTGTACCTGTAGTAAAATGGAAACCAGTAATAGGTCGCACGGTTTACTTCTACGAATATCCAAACGCGTTCATGTGTCCGTACGAGCAAGCCATTGCATGATGGCACACGTTAATAATAGATTGTAAGTAGGTATATTTCCACGTTTATGGCGCCTGTCACCTTGATATCGATTAGGCTTTCATCGACAAACATGGAATTCAGCAGGGATACTGATTAGACTCGTAGTCGTGGCGGCGCGGCATTATTATTTCGAACAAAAAACTAATAAAGAAATATTTTTATACTTTGTTTCAACTTTGCTCCATTTTGTTGTTGTGATTCGTTTTTATCGTTATTGTAAGAAGTATTGTAAACTTTATTTATAAATAGAAATATGCATTAAATAACATAAAAATATGCTTACAGTACTTTTATGTACGTAAATAAAAACAGGTAATTGTACGTACTTACACTATAAATAAATTAGTTATAATTATTTATAATACTAAGAAGGCTCTTACGTCACAATTCGCATGAAAACTGTTTGACCTAACGTACTTTTTTATGTGCGAACGTGATTAATCATTTTGTTTTTGCATCACATAAACAGACTGAAAAAGAAATAGTCGCTCGCAATAAGTTTTCGTGTGTCGTACGCCACCATATTGCGTCCAGCACGTTCTTTAATTTTTGATTAGTTTAGCTGTCGTAATAAAATTATTAACAACGATATGAATAATATATTGTCTTATCGTTACCTGTATTTAACCATATATTTAATAGCAACATTTAAGTACTCAAGAAAACATGCTTTAATTCGTTTAATATGTCAGGTATGAAAAGTTAAGAATGGCAAGTGTGCCGACCTACGCCTCAGGAGTATATAGGCAAAGCGGCTCGGGGCGGCGCGGGGTCACTGACATGTTAGCCTCGCGGGGCCGGCTTTTATCACAGAACCATCGATGTTCATGGAAGTACATAATATTCTTTAATGTCGTTGATATACATTTTACTTCTTACAGCATCTCATTGTTCATAATAATTTTAACTCAAGTTGTTTATGCTTTTCTTTAATTTCGCATTTATTTAATTTATTAATTTTCGCAATTTTTTCCTTCATAAACATTTCTAATAGTTAATACATAAGAGATATCACTATACATAAACTAATAAAACATTTAATTTTAATTAGGGTTTTATTTTATATTAAAAAAATAAATTGTAACGTAACAGCGAAATGTTTAGTTCACTCGGTCGGTTTGCATTTCAGTTCACACGTTCGACGCAAAGGGAAATTATAACATGGCGCATATGGCCTCGCCCCGCCTCTGCTACAATGTGCCGTCAAACCTCATTCCACCGCTTAGCCACCCGGTTCCGCAGTTATTTTTACACTGTACGACCTCTCGTATCGGTCGTCACCGCACTTTAACATAAATTTGCGCACGTCGCACTCACATTTTGATAAATATTCACATATCAACTGAACACAACCGTTGTGGTTTCATTATTTGCTATCGTTACATTCTGGTATTCGAAAAATTTTTTGGTGGTTTTGATCGTCGGAGCGCAGGAACAAGCATTACAAAACGTCCTATCGCACCGGCCGCCACGGAGGCAATGAACGCGGGGCGGCGCGGCGCGACGGCGGCGGCGGCCCGTCAGCTGAGCGTCACTTCGCGACATTGCAAGGTCCGCTTGTACTGCTTCGCATGACCCACTGCGCCGAGTCGGCTCAGGTCAAAATAAGATGAAATAGTAATCGAATTTGTTAAATACCTGTGTAATGTTAATTCAAAATAATGTAATATTATGGAAAATATGATTGCTCTAGTAAGTACATACCATAATTCTGTGTCGCAACCGGATAAGTCGCGATCGTGAAGTCATTTACACCCCGCCCGCTCGCCGCTCTCTCAGTCTACAATAATGAATGAACTGCTGCGCATGCCCGCTACTGCTCGCCGTGTTTATATTTTACTGGTGTCATTAAAATTGAATTCGTTATTGTAGTGAAATAACTTTAATTGTGATATAATGTTATATTATGCATTTATGACGTTAAAAAGCAATAGGATAGATTACACTAACGCTCGCTATATTAGAAGTAATTTTAAATGAGGACTAAAATTCCGCGTTAAGAGTTTATCGTGAGAACGGCTCAATCGATCTGGATAGTACTCTCTTGAAATTCAGTTATATAGGGTGATTTAAGTACATTTAGACATCCTCATAAGAAAAGACAGTTAAAAAAGTCAAGCGGTTGTGAGGAAGCGCCTAGACACTGCTAGAATTTAATTTAGCATGTGGCAGATAATAATAATTATTACTATTATGCGTGCATAATATGTATACGTACTATATGTATGTTCGTCTGTTTTATACAGAATTCAAACCAACCGATTTCAGCTTATCAGATATTGTTCCAAGGACGTATCATTACGCGCAAGTTGCAGGTTGTTTTTTGAAAAATTCAATATTGCGTATACTATATATGGTACGACATTAGTCAACAAACTCAATGATCAAGAACGAAACAAAAAATGATATCGGATCCCGTCATAATGGGCATTAATTTCAAAAGCTTAGCCCAGCTGTTATTTATTACTAGCGTTTGATATACGTATACCAGATCAATGTAATTAAAACAATGTAATTAGTTTCGATTGTCTTTATGTTGTGTTAGCTAGCTGTATGATCCCTGTCCGACTCAAGTGGTTTGTATTTGTTTGTACTCGTTTTAGTTGGACTATTAAATTTTAAATAATATGTTCATAATATTTTGTAAACTTTTATCTTTTAATCTTTTAATATATTTTTGTAAACATATATGTATTGCTTTTGTTTTTTAGTATTTATCGTAAAAATATAAGAGATTCTTATTATGTATTGATTATAGTAAAGCATTAAAGTATTCCTTTATGAATTAATAAAATATTTATTAAACTTTTATCTTTTAATCTTAATATATTTTTGTATACATATATGTATTGCTTTTGTTTTTTAGTATTTATCGTAAAAATATAAGAGATTCTTATTATGAATTAATTATAGTAAAGCATTAAAGTATTCCTTTATGAATTAATAAAATATTTATGAAATTTCATTAAGAAAAGATCAGTAATTTCACATAAATGAAATTGTGGTCCGTGTATCAAAAGCTAGTATTATAAACTGTGATGTTATTTGTTATTAGTCACAATCCTAATATAAACCCTTTGCTTTAAACTGAATTAATAAAGATTTAAAGTAGGTAGGTACAGTCAGAATGAATATATTTTATTTATTTATTTAACATAGTTACACACAATAAAGATTATAGTATATTAGTATGGTATAATAGTAGTATATGGATAATATTAGAAACGATACCAACTGCACTAAATGAAAACTGTGTTGCAATTGGCAACGCCCACCCCAGAATTAAATTTTTTACAATATTCCAGCAAATAATATTATAAAAAAATAATACTATTACTATAAAAACATATAAAACAAATAAAAATTGATGTGCGTGTATGTGTGACGTGTATGTGTAATAATGAGTGTATGTGTGGCAATGTGTATTTATAAGTGTGACGACCGCCCCGTGCCAACTCAGACTCGCAACGGTTGACGAAGTTCAGGACATTGTCAAGACTCAAACCTAGAAAAGCCGCCGGTAGAGACGGTTTCTCTAACAGAGTAGTAAAACTGTTATCGATGCGTCTTCTCGCGCTCTTGGTAGATAGCCGCCATGGCGAACCGCATCTTTCCAGCCGCCTGGAAGGAAGCGATTGTCATCGGAATCTTGAAACCGGGTAAACCCCGCAAAAACCCCAATAGCTATCGTCCCATCAGTCTCCTTTGCGTGCTAGGGAAAATTTACGAACGGGTCCTTCTGGCTCGTCTCAAAACCCACTTAGATACTTCCGCTTTCCTCATAGACGAGCAATTTTGATTGAGAGCTAAACACTCGTGTATACAACAAGTGCACCGCCTCACACATCCTGGAGGGTCTTAACCGCCCAAGTCACTACGTAGGCACGGGGGCCCTTTTCTTCGATGTAGCGAAGGCGTTCGACAATGTCTGGCACGCTGCCGCTACCGCTACAAGCTGGACCGGCTCGACGTGCCGGACGATCTCGCACGGTACGCATAATACGTATTGTCGGACCGCTCCTTCCGCTATAGAGTCGAAGGGGTGCTCTCCTCTCCTCTCCATCCCATCAGGGCAGGCGTCGCACAGGGTTCCGTTTTATCGCTCACTCTCTACTCGCTCTACAGGAACGACGTCCCCAAAACCCCCGGTGTACAGCTCGCCCTATTCGCGGACGATAACGCACTTTTCACATCAGACCGTAGTCGCCTCAGAGTTACTCAGCTCCTCCAAATCGCGGTCATGAGCCTAGGCGAGTGGTTCCGACTCTGGAGAATCGAGGTCAATGCTGAGAAAAGCGCCACCGTGTATTTCACGAACGACGACTAGCCGCGCGCCGCGCTAACATTCTACGCATGATCACACTTTTCGGTCAGAATATCCCCTGGACTAGGAAAGTCACATACCTAGGTGTCACGCTTGATAGTGCAATGACCTTTCGCTACCACATCAAAACGGTAAGCGACCACGCCTCGTTCGTCCTCGGCCGTCTCATTATGCTCATTTGCGCGAAAAGCAAAATGTCCCTCAGACATAAAGTCACTTTATACAAGACGTGCCTCAGGCCTATCATGACGTACACCAGCGTAATTCGCTCAAGCTGCGTCCACTCATATCAACTCCCTCCAAGTAATTCGGAACAGATTCAAGCGCAGGGCCACCGGTGCCCGCCCCTCCTTACGTGCGCAACGTAGATCTGCACTACGATTTAGAATTGCCCCCTATATCTAAAAGAGGCGTCCCAACGCTTTTTTCACTGCTCCTCGCTACACCCAAACCTCATTGCCGTGTGGCAGTGTTGGGCAAAGTAATTCTAAAAAGAATTACAATTACTTTTTGTAACTGTAATTGTTAATTGTTCGTCATACAAAATGTGTTCACAATAACATTTTACAATTACAATTTTAATTGTAATTGTTTTTACAATTACATTTTGTCCAACACTGCCGTATGGTCAGGTCAAGTCAGGTCAGTGGTCAGGGCGTCGTCGTACACCCCCGAGTCCTGCGTCCGCAAACTCTATCGAGGGCCTAGATATGTGTTAGGCGACAGCGACTACGACATTACACGTTCGAACTCGAACATACCCACCTACACAGTACGACCGCACGAGGCGAGGACGTCCCTCGCGACAACCGTAAGGTCTCACGTTTAGAAGCTAGATCACGTAGTACTACACGCACACACGCAGGCCTTAAGCCACATTGTAAACTGCCACGCGAAACATTAGGCACACTAGCCGGCCTTCAGTCGCCTCGCCGGCCGGGTCCGCTAGAGGCCCGGTCCCCACCCGAGTAGGAAGCCCGTTAAGATGCACGCTGGTGCGGAAAGCTCCCCTGGCGATGCCTTGAACCCGAAGTCCGCCGTCCATACGAGGTATTCCTCGGCTGGAGAAACCCTCAAGCGGTCGACCATCTGGCAGGTCGCCTTTAGCGCTAGCCCCAACGCGACCGGTAACGCTGTAAAAGTCACTTAGGCTAACAGCAAAGAGGGGTTTTTTTAGTCGGTTCTAGTCCGACACTACTCAGTCGGCGTAGAGTCCGACTGAGTGCCCGTGGGATTTTTTCGCCTCTCAGCATACAAAAAAAATAAAAATATGCATATTTTCGACACGATTGCGATTTTCCTCAGAAAATTGCAACGTTGACGTCAATAGCGAGGACTCCGGGTGATGAAAATATAGTGACATTACAAAATTAGTCTGGCTCACAATCTTGGGCCCTTGCAGAAAGCACTTGTCCCACGATGACGGTGAAGACTGCCGTTAGCTCAGCTGGCTAAATGCTCAATATTTATTATACGTAAAACAAAGTCAACAACTTATTTCGATTAAAAAATAATGGTCACAGAAACTACTATGCAGCCACATAAACACATTACAACAACGAAGTTTGGGAATACAGTGTACAGAGTACTTACATAGTAACACACAAAGTTCAAGTTCTGCAAGCAATTATGAATAAATGTTTATTTTATATTAATCGATCTGAGCGGAATGGAACTCGGAACATGCCAGAATCATCAGCTTATAAAAGAGTTAGTATTAACATCACTAACTGGTCAGTCGTTATCTTGTCGGTCTTTTCTTTGTCTTTAAACTTACACTTGGCTCACAGTACGCGTTAACGTTTTGAACTGAAACGAAAAACAATAATGAAAAAAATGTTATTGATATGTATATGTAAGTTCAACTACTTATGTAAAAATAACAGCATGATTGCTGATTGAAAATTGGTTGCGTTTTGTAAAATGAACAGTATTCTTATTTCACCTGGTTTTGACGTAAAACTTTGTAAATGTATTTATTGTTATGCTCTTATCTCTAAAGTTATTTTATTAGAAGCGCTAAAATAATGTTAGTATGAGTATGTATGAAAATGCATATTTAATTAATCAAAATACTAATCCCATTTTACTAATACATACATACTTCACGCTGTATCCCTAACGGGGTAGTCAGAGAGGACGGAGCGCCAGGAGTTGCAATGTCAAAAGCATTCGCATACTGTGTGAGGAGACAAAATGTGTGAGGAGAATGATTAGATTTGAGGAAGCGAAAGAAGTGTGTAAGGACTAATACAGCTTCGTTAAATTTCAATAAGTACATGTTTTAGGTATTGCCTCTGTTGTGAAACTCTATCAAATCGACTATTAAGGCATTTTTCCATCATCTCTAAATAGTCATAAAACAAATTCTCTACATAAAAAAGTTCAAACTTAAAAACAAATCAGTTGGAACCTGATCTAATACGCATTCAGCGTTGTGGTCTTCAGTCAGTCTTCAGTGATTCTGGTCACACTTTCCCACTGTTTCCTGCGAATTTTGTTGCCTTGATCTAGTGTCTAACTGAACTTTTCATTTCGGTAAGATTTAGCAGCAATTTGCCGATCAACATGGTGAAAAATCACCTCGGCCCATAACATGTACAGTAGTCTTTTTTTAGAGAAAATCATTTAATTTATGAAGCAACTCCTATGAACATTAGCATATATTTTATTATAGCTAAAAAGAATGACAAATACTTAAAAAACGTATAAAAGAATTAACTATCTTAAAACTCTATTGTTACTTTCCGTTATCTATGGCCTTCGACTCCGGTAATGAATTTAAGAAATTACAGTTATTTCATTGATTTCAACGCTTTTTGTTAAATACTCACTTAGTTTTATTATTTTTTTAATTTTTTAAAGTAATTAATTGTAGAAAAATATTGTTCTAAATGAGACTTGTCCATGTTTTAAAGATTTTTCGAATAGCCTTCTTAAGGTCTTGAATTTGTCCAACCAACGCGTCATGGTCCGATGAAATTTTTACCATAGACGTGTTGAATTTTTCGAAAAATAACTTAACCCGCAGATCAATATATATAATATAACCTGGGCGTAATTGAGACGAATCTAACGAAGAAACTAAGACGACTTAGGGATGTTAATATACTATGCACTTCTGCGCTACAGCAAATTGCGTCTCGATGTGAAATACAATCAATACTCAGTCACATCTCTGTCCCGCATTCATTGTGGAAGCGCAGTTTCGAGGACCCCCAAATCCCCTCTTCTGGCGCGGTGTGCAGCCGCGTGCTTTAACCCAATTTTCTAGTCCCAGGGATGAAGGGTGAGGTAAGAGGGGAGGATTCGGCGCAACTTCAGCCGCAAGCGTGCAGCGCCGACTAGGCGCCATGAGTTTCAAACACGAGCTTGCAATATTGATTATTTCTGGTAACATCGTCACTGAATTGGCCCAGCATAAATACTTGTAACACCTGGAGATTTAGCATTACTAACATAATGTGTATGTAAACACACACAATGTAATTGTACCTATAAATTAAAAATGTAGACCACAAGTTTTTAAAAATAACTATTATCTAATTATGTGATAAGATTTGAGAATGCTAAAGAAGTTTATTACGTAAGGACCGCGATTCTTGGCGCGCCACCTTCTCTGGCTACCACGTTAGGAATACAACGTGAAGATATTAATGTGTGTATAAAATGAACGTTCTGAAGATTCCAAATGGGGGTTATTTATGATAAGCTGGATGCCAATTTAAGTTAGCTATAACTTGATGACACATGCTGATTTCAATTACAGAAGTCACATTAAGGGTGGCTTACACCAACCATTTAAACTTATTTAACGATTTGACATCTCGCTTGCACCAACCCTTTAATAGTTGATGCAAGCGAGATGTCACTTCCTTAAATTGAGTTTAAATAGTCGATGCAAGCCACCCTTAATGTAACAGATAAAACCAATTTTATACTTTTTTACAGCGGGCCAAAAACAGTGAATAGCTAAAGATAGTTTTGAAGTGATACGGATGTATAAAGTCGTGATGAGCATTATTATAAAGTATGTCATTGACCTATCACTACTGTCTCTATATCCGCTCCGAACCAATTCGTGTCAATAGTCTATTCTCCAATGATAAACTTAAATATTTACAAACAAATCATAACCATTTAGGGTATGTAATTGTAGTAATATTAATATAATGCATCATAATGGAGATACATCGAAGTAAAAAAGAGTCTGATATTAGCAGCATCTATTTCTATAGAAGCGAAATAACACCCACTGACTGATTCATCACGAGATCTCCGAAACTATAGGTCCCATTGACTTGTTTGGCAGTTACTCCTTTCGCGGTATAGACGCTCACTAAGAACGGATTTTACGAGTCCTGTCCAAAATAACTGCTACCCGTGCGAAGCCTGGGCGGTTCGCTAGTATATGTATGTAACTCGTACAATATAACATATTATGTAAATACTTACACGTTATATCATTATATAATTTTTAAATGTTGAAAAGTAATAGATAAAAAATATAAATGGTGGTACTTTAGGTTATATTTCAGTGTGTACTATGGTAAATAAGGATTTTTTATTAAAGCTTTTTTAATTGAGTGATGAAACCATCAGACTGCTGTAACTAAGTTTGCCTTCATGACCCAAGAATGGGTATTTCAATCTTAATGAAGTTACCTCTACCTAGATGAGAATATTATTACGCTGTAAATTAAATATCTTTCTTACAAAAATGTAAAGAATTATTTGATACACTAGTATCCAAACATTTATATCTTAGCTGTTATCCCAGTTTATTTCTGAGTGATAACTTGATAAGTGATATGATAACTGATGTGCCCGCAAAAAGGACAGGTGAAAAGTAACAGCGAATCGGAAGCTTATTTTCAATTTAACGTTATGGTACAAATATGTCTTATAAACTTGCTGAATAGATAAGTTGCTAAAAAGTTATAATGTAGTGCGTTCCTAACACATTATCTACCAGAAAGCTTTCTTGGAGATTTTATTAATTTTACTACAATAATAAATAATAATTACAGCATGACAAATAGATAGATAGGTCAGGTCACCTTAATCGTTCAGTAAGTACCAAAATATTCAGAAACAGTTGTGTATTATTGTGTTCATAAACTTAATACACGTATGTACGACGTTGCCAACCCGCTAACTTTCCATTTGACTCTCGTCTAGGTGCGCTATAAATAGACACGACAATAAGCATCGCACAGGCAAATCATTGGTCGATTTTATACATTGAGTTAAATTCATTAAAATGCAAGGCATCGTCGACTTGTTATTTTACACAAGGCTTACGAGTCGAGTGTGATGTGATGTCTTAATAAAATTTTTATTAATCTACAAAAATAATATTTTTTTTTATTTAGTGGTTTTATGTTACTAATTAATGCATTTACGTTTTTATGTATTTTGTGTCGGCGTCACGTGATCGTCCTTCATTTTCTTATCATTCAATATGATCCAATCAAAGTGTGTTACTATGTAACTATCTGTTACTGGGAAGATGGCCGCGTTACCAATGAACAGGAGAGGAGGGGCGAGAGGCACCGAAGGGTGTACAGCACGGCAATGTTACAACGATAATGAAAAAAATGTACGCTAGCGTTTCTACCTTAATCTATTCGTGATGTAATTGAATGTCACACTCGTTATTGATATAGACTGTTTTACTTTTTCATAAAATAGGCTTTTAATGTATCTGAGAAGTTACTTTATTGAATTATGTATATCCGACTTGATTACCCATTAAAGAAGAATCTTCGGAAAAAAAATCTGTTTGAGCTGAGGCAGTAACTGCTTCATCGGGATATTTAAGAACAGGTTTTCTTATAAATAATAATGTGTACCTATGTATTTGTTTTTGCTTATTCAATAATTTAGCTTTTGTGATTAGCCTATTAGAACAATAATACCGCTAATAATAAGACTTGCACTTCTAGTCTAGATAAATTCACTTCTAGGGTATTATTTATGTGCGTTTTATGTGAGGTTAGAAAAGTTTTACATCAGGTTAAAAGCATTTTTTTATCATTTGGTATAATTTTTATTATTAAACTGTAGAAGCTAGTAGATGCCCGTTTCTATTTTCTGAGGTTTCTAAAGTGTTACTGTCATATGGTTATTGTGTTGTTTTGTAGGCTGAAAATATTATATTAACTATCAAAAAAGGACAGCACGTTTGTAGATGTGTTGTATCAGTATATGTATGCGTGTGTGATATGTGTGTGTCTGTGGGTTCATTCATATGCTCAAAACAGGACGTTACATGTCGATAGTGTTTTCTTTGTTTGGGTTGTTTGGATTCAGTGTTAGTTCACTGGTTCCCTACTTTTTGTCTTTACATGGAGGTCTTACTTAGAGCATTGAATACCAATTGTACTTTTAGTATTTAAATATGGATTGCTGTAGAATTTGCATAAAATGTACATTGTACATCTATGCTAATATTATAAAGAGTTAATTTTTTTTGTATATACATGTAATGGATAAACTCAAATACAACTCAACCGATTTTAAAAAATTTTTCACCTATAGAAAGCTACATTATCAGCGAGTAACCAGGGCTGAATTTTATTGTAAAAAAAAATTCTACATGTGCGAAACCGGAGCGTGTTGCTAGTTCTATATAAAGACTTCTATGTAAGTACATATATTGAAATTGTCGTGTGTGTGACCGAACAATTTAGCCGGTAAAACCGGATCGCTTGCCGTTAGAATAAAAGGAAATATAACCTAACCTGTGGGAAAAGGAGAGAGGGAAGATCGCGAGTTTAAGAATTCTATAGAGTTGCTGTAGATTATTATCTAGGTAACTTAACCATTATAATACATACCTAGTTGTATTTATTGTGAGTTATTCTAAAAATCTAACACAAATCAAAGTCAAAGTCAAATCAATTTATTCAAGTAAACCCAATTACAAGGTATTTTTGAACGTCAAATCTACTTTAGTTCGGTTCAAAGAGAAGAGAAAAGAAAATTTTGCAAAAGGTTTATTAAAATACAATATTCAGAGAGGCCTCTGAGTATAATCCATCATCAATAATTAATCCATGTGCAGAGATCATTTCTAGACTATTCTTTTATCTTCAACGAAATCGTTTATTTTATAGTTTCATTGTCTAATTATAACTATCTAAATCTATTTTTTGTTAATCGAGTGACTTCTTGAGGAACTTTATTATAAAAAAGAATGCAGTTATCCAAAAATGAAATATTTAACTTATGTAATTAAAATTTTGGAATAACAAATTAATCACGATCTCGGGTTTCCATGCCACCAATATCGCCTTTCTTTATAAATAAATCTATATTTTTCCTCGTTTACGTAATAATTTCAAAGATGTATATAACGACGGCAAGGTGAGTACATCAATGTCTTTAAAACGATCTCTTAGAAATTCTCGTGCATTAATACCTGTAGGTGGCACGTATCGCTCTTTTTGTAAAATAAAAATGGAGTTAATATGCGCCGCTGATCCCCACAGCAAAAGGCCATAGGACATTAGGCTATGAAAATATGCGAAGTACACCAACCTAGCCGTATCCGCATCCGTCAATTGCCTAATATGTTTAATGACACATATCGCGGAACCGAGCTTACTAGCCAATATCCCGAAATGGTCCGCCGAAATGAAACCCCCGAAATGTAATTTTCTATCTACTGTTGAACTAAGAAAACTGGCAGACTTAACTAATTCTAATTGTATCCCACCCAGTTCTATTTTATCATATATTCTGGGTACATTAGAAAGGGAAAATTTAATACATTTGGTTTTTTGTGCATTCAGTAGTAAATTATTAACAGCGAACCATCTCGAGACGTCTGTTAGAACCCCGTTCCCCAGGTAATATCTAGGTTCTTTCTATCCAGTTTAAATAACAATGAAGTGTCATCAGCGAATAATACTATTTCGCATAAGTCCCTGAGCATAAATGGGAGATCATTAATGTAGATGTAAAAGGTCCCAAAATTGATCTTTGGGAAACGCCCATTTTTAACTTCGAACCAACAGACAAAACTCCATTCATACTCACCTTTTGCTCCCGGCCAGACAAATACGAGACCACAAGATCGAGAGCGTTACCACGAATTCCATAGTATTTAACATAACATAACATAACTTCACGCTGTATCCCCAACGGGGTAGCCAGAGAGGACGGAGCGCCAGGAGTCGCGGTCCTTACACACCTCTTTCGCTTCCTCAAATCTCATCATTCTCCTCACACATTTTCGCCTAGGTATGCGAGTGCTTTTGACATTTCCGTCTGCTAACACTCTGGCTATTTGATCTTCATAAGTCAGCCTTGGTCTTCCTTGGCTTCTTTTACCACTCACTTTCGCTCTGTATATTTTCTTCGTCAGTCTTTCATCACTCATTCTTTCCATGTGCCCGAACCATCTAAGCATTCCTTTCTTCATTTTTACAATAACACTGTTGTGCAACCCTGTCATACTGCGTATCTCGTCATTGCTTATCCTGTCCGCAAGCGTGACACCGCACATATTTCTGAGAGACCGCATCTCCACAGCATTTATCATACTTTCATCCATAGTATTTAAGCTTGCAAATTAGTTTCGTGACTAACATAATCAAAAGCCTTGAAAAAATCACAAAAAACATAAATGGCATCCTGGGATCCTTCCCAAACCTGAAGTACAGTCTTGATCAAGCTTGCTCCCGCATGAGTTGTTGACCGCCCTCTCGTGAACCCGTACTGTTGACCGTGAAACACCCCGCGAATGTTAAAATGTGCCACCATTTGATTGAGTATTATTTTTTTTACATATTTTACTCAACAATGGTAATATTGACACCGGGCGATAATTTGTTGGATTTAACATACAACCTGACTTAAATAATGGAATAATTTTACTGTTTTATTAAATTGGAAAATACCCCTTAATCGACACATTTGTTTAATATCTCTACCAAAATTGGCGATAACATAGGTATTACACCAGTCATTACATGAACTGATAGTCCCCATAAATCTTCACTTTTCTTTTTATTTAATTGCTTTAAAATTTTATCTATCTCAAGTGAAAATGTGTACCTAAATTGAAAATTAGGGAACCATTTTCCAACATTTTTACTCAAAAACGTCTGCTGTTTGCGAAGACAATCCTAAACCATTCCTAAATCTTAATTATTAATCGAATTAATTTGTATTTCGTAGCGACTTGATTCCGTCCTTTATTCGTTGTTCTTGTTTATTTCGCATGTTTTTAGCGCCCTCCTAAGTTCTTAACGGACCTTTTGTTTTACGCATTTTAACCTTTATATCCTTCGATCACAGATGAAGAACTAGATTCACAATCTCCTGTAAAATCTAAAGAAATTATTGTCCGATTTGACGTATTTATATATTTTTAATATCGTATAATATTATCGATAATATAGTCTAATCTAAAGTAGACCGTATTATCAAACCATAAGGTTATAAAGCTCGTAAACGATTCTCGTGAGACATTGAAACCAAGTTTGTTAAAAATAATATTTAAAATGCAATCTTACGTCTCATGCGTAAAGTATAATTCACATAATCTATTCGCATTGCTATCTACGTCATTTTGATTTATTACGTGAAAGTGACAATCATAAGACATATTCGTCAGGCAATATTTAAAAATATGATTACGAATTTAATAAAAAAGAGCTATGTAATGTTATTACTATAACGAAATAATGAACACGTAAATAATATTATTTAATTTAAATCTCTTTTTTTTAGCGTTCTAAATGTTTCGTTTTTACAATTTTTGCGGGAGCACTGACATGTTCAACAAAAACAGGAGTGCACTCAAATACTCATTTGAGTGCACATTTGATTCGGACATTTTTGGATCGTTGTTTGTGTATCTAGTTTTTTTATTTGTGATCGAAGTTTGTATCTAATACAAAATACCACATGAGTAAAAAGATTATTTTTACTTCGATTATGTACATGTACGGGAAATGGCAAACCTTTTTTTGTAAGTGTATTAAAAAGTTTTTTATTCGTAGTAGTTTTCTGTTTTTCATATTACTTACTTTTCTGTGATATGGAGACCTATAAGATGTAATAATACTATTAAAACTAATGGGTAATATAATAGAAGTGAATTGGTATGAATGCCCTTTGGTACGATTAGATAATTTTATATTATAAATATGGTAGCGAGATAAAACTAAGGTTCTGGTGTTTGAAAGAGAAGATGTACAGAATCATTTTCCATCGGGTGACACGCTTGCTCGTTTGCCCCCTCTGATATAAAAAAAAAATGGAAAATGTCTAGAACAAGTGAACGAAATTGTATATCTGGGAGTGTGTTTCCGAGGGATGGAAGTTGTGTTGGATGTGGAGAGACGAGTAGCAGCCGGCAATAAAGTGAACGGTGCTCTGTCCGCATTAGTAAGCAGTGTGAATATATCTAACTCAACCAAAATGGCCATACACAATGCGGTGTTGGTATCAACTTTATTGTATGGTAGTGAGGCCTGCATATGCCCGAAATCGAGTAAAAGTAAGATAAATGCAGTAGAAATGCGATCTCTTAGAAATATGTGCGGTGTCACCATTGCGGACAAAATAAGCAATGAAGAAATACGCAGTATGACAGGGTTGCGCGACAGTGTTATTGTAAAAATGAAGAAAGTAATGCTAAGATGGTTCGGGCACATGGATACAATGAGCGATGAAAGACTGACGAAGAAAATCTATAGAGCAAAAGTAAGTGGTAAAAGAAGCCAAGGAAGACCAAGGCTGACTTATGAAGATCAAATAGCTAGTGTTAGCCGACGGAAGTGTCAAAAGCACTCGCATACCTAGGCGAAAATGTGAGAGGAGAATGATTAGATTCGAGGACGCGAAAGAAGTATGTAAGGACCGCGACGCTTGACGCTCCGTCCTCTCTGACTACCCCGTTGGGGATACAGCGTGAGGATATGTATGTAGCGAGATAATTCACAAGAGAACATATTTCACTAAAGGAACTTCTGATAAAAGCTATTTTGTAGGGTGTAAACTACATCAAATTACATAGGTAATTCACATACATAGGTAGTTCCTTTTGAAAGTATCGTCGAAAAATAATTATGGGCCCGTATCATAATTATGTTTCCATATCATAAGAAGTGTACTTTAATTGGGGGCGTGATCTTAGAAGTGGTCGTTTCCATACTGGTATGGAAGTAAAAGAAAAATAGCTTCTGCTTACATACTATCAGTTGATTGTCTTTCCACGCGTCGTAAATTAAGTCAAGGGTTAGCAGATTATAGCTTTGATTTATAGGCAAGTCTTAAGCGATCGGCTAACGGCTACCAACTTCAAAGGTCACTAGATATCCGTGCGCTATATTATGTAACTACTTTTAGTATGTTATCGTTTTGCTTTGCCATCTATAGGTCCAAATACTTACTGCCAAAAGTTATGTCTAGGTGTGATTGTGTTTTAATGCTCTGTCCATGCCGTTTAGGAATAGTGTGAAGTTTTGTATGTTTGTATGTCGCCTTAGATTATTTTAAGAAGACCTTTAAGTCTACAATTAATTAAACATTAAAAACACGTATCCACTAATAATTTTGTAAATATGTAATATTCACACCTTTACATTGTACTTTTAAAAAATATTGTTGTTTTTTACGTACACATGTACGAGATTATCACGTGAGAACGCCATCTAACTGAATAATACACATCATATTATCTACCTCATACATTTAGGTATAGTAGGTATTATACTAACATACCTAAGTAGCTAGTAGTATAGTTATTATGGCGGCAGCTACACGGCACAGACGCCTACTACTACCTACGTAACAAGTCCAGTAAGCAGTTTGTTGTGTGGGGCACGAGCGCCGATATCACGTTCTCGTTCGTCGCAGGTCGGTGGCATGCCGCCCGCCACCCGCACTGCCACCTCATTGCGGGAATAATCGGTCAAACCAGTCGTTTTTACACTTTACCACAATATTTTTGACTAACAGTGAATACTATCAAATTATTTTTGCTTTCGGACAAAATATGAAATCATAGTATTTACCTGTGTTTTGCGATCTTTATTAGCAGTATTTGTTTCGTGCAAAAATTACAATTGGTCTAAACGAGTTTTCAAGGAACACTGGCAATTGTAGGCTGTTGACCTGCTGCAAACTTTGAGTTGTTCATTCGTGATAAGTGTCTAGCGAAATTAACAAACCATCCTATTTGCATTATAGCAATTTCATTTTTAATGTAATAAGTGTTCAAACAAAATATTTACACTGGAATACAAAATGTTTTTGGCCTTGTATCCTTGTATAATGGCGCCTCGCCCGTCATTATTATTATTACATTCGGAGCAAACTTCGTGACGGTCCTCACTCCCCTCCACCGCTCCCCGTGGATGCGTATCTTTTCCGTTGGATTGTCGCAACTGGCGTTTACTACGACTTGTCAAACTAGTTAGGTTATATAGATAAACATCAAATAAATCAAATATGGGGGAAATAATCGATATGAACGTATTAATAACAACGTAATTTGTGAGTGTCAAACATGTTATTTCAAAACTCATAATAAAAGCACAATATTGTCGAAATAAACTTGGCGAGTCATATGTAAAGACGCCATCTTTCTTTACAGATGTCAGCTGGGTCACAAATTCAGATGGCACCACAAACTACTGTCAACACGGGACAACCACTACATAGTCAAGACTCCAATATGAGCACAGGTAAATTGTGATCCAGTGCAAAGTGTACAGTGAAATGTCGGTGATGTGATCAGTGTCCAAGTGTTTACAATTTACCGGACGGTTCCGCCTTTGAGGCTAATTTTTAGTTACGAACTAACAAGAACTAAACTTCTGTGAAAAACTGCGATCGAACGAAGAATTGTGACGTCACATCACCGTGTATGATGCCGGATAGGAGCCGTGAAAGTGCCATTTTTCATCCCGAGATACAAGACTCTTGTGCGATACAATGTATGACCATAAAAGTGGAACTATAGTTAATCACCCTGCCCTTCTGAACTCCTTGTCAAAAAGTGAGTTTACAAGCCTAAAGTGTTCAAACTAATGTGTCAAAGATTCATTATTTTCCGTGAAAACATTATTTTTAAAAAGCTATCAAAATTAATTTGGAAATTAATTTTGTTTGAAAGAAAATATAAAATAAATAATGTTGAACTTATGAAAACCTATATAATACTTACTGGATAATCCTTTTTATTTATTTATTCTAAAAAGTAAATATTCTTCTGAAAAACAATAGACATTGAAATTTCAAGTCTTAATTATAAGTCATCACATTAGACATCATCATACCTTTCAGGTTCGTCTCACAGTGATAAAGAGGTTGATGCATTGACTCCTGAAAAGTCTGCCGGTATGCGAGGTTCCACTGTAGGGCCTGGTGTAGCTTTGGTTCCACCAAGTGGTGCCACACCAACCATAGCTATGCCAGAAAGAAAGAGAAAACGAAAAGGTATGTTTATCACCAATAATTTTTAAATGTTAGAATAACAATTTTTAAATAGTTTATTTCTTACTTTGCATCACAAAGTTAAACCTTCCAAAGTGCATCATATCACATTGTAAAATATTGCAATGTGCAACAAATTTTGAATGATTTATATTTTTAGGTTGTGATTCACTGTGTAGTTTCTGGTTGATTTATTGATATATATATGTTGTATTATGTAATGTTATAATTGTATGGTTTGTTTTTATTAACAAATAACAACTAATTAATATTTATATCATTCAAAAACTTTCTTGTCTAATACAAGATAAGACTTTTACACAGTATATAATACATATCCAAATCTCAGTTATTTTAATTATTACATAAATAAAGAGATGCCGATGACTAATATTTGTCTTATACTGTGTTAAATATTACTGTGTGTGCCATTTGATGAAATTCTATAATTTATTTCAATGTCATTGCGATTTTTATTGTGTCCTCCTAATTTAGTTATTTTTATATCAATTATGTAGTGTGTAAAGGTGATATAATATATAAATGGAATGATTTCAGGTGAAGAGGGTGTCGGAGGTGGTGGGGGCGGCGTTGTTAAACAGAGACACAACTCTTCAGACAAGAACATCAGAGAATACTTCTCAAAACATCCACCATCTAGCCCAGTCAGGCTCACAGGCGCTAAATCACCCTCGCCTCAGGGCGCTAATTATCCTATGGTAAATTTTACTTCTTTAAAATATTTACTCTGGAAACATGTAAAATAGGTGTTACTTAATTAACCAATTTTAGAAAAGTGGGTGATACACTTGTAAAATAAATTATGTTATCAATTACTGTTTCAGTCCTAAGAGGTATAATGTTAAACACATTTTTTATGATTATTTAATAACAAACAAACAAAAACCACTTATGAGATTAACTTAGAATACCATAGCAAATTTAGATAAACTACAAGCTCAATTTAGTAAATGAGATGACAGAATAAATCGAGTGTGACATGAACAGACGGACATGACAAAATTATATGCATTCTGTTTTAGTGACTGGTTATGGAAAACTAAAAAATACATAATTTTGTATTTATTCTTCGTCAAACTTGACACATTATATTTTTATATCTTATTTAAATATATACTAACGAAGATCAAATAGCTGAAGATCAAATGTTAGCTGACGGAAATGTCAAAAGCACCCGCATACCTAGGCGAAAAAGCGTGAGGAGAATGATGAGATTCGAAGAGGCGAAAGAAGTATGTATGTAAGGACCGCAAAGCTTGGTGTTCCGTCCTTCCTGACTACCCTGTTAGGGATACAGTGTGAAGATGGGTATATATGTATGTAAACAGGACTATATTTTGTATCTGGGAGATATCTGACTAGTCTTTAATAATATTGCTTGCAATTCTAGTTACAATTGTACCTATGTATAACAACAATTATTGAATAATATTAAGAAAAATATTGATCCATAAAAAAGAATTTGCGAAAGTTAAAGTATATATTTTTCAAAATTATATTTTTTGTATGCAGTACCCACCGTCTCCTTCTTCGTTGTTACCTTCGGGAACAGACTTTTTACGTTCAGCAAATCAAGCGCGACCGCACACATCTGTTAAACAGGTAAGCTTTTGTATTTATTTAGATTTTTATCTCAATTTGTACTATGTACATTGTACACATTGATAATATTGCGTGACATAATATGTGTACAGGTTCAAACAGAACTGACATGTCAGAGGATACAAGAATTAGAAAATCAAGCATCCTCTGACTTAGAACTAAGGAATAATAGAATAGAAGAATTAACAAGGACTAATGAAGAATTGAAGCACCAGGTGCAAGCACAGAGCAAGGTAATTCACGAGAATATTAATTACCTAGTTATTTTTCGACTGACAATAGTTATAGTATTTAATTGTGTTATCTCTGACCTTTCAGGTAATAGAGCAACACAAGTCACACATCAATAAATGTATAGAAGTTGTTAAAAAACTTTTGAATGAGAAAAGTACTATTGAAAAGAAAGAAGCTCGACAACGTTGCATGCAGAATCGACTAAGATTAGGTCAATTCGTCACGCAACGTGTCGGAGCTACCTTCCAGGAGAATTGGACTGACGGATATGCGTTCCAAGAGTTGACAAGGTTCGTTGTAATATTATCATTCAATTAACAGGTGATGTGATATTTTTGTTGTTTTAATATAACAATAACGATAATGGCAACCTTGATGACGCAGTTGTTAAGTGTTACATTCAAACGCGGAAGTTTCCGGGTTCGATTCTCGATCGGGTCAATTTAGGAAACGAACTTTTCTAGATTGTTTCGGGCTTGGGTGTACTGGGAAGATGCCCTTAGTAATCGTCGTCTGGTTCTCGTAGCACAGGGAATGCCCTAGTTTGAGACTAGATGATTGGTGTGCATTGTCTGGCGATTTATTATTATTATTAAGTAATGAGCATAGGAATAGGATCACTTTTCAAATAGGTGTAGTAATACCGGTTACAAATATGATTAATAGAACATATGTGGTAACTGTAATATAAACTAAATTATGCTTTAAAGGTCAGAACTTAATTTATAATATTAATTTACTGTTTAAATAAGATATCTATATAAGCGAAATACTACTCAGATCTCCGAAACTATAGGTCTAATTGACGTGAAATTTAGCAAAGTTAATCCTTTCGCCGTGTAGACGCTCACTAAGAACGGATTTTACGAAAGTCCTGTCTAAACTGGCTCGGCTACCCGTGCGAAGCCGGGGTGGGTTACTAGTTATATATTGAATCGTTTTTTTTTAATAATTAAAATAATAATCAAACTATACATCAATTGTGTGACTCCAAACAGTATACAACATAGGTATCAATCGAAGCACTCGGGAAGTACCTAGGAACATCCAGATACACTAATGCCTGACGCACACCATCAAGCATGCTTGATGCAACCTCTACTACATGCAAATTTGACGGGCTTGATCATGCACACTGATTGTGTGTGGCAGGCATAAGACAAATTTACAAAAGTCTGTCACAAATAATTTTTTTGTTGGGAATTGAATTTGAGAGCCTGGACTCTGAAAGTTCCCAATGGTTCAAGTGCACTAAACACCACGCCAGCAGGCTAATCATCTTCGTTTAAGAATGTTGTCATAGTTTTTCTATGGTTTTTCTTAAAGTTTATGTTATCCGAGTATTATTGTGTGGATATTATATTTTTAATGCCTATACTATGATTTATTTCTAGGCGGCAAGAAGAAATAACAGCTGAAAAGGAGGAAATAGATCGTCAGAAGAAATTGCTTTTCAAAAAGCGACCCTCGAACAGCGAGGGCGGTGGCGGGCGCGGCAAACGCACGTCGAATGCGTCTGCGCCGCCTACGCCGCAGCCTCAGCCTTTGCATAACGGCACTGACGCACCCACCTTCCTCAAACCGGACCCGCTACCAAGCATGACTTGGCAGGAGTACTATGAGGCTGATGAGATTCTCAAAGTAAGTTTATTTATCAATCACTTAGTGGATGATTTAAGAGACATCTTAACCAAATATCTTCATGCTTCACGAGGAATGTTTTGTATATTAGTAGTTGTTACGCCAGATCAGAAGCCTCAATGGCAGTTTAAAAAGTAACAATAGATTAGGTACTTTTAGTCTAGTCCATAACAGGCCCATGTTGTCGAATTAGTCCCATCTTCTCATCTCTTTCCTAAGGACTGTGCCCAGCGATGAACTGGGATTGACTGTTAAAATATTATTTCATTATATATAATGTAACTGTATCATTGCCTCATATTGTCTGTCATGGATTAGATACAAGTACTGCAAGTATTCCTAAATACATATGGTATCTTATTCAACACAATGAGAACCTCAATATTCTCCACATAGTTAAGAAGAATATATAGACTTCGAATTTTGCTATCAGCTAACATTTCACATTACTTATAAAGAGTACCTTCTTTCTTTAACAGTAATTTTTTACTCATATTCTCATGTCTACCGTAACACTGATTCATCTGAATATGCTTTTCATAGTTCCAAAGCTTTATTTTTAATTCAAATTTCATATTCACTCATTAAGATATCATTGGACAATACTCGCAAGCAAAACCGTGGGTAAAATCTAGTGAAACTATCAATTACTAATTTATTCATTGTTAAATGTTAACAAAATATTAATTCTATATCATTATTTTTCATGTTATTACAGTTACGACAGAGCGCTCTTAAAAAAGAGGATGCAGATTTGCAGCTAGAAATGGAAAAATTAGAAAGAGAAAGGAATTTACACATTCGGGAATTAAAACGGATACACAATGAGGACCAAAGCCGCTTTTCACAGCATCCAGTGCTCTCTGATCGGTTAGTTTCATTTCTATATTGCTATATTAAGTATTTGTTATGTATTATTTTTATATGTATTAGCTTTTAGTCAGCTTAGCAAATAAAGTCTATACAAACATATTGACTGAACGTATAAAAGGAATTTCTGAAAATATTTGTGGGAGGCACACGGTTTCAGGAATGGTAGGGGTTATATGGATCAGATTTACTCGTTTCACAATATAGTTGGGAAGTTTTTGGCCATACATCAAAGTTTTTTGTGCTTTCATGGATCTAGAAAAAGCATTCTATAGAGTAGTGCAAAAGAAATTGTGGAGTCTGAATATGGAGGGCCCCCCTACTGCAGGCTATGAGGTCATTAGGTCATGTGAAGTGAAAGGATTGAATATGAATGTGAATGAAACTAAGGTTCTGGTGTTTGAAAGGGAAGTTGTACAGACTAAATATGAGATATGAGAACATGGTAAATGTCTAGAACAAGTGAATGAAATTGTGTATCTGGGGAGTGCGTTTTCTAGGGATCTAAGATGTGTTGTATGTTGAGAGACATGAATGAGTGATGAAAGACTGACAAAACAAATCTACAGAGTGAAAGTTAATGGTAGAAGAAGCCAAGGAAGACCAATGCTGACTTATGAAGATCAAATAGCTAGAGTGTTAGCTGACGGAAATGTCAAAAGCACCCGCATACTTAGGCGAAATTGTGTGAGGAGAATAATGAGATTGAAGAAGGCAAAAGGGCTATGTAAGGACCGCGGAGCTTGGTGCTCCGTCTTCTGACTACCTTATTAGTGCTACAACGTGAAGATATGTATGTATTTAGTGCATTGCCAAATTTTCTGTTGTTTTTACGTTGTGAACATTGCTTTTTTATAGTTTATCATTTTGGAAAATTCGATTTTTGTATTATTTATACTGATACCTATACTAATACTTTACGGTAGTAAACTAATTAATCTGTGCTAATACTATAAAGAGATAAACTTTCTTTGTTTGTATGTAATAGAGAAACTCAAAAACTTCTCAACCAATTTAAAAAATTATTTCGCCTATGTAAAGCTACATTTTATCAGAGAGTAACACAGGCTGTATTTTATTTTCAAAAAATTACTACCTGAGCGAATCTGGGGCAAGTCGCTAGTCAATATTATAATACAATTCTTTAATTTATTCACTGAAACATAATTAATGATCAATTTTATGATATTTAGAGACATATTTTGTTGCTTAACCTAGTTTTAATTTAAGTTTCAATATTTATCATGTTAAATATAATATTGTATCTACCTTTTGTGGTACTACTTCACCTCTTTGTAAATATTGTATCATATAACTTGAAGCTTACCTGGAAAGAAAGTGCTTTACAGCAGTAGGGCCGCAATGGTACCTGTGCGTCTGTTAGTGCAATAAAATTTACTGTATTGTATATTCTTTTTACAGGTATTTACTGCTAATGCTTCTCGGCAAGGGTGGTTTTAGCGAGGTACACAAGGCATTTGACCTTCGAGAACAACGGTATACTGCGTGTAAAGTGCACCAGCTCAACAAGGACTGGAAGGAGGACAAGAAGGCCAACTACATCAAGTGAGTCCGTATAATATGATGACCTCAAAAATATTATAATTTTGAAGCATCTAAATAAATTGTAAACACCTACTGATTTATACAGAATATGTATGTTATTGTTTTTTTATGGTATTCAGAAAACGTAATTGGATGCAGATTAATGTAGTGTAGAATATAGATTCTTTATGTTATTCTTACTTAGTGTATTGAGATTAATTGTATATCACATTTCACTTCAATCTTGTTTCAGACACGCGTTACGAGAGTATAACATCCACAAGGCTCTGGACCATCCGCGAATTGTAAAGCTTTATGATGTGTTTGAAATAGATGGAAACTCTTTTTGTACAGTTCTTGAATATTGCAATGGACATGATCTCGATTTTTATCTCAAACAGGTATTTATATATATTTCGCTTTTTATTAACTGCTATTACTCTATAGGTACATATTTTTTTTAGTTACATTATTTTTTATACAGTAGTGGTCACAATAAAAAGACCCTCTATTTAGCTACATACAACTTTATTGATATATGAGCAATAGTGAAGATAAGTTTCTATTTTAATTACTAAGTGAATACGTACAATGCAGACTTACATATTTACCAATGGTTGAGACCTATTTGTTTTTTAATTAAAGACAGTTTGTGTTTCATGTTCTTAATTTAAAATTTTGAAAAGCAACCCTCATTCTTGTTTTTAAGCATTATCAAGAAGCACGCTTAAAGTAAAAACTAGCTTAACTTTATCTTTAAATTAATATAATTTTCAACAAGCTACTATGGAAAAAAACAAAAGTTGCGATCTCTCTAATAAGGAAGATCATTCTGAATTTTCGTATGACAGAAGTTTATCATACAGGAAAATTGTGAATCACTTGTGATGATCTTGCTATCAAGCATTTTAAGAAGTTTAATACAATTGAAAATGTACCTAGGAAACCGACACATAGAAAACAACCCCATGAGAAGACTCAAGAATGACATTGTTAGCCAAAAAAGAACTGTACAAAGAATCAGAGCTTCATTTCGAAGTATTTGGTACCGGAGGGTCGAGGGGTGCGTGTCGATAAGAACAATTAAGGAGAATATCTCATAAGGTGCCACTTTTAAAGAAAGCGAATATCAAAGCTAGATTTGGTTTAAAAAAAAAAAATTGTAAACTAGACTGTACGTGTAGACTGAACATGACTGGAAAAATGTACTATTTTCGAATGAAACAAAAATTTATGTGATTAATTCTGATAGAAAACAATATGCGAGACTTCCTCCGAATAAAGAAATGGCTGCAAAGAATACAAAGAAAAAAAGTCAAAAGTTAAATTCAAAAAAGTCAGGAGGAAATATCAGTTTGGGGCTGTTTTTCTCAACATGGTGTTGGACCTATCAGGAAAATCGTAGGTTTTGTGGATAAATTCCAGTACAAGAATATTTTAGAGGAAACTATGTTACTCTACACCGAGGAAAATTTGCCAGTGCTTTGGACTTTCCAACAAGACAATGATCCAAAACACACAGGAACAGTGGTTAAAGACTTTCTATGGAGCCAATCTGTAACAGTTTTAGATTGGCCCCTGTACAGTTGACATCATCGCTGTTGAAAATTTATGGTACCATGTGAAAAAAATGGTAGCCACAAAACGTACCACTAACATTCATCAACTTTACATTGCTTTTAAAGAAACATAGGAGCAAATTCCTATATCAACTTGCAACAAATGGATCTCTTCAACGCCATATTGATGTCGGGCTGCTAATGTGAATTGCTACTAAAGGACATACGACGATAACAATAAATTTCATTTTAAAATGATGAATTCTTATAATATTTAGCTATCTTCTGCTCAAAATTCTAAAACTATTCGATACATGTTTCACCTCAATTAAGCATCCTCAGGATATTCCAGAGATCTCTGCTAGCTAACCAGCACCGAATCAACGCGCAACTGACTCATTTGTTGATTCGGTGCTGGTTAGCTCAGTTCACTAGTATCAGTTCACTCTAATATGTGAGTGACACTATTCATTCGAAATGTACGACAGAATAATTATTGAATATTATTGTTTGTGCATCACACACTATAATAATCTCCTATTTTTTTATTTTTAAGTTTTTTTTAAAACTACAAATTATTACACTTATCATGATGTTTATTATTCTTTTAATTCTTGCTGGTTTTTATAGAAGCACAAAGACACAAACGGACAAAAATTCTAAACATATTAGTTTTACTAATAAGTATGACAACTGAGTCAATCATTTGCGAACTAGCCCATCTCTAGTAATGGTATAAATGTCATAGTCGCACGTAGTTTGTTTACATTAAAAACAATAATGAAAAAAATATGTTAAACACACCTCTTGTGAAATTCTGTAATCAAAGCTGTGAAGAATTTTTTTTTTTGACAGTATTTATTTTATATGTTTTTGTTGTTTAGCATAAGACAATTCCTGAGCGCGAGGCTCGTTCGATCGTGATGCAAGTAGTGTCAGCGCTGAAGTATTTAAATGAGATCAAGCCACCAGTGATCCATTATGATCTCAAGCCTGGAAATATATTGTTAACGGAGGGCAATGTATGTGGAGAAATCAAGATAACGGATTTTGGCTTGTCTAAGGTTATGGATGAAGAGAATTATAATCCCGATCACGGAATGGATCTCACAAGTCAGGGGGCTGGCACTTATTGGTTAGTTTCTGTGTTATTTTGTTTACAAAATTTTAATTCGTCATCGTTATCAGTATTTTAAATTGAATTATTGTAATTTACAATTATTATAACATATTTACAATTCATTAATGTTAAATTGCGCAGGTACTTGCCGCCAGAGTGTTTTGTAGTTGGCAAAAACCCACCAAAGATCAGTAGTAAGGTAGATGTATGGAGTGTCGGTGTGATCTTCTATCAGTGTTTATATGGCAAAAAGCCATTTGGACACAATCAGAGCCAGGCTACTATATTAGAAGAGAACACTATACTGAAGGCGACTGAAGTACAGTTTGCCAACAAGCCCACAGTCAGCAATGAGGCTAAGGTTAGCATTGAATTAAATGTGTGTATTTAGTTAAACTTATCTATACCTAAATTGTTCGAGTTTTGAATATTCAAATTTAACTGAGGTGAAGAATCATAATGTGCAAATGAATTGGCATTATTTAATTTATGCAAATAATATCAGTTGTATACAGCATTGTTGTATTTCTAGATTTATTTTATTTTTTGGTTTTGTGCAATTACGAGTTAACTTTTATTTGCTATGTTTCCCTAAAAACCGATTTATACGAAAGTGACCGTTACAGAATGTAGACTTCATAGAGTATACAATATAGTTTTGTAATATTTAACTTTTTGCCCACTGTCATTGTAATAAAGACAATCTTAATCATTAATTAAATATACCAGAAATGTTTTAGGAAGCTCAATCCAATCCATATTTTTAGTGGCTTATGGAATATATTTCACGTAATGAATAACAAGTCAGTTAACAAATGCAAGTATCTGGAAATGGTTTCTGAAACATAATAAAAAACATAATACTCGAAAGGCTGTGTACACTTGAAAATTTAATTCTTCTAGATAATGGAAGGATGTATATAATTATCATGAACACAATTCTTAAAAAGATATTCAAAATATATTGAATAATTTAAGTTACATATTTGCTTTTAAATGAAATTAGTGTGGACTTTGTTGGGGACAGACAGAGATAAGTTCTGTGACTGTGACGTCACAGTTTAGTTTCTAACTGACCATAACTCTGCCCCCACTATGAATACTAGAATTTAAAAGCTGATAATATCTGCCATATTTTTCAATGAATTTGAAATATTTTTATGTTTATGGTTTTTTTTAATTTAATATTATAATTTTTAAAACATTAACTGTGCCCGCGACTTTGTCCGCGTTGAAAAATTTTTCCATAACTTCCCCAGGTTAGGGGTAGTTTTTTGAAAAAAGTAGTAGCATTATAATCAATTTAGCTCTTTAACATTTCCCATGCAAAGTTTAATCACTTTTTTCATCCCCATAGGGGTACATTTTTGATAAAAGAGTAGCCTATGTCTTTTTGATAAAAAAAGTTTATCTCTGTACCAGACATCATGATCGCTTCAGCGGTTTAGCATTTCCCATACAATGTTTTATCCACCTTTTTAGCCCCTCAGAGATTTTTTGTGTGTCCGTCTCCTAGTGTCGAATTTTCATCAGTCTGTCTGGCGTTTTAGCAATGTAAGCGCAACCGACAGGCACACAGACTTGTGCATTTATAATATATATATAATATATATAAGAACAGTTAAATAGTCTTTTATCATCATAGTAATCCCAGTCCATTATACCCTGTTGTGGCGCGTGTGTGTGTGGATGACGTGGTGAGTGGCAGTGCTGGGCAAAATGTAATTGTTAAAACAATTACAATTTGTGATTGTTTTACAAATTACAAATTAAATTAAATTTTTAATTGTAACTTATAATTTGTAAATGTAATTGTTTGCCTACAAAATCTTTTTACAATAACATTTTGCCGAACGATGATGAGTGGTGACCGTGAGGTGGTGTATGGCCTTTCATAATTTTCATCATAGTAATTGCAGTCGATATCCCCTGTTGTGGTGCGTGCGTGAGTGGATGACGTGGTGAGCGGTGAGCGGTGAGTGACGTGTCGCGGTGTGCCGGCAGAGTTTCATCCGCGCGTGCCTGGTGTACCGCAAGGAGGACCGCATCGACGTGTTCGGTCTGGCGCGGCACGAGTACCTGCAGCCGCCCATGCCGAAGCCGCGCGGCGCGGGCGCGCCGGCGGCGGCGGCGGCGGCGGCGCCGGCGGCGTTCGGCGCGGGCGTGTTCGGCGCGGGCTCGTCCTCCTAGCCGCGCCGCCGCCGCCCGCGCCCGCGCCCGCCCCCGCGCCCGCCGGCGCCGTGACCCGCGCCCCGCGCCCCGCCCCCTCCTGTGTACATAACGTGCGTGAGTGTAGCGCCAGGGCGCGAGTGCTCGCCGAGACGTGGCCCGCGGCGGGAGCCTCCTCCGGACTGTCGTTGCCGCGGCGCCGTCTCGGCGCCGGACTCGGAGTCGTTCGAGTCTAATAGACGTACTTTTTAGTTTTGAGACTTCGTCAGTTAATATTCAGAGTTGTAAAATGACTAAATATCATTTACGGTTTAAATTGTTTAAGATTATGCTTACTGTTGACTGTATTTATTGAGCGGGTGATAAAATGCGATTCTCCATTTATGAATGGGCATGTCCTTTTATCATCAGAGAAGAATCCTTGGGATTATCCCTTGCATATTATATAAGTTATCCCTATTAAAAAAGTTCAAAAATATATTGGTGTTGCTTTTTAATTTCAGTATTTGTTTCCTTTTTTGAAATCTACATATCTATTAGTAAAAGTAGTTGGTGATTACTATTACCTACTTACTGTAGGTGGTGTACTCTATTTACTATATTATAATTACTCTATTTAATTATAACAATGTTATAATTTAATTAAATGGAGTAATAACAATACAGAAGCATCCCATAAGCTGTGAGCAGAAGCAAAACCACCCACGCTAAAAATGGTTAAATTCTAATTAAACTCACGTGTATGGTTAAATTTTAATAGAACTCGCGTGTACAGGCTTTACAGTTTTCGTGTACCATATTTAAAAAATAATTTTGTGAACTCTTGAGATCCTTAACACAACATTCATTATATTATTTTACGCTAGTAACTAATTAACTAAGTTATCTGTGATACTATTTTGTCTGAGCATTTCAAGCAAAGCTTTAAATTCCCTCAACTTTTGAAAATCGTACCGTAGTCGATACTCGTGATTTAACTGTTATGATCACAATCTTTAACGGATGGCAACAGTATTATTTTGAAGATGTTGCTGCTTAATAATAATATTATAGTATTTTTGAATGTCAAAAAAATAAGTCACTCGCATGTAGAAAATTATATATATACCGGTGAGTCCAGAAATACACGAGCTAGCGAAAACACGTCGTTTAATTATATATCAATATATTGAACTTTTCCGTCGATGTCGAAATTCTAGAAAAACGAAAAGCTTTCAGTTGATATAATAGTTTTGGAGATAAGGGGGGGTCTTGTTCAAGTATCTAAATTGGCCCTCTTTCAAGATGTACCACTATGTCACAGATTAATTATTTGTTACTAGCGTAAACTATGCTAAAAAGCTTTGAACATTTTGGCCATATTTTGGCATTCTCATCAGCTGCCATTTTAATTTTTTTGTGCACGATGCACGGTGCACGATGTATCTTATACATAATTATATCGATTGGAGGCACTCATACGAGCAAAAAGTTACCTATTTAGCTATGTATAAAATGACAATGTTACAGAGTTATTGCACGAAAAGATGAATGAGAATTTCAATAACTATAAAAAAATGCAGAATAAATTCAATTAAAATAGTTATTTTTGGTTCTTAAAAGTACAACATAACCATATTATCAGCTTAAATGAATAGAAATTGTCAATACTAATCAGGTTCCTCATATTTACTACCCATTCAGTGTGATACTCAACATGACAATAGAGTTAAAAAAAATGTGCCCGCTAATGCCATTTAGAATATAATAATACGTATAGTAAAAAGTTTAATTTATCTAAGTATTTGAATACAATAGCATGAAAACATTTAATCAGTAATATTTTTATGGTTTGAAGTTTTCGTAAATAGATCTTTTCTTGTAAATAAGTCTGTAACGTGTTGCTTTAGGATATAGTAACCTTTGTAATTTTTTGTTCGTTAATCAATTTATACAGGTTTTGTCTGAAAGCGGCAGCCGTTGAGTGTGCCAGGCTCGGAACAAAAATCTTCAAAAATCTTTCATTGTGCATTACATAGTATCTGTAAAAATCGATGGTGATAGACGGACAGACGCATGTCTGATTTTATAATGGTTACGTTGCTTTACATGTACAGAATCCTAATGCACTCACTTCTGCAAATGTTATAGTCAAATCAATTATTCAATCTAAAATCACTATTTAAAATATATACTGGGTGTAGTTTTAAAACGTCTTCATATTTTAAGAAACCGTAGAGCAGACTTAATTTGTATAAAATCCAATTTAATAAAAATAACCAATGTTGTAACTTTCGTAACATTCTCTGTTTCTTTCCTCGATTTACATGTACATGAAGCAGTCGGAGCCTGAGGAAAAGAACAGGTGCACCACCTCCCCTTGGGCCGGGCCCCTTGTCACTACCGCGTTCGAGCTACATTCAACTTGTGGGAGTACCGCGAGTGACAAAGCCGACTGATATATCGTTCAAAACTACTGTTCGCGATTGCTTCAATTTCAATAAACAAAGAGTATAGCAGGGTAAGCATGGGTCAGATGCCCCTCGAAAAAGTTAGGCTGATATTTTTACCATGAAATCACCTTCTTATGAGAAACATTTCCTTAAATTGTCACGCCTCTGCACGCGCTAGTTTTTCAAATAAAAAAAAAAAATTGAAATTTGAAAAAAAATTTTTTTCTCTTACTACATAACATTTTTTGTGATTTTTTTTTTGCACACGTTAGATGTACCAATGAAGTGGTAAATGAAACATTTTTAAGTCTTTACAGTGATTAATGTGTCGAAATATCTCAAATTAAAAATTTTCAAAAATAAAAATGATACGTATTTTAAGACACACTATCACGATTTTTTTTATAAATTACCCTTACCATGCTCTATAATATTTTTTTTTTTAATTTTCACTAGGGTAGAACAGTGTTAAAAAAAAATTATTACTATCCATATATGAATATTAGAGTGGCTAAGCAAGTAATAATGTTCTAACTTTTTAATGTAATTTTAATAATAATAATAATAATAAACAACCATCGTCACTCTTCTTCAATCGTTACTGTAATGTTGTCTTTTCTGAATAATTGACTGAGTTTCTCAGCTGGACGAGAAATTCAAGATTGAAACCGTTCAAATGATAAGTAATAAATTCTCGCAGCCAAATAGCAGCAGCATCCTACTGTACGACTTCCATTAGGACATTCATTAAAATATAGATTAATTCCATCACAATCGTTCCTTTGACGAATATATTCAATTAAACATTTATATGTCTTTCAATTAAACATTTATATGTTGAAAGGGTGTTACAGTTCCCGCTTCAACAGATGCCAAACGGTGGTTTGACTCACGCCGAAACGACGCCCAGCTTGACGTGTGCTGGCGCGAGGCTCATCTTCAAAAAACTGCAGAATTTGCTCCTGTAAGTCCACGGACAGGTTGCCTTGCCCACGAGCGTGCCCTGGAACTTCAGATTGCCCGTAGTCGAGTAGACGTTGAGTAGCAGCCAGCACTGTTGCCTGTGATGGCGTCAGCCGGTCTGGATACCTGTCCGCGTAAATCGCCACAGCACCCCTCAAGCTATCATCAGCAAGGGCAATCACTCGCACCATCTTCACGTAGTCGCGGTTGGAATAACGCGACATCGTAATTCAAACAAATAACCACAAATAAAATAAGTGTACACTAGCGTTAGTCGTGGGATAAACTAGCTGCTAGTGGACACTGGACGAACCATGAATCCTTTGGACGCGGGGGGCGCATGGCTCAGGCGCAGGCGGTGCGTTGACAAACGGGCGGCAAAACGTCAAAGGCGAAAGGGAGCCGCGCGGCACGTTTGTCGGCATGCTTTGATGAACCCACAGACAAACATGAACCGCACAGTGTAATACTTCAATATTATTATTATTACAATAATATTTTAAAATAAATTCCATTTTTTATTTTTTTTGAGGTATACTTTCTTTTTTTTATTTGTAATCAGTAACAGCAATACCATCGCCTCCTTCAATATGACCACGTTTTAAAACAACCCCTTGTACTTATATATATACAAGGTTATTGTGAAAGGGGGTATAAATACATCGGGGTCCCATCGTGTCACTGTTGACTGTTATATTGCAGATGTAATAATTACGAGATAAGTTTATTTTGTTTTCCATACAAGAAAAAAATCATTTAAAGGAAAAAAATGTACAACCCTATTATTATGCCCTATATTCCAAATGTTTGCTAGCGACGGGAAAACGCTGATATTAGGGTTGCCTCACCTTTATTTTTGTTTAAACAGGTTTTTCACTAGAACTATTGACTTTTGGGGAGTTTTAGAACGCAAGTTTTATTCATATAACCCTTCCGTATTTACCCATCTTTTTGAAATAACTTTGTATATATCAATATAATACAAAAATCAATTAAATAAACCAAATTATTATTACTAATAGTAACCGACATAGCTGTATACACATCCGTCAATTGTCTAATCATCTAATATGTGCGCATGAACAGCTTTTTAGCCAAACCCCCGTTATGGTCCGCCCACTTTAATTTATTGTTACGGTTGGACCTTACGTCCAAGCAATAAGGTCTACTATCGAATAGTATAAGCAAAATTAAGGAAGAAGAACAAAGTAGTATTTCGAAAATTCCGGACCGATGACGTGTCATTTGACGCATGCAAACTGGCGGCGTCTAGAACAATGTCGAATTATTGTTAGCGGGCGTAATTAACTAGAAAGTTCCACCCTCTTTATTTCTATGCATTATTATTACCAGCATTCACATTTTATCGGCCTATAAATAGAGCTCCGTGTCCGCCGTTGAGTCAGTGCCCTCTTCGATGTAGCGAAGGCGTTCGACAAAGTCTGGCACGCCGGGCTGGTGTACAAGTTGCGCCGGCTCGGCGTGCCTAACGATCTCGTACACATAGTACGGGACTTTTTGTCGGACCGCTCCTTCCGCTATAAAGTCGAAGGGGTGCTCTATTCTCCCCGCCCCATCAGGGCAGGCGTCCCACAGGGCTCCGTTTTATCGCCCACTCTCTCTTCGCTCTACACGAACGACGTCCCCAAAACCCCCGGTATAGAGCTCGCCCTATTCGCGGACGATACCGCACTTTTCACATCAGACCGTAGTCGCCCCAGAGTCTTTCCAACTCCGCCAAGTCGCGGTCACGAGCCTAGACGAGTGGTTCCGTCTTTGGAGAATCGAGGTCAACCCCGAGAAAACGCCACTGTGTATTTCTCGAGGGGCACGACGACCAGCCACACCCGCCGCGCTAACACTCCGTACTATCACACTTCGGCCAGGATATCCCCTGGACTAGGAAAGTCTAATACCTAGGAGTCAACCTTGACACTGCAATAACCTTCGGCCAACACATCAAAACGGTCCGCAACCGCACTGCGTTCGTCCTCGGCCGTCTCAATATGTTCATCTGCGCGAAACGTAAAATGTCCCTCGGACATAAAGTTTATACAAGACGTGCGTCAGGCATATCATGACGTACGCCAGCACTCACGCTGCGCCCACTCATATCAACTTCCTCCAAGTAATTCAGAATCTGTTCATGCGCAGGGCCACCGGTGCCCCTCCTTACGTGCGCAACGCACTACGATCTTAAATTGCTCTCGATAAGTCAATATCTAAAAGAGGCGTCCCAACGCTTCTTTCACCGTTTCTCTTTACACCCAAACCCCCTAGTGGTCAGGGCGCCATCGTACACTCCCAAGACCCGCGTCTGCAAACGCTATCGAAGGCCTAGGACATGTGTTAGGCGATAGTGACGACGACATTACACGTTCGAACTCGAACATGCCAACTTACATACGACCGCACCGCCCCCACCGGCGGAGGCGAGGACGTCCCCCGCGACACCCGTCGGGTCTCACGTTTAGAAGCTCGATTACGTAGCTCTACACGCACACACGCGGGCCTTAAGCCACATTGTAAACTGCCACGCGAAACACTAGGCACACTAGCCGGCCTTCAGCCGCCTCGCCGGCCGGGTCCGCTAGAGGCCCGGCCCTCACCGGAATACGAAGCCTGATAAGATGCACGCAGGTGCGGAAAGCTCCCCTGGCGACGCCTTGAGGCCAAGGTCCGCCCTCCATATGAGGTATCCCTCGGCTGGAGGAACCCTCAAGCGGTCGATCATCTGGCAGGGCGCCTTTAGCGCTCGCTCCAACGCGACCTGTGACGCTGTAAAACCCACTAGGGCTAACGGCAAAGAGGGGTTTTGTTTAGTCGGTTCAAGTCCGACACTATCCAGTCGGCATAGAGTCCGGCTGGGTGTCCGCGGGACTTTCATTTTGCCTCTCGGAAACAAAAAAAAAGAAAGCTGAGTCAGTCCCACTTACACATTACCACCGCACCGCCCCCACCGGCGAACTTTTATATGGCAGTGTCCGCTAACTTGCTTGGCCGAGATGAAAGCTAGAATAATGGAGCGTGGCTTCCATTCGGCCTAGCTAGCATAAAGGAATCAAGTGAAACCACGGAAGCTAGCATAAGGGAAGCCACGCAAGCGACGGAAGCTAGGATAATGGAAGCCACGAAAGGTAGCAAAGAGAAGATATTGAGTTCTAAAGATTATAAAATTACGACGCTAGATGATGCCATAGGTCAACTGGATACAGAGGTTAAGGACCTTCGGTGCGATGTGGGAAAGCAGGACGCCCGCATAAGTGCACATGACGGTATGCATAAAGAAATACAGAGCCTACACGAGAAGGTACAAAAAGTCGGAGTGATAGGTATTGTAACTGTTCCCAGTGCTCTACCCAAGTTTGAGGTACTTCACTTTGATGGCACCACGACATGGGCAGTTTTCCGGCTACAGTCCGAGACTGTGGCAGAGTGCAACGGATGGAGCGATACAGAGGCACTAACAGCCCTTACACTTGCTCTGCGCGGTGATGCAGTGTAGATATTGAAAAATCTTTGCAGCAAAGGAAGGACATTAGCCGATATGCTCGAAGCGTTAGAGTTCCGATACGGAGAGAAGCACCACGCGCATATTTATAGAGCCCAACTACTAGACCGTGCGCAGAACAGTGAAAGTTCGCAGCAGTTGCGACCCCGTTACAATGGAAATATACTCTTTGCATCCTCAACCGGCATCTTATTACCCTTAGGTTGTAACATTATTAGCAACTGTTAGACCAAGAAAAACAGCACATGTAACTAATTTTAATTGCCTAATTAATTAATTACTAACTAATTTTAATTAATTTTAAACGCTCTCGATTTCGTGGTCTCATGTTTCTCTAGCCGTGAGTAAAAAGTGAGTGTAAATGGGGTTTTGTTTGCCGGTTCAAAATTGAAAATGGAGGTTTCCTAAGGATGAATTTTGTTACCATTCCTGCTTTTGACCTATAGTACGGGAGGTAGCGTTACATTTGAACAAGTCATTTTATACCGACTGAAAATCATAACAATAATAGTTTTCTCCTAATATTTGACCCTTAAATGCTATAATTGTAGTCTGTATGGACCCGATCCGAAACACATTTTTGTTTATAACGCACCTATCTAATGAGCTACTCCCCTCTGTTCCCGTGTAATCTCCTAGTTCATCAATGCTCGCCAAATAGTACTACTATGCACAAGTAATTATTTTGTGTTTTTGAAATTTTAGAAAACGCGGGTCCGTACGGACCCTCAATAGAAGACCCTCAGTAGAAGGTGTTATTTTGTTCAGGTAAGTTTTTCTTTTCTTTTTGTAATAACTTGAAAGTTATTTCACATACACCTTTTGTTTTGAGGTTATATTATTTGAGTTTTTATCAAAATTATAGCTTGAAATTGTTGTGACTTTATCTTTTGTTTTTATGATAATTGCTATAGTTGTGGTTTGTTGCGTTGTTGTTTTACTGTTATGTGTAATACACGTGCCTCAAATAATTAGAGTAAGTATAATTTTTTTTTACATTTACTCACTTATAAATGTTCTTGATTGAAAAAGTGGTGTCTTAGTATTGTTAGTTCCACATTAATTTTAATCACCTAAATTACCCACGTGTGATGTTTTGTAACAATTTAGTGACAAGAATGAGGGTAGAATGGATTTTCTGCGTGTAGTGGGGCTGCATAAAAGCCTGACTTTGGTCTTGTAAGGGCCCAGTTGTCGAGCAGTCGTCGAATAGTCAAGTACATAATATTTGTAATGAAGAATTGATAGTGTGTTCATAGTGATCAGTGCTTCTGTTATGTTTCATATTTAACAGTATACAAGGTAAACAGTCACTAGAGAAGCTTCCTAGTTTTTGTTTATCTGTAAGGCTGAAGTTCAGAGGTCTAAACTACATCTGTTTTTCTTTCTCTTATTTTTTATGAAAAATTTTTTGTTCTTTTCTTATTAGTTTTGAAGGTGTTTTACAATAAACACCTTTAATCTTGTGATAACTTTTGAAATTTCTCGCTCAAATTTAATGATACATTTATTTGTACATAACACAAATATTAAATTACTTAGTAAACAATAATTAACTATACGAACTTATCTGTGTTAGATATACTGACTTAACAAAAATTAGGGTCCGTACGGATCCACAATAGTAATATTGTGTTATGAAAATAAAAATAATATTAAGGGTTAAGAGCTCTAAACTTAAGCCACTCCAGTAGCGGTGGAGGTTATAGTGACACAGCATGTAAAAGTTGTAAAAAAAATTGTGGTTGGAGTATATTTATACCGTAAAAAAATTCACGATATGGTTTTTCAGATAGTTAATATACGAACGAACAATGGCACCGAAGAATGATAAAAGTGAAGAAGCCTGGGTTCTCAGAACCGAGAACTTTTTTTTATTTTAATTAATTTTTTATTGTTAACCAAACTGAATGTTTGTTGCTGTAAAGATCGTCGGTTCAGAAGCAGCACTGAAGCGCTCAGAAGCACTGAACAAACGTAGTGATTATATTCTCTTTGAACTGATCGCGCAGCATGTTCACGACGCTGACTGGCTCTTACCCTTATAAATACAACTGAGGATTTTCTTTATTATTTAAAAGTATAAAAATTCAGTGGCATAAATTTCATAAAGTATATAAAATGACTTTATACTTATTTTTATTATGGTTCATATACGTGACTAATGTATAATCCCCTCTCTTCAAAACAGCTGATTATTCTTTTTTAAGTTAAAAAAGTTCTGAAAAACCACCTCGTGATTTTTTGTATGGTATGAATATACTCGAATTACAATTTTTTTTTACAACTTTCACATGCTATTACCTTAAACTTCACCGTGAGTGCGGCCATTGACACTCATTTAACTGATTATTGCAAATTAATCAACTGCTAAAAATTTAAATTTCGTATAAAATTCCTAGAAAAATGCAACACTATCTCCCGGACTATTACATTAATGATCTGTCATTTATGCTCGAAGACATTTGTACCTCAGTATTCTCTGCTTATATTTTATGAATCAGTATTATTCTTTGATGACACGTTATTGTTATTCAAACTAGACAGAAAAAACCTAAATGCTAACTGGATGATCGGGATCATCTTAGCGGACGTCTTGGTCCGCTTACAATTTACTACAGAATAATGCCCATAAAGTTAGTATAGGTACCTTTATAATGCTTTATGCCTTCTGAATGCAAAGCAAATGTATTTAATTTTGCTTTTTCCAGAAAACCAGAACTGGAACGGAGGCAATGAAAATTAGTTAAATGAGCCGTTTTTCTTGGCCTAACAGTAGATAATAATGTTACGACCTAAGGGTAATAAGATGCCGGTTAAGGATGCAAAGAGTTTATTTGCGGTCGTAACAGGGTCACATCTGCCTACCGCGCAGTTCCTTTCTAGAACTACCTCCTTGTTACTGACATTAATTACGCGTACTTTCGCTTTTCACGAGGTCATCAATAGGGTTCGCGCAGTTATCCAGTCGGGGTGATTTCCAATGTCTTCTATAGTAACACTGCGTTTACTGCATACTGTCGGTGAAAATCGTATTTCTACTAAGGTTTCCGACCTCGGCGGTAAAACAGTTTTTTTCAAACTGTAAACTGACCCTTGTTTTGAACCTTGCAGAAAAACTTCTTGTCATAGATATTAATTTGGGTTGCTATGGATACTTAGTTTGTTGATATTCTGACGTTCGAAATAAAATATGTGTGTAATCCATAAAATGTTATCTTTATTATAAATTAGAAAAAACGGTATATTAGGTAAATACATGTGCTCAACACTGCTAGATATTCTGCAACCACTTAACAACCATAGGTTATGGGCCCAGAGGAGTGAAAAAGGCCTGAAACGCGAGTAAAAATGAGTCATGTACATATTGAGCCGTTGAAGAGAGAAAATTATGACACATGGCGAATCCATGCAAAAGCTCTTATTAAAGTTAGGACTTTGGAATTACGTGTCACAGACAGTAAAAAAACCTGTTAATGAAGGTGATGAACTAAATAAATACATAGAAAAAGATGGTTTGGCGCTAGCAGAATTATTTCTGATAATTTCACCGAGTGAACTAAAACAAGTGAAGAACTGCGAAACAAGTAAAGATGTTTGGAATACTCTCGAAGGTATTTACAACAGCAAAGGTCCGGCCCGAAAGGCAAGTCTTTTAAAAGAATTAATACTAAGAAAAATGAAAGATGAAGACAATATAGTGGATCATTTAAATAAATTCATGGATATTGTGGATAAACTAGAAGATATGGAGATAACCATCAATAAGGATCTCCTTAGTATTATGATGCTCTATAGTTTACCGCAATCTTTTGACAATTTTCGGATTGCTATAGAATCTAGAGATGATCTACCGGATCCGGACAACTTGAAAATAAAAATAATTGAAGAAGCTGAAGCAAGAAAAAATATAGCTAGCACAAGTGTACAGAACACTGAACAAGAGGTGCTTTATAGCAAGCAGCGCGGAAAGAACAAAAAATATCTTGTGGAATGTTTTAAATGCAAAAAGAAAGGTCATAAGGCTAACGAATGCTGGTCAAAAGTGGACCAAAGCAATAAAAAGAATAATAACAATAATGCAAATCTATGTTGCACAGAAGAAACGTGTCTAAACACAAACGATAGTCAAGAAAAAATGACCAAGTGGTGTCTTGATAGTGGCTGCACGTCTCATATGACACATGAATTGGGAAGATTTCAAAACTTAGAAAGAGATTACAACAAATCTTTAAAGCTAGCTTCTGAGAACTGTACGGCACAAATTGAAGGCCGTGGACCAGCAAAACTTAATATAAAAGAAAGACCTGGTTTAAAATTAACTGAAGCTTTGTATGTACCGTCACTAACTACAAATTTGATGTCAGTCGGGAAGATGACGGATAAGGGTGCAACAGTTTTATTCAAACAAAAAAATGCAACCGTGAAACGAAATGGTGAAATACTGTTAAGAGCAGAAAGAAGTGAAGACGGTTTATATTATGTTAAAGAAAACTTGAAAGAAAAAGCTAACTATTGTGAAGAAAACAAAATGCTACAATGGCATAGGAAACTTGCTCATCTCAATGAAGGACAAATGAAAATTGCCTTAAACAAGAAAAATATGGATGGTTTAGACTTTAATAGAAACGACAAAATTAAAGACTGTGAAGTCTGTGCTAAAGGAAAGGCAACAAGACTGCCATTTAATGCATCAAATAATGAGCAACGGACAAATGAAAGATTAGACATTGTATATACTGATGTATGTGGTCCCATGAGACAGGCATCAAAGGGGGGTTCCAAATACTTCATCACATTTACGGATGATTATTCAAGATATACAAGGGTATATGTTATGAAAACTAAGGATGAAGCCCTATCAAAATTCAAGGAATTTAAAAATGAGGCTGAAAGATTTACTAGACAAAAGATAGTATGCTTGCAAAGCGATAATGGGACGGAATATATAAACCACGAATTTGACAGATACTTGAAAGATAATGGCATCAAGAGAAGACTCTCTTCGCCTTATACACCTCAACAAAATGGATTGTCGGAAAGAAAAAATAGAACATTACTTGACAAAGCCAGATGTATGCTGATCGACGCCAACATGAATGAAAGTTTTTGGGCAGAAGCTATCACTACAGCCAATTATTTGGCAAACCGTTGTCCCTGTAGTAGCATTGACAATGCGACGCCGTTTCAAAAATGGGTGAAAAGAATTCCATCAGTGAGACATTTTCACATTTTTGGAAATAAGGCGTTTGTTCTGAAAAAAGGGAAAAAGAACGGAAAATTTGAAGCAAGAGCCACAGTTGGAATATTTCTTGGGTATTCAGAAAATTGTAAGGCGTATCGCATATTTAATCCAACGACAAATAAAGTGATGGTCAGTAGAGATGTCAAAGTGGTGAATAACATGTATTATGAAAGTAAGTCAGACGAACGAAAGCTAGATGATGTTAATAATGAAAACAAAATTGAAATGATACTGTTTCCAAAAGAAGAAATTGTAGAAGATGAAAACTTAAATGGAAATGAAATTGATGAATCTGAACAAAAACCAAGCACTGATAGACATGTAAATGATGAATCAGAACCGGAACTGAACGCGGATGATTCATTTGTACGTGCAAATACAGAAACAGATAATGAAGTTCAAGTTATTGAAAAACGACAGAGAAGACCACCAGTATGGCAAAAAGATTATGAAATGGATACTGAGCATTCATTTCTCTGTGATATAGATGAGAATAGTGATGAATGGGAAGATGCGATAATAAACGAAATAGAATCACATCTTAAAAACAATACCTGGTCGATAGTACACCGCGATGAAAGTAAAAATTTGATTGATGCAAAAATGATCTTAAAATACAAATACAATGCTAGTGGAGAAATAGATCGACGAAAGGCACGACTTGTGGCGCGTGGTTTTAATCAGAAAGAAGGTATTGACTACACAGAAACGTTTGCACCAGTAGCAAAAATGAGCACTATGCGATTGTTAGTCGCACATGCAATTGAAAACGACATGAAGCTATGCCAATTAGACGTTTGTACTGCTTTCTTAAATGGCGATCTTGATGAACAAATCTACATGAAAAAGCCGAAAAATCTTGACAAATACTTAAAAATCATAGCAGCAAACGGAAAAGACATTAATATAGTTAGGAAAGCAAAAAGTATGCTACTAGATTTACATAAATATAGAAATGATGGTATATGTCAACTTAATAAAGCCATTTATGGATTGAAGCAAGCAGGACGACAGTGGTTTCTGAAATTGCATAAGAAATTGATAGAAATCGGATTCAAAAATTCGTCAGCGGATCCCTGTCTATATATTTTAGAAAAGGCAGGAGAAAAGTTATTCGCGAATATTTACGTGGACGATTTGATATTGGCATATAAATCTGAGAATTTGCTAAAAGAAGTAAAAAATAAATTAAAAAATGCTTTTGAATTGAGAGATATGGGTTCTCTACATCATTGTCTTGGCATAAAATTCACCCATGTAGGAGGAGAAATGACGTTATCTCAAGAAACGTACGTAGAAAATTTAATCGAAGGATTTAACATGAGTGAATGTAAACCTGTTTTAACACCGATGGAGACAAATTTGAAATTAGAGAAAAATGACAGTGATCTCGACAACTACCCATATCAAAAGCTAATAGGATCGTTAATGTACCTGGCAGTAGCAACAAGACCGGACATTATGTTTGCCGTTAGTTATCTAAGCCAATATAACAACTGTTATGGCAATAGTCATTGGCAAGCAGCCAAAAGAGTTTTACGATACTTGAAAGGGACGAAGAAAGTATGTATAAAATATAAAAAGACAGGACTGAAGCTTGTTGGAATGGCTGATGCAGATTGGGCAGCGTGCACAGTTGACCGACGCTCATATACTGGTTACATATTGTACTTGTAAGCTATGAAACAAAAAAGCAAAGGGTTGTAGCTTTATCTACGGCAGAAGCTGAATACATGTCAATGACAGAAGCAGCTAAAGAGGCCTTACACTTAAAACAGCTATTAGAGGATATCGGAGTGCCGCAACAAACTGTTATTATTTACAATGACAACTTGGCTGCAAAGAAATTGGCAAATAACTTAATAACTGGCAAAAGATCAAAACACATTAGTATAAAGGAGCATTTCATTAGAGAGTGTGTGCAAAAGAAGATTGTAACGATATGCTACAAAGATACACACCATATGGAAGCGGACCTCCTAACAAAAGCCTTGCCACAACCGAGGCTGTACAAATTATTAGGAATGATGGGAGTCACGCAAACTTGTGCTTCTCCGACCCCAAGTTAATCGTGAGGAGGAGTGTCATAGTTATTAATTTGGGTTGCTATGGATACTTAGTTTGTTGATATTCTGACGTTCGAAATAAAATATGTGTGTAATTCCATAAAATGTTATCTTTATTATAAATTAGAAAAAACGGTATATTAGGTAAATACATGTGCTCAACACTGCTAGATATTCTGCAACCACTTAACAACCATACTTCTTCATCTGGAAACCTTAAAATCACTATCGCTACATTTAGAACAGAATGTTGGTTTGCCAGGAAGTCCAGCTCAATGATGCAATCGTCTGTAATTTTAGCTATAAGAACTGGATGTGTCACCGTCTTATCAGCCATTTTCTTAAATAAAATTTTTAAAAAAGTACTTCATTCGCACTGTGTACACACTACACACTGGGATATAAGGTGAACAAAATAGTGGACATATCGAAGGATGTTTTGCCGTTGCTGACACCAGGTGTTTAGAAAATAGATTGCAGCTGTGGTAGTTCATATATTGGCTAACAGAAACGGACCGTTGCTAAAAGGATTAAGAAACCATACCACAGCTGTAAAAAACCACCAAACAACCAAATTAGCACTAGCGGAACATTTTCTCCAATTAGATACCAAACATTGGATTGAACTTCATCGTCCGCAAGTACTTTCCGCCGAACGCCACTTATTTACGCCACAATCGTTCGTGAAGTAATGGAAACCAAGAGTTTCGATCGGAAAAACGAATACAATTTATCAACGGTACAAATGCAATGCAAAACTCCTAAGACACTAAAAGGTAATCGCGTTAATTTCCCGGGTTTTTAGATATGTTATAATGCAACACGAAAGTTTAAAAGTTTATGGTGGAATCCAGTGTTTCAAGTAATAAAGCCTCGTTTTTCGCTTCGGTTAAAATGTGTGGACACTGTGAGTGCGGTGTGTAGGAGGCTTAATAAAAGTTATTTACGAATGTCGGGGGTAGATGACAAAAACTCTGGCTCGTACTGGTTCACTCCGTAAAAATGCTGTGACAGTGTGCTCGAGACCACGGCCGATGCAACCGGCCGAAAAGTCGAGCTATAATAAATGATAATCGCTTAATTATCCGTTTTTTAGAAATATAACCATTCGAAGGGTTAAAAGTTTATGTAACTCAGTTGGCAAGAAACTGTCGCGTGTTGGCTCGGCTCTGACTCGGCTGACCGTGTCTAGCGAACGAGCGCCCACGCCTGCGCAATGCGTCGCGTTCGTTTAACACTGTCGTAGTTTATTTATTATCCGATTTTAAAAATTCAAAATGTACATTACAGATGAAAAGTGAAGCAAGATTTTTCGTTCGAACCATTTTTAATGTAACTGGCATTTTTACCGCGTTATTTAAACTATAAAAATTGACAATTATCAATTTTTGTTTTTTATTCAAATAACTTTTTAAATATTAAACCTATGCTTATGATTGCAGACGTTTTTTATAAGATATTTCAATACCTTTCATGTGACATCTCACTAGTCCAAATAAGTTAGGTAGTTATTGAGTTATCCGACAAAATTTAAACCAAGATTCGTAATCTGTGATGTCATAGCTCCTCTGCACCAATTGAGAAAGTGACAACACCGTTTTACTTACTCCGGACATACTACTGATAACGAGGATACCTGTTGTCGGTATAATATTGCTCAGTCTCACGAAAATATTTTTTTAATCGCTTATCCTCTGCTATTGCACGAACTTGTCAAATAAGCCACCCGCGTATCACGTGACACGTGCGCTAGACAGGTTCGTACATGTTAAATGTCTTAGTTATAAAAACAAAAGAACGCGAGGCAGTTTTATTGTCATTTACATTTTTAGGGTAGTAGCACAGCGAGCAAATATATATAACAACGATCTTATCTCACTTACGCAGTGCTTAATTTTTATAAATAACAGTAAAAAAGTTAAATGAAAATGGACAAATTTGTTACAAAACAAAATGTGCCTTATACCTCTGGTGAAATGGTGAAGAAAAAGACCAGGTTATACAACAACACATACCTAAAATATGGATTTATTGCATTGGATGACAAGCCACAGTGTATTGTTTCTTTTCAAGCTCTATCCGCGGAAAGCATGAAGCCTTCAAAATTACTCCAGCATCTGGAAACAAGACACCCGTCTTTACAAAGCAAACCGTTAGAAAACTTCACGCTAAGTTACATGATTTTAGAAATCAACAAATTGCTATAAAAAAACCAGCTATAATGAGACTGCAGCACTTCATGCATCCTAGTTAGAAGCACTGCGAGTCGCGAGGGAATGCGGAAAAACTTAGTTTACCCGCTGCCATTGATATGGTCAATATTATAATAATAATAATAAAGCTGGAAGAAGCTAAAAAATTAAAAACTATACCCTTTCAAACGATACAATGTCGAGACGTATAAATGAAATGGCTATCGATATTCATAATCAAATAATTGAAAAAGTTAAATTAAGTGAATTTTTTGCCATTCAGTTTGACGAGTCAACAGATGTATCGAACTTGGCGCAATTTTTATGTTTTGTCCGATATGAATGCGAGGAGTCTATTAAAGAAAATATGCTTTTTTGCAAATCAATTCCTGGTCAAGCATCTGGCGAAGGTCTTTTTAATATTTTCATTGAAGCAACACAGAACGAAAACTTTAACCGGAATAAATGCATTGCGGTGCGTACTGATGGCGCGAAAGGAATACCGGGGAAGAACAGTGGCGTGATAGTAAAATTAAAAGACATTATGCTGCATGTGTAATGGACGTACTGCTTTCTTCACAGACATGAGGTTGCCGTAAAAAGATGCCGTATATTTAACAAAGCCTTTTTACACCAGCTGTTAAAATTGTTAATTTTGTTAAAAGCCGACCATTGCAAACTAGATTGCTTTTCACACTGCGAAGAAATGGGTGTCAAGGACAATTCACTGCTACTCCATACTGAAGTGAGATGGCTGTCGCGAGGAAAAGTTTTAACAAGGCTTTTTAAATTGCCAAATAAATTAAAAATCTTTTTTACAGATAAAAACAGTTCATTTTTAGAATTTTTACAAGGTAAAGAATCTTTATACTTTTGGCTTACTTGAGTGACATTTTCACATTTGAACGACTTGAATAAGAGTTTACAAGGCCGTAACCACTGAGTAACTTTTTACTTTTACTTTACTTATGACAGATAAAGTCAATGCCTTTATCAAGAAGCTTAGTCATTGAATTATTCGCCTTGAAAAACGAAATTTTGCTGCATTCACTGCAACCTCTGATTATATTAACAAAAATACGAATTTAGAAAATTCAGTTATTGACCGCTTGTTGGAGAACATGAAAACTCAGTTAGGTGCATTAAAGATTCAGTTACTAGAATATTTTCCAGATGACAACAATGATTTCTCGAAAAGATGGGTTCTCAATCCATTTAGTGAGAATATTGTTGCAGCTGTCAAGTTACGAACTGAGACTCACAATCAACTCATTGAACTATCGACTGATAAAATCTTACAGTTGGAATTTTTATCTCAAGATTTGGATAAATTTTAGCTTGGCTTCACGACGCGACGTGAGTACGGAACCCTAGTAACTGAAGCTTTGAAAACATTGATACCCTTTGCTACTACTTACCTGTGCGGAAAAGGTTTCTCGTCTATGGTGGCTTTGAAAACTAAATACAGAAATCGTCTGTTATCGCTCGAAAATAATTTAAATATAAGTGTTTGCAGAGATTATCCACGTATAGAAATATTTTTAAGTAAGAAACAAAGTCAACCATCGTATTAATTAATCAATGTCCATGATTAATCATTTTAATTAAACAAAATAAGCTATAAGTTAATGTTATCATGTTTTTATTACATGATAAAATTTCATTTTATAACACTACACTAAAATTCATTCCTTTAATCTTTTGTATATAGGTCTTATTTTTGTTAACAGACTGCGACCCCAAGGGTCGGGATCCTCAGGTTGAGAAAGTAGGGTATACACTTTACTTGCTAAGCTGACCAAGCTGATGGCCCTTTTAGCACGCGCAGTCTAAATGAGAACCTTTCCCTTTATAGAGAGGTAATATGACTGCGGTGCGCCAGTCCTCAGGAACCTCCCCCTTGCATACAAAGATTGCAGAGTGCACAGAAGGTATCCTAGACCCTAGGACCATTATAGTTGATCATCTCAGCAGTCACCTCATCAATTCCCGCAGCCTTTCCAGATTTCAGACTATTATCGCTTTCTCAATCTCTTTCATACTAATGACTTCCTCTAGTTCCTGACCCGAGTGTGGCAATTCATTAGCATCACTTTTAGTATCAGAGACGGAGTCACCACTCGCATACATTTCTCCATAGTATTAACTGCATCGCTGCAGAACATCTTTTTTATTTGTTAGCAGGTGATTTTCTTTCGAAAGCACTTTATTCATTCTGCAAGGTGCCGGGCCACTTCGGTACTTACGCACTTCTTTCCAAAATAATTTGGAATTTTCCTCGAAGTTGTCCGACATCTTGTTTTCGTCTAGCACCCTACACCTTTCACGCTTTTCTTTCACTAGTTTTTTCGTTTCTGCAGCTTATATCTATCTTTCATCACATTCTTCATACCACAGTCATTTTTGGCAGCAAGGTAGTCTCGCCATGCATTCTTCTTCTTGTACACAGACTCTTTCACCTCACCATTCCATCATACATCACGCTTTTAACCATTCTCAATCATATTCGTTCCACACACTTCTATCGCAGCCTCGATCATACTATCTCTTAAGGTTCTGCCAATATTCTTCAACATCCTCGCTCGTCAATTTCAACCTATCGTCAAGCTTACCGGATACTACCCTTTCATATGAATTCCTGGTGGTCGCATCTTGCAGTTTTCAGCTCTGATGTGACAAACCGCTGCAGGTTTGGACGCTACGCGATATCGCCATGCTGTAAACAGACCCCTTAAGTACATATTAGTTACCACTAGAAAGTGGTCCGTTTACAGATCGACTCCTCTGTGTGCTCTCGTGTCCATAATCTGGTTTTTGATCCGGTTGTCCACCAGAAATAAATCAGTCATACTCCTTCCATCCTTCCTTTCCCACTGTGGCGGTTACAGAAATAAAAAAAACTCGGGAGCACGCAAACATAAATTTATTTTAACGGGATACCACACAGGATCGGGGTTGATTGCCCGTCTAATGTCCTTGCCACGCAGCACAGCTTCCCTGATTGTCCGCGGTCGGCAGATGAACCGATGAAGGAAGTTGATGATGGGGCTGGAGTCGCGCGGTTCAGCAGTATACACCCGACAGATCAGGTGTCGGGACATTACTGAACCTGTACTGAGTGAGGTGATAAATATAATAGAATGTTCCCACGTAAATTATGTACGCCGAAGAACAATGATAAATAACAATCAATATGTTATGTATTGATTAGGTATAATTTGAAATACTTTTACAAAAGCAAATGAAACGACAATATCCATTTTTGAGCGCCTTAATTCTCGCGCGGAATTCCAAACTAAATGGGGGTAGAACGACTAAGTGCCTCCGCGCATAGCGAGCAAGGAAAAAAGTACTGTCGCACAGATTACTCGTATTTTAGTTAGTTTTTCAACGCAAAGACAAATTTATGTATTCCCATGATAACTAATTTTATATTTGTTTATTATAATATTTGCTTATTAGAATAAATTTTCTTAACTTTTATTATATTAAAATACATTCATATCAGAAAATTAAACTATGAAACAAGATGTACGTTATAACGTTACACCACGTATACAGATGAAGCCTTTTGTGCTTAAATAAGGTATTATTGTAGCAACAAAACGATCGTTTTCCATATACACTTCTAACACAATCCTAGCATAATCATTCACTCTCTTATCTCCATACTTGCGTAGGACAGACTCAAACCCTGTTTGAGTTGTCCCGACCCATCCATTCATGTCTCCACATACTATAATTCACTCATTCTCTTCAAGCGTCTCTAGAACTCCCCTAATATTCTCCCAAAACTGCGCTAGGTCGCCTAAACCGACAGAGGACACTGGGGCACCACCAAAACAAAAATCCTCGTCAACCCTCTTTCGTGACGCACCCAGAACAGTCTCGGGTTTACACACATACTCAGTTACACAATTAACCAAACGAGAGTACAGTAAGACACCTACCCCTTGGTATCCCCTTTCTTCTTGTGATAGCCCTGATTACAAAACGATGCCACCTCCAGGCAAGTTCACTCTTTCGCTTGGTTTTACTCAAACATAACATAACATATCCAGTCTTCTTTCTTCCATGATATAAATTCAATCAGTTCATTCATCTTCTTTTTAATTCCACCTCTCACATTCCACGTAGCTATTCTGCACTCCTCCCAAGCGACGCAAGTTTGCGTCGCGTGCGACAGGCGCTACAATAAATTACCCATAATCGCCAAAATATTGCCGTTGTGTGCGTGCCACGGCACGTGTATTAGCGCGCACACATACAAACCGCGTACTTTCTATGAAGACATTCTACTGTTATATATACACTGTGTTATAGCAGAGAACCCATAATTGGTAGTTCAAGAAACGAGCCTACTCTTCCGTTAAAGTCCGGCAACGCACCCGTGATTGCGGTTGTCCATGGGTGGCGGTTAATGATGTTATATTTAAAAAAGAGGTAGATAGGTTACGTTAGTACTAATGCTTGTAAAATATTGTCCCGGTTACGCACACACATAAGCCATACGCTTTGTTTATACACACTAATAAAATGATGAAGTGTAAATAAGATAGCATGACAATTACCATAAGCGAAGTGAGACAAATATACATTGCACTGCGTCGCTATACAATGTAAGACTTCAATTGCATTTCAAACTAACAAATCACACGGCTCTCTAAAACCATTGTGATTGGTCAATTTCACTTTCTTACTGCATTTTAAGCGAATCCGTGACTAATTCATAGAATATTAGTAATTAATGTCACAGAACAGACATTTTCGAAATATATGATTGATGCCTAATGGTAAGACAGTAAAAAAGGATTTATGTTTGATTTATAAATTTAATTTTTTTTGAGTCATGTACATTTGGAAACAGAATTATTTAAGTACATACATTTATAAAACAATTTTGTTATAAATTTGAAAATGATAAAAATAAAACACTAGGTATTTTCATGTAAAATATGTGTGGGATTTTTTAATTATTAAACTCACTGCTAAAGCTTCTGATTCGTTTTAAAAAATACGTATATTATAACTTATATACCAACAAAATACACGTAATCAAATGTTTAATAGGCACTGCATGACATTGACGGTTCTGTAACATAAATTTTTATATTCTTTGACCAAATATAGTATATTGCTCTCTGTCGCACTTGGTAATTGGGGTATTACCTATCGCATTTCATTTTTTTATGATTTAATATTTTACTGATATTTTAGATTTTGGAAAAAATTGTGACATAAATGAATTAAAGAAGTATACCTACGCATGATACGTGATTCGTGAACCTTTGGAAGTCATGCTAGTATAGTTTCTGCAGTATCTAATAACACAGGACGGCATTTTTATATTAATATTAGGAACGTACATACCAGTTGTCACTGTCACGTTGTTACACGAATGAGCTCCAGGTTGAGTAATTAGCAAAGTTTTGGGGTGCCAGTTTTCGAGCGCAATAACTCATCTACCTCTTTTAAATATAACATCATTGGTGGCGGTGATCACTTTGCATCAGGTGACTCGCTTGATCGTTTGTCCCCCCTCCGCCATAAAAAAAGGTATCAATTATTAAGGAATAGAGTTTATATGATTGTATCTCAATAATAGGTAATGTGTCATCAATCTATACTAATATTATAAAGAGGTTAACTTTGTCTGTATGCAATGAATAAACTCAATAACTGTTCAATCGAATTCAAACATTCTTTCAACTATGGAAAACTACATTATCAGCGAGTAACATGGGCTGTCTTTTATTTTCAAAAAATTTCCACTCGTGCGAAGCCAGGGGTAGTTTACTATATTTTGAAACAGACTAATTTAAAAGAGTTTTGTCATCGCATTTAAAAAGGTATTGCTAAACACGACAAAAATAACTAAATAAATGTTAACCTCAGGATGGAAGTGTGATGGAAGGGCTGTGTAGCGAGTCGTGAAATGAAGCGGCAAGTGTAGCTTGTACTTGTGTAGAAAACAACTCGCTCGTCTTGCCTGCGTAATTAATACCAAATGGGCCTTCACGTCGTTTACAGTCTAACTATTACTTGATCGATTTCACAAATATATATGTACAATGTACATGCTTTTGGTTGTTACATCTATAATGATTTTAGTAGAGCTCATCCATCATAAGAAAGAACTGTATTGAATCAGGTGTTATGATAGTAGGTATTTGTAAATATATAGTGTCGTTGTATACTTACATAATATTATTATAATATTTATAAGTATAATATAATATTTATTCAATCTAAACTAAATATAAATAAACCATCCTAATAGATATTATTGTTCTATTTTATACATATTAAAATATACAGTTACATATAAATAAAATTTGAGTATCTGATATCGAGGTAAAGTAGGTTGTTACTAGGCTCATTTAGTTTATCTCTCTGTCTGCCTGTTCATTTGTGGTTTCTATAGAACTTTTATTACCAGGCAGATGACTTTTTAAAGAGTAATTAGGCTACTTTTTATCCCGGAAAAAAAAAACAAATATAATGCGGGAGAAACCGCGGTGTACGGTTTGTATTTAATAAAGTGGAGGTTATAATATAAATGACAACGTTGGTGTAAGTGTAACACCAAAACACCAATAAGATATGAATAAGACAGAGTTGTCTATGGGTACTCGTGCGATTTGATTTTACTGAGACCAAGAATCATAATGATGTTAATTAATGAAAAGATAATTTGGCTGTCAACAAGGTGATCCTCTCGGAACAGATATTTTCAATTGGCTATCCATCCTGTGATTTGTAATTTAAATTACAAATTTAATATTTGGTACTTTGACGACGGAACAATAGGAGGTAAAGCAATTACTGTGACTGACCTTAAAACCCTCATTCAAAGATTTAAAGATATTGGCTTAGAATTAAATTTTTCTAAATGTGAACTCTGTTTCCGATTCTGTTCCAATTATTAAAAAAAATGAAATAATTAATAAATTTAACAATCTGGCACCAAATATTAAAGTCTTGTCAAAAGAATCGCTGTACCTCCTAGTTGCTCCCGTTTTAGATGACTCCATACACTTTTCAAAATTAATTCCCACATGGCTCTCCTCATTGTCCACTTTTGCCTTTTTGTTCCAAAATTTACATATGTTATTCTCTGTTCTCAGCTTTTTAAATTTCAAACGCTTTTCAAATTTGTAGACAATATTCTCAAAAATACATTATCTAAAATATTTAATTGCTCCTTTGTTGATGACAGGGTCTGGAATCAAGCCTCACTTCCTATCTGTTATGGAGGCCTGGGCATACGCAAAATCTCGAGTGTGTCACTACCTGCTGTTCTTTCGTCAGCCTACAGCACGGAAAACCTTTTCCTATCTGTTATTCGCCCTTCCTTAGGATCGATTGAGGTGCTGTGCTTGACTGATGCTCGAAACGCTTGGTTGTTCGTCCGAGTACTAACCTGTCTACCTCGACCTTTTCTCAGAAACACTGGGTTGAGCCTCTATGCAAAAATGTTCATTTACAACTTTTAGATTCTTGTAGTACCGAAAAAGATCGGTCTCACCTCCTGGTTGTTTCTGAGAAGGAGTCAGGACACTGGTTGAAGGTAATACCTTCAAAAAACTTAATTGACCTTACTGGAACCTTAATTGACAATACCACACTTTCTCTCATAGTATCCCTTCGTCTGGGGGCCAGGACTAACCTTCCTCACCATTGCCGCTGTGGTGATCTCGTCGATGTACTAGGTCACCACGGTTTATCCTGTTTACGTAGTGCGGGCCGCATGTCACGACATGGTGCCTTGAATGACGTCATTCGGCGGGCTCTTGTCGCCGCTGGCGTTCCTGCAGTCTTAGAGCCTGTAGGTATTGCGCGCAGCGACGGCAGGAGACCGGATGATTTGACGCTCATTCCTTGGAAATTTGGAAGATCGCTGGTGTGGGATGCAACTCTGTGTCGATACACTTGCTGTTTCCTATGTACGGGCGACTTCCAAGTCAGCAGGTGCCGCGGCTAGCACTGCTGAGAACTTGAAGCGACGTAGTATGCAATTCTCTCTGAGAGTTTCTTATTTACGCCCTTTGCAGTTGAAACTTTGGGTTCCATGGACTGGTTTCTGATATTTGTAAGAGACTGGTCGAGGCTTCGGGAGACCGCCGGGCTGGCAGCTTCTTCCGCCAACGAATCGGTTTGGGTATTCAAAGAGGCAATGCTGCCTTGTCTATAGTATCTTTCCATCGTATCTGTTTTTAGAATTATTATTGAATTCGTTGCATCCATGTATGTATACTGACGCCGTCTCGAAATTCTTGGGAAATTTTAGACATAATTTTGAGTTTTGAGATGTAGAATTTGTGTAATTTATTTGTAGGTACTACTACTATTTTACCTATTTAATGATATAATTTATTTTAATGATATAATGTGATAATTTTTTTAATAGGTATAATGGTATTAAACAAATTAAAAATAGTATGTGGTGGTAGTACGTAGATACATTTCTAAGGTAGGTAGCGAAACAAGGTCTAAATTAGTTGTCAGATACACCTTTTGAATTTATACGAGAATATATCTATTTCGGACAAACTATCCTAGGTAGAAAATAACTTCGTGAGGCAAGCCGCTGGGTATAACAACGTCTGGGAAACTCCGTTAGGTTTATTCGTTGTCTGTCCTGCAATATCTGAATATGAAAGTCTATGTTGTGTACCTATTCGTTATGATACAGAACCGAAACGTGCACACTGTTATTAAGGTTGGCTTGCACCAACTATTTAAATCTCGATTTAAGAAACTGATATCTCGATTTTGTTAGTAAAATCGGTATGTCAGTCAGATGTCAGACATCTTCACGCTGTATCCTTAACGAGGTAGTCAGAGAGGACGGAGCGTCAAGCGTTGTGGTCCTTACATACTTCTTTCGCTTCCCCAAATCATTCTTTCTGTGTCCGAACCATCTAAATATTCCTTTGTTCAATCGTCATCCAATCCTGTCACACTGTGTATCTCTTCTTATTTTTTTTTTTCCGAGCTTCATTGCATATTTTGTCCGCAAGAGTGACACCGCAGAGTACCTATGTCCAAAAATCTGTCACTGTACTGGACACATTGAATTGATAAATTGATTACATTGGAGACAGATTCGTTGAGAAAAGCCATGGAAGAGCTGAGGATCGAGCTTATGGTGACATGCAACGTGCATTGGGAGCGGCTTATGTCCAACAATGATGATGATCTAGTTATGAATAAATGCAGTTTTTATTATGGAGGTATGTAAATATTGTACTATACCTAACTAAGTACTTAAAGTATAAAACATACCTATACAATATCGCATACGTGCATGGCTGAAACTTCAACCATAATTATTGAACAGACTTGTAACAAGTTTGTGTTACTGAGTCAGATCACGTAGGAGTTATGACTTTGATGGAGCGTTCCGTTTACGATACAAAAGTAAATAGTGATTAATTTATTATTTATTTGATTTTCTGTTATCTAATACGTATTATTGTCATTAGTTTAACAATTAACAAGCATATTACAAATTACAATATTAATTAATATGACGACCTCGATCTTGCAGTGGTTTAGGTGTTGCACCCAGGCGCGGAAGGATCCGGGCTCGTTTCCCGTTTGGGTCAATTTAGGAAACGAACTTTTCTAGATTTTCCTCGGATTTGAGTGTACTGGGAACGCCCCTAGTAGCCCCTAGTAGTGGTAGTCTGGTTCTCATAGCACAGGGAATGCCGTAGTTTGAGGCCAGATGATTGGTGTGTATTGTCTGCCGTATTTATTATTATAATTTATTATAAATATCGTTGGAAATCTCCAATTTATACAAATCTATACTTGTTTCATTTACGTTTGTCTTGTGTCATTCGTATGGTAACATAACGTCAGACATAGTTATGAGATGTTTTATTGTTTCCATAATTACTATTCGTTTCTAAAAGTTAATCGATAAAACAGATATTCATAATTTATTAAGCTTTTCTCCATATTGTCAAAAATTAACACATAAAAACTGTCACATAGTGTGATGGGTTCGAAAATTGAGTTTCTAAATTTAGGGGATCTTTTAACTACACAGGGGCTCCTAACATTTCGTGAAACGCAAAATCATTTGTTAGCAGGCCCCTATCCTTTTTTAGAGGTTCGCTAAGTATTAGGGTTCTTTGGTTAAGTCGGACATTAATTTGTTAAATTAATAGGTGTATTATCTAATTTATTTGTTTCAATCTATGTAATTGACTACAAAGCGTTACTAATAGTTATATCTAATTATTACCTTTATAAAAGAAGATACCGACTGACTGATGGATGTATCAAATATCAACCATAATATATTAACGCATGTACAGTCCAAACTGCTAGGTCTAGAAACTTGGAATTTTGTACACGGGTTCCTTATGTAATGTAGACAACCGCAGTATGGATTTTTAGAAATTAAACTCCGAAGGGGTTAATCCTTTAGGGGTTGAATTTCCAAAAGTTCCGCATTATATTGGGTCCTTACATATGAAATTGGCGTTTTGTACGGGAGGAATATAAAGTCAATTTTTTTTTTGTAAAATATATTTAATTAATCAAAGTATGCACCGTTGTTATCTATGCACTTTTGCCATCTCATAGGTAGTTCATTGATCCCTTTACTAAAAAAACCATGGGGGCGAGAATCAATAAACTCTTTGAAGGCGGTTTGGACTGCCGCATCGGAGTTGATTTTTTTTCCTTGTAAGAAGTTGTCCAAATTCCGGAAAAAATGGTAATCTGTTGGAGCAAGCTCCGGGGAGTACGGTGGATGTTGCAGACATTCCAATTGTAGCTTATCTAACTTAGTGGTTGTTTGTTGTGCAGTGTGTGGTCTTGCGTTGTCGTGAAGCAGCAGTCGCCTAGAGCGATTGACCAATCTCGGTTGTTTAGCAGCTAGTTCTTCCTTCATGGTTTGCAGTTACTGACAATAGATATCTGTCGTAATCGTTTGGCCAGATTTTAGACAGCTGTAGTGAACGACACCGGCGCTAGTCCACCAAACACTCACAAGTAACTTTTTCTGAGTCAATTTTCGTTTAGGGCAGGATTTGGCTGGGTCTCCAGGGTTCAGCCATTGCGACGAGCGCTTCCGATTATCGTACTGTATCCACTTTTCATCACAAGTAATGATTCGATTTAAAATCCCTTCATTATTGTGTCGGTTGAGCAAAGTAACACAGCAGTCGACGCGTGTTTGCAAGTTCGATTCACTCAATTCATGAGGTACCCATCGTTCAAGTTTTTTTACTTTCCCGATTTGCTTCAAGTGGATTAATACAGTTTTGTCACTTACCCCGAAGCCTGCAGCTATCTCTGAAGTGCTTTGTGATGGATCCGCTTCCACAATAGCCTTTAATTCTTCATTTGGAAAATGAAGAATTTGGTCTCCGGCCGTCCACGGGGTTGGTTCTGAAGGTCGAAATTTCCAGAACGAAAACGTTGAAACCAAAAATGTACCGTGCTTTCTTTTGCGACACCAGCGCCGTACACATCATTAATCCTTCGAGCTGTTTCTGCAGCACTGGTGCCACGGTAGAACTCGTACTTGTAAATATACCGATATTTCATGTTTTCCATTGTGCGGTAATAAGCGACGCCAAAAAAAAAATAATGAGGAAAAAAACAAATGAATGACTGTTTTCAAAACTCAAATGTACCAGCTAAATGAATTTATAAATTTGAATTTGGAGTTCTTAACCAAAGAGGAGATATTTCAGATCAAAGTGGTCAGTACGACAAAACGCTAATTTCATATGTAAGGACCCAATATAAGGAACCACTGTGCAAAACTTCTTTAGAGGTTAATTTTTCAAAATCTACCAAATGGCAGATATATGTTTAATTTTTTATTTCGTAGTTTCTTTACATTTTACGAAGTTTTGGTTTATTAGGCACACATTATTTCCTTCATTTTTCATTTGTTTTGTATCAACTTTGACACCCCCTTTTTCTCCTTTACGTTACGGGTTGATTTTTTAAAATAAGAAAAATATATACTAAGTATTTAACTATTAAATCGTTTACAAACATAAATGCACTCTGACACCTCTTTTTAAAAAAAGTGTCACAGTGAAATTAAAAAAATGCATTTAAGAACCTAAAACTTTGTGCATAAAAACAAAAACTACGAAATTAATACTTACACATATTTTTCCGTTTTGAAAAATCAACCCTTTAAGGGACAAAAGGGGTAGATATGTATGAAAAAAATAAAAAAACGCGTATGTACATTCAATTAATCTATTGTTGAATACCTTTACCTTTGTGTATAATAGTATCTACCTATAGTAGTTATACTTAAACCTACCTACGTTTTATTATAACGTTGATGCAGTTAGATAAATACTATGTATTAATTTACAGCAATTTTCATCTTAAATTGAATGTTTATTAAATTGAATTGAGTTGCTCTGCGAACGGAACGAAAGCATTTTTGTGTATTAGGAGGAAAATGTTCAATGTAAAGATGAAATTAAGGAGCGGAGATGACAGTTACTTCTATATAAGAGATTGAATAAATCAACAAATATCGTCCATTTTTCATGGTTAGTAATTCAGATTTCAACGTAGGCAACGGAAAATTCTGAACGATATGACTGTTCCATTTGTACACGATACACGTGGATCCGTTCGGAAAGTTTTTCACAATCAAGAATATGTGCTATACATACCATAGGTATGTGTAGTATATACCAGACACATTCTCGATTTGTATAATACACTGATTTTCCATTGGAACTTTATGACGGTGTTATTTTTTTAAATTGGGAACTAAGGAGAATTTAGAAATGAAAGTCACTGAGCACTATTACATACATAATAGTCCGTTTCAATTTGACAAATAGGTAACAATCTTTTGAATGCATCAGTTAACGCTCCAGAAGGTAGTTTGGCTTATGGTCGTCCGTACCGTAACATGAAGTAAAACTGATCGGTAATCACCACAACGCGTAGTGGTAAAAAATCATAAGAAACGCGAGCCATGACGAAAATTTTAATTTGAGATCTTTTTAGTTAGCCACGTGGTTAGACGCGTTGTGGCTGTATTTTACGTGTCACAACGGGTGTTGAATTTGCATTTTGCACCCGAGAATTTCCCCTTGACTTGGTTATTTCCCATTTGAAATTGAAATAAGTATTTTTGAAAAATAACTAAATATTCAAAACTGGAAAAGTACTTTTAATATAATTTACATGTTAACATAAGTATACAAAATCCAAGCAAATATAAAACTTACTATTCCTTAAACCGAATAAAGTCCAGTAAACATTTTCCCCGTTTTTAAATAAACTCCGGGCAAAATAGGTTTTTCTAATAAATAATTACTCTCGTTTTTCTTTCTCACTATATTTTTCTTTTCCTGCTCAACGGTAGTCTCAAGTGAGTATTATGTTGTCGACATAGACCACAAGCCGTTGCGGTCGTTTTTTCGCTCGATGAGCGTTTCCGTTCTTTGGGCCTAATACGTATTAAACTAGTTTTTTTTTTAAGCTCTATATTAATTATTTTTATAATAAACAAATAATGTTGTAATTAGTCGTCACTATTGTGACTATTTTTTTATTTTTTTTTTCCGATATAAAAATTACCTGCGCAATATTCTTTCAAATATTCTCCCAGCTCCATTAATTTCGGAGATATTGAATTTTGAAAAACACAATTTTTAAGGACATTTTTCAAGTTCATTCTAAAACTAAAAACTGGTGTTCGTGATATAATGATTAGACGCATAAATCAATACCCTATTTATTGATATACATACGAGTATATTACGTAGCACTCATCAGGCCCCCATATACTTTCACTATCGTCTTCTTCTATAGTAGGTATAGTCCAAATTATACAACGGTTGATTCTACAAAAAGTTGAATTTTTTTTGTGTAATAATACAAGCTACAATTTTGTCATAAAAATATTTCTCGAAAAATTAAGTTTTTCAGTTGCAAAAAATTAAAATTAACCTATTCTAAACTAAAAAAAACTGTAAAAGGAACTGAAAAGATGTTAAAAATTATGTTGACAAGATTCTTAATAAACATTTTTAAATTCATACTTATTTTTATACCTTAAGGAGTAGGTACCTAGCAGAAAAATCTACGTAGATTTTCAAAAATTCACGCTATACAAATATTTTTAGTCACTTTATGAATTAGGTACCAACATACTTATCTGGAATAGATTCTTAAACTTATATGCTACCTGGGATGTTATAATTAATTATACTTTACGTTAGTTACCAATTATTCCGTGATTATACTGTTTCGTTACGACAAAAGTTCAGATCTACTCATAACAAGCAGGACTCAACAAAACATACGCTGTTTTAAAAAGTATTAACTGCTGATCAAAGAATCACATTTAGAAAAATACAGGAGTTATCCATTAATGCATCAATAAATCGTATTTATATCTAGAAGTAAAAAAATTTTGGATACCTCTCAATAATTATTATCAATGAGTGGTATGTGTAAACTAAAACTAATACAATCGTGAGAACAATAAAAATCATAAAAGAATAAGAAACAGGTTAGGCGTTGAAATATGGCTATACTATTTTGAAAGTTTAGTTCAAAGCTGCTCAAGTAACACAAAGAAGCTGTAAAAGAGCTGAATAACGGGCTATTTCTTCTGTTTAGCTGTTGAAGAAAGTTGCAGTAATGCTGTATAAGCGTTTATACAAAACTTATAAGCGTAATTTGGGCCACAAATTATACAGCCCAGGGCTGCAGAATGACTGGTAAAAAGGTCTTCGAAGTTGACTTAAAGCGGACTAAGTGCTGTTTTAAAGCAGACAACTAGATTTATTTTGTTAAAGTTCCCTTTCGTACAGCTATTGCGCAGTTTTAATAGTAAGAAATGCTGTATTTCCAAAATTTTAATACATTTTCAATTATTTGACACTTAAGGCAGCATAATACTATTTTCCGGTCAATTTTAACAAGCGAAAAGCAGGAAAATGGCCGAGTGATTACTATTGGAAAATTCGATAAGTAAATACCTATTTTTCCCTATAATTGTATGTGCGAAATATTATTGCAAACATCAACTTACTGTAAAAGTGTATGTATATATATATCAAATTTTTCACGCACCCACCAAATAATGAATTAACCGAAACAAATATGTGGAAAAGTGAACATTTTTTAAATAATTAACAAAATAACACTTAGTTTCGGCTCCCATCTTTCATTCCCACAAATCTTAAATTATTAAAATTCATAAGAACACAAAGAATATATTAACATAATGGCGACAGTTTGTTAAACAGCTGCAAGCGTCGGAAACATAGTTTATGAAGCGTTAGGTTACAGGGAAGCTGCATTAGGCCATTCGTGGCAGCCTAAAGCTGGTATACTGGTGTAAGAGATTATTTAAATTGATTAAAATTATACAATTGGATAAAATAAGTGTTTTGTCATACATTCTGTTTAGGGTTCGGCAGTGCGATTCTCTAACGCAAATTAGTCTAATTCACATCTGAATCCGCGGTGACATTGTGAACTGTGAACTGGTATTCTCTAAAATCGACAGAGATAGTAGCGTCGCTTCGATATGAGCGACGGCGTGTTGTACTATCGTAAATGAATTTTTCGACGTTTTGCTAAATATAACAATGTAATCTAAATAAAACAAGTTTTATTAAACGTAATTATCTCAGAAGAAGTTAAAATATAGTAACGCGAAATCTCAATTGAGATGTTTATTTTTAAAGCAATCCCTAACAAACTCCAATCAAAGATCACTTCACTTCGGTTCTAGTATGTTTAGTGTAGAGAATTCAATTCGAAAGCCGAGTGAGTTCGAATGCGGAATGAGGTGAAGTGTAGAGCGAGCCTCGCTTTTTTTTTTTATTTCATGTAAGTGGCTATGCAGGTCCTGCCAGACCTGTGTCACTGCGACCAAACTTGATCTATTGTGATCGCCACTGTGTTATAAAACACTGCCAAGTCCCACTGTAGTCAAAAACTGCAAGGTATTCCTTGGAGTGATGTGCTGAACCTCCTCCGGACTCAGAAAATACTGGCCGAGGCAGGATCGACGAGTGCGCATCAGTGGTCCGCAGTCACACAAAGTGTGCATAGGCGTTTCATCCGCTACCCGGCAGTACCGGCACATTCTTGTGTTGGAGAGCCCCATATTAAACATGTGCTTATTTAAGCAACAATGCCCAGTAAGTGCTCTAACCAAGATACGCAAGTTGTTCCGGCTCATTGCCGTGACACTAGAAGCCACCTTGCGATTATATGGCTTTATTAGGGCTTTGGAATGCTCCTGGCCCGGTATATTCTTCCAATACTCGCAAGACGCTTTGAAGCAGGATTTCCACAAAATCAGTTGAGCCTGGCTTTTGGGGATACCACAAAAAGGTTCTGGACCAATAAATGTGATTTTGGTGCCGGCTCTTGCGAGTTCGTCGGCATCTTCATTGCCTACGATACCCGCATGGCCAGGAACCCATCTTAGAATCACTCTGTTTTTATTTCCCAGTGTTTAAAGTAGTCACGCAGTTATTAACTAGCCTCGATGTGATTACATTCGAGGCCAATGCCAAAAGAGCTGCCTGACTATCAGAGTGTATGTATATAGTTTGGTTTACGTAGTGCTTTTTAATGTTAATGTCCGCACATTCAATAATGGCGAACATTTCAGCCTGGAAAATGGAGGCGTACCTCCCAAGATTCAGGCTCCTCTTGAAACTTGGGCGCACTCCAAAAATTCCACATCCTACGTCGTTATCCGATTTTGAGCCATCGGTGTACCAAAGTAGACCGCCAGGTTTCCAGGTCATTCTTCCTTCAATCCAGTCATCCCTGGAAGGCATCTCTACTATAAAATGTTTTTCGAAGGTACACCGCGGGAGCATAACGTCAGTGGGCATACTCAGAATCGGAATATTCGTTACTGAGTCTTGAAAAGATCTCAGTTTCTGCTATAACCATTTCGTTCCGTCCTGGGCGGATAGTTTGTGAATACTGCTCCTCGCCTCCTTTAACACATACAAGTGAAGGGGCGGTAGGTTCAGCAAAGCATTTAACGCCTCACCCGGCGAGGTCGACATGGCTCCGGTTGCTAATAGACAGGCGGTTCTCTGCAAGCCACCTAGCCTATCTATCACAGTCTTCTAGTGGGCTTTCTCGTACCAGACCACAGAGGCATAACTAATTGTCGGCCTCACAATGGCTGTATACAGCCACAGAACGACTTTTGGGCTCAGACCCCAGTTGTTCCCTGCCATCCGACTGCAAGTACCTAAGGCAATTTTTGCCTTTTGCAAGGTACTTATGATATGACTGTTCCACGTCAGTTTTTGGTCAATTATAACACCCAAATACTTAACTTCAGTGGAAAAAGGTATCGATTTACCGTTTAGTCGTGGAGCTACCAACCTATCCAGGCATCGCTTCCTCGTAAACGGCACAATTACTGTTTTATCAGCATTGATCGATAACTCGTTCTCTCTACACCATTCAGTGATAGTGTCGAGGTCTCGTTGTATAACACAAGAAATAGTGTTTAGGCTGAAACCTCGGACTATAACTACCAGGTCATCTGCATATCCCTGAGTGTCAATCCTAAGGTCAGCCATTTTATGCAAGAGCTGGTCCACTGCGAGGGTCCATAGATGGGGTGATAGAACGCCACCTTGAGGACATCAGCTCATTGTGGAAAATGTCAAGGCTGTTTGACAGAGTGCTAGTTTGGCTCCTCTGTTAGAGAGCATCGAGCGTACCCATCTAGTAGTTGTAGGGTCAACCATCTTGGATTCGAGACCCCTAACTAATGTACTGATGGGGGTATTATCGAAAGCTCCCTCTATGTCTAAGAAGGTACAAAGTGCTACTTCTTTATCTTCAACTGCGTTTTCTACTCTGTCAATGAGACTGAGCAGAGCAGTTACTGTAGACTTACCTCTACTATAGGCATGTTGAGTATGATAAATAGGTATTGTAGCCAATGGCCCATCCCTAATAAATCTGTCTAAAACCTTTTCCATGGTCTATAACAGAAATGAGCTAAGGCTAATGGGCCTAAAGGACTTTGGTAGTCCGTAGTCCCTTTTCCCCGCTTTAGGTATAAATATTACCTTTACTGTAGACCATGAATCAGGTATGTACCCCCAGGCATAGCTAGCTCTGAAGATATTAATAAGGTGCGGCAGGAGGACATCAGTCCCTTTTTGTAGGTGTATGGGACGTACACCATCCTCTCCGCAAGTTTTATGTGGTTTGAAAGAGTTGATCGCCCACTTTATTCTGTTAGCTGTTATTAGTTTGACCGCTCTATGCCAGTCCTCCTTCTGAGGTCTATGTAGGGTGGTCTGTGGTGCAGAGTCCGATCTTTTACGGATTGCCCCAGGAAAGTGGGTCGTTGCCAACAACTCTAACGTTTCGCTTTCACATGTTGTGAATGAACCGTCTGGCTTTTTAGGCAGCCCAATTTGATTAGGTTTGGATTTAGAGAGCACTCTATGGAGTCTTGCTCCTTGAGGCATATTACTAATTTCCTCACAGAGCCTCCTCCATGAAGCTCTCTTTGCCTTCCTAATTTCTATGTTGTAATCAGTTAAGGCTTTACTACAGGCCTGCCATTCACGAGTCCTTTTAGCCTTATTAAATAATTTGCGTGTCTTTGCTCTAAGCTTCGCTAGCTTAGAGTTCCACCACGATACTTCTCTTTTGGAGGTCTTTATTTTTAGCGGAAAACAGTCTTCATAGGCATTTTTGATGCCTTTCGTGATCATGTGCACTGCTAAATCTAGACTCACCCACGTTTTAAGACATTTAGGAATTATTTCCAGGTTAGCACCTAGTCTTTCATTATACAAGTTCCAGTCCGCTCTCCTAGAATCCCTATATGTAATAGTTTGATTAGCTAAGGAAGCCCTGATATCAAAGCGAATATGTCTATGATCAGACATAGAGTTCTCGTCACTGACCCGCCATCCAACTATGTGTCTGGCTATGTTGCCAGTGGAAAAGGAAATGTCTAGCACTTCCTGTCTGACACGCGTTACAAAGGTCGGTTCACAGCCTATGTTTAACGTGTAAAAGCAATTAACCGTTAGAAAATCATACAGTAACTCACCTCTAGCATTGATGTCCGAGCTCCCCCAGGTGGTATGGTGAGCATTGGCATCACAGCCCACCAGAAGCTCAGCGTTATGTTTCCGAGCGTAAGCCGCTACACGCTGTAGGTCTTCAGTGGGGTCTTCTTTATCTCCAGGTAAATAGGCCGAGCACAAGATTACTCTAGCCCCATCCCACCCTTGGAGATTTACGAACGCTGCAACCAGATCGTCAGAACACAATTCTGGAACAGGTAATAGATCAATTTTATTATTGAAAATGATACAAGCTCTAGGCTTTTTACTACCGCTATTGTAAAGTATATTACCGGCGGCATTTAGGCCTAGGATTTTTGAATTTACCACCCAAGGTTCTTGAATCAAGGCGAGGCTTACTTTGTCCACAACAAGACAGCGCTCCACAACCGCTGATGCAGCAACGGCATGGTGAAGGTTAGCTTGGAGGATCCTCACCGATGGGCGGTATGTCATAAGCCAGCAGAGGGCTTTGGGTTTGCGGGCTTTGTTCCCCTTTTCTGCGGACGTAGTCGTCCACGAGAGGGAGGTAGCCCGGTCGCCGTAGCACCTGTAGTACTTGCACCGGAGCCTCTATTTACACCCCCACCCCTTGCTGCCGGTCCAGAAGGCCTTTTACCCAGTTTGACTTGGGGTTTAGGCGCTTTACTTATCGGCTGCGTGGAGTCACTAGAGGTGGAGGGTTGTGGGTTCTCTGGTGTGTTAGCCGTTGACTCATTAGTATCATGGCCACCCTTGGCCTTAAAAACAATTTTTCTAAAGCCTAGGCTGACCCTGTATTCCGTGGCTTTGAGAGCTTCAGCAGAAGGGTCGTCAATAGAGAAGGTCGCAAAGAACCCACTCTCCTCGTCCCTAACTGCCAATGTCTTCCAAAGCCGGGTATTCAGCCCCTCATTTTGTATCCGAAGCAGATTGAGGGCGTCATTCACAGACTGCACGTCCCCGCTCGGTACAAAAGTCGAGACAACAACAGGCTTAGGCAGCTCGCTTTCCGATATCACAGAAAGTTCCGCCTCAGGCCACGGTTTTATTTTTGGTATTTCATTCACCAGCCAATCTTGGCTGGATTGATTCTCGCAAGTAATCAATATCCAGCCTGGCCTGTGCATGAAGCCCACAAATTTGGGTCCCGCTCCACTATCCGATATCTTTGCGATCTCTTGGATCAGTGTGCTACGAACCCGCTTCATTTGGTCCTCGTTCATGGGAGTCGTGTTACGAACTCCCACTCGCGAGGACCCAGCGATCTCTTTAAAGCTTGGTTTTGCTTTATTAGCAAGTTCCACTTTCGGACCCTTGTTAGTGTTATCCACCTTCGGAGCCTTGCCACGTTGGTCCATCTTTGGAGCCTTGGTAACACTCCCCGGAGGGGATTCCTCCTCCGATCGAATTCGCTTGACCGCCTTTGATGGAGGAGTTTTGAGCTGCGGCAGATTGGCCATAGGCCGACGGCACAAAGTTAGGGCCTCTTCGGCGCCTACGTTTGCAGCCCGTAGCTTCCTAAACCGTTTCCGCGCGGCTCCCGATAACTTCCTCTTTCGAGGTACGTCATCAGTATGTGCGTCTCCGCTTTGGTTCGTCACCATTTGTGAGCCGGAGTCACCGGCTACAGTTTGGCTCGTCCCAGCGCTAGACGAACTAGTACTAGTACTGGGCGTTTGGGTAGCCATAGGCTCGCCCTCCGACCCAGCAACTTGCAGTTTTTCTACTTCAGATTTCTCTGAAGGAGAAGAAAGGAGTATGGAGTTTATTTGGTTTATATCCATATAAGTCCCACGAGTAGCTAGGGAAGTAAGGATTACAACCGGCAGAGCCCCGCATGCCGGATGAAAGGCGAAAATACTCTCCGAGGCGCCCTGGTATCGGAGAGACACCGTTCACGACTGAGCTCCCCCTCAGCCACGCATCCAACGGCACGGTACGTTTGACACCTTGGATTGGGGATAATCTTTTCGCCCACAACTAGCAAGAGTTCAGTATTTACCAAAAAGTTACTAGTAGTGGCCCAGGGTGCACCGGCTAGAGGGTTTACGTTCCAACAAGGCGTACCGTATTGGACTGAAAATCCCCATCGCACACGTGGAGGTAGATCATCGTTCGCACCCCAAGCCTCGCTTGGGAGATTTGATTTTTACGTAGTTCTTATTTGTGTTATCAATCACATCCATGACTTGACATAAGTATGTTTGACAAACTGAAAAAGAATAAATAATCATTGTTATTTTTAGTTTCACCTTGAATAATGCCGCCCGCCTTTGACTTCTTTTAAAACACCTTCAACTTCTTTTACAGAATGATTGTACTTACACACGGTTAAAGGTAAACTGGTAAAAATTCAATTACCAGAACGACAGCTAGAATGTAAACGAAATTTGAACAGTTAAAGGTAAACTGGGCTTAAAAATTCAATTACAAGAACAACAGCTAGAATGAAATCGCTCAAGTGAATCATCAAAAGCTAGATCAAAAGACTCAAAAGTACGAAATGAGACGGAACATGAGAATAGCTATGAAAGTGCTGACAGCGACGTTAAGAAAACAGACTAAGAAGAAAACAATGAAAATGAAAACCAAATAGAAATGGAAGAAGTGAAAAATAAAGAAATCGTTACTGAAAATGAGATATCTCTGGGTTGATTGTTTCGGTACTTTTTAATAGATTTTCAAAGATATTTTTATACATACTGACATAGTCGTTTTTCATATATGTATTATACGTAATAGTTATACCTAATACATATAGGTACCTAAATAATATTCTGTTGTTACATTATATTTTATAATCTACACCGTGAAATTTTCATGGTTTCCGAACCAAAAATAATGATTTTACACATAAAACTGAACAAATTTACCTATAATATAAGATTAAAAGCTCGATTTTTTTTACTTTCATGTAAAATGTCCTACTAAGTCGTTTTGTATGAAAATTATTACCGTGCTTTTAATTTTTTACGTGTAAAGTTGTTCAATTTCGGAAACCATAAAATTTACACGGAGTATAATAGAATAGTTTTGTAATGTAGAATAAAAATATCATATTTGTAAATGTAACAATAATAATAAACAATAATAAAAATAACAAAAGTCTGCAGTAGTCTGAAGATCGTGATAATGATAATGTTAAATTTTAATTAGTTATATGTAGTAACTAGTAACCAATGTGATTCTTGAATGTTGTGTATCAATTTGTTTATAACCCTCAAGTTCTAGTTGTAGAAAGATATTAACGTAATCTCGTGACTGTGATTGTACAAAGCTTCTAAATAAAAAGCCGTAATATTACTGTTTATGTTACCATTTTATTTTAAAAGTAACCTATAATGTATGCATCAAAATATGTACAAAAATAAAATAATAATACTACTAAATAATAATTTTATATTTTGGGGGCTTAAATAAAATATATTATTGCAAGAGAAATTTTATTTTATTTTCGTATATTAATTTAATTAAAGAAATACATTTTTATTATTATATTATGATGATTTAATGAGGTATGAGAGGTAAAGCAATCGTCCGGCTAAATTCGACTCATTTTGCTATTGTACAGTTCATTCATTTTTTGTAGTTGAGAATACCTAACCCGCTTCATTACAAAGCGTCGGGCGAGGCTTGACTTTTGAACAGAGCTGGTTGAAATTCTGTACATAACAAAACAGCTAAAAGCTGTACTTTTGCAAAATGTACCCTTGAACGGCTACCGTGTTAGTAGACCATTAACGTAGACCGTAACACAATTTATACTCTTGAAATGAACTTGTATAGTTTTGAGCTTTAGAAAAGCATTCAGTGCCGCTAACATTCATCTTAAACCGTAATTTAATCTCTTCTAAAGTCATAAGCGTAATACGGATAGCAAAAGCTGTATAAAAACTGTATAAGGGAGTACGTTATACCTATATACTCTTCGCTGAGTTCAAGAGTTTATGCAGTTTTAAGCTGCGAAAAATTTATAAGGTGCTGTTACACAGAGTTTGTTAACTTCAAACCCTTTTATACCCCTATAGTAGAACTTGGCGCTGAATATCGTTGATTACTTGGTTCTTGCATTTGTGTTGCTTGGGTGTTCGCTTTGGAAATAAGTCGGTACCGAAAAACTCAAACAAGAGAAATCAATAAGGTGTGAAAGGTGTTCTGATCAGTGTTATGGATTCACAGAAGATTGTCTTTGCCACCGCATATATATATATGGACGTTTATTCGTCGTAATTACAATATTGTTGAAAAAACTGAATAAACCAAGTCACGTAGCCGTAGTTCTTAGACCGACTGCGTCTTGCTGTGTTAGAGCGCACTCCTTACAGCCTCGACCTTACAACTAGCATGGTTGCTTCCGGTTAATTAAAGACCAGTTCAATGGACGGCAATGTAAGAGCAATAAAAATTTAATGGGTGATTAAAATGACGTTCGCACTAGTGTTACTGAGGAGGAGGCAAAATAATTTTTTAATAAATGATTTAAACGTAGTCAAGAACTTCAGAAAAAATGTAGACTACAATATAAAGTATGATATTTAAAGAAACATGATGTATGGTTACTGTTTTGCAAAAATTTTGCAATAGTCTACGTACATATCACACTCTGAGTGATAAATGTACGAGGCGAAACGTCAGCCACCGCGGCTACACCATCTCTTGCCATCTCCTCTCTTTTAGAATTCCTTTGATATTTTCGTCGAAAGTACTCTGAGGATTTTCAAATGCAGTTCAAATAGTTATAGTTACATAATAGTTTATAATAATAATAAATTATTAATTCCGGAGATTCCATTGTAAATCATATGACTAACATTTCTTATTAAGTTTAAAATATCATTGTATATTTCCTCTTTTTTATAAAATATGAATTACACAATTAGGTCCCAGGTCATTCAATGCTTTCTGCAATTACCTAATTTGACACTTGTTTAAATGACACCTTTCTACAGGTGCAGTCTACCCACCCCTTTCATTGTTATGGCTAGTTCCGTTTAATCATTTATATTTACCTATTACTTTTCATGAAACATAAGTACACAAATATGTAAAACCAACTGCGCTCCTCGTTAATCGACCAAGTCCACATAAAGCTAATTTTCCTGAAAGCCTTCGTCGACGTGTTGCTAAAAGTTATTGCTCATATTCGTAATGAAAACATCTCGTCCTGCAGTCGTCGTTGTGATAGCCATTGTGGACTATTTTGTTTACATTTATACCCCACGACTAATTGCGACGTAATAAGAGCCCTTTGACTAATCGTAAGCACTTGAATTTAGATATCGGCGCGCTCGGACACTCGTGTATGCGTGCGACTTTCGTAGCTTTATTGCAGTGTGAGCAACGAAGCGACTTCAGTATAAAATATAATTTTGATACTTTTCCGAATCAAAAGTTTCGATTTTTGTTAATATTTTTTTCTTTTTAGATAAATGCATATAATATTTGTAATTAGTATTAAGTGTTCTCGAGACGCGTTAAATGCATGTAAAGGAAGTAAAATAACTTTCCTTAACACAAATATTTAATTACATATTATAATGTTTATAGTGTCCAGTAAATAAAGGTCCGTAGTGAAACTAGGGGTAAATTAGGTCGAATCCTATCAGAATATGAAATTTCATGCCTCATTCCTCCTCACCCTCACGATTTTCGAGATATTGGCGATTTGTAACTATTTCGAAAATTTAGCGGAAATTTAGCAAATGCGGATATTTTACTATTCTGTTTTGTGATAAATGTTACAGAATAACTTAACTACTAAACCTAGTCATAGATTTTTCTAACACGGTTACGGTTTTCTCACAAAGAAGGACCAACTCCAGTTTTTTAGTTCTAGTCGTCATGGTACAACTGTGATTAAAATCTTTAAAAAATCTTTAAAAAATCTTTAAAAGATCTTTAAAAAAGAAGAACTAGGCTAACATGCCCAGCTAAATCAAAAAATTGCTCATTTAATGTACATTTAAAAATGGTATAATAATTACTATCTTTTAGTTAAAAAGATATTGCTATTTTACTACAAACGGAGCCCATTCTGAAATTATTCCTAAGTTTTTTCGACTATTCTTAATGATTTTTAAAATCGTCGATTAAAATAAAACAAAACAAAATTTTTAACTTTAATGCAATTTTAATAAAAACTAAATCGAGTCATTAATTTTCACTTAAATTTAAAGAAATTGCATTTATGCATTAAGTTAAACTATTTGTCTCTTTTTAACCGACATTAAAAAAAAGAGGATGTTCTCAATTCGTCTGTATGTTGTTTTTTTTTTGTATATTTGTTACCTCATATCTCCGTCATTTATGAACCGATTTCGAAAATTCTTTTTTCGTTTGGTAGGTAATATTTCAGAGGTGGTCCTATTTAAATTTCATAGATATTGGAGCTTGGACTTCGAAGATACACTAAATAACGCGACCTGGTTATAACCTTTATTTATATTGATGATTCTCTTCTCGTTGCGCTCCGGAATTTGAAAGAATTTAATTGCAGAGCTGCCTAGATATTTTTTCTTTATAAATACGATACACATACCTATATAATTAAATTTGACAGTTATTGAAGTTGGTGCCAAATCAAGGTGCAACAACAGAAAGTTATATTAGTTTGATAGACTAGGCACCGACTTAAATAACTGTCAAATTTAATTATAGTGTAGGTATGTCTATCGTATTTACAAACTTATTTTAATTGTACTTGAGTTTTGATTAGTAAAGGATAGTTATTTTATACTTTTCAGTGTTTTTTTGAAGGCGGTTTTTTTTTTAATAAAAATTTTATGATTGTCTAATCAATGTACCTACGTCGACGTTTGTGAATGTTTACCAACTATATCCATCACTAAAAATTGTGCCCCTGAGCTGTCGCTCCTTAAAAATGTGTTTCATTTCAAAGCTTACCAATATGCAATCAATAGCAAAAAAAGATAAGATAAATAATAGGCATATCACCACACTTTTGTGCAAAATACTGGAGCAAATGAAAACAATAAATTTTTTTCATATCTTGAAGATAACAAACTGCTTAGCTACCGGAAATATTAATTTCGCATACTTATATCGGTGTGCAGGAGGTTTTCTTTACGTCACTCCCATTTGCGGTGAAGTTATTGAAAAACGTGATAAAGCTCTTCCCGTCTCTCTTGATATTTCCAAAGCCTTTGATGGGGTCATGAATCTTATAGTTAAAATTCCAGGATATGGATTCTTGGCTGACTTGTGCTCCTGAGTGAACGGTCTATACGAGTATTCTTAGACCACTGCGTACGTCTGAGGCTAATAATAATAATAATATCAACAGGCTAACCACCGGTGTTTATTAGAGATTGTTCGCTCTGCGACTCTTTTTCTGTTGTTTATAAACAATTTACTTTCTTCTAGCCTTTTGGGTGAGTGCCATCCAGCGACACCGAGATTTTATCTCTCAGATGGGTTTTATTAGAGAGTTAAGAACCAAGCATTGTAAAAGGTATCCGTCTGAGGCGAAAACAATCGTGTTGTATTCAACACTAGAAAAACACAAGCGTGTTTGTTCACTGTGAAAAAGAGTTCCTTGGGATTGGTTCCTACTATTAAAAATATAGCCACCTTGTTTTAGAGATATAATCTAACATGAATTTCGGCGGTTTAAAATCGAAAGCGGTATATATCGCTGTGACAGCTTGCAAAGCTCATAGAATACTGTTGCCACTTTAGGATTGGCTCTGTCGGCTAAGCTTTAGATGAACTACGTAAAATAACCTAAAGACACTTTTTGCAAGTTAAGAGTTTAACGCCCGATCAGAATCGGCTCTATACGAACATTTTTAGGTTAGGTTAGTATGTTGACCATAACGCGCGAGCTGAAAGATCGGAGCGAGCGTGCCGCGGCAGCGGCCGGCGAAGCGCCAGAACAGAATCGGCGCATTAAATTTGACTGCTCAATCGCAAGAAATCGCAAAAATCGAATTCAATCACCGAGACCTCAATAATACACCTCCGTCATGTATAAAAACACGTAAGCAGTAGTACTTCTAAAGTACTTCCGTTCTGTCAAGTATCAGTTGGATGCGTTGGACTCCGTTGACCGTCGAGTTAGGAGCTTCAGAGGCGTTTGCCTGTTAACATTTGCCTGTACAATTATATGCTTAAATTGTCTGCCTGTACAGTATCATCATGTATCATCTGCCTGAATAGTTTCCTGCCTTTTGGTACTATAAATAATATACTTGAAAAGGAAATAAGTATGTTTAGTACTGAACGCATTTACCATTGGGAGTAATATTTCACTATGAATGATTCATGGAATGGGAAATCTAATGTAATGGCGGCTGATCGTGTTGAGTGTTCTATGATATAACTGTAAATGTACGTGGGGGCGCGAGTTGATTCTTTTTGGACGGACTGGCTTGCTTTGGTTATTTTAAGCGGAACACAATCGAATCATCTTGATGTCTCTTTGTTACAGCTCACAGCAATTTTTATTAGAGACATTTCTATGTTAAACAGCTGACATTTTGAATAAATAGAATCATAATGGAAGAAGCCATAATGTGTTACTGCTCTTATCACCTGTATCAAACAATTTTTCGTGTCTCATCGTGTATCTTATTGAGTGTAACCATGAGTAAAATAATTAGCTATAGTAAGTTTGGCAACCTCGCACTGTCTGCGTGTCAGCTCATGACCGGTTCGACGTACAATATGTTGCAGTACTTAAATAATTATTTGCAAAATACTCATAAATCTTAAGTGTTTTGATTATTAGTATTCACAAAAATAATAATATGTTTAGCTGTGTATTGTTGTACTGTAACCCCTCCCTGGTCACGCACATTGGCACTCACTAGTCTAGAACCTAGGTCTAAAAAAGACGGACACGTTCTTAAAGCAAAAATTCCGTCCATATGATTCTTGATCTGAGGGTGGAATAATATGTACCTATGTATGTAGGCGTTAGTGATGACCCAAAGATGGATGTTAACTTCATAAGACCCGTTTTGACTTTTGAGGGCTAATTTTGGGAGCTGAGTAGAAAGTTAAAATTTGTCCAGCTAACAGTTTAAATATTCTTCAGAGAATTAAAGAGAAGGCAAATTGGGTAGTCGAATCCAACTTGATCGTTTCTCTTCTCCCTTTCGAGAATTTTAAAAATTTTAATGAATGTACCTAAAACTTTACTCGAAGTTTAAACAGAAAAATGTAGTCCTATGTCTTATGTCCTATGTTATGTGATCTTTCGTATATTATATGAACATGTCATTTTAAAATATAAATGGTACGAAATTTTTTACGCGCAAATTGAATTCGCATTTCACCGATTTTTGTTTAATTATTTTATAAAAACTTTAAAAAAATTGTGTTCCTCACTAATTTTACCATATCTCCGAAAGTGTCACAAGTGTGTATCTATGTGTGTATGTATGAAAAAATCATGACCATTGAAAATAAGATGTATTAAAATTATCGAGATATGCAGTCATAATCTATGTTCGACACCATTTTTAGCGATGGGCAGTTAGTAAACAACTGACACTATGTATAGAACTTGAACTTGGTTGGGTTTTTAGTTATTTTCTCATAGACTGAAAGGCATTAAGCGCGACCAACCTAGTAGCCCTACATGTTTAGAGACTACCGTTTTAAAGCGAGTGGTTCTGTTCGCCTGAGAGGATAATTCGCGGTCCCAGGGGGCTTTGATGTTCAGCGGCCTTGAGGGGCATGCGGCGGAGCGTGAGTCAACGCTGCTCTGATAGTGAACGAGCCAAGAACTTGACCTTTATTCGCATCCAAATGCCTCCACAGCGAAGTTGTTATGCATAAGCTGCTGAAAACTTCAAATGAGTAAAGATTGTTTTAGTTATGAAAATATAAATCTTTTAATTTCTTAAGTTTTTAAAGTAAACGCGTAATGAGGCGAATTGAGAAACACTACGACTTTGTCCAAAGTTTTAACGTAAATGTACAAAAAGCAAATGTAGAGTTTTTTCAAACAATTTAAAAACCTTTGGTAGTGAGCTTGTATCGAGCTACCTATTTGCGGGCGATGGGCTCGAAAATTGACTGATCGCGTGCACCAAGTACGTAATATTGACCTGTGACCTTACACCTACAATGCCAATGTTATCAGATTTCCTTCGATATTAATTTACGAGCACGGAACAAGCGCCCGGAGTGATCATAATCTTATATAATGCTCATTAAATATTACTCATCTGGATTGTTTTATTCGGGTCGGTTAAGGTGCTCGTAGCGTCAGTATCAGTAATGCTTCGGCATTTAATGCGCGTTCAACGAGGTTAGCGTGGGGTCATATGCCTATGTAGTAGATAGGTAGGTAAACAAATAACTACCTCTTCTCTGTGTAACTACCTATGCAATACATTAATTGTGTATTGCAGTTTTTATGTTGATTCCTGACACACTAACATTCCTAACATTTGAAATATCTTTGTTGTTTTTTGGTACCGACTCAAATTCGATTAAATTCTTTAGATGACAATGTAAAATTACATGGAACCAACAACAGAACTGGTGCGGCTTGTAAAGCGGCTGAAAAAGCTAAAGCATGCAAATACAGGGGTCTGGGTTCCGAATATGATTTTGTCCCATTCGGTGTCGAGACCCTTGGTCCGTGGGGTCCTAGCGCCATAAGGCTTTTTAAGGAAATAGCAAAAAGGTTAGTTGACATCACAGGAGATCGAAAAACTGGCAGTTACCTCGGACAAAGAATTAGTCTAGCTATTCAAAGGGGGAACGCTGCCAGTATCTTTGGAACCTTGCCTAAAGGGACTCCTCTTAAAAATATATTTTAGTTATTATATTATATTTTCTAAGGTTTTTAGTTTTAGGTTCATTGTTTTAGTATGTATATAGATTTATATAAGTATCTTAAGAACTATTGTAAATTACTATTAATTTAACTTAGTTACAATTGTAAAGGTAGATTCCATTTTTCTCTTTTTACTTTTTTTTTGAAGTTGATGTTCTTAATTCTTTTCTTAAAAAGTTATTATTTAAAGAGAGCTTTGCAACAAACAATGGTTAGGACTTTTTTGCGGGAACGGGAGAAGTAAAGTTTACATTTTCTGTAGATTTTCTATTTTCACTTTGAAATTTTTGAAGTACAAAAGTGATAGTATACTGTGTGTTACAGTTCTGTGCAAGTGTTGAGTTTCATAATAAATGACGTTGCCTGGACTGTAAAGATTCCAGTGCTAGTGGTAGGCCCGGCGTCTTATGTATGAAGTGAGTAGGAGACGGGCCGTACCTATAATGTTTGCCAGATATCCTGCTTTTGGCAGAACGTCTCGTTTATTAGCCCTCTCTGGACGTGTCCCATTACCTTGAGTGGGATGTTCAAAATTCCGCTTTTTCAACTTCAAACACTAGGGGATTATCATCATCTGATGTCATCTATATCTAAATGTTTTATTGTACTTATCAAGAATAGAGCAAGGCTGAGAAGATTAAGATTTATCAAAAGTATTGTTTACAGAACCGCACATTACAATTTACAGCCAGGTACTTCATAATAATACACACATTTTTTGGTCAATATTTATTTATATGTATTTATGTTGTATAATATCATGGAGGAATAAATAAATAGTTTGCTACTGTTACATGCGTCGATTTATAGAGAAGCTTTAAAAGTTTACTACTTAAGTAATTTGAACATTGATTTGCTTGTCCATTGAATAGGTGATCTTCACGCCAACCTTCACCTATCACCTCTGTGCCTATCACTGTTGAATTATTTTAACAAGCGACCTCGACCAAGCACGGTATCGATCGTGTGCACTCAGCTGAATGTGTTCGCGTCGTTTCTGTGAATTCACACCCTCTTCAGGACTAATTTATGGATCTGACCTGCATCACGAGTATATTTAGGTATTAACCGTTTATGATACCTATTGTCTAAGGTGAAGCTGAAATTGGCTACTGAAAACGTTGGTAGAACATGTTTAATCTGTCCCTTTTACTTTTAAAAATCAATAATAATTTTGAATGTAGGTAGGTAGGACCTACTCGTCAACAAATTGAAAGGAAGATTATTATAGAATATTATCAAAACGGACTGTAAAAATGTGAAAATGTGTGTGTGTGTGTCAATTTTAAAACAGTTATAGTTTAACTCGACCATAGTGTAAAATAAATAATATTTCTAATCTATGATTTAAAGATACATTCATGTATTTTATATCTATTTATACACAATATATAGATATAAAATAAATGGTGTTTTCCGCAGTAAATTAGTAGCCCAGCTATTAAAACGAAAAGTATCTCTTTTGTTTTCCTTGGAGTATTACTTGACAGTGGTCTGCATTAATCGCGCATTAGTGTGCAATTCCACTGACGTTAGAGAAAATATCGTTCTTCGTTTCGCAATAAAGCTCTCCACCACAGGGAGTACGAGATCGCCAGATTGACAGTAACACTGGCGGAAAAAATTAGCTAATAAGAAATACATACGTTTGTGCCTTTATCGAAGTGTTTTACCTATTATTGCATGAGTAGTTAGGTACTATATAAAAATAATTCAAGTGATTAAAAAGTGTATATTACTTTTTATAACATATGATTGATGCAATTTTTTATTATATTATAGCTATTTAAATATAGTAATAAAGTTATGGACAACAAAGCGTAATAAAGTAACGAAAAACGTTATGATAAAAACAGTTATTGAAATCAGTGTATAAACAAAGAAGTTATGCCCGAAAATAAAGAATATATATTAGGACGAATTGAGAACCTTCTTTTGAAGTTAAAAATTCCGTAATATTAGGAGTCTACTGGTGCTAAGGGGAGGAAGAGTAGTAGGCAGGAGGTAGCACAGAAATCCGCCTTTAATTATTTACATGTACGTAAGTTATTGTATTTTTACCCGCATCGACGAAGGTGAAAGAGGTTAATGATCTAATGATGTACTTCACTGGTCTGTAAGTGAGTATATAGGTATAGCGTTAGGTCTAGGATATGTAAGTTTGTACGTATATATGTATCTATGTATGATTATATGAGACTTTTTAATTCGAGATGAGTCTGAGTTTTTTTGCTGGTTCTTTTTAGAGTTATTGGTGCTTCTCAGTGTAGGTTTTTTTACTGAAACCATGGTAAGTTTCACGTTCGAAAATACACTGTAACTGGGCGTACTTGAATGCTTAATTACTTTGACTTTATAAAGCGGACGTCTCAAGATGACGATGAAAAACTCAAGTAATGATATAAAGACTTAAATGACAAATATTTGCAAATAAAATGAGATATTTATTGAATTTATTGCCGGTATCGGGGGCACAGTTCGAAAAAAATTAGTTAATTAAATAGTTATTGGTAGACCTTTCGTGCCAGATTGTGAACTATGAATAAGTGACGAACAATAATTTAATCTAAATTTAATCTAAGTACAAACGTGCGCGCTCTATCTTACGAAAAATACGAAAAAACAGTTATTTTCGTTTATAAAATTTAGAAGCATGAGTCGGATCCGTTAGTTCGAAAAATGTTAATCTCTGTTTTAAAAGAGGTCTCTTTGAAATTTATTTTCTGTTAAAAATTTAACCAATCGTGTAACGCAACTAGCAAAATGAAGTCAAAGAAATGAAGAATCAGTTTACCAAATACATCACTATTACCAAATACATCAGTATCACTATCATATGTTTTGTTTACTCAGAAAAATTGAGATCCTTGCCGTCAATATTTCCAATTCGTCGTTAACCCCTAAAACCCTAAACCGATTCTTAGATAATATTCGTTTTCACCAAGCTAACGGTTCCCTAGTAATGTCAAACATAGTTATGTGACGTTTTATTGGTTCGATAGTAACTATTGGTTTCTAAAAGTTGATCGATAAAACAGACATTATTACTTGTAGAATACACGTTACTTTCTTTTCATAATATAAACATTTTTTTTGTAATAAATCTTTTAATTTAAGAGTGAATAATTAAAGAAATATTACTATTTATTTTTTAATCATGGCTGTATGAGATTCTTGGCGAACTGTGTCATAACGACAAGGGTTCAAAATCAAGTTTCTAAATTTATGGGATTATTAACTACATAGGAGCTTCTAACGTTTCGCGAAAAGCAAAATCACTTCGGCAATGAAATTAAAGAATGAAACAGTTACCTACATATCTTTATTTCAAAGTTTTTGTTAAATATAATTACATATACTTCAGTTATGTGTTATTTTTATTTACATGCAACAGTTAATTCAAATGCAATCCAACAATTCGATAAAAATTTTAATTATGGGTAGTCATTATGCAACCATGGTTTGCTTTTGTTATTAGGTTATTATCTATCAGGTATCTGCCATACTATAACTATTCGTATTTTTATCTTCACCATTAAATACCTATGTAAAATTAAAATATTATTAATTAACCGAAGTTGAGAATTGTTTACGAGCTCGATTCTGCCCTTAATTGTTACTACCTTCAATACAGGGTCCAGATCGGTTTCAGATTAGATATTTTTGTGCATCTTATACTCGTAGATGTTATATAATATATCTATGTTATTTCTATGTAAAATATATAGGTATATAATATATACTCTACAGCGTCTTCAAATGATGAAGATGATATATATATATATATATATATATAGAATAGAATTAAATTTTTCTAAATGTGAACTCTTTGTTTCCAATTCTGTTCCAACTATTACAAAAAATGAAATCATTAATAAATTTAACAATGTGGCACCAAATATTAAAGTCTTGTCAAAAGAATCGCTGTACCTTCTAGGTGCTCCCGTTTTAGATGACTCCATACCCTGCTTTATCAATGATCAAATTCAAAAATTTAGCCAGTCTTCAGACAAACTTTTCAAAATTAATTCCCACATGGATCTCCTCATTGTCCGCTTTTGCCTTTTTGTTCCAAAATTTACATATGCTCTTCGCTGTTCTCAGCTTTTTAAATTTCAAACGCTTTTAAAATCTGTAGACAATATTCTAAAAAATACATTATCGAAAATATTAAATTGCTCCTTTGTTGATGACAGGGTCTGGAATCAAGCCTCGCTTCCTATCTGTTATGGAGGTCTGGGCATACGCAAAATCCCGAGTGTGTCACTGCCTGCTTTTCTTTCGTCAGCCTACAGCACGGAAAACCTTTTCCTATCTGTTATTCGCCCTTCCTTAGGATCGGTTGAGGTACCGTGCTTGACTGATGCTCGAAATGCTTGGTTAAGTGTTTGTCCGAGTACTAACCTGCCTACCTCGACCTTTTCTCAGAAACACTGGGATGAGCCTCTATGCAAAAATGTTCATTTACAACTTTTAGATTCTTGTAGTACCGAAAAAGATCGGTCTCGCCTCCTAGCTGTTTCTGAGAAGGAGTCAGGACACCGGTTGAAGGTAATATCTTCAAAAAACTTAGGAACCTTAATTGACAATACCACGCTTTCTCTCTTAGTATTCCTTCGTCTGGGGGCCAGGACTAACCTTCCTCACCGTTTCCACTGTGGTGATCTCGTCGATGTACTAGGTCACCACGGTTTATCCTGTTTACGTAGTGCGGGGCGCATGTCACGACATGCTGCTTTGAATGACGTCATTCAGCGGGCTCTTGTCGCCGCTGGCGTTCCTGCAGTCTTAGAGCCTGCAGATATTGCGCGCAGCGACGGCAGGAGACCGGATGGTTTGACGCTCATTCCTTGGAAACTTGGAAGATCGCTGGTGTGGGATGCCACTTGTGTCGATGCACTTGCTGTTTCCCATGTGCCGGCGACTTCCAATCAGCAGGTGCCGCGGCCAGCACTGCCGAGAACTTGAAGCGGCGTAAGTATGCGACTCTCTCTGAGAGTTTCATATTTACGCCCTTTGCAGTCGAAACTTTGGGTCCCTGGGGCCCCGAAGCCCATCGACTGGTTTCAGATATTTGTAAGAGACTGGTCCAGGCTTCGGGAGACCGCCGGGCTGGCTGCTTCTTCCGCCAACGAATCAGTTTGGCTATTCAAAGAAGCAATGCTGCCAGTCTGCTGGGTACCTTAAGCGATGACAGCTTTCTAAGCGGCAACTTTGAGGAAGTTTATTATTTAAGATAATGTGTTGTTTTAAGTTTGTAAATATTAACATATGTACTTTTTTGTAAAATTAAATTAAATATTAAAATAAATTTGCTTATATATTATATACATTATATATGTGTATATTTTCGTAATCAGCACCGCGAGAAACCTATATATATATATATACACATATACATTATATATATATTTCTCGCGGTGCTGATTACGAAAATGATGTTCATTTTCAAATCCAAGATGGCGAATATTACTTTTTTTGGATAAATCGATATGGGTGTCACATTATAATGTGACACCTATATGTGAAACCTATAGGTTTCTCGGGGTGCTGATTACGAAAATTATGTTTATTTTCGAATTCAAGATAGCGATTATTATTTTTTTGGATAAATCGACATAGGTATCATATTCTAGGTTTCTCGGGGTGCTAATTACGAAAATGATGTTCATTTCCAAGTCCAAGATGGCGAATATTACTTTTTTTTGGATAAATAGATATAGGTATCAAATTCTAGGTTTTTCGGGGTGCTGATTGCGAAAATGACTTTCATTTTCAAATTCAAGATGGCGAATATTACTTTTTTGGAAAAATCGATATGGGTGTCAAATTGTAAGTATCTCGGGGTGCCGATTACGAAAATGTAATCCATTTTGTAATCCAAGGTAGCGAATATTATTATTTTTAAAAAATCTACATGGGTGTCATGTTCTAGGTTTCTCGAGGTATTGATTACAAAACTGACGTTCATTTTCAAATCCAAGATGGCAAATATTACTTCTTTTTAAGTCATGTATCATTAACAACGAGTTAATATCATTGTCAGCATGACAGCAGAAATTATACCTAATGGAAAAAAAATATACACAGATTTGAATTTTAATACACCAGAAATGTTTTATAATAGTTTACGGTAGTAAACTAATTAATCTGTGATAATAGTATAAGCAATTATTTTACAATGTTGAAATCATTTGAAAGATTAAAAATAAAATAAAAATTGTATTTTTTATTTTATACATTAGCTTATTTCACATGTTTTCCGAGTTACATTTTTTCGGGTTAGTATAATTTTAATGAAATGCATTTTACTGTAGGGCATATTTTTTAACTAACTCAAAAGAAGGAGGAGTTCCTTGTTCGTTTGTATGTATTTTTTTAATGTAATATATTATGTTCAACGATAACTTCTTTTTTAATAATTCTTTTTTTGTTTGAGAGGGTATATTTCCGAGGTAGTCCATTTTAATTTAACTGGTACTGGAGCTTGGACTTCGAAGATACATTAAATAAGGCGAACTACTATAAGTTTACTATAAGTTTAGCGACAACATTAAAATTTCACGGAATTACATAACCGCGCGTCGACCGCCCGCGCGTTAGAAACTATCTCACCCTCTCATTCCATTCCTCTCTGGCCACTCCAGACACAGTGATCAGTGAAATTACTTGCGCTTGACATGAGCTTAGATGTGTAAATATGTATAGTATATTTTACTCTATTTAGCGGCGTGTGCTTAGGGACCGTCAGGCGACCGCGGGGAGACCGCGTCGTGTCGATGTCGGCGCGAAAAAATTAGTGTCGAATAAACGCGCTCATATTTAAGTCGGTGTCAAATCAATGTGCAATAACACAAAGTTTACAAGTTTGGTAGGCTTTGACTCTGTGCTTGGCACCGACTTCAGTAACTGTCAAATTTAATTAAGTATTTGTATTATTTATAGTAAATTTTTTGCTCGAGGTTTGATTAGTAAAGGATAGTCATTTTGTACTTATTAGTGTTTTTTTGGGATAAAATATATATAATAGATCTAGAGAATTAGGATTTTATCTACAGATCTCAAAATTTAAAATTGATGGTTTTCTCTATAAATTTGCTACTTTTGTTGTACATCACATTTTCTTCAAAATTAATAGTTTTCACAATTAAATTTTCGTTACACCTTCAATCACTGAAATTTTAATGTGGTGTAATGGTGATAATAAATGCAGGGAGGAAATCGTAAGGACAAAAAATGCAGGCTAATGTTTAGATTGTTTCACATTGGGTAAAATTTTGCAAATTTTTTTGTAACTTTATACAAATACGACGATATATTTATAACACTTATTTTGGTTAGGTTAGATATTTTTACCACAATGCGCGAGCCGAGCGAGCAAGCGAGCGTGCTGCAGTAGCGGCCGGCGAAGCGCCAGATCGGAATCCGCTTTATACTCGTACATGGAGCAGTATTGAAACAGGAAATTTAATCTCGAAACATCTTTATAATCCTCTATCTTTTTTCATCTTTTCCTGTTGGTATATCTATATAGCAATCCTATACAAGCTAGTAGGTTTATTACAGAGTTATTTCGAAAAGCAGTATTGAAATAGGAGTCTGCACTCTCAGGAGATGGCTGAAGTCGAGAAATTTAATTTTGAAACATCTCTATATCCTTCTATCTCTTTTCATCTTTTGCTGTTGGTATATGTGTATATAGCAATCTTACATATACTAGTGTATTTTCGAGTTATTTCCAGGAGTTAGGAAGAAACGTCGCACAATTGCACCAATTCCATTCAATGCGCCGTATGTGTCGGTATTGTCAGGATGACAGCCTGTCAAGTTTATTTATTTAGTTTATAGACAATGTTATTTTTCATAGTACAATCTATTATTTTAAATGATTGCTTATTTTTTTTCATTGCCAATAATTATTGCATAGCGTCTTAAAATTTTTAAAGCTAAAATCTTTTTAATGAAGAAGTAACATTTTATTGTACGATATTATATTTTTTATTAGCAAATTCATAGCTATTTTGTCTATATTTTCACCAATTTTGAAGTGCCACTTCCATTATTTTTAAAATTTTTGTAGTCATGAATAAATGTTCATCTTCATTTTCACCAATTTTTATGTTTTTAAATGCATCCCTTTTCTCAGTACTTACCTGGCAATGCTCCCACATGTAATTGTAAAAACAATTACAATTTCTGTTTGTTATTGTGTTTGCGTACAAAATGTTCTTACAATTACATCTTACAATAACAATTTTTAATTTTTGCCCAAGACTGAAGATCTGACGGTAGGTACAGAATACAGATCTACACGCTAACGTGCAAGACTTCGATATTAATATCATAAAAAATAAAATATTTTTTCGATACTATTCATAAATATAAATAACCTTAAACTATCGATACCAATCAGTCGACATTTTTTAAACTTTTTTTGGAATCAAAACATGGGTAACAAGAAAATTAAAAACGTAAGTTCGCGCATAAATACGCGCCGTTATGTTGTCACGTCAAATTAGATTTCAGAAAAAGGTACATGTAAATGCTATAATACAACGCTGTTTTTTCACCAAACTATCTGGTTGATACCGACGCTTGTCCTGTCGTCTTTATGAAGGTTCCAGTGTCATTAATGGAGTCTTGACACGCATCGTTAGTTCGTTTCTTTGTTTTGTGATTGTAATGTAGATGTGTTATTAGTATGTATGTATTATACGTGTTTATTTATTGTTGTAAAGAGCTTTGATAGTTGATAAAAAGATAATGCTGTAATTCAATACTCAAATATAAAAAATAATCAAGTGCAAGTATACAGGGAAATTTGAAATTATTGGCATCAATTTAATCCCTTATTCAAACTGCACAGAAATTCAAATTCTGATAGTCGACGGAAACCGACATGCGACAAGTTTCCTGGTAGAGTGAGTAGTTTAATTAAACTTCCATTTCGTCAGAGTATGAGGAATGAGTCGTTTTTTGTTCTATTTTAAAATGATCTTTAATCGAAATCAAACGGTTCAGACAATTTCATTGGTCCGAATAAGACCAATGAAAAAATTAAAATGGGGCCTATTGTTCAAAATTATCAAAAGTTAGGTTAAATTTAAAAAAAATGGGCAATTTTAGTTTCCTAAGGCATTTGAAGTAATAGTGTCCATTTTCAGCAGATAAATTTGGCCAAATAAACCCCCCGAAACTATCCAGTTTGGTCGAGAAGTGTCGAAGTTGCATGCCACAGTAATTTTCATTTCTTTCAGACTTTTTAGTTGACACTTCAATGAAAAAAAGATTCATTTTTGTGCCGACTCCGAAATTCACATTTCATCAGACAGTTATGTTGTTCGCTTCCCTTTTTTTGCAGCGTGAGGCGTGAACTCTGTCATTGTATCTAGGAACTCACGATGACTTTTCAAACACTGACCACGTCGTTAAACGAAACCAAGACCTGCTGCAAATTTGACATAGTCGCAACCTACGTATTTACCTACTATTAAAACCACGTTTGTACCAGGTTTGTGAAAAATCACGTTCGTACCACGTTGCGTTTGATTCTAACGACACAAACACAAAACCAATGTACTAGGGTGTCTCCTTTTTGACCTGCAATCTGCAAACGCGTGGAAGCAAAATTGTCGTGTACCCTATATGTGATGTAGTTTTCGATGTTTTCAGTGATAACACTAAGTATTATGCATTTAAAATTATTTTCCTTATGTTTGCTTTCATTAAATCATTCTTTTGTTAGAATATTATTACTTTTTACCAGACTGCCAACCCTTCCTTGGCAGTCGGGTAAAAAGTAACAATATACTTTTAGAGTAGGAGTGTTTTTAATAAATATGTTATTTTATACATTAGACTAAAATAAAGATTGCTCACAATAATTATACCTGAGTCTTTCGAAAGATAGGTACCTACTTTAACATTTTTATTAAGTATGATCAAAAGTGAAAATGTAAACATTTTTTGGAAAAGTTTGAAACGCTGTTCGGTAAAAAGAAAAACATTTTTTTTAATTTAAGCACAATTCACTTTCCGATTTATATCATATTAGCCACATCATAATATTATGAGAGACTAATTTAACGACGAAGAGTTGACACCTCTACTACAGCTGTAAACTCCGAAAAAAACACTTAGCAAAATGATGCAGAAAGGAAAATTACTAAATTAAATATTTTATTGGACAGAATTTACGAAAACACTACATTCAATTAGAAATAAATTATACAGTTTAATAGCCGAAAAAAAGTTTCGTTCTGAAGTTCCTATACGTTTCGTAGATACGTTTCGTATTACATTCCTATAGAAACCTAAAAGGTTTTTTTTAAAATACGAACTGAATATGAATTAAATGATTTATCAATTATATTTTTTATCAAGTTTATAATTTTTAAACATTTTAAAAACACATTGCGAGTCTTCATTCTGCTTTAAGAATATTACCCTATTTCTTCACCTCTGTGTCACTTCTCAACTCGTTCATTCTCTGGAAATACCTGGTCTTATTGCATAATAATATACAAGTACTACAACAAATAAAATGTAAAACTGGCCAAATAAATTCGAATATGGCATCACTGAACAAACTCTTGTCTATAGTTTTAATTTTAGTTTTATTTTGAAAAATATGAGTAGAATGATGTTTAAGGTGTGATTTGTTTACCCCATCGATTTTATTTGCGTTCTTTAATCAAATTTTGTATGTTTCTGAGCTAGAATATGACATATTGGACGTAAATACGAATTGCACGAAAATTATGTGAATTATGTGACCGTCATTGTTAGAATGACGTGACAAGTAAGTGAATTCACTGATTTCGTTATTCGTTTCTGATGCTCTATCTATGTATTTTTTTAATCTAAGATTGCTTATAAATTTCCTTTTTTGCAGTCGGGTTTTTTGATTTTTTAATTATTTTTTTAATGCACAACCACAGATTAATTAGTTATTTGCGTAAAGCGCAACGACTGGCCCATTCGCGCGGCGGCAGAGCAACTGCCTTCCAAGCTGGGCTCGGGGTCAATCTAGCGAATCTAGGAAAAAAGCGCAATTAAAAAAAACATATAGGAAATAAACGCACAGAAAAAAGCGCAATGTTATATAAGCCCACAAGAAATATCCACACGTGGAAAATTGCACACATGGATTAAATCGCACAAGGAAAAAACCTCTCATGTGTAAATGCGCATATAGAAAAAAGCACAATGATGTGTGCTTTTTTCCGAGAATAAAACTAGGTTATGTCAAAAAAGTTATGTCAAATTAAATTGTCAAACGTATAAAGTGTCTATTTTTATTAAAACTAATTAGTTTTTTGTACTTTAAATTCATTTTTATTTTAACTTAAAATTAAAATGTAATTTTAATTTATAATTTTTTAAGTAATTATAAATTATGACATAAAACAAAAAACCTACCCAGAAAGAGTGTTCTTATAATATATGATTCTGTTCTGGCGCTTCGCCGGCCGCTACCGCGGCACGCTCGCTACGCTCGCTCGGATCGCGCGTTGTGGTTTACATACTTACTTAACCTAATCTACTCAAAGTCTATTCCAACTCTTGTGCGAAAATGAAGGTATTCAAAACCACTATAAACAAGAACTCGCTTTTCTTTCTGGCTCGTCAAAAGCTCCATTGGGTATAAAATAAAAATGAATTTTAAATACAGATAACGAATGAGTTTTAATAAAAGTAGACACTTTATACGTTTGACAATTTAATTTGACATAACTTTGTTTTGACATAACCTAATTTTATTCTCAGAAAAAAGCGCACATCATTGTGCTTTTTTCTATAAGCACATTTACACATGAGAGGTTTTCCTTGTGCGATTTAATCCATGTGTGCAATTTTCCACGTGTGGATATTTCTTGTGGGCTTATATAACATTGCGCTTTTTTCTGTGCGTTTATTTCCTTTGCGTTTTTTTTAATTGCGCTTTTTACCAGACACGCAATCTAGCAAGCGAATTGTTCTAAATTATATTGAAGTCAGCTAGCTTGAGTGAGTTAGATTGGGTGTTACTGGGAGCTCTCCCAGTTCGTTGTGTGGTACCCATAGTAAAAGTCTAGTGTTTAGTTTAGGGTCGCAAATTAGTGTAGTTGTCTGGAGTATTATTATTATGACTATTACGAATGTTACGATCCAATTTACTACTAAGTATTACAATTATCATTATTATTATTTATTGCGTTCATTTCACGATTATAACATTTAATTTCGTTTTATTATTACATGGGTTACTAATAACATAATGTTTCTATTATAATAATATATTATATTAACATCATTAAATTAACTAGAAATAATTTATCTTTTTCATTTTGTTTTTATTGATTTTTCTATTGTAATATTTCACTAAGGTCTAAAAATGATGACTTTATTGGGTTGAACTATAATGTACTGTAAATCAAACGTTTAGGTAAATACACACTATAGGTGACAGGAGTAGTTAATTCTACCCGCACGCAAAATAGGCGCTTCGGACGTCGGTTTGCGGAAACAAGCAAGAAATCAAGTATCAAGTATTACACTATAGATATGATGGTGTATTTTTTTATTAAAGTTTTGTAAATTCTAAATACTAGCAAATAAGGTTGATATAACATGAATAAAATATTTGAGCGGATGTTGAGAGGTCACATAAATATTAAAATTATTGTCTGTTTGCCAAAGATATTTTCATTCGTTTCCTTAAACATATTAACGATAACGCTGTGTATAATTCAATGCTTTAAATATATAAATGTATTAGTATAAATACACCTTTGCCACAGTATGTATTACAATAACTGAGATCTTCTGAGATATAAAAAACTGCAACCATTTTTAAAGATTATATAAATTTTGAATTGATTAAAGTATCCACTACTGTTTAGTCTATAAATAATGGATAAACTTCATATCGTTACTTATAAGGAGCGCACTAGCACATGAATCAAGCAAACGGAGATCAAACATGTCACTACGCATGATTTGGGCTAAATAGTAACTTAATTAAGTACCTAATATATGATTTGCGGTTACCTTAATTGTGAGATATTTATTATTTTAAAAATTTTATTGCGCGAGGCAGCGTGGTGTTTATTTGAGCGTTATGGCGCAGTTAGACGACGCAAAAATTTTCTTGCGGTCGCCAGGCGGAGGCTGCGCGGTTGACATTCTCGTCTATTTATTAATAGCGGTCGCCGTGCGGTCTTCTCGCGGACTCCTCACGGTCGTTCGCGTCACCGCGTGTTCTAAAACTATCCCACCCTCGCATTTCAATCCTCTCTGGAAACTTCAGACAGAGTAAAGTTACTTGCGCTTGATATGATCTTTATAAATAACTTCAGATGCCGTATCTGAGCGGCAACAGTGAGGCAAATCAGATAAGCCGATTCATCTGTGCAAACGACACATTTATTATTATCAAATAAGCTGCTCGGCCGCCATTTCGTTGGAAAACAGCACCCTTACATCTAAATTTTATTTGATTTTATTTGCCTCACTTCGTAGTAGGTACGGGACAAGCTGTCTGGAGTTATAAAGTCTATAGAGTGGAGCATATTAACCAGGCACGTAATCGTGGTTTGAGGTTACCTTTATTTAAAAGCGGTATTCTTTCATTTAAAACAGACACACGGGGATAGACTAATAAAAAAAGATTCAAATTTTAGTGATTTATACGACCTCGATCCCACTTGGGATCTTACTTTTTTCGTAGTTGATTTCATGTTTATTGTTAGTCATAGGATAAGGGTCGGTACATTTTATAACGCGAAAATTTTGTACCTTTTTTTAAGCATATTTTTCACACGGAGGAGTTCAGGAGTATGAGATTTGGAAGAGTTAAAGTTTATATGAAAGAGGACCGCAGAAATGTAAAGTTTATACATAATAATATGTGTTACAAATACGTTAAATTAATTAAATTTAACATTAATTGTTGACGTCTATACTGCCAATGTCAAACACATAATAGTTATACTGTCAATGTAAAACACATTTGTAGGCATACACATGTGTTTGTTTGTGGGCAAACCTCAGATGCTTGAAGCAAACCGGGCAAACCATACTCTGTGCGACTGTTTAGTCGCACAGAGTACAGATGATCTATCTCTTATGTAAAATGTCATTACTAAGTTAATAACACTCCCCAGTGTTAGCTTCACTACATTCAAATCACGTCAATTAGTCATCTATGACAATTTTGTGACATTTTGATAGCAAAAGTGGGGTCTAAATACTTTGCCTACGTATTAATGAGGCTTTATAAAAGAATCTAGCGTTAGTCTTTGTGTAGTAGTTATCAAGTAGCAACAAGCGATCGTGTACAGTTTATTTGAATGGAGGTAGTCAGAAATAATTTAATTATACCCTCCGCCATGCGCTGTTAAATAGAAATAATCTAGTGCAATCAGTGTTAGTATGTCTTTAGCTGTATCCGCGAACTGTCGTTGTTAAAATATAGCCAAAATTAGTGTTCAGTGAGTTATACAGTATGCAATGAGTTTTATACGTAGTGTTTTAATGAGTGATTAGTGAGTTTTATAGCGCACTAAATATTGCATTTGCAATTTGAGCAATTGATTAGTGTGCTTTTACCAGTAAAGTGATAGTACTGTGTGAAACGGGACTATTTGGAAGAAAGTGAAAACTTCAGTTGCACATACCCAGTCTTACAATAAGCGTTGCTACAAGGAAAACATCGTTTTTTTTCTATTATATAAAACATTCATTACTGCAGTGTGCATTAGTATATTCATTAAAATAATAACATTTTAATAAAATACAATGATCTCTATTGGCTTTAATGTAATCCTTTAAACGTCGTGGATAGTTATCGATTGAAACTCAGACTTTCTCCACGCGAAAATTTGCCACTGCCAATTCTAAGGAATGTTTTAGAGACTTCAAAAATTATTATGGCATTTAGAGCATTATGTTATACTCTCTAAAAGAGACCATAAATTATAATCAAGTGGATTAAGAGTGGTACTAGATGAGGGCCAGTCTTCAACTCTGATGAAGTCAGAAACGTTCCTTTCCATCACGCTTGTGTGGATCGAGCTTTATGACTCGGCGCTGAGTCTTACCGAAAGGACCATTCTTGGTTATGGAATATAGTGTCGTTAAGAGGCTCAACTACCTTCTTAAGAATTGGTATCTTGATACACCGGGACCGATGTTTTGATATCTTTTTCACAAAAATATGGTTTAGTCACTCCTTGATAGCTAACACCCCACCAAACCAACACTGAAGCTGGATAATGCCCACGTTGTACTTTACTGGCTTATTGAGAATAATTACTCTATAGTATAGAGTAACACTTTAATAAGCAGGATGACCGAGTTTATGCTCAAAGCTCTAGAGAAGCTTCTCAATTATAAGCGCAAAGAACTATAGAGTCTATAGTAAAAACAAAAATTTTCTGTGACCTCCCTATTCGTTTTTAAATTATTGATTAAGTAATGACCAGTGCGTCCCCGGAGTAGAGATTGTCGCTGATGATGATTAATGGAGAGGTGATTAACAGAATGACTTTCAAGCCGTAAACTTAGCGTGATTTGTGAGCTGAGAGCTGTTTTGAGTTTGTTGTGTATCAAAGGAAAATAGGGTTTATTTTATATTTACTGTCGAATTTCGATCGCTGGGCGACCACTAGTGGGAATTTAATTGTTAACGTGGACATAAAATTTTAATATGTAGGTCATTCGCTAGGCTAAAGATTACACGCAACTAACTACTGTTTTACAATTTTTCACTATAATTAAAATATTCAACTCTGCATTTAATTCTGTGAATGTTTTTGTACAAATCAAGGTAATGCCAGTAGTTAGTATTGTAAGTATCAATATTTAAATAATCATAAAATCACGCCCGAACAAATATCTAATATGTTTCACATTAAACTGACGTTATGGACTAAAAAGAAAGTTTACCGTAACTCTGGTAGAAACCTTCAAGAGATACCCGGTATCCCGGGGGTGAGGCTCGGTTATGTAGAGCGAGGGTCTCCGGGATCTCCTGTGGAACGCACCGAAGTTCCTTTTGCACTTTAAGGCTCTTTGGACCGGTAAAGTACGAGGATATGGGATTTTGCTGAGTTTTGGGTAGAGTTTTTGGGTTAACTAAGTAAATTATACAAAAACTGCAAGTTGAAATAAGTAGGCCATTCTTTCATCTATAATCGTATGGATTTAAATTTTTAAAATTCATAGTAGAACATACTGAAATTTTTTTTTTCTCAAAGAAGATTTTTCGCATTTACGCAGTACGCGAATTTATTGATTTTCAAGGAGTCCGCAAGGGCTTTTTAATCAAATTACACACAAAATTTAAGTTGAAATATATAGTTCGTTCTTTCGATTACAATCTGATGAGAAAAATTTTTTAAAATTAATAGAAAAACATAGTGAAATAAATTTTTTTCTCTGAGATGAATCACTAAAGAACAAGAAATTACTAACTTTTGAGTGTTATGTTTGGGCTTAATAAGCAAAGTATACACAAACTAAAAATTACAGTAAATAGATCATTTTTTCGTCTATAGCCAGATATGTAGGAAGTTTTAAAATTCATAGCAAAACATAATGAAATTAATTTTTTTTTCTGACAAGAATCGCTACAGTACGATAATTTGATGATTTTTGGGTACTACTTACGGGCTAACTAAGCAAATTGCACCCAATCTGTAAGTCAAAATAAATTGTTCAGTCTTTTGTCTACAATCGTATGGATTTCAAATATTGAATATCATAGCGGAACATACGAATTTATTTTTTTTCTGAGAAGTATCGCCCGGTCATGGTAATTTTACTCGTAACTTTGGAGGACAAGCCAGCTATAATGAAAGAACAGAAAAGTTTTCTATTATCACTAATAATAAGTTTATTGTTATAACAACTATAAAAAAAATATATGTTGTTCACATTCGATAAGAAAAGTAAAAAAAACAGGATTCATTGACTCGAATACTTTATGTAAAAGTTGATGTCACCGATGTGGCGCTTCAGTCGGGCTACGAGCCCTGTAGAAGGTGGACGTATACACTAATTTTATTCATAAAAAGTGTTGCCAGTGAAAAAAATAAATGTAATATCGATATATTACTTCATGTGTCCAAAATTTTAATAATCGGTTAGTATTCAATTTAAGTATGACATAATGTAACTCATTTACTGTAATATAACGTAAATTGTCATAATTATGTCATTTAGAAAGAAAACGAATGCCTAAAAGTATATTAAAGTTAATGTAATGGCAATATGCCAATTTTATGTCAGTAAGTACCTAGTTATAATTATATCTATAATTTATATTTTTACCAAATTTTTGGCGGGATTTTATGGGAGCGGTTGGGCGTTTATTTTAATTATTTGCAAATTGTTTACTAGTAAATATCGTGATGTAAAATTGATATAGTTTTGCGTCCCAAGTATCTACGCTGTTATGCATTATGCGAAATTGTTGAAAGAAGTGCTTATTCTGTAGTGTGATGTTGAAATTTTTTTAGTGGTTTAGTCGGCTAAAGTCGATCCTACTATAAAGACTGCTTCGATATATTTGTCGCCAGAGAATGTAATGAACATTAAAATGTATTATGTCGACATTTGATATTTTAAGAAGAATATTTCATTTCATACTAAAGACGTCGGCTGTTATATGCATAGATTCCTTTGCCTTCCCTCTCAAGGCATAATTGTACAAAAAATATTTATATTTTTACCGCGCTTTCAAAATTTTTCTATCAATTTTGCAAATTTCTCAACTGCAAATACATCGTTATCATAATTTTTTCACTAATCGCTATTTATCATTAATTATACATATAAAAAATCTCTCTTTATTTATGTTCAATTATTCTTCTGTAAAGATATGTATTCGTAAAAGTGATTGTTTAAAAACAATAACTTTGTATATTTCAGATGGAGAGAGTAAGGCAATTTAACAAAATTACCAAAAAGAGGCGTTTGCATTTACAAATCTGTATAGAAAATACACGCAATACAACACGAAAACACCATTCAGAAAGGTAGGTAATTATTATGTTACAGAAAAAAAAGTATGCTAGTTACTAGTTAGGTATGAAACTGTTATAGTAAGTTTAAACCCATTGAACGTTTATAATTTATACTTGCCTATTTGAACTAACGAGAGCATCGATTATAACTTGTATAACATAATGATATTTAATTAATATTCATTTCAGACATTTCTCATAAGTCACAATTTAAACTTTAATTAATAGTTCCTAATGCATTAATGGTATTTTAGTGATTTTGTAGATGTCTCAGATCACCACTTATGTTACCACTGATTTATTTGTGTGACCCCAAAATAAGCATACTTCATACTATGATAATGCACTCAGGCTACAAACTGGTAACTGGTAGTCTCGATGTTACTAGATACTCTTCCAGTAAGTAGACTCACAGTTTAACTCGTTTCATGAACATAATTAACCTGAGCAGGACATTGAAAGAACAAATTAAATGATCAGACTGGGAATCAAATAACTCGGATCCTAGGACCTCGGAATGAACACAGCTTTATATTCATGTATATGTATATTACATTAAGAACCATAAAAAACGCATAAGGCCTATTTATAGAAAAACTAATACATCCGAGAATCTGGTAGTAACCTAGTATCAGTAACAAATAATTATAACGTAAAGCTGTTGTTCTATGAAATTTCTATGTAGGTACTTCATTAAAAATCACATTTATGATTTCATAAGTAAAGTTAACTGTCCCTAATTTATAATATGTAAACTAGGTGCCTAAATGAGAATTTATCAGAAATTGTATGCGAAGAGGACATAAAGTATAGTTTTAAATTTAAAAAATAGTAATCAAATCAATTCAATTTTTAAAAAATTGACAAATTTATATTATGTAAGTGAAAATTGTAATAAATATATTAATTTTATGTAACAATAACAAATAATTATAATGAAAAACTTGTTCCATGAGATATTTCTATGGAGGTATTTAATTAACAAATCACATTTGTTACAAATGAAATTAACTATTCCTAATTTATAATTTGTAAAGTACTTAAGTGAGAATTTATAAGATATTGTATGCGGAGAGGATATAAAGTATAAAGTTTTAAATTATAAAAATAGTTAATTATTATTAATGATTCAATTTTTAATAAATTGTTAAATTCATGTTATGTAAGTGAAAATTGTAATAAAGCCCATATATTAATTTTATGTATTGCAGTTCTATCAACCAGCATCTAACAAGTGGAATTGATCATTTCGAGTGCAACAGATTGAGACTGTATCTACAGTAAGTACTTACTACTTTATGTAATGTGTAGGATTTTGAAAATTTAGTACCTATGCCTACCCTAATATGATACTTACCTATATGACAGTATTTGCCTAATACTTACCTAATGTTTTTAATATTACAATAATGGGTTTTTTTAACAAAAATATTGTAATTAGTTTGCAATGTAAAGAAATGTAGTCTATTCGAGGACGATGTAACCCAGTCTATTACATGAGTAATGGTAACCATTGTCCACTGTTACTATTACTACATGATATGTGAAAGAAGTAATAAAAAATAATTATGTTTACATAGACATGTTATCTGTAGTAAATACAATTAATATGAATAAATATATTATATAGTTGGTATGTATAAAAGAGCAATAAATAATGTGAAATTGCTTGCTTGTTTGAAGCCAATTGGCAGCAACTCATTTAGTCAATCACCAGCAAATGACATAACACGTCTGATTCGTAAAGTAAACATTTCAAAATCTTATGAAATTTTAAATAAAACATATTTATAATTTAATTGCTTATTTTAGTTATGATGTGCAGTGTTTGTCGCCCAGTAATTAGGTAATAATAAGGTAGTAATTAGGACATTACTATTATTTATATAATAGTAATGTCCTAATTACTGGGCTGGATGATACTAGATAATTAATAGTTTTTCTGGCCAGTATTTAGGATTAAACACTTTTAGTAGCTAGTGCCCGTGAAAAAAACTGGACATGAAAAGTGGTATGTTACATTCGCAAATGAATTGATCTCGGATTTCATTCACTTCAATGATGATATTCACTGCTAGTTGGCAACATTTGCATTGCAATTTCGATATGAGATTATAGATACGTTCCGTAAAAAAATTCATAATTATTTCTTCCAATTGGAAAAAACATATAACGTTTGATTTTAAATGACGGTCACAGTCACACTTGACTAAAAAGTAACAATTGAACTATGAAGTCAGCATTATTCTTGTGTACAAAAAAGTTATGATTGAAACTCATTTGAACTAGATTTATCTATACCATTCCAATGTTCCAAATAAAATTACCATATTTAGTAAGTGATGTAGGGTGACCAACGTACAATGATGAATAATGGAAACTTTCTCTAATGTTATTACTGAAAGCAATAAATACTAATTTGTGTCGTTTTCCATATGGTAGTTACGGGAAAAATCTCTAAGCTTGTTTCTTATTATTACAACTAATGTAAATTCTTTCTTAATGATCCGTTTCGAATCCATAACTTATTCAGAAATATATTTTATAGTAATAACAAATAGAATTGGCATTTCCATTACATTAATCCGTCTATTAATGAAATAATGTGAGCGCATCTTTCATAAGTATTGAACTGTTAGTATCCATAACAGAACTTTTATCTTGAAAATACTGAATATTGCATCAATTTGTCTCACAGTTATTTCGAATAGTCAGATATATTTGTTTTTTAATTTCAGAGTTTGCCAGTAAGCAAAAACAAATGCTTGTTAAAAGGCAAAAAGAATTGTAGACAGATTATTTTTTTCAACAAATTCAGGAAATTGCAGATCATGAATCTCTTCATGACTGTAAGTTTTCTTATTTAAATATTAATAGAGAAGTTAAATTTGGTCTTTACTCAAAATTTTATGTTAATTGTAAATTGTGCAACAAAGAGTTTAATTTGGAGACGTCTCGTAATTTAAAAGAAAAAGCGACTATTAACCATGAAGCAGTAGCTGGAATAATTTCTATTGGATGTGGTTTCTCTCATTTAAGATATTTTCTGGCAACCTTGGACATCCCATTTTTCACTGTGAAATTATATCGTTCTCACCATGACACCATGTGCACCTGGTGGGAACAGACAACTGCACACAGCATGGCTCAAGCTGCTCGTGAGGAAGCTGAGTACGAGCACCGAAATTAATTGGCAATGTCAATGAAAAGGGAATTGGACAAATAGAAGACAGCGTAAATTCAGGCCGGAGGAATGGGATCTGCGTGTCATGAAGCGTTACTGTCGATAACGCTGTAATGTTATTAAAAAGGTATTCGTAATTTATAATGCGTAACTTTTATCATTTGTTTTTGCTTTTATCTTCCCTAAAATTTTTACAATGTTCATTCCGTTAAATGATTATAATGTTCATTAGTATTGGTTTTTATTTTATAATAAATTTTATGATTTTCTGATCTTCCTTTATACCATGTATTTCCAGCATATAGCAGACACCAGACTCCCCCGATGACAATTTGGTGGTGGTTTGAATGATATGTACATTGTATTAATAGAGAGTAACTGTTATAAATAAATGAATATTATCTCTTCATACTATGTTTTATCTCATAGTAATATGTAGTATAGAATAAGTAAAGAGACAAATGGAAGAAGGAGTACCTTCATGCCAGGGGATTATAATGTTTTATTTTATATTATATTAACTTTTATCTTTTATAATTTTTGATCTTCCTTTATTTTTTCCAGTATATTGTGTCCCTTCATACTATGTTTCATCTTCTACTAGCATGTAGGAACTAGTGAAGAGAAGAAGAGGGCAGAGGGAAGAAAGAAGAGGGAGTACATAAAAGTCAGAGGAGAGGAAGAGGATATGAGGGTCATGAAGCATTATCATCAATAACGCTTGTTATTATATATATCATCAATACTTATGAATAATGGCAAACGGTACTATTATTATATAATGTATTAACTTTTATCTTTAATGATTTTTAAATCTTTCTTTATATTTTTCCACCATATTATGTCCCTTCACTCTGTTTTTATCTTCTTAATACACAGTTTTGGAGAAGAGGTGATGTATTTAGTCTCTTCAGAAGAGAGAAAGAAAATCGGTGGGTCATGAAATCTTGGTAATGAACGGGTCATTAGCAGGACTAATAATGTTAAACTGTGTAAATACTTGTATAATAAGATGTTAATCGATGTTAGTATTATATATCAACTTCATCTCTTATTGTTTCCTATATTTTTAATCCCAACCCAAAAAGAGGGGTGTTATAAGTTTGAAGTGTGTCTGTTTGTGGCATCGTAGGGCCTAAACGGATGAACCGATTTTGATTTAATTTTTTTTTTGTTTGAAAGGTGACGTGATCAAGTGTCCTTGGCTATGATTTAAGAAAATCTGTTCAGCCGTTTGAAGAATATTAGCTCTTTTTTAGTTTTTGAAGGGACGCGAGCATCTTCTACTAGTCTGTTCGATACGAAATTTAGTATCTTATGACTTCAATAATGTCACAATGACATGGTAAACTTGACCTAATGCTGCAGCATCGTCTGAAGTCAGCAGGATACCCAACTCCTCGCCACTTATAGTAGAGATATCATGTTTAAGCTCATTGAAATGGTCTCTATGAATAGGGTATAGATAGATAGATGGTGATCAGGGTCTGATGATAGATCACACAACTATTGTCAGAATATTCAGATTTTGGCGAGGCACGATCCCATGTCGCAATTTCGTGTATCGTCCCGGGAAGTATTTGCGTGAATGTAGATCGTAGTAATAGTGTAGATTGTAGTGTTTAAAAATCATGAAATAAAACAAATTTAAAATTTAAAAACCCCTGATTCAATAAAGAAACTCCAAAAAGTAAAATAATAATATGTACCTCATGGGCCTTATAATTTGTGATAAGTTTCGATATAAATAGTAGTAGTAATATATCCAAGCGTTGTCGCGTCGGAGGACCACTAAATAAATAAAATAAAAACAATACAGCTTAAAACGATAAAACTAGGTATAAAATTTAAATACAAGTAAACTTAGCAGTCCTCAGACTTGAAGACGCTTGGACATATTACTACTTCTATTTATATCGAAACTTATCATAAACCTAAAGGGCATTGAGGTACATATTATTTTCTTACTTTTTAAAGGTTTATTTTTGTCGGGAGTTTTTATGTTTTTGATTTTCTTGTCCTTCATACAGTATAGTGAGTTGCAAAGGACAGATACATTATAGACTAAATAGGAGTGGAAATAACTTGTAACTCTTCGATATTATCAATACTTTATTTTGTTTTGATAAGTTTATTGTTTTTGATATAGACAGAGTGAAGAGACGAAAAATGGAAGTAGAATTATCTTCGATTACAGTGAAGAGGTCCTGCAAGATGCGAAACGCCCCTAACAGTAGAAACTTGGAATAAAATACAGAAGAATCCGTAATGAGTAAAATAATAATGGACGGAAGTTTTAACAAAATATTTTAAATAAAAACTAAGTTATAAACGTTATATTATTTGCGTTACATGTAATTATATATATAAGTGCAGTTTCCTCTTTACTTGTACATACAATTGTCATACATACTTTCCTGTATTTATTACCTAAATTTTAAAAAATATAAGAAACCGATTATAATCTAGTATTTTTTTCTCAAATTAAATTAATAGTTATAGATCCGACTGAGGTTGACCTTCCCTAATCGAGTTTCCTAATAAAATAAATATTTTATACAATATAATGTATAATAAACAAAACGAGCTAGGGTTGCCACCCCACATCCCTGCATTTTGAATTAAAAATTATTTAATTAATTTTTTTCAATAATTATTGTTATGCAGTTTCTAACGAGTAAAAGATGTAAATAAAATTCCAAAGTAGGGTTGCAAACAAAGATAACCCTATACCATCGTGTTCCCAATATTATTATCTACATTTTCACATATAATTTTCATATGTAAGGAAACTATGAGAGTAAATTACTAATACACACTTAGCTATTTACACTTATCAACCTTTAATTATTGCTTAGAAAAAGGTAGGCAACCCTACTTTGGCGTTTTATTTAGGGAATTTCCTCGATTAGGGAAGGTCAACCTCAGTCGGATCTTGGACTAATTGAATAATGATTACAGAATTAGAAATCACCGTGTAAGTGACCTTCTTTTTTTACTAGGAAGTCTGATTTTAACTAGCTGCAAGTGTATACAGTTGAAATCAACCTTGGTGCACGTCTGGTTCAAGTTTAAATTACTAGCTAGCTTACATAGATCTGCATGGATGGATGACCGAAGCCTCACTCCGTTCGCTCGTGACCCCAAAGGCCGGCCTCTTGTCTTTAGAATACCGTAGCCAAATTCTCTGACCCAAGCCACAGGGTAGGTGTTCTTGTTATTGCCGCTGACTCCAAAACCATACTCTTACTCATACTAATAGAAACCTTGATATTCACCAATATACCTACATGTCAATACCAAATAAGCCGAAGTCAAAATGGTCCGTAGGTACTAGACGGCGAATTGTTAACTCGACGGTATCATTAGGCTGTTGGTTATCATCCATTACCAAAGAATTTGTCGAAATCAGTAGAATGAGTTGGATTTCAATGGGTTTATTATGAGTCGTCTGACTAGGAGTACTTGGGTTTCGTTATCTACTGCATCACACTCAGATCTCTGAATCACATCATCAAGTACAGTACAGTACGTAGAATATAATATAAGTATATCCTTGCGCATCATCTGATCCTGGCCCTAGTCTCGTGACAGCAAACAGGTCAAAAAATCTTTACGATATAAGTAGGTGTAACGCATTATTTTTTATTTTATTATATACAAATGAACACCTAATATAATATATGAAAATATGTGTAATATTTTTCAAACTACGTTTAATATGTTTATTTCTAAACTAAATACGATTTCATCTCATAAATATTTCTGAACGTAATGCTTACGAAACATTCAATAGTATTATAACTTTATTTGCATGTGTGGCCTACGGGAATCGCGCGTGTGTGAGTGTGGGAGAAATCTGTGAAATTAGGTACTATGAACACGTTCGATAAGCAAACGCCATCTAGCGTACGAATGTTTCCCCTAAAAGGAGAGCCACAAGGCCTTAAGAACGATAGCTGCGCCGCAGTCGCGTGACAATTGTTTTAAATTGATATCACTGCCATGCGATAATAGACTTTTCGTAGCAAAAATAGAGTCGCTAGCAGTAGTTTTTAGTTCATTGATTAATCAACAGAAGCAGCAATAGCGATATGTAATAGATTTAACAACATATCGCGATCGATCGCGTAAGATTCGGCTATTGCTCACTGGCTGTATAGTTACGTAATAAGCTAGCGGATCCCCCAATCTGATCGACCACGACCTGGATGACTCCTTTAGTTGCCTCTTGCGACAGGCGTGCAGTGCCTTATTCATCGGCTCGGTCTGCAAGTCTAACAGGACTGACCGTAACTCTACGATACTTATTGTATCATCATTAATACTCTATCATTTATCAATAGCACATTTGTTGACTCCACAGCGTACTTTAAAGAATAATCGTATATTAAATAAAGCGTTTAAGAAATAATATACTGTACGCTAAGAAAACTTACAATTGTACGCAGTAAAGTTCAGATAGGATGATTGTACCTACCTAAGCGTCACATAGCAAACACTCGCGTTCCTATATTGTCAAGTAGAGTTGAAAATATAAATGTCTATATTTGGGGGCTTCGGCCACCTTGGTCCGTGTCTGGTATCTGCGCTAGGTGGAAACGTATGATAGTTCACCGATAGCTCCGTAGTTCGATTCTGGCCCCGCTTCACAACCAACAACAAGCTGTTGGTGCCACCTACCTATTTCAGCTTCCGTAAAGCCGATATCGATGTTTCCTGTAGAAACACGACGATGCCGATTACTAAATGGTGTTGCCTTGAGGGCTGCACTGATTCTCTGTAAATATATATTAGAGTATGTAACTAATATATTTATTTGAGAAACACTGGTGATTGTATGGAACTTCATATGGTAAAAGTATTTTCTTATATCACTTATGCGTCAAGAAAAAATTGAAATTTATTTTTTAGCAATAATCCTAAAAAAATATGTGACATCACTCCTCTAAAATAATAGATAATACGCAATTTTCAGACTATTTCACCGATTACCTCAAACTTCTAGGCTTGTTATGTACTGTGGAGTCCAATAGCAACATACTCTAAGATTATAAATTAGAAAAAATAGTTTCCTGTATTGGCCTGACCGGGAATCAAATCCGAGACACAGGGGATGGAAATTGACGCTGTTCACCGCGCCACTGCTATGATAACCCAATCAAGCCTACTAAATACTATACTTTCGCACGAAAGTCTAGCCAAAATGCCGGACGCTGGACGCAAAAATTATAGATAAATTAGTTCTGGTCGATGTTACTTTTAAAGTTAAAGATTAATTGAATTGAGAGATAAATATCACATTTTTCAGGGTTATGTTAAGTACCTACTCATAAGTATTTTTTTATATTATTGGGAATAAACAAACGAGCAAATAAGTCACCAGACGTAAGCGGACTGAAGCTCATAGCCATTTACAATATCAATGCTAAGAAGGCACTTACTCTTATATTGCAAGTGACCTGAGCTCTAGTCCTAAGGCTTGCTAATAGACAAGCCTTAGGATTAGACCTTTCACACTGTGGAAGTGCAAGAAATGATATTTGGCGGTAGAATTGATGAGTAAGACGGTGGTAGAGACGCGGGTGCATCCTACACCCATTTCTACCTCCCGCGAAACGGTGAAATGGTTAATGCTTTATGGTCTTTCTTAAAAAATCAACAGACATATTTCTGAAGACAGAATTAGAACAATCGCAATAGCGGTAAATTTTTAACAAATAGGCTCTTAATTTTCGGTAAATTATCCCGTAGGTACATCAATTTACTATAACTACAAGTCTTATACTTATCAATTTTGTGATTATTTAGTAATCATTAAAATTTAAAGATAATATGTCGACGATAATAATTTGTGGAATGTAAACATTACTTAAGAGGTCATTCATCAGAAAGGATATTAGGTACCTATGAATAGTAAGTCAATGTCGGAGAATAATCTGTGATGCTGGTGGCATGTTATAGACAGACCCCGGGTCTCGTGTGATCGTTGTATGTGATATGAATACGAAGTCTTCAAGGTGGCGAAAAGGTCGAACATTAACCTTCTGTGTCATACAATAGAAAACATCATTATTGTTGGGGTAAAGTTTAAAATGCTAGTTCAAAATTACGCGATGAAAATACATTACGGGCGTCTATAGATTTTGTATTGTTAGTTTGCTTACCTATATTGGTTTTGGGGAGTCAATTGTTTCCATCGCGTAATAATGGCAATCAGCATGCAGCCCTCGTGTGTTGTGTCTATGCGGACGGATACAGTGACCACATGATACGTTAGCGTCGCAATCGAGGTTGGTGGTTAGTACCTTACTACTCACTGATATTTATGGATCAATACAAACTGTCAATGTTTGCATTCCATTAACAACAGGAAAGCATGTAGACATTTGCCTTAAGTTGACCTGAAGCAATGTCCACTATCATATTTTGCTAAATTGAAAACACACATTGCTCTTGAGTCAAGCATCAATCAAAATACTGTATTAAATTATGCCTCAGCTATATGTATAGAATAAAGTGATAAAAGTCCTTAATATACTGCATTACGTTTGTAAAGAGTGTTCATTTCCGACGTATGAATAGAGAGATATTGAATTATATACGGTATCTGGTATCACCGAATTCAATTCTATGACACGATTCTCTGAAATCCTATCATTGAAATAAAAAAATAAGATTATCGAGTAGCAAAATGTTGTAAATTATCTCAAATAAAGAGGTTAATTTAATTGAAATAAATAGGTAGGATGTATATCATAGATATGTATTTTTGTACAGCTATATACATTTATATTGTATGGAATACACATAATTATCTTAATAGTAATACTTATCCACAAGTATATTCACGATTTTTAAAGACGTGGCTTAGTGATACAACAAATATTCGCATTCGCAGAATTCATGCGAATAATTTCGCGAATCTATTTGTCAACGAAAAAGGTAAAAAAATATTTATGAAATGATCATAAACTTGGTGCTTCAAACGCCATGTCCCGTACAGAAACGGTACCTAAGCTGATCGGCTGCCGTTTTGTTAGAAAACAACACTGTAAGATAACGTGTCAGTTGTAGGTAATATTTTCTTGCGACCGCGCGGTTGACATTCTCGTGTATTTATTAATAGCGAATGTAAACTCTTTTCAATAGGCAAGAACATTCAAATTTCTGAGAACTACCTAACTGCGCGGCGCACGGTCTCCACGCGGTCGTTCGTGGTCACCTCGCGTTCTAAAACTATTATTTATACGATACGAATTTCTTCGCGCTGACACAACGCGAACGGCGCGCGGTCGCCGCGTGTCCGCCGCAAGTAAAAACCGCTATATATACGCTATATATATATATATATATATATATATATATATATATACACTGTCTGTTCAAAAGAAAAGGTGAATTTTGAATTTTTTTGAAAAGTATTTATTTATTCATCAATATCCATTTTGTCCCCTTCAAAGTAATCCCCCTCACATATAATGCACTTATGCCAGCGCTTCTTCCAATCCTCGAAGCACTTCTGAAATGCGCTCTTCGGTATGGCCATCAGCTCGTTCTTCGATTCTGACTTCCGCTTCCATTGGGATGATTGGGCCTTGGTTTCGACATCATAACCATATACCCACGTTTCGTCACCAGTTATGACCCTTTTGAGCAAATCTGAATCGTCGTTGACGTCATTCAACAATTCCTGAGCGATACTCTTGCGACGTTGCTTTTGCTCAAAATTTAGTAATTTCGGAACAAATTTCGCTGCCACACGTTTCATGCCCAAAACATTCGAGAAAATTGCATGGCATGAGCCGATTGATATGCCAACATTCTCTGCAACTTCCCTAATATTGATTCGACGATTTTCCAAAACCATTTTCTTCACTGTTTCGATGTTTTCTTCGCTTGTCGACGTGGTTTCAACTCCAGGACGCTCATCGTCATCAACATCTCTCGGCCTTCTGTAAAGCGCTTATACCACTTATAAATACTTTTTTGAGACAAAGTGGACTCGCCGAATGCCATAGTCAACATTTTAAGTGCCTTGGAGCACTTTATTCCATTTTTAACGCAAAATTTAATACATATTCTTTGATCCATTTTTTTCAAAAGTAAAAAATCGAAAAACACACAAAAACGTGACTAACCTTTTAAGTTGTCAACAACAAACTACTAATCCAAATTGGCTGATAATGCCAACATATGATAAACATATGTGTACCAACATAACAAAAAAAAAAAATTTCGATAATCGAATGTACACAGCCTGCGAAAATTCAAAATTCACCTTTTCTTTTGAACAGATCTCGTATATAATCACATATCTAAGCTCATATCAAGCGCAAGTAACTTTACTCTGTCTGAAGTTGCCAGAGAGGATTGAAATGCGAGGGTGGGATAGTTTTAGAACACGCGGTGACGCGAACGACTGTGAGGAGTCCGCGAGAAGACCGCACGGCGACCGCTATTAATAAATAGACGAGAATGTCAACCGCGCAGCCTCCGCCTGGCGACCGCAAGAAAATTTTTGCGTCGTCTAACTGCGCCATAACGCTCAAATAAACACCACGCTGCCTCGCGCAATAAAATTTTTAAAATAATAAATATCTCACAATAAATAAACATATATTTCACAAATTTTTTACTATCACATTGTGATATTTTTATTATGAAAATTAGCCATTGCCAGCTGCTTTGAATACATGGTTTAATAAAAATCTAGGAAATTACAAAAACGTTTTAAAAATTATGAAAACTCTAGAGAACTTTCTTTAGTCTCATGTTTACCTTTTCATTGTCTATTTATTCTTTCAGGTTTGAGGACTTTCATACTCTCAGCATGTTGACTTTTGCGACGAATTTGTGTAGTAAGCAGATAGCGGATGTCCATTTAGTGGCTATTATTAATACCAATTCCTATGGGCCGTCGGGGCAGGTAATCGGCTCCAAGTCTTCATAAATATCAACCAATGCACCTTTTGGTCATTAATAGTTTGTTTCAGGGACGGTAGAGTTCAATTTTTACCCGACTATGTATGGTATGGTAGGTTTGTGAGGATGTAAGTATGTTCATCTGTTCCGTCATAATTTCTAAACTATTTGTTATCATTTGACAAGTGAGGTATTGTTGGAAGCGTCTTGATCGTCCACTGGTTATAGGTTATATGACGTCACATTAAATTGAATATGGCGCCCTCTAGAGGACATACAGTAATGAACTAAAAATTTTTTTTGTATATTAGGATTACAAGAATAAGATATTGTACTGGTTTTCATTTTTTCATTCTCCTTTAAAGTTTTCAAAAACCTGAACCAAAAAATAAATTGGTTCTGAATACTTTATCTAGAAATTATAACCCCAAAATAATTTCAATAAAAAGTAAGTTCAAAAACTAAAACCAGACTACTGAAAGATCAAGCTCTAAAAAGTATGAAACAAGAAAATATTATCATCTGAAATTGATACGTACAAACTATTCGATGTTTATAGTCTATTAAATAAACAACTTACATATATTTTATATATTTTATCTTACTACTTAATATATTTTAATGTATTTAACACATATTCATAGTGATGTTCAGAGGATAGACGTGGTCGTATGCCACCTACCCTAACAAAACAATACATTCTAACAGTAGTAAGCGATCATAAGCTTTAGGGCAAAGCTGTGAAGGGCATTTTTTATCTACATTAAATGCACAACGTATCTAATGTATTGAATTGGATAAAAGATAAAAATGGTTACTGTGAGTTATCTTAGGAGATAGACATATACCATTGCAAATTGTTCTGTAGACCTTTTTATGATATACAATTCCGTAGTACATTATTTTGATCTATCTCGTAAGATTTAGCCAGCATTAGCAATGTAAGCCCCCAAAAATATGTTTTTTACGACATCATTACAAATCATTGAAATTCTCGGCTTTTCTCTACTATTGGGTCCTTACATATGAAATTAGCGTTTTGTCGTACTGACCACTTTGATCTGAAATATCTCCTCTTTGGTTAAGAATTCCAAATTCAAATTTATAAATTCATTTAGCTGGTACATTTGAGTTTTGAAAACAGTAATTCATTTGTTTTTTCCTCATTATTTTTTTCTTTGGCGTCGCTTATTACCGCACAATGGAAAACATGAAATATCGGTATATTTACGACTACGAGTTCTACCGTGGCACCAGTGCTGCAAAAACAGCTCGAAGGATTAATGATGTGTACGGCGCTGGTGTCACAAAAGAAAGCACGGTACGTTTTTGGTTTCAACGTTTTCGTTCTGGAAATTTCGACCTTCAGAACCAACCCCGTGGACGGCCGGAGACCAAAATGGAAAATGAAGAATTAAAGGCTATTGTGGAAGCGGATCCACCACAAAGCACTTCAGAGATAGCTGCAGGCTTCGAGGTAAGTGACAAAACTGTATTAATCCACTTGAAGCAAATCGGGAAAGTAAAAAAACTTGAACAATGGGTACCTCATGAATTGAGTGAATCGAACTTGCAAACACGCGTCCACTGCTGTGTTACTTTGCTCAACCGACACAATAATGAAGGGATTTTAAATCGAATCATTACTTGTGATGAAAAGTGGATACAGTACGATAATCGGAAGCGCTCGTCGCAATGGCTGAACCCCGGAGACCCAGCCAAATCCTGCCCTAAACGAAAATTGACTCAGAAAAATTTACTTGTGAGTGTTTGGTGGACTAGCGCCGGTGTCGTTCACTACAGCTGTCTAAAATCTGGCCAAACGATTACGACAGATATCTATTGTCAGTAACTGCAAACCATGAAGGAAGAACTAGCTGCTAAACAACCGAGATTGGTCAATCGCTCTAGGCCACTGCTGCTTCACGACAACGCAAGACCACACACTGCACAACAAACAACCACTAAGTTAGATGAGCTACAATTGGAATGTCTGCGACATCCACCGTACTCCTCGGATCTGGCTCCAACAGATTACCATTTTTTCCGGAATTTGGACAACTTCTTACAAGGAAAAAAATTCAACTCCGATGCGGCAGTCCAAACCGCCTTCAAAGAGTTTATTGATTCTCGCCCCCATGGTTTTTTTAGTAAAGGGATCAATGAACTACCTATGAGATGGCAAAAGTGCATAGATAACAACGGTGCATACTTTGATTAATTAAATATATTTTACAAAAAAAAAATTGACTTTATATTCCTCCCGTACAAAACGCCAATTTCATATGTAAGGACCCAATATAATATGCATTTATAATACATGTAAACCTTTCGGAAAAATTTCTCTAAATGATACTTAAAACCGTATCAAAATCCGTTGCGTGCAGGTTTAAAAGAGTTAGCCGAGAACCAGACAGATGAAAACAGCGATTTTGCTTTATATTATTTATTATTATTCGAGATAGAGATAATAAAATATAAAATGTATGCATGAAAAAGAATATGGACCACATCTACATTTTATTTGCCTCATTTCGTAGTACGGAACACGGTGTCTGGAGTTTTAAAGTTTTTGAAAATTATAATGCGAATGTGAACCTGATGAGACTAATCAATAATTTTAAGTCGGTACAATCAAGGCTGATCACAAATTTTATAAATTCTTTTCAAATTTAATACCTAAATAAATGTTATGAATCTAAGATTGTCATTTTATATTTATGTATCTTTTTCACTGACAAATGTATCGTAGACAAACAAAATTGTTCGCATAATGTTTGCGAATACGAATTTTCTTTGCATCACTGAACTGTACTAAGCTATATCGACATTGTAGCAAATTTTGAAAAGTAAATAATTATGCCTACTAACTCTGTACTCCGTTTATTGCTATATTTATACGCGTTGTCAGTCATATTCAAAATATTTGAATTTAAGTTTCAATTAAACAAAATGTCACAGAACCATATTTAACTCGGAAGACGATGAAGTTCTGGACTTTATCCAAGATTCCAGCATGACCTCCGTAATGGAAAAATATTTTCAGTTGTGTTCATTAGTATGGAAATATATTATCTGTGTTTATATGGATACCAACATCGTATAGGTATTATACGCCTACATTTACTTCCAGTAAAAGGTGACTCAAAAGTTCTGAGATATTACAAAAATCGGCTAAATGCGCGTTTCTGTTGCAATTTCGAGCAATCTAGAAGTTTAATTTGTTCAGATAATATTAAAAAAGAAAGACAAAATGGCTCCAAAATAGGTATTATTTAATTTTTTAAGTTTCGTTTCCAGTTTCAGGTTGCCAATTACGTCACTAGACGAAAGTTTGTGAGGGAAATTTGAATGGGGAATGAGATTTAAGGAGGCGAAAAAAGTATGTAAGGATCGCGATGCTTATGGCGTTCCATCCCCTCTGACTTAATTACGTCACTGTGCCAAATTTAAGCCGAGTAAGTGCAAACATGATGGAATAAGTTAACTCCAAGACGTTATAACATCTATAGTCAACTATAACATACGGACAGACTAACGGTTAGATGGACAGACGGTCATGACGAAATCATACTTACCCTTAAGTAAGGTATTTGATGCGGGGTGCGCACGATAACCTCCACGTGTGCGATGGGGGTTTTCAGTCCAATGGGGAATCACACTCTGTTGGAACGTGAACTCTCTAGGCCATGCATCCTGGGTCACTGCTAGTAACTTTCTGGTGAATACTGGACTCTTGCTAGTAGTGGGCGAAAAGATTCTCTTCAATCCAAGGTGTCATTCGTACCGTGCTGAAGGATGCGTGGCTGAGGGGGAGCTCAGTGGTGAACAGTGTCTCTTCCATACCAGGACGTCTCGGAGAGTAGTTTATAAACACATAGAAAAACTTCTTCTTTCCTCTCCTTTAGAGAAATCTGAAGGAGAGCAACTGCAAATCGCTGGGACGAAAGGTGAACCCAAGGCCACCCAATCGACTTGTGCTTTTTCGTCTAGTACTGGGACGAGCCAAGCTGTGGCTGGTAACTCCGGATCACAACTGGTGACGAACCAGGGCGATGACGCATAAACCGTTAACAAACCACGTAAGGAGAAGTTCGCGCGGAAAAGGTTCAGAAAGCTACTAGCTGCAAATGTAGATGCCGAAGAGGCCCTAACTTTTTGCTTAAAACCTATCGCCAATCTGCCGCAGTGGGTGGCAGGAAAGTGGGTCCTTTGTGACCTTCTCTATTGACGACCCTTCTGCTGAGGCTCTCGAAGCCATGGAATACAGGGTTAACCTTAGCTTTAGAAAAATAGTTTTTAAGGTAAGGGGTGGCTCTGATATCAGTAAGTCTACGACCTGAACTTGAGGCCCCGCAACCCTCCACCTCTAGTGACTAGCCTAAAACCTAGCTCAAACGCGGTAAAAGGCCTGGATCGGTGGCAGGGGTGGAGGTGCAGATAGAGGTGCAGGTGCAAGTATCGGAGGTGCTATGGTGACCAGGCTCCCTCCTTCTGGTGGACGACCACGTCCGCAAAAAAAGAGAGCCCGCAAACCCAAAGTCCTCTGCTGGTTTATGAAATACCGCCCAAGGAGAATCGGTTAGGATCGAATCGGAATCAGTTCGGTCGAAGGTAATTAGTGTCCCGGTTAGCCGGAGCAACTTGCTTATCTTGGTTAGAGCACTTACTGGGCATTGCTGTTCAAAAAAGCACCTGTTTAACATGGGATTCTCCGATACAAGAATGTGCCGGTATTACCAAGAGGCGGATGAAACGCCTTTGCATATTTCGTGTGACTGCAGACCACTGATGCGCACTCGTCGATCCTGCCTCGGCCAGTATTTTCTGAGGCCGGAGAAAGTTCAGCATATCACGCCAAGGAATACCTTGCGGTTTTTGACTGCAGTGAGACTTGATAGTGTTTTATAACATAGTGGCGGTCACAAAAGATCAGTGATACGGTCTACGGTCTTTCATGGGACCTGCACAGCCACTTATATCAAATAAAAAAGGTATTTGATACAAATAAGGATTACCTAATTTAAAACACTGATATCTCCACAAATATAAGTGCAAAAAAGAAGTAGGTAATTTCAAAAATTAAACCACCTTAAAAAAAGCACTGAAAAGTACAAAATAACTTCTTTGCTAATCAAAACTCAAGTACAATTAAAGTAACTTTTTACATACGAAACATATCTATATAATGAAACTTGACAGGTACTGAAATCGATGCCAAGCCTACAAAACTAATAAGCGTTCTGTTATTGCACATTGATTTGGCACCGACTTCAATAAATATCAAATTTAATTATATAGATATGTGTATCGTATTTAAAAAGTTATTTTAATTGTACTTGAGCTTTGATTAGCAAAGGATAGTTATTTTGTATTTTTCAGTGTTTTTTTTGAAGTCTTTTATAGATTACTTTTATATTTCTTCTTTTTTTATTTTCACTTGTAATAAACCAATTACTTAATCATTTTTTTTATTATGTTGCCATCTATCAATTACACGATTACTTTTTAAATTGCTAAGCCACTTTTTGAAATTTTCATCGAGATTGTTAAGCTAGAGCCTAACTGCATGCAAACATTGAAAAAAAAACAACATGTACATTTGTATAATGACATGTTTTAGAATTACGCTGTACGCCAACGACACGTCTACCTAGTGACTGATACACACAACTCTCTATCTCAAAAACTACTGAACTGATTTTGATGAAACTTATAGTTATCCCTAAGTTGGTTTATACCTAGTCCAACCAATGAAAGAATTTTTGCAATACGACTTATAGTTTTTGACATATGCGCGGTCAAACATACAAACATACATACAAACATACATCCAAACATACATACAAACATACATACAAATATACATACAAACATACATACGAACATACATACACTTATGAAATTTGGTACACCTGTTTAGAAGCTGGTATAGACTTACATATACAAAAACTGTGCAATTTTGACAATATTACATAAAGTCGGTGCCAAGCCTACCAAACTAATAGACTTTATGTTGTTGCACATTAATTTGGCACCGACTACAATAATGACAAATTTAATTACATAGGTGTGTGTATCGTATTTATAAAGTTATTTTAATTCTACTTGAGTTTTGATTAGTAAAAGATAGTTATTTTATACTATTCAGTGTTTTTTTTGGAGGCGGTTTAATTTTTTTTAATAAAAAATTTTTATTTCTCCTTTTGAGTGGTCTTGACCTAAATAAATATCTAGGGCAGGTCTGCAATTAACTTCATTCTAATTCCGGAGCGCAACGATATACAAGAGAATCGTCAATATAAAGGTGATAACCAGGTCGTGTTATCTAGTGTATCTTCGAAGTCCAAGCTCTAATATCGGTGAAATTTAAATGAGACCAGCTCTGAAGTATTACCTACCAAATGAAAACCACCAAATAATTTTCGAAATCGGTTCATAAATGACGAAGATATGAGGTAACAAACATACAAAAAAAAAAAATACATACAGACGAATTGAGAACCTCCTTCTTTTTTTGAATTCGGTTAAAAATAAACTAAAAACTTGTTATGAACGTATGAAACGGTTTTATGAACTTTTTAACATTAAAAATACATCTATTCGTTAGGTCAAGTTAAGTTTGTAATGTTGACTTCCGAGGCCATATATGGGCGTCCAAGCAAAAAGGGTCCAATAGAAGGGTATTGAGTTAAGACTAGATTCGGAACCCTGATTATATTCGGAATTTAGAATAGTCAACTGATAAAAAGGATTAAAAAAATATTCAAAAACTGGCATATATTTTTTTTTATCAGACATTTAAAGTTGAAACTGAAAAAGCTTGTTTTGAGAAAAAGCATTTTTTAAGTTTGATTGAAAAAAAAACACACTTCTACTTATTTGTTTCTACTTAGAAACATCATGTAAAGTCATTTACTATATGAACTTGTAGATAATTGAGCATTCATTAATAATCAATTAAAATCGCGAAATGCCATTTTTTCACCCAACTTTACAAAACTGTATGGTATATCTCGGAAACTAAATGCCGACCACTGGATCCTTTTTACTTGGACGCCCACATATATTGCATAAAACTACGAATTTGAAAGCGAAACAAAACATTATTTCTGGTAACCTTTGTAATTATAATATTAGAAACAGGCACAAACTTCAGAGTAAACCTAACAGCAAGCTAAATCGCAAGGGAAACATATATACCTACATAATAAGTCTTATCATGTTGTAGGGACATTATTACCGTCTCAATCAGTAGTCTCAAAATTATCCCTATAATGTAATTATAAGCTAGTGCAGACATTTGTCACATATTAATAGATATTATAATTAACATAATAATATTTCATATATTTGGAGCACACCCTGGAAATATTACTGTCTTTTCGTTGGCATAAACGATTTTGTTTCTTTTTTTTATTTGGCGTGATTCTGGTGTTGGTAGCTTCACAGGCAACTCAACACAGATCAAAATGGACATAGCCAAGTTTCAAGAGGTCATTTCAAGAGGTGTAACTCGTGATCACTGTGATCGCAGTGTTTTTGCTTGTTTATACCTATTCCTTCCATAAGAAGCGTTAGTATTGTTATTTAACTGTTCTGTATTTTCAATTTCATCATTTTCTGAATCACATGCTCCTTCAATGCTTTCAATATCTAGTAACCGACTTCAGACTCCACATTACTCAAATCTGATAATATTTGTTAAACATCTCCCAGTTTTTTTCCTTCGCCCGTGTCATTTAAGAGCCGTTCTATCTTTTCAGGTTTCAATTTTATGTCCATATTGCATTACAACTTGAAAAACCACAAATAAATAAAAAGATTGTATAAAAAACTTACGAAATTAAATTCGTGGGCGTTCTAGGTTCCACAGAGAAACGTATCTCGTGATTTATTAACGTTAGCGTAAATCCCCTATAGATGAAATTTCATAACAGTTAGAGCTTAGTGATCACGAGTGAATAAGACCAGTTTTTCTAAACTCTTGTAAATTTTCCCACTTTTTTTGAGATGTCCGTTCTTCTTGGAATCCCATATCGCATTGATGGTTTAATATGTCAGAAAATGCCTGATGCCAACAAAACGAACTGCTGCTGCCAAGTTTTCTTTCAAATTATTAAAACTTTCGTGAGACATTATTAACGCACTAATTATTTAATACGGCTTTACTCACGTGTAATCGGTATAGGTACCGACTAGTTTCGGACCTATTGGAGGTCCATCATCAGGGTGAGTGGGATAAGTTTTCTTTCGTTCAAGTAGCACATTTATATTGGCGTAAATGACTAATCCATAATAATATAATGTATAATTCATTAATTCTTTACTTTACATATCAAATTGTCGAATAAGCGTGTAAATTGGTGAGTCACATTCGGATTCTGTAATAAGGCCTAGGATCGCAAACAAGGTCTAAGGCCTTATTTGGCGCTTAGAAAACGTTTTGTAATCTATTCAAATATTTTAAATGATGAAGTTCAAAGGCACGATTAACAAATTAAAAGGTTAACATACAATGAGTATAAATTGCGTAGATGAAAATGATGTAATATCTACTATTATACGAGTATTCTACGAGCAATATTTGTAATATTTGATTTCGCTTTCTCGAAAACGGCTCGAGCGATTTCAATGAATTTTACAATATAGGGGTGAGGTGAGGGTGGCGAAAAAGATCTCAACTCTGGGAAAATCGTTCTTTCACACACTTAAAACTTCTGTACTCAAAATTTCTAACCTTTTTCAATTTTACAGCAGATGAACTGCTGCAAAATTCTCAAAAACACATTGGCTGAGTGCAGGTGTATCAAGCCGAAGTGCGCGGGTTCGAATCCAGCAATGTGGTCAGACCGTTTTTGTTTATTTCATTATTTTGAAATAATGTGTGTAAGTTCAGTTTGCAACAAGTATCTATTAAAAACACATATCACTTTAATAATGTACTTATAATAAGGATATAAAATGAAAAATAATGATAAAGGCATTGACTTTATAACTTCAGGCAGCCTGTCTCGTACTACGAAATGAGGCAAATATCATCAGATATAACGAAATGGCGACCGATCAGCTTGTCTGATAATAAATGTGTGTCGTATGTACAGGTGAGTCAGGTTATCTGGTTTAGCTCACTAGCGACTTCGAAACCTACAATGTGGTCAGACTTTTTTTGTTGTTTTTTTTTTTGTAAGATACCGAGTAAAGCTCGGTCGTCCAGGTACTAAAATATTAACCAACTTAAACTTAAATCAGTTTTATAACCACAGACATTTATAACATACCATGAAATTGCCTACCTACCATCTGCAAAGAACCCGTTGCACAAGGAGAGGGCACGGAGTATTCGTACATTTCTTAACTATTCGTAGGCTTAGTGTGCATACGTAAGAATGTTTGATGTTTATTGCACTGATTTAACTGGGTTTTCAGAAGTATATAAACCTTATTCAAGCACAGGCCTTTTTGTATCAAGCACGAAGTTCTCCATGGTATCAAATACCTTACCATTTTCGCCATATTAACTATCGGACTCTAATAAGTAACGGCAAAATTAGATTGTAATTTTATAGATAAATAAATGAAGTTTCTCAACAACAACAACACATCTTCACCCTGTATCCTTAATGTTTCTCAGTTTCCGTATATTCTTCACAATAAAAATTACAAATAATTATGATGTGTACACACGAGGGCATTGTCCGAATGCAATGACGTCGGCATTGGCTATTTACGTTACTGCTTGACTGGTAACTGTCCAACAGCAGATTAGCAGAACAGAATGCACGCAAGGCACTTGTGTGTGATTTATATTAGACTGCACACTGCACAAAACACTTCAGGTCCATTTGTTTCGTTATAATTATGACCTCCTTTCTGCGAAGCTTAAATTGGTATCACATGAAGGATGAAGCAAATTGAAAGAATTAATGAAATTAGTTGGTATGCATGCACATGACAGAACCGAGGTCCAATGAAATAAATGAGTTCATTTTGTTTTCTATAGTTGTAGACTTTTAGTGTTGTAGTTGCTTCGGTTGTTTCCAAATCGCAGATATAATCACATTGCTTTACTTATTTACATACATCAAATACAAAATATTTGAATTTGTTTAAGATACAAGTAATATATTATTATGTAGTCTGTGAATAATCGTTAAAGTTCTATTACAAGATTATAAGTATTATTATGAGATGGACATTTTTGCTGATTTTTCTTTGTCGTAGACAAAGACATTATACATATACAACAAATCAAGGCCTTTAAATGTATTGTAAAAAAAACTTGGTATATTTCGTCGAATCTTGTAATGATTACACTTTCAAATATTGTCGCCACCCAGCAACTATTGCGCTGAGACAGGCAATATGCATTTGTTTAAAAAATCGTAACGAATTGAATAATTCAGAAGTCTATGTTTGGAATAATGATACCACTACCTAAAATCATAATCCACTTTACGCTGAGGAAACTTCACTTCTATAAATATCAGACAATTTGTGAAATACAAATCGTTCAGCTGTTTTATTTCTCCCAATAAAGTGGGTCATTCAGCTAGTAAGAGTTAAGGTTTACTGGCGTAAGTCTCTAAAGAAAAAAGAAAGGAACGAAGAAACGGCCTTGTCGGGAACTAATACGAACAAAAAGAGGACTTATCTGTAAGTAGGTATTTACTCTACGATCTGGGAATCGTTTCAGTTTTCGATACTTCTACAACAAAGAAATAATAAACTAATAAAACTTAAATCGAAATACCTAAGATATTTAATTTAATTAACGTGTAAATGACAATGCCCAAATGCTACCATTGGTCCCAGAGTAACCATTCTATTTAAAAACATATTTTATTTATTACGATTTTCTGTGTAGTTTACAATTTCCGTAAACTAGCGCAAGCAATAATCAAAACAGAAAGTATTTTGGCTGTAAAAGACTAAATATTGACATTTTTGTTCTATAAAAAATGACTGTCCTAGAATTTAATAGCGCTAGATTTTTCAAAATATTAGCGAAAATCTCTAAAAATGAAATTATGTAGGTACTTCTTTTGTAAACGTAATGACTGATAGGGTCAGCAAATCAACGACGCTGTTCAAGTTTGATTTATGAATTATGTGACCTAGGACCAAGTAAAAGCACACTAATCAATAAGTATATTTAATGCACTATATAACTCACTAATCACTCATTATAACACTACGTATAAAACTCACTGAATAATTCACTGCATACTGAATAACTCACTGAACAGTAATTTTGGCTATATTTTAACAACGACAGTTCGCGGATACAGCTAAAGATATACTAACACTGATCGCACTAGACTACTGCTCTTTAACAGCGCATGGCGGAGGATATAACCAAATTATTTCTGACTACCTCCATTCAAATAAACTGTACACGATTGCTTGTTGCTACTTGATAACTACTACACAAAGACTAACGCCAGATTCTTTTATAAAGCCACATTAATACGTAGGCAAAGTATTTTGACCCCACTTTTGCTATCAAAACGTCACAAAATTGTCATAGATGACTAATTGACGTGATTAGAATATAGTGAAACTAACACAAAGAACAGACCGGATAAAGTCTTTTCTCTGAAAGCTTTTCCATTTTTACGTCAACGAGAGGTCCGACTTGAACAAGTGCATGACTAGGGACGTGTCACAATACTACAATACAAAATTTTACAATGGGCTCGTGAACACAGAAATTGGGAGGAAGAAGACTGGCGTTGTGTTTGCTTTTCCGATGAATCTCGTTTCGGTACGAGGCCGGATACAAGACGTACTCGAGTTTGGAGGATCTCTGGACGTCAAGAACGTTTGAAATTTTGTCAGGAAGTTCATTCATATGGAGGGGGAACAATAATGGTTTGGGCCGGTATTTGGATCGGCGGAAGAACCGACTTCATTTGGATCAGGGGCAACTTCAATGCTCAGATTTATGCGGAGAGGATTGTTTCAGACGTGATCATTCCTTTGCGGAGCCGGTTGGATGATATTCGTTGCGCGTCCACACGGCTGGAGTCGTAACACGCACTCTTGCCGATGCTCGCATCAAGGTTCTGCCGTGACCTGCTCAATCGCCAGACCTCAACCCAATTGAGCACGCATGGGATATGCTCCAAAGAAGAGCTCTACCGAGTATGGATGCCGTGCATACCCCACAACAACTTTTTGACTTGTTAGAAAGAACTTGGGCGGCAATTCCTCAGTGATTTTGATGAACTGATTTCAAGCATGCCAAATCGCTGTGATTGTGTCATCAGTGTCAATGGTGGAAACACAGATCATTAATTTTTTTATCTTTACAATAAACGTTGATTTAACTTAATTTTTGCCTTTTTTACCATTTAATTGACCACATTAACTTAGGTTAATTTCCCACAATTTGCGAAAATACAATTTTTCTTAATTTTTACAAAATACAGGAATAAGTTGTTAACTTAAACATAGGAATTAAAGTAAGAAGCCAGGCTGGAAGACTAGATTTGATAAATATTAATTTGATAATTTTTTATACTCGTAGTTAAAAATGTACACGAGCCCTAGACTCTTTTGATGTGTGTAATTTTATTGTAAAAAGCGTGGGGTGCAATATATCAATTGTTAAAAATATTTTATTGGTAGCTATTCATAAAAGTGGAGTTATTAATAATATAGTAAAAAGCACCACACACTTTTTACAATAAAATCATTTTTTGTCAATCATTTTATTCTTATTTTAAACTTGGTAAAAAGCATTTAATTATATTGAGTTAGTGGAATTTTAATCAGTATTAAACAAAATCTTAATAGATAAACATTATTTTTTACTTTTTAGTTCGGTTTCCCTTTAAAGCGTGTTTTTTTAGTTTTTTTAAACTATATTTTTTGTTATTTCGTTGACTAAAAATTTACCAAAATCCATATCGTGACACTGAATACAATAGGAAGCTTTCACAGGACAGGAACATTTTTTTCGATTAATCAAATCAAATCTAAAAATTTTTTTTGTCAATTTTTTATTTCAATGTTAAATTATTGTATTGTCAACGATCCTTGATAAATGTGCAAAGTTTCAGTTCAATCTGACGTTTGGAAGTGGGTGAAAATATGTCATAAGATTCAAGTTTGATTTCATAGAATTCATGTTTTTAATAAAAATAACTAAATGTTTTTAATAATTGTGATCCAAGAGCTTAGGTATCTAGGCTTTTACGTTTAACGCTATAAAACTAAATAAAATTAAAGAGTATAGCAGGGTAAGCATGGGTCAGATGCCCCTCGAGAAAGTTGCTGATATTTTGACCATGAAATCACCTTCTAATGAGAAACATTTCCTTAAGTTGTCAATCCTCTGCACGCGCTTGTTTTTCAAATAAAAAAATTAATTGAATTTTGAAAAAAATTAATCGAATTTTGAAAAAAATTTTTTTCTCTTACGACATAACATTTTTTGTGATTTTTTTGTACACGCTAAATATACCAAAGAAGTATTAAACGAAACATTTTTAAGTCTTTACAGTGATTAATATGTCAAAATATCTCAAAATAAAAATTTTCAAAAATAAAAAGTCACGTATTTTAAGAGACGAAGCTCCGCACGAGCTTGAAAACTTTCTCGAGGGGCATCTGACCCATGCTTACCCTGCCATACTCTTTGTTATCAGTCATCATTTCTTATTTACTTATATACTACATTGATTTATGGACTAACTAAAAGTAGAAATAATGACTATTAATTATAATGTTTAGTAGTAAATAATCAATAAGTCCATTGAATAAAACAAGTTTTATTGAATTCTAAATACCCATGTTTTAGGGTGCCCTATTCGATCCATTGTAACCCGTACTTATAACTTTATAACCCATCAATGAGTCCCACTGGATCATTTCACTGCACTAGAAAAACTACTATAAGCTATAAGATATGTGTTTGAAGCATGTATGACAAAAATTAGAAATTTTTGTCACATTTACCACATTATATTAAAAATCTCGGTCAATAAAGACTAAATTCAATCCAAAAGTGATCCAACAAACCCCATGTTCCCCTAAACCAGGCATACAAGCTGTTCATTTCGTGCTTTGTTCGTTATTGTGTAATTAATAAGTTTTTCTGTATGATGGATTACCCGAAAGTCCGCCTGGTGCCATTGGATACTTGGTTTTTGTTTATCGTATGCGCAAGTATAAATAGGAAAACTAAAACTTTCATCGGGTACATAGGTAACTGATGAGAAAATTATGGACTTTGCTCTAAGTATCTGTTTTTTACATAACACAAAAAAAATAAGTCGACAGATTTCAACGGATTTTCATTGACATAGACATACTTAGCTGACAGACGTGTCGTTCGTGAAAGATTCGGTCACTTTTCAATCAAATTGCGATCATATCAAAGTTGATAACTGCAATCACATTAGAACTAACGTATCTTTTATCGATTAAATTTTTTGGTAGATTTGATCTCGGTACTAGTCGATATTTCATTGATTGTGCATGCCGTGAAATGTAAAAAAGGTGCCTTTCGGACAAGTTTACAAGATAAACACATCTCACACAATTTTCAAAACATAAACAATAAAATTACAAATGTAGCAGAATTGCAGTAAAAACTTAAAAAAAAACATCGAAATACAATTTACAAAATCATTGATTTTGTAAAATTCAAAAAAATGACATTTTTTATCCTAAACTTAAATTACAAAAGTCAAGCGGTTCATTTTTGGGCAACTGGGTTCGTTTTTATAATAAAATTCCTCAAGAAATTACTCAATTAACGGAAAAGAGATATTACAAACTACTACTACTGATACTACAAAATTAGCGATTTCATTGAAGACACAACAATAGTCTGGAAATAATCCTCTGCACATGCATGTACTGGCTTTATGGATATTGCATTATAATTATAACTATTGTAGAATGATGTTCAAAAAATACTACCTGACCGAGTTTCTTGTCGGTTCTTCTCAGTGTCCAGGTTTTCTTTTCGAACCGAACTAAAGTAGATTTGACGTTCAAAAATACCTTGCATTTGGGTTTACTTGAGTAAATTGATTTGACTTTGACTGACTTTATATCCATTCCCATCACTTCGGCATTAACGAAGTTTTTTCTCAGTTGCATTGGTTGCATGCTAAGTAGTGGGATAAATGAAACAGCGACTCTAAACTTAATCAAAAATGAATTATTTTAAGCGTACTGATTATTTATCTTGAAATCTGAACACAGCTACCCAGCCACCTGGGGATGAGACTGGGTTATGGGAGGCTTTTACTCACAAACAAATCTGTGGTGGTCGTCTTCGGCGTGTTGTTGAAAGGCTGCGGAGTTTTCAAAATGTATTTTGTACAATACTTTGGATTACTTTGTACAAGAATATCGAAAAATATCGAACGATCGGAAAACCAGTATTTGAACCATTAATATCACAATAATACCGGTATATTATAAAAATTCGCTTATTATATGACAATTAATTATCATAACACAAGTCACAAAAACTTTTGAATTCATACTTGCTAGTATGTATAGACAATTAATAAAATTATTTCTTTGGAACAGAATTGTAGGATTATTTGACAATTATCAAGTCTTTGTTAGTTTCTTTAATTGCATTTGTAAAGAATTAAATTGTATTACATTATTTAATATTATGTACTCATCGTATCCATTTCATATTCGTTTTTAATTGGTAATTGGTATTACATTGCTACGAAGAGTGAGCGCTTATCTCGTTTCCCCACTTGCCTCGCCCACCCCGCCGGTCCGCATACGCCATACCGACAACGGTGCGCGGCGCGCCCCGCGGGCCGTGACTATTGTCGCCAGTCATCGAGCGGCAGTCTTCGGAATATATTGTTTTTATTGTCGTATTGAAAGTAACGCTGAAGTGTCTATTACGCGGCTATTTATTTTGATTTATAACTAAAAACAAACATCCCAACAGGATTACAGTGTGTTGAACAGAGTGCTAGTGAAGTGTTAACGTTATCTGGTTAATAAGTTTCTTTTTCCGCGTTTATTTCATCATTTGGTGCAGTGTTTATGTTGGGAGCTCGACGCTCGTTTCGTCCGGCTTGCCGGAGGGACGTCGCCCTCGAGGGCTTCTAATAGAGGTGAGGAGTTAAATTCTTGGTTATTTTAGCTTTTTGTTTGTGTGTTATACGTTATGTTATAAAAGCTCAGCGGGTTGACGCGATAAACGGTGATTTATAATGAGAGCCGGTTTCTTCCCCGAAGACAAGGATCGTCGTAATAAATCCGGTTATGAGTGTCGACTCTTTCTTGTCCTTGTAAACTTTGAAACAGTTTCTTACATAAGAATTGGGTTATATTATGAAAGTGGGTATATTTTTATGACTGTAAAAAAAACTTGTCGGGTAAGGACTTTGTAAGTAATTTTAACAAACAAGTTAATAAACATAAACAGTTAATAAACAAAAACAATAAACATAAGTTTCTTATTTTTTTGTGTTGCGGTTTGTGCCCAGATATTTTATATGTAAAGTAGTTATAATATGCTGCTTTTTTAAAGAGCTTTTGTTTAAGTACATAATCCAACATTGTTATTGTGTTGATAAAGACTGGCTAGCAGTTTATATTAACGTGTTGTGTTCATCTCACGGGATGGCTGGGTTCGTAGCGTGAAGCGTGACCTAATTCCACGGGTCAACCGACTCCATACCAAGCGGCAGTGCCACTTCCTGACTCGTTGGGATTTCCTACCTTGTATTCATTCAAGATTCATTCATTTCACACTAATATATAATATCATATTATTTTGATATAATTACTAAATTAATTCAAATTAATTAGATCGATTGACTGTTCGTAAACGTTTTTCTAGTGACAAACCTACATTACAAGTACCTTTGATGAGAGAGTTAATAATCAGGCAGGTACCTACTGAAATTAGTTTTACAAAATGGTCCGAATTTGAAGCACTAAGCACTAAGGCACTAACGTCATCAGATTTGATTTTTGTGAGTAGGTGTATATACGTCCACTACTTTGGTAGGTACTCAAAATTCAAGATTACCTATATGAATAAAATATCCGAATAAAAAAGCGTATTATGTGTTACTTACAATATTTAAAAAAAGTTATCTGTACATAAATAATAATAATCATTGGATGACTGCATACTGTGATGATACATGCAAAGCTTTCGTCAACTTTCGTCGTGACCATCTCTTATCGTCGTATGGTTTATAAGTTTATCTATACTTTAAAGTCCTCATTTTAATAGACAATAGTGGCCCGTTTCGGCTTCGCCTGAGTTGAATACATAATACATAAGCTTATGTGCATCTGGGATAATGTACGTACATTACAAATGGTGAAACAATTTGTCCAATAGCTCCCGTGGTTCCGGAGATTACCCTCCACATACAAAAAAAAACTCACAAAATTTGCACTCTTTATGATAATGGGTGATATCTACTAATTCAGTTATAAGTTCGAGATGTTAATAACGTTAATTACTTACAATTAACAAAATCTAAAAAGGTGGTTTCGACGTGTTTACAATGTTATTTATATTCCCTTTGCCATTTCAAATAAAAAATTGGTTAAGAAGGTATATTTAGAAATTTAATAAACAAGGCTTTATAAATTACTCCAGACGCCGTGTTTAGCAGTAACAGTGGGTACGTAAATCAGATACCTAAGCTGTGTATGAACAGATAACCTGATCTACCATTGGGCGTTTTTAGAATTTACCGTTGAACGATTATATCGGCACGATTTTACCGTCCACGATGTAATAGGGAAGCAAAATGTATGCAGTTATATGAAGGCCAACGGTAAATTATAGAAGCGCCTATTTCGTTAGAAAACAGCATCCACACATCCACATTTTATTTGATTTTATTTGCCTCTCTTTGTAGTACGGCACAGGTGGCCTGAAGTTACAAAGTATATGTACATTCAGTCAAGAAAGTATCGGGAATGGATGATTTGTTTATGGTTCCAAATTCAATTTTTTGTTTTTTTTTGTTGTTATTAGATTGGCACAACTGTTTTCCATTTTGGCGCGGAGTTTGAGTTGCATCTGTTATTTAGATTAATTACAGTTCTATTTTTAGTCATATCATTCTAGTGTATATTGCGAATTTCATAAAGGACAAAAACATCGAACAAAGAGTTTGTCTTAAATTTTGCATCGCCAATGGAATTTCGTGTTCGGAGTCACTGAAAATGTTACAGAAGGCTTACGGTGAATCGACTTTATCAAAAACACGTGTTTATGAGTGGTATAAAGCGTTCAAAACCGGTCGAGATGTGATGTGATGTGTGTGAAGATTTGCTTCGCTCTGGTAGGCCATCAACGTCGGCAACTGAAGTTAACATCGCAAAAGTGAAGGAAATAGTGACTGAAAATGCTCATTCAAGTTTGAGAGAGATAGCCGCCGAACTTTCGGTGTCTCACGAGTCGATCCGTACCATTTTAAATAATCACTTGGTTATGAAACATGTTGCCGCTCGGCTAGTCCCAAAAGACCTGAATTTTCTTCAAAAACACAATCGCATAAGAGTCGCTGAGGACATGCTAGAACGAGTCAATTCCGACCCAACATCCATGAAACGCATTGTTACTGGTGACGAGACGTGGGTTTACAAATTTGACATGCAAACTAGTCAACAAGCTTCGGAGTGGCGCCTTCCAACTGAACCGAAACCGAAAAAACCACGCCGAAGTCGATCAAAAGTCAAAGTCATGTTGACTGTTTTCTTTAACTATCGCGGTGTTGTGCACTCGGAATTCTTTCCGGAAGGTCAAACGGTAAATAAAGAATATTATTTGGGCGTTATGCGGCGTTTAAGAGAGCAAATTCGACGAAAAACGCCAGATTTGTGGAAAGAAAATTCTTGGATTTTGCACCACGATAATGCGCCTTCGCACAAGGCCATCATCGTGAACGAATTTTTGACCAAAAACTCAACAAATACCATCGAGCAACCACCTTATTCACCAGATATGGATCCAGCCGACTTCTTTCTTTTTCCTAAACTCAAATTACCACTTCGTGGCACCCGTTTTCTTTCGGTAGAAGACATAAAGGAGAATTCGCGGCGAGCACTGAACTCAATTCCGGAAAAAGCGTTTAAAAATGTTTTGATGATTGGATTATTCGTTGGCGTAAGTGTATCGTTTCTGAAAGAGCATACTTTGAAGGTGATAAAATAAATTTGGATGAATAACTAACATTTCGTGTATTATTGATCTTTTCCCGGTACTTTATATCTAATAGTAGTATATCTAAAAACTTGTAGGTAATAAGTTTTCGATGAGTAGTTTCAAAGAAGACTATTAAGCAAAATCTAATTTCATAAGATCTTCAAGAATGGTGTAAGAAAAAAGAAAAGTAAACTTAGTGTGACAGTGGTATATGGGCGATTCTCTGTAAGCTCGTAATCGGCTGTCCCGAACGATTTTTTCAAAAAGTTATTTAATTTTTTTTTTTAAATCACTCCTAATGAAACTTTAACCCCGAAACTTTACGGGCCCATTGTTTTTAGAACCATAACTATTTCAAGTTTTTTTCTAGACGTGATAGAAGCTCTAAAAACACAGTCCCCTGGCTGTCCCCATCACTGTATTCCCACCTAGAAATGAGATTTACGAAGAAGTTATTAAAACTACATACATTTGGCAGTTAATTTCATAAAGAAAAATAATTAAATTATATTATTTTCGTAAAACAAGGTCTCATTATGTATTTTATTTATTTAGTAAAGTCCTGTAAACTTTGTCCCCAGAATTTCCATACAGTCCCCTGCCAAAAAGTTAAAGTTATAATAAAAAAAAACTGTAATGTTTACAAACGTTTTTTTGAGTGAAACGGAACGCAATTGTTGTGAAGTTGGCAACCTTGCCGAATGCGGCGGCGAGACGCCATTTTGTTTAGTGTCAGACCGTCATTAGTGAGGTGAACACGCGTTTGGACCGCTACCACAGACAGTCCTCTGGTCAGTAATAATATTTGTGTTAATTACTTTAATTATCTCTATATATAATTCATTGTTTTATTATTTATGTCTAAATTGATCGGTAGGTTCTTAAAAAACTAATTTACATCAGTTTTGTAAACATTGTGAAATTTAACCGAAATACACAGTCCCCTGGGAACAGTCCTCTGCCTGAAAATGCAGCAGGGGACTGTGTATTTTGCGTATTGGTTATTATTTTTATGTATTGTTTGTGTAAATTTATCCGCTAGTCTGTTTCATTAATGTAAGAATCATCAAAGTATCATTGCTTCGCATTATTTTCCTTTATAAACTTAAATTATTTTACACAGGCTGATAGAACACACATGATATGGCTCCTAAAAATAAAAAGTTATCTCGAGAGGAATTACTACAGAAAAAGAGAGAAGCAGAGCGACTACGATATCAAAGAAGAAAAAATGACCCTCAAAAGAGAGAAGAAATGAGAGAAAAGATGAAGTTGAAATACCAAAAGAAGAAAGAAAAAGGTTTGCGGAAGTAAGTAAAGAATATGACACCTCGTGAGCACAGAGCTGCCCTAAAGAAGTGGAAAGAACACTGCACCGAATACAGAGCCAAAAGACTTAGACTTAAAAGCGTCACTAATAATTTTTACGAGAAAATACGCCGTTATCAGATCCAGAAGTAGATACTCCGCCTTCAAGACCCTCCACTCCAGTTTCAGTTCAAATATCTCCAGCTCCAAGCCCAGTAGTTTCCAGTGCTCGTCTACAGCAAAAAAAAAGAAGCCACAAAGCGACGAAAGAAGTTTAACAGGGAAAGAAGTGAAAAGATCGCACGTTTAAAGAAAAAACTTGAGAAGTACAAAAAAAGATTAGCAAGATTTGAAAGTAAAAACAAAAATAACGTTGAAGATACACCTAAGACAAAGATGTTGAAAATGTTAGACGAGCCTGATCAAAGAAAAGAAGTAGTCAAGAAAGCGTTGTTTAGCGACGTCATTAGTGAGCAGTTAAAAGAAAATTATTCCACATTGAAACGTACCAAAGAGAGACAAATCTTTAAAAAAGTTGTTACTAGCAGTATTGTTCAAAAGTACAGGCACTGGATACCTAAAGAAATTAAGTCGTTGTCTGGACCCAGCAAAAAATCTAATCTCAATGGCTTGGATGTACCTGTAGCTAAACGGTGTAAAATACCTGATAGTTATAAACGAGTTGTTCAGAATTTTTTCGAAGATGATAGTAATAGCCGTATGGCAGCTGGTAAAAAAGAATTTATAACCAGAAAAACTGTGAAGAAACAGAAGAGATATCTTATTGACACAGTTTCTAATCTTTACAAAAAGTTTATGATTGGGAACTTAAAAATTAGCTACCAAACATTTTGCCGACTCCGTCCATTTTGGGTTGTGAAACCAAACGCTCAAAACCGCGATACATGTCTATGCATAGTTCACAGCAACATAGACATGAAGCTCAACGCACTTCATATTGCTAACATATTGACTTACAACAATCACCAGAAGTTGCTGGAAGATCTATGTTGCGACCGGTATAATGTGGATTGTTTGGCGAGATCATGTCATACTTGCCTTGATAAAAACCCGAATTATAAAGAATTTGATGATAGAAATGTCATAAAATATAAAATGTGGGTTTCCGAAAGGCAACAAATCCGAGATTTTAAGACTAAAAAGCCCCGACTGGTGACCAAATATTTGAAAAAAACGTTTGAAGTACATCCAAGACAGCTCATAACACATTTGCAGGAAGATTTACAGAAATTTTTGGATCACCAGCGAAATATTGTTCACCAATATAAAGCCATGCATGATTTGAAGCCAAACCTACAAGATGGATGAAGTCCTGATCCACGTAGATTTCAGCGAAAATTATTGCATTAAGTACGCAGAAGAAATACAGGCCTTTCATTTCGGTGGATCTCGAGCACAACTGAGTCTGCATACCGTAGTAGTTTACCTACGGAATTCCATCCTTTCTTTTTGCACAGTCTCCGAGAACATAGCCCATTCACCTGCTGCCATTTGGACACATCTGCGACCAATTTTCAAGACTCTTTCACGTGGCATCAAACGAGTGCATTTCTTGAGCGATGGCCCTGTAACGCAGTATCGTAATAAAACGATGTTTTTTATAATGGCAACCAAACTCTCTGAAGAAATTCCAGATATTGAGAACTTTACATGGAACTACACCGAAAGTGGTCATGGCAAAGGTGCACCAGATGGTATCGGAGCAACGTGCAAAAGAACAGCTGATTTTGTTGTTAATTCTGGAGGCGACATCAACAATATCGATCAGTTTGTTAAAGTAATCCAAGAGCGATGCCTTGGCATCACATGTGTCGCAATCGACCAGGCAATGGTCGATAAAGTTGAAGAGGAAGCGTCCCATCAGAAGGGTTTTAAAGGCACTTTAAATGTGCATCAGGTCGCAGGTGTTTATTCCAGCTCCATCCTCGGTCGTCCGACTAAATGTAAAACACTTACAATGAGAAGTCTCAGCTGTTTTTGCAACAGCGGATCTTGTGAGCATTATAAGATTGGCAGTATCAACTTTGCTCTAAAACCTAGATGGACAGTAGAAGAAGTGTTTACAGAGTCCGAAACGGAAGATCTTGAATCTGCTGAACCAGAATTTACACCTACACCAAACAAGTACCCTCAAAGATTGGATGATAATATAGCAGGAATGAGTAGCATTCGGAATTCATGTTACAATACTGGAGATTACGTTCTTGTGAAATTTCCAGCTAAAAATGTACAATATCGTTATGCTGCCGTAATTAATGAGATTGATGACGATGAAAACTACTTACGTGTTATTTTCCTCAAGATTTGTGACCAAAAAGTGCAGACCTTTAGAATAGATGATAAAGACATTTCAGACGTGTCATTTGATCAAGTTATCCAAAAATTGGATAATCCTAACTTGATTGTAAAGGGAAAGAGAATATTTTATAAGTTTTCTACTCAAGTAGACGTTTTCGAGCGCTAATTTTTATAAATGTTAAGTTCATTGTGATTAAACATTATTATGTGCCTTATTTGATTAAGAAAAATCCTTAGGATTTGATTGGAGATCTCAGTTGAAATATCATATATTTGAGAGAAAAGACTGTTTTCTTATAATTATATTAATAATAGTAAGTATTTTAATGAATACTGCATAAAGCATTTACTGATTGATATTATAATAATAAGACTCTATGCTGATCTCAGTGAGTACAAAATGTTTCTAGCACTTAAGGTTAATTTTTGATATGAATGTTTAAAGAAAGTTGTGTTTTCTGTTGATTTTTTCTAAAGAAACTTTGTTGATTATTGATACGCAAATATGCCGTAAAAATAATAAATGATTGATTAATGTAAAATGACTTTTTTCTAAGTACAACAGTCCTCTGTCTCACTTAACAGCCCCCTGTCACGTTCAAGACAGTCCCCTGATGCCTCAAATAGTCCTCTGTCATGATTTTTTTAGAAAATCGCTAATAACTCGGAAAATACGTATAAATTCAGTGGGCCTCCTTATCTAACTAAAATAATAGTCAATTTTCTTCGAAATAGAACACGGTTTTTTGGCAAATGTTAAAAAAAATTGCCAGGACAGCATTTGTATGGGACGTGTACGAGCTTACAGAGAAATGCCCATATGCTATGACTATGGGCTGACTATGCTGACGTCTGACATGAATTCCACCGATTTTCAAAAAATATTTTAAAGTTTTAGAAGCTCTGAAAGGCTTGGCAATCATATCTTAAAAATACTAGATAACCCAAGATAAAGCGATGGAAAATAAAATACGTAGTTTCATATACACCTCGAGCTTAGTGGATTAGTAATGTATGTAAATAATTGTATTTATATATTGTAAATAATTGTAGCTAATTTAATGAAATATTAAATACAGTAGAAACATTACGCAAATAAATTGTCCGACTTGTCCCTTACCGCATCATCAGCATATTTAAAGCAGTTAGTAATTAGTATGCGACTTGCGGCAAATTTTTATGTTCCACGGGAAAAACCACCTGGATGCATATGCGCAGGAGATTCCCAGCCAATCTTACAACGTATGGGCTTTGGTGGACAACGGCACGACGGCACGACGGCACGATCGTGGACGGAAAAAAAGCGTCTTTATACAACTGCATACTTTTTGCTTCCCTATTGAACCGTGGATGGTTAAATCGTGGCGATAGAAACGTTCAACGGTAAATTATAAAAGCGTCCTTTGTCACATTGACCTACAAGACGCAATTGCAAATGAAAACTTTGTCACACATCAGACATCACCACAGAAGGGATCATACATTAATTACGTGAAATAAAGCACATAAATATTATACTTTAATATAATGAAGTGTTCGAACATTTAGCTCACAAATCAGTCAACCTGTGCCGATAGTTGCTTGCTTGTCCTATAGTTATTAGTTGCTTGTGATCGACTAAATAAGTTGTAACCAATTGACTACTTTTTAGACGGACATGTTTTTAGTTCTACATTGCCAGTTTTATAGGTCGATGCTTTGTCATGTTAACATAAGTTATATAAATCAAATTTAGAAGATAGGCGTATTTTATGACTTGTACAATGATGTGGCGAAGTTTTGAAAAAAAAAGTTAGGAATGGCACCACGTATATGTTATGTATCTCATTGAGTTTTATTTAAAAATCAAAAAATGCAGCTTATCGTGTAGAGCATTAAGGTAGATCTTCAAAAATTACATTGACATTCTGAATAACTGTTTGGTTTGATTCGATAGTAGATGAGATATACGCGCTTTAAAGCCATGAAAAGTGCTCCCAATCTAACTTTTCTACAATAGCGTGCAAATTTATAAAAAATACAATGCGAGTAGAGCTTAAAACCACTTTTAACTAAAATTAATTTGAAAAAGATATTTATATTATGCAGTTTTTGAGATATGGGTTATTTCGGTTACACGCCTAGTGACCGCAGAAATAACTGCTTTTAACAGTGTCATTGAGTAACGCTATGAAATATATAAACTTATGTTTGCTACTGATTAAATGAATATTGCGCATCTTGAGAAAATTTGCAGACAGTGACAGCCATGCACGCTATCACTGACTAATTGTAATAAAAAAATGGTATCATATATGGCGATTGTGTGTCTATTGCAACATGAACGTAACGGACACTTTTCGCGGTAGATTTAGCGCTACTATACAAATTACATTATACAAATTCTCGTTATGACAGCAGATATTGTCGCGCGAGTTTTGCCTGTCGCATGCTGACTGCAAGGTAGGTAATAAGCATGCCGATTAACAAACCCTTCACTGCGCATGGTCCGACAAGCTCCTGGCAGATTAAATAATAATTTTCTCATTTCCGACCAATTTTGGCGCCTTGCATGAAAGATTTGAATTTTCTAAAAAAGATACGAGTACGAGTAGATGTTAAAATGAAGGAAGTGTATTTTAATGACATAATCACATAACCTACCAATACCAAATTCAGAACACATTTTTACCGCACTATAACGATGATAAAAGAAGGGAACATAGTGCATCATCTCATCACCAGCATGAGTGTGGGGTAAGTAGCTAGTAGGTACCTACATGATATTATTTGAGTGCGTATATACTTACTTAGATCAAATAGCCAGAGTGTTAGCAGACGGAAATGTCAAAAGCACTCGCATACCTAGGCGAAAATGTGTGAGGAGAATGATGAGATTTGAGGAAGCGAAAGAGGTGTGTAAGGACCGCGACTCCTGGCGCTCCGTCCTCTCTGGCTACCCCGTTGGGGATACAGCGTGAAGTTATGTTATGTTATGTTATGTATATACTTACATAATACGCTGTCTTACACACACACCTGTACTTGCCTACACAGATTACACGCTCGATTTATTGAAATAGATGAGGTGGTGTTAGAATTGTAATAGTTCGACAGGTGACATGGGATATATGACGTCATCTTAAATCTAACATGTTGGTCGTCCAAATATAACGCACAATTCTTTCTTTGGGGTCCACTTACATAGAGTTGCTACATTAAAAAAACTAGAGAACCAAAACAAAACTGAGTGTTTACCAAAACATGGACGATTTGGACGACGCGCACTTTTTGTTGATAAATGCTAATTCATATTAAAAAAAAAACAAATTTCACTATAGGTTTGAGAAATATTGCAAGCAAGGCGATAACTAAAAATCCTGTATTTAATGCAATACAATACGAAAGACTTTATTGCAGCACAAGTAAATATAAAGAAAAGATAAAAATTTAATTACAGTACAAAAGGTGGCCTTATTGCTGAATAGCAATTTCTTCCAGGCAACCTTAATAAGATCTTACAGTGTTGAGAATACAATGTCGGAATCGGAGACTCATGGGCACGAATTATAATGTTATCTTTTTCATTTAATTCTCCGTTTGTTATTAGATTTTGCGATTAATACCTTACATTGTAGCTAAAAAACTACATTCGTTATTATGAAATCAATACAAGTAATACAATATTTCATTAGTCATTCACCCATTTTTCGTGTCCGAACCATTTAAGTATTCATTGCTTTGTTTTTGCAATTCAGTACGTACATACCTATTTAATTAATATTTGCTATGTCATCTGAGTAATGTCTAGAACTTTAGAACACAGTGACTATAATTTGTTCCACATTGTAGTCAATTTGTTTTGCATTATAATTACTGAAACAGAGATAGAGTAATATGAATAAGCAGAGAAGTGAAGTCATTATCTGTCATGAATGATGTAAGCTTTTAATCGACTACAGCGGAACTAGGAGAGTAATGGTACATGGAAGTATATGGTTACGATACGATGTATGCGGGCTGGGTTTGTTCTCTTGGGGTATTTCGATGTAATCGAAGTACGCATATATTTTACACGTATTCGATTACATAACGTCATCATAAATTCAATATGGCACAAACCTCAGAATATACCGAATTATTTCATTTGAGTTTTTGTGTCCTTTCTTCATATTCATGTACGGATATAAAATGAAACCAATTGTTGGTAGAAAATAAAAGTATGAAAATTATAATTGAGTTTTTTTATTAACAAAGAGAAACGGTAACGTGTATAGAACTGAAATATATGATTACTTACACACACAAATACATATCTTCACCCTGTACCCCTAACGGGGTAGTCAGAGAGGACGGAGCGCCAAATATCGCGGTCCTTACATATTTTTTTCGTCACCTCAAATCTCAACATTCTCCTCTCGCATTTTCGCCTAGATATGCGAGTGCTTTTGACATTTCCGTCGGCTAACAATCTGGCTATTTGATCTTCATAAGTCAGCCTTGGTCTTCCTTGGCTTCTTTTACCACTCGCTTTCGTTCCGTAGATTTTCTCCGTCAGTCTTTCATCAGTCATCCCTCATTCTTTCTATGTGCCCGAACCATTTAAGCATTCCTTTCTTCATTTTTACAATAACACTGTCGGCCAATCCCGTCATACTGTGTATCTCTTCATTGCTTATTTTGTCCGCAAGAGTGACATCGCACATATTTCTAAGAGATCGCATTTCTACTGCATTTATCTTACTTTCACTCGATTTCGCGTATATCCAGAAGAACTCACTACCGTACAATAAATATGGAACCAACACCGCAGTGTGTGATCATTTTGGCTGAGTTAGATATAGTCACACTGCCTACTAATGTGGACAGAGCACCGTTCACTTTATTGCTACCCGTCTCTCCACATCCAACTCACATCTTCCATCCCTCGAAAAGGCACTCCTCAGAGATACAATTTCGTTCATTTGTTCTAGACATTTTCCTTTTACTCATATTTCACACCTTGTCTGTACATCGACCTAGCTAAGGTCCAACTCTGAGAAAATTCGTTTTCTCTATGGTTTCGCACACTTAAAACTTCTAAACTTCAAAACAGAGTTTACCTTCTCAGTAGTACAGTGGCTAGGGCATAGATCTACCATGCTGAGATACGCGGGTTCGAATCCTACAATGTGGTCAGACTTTTTTTATTTTTTTTTGTAAGACACCGCTCGATCGCCCATGTACTTATTATTATAATTATTTAAGGTTAGACATTGGTAAATTACGTCTAACTTATCCGCATAATTGACCTATTTAAATAATTATTTCATTATTTAAAAAAATTAAAAATTAAAACACTGAAAAGAAAAAATAACAAAATACTTAATTATTCTTTACTATTCAAAACAAAAGTACAAAAATAACTTCATAAATTAAACGATACAAATTACGATAGAATATGCAATGTTTTGTGGGCTTGGCGTCGACACCATTTAACTGTCAAATTTTTGTTGGTATTTGCATCGTATTAATGAAGTTATTCTTGTTCTTGTACTTTGATTAGTAAAGGATTTTGTTCTTTTTAATGCTTTTATTTTTAAATGCTTTAATTTTTTTCTTAAAAAGTAATTTAGTTTTCGCTTTTGAGCGTAATTTAGTTTTCGCTTTTGAGCGTTGTCGTAAATAAATATCTAGGGTAGGTCTACAACCAAGGATGCTACTAAGACGCTAAACTAAAATCGGAGATGAAGAATAGCACAGTGTGAAGAAATATATTTTAATAATTAGAAATTAGGAGTTCTGTAGTGTTTTGAACTTTGTGCACAGATTCTAACCGATATATCTGTTGCCTGTGATCTTTGATAAAATAATCGAATTTCGATACACATGCTGGTTGTTGTTGAGTAGTTCCGAGGGATATATCTGTAGACAATGGCGAGTTATCAATCTCTATAGCTACTATAGCTAATCAATTTTCGCCTGTCATTTTTAATATAATAACATCTCAATCTCTATACGTGTGCTATTTGTCATTGTGGAGCTCCCAAGGCTGTCTTCCTAGTATATCCTTAGGATCAATAGGTCCTTAATCAATTAGCTTGACCTTTAATACATTTCAATCCCGACATATACTTATTGTTTTTCGTGGAGAATTGAGTGGTCAGTTGACAACCTATCTAGATATTTAACCAGCTGTTGCCTATGATCTTTAATAAAATAACCCCATTACAGTATGTGATGTATGTGTGCTGTTGTCATTGAGGAGTTTTGTGAGTATCTTGGCCTACGGCCAGTCGTTTACGAATAAGTACTTAACTATTGTTTGTGATCTTCAGTTATGTACTGACATTCATGTACAGTTATTTCATTCGGATATTTTTATTTATTTATTATACCCTTGTAAATAAAATAAAAATCGGTTAAGTGAAAGTCATACTTGGGTAATTAGGCCCGTTTACCAGACCGACATTCAAGTGTGAACTGCTTGAGAATAATTAGAAAGAAATGCCGCTATTAATCGCATGTAGCCGCATCCCTTTCTAACCCTGCTCAGTCAGAGATTCACACCCGAGTATCGTTCTGGAATACAGGCTGTTCCATACTGTCAATTGTTACTTGGTTGTTACTAACAGCTAATGTACTCGTAAAACAAAGTTTGTCGCAGTTGTCTTTCTATGTGTAAAAGAAATCTACCTATCTCACATAATGTTATGCTGATAAAAGTTAATAGTTTTGTTTAATGTTCTCGATGACCATAATTTTTTTACATTTTTAAAGTAAGCTGTTAAGTTAAATATTCTCCGAGATAAACTGTTTCGATAAACATACAGACGGAAGATCGAGGCGATTCCGTAAAATATTCCGTTTCAGAACTGGAAAAACGGAAACATTTCTCAAATCAAAAAGCTGACCCGCTCATAATTTATTGCTAAATAGCTGCTAAATTACTTGTAGAAAAAAAAAATTGTTGCTCTTAATTTAAAAAAAACATGAGGTGTTCTGCTAAGTTCCGCTGAAGTTAGCAGAACACTTTTATGAAAAACGAATTAACGGCATCGGGACGATGTCTAAATAATTCAGTGAATTTGTTGCTAATTAGTTGTGCACAACAACGACCGACAATGGGAACCACAACATTGCGAAAAATTTCGCAATGTAATTACAAATTATGAGCGGGTCAGCCTTCTGATTTGAGAAGAGTGTTTGGGTAAGTTGAGGCACTTGAATATTAAATAAAGGATCATCAAAATGTATAAACCGTTAACGAAATCATTTATATAATAACCAATATTCCGTCATCAGATCGTAACTGCGGAAATATCGCACATACAACAAAAAGAAAGTAAAAAAATGGTCTTGTAAAATAATCTGCTCTTTTTCTGGCATATAGAAATGATTTATGGTATGTCTGTTTTATTCGTATTTGTGTGTTTGCTATTTGGCTGCCAAAATTGTTTAATAAACATTAGAGAACTATACTCAACCCAGTTCTTTTACGACGACATATTCCTTAGCTCAGCGGTTCTTAAAGTTTTAAGACCATGGAACACTCAATAAATCCCTTTTCTTTTAAAGAATCCCATACCGAATGGTGCAATTTAAAATAAGAGTAAATATCAATTGCAAAAAAGATTTGAAATATTACAAATATTTAATGTGAAATGAAGATTAAAAACGTATTATTAGATCATAAATCAAGCTTTTTTATTCTATGGATCCTACTACAGATTAGAAGCGGTACAATGTTTATGCTCAGTGTGTCTGCTTAGCTAATTTTCGCGCAAAAAATAAAGCCACAGATGGCGATAGCCAAAATATTTCAATGATTCGACTACAAGTGCAACATTCATGAAACCCTAGTGACTTTTCCACTGAAACCTTGGGTTCCCCAGGAAACCACATTAAGAATCGCTGCACTAGCTATTGTAGTTTCGTAATGTATCAACACGATTTACAAACTTAAAACGATGTTGACGTCCGTGGAATACGCCGGAACGTCAATATTTTAAAATCTAATGATTCATTGTGTCGACGCAGTTGCATTTTACTATTGCAGTAAAACTAACTAAGTAAGGAACTTGAGTTTATTTAATTTTCCTGTTCCTAAAGCATGATTTAATGTTTTGTTTTTAATCGCACTGTGAATATGTAAATATGCCATAACTATATGCAGACAAAAATCAATCGTTCGATCTATCGATCCGACTATGGAGAAGCTAAGATGCATATTTTATCGTTTTATGGATATAGATTACTCGATTACGACGAGGCTGAAAGGAGGAGAGTAATGTTACCACTGGTTACAACCGAAACGCTAATTGCTTCAACCGATTTCAATAAATGGTGTACCATCAAATCGTGAGAGCAATGCGAGGTCGTGAGTAACATGGGATTACAAGATGGCTATGCCCAAGTAGATAATATTTTTTTTTTATTTGGAACAATACCGTTTATTGTTACGTTATTCGAAAACTTAATAAGCATTTAACAATAGCTAATCTTAAATGTTTTTTTTCATGTTATAATATGTTACGGGTTCTTTTTTGAAATAAACATTGCTATACAGTAATATCGTTTTTTTTTCATAAAATATTACTTCAATTTTTATTATTATTAAAAAACTACTTTAATATTTTATGAAAATAAAAAACCCGATAACGGCTTCAACTGAAACTTACAAACAACGTGAAATAACATGCCTTGGAATTAATTATTGCAGTCAAAGTTGAAGTATCAAGAGATAGATGGATAATAAGTATAATATTTTTATTTATAAATAATATTAGGCCTATCTGGCAATGAACTGTATGGTAATGTATGTATATATAACAGCTTTTTCATTGTGTCTGCTGGTTTATAAATCCCTAGTGGGGTCTTTACTTTTTAAATTATTATTAATATTACCTACTTATTATTTTCTTCGATACAAACTGTTGAAATAAATGTCGTGTATTTCAAAGCAAAGAAGATTAATTATGTTTAGTGTTACAGAAACGAACGAACGAATTAAAAGAACAGAGATTTCTTGTAATTTTATTGTTCTCAAACAAACGATAAATCGGCTAAGTACGATTCAGGTTCGCACTAACTGACTGAAACATTTCGAATCGGAATCTCGAATCCATAGTTTTAATTATTGGAGCAAGCTGAGTTTCACAGCATTTTCTCATTTTTGGCCCGTAGTTTCCAAGATTGTTAGTAGAGTGAATTGTCAAGATTAATAGAAACGATATATATTAACATATATTTTTGACACGGGGTTGAAGAGCCCTCGTAGTTTTCGATTAGAGGCCGCCCGCGCACGCGGAGACGCAGCGCGGGCGGCCATCCAGCAAGTTGAGCCTGGAATGTCTTCAAAAGTAGGCGTGTAAGCAGTGACTGGAAGGGAACAACACAAGATAGGTAAGAGTAGTGAGCCTGTGGGAAGCCAAGCCATGTGAATCGTTATTTTAATTTAATAACTGAAATATGTTCGTACAGTTACTCAAGTTTGTTCACACTGATTACACATATTATATAATACATACATACATATCTTCACGCTGTATACCTAACGGGGTAGTCAGAGGACGGAGCGCCAAGCGTCGCGGTCCTTACATCTACAGAGCGAAAGCGAGTGGTAAAAGAAGCCAAGGTAGACCAAGGCTGACTTATGAAAATCAAATAGCCAGAGTGTTAGCCGACGGAAATCTAAAGCACTCGCATACCTAGGCGAAAATGTGTGAGGAGAATAATGAGATTTGAGGAAGCGAAAGAAGTATGTAAATATATACCTGGTACCGATACATACATACATTCAGTCAAGAAAGTATCGGGAATGGATGATTTGTTTATGGTTCCAAATTCAATTTTTTGTTTTTTTTTTTATTGTTGTTAGATTGACACAACTGTTTTCCATTTTGGCACGGAGTTTGAGTTGCATCTGTTATTTAGATTAAATACAGTGCTGTTTTTAGTTATATCATTTGTGTATATTGCAAATTTCATAATGGACAAAAACATCGAACAAAGAGTTTGTCTTAAATTTTGCATCTTATGAGTGGTACAAAGCGTTCAAAACCGGTCGAGATGTGATGTGATGTGTGTGAAGATTTGCTTCGCTCTGGTAGGCCATCAACGTCGGCAACTGAAGTTAACATCGCAAAAGTGAAGGAAATAGTGACTGAAAATGCTCATTCAAGTTTGAGAGAGATAGCCGCCGAACTTTCGGTGTCTCACGAGTCGATCCGTACCATTTTAAATAATCACTTGGTTATGAAACATGTTGCCGCTCGGCTAGTCCCAAAAGACCTGAATTTTCTTCAAAAACACAATCGCATAAGAGTCGCTGAGGACATGCTAGAACGAGTCAATTCCGACCCAACATTCATGAAACGCATTGTTACTGGTGACGAGACGTGGGTTTACAAATTTGACATGCAAACTAGTCAACAAGCTTCGGAGTGGCGCCTTCCAACTGAACCGAAACAGAAAAAACCACGCCGAAGTCGATCAAAAGTCAAAGTCATGTTGACTGTTTTCTTTAACTATCGCGGTGTTGTGCTCTCGGAATTCTTTCCGGAAGGTCAAACGGTAAATAAAGAATATTATTTGGGCGTTGTGCGGCGTTTAAGAGAGCAAATTCGACGAAAAAGGCCAGATTTGTGGAAAGAAAATTCTTGGATTTTGCACCACGATAATGCGCCTTCGCACAAGTCCATAATTGTGAACGAATTTTTGACCAAAAACAACAAATACCATCGAGCAACCACCTTATTCACCAGATATGGCTCCAGCCGACTTCTTTCTTTTTCCTAAACTCAAATTACCACTTCGTGGCACCCGTTTTCTTTCGGTAGAAGACATAAAGGAGAATTCGCGGCGAGCACTGAACTCAATTCCGAAAAAGCCTTTAAAAAATGTTTTGATGATTGGATTATTCGTTGGCGTAAGTGTATCGCTTCTGAAGGAGCATAATTTGAAGGTGATAAAATAAATTTGGATGAATAACTAACATTTCGTGTATTATTGATCTTTTCCCGGTACTTTCTTGACAGAGTAATATGGGCGATTCTCTGTAAGATCATAATCGGCTGTCCCGAACGATTTTTTCAAAAAGTTATTTAATTTTTTTTTTTAAATCACTCCTAATGAAACTTTAACCCCGAAACTTTACGGGCCCATTGTTTTTAGAACCATAACTATTTCAAGTTTTTTTCTAGACGTGATAGAAGCTCTAAAAACACAGTCCCCTGGCTGTCCCCATCACTGTATTCCCACCTAGAAATGAGATTTACGAAGAAGTTATTAAAACTACATACATTTGGCAGTTAATATCATAAAGAAAAATAATTAAATTATATTGTTTTCGTAAAACAAGGTCTCATTACGTATTTTATTTATTTAATAAAGTCCTGTAAACTTTGTCCCCAGAATTTCCATACAGTTCCCTGCCAAAAAGTTAAAGTTATAATAAAAAAAAACTGTAATGTTTACAAACGTTTTTTTGAGTGAAACGGAACGCAATTGTTGTGAAGTTGGCAACCTTGCCGAATGCGGCGGCGAGACGCCATTTTGTTTAGTGTCAGACCGTCATTAGTGAGGTGAACACGCGTTTGGACCGCTACCACACACAGTCCTCTGGTCAGTAATAATATTTGTGTTAATTACTTTAATTATCTCTATATATAACTCATTGTTTTATTATTTATGTCTAAATTGATCGGTAGGTTCTTAAAAAACTAATTTACATCAGTTTTGTAAACATTGTAAAATTTAACCGAAATACACAGTCCCCTGGGAACAGTCCTCTGCCTGAAAATGCAGCAGGGGACTGTTCTACACAACAGGGGACTGTTCTACACAACAGGGGACTGTGTATTTTGCGTATTGGTTATTATTTTTATGTATTGTTTGGTAAATTTATCCGCTAGTCTGTTTCATTAATGTAAGAATCATCAAAGTATCATTGCTTCGCATTATTTTCCTTTATAAACTTAAATTATTTTACACAGGCTGATAGAACACACATGATATGGCTCCTAATAATAAAAAGTTATCTCGAGAGGAATTACTACAGAAAAAGAGAGAAGCAGAGCGACTACGATATCAAAGAAGAAAAAATGACCCTCAAAAGAGAGAAGAAATGAGAGAAAAGATGAAGTTGAAATACCAAAAGAAGAAAGAAAAAGGTTTGCGGAAGTTAGTAAAGAATATGACACCTCGTGAGCACAGAGCTGCCCTAAAGAAGTGGAAAGAACACTGCACCGAATACCGAGCCAAAAGACTTAGACTTAAAAGCGTCACTAATACTTTTTTACGAGAAAATACACCGTTATCAGATCCAGAAGTAGATACTCCGCCTTCAAGACCCTCCACTCCAGTTTCAGTTCAAATATCTCCAGCTCCAAGCCCAGTAGTTTCCAGTGCTCGTCTACAGCAAAAAAAAAAGAAGCCACAAAGCGACGAAAGAAGTTTAACAGGGAAAGAAATGAAAAGATCGCACGTTTAAAGAAAAAAACTTGAGAAGTACAAAAAAAGATTAGCGAGATTTGAAAGTAAAAACAAAAATAACGTTGAAGATACACCTAAGACAAAGATGTTGAAAATGTTAGACGAGCCTGATCAAAGAAAAGAAGTAGTCAAGAAAGCGTTGTTTAGCCACGTCATTAGTGAGCAGTTAAAAGAAAATTATTCCACATTGAAACGTACCAAAGAAAGACAAATCTTTAAAAAAGTTGTTACTGGCAGTATTGTTCAAAAGTACAGGCACTGGATACCTAAAGAAATTAAGTCGTTGTCTGGACCCAGCAAAAAATCTAATCTCAATGGCTTGGATGTACCTGTAGCTAAACGGTGTAAAATACCTGATAGTTATAAACGAGTCGTTCAGAATTTTTTCGAAGATGATAGTAATAGCCGTATGGCAGCTGGTAAAAAAGAATTTATAACCAGAAAAACTGTGAAGAAACAGAAGAGATATCTTATTGACACAGTTTCTAATCTTTACAAAAAGTTTATGATTGGGAACTTAAAAATTAGCTACCAAACATTTTGCCGACTCCGTCCATTTTGTGTTGTGAAACCAAACGCTCAAAACCGCGATACATGTCTATGCATAGTTCACAGCAACATAGACATGAAGCTCAACGCACTTCATATTGCTAACATATTGACTTACAACAATCACCAGAAGTTGCTGGAAGATCTATGTTGCGACCGGTATAATGTGGATTGTTTGGCGAGATCATGTCATACTTGCCTTGATAAAAACCCGAATTATAAAGAATTTGATGATAGAAATGTCATAAAATATAAAATGTGGGTTTCCGAAAGGCAACAAATCCGAGATTTTAAGACTAAAAAGCCCCGACTGGTGACCAAATATTTGAAAAAAACATTTGAAGTACATCCAAGACAGCTCATAACACATTTGCAGGAAGATTTACAGAAATTTTTGGATCACCAGCGAAATATTGTTCACCAATATAAAGCCATGCATGATTTGAAGCCAAACCTACAAGATGGATGAAGTCCTGATGCACGTAGATTTCAGCGAAAATTATTGCACTAAGTACGCAGAAGAAATACAGGCCTTTCATTTCGGTGGATCTCGAGCACAACTGAGTCTGCATACCGTAGTAGTTTACCTACGGAATTCCATCCTTTCTTTTTGCACAGTCTCCGAGAACATAGCCCATTCACCTGCTGCCATTTGGACACATCTGCGACCAATTTTCAAGACTCTTTCACGTGGCATCAAACGAGTGCATTTCTTGAGCGATGGCCCTGTAACGCAGTATCGTAATAAAACGATGTTTTTTATAATGGCAACCAAACTCTCTGAAGAAATTCCAGATATTGAGAACTTTACATGGAACTACACCGAAAGTGGCCATGGCAAAGGTGCACCAGATGGTATCGGAGCAACGTGCAAAAGAACAGCTGATTTTGTTGTTAATTCTGGAGGCGACATCAACAATATCGATCAGTTTGTTAAAGTAATCCAAGAGCGATGCCTTGGCATCACATGTGTCGCAATCGACCAGGCAATGGTCGATAAAGTTGAAGAGGAAGCATCTCATCAGAAGGGTTTTAAAGGCACTTTAAATGTGCATCAGGTCGCAGGTGTTTATTCCAGCTCCATCCTCGGTCGTCCAACTAAATGTAAAACACTTACAATGAGAAGTCTCAGCTGTTTTTGCAACAGCGGATCTTGTGAGCATTATAAGATTGGCAGCATCAACTTTGCTCTAAAACCTAGATGGACAGTAGAAGAAGTGTTTACAGAGTCCGAAACGGAAGATCTTGAATCTGCTGAACCAGAATTTACACCTACACCAAACAAGTACCCTCAAAGATTGGATGATAATATAGCAGGAACGAGTAGCATTCGGAATTCATGTTACAATACTGGAGATTACGTTCTTGTGAAATTTCCAGCTAAAAATGTACAATATCGTTATGCTGCCGTAATTAATGAGATTGATGACGATGAAAACTACTTACGTGTTACTTTCCTCAAGATTTGTGACCAAAAAGTGCAGACCTTTAGAATAGATGATAAAGACATTTCAGACGTGTCATTTGATCAAGTTATCCAAAAATTGGATAATCCTGACTTGATTGTAAAGGGAAAGAGAATATTTTATAAGTTTTCTACTCAAGTAGACGTTTTCGAGCGCTAATTTTTATAAATGTTAAGTTCATTGTGATTAAACATTATTATGTGCCTTATTTGATTAAGAAAAATCCTTAGGATTTGATTGGAGATCTCAGTTGAAATATCATATATTTGAGAGAAAAGACTGTTTTCTTATAATTATATTAATAATAGTAAGTATTTTAATGAATACTGCATAAAGCATTTACTGATTGATATTATAATAATAAGACTCTATGCTGATCTCAGTGAGTACAAAATGTTTCTAGCACTTAAGGTTAATTTTTGATATGAATGTTTAAAGAAAGTTATGTTTTCTGTTGATTTTTTCTAAAGAAACTTTGTTGATTATTGATACGCAAATATGCCGTAAAAATAATAAATGATTGATTAATGTAAAATGACTTTTTTCTTAAGTACAACAGTCCTCTGTCTCACTTAACAGCCCCCTGTCACGTTCAAGACAGTCCCCTGATGCCTCAAACAGTCCCCTGTCATGATTTTTTAGAAAATCGCTAATAACTCGGAAAATACGTATAAATTCAGTGTGCCTCCTTATCTAACTAAAATAATAGTCAATTTTCTTCGAAATAGAACACGGTTTTTTGGCAAATGTTAAAAAAAAATGCCAGGACAGCATTTGTATGGGACGTGTACGAGCTTACAGAGAAATGCCCATATATTATTAGTATTACACAGTGCAGAGGCGTCGGTGATATTAAATAAATAATATTTTAATAAAAAATGTTCGTTAACAGAATGTGTGTCAATTGGGTACTTATTTATAAATTGTATGATAAATATCTAAACTTAGAAGACTTGTTAGGACTTTCGTTGAATATTTTTCCTGTAAACTTCTGGTTAGGTTTTATATTTAAATTGTGGATCCAATGGTTTCGGAGATATGGGGTGCAATAGTCGTGTTCAAGTACCCAATTTTCCTCTTCAATTCTCCTAGAAATGTGGGTTAACAAGGTATATTATGTTAAGGCGCTTTCTCGAGTCAAACACTGTTTTCAAGTTTTAGAGGCTGTTCTCGTTATCTATCTCGTTGAAGCCAAGGTAGACCAAGGCTGACTTGCTAATATCAAATAGCTAGAGTGTTAGCAGACGGAAATGTCAGAAGCACTCGCATACCTAGGCGAAAATGTGTGAGGAGTATGATGAGATTTGAGGAAGCGAAAGAGGTATGTAACGACCACGACGCTTGGCGGTCCGTCCTCTGACTACCCCGTTAGGGATACAGCGTGAAGATATGTATGTCTTCTCGTTATTTAAAAAAAAATGAAGTAGTAAATTTTAACAACACTTAGTCTCATATTTTTCATTTATATATAAAATACATATAAAACCTTTATTCAAAAGAAAGCATAAAATTTTGAAACACGTTCATCTACATCATAACTAGAAGTTATATTTACTTGCGACATACAGTGTATGTCGTACACCAATGTATAGATAATTTTATGATATAAAACTTGACCAGACTCTTTTTAAGTAAAATCAATAATTATACTAAATTAATTAAAAAGTTGTACGAATGCTAGAGTGAGGAGCTCTGCGCAAATGCGCAGATGCGCTCCCCAGACAAACAGGCAAATGCCTGTTTGCCTGGGGAGCGCCTTAGACAAGTTTTACGTCACATAATTTCAGAAAAAATGGACTGGGACGGATGGATGCGAAGTTATAACGATTTCGTATTTCCTTTTAAAATACGAACCTTAGAAACGTAGGTTCGCTTTAGTTCGCTTATGCTGCTTGTTGCTATCAATAATTTCTTTAAGGACTCTTAGAATAAGAACCTTAAGTTGTTAGGATTTATTTTCCAATGTTACGCAAATAAAACCGAATATTAGGCTATTACTTTATGTTCATCTATACGTAACCTGTCTCGTTATGTTCGTTTATTCTTTACTGAGAGTAGAGACGCGTTTATTACTACTCGTACTGTCTACGCTCCACATCCGGCTCATAAATGTTTAAGTGTTTCTTTGGTTTTCTGTGCGAATACGTACTCACTATTCGGAAACTATTAATTTTACTGTTCTTTTAGACTAATCCCTTCGTAGTTGTGTATTTTGAGTAATATAAATATGTGTATGTATACATACTTAACATAAGTGTATAATCTACGTAATTGTTTAACAGTGTCTAAAGATTAAAAAGAATAATGATTTTATAATATTTACTTTTAATACAGGTGACCTCATGCACATGATTGCCTTGAAACCCTGTCAGCATAACAATTTGTGTTTAAGCAATTTTTGTACACATTCGTATGGATTCTTATTTCCTCTTTTATGTATTTCTTCAAGAACGTTTCCTGGAAGTTTTTTTTTATATGTGTAACAATTATGGAAATTGTTTTAAAATTTTTTTATTTTATTTGCCTACAGTCTAGTTCGTTGGTGTGGTGGTTCATCCATCTACTTTCCGAGCCAGTCCTAATCTCGATTCTCGGCTTGATCAATTTATAAAACAATTTTTTCTAAATTGTCTATGAGACGAGCCTAGTACTGAGTTGCCTTTCATATAATAATATAATATAAATAATAGCTTGAAGCGGCGTCAGTATCCGACTCTCTCTGAGAGTTTCATATTTACGCCCTTTGCAGTCGAAACTTTGCGTCCCTGGGGCCCCGAAGCCCATCGACTGGTTTCTGATATTTGTAAAAGACTGGTCGAGGTTTCGGGAGACCGCCGGGCTTGCAGCTTCTTCCGCCAACAAATCAGTTTGACTATTCAAAAAGGTAATGCTGCCAGTCTGCTGGGCACCTTAATAATAAATAATGACAGCTTTTTAAGCGGCAACTTTGAGGAAGTCTATTATTTGAGATAATGTTAAGTTTTAGGTTTGTAAATGTTAACGTATGTATGTACTTTTTTGTTATTAATAAAGTTTAGTAGACTAAAAAAAAATACCTATAATAATAAATAATGCTCTAGACAAAATACACACCAATCATCTGATCTCAAACTAGGGTATTCCCTGTGCTATGAGAACCAGACGACGACTACTGGGGGCGTCTCAATACACCTAGACTCGGGTCGGACAATTTAAAAAAGTTCGTTTAGTGAATTGGCCCGACCGGGAATCGAACCCGGAATCTACTACGCTATTATATCGAGGTCATAATCATATTATATTATTATATTATATAATTGGTGTAATAAATAAGTACCATTTTATAAAACAGGTACCGAGTTCTCGGGAGGTTGGAAACACTGGTACTCATTAAAAGCGCTAATGTAGACCAAGTTTTGCAAGTCGATATAAATATACCAACCATTTTGAATTTAGTTATGTTTGGTACAAAACAACCAATAGACATTTTCGTGAGATTATAGCCTGCGTTGACTGAAGTCCAATTTCATTTTCGTTCTTTACTGGATTTCGTTGAATTTCAAGGAGTTTGCCAATTCACGTTTTCCCGCCGTGGTTTTCTGTGACCTTATTTCATTGAATATCTGGTCATATTTATTAGAAATGAGTAGTGACTAATGACTATCGGATATAATGAATTACTTCTTCATAACGAAATTGCTTCCAAACTTTCCTATAAACTGTTATTGTAGGTATAAGAAAGTTGCGTTGTGATAATTTTGAACGAACGAAGTCTGTAACACGATTACGCACTTTTATTATCGTCTTCTAATGGATTACGGATGTAGTATCGCTAATTGTTGCAGCATTTTCGTATCTTTTTAACCTTTTTCTTTTTTTGAATTATTTATTATTCGTAAATGTAAATAGTATATATAGTTACATGAGAAAATGCTCTGCTTTGGTACCATTTCTACCATTTTTTTCTGTTATTTCTGTTTTATAATTATGATTTCCTCAAGAGATTATTTGTTTTACATTTTGCTATAAATATATATATAGTATATTATACTTTTTGGAAGCCCATATTAGAATCCAATGGGTAATATTCGCTATTGGACAGTGATAAGTGAGAACAATTACGTTTATTTTCTTCGTATTCTTTCCTTCGATTACAAATAAAAAACTAGATACACAATCAACGCTCCAAAAATGTCCGAACCAAATGTGCGCTCAAATGAGTATTTGAGCGCACTTCTGTTTTAATGGTATTCGAAAACTCTAACAGCGAACATGTCAAAGTGCTCCTTCAAAAATTGCAAAAATAACACATCTAGAACGTTAAAAAAAGACGCGAGTTCTTATTTTCGGTTAATAAATAAATAATATTATTTACGTGTTCATTATTTCATTATAGTAATAACGTTACATAGCTCTTTTTTATTAAATTCGTAATCATATGTTTAAATATTGCCTGACAATATATGTCTTACCCTGTCACTTTCACGTAACAAATCAACGTAGCAACATAGCAACGCAAATAGATTATGGAATTATATTTTATGCACGAGACGTAAGATTGCATTTTAAATATTTTATTTAATAAACTTTGTTTCAATGTCATGCAAGAATAGTTTATGAGCGTTTATAACCTTATGGTTTGACAGTAAGGTCTACTTTAGATTAACACAATATTGCCGATTATACTTTACGATATTAAAAATATATACGTCAATTCGGACAATAATTTGTTTAAATTGTATAGGAGATTGTGAATCTAGTTCTTTATTTGTGATCGAAGATTCTTTCATAAATTTTATCGTATTCTCTGCTGTCACTTTTTGTTATTAAATTAAAGAATAAGTACCTTTACCAACACGCAACACCTACTATTATAGTACAATAGTAGGTGTTGGCTTTACTCGGTGTCTTACAAAAAAAATAACAAAAAAAAGTCTGACCACATTGCAGGATTCGAAGCTGCGTATTTCAGCTTAATCAGATCTACGCTTTGGCGACTATGCTACTCAAGAAGGTAAACTCTGTTGTGAAATCAGAAGAGTTTAAAGTTAAGGAGTTTTAAGTGTGTGAAAGACGGAGAAAAGGATTTTTCCCGGCCTCATACCAAAGTGAGTGACCTATTAGAGCTTACCACTAATGGCCCCGCCCACTCAATTTGGACGAGTCAGTAATTTGTGTTGAAATTAAACTAATTTTAAGAAGTAAATATGTCTAACAATGGCGAATAAATTGAATTTCTTTGTTCATTAAACAAAGCATTGTTGTTCTAATTGGTCACTCACTTTTCGGCGTGGGTAGGGGGACAATTGGTTTAAATAGTCGTGCTGCTGATTTAGTTGTTGATTCGATGCTGGTTAGGTGGCCGAATTCTATCTCTGGTATATCCTGAGGATGCTTCGTTGAGAGGCGAAACACGTGTCGATTTGTGATTTTTAGAGTTTGAGCGGAAGATAGCTAAAGATTTTAGGAATTTATCACAAACATATATTATGTTGAATGCAAAATTTCTGTAATAGTTGCGCATATTCATTGTTTTGTGAAAGGTCAAATTAGGCTATAATATTGCGATAACATTAATTTATTCTTTACTTATCTCAAACATAGCTCGCAATAGATATATATTTCAATAAATTCGAGCGAACTGACGAAATGGCATGATGCCACCACACATGTTCAAGTATGCAGGACGCTCGTGGCTTGATCAAGCCGGCAGAAGTCAAAAACGATTTGCTTCAAGTAAAACTAATTATGCGAAATTGACCGCTACACACGTCAAATTTACTTGATGCAACCTCCGCTTAATGCAAATTGGACGGACTTGATTATGCATACTTGATCGTGTGTGGCGAGCATTACAAATACGAATGTTTCGAAATGTAACGGCACGTTTGAATCAGACAACCAATCAATATACAAATGAATTAATGAATCTTGAATGAATTATATTACATTTTTTCGTAGACAAAAGACAACTTTTTCGTAAGCTCATTTGCAAGTTTCCAAAACTCTTACACGTGCTTTTGTCGGTCTCTTTGTTCGTTTGTCCGAGCTAAGCTCCAAATCGCCTGAATCCATTTTGACGGAACTTTCGTTAGGAGGAGCAAGGAGCAAGGAGAAATCTAGGTCTCCTTTTATCCCGAAAAAATAGCAAAAACGCGGGTAAAACCTCGGGGCATAACAGGTTTGTAATAAACAAATTAAGAAAGTTCATATTTTAAAAGAAATGTTATTAAAGTAAACCACAGGAAAATAAATTCATTTCTATTAATGACAGTTTCAGTGGTCTGGTCTCTTCGCATTTATTTAAATTACGCCAGAGGAAAATTACATTTTTTGAGGAAAATTCTGTAGCGGAAAATAATTTGGTCGTAGTTAATAAAAATGTTTTTATTACTATGTTTATGTGACGGGTTATTGTGTGGTCATTTGTTATAATTTGAAGTTGAAAAATACGATGGGAATTGGATAAGGCACGTCACTTGTGGCAAGGCCAGCTTCTATAAAAAAGCCTGATAATTTCTTAGCGTTAAGCTAAAACAGATCTAAAACTAACAATTAGTTAAAGTACAATGGTTAAAATAATAAATCGAATATAGAAATATGGTAATAAAGTTTTTCTGATGAAATCTTAAGTGAAATGGTAGATGAAATACAAATTGGTGGGTATAATAGTGTCAAGATTAGATTATTTATTTTATTTCTGAACCAAGGGCCTGAGTTACATCTACTACCACGTTTATTTAGGAGAAAAAATTTTTTGCAATCACAGAAATCTGTCTTTTATTGGGTACTTCACTAATTAGTTGCATTTGTGTGACACTCTAAATTAGAATTACATAATTGGCGGTTTGGAGATAATAATAACAATTATTATTATAACTATTATTTTGTATTAAGATACCCATAGTGAATTTATTATTCGACTTTTAAGAACTCTTTTTTTGCTTATGTCCGAATGAACATCGTACCAGGGTGACATTTCAACATCTACTTCCTTATACAGGCTCTGTGGTCACGATATAATGACCGCACTGTTCGCATTATGGGATTTTTCACGCCATATTCAGGCTGGAAATTCCATTTTTTTTGCACTACTCGTATCAAATGCATTTTCAAGACCCACAAAAGCGCAAATAATCTAATCCATGCAACCCCTATCGTTCCTAAAACCGCTATGTGTTACTTACAAATACTTCTCAGAAATGCCTTTCATGCTTTCGGTCAATATCGAGTTATAGACTTGCTAAGATGACCAAGCTGATGGCTCTATAGCACGCACAGTCTAGGCGACGACCTTTCCCTTTATAAAGTGGTACGTAAATTAATTAATCTGTGGTGGTATTACGACTATAGTGCGCCAGTCCTGCGGAACCTCCATCATCTACCCCAGCAGATTGCAGTTTTCAAAAAGTGTCCATCCTCCATAAGTCATCTTCTAGGACCATCATTGATCATCTCAGGAGTTACATTATTTCCTGTAGCCTTGCGACCTTCGCTTTCTCAATATCTTTCATACTGATGATTTCGTCCAGCTTATAGTAAATATGTATTTCTCTAAGTAATATATATTATAACTAGCTACTACCCGTGACTTCGTCTGCGCAGACAATTTTTTCGTGGCTTTCCTGGATTAGATTAGATTATATGTACATGTACATAGTATGTTTAAAGATTGTTCTTGAAAAAAGTCTACGTCTGTCTCCGGGCACATACTATCTCTGTACCAAACATCATAATTGATTCGGCGGTTCTGCATTTCTCATTCAAAGTTTCATCCCCCTTTTCACCACTTTAGAGATAGTTTTTCAATTCCCAGGTCTCCAACTACATCCATGCTGCATCATAATCATTCAGTAGTACAGTTCAGCGGTTTACCATTTCCTGTACAATGTTTGGTCCCCCTCCCTTCCGTTACCCTTTTCACAGATTTTTGATAAAAAAGGTGGCCTATGTACCTTACATAAAAAAAGTTTAATCACCCCACCAAATTTTATCATTACCAAGTTTTGGCGTTTCCCATACAAAGCAATACAGTGGTTTAGCATTTCCCGTACAAAGTTTCGTACACCTCCCTCCCGCCCCCCTTTCACGAATTTTTGATTAAAAAAAGTAGTTTATGTATTTTAGATAAATAATGTCTTATCACCGCACCAAATTTAATCATTACCTAGATTTAGCGTTCCCCATACAAAGTTTAATCTCCCTTTTCACCCTCTTAGGGGTATATTTAAAATAAAGTAACCAATGTCCGTTCTGTGATGTGAAACTATCTTCTTGCCAAATTTCATCATAATCGGTTCAGCGGTTTACTATTTCCCATACAAAGTTTCATTCCTCTTTTCACCCCTTTAAGGGTAGATTTTCTAAAAAATAATTAGCCTATCACGAGCGCAATCACATGTTTTTACTACTTACCGATTGTCATCAAGATCGGTCAAGCCGTTCTTCAGTTATAAAAGGATATACAGACAGACACAGACAAAAATTGAAAAAACGGTAGAATCGAAGTCAGTGAGTCATAAAATGGCTATCTATCACAAAATTTGACAGTAAAATTATAATTACAGACAGACGCTAGAGATTTATATAGTAGTATAGATGTACAATAATCCTTACCTTGTCTAATATTTAGTTAAGTTTCCGTTTACTTTGTCAGTTGTTGTTTTATCATAGGCTTACATCTGTTTATTCTGTTTGTCATACTAAAATCTGTATATTATCCTGTTTATTAATGTACCTTTATTTTAAATTATTCGTGTAATACTTTTTATATTAGTGTGTATTAAATTAAGGTATTAAATTATGTATTTTTGAATTTTTATATTTGACATACTCATGCATGTTTAGTTTTTATAGTATTATACTAAAATTCTCTTGATATAAAATAAGTCTGGATAAAAATAACTCTTCATTTAGTATTGGCCGGAGTCAGTATTAAGAAACTAAGATTTAAATTTGGAAATTTAAAGAGGAAAGGCGGAGAAAAAAAAGGATGACAAGTGTCGATGAGAAAATGGTATGAAGAAAAGTGAGTTTTGTTATGCTTCCCTTTAAAAATTAAAGACAAAGGAAGATATATCTATACCCTATCTATACTACTATATTTAAATGTTTAACGTCTGTCTGTAATTATAATTTTACTGCTACATTTTGTGATAGATAGTCATTTTATGACTCACTGACTTCGATTCTACCATTTTTAAAATTTTTGTCTATCTGTCTGTCTGTATGTCCTTTTATATCTGAAGAACAGCTTGACCGATCTTGATGAAAATCGGTACGTTGTAAAAACACGTGATTGCGCTCATGTAGGTTACTTATTTTTTAAAAAATCTACCCCTAAAGAGATGAAAAGGGGGATGAAACTTTGTATGGAAAATGTTAAATCGCTGATCCGATTATGATGAAATTTGACATGGATATAGTTTAACGTCAGAAAGAGGACATAGGCTTATACTTTTTTTTATCAAAAATCTACCAAAGGAGGATGAAACTTTGTATGGGAAATAATAAACCCCGGTTATGATAAAATTTGGTGCAGTGATAGACTTTTTTTTATTAAATAGACAGACTACTTTTTTATCAAAAATCTATCCCTAACAGAATGAAAAGGGGAATGAAACTTTGCATGGGAAATGCAAAACCGCTGTACTGATTGTAATGTGGCATGAAGATAGTTTGACACCTGGGAACGGGCATAGACTACTTTTTTATCAAAAACCTACCCTTAAGGGAACGAAAAAAATTTCCGAGCCGACGAAGTCGTGGGTATAGCTAAACAAACTACTTTTTTATCAAAAATCTACCCCTAAAAGAATGAAAAGGGGATAAAACTTTGTATGGGAAATGATAAACCCCCGAACTGATTACGATGTGGCATGGAGATAGTTTGACACCTGGGAACGGACGTAGGCTACTTTTTTTTATCAAAAACCTATCCCTAATGGGATGAAAAGGGACAAAACTTTGAATAAGAAATGCCAAACCACTGAACTAATTATGATGGAATTTCGTACAGAGATGGTATGTGACCGGAGGCTAGATGTAGGCTTTTTTTAATAACAATTTTTGTAATTATTTACATGCACATGTAACTTAATATATTCCAGGAGAGCCACGAAAAAATTTTCCGCACAAACGAAGTCGCGAGTACATCGAAAATGGGTTAGATGGTTTAACCGATTTAAATTGCGTTCAAGATAACTGCGATAAATAAATAAAGTCGAACTGGAGCACAGATTGTAGTTAACGGATCAACAGATTGCAAGTGATTTACTTTATAGGTTTATTTTAACTTGTATTTTTTACGTAAGTTCTTACACAAATATGGGTGGGTGTTTGATGAGTTCGATACATACCATTTGGTGTATGTGTACTAATATGTATATACAATATAGCTAAATCGAAGGGTAGGCTCTACTGTACCGTCTCTTGGCAACACCTACGTGCTTGTACATAAAATAAGCTGTCCAGACAGATGTATTTTGCCTTTTCTTGTAGGTGGGGCTATGAGTTTGATTTGGTTAAAGAACCTCTATATAAGAGTTCACTACAGTTCCACCTATTTGATCCTAGCATAGACATGATATATCGTCTTGACAAATCAAACGTATTGCGGGAAGATAACCTCAATCGTTCAAATCCGTTAGAAGTTACACGATCAGTAAGACGTACCAATAATTGTATTACGAGTATACGTAACAAAATGTAATATTTTCTATCGTAACGTGTCTACTCTTATAATATAATTATACTTGTTCAGTTTTAGGTTTACAACTAGGGGGAGTTCCGCGAGTACCGGACACTTACATTACACAAGAAAAATGTAAAAAAGCAAAAATCTGCTTTGTTTTTTCAAGTTCAAACAGCTCTCAATTAGTACCTATACCTAATCAACACGGTTATGTAAGCAGTCTCAAATATTTGTTTCAATGTAATAGTTATTAAGGAACAACTTATAGTATTACAAAAAATTAAACCACCTTCAAGAAAGCACTGAAAAGTATAAAATAACTATCCTTTACTATTCAAAACTCGAGTACAATTAAAATAACTTGATAAATACGATACACATACCTATATAATTAAATTTGACAGTTACTGAAGTCGGTGCCAAATCAATGTGCAACAACAGATTCTGTTGCTGGTAATTTGTGAATGTAGTCTAGCAGGATTTTTTTAACCGACTTTGACATATCGTAACAGATTTCCGTTCATTTTCAACCGACTTCCAAAAAAGGAGGAGGTTCTCAATTCGGTTGTATGTTTTTTTTTTATGTTTGTTACCTCATAACTCCGTCATTTATGAACCGATTTGGAAAATTATTCTTTTGTTTGAAAGGATACACTTCCAGATTGGTCCCATTGAAATTTCATTCACATTGAAGCTTTGGTTTCGAAGATACACCAAATAACGCGATTTGGTTATAACCTTTATTCATTTATGTTGTTGATTCTCTTGTATGACATTTCTTAACTATCTTTGTCCCCACATGGTATAATGGTAGTAGGGAGAAGATATAAATTGCCTGTGATATAATAAATTCAGTCAGTAGAGTCAGTCTTGTGGCGGACAGAAAATATGACTGGTAGCTGTCGTCTTCGCATTGTAAGATTCAGATTGCTAAGGTGTCATTATGATGCAACCTTTACACTGTTCTTTTATAACTGATTGATATGATATTGATGATATTGATAATGGCCACAATGGGCAATAATATCCCATGTGCGATCTGTTCGCACCTTTATTGTGAAATCCCACGGTTTATGCTCTTCAATAGAATGGAAGTTAACACATTGCGCTCCAAAATTAGAAAATAAACAAATTGTAGATCTGCCCTAGATATTTTTTTTGGCCTAGGTCACTCAAAAGGTCAAAAAAAATTAAAAAAAAAAATTAAACCGACTTCAAAAAAGAACACTGAAAAGTATGAAATAACTATCCTTTACTAATCAAAACTTAAGTACAAAAATGACTTTATAAATACGATACAAATACCCATATAATTAAATTTGACAGTTATTGAAGTCGGTGCCAAATTAATGTTCGACAACAGAAAGTATATTAGTTTAGTAGGCTTGGCATCGACTTCAGTGACTGTGAAATTTAATTACATGGGTATTTGTATCGTATTTATAAAGTTATTTTTGTACTCAAGTTTTGATTAGTAAAGAATAGTTATTTCATACTTTTCAGTGTTCTTTTTTGAAGTCGGTTTAATTTTTTTATAAAAATATTGTAACAGAAAATTTCTTTAAAAACACCTATTATATGCCTCTTTTCACTTTAACATTTCGGAGTATTCATATCTTGGTATGACTTTAGCCATGTTGAATCTAAAAACATACGGTCAATTACTTAAAACAAAATAATTGTATAACTGTCTGGCAATAGGGGACTTTTAGGGTCTGATATTAAGGACTCTTTGACACCCTTTAGACGCATGCTAGAAAAATTCTTATTCTCATTGTGTTATGAGTTATAAGTCTTAACAGATTTCATTAATTCTGACAGTTTAGATATTCGACAGGAGCACTGTAACCGGACAGTACAAGTCGTACAAGTAGCAAAATGTCGCGCTTTTTTACACAAATTTAAATATTGTTTGGCTTTAAGAATTGTCCGGGCTTACGAGACTTCTCTCTGATTACTGCTGAGAAATTTTAAAAATTTTGATTACCACTTACAATGTAAGGTCATGATGTAACAACATACTTGTAAGTGGTAATCAAATTGCAGTGTTAATCAACTGGAATAAATATATTTTATAAACAATTTATTACTATGAAGTACCTACTAGGTATATTTATTCTTTTTACTATCTGTACTAATATTCTAAAGAGTGAGAGCGGATTTTGTAAGTTTATTTAGGTATATGAGGAGGATAATCTCCGGAACTACTGCAGCTATTTGAAAAATAAAAAAATGAAACGAAAAAGAATTAAGAATTATTATTAATTATTAACGGAGAAAAATTTTTCGTTTCGATTATTCCAGATGGTCATTAGCTATATTATCTTATGTATTCAACCCAAGCGAAATCGGGGAGGGCCGTTAGTAAGTAGATATATTTGGTAGATATTAGCAAGAATAACAAAAAAATGCCAAATAAACGACTTACCAATACCCAAAGTTTTTTTTGTGTGTTTAAAGGGCTATCTACAATTTACTTGATTTTTATTTAATCACGGTACATAATATCATTAAAGGCGCAAAAAAATCGAACCTTACCCTCACTTTCAACAATATCTATTCGGATTTTCATATTATAGTAAAGCCAAACCAAATAGTGTCGTATTGCTAGCCCGTCGCCTATACAAGTCAAGTAAAATAATCTTTATCCGTTCGCCTACTTTTATGACCTGCGCGGAAAGATTTTTAAGTAGGTAGTTGGCACGTGATATATTTTTCTATCCTACGAGTATCTCTTCACAACACATCATGGAGCTCTTTGTATTTTTTGTTCTTATATTAATTATTTAATAAATTCTACATGTTCATGAAGATTATTTTAAAATAATCCGACAATGATGAGGTTTTATTGCTAAATATATCGCCACATTTGCATACGTAATTGTATGTCATTGTAAATGTTTCTAATTCAGGAATCTTTTACAGTTCCTAGGAAAGTCATAATTCTTGCCCGATTTAATTAATGGATAAAATGTTTATGAAATGTTTGAATTTTATTGAAATCTGTCTTCTTGTTTTCCGACGAACTTATTCTTTTATATTTATTCACCGCAATTTAGTGTGATAACCGATCGATACTAGAGAAGTATGTCTATTAGGGTGTCCCTTAAATTTCAACTTCATTTTTTTTACGCAAACCTTCTAAAAACTCGTAACAACCCATTATAGTTTAGCAAAAAATATTAGACCGTTTTATGAACGATACCCGTGCCGACTTGCGATTTAAACTTGCTCATACAAGTTGCGCGGATACTGCACTGCGACCTGTAACTACGTGATTTTTTATATTATTCGTACGCTGTTGTTTATTGTGTAAAGATGTCTGTTGAATTACGGAGTGATAAACAAAGTATTTTCCTTATTGGACTGCCTACCCATCAAATTAATGGTGCAAAATTACCATCTAATCGACAAGTTCTCGCTGTCTTGTTTTATTTATAATATTCGCGAAGTCAAGCTGACTGTCAAAGCTGACTGTCAGTGAAAGTGCAAATCTAGTGATAAGGGAGTGCATTATATTTTGGGAAAAAGCAAGAATTCCCACAAAGGCATTTCCTAACTGCGTAAAGAAACTTGTTGATTTATATCATATCTGGAGAGAGCTGCAAAAAATTGTAAAAAATCCCAGGACCAGGACAGAAAAAGACCTTGACAACTTATTTGATATAGCACATGCTGATGCCTTTGAAAGAATGAAAATAGAAGAAGACAAAGTATTTTTGAAGAAACAGAGAGAGGCAGGTCGACCGGGATACTTAGCTGGTGTAGACAAAAAGTTGGCGGATAAAAAGAAAGAGTTAGAGAAAGACGATTAGAAGAAAAGGAAAGAAAACTAAGACAAATAGAATTATTGCTTGTTGCATCTACTTCTACCGTACAAAACTTGGAACATTCCGAAGATTCGGACGGCGAACAGATTCCGTATTCTGAAATCAGCTTTCCAGTGGTTCTCGGTTCTGAAACAAGTTCGGAAAGAGGTAGAAAAAATCTGGTAACATCTTGTCGTAGCTTTAGACCGCTGTCAGTTAAGCATAAGAGACTCCGTTTACATTCTTCATGCGGTTGTAGAAGCGCTTGGTGTGAGCAGTGATTATTTTCCAATTAATAAATCCTCGATTCAGCGAATTCGTACTCAGATGAGAAAATCTAGGGCAAAAGCAATAAAAACTGATTTTCAGAACAATATACCTGATATAGGCACAGCCATTGGGATGGAAAACTATTACCAGAACTGTATGTACGAGATTCAAAAGAAGAACGCTTGCCAATGATAGTTTCATTTGACGACAAAGAACAGCTTCTTGCAGTACCAAAACTAGATAGTTCTTCTGGTAAACAACAAAGCCGTCTCAACTGCCCTTTTGACTGGGATCTTAATGACAAGATACAAATAATGTGCTGCAACACCACATCTTCGAATACAGGTCGTTACAATGAAGCTTGCGCTCTTTTAGAGCACGCTTTAGAAAGAGAATTGTTCCTGTTCGCTTGTCGTCATCATGTTTATGAGTTGGTCCTATAAACTGTCTTCGAAACCAAGATAAAGCACATTACTAACAGCCCAGATATTCCGATCTTCAAGAAGTTCAGAGACAATTGGAAAAACATTGATTCAAATAAAATTGAACTATGCCTTGATTTCGTAAAAGAATATGTTGCTGAGACAAATATTACATCTTTGATAATGTTTTATTAAGCAGAACTGGAAAAACCTTTTAAAAGAGACGATTATCGTGAATTAGTTGAACTTCGCGTAGAGTTTCTGGGAGATACAAAGAAGAAAATAAAAATCAGGCCCCCTGGAGCTATGCATCAGGCACGGTGGATGGCAAGAGCGATGTACTCTTTAAAAATATGTTTGCTCCAATCTCAAGTCAGAATGATTGTGAAGGACAAAAAGGCCCTACAAGATGTTTGTCTATTTATCGTCATATTGTATGTGAAGCCTTGGCTTGAATGCTCAGTAGCGATTAAAGCACCTAACCAAGATTTGTATTTCTTGAAGGCTTTAAAAGAGTACGAAAAAGTGGATGTAATAGTTTCTAAAGCTGCTATAAGCAGGTTTAGCCACCACCTATGGTAATTGTGTGAAGAGAGTGATTTTATCACTTTTTGATAATGAGGTTGATAACTAAACCAAAATGAAAATGATTGAAAACTTAAACAGGGACAAAAGGTCAGATGTTGGCAAACGCTATATCCCATCAAAGGAAGAAATGTCCCAAACGTTGTTTGGTAAGCTAAACCTATTTTTTGTGTTTGTTTTTTTTTATATTTTACGTTGTTTTCTTTTTGTTAATTAACCCGTTTTTTTTTTCAGATAAAACGCTGGATGATTTTGTATCGGAGAAGAGCAAACAATTTCTAACTCGACTGCAGATTGACGACAGTTTTCTTCAGGAAGATATGTCTTCTTGGGATGATAATGCTGCTTTTCTGAAAGCTAAAAGAAGGATAAGTCGATTGAAGGTTGTAAATCACACTGCTGAGAGGGTTGCCAAATCAAGTCTTCACGTACTTATCGGAAGAAGAACAAAAACAATACCACCTACCTGTTGCGCTGTGTCAATGAACATAGAAATTTGTATCCGGACTGTAAAAAAAAACACATTAAAGAAAAGTTACCCTGCCTGATTATTATCATTTTATATGTTTAAATAAAGATAAATATTATAATAATTTCATTTTGCCTTTTATTCACTTCATTTATTTCATTTTTATTAATTTTATAGAAGATTGGAATAACAGGACAAAACACAATTTTTGATAAAATTTGAAGCTCGGTCGGCACGGGTTGCAATCGTGCTAGAAAGATCAAATTTCATTTTTGAGTATAGTTTTACATTTATAAAAGATACAGAGCGTATACATTTCAAAATTGGAAAAAAAATTTTTTTTTGTCATATAAGGGACACCCAAAATAATGTCTCTATGTCTAAAAAATTTGAAGTAATACCTTTTTCATGTTAAAGATGATTAAAAATGTTAAAGTAGCTATCCAATTAATTATAAGTAACTTAATCCTAAAAAGACAACCGGGATAAAAATACTTTAATTAACTTAAATACTTAACTTTTTAATTAGGTAATTTTAATTTAATGATAGTTGTTTCCTTAGAATTTGCATAAAATAGGAAACTTATTGTTATGATGTGATACCTTCTTTGAAGCATATTTCTTCTCCGTGAAATTCGCTTGAAAATCAAGTAATATTTTGTCAGGCCGAAGTTATTCTACTGAATATTTTTTCTTGTTTCCCATATTTTCACCAGTTACAAGTAGCCAGTTAAAAGTAGCACTAAAAGAAAGATCTCTTGTTATAACCTCTTGAAAAAAGCCTGTGTGTGTTTACGTACGCATGTAGAAGCCGTTACTTACTTGATTTACGTAAATAAAAATTAAAACAGGCCGATGTTCATAATATGAAATAATATGGATTTATTTGTCATACACACATTTAACATTACATTTAACATTTACTTGGCTAAATATCTTTAAAACTTAACCTAGTTTCTTTCTTTTACTATATAGCTTTAAAAATATTTTTCTCAGCGACTTTAGCCACTTGTATTCATAAAAATGGCCACAAGAAAAGGAGAAGTGAAATTTTATTTAAATTTTCGATTTTTTGCATTTTTGAGAGATTCAAAAGTGATAACATATTGTGTATACTAACACTACTGGGAAGTATTAGGGACTTATTAATAAAAAGACAGACATATATAATAAAGACATATATCAGAGATACGCCACTTTTTGTATGACAATGGCAATGTTTCTAATAATAATGAAACGAGTTACTCTTATACACATAAAAGAAAAGAAGTTTCCGTTGCCTGCAAAAATTACACTGGTCTATCTCACTTAATGCCCCAAAAGAACTATAATAACTTCAAATAAGCTCATTCATAGTATTATTCATGAATTTTATATAATTAAAACTGTTTTCGTTTGAAGGAGGTCACCATACACCTATATAGTCTAATAAAAAATTCATCGCAACTTTTGAACTGTTTATATTAAATTACAATTTCTAGGAAATGATATATTAATCTAGATTATATACAGTTCCAGTGACAATAGGTTTAATGAGAAAAATGTCTTATATTTGACAGGTATAATCTGTGTATAATAAGTAACTTGACAAGATCCAATGTTCCTGTTTCATTGACAGCAATTATGTGTAGCGTTGAGGAGGCAGTTAATCCTCCATAAGCGCTATAGAAGATTAGGAGTAAATTGGATTTATAATATATATGTATGTATTGTAACGTTGTGCTATTTTTCATTAAATGTCAATTTTAAACGTGATAGAGATCCTATAATTAATTTAAAAAATGTTATCTTCCTAAGTATAAGTATATATATGCCCTGCTTAAGTAACTATATCCATTGACGATAAATTTAATAAAATTACATTTTGAATAAATGAAAAAACGACATAGGGAAACAGTATTATAAATAAATTATAAGGTAAACATTTCAAGATTAATATCCCAGCAATCTTTTAAAGGCCAGACGAGATCAGTTTGTAAATTATTGTAGTATAAAACTACTCGCTTTTATTGCCCAATTTTAACAGTCATTGTTAACTGTAACCGGGAATTGTATACCTATTTTATGTATAGTATAATTATGTGTTAGCAAGTCCAGTTCGCTACAAACTCATTGCTCGCAATCTGTAACATAATTAACGATTTTTGTGATGCGTTTTCTCCTAATTATATAGTATTTAAATAAATAAACGAATTGACCACATTCGTATCTATCTGTGTATGTGTGCACTACCCGATCACATTATCGCTGCACCTCGCTGGAATATGGTGACCCTTCCGCTTTCCTCTAAACCTCTCCATGCTCGTCAGTATAGTTAGCATCTGCCGATACACGTCTATAATTTGGATTTTTTTGAGCTCTTATTGTTTTGTATTTTTACATTGTTAAGTTTGAACGCTTATTGTCAAATTTGGATTAAGTTAAGTGTAAACTATTTATTGTTAAGTTTGGGCTATTAATTGTTCATTGAATTTATTTTGGTTGTTTCAATTTAACTCCAAAGATATGGGAAAGAGTATATGCATAGTGAAACAAAAATTCAATTTCAAAAATGTTAAAGCTTTTCGAAATGCAGAAGGCTAATAAGTTCATCATGCCTGTACATCAAGATGTTAAACGAACTGGAATATCGAAAAAAACACTGCTGAATGAAAAAAAACGTAAACCGCCGCTGCCGCTTGCTTCTTCGTTCGATTTATGCATTGCGAAATTTTTTGCAATGCAAAAAACGTGGAAATCCCCGTAAAGATCATTTTCTCGACATTTCTGGCAAAACGGGGTGTTTCGCCCTTTTCGGTCGAAAAATGAGCATGGGAATTTGTTGTGCGCCTCCCTCGAATTAAGTGTCGCATTGAGAAATTTTTTGCACTGCAAAAAACGCGGAAATCCCCGTATAGATGATTTTTTCGATATTTCTCGCAAAACACCTCCTGTTGACAGGGTGTTTCGCCCTTTTCGGTCGAAAAATGAACATGGGAATTTGTTGTGCGCCTCCCGCGAATTAGTTGTTGCTTTTTGAAATTTTTCGCAATGCAAAATCGCAAAAATCTCTGTAAAGATCATTTCTATGATATTTCTGGCGAAACACCCCCTGTTGATGTAGTGGTTCAGCATTTTCGGTCGTTATTGTGCACAACTAATTAGTAACAAATTCACTGAGTTAATTAGGCATCGTCCCGATGCTGTAAATTTATTTTTATAAAAGTGTTCTGCAAACTTCAACTGAACTTAGCAGAACACCTTATGTTTTTTTAAAATTGAGAGCAGCAAATTTTTTTTTCTACAACTAATTAGCAACAAATTCACTGAATTAATTAGGCATCGTCCCGATGCTGTAAATTTATTTTTATAAAAGTGTTCTGCTAACTTCAGCTGAACTTAGCAGAACACCTTATGTTTTTTTTAAATTGAGAGCAACAATTTTTTTTTCTACAACTAATTAGCAACAAATTCACTGAATTAATTAGGCATCGTCCCGATGCTGTAAATTTATTTTTATAAAAGTGTCCTACTAACTTCAGCTGAACTTAGCAGAACACCTTATGTTTTTTTTAAATTGAGAGCAACAATTTTTTTTTCTACAACTAATTAGCAACAAATTCACTGAATTAATTAGGGATCGTCCCGATGCTGTAAATTTATTTTTATAAAAGTGTTCTGCTAACTTTAGCTGAACTTGGCAGAACACCTGTTTTTTTAAAATTGAGAGTAACAAATTTTTTTTTCTACAACTAATTACCAACTATTTAGCAACAAATTATGAGCGGGTCAGCTTTTTGATTTGAGAAGAGTGTTTGCCTAATTTGAGGCACATGAAAAAAACACCGATGAATATAAAAAAACGTGAACCGCCGCTGCCGCTTGCTTCGTCGCTGCCGCTTGTTTCTTCGTTCGATCAAAGTACTAGAGCAATGATCCACGCATTAGCAAAGATTCAAGTACTGGTATAATCCAAGGACTCAATGAAAATTACAAGAAAACTAATAAAAAAAATGAAGTGGATAATTCTGACATTGACATAATATGAAACATCATCAACAGTTACTACATTGTTAAAAAAAAAGTACCAACTTTGAAGAAAATCTCTTAAGGTGAAAGATCTTTGCTAAGAAATAGATATTTTAATTAATCGAATAGTATCTAAATTAAAAAAAAATGTCCATGAAGTACTGATATAAAAGGCAGATGTCGCCGCACGGAGAGCTCGCAACCAGCACCGAATAAAATAAAACAACGACCTTGGCGCAAAAAAAAACTGGTAATCTACCTACCTGGATGAAACGTGGATTCACTCTCACTATGCGGTAAGTAGATATTGGCAAAACAGTGCCGACAGCAGCGTCAAGACGAATTTTGAGCGAGAACAAAGGTCTTGGGCATTGTGGGTGAGAAAACGTGTTCATTACAGGTGCAAATTTATTGTATTAATATACAACTGGCGACTGCCATCACGAGATACACAAACATTTTTTTTATTATTGAAAGAAAAATTTATGCCCAACTTACCGCCGCATTGTATAGTCGTCATTCACAACGCGCTTTCTCATTCAACTTCCCAGAGACACCCACGAGTGCATCTTTAGAGCTGAACTGCAAAACTGTCATGTTGAAAAAATGTCAAAGGTGTTGTACCCTATTATACATACATATCTCCACGCTGTATGCCTAACAGGGTAGTCAGAGAGGACATCTTTACATATCCTTCGCTTCCTCAAATTACCCTACCCTACCTTATTATATTAGCTCTGTAGCTCTGTACCTTATTATATTATACAAAGTACTATTATATTTAGGATTAAGCCCCCGAAAAAAAAATATTATTGATGAATTGATGAGAGAGCATGGCCAATAAATTGTACGTCTGCCACCCTATCATTGTGAACATTGTGTAATATGGTAAAATTGACAAAAACGTCAATCAGCCTGAAAAGGAAATCGAAAAATTGACAAAAGATGCGATAAAGTGAATCATGTATAAAAACTTAAGCAAAGAGTACTGGGAAAAAGACAACCTTGAAGAAAAGAATATACGACAATTAGTATATCCCTAGGAGATGAGAGTTCAGACAGTGACGTAAACGAGAGCGAAAGCGAAAGTACAGTGCCAGGCACAGAACTAATTATTTATAGTGATAATGAGTTTTAGCTCATTTAGAAAGAAAACTTAGAAAGAAATTAGTGACGTTTCTTTCACACAGTACCAGAGCGCCGACATGACGCCATCGGCGCCTGGTGCAGAGAAATTGTGACCGTGTTGTATCTCACTCTTCTGTTATTAGGGTGGTAGAGAAAAGTAATAGTTTTAATTTTTTTTTATTTGTAGTTGTTTTAATTTAATTTAATTAAAATTTTGATTTAGAACTATCATGATTACATTATGACCTAGTTTTTCAAACGGGGTCGCGAGCCTTGGGGTCGCGTTTGTTATTAAAAGGGGTCGCAGTCTATTAAAAAAAATAAGACCTATGTACAAGATTCGTTTATTACAGGAATGAATTTTCGTGTAGTGTTATAAAATTAAATTTTAACTTTTTTACTGTTATTTTTCAAAATTTAACACTGGGGGAGTGAGATAAAAATGTAAATAACAATGGAACTGCCTCGCGTCCTTTTGTTTTTAAAACTAAGGCATTTAATATGTACGAACCTGTCTAGCTCACGAGTCACGGGATGCGCGGACGGCTTATTTGACAAGTTCGTGCAAGTACAACGCAGGTTAAAACCTCACCTAGACAGTAATTTTAGACCCTCAGACAGACGGACGCCATATACACGCGCGATAATTTATTTTTGTAATGCGCGGTTTTGCGTTTTTATCGACTGACGGGAGCCTTGAAAATTTAAATTAAACATATAAATAAAATATTATTATAATTATAATTTTATAGTGAAGGGATCGCAAGACTATACTTAACTTTTTGGCTTTCTCGTGGGTCGCGATATAAAAATGGTTGAGAAACAATGATACATGTCACAGAAAATAGAAACCATATACAAACACGATGATAAACTTCGTTTTGAATTTGGTAACAATAATTAAGACCAGGTATTCCCAGTTAATGAACAAGTTGAAAGATTGAGATAGAGATGAAGAAATAGGGTTGAGATTTGTAAAACAAAATGTAAGCCCATAACAATTTGTACAACGTAGGTATAATGTGTTTTTTAAAATGTTTTGTTAATTTAGAGAAAACGATAAACTTCATAAAAACGTAATTGATATATAATGTATTAACCAACTTCAAAAAAGAAGAGGTTCTATATTCCTCTGTATGTATTTTTTTATTTATGTTCACCGATTACTTCGTTAATTGTGGATCAATTTCTATGATTTTTTTCCGTTGAGTTCAGTATAGTTTCAAGGTAGTTCCATTTAAATTTCACTGATACTGGAGCTTAGACTACACCATACATGCTAAGATACACCAAATAACGCTGTTTATGTAGGCTTTATTCATATTGATGATTCTTTTGTATATCATTCCGCTCCAGAATTAGAAAAGAAGTTAATCGTAGCCCCACCTTAGATATTTATTTAGGCCAAGATCACTCAAAAGGGTGGAATAAAAAACTTTTTAAGAAAAAAATTAAACCGACATAAAAAAGCACTTAAAAGTACAAAATAACTAGGTATCCTTTACTAATAATTAAAAACTCAAGTACAAAAATAACTAAATGGAAAACAAATACCTATGTAATTAAATTCGAAAGTTATTGAAGTCGGTGCCAAATCAATGTGCAACAACTATGGAGCAGCAACAACAGAAAGTCTACTATTTTGGTAGGCTTGGCAGTTGGCATAGATTTTTGTAACTGTCAGCTTCGGTTTGTCATTCCTGGCATCCCGACTCAAATTCCTACGGAGGCCGTCCTCAACGACCTCCGCTCTCGGGGCATTCCCGCCCATGACGTCCACCGCCTCTATAAAGGCTCCTCATCGCGTCATCGCGGACCGATCTCCTGAGGGGAAGCGTATCTTCTCCCTAAAAACTGTGCCAGTTATCTGGCTTGTCATTTGAAGCCCCTCATAGGAAGGGCAAGATCGGGCAGTGCCACCGCTGCCAGCTCTACGGGCACTCTGCCAGTAATTGTTCGTCCGCCCGCGCTGCGCCAAATGCGCGGGCGACCACAGCACTTCGGTGTGCTCCCGCCATGCCCCGTGTGTAGAACCGCCGAAGTGCGTGCTCTGCGGGGAGGTCGGACATCCCGCAAATTATCGCGGATGCCCGAAGGCCCCGCGGGCAAACCGCAAACGGACGGGGAAGCGCGGGGGTCGGCGGGTAGCGGCCCATAAGACCGCGGCGCTTCAGCCTCCTTCTCAAGTCCTTTCGGCGCCGACAGTAGCGCCCTCCCCGCTTCCGCACCCCCTGCGCCCTCCCCGCCTCCGCACCCCCTGCGCCCTCTGCGCGACCTACTGCGGCGACTAGCGACGCGACCGGCCTCATGGAGGACTTGGCGTTGGTGCGGGACTGGGGAGCACGTCTCCAGATCATCTCCCGTCACGAACGCCCTCTAAGCGCCATTTGCACATTTAACGTTAAATATTCGATCCCCTTGTACGTAAAACTACAAGACTTACATTCAGTTAACACAAACAACTCCAATGCGACACCGCACTAGGGCTTTTGTAGGTTCTATCAGATAATAACATCACACACATAGGTAGTGCCACACTTAAGTTTGGTTCGGTTACACATTACACTGAGTTACACGTTAGGCACTCATAATTTCGGGCTTTCAGCCGATTGTACGCCGGCCGGTATAACCACTCTGGGACCGGCCCTCACCCGTGTAGGTTCTCGATGGCACGCAGGTGCTATATTCCCTGTCGATAACCTGAGCCGAGGTTCCGTCCTCCGTCTCGGGTACCCCTCAGACGGAGGGGCCCTCAGGCTTTGTCGACCTTTCCGGGCGGAGTGCTTTCCGTGCTTCACTGCGTTCGCTGCGAAGGCTATTAGGCTCATGTAGCGAGTGGAGGGTAGCTTTATCCGGTTCGAGCCCGGTACTACCCGGTCGGTCCCGACGTTCTCTCGTGAGGCGTCGGGAGTGGTTGGGTGCTCGTGCGGAGTTTCTTCCCTTGCGATAAACAAAAAAAAAAGACCGGTTTTAGTTATAGAAAAGGATAATCAAAATTAGGAGTAATTTTATACAGATCCATGAGATTTCAGTAAGTAGTACTTCTAATAAGTAATGATATGCATATGTTATGGCCTGTGTTTTAATTGGATACGTTGATGTGGGTTGTGCTGACGGTCACCTGTCAGCATTTTTGGCGACTGATTTTAATAGGTGCTAAATTTTTTAATCTCATCCAAGTTACATTTGTTTTTAACCTTTTTAATAATAAATAAAGTCTTACGAATTTATTGATCTCTTGCGGAGCGCGCGCGCACAATAGTTTGTTACATGTTTTTATTATTAGCTTAGCGAATTTTTACGATTCCTTTCGCATTTTAAAAACGAGATTTTCGATCTTTTGATATTTAAGATTTAGTTACTTCCTAGATAAATCTAGACAATCGACAAAGACTTTTAAGACTATGTTCGGTTTCGCGTATAAATAAGCATTATTATGAATCTAGGCAAAGGCTATTCTGATACAGACACATCCATTTTATTTATATTTATTTATATTTTTATATGTTACATAGTTAATTGTCATTTTTAATAAATAAGTTTACATATTTTAATTACTGTGAAACAATAACTGTGATAATGATAAGACAAGCTAATATACTTTAATTCTATTTATCATTATATTCGAATTAGATAGTACATAGGTAATGTTAGGAGTTGTGACTTAAGAGCCTTTGTTTTTTTTACTTCAAAGGGAACCTTTGACATAGAAAAACGATATGTGAGTAAATTACATGGCCGGAATTAGCTGCCCTTGGCCGTGGTCGCTTCCGTTAGATGTTGACTTGCGGCCAAACAGAACGAGTTGACATGACTGACGTGATTGCCCGACCACAGACGGTGGCTGTGCATTCCGGACATATTTCCATTTTGTAATACGAGTACGTTTCTTATGTGGTGCTACGTAAACAGAGAAATATAATGTAATATAAATATCGAGCTTACGTTATATTAATTTTGTATAAATGAGTTTTACTCTCCCAAAAATATACGTACTTTACAATAAAAAGTAATTGCTCCTTGTGGTATTAATAAATTCGAAACTTTCTGGGGTATTTACGTAATCGTTTGTGGCAATCAACTCCGTTAATAAAATTAAATGTTACGACAGTACAATTTTTAATGAAGGAAAACCACCTCTTTTTATATAATTTTTTACAAATAATTACCATACCAAATACCTACATATTGTAAAATCGTTAGATAAAGAAATAATAAAAATATCTACGAATTAGGGATGTTATGGAATTCCGTAACCGCAACCGAAACTATCGGATATTCAAAATAAAAATCTATTCGAAACCGTAACCGAATCTGATATATAAAAGTTTCGAATAATTACAATAGGGGCGGAGTCTAATGCGACACGTTGTGAAAGGTTTTCATCGGTCAAGCTGACGCACTAGCCGCGTCGCTTGCATTGGGTATTTAGACCGGCAGCTAGGTGCAGATTTTTTCGATCAATCGAATCACGTATGCCCTTCAGGATTTTCGTCATTTAGTAGGTGTAGATTAACGACGCGGGTGTGCGAGATCGTGATCGCGGGACATGCCTCGTACAATTGAGTTTCAAATTGATAAAAAAAAATCAATTTTTAATCAATTGAATCACGTATGCCATCCACGTTTAATGATGATTTGTAAAAAAAAATCCATCGGAAAACCATCGGCATACTTGTAGGGTCTTTTGGGCTAAGATCGTCGCTTACATTTGAAAAAAAAAATGCTTTTTATTAATCGAATCACGTATGACATGTGTACCAAATAATCATTTTGATGACAAAATTCAGCGGAAAACCCTCGGCATACGTGTAGCGCGGGTCTCGAGGATTAGTGCCTACTACTACTTTTGTAAATTTTTTTTTCTTTTTTAATCAATCGAATCATTCACGAAACCTATTGCAAAATTCAGTTTATACCTTTAAATAAAGGTATACAAAATGGCATACAATTACCATGGGTCAAAACTGTCAAAACTGCAAAAAAAATTCAGAAAAGTTGCAAAATTTTGAATTTTTTTTTACCAATCGAATCACGTATGCCCTTCGAGATTTCACCTTATAATCATGCAATTGTTCCAAGATTCAAGGGGCATACAAATCGTGCTGGGCAATCATCGTATAAAAAATAAATGCTTATGACTAAATACGATATATTTAAAACTTCGATATTATTCTTTATCAATGTAATCACGTATGCCCTTTGAAATTTAAACGTATAATCATGCAATTATTTTAAAAGTCAAGAGGCATACGAATCGTGCTGGGCAATCATAGGTATAAAATTGTAATTAACACGTGCAAATAAAAGAGATATATTATAAAATTCGATATTATTTTACATCAATCTAATTACGTATCTCTTAAAATTTTTAACGTGTAATCATACAATTATTTAAAATTTCAAAGGACTACGAATGATGCTGGGCAATCATTGTACTTATATAGTAAACGGGTTGCTCATGTTTATTACCTTGAGCTTATAATATATATAATATATACTTATATATCTAATTTTATAATATACGAAGTACTTCATCGCTTTTCTCCTGCAAATAACATGCTAATAGTTTGTATTTTCTACAACAGATGTCATTATAAAAAAAAACATATTAACCATTTAAAACAAAAATCTTGTTAAGTTTACAAAAATTCATATGATAAATTTTTGAACAGCGTAGGAAGGTAGGAGGTGGAAACTTGTCGTAATGTAAAGTTTCTCTTTGGAGCCCTACCCCCCGCAGCGCCCGGCCATAAAACAAAAAGAGAACCTTTGCAATGTAGATATGTAGAATAGGTCTTAGGTCAATAAACCATGACGCTAGTTCGCCCAGTGGCGTGTTTATATCGAATCTTCCAAAATTTAAATAAACTCCAAAATTTAAATAAACTACAAAATTTTCATTTTCTGTAAATCACATGTGGTATACTGCTTTTTTTTATACAATTGTTCCTCTAAATTCGTATGCCTCTTGAATTTTAAAATAATTGTATGATTATACGTTTAAATTTCAAAGGGCATACGTGATTACATTGATAAAAACTAATATCGAATTTTTTAATACATCGTATTTAGTCGTAAGCATTTATTCGAATTTTATACGATTATTGCCCAGCACGATTTGTATGACCCTTGAAACTTGGAACAATTGCATGATTATAAGGTGAAATGTCGAAGGGCATACGTGATTCGATGGGTAAGACATGACCCCTATTTTTGACGTGTTTTTTAACGTATGCCTCCACTTTAGACCTTGTTAATAAGTATGCCGTTGAAATATATAAATCATTTTACAAAGAATAACTGAGTGTTTCCGAGGCATACATGATTCGATTGATTAAAAAAGAAAAAAAAAATTACAAAAGTAGTAGTAGGCACTAATCCTCGAGACCCGCGCTACACGTATGCCGAGGGTTTTCCGCTGAATTTTGTCATCAAAATGATTATTTGGTACCACAGACAAACTACCCTAGAGACCTGAAATGTTTACGAATTTCTAAGCGAACTATTCTGTCAAGGTTAGAGGAATGAGACGTAAGCGGGCGGCAAGGTAACGTCACGTACTAAACGAAATAGTGATGTACTCGTAGATATTGTATATTATATCGATAAATACAAGAATTATTTTCATAAGCTTATTTTAAAAATAGAAATAAAAAAATATGTGTATATAATCCAAACAAGATTCTTTATTTCGAAACAAAAAAATCAAAAATTTAAAATAGAAATGCAAATCAAATTCGTTTGGGTAGTACGTGTTTCTCCTAATGTAAAACTTTTTAACAAAAAATTAAATTGACAAAAAATGAAACTGAAAAGCTTTGGTGGTAGAACTACCCAACCTTTTCGTCTGTATGTATTTTTTTAACCAACTTTAAAAAGAGGGAGATTCTATGTGCGTCTGTATGACGTCATGTATACAGAAACTTTCTCCTGCGTATTTCATTTCATTTGATACCCATATTGTTGGTGTCGAACGAAAAACTTATTTCCTGTTATGGAACATCCGCCATATTGGATTTATGATGACGTCACATGTCCAGAAACCTTCCCCTGCGCATTCCATTTCATTTGGTACCCGTATTGTTAGTGTTGGATAAAAATTTTATTTCCTATTGTGGAACATCCGCCATATTGGATTTATGATCATGTCACATACATAGGGACCTTCCTCTGCGTATTCCATTTCATTTAATACCCATATTGTTAGGGTTTAGCATTATAAAGTTCCCCTACAAAGTTTCATCCCCTTTTTCACCCCTTAAGGGGTAGATTTTTGATGAAAAAGAAAACTGTGTTTTTTAATATAAAAGGGGTATCTCTGTACCAAATTACATCTTAATCTGTTCAGCGGTTAAAAATGTCCCATACAAAGTTTCATCCCTTTTTCACTCCTTTAGGGGTAGATTTTTGAAAAATAAAGTAGCATATGTCCACCCTCTGGTGTCAAACTATGTCCATGCTAAATTTTATTAAAATCGGTACGGCGGTTTAGCCGTGAAAACCAAGCAGACAGACAGTCAGACAGACAAAGAGACTCGTATTTATAATATTAGTATGGATATGGATTATACAATTATATAATATTATATAATTATATATTAATACATTATATATTTATAATTAATATAATATATATTAATATATTATATAATTATGTGTTATATATATTATATATTATATTATTATATAGTATGGATGGAACTAGGTCTATAATTTCAAAGAATGGTAGTCATTATAAATTCTCAAATTTAATGGAAAATATATGATATATCGATACGTTTTTTCGCGTCCCTACTTACACGTGCCATCTTGCAAGAGTGAGGACGCAACATGTAATTATAGCTTGCTAGACAAAGACAAACGCTGACTCAAAGCAACAGGCGACCAGTATAGTGAGAGCTCTGCATTTTTTTGATATAAATTTTTATTATTAATTTTATACTTACTGGTGAAACGTGATATTATCCTTTTTGAAACTATTTTTACGACTGTCACTACCACACCACTTTACAGCGCAATTTGGCATTGTTTACGTAATTTATACTATATTTTTTAAAACAATTACACAGGTCACAGATCTGCTTTCTGGTTTATACTAAAGGAGCTCACGTTTGTGTTTGAAGTTATATGAGCGTTTGTGCGCATCGATGGCAGAAAACGGTGCCCTTTCATTTCCTGTCTTTAGGCTAATTTGTCTGTGTTTGGTACACATGGCATACGTGATTCGATTAATAAAAAGCATTTTTTTTTTCAATGCCCAAAAGGCCCGCCCTACACGTATGCCGATGGTTTTCCGATGGATTTTTTTTTACAAATCATCATTAAACGTGGATGGCATACGTGATTCAATTGATTAAAAATTTTTTTTTTTATCAATTTGAAACTCAATTGTACGAGGCATGTCCCGCGATCACGATCTCGCACACCCGCGTCGTTAATCTACACCTACTAAATGACGAAAATCCTGAAGGGCATACGTGATTCGATTGATCGAAAAAATCTGCATCTAGCTGCCGGTCTATATTCATATTCTTAATATTATTTGTAATAACTTTTGTTCTATGACTAATAATTCAAAACTTTTTTCTTATAAAATTAAAAATATATTAAACTTTTCTGAAAATGTCACCTACTCTACCCTGTCGCTAAAGCGGCACACGCATGAGGGGTGCGGGGGGAGCGGCGCGGCGTGCGGACGGTACGGCTTGCACTTTACAGTGACTTATATATAATGGAGCTATGGAATTAGTAAATTTATCTAAAAATCTCAATATTTAAAATTGACGGTTTTCTCTACAAATTTGCTACTTTCGATATAAATTACATCTTTTTTTAAATTAATGGTCTGAGTTATATCCAGGAGCAGTATTGAAATTGGAGTCCGCAATATAAGGAGATATATTATACTAGTAGGTGTATTTCCGACTTATTCCCAGTAGTTAGGAAGAAACGTCGCACCAACTCCATTCGCTGTGCCGTATGTGTCGACATTGTCAGGATGACAAGTTGTCAAGTTTATTTATTTAGTTTACACGAAAAATGTTATTTTTCATAGCACAATCTGTTATTTTAAATGATTGCTTATTTTTTTTTTATTCCAATAATTATTTTATAGCGTCTTAAAATTTTTTAAAGCTAATATCTTTTTTAATGCAGCAGTAATTGAATAACATTATAATTTTATTAGCAATTCATAGCAATTTTGTGTATATTTTCACCAATTTTGATGTGACTTTACAATTGAAAATACGTACACAGAGTAATTACGTTACAGAAAGTACCACAAAACTCGAAAAATATTTTTTGGGAAACGTATTAAGTTTAGAAAAAAGTCGTAGAACAAAAGTTAGGTGCAGTAGGTGGTTGTTAATATTTTGCAATTAACCCTGTAGTTTTTATTATTTCTATTGCATAGTCAGTGATCCATTATTATCAAAGTACCAAATGATAACCTAAAAATAAAGTCAAATCGTTATCTTGTAATTAATTATTTTTATTTTTATTTACAATTTGGTAAAAAAATTTATATCCTTCCGTAACCGTAACAAACCGATAAAATATTATTCATATATCCGCATCCATATCCAGATCCGAATTTCATATCCATAACATCCCTGCTACAAATGGGTACCGATTTAAATGAACAATGACAAGAAGTGTTTGCCGAATGCTACGATGGCTACGTGTTAAGGTGGCACTTCACATGGCTATTTGTATTTGCGTATTTGGCATATTTGGCAAACAATTACCACGTGTGGACAGTATATTTGACAAAGTATCGGCCTTATTTGCCTATTTGATAAATATGGCCAATACCAAATACGCGTTACCGTGCGCTTGTCGGTTTCTCGACGTACATCAAAAGGGTCAAATAGGCAAATACGGAAATAAACCGTCTACAGTCCAGCCATTCCCAAAGTGGGCGATAACGCCCCCTTGTGGGCGCTGCAGGCCTAAAGGGGGGCGGTAAGAGACCCAGAAAAAAAATGGGGGCGTTGTGTAGAGGCCTGGGGGGTGATTTGTAATTTCATTTAGCTAGGAGGCATCTTAGACAACGACTGCATGAGCTCTCGACTCAGTAGACAAAATAAGTTTGGGAATCTAGTCTACACAATGCCATATTCAGAAGCGCACACGCCGTGGATCTGTATGAGCGTGCAGTATTTTGTGTCTGTGTTGTGAGCGCGAACTGGAATAATTATTGAAAATGCAAATTTTTATGCATAGTCAACACCCACCAGCGCCTTGCTCTCCATGGTCTTTTCACTACTTTGTATTTTTTCACGCACTGCATGTAATAGTTACATGCATTTAAATAATAAAATCTCGCTGCAAGTTAAACATGTCCATAGTTTTGGTGAACACATTTCTTTCTGCTGCCAAATATTTGTGTGTTTGTTATTTGGCTGCCATGTATGGATGGTCGTATTTGCGTGTATTTGCATGTTTGCGAGTACATCATATATTTTTCCAAATACAACAAACACCCAATAGCGAACACAAATAGCCATGTGAAGTGCCACCATTACAAATGCTGTCCAAGAGACAGCTTTTTCTTGCCTCCGAACTTTACGACAATTAATTCATTTAGCTCGACCCTTAAATATTTAGTTTTGTTCTGATAGTAGACTAAAATGTTACAATATATGTGTGAATGTAATAAATAATTAGTGTCCAAAAATATTTTGATTAACCCTATACTTATTTCACTTAATGTTCATGTTTTACTTACTGTACTTAGGTACTACGTAATGTTGTATGTTGTACGCGTTGTTATTTCTTGACATTTTATTTTTATTAATGATAACAACTTATATTTTTGTTGTTGTAAATAGCTCTTTCCATTCATATTTCGAGGTGAAAATAATCTATTTCTGTGAACAACGCTCTCCTCATTTGAGGCGTGTTGACATTTCTGTGAATATGTATTGTGGTAGAACGTTAAATATAACTATAAATATGTATCATAAATACACAAATACATAATGTAAATATCTATACTAGTTTATTTAATATTGTGTATTGAACTCTTATTCCATAAAAATTGTAGTAGCAGCCACCGTAGGTTGATGGTCTGAGAATGGAAATATATGAGTTTATTACTTTTGTGATTTTCCCAGATCATAGTCGTATTTATTCGGAGAATATTATGGGGTTTATGACACTAGATTACTATTTGCTAATATGTCTTTGAAACAATCTAATCTACTGCTATATTACGTAAATAAATCTCTTTGAATTAGGAAAGGATCCTGAATATTTGTAGCGTACATGAATGATCTCAATTTATAATTTTCCAATAAAGGCGCAACTAAATTGGACCTTGATGCCATTACTAGCAGTAAGTAGTAAGTATTTAAGCATGGACGTACTTCTCTAACAGTACGTCCATGATTTGGGCTTAATAGATGTCTAAATATAATCAGATACTGCCAGGTTGCTAGCCATCGCCTGTACATCCTATACATATTTAGTCTTGACCGATTTGTGCGACCTTAACGGGAAGACAAGCAGCTATCACGTTTTGTCTTTTTTTTTCTCTTCCAGACTCGTATGGGAGCACTTTGTAACCAGCCAGGAAAAAAAGTAGTGTGAAACAAATAAAATCACATTTTTTTACAAGCTTTTATTCAACTCGACTTGTCTGTTGGTATGCGTGGGTCAAATTTGCAACCGAATTTTCATTAGACATGTGTAACTCAGGAGTGATCGATCCGTCATCCGTCGAAAAAAGTAATTAAATCAGTAAATCACACTTGTCCTAAATACATCTTCAAATCAGTATCGCTAGGGTTTATTTGAGATTGATTGAGGCATGATAAGATGTAGATTGAGATGACAGTTGCACGATTTGATGAACCAAAAAGAGAGAGTATGATTGGAAAAGGTAGCGCATTTGCAAAAGGAAAATCAGCAATATCGTATATTAAGTTAGCTGAAAAAACAAAAAGTAAATCAAATTTCTTTAATTTACTAAGAGAGGAGTTATTATTTACTAGTCTAATGAAACCCACTCAAAGGAGATTCAAGATATATGTATATTGCTGCTGTGATTACTGTGTATCTTATGTTAATATCATACCCACTCAAAGTGGACTCAAGATATATTGATGCCGTGATTGAAATTGTTTCTTTTGGATTACCGAGTTATTTGAGGTTTAAAGATTACAAGAGGATTTAAATCTTCTGAACTAAAAGATTTATAAATCTCTTTTTCTTGAATCTTTAATTTTGAACTAGTTCAACCTAATCAATTGAGCTGAAATATTGCGCACACTTTTGGGGCTGATGACAGTGTAATCCAGTAAAACCTTATTTTTAAATAACTTTTTTTGATACTAACAATTTTTTTATATCTATAGAAAGAAATGAGTATAGATCAATTTAATTTCATTTATTCCTTGAAAACCGTTGGTACAGGATCGATGTAAATGTAATATATTCAGAGTATTACGTTTATTCTACATAACTGTATAAAAGTACAGCTATTTGTTATTTTAGATGAGTTATCTTGTGACACCTACACGGGCGACCGAGCACAAGCGTCAATTTGTATAAATTGTGATCAATATAAGATATTTCCTAGATGTTACATTTTATATATATTTATTACTCAGACCGAATAATAAAAAGAAGTGATGCTGCGAATAGCACAGTGAGGCCGGGTTTTTAGTTGTGTGGTACGTAGGCCAGTGTTGCCATATTGATTCCTAATGCCCCAGTTATTAAAAAAAAAACGTTATCATTTATAACATTATTAATTTTATGAATAACGCATTTTTATAATACGACGTTGCGTACATTTCATAGACACGTCCCCGCATAGTTTTATAACATTATTAGAATTTGTTTGCGACTTATATATGGTTGCACTTTGGAACCATTTGTGCCAATCATCATTTTTTTTTTGTCATGGCATGGCGCACAGATTAGCGCATTTGCCAATGTCGCGTATTAATAAGTAGAATCCACACGAAGCACGGTCGAAGCAAATTCGTTCTTTCTTCTCATCGTAAAACTTCTCCAGTAAAGTGATAGTAGGCTTTACTGAAGTTATAAAGGACTTCTTGGAAGAGCGCGAGAACTTCACCTACACATGTTTATTTAAACTTACATCATTCTTTTCGTTTTTAACCGACTTCAAAAAAAGAAGGAGGTTCTCAATTCGTCTGTATGTTGTTTTTTTTTTGTTTTTTTTTATGTTTGTTACCTCATAACTCCGTCATTTATGAACCGATTTCGAAAATTATTTTTACGTTTGGTAGGTAATACTTCAGAGGTGGTCCCATTTAAATTTCACCGATATTGGAGCTTGGACTTCGAAGATACACTAGATAACACGACCTGGTTTATAACCTTTATTTATATTGACGATTCTTTTGTATATCGTTGCGCTCCGGAATTAGAATGAAGTTAATTGCAGACCTGTCCTAGATATTTATTTAGGTCAAGACCACTCAAATGGGAGAAATAAAAAAAAATATTAAAAAAAATTAAACCGCCTTCAAAAAAACACTGAAAAGTATAAAATAACTATCCTTTACCAATCAAAACTCAAGTACAATTAAAATAACTTTATAAATACGATACACATACCTATATAATTAAATTTGACAGTTATTGAAGTCGGTGCCAAATCAATGTGCAACAACATAAAGTCTATTAGTTTGGTGGGCTTGGCACCGACTTCAGTAACTGTCAAATTTAATTATATAGGTATGTGTATCGTATTTATAGAGTTATTTTAATTATACTTGAGTTTTGATTAGTAAAGGATAGTTATTTTATACTTTTCAGTGTTTTTTTTAAGGCGGTTTAATTTTTTTTTTTTGCGATTCGATTTCCATTTGGCACCGACTTAAATAACTGTCATATTTAATGATATAGGTATGTGTATCATAAATTTATAAATTTATTTAGTAAAATAGTAAAATATGGGTTTCTAAGTTTATTTACGTATGAAACGTGATTCCATCCTTGCTTTTATTTTTCGAAGATTGGTTCTTGCACCCTTTAACCACACGATTCGGAATTTTCGCAATAAAATAATGTAATTTATAATTACGTTACGCTCCCTTAACAGACCAGTAGAAACTAATAATGCGAGGCGTAGTTTGGTTGCACGTGTGTGCGTGTTGCTTTGTAATGTGTATTATATGCGAGGTGTAATTTACCGGCCTCACTGTAACGTTCGCGCCGCCATTATCTTTCTATATTTTTTATTTGGCCTGAGACCTATACATATCATTGCATAATATCTATATTATTATTACTTGACAATATTCAAATTGGTAAAAAAATATTTACTTACCTTAGGTATGAGGGTTGGTATTGTTCGCAAGTAGTTACATACATATATATTTGCCTTCTAAATTAACCGGTCAACTTTATGAAATAATTCGTTCGTTTGGCGCAGCGCATTGCAAAAATGTACGATAAGATTATTTCTACATATGTACGACATATATGTAAGTCAATGGAATATATGATGTATATGAAACTAGGCCTCTGATCAATTTAGGTTGAATTTTCCTAAATTGGCTCGAAGTCTTGGCGTTACGTTATGTGGCTTCCACAGTAGATATATTATACGTACTATGTAAGCTTACAGCTTTGTTCCAGCACTACAAATTTAGTGTTTGGCTGGATAGTATTAAAATTATTTTTAATCATGAAAACACAAATGACCTAAACAATACTTTGGTTGCACGGTACTTGACTTTAGAAAGAATTTTTATTAAGTTTGTCATTAGAGCGCCGACGATAACAGTGTTAGACTCTGTTAACGAACTCTTAACTAGGTAACTTTAGTTTAACTACACTGTGTTAGAGCTTCGCAACCTGTGTTTACGCTCATTAAAACAGTTTTTTTTGTTACTTACGTATGTATTGACCCTAGGTGATGTTTATTCACTTTCTTGCAATGACGTTATCATTTGTTTGTCATTGTGTTATTTTATGACGAACATTGCTAACTATTTACTTGCTTCAATATCTAACTTAATTTTTTTTTTGCATAAATAAAATAATGATCTTCAGACAATCACAAGTCACAACACAGTAATCGAGCAATATTTGTATAAATATACCTATTTGTTTATAATCGCGTTCTTGAAATTGCTTCAACGATTCCGATGAAATTTACAATATAGGTGTTTAGGGGGGCGAAAAATCGATTTAGCTAAGTCCCAATTCTGGGAAAATTCATTTTCACAATGTTTTCACACACTTAAAACTTTTAAACTCTTCTAATTTCGCACAGAGTCTATCTTCTCAATAGAACAGCGGTGGCTAGAGCGTAGGTCTACCACGCTCAAGTGCGCGGGTTTGAATCCTGCAATGTGGTCAGTTTTTTTTTGTTTATTTTTTTGACAAGACACTGAAAAAAGCGCTGTCGTCCGACTGAATCCTAAATTAGGTTAAGCTTGTGCTATGGGTACAATGGTATGACCAAGGTATAGTTATGGCTGAGGAACATTTACTTTACATAAATCCAGTAAAGTTCATTTTCTAAATTGACCTGACTGGAATTGGAATCTAGGATTCCCAATTTGAAATGGTAGTTGTGCTGACCTCTACACCAATGTGTAATGGGATACCTAGCCATTTACAAATAGACAATGGTTAAAAAGTTCAAGTAGATCTCGAGTTGACTTCCAGCTGGGGTAAATTAGAAAACTTATCTTACTAAATTGTTTTTAGTTATAAATCTGGATATTATGTGATGATGATATAGTTGGCGATAAGCCTGAAAATAAACTGGCCAATACTAGTCACTTATTTGGGAAAATGAGTGAAAAAAACTAACCATTATATTGTAATAAAGGTGTAAAGGATATTTGAATTCAACCAAACAATTGAAAAAAAAAAATTGTTAATATTATTTGTGAAATGCATTAAGAAACAGTAAGTAGTAGGCATTAAAAACACCAAAAAAGAAACAAGGAGGAAGTAATTTAATTGTAAGGGGAATAAAAGAAAGTCCCTGTTTTTCCTTTTTTAATCCAGTTCGTCGCTGGCTTTTACGCTAAACATGTAAAGCGTACATTTTTTTTACACAGCAGTTCCAAAAGAGCTAACTCCTAGAAATGTACATAATATTTGCTTTCTTTTAAACATTATGATATAGCCATACAACGGATAAAATAAATAATAAAAATATCAGCCATTTTCCTGAGAGGATTGTTCACTGTAATAGAATCTAATAGCACGTACAATATACGTATAATATATTCATAAATTCATTTCAGAGTACGGTTCGTTTGTCTTCTCACAAAATTGTAATAATAGTGCGTTTAACCATCCGCGGTCTGGCTTTCATGGACTGAATTTCATAGCAGCCGAGATCACGCTTAGGTAGTGTTTGTTGCTGTGATCGTCTGTGGCGGGTGTATTGACCCGGCGGCGTCCGTGACGTGCACCCCCCACTTCTGACGACGGCCCACAATTTTGTCGCGCCACACGAATTCTTCACAGATTCCGCTAGATTAGTCGTACATGATAAAGTTGATTCAATCGAAAGATTTAATGTTTTAATCGGATCGGTTCTGCCCTAAAGTCATCTAGATATTGTCTTTAATTACACCGATCTGTACATTTAGTGAAAAGTGGAATCCAGTAGTTGCTATGCCCACGCCTGTCAAAGTATCTCCACACAGCAAGTGGAACTCGATAGTAAAAAGTCGCCACTGCGCATATAAAATTCCTTAAAATAAGCACTATTCCTTGCGCCTAGCTCGACTTTTATGACTTGCACGGGAAAATAAGTAGCTGGCGTGTTTTATACTTTTTTCCCTTACAGATTATCATGGAAGCAGTTCAATTTAACCAAATACTAAGCGTTAGCTGTATGTGTTATTATCCGTTTCACTTGTTTAATGTATTATAACTGTAAATTATAGCGAAATTGTCATTGTGTAAGAGAACATCAAAAAAGCTTTTACTGTCGAAACTTCCATTATCCCAATGAGGTTTTTTTGCGATATTGACGTACTTCGTCGTCTTTGTTCGTGTTGCAAATTCAAGATACATTTCGTTGAATTCATTTCATATTGAAATGATGTCGATATTAGAAGACTTCATTACCTAAGATATATTAGTTTTTAGATATCGTTATTATCTATTTAAGTGACATCTACTATTTACTTTATGACATGCATTGATGGATTTGAGATGCTTAAATTACATCGTAAATTGAGATATCTGTTACTCTGCTTTTTAGCGTCTATTTTCAAAATCGGAAAAATGAAACACTTATGCAATTATCGGTGACTGTTTGTGTGTTTGTCTGTCACAGTCGTTTTTTCAGTCTATTTTGTATGAAGAGGTGAGATTTGGAACAGTTATAGTAAGCGATTGCCCATACACAGATTTTTAACTTTTGGGGGCTTACTCAAATGCAAATTTAAATAGTTTTTAAACGATTTTATTTAGCTTGCCCTGTTTGTTGTTCTTGTTTTTTGGGTCAAATTTATACCCTTTGAAATTTTACACCCTTCCTGTGGACAGATTGATCTGATATTTGGAACACACCTTTAATCCTATACATACTATAGCTGCCTATTAATACGTAAGATACTGTTTAAAGATATACATACTAATATAACATTAATTAAGAAGAAAGATACCCAGACACGAATGCTAAGGAATTCTGATAATATAATACTACGCCCGCCGCGAACAAATTATGGAAAAAGTAATATTACGTACCAAGGTGCACAGCTATAATAATAAACTTCCAAAAGAAATAAAGGAGATCGAGAGTATGTACTCCTTTAAAAAACTTTTAAAACATATTGTCAACTGATCTTTAAAAGGATTTTTGTCGCTTCCATTTATTAGTATCTGTGTACTTTCTATCGTGTCATTGTTTGTTACTGTGTTTGACTGCAAGTAGATTAATTTTAATGTACCTTCAAATATTCTTGTTTTAGAATAAATACAGATTGTTACGGTGATGTAAATAATTTAATTTAACTACGCTTTCGGTGTATTATTAATTTTGCTTTATGTTTATAGTTATAAGTTTCTCATTTAAGTGAAATGTAAAATTTCTTATGAGAAATAAAGATTCTTTAAACCTAATTCTGATGACAATACATTTGAATATATTCAGTATCCAAGTAAATTCAAGATGACCGGCGCCATAAAATGGCGGATTACTTATTTTTTCACAACCCCCTCAATATGGGTATCAAATGAAAGGGCCTGACTAGTAGAATACAGCACGCCATGAAAAATTCCAAATCTAAGATGGCCACCGGTACAAAATAGCGGATTATTACCCTTAATATGGGTAATGGGTATTAAATGAAAGGGCTTTACAAGTAGAACATCGTGCATGGCGGATCATAGACTTTAGACAGTCTATACACTAAATAGAATGAGAAATATTAAGTAACGAAATGAAAATTAAAAACTTGAAACTAAAAAAATAAGTACAAAAAAAAATTTTAAGGTAAACGGTTTTATTGAAAGGAAATATAATAATGAATTCGATAATGTACTAAAAGCTAAAAAATAATTAGATAGGTCCTAGTACTAGTCATCACACCACTCCTCATCAATTTAGGGCATTGATCAGACTAAATAAAATCGTCGGGCGGGTGAAATTTTCACTTGAGTAAATATGCAAATAGCATTTATAATGATTGAGCGGTTGACTGTTGATAGGAATTTCACGCGCCCCACGATTTTATTAGACTGGTGAGGACAGTGGTGTGATGACTGGTACTTAGGAGGACCTAGCCAATTGTTTTTTAGCCTTTAGTACATTATCTACATCATTATTATATTTCTTTTCAATAAAACCTTTTAACTTAATTTTTTTTTTACTTATTTTTTCTGCGTTATCTTGTAGGTGATCAAATAAAAGCTCTTTGTCACAAATTCAAAAAGTCACTGAGTGTAAGACTTTTCGAAAAAACTTAAAAATACTGTCCTACCTTATCTTTAAAAGTTTCACTTGAATATTAGATATAAAAATAAAAAAAATCGTTTACGTTATGGATAAGGTTGTTTTTTTTGTGTTTGGTGAATATACATCGGACTGTCGACCGGTTTTTCTTACTATTGTGAAAGATATTGTCTTGTAAGTTTTTACTGCGTAGAACATTACTATGATGTTGCGATATTATGTTGATATTTACCACGGCTGGTTTGTAGAACGCTGGTATATACCATACTCCTACCGTGCGACGCAATTGGTACTTAAGCGTATGCATGAAATCCGGTATAATAATAGATAATAGCATTAAAGTTCAACACTACAACTTAAATGGGAAAGGAGATGCGGTCAACACTTAATTTATTTCGGAATTGCTTAAGTAAACATTAATAATTTTCGAAATTATGTCAACTAAAGAGCGTTAAGAGTGCCTACATGAGGGGCCATTTGATTATTATTTAAAATTCGATTTTTTCCTTCGCCACTATGCCATTGTTGATTTTGTGTTGATTGTGTTTATTATACATATTATTATAAAATGTTACAAATAGAAAATAAAACTCTGGCGTAATAACAAAATCCCAGTATTCGTATAAGTAAATTACTGAGTGAATATTTGAGTGATTGAAAAGTATGTAAAATATGTATCTTATGTTTTTGAAGTTCTTTGAAAAAAACGTAATATATGCACCTGAAACTTCGCACATAGGTAATGATATATTGAACACATGATATACGTGTACTTATTTACTTTTACACTAGTCTTGGAATATTCTGGTACATGCTTTCATGCGTGCTTAGTTCAAATTATTATACTCTTTGGAACATAAATGATAGTCTGATTGAGTACTATTGTGAGTGTATTACATGTACATTGTACAATTGCGAGTGGTAGCTTACCAGATGTTTATTGTTGAATGATGTGAAGTTTTTATTGTTTGGTGATTCTTGGTGATATTTATTATTTTTATGCTATAGAATTTGTTCATACTGATATGCGAGAAACTGATACTGGTTTGGACGAAAAAGAAAAATAAATAATGTGCTAGCTGTTAATCTACCCACGCACGCCATAAAAATCGAGCAAAGCTTAGGTATTGTAAGGAACTTGTGTACGCGATAAACTGATAACCTGTCACTAACCAATTCCGCTTTTGCAACTGTATGTAAGACAAAATATTTATTACTAGAAGTGACGTCAAAGTGCGATTTGGTTGTTAAAAATAAAAAATAAAGGATATGTGATCATAGTGAACTAACTCACTATCAATTCTTCGTCTTAATTACTGTATGGATACGAATACCTAATGATCAGTAAAGGATCATTATTTTGAAGTTTTCAGTGTTTTCATCTACAATTCGGTTTAATTTTTTCTTAAATAATTTTTTAACTTTTCGTTTTGAGCGGCCTTGTCCGAGATAAATATCTAAGGTTGGTTTACAACTAACCTTTTTCAAGTGGTACCTTCCACCCTGAACTTTAATTAAAAAACAATAATCGTCGGTGCACAAATCGGCACAGAGAAATCGGCAATGATACAAAAAAAAAAGGTTCCGACGAATTGAGTCTCCTCCATTTTTTTAAATTCGTTAAGAATGAACTCTTCAGTATTAATAATAATTATAGTCTCTACTGGAATATGTCGTCACGTCAATTAATGAACAAATGACACTATTCTTTGGTTCATATCTGTCAAGAGTCAAGACAGATGTCGTTGATCAACTTTTTAAAATTTCATCTGTCAATTATTAATACATATAAATACATATCCTTACGCTGTATCCCTAACTGGGTAGTCATAAAGGGTGAAGTGGTCAAGCGTCGCGGTCCTTGCATACTTTTTTCTCCTCTTCAAATCTAATCATTCTCCTTACACACTTTCGCTTAGGTATGCGAGTACTTTTGATATTTCCGTCTGCTAACACTGGCTATTTGAACTTCGTAAGTCAGGTCTATCTCGGTTTTTGCGTTCTATGTGACCGAATCATCTAGGTATTCCTTTTTTTTATAATAACACTGTCACTCAACCTAGTCATTCTGCGTATATTTTCATTGGTTATTTTGTCTTTTATCTATCTTTTACTCAATTTTGGGCATATAACATAATAAAGTTGGCATCAACAACGTATAACATCCATTGGCCATGGCCGTTTTGGCAGATTTTTATATATTATGATTCACACTGCCTACTAATGCGTACAGAGCACCGTTGACTTTGTTGCCAGTACATCTTCTCGTTCAAACACCAGAGAAACAATACTTTCAATGCATTCATATTCAATCCTTCACTTCACATTCGTCTTTCATGCACGTGACTAATCTGAAATTCTGCTTCTGATTGCGCGTAAGCTCAGCACCGTCAACATTTAAAAGACTGTCCAGCACAGTGTCATTACACCATGGACCACTTAACCTATAGAGACGAAATATCGGACCATCTTATTTACCAATGCTCAGTTTATTTACAATAACAAATATCAAGTCTTGCTTGCATTAAGCAGTACCTAACCAATACTGGATCTGTGTGTACATCTCTGTATATTCCGACAAATATTTAAATATTTATGTAATGACATTGTTTTATTCGGTGGTGTGGCAAAAACAGCAAAAAATCAAACTATAAAACAGAACGCAGTAACCGCAACAGTGTTTAGACGTAAATTGTTTTTATACAAAATTGATGACATTGCCACTCTATAGGTTGAGTACTCCATGCAATAATGTGTGTATAAATAATAATAATGTGTTTTAAAATCAAAAGATACAGAAAACAATTGAAGTAAGTTACGTGGGAAGGGAAAACTGCAAGCAATAATATTATAATAGTTTATAACTGACAAAATAAAGCGCGTGTAATTTGTTGATTGATGTTGAATGTAGTTGCTTATTAGATTATGTTTAAAAAGAAAATTGTTAAGACACTTTAATGGAGCTTGGATGAAGCAATTATTATGACGAATATTAAAGGCGAAAATTTCAAGTATAATCACACCGCCGACGCAACGCTTTATTATAAAACGATAATGAAGCTATCGTTTGGAATTTGTAGAGCATCGGAAGAGTCATGCGTCGAATAGGGCTGCCAATTTTTGGAACTTGAAAATTAGAAGACCTAAAAGCAACTTTTCGATGAATTACCTACTGATTGAAAATATTTGAAATATCGCGGACTTCTTGTTTTTAAAGAATCACTTATCATTTTTAAACTCAATTTTGAGACATTATATCGGGAGCCAAAATATTGAAAATTATTCGCTCTACCAACAGTTGTAATTATTTTTGGGCCCTTTGGGCTATAAATTTTGCTTTATTTGCTTCTGTGCGAATTTGCAGAATGAATGATTGTGTCAAAAAAGCGTTAAAGTAGAGATTAAATAATACCTACTAACCGTTTATTACACTATTTATATTTATTACTTTGTGTAATTTTTTAGATGGGTAGCAGCTGGCAATAAAGTGAACGGTACTCTCTCCGGATTAGTGGGTAGTGTGAATATATCTAACACAGCTAAAATGGCCATCCACAATGCGGTGTTGGTGCCAACTTTGTTGTACGGTAGTGAGGCCTGGATATGCCCGAAATCGAGTGAAAGTATGATAAATGCTGTGGAGATGCGGTCTCTCAGAAATATGTGCGGTGTCACGCTTGCGGACAGGATAAACAATTATGAGATACACAGTATTACAGGGTTGTACAACAGTGTTATTGTAAAAATAAAGAAAGGAATGCTTAGATGGTTCGGGCACTTGGAAAGAATGAGTGATTAAAGACTGACGAAGAAAATCTACAGAGCGAAAGTGACTGGTAAAAGAAGGCAAGGAAGACCAAGGCTGACTTATGAAGATCAAATAGCCAGAGTGTTAGCAGACGGAAATGTTAAAAGCACTCGCATACCTAGGCGAAAATGTGTGAAGAGAATGATGAGTTTTGAGGAAGCGAAAGAGGTGTGTAAGGACCGCGACTCCTGGCGCTCCGTCCTCTCTGACTACCCCGTTGGGGATACAGCGTGAAGCTATCTTATGTTATGTTTTGTAATTTTATACGTTGTGTTAACATTACTGGACATGTGTGTATACTATTAAGTAATAAAATAATATTTGTAAAACTGAAAAGTATTCGATTTAAATTCCTTTGTCATGTACCAAGTGCGTTATTGTTATAGATACATATTATATGCTGTGGCTTTGTATGAATATATTGTGGGTGTAGGTACAATTGCATTTGACTTCCGTCACCGTTGGATTCAATTGAATAGACCAGGAAAGAACGTCTTTTTCATATAAATATCTGTGCATGTACAATGTACGTCTTTTTAATTTTTTTTAACCGACTAAAAAAAGTTTTAAAAAAGGTTCTTAATTCGGTTACATGTGAATATGTTTTTTTATGCTTGTTACCTCAAAACTCCCTCATGAACCGATTTGAAAAATTATTTTTTTATTTCAAAGGATACACTTCCAGATTGGTATTGGCGCTTGAGTTTTGAAGATACATCAAATAACGCGAACTGTTTTATTTATTTTTATTGATGATTCTCTTGTATGTCATTGCGTTCCAGAATTAGAGAAGAAGTTAATTGTAGACCTGCCCTAGATATTTATTTATGCCAGGGTCACTGAAAAGGGAGAAATAAAAAAAAATTAACTTAACTACTAATCAAAACTTAAGTACAAAAATAACTTTATAAATACGATACAAATACCATTGAATGAAATTTGACAGTCACTGAAGTCGGTGCCAACAATGTGCAACAACAGAAAGTCTATTAGTTTAGTAGGCCTGGCACCGACTTCAGTAACTGTCAAATTTCATTCAATGGGTATTTGTATCGTATTGACTGGCCCGTTGGCGCAGTGCCATATGCATCTGCTTTCCAAGCTAGGGTCCTGGATTCGATCCCCGGTCAGGTCAATTTAGGAAACAAACTTTTCTAAATTGGCTTGCAGTCTGGGTGTTACTGGGAACTCCTCCAAAGTTCGTCGTGTGGTACCCATAGTACAAGCTTACTGCTTAGTTTGGGGTCACACAATCTGTGTGTCTGGAGTATTATTATTATTATTATTTATAAAGTTATTTTTGTACTTAAGTTTTGATTAGTAAAGGATAGTTATTTCGTAGTTTTCAGTGTTTTTTTTGAAGTCGGTTTAATTTTCTTATTATTATTTTTTTTGTATATATAATATCATAGAATTTTTTTTTTACCATCATACTTGTTTCTGTATACTGGGGAATTAGTGAATATTTTGAAGTGAATATAGAGAAAGCTTAGTTTTTTTAGTCTAGGTACATGTTGTTTGTTCAGATGAAGCGGCGGACGGTGATACGTTCGGCGGCGAGGTGAGGCGCGTGGCTGCGGCATGGACCACGCTGTGAAGGCGATGTCGGCGCGCGGCCCGCTCGCCCGGCTCGTGGCTCGGCGGCGGTTCGAGTCCGCCGAGCTGGAGGAGCTCTACGCACGGTATGCGTGCAAACTGCAGCGGACGTCGGTTGGCTCAGCGCTGGCGTTGTGGGCGTTGCTTGCTGCAGCGCTTGCCGCTGTAGATGCAACGCGTGGCTGGCGTAAGGCACCTCAGGTATACATTCACTTAATTTTATAGAATACATAAAAATTATTTTTTAAAGTAATGTACTTGTATGCTTAGGAGGAATTCGTGGCGCCTTCAAATAATTGTGTGGCACTTACATACGTACATAATAATATTTTTATGTATTGCAGTACAAACAGAGTATAAGTCATGAAAGTTCTGGGTTTTAATAAAATAACAATTATTTAAAAAATCCATCCATAAAATAAAATCCATAAATTCATTGTCCTTGACAGTTTGGTACTTACCATTTTTCTGTAGAAATGCTGAAAGCAGAGAAAGTAATTCATTATTAAATATTGCAACTCAATAATAAAATAATTACAAAACACAAGTAATTGGATTCACTAACTGCTCACTCAAATGCAAGATTGTAGTTAAAGGACATCCACTAGTTTTTACTGACAAAATTAAATATCTTGGCGTCATTATTAATCGCAAACTGAAGTTCATTAAGCATACTGAATACATAATTAGCAAAGCCAAGAGACTTTTCAATAAGCTTAGCATTTTTGTGAGAGCTACATGGGGGGTTCATCCCGAAAATGTCAAAATAATGTCATATAGTCAATTATATGTTACGCCGCCAGCGTGTGGTCTGCTGCACTCCAATACAAATATATCCACAAAAGACTTCTTTCGCTACAGATACAGTTTGCAATCGAAATCATCCAAGGCTTTCGTACTGTAAGTACCGCGGCATTTGTTGTGTTGCGTTAACTCCTCTCACCAACAAGATCACTGAAACCTCCGACATCGAGCTTAGCAAGTTTCGCGGCGTATCTTCGTCTCTCCCTTCCGACTTAATTAATGATAGAGTTTCCTGCTGAACCGTCCTCTCTGCTACACCCTTCTTTAAGACCTGAAATAACATTTAGTGATATCCCCACCATAGATGAATTTAATGCATTAGATTTCAGCAATATATGTCAAATTTATACCGACAGCAGTAGGCATGACGGCAAAGTTGGCGCCGCGTATGTCATAATCGAATCCACTGGAAAAGAGCGGGTTAAGAAATTAAAACTGCATGATTGTTGTTCGGTTTTCCAAGCTGAACTTATTGCAATTTTAAATGCCTGCTTATGATCTTTTGTTTATGATGACGATTATAACCGAGAATATTTCTTCTCTGAAATATTCGTAAACTACATAAAGTATTGAAATAGACTTATATCCGAACAAGCAAGAAATGAATTATATTCTAATCCCAATAACTGCACATGTCTATAAAGTTGGAAGAGCAATTGTTGCAGAGCGGAGATTTGTCATATGGAAAATTTAAGGCTCGATTAAGGCTAATTTAGTGCCCTATTGACGATTTAAATGCTCCCAAATTTCTCGCGAAAATGCATGTTCTGCTAATCAAATATAAAGATAGCAGAGCCATAGCATATTATTGCAAAAATATCAAATAAAAGGCGACGAAAATAAGCTAAGATTAAAAGGCTCGTTAAAGGCTCTTGATATCAAAGAAAAAAAAAAATTATTCCCTCGACTTTTTTTTCGTTTTTCGGCCGCTCTGCTGGGTTAATGTTCATAGAGTCTCTCAAATTTTTTGCGAAAATGAATGTTCTGCTGGCCCAAAGCATATTTTCGCAAAAATACCAAGTGAATATCGATGTGAAGGGGCTCGAATCTCAAGGCTTGTTGAAGGCTTCAAATCAACAAAACAATAATTGGATGTTTGACGCGTGTAAATATCGTCTTAAACCTACCTAATTTCGCGGGAATCTAATAATAATTAATTTGCGGGAGTGGCTGTGCAACCAGTTATACCTCATACAGTGGTGGCTACCGATCCACCGAGAAATCCACCACCCAGCACCAGAAAATAAAACCCAATCTCTTCATTCAGGACACCTACCCCCTTATTCACAACGCTTCGAAAACTCTGCAACAATTGCTCTTCCAACTTTATAGACATTAACTGCACCTACATTGAAACTATATTACCAGACATAAGTATTCTTAATGAGTATCTGAAAAAAGTTAAGCCTTGTTTTTATATCACTCAGTTTCTAATTAATCACGGTTACCATAAGCAATATTTATTTAGATTTAATATTACGGAGAATGATTTCTGACCTTGTGACAATGAAATATCACAGTCTTTTGTCTACCTCATCAAACACTCTCCAAAGTTCGGATACACTAGACTTCAACATGAAATAGCTTCATCCATATACAATATTGAGCCTTACAATGTTCCTGATATAATTACTAAAGATGTAACTATAAAACATTTCACACACATTTATATAACATAGTTAAGCAGTTCAAATCACTTAATAAATAATGTAGCGCCTTAGTTTTAGGAAAGGGTTTGACACATAAGCCTATGACATTTGTACTGGATGCTACTAAATATTAAAGATTTGATAAAAATACACGGAACTAGACTTAAAAAACTGGATAAGACAATCACACGGAATATGACAATTTTATGTATACACAGATATGACGGGTATGTGTATATATGGATATGTTTGTGTGTATGCTTGTGGATGTATGTATATATATGTATACATGTAGGTATGTGTGTATGTCTATATATGTAATATATAGCGCATTATCGAAGCGCCTTTATGTTCAAAATTGTAATTTCATCCAATCGCTTGGATAATAAGTTAATAAAAAACATGCAGAAAGATGCTGATGCGGATGCAGATGCGGAAAGTAAACCGTTGGCATTCCCTTAATCTGAGAAATAAAGATAAGCTATGTCTTATGATGCAAAGAACATCATAGGATTAAAAAAATAATAATAATAAGAATAATAAAGTATGAAAATTAAAAAAAAAACCAGCCAAGTGCGAGTCGAACTCGAGTACCGAGGGTTCCGTACCAGCACATAATATATTTGTGTCATGTATTTACAAAAAAATATGTCTAATTTAAAAACAAACGTAACTTTGCAGTTTTAGGACACATTCTCCCATACTCTCCAACTGCAAATTTAAGTTTGTAATCGCAAAAAACAATTTTTTCACGTGATATAATTAGAAATTTACGTTTTTTGGATTTTTCTCTTTACTTGTGCCATAAGACATTGCTTCTTGCCAAATTTCATGATTCTAGGTCAACGGGAAGTACCTTATGGGTTTTGATACCCTTGCGAGTTTCAAAATATGCGGCATAAACGGCCGTATCTTTTGATTGCGTTGACTTAGAAGTTTGATTTTTTCACATCTCCAAAGGATTGCAGACCTGAGTATTTGATATTAATTTCAACTTGATAACTCCAATTTCAACTTGATAACTCCAATTTCAACTTGATGACTCCGTGAAGCTCTGTATTGCAAATTTCATCGAAATCGTTACAGCCGTTTTCGAGAACGCGATTCTAAATATACAAATATAGCTTGTCTAATACTACCCTTTTAAATAATATAATACATACATACATATATTCACGCTGTATCCGTCGCTCAAAGTAAAGCTTTACTCGGTGTCTTATAAAAAAAAAAATCTAACCAAATTGTAGGAATCGAACCCGCGCATTTCGGCGTGGTAGACATTCGCTCTAGCCACTGTGCTATATTGAGAAGCGAAATTAGAAGAGTTTAGAACTTTTAAGTTTGTGAAAACAGAGAAACACCCCTGTAAATCTCTATATTGTAAATTTCATCGAAATCGTTAGAGCCATTTTCGAGAAATTTTGCTGATATAAATACTATTCTTTATGTATTCTTCTAAATAACACGGTATCTTAAATTAAAGGAAGCTTATGAAATTAAGCATTCGATTCACAGCACCCACCCACACATCTATATTTTGATTTTATTTGCCTCACTTCGTAGTATGAGACAGGCTGTCTGAAGTTATGAAATCAATGGTTTTATCACTATTTTTCATTTTATTTCCTTACTATAAGCACATTAATAAAATGATATGTTTCTAATAGAGGCTCGTTGCAAACTGAACTTAGACATATTATTTCAAAATATTAAAAAAGAAACGAAAGTCCGACAACATTGCTGGATTCTAACCCGCGCACTTCGGCGTGGTAGACATACACTTTAGCTACTGTGCTATTAAGACGGTAAACTCTGCTGCGAAATTAAAAAACTTTAGAAGTTTAGAGTTTAAGAAGTTTTAAGTATGTGTAATTTAAACAATAGATTTTTGTAGATTTTACTAGTTGCCCACTTAGTTCTATTCAAAAAAAATTGGAGGTTACATTGATCAGTATTTCATTACACCATAATATATGGAAATATATAAAAAGAGTAAAACAGTAATGGGAAAATATTTTCTACCGAATACGAATATTTTCCGATCGAACCAAATGTTCGATTGAATCATTCGGTTGTGTTTACACATTAGACGTAAGAAAAGTGCACGTCGGTTTCGTAAGTATGTACAATACATATGGATATTGGGTTAAAATATTATGGCTAATCATATGATATATATTTCGACCTCCTAGTTTCTACCTGTTCCTTTAAGCGATGTTCTTTTGTATGACCTTGAAAAATGTCCTAAAAAGAGAAAGATGGGAAGATTATTTAAGCATTTAATTAAAAAATTCATAATTAAATTAATTAGTTCAATATTTAATAATTATTTGGTAATTTAACCGAATATTCAACCAAATACTAGAATAAATTCCCAACCACCTAGAGATGGGTCGAATGGTTCATATACTACAAGACTGTACCATAGCTGTATATATTGCAAAATGTGGCAAAAATTAAATGTATAACTACATTGTTTTTTAGTTTTTAACAGACTTCAAAAAAAGGAGAAGGTTCTTAATTCGACTGTATGTTCTTTTTTTTTTTGTATGATTGTTACCTCATAACTCCGTCATTTATGAACCGATTTTGAAAATTATTTTTTTTGGTAGGTAATGGACTTCAATAACTGTCAAATTTTATTATATAAGTATGTGCATCGTATTTATAAAGTTATTTTAATTTTTACTTAGGTTTCGATTAGTAAAGGATAGCTGTTTTGAACTTTTCAGTGTTTTTTTTTGAAGGCGCTTTAATTTTTTTATAATTTTTTTTTGTGGTTGTGAAGTATACCTAAATAAATAACATATTTTACTTGATGGACATTTTAGTTAGTTTTAGTTATTGGTTTGTAAAATTAGCTTTCTTTATTAGTATGTTAGAGAGAGAGGTATATGGTTATTAAAGCGTCTAATAAAAAACTTAGCGCGTCTGAAACAAGTGTGCTCGCAAGGGAAAGACAAATAACTTTCGTTCTACAACTTCCTTACAAATTGTTATGCCATCAAAGCAAAAATATTTTCTTAGTATAAAATGCTCTTTAGAAGTTTTTATTAGATGTTGACACTATGATAGTCCTACTCTGTTAAAAAATAATTGTATTATCATATCAATTTCTTAGTTATTTCACTTTTATGTTTTACGTACTACAGTTTTGTTGATTCTATTGTGAAAATACAAATACAAATTAATTGTATCCAGACTTGGTTTAGGGGGGAGTGAGACAGAATTTTCAGTAAGCAAATGATGTAAGTAAATTCATTCATAAATATGAATAATTACAAATATTTTTATTTAATTAAAAAATGAACTTTCTGGTATTTTTGGCATGTCTATTAATTGTATTGGCCCGCCCATGCAACCTTATGTTTATTACCTCGTAGTTTCGCATAAAATCATGATCATATCGCATATTCTAACGACTGCAATAAAAGTATATCAATAATTTTATAATTCAGGTAATGGGTGTGTTAATTAGTTAATAAAAATAACAAGATTTTTAAATTATAATCAACATATGTACATAATTAAAATAATTTACAAATTACTTGAGGATCCCGACGTCAACAGTTTTTTTTTTGCACGATTGTGTTTACATAATGTACATTTATCATAATACCTGGAATGTTCTAGTACTTTTACTTGGGTTGATAATATATTGTATATAATAATATTCTTTCTTTGCCCACAATTAATTAAAGTAAGCGGCCAATCATGAGGTACTATAAGGTTGTTAATGATTAAATTATGTATATTATATGTTACTAGTGACTCACTCCGGCTTCTCACGGTCACTTGATCATGTGACGTCAATATATCTCTACTTGTATAGTAGATAGCTGCGCCCCGCTGCTTCACTCGCGCGGTATGTCTTATTCCATTTACATCGCGTTTGTGATTGCTTTGTTCACTCACAATAATTGCTATAATATTTTATACGTATATGTATTTTAATTTTAACACAAAAACAGAAAAGTTTTGTAAGTAGGTATATTGTATTGCTGGCTTTTTTTTGCCTCAATGCCTAATAATTTTGTAGTACATTATTTTCATGTATAACCATTTGGTCAGCGCACAAAAAAATACGATAAAGCGGCCAAGCAGCGCCTTTTTTTGAGTGGATTTACAAATATTGAGATTTGTACTCAAAATTTATTTTTATTAAAATAAAATATAGGTCAGTATATATCCAGTATAGTGTAGAGCTTTCTATTTCATATATATCATTTAGTATTCGGCCCCGGGACGAATATCAAATGTTCGGCCGAATATTCGGCCAAACTATTCGGCATGATTAATGCACGTAGGAAAAATAGCGCTCAAACCGCGTTATAAGTTATAACCAGGGATGTTATGGAGCTTCGTAACCGTAACCGAAACTATCTGATATCCGAAATAAAAATCTATCCGTAACCAATTCCGACATAAAAGTTTCGAATAATTTCGGATAGGGGTGGAGTTTAAATGAAAGATGTTAATGACCCTAGCCGCTTGCGTCCCCTGCATTGTTTATTATTTCTATTGGTTAGTCATAGTATATATATAATAATATTCTTTCTTTGCCCACAATTAATTAAAATAAGCGGCCAATCATGAGGTACTATAAGGTTGTTAATGATTAAATTATGTATATTATATGATACTAGTGACTCGGAAATAAACATAGACAGACTTTTATTTGGCATCAATCACACATTATAACAATTTATATAAAAACAATAAAAATATCGACACAGAATAACATTACTTATACACTACATACCTAAGACTAAATACAATTTACTTAGCCCATGAGTGATGTGATGCCAAAATTGGACACCGACTCAGCGTAAGCTGACGCAAGCCCTACAGCAATGATTTTCAGCGGTGCCCGTACAGAACATATGCAAAATCATGACATGTTGCTTGCGCTGTATAAAAAGTAAATACATACATAAATTTGCTTGATATATAATAGAATAATATATTATATGATACAAATAAATAAATAATAAGATAAAGAAAAATAAGTATATTTTATGTAAGAAATTATAATAAATATATATGTAATATATATGTATTATATAATAAATATATATAAATAAACATTTAAAATCTAATATATAAATGTGGAATAAAAATACAAAAATAAATATCACTTAATAAAATATATAAATAAACAAATCGATGAGTTGATTTACCAATGGAAGCGTTTATCACTGGGAAACATGCTATAGCAATTCGACCACCACAACTAAAGCAGTCTTCTTTCCTGGTACAGTAGATGGTTTTTCATCTTTACTTTGAAAGTACCGACCGCACAAAGATCTCGAATAGGTGGTGGTAAATTATTCCAACACTTGGTGGCCGCATATTTGAAACTACCACGAAACGCCGCTGTGTGATGCTGCGGCACCTGCAAACCGCCTCGACTCTGCTCCCTACATCTACCTCGACATTTTATTTTATCACGAAGATACTCAGGCTTTCCGTGCTGTATTATTCCAAAAGGCAATCGCCAAATGTAATTTTCTTTGTGAGGACATTCTTAGCATGTTTGAGGTGTTTAAAAAAGGTCCCACATGGGCACGTGCTGGTATATTGAATATAAATCGCGCACAAGCATTTTGTATCCTCTGTATTGTATGTTCAGCTCTAGCACGTAGCCTAGGTCCATACACCGTGTCAGCATAGTTAAACTTTAAGAGAACAAGCGACTCACAAAGTTTCTTACGTACGTCTTCGCTTACAAAGTCACGAATCCCATACAGCACCTTACATTACAATTTATTATTGTAATTACATTACAATTTAACATTTACGAGTACTTACATAAAAAGTGTTGTGTAAATTAATAAATAAATTATTATTTGTTATTATCTGGGCAAAATGCGTCCTAAGTCTAGTTTAATTTGGACATTTTTTGATTAAGATAATGCAGATTCTGCAAAATGTAAACAGTGCGGTAGAAACTTTTTTCAACTTTTACTGTATACTATACAATAACAAAAAAAGTACATATATAATGTATACTAAGATTACAGTATAAGTGTACATTCTAGAAATGGGCCGAATGTGGTTTGAACCGGATACAAACTTCGGCCGAACATTCGGTGAAAATAAAAAATTCGGCCGATATTCCGAATCGGCCGCACTTCAGTTCATTTTCGCCGCGCTTTCTCGAGAGTGACACGTCGTGACTTGTTCACGCACTTACTTCAATTATTGCTAGATGTAACCCGCGAACCCGCCCGCACAACGCGCTCCCTCGGCGTGGCCCGGAGCCTGCGGGTCATTAGCAAATAAATAGTTAATAGTTTGTGAACCAAAAACGTGATTATTTTTATTCAGTGTACGAATTGTAATTAAGATGGTTGTTAGAAGAATACTAAGTTTTTTTCATTTTTGTTACATGTCTAATTTTGATGTCTATTTAATTAGGCAAAGATTTTTTTAAGACTGATATTAAGACGAACCAATTTCATTTAAATTGTTATCGCATACGAGTTAAGGTTTACATGTTCCTAACTAAAATAAATGACCATGAGTATATAAAAGACTTCAGTTTATTTTACTGTTATGACAGACATGCTTTCTATTCATTTCAGTCAAAATAGTGCAAGTAGGTATTTATTTTTCTGAAAATAAAAATTTTTTCGTGGCTTTCCCGGATTAGTTTAAATTATATGTAAAAGTGCATAGTATATTTAAACAAAAAAGTCTACGTTTAAGCTTACGTCTGTCTCCAGGAACATACTATCTCTGTACTAAACATCATAATTGGTTCGGCGGTTCAGCATTTCCCATTCAAAGTTTTAAGTTTATCCCCTTTTTCACCCCTTAAGGATAGTTTTTTGATAAAAAAGTAGCCTATGTCCGTTCCCATTTGTGTCAAACTATATCCATGCTACATCACAATCAGTTCAGTGGTTTATCATTTCCCGTACATAGTTTCAATCCCCTCCCTCCCGTCCCCCTTTTCACAGATTTTTATAAAATAAATAGTTTATGCAATTTTGATAAAAAAAGTCTTATTACCGCACCAAATTTTGTTATTATTAAGATTTAGTGTTTCCCATACAAAGTTTTGTCCCCCTTTTCACCCTCTTCGCGGAAAATTTATGATAAAAAAGTAACCCATGCCCGTTCTCTGATGTCGAACTATATCCCTGCCAAATTTCATCGTAATCGGTTCAGCGGTTTGCCATTTCTTATACAAAGTTTCATCCCTCTTTTCATCCTCTTAAGGGTAGGTTTTTGAAAAAAAAGTAGCCTATGTCTGTTCTCTGGTGTCAAACTATCTCAGTGCTAAATTTCATTATAATTGGTTCAGGGGTTTACCATTTCCCATACAAAGTTTCATCCCCCTTTTCACCCCTTTAGGGGTAGATTTTCTAAAAAATAAGTAGCCTATCATGAGCGCAATCACGTGTTCTTATTATGTACCGATTGTCATTAAGATCAGTCAAGCCGTTCTTTAGTTATAAAAGGACATACAGACAGACAGACAGACAAACAGACAGACAGACAAACAGACAGACAGACAAACAGACAAAAATTTTAAAAATGGCAGAATTGAAATCAGTAAGTAATAAAACGACTATCTATCGCAAAATTTGACAAAAAATCTGACAGACAGACGCAAGAGATTTATATAGTAGTATAGATAGATAGTATAGATATAGATAAAGGATCCGCGCACCTTGTGCATTGGCCCACTGTATCTACGCTTTGCCAATCACGTTAATTCCTGAGTGTTTTGTTTTGTGCAGGATATAACAACTTTAGAACACTATTATTTATTACTTAATATTATGACATCATAATGAAGAAAGTTATTGTTTATTTCACCTCAGTTTGAATAAGTTTTAAAAATTTAATTTAATTTTGTAAATAATAAGTAGGTACTTAGTTGATTTAGTTAGCGTTTATTTAGTAATGACTAAACTACATAATAAGTAGGTAGGTTTCATTTCAATTGTTACCATTTTTGACCTCTATAAAAATAACTGAGTTACGTAATCTTTCCTTTGATCTTTTTGAGAAATAAGAAAAATATTTTTTCTCGAACTTTGAATATATATTCAGCATTAATAAAAGTCACATGAATAATTTACTAGTTTTTTAAATTTCTTACTCTTGTTTTTAGGCAAAGTGAATAGGAACAGTGATTCGATATTTGGTATTAGGCCGAATAGCAAAACATAGCAGTGTTATCTGAAGGGAATGTGAAAAGCACTCGAATATCTAGTCGAAAATGGTTGAGGAGAATGAGGTTTGAAAAAGCGAAGAAGTATTTAAGGTCAGCGACATTTGGCGGTCTATTCTCTCTGACTACAGAGGGATACAGCGCGATGATAATGTATGTACTACGTATGTATGTAGCAAAGAATAGGTCGAATACAGAACAGTAACCGAATATTTTCTCATTATTTACTTAGGTGGGGGTGCTAAGCGCGCACGCGGTGCTGTGTAGCGGCCTGGCGTGGTGGTGCGGCCGAGCGGGAGGCGTAGCCCCGGAGCGCCGCCTGCCTCGCGCCTGCTGGCTAGCTCTCATCGGCGGGGGCACAGCACTAGTCGCCACGTTACCGGTGTGGAGCCCTGGCGCCGCGGCGGAGGGCGCAGTCCACGTCGTGTGGGCTGTGTTCGCCGCCTACGCCCTCCTACCGGTCGGTGCTCCGGTCGCCGCGGCGTTTGGCATTCTATTGCCTGTCGCGCATACTGTCGCCGCAGCGTTCGTCGCACATCGGTTTCCTTATCATGTCTGGCAGCAGGTTTGTTAACTGTTGGCTGGGCCACACCGAATGTGGGCGAACTGCGTGTACTGTCCTTTCAGCTAGCAGAAGAACTCGTAATGTTTGAAAGTATTGTGACTACACTGTATTCTGGTCTGCTGGCTGTACGCATTGTACTCGCACATACATAAATATTGCATGCTCATTCGGTGTGATCCAGCCTTTATTTATGTACTTCTATCGTTATTGTATGCATTTTATAAGAGTAACGTCATGTTGTTTTTTATCTCTCACCCCACCCCTATATTAAAACTATTAGCTACAATTGTATAATTAACTCACACCGTCACCGATAGTAGTACTATATTTATTATGTATGTATTTATTTATATTTATATTATACTTATCTACAAAGAGAAAGAGCCGATTTCATAAATTTCTTTATATGTGAAGAGTAATCTCCGGAACCAATGCACATATTTGAATAATTTTTTCACCATTTGAAAGGTACATTATTCCAGTTGGACGTAGGCTATATTATATGTTTTGTATTCACACCGGAGGAAATCCGGACGGGCTGCTAGTATAAAATAAAATTGTGAATACGAATTTATAAGGCACCTAGAGTATTTCTAGGGTTCCGTAGCCAAAATGCAAAAACGGAACCCTCAAAGTTTCGTTATGTCTGCCTGTACATCTGTCTCTCCGTATTTCACAATAGGTTTATTCTGTCAGTTTTGCAACTTGGAATAACGATATAATATAAATGGCATGACATTGTTATTATAATTTGTTTATTTATTTAATTTATTTATTAATAAAAAAAACAAAACATTACATGTTCTAAATGTAAGAATTCGTCGGTGGAATAATACGTCTTTTAGTAGTTTAATAGATTCGTATAGATTCAGGTGTTACTTTGCTGAAATCCATTTTATGTGATGAATTGTTATCATTCTTAGCCATGGAGTTAAATATAATAGTAAATAAACTGAGCAGTGGTGAATAAGATGGTCCGATATTTTGTCTCTATAGGTTGAGAGCTCCATGTTGTTAGATATTTTCCGTCCAAAATCCCAACCTTATTAACAAGTCTTTTGCTTCTTAATGAAGCATCCTCAGGATATTCCAGGGAGACTTAATCAGCTAACCAGCACTGATTCGGTGCTGGCAGCTAAAAATTATAACAATTCATCACAATACGTATTTTCAAAGACACGTTTTGTAACTGTTTTCTGTAAGTATTTAAAACTGATTCGTCCGAAATTACTACGGAACCTTTTGAACTAACGAGAGTCCGATACGCTCTTGCCAGTTTTTTTTTGTTGACATAGATTTATTTCGGATGGCATCAAAATGCGAGTTCAAGGCTCTGGCCTTCATAGTAGTCGTGATAACTAATAATATATCGCGCAATAAAACTTACGAAGTTGCTTCATTTTGCAGTTTTAACAGTTATATAGACGTTATAAACTTCATTTTGCTCATAAAATTGAAAAGTGGAAGGCATTCTCTAATAACAAAAATAACATTTGTTTTCTACACGACATTATAAATATGTAGATGATACATACCTAGTGCGGAAAGTTCTAATCGAAGGTCGTAGCCTTGCCCATTTGGCGCCCAATCTGGGATCTATTGTGCTCCTTTCACTGTAACAAAGCTATATTCCTAATATTATATATCAGCCAGTCTACTTTCGACGACTTCGGTACAATATTTACTGAACTCACTAACTCAGTATATGATCAAGATAAAATGTAGCTTTTACGAATTATTTTTCAGTTTGAATTGAATAAATGATTACATTTACACTGTCACTATTCCTTTTTTTCGTCTTGATTCAAATTGTGCCATGAAAGTTCTTTGTGAATGATGCTATCTACTAAAATGATATAGACTACATTAATACTCGTGTATTATTAGAATTATCATAGAAATTAGAGATATAAGATGAAGGATAAATGATAACTATGAACTCATTGTCAACTCTGTCTTAACTACTGTTATTAAAATGACTTCCGTAGTATTTATAATTGTGCTTGTATTCAAACATGCCGTCACCAAAAACACAAGTAATAAAATCAACCAATAAGAACATTAACCAATTAGTATTCTTTGGTTCATAACTGTCACGACAGATGTCGCTACAGAATCGTTGGTCTACTTTGTAACGAAAGTTTATAAAAAGGAAAATGCTATATGATAATCATTTATTAGTGTATTTAGAGATCTATTTAATTAACTTTCTAGTTACGTTTATCTATTTTATCACAAAATAAAACATTAATTTGTTTTAGTTTCATCTAAATTAAACTGCTCGCATTGAAACATACTGAATCGATCACAAACACAAATGTCTGTCGTATCAAGGTAGGTATAAAGATGAATTCCAACAATAAACGATACGACTACGGCCTCGTCAAGACTATACAAAACATATTGTGTTTATTCAAAAAACATTTTCACGTCCTATTTTTAAGGATCCATTTCATGTTTTTTTTTGTAGAAACTAAACATAATAGTTGCGCGAGTTTATTACAAATCTAATAATAGAATTTAACTTGTACTTTTTATGTCTTTTATGTAGAACAGGTTGTAACACGTTTTGTCGGCATATACGGCTACCCATCTAAGTATACTAACTATATAATAAATTATTCTTAACTATTAACTTAGGTGTTGGTGCCAACTTTGTTGTACGGCAGTGAGGCCTGGATATGCCCGAAATCGAGTGAAAGTATGATAAATGCTGTGGAGATGCGGTCTCTCAGAAATATGTGCGGTGTCACGCTTGCGGACAGGATAAGCAATGACGAGATACGCAGTATGACAGGGTTGCACAACAGTGTTATTGTAAAAATGAAGAAAGGAATGCTTAGATGGTTCGGGCACATGGAAAGAATGAGTGATGAAAGACTGACGAAGAAAATATACAGAGCGAAAGTGAGTGGTAAAAGAAGCCAAGGAAGACCAAGGCTGACTTATGAAGATCAAATAGCCAGAGTGTTAGCAGACGGAAATGTCAAAAGCACTCGCATACCTAGGCGAAAATGTGTGAGGAGAATGATGAGATTTGAGGAAGCGAAAGAGGTGTGTAAGGACCGCGACTCCTGGCGCTCCGTCCTCTCTGGCTACCCCGTTGGGGATACAGCGTGAAGTTATGTTATGTTATGTTATTCTTAACTAAGGATGGGACCATCTGACATAATAATGAATATTTTTAAATTTTTGCTTTTATGCCAGGCACATAATATATTTTTTGAGATAATTGCGATCTGTATTAAAACTAAAGACCCCTCACTTCAAGCTGCTCCAGGGTAGCCAAAAATTCGGCCGATTTTTTGTTTTGTTGCTGAAATAATTTAAAAAAAAACTTTTTTTTTAATTATACAAATTTCTGTATACAGGCCGATATGATTATATATATGATTATTGTTTCTTTAATAACTTTCCTGCGATCTCGATATGTATGAAGCGTGCAGTGGATACGATTTCTAGATATCATTAACGGCTGGAGCTACAAAATCGTTTCTTTGGCAACTAATTAGCAATAAATAAGTAACAAATTGTTTTGTTTTTGTAACAGACTTCAAAAAAGGAGGAGGTTTTCTACTCTATTATGTTTTTGTATGTTCGTTACGCGATTACTCCGCCAATTATGAATTGATTTCAATGATTCTTTTTTGTTTGGTAGGTCATAATCATAACTCAGAGGTGGTCTCATTTAAATTTCTCTGGTATTAGAGCTTGGACTTCGAAGATTCACCAGTTAACGAGATCTGGTTATAATCTTTATTTATATTCATGATTTTCTTATATATCGTTGCGCTCCAGAATTAGAAAGAACTTAATTACAGACCTGCCCTACATATTTATTTAGGCCAAAACCACTCAAAAGGGAGAAATAAAACTTTTTTTTAAGTATTATTTAATTTATTATTTCAACTTTCCACTGCTATCTCGATGGAGCTCTCACTACGAGTGACTTTGTTGCCTACGCGGTCGTTATTTAAATAATTCCTATTAGGAGCCATTTATGGATATGAATGACTCCTAATAGGAATTATTTAAACGTTTACGAATGTTATGTTAATTGCGTTAAGGTTTCGGTTGTCGATAGGACAATGATATCAGATTGCATCTGTTCTCGTCTTTGTCGATTCTCTGCGTAACAAATGTCCAGCCCACTTGCACTGTTATTCTTATTAGTGTAAAGCCTTCGGTTTTGTATTTTCATACATATCAAATTCGTTTTAAGGTTTAATGTTGCGTGGGCACTAATAATATACACAATGACGAGAACTATTAGAACAGTTTTAAAAATAGTATTGATAAACGAGTGTAAATGTTAATGTATTTCGTGTTTCAGTTGCATTATTAAGTATAAATTCATGGAACTGTCTAGAGTAATGGATCGTTCTTAGTAAGAAAAACCAGACGGCTTAAATACGATTCCTCCCGAGAGAGTTCACATCGTATTTCCATAATAACTTTCCACATATCTATAAAACGTGCGTAATTTATTTGCATTTCTCGTTATTTACGTGGTGTGTGTTATAGAGGTCACAATCGTGTCAATCGAGATTGTTTGACATCGGTTTTGTACAACAATACGTCTTTATTCTGAAACATTAACGTCGACGACTTTGTGTACAGTAACGTAATGTTGATTATTTACAAAATCGTTAGACTTAGTCTAATTATTTTTATAATATATACCTATAAATATAATGTTCACAAATAGTTGATACATATCATAGAATTATAATTGTTTACGTACTTATTAATATTCACACAGGAATTAGTGAAAGATTTAGCTTTTTGTATATTTTTAACGGAGTCGAATCTAACGCTAAGACTTATTATTGCTCTACGAACTCGCATCTGGTTCTTTTCAACTTTATTGAAAAATGTACTCGTGAACATGCGGCGGAAATTGAATAGTGATATGAATCCACACCATATTATGCGAAATAAAAGTTGGAGATTTGCATACAACTAGCTGATCTCACATATATGCACACAGTTATATGCGGTAGCGTAAATAATTTGAGTGACATAAATAGAAGTAAATTAATTTGACTGATTCGTAAGTGTAAACTGGATTTCTTCTAGAAAATGCCGCTTCGCCGTAATCCTTCACCTGTTTTTACACTATCTTCAAGTATATCAGAAAGTGTGAGCTTGCTGCATACCTACATTCTAATAAACACGTCTCGTTATGACAGCAACCATTTACCATTTCACATAATGTGGTCGGACAACTGTGCTTTCTTGTCATAGAACGTTGTGAAACGCATTATTCAGATTAGTTACAGTTATAAGGAGGAGTCGTCTGTTATTGTTTTCATCACTAGTTTGTTGTGCTAATTATAATACTATTTAATATGACATGATTGCATTTAAATTTTAATCCTTAACAAAGAATTAATAGGTAAAACCTTATTTCATTTGTTTTTTCTTCCCATATCCGGTTTTTTTATTTAATCAAGTCTTGTAAGATAAAACCAAATTATGTCACAGTAAAGCGTTTGCGTTTATTAACATGTATGCCTTGTATGTAAAGAATTTTTTTTACATATGTATTATCTTTTGTTTTAGGGTAAAAATGTTCTTACTTGCTACATATAAATAATTTGTATATAGATTTTTATATTAAGTTTTATATTATGTATTAGATTTTTACATAATATGATAATAATAATATATACATATATTCACGGTGTATCCCCCATGGGGTAGTCAGAGAGGATGGAGCGCCAAGTGTTGCGGTCCTTACATACTTGTTTCGCTTCCTAAAATCTCATAATTCTCTGGAGGCAACTGTCCAAATACAGCACGAATAGCCAGGCAGACATCACGCAGCCCTGTCTGACGCCTGATTTCGAACCAGGGCGACAAGTCATCATCTATTCTTACGCAGGCTCTATGGCCTCGATATAATGACCTTACAGCCTGCAGTAAGGGACCCTCCACGCCATATTCAGAAGACTCCTCAGTTTCTTTCGCACTACTTTATCGAATGTTTTTTCAAGATCACGAAAGCGCTGAAAAGTTTGTGACATACGGCCAGAAATTTCCCCACGATAACGCGAGGTGAGAAAATCTGATCCATACAACCCCTACCGTTCCTAATACTACTTTGCGCTTATCTTTCATACTATTGGCATTCTCCAGTCCCTGACTCGAGTGTGGCGATTCATTAGAATCGTTCTCAGTATCAGAGACGGAGTCGCTACTCTCATACAATTCTCCTTAGTATTCACTCCATCACTGCAGAACATCTTTTTTTATTTGTTAACAGGTGATTTTCTTTCGAACGCACATTTGAACGAAAAAACGAACGCAATTCATTCTACAAAGTGCCGGACCACTTCGGTACTTACGTACTTCTTTCCAAAAGAATTTGGATTTTTCCCCACCTCTTCAGTTGTCCAACATCTTATTTTCATCTAACACCCTACACCTTTCACTCTTCTCTTTCGCTAGTGTCTTCGTTTCTGCTTTCTTCAGTTTACATCTGTTTTTCATCAAATTCTTCATACCACAGTCATTTTTAGTAGTAAAGTAGTCCCGCCATGCTTTCTTCTTCTTATACACAGACACTTTCACCTCATCATCCCACCACACATCACGGTTTTTACCGTTCCAATCTTATTCGTTCCACACTTCTTTTGCAGCCTCGATCATACTATCCCTAAGGTTCTGCCAACATTCTTCAACATCCTCGCTTATCACTTTCAATCTATCATCAAGTTTACCGGATACTAACCCTTTCGTATTAATTCTTGGTGGTCGCGTCTTGCAGTTTCCAGCTCTCGATGCGAAAGACCGCTGCGGGTTTGGACGCTACACGACATCGCCACGCTGCAAACAGACCCCTTATTCTAGTTACCACTAAAAGTGATCTATTATCAGATTGGCTCTTCTGTGTGCTCTCGTGTCCATGACCTGCTTTTTGTGCCGGCTGTCCACTAGCAATAAATCAATCATACTCTTTTCATCCTTCCTTTCCCACGTGTACTGATGAATCCTTTTGTGCTTAAATATGGTATTAGCAACAAAAAGATAATTTTCCATACACAGTCCTAACATAATCCTACCAGCCATTCACGCTCTTATCTCTATACTTGCCTAGGGCAGACTCAAATCCTGTTCGAGCTGTCCCGACCCATCCATTCATGTCTCCACACACTATAATTCTCTCATTCTCTTCAACTGTCTTCAGAACTTCCCTAACATTCTCCCAAAACTGCTCTAGCTCGCCCAAGCCGACAGAGGACACTGGAATATATACCACCAAAACAAATATCCTCATCAACCCTGTCTTGAGACACACCCAGAGCACTCTCGGTTTTACACACTTATACTCAGTTACACAATTAACCAAACGAGAGTACAGTAAGACACCTACCCTTGGCATTTCCTTTCTTTTTGTGGTACTCCTGACCACAAAGCGATGCCCCTTCCGGGCAAGTCGGCAAGTTCACTGCCCTTTTGCTTGGTTTCACTCAAACAACATATACAATCTTCTTTCTTCCATAATATCAATCACTTTATTCATCTACTCTTCAATCCTACCTCTCACACTCCACGCAGCTATTGTGCACTCCTTCACTTCCCGCCGCGAGGTACACAGGATGTTGGGTGGCGGTCCCCAACGCCGAACTGCGCTCTGCTCACACCAGCGGGAACAAACCGGTGTACGTCGCTCTTGAAGGACGCCCTAACCAATCATTTACGTTGAGCATGGTGTGCACAAGAGAAGAATTGCAGCCCTGGCAGGGGTCATTAGGAGCACGCTTCCCCAATTGACCCCCTAATAATAATAAAAATAAAGTAAATGAATAAGTTGTTTATAGATCTTTTTGTACATATATACTCGTATGTCGGAAAAGAAAAAATAAGAAATAGGTACCTAATCTTACAAGAGGCGAACTACTCCATAAAATACAACGCTAAGATAAAGTTAATGTGCAACCGACAGAAAACTCTTTGTAACAGTTATTACGTAGGTAATTGGAAATTTAATAAATGGCAGCCACTCCGTCGGAGAAATCCTATCGCACCGGCCGCCATAGTCTAACAGACTCAGCGCCGGCCCCGACGTTCCGTTAGCGCGTTATACCTTCCAAACCGGAAGTCGTGCTTTGCCATAGTATAGTCAAATGAGTGCCTTGTATTATTTCCACCGACCGATTTATATATATATATATATATATATATATATATATATATTATATCTTTTGTTTTAGGGTAAAAATGTTCTTACTTGCTACATATAAATAAGTTGTACATGTTTTACCACTATTTAACTATATTGAGTATAATATTGCAACCTTAAAAATGTAGGTACCTATTTGATCAATAGGCATTTTTTTTAATGCATTACACTGACATTTTTTTTCGATGTAGCGCTTACATACATTTCAATAAAATTTTTACTAAGTTCTGTACAACTAAATAAGGCTGTTATGTTTGACGTAATAATCGCTCCACTTATTCTCAGGATATTCAGCTCTAATTTGTAAAGGGCTCTTAGGCACTATGACAGCTAAAAACTTCGAGTTTGATCTCTGTTGTCAGCCATTGATCTGATGATGACCAGCAGAAAGTATTATATTATTAAAAGTTGGTACTAGCTTTCATTTATCTAACTTTAAATTGTCAGATAAAAATTATATATAAACAAAAATCCCAAATGCAAAAAATAATAAGAATAACTGGCTTCCAATACCTATTTGTAAGCGACTGGTCGAGGCTTCCGGAGACCGTCGGACTGGCAGCTTGTTCCGTCAACGATTCAGTTTGGCTATTCAAATGGGTAATGCTGCCTGTCTGCTAAGCGACAACTTTGAGGAAGTCTATTATTTAAGATAGTACTTAGTATTAAATTTATAAATATTCAATTTTTAAATCTAAAGGTAATAGGTATATTTCCATTTAAGAATATTTTTAAAGTTATAATTCTGCTTAATAATTCATATTAAAAATTTGTACAAATGCTATTATGGTTCTTTGTTATAATTTAGGTATAATAGAAACTTTACAAACAAGTGTTTGTGACATAACACACCTGACAGCAATGAGACAAAATTATTGAGACTCAATAACAAAAGCGCGACAGACTGGTTCTATATTTACAAAGTTAAAATACAAAACGCCTCGTTGCCTATCAGTAAAAGGTTCTCTTTAAATATTAATTAATCGTAAACTCGGTGACACCGGCCGGTGCTTTAGTGAGGTAATGGCTGGATAATATGTGAGGATAATAGCCACTTCATGGCGATCATTACATTATCAGTACTGTACATGCACAGTAAAAATTCTTCTTAAAAATACTTGCGTAAAGTACATATATATATAAAACACTGTACGTATATGTGTGTGAAAATAATTTTTAATGTCGACGGGAAGTAACACAGTTTAGCATACGAATTGTTTGAAGGTTGAATAAAGAATTAAACTGACTTCTTATATTTAAAAATTGTTCTGATATGTATGTAATGAATTCACTGATGTTGTTTGCATGAATTCACTGATTTGCAATGTGCGGTCCCTTAATTAAAGTAATGGAATTTTAAAGTAATGAAATTTTAGAAACTGCTCGTGTTCATTTTGGCATCGTTTTTGTTCTGAAATCCGGTCGTGTATGCTAACACTTGAATTTTCTCTCGTTCCTATGTATGCCTCGTAAACGTGTGAGTGTTTTCCAAATGGGCTTAATCAAATTTGGCATTTCGCTTCAGACTTCATGTTTAAGTTTAGCGATGTCAATTTACTGTATAAACATTTTGGTTAATTCATTTGGCATTTGTGTTAATTTGATTACCAATTGAAGTTTATTAAATGTGAGCACTTTAGCGAGCTGCGTATATAATATATACCTATGTACAATGATGATAGTATATAGTGAGACACCATCATTTCTGTTTTTTCTTTGAGAACATGTGTATTGTACATAATATGTATATATCAATAAATCGACACCTACGTATGTTATCCTACGTGTATTTCTCCAAATTTTCAGGAGAATCCAATTTAATTATCATATGAAGGTTGTATTGTATTAATACAACCTTCATATGAATATTCGTTAAGTATTGACATTCGTTATCAATTAACAACACAATTATCAATTATTAAAAGAGCGAATCATAATAATTTATTTCGACTTTTAGAAAGGTGGCGAAATACACTTAGAATGATGTACGGAGGAGGTGTCGAAATAGATTTTGTCATGAATTTTGCTTATTTGAAAGACTACTATTTGTTTCGACACTACTTTTTGAATAAGTAGGTCAAAATGTGTATTGATATTATTGTGAAAAAATCTGAATCGCTGGTGATAAGTATACATATACTAGCCGTTGTCCGCGACTTCGATCGCGTAGCTTTTTATTTACTAAATCAAATAATTCAGAAACCTTCGCGAACGTACGCAGAACAACTCACCAAAGTTTCATCACAATCGGATGAATGGTTTAGGAACGCATAGAGGACAAACATACAAAGAAACATTCATTTTTTCATTTTTTATTTATGTAAATCATAGATTCTCAAACTTTTCTGGACCATCGCCTTTCGCTTTTAGAAGAGAACAGACATTTCAACGCCCCCTTAGTCTCTAGTCCATAATAGTTAATTTTATATGAAATGTTAAAATATTGGTACGTATCATCTGTATCTAATTTATCTCTATTATGTATCTATTAAATAACGTAAACCAGCAATTAATAAAAGGACAACCAAATGTACATAAAATAGTTTATTAAAATTAAAAGTCATTTCAAGTTCCCATATTATTGTAACTATATAACTAAAACAAATTAGGTATAGCTATCGTAAATACATATATATATAAATAGTCTTATATAGGTATACCTAATAATCTAAAATCTAAAAATGCTTATTAATGCGACAACAATGAGATAATTTACAGAGCTAGTTAAATATCTAGTATTTTCTAAGTTTTTTGTTATATTAAAAAATGAATAATTATAAAAAGATATTGAATGTAATAAATTAATTTATTTTATTTATTTGACCACCCCTCTTGACTGCCTAAATGCCATTTGCCTCTGGATCCACCACCGCCTCCATGGAAGGCTCCAGCGCCCAGGTAGGGGCGGTATCGCCCCCGTTGGGAGTCTATGACATAGATGAAAATAAACCTATAATTTTTGTACATGGTATCATAGAAAATTTTAATTGTTAGGGTAGACCCTAACAATTAAAATTTTCTATTTTCTATTCATCTATTCATTCATTATCAGTTCATAGATTTCCTATGGTTTTTCGTATATTCAAGTTTCAAGTACATTATTGGAGACACCGGATTAGGGTATAAAATTTTATCGCACAGGTTAATAGTAATAGGCGATTGGTGGTTAACACTGTTTACGTGTGAAGTGAACTGCGATTTGACAATAGTATTAAAATCTCTATAATATTTGGTATGTGTCAGGATGAACAGTGCATCCCTTTAACAACCAAAAAGGTATAATGCAAGCATATTATCGTATTATAATAATTATTGAGCAACGTATTCGGCGGAAATGAGGAAAAGGGAACGTGGAGCGAGCTTCTAGTAGAATACCTCATAATAATATGCCAATAATGAAACGTAGATTGCATCATCGCAGAAGTTACAGCGAATTGTAATAATATGAATGAATTATATAATAAGAAGGGAATGAGAATAAAATAAGTAATGTTTGAACGATTTCCATCGATGTTATAGTGTAAATATATTAGATAGTGGAATGGAACATTTATAACAAATTGTATATGTCTGGGATATATGTTTACATATATAGTAGATGCTACTTGGATTTTTCAAAGAAGACCGACAGTGCAAATAAATAAACCAAAGTCGAAAAAGATAAGTTAGGTCGTTCATAATGGAAGTCTTGTTCCTATACTTGTGTATACTTGTATTGTGATGGTAGTGAATGGTCTGTTGATTAGAGCATGCAATTAAAAATTCTTTATGTAATGTGATGAACTTAAATAATGAGATTAAGGAACGTGGTATAAAGATTTGCGACTAAAATGGAAACAGGAATGTTAAGTTGTTGCGGGGTGTATATAGCTTTTTTTTTAATTTTTTTTTTAGAGTATTAGCAAAAAAATACTTAAAAAGGGGATATGGTACGAATGTGAGTGAAAGTCTAGAGGGATTGATAAACAGGACTAAGTTTACAATTGAAGACTGGCCAGAGTGCTCTCGATTTCAGACAAAAGTTCTTTACGCCTTTTCTCCACAACAGAACGAGGAATATTTGCTCTACCCCTATAAAGCACCCCTAGTACTATGTCATAGAGATGCATATGGGACGCCAGCATTAATATTCTTGCAATCGTGCCGTCTACTACGGCTCTATTGCATCTGTAGGAAAAAAAACTGGCGACCCATTTGCCCAAACTCTCGGGCAGTCCGTAGAATGGTATCCCTATCGAATGGGACCCTATCGAAGATCTTTACCATGTCTAGAGTAACTGCTAATACTTCACCTTGACTTTTAACGGCAAGAGCCCATGGGTGCGTGAGGTACACTAGAATATCTTCTGTTGTTACATCATAGCAGTAGTTGGTAGCTTGCACTTTGGAATGCAGGTGTGAACCTAATGGGTACATCTATGAATATATTAATAGCTTTCGTATTTCGAATTTGCTTTTAATGATTAGGTACGATATATTGATATGATTATTTGAGTGGCTTCAGACTTCAAGAATGTATGATTCAACTTTCACGTTATGCCTCTAGGTATGATGTAGCTTTACAAAAGTTTAGAATCGATAATTATACAACGTGTAATTAATAATAGTTTGACATTGTATCTATACTTATATTATAAAAAGAAAAAATTTGATTGTTTGTATGTAATGGATAACTCAACCGTTTCAAAAGTTCTTTCACCTATAGAAAACTACATTATCAGCGAAAAACATGGGCTGTATTTTCTTTTCAAAAAAAATTTTTCCCCGTGCGAATTTTTCATTAATTTATAATTAATTTTTTTTTTGTATAACTTTATTTAAACTATGTAATTGTGGTTACGTAAATGAATAACTTTGTTTTAAATTGATTGTGTTATGACGATAGGTGCGGGTACGTATATTGTATGAAAATTTGAAACGTCTTAAAACACATAAACCAAAATACTTTATTATATAACCTTTTTGCTACTTTATTTTTCAATATAATTCCTGATTTTGTTGCAGATGGTGGGCAACGTGGTGGTATTTGTTTGTGTAAATGTGGTGGGGGCGCTAATGCATTCGCTGATGGAGACCGCACAGCGTCGCGCATTCCTCGACACACGCAACTGTATAGCTGCTCGTCTCGATATGGAGGACGAAAATGAGAAATTGGTAAGAACACAGTTCAAGCTAGATAAAAGTCCTTGATATGAAATACCCCCGACACAAGCGCTTGCTTGTTGTCTTATTCCCTCATATCCATATACTGATAATACGATTGTCGCATTTTGTACAAAATGTTCATATCTATACAATGTATAGCCGAGTAAATACAAGGCCGGGAAAAATATCGTTGCCCTTTGTATGAACATTCGATATGGATATCGACGAGCACGATCCTATCATCATAGACCTCTAGTGAATGGAAAATACAAGACAATAAAATTACGGTTACTTGTCAACGTTAGTAATTATCTTTTTCATGAAATAAAAAAAAAATGCGCGCGTGGTTTTTTGCTCAAATTGTGTAGGTATTTACAATGTTAGTCGTCTATGCTCGTTTTTAGATTTTATTTTTATTCCGGAGTATACGGCTTATGAATGGTTTATGAGTTGTCATTAAACTCGTACAAAATTTCGCGATTCTTATTACCTACTCACATAAAATTTAAAATGTGAGGATGGCGGTTTTTATGTTTTTTAAATTGACTAGTAAAAAATGCTTTGAACGGGCGGTAAGAATATTGTTTTTTGCAGTAGGGTTTTATATAATAATATTCGAGGAAAAACATATAATATTGATACATTATCACAACTTTTAAAGTCAAGTCTAACGGTAATAATTAGAGCTGAGTACATAATAATAAGTTTATTAAAATGTTTTTTTTTAATAAAAGGAATGTTACTGTTTTAAATAGTTACTACAGAGTGGCCAGTTGTACTCATTGCTTGACTACCATACAAATAAGTATAGAGGCGACTACTACATAACTTTGAATCGACATGTATTGAGCGACTTAAAAGGATTACAAACTGACGCATTGAAATTGATGGCCGTCTTTATAAAGGTACTGCTGTAATTGGCTGTAACTGATATGAAGTCGACTGTTTTTTTTGTGGGCAGACACAATGTAGTAATGACGTATTGATAAATAAAAGCATTTTTTCGTCTTTTAGTTGACGATCTCTTCGGCGCCGCCGTGGAAATATTCAAAGTACTAAAACATACGGTTCGCGGAAAAATACCTTTTTGACGTGACAACGTCGCGTACATCTTATTCCGTAGGCGTTACGAAGACTATCTCGTCTATGCTCTACTATTTTTATAAAACTAAAATATATGTTGTACTCTGAAATATTATTTCACCTTTTAACTTTAAAACTATATACCTTTTATGGAGGATTGTAAACTGCACGTGTTATGGAGCGCGCAGCGAGCATTACGAAACTTACCCTTATTCGCTACTATTTCTGGCTAACTGAAAGTGATACATGCAGTATTCTTATCTATCTTTAAAGTTGTAAAGACGACACAATCTACCCTAATTATTTTTTATGACCTGAGACGAGATATGAACTAAATTGGTCACAAAGACATCAAAATTTCTTCTACGTATATCCTTCGAAGTCTATACGTAATACGTTTTATAATACGTTATTTATGTTCGTATATTATGTTCGTGTTCGTTTTTATGGCGCCGCAATAATAAGTTAACAAAATATTGATGACGCTGAAACAAACTATTACTGTCCAATATTCTGTGATACTTTTATGTTACATTAAAATTGTAACATTAGTGGAATTATTTCGTAATTTGTTTTTGTTAAATAGTATTAAAAAGATTATAGGTTATTTTTGAAGATAAGGAATGCCTTATACGTTGTACGTACGTATACAATGGTATACGTACGTACACTTAGTCACTTTTTGTTTCAAATTATTAGTTCACAGTCATCAATTTATTCAAGTAAACCCAATTGCAAGAATTTTTTAACGTCAAATCTACTTTAGTATGGTTCGAAAAGGAAACCTGGACACAGAAAAATTGACAAGAAACTCAAATTGGAACACACAAAAATTAGAACATCTTCAATTGATCAATCTATATCGTATAGATAGACTCATGTGTTACTCTGTGGAAATTCATTGCATGTGACGAATTCTTATGACATCTCGCTTGCACCAACTCTTTGTTAGTTGGTGCAAGTGAGATGTCAGTTCCTTAAATCACGTTGAAATGGTGCAAGCCACCCTTATAATTTTTAGATATTCTCCTCCCAAATTACAAAACCACTTATCGACACGTGTTTCGCCTCGTAACGAATCATCCTCAGGATATTCCAGAGATCAGACTCGGTCAGCTAACCACAACCAGCACTAAATCAAATGAGTAAGCTGCACGTCTCTTTATTCTAGTTTAGTTTTACTTATTCATTGTTTCGGTGCTGGTTAGCTGACCGAGTCTGATCTCTGGTATATGCTAAGGATGCTTCGTTGAGAGGTGAAACACGTGTCATTTAGTAATGGTTTGGGAAATGTGGGCGAAGATTATCTAAAAATTATAAGAATTCATCACAAGATCAATCTGTGCTTGAAACTCTTCAATGAGACAACTTTTACTTTTAACCAACAGATTCAATCGGTAATAATATTAATCAGTTAGTAGAAGAATATATTAAAGGAGAATGTCCACGCCATCACTTATTGAATGGCGATCTTTTAGCATTCATATCCAGCAGTACATTTTCTAATCTTGACTTTAAACGGAATTTTTAGTCTCACAATATTATATATATATTCACATGTACAATAACAATGCTAAAATGATTGGAAACTGATAGATTCTGTTTCCAATTACTTAGCGTTTAGATATCTGATTTTATTTTAATTAACAGGAACGGTTGTTATTGTCAGTACTACCGCAACACGTCGCTATGGAGATGAAGAACGACATAATTTCGCCGGTCGAAGGCCAATTTCACAAAATATACATTCAGAAACATGAACAAGTTAGGTAAGCACAATAATACATTTGTAAGCAGGTGTTACAATAAGCTGTATAAACTGCTATTAGTAAGATAAGTGCGAATTTTAGTTTTTGTTAGACGTGCCACTCGAGGGTTCCAATAACCTATTAGACTCCTTATTATTTTTATTATTAATTTATTGTCCTAATTATTTGAATTATTTAATTATCGATGTCTAAACCATAACATTGGTTTATAACGAGACCTTTTATGGTCTTTGAGCTTATGACATGCAGACAAGAGACATACTAAAATGATTACTAGTATTGTGTTTCCAAATTTGGTTCGAAACATTAAAATGGAAAGAAAATCTTACATAAAATTAAAAAGAGAATAGTAAATTTGTAATAGAACTTATTGTCGCTACATAGTAATTTTATTTGTATTGTATCGAATACAATGTAGGGGAGCCATTGGTATAGTGAATATTGAATAATTTTTGACAGTAATAAGATCGAAGGGTATAATCTTACGTCGTTGGGACGTCAAGTACTTGGCAGTTTAACTAGTAGTATCTTATTGGAGGCTTTGGCTAGTTTCCAAATTGATCAAGAAACTGCTTCTGTTAGATTTGATACTTATTCAGTCGTGCAAAATTCTTTTGTAATCCAACTCAGTTATATACACAACATTTTTTTAAGTGAGTCGTGGGAGTTATATGCAGAATAATATGTTATTTTTCATCCAACAACATATTATTATTATTTTTTTCTATGAACAAATACAAAATGGCACTATTCTCCTATAAATTAAAAGTCAATGCGATAATATTAATAACTGCATTTTTTTACATATTTAACGTAGTTTCATAACAAATTAGAACGTTAACTTGCAATCCCGTACAAACGGACACTGAGAAGTGGGCGGCCACGTGTAGACGCGTATTAGTGCGTAACAAAAACCGACATCGACGCCATCCTTGACCATCGCATTGTACCATAAGACATCAGATTCCATTGCGCCCTCCACACAATGGCCGACATAATGGGGCATCGTGTAGAGGAGGCTTAAAATAGAAAGAAAGCAATAGTATTGTACGAATGTGCCGAAATCACAGTAGGCCGAAATAGTAAGTATGTATTAGCAGTGGCGTGCATTCCGTAGAAGCAAATAGACAGTGTCTACATTGACAATTTGCTAATTAAATAAAGTAAAAAAAATACATCGCAACCAAGAATATGATTTCGAAATTCCCGCGCTCGCCTTATCTTTATCTAAACGCGACAGGAAAGCGTTACAGCAACCGTTCGCTCGAGAGACAAATTCAAATCGCGGCTTGATTTGAATATGTGTTTTCAAAACTTTTCTAACACTGTGTTTCATATAATTACACACGTGCATCTGTAGTGGTTGTGAATGTTTACTTAGCTCCAAACACGCACACAAGTTAATAATGGACGGAGTCTCTAGCCAATAACAGCACCAAAAAAAGAAATAAATTGTCAACGCTTTAAATCTTATTAAATTATTAGTTAAAGATAAATTTAACCTATTAGAAAAAATAACGTTTGTTAACTTAAAAAAAATATTAACTCGTTAAATGTTATAACTTTTTTGAATTAATATTACGAACGATTTTGTTTCTTATTATATTTCTTTCTTATTTTAGCGCCTTCTGAACGTATTTAGTGCCGTTCTCTTTTTAATAGATACGTATAAAACAACAGATGGCGCTTACCGGCATTCAATTTTGAATAAAATTATGTTTAATTTTTCTTTGTTGTTGTAGCTTTATAAGTTTATAAGATAGCAAGTAGCAATTTTGCTACAGTTGAAATATTTTTCAAAGTAGTTCCAGTGAATAAAAAATGTAAAATTAAATCACATTAACATTATTTATTACATACGAATTATATAACAAGTGCGATTTTGGTGAGTTTTCTTTTTGTCTACCCTACTGAAAATGTCTGTGCACTTCACTGTGTATTAGTTATTAGTGAAACACTTATCAGCGGCAGCAACACCAAAATCTGCACACTGATTAACGCACGTTGTCGTAGTTATTATATTACCGTTTGTCTGTATTTGAGAAATATTTCTATTTAAAGATAGATACTGCGTTTTAGGCAATAAGCAAGATTATTGTTATCGTGACTTGTGTGTTTCTGTTTCATGTTCAAGTAATAAAACATTTACTCGCAGATCATTGACCCACGTCGAGTAACTTTGTCAGTGCGCGAGCGACCGATAAAGCTCCCATAATCGCTTATAAATAGATTTCGTCGCGATCGGTTATATTAATTTAATATTATTCTCTCTAAAAATGATGCGCAGTTTTGGTTATAATTATTGTTCTTTTCTTGTTTCACGTTATGTTGTCAGTCATGTGCAACTTTTAGTAAGCAATTTAAAATATATGTTCTCATGACATGGAGTAATATGAGAAAAATCTATCCATATAAGAACTGAAACAAACATAACATCATAAATCATTATTTACTGCTCTTTTATGACTCTTTGTTCATTGAATTTCTGCATTAAAAAAGTAGCTCTTTTTGTATTGCATCATAATTTTTTTACGGCTTATTGTACTATGTAAAGTGACTTGTGAATATTTATTAGTCGATGATTTTTATCATTAATTAAGAATAATAATTGACTTTCCCATTTAAAAAGCAAACTTTGAATGTTACTAAATATATTGTAATATTAAGCATACATTGAACGATATTCTGTGTTTTTTTCTTTGATATTATAGTCCACAGTTGTTTTTGATGACCCTAATATTCCATCATCCTTCATATGGTACACCTACAATCCTACATACTGTCGAGCGCTCTTCGAGTCTAAAGATGTTGCTTTGTGTAGGGACCAGATGATTGGTCATTCGGCGCCGTATGAATGTAATGTGAAACGAAATTTTCATCAAGTAGATCAGTAGGTTTTTTTTAACAATAATCAGTGGAAAGCTCTGAAAAGTATTCAGTGCTATACGAGGGCTGCTATTTATGTATCCGGAACTGGCCAGTTACAGAACAATATTAAAAAAGTAATTATAAAATTTAAAAATGGAACTGTTTGGCTGAAGAATACAATTTGTTTCATGTAGCTGTCATTTGTTTATCCTTTGTGGCGTCATTTTGAAAATTGCGAGTCTTTATCACCATGGATTTAAGTCGTGAAAATTTTCGTGCTATGTTTTATTACGATTTTCGGCGAGGGCTAACTTAAAAACAGTGCATCGATCAACTCACTTCGACTTTTGGGGACGAAGCACCATCGAAAACTACTGTGTATCACTGGTTTAGTGAGTTTAATCGTGGGCGGGCTGTGCTCACGGACGAAGTTAAAGAAGGTCGCCCTAAATCGGTTGTTGTACCTCAAAATATTGATGCTGTGCGGGAACTAATAATGCAAGATCCTCATGTTACATATCACGAGATAGAGGCGTCTCTGGGCAAAAGTATGACGAGTATATATAAAATATTACACGAACATTTAGCTGTAAAAAAAATTTGTTCACGTTGGATTCCGCACAACTTGAAAATTGATCAAAAACGGGCTCGTGTCGATTGGTGTGAAATTTTTTTACAAAAGTACAATCAGAGTGCGTCAAAAGCTGTCTATAATATCTACACAGGTGAGGAATCTTGGATATATGCGTATGATCCTGAAACTAAACAACAATCAACGATTTGGGTGTTCCAAGATGAGCCGAACCCAACATTCGTTCAAAAAGCACTTTGAAGCAAATGGTCGCTTGTTTTTTTGGTATAAATGGACATGTAGCTACAGTGCCACTAGAGGATCGTAAAACGGTTAATTTAGAATGGTACACGACCATTTGTTTGCCAGAAGTCTTGGAAGAAATAAGAAAGAACAACCGACAATGCAAAATCCTTCTTCATCATGACAATGCTAGCTGCCACACATCGCCCGAAACAACTCGGTATTTGGAAGATCAAAAGATCGAATTAACGGGTCATCCGCCGTACAGCCCCGACTTGGCCCCCAACGACTTCTATTTATTCCCAACCGTGAAGAATAAATTACGTGGTCAACGTTTTTCGAGCCGTGAAGAGGCTGTTGATGCGTTCAAAATGCACGTTTTGGAGATACCTCAATCCGAATGGAAAAAGTGCTACGAAAATTGATTCCAACACATGCAAAAGTGCATCAATCATCATGGTGAATATTTTGAAAAGCAATAAAACTATAATAAATGCTATATGTTTGTTTCACTTTGTTATTCCGGATACATAAATAGCAGCCCTCGTACTTTGCCTGAAACTGAAAGAAACTCACGATATCAACTTGAGAAGTTGTGAACAAACTAAATGCCAAAAGATACGCCTACGCCTATATTGAGAGTTAAAACCTAAATCTTTCTTTCTTTTTTATTGGTTTTAATTTTTTATCACATTAAGGTATTTAAGTTACTTTATTGTATTTAAGCGCAAATTTGTCTTCGAAGAAGAGTTTCGTATCGATATTAATGTTAACTGTCACCTTTTTTAGAAGCGTGATTGATATTAATTTAGTTTATATGTTTTTTATAAATTATTCGTTAACTTTCTCCTGCTATGCTGATGCTTACTAAAAATGTTATGTTCAGTATTTCAATCACTGCCGATGAATTTATTCCAGTTAGTGCGTTCGTCTGTAGAACTAGGTGTACAAAGAGATACAATTATAAACAAAATTCAATTATTTGTCTGATTTCGAAGTAACCGCGTTTTTTCTAAACTCATATGTTTGTTTACACCACAGGGCAAAGAATACACGCGCAGAGGGGCACGAGCTTGATTAGATTCCTTGTTCTGTGGTGTACGCAATACCGACACCCAAATAATCCTTTGTAAAATTTTCACATCGGTTTGTCAATTTGTCTTTTATCCAAATATTTTTGTGGTATGTGAGACTTTCATTGGAAGTAATTTTCAGGGAATAAGCTTTAGTTATAATAATATAATACGTTTAGTTTCACGCATGCGTACGTTATATTTTAACAAGTATGGTATTATACAGAAATTCCATGCGTATCAAGTCGTGAGCGATTTTTAGTTTAAAAAAAGGCCAAGCGCGAGTTATACTTGCGAATCGAGGGTTTCATATCACGATACATACGGATTCGGAAACAAACTTTGCAGTCGAAAGACACGTTCTCACATCCTCTCCAACTGCAAATATAAGTTCACACTGGCAAAAACTGTTATATTAACTACAAATTCGCAATTTATTTTTCCTTTTATTGGAGAACTTGCTTTTTGTCAAATTTCATTATTCTAGTAATTTAAATCAATGGGTTTTTGTTAGGGTACATATACTAAAAAAATACTTAAGTCAGCTTTACATAAGTTTCACTAAGCTCGCGGGTTAATTTCGGACTTACACACGGAAATTGTTGATTTCACTAAACTTAAAATGTTGAAATATTTACAAAACTGTTTTGTGTAATTAACAAATTTGTTAAGTAATACACTCTGTCAAGAAAGTACCGGGAAAAGATCAATAATACACGAAATGTTAGTTATTCATCCAAATTTATTTTATCACCTTCAAAGTATGCTCCTTCAGAAACGATACACTTACGCAAACGAATAATCCAATCATCAAAAAAATTTTTAAATGCTTTTTCCGGAATTGAGTTCAGTGCTCGCCGCGAATTCTCCTTTATGTCTTCTACCGAATGAAAACGGGTGCCAAGAAGTGGTAATTTGAGTTTAGGAAAAAGAAAGAAGTCGGCTGGAGCCATATCTGGTGAATAAGGTGGTTGCTCGATGGTATTTGTTCAGTTTTTGGTCAAAAATTCGTTCACAATGATAGCCTTGTGCGAAGGCGCATTATCGTGGTGCAAAATCCAAGAATTTTCTTTCCACAAATCTGGACTTTTTCGTCGAATTTGCTCTCTTAAACGCCGCATAACGCCCAAATAATATTCTCTATTTACCGTTTGACCTTCCGGCAAGAATTCCGAGCGCACAACACCGCGATAGTTAAAGAAAACAGTCAACATGACTTTGACTTTTGATCGACTTTGGCGTGGTTTTTTCGGTTTCGGTTCAGTTGGAAGGCGCCACTCCGAAGCTTGTTGACTAGTTTGCATGTCAAACTCGTAAACCCACGTCTCGTCACCAGTAACAATGCGTTTCATAAATGTTGGATCGGAATTGACTCGTTCTAGCATGTCCTCAGCGACTCTTATGCGATTGAGTTTTTGGAGAAAATTCAGGTCTTTTGGGACTAACCGAGCGGCAACATGTTTCATACCCAAGTGATTATTTAAAATGGTATGGGTGGACTCGTGAGACACAGAAAGTTCGGCGGCTATCTCTCTCAAACTTGAATGAGGTTTTTCAGTCACTATTTCCTTCACTTTTGCGATGTTAACTTCAGTTGCAAACGTTGATGCCTACCAGAGCGAGGCAAATCTTCCATCACATCTCTACCGCTTTTGAACGCTTTGTACCACTCATAAGCACGTGTTTTTGATAAAGTCGATTCATCGTAAGCCTTCTGTAATATTTTCAGTGACTCCGAACACGAAATTCCATTGGCGATGCAAAATTTAAGACAAACTCTTTGTTCGATGTTTTTGTCCATTATGAAATTCGCAATATACACTAGAATGATATAACTAAAAACAGCACTGTATTTAATCTAAATAACAGATGCAACTCAAACTCCGCGCCAAAATGGAAAACAGTTGTGCCAATCTAACAACAACAAAAAAAAACAAAAAATTGAATTTGGAACCATAAACAAATAATCCATTCCCGATACTTTCTTGACAGAATGTATTAACTACAGTCAATCCGATGCACACCATCAACATATAGTAATACCCCGACCTACGCTACCCCGTTTTACGTGAATCAGGAGATACGCGGTTTTTCTTTTTAAGCGCTGCACGCCTCAGCTCTCCCACCCCGAGTCTTTTTTTTTTACCACCTAAACTCAAGGAGATTAGGCGCTAGATCCTGAACAAATTGATAGTGTAATTGAAAAAGTCGTCGATATTGTCAAACAATTAAATTTAAAGGTGGATGGCGATGATGCTTAAGAATTGCTGGATTCACACAATCAAGAGCTGTCAATTGACGAGCTTATAATGCGTGAGCATGAGCAAGATATTCAACAAACTGATTAGTTTGACCCAGTTGAATCGGAAAATCAAATGACAGTCGCAAATTTAACAGAAAGCCAGCCTCAGTTCAATTGAGAAGGGGTTACAAATTTAAAAAAAAATGTACTCCAACGAAACGCAAATCTATTACAAAACGAAAATAAAAAAATTTGCGTGAGGAGAAGAAAAATTTAACTCATCAGGCGACATTGTTAGAATATATGAAGCCTTCTACATCAAAATAATTTCGTTTTACGATTTTTTTTGATTCATAATAATGTAATCTGTATCCAACATTTAATTAAGCATTTTATTTTACTTTATTTTATTAAGATTCTAAATTATTGTTTCTTTTAGACTCTGGTCCTAATTAAACATATTTATATGTATTCACATATATGCAAAACTGAACCCCGACTTACGCAAATTCGACTTACACTGTTATCGCTCGATCCCACCTATCGCGTAACTCCAGGGTATTACTGTACTCTTAAGGCGACGTATTGATAAACAATAATTTAATCTAAAATAGACCTTCTGTTCTATGCATACGTGCGCGCGCTAGCTTACGAAAAATACGAAAAAACGGTTATTTTCGTTTATTTTAAAAACTATAATTAATTTTAAAAAATCCAACTGTCATTTTGAGGAATAAGTTTAAAGTAAACTATACAAAAATTTAGAAATATAGATTGGTCCCATTGGTCCGAAAAATGTAAATCTCTGTTTTAAAAGAGGTTTCTTTGATTTTTTTTTTGTGTTACAAAAGTTAACCAACCGTCAACCAACTGTCAAAATGAAGTCAATGAAATCAAGAATCAGGATACAACATATCACCGTCTTATATTTTGTAGTCACTTAGAAAAATTGAGATCCCTGACTTCAGTAACTGTCAAATTTAATTATTTAGGTATGTGTTTCGTATTTATGAAGTTATTTTATTTGTACTTGAGTTTTGATTAGTAAAGGATAGTTATTTTATAATTTTCAGTGTTTTTTTGAAGGCAAACCGCCTTTTAATTTTTTTTTAATAAAAATTTTTCATCTTGATTTCAACTTGATACCTCTCCTCTACCCGTTCCGGGGATAAAGGATGTTAACTTTTCGGACAGATGGACACACGGACCTATAACGGTCTCGTTTTTTCCTTCCGAGGTCTGGAACCCCGAAAACATTACCAACAAAATTCAAAGCTTATTATATACACACCGGCACAATTAGCGGAACAGAAAAAAAAGTGAGACTATGAGATAATAACGCATATATTTGACGAAAATGTAATTAGACACAAAATAACAAATTGATTAACATCTTTTAACAACGACTTTGAAAAGTCTTCGTTATTTTTTATTGAAAAATAAAGAAATTTGAAATAAGTGAAATTTTTAGATGATTATGAACCATCACAAAAAATAAAAAAAAGTAAGCATTAAATGATTTAACAATAAAATTAAAGCAAAATTAATAACGAGTGTTTCCCCCTCTTGCTCTGATTACGGTTTCCATTCGTCTGGGCATGCTACAGATTATGTTATCGATGATTTCTTGAGGCAACCGCTCCCACTCCTCAAGTAATGCGTTTCCAAGTTCATTCAGATTGTTGGGGGGTGGCATTCTGGATTTAACCCTTCTTTTTAGCAAGTCCCAGACATGCTCTATCGGATTCATATCGGGGGAATTTGCTGGCCACTGCATCACCGGTATACCTACGTGGCTCAGATATGCCTGTACCGATTGTGCACTATGAGCACGAGCATTATCTTGCATTAGAATAAAGTCGTCACCAATAAATGGGGCAAATGGTACAACATGTTCTTCTAAAATGTCTCTGATGTATCGATCTGCTGTCATGGTCCCTCCTGTGACTATCACTAACTCCGTGCGAGCTCCCAAACATATTCCTCCCCAAACCATAATCGAGCCGCCACCATAAGCCACTGTGTGTTCAAAATTAGACTGTATGTGGCGTTCTCCTTTGCGTCTCCATATTCGCTGTCTCCCATCGATCTGTTTTAAAAGAACTCTGCACTCATCAGTAAAGAGAACCTGCTGCCATTCGTTCAAATCCCAATGACGATGTTCTCGCGCATAGCCTAATCGGTTTACGCGGTGACGTCTCTCAAGTTTTGGGCCTTTGGCAGGTATATACGACCCTAAACCAACTTCTTCAAATCTCCTGCGAACTGTACGCTCACTTACTCGTACTCCTCGAACGTCTTCCAGTTCATTTCGAGCTTGTACAGCCGTTAATCGCGTATTCCTACGAATTCCAAGTTGTAAAAAACTGTCATCTCGCCTCGATGTACATCTTTTTCTACCTTGACCCCTCCTCCTCACAAGAGAATTAGACGATCTGTACCGCTGGATGCTGCGATGAATCGTTGATACTGGTCGACGAAGCCTTGAGGCATTCGATCTGTAGGTATGGCCATTTCTTCTCATTTCATCAGCCCTAATGATTTCCAGTGATGTTAAGTCAGGCATAATAAAGAGCTTTTAATAAACAAAATTGCCTATAGAATAACAAATTTATAAAAAACCATTAAGTGCAATTTTTCAAAAAAATTACAATTACGTAGTTATTACTCGAACAAGTTGACAAAACGTATTGTTCGGGAAAATAAAACAAATGAATGAAAAAAGTGTATGTCATCTAATTTTCTATTTTTAAATTTGAAAATAAATTAAAAAAATATCATAACTGGCCAGTTCCTCAAGTAAAAGATTTTAAAATCCTGCTTTTTTTGTGTTCCGCTAATTGTGCCGGTGTGTATAGTAAGTGCCGACCCGAGGCAAGTTTTAAAGTGGATCCAGACCCAATTATGGTGCCCCCTTTGCTTACCCTTAATATGCATAATACCGGTTGCGCGAACAAGCATGGAACTGGAAGATATCGATGTTTAATTTGTCGATTGAAAACAGCTATTCTCGGTGGCACTGTAGTCCAGGGTTCCCAAGTCCTAAAAACCTTTCCCCTCAACCACAACTTGATATATCCCTAAGAACATAAATATATGTCGCAGAAGGGCTACGAATGGCATCTGTGGGCGTGTCTACGACTTGCTTCGTCATAGTATGGGTACCTCGAGATAATGGATAGATACTCATTTGATAACAATACTATACACTAACTTTACTTTGTACTCAAGTCCGATTAAATAACAATTATTACACGACGAATACAACAATCAAGGAACAGATGCGTCTGCGCGCGGTGAGTCCCATTCGTGACTACTCGTCACCACTCCCCTATGATCTCACCCTCCTACGGCAGCCTCCATCCAAGACGACGCTAGACGCCGCATGCGTTCCGTATGCAAGCTATGTTGTCTAATATCCGACATATATGTATGTAACTTTGAAAACTTTTTGTTTCTGTTAAATTATATTAATATTTGTATATTACAAGCAGTTTCCCGCCCGCTTCGCTGGGCAAAAAAAAAAAAAGTTCAAAAAATAAGTATCCCAAAACCATCTACAAACGATTCTGCATCGAATGGTCGTGGTCCCATGTCGATCCGTTCAGTAGTTTTAATGTGATTGACGCACAAAGAAAACATAACTTCATTATATATATATAGAATTATAATAATTACCATAATTATGATGAGATTTGAGAAACCGAAAGAAGTATGTAAGAACCGCGACGCTTAGCGCTCCGTACTCTCTGACTACCCCGTTAGGGATACAGCTTAAGGATATGAATGTATGTATAATGTATGTATTATTATCATTATCATAAATTATTGTATTTATCATTACATCACAACTAATTAATTTTGAGGAAACGAAAGAAGTGTGTACCTAAGGACCGTGAAGCTTGGTGCTCTGTTCTCTGACTATCCCGTTAGGGATACAGCTTGAAGACATGTATGTATGTATTCAATTAATTAATTTATATTACTATTGTAAGTGCTTAAAATTTCCAAAATAGTTTCAAGAATTACAGTTAAACAAGTAGTTGATATAAAAAACAATATTAATCATATTAGTTGATAGTGATACTAATTAGTTTCTGTGAAGCCTGATTTTGTAATTCATCTAATGAGTGATTATAACTTTTAACTATATATTGTGCCCCTAAATTATCGAACATCAAGCGGTAAGAAAAGGGTATTAACTACTCCTGGATTTAATTTCAAATATTTATCAACGGACTGACGAAATAAACTGCGCAAATATACCCATGTAGGTAGAAAGGATAATTTAGAGAGAATTTTGCTAAATTAATGTAGAGTAACATTTACGTATATTATAATTTCATTAAGCTTGTATGTTTATAACCATACCATACCATATTTTACTCGTCACCTCTCGTGGATTGTGTTTTATCTAACTCTATTAAGATCAGTCATGAATCATAATACATTCGGAGTTCGATATCTTTAATAGTCTTATCACAAAAGTAGTATAATGATATTAAATAAGTGGTAGGTATCCTAGTATTTTCATTATTTTTTGTGAAGCTGAAACAAGTTAACAGATAAACAGAAAAAAGTTTAAAAAATATGTTTCTAATCACAGAAAACCTCAATAAACATATTCTATCTCATTGTGTCAACTTTTTTTTAAAATAACTTGGTATATAGGTATAATATGATGAATATACTAAATTCACGATAGGTAAAAATTTTAAGATAGCCATTTCATACGTAATCACATAAGTCGGTCATGTTTGACTTTGAAGCGATGCCATTGTCAGTACTGTGTTGACGCATAAATTGAATTAGTTGCTTCTTTGCCTAATGCCTAATTTGTCACAAAATTTATTACTGTATATTACCGTCATAGGTATGATCTGGTTTGAACTGGTGATGCCAATCACTGTTAGTCTAGCGGTGACAGCGCCGTCTGAATCATCTTTAATCTCTAGGCAATTTACTTAATGTTAGCTCGTTATAATTGTGTTTTGCACGTGTTTAAGAGGATATGTGTACTTACGTTATTTTTAACTGAGAAATACCAGGTACAATATTATACCTGAATTTTTAACTGTTTTAATAAACCTGTCGAAAAGCTTTTAGTTGGATGCATTGAAAATAAAATATGTTTCAGTTTTCAAATAAAAGGCTACATCCTTCATATTTGTTATATCGTCAGTCACAAGAGTAAAATATTAAAATTGCAATTTTGTTTTCAAGCTATTCTTGCCTATGTATCTGTCAGAAGTGTCTGTTAATTTGACAGCTCGGCAGTCGACAGCTCAAGTGCAATGTTCCTTTGTTCTTACTGTTACCAAACTGTTCCTGTCTAAATGTCTATACGCTAACATCTTGTAGGCATAATATTAGAGAAGTTGGAACGATATTAGCTTGATACAAGTTATAAGTACATGTATATGAGTTTGACTGACATATCCATTCCCATAGAATATAACTTGTAATGTTATCTTCAATTTGGCCTGTCAATGCCACATAATTTCTGAATAACAGCTTTCATTAAAAAAAATTATTTACTGTTATAAAACGAGTTTACAGACAAAAATGAATATTTTTTTTCTTTAATTAGGTAAGTTATTTCTACTAAATATTTTGAAAAAATGCGGTAAAAATCTGGGAAATAATAAGTATAAGTGTACTTTATTTCATACCAGTAGTAGTAATAGTGACGACAAACTCGTTTGTCGGCTGTGTTTGTCGACATCCAAAGCATAAGCTCAACGAGTGTTTACCAACCCGGCAACCGACCAACATCGTCTGTCCTGGTTGAGATTTGATCTCAGGTTTATATTATTGCTAGCTGCAACCGCGATTTCGTCAGTGTGGAAAATTTTTCCTTGGTTTTCCCGGGCTTTGTACACTTATAATTTAGAAACTTTAATATTAAATAAAAGTGTTTTAATTATGGTTTCGGTATACTCGTATATTAGCCTAGTTCTTTCGTACAAAAGTATTATATGCACATATCATAGGCAACACCTTACCTAAACAAGATGGCGTCAATGACATATTTGACGTATTCCACTTTTAATAGTTAATTAATAGTACTCTTTGTAACAAATTATATTGCAGGTCTTAACTGTTGATGCCTATTTAAAGTCTCAAACAGTGGCCTGGTCACAGTTTGAACATATCCACACTGCAGTTTAGGGTATAAAAAAATTAACAGGAAATGAAATCTTTGACGTCTCGGGAAACAGATCAGCCAAATCAACTTTTCTTTCGAGAAATGCAATATAGCGACAATAAATATTAAGTCAACACATTAAATAAATTATATTTTATTAATCTTGGTAAATAATATGGGTAAAGTAAAAGTACTTAATAAAAAAATAACCTCGTTTGAGGAACAGGTCAAAGTTAAGCGAAGTTAGAAATAAACACGCCTTTTGATATATGCAGTTGTAGTGTGAATTGTAGAGATTTTTAGTTAGCACATCGAAGATGGTGTTGTATTTTATCAAACTTGGTTAATATGAATAAAGTGATAAAAAAAATGACCTGAACATTTAAGTTAGGCGATAGTAGCGCCAAAACAAAATACATAATAATTACGGTAAAGCGACTGTCGCATCTGTAGCTTGCTATAAATAGTTAATCTGTGTTCCATAGTTTTTGACAGCGTTTTGACCCGTGACGTGCGCGACGTTCAAAGTATATTCATACATCACAACTCGAAGACATTTTCAACTACACATGTTTTCAAGAAAATAAAAATAGTTGCTCTGAAAGCTCTTCGTAAGTAGGTATTTTTGTTTAGTAAAGAATAAATTAATGGAAGAGATTTTTTTATCATTACTTTGTTAATAATATACCTTACATATCACATGAGTTTGATAGTAAATTGAATACTTCGCATTTAGTTTTGGAACGAACTCGTTATGGCGTACTTGTCCGTATAGCCCTGTTAAATAATAAAATATTGCTATTGTACTAAAAATATATAATAAAAATTGCAATTTCACTATTTTTCTAACAATCTTTAGATTTTTCCTCGATTTTCTAAATAGAGTACAAAACGCGAGCCGAAAATCTAACATCTTTGAAATTTTCTTTTTACTTAGGAAAACAATTTATTATTTTTACTTCAATCTAAAATTTTACATATTTATATACGAGAACGTTTGAAACGAGTCTACTATAATTAATTGTTAAAAAGGAAAGCTTATGAAAAGCAAAGGTTACATGTTTTTAACTATGGCTATGTGGTGGTGTTTTGTACTAGATATTTTCAATCATTAATTATTTTGAATCATTTCGATATAAATAGGTAATTATTATACTATCATAATCGTTTACTTCGCTATAATAGGAATTCTCGAATAAATAAATCACGATTAATTTGAGCATTTGGGGCATGAATGTAAATAGATATATTATATAAGTATATATTTTCAGTTTTGCATGAAACGCTAACACTATTAAATTGTTACTTATTTTATACATTTTGTACTTATATGGAATAGTATTATACAATAATCATTATTTTAGTAGAACTTTTCGAATTTTTAGCTGTAATTCTACTGGTATAATAAAGGTAATATCAAACTTATCAGATAACATTAGCAATTAACGATATTAAAATAAATTCATTTATTAGAACTAGAGATCACCCGGTGATTGAAATTCTACCATAAATATAAACTTTATGGTTTTTTGGGACAATCTCTACTCTGTGCGACTGTTTGTTCCAAGGAAGTTACAAATATGATTACAAACTATGACACTTTTAGGCGGGAACGGGAGAAGTGAGGTTGTCATTTTATTTGGATTTTCTATTGTTTACATTCTTAGGAGTTTTAAAATACAACAGTGGTAGTATATTGTGTTTTAAAGTTCTGTGTAAGTGAAAAGAATGGAGGACATCTAAATAAACATGTGTAGCTGAAGTTTTCGCGCTCTTCCAAGAAGTCCCTTTTAACTTCAGTAAAGCCTACTATCACTTTACTGGAGGAGTGTTAGGGACAGTTAATGTTTCTCCAGAAGTTTCGTCATTAGGCCGATGGTCTTATTACCAGTGCCTTAAGAAATATAAATAAAATAAAAAAATAATTGAGTTTGACATTGACAGCCAAATCTCATCCTCCGTGCGCGCAATATTCTTAAGAAGGAAACCGAAGTTTTTACTTCAGCTCGTCAATAGCTACTATACAAAAAAAAGAAAATCGGTTGACAAACAGAACAGCAAAAGGTACTGAACTGTCTTGTCTTTATTTATGTATGTTATAAATTTAAAGCTTGTCACGGGAAGTCGCACATTATTTTCTATTCTAATCTTGTGACAAGCTTTTAATTCTAATAAATTAATTTATTATAAGCATGACGTAAATTGTATAACACGTATCTGATAATGTTGATATTACGTTTTATTATGATCCTTCTATATAAAATACATACCTGTAGAGTATCAGTTATGCACAAAACGCCAATACTGTTAGATTGTTACTTATTTTATACATTTTAATACATTTTGAATTTTTAAAATAAAAGCTTGTTTTAAAATTCTGTCTTATTTATATTTTTGTTAGATACTGCAATGTTACTAAAATACAAACTACATTTATATTTCTTGACATTACTTACGCAAATAAATACATTCAAAATATGTTTATGAAATCAATGAAAAATACTGAAAAAGAATCGAATGACAAACATTTCGATTGATTTTGTGGCATCTCTAAAATGAACAAGTGATATGTCGTGTCTCTCCTCCGCCCACAGTAGAGTCACAGTATAAATGTTACAGTAGGATGTTTTCATAGAAAGCTAGCGTACGCGGTTAGGAAGTGTGCGCGCTAATACGCACGCGCCGTGGTACGCTCACAATGGCAATATTTTGGGCGAATATGGGTAAATTATGTCAAATGTCAAAAGCACTCGAATTCCTAGGCGAAAATGTGTGAAGAGAATGATGAGTTTTGAGGAAGCGAAAGAGGTGTGTAAGGACCGCGACTCCTGGCGCTCCGTCCTCTGACTACCCCGTTGGGGATACAGCGTGAAGATATGTTATGTTATATTTATTGTAGCAACAGTCTGGAAACACACGCGACGCAAACATGCAACCGCTTCCGTTTGTCTTTAATTCATTGTTCACATCGTCGCAAATACGAAAACGTCTAAATCGCATTAACGAACATATTACAGTGTCCTTATATGTCTAAATAATTTTAGTCATTCGAATGCAGTTGTTATTATTCAACATAACTACAAGAAATTAAATTTAACAAACACTTTTAACAATTTTTTTATGATTATTTACTAAATGTATAGCTAAACGAGATGCTCTCCACATCTCTCCCAACGCAACAACCCTACGTATCCGGCCGAGAGTAGGCAAGCGGGAGTCGACCTTCTTTTCTACATATTCCAAAAATATAAACGAAATTTAAAAAATAGCATATGTATTGAAAGTAATTGAGTTTATTGTATATGTATTAATGTTTGTGATGTCATTAATATTCATACATATCCTCACGTGTATCCCTAACGTGGTAGTCAGAGAAGATGAAGTGCTAACCATTACATATTTCTTTCGTCTCTTTAAATCACACACACACTTTCGATTAGGTATGCGAGTGCTTTTGAGATTTCCGTCAGCCGCCAATTGTGCATCACGCTTTCTGCACATTTCTGCGTACTGTATAATTTTTATTGGTGACAGAGGTCTAATGTTGCTAATTAAAAACTAGCACTCTGACTGAAGTCCAAAAACGTAGGATACGTTTGAAAATGGCTCTTTCATGTCAATGTTCCCCTAATTAGCAATAGGCTATGGCAGTGGGATTCATTTGTTTTCGATTCAGATGACACATTTTTTTAGTTTCCTTGTTTGTTTTATTGGTCACATTCTTTTAACCTTCGGATTTCTTTGAATTAAAATCTTGACGTGGTCACGCGGTGGTAAAATCTCTTATGTCGATTATTATCCACGATGTTTCCCACAATAATTTTAGATTAATAGTATTCGTAAAATTGATACTCATTTCATTTTATATACGTGATTTAACATTTTAAAATGTTATGCATAATATATTAGTATTAAAACATCCCACGCTCGACGAAGTTAAAATTGATTAGGAAAGAAATACAAGTTTGAAGGCACATATTATAAAAGCAAATAAATGTCTAAGCAGAATCGGGAAATGATTCATTGAAAAGTTTAGAATAGCACTTGCACTCACACCTATCACGTCCGCGTGTCAGGTTGGCGCGATCCCAAACACCATTACAAAATAAAGAAAAGAAAAACTGTTTAGTCAATGTTTAAATGAATGAAATATGAAACAAAGTTTTGCGTAGAATAAAGCTTGAGAAATTGCGAGTGCTATTATTATATTGCTAAATACAGAATGATCACAAATGTTGCCGTCGTTCACTATTTGATATTCAAATGCACAAAACTTACGCGCCTTTCTTTCTAACTTTTATCTCGATTTTGAATATGTCTTATATCTCATAATCTATACTTGTACACCAGTAACTAAACGCTTTAGAAACTAAATAACTCGTAGGGTTTTGTATTAGTTGAACTTAGAATTTAAAGCGAGAATAAAGACACATGTTATCGGCAGATATGGAAGTATTAAGATCACTACTTATCTAAAACAGTTCCTTCTCCGTAACGGAAAGTTATTGTCTAGGAGCTATATCTATTATTAATGTGTATTTTTGTATTGAATCAATTTTAATCCAATCCAAATCAACATTATTACCACAAATAAAAGGATTTCAGGAATGCTTTATTATTATTAATTCATACATATTTTTAAAATATACAATTAATGTACGTATAATACAATAAATTACGTGACGTCAGTTTATCATCTCCAGATTTATAGTAATAAGTAGCAGTAGATATAATGTCATACTATAACGAAGGGCCTACTATCAAATTACCAGGGAGAAGCCCTTCAGTGCCCATTAGGCGTGTCCAATCGATACGTCCAATGTGACACCTCTGTTTATCATAATATTATACTGAGTGCTTTAATCCATCATCCGATGTTATTGGACAACTATAGGATAAATCATTGATAAGGGTGCAAGGTTTTGAGAAGGTGAAATAAATCTTAAAATATATGTTACAATGATAGTACTGTTGGCTAATGAGTAATGACTGATATTTACTGCTTGTTTGGCTTTGGTAGCCTTAATTTATGATAGGTACGTATTGAATGGCAGCCCATTATTTTGATGGGTGAACTGGCATACTTTTACGCATATAAATTATTTATTAACTAAATCAATTGCAGTAAATCAATAAAAACACTTGTAGGTAGTACGAGTACTTATAACAACATACATTTTTTTTATGTAAAGGAAACCAAAACAAAGATTATAATGATGTTGATCTTGCTATTTCATATTTGTTCTCTACTGTTTCATTCATAACATATTTTCATTGAAAACATCCCTTGAAAATGGTTTTATAAGGGATATATTTTCAATGCTAATATATTGACAATGAAACAGTACGCAATAAAAATAAAACGCCAAGGAAGTGGAGAATTCGTGGGACTGGCCTATTAATAAGCCAATCCCGCGAAAATTCCATTTTCTACGCATCATCCATTGTCTACGGAGATGGACGTAATAATATATATATTTTGACGTTGCCATGGAAAAATCGCATCTGATTGATGTTCATCTATGACTCAAAAAATATCATATTGATGTTCATTTTCATTTAATGGAAGTTTCGCATTGGTACACCCCAGTAGTTTTTCATCGCCTGTTGAAGTTATGAACATACGTTACATAATATACTTAAACCCCTCATATCCACATTGGTTTTACTTATATTATTTATCTACCAGTGCCAGCATTCATTACCTACCACACAAATGCACGGATCAGCACTATTATACCTATACAGCCTTCACGGACGTGCCTTTTCAGACATGTTTTAGCTACCCAAAAAGGCACATAAAGCATTATTTAGTTTACGAACATGGTATGTTAACGAAATTTGGAATGTATTTGTCCTAGAAGACATTATATATATGAAGGGAGATACTTTCGTTTGCTAAAGAACACTAGTTCTAAGACATAGGGAGCTCAAAAGAACATGGAAATCCTTTCAGGTAAGTGTATTATTCTTAGTTGTGCTTCTCCATAATACAACTACGAAATAATAATAATAAAGCTATCATTTTATAATATAGTATCTCTTCCAGAAGTCTTTCAATATTATGTGAATATGCAGTGGTGTATTTAGCCTAGGGTCATGGGGTCCATGGTCCGAGGCGGCAGGCTACGAAGGGTGGCTCATGCCGAATAGCTATTCCTAATATAGAAGCTGACTTAACAAAATCTATTAATTTTATGACCTTGTCAACCAATTTGTGCATCGCAAAATTTGCAAATATTTAATAAATGGTGTTTATTGTTTTGGATGGACTTTTTTATTATTAAAATGTTTGCTTTTTTGTTAATTTGTGGGGCGGCAAACCAGGCCCAGGGCGCTAAATCTTAAAATACGCCACTGTGAATATGTGTAGGTAACTCGCGGTTTCGCTTGCATCAATTTCTCATAAACTAATGTGATAAAATCGCAAAACTAAAATAAGGATTTCATGAAAGTCGATCAAATGTTCAAACTTTTTGAAATTACTTTGAAAATACAAACAAAAGTTTTCTTTCTGTATGAAATGTATAGATTTAATACCTGGAGGCTAATTCTGACACGATAGACAAAATATCACGAATAGATATATTTCTATCCAAAATTATCGCATGTAAAAATATCATTTCGAAGGAAAAATATCTATTGATAACTAAAATTCAATTCTCGCACACAATAGACATATATATCGCAAGAGACTACGCATATCTATCACAATACTACCAACTCAAGGAGTTTTTACGTTCCGTTTTTCTCGACTGTGACAACATAAATTCGAGATCTTAAATTACGGTTTCAGTCATTATTAATATCTATTTTTAAATTCATAAAACTAAGTACTATCTTTAATTTTCGTATTTCTATGAATAACGAATAGTTTGGAAACAAAGTAGTTGTACAATTAAAACAGTTATTATTTATTTTAAAATGATTCGTTAATGTTGTAATGAAACGTAACTTTTCACGTCAAAGCAAAAACGAGAGAAGAGACCGCGATAATTGTCTATTGTTAACTCTTTATTTAGGCGAAACATTTTCTTGAACTCAACTTCAGTCAACTCAAAAGGATCTGACGCATTTCTTCGAATAGAGCTAGCATGTCTTGAAACTGAAGAAGCGGCAGCTGTCGCTTCTTCAAGAGTTCCAATAATATAGGCAGCCACCAAATCATCTATTGCAATTGTATTTGATTTTTCTTTATATACTTATATGTATTACAATTTAAAAAAAATAATAATATGTCCAATAATACCAAATTTTTTGTCACTCAAAGACCGATTTCTACCGTGTAGCAATAGAAATTAATTATATCGAATGTTAGAGACCAGTCGATGTAAGTCGAACGACGTTCCTTCGACATATATCGCAAGTGATATTCTGAGAATAGACAAATAAGCTTTCCATAGATAAAATATCAATTTTCGATATATATCTATCATAGATAAAATGTCTATTACGCGAGAATTGTCTCCCTGTAGTTATATTCTTCAACGTGCATATCATGGTTGTTTTAAAAAATGGGTGTCGTTAATATTATAATAATATTTAACTACTTTCAAACACACATATATATATATAAATATAATTATTGTATAAGAAAATATATTCGTAGCCGAGTATAAAAAAACACAGAATTAATTAGAGATCTGTTTAATTTCAGTTATTGGGAATCGACCAAATTAATTGATGTGATTTTGGAATTCAATAACATTGTGTAATAAGAATGAATAATTAATTTTGACGTATGTTAACGACGTTGGTTGTTGAACACGTTTCTAAATCTATTTATTATTTGTTCTATGTAGTACAGATGTAAAGACCGAATAAGTCTATGTAATGACTGTATGACGTCCATTTAGAAACTTTACCTATTTAATCCTTTTAGACTGAATGGACAGTTGATGGGATCGTCTGTCTGCCTGCCTACTGTCTGCGTCTGTACTGTTATTTGTTACTCGTTTCGCTTTTGTCTATAAAAACGAAATGAAAAAAGTTTTCCATCGAGATTATTTACAAACGTCGCCTTTGTAATATTGATTTTATAAATACAATTCAGAAAGCCTCTAGTAATTTATCTTCAGCTATAGCAATGGCAAATTTAGTTACTGTTAAACCAAAGTTATTGGTCTTTTGCATGTAGCCCGTTTTTACAATTGTACAAACTTAGAAAATTTTCTACTTATTCTTGTAAATAAAGACTGCCTTTGCTCGCTTTTTGTTATGTATTAGAAAACATGTAATACAATAAAACATAAGTCTGACAAGGAAAAACATTTTTCTCTTTTTTTATAAACGTTACATATAATTTTCACTCATGATTAAGTAATTTCGATCTTGATTTGAATTAGATTCCCATTTCCATTAATGTATTGACGGAAATACATACAGACATATCCTCATGCCGTATCCGTATAACGGGGTAGAGGACGGAGCGCCAAGCGTCGCGGTCCTTACATACTTCTTTTGCTTCCTCAAATCTCACCATTCTCCGCACACATTTTCGCCTAGGTATGCGAATGCTTTTGACATTTCCGTCGGCTAACACTAGCTATTTGATCTTCATAAGTCAATCTAGGTCTTCCTTGGCTTCTTTTACCACTCACTATCGTTCCATAGGTTTTCTTCGTCAGTCTTTCATCACTCATTCTTTTCATGTGCCCAAAACATCTTACCTTTCCTTTCTCAATTTTTACAATAACACTGTCGTGCAACCTTGTCATACTGCGTATGACATATTTTGTCCGCAAGGACACCGCACATATTTCTAAGAGATCTCATTTCTACTGCATTTATCATGCTTTCACTCGATTTCGGGCATATCCAGGCCTCACTACCGTACAATAAAGAAACACCGCATTATGTATGGCCATTTTGACTCAGTTGGATATATTTACACTGCCTACTGATGCGAACAGAGCACCGTTCACTTTATTGCCGGCTGCTACCCGTCTCTCCACAGGCTCTGAGGCCTCGATATAATGCCCTCACAGCCTGCAGTAAGGGGCCCTCCACGCCTTATCAGGCAGAAGACTCACAGTTTCTTTCCCACTACTCTATCGAATTCTTTTTCAACATCCACGATAGCAGAGAAAACCCTCTTACCTATGGCCAGAAACTTCCCCACGATAACGTGAAGCGAGAAAATATGTGATCCATACAACCCCTACCGTTCCTAAAACCACCTTGCGCTTCTCACAAATATCTTTCAGAAACATCTTTCATACGTTCAGTTAATACCTTGGTATAGACTAAAATATATTGTAAATGTAAGTTGAGAGAGATTTTTTAATTTTTTTCTAAGTTCGAAGTATTTTAATGTTGATTACTTGTACACAAATTGTTAATTTTAAATCATCTCTCTCTCTCTAATGTTTATTATATTTTATCTTATCATTCATTTCTTATTTTTGCTCTATTTCATTTGTTGTAAAATGTAAATTAATTGTATATAAGTTTAACTGGTAAGTTCTGAAGAAAGGGCACAGTCTAAGTAATTGGACTCTTATTTAATTTCATTAATTATTAACTTAAATGTCAGAGTTCAAGAGGTGTTTCTAAAATGGCGAAACAAGAAAGTAAAAGGACTTTATTGCTCGCTGTTTCTCCTAATTGTATAGAAAATACCATTGTACCTTTTTTTGCAGCATTTTATTCGCTGACATCGTGGGTTTCACGGTTCTCGCATCGCAGTGCAGTGCTCAGGAACTAGTGCGATTACTAAACGAATTATTTGGAAGATTCGATCAGCTGGCTAATGTAAGTCCGTTTGTTTTATAAATGTTTTCTTTGTCTTATAATTTTAGACATTTTGTTTACATTTAAATTATAGCTGAAAGTTGTGTATGATATAAGAAAAAGCACATTAATTTCTAACACTGCGCTACAAGTTGGAAACGAAAATCGATTTTAATAACATTTTCAGTCTTTGAAATCACATTATTTATTTGAAGTCCATAGTATCTAATACAGTTTAAACTTGTGTTTTTTGTGATTCTGCCTTTGGTGGAATTTTTTTAATATTATTCTACAACAGAGTGTATTAATAAATGTGTATAGTTATAATTTAGGCTGAATATTTCTAGGCCGCAAGATCGAAAATTTACCCAGTTGTATTATTTTTTGTACTGGTTTTTACAGAAAAATATGCAACAGAATATAAAAATTGACAAAAATATCAGTTTTTGTAATTTTAAAACACCGATTTAAAAATGTTGTGGAATACTAGGATATAGTTAATGATGTTTTATTTATCAGGATAACCATTGCCTTCGAATTAAGATCCTGGGTGATTGTTACTACTGCGTCTCCGGGCTCCCCGAGCCTCGGTCTGATCACGCTCGCTGCACCGTTGAAATGGGTCTCGACATGATTGATGCTATTGCGTAAGTAACTTATAAATTACTAATATCTATAGTATATAAAAATACAGTTTCTGTATGTTTGTGTTCGCAAATCTCGAAATCGAAGGGTATCGATCTACTTGAAATTTTGCATTCGAATATGAGCATCTCTTTAAAATTTATTGTCTTTCCTACTAGTTATTATTTTATTTATTTAATTTTTCATTTATCTGTATATGTGTATTCCATATGTATATTATGTATAAGTATAACATGTAGGTATGTAAAGAGTCTATTATATATTATTATGAATAGTATGTATGTTGTTTATTGTTTATTTTACATTGTTATCATTATATATATTTTTTTTTAATGTTTATATTCATGTCGATACCAGTTTTGTCACCATCTATCGTAAATGTACTCCGATGTCTAGCATTCCGTTACCCAAAGGTTGCCTGGAAGAGATCATTTTAGCGATAAGGTCGCCCAAATTGTACTATCTTTAGTTTATTCCTCTATTTGTAATATACTTTTACTGCTGCAAAAAGGAATAAGTAAATAAGTCTTAAAGTAATAATAAATAACTCTTTTTTATTTATATCTATATATTAAAAACGTAAATATTCGTTTGTTCAACGCACGCCACAGTAATGCGTGGCTGGGAATAGCTAAAATAAAATAAATGTAACAGAGTTACTCTGGAAATCTAATAATGCGACTAAATAATCAGCTTTTATACTTTTATTTAAATTCAGTTGTTTCGTGAATTACTAATACTAATTAAGAGCACCCAGCCATAAGAACATTAAGATATTATTTGTGAGCACCCGGCCATAGCGCGCTAACCGCTCACACAAATGATACGGCCTTTGTGGTATGATTTGTTGTGCTTATGTGTATTTAAATCTGTATAAGTGCGAGCAATTCATTTTCATTTGAACCAATTTCTGAGATTATAATATAATGTTAATACAATCCATTATTAAATACTAGCTAGCTCTTGCCCGCGGTTTCGTCCGCCGTCGTTTTACCCTTGTTGATTCGTCCATTACCTTCTTAGTATTGGAGCTCAATAACTTGGAGCTCAATGAAATTCCTAACAGAATTTCTCACTATCAAATCGAAAAATTATGAATATTGTTTATTATAATATAATATGCTATATTAATAATTGAGTGTATGTACAATACGTACATATATATTAAATAAGTTGAGTGTCTGCTTTCCTTTTTTAAGCAAAATTTTTTTTACCATCTCGTAAGGTAAAAGCTTTCTCATACGTCTGATTGATGATAGGAAGAAAAAATTAACGTTATATTGTAAATCACGGATACAGTGTAAAGAACATGATCTACATCTAATACTGAAATTATGTTATAATTACAGAGTTTATTATAATTATCTATTCTTAAAAAGTCCTGTTTTCTTTAAACGTTCGTTTGAAGTGAGTTTTATTAGTTCCTATTTAACATTATAAAAACAAAACGTTCGTCCTTTTTCATTGAAAACCTTTGAACCAATCAACTTTGTACACATAGAGGTATTGTGTCTAAAACATAGGGTACCCTTTTACATATACTTACAGTGTTTACCATTAATATATAATTAATTGTTTTCAATTTTTTCAATGAATGATTTCGAGGAAAATTTTGGATGAAGAGATACGCAGTATGACAGGGTTGCACGACAGTGTTATTGTAAAATTGAAGAAAGGAATAATTCGGACACATGGAAAGAATGAGTGATGAGACTGACGAAGAAAATCTACAGAGCGAAAGTTGAGTGGTAAAAAAGCCAAGGAAGACCAAGGCTGACATGAAGATCAAATAGCCAGAGTGTTAGCCGATTGAAATGTCAAAGCAAACTAGGTATATGAGTACATACCTAGTTGAAAGCATGCGAGGGGAATGATGAGATTTGAGGAAGCAAAAGAAGTATGTAAGGACCGCGAAGCTTGGCGCTCCGTCCTCTTTGACTACCCTGTTAGAGATACAGCTTGAAGATATATATGTATGTAACTATTTTCATTTTGAGAAAATTCAATGTGACGAAGTTATACCTGTAAGGTGACGCAGTGATAAACAATAATTTAATCTAAAATAGACATGCGCTATACTACCCTGCGTGTGCTAGCTTACGAAAAATACGAAAAACAGTTATTATTTTTTATATTAAAAACTATAGTTAATTTTAAAAATCCAAGTGGCATTTTGAAGCGTGTGTTTAGATTAGTCTACACCTACAATTTAGAAGCATAAATCGGCGGGGTTATTACCTAAAAATTTGCAGACAGCGACAGCCACGCGAGCACTGCGCGACCGGTGATTAATTGTAATAAAAAATTAGTATCATGTATGACGATTGCGTATCTATTATTCTTTGACTGTAAAATGTACTTTTCGCAGTAGATTTAGTGCCACTAATCAAATTACATTACACAAATTCTCGATTTGACAGCAGATATCGCGCGATATTGGCTGTCGCATGCTGTCTCCAAGTTACGTAATAAGCGTGCGGTTCCGTTAGTCTCTGTTATAAAAGAGGTTTCCTTGGTGTTTTTTTTTCTCTTAAAAAAGTTAGCCAATCGTGTGTTGCAACTGGCGAAATGAATGAAGAATCAGAGCGTCTAGACAAGTGGCAAGCGTTTAGTAAAATCTAAAGGTGGTACTTCACATGGCTATTTGTATTTGCGTATTTGGCATATTTGTCAAACAATTACCACGTGTGGACAGTATATTTGACAAAGTATTGGCCTTATTTGCCTATTTTATAGACGCAGGTGTTACTTTGCGGAAATCCATTTCAAGTGATAAATTCCCAAAATCTATAGCTATTTTCCGCTAAAACTCCAAAAACCACCAATCGGCACGTGTTTCGCTCCTCAACGGAGCATCCTCAGGATATACCAGAGATAGGACTCGGTCAGCTAATCACATTCGGTGCTGGTTAGCTGACCGAGTCCTATCTCTGGTATATCCTGAGGATGCTCCGAGCGAGCGGCTAGACAACTGGCAAATACTGCTCGTAAAAGGTGTCGCTTGGCTACGTTCTATACGACGGTTTTTACACGAATTTATGTTTCGTCTAATATGGAACAAAGTTAGTAATCTTGACTACCAATTTAAAATTCGTTACGCTAGCTAACGTGGTATTTCTCATTCTATTCTACTAGCGTTTACGACAGTTGAGCCACTTGTCCAGGCCCCCAGGTTACCAAATATCACTTTTATACATTTTGTAAATACAGATCCCTGCCGTCAAAATTTCCAATTCGTCGCTTTAATAACACCTAAATGAAAGATTTTTTTCTATCCTTAAAAAAGGCTAACGCTGTATTTTATGTTTAAATGCAAACGTGCCTAAGCTGAGATGTATTTTTGCGGATAAGAAAACAACAAGGAAAGCCTCTTGTTTGAAATGGAAATCACAGAGCGTAAAATGAAATTGCAGATGAATACTGTTATTCGCAATTAATGTTTTTAAATGTCCGAGTTATATATAATTGAATCCTGAACTAATATAAAAAGGGCAATTACGTTTTGATTTGGCTTGTCTAGCCACTTAAATACAATTAATTTTAAATACTTAAATCTTAATGTAATGTTGCTAATTTTATTATTATCTAATTATTTTTATTAGTATATGTTTACTTGTTTATGAACGTTTGAGTTACAATAAATTGTTCTCGTTCATATAATACAATAGGGTCTTGAAGTCCTTTAGTTGTAATTATATAGCCGTTTTTCTATTGGTTATTCATATACGAGTAATTTGAAAATATGACAATATTGGTTGAAACACTTTTTACAGTCTAAGCATTAATGTTTCTCGTCCAAAAGTGCTGAAGTAACAAAAGAAAATCTTTTACTTTTCTGAAAATTCTCCGTCGTTTGCTACTTTGACGTGGCGCATATCAATCATAGCTTTATAAAGGATCATTTTCCTACAACACTCCTCCATTAATTTTTAATTTACTTCACGAATTGAGTAACAAACTTAATAAAGTGTTACAGTAAACTATTTCAATAAATGAAAAATATTTTTACATTATTACATTACATTATACCTTATTAATATCAGGCATAGTGTGGAATAAATAATCATTTTTAATAATATAAAGCTAAAAAAGGTTCATCGATTATCGAAATGGTTTATTTAAATCCCACAGTATGGAGTAAATTGCTATTTTAATAAGTGAAGTTGACGTAACAAAAAATATTTCATCGGCTTTTGGTTCGATTTGGGCTTCAAAGTGTTGTTCTTTAGCGTGGCAGTTAGCTTTTAATAGCTACGGGAAACCTTCAAGCGTTAATTTGTTTGAAGATTAAATAACATCTTTTCAACTTTGTGTAATAATGGGTTACGAGATTGATTTTTTATAAATAAATAGTGAGGTTGTGCGGCCGACATCGGTACGTGCTAGCGGCGGCAGGTGCGCGGGGCGTGCGCAACGGAGCATGTCGCGATACGCGTTTATCTGCGCAATGGCTCATCAAAGGAGCAGCTAAATATAATCTTTGTGATCGTACCGTTCCCGAGAAGATCCTGGTTATCCTAGTACCATTTCATGCCACTGACGATGCCTTTGAGGAACAATTCATTTTTATCCATATTTATTTTTATAAATTCGTTGTGTAGGTTTTTTCATATTTTGTCAATAATCCGCTGTGAACTGTGAGATAATACTGAAACCTTTGTAATAAAGTACTACTACGAGTATATATAGGTAGTTTTAAAATTAGACATTAAATAAAATATTGCCAAGCAAAGGAATGTCCTAGTGATGCCAAATGCTTACATCTACCATTTACTCCAAGATAATTCCTGCATTTGGCTAAGGCTTAGATTACTTCACATTGGATAAAAATTTGTGTAATTCTTTTATACTACTCTGTCAAGAAAGTAGCGGGAAAAGATCAATAATACACGAAATGTTAGTTATTCATCCAAAATTATTTTAACACCTTCAAAGTATGCTCCTTCAGAAACGATACACTTACGCCAACGAATAATCCAATCATCAAAACATTTTTTAAACGCTTTTTCCGGAATTGAGTTCAGTGCTCGCCGCGAATTCTCCTTTATGTCTTCTACCGAATGAAAACGGGTGCCACGAAGTGGTAATTTGAGTTTCGGAAAAAGAAAGAAGTCGGCTGGAGCCATATCTGGTGGATAAGGTGGTTGCTCGATGGTATTTGTTGAGTTTTTGGTCAAAAATTCGTTCACAACGATGGCCTTGTGCGAAGGCGCATTATCGTGGTGCAAAATCCAAGAATTTTCTTTCCACAAATCTGGCCTCTTTCGTCGAATTTGCTCTTTTAAACGCTGCATAACGCGCAAATAATATTCTTTATTTACCGTTTGACCTTCCGGCACGAATTCTGAGTGCACAACACCGCGATAGTTAAAGAAAACAGTCAACATGAGTTTGACTTTTGATCGACTTTGGCGTGGTTTTTTCGGTTTCGGTTCAGTTGGAAGGCGCCACTCCGAAGCTTGTTGACTAGTTTGCATGTTAAACTCGTAAACCCACGTCTCGTCACCAGTAACAATACGTTTCATTAATGTTGGGTCGGAATTGACTCATTCTAGCATGTCCTCGGCTACTCTTATGCGATTGTGTTTTTGAAGAAAATTCAGGTCTTTCGGAGTCCCGAAAGACCTGAATTTTCTTCAAAAACACAATCGCAATCGGCTAGTCAGCCGAGCGGCAACATGTTTCATACCCAAGTGATTATTTAAAATGGTACGGATCGACTCGTGAGACACAGAAAGTTCGGCGGCTATCTCTCTCAAACTTGAATGAGTCACTATTTCCTTCACTTTTGCGATGTTAACTTCAGTTGCAGACGTTGATGGCCTACCAGAGCGAGGCAAATCTTCCATCACATCTCGACCGCTTTTGAACGCTTTGTACCACTCATAAGCACGTGTTTTTGATAAAGTCGATTCACCGTAAGCCTTCTGTAACATTTTCAAACACTCCGAACACGAAATTCCATTGGCGATGCAAAATTTAAGATCAGAATCCGCTCTATAAGATCACTTATATAAATTTACTAACACTTATATAAACTGTCGCAATTTGCCCCTCTTACGCGAATGTTAGTTACTTCTTTTGCCATCTCCCTATAGTCCTTACACAGCAAGTAAACTACAGCGCTTCTCTACATTTATATTAAAACTTCATTTATATCTGTTTGTTTATAAGTTCTTACATACTGCGGGTAGTGACAAGTAGATAACGTTCATAGTTTTATTACCTATTTGCTATGTGTATGATAATAATTGGTATTGATTCTAATTTTTCTAATGATAACAACATGTATGTCATATCTGATAATCTATACTCGTAGTCTAACCACAACCACTGACCTAAGGATTCGATGTCCACGTTCCCTAGTAATATGATACATATTTTTATATACTGTAATAGTCATCGTCAGCGACTTTGTCCTTATTTTGTTATAGATATTCTCAGCCGCACCAAAAAATATCTTAACTTACTCCCTGTAAGCATAAAATATTACTTTTCAGTAAAGGTCCATTCAAGCCGTCAGTTCCGAAGAGAATGACAGACAAAAAAAAATTTAAATAATAGCTAAGATTAGACATCCTCTAAATATATTGTGTAGACTCAGGTGTGTGTTACTTTGCGGAAATCCATTTCATGTGATAAATTCCAAACTCCAACAACCACCAATCGACACGTGTTTCGTTCAGCACCGGTGCTGGTTAGCTGACCGAATCCTATCTCTGGTATATCCTGAGGATGCTTCGTTGAGAAGCGAAACACGTGTCGATTGGTGGTTTTTGGAGTTTGAGCAGAAAATAGCTAAAGATTTTAGGAATTTATCACATCCTCTAAATAAACATAATTATAGTATGTAACCATGAATAGGTGTTACGTATTAGCTATTTCTAAATTATAAATAAACACTTCACTTTTATTTATATGTCACTTCTATTTTATTTATTATAATCTGCAGATAATTATGACTTGATATTTTGAGATTCCGTCTAAATATAATGTCATTTTAGTGCCAAAATGTAGGTTCGTAATTAAACATGGCAAAATTTTTTAGTTTTAGATAAAGATTGTCTCGAACATAATATCTCGAAGCTGCGTTTGATTTAATATTTTATCATTTTGATTCGATTTAATTTTTATTGAAATCGAAAGTGAATAAAAACATCTTTTGCGTCAATTTGAAAATTAAAGAGACGTGGTTTGACATGTATTTCAAATGGTAAGATCTCATTACCTTATATGTGTAATGTGTATATTGTATACTTAATGTTATTTTAATTAAATTTTTAATAGATGATGTAACTACTTTGTGAAGAACTTAGTTCATATAGATTTTATGGTTCAAAAACGCTTATGAAAAGTTTTTTCGTCTATTTAGATACGTCTTCTTACCTAATTTCATATAATTGAAAGGGTGAAAACTGCGTCATATGGACAGACACTGTAAAGGTCCCTGGGCCTAAGGAACCTAGACCAAAAACATTTTTCACATATTTACATACATATTTGGTTGTGTATATGCCTATCTTTATATATATAAATTTAATAAGCGCAATCAATATTAAATTAGGAATTTTTATAATGAAACGAAATTAACGCTTGCACAAATTAGACTGAATAAAAATGTTTAAATAATAAATAAACTTCAAAGAAATACTTGAGCAGCTGTCAACATAACTTGTCGCTCTTTATGATTACGAATACAAATTCGTCTTGGTCTTGACCTAAATTCATATTCACAAATCGATTTTACGTAAACAACGACATCAACTTGCCAATCATAGAATAGGGACAGCGTATAGTATCATAATTAATTAAATAGACAAGCGCCAATTTGATGAACTAGCCGAATTTTAGCATCTTGGACTTATTTATAGAAATGTTCGCTTACGTTTGTCCACAAACACGTGCCATTGGCACTTAATGTTGTACTCTCGACGTGTCGTTACGGAGTCCAATATCTGTGGAAAAATATCCAAACGGCAGAGTTTTATTACAATTTTGTGCATACCCGCTGTGTTCATGCAGCCGCCGCCAAATGACCCCAAGTAGGGTTTGTTTACAGTGTCAGTAACCACCAATTTGGCGCAGACTCGTGCATATTGTGTTTTCGTGCACTAACTAAAGTATTTCATTTGTTTTAAGAATTAGGTACGCAAATCCTTGCAGATCTGAGCAAATTCGTTGTACAGACTGCAAAACTGTACATTAGCAATTATTTATTTGGTAAAAGTAACATTTTTACTTACTTATAAATATAATATAGCGCTCATTTACCACAACGATGACGTAATTCAAAAAAGGTAATTTTACAGGAGAGCAATTTGGAAGTCTGAAATATCTAGTACTCAAGTGTGACTATTCTTTATGAGAAACAACAAAACATTTCAAGATAATACTCTATTTCAGGAGTGACAATTATTTTATATCTTCTTAAATTAATATAGTAACTTATATCAGTTCATTAATTTATTCATTTAGTCATTTTGTGAGACATAGGTACAAATATGGTGTTAGTGTTACTATATACTAAGAGCCTCTGTGCTCCGCCTCATGCATGACGTTACACACATCAGTAATTTGTATAAACTTATATCCGTAAAAACATAGTTACATAAATGAGTAATTTATGTACCTAAACTTGTGTCTGTAAAAACATATTAACTAAAAACGTGACGCTAGCGACACATATACGTACATAGAATGTACTTTGAAATCAGGGATGTTATGGAAGTGAAATTTCGGTTCTGGATACGGATACGGAATTAATAACAATATTGTACTGGTTTCAGATACGGTTACGGATATTAAATTATTTCGGACTATCCGCTATTTTCAGATAGTTTCGGTTACCGATATTAGATTTTTAAGGAATTGTAAAAGTAAAATACAAATAGGAACATATATAATTTGACTTTAATTCTAGGTAATCATTTATTTGGTTTTACGTGTTTTAAGTGTTATATAGGTAGTTAAAAAATTTAAAATGCAAAAACAAAATTATAATAATGAAAAATAACATTCGTAATTTCTATTATATTATTTTATATCTTTAAAGGAGTTATTACAACACATCAATCAGTCTTCACAAGATATTGCTAGCGTATTAAAGAGTAAAAACCAAAATTGTAATAAACAATTGGAATGTACACTTGTACTGTAATCTAAGTGTACATTGTATACTGTTTTGTTGTTGTATAGTATACAGTAAAACTGGTATAGATTAAAGTAAAAGTTGAAAAAAGTTTCTACCGCACTGTTTACATTTTGCAGAATCTGCCTTAACTTGGTCAAAAAATGTCCAAATTAAACTAGATTTAGGACGCATTTTGCCCAGAATAACAAATATGATAAATTTGCACAAATAACAATTTATTTAGTAATTTACACAACACTTTTTATCTAAGTACTCGTAAATGTTAAATTGTAATGTAATCCTACTATGACTAAGCAATAGAAATAATTAACATCACAGGGGACTCAGCGGTTAGTGTGTCGGCTCGGCTGGGCGAAATCAAAAACCTGTCATATTATTCGAAACTTTTATATCGGAGTCGGTTACGGTTACGGATAGATTTTTATTTCGGATATACCATAGTTTCGGTTACTGTTACGGAGCTCCATAACATACCTGCTTTGAATATATCGTCCTTGTCGGAAATACGCGATTGTGAATGCTTAGTTACTTGCGTACGTTACATTGTACGTTACATTTTATGTGAAAGGTAAGTACTAAATGTTCTTGGTACAAGCGCATGTTGATATATATTGTAGTTATTTTCAGTATTGGAAGCTGATTTACTCATAAGAGTTCTATTAATATACGAATTATAACGCAAATAGAAGATTTTACTGGCTATCAACTTAAATACGTAATAGAACGTTGTCGTAATAATCTACATGAGTACCTAAATACATATTATGTACTTGCACTAGTACATGTAGAACACCTCTAGGGGTGTTCAGTAAAAAGTGAGAATGCGTATTTTACAAGTAACTTTTATTAAATGTTTTTGTAATACGCTTGAAATTTCCTTTTTCTAAGCTTAAAATTCCATTCCCAAAGAACTCTTCATCCTGATTACCCATAAATTCCTGTATTGCAGCGGCTTTTGCTTCACCATCTTAAAATCGCTATCCTCTCACAGATACTTCTCAAACTTCGGAAATAGATTGCACCAGAGGCACAGTCTGGTGAATATGAAGGACCAGTTGTATCCCGTAAATCTTGGTCAACTTGTACTGGAGTAAAATTTTTCAGGGACAGATATATTCTGTTCCAGGCATAGTTCATTTTTTCTATTTTAACCAGCACGCTTCGTATCAGGAATCGAACTTCTGTTTTGTAAAAACAGAGGGTAATCAGTTTATTTTTTGTGTGGTAACTAGCAGATAATCCAGCTTTGCCAGCCGCCTCGTATACATGAGTACTATCTCTGCATATTTTATTACATTTATCATGCAGTTTGTAAGTTAGATGTTGTTTTTGTGTTTTCTTTATCAGTAATATAGGCTATTTAAATTTTTAATAAACTATAATGAGCACATTCTTAATATAAAGAAATGTGTTTAACAATATGTGTTAAAAAAATATTTCAAATTCGTTGAAAAATATAAAAGTTAAGATTAGTAGTGAAAGTACGAACAAAATAGGTATGTAAATCTTGTCTCTGTCACTTTCAGTGTTTGGGAATGCCACTGCGAATCTGTGACGTAAGAGTCCTTTCGGACACTGTACGTCACGCTATTGTCTTATTCCCACTCTATCTAGTGCTTAAAAGTCTTAATGTTTTTCAACGAATTTCCAATTTTTTTTGTCGTGTCAATATTTTTAATTTTTTAATGTAATGGTTACAAGTTTCAAGACTAGTCAATTAATGGCTTATCCAAGTAAATTATATTCAAGGGTTTAAAGACTCAAAAAGTTGTGAACAGTATTCCTGTTCGCAGTGGAAAAGCTTATTTCGCGTGAATATAATTTTGGATATTTTTAGACAATGAGATAGACGGTTGTCCATTTCGACAAACATTTTGTTTGCTATGTGATAGATAGGACAACATCAAAAGATCGATAATATGATATTAGTGGGTAGTAGGATTTGCTTTCGAAGCTCCACGCAGCGCGTCGTTGACCCGAGTAATTCTATATTCAGTGTTTGCATCAATAGTGACACGTGTCGTGTTCAGAGAGTTATAGTTGACATGGGGCTGAGCACAGGCAAAGAAACTGAACATAACAGTACATATTAGACGACATTACCCGTTGTTTGTTCTTTGCGGTCATTCATTTAATAAAACAACTTGTCAGTCTCAATGGCTTCAGAATATAATTTCTACTGTAGAAAACGAATTAAATTCTTTTTATTTTCTTTTCGTATAACCGATTTACATGTGGTTCGTTTTTACTCGACATTTTGTAATTTCTTTAATTAAGTGGTTATGCAGGTCACGTCAGACCTGTATTACTGCAACTAATATAGATAGGTATATTGTGATCTCCGCCATGAAAATAATAATAATAAATAAATATCCAAGCTTATCGGAACTAAAGAGAGCTTTTCACTCCTTTCTGTACATATAATTAAATTATGAGTAATTATATTTGTTTATCCCTACTTAACAGATTAATTGGTGTTACCGATTTACCTTTATTAATATCGATTCCGACATGTGCATAAGCTAATATGCAGGTGTTCCTACGATGGTTTGGGATGCTTTCATTTTAGTCTGAGATATTTTTAAGCTTTTGTCTTAGAAATAAAAATATTGAATTTGACAGCTTCGGCTGCTCATCTCTTCGCGCAGGTCGTAAAAGATGGCCTAGGAGTAGGAGTTAAGTTGTAATATAACGATAATATTTCGGTCACATTCAGTAAACAACCATCCCTGTCATCTCTAGTTACAAATAAGTGACGGTCACAATCAATAAACAACCATCACTTCACATCTCTTGGTAGCCAAGTTATTAAAGTGAACTTGCATATAGGCGATGGCTATCAACCTTTCACACTGTAGTAAAAAAACACGTAAAACAAAACCCTATAAGGAATTTCAAAATGTTCTGAGAATAACAGAGAGAGCAAACTGGGTACTTCAACTCCATTTGGCTGTTCTTCTCTCCCCTTATCTCCGAAACTAAGACCTAAATTATTATAAGATTTATTATATATATAAGGCCTTATTTAAAGTTCTTAAAGTTCTTCTGAAGCTTGTTCTTGTATATTATGAAAGCAAAACTTTGTCCTTTTGCTTGTCTTTCAAGCAAGAACTACTGAGTCAATAACTTTTTGCCCACAGAATGGAGAATTCTATACAGAGACCTCTCACCAAACCACAGGCTTATTAATTACTACTCACACACGAACGAATCCGCGGCTAAAAGCTTTTTACTAATATTTTCTGGTACGTTATACGACATTAGAGAATTCAGTGTGTTTACTAATATTTCGTAACGCCATTAGCCAAGGCGCAGTAATAACAGGGAAAATTAACATATCATAATTGTTTAGGCTTCTCGGATTAACTTCTCATCTGCCTACGCTAAGTTAGACCCGGATTATAATTCAATTTAGCTTGACACGTCAGTGTGTTCAAAGGAAGTGTTTCAACTTGATTTTGGTTTAATCATAAATTATTTTGACATTGTCATCTCTGCGCTTGTTTCCATATTTCAATTCTGTACTTACATTTTCGAGAATGTCTTAAATTTTATCTTTCTAAAATTAGTAAAACGAAGCGCTTATGGCATTAGTTTAGTGTTTGATTGTGGCGTGCCTGCGACAGACACAGGAAACCTATCTGACATAAAGAGCAGTCTAATTTGCTCTGATTACGTAACTTTCTTCCACGACAGAAAATGAATATAAATTTGACATTTTAGTCATCGTTAACATCACCGAGTTATGTGCATTTTGGAAATAGGAATACCGGAGCGAATGAATTCTTATATCCATTTCCAATTATGTACAATTCGACTCCAGGTATCTATTTGTGAAAAGTAATGGTTCAATAACGTAGACATAAAGTAAAATAAATAAAGTTTAGAATTTGATTAATTGGGCAGCAAAAGGAAATTATTACTTCTGATTTTTACCCTCCTCCTCCATTTTTACCTTTTTACTAATCAAAGTTTAAATCCACCTTGTTAAGTTGACGTATATAATGGTACGAGAGCGCAATGAAATAACTCAAGCCTATATCGTGTAACAGTTTGGAATGGATTTAAAGTGTTAGTACTAACAGAACTCATGATGGAAATCATTGTGTGCCAGCGTGCAACCGATAGCACGTATTTTTTCTACCCTCACTTCCGGTGAATATTTTGCACCGTTAACGTACCTATAATGTAACAGCTTAAAATTACTTCATTTATACATAGCATTCATAAAGTTGTATAAAAAACGTTGGTGTGCCTCATTCAATCTTGCTGCAATGTTTCGGTACACCAACTTTTATTGTCTATTTTTTGGGACGTTGATGTATCGAGTAAGTTCCAAGTTAAGACTAAATGGAAATGTATATTTTTTTCTATAAGAAAATATATGTGTGCCACATCAATGCCTGTTACAAGTGCCTGGCACACCACTTTAATTTCCTGATACCAAAAACTGATATCATACAGTTACAGTTGCGTCTTTATGTCAAGAGAATAAAGTCAGTTATTAAATAACATGTGACACGCAACTTCTAGAACTTCGCATTGTTAACATTAAGTTGTAAGACTATTGATTGGTATCGATAGAATTAAAAACAGGCAAGTGTGAGTCGGACTCTGCACTGCGAGGGCTCCTTACCCACCGTATTCGTGTTATGTATTTACTGAAAACATATGTCGGATTCAAAAACAAACTTCATTTTGCAGTTGAAAAACACGTTCTTTCATACTCTCCAACTGCAGATATAAATTTGTACACAAATTTAGTTCACTTTCTTAGGTTATCATCTGTCTGACTTTTTTTTCTGTCCGACCACTAATACGCAACAATACGATAGTAGATTTATTGACGTCAATGAGATTTTTAGAATCCAGTTTTAAAAAAAAATTTTGAATTAGAATGAGAAACACAAATTTTTTCAATATTAACGCAGTCTATTCTACGTTGGTACGTTAACGGTGCAAAAAATTAACTGGAAGTGAGGGTAGAAAAAATACATGCTGTCGGTTGCATGCTGGCACACAATGATTTCTATCATTAATTCTTTAAATATTAACACTTTAAATCCATTCTAACCTGTTACACGATAGGCTGGAGTTATTGCATAACGCTCTCAGTCTATAACTACAGGTGTAGGTACTAGATCACTAATTATTATGTCAATAAGAATGTTTATATAGGTGGACGATGAGAAGGACGTACGTACATAGAATTAATTCGAAATCTAAAAATTGTAAAAGCTTTAGTACAGGTAGCAATAATTGTTGTATTAAATTATTTTTAATATTTTTTTTCTTTTCTGGAAAATTAGCGTAAAAGGATTTATTCAAAATAAGTTTTTTGATTTTGTTTAATTAGGAACTGTAATTCTGAATCCAAATCCTAATATTTTATTTGTCGATATAACAATATTTTATTTGTCGATATAACCTCGGTTTATGGTAATAACTAATAACCTGAACTACCTAAATTTAATTTAATAAAATTGATTGAGAAATATGTTATTAAATTCATTAATTTAATAAAATTTAAGTTTGCAAATATTAACGTATGTATGTACTTTTTTGTCATTAATAAATCAATACGAGTAAAAAAATAAAATTTAATAAAAAAATTAAATTTGGTAAAATTTTATTTAGGTAAATACTTGGAAGCTTTAGAAAGCGAGGTAATTGGAAGTTATATTCAATCAATGCTAAACCACACAGCGTTTTTGTCCATAAAATGAGTTTTCTCTATTTACTCCGTAAGTCATTCTTGCTATTGATAAGTTGTGGAATTAAATCCGAATCCGTGCTATCTTGTTGGATATTGTACCAGTTGACCTAGTTCATGATTAACAATGTACATTAATCAATGTTGTCTTCCAAATTACTTTGTGTACAAGAATAAATAAGTAATATGTGTGTCCACATGTTAGTATTAGAGATAAATATAAGATTGAAGAAGTTTTCGTCTATATTACGTACTTCTGTATTATTATAATTTGCCAAATATGTGACTGATCCACATTTGGCACGCTTGATATGAAGGAAGAGATATTAATTCGTTACCACTTAACAATAAGCTAATATGAATAGCTGCAGTAAAATAACAAACACTAACACTTGAAGAAAGCAATCGTAAAAACGACTGTAATTATTGCTGGTTCATTTATTAGAAGCGATTTGAAGTGGTTCTGAATGTACTCCTTGAACGCGAATGTGCCGTTTAATTACAAGGAGCTCGGGAACAGCTAGCGAGAGGCTTTCATTAACAAAATTAATACATTAACACGGAATAGAAATAAAACGTTTTCAACAGTTTAAATGAAGTATTTTTTCTCTACGAAACCTTATTAGCGTGATTAAATGAAATACGGTTCCATATTCCGTAAAAAATATATTCTTTGGAAACGTAATTTAAAAATTTTCTGCGACAGTCTGTGACATAAATCTTTGTTAGCAGTAATGCTATTTCCCATTTATTACATGCGGATAGCGCCCTCCTGTCCACAACTTAATTTGATGTAATTTGAATTTCGGTGTCTTACTTATATCGTTATTATTTGAATGATAGCCAGAATATAAATTCAAATAACTAATCTCAAACTTACCATGTTTACCGTTATTTCAATGTGCTCTGATGCCAAACTGTATGCCATTCGTCTTAGAGCCGCGTTCCCAACTCTGTAACTTCTTTATTTACATACACCCAAACACCATGTTTTTAAATACGTGATTTATTTTGAAAGTAAAGAGAGATACCACCAGCTTGTTTTTGTTACGTTTCTTTGATATATTTTACTTGTTGTTTAGACAGTTCACTCAGGTTATTTATCTTTTTATCTACGAATTTTCTAATGTGTAGAATTGATGAAAGATTTAAAAGTATAGTAAACTCAGTGCCAAGTTATTTTGCTACGATACTAAGCAGTAATCTAAAAGTCGTTTCAAAAACATTTGGCTTGTTAAACTTTATCAAACATTGAAACATATCCCGAAATAGGTAACGTTAACGTTTAATGAAATAAAAACAAAACATGTTTCAAATAACGAGCGTGAAGGGATACTGAAATTTACTTTCAAGGTTTTTTTTCACTGAAGTAATATTGTTTTTGTAGATTTATGAATTTTAAAAAGACTGTTTATTTTTAATGCGGGTATTAATCATAAAAATTATGTAACGGTGTATACATACCACAACTATCATCACAATAAATTATTCGTGTTTTTTTATCGATATAAAATAAATGATTCTAGTTCAATCGATACAATCGTATATATTTTTTTTGATTATGTATTGTACAACTGTTAAAGTATCTGGTCGATAACTCACACTTATGTTTTTCGTATCGAATTTATATCATTTATAGCGAATGTGCAAAAGTAGAAAGAGGCTTCGACTGCATGATAGGGCAGCGCATGAAAAAGTATGAAGAAGTCATTGTTTGAATACACCCAAAATATAAAAAAGACAATCTACATGTACCTAATTAAATTTTTTTAATCAAACATTTTATTCAAACTATTACTTATTAATTTTATTGCAGGTCAGTGGTAGAAGCTACAGATGTACAGTTAAATATGCGCGTGGGCATTCACACGGGGCGAGTGTTGTGTGGTGTATTAGGTTTACGGAAATGGCAATATGATGTATGGTCTAATGATGTTACTCTCGCCAATAACATGGAGGCCGGAGGAGAAGCAGGGTAAGTAAAAGCAGTGATAATAACAGCGATAAGTTGGCAATCAGTACAGACGTAGTCATGTAGGCAATATAATCGATTTATAAATGAATGTTGGTGTGTGTCTATTTGTATAAGATTTATGCACATATTTCAAATATTTTTATTACGTAACTAGCTGTGCACCACCGAATTACTCTCTGAAAAGTTCTCTACCTACCAATAAAAGTTTTTATTAGCCCCAGACAAACATAAAACTTTAAAAAAAACAGGCGGGGCGTTTGAGTTTTGGTTAACTGTACTCGAGTTTATAAAAAAACCTTTATTCCAAAATCAGATAATTACATTTTATTTATTTCTAGAGAAGACTATAGTACTCTCTAAAAACATATTTTTCATTGTAATTATGATACAAGATATATCCAATAAAATTAAAGGAAAGCTGTGGCTGCTATTTCATATCCCTATTAATTATTAAGTCATCAATTTGTGAACGATGTTTCGAGGTTGTTTACGTAATATTACATGAAATCCTCTTCTTCCGCCTAAGCAAATATTTCGGATTCATCATCATAGATCTTTTACTTGTTTCATACATAATTAATTACAAGAGGAGCGAGTGCCGAGGAACGTCGAGAAATATGTTGTTTAAATATAGATACGCTTCTTTAATAACATACAACTTCCCGTTATTAGCATTTGTTGTTTCGTATAATTTTCCAGTCGGGTGCACATAACGCAAGCGACACTGGAGTGTCTCGGAGGAGCCTACGAAGTGGAGCCAGGGCACGGCGCTAGTCGAAACGCGTACCTCAGGGACCATTCTGTACAAACTTATTTTATTATACCGCCGCCGAGGCGAAGAAAAGTAAGTCACATTCTAGTTTAAATCATCAACACAAAGAGTTGTAATTTGTATATTGTCTTGAATTTATGATGTATTCGTCTGATAATGGCATCAAAGAACGACTAAAATACGAAGATAAATTACGACTTAATTATGACTCTTAAGATTGCTGGCCAGAAATTTAATGGAACTTTAATTAACTCTAATACGAAATGTCTTAGGTTTCTATTATGTTGGAAATAGTGAGGTTTTGTAAACCATATTTGATTATGTTTGTGGTAAAAGGGACCTATCAGTTAGTCACCAGTTACTAGTGATATCTAGAGTGTCTAAGAGCGTATGTATATAACTTTCTCACATGCGGATTACGCGTTTTAACGCGTGTTTGCAGCGCTTAAGTTTTGATATACAAGGTATTACAAAAATACCCTATACTACCGAAAGGGGCTTGACGTACCCATGAAACTGAAAACTTTCCCTAAGTCACATGGGTCGAAATATGAAAAAAAAATTTGGTCGTCTCATACAAAATTAACGCTCAGCTGATGAAATTAGTATGAGAGTTCCAAAATTTTTTTTCATATTTAAAACCCATGTTTCTTGGGGAAGTTGTTCAGTTTCATGGGTACGTCAACCCCCTTTCGGTGGTATAGGGTATTTTTGTAACACTGTATGTTTGCTCTTATTGTTAATTACATTAATAATTATATTGATAGAAACACGCATAAAACGTGATACGGACGTTCTTTTTTTATTGATTTTGTATTGCACTACTGTTGACGAGTCTGAAAAAAAACGCAGTTGCAACACTTTTGTAGTGCGTTTTAAAACACGCGGTTGAATTCATCAACGTGTACACTTCCAATGCATCATATTTGCAGCACAGTACAAGTAAGCATACAGTATTCTATCTTCATACAAACGCTCCCAAACGACGCGCTCGAAATCTCGACATTTCTCGCCATACAACAGTCGCGAGTGAGCCGCGGTTGTCGTCGGAAGGTATAAGACGCTCCCGCGCATTTACTGACGAAATATTATGTCAATCAAGTTTACGAGCATAATGTTCAGTGTATGGATTTTTGAATACATCTATATTGAAACCGGAAATATTTCTCTATTGATAATTTGTAGGAAATATATTATGATAATGATCTAGTGAATTTATTGCTGATTATTAATTATACTGCACATAAAATGTATTTTTTTTGTCCATTTCTACCATACTAACTCACAAACTTTTGAAACTAGAAATAAAATACTAGTAGAATTATATAAATAAAAACTTATTTAATTTGCAATAATATAAAATGAAAAGATAATATGACAATTTAATATAGTACCTATTATCAAATACGTAACCCAAGAAAAACATACAGTCCAAGTCGGTAGCCCTATTGCGTGTTTACGTACCGAGCGACCGTAGGTAATTATCTCTAAGACACTGCCGAGATAGCATACTGTATGCTTACTTGTACTGTGTTTGCAGTGTGTCTTAATTGCGTGTTACGCGTGTAAAAAATACTTTTTATGCACTTGATTTATTATGTATTTTTTAGATGTGTCTATCAACTGGCGTGGGTCTCGGGTCAGCATCTCGCCGCAAACTCTCTTTTAAAAATGTATCTAATGTGGTGGTTCAGCTTCTGCACTCAATAAAGTTCAATGTGGATGTGCCGTTTTCAAATATGGCCGCATCGCCTCAAGAACTCAAAGCTAATGCTGCTAGGAAGGTATTTATGGAAAAATTAGAATTAATATAGTATTTGAATTAGAAGCAATAAGTAGTTGGTTTTACATGTTTTCCTATTCGTATATTGACGTTTCAAGAATTTCATCTTGAATTTGGACACGACTAAACAGTACGTAGTCGATGTTTCCGGCTTTTTCTATTCTCTAGGTTGTTTTCTTTGAAGTGTTAAAATTTTCACATACGGATTTGCTTCACAATCTCGAAGGTAAGTACTTTGTTTTTATGGTTAATTCAATCCTATTCTTAATATATATATAATAATTGTTAAATAAAAAGTAATAATAGCTCTAATGGACTTATAAAAGACAACAGGATGTTTATAAAGATAATTTTTTTAGTAAGTCATAGTTAAATTATTCAAGTATTACCATTGACGTACCGGCTTAGATAAAACATTCAAACAAAATTATTAAAAAAAGTTTTAATAAACTCACGAATAGTCTTCTGCTACTTTTAGACAATCTGCAGTTTTTATTAACACAACCTATAGCGAAAGCGAACAGCACCCGCTTATAGAAATCGCAGCGGAAAGTCGTTGTGTGTACCCACCCACCTTAACGCTCCAGCGTGGTCGGTGTGAAGCCGTGAATTACTCTTATGCGAGTCTATACCCGTGAAGTGTCGCATGCGTTAAGCGTGTCCTGCCCACGGGAGCCATTCTAGTGTGCTCGGTGTGCCAGGTGCTGGACCTGCGGCGCGCGCTGCACGCGGAGCCGGGCTCGGCGGAGGCGCTGCGGCTGGCGTCGCTGCGCACGGAAGACGTGAGCGCCGCGCTGCGGGCCCCCCCTCCCGCGCCCTCCGCCGCCCCCCACCACCACACCTTCGACGCGGTCATGCAGCACCACGCCCACGCCCTGCGCACACAGCCCACGGTCGCCGCACCTCGCACACACATACATGTCTCACCACGCTCCCTTATTGAACGCACACTACACACTATACACCTGTGTCGGTCGTCATTCACTCAGTCGTATCGTTCATCGATGCGATCATTTGACCGATTCGATCTCGGTACTTGTCGATGTTTAATTAATTGTTTAGGCCATTTAATGTGATGAAAAGTGAAATTCAGAAAAATTACACATTATTTTTAAAACACAAACAATAAATTATAAATGCGGCAAAATTATAATTCAAAACTATAAAAAATATGGAAATTGTAAAAGATCGAATTAGGTACTCATATACAATCATTCGATCTTTCATTTAAATCAAAAATACAATTATGATTGTATCTGAATACAATCAATGGATCAATGATTGATTGAATCATTTGATCGAATCTTTTTCAAATCAATACCTGAACGATCGAATCTTTGAAAATGAACGATTGACACAGGTCTGACGCACACCACCGCGCACCGCCTTGCCTCGCTACGGCTAGTCTTCAGACTTCTCGTGTTACGTTTAATATTTGTAAACATCTTAAATATGTGTATCTATTGCCCTATAGTTTAAACCGCGTAAATTATATACTCCTGCTCTTTTTATTTACTGAATAACTCCCATCGATAAAGATCTACATCAGTTGTAACATGTAATACTATACATGAATATGGCAAGAGTGTTTCTACAAAAAATATGAAACGAGTTGCCAATATATAAAAAAGAAGAAGAAGACTTCTCGTGTTGTCATCTCATGTCCCAAGCATTCCGTGATGTTGACGAGTAATTCTATACAATCTGTGTCAATCACATCTTCACTGTTATAGGAGGACCTATCCATGGTCAACAATAATTTTGACATTTATTGATGTGGTTTAGTCTTACAATTACTGTGAAGTTTGTCGCTGTAAAATCGGATAAGAAACCGACATTTTTGTTTTCGAACACTTGACAGTTTTAAAAATGGAAAAGTCTAATGAAATAACTAATCTGTCTTAAATATATGTGTCATATATGTATGAAATAATGTAACACATATTACATTAATGAAGAGAACAACACACAAAAGAGCACAAGAAAAAAAGATAATCACACACATCACACAGTGCGCGACACAAGTGTAACCGAAGGACTGCGCAGAGTGCTCCATATAAAAAAAATTGAATACAATGTGACGTTCATAACAAAAGTTATTCCTAAGTACCACTACTTTCATTTGATACTAATTTCATCAATGTCCGCCGACAGCCGAAAATGCTCATTCTCAAAAACACGCGTGTTTTTATATATCGAAAAGAATGTCTACTCAGTGGTGGCCCTAGTAAAATTTTTAGGTGGTGCGAGATCTCAAAGTGGCGCCCTTACAAATATAAAACTTTAGTGCTCTTTCATTTGCAATTCACGTGCAATTGCATTTTAACCTAACAACAACACGATTTGCGAGCGAGATTTGGTCGTCGATCAGTAACGAGTGGCTAGTGGTCACATTTCGGTTGATTTTGCCCGTCCATGACGGCGCGGCGCCCGGTGCGCTCGCACCGCTCGCACCGCTCGCACCGCTCGCACCGCTCTAAGGTCCCCACTGTGTCTGCTATACCTAGTGTGCCACAGCAACGTGTGGCTGGATTTTAGTAATACAAAATTAATAGTTCTCGTAATGTATAATGTATTAATGTAATAATAAAATTGATACACATACAAACTGCGAAAGTATCGTCTTAATTAATGACAAGATTTTCCTTAACTTATAAAGTTTCAAGTTGTAAATTTGCGAATTGTTTGTTTAATAAAAATGTTGTTTAAAAGACATAAATGAATGCCTGTAGGTATCCACACTTATATCTCAGTAAACTAAAAAGCTAAAACAATCACGTATGTCGTTAGTTCTACGAATAAACTTTGTCTCGAAACCTGGTGGTCAACCCAATTTTTCTCAATTTGTGCGCGTCAATAAGAGAACGTATATTTGCACACACTTATTTACTTTTCTGTGCAACTTCAAACGTCCTTTAGATGCCATAAACACTATGAACACGAACTGATATGTACTACTACTATACTTTACTATATACCTACTATATTTTTATTATGTATTATGTACTATACTTTAAAATAAATGCACAGAAAAGTACTGTTTAAGACATAAACGCATTCTCATATTCATATTTTCAAATTGATATATAGTTGGAATTATTAAATTGGAATTTTCAAATGCGTTTATGTTCAAGCTTTGCACTGTAGGGCGCAACAAAATATGTGGTTCGCAGGTTAGAAGTAGCTGAATTAGAAGTACCACATTACTGTTTCGCTCACGGCTACACGATTTTCCGCTTAAAAAGTTTGTACATGAAATGCATTGATTAATATCTTATTCGTAATTACAATGCGTTTCATATGTGTGTCGAATGATAACCTCGCTTATTGGTTTCCTAGTAGTTAGTTTGGTTTTTGAGTGATGATTTTTCGAACTAAATCTTTGCTGCTTTCAAAAGCTTTTTCATAAAAGCTGCTGAGGTGATTTTGCAAGGAAGATTAAACTATTTTAAAGGGTTGTTTGCTAATTACTAAACAGAAACTTTGTTCAAAAGATATTTCAAAAGATATCATTATCAAGAACATTTATACATTAATTAAGCATCATAATCATAAACGATTTGAACCCTAATCGATTTATGCCAAATGAATAATCTGCACAATTTTCATTATCCTTATTACATATCTCTCAGCACAAGATATATTTATATCCGTAATTCCCGGATTTTTCTTTATTATATGTATGAGCTGGTGGTTTGTTCGAATTTTTCACTCATTGTTCTTTTCAAAACATTTAACTACGTATAACACGTAAAGTTTAAACTCGGTACATGTGATTTGTTTCGTTGGAAATATTTCCTTAAAAAATTGAAGTTCTTTACGATTGTCTGTTCTTTTGTTGTCTGAAATTTCTTTTCGTTTTTTTATTGCATAATTGGCCAATGCGATCTTTTCCGATTTTCTATATCACAAGGGTTAGACAATGCGTGGAAGACTGAAATACACCAGCAATTAACATGGTGTCTGCTCGTTGTTTTTCAGATATTCCGACCTTGGACTTTATTTCCACAACAAATACCCGCTGAAACAGTAAGCGCAGACAAAATTGTTCATGTGTATTATTGTTTTCCACCAGTCACGGGGCAACACACTCAAATATGTAACCCCAAAACTTACCTTATGCAACGTTTATTACTTTATAAATTACATTTTATTGCGAAGAAAATGTTTCTCTTTTCAACTCACTTAAAATTGATCAGACGTGAAAGAGATGGTTATATTATAGAACGTGAGCACTCAAAACCTCACTATCACTATTTAATATTGGAATACTTTTTCTTTCGAAATTGAAATAAATGTTATTTTGTATCTAATATTGTTTTATATGATTTTGTTTGAATAAAGTCGGATGCACTGAACTGTGTTTCACTCGCTGCCCCAGCTAGCCACCTCGAGCACTAGAGCATGGCACTACCTTTACTGTCTATTAACTTGCATGGAGTGAGCTGCCCATACCATCATTACTGACATTCATACATAGTACATATATTGAGAAAATGAATTTGATGATTTCTTAATTCTTATTTCTTATAATTTAAAACCTTATCCGGTAAAGATAGGTATTACTTAAGAAATAATCAAATACCACGATCAAGTATCATTCATTATATTTCGCCAAACATGAATTTTCTATTAAGTGACTGTGTTAACTCTTGTTGAATAGAAATATCTAGAAATTCTGTCAGTCTTTTTCAATAATTCTTATATAATTTCAATGTTTTGTTTAAACTTCATTTATTGTCATTTTAATAATGTGATGCTGCTTCGGAGACCGGAACTTTTATGTTAAGGTCAGTTTGAAAATCTTTGATCGAGCATGGAGTCGGCATGTGGTGTACCATCGTACCCCGACCTCAACAACCTTTCAGTGTTTTATCCCTTATTATTAATTGTCAATTCTTCACGTTTCGTTGGATTTCTTCGTGTCCCCTTTTCTGTATTCAAGACTTCCATTTCATTCATTAAAAGTAGATGTTAATGTCATTAGGCAACGCAAAAGTAGATATACAATAATATCATTCAATTAGAGTAACCTTTTATTGTCTACCTACAGAATAAAGTAACCGAGAAGTTCAAGCGGCCTTTGAAAAAGCGTCACTCGTCTGTGTACCATCAGCCCACAAATCGCGTGAACAAGTACTTGGCGCAAGCGATCGACGCTCGCTCCGTGCATAGAGAGAAGGCGACACATGTACATTTGCTCACATTGTGCTTTAAGGATACTACTAAGGAAACGCAGGTAACGCCAGAATAATTTTAATTAAAATAGTTATTTTTGATTTTTAAAAGTACACCGTAATGTACCGCCAGCCCAGATGAATATAAATTGCCAATACTTATTGTGTTCTTCGTGGGTTCTTCATATTATGGACTACCTATTATCTCTTCAGTGTGATACTGAACATCATGATAATAAGATTAAAAAAATATGTGCCTACTATACCATTCAGAATGTAATACCACTTATAGTAAAACTTCTTTTAAATCTGTTTAGGAATTGCTATTTGAATACAATATAATGTGTTTTCGTACATCCATCTTTTCTTGCAAATAACTCTGTAACGTGACACCTTAGGATATAGCAACATTAGTAATTTTTTGTTCGTTTGAGTATCCACAATATATTTATATAGGTTATATCGTGCGCCGTAATATTAAAAAAAAAGAAAATGGCGGCCGTTGAGTATGGCAGGCTCCGAACAAAAATCTTCAGACCCCATTCAATTAATTTATTATTAAAAATTTATTTATTTATTTTTTGATAATGAGTAATTTGGAAAATAGACTACGTACTGTAAAATAAACCAAAGTTCCTTTTCGTTCTATTTTCTGTAGTCACTAATAACACGAGAACTACCAAGTGAATTTCAATGCAGCAAGTTTTTTTTTTATAAAATAGGGGGCAAACGAGTAAACGGGTTCCCTGATGGAGAGTGACCACCGTCGCCCATGGACGCCCGCAACATCTGGGGAATCACGGGGGCGTTGCCGGCCTTTAGGGAAATAGGGAAAGGAGGGGTAGGGGGAGATGGGCCACCGTCACTTACCGAACGAAACAACAGCAACAGATGCTGTTATTTCACACCGATATTCTGTGAGAGGGTGGTATTTCGCCGAGCGAGCTGGCCCAATTCGTGCTGCAATGCAGCATGGCTCTACCACTTCAATACAGTACAAGTACAGACTAACAGTAGTTGTGCCACTTCAATACAGTACAAGTAACAGACTAGTAGTTGTGTAGTATATACAATAGGATCGTTGGATAAAAAAATTTCGTGTCTCTGACCAATGACCATCTGAGCAATGCGAGGAGGTCGGTGCCTCTACCCATAAGTTTTGATAACTGTATTCACTGTAGTCGCTAAGGTTAGACATCATTGTAGAGAACGATGGTTCTTTTTATGCTAAATATCGTTTTACAGTACCGTGCATCAACAGACGGGGGTTGGGCTGGGTCTCTGGGTGCCGCGTTAGGTGCTTTGGCAGCTGCTGGAGCTCTCCAAGCCGCTATATTGCCTCGCACCACGATTCTTCTCCTTCTATTCGTAACAGCATTCGCTTGGTCTGCCGCGGTTCTAGCTTTGACGTTAGCAGCGCGACTGAGGCTCATACCATGCGATGTTTCAAGGCCATTTGCATTGAGAAACGCAATCACAACGTTCACGATCGTACTAGGTTACGCTGTGGGACAAGTCAACATAGTAAGTACCAAAAAAATTACATAATTTTTAGTTACATTTCCAATACGGTCTGTCTTCCCCTCACCTTTGTAAGAAGACGCCAGATGTCTGTTTCCAGCAGTGGTATATATATATATATATATAAGCTGACACAGATTATTATTTTTTAGGTCACATGTAGGGAGGTAGACGTCTGTAGAAACTTGACGGAGAATGTAACAACAATGGATTTCATTCGTTCCACTGCGGGAGACTTGGCTGCTGAATTATGGAGCAGCAACGACCATCGAGCCTGTCCGATACCGCTGTACATAACGTTGGGATGCTGCCTTAGTATGCTCGCCGTGGCCGTGTTCCTCAGACTTCCAATATTGGTGAAGGGCATACTTCTAACTGTTATGACAGCTGGCTACATGGCTGTTATATTGGCATATCACAAGGATTTGTTCGATTGCTACGATCTTATGACCGAGTAAGTGTGCTTTGTTCAATTCAAATTACAGATACTTAAATCTAATACAGTAGATGTAGGTTCTATTTAGGGACGTCCGCCAGGCTGCAGACGGGCTATCGGCCTCTCTCAAGAGGCGGCTATTCAGTCCAATTCCCTGGATTGCAGCTCCGATTACTGCTGGTCTGATGGTCTTCCCGCCCATGTTTGATCCATGAACCTTCCGATTTTCCTACAAAATATGAGGAAATCCTTTAGTTCAGTATACCTTAGTTCTGCCTCTCTGCGTGTCTGAACCTAGTGTGTGAAATCTAATGTTTGAGTACTTGCATAATGCAGTCGGCTACAAATTATTTGGATGTTTCTTCTTCTTCCCATATTGCACTTTCTTCATAGTGGATCTCATACTCACTTATCAGTACTCATAGTGAGTACTGATAAGTGCCCATTTACAGTGTCCTGTTATGATACCTATCAGTACTAATTTAATGTTATACAGTAATCTAATACAGTACTTTATATGAATATTTTGATATTTACGTATTATATTTATTAGTAAAGTAGATCATTGAATAGCTTAAATTATTTAGTCAAGATTAAAAGAACCAAATGGTACAAAATTTCGAGACTTATTGTTGAAGAATGAAACTTATGCCAATTGATAGATCTCATCACCACTAGCAACTTTTATTACGACACCAAGAAAATATAAGTGACAAGAACATAAAAAAAATGTGAAAATTGAAACTAAAAATATTTATTATTTAGATTACATATTAGTTTTCGTGACGAATGAACTTTCGATATTTATAACTGCCAATGAACTAATCATATATTGTGTTCTTTTCCAGGCCAGGTTCTGTAGGGTCAGCATATGTGTCTTGTGCGTGGACGCTAGCATTAGCCCTAGCGGTGTTATTACACGCGCGACAGACGGAGTGGACAGCTAGGTTAGATTTTTTATGGCAAGCACAGGCAAGAGATGAGAAGAGGGATATGGATGCTTTACAGGTAACACGATTTTTAAATCAATTTTACTGGTGTTTGAAAATTATTAGATTTTACGTTGTTGAAATGTAATTTACTTCATTACTTATTTGTTTCGCTCAAATTTTATTACCTTGGTAATAATGTTATTGATACACTCATTACACATAATATATGTGCAAAAAATAATACCTTGACGACACGTTAAGCGGTAAGTCGAGGCTCCTTGGCAACTATTAACGTACCGTTTGTCTCGATTGAAGTCGTTGCTCGGACATAAATTTTCACATAGAATCCATCAGGAAAATAGGCAAAACGCTTAGTTGAGGTCGAGGTCAGACTTTCGTGAATGATGGACGACGAAGTCATGGTGTCGAGGTGGTATTTATGGGGAAAGAGACGCAAAAGAGTAAAGAGAAAAGATTGGCTAGGTCCTTTTGTAGAAATTATGCTTACAGGAGAGCTAAAAAAAATAAAACTCAACACAGAAAAGGTGCTAGTAGTTTATGTTAAATATGAAATGTAACAGAACTACTGATCATTATGAATACACTATCAAATCTTCATCACAACTATTATCTTGAATGTTCGACGGCTTTCCAACAAGTGAACTCTTACAAGACTAAAATCAGACTTTTATGCAGCCCTACTACATGCAGGAAATCCATTCTACCCTCATTCTTGTTACTAAAAGGTTAAGGTAAAAATATCACGTGGGTAATTTATGTGATTAAATTTAATGTGAAACTGACATGACCTAACTTCGTAACAAAACGACGCAGTTTATTTACTTAGCAGGCCCCCGACGCCTATAAGTAAAATAACGGAAATTATTTTTTTACTTTTTACGGCTTTTTTATGTGTCGGGGGTTTTATAAACTTTTAATTTATGTGAATAATATGAACTAGTAAAATTTTTGTTTTATTGTTTTAAAACTAAATCAAAATCGGTTCATTCGTTTAAGAGCTGCGATGTCACAGACCGATACACAGATACAGACGTGATACTTATAACACCCTTCTGTTAACGTACCATCGGGGGTTAAATATCCCAGCGCCGAGTTTTGCTTGATGGCCCGTCGGAACAGATGGTCCGTTATAGTGGAAACGGGGCCTTTCAGATGATATATCGGAACCATACTATAGTACATAGTAATAGTCCATCGCCCATGCATGTTCTTTATAATAAGCTCTATCCTTGACAAGTTTTACGACCACCTCGGTTAAAAGAACAAATTAAAATGCTACAAGTTCTATTAAACAGTTCCGCCAATAAACAGATTTATTATAAGTTATATAACATTTCTTTTGTCTTCGAGTTTGGCATGGATGTGACTATGTGGTATTTATTGATGGTTTTTGAAGATGATGTTAATTACTAAGTATTAAATGTTTTCATTTCAGGCATCCAATAAAAGAATATTGTTCAACTTGCTTCCAGCTCACGTAGCTACACATTTCTTGGATAATCAGTTTAGAACGAACATGGTAATTACACAAGCTTCAGCTAAGTTCACATTTAGAAAAGTCATTTAGATAAAACATTGTATAGGTATCATCAAATTATCTTGGGTTTTCATTGTCAGTGGAGGATTGGTTATACCATATTTATATTATTATGAAAGCAGTAGCCTGGTTGACTGTTTTTGAAACCGGTATTTTCTCCATGTAGGTATATTAATATAAAATAATAAATTTATGAGCACAATTTATTTATATTAACTTTAAAACTTCAGTGGTAGATGAAGTGAGGATAATAACACTATCACTACTGACTAACACATGACACTATCGAATATGACGCCACAAATCGAGTGTCATTTCCCAGTGCTGAGTGATAGATATGAGAAGTTTATCCCTACTTCATAAACAAATCACAAAATCACAAAATGATTTAATGATGATGATCATACATATTTGAGTTTAAATTCAAAAACTTTTACATGTTTCGGATATTTTTCGCAGTGATGTTCTTAATTATTAAAACTATCTTTTAGTTTTAAGGTGTGTACCTTTGTACCTATTAAGAAAAAATCAACTAGTCTATTACATAATTTACGGCCATTGGCCGTGACTGACTGAAAGCACTTTTTAGTTTAACTCCCACCACTGTAGTTGAATTTTGAGCATATGTGGTGATTTTGTGCAATGTGAAATTAATTAATTTTTTATTAGCTTTAAGTATAAAAATAAAATATCGTGCTACTTTCATATTTAATAAAGATTTCTCCTAACGATTTTATAATGATAATATTCATTTTGACTTATTGGCACCTTCAATTTTGCGTGATAAAAGAATGTTATTCATTTGGTACTCTTCATTAACTTTATCACAGTTTACAATCATTGAAATCTTTTGTATTTCCCTTGTTTTTTTCATGTTTTAATGTACACCCTTACACTTTCGGACATGCTTTTGTGGTGTTGCATAGTGCAAGTTATGAATAGGTTCAAGTGACAGATTTCATTCGTGATATGTATTTCAATACAGTATTTTTTATAATTCGTGATTTTGTAGGCTTTGTTTCGAGAATTACTTTCCATAATATGATGATAATCCCTATCTCGGTTATTTACGAGTAATATGTTATTATACATTGCGAGTTCGTTTATTTTTTTTGTACATATTAATTGTCTATTTTAAAAGATAATTACATACTTTCTTGGCTTCTTTGTATATGCGGCTAATAAGGTAAAAAAATCATTTTTCTGTGTTATTTAAGCGGTAAAACTTCAGATTCGATGATGGACCTCTTAAAATTAAAATTATGAGCTCCGCTTTTAACAGGATATTTGTTTAGACATATTCTACGATATTTTGAGCGGAGCAAGAAAAAAAAATATCGAGTTTTTTTGCCACAGCCTAATCATTATATTAATACGTGAGTCGAAAATTTTGGATCCCTTTTTGAGAATATTGCGCGCACGGAGGAATATGAGATTTGGCATAGTTTATGCAGAATTTTTTTTATTTTTATTAAATAGGTGTTACAAATACAATAAATTAAATAAACCACTCATTGTTTACGTTCACATTGCTAATGTCAAAAATACTGTTAATGTCAAACTCATAATAGTTATGTTGTGTTCTTGGATCAACAATGGCATAGAGTAGAGTTTGTCGCTAAACAGTTTATATTAGAAGTTCATATTTACGGTCGAATTTCGACCACCGGACGACCTCTATTAATACAAAATACGCCTATGTTGTAAACACTGTCACTGTCCCTACGCTGACTTGCTGGCATGGCTTGCTCACGCTGTCTGGTGGTGTCTGACGCAAGAGACGCGGTTGGCAGGACCTGTACCACCAGTCGTACCAGCGCGTCGGAGTCGTCTTCGCCTCCATCACCAACTACCACGAGTTCTATATGGAACTGGACGGGAACAACCAAGGAATGGAGTGTCTCAGACTTCTCAATGAGATTATTGCTGACTTTGATGAGGTAACGATAAAGAATAGTTTTTATTATAAACAAAACTTTACAGAGTCGGTAAAATTTTCGCATAATCCATTTGACGCCCTATTATCCTAATTGTTCATTGTTATCCGACGAATTATTTAAATTATAGTTTTGGATTTTGGACTCTAATAAGATTTAACTATGCAAGTTTAGTCTCCAGCTTGTTTTGTTTAGCCTTGGAAGTTTGTGACAGACAGGGGGATAGACAGACATCAGAGCGAGGAAAATTTTTTTTATTATTAGTCCAAAGTCGCTTTCTATTAGAAGGTAGTTTAAATACATAATTAATTATTATTATTACGAAAAACCATCAAAACTGTTAAAGTTTGTATATTATTGACAATTTTACCAAATTATTCGTTTATTAATTTCAGCTATTAGGTGAAGATCGTTTCAGTGCAATAGACAAAATTAAAACTGTAGGATCTACGTACATGGCAGCTGTAGGGTTAATACCCGATAAGAAGATGCTAGATGATGCGAGTACACGAAAACATATGGCAACATTAGTGGAGTTTGTATTCGCAATGAGGGACAAGCTCAAAGATATCAACGATAATTCTTATAATAACTTCATGTTGCGAGTAGGTAAGAAATGAAACGAATGAAATAACATATTGAAATGCTTCATTATATGGACTTTCATGTTTAAATAACAAAGATAACTCAAAATACGACACAATTTCTTTTCAGGTATAAACGTAGGCCCAGTGGTTGCCGGTGTTATAGGTGCTAGGAAACCACAATACGACATTTGGGGTAATACTGTCAATGTGGCATCTCGTATGGATTCTACCGGTCTGCCAAATCACACACAAGTGACTGAAGAGGTATATCAAGTGTTAAAAGACATGCCATATCAATTCGTATGCAGGGGAAAGGTAAAAGTCAAAGGAAAAGGGGAGATGACCACTTATTTTTTAACGGATAGGGGACCGGCAAACGATGTCGGACAAAATCATGTGAATGGACAAACACAAAATCCACCCACAGCTTTTGGAGGGGTACCGACCCCTTTAGCGATGTTGCAAAATTCCGCCCGCAGAGCCGCTGCCCAGCCTTCAAGATTAGCACCGGTGAGAGAAACATCAGTTGTCGCAGAGAGCGAGCCTCTTCTACCATCCAACGCATCTAACGGTCATCACAGTAATGGCAACAACCACAAGGGCAGTAAGGGTCGTAGAAATAAAGAACCTGAAGAAACACCTCCACCGCCTCCACCGCACGGGGTAACGGGTAATCCAAGATGGCCGCCACCACGCGCCTTAGTGCCGCCCTGGCCTCGGCCACAAGAGTCACGCCCACCTGCCGCTCATAAACGGAGACCACCAGCTAGACTGCCTCGACCACGTTCAAGCGAAAGTTTACCGTTAGCAAGAAGTCCACGTGTACATTCTTCTGCGGATGAACTCAGTTCACTGACTCGGTCGCCAAGTCTTAGCTCTTCGGATGAAAGCTACTCACGCACAACCGATGCTTCTCCGTCCCCTCCTCGTCCCACTCCTTGGCTTCCCCCTGCTGTACCACAACGAACAGAACCCAACCCCGCCTACGATTACCCTCCTATCCGCAACTCTAAGCCTCCTAATAATGTTAATGAAATGTACTCGAAGCACAAAATAACCAAGAAATCCTCTCTGGATGACAAGTTCCTAGACAAAAGTCGTAATTTTCAGAAAGAGGAAGATAAGTTACAGAGGAGTATAATAAATATGCTTCATGCGTCTGCGAAACGCGATGGTTGTAGTCAAACTGACAAAAAAGAGGTTTCCAGTCGGCTAAGTCAAAGAACGAATTCCTTTTCTAGCTCAGGGAGCAGACCGAATAACTTGAAACACTTAAACCATGATAGCCGAGAATTGTTTACTAAACGAAGTCCAACGGACGTGGCGTGCGTACCGCCCTTTGAGAGAGAGATACAAAGGCTGCTAGATGACAAAAATCATCTAAAAAACAATCCACCGATTGCAGAGAGGAAGGAATTGAAACTTGAATTGAGGTAAGAGACAACGAAATAGTCTTATAAAAATTACTTTTTACAGTTATTTATTTTTGTTTTCATAAAATAAAATTAATAAGTTTATAGTATTTCCAAGCCGTAACGCGGTTTTACGTACAGTACATATTTTCACATCGCGTCCCTAATCCATGCCGTTACAGATGTAGGTAGAGATAAGAGAATGAAGCTTCAAACGTCGCGATGTTTGTATACTTTTTGCTTTTTAATGTAATCGTACCACTAATTCGATATTCATTCTCATCAGAAATTTACGACATTGTAATAAGTACTCTTGACACTACACTGGATGTACCGAGATTTGTAGGGAATTTTTTAAATTGTTTTAGGTTTCCAGTATCAATAAGTTTGAAAAACACTGATATGGTTGTTATTTTAGGGGTCAAAATCCGGCCTTGGAACCAATTCGTAACTGCAATAACAACAGCAGTCCATTACACGCGGTGGGCTTAGCGGCGATAACACAATTGGCAAGACAAGACGCGGCCAGTCCGGGGCGAGCGTCGCAACAGCTGGTATCACCTAGGGCTGCTGCGGCTGAATTCCCAGGAGTACTTCCTACTGATGTCGTAGTTGAACTACCCTCACCGATTCATTTGAGGGATCATAATTCTAGGTAAGTTTTATGTGTGACTCCAAACTCCATTATATTTTAGTTTTGGGGCCTCCATTAACTTCACCGCAGCTTAAAAATCCTTTTTAAGGTATCACTTATCAGGTAAAAAAAAAAATTTATTGATTCGGCAAAAGTCGAACTTTCAATCACGATTCGTGTTTCTTGTGGCATAACTCGTTGGGTATACGAAACGAATGTATGTGTTTTTCATACCGAGGATTTGTTGATTTGGTATAAAATTTGGTATTTGATATAAAATCATATTTCACACGTTGATAAAGGTAATGTAATGGGAACACTGGAATGCATGAAGTTCATAGTCACGTAATTAACCCCCAATCCAATCACGTCAATTTAAGAAGTGAATCATTTTTTAGAACGACTTCAAATTACAATTTGATTGTTACTGGGTGTTCTCCCATTTGCATGTTACTTCACCATAAGACTGTGCTGATTTGACCTCTGGGCTTATCTGAAAATTATATTTAATATTATTAAAAAATATTAATGGAGAAGAAAACATAATAATGACCATTCTTTGTACGTTTTTAGTCCAATAGCTGAGAGGAAGGCTGATGTAGCAGTCGAGAATGATAAACTAAAGCAGCAGGAAAAAGAAATTCAGGATAGACTACACAACCGGGTAAGCTCATACACTCAGTTTTATGAACGAAAGACTAAACATGGTATTTCTTTAAAAACAATAAAATCCAATTTTCCTAAACATTCATAATTTTATATCGCCACTAGGTGACCACTTCGAATCATAGAGAAATGGGCCTCTACGGGGAGAGTCAATCTGAATGGAGTTCTTCGTGTTCCGAGGGCGAAGGCGACGGAGAAGGTTGCCAGCCGGAGAGTACCGGCTATACTACCGACGATCCCGCTCTGGAGAACGTGTCTATGTTAAATGAAGCGGGTTTGACAGATGCTGAAGCAGCGCTCAGTGATGTCAACTCCTGCTATTTCGACAGAGATGACGACGTCTCTTCTCGCGCCTCATCTCGTCTTCTCGACTCGGAAGCATTAGTTTCTTTAGAATCTCTCAGTGCAATCTACGACTCCGATGAGCCTGCGCACAGGTACTTAGCGAATATCCGTACAGTCAGCGAATCTATTACGAGGAATTTTGGACAACCCACGCACGTCACTGACGGTGAGAGTGATGTGTGATGTGATACACGGAAATGACTGAATCAATATTAAATAATTAGGAAATAACTTCAAGTTTATTTTGATTAAATTTATCTTTAATTACGTGTTTTAAGAATCTTGTAAGAGACAGAAATCTCACAATTAAACGGTCATGACAGAATCCAAAGAACTGCGAAAGTATCTATTATGACATTTTGTTTGGCTCTCTAAAGGAAGGTAAATAAATACTCAATCTTGGAATGATTTCCAGTATCTATTTTATGTGTAATAATTATTTTGATTTATCGAAAAATTCTTTGAAGGCATCACTGCTAAAATAATACCAATATTGCTGTGCCTGTTTTACTATGTATGTATGTAAATTAATCAATGCCCTATTATTATGTAAAACTGTATCATATTCATGTACAGTCGGAAGTGCCATATGATGGCGTCAAGCATCAAATAGAAGTATGGAATGATCTCTACAATTATAAGGTGCTCTGACTTAGAATGTTTCTACAGTCAGTTTGTGATACGTGGTGTTAGAATTTGGATTCAAACGACCAATCTCTGTAAGTCAGTGTTTTTGTCAGGGCTGGACCCTTTTGTCTACATAATTGTTTTACAAAAATATCATTCATATTAATTATATTTGAGTTTTTGACTTAGCAATGAGGTAATAAATATTTATTAATAAGTATGATTTTTGCATTTCAACTATGATAATTATATTATTGTTAGTGTAAACACTGTTACCATATACCGAAAGAGTATCTTTTCTACGATTCTTGAAAATATTAATGTTAATGTTTAGTCATAGTGCCATTTGATGATATCAGTCTTCGTTCGGTAATTTGATCTACGTACATCACATGAACTGGATTATTTATACATAATACTATTAGCTGTTAGTATAAAACCGTGAGAGTTCAAAGTACAACCATTATTAACACCACTAGTGAATATTTGTTGTAGAATATTCTTGATATTTAGAAAATTCAATTACTTACTATTATTATTATTTATCAATTAAGTTTGTGTCAATTTCGTAATTATTGTTATGTATTAGTGTAAATTATTATCGATAGCAATTATTATACGTACTCGTCTTTTGGGGCGCATGTAGCCTTTGATTGTATATTTCTAAAGCCCTTCACAGCATATTAACTAGTACTTACTAACATTTCAGAAGACTATTATTTAAGGTTAATTGGGATTTTGCATGGTAAATTAATCGGCCCAATTCGAAATACTTTCAGATACATAGACTTATAATATTGCATTTTTTGTCATTTATGTTACCTAGTTTTATTAGTAAATTAAAGAAAAATATTTTGAGAAGTTTGAATTCGACTCGCGTGTTTCTTATCAGAGTTATATCATAAAATGATACATTTGTAAAATTTCTAAAGTTGTATGGGATTTTCATTATTATTTTTCTGTAAATGGCAAAGATTGAGTTAATTACTTTAACATTTTTTTTAAGTTTATAAATTTCAGCGATAAGACGGAGTTAGTGGCCGAGTCGAGTTCAAGTATCTAATGTGGGGCCTCTTTAATTCTTATATAAATATTTAAAAGTGTTAACTAGTGCAAAATATGTGGCATGTGGGGGTTATTAATATGCATTATTATGCCAAACAAGTTTCTATCGCATCGTTTCTGAGACAAGTGAAAGGACGGACTGACGAATGGGACGGGTGAGGGATTTTATAAGGTTGCCGTTTTTCTATGTGATACGGAATCCTAAAAATAATAAATAGTGTTACCATCACACATCACGTCATTGCTTTTAATTTTGTTCAGTGATGGTGTGAAGGATCTATTTCAAATAGATATAGTTGGTTAAGCGTGTACTTAAATAAGTGGGTGGGCGGCGCGATCGTTGCTCGTGAAGTTGCTGGTCGTGGAACACATTGTTTATTGTAATTACGGGCTCGATTTATTTTTGTATTGTTGCTTGTATCAAGCATTCGCCTCGACAACTTGTGTGCTCTGAAACTACATTTTGCATTTCGTAAATATTCACTCATATTGCGTACAAATTGGACATTTCTTAGTCTTGTTACGGCTCGGCGCGCCATTGTAGTAATTTCGAGAATAGGATCGTGTGAAGATGAAGAAGTGGAGAAGACAAACATAACATTAGTATGCAAATTGTCGAGTGGCGAGTAATCTTGTCGACTTGTATATATATCGGGAGCACGTGCAGATGCTCCAGTGAGATCTAATAATTTGTTAATCTTTGTAAATATTGTTAATCATCTGTCAAGTGGTAAGCTACACTTTTAACAATACAAATAATATGTACACTTTCAGAGTAACATTATTTTTCGAAATAACCTTATTATAGTTTGCAATTCTTTTCAGTATTTCGATCTTTCTTGTATTCTAAGTACACATAGTGCCAAAACCGTATTTCGTATGTGCTTTATTTATAATTGAGTTTTATTTTCAGTACTTTAATTTTAAAGTTTATTTTGTTTTCAAAGTTTTCGATCGTTACAGGAGTAATTTTTAAGAAAAAAAACAAAGATCATTAAAATTACAAATAAATCTGACATTATGTAAGTCTATAAATACCATATAAATATTTATAGTTGATAGGCGAAGTAGGCGATCTTCGCCGGTTGTCATAATTATTATTTCTTAATATTTTTAAGTCTTGTATTTTGGGCAATTATGATTATGGATCAGTCATATTAATTACACTTAAAATAATTTAAGAAAACAATATTTTAGCGCACATACATGCTGTTTTGCATATATTCATCAACAATGCTGTTATGTTCACATTAAATGTTATTTTAATCGTTAATAATTTTATTCTCATAGTAAAGGATAAGTACAAACGTAGTTGACTAACCGGCTTTGCCTTATCATACGTCTCCTGTACCTAAATTAGTGTTATCATCTTTTACCTAAAAATTAAAGACCACAGTCAAGCTGTAAAACGAATTCTAGCGTAATATTGTATCAATAGTAATCATTCTCTAGAGTCAGTATTGCATCATGTAATTTCATTGGATATAATCTACTGTAGATAAACTTAGGTATATAAAAATGATATTTCTTATGACATTAATGTGAATATATAACAGCTAATATACCTGATATGTATTATTTATCTAATAGAAAAATGTTCGTGGTTATAATATTATGTTTTGTACTTGAATTTTGCCTTATGTAGAACGTGAACCGTGTATTGTTGTTTATTTTCAATTCAATTAAGCAATATTTAATGCAATTAAAGTGGTTTACATGACCGAAATAAGTCTTTCTCTTTACTTTTACAACAATATATACGATTTCGTGCGACTTTTAAATTCTTAGTAATTTGTTTCCATCACAGAGCATGTAGGTAACTACTACGGTTTCCATTGAATGGGAGTAAAAATTAAATTGGTGACCATGTAATTTTTTTTTTCTTTCTTTATGGCATTACGCACAAATAAGCGCTTTTGCTAATGTCACGTATTAATAAGTAAAATCACAAGTAAATTAATTTTTTCTTATCGTAAAACTCCCCCCGTAAAGTGATAGTAGGCTTTACTGAAGTTATAAAGGACTTCTCGGAAGAGCGCGAGAACTTCACCTACACATGTTTATTTAGATCTACTACATTCTTTTCACTTACACAGAACTTTAAAACACAATATACTATAACTTTTGTAATTTAAATTCCCAAAAATGTAAAAAATAGAAAACCTAAACAAAATGACAACCTCATTTCTCCCGTTCCCGCCAAAAAGTCCGACCATCTTCCGACCACGTAATTTCATGGTATCTTTATTCAAGATCAAAATCAATACTTTTAGTAGATAATATTATTCTGTTTCTTTTTTTATTTTTTTTTTCGAAGTTTTTTTAAATTAAAATTTTAAATAAATATTTAAATTCTTAATAATACACTTTGTATCAATTAAATTGTTTAAAATTCAATTGATGACCATGCAATTTCATATTATTATTATTACTACTATTCAATTAATTCATATTGTTATTCAAGGCCAATATTTTTAACATAAAATTATTTGCTTGTCTGCAATTCTGTTTTTTTCTTTTAATCTTGTATTTAATTTTGATATTTTAAATTTTTCATTCATTCATTTTCAATTTTTCTGATAATGATATCTATGACATATCTAATTAACAACTACATTGCAAACTAGCTTCGCATTCGCACGGGTAGATTATAATTAGGGTGCATGGTCTACTAAATGAATTAGTTTACAACCCTTCATTTGTGAATTTTTATATAAATGTGAGGAGTCTTTAATTTTCTCTGGAACCATAAACTGGACAGTAGAGAAGACCTTATAGTAATACTATTGGAATGAAAAACCCCTCAGTAATATACAGAGAAAAATTGAAGTCCCCAAAGAAGATACCCACCCCGATTTCGCTCGGGTTGGATCTATATTAAATCACCTACGTCAATTTGGAATAATGTATTTACCTACCTTTATCTTTTAAATAAAACAATTTTTCAAAGAGGTGCAGTGCAGAGGAGGTGCAATGTTTCTGGAGATTACCCTCCACATATAAACGAAAGTATAGATGTACTTATTTCAATACGATTTTCTTGAATATTTCAAAATATATGCTTGTCAAGTCCAAAAGGCCTTGACAATTTCTTATTTAACACGAGCTTTTAAACGTTGTTTTATGAGAGTAAAATGTATATTTAAAATGTACATCAGTGTTCTAAGCTCGTAGCTTCGTGAGGAACGATGTGTCGGTTACAAGCACTGTCTTCCGCATACTAATAGACTTGCCGCGATCCTTAGTTTCTGTCCTGACGCAGCAACGGATGTTATAAACAATATTTTTCATCCACGAGCATATACTACTAATTATAAATATTTCGGTATTATTACTTCATTTTTGTTTAAGGAAGTTGATCATTTGAATCAATTTGTGGTTTAATGTAAGTGTTAATATTAAATTGGTCCTTTAAGTTGAACTTTTAAGTAGGTAGTTGTAACATCATTTTTATGTCCTACGGTTACGTTGGTTGTTTAGCTATCGCAGCAATTGTTGTCATGGTAACATTGATTAACGAAATCAGTCTTGTAACGAAGATAAAAGGATCTAAGCCAATTTCGATGTCAGTGATTAGGTGTCGCACTTTTATGATCTTTAAAAATTCTATTTGCTTCATAAAATTTAAAATTATCATTATTTAATTATGTCATGTGTAAAAATAACATCCCCATTGTACTCATAGCGTTGATAGTTTCCCGTCACCTGTTACTATATAAGTAGGAATAAAATCTATCCTAGTTGCTTAGAGATGACAACATGATCTTCATACAGCAAGTTACTGACTTATGACGAAAGTTTTGTTTATGTGTGAGTGTTGTTCGTATAGGAAATTCCAAGGCACACATGTAAGAAAATTTGTAAGTTGTAACCTGGTTAAGTTAAACTTATGAAAGGTAAAGTCAGCATTCTAAGTAAATCGTGGCGGGCTTGTGAATTCGCACTACTCATGAAGTCATGACTCAATCCACTGGTGATTAGGGACAGTTTCATTCAAAATAACGTGAAATAGCCGGTATGTGAGTGAAATACGAGCTGGAGCGAGGCAGGTATGACGCGTCGCCTCCACACGCGCACAGCTGCCTGCCGTGACGCCGCCGCTTATTGGCCGTCGGCAGGAACCGGTCCCGCCGCGCTCCACCGCCGACTCCCCTCCGTCGCCACTAACAACTTCCAAACGAATTCTTATTCATGTTCCTTGCTGCGACCGTTGCTACCGCTGAGAGCGCGCGCTCTTTGCGCCTTTATTTCGCGTAATCTTATCGAAATGTATCCATCACTGAATACCAATTATATATTTTGTGTGTGGATTGCATGTGATAACTTCATGGCAGAAAGATACGTATCCCTGTAAAGTGAGATTTAAATCGACGCTATGACAACACACGAATGTTCCAATGTTTTTGTCCTTCTTGTTTTACCGGTGCTTCGTGAGCGACTTCGTTACGGGGTTACTTATACCATGTGCTTAAGGTAGTGTTGTGCTCCTATTAGTTTGTCGACAAACTAGTATGTTAGCTTGTGAATATTCAGGCGCATGGTGAGCTGTTTGGCGCCGTGTTTTGATGATTCATAGTGTGCTGTGTTGACATGAAGGTGACAGTGTGTTTTGGTTCTATCCGGGTTCTGGTGCCGTGTGGCGCTGGTGACCTGTTGGTCAGAGACCTCGTGAGAGAAGCGACGCTTCGATACAAAAAAGCCACTGGGCAGGTCAGTATTACATATCTGTGTACTTTCACTGAATATTTAGAAATCAAATAGAACAGCAAAATTCTAATGCAGTCAAGTGTTTTATGTGCATGATAACAAGTGCTTTACATCTGAAGGACAGACATGTAATCGTATCTCTGGTAAGTAATCAATAGATACATTAAGCTCATTGACCACAAGTATATTCTGACGTATGACAAAGATACGATACTCTGCTCTTCGTGTTACACCCTCATTCAAAATAACGATAATGTTCAATAACACGCTTAAATTGAATGTGTGTTGGTGTACTCATTTGTGCGTTCAATGTCATCATAGCTAGTAAAAACTTACAATTTTTAGTTACTGATTCATTGAATTCAACTGAATTCATTGAATCTTTTGATATGTATGTGTAGTAAATAAATTGTTCTCGTTTAAGTTACAGTAGAGTAGAGAATAAAAAATATGTAATATGTACCTATGTAGGTGCCTATTTAAGACGCATCTTTATGTTATGAAGTCTACAACAACCTAGTCATTACTTGACCGAGAGGTTTTGTTGTAATCTAGCTAGACCACTGTTTTTTGCGTAATGGTCATTTGGTTATGGAATGCACGGTTGGACTGAGCAAGAACCACTTTCGCGACTATATACATACATATTCATTCGGATGTAGTCTGAGGATGTAGCCTGCTGTAGTCTGAGCATGTGAGTCTGTCTATCTATATTCTATATGTAGTGTTTATGATTTTTGTAACGTAGATGACATACTTTCATAGAAGTAGATGAAATAATTATGGTCTGAAAAATCACAAAATGTATTACCAAATGGGGTAGTTTGAAGCCGAACTTTTTCTTCTTAAAAATTTCAAAGCTAGCGACGACACAAAGACTTGACTCATCTGCAGCAAATGGAATAGTGTTAAATAACATTGACAAGGAAATTTAAACGCTATAGATTTTATATTACATATATCCCCATTGTATCCCCAGCAGGGTAGTCAGAGAGGAATGGAGCGACAAGCATCGCGATCCTTACATACTTCTTTCGCCTCCTTAAGTCTCATAAAAAATAAAACTTCAAATAATATTAATAAACATAATATACTACTAAGTTGGAAGGAAGGAACTGTGAGCATTCTAAGCATGATGATAATGATAAGTATTTTGAACACGAGATAGTCTGGCAATTCCAGACTACGCATTAGCCTACATTAATATACAGCCTATATAACAGTTTTCTGTAGGTGCACATGTATATTAATACTATAAATGCGAAAGTGTGTCTGTCTGTGTTGTGTGTTACCTTTTCGCGACTAAACCGCTGGATCGATTTTTATGTTTGGTATCGAGATAAATTGAACCCTGGTTAAGGTTATAGGCTGTTTTTTTTTTATATTCCTCGCGGATTTTGTCGCAGATAAAGAATGATATAAAAAAAACAAAGTTATTAATCAATCGTTTCTTTGATCAATGTTATCAGTGTCTTATAATGATAATGAATGCTGTGTTAAATGTATTTACTTTACCACATTATTTTCGCTGATTTTAAGTCTATACCTAATCTATGTTATGCTAATAATATAATAATAACTAGAACTGTAATTTATCTTCACGCTACATCCTTGTACTCGTGTATAGTTTCTTACTACACATAAGTATGAATATGAATATAATTTAATCGTTTAGTTATGAACGTTTTCTTTAATGTTACACATACCTGCAGATTGCAAGCGTTCGAGAATGCGATTCGTAGGAAGCTGCCGACCTTGCCTATGTCTGATAGTTTGTCATAATATTAGTACCTATCTCAACATGATGTATAAAACAGTTTTGTGCTTTACGAGAAGTAGGTACTTACCTATACACAGTGTATAGGCTTTATGAAAGATGGTGTCAATTTTGTATTATCTAGGTATACAGTAACAAAAAATTGCTATTTCAAAACCATCTTGAATTATTTAAGTATATAAAAAAATTATATAAATTAAATATTAAAAAATTATATTAAATAATATTAAACTACCTGTACCCGCGAATCTGCGTCTGCGTGAAAAATTTTTTCGCGGTTTTCCCGGATCAGGTTATATATGTGTATATACATAATATGTACAAAGATTGTTTTTGGAAAAAAAGCCTACTTTTATTCTACGTCTGCCTTCGGTCACATACTATCTCTGTACCAAATTTTATCATAATTGATCCAGCGCTTTAGCATTTCTCGTTCATAGTAGGTTAGGTTTTTGATAGAAAAATAGTCTATCCGTTCCCAGGTGTCAAACTATCTCCATGTCACAAGATAATCAGTTCAGCGGTTTAGCATTTCTCGTACAAAGTATCATCTCTCTTATCTCTATTCACCTCATTAGGGGTAGATTTTTGATAAAGAACGTAGTCTCTGATGGCAAACTATCTCCATGCCAAATTTAATCATAATTGATTCAAGGGTAGATTTTCGATACAAAAAAGTAAACTATCATTTGTGTATCATTGTGTATGTATTTGTGTATCACATGTTCTTACTATATACCAATTTTCACCAAGATTGGCCAAGCCATTCTTGAGTTATAGGAGAACATACAGACAGACAGACAAAAATTAAAAAAATTGTAAAATCGAAGTCATAAAACGACTATTTATCCCAAACTTCGACAGTAATATTGTAATTACAGACAGACGCTACAGATTTATATAGTAGTATTTAGTAACCAATTAATCTATGGTAGTATAGATAGGTACCTACTACTGAAAAAAAGACGCAAATAGTTATCAAATGTTGAGATTTTTGTATGCAGTCGATGTTATTTCTTGGACCCACATATAGGAAAGTAGACAAAATTTTGCCAACTATGTTATTCTGCATGATTGGTTGCTAATAGTTATGTAATAAAGGTCGCAAGTTGACTCTAAAAAGCGTCAAACAACTTGCCGCTTCAATGGCGCCACGTTATGATATCCAGACATGCATCGTTGACTTCAAGAAATAAAAAATAGGTAATTCACACGTTTAGTTTACGTTTCAATCTTGGTTTCAACATGTATTCGTTGGTAGTGCCCATTGTCAAAATACTGCTTTTGTTATGTCACGTATAATTTGCTTCGACTAAATAAAACTGACCGAGTTTTTAAACTTTTTGAATTTTTAAAGCTTAGCCTTAAACAATAGGACCGTTGTCGCTAAGGTGCGCAAGCTCGCCAGGTATGCGAGAGGAATGAACGCCTTCAAAACTTGAAACGTCCATTGTACTCTTTGTGGTATATGGATCCCACTGTTTGACTCGTCCAGTTCTCAGAAAAAATGACAAGATGTATTCTTGACGACTCTCATAAAGTTATGTATGAATTTATTGCTGCAAATGCGAATTTAATACGTGTTCAATTTGATACGATAGGTACTCGGTTTTATGGTCTATACCAAGTTAGAACGTACATTCCATAAATATATTGTTCACCGTGATATGTCATGCGGTTATTTGGAACATGAAAAAAAAGAAAATACGAAAGAAACGTGATTAATGAAAAAAAAGTTATTTCAATTTAAAAAAATTACATAAGTCCTTTAGAGACGTAGACATAAACGTTTTTCTATTTAGATGTCTGTTTCGTAGTGTGGTAGCACTATGATAGGTAGAGTCTGGTCATAAGAATGTATTGTTATTTTTAAAGGTCATAAATCAGTTCAGGAGTACCTATGTCCTTGTAGGCACAATAGCCTTTTATCTTAATACATATTTTTTTTTTTATGGTCGAAATCTTTACTTTTTTATTTTGTATTCCATGTAAGACTTAACACGTACTTATTACTTAACTACAAAGATATATCATGTACTTGTGGAAAAAATAATAAACTCATCTTCCGAGAGCCGAGAGTATTACTTACCATATTGTGTTGAATTTCTTGTCAAGTAGATAGATCAAAAGTCTTTGTTCGGTATCTCTGTTTTTTCTTCAGCTCTGTTAATGGCGTGCACATGTTTGTTGTTTACGAACATACATGCAACATGTTGTGCATATAAAATTTTAGTATAAATATCTACATTTTAATTTCGTTAAAATTTCCCTTCCGGAATTCAAGTCGGCAAAATCACAACTTCAAATTGTGCAATAGCAAAACGCAAACAGGTTGCTAGTCTATCTCTTATACGAGTCCTATAATAAAGCATATTCATCGGCTAGAAATAGTAGTATGTAGTTTCCAGTTCACAGTTTCCAGTGTAGATCTTTAGATAGGTTTAAAAATGATATATAGGGGTTTCAAAATGACTTTTTTTAAGTAAATTGTTGCTGTATGTCAGTCTAAACTTGCAAAAAGTGTTTCCCCCCTAATTTTTCGTCTACGAGGTGGAAAACTCTGAAAAATATTTAAAGTAGTCAAACATGAAACTAAGATAGGTTTAAATACGATAATGGTGTGTAGTTTCCGAGATATGGGACATTTTCGGTTACACACTAAGCGGTTGCACAAATAACTTAGTTTTTCAGTGTCTTCTAGAAAAACTGTGAAATACAAATTTATTTTTGGTGCCGAGGAAAAATATTGTGCATGCTTAATTGTTTTATTCTACTCTAAACTCAACAAAGTACTGTATCTACGGAACCAATTACTGCGTATTCCAGCAATCACTTGGTCGCTTTTATTTTGTTAATTAGGTTGAAATCAAAAAATGTTTAAGTATTTTATATTTATTATTAAGTATTTCGAACGAATGATAAGAGAGGTGCAGGTTAGTTTTGTTTATTTGATATTGTTGTACAGAAAAATCGGTATGATGACGAAACAGGGTTGCGTAACCTACTAAACAGTATCCTATACCTACTGTAATAGATTTGATGCACTTTTTTGTTTGAGTTCGACGTGCATGCGTTTTTTTGTTCGTTTGAAAATTGCAGTTTTTGAGAATGTCGTAACTAAGTTCAATGGAAATATGTACAGTCCTTCATTCTACCAGATATTTTTAAAATTATATAATTTCACAATTGACGAAGTTATCATTGAACATATATAAAAAATAATATACATACAGACGAACATAGAACCTCTTCTTTTTTTGAAGTCGGTTAAAAAAGAAGTTGGAAACTTGGTAACTGAGTCAAGTACAATTTATTTATTTTACTGAACAAGTGTGTATCTTATTTTATATATAATATCTAATATTTGAAAAGTCTAATACATTGAAGTTAAAGAATTTTAGACACTGTTAATTAGCATTTTAGTGAAAGTGACACATTTTATGTAAATTGTCAATTCGATATTCCCAATAAAACTTTGATTGCGTTTACACACATTTTATATTCATGTTTCAATACCTACTAATTCTAAATTATCGGTATTGTAGGGGTATTTCTTGAAGTGGTAAAAACATTATAAAAACAAAAACGAATGATGTTTTGAAAACCTAAATAATAGATACGTAAGAGTATGTTTAAAAATTTTTTATTGGTTCCATTGAGATATTTTACTATGAGGCTTCATCAACCTAATTTTAATTTAATACATAATTTTATATATGTATTTCTAGTTGATGTTATAGATCCACTACCAGTAAATACCGGAATTACCTCTTTTCAAACTCCTGTGATTAACTTAGAAGGTGAAGTGATTTCAAGAAACTTTCACAACCTAAATATTTTTATAAAGTCTGTAAATAATAAATATGTATTTTTCAACATAGACACATTTTCAGAGACATATGGTCTACATCTAAACTTATGGTTGGTGCTGATGTTGCTAATCGACGTAAAGTGAGTCAATGATAAGCTCCTTTCGTAACAATATTACAGATAGGGACTTGTTAGCCTCGTTTTCATGGCACCGTTAAGATCGTTTACGATCATTGGCCGATCGTTTGACCCACAGGATGTGTCGAACATAACATTATCGTAATACTACCGTCGTTATAGTTGATCTAATAAAAAATAAATTGAAAAACAGTGATAGTAATTAAAATTCAACTACTATAAACTGTATTAATAACAATAATTGAAGCGAAATATAACTACTTGCCTATTTGTAATTTTTATGTAGAAAAAAAAATAAAATTCACTATATACCTCATGTCCTTTCTTATTTGGGGTTGATAGAAAATCGAGTTCTGACAAAACCACACCATATTGAGACTTATACATAGTAGTGCAACCAAGCTATCACATGCTGCTAGACCTTCACTTATATCAGTTTCTTAGTCTTTCTTGTTTACCACTTATAAGTGTCAGTATTATCACTTGGCCGACTTCCACTGCATAGGAAGATTCTGTATTTTTTATTCTCGTCTAAATAAGCGCATTATTGACACCTACTCTGTCAGACTCGAATGGGAAATGGTGTGAAGTTACGTAAGTATTACTAATTTCTACAGTCCGGCTGCTCAGAGAATGCGTTCCTGACAGGTCGTGATCGAATGGACGACGACTGACGACGTAACTTTGAAGTTGTTTGAATTGGCGTTCAATTTACGATAAAAATATTTTGATTGTTTATTTGCTCAACTAACTAATGATTATCATTAAAAAATATATTGTTATGTCAACCGACAATAAATGTTATAATTTTACGCTAAATTTAATGTTAAATAAATATGAAAAAAAATTTTTTAAATCCATACTACGTTGTTACAAGGTTACGTGAACTATTTATTCTTGTGTGCCAAAAATAAAAGAATTGTAACGTTATCTCTCGTTATATTGTAAAATAATACGTTTTTCTTTCTAATAATGTGATAATAATAGAATGTACTAATAAATTTCATAGTACTATATTAAACTGCGCCCTAACCGAGCGCGCGACGGCAAATATTTCTGTTAAATTTGATTTTTTGTTGATTTTTATATTATAAATATTTCTACCCCGTTAGCGATACAGCGTGAAGATAACTATGTATGTATGTATAAATATTTCTGAATATTACTCTCGCATTTTTATTTTCTTTATGCTAGTTACATTCAGAAAATAGAATCCAGACAAACAAGTATCGAAACTTATGTTACTCTTTTCTTGGGTCGGTTGGTGTTACTTTTTGCCTATCACTAGTCATGACCAACTGACAGACGTCAGGAACGCATTGTCCTCTCAGCGGCCGGACTATAAGTAAAAATAAAAATGAATCAAATTTCAAAATAACTGTATTACATACACGTTATCTGTTCGTACAAACTAGGCTATGTAATGCGTAGGCGCAGGGTGTATACAGTGAGCTATAATATAAGTACTTACCTATATTATAAGCCAACGGTATATACGACTGAAACCTAAACTGACAGATTGACTCACGCGCACGTGCTACGACGCTGCCGCAGCGTTGTCTTATGTCCAATTATGCGTCAAACAGCTACTTTACATTACTTAGCAGTATAGCGTTGTTATCATTGCATCTTCTGTGCTCTACTGAGTTTTAATACTAAAGGAGTTCAACGTAAAAATAATAACTTAAAATTAATTCGTTCTGGGTATCACGCAAAGTAACGCCTTTTCCTATTCGGAGTGAATAGAGCAGCAAAATGGAACATTGTTTGTCAATTGAACACTGTTTGGCAGCACTTTCGACTATGGCCCGATGATGTTATTAATACTCTTTTGGAAAATAATATTATATTGCCTTGAGCTTATAAATATCAAAGCGGAACCATATTATAGTGATAGGTTACTAGCCCACAGATTTTGTTTAATAAGCCCTGTTCTTTGCCGACTTTTACGGCCAGTGTGGGAAGATAAGTAATTGGTACATTCTATGTATGTTTTTCTTACTCCCCAGACCAGGATAGAATTATGGACAGTATTTAAATAAGAGTTAAATCTATGAAATCCAACGACCCGAAATCCACATAATATACACATTATACATATGCATTATACGTAATATACCTTATATATATACGTATGTATGAGATATACACGTATCTATGATTGTACTATATGTGCATTTATGTTATACTAATTATAAATAATTATAATAATGATTATAAAATCAGTATCAATTTGATATCATAGCGTACCCCTTTGGTCTGAGAACGTCAAAATTGTGCTTAGTTATGTTCTCAAAATTACCCTTGGTATTTTTTAAATGCAAGTTTTGGTTTAGTGAAGGCTATAGGAAGTGTCAGTATTTAGTTGTGGTTACGAGTATGTAGGTATTAGGTATATAGTTCATTTTACAGTGTGGTAGGCGGATTTTGTTCGGTGCAAATGACTCACAAATCAAATGACGTACCTAGGATACTTCATGTTCTCATCAGTCATCAGAGTCATCAGTCATCACTCATTACGGCCAATGTAAATCGACATCGCTATTTAATTGCGTTTACATAGACAAAGGCGATTTAGCTACTTGCTAATTTATTGTTGAGTTCAGATTTTAGAATTGTCTTTGTCTTGGTACTATGAGTACAAAAATATAGTTTCACTAGCTTTTGCCTACGACTTCGCCCGTGTGGAATTAATGGGATTATATGTTATTTATGTGAAAAATCCGAAAAAAAAAAATTGGATTAGAAAATTAAAACAAATTTGGATCTTGACACCAGCGCCACATACCAAGTCCAACAATAGCTAAGAACCATCCAAATGACCCTATAAGTACAATAAAATCATCAAATTCAGTCAAGCCGTTTGGAAGGAGAAGAATATATATATATACACACACACACACACATATATACACACACACACACACATATATATATATATAATATAATATTATCTATGAAACAGAATCCAAGTATCTACTTCAAAATGGTATTTTTATTGCCTGAAATGGATTAGATAAGAAACAATAATGGAGTAGAGTTGTAAATTGTGACTTATCCATTATAATCTACTTACTGCTTATCTAAAATCTTATCAGTAGCTTCTTGATTTAGTGGCATTACGATGTGTTTCGATTAAGTTTATTAAAAATATTTTTATACGATGGATTGGAATTTATTAAAAACAAATTTTAAATGGAATATCTCTCATATAACTCAACATCGGATTTTCAACTCCATTTTCCCCTCCCTCACTGACGTTCATCGACGAGTCTAAAACGTGAATTCGATAGTAATTTTTAGTCAATCATTATTAAGGACCACGAATAGAAATCATACATGGGATCCTCCGCTTGGAAGGTATGGATTAATTTGCTTCTGTTAGGGTGAAATATTTTTTAATAGAAGGAAAAAGGAAGATCAAATCTACACAAATCTACAGTGGCAGTGAATTGAAGGAACACCAGGGCCGATTGATGAAGATCATATAGCCAGTGTTATCTGATGCCAATGTCAAAAGTACTAGCACACCTCGGCGGAAGTGTCTGAATATAATAAGAAAAAAAGAAGTAAAAAAAGAAGTAAATAAGAGCTGACAGACTGACTCACGCGCACGTGCAACGACGCTGCCGCAGCGTTGTCTCATGTCCATTTATTTTATGCGTCAAAGACCTACTTTACATTACCTAGCAGTTTAGCGTTACTATCAATTTTAATATTAATATCAAGAATCGTGACGTTTAGTGCCTCGTTCTCTCTACCTTTTTTTTTTTTTTTGCGTCAGGAAATGCTTTATGCATTCCGTCCCGCCTGGGGGAGGCGGGGGGATATGTGGGACTCCTCGGCTGATAGTGCAAAGCCGAGTATACCCACTAAAACCTGACGGTGTTCCTCCGGGGCGCCTGATGCCGGGGCACTGGGGACGCGTTTTGCACTCTACCACGTGACGTTCTCTCTACCTACCCTTTAAGAGATACACTGAAGATATTTATGTACAAGTATGAATGTAAGAAGAATAAAAAGTGTTTGAGTGTACATCAAGCTACAGCCACATATGGCTACATTAAGCATAGTGCATAAAACCCATGGAAGAGGTTACCAAACGTGCGTATTATGTTAGCAGGTCGTTTCATCTAAAACTATTTCAATTTTAGTACATCAGGAGTAGATACATCGTGGAAAAAGATCACAATCTAACACGTGAAAGAATGAACAACAATAAGATAGAATTAACAAACATTACTTAAAGTTCATCATTGTTCTTGCCGCGTCGTTTCCTAAAAATAACATAGAAACACAGTTTGAATGTAATTGCGTTGTTTTCAAGGCCAGTCTGTTACTGGATGTACATAGAACTTACTTACATGATACATAACTTATATTTAGAAATGCTGCGCGCTGTTAACTGTTATTAATCATACGTCTACACATTATTGCCCCTTTTTCGCTTTTATAGTATTGGATATTTTCTTTTATAAGTAGGTACTTATTACATATATAATCTCTAATAACACATGATGTCTTATTATTAATGATATGTAATGATATTTTACATTATATAAACCGACATATCAACAATTCCAATTTCTCTAGCTTTTACCTGTAATTCTATTGCGTTTGTTACTGAAAGGTGGCCTGGGAAAGATCGCTTTAGTAATAAGGCTGCTTATTACAATGGTAGTGCGTACGTAAGTATTTTATATTATCTTCCTTGTTTTGTCGTTTCTGTATATTCTTCACTGTTGTTGTTAAAGCTTGTACGCTGGTACAGTGCGTTTATATTGATTTTATCGCACGTAGATTGAAAATAATTTCAATCGACAATATTCAACCAATGTCCGTAGCACATATACTCAAACTCTTCAAAGGTTAAAAGAATTTGGTTTAATACGTAATAATAGTAAATAATAATCCGTAATTCCCTATTAATATTATAAATGCGTAAGTGACTGTCTGTTTGTTTGTTAAGTTTTCACGGCTAACCCGGTGGGCTGATTTTGATAAAATTTGGAATGGAGATTAAATTAAGTTCTGGGCAAGGACATAGGCTATTTTTTTATATTACGAATTGACAAAGTTGCGGGAAACAGTAAGTATGTAACACAATAACGTTATCATGACGCACCTAAACGCGCCCTACAAGAGTTGAGCCCGTGAACCAGTTGAAGTAACTAATTAATTAGTAAAAGTCAGTTCGGCCAAATTTGTCATTTTTTAGGGTTCCGTACATTAAAAGGAAAAATGGAACTCTGATATGAGCGTCCGTATAGACCCAGTTCTTGCAATTTTTTAAATAGTGATGTCGCTCTGTACTGACTGCATTAAAATTAGTCTGTAGAGGTTGCGCTACGGCGTTATCCGCATGAAATCTCCTTTTTTGCTTTCCGGTTGTTTTTTTTTATGTTTTTGGATCATTTCTTTCATTATAGATAGCGGTTGCGTAGAAAATGTATGAATATTTGTAGCATTAAGGGAAGTGGGTAAAATAGGAAAAATTTAAAAAATGATGTTCATTTTTTCGAATGTATAAGATAGGTTCAGTAATCACAAACAAAACTGTGAAAAAATATTCTAAATACAATAACAAACAAGTTATTCGCTTTTAAACTTTAGTAGTGGGAATGGAGTGCGGTTAGGTTCCGTCTCTGTCGCTCCTAGGGCTGTGCATTGGCATTGCGACTGTGTGTCGTCACAGCTATGTCACGCTATCTCCCTTTAGCTCATCCCCACACTGTTCCCACTACTGAAGTTTATAATCCATAACTCAGTTTCTGTCAATGAATAGCAACACAATTAATAGCAGTCATCTAACCTACTATTTGATACATTATGAAGTGACGATGCCATAAGGCCATGTCAGCACCAATTAAATCAATTAAATGTTAAGACTCGTCGATCGATTTAGTTGAATCGATATCGACTAGGTTCTATCACTTGACAACGCTATTTTAGCTGGCCACATTATTTGAAACATTGATACCTTAAATCGTCAAATCACTCTTATCGAATTAAAAGTAATAACAATTACTAGAAAATTGAAGAGGCAAATCTGGCTTCTCGAACTTGACTTCACCATCCCCTTATACCTCGAAAGAAACTATTACACGAACGAATATGAAACCTTAATTTAAAGTCTACTGGAAGTTATAACGAGTCATATGATACTTATTTTTTGTTAATTAGATTGTTATTTTATTAGAAAATTTGCTATTTTATGAAAATCATACGGAATCTTTTGTGTACGAGTCGAATGCGCACTTAATTAATCCGTTTTTAAATTGACGATATTGTTCAAATTAATATCGACCAACTGACATGCCTCAAAAAAATTCATAATCATGCTAAATTAAGGCGACGTATTGATAAACAATAATTTAATCTAAAATAGACCTTCTGCTATATGCAAACGTGCGCGCGCTATATTACGAAAAATACAAAAAAAGCATTTATTTTCGTCTATTTTATAAAACTATAATTAATTTTAAAAAATCCAACTGTCATTTTGTAGAATATGTTTAGATTAAACTATACAGAACAGAAACAGGAAACAGAAATGGGTCCCGTTACTCCAAAAAATGTAAATCTCTGTTTTAAAAGAAGTTTCTTTGATATTTTTTTTGTGTTATAAAAGTTAAGCATATGGCAATTGCCAAAATAAAGTCGATGAAATAAAGAATCCGGTTACCAAATATCACTTTAATACGATTTGGATTCACTTAGAAAAATTGATATCCCTACCGTCAACATTTCCAATGCGTCGCCTTAACGCAACTGGGAACGTACCCGGTACTTTCAGTTTGACTTGGTATTTTAACTATTGTACCGCAGTGCACATAGCAGTAGATAATTGAAAAATGTCGAGAAAGCTCATACTCATTTGCTCTACCTGTTACTTTTGACATTTGTTACTAGTTAACAGTCAATGTACCTGCTCGCAGGTAGTGCATTAAAACTTTTGAGGACCCTTCTAACAGCTTAAAATTTCTTTGTATTTTTTCTCTGAAGGCAGTTTTTTCTCAAAACCGTCTATGCTTTTTAAACACTTGAGTTCCTGTCTGTTACGTTGCTATTCGCTATGGACAGATCGATTCCTGTGTACATCGTCGGGACTCGATAATACAGTAAGGTACTATTTGATTAATTTCTATTTATACATAGATATTTCTATTTATATATCTCTATCTGTTACCTATTCTGTGCTAATATTATAAAAAAAACATTGCGTGTTTGTATTTTATACCTCAAATCACTGAAAACTGAATTAATCAACTTCAAACGCAGATAGAATGGCAATAGAATGGTAGTTGAACTTACATAATATGCATGTAAATGTATGATGACATTATACCTAATATGAAAATATTAAATAGAGAACTTAGAAAATTAGTTAAGTAAATCCGTACTTTTTTCTTATTTTTGTTATACCTAATATATCACAAACCAGTAACCCCTAGAAGACGTTTAGTTATATGAGGGCACCTGTTGCCTATAATTTAAATTAAGTAATATATGTTATGTAAACAACGTCTACGCCCACAGGAGTCGGCCTCTCAATAAATAAATATTCAAAGTTCGATTTAGATGTGACCAATCAGTTTACAGTATACCGTCCTGCGACCCGTAAGATTTTCACGTCTTTATTTTTATTGGTAAACTAGTTGTGTATCGCGGTTTCACTCACGTTAAAGTGGTATTTTTCCGGTATAAAAATTAGTCTAGGTTACTTTCTGAAAAGTCCTGTAAATGAAAGTCCCGTCGAAATTGGTTCAGCCGCTTCGCAGATTAGTCCGGACAAACAAACACAGAGAAATAAAAACACTAAAAAACATGCTTGGGTTTTGGTTACGTGCAAATAACCATAATATAAGCTTAATAAAAAGACTCTATTTCGAAATCACAGACAGACGCTTCAATTTTATTTAGGTGTTTACTCAAAGAGATTACTCAAAGCGTCACCTAAGAGGTTACTTGTCTGTACAATATACATACATACATATTCACATACACGTTTATAATAAGTATAACTTTTCTATTCTATACATGTATACAATGTAAATATGTGTAGTGGAGGGTAGTCATTGAAGCACTGAAGAGTCTCACACCATAATTTAATTCTAACATAGTTTAATTATAACATTGAACTTTCTCCTGTTCTATTTCTGGTTATGCCGAATGAGTGAGGTGAATGGACACTGTTCTGTTACTTTTATAGTATTATGGCCGGAGAGTGTCTCTCGTCTCAGATACATGGTTTTTATCCACTACGTAATTACTTGACTCAGACACACCCCACTACTCTCCGCTTTTCCCCGATGGAATTTTAACCGTCTTACCAGCGATCCTATTACTACTTACTTGTAGGTATAATGAAGCAACATTGACGAAGGGATTTGGGTGATTATCTTTTTTCTGATGAGATTTGAGGAAGCGAAAGAAGTATGTAAGGACCGCGACGGTTGGCGCTCCGTCCTCTATGACTACCCCGTTATCCCGTAGTGTGATATACAGATATGTATGTATATATCTTTTTTATATAAAATAGTTGCTTTTAAGTTTTTAAATTCTGATTTTAGATTTGATTTCATTTTATGTTGTGATTATTATACTTACGTAATGTAAATAAATACAGTACTACTATAAATACTTTGTTTTAATAATAAAATTAAGTGAGGCCTGGATATGTCCGAAATCAGGTGAAAGTACGATAAATGTATAGAAATGCGATCTTTTAGAAATATGTGTGGTATCACCATTACAGGCAAAATAAGCACTGAAGAGATACGCAGTTCGACAGGATTGGACGACAGTATTATCGTAAAAATAAAGAAAGAAATGCTTACATAGATGGTTCGGGCACATAGATAGAATGAGTGATGAAAGATTGACAAACAAAATCTACGGAGCGAAAGTGAGTGATAGCAGAAGCCAAGGAGGACCATGGCTGACTTATGAAGGTCAAAAAGTCAGAGTATTAGCTGACGAAAATGTCAAAAGCACTCGCAAACCTAGCCGAAAGTGTGTAAGAAAAATAACGAGGATTGAGGAGGCGAAAGAAGTATGTAAACAACGCGAAATTTGGCGCTCCGTCGTCTCCGACTACCCCGCTAGGGATACAGCGTGAGGATATGTATGCATGTACATAATCTTAAGGAAGCAAGCTTTTTATAAACTAGAATCGAGGCGACAAAAAACACAAACGCGTTTAATTTTTTTGTTACTAATAATGACATTAATCGATGTTACAAATTAAATCGCTCAGATATTTGCGGTGTGGGTGTGGCTAGAATTGCTACTTACATTTGAGACCGTAATTCTGCGCGTGGGCAATATGATAAAATGGCAAATATTTGCGTATCTATTTCGAGTCTATTATACTGAATGTGTTTACTAAGTTATGGACAGTTTTATAACCTTATTTTAATACGTTGGTAGTACATATACAGTTATTGTCAATTATAATTAATTTTATCACTTACGTGCGAAAAACTGTAGTCGAAGTAACACATAGTTAATTGTTTTGTAAGCCAACTTCCTTCCTGTTCACACAATGAGACTGATTTGCGTGTGAAACGCAGTTTCCCTTTGGATTTCTGAGGAAGGTCAATAATACTATTTGATAGTAGTAACTTGTGTAGGTATTTTATATGTTAATAACTATTTATTACATTCACATATCTTGTGGATAACGTTATATTTAATATAAATAATTTAGACATTTGTTATGTCAAAGTAAGCTCAAAGATTTGAATCGGAATTTGATCGCTTTACTTAATTAAGGGTGGCTTGCACCAACTTTCGCTTTAAGGTATCGACATCTCGCTTGCACCATTATTTAATAGTTGGTGCAAGCGAGATGTCAAATCCTTAAATTGAGTGTAAATAGTTTGTGCAAGCTACCCTTATTCTAACAATTACGATAAACTATCGCAGTTTATATGTTACTATTTGGTTAAGTAATATTAAAATTGATTCGATTTTCGATTGCTTCGATGGTGCATGGCAGAGCAATCTACCTTCCAAGCTGAGACCCACGTTCTATCCCTAATCAGGCCAATTTAGAAAATAAACTTGTTAATCGAATTTGGAATTTGGAAAAAAAATCGGCTTCGAGTCCAGGAGTTACTTCAAGCTTAGGTGTGCTTAATTTGAGGTCAAAAAATTTGTGTAATTACGCACATACATACATATCTTCACGCTTTATTCCTAACAGGGTAGTCAAAGAGGACGGAGCACCAAGTGTCAAATCTCAAATTTCATCATTCTCCTCACACATTTTCGTCTAGGTATGCAAGTGCTTTTAACATTTCCGTCAGCTAACACTCTGGCTATTAGATCCGCATAAGTCAGCCTTGGTCTTTCTTGGCTTCTTTCACTCGCTTTCGCTCTGTGGATTTTCTTCGTCGGTCTTTCATCACTCATTCTTTCTTTGTGCCCAAACCATCTAAGCTAAGCATATCTTTCTTCATTTTAACTATAACACTATCGTGCAACCCTGTCATACTGCGTATGTCTTCATTGCTTATCCTGTCCTCAAAAGTTTGTGTAAATTGCCAGGAGTATTATTATTATTTCGCTCCCGCGTAAAACTATAGTAGGTTGTGTGATACCGCTTTGTAAACGAAAATTGCTGATTGTCCATTGTTGAAGACCAAGTGACAGTAGGTGTTGTGATATTTACTTTTTACTATCTAAAATATAAAAACCAATGTTTGTTCGTATTTTATGGGCTGCCATATTGTTCATCCGATTGCGATGAATATTGATATGGAGATAGATTAAACCCCAGCAGCTATTTAAAAAATAAAAAAATAAAAAATGCTTTGATATTACGATAATCAAATAATACAAAATTATGTTGTAATTGTAGCATTACTGTGTTTTAGTACCTATCCTAGTAAATAATACTGTACATAGTATAGGATTATTCTTATTTGACAAATTTGAAGACAAACGTAAATAAATATTTTCCTTAATATCTAACATTATCGTATTAAAATTACGAAGTAATTATATTTGTGTTTCTCATAACGAGCCTAATCAAAGTAACGAGACCTTTCGTTTGATACATCACATGATGCAATGGAACCAAGTTTCATTTTTAATTTTTTAATTTACCCCCTAAAATTAACCCCTTAAATCAGAAGTCGTTTATTTATTACGCTACACATCCGTGATTGGGTCCAAATATAATATGCACCAAATTACAACTTTTCCATCCAGTAGATTCGAAGAAAATATGTGACAACGGACAAACAGACGCCGCCGGAGTGATACTATTACTCGTAGGTAGGGTTTCTTAACGTTTTTGTTGTCACGTACCACTTTCGAAATTCCAAAAATCTCATGGATCCTTTTTGAATAGAATTGTAGTAAAGGAAATCAAGAGACTTTAAAAATACTTTTCATTGGGTAGGACTAGACTTGACTAGAGACCGGAAGATAACGATAACTTGAATTACTATCAGTTAGTGAGAAGGTTGCTGCTACTTTAGTTGGAAAAGTACGTCAAATTGAGTTCCTAAATTATATATTATTTTAATAAATGATGTTAGGCAAGCTACTCATAAACCCTGGGCACTCATTATATGGACTCCTCAGGCAGCGGCGGCCCAAGCTCTTGATCAGGGTAGAACGAGATAGTCTTTCGGCGCCCTTTGGTTAAGGCTTTTAAATCACATTAATTGCGCTTCCGTTTACGTTAAATAAACAATTAATACCATTTTTTTTAATTCCCTTTTATGGAACAATCAACATTCATTGAACGAGCACATATTTTTCGCTCAAAATCATATCTCGCGTTTGGCATTTTGGCGCCCCTCGCCACCTAGTACCTAGAGCCACCACTCTTCTGCGGTCAGCCTATCAGCAGCGGAACACTGCTATAGAGGTTTAATTTTTTTCACCTAATGTATGAATCTCCAAAAAACATTAATTTGCTTCTAGCGCCATCTATTGTGACCTTACATGAAAATTAATTTCTTATTCATTTATTCAGCTTGAACAGCGGATTACGACAAACACCATTTTATGGATAAACCTAAGAGTACACTTAACATTACTATAAGCAACTCAACTACGATCATTGCAAATGATCGTAGTATATTTTTGTTACATTCCATTGTTTTATATTGTAATACATATATTTAGATAATATTAGATACACTTACTGTTAAATGTGAACTATTTGCACGGCTACCTAATGTTTAACTTAAACAAACCATTTATACATCAGGTACAAAGCGCGAAGGTACAAATTCAAAACAATGTGGAACACTATCGTTTTATTCAGCACGCTCCTATTGTTCAGTCCCAGGTACTTACTGAGTACGTACTAGGTACTCGGACGATGTGAGACCTACGCAGTAACATGCCAGTCTGGTTCCGTAAGTTTTGCGACCTCTTTATCTAAATCGCTCCGAGACGTGTAAAAGGCCTCCGGGCTCTGTAATAACATTTTATCTAATCGCCTAGTATATTGTTTAAAATTTCTCATAGGATAAAGATTAGTTTCAACATTAACTTCTACGTAATTTAGTCTATCACAATGTATTTATTAACGGATAATTCAAACACATACCTCATATTATTATTGCCATATTGATTTTCTGTTATCAATCGAAGCTTGGTATTCGCCCTAGTTTGTTTGGCCGATAAGAGAAAAAATGTGTTTTTATACTCATTATATAGGTCCAAGTATAAAACAATGTTTAAAAGATATTTATAACTACGCATTTATTACAGAAATATTTTCTAATAATGTAACCACATTTTAAATAGGTAATACATAACATAACGCGTAAGTAATTCAACTCTTCGTAGTTTCATTAAATATAATTCCTTTTCCATCAGTACTTAGTACATGTAAATCTATGATAATAAAATCATAAAAATATTAAAACATAATGAAACAAATGAACCGAGTCAATTTTAAGGAAATAAATCGTCAAGTTGTGATTTTGAGATGAGATTATTATGTTGAGATTAAAGTACAATCATCGTTTCAGGAACGACGTTGTATATTATTTTTGACGATTTTAGAATAATTTAGATAGCACAGAACTGGGGTATACTACTGTTAGCAATATTAATCTAACATAAATAATTTAATTCTCTCAATTTAATCCATTGCGTAAGATTTTTTTTACTGTACTGTGTATGTGTCATGAACTCATGAATCATGATGTGCGGTCGGCTCTGAGGGTCGGCTATACCAGCGAGCTGAAATTCATCAATTCTTTTTTTATGCCGGAGTCTCAGGTAATAAAAATTACATACATTGAGTCTTCCATACAAAACGAGAGAAGGCAACAAATAGAAAGAATTATACTATACTGAAGGGATATTACTATACATAAATTACGCCAAAACAGTGCGAAACATGTAACCGCCATTGTTAGAATGATGTGACAAGTGAATTCACTCACTTGCGAATGCTATACTTTTCTATTCTGTTGCTCCATCTATGTATTCTTCTTGATCTGAGGTTAATTCTCATATAATCATTTATCATAGTTAACTATGGGTTCTTCGTTTTTGGATTATGGTAATCAAAAAAAATCCATAAATTTAATTGCTTTAACATTTTACGCGAATGGCGCAGTCACTCTGTCCTGGAAACTGGGACGGGGTGTTTTTTGTTGGATTATTTCCGTTCCCGAACCAATGGTCGATGATATTGCTTGATGCTAGTTATGATTGCGACGCATTCTACGTGTTCATTTTACAGGGTATTCATGCCATTATAAGTTCACTAGGTGTTCTGGCTTATCCAATGTCGGTGAATCGTTATCACTCTCGTTTTCTCTCCCACGGCGGCGTCACCCTCCGCTGCACACCCCGCTAAATAAATTCACGTAAAATAAAATTCTCGTACTAACCAACAGTACGCCGCAATTACCCGCTTTCCGGTTTTAACCGGTTTCCGTTCGAGCTACACTAACGAAAGTGGTATTTCTGTAACATATGCATAATTTACATATGAGACAAACGCATCGTCTTTTGACTTATTAAACATACAATTCTTCAGATTGCATTATGTACCTAAAATATGTAATGTCTACATAACATTGCAATTATTAATCTTTTTATAATATGCATCAATTTTTTAACGTAATTTCTTCTGAAGTTAGTATGTATATAATGTAAAATTAATAACAGAAATCCAAATAACTTTTTGATTAAAACAGATTTAAATTTCAGCGTGTTGTGAAAACATGTAATTATTGAAAGAAAATACGATTTGTTTTTTTGAAAAACCAAACGGCGGATTTTATGCAGGTACTCAAAATAATTCCCAGACGTTGCACTATTTAAGTGTAATGTGATCTCAAACTAAACACTAGGCTCGTACACAAACACACAACGAACTAGGGGAGTGCTTAGTATCACTCAGACTCGAGACAATTTAGAAAAGATCGTTTACTTAATTTACCTTACCGAGAATAGAACCCGGGATGTTCTGTGTTTGGAAGTCAGATGCACTAAGTACTGCACTAACGGGCCAAACAATGTTCTTGTTGCTTTAAATTAAATTAAACTCTGTTTTATGTTTTTAAATGAATGCTTAGTTATCGCTTAGTTCAGATATTTATGTGTAATATTACGTAGTTTTGTTGCATACTAAACGATTTCTTTGTGACCAGGCAAGCCGATTCATTTAAATTCACACGTGGAAAGGTCGAATATTCCCAGACGAAGCCGGTCGACAACCTTTCAACGTAACTATGACTCTGATATGCGTAATTTAAGTAACGTTATACGAATGCCTTTAAATTACACTTTCCTAGCCGCTTGATTAGCTAAATTTGTCTTTAATAACACATATTACTTTTTTTTCTAACTTAGATATAATTTTATGTAAACCCATATTTGTACATACGTAAATATATTTGAACGGTAACCTGGACCAGAGAATAAGGTTATGGTTTTGCGTTGCTCATCTGTCGTAAAAAACGATTAAAGACCCTTCACGGTCATGGTCGAGCGAAGTGGGGACTCCGGTCGTCCATCCATGCAATCCGGAGGAGGACGTAGCGTGTGTGGTCCAAGTCGTTGTAACAGCGAGGGTACTGGGGGCTATATCACTGGTCCTCCGAGAGTGCACAGCGCAAGAGGATCTCCGATGGGTTGCATATAACGTGAATCCCCTGAGGGTAGGTTCCATAGGAAGTCCCGGAGGCCCTCTACGACCGAGGACTACCACCGAGTTTCCAGTCGGTGGTTACGGTTCGTTATACAGAAGATCCCGGAGCCTCTCGCCCCACAGTCTTATCCCCGGTGGGCTGGGTATCTTTTGAAGGGTGTTGCCAAAAAATGTATCAAGTGCGGACTCGACTCGCGCACAAAAGGTTACACACAATATGTATTTGAGAAATGGTACATTTCTTTTGAATGATATTCTCTGAAAATTTTAAAATTCTGTGTCCAATAGTGATGGAGGCAAGAGGAGGGATAGTAAAGTCTCATTCGAGTACTTAATAATTGAAAATAGTCAGATAAGAATATGTGGGCAAATGTATCGCTGTGCTTAATTTGAAGTTTGTATACATTACATTGTTTTTGAGAAAATCAGCGTGAGTGTTTTTATAAAGGTTCTGTATAAAGAAGTTTCAGAAGCTAATATACCTGAAAACAGCCCATATCCAACTATCTGTACTGGACCCCACCTTTGATATGGGTATTGGGTACCCATATCAAAGGTGGGTTTAAAATCTATTTGAAGTATTCGGTTTTACAGTTGTCTCATTTTTGGTTATAAAGTGTTCTGCTTAATTTTACTTAAAAAATTTGGTGATGATTGTCAAACATGTTTTAGGTTTATACTCATATACAATAAGTTACCTTCCCATCCAAGTTTTCCATGTCTTATTTAGTCTTAATTATGTTAAAAAGCTGGAGGAAAAAACATACATTAGGATCTAGTTTAATAGCTTTGTGCGATGAAATGCGAAATCGATATAACATTGATGTCGGTAAGTACTTTACTGATTATTGGAACACGTGAACTAATCCAGTAAAGGACTTAAGACTAGACGACATTTACATGGCTTCTGAACGTTTACTTTTTATATGAATAAGCTACCTACCTATATACCATATCATTTCTAACCGTTTTTCTTTCAAAGCATTGGTTTTTCGTTTTTAAAAGTAAATTTGTAGTTTAAATGTTAAAAAAATAATAAAATCTAGAATAAAGATAAATTAACGTTATACGTAAACGTAATTAATTGTAATTATTTAATAAAATTTAAAGCAGTATGGAAATGCAGTCACTCTTGAATAAAAAACTTGTGGCTTCAACATAAATAGGACACCTGACACTACTGCACCAGTAAACTAACCCCTTAACAATTTTTAGTGGTGTTTTACAATAATAACCAACTTAATTCCCTCTATATTTTAACCTTGTCCTGCTTGTTTTTAATTTATAAGTATTGTTATTTCTGTGATGCACCATGCACGTGGATTATAACATTATAACTGTATTTGTTAAGTTTAGTAGTGCCATCTTTTATAAACAGATGAAAACTTAAAAACATGTGTCTACGAAATACTAACTAAAGAATTTGATTTTATTATTCATATTATGTAACTTGTTTTCTTTAATTATGAGTAAGTAAAAAATGTCGACGGTGCCAATTTTTTAAACGAATTTGTAATAGTCGTAATTCTCCTAGTCAAGGTGAAGACATTACTAATGTTATAAATTTCATTGGACTCAATAGATGGCGTTAAGTACTCAATTTCATTTCAATTTTTGTTATCTAGATATTTCATCTACAAATACGTCTATATCTATGATTTAACATTAAATTGTTTATTATTTACGGAATAAAATAGTAATTCCAATTACGGTAAGGTTAAGAAATAGATTAGGATTGTATTGTTTGCATTGTTTGCATATATGTGATTTATAGACTGTTACTCAACTATGATGAAACAAAATGGTGTGTTACGCACTTAGTAGTATATAGATAGCATAGATCACTGGCAATTGTAGTTTTTATAACTCACTATTGTTATTTTTTATATTATTTAAGAAAAGAAATGAAATGGTTGAAAATACTGTCCTTGGAGGTGGTTGAACAGAAGTGGCAATGGCACCCCGCGTAGACGTTCCATTGAATGCACTTACCGTTTCGCTTCGTTACATTCACCGCGCCACTGACCCCTCGTTGCCGCCTGACTTATTCATTCAGATCAACCCCCTATGCGTTCATAGCTTTTGCGTTGATCTTTAGGACTGCAAGCATGTAATTATAATTACCCATCAAAAATTCTATAAAGATAATGCAAACAATTTTCTCTATGTTAGGTACTCTGAAAATAAATGGCGGTAATCAGAAGCAGACTTTAAGAGAAAAATAAGCAAAACTACGAATATTTAATGATTTGATTCGAATACCTCACCTCGAATCATAAGAGGGACGGGGGAATGGCGTGGCGACCTGACGAGCCTCGTGCCCCGCACCCCGCGCCTTCGTCGTCGGCGAGACCGGCGCACGCGCATGCCGCAACGAAGCCAGTTGCTCGCCGCGCAGCCTCCTGTTTGTTTACATGGATTATAATAATTTGTGACTTTACACCTTGTTGCGAATAACTATGTTTTCTTTACGCGATATTACATAATCAGTGGAAAAGTGTTTTGTATGTGTCTAACTACACAAGTTTTAACTCCTATTAAAAAGCGCAAGTCTGTGACCAGTTTGTATTGGATACGCGCTGTCGTGTTGCTCGCTTTTGCCTGTTAGTTATTTGCATTTGCACAAAACTTACACAGCTGGAAATAGTGATAATGTTTACCTTGAAGATTACACTGTTATTTCATAAGCAAATGCAATAAAAATATAAGGCTCCAGTTTTATTTTTATTGACTCTATTTAAAATTATGAAAATTAACATTTCATATGTTTTGCTGGAATGTAAAAAGCAAAATACGTCCATGACTACAAACTCATTGTTCCATGACTGCACGCAAGTGTATGTACCTGTCGTTTGACCATAGTAATGTTAATAATAATTGTCGTAATGTCTGTAGTATAACGTTTAAAGGATAAATTTTAATTATTAAAATAGCTACCTAACCATTATCATCATTAATACGGCAGCAAGTAGGTATATTATATAACTTTTTCAATGTATGCCATTTTTTAAACAAAATTAAATTTAAACTTTATATACTGAAGTGGAAATCTCTGAATAAAATTAAAAGATTTCTATACATAAACAGAAAAATTCGTCTCTGTTTCGTGTTATTTAATTACCTACTTTTTCGCATGGTTGTACACCATGACATTACATGTTTTTTTGTATGAAATGCATGTGGACTGAGTCGAAATTTGAAAAAAGTTACTGACACTGGTTATAATATATTTTATGTTAGATATTATCTAGAACATGTTGTTCTGAGATTAAAAATTTTACTCTCCCAAAATCTCACCGTATTTACCTGAAACACTTCAAAAATCAGTTAGAACTTTTTTAAATATTTTAGAATTGAATTTTATGGCTGGTTGATTTTATAATGGCTGTTATGTTTCTTTTTCATTAATTAATAATTATCTTATTTAATTGTACTAAGTACACGTTGGGAACGCGATGTGTTTAAATATTTTAGAATTGAATTTTATGGCTGGTTGATTTTATAATGGCTGTTATGTTTCTTTTTCATTAATTAATAATTATCTTATTTAATTGTACTAAGTACACGTTGGGAACGTGATGTGGTGGTGAGAATAGACTTGTAGTAGGTACAGTCTGGTTTACAAGTTATAAGTTGGTAAGTCAGTAAGTAGTTAGTTAAGTAGCAAGTCGATTAAATTTCCGACAAATTTAAATAGTTCTGTAAGCTGCAATTGGTAATGATCGAGTAATTTAGTAAATAAAATACTCGCTACTGCCCAAAAAATAGTTCGCACTACGGTCATGTACAGTTAAAATCAATAAAGCTTACGTTAATGGTTATTTTAGAAGAGGCGGAACAGTAGAAGATGAAAAATGTGTAATAAAGTAAAAAGCTATTGGTACGAAAATGAGTTATTAGAAGACATGATTTCAACTCCTTGTATGCAGATTGCTTTATTTGTTTTTTTTACAATGTCAGGACTTGATATTCCACAAGCATTACATGTTTATGTACTTCGAAACAAAAAAGTTGTTTTAATTGGCGGCAGCTAATGAACTCTCGTCCGACTAAAACGACAAGTTCGGATTTGTTTAATCCATTAACCACTGAACGGTGATACGGTGATGCGGGGTGGAGGACGCACACGCCGAAATAAATAGAATCTAAATGGATTGACTCGACTAAAATAATTGACTAAATTACTTACTAAATTACTCAACTAAATTACTAGCCTAGTCCGAACCAGGCTTAAGTTGCTGTCTTAATTATCTAATTGGAAAGTATACATGGAAATTCAGTTGAATTGCTATTTACTGACTTGCCAACTCATGGTGTGTAATTCAGGTAAAGGTACACGTTCTTTGTAAAACCGCACAGATTTAAATTATACTATATCTGCATATTTTTTTAGTGAATATTTATTTATTGAAGTAGCTACATAATTTAATGCAGATAGTAACGATTTTAAGTTCTTAAATAATAAAAAACCGCAAAACACTCTGTGTGTGCGAGTTCCTTATTTCCCTTTCTAATTGATTATTGTTTTGTTTTATTGTTAAGTCTATTTTTCCTAAAAAAGTAATTCTACCCACACTGCCAATGCCGTCCTTTACCTGCACTGAGTGTTTACCAATATAGATATGTAATAAAATAATTTAGCAATAAAATAGCAGCTTTACAGAGAATGACGGTTTAAAAATTCGATTTCGCCATAAAAATATAATTAAGTCAATCGTCAGTATTAATTTTTAACGAGAGTCGGATTCGAATAATATAAATTCGAAAAATATCATTTAATTCATAATTTCCTAATTCAAAATTTAATTTAAGTTTAAAACGGCTGCAATGAGATACATTGTCAAAATAAATGTGGTCTTAGATATTAAAAATTCCATACATTTTGTAAAGTTATTAATTTATGTAATTATAATAAAAGAAACAACATGTTCAATAATACAAAAATCAAGGCTTTACTACGATTTCTTTCCGACAGTGGGCTATCACGAATATTATTCTTCAATCTTTCATAAAGCGTTGAAAACAGCATACCAGTAGATCGAGCTGTTTTTCTAATAGATTTTCGTTCATCCACTAGTTCACATGATTCTTGTTTTAGACATTCTGAAATAATAATAAAATCACAGAATAATAATGACATTACTATAGCAGGTACTCAAGCGAATACCTAGATAGATAGCTAGGTAAATATAATATTCTACAATTGTTTATTTTAAAATGATACTGCCACTGATTGGATAATGCCGTTTATACCATATTTGGAATTAAATTACGCTGAACACAAGAATATTTTCTTAAGTGACACTGTTTATGGACTAGATCCATAAAAACTCTATTAACAAGCAAACAACGCAAAAAGCTTTGGTATTATTTGGGGTGAGACTGGTATTTGGAGCATCCACCCTTCAATTTTCAAGATTTAGTAGAAACTTCTTTCTTTCTTTCTTTACATATATTTTTTTTTATTCTGAGATTTCAGCTTTAGTCCGTAAAGTATTACTTTAAGTTATAGATAGGTACAGTCAACCTGGGTAACTAAGCTTTCAACATTGACCCACTCACTCAATTTGCAACGTTTTATTTTATTGGTTCTTTAAGTGCTGCATATGATATAAAATCATAACGAATGAGCCAAGACTGTATCCTAATAAAATCTACGGTCAAATATGGCAACTAAATTATTTTTAATTTTTTTATTAAAAGTTTGGGCGATAAACAGGCGTTTGAAAAACTCTGTTAAAAATGGTCCATAAAAATTGTTACAGACATTTTAGATAGTTAAATTATGTTTTAAATTGAAGAATTTATCTTATTTGTGCTAGGGTAAGACCATTCTTTTACCGATTAACGATCACTTAAGGAGAAATAATCACAAATCAGATAATAATCAATATTTCTTTAATATAATTAACTATTCTTCTCACAAAATCACAATAATTGGAATCAATAAGTAAAACAAATTTAGCATAACCGATATTTAAAAAATAAATGACTATAAATTCGATATTAAATTCTATGGCAGGTAATGTAAATCACTAGGTTGGTAATACCGGTCAAGCTTTGTTCAAACATAAGTCGTAGATTTAACCCTCAGGAGAGTCCTGAGCACTCAGCGTGAGCCCATAGACCACACAGCACATATATACCACAGCTCGTTATTTTACCTGTAATCGACGTAGAATATACATTTATTTTCCAAATCCTCATCAGCGTCAATATCTTCATTTTCACGCAAGTCTGTCATTTCTATTTCGTACGTCATCATTCTTATTTTTGTCTTGAAGCACTCTATTTAGCCTTTTTCACGTCAATCAATTTTACTTTTCTTTACCTTATCTTTTTTCAGTTTTGATTTTGAGAGTTACTTTTTTTCTTGTCTTTTGTCATTTTTATATTTTCTTTCTCGACCAGAGCTTCTTGGTTAGGATTTTACCGAGGAACTTAACTTGAGAAGCCATTTTATCTTCTAGTTCCATTGTAACGACTGGATTTCTTTCCGACAGTGGGCTATCACGAAAATTATTCTTCAATCTTTCATAAAGCGTTGAAAACAGTATACCAGTAGATCGAGCTGTTTCTCTAATAGATTTTCGTTCATCCACTAGTTCACATGATTCTTGTTTTAGACATTCTGAAATAATAATAAACATTAAAATAAACATTAAAACAAACAAAAAAACTGACCACGTATTAATTTTACTTGCGGGTAGTACCGGTCAGCGTGACCGGCATTGCCTGCCTAGAAACATTTTCGTAAAAACATTTTTAAATCAAAAACTTGTCAAGACAAATTCAAAATCTATTATTACTTTGTATGCTTGATAATTATGTTACAACTATTATAGGTAACTATGTAAGAAATATAAAATAATAAACACTCACCTCTTATTGTTTAAAATTTACTTCAAGTAAGCGCGAAAACAGTTGACGTGGGTTCATCCTAGATGTTGGCTGGGAAATGAGCGGGGCCCGGTGCGTCGGCGCGGGGTAAGGTCACAGCACCTGTTTTGTACGTGTGCCTGCGCGGCAATGCAGTAATATGGGAGAAATCGTATTGATCGGTATTATCTCCTGACTGGCATGACCCGGTTTTACCCTGCTGTTCATCAAAAAAATTATAATTTTGCAAGTTGTTCCATAAATTTTTTTAGCAATTTGGAGAAGCTTTGCACCGGATAAAGAGGAATGAATAGAAAAGGCCATTAAAGATTGATATATTGACTTGTGACGCTCAAAATCTAGTCAGTCGCGTAACTGATCATAACATTACTAAACGAGGCGATTTTTTCGTCATGGACGACCATTTGCTTTACTAAAACCCGTCTTCCGGAATGATGCTCGGGTGTGAGTCTCTGTTTAAGAATAGTTTGGAAAGAAATGCCGCTATTTATCGCATATAGCGGCATCTCTTTGTAACTGTGCTCAATTAGAGATTCACACTTGAGTATCGTTGTGGAATATGGGCTTGGAACGGGAGATTAAAACTCGAGCTTCTACATTTTTTCCGTACATTACATTTTTGTGTAAAGAAAAGTTTTGTTGGTTTTGTGATATTTTTAAGTAAATCTACACTGATTACAGCAATAATTAGCAAGCAGTTAATCGTTCTAATATAAAAGATGATTCTAAGACATGCCGTTTTAATTTGTGGTGTCATGGCAACACTACATTGGCGACTTTAGACAAGTAATCAACCGGGCACTTAAATTTACTTTACTTTAAAAATTTTGTTTACAGTCGTCCAAAGTCCCAATGAAAATACTTTTTATCAGAGATTATCTTCGCGAGATCTTGTGGTTAACAATGTTACCCTCGACGCAATATAACTTTGGCCCGCCAAACTTTCGGTTTTTTTTTCTGGGATTTCCATTCATTATGTATTTTGATAAAATCGCCTGTATTCGATTTAAGGAAGTTCCATTCCCACCAAATAGGTAAATTATTGAAGAATATAAAAAAAAATGTAAGCGTAGGTACTTCAAAATCTCGCCATACTGGAGCAAAGTTAATGTGGCGCTTTTATTAACAATAATTTCAAATGGCCTTAGTTTATAAAAGTTGTCTACTTACTGACACATTAATCTACATGTTTAACATTCTAATGAATGTTTTTCTAATAATATTTATTACTACTGTAAAGAGTTATAAACAGTAATACAAAATTAGACAACTAGGTATTCTAAATGTTATTTATTTGAGGTAATACTAGATCCAGAAAATCCCTTTAAATCTCTTTATTATCGACATTTAATATACATTTTCACTTTGAAAACGATTGTGGATTACACATTATGACACGACAATCAATTTCATTTATATTATCAAATATCTTTTTAATTGTGTGAATAAGAATTTATTCCGATGATAACATGCTTTGTTTATCTTCACACTCCCACGTAACTTTTTAGTAATCTGCATCTCATAATTGTCGGCGATGGAATTACTGGAGTGGAGACGGTTTAGTAATTTTCACGTTTAATCACCAATTGTTCGGTTTATTTCATTGCGTCTTCACTGTCATACTTATTACTTACATTAGCATTGGTAATAAGCGTGACTGCTTTATTAGAGACAAATTATTCTAAAAACATTGCGTGTGTACCACTTGAAGTGAATGCAGTCAGGCTCATCATTTCCATAGCTGAATTTCAAATCAGTTAGTATCAATAGAGTCAACGTTTAGCGAGCTATGCGCTGGTGTGGTAATTAAATGTTTTACTACATGTTGCAAGACCTTTGGAGCTCTCAGGCAATTCTGGCATTGTTTATTGAATTTTTCGGTCACGCATACAGTTATCTTAGTAGCTCTTACACACGTATACCTAAGCACTATGCGAAGATTCAGAATTAGAATCAGTAGTCGTATAAGAGAACAGTTTATAATTATTGTAAACCATTGCTAATGGGTTACTGGTCTTCGTCATATAATAGTTGTCTATATTGGGTGTACTGCTTTTTTTATTTAGTTTTAGAAAACGGAAATTTCTCTTTTTAATTTCGGTTGGCTGTATTCCTAATAAGTACATCTTACTCAAAAAATTAGTGGCTCACTGTGGATACCTGACGTATAAAGAACTGTATGCGTGGGATTACTACGAAATAAATTAAGTGTTGTTGTATCTCTCCGTCAGTTTGTGACAAATGCTAATGAAACTCTACACCCCGGCTTTCTTTGTTCTACTTGTGCATTGACCAGAATGATATGTCCACTCTAATTAGTTATAGCGTAGCTTTGTTGTTGACTTTTTTGTTTCCCTTCCTAATTGATAATTATTGTTTTGTTTCATTGTTACGTCTCTGTTTCCTAAAAACGTAATTTTATAAAAACACATTTTTATTTTTCACCTAGCATTTAATTATATGTTGAGCATGCAGGCACATTGTCCACAGTCTGATCTGAGTGTTCAGTGGGAGGGGCGGTGATAGCTAGATAACGTTGGCAGCGATAACGGGTCGGAGTCTCGGAGGCCGCAGAACCGCAGAGAGCGTGCCGGTCGCTCGTAACTGAACGTCGGCGCTAATTTTTCAATATTTTTTGTGCGTCTGGCTGCAAGGTCTAGCGGTAACATTGCGGTGTTCTGTGATAAACTTGTATCTGTGTTTCCCAGCAATTCTGGCAATGAAAGAAATGTAACTGGTTTTGATTTCTACAATTTAACATTTTAAGTCTTTTTACTTTCTAATATAAAAGAGGTGAGTTACGTTTTATTAGCAGATCGGAATTAATCTAATTGTTTGACCTTCCAAAGCACTTTCCACTTACGTAAATCGAAAACTAAATATTACGACAGCTGTAGATTATTGCAAAACTGTAAACTTTAAACCAGCTTGACTGACAAATCGGAAAATCAATTATTCAGTGAATAGTTCAGTGTTTAATCTTTAGTGATGTGACGAACTGGAGATATCGACAAAATGAAGGACAATGCTCCTCGATGTGAAGATGTAGCTGACAAATTAGTGAGACTGTTTGGATGGAGACAGACGTATCCTGTGGAGAAACTTCAGAGGACTATATTGCCCAGACCTCATGATACGGTAAGGGCAAATGTAACAAATATGATACTTGTTATCATTATACAAAAAAAAATTTGAAATCAGAGTCAGCCAAAGTTCTACCTCTATTATGATAAATTTGTTTATTTATTTTTACAAACAATGAAAGTCATACTCTCGGAAAGCGTGATACAATCTAATTATTTTATTTATTTGTCCTCATTACCTGTAGTGATATTAAATCTGTAATCTCTGCAGTAGCATACCCTGTGTTGCAAGGATCACAATAATTTTAAGCCAAATAATAAACATAACTAGCGAACCTAAAACTACTACCTAATTCTACAGTAGACTTCTTTTCATTTTTATATCTTCTGATAACAATATACTTATGTACTTTCGTGTAATTATTTGGAGCTTTAAAACAAAAGTGTGAGTCACACATTTTATCGTTGATTATATTATTTTCGGCTGATTATATTATTTGTTGTAAACCAATGGTTATCTTTTCTGTATACTTAACGTTATATGTTATAAGCATAATATTAATTACTGTTATGTCGGTTAGCTCAGACATCATATGTTACGTTTGAAAAATCTTTGCAAATTGGAAAATGGAGGCCATTTGCAAAAAATTTGTACATATATTTCATATTATTACAAATATGTAGAAAGGTATTTCGTATCTGCGATCACTGTGTTAGTTTTTTGGTGTACTTTAAAAGGCGCAAACCGCAAATATTTAGAAGATTCTCACACACTTGCGAGAGTATTAGTGGATTTTATAGAAAAAAAATATTTTGAATGACTTCAAAAAGGAGATTCTCAATTCGACGTGTACTTTGTGTGTGTGTATATTACGCGATATCATCGTTGATTGTGAACCGATTTTATTGATTCTTTTTTATTTCAAAGGGTATAATATGTTCAGGGTAGTCCCATAGAAAATTAGTTAGGATTTGATGATGGAGTACTACTTAACAAAAGAACTTGTCAACGGTTTATACATTTTGATGATTCATTTATTTAATGTTATTTTTTAGAATTGGATAATAGTTATTTGTAGACCCGCCCTAGTTATTTATTGAGGCCAACCTCACTCAAAATGAAAAAATAAATAACTTTTGAAGAAAAAAATTAAACTGACTCCATAATAAAAATATGGAAAACTACAAAATAATAATTATCCTTTACTAATCAAAACGTAAGTGCAAAGTGACCTCATAAATGCGATGCAAATATCGAAGTTGGTGCCAAACCAATTAACAGCAACAGAAAATTGGTAAGCTTGGCACTATAGTTCCTACTTCTATGCTTGGCACCGACTTAAGTAACTGTCAAATATAGGTTTGTATCGTATTTATGAAGTTATTTTCTGTACTTGAGTTTTGATGAGTAAGGATAATTATTTTGTACTTTCAGCGCCCTAACAATAAACGCGGTGTAAACTTAGAATAGTTACTGTTGTGACAGTCTTCTGTCATAGTCAAGCTCATGAACAAAAGATAATGATAGAAAGGGACAAAAAATTTTACCTAAGGTTAACCTTGTTATATTATTTATTCATTAACTAATTAATTAATTTATTTATTGTTAATTAATTAATTAACACGGTGTGTTTTTTTTTGGTCGATTTAATTTTTTTTTTACGAAATAGTTTTTTTGTGTAGTAAAAATTGATCTAAAATATTTGCGAAACCTGTTTCGCTGTTTACAGAGTTTTAAAGTTAAATATGAACATCAAAAAACATTCGTAGAAACATGTATAGCTACATATCTGTGCACATGTCTCGGGCCGACTTTATCCAAGTATGCATCATTGTTACAGATATTATTACTTTCACGTAGGTACATACTTCTTTTGTGTTCTGAAAGTGTTGGAAAGCGCTTCATTATAGCGACGCACTTACAAGACGCAATTATGTTGCCGATGGCATATTCATCACTAGAACTACCTATATGTAACCAGGTCATTGATCTACACCTTTCATAAATCTGGGCAGTAAATCTTGTTGCTTTTAACCCTTTCGTATAAACTATGAATCTACCTACATATCAATAATAAATAATAACACTTGATTCTTCAGATATGTAATTCAGATATGAAGTAGTGTGACAAGGTGATTACTCTGGAAGTTCTAGGTCTATCATGATAGACCCAAAACTTCCAGAGTACCGTCATGACGATTGAAGTGTCGAAATGTGTCTATTCATGAGAGCTATGCAAAAAAAGGCATCGACAACGTTTAAAAGTTTTTGAGAAAATTTAGTTTATTAGAGTGTGTCTCAGCGGCCATCTAAACTAGTCTTAATTTTAATAATTATTAAATTTAAATAGGTTTAACAGGTAAAAAAGTGTTTACCCCAAAGTGTTTTTTAATTTTAATAATACATAAGATTTTATGAGTTATTCGTAGCGTTAAAGTGCTGAAACGCGTACACTTTCCGATATTATTCAGTCTTAGCTTGTCATTATATAGGATTATAAATTATACGCTTATATTTATAAATTGCGAAACTTTTAAGTATGTGTTAAACGTATCCTTTTTGGCCATCTAGCGTTATAAACCGAGATTTAAATTATACTGTTTTCGTTTAGTTCGACCTAAGTGCCCAGTGGGCACTGCCCACTAAGTGACAGTATTGACAGTATTAACAGATTTTTGGATATCTTGTTACTTAATTTCGTAAATAGAATGTTTCTTTGTCTACTTATTTTATTTTTTGTTGTAGATCTAAAGGCATTTTCAATGTCCTATGATAGTTATGGGAAGCGCGAGATTAGTAATTTTTTTTTGAAAGTGTGTATGACCAGATCCAGAGTAGTTTCATAAAAATTTAATTAAATACTGATCTGATGATGGAATACTATTTAAAAAGAGAACACCTCAAAGGTTTACATATTTTTAACTGACTTCAAAAAAGAGGAGGTTCTCGATTCATCCGCACCTATACAATATATATTTGATGTACGTTCGGACATAATTTCTTTGTTTATGAATCAAATTCAATGACTCTTTTTCCGTTTGGGTCACTATAGCTCCAAGGTAGGTCCATTTAAGTTTCACTGGTACTGAAGCCTGGACTTTGAACATACACGATACACCAAATAATCCTAACGGTTTATTTATTTTTATGATTATTTTGTACATGATTCCGTTCCAGAATTGGAAAAGAAGTTAGTTGTAGACCCACCCTAGATATTTATTTAGGCCAAGGTCACTCAAAAAAAAAAATAAATAAAAGTAAAATAAATAACTTTTTAAAGACAATGTCATGATGTCGGAGAGCTGTACACGAACAATTTTACAAAAATGCTTTTTTTCACAAAAATGTAATTTCCTTGAATAATTTTTTAAATTTGGCTCCAAAAAAAACCACGGTTTTGCAATAACCAAAACCAACACTTTCACCAAGTTCCAAGTTTCTAAGTTGCTTTGATGAGAAGTTATTATTAAATGAAAAAACGCAAATTTTACGGTTTTTTGCGTTTTTCTCCATATATAAGGCAAAAGTTAACATTGCACATGACATCAATCGAAAGATACTTTTAATACCTACAACTTTTCCGATAAACTTTTTTGGATACAAGCTCGACTCTTTGTTTTATTAGCAAAAAGCGTTTTTTGGACTTTGGCGAATTTTTTTACGTTAGGTTTGCCATTGAAAATCCGGAAAACAAAAACGCTATCTTTCTTAAAATTTATTTTTCTACACGATCTTTTTTTTTCTGTCCTCAATTATCTGGAGCATTTCTGTAGATTGATTGGGCTATAAATAAATTCTAGTCTTTTTATTTTTATGTTTTGTTACCCAAAGAGGAATAGAGTTCACTCTAAGCTTCAGCTTATGATATACTTTAATTGAAATATTACATCAGACTTTTTTGAATGAAAATAAAATATTGTATAACATCGAACAAACAAGTTCATTCATAACTACTAATAACGTTGTACACTGATTTAACGATCGGTGCCAACGTCACTATTCTATTATATGAATACGGTGAGTAGGACCAATGTTTAAATGAGTAATTCTGTGAAGGCGTCTAAATTATAATTTGTATAATCTACGTGATAAGTGATAAAATAACACCTGTGTAACTTTAATGATAGTGATAAAGTTATTTATATAGATATTGGCGGTTTTTTAACTATTTTGAAAATTTCCACTTTTAGTCAGTTTTTTAGACACTATAGGCTCAAGTGAGTATTTTATTATTCTGTTTTGTGATAAATTTTACAGTATTACTTAACTACTCACTAAACCTAATCATAGATTTTTTTAACATGGTTTTTCCGCGAAGGAGCAATTCCAGTTTTTTAGTTCTATTAGATATCGTGGTACGATTTTAACCACTCATGCTTTAAAAAAGAAGAACTAGGCTAACATGGCCAGTTGTTTCAAAAAATCTCTCATTTAATGTACATTTCGCAATGGTATAACAATTACTATCTTATAATTAAACATGAAAGATATTGCTATTTTACTACAAAGCCCATCCTGAAATTATTCCAAAGTTACGACTTCGATTTTTACCATCCTGTTTGGTTAATTTATTCGACTATTCTAAATAATTCTTAAAATCATCGATTAAAATAAAATAAAACAAAAAATCTTAACATTAATGCAATTTTAATAAAAAGTAAATCAAGAGACATTGATTTTCATTTAAATTTAAAGAATTATTCTTTACTACTGATTTTCATTACTATACTAATGATTTTCATTTAACTTTTTGGCTTTTCCGTGGTTCGCGACATAAAAATGGTTGAGAAACAATAACCTAAAATAATGATAAGATTTCAGGAGGTAAAAGAAGTATGTAGGGACCGCAATGCTGAACAATCCGTCCTCTCTGATTACCCCGTTAGGGACGCAGAGTGAGGATATGCATATAGATAATATGTAATTGTAAGAGTGATTAATTATAAAGAATGATTTATTTTTTAGGCAATTTGAGTGGTTGGATAAAATTGCTTATTAAGTAGTACCTACTTAATAAGCAATTTAGGTAGTACTGAGAAATATTAAGTCGTACTGAATTCGAACAAAAATTTCAATACTCTATTAAATTGCATTTAAAATTAATAGTTTCAAAAAATGTATTACTTTAAAAAAAGTTTTAAACATGTAACAATTGTAAAAAAAAAAATCATGGGCAGATGTCGTTGTCAGGATGACAGTAGAAAATTTATTTATTTATATTTCTTAAGGCATTGGTAACAAGACCATCAGCCTAATGACGTAACTTCTAGAGAAACACTGACTGTCACTAACACTCTTCCAGTAAAGTGATAGCAGGCTTTACTGAAGTTAGAAAAGGACTTCTTGAAAGCGAAAACTTCAGCTACACATGTTTATTTAGCTACACATGCTTATACCTACACATGCTTATATATTCAGCTACACATTTTTACTTATGTGTTTGCATAAGTCAGCGTTAGTGTTCCTTGGCTTCTGCTACCATTCGCTTTCTCTCTGTAGATTTTGCCCGATCACAATGAGCAGAATTAAATATTAAAATAGAAGCTGGTTTAAAGACGAATGTATTAGGGAGCCCATGTGCAACGTTCTATGGAGTCCCAAAACATTGGAATTTCTTCATTTAACTGCGTGCGTTTGTGTGTTCTAGCATTAGATTGATTATTTTAACTGAGATCTAGCATCAACTATAAAATTAATTCTGACGGTGGCCAACACCATAAACATTCCATTGTTGCGTAGTTGCGCATGCTCATAACCTTCAACGAAACGGATCCCATGTTTGTAATGTAACTTCGCCGATGACCAACCTGCTATTGTTACGATGCACAAAACCATTTCCGTTATGTTTTATACAAGATCTACGGTGCTGCTGATAATAATTCGCTGAAATAAATGTTGTGCCATTTCTGTCTTCCATTATAAACTTGGAAAAAAGGAACATATACATTCACCTCATGAACCAAAGACAAAGGTTGGGTTTCTGCATTTGGGAATTGGATACTTATGTACGTTTGAAGGCTTGCCTAAAAAATTAAAAACAAATTCTTTATTTGGGGTCTCTGTGGTATTAAGTGAAAGCTCTTTAGACCACGATTAAAACTGTGTAACATATTGTTTTTAAATTTTTTTAACTTTTTTACGGGTAAAATTAGCATTTCCTCACTTTGTCTCCAGAAGTATCACCACAGATTAATTAGTTACTAATATCACTTAGAAAAATTAGAAAAAGAACATGAATGTAGGGAATAACGTACGTGTACAATGTAGAAAAAATATCAGAATTACAGTAAAGACGAATTTCTTAGCATTCCATGAATTCACCGTACGGGTGCCAGGTCCATCGCGTTGTAGGGAGAAGAGCCCGGAGCAGTGCTTGGGTCTTGCAACCCAACAGTAGGTTTAAGAGATCAATTACGATACACAATAACGCTCATCTACATGCGGCCTTCGACTCTTCGGCCTGCCTAAACAGATTTGGTAGGAGCCTGCCAATGCCACTTTGGATGTTCTTTGTAATAATTTGGATGTTCTTTCTAATAATAATACATAATTTCTAATAATCTAATAACAATATCTTTCTAATAATAATTAGAGTGGTAGAGCCGTGCCGCATTGCAGCACGAATAGGGCCGAATCGCCCGGTGAAATACCACCCTCTCACAGAATATCGCCATTAAATAACAGCATCTATTGCTGTTGTGTTTCGTTCGGTGAGTGAGCCCCCTCTTTTTCCGTCCTTTCCATATTTCCCTAAAGGCCGGCAACGCATCCGTGATTCTCCGGATGTTGCGGGTGTTCATGGGCGGCGGTTGATTACTCTCCATCAGGTGACCCGCTTGCTCGTTTACCCCCTCTTTTAAAGAAAAAAAAAATAGAAAATATTTTTTTTAATATGAAGAAAATCTCCGGTACAAATTGTTCGCGGCTGGCATTTAATTCTAGTACCTACTTGGAACAAGTATCGAAAGTATATGAACTGACTGTCGATATTTACGATATAATTGATGATTAAGAATTTTTTAGTTAAATTATTCTCAAGTTTAAAGTCATATTGCTCAGTTAATAAATATTTAAAGTGTGGGTTGAGCTAATATTGAGATTGCGATATTTATTTGTGATAAGTTTTGGTGTTCGAATATTATAAACGCACCTTTATTGAAAATTACGTATTTGTATGGGCGTGTACCTATATCAGTAGTATCCACAATCTACATATTGACTTTCATATCTATGAACAATCTTAGAAAACAGAAAAAAATCTGTATTCTGAGTTAGCAATCAAAATGAAATCAGATTAGAACAATTAGAATTAAATCGAAAGTAAAAGACATTTTTCGATTTTTTTTTAGTAAAAAACCTCTGTCTGTAGTTCTTACCTACATAGTACCTACCTACCACAAATAATTTAAATCAATTCATATTGCACAATTATTTTTTAATATGTACAAAAGTGTTGACCACGTAACACATTTACTATGTATTGCTTGAAACTGAATTTTCTAACCGTTATAATCAAATATTATTTAGAAAGTGCTGAAAATAATATATACTATATAAAAAAATCATCGCACCGACCCTCATTTTTATCTACTTTCATATAAAAATAGTTTGATGATTCTCCGTCTTTCTCAGTTGGGAACCAATTGACTTCTCTACAAATAGACAAAATTAACCTCAATTCTTCGTATTCGCTCTAATTCAACTGTACTAAATTGCTTATTGACTTAAAAGAATAATAGATTATTAATTTACAAGTAGTGGTTGTCTTATTTTGGAGTAGTAGTATGAACATATGTACCTACAAATGTAAATGTATATATACATTATGTAGTACAATCGATTTATATAAAACTATCCATAACGTTTATAAAGATAAACTTTATTTGTTAAGTTAACCGAAAGTTCGGAAAAATGTCTTTTCACTTATTTTTCTGCTATATTTTTAGCTTACTTATATATTAAGTATACATATCAATGTTATTATATTGCAGAAATAGTAACTTACCAATATAATCGTTGTTGTTGTACGATCTTTCTAATGATGTGATGTCGGGTTCAGTTGTGTTCGTACCGCGGTAACGCGCGACTGTGCGTCTTGCAAACTATAAAAACTTCGCGTATTACTGTATATCTACGTCAGAAATTCGATGTGTGTAATTACAGTTTAAGTTTGTGAAGTGAATGTTTGTCGTGCATTCTATTCAGTAATTCTGCAAGAATTTTTTCCTCATATATTTAGTCTCTATCTCCGAATCATTCCAATCTTCGCTGCTTTTTCCTATACGCATCTTAACTGTACTTTAATTTTTTAATCAATTAACAGATTCACGTACTGGAAGAACTAGGTATCTCTGAGTTCTTCAAAATAAGTAATATTTGTATTGAATAGCTGAATGTGTGCATTGCGCGGTTGCATTGTAGATGGCACTGTTGTATTTACATAACAATTTTGCGAACAGTGACCGGTTGCCTTGAGGCAAGTTTACTTTAAAACATGTCTAGCCTAGAGCTTCGTAACATTTACTTATGTTTGATGAAATTGGTTAACAATCACTAGTTTAATCGAATCTTACTATTTATTTATTATGGTAAAATAGCAGACGGTGATGCGAAAAGATGGTCATGCCTTTTGTTATAAAAAATATAGTGAAATAAGGTCCGAGAGAGAAAATAAACAGAATTTAGAATAGAATTAAAAAACAGTATTTTGTTTTTAAATGCACGAATTTTGTTAAATTGGTATCACTCATGACTAAGGATATCAGTGTTTTGGAGATGTTACCAAAAACAATATTTTGTATTATTTATTTAATACAAAATCTTAATATTCATTTGCAAAAATACGCCATAATAGCGTATTAATGAAGCAAAATGCAATGAGTATGTAATATCGTTAACACCTTTAGTCAAGTATGAAATTGACGCATACCAGGACGTTTAATATTCTGTACGTGTTAAGTTTCAATCCATAAAAGCTTGCATTTCCGTTGGCTTTAGGTACTTATTTGGAATGTAGACAAATTTGTACACTTAGATAATATATATTAAAAAATCATAGATGACAACATATTAATTGAATACTGTAGATGCATTATAATTTTAACTTATTCGTAATTTTGTAGTTATGTTAGCAATTTACTAAATAAAAATTAACTGCATCATGAAATTCATCTAGCATATTATGTAGTTTTGTATCTCAGTTTTCTTAGCGGCTAAAATAATGTGATCTCAAGCGCAAATGGCTTTGTTCATGCCCTCGCACGTCTGTGCTCCTTTTACACGAATAAGAACTCAATATTATATTGATTGTACACGTAGAATAGATTATCATTTATCAAGTAAGAATATGAAGGTTGATCGTATCTTATTTTCATTTATTACGTTCACCTTCTAACTGTGGACAGGATTGCTATGAAGTTTAATTTCATCAGTGCGTACTTATACAGTTTGGTCCCAAATAAAAATAGCTTTTATAATGAATCATATTATGGGCACCTACTTACTTTTAAGGGGCGTAACATCTGGTGCAAGGCACGTGAGTGCGAGGTTGGATTGAGGCGGTGATGCGCGAAGGCCAAGGTCTCATCCACGCCACTGACCTGCCTTAGTCTTCTGTAGAAATGCCTCTATTAGCTCAAAAATGGCGAAACAAACTTTATATTTGACAGTTTTAAGTTATAAGTAATGTCAAATAAAACGTTTGAAATTAGAATTCTCTCCTTAAAATTAGCGCAAAATTTCACAGCTCGTTACACGGCTTTGTCGATTAAAGCAAGTGAAAACGACTTAGTAAGAAAGTTATCTAATTTAAACGATGATGTGCTAAATTCGGTATCCACCTGTGGATATTTACTATTTAGTGAAATTTGTTATATGGAAGTGAGTACAGTGGCGATGAATAATGGAGGAATCAATGTCTGCGGCGACGCCGGTACCGCCACCCAGACTCAAAAAATTAGCTCGATTAGCCACTTCCAAAGAGCGGCAACAGAGGACTGTTACTTGGGTACATATTTACATATTTTTTTATCTACTTTGTATTGCTCCATGTACATGCTCTTTATTCCCTAGGTGATCCAGTCTTTGTTCTAAATCTTTAATATCCGGATGGCTTTTGTATCTAAATATCTGAAGCGTTTATATATTGTAAGATCAATGACAACCTTTTCAATTTTATTTGCGAGATGCATAAAGAGATAATTGTTCTTATACCAATAGAGCTGCTTTTGACGTGGTTTAACGAGATATAACTGACAACGCACAAAGACTGTACGAACAGGCGCAGACAAAACATTCGACAGAACAGAACACCATACAACTACATACTGAATAATGTGTGGGAATATTTTATCGTGTTTGTTTGCTTAGTAAAGAATAAAATTCTTTAAATTAAAAACAATACAAATTTTTCGCACATTATTACAGTCACCTCTTGAATTATTTACCGCGATATGTGTAGTCTTCCTTTCTAATTTTGCAGTTGTACCAATAAAGATTTTTTTATTTAGTACGAGCTGATGCCCAAGACTTAGTCCGCGCTTTTTATTTTTAAAATAGCCTATGTGCTTCCTCAGAATTCATGCTATCTCTATACCAGATTTCATCGCAATCAGATGAACGGTATAATCAGCCCATAAAATACGAACAAACAAACATTGATTTGTAATGTTAAATAGTTAAATTATTTGAAATAAAACCATTTGGTTACGACGTATTATGTACATATTATACGACTTTACTAAAACTTTTTACGTTGCTTCTGAATTACATAGTTCTCAATTTAACTGGAGATTGCTGTAAGTCGATAGTACACTATCCGTAAACAAATTTAAAATGTCTATTATAGGAAGCCTCACACATGGTTCTTAGGTGGTGTTTACGTGTAGTTATGTATTAGATGTTTTCCTTTTTCAATATGTAACCTATAACATTATTATTATACTGTTTCCCTGAACAGATTCATAATATTAGGTACTTCCTGGTTTCATTAGCATTTTTCTTTCTAAAATAGTATATATTCTTATGGTGCATTCTACTTTGTTTTCTTTTTAATATTATACTTTATTCTAATCTGTGGATAATTTTGTAGACAGTGCATTAACTTATTGAACTATTTTTGTTGTTTGTAATACATTACTTATGCATTACTGTTTGCCATCCCAAATAAATAAGTAGACTTTATAAATTCTGTACCTAATAGTGTAATAATGATTTTAATAGTATGTATATATTATAATTGTTTAAATTTTTAATTGTAATCCAAATCGAAATATTAACATATTATTCTTATCAGTCTATTTATGAAGTCTTAGATTGTAATGTCCATGGTACGTTTTCGATGGTGCTGTCCATCCACTACTTTATTCTCATATTCACTGGTTGAATCTTGTGATTGTTCTTGCTTTAAACTTTTGTTTAAATTTTTTATACATTTAAGCCATTTTCATTTCATGAAAATAAAGTAAATAGGTGCTTCAATAAATTAATTTAGGTAGTATTGTAAGTTTGTAAATAAATACTTATACCTATCTACACGAAAACAACGATGCGCGACGTCAACATCGATACACTTGCCAGTGCGCTGGTATTTTTTGATTGAATCTGTGCGTCTATGCATGGCGGACGTCGAATTTACTACGCACGGCTATTATTGTATGCTAACTTATTTTTATTACAAAATAAAACAAGAATTCATAGAAATCATATTAAACGGCATTAATCTGTCGAGTATTCGGAAACTGTACCAACATGTGGATGTCTCTAAGCAAGCGCTTGCTAATCAGTAGCAAGCGCTTGCAAGTCTTTATATGCAAGCTAAGTCAAACGTCCGATCCATAACTTTTAATTTGTAAATGCTTGTCCAAGCTCAGCAAGCGTGTAGACGGACCTTCACAAACTAATGGATTCCTTGTAAATTAAGTTAATTTAAGTTACGCACAAAGACCGACACGGATCTAATCGGTAACAAGCGCTTGCAAGTTTTTATATGCAAGCAAAGTCAAACGTCCGATCCATAAGTTCGAATTTGTAAATGTTTGTCGAAGCTCAGCAAGCGTGTAGACGGAACTTCACAAATTGATGGATTCCTTGTAAATTAAGTTAATTTAAGTTATTTTCTTCTTTTTCAGGGACCAGAAACATGGGTGGGTGTACGCGCATTACGTGCCAGTTCTGGCGGTATTCTCGATCCCGACGACCGTGTTCGTGACGTTGCTGACGACCGAGAAACTTTGACAGCTGAGTGCACTAATCAAACAGCTCAACCGAGGGCAGCTCAAGCAGATGGCGCCAGTGGATCTTCTGCTGGAACTGCTTCCCCCGACATGTTTAGGGTATGTAAATATAACAACTTCTATCAGACAGGAATGATGTCAATAAAAAAGCAGAAGGATGAAAATGTCAAAAGCATTCTAGCGAAAGAGGTATGTTAGGACAACTGACGTAGCTACTACATACATATGTATGGAAGTTATGTACATTGTACATATTATTAAGAAGCCTGTAGTTCAACTGAACATATATAATTATTATTAATAACATCAAAATATTATATGACTTAACTTAATCTCTGACTACCCCGTTAGGGATACAGCGTGAAGTTATATACCTATGTATGTATGTACTTAGCTAATTTAAAACATATTGTACCATTGTATCAGAAAAAAACATAGTAGACTAATGTGACCGGACGAATAGATATACATTGTTCACCGAGATGATCATTTTCTACTGGTTTATTTAGTATGGAATATATTACACACAATAATTATCATACAGTAGACATAGGGTCGTTGCGCCGGTTTCGCGGCCGGTTCTAGTATTCGACCAATTGACTGCCTTTTTCATTTCAAAATTAAATAATAGTGGTTGTGGTTCTTTTTATTCTGTCAAATTTATACGTGGACAAACTTTAGTCTTCCAGTTCCAGCCCTATTATAACAGAATACTAAAGGTAGAAAGAATAGACACTAATAACTATTCTAAGTTTAGTTTAGAGCCCGCATCCACGCACACAAATTGTGTCTGAAAATGCATAAAAATTAGTAATGAGATCGAAATTACACGGCTAGTTTCAAATTGTTTCGTGTGTCGTACTTACACAAAAGTAAATTTGTTACTTTCTTAAAATCCTAAAAAAACATTTACACTTAATTTTTTATTAATTATTTGATGCGTATTTAAAATTCGAGGTGGTCGGATACCGAAATAATATTTCTTTGGTAATTCTGATTTTCGGTCGGGTGGTCGGATTACTAGCATAAACAACAGAAACTAACTTTTAATCCTATGCTATTAAAGCTTAGAGTGATTTATTTTCTGTTAGAGTTGTGAATTCCTTTAAATCAATTTAATTAGCAAGTTAGTTTTCGACCACGACAATACTATATATTTTACGTAAAATATAAGAATCAAACATCAGTGCCCAAAAACCAAATGTGTTCTGCTTTTAATTGAGTATTCGGCCGTCTATCATTTATATGGAAAACATAATAGCCAAAACTAAAAGTGCAATTTATTTTCTCTGAGTTACCGGTCGTCATTGTTTTGAAATTTTCTATTTCCATTTAAAGTTAATAAAAGTTGTTTTTTTTTTCACTATTATTACCTTATACAAGTTGCCACGGCTGGAACACAGGCGTACCTTCATATGAAGGATTTCGAGTCATACTGTCCACTGCACTTGCCCGGTGAATTTAACTTGTTTTTTTAAAATCGGTCAGAAAAATAAACATATAGCCTACCTGCGAAATTGGAAATAAACTGCTCCTGCACCCTTATTCACAACGCTTCGAAAACTTTCCGTGGCGGAAAGGGAAGATCGTCGGAAAGCATAAATTCAATCCGATGAATTGGAAAATACTAATCACAAACTATCGGAATCTCATCGGAAAGGAATTTACTAATCCGAAAGAAAATGCATTTATGAACCATGTTACAAAATGGTAGAAATCGTTTTCGTTTTGGAAGAAAATATTAGTGTGGTTTAAACGTATCACATTTTGACAATCACAATGTATTTGGTAAAATATCATTTTAAACAGACAGAGAAACAACTTAGACAAAGAAATTACTTAATCTTTTTTAAGATTAAACATTTTTGTAAATTATTTTACTTACATTCGAAGAACTAAACGGGCTTTATAAATGCTAATTATACTGTCTCTGCTTATCGTCTGTGCGTTCAACAAGTTCAAATAAATTATACTAGATGTCGCTTAGTAAAAATTAATAGTAACTGCAATAGAAAGTATAATAGCGTTTTTATTTTTGATTGTTGTTGTTTCTAACAATACCTCAAATACCTCAAACAATGTTTAGCTATTGATTGCGTCACTAATAAAATATGTTATAAAAATATAAGGCAAAATTAATCCTTAGCCATGTATTTAAAAACGGCACGAAATTGATCTAGAAGTCTAGATTACATATGCGCACGCAATTTGTTTAGATTTTTGACGACAGACGTCATCGATTATACACATATTACATTAATTTACTCGTCTCGGAAACGTTTTCGACACTAAAAAGTCGTCGGAAGCATCCGAAGGTTTCGTCCCGAAATGAACTGTCAAATCATGTCGTTTCGGAAACGTTTCGGATTTGTGAATTGCGTTTAGACAAAATCATCGAAAAGTTTCCTGTCGGATACGGAAAGTCGAGTTTCCGACGTTTGTGAATAACCCCGCAGGTCTGTGATCGTAGCTAATACTTGTAAATGCAAAAGTTTGTTTATTTGACCTTTTATCACGTCACAAGTCACAACACAGCAACGGATCACTGTGATATTTTGCACCGCGGTACGGCCAGGAGCAACATGGGCAACTTCTCACTTCTAAAAGCGCACGAGACATATTATATTGACAAAACCAATATAAGTACAAGAATCCAAACCAGAGTCCTCAGAAAGGGTTTACACCATTCGAGCCAGTAAAAGCAAATGAATCACTAATAGATGACAAAGCGTTTTCAATTCTTTGTCTATCTGATAATTATTTGGAAGTCTGTGTCATAGTTTCACTAGATGACATCCTAACCATACCAACCCAAAGTAGTACGCTAACATTAGAAAACAATGATCTCTTTGGTAAACATTTATTTGTCCTAACGCTAATGAAAAAGTAAAAATAAGTTTTAAATAGGTATACTTGGTTTTATTCTCAACTTACTCCAAGCTGAAGATGAAATTGAATTGAAATTGAAGAAAGTTCCATGAAGATAAATAAAAATCAATTTAGAAAAGAAAGACGCATCTAAAAAGAAACGACTAGAAAGAAGTGAGGATCACACATAAAAATTGTGGGAAATCAGAAAAATAAGACGAAAGTATGTGTGAAGAGAAAAGCACAAGTTTCAAGCGAAAACTTTAATGTTGAACATGATGACTACGACATTATGACATGACTAAGGGGATTAACAAGTTGAAAAAGTTGATGATGCAAAGAATGATCGAGATATCGAAAACCATACATTGAAGAATCATGGGCAAGAAAATTAAGATAAGGATGAACATTAGTAGTGATAACAGGGGAAAATTAATCCATGGTGATTGTGTTACTGATAGGATTGAAGAATATTTACTTATACGTATGAGAATAAAAACGAATTTTGTTATAGACGATACCTACAGTAAGACTGGTATCATTTTATATAAAACAATAAATTAAGCGTGATTTTATTTATAAAACCAACTCCGTCAACTTAGACTGAGAAGTGGTATGGCCGAAAACTGATTTAATGCTGGTTGAAAACTAAATTTTGTGGTCAAAAACTGGTGATATAGCTTAATTTTTGGTTTTAATTTTTTTTATAAAGATAACGTGAAAATAGATTTACTTCGTTTTTAATTAATGTAATGCTTTATAAATAACAAAAAAGTACATACATACGTTAATATTTACAAATTTAAAACTACACATTATCTTAAATAATAGACTTCCTCAAAGTTGCCGCTTAGAAAGCTGTCATTGCGGCGACGGATTGATAAACAATAATATAATCTAAAATATAATGTCCAAACCTGCAGCGGTTAGCCGCATTAAAAGCTGGAAACTGCAGGATGCGACCACCAGGAATGAATATGAAAGGGTATTATCCGGTAAGCTTGATGATAGATTGAAAGTGATGAGCGAGGATGTTGAAGAATGTTGGCAGAACCTTAGGGATAGTATGATCGAGGCTGCGAAAGAAGTGTGAGGAACGAATAAGATTGGGAACGGCAAAAAGCGTGATGTGTGGTGGGATGATGAGGTGAAAGTGGCTGTGTATAAGATAAAGAAAGCATGGCGAGACTACCTTGCTACTAATGACTGGGGTATGAAAAATTTGATGAAAGACGGGTATAAGCTGCAGAAAGCAGAAACGAAAGCACTAGTGAAAGAAGCGTGAAAGGTGTAGGGTGCTAGATGAAAACAAGATGTCGGATAACTTCGAGGAAAATTCCAAATTATTTTGGATAGAAGTACGTAAGTACCGAAGTGGTCCGGCACCTTGCAGAATGAATAAAGTGCGTTCGAAAGACAACAACCTGCTTACAAATAAAAAGGATGTTCTGCAGCGATGGAGTGAATACTATGGAGAACTGTATGAGAGTGGCGACTCCGTCTCTGATACTGAGAGCGATTCTAATGAATTGCCACACTCGGACCAGGGACTGGAGGATGCCATTAGTATGAAAGAGATTGAGAAAGTGATAAGAAGTTTAAAATGTGGAAAGGCTGCGGGAATTGATGAGGTGACTGCTGAGATGATCAAGTATGGTGGTCCTAGAGTCTGGGATGCCTTCTGTGCACTCTGCAACCTTTGTTGGCAGAAGGGGGAGGTTCCAGAGGACTGGCGCACGGCAGTCATAGTACCTCTATATAAAGGGAAAGGTTCCTACCTAGACTGTGCGTGCTATAGGGCCATCAGCTTGGTCAGCTTAGCGAATAAAGTCTATACTAAAGTATTGACTGAACGTATGAAAGGCGTTTCAGAAAGATATTTGTGGGAGGCGCAAGGTGGTTTCAGGAATGGTAGGGGTTGTATGGATCAGATTTTCTCGCTTCGCGTTATCGTGGGAAGGTTTCTGGCCTTAGGTCGGAAAGTTTTCTGCGCTTTCGTGGATCTAGAGAAAGCATTCGATAGAGTAGTGCGGAAGAAATTGTGGAGTCTTCTGCCTGAATATGGCGTGGAGAGACGGGTAGCAGCTGGCAATAAAGTGAACGGTGCTCTGTCCGCATTAGTGGGTAGTGTGAATATATCTAACACTGCTAAAATGGCCATCCACAATGCGGTGTTGGTGCCAACTTTGTTGTACGGTAGTGAGGCCTAGATATGCTCAAAATCGAGTGAAAGTGTGTTAAATGCTGTGGAGATGCGGTCTCTCAGAAATATGTGCGGTGTCACGCTTGCTGACAGGATAAGCAATGATGAGATACGCAGTATGACAGGGTTGCACAACAGTGTTATTGTAAAAATGAAGAAAGGAATGCTTAGATGGTTCGGGCACATGGAAAGAATGAGTAATGAAAGACTGACGAAGAAAATATACAGAGCGAAAGTGAGTGGTAAAAGAAGCCAAGGAAGACCAAGGCTGACTTATGAAGATCAAATAGCCAGAGTGTTAGCAGACGGAAATGTCAAAAGCACCCGCATACCTAGGCGAAAATGTGTGAGGAGAATGATGAGATTTGAGGAAGCGAAAGAGGTGTGTAAGGACCGCGACTCCTGGCGCTCCGTCCTCTCTGACTACCCCGTTGGGGATACAGCGTGAAGTTATGTTATGTTATAATCTAAAATAGACCTTATGCGCTATGCAAATGTGAGCGCGCAAGGTTACGAGAAATACGAAAAAACAGTTATTTTCGTTTATTTTAAAAACTGTTAACCAATTATGAATCGCAACTGTCAAAATAAAATCAATGAAATGAAGAATCAAGTTACCAAATATCATTTTCATACGTTTTGTAGTTACTTAGAAAAATTGTGATACCTGTCGTCAAAATTTCCAATACGTCGCCTTAAGGTGCCCAGCAGACTGGCAGCATTACCTCTTTGAATAGCCAAACTGATTCGTTGGCGGAAGAAGCTGGCAACTTCGTTTTTAATTAAAACCATTTAGACTATATTTATAACTATATTGTATATTTTAAATACAATTTTAATATGTAAAACTCTTTTTTTTATTGCTCAAACTTAGCAACTCCACTAATCAGTCGAATACTCAATAGCTCAATGATCCTATTATATACATAATTAATTTAAATGTTTGTCATAATAGGTAAGTATAGATAGCTAAGCATATTACATAAAGTTAATATACGTATATGATCTACCTATTTATGATATTGTTCCAGAACTATAATTTTTGTTACTAAAAATCTTATATTAGAATTAATAAATCCGTTGGGTGGACTGATAAAAAAAAAACCTGTAATATGTAACAAAATAATATGTAGATACTTATTGATCCTTTAAATTTCTGATAAGTTATTATAATATGTATAAATAGTAGTAGTAATATATCCAAGTCGTCGCGTCTCGATCGGGGGACCGCAAAGTTTTCCTACTTTATCATTTTTTTTTATTGTTTTTACTTTATTTCTTTAGTGTACTTAGTGGTACCTCGACGTGACGATCGCGACGTTTGGATATGTTACTACTACAATTTAAATTACAACTTATTATAAACTTAAGGACCAATAGGTATATATTATTTCATTTTATAGTTTCGTTTTGAGTCGATGGTTTTTAAATTTTAAATTTAACTTTTATTATTTCATGCTTTTTAATCATGCTACGATCTACGCTATCCCCACATTCACACAAATACTTTCCGGAAAGATACACGGAATTCGGACCCTGATCATCATCTGTCAATCTATAGCCTATTCATTAGACCGTTCCAATGAGTATAAACACGATACTTTTGCTGTAAGTTGGTGAGAAGTAGGATATCCTGCTGACTAGATGATGTTGTGGCATCAGTTCAAGGTTAGTTTTTGGCGGGATTTTATGGAGAACAGCTGGGCGTTTATTTTAATTATTTGGATATTGTTTCTAGTGGATATTTTACTTTAAAATTGGTGTAATTTTGCGTCCCAAGTATCTATGCTGTTGTACAATATTACGTAGAGTTGTTAAAATAAGAACTCATTTAGTAGTGCAACGCTGAGATTTTTTAGTCTGCCTCAGCAGATCCTACTAGAAAGACTGTCTCAATAAATTTGTCATCAGATACTCCAAGGAACAATAAAATGTATTACGTCCACGTTTTAATGAAATAATATTATGAAGGATAACATGCCTATTCCTAGACTTCGGGTGTATAGGTATAGATCCGTTTGCCTTCCCTCAAGGGAAAATCGTATAAACAACAACAAATAAATTAAGGCGGGAAAGATGCATTTTAACGAATTGAACAGCTAAGCGGAGTTGAAACATGTTGTAACATGTTTAATTTCTTGTGCGGTTTTTATTCCATTTTCCGATTATAATTGTTTACATTTCGTAACATGTGATGTGGTCTTCACGTAAGGAAGAAAGGTTCTTTAATATCAATATGGGCTTGTGTTTTTCTGGCTGTTCGTGTGTGGCAAGACCTATGAAGGTAAATTTTTGTATAATTTGGAGATTATTTTCGGCGTGAATTGTTCAAGTAATTACTTTAAGAGTTTTGTTCGCCGACGTATAATATTATATGTAGATAACTAGTTGAAATATTATGATATAAATAGTATTTAATTTTGCACATCGCCCATTGTATGATTTAGCGCTCACATTTCTGGTGAAAACTTTATGTAGGTAACTATATAGGTATGTACAGCCGATATGTTTTAGTAGATAACAAGCTGAAACTAGGCTAACAGGATTACAGAACTCGCAGGCACGTAGCCATATGCAGTTGAGTCAACCGTTCAGTGTAACTAATATCTATATGCAATTTTCACAAAATATGTTTAATGGCGGTAAATATAGGTACCTAACTCGATTTGTGTATGTTTATGTTCTATTTATATGTTCTAAGAGTAATTATTAACTAATATTATATAGGAATAATGAAATATTTATAGGAGCGTACACACATTTTGGTAACTTTGCAGAAGCAAAACTTAATCTAAATTAAATTTTTAAATTTCTTAATATTATGTTTTTAATAATTCTATGGTAAGTAATAAATATAACAGTATTTTGTTTCTCTTGTAAGATTGCAATTTGCGTACGTAAATATGTAAATAATGTTTATCGATCGTATCACAATTGGTAAAGTTTTTTTTAAACGATTCCGTTTTGACATCTGTATATCCTAGTCCAACTTATTGCTAAAAGTAACAATCTAGATGTAATTTTGGTGTGTCTATGTATTAAATATTTAGTTCTTCAAATAATCAATCATATTTACCAATTCCTTATAATAACCCTTTGGTTGACTTGTATAAGTATAACCTCAAGGAAGATTATTGCCACAATATACATATAATACTAGCTTTTGCCCGTGATTTCGTCCGCGTGGAATTAAAAAAAGTAACCTATGTCTTTCCCCTAGATTTAATCTATCTCCATTCTAAATTTCATGAAAATCAGTCCAGCTATTTTATTTAGTCGTGGAAGCCGAGCAGATAGACAGACAGACTTCGCATTTATAATATTAGTATGGATATGGGTGGACAGTATGGATATTTCTTTGCCTCCCAAACAATTGTTAAAATCTTAATAATAATAATTTATTTATTCACATTTATAACAAATATGTATGTATACAGCAAACAGACGAAAAGGATGATACCCGCAGAAGTATGAACTGTGTTGCGGATATCAATGCCCTGTGAATGAATGTATTAAGGCGACGCGTTGGAAATTTTGAAGGCAGGGATCTCAAGTTTTTTAAGTGACTACAAAACGTATGACAGTGATATTTAGTAAACTTTTGACTTAATTTTGCCAGTTGCGATACACAATTGGTTAACTTTTGTAAAACAAAAAAGAATATCAAAGCAACCTTTTTAAAAATAGAGATTTACATTTTTCAGAGTAACGGAGCTCATTTATATTTCTAAATTTTCTGTATAGTTTAATCTACACATATTCCTAAAAATGCCAGTTGGATTTTTAAAATTTATTATAGTTTTTAAAATAAAAGAAAATAACTGTTTTTTTCGTATATTTCGTAAGCTAGCGCGCGCACGTTTACTTAGAACAGGTCTATTTTATATTAAATTATTGTTTATCAACGCATTGCCTTAATCTAAAAAATCCTTGCGAAAACACCGTCAGTGTAATTGTACGCCAATGGTGTCGACAACGCGCAGGGCGGCAGCGGTGTCGGCGGCAGCATGCGCGTTCCGAACACGGACTCGTGCGTGGAGGTGGGCGCGGCCGACCTCGAGGAAGGCGGCAGCGGCCTGCAGGTGCGCCGCGGCAGCGAACCCACGCTGCACCAGGACTCTATGCCGCCGCAGATACAGGTCGGTAACGGGACTCTCACGCTTATTACCTAACATGCAGTCAGCATGCGACAGCCAAATATTACGCGATATCTGCTGTCAAAATGAAAATTTTTATAATGTAATTTGTATAGTGGCTCTAAATCTACCACGAAAATTGCATTTTACGGTCATGGCGCTATTGACACGCAATTGTCATACATGATACCAATTTTTTATTACAATAAGTCACCGGTCGCGCAAGGATCGCGTGGCTCTCGCTGTCTGCAGATATTAAGCAATAACCCCGCCGGACAGAGTTCAGCTTTTGTAAAATGTATGCTTTTTTTGATAAAATACACGAGCAGGTCGAACTTCAAATGGGTACACTCTAATTTTAGAAGAGGTACATTAAAAATTAGTGCTCCGTAAAACCGAAATGTCGACTCGGTTTCGGCAAGTTTTTAAAGCAAGCTTTAGTTTTGGTTTCAGAAGCAAACCTACCGAAACTATGGGAGAAAGTTAGAAACCCAAACTACTTTCGTGATTTTTTCTAGTGGCTAGAAAGTATTTTAAGGATAAAAATCTATTAATTTATCAAGTACATAATTGCTTTCATAAGCATAAACTTAGGATAACATAATAATAACCAGCGGCATGGAAAATGGCTTAAACGTGAACATTGCGATTACAAGCGAAATAGGTATCACATATCGGAATTTCAAGTGGCGATGCATTGAGTCTTTTATTTTTGTTAATTGCAGGAGGGTAATTTGTGAGTGTTTGTTTAAATTTTAGTTATTTTGTTCACTGTTTATCCCCAAAAAATACGGGTGCGATTTAATGCATTGTTTGTGTTTAGACATTTTATTATTCGGTTTATCGATTTTTTTAAACAAATGTATACATAATAATTTTAATTTCCATGAACCATCACACAACAATGCCTCTTACTCCAACACAATTTGCATAGGCGGTGTTGCTAACCAAACACAGGCGAACAAATCGAAAAGTTGCTGCTGCTCTTAATCGAACACTGAGATCTACCTGAACAACATTAAGTTACCCTGAGAACATATAAGGAGGCCGCGGCTTGTACATAAGGAGACCAGACTGTGGCGGAATGAGGTGCACACCTGCACGAAACGACAGGTCTATCTAGGTGGCACCGAAATTGCCGAAATTGCTTTAAAATTAGGCAGCGACCCCAAATTGCACGTAAAGAGAATGTAAGCTACCGCACTGTTATTAGAAGAATAATTGAAGAGCGTGATCCGTGAATTCTTAAGTCATCTTGAGGCCCGCAACTCATCCGTCATCCTCGTTTGTTCGTGTGGATTTCATTGATCACAACAATTTTTTTTAATGCAGGATAACACTCGAGTTTACGCTGCTCAATATGTGGATTTGTACTTAGTCAAGGTCAGTGTGCGAAAACTGAACTTACCACCGTGTAGTTTGGATATATACTCCATAGAACATGTTTGCAACGTGCAAAAAAAGAGTTAGAACAAGTGCTCACCCTCCACAGACTCTTAGAAGCCTCACAAACGGATGTTAAAAACATAACTCAAAGTATGCCAGATTGCATGCAAGTTGTCATTAGAGCTAGAGATCGTAACGTGCGATACTAATTTTGAATGTTTGCTACTTAGTTGTGATTAATTTATTTATTTCAAATTTTTATTCAATGTTTAAATAATGTATTTAATGTTCTTAAAAAAGCTTACTTTTTCCGTATTTTTATTTCTCTTTAAAATTACCAATGGACAACCATTACAGTGATGGTTAACATCGCTAAGGTTAATTGTTTACTAGACCCTGATAAAATAAAACTAGTATTAGTATTTAATTTTGATATTAAATCTCAAATCTTTTTGAGCCCCTTTCCGTGCCGCTGAGTCTATTTGCAACTAGTTAAAACAATAGAAACTTAACAAATGTTCAGACGTTATGGTTTCGTTTTCGGGCGAAACTGAGACATAAACTGATGTTCATTTTATTGTTCAGTTTCGGTTGTAAAAAGCTAGTCTCGGTTGAGTATTAATGAAAACATTCCATAAGAGTGCACTGGCAGCACACAGCATACTTGTTCCCATAAAATGATTCAGCAATTTTAAATAGACAAACTTTCCTTGCAGTAAACATCATATAGTAGAAACTGTCTGAAGAAGAATTTATAACTCGATCACAATACGTTTTGAGATTTTAGCATACATTTGTTTTAAATTACGCGCAAACTGAAACCAAGCGTTTGATACGTATCGGCGAACATTGCAATATTGGCAATATTATTTGGTGATATCATGGGTCCTAGGTGTCAGATCAGACGAAGAGGTGGTCGGCAGCGGTGGTATGTCGCGAGGACACGAGTCGAGGGCAGAAGGGGCACGGGTTGCCCGACGGCCGCCCGCCGGACGACTCGCCGGCGACGGACCGCCACGTGCATCCTCACTTGCATCCCCACACACACTTCCAAAGGCATTCAAACCGATTGTCCATGCAGTTCTCAGGCCCAGGGTAAGCTCTCGCCCAGCTGATTATTATTAATATTCATGTTTATACTGTTTTGTATTTATTGATACGTGACCTTATAATGTACACACTGCCACCCACACACACAACTACACCTTTGACATGAGGTATGAGGCTATTCTTATTCGTTACTTTGTAACAGCATAATTATTTTTACTGAGCACAGGTTTCTTCTCACAAATACGGTAAAGATACATACCATCTTTCACCTTGAATCATTTTCACGTTCATTCATGTGTGTTTTTAATTCTGAATTGTTTACTTCTGTAATAACTAAACTTCTTTTGAATGAAAAATGTTGCTTATATTAAAATTAAATATATTGTATAGACTCGGGTGTTACTTTGCGGAAATACATTTCATGTGATGAATTTTTATAATTTTTAGCTATTCTCCGCCCAAAATCCCAAAACCACTAATCGACACGCGTTTCGCTTCTTAACGAAGCATCTTCGGGATATTCCATAGATCGGTTTAGGTTAGATAACCAATACAGGCTACCTGACCGAGTTAAAAGGAAAATTACGAGTGTGTGAATTCATCACGTTAAAATTAAAACCTGTGTATGTGGTGGGCCGATGTCTTCACTTTTTTGCATTAATCGCATTAAGACCATAACTGATTTTTCCTACAACCGTATATATGACTCCAGTGCCATAACAAAACCATTTTTTATATCATCAGAGTTATTCTTGAAGATAATATAATAATATTGAATATTTATTTGCAGTAGTGGTATTTGGCTAGACGCAGCTGAAAAAGTGCAGAGTTATGGCAGCAAAAGTCTTCCACGAGATGCTCGGAGAGAACCTTTAGGGCAAGATACGACTGTTGGCAATCATCAGAATCACAGGTTTGCGACAATTATTTTGATTAAAGTTAGTGCCTCATAATTTTATTAAACAAGAGGCTTTCTGAACTATTGTGTTTTGTAACAGAGTAGAAGACATGCTTCGTTGGGTGTCTGGTGTCAACAACGTTGCTAGTGTGCATCCTGTACAAGAACGTCCGCTTGATCTGTTACCTGAGGGTAAGAAAACCTTAAATAATACCTTTTTGCCTCTCTTATCTTATAGTGTGTTAGTGTATCTCATTGTTATTAGTGTGTATACATTGTTGTCTATTATAAAAAAAGAATATAAAAAATATAGGGAAGCTTTTACCGTGCTTTTATTAAGACGTGTGGCGTGTTGATACCAAACAAAATACCGTAAATATACAGGGTTGCGAGGCGTCCGGATTTACATTTTGTTTGGTGTTTCAGTCGAGGAAACACTTACAGAAGATTTAAAAAAAAAATTAAAAGGAAACTAGAATGCCAATTCTAGTTTCTCGTTTTTGTGTCTATAACCTTATTCAGACATGTTAATTAGTTTTCCGTATAAACAAAATTCATAAAATTCTTTATCATTTTTGTCACATTAGTAGGGAGCAGTGAACGCGCCGTGTCCGGTGCAGAGGTGCCCGTCACTCCTAGTGCCAAACCAGCGGGTACTCATACCGTTGCCGTCACGTTGCTCAAGGGAGAAAAGGGTCTCGGTTTCACCATCACTACTAGAGACAATCCCACTGGCGGTCACTGCCCAATATACATTAAAAATATATTACCTAAGGTAATTGATAAATGCTATATAGGTTTTATCTATGTGATAGTATATTTCTTGGTATAATATTGTCTTCTATGTGATTTTTGCGATTAGCGTTGTAGCAAAAATAAGTCGTGAGCTGGTAACTATAATAATAATAGTTGACGACAGTGATGGCGCAGTGGTTTGGACGTTGCACCCAAGCGCGAAAGTTTCCGGGTTCGATTCCCGATCGGGTCAATTTAGGAAATGAACTTTTCTAGATCGTCTCTGGTCTGGGTGTACTGGGCGACGCTCCCAGTAGTCGTCGTCTGGTTTTCATAGCACAGGCAATACCCTAGTTTGAGATCAGATGATTGGTGTGTATCGTCTGGCGCACTATTATTAATAATTAATCGCCAGTTTTCATTAATAATAACTAAATAATATGACTAAATACTATGATCTGTCAGATAATATAGTAAATGTATGGAGTGCGTTGTGCCAGGGCGCCGCCGTGTCGGACGGGCGGCTGCGCGCCGGCGACCGGCTGGTGTCGGTGAACGGCGTGCCGGTGGCGGGCCGCTCGCAGCAGCAGGTGGTGGCGCTGCTGCGGAGCACGCCCGCCGACACCGCCGTCGACATCGTCGTCGAGCGCAGCGCACCGCACCCGCACCACGCGCAGGTGCGTGCCGCACCTCACCGCACCGCACCGTACATCACCGCATCATGCCTTACCGCACCGCACCACATCACACCATACATCACCGCATCATACCCTACCACACCGCAACATACATCACTGCATTATACCCTACCACACAGCAACATACATTACTGCATCATACGTTACTGCACCTTATCATACATAACTGCATCATACCTCGCCGCACCGCACCATACCTCATCGAATCGCACCATACATCACAGCATTAAACCTCATCACACCGCACCATACCTCACCACACCGCACCATACATCACCGCACCGCACCATGACGTATAATACCTCACCGCACCGTATCATACAGTATCACACCTCACTGAACCGCACTACCCCAGAATATACCTCACCGCTACGCACCATACCGCATCATACTTCACAGCAGAGCACCACACCGCATCATACCACACTACTCACTACACTGGAATACAGCGCATCGCACTTAATTACACGCCACTACCACAGCACAACATCATATCAACTACTCACTAACTACATCGCACCATACCGTACCGTATCGAACCACACTACATCAAACCGCGCTGTACCACACCGCACTACACAATATTTATATTTAACCACACCGGGTAACATCACACCACACCGTGTCACGCCGTATTATATGACACCACACTTGCACCGCACCACGCTATGCTACACTGTGTCGGGACTCATTAGACTGCAACGCACGACAGCACACAGCCCACTATCGTTTCGTATTAATACCACTTACCGTACCGCAGCGCCATACATATCGCATTATAGCACTGTGCCTACACTGTACTGTGTCGTTATACCGTTCTGCCCGTTATAGCGCTTGCATGTTTGTCAAATGTTTTAATACGTAGCTTATACCTTTATTTATATTTGTCTTTTAGTCCCTAATCAAGTTAAAACCACCATTAAATTTTTATCGTTTTGATCTTTTTTAATCTTTCAAAAAGACAATATGTTTCCATATCTAAGAAAATTTGATAATTTCGAGGTTATTACAAACCTTAATTTCATTTTTCAGAGGATAGAACCTCAACAAAGTCCAACTAAGTTCGTGGAGAAAGCTGTTGGTTCTCCAAATAATGTGCAGGTAGAAGTAGGAAAATCGAATGAAAATGGCAAAGTATCCAGTATAGTGAATGCAATTAATCAGAATAATACCACAAACAACAGTTCTCTAAGAGGCAGAATACCCAAAAGTTCGTCCAAAGATAACTTGTTAAGTAAAGAACAGACACCAGATAGTGTGCTACAAGAAGCTTTAAATTCATCATCTACTTCTGTAAGTATACATATATTTCTCACTAATTTTTGTTCAAGGAAGTTAATGTTTTATTTTATAATTTCATTCATAATTTTAATTTCAGATTCTAAGTCTTCGAAATCGTCTCATACTTCGGCTAGATGTACCTGTTCACGACTCTGAGAAAGCTGGATTAGGAATTAGTGTAAAAGGCAAAGTCACTGTGGGCCCTGATCCTCAAGATTTAGGTATTTTTATCAAATCCGTACTACACGGAGGTGCAGCATCAAGAGACGGAAGGTGAGACCTTATTTCCTCTCTTTTTAATCATTTACAGGATTTTAAAGATAACCATTTGTATAAAAATTTGTTTCTACACAGGTTACATACAAACGACCAGCTACTAAGTGTGAATGGAGTGTCATTAATTGGTCAAACGAATGCAGAAGCAATGGAGACTCTACGACGAGCGTTGTTACATTCGAAACCCCACGTCCATGGCAGTATTTCACTCACTATTGCCAGAAGATCAGGTAAATTATTGAGAAAACTGGATTCAATCTACATTTAAAACAATTTAACTGCAATATATAATATTTCATGAAGTCAAATGATTATTTAAACAGGCTGGCAACAAAGTTTTGCATACTGGAATATTTTAAACATTAAAATAATAAAAAATTGCAGACACAACTATAAAAAAATATTTGATTGGATTAAAATAATAAATAAATATACTTATGTAAAAAAGAGAGGCTAGAATAAGATGACACTACCGTACTATGACGTCATAAAATCATAATGTCATTGAACAGCCTCAGTGACAGAGAGAATGACCTTATCGCCACCAATCTGGGCCTACTAATTATATCTAATAGTTAATAATCTCTAGCCTAATAACTCCTATTTTGTTTATGAAATATTTTCATTTTCATTTTCATTTTCATATTCATATTTTTTGTTCATGATTTTTAAAACTGTATTTCAGTTAATTTCAGAATATAGTTTAGAAAAAAGTGAAATACTCTAATGTCGAAATGAATAACTAATCAGTGTGCTGTTTTCAAACTTTGATTATGTTTTCTTTGTAGAAAGTATGGATAGCCTAGCAAGGTGGAAGGACGATACACCACCCAACGAAAATGACTCCACAAATAATTCAAACGAAAATAGCAATTCTCAGAACTTTAACACTGTCATATACAATACCAATAGTATAGATAAAGACAGTAAATCCCTAGACAACTATAATCACAAGTATGATGTGAATCAGAAGGAACGAGGTATTGATAATCATGATGGTAGAGGCAGCAAGAAACACGCGTCAATAGTAACCATAAATAATAATAACAGCTGGGTATCTAATCAGTCGGATGACAGTAAAGGCTATTTAGAAAGAGACAAAGATACAGTTCCTCATGACAGTAAAAGAGACAGCTTTGAATGGAGTCGCTTGGATGGGTGGAATCCTGTGATAGACAGATTGACAGGATTAAGAAATGAGAGCTATTACATGGCAACACAGACTGAAGGGCCCGTTCTGAATGGACACCACTACAGACAAAATTTAGGGCATGTTCACATGTCACGATCACCGCCTACGCATCACAACGTTATTATTGAGGAAGATTATGGCACGACGAGGTCAGTAGTTAGATAAGTTTAACCTCTTTGCTTGCCACTATCTGTCAAACGTGACATCCTTTAGCTCGTGAATCATCACGGTGGACAAGAGATAATTAGGAAAAGCCTTTAATTTGAAATCACAGACAAATACTTAAATTTATAATATAGATTAAGCTATGTGGTTAACTGCCCGTAACCAAAACCCAAACACTTCTTTTTTAAATTCTTGTCTGCCTGTCTGTGTGTTTGTTTGGGCTAATCTCCAAAATGACTAAACCGATTTTGAAGGGACTTTCATTGGCAGGTAGATGACTTCAGAGAGTAATGTAGGCTTCTTTTTAATTAAACATGGATTATTTTTATTTTGTAATTTGGTTCTTTTTTTTTAGAATTCTTGTATCACTTTTTATAACAAAATTTTTTTCGCTATTTTGCTACATATGGTTGTCTTTGTAAATTTTTTAGTTTTAGAAAAAAAATATAATGGTATTCAAAATTTGTTTAAGTATAACAAATTGTTAACATAATAAAGAATTAAGTTATTACATACATACATACATATTATCACGCCGTATACCTAACGGGGTAGTCAGAGAGGACGGAGCGCCAAGCGTCACGGTCCTTACCTACTCATCTTTCGCTTTCTCAAATCTCATCATTCTCCTGATGCAAATTATTGATAAAAAAATGGCAATTATGATTTAAAAAAAAAATTGTCAACTAATTATTTGAAGAATGAAAAGAAAAAATTAAACCATCTTTAAAAAAAAACACTGAAAAGTGTAAAATAACTATCCTTTACCAATCAAAACTCAAGTACAATTAAAATAACTTTATAAATACGATACACATACCTATATAATTAAATTTTATAGTTACTGAAATCTCTTATAGTCTGTTCGACAAGTTCAAAATGTGAACTTATCGAACAGACTATAAGAGATACGGGGCACTCGTCTTTGGCACAATTTGTGAAAACAATTTTGGCATTATACATTTTTAGTCAATTAAATTTGAAAAAGGGGGTCAACTGAGGAAGCGTGCTCGTCGCGACCCCTGCCAGCCCTTTTCAGGGCTGCAATTCCTCTTCTGTGCATACCATGCGGGACAACGGCAATTATAATGTTAGGGCGTCCCCCGGAAGCGACGTACACCGGTCTGTCCCCGCTGGTGTGTGCAGAGTGCAGTTCGGCGTTGGAGACCGCCACCCAACACGCTGTGCACCTAGCGGCGGGAAGTGGAGGGAGGAGTGCAGAGTAGCTGCGTGGAATGTGAGAGGTGGGATTGAGGAGAAGATGAATGAAGTGATTGATATTATGGAAGAGAAAAGATTGGATGTGCTATGTTTGAGTGAAACCAAGCGAGGCGGCAGTGAACTTGCCGACTTGCCCGGAGGAGGCATCGCTTTGTGGTCAGGGGTACCACAAGGAGATAGGGGATGCCAAGGGGTAGGCGTTTTACTGTCCTCTCGTATGGTTAATTGTATGACTGAGTATGAATGTATAAATCCCAGACTGCTCTGGGTACGCCTCAAGATTGGGTTGACAAGAATTTTTGTTTTGGCAGTATATGCCCCAGTGTCCTCTGTCGGTTTGGCTGAACTAGAGCAGTTCTGGGAAAATGTTAGAGAAGTTCTAGCGACGGTTGAAGAGAACGAAAGAATTGTTGTGTGTGGAGACATGAATGGATGGGTCGGGACAGCTCGAACAGGATTTGAGTCTGTCCTAGGCAAATATGGAGATAAGAGAGTGAATGATGCTGGTAAGATTGTGTTAGGACTGTGCATGGAAAAGGATCTTTTTGTGGCTAATACCATGTTTGGGCACAAAAGGATCCATCAGTACACGTGGGAAAGAAAGGGTGCGAGAAGTATGATTGATTTATTCCTGGTGGATAGCAGACTTAAGAAGCAGGTAATGGACAGGTCAACAGGACAGGTATCAACAAGAGCGTATAGAGGAGCCGATCTCGGGACGGACCACTTTCTGGTGATAACCAGAATAAGGGGTCTGTTCGCAGCATGGCGACATCGCGTAGTGTCCAAACCTGCAGCGGTTAGCCGAATTAAAAGCTGGAAACTGCAGGATGCGACCACCAGGAATGAATATGAAAGGGTATTATCCAGTAAGCTTGATGATAGATTGAAAGTGATGAGCGAGGATGTTGAAGAATGCTGGCAGAACCTTAGAGATAGTATGGTTGAGGCTGCGAAAGAAGTGTGTGGAATGAATAAGATTGGGAACGGCAAAAAGCGTGATGTGTGGTGGGATGATGAGGTGAAAGTGGCTGTGTATAAGAAAAAGAAAGCATGGCGAGACTACCTTGCTACTAATGACTGTGGTATGAAAAATTTGATGAAAGACAGGTATAAGCTGCAGAAAGCAGAAACGAAGGCACTAGTGAAAGAGAAGCGTGAAAGATGTAGGGTGTTAGATGAAAACAAGATGTCGGACAACTTCGAGGAAAATTCCAAATTATTTTGGAAAGAAGTACGTAAGATCCGAAGTGGTCCGGCACCTTGCAGAATGAATAAAGTGCGTTCGAAAGAAAACAACCTGCTTACAAATAAAAAGGATGTTCTGCAGCGATGGAGTGAATACTATGGAGAACTGTATGAGAGTGGCGACTCTGTCTCTGATACTGAGAGCGATTCTAATGAATTGCCACACTCGGGCCAGGGACTGGAGGATGCCATTAGTATGAAAGAGATTGAGAAAGTGATAAGAAGTTTGAAATGTGGAAAGGCTGCGGGAAATGATGAGGTGACTGCTGAGATGATCAAGTATGGTGGTCCTAGGGTCTGGGATGCCTTCTGTGCACTCTGCAACCTTTGTTGGCAGAAGGGGGAGGTTCCAGAGGACTGGCGCACGGCAGTCATAGTACCTCTATATAAAGGGAAAGGTTCCTACCTAGACTGTGCGTGCTATAGGGCCATCAGCTTGGTCAGCTTAGCGAGTAAAGTCTATACTAAAGTATTGACTGAACGTATGAAAGGTGTTTCAGAAAGATATTTGTGGGAGGCGCAAGGTGGATTCAGGAACGGTAGGGGTTGTATGGATCAGATTTTCTCGCTTCGCGTTATCGTGGGAAGGTTTCTGGCTTTAGGTCAGAAAGTTTTCTGCGCTTTCGTGGATCTAGAGAAAGCATTCGATAGAGTAGTGCGAAAGAAATTGTGGAGTCTTCTGCCTGAATATGGCGTGGAGGGCTCCTTACTGCAGGCTGTGAGGTCATTATATCGAGACCACAGAGCCTGTGTAAGGATAGACGGTGACATGTCGCCCTGGTTTGAAGTCTGTTCTGGTGTCAGACAGGGCTGCGTGATGTCTGCCTGGCTATTCGTGCTGTATTTGGACAGTTGCCTCCAGAGATTGAAAGGTAATATGAGTGGTATGGGATGTGGTGACACAGTGGTAAACTGCCTATTGTACGCTGACGATGCTGTGCTAATAGCACCATCAGAAGCAGAGTTGCAGACACTAGTCACGTGCATGAAAGAAGATTATGAAGTAAAAGGATTGAAAATGAATGTGAACAAAACTAAGGTTCTGGTGTTTGAAAGAGAAGCGGAACAAACGAAATGTGTGATTAGTGTAAATGGAAAATGTCTAGAACAGGTGAATGAAATTGTGTACCTGGGGAGTGCGTTTTCGAGGGATGGAAGATGTGAGTTGGATGTGGAGAGACGGGTAGCAGCTGGCAATAAAGTGAACGGTGCTCTGTCCGCATTAGTGGGTAGTGTGAATATATCTAACACTGCTAAAATGGCCATCCACAATGCGGTGTTGGTGCCAACTTTGTTGTACGGCAGTGAGGCCTGGATATGCCCGAAATCGAGTGAAAGTATGATAAATGCTGTGGAGATGCGGTCTCTCAGAAATATGTGCGGTGTCACGCTTGCGGACAGGATAAGCAATGATGAGATACGCAGTATGACAGGGTTGTACAACAGTGTTATTGTAAAAATGAAGAAAGGAATGCTTAGATGGTTCGGGCACATGGAAAGAATGAGTGATGAAAGACTGACGAAGAAAATATACAGAGCGAAAGTGAGTGGTAAAAGAAGCCAAGGAAGACCAAGGCTGACTTATGAAGATCAAATAGCCAGAGTGTTAGCAGACGGAAATGTCAAAAGCACTCGCATACCTAGGCGAAAATGTGTGAGGAGAATGATGAGATTTGAGGAAGCGAAAGAGGTGTGTAAGGACCGCGACTCCTGGCGCTCCGTCCTCTCTGACTACCCCGTTGGGGATACAGCGTGAAGTTATGTTATGTTATGTTAAATTTGAATATGATATCGATTAATTGTTAGTAGTCGATTGTAATCGATTTGCGATATATGCGTAGGGGCAATGGCAGCGGCACGGGAGGCGCGGGCGGCGCGGGCGGCGGCGAGTCGGGCAGCGAGTGCGGCGCCGGGTTCAGCCGCGACGCGGTCGGCCGCCGGTCCATGTCCGAGAAGAGGCACGCGGCTATGGACGCCAAGCAGACTGGCACCTACAAAAAAATCAAAGAAATTAAGGCCATTAACTGTAAGTTTTGTAATAATAATTTTTATTTTATTTTATTAAGTTAATTATTTTTTTATTTTCATTATAATATTTTATTTGCAACTTGCTTATGCACACAATTATTAAACAGAATGGTTTAAGGTTAGGTTATGTAATAGGTAATGGGTTAAGATTAGGTTTCCAAGCGTAGACATAATCTAAGGGGTCGCGAACATGGCATATAGGCTCCGCTAGCGTCAAAGTGATCCACTAACCCATTCAATTTATTCAGTTATTTCGGTATTATTTTTTAAAATCCATAACCAAATAGAACTCGAATAATAATAATATTTAGATTAAGAACGATCAAGACGAGTACGACTGTTCGAAATTTTTTTTGATGTAGTGAATGAAAACAGATCGTATATCATATGTTCGGCATTATTACAAGAAAGATTGTTAAATATTACATATTTTTTATAGATTTGAAATCTCTATGATTTACTAATACAATATTCTTAATAACAGAGGTAATATCAGGACATGTCAAAATCTTCTGCATGTTTAAAGGATTTCCTTTAAACATGCAGAAGATTTTGTTGTTTTGTTTATTGTCGTAAACTTTAATTAAAAATTTATTATTTATTAATAAATTAAGGTTACATATAGAACCGACAAAAGTTTAAGCGATACATTCTCAGCAATTGTCGTTATACTCCACTCATACATTTTCTACTAACGAAAATATGTAGTGGTATTTAGTATGGTTTCAATAAGTACCTATTTGACGCAAATTTTTGCATCAAACCGGTGGAAGATTTGACTTTCATAATTACTTTGTACTAAGGCTTACTTGGACAAGAATAATTTGAGTTGAATTGTCTTGTCTACGTTGACAACAATTAAGTGTTAATGATATTGTTAGTATACCGTGTTTTATGTGATCCCTAACTTACTTCTATCCTTTTCTGTAATTCTCCTTATTACATGACATTGACAATATTTGCAATTGATATTTGCGATGATGCCATTCAATTAAAGAAGTACTATCCCGTGGTTGCCTTTAAAGTATGATGCGAATAAATAAATCCACACTGTACATTAATTGTTGTATTAATGATTAGTTATGAAATATATAATACATGTGTTTAAAAAATTATCGTTCAAATATGTTTTATTTATTTTCAGCCATGCAAGTAGGACCATCATTAGGAATGCGAAAATCATCTAGCTTAGAATCTTTACAAACAGCCATACAAGAAAACCAAAGGAATCCACGAAATGAACCAATTTATGCGCGTGCGCATCCTCGTAAGTTTTTTCAATTTTACGTTTCTCTCTAACTTGTTATTACTGGCTAATGTTTTACCTAATCATTTCAGCTTTAAAACATTGGCTAACCGACGATAATCATGGTCCAGAAGCTATCGTCAGAGGGTCTCCGCAGCAGTCATCACTTTCTCACAAGAAACCTTCTCTTCTCAAGTCATTATCAACAATGTTCAGGTATGTATTTGTAACCGACACTAACTTCTTTTATTTTATTGTATATTTGACATATCACTAGATCTTTTATGATATTTTTTGCTATGTAATTGTTTTCTGATTCGCAATTTTGTTTCTAACGATAAAAATGTGTTATGTTATTATTGGCTCGAATATTATGAAACAATAGTCTTCTATTAAACTTCATAGGAACTGGAAAATATTTATTTTATGACGAAATCAAGGGAAGATATTTGAATTTTAAATATCAATAGATTCCTATTGCGAATTCTTCTGTGAATAAGTCTAATGACTAAATTAATAATTGTCTACAATATTATGTTCTCAGGATCGGTAAGCCGCATAAAAAGACTGAGACAGAATCATATGGGAGATCCCAACCGGGACGTTCTTCGGAGAAATCATTGTCAAGGGAGGCGCTCGAAAAACACAATCGCATAGAGGAGAGGGCTGAGGAGAACATACCACCGACGCAACACAGGTACAAATGAACATGCACTTGGATTGCACTGACGCATACCCGTGTTTAAAACGTAACTAAAACAGCTGATAGGCATATTACAATTCAGTGTTGTTGAGTGAGCTCGTTGTAGCTTTCTAATCGTGAGCAATATCACAAAGAGAATCCATAATTACAAAACGACTTACTATAACACTTTATCTATCTCTTCGTTTAAGAAATTCGTAATATTAATTTTAACGTCTTACGTCCTTTCATCTAGTCTCCATTTCTTCACTTGCTAGTTGAATATAAATTAGGTCTCTAGACTTATTTGTTACAATTTAGATTACCTATTAAAGTTTTGTAAAGTCGATAGACACAAGCAACTGAGTGAAAAGTTGATGATTGATTTTTTCATACTTTTCTGCTTTTGGGAATTTTAAGGTTCAGTAGCAATAATAGTGCGTTAAAATTTCGCGCAAGTATGAAATAATTGGGCATTCGACGCAATCTAAAATAAATTCTAAAATGCACGCTGTATGTCTAAAATGTCTCGCTAGCACCAAATAGAGGCGTGATAATAAGCGAATGAAAGGGAATAAAATATAATCTCTCTTTTTTTACTTTTAATTGTTTATTTTTGAATGAAAATCGTCAACGACAAGCAAAACTATGACATCACTATGTGTAATAATCTCGAAACTTCTCATACAAAATTACGTTTTAAGCAATTTGTTTTGATGATAACTACCCAATTGGAAAATCGAAACAGAGCGAACACCTTTGATGTTTGTATAAAGTTGACATATCGAGACACTGATTCACAACACCTCGTTTTAATTTTAATTGTAAAATTTTATTTTAAATTGTTTAATTTTAATTTTAAAAAGTTATTTTAAATTTTTTATATTTTAAATAAAATACAATTCATTTTTAAAATGTTCAATCACATTTATTTAGTACTTTTTTTTACAATGCTTTATATTCCTATAACATACAAAGTATAATACTTCACAATGTACATACATATATTCATGCTGTATCCATACTTTACTTACAATGTTATATGTAAAAATATAATTATAAATATTATAATTTGGGAATTGTCAAATCAGTATCATTCAATCATATCAAATTCATCATTACAAATTAAGCGATTTAAGCGAGATGACGAATTTCATCTGTCACAGCATATGTTGTATGTACCATTTTAATTGTGTACAAAATTAAATCATGTCTAACTAACACGCGTTAACACTGGAACACAAGTTCCGATTGGCTGACCATATGGATTCATAAGCTATCAATACATGTTGATTCTGATTCGTTGAGTGAAGACGAGGGCTGACATGTATATTGTATAGTGCTCATTTATCATATCTCACCGTCACTCGCGTTTACTTGACGAGTGAAGGCCAAGCACGCCAACATGTAGAGTCCATTTGTGTTGCTTGAGACATGTTCACTCTCCTAGAGCTGGTCTCGCTTCGGATCGGTGTTAATTTTCGTGCACAAATCAAAGATGCTCGCTCACATAACCAACGCGTGAATAGCTACACATGATATTCGTCTAGATCGGAAGAATAACTTGTGTCGGTTTGCATTGGTTGTGATTTGGCCAACCTGTGAACGGTAGTCGCTACTAATTTGGCTGCGCGTGCGTTGGCCAAGGTTTGACCAACATGTATTATAGGCATTAAATTGTGACATTGAATTAAACTTTCCACTAGAATAGTAGTACATCAAAATAATAATCATGGACGCGTCGGCAGAGCGGGGCGCCGGAACTGCCGCTTCGCCGTTAGAAAGAGCGAGATAGTGCTATTATGTTGACATTCCGAATAGGCAAGATCTGCTCACGACATTTTAATCGTACTTATAATAAATTAGGTCTAATTCATTAAAAGTCCATTTTAAATGTATATTTTACAATCTAATATTAAACTGACTGTGAGCATCAAATTTTAGTTACTATAAGAGTATTACACAAGTACTTTAAATATGAAACAAAGTAAAATACCCTTCGTTTTTCTCTGTACCAGCGTCGAATTGAAAGTGAGCTAGGTGTAGTCCCAAGAGCCTCAGTTCAGTGGAGTTCAGAGTTATATTGTTTTGAATACTAGATTGAGTATTCAAAACAATATAACGATTGTTTTGAATACTCAATCTAGTAGGTTTTACATATACAGGGTGTATATGAAAACGGGACGGTTTTAATCATGCTATAGAATACCGAGAATGCATTGCAATCTTGATTACACTTCAATAAAGTACTATTATATAATAATACAAAGATACAAGTCAAAACACAGTTTACTTCAGTTGTGCTTCAACACAAGTGGTTGATGTCCGTTCACTGTATTATTGCTTCCTTTGAAAAATGCTGACACCGAAAACCTAATTTTACAAATCTACAGAAATCTTTTTTATTTATGTAACGATAAGATATGATATTCTTGTGTATGTGGAAATAACGTATTTTTAAATTAAGAGTTCATGTTCGTAGCGATTTGTAAACATTGTTAAGGGGTATATGCATTATTTCAATAACGATGGAATTATTACAAAATAAAAATATATGTTCGATTTCAAATCTATAACTTTATACGTTCGAGCCGCTTTACCGGAAATAGGTGATGATAATTGAACCTGAAAATTTAAATGGTCATAGCTCTTAAACGGATAATTTTTTTTGATAATTCTTTTTGTAACTTAGGTGTTACAAAAATACCCTATACTTCCAAAAGGGGGTTGACGTACCTATGAAACTGAACAACTTTCCCTAAGTAACATGGGTTGAAATATGAAAACAAATTTTGATCCTCTCATACAAAATGAACGCTTAGCTGATAAAATTAGTTTGAGAAGCCTAAAATTTTTTTTCATATTTCGACCCATATTCCTGGGGAAAGTTGTTCAGTTTCGTGGGTACGTCAACCCCCTTTCGGTAGTATAGGGTATTTTTGTAACACCTTGTGTACTAAAGTTATGCCCTTTCATCCATTAAAGAAAGTAACTGTCCCGTTTTCATATACACATGATATCGTTGTATAGTGACAATAGTAAAGCATGTTGGCGTGTGTGCAGAGGCGAGCCACAGAACGCGCGGGTGGCGAGCGGGAGCGGGAGCGCGGGCGGGAGCGGCGAGCGCCGGCCGCGGCCGCCGCGGCACGCGCCGCCCTACCGCGCGCCGCCCGCGCGCCTCGCGCACTCGCACCAGGTAACGGCACACGCACGCACGCACTCACGCACTCACGCAGTGCACGGGTCCCAGGGATTTGGAAAACAACATTATGTGATCTGGGCTGTAAAATTATAGCGCAGGCCTTATATTATAGTACGCCGTACAAAAATTGAAATCACGAGTTTCTGGATCCAAAAAAACGTCATCCGAATCAATTCTGCAATTAATAGGGTTTTTGGCGTGATATTATGGGGAGTGGTTGGGTACATTATAAATTTAAACATTATAGTACAATCGTTCCATATAGCTACTACATAGTACATAGACTAAGGATTATGTGACGTCTGTTAACCCTGACGCAGTATTCCGACCTCGGACCAAAAATCTTAATGGACGATGCTTTTGCTTTAAGAGCATGCCCGTTTTTTGTTAGTGTGAAATTCTAGACTTGTACTTAATGCGTGACTAGGGAAAGATCACACTGTGTACTACAACGTACACAGCTGAACGTGACACTTTTTTTTTGTGAATACTAAGTCAAAACACTTAAGATTTACGGCTACTTATTTAGCATATAAATAATTCAGTGCAATGTTCTAACCGTCGAGCTGATCATGAGCTAATATGAATTACACCGACAGTGCGTGACTGCGTGGCACTGGCAACCGCCAAACATACTATAGCTGTCTTACTCTAGGATTTTACTAGTGATTACGCTTAATGAAGTAGACAGAGACAAGAAAAATCGTTAGGCAATAGGTGATAAGTGGCAACTCATTATGGCTCTGTAAATTATGATTCTTGATCCGAGGTTTCAACTGTATCGTAAAGGTCTATTTACATTAGAACGGGCGCTGCACGGACGGGTCTGGGACAAAGGGTTGACAGCCGGCCACTACACGAAGCGCAACCCCGTCCACATTCGTAGTGTTCAGTCAAAACATACACGCCTATGAATAAATATAAAATGTTTTTTTTTCTGTTGTGGATTAGCTGCTATGGCTATTGTACTTGATGAATTATTTTATATTGCAATCGGCGGTGCACAGGCGGAGAACGAAGCGAACGGTGGTCGGACGTCGAAAGTATTCTATTCCCTAGCGATATATTAATTGGATTATTTTACTTTTCAAACGCTACACCTGCCCGTTCTAATGTAAATTGACTTTGATATATCTGTGGAATAGACCTTAATGGCTCGTGTACGTCACTCATACGTCGTCAGCTGAACTGTGCTCACCGTCATCGGCAGATTTCGGCCAATCGAACCAAACGTATTAAAAAACAGAGCGCGTACATACAACTGATATCGTCCGATGACGCATTCCGTGTGTATTAATAGGTACGTTTGGTTCGATGGACCGAGTTCGGCCGATGACGAATAAGTAAGACAGACCAGTAAGAACATAGATGACGCTTTGGGTAACTTCATAATAAAAACAAATGTGTCAAACATGTTCGGGGCGCGGGACATTTTAATCTGATTGTTCTCTGCTTGTAATCTGATCGAACACATCGAAATCAGACGTGAAATATTGGAGAATAGAGACGGAAAGCAGTAGGCGTGGTAGCTGTTTATGTCGCCACGTACACACGCACACACACACACACACACACACACATACAACCAGGAAGCACACACATATACACATTGATTTACGTTTTCTAACAACCTAACATTACTCATATACACTTTCATAAGCAAAAACAATTATTTTATTTCCTTTGTGGACCACGTAGGGTACGTGCCCAGGCCGCTATCAGAGAATATGTATAAAAGAAGGCCGACTCTCACCTCGTGCGTTACGGAATTGTCTACTCTCGGCTGGATACGTAGGGTTGTTGCGTTGGGTGTGGGACGCGAAGAGCATTTATTTTAGTTATAAATGTAGTACACAATATTATAAAAACGATGCACACGGATACGTTTTTCATGCTTTAAATTTAATTTCTTGTATTTATGTTGAAGTATGATAACAATGGATTAAAATAACTAAAATTATTTAGACATTCAAAGACATTACAACACATTAGTTTCTGCGATTTACAAATATTTGTATTTATGACGATGTGACGAACGAAAAACAGAAGCGCTCGCATGTTTGCGTGGCGTGCGACTCCGACCGGCGCTATAATATTCACCCATAGTTGCCCAAAATATTGCCGTTGTGTGCGTGCTACGGCGCATGCGTATTAGCGCACTCATATCCTTATCGTGTACGCTAGCTTTTTATGAAGACATCCTACTGTTGTAATGTACTGTGTTGCCATCGTAATGTGTCATGAAATACCGAAATTCATGTCTATGTTTTTAATCAAATTAATCAGTTTAAAAAACATTGCTTTCACTCACCAGTGTGAGTTCCACACCGTAAATTTGAAGCTGCACGCATTTAGTGTGACGTCTCCACACAGTTTCATAATATATTACAAGTTCTTCTGCATGTTACACACGCATTGCACCTATATTCGATGTGGTTCTGCTTTTAGAATTAGGTATTGAACAAATCGACTTATATGCCGTTTCATTTAAAATACTCGTAGAAATGTTTACAGGGTTTTTATGTTATATTTAGAAATTAAAAATAATTAGCAAGTAAAATAAATAATGTATTAATTTCACTAATAATTATTTAGGGAATGGAAAGCGCATGGGGTCCTACTGGTCACTACGTTAATTATGAAGAAATACAACAAAATTTAAAGTAAGTGATAATAATCTTCTATATCTATCTATATATATAAAAGACAATGTATGTATGTATGTTCCTTATGGACTCCGAAACGGCTGGACCGATTTCGATGAAATTTTCAGGGAATCTTCAGATTGGCTTAGCGGGTGATCCTGTAAAGTTTGGTAGCGTTCGGATCAGTAGATTTTTTATTTTGTTTTTTACGCCCAGTGAAACTAACGCCCAGTGAAACGGGCCGGGTTTGCTAGTAATAAATAAAAAGTAAGTCTATTCATCTACGTAACAATTAAAAAATCCTGCTAAGATCATTTACAAACACGCATTAATTTAGGGTTTCGGCAATTTCAGATAATTTAATAACTTTAATAACTTTGTTCCCTATAATTTACTATAAAATTAAATGTTGAATAAAAAAAAAAGAATCGTGTCCGAAAATCTGATTTTTATTAATATTTATTTCTCATTTCTGCTTTTCGGTTACTAATGTAACGTCTACCAAATAGCTCAGTATGTTTAAAGATGACGGAAGTCACGGAATACGTTTATCGGCTTTGACTAGGGTTGTCAGATGGACTCGATATTTTATGTCTATGATCTTTCGACTTCCTACAGAATAAAAAATCTTCTCCCGATAATAATCATTTCGTATAGTCTCAGGAAGGCAGAGGGCAGCGGCTGTATACTGATTACCGTTGTCTTCAAGAAATATTCGAATACCTGCCTAAAGACGAGAATCTAATTTGCCGTAAATGCAAAACAAATACAAAACAAATGTTGCAGTATATGTTTATGTACTGTATACATATACGTAGTAACATTTGATTGTGGAAAGTAAATAATTACGTTGATTGATTTCGCATTTTTTATTTGGTGAAAAATAGAGTATTGAGTCTTTATAATTTGAAAATTAAAAGATCAAAACTTTTCATTTTGATATCAACATATCAAAATGAAAAATATTCATTCAAATTAATTGGTAAGTTTTATTTCCCCCAATAATAATCTCAAAATCCCGACATTTTAAAATTGTATCTAGATAAATATAAGTTTTCTTCTCTGGCATCCCTAAATTTAATATAGGTATTATAGGCAGACAGATATGGCGAAACTAAGGGTTCGGTTTTTCCCGTTGTGGCCACTGAACCCTAAAAAGTATCTGTATATTGTAATACAACATTGTAAACTAAATTTTAACTTATCTTCACGCTGTATCCCTAACGGGGTAATCAGAGAGTATGGAGCGCCAAGGATAAATCTTTAGCCTCCTCAAATCTCGTTATACTCCTCGGAAACTTTGTATGCGAATGCTTTCGACATTTATCTTGAATTACTTAATATTAATTAATATAACTTTGGTTTAACTATGTTATCTTGTAACATAGTTACAGTTCAACAGAAAATCTAAATAAATAATATTATTTACATGTTATAGAGAGCGCGAATTTTGTGAGTTTGTGTGTATGTGGAGGGTAATCACCGGAGCTACTGCAGTTATTTGAAAAATTTGTAATTTGTAATCAACCCTGGCGAAGTCAGGACGGACCGCTATAGTAAAATATATTTGAGTACTTATTTTGTATTCGCAGTGCGAGACGTGAGAAGTTAAGTGAAGTTCAAATAGGGCAAATGAGGCGGCAAGTGCACGTGCAGAGAGCTAAGGCTGAAGAGGAAAGGTATGATATATGTTTTGTATTTGATTACTAAGGCTAACTTGTGAGATCAAACAGCTCACGTTTCTCCTACCTAAACGAAAATGTGTGATGAGGATGACGAATTTAAAAGGGCGGAAGTGATGGCGATCCATTCTTTGTCTGCTTCGTTAGGGATATGGCGCTAAGTTGATTATATTTAATTTTCGTTTTTGAAGACAAAATTTCTTGCCAGTTCTTCAGAGTACCTACAGTCCTACAGGTTTACCCAAATCGATGGTGGAAATGTTCAAAAATACCGTGAGATAACCTTATCGTGCGAGAACTTTCATTCGAGTAAATTAATGTCAGTTAGAATTTGATTTGTTAGGTATTCACTACTTATATCATATCTTTTGTGATGTTATTTACATATCAATTTAAAATTTCCTTGTTTATTCTTGTCATTTAATTTCTGAAGATAAAACTAGTTTTGCACGTAACACGTAAAAGGTGATTAACGATAACGACGTCATGAGAAATAACCTTCTCAATTAACATTAAATGGCTAATTATGTCGTTTTCTTTCCTGCTTCTCTTTGTCTGACCTTAACATCGGTAAGATGCATGATGTGTTTTGTAATATCGTCAGTTATTTAGTGCATACAATTAGCGCTTGGTTTGTTAGTTTTTTAGTACTGGCAAACGGGAAAATAAATGTTTTAAATTTTTTTGATGAAGTGGCATCGTTTTGTCGTTTAATATTATATATCGTACATACTTTTTGAATAACATAATATTAAAAATGTTCACATCGTTATTAGTTTATATCTCATTTTTATCATATACCTACAGTTTTTTTGTAGTCAATAAAATTCTAAAAAGTGTTACTGCTGAAATATCACGTTTTGCATCACATTATTTTAATGTCTTTAAAATGTGTGTGATTATAATATTTATTTTCATATGCCAGTATAATTAACTTGAATTATTGTACCTATAATGTCCACTTCCAAGATAGAAAAGGACGATTAATAATTATGTCATTATAACGTGTGCTGATTTAATTTTATGTCTATTTTTTACACAAATTTAGACAGACAATAATTTTAACGTAATTACCTTTATAACCTGTCTCGTTGTCAAGTCAGTGACGTATGTAAGGAATTAATTTATTAAGATGGACACGCATTTCTTAGAAATAAAAAGCAATAAAGTCACCTTGTTATTATGAACTCTTGTTATTACTTATTACAGAAATATTTTGGTGTATAATAATAATATAATAGAACTAACGTAACTTTACGTACGTACGTAAGTAGGTACTAATTTCGGTGCGTACCTACCTTGTTTTCAGTTAGTTTCGTGGGATTTTATTCATATATTTTGTCTCATTTTAGTAACTAAGATAGTACGAAACTTCTTTACTGGCTTGCACCAAGGATTTAACATATCGCTTGCACTAATTATTTCGCAGTTAGTGCAAACGAGACGCCAAATCTTTAAATCGAGTTTAAATAGTTGGTGCAAGCCACCCTTAGATATCTATTTAGATTGCGTTTCTAGACTAAAACGACGTGTTAATCAATTTAAAAAATAAAATAAATAATTTTCAGTAATTTTAGTGCTGATTTTGATTGCGCATGCAAATAGTATTGTTTTATGCTACAAATTATTATAGAAGTAGATACCTATGCCATAATTACAACGTTCGAATTGAGTAATCTACTTTCCACTTCTGGCACACCGAAGGCAAAGAGACAAAATGTCCGTTGTTGGAAAGTTATGAAACACTGAATCCGCAGCAGCTCCTAACTATGTGTGGAGCTTCAAAACTGGAACATAAAGTCTATTGAAATAAAAAATGTTAATAGTATGTTTTCAGGTCAACACGTCTAGAATAAGTACTACATGATAATTTAAAAGATAGCATTATATTAAAAAAATTATGAAACATAATGCGTAATGCGTATCTTTTGTTAATTTAAATCGCATAATAGGGTGTCTCTTGATAATATTTCAAATAAATATTTTACTTCATATTCTTTAACAAAAATTAGTTGGTACTTAATACTTATATTGCAATGATCGTACCTTACTTCAATGACTAATGATGTCAACTTTTCTTTTATAGGAGTTAATTCAGCACATTGAAGATATTTCTGAATAAGTTAGTGAGATGAGATATAAATAATATTATTGGTAACGAATTTTTTTGGACACAATTGTATTGGTCTCCGGTAATTCTTTAAAAAATGTAAAAAGTACCCCCCTCAATCCCACTCACCTCCTAGAACACTGCCACAGAAAAAAAAAACTAGGGAAGGGAAACCACCTACCCGGCCTTGAAACTGTACACCGGTTCGCGGTACGTGAAGTGCTAGGGTTGCTACAAGTATGGTACATTCTATTTTTAGTAGAACTGTATTTTTATTTGCAGTAGAATAGCAATAAACCTATAAATTTGTAGACAGCGACAGCCACACGATAACTGCGCGACTAGTGATTAATTGTAATAAAAAATTAGTATCATGTATGACGATTGCGTATCTATTATTCTATGACCGCAAAATGCACTTTTCGCGGTAGAATTAGTGCCACTAATCAAATTACATTACACAATTTCTCGTTTTGACAGCAGATATCGCGCGATATTGGCTGTCGCATGCTGTTTGCAAGTTATGTAATAAGCGTGCCGGCTTCACTGTGTTTTTCGCAGCATTACGTCTTTTTATTTGGTCTGAGGATAACGGTACAATGAATAACTTCTATTTTACAAACTGAGGTAGTAATGTCCTATTCTAGGAAACGAACATTATTTCACGGTCTTCTAACTAAAGCATTGACAATATTAACACGCTAACAATATTGAAGTAAGTGTAATTAAAAAGCAATATATATGTAGACAACAAGAGTAAGAGAGTAATTTAAGCTTTTTCTAATATTAAACAACACTTAGCACAATAAGACCGTGCGACGTGTTTCACACGCGCTGGTGTTAATTAATTCTTGTAACTACCTCATATTATAGGAGTCTTTGGGTACAATAAATAATTTATTTGCCAGCAGTCGTCGCGCAGGGGGTGGCTACCACTCGCAGCGCTCCTGTAGGGAGGGCGGCTCGGGCGCAGCGCGGCCGCAGTCTAACTACTACGAGTATGAGAGCGCGAGCCCTCCGCGCCGCTCTGGCAGACTGGCGCACTACCACTGACCACTACCACTGACAACTACCGCTGTCCACTACCACTGACCACTACCGTTGAAACTATCACTCACCACTACCGCTGACCACTACCGCTGACCACTACCGCTGACCACTACCGCTGACCACTACCGTTGACCACCACCGCTTATCACTACAGCTGACCACTACGGCCGACCACTACCGCCGACCACTATTTTTTTTAATTTGATATAAGTGATCCCACCAGACCTGTATCACAGCTACCAAAATTGCCGACCACTATAGAGGAAGCAGAAACTAGAGAAGAGGAATACTCGCCTGAACTTGACGCCATTGTCAAGTGATTACAAGTAACGAGTGCAATAGCGAGACAGCAAGATGCCACTGGGCCGAAGGAGTAATGTGGACGAGTGCGTGTTTACACGTATTTTTTAACTTTGCACCGAAATAGTCAGTCAGTCAGTCAAGACTTAAAGAAAATACAATAGATAGTATTAAAAAAACGTAGGAAACGCAGCAAATGACAAGGCGAGCACTGAGTGCCGAATACGCATCGCGAGTGCGTATTTATACGTGCCGAGTGCGCTAGCGAGCCAGTGCGAACATGCGCGGCACTCGGTCTAGTAAATAGAATAGGGTCTGACTTACTGTCTCGCTTATTTACTCGACCGTGGCTCGGTCGTGTGTTTATATATACCGAGCACTGTCTCGCTCCCGTACTCGTTACGTGTAATCAACCGTGTTCGCTTGCTGCACATAAATGCTAGGGTTGCTACAATCTTTTATTTAGTATGTGTTTAATGAATTTGAAAGGTAGTATATTTATTGTATTTGCTTTAACCCTAAGAAACATACGTTACGATTAATATGATTGATAGAATTACTTATTATTCATAGCTCATACTACCATGAGACTCAACAAATTAGCCGGCTTTTAAACATAATTGTAGTTTCTCTTGGTTAATACACACATATCCTCACGCTGTATCATTGCGGTGGTAGTGGTTAATAATGCATAAATACGCAGATATGCATTCAGCAGTCGATGCCACTCGTAACTACGGAACCTCCATGGACAAGGTCGCCAAATGTATAAATAAGCGGCTGACGACATGGGTCCGTTTTTTGACTCTAAGTACTGAGTTTCATATCTTCGGTTTTTATTGTCTCTGACACGACACTGACGAACCCGTTGCGTTCGTGTGAATGTCATATTTGCTCATAAATTCTGGATTCAACGACAGTCAGATACATTTTAAAACTAATTTGACAGGCTTGAATTGAGGGCACCCTGCTGTTATAGGCTTATCTGTAGTAAACACCATGATACGTTGACAACTCTGTTGCTATCAAGGTCACATCTACTTTCTACTTTCCAAGCAGGTTAATTACAAAAACAAATTTGGCTTTTCCAGTGACGTCCTTAGTACAAGGTCAAATCTTAATTTGAAATAATGGGCGTCTTCGATCCAAGCATGTTAATGACAAGTTTGTTTAAAATTTGATTTGATTGACATTGAATCCAGGATTTTCCTTTGTAGGAAGATATGACGTTCATACCAACACAACAGATTAGATCAGTGTTGTATTCATTTTATGCGTTTGTTACAGAATTATATTTAAAAAAGTTTTCACACTTTAAATCGATCTGTGAATCTAAAGCGAACTCTCTGTTATTACCTCCGAAGCAAAGTAACAATTAATCAAGGAAAATTGATTTGTTATTGAAACAAAAGATCCGAGACAATTTTATGCTATGTTCCACCCTCGAATCCACTATTAGACTGGACGACATAGACATAAGTAAACAATACAAACAAATAAGAGATAAATCACTGAGTGATTTAGGTCCAAGACGGAGTCAGGTATCACGACCCACATGTCTTCTGAATTCGCCGTTACACTGAGATAAACAACAGATAAGAGATAGTAATTAATTGGATATTCGACTGGATCAAAAATAAACTATGAAATGCTTAGCACAAACTAGTGACACGTAAATAAGTTAATGAAAAGGTATAAAAAGGAAATTTCTCTCTTTTTTAATTTTTATTAATAATTTCTTTAAAAAAAATTCGCGTCACGGTCAAAGTCACCATAATCTCAAACAAAATTACATATTTACAGATGTTAAAAATTAACTGATATGATTAGCAGTCAACTATCCAATTCATATTGCAACTTCTAGGCTACGATATATCTGTAGTATATTCTAAATCCTTTTTATTTCTATGAACATTATTATTCGTGAGCGGATACAAAAACAGATACCTAATAAAAAATGCTTCATAAATTTTGAAACGTCATCTCGCAACTTACTATGAGGAACTAGAGGTGTTTATATGAGAAACGGCTATCGTCAAATAATAAGGTCAACCTTATTATTTGACGAACACTAATTTTTTTTACACTATACCCGCCTGAACAGGCGTGAGGAGGAGTGTCTTTATAAGCGCAAAACGAAACAAACGTTCTCATCTCTGGGATTTCATCTCGTGTTTTATGTGGTATGTTGTTAAAAATTTGCAAATACACAACTTGAAAATCGTACGCAACGCTAAGTTTCAACACGTTTAGCTTTGACGTGCCATCACCATTGCTGAGCAATGAAGACTATTATTAGAAGTGTAAGATCTCATTTTTGTAATTTTATCTCAATTTTATCGACCTTTATATTGCGATTGTTGAGGAATTTTGGTTCGATTGATGTTCTGTTGTTTGGTAAATAATGTTTGGCATTGCATATTGCATCTGAAATTGCGATTTTGTACAGATTAGATTTACAAATACATCTAAAATAAATGCATTTTAAATATCATATCAACTGCGAGAATAATCACTCTGCGGTGGGTTGTATTCGTAAGTAAAGGCGATTTAGAGTACATATTGTTTTAAAAAATATTATCTTACACAAATTTTGTAAATAAATAATTCCGTTGGTTTTCAGGATGTCCTATTTCATTTGATGTTGATGTTACGATTGTCCGAAGTGAAAAACCACTCCGATTTTTGTAATGAATGAACAAAATAGATTTTAATAATGACATTGATTAATAATAATAATAAAGACTACATATCAGTTCATATAATTTTGTCAAAATTAACTTAGAATGTACTTTATGGTACAGACATTCATTACGGAATTGATAACGTGATATATAAAAATTTATTAAAAAAGATTGCTACTAGTTTTTAAAATGAAACTGAAATAGTTCTAACGAATTATTTATTTTTGCAGTTTTTTTTAATATTTTTAAAGCGCTGTTGTATTTTATTTTGAAATATTTTAAAGTTTTGAAAAACATGCCTATAACAGATATCCCCAATTTTCCATGCTGAAGAGGTAATTGAGATTCAGTTCTCATTTATCAGTTGTTAAGTTTAATGTGATTAATGTAAATTTAATTGGACTATAAACTTCGTTACATTCAGACAAGCTTAATGCACGCAGTATCGCGTATTATTATTTTGTATACTATTATATGTATATCTCAACATCCCATACTAATCAATCATAGCAAGGGGGAGGATAGCTAGGCTCCGCCTACCCCAGAATTAAAGTTAATATCATTGAAAATTTTTTTTCATCTGTCTTTGTTAGTGTTTAAAATCTTCTCCTCTCCAACAAAAACCATTGCTATGCCCTTGATGGCACTGAACACAGAAATATAAAAATACCAAAGTTCTTTTATATTTACATTACTATTACATTACTAAATCTATGTATTAAACCGTACGTACCTAATCTTTAGTATCATTCATGACATTAAGCAGGCTATGTTATTTAATCATAAAGATGAGAATATACTCTGTAAGACAAAAGTTAAGGAACAGATTTGGAATTTATTGCTTTATTTCACACCGTATAAAAAACATATTATGTTTAAAATATGTGTATTAATATTAAAATCAGTGTTTTTGGACAGTTAACGCCGCGCATAAGTTGTCTAACGACTGGTTTCCCTTGACACTTTGTCGCCTCATGGTCTCAAGATAATTGCATTTGAAAACAAATATTTACTAAAAGCGACAAAGCATTGAAACGATTTTCCGCCTATGTGCTTTTTAGTATATAAAATGGCAACACGCAGATCTGTTCGTATACAATACAAATAGATTAACATAGTTTACCTCTGTATAAAAATAGATTGTACATATACGAGACTTGTTCGCCGGAAGCTGTGAACAAGTAAATCTAATTACAGCTACGCTCACTCTAATCTAATATTCTTTCCCAGTAGTGCCATTATGATATATACCTATGCTATGTATATGTATTTCTTTTGTCATTCCTGATTTTAAAAGATCTGTGTAACATTTCAAATAGTAGTTATCTATTACGATGGCAGTGATACCTTATTACATTAAAAACTAGTAATGTAAATACATCTCATCATAACTTTATATGTTATATCATAAGAAATACATATTTTAAATGATGTAAAAAACATTCCTAGGTTTATAATTAAAAATGTCTTTGAAAGCTTTAATTGTAGATTATTTGTAAAACTATTATTTTCAATAGACTAAAATTTAATATTTAACCAATAAGTTCGTATGACTGAGTTTAATTTTACTTACTATGAATCAAATTATATTTATATTAGTCTTTGTTTATTTTTTCAATCAGTGCAAGATTGTTTTATTGTAAGTGTATGAACCTTAATTTTCCGCAATTTGAATGATCGTTATGTTACTCTTATTTATTGTGTTTTGTGATATTTGATTTACGTGTCTTTATAGTGATACCTAAATGATAACACTTAATCGTTATATAGAATGCTAGATGTTGTACATAAAAGTATTTTTAAGACGTCAGAATTAAAAATTTTGTAAAATAGCATGACTTAGTGTTAAGGCCAACTTTGTACTACTCTTTCAAGTAGGTATAACTAAAAATACCTACAAGACAAAAATATTTCAATTTAACTTACAGTAATAGTACAAGTTGACCTAAATATCCTAATCGATATAGCTATGTTAGAATCATTGTTAGAATTTTAATTTATGAACAAAATGTGTTATTATTAAAACAGTTAATGCAAACAAGCGGAGTGCCCATATAATTGTACATAATATGTAACGTGTTGAATAATAAGCTATTCCCATTTTGTATAAAATATTTAATTCGAAATACGTTCAAATCCTAAATTGGCCATTTATCTTAAATAAATACAAGTATTATTATCAACATAGTATGGTTTTTTATTTCAAATTATTTCCAGCTATTATATATTGTGAAGGAGCTTTACAATTAAAATTATAGTAGGTAAAGGTTTTGGTTTTTAATACGTGCCCAATCAGTCATCAAAGCAAAAGTTTTGACCTATTTAAATCAATGGTTCTTTATGCTTTGTTGTCAGCAGTACCCAACTTCTTAGAATGAGATGAAATTTTGACATTCGATAAAATCCAAATATATTGGTGTGCTGTGAAAAGTGTTACTGACGACCGCTTGTACTATACTAGGATTTGAAAGAATATTTGTACATATATTTGTGCTGAGCATGCACAATAATGTTGCAATTCAACACCACTTTCGCAGTACAAGTTTTCGACTTATAGATGATAAAACCATACTTACAATTTTTTAACTCATGGTCAACTCGTATGTGTCATAGTAAGCGCCATTCTTTAGCCAATTTTTATATTTATAACGTGCGCCGTGCGCGCAACTGATGTGTTGGCAAACGAAGACTAATTAAAAATATTTATTTGATGAATTAAAATTACAATAGTAATACATATTATGAGTAACACTATTGAAGCCAATCAATATACTATGTACAATCATAAGGATTGTCCTGTTGGAGCGGTGGCGGAGCATCTGCCTTCCAAGCCGGGGTCCCGGGTTCGTCCGGGTCCTAGACAAGTGGCTCAATTGTCGTAAATGCTAGTAGAATAGTGGTAGAATAGAATAAACAAATAGCACGCGATCTAGCGTAACAAATTTTAAATTGGTAGTCAAGCGATATTCATTTTCTGTTCAATGAAACGAAAAGTAAAGTCATGTGAAAACCGCCGTAAAAAACGAAGCCAAATGGTACTTTTGACGAATAAGAACATCAGCAAGCGTTTTAATTATACCAAAAAATATGTAGAAAAGAAGGTCGACTCCCGCCTCACACGTAACGGAATAGCCTTCTCTCAGCCGGATACGTAGGGTTGTTGGGTGTGAGATGCGGAGAGCATCTTGTTTAGTTATACGTTTAATATATAATAATAAAAACAACGCACACGGATGTGATTTAGACATTTTTGTATTTGTGACGATGTTAAGAATGGATTAAAGACAGACGGAAGTGCATGTTTGCGTCGTATGCGACCCCGACTGGCGCTACAATAAATTACCCATATCTGCCCAAAATAATGCCGTTCTATGTGCATGCGTATCATCGCGCACATATACAAACTGCGTACGTTGCCTTTCTATGAAGCCATCCTGCTGTTACCTATATTTATACTGTGATTGTAAAAAGCGTTTGCCACTTGTCTAGCCGCTCAATGTCACATATTAATAAGTAGAATCACAAGTAAATTCGTTTTTTTTTATCGTAAAACTCATCCAGTAAAGTGACAGTAGGTTTTACTGAAATTATAAAGGACTTCTTGGAAGATCGCGAGAACTTCAGCTACAAATGTTTATTTAGACCTACTCCATTCTTTTCATCTATACAGAACTTTACAATATACTATCACTTTTCTACTTTAAAACTCCCAAAAATATAAAAAATAGTAAATCTCACCTCACTTCTCCCGTTCCCTGTAAAAAGACCTTTTTTGACGTTTCAGCGTCAAACTCTTATTTGGTACTCGCCGCATGGTGAAAGTGTCAGTACCTCTAATGCTGTAGATCTGCTGAATGCTGTAGGCTATGTGCGATCGAAGGTCAGGGCGATAGGCATTTTTTGTATTTATCTTCATAAGGATATTTATTAAAACTGCCTCCAAAAAACACTGAAAAGTACAAAACAACTTTTCTTTACTAATCATAACTCAAGTACAATAAAAATAACTTTATAAGTACGATACATATACCTATATAATTAAAGTCAGTTAGTACGGTGGCAAGCTTACTAAACTAATAAATTTTCTGTTGTTGCACATTGAATTGGCACCGACTTTAATAACTGTCAAATTTAATTACATAGGTACGTGTATCGTACCTACTTCTAAAGTTATATTTATTGTACTCGAGTTTTGATTAGTAAAGGAAAGTTATTTTGTACTTTTCAGTGTTTTATTTTGGAAGCGGTTTAATTCTTTTCAAATTTTTTTTTTATTTCTCCCTTTTGAGTGACATTGGCCTAAATAAATATCTAGGGCAGGTCTACAATTAACTTCTTTCTAATTCTGGAGCGCAACGATACTTAATAGGATCATCAATATAAATAAAGGTTATAATCAGGTCGAGTTATTTGGTATTATTTGGTGTATCTTCGAAGTCCAAACTCCAATACTGGTGAAATTTAAATGGAACCACCTCGGAAGTATACCTTTCAAACGAAAAAAAATTTCAGAATCGATCTATAATTGACGAAGTTATTGGTCAACATACATAAAAAAAAGACAAAAAAAATATATACATGCAGACGAACATAGAACCTCCTCCTTTTGTTGAAGTCGGTTAAAAAATAAACTGCGTTTCTCTGCATAGCGATAAATAAAATGTTTGCAAACATAGCCTAATAAAAACGCATTCGAAAATTTAACATTTTTCAAAATCGCTTTTTTAGAATTCTTCTTGCTACTTTTATCTTAGCATCGTTGTTTAGCTTGGTTTCAACCTTTAAACTTTAAACGGTTATCCCCACAATACTTAAGGGTAAGGCCATAGTTCGCGTGTCGGTTACCTACAGTTTATCGTAAATTGTTTGAGTTCCTGCCCTTTGTCGTGACCTCCGAGAACAAAACGCGACCTCCAGACAATTATTAAACACCTACTGGAAAATTAGTTGGTTCTGGAACGAATATCTTCACCATTATCATTATAACCAATGTACCAAAGGTATATTATCCCCACCACATATTTTACTGCAGATCTGATTTGCAACGGAATCGGAAGAGAAGTACCTAATAAAACTTAGATAACATATCAAATTTACATAATTCTTTCATTTTCAATTCTGTTACAAGTCTACACAAAATAAGCTTTATACCTATAATTTTCTTGTAAATCGAAAGGCAATAATGTAATATTGTGTTATCGTATATAGAAAATTAGTGGCACAATATCATACTTTGACTTCGTTTTTGGCAACAGGTATTTGAGATTTTTTTATACCGCGAAAACCTAAAACAATGAAGGCAAACAGGCGTACGATCTGCTTGTTGGTAAACGATTAGCGTAGCCTATGGAAGCCTGCAATATCATAGGGGTTTAACTTGCGCGTTACCGACACAGTAAGTAGGTACCTTTTTACGTTCATTTTGAAGAACCTCAACATTTTCTCTTGGGGAAACCTCTTTAAGGAGCTCACTCCACGACTTGATCACTCTAGGGAAGAAACTCCTTAGAAACCGCATCGTATGAGACCACTTGGACTCAAAAGTGGTAGAATGAACTCCCCTGCTAGCGGTGAGGAGGGCTATGGTGGAAATCTGTCGTGAATATCATATCAAACAATTCTTCAAAACACAATCCATTATTAAGGCGGTAGAACACACACAAGAAGGTAAAGTCTCTCCTCAAAAATGGTTTAAGTTGCTTGTAAGCTTGGGATCGTCGAAAATTCTCACAGCTCGTTTTTAAATTGAGTCAAAAAGTCTAAACTGGAATGTAGATGCTCTCGCCCGTTAGTGACAGCAGTACCTACTCTGTACGACCTTTCGCCACCACATCAAAACGGTCCGCGACCACGCCACGTTCGCCTTGGCCGTCTCAATATGCTCATTTACGCGAAAAGCAACATGTCCCTGAACATAAAGTCACTTTATACAAGACGTGCGTCAGGCCTATCATGACGTACGCCAGCGTAGTATTCGCTCACGCTGCGCCCACTCATATCAACTCTCTCCAAGTAATTCAGAACAGATTCATGCGCAGGGCCACCGGTGCCCCTCCTTACGTGTGCAACGTAGATCTGCACTACGATTTAGAATTGCCCTCTATAACTCAATATCTAAAGGAGGCATCCCAACGCTTCTTTCACCGTTGGAACTCGATCATGCCCATCTTCACATTACGACTGCACCGTCCCCACACCGGCGGAGGTGAGGACGTCCCACACGGCGCCTGTAGGGTCTTACGTTTAGAAGCTCAATCACGTAGTTCCACACGCACGCAAGCGGGCCTTAAGCCACATTATATACTGCCACGCGGAACACTAGGCACACAAGCCGACCTTCAGCCGTCTCGCCAGCCGGGTCCGCTAGAGGCCCGGCCGCCACTCGAGTACGAAGCCCGTTAAGATGCACGCAGGTGTGGAAAGCTCCCCTGGCGACGCCTTAAGCCCGATGTCCGCCCTCCGTACGAGGTACCCCTCGGCTGGAGGAACCCTCAGACGGTCGACCATCTGGCAGGGCGCCTTTAGCGCTCGCCCCAAAGCAACCGGTGACGTTGTAAACATCTAACAGCAAAGAGAGGTTTTTTTAGTCGGTTCGAGTCCGACACTACTCAGTCGGAGTAGAGTCCAGCTGAGTGTCCGTGGGGATTTTTTCGCCTCTCAGAATACAAAAGAAAAAACGAGATTCATTGATCTGCAATAAATAAATTATAATGTTAATTAAATTACTTCACCTACCGTAAAATACTAAATTAAGTGTGCTTCATTACGTTTAAAGTTATGAGAATACTTACGCTTAAACTTGTTTTATAGGGCGTTAATGCGTTAATGTCACCGATGTTTGACGAATAATGTGGGCTCGTATTAAATAACTATTACTACTATTTCGTAGCTCTTCATCATTTCTTACATGTTGTTCTAAAACTAATTTATTTTCTTTCATCATAGTTTGAGTTTATGTTAGTAACTAATTAATCTGTGGCTTGAGGTGGGAAATTTGTATTGTTTTTATAATAACTAATTTTAACAAATTCCTCTAAAAATACTATTTGTTATCTTTCTATGTATCTTTTAATTACCTTATTTATTAGAAAGAATAAAACATTTGGGTGTCATTATTTGACATAATCCCGAATATTTGAGCATGCTAGGTGGCGCTACTGTCGTGCACATAGCCAATACTTTTGCCCCTCGTTCATTTTTCTCATAGATGGGAATGAAAAGCAGAGTGCATCACTCAGTAGTTAAATCGAATTTTTACCTCGGACACCGTATATTGGATCTCTCGCTGCGCTCAGGATTCTACCTCGCTTCGCTTGGAATTCGACTAGGGTTCTTCGCTCCACTCTGGACTCAAAATATCGCCTCGCCGTACAAATATTATTTTACTCCCTTGTTATACAATCTACTACTAACGTGATATTGTTTATGTGGATGATTATTATCAGTTGTTTTAAAATAATATAAAATATATACTTACTACGTTTTTGTTTTATATTACGTTCTTACGTTTCGTGTACAGGTATATACCTATAAGTACCACATATATCTCAGAGATATATACTATTATGTATATCTATATGTGTGAACAACAAATATTATTTATGAGTTCTTATTAAAATATTGTGCAATAACACGTTATGGGCAGAACCAGGAAAAGATCGTTGAATAAAATATTGAATACTTAGGTAGGTATGTACTTATTTACCTGTTTATTTGTGGTATGATCCTGTCCGAAGATTATTTTACTGCTTATATATAAATCGCTGAATTACAATTTTCAATGTAAGTAAATGTATTAAAATACTGATTTATATACTATACAGGTAGGTATAACTAGTTATTACACTATCAGTTATAACTATACTATTATCTATTAGGTATACTAGTAGATATTAGTTTTAGTGTACATTGACCTCTCTTTCGATATTCTTTTTTAATTCCTATAAAATGATTTGCATTATGTTACTCAATAAAGTTTCGTAAAACCCAATGACGTCAATCGAATTATTGTGTCTAAACTAAAATAGCTTTTAATGTATAATATCGTTACCACTAGGAAGCTAAGAACCGCTTATCTGAGATATGAAGTAGAATTAAATTACACTCATTACATGTACATATTATGTATTTTCAATATTCGTATATAATTTTAAAACTTTTCAATAAACTTTTAGATAAATAACGTTATTACATTCGGTATGGCTTTACAACAGGTACATACCTATATCATATAGGTATATACATTATAGGTAGGTACATAATAAGTAGGTACCTAACTATAAAAACATTTATTATTATGTAAATAAACTGTGTTTATGAAATAGTCCTTTATCAAACACCTGAAGAAAAACATAAAAATATGGTTTCTAATTATTACTATCATATAATAAGCCGTAGGTAGTTCATGCACTGTCTGTTTTTATTAACATTAAGCTAATAACTTTTCAACAGCTTAATGAAATTCATAAAAGGTTCTAAAGCACAAAAAGTAAAAACGTGTGCGGTAGGGGACCCCCATCAGAACGAAGTTCTTTAGCTGCAGCTTCCAATAATGAGACCAATAAAACTCGCGTGTAATTTAAAACAAAAACGAAAAATAAAAAATTCGATACTCGTACGCACACATATACTCCTATATAAAAGAAAGAGACGGAAATATCACTGGTAATATATGTATAGAGCTAACGAACCTAGCGCCGCGCGACGCGTGGATCCCGCCCCACGTAACGCTTTTTCCTTACGTGACGATTTCTACCAACTCGAACTTCTCGCAAGCCGCGTTTAAGAACTTCGTTCCAAAAATGTTACATTTGTCATATTATATTATAATTTTGTACAAATTATGCTACAGGCCTTGACAAAAAATTGCGGAATAAGTTTACGGAAACGTCAAAAGCACTCGCAAACCTCCGCAAAACTTAGAGGTATAAATGTGAAGATAAATTTGTATACGTATATACCTTTTATGTAATACGTAATATTCTGTTGAATGCATAAATAAATAGTAAACGCACATCTCTGCGAAGCAAGCCCTGTAGCCCGCGCCCGAAAATAAGGTTACAGTGTTCCCCTCTTATCGTAAAAGGCGATTGAAGGGGTATTCAGTCGATCCTAGTGGGGGTTCCAGTCGTTCCCCGAGTAGGACAGACGACAGCGCGTGTGGTCCGCACTGAGAAGTACTTCGTTACAGAGCTAGAGGAGCTACGGAGCGCGTTCCGTAGCAGATCCCTGAGCCCCCCCGTCGAGGACGGCCACCGCAGATGTTTTGGCCCCACATCACCATGCAGATTTCTCCCTGCGAGACAGGCGTGTGTCGGGACCACAAGTAATAGTTTTATATTTATAAGAATATGGATCATGACGGATTTTTTAATTAAGTAAATTGTCATTAATTAATTATTAAATTATGACTTACGAAGGTCAAGCAGTCAGAGCCTAGGCGAAAATATGTGAGGATAATTATGAGATTTGAGACCGCGACGCTTGGCGCTCCGTCCTCTCTAACTAGCCCGTTAGTGATACAACGTAAAGATATGTATGTATGTATTACATTTAGATTTAGATTTCTCCTGTCTAACCAAAATAAAAAGATCCCTGTGAGACAGGCGTGTGCGGGGACCACAGGTTTTGTTTTTCTAAGAGCTTAAGTCACGAGGGATTTCTCTAATGAATAACTTATTATTATTGTAATATTTGTGTGTCAATATTCTAAAGCTTTATCTATGCTTTATTTTATTTAGGCTTTACCAATCTTATATTATGTTACTTTATGACGAGCTATAGTGTTACTGTTTCTATACTTTCATAACCATCTATCGGTCATAAAACACAATAGCCCTCCAAATGAAGAGTTAAGATGATGGGGAGGCCGTGGCCTAGATACGAAAAATGTTACTCGTATGGTTAACGAGAATGGACGAGACCCTTAAATCTTCGTTCCGTAAAGCCTTTCTAGACTCTTTTAATCCGAATTGATGTGGATACGAAGCGCTTTCGTTGAAAAACAAAACAATAATGTGGATATTTTGGAATAGAAATACTTAACTGGCATATTATTAAATTAAAATTAAATCATTTATTGAAGACTATTAAATATGCGACTAGATATTATGTGACTAATATATTTGCCACATGTATTGATACACTTACTGTTTTCCATTTCTCGGTGACTTTCAAGTCAGTGGGTGCTACGGCCAGCACCGCCAAGCACTTTTTCCGCCAGCAAATTAGCTTAGCTATTCAGATATTGCTAGCCTGCTGCTTCTAGGATCCCTAAGCGACGACAAATTTCAAAACGGAAACTTTGACAATATTACTTAGCATTACGTTTGTAAATATTAACGTTAAGATATGTACAAATGTAACCTCAGATGTAACTGTAAAGTTGGAGAGCTGATGATAAATTCTCATAACATATTTTAGGCCAAACGCAGAGTTGCAAAATAACCGCAAAAGTTCTTAATGACCCTCCATTCCTTATTCAACTAATATTGAAAATACTATTATCATGTATACCTTCGTTTGGCCTAAAATAATCATATTATGAAATCTCGGTTTCAGCTCTTGGATCAGAAACAGTTTTTCAGTTTCAGTTGAAGTTTAATTAGTTTCGGTTATAAAAAATCGCCTTAACATAACTAAAGGTAACTTAAAATACTACTGAGTATTATATACATACATTTATTAGACACAATATCAAAATTAATAGCCTCATGTCGTTTAGTTTTGCGCAAGTCGTTAAAGTCTACCAAGAGATAAAGTTTATTATAAGAATCTGCGGTATCAGCCAAATTGGCCATCCACAATGCGGTGTTGGTGCCGACTTTATTGTATGGTAGTCAGGCCTAGATATGTCCGAAGTCAAGTTAAAGTAAGATAAATTCAGTAAAAATATGTGTAGTATCACCCTTACAGAAAAATAAGCGAGGAAGAATGTATGCCAGTATGCCAGTATGAGAAGATTGGAATTGGTGTTATTGCAAAAATGAAGAAAGGAATGCTTAGATGGTTCGGGCACAAGGAAGGAATGAGTAACGAAAGACTAACGAAAAAATCTGCAGAGCAAAAGCGAATGCTAGCACATTTTAACATTCACGGGGCATTTCATGGTCAACAGTACGGTTTCACGAGAGGGCGGTCAACAACTCATGCGGGAGTAAGCTTGATCGGAACTGTACTTCAGGCTTGGGAGGGGTCCCAAGATACTATTGGTGTTTTTTGTGATCTTTCCAAGGCTTTTGATTGTGTTAGTCATGAAACTTTAATTTGCAAGCTTAAATACTATGGAATACGTGGTAACGCTCTCGATCTCGTGATCTCGTATTTGTCTGGCCGCGAGCAGCTGAAAGTGAGTGTTAATGGGGTTTTGTCTGTGGGTTCAAAGTTAAAAATGGGAGTTCCCCAAGGATCAATTTCGGGACCTTTCCTGTTTTTGGTATATATTAACGATTTCCCATTTATGCTCAGGGACTTATGTGAAACAGTATTGTTTGCTGATGATACCTCATTGTTATTTAAACTAGACAGAAAAAATCTAGATATTACTTGGGTAAACAGGATCCTAACAGATGTCTCGAAATGGTTCGCTGCCAATAATTTACTACTGAATGCACAAAAAACTAAATGTATTAAATTTTCCCTTTCTAATGTACCCAGAATCCATGATAAAATAGAACTGGGTGGGAAACAATTAGAATTCGTTAAGTCAGCCAGTTTTCTGGGTTTAACAGTAGATAACAAGTTACAGTGGGCGGACCATATCGGGGCATTGGCTAGTAAGCTCGGTTCTGCGGTATATGCAATTAGACGCATTAGGCAAATGACGGATGTGGATACGGCAAGGTTGGTGTACTTTGCATATTTTCACAGTTTAATGTCCTACGGCCTTCTGCTGTGGGGATCAGCGGCGCATATTAACTCCATTTTCATTTTACAAAAAAGAGCAATACGTGCCATCTACAGGATGAATGCACGAGAATCGCTTAAAGATCGTTTTAAAGACATTAATGTACTCACTTTGCCCTCCTTATACATCTTTGAAATTATTATGTATACGAGAAAAAATATAGATCTGTTTAAAAAGAATGACGATATGAATGATATGGAAACCCGAGGTCGTGATAAATTGGTTATTCCAAAATTTAAATTACATAAGTCAAATGTTTCAGTTTTAGGTAACTGCATTCGTTTTTATAATAAAGTTCCTCAAGAAATTACTCAATTAACAGAGAATAAATTTAGATTGATTATAAAACGTACATTGACTAGACAATCATACTATAAAATAAACGATTTCATTGAAGATAAAACAATAGTCTGGAAATGATGTTCTCTGCACATGCGTTTACTGGCTTAATGAAAATATTGTATTTTAATAAACCTTTTGTAAAATGAAGTTGAAAAAATGATACCTGACTGAGTTTCTTGTCGGTTCTTCTCAGTGTCCAGGTTTTCTATTTGAACCGAACTAAAGTAGATTTGACGTTCAAAAATACCTTGTAATGGGGTTTACTTGAATAAATTGATTTGACTTTGACTTTGACTTTGAGGGGTAGCAGAAGCCAAGGAAGACCAAGGCTGAGTAATGAAGATCAAATAGCCAGTGTTAGCTGACGGAAATGTCAAAAACACTCGCATGCCTAGGAGAATTTTATTCTCCTTACGAACGTGAGGAGAATAAAATTTGAGGAGACGGAAGAAGTATGGAAGAACCGCGATGTTTGTTACTCTGTCCTCTCTGACTACCCCTTTGGGGATGGAGCATGAGGATTTGTATGCATGTATGTAAACTGCGATATGTGCTAATATGGACTAGCATCCTGTCATTACATGGTTCTGCTTTGCCATTTGGAAGTCCAAACAATAATTGTCAGAAGTGGTCTCACAGTACGATTTTATTGCACCTTGATACCGTGACTTTGTCCATTCTAACTAGCAAACGTGAAGTCATGTTTGTATGTTCTGTATATCTTTCTTTAAAACAGTCAATTAAAAAAAAATCGTATATAACAATCAGTTAATAACTGTAATAACTAAGTAGCATAATGATTAGTGTATTATAATTTTTTTTAGGATTTGATGTTATTTTCACATTTTACAGTATTTTATAAATAAATTCTTATTCAAGACATAAATTTAAAATGGTTTTCTTTAGCTTCCATTTTCATTTAACATATCGAAATATCAATACAGTTAGGTCTCAATTCTAGAAAAACTCGTTTTTTCTATGTTTTCACACACTTTAAACTTGCCTGCGAAATATGATTAGTAAGTGAAATATGATCGGTAATTTCGCGACAGCGTTCACTTTCTCAATAACACAGTGGCTAGAGCACAGGTCTACCACGCCGAATACTACAGTATGGCCAGAATTTTTTATTGTTTTTTTTATGTATAAAATCAACGAGCATAGCTCAGTCACCCGGGTACTTTTGTTAAAACGAATTCATGCAGCGAGTCTAATATGAATTGAAATCACCGAATGATAAATTAATTAGAATAAGAATTAACAAAATCAATAAAATAAATGCAATGACACCCACTGTTCCCTTGACATCAATAAGTACCGTTGTTTACATATTATATTAAACTATAATATTATGTGTGTATTACAGTTGTTCAAAGGTATTGTGAAATCTATGCTAAAACTATTTATTTACTAAATAAGTAAGAAAGGGTCACACACAGAGACCCATAAACAAACGTCAAAATGTATCTTATTTATGTTGCTAATACGTACTTTATAAATAATCGTGATGAAATTCTCATAGTTTCTTATAGTTAAGTAAGAACGGTTTATTTTATGTGTTGAGTGGTTATATTATGATATTACAATATAATGTACCTAATATTATCATTAGTATAATATTATTTGGCATTATAAATAGTACATAATATTACGCGATATTGAATAGAATTGATAGAAATTCTCATAGTTTCTTATAGTTAAGTAAGAACGGTTTATTTTATGTGTTGAGTGGTTATATTATGATATTACAATATAATGTACCTAATATTATCATTAGTATAATATTATTTGGCATTATAAATAGTACATAATATTACGCGATATGCAAATAAAAGATTTCAACGCGCTCTCTTTTTAACCAAGGTCCTTTTACCCATGGAGCACTGTAGGTACCTAATTACATTTTATCATTTACGACAGAAGTATGTATTTTTCTTACGATTTTTCATAATTAATGTTTGATGAATATTTTACTATAAATAACGTCAAATATAAGGCACCATAATTTTTACCCGACTGCCCCGAAAAAACATACTTAGTTTAATTCCATCCGTACGTGACATTCAAACTGTTGGAATATGAAACCTTTCCATTAGAGACAGAGTAGGAAATATTGACAAGAACGTACTTATTATGTACATCCTATACATCCTATACAACAACGTATCAAATATAACAAGATGTGTTCAAGTGTGATTTAAAACGTCTTAAGAAGGAAAAGTTAGTTATGAAAATAGGACGTCTGTCTGCGAAAGTGAGTTATGCAGGCGACTACCGTCCACCGGCCGTTTCTAGGGCGTCAGTTGTCTGTTTTGGTTGGTAAGATCGCGAGAGCGGTCCGGCATCTCACGGCTCACCCACCTCTCCGCTGCACGATCTGTCTGCAACGACATGACGTATCGATCCACGCAGTAAAGAGCCGCCGAGCAAAGATCTATAACGTCCGCGCGTCAATTGTACACTTATATGCGTACGAGCATTGCAATTTTTCACTAAAAAAATATTTCATTTATGAATATTTTAAATAGCCCTAATATTTAAAAGTCTGCGAATCATTTTGATTAACTTTTGGATTTAGTTTATTTGGCAATATTGCTGTGAAATAGCTAAAGTGGTAATCGGCTGTGTTTGCATAAACCGAGCGAAAGCGGTCAAGCGGGCCGTGTGTTAACACCTACTGTGGAATTTGGTTGTATAGGTGTTTTCCTTGTGGTGTGTTGCAATGAAAATAAATGTTAAAGTGTTGAAATCTAGTTTATGACGAGCTCAGTGAACGTGTCATGCCGCTGTAAAAAACGAGCACATATAGCTACTTATGTAAGTCTGAATACACTCATATACCGAGTAAGTATTATTTGCACACTTGGATCGGTTTTACATTTAACGGAGTGACATTGTGTACTGCGTAACGTCAATTTTGTTTACTAAGGTTTTTATAGTTGTTACTACTTTCAGTTCAATATTATAATTAATACATTTGAAACTTACTGTAGAATAGATATACATTTCTGTAAAAAATTACACACACTTCTTAACTTTACAATAAAAACCCAAAAGCTCAGTGAGTTTTTATTTAACTGGATACAGCTTCGGTTATGTATACACATTTACAAAGTATCGTCCCTCGAATAATATTTTTTTCAATTTATTTTATTCAGGTGTCAAAAAAAATTTTTTTTTATTATGTCACAAAAGGGTGCAGTTTGTTTAAATTTAATTTAGTTGTCTAAATTTAATTTCTTGGCTTACTCCTTTTAAATATTATGTACCTAATATATTTTTTGCATTTTTCGTATTAATGTTAGTCACAATTTTATTCCCATAAAAAGAGACTCGACATGTTTTTAAAAAAAAATTATAAACACATTTTGAAATACCTACGTTTTTTCGGTATAAAGTCGGTAATATACATATAAGTGGAATGAAAGATATGTTATAGAAGGTCGAAAAACTTAGATCCACATAAAAAATATTAATCTTTTAACCAAATAAACACCTACAGTGCCTTCAGGAGACCAGTTAGAAGCTATACCATATTTTATACACTACGCCTTTATATGCTACGGGCCATGACAATCATACAGGTAGGTACTAGGCAACGTGATTTTAAGTTAAAAATTTATTGATTTTACTTACGCGGTAACTCAGGTCAAACAAAATACATACATGGAGGAGCCACACAACTAAAAAGGGAAGCGTTTATAAATAAGTGAATTCACCTACTTGATGCATAATTCTAACTTAAGAACAAGAAAAACGAATTCTAACAATATGGTGGTCAGCATGTTTTGCATTATCGTGCATGGTTTTCGTGCAATTCGTGCAGATATGGAATATTTACGCCCCGAAAATGATAAATTCTGGCTTAGAAACATGAAACAATAGAATAAAGAAAGTAAATAATAATGATGGAGTAACAAATCATACACAACTTTAATTATTATTTAATAATAAAACACAAAATTAGACTATTAATAGAGGTCGCCCAGTGGTCGAAATTTTATCGTAAATATAAAATAAACTCTTTTTTCTTGACATACACTCTCAGCGACTCTCGTAACAGCTCACAGCTCACAAATCACAAAAAATTCACAGCTTGAAATTCATTCAGTCAATTTAAATTTTCAAATTTTTTGAAAAATTTCTTCTCTGTGCGATTGTTTAAAAAATAATTTTATAAACTCGATACAAACCTACATAAATTTGACAATTACTAAAGTCGGTGTCAAGCCTACCAAACTAGTAGACTTTCTGTCGTTGCACATGATTTTGCACCGACTTCTCTTTCAATTTGTTATCTTACTCGTTTTGTTTGTAAGACTCAATCTGTACGCAATCTGTGTGTTTTTAGCGCAGTAACTACGAGAGCCACACGAGTTAGTTCCGCTCTGTTACAGTATCACCGTCAGTAAGTAGGTATTTATAAATATCAAAAAATTGTAGTCATGTCTAAAATATGTCACTTATCTCTTATTAAATAGTTTAGATGTAAATTTTTTTGAATACAAAAAGAAGGAATCATTTTTAAACAGATTTTCGAACACTTCTGCGAACGGAGTTGGCTCAGTGCCGAGTTGTCGTTTTTCGTTCGTATAATGTTTACAAATATTGAATGTAGCAAAGATACGTTGCTAGTAGGACATGTATACATTTACCTACTTCATGAAAGCTCTTTAAAGAGGTCATAAAATGTAAAACCTGCTAAAAGAAGCCATTCGAAGTACTGTAGATATTTGTATCGTAAAACTTCCAAGTATTTTATTAAGGTAATTTGCTGTTCAGATTGTACTCTTTTCAAAACCAATAAAGTTGGGAGTTAACTGCCATTGTTTTATGAGCTCCAGCAAATAATACTTGTATAAAATTGAAAACGTAATTCACCATTTCTGTAGGGGAATAACAATGTAGGTCACATCTAAGCGTTTAGGTACAATTAAATTATTTAATTAACGAGTAGGCATTTATTTAATTTTTCTACAAAAAGTAGTCTTATTTACCTTAATATTCAATATGAGATTTTTGTAGAGAATTTGTACCTACCTACATGTTTGTGGAAATCTAAGATACCATCACGAACTATAGTTGAAAGTGGATGATTGTAGCACTCATAGTTCGCATATGCTCTCATATGTAGGTAGTTATGTACCGCGAACATTTGAAGTTAGATACCTGGTGTCCTTGCCAAACGTGTTTCAGTTTAAACTTGAAATATTCTTACTGTATACAACGCGTTCAATAATCCTTTACGATTTCTTGTTTTAAAATTAAAATCGTACCCATTATACAGTCATATACCTAAGTAATATATGAGAGAAATATTAGTTATCTTGTATGATAACTAGGGATCAAGCAGCGACACCAAGTCCTGGTCCGCAAGTTAGGGCAAGATCTGTATCTATCAGTGGTAGTAGTGGCTATGCTGGTAGGTGAAGTCGTGGAAGGCCATATTCTCGACCGTAAAGGTCCAGAAGGAGGACGCCAAGCGGAATTGTGACAGGGCCGATCCCGCTGAAGACGACGGCGATGTCTCTATCGGGGCATACCTTGCCACCTTATTCTTACTCTTAGCCATATTCTCTGTTCCCCGATTGTCGTGAGAGGCGACTAAAGGGGCCTCTCTAGGTATCATACAAGATGAGTGACTACAAATATGTAGTTACTTGCGGCAGCGGTTTTGCACATTGTCATAGGTCAGGTATAATATACCTAACTTATTATGATTATGCAACATATTACATGTATGTACCTACTATTATGCCAAATATTTAGTGGTATTAAGTATAACATACCTACAGTTACGTATTTGAGTTGCTTATTTATCTCTACCTTGTACTTACTCTGTATATATCAGTACCAATATAGTATATGAATTCTCAATCGGAACAGAGGCTAATGTGCCTTAGGGAGTATTGAGACTTCTTGCTCGGTCAAACCTATCGATGGATTATTTGTTTTAACTGCAATCTATATACGCAATCTATGTATGCAATATATAATGGTCACGAAAAATCTTTTAATACAAAATGCGCTTTGGAAATCTATATTCAATTTGAATATACCAAAAAAAAGATGGTCCGCTTGCCTGCAAATCTTTTGGATTCATGCTCCCAGCTGCCGACAGATCGTTTCGGGTCATAATCCGCCGAGAAGTGCTTCGGTACAGTGCGAGAGGGGCTCTAGTGTGTTCCATAGGAGATCCTGGAGCCCCTCGACCACGCACTGAGGACAACACCGCAGGAGTTTTTGTGGGTAAATATCCCACATAACCCAGTCTTTCCTCCTGGAGGCTGGATACCTGTTAAGGTTTCTCCTGCGTTACAAAAAAAGTAAGACTTCACTACTATAGTGTGACTCTCTCCTCACGATGGACGATCGAGTTGGGGAAGCAAATTCAGATTACGATTCGTATGGTGCATTTGTACCTACTTTAAATCGTATGTTCCAAAGTACTGTAAAACACCTTAAGAGGACACACGTGGATTTCATTATTTATTGTCATTTTAAGAATGTTAATCTACGGTTTGTTATGGGTTTCCTTGAGATTAGTAAATAGACAATATGAAGTTACCTACTGTTAAAAATCGGCTCAGTGGGATTTCGGTTAACACAGAATATTCCGTACAGACCAATTAATGTAGAATATTTAGGTTGGACGACCGAATTCGTTGGATTAGACCCTTCTCGACCGGTTATGAATTATAATTATAACAATTCATTTTTTACTTATATTCTTATGTTGATGTCTGCATTTACATTCTTTTTTATGTAACAACCTACTTATAGAAAAAAAGTAAAAATTTTTTAACAATCTCATTGCTAACGATTAATATAAAGGCATCCTATCACAAAATATAAATGTTGTGTCGTCTTTCACTCATAAATAGAGGGATGAACAGATGACGTTGGTCGTTTTGTCCAAGTTTGATATTGAACATTAAAACGTTCGTGCACAAAAAAAAATATGATAATGTTGTTGTGATGTCATGACGTAAATGAACTATGTGCGGTACCTATACAAAACGTGGAGACCTTTATCGTGTCTCAGGTCTCTACTCCTAATTACCTTGAAGGGCCTGTTTTTGGATCTTCTTCATATATAATTCATACCTTTAAAGATTATTGTAATATGCGCATCATTGTGTATTTGGCTGAGTACAGTTTATGAACGTAATAATGAAATAATGATTAAAGTCATCCTGAGTATCTAATTCCGGGATGACGCTAATTCTGATCACGTGTTATGAATAGTGAATTCAGATTGACTACTCTACTAGTCTGCTTTTCTTACTTTTGTTACTTCTTATAAAATCTTACCTATATTTATTTTCTTATTCGATTCAAATACTTATTTATATAATATTTTTAAAACATTTAACGAAAATAACACTAAATATATAAAAACAGTGAAAACTATCATAGACTATCCTTAAAATTTACTATGGTATAAGAAGTGTCGAAACCTGTTTGTAACGACAGTTTTGAGATTACAAAAATAATAAAAAATGAGCTTTTACGCTTTTACTGATAGATATAAAAGCTTTTACGAAGATCGGCCCGATAATTGTACGAGTGAAGCCTGAATGGAAAATACACGATGGCTATCATAATTTTAGGATTTACAAAGATCTCGTTATTAAAATAACTTCCGTAACTTTACGTGTGTGCATGACGCATGTACCATGTATTATAATATATACCTCAAAGACAAAGCCAAATCCATTTATTTAAGTAAACCCAGCAATTACGAGATATTTGTTAACGTCAAATCCACCGTTGGTTTTGAGAGACATCCTGCACTGAGAAAAACTATAATAACAAGAGACTCAGTTACTTATTATACTGCGTACGTACACAGTTTTAATCGACTGAAATAAAAGGAGGAGGTTCTTTGTTCGTCTGTATGTATTTTTTTATGTATATTCACCGATAACTTTCTCAATTGTGGACCTTGTGTGGACATTTATGAACCGATTTCGAAAATTCTTTTTTCATTTGGTAGGTAACACTTTAGGGGTGGGCTCATTTAAATTTCACCGATATTGGAGCTTGGACTTCGAAGATACATTAAATAACGCGACCTGGTTATAACCTTTATTTAAATTGATGATTCTCTTGTATATCGTTGCGCTCCAGAATTAGAAAAGAAGTTAATTATAGACCTTCCCTAGATATTTATTTAGACCAAGGTCACTCAGAAGGGAGAAATAAAAAAAATTAAAATTAAATTTGACAGTTACTGAAGTCGGTGCCAAATCAATGTGCAATAACAGAAAGTTGTATCGTATTCGTAAATTTATTTTTGTACTTGAGTATTGATTAGTAAAGGATAATTATTTTGTACTTTTCAGTGTTGTTTTTTTTGAAGGTGGTTTAATTTTTTAAGTAAAATAATCTGCGCGGACAAACTGGACTAGGAATGTCATAGCATGCAGTGATTAAGTACAATATAAAATAGTGATTATAATCGGTATAATGTAATAATCACATCATATAATAATATAAAGATAAAATGAATGAGGATGCGGACGTACGGTCGTCTACTTCTTATCTTATCCAATGTTCCAGTTCCTATTTTTAATAAATGCGTTATCTTTCAAAACAATGCAACCGATAATATGTCTAATCGTATTATTTACTCGGTTTAAGTTTAAGTTAATGTTTTTGACATTTGGCTAAGTAATGAGGTAGACAATGAAGAGATACGCAGTAAGGCAGGGGTGGATGATACAGAGTGAGGGTATGTAGGTAATCATTAAATACGTCTCTACATGTTTTTTTTTCTATGTTCTCACTTCGTGTGGATCTCGGTTAGTAATAAAATCTCTCTATCTCTCAATCCAAAACAATGTTTTCATATAATTAGCAAGTAACTTGTATGAAATATGATAGACGTTTTCATTTTTTTATATTCTTTGTCACATATAACTTGTAACATATAAGCGGCTTGTAATCTGTCACGCGCAAACTTAACTTGTTATGTTTTTGTTAAACATGGACTTTTGTCAAATGTCTAATGAATATGTATGAGACTACCCTCTCGGGGAATATATGTACATACATATGTATATATGTATAAACCAATATTATGAGTAGCTAGGTATATTTAGTTATTTCAAGTAATTATGATATTACGGCCTTAAAGCATTTGTAAGTATAATTGGTATAATCTTTGTTCATTTCATCGTTCAGTTACGTACTTTTAAATTAATTTACGTTTTTAACAATATGTTTTAATAATAATAAGTATGTGCGTATATGTGGGTATGTATACATATTTACACACATACCGAAACGCGATAAATGTAATGATCAAAAACTTTAAAATAAAAAAGTTAAATAATAACAGTTTCTTTGATTAGATTATGTCATGTGATGCTTAAATACAACAATTTTTTTTTTTAACATTACTATATTAACGTTTTTATAAAAATGAAGATAAGACATTAAACCGATTACGATAACTTCTTACTTGTGCTTAATTATTATTTGAATTGCGTATTCATTTTTATGTGCAAGTATTTTAAATGATTCCTCTTCTATCTTAGTTTTCATCTCACGACTATTTCGATGAGTATAAAACAAGTATATAACGTCAATATTCTAACGACCTATTACTCTTTATCCACTTTGTTATATGTAACTTTCAGAATTTCTGTTAAAAATAATGTCAAGTTGCGTGACTTCCTTGAATATTTGATACTCTCCACCCCGAATGGAAAAAGGTGTGACAGTTAATAAGTAAGTATCTCCGAAGTCATCTTTAAATGAATCATTGTTTGAAATTGTCATTATAATATTGTAAATTTATAATTTCTAATATTAGTTATTGTTAGCAATTTATCGCTATGACCCCTTGAAAATCATAAGATATTATGTAGGTATTGATACTTGGGGAGTCGCAGGGCGTTTGATCTCTCGTTATTGAATAATTTGAGGGATTACATACAATAAGTGTCCTCCTAAGATGTCTGATGTCGTAGTATGATCACAGAATTTGACAGATCGTGATTTGCCGAGTCATTTCGTGAGATGCTACAATTTTGATAAAACGACCGGTTGTCTAGCTCTAATATCAGTATGTTTCCAATAAATAGTCGGTGAGTAATATGTGTGCGAGTAATAATCGTTGAAAATGAGTTTAACAAGCTAAATGCTACGCCAAAAAAAATTGAAACAATTGCATTTCATGTTGCCTTTGGCGTTGTCTCCATATCGTCCGCTTCATGTGCGCGCAATAAGCTGCGTCAAAAGAAACTAAAAATCATGAAAAAAAAAATTATAATAATAGTAGCTAACGAGAAAATTCCATTTCAATAAAACTGAGCAGAAGTTACTTATAAGTGCTTTATACAAGGCACACTATTCTACCTAATTTTTCATTACTAATACCATACCTTGAACACCCTACAGTATCGATGTGTATAAATATATAGCTGGGTGAATCGTCAAGCGACTTCATTGTTGGATTGTTAGCCATTAATGTTTTAAACTTTCACGACTTGAGATCTTACATCTTACTAATGTGTCATCTTACTAATGCCTTTTTATCCCTATGTTTCAACCGAATTGCACCCATCGTACATGTACCCGTGACCACGATCAATAAGGTAACAGTAGAGATAAAAAAGGTATTATCTTTAAAGTATTACCACGACATAATCCCGGTTAGTTAGAATTGTAAGATTGTTGGCCATGTCGTGAACTAGTGGCGTTTTTACGAAATGCCCAAGCACATCATGGTCTGCTCAATTCTACAATCGTACGACAACATCGACATCGTATTGATATTATGCCGAGCCCGGGGACAGAAAAACCGTAATGGCCTAAAAAATATTAGAAATTCAGTCCCCCAATTAATTTATTTGAAAATATCTCGTATGTACTCCACACTGCCGTAGCATTGTCACGAAGCCTGACAGGACTAAAGGCATATTGTAACCACCGGGGATGTTGGAGCCCCGGCCTTCGACATGCGCCTAGAACGACCACCATGTCAATTTTGGTAGGTAAAAATCTCACATAATCCTGTCCCGGCCCGTCGTCGGTCCGTATTTTCGCATTATTTGTGCAAATAGCCTTGTTACAAATGTTATTAACAGTAGTATCTATATGTATGTCAGATTACTTCGTTGTACATATGTAAGTAGTAATAACGCATACAATACGACAATCAAGTTCAATCAGCGTTCGTCACGAGACGGCATTGATGCAATATAAAGAACAAACCGTTTACAGTTTCGCCTCTCATCTCTCAATATAATCGCCATCTTTGTAATCCATTTGACGTAATAATTGTAGATATTATTCATGAGTTCGGCAATACGCTTAAATATCAGGAATCCGGCAAATTCAGTCCCAGTGCTATCTGCCTTTAAATCTGTTTGGTACGGTAACAGTCGACACTTTGTAAATAAGTAGAAATAGAATAGTGGATACTTCTGAACACAGAAGACCAATAGTTAGTGTTTGTAAAGACATAACATAAGAATGTGTTACTTTCGCTAGGATTTTTCTAAATACATGGATACCCAAGAGGTACTAAAACTAGATTTTCTCTTCACATAAATTCATTTGAAAATATGTTAAACACTACTTAATGTTAAAAATAAATAAATTAAAGAATTTATATAATTTCAAGAACATAACAGCCTATGAAATTGGTTGCGGTGATGTACATTTTTTTTAAACTAGTAAAGATTACTCTGTAGGTTACTACTCTAGGGATGTAGGTTATTCTGCTGTAATCATTTTCCAAATGAAATTGTTTGTAGTGGTGGTTAAGGTGCCCTTGTATAAAAAGTTCCTGGAGAGACCTCATTCCAGAAACGGTAATAAAATCAAGTAATCAAGAACGAAACAACGTACACACGAACCTTAAAACTCTCACACTCACGGCGAACCCGTTACAGTGTTACAAAAGAAATATGGAATACAAATTCATGTGAGCTTTTGCCTTGAACTGAACATTATGTTATTTGAGTTAGGTATAATTTGCATAATATACATATGTATAACATACAGATATTAATAATTGAAATCACTAAAACAAAACCCAGTGTACGACAAAACTTAACACGTTTGGGAACATTAAGCGTAAAAGTTAATGTCTTGAGTGACATACTTGTGAGCAACACATACTTACAAATATATGTTGGAATTATTATCGAGGAAAACACATTTCTTTTAGTAAAATATTGCAACGGAATGTGATACTTGAACAGATTGTGGTATATATAGTTGTTGTAATCGTTTGTGCGTCTGTTAGTTATTGTGTAACTTCTAAACGACTTGAGATCATATTATTTCTACAAATTTTTTGCAGAAACAACGTTTCATAGCTATGTTAGATATAATAGGTGGCACTGTAGTAGTTGAATATCGCGAGTGAAGCCGCGAGAAACAGATAGCAATATTATTACATTATATGAATTATATGATATTACAACATAGATAAATGTACTATAGATTATTTAATTATATTAACCTTCTTAATAATAAGTATTTATTATGAATATTAACATAATCCAATGATTTTCTAGAACTCTTTCAGAATGAGTTGAAAAAAATCATGAGATATATAAATAGAGAATTTGATGTTTCATTTTTATGAATCATTACAATACAATTACAGCTACCATACCTTACTTCATTACAGGTAACTCTCAAGTTCGAGTCTTTTATTTCCACAAAAAATCAGTTTTAAATAAAAGTTCATGAATCATGACACAAGACATTAATAATGTTTGTTGTTTGGTTTGTTGTTTTTACATAGGTGATAACCGGTTTACATAACTACTGCCTGTCCAAATTCTAAAGAATGTTCATAATTAATGAGTACTAAACCAATGTAGGTACGTACATAATGCTAAGGTCTCGTACATTTTAAAAGTCTAATGGTTATAAGTAAAACTACGCTTCTCAACATCTATGTGTGTAGAATATAGATACTTGGATTGCCGCTTATATAAAGAAATAGAAATTATATATTGTCGTAACTCTTCATTAGAGTCTTGCTTTTTTAAAAATAACGTAACTTTCAATTACTTTTCTAAAAAAAATTACCCTTAATTTGGGGCAGTCGGATAAAAAATATATATAGCTACGAGCAAAAGCACTGTCATGGTAGAGATGAACCTAAACCTGTACTCATTTACTCCCAGGCTACAGAATACACCAAAGTAATCGACACATCATAATATCTACTCATATGCCAAAAATATTACCCTCTTTCTGGGGCAATCAAATAAAAATACTTGAAATTGTATAATAAGTACATACAGGAGCTTTTGGCGGGATTTTATGGAGAACAGTTGGGCGTTTATTTTAATTATTCGCAAATTGTTTCTAGTGGATATAGTGTTGTAAAATTGGCATACTTTTGTGTCTTGAGTATCTACGCTGTTGTGTAATATGTGGAATTGTTAAAATTAGTGGCTTAGTCTGCCTCAGCAGATCCTACTAGAAAGATTGCCTCATTATATTTGTCGCCAGAAACTTCAAGAAATATTAAAATGTATTATGTCGACATTTTAGTGAAATAGTATGAAGAATATAATATCTGTCTGTTACTGAAGACACCGTCTGTTACGGGCATTGATCCCTTTGCCTTTTGCCCTTAAGGAAAAAATTTACAAAAAAAAATGAGTTCATTACATTGTATTAAAATTAGTATCTACGCACATAAATGTTAGGTATATGTATACACATAGCGTAATTATACTTATTAAATCACTTTTAAAATGTAAAATATATTTGAATTGCATAGTTAATGCGTAGTAGACAAATAGTGAAATCAGTTCTTCTTCTTCTTCTTCTCTTTTATATACTGGCAACTAGTTTCATGTTTATTAGAAAAGTTTTTGTCATTTACATGTAAGAAAGTGGTGCATCTCTGATATGAAATGTCTGTCTTTTTATTACCTACTCCTTAACACTCTCCAGTAAAGTGATAGTAGACTTTATTGGAGTCGAAAAGGACTTCTTGGGAAAACGCGAGAATTTCAGTTACACATATTTATTCAAACTTTCCAATTTTTTTCACTTGCACAGAACTCCGATGTACAATATTATATCGCTTTTGTACTTTAAAACTCCCAAAAGCTCAAACAATAGAAAATAATAAAGTAATATCATATATAATAAAATAAACTTCTTCCGTTCCCGTCAATAAGTCTCCATGAAAAAAAACTTCTTCTTTAAATAAATGCCGCTGTCGCGATTGTGAATATTGCCAATATCATGTAATAAAAAAAATTACGCAGTTACATATGAATAAAATTTTTCGGAACAATGATTTTACGACGATAAAATAACATTGATAAACTTAACATTAACGGAAAAATAACTGTAAAACGGTAGTATTAAAATAAATTTAAAAAAATTTAACACAAGATTTAATCTTAATACGTATTCACAAAATACATTTGCAGAAGAAGAAAAAATGAAATAAAACTGAAAATGCAAAGAAATTGTTAAAACTGTTTAAAAAAATTAATGATTTAAAATATTTCATACTTACATACATACATATCTTCACGCTATATAACTAATCATACCCAATGATAATGATGAATATTCGTGATCGTCCGTCTAATATAGAATATTATAAAAATGCATTGATTTTGGAGTTGTAGTGAACTTTGACTTGATTTTTTAATAAACCTCGTCGCTGGTAAATTCGACGAAATCAGTTTCTTATCAATAAAAACAAGCAATATCTCAATTTAGGTGAAAAAAGGCATTAAATTTTATACCTTTCTGAAATCTGTTCTGACCAAGCAACTTTTTGAATTGATTTGTCAGTGTAACTAACGCAGTAGGTACTACAACTTTTTATTCTCTACAGAGATGCAAAGTAAGAGACGTTAACTTCACAATTTTAAGTCAAATTTTTTTCTTGATACTCTTAATGTTTATGATAAAAGAAATATTTAAGTTGAGCAAGGCAATAAATTAAGAGTATTTTTCATAAAAAAAAATTTACTAGTAAGTTGTTTTATACACAGAGCAGCGAACTTTTGATGGAAGATTGCAATTTTTCGAAATTTAAATCATCCAAAAAACTTAAAAACGATGAATCAAAGTTTTTACTAATGACCATTATGCATATTCTTATTGGCTATTGAGCTTTTTCACCTCCAGAAGTATGTCGTAGTAGTTATTCAACACCTTGTGTATCTGGTCTTAGTTACGTATCTACGTATACCCTTCCGTAACTAAGATATTTACGTAAATAGTAGGATTAACTCCCACGTTCTTGACATAGAGATTGATACAGCACATGTATGGAAAGCGGTTCTGTTTTCCATACCTGAATAACCACTAGTAAAGACTAAAATTCAAAGGTCATGAGTATCCCATTAGGTATCAACTAATACGTGGCTGAACACCACAAGCGTAGCACGCAAAAGGCCAGGGAATCTGACCCTTATAAAAATACCTTAAAGGGTTATAACTTAAAAATAAGTAGGCATCAGAGACTTAGGCCCATTCATTAAAAAATTGTAACATTCGTACAAGTACCTATTTTAATTTTTTTAGCTAATAATTTCATCAATAACGTTAAAAGAAGTACGCGATTTGTGTAATGGAGCAATTAAATAAAGTAGCTACTTATATATAATAATAAGTAGCGACCGAGCGGTAGAAGCCGCTCAGCGACAGAATGAACGTTAGAGCGCCAAGATAGTTGCGATACAACCGCGAAGTAACTTAAGGTTTATGACGGTACCTAGCCTATACAATTATCTGTATCCTGTATCCTATACTGCATCCTATTATATGAACGGAGTAGTCAGCGACGACAGAGGGTCAAGCGTCGTAGTCCGTACATACTTCTTTCGCTTCCTCAAATCTCATCATTCTCCTCACATTTTCGCCTATAAATATATCATTCATAAACTTAATTTCTAAACAAAAAAACAATACTTAGAATTATATTTTACTTTTAAATGTATTCAAACGTTTTCTCTTGCTTGAGGTTTTCAATATTTTGCAATTGTTTGTTTTGCCTTCCAAATTTTATGTAATATTCTCAATATTTAAGCTACCTACTTCTAGTACCTAGCACGTATCAATTTTGTACGTTACAAAAGTATTTTTTCATTACTACCTCATGAAATATGTATAATAAATCAAATCTCCATACTATGCAATTTTATATTTTACATACATTTTTTCTTTACGAAAAAATAAAACAATAGAACGCTAAGTGCGTGTCGCACCACGCACAGTAAAGGGTTCCGTAGTCGGCACGAACAATGGTGAACTGAATCTGGAGAAGGTTTGCAAATGGGGTGATTCTTATGGTTTGTTGGTTAATCCCAATAAATCACAAGTCATTATTATTGGTAGTCGGCATATGTGTAAGCTAGTCCATTATACCACCTTGCCCTCTGTTACTTATAACGGTGTTATTATACCTTTTACTGATTCAGTTAAAAACTTGCAAGTCAATATTTGACAGAAATTCTGGACACATCACTGAAATCTATAAAAAAGTATATAGTTCTTTCCATTCCCTAAAGCGTCCTCAAAATTTTCTACCGATAAAAACTAAGGTCTTTATCGGTAGAAAATTGACTGAGCGACTCTTCAGTTATTTAAAAAAAATGGTGTGAAAATCTAAACTACCATATGTATTAATATATAATATGTCCATAATGTATACATAATATTAAAAAGAAAGAGAGCGAATTTTGTTTTGTTTACATGTGGAGGAACGGAACCACTATTTGATTAATTCTTACATCGTTTGAAAGGTACGTTATTCCAGAAAGACATAAGCTATTATACTAAGTATTCAACCCGGGTGAAGTCGGGATGAACCGCTATTCTAAATAAACATAAACCCCGAAATGGGGATAAAACTTTTTATGGGAAATGCTAAACCGCTGAACAAATTAGGTACAAAGATAGTATGTGCCCGCAGAGATTGATACAAGCTACTCTTTTCTTTCGAAAAACTACCTCTTATCTGGGAGAGCCACGAAAAAATTTTTCACGCGGACGTCACGGGTACAGCTAGTGTTATGTATATAAACATTATACTAGCTTTTGCGTATATATAATAAAATTGTTTGAACATGGAAACTATATAATTCGAAGTGTCCTCTACTCAAAAAGTCCCTAACGTAGTGGCTGCCGTCCAAAGGTGCCTATGGCACTAATTCTAAACTTTTTCCAAAATTATTCATTGCTTGATTTTATTTTTATTCAATCTTACAACGGCTTCTTTGCATAATGCAATATTAAAAATTAGTAATTATCTATTATTATTATTAGATAGAATAAATAAATGTTGTAAAACAATATAAATTATATTTATCGTAACATCTGTGACTTTTTAACCCATTACGAAATAAATTTTGTGACTTCCCTTATCTTTTATATGAATCATACACTATTGAAATTTCACTTATAGTTATTGTGGTTTCGTTTATAGTTCAAACAGCACGTACCTACGTATTTTTCAATGGACATAATATGTAGTGTCTACTACATACATCTACATACAAATACATCTAGGAGTTAATGAATAAACTTTTTTGATTTTTGATTTGATACTACATCTACTAAAATTTCAATTTACGTAAAATCGTTGAATTAACTAGAAAACGAGTCGAGCGAGAATTTTATTTCTGATCTGGCATACCTTAACGTAATTAGAACTGAATAATTTATTTGCGACTAAATTAAAATCGGTTAACTTTAAATGAAAGCGTACGCTGTTTTACCTACACATATACATTAATAATGTAGATATAGACTTAATTTGTGTTCTTGCTTGTTGTAAATTGTAATTGCTCATTAAAAATTTCAATTCGAAATATTCACATACGTATATTATATTATTTGACGGATGGTTTAAATGCTTAATATAAGTATTACATCCAAGGCTTCTACAATTTTATATTATTCTACAGCTAGATACAGATATGATGTTCATTGAGTATCCTTAATTAGAATTTATTAAAGCAACAAACAGCATTACAAGAATAAGGAAAGGTGTCCGACTCTATGTAGAGTCGTGATCTTGCAATTTCTCGTCGTCACGATTTTCCTTTTCTATCTTATGACACAAACCCTAGTACGAGCGAGTAATAAAACGTAATTGGACGTTGGGGCTGTGCAATCGGCTCGGGCGGTTTCGGTACACTTCGGTGGAAAACTGAGGCAGTAGAGTCGTAGCCGGTAGTCGAGCGGCAGCCGGTCGTCAACCGACGCGGGAATCGCACGTATTTCTATCACGCCGTCTGTTCGCAATCCACTGTAAACAATCACATCATCTGACATAAACACGTTTATTGTTCTATGAAAAAGAATCGGCTGACGTACGCATACATGATTGCCTAGATCGTAATTAAATTACAATTTGCAGTATCAAAATTCTAGATGACCGGCCGCAATGAATTCAGTGCAATTATTGTGTCTGGTTAAATCGTATTTTGGTGTTTCGAAGTGAAAGGCGTACTGTGTTAGACTCAGGTGTAGTGTTGTGACCGCTAATCATTAGTAAAGTGAAGCCTTGGACCACACTGTGCTGATGATGATTGCCCGGCGGACAACCGACGGTGCTAATTGAGTCGCTGGCTGTGGACTTGAGCGTTTCATTTGCTGATTGCACATACATGATATTAACATTCTGAACGTGAGTAACTCGCAAGTCATCTTTTTGTCGTTCATGTTGCCATAAACTTTGTCGGTACACAAAGCTGCACAATAGTCAACATAAAGATAAAATAAAGTAAGTCCGGTAATGAGTTTGTAATAACTGCATTTACGGGTACAAGAGAAATAAGATATATAGAGAAATAAGTTTCCTCCTAGTTATTTCGTTTGGTTAGTTGTTGCGATGATTTAGATGATTATCCTCATCATTATGTTGTGTTTAGCAATTTTACTAGCGAGTGAACAGAAGAGCGAAATATATTACAGTATTAAATTGAAATAAATATTACGATGCGAATCAATTCCGATAAACTAACGAACTTTAAAACATGAAAATAATGAATTATTATTTATTAATAATATATTATTTATTAATAATATTGTAATATAATTATTATTTATTAAGAATTATACATTATCTTTATGTAAGTAAATAATGCGATTTTATAAGTATTAATTATTTTCCTTATGTATTTATTGCTAAGCACATGTTATATTTTTAAGCAATTTTCTTTAAAGTAATGTTATGAAATTCGATCCGCTGATCGCATTGTTGGTTAGTCGCAGTCGTCAGTCAGTAAGTGTTTTCTAAGATCGTAAGAGCAATATTATTGTACATAAATTTTTACAAATATATCATATAATTCTGATTGACTACCTACATATTGCCACGCCGTTCCCCATTTCGTGATGAACACATCGTCAAGGTGTCTAAAATCATACTCAACACTACTTTCAGCAACAAGTATTTGCCTTACAGGTGGCAAAATCGATAGGAGCTTGCAAACCTATCCTATACAAATTCCTTTTAATGAGCCCTATCTTTTGGCCGCTTTCTACAACCCACGCGGGAATTCAGTATTTTCTTTTTCTCTTAGAACAGAAAGGAAGTAAGTACAATTTACTATTTTTTCTAATACATTGCTATTTATTACTCTAATTGGGTATACTATGTTATCTGCGTACACGTGTGATATACTATAAATTTATAATTTAATTGGTGGAGCCTTTTAACGGTAAAATTAATGGTAATAGTTGGACGTTTTGGATAAGTCTTGGACATTATTTGTCATCGTACATTAGTTTCCTGACAATTTGTTAACCGACTTAAAAAAAAGAGGAGGTTCTCAATACGGTTGTGTTTTTTTTATGTTTGTTACCTCTGTAATGGTAACTCCGTCATTTATGAACCGATTTGAAAAATTCTTTTTTTATTTGAAAGGATACATTTCCAGGTTAGTCCCATTCAAATGTCACTGATATTGGAGCTCGGATTATGAAGATACACCAAATAACACGAACTGGTTACAACCTTTATATATTTCTGTAGATGATACTCTTGTGTGTCACCGCGCTCCAGTATTAGAAAAGAAGTTAATTGTAGACCTACCCTAGATATTTATTTAGGCAAAGGTCATTCAAAAGGGAGTAATAGAGAAAACTAATACAAAAATTAAACCGACTTCAAAAAAACACTGAAAAGTACGAAATAACTATCCTTTACTAGTCAAAACATAAGTACAAAAATAACTTTACAAATACCCACATAATTAAATTTGACAGTTATTGAAGTCGGTGCCAACTCAATGTGCAAAAACAGAAAGTCTATTAGTTTAGTAGGCTTGGCACCGATTTCAGTAACTGCCAAATTTAATTATATAGGTATTTGTATCGTATTTATAGTTATTTTGTACTTAAGTTTTGATTAGTAAAGGATAGTTATTCCGTACTTTTCAGTGTTTTTTTAAGTCGGTTAAATTTTTTATTACATTTTTTCTTCAATTCATGTTTTCGATACAAATAAACAAAATTGTAGCTTTTATTTACATAAAAAACCTTCAGACATTAAACTTCTACATTAGTAAGTCGACATTTTTAACGAATTTAACAAATATGGATATATTTAACCGCAAGGGCACTTGGTTGCACCACTTCCTCGCGCATGAATAAAATAGTGATAATCATACCTTAGCTTAGGGACAAGGACAGAATAGGTGCGTTCGCCATAAGATATTCGTAATACATTAAAACTTTTTTATTAACTAACCAACGAATGTATTTGAAACAGTTTTGTAGTATTTCTTCGTCGGCACACGCACCGTTTGTCTGAAGACATATATAGTTACATTAATAAGGTGCATACATGCACGGATGCATTCATTGTTCAACTTGTGCGATGCGACAGTCCCTCCAGTTTAAATCAAACTTCACAAATTCCATCAAAATAATCTAGTCGTAACATTTCACAAGACAGTGATATACATACATACATATCTTCACTCTGTATCCCTACGGGGTAGTCAGAAATATTACAGCGATATTATATTATTATTCGTCTTTTTGCTAGAAAAGAATATATTTTATGTAAATATTATAACTGCATATACCTTAAATACTAAGTATTTACAGTTATTACTATTACATTAAGTCTCAATAAAGTGGTAATTACGAAATAACTGCTAAAATTCTCTAAACCACGAAAGTGTTTAAAAAATAATAAGATTATTAAATTACTACAAAGCTCGGAATTGCTGACTTATTAAATTATTCCAAAAAGCATTTTTAATTAACCTTGAAATACGTTTGTATAAATTGAATCAATTTATGTATTACTACTTGCTACAATGTTGAAGCTCAAGTGATTATTGTATAGCTAAGTTTTCATTAATATAATGAAAGAGTAAATTGCTAATATTCGATACCTTATTTTCAAGTCAGGCTGGAGAGCAGGAATGAAATAGGTGCCAGCTGCTTATTTTATCTATTTATGGGCCTTACTTCTAAAATTGACGGAAAGGTATAACTTTCTCGTGTCTTGACCTTCTGGGCTTTCTGTTCATTCAGAGAAATAGTGGGACTTTGTGAATGTATAATATGTATCCAATATCTTTTTTATTTTTTTATTGTAGCACGAATCGTCAAAAGTGAATCCTTTGATAAAGACTGAAGTTCAATGACCTCTGATTAGATTATGTCTCACACATACCACAGAAGAATAAACTATCTATTAATTCATATTTAACTTCTCGAGTAAAACAACAATAAAACATGTAGCATACTACTCTGTCAAGAAAGTACCGGGAAAAGATCAATAATACACGAAATGTTAGTTATTCATCCAAATTTATTTTATCACCTTCAAAGTATGCTCCTTCAGAAACGATACACTTACGCCAACGAATAATCCAATCATCAAAACATTTTTTAAACGCTTTTTACGGAATTGAGTTCAGTGCTCGCCGCGAATTCTCCTTTATGTCTTCTACCGAATGTAAACGGGTGCCACGAAGTGGTAATTTTAGTTTAGGAAAAAGAAAGAAATCAGCTGGAGCCATATCTGGTGAATAAGGTGGTTGCTCGATGGTATTTGTTGAGTTTTTGGTCAAAAATTCGTTCACAATGATGGCCTTGTGCGAAAGCGCATTACCGTGATGTAAAATCCAAGAATTTTCTTTCCACAAATCTGGTCTTTTTCGTCGAATTTGCTCTCTTAAACGCCGCATAATGCCCAAATAATATTCTTTGTTTACCGTTTGACTTTCCGGCAAGAATTTCGAGTCCACAACACCGCGATAGTTAAAGAAAACAGTCAACATTACTGACTTTTGATCGACTTTAGCGTGGTTTTTTCGGTTTCGGTTCAGTTGGAAGGCGCCACTCCGAAGCTTGTTGACTAGTTTGCATTTCAAACTCGTAAACCCACGTCTCGTCACCAGTAACAATGCGCTTCATGAATGTTGGATCGGAATTGACTCGTTCTAGCATGTCCTCAGCGACTCTTATGTGATTGAGTTTTTGGAGAAAATTCAGGTCTTTTGGGACTAACCGAGCGGCAACATGTTTCATACCCAAGTGATCATTTAAAATGGTACGGATCGACTCGTGAGACACAGAAAGTTCGGCGGCTATCTCTCTCAAACTTGAATGAGGATTTTCAGTCACTATTTCCTCCACTTTTGCCAGAGCAAGGCAAATCTTCCATCACATCTCGACCGCTTTTGAACGCTTTGTACCACTCATAAGCAAGTGTTTTTGATAAATTCGATTCACCGTAAGTCTTCTGTAACATTTTCGGTGACTCCGAACACGAAATTCCATTGGCGATGCAAAATTTAAGACAAACTTTGTTCGATGTTTTTGCCCATTATGAAATTCGCAATATACACTAGAATGATATAACTAAAAACGGCACTGTATTTAATCTAAATAACAGATGCAACTCAAACTCCGCGCCAAAATGGAAAATAGTTGTGCCAATCTAACAACAACAAAAAAAAACAAAAAAATGAATTTGGAACTACAAACAAATCATCCCTTCCCGATACTTTCTTGACTGAATGTATACAGAAAAATGCATATTTCAGAACGAAGTGTCTACATGGTTGTAGAAACTTTATTTTTAAAACCATTTTAAAGATACATTTACGGCTACCCATATGTTTAATACATTAATAAAATAAATCCGGCAAAACTTACTTGGCCACAACGAATACTAATAATTTACATACATAGTTCCGTTGCACCGAAATACATCGAGGGGTGTCTCATTCATAGAATAGACAGTTCTGAGACGGGTTTGATAAGAATAGTTTATCTCGCCCATTCACGTCAATATGTTTGTATTGTAATGAAATTTGAGATGCTGATATGTTTACAATTTTATTAGTACATATTATACAATACGTATAATATGTACTATGAATATATATTATGCATATACACATACATATGTATACTAGTCGCCACTCTTGAATTTGTACATCAAAATAGTGTATTATTACTAAAAATCCAGCCGTCATACAATCTCGTTAAGAACAAAAAGAACTAAAATTGTGTTTGTTTTCTTTGTTTGGTCTAAATGCGAATGTAATACGCCGTGTATAAGCGTTTTTCATTAAATATTTAGTGTAGGTAACGTTTACTTTTAACATTAAGACTTTTCAAATTAATGAAACAAGAATAAAGTTGTAATTAATAAAATTCATTAAATGAAATATTCTCAAAAACACTTTTCTTCGAATTATATTTAGTTTTCATTTTCTGAGAAAAATCGGGTAAAGGTTGCAAAACATTTCCTTTTATTTACGTTGAATTATTACATCCAAAAATATGAAATTCATTGTAATGGAATATTATTTAAGTTGTGGTAAAGAAGTGGCTAGGCCGCCGGAAAATTTACTTGGAATTGTACCATACGATAAACTTTTTTTTAGGTAAAACTTTTCTATTTAATATTTTTTTAAATCTGGCTCGTTCGATGTGTTAATATTCATAAAAGACATATATTTGCCGAATTTTATTAGAATATGTTAACGATGAAAACAGCTTTTTTCCCCATAAATTCTGTTCAGAGGTTACTTTGGGATTTTTTTTTTAACAAGAAAATTTACTTTAAATGCTATTTTTCTCAGCTGTTTGATTATAAGTATCATGTAGATTCATATATATTTTTTTCAACAACTTTGATTGTGTGGTTATTGCTAAAAAATCACCGAAATGAGGCCTGTTTGCGGCACTACGCGGCTTAAGTTACGAGTGTAATCCTATAGGCCGCATCACGGATTACCCGACAGTGCTGCCGCTATCGCCTTTTTCTCCAACTACTATGTCAATATGTAGGTATTTATTTAACTTTTATGCATTCTAAACTACACTTATGCATTCTAAACTACACAATACAAACTTTCTAGACTGTTCTGTAATATATTTAATTGTAACATGTTTTATCTGATTGTATCATGTGTGTATTTTTATTAAAATGCTATATTATTTTTATTACCTATACGTAGGCGGTATGAAGACAAAAATATTACTTAATTCAGTTTATGAAATACTTTTATCGGTTACATTTATTTTGATAAAAGCAATGATGTGTGTACAAGAGTTATCATGTCAATCAACAAATTCATTTACTTCTTGCTTTTTTTTATTCTCTTTTGACGTTTCTACTTTGTTATAGATATATTACACAATATATTTTTAAGTCATAAGTATTTTTTAAAGCAACATTTATTTTATATTATACAACACTACCAAAAGTACTATTACTGTGTTACATATTTTAATAAGTTTTCTAAGTAGAAAACAAATTATATCAAAACAACAATCTATGAAATGAATGAGTTTGAAATTAAACTCAAGTTTGTTTCTCTAAGCTGAGAAAAATATACAACTTTAGCGCCGGTTATAAATATGTGTACATATTTGTTAAATATTTTGTAATAAACACTTACTTTAACGTATTGGAGTAAGTAATTTCGTAAAATAATAATAAAAGAACGAACAGAAGTAGAAATCTAATGATTTCATTCTGGTTTTTTATTTTGAAACAAGCAAACCTTGGAATTTAAATTAAATTAGTAGACTTACTAAGGCTAACGGCACTGTACTAATAGTTAATTAAAGTGTCAATGAAATTAACATAAAACTTGCCTACTAACGTTGATATGAAGAAAAGGTAAAACGAATTAGAGATATTAGGCAACCCATAAGCCAATAGATCTATCTTTTATTAAGTACTCCGGACTCCGTATTTCTCACTCCCGACCTAAAATTTTATTTTGCGTTCCGCCATCAGTTGACAGTCAATTTATTTTGGCTATAATGAAATAAAATTTTTCATCATAATGGGAAATAAGATAGGTCGTAAAATACTTAGGTCTGTTTTTAAAGATTTTCGGATATAAATGTTCGTATGTATCAACATCTTATGTATCAACATACCAAGTACAGGCAGAGATATATTTGTAATATACCTATTTTAGCCAATTTAGGCATTCAGGTAATTTTAGGTAGGTTAGGTAGTTAGGTAGGCTTATACAATATTTTAACGCATTCTGTACTAAGAAGAATGCGTTAAAATATTTTATAAGCACAAATTTTATTCCGTCGTTAAATCTCGACTGAAACGTTCTGCACTCAGCTTTATTAGATATTGAGCAAAATGAAGGCTTTTATTTACGACCTTTGACACTTTAAATGTTATGGTGGAAAATGTAATTTCGCTCGAGCTGATTACATTTTGCCTTGCAACTTTTCTTTTTTAACCTTTTTATTTAGTTTTTATTTACTCTTGAAAAATATGTTTTATTGCTTTTTGATAGATTTTGCTTATATATTCTACTGTATACATGTATAGATTACGTTACCAGCTATATTTAACAGAAATATATATTGACAGTTCAGACAGTTCGTTTTGATTTTGTGTTGTAAGCAATGCATACGATGCGACAACGCATCTTTCGAACATCAACATGCGTCTCATGCGTGCACGTCGCCGCTCGTGATACTGCCGAAATCATCAAATGGACATTGGACGAATAACACAGCATTATCAAGATCATTGTCGGATCTATTGTGTAATTTAGATTAAGACTACGTGCGTCTTGAAATTCGTTAAGTTCTTTAAAAGTTTACGAGATATTTAATTATTATTTAAAAAACGCGAACGTATCGTAGACAGAGTATTGAGGCGTATTTAAATCTCTTTCGCAACATTTCTAGCGTAAGTTCGGGCCTACAGATTGCGAAGGAATTAGTAAGACAAATTCCATATTTTTTATACATATGCACGTATTTAAAAAAAGTATGGACATCAGACACCGTTAAGGGTCGAATACAAGGACATATTTTGAAATTATATTATTAACTAACCTTATAAATTGTCCGCAAATTGAGTAAATGAGAAATGCATTAATCAATAAAATATATCACACAATACATATTTTGGAAAACATTTTACGATATTCATTGTTTTTTTTGTTATTTTTAAAGTGTTTTTCATATAAAAGTTAAAATAATGGTTAAAAGTCCATTTAAAAGTATATTCTTAGCTTTGAATAAAAAAATTTTAGTCGGAATGTATTTCTATAGTTTTCATTCTTAAAGTAACAATTTGCTTGTGGATTTACTCTCTAAGAATATGCAATTTAAATATATATTATTATAAATTAGATACTTCTCTGTGAAAGCTTTGTCTTTGAAAAAGTATTTATAAAGTTATATTAAAATTATTGTCTTTTTGATACAAAATTACATTCTATGAAAAAGTTCAGAAATGTTATCAGCTGTAACTTGACAAAGTTTGTTTGCATAGCATTCCCGGCTCGTTTCAATAGGTTTCTGCTTACGAAACTTCAGTTTATGCTTTGCGCTTTCAAATAGACAATTTGTTGGAACAGACGTAAGTTTTGTACAGTACTGTTTTAATGAAACATTGCTTCGTGCATTACAAAAATAGGGCAGATAATTAATCTCAAATGGAAATTTCACGAAAGTAACAATAGTTGAAACCTCATCTTCACACTCCTTTTGCGTACTCCTTTAGACAAAGACAGATTGCGTTATTGTAGGTAGAATACAAGATTAATTAGTTAAACTGTTCACATTTTTAATTATTACATCACGATTAGTTAGAAGAATAGAATTGAAGAAAAAGAAAAATAAAATATAGAAAAATAGTAGAAGAATTTAGAAAAGAATTTTATTGAATTGGTTTAAAAAGATATTTTTTCTTTTTTTTTTTTAAATGGCACCGTACGTGAGTACATTGCCAACGTCAAGTAAAGCGAGAAAACAATTCAGTAGATGATTAGCGCATTTGCCAATGTCACGCATTAACACAAACTAGTATACAGACACAGAATAAGTACAATCCATGTAGAATCACAAGTAAATTAGTTCTTTCTTATTGTAAAACTCCTCCAGTAAAGTGATAGTAGGCTTTACTGAAGTTATAAAGGACTTCTTGGAAGAGCGCGAAAACTTCAGCTACACATGTTTATTTAGATCTCCTCCATTCTTGTCACTTACACAGAACTTTAAAACACAATATACTATCACTGTTGTACTTTAAAACTCCTAAAAATGTAAAAAATAGAAAATCTAAATAAAACGACAACCTCACTCTCCCGTTCCCGCCAAAAAGTCATTTTTTTTCTCTTGTACATTATTATTCTTAGTAATAAACGACTAGAAATTTTCTTTCGAAAACTTATTTAGATCTTTTTAATTTTAAAATACATTTAAAGCTGACATTTTACTTTTTAAAAACTTTCGTTTAAAAGTTTATAAATGTTTCTGCAATGACATCTGTCGTGACATTTATGAACCAAAAAATGTAACGTTCTTTTTGGTTGATTTTATTATCTGTGATTTGGTGGGGCATGTTTTAGTAGGAACTTTTTGGCGGGAACGGGAGAAGTGAGGTTGTCATTTTATTTAGATTTTCTATTTTTTACATTTTTGAATTTTAAAGTATAAAAGTCACAGTATATTGTGTTTTAAAGTTCTGTATAAGTGAAAAGAATGGAGTAGGTCTAAATAAACATGTGTAGCTGAAATTCTCCTTTCAGTCCTTTATAACTTCAGTAAAGCCTACTATCACTTTACTGGAGGAGTTTTACGATAAGAAAAAACTAATTACTTGTGATTCTACTTATTAATACGTGACATTGGCAAATGCGCTAAACTGTGCACCATGCCATAAAGAAAAAAAAAATTAAAATGTTTTAGTAGAGGGATAATCAATTATAAATAGTGTGAAGTTCATTTTAATAAAGAGATGATCGCATCGTAGGCGACTATAGGACTAATTGACAGACCCAGACGATTCTATCACAGTGGCGAACAATCCAGAGCCCACATAAGTCTACCGCACCTACTTAAACTTGAGCGCGGATCTTAAATCTGAGCTTCGACGCCTAATAGACTCGCATCACTTTAGACATTCAATCAATTATTTCTACGGCATGGCCCATGCCCGTATAAATACCAGGTGCGAAAACCGGAGCCGACGTGTGCCGCCTTGCCGAGCTACCGCACGGACCTTTCGCTTCACGGATATTCGACTGTTATAATTATATAACACGTTGAATACACCACCTGCGCCGTTCGACGTCACTCGTCGTGGAGCGCAGCGGGGAGTTCCAGATCCCGAGTGCGTCTTAGGCGTTTGGTTCGGCCCACGCCGTTCCTCACGACCCCGGCCTCCCACCAGCGGGAACCACCGAGGGAGGGGGCGCAGTGTCTGGCCGATGAACCGACGCCTATAGGTCGCGGTGCCGGCGAACACACTCCCTGAGGCCTCCATGTCGATCTCCGACTCGACGGATTCAAACAGCCCTTTTCAGAGCTCACTAAACCGCCCTTTTAAGGGCGCACCTAGCATCCGACCACCTACTGAGACCTCCATGTAGAGCACCGGCTCGACGGAAAAATCTAATAGCCCTTTTCAGAGCTCGCCAAACAGCCCTTCTAAGGGCGCACCTAGAAGCCGACGTGATTCTAACGTTAGACGCCGAAATCCCCGCGTGGCAGTAGCTTCCGAAATGGCCGCCGTGACAACGCGGAAAATTAATTCCACTATCGTCCACGAGATGGCGCCACTGACTCCTCCCGAAAGCGGAACGACGGAACGCGGAACACCGGAACGCGGAACGCTGGTACGCGGAACGCCGGAACGCGGAACACTTGAACCCGTTGATATTCCCACTGTGAGTTACCTACTGCCCCTTTAAAGATGTTCCAGAGGACCTTGAAAGCTATGAAGCCGACCCCTGGAAAAGGGCGAAAAACCGTTTTTACGGTCTAGTTATAGAAGCCATGGAATACGCAAAGAACAACCCGGAGACATACAGGGAGCTCTACGTGGATACATATTTATGGTGATCGCCGATCAGCGCGGCCCATCTGATTCCCCCCGAGCGATTGCTGGAGAATATACCTGCGCTGCCGAACACGTCCACGGATAACGGAGATGACCCTGTAATGGAGGTGGAAAACCGTTACATGGACATTTTATTTGATACCATGTATCAGGCAGAGGTGGATCCGGAATTCCTCAAGAGCCTTTACAAGGATATTTATATAAAGATGCAGCCACACACTGCAGACATTCACACATCACCCGAGCTGCTGTTCGAGGACACCCCTGAGCAGCCACCGCCGCCGAGAACGCCCGCAGTGGCGCCACCGTGCAATGATAGTTCCGCTATCGACCACGAGATGGTGCCACCGAATATGAAAGTCGCTGAACTCGACTATCAGAAGCCGATAAGCGACGCTACACGTAGGAAAATTGAAAGCCAAGAACTTTCAAATTTCTCGAATCGCCCTTATGAGGGCGCCCCGCAATCACCCATGGACACTGAAGCCAACAGCCTCCGCTCAGTATCGGAATCCCAAAGTTCGTCCTCTCGTTACGAGATGGCGCCACCGGTAGCAACGGCGGCGCTAATTCACCAGTAAGCCTACGTTCCAGACTCCAAGCGGGACACCAGGTCGATGTCAGGCACTTACGCCGCAGTGTCAGCGAGCACTACCCGCTCCGTTAAAACCAGCGCGTCAGCGCCCGGGATGTCCTCCACCGGGGCGTGAAGAGCACAAATCGATGTCCTCACGCCTTCGTCTACGGGGGTAACCGAAAGTATTATGTATGCCGACGCACAAGCGCCTCCTTCTACGCAGCCGGGGCCGAGTCAACGGAAACACCCCCCGATAGTGGTAGAAAATCTCCCTAACTGGGGGTCCCATCTTAGGGCCCTGAAAGAGAAGTTAGGGAGACCACCAAACGTGCGACCGTACGGAAGAGGGTTTCGCTTCCTGTTCCGCATCCTTCGGTTGACGAAACTGAATTCCGCACCATCCAAAGACACCTTTGCGAGCATGAGGCAGAGAATATAAGCTGGTTCACATACTCCCCACCGAGCCAGCGAAATTTGAAGATTGCCATCAAGGGAATCCCAGTCGATTCCTGCACTGACACCATCAGGGACGAACTTTGCGCCTTAGGGTTCGAGACGTTCTATGTGCGACAGATTAATGCACGCGGGGGCAGGCCCGGGTGCATTTATTTCGCGGAGGTGAAAAGCGGCCCGGAGACCACCCCGGCAATATACAGGGTGGAGGAACTAATGTGTATGCCGGGGGTGAAAATCGAAGCCTGACGAGGCAGGAACGGGGTCACCCAATGCCACCGCTGTCAAGGGTTTCGTCACTCCTCTCACCAGTGCCATCGGAAGCTCGCATGCGACCGTTGTGGGGGCCTGCATGGGGCGAGAGAATGCCCCCGACCCCGCGAAGAACCGCCGACCTGCGCAAATTGCGGGGAGGCCCACACATCCAATAGCCCTACTTACTCGATACGACGGCAAGAACTACGGAACAAGAAGGCGGGGACCGCGCCGTCTACTCGACCAATAAGATACCAACAGCAGTTGATACACCAGCGGAAGGAATGCGAAGAGTACGCGGAGGCCATATTAATGGCCCCCGCTAACGCAGCCGCACCAAGAAGCGGGCCTGCAATCCCCGCCTTAGCCACAAAGAAAAAGAAGAAGAGACCCAGGAAGAGGTAGAAGAATGAAGCGACCTCCGAGGAGTCGGAAGTGAGGACACCATCCTCCTCCTCTGAGCCCCAGACACCAGTGGCCCCCCCAAGGCTCACTAGGGAAAGTTATTCGAGACCCCGCCTGACTGCCGACGGCCAGGATAGAGTGTTGCATGACGTAGTCAGGACCGTATTTGAAGCCCTGAGGGAAACGTTAGAAGCCGTACATAACAAGGAGAACCCGATCATGGCGATCCTCAAAGGACTCACCAGATTAGAGGAACTCCTATCTAAATGGGAATATTAGGCACTCTTTGGCCCGACCCGCCTACGCTCCGCTCGGCAGTACCAGCGGAGCGGGTATGGAGTTGGCCCCCAAAGAAACGAAGCCGTTGAAGAAAGTAACGGAACTCAAAATGCTACGGCAGAGACATAAATGACCCTCGCCTGGTAGGGCGAGGCGAAGGCGAAGGCCACAATAGGGAGGCAATGCGCCTCGGAATTGTTTCCCAGCTGCCTCGTAAGGACAGCGAGAAGTACTCCTAGGCGGAGCCGACGTCCCGTTCTCCGCTCTGGGTACACATTGTACGGAGGGGGCTTCGCGCTTTGTCAATCTTTCCGGGCGAATTGTCATCCACTGCTTCCCCCTACTCTTCTGGTTTTCTACAATGACGCTCCTCACGTACTCTCCAGATGCGCAAGAGCGGTTTGAGTGTTCGTACGGAATTCTTTCCCTTCTCATTTTTTTTTCTGAGAGGCGAAATTAAATCCCCGCGGACTACCCAGCCGGATTCTACGCCGACTGGGGAGTGTCGGACTCGAACCGACTAAACAAAACCGCTCTTTGCTGTTAGCCCTAGTGGCTTTTACAGCATCACAGGTCGCGTTGGGGCGAGCGCTGAAGGCGCCCTGCCATATGGTCGACCGCCTGAGGGTTCCTCCAGCCGAGGGATGCCTCGTATGGAGGGCATCAAGCTCAAGGCGTCGCCAGGGGAGCTTTCCGCACTTACGTGCATCTTAACGGGCTTCCTATTCGGGTGAGGGCCGGGCCTCTAGCGGACCCGGCCGGCGAGACGGCTGAGGGTCGATTAGTTTGCCTAGTGTTCCGTGTGGCAGTTTATAATGTGGCTTAAGGCCCGCGTGTGTGCGTGTAGAGCACTGGTTCCCAAACTTATTTTGTCTACTGAGTCGAGAGCTCATGCAGTCGTTGTCTAAGATGCCTCCTAGCTAAATGAAATTACAAATCACCCCCCAGGCCTCTACACAACGCCCCCATTTTTTTTCTGGGTCTCTTACCGCCCCCCTTTAGGCCTGCAGCGCCCACAAGGGGGCGTTATCGCCCACTTTGGGAATGGCTGGTGTAGAGCTACGTGATCGAGCTTCTAAACGTGAGACCCTACGGGTTTCGCGGGGGTCGTCCTCGCCTCCGCCGGTGGTGGCGATGCGGTCGTAGTGTGTAGGTTGGCATGTTCGAGTTCGAACGTGTAATGTCGTCGGCGCTGTCGCCTAACACATGTCTAGGCCTACGATAGCGTTTGCGGACGCGGGGTTCGGGGGGTGTACGATGACGCCCTGATCACTAAGGGATTCGGGTGTAAGGAGGAACGGTGAAAGAAGCGTTGGGATGCCTCTTTTAGATATTGAGTTATAGAGGGCAATTCTAGGTCGTAGTGCAGATCTACGTTGCGCACGTTACTTTATACAATTTGTGCTGCTGACATAATCAGCTACAAGAAAAAAAAAAGTATTCTGTGTTGTTTTTTCTCTTACAGACCAGCATGAGAGTATACTAGCGAACTACTTTAAAACGAAAGAGAAATTATAATTAGTTCACTAGAACATTTTATTGACTTATTTTTATTTGCAACAATCTCTCCTAATATTCATCAACCTATGATCTCAGGATCCTGCTATGTTATTATGCATCCTAGTCTTAGACATACAAGAAAAATATTATGGAGTGTATCAGGTACTTATCTTTACGCTCAGGTTGGAATAATTGACCAAGGATTGCGTAAGCGATAAGCTAGCAATCTATTATTATTGGGTTACATTTTCCAACCGTAAGCCAAATATTGTCTGCCAGAAGTTGTTTCGGGGGTAGCTACAATAAAACCAGCACAATTTTATAATGTTTCGAGTCCTGATGCGCTGTTCACTTCGAATCGGAAATAGCGTGTTATTATGTATGTATAAATTAATTTATCAACATTCTTTCAAGCCCTATAAAGGAACCTTTCACGGTGCAGTGCTATATGCGTTGCATTCAAGTGCGGAAGGTTCCGGGTTCGATTTTCGATCGAGTGTTTCAGGTTCGATTCTCGATCGAGTCGATTTACAAAATGAACTCTTTTAAATTGTCTCAGGTCTCGGTGTACTGGGAAGCGCCCCTATATAGTAGTCGTAGTTTGGTTCCCATAGCGCCCTTTGAAACCGAATGTGCGTATTGTCTGGCGCATTTATTTAAAAAGACGTTTTTGTAATCAAAAACGTCTTTTTCAATGGCAAGGAAGGATTTCGTTCGTTGTAAGTATCCACGTGTTTATTTATTACTAGACGTGTTCCGCGGCTTCGCCCGCCTTTAATTTGATATTTTTCTGGGATTAAATTAGCCTAGCCTCTCTGAAAACTCCTCTACCTGCCAATGTATATCTCGTCAATATCGGTTCAGCCGTTTCGAAGATTAGCTCGGACAAACACGCAGACCGACAGATAAAAGTTAATAAAATGCGTATTTGAGTTTTGGTAACGTACAAATAACGAGGTATAAGAGGTTATGAAAGAATATGTATTTCGGAATCACAGACGGATTAATTTTATTTATTTGTATACATTAGTCAATTTGTTCGAGTTAAACAAAACAGCAGTTAAATATATGTAAATTCGGAAAATTGCCTGAATAATGTTATGCAGTTCTTTTGTAGAGGAAACGCATCGTAGCCTTCAATACTTATAATTGATTCATCCGCAGTAACTCTTCTAATTGACCACACATTCAATCAATACCAATAAGATGCATTAAAACTTGTGGAACAACGCATAGCATATTTATGTGTGTGTTCTTGCACAATGGATATTCGGGTCATGGATCTAGCACATTCATTAATTGTTTATTAGAAATCTATGCTCCAAGAAGTGTGTAAAGTATTACTAAGTATTTTTGAATTTGGATTAATTACGAAATAAATTAGTTATGTAACATCAGTAATAATATGACAGACGAGAATAATAATTTAAAATCGTGGCCCAATCTCAAAAATCAAAGTTGTCAAAAATTTCTTTCCATTACTTATGCCCGATTTCACTAAGGCTAAATTGTCACATAACTATGTAGCCCCTAGATTAAAAGGACCCTTAAACCGATTCTTCATTTTCACCAATCTAAGGGTTCCCTAGTAACGTCAGACATAGTTTATTTAACATGTGAATCACAGGTACGAATGGTGTTATAATATATATTTTCGTTCACTGTGTTCCACCGCTAAGGGCATATATAGGTCGTCATTACATTTAAAAATATATTATTAAAAATATAACGACTGCTGTGTTACTTTGCTCAACCGACACAATAATGAAGGGATTTTAAATCGAATCATTACTTGTGATGAAAAGTGGATACTGTACGATAATCGGAAGCACTCGTCGCAATGGCTGAACCCTGGATACCCAGCCAAATCCTGCCCTAAACGAAAATTGACTCAGAAAAAGTTACTTGTGAGTGTTTGGTGGACTAGCGCCGGTGTCGTTCACTACAGCATTCTAAAATCTAGCCAAACGATTACGGCAGATATCTATTGTCAGCAACTGCAAACCATGAAGGAAGAACTAGCTGCTAAATAACCGAGATTGGTCAATCGCTCTAGGCCACTGCTGCTTCACGACAACGCAAGACCACACACTGCACAACAAACAACCACTAAGTTAAATGAGCTACAATTGGAATGTCTGCGACATCCACCGTACTCTCCGGAGCTTGCTCCAACAGATTACCATTTTTTCCGGAATTTGGACAACTTCTTACAAGGAAAAAAATTCAACTCCGATGCGGCAGCCCAAACCGCCTTCAAAGAGTTTATTGATTCTCGTCCCTATGGTTTTTTTAGTAAAGGGATCAATAAACTACCTATGAGATGGCAAAAGTGCATAGATAACAACGGTGCATACTTTGATTAATTAAATACATTTTACAAAAAAAAAATTGACTTTATATTCCTCCCGTACAAAACGCCAATTTCATATGTAAGGACCCAATATTAATATTTTTTTCACAAGATTTTTAAAAGAATATATGTTACTAGCTTTCGCCCGCGACTTCGTTCGCGTGTAAATTATAGCCTATGTGTTATTCTGGTGTATAAGCTATATTACTGTAAAGTTTCATCAATATCCGTTCAGTAGTTTTTGCGTGAAAGAGTAACAAACATCCATACATCCATCCTCACAAATTTTCACATTTATAATATTAGTAGGATTATTGTTTCTTATTACCTTTGGTATTTTATTGTATATTCATATAATTTGTAATTCATAATACGCATTGCCCAGGAATGGAATTCCTTGCCGTCTTCTGTGTTTCCTGCAAACTATAGGTAATCGAGGCATCTTCAGGGCTAGAGTGAATAGATATTTCCTAGATCGACGTGCTCCGTCTTCAGCTACATCGTCGCTTAGCAACAAGCGAGTTAGTGGGCAAACGTAGATCTATTTCATTATAAAAAAAAAAATTTTTAGAGCAGTACAAAATATACTAGTCCATGCTTTAACTTTTTTTCAAAACCACCAAGTACAATTCTCCTTCACGTCTACCCTGTCTTGGAAACACATTGATATTTGATTTTACAAATACTAGTAATTCATATATGTATAGGGAAGGCAGAGTTAATATTTTAAGACTTTTAAAATAAGGATTACATGAATCAGTGCGTTTTAAGTTACAAATTGCTCTAACGCAGAGTTTCTGGGCCTTAAATCCCTTCAGTAGTTGCGAAGAAGAACCCCAGAATAGTATTTCATATCTGAGTATGAACGCAAGACAGCCATGGTATGCAGTGAGCGTGGTGGTTCTATTGACTAAGTATTTTACTGAGTTTGTACAGAGCAAAAGAAAATTGTGATATTTTTTTACTTATTATGTAAATATGAGGTATCCATGTTATTTTACTGTCAATAGTTACAGACATACATACATACATATCTTCACGCCGTATTCCCAACGAGGTAGTCAGAGAGGACGGAGCGCCAAGCGTCGCGATCCTTACATACTTCTTTCGCTTCCTCAAATCTCATCATTCTCCTCACACATTTTCGCCTAGGTATGCGAGTTAATAGTCAATAGTTAATCCTAAAAATTTAGTATTACTTATTTCATTAATCTCTCTACATAAATAATTAATGTCAAATGTTAATTTAAAACGTCTTGTTTTAAAATACATTATTTTAGTTTTGTCGATATTTAATTTCAAATTATTAGATGTCAATCAATCAATGACATGAACAATAGTGGCGTTTATATCATTTATAAGTAAATTGAAATCATTACCATGAAATAATATAGTAGAGTCATCAGCAAACAACGTCACAGAATGTTTAGTTACTGTTGTTAGGTACTGTTGTTTATATTAAAAATAGTAGTGTATTCTACTATTGGAACTGAAAGTTTTTGAAAGTTCAATTGTTTAATTTTCATACAAATTCTATTTACCTGTGTAATTTATTTCCTGTCTGCTAAGTACGATTTTAATAAATCAAGGACTTTTCCTCTTACACCGTAAGCATACAATTTCTGAAATAATATTTGATGGTCTACAAGTCTACATGATCAAAAGCTTTAGATGTATCTATAAATAATGCAATCGTATGTATCCCATTGTCCATATTCATAACTACTTTATTCATGAAATTATAAACAGCCATATTAATTGATTTATTTCTCCTGATTCCATATCGTCCGTCAACCAAAATATTATTATGTTCTAAAAATATGTACAATAATTGATTGTAAATAACTTTTTCAAATATTTTAGCCAATACTGGTATAAGTGGTACAGGTCTATAAAAGTTCATGTCTTCTTGGTCATTTCTCTTAAATAATAGTTTAATAATGGCAATTTTAAGTTTATCCAAGAAAGTACCATGCTCGATACGTACATTAATAATATAAGCAATAATAGTGGCAATAGGAACCGCAACATCTTTCAGTAATTTTGTATTTATTTCATCGAAACCTACACTGTTAGTATTTTTTAATGAATCTATAATTTTAATGATGTCGTTTGAACATACAGGTTTAATAAGCATAGAGTTCACATTTTTAGAGTTAATTTTATATATTTTAATTAATATTCTTGTTTGGGTTTACTAGTTCTATGTAAATGTTATTGAATGATTCAGCATTAAATTCAGGTTCAGTAACTATAAAATTATTAGCTTTTATCGTAAGTCATAAATAGTTTCAAATATGTCATGAAAATTATTAAAGGCTTCATTAGCAATGTTAGCATGATATACATCGTTAAATTTAAGAAGCGATACATCTTTTTTAAATTTTAACCTATTTTGTACTGTACAAGGGTGCACTTCACTAGTACATCCTTACCCTTTTTTACTTTCACCTGAAAGTAAGAAAAATGCAGTAGATATGCAATTTTTTAGAAATATGTGCGGTGTCACTCTTGTGGAGAAAATAAGCAATGAAAAGCAAGCAATATTCAGTATGACAAAGATGCACGACAATGTTATTGTAAAAATGAAAAAACTAATGCTGAGATGGTTCAAGCACATAGAAAGAATGAGTGATGAAAGATTGACGAAGAAAATCTATTGAGCGAAATTGAGTAGTAGTATACCAAGGAAGACCAAGGCTGATTTACAAAATCAAATGGCCTGAGTGTTAGCTGACGGAAATGTCAAAAGCACCTGCATATCCAGGCCAAAATGCATATTTCCTCATGCAAATGATGAGATTCGAGGAGGCAAAATAAGTACCTAAGGACTGCGAAGCTTGGTGCTCCGTCCTCTCTGTTAACTACCCCGTTAGGGATACAGTGTGAAGATATATATGTATAATACGTATTGTTGATGGTTTTAATTTTAAATTCAGTACTCGTATTTGTCTCATTTCTCATCGTCATTATTCTGTCTTTGTCGATCAACTTCATATAGCTTATAAAAATAGATAATATTTTAAAGATAAATATGTAGGATATCGTCGGCAATCCGCAATAATAGATAACCAGAAAACGAATAATATAATATTTTAGGCAAAAATTATAATAAGGTAGATATATGTATACACAATAGATACTGATGAATTCTCATATTTAGTATTGCAGACTACAGAGAGCGTCCTTTGCTACCGAAGGACTACTTTGGCTAATAACAGAGCGGAGGTTTTTATCAATGTAATATTTTTCCATGTTATGTGTTTACAAAAAAGTACGGGTAGTAAACAAAATTCTAATTATAGATAATTGAATTTGCAATACTAAAAATTTCCGTTAAAATAGAAATAGTTATACTTTTAAAATAATTATGTTTTATTTATCATACATTAGAGAATGGAAAGACAAAGCGGCTGATTAACATTTATCTAATATAACTAATAAACACTAATTGTTAATAATTACTGCGCTTTTTATCAATCAAGTATACATATTAGATGTAAGCATATAAACTAGCCATTCCCAAAGTGGGCGATAACGCCCCCTTGTGGGCGCTGCAGGCCTAAAGGGGGGGCGGTAAGAGACCCAGAAAAAAAATGGGGGCGTTGTGTAGAGGCCTGGGAGGTGATTTGTAATTTCATTTAGTTAGGAGGCATCTTAGACAACGACTGCATGAGCTCTCGACTCAGTAGACAAAATAAGTTTGGGAGCCAGTGATATAAACAATGATGTTATACTTTTGTATTATAACATCTTTGCATATAAGTATGTTAAATAGCAGAAATATGTGATTAAAAATTGAATGGAACATAGATTTAAGATTGTACCTACCTATTTGTAGTATAATGTGTAACATTTCTGAAATGCGGATAGTGTTCAATGTCTTTAATACTACATAGCTATGTATGTTGGTCCATACAGAGGTAAATATTTATATTAGGTTTCAGAGAATGATTTATGAGATGAAGACGGACGGTACCTTTATTTGATATCTTTCAATCATAAAGAATCAGGAGACGCCTCTTTTTATTTATGGAAACAGAACATATGAGGGTAGCCTTTCCCTTTTATTTATGTGTAGTTTGTAGTATAAAACATTATCCTCGAGATTTGTGATTAGAGAATTAAAATTACTTAGCAATTGAATCCGTATATATGCATAAATTTGTAGTGTAATTAGTGTTGTTACTTAAAACAGCAATCACAGAAATTAATGATAGATTTTAAGCGTCTACGACTGCGAGGCTCATTAAAGAAGTTTAATAAAGAGAATTTTTCATTGTAAGCGAAACTGTATGTAGTCTATAAGTCTATACACAAAAAGCTAAACACATTCACGCATTGATTGACTGACTGACAGTGATTAATTACAAAATCTCAAAAACTACTAAAGCTAGATCATTTTGGTTTGTCCAAACACACCAAGCCTGTTAAAAAGTTACCTGCTAAGAAAGATCTTTTGAAAGTTGAACTTTGTATGAAACTTTTATATGAATATTAATTATTAAAAATAATGAGACGAATGTTTCACATTTTCGTGAAATAAAAGCGAAGGTATGTTACATTTTCGCAAATAAACCGCTGGACCGAGAATGGATACAGATTAAGCCGTAGGGAAAGACATAAGCTACTTTTTTTATTTCACGTGGGCGAAGTCGAGGGCATCAACTTGTAAAATATAAAACAAGTTACATTCTGTATCCTCAATGGGTAAAATTTTTAACACCTTTACAAAGGTACATGGATTTTTCTTTTATATAACATTTGAAATGGTATAGAAGTAATATATGAAGCGTTCCTATCGATTAAGGCTTTTACTTATACTTTGTGTTGCCAAACAGATACTTGAATGAACGTAATGTTACATTATGCCAAAGATGTTTTAAAACGTGTATGATGTATGTATCATGCGTATCTATTATTTAGTAAGGGGATATGTTATAAATATTTGTAGCTTTTATAATTGCGCTTTAATATGTGATAAAGAAATGTATACACAGCTATGCATTATACACTGTATGCATTATACACTGTATAATGCATACACAGCTTCACAATATTTTCCATATTACGTTCAATGTGCAAAAAAACGACAAGTTAACGCTACTTCTATAGCAAAGTAGCTAGGTAAGTATGTGAACTTACAAATGGCAATGCGCTACAAACCGGATTGCGACTGCCTGAGCGTTGCTGTCCATCACCTATACCATTTCCTTATAAATATGATGATATAGAATAACAATATCATAAAAACTTTTTAACAGTTACTCCGACTTAAAAAATAAAAGTAAAAAGAGAAAAATAAAAATAATGTATGTTATCAAAATCAACCGTTTAACTAAGCTACTTATCTAATTAATTCAGACAATTATTTTGACTCTATACCAAACAAATCAATGCAATGATAATTTTATTAATGTATTGCATCGCTGTTTGTTTGGCATCGACTTTTTCATTTATTCGAATTTCATTAAATAAGTAATTTTGTAAAAATTGTAGAGGTTCATTTTATTGTTTTCTTTTTAAATTTAAATCTTTGTAATATTGTTTGAAGTCGATGTATTTTTTTGCATTTTTCGTGTTTTTATTTTAAAGACGTTTTAATTTTTTTGAGGTTATTCTAAGTGAAGTTTACTTTTAGAGATAAGACGCCCCCATATTATCTCCAAAAGTATCACTTAAAATTCGTAGAGAGCCAATTTGAAGCGTAATTTCAAAAACGTGTTGAAAAAAAGTAACCATAAGTACCGTATAACATTTTTAATTCGTGATTTAAAAATCTGTCACTTGATACCTCACACTGCGAAACCAAACAATAAAATATCTTTTTATCTCTCTGTAGAAGTCCTCAAACCTGACCCCCAAAAGTTAAAAGGCAACTTATGAAGTTTTTAAGAAAAAGTTAAACCGACTTCAAAAAAGGCACTGAAAAGTACAAAATATCTTAACTAATAACCTATCCTTTGCTAATCAAAACTCAAGTACGAAAATAACTTTAAACATGCGATACAAATACCTACATAATTAAATTTGACAGTTACTGAAATTTAACAGTCGGTGCCAAGCCTACCAAACTAGTAAACTTTCTGTTGTTACACTTTGATTTGATACAGACTTCAATAACCATCAAATTAATTTGTATAGGTATTTGTATTGTGTGTATAAAGTTATGTTTGTACTTGAGTTTTGACTAGCAAACAATAGTTGTTTTGTAATTTTCAGTGTTTTTCCTTGAAGTCGGTTTAATTTCTTTTCGTTTCTCCCTTTTGAGTGATCTTAATCTAAATAAATATTTAGAGTAGGTCTACAACTAACTATTGTAATTCTGGTTCGGAATGATATATATATATATATAAATACAAAAGAACCATTAATTTAATAAATCCTTTTGAGCCGTTAGGATTATATGATGTATTGGGTCCTTACATATGAAATTGGCGTTTTGTACGGGAGGAATATAAAGTCAATTTTTTTTTTGTAAAATATATTTAATTAATCAAAGTATGCACCGTTGTTATCTATGCACTTTTGCCATCTCATAGGTAGTTCATTGATCCCTTTACTAAAGAAACCATGGGGGCGAGAATCAATAAACTCCTTGAAGGCGGTTTGGACTGCCCCATCGGAGTTGAATTTTTTTCCTTGTAAGAAGTTGTCCAAATTCCGGAAAAAATGGTAATCTGTTGGAGCAAGGTCCGGGGAGTACGGTGCATGTCGCAGAGATTCCAATTGTAGCTCATCTAACTTAGTGGTTGTTTGTTGTGCAGTGTGTGGTCTTGCGTTGTCGTGAAGCAGCAGTGGCCTAGAGCGATTGACCAATCTCGGTTGTTTAGCAGCTAGTTCTTCCCTCATGGTTTGCAGTTGCTGACAATAGATATCTGCCGCAATCGTTTGGCCAGATTTTAGAAAGCTGTAGTGTACGACATCGGCGCTAGTCCACCAAACACTCACAAGTAACTTTTTCTGAGTCAATTTTCGTTTAGGGCAGGATTTGGCTGGGTCTCCAGGGTTCAGCCATTGCGACGAGCGCTTCCGATTATCGTACAGTATCCACTTTTCATCACAAGTAATGATTCGATTTAAAATCCCTTCATTATTGTGTCGGGTGAGCAAAGTAACACAGCAGTCGACGCGTGTTTGCAAGTTCGATTCACTCAATTCATGAGGTACCCATCGTTCAAGTTTTGTTACTTTCCTGATTTACTTCAAGTGGATTAATACAGTTTTGTCACTTACCCCGAAGCCTGCAGCTATCTCTGAAGTGCTTTGTGATGGATCCGCTTCCACAATAGTCTTTAATTCTTCATTTTCCACTTTGGTCTCCGGCCGTCCACGGGGTTAGTTCTGAAGGTCGAAATTTCCAGAACGAAAACGTTGAAACCAAAAACATACCGTGCTTTCTTTTGCGACACCAGCGCCGTACACATCATTAATCCTTCGAGCTGTTTCTGCAGCACTGGTGCCACGGTAGAACTCGTACTCGTAAATATACCGATATTTCATGTTTTCCATTGTGCGGTAATAAGCGACGCCAAAGAAAAAAATAATGAGGAAAAAAACAAATGAATGACTGTTTTCAAAACTCAAATGTAGCAGCTAGATGAATTTATAAATTTGAATTTGGAATTCTTAACCAAAGAGGAGATATTTCAGATCAAAGTGGTCAGTACGACAAAACGCTAATTTCATATGTAAGGACCCAATATATTCGAAGTCCAAGCTCCAATATTAGTGAAATTTAAATAGAATACCTTTGTGTTGTCGTTGTTGTATTTAATATTGTTATTTTAATTTTATGGATTAATATTAAATATATGTGCTGTTCTTTGTGATTTTTTATTTCAACAAAAAAAATCATTCTAAGTTAATAAAAAAAACTATATTTTCAAAATGCATGACTTACGTACACGATGAAAACGAATACTCCATCATTAGGTCTTAACTAAATTTCTATGGGACCGTCCTGGAAATATATTTTTTCGTATAAATGAAATCAAATATACATAAAAAATAACTTTTTTCATCGATTAATGAAAGATATAATATACAATCTAGCTGAATAACTGTTCTCACAATAAACATATCCTCATACTGTATCCCTAACAGACTAGTCAGAGAGGATGGAACATCAAGCATCGCGGACCTTACATACTTCTTTAGCCTCCACAAATTCATCCTCATTTTCCTCATACACTTTCGCCTAGGTATGCGAGTGATTTGACGTTTCAGTCAGACTATTTGATCTTCATAAGTCAGCCTTGGTCTACTTTTGCTTCTGCTACCACTCGCTTGTTCTCACAATAATACTTATTTTTGCTCCGACAATTCACATGCAACCAACTTTAACATCTACGAGCTAGACGATCATGTTTTATTTTATAGAAGATTAACAATACCAGTTTATCAATGTTACTAAATCTTGTTGTTAATTTTTCCAAGCAAGCACGTGCTTATAAACTAGGCCAATGGCATGGTTCAAACTTGGGTCACTGTCGTGTGAAGTTAGACCTCAAATCTTGAATGTAGAGCTTTTGTGTAGTTGATGATTTACGATAGAATTCGGAAGAAGTACGGTATCGTGAACGCGCGTACCTATCACGGAATAGACATTATGACGTTCTAACGCGACTAGACGACATTAACCGCTTGATCCGGGTTGCTGATATTGTCAGTTTATATTGACGTCAGTGCTTAATGGATAAAGTTGGTCACACTAATAAATTACAGTAGCTTCAGTGTTAACGCTCGTCGGTAAAGTAAATGATGTTAAATAAACAAGTTCGCAAAATAAAAAATAATCGTACAATGATGTTTTTAATGCTTTTTTACCGTTTATGGCATGTTTATAAGGAAGGTGGTGGTTTTCATGTGCTTTTACGTATATAATGAGATTATATCATTTAAATATATATAATGTATGTAATTCATAAATTTTATGCTTCTAACAAATATACCTAAATCGTGTGTAGTCTAAACATTTTTTAATTTGTGCAATAATCATAACCATCCCCAATAAAAATACTGTTACGACGACTGTTTTACTGTTTCGACGACTGTTTTAGGGTATATACGCGAAATCTATAATAGTATAAATCAAATCATCTATAATAGTATAAATAATAATAATGCGCCAGACTAATAATATGATCAGTAATTGCATTTTTTCAGGGTATCCAATTATATTATAATTAAGTATGTTATAAATTACGGATCTTGGATGTAGTCGAATTTTCAAATATATTTTCACAATCCATATTCATAAAAATTCAGCCTCCGTATGTTTATGCTCACCAAACTCGAAAATTAATCGATATATGGTAGAAATGTTCATTTGTTCAACGCACGCCACAGCAACGTGGCTAGGAAATGGCCAGTATCGTGTAATATGAATAGAAAATTCATTGCAGAAAATTCTTTGGGATTCACCAACCCGGAACGAAAAAAAAGTCTGACATAAAGCGGTCTCACCCCCAAGGAGCTGCGTACTTGTATTCCACGTTTCTTCTGATTCAGTGAAAAAAAGAACTAAGTATATGGAACTTGTATAGGCGATGGACTTGCAGAATATCACTATTATGGTTCTGCTTTGCCATCTGAAAGAATGTGGCGTCAAGATGTGAATTTGTTGCGCATTGATGCACTATTCTCTCTGAATATGGAACGGCGTTACGTTTTGTCTTTAAGAAGTAAGTTGAATGCAGAAGTCAGTGTGAAATGTTATCAGCAAAGTCAATAAATACCAGTAAATTTGTTTACCTTAAACACATAACGCATAAGCACGTGAAGAGTGGTTGTGTTGTAATGGGCTGAGAAAGTTGGAAAGCGATTTGCGACAAACATTCAGTATGATGAAACAGTAAAGGGTAGATAGCATAAATGTTAATTTTCACATAAATGCGTAACTCGCGTTGTAATTTGCATAAGTTTGCTTTACCATTTGCTAGTTACTTACGCAGAATTTATATTTCAACCCATTTGTTTTAATTATAAGGAAAATTGTCGTATGCGTATGTGTGAATTTGTCGTCCATATGCATAATATACCTGCGTAACTTGTACAGGTTACCAGGTATTGTCAGCGGCAGTATTTTTTTTGATAATGCACGAGCAACCAACGCAGGTATCTGGTACCCAGCTCCCTGGAGATGAGACAGAGTTATGTAAGGCTTTTATCCACAAAATCTCCTGCAGTCGTCATCTTTGGCGCATTGTGGAGGGGCTCCAAGATCTTATGCGGTACGCTCCGGAGCTCCTCTCGCGCCGTGCTGTAGCATTTCTCCGGGAGGCAGGTACAGAGTTCCGCCTGCGCCCTCGTAATGCCATGACAGCCCAAACGATACGTATGTTGTCGTCCACTTCGGGGTCGTATGGCCCCAGTCCGATCGGCCGCAACCTCGAATGCCTCCTTAATAACCTCTTACGACAAACAGGGTACGCCGTAGCCTTATTTTCAGGCCCTGGGCTGTGACAGCCGCAACCTGTGGTCCATTTCGCTTCAACCTATGCATTTAATTAATATACACGGTCTCTTATTATCTAACGACCACAGGAATAAATAAAGTACTAATACACCTGTGTTACGTCAAACAGTAGTTGTTTTAAATCGTCAATCGCTATGTTCTATTGTTATATGTTTCTGTTTCTATTTATGTAAAAATAAAATAGTTCTGATAATTTTCCTTCAGCATAGTACAGTAAAACACAAAGGATATGGCGCGTTGTTAATCTTCGTTCGCGCAACGCAGTCACGAAAAGACGATCGACGAAAATATCCGAAATGCTAAATCAATTTTATAATCAATCTGAAGCAACAGTCTTAAGGTGGGAAAATTATTGCAGTAATGTTTATTTTTTTAAATGTTTATTATACGACGCTTACGTGGAGACAAAACCTGAAAAGTATTTAAATGTAAATCATTCAATTTCCCTCGATTGTGTTTTTAAAGGACGTCCTCTTTAATGACAATTTAATTACAGTTATAAAAAAGTAACGCTTAATTTATCATTTATCACTAAGTGTATCCTCAAATAAAATACGCGCAATCATAATGGCGTTCGATGGCCGACTGAAAGAGGCGTCGTCATACCATAAAGCGCCAAATCAATCAACCAATGCCGGCCTAACGCGTATTGATATAGCGTCAGGATGGAACTAACTGATTAGCCATTCTATTTCCCGCACCTTTAAAATTGTGTCAACTTCGTAGGTACTTCGGTAAGCCATATAAGATGTGTACACATTGTTCTTAATTTTCATGATTTTTGTCAAATTAACAATTTAAGAAATAAAAAACCGGCTAATTGTACGTCGTATATGAATGTAATATTATGCAATTCTGATAATTATCCCTTAATGAATTAACACAGCGTTTTGAATTCTTTTCACATTAGCAAATATTGAGGTGATTTTCGAAAAACTAAAAAAATTGAGTCAAACATTAACATTTTTAATTCACAGAATAAAAAAAATTTAATTCGCTGGCCCACATTTTGATCCCAAATAACTCGTTCTATTACTTTATATTTAAACTTTAAAAACTAACCACCAGAATTGAAAACTACTTTTGAAGTTCAGGTCAGTCTTTGGGCTATCACTAACTACAACACTTTCAAATTACGCAATTGTTTATATTAAATAATCTCCTAGAAAAATGGCTGTGATAGATAGACTGTCACACAGATAGATGTTTGTTTTTCAATTTTGGAATCCTTGAGTTTATTAATTAATTATGTATCATAAATAATCTAATCAGTTTATGACACTTTGGGAGTGTTACCTGATATTATAAATTAATAAAAGACGACAGACTTACTGCAGTTTAATTAGAGTTATTTGTAGTAATTTAAGGAGAGAAATAGTTATCCAAGTAATTAAAAAAAATAAAGTTCAATTAACGTGCTAACAGCGAGAGCTCTCGTGTTTGTTTTCTCAGTGTAAAACTCATAATATCGATACGTCCTCTATTACTCAAAAATACTCAAATCAACTGTGTGAAAAAACTCACAATAAACAATTTTTAGCTGTCAATATATCGTGCTTACAGACTTTAATATCCTTATGTATATACATAATATGTTGTGGAATTTTAAAAACTCTTACAGTTATTTTTATCAAGGTGAATATATGTAGTGATGTTAAATATTTCATAGATAGACTTACTCGAACTAAAAAAAGCAAATACACTCATGCAAACATCGCATACCAGAATAAACACTCAGTCCCTGAGATTTCGAGTCTTTAGGGTTTGGCTTTTATTTTTCAATTATAGCATGCTCACTGTCCTTGAAAACAAGTTGGATAAAGCTGTAAAGATATGTATTTAAAATCAATAAATATTCACATAAATATTGTTATTGATAACTAAAATATTTAAATTAATAACTATGATTTCGTCAGTAGTGACTTAGCGTCAAAAAACATGTTATTGTGACGCATTTGAAGACAAGAAAACACATTGCTTACATATTCGTAAATGAACAACAGAACTTGTATTTCGAACTACAATTTATTGCACTCAAAATTAATCGTTTCCACATCCATTTACTACTTTTAAATTAACTATTGTAAACTTTAGTTTAAGGACTCCAGCAATAAATTCACGGAATTGCAGCTGTTCCACCTGGTGGAGTTTTATTAAAATACGAGTTTGGTTTAGTTTTACATTTTTAATTTATTTTCCTTATTTTTAATGTTGAAAATAAGATAAATGCAGTAGAAATATGTGCGGTGTCACCCTTGTGGACAAAATAAGCAATGAAGAGATGAAAAAAGGAAGAAAGGAATGTTTAGATGGTTTGTTCACACCGCCACATGGAAAGAATGAGTGGTGAAGGACTGATGAAGAAAATCTAGAATCTATAGAGGGAAATTGAGTGGCAGCAGAAGCCAAGGAAGACCAAGGCCGACTTAACAAGGTCAAAGAGTCAGAGTGTTAGCTGACCTAGACGAAAATGTGCGAGGAGAATGATGAGAATTGAGGAGGCGAAAGAAGCATTTACATTTGACTACCCCGTTAAGTGTGAATTAAATATAAATGTGAATTTAATATAAAAATATTGCTCCACGTCATATTTTTGCCCCACGTGTTATACATTTTTGAAATGGCTTAACCGAGCTCCTAAAATTGATTTCTATCATGACGACGTTTGATTAAAATTTATTGACGCCATATCAAAATGCCGCAATGATTTTTTCAAAAAACAGCCAAACTGACTAATTAACTTATATAAAGACGAATTTTAAGACACCTCATACATTAATATTGATTAAGTGGTTATGTGTCTATGAGGAACCCATCGACCTATCGCTTTAAGCCAATGAAGAGAGCAGATGAATGCATGCGTACAAACATCACAGCTAAAATCATAGCATTCCTATTCTTCGCTGTAATCGAGTAATTAATAATTTTCACGCTTATTTGTTTAACTTAAATCACATAAATCACGGCAGATATCATTGTCCGGATGATCGCAGATAAAAAATTATACACGGATTTGTAGGTACTTATGGTATATAAGAACCGCGAAGCTTGGCGTTCCGTTCTCTCTGACTATCCCGTTAGGGATACAGCGCGAAGATATGTATGTATGTATATAAATTGCTATATGTATATCGTTTCAAATTTTTTATTATATACTAGCTGTAATCTGCCACGGTTTGCTGCGGCTCAGTATATTACGTATATGAAAACATGCAAGTATCGGAATACGACGTCATGTCAAAATTTCAAAGCAATCGGTGAAGAACTTTCCGAGATTTAAGATTTTGAACAAACAAACGTTTACACTTTTACCTATTTATACACATTTTATAGTGTTTTTATATTGTTTTAAGTCAGGTTATTTTTAACGAAATGGTAACATTTTATTGTACGGTATTTTTATTGTGTACCAGTTTTAAATTAAGTATTATACAGAGTTCAAGCTAGTTGTGTGTCTAGATTTTATTTGACAAATATATATTACTAGCTGTACCCGCGACTTCGTCCGCGTGGAAAAATGTTCCTTGACCTCTTTAGGTTACTGAGGTTACCCGAGGTACTCATATTGTTGGTGTTAGAAAAAAAGTTATTCTCTATAGTGGAACATCTGCCATATGACGTCACATATACAAAAACCTGCGTATTCCATTTCATTCGATACCCATATTGTTAGTTTTGAACGAAAAAGTTATTTCCTTCTATGGAACATCCGCCATATTGGATTTATGATGACGTCACATATACAAAAACCTTCTCCTGCGTATTCCATTTCATTTGATACCCATATTGTAGGTAATGAACAAAAAAATTATTTCCTATTAGGGAACATCCGCCATATTGGATTTATGATGACGTCACATGTCCAGAAACGTTCCCCTATGTATTTCATTTCATTTGATACCCATATTGTTGGTGTCGAACGAAAAACTTATTTCCTATTATGGAACATCCGCCATATTGGACTTATGATGACGTCACATGTCCGGGAATTTTCCCCTGCGTATTCCATTTGAAACTGAACATTACTGCAGAATTGGGTTTGTTGCCCGGTCATACTTTCCCCACACGGTTACAGAACTGCCTTGACCATATCATGATGAAAACCATTTACTCCGCCAAGGTATTTGTCATAGATTCCACGGTGACAGATCATGCATCCGTATTACTACATCTCACAAGTAGCTATACCTACTCTATAGGTATTGCCCCAGTTCTAAAAACAGACTATTTGGCAGCTCTTAAATTTATTGAGATGACAGATTTTTCATTTATAACAACTTCCTCTAATGCTAATGAGGCAGCTTCAAAATTCGTGGAATTATTATCTTTGGCAGTGACATCTAATACTAAAGTGATCGTGGTTACTCGAAGGAAAAAGACACTAAAGCCATGGATTACCCCTGGGTTGCTAAAGTGTATTAGGCATAGAGACAAACTCCATCAATCACTTAAAAAAAGACCTAATAACGAAATTCTGATCATAACTTATAAAAGGTATAGAAATTTCTGTAACTCACTACTGAGAAAACTAAGAAGGGAATACGACAAAAGTCTTCTAGCTAATGCCAGAAATAATAAGCAGATATGGACAGCCATTAAGTATATAGCTAATATTAAGAATAATAAAAGTTCATCCGATGAGTTATTGGGTAAAGGTAGTTTTAAAGAAAATGCCCAGCAAATTGATATTATAAATAACCACTTCGCAAAAGTTGGACCGAACCTAGCCAAAGAAATTTTAAATTCTATGGAAAGCAATAGCTGTAGAAGGGAAGTAAGGCATGACTTTAAATATACTAGTATCTCAAATTCTATTGTTCTGCTCCCCCCTGATGAAGCAGAGGTAGAGTCACTGATTATAAATCTTAAAAATGATTCTGCCGTCGGCTGGGACTCTATTCCTAATAAGTTCCTTAAAATGACCAGAACTGTTATAACTCCGCCACTCACTAAACTCCTACAACTTTGCCTAAATCAAGGAATCTTTCCTAAAGTTTTCAAACGCTCTCTTATTACTCCAGTATATAAGAGTGGAGATCGAGATAGGGTTGCCAATTACAGGCCAATCTCTGTACTCCCGGCTCTATCCAAAATATTAGAAAAGCTTTTAAATAATCGGCTTATGAAATTTTTAGAGCAACATAATCTCTTGTCGCCTTGTCAGTACGGTTTTAGGTCGGGAAAAAGCACGGAAGATGCAGTTAGAGATTTCTCAAATTGCGTCACAAACAGCCTTGACAAAAAACAGAAATGTTTAGGTGTCTTTCTCGACCTAGCTAAGGCATTCGACACTGTCTCGATTCCAATTCTGATAAATAAACTGGAACGAATCGGCATACGAGGCCTTCCCCTTGCAATATTTAAAGACTTCCTGTGTGAACGTTTTCAAAAAGTCAAAATAGGGAATGTGATTAGTTCGGATATGGCAACTACTTTCGGTGTCCCACAAGGCAGCATTCTCGGCCCGAGTCTCTTTCTCATCTACATAAATGACCTTTGTCAAATACAACTCGATAAAGGAAAAATTTTTACGTACGCGGATGATATGGCACTTGTTTTTAGTGGAGAGACTTGGGACGAAGTTCGCCAAAATGCTGAAGAGGGCTTACATAAGATTTCCTGTTCGTTAAGACAAAACTTACTTACTCTCAATCTTTCCAAAACATCTTTTATTAAATTTCACCTACCTAGAGCGCAACTAGACTCTTTTGAACTCACTGTACACTCTTGCAATATGAAGGATCAATCGTGTCTATGTCTTCCGATCACTATGTCAAAGACAATTAAGTACCTTGGAGTATTAATGGACGAGAACTTGAACTGGTATTCTCAAATAGAGGCAGTCGCGACGCGAATCAGAAAACTTGTATGGGTATTCAGAAATTTGAGATATGTCGCGGATTTCTCTTTGCTGCGTAATATATATTTCGCTTTAGGCCGCTCGGTGCTCACATATTGTTTGGGGGTGTGGGGCGGAGCCTGTCAGACTCGAATGATGCAGCTTGAAAGAGCGCAACGATCGTTACTGAAAACAATAACATTCAGTCCATGCCGGTTCCCTACCATACAATTGTATGAAAAATGCCGAGTTTTGACCGTAAGACAATTACATATCTTTAAACTGGTTACAAACCAACATCGACGTACGCCTTTTGATCCCGAATTATACATAAATAAGCGTATAACGCCAAATGTCATTGAACATGTCACAAAACGTACAGCGTTTGCTAGAAGACAGGAGGGCTATCTTTCAGTGTATTTGTACAATAAAATAAATAAAATGATCAATTTTTACCCATTGTCTTTTCACGAATGTCAGTACAAAGTCCGAAATTGGCTGCTTTCATTATCTTACACAGAAACAGAAGAATTATATAATACATAAATAATCGCATACATTAATAATAGCACCCATGAACCCACACATACGCGCACGCACGCACGCACGCACGCACGCACACACACACACACACACACTCACTGACTCACACACACTCAGACACACACACACTCTCTCTCACACACACACACACACACACACACACACACACATACATAATACGTACTTTTATATTTTATTTGTTGTTTTAGTTGGTATCTGCATGTCAATCAAATTAGTTTTAATTAGTGTTTGTAATTACTAAAACTAATAGTATTATTTATATAACATAGTTACTTACCCCTACGCCTAACACGTACGTAATTGAATTGTGATAAGTTTTGGAGAAGATACTGACTCCTGAGATACAGGTTATACACCTAGTTCAGGAGACAGAGACTTTATGAATTTGTAAAATATGTATGAATAAAGAATTTAGTATTATTATTATTATTATTATTATTTCATTTGATACCCATATTGTTGGTGTTGAACGAAAAAGTTATTTCCTATTATGGAACATCCGCCATATTGGATTTATGATAGCGTCACATATACATAAACCTTCCTTTGCGTATCCCACTTCATTTGACACCCATATTGTTGGTATTGAACAATACTCCGAGAAACCTAGAACATGACACCCATGTAGATCTATCAAAAAAAAAAAAATATTCACCATCTTAGATTACAAAATGAACGTCATTTTCGTAATCAGCACCCCGAGGTACTTAGAATTTGACAGCCATATCGATTTATCCAAAAAAGTAATATTCGCCATCTTGGATTTGAAAATAAAAGTCATTTTCGTAATCAGCACCCCGAAAAACCTAGAATTTCATACCCATATCGACTTATCCAAAAAAAGTAATATTCGCCATCTTGGATTTGAAAATGAACATAATTTTCGTAATCAGCACCCCGAGAAACCTAGAATTTGATACCCGTATCGATTTATCCAAAAAAAGTAATAATCGCCATCTTGGATTTGAAAATGAATATCATAACATTCGCCATATTGGATTTATGGTGACGTCACACATGTATCTACCTTCCCCTGCGTATTCTATTTTATTTGATACCCATATTGTTAGGGTTTAGCATTATAAAGTTCCCCTATAAAGTTTCATCCCCTTTTTCACCCCTTTAGGGGTAATTTTTAATAAAAAGGAAAACTATGTTTTTTTAATGGAAAAGGTGTATCTCTGTACCAAATTACATCTTAATCGGCTCAGCGTTTAAAAATTTCCCATACGAAGTTTTATCCCCCTTTTCACCCCTTTAGGGGTAGATTTTTGAAAAATAAAGTAGCCTATGTTCATTCCCTGGTGTCAAACTATCTCCATGTCTAATTTTATCGGAATCGGTCCGGCGGTTTAGCCGTAAAAACCAAGCAGACAGACAGGCAGACAAACAGAGACTCGCATTTATAACATTAGTATCCCCTATAAAGTTTCATCCCCCTTTTCACTCCTTTAAGAGTAGATTTTTGGAAAAAAAGAAGTCTGTGTTTTTTAACAGAAAAGGTTTTATCTATGTACTAAATTTCGTCTTAATTGGTTCAGCGGTTTAGCATTTCCCCTATAATGTTTCATCCCCCTTTTCACCCCTTTAGGGGTAGATTTTTGAAAAAAAGAAAACTATTTTTTTTTTAATAGAAAAGGTGTATTCTGTACCAAATTACATCTTAATCGGTTCAGCGGTTAAAAATTTCCCATACAAAGTTTCATTCCCCTTTTTACCCCTTTAGGGGTAGATTTTTGAAAAATAAAGTAGCCTATGTTCATCCCCTGGTGTCAAACTATCTCTATGCCAAATTTTATCGAAATCTGTCCGGCGGTTTAGCCGTGAAAACGGAACAGACAGACAGAGAGACTTTCGCATTTATAATATTGGGTCCTTACATATGAAATTGGTGTTTTGTACGGGAGGAATATAAAGTCAATTTTTTTTTTGTAAAATATATTTAATTAATCAAAGTATGCACTGTTGTTATCTATGCACTTTTGCCATCTCATAGGTAGTTCATTGATCCATTTACTAAAAAAACCATGGGGGCGAGAATCAATAAACTCTTTGAAGGCGGTTTGGACTGCCGCATCGGAGTTGAATTTTTTTCCTTGTAAGAAGTTGTCCAAATTCCGGAAAAAATGGTAATCTGTTGGAGCAAGGTCCCGGGAGTACGGTGGATGTCGCAGACATTCCAATTGTAGCTCATCTAACTTAGTGGTTGTTTGTTGTGCAGTGTGTGGTCTTGCGTTGTCGTGAAGCAGCAGTGGCCTAGAGCGATTGACCAATCTCGGTTGTTTAGCAGCTAGTTCTTCCTTCATGGTTTGCAGTTGCTGACAATAGATATCTGCCGTAATCGTTTGGCCAGATTTTAGAAAGCTGTAGTGAACGACACCGGCGCTAGTCCACCAAACACTCACAAGTTACTTTTTCTGAGTCAATTTTCGTTTAGGGCAGGATTTGGCTGGGTCTCCAGGGTTCAGCTATTGCAACGAGCGCTTCCGATTATCGTACAATATCCACTTTTCATCACAAGTAATGATTCGATTTAAAATCCCTTCATTATTGTGTCGGTTGAGCAAAGTAATACAGCAGTCGACGCGTGTTTGCAAGTTCGATTCACTCAATTCATGAGGTACCCATCGTTCAATTTTTTTTACTTTCCCGATTTGCTTCAAGTGGATTAATACAGTTTTGTCACTTACCCCGAAGCCTGCAGCTATCTCTGAAGTGCTTTGTGATGGATCCGCTTCCACAATAGTCTTTAATTCTTCATTTTCCACTTTGGTTTCCGGCCGTCCACGGGGTTGGTTCTGAAGGTCGAAATTTCCAGAACAAAAACGTTGAAACCAAAAACGTGCCGTGCTTTCTTTTGCGACACCAGCGCCGTACACATCATTAATCCTTCGAGCTGTTTCTGCAGCACTGGTGCCACGGTAGAACTCGTACTCGTAAATATACCGATATTTCATGTTTTCCATTGTGCGGTAATAAGCGACGCCAAAGAAAAAAATAATGAGGAAAAAAACAAATGAATGACTGTTTTCAAAACTCAAATGTAGCAGCTAGATGAATTTATAAATTTGAATTTGGAATTCTTAACCAAAGAGGAGATATTTCAGATCAAAGTGGTCAGTACGACAAAACGCTAATTTCATATGTAAGGACCCAATATTAAGTATGGAAGTATGGATTATCGAGTTTTTTGTCTCCATTCAAAGGTCTTTGTTGATAAACGTAGTAAACACGTAGCACAAATAAGTTTAAAAAAGTTTCAAATATTGAATACGCACAAACAGATGATTTTTAACTCACTGGAATCCTTTTAAATTAAGATGTTGCTGTGATAGAGGTTAAATTGGGATTATAGTGATGTTAATTAATTTTAAAAATGAACTAATAAATTTTCGGCTCGGAACTTTTAAAATCATCGTGTAGCCATGTAACTAAACTGCACGTCATATATATATGTAAAAAAACCTCGGTCACCCCACCTTTGCCCTGTACGATATCCGCCCCTCACCTATGAACCGATTCCATTTTGCCTTATGATCGTATTTCAATTCATTTATTTCATCAAAAGAAAAGTATCGATAACTATCTATAACGGATAGGTCACCTGAACTTACCTAGAATTTGTAGCCTAATCGTAGTTTCGACGGTAAGAGTATAATATCAAATCTATATAGAAAAAGCATCGATACTATTTAGGCAATGCTGTTATTACCATATCGAATCAGCAAATTAAAATTTCTAAGCACAAGATATTTATTGCAAACATTTATTTTACCATGTTTTTTAAAAAAGGAGGAGGTTCTCAATTCGTCTGTATGTTATTATTTTTTTTGTATGTTTGTTACCTCACATCTCCGTCATTTATGAACCGATTTCGAGAATTCTTTTTTCGTTTGGTAGATAATACTTCAGAGGTGATTCCATTTAAATTTCATCGATATTGGAGCTTGGACTTCGAAGATACACTAAATAACACCTTTATTTATGTTGATGATTCTCTTGTAGGTATATTGTTGCGCTCCGGAATTAGAAAGAAGTTAATTGCAGACCTGCCCTAGATATTTATTTAGGTCAAAAGGGAGAAATAAAATTTTTTTATTAAAAAAAATTAAACCACCTTCAAAAAAAACACTGAAAAGTATAAAATAACTATCCTTTACTAATTAAAACTCAAGTACAGTTAAAATAACTTTATAAATACAATACACATACCTATATAATTAAATTTGACAGTTATTGAAGTCGGTGCCAAATCAATGTGCTACAACAGAAAGTCTATTAGTTAGTTTGGTAAGCTTGGCACCGACTTCAGTAACTGTCAAATTTAATTATATAGGTATGTGTATCGTATTTATAAAGTTATTTTAATTGTACTTGAGTTTTGATTAGTAAAGGATAATTATTTTATACTTTTCTTTTTTTTGAAGGCAGTTTAATTTTTTTAATAAAAATTTTTTATTAACTCGTTTTCTTGTATGTCTTTTCGTTAGGGTTCTATGCGGAACCCTATTACTAAATGTATTTATTATAACCTCATTAAAAATTTTAAAAAGATTCAATAACTTCCCAAAGGCAATATTAAAAAGCAGAAAATAATTATTTAAATAAAAAAAAATCTGACATGCCACGTTTTTAAAAATATTAAGCTATGAAAATACTTGTACGATTTATAACTAGAAACGTGGGGAGCATGCAATATACATACAAATAATAGTAAGGAGTGGAAAGAGTACAGTAATTGTTGAACTCGCACAACACTATTTCGATTTCGTTTGTGATTTAGGCAAATTATTCACGCATCAATATATATTGCATGCGCCCCTCCTTTTTCGCTTTAAATCTTAGAAGTATTTTCATAGCTAATTGAAATGAGTGGTACTTATGTTAATTTTTTTTATTTAAATATTTAGATCGTTTCGATACTAGAAGATCAAGTAGCAGTATCACAACAAGTATCGATACAATGTACTTGGTATCGAATCAAAACTATGGAATATGTTATGCTTTATATTCGTATTTATTTGTATCGGTTTATCTCCATTCCATATCCACACAACAGAACGGTATAGAACGGTAACAGAAGCCAAAGAAGACCAGATTGACTTATGACGATCAAATATCTAGAGTATTAATTAGCTGACGGAAACGTCAAAAGCACTTACGTGCCTCGTGATAGAAAATGGATGAGATTTGAAGAGGTGAAGATGTATGCGAGGCCAGCGATGCTGTAGTGCCAAGCATCGCTGGCCTCGCATCCGTTTAGTTTACTCTGTTACACATACAACATGAGTATAAATATGTATGTATGCATAGTACCATATGTTGTACTAGCTGTGCCTCGCGGTTTCACCCGTGTTAAATTAGATATTTTTCCTATAAAAAGCAGCCCAGATTACTCTTTGAAAAGTCCTTTATCTGTCAATGAAAATCTCGTCAAAATCGGTGTAGCCTTTTCGGAGATAATCCCGGACAAACAAATAGACAGACAGACAGACAAAACTTTTGGTTTCGTGAAAATAACAAAGTAAGGCTAAGAAAAAGTCTTTGTTTTGAAATCACAGACAGACATTTCAATTTTATTTATATGTTAAACATGTGTAACCAGTTGTAAAAACTCCCAATTTTTGAAAGCAAACTCATCACGTCGCTTTTACCAGCTTTTACTGAGGCGGATTCGTGCTTTTTAAATATTAAATGGAGGCGCGGCAGCAGACCTAACCAATGAATCTCATTTTATTATTCACGTAAATGTAAATACCTTCTCGTTTCTTAATATATTGAGTAAACATTTTGCAGGAACTGGGTCACTCACCCGCTAAATTAAATCTGATTTTATTATGGCGTAGATACGTAAAAGGCCGTGTATATACCGATAACATAATAAGACATTACGAGAATTCAATAAGGATAATAAAACCTATAGAGATTTCACTTTATTACATTCAATAGAAAAAATAATGACTTCATCTTCATCTTTGATATTTCGGTCTTCTGATACAACAGGAAATCTGATTTTAGGTGTCGACAATATAAACTATGTTTAACAGATACATAATATTTATATAAATTGGGATTTTCACAAATAGACGATTCTAAAAAATACGATGAATTTTTATATTTTTACTTATCCTCCGCTCTTTCTAAAAAACTTCTGAAATGTTTACCTAAATCTTCACACGGTCCATTGCACTGAATTTGCCGTTATTTCGCCGATTCAAGTGTTCTGCGTCTGCGGACACATTTTTTATTGTTTTTGAAATAGAGATGATAAAACAATTATTTATCGTGACAGGACCAAATCTTATAACTTTTTCGAAAGGTCTCCAACGTCAGCAAAACACTTTAAACATAAATGTCGATATCGTTTTGATTTTAGAAAGCAGACTATACTACTACTAACCACCACATCGTACCAATGTGCCTGTCAATGAAACAATTAATGAATTTTGTGTTCAAGAAAAAACTTAATGGCAATGAATGATATTGCCACAAAAAAAATGATTTCTTGGGAACTCTAAAGACCGGCAAATATAAATCTTTATATAAGAATATTTCCTAGTAGTAGAAACATCTGTATAAATTAGTCAACTAATACAATGAATTCATCATTTTTCTATGTGAAATGAAAAAATTAGCAAAAAGTTTTTGTAAATTACAATTGTCGGGTTGTGGGGTGCTTTCAATCAGGACGATTAATCCAAGTTAATTAATGTTCGCGTCCCCGTATAATTAGGACCGATTCCGTTTTTCAGCGACAGTTCTCGCTTGTAAGTAGTAAGTGTTAATTAATATTGCACCACGACATAAATAGAATAATTTCCTAATTCTAAAAAAATAGTAAGTACATAATATAATTTACATAGTATTTTTGCTATGAAAAATTGCTGGGGCGGGAAATAGGGCTCTTTTCTTAGGGTATCCATGGCGGGATAGAGAACAATAGGTACGTAACTTCTATTGAAACTACTAAAACTGGGACTGTGAAATCTTCAACTTTTCGACAGTTTGGCTCACCCATGTCATTACTATTTGTATTTTTTTATCAATAGTAATATTAACTTGTAATAATTTTCCTTGTATACAATTATGCAAAATTGTTTTGTTTTCATTGTAAACTAACGTTAACAAAAAACGTTCGGTTATGTCTTAATTTCGGCAATTCATTATTTATTTTTAGAGGCAAGCGTCAAGGTTGCAATTTAAAGTTTAGCAATAACTTCGTAATATGGAATACTCGAGTGGTAACTTCACCTCGGCGAAAGCATAGTTAAATGCAGAAGCAGTTCGTCGACCTGCCTTCTGACGTCAGTGGATACTGCATCTTAGCTTACAGCACAACTAAATGATAGATTTACTGCTCCCTCGCAGTTACACTGCATTTGCAAGGAATAAACAGTTTTCGTAGAGTTCATTTCCCATATAAAGTATGTACGTTCTTTAATGCATTTGGAAAAAACATAATTTACTGATCAAATGAAACGTGACTATGAAATTAAATAACAAATTATTCAGCAATATTAGCAATATTTCACAGGTCGTGAAATTACATATCTATCTATATATTAACTGACTGACGTATCACCGCACAGCCCAAGCCGCTGTCTAGAATTTAGATACCTACTTGCAATTTTGCACAGAAATTTCAGAGGTTCCTTGTACTAAGAGGAGTTTTAGAAAAGTCAAACCCTAAGGAATCCAGAGTTAACATTCCTTTATGAATATAATTTCTTTTTAAGATTTTAAGAACAACCAAATATATTAAACACATATTTGCCGTTTCGTAAAATCACCCTTTTGGGTAGAAAAACTTTGACAGTTGCGAGAAACAGGGAGTTAAGTTATAAAAACGGTAATAGAAATATTAAACATCACATCTAGTATCAACCATATTTATCAAAATTTTCAAGTGAAATCATTAAATTATCGAAATTTCTAATGTAGTAAAAAGTATGATAGCATACGTCTCTTTAGCGCATTGTCATGATACAAAGACACGCAAGGGATTCTGGGATGAATTCCCAGTCAAGTCAGTTTGGTAACACGCACTTTACTAAATTGTGCGTGATTATCTTCATTCAAGACCTTATGAGATAAAAAATCAAATGGCTTAGTGTCACATACATTCATAATAGGTATATCATTTAGTAGATATATTTCATAAAACATTCTAAAAGTGATCATAAATTGTTAGAAGAAATGATTGTACAAACAGTAATACATGCTCTTACAATAGTAGCGAGTTGTTAAGGAATTTTAATAAAATTACTTGCAATTGATATGAATATTATGGAAAGCGCAGTATTGATTCTCGATTTAAATACTAGGCATGAAATGAAGAACTCTAGTCAATATAATTTTTATGTTGTAGTTACGCCATTTTTACAGTACAGAGAAACATCGTTAAAATAATGATTATGATTATTATTCACTTATTATTTACTCATGTTTTGTATGTAGTTATGTTATTTTATATCTACCTTGTATTAACATATGTAGAGAATAAAGAAATAAAATTGAACACTATTGTCTTACTCGTACCACTTACTGAATATCCATTATAATATTATAATTAGGTGCTATTGCTTATTATTACTGACAAACGTATATTACAATATCCTATGAGTGTAAATTTAACCAATGTCAAAAATCGCTGGTTCTATCACCTACATCAAAATATTACATCAATAATTATAAGAGTGAGAGCTCTACACGGCTCTACCTTGCCTTTAATTTTCGATCGAGTCCCGGTCTTGCCCCTATCATTATCAAAGTTATTATCTTTAAGTGGTGCGGTTAGTCTGTTTTTGTTACAGATACTATACAACTATCACTATAAACAGTTTCTGAAACAAGTAGCTACACACTAATTCAATTACTCAACGCAATTGCGTTGATGTTCTCCACTCTCCGCAACACTGCCTTAACTTAGTTAACGGTGGAATGTATAAATAATTGGCCATGTAATTCCGAAAAACTTTGTTCTTGGTTTGCTCTAATATAGTTAGTTTTAAAAACGAAAAAGATACAAAATAGATCTTTTCATGAGAGACAATTAAAGGTTTTGATTTATTAGTATGTAATGTAAGTACATACTCGTAAATATTTTTTTGTTTTTAGGACCGCTGGCACGGCGGTAGGGCATCTCTACCTTCTAACCCGGGGTCCTAAGTTCACGGACGAGTTAATATAAGAAACAAATCTTTCTAAATTGTCTCGAAGTTTGGTCGTTACTAGGAATTCCCCCGGTTCGTTATGTAATACCCATAGGACGCCAGCTTAGGCTGAGGTCTTATAGTTGATACAATTGTCCAGAGTACTTATTGCTATTATTTAAATGTGTCAATCAAAAGAGAGGTAAATTTTGGACAAATCATTAATTTATTTCAGCTTTAAAAATTTATCAACTGCGAGATAGACTCGCGCATATAGGATAATCCCATCCTATATCCTATCCTTATAATATTTATACACGTACATATGTACATATCTTCACGCTGTATCCCTAACGGGGTAATCAGAGAGGACGTGACGTCAATATTTGTAAACTGGTTAAATTTCTTTCTGGAAATTTATAACTGTTTTGTATTTTTACTGTAAATATTTATATTCCTTGAAACTTCCAAAACTCTAGGTTCATTAGTATCAAAAATAAGGGGGAAGGCAATGGTCAAGTTTAATAAGGGTATATAATATATACTTTGCCCTATTTTTAATTCTCCTAAGTGGAAATTATGTGAGTTAACATAATGTACTACTGTACCAAGTCAAATTTGTATGTTGCTTAGTTTCTGAGAAAAATCGATTTCACCCGTACTACCATGAGTTTACGCCGTCCATACTCGATAGTGAACCCGTCAAAATTTTGTATGACAATTCTTAGTACACTGTAGCTACCGCTACGCTTTTGATAGCGAGTATCGACGCCGGTAACACTTGGAAGAGCCCCTAACCAACGGGCAGTCGAACGGACGAATGCATAAGTGATGATGATCTCAAAAGAGTTTTACCTTTTAAGTTACAGAAGCCTAAAAATTAACGTGAAGATGTTTGTTGTGCACTGATGTTCCGTACACCCTAAATGGGCAATAAATAGTATAGAGTTAATATCAGAATTTTATAAAAAGCTATAAATGTGTAAGTAATAAACAAATATTGTAAGTTGGTATAGGTACTTTAATTACACAATACGTAGTGCTATCATAGCATTGAATGCAATTGTAATTTACAGTACATTCAAAATATACTATAAATCTTACCATCGAATTACTAATAAAGGAGTTCTTCGTTTTTCCAGCTTCAATTCGTTTCGCCACTTGCTTTTCAATAAATATAAATTTATTGTTCATGTATTTATTTAATATGTATATTGTATATAATGACGTAGACCAAGTATTCTTGAAGTACCTATTTACATAACAGGTACATGTAGTACATCTATATGTAGTTTTAGACAAAAATTCAGCTAGTTCTTGTACAATAAAAAATGTATTTTACCTGATGTATGTAATGTTTGTACATTATGTAGGTATATGTATACCATTATTATTTTTGGAACCTCCGAAAATCTATAAATATAGAGAAAGGTTTGACATTCACAACACAGTACACACCGTACGTGATATTTTAAATCTAATACATGAAATGCGGATTTGAAAGGAATGCCAGGACAAAATGGAAAGACGACTGCTTACTGTCGTTCAAATCTTTCCATTCTAGCCTTTGTAGCTTTTTGATTGAACAGAATTCGTGATAACGTGATTTTATGAATACTCTGCTCTAAGTAGGTACTTTTTTTATAATAATTTGTAATAAAATATTGATTCCATCTTTTTAATCCTTAGGTAACTATTCTTAACTTGAAAGTAGTATTTCAGCTACGTAGGCAAATATTAAATTGTCAAATTAAGAATACGTGTTTAAGAGTAGTTGTAAGGAAGGGAATAAGTTGTTGCAAGAACGATACCATGTAATGTTAAAACATAAAAAACCATACCTTAAAGTTTAAAGTATGGTTTTCTACATGTTTGTCTAAAGTCTAGGTTCCCAAACTTATTTTGTCTACTGAGTCGAGAGCTCATGCAGTCGTTGTCTAAGATGCCTCCTAGCTAAATGAAATTACAAATCACCCCCCAGGCCTCTACACAACGCCCCCATTTTTTTTCTGGGTCTCTTACCGCCCTTCTTTAGGCCTGCAGCGCCCACAGGGGGGCGTTATCGCCCACTTTGGGAATGGGTGACTCTAAAGTATGGTTTTTGTAAGTTTGAAACCATTGTCAAGGTAATTTTTCTATACCTGCCTTCTTATTGGTAACTTTAAGTTTTTTGTTAAAAGCGAAATTTGCTATTGTTCTATATGTACAATGATTTCAATCAAGTTTCTTATTAGCTAAGTAACTCTATGTAGTTAATATATCTATTTACGTTTGACGACGTGGTTGGTGTATGGTGGGTGGTGTAGTTATTTATTGTTATTAATACCTTGGTTTCGTATTAATTGAAAGGTTTGATTACATATCTAAAAAAACAAAAAGAGAATGTGGTTACACATTGCAGGATTCGAACCCGCGCACTTAGGCGTGGTAGACCTGCGCTCTAGTCCCTATGTTATTTAGAAGGTAAACTCGTTTGGTTTGGAAAGTTGCAAAATTATCAATCGATTCCAATTACCAATTTTAAGTGTGTGAAAACACGCCGAAAACTAATTTTCGCAGTCGAGATCTAGCTAAACCGATTCGCCCCAATAAACGTCTATATTTGTAAATTTTATCGAAATTGTTAGAATCGTTTTCGAGAACACGATAAATAAGTTTTTGTAATTAATAAATATACAAAAAAAAATTGTTCGTATAGTATTAGAGGATATGGTATCCTACCTACAGCAATTGTTGATATCAAACTTGATAGACACAACGTAACTAGTATAGACGTAAGACTTAATAAAAATCTAGTTAGTTAATCGAATTTATCTGGGAGTTGCTTTCGACACCGCCGTTTAGTAGCTTATGGCTCGATTGACGTCACGAACTCGTCTCAACTGATTAAACGACGCCGCTGGAAGGATTTTAGTCCTAAAAACACTCTATTTTAAAATGATTTACCTACTTTACATCTACTATAAAATTATGTTAATGTTATGTTAATTATAAAATATTTGCGTACATTTTGATACTAAAAAAGCCTTTATGCTTTTTTCCTTTCTTTATTATCGTAGTTAAATAATAACTATAATGTTGTACATTATATATCTACATGTGAGTGGGGGCGACGTCAATAAATACTATTTGTGATAGGTACACATGCTTTAAACAAATGTTCTAAATGAAATTTATGTATCCCTTTAAAAATATTCGAAGTGGGATAACAAGGAAAAATATAGGTACCTAAGTTAAATTAACATAGGTGCCTTAACTACATACACATTGAACTAATTTAAACACCCATAACACAGGGGAGACCGGGGTCGCAACTAATAAAATTCGCATTGTAATTTATTATCAAAATTCTGAAATATTTAAACTTTATTTTTGTTAAGTAATGTAGCCCTACTAATTAGGTATGACATAATGTGTGTATTCAGTAAACATAGTAATTACTTTCATTCTCAAAATAAACTTTTCTAAAAAAAATCGGTTGCTAATTCTTACCCCGTGTTTGGGGTCAAAATTAACAAGTCTTTTAACGAAAGGACAAAAATTAACACGGGTGGTTTTTCTCAACTAGTAATAAAAATAACAATCATTAAGTGGTGATATATTTTTATTATTCACTGTGTAGAACTTTTTATCTATTCTGGGTACTATATTATAAAATAAACAAAAAACGGAAGCTTTTGTTATTTAGTACAAAAAATTAACAGTATTTATAATATTTAAATAATTTTCGATACTTAACGTTTTTGTTTAATTTTACTTATAGATAATTCTTACTTAATACATCATCATTAATCTTCCTTATATTTACAGTTCTATAGACTAGTGAAAACCCTTTACCACCCTTTTAGTATAAATCAAGTTTGGGTCAATTTTTGGGCAAGTACAATGGAACCAATCCACAAAATACACAAATAATATTCATCATCCTCTTCGGTGTCGGTGTTTTCCCCACAAACTATTTCTTCACTGTTTTTACTTTCTCGTCTATCGCGTTTTTGTTCTTGCCTTTGTTCTGATCCTTATTCATTATGTTCCTCTTTTTCATGTCTCTTGAATTGTGTTCTTATTCTGAAGCGTTTCTTTCTGGGGTATCCGCAAGTTCATACATATCTTCACGCCGTATCCCTAACGGGGTAGATATATTTGCTTGTTACTACTTACCTATGTTAATTATGGCCTCGCTCTCCCTTAGCAACACATAATTTGAAAATTTTTACTAAAAGTTAGCTGTATCCGACCACGTGTTCACAGAATATGTCATGTGTTGCTGTGGCTCAGAGGGTATATAGATTAAGTATATTCATTATAAAGGAATATATAATGTAGTGTATAAAACATCCGGATATTCGAATGCGACGTTATGTCAAAGTTTCAAAGCAATCGGTGAAGAAATTTGGGAGATTAAAATATTAAACAAAATAAGATTTATGTAGATAAATATATAGATTTATTAATAAAATCAAAGTAAGTATTTAAAAGTAAAAGTATGGGAAGTTTTGTTAAAAATATTAGTAAATTAACTCTTAAATTACTGTAACAAATACTTTACCTACTAACCGAATTTATTATTTAGGTAAACAAAGAAGTGTGAGTAAGTGCTTTGGATCCCAAATTATCCGAGTTCAGCGTCCGAGGAACTGGACCGTGGCCGGGAATAAGACGGAACTATACACCCGTGACAGACCGATGTAGCACGCTGTCACGATTGTACAACACCGTAGAATTGCGTATGCGCTGTTTGTCAGTAGATTTTTAGTAGCCATAAAATAAAGGTAAAACTATGTAGGTCAATATTTTTTAGTGATATATGGTCCACAAATATGGTTTTAGGTTCATTTTTCTACCATCCTAATTATTAGAGCATGTTTATATTTATTTATAAAAGTTGTTTATATAATTCATTGTATTTGTCCTTCACTACATATTAGAAATAAAACGAAGATCCAGTTAGCATTTTATCTGTTTGTTAAAAACACGTGCACTATGGGTTATCCCTGAATATTTTGGTGTGTAATACCTTGCTATAATAATATAGTGTAAAGTTGACTTAGTATAACCGTAATTTTTCAAAAAAGATTGGCAACAGAATAGCAGCGATACAAGCGTATTTTTTATTGACATTCATGTACCTATCATACATTAATTAGTTAATATTTAAAAGCTGTACACAAAAGCGACCGGGTGTTAGCTGACGGAAATGTGAAAAGCACCCGCTTACCTAGGCGAAAATGTTTGAGGAGAATGATTAGTTAGGGATACAGCGTGAAGATATATATGTACGTATGTACACAATATACTTTATTTTTTTATTTATTTCTTCTTTGGGCTTCTCTTCTTCATTTCGTAAGTTCTTTTTTCTTTCTTCATGGTGTAGCGCACATATTAACGCATTTGCCAATGGCACGTATTAATAAATGGAATCAACATGAAGCGCATTTGAAGTAAATTCGGTTTTTTCTTCTTATCTAAAAGTCCTACAGTAAAGCGCTAGTAGGCCTTACTGAAGTTAAGGACTTCTTGGAAAAGCGTGAGAACTTTAGCTACACATGTTTATTTAGACCAACTCCATTCTATTCACTTATACAGAACTTAAAAACACAATATACCTACTATAACTTTTGTACTTTTAAACTTCCAAAAATGTTAAAAACAGAAAATCTTAATAAAATGACAACCTCACTTCTCCCGTTCCCACCAAAAAGTCATTTCCTAAGTTATTTTAAAGAGTCTTACGCAAGCCACAGATTGCACAACAAAGTTGGATTTTTTTTGGTTCGTAAAACTCATCCTTATATAGTCTTATAACTAAATGAAGTGGAAATTCCACGTATTTACTTTTTAATTACTTTTCATTCCATCTATTTCAAAACAATGATTATATTATTTGCGATAAATGCGACCGCAATAAGTCTTTTCTCCTAAAGACTCATAGAGGGCTCTGCGAGCAAAAAGGTCAAATGAAAATATTCTATGAGAAATGATACTGGCTGACGAATACGTTGGTAGTCGCGAGCCAGAGAAAAATGGAATTAAAAATTAAAAAATATGAAATTTCTTTGTTTTTACATTTCGAATAGCGTCGCTCATTTGTTTTCTCATAGTAGTAACATTAATTTTTTATCTCGGGTGACGTACTTACATCGAATCCCTTGCTGCGCTCAGGATTTTACTTTAGAATCCTTCGCTCCGCTCTTGAATCAAAATAACGTCTCGCCGTATGAATATTATTTTACTCCTTGTTGTACAATCTACTATTTCATTCCATCTATTCGAAAATAATGATTGGATCTTCGATGAGTGCGATCGAAATAGGTCTTTTATAAACTTTCATAGAAGGCAGAAATGAATGATTATGGAACACGAATATTATTCCTTATTAATTCCGCAATCAAAGAGATCAAATGAAAATATTGTATGAAAAATATTACGAATGAGATAGATAGGTACTAGGCTACTAGGTACTGTCGCCTATTTTTATATACACACCTGTATATAATATGTATAATAGTTTAATCAGAGGAATTATTTATCGAAAAAATTGGTGATGTAACCTACTAGTTCAAAAAAGATTTACAGAAATGATTTGTGAACAGATAAATATTTTTCATCCCTAACAAGAGTGACACATTATACTGCTAATAAATGTCAAGGTATCTGTTACATATTCACCGTTTTTTCATCCTACGGCATCATGTAATACTACCTATTAGAATCAACTATTTTTTTACTTCAGTCAAATATAATATATGTAGCAATGGCAATAAAGTTCGTTTTACGTTGTTTCAGAATGCCGGCGCTCCGGCTATTGGGGCGAAAATGGCTGGCTGCTTCGGACGATCTCGTTTTTCCAAGCATATTTGAGCTCCTTTTTAGATTCGTGTGGTAAGTGATAAATCTTAGGTATCCGCTTCTTTTATTCACTTTGTTACATAATACTTTTTTCTTTGACCTTTAAAGGGGCACACAGTATTTATTTGAACGTTGAATTATCTGAACATTAGATACTCAAATAATAATACATATTAATAATATTTGAACCGTTTTAACACTTGTCACATTTTAGTGTTTATAAATGAGTTAATTAGTTCCATAAAAATGTTTTTTGGAATTTATATTTTCTTAAATCTAGCGTATTTGCTCCCTATACAAGTATTAAAATTGTAAATACCATCCTTAGTAATGATAAGTCACTTTTTATGAAATTAGGTATACTTAATGACTTTTGGGGTATTAACACTTGCTTTCGAAGATGTCGGTTATAAAAATATAAGTTTTTATAAAAATATATTAGCTTTTGTGTGTTTAGTTTACAAGGATTCGCCGAAAACTCGTCATTGTCAATTTGTCGTCAATACGTACAAAATCTTAATATTGGCACATAGTGATTGTGGGATCGTATTCCGTTTATTTGATGATCTAATTACAAAAAAAAATCTATCGCCATAAACAAATCCCTCTTCATAAAGTCCAAACGCTGCATATCGCTGCTATTCTCACTGTAATATTAGAAAACGAAATTATGTTCGGTTGTTTGTTTTTGTCGTACAGTAATTATTGGAACACCCTATTTCGTTCGCACATAAAGTGGCTATACCTCAGACCAAAATATAAATTAACTTTTGCCAACACCATACAATACGAACGAAGCCCAGGATAAAAACGAACATGTCATTAATTCTAGACGCTTTGTTAACTCGTACTTAAAAATATTTTTAAAAAATCAGAAAAAATTACCAGTATAAAGTAGAAAAAATATTAACATAGTCTTAGGAAAATTAGATAGCCGTGAAATCCAAAAAAGCCTCTAAATTTTGTTTTTCGTCCCATGCTCAGTTTTATACATTAAAATCTCGCTAATATGTGAGTTAGCTTAATAATGTAAGAACTTGTTAACTCTAGACCGCTGTCCATAGAGTACACACGAGTTATTGTCTGTATACTTACATATGTATATATAATCTAAAACTGATAACTGGCGAAAGTCTGTCAGCCATGTTAGGACTTAAATTTTAAGGCGACGCATTGGAAATTTTGACGGCAGGGATCTGAATTTTTCTAAGTGACTACAACATTTATGAATCTGTTATTTGGTAATCTGATTCTTCATTTCATTGACTTCATTTTGCCAGTTGCGATACATGTTAGGTTAACTTTTGTATTACAAAAAAAATATCAAAGAAACCTCTTTTAAGACAAAGATGTACATTTTTCGGAGTAACGGGACCGATTTATGTTTCTACATTTTCTGTACAGTTTAATCTAAACACATCTTCGAAATGCCAGTGGAAATTTTAAAATTAATTATAAGTTTTAAAATAATTGAAAATAGCTGTTTTTTCGCATTTTTTATAAGATAGCGCACACCGTGCGTTTGCATAGAGCAGAAGGTCTATTTTAGATTAAATTATTGTTCATCAATACGTCGCCTTAACTTAAAACATTTTGAGAGCTATTATATTTTTGCTTTTTTTGCTCTTTTAGTATCTTTGCCTCGCTAATTTGTATAAATATTATATTTTGAAGATAATTAGCTTTCACTCTCATAGAGAAAAGTTCGTGCTGTAATAAAAAATATTGCGCCCAAAAATGTCCAGCAAATGATAAGCCTAGACCTGGCAACCCTAATGTATGTAAGTAAGTACATACTAACTTGCATACATCCGACACATTATATCTAATTTAGACACAATGTATCTCTCAGTTGAAAAATTTAATGTTAGGATTGAAAAACTATTCATCGATATAAAATTTTAAAGTTACAGTTAATCAAAAATACATTAAAATTAACGATCGCATGCAGTGACTAATGCAATGTTATTATTGCATTGTATACATACTAATATAAATTTTCTATTTTTATTCTACAGTGTAACACTAGAAATTCAAGGCTAATGTGCTGACATAAAGCGAATACGGTAAACTGTGGAAATAAGAATTGTACCGTTTATATTACTTTGTAAAAGCCGTTTATCACACCGGAATATTAGTCAATATGTATTTAATACGACAATTTTATTTTAGTTCTTAAAAACAATAAAAAAAAATTATATAAATATTGCACATTAATAAAAAGTTGGTGAAAATCAATAGAAAGTATACAAATTCGATAAACGTACAACAGACTTTCATTACGACTTATATTTATTATAATTACTTACAATTGTAGATGTACTCGAGTACTGGTGTGTGAGTGAGATCATAAATAGTACGTATGTACGCACTTGTTACATTTCTTCATTTTCATTCTATTACCAAATAACTTGATGCAAGGAGGGACTTATTTAACCCCTTTTTGTTATATCTCTTTTTTTTAAAAGAATTTGCTTCTATATGGCACACTGTTGAAGTTTACAATAGGGTTGTCAATTTATAAAATTAATAATAATAGAATGTTTTACAAGCAACAATTTAAGAAAAACCTACATTAAAAATAGTATTACAAATATTTTCGAATGACTGAATGCAGTTTTAATTGACGACTTGGAATGTAAGTAAAGTCTGTTTTGTTATAAATTGCAATAAAATCATTAGTTGCTTTATATGAAACAAAGAGCGTTATTTTTGTGTACCTATTACGGTTAAAGAAAAATAAAAATATTTAATTGTCTATTTAAAGATAATTAAATATTACTTATTGTTTTTCGTAATCTACATACCCAATCAAATTAGGTGTGGCCTTAATTTAATGGCAATAACATAGAATCAAACCTAGTCCAACACACTAAAGCAATACAGACAGAGACTAAAAAAAATTATAAAATTGAACCGACCGGTCTCGACCGGTGTGATGGGATCGCAGTTGTTCCATGTGTTGACACACATTTTTGGCAGCGCAACTTATTATATCGATAAAGATCCGTTGTCTTTTTACGAAAACTTAGTTGCCCTCAATAAATTCAAGCATTTCGATTACATTTGATAAGGCTGTTCAGGTTTCCGTAGACAAATGGCTAAAACTATTAACTCATTAAAATTATAGAAACTATAAAAATTTCGTCATATCTATCTCTTCCTATGTCGCAACCGATTTATTCGTCATCGTTACATCTATTAAGCTAATGGCAGGGCATAAACTGGTAACTTCAAACTAGAAATGACAAAGAAATAATTGAATAATATCTAAAATTTTAAATTCGTTTTTATATTAAAAATAATATGAGATCGGTTTTATATTAAAAATAATGAGAAAAATCTTACTTTACTATGGTACTAGGTGCTTTCGTCACAGAGAATTTTAAATGCATACATATATATCTTCACGCTGTATTCCTAACGGGGTAGTCAGAGATCACGGAGCGCCAAGTTTCGTGGTTCTTACATACTTCTTTTGCTTCCTCAAATCTCATCATTCTTCTCACATATTTTCGCCTAGGTATGCTGGTGCATTTCACTTTTCTGTCAGCCATTTGATCAACACCCTGGCTATTTGATCTTCGTAAGTCAGCCTTGGTCTTCTTTGGCTTCCTTTACCACTCACTTTCGCTTTGTAAATTTTCTTCATTAGTCTTTCATCACTCAATCTTTCTATGTGTCCGAACCATCTAAGCATTCCTTTCTTCATTTTTACAATAACACTGTCGTGCAACCCTGTCATACTGCGTATCTCTTTATTGCTTATCCTGTCCGCAACGTTGACAACGCAGATAATTCTAAGAGATCGCATTTCTACTGCATTTATCATACTTTCACTTGATTTCGGGCATATCCGGGCCTCACTACCGTACAATAAAATTAGAACCAACACCGCGTTGTAGATGCTCATTTTGACTGAGTTAGATCTATTCACGCTACCTACTAAAGCGGCCTAGGCACCGTTTACTAGAACCTTAGTTTTATTTACATTCATATTCAGTCTTTTCGCTTCACAGTCTTCTGACTAGTGTCTGCACATGACTAGTGTCTGCAACTCTGCTTCTGATAGTGTTATAAGCACAGCATCGTCAGCGTACAAGAGGCAGTTTAGCACTGTGTACCATCATATATCATACCACTCATAATACATTTCAATGTGTGGAGACAACTGTCCAAATACAACACAAACAGCCAGGCAGACATTACGCAGCCCTGTCTGACGCCTGAACAGATTTCGAACGAGAGTGACATGTCGCCATCTATCCTTACACAGGCCCTGTGGCCTCGATATAATGACCTCACAGTCGCAGTAAGGGGCCGCCACGCCATATTCAGGCAGAAGACTCCACAATTGCTTTCGCACTACTCTATTTTATGCTTTTTCTAGGTCCACGAAAGCGTAGTAAGCTTTCTGACCTATGGCCAGAAAATTCTCCACGAAAACGCGGAGCGAAAAAATCTGATCCATACAACCTCTACCGTTCCTAAAACCACCTCCCATACGCGCCTCCCACAATTATCTTTCAGAAATGCCTTCAATCACACGTTCAATCGGTACCTTGGTATAGACTTTACTTGCTAAACTGACCAAGCTGATGGCTCTCTAGCACACACGATCTAAATGGGAACCTTTCCCTTTATAGAGAGGTACTATGACTGCGGTGTACCAGTCATCTGGAAATTCCCCCTTCTGCCAACAAAAATTGCACAGTGCACAGAAGATATCCCAGACCCTAGGACCACCATACTTGATCATCTCAGCAATCACCTTATCATTTCCCGTGGCCTTTCCACATTTCATACTTATCACTTTCTTAACCACTTTCATACTAATGGCATCCTTCAGTCCCTAACCCGAGTGTGGCAATTCATTAGAATCGCATTCAGTATCAGAAACGAGAGTCGCCACTCTCATACAGTTCTCCATAGTATTCACTCCATCACTGCAGAACATCTTTTTATCTGTTAGCAGGTTGTTTTCTTTCAAACGCACTTTATTCATTCTGCAAGGTGCCGGCCCACTTCGGTACTTACGTACTTCTTTCCAAAATAGTTTGGAATTTTCTTCGAAGTTGTCCGACATCTTGTTTTCGTCTAACACCCTACCCCTTTCACGCTTCTCTGTCATTAGTGTTTTCGTTTCTACTGTCTACAGCTTGTATCTGTCTTTCATCAAATTCTTCATAAAACATCCATTTTTAGTAGCAAGGTAGTCTCGCCATGCTTTCTTCTTATACACAGACTATTTCACCTCGTCGTCCCACCTCACATCACGCTTATTACCGTTCTCGATCTCACTCGTTCCGCACACTTATTTCGCAGCCTCGATCGTACTATCCCCAAGGTTCTCCCAACATTCTTAAACATCTTCCTTCATTGCTTTCAATCTATCATCAAGCTTACCGGATACTACCCTTTCATATTCATTCCTGGTGGTCGCATCTTGCACTTTCCAGCTTTTGATGTAACAGACCGCTGCAGGTTATGACACTACGCGATGTCGCCATGCTGCAAACATACCCCACATTCTGATTATCACCAGAAAGTGGTCTGTTCCCTGATTGGCTTCTCTATGCGCTCTTGCGTCCATAACCTGCCTTTTGAGCCTGCTATCCACAAGGAATAAATCAATTTACTTCTCTCACCCTTTCCCACGTTTACTGATGGATCCCTTTGTGCTTAAATATGGTACCTATTAGCTACAAAAAGATCCTTTTCCCTACATTTTCCTAACACCATCATACCAGCATCATTCACTCTCTTATCTCTATACTTCCCTAGGACAGTCTCAAATCCTGTTCGAGCTATCTCGACCCATCCATTCATGTCTTTGCACATTATAATTCTCTCATTCTCTTCAACCGTCGCTAGAACTTCCCTAACATTCTCCCAAAACTAACCTAGTTCGCTGAAACCGACAGAAAACACTGGGGCATACACCGCCAAAATAAAAATTCTCGTCAACTCCATCTTGAACCGCACCCAGAGCAGTCTGGGATTTACACATCTATACTCAGTAATACAATTAATCAAAGGAGAGGACAGTAAAACGCCTACCCCTTGGCATCCCCTGTCTTAATGTGGTACCCCTGACTAGAAAGCGATGCCTCCTCCGAGCAAGTCGGCAAGTTTACAGCCTTTTCGTTTGGTTTCACTCAAACGTAACACATCCAATCTTCTCTCTTCCACAATATCAATCACTTCATTCATCTTCTCTCCAATCCCACCTCTCGCATTCCACGCAGATATTCTGCACTCCTCCGTCCACTTCCCGTCGCGAGGTGCACAACGTGTTGGGTGGCGGTGCCCAACGCCGAAGTGCATTCTGCACACACCAGTTGGGACAGACCGGTGTACGTCGTTTTCGGGGGATGCCCTAAATTTTAAGTAGTCAATCGATAATTATAATAAAACATCACTTGAGAACGGTTCTACTGATTTGGCTGATTTCTTTTTTGTTGTGTGCGTAACTGTCAGGATAAGGTTTGTATTAAAGAAAATTTTTGTAAAATTCACGGAAAGAGTCGGAAATTTGGTTGGCATTTTTGTATGAAAATCTCAATAAAAAAAATTGATAAGTTGCAAACATTCGAGGCGAAGCCGGGGTGGGTATACAATCATTTCAATGTATTGATAATTGCAATCACATTTTAACGAACTCGTTCGTCGATTAAATCATTTGACCGATTCGATCTCGGTACTTGTCAATATTTAATTGATTGTTTATGCCGTTCAATGTGTTAAAAAATGAAATTCAAAAAAAGAGGTGGGTCCTAGAAGGGCCATTTTCCGCCCATCAGCCGCTCGATATGACATATATATTTTTTAATAATATACCTTTTGATAAATAAGAAAAGTAACAATTTTAATAAAAATTCTTTAATTGATACATTGATAAATAAAATAAATAATTACGTAGCTATTATAAAAATTTATTGAAATTAGGTCTACCTATGAAATTGCCGTTTAGTATACAAAAAGTTAAAGTATTTTTTTTGTATGGTGGATGACGCAAAACTTTCAACCCTAGCTCTTGTAGTTTAGAGACCGTCTGTTGTGCCGTGTGAGGTCGAGCGTTGTCGTGCAGGAGCAGCGGGAACGAGCGATTAACCAAGGCTGGCCGGAAATTTGCGAGCTTCTCCATTATTGTGTCCAGTTCCTCACAGTACATATCCGCAGTAATGCTCGTGCCATTTGGTAAGAAGCTGTGATGAATTACACCGGCACTAGACCACCAAACAGTAACCATCACTTTTAAGATAAGGTATGTTTTCGTTTGGGGCATTGCCTAGGTGCTGAATCAGGGTCTAACCAACATGATGACCGCTTGTCAAAAGGAATCCATTTTTTTCATCGCAAGTGACAATGCAGTTCAAAATCCCTTCGTTTCTGTGTTTATTAAGCAACGCAAGGCATACCTCAACGCGTTCGTCTTGCTGGCGATCGTTCATTTCACCGGCACCCACTTATTAAGCTTTTTTACCTTGCCAATTTGACACAAATGGATTGGACAATATTGTTTCTATGCTAACATCGAAAGCTGTTACTAACTCAGCAGTAGATAATTCGTCGTTGTTGACTTTAGTTTTTGGGCGGCAAAAAGGCAACTTCATAGGTAAAGACCTGTTGTATACGACATTATACAATTGTGATTTGTTTTAGCACGAAAAATCTGTTGTAATTCGAACAATAATTACAAGATTAAAACGAAAGGAGTTTAATATTACTATTATTTGTTATTCGAAATATAGGAAATAAACAATAATGGGAAATAATTATAATCAACAATCAAGAATCATTAAAAAGTTTCAGACGCTTTTAGCAATATGTTTTAAATTAATCTTCTTCCTTACTTTTTTCATCTGAATCGCTATTGGACCATCCTTTAGCGTTGGCGTCTTGTAGTGTATGGACATTTTCAAAATTTGGTTTTGTGACTTCGGTTTTGAATTGTGGCGCCAGTAAGTCGGAAACCATAATCTTTACATTAAATGTACCATTGTATGTGCGATGTTACTTCTATCTGTTTTCATCCTAATGTTATAGTTTTTGAAACTTGTGTGTCGTGATCGTAACACGATGTATGAAAAGAGAGTAAAGACCTTCTTTATTTAAGTGCTCTTGAGTATTTAGCTCTTGCGTGAAATATAATATTTTCCCGTATTAGTTAGAAGCGTACATTGATCCAAAATAAAATAAAATTCTTATACAAGCCTATAAAGAGCTAAAATGTTATATGTATTACACATTTTGCTGTGAGTTAAAATTAATATGGTTCATGGAACGCTTCTTGAAAAAAGAATAATTCAAAGATTAAAAATACCTACAACATAATTGTACAAAAAAGGCGAAACGCTCTCTTTTTAGGCAATAATTCTATGACTTATTCTCCCGTATATATTTTCCCGTATATAATATTTTCCCGTATTAGTTAGAAGCGTACATTGATCCAAAATAAAATAAAATTCTTATACAAGCCTATAAAGAGCTAAAATGTTATATGTATTACACATTTTGTTGTGAGTTAATATCAATATGGTTCATGGAACGCTTCTTAAAAAAAGAATAATTCAAAGATTAAAAATACCTACAACATAATTGTACAAAAAAGGCGAAACGCTCTCTTTTTAGGCAATAATTCTATGACTTATTATTATTACATTATTTAATAGGTATATAAGCGCCCGATTATCCGATCACTGCTTATTACATTATTTAACACGTAAATTTCATATAAATTAAAAACACATATCTTCAAATATACAAATGCATTTAAAAATAGCAGGAAACCGAAATTTTTTCGAGTCTATGATGGCGGAAAAAAGCTATTATCAACCTACCTCTTTTACACATTATTTTTTAAAACACAAACAATAAAATTGTAAATGCGGCAGATATGAATATAAACTATAAAAATATCGAATTGTAAAAGATCGGATTACTCATACAATCGTTCGATCTTTCATTTCAATCAAAAATACATGGTTGTATCTATATACAATCAATGATCGATTGGATCGTTTGATCGAATCTTTTTTCATATCAATACTTGAACGATCGAATCTTTGAAAATGAACGATTGACACAGATCTAGTTCATACGTGCGCTACATAGAGCAGCTGAGTGTAAACACAAACACGATTCTGTAGCACGCCTTCGTAGTCTAGGTACACTGAAGACTGCATACAGTACACAGATAACAAGAAATTAATGACAGCGTTAATTAAAATCAAGTCCTAAGAAGTTTTTATAGTAACGAACAGTCTACCATTTCAATAATGTTATGTTATAAACAAATAAAATAAACAATTTTATCACACAACGAACTAGCGACCACCCAGTAATACAACAAACAAGGCTCTAAAACAAATTAGTAAAACTCCTTTCTTAAATTGACCTGTACAGAAATGAAACCCCGAACCCACAGCTTGGAAATCAGATGCATTGTGCACCAACGAATCATTCAAATAATCATCTATTATTTTCTAAATAATCACCTGAACCATTTCTGGGTAATACTGAGGTAGGTATATAATGAACATGTTTCTAATTAATTTAAAACGAAACGAACGATTGATTTAATTAGACTATAATTATTTAACATTGAATTAAGGTTAACGATTAATAAGAAGTAATAATGTTTAATGTTAGTGATCGTATTATATTTAATAATTTTATATAACACCAGATTGTTTTAGTAATTAAATATTTTATTGTATTTCTATTAAATGATATCGTTTATACGGAAACTTCTAAAATATTTGAAATTAACTACGTTAAAGGAATTCATGTCATATTTAAACATTCATTTATTGATCCTTAAACTTCCATCCTCTCTGACTACCTCGTTTGGGATATGGCTTGAGTACACATATTCTCACGCTGTATCCCAAACGAAGTAGTCATTATACTATGTAGTACATACATATGTAAGTTTGTATTTATACATTACATGAATATACATGAAATTATTTAGTATAGTGTAGATTTATGCAGTATTTTCGTATATTTTAAGCCCAATACTAATCCTAAACGGATATCTAACTTGTTTGTTTCTGAAAATGAGTTTCGTAAGAGTATATTGTAATGTAATATAATTATTAAAATGCAATAAATGATTAGTGATTACATATTATTGCATTTTGCATATTGTAATACATATAAAATACATATTGCAACGTAAACAATCGTCTAAGTGCAAGCCGAACTTGCGCTATTGATGTATCGGATACAGGTAGTGGCTGTTGTTACCAGTCGCAAAACAATTTGTTGTAAAAATTTCATTTTTATGTTTAAAAATATTAGAATCAAACGTGATGTAATCCTGATAACTTTTCTTCAATCTACATCTTATTCTCAATGACTATGATTTTTTTGCATTTTCTTAAATAAATGTAGAAATAAGCATTATTTTAAATTATAATTTATAAAATATTATAATTATTTCTACGATAAGGTAAGAGACAACAAATCAAAGTCATTTTCGAAAAAAAAATCAACACATCGTAACATATTTAACAGTTTTTATGTTTTCATTTGTTACTAATCACGACGAGTAAAACTTTTAATTTCAGCTCTTTACAGTAAATATTCTAAAAAAAGAACAGTGACAGACAGACAAACCGACAAGCGCAAGGTAATTTCATAAAAGTTCCATTAAACACTAAAATAAAAAAACATGTCTAAATCGCATTAACGAACGTATATATCCTTAGATGCCTAAATATTTTTAGTTAATCGAATCCAGAGTTATCATTCTTCAACATAACTACAAGAAATTAAATTTAACAAACGTGAGAAACTATGCGTATGCGCTGTTTTTTCTTTGTTATGTAGGTATTAAATGTATAACTAAACGAGATGCTCTCCGCATCTCACACCTAACGAAACAACCCTAACCCTACGTATTCGGCCGAAAGTAGGCAATTCCATTAGGCATGAGGCGCATTACGCATGAGGCGCATTACGCATGAGGCGGGGGAGTTACTTACGCCCGCGAATAGACGGGCGTATTTAATTTAGTTAATAAAAGACTACGAGAAAGAAATCGCGGGCAACCGTCGATAATATTATTTGTTAAATGAAAATGATAATATTATAAATGCGAAAGAGCTTCCGTTGTTTGTCTTATTTTGTCTGTTATGTTTTTGCGGCTAAACAGCTGGACCGATTTTGATGAAATATTAAATGGAGATAGGCTGTTTTTTTTTAAATTCCACACGGACTTGGGCACAACTAGTATATTTATAGTTGAAATCCGTGTTACTGTTAGTCAGATCATATATACCCTCTATGGCCATTCAATTTTACTGAATGAACTCTCCTTTGATCTTTAAGTGCAAGGACGCGCGTGTACACCATGCGTATACTAAAGACCCGAGATGTGACGTCAGCCCACTTTCACCATAAATTAGGCAATTTGTGGAGGCAAATCATCGTACGAGCCAATGGATTTGGTCACTCGACTGCCAGTTTCTTAAATAATGAAACAAAATTAAAAATAAACCTACTTTTTCACGATTTTTTTGTAATATTTTCGTTAGTTAAAACACTCTTTCAAAAACTTTCAATCACTTTCTTGCTCGACCTTACATAGTAAGTTCGTGGCAGTGACATTTATATTAATTCTTACGTCGCATATGAATATGAATGAATGTTCCTCTCATCTTATATCGATTGTCACATTATTGTCCCCGAGAGGCGAACAGCGACCTTGTACCTCAAGCACGATTGCTCCGTAATGGATTTTAAATTGTCAGTCCATCATTTTGATTGACTTTATTGCTTCTGTCTAAAATGTTGCTTACTTATTTAATCCTTCTTGAACGACAATATTGTAAGATTGTATGTGGTCTGAACCAAGATATGAATTGTACACCGTTAGTTTACGTTAGTAACTAATTAATCTGTGCCTTTAGTATATGTATGTAGTATGTGTTTTATAATATTGGTTGGATATATTAAATTTTACCTTGTATTATGTACTTAAATGTAGGTACATGGTACACATCTCACTCAAATCTACACAAAATGAGATAGATATCTATAGTTATGTTTATTTATAAACAATATAATATTTGTTAGGATTATTGTTATTGATTTAGTAAAAGTAGTTATCGCGTGAAATAAACAAATGTTTCATTACGATATTAAATTTCAATAAGATACATTTCTATTCCATGATTTAGACTGCATCGTGAATTACTCAAACTCCACACAGATTGATATGAAAAAATAATTTGATTATTAGTATTTTTTAAGCTTAGACCTAGAAGAAACTTGAATTCATGTTATATTTCGCCAAATTTCTTTGTCATAAATCATAATTCACACTGAGAAAATAAAACTTCGGTACGCATGGACATTTATAGTTTTTTTATTCAAGTCATAGATAAAACTTTGTCACAGCAAACTTTTTAGCCACTATCACAAATGACTGATAGGGGTTCAGTTGTTCAAAAGTTTTGTACAAAGTGAATTAACTAAAAGTTTTTGGCAGCTACGAAATCTCTAATTTTCAACCTAAAATGTTGTACATACTATTATTATGTATTTTATATTACACGGCTATACCATTATAGACCAAAATAATAACTCTTAAGTTACTGCGTTTAAAATTTGTTTTTCTTTGTGGTAATGTAATAAATAATATAAAATATTAAATGAATAGATCTAATATTATTAAAATTATTTCCAAAAATTCCATAATTGTAAAATAGTAATATAGATGCAAAACTATGTTAGGAAATGTATGTAGGTATACTTATCATTCGATGCCTAGTTATAACTTATAGCACCTGTATTATCATAGATACAATGCGTAACCCTAGGGATTAGAAATTACGATGTCCTTCACGCGATCAGCGGATCATTGACTTGGCTTTACATGGCTGGTTTATTTCAATTTTTAACGTAGACTACACTACAATTTTGCTGCTGTTAAGCAAAATTGTTAACTATTAAATGTATAATTTTTTAACTAAGTATTACTTACACAAATGTGAAACAATATCTAAATAGGCAGTATCTGTATAGTACATATTTATAGAATATTTATTTTATATAACGAAAATAATTTTCTTACTCTGTTGCCTGTTAAGGGCAGGATGTCTTATTGTCTTTTCATGACTGTGGTAGAGCTTCTCTTTATGTCCTTATGTCTTCTCTTTATGTTCTCTTATGTCTTTATGTTCTCTTTATGTAGGTGCTTATAGCAATTAAGGCCGGAAATTGATTTTATAATCATGCTTGTGTTTATTAATGAAATATATTTTTGCAAAACATGAATACACAGTTTAGTTTGCAAAATTAACAAAATTAGCAAAAGGTTTTTAATGCAAGAATAGATCAAGGTAATATTACAGTGCAATATTATGCTACGTGACACTCTCTCATAGTTTTGAAATTAGGCTTTATGGTCTTCATACGATTATATTATGTCATTAAAATTCTGTACCTTTAGTTTAAAGGCTCCTAAAGTTTTCGAAGGTTTTGATGTCTTCAACACAACATAACATATCTTCACGCTGTATCCCCAACGGGGTAGTCAGAGAGGACGGAGCGCCAGGAGTCGCGGTCTTTACGCACCTATTTCGCTTCCTCAAAACTCATAATTCTCTTCACACATTTTCGCCTAGGTATGCGAGTGCTTTTGACATTTCCGTCTGCTAACACTCTGGCTATTTGATCTTCATAAGTCAGCCTTGGTCTTCCTTGGCTTCTTTTACCACTCACTTTCGCTCTGTAGATTTTCTTCGTCAGTCTTTCATCACTCATTCTTTCCAAGTGCCCGAACCATCTAAGCATTCCTTTCTTCATTTTTACAATAACACTGTTGTGCAACCCTGTCATACTGCGTATCTCGTCATTGCGTATCCTGTCCGCAAGCGTGACACCGCACATATTTCTGAGAGACCGCATCTCCACAGCATTTATCATCCTTTCACTCGATTTCGGGCATATCCAGGCCTCACTACCGTACAACAAAGTTGGCACCAACACCGCATTGTCGATGGCCATTTTAGCAGTGTTAGATATACTACCCACTAATGCGGACAGAGCACCGTTCACTTTATTGCCAGCTGCTACCCGTCTCTCCACATCCAACTCACATCTTCCATCCCTCGAAAACGCACTCCCCAGATACACAATTTCATTCACTTGTTCTAGACGTTTTCCATTTACACAAATCACACATTTCGTTTGTACCGCTTCTCTTTCAAACACTAGAACCTTAGATTTGTTCACATTCATTTTCATTCCTTTTACTTCACAATCTTCTTTCATACATGTGACTAGTGTCTGCAACTCTGCTTCTGATGGTGCTATTAGCACAGCATCGTCAGCGTACAATAGGCAGTTTACCACTGTGTTATCACATCCCATACCACTCATATTACCTTTCAATCTCTGGAGGCAACTGTCCAAATACAGCACGAACAGCCAGGCAGACATCACGCAGCCCTGTCTGACACCAGAACAGACTTCAAACCAGGGCGACATGTCACCGTCTATCCTTACATAGGCTGTGTGGCCACGATATAATGACCTCACAGCCTGCAGTAAGGAGCCCTCCACGCCATATTCAGGCAGAAGACTCCACAATTTCTTCCGCACTATTCTATCGAATGCTTTTTCTGGATCCACGAAAGCGCAGAAAACTTTCTGGCCTATAGCCAGAAACCTTCCCACGATAACGCGAAGCGAGAAAATCTGATCCATACAACCCCTACCGTTCCTGAAACCACCTTGCGCCTCCCACAAATATTTTTCTGAAACGCCTTTCATACGTTCAGTCAATATCTTAGTATAGACTTTACTCGCTAAGCTGACCAAGCTGATGGCCCTATAGCACGCACAGTCTAGATAGGAACCTTTCCCTTTATATATAGGTACTATGACTATATAGGTATTTATATATAGTACTATGATGTTTTCGAAATTTTGTAAAAAAATGCTCTCAGAGCCCATTACCGTCTCCACTAGATGCACTAGTAGAAACCGATAGGTGGTGTCGCGCACTTTGTGTACCTACATCCGATACAACCAATAGGCGGATTAAGTTACTTCGTAATAGAAAAAAATCTTCTTTATGAATTACAAATACTGCTTGCGATGTTTCTTTGAAAAGGGCCGATATGTCGATAGAGTTCTTTGATCAACCCCCTAGGCTTAGGGATATAAATATTGTCGCATAAAGGTCGTATATTATTTTGTCGGCAGGTTAGTTTTAATCGCGTTGGTGGTAGAGGTGCTGTATCCAGTGACATGGCAATGCAAATCAGAAGGCTGGCACGGCGGCGCGTTCGTTCGGTTGTTTTTATGTGGAACTTTGGCGTTACAAGCCACATTGATGCTGTTATTGGCAGCCTTAGCACAACAGTCCGCCAGGGGCACTATCACAGACGTGGATGCGAGGAAAGTCGTGGCACCACTGCTTCTTATCAAGTAAGTCTGCTCATTATAGTGTTGATGCAATATAAATATGTATGCATAATTATTCTGTGGTTTTGATTATAATAATAAAATAAAAAAACAAACACGTAATCTTTTAGGATGCACAGATGTATGTTACTTCCACATGTTCAAAATACGAAGTCTTCCAATTTATATGAATATAAATATTTTATATTTATTAACGATTTTTCACTTAATAAGGTGCCTATAATGTTCTAGTAATAATACATACTTATTAATAATAGAATGTAAATCTTTTGTATAATAAATAATAATTAATATTCATTATAAATATTAACGTAAATGGAGTTTAAAAATGATGTCATTTTATAATAAATACGCAAAATAGCTTTTAGAGTATTCGAAATATTATTAATTTCTTACCCTCAGAAGAAAAGTGGCCTGCCTATTCCAAATTTTCTGAATATATATATAATTTTATATATATATATATATATATATATATATATATAATAACAAAACTAAAATTATACTATTTATGGTAGTTATGGGTAGACCGATCATTCATCTGTTTATTCCGTTAGGAATATAACGTGAAGATTTTTATTATTTTAGGTAGATTCATTATTCATTTCAACTTTTATCTCAAAAAAACTGAACTACTGACGTCACTTTCATAATAAATGTGTGCTTTCTTATGACTTAAAGTTAACCTTTTGTTTCGCAATTTCGTAATATTTTATCTTAACATGAGCTAAGTACATAAGAATATTCTAAGAATAGAAGTATCTCGTTAATGCTAATAGACAAGCTTATTCATGTATTCACATCACTATGGATGATTCGACTGTTTCATTCTTTTGTGTTATTTCTTGCTTTATTTTCATTAACAAAGGCTTACATCTCGTGGATTTACCTAGCTTTATACGCGCCTCATACCTACTGATCACCTGGACACTGGATTCTATAAAAGGGGGAATGGTCTATGCCAGGGCCATTATATGGAGTCGACGTAATTTATCTAAAGTTAAATCAACCAACCAACAAAAACGGTAGAAAGAAATATAATTTTCTGTAAGAAGATACTATAGGAAGTCCAATGATAGTTGTTCGATAAGACAGACGTAAAATAAAATACGTACATAATGTATATATACATGCATACTTATTATTTACATACTACATGAAAATGTCGTGTGAATTACAAAAGATGATGAATGTATAATCTGAGGCTTATATTTTTACAGCGATACAAATATTCCATGTCTTATATATTTTTCTTTTTCCAGAGTTTTACTGGTGCTGCCAGAAATATCATTAAACGTGATGGGTACTATGTGGATGTTTTGTGAGGTGATTGACTGTTTAGTATCAGACAAATTCTCTAGCATAGTAATTCAAAGTAAGTATTTTATTAGAGTAGTTGTGAAATGTTTAATTATAAAGCAACTACACACAAAAAGCTAAGGCTCTTTGGTTCTGTAATGTTCTATAAATCTAACATGAAACTAGTATGAAAAAATGTAAAGAAATACCTACTTATATTTTCTGAAATGCTGTATAGGCGCTGTATTTTTTCTATTAATCGACGTGAAATAACCCGAATATACGCAACGTTTATAAACATTTTAGGAAATCCCTATCCCTAAATAGTAAATCATTACACTTTTTCTTAACTGTTCCGGACAGAGCTCTAAAAAAGTTTAAATTGAATCGCTGAGACATTTCAGAGATAAATAAAAGACTTCGACTTGAATAAAGAAGTAGTTCAACGGTTTTCAAATTTGTTTCAGGTATAGTATTATTCAATTGGGTACAATTAGGCCTGACAGTATTTGGACTTTTTATGGTATTCGATCCACTGGGCTCGGTTAACTATGGGGACATGCAGGACACTCCAAACCAAGTGCGACATCATAGAAAAGTGACTGGATTATGGTCAAGGAGGTTTCGATGGGCATTCTGCTGGTTGAAGAAGGATGAGCACGGAAAAGAAGCTTTTCAACAGGTTGCAGGTAATAATAATCAGCCTTCAACTATGTATAAATACATACTTGAATATAATATACTTAATTTAATTTATGTAACATTTTAAGGATAATTATTTTATAGCGTTATTATATTGTTTCGAATTATTATACTCATCATTCATGAATTGGTAACATTTTCCTGTAGGGCATCACATTTTTATAGCAAAATTTTGACAACTCTTAAAGAAATAAATGTATCGTATTTTCATTTATAAAATCATTTATAAAATATTATACTTTGTTCCGGATTCCACTTATACGAAAGATATTACCTATTGACGTATTGATCAGTAATAAAACTTATAATCAATATGCATAATTAATTTATGCATATTGATACATGCGTATTGATATATGTATAATTTATGCATATTGTATATGTATTCTTGTATTCTTAAATATTATATGAGTTGTTCTATGTTGTTCTCGATCTAAACTACATAAATTATGCAGGCATTATCCATTATTACACAGGTAATACGTTAACAAATAATACTTGAAACTAACTTCATATGCTTACAAATGTTTGTTCTCACAGGAAATTGTACCTAGCCAATTGCGTGGTATTCAATCTATCATATTTCAGTCGCGGGATTAATACGTACCAGTTCTTCGTGATGGAATATTTGTCCATATCGACATTGATATTTCCGAATATATCTACTGATCCCTACACTATATACCCAAACACATTTACAAAAAATATTCGAGATCGTATTGGTTGCTTATTTATTGTGCTTCAAAGAATTTCGTATTAGATCCCCTCCTACACGATACTTATATTAAACTAAAGGGAAGATACGACGTTTGTCTTCTTGCGTTTTCGAAAGTAGAAAGTGGACTTGAAATTTTATAAAGTCAACTTTGACCATCGATAAGCTATCGTGATATATCGATAGATTATTTCAAATTTTAAACATCATTTTCTGTTACCAAGACTAGGTAATGAAATAAACTATTGTTGTATCAAATAAACTAAAAATAAAATGCTATGAATTCCTAAAATATTTAGCTATTTTCTGCTCAAACTCCAAAAGTCACCAATCGACACGTGTTTCGCCTTTCAACGAAGATTCCTCAGGAGGCGAAACACGTGTCGATTGGTGGTTTTTGGAGTTTAAGCGGAAAATATCTAGAGATTTTAGGAATTCATCACATGAAATGGATTTCCGCAAAGTAACACCTGAGTCTATACAATAAAAATTAAATTTTCTCGTTCAATAATGATCGAATACGAAGAGTTTATTTCTAATTTTACTGCTGTTCTACATGCACAATATATAATATATCTTTAACCACTTTTATGTTATGCGGGATTGACAGAGTATCGATGTGCAACCAAGGAGCGCAACAAAATGATAATTTGACGCCATTTCTAGCCAAAAGTCAGTAAACTTGCAGATCGCAAATCGGAACTATATAGTGGCCAGATTTTGTGAAGTCATCGCTTATACATCAAATTCATATCTGAAGCCCTATGGCAACTTACGAACTGAGTGAAAAGATAAATAGAATCAGCTGACGCGCATTATGTTTTTCTTTCTTTTCTAATCTAGATTAAAAGATTTAGTTATGATTACGAATAGACTGTGTTTACCTCATGTAAAATTTAGCCTAATTTCTTTCAGCACTCCTCAGCGCCCTATTCAGGTCAACAGACCTCGTGCCATCAGACGTAGTCGCCGGCTGCGTGCTCCTACGCGTTCGTCAAAAACGTGAAACAAGAGAGATGCGACGTATACAAATGTTGAATGACGAAGAACCAATATACACAACGGATGTGAACAAAATTTTCTCAGAAACACCACCTTGGATGAATTTGGACGACGCTTTGCACTATTTGAAGTTGTCAATAGCGGCTTACGGCTGGCCTTATGTTTTGTACAGACATTGTTTCACAGGATTTTGCAAACTAGCCAGACATTTAACGTGCTGTTGCTGTCAGTAAGTTCCGTTTTTTGACACACAGAGAAATTATGTTAATTATGATTATTCACTAACAATAATCGAGTAAAACAATGGAATCGCTGATGTTTGTGATACCATACGAAAGAAATTCCAAAAAGCCTTTTTGCTCATCGGGAAATTATTTTTATGGTATTCATACGTACATAACGTTACACCTTATCCCAATTGCGCGCCGGAGCCGTTCGCGAATGGTTCACGTGAGATTTAGTAACGAATTCTCGACAATTCGTTGACAATACGTACAGCGGCAGCGTCGACGTGGTATTCACTCGTTGACCGCAAGGCGTCAAGTCACAATTTCCTACGATCACCCGTTAAGGCGAGGCTTCCCGGGAATACCTCTTTAGAGGGTATTTTAAAAAATGTTGTATTCGCAACTCATAGAGATTTCAATCCTAAAAAAATATACGTTATTTAACAGATTTTCTTGTAGTTATCCCGGACATAAGATACACAATCTGTTTTAATTCGCGTACATCAAAAATAATCTCGTCTCGTAATACTGTCGTCTCATTTGTAATCTAAATATCCATTCGAGTTATACCTACTTGTGGGTATTCAAAAATATACTAAATTAATTGTCATTGAATGGATGAGACATTTCGTCAATCATAAATTTGGTAACTGGGAAAACATTTGTTTAATTATACAATTCTAGCATCGTTAGTGGAGCCTACGCGACGTTCTTCACCCGCTTAGATTATTTATTTCTACGCTTGGGAACGCTCGCTAACTTACGAAAAATATGGAAAAGAACTTATTTTCGTTTTTTTTAAAAACTATAAGTAATTTTAAAAATCCAACTGCGATTTTGAAGAATATGTTTAGATTAAAATTATACAGAAAATTTAAAAACATAAATCAATCCCGTTATTCCTAAAAATGCAAATCTCTGTTTTAAAAGAGGTAATATTGGTTTGATAATATTATTTGTGTTACAAAAGTTAACTCGTGTTTCGCAACTGTAAAATAAAGTCGTTAGTTACCAAATATCGCTTTCATACGTTTTGTAGTCACTTAGAAAAATTTAGATTCCTGCCGTCAAATTTTCCAATGCGTCGCCGAATAGATGGCGAGCGTCGAGGCGGGTGCCGGAGTGGTAAATTGGCTTTGACCTTTACAAAATCAAATGGCATAGTGGAACCAGATACTGTCAAGTTACTAGCCCATCACCCACAATACAAATCTATTGTAATGAACTTTATCCTTTATGAACAATGTCACATTCTATTACATTTTTTTCTCCCTTAGACGAATATAGAAGCAATTGAATTAAGGATGTTTTTATGTCACAGTATTATTCATTTGTTCTTTCTTTGTCTCTAGTCCGAAGAATTCGATAGTAACTGATGATAACTGCTGCTTGTGTCACTTCGCTGGAGTCAAGTACATGTCGAAGCTTTCGGCAGACGACATTATATTTGCATCGTTTAATAATCGCGTATTTGAGGTACGTAACCGTTATTATTATAACTTAAATTATTCATAATTTGCATATTGATAAAAAATATAGTAAGCAATGAGCAGTGATTCATACAAAGTCATTCATTCATGTCGACATACATTGTATGAGGAAGATAAATACGATATACTTTTCTAGATTTGTTTTATTTCATTGCATAAAAGTTTTAGACGCGTTTTAGCGAGTTTTCTGCGTACATATTTGAATAAAAGAAAATACGTAACAACTAATTTGGATTTTTGGTTCACATATTAATAATATTTATTGAAAATAAAAAATACTCGTAATAAATATCGAGATATTGAATATGTAGCGCCTATTACTTTGACGTCAAAGTTCTCGAAATAAAAGGGTGCCTTACACCCGGAAGAATTAGTGAATTTGGGTTTGTGTAAGTGCACTGTACTGTACAGTTTACTAAATAATGAGTAACGATGACAATGAAACTTGTCATCATGAGAGTAAACAATTTCAGATCTATACATTACAATTTAAACACTATACTTATGTAGTTACTAGCTGTACCCGCGACTTCGTCTGCGCGGAAAATTTTTTCGTGGCTCTCCCGGATTTTAGGTTAGATTATATATATATGTGCATAGTATGTTTAAAGTTTGTTTTTGAAATCTACGTCTAGCTTACGTCTGTCTCCGGGACTATCACTGTACCAAACATCATAATTGCTTCGGCGGTTCAGCATATCCCATTCAAAGTTTCGTCCCTCTTTTCACCCTCTTAGGGGTAGTTTAGCCTATGTCCGTTCCCAGGTGTCAAACTATATTAACGCTACATCATATTCAGTTCAGCGATTTAGCATTTTCCTAAGAAAGTTTCATTCCCCTCACTCCAGTCACCCTTTTCACAGATTTTTAATTAAAAAATAGCCTATGTATTTTTGATAAAAAAGTCTTATCACCGCACCTATATCATTACCAAGATTTAGTGTTACTCATACAAAATTTCATCCCCCGATTCACCGTCTTAAGGGTAGATTTTTATAAAAAAAAAGTAGTCTATGTCCGTTCTCTGATGTCAGCCTATCTCCCTGCCAAATTTCGTCATAATCGGTTCAGTGGTTTGCCATTTCATATAGTTTCATACCCCTTTTCACTCTTTTAAGTGAACATTTTCTAAAAAATAAAAAGTCCTCTATCATGAACGCAATCACATGTTCTTACTACGTACCGGTTTTCATCAAGATCGGTCAAGCCGTTCTTCGGTTATAAAAGACAGACAGACAGACAAAAATTTTAAAAATGGTAGAATCGAAGTCAGTGAGTCATAAAATGACTATCTATCACAAAATTTGACAGTGAAATTATAATTACAGACAGACGCTAGAGATTTATACAGTAGTATAGATCATGTTTGTATAAGATTATTATAATATACACTCTCGGAACGTAAAATGTAATTGAAAACTTTAGAATTCTGGGTAATAATAATTACTTAACCTAAAAATATTAAGTAGGGGAGATCGGGGCCACAATTAACAAAAAATATATTTTTAGTTGTAGCTTAGAAATTATTCAATATTTAGACTTGATTTTTAGGATACATGATGCTTTAATCATTCAGGTATTATGTAATTTTCTCAAAACAAACATAATAGAAATGATGCCGTCGATAGAACGCTTTTTCTTAAAAATGGCAGTTGTTAATTGTTACCTCACGTTTGGGGTTAGAATTAACAAGTGTGGGGCAGGCAGAAAGGGTAAAAATTAATTGACTGATATAAAGAAAATTTAATATATGTACGACATAATTTTTTTATTAATGAAAGTATAATTAATGCAGCCTTGCATGGAACACGTTTTCTTATAAACTGATGATAACAAAATCACAAAATATCTGTATTTCTCAAAAAAGAGATGGACATTCGTTGTTGAAGGAAGTAGCTCTGCTTAAACTGGTGGCTTCAGGGATTCGTATCGATAACCTCGAATTTCTCTTCATAAAACCCCTAAACCAATCATTGCCCTCCATCTCATTAGTTTTCCAGGATTCTGGTACCTTCTCAATATTGTAAAACATAGCACATTGATATGCCAATTTTTTCACATCATTGGGCAGCAACCCAAAATAAATACACTAACAAATACTCTGCTATAATTGCTTCTTCTTCAGCATTGAAGACATTGAAGACTAGCCGGGTTTTTTTTTAACCAATTTCTACTGTGGTACCCGTTTTTTTCTTTTTCACAAAATTATAAAGAAAAACATAACAGAGGTCAAATTCTTTTGCTACATCCCTGTAATTTCTTTTCTTCTCAATAATCTCTAGCGCAGCTAGCTCGTAGACCTCTATTGATGTGGTACCACGCGTAGTTTTCCGTCCATAAGTTCTCATGCTGTTATAAAAAAAAAAGTATCATTCACAAACATTCAGCTACCCTGTTAATACTAGCCCCCATATCTGGGGCAGGTATTAACACGTTAATACAAGCCCCCCGATATGTTAATTATAGCTCCAAAGGTACATTTTAATTATTAAATAACGTAATAAAATATTGGTCAATAGTTATGTCAAATATGAAACGTAGAATTGTTAAGTATAAAATATGCTACTAGGGAAACAAAAAACGTAATCATAACACTATAATTCTTGTGCTAATCAAAAAATCGTGAACTATAAAATGATCGTTACCTGCTTAAAAATATCGACCAGCACACAAGTTACTCAAATGACGCGCGGAGTGCAACTGACCGATACTGTGCTATGCGGTGTGATCGAATTGACAAATTAAGACATGCGCTGGAGGTGTAGTAGGTATAGTTTTAGAGAAATTTGCTTGTTAATACTTACCTCTGTTAATTGTAGCCCCGGTCTCCCCTACATAGATACGTACCTAGTATGAATCTACATGTTCACCCATTACCTACCTGTAGCCTGAAGATATGTAGCATGCGTATTTATTAAAAATTCAAGTCTCATTATTTTAAATTAATTCAAAAATCTCTTTAGATATTTTATAATGCAATGCGAAAGTTTAAAAGTTTATAATAAATATAATTAATTAAAAAAATCCCTTTAAATTAGGCCAGTTTCCGTATGTATAACATGACTTCGCTTTTTTCCAATGATTTGTTTATGAACCATTGTTAACCATATTAGTTAACCGCCTTAGATATTTCGTAAGTAAAATATTTTGTAAATTTTCAGTTGCCGTTCTGTGTAATAGCGGATCATGAGCGTGAAACGATTGTGGTGGCAATTCGCGGCTCGATATCGTTGCGGGATATATTCACTGACTTCACGGCTGGTTCTGAGAAGTTTGAAGCTGACGGTAATTATTGCATTGCAAATAAATAACTTCGTAATATTTACGCTCTTCATTAAAATACTCATTAATATTCTTATGACACATTTATGGACTTTAAAATTAGAAAAAACGTTCATAGAATTGTTGAATGCTTAAAAACTGTATTAGTTTGTTAACTTTACAGGTTTACCAGAAGATACAGCAGCTCACAAGGGCATGTCGATGGGAGCCGCCAAGATGTTAAAGAGATTAATGCCAGTATTGGAAAGGGCTTTTCAACAGTTTCCACATTACGATTTAGTACTTACAGGTAAGCAACGCATTTCAGACTTCAGTGATAAATATTTTATGGATTATTGACGTGTATAAAATCCACTGCATATAGAGGTATCCACCTATTTACGTATCTCAGATTAGACCAATTCGCATTTTTAAAATTATTTCAGGTCATAGCCTCGGCGCGGGTGTAGCAGTATTAGTAGCATTAAAACTAAGGCCAAGGTATCCCCATCTCAAAGTATTCGCGTTTTCCACACCAGGTAAGTTTAAAAAAAATTGCATTTTAGTGTTGTCAAACTATATTTTTTTGTCAAATTCTATATTTTTCTAGAATCACCTAGTTAAATTTTAAATATATATTTGTGTAATGTATGCAATTTATAGCCGGACTAATAAGCCGCGAAGCAGCGCGGTATACTGAGAGCTTCGTACTGACAGTGGGAGTGGGCGACGACCTCGTGATGAGACTGAGCGTGCACAGTATCGAGAACTTGCGCACTAAGGTCATTCAGACTATACACGCTACCAAATTGCCAAAGGTAAACAGTTAAATCTTGCATCAACGATTTCTGACACCATTATTTGACAATAATTAATTATTGTACCAGTGATAGTTATATAATGTACGTTACCAAAATAATAAGAAACGCTCCCAATTTTGAGACGATCGGTTCAACGTTTTAACACGTTAACGTAAACGTGTAAAAACGTGTGTGTAAGGGAAATATTACTTTTTTCAGCCAAATTTCTCATCAACCATGAGATGTATTATATTTTCTTAGTGAACAACAATACATTACATATTTATGTAGTAAGTCTACGAACTCTCATTTCGATAACGACTCGACATAAACGAGGAAATAATAAAATCGAACATATATTTTTATATAAACATCGAAAACTTCGAGTTTTTAATTCGTTTTTTAGCTTACTAATAGCGAATAACAGTTTGGGAAAAAGCTTACTTGCAGGGCATATAGTTTATTCGTCGTGCACAACATAGTCCTTTAAATAAAAGAACGCAATAAGTGTTAAACATTTTATAGGTTTTTATGGTAAATAAAAACCTATAAAATGTTTTTTATACTTTATTTTTGACTTCACGTTTAGTTGTAATAACATATCTAAATAATACTTCAGAAGCTGATGCGAAAGCTCGTTTTGCATCAGTCCCAGTAGTAGTGCGACGAAATTGAAAGGTTTATGATATCACCCAAATCCCTTTGGAATCACGACCAAAATATGAGCAGTGTGCTCATCATAGCGTGCCATAGCCCTGCCCTTGTAATATCGAATAGGCACATAAAAAACATAATATAAGTAGTTTTATTACTTATTATAAACACGTATGCTAATTCATTCCTATTTTTTTTATCAAAAACAGTTTAAGGTACAGGTTGAGGATACGAACTATTTATGCGTCTAAAGTAAAATAATTAAAAAAAATTTGTTCTAGTATCGTATAATGCTGAACGGGTTCGGGTATGCCTTGTTCGGCGTACCGGCACGCGACCTCGAGTCGACATGGCGTCGACCTGAAGACCTTGAAGCAAATCACTCTGATGACTCCACCGACGCGCTGCTAGTGCAGAGCGTCTCCACCGTGAGTGCTGTCAGTTGAGAATTTTCTTTACCAGGTGTCGTGTGCGCCGGCGCAGCTTTCCACCACCGCTTTGGTTTATTTATTATTTTTCATCGGAGGGCGTAACTAAAACTCATTCATTTTTATTTTTAAACATTTATTCGCCAATAGAAAAAATAAAACGTTATGCACTATATGAACCTGTAAGCTGTAGACTAATATATCTGGGATGCCACTGCATCCATCTTTTTTATATCAATAGTCTCATAGAATTTGTGTGTGAAAAAATTATTTCGTTGCGAAAAAGAAAACATGGCCCAATTAAAATCTAGAGCCGAAATATCGGACCGTCCTACTCACTACTGCTGTTTTTTGACACTAATAAATATCAACTCTCGCTCGCGTTATAACAGTATATAACCATTGTACTAGACCTGTGTGTACATTTCTGTATATTCTGACAGATATTTAAATACACATAATGGCTTATTGCTCTTTTCGGTGGTGTGGCAGAATAACACAAAATCAAATTATATAACAGAAATAATCTCATTTCATCGATAAGTAACAGTAAATATAAAATTTTTAAAACATTCATTTTATCACGGGTCAAGTTAAACTAGACTGTCAATTGATGTGCTCGATGACGTGTTTCTATGCGTCTCGCTTTTACTTTAGTGCACTCTATTACGTTGTTTCATTCTACTCATAACGCACGTAAATTGTTTTCGAACAAAATATTTCCACTCTATAGGTTATGTACTCCATGAAAGAAAACAACCCATCGTGGTAGTCGTTATCTTAGTTAGAAACCGAGTTTTAAATATTTTCCAAAATTGTTACAAAAAGATGAAAATATGAAATAAACGAAATGACTTTTTGCACGAGTAAAAATTATCGCTACTTGAAAACATTATAAGACACTACATCTTTATAAAATATAGAATTAACGAAATACAATTTTACAGCCAATTTACATAAATCGTTTGTTGCTTATCTATCTAGATATTGAAGTAAGCATCTAAATACATTAAAATTCAAGAATTGTGTCAATATTTGAGTCTACTTGTTATGTACCTACTTTATCTACTACCTACATATAAAGTAAGTTAACAAACAGGAAAGTTACTACGACTTGAACGCATGTATAACAATTAACAATATATAATATTCAATCTACGCAATATTATATAATAATAATAATAATAAAGCCTTTTATTCGGACTTAAACTTAAACTTATTCGCATATTTGATGTTTGCTTGCTTTTTGTATGTCCGTTTGCCAATCAGCAAAGGCTTCCTCCAACCTTTTCCATTCCAGCCTATCCTGGGCCACTAGTCCATGTTATCCCTGCGACCTGTCTAATGTCATCATCCCACCGTTTTTGTAGTCTGCCTCTGTCTTTTTCCCTCTCTCGGATACAATTGAGTTACAAGTTTATTCCATTTGTCTCTCCCTCTAATCATATGACCTGACCATTTCCATTTTTGTCTTTTGATTTTTTCCGTTGTATCTTGGACTCTGGTCTTTTGCCTGATGTTACTGTTTCTAATTTTTTCAAATTTCTTTGTTCCTGTCATGCTCCTTTCCATCGCACGTTGGCACGTGGCAAGTTTATTTAATGTGTTTTTTGTTAAAGCACATGTTTGACATCTATATACTAAGACCGGTAGAATACAAGTAATAAACAATTTACTTTTTGTTGTTGTTGTTTTTGTTGTGTGATAATTTTTGTTTTTCATTACTTCTTTTAGACCCCGGTATATCTTCCAGCTATTTGCTATTCTTCTCTCAATCTCTTTATTTATTGTCTTTTGGTGCCATTAATTGTCCTAAGTATATGTATTCTTCGACATAACCAATTTCAATATTATAATATACAATATTATATACAATACTTTTATCATGTTTTTTTTACCGGTGGTCATTAATTTGTCTTATCCGAATTTAAATTTAGTCCTGCTTCTGCACTTTTTGATGCTAGTTCATTCAACATTCTATTTAGGTCTTCAGGCGTTTTTGCACATAGTACAATGTCATCAGCAAACCTTAAATGTGTCAGTGTGTGACCATCTATATTTAACCCTACATTTTCCCATTCGAGGTTTCTAAAAACCATTTCTAAAACAGCTAAGAAAAGTTTTGGGAGAGGCGATCACCTTGTCTACACCTTTTTTTATATTAAATTCATGTTTTTCTTTTCTAATTGAATACATTTTAAGCTGTGCTTATAAACATTTCTAATTAACATTATATATTTGTGTTCAATCCCCTGTGCTTTTAATGCTTCCCAGGTCTTCATATGTATTAAGGTTTCAAATGTCAAAAAATTCAAAAAATGCTTTTCTGTAGTCAATGAATGCTATATAGTATGTAAGCTGGTATTCGGTATACTTCTCTAGAATTTGTCTTAGGACATGAATATGGCCCAGCACTGAATAGTCTTTGTGGAAGCCTGCCTCTTCTATTGGTTGTTGTTCGTCTGATTTTCTTTCTATTTGTTTAAATATTTTATAGATGTTAGACATCAAACTGATGGGACGATAATTTCCAATATCGTAATGGTCACTTTTTTTAAACAGAAGGATTATGTTAGATTGAGTCCATTCTTGCGGAATAATCTCTGTGTTAATTATTTCATTAAAAATTTCTGTGAGAATGGGCACTATTGTAGATTTTGTTTGTTTTAAAATTTCGTTGTTTATGTCATCTGGACCTGGACTTTTGTCTTTCTTTTGTGTATCTAAAGCAATTATAATTTCTTCTCGCATAATGTTAGGTATAGTCGAGTTCTCTAACAGTTCTATTTCCCTTTCATCTGTAGTGCTTTCATATAATTTTGTATAGTATGATATAGCAATTTCTAATATTTCTTGTCTTCGATTTTTCATTATTCCACTTCTATTTTTCATCTATACAATCCAATCTTTTGTGTTAGTTAATTTTTTGTATGCCTTCTTGATTCCACCTGTTTGTTGTATGTGATTCTCTATTGTTTCCATTCTCCTTTGCAACCTGTCCTTCTTATACTTTCTTTTATTTCTTTACTAATTTTTGATATTTGTCTTCTTCTGTCACTGGTGTTTTTTATGTTGATTAAAGCAGCTCTTTGATCCAAGAGGTTAATGGTTTTTGTTGACATCCATTCGTTCGTTTGTTTTTTGTCCTCAATCCATTGTTCGATAGTTTGTTTAATTGTTTCTTCTAGCCAGTTGTTCTTTTCTTGTATATTTGTTGTTTCTTTATTATATTCTGCTAGTTTGGTCATCAGAGAGTTTGTTATCTGGTTTATTTGATGTTTCTTCAGCTGTATATTGTCTAGGTTCTCTTTTGGTCTTTGTGTTTTGGGAGAGGTTGTCCTCATTTCTGCTCGGATCATTCGATGATTTGTATTAAAATTAGATTTGTTGATGACACTCATGTTTGAAAAGTATGTTGTTTTATTAGTCAATATAAAGTCTATGTGATTCTTCGATTTTCCATCTGGCGATGTCCATGTCCACATCCTTTTCTTGTTTTTGTTTTTAAATATTGTTTTAGAATGGCTAAATTATTTTCTAGTGCAAAATCTATGACTTTTGTTCCATTTCTGCTTCTAGTTTTATCTAGGTCTAGGTCCCAAAGCTATATCTTCCTCTAGTTGACGTTCTCTGATTTGTCCATTAAAATCATCCATCACCAAGAGGTTTTTGTGTGCGTATGTTTGTATTGTTTTATTCAAATCTTGGTAGAATTTATCAATTGTCTCAGTATCTGCTTGTTCTGTAGGTGAGTATATTTGTGCGATTGTCAATAGATCTTTATATTCTGATAACTTTAGATTTAATAGTGCTATGCGTTCTGAAATGCCATAAAACGCTTCTATATATTATTACTGTAAAACCATTGTATATTATTATATGGATCATTACATTACTACATATTAATTATAGTAAGAATAACACTGGTGTGAGAGAATAAAAATCAAAAAAATAAGCCTGTCCATATCGAAAAGTTTGGGTGTAGAGAAAAACGGTGAAAGAAGCGTTGGGACGCCTCTTTTAGATATTGAGTTATTGAAGGCAATTCTAAGTCGTAGTGTAGATCTACGTTGCGCACGTTAGGAAGCGCACCGGTGACCCTGCGCATAAATCGGTTCCGAATTACTTGAAGGCAGTTGATATGAGTGGGCATAGCGTGAGCGAATACTACGCTGGCATACGTCATGATGCATGACGCATGTCTTGTATAAAGTAACGTTACGTCTGAGGGACATTTTGCTTTTCACATGAGCATGTTGAGACTACCAGGGACGAACTCGGCGCGGTCGCAGATCGATTTGATGTGGTGGCGGAAGGTCATGGCACTGTCAAGGGTGACGCCCAGGTATTTGACTTTCCGAGTCCAGGGGATCTTGATCAAAAAGCCTAATCATGCGGCGGGCGCCGCTGGTCGTCGTGCCCCTCGAGAAATACACAGCGGCGCTTTTCTCGGGGTTGACTTCGATTCTCCAAAGTCGGAATCACTCGCTTAGGTTCATGACCGCGACTTAGAGGAGTTGAGAGACTCTGAGGCGACTACGGTCTGATGTGAAAAGTGCGGTATCGCGAATAGGGCGAGCTCTACACCGGGGGTTTTGGAGACGTCGTTCATGTAGAGCGAGTAGAGAGTGGGCGAAAAAACGGAGCCCTGTGGGACACCTACACTGATGGGGCGGGGAGCACCTCTTCGACTCTATAGCGGAAGAAGCGGTCCGACAAGAAGTCTCGTACTATGCGTACGAGATCGTCCAGCATGCCGTGCCGGCGCAGCTTGTGCACCAGCCCGATGTGCCACACTTTGTCGAACACTTTCGTTAAATCGAAGAAGAGAGAGCCCGTACCTATGTAGTGACTTGGGTGGTTAAGGCGCTCCAGAATGTGTTCCGTGAGGCGGTACTCTTGTTGTATACACGAGCGTTTAGCTAGAAAGCTAAATTGCTCGTCTATAAGGAGACCGCAAGTATCTAAGTGGACTTTGATGTGACTATAGCCATTGGGGCTTTTGCGGGGCTTACCCGGTTTCGGGAATCCGATGACGATCGCTTCCTTCCAGGCGGCTGGAAAGACGCGATTCGTCATCGCGGCATTAATGATAGCTACCAACAGCGCGAGAAGACGCGTCGAAAACAGTTTTACTACTCGGTTAGAGATGCCGTCTCTACCGGGGGCTTTTCTAGGTTTGATAGACTTGAAAATGTCCTGAAGCTCGTCAACTGTCGCGGGGCTGAGTTGGTAAGGGGAGGTCGCGGGCGGTAGGGAGCCTACTTCGCGATTGACCATGTCTAAATGGTTCTGATTTACAGACTGAGAGCTAGGGGAGCATTGGGCCTCCAGGGTGTCGGCCAAAAGATCGACTTTATCTACGTCGTCGAAAACTGTCAGTCCGTTGGGTTTCGTTAGAGGTGGCATTGTTCAGAATGTGTCCGATTTGAGAGATTAGGCCAACTTCCAGTATGCCGGGTGCGTCGGCTCGATCTCTCGCATCAGGTCTCTCCACTTATTTTCCCTAAGTTCGAAAATTCGGTCTTCGACTTCGCGTTGGAAGCGCGTAAGTTATATATATTCATTTCTGAGAGAAACGAATCGTAAGCGTCGGTCGCGGCATTCTTAGTTCTAATTAGCCGGCGGATGTCCCCAGGAAGTTTCCAATGGTAGTCCTTGGTAGTCCACCGAAACCTCGCGGGAGCACGAAGAGACCATTTAAGCCGTGAGCGCGTCTATCGCCGCGGTCCTCGGCGGAACGGATAACGAATTCTTAGAGTTTAGCGTTTCGTCTAATCTCTGCCAATCCGTCACGGTTTTTATGAGCGTGTGTGTGTGTCTCATAGGTCCTAATTTCAGTAATACCGGCCTATGGTCAGAGTCTAACTTGTGTGACACCTCTATTGAATGCAGCGTTAGAGCTACGTTCTTTAGAAGCGCTATGTCGACTACGTCCTGTCTGTGCGTTGTAACTCGGGGATAGTGAGTGAGCGTCATGGGGGCGATAACGTCAAAGTTAAGGTCATCGGTCAGTTAGTCTTTCGCAAGGTGGAGTGCGAATTCCAGCGACGGTGTTTAGCGTTCAGGTCGTTGACGAGTATGACAGAGTCGTCGAAGTTTAAGAGGGCCTCCAAATCGCTACTAATTAGTGAGAGCGGGCGTATCGATCAGAATGCAGTGCAGGGATCTTCTATAATAGATAAGAGTACCGCCTTTGGGGGCGGGCACCCTATCGTTGCGCACGATGTTAAACCAGGAGAGGCCGGAGTCGCACCCTTAAGGTTTCAAAAAGGTTTCCTGCACTAGCATTATATCTAGTTGGTGGTCTAGCGTAAACTCGTGAAGGAGGTCGCGTTGCCTGCGGAGTCCGTCCGCGTTAAAAAAGAAAAGCTCGGAGGGAGTTGTCTCGTGAGTGCCCGGTTTTATAACCTACGAGGGAGCGCCGTGAAGCGGCTTAAACTGCCCAGAAGGGACGCGTGCTCGGCGAGTCGCCGTCCCATCCCGTACAGTCGCGAATTTTTCGCGCTACTAATTTGATCTCGTTAAAGTTCTTTCCTCTTTAATGAGGTCGGCAAGAATTTTAATGTCGCCGAGGAGATCGGACTCCGGCGCTGAATGAGCTGGCGCCGTGAAATACGCTTGGAGCGCGGGCCCCTTACGCCACGGTTGTTGTACTGGCGTCGGCGCTAAGTTCTGTCGAGCTGGTTGAGAGCGCGCGGGCGCGGGCGCTGGACTTGCAGGTGCTGAAGGCGCGGGTTTGGTTTTGGCGCTGAGGGCGCGGGTTGAGTTGGAATTGAGGGCATGGGTTGTGACGGCGATGAGGGCGTGGGTTTGATTGACGCAGAGTGCGCGGGCCGCGCGGGTATAGGGGTAGCGGTAAGAGCAGCCTTAGGTTGCACTGCAAGCGCAGGGGGGCCACGGCGTTGGTCCTGAAATGCTCCACCGCCTCGGCTTGACTTACCCCCACGGCGTCAACGACGCGGAGCCCTCAGGCACCCGCGATAGTTCGCGGGGTGTCCGAATTCTCCGCACAGTACACAACCGAGAAGTCCGACGTCTCTGGCGTGCGGGAGCACTCTGGGGTGCCCTGATCCCCGTAGTACGCAACAGGTCGTGCGTAGCAGTTGCAGGCCGAGTGCCCGTACGACTGGCAGCGATGGCATTGACCCACCGTGCCGCGCCTGTGTGGGGCCTCTGCGGAGAAACCGAAAATACTACAGACGGATTTGTTACTGAAAACGGCCTTTGCCTTGGGGGAAAGGTCGATTACGACCAATACGAAGTCGAATGGGCTTGTAAAGGCGGTAGACTTCACGCGCCGGGAGCTTTTGCGACTTAAGTTCGCCGATAATGAGCTCTTCCGGGAGTTCCTTGGGGAGGCCGTAGATGACCACGCAGAGTTGGTACTTCTTCGGGAGCGCTTAGGTGTGAAAACTTATGCGTTCCAAGCGTGGAAGCGCCGTGAGCTCGCGATGGTCAGCCGGGGTTGGTACCTACACCTTAGTGCCCTGTGCAGTGTTGCGGGCGGAGACAAATTTGATGCAGCGCGCGTCTAAGGCTCGAGAGACCTTATCCCACGACGACTTCTCTTGAACCACCGGCGGCAATTTCTTGACTTTATTGGTCTGAGGGGCCGGGGTGGTCTGTGAGGCAGGCGCGTTTCGATTGTCCTGAGGGACCACGGGAGCTCCGGAGGCCTGAGGGACCCCCTTCGTCATTTTGTAGTATCAAAGTAAACACTGAAAATGAATATAAAGTATTCCACTACGTTCCAATACGTCAATGCTTGTACTGAATGTAGTGCTAAAGTGTCAACAGAGTGCAACATGATGCGTCATCAAATTTTGTCGACAATGTGACATGTATTTGACAGTTTCGATTCCACCTAGACTATATCCGAAACTGATTAGCTTTAATGTTATGAAATGTTATGTTTTGGTCATTAGAAACTTCTGATTCTTTAATCACCAGCAATCAAGACGTTGGTAGGTACATAAAGTAACAAGATGGTGACAATGTCATGACTTGTTCTTGTGATGACTTCCCTTTTTCGAAAAATTACCATTCGCTTCACTGTGTCTACACATGTACTTACGTTTAAACACTCATTTCACTGTTAATTTTGACTAAGGCTAATGTCGTTTAAAGCCATGGTTACAGTTATACCAATTCCAACTGTAAGATTAGATTAAGATCAAAATCAATTCAATTTTATTACAGACTGCTTTCGTCCGACTACATTGTATACGTCTGTTCATGCCAGACTATTTTATACGAGACTACATGTAAATGATTTTCTTTCCACTATTGTTCTAAACAACAGTCTTGACCACTACTTTTACCGCTACTTATTGCAACGGCCCAAGTCAGACTTGTCACAGACCATTATACACACGAGTAAGATATTCTATTTCTGCCACAAGTAGTGATGATTACAACAACAGATAATGTAACGAACAACACATTACGAAATTCTCAATTGTCCTGATATCTTTATAAACTGCGTCGAACCGAGCACTGTTCACATTGTTATCGTTACAAACCACAAATTTCGATTTACGATATCATACTTTCTACTTTCGAAGCAAAGTTAGTTTCCTTTATTTTTTCAATAATAACAAATTTAAAACCACTAAAAGAAACATCAGTCAAATCAGCAACATAATGCAACCAAATTCAATGTAACAGAACAACAGTCCGCATTTAACAGCCATTTTAAGCGACTACAACACTTCTAGTAGTTATTGCTATCCTTAGTCACGGGTAAGAAAATAATAAGATGTGTTTATATCCAAGAGGATACAAGATGCAAGATTCGAAACGTGTCTCACAAAACGAACACTCGACTATGATAAATCCAGTTAGGAATTTATTTGCAGCCGGTTTAGAAATATATACTGTTATCGCAGTGGGTAGATTTCGGGTTCTTTATCCTTCTTTATATTGAAGTAGGTATCTACTCTCATTTATCCCTTACCAAAAATTATTTTGACTTTAAAAGATTGTAACGATTTTAAACGATTTTACTAGTATTTCTGTAAAGTTTATTATATAAAACTCTATGGGTAGGCACGTATAATACAATATTTCTCATAAGTGTATGTAGTGTTACCTACTACTTTATATATTATTACTGTCAATGTAGCTCCAAGTGCAAAAGATTTTTTTTTCTATTGGTAAAAATTATTCCAATTTTTTGTATGCGTTTAATCCGAGTTTTCGGTAATAATAATCGAAAACAATATATATAATAAAAGATTTCATTTCAAACACACTACTTAAATTCGAATATCACAAGTCGTTTCATAATTAATTTTATTCCAAATATACAGAATAGTAATTATTTATTATAATGGTACAAATCCTTGGTATCTACTTCAACTGAACTCCAGGTTTTCTTTAAAATCATTGGGAACTAAAACAAAATCATTGAACGCAAGGTAAAAGGCACTTATTCATTAATATATTTTAAGTATAGTTTAATTTTGCTAATAACTAGTTATTTCTATTTTATTTTTCCATTTTATTTTTACATAATTATTTTTTACATAATTTCCAATCGGTTGCAATAAGCTTCGCTATTAGCTTTGTGTGTTATTATTAAAATTATATTATAATTATAGTTTTTATGACATAGACACAATTGTTCCAAAATAAGGCAACATGAGTTCAAATTATTTTTGTTTTTCATCTAGTATTATATTGTTTAATCAATTGCTTATTAACTATTAAGCGGTATACACGAGTCCATACATGCATATTATATACAGCATTTTAAAATAACATAAATCGTTCAAGTGAAGTTGTATGCTGAAGATTGCTTTATAAATGAAAATAGTTAAATTACCGCAACATAACGTTTCCAGGAGGCAGCATTAGTATCAAGGAACGTGTTCGCGCGTCGTTTCTCGACTGCGCGGCTCTTTACTGCGGGCCGAATACTGCATATCGTGCGGCGCAAGCGCATGGGTATTGAAAAGTTAGTATCTAATAAAGAAATGACGTGTAATATGTTGTTTAATCAATAAAATTATTCCAAGACTTTATTTAGATCACAATTTATGTATAGCGCCAAGAGAGTATTGTATTGCGGTAATGACGAGCTGTACTCACACAATAAATACTAATTCACATTGAGCAACAGAATTAGTAATTCAAACCACAAATTGTTGTATTTAAAATAATAGTTACTTATCATCCTAAAATAGGATGATAAGTATCTGACAAAGACAAGATGTCTTTGTCAGAAATACACCAGAAATTATATTAGAAAACATTACACACGACAAGACCCATGCTGAGTTATGAATATCAAATAGCCAGAGTGTTAGCTAAGGGAAATGTCAAAAGTACTCGCATACCTAGGCGAAAATGTGTGTCCGTCCTCTCTGACTGCCCCGTTAAGAACGCAGCGTGAAGATGTGTATGTATGTATGTGTATGTACGTATGTGTATGTATGTATGTATGTGTATATATGTGTATGTTCGTATATAAGTATGTATGTATGACATACTTATATACGGAATTGTATTTTAAAATTTAATAGCAAGCCTAGCATGACGTTTGAATTTTTATACAGGCCATAATTATTTTATAGATAAATTGAATTTATATCGCTAGTTGTACGAATTTTAGAGTGATTTTTTTTCATCTCTATTCTTTCATTCACTTTTTATATATTTCATATGCATGTCTGAACACAGTAGTGAAGAAACTTTGGATGACGAAAGGTAATTTAGAGTAAACAGATAACAAGTCGTGTAGCTTAAATAGAAATTTTATTTACAATTTTAATTATTGCACATAAATTACATAAATTCATTAAATTCGTTTGATACAGGAAAGTGCGCACGCAAGAACCAACGTACGAGATGCGCTGGGCGTGTCCTGAAGATTTTATGGAGCTACAAGTCATGCCCAGAATGTTACTGGACCACTTACCAGAGAATGTGCATCGTACACTAGAAACGATCCTCGAGGAGAGGCACAGTTATCGCGTAACGCACCACATATAATTAAATCGGACGAAATATTAGGGACTTCGAAGCATTTAGTGTTTTCTTTTTCTGATAAGAAAATAGCTTGAGACAATTAATTGTTTAGATTTTTTCAAATCTAAGACAAATTACAGGTTATCGTTGAGATATTAATTTTATTACCTACCTTTAAGGTTGAGCGAACATCATCTGCAAATATAAGTGAAAGTGAAATAAGTTTTTGTAATAAAATACTTATACATATGTACTATAATATTTTTAAGATACGAGATTGACGACGCATAGCTGCGTAACTATTCAGAGCCAACAGAGCAAGTTCATGACATGCATTTTGTTCTTACATCCTTATGAAAACAATTCGATACAAAAAAAATTTATACTTACACTTTTGTATTTTTTAACAAACGTCCTATGAATTACTGCAAAGATCTTTAATTACCGGCTGGCAAACCAATGTCAAACTATTTTGTAGTTAGGAAAGGTATTTTAGTTTAAGTAATGTGAGAAGACTGTGATGATGTTTAAAATGAGAATATTGTTATTATTACATATAAGAGAAATGTTTATGGCTATTTTATGGTGTGTGTATATTGTTAAAAAAATGGCAGCACACGAGCGAACAAGTCTTTCTTTAAAAACTGGTTAGGTACATAGAAAAAGACAAAAAAATGATATTTTAAACATTAGGTAATATTTAAAATACATGTTACCATTATTAGTATATTTTAATTTATATTTTTAAGACTTTTGTAAAGTATAGGTGAAGATAGTGTACAAAAAATGTATTCTTTTATATCTACGATTTTTTTACAAGTAAGTAAGTACAACAGAGAACAATTTTATCCCATTATTAATTTTCTAAACAAGACTTGTTTGATCGCGTGATCACTTTTATCGTATATCATACTTTTATTTCTACATATTAATTACCATAAGGCGATTTCTAGGATAAAACAAGTTTCACAGAAAATTGCTAAATAATCTTCACCTCGACCCAATAGTACTTTCGACATATCATTTTCAATTCTACTATTGGTGTAACGACTTAACTTTCTTTCTAATCAGCCTCTAAAATGTATTTTAAATGATAGACATATTTTTAAATATGTATATTACTTTGCTCAAAGAAAAAGCAATTTTTTTTTAATTTAAATATTTTATTCCAGTAAAATAAGTACCTACTTTGGCTGATGACAACATCTTTTATTTGGCACCTTACATTGAATTACAGTTAAATGGATATATTGTCATAAATTACCTCTATGCCCTTTATGTGAATAATCTGTCAATTATTTTCATTATTTATGGACGCCATGTTGTTTATGGGTTTTTCAAAACTTAACAACAATAAAATGTATGAGACTTCACAACTGTTACTAAGAGTACAATAAATAGATAATACACATAGCATTCAATGTTACCAGTGTCAATTAGTATCTACATACACAGCATAATATATGTATTTTGACTAAGTATTCCAAAAGCTTACGAACAGAAGAGAATCAGAGACAATGACTGACTGAATGTTGATCTTGTAATGTCTATATAAAATGTGAATATAGAATAATGTCCTGTTTGAAATGTACTAAGTATACGAAATAAAAGGATGTCAGGACTTCTATTTTTGCATGACAAGTTGAATACAAAATTTGACGACAACCAGTTTTTTTTATTCTCTAATTACTATGAGTTTAAAAGGAACGAACAACAAGTGTGATATTAAATGTCTACACGCTGTTGAATAAGATTATATATCTGACGAGTACAGGTATAGGTAATAATTAATACTAATTAATGTTGCCGAATTAGATATTTAATTCCAACGACACGGTTGATAGATGGTACGGTAGCGAGAGCTGGACTTGATTGCATGTGCTGAGTTTGGATTCAGATCAGATTACAAATGCAATTATGGATAAAATGAAAAGATGAGAAACATATTTATGTATCACTTACTGCAATCTCTACTTATATAGCGTTCGTAGTTTCTCCTATTTGTTTACCCCTTCAGGGACGCAATGCAATCAAATCAAATCAAGAAGAGAACATTACAAAATTAAGTCTTAGGACCAATTGTTGATGAAATGCAGAGATTTTGTATTCAACTTGCGCTTGTGTACTCTTATTAGAAACTAATAAAAAGTAATAAATGAACTATATATACAATATAAACTATTGTGAAACTTCTATAGGAATGGTGTATTAACTACTGTTTCCTTTGTTACATTTTGGGATCAAGCTCGAAGCTCTCATGTGAAATTGTATTGTGAAAACATAACACTAACAGCTCACAACTTCTAAGTATTCGATGTAAGTGTCTATGCAGGTCACGCCTGACCTGTATCCACTGTAGTTCTGTACGTTACTTCCTGTATTAATACATTCCAAATTGTATTCAATACAAATACAATCCTCAGTCCGTGGGCTTTATGTTCTTACACCACTAGACATACCTATACATATAATTGTACCTAAGTTCTTTTTGACGCACTAGATGTAGGAGCTAATGAGAAAAACTTGTAATTTTTCAGTCGTGGTAGATATGATCATGGACGTATTCAGAGGAGGGTGTTTACTTTACCACATCCCACAGGCTTAGTTGTAATCGAAGATAAATAATTAATGCATACTCTGCTCAAAATTATGGGTGATTTTTTCAAAGAGTACAATGCGATTTGTCGAAGATCCCTCGGCCCTCATTGTGACTTTGAGAAAATCGATCTATAGTCCGGCCGCTGAGAGAATGCGTTCCTGACGTCTGCCAGTTGTTTATAACTAGTGATGTCAAAAAAGTAATACTTATTTCTACAACCGACCCAAGAAAAGAGTAATATAAATTTCAATCCTTGTTTGTCTGGCTTGTAATTTCTGAATTTAACTAGTGTAAAAAAAAATAAAAAAGCGAGAGTAATATTCAGAAATATCAATATAAAAATCAACAATAAAAATAACTTAAAAAATATATTAATTTTATAGTGTAACGACGGATAACATATTATTTTATAGTGTAACGACAGATAACGTTACAATCGCCTGTTACCTTTGGTACATCACTACAAAAATAAATAATCTACATAACCTTGTAACAGCGCAGTATTGATTTAAAAAAAATGTTGTTTTCTTGATTATTTAACATAAAATTTAGCGCAAAATTATAACCTTTATTGTCAGATGACATAATAATTAGTTTTTAATGATAACTATTCGTTAGTTGAGCAAATAATAAAAATATTTTTATCGTAAATTCAACATCATTTCAAAGTTACGTCGTCCATTCGATCACGACCTGTCAGCAACGCATTGTCTCAGTGGCCGGACTGTAAGTGGTCAATTTTGTACATATTCTTTAGCCATTTTCCTCAGAAAATTCCAGAGATCAAGAGATCAGAGACCGAGCACCGAAATTTCGATGCTGGGTGGCTAATTGAGTATGACCTCTGGAATTTCCTGAGAATGCTTCGTTGAGAAGCGAAACACGTGTCGATAAAGAATATAAATTGTTAAAGATGGAATTTAACATGAAACTGATCACTATGAACTCACTATCAAATCTCCGTCACAACTACTGTGTACATGACTACTCGACGGCTGCACGACAACTGAACTCTTATTTGGTTTCTGAGAGGCAAAATGAAATCCCCACGGACACTCAGCCGGACTCTACGCCGCCTGATTAGTGTCGGACTTGAACAGTATAAACAAAACCCCTCTTTGCTGTTAGCCCTAATGGCTTTTAAAGCGTCACAGCTCGCGTTGGGGTGAGTGCTAAAGGCGCCCTGCTAGATGGTCGATCGCCTGAGGGTTCCTCCAGTCGAGGGATACCTCGTATGGAGGGCGGACCTCGTACTCTAGGCGTCGCCAGGGGCTTCCTATTCGGGTGGGGGCCGGACCTTAATAATCGGACCCGGCCGGGGAGGCGGCTGAGGGCTGGTTAGTGTGCCTAGTGTTCCGCGTGGCAGTTTACAATGCGGCTTAAGGACCGCGTGTGTGCGTGTAGAGCTATGTGATCGAGCTTCTAAACGTGAGACCCTACGGGTGTCGCGGGGGACGACCTCCCCAATCTGAACTTTTACAATACCAAAATCAGACTTATATACTGCCCTACTACACGCAGGAAAACCCATTCTACCCTCCTTCTTATTACTAAAATGTTACAAAATTTCACACGTCGCTATTGATGTATTTATAATTAATGTGAAATTAATAAAATATTAACAAATTGACCACTTAGGACCGTATAAAGCAATTCTGTATTTTAAATTGCAAATTATTTGAATATATACAACACTATACCCTCTCGTCTGATGGACGAGAAAATTCCAGGCTTTGCTAATAAGCAACAGTGCTAAAGGGAAGGTAGCATGACAAATCCAATAGTAAGGTTAAGGATAGTGTTGTGGGAAAAATATTGAGCTATAATTTATTCAGAGTATGTATTCTTACCAATTTCTTATGAAATTTAATGTTTTATTATAAATTATAACACTGCGTAAAGATAATCTCTTTGTGAACGCGTGTAAGTTATGATTTCTTTTTAGTAGATATTAAGTTTTAAAAATTTTTATTTAAAAAGGCATTGATTGTTACACATAAATATTACATTTCTCCAATTTCAGCCAAATATTGCCATCTAATCTTGCCTTGTTAATCGACTGCGCGTGAAGGACATCAAGCAGTTAAGGTTTTTGGGCCCAGATAAGGAAATCATAACTTCATAACTTCTAATGTTATAACAAATATACATAAGACTATTATATTAAATGGAAATCTCATTAATGTATTTTAATAAAAATTTTTACGCGTGAACAAAATACAAAATCTTATTTATAAGGTATGCAATACCTAAGTTGTTATTTGTTACTTAATTGGTTTATTGTGTTTTATATTTTTTAATTGCTCTATACTTGTGGCCTCTTAACCTCTTAAATATAGAAACACAAGTCACACAGTACGTTTTCATCGTCACGATTTTACCGTCTACGGTACTAAATTACTAAATTAAGTGCTAATTTGTGGCATACTGTGAAAGCAGTTTTTCATCTAGGTTAACTAGCCTCACTACGTACAACTGTACGTAGTAACGTATAACTAGTTGGTCAAGTTTTTCTTTGCTGCTTGTGGTCGAAAGATTATTGGCGCCAAAGTATAGAGCAAACATTGCACGTCAGAAAGGTACTGAACGTATGTACGTTCAAGTATTAGAAGGACTGAGGTTCTTTTCACTTGTACCCTAAATTAGGGCTTTATATTCTCTCTGTATGTAATATAGCCAATGTCTTGTGTTGGGTTTGTGTTAATTTATATTAAAATATATTTTAAGTATGTGACTGCATTTTTTTGAATCATCCTTTCACTTGACATAAATGGAATGATTGTTATACTTTCGTGGAACTATTACACTTCCAAAAGTATAGAAACGTATCAGCTGCTTATCTTCCCCTATACTAGTTGTAAAAGTTGGCCTAGAGAAAAGGTTATTTTAAGGAATTTGTAGAATGATACGGGGTTTTCTGTAATAGTAGATGCTATAGATAGGTAGGGAAGCCCGTGAACAGTTAGATAAGGATAGACTTAACGGAGTGGGTTAAATAAACCAGCTATAGTAGCTAGGTAGCTATAGGTTTATTATGTGAATAAAAATTCGTGGCTATACGTCGCACAACCCGTCTTCTGGTTACAAAGGAAAGTCACTGGCCTGAACCGTCCCGGAGAATTCAAATTATTAACTGTAGTTTAGTCTGTTGCCTATGTTCAGGTTTTGATAAGAGACTGCAGAGGTTTTCGCTCTGGTTCCGTCAGCGGTTCTGAAGGTCCAGTTATGATCGGATAGACGTATTCTCTTGATCAGTAGCTTTTCTTGAATGCAAAATCAGGAATCTGGAAAATTGCATTTGGAATCCTGCATCTGAAATCCTGGAAACCACCGGGCGTAGGCACGGTGAGTTGACTGACGAGCGTTCTAGGTCCAGTGGTTCGAAAAACAAGAACACTAACAGCGCAGCGTATACGAAGTGTTAGAACAGCTTTCGATCACAAGCATTGAATTCAATCTTGAAGAATAAGGACTCACAACAGTGGGACTCCAATGTACCTACTAGATATAGAAACAGCAATTAAAACGAGTTATTAGGTAAATATCAATAAACGAGAGTTCAATTCAGAGGTGTGATTATTACTCGCTGCTAATCGTGCGACCGCTAATTAAAAATACCCTCGACAATGTAGAACTCACGACGCGCTTCGAAATGCAGCTGCAGTTTCGAGAACCACTTAGCGCTTACCTTATTATATAGGTTCCGTAGATTTTTATTTTTGTTTGATTTATTTATTTTATTAAGTTATTTGAATCATTCATTTAGTTCAATTTATTTATTTATTTAATTGATTTATTTTTATTATTTATTGCAAGTTTAATTTACATTACAAGAAACCTGTTTTATCTTATACCGCTTTGATATCTGTACCTAAGCCCAAGAAAGAAGTAGCGTCAAGATGTGATGTTTGTTGCAGTTAGATATTTTGTCCACTCCGAATAGAACATAGCGTGATGCTATATTTTTGATGCATTATTCGTTTTTTGGTTACTAAGTATTAGAAAATTCGACATATTTTAAACGTATTGTCATCATCATATTGTATGAAGTATATTTGAAAACTAAATACTGATTTAGCTTAGTAACATTGCAGTGGAAAAAATATAAGTAGGTAGGTAGGGTAAAAAATATAACCTATTGGGTTCGAAAATATGTAATATCATATAAGAGACTTTTATAGTTACCTCTTACCTGTCGTTTTAAGACTATATTTTTGATAATTATTTTAAATACATAACGCTTCTACATCTTCCTGTACCTCAAAATATCAAGTTTCTCAGGCAAAATATTGGATGCTGAATTATTAATAGAAAAATATAACATAAACATCTTGTGCCTCGCCGAGACGTGGTTGAGGGCAAACAAAATGTCTTTTAATGTTCTAATAATAATTTTAATGTGGCCAGTGTTCAACAGAGCGTCGATGGATGGCGGCGGTGGCATGATTTTGTGTAGAAATTTTCTTAAATTAAAAAACCGCAAAGACATAGTTGCTCGCTCTGTGGAACGTGTATGTGAAATGTCGTGTGCTGAGACGGATTAGTATATATTCTTATGTGTGACCTTCCTCGTCTGATTTTAGCCAATTTTTAATTTCTATAGAGGAGTCTCACAAGATAGGAAAAGTAAGAAGTCAACAAAAGCGTGTGGTGACTTCAATGTAAACATATTGGATAGTTCGAAGGAAAGAGATATGCTCATATCGCTCTTTCTCTCATTTAGTGCATATTTTCGATGAACCGACCAGGGTCACATACATTCCGCGACGTAAATAGATAACATTTTTATGAATAAGTGTGAAATTATAGAGCATACTATTGTTAGTGGTATCCGTTCACATCATAAAGCTCAGTTAATAAAAACAGAAGATATGAAACATAAATCAGAACAAATATTTGATTTAAGCCATTGAGAGAGAGTAGGCTAAAAAATTTTACTCATGATGTAGCTAAATTTGCAAACACGGCTCTTCTGGTTGATGATCCAAACATCATGTATGAATCTTTAGTCAAAAACCTATCCAAAATATTTGATAAGAATTGTCCAAAGAAAAAGAAAGTAGTCATTAATAACAAGTTACGTTTTGCGGATTGGGCGACGAAGGGTATAAGAAAAAGTAGGGATAGGCTTTATGAGTTATATGATGAAAAATCTTACACTGCAGATGAAAATTTTCATAATAATGTTCGCACTTATTCGAAAATATTTAAAAAAGTATCAAAACACGCGAAAGCGATCTATATCGCGAAGAAAATTAGAAAGTCAGACAATAAATACGATAAAGGCTACATGGAACACGATTAACAACGAAGTTGGTAGTAAACGAAATAGAAATAACGAAGATTTTTCAATACAAATTGGTAATAAAATTGTAACTAATAAAATTGAGGTTGCTAATGCTTTTGAAAATTATTTTTCGAATACACCTATAGAAATAAGTAATGGTTTAGGAACGTCTTCGCAAACAGTAGACGTTTTTGAGCAAAAATGTTGGAAAATGGTTCCTTAATTTTCGTGATAGTGATAGTGATTAGAGATAAAAAAAATTTTCAAGCAATTAAATAAAAACAAAAGTGAAGATTTATGGGGACTATCAGTTCATGTATTCATCATGTTCAGTTCATGTTCAATTTTGGTAGAGATATTTAATAAATGTGTCGATCAAGGGGATTTCCCAATTTAAAGAAACACAGTAAGGTTATTCCAATATTGAAGTCAGGTTGTATGTTAAATCCAACAAATTATCGCGCGGTGTCTATATTACCAGCGTTGAGTAAAATGTTCAAAAAATAATACTCAATAAATGCTAGCACATTTTAACATTCACGGGATGTTTCACGGTCAACAGTACGGGTTCACAGGAGGGCGATCAACAACTCATGCGGGAGCAAGCTTGATTAAGACTGTACTTCAGGCTTTGGAGGAATCTCAGGATGCCATTGGAGTTTTTTGTGATCTTTCCAAGGCTTTTGATTGTGTTAGTCACGAAACTTTAATTTACAAGCTTAAATACTTTGGAATTAGTGTTAACGCTCTCGATCTCGTGGTCTCGTATTTGTCTGGCCGGGAGCAGAAGGTAAGTGTGAATGGGGTTTTGTCTGTTGGATCGAAGTTAAAAATGGGCGTTCCTCAAGGATCAATTATGGGACCTTTCTTGTTTCTAGTTTACATTAATGATCTCCCATTTATGCTCAGGGACTTATGCGAAATAGTATTATTTGCTGATGACACTTCATTGCTTTTTAAACTGGACAGAAAGAACCTACTACTGAATGCACAAAAAACCAAATGCATTAAATTTTCCCTTTCTAATGTACTCAGAATCCATGATAAAATAGGACTGGGTGGGAGACAATTAGAATTAGTTAAGTGCCAGTTTTCTTAGTTTAACAGTAGATAGTAAATTGCAGTGGGCGGACCATGTCGGGGCATTGGCTAGTAAGCTGGGTTTCGAGATATATGCCATTAACGCATTAGGCAATTGACGGATGCGGATACGGCTAGGTTGGTGTACTTCGTATATTTTCATAGCCTAATTTTCTTTTGCAGTGGGGATCAGTTGCGCATATTAACTCGATTTTTATTTTACAAAAAAAAAAGCGATACGTGCCATCTACAATATGAATATCTACGATTCACTAAGAGATCGTTTTAAAGACACTGATTTACTCACCTTGCCGTCATTATACATCTTTGAAATTATTATGTATAGGAGAAAAATATAGATCGATTTATAAAGAAGGCGATATTGGTGGTATGGAAATCCGAGGTCGTGATAAATTGGTCATTCCAAAATTTAAATTACATAAGTCAAATCTTTCATTTTTGTGTAACTGCATTCGTTTTCATAATAAAGTTCCTTAAGAAATCACTTGATTAACAGTAAATAGATTTAGATTAGTTACAAAACGTTCATTGATTAGAAAATCTAATCATACTATAAAATAAACGATTTCGTTGAAGATAAAACAATAGTCTGGAAATGATCTTCTCTGCACATGCGTATGCTGGCTCTCTGAATATTGTATTTTAATAAAACTTTTGTAAAATGATGTTGAAAAAATGATACTTGACCGAGTTTCTTGTCGGTTCTTTTGTGTCCAGGTTTTCTAAGAGAAGAGTCTCTTTGAACCGAACAAAAGCAGATTTGAAGTTCAATAATACCTTTTAATTGGGTTTACTTGAATAAATTGATTGACTTGACTTTGACTTCCGCTCACTTTTAAGTAGTCTGTGCAATTTTTTTTTAATTTGTGGGACCTATCGTAAAATATTTTTATAGAGTTGCCAACTGAATATTTTTTTACAAGCTTTATTTTATTGTTTTGGTTTACCTTAATAATTTCGCACATCTCTCAATATTAAACAGATAATGTGTGTCATCTGGAAAAAAAAAATTGGCGGACTAAAGCGTGGCTTACACGCCCGAACGTCGTGCAAACTGAAAACTGCGCAGTCTGCAGTCCAACCTTCAGCAGGTCAACGATTGCACAAGCTGTGCTCTTGAGTTTGTATGAAATACCGTATTACCAATATGCGCGTTACAATTAATGGTTCCAATGTTGTGTAGGCGTAATTGTGTCACAGCGCAAGCTGGTTGGGTAACACTCGGTCCACGGATGCATAGACACGAATGTGGACTAAGTATTGCGTACGAATGCAAAATATTTTAGGGCTGGCATTAAAAAACTTTAAATTTTTAATGTAAATCTACAGAATAAAATAATTTATAACCTTATCAACGTCTATTAGCTGAATGAGTCATCCAACATTCTATTCAACAATTGCTAACGTATTTTTAACTAAGTAAGTACCTAGTTTATTTAAAGTGGCGGTCTAATTACACATAAAAGTTTTTATTTTAGACTAAAAATAGTATCTAACTCTGGTTTTTAATAGTATTTAGAATTAAATACGACGCCGGATTGAATGAATGAAAGACTCGAAGAACTTTTTAAATCACAGAAGTTTAGGTTTTTAAAATGAGTACAAGATAAATGTAAATATAACAGCAACGCGCTAAGAGTTCGTTAGTTTTATCGCGTTATACGTGCCTTTTTTATCAACAGACTGAAAGAGCACGTTTGTTTTTTTTTTATCTTCTGTGAGAAAAATCTCACGTTTCTCTCTCTTGTAACAAGAGAGTTAAAAAAATAATCGCGCTATGTACTCCCTAATCCTCCAATTCAACAGACTCGTTTTGTTAAATCTGTTATTTTATGATTAACCTGTATGCATGTAAAAAATAATTACAAGAACATTATTATAGTTAGTTACAAATTTATTTCATTTCAATTAGATTATAAAAATACAAATTTGTCAGTCAATATAAGAAAATATCACAGTGATGGACTATAAATAGCGATTTTTTCATAGCACATAATTTTAACAAAGCGATATCATTAAATCTTACACAATAATAACAATATTTGGCATGCAAAATTAAAGAATATAAAATAATTAGGATTTATGTTCCGAAACACACTCTACATGAGCATTATTAACGTTTGTTACATTTATATCATCTACACAAGTTTTGAAGTTCAGCCATGGCGGCCTGCGATATGGGCGTCTTATTCTTCTCCGTTTTATATCTGAAACAGTTAATAAAACTTAATAAACCATATAACATTGTTTATATACCCCTCAATATAAACTCCTCAAGAAATCGCTTAATTAAATGGTAACGAAATAAGATTCGAAAATAATATAAAGCAAGCGGTTTTATTGAAAACAAATCTTATTATCAAAGGTTTTATTGTATATGTTATGGACCAAGTAATTAATTAGACATTATGCATAATGCCCGGGCATTTTGAATAATGCGCTCACTAATCACTTGGTTCGTAACATATTATATACTAATAAATTATTGTGTAACTACATCACTGTATAATACCGTTGTCGTCAATGGTTTTATTCACTTAGCGCTATCGATAGTAATAACGCGACACGACTATGCTATCCATTTTCAAACTATCAATAGAAACAAATTGTATATATTTTTTTTCTTTCTTTATAACATGGCGCACAGTTTAGCGCATTTGCCAATTACACGTATTAATAAGTAGAATCACAAGTATATTAGTTTTTTCATAACGTAAAACTCCTCCAGTAAAGTGATAGTAGGCTTTACTGAAGATATAAAGGACTTCTTGGAAGAGCGCGCGAATTTCAGCTACACTTTGTTTATGTAGACCTACTCCATTCATTTCACTTACACAGAACTTTAAAACGCAATATACGAGGGCTGCTCTTTATGTATCCGGAACTGGCCAGTTACAGAACAATATTAAAAAGTAATTATAACATTTAAAAATGGAACTCTTTGGCTGAAGAATACAATTTGTTTCATGTAGCTGTCATTTGCTTATCCTTTGTGGCGTCGTTTTGAAAATTGCGGGTCTTTATCACCATGGATTTACGTCGTGAAAATTTTCGTGCTATGATTTATTACGATTTTCGGCGAGGGCTCACTTCAACCGCCCGCTCAACTCAAAACAGTGCATCGATCAACTCACTTCGACTTTTGGGGACGAAGCGCCATCGAAAACTACTGTGTGTCACTGGTTTAGTGAGTTTAATCGTGGGCGGTCTGTGCTCACGGATGAAATTAAAGAAGGTCGCCCTAAATCGGCTGTTGTACCTCAAAATATTGATGCTGTGCGGGAACTAATAATGCAAGATCGTCATGTTACATATCGCGAGACAGAGGCGTCTCTGGGTATAAGTATGACGAGTATATATAAAATATTACATGAACATTTAGCTGTAAAAAAAATTTGTTCACGTTGGATTCCGCGCAACTTGAGAATTGACCAATAACGGGCTCGTGTCGATTGGTGTGAAAAAATGTTACAAAAGTACAATCAGGGTGCGTCAAAAGCTGTCTATAATATCTACACAGGTGATGAATCTTGGATATATGCGTATGATCCAGAAACTAAACAACAATCAACGGTTTGGGTGTTCCAAGACGAGCCGAACCCAACAAAAGTCATTCGTTCAAAAAGCACTTGCACAAAAAGCAAATGGTCGCTTGTTTTTTTGTTTTTGGGTGGATGTGTGTTGTGTGTATGTGTGTTGTATGTCGTGTGTTGGGTGGATGTGTGTTGTGTGTTGGGTGGATGTGTGTTGTGTGTTGGGTGGATGTGTGTTGTGTGTTGGGTGGATGTGTGTCGTGTGTTGGGTGGATGTGTGTTGTGTGTTGGGTGGATGTGTGTCGTGTGTTGGGTGGATGTGTGTTGTGTGTCGTGTGTTGGGTGGATGTGTGTTGTGTGTCGTGTGTTGGGTGGATGTGTGTTGTGTGTTGGGTGGATGTGTGTTGTGTGTCGTGTGTTGGGTGGATGTGTGTTGTGTGTTGGGTGGATGTGTGTTGTGTGTCGTGTGTTGGGTGGATGTGTGTTGTGTGTTGGGTGGATGTGTGTTGTGTGTTGGGTGGATGTGTGTTGTGTGTCGTGTGTTGGGTGGATGTGTGTTGTGTGTCGTGTGTTGGGTGGATGTGTGTTGTGTGTCGTGTGTTGGGTGGATGTGTGTTGTGTGTCGTGTGTTGGGTGGATGTGTGTTGTGTGTCGTGTGTTGGGTGGATGTGTGTTGTGTGTTGGGTGGATGTGTGTTGTGTGTCGTGTGTTGGGTGGATGTGTGTTGTGTGTTGGGTGGATGTGTGTTGTGTGTCGTGTGTTGGGTGGATGTGTGTTGTGTGTCGTGTGTTGGGTGGATGTGTGTTGTGTGTTGGGTGGATGTGTGTTGTGTGTCGTGTGTTGGGTGGATGTGTGTTGTGTGTTGTGTGTTGGGTGGATGTGTGTCGGGTGCGCGGGGACGGTGACCTGGCGAGCAGGTCGCGCGCCACGTCGGGCCGGCAGGCGGCCATGTCGCGCAGGTAGGGCTGGTCGTGTGCGCGCGCGCGCCGGTAGGCCAGCTCGCGCCACGCCTCGCCGCCGCGCGTCGCCAGCAGCACCAGGCCCTCCATGAAGCTGCCGCGCAAACGTCATGCACACTTGTCACTTGTCACACACGCAAGCGCCGGACTTTTATTGCGGCGCATTATAAATACACTTCAAAATTGCTATGAAAACTTATCATATCGTCGCTTTGCAGGCCAGTGGACCTATCCACAAAAATTTGACTGGCCCGTTGGTGCAGTGGCATATGCATCTGCTTTCCAAGCTAGGGTCCCGGGTTCAAACCCCGGTCAGGTCAATTAAGGAAACGAACTTTTCTAAATTGGCTTGGAGTAACTCCCCCAGAGTTCGTTGTGTGGTACCCATAGTACAAGCTTACTGCTTAGTTTGGAGTCACACAACCTGTGTAATTGTCTGGAGTATTACTATTATTATTATTAATAATATTTTGAGTGAATGAAGTTTACATGAATATTGCCGTGCATAAAGAATATTTCTACTTTCGTATTCAAGCCACTATTGCTTATAAAAGGATATAAATTTTATTGAAAATTCTTGAAAATTGTACGAATATGAAATGTAACTTATCAAAAGCTAATCCAAATAATTATGGAATTATGTGACTTAGAACTATTGACCTACACTTTTTTCACAATCTAATAAAATTTTTCGCATAGATCTAATACCAAATTCGAAAATAAGTACGTTTAGGCAGATGATAGACTTATTGTCCAATACAATCTTTAAATTTTTCATGATAGGTAGTACATTTAACTTTATTTCGACAAAGCTGTGGCTTAGACCTATTGACATCCAAAGCGACGATAGGGTAAACTCGCATAAATATGTAATTCGCCTAATTCTGTGATAAGATCTTTTGAAGCTTTTATGAAATAACAACAACAGACAGACAGACAGAAACAAAAATCACTATTTTAAATTCAACCTCGATGTAGCCTACCTACCTACTATTTATAATAATTGTTATAAAAATAACTATGTAATTCATGTTATAAAATAATATTTAAGTAAAACAAAGAAATAACAGCACTTTTCAAACATTTTAAAAATTGAAGTTCATTTTATTATCACAGAATTAAATGACTCACATCTTTTTCAGGAAGAATAGAGGAAAATCAAAAAATAAGAAAAAAAATCCCAAAACACCAAAAGGGTAATCAGAGAGGACGGCGCATCAAATATCGCGACTCTTACATACTTCTTTCGCCTAATCGAATTATCATTTTCGTTGCATACCTAGGTATGCAAGTGCTATTAACATTTCCGTTAGCTAACACTCTGGCTATTCAAACTTCATAAGTCAAAGAGGGGAAAAAAATATATCAATACTATAAAATAATTATAACTAAAAAAAAACATTTAAACAATAAGTATGAAATAATAACTTTTCAAAGTTCGATTCCATTTATAACTTTTCTCAATATATTTTCTTCGCTTCTGTTACATGATTTCAGTTGAAAGGAATTTAATGAAAACTTAATAATTAGAAAGTTTAAAATAGTTAATGGTTAGAAGTAGGATTATCATTTACTATATGGCAACTATTATTATTAAATTGTATATGATGAAAATCAGAAACAGTGAATTTATAGTGGAAAAAGAGGGAATAAAATAGAGAGGTCGCTACGGCATTATTACGTCACAAACTCTTTATCATAAGTCATAAGTCATAACTCAACGCTAGGAGTAACAGAAACCAGATTTATTTTCCTCCATTCATTACACTAATTTTTTAATTAATAATGAAACTTACCTAATTCAAAATTTTGTTTTGGCAAGTTACGACAGTGAATTCGGCTAAAATAATCACATTTTTTAATAAATACAGGTTTAAATATTCCCACAATATGTAGCTAATGGGGCAGGCAGATAGGTAAGTTCATACATTCATGTTAGTAATAAATATTTTTAAGTTTATTGTTTTAACCCGAAATTTTGAAATGTTGATTTAGATGTTGAATAATGAGAAAATAAATACTAACCTTAAATATTCACTGACCAGCTTATACATCTGTTCAGTGCTCCTGTTCAGAATTAGTCTAGTGGGTGAAGCATTAAGCAGTGATATCTGCAGGGCAACGTGCTGAGCGAGCGCCGCCATTTCGCCGGCGAACCCGGTACATCCACCCTGCAAGTACAGTTCTGCAGCATCGGTGCAATGGTTCAAAGCGGTATCTAGCAAAGATCTTGTAGAAACGTTGTCATGGATCTGGAGCCAAATAGTGGGGTCCAAGGGCTTTCTCGACGTCGCCTTTACTGCATCGAGAGCCATTTTCTCTAAATCGTTGATCAAACTCATAGCTTGTTTGCGTTTCACATTTGCCGCTTCAGCGTACATGTTGAAGTGTAATGCTACCATAATATAAGTATCAGTGTCACCAGGGCAATGGTTCTTTAAGAAGTCGAGAAGACCTTGCTTAAATTCCGCAATTTTATCGGGCTGTTGGCCAAGCATATAGTCGAACTGGCCAAGCAGAAATTCAAACTGGTGGTTATCACGCAACATCTAAAAAGATACAAGATAATCATTAGTCTAATTTGCGGTAATAATTAACTTCGATCTCTTTTATGTAAGTGTTTCTGGAATAAACATTTACCTTATTAAGTTTACTTTACAAAAGCTTCAAAAACATGACGAAATGCACTGCATATTTTATAAAAACTATAGTGAATGAACAGCTGATATTTCTGTTCACTCGTAAACATGGTTCATCGCTATTTAGTCGCTACTTTTTAAAAAAATTAATAAAATTGAAATTGCAGCGCCAAAATTGTGCCGTATTCAAGAAGAAATATATAGTGACTAAAATGCTCATCTATGTATATGTCTTTGATTCCAAACAAATTTTATTAAAAACTAAATTTATACATTCTTTTTTCGTGGCATCCGGGTAAGAACGGTATACAATGTAAGTAAAGACCATCCGTGTTTGATGGAGTAGTATCTTTCATTACCTGTCTCCCCGACACTGGTGAGCACAGATTATCGCATTTGTCAATGTTGCGTATTAATAAATAGAATCGACATGAAGCACATTCGAAATAAATTTGTTTTTTCTTCTTATCGTAAAACTCCTCTAGTAAAATGATAGTAAGCTTTACTGAAGTTATAAAGGACTTTTTGGAAGAGTGCGAGAACTTCAGCTACACATTTTTATTTAGACCTACTCCATTATTTTCACTTATACAGAACTTTAAAACACAATATACTATGACTTTTGTACTTTAAATCTATCAAAAATGTAAAAATAGAAAATCTGAATAAAATGACAACCTTGCTTCTGCCGTACCCGCCAAAAATTCTCATATAATATATAATAATACTCCAGACAATTACACAGATTGTGTGGGCCCAAACTAAGCAGTAAGCGTGTACTATGGGTATCACCTCACAACGAGCTCTGGGGGAGTTCCCAGTAACACCCAGACTCCAAGCCAATTTAGAAAAGTTCGTTTCCTAAATTGACCTGACTGGGGATCGCGCCCGGGACCCTAGCTTGGAAAGCGGATGCATATGCCACTGCGCCAACGGGCCAGTCATGTCAGTCGGGCCATATAATGTTCTGACGTTTTATGTCCAGGGGTTATAATGTCCTTGAGTGTCGCACCTGGAAGACATAGGCCATCTCGGTGTACCGCGCGAGGCCCGTGAGCAGGCGCACCAGCAGCCGCCACGAGCGCGCCGCCAGCAGCTGCGCCGCCAGCGCCTGCGCCGAGCGCAGCACCGTGGCCACGCCCTCCGTGTCGCACGCGCCCGAGAAACACTCGTGCGCCGCCACCAACAGCTCCAGCGATATTATGTTCACCTGTCGATCCGACCGTGGCGATATTAGCAAACAAGCACAGGGTTCTGCTGTCTGTTAGTGAAGTGATAGGGGTGAAGAGAGATCGCTCCCGATTGATCCCTCTCTTAGAAAAGAGAGGGATCAATCGCTTGACTAGAAGCGATTCTACGGCTGCTTAACCAATAACAACGCTTGACTTTCTAGTCAAGCGTTGTTATTAAGTTGTTAGTCAAGACCTCAACTAGACTAGAAAAACTCGGCTCGTTGCCTCTAACTGGAGATGGGTATGTCCGGCTTTTTTAAGGATACGGGTTAGGATGTAAAGCCTGCTAGCCTACGGAACCTGGGCCCGTATCCGTGGACCTGTATTGGTAATTAGGTACAAACACCCGAACCAGACTTACGGAGTGTGCAGAGCTGGATCTAATGTTGTACTAGGTATTAGAATCGTAACTTATTAGTCTGTGATCGTACCGTGTTTAGCGTACATTCCATTCCGCCGGTAAAGATTTCTATTCCGACGGATACGTGTCCGATTTTAGTTCGGATATACATCCAACAGTACCACTAGGGATACGGTACAACCAAAACCTACCCATCTCTACCTCTAACGGATTATCACTCTCGTCTCGCGCACATTATGTTAATATCTCAGTGGGTCCAACCCGAAGAACACTCGCTCGTCCACCTCTCTACCGCTCCAACCCCCATCCCTGACAGCTTCCTTGTTCTAGGTTGCATCACTGCTAATGAGTGACCTACAACAACTTTCATAAACACCTAAGCCCAGTAAATTATTTTTTGCCTAAACTACGCTTACAACACTCCACAAGAAGAACATGTTTTCGCTTAGTTTTAGTTTTCGTTTAATACACTGGAAAACGCGAATCGTCAACTTGATGAGATGTATATGAGAGAAATAATACATACAAATCGTCACATTCTATCCCTAACGGGGTAGTCAGAGGACAGAGTGCCAAGCTTCGCGGTTCTTACATACTTATTTCGCTTTTTCAAATCTCATCGTTCTCCTCGCACATTTTCGTCTAAGTATGCGAGTGCTTTTGACGTTTCATTTAGAAATAATACCTTCACATAAAACGCGTTATGATGTATCATATTATCATACTTAAGTATACAGTTTTTAATAAGAAGGGTTATAAGCGTTTACATATCGTCAATGCGTCAATTTTTACTCTATCCTTTTCTTACACGTAACTACTACGCTAATCCGACATATTTTTGTTCAACAAAATGGTGTTTTTTGTGATATGGAACAGTTTTATATGAAACTGGACATGCCATCTATATCTTACATCCATAATGATCTGACTATCAAAAATAAAACAGATATACAGCATTATCTTCCATCGAGCTTCTATCCTCTTACAAATATTGTGTATAGAAAGATACACCTGCTTGTCACGCGCATCATCTCTTTCACTCTTGACCATAGACTGACACAACATTAGCGACTCAAATGATAGTACCAAATACCTACCTACCGATCATGGGTATTCCTTACCAAGTAGTAGGTTGGTATGGCAGTTTGTATTGGTAAAACAAATGGGATCAAAGGGAGGATAAATCAAGAGTAAAAAGTAGTTTAGTCACCGCAACAAACGCTAGATTTGTACATCCTCCAAGTACAAAAAGTAAAAAAAAAATGAAAAACCTCACTAAGGACTCAATAAATATGTCAAATTATCTCAAAACGTCACATCAATACTTTCTATTTAGTTTCCACATTAATATAGCATGATATACCTGTTTCGTCGATAATTTTGCTCCTTTAGTAATTTTCCGTATATTAGACTTCACTTCATATCGTACATGGATGTTACTCCTTGAAATCACATCAAACAAATTTCTCCTGGAATCTCGCGACATTTTATTACCAACACTGTATACTGTAGACACCGAGTACATCGATTCTGTATCTGCAGAAAAAAGTGTGGCACCTTCTACCATCTCTTCCATTTCCTCTCCTTCAATATTTTGATACTCTTCGTCTATTATAGTTTCAACATCTAAACCAGTGTCATCAAATTGATTATCAGGCATCTTAGGGGTGCTACACTTATAAATTTTTCTAAATGCCATAAGATGATCTAAAATTAATCTTCCAATGAAACTACAAGCGTCTGGACGCATGTTCAAAAACATCTCCATATCGGAGTTTAATGCATAGCCCCACAACGTATATTGGAAATGTTCCTTTTGACGGAATGTAGATGTCTTTACAAGATGCGGGGATATGATTGCTGCTACTATTTCACGACAGAGGTAATCTGCAACCTAAATTATAACATTAGATAAACTGTTAAGAAACTTTTGTGTTCATAAAAGTTATTATTATTATTTCAATAGTTTTATACCTTTTTTGAAGGAATATTAAATGTTCTAAATACGAGATTCGCTAAAGACATACGAGCTCTTCCACTGACGAAGTTAATAAAATCTACAGAATGACTTTGGTACTTAAGCACGGACGTGTAATTCCAACCTATTTGCAGGGATATACGGAAATAGCTGGCAACCTGTAAACAATACCAAATTACGTAAAAAAACTCGATATTGAAAATGTACGACATTATAACATGAAGTATAATGATATATTATGTAACTTGTACCTGTTTGGCTATGGCAAGACCAGATCGCGCTGCAAGAGCTTCAAGCGCAGAAAGACGATCAGCTTCCTCGCGCGCAGCCAAATGTGTGTTACATTCAGGTGAATTGTCCTGTTTCTCCTGTATAACGACTAGCTCTTCGTAACTTGTATCTGATATGCCAGAAACTGTAAAGTATTTCTTAACATTTTAGAATGGTGGTAATACATTATAATAAAATATACATGCACATAGGTTATTTTTTTCTATTCTTATACTTTTAATACTCTTTCCAAAAGTAAAGATGAATTACGATAACCAAATATAAGTAAATCAAAACAAGAAATAGATAATGATAATTTGTGTAAGCGTCTGGAGTATTATCATTCTCCAGACGCTTACACAAATTGTGTGACCCCAAACTAAGCAGAAAGCTTGTACTATGGGTACCACACAACGAACTCCACTGCCACTGCGCCAACGGGCCAGACAAAATGCTAACAAGATAAAATTTTATCTATATTTAAAAACTTACTTGACAACTTATTTTGCAACAAAGGTGAAGCGATAACTAATCTCAAATCCTGTGGCAATTCATATGGTGAGCATGTTCCTTCGGCTAACTTGAGGCAAGTTCTTATAACCTGTACTGGACAAGGCGGTGAAATACAATGATATTCTGAAGAAACTTTAAATAAAACAGACAGACGAAATGCGTCTACAAGAAGTTTCAGATCTAAAAGTTCGTGTATAAGTTTTCTCCAGCTATCTACGGCTTCTGGCTCCTCTAATAATAAAACGTTTTCGATATTACCCACATCAGATTCTATTTCGATTTCACGCAACATCATGGAAAATGGTTTCTCAACATCCGCAAGCTCTATCTTCCTTGAAAGATTTGGATCTTTTTGTCCATTTAATACAAAATGCAAAGTGCTCTGATAACCATTCAAAAATATTACAGCCTGTGCCTCTGCTTGAAAATAAACGTCCCACATTAGGTGTTCAATTTCTTCTCTTCTCTGACCATATTCAAAATGTTCTTCAAACCAACTCATTATTATTCTGTAGGAGTAGAATTTCTGCTCAGGATCAGATATCTCGTTTACGTGATTTATGAGAAAATCAGTAGCTTCTTTAAAAGACACTGCGGCTTTCTTAAATGCTTCACTACACTCGGCAATAAAAAAGGTCCAATCTCTATCTTCTGGGGGATCTTCTTTTAACTGAAGTCGTTCGCGTTTATGCAACCATTCAGCTGTTAAAATGTCATTAACAGGTAAAAGAGCGAGTTTAGCGATTTCCAGAGCCACATTATACTGTCCTTTGGTTATATACATATTGACACATTGTGATAAGTACTCCTCGGCATCATCCTGCATCATTTTATTTACGTCCACAACTGAAGATGTTTCCATAGATATTTGAATTATCTTGTATAAAGTGTCGAATTTTGGTGTTTGGACTGTAAAAAAATTTTAACATTATCAAAATGTAAATAAATCTTACTAGCGTTTTTTCGTAAAATGTTTTTACCCGAGAATCCTTTCCCAAAGTGTGTGTCTGCCAAAATCCTTAAGAGCTCCCGTTGATGGAAGGCGCTATCAAAGCCTTGGCTTAGCGCTATTTTGATGAGTGAAACCGCAACTTTCTGAAGTGCCTGTTTAGATAACTGCCACAGCAAACCAGTTGCATCCAAACTATATTTACGATGGCAATGTGGTAAGAAGCTTGCAAGAATCTTACTGGTTTCTGAATCGAAAATGCGCTGACGAATACAGCGACAAAGGAATGACGTCAGTAACGTGAGAGGACTTTCCTAAAAAATAAACCCACTTTTACACGCTTATTTAGTACACTTACTATAGTAATATTTAAATGTTAGCGATTTTAGACCATCTAGGTACATACTGTATTCGAGCAATACCATCAACTTAAGAGGTTTCATATTACGCCTGATCAAATTATCTATCCGCCGTCGCATCGGCCAGTTTGTTAACAGGACTATCTATAGTACTGTGAACGTAATAAACACGACCACATTCGAAAAATTCGAAGTACTATAACTATGAGATCTACCGTGGTAGTGGTTGTCTTTGTATTTACCAGTTAGGTACTGCCTATTATTTAATGTAATGATAAAACTTTAAGAAAAAATACAAAATTTAATGTTTTACCTTTGCTTTTTAACCTTATGCATATTGTATATGTTCATAGTACAGTTTGTATGGAGTATGCAGTAGTACTACATAGGTAAATATTTGTAAATAACTGTCATACAGAAAAGAATATTTAAAATTGAATTACATATTAATAAAATAATAATACATCCTCTATTTTTATTATTTTTATCATTACTATATCATTATTATTAAATAATATTTTTACCGGCATAAATATGACCATTGATTCATGTAAAGTTGTTACATAGCCTTCTTCCAGGCATAATTCTGCAACTCTTTGAAACTGTTCAGCAGGCACGTGTTGTTGGCCAATTTCCCAGTGAAGAACTTCACGAGCGCGCGTATCGAAACCCAGTGACGATAGAATCCAGTGGACCCACAATACGTCCACTGCATTTGGCTGAACGATAAAGAAAAAAATATAAATGACCTAAGTAGGGACTTTATATTACTATAAAGTATTTAGAATAGTCAAAGCCATAGACTGCCAACCTTTTCTGAATCATGGCCCTCTCTAGAAGAGAAAAATTTAACGGCCGGCTAGTCCCTAGCCATAATAGTTAATTTATATAAAATATTCAAATATTGTTGCATATTATCGATACCTCATTTATCAGTTTATTATCTTTTAAAAATCATAAAGTAGAAATTAATAAAACGACAACCCAATGTGCAATAAAATTGTTTATTAAAATTTTAAAATTAACACAGAATAAAAAAAATTAATGAAATGGTTGATGCTGGTGAACAGTGGCACGCACTGGCGTTGTGGCACTGGTGACGTGGCGTTCAACAGGGTAGGCAGTCAAAATAACAAATATATGAAAAAAATAACAATTTTAATACATAATTATACTTACTAATACAGCAATACTGACGAGCGAGAACTGTATAGTGCGCGCCACGAATCATGAAACTGCGCAGTAAACAATAAACAGGTGTCAGTTGAGGCGGGGTATAAGGGGCGGGAAGCGTAACCATAGCAACGATGCACTCGTTACACCCGCAGTGATTGCCTGCCTCCCGTCGCCCGCGCACTCCCGTTGACTACCTTAGGTGCCGGCGATTGCACAAGTGATACATTTTACTTTACGATATATTTAAAATAAATTACTTGGTTCTTACAAAAGAGAGCATGCGGCCAGCCCATATCTAGACCTCTGTTATGTGAAAAAGCATTGGATTTTAATCAAAAACTTGGTGGTGATACTTCTTTGAAGGCGAGCTGTGGATGGTTAGCAAGATTCAAATCTAGACATGGAATTCGAGAACTGGAGATTCAAGGAGAAAAACTGTCTGCTAACGTTGCATCAGCCGACTCTTTTGTAGACGAGTTAAAAGAATTTCTAGATGAAAAAAAAATGCGATTTAGATTTTGTATACAATGCGGACGAAACAGGTCTTAATTGGAAAGCTCTACCAACCAGATCATTAGCATCGCGTTGTGAAAATGCAGCACCGGGGCACAAACTGAGTAAGGACAGAGTTACAGTTATGGTTTGCGCAAACGCTAAAGGAACACATCGACTGCCACTGCTACTTATTGGTAAATCAAAAAATCCGCGCTGTTTCAAAAATGTTAAAATACCCTTAACTTACGCTAACCAACAAAAAGCGTGGATGAACACAGATATTTTTCTTACTTGGTATGAAAATACGTTTATTCCTGAGGTGAAGAAATTTCAAAAGGACGTGGGAAATGAGGGCGATGTATTGTTGTTATTAGATGATGCGCCAACGCACCCTTCCGCTGAAACACTAAATCGAGAAAATGGGAAGTTCACGGTTAAGTTTTTGCCCCCTAACGTAACATCGATATTGCAACCTATGGACCAAAGTGTCATTGAAACTTTAAAACGTTTATACAGAAAGCAGCTACTGCGTCGTCTTTTATCAGCAGACGACAGTGAAATAGAAACGTTGTTAAAGTTTTTTAAAGAAATTAATTTAAAAGATTGTTGTTATATGCTGCTAGAAACGTGGAACTCTGTGGAATTGCAAACATTAATAAGGCCATGGAATAAATTATTAAAATTAACTCTATCTAATTCTTCAATTAAACCGCACGACGATTTTAAAGAAATAGCAATGAAAATTCTTAGCATTGGTGAAGGGTGCCATGAAGAGAATATTAAGGAGTGGCTGAACTACGATAGTGAAGACCCTGGATTCCAAATATTAACTGATGAAGAAATCATTGAGGATTTGAACACTAACGAGAGAGAAGATGAAGAAGAGACTGAAACTGGGGATGTATGTCGAGTACCATCTCACGCAGAAACTTTTGAAGCTCTAGATGTTGCTTTTAAGTGGTTTGAACGACAGGACGAATCGGATCCCATACAGTTGTTACAACTGAAGCGCATCAGGGACTTGGCCGCAATGAAAAGATGTAATTCATTACGTCAAAGATCAATAACAAGTTATTTCCAACCAAAAATTTAAATTACATAGGTATTATGTAATTCATTATCTATCGTTATAGCTCGTTTTTTATATATCGTATTATCTAAGTAAAACCCATTACATAATAAAAAATTATTAAAATTTAAATATTGTTTGATTTGCTTTGAAATCGGTTATCCGGATTTTCGATTATACGGAATACCCCTGGTTTTATTTGATCCGGATAATCGGAATTCTACTGTATTAGTTTTTAAGTGTTAATTAGTTTTTAATTTCTCTTTAGTAGATATACTACTATAATTTATGTCATTTACTATAATTTTGTTTTATAATTTTACTTATAAATTTACATTTTACTATAATTTTTTATGTTAATAACAAATTTCATGATTCGTGTCGCGCACTGAACCATTACTTTAATTTTTCAGTGGTTCTTATTTGTTACACAGTTACACACAGTACCTACAGTTTGTAATTTTTCACTACATGAAAATTACGAAAACGCGGCTTGTTTTGGTTTTTGTAAGCACAACACAATTATCACAACTAAAACATTCCAATCTTTAAAATACTATTCCGTAGTAATTTTACATTCTCTTTGTAAAATACAACTGAAATCATCTAATACTAACTGTACTCGCGACTTCTCCAGTTTACCGAGGTCCAATTCTTGAAAAAAGTTACTTCCTATCCCGGAGCATTAGCCGTATTGGATTTATGACGTCACATATATAGAAACATTCCCCTGCGTATTCAATTTCATTCGTTACTCATATTGTTGGTGTTGAACAAAAAAGTTTTTTCCCATTATTGAACATCCACCATATTGAATTATGTTTTTTTAATGGAAAAGGTTTACCTCTGTACTAAATTTCATCTTAATCGGTTCAACGGTTTAGCATTTCACATTTAGTTTCATCCACCTTTTCACCCTTTGCCAATGTCTTTGCCGTCCCCTGGTGGCTATCCCCATGCCAAATTTCATCAAAATCGGTGGGGCGGTTTAGGCGTGAAAACGTACCAGACAGACAAACAGACAGACTTTCGCATTTATAATACTAGTTTACGTTAGTAACTAATTAATCTGTGATATAAGTATGAGTGAGTATGGACAGTATGGATAAATCGACACTACTTCAAATACGAATTGTAAGAAGAATAGAATTGTTTTAAATAACTTATAACAACGAATCACTTGCACGAAGAAAACAAATATGGAGTTTTATTTTGACTCAAACATAAATCAATCATAAACAAAGCAAAAACGAGTAATTTAGTTGGAAAAGTGTTAAATTTATCAAATACATTTAACTCTATAATGTCGTTGATGTAGTCAATGTCTCCAAAACACGCACACAAACTTAATTTTCGAGTATAAAATAGCAACCATTTGAAAGATTAGTGCTGATGAACGAAATGTAAACATGTGTGCGTGAATTGTAGGCGCCGGACCGACGTGCCTCCTCAGATAAGTTTTAGTGTTTATTTTTTATAGATAAATGGCATGATGGTTAAAAATAAAGTACAGCAATGAAAAAAACAATAAATATAAGATATACATCTATAAATACATATATCCATAGATGGCTTACAGTTGAATATATACAATGGATTTGTGTATATGTGTCCTAGCTGCGCGCGCAATAGCATTTCGATGGTGCGCACAGCATGTCGGTGACGCTAAACCATACCATCTAAATTTAACCCATCGCCATCATAAAATTCGCCGAACCTGCCTATAGAAGGTGGTCAAAAAATAAATAAATAAAATATTTTATATTCCTTATTGATCTGCATTTATTTTTAAAATTTTAATAATCAATTTTATTGTACATTTGGTTGTCGTTTTATGAATTTGTTTTATAATGTTTAATAGATAATAAACAAATAAATTAAGTACAGATATTTTAATATAATATGGACTAGGGACTAGGAAGACCTTGAAATTTTTGTTCTCTTCTAAAGGGGGTGATAGCCCAAAAAAAGGTTGAGAATCTATGAGTCTAAGCAATACTACCCACCTGAACATTTTTTTTTCCCGTAAAGGAACGGATATAATAAAAAGATGAAATGTTTACATAAGAAAAGCAACTGACTTAATTAATCTATAATATAATAATAACTAGTATTAAAATAAAGTCGCTATCCGCGTCTATCTGTTTCTCTGCTTACTTCCTCTAAACCACACAATGATTTTGATACCGTTTTCACTACCATTTTAACAATTTCATCCGAAAGGTAAAATGCATATTATATTTATAGAAAGTAAAGTAGATGTTTTTAACTAGGTCATAAAAACAATATTTTTGGGTGCCTACACCGTGGGTGCTTGCTCACACTGGCTAAATCTTATAAAATACGTCAAAATAATGTACAAAAAAATTGTATACCTTAAAAAGGGCCACAGTAAATATTTTTATCTTTTATGAATTATTATTAATGGATTATAAATAGCGCGCCGCGGGCTGCGATTTCGCCCTATAGCAACAACAATCGGACAATCGGAACAATCGGACACGTACGACGTCTCATTAGTACATTGCACCCATGCGAAGTCGAGGTGGGGCACTAGTAAGGTTATAAATAAATACTCACTTCATAGCAACTGGCGATAAGCACAAGCAATGGTTCACGACAAAGTTCCGCGGCACGGAGGAGAGCCGCGGGAGGATCTTCAGGACCGTGGCATGCTGCTGCCACTTCCCACAGTTCGCGACCCAAATACAAACTTGATGGATAATCAAAAGCGTTATTCTGTGTTGGGCTCTAAAATAATATATGAATTTGTAATATCTATTACATGTGACTTGAACAATAAATAATGTCATTATACGAATGTTGTTATGTATACCAACTAAAAGTTGAAAAAAACAAACTCACAACTTCCATAGAATTTAATCTTGACAACCTTCTTTGAACAGTGCTTGTGATGGATTTGCTGTCAGCTCCATCTTCTGTATTTCGATGCAACATTATATACTTGAGATGTTCTGCATATGATTTCTTTTCAAATTCCTGTGAGAGCTGTAACATTTGGGGTAGTGGATAACGGAAAACGTCACCAAAAAGCAAAAAGTTGAACCAAGAATTGTTTTGTACAAACTCTTTCAATTGCAACTCTGGCAGTGGTAAGTTATGTAATACTGCAAACTTCACCATTGTTTGAGATTCATATAAAACTATTGACATATCAACTTTCCCAATAGCTTCCTGGTTCTTTTTGAGTTTGGTCAATGTTATTTCTTCAAGATAATGCAATATCTCACGTGCAGCATCATCACTGCTTTGTATTAATTTCGACATATATTCATTCACGATTTTGTTTGCCTTTTCTTCAGCTACACCTTTATCTGTCATTAAGTGATTCTTCATCATTTTTGCTGCTGACATATGAACCCTGCATCTAGTGGGGTTACATCCAATCATTGCAACAAATGATATTGCACATGCAGTCATTGCAGGATCATTCCAGTTCTGCAAAGCCAAAGCATGGGCTTCACAGCAAGCACTTTTAATGCTTTTATCATGGAGACGATTATAAGTCAGATACTGATGTGAGACGAATGCCTGACTTGCATTACAAGGACGATATTGCTTCAAGTAGTAAACATGACTCAATTTAGCAACATAACCATATCTTTTCATTAATTTCTCATTAGTAAAATCTGGCATATCCACTACTTTTTGTGTAAATGCTTTTATACTAGGAGCAGAGACACCCACTTCGCTAGACAGTAAACTTCCCAAACTACGTCTCTCAGATTTATCACAAACAATATGACTAGTATTCTGATTAATCAATTGAAATTCAAATATCTTTGAAATATCGAGACCACGATACCCAGACAATAATTGATAAACATTCACATCCTTAGCCATGTATGACTGATTGGCATTACAATACTTTTTAAAGACATTATACATGTGAGGAAGCTTATCCTTATAACCTTTATTTGGCAATTTGAAGTCTTTAAATTGTAAAAACTCATCATTAGAAAATACATCAAATAATTTTGCCTTATCCTCAAGAAGAATCATGCCGAGCACTAGATGAGGATTAGAAGAAATGTAATAATCAATATCATTTTTGGCTATTTGTTGACAAGTTTTATAAACAGGAACCACATGGCTCTGTCTATCAGAAGTTTGCTCAATGCTCTTAAACAATAACCATAGCTCTATACAGTCTCTGGCATCCTGTTCAATATGAGATAAATCTGTATCAAGTATGTCACCATCAACACATATTGTTAAAACTTTGTACAATCTGTGTTTAACACAATATTTAGCTAACTCGATGTAAAACTCTGTTTTACATAATGTTGAACAAGATTCAGTAAATATATCATCAATAAGTTTTAAGTTCTGTGTACGTGCAAGTCTTGATATAATTTGATATAAATTATTTCTCTCATCTTCGTTTACTATGCCATAAGAACACAGTGTGTCATAAATGCACATTTTTGTATAAGGGAAGCAGTTACTTTTAGCAACATTGTTAATCATTTCATTTGTGATAGACCAAGTGCGAAAAATGTTATCTAATTTATCAAGAATATCCTTTTGGAATCCTTTAGTGTCAACATTCAGAAGTTTTTGGACAAAATTCTCATTATTAAAAAAATTATAGCGAGCATTCATATCTCTCACTACTTCTGAAGTCTGAACATTAATCCAACGTACTAAAATCATTGCTTTATTCTGTTCCAGTAAAAAATTCCATATTTGTAGTGGGTCAGAGAATTCCAAAAGAGAGAACTCTACAATGGAAAAATTATACTAATTAATTATATGATATAAGTATATTACATTATAACATAAGCTATATTTAGTTCAAAAATTTCATTGTTTATATTATTGTTATCAGAACCTCATTACATTAATGAGGTCTGCAACTTAATTAAAATTGATAAGTGCATCAAATAATATGTAAAATAATATGTATATAACATACCAAATGTATCAAAGAATAATGAAGTAGCAACTTTACTTTTCCATTCATGAGGGTACTTTATTATTTTTTCTATAGTCAAAGCTTTAATTTCACTCTCTGTTATAACTGTTCTACTTTTACCACCTCCAATTACTTTGTTTTGTTTAAATGTACCATCAACCTCAAATGATTTTTCAAGGCATTGTAGTAGATGCCAATGTATTTTGAACTCTTTCCATCTCTCTAGATTTTCAGGTCTAAAGTCTTTTGATATCTTAACTAATTGTTCTACTATAAAGTCTCTGTATTCAATTTGAGCTGAATCCTGAGCAAGTGTCATTAAATGGTCTTCAGGGTTTAAGTCTACTTTATTTAATACATGAAGTACTTTGAATATCTGCTTTCGCAGGAGTAGTTGTACAGTCCAGGCTTTTACCTAAGCGAATAATTATTTTGTTAGTATTCTCCAACACACTAATTCTAAATATTAATTACCTACTATCTTACTAAATATACAAATAATATAGTAAATCTCATATTAAGGACTAATAAACGGAAGCGCTTTAGATTGTTTCCATATTAAAAGCAACAAAAAATTAATTATGACATAGACAAGCTTTCTTTTAAAGTATTGAAATATTGACAATTATGTTATCAGCCTCAGCCTCGGACCAAGAACCTTGGTCCGAGGCCTCGTTATATGGAATATGTTTTTAATATTTCTTAAATAAGTGAAGTTCCCTTTAATAACATAACGTTTGTTTGCTTTGATGATTAGATCCGCTATTACTAGCTATTTGCCGCTCACGGACTCAATATTATGTCTCGCACCTTATGATTTATACACTTACCTAATCTAACCTACCCAAAGAGAGTAATTTCATAAGGCGGATACCGACCTGGCGATTCACCGGCCGCAGCCGCAGCACGCTCGCTTCGTTCTAATAGGAAACTATGAACAATATGTGTATGCAAGTGATAAAACACGTAATAGTTGCAACTTGATATAGAAATAACAAAATTATTACATTAAAAAATGTTATCGTATAAAGTGATGCATTAAATCTTAAATACTTATAATGATCGTCTTGTGCTATGAATATATCATCATTTTATTTAATTTTACAAAAGAAATTTATAAAATTTTACTAAATGGGAAACAATCTAAACCTTAGCCTAATAAACTTATGCAAGCAGCATTGAAAGTACCTAGTTGATAAAACTAAACTCATAAAGAAGGTCTGTATATTATATGTTGTTTTACATATTTCCACACATTCAAGTCACAATAAGAAAGTGAAAAACATTTAAAATTTCTTAAACTTTAAATTAAAAACTGGTGTGAAGAAAAATATGTTTCAGTCAGATCTTAGAATCATGATATGAAGTGTTTCCTAAAACGATTTGTCAGGAATCGAACCCAGGACCCTCGAAAAGCAAATTTAATAATTACTACAAAATAGACCACTCAAAATTAACAGTGCCTATGATTCAAATGTACCTACCTCTATTAAAAACCAATCTTGAGCTGTTGACTCATTCCAAGAATTTTTATTCATTAAATATTTAATAGCCAAGTTAATGTGACTCCCCTTAGCAGCAGCCTCTCTTACCACATCTCTCGGTGATTTTTCCTCCCAACAAGACCAAATTATCTTCTCCTTTTGGGTTAATACCTCCATAATTAATGTTAAAAATAACACTTCATGGACAACTCTAGGCTAAACACTATAGATATCTAAACTAAATAATAGTAGGTACAATCCAAGAAGCAAGGATCAAAGAATATACAATATACAACTTGACAACAAGGTAACAAAAGTAAGAACACAAAACACAAAAATAGTACCTAATTCAAATGTCAAAATCCGAGAACTTTTGACACCTGTCACTATGACACAAACTAATTTATTTTATTTATGTTTCTTAAGGCATTGCTAACAAGACCATCAGCCTAATGACGTACCTTCTGGAGAAATATTAACTGTCCCTAACACTCCTCCAGTAAAGTGATAGTAGGCTTTACTGAAGTTAAAAAGTCAAATAAACTAAGAATGTGAACCATACCAAGGCGAACCTTTGCGAACCAAAGACATCGGTAACGTGATTACGTGAGTATCCAAGTGTCAGGAAAATTCGACCAAATCTAAATTATATGAGCTTCAATCGCTCGGTTTTTTTATATTTTTATAGTAAGTGTTTAGTTTTTTAGTTTTCAAGTGTTAAAGTGATAAAATGATACAATGCAACACAAGAAGCCTAAGTTTTGTAAGCAAAAATAAAACAGTTTTATAGTCATAATTTTTATTAACTGTCATTAAAAGAATAGTCAAAATTGTCAGTTGAGCTACCATTGACTGTATAAATACTTATTTAATATTCGATGAAATTTTCAATAATAATAAAAACTCAGAACAAAAAAATGACTAGAAAGCCCAAAGTGGGTGGTACTCGTGAACCATTTGTTTTGCGCATTTCGATATCCGCTCACTTCAATTAAGGTGCGTACAAACCGACCCAACGAACGCCAATAAAAAGTTTGGCTGGCGTTCGTTGGTCCTGTACAATGACTAAGGGTTTCCTTAGTCATTGGTCCTGTACGAACGGTACAGCAAACGCCAACAATCAACAACAACAAAAGAAAGTACACATGGAAAAAAAACAAGGAATAGAGTAATAAAGATACATTTATGTTAGTTGATTAAAGAAAAGCAGTCTTTGGGAATATAATTTTAAATTATATTCTCCATTTTTCTAATGCAAAATATAATTTGAAAACTAAAAGAAACTTTTCCCGGAAAGAAATTGCTAACATTTTTAATTATGATATGCCTTCGTCAAGAAAAAAATTGAATTAATTTAATAATACGATGAATTCATGTCTCAACGATCGTCCGTACGAACCTTCAAATGTTTTAGAGTATTCTCGAAGGTCAACGAACGTGCGATAACCAAGGCTAAATATCGTTGGTTGGCGTCCGTTGAACCGGTCTGTACGCACCATTAAACGCGCATTTCAACACTCGACATTCAAAAGACAGTAAATGAAAACTATCTTCATGAAATTTCCTGTAAGGTTCAATTATTCATATTCGTCTGTTTCAAGCGAACTAATTAGGTAATTTTGGAAGTTGCCGACTATAAATATTGCAGTTTGCACAGATCACAGATCGATTACTGATGTAACAGTGACATAAAATAATAATTATACGGATAAACAGTTTAGATCTAATGTGCTACAATTACATAAATAACGTATACTAGTCATTTCTAATAACAAACTATTTAATTTATGACAGTTATTACAATACATTCTGTCAAGAAAGTATCGGGAATGGATGATTTGTTTATGGTTCCAAATTAATTTTTTTTTTTGTTATTGTTAGATTGGCACAACTGTTTTCCATTTTGGCGCGGAGTTTGAGTTGCATCTGTTATTTAGATTAAATACAGTACCCCTATTATGAGTTGTCGTAGTAAACCTACCTGACGTAACTAATGAAGTAAATGTAAAGACGTCACGGTTATGGTAAAGTGTAACAACTCTATTATGAATATTTAAAACGTAACTATGACGGGATAAGTTAATACGTAAGTATTACTTTGAACGCGTTATGTTGTCGTCTTGACTGCTGTTTTATTTCTTTCTAACTACGTGAAAAAGACAAGGATAAGAAATAGGACAATAGTGTTCTATAATCGAGCAAAAATCGGAAGTATATAAAAGCAAGGTGAACTCCATAGAACTTTCGCTTTTTTAAATGTTAATGGTTATTTGTCTTGCCACCGCCGTTTTTCTGTCAATTTCAATTGTCATAGTAATATTACATTCTCTGATATTTGGTCTTCGATCACAAATAAAAAACTTGGTATATGTTTTACATAACGTAGTGATTACTTACTCAGTGTTTTACATATTATTCCTTCTTCTAGATATGCCCGAAATCGAGTGAAAGAATCGAATCGACTCGTTATATTTTTTTAACATATAACGTCTTTAACATGTAATGTCTTTTTTATGAATATTTGTTATCTAATGTTACATTTGTTGCATTCAATAATAATTAACTATAAATGAATCCTATTAGGGGTACCAATTATTGTTATTATTGTAATTTATACTCAATAAAAACGTTTGAAAAAGTATATATTTTTTATTTTCTAATTTTGTATGTCGTATCAGTAAATCGCACAAATTATAAAACGCACTTTTAGATAGCCTATATAATTTGCGAAATTTGGTTTCGCTGTTCTTTACGAGTGCGTTATTTAATTCACGTAATTATGCGTGAAATGCACTTAATGTATTGCGTTCGTCACTGCGTTCAGCCGCCTCAATCATGTTCCAAAATAGATAATCTCTAGCCGCCATTATGTATTGGATTTAAAAACAATTCTTAATAAAAATAAATAATTCTTACTATCTTTACATTGTCTTCACCGTAAAAAATGGCGTGAATGCCGTTACTACATCGGTTAACGAAACATACTACAAAAACTGACAACTACGTAACTCGTAATGCCAAATTGTGTGGAAAACTTTGACACTGGTAATGTAGTTTACTATACTACAAATAGAACAGTAAACACAAGTAAACCATGACAACTCATAATCCCATTTTTAGTCTATGCTGTTACCGCCAGAGGCGCTGCATTAAATTTCATACTAATGAATTTAATATAGTCGCTAGCGAGTAGTTTTGTAAACTCATAATAGAGGTACTGTGCTGGACTTTTTCGCGGGAACGGGAGAAGTGAGGTTGTCATTTTATTTAGATTTTCTATTATTTACATTTTTAAGAGTTTGAAAGTACAACAGTGATTGTATATTGTGTTTTAAAGTTCTGTATAAGTGACAAGAATGGAGGAGATCTAAATAAACGTGTAGCTGAAGTTTTCGCGCTCTTCCAAGAAGTCCTTTGTAACTTCAGTAAAGCCTACTATCACTTTACTGGAGGAGTTTTGCGATAAGAACGAACTAATTTACTTGTGATTCTACATGCATTCTGTGTCTGTATACTAATTTGTGTCAATGCGTGACATTGGCAAATGCGCTAATTATCTACTGAATTGTTTTCTCGCTTTACTTGACGTTGGCAATGTACTCACGTACGGTGCCATTTAAAAATAAAAAAAAATAAAAAAATACAGTGCTGTTTTTAGTTATATCATTCTATTGTGTATTGCGAATTTCATAATGGACAAAAACATCGAACAAAGAGTCTTAAATTTTGCATCGCCAATGGAATTTCGTGTTCGGAGTCACTGAAAATCTTACAAAAGGCTTACGGTGAATGGACTTTATCAAAAAGACGTGCTTATGAGTGGTACAAAGCGTTCAAAAGGGGTCGAGATGTGATGGAAGATTTGCCTCGCTCTGGTAGGCCATCAACGTCTGCAACTGAAGTTAACATCGCAAAAGTTAAGGAAATAGTGACTGAAAATCCTCACTCAAGTTTAAGAGAGATAGCCGCCGAACTTTCTGTGTCTCACGAGTCAATCCGTACCAGTTTAAATAATCACTTGGGTATGAAACATGTTGCCGCTCGGCTAGTCCCAAAAGACCTGAATTTTCTCCAAAAACTCAATCGCATAAGAGTCGCTGAGGACATGCTAGAACAAGTCAATTCCGATCCAACATTCATGAAACGCATTGTTACTGGTGACGAGACGTGGGTTTACGAGTTTGACATGCAAACTAGTCAACAAGCTTCGAAGTGGCGCCTTCCAACTGAACCGAAACCGAAAAAACCATGCCAAATTCGATCAAAAGTCAAAGTCATGTTGACTGTTTTCTTTAACTATCGCGGTGTTGTGCACTCGGAGTTCTTGCCGGAAGGTCAAACGGTAAATAAAGAATCTTATTTGGGCGTTATGCGGCGTTTAAGAGAGCAAATTCGACGAAAAAGGCCAGATTTGTGGAAAGAAAACTCTTGGATTTTGCACCACGATAATGCGCCTTCGCACAAGGCTATCATTATGAACGAATTTTTGACCATAAATTCAACAAATACCATCGAGCAACCACCTTATTCAGCAGATATGGCTCCAGCCGACTTCTTTCTTTTTTCTAAACTCAAATTACCACTTCGTGGCACCCGTTTTCATTCGGTAGAAGACATAAAGGAGAATTCGCGGCGAACACTGAACTCGATTCCGGAAAAAGCGTTTAAAAAATGTTTTGATGATTGGATTATTCGTTGGCGTAAATGTATCGTTTCTGATGGAGCATACTTTGAAGGTGATAAAATAAATTTGGTTGAATAATTAACATTTCGTGTATTATTGATCTTTTCCCGGTACTTTCTTGACAGAGTGTATATTTAATTATTAGAAGTGACTATAAATTACAGTTCACGTAATCTTTATTATTTTTCCCTTTTAGAGTACCTTTTAATTAAAAATAATCATTAAAATCACACAATTCTTAAGGTTACAAACACGAATACCCTTATGCTTTTACGCACCAAGAATTAGTACTGATATTAACCGACTTTAAATAGGATGTTCTCAGTTCATAATTGTTTTATTTTTATTTTTGTGGTTGCATCATTAATAAAATAAAACAGAATCTTGTACGAATCTTGTACTAATGCTTCGGATTCTAATCGGTATTCGGATTTGACTTGGTGTTTCTCCGTGTCCCTCTCTTCGTTCTCCAAAACTATCAGATCGAAAATTTAAAAGTTTTGGGAAATACTAAGCCTTTGTTAACATCTTAACCCTTCCTTCTTAACGTTCAAAGGAAAAATGTAAAATACTTCACCATTTCATAAATATCGTTGAATTAGACTCATTTGGTCTATTTTATAAGTTTCCAAAATCGACAATTCAAAGATAAATCAAAAATCTCATTAATGTGAAAACCGATTTTGTCAATTCTTTTTTTAAGGGTGTCTCTTTAAAATCGACCAATATTCAATTTAGTTAATAAATATGATAACGAACTAGGTAGGTACCAAATGTTTAAAAGAATTCCTAAGTAGATTCATGATTACTCGATATCTACGCAATTTTTTTGTGTACCGTTAAGATTTGTGTGATTTTAAATATAATCTTGTAATTAAGAGGTACTATCGCGGAAAGGGAATATTTAGCAAGTTGATCGTCCTTTATTTGGCCGTATTATACAATCACTAGATAACACAATTGATGACGAATAGATGGCAGCTCAAATTTTGAAATTCAAATTTGTACTTATTCGTTTCAAGGTCCAACCTCGAACGGGTGTTTCCTCATGTATGCAAAAATAAATAAATGAGGGTATTTTCATAATTATGATGAAGTTACATATACAGAAACCTTCCCCTGTGTATTCTATTTCATTTGATACCTATATTGTTGATGTTGAACAAAAAAGTTATTTCCTATAATGGATCGTGCGGACTATTGGATTTATGACGCCGTCACAAATACACTTCGATCACAAATAAAAAACCAGATACTTATTTATCACTCCAAACACGTCCGCTCGAAATGTGCACTCGAATGAGCATTTGAGTGCACATTGTTTTAGTAATATTACAAAAAGCTAACAGCGAATATGTCAAATTGCTCCTTCAAAAATTGTAAAAACAACATCTGGAATGCTAAAAAAAGCCGAAGATTCTTATTTTTGGCAAATAATTAATATCATTTTATCGAGGTGTTCATTATTTCGTAATAATAACACGTTACATAGTTTTTTTTTATTAAATTCGTAATTATAGTTTCGAAATAACAATGATCTTTACACCATCATACTAATATTACAAATGCGAAAGTTTGTGAGAATGGATGTATGGATGTGTGGATGTATGGATGCATGGATATATGGATGTATGGAGATATGGATGTATGAATGTTTGGTATATGGATATATGGATGGATATATGGATGTATGGATGTAGGGATATTTGTTACTCTTTCGCGCAAAAATTACTGAATAGATTTTGATGAAATTTTACAATAATATAGCTTATACATCAAAATAACACATAGACTATAATTTATACGCGAATAAAGTCGCGGGCCAAAGCTATAGGACATATTTTTTTGTTCGACACCAACAATATGGGTATCAAATGAAATGCAATACGTAGTGGAAGTTTTCTGTATGTGTACGTCAGCATAAATCCAATATAGCAGATGTTCCATAATAGGTAATAACTTTTTTCAACACCTTCAACAATAGGGGTAACAAATGAAATGGAATATATGCAAGGGAAGGTTTCTGTATATGTGTTATCATCATCATAAATCCAAAATGGCGGATGTTCCATAATATGAAATAACTTTTTTGATCAATACCAATGATATGGGTATCAAATGAAATAGAACACGCAGGAAATGGATTCTGTATATGTGACATCATCATAAATACAATACGGCGGATGTTCCATAATTGGAAATAACTTTTTATTCAACATCAGCAATATGAGTATCAAATGAAATCGAATGTGTAGGGGAAGGTTTTCGTATATTATGTGTCGTCGTCATAAATCCAAAATGGTGGATGTTCCTGTTATGTATGTACCTACCTACTTATATTTTATAATGTGTATGTGAGAACATGTGTGTTGTAATCAGTGTGCATTAAACCGTTGAGTAAACTACAGTGTGTCTCACTCCTATATTATGCATATTATACTAATTGGCGACGAGGATAATAATTATTGTTTATTTGTATACAGAAAAAAAGTGCGTGCAAAAATATCTATCGGTAAAATACACGAGTCGACATGAAAAATAGAAATTGGAATTTCTATTGTGACCGGTTAGAAATGTACCTTTGTCATACAATAATGAACCTTGGATTGGTTTAAATTCGTACCTTACCATTTCTACCATTCTACTTTAGTTCGGTTCAAAGAGAAGAGAAAAGAAAACCTAGACACTGAGAGGAACCGACAAGGAACTCAGCCAGGGTATCATTTTTTCAACATAATTTTACAAAAGGTTTATTAAAATACAATATTCAGAGAGCCAGTACAAGTACTGTACAGTTAAAAGGTATTTTTGAATGTCAAATCTATTTTAGTTCGGTTCAAAAGAAGGGAAAAGAAAACCTGGGCACTAAGAAGAACTGACAAGAAACTCAGCCAGGTATAATTTTTTCAACATCATTTTATAAAAGGTTTATTAAAATACAACATTCAGAGAGCCAGTAAATGCATGTGCAGAGAAGATCATTTCCAGACTATTGTTTTATCTTCAACGAAATCGTTTATTTTATAGTATGATTGTTTAATCAATGTATGTTTTATAACTAATCTAAATGTATTTTCTGTTAATTGAGTGACTTCTTGAGGAATTTTATTATAAAAACGAATGCAGTTACCTAACAGTTAAATATTTGACTTATGTAATTTAAATTTTGGAATAACCAATTGATCACGACTTCGGGTTTGCATACCACCAATATCGCCTTTCTTTATAAATAGATCTATATTTTTCCTCGTATACATAATAATTTCAAAGATGTATAAGGACGGCAAGGTAAGTACATTAATGTCTTTAAAACGATCTCTTAGTGATTCTCGTGCATTCATACAGTAGATAGCACGTATCGCTCTTTTTTGTAAAATAAAAAGGGAGTTAATATGAACCGCTGATCCCCACAGCAAAAGGCCATAGGACATTACGCTATGAAAATATGTGAAGTACACCAACCTAGCCGTATCTGCATCCGTCTAATGACATATCGCGGAACGGAGCTTACTAGCCAATACTCCGAAATGGTCCACACACTACAATTTACTATCTACTGTTAAACCAAGAAAACTGGCAGACTTAACTAATTCTAATTGTTTCTTACCCAGTTCTACTTGATCATGGATTCTGGGTACATTAAAAAGGGAACATTTAATACATATGGTTTTTTGTGCACTCATTAATAAATTATTAACAGCGAACCATCTCGAGACGTCTGTTAGGATCCCGTTCACGCAGGTAGTATCTAGGTTCTTTCTATGCACTTTAAATAACAATGAAGTATCATTAGCAAATAATGCTATTCCGCATAAGTCCCTAAGCATAAATGGGAGATCATTAATGTGGACTAGAAACAGAAAAGGTCCCAAAATTGATCCTTGGGGAACGCCCATTTTAACTTCGAATCAATAGACAAAACCCCATTCACACTCACTTTTTGCTCCCGGCCAGACAAATACGAGACCACGAGATCGAACGCGTTACCACGAATTCCATAGTATAAGCTTGCAAATTAAAGTTTCATGACTAACACAATCAAAAGCCTTGGAAAGATCACAAAAAACACCAATGGCATCCTGGGATGCCTCCCAAGTGATAATTTGTTGGATTCAACATACAACCTGACTTAAATAATAGAATCATTTTACTGTGTTTCATTGAATTGGGAACAACACATTTATTAAATATCTCTACCACAATTGGCGATAATATAGGTTTTACATCAGTCATTACATGAACTGATAGTCACCATAAATCTTCACTTTTTTATTTATTTAATTGCTTGAAAATTTTTTCTATTTCAAGTGAGGATGTGTACCTAAATTGAAAATTAGGAAACCATTTTCCAACATTTTTGATCAAAAACGTCTGCTGTTTACGAAGATGCTACCATTCCATTTGTTATTTCTATAGGCGTATTCGAAAAATAATTTTCAAAAGCAATAGCAACCTCTATTTTATTAGTAACAACTTTATTGCCAATGTGTGTTGAAAATCTTCGTAATTTCTATTTCGTTTTCTACCAATTTCGTTATTTATTAACTTGTAATAAATAAGCAATTTTTGGACTAAAGACTCAATACATGATGTTTGGATCATCAACCAGAAGAGCCGTGTTTGCAAATTCGGGCACATCAGGAGTAAAATTTTTTAGGCTACTCTCTTCCAATGGCCTAAATTCAAATATTTGTTCTGATTTATGTTTCATGTCTTCTATTTTTATTAACTGAGCTTTATGATCTAAACGGATACCACTAACAATTGTATATTCTATAATTTCACACTTATTCATGAAAATGTTATCTGTACACGTCGCTGAATGGTATGTGACCCTGGTCGGTTCATCGAAAATATACACTAAGTTAAATGAGAGAAAGAGCGAAATGAGAATTTTTTTTCTTTCGAACTATCCAATATGTCTACATTGAAGTCACCACACGCTATGACTTCTTACATTTGATAAGTCTTGTGAGGCTCTCCTCTATAGAAATTAAAAATTGGCTAAAATCGGACGAGGGAGGTCTGTAAACACATAAGAATATGTACTGATCCATCTCTGCACACGACGTTTTACGTACACGTTCAACACAGCGAGCAACTACGTCTGCGATTTTTTAATTTAAGAAAATTTTTACACAAAATTGTACCGCCTAAATGCTACCGCCGCCATCAGTTGACGCTCTGTTGAACACACTGGTCACATTCAAATTATTTATATTAAAAGACATTTTGTTTGCCCTCAACACAGATAAACTACCCTAGAGACATGAAATGTTTACAAATTTCTAAGGAAACTATTCTGTCAAAGTTAGAGGAATGGGACGTAAGCGGGCGGCACAGTAACGTCACGTACTAGACGAAAAGTGATGTACTCGTAGATATTGTACATATCGATAAGTGCAAGAATTATTTTCATAAGCTTATTTTAAAAATAGAATTAATATAATATAATCAAAACAAGATTCTTTATTTTGAAATAGTAACACAAAAAAACCAAAAATTTGGAATGGAAATATAAATCAAATTCGTTTGAGTAGTACGTGTTTTTATTGATTTAAAATTTTTTAACAAAAAATTAAATTGACAAACTACTTTGAATTAAAATCAAAAATTTGGTCATATTATTAGTATTATTATTAACTTGAAGAAATCTGACGAATGTTTTTTTTATAGAAAATCTGACACCCTCATGTCGTAAAAAAGAGCACACAATTTATATACCCACTCATTTATGTAACAGTTTCATAAGGACAGGCATTCTTTTGCAAATTTCACTACGCTGTTGTATAGCGGGTTACATTATACACCTAATCTACTTCTGTATAATACATATAGTGACAGTACTCTCCGAGTGACGTAGCTGTAACTTGCTGATCGACAGATGGACCAGGATGAAATTACAAGGGTCCGTTTCTGTCATTTCGCTACGGAACCCTAAAATGTGCGCCTTTATTCATTTTAACTATTTTTTTGTAGACTAATTTATTATATGCTAGCCGTACTCGCGATTTCGTTTGTGTGGAAAATGTTACCGTGACTTTTCCTACTGTTTCCCTTTCTCTCCCTTAGACATAGATTTTTCATAAAAAGTAGCCTTTTTCTTTTTGGTACTTCCTACCATGAAGCATCCGCCATATTGGATTTATGACGACGTCACATATATAGAAACGTTCCCCTGCTTATTCCATTTCATTTGATACCCATATTGTTGGTGTCGAACAAAAAATTACTTCCTTCAATGGAGTATCTGCCATATTGGATTTATGATGACGTCGCATATACAGAAACTGTTCCCTGTGTATTCCATTTCATTTCATACTTATGTCGTTGGAGGTCTTTTACTTTCTAACATAGAGCATTCGCCATATTCGATTTATGTTGCCGTCACGTCCGAAGCCTCCCAGACGTGCGCACAACGACTCACTAAAGTTTCATCGCAATCAGATAAATGGTATAGGAGCGCATAGAAAACAAATGTACAAAGAAACAGACGGACAGACTTTCGCATTTTTTGAAAAAAAGAAACATTCATCATTAAATAAACAGACAGAGAGACTTTCGCATTTATAAAATTAGTACAGGTATCCATTTTTATTTATTTTTATTGGTTTAAAATCTTAAACCATTAAATTTTCAATTTAAAACAATCATTCAAAAACGTATGTAATAAATATTTTATTTACCTAATTAAGTTTGTAACAATAGTAGAAAGTAAACAAGATATTATAATATGGAACTAGCCATATAATTTCAAAGAATGGTAGTCATTATAAATTCTCAAAATTAATGGAAAAGATATGACATATCGATACGTTTTTTGCATCTCTATTTACACGCGCCATCTTGAAAGAGTGACCAGCGCAATTTGGCATTGTTTACGTATTTTATTCTATATTTTTTAAAACGATTACACACAGGTCACGGATCTGCTTCCTGGTTAATACTAAAGGAGCGCGCGTTTGTTTGAACTTATTTATACTTATTATTATTGAGCATTTGTGCACATCGATGGCAAAAAACGGTGCCTTTTCATTTCCTATAGGCTAGCCTAAACACAGGAAATTTTGTCTCAATTGTGTGATTTGTCTGTGGCCCTCGACCACGTCTCGGTGAGGCGCAAGATGTCTATGTTACATTTTCTATTAATAATTCAGCATCCAATATTTTGCCCTAGAAACTATTGATATTTTGATGTACACACGTACTTAATGATGTTATTATGAAGTTTCTCCGTTGTCTGATTGTTTAATTTAAATAATTCTTTTCAGCATTCATATTGGTATTACTACTAAAACTTGCGTCCTCGAAGTTAAGGTCTAAAATTAAATGTTACCACGAAATTTTTTCTTTCTTTTGCAATTTAATTGTAATTTTATTTGTAACATGTTACGGTCTATAGTTAAATGTTAGTTAAAAATATAGTCTCGCTAGGTAGTGCGTTTACGAGGGCTGCTATTTATGTATCATAAAAACAAACATATAGCATTTATTATAGTTTTATTGCTTTTCAAAATATTCACCATGATGATCGATGCACTTTTGCATGCGTTGGAACCAATTTTCGTAGCACTTTTTCCATTCGGATTGAGGTATCTCCAAAACGTGCATTTTGAACACATCAACAGCCTCTTCACGGCTCGAAAAACGTTGACCACGTAATTTATTCTTCACGGTTGGGAATAAATAGAAGTCGTTGGGGGCCAAGTCGGGGCTGTACGGCGGATGACTCTTTAATTCGATCTTTTGATCTTCCAAATATCGAGTTGTTTCGGCCGATGTGTGGCACCTAGCATTGTCATGATAAGAAGGATTCTGCGTTGTCGGTTGTTCTTTCTTATTTCTTCAAAGACTTCTGGCAAACAAATGGTCGTGTACTAATTCTAGTGGCACTGTAGCTACAGCTATAAATGTACATGTACATTTATACCAAAAAAACAAGCGACCATTTGCTTCAAAGTGCTTTTTGAACGAATGTTGGGTTCGGCTCATCTTGGAACACCCAAACCGTTGATTGTTGTTTAGTTTCAGGATTATACGCATATATCCAAGATTCATCACCTGTGTAGATATTATAGACAGCTTTTGACGCACCCTGATTGTGCTTTTGTAACATTTTTTCACACCAATCGACACGAGCCCGTTTTTGGTCAATTCTCAAGTTGTGCGGAATCCAACGTGAACAAATTTTTTTTACAGTTAAATGTTCGTGTAATATTTTATATATACTCGTCATACTTATGCTCAGAGACGCCTCTATCTCGCGATATGTAACATGACGATCTTGCATTATTAGTTCCCGCACAGCATCAATATTTTGAGGTACAACAACCGATTTAGGGCGACCTTCTTTAACTTCGTCCGTGAGCACAGACCGTCCACGATTAAACTCACTAAACCAGTGATACACAGTAGTTTTCGATGGTGCTTCGTCCCCAAAAGTCGAAGTGAGTTGATCGATGCACTGTTTAGCCCTCGCCGAAAATCGTAATAAATCATAGCACGAAAATTTTCACGACTTAAATCCATGGTGCTAAAGACTCGCAATTTTCAAAATGACGCCACAAAGGATAAACAAATGATAGCCACAAGAAACAAATTGTATTCTTCAGCCAAAGAGTTCCATTTTTAAATGTTATAATTACTTTTTTAATATTGTTCTGTAACTGGCCAGTTCCGGATACTTAAATAGCAGCCCTCGTACGTCATATTTTGTACAATTCGGCAAATAAAAATGTTAAGGTACGAATTTAAGCCAATCCAAGGTTCATTATTGTATGACGAACAAGTTAATGCAACATATTCGAATGAATCGAAATACGCTATGACGGGACCGGTAAATCGATTGTGAAACGATTCTGAAGAAATATATTTCAATAGAAAACTAGTACTTAACACAAAAATTATATTTTCTTAGAAATATAATTCCTAGATTGGATGTGGCGGATTTTCCGTTGCACCTCCTGACGGTATAAGACGATATAATATTTCGCGGAGCACTTGACGCAGTGAATGCGATTATAGAAATGGTAATAAATAACTAATTTTCATTGTGGTGGCTATTTTTTTACTTATACGTTGACAGAGGTAGAGATGAGCGATATTGCTAAAATATCGATAGCTTGATATCGATATTCCGATATTATCGACCACAAGTAATCGATAATTTCGAATGTTGACGGTTTTTAACACTTCAGTATAAATGCATACTTATAGAAGACCATGATCATCTGCAAGTTAGGAAAGTGTTAATTATACAAAAAGATAATAGACATTAAATTTTTTTTCTAATAATGTAAAAAGTATATAAAAAGCAAATTAAGAAAAAAAAAATTGATGTTCTCAGAAGTATTGACAAAAAACAATGAAACGTCTGTTAGCTAATTACCTACGTTCTATCAAACTGTAGTAGGTACTAGATAGGCTTCAGGAAATTAAAAATATTGGCACGATCTGTTTTATTTACACTATAGGACGAATAAAAGGCTAATAGTCGGTGATATTACAGGTGTATTTAAACTACCACAAAAAGGCTTGAGTATACTATACTATACACGTTATAAAGGAAACGCACTCCGCGCGGGCGCACCGACCCGATTAAACAAGCGCGTGCGTTCAAAGCGTTAGCTCGCAGTCGACTAGCAGTTTCGGGACGCGGTGGACACGCGCGGGGCGCGGGTTCCTACGGGCGATGGAAGTTGGGGATCCCCGCGCTACTACAGATTATTTATTCTATAATAACATAACATAACATAACTTCACGCTGTATCCCCAACGGGGTAGTCAGAGAGGACGGAGCGCCAGGAGTCGCGGTCCTTACACACCTCTTTCGCTTCCTCAAATCTCATCATTCTTCTCACACATTTTCGCCTAGGTATGCGAGTGCTTTTGACATTTCCGTCTGCTAACACTTTGGCTATTGGATCTTCGTAAGTCAGCCTTGGTCTTCCTCGGCTTCTTTTACCACTCACTTTCGTTCTGTATATTTTCTTCGTCAGTCTTTCATCACTCATTCTTTCCATGTGCCCGAACCATCTAAGCATTCCTTTCTTCATTTTTACAATAACACTGTTGTGCAACTTTGTTATACTGCGTATCTCATCATTGCTTATCCTGTCAGCAAGCGTGACACCGCACATATTTCTGAGAGACCGCATCTCCACAGCATTTAACATACTTTCACTCGATTTTGGGCATATCCAGGCCTCACTACCGTACAACAAAGTTGGCACCAACACCGCATTGTGGATGGCCATTTTAGCAGTGTTAGATATATTCACACTACCCACTAATGCGGACAGAGCACCGTTCACTTTATTGCCAGCTGCTACCCGTCTCTCCACATCCAACTGACATCTTCCATCCCTCGAAAACGCACTCCCCAGGTACACAATTTCATTCACCTGTTCTAGACATTTTCCATTTACACAAATCACACATTTCGTTTGTACCGCTTCTCTTTCAAACACCAGAACCTTAGATTTGTTCACATTATTTTCAATCCTTTTACTTCACAATCTTCTTTCATGCACGTGACTAGTGTCTGCAACTCTGCTTCTGATGGTGCTATTAGCACAGCATCGTCAGCGTACAATAGGCAGTTTACCACTGTGTCACCACATCCCATACCACTCATATTACCTTTCAATCTCTGGAGGCAACTGTCCAAATACAGCACGAATAGCCAGGCAGACATCACGCAGCCCTGTCTGACACCAGAACAGACTTCAAACCAGGGCGACATGTCCCCGTCTATCCTTACACAGGCTCTGTGGTCTCGATATAATGACCTCACAGCCTGCAGTAAGGAGACCTCCACGCCATATTCAGGCAGAAGACTCCACAATTTCTTCCGCACTACTCTATCGAATGCTTTTCCTAGATCGCGCTAGATAAAGCGCAGAAAACTTTCCGACCTAAAGCCAGAAACCTCCCCACGATAACGCGAAGCGAGAAAATCTGATCCATACAACCCCTACCGTTCCTGAATCCACCTTGCGCCTCCCACAAATATCTTTCTGAAACGCCTTTCATACGTTCAGTCAATACTTTAGTAGATAGATAGATAGATAGATACCTTTCCACATTTCAAACTTCTTATCACTTTCTCAATCTCTTTCATACTAATGGCATCCTCCAGTCCCTGGCCCGAGTGTGGCAATTCATTAGAATCGCTCTCAGTATCAGAGACGGTCGCCACTCTCATACAGTTCTCCATAGTATTCACTCCATCGCTGCAGAACATCCTTTTTATTTGTAAGCAGGTTGTTTTCTTTCGAACGCACTTTATTCATTCTGCAAGGTGCCGGACCACTTCGGTACTTACGTACTTCTTTCCAAAATAATTTGGAATTTTCCTCGAAGTTGTCCGACATGTTGTTTACATCTAACACCCTACACCTTTCACGCTTCTCTTTCACTAGTGCCTTCGTTTCTGCTTTCTGCAGCTTATACCTGTCTTTCATCAAATTTTTCATACCACAGTCATTAGTAGCAAGGTAGTCTCGCCATGCTTTCTTTTTCTTATACACAGCCACTTTCACCTCATCATCCCACCACACATAACGCTTTTTGCCGTTCCCAATCTTATTCATTCCACACACTTCTTTCGCAGCCTCAATCATACTATCTCTAAGGTTCTGCCAGCATTCTTCAACATCATCGCTCATCACTTTCAATCTATCATAAAGCTTACTGGATAATACCCTTTCATATTCATTCCTGGTGGTCGCATCCTGCAGTTTCCAGCTTTTAATGCGGCTAACCGCTGCAGGTTTGGACACTACGCGATGTCGCCATGCTGCGAACAGACCCCTTATTCTGGTTATCACCAGAAAGTGGTCCGTCCCGAGATCGGCTGCTCTATACGCTCTTGTGTCCATTGCCTGCTTCTTAAGTCTCCTATCCACCAGGAATAAATCAATCATACTTCTCGCACCCTTTCTTTCCCACGTGTACTGATGGATCCTTTTGTGGCCAAACATGGTATTAGCCACAAAAAGATCCTTTTCCATGCACAGTCCTAACACAATCTTACCAGCATCATTCACTCTCTTATCTCCATATTTGCCTAGGACAGACTCAAATCCTGTTCGAGCTGTCCCGACCCATCCATTCATGTCTCCACACACAACAATTCTTTCGTTCTCTTCAACCGTCGCTAGAACTACTCTAACATTCTCCCAGAACTGCTCCAGTTCAGCCAAACCGACAGAGGACACTGGGGCATATACTGCCAAAACAAAAATTCTTTTCAACCCAATCTTGAGGCGTACCCAGAGCAGTCTGGAATTTACACATTCATACTCAGTCATACAATTAACCATACGAGAGGACAGTAAAACGCCTACCCCTTGGCATCCCCTATCTCCTTGTGGTACCCCTGACCACAAAGCGATGCCTCCTCAGGGCAAGTCGGCAAGTTCACTGCCGCCTCGCTTGGTTTCACTCAAACATAGCACATCCAATCTTTTCTCTTCCATAATATCAATCACTTCATTCATCTTCTCGTCAATCCCACCTCTCACATTTCACGCAGCTACTCTGCACTCCTTCCTCCACTTCCCGCCGCTAGGTGCACAGCGTGTTGGGTGGCGGTCCCCAACGCCGAACTGCACTCTGCACACACCAGCAGGGACAGACCGGTGTACGTCGCTTTCGGGGGACGCCCTAACATTATCATTACCATTGCCCGACATGGTATGCACAGAAGAGGAATTGCAGCCCTGAAAAGGGCTGGCAGGGGTCGCGACGAGCACGCTTCCTCAGTTGACCCCCTAAATTATTCTATAATAAGATATTATATTGAATATTTTGTTAACTCCGTTATTTGCAAAACACATTGTAAATGAAATAATAACGATATTACAATATCTTGGTAAAAACGAACATCGACATTGCGATATTTGGTTAAAAATATCGATATTTCGATATTGAAATGTGGTTCATTTCAATATTAAAATATCGATAATTTGAACCTTAATATCGATATATAAGTAAGTAGGTACTCAATGGCTGCACCATAAAGCACTGCACCTTAACCCCGGAGCAATATTTTCCCCTTAAAAAACCCCTGAGTTCGCAATACTGAATAAAACCCTGTGATGAAACCCCGCCATACAACTTTAATGCACACGGAAATACTACTACAAGAACAGACCCGACAGACGTTGTCCTGCCTAAAATTAAAATCCTGGAATTGCAGTCCGATTGCAGTGATACCTACTAGCAGATTACGCGGTAGGCCCGCAGGGTCTAATTGAGAATCTAAACCAGGGATTCCCAAACTATTTTGGGCAAGAGATCCTTTTACCAAAATGAATTACTTATTACTAGTTACTTGAATTACTTATTACTTTAAAATTACTTTAAAAATCCTCTCTAGTTTTTTTCCTATTGGTACAAAATACTTACCAATTTAAAAACTTTACGTTTGTTTAAGTGAGTAAACTTGACATCATTTTCTCATGAAAATTTTACAAAATATGTAGACATAAAATTCAGTAAATATCAAATGTAATTAATAATTATTAACACAAATTACGTAAAAAATACTTAATAGGTAATTATTTAAAAAAAAAACATTAAAATAACAAAGAAGATAAAAAAATAAAAAATTCAGTGTGATGAATGAACCTGGTGACTTCCTATCAATCTAGCTAAATCTGGTGTTGCAGCCTTAAATCTCCGCGTTCGTTGATTTTCAAACGGTTTCTTTGTTTTCTCAAAATGTTTGTAACAACACTGAAGCCTTTTCTGACTAGGTACGATGAAGGAAAAGCGATAAGGTATTTTTCAGCAATGTTCCACAATGCAGGATACTGTGTTTCAATGTTGCGCTGCAACCAGAACTTCTAATAGCCTTGGTTGAACTTCTGCTTAAGCTCTTCATCTGTGCTGATGGTGATCAATTCTTCATACATTATCACATTGGCTTCTTCCTTGGTTGTGATATTGTACGGATTTATTATCCATTGAGGAATTTGTAAATTTAAGAAATTCTCAAACTTCTTAGTAAAATCATTGTGTAATGCGTCCAAGTAAGTGACATATGATAAATAACATCGTCTTGAAGCATTTCTGGTAATTTTGACAAATGCGGAAACTTAATATTCTTTTCTGCTTAAATTTTATTCATAAAGAATAAGTTTCCCACAAAGGCCGATATTATTGATTTTGTTTTAATCAAGTTAAGATCGTCACCCTGTAGCTGCAAATTAACTTTGTTACACATACCAAAGATATCAGTCAAATAATAAATACTTGTTTTACAATTGTTCAGATTTTCTTTCTAATTCGGATCTTTTTCTTGTAAAAACTCCAACACAGATTCATAAATAGCTTAGAAAATCTTGCTTTGCAAGAGCATCTTGATAGCCAGCGAACTTTAGTGTGCAGAAGTAACCAAGTAAAGACTTCGTCGTTTTCCTCACATAGCTGAGCAAATAACCGAGAGTTCAAAGAATTGATTCGAATCTTGTTGACAGCATTTATAACATATTGTAAAGACTGGTGCAATCTAGGACTCAGATTTTTTGCTACTAAAGGCTGTCTGTAAATCATGCAGTGACTGACCAGTACCTCAGGCAGTTGTCGCTTTAAGTGAGTTATAAAACCACGATGATGACCAACCATAAATGGTGCATCATCAGTCGCGACAGAAACAATATACTTCCATAGAATAGATTGGTCGGTAAAAAAATGTTCTACGGCCTGAAAAATCGATTCTCCTCTGATATCAGTCTCTCAATATGTAGCAAAAAGCAGTTCTTGGAACATATTTTCATCTTTAATATATCGAACATATCCTAACAGAACCGGAGAGAGAATCTGTTGAGTCTGTAAGAAATTGCATAAAATGTTTTCCACGTCGCGACTCATCTCGTCTATTCGTCTCTGAACGGTGTTATTACTCAAAGGAATTCTCTTTATAATATCATGTGCGGACTTGTGCAATACATTGTTGAGGACCTCCGCAATGGCTGGTAAAATAAGCTGCTCTCCATTTGTGTGGGGTTTCCCCGACTTCGCTATTACTAAAGATATATAGGACGCTCGTAAACCATCAACGTCTTGCATAGATGATGACGCAAACATTGATCTTAATGGATGGCCTTTTCTCTAGTTTTTCTTTAAGTGCTTAAAAGAATGACAAGGGCTTATTTTTTTGTCAGCATGTAGTCTTGATAAGTGGTCCTCCATTTTTGAAGGCTTCATGGCATCGTTACTGAATACTTTTTCACATATGAGACACATCGGCAAATGTTGATTTGATTGAGATGGAATACATCCAAACTTTGAGTAGTCCAAACTGTATTGTCTGCATTTTTTTTCGTGTCTGAGATAATAAAACTCGCAGTAAACCTGCAAATAAAAAAAAAGATGTTTATGAAACTACTCAACAAACAATTATAATACTGATAAATTTGCACACGAGCTTATTTTTATCACACCTAGGTACTGGATGTTTTTTAGGTATGCTCACGAACTTACTCATTGATAAACTTGGATATAGTCACTGTAGTATAGAAAAAAAATTCTATTAGCGTAAAAAACGAAAACAAAGAAAACTGAACATTTATAATTTTAGGTAACAACTTTTCTAAAGAAACTTCAAAAAATACTTAGAAAAATATTAAAACGTTTTTTTGGTACTTAGTACTTACCCTGTTTTTACTTTTTTCATAAACTGCAGAAATGTATGGTTACGCTATTAACGCGCGTAGTTAACTAAGCACTTTGTGAATTCTTTTTCAATCACTTCATTTTAATTCACTTTGTAATCTCTTGAAATAAATTAGTAGATAAGTGTATTATTATTGAAGCTCCAATGAATTTCAAAACGCAAATGAACTTTCAGCCTAAGTGCAAGCTTGTTATATAGTAAAATATCGGGAGCATGTTTGGACTTGAACTTGATCATGATTTCGTTCGTGTTAAATCGCGTATGTGCGTCAAATACAGATCAAGTCAAAACGTGCCTGAAAGACTTGTACGCTGGAAGTCATTATCTTGCACAAGCTTGTCCACGCTTATTGACTTGCTGAGTTTTTCATCTTGTACGAACACGCCTATCGACTTGTATTGTTTTTTAAAAGTACAACAATGATGCTTCCTACTAAAATATTAGTCATTCTTAAAACAAATTGGTACACGTAACACAACTTATATAGTAGGTATCTTGAAAGTTTCAAATGAGAACTTGTGTTAATTAATAGTTGATTTTTAGACCTCGTCGACCCCCAAAATAATTTTTCGTTTATGTCTACCCCTGGGAAACTGATTTCGACCCCAAGGGGTCGATATCTACCACTTTGAGAATGTCTGAACTAAATCATCCAAGGAACACACTCAAACACGAAAAATTTCATTAAAATCGGTCCAGCCTTTTAAGATAAGTTTAGAGACATACAATACCCACATACACAAGAATTTATAGGTATTTAGAGATGATATTACGTAACATAATATATTATAATACGCGCAATCCGCGCGTCTTAGTGATTACTTTACCTATATACAATATCACAGATCTATTATTATATTCGATTTTGATAGTATATTTATATTTCTCTATGTATTACATAGGTACTCCAGTGATTGAGTGATATTATACAGAGAATTCAAAATTACTACCTACCCTAATACAATACCTACCAGGCTATCACATAATATCACTATTACCATGTATTACGTGCCTATTAGGTTGCCAGGTAACTGTTTGTTATGTCCATAGAAGTGTATTTATGTCTGTTAGGTTGCTAGGGAACTTTAAGTACAAAGATAATATACTTAAATGGTTGACAAGTTGTGAATTATTGTTTTTTATGGTTTTCTTAAGTGTAGCTATTAACAATTTCCGTATCACAAGCACAGCAGGTATATCAGGTATATTTAGTATTCTGTGATAAAAAGTTGATTGCAGACAGGTTGGAGCTTTGATTATTTACTTGTCAATAATCAAGAGATTGGAGTTTGCTTCTTTAACTTAAAAGAAGCTAGTCTAGCTTAATTTTTTTGGATTGAATATTAAACAGCTTTGTTAAAATCAAATTCGTTAATATTAAAAATTTATCATCTAATAATGGCTGAAGAGTTGCAAAAGTCATATTTGTATTATGATGACATCAATAAAGTCAGAATATTGGAGACTAACGTTATAAAAGAGACCCAGGATTTAAAAGACACTTGCAAGGATTACGAATCCAGTAAGAAAAATTGTAAATGCTCGCTTGCGCATTTTTAAATTAATGTATGTAATGACTTATTTTTTGTTAGAGGTTCAAGATTTTGGGAAAACAATAAATTCCTTACTAGAAGTATTGAAGGAATTAGGCAACAACGTCGAAAAACAAAAGATGGCCGCTATAGGAGCTATGAACCTTTTAAAATCCATTACAAAAGAAAGAGAATCGGAACAAGCCAAACTACAAGTAAATGTGTCATAAATCCCTACAATATATGATGCTCCATGTATGTACAAGTAGATTGGTAATTTTTGACAATAATATTACATTTTTTTAGGCAGAAATCAATGACAAAACTGTGATTCTTGAGCAAATGGATAATGAATATGACACTTTACAAATATTAGAAGCAACACAAATGGAAACTATAGAATATTTAACACAACTCAGATAAGTTTTTATAAGATACAATGAAAAATGAAACTATGATGCAGTCTGTAAAAATGTAATTTCAATGAAACACACAAATAAGAACAATTGCTTTATAGTCAAACTGTAAAATGTATGTTTTTGTCACTTAGATGTACCACATTAAATACATTTTGAACTAAACAGTTGATTGACATATGGAAAGAATGTTACGCATATTATTAAAAAATATACAATACATAAATACCTGTGATTATAAAAAATATAACTACTTATTATTACAAAGTGTGTAACACATTAATTTTAATTTTTATAAGTAGGAACATGCCAATTACAATTTTCATAATTTTTAACCCCAAAATCTGGCTTCGTTTACGATGCCAGCTTTCTATAAATGTAAGATTTTTCAGGTGTACATTCTTGTCAGTATGTAACAAAACTTTTCCAAATACAATTAATGCCCTTATTTTTGTAACTTATGACATGAACATTGGATTGAGATTTTTAATTGACGAACTTGTTTAAATATTTCAGAAAAAATTATCGTAATAAATGTAATTAATATGAAAAAGTAGAGAAGACAAAATAATCAAAAATCTTTCGAAAACAACCTGTTGATATGAAACAATCATTTTAAACTTTATAGGTTTTTACTTCTTAAAAAATAAAACTTTAAATTTGCCTCTAATCAAAAACCAAGTGAAAAAAAATGAAAATCTAATGCATGAGCTAACAAATTTGTAACAATATTTTGTGATTTTTATTATTTTCAGAATGATTCCATCATGTTAAACATTGTTAGATCAAGCATTTTATCATTTTATATAAATAAACAATTTTGTCTACTTCTGTTACTGATTTGATCTAATGAATTATTGAATGTCGGAAAATGAGACTAAGATGATAGACTGAAGACTTATGAAATCTACGTTACAACTTACAAACTAATCACTATTGTTAACAAGTCAGTCCTTAAATACATCATTTGGAGCAATTCGTCCTCTCTCTTACTAAAGTGCGTCATGGTACATAATATCAAACAATGTGAGTCATATTAATCCAACACAATATGTTGATTCAGTACAATGTTTGATAAATTTTGTACTATGATACAAATTATTTTAAACTGATGGTTTAAATCTTAATAAATGGAATACATAATTATAAGATAAATCTGAAAAAATCGTCATGGGATATACTATCATGTTATGGATCTATGACAGTTCATTTTTTCTTGAAAATGCACCACGATTAATTAACTCAAGACTCTTAGGTCAATGAAACCACTAAGTTCTCAAAGCTATGTGAATACACAATTAATTTCTAATTGTTGTTCGTACATCTACTGAGTGTCTATAAAAACAGAACTGTTTGACTTCATTTCTTTTACACAAAATTATAAGAGAAATAAATAATATAATGGTTGCATTCAATACTTTAACAACAACAACCTATTTTCTGAACCTGCTCACAAACCTAACAATTTTCTCAATGGTAGCCCTATTGATACCTCCTTGCAGATGTTAACAACAACTTCTCCAAACCCTTGCAAAATGATAACCTAAAGATTTATAATTTAGTTACAGTCTCCACCAAACATATCACAATACTATGTGTGGTTTTAACAATGTCCTTAAGAACTGTGTTTAGAGTCTAAACACTCGAAGTCACTACAGAACTTGAAAGAGAATCGTCGACCTTCTGTCGTTTAGATTCCTGTAGCTCATCAGGACTATGTTCGTCCTCGGCGGTGCGCTTTTTTGCTCCATCAGCATTGTTTGTGTATTGACCTACATCAGTAACAAGCCCGTCTTTGAATCGTACAATGATGGCAGTCATGTTGTCACAACCAGTTCCATCACCCATGGTACTAGGCGCGAGACAATGGTCGAACATCTATAATTATAAAAAATAAGACTTAAACACATAATCTCTTCGATCACAAATAAAAAACTAGATACATAATCAATGCTCCAAAAATGTCCGAACCAAATGTGCACTGTGCTAATGAATATTTGAGTGCACTTCTGTAATAGTATTTGAAAACGCTAACAGCAAACATGTCAAAGTGCTCCTTCAAAAGTTGCAAAAACAACACATCTAGAACGCTAAAAAAGACGTGAGTTTTATATTTATTTTCGGTTAATAAATACATATATACATACATATTTTCACGCTGTATCCCTAACGGGGTAGTGAGAGGACGGAGCGCCAGGAATAAGTAATATTATTTACGTGTTCATTATTTCATTATAGTAATAACTTTACATAGCTCTTTTTTATTAGAATTGTAATCATATTTTTAAATATTGCCTGACAATATGTCTTATCCTTGTCACTTTCACGTAACAAATCAAAATGACATAAATAGCAACGCAAATAGAGTATTTGAATTATACTTTATGCATGAGACGTAAGATTGTATGTTAAACATTTTATTTTCAATGTCATGCAAGAATCTATTACGAGCGTTTATAACCTTATAGTTTGACTAAGGTCTACTTTAGGTTAACACAATATTGCCGATAATACTATACGATATTAAAAATATATACGTCTATTCGGACAATAATTTGTTTAAATTTTATAGATTGTGAATTGTGAAATATTTTAAAACTGTATAAATAATATATTAAACAAATGGACTAACCTCCTCGCATATTTGAGATAATCTCTCTCTACCCTCAACTAGACGTGGTAGAATGAAATCACAAACATCTTGACTAGACATAAAATTCCATATTCCATCACATGCTAAAACCATGAACTGATCTTTATTTGGGTCAATTGCTAAAGTTTTCACATCTGGTAGTGCTGTAATCATCTGCTCTTTAGCATCCAAAGTTTTGTTTTGTTTATAAGAATGATCACCAATAGCTCGTGACAAGTTGAGACCACCATTGATTCGGCCATCATTAGATACTTTTCCACCAGCCTTCGTAATTCTTTCCAACTCAGGGACATCTTCTGGTTTGTGATCTAAAGACATATCTATAGCTTTGCCCTCTCTACAAATGATGCATCGCGAGTCTCCAGCATTTGCCACATACAGTTCATTTCCTGTGAGTATTTATAATACAATAAGAATTAATGAAAAATAGTCAATAATAGTCTAAGCTCTGACTGAGGTTAACCTTCCCTCATCGAGTTTCCTAATAAAATAAATATTTTATATAATATTATGTACATAGCTAAACAAGACGTTCCTACCCCATATGGCTGCATAGCTATTTTTAATTAAAAGTTATTTAAATAATTTTTTTTCAATAAATACTGTTATGCAGTTTCTAAAAAATCTATCACTAATCACGAGTAAAAGATGTAAATAAAATGCCAAATTAGAGTTGCCTACCTTTTTCTAAGCAAAAATGAAAGGTTGCCAAGTGTAAACAGGTAAGTGTGTATTAGGAATTTACTCTCATTGAGTATCTCATCGAGTACCTTACACGCAGCTGCTATTCTGAATCTTTCTCTAGCGCATAAGTTTGTACGTTCAGTGTTTCTCTATCACACTACGCTTTCTTACTCAGATATTGAAACTTAAAATCGCGACGACCCCAAGATTTGCTTACTTTTACTAAGGCAACCCTACACCATCGTGTTCGTATTATCTACATTTCCATATATAATTATATAAGGAAACTCGAAAGTAAATTACTAATACATGCTTACCTGTTTGCACTTGGCGACCTTTCGTTATTGCTTAGAAAAAGGTAGGCAACTGTACTTGGGCGTTTTATTTACATCTTTTAACTCTGATTGGTGATAGATTTTTTAGAAACTGCATAACAGTAATTATTGAAAAAAATAATTAAATAATTTTTAATTAAATTAGCTATGCAAGGATGTGGAATGGCAACCCTAGCACGTTTTGTTTAATTATAGATTATATTGTATAAAATATTAATTTTATTAGGAAATTCGATGAGGGTTTAGGGGAAACTGAAGTTCAACTTCAGTTGGATCTTGTAATATAACAATTAGTGAAGAAAGTCATAATACTTCATTCATTAAATATTTTATAGCATTTACCTCTCAGTAGTGCTACAACTGCAGTGCAGCCACTGTCATTGCCAGGCTCCTCTGTCATACTCAGATCTTCTTCACCATCTTCGTCGCTTGACTCTGCTTCATAATCCTCCTCATCTTCTTCCTCTTCACCTGAACAATATTATAATCATAACCTTTTTATGTATTTGCATTAAAATAAACCAAAACTTTTGTGATGCTGACTAACTACACACACAATACATAATACACAGTGGCCATAAATATTGTTACAATAAAAAAAAGCGATAATATTACATATGAATTTGAAACCTGTCATTCTCATATTATGAATATTCATAGTGTTTTCTTATTTTAGTGCTAATCTTTGTTAAATATTCTTGTGATATAAAAATGGAGTGGAGTGATAAAGAGAACCAAATTGGTGTGATAGCATTACACAAAGTAGATATGGCGCCAAATGCAATTTTTTAAACTCCATCCGCTTGCATGGTATTTGTCATTAGTGAAATGTTTGTGTACAGAGCTATTGATAAGTATAATGAAATAATGAAACGTCCTCTGTTTGTGACAGAAAAAGATCTGGCGCCGTCCACATAGTATTCGTACTAAAAAGGCGGTCAAAGCAGTGAAGGAAAGAATACGAAGAAAACCTGTTAGAAATCGAAATATTTTATCTAGAGAAATGAATCCAGAACTATCTCGCATATTTTAAAAGATGACTTAGGACTTGCAGCTTATAAGAGACGCACTGGTCATTACTTAACCGATAATTTAAAAATGAAAAGGATAGTAAAATAAAAATTACTTCTTAGGCGGTACGCAAAAGGAGGTTACAGAATTTTTTTATTTTCTGATGACAAAATTTTTACTCGAGCAACATTTAAACAAGCAGAATGATCGAGTTTATGCTCAAAGGTCTAGAGAAGCTTCTCAATTAGTCAGTAGGGTACAAAGTGGGCATTAACCGGCTTCAGTGATGGTTTGGTGGGGTGTTTGTTAGCAAGTGACTGAGCCATATTTTTGTGAAAAAAGGTATCAAAACATCGGTCCAGGTGTATCGAGATACGATTACGTAGTTAAGTGTCTTAAGAACACTATTTTCCATAACCAAGAATGGTCCTTTCGGCAATACTCAGCACTGGGTCATAAAGCTCGATCCACACAAGCATGGTTGGAAAGAGACTGGCCGTCATCTAGAACTTAATCCACTTGATTACTATTTATGGTCTCTTTTAGAGAGTACCGCATGCTCTAAACGCCATAATAATTTGGAATCCTTAAAATATTAGGATTGGCAATGTCGACTTTTCTCATAGAGAAAGTGCGTGTTTCAATCGATAACTGGCCACAACGTTTAAAGGATTGGCCAATGGAGATAATTTGGAATGAGCTTCATAGTTCAAAAATGCTATTATATTAATATATAAACACACTGCAGTAATAAACGTTTTAAGTAATAGAAAAAAAAACGATGTTTTCCTTGTAACAATATTTATGGCAAGATTAATTGTATATATATATATATTACAATATGTAAATTATAAAGTATTAGTCTGCCATTTTCAATAACTGCTTACACTGGCCAACAACACGATTTTCGTAACACAGTTCAACCCATTATTTTCACAATGCTACCTTTCTAATAATAAAAAAAATATTCTTAAAATTCCAAATACATACACTTATATATCAGTGGGTTACCCTGTACTAAAGGGTAACCCACCCTTTAGTATTTGCCACCCCCTTTGGTATTGGCAATTAGTAAATTTTATGAGGGGTAATTTGCAATTTTATAAGGGGTAATTTACTAATTGCACAAAATAGAAAGATAAATTACAATGATTGTTTATAAACATTATAATATTGGAGTTATTCTGATTAATTCTTCTTCTTTTTTTTTAACTCCAATTTCAGAATCACTGATTCTGTGTAGTTAAGAAGGTTTTTTCAACGACAAAACATCAAGTGAAATGCGCCGCGGTTGCAAAATTTCTTCTGACAAGTTTTGTTAGTGGAGAATTTCTGGTTAAGTCACCAGCCAGACCATTTTCAGAAGATGAGAAAAAAGACTACTTCATGTATTTTGATGTTTTAATCAAGCAAGGACAAGCACAACTGGGATCTCAAAAGTACATGCCCCTTGTAGACCCTAAAAATGTTCTTTTCCCTCCTACTCACATTAACTTGGACTAATGACAAACTTTTTGAAGGCTATGAACGAAAAGATAAGTCTTTCCCCTATTAAGTGCCGCCAAATTAATAGAAAATCTATTTATAGGGTCACAAGTGAGAAAATTGCTTGATGATGTTAATTTCGTAGAAAAGCAAGAACTTAGAGCTTGGAACTCATTTGTAAATGTAGTGAGAGGATTTTAGGCGACAATATGGATGCCAACGAATTCGAAAATGCTATGGATCTAGCATAAATTTGAAAATATGACAACCCAAGTCCCAATGAAGCGGGCGGGGCTAAAAAACCACAACCAACGCTCTACTTAGTCTACCGTGCGCTCAGTGACAGTCAGCAGTCGTAATTGGTTTGTTGACGTGAAAACTATGTTAATTAGAAATGACCTCCCGTTTGGTTTAGTGGTGTAGAAGACAGAAAGAGTCATGACATGATAACTTAACTTCATCATATGTATATAAAATAATTTTACGTTTACAAGAAATTAAATAAAAATATTGTGATTTGTTTTATGCAACTAGTAGCCAGCCAGTTTTTAGTATGTAAGTTATTTGTGTTGTATTTTTATGCTAAGTATGAGAATTCTCTTTAATGAATTGGATCTTATAAATTTACTTCTTTAATTTTACCAAAAATGAGCTTCGGTGATTACGGTGAATTACAGTTCGCTTAGAAAGAAGTAGACTGGTTACCAACTAATGACAACAGGGTGTGCTCTATACATTTTGAAAATGAAGAAATCTATTCTTGTTGTAGAGGCATCGCATGTTATCTAATTGAAAACTGAAAATCTTGCAGTGATTCTAAATCGATATTTCTCAAAATCTGTACAATGAATCGACATAATTACAGTTATTAAAAACAAACAAACAAGAAAACCACATTGCGGCACTATTTTAATAAAAACTATTAGAAAAGAGTAATAATTACAAGCTCCTCTGTACTGTTTGATAAAAAAAAGATAAAACATCAAAAACTTATGCAGTTATTATATAAAATGCAGATGAACTCGTAAATATGCTTTTTTTACCTTTTCAATTAATTTTTAAATATTGAGAGAATGAGAGAGAGAACATGAGAGAATTAAAATATAAAATTATTTAATTTCACGCAAATAAGGTAAATAAATTCTTTTCTTTACCTATGAAATTGCAATTTAGTATACAAAAAGTTGAAGTAATTTTTTTATTTCTATTAATCAAAGTGTGCACCCCTGCTATCGATGCATCTCTGCCAGCGCAGTGGTAAATTTTTTTATTCATTTATTCATTCATTTAGTCATTATACTAATTAGTGTTACAATATACTTAAGAGCCTCTGTGCTCCGCCTCATGCATAGCGTTACAAACATTTATAACATAACAATAACTCAGATAAATATGTTAAACGTTATTATTATAGTCATTAAAATTGGAATTAAATTTATGTCATTAAATTGGATTTAAAATGTTATTAATTATTATATAGTCATTACTCATTAAATTGCAATCAAAATTATATGTGTCAATATAAAAAAATATATAAAAATAAAAAAGTTTTTCTAAATATTATCATTAAAAAATTAGTCAATGGAGTAATACATCTTTTCTAATAGAAATTTATTTCTTTGTTTTTTGTAAGTATTCAAATTAGTGCAGTTACACAATGACGTGTACTTTGTTTTTGAAAACTGAAAAGTATCCTAATATCTATACAATCACCTTATTTCAAGAGTTATTTACATACTTCTCACTTTTAAAACTATGAAAAAGTTCAGCAATACACACCATCATTAGATGAATCTTCAACACCATTGACATTTTCGTCATCAGAGGAGTTGATCTCTCCACCTTCAAATGTCTCATCATTAGAGTCACTCTCATCATCGCCATCATCTATAGTCGATTGTCGCAGTAGCGATTCGTAAACGACGGCAGCGGCACGACGAATTTTGGCCTTTTTGGGCTTATCGAGAATCAATCTCTCGGAACTCGAGGCTGGTGATAATTTGGCTACAATATCACAGAAATTTAAAAACAGCACTGTTAAAAGGATTTTATTTACTCTTATTTCCATCCCCTATGTACGATATTTAAGTGTTTAACAACAATTCTATGAATAAGTATGGACAATTGAAATAAAATCATAATGGTGAAAAAATGTTTTATGCTGATAAAGTCACAAAAGAACTAATTATAACAATTAATTTTCTAAAAAGTCTGAGTTTTCTAAAAAATTATATCATTTCCAAATTCATTTCAAATAATATAACATTAATCATAAAATCAACGCGCAGGAGTAGAGGATTAATTATAATTTATATGAATCTTCTATTCCCGTGGGTTGATTTTTTGATAAATATCATATATGGATTTTAGTGTATAGTTAAAGAACATGTAGAAAAGAAGGCCGCCTACGCTCGGCCGAATACGTAGGGTTGTTTCATTGTGTGTGAGATGCGGAGAGCCTCTCGTTTAGTTAAACATTTAGTACATAATAATAAAAAAGAATGCACACGAATAAGTTTTTCGTGTTTGTTAAATTTAATTTCTTATAATTATGTTGAAGAATGATAACTGTATTCGAATGACTAAAATTATTTAGGCATCTAAGGACATTATAACACATTAATTAATGAGATTTAGACATTTTCGTATTTGCGAACATGTGAAGAGCGAATTAAATACAAACAGAAGCGGTCGCATATTTGCATCACGTGCGACCCCGACTGGCGCTACAATATTCGGCCCAATTCTCCCATATTCTTACCGTTGTGCGCGTATTACGGCGCGTGCGTATTAGCGCGCACACATACAAACCGCGTACGCTAGCTTTCTATGAAGACATCTTACTGTTATGTTTATGCTGTGGTTTAGTGTATACCTACTACATTATGTAGTATACACCATATTATGTAGTAGTACGATTTAGTTTTACAGTACCTGGGCGACTGAGCTTTACTCGGTATCTAATAAAAAAAAAACAAAAAATGTCTGACCACATTGCAGAATTCGAACCTGCGTATTTCTGCGTGGTAGACATACGCTTGGCCACTGTTTTATTGAGAAGTAAATTCTGTTGCGAAATTAGAAGAGTTTAGAAGTTTTAAGTATGCGAAAGCATAGAGAAATCGAATTTTACCAGATTTAAAACAATCTAACTAGTTCAATAATGCTTAACTAAATGTTTTGGTATTTCATAATAAAGGAAATGTACTTATTTGTCTAAGAAACTAATAATTACCCTTTCCCTTTCCAGAATTGACTGGGGTAGCAGAACCATTTGACGAGGAAATATTATTCTCCTCCCCATCTATTTGTTTAGAATCTGTCACCTCTCCATTACAACCCTCTGACAAAGAACCTGCTGTGCTACTCTTAACATCCTCACTTTGTTCTGGTTGGTTACAATTATCGCCCGAACTATCTGGAGCTATTGAGTTAGGCTTCTCAGTTTCCATATCAATATTATCTTTTGCATGGCTGGACTCACTAGTAGAAACCTGAAATATATTATAATATTATACGGCGTGAAGATATCTTATGTTATTAAAATTTAAGAGCCCTATGACATCTTTGTGCAAAATACTGATATTTTGACGCTCTAATTCTCAGAAATCTTAAGATATTTTAATACTCTGCTGGCAATTTACATTAGACCCATTTTTCTTCTTGAATATTGGTAGTGCATATTTTCATATTTATTTTCTAATATCATACAATAACCAATTCGTAGATTGGTACAGTTGAAAAGGAAAATCTTTAGACGCGCTACTTTGACCTTCTAATTAACATTTTTTCGAAGAGTTCTATCAATTTCTAAAATTATGTTGAGATCAAGTACTTATTCTTGTTGAATATTAGTGTTGTAGAAATATCATAAATTTCTTTCTTTTTACAGAAAAAAATATTTAATAAGGTTAATTTCCAGGATAGTGTCGTGATTAAACGTCAATTTAGTTCCAAAAAAAGCAATGACTTATAAAAAAAACAACATGAAATGAAACTTCATTCAATGTACAATATATAACAGAATTTTTTTTTTAAATTAATCAGTGTAATAAATATAATAAACATAACAAAACCAGTATGAAATACGCGATGTTGACGCGTGTATCTCAGAACCGCGCGAGCGCTTGTAGAAATAGGACCTGTGGGCTAATTGTCTAACTTCACTCGTAATCGTAATCGAAATTGATACTGAAGGCGATCACGTTCAAAGAGATTATGTTTTGTACAAATAAATGGAATTGTGTATGTCACACGGACAACAGCTAATAGCCATCGTCTTTAATTTTATCGACTATTTATAAAGAATGAATACAACTAAATCGTCAATTAACTCATGTTATTGATTTTTCAAGCGCAAACTTACCTCTTTATTTTATGCCTCTTTTTGAATGACAGTTGACTATATGGTTATATTTAGATTTCGACGAATTTATTATTTATAAATGTCTACCAAATTAATAATTGAAAGTCCCTATTTTTTATTTATTTTCATACGTTAAAAGTTTAATTACGTTGTTTTAAATCAGTACTTAAATTATTAAAAATGTCGGCAAAAAGAAAAGTTAGCCACCAAGAAATCACTCGCTCGCAAGTTGAAGCTATGGAGAAAAACCAAATTTAGCGTGGTCGGTTTCCACATGGAGCTTTGAGCAATGCTACTAATATGTGGAATACGATTGCTGCTAAGTTAAATGCTGTTGGCGTGGATGTCACGAAAAAAGGCGAAGAATGGCGCAAAGTAAGTAATGTATATTCGTATAGTTGTGAATTTTATTGCAAAGCATTAACTGTGCTTAAAATTCCTTGCATATTTTCTTGCTTAATATTTCAAAAGTAAGCGATTGATATGTTTCATTCTTTTCTTTAGTTTTGGCATGATCTGAAACATAATATCAGAAAAAGTCTGTTCTTCACATGCATGTTCTTAGAACTGCTGATGGTCTTCCAAAGAAACCACTCACTTAGCTAGAAGAGTGAATATTATCTGTAATTGATAAAATAACAATGTCTGCTATTGAAAGTGTCCGAATATCTCTAAATGGAAGATTCGCTTTAACTAATTTCAATTTAAATATTAACTTGGGGATCGCGATTAATAGCACTATTAAATTGGTGAAAATAATATTAAAAATGATATTTATCGCTGTAATAAAAACACTACATATTATGTTATACAGGTATACTATATTGCAGATTGATGAAATGCCTTCACAGGGGATGTCGAAGGTTTCTTTGGCATTAAGAGAAGAAAATAGAGCTTCTGCACCTAAGATACATTTGAAAAATAAAACCGATATAAAAAATTGTAAAACTAACAATATATTTTACACAATAACAAATTAATACTATTTTGTATTTTGTAGCTTGATGAAATAATGCTGTCGCAGGAGGTGTTAGTAGAAGCGAGAGAAGAAACTGTAATTCGCACATCTATGGTAAATTTAAAAAAAAATTACGTAAACAAAAAATAGTAACATTAACTATATTCAAGTATACATGGATTTACACATTCTTGCAGATTGACTATTTTGAACCAGTAACGCCGAGCGTAGTACGACGACACAGTCAACTCAGAGTTTGTAAGTGTATTCATTATTTTGATATAAATTTTTATTAAACAGAAACTCATTGGTCAGTACGCTTATAGCGGGAGTTAAAACCACGACTTATGCGGGAATTGAAACCATTGAGCCACTCGCCCACCACAACTGTACCACATCATATATGGACAGTCACGTCTAAATTAATATTCTTTTGCAATTTTATTCCATTATAAGCATAATATAAGACATCTGCCTGTAAAATTTCATTAAAATAGGTGAGAAATGAGACAAATGACAAATGAAGGAACAGACGGACGAACGTGACGAAATCAGCTCGTAGTGTTTTTGTCATTAAAAAGCGCAACCCTAAAATAATTTACATTTAGAGACTTATTGTAAGAGAAATTACAAGAGAAAACAATTTTTTTTTCAGACATTTGTTCAGCAGAAGCTCCTTCTACTTGGGATCGCATCATTGAAAAAGACGACTTCGCGTAGAGGCCCAGAGTCAGAGCTATATTAGATCATTATTTGAATAAGCCCATATCATCTTAAATAAATATAAATATTTAATTGTTGTTTTATTTCTAAGTAATGAAAAACAGTAACTTATAGTAATCATTGTTGGTAACATATATACATACATATATACATATCTTCACGATGTATCACTAACGGGGTAGTCAGAGAGAACGTAGCGCCAAGCGCCGTGGTTCTTGCATACTTCTTTTGCTTCCTCAAATTGTTGGTGACAATTTATGTTAAACAACTAATTAGTAATTAGGTGTTAAGTTCAAGTTCCTAAATTATTTTTTTTATCTTTAAGGGTTAATTAATGATTAGATACTTATGTAAAATAAGATTTTTAATAATTAAATTCACTACTAACTGAAGTTTTGTGATAATGGTTAACAATATTGTAACCATAATAAAATGATCCCAATCGAAATCATTTAATACGATTACGAGTGTCAAATACACTACGCAATTGCAAACTTTCAATTTATTATGGTGTCACGTGGTATCGATAATTCTATCATTCGGTCACAAACGTAATCGTTTTCGCGGGTGTTTTCGATTATGTTTGGTGCGTTAGACAATTCGGTGGATTCAACTGACAACGTCAATTGCCTTCAAAATACTGATATCGATTACGAGTGGAGTTAGACAATTAGGCTGCTGTACAATAAATTTATGCGCTCTTCATAACGAGCAATCGCAAGCGAGAACAATAAATAGCAACCTGTGTTTACTTCTCCGTTCCATGAGTCTATTATGATTTATGACTTTCTGATTTAGTCAAAGTTCAATAAAAAAGTTCTAATGTAATGATAGCTTACAAGAAGTATTGCAAGCCGGGTATCAAGATGATATCTATTACATTTACAACAATCTATGTAGATTTTAACGTGACATTCACAGGAAGATAGAGAATTTTTCAATAATAAGCTGAGCTTCCTGTGTAAAAATTGAAAAACTTAACAAATAATTATTATTAAGCTGTGAGTTGATCCGCGCCAGTTCATTAAAGATATATAAAAAAAAAATCCGAGAGGTACGCATAACACTAATGGGAACCAAAACAGCTTTTTTAGAATTTCTAATCTGTTTATTTGGATATATAACATATAATTATGTACTTAAGCATCTAACAATAAGTACTGCAAGAAGTTGAAGATGGTTTTCATAATCACATCTCAGAGTCGGGATACACATTAGGTGTTTTATCGTGATCCACCGTCTAGAAGTTGAGATCTAAAATGAGCTCTCTTTAGTTAAGTTGCATCTGTAATATGGGTTTATTTTATAGTGGTTTTTTTGTCGATCCTATATTTTTTACAGTAAACATACATTAGCATAGCAAAGACATCTATCTATATTTTATTATAAAACAGCAACAAAGCCGTGACTGTACATTGAGGATCTTTTTAAAAATGATTGAACTAGGCATTTTAGGCTTTTCTGATTACAAAATAAATACTTATAGAATTTTTGTCTATGTGTTTGTATGTTTATTTCTTCAAAGCTAAGACACTGATCATGCGAACTTGAGTTTTGATTAGTAAAGGATAATTATATATATGTGTAAAGGATAATTATATGTATATCATCACTACATAACTAGTGGTTTCTAGGTAACCGATCCTAATACTAGTAGTGCTACACAGGTAAATACTTACCTGTCCTCAATCTTTAATTTTACAATACATAGTACTTATGTTAAACATAATAATATGTAACTAAATATTTATGTTTATTAAAGAATGTTATTGTAGTTCCTTTACATGCATTTAACGTGTCGAGAACACTTAATACTAATTACAAATATGATATGTATTTATCTAAAATGAAAAAAAATTAATAACAAAAATCGAAAGTTTTGATTTGGAAAAGTATCAAAATTATATTTTATACTGAATTCGCTTCGTTACTCGTATTAGGTACAACAAAGCTACTAGTCACACGCATACAGGAGTGTCCGAGTGCGCCAATACTTAAATTCAAGTGCTTACGATTCGTCATAAGGCTCTTAATATGGAGCAGTTTTTAATTAAAAAAAAACAGAGGCAAAGGCAAACATTATTGACTACTTTCTTAATGATTAATTACTAAGCAACTTAATTCTTATTTTAAGAAATTGTTCATTGAAATATCAATGACGTTGAACTATAAATAATAATTTATGCTTCTTTTTCTTCTTTACTTTTCCTTAAATTTCTACCTTACCTCTCCATTTAAATCTTTGTCGTCTTCGTTAGAATTAGTTGAAGAGACACCGCCAGTGTCCTCTTCAGAAGTCTCCTTTTCCTCAACATTAACAGGACTATCTTTACTAGATGATGCAGCATCATTTTCTTGTTTAGAACTTGTTCCAGCTACAAAAGCAAGCCCAGAATCTGAAATTGAAGCTTCCACTCCTAAATAAAAATTATTTGAAATTAAAAACTTATTTTAATTATGATATTTTAAAATTACTTAATTCGTTTTAAAGAGACTATAGTAAAAATAGTATCAGAGTTGAATGCAACGAATTCGGAAATACTATGGAATTCGCGTTCATTTAAAAATATGACACAACGCAAACCCCAATGAAGCGGGCGGGGCTAAAAAACCACAACCAGCGCTCTACTTAGTCTATCGTGCGTTCAGTGACAGTCAGCCGTCACAATTGGTTTGTTGACGTGAAAACTGGCGAAATGTAAATTAGAAATGACCTCCTGTGTGGTTAAGTGGTGTAGCAGACAGAAGCAAATCATAGTATGATAATTGATAACTTATCATATATATATATATATATATATATATATATATATATATAAAATAATTTTAAGTTACAAGAAATGAAATAAAAATATTGTGATCAGTATTATGCAACTAGTAACCAGCCAGTGTTTAATACGTAAGTTATTTTTATTGTATTTTTATGCTAAGTATGGAAATTCTCTTTACTGAATTGGATCTTATACATTTTTTCCTTTCATTTTACCAAAAATGAGCTTCGATGATTACGGTGCATTAAAGCAGTTCGCTTAGAAAGAAGAAATAATCATTGGTTACCAACTAATGCCAATAGGGTGTGCTCTATACATTTTGAAAATAAAGAAATCTATTCTTGTTGTAGAGGCATCGTTAAGATAAATTATTCCGGTATGTAAGCAAATTTCTTTAAGACTTCAAAATGAAATCCTTGAACTTCTTCGCCAAACTTGAGGTCGAAATTTTCAGAGAAATCTATAACGAATGTGTTTGTGCGCTTGTAATAATATTTTGTAGCAATGATTAATAAAGGCTGTTAAATACTTTTCTAAATCTTGAATGTTTTCTAAGGAGGATCCAGTAAGCTCTCCTTTTGACACTTATAGTTCCGACACACGTTTTGTATTGATGGGTTCCTTACTGATACTTGCTAATTAGAAAATTTATAACACGGTACTCTTACTTTGCAACAAGTACATTTTCTGTTCAAGTAGTCTTCAGCAGATTGGGAACAATGCATATACTCGTAACATTTTTTGAGTCTTTCTCTTCTAAAATGCCAACTTTCTGTAAACATTCTATGGTTAGATCCATATTACTGTAAATAAGACATGCAAGTCTCCCTTTTATTAATTATTGGAAATACCACCCAATAAGGACGATTTCTACAGAAAAAAATATAGCTAACCCGTACTCCACGCTTTTGAATACATTTTTTATAGAAGCCTTTTACCATTCCGGTACCGTTTTTGTGTTTCGTTTTTCGTTATTGTTTTCAGCAATAGTAGTGTTATTGTTTTCAGCAATAGTACTGCTATTGTCATCTTGATTGTAAAACATTTTTCTTTCTGTCGTTTTTTAAAGATTATCCTCTTTTTGCTTCTTCTTTTGGGCCACTTTCACATAAATCTTTGTTCTTCTTTTCCCTTATCACATTTCGTATTATTTTCTTCGATCTCTCATTCTAAAGTCAAAGTCAAATCAATTTATTCAAGTAAACCCAATTACAAGATATTTTTGAACGTCAAATCTACTTTAGTTCGGTTCAAATAGAAAACCTGGACACAGAAGAACCGACAAGAAACTCAGTCAGGTATCATTTTTTCAACTTCATTTTACAAAAGGTTTATTAAAATACAATATTTTCATTAAGCCAGTAAACGCATTTGCAGAGAACATCATTTCCAGACTATTGTTTTATCTTCAATGAAATCGTTTATTTTATAGTACTATTGTCTAGTCAATGTATGTTTTATAACCAATCTAAATTTATTCTCTGTTAATTGAGTAATTTCTTGAGGAACTTTATTATAAAAACGAATGCAGTTACCTAAAAATGAAACATTTGACTTATGTAATTTAAATTTTAGAATAACCAATTTATCACGACCTCGAGTTTCCATACCATTCATATCGCCACTTTTTAAACAGATCTATATTTTTTTTCGTATACATAATAATTTCAAAGACGTATAAGGAGGGCAAGGTGAGGACATTAATGTTTTTAAAACGATCTTTAAGCGATTCTCGTGCATTCATCCTGTAGATGGCACGTATTGCTCTTTTTTGTAAAATGAAAATGGAGTTAATATGCGCCGCTGATCCCCACAGCAGAAGGCCGTAGGACATTAAACTGTGAAAATATGCAAAGTACACCAACCTTGCCGTATCTGCATCCGTCTAATGGCATATATCGCGGAACGGAGCTTACTAGCCAATACTCCGAAATGGTCCACACACTACAATTTACTATCTACTGTTAAACCAAGAAAACTGGCAGACTTAACGAATTCTAATTGTTTCTCACCTAGTTCTATTTTATCATGGATTCTGGGTACATTAGAAAGGGATTCTCGTCTTTTATTACATGAATAGTTGTAATTCCTCTACCAGCAGCAGAGGAATAGTTGTAATCAGACACTTTTTCTTTCTGTACATTATCTTATTTACCGTATTTTACTCGTACAATAACAGATCAGTTTTAATTACAGCATATTTTATTTTGCGCTTTGTTAATTTTTGAGTAATAGAGTATGGTTCACTTTTTTGTTCATTGTAGTTAAACTTTCAAGACAATGCTCGTCGTTACTCTGAACCTACAAGAAACTTACTTTTCTATCAGAAGGTTAAAATCGATAGTTATGTGTCGATAATTAATTCAAAGTAATATAAAAGTTTCTATCTAAAATAATGTACTGATACGGGACTACTATTACATAAATGAAGTATGGTCCCCTTTATAAATATCGCCAAAACAAAGAATTAACCATTAATAGAAATACTTACCCATTACGAAGACGAAACGAAATGATCACAAAACGTGATTATCTTTGGATTTAAGTTTAAATTTTTTTTTCGATCAACAGGGGTACGTCTACAATAATTGTTCTCTCGTTAGTGTCGACAAGCGAACTAAGGGCAAGAGAGGAGTACAATTGACACTTAGTATTGTGCGGATGAATTATACTTTGACGGTTATAAGAGGAAATGACAAAATTTCGTGACAATATTTTAATCGAAAAATAATCCACTTTCTGTACGAGTCCAGTAACTCAATATTTCATTTTAGTAGTTAGTAATGTTACTAAACAATACGAACGTAGCGAAAGAAGCGGTTTTAATTTTTTTTTTTTTGCTTTAATTATTTCGGATATTTCGTGTGTCAGGATTTACCACCTGGTGGGAATGACATTCTTGGTACTTTTTTTTTTAATTATTTGAAACACAACAAGCGTTTAGCTTAATTGTTGTAGGCACTAATAAGAGAGAAGCTAAATACAATACCTGAAAATAAAAATAACCGTTAAACATTAATCTTAAATATTAAAACAGCAAAAAAACAATTCCTGGCGGTTTGAGTTTATTCCCCCTCTTACAGTGATCATACACCGATATTTCTCAAAAACTGTAGATAGAATAGACGTAATTACACTTGTTAAAAAACCAGATCGCGACACTGTTTTAATAAAAAGTATTTTAAAAGAGTAATAATTACTAGGTCCTCTGTAGTGTTTGATAAAAAAAAAAGATTCGTTATTAAATTCTACAAGACAGATAAATAAATTAATTACACTCCAAGGTAACGTAATACATAACATATTAAAAATTTGTAAATAAAATGCAGATGAACTCGTAAATGTGCTTTTTTTACCATTAAAAATAATTTTTAATAATTTTCTCACATGAGAGAATCAAAATAAACTATTTAAACTCACGTAAATAAGGCAAATAAATATTACCAATAAGTTGCGTTGCGATGCGTAGTAATGTATAAAACCATTCTCGCTTGCTAGCACTTTCCCGTGCCATCACGTTATCAGTGATCACGTGTGCCTGGCATTCAGTCACACCTGACTTTGAAATGTAATACGAAACGTTTTAAACTCCAGGCTACAGCTGAATAAATATCGTGCAGGTTTAAAATAGAGTCCATTTTAAATTTAACTCTTCAATTTGTAACCTTTCGTGTTTCGGAGTACAGAAGCGAAGTACCACGTTTTTCGGCCATAATTGTTCTGAATTACACTTCCATAGTATTTTCGAATTCGTTGGTTGGATGCAATGACACAGGTCTGGTATGACCGGAATAGCCTCAAATATTATAACGATAATCATACCTGAACCTCCAGCTTCATCAGAATTCTTCTTTGCTCTTAAACAAGGCGAAAGTGGTGTAGCTGAGTCACTAAGTCTAGCACGATGCAAAGTGCTCAGTTTTTCATATTTAGCTAGCACCTCCTATATAAAAAAATATATTGAATGTGAATGCAATGCCCCAGATCTTTATAAAGATAAAAATCAACATCTCTGCAAAGACGAACAAAAACCATGTGCCATTTGCAAATATTTATACAAATATTTTGTATTTTCACAAATGTTTCCAATTTATTTAGACGACTCTCTTTAGTGAACAATGTGTGGATTTGTAATAAAAAAGCTTTTCCTGTTTTGCAGAAACTGATGCAAAAATATTTTTTAGTAAACACTTTTTGCAGGATTTGATGTCAAATACTTCTAAGAACATTTGTACATATCTGTACAACTGATTAAACTTCATAAAATGTGATGGAAAACAACTTTCTTTGTTTATGTATATGCATTGTGTATAATATGTAGTTCAGCTAATATTATCAGAAGGTTGCATGAGACAAAATTATGTTGCAGAACAGATTATTCAATGAAAAACTTGAGTTCAAGACATAGTTTTCTGTTCTTTTCAATTTTCCAAGTAAAAAGTAAATGATCACATAAAATAAGAAAATCTGTAACCGGAACTAAGGCATGGCTGTCAGTTCAGAACTGAGAAGTTCATGGTTAATATAATTATAAGTTCAAGGGGCCTCCCCTTTGTCTCTTTGAGGGGATGACTTAATTTGAGCACACAATTTATACTATTTAATTCTATTGCAAATATTTTAAAAGTTAATTAGTACCACATTATATTGTGGGTTACCTAGATAATAATACTTACGCGACGTAGTTTCTGAAAAAAACTGACTATGACAGCTAGACACATGAGCAATTTTATAAGGGTTCCCTTTTACGTTGTGAATATGGAACTCTAAAAAGATGTGTGAGGTTGATAAAAAACTAAGTAATTAGATAAATTATAAACATAATACGTTACTTTTTTAAATGTACACATCTATACATATTGTTTTTAAATTATATTTTAGTAATAATATATACTCAGGGGCACAGAAATTGGGCTTGCACCTACAGGAGCACACTAGGTACCATATATCGGAATTGTTTGACCTCAAAGAATAGGGATCCGTTTAAATATATTTTCATTGCATATGTAATTATTTCTATGTATTTATTTTTTAAACTAAATCTATCTTTAGGAATTTTAATTTTCATAAATCAGTTATTATGCGTGTTATTGCAGCTTAAGTTGCATAGACGGTGTTACTAACTAGCCAAAAGGGGACTGCGGCGCAAAGTGGCTCTTGATGTATTTAAGCAAAACCATAGCGAGACTGAACTGTACATACGGAAACCAGATATTGATGGAGTACGATAAACTTCATTACAAAACGACAGGTTCGTTTTGACGGAACTAAGAAATTATTGCTTCTTCACTGTTTTTGAATTCAGGCGACACCTCCAAAACGCACGCACGCATACGCAGTGAGAGTACACGGTTAGAAGAATGACGAAGGAGCGTGATCCATCTGTGGTAGCTAGATGGTCGGTATTTAGCTAGATTCTTCTGATATTACATATAATTACCGACTCCTAACAAAACAAAAATATTCGGACAATAAATTATTTTTACATCAAGTTTCAAAGAAACATTTTTAATTTAATTCGAGCAATAGACTGCAGTGGCTGTGTACCCGTTACTGACGATGCTGTACCTATTTAAGAAATACTCAAACGTCTGCAAAGACAAAAACAATTGTACGAATCAAATACTAAATATTTAAATGTTGCAATAAATAATTAATGGCAACACAACACAATGACATTTGGTTTTGGAAAATGTATAGGTACCTACGTTGATTGATCTCACAATTTCTAATTAATGGATAATACTGAATCTGTATAACAAAGACAAAAGTTGTTGATTTCAAAATAAGTAAGTTTTCATTCAAGTATGTATATTGTACATATTATTTATTACTCCCAACAAAAACCCCAAAATCCCAACACAAAAATATTTTATCAACATATTTTGGTTTTCCCATCTGGCAACTCTAGACCCATTATATGTATACTTGATCATGCATAATTCAAGCCATCTTAAGGCGCAGAGCTCCTCTACCATTGTTGTGTAGTTCCATTTTGCTTAGCTCCGAACATGCAGATAGGACATTCGACCAATGAGCTAAAATTTTATGGATGGACAAATGCAGTCAATTGAATAGCTTAGGATGGACTAGAATGTGTGTAGAAAGGGCAAAAAGTGGTTCTAACTCTTAAAACTTATAGAACCGTCCACATGTGATTTTATGGTGCTCGAGAGACTTCTAAAAGCGGATTGCTACATGAGATACAACTTTCAGGAACATGTCGAACCTCATGTGGATTTCATTAGCAATGATATTTTTTCTTAATGCAAGACTATGCATGGCTTTACACTGCTTGTTGTAGGTTGATTTGCGAAATAGGCCAGATAATACGAACTCCATACAACATGTTTGGGATATGCTAAAAAAACGAGTGTTTACCTTCCACAGACTGTACAGGAATTAAATACGGTTTGTTAACTGTTTCCGAAGAAATTTCATAAATAGATGTTAAGTTTGGCAGATTGTGTGCAAGCTGTCATTAAAGCTAAAGGTAACATATAACGTCGATTTTGCGTTTTTGTTGTTTAGTTGTATTTAACAATTAAATTGTTTACTAGATCTTCTTAAATTATAATAATTTTTCTATTTAATTTTCACTTTAAAACTTAAATATATTCTGGACCACTTACTGTGCCTCTGAGTTTATATAAATAATCTATAGCTTGCAATGGCGTGTATTCCACAGAAACAAATACACACTATCTAGCCTGACAATTTGCTAATTAAATAAAGTAAAAAAAAAAAATATCGAAACCAAAAATTTGATTTCAAAATTCCCATGTTCACCTTATCTTTATCGACAAGAAAGAAATATCACAGCAACCATTCGCTCGAGAGACAAATTCAAATCGAGGCTTGATTTACACATATTCAAAGCTTTGTAACACTGTTTCATTACACACTTGCATCTGTAGTGATTGTGAATGTTTACTTAGCTCAAAATACGCACACAAGTTAATAAAGAGACAGTGTCTCTAGCCAATAACAGCACCGGAAAAAGAAATAGTGAATAGTATGAATTTTATTCATTATAATGTTGTTAGTCATGATGAAGTTAAGCGATTAATTTAACCTATTTGAAAAAATAACATATTAACTTCATAAAAAATATTAACATGTTCATTAAATATTATAACTTTTTTGAATTAATAATATGAACCATCTTATTTCTTGTACTTTTTTCTTATTTTAGCGCTCTCTGAACATTTTTTAGTGATGTTCCCTTCCTTATTTATGGAATTTTTAACAGATATGTATAAAAACAACTGATGGCACTTATTGGCATTCAATTTTGAACAAAATTATATTTAATTAATGAAGAACGTTAATATAAGTATGTGATAACTTTAATTGACTTTTCCGTGTCGTTGTAGCTTTATAAGATACCAAGTAGCAATTTTGCTACCATTGAAATATTTTTTAAAGTAGTTCCAGTAAATAAATAAAGAATTAAAAATTAAATCACATTATTTATTACACACGAGCTACGTGGCGATTTTAGTGAGTTTTCTTTTTGTCTACCCTACTTAAAATATCTGTGCACGTCACTGATAGCTAGCCACAATTACAGGGGTCGAAACAAGTTCAGTGTTCAACAATACTGATTTCACTGATAAAGGAATCTAAAAATACTGACTTTACTGATTATTTAAACAGAGTGAAAATATGTAGGAGTTATGCTTATGTATTAAAAACATACTTTCATAATTATTGGCCACCACCACTATCCCTATGATGACTATCCCCAGACCATAAGTAACCATACTTTCCAAATGTAAACAGTATCATGCTGATGGAGGCATGTTCCTAATGTCTCCGACTGCATGATATTGTTTACAGTATGAAGTTTAATATTCCTCTAACATCAAATTTTCTGTACTCGTGGACTGTGGAATCTGAGAATGAAGTAGGATCTCTTTTTTGCATTTTGTTAAATTTGCTTTTTTTAAGTTCACTTTTTACGCAGTCAGGTTATTCAATATTTTAATATATTTCATTTAATTATTTCTTTATTTATGTTATTTATTTCCTTTATTAATTAACAATTTGCATAATGGCCATCAAAATTATCTCTCAAAGTTGTAAAATTTTGAGATAGTCATTCAATTTTAAGAATTATAAATTATCTTTCAAAACAGTATAATCACAGTACAAGTAAGCATACAGTATTCTATCTCGGCAGTGTCCTAGAGATAATTACCTACGGTCGTTTGGTACGTAAACGCGCAATAGGGCTACCGACTTGGACTGAATGTTTTTCTTGGGTTACTTATTTGATAATAGGTACTATATTAAATTGTCATATTATCTTTTCATTTTATATTCTTGCAAATTTAATACGTTTTTATTTATATAATTTTACTAGTATTTTATATCTAGTTTCAAAAGTTTGTGAGTTAGTATGGTGGAAATGGACAAAAAAAATGCTTTTTTATGTGCAGTATAATTAAAAATCAGCAATAAATTAACTAGATCATTATGATAATATATTTCCTACAAATTAGCAACAGAGAAATATTTCTGGTTTCGATATAGATGTATTCAAACATCCATACACTGAACATTGTGCTCGTAAACTTGATTGACATAATATTTAGTCAATAAATGCGCAGGAGCGTCTCATACCGTCCGACGCCAACCGCGACGCGCTCGCGACTGTCGTATGTCGAGATATGTCGAGATTTCGAGCGCGTTGTTTGGGAGCGTTTGTATGAAGATAGCATACTGTATGCTTACTTGTACTGTGGTATAATTTTGTGGTATAATAGAATTTTAACTATTATATTTTTAATGTTAATAAGACCCATATACGAAAATATAAAGAACTATAACAGTATAAGCAGAGATCGGAAATTAGCGAGCATGAATACCTAAACTTCATTTGCAGAATGATATAGAGTTGCTAAAACAAGTCCCTAAAACTGATTTACGAGGGGCCTAGTTTGTTTGGAGAATAGAATAGAATGGAGTAGAATAGAATGTCATTTATTTCTGTCAACGTGTTTATTTCTCTCAAAGCATGGTACATACATTTGGTCAAATACACAACAAACGAGTTACCATAATCTAGCGTGTAAAATTTTATTCTTACACACATAAAACCGCAAAAATAAATAAAATAAATCGAACTCTTAACTCTTGAATAACTACATCATTTAAGAGAATACATTGTCTACTTTTATTTTCAAAGAAATATGAAATTTAAATCATAAGGCCTTGGTCCCAAGTATTTTATGAATAACTGTTAAAAGTACTTATAAAACAAAAGCTTGAAATATTTGTGAATCAAATTATTTTTAAGTTTTTGTTATCCGTAAATTGAAATAGGAACTTTTTAAATATCTGCAAAAACAGAAATTCAATCGCATAAATTTAAAAGAATAATTGAAGCATTGGGTGCAACAAGGACGTTCGGTACCCAAAGCCCTTTTTGATGTTATAATATCAAAAGATAGAGGACTCCATCTAGTATCTTGTGACAAAAACTTATTTAAATCTATCGTTTCTAGATGGTGTGAGAACCAATAATAGTAAGGTGGCGCTGCGCCCTTGTTGCATAGATTACTTATATGCGTTTGAATTTCAAACACGTTACGACTTGCTGTTTATTATTTATTTATTTGTTTATTTATTTTAATATAAAAAAATGTCTGAATCAAGTGATATAAGTGAGTTTAGTGCAGATGATGACGAGAGAGTATATTCCTCCAAAAAAAAGGAAGAAAGAAGATAAAGAATGAAGAGGTTTGGAAGAGAAACGTACGAAAGGCAAAGAGAAGTTTGGGCGAAGAGTACACACCAGCTCGCGGTAAGAAGGTACTTAAAAAGATTTTTCAATATCTCACTATATGTTGTTCCAAAAAGTGTTGTAATAATCTCGACAAAAATACACAGAACAAGATATTTTCTGAATTTTGGGGTACAGGTGCCAAAGTGCAGCAAGATACCCTCTTATCGTCGAGTTTAGAAAACGTTTCAAAGTTAAGAGAGAATGTTGGCCCTAACTAGATAAAACTAGATAATCAATGGAAATACTTTTTTACTGTGCAGGGTTTAAAGGTACAAATTTGTAGAAAATTATTACTATCGCTATTGCAAATATCGGAAAAACGACTGAGAATAGTCCAAAAATTTAAATTGTCAGGAGAACCAGTCCGTGATAGGAGAGGAAAACACGACAATCGTCCCAACAAAATATCTCAGGATGTGTATAATATGATACAAGAACACTGGACCAAATTTCCCAGCAAGAAATCACACTATGGTCGAACCAGTGAAAGGAGATATTTTGAAAACCCTGATTTATCAGTTTTGAAACTATACAGATCCTTTCAACAGTTTTATTTCGAACAAAAAAATACTGTCTTAAAAATGAAGTACAACACTTATCACAGATATTTTCGAAAAAACAGCATTTACTCATTCAGACAACCTAGAACAGATGTGTGTGACTATTGCACAAAATGTAAAGTTCTATTAGATGTTAACCCTGCAGACCCATGTAAAATTCAACACCAGTTGCATCTTAAAAAAATTGAATCATATAATGCGCTCAAAAAAATGCTTCTGGAGTCAGTTCAGAATAATCCTGATGCAGAGACACTTGTATTGGAGTTTGATTATGCTCAAAATTTGCCCATACCAAAACTTAACATAACTTCACAGTTTTACAAGAGATTATTATGGCTTTTCAACTTCAACATTCACTGTCATAATGATGGATCAAGTTCTTTTTATTGTTTCCTGGAAATTGATTCTAAAAAAGGACCCAACACTGTTTGTTCTTTCTTATATCATTTTGTTACAGAAAAGTTGCAGGATTTGGTTAATATTAAGAAGATAGTACTTTTCTCTGATGCTTGTGGAGGTCAAAATAAAAATATAACAATGCTAATGTTTTCCACGTGGTTGGCTAAGAGCTTAAATATGCCCATTGAACATGTATTTCCAGTAAGAGGTCACTCTTATAACCAGTGTGATAGAAACTTTGGAAGATATGGCATATTGTTAAAATCCTTGGAAACTATTGAAGCAGCTGAACAATATTTGAATCTGATGTCATCAGCAAGGAGTCATCCAAGCCCATTCAAGGTACTGATGGCTAGTTACCTTATTGAAAACTGGAACAAAGGTCTTCAGTCCTTTTTGTCTAAGACACCTACAGGTAAAAACAATCGTTTTGCTATACTACAGCAATATGTGAAACTGGAGTTTAGTCCTGAAGGAATCATAACAACCTCAAGGTTTTATTCAGCTTCAGATCAGAAGTATATATTCAAAAAAAATGATTTACCAGCGAGTAAAAATGATTTAAATTTGCAGCCATCAGAAAAAGCTGGAGTGAAAGACGTCAAGATTAAGGACGTTTTATCATTGACGCCTTATATGAAACCCGAAAATGCTGAATGGCTTAAACAGGTCCTGACCTTCGAAGAGCAAGACACTGCTCTTGATAATCAACCGGGACCATCAAGAGGGCCAATGATACCTGCTGAAGATGAGGACTCTGATGCTTCATTTCGTTCCAGTGAATTTTTATCTGATTAAAAATACTACTCGAACTTTGTTCCTAATCGTTGATAATTACTTTCAATTAAAGCTGATTCACATATTTATGTATCTAAAGTTATTTCTTTCCTTTAAAAACAATAATAAAATGAACGTCCAATTTATTTACCGGTTGGGTGCAACAAGGGCGTATAACATAAGTTAAAAAAAAATATGTTAAATGTTTTTAATTATTATGTTACAATAATAATAATATCTGGATCTTTTACTTAAATCATGAGACCAATAAATAATAAAGCATATAGGAGTGATATTTTAAATATTAAAAAGATATAAAGCGATCAAACCTTTATTTTCATTTTTCTCGAAAGTCTCCTTTTCAAGATACGCCCTTGTTGCACCCAATGCTTCAATTTTAATGTGTTTAAAAACCGCTTCGACAACTTTTAAGAGCCTTTTCATATTTTTATGTGAAATACTGATATTCTGACGCTCTAATCATCAGAAACCTTAAGATTTTTTAATATTTTGCTGGCAGTTTATAATACATATGTTTCTCTTCTTGAATATTACTGTTGCATTTTTCATATTTATTTTATAATATCTTACAATAAACTTTCTACAATGTCTTTACAAGGAAAATCTTTAGACGCACTACTTTGACATCCTAATTAACATTGTTCGACGAGTTCTAACTTTCTAAAATTATGTTGAGATCAAGTACATATGAATATTATTCTTATTGAATATTGCTGTTGTGGAAATGTCATAAATTTCAAACAAACCTAATGTGTATCCCGACTCTGGGATGCGATTATGAAAAACATCTTTAAATTCTTGCAGTACTTATTGCGAGATGCTTAAGTACATATATGTTGCATATCAAGACAGACAGACAGATAAAAATTATAAAAAATCTGTTTTGGTTTCCATTAGTATTATGCGTAGCTCTTGGGCTATTTTTTTATATATCTTTAATTAACAGGTGTGGTTCAACTTACAGTATATTTGTAGTTTTTTATTTTTTACATAGGAAGCTCAGATTATTGATAAATTCTCTATCTTCTTGTGAATGTCACTTTAAAATCTGTATAGATTGTTATAAATGTAATAGATATCATCTTGATACCCAACTTGCAATATTTCTTGTAAGCTAGCATTACTTTAGAACTTTTTTATTTAACTTTATTACTAATATTATTACTAATTATATTTAAAACACAATGTTTACATGCCTAACAAGAAATGCAGGAAATCTGAGTCATAATAGTCTCATGGAACAGTCCGATAAAAAGATAGGAGGATGTACTAGGAGAAGGAAAGGTACTATTAAAAATATTTCAGTAAATAAAAATATGGGTCCAATGTGAAAATATTGAGTGCCAAATCCTAAAAAACTGACAAAACCATTTTTCTTACAACTGACTTTAACTGACCGGATTAAAAAAAACTGCTTTTACTGATTTCACTGACCCGTTTCGACCCCTACAGTTAGATCAGTTTGAACAATAAACCATAATCATAACAAATTAATTTTATTCTTTAATGTTATAATTAGATATTATAATAATTTACCTGCAAAGGAAGACGGGCTTCCTGATACAGATTAGTGACATTTTCATCTTCAGATTCTTCATTATCACTCTGAGTCGGAGGATTTATTTCACCTAAACAATGTAATTTTAGTTAATTTATTTGCATTGACTGCACAGACTATTATTACTCTGTCTACAAGAGTACGAAGATATAACATTTAAACCATATTATTGGGAAATATTTAAATAACAATCACCTGCTAATTCTTTTAGGGTATCCATGACATCCTTGGTAGCAATAGTAGCATCAAAATCCAGAAATGCATCCTCCAAAGCTTTTACTAGTTCTCCTTGCTTATATGCCTCTGTGTTTTTTATGTACTGTGGAAGATTTTGTGAGCAGTATGTGGCTACTTCTGCACCACCATGACCGTCGTAAACAGCAAATAATGAAGTATTGACGTCGAAGTCGAGGATTGTATTATGAGCATCCTAAAACCAAATACCTCATATCGAACACTCAATATTCGTAAATTGATTATTGGTTATTCTTGAACGTAAAAAAATTAAAGAGCAGAATACTACAATATTAATAATGTAACAAAATTACTAATTTAACAATTTAGGTTAAACAAAGAAAATCTAAGATGAGCATTGTAAGTTTGTTGTACGCATTATTGTTTATAAGAACTGTGTACAATAACAGACAAAAAAGTGATGTCTTTTTTGTAAAATTGATAAATATTTTGTGATAAACGTAAAACTCGACGAAACAATATAGTACCTCTTGATTGACACGCCATCCTTGCATGGAGCTTGCACCGCATTCTAATTTATCATTTGCTTCATCGCTCGATATTTTCTCAGTAACTGGTTCAGATAAATATGCGCCCATGTTGGAATGTCACATCAAATGTAATTTACAAATAAAACAAATAACTGAGGCGCGAAAATTGCTAAAAAATAGCAGAGGCGGTAAACTCAATCAACTAAACTCAAACTGATATATCGGGGTTACCATTTTCTATCTTCTTCTTCATCAATTTTATATAATGGCAATCTATTTAATTAGAAACCAATAATTCTGTATCGGATTTGTATTCGTGTATCGTCAACACACAAATACAAAGGGCCGAAGAGAATATTCTCCGCACAGTTTAAATATATAATATACAGGTCACTTCCGAGATCGCACAGAGCAATCGCGCGGTGCATGTGCGGTGTAGGGTGCGTGCGTCCCTGCCTGCGCTCAGCGCTGCCTGAGGTGTGCACTCCTGTCCACTTCGCATGCTATTCTATGATAATAATTCTATGATCCATATGAAGCATCATAGAATTTTGTGTAGATACACACTACACTCTCAACATTACCATGACGATTTAATAGGGAGCCACGTTTTATCATGGACATTCACGGAAAAACCTTATTATGCACGGAAATATAAAAACGTCTCCATACAACTGCATACATTTCGCTTCCTTATTGTACCGTGGACGAAAAAAACGTGGCGATAAAAACGTGCAACGGGAAATTATAAAAGCGGCCTATGACACAAATTCGGAAGGGAACGTAAGATTTTTTTATAAACCGTAATATTAAATTTTAACATAATAAGATTACATGGTAGAATATTAGATTGGTAGTTGGTATACTAATTTTTTGTGTCGGCTAATTGTTTTAGTTATATTATGGTTATTGATTATACAGTAATACTTCGACTTACGCTATCCCAACTTACGCCAACCCGGAGTTACGCGATTTTCAAATCTCGTCTATTCATCTTTTGTTCGGGGTCACACAACTCGATTATCGATTATAGTCTTACTGCCCCCCACACTATTACTCAGTTATGTTCGGACTTGTCGCGCGGAATCAACGAATAGCTACAATTTCATTTGTATTATGTACATAATATTTATTTCTTATCTATGGAGTGCGTGTTTGTTATTACATATTCATACCGTGTTTTTTATTTTATGTCTACGAAGACTTGAAAGACTATTAATGTCATCCAAACGAAGTAAAACTGATTCTTCTGCATCAAAAAAGAAAAGAAAAACTTTATCTTTGGAATGTAACCTTAAAGTAATCTAGGATTTTATTAAACATTTTTTATCTAAATTATTATTAAAAAAATTTATATGTATTTATATGCAAAATTATATCCCGACTTACGCGAATTCGACTTACGCGGTTATCGCTCGGTCCCACCTATCGTTTAAGTTCGGGATATTACTGTATTAAACTACTAGCGACCCGCCCCGGTTTCACACGGATAGCAAAATCAAATCGTAAAATCCATTCTTAGAGAGCGTCTACACCGCGAAAGGAGTAACTATGCTAAATCTCAAGTCAATCGGACCTACAGTTTCGGAGATCTCGTGATGAGTCAGTCAATCAGTGAGTGGTATTTCGTTTCTATAGATATAGATTATTACAAATATGCTTTTAAAAATTACGTACCTGTAATTACGTACCTATGGATACATTTGGATTCATTATGAGAATTTTGATTACATTTTTTTAAGAAGTTTTCCATATTAACGGGAGAAGTAAGGTTAAAATTTTATTTACAGTTTTTATTTTTTGCATTTTTGGAGATCATTACTAGGTATTTATTATTGAAGACACTGACTGTATGGACATATATTCTTTTGCCTTTCGTTTCTAGGGAAAATAAATGTTGTGGTATCGTATTGTATCGTCGTAGAGGGAGAATATACTAGTTAGGGAGAACCGTGACCAAATGAAACAAAAAATGTACTATAGATTTGTATATAGCTATATTACTAGTGTTGCTAGCTAATATTTGTTCCCGTGTAGGGAGTACGTCTCTTTACAACGACGAGGCCCAAAGTTAATAATGTTTGTAATAATAATGTTATGACGGTGTGACTGTATTTTGTAATGAAACGTATCACATACTTGAAGATAGATTTATATATAACGTATGTTTTTCCGATTATAAAATCGCTGACCAAGTAACGATGGACGGAGCATTTGCTCTAAAAGAGTGTCCTTATAAGTGCTTTCGTTTGTTGATAGATTATCTAAATTTTTACTAATGCACGTAACTAGGTAAGATCACAATATAACGATACACGTGCTGAACATGACATTTTTCTTATTTTCGTGAATATTATTAACTCGGCAAATTATTTAAATGTGATAATACATACTTACTGCTGTATATTTTTTAAATTGAACGCGAATTCTTGTTATTGTTTATTATTTTGTAGATCTAGTTATCTACTATTAAATACCAAAAATGTAATAGGAAGCTTCTCACACTATACCTATGTATTATATTTTTAGTTATCCATAGCCACAAACCTAGCTGTATTAATAATGAATGATCGATGTAACGCAGATGTCGACTTACGGACATCATTAATTTAGGTCTATGGACATTCATATCTACCTACAGCGTTAAAATGGCGAAAATCAAACCAAAATCAAACAAGCACAAATATAACTTGACAATCGCAATTCCAGTGTGATAATTTCAATGACTAAGGAAACTAAAGGACATGGCATGTTGATCTATAGCAACATTTAGTTATATATATTCTAACGCATAACATTCAAACGTAGCGTTGTCTCTTTTTGACTTACGGCTTCTTGTGTGTGTAAGAGAAAACAATAGTACTTTTCTCAAAAACTAATTATTTTATGTGACATCATTGTAATGTCAAAACGTGCCAGTCCGCCATTTTTTGCGACACGCTGACAAGTACACAAAGTGTCAAAACATATCAATGAATTTAATATTTTTTAATGTTTCTGTGATTTTGTGCTGGATATTGGAACTGTTTTGTTAAAGATGAAGTTAGCATAATGCCACAATAATTTCTAAGTATAGTGTGTTAAGTTGTGGCTCGAGGAAAAGCAAATCTATAATTGCACTGGTACGTAACTGAAATTCATTAATTTAGTCTGAAGTCGTATATATTTCCATCCTAATTATTGTGTTTCTTAGTTTACTGTATTACAGTCATGTATATTTTTAGTTATTAACAGTTTTTATTCATATAAAACAGTAAATTACTTCATATCAATTTTTGTTGTTGTTGCAGTTAGGGCTGTCCATGTACCTATATTAAAAAAATATCGATAAATACAGGTATCATGTTTGTATGTCGTAATTATCTCGTGTGGCTTGACATAAAAGAAAAGAAAATTTAACCCACATGATATATACATATATATTTTCACGCTGTATCCCCAACGGAGTATTCATGATATATATTTATGTTATTTGCATTTCGAAGAAGGTTCTTCAATTAGAACATTAAGAAAATAATTTTACGGTATGAAGTATTAACCTCGCAAAGATAATTGGGAATCAGAGAAAATATTTACAGTGGTAAATAATTAATTTTTAATTTCCTGACCATGTAAATCCTCTATTGTGAAAAAGTAACAAGAAAATATTATTTGTTTACAGAATGTGGCTAAACTTTGATTTGATGTTTCCGAGAGAGAAAAATCTGCTCATAGTTCTAAATATCTGCTTCTGAATGATGTGAATCAAGACCACACCGAGTTTATTTTTGCGACTAATAAGAGCTTGTAGTGGTTTTACTAATAATCCAGATGCGGTACAATTTAAAGAATCTTTTAAAAAACTTTAAGAGCAGAAATAAGAGACGAAGTTGTCGGAAACTATTTCATTCTTTTCTTGACGTAGAAAAAAAAGACAGCGATATGATGAGTACAATGACTGCTTAAATTCAAATCGCAGTATTCAAAAGTTTCATTCAGAAATTATTTAAAAAAATTGTGCTATTTAGTTAGCTATATTTATTTATTTTGTGAATATGTGATTAAAAATTGTATGTACTTAATAATGTCAATATAAATATTATTTTACAAATAATAATATTAACAAACAGTTCTATTCTTCAAATCCGGTAAAAATATGTTACCATTACATTAGATATGACTAGTCTGACATTGGACACCCTTGCAGTGCCTATAGCAATTTACTGTCTTAACTTTTAAAAGATTTATTCAAAAGGCCGGTATGTTGTGGATTTTCTACGCTAGATAATATTATAAACTATAATATTACTTATTTCTTCACAATGTAAAGAAATAAAATTTGTTTGTTTGTATGTATGGGATAACCTCTGGAAGTACTTAACTGAGTTTGAGAATTCTTCAACTAATAGCAGTCCACAGTGTTCTATTCACAATTGAAATGTTATTCCCAATTACTGTGTGATAAGGCTACTAATTTTTATAAAATTAATTATTCTAGTATTTAGTTTATCAAAGTGCTACAGTACGCCATGGCTATAGATTTGGTCGGTCCATATGTATGTTTCTCATAGCACTTTAATTTCACCATCACCTCTAGAAGAAGTAACGTTATGCATGTAAAGAAAAGAAAAGCATTAAAAGGACTGTGCTGTTCTTCAAGTACTTTGACAATGTTCATTGATCTATGTTCATTGCACTGTTCATTAGTCTACTACTATTTTCGTTGATCTTCAATATTTATGAAAGCGCTTCATGAAAATATGAGTTTCTTTTAAAAAGCGTTGTATTTCTGTAATAATCATGGACGTACTATTAAGTATTACAAAAAGAGGTACCTAAGTAATTTGTTTGTATGTAGGGTTCATTTAAAGTTCCATATAAAAATGATCAAAGGACAGAAAGGGGCTATCCTTGAAGGCGACTGTTGCTATTGTTATACTATAATAACTATATGCCGACAGCATCGAACTACGCTGACTGCTATTTCCAGTTTGAACAATATTTCAGTACTTTTGTATAAATCTATGACATACAAAAAAAAGCCCTTCCTTTTTCTGAAGATATCATACAAAATGATTTTTATTTCAATACTGATGCTGAAACAAAACTTCTTTCAACAACTGACTTAAGGACATCTACATAGTAGAAATTTGGTACATCACTAATCGGCAGCCATTAATTGCGACAGTCGAGGTTTAGGTATGCACGTTTATTTTGTACTTGTTTCATGTCCTTTAGTGTCTAACACACTACCATAGACCATAGACGTATTACGTCAATTGCACCAAAGGGAACGTAACATTACTATGTAACATTTAACCCTACGGTTTTCACGCTTCTCTTTCACTAGTGCTTTCGTTGCTGCTTTCTGCAGCTTATATCTCTCTTTCATCAAATGTTTCATACCATAGCTATTTTTGACAGCAATGTAGTGTCACCATGCTTTTTTTTTCTTGCACACAGACTCTTTCATCTCATCTTCCCATGATGCATCACGTTTTTTATCGTTCCTAATATTATTATCGTTCCACACACTTCTTTTACAGCCTCAGTCATATCATGGTTTTAATATATATAGTTGATCAATTCGGAGATCGTACAGAGCGTTCGTGCGGTACATGTGGGGTGTGGGATGCGCGCGACCCTGCCTTCGCTGCTTGAGGTGTCCTCCAGTCTCTAATTTGCATTCAGGGTCTTTAATTGAGCAGTGCCAAAACCCGAAAATCACTTGCGTGTTCTTTTACACTTTCTAAAATGATAAAACTGTACATACTATACAGGTTATGAATTATGACAGAAATATTGTTCGCATAAAAACAAATACTCACGTTTTTTTTAACTTCCGGTCACGGTAAGGGAATGTAAGATTTTTTGTGAACCGTAATATAAAATTTTGCTATAGTAAGATCATAATGGTAGCACAGATTAATTAGTTTATTTAGATGGTAGGTTAATACCGACTGCCAAGTCAGTATACTAATCATGCGTGTTTACTAAGTGTTCTAGTTATAACATTATGGTTATTTAGAGTATTATTGCAAAAATACTCTTAAAACTCAGTCTGTCCTAGGCAAATATGGAGATAAGAGAGTGAATGATGCTGGTAAGATTGTGTTAGGACTGTGTATGGAAAAGGATCTTTTTGTGGCTAATACCATGTTTAGACACAAAGGGATCCATCAGTACACGTGGGAAAGAAAGGGTGCGAGAAGCATGATTGATTTATTCCTGGTGGATAGCAGACTTAAGAAGCAGGTAATGGACACAAGAGCGTATAGAGGAGCCGATCTCGGGACGGACCACTTTCTGGTGATAACCAGAATAAGGGGTCTGTTCGCAGCATGGCGACATCGCGTAGTGTCCAAACCTGCAGCGGTTAGCCGGATTAAAAGCTGGAGACTGCAGGATGCGGCCACCAGGAATGAATATGAAAGGGTATTATCTAGTAAGCTTGATGATAGATTAAAAGTGATGAGCGAGGATGTTGAAAAATGTTGGCAGAACCTTAGAGATAGTATGATTGAGGCTGCGAAAGAAGTGTGTGGAATGAATAAGATTGGGAACGGCAAAAAGCGTGATGTGTGGTGGGATGATGAGGTGAAAGTGGCTGTGTATAAGAAAAAGAAAGCATGGCGAGACTACCTTGCTACTAATGACTGTGGTATGAAAAATTTGGTGAAAGACGGGTATAAGCTGCAGAAAGCAGAAACGAAGGCACTAGTGAAAGAGAAGCGTGAAAGGTGTAGGGTGTTAGATGAAAACAAGATGTCGGACAACTTCGAGGAAAATTCCAAATTATTTTGGAAAGAAGTACGTAAGTACCGAAGTGGTCCGGCACCTTGCAGAATGAATAAAGTGCGTTCGAAAGAAAACAAACTGCTTACAAATAAAAAGGATGTTTTGCAGCGATGGAGTGAATACTTTGGAGAACTGTATGAGAGTGGCGACTCCGTCTCTGATACTGAGAGCGATTCTAATGAATTGCCACACTCGGGCCAGAGACTGGAGGATGCCATTAGTATGAAAGAGATTGAGAAAGTGATAAGAAGTTTGAAATGTGGAAAGGCTGCGGGAAATGATGAGGTGACTGCTGAGATGATCAAGTATGGTGGTCCTAGGGTCTGGGATGCCTTCTGTGCACTCTGCAACCTTTGTTGGCAGAAGGGGGAGGTTCCAGAGAACTGGCGCACGGCAGTCATAGTACCTCTATATAAAGGGAAAGGTTCCTACCTAGACTGTGCGTGCTATAGGGTCATCAGCTTGGTCAGCTTAGCGAGTAAAGTCTATACTAAAGTATTGACTGAACGTATGAAAGGCGTTTCAGAAAGATATTTGTGGGAGGCGCAAGGTGGATTCAGGAACGGTAGGGGTTGTATGGATCAGATTTTCTCGCTCCGCGTTATCGTGGGAAGGTTTCTGGCTTTAGGTCGGAAAGTTTTCTGCGCTTTCGTGGATCTAGAGAAAGCATTCGATAGAGTAGTGCGGAAGAAATTGTGGAGTCTTCTGCCTGAATATGGCGTGGAGGGCTCCTTACTGCAGGCTGTGAGGTCATTATATAGAGACCACAGAGCCTGTGTAAGGATAGACGGTGACATGTCGCCCTGGTTTGAAGTCTGTTCTGGTGTCAGACAGGGCTGCGTGATGTCTGCCTGGCTATTCGTGCTGTATTTGGACAGTTGCCTCCAGAGATTGAAAGGTAATATGAGTGGTATGGGATGTGGTGTCACAGTGGTAAACTGCCTATTGTACGCTGACGATGCTGTGCTAATAGCACCATCAGAAGCAGAGTTGCAGACACTAGTCACGTGCATGAAAGAAGATTGTGAAGTAAAAGGATTGAAAATGAATGTGAACAAAACTAAGGTTCTGGTGTTTGAAAGAGAAGCGGTACAAACGAGATGTGTGATTTGTGTAAAAGGAAAATGTCTAGAACAGGTGAATGAAATTGTGTACCTGGGGGGGGAGTGCGTTTTCGAGGGATGGAAGATGTGAGTTGGATGTGGAGAGACGGGTAGCAGCTGGCAATAAAGTGAACGGTGCTCTGTCCGCATTAGTGGGTAGTGTGAATATATCTAACACTGCTAAAATGGCCATCCACAATGCGGTGTTGGTGCCAACTTTGTTGTACGGTAGTGAGGCCTGGATATGCCCAAAATCGAGTGAAAGTATGTTAAATGCTGTGGAGATGCGGTCTCTCAGAAATATGTGCGGTGTCACGCTTGCTGACAGGATAAGCAATGATGAGATACGCAGTATGACAGGGTCGCACAACAGTGTTATTGTAAAAATGAAGAAAGGAATGCTTAGATGGTTCGGGCACATGGAAAGAATGAGTGATGAAAGACTGACGAAGAAAATATACAGAGCGAAAGTGAGTGGTAAAAGAAGCCAAGGAAGACCAAGGCTGACTTATGAAGATCAAATAGCCAGAGTGTTAGCAGACGGAAATGTCAAAAGCACTCGCATACCTAGGCGAAAATGTGTGAGGAGAATGATGAGATTTGAGGAAGCGAAAGAGGTGTGTAAGGACCGCGACTCCTGGCGCTCCGTCCTTTCTGACTACCCCGTTGGGGATACAGCGTGAAGTTATGTTATGTTATGTTATACTCTTAAAAATTACATAGGTATTCATAGTTATTTCGACATCTAAACTAAAACAGAATATTATGAGAATTTTGATTATGATTTTTTTTTCAAAATGATGCCTGTGTTCATGAAATATTTACAATAAATTCGAAATAAGTAAAAACATCTACTAACTACTTAAGTTATACGATGTTTGCATTTTTTATCATTTGCATATCAATGACGCGCCCACTGGTGTGGTGGCAGAGCATCCGCCTTCTAAGTCAGGTGTCCCAAATTCTATCTCTAATAAGGTTAATTTAGAAAACGAAATTTTCTAAATCGGCTTGTAGTCCGGGGGTTGTTGAAAACTCTAGTTCGTTGTCTGGTACTCATAGTAGCTACAAGCCTAATGCTTAGTTTAATATATCACAATTTGTGTAATGATCTGAAGAATTATTATTATTATATATAAACAGTAAAGTATTATTATATATAAACAGTCATAGAAAAGAACGACTGACGGCTTGTTCCCCACTACCGCTCGAGATTATATAAGTCAAAACTCGAGCTCGAGCGCTTCACGAGTATATGTGTTCTGTGGCTTCACGTCTCTCGATTGTTTTTACCTTCACGACTGCAGCACAAAGTGTTCGAAAACAAATTCATTAATTATTAATTGATATTGATATTAAATATTAATATTAATCGATTAATCGATAATTTAAGTAAAGTTTGGGGTGTTCCATTGCTTTAAGTATCTAACTTACTATTTAATTTTATAGTAGCTAACACTTGATACAACAGACCGCTGCAAGTTTGAACGCTACGCGACATACCCATGCTGCAAACAGATCCCTTACTTAGTGGCGTGCATTCCATGGAGACAAATAGACACTGTCTACCCTGATATTTGCTAATTAAGTAAAGTAAAATTAGAAATATTTCGCAACCAAAAACAAGTTTACAAAATTTTTGCGCTTTTCGGAGCATGTACGCAATGGACGGAACATTGCTCTAAAAGCGTTTCCTTAAAGTGTCCTTTTTTTGTTGACCGACTTTCTAGATTTTTACTAATGTGCGTGACTAGGGAAGGTTGTGACCTTCCCTACTGTGTACTGTGTACTGTGGAACAACGATACACAGCAGGTTGAATATGACATATTTTATTTTTCTAAATACTAGTGCCCAATACAATTAGTAAGATTTACGAGTATTTTGCAAATAATTATTTCATGACCGATTCATAAGATGACACGAAATACACAAGAAAATTCGTTTGACGCACGGTGGTAAAAGCGGTAACTTATTATGACTCTCGTCATATACATATAATAAAACGAAGTGTCTAGTCGTCCGCTAAACGGACGACTAAAAATTAATTAATCGTCCGATAATCGGACGATTACAATAAAGTTAATCGTCCGACTAGCGGACGACTAGCGGATCTTTTAAGGTGAAAGCTAGTCGTACGGAAAGCAGATATTTTACTTAATTCCGTAATATAGTTTTAGTGTCTGTAAATAAATAAATACAAATTGTTAATAAATATTATTAAATTTTTTGTAATAAGGTGAATAAAATTTATGAAAGTACTTATGGGATAAATCTATTATTATCGATGTTATCATGTCAACCTGTTGATTTTTTTGACATGGGACTGATGTTAGATTTACCTGTCAACTGTAAAAGGTCCAGAAACGACTAAAGAACTTGCCACAGCTCATGTTAATGGTGAAGATATTCTGAGACATCTAGAAAGAAAGAAAGAAAGAAACAAGACATCTAAAAGAAAGATTTAAAGTCTACTGTCGCAATAAGGCCAAACCAATAAAATTCCAGCAGTACCAATTCTAGCAGCTTCGAAAATGCTCCAAACACAAAAAATGTGTTATAATTTTCAATTTATAACACAAATTATTTATTCAAAAGTTGATCGAAATCTTAATTTTTTTGGCTAAATTTCGTGATGTTATTTTTATCTATATAAATAAGCAAATTCAAAATTTTATAAATGATACACACTTCATTCTCGTAAATTTTTTTAATAACTATTTTGCTTCTCAAACAGATGAAAGTAAATTCAAATTATAATAAAAAAATTCAATTGAAAATTGATTTATCATTTGACAGCCGTCATAACTTAAAAAGTTAATTTGTTTACTGAAACATATTTTAATTAAACTAATAGGAGTTTTTGGCGGGATTTTGTGGGGAGCGGCTGGGCGTTTATTTTAATATTTTTGAATTAAGGACAAAGATTTACTTTTTTATTCTTGTAAGCCCTCCCTTCCTAAAAATATATATTTTACTCTTGAGTTTATCCCGCGGATCCGCGGGGGCGTACCATATGTGAAGTAAACGGGCTATTGCTTCCCTCAATTTATTTTCATTGTACTGAACGCAGCGCGATGTTCTATCCAGATCGTAGAGGAAGAATGTAATGTACGTAGCTGGCCACATGAGATAAAAAATATACTTTGCTATTAGTGTTACTAGCTAACATTTTTTACTATGCGAGGAGTAGGTTTCTTTATAATGACGCAGTCAAAACTTAATAACGTGCTTAATAATATGACGGTGTTCAGCAGCTGCAGTAGAACATATCACTATGTGTAGGTAGATGTACATACAATATACAAGTCTTGTTTATTAAATCACAATAAATTAATGATAAATAACATTTATTTCTGTGTTTGGACGTTTGTTTCTGAGTATGTTACTGCGTAATCATTGTGTTCATTTTAGTTTTACTGCGTAAATCAGATAAGTAAAAAGTGGTATGTACTAATTGAAAGTTATTCTTTAAACTGTAATTTGCGTAAAAATTAAATGCTTGTTTATCGGCAAATTAAATATTATCTATTAAATTTTATCGAAATCGACCCACTCAATCAAAAGGTAAAAATAATAATTAAAATTTAGTAAGATACCTCAAAGTGCAACTTGTCGCTTGGAGGAAGTGCTATTTTCTATGTGAAAAGAAAATATATTTGGAAATGAATCTGACACTCGTTATGTTTGTCTGAATCAATATAAATAAAAAAATAATCGTAAAATATTAATCTTTCGTATGTCCATTAGTTCGTTCGGGTGTTACTTGTTAGAAATTCTCAAAATAGATTTGAATCGGTATTTTATGTCTGAAAAATTAGTCAAAGTTAAAAATTGATTGTCATTGTAATATTATATCATTACGCTATCTTCATTATGACGATGAGTGGTGGACGTTGAATATGAAAAATATAAAAGTAATTGTAATAAAGTATTTATGTAATAAAAAAACAATAATTAATGTTATTCGCACAGCTACAAAGATTGCTCTCTACTGACTAGAGAAAACTGACTAAGACCGTGTCGGCTACGCATTGACTTAGGGTTCTGTAATAATTTCGAACACTATAAGTTAAATTTAATAACTTAATATATTATTAATTTAATACATTAACGTTAAATTAATAAAAAAACGATCAATTGTGAGTTGAAATCGCATGAAGAAGGTTCCGTACTACAAATCCTCGAATTCCCTATTTTTTCATTTCAACGAATGTACGAAAATTTGAAATATTTTAAAAATCGTCAGCAAAATACTTTTCTAATCATGAACTTTGTTATTTGTTATAATAAATATAAATTACAAACTGATACTATTATGGCGTTGTGTATTATAAGTAAGATATGTAAATGCCGAAAAATAAAATTCTACAAATCTTTAAGACTTAAGGCGACGCATTGATAAACAATAATGTAATCTAAAATAGACCTTCTGCTCTATGCAAACATGCGCGCGCTAGCTTACAAAAAATGCGAAAAAGCAGTTAATTTCGTTTATTTTAGAAACTATAATTAGTTTTAAAAAATCCAATCGTTATTTTAAAGAATATGTTTAGTTTAAACTAAATAGAAAATGTAGAACCATAAATCAATCTCGTTACTCCGAAAAATGTAAGTCTCTGTTTTAAAAGAGGTTTCTTTAATATTTTTTTTGTGTTACAAAAGTTAACTAATCGTGCGTGTATCGCAACTGGCAAAATAAAGTCAATGAAATGAAAAATGAATTTACCAAATATCACTTTCATACGTTTTGTAGTCACTTAGAGAAATTGAGATTCCTGCCGTCAAAATTTCCTATGCGTCGCCTTAACATTTTTGTTTGGGTTTCTCTGCACCTTATTAGTGAGGCTCTACATTCCATATTTTTTTTTTACGCTACTACACTGCCATCATTACAGCTTATTATATCCTTATAAATAAATACCAAACTTTAAGTTTTCTCGCCCAGTAGATTCGGAAAAAATAAGCTGTCACAGAACATAAAGACACGCGAGTGATTCTATAAGGGTTACATTTTTTCATTGGACATACAGAACCCAAAAAAATCAAAATCGGTTGAAAATACTCAGTATTAAATTTTTTGATTCCTAATGCTGGTTTTAAATTACTAATTTACATCTTTGTGCCAAACTACTCTGTGGATGTAAAGATGACAGAACAAATCGACCGTCCATACGGACAGATAGACACATGAACAGATGGACAAACGGTGAACAGAGAAACATGAAACTCTGAGTTCCATGATCAAAAATACAATTATACATACATACATATTTTCACGCTGTATCCCTAACGGGATAGTCAGAGAGGACGGTACGCCAAGCGTTGCGGTTCTTAGATATTTCTAAAAAAATATAAAATCAAATATCATATTCGAAATTAAATCTAACACAAGTTTGATAAAAATCTGTACCAAATAATACATACATATAACTTATCAACAAGATTAGGTAAAACAATTTTTTTTAAGAACAGTGAATACTGGATATATGTATAATTAGGTAAATGGATTTTTATCATATTTTATGTCCAAATCATGTCGGGGTTGTATGTAGGATGTAGGGGTTGTAAGTTTTTGATAGGTTGGTCACCTGACACGTTGAAGGACTATTGGTATTCACTTATGATTATTGGAGTAGACACTGAACAGTGTGGAAAGGTGCGGAGATTTAAATTTTTTCAAAGTTAAGTTGTAAATGAAATATTACAAATATTTCATGAAGATCTGGATCTCAACGTGAGTCCGAGAATCTTAGATACAAACATTGATGACTATCGTACAGATTTGATCGTAACAAGTGGAATAGGCGCTTTGATTTTTTGTGAACTTATGAATAGTTGGACACCTAGAGACATAAGCTGGCCAGTCAGGTGATCTTATTTAGGTCCAGAGCTTATTACAGAAAAATATGAATGTACAGGCTTCAAGACGACTAATAAACCGAAAAAATTCAGATATTTTATGTTCGTCGGAAGGAATTCAGCAGAAGTAAACGGAAAAATTAAAACACTGTTTTCACTGCGCATCATTGTATCCATGATGTCTATTCTAACCTTAGAAATAGGTACATAATAGAAACATTACAAATTATGTATTTAGAACAACCTTCGGGTGAATCTAAGAGGTTCATTTCTTGCATAGCCCCAAAGAGATAGCAATAGCCCTCATCCTTTGTGATTATGTGCTTGTTCCTCTGCTTTGATTGTTTAACAAAAAAGTCACTTTCAGAGTTCATGGAAAATTTGGTGTTGATCTGCGAATCAACACTCCCACAGCTAGCGAAGCAAAGCATGTTCAACGTTGGCACTCAGCTCTACATATTATGTAAATACAGTAGATCGTATACATGGTAACAATATGACTACTTAGCGTAGTATACATGCATATTATAAAAGCCCTAAAATAAGATAATGGATACAAACTAATTGTGAGCTTTGATTTGACCGAATTTAATGTTGATGTGAATCAATAGGTTGAACCCTGGGAAGGGACATAGGTCGCTTTTTAAATTCCACGCTGACGAGGTCGCGGGGGACTGCTAGTAATTAATACGAGCGAGCAATTGTTTTTTTCTTATTTTACGGCCCCTAAACTTTTTTAGTTACCTTCTCTTCCTTACTTATGAAATGTTTAAAAGATGAGTAAAAAAAAAACAGATGACGCTTCAAACCGAATGGCGATTCGGTTTGAAACAAAAATATGTTTAATTGATGAGTATACATACATACATATCTTCACGCTGTATCCCCAACGGGGTAGTCAGAGAGTACGGTGCTTCAAGCGTCGCGGTCCTTACATACTTATTTCGCTTCCTCAAATCTCATCATTCTCCTCACACATTTTCGCCTAGATATGCGAGTGCTTATTGCTTATTGATGAGCATGTAACATTAATATAATATGTATGTTTTAACTTTAATTGACTTTTTTTTGTTGTTGTAGCTTTATAAGATAGCAAGTAGCAATTTCGCTACCGTTGAAATATTTTTCAAAATTGTTCCAGTGAATAAATAATGTAACGTAAAATTTTAGTAAATACCAGTAAGTGGCAATTTTGGTGAGTTTTCTTTTTGTCTATCCCTTGGAAGAATTAACATGGAAGGAGCTGTCATTATAGTTTCGCGTCACAGACTTTTAAATGGAATTCGCGTACACAGCCATGGACTGCTGAGAATTTACGAGTGTTGTGAGTGTGTCGATACAGAAAAGTAACTTTCTAAATAGCTCTTACAATAGGTGCGAAATTTCAACGGATACGGTACGCTTGCTCTTTTGACTTCTTTTTGACTATTTATATTTTCTCTTTCTGCTACATTGACACACCTATTAAAAATAAAAGGACGAATATACGAGTGACAAGCATGCTTAAATTAGGCTCTATCTATGACTAGTTATTAATATGATGTCGACATTATTGAAAATGTCTATGCGGTTGTGCACGACACTGCTCTTACCTATTCTGGCATATTCTAGTAATCTAGTTACCACGCGAAAGAGGTCTGTTACCAAATTAGATCCTCTATGTGCTCTCCTGTCCACAGCCTGCTTTTTGAGACGGCCGTCTACCAGAAATAAATCAATCGTACTTCTCTTATCCTTCCTTTCCCACATGTACTGATGAATCCTTTTGTGTTTGTTTAAATATGGTGTCAGCAACAAAAATATCCTTTTCCATACATACTCCTAACACAACCGTATCAACATCATTTATTCTTTTATCTGCATGCTTGCGTAGGGCAGACTCAAATCCAGTTCTTCAAACAAACTCAAATCTTATAATTAAGTTTTGGACCGGAACTTGAAAAAAACGTAAATATTTATTTTTATGTGGAGAAGTTTTTTCTCATAAAGTGTACAAGTAGTATGTGTACCTTTTTGTCATTTTAGAAAATGTAAAAGAACGCACACATGATTATTGTTGGGTTTTGACATTGTTAAATTAATGACTCCGAATGCGGATTAGATACCTACCTACTGGGCCGACTGGGAGCATCGTGCACACTTCAGGCAGCGCGAGCAGGAACGCGTGCTGCTCACTCCGCACGAAACGCACGATTGCTCTGTGCAATTTCTGAATTGACCAACTGTATATTATATTAACTGAGCTTGCACTAATGTGCGTGACTAGGGAAGAGTCACGGTACAACAATACACAGACGAACATGACGTATTTTTATTTTTGTGAATACTAGTAACCAAAACACTAAAAATTTACGAGGATTTTGCAAATGATTATTTTAGTAACGTAATGTTATGCACGTCTAGGGGTGAGCTGTTACAAATTACACCGACAGTGCGAGGTTGCCAAACTTATCTACTATAACCGTTTTACTTGTTACACTCAATGGCATAGACAGAGACACGAATATTCGTTTGATACACGACGATAAGAGCGGCAACTCATTGTGACTCCGGCCATTATAATTCTTGATCCGAGATCAGCCATGCAATTCTGTAAAAACTTGAATCGCCCAAGCGAGACTCGCTCGTCAATTCACCCCACTTTGTATTTGAACTCACTTGGCCTTCAAATGGAATTCTCTAAACCAAACACACCGGGAGCGAACAAATTATCTTAGAAGAGGTTAAAATACACTAAGGCGAAATATCGATCGAAGTGTTTACTCTTAAAGCATTCACTTACAAACTCGCATACAAGATCACTTCACTTCACTTCTAGTAGGGTAAGTTGGGGTAAGATCGTAAGCGGGGTAACATCGTATAAATCGTATACTTTCTAATAATGTATCACTTTTACACTGAAAATGTAAGAGCGTAGGCGGGCTAACATCATATAAATAGTAATATTTCCTAATAATGTATCATATTTACATCGAAAATGAAAAATGATACATTATTAGGAAGTATTACGTTTATTACCCCGCTTAGTATCTTACTCCAACTTACCTTATGTTTAATTTAGACTGTAAACCAAACATCCTTCAAAAGGAATCTCCAAACTAGAGAATTCCATTTGAAGGACAAGTGAGTTCGAATGCGAAGTGAGGTGAATTGTCGAGTGAGTCTCGCTTGGGCGATTCGAGTTTTCGGAAATTATCTCCTTGCTTATGTCCTATTATTTCGATCCATACTTTTAGGAATACCTACATCCTACACTCATAATATTTTTTTACACGTATTTATTACTTTATTTTACACGTATTTTTACGTGTTATCTATTTCTCCATTATGAAGTAAAGTAAGAATTGCTAGGTAGGTTAGTATTATGAACGTAATGATAATTACAAAGTAGGTAAGTATAATATTTATTTTTTGTGATAAAAGCTATCTTAATTGCATACAGAGATAATAAAGATGTGTTTAAATAATGTTAACATGACACTGCTGTCGAGTATCATTGCGATGGCTGCTCTGAATAATTAATATTCTGAGCAGTATAGTTTAATTTAAAAATAATTGCTTTTTAAAATGGAATCACTTTACGATCGTGCACTCTTAGATGTTGGACAAGACGGGGTTTTCCAAAAAAAATTTGATTTAATTTACAACGTTTTCTTGGGAGCCTTGTGGGCTATGGCATATATGAATATTTTTCTTGTTTTAGTTGTTACACCACACGTGTGTCATATACCTGAGAAGCCTCAAAATGTCAGTGAATTCGAATGGAAAATGAAGCATATTCCGATGTAAGCTAATTTAACAAATAATTATTTATTTTTACGTGATGTTAAATATATTAATTTTCAAATCTTATTCATACAGTTCTGAAAACATTAGTGGTCATATCAAATTCGACAGCTGTAAAATATATATCAGTAATAGTAGCAATGTAAAAGGTAAGTAATTTTTTTTATAAATCTGATATTAGCATGCAGTACCGTACAACTTTACCGTTGCATTGAAATTCTAGCTTGTGATAAATATGACTATGACAAAACATGGTTCGAATCTACTGTACCTTCAGAAAATAATTGGGTTTGCGGTAATGAAATAAAGGTTGCTAATGTATTTGCCTACAGTAGAATTGCAGAAATAATTGGGTCTATAATTTTTGGATGGTTTGGTGACACGTAAGTATAATTATTATTAATTGATGGGAAACTAATTACTGAAAGAAAATTTCCATATTTTGATAAAATAAATAATTTCATTCATTCTCTTGTTTTCAGATATGGTCGTCGATTAACTTACATAATATCATTAGCTCTAATAATTGTTGGACGTTTTATGTCTGTGTTAGCTAATCAATCCTATCTCTTATTTGTATGTGGTTGTATTATATCGTGTCTGCCTTCCTGGTCTGTTTTACAAAGCACTACTGTAATATCAATAGAAATATCAACACCTAAACGACGAACTACTACGGCAACATTACGTTTCGCAGCATGTAGTCTGGGAATGTGTATGATGGCATTTTTATACTGGTGGCTTAGAACTTGGAAGTTATTCATGATTGTTACTACTTTAACTCAATTACCATACTTAATATTTTCTTGGTAAGTGTGATTTTTCCTATTTTTGTTATAAATTGTCACACCATCAATTTGTAAATATTTTACTTACACTTTAGGACAATGATCGAATCTCCAAGGTGGCTTTGGATAGAAGGTAAAGCGAAAGAATGTATTAAGGAGCTTAAAGTTATAGCGAAAATAAATAAAACTAAACTACAGGCGGAAACTGAACAAGAACTTTTGACAATTTCACCTACTGTGACTAACCAATCATTAGGACCTTTAGCATTATTCACAGGATGGAAATTAGCAATAACAACAGTTTTGCAATTATATTTGTGGTAAGTAATATATTGTAAAGTACTAATTTTACTTATTTGTAGGTGTCTAACAATCGTTGTAATACATATTAGAAGTTTGATCGTGGCTCTAATAGAGGTCTCTCTTGCACGCTTCTACTCATTCTGTTTAAAATGCACTCATATACCTACGTATTTATACCTATTAATCTTTCACACAATATCCTTATACTGTAAGTTAAGTATAAGTACTTATACTTACTAAAAAGAGTACAGCCGCAAAAGATCGAATTATTTAAATAATGATAGTGAATTACAGCAACTATATACTTAACGAATATCTACACAACATGCGTTAAAAGGACAAGGTTTATCACGTATATTCGATAAATAAAAAATCTGTGTTGTGAATATAATGCAGGTTCATGGCAGGTACTTATTATTTACATAAAGATTATTCTGTATTTAAGTAAGAGCCCTTTGACAAATCGTAAGCATTTTAATTTAGGTATTGGCACACTCGGACACACATGTACCTCTTCGTGTGACTTTCGTAGCTTTATTACAGTGTGAGTAACCAAGATTTCAGTATAAAATACAATTTTGGTACTTTTCCGAATCAAAAGTTCGATTCGGAAATTTTTGATTCGGACAGACAGATAAAAATTCTAAAAATACTGTTTTGGTTTGGTTCCCATTAGTGTTATGCGTACCTCTCGGGTTTTTTATATATTATTAATTAACAGGTGCGTATCAAATTACAGTTTAATAATTTGTAGTTTTTCAATTTTTACGTAGGAAGCGCAGATTATTATTGAAAAATTCTATATCTTTCTATGAATGTTACGTTAAAATTTGTATAGATTGTTACAAATGTAATAGATATCATCTTGATACCCGGCTTTAAATCACGACACTTTATCCTGGAAAGAAGCCTTTTTAAATATTTTTTTCTGTAAAGAGGAAGACATTTATGACATTTTCACAACAACAATAGTCAACACGAACATGTACTTGATTTCAACATAATTTTAGAAATTATTAGAAACATTGTTAATTAGGACGTCAAAGTAGCACGTCTAAGGATTTTCCTTGTTAAGACATCGTAGAATGGTTATTGTAAGATATTATATGAGAGAATTATGATAGGGGGTCAACTGAGGAAGCATGCTCGTCACGACCCCTGCCAGTCCTTTTCAGGGCTGGAATTCCTCTCCTGTGCACACCATGCGGGACAACGTCAACAATAACGATAGGGCGTCCCCCAAAAGCGACGTACACCGGTCTGTCCCCGCTAGTGTGTACAGAGTGCAGTTCGGCGTTGGGGACCGCCATCAAACACGCTGTGCACCTAGCGGCGGGAAGTGGAGAAGTACGAAATAGCTGCATGAAATGTGAGAGGTGGGATTGAAGAGAACATGAATGAAGTGATTGATATTATGGAAGAGAAAAGATTTGATGTGTTATGTTTGAGTGAAACCAAGCGAAGGGGCAGTGAACTTGCCGACTTGCCCGGAGGGGCATCGCTTTGTGGTCAGGGGTACCACATGGAGACCGGGGGTGCCAGGGGGTGGGCGTTTTACTGTCCTTTCGTTTGGTTAATTGTATGACTGAGTGTAAATATTTAAATCCCAGACTGCTCTGGATGCGCCTCAAGATGGGGTTGACGAAAGTTATTATTTTCGCAGTGTATGCCCCAGTGTTCTCTGTCGGTTTGTGTGAACTAGAGCAGTTTCGGGAGAATGTTAGAGAAGTTCTAGCGACGGTTGAAGAGAATGAGAGAATTGTTGTGTACGGAGACATGAATGGATGGGTCGGAACAGCTCGAACAGGATTTGAGACTGTCCTAGGCAAATATGAAGATAAGAGAGAGAATGATGCTGGTAGGATTGTGTTAGGACTGTGTATGGAAAAGGATCTTTTTGTAGCTAATACCATATTTAACCACAAAAGTATCCATTAGTACACATGGGAAAGAAAGGGTGCGAGAAGTATGATTGATTTATTCCTGGTGGATAGCAAACTTAAGAAGCAGGTTATGGACACAAGAGTGCATAGAGGAGCCGATCTGGAAACGGACCACTATCTAGTGATAACCAGAATAAGGGGTCTGTTTGCAGCATGGCGACATCGCGTAGTGTTCAAACATGCAGCGATTTGTCGCATTAAAAGCTGGAAACTGCAGGACCACCAGAAGTGGATATGAAAGGGTATTATCCGGTAAGCTTGTTGATAGATTGAAAGCGATGAGCGAGAATGTTGAAGAATGTTGGCAGAACCTTAGGGATAGTATGATCGAGGCTGCGAAAGAAGTGTGTGGAACAAATAAGATTGGTAACGGCAAAAGCGTGATGTGTGGTGGGATGATGAGTTGAAGAAGTCTGTGTATAAGAAGAAGAAAGCATGGCGAGATTACCTTGCTACTAATGACTGTGGTATGAAGAATTTGATGAAAGACAGATATAAGCTGCAGAAAGCAAAAACGAAAGCACTAGTGAAAGAGAAGCGTGAAAGGTGTAGGGTGTTAGATGAAAACAAGATGTCGGACAACTTCGAAGAAAATTCCAAATTATTTTGGAAAGAAATACGTAAGTACCGAAGTGGTCGGGCACCCTGCAGAATGAATAAAGTGCGTTCGAAAGAAACAACCTGCTTACAAATAAAAAAGATATTCTGCAGCGATGGAGTGAATACTATGGAGAACTATATGAGAGCGGCGACTCCGTCTCTGTTACTGAGAGCGAGTCTAATGAATTGCCACACTCGGGTCAGGGACTGGAGGATGCCATTAGTATGAAAGAGATTGAAAAAGTGATAAAAAGTTCGAAATGTGGAAAGACTGCGGGAATTGATGAGGTGACTGCTGAGATGATCAAGTATGGTGGTCCTACGGTCTGGGATACCTTCTGTGCACTGTGCAACCTTTGTTGGCAGAAGGGGGAGGTTCCAAAGGACTGGCGCACCGCAGCCATAGTACCTCCGTGTAAAGGGAAAGGTCCCTATCTAGACTGTGCGTGCTATATGGCCATCAGCTTGGTCAGCTTACCGAGTAGAGTCTATTCTAAGGTATTTACTGAACGTATGAAAGGCGTTTTAAAAATATATTTGTTTGATACGCAAGATGGTTTTAGGAACGGTAGGGGTTGTATGGATCAGATTTTCTCGCTTCGTGTTGTAGTGGGGAAGTTTCTGGCTACAGGTCAGATAGTTTTCTGTGCTTTCGTGGATCTAAAAAAAGCATTCGATAGAGTAGAGCGAAATAAATTGTGGAGTCTTCTGCCTGAATATGGCGTGAAGGGCTCCTTACTGCAGGCTGTGAGGTTATTATATCGAGACCACAGAGCCTCTGTAAGAATAGACGGTGACATGTCACTCTGGTTTGAAGTCTGTTCTGGTGTCAGACAGGGCCGTGTCATGTCTGCTTTGCTGTTCCTGCTGTATTTAGACAGTTCCCTCCAGAGATTGAAAGGTAGTAGGAATGGTACGGGATGTGATGACACAGCGGTAAACTGCCTACTGTAAGCTGACGATGCTGTGGTTATAGCACCATCAGAAGCACAATTGCAGACACTAGTCACGTGCATGAAAGAAGAATGTGAAGTGAAAAGGTTGAATATGAATGTGAACAAAACTAAGGTTCTGAAAGGGAAGCAGTACAAACGAAATGTGAGATTTACGTAACTGGAAAATGTTTAGAACAAGTGAATGAAATTGTGTATCTGGGGAGTGCCTTTTTGAGGGATGGAAGATGTGAGTTGGATGTGGAGAGACGAGTAGCAGCTGGCAATAAATTAACCGTGCTCTGTCCGTATTACTAGGCAGTGTGAATATATCTAACACTGCTAAAATGGATCCACAATGCAGTGTTGGTGCCAACTTTATTGTACAGTAGTGAGGCCTGGATATGCCCGAAATCGAGTGAAAGTATGATAAATGCAGTAGAAAGGCGATCTGTTAGAAAGATGTGCGGTGTCACCCTTGCGGACAGGATAAGCATGAAGAGATACGCAGTATGACAGGGTCGCACGACAGTGTTATTGTAAAAATGAAGAACGGCATACTTAGATGGTCGAGCACTTAGAAAGAATGAGTGATGAAAGACTGACGAAGAAAATCGAAAGCGAGAGCTAAAAGAAGCCAAGAAAGACCACGAGTGACTTATGAAGATCAAATAGCCAGAGTGTTAGCAGACAGAAATGTCAAAAGCACTCGCATACTTAGGCGAAAATGTGTAAGGAGAGTGATGAGATTTGAGGAAGCGAAAGGGGTATATAAGGACCACGACTATTAGCGCTCCGTCCTCCCTGACTACCCCGTTAAGGACACAGCGTGAATATATGTATGTATGTAGAAATATGATATTATTATTATTATGAGTATTGAGGAAGCGAAAGACATCTGTCCTCTCTGACTACCCCGTTAGGGATACGACGTGAAGATATGTATGTATGTATTATAAAATACATAGATTTGAAAATACGCAACAGCAATATTCAAGGAGAGAAATGGATCTTTTATATACTGCCTGCGGAATATTATAAAATCCTAAGGTTTCTGAGAATTAGAGCGTTGAAATATCAATATTTCGTACAAAAATGTCAAAAGGCTTCGGTGTCAGTAGGTATTACCTATACTTTTGATGCATTAGAATTTTCGTAAATTTTTAATATACTAAATTATTTATTGTAACTTAATAACACTATTAATAAACCTAATTACAGTACATTAAATAATATGTATGGATATGCTTTTTGTTTCTTGGTCCCCGAGTACTTTTCTCTATAAATAGAGTTAATATTAAAAATTAAAATGTATTATATATTGTATTATAACTAACGAACCCGACAGACGTTGTCCTGCCCGAACGTCGAACGAAAATAAAAATAAAAACTCCGAGACCCCGATAACAGCGCCACCTACTGAGTCTTTCTGTAAATCTAAACCATTAAGGGATCCGCCTGTGGCTCAAATACACACAAAAAAATTGATTAAAATCGATCAAGCCGTTTAGGAGGAGTTCAGTGATAAAGACATATACAAAAGAAATATATATATCTTCTGCACTTAATATTATAAAGAGGTAAACTTTGTTTGTATGTAATTGATAAATTCAATAACTACTCAACCGATTTCAAAAATTCTAAAGCTACATTATCAGCGAGTAATACGGCCTATATTTTATTTTCAAACAAATTTCTACCCGTGCGAAGCCGGGACGGTTCGCTAGTACATAATATTAGATCAAACGAAATCCTAAAGTGAAATTTGGTCATTATTATATAAATCGCTTCATTTAAAGGTATAATATTTACCACGTAGTACCGTAATCCTACAGGTGACTTGCACATTTTAAAAGACACCCAATTGACAAAAAAAATTGGCTAGGTAGGCAACCCTTTCGTTACCACTCGACAAGGTGGGGGTGTCTTGTGCTAATGGTTCATTTTAAGAGAATGTAGCAAAACTTTTATTCCTAGGGTTTTGAGGTAGGGTGGGTGTTTATAGTTATATCTTCAAATTAAGCGATTCATATAATAATGGTCGAAATTCACTTTAGGAGTACATTTGACCTCATATTATATTTCATCGCTTCATTTTTCAGATATAATATTTACCACGTATGTAGAATTTCAGAGTTGAAACTTGAAAGCAATGTTTTGAGTGTACATATATTATATAGTGTTTCAGATAATTCTAAAAGAAATAAATGAAAATAGTTTGTCTGTGTTTTGATTACAATTGAAAAGTAAGATTACTATACAATTGAAGTAGAATTACCTCTATGAAATAAATATTATAATCACAATATAGTGTAGTGTAGTGTAACTCATTTCGATTTAAGTTAATAGTATTATCCTTAATTATTTGTCGGAAGACAGATAGAACGTGCAAAATTACTATCGTCAACCTGGTGTCTCCCATAAAGTTGAGCAAATGTGTTTGATGTTGCCGTCCAGCCGGCAGCTTTGCGAATGGTGTCGATGCTGACGCTGGCAGCGCGGACCATAGATAAGAGTGTATTATAGATAAGAAACTCGATAGTTTTTACGTTACCATGCTAACTATCGACATCTAGTGATCAGGTTGCGTAATAACGTCTCGTCTCTGTGCTTAAATAAAAATGTCAACAGATGTCATCACTATATTTAAGTGCGTAGGTATATACATACATAGATATATATATATCGTCGCACACTTAATCCAATACTGTCACTACGAAATTTTTGTTTTAATTATTAGTGCCATTTAATTGCAATTAAATGGCGCTAAAAACTAAAACAAAAACTTCGGACAGTGACAGTATTGGAGTAAGTGTGCGATTTAACCCCTACTAGTTTATTTTATATTGCAATAATGACCGAGACCCAGAAAGTTGTAAATAAACAATTGTTATTTGCTGATAATAAATAAATATTTTACTAATATACAAAACTTTCTAGACCTGTAACATTATGGCGACATAACTACAAAATGGAAAAAAGAAAAGATAGAAATTATGTTTTAAAAAGTGTTTATTTTTGAATTCTCAACATTTCAGTGCAGTCCTACTAAAATTTTGGTATGAGTCTTAAAACTAATAACACGACATCTGTATGATGATGAGACTCAAAACAACGTTTTCCTGGTACATACTATATACTGTTTACTTGTTTTATATTGCCTGAACACAAGCGCTACATTTTTCATATTCTGTTACATATTACAAAATTATATGTGCATAAAAATCATAGAAATCCATGAATTCTAATCTGCAACCAAAATGCGAAAGTTATAAAAGTAATTAAAAATATATTATTAACCATTTATTACATAAGACATTCTTGCATTTTTAATAATTATGGATCGCTTGCTGATGATATCATTATCATCGCACAAACATAGTTTCCCATTAATTAAATAAAGACTATATGTTATATATATAATATAAATATAATACGATTTCAGATTTGTGAATTGCGTATAGACAAAATCATCGAAAAGTTTCCTGTCGGATACGGAAAGCTGCATTTCCCACGTTTGTGAATAACCCCGCAGATGATTGCTGTGTATTTTTTGGAAAATTCATTTATTCATTCTTTTTTAATTGGTCCTGGTCAGTATGAGATGTTCATAGAAAGAAATTAAAGTTGGTTAACCTAATTTTTTGTGGGAGTCATGGTGAATATTAATTTTGAAATCTTTGTCTGAATACCAGCAGATACGTCAACAGACGTCAGAGAGTGATTTAATACAACTTCCACAGTTATCATTTGTGGTACATTCAATACTACTGATACTTTGATTATACCAGGTGTCCCAAGAAACAGTGATAAGCGGTGGTCCAGAGATAGAGCAGGCCCTGGGGTACCCGAGTCACCCCCATGTATGTTCCGCAATTTTTCGTAGTTTAGAAGTTATGAATTTTTCTATGATATTTTTCTGATTTCCGACTTTCGAGCCCATTCTAGTCATATTGTAGTAAAAAATTAAGATAAATGTCTGATTTTTTTTAATATTTAGCTTAAAGTTGGACCTAACCAAGCTGCACAAAGTCACCTCCATAATTCATACCATTGCACTTTAAAATAAAAAAAATGTGACATGAAAGGAAAAATAGAAAGAAAACCAATAACTTTCAGGGCGTTTTAAAAAAAATTTTGCAAAACATACAAAAACATGCAAAACACGCAAAATTTAGGTATGATGTCGTAGAGATAGCTTGATGATATTTATGGGGTAAATAGTTGATAAAACGAAGAAGTTTTTGAAATACATTTGGATGAAAAGAAGCTTTTTTCATGACATCACTTTCATCAAAAATTGGATTTTTCCATTAATTAAATTGATTTCTTTGCACCAATTATTTATAAAGAACACAATGCTTTTTTTCGATGCTTGTTCTTTGTGAGTAGCGCAATTTACAAAATTCATATCAATATGAACATTTGAAATAATTTCGATATAATTTGAAATATTATTCATAAAGCAAGAAGACTTCATTACTTCTGATACAATATTTTCAATCTGACAGAAACAATCAAAATATTTTTTGTTGGATAAACTAACCAATACTTGTCACAGTATTCCTTAATTTTAATAAAGGAATGAAAGTTTTTGATTTCTTTACTTTCGAATATATTTTTACAACTAGCACAGTTCTTGTAAATATTTTTTTTTGTCCTTTTTATTAACCACCCGCTACAATAAGCTATTGCTGCGCATTTTTCTTTGTCTCTAGGAGCACCACTTTCGATTAAATTACTTGTATTTATAATACTAATATTCAAATGATTTTCGTTAATTTCTATGTTTTCCATAGCTTCTTTATTTACAGGGGCAATATCATCTATAAGAAAATATTTCAACGATTGTAAACAATAATAATCGTCTACTTCACAATTTGACCCTACAGAATGGGGTGATGTTAAATTATTTATCAACAACGCTTTGTAGTAATTCACAAAGGCAGAAGCACTTATCTTTTGATATGAATTTCATGGAATTCAAAATAGGTAAACTCTCGTTCCAAAAGTCTTGATGGAGTGATGAAGGGGTTACTGCTGATCTTAGCATTTTTCCTTGTTGAGGCTGACTGAAGTTCCCATTCACGGAGTCGAATAACTTGTCGCAAAATATTAGTAAATCTGCAGTATCTTTATATTCTTTAGGTAGTTGTCCAATATCTGAAATAAAATTAAACACCAATCTTAGTTGAATTTGTACAGATTTTAAAATACATGTTTCTGATTCAGAAACGCTGCGAGGGTTTTTATTATCAAACGCTTTTTAAATACTTTGCACTGTATTAGTTTTTGCAACTGTAGATTTGTGTGATGTACAAATATTGTACTATTCGCATTTTTTGCTTAGGCGATCGCAGCAATCACAATAGTTTATATTCACAATTTTGTTTAATAACATTTATTTTTCAATTAATATATACAATATACACACATATCTTTATGCTGTATCCCTAATGAGGTAGTCGGAGAAGACGCAGCACTGAACTTCGATTAATATTTTATTATAATTGATTTTATAATAATTAATTAACAATAATTTTACATTTAATAAACAAAAAATTATATTTTGATAACTTAAACGACATAATTCAAGGGCAAGTTAAGATGACAGCAGAAACTTAATTATTTATGGAGTCGTATTTTAAGCATTACTATTTTACATTATTTTAGTTTTTTTCGTAGTTTACAATTATTCTCTAGTCTCATTATATTTTTTCAAGTTAGTATATTTCTAATTAAGTGATAACATTTTATTGCAGTTTCATATATTTTTTTTTAGTGGTAAATAGGATTTTTAATGTTGTTTTTATCAATTATACTATGCCTCTAATGCATCCCCTATGAGAAATATGTGAAATAGTTATTTACAATGTTTTAACATAACATAACATAACATAACTTCACGCTGTATCCCCAACGGGGTAGTCAGAGAGGACGGAGCGCCAGGAGTCGCGGTCCTTACACACCTCTTTCGCTTCCTCAAATCTCATCATTCTCCTCACACATTTTCGCCTAGGTATGCGAGTGCTTTTGACATTTCCGTCTGCTAACACTCTGGCTATTTGATCTTCATAAGTCAGCCTTGGTCTTCCTTGGCTTCTTTTACCACTCACTTTCGCTCTGTATATTTTCTTCGTCAGTCTTTCATCACTCATTCTTTCAAAACAAACATACAGTGTTTTAATTACAACATAATGCATTTGATAGCCAAAACATTATAAAGATAATTAATTAGACACATGATTAATGATATGATTTAAAATTATTACTTACCAGCCATGTACCTCATCGCCACACCGACACTTTGACTAAATACTTGTGTGCACAATTTCACTTTCATTTTTTTTATTTTGTTTGGTACTATATGCTCTGCAGTCAACTTCGATACTAGGCTAACACCTTGGTATGCCGGTCCTCTCCTGTACATGGTTTCTAAATGGGACCATTTGGCTCTTTTAATTTTATTTTGGAAATCGTATTGTAAATCTTTTGTTAAAAGATTATTTCGTAATCCTTTCAGGAGATGAGGAGGGTCAATAATGGGATAAATCTTCTTCATATCCATTTCAAAGAAGCCACCTTTGTAATTTTTTTTCTTTTTTTATATATTCCACTTTTGTCTCTTCGAGTAAATTGTTAATAGCTGTCATATTGGTGGCACCTTGGTCACAAACAGTAGCAAGAACAATTAATCCAGTGGCCATAACTTTTTCGATGGTAATTTTTATCTGGTTCTTGAGACTATGTGTTTTTGTAGTTCCTGCACAGAATGTGAAAGCCACTGGTTGTTTGTACTTTTTGTGTATGCCCTTTACCATAAATACCAATACATGGTCACAAAATATATTATTTCTCTCGATGCCATTGTCATTAACTCCTAGTATGACATCATTAGTTTTGTCAAATGCAACTCCTGCTGCAATTGCCATTTCATCAAACAGCAATGCACAATATCTATGATGTTCAGGCATTTCATCAACCATTTTTTTTAAATGTTGAAATAATATATAATTTATTCCTGGAAATAGTTGAACTGTGTAATATTTTGTCTAAAGTTCTCTTTTTCGGTAAAATACAGATTTCACTGAGGAGGCGATAAGCTTTTGGGTTTGGCTTATAAATAGACAATGCTAAAATTTTTTCTTCGAGAGTAAATCTTCGCCCTCTTGGCCTTTTCCCAAATTGTCCAATTTGTATTTCAAAAAATGTCTGAGCAGCTGGAGACATTCTAGAGCTCAAACGTTCAAAAGCTTTTGTCATCCTAATATTACTTGCCAACATTAACTTTCTTTTTAAAATATCTTTGCTTTTCTGGCACTTTCGCAATTTTAATTTTGTATCTGCGATAACATTTCGCAATTCTCTCTCGGTCTTGCTCATTGTTTTTTGCACCCTTGACCGTGGTACTGAAAACAAAGAAAAAGTAAATAGACGTTAGTTTAAAATAAAATAACTCAAGACAAGACAAGAACAAGACAAGAAAGACAAGACAAGAACTGCCATACTAAAATCCTCAGTCAAGTATAAGTAATAAATATCAACGTTAAATTATGTCAGTTTTAAAAATTCCCGCGAATTACTTGTCAAACGAAACTGAAGAATAAAACAGGTTTTTGAGCCCAAGTCGTGACCAATCAGTGCTTTGCCAGTCGATCGACAGTAACTTGCTCTCGTGGCAAAAACAGAGTAATCAGTCGTCACGCTCTCACGCGTTGTCTTGCAACGTGGCTTGCAAGTTCTCCTTCTTACTAGTGGCAAAATTTGATATAGATATAGGTAGTTTAGTATGATTTGTATTGCAGTTAGTATGAAGCGAAAAGCCCAGCTTTCATACTGAACTTCGTACAGATTCATATAAGTAAAATCTGAATGAAATGCACAGAGTACGTACGAATGAGATGGGAACAGCTCGCATTGTGATTCAACTTCGTTATTTACACCTAAATATTTATTTGTTTGAACAGGTGGACAATGTATTTTTTCGAATTGCCATCACAAATGAGTTAATTTGTAATAAAAAAAAATGCTATGTTTTTCATTGTGAGGATTTAAAGTGTACACAAGTTTTAATAGGCGAAGAAAATGTAAAATCTTTGAAATTTGCATAGAAAAACAACATATTGCATCGTTAAAACCTATGCCCTGATTTATGCATTACTGAGGTGCTAAATTGCTTAAAAGGCAATAACACAGTGTAAAATGTATGTTTTTCTGACTAGTAAATCGCATAGAAGTCAATTTAATAGATCAGTTTACGAAACTCGTTGGATTTTTGGCTGTTCTCACACCAAATTATAGGTAGGCACTATAACAATGAAATAAGTAAATTTATTAATATTTTTATGACAACAGATATTATATCTTCTGATATAATTGAATATAATGGCTATGAAGATGTTTAGTCATAGCCAATTTGACAGAATATAGTAAATCCATAAACTGAATCTATCCTAATGTAAGAAAAGATAACTCTCAAAGCCAGGTTGGCATAAAATTTTCAACTTACATTAGGGATGGTAAGCTATAATAGTTGTAAACTCAATATGTAGCAAATAAAAGTATTTAGCTTACCATGTTCTATGTTCATAATATGGGACTCAGTAGAGGTACTAGGTTGTGGTGACACTGGTGTTTCACGAGCCTGTGATGCAGATGATAATGGAGCCTTTGGTTGATCAACAATCATTGGAAGTGGCATTCTCAGTGGGCCAACATGTACACCTGAAACAGGTTGATTTAGTATTAATAGCGTAGGGTAACTTTAGTTCTTTAATTGAAAAATTGTCTTCACCTGGCTGAAAGTCTATGTACATGTCATAATGTCTTTATATTATTATTCTTACAAAAGATATACAGCATATATATATAATATTAAAATGGATTACAGAAAACTTGTTAACACACTATTAAGGCAATTTACATCTTCCATCCCTCGAAAACGCACTCCCTAAATACACATACAATTAACATACACACATTAACATACACATACAATTAATATTTTTATTATAATTAAGTCAATTGCAGTTAATTCAATTCAATTTAAAAGTGTAATTATGAGATAAGCCTATGTACTTTTTCAGGTTCAAAAAATTACTAAGGTTGCTATATATGTTGCAGAGCTATTTGCAGGAAAAGAGTGATGTATGAAAACTTAAATAACCATGATAAAAAATGCAAGAAAAAATTAAATTAAAATACGTAGTTATTTTTGGTTTTTAAAAGTTCACCATAATGTACTGTCAGTCCAGATGAATATAAATTGCCAATACTTATTGGATTGCTTGTTGTCTCTTCAGTGTGATACTCAATGACACGACGATGTGGTTAAAAAAAGTACATGCTTGCTAATACTATTTAGACTATAATAATATTTATAAAAGTTTAATCTATCTAGTAATAGCTATTAGATACAATATAATGCACATAAACTTTTAACAAGTAACAATTTCATGGTTCAATGTGTTCCTATATCAACCTTTTCTTGCAAATAACTTTGTATTTTTATCTGTTTGTGTCCCAATAAATTTAAATAGATTTTATCATGCACTTTTAAATTAGAAGAAAAGAAAATGGTGGATGTTGAGTATGACAGGCTCCAAACAAAAATCTTCAAAGCCCTTTAGCTGCAATAAAATCCCTTAACCTTGCTTACAATAAATTTAATAACTGATATTATAATGTCCAATGTATTTGAATATAATGAAGGTCTATGAAGGTAGGCTATAACAGTTATAAACTCGACATAATATTGTGTAGCTTTTAAATCTAGTACAAAAAGCTTACCATGTTCTATTTTCATAATATGGGACTCAGTGGAGGTACCAGGTTGTGGTGACACTGGTGTTTCACGAGCTTGTGAAGCAGATGATAACGGAGTCATTGGTTGATCAACAATCATTGAAAGTGGCATTCTCAGTGGGCCAACATGTACACCTGAAACAGGTTGTTTTAGTATTAATAGCGTACGATATTTAGTTCTTTAATAAAATTGGCTTCACCTGTCTAAAAAACTATGTATATGTATAATTCTTAGACAAGGTATCTATTCAGTATATAAATAAATAAATAATATTAAATGGATTAAAGGAAACTTGTTTACACACTATTTACGGACACAATTAAAACTATTATATGAAACTTGACTTGAACTTGACTTATGAAATTGATGCCAGACTAGCACTTTTATTCACAAACTTTCAAAAATTTTGTTCCCTACTGGAAATATTTAACATACACATACCTGGTATATGAAGAGTTGGAATTGCCAAAGTTGTAAGTTGCTGATTTGGAAATGTAAAGACTTCTTCAAAACGTCTATGACATACTCGTCTATTTTTATAAATAAACATAGTCTTTTCCAACAATATCACCTCCAATCTTCATAACCCATGTGCGGAATCTCTCAATGTTATTAGGGTCACTTGGGTTTGGAAACTTGTGCAGAGGCACATCTGAAATAGTTAAACTTAACTTTTAAAGACAACGTATAACAAATGATAACACAATTTCATTCCTCTCACAAAGTTTTTTAACATAATTGTCACATTTTATGTTTATTTTATTTTATATAAAAAAAGGCAGATTCAGACCATACACCTTCTGACTACAGATGAAACGTCCATAACATACTCCCCCAAGGACTATGTCCTTATACATGTGGTAATGGACAAAGCTTGAAGATAGTTCATGTATAAACTCCAGATGTGTATTGCGCATATCATAGATTCTCGTTAAATAATCCTGACCAGGATGCTTTTTTAAGATTCTACTACCTACTAGCCAACTACTGGGTGGTAATCGCAAATCTTTCAACAGCACCAAATCTCTAACCTCAAATTCTTTGGTAGTATGTGTCTATTTGGGTTGCTGTTGTAATCTGCTCATGTATTCGGTTTGCCATTTTTTCCAGAAAGTTGCAACATTATCTGTATATTCTGCCATCTCCACAATGAGTTCATGTTCAGGTCTGTATAATTTCTCTCCAGAATGCTGATCAAGGGTTCACTTATCGAGAAATGGCCAGGAGTTATAGATTCTAAACCTCCAGGATGATCACTCTTTGGTGACAGGGGTCTTGAGTTAAAACACATATATCTTCCGCTGGGAAGTCTGGCCACTGTTTCCTCATATATTTCTTCTGCTCTAGCTTCTAGTGGGGTGAGAGTGTCATTATCCTCAGACTCTAATCTCTCTGTCTACCAAAATTTCTGTAGTACTATATCCAATGAAATACTTAAATGCATGCTTACTATACCATATAATAAAATTGTTTACGACTGAACACTCCTCCAGATATAATCCAACTCAACCGTGTTTGTTGAGCAATTGGCGATCCTAGTTCTCCTCTTATAACTCCTCCACTCATTAATATCTCTGTGTAGATATTTACTCTGAGCAACATATGTACGGAATCAGGTTTGTGATATGTAGGGTCTGCCAATGTTAAATGTTGTAAGTGTGGCCATTGTTCTAGACTCATTTTTTGTGCAGGTAATATATCTGTTACTCATTTCACTATGTAAGCTGTGTAGCGAATTTTGAAGTTGATAACGATTCTCAAATATATGTCTAACTCTGAAGCAAACTTAATATGGGCAGACATCTGATCAATGCCCATTACATGACCTTCAATTGGTTTTTGATGCAATTGTAACCTTTTCACTGTTGATTCACAAATAAATGATATTTGTGAACAGGGATATATCACATCTCGGACGAGCTGTACACCTCTTTCCATTTCTATATTTATTAAAGCAGTAGCCATTGATGCATTTTAACCTCGTGTACTTAAATGTGATCGAATGAAGTCATGAAGTCTCATTGTTCTCTCTCTGTTTGTGAGAATGAAGTATCGAGTGATACTCTTCTTACAATAGTCACATGATGTTTTGTTTTTACAAAACTTAACAGAATGTTTTGCAGACAGACAATTGAAACACAAATGGTTGTTTTGAACATGTTATACCTTCTTCTTTACACTTAATTTATTAAATTATTTACAGAGATACGGCAAGTGATTACCTTTACAAAAGGTACATTGTGAACTGCTTCAAGTAGGAAAGTTTTAAAAAATGTTTTAGATTTTGTTGTACATTTCTCTTTAGAAGTCAAAGGATATGAATTAATCATTTCTAGAATGCAAAGTCTAGTCTCCAAAAATTTAGAAAACTTTGATAAATCAGATAATATTTCTACAGGTAAGGAACTAATGTAGAAGACATTGGTTCCCATGCTTTATATGATTCTTCACCCAACTTATTTACTATCAAATAAATTATCATTATATTCCAGTTACCTGTGTCAAAATCATTATTCTTAAGGTTATTCAAACATTCCGAGGTACTATGTAACAATTCTTTTATTCCCCTCGCTGTACCTGTGTTCAATTTTTTTTATATGTAAGCCGACTTATAGAATTTACTATGAATCTCTTATTATTGTATCTCTTTGACAAGGTATCTCAGGCCACATCGTAGTTAATTTCAGTCATTTGAATGTGTTTTAGTAAACATGCAGGCTCACCTGTCAAACTGCTATTTGAATAATGTAATTTTTGCACTTTGTTCAAGGACACATTATCATGAATCATGGATTTATATTTATCTCTGAAGGTACACCACTCACTATAATTCCCGTTGAACTGGGTAGGTATGTTCATTACTGGTAATTTAACTTCTTGGTAAGTACTTTCACTATTTTTATGTTTTTCAGTGCTTTCAATCGAAAAAATTATTTGGTTAAAAGCATTTAATTTGTCCTACATCTCCAATTTTATGTCTATATATACAGCATCTCCTTATAAGAACCAATATTTCGTGAAATACGAATGATTTGATTTCAAATCGCGTGTACACAATTTTATAATTTGATAATGATTGTCTTTAAATTTTTGCTAATATTTTTCTGTTTCTACTCCGGTTTGAATACATCCTTTTGTTTATCGAGATTTTGATGACTTTTTGAAATTAATTGCAGTTTTCTTGATTAAATCTAAAATATTTTCTTGTTTCAATACAAACGCCTCCATTGTACTGATAATTTGCCTTGATTATCGTAAGATATTTGTTTCGTTTATGTTCCACCAGTTCACAAAATGCTCATTAACCTCAATCATTTTCGTTTGGATCAATTTGCTAAGCTTAACTTTTAAATATAAAGTAAAACAAAAAACGATAACACAATTTTATGCAATTTTATTCGTCATTAATTTTTTCTTTATTAAGGCATTGGCAGCAATACCATCAGCCTAAGACGTAATTGCCCTGCTGGAGAAACACTTGTTATAAAATTATAATCACACACAGTTTGTTATGGGTGAGAAATACGAGAAAATGATAAATTTAAAATGATTTTTTTATTTCAGAAAGTGAAAGAAGTACGTAAGGACTGTGATGCTTGACGTTCCGTTTTCTCTGACTACCCCTTTAGGGGTACAGTGTGAAGATAAGTATGTATGTTAAAAATGATTTAAAAGTGTACAGAAGTTGTATGACTTAGTGTTATCTTAAATGTATAAATACGTTTAAGCAAATCATATAACATAACGGATATGATAATTAGATCGAGGTAAAATTTACTAAGCTTAATTCACACCTTCGGTAAAATTTATGTATTTAGTGACACAATTTATTTTATAATGGTTGTACTCTTATAAAGTTTTCTTATTTAAAACGTTTTACGTTTACTATGTAATTTACGAAACCATTATACTTTATAAACCATTGTACTTTACGAAAGTTTTCACGAGCTTTTTAAGAATGTTGTATTATGTAACGGTCATGATATTTACAATCTTAATATAGAACTTTCACAAAAGTAGTTGTATACGAGACATACAATATAAATTTCACTTGTAAGACATGAATGATTACAAAACATCGAGATTTAGGAATCAAAATTGTCTATCACAGTTTTGTACATTTAAAATCTAATTTAGCTTCGCCTGTTCAGTGAATTTTCTATATTCACAAAAATGGTAATTATTCGGTATAGAAATAGCACCTAAGTACGTACATTTAAAATTTAATTTAGCTTCACCTGTTCAGTGAATTTTCTAAATTCACAAAAATGTTAATTATTCGGTGTAGAAATAGCACCTAAGTTAGAAGTGTGCATATTTTAAGAAAGATTTTTCTTATCTCCAGTAACTTTTTTGAAATAGACGCAATTGATTCTTAACCGTCGATATGATAAAAGTAAATTATTCAAACTTACCCTCTCCACGGACTACTGCGCAGCCAAGTACACAACACGATTTTTGAGACATAGTGCTCAATACGGTACTTATTACACACAGATAAATCAATCTTAACGTCCTATCGTAATACACAAAACAAAAAAAACAAACGTCCTATATAAACTAATTAATCTGTGGTCCTATCGTAAAACACAAAAACAAACGTCCTGTCGTGAATTTGATCACTTACACGTTCGGCGGGAAATTTCGATACTAAGGCGGAGGAGGAAGCTCAACTTAACGTCACTTAGCAGAGAAAGTAGTCCAACAGTAATAATAACAGTGAAATTAAACAAACAGTAAAAAATACAACAATCATAAAAGAAAGAAAAATTAAAAGGCAATATGAAACACATTAACAAATAAGGTAATTTTTTTTTTCTTTCTTTATGGCATGGCGCACAGTTTAGCGCATTTGCCAATATCACGTATTAATAAGTAAAATCACAAGTATATTAGTTTTTTCTTATCGTAAAACTCCTCCAGTAAGGTGATAGTAAGCTTTACTGAAGTTATAAAGGACTTCTTGAAAGAGCGTGAAAACTTCAGCTACATATGTTTATTTAGACCTACTCCATTCTTTTCACTTAAACAGAACTTCAAAATGCAATATACTATCACTATTGTACTTTAAAACTCCCAAAAATGTAAAAAATAGAAAATCTAAACAAAATGTCAACCTCACTTCTCTCGTTCCCACCAAAAAGTCCAAATAAGGTAATTGAAGGTAACGGAAGATTTCTTCCTAGGGTTACCAATTCCTACAAATTTTTCCTTCCAACTGCAAGTCGGGGTGTACCCCTAAAAATCCCCTAAAAAAATTAATGCATTTAACTTTGAATTTTTTTTTATTTCTATTAGTTTTAATTAAAGCCACTAAAAGCAATTCGCGAAAAATCTTTTACGATTTAGCCTCTAATTATGGTATAAATGTCATAAGCGCCACATTTATTTACATTATTGATAGAAGTGAAAAAATACATCGTTTCAAAAATAGTTTTAAAAATTATAATTAAACAAGTTGTTGAAATTTAAAAGTAAGATTAATTAAATTGTCGATATTAATTAGCTTCCGCCCATTCGGGTTTTATAAATCATCTTATGTCTCATAAAAAATTTTAAGTATATTTTGTGCTCCTGAAATTATCCCTAAATACATTAGGTTTCAAAAAATCCCATTTCACGTTTTTTCCTACCAAATTTAGGGGGAAAGCCCCCAAGCTGGGACCACTCGATTGTTATTAAATTGATTTTGAATTTTTATTTTTACGTTTTTCCCTTAAATGGAAAGGCAAAGAAAACGATATCCATACAGTTGACGTCTTTAGCAACGGATTATTCTCACATCATTGATGTATTTTTCAGTGATTTTTCACATTATTTCATTCAATTATATTATTTTTTGAGTTACTTAAAATTTAACATTTGATTTTAATTATTCCACATATAGCACTACAGCGTAGGTACTTAGGGCACTGAAAACGACTAAAATGAACATCTAGAACTATCTCATAAAATCTGAAAAACAACCCATTTTTCGCTGTTCTATAATTCATTTCATCTCTTTTCTTCCTTTCTTTTGTATACTAGCAACTCCAAAGGAAACAAAAGGATTGTTTGCACATCGCAAACATTTTTATATATGTGAAATTGAGAAATTGAAATAATAGGAAGAATATATCTATTTACTACTGAAGATATCAGTTGTATGAGCACAGATTCTCTGCCTTCCCTTTCAAGGGAGGATCGTGCGAACAACAACAACATAACTATTATCCATAAAATTTATAAACCTATGGTATTATCATAATAGCGCCACCTATTGCACTTATTAAGCTTAGGCAGGAATGACACGGTTTATCGTAATAGCGCCACCTAATGCGCTCATGAAGTGTAGGCAGGAATGACATGAGTTTTCTTTGAACTACTCACTAGATAGCGTTGTATTGCAGTTTCACATAAAATGTTCCAAAATACATCAGCCTGGCGCGGACTGCCGACGGATGCGTGGGGCGTGCTGTGCGCCCCGAACACTGACACGTCGATATCGTACTCCGAAAGTACTTGTTTAATCCAACGACTAATTGTTGGTGTTGTAGCTGGTTTATGTGGCGGTTTATGTGTTATTAAAGTTTACCTGCGGTAGCTGTTCTTTCGCTGTCCGTTATGGAAATGTAATCCCTTAATGTTGTAGTAGGACCTATTGAAATATTTTCCGAAAAAAAAAACGGCAATAATAGTACGGGTTGTTCCCGACCTGGTGCAGAAGTTTTGATTATATCGGTAATTATAATTTTTACACCATTATCAGAGAAAGAAATATTTTCAAGTTTAATTAATGGTAATGTTTGAACTCTATGTGCTGTACTAATAGCTAGCAGAATCGTCAATTTTTTCGTCATTTTTATTAGACCTATCTCGTTATTTGGAAACCAAACTTTAATGTGATTAAGTATTAACTGAGAATCCCATGTGTGCGTGTATTTAGGGCTATTAAGTTTTAATTTATAGGCTCCTTTTAAGAAGCACTTTACTCTATCATTTGAGCCGATATTCTCTGTGAATTAAGACTGCCATATGAGCAACCAGAATTAAATTTCTCTAAAATGTTAATACAGCAGGTATTGATGGCTAGGGATACGGAAAAGGAATCGATTCCTGTAAGGTATCGATACTTTGCTTGCGATACCAAGTATTTTAAGTATCGATACTTTGTTTTCGATACTGAACCGAGTATCGATACTATTCGTTGGTATCGATCCTTTGTAATCTCTCTCTATATTGTGCGTATTGTCAGAGTTCTACTTATATCCAAGGAATATATTAATTAATTAATGCGTGTAATCACATACATTTGTACATAGTTTATAGATTTGTGAATCTAAGTACGAGTGTTAATATTCCTATACGATTGCAAGTATTGCTGTTAATATTACATTTTTGAACTTTTAATTTTTATGACTTAGGTACATCTGTTGAAGACTCTCCAAATAAAAGTTTACCGCTGCGGAAATTTTCTCGTTTGAGATGACTAAGGACAAATATATTAGCATTAGTGTGACTGTGTAACTTTAGTAAAAGGAAAACAGGAATTATAATTTGATTTGATTATAGCGTAAAAAATCAATGCGAACAACATAAGCTAAAAAAATATTTTCATGGCAGTTGTCGGTGTTTTGATAGTAATCATTTCAAGAATAAGTAGCAAGTAACAACATTGGATTCATTTGGCCCGCATATCATGCAAAGTTTTTGAAAATTGTTTTTAGGTATTTAGTATTTCATTATCCGTTATTATGTTATATTACATTTATATTCTTGTTAATGTTGACTGAAATAAATTAATACTTTTATTATACCGCCTCCATTATATATCTGATTGTTAAATCTGAATAAAACTTAAAATTAAGCTTGAATACCATTTTTTTTAATAATAAAATCCAAAAGTATTCGATACCTTAAAGTATCGATACTTCTCTTTCGATACTTTGCATATCATCGATACATTTCATACGATACTAGTACTAAGTACAATATCGATACTTTCGTCACGATACCGTATCCCTATTGATGGCTTGAAGACATTAAAACTTTTATTACCACAGAACCGCCACCATGCTTTGTAAGTGACTTTGTACTGCTTTAATGTATTTTCGGAGAGCGATGCTAGCATTAATTCATGGATTTTTAATGGAGATCTCCATCGGGTGAAAGCGTGTTTGAAAACCGAGTGACATCCAGTGATGTTCTCTGCAGTGAGATTGTAAAATGAACTGATTAGGATTCAGGTATAAGATTTCAGAAATTCGTATGCTATGTAATAAAGGGAACCAAGGCTGCGAAGGCCAATTTGGGAAAACGAATATTCAGTCTGCCTTGTCGTCTATGATTTTTCTAATAGATTTTAAAATAACAGAAAACAGTGGGAAGGCGTAGATATACATTGATTGCCAATTCAAAGTAAATGCATCTACAGCTATAGCGTCAGGATCAGGTGTCCATGATACAAAACGACATTTGGTGTTAATTCGAGATTCAAATAAATCTATTTCTAGTTAAATGCGGTTACTAAAAGTTCCCACTTGGTATCGGGTTTACTATTCTGGACTCCACGTGCGCAAGATTTCCTTTGGTGTTAACATATAACGCAAAAATCCAAATGTTACGTTTCTCGCAGTAATACCAAATCTGTCGAGCAATATCATTAAAGTGAGGGAATTGAATTCCTCCCATTCGATTATTGTAACTGATAACTGTAGTGTTATCAATGCGTAATAGCACAGATTAATTAGGTAATAGTATCGAGTTTTTCATTCCGGCCAAAAGTTATTTTCATTCCGGCCAAAAGTTTTTAAACCTAAAAAAGCGGCTAAAAGTTCTAAATAATTAATATATCTTATATAATTAGTATATCTAAATATATACTTTTGCTCTGTGATTGACCATTTATCGTGAGCACGTTTATTGTTACGTACGGTGCTCTAGCCCGTGTTAGAAGACTCCGTGTATATCTCAAATTTATAATTCGAGTATAGGATTGATTTACATGTCGTTAAAATATTTGAAGTCCACCAATTTAAATCTTCTAGTATAATTTTAGGTAATCGGATTTCTTTGTCGCAATTGTTATTTTTTAGCAACGCTAGTTATTTCTCTCTTTCTAATATTTTGGTATATAACCATCCGTATTTTACTGCTGGACATGCAGCAACCAGTATTCCAATTAGTTGTGAATACTCTTTAATTGTACGAATTTGAAGTTTAGAAAACTTTTGAACTAACTGAGCGATATTAGTACGCTTATTATTCGGGAGGGATAGAGATAAGTTTTTAGAACCAAATATAAATCCTAAGTATTTTGTACATTGTTTGGATTTTAATGAACTTTTTTCAAAATTAATAACGAAATCAAAAACGTTACGTGGAACTGAAAATTCCCTGTTGAATGGTATACAAAGACCAACTATTATCTAATTTACAGCGACTGTGTTAAATGTAATAAGACCAACAATTAATAAAGTGGCTAATTCTGCCAGCATGTACCTGAGAAACTATGTTGAAGCACGTGGTTTGTTCGTTGTCGTTGACGATTTTTTCGCATTTGGTTACGTTGAAGTGTTCAAATACGAGCGGCGATTCGGGTAATCATTGATCCTGCTCAGCTGCTTCTGTTCGACGGGTAGCGAGGCGGAGTAATCCAGTTTCCCGCATTGAAATTACGTTGACCTTGCGAGTGGAATGAAGTTGTAGGCTTCGGAGTCATCTTCTTTATTTGTTGATCCTGCTTTTGAATGGTCTTCGCCGCTTTGATACTCTCAGACAAATTCTTTTCGAAGAGAGTATCGTCTCTATCGGGGTTCTGAATCGCATGAAGAATTGTTTTATTCAGACTTGGTGTAAGTCATTTTATGCGGTTTTGTGTAAAAAACACATGCAAATCTGACAGAATGCATCCATTACTAATATGATGGATTGCTTGCTTTTTATCGTCGCCCCTTAAAAGTGTGTCCAGTCCTCTATTAATGGCAGTTATACCTGACCCGAGTTGCTGTTGCAGAGTTATTAAATTCTTGTCTCTATTTCTTACTAGTTCAGGAACTGCAGCAGAAATTTCTGCATTCAGTTTGGGGGCTTGTAGTAGTTTACAATTCTCGGGTATGAGGTAGTTCTTTAAGAACTTTCCTTTGTTATCTTTTTCGAGTCCTCTTTTCAATAGGGTAAGCCAAATTTTTGACAAGTTCTCGTGAATTTTTTGGCCATATTCTGGGGTATCATTTAAGCTTTCCCCAAGAGCTTGTAAAAGGTCTGGGTCTAAGTCTGATTCTTGGGACTCGGCTGAACATGTTGATTGTTCTGCCTGTGTTGCAATAGTTGGTTCAGTTGTTAATATATCGGCTCGTTCTTCTTCAGAACTGTGAGCCATCTCTGTGTTAACTGTCGTCTCGATGACGATTTATCTTTGGAGACTCGCAGTCAACCCCGAAAAGAGTTCCTTAGAATAAAATTGTGCTGACTGACTCGCAGTCAGCCCCAGTGACTTATTGTCATAGTTAATGATTCATAGTTGCTCCCCACGAGTGCTTAAAAAAAATAAGAATTGAATCTTTAATTTTTTGAAAGGTACGATACATGAACTTACCCTCATTTTCGTTGTTAGAATCATTATCGATTATCCGCAATCGGCGGTAGTTGCGTTTGCGTGTATTTTTTCCTTCTATTCTTCTAATTTTTTCTTGATAATGTTTAATTTTTTCTTCCTCGATACGTTTCGGCACTTTTACCCACGAACTCAATAACTACATAACACCATACTGAAGAGCTACAGTCGTCACTGTGCACGAAAACGGAATGAACCATTAGCGAAAGTTGAACCTTGTCGAGTGGTAATGGAAGGGGTTGCCTATCTTGCCAATTTTTTTTTGTCAATTGAGTGTCTTTTAAAATATGCACTAGTCCCCTGTAGGATTACGGTATTACGTGGTAAATATTATATCTGAAAAATGAAGCGATGAAATATAATATAAAGATAACTATTACTAGTACTATTTTAGGATTGCAGTTTCGTCAAGTTACACAGTATTTTTACTGACTTCTGGAGAAAATTCTGAAGGAAATCCTTTTACGAATTTTGCATGGCAGTCGGCAGCAGAGTTACCAGGAAATTTTATAGGAGCATGGCTAGCAGATCATGTTGGACGTCGTTTTGCAAGTGCGTCTTCATTCGCCACAACCGCTACAATGTGGATCTTGATAGCTTTGCGTGAAAACAGTAAATATTTTTGTTCAATTACCCCAGACTTTTTTTATATAATCAGTTTGTAATAAATGATATTGCTAGTCGTTTTTTGTATCTTTTCTTTGACTTACGTATTATGTCTGATCTGATAAACTATCGACAACGTTAAAAATATTTGTTAAAATATCTGTTACAGGTAATTATGCATGGGTTGAAAATTCGTGGCTAGAATTTCTATTACTCATTATTGGCAGATTATCAACAACGGTTTCGTATTATATGATTAATTTGTTTAATATGGAATTGTACCCCACATCTCTTCGGCAGTCTGGAATGTCTTTTGGAAATGTATTTTCTAGTGGAGCGTCTGCAATAGCTCCATATATATTGTATGTGGTAAGTAGAGGTTTCAAAAGTTTCAGCTTAAGTACTTAAATGAATACGGACGAGATAAAAATAATTACATTATAATGTCAAATATTTAATTTTACACCGTTCCCACCTACGTAAGTACATAATATATCGATTAATACTTAAATCAGTGGTGGTAGCTGCGGTGAGTAATTATCGACTCTCGAAGTTCACCTAATGTATAATACATACATACCTGCATATTTGCATGCAAACATCCATGCATGCATCATTATGCATACTCACGCTGTATCCCTAATGGGACAGTCATAGAGGATGGAGCACCAAGTACCGCGGTCTTTACACACTTCTTTCGTCTCCTCAAATCTCATCATTCTCATACTTTTGTCTAGGTATGTGAGTGCTTTTGATATTTCCGTCAGCTAACACTCTGGCTTCTGCTACTACTCACTTCTGCTTTGCAGATTTTCTTCGTCAATCTCCTATCGCTCATTGTTTCTATGTGTCCGAGCCATTAAAGCATTCTTTTCTTCATTTTTACGATAACACTGTCGACCAACCTAATAAGTGCAATAATGACAAATATTCAGAGCGGTATCTCATATTTAGAAGAAAATTTTAATCTAAGAATCCAGCTTGGTTGGACTGAATCCAGAAATTTAAATTACTATAGCGAATTTGTTTTTTCGGTATGCCTAATATCTCATTGCCTATAAAAGAGACTTTTATAAGCACATGTTGCCAGTAGTGCAGCACGATTGTCTTACTGTTGTGTTGTATTGTTGTGTATATGTGGTCTTATTCGATGATAATCTACGAGGGAGCTTTATGTCCAGTAGTGGACGTCTGCGTCTGATATAGTATATTAAGGAGTATATTAACTTATGTACTGTAGTAATAATTTATTCAAACATAAAGAATAATCTAACTCTTTTATGCAGGGTCGCCAAGTGGACTCGCGCTTACCTAATTTTATACTATCAGGAATTTCAATATTGGGAGTCGCGTCTTCACTGTTGTTACCTGAGACATTAAATGCAAAATTACATGAAAATCTAGAAGATGCAAAGTATTTTGGAAAAGATTCTAGAAAATATTTTTCGCTTTTTAAAAAACATCAGTCAACACAAGAAGAACACAATATTTAGTGGGTAATGGTAACGACTGGGTTAATTTAAAAGAATAAGTATATCTTGTTTATTGCAATAAAACCCAATCCAGTTGTACGTTGGCTGGAGCTTAAACATGTATTTAGTGATTGTTTTGAATACTATTAATAAATAAGGCGACATGACTTCCGTGCTCGATTACGAATGAAATAAAAACAAAGTGTTACATCCTCACAAATACTAGGTTAATAATTATAATGTATACATAAATGTATTATGTATATAACGAAAGAGACTAGATCATGTTCGATCGATTGATTCAATTCGGTCGAGCGAGTGGACATGAGCGAAATAACTTATTTCGACCATGTCGAAAGTTTCAGTAAATAGATTACATGCGTGCATCATATCGCATACTTGACTTAATCTTTGCCGCCGGCGGCTAACGGCGTCCGTAATTATACAGTTTACTTATACTATGGTGTGAATCAAGTCTGCCATATTCAGTCAGTACAACGTCATCTGGTAACTGTCAAGTATTTTAAAATGAAAGATGGCTTTTTGGCGGGAACGGGAGAATGAGGTTGCATTTTATTTCGATTTTCTATTTTTTACATTTTTAAGTTTTAAAGTACAAAAGTGATGGTATATTGTGGTTTAAGTTTATGTATAAGTGAAAAGAATAGAGTAGGTGTAAATAAAAATGTGTTACTGAAGTTCTCGCGCTCTTCCAAGAAGTCCTTTATAACTTCAGTAAAGCCTACTATCACTTTATTGGAGAAGTTTTACGATAAGAAAAACTAATTTGCTTGTGATTGTGATTCTACCATGGACGTATCACTCTGATTTTACTTATATGTGACATTGGCAAAAGCGCTAATCTGTGCGCCATGCCATAAAGAAAGAAAAAAAAATTATCTGTGATAATTATAGATCGGAATAGGTAGGGGACTTTTTGGCGGGAACGGGAGAAGTGAGGTTGTCATTTTATTTAGATTTTCTATTTTTTACATTTTTAGGAGTTTTAAAGTACAACAGTGATAGTATATTGTGTTTTAAAGTTCTGTGTAAGTGAAAAGAATGGAGAAGATCTAAATAAACATGTGTAGCTGAAATTTTCGCGCTCTTCCAAGAAGTCCTTTTTTAACTACAGTAAAGCCTACTATCACTTTACTGGAGGAGTGTTAGGGAGAATTAATGTTTCTTCAGTAGTTTCGTCATTAGGCTGTTGGTCTTGTTACCAATGCCTTAAGAAATATAAATAAATAAATAATCGGAATAGGTAGGGTTTTTTTTTAGTACTTGCATCATTAACGTTATCAAAGTTCGGATAAGTATCCGGAATCCGGAATGTAAGATTAAATTTTCGTGTTCATATGATTTTTAGATTATGGTTTAGTAAAATTAAATACTTTTTAAACAGTTTTTATTGTTTGGAAGTGTAAGTTACAATTTTTACACACCATTAAAATTGAACAAAAAGGGAAAATTGAATACGAGTACAATGAAATTTCTTAAAGTAATTGAAACAAAGTTATATTAATGGTTTAATAAGATGTACATGGTAATTTTTTTACTACAATACTGAAGACAAACTAACAATAAAAAAGCTAAGTCAATAAAAGTCGAGTAAAAAATAAATGAAATCTAAAGCCCGGTTAGCCACAATGAGAGCCTAGTGAGTTAATAGAAAGGGTTAAAATAAATACTGATCTGAGCATTCAATATAAATTCGCCCCTAAGGTCTCTTTTCCTTAATTATTCCATCCATCTAATCCATCCGATCCGATAGAAGAAGAATTGGCTTCTTCAGTCAGATCGGACGCTTTGATTAAATTACAATAAATAATCATGATTTATTCAACATTTTCGGGTTTTAGTCTATTTCGCTTAACTTACAGGAACCATTTATAAATAGAAAATGATCTTTCTACATCTGCAGATGTTAGTGGGGAAAATTTGTAAAATTGTGTGATCGGTTTCAATTATTGTACTATATTCTCTAATGAAGTCTAAGTCTGGATTCCTGTCTATAACCTTTTCAAGTTTAATTTATATATTACTCACACACACAGGTGGATATACTTTTCATTTGAAAATATATTATATTACTATATTACGTTTTTCCGGATATCGGAAATAACGGAAAAATCTATCTGAGCATATCCATGTTATGCGAACGTTGCGAAAAGTACATGAAAAAGCTCTACCTATTCCGATCACTGGTGATAATACTATATTATTCGTAATAATATAATGTGTATTGTATTGTTGTGTGCTATGTAATGTTCAATATTAGTTAATTGTTTACTAATAATAAGATAAATTATTAATAAATCATTAGTAAATACAATAGTAATGTATACACAAATATACTCATACGTATAGGTACCGCATTACGTTTACTACTATTTAATGCCTTACACACCTTCTAATTTGTTGGAACAACATTCCTAGGGATGCCGATCTGAGATCGATTAATGGAAGAATCGATGATTCGGTCTCGAGCAGGGAATCGATCCAGTGAATAGACGACAGGCACTCTAGGTGGTGTGGTTTCTCTGTGTGCAGCTATTTAAAAAATTGAGCGACACAATTAGTCAGTCATTGGAGCGACATCACTGACATGTTGTGTATACGTTGTACAGGGTCTATCCAATGACTAAGGAAACTAAAGGACATGGCATTTTGATCTATAGCAACATTTAGTTATATATATTCTAACGCATAACATTCAAATGTAGCGTTGTCTCTTTTTGACTTATGGCTTCTTGTGTGTGTAAGAGAAAACAACAGTACTTTTCTCAAAAACTAATTTTTTTATGTTACATCATTGTAATGTCAAAACGTACCGGTCCGCCATTTATTGCGACACGCTGACAAGTACACGAAGTGTCAAAACATATCAATGGATTTAATATTTTTTAATGTTCTGTGATTTTGTGCTGGATATTGGAACTGTTGTTAAAGGAGAAGCTAGCATAATGCCACAATAATTTCTAAGTGTAGTGTGTTAGGATGTGGCTCGAGGAAAAGCAATAATCAACGAAATCTATAATTGTACTGGTACGTAACAGAAATTCATTAATTTAGTCTGATGTCGTATATATTTCCATCGTAATTACTATGTTTCTTAGTTTACTGTATTATAGTCATGTATATTTTTAGTTATTAGCAGTTTTTATTCATTTAATACAGTAAATTACTTCATATCAATTTTTGTTGTTATAGCAGTTAGGGCTGTTCATGTATCTATTTAAAAAAATATCGATAAATACAGGTATCATGTTTATAAGTCGTAATTATCTCGTTTCAGATAACCATCATGTATTATTAGAGAAAAAGAGTGGCTTGACATAATCGGAAAAGAAAATTGAAGCCATATGATATATACATACGAGGGCAATTCAGAAACTAACCTCCGGTTGATTGAAAAAAATACACCAAGTTAAGTAAAAATATTTTAATATATACATCTTACAACTACATCTTTGCACTATTTTTCGACATAGTCTCCATAACGATTGAGGCACTTATCGTATCTCTTCACAAGCTTTGAAATTCCTTCTGCATAAAAATCACCCGCTTGTGCCTTGAGCCAGCCTGTGACCGCATCTTTGAGCTCTTCGTCGTCATCAAACCGCTGGGACCCGAGCCATTTCTTCATATGCATGAAGAGATGATAATCGCTTGGCGCCAGATCTGGGCTGTAAGGTGGATGGTTGAAAACGTCCCACTTGAAGGACTCAAGAAGGGCTGTTGTTCTGCGAGCAGAGTGAGGACGGGCGTTATCGTGCAAAAAAACGATACCGGAAGTCAGCATACCACGGCGTTTGTTCTGTATAGCCCGTCGTAATGTTTTTAGTGTTTCACAGTACACGTCTTGATTAATGGTCGTCCCACGTTCCATGAATTCAACCAACAACACCCCTTTGGCATCCCAAAACACCGTTGCCATCAGTTTTCTGGCAGAAAAATCTTGCCGGGCTTTTTTTGGTTTGGTAGGCGAATCTGAATGTGCCCACATCTTTGATTGTTCTTTTGTCTCAGGGTTCACGTACTTAATCCAGGTTTCGTCACCAGTCACGATTCTGTTTAACAATGGTTCTCCTTCGTCCTCATAACGTGACAGAAAGTCTAATGCAGAGGCCATTCTTTGAGTTTTGTGGTGGTCGGTAAGAATTTTGGGCACCCATCGTGCACAGAACTTACGGTAACCCAATCTTGCTGTCACTATCTCGTACAAAAGAGTCTTAGAAATCTGTGGAAAATCAGTAGACAACTCCGCCATTGTGAAACGTCGATTTTCACGAACTTTTGCATCAACTGTCTGAACGAGTTCGTCAGTCACCAAGGATGGTCTACCACTCCTCTCTTCATCATGAACGTTTTCTCGTCCACTTTTAAATAAACGTACCCATTCACGGACAACTCCTTCACTCATAACTTTTGGTCCGTACACGGCACAAAGCTCACGATGAATAGCTGCTGCAGAGTATCCTTTGGCTGTAAAAAACCTTATAACAGCACGCACTTCACATTTGGCGGGATTTTCTATTGCAGCACACATTTCAAACTGCCACAAAAACTAAACTAGCGCAGGTACGATGTTCACTCGACTACGGCTTGATGCCGACTGACCTGCTGAGCGCGTGAATGCACAGATGGCGCGCTACTCCCCCCACTACCCGCACTGTGACCAATCGGAGGTTAGTTTCTGAATTGCCCTCGTACATATCTTCACGCTGTATTCCCAACGGGGTATTCATGATATATATTATGTTATTTGCATTTCGCAGAAACTTCTTTCAATAGAAAAATAAGAAAGTAGTTTTACGTATGAAGCATTACCCTCGCAAAGATTATTAGGAATCAGAGAAAATATTTAGAGTGGTACTTAATTACACTTACAACTTCAGAATCCAAATCCATGGCAATATAAATGGCAATGCGTTTGAAATTTGTAGTATAGTGTATAATGATAATGATTAATGAGAGAATAAACTTTACTTGCTTTGTACGTCAAACGCGAAATGAAAGTAAATTGAACAGATAGTGTGTGGACTATATTTTTAGCGTCAAATGCAATGACTAAGGAAACTAAAGGACATGAAACAAGTATAAAATAATCGTGCCATCTAAACTTCGAGTGTCGCAAACAAAGGCTGCCAATTAGTGATGTCCCAAATATCTACTATGTAGATGTTGTTCAGTCAGTTGTTGAATCGAGTTTTGTTACATCATCAGTATTGAATTAAAAATCATTTTGTATGATATCTTCAGAAAAAGGGAGGGCTTTTTTTGCATTATAGATTTTTACAAAAGTACTGAAATATTGTTCAATCTGAAAATAGCAGTCAGCGTACTTCGATGCTGTCGGCATATAATTAGAATAGCGCTTAAGGCGATTTTAAGGTGTTATTAGCAACGATAGCAACAGGCACTTTCAAGTATAGCCCCTTTCTGTCCTTCGATCATTTTTGTACGGAACTTTAAATGAACCCTACATACAAACAAATTACTTAGGTATCTCTTTTTGTAATACTTAATAGTACGTTCAAGATTATTACAGAAATAAAATTTGCTTTTTAAAAGAAACCCATATTTTTGTGAAGTGCTTTGATAAATGTTGAAGATCAATGAACATAGGTCACAGTAGTCGAAGAACAGCACAGTCCTTTGAATGCTTTTCTTTTCTTTACATGCATAACGTTACTTCTTCTAAAAGTGATGGTGAAATTAAAATAAGTGCTATGAGAAACATACATACGGACAGACTAAATCTATAGTCATAAACTTTGATAAACTAAATACTAGAATAATTAATTTTATAAAAATTAGTAGCCTTATCACACAGTAATTGGGAATAACAATTCAATTGTGAATAGAACACTGTGGACTGCTATTAGTCGAAGAATTCTCAAACTCAGTTAAGTACTTCCAGAGGTTATCCCATACATACAAACAAACAAATTTTATTTCTACATTGTGAAGAAATAAGTAGGTAATATTATAGTTTATAATATTATCTAGCGTAGAAAATCCACAACATACCGGCCCTTGGAATAAATCTTTTAAAAGTTAGATAGTAAATTGCTAGGCACTACAAGGGCGACTAATGTTAGTCTATGTTGTAAGGGGTGAAAGCGCTCAGTGCTATATATTATTATGCCTAAATAAAAGGTATTTTACTTCCAATTTTGGTTTTTAATTTTATTTTCAGATTCTTACACACGAATCACAGAGAACACAATCACAGTATAACAGAACAGAAAAGCATGCAAAGAGGACACAAATCACACCACAGACTATAATGGACATTAGTAATTACATCCTATAACTCTATTCTCAACAGACTAGTCATATCTAATGTACTATAGTTACATATTTTTACTGGGTTTGAAAATAGAACTGTTTGTTAATATTATTGTTGGTAAAATAATAATTATATTAAATACATTAAGTTTTTAATAACATATTTACAAAATAAATAAATATAGCTAACTAAATAGCACAATTTTTATTAAATAATTTCTGGATGAAACTTTTGAATACTGAGATTTGAATTTAAGCAGTTATTGTACTCATCATGCTGCTGTAGTTTTTTGTACGTCAAGAAGAGTGTAAAATAGTTTCTGACACCTTCGTCTCTTAATTCTGCTCTTTAAATTAAAAAAAAAAATCTTTAAATTGTACCGCATCTGGGTTATTAGTAAAACCACTACAAGCTCTTATTGGTCGCAAAAATAACTCGGCGTGGTCTTGATTCACATCATTCTGAAGCAGATATTTAGAACTATGCGCAGATTTTTCTCTCTCAGAAACATCAAAACCAAGTTCAGCCACATTCTGTAAACATTTAATATTTTCCTGTTACTTTTTCTCAATAGAGGATTTACATAGTCAGGAAATTAAAAAGTAATTAATTACCACTGTAAATATTTTCTCTGATTCCCAATAATCTTTGCGAGGGTAATGCATCATACTGTAAAATTATTTTCTTAATGTTCTATTGAAAGAAGCTGCTTCGAAATGCAAATAACATAAATATATAACATGAATACCCCGTTGGGGATACGGCGTGGAGATATGTATGTATATATCATATACATGTATGTAATTTTTACAGAGGTTTTAATTTTCTTTTCCGATTACGTCAAGCCACTCTTTTCCTCTAATAATACATGATGGTATTCTGAAACGAGATAATTACGACATATAAACATGATACCTGTATTTATCGATATCTTTTTAATATAGATATGGACAGCCCTAACTGCAATAACAACAAAAATTGGTTTGAAGTAATTTACTGTATTAAGAATAAAAACTGCTAATAACTAAAAATATACATGACTATAATACGGTAAACTAAGAAACACAGTAATTATAATTGAAATATATACGACATCAGACTAAATTAATTAATTTCTATTACGTACCAGTGCAATTATAGATTTCGTTGATTATTGCTTTTCCTCGAGTCGCATCCTAACACACTACACTTAGAAATTATTTTGGCATTATGCTAGCTTCTCCTTTATCAAAACAGTTCCAATATCCACCACGAAATCACAGAAACATTAAAAAAATTATATTCATTGATATGTTTTGACACTTCGTGTAAGCCAGCGTGTCGCAAAAAATGGCGGACCTGCACGTTTTGACATTTTGTAATGTTAAAACTTGCCGGTCCGCCATTTTTTTTATATTAGATATTAGTATTTTTTATATTAGATGTTATATAGAGTAATTTTTTTATGTGACGTTATTGTTGACGTCACATAAAAAAATTACTCTTTGAGAAAAGTGTTGTTTTCTCTTACACACGCAAGAAGCCGTAAGTCAAACAGAGACAACACTACGTTTGAATGTCATGCGTTAGAATATATATAACTAAATGTTGCTATAGATCAACATGCCATGTCCTTTAGTTTCCTTAGTCATTGGTCAAATGGCATGACCGTGAGTGGCTTCCTTTAGAACTTACTTAATCTGTGGCATAGAGAAATATTGTGGAAATATCTCTAATCTCTTCAGGGAGTTTTTGGCGGGATCTTATGGGGCGCGGTTGGACTTTTATTTTAATTATTTGCAAATGGTTTCTAGTGAATTTTATGATGCAAAATTGGTGTAGTAGTCACAAGTATCTACGCCGTTGTGCTGTTATGTGAAATTGTTTAAATAAGTGCTTATTTAGTGAATGTTGAGATTTTTTTAGTGGCTTAGTCTGCCTTAGCGGAGCCTATTATAGAAAGACTGCCTCAATATATTTGCAGGAAGGAACCAAGGAACATCTAAAATGTATTACGTCGACATTTTGACGAAATAATATGAAGAATTTATTTATTTACTGAAGACGGCGGTTGTATGGGCTAAGATCCCTTTACCTTCCCTCCCTGAGATAGAAACTACAAAACTACTACTACTACTCCTAATCCTATCCCACAGCCTAATTTCTACCACATTTCTACGGAAATATCCGAATATCACAAATATATATTCTACTCAATTCCACAAAATATATGTAATTTATACAATTTTTTGTGTTTCTCTCAGTGTATTATTTTATTTACTTGCAGTAAAGTGTTGTTGTTTAAAATAGAACACTAATAAAAGATTAAAATTAAGTCCATAATTTTGCTATTTAAATGATATAACATTCAGATTAGTGTCGTTCTAATTTGATCTGAAAATGTCGGGCGATCACAAAACATTCATTAAAGGCAGTCCTTCGCAGTACGTGAAGTTGAATGTGGGCGGTACCCTGTTTTATACAACAATCGGCACGTTAACCAAAAGCGATAATATGTTGAGAACTATGTTCAGCGGTAGGATGGAGGTGCTTACAGATACGGAGGGTGAGTTCGGAACATTTTTCAGTTTCAAATGTGTTGAAGTTTTTAATTTATTTAGGTAATCTGTTTTAGGATGGATTCTTATTGATCGTTGTGGGAAGCATTTTGGTACGATATTAAACTACCTTCGTGATGGCACAGTTGCTTTACCAGATAGCTATCGTGAGATTATGGAACTGTTGGCTGAAGCAAAATATTTTTTAATCGAAGAGTTAACAGAGTCATGTCAACAGGCGCTAAGCAAGAAGGAAAGAGAAGCTGAACCAATATGCAGAGTTCCACTTATCACGTCACATAAGGAGGAACAGTTATTGATTATGTCTACTTCTAAGGTATATTAAAGCTATGCTTACCAGAACATGTTTCCATATTTTATAGTTGTTTTAATTTGTTTTTTTTTTGTACTTTTAGCCTGTCGTCAAGCTGTTGATCAATCGACATAATAACAAGTATTCTTACACAAGTACTTCAGATGATAACTTATTGAAAAATATTGAACTATTTGACAAGCTGTCACTGCGATTCAGTGGAAGAGTGCTCTTTATTAAAGATGTTATTGGATCTAATGAAATTTGCTGCTGGTCATTCTTTGGCCATGGTAAGAAATGTGCTGAAGTGTGCTGTACGTCAATAGTTTATGCCACTGATAAGAAGCACACAAAAGTTGAATTTCCAGAAGCAAGAATTTATGAAGAAACTTTAGGAATATTACTCTATGAAAGTAGAAATGGGCCTGACCAAGACTTGATACAGGCAACATCATCACGTGGCACTGTAGGTGGTCTTTCTTGCACTAGTGATGAGGAAGAGGAACGCTCTGGTCTTGCTCGACTAAGGTCAAATAAGCAGAATAATCAGTCTTAGCGGTTACAGTCTGGCTTGGCACGCCTACGGAGCTCTAAGAGAACAAATGTCTGATACCAAGCCAGCTACTGTTTGCCCTTTTGCTGGCTGCCATGCTTTGGCCTGTAAACTTTACTGAGCTGTATCACTGTCTCTGAGGATCTCTTGTCTTTTCTGAGCTCTCTTTGATGTGTCTGTGAGGTGTAGTTGGAAGGGTAATAGCAAAAGAGGCATTTATAATTAACCAATATCAAAATCTATGGACTACTCTTGCTGATGTTACATGTCTACATATCTGTTTTGTGTTTAGTGGTTCTGTAATAAACAATTCTAAAATGTAAAAAAAAAAGAAAATTTTGCAAAAGTAAATTAAATTTATCATTCTTGTTGATGTATTGTGTAGGTAGAGATGATGTCAACTTGCATTATTTATTACGTGTTTAAATATATTCTTAAAGATATGGTGTACCAAAACTTAATAATGTATCTTCAATTTTCATTTTAATATGTATATTTTGTAATATTATACCAGTTATTTATCCATGTATTACCATCTAACTCAGGTATCTTGCAGTAAGGAAGCATTTGCCATACTCATAAAATATAAATATTACTTTTATAATAATAGCTCAAATAATTTGCCAAATTGATGTGTAGGCTTTAGTGTTATTATAAGCCAGTAAGTAATAAATTGCAAAATATTTATGTATGTAATTAATTTTCAATAGTATTCTTCTAAATATCACATTAGTAAAATTCAATTATAAGTGTCAATTTAATGTGTATAAATGTAGACCAGTCTAGTCCGATCCTTTGTAAATATATTTGTGCAGTGACTAGGAACATTAGGTCAATAAGTCACTTTATAACAACATTTCTAAAAATATACTAAGCCAATTACAATTGCTTAGTTTCTGTTACTAGTGAATATTTATAAAAACGTCAATGTAATGTGGGTATGCATTTATAATCTAATGAAATTTCTAGTTTATGAAAACAAACCAATGTATTCTTAAAAAATCACTTTTTATTATATGTAGGAGGTATGGCGCAGCAGCTACTGCTTATTTTTTATTGATGTTAGTACTTTGAAAACTAGTACTTATTATTAAAATTAGGTAAGTAGTATTTACATAGTTTTAATAATATCTTTGTTATCATCAAATCTTTGACTGTCAGAGATGAAAATTTTAGCTGCAATAGCACCTAAGATCTTCCCATATAAGGTAGGAGTTGAATACCCTGAGGATGGCTGGCCGAGAGCATTGCTGTCATAAAGTTTCATACAATGTAAAACATGTTGTACATACTAAACTTTAATCTATTAAGAGTTTAACAAGAGATATGATGATACAGAATTAGCACATAGACGCTTTATGATTATTGAATTCCGAAGAATCATGCAGGTATTTTGATATGAAAAAGTGGATAGAATCCTAACTTTCAAATATTTGAAACAGGCTTTTCCATTTTTGCTCTGAACTCTGTTTTGAATCTGTGAATTCAGAAATTAATGTTTCATATGAGTAACAGTAAGAATGTTACTAAAAAGTGTACTTAACTATATATTGTTCATCACCATCTCATCACACAATTTCTCTATTTTTAATATGTATTTCTGTGAAATGAAGATGTTTGTTGTAAAAAATTATGAGAATAACTCAATATTCTTTGGTCAAGGGTGTATGCAGCATAAACCGATTGGAGTCTGAGTATTAAAATGATTGTATTCCTAAATGCATGAATATTTTAGATATTATCAATGTAAGACTGTTTTCAGTGTCAGGTAAACAATCTATACTTAAATGTTTATAAACTTAGTTAAATGTCCATTTTATCTATAGTCTTCAAAATATATGCTCATCGTTTAGCTTATTGTTTTATTTAATGCTCATAGTTCAGGTTGTTTTATTTAGTACTAGCTGATGCCTGCCAACTTCGTCCGGATTTTTTAATTTTAAAATAGCCTATGTCCTTCCTCAGGATTCAAGCCATCTCCATACCAAATATCATTGCAATCAGATGAACGGTATGGCAGCCCATAAAATACGAACAAACAAACATTGATTTTTATATATTAGATTCATATTAAGAAAGGAAAACAAAATACTGAAATAATTTAATGATAATTTAAAATGAAATATAAACTGAAATAATTTAAATATTAGGTATTTAAAAACATATTTCTCTTATAGCATTCTAAGCTGCACAGAGGTACTCCTGTTTTGGAACAATTGTACTTTTTAATATTGTCACACCCTTTTACTCCACATTTTATAGGTTTGGGTATTTCTTTTGGAAGTTTATTTTCCAGTGGAAATGATGTCCCCACTGGAAGAGATAATGATATTCCATTATTATTGTTTTTATATACAATCATAGGTTCTTGTCTCTTTGCTGGTTTACCCTTTAATATATTTTTTAGATTCTTCGACTCCTGTTTTTTTAATAATCTATCCATTGTTTTCTTTTTATCCTTTTCTCTCTTTTCATCTGCTAATTGTTTACGTTTTTGTGATTTGAGTGCTGCTTTTTGTATTGCTTCTGCTGTCATTACTTTTTCTTTATAACCTGATGGTAATGCAAGTAACACATCTCCAGGGCTTGTTTCTTTATCTGTACCCCTTTCATACATAGCCCTTTGACGAGCTGTCATCATTTTAGGGTCCTTTGGTTTAATTTTTTTCAATTCTTCGTCTACCTGCAATACAAAATATAGGACATTGAAAGAATTTATTTAAGGTTTAAACTAATCATACAAGTAATAAGAGATATGTACCTCTTCAAGTTTACCAGATTTGATAGCATCCAGCCATCGTTCCTCTTCACTAGAAGTACCACTATCGCGACCTTTCGTTTTCTTTTTCTTTAAAGTTACCTTTGGTGATGTACTGGATGATGAACCAGGTATTGATCGCCTTGAATCTGATGAAGATTTCATTGCTTGTGCTTTTAAGATATCGGCAGCAGATGTGCCAGGTACTTCTTTTCCTATTTTCATTTTCATTTTGAATGGTTTATCCACTGTATCTTCATATGAAACGTCGATAGATGTATCGCTATCGAATTCATTTTCTATTTTTCTTTTCTTATGCTTTTTGTGTTTATGCTTTTTATGTTTCTTCGGTGGAGACGTATCTGCAAAAAATTAAAGTATTTATGTTAAAATAAGAAATCCACATTTTGTTTTTTATTTACATACATTCTGGAGAGTAAATAAGTTTTACATACCTATAACTATTTCATCTTCTGTAGTGCTCTGTTCACGCTGCCTACGCACCATTATATATCATAAAATTATGATTGATTACAATAGATCACGTTTCAATAATATTATGTTGGGTATATTCAACAAACAAATGAACTAACAATTGAATTTTGACAAGCAGAAGTAGTTTTTTTTAATTTATTTATCCCACTTCGGAGAGGCAAAGGTAAGACACGATACAGCCTAATCTTAAGTAATATTATTTACAATAACAATGGATACAATAATATACAATATTGACTTTTAAATAACAAATTAGAGATTCGGGAACTAATGGCAACGATCGTTCAGTTAAACTCAAAAAACGTAGGCTTTGGAAGCTATCTCCTTTGGCCAAGGATCTTAATGTTATTGCAAAACGCGTACAAGCTGGTACTGCTTTTTGGAGTTACTAATCTTTATAATAATAAATTAACGGGTTCTTACCGCGATATTAAATATTTTGAGTTTCCTGATATTTCGATGCTGTTACAAGCACCATGTTCACGAGTAAACCTGTTAATTTATTATTATAATGAATGCAAACCGTGAGAGTCTAAAAAAGTGTGTTACTAATCTTGTTTGATAATTAGTTGTGTAATCTTTTATGTAAATGTTTAAAATCGACAGTTGACAATCTGGTAAACTTTTTGAATTCTTCGCTTAGTTCAGCAACCATATTTTAACTGTTTTTGCATGCTAAAACTAAAGAGCTAAAAGAAACTAAGATAGGTACGATTTATGTAGATAATTATAAATACAGGATTATAATTTATTATAACGAGAAAATAAATTACATACCTTGTTCTATTTCGATGAATTTGCGTTATCCACCATCGTCTGGCCTTTCTTTTTTTCTCAATTTTATTTTTCGTTACAATGTTTACAAAGTTACAATATGTAATGGCACTCAGAGCCAAATCTGCTGCAGTTTGAATATCGTCTATAACAGTAATGTCGTCCATACCGGATAAGAACGAGAACAAGTGAAAATATCTTGAATGTGGATACGTTGCTTGTACTCGCGAGAAGTCTTGGCGAAACTCCTCGCCGTGAGCTTATAAGGTTGCTGCATGTTTGACTTTCTTTGATTGTAAATTATCAAGTCAAATATGATCAGGTAAGTTTTCGACATTTAATGATTAAAACCTGCTATGTCATATAGACGACAAAGTTTTTGACAATATTGCTGCAATCTTGTTATTTTTAGTAGGTATCGAGTTTTTGTTTATATTTTAGTACCTACTTTTGTGTATTACCACACCATTGCCTTCTGGTTCTGATTGATGGAGAGCTGTATCTGAATAACTCGAGTATGTAACACTACTTATGTCGACATTGTATCTTTGTCGCGCACAAGCCTAATTTAAACTTGTATCAAGTGTATACAGTTGCTTTACAAACTTGATGCACGTCTAGTTCAAATTCAAATTGCTTTCTGAGATTTGAAATGATGGAATCGCTTGGCCAAGAGTATACTACTCTGTCAAGAAAGTACCGGGAGAAGATCAATAATACATGAAATGTTATTCATCCAAATTTATTTTATCACCTTCAAAGTATGCTCCTTCAGAACCGATGCACTTACGCTAACGAATAATTCAATCATCAAAACATTTTTTAAACGCTTTTTCCGGAATCGATTTCAGTGCTCGCCGCGAATTCTCCTTTATGTCTTCTACCGAATGAAAACGGGTGCCACGAAGTGGTAATTTGAGTTCAGAAAAAAGAAAGAAGTCGGTTGGAACCATATCTGGTGAATAAGGTGGTTGCTCGATGGTATTTGTTGAATTTATGGTCAAAAATTCGTTCACAATGATGGCCTTGTGCGAAGGCGCATTATCGTGGTGCAAAATCCAAGAATTTTCTTTCCACAAATCTGGCCTTTTTCGTCGAATTTGCTCTCTTAAACGCCGCATAACGCCCAAATAATATTCTTTATTTACCGTTTGACCTTCCGGCAAGAATTCCGAGTGCACAACACCGCGATAGTTAAAGAAAACAGTCAACATGACTTTGACTTTTGATCGAATTTGGCGTGGTTTTTTCGGTTTCGGTTCAGTTGGAAGGCGCCACTTCGAAGCTTGTTGACTAGTTTGCATGTCAAACTCGTAAACCCACGTCTCGTCACCAGTAACAATGCGTTTCATGAATGTTGGATCGGAATTGACTTGTTCTAGCATGTCCTCAGCGACTCTTATGCGATTGAGTTTTTGGAGAAAAATCAGGTCTTTTGGGACTATCCGAGCTGCAACATGTTTCATACCCAAGTGATTATTTAAAATGGTACGGATCGACTCGTGAGACAGAAAGTTCGGCGGCTATCTCTCTTAAACTTGAGTGAGGATTTTCAGTCACTATTTCCTTCACTTTTGCGATGTTAACTTCAGTTGCAGACGTTGATGGCCTACCAAGCGAGGCAAATCTTCCATCAGATCTCGACCGCTTTTGAAGGCTTTGTATCACTCATAAGCATGTGTTTTTGATAAAGTCGATTCATCGTAAGCCTTCTGTAACATTTTCAATGACTCCGAACACGAAATTCCATTGGCGATGCAAAATTTAAGACAAACTCTTTGTTCGATGTTTTTGTCCATTATGAAATTCGCAATATACACTAGAATGATATAACTAAAAACAGCACTGTATTTAATCTAAATGGCAAATGCAATTCAAACTCCTCGCAAAAATGGAAAACAGTTGTGCCAATCTAACAACAACAAAAAAAAAACAAAAAATTGAATTTGGAACTATAAACAAATCATCCATTCCCGATACTTTCTTGACTGAATGTACAGTCAACTTTACATTTATGTAATTTTTTGAGTTGTACAATGCGATTGACGGAAAGACATAATATTTCAGAAAAAAGACTGTTCCAGTAAGTAATTTTTTTTATCTGGAGTTTTTGGCGGGAGCGGAGAAATTGCAAGTCGGCATTATGTTATATTTATATAATTTAGATTTTATATTTTTTGCATTTTCAGAAGTTCTGAAGTGAAAGCGTATTATTTATACGTTAAAGTCTTGCGTAAGTTTGAGAAAATTTGAAAGTCTAAAGGCAGATGAAGGTTGCACATAAAAGAGGCAAACATACTGGTACACAAGGCGCACACTACCTTTCCTATATTTGAAAGCAGCTAGCTGTCTAAATACAGCACCTACAGCCAACCATAAACCATGCAGTTATGTTAGACGCCTGAAGGACATCAAAGCAGAGTACAAAAGCGTATCCAGTTTTTAAGACTGGGGGAGGAGTTCTATATTTGAGATCTAGTCAGGACTGGCTCCAATTCGATTACAATGAGGTTATAAAAATTATCACTAGTCAACCTAGACCCAGCCCAGGGGTAGTCATGACCCCAAAGACCCACTTGAATCCGCCCTTGGTAGAGCAGTATTTTTTGCGGTTTAATCTTGGTTTAATTCATGATTTGCATCCGATTTGGCAAATTAATTTGTTTGTTTCGATTTGTGATTTGGGTTTCAAATCACTTAAATAAATGTAAATAAACACATAAATTATGTGTGAATAGATGAAGTATAAATAATTAATTGCAAACATATAATAAAGTAATGAGACCATTCAGAAATTATTTGAAATGAGTAGATAGACACATGTGAGAAGAGAAAACAATCGTTCGATCGTCTTAAATTTTTCCACGCAAGTTATTTATTTTAGTCACGCAAGCTTGCTAGTTCCTACATTTCTACCTACCTTACGTAGGGTACATATTACATGTCTCGGTGCTTTATTTTTGTAACAAAATGAAAAACTGTTCGGTAAGTATATTTTTAAGAAGATTTCTAATTAGACAGTTACGTAAGAATTGGTTTGGTACATACTCGTATGCATAAGCGAACTGTGATATTAGTATATCAATCAGTAGAATTACGTGGATCATGTAGGCTTTCTGTGTGCAGGCTAATCTCCATCTGTGGTATAGGTATGTATCTGCTATCTGGTATGTATACCGCGCTGTGCGTACTGTAGTTTTAGAGAGATATAGTAGAAATAATGAGCAAAAAAATTAGTAACTCAAACGATAACTTATTACATTCTAAATTAATTGTTTCCTCTGTAAATTTTTTATTTATTACTTTAATTTAAAATTAGTAGTCTTTTTAACTTAATATAGTTAGGATGTAGAAATTATAATTATAGTAGAAATTATAATGAAAAAAATATCGAATTGTATTATTATAGTACCTACAAATTAAGTAAGTTGCACCGACAAAATATGTTGGTATATTTTTATGAAATGGTAACAGTTTAATGTAGTAAATTATATTTTTTACACCAATAAATAGCATTTTTGTTGTTGTTTTTACCAATTACAAACCTGTGTATCTGTAGTATTCATTTCCACTATCTTCAAATCGAACGCCACCGCACCGCATCGAAATATTGTGACTATTTGACGACCCCGATGGCGCAGTGGTTTAGACGTTGCACCAAGCGCGGAAGGTTCTGGGTTCGATTCCCGGTCGGGTCAATTTAGGATATGAACATTTCTAGATTGTCTCGGGTCTGGGTGTACTGGGTGCGACACCCCCAGTAGTCGTCGTCTATTTTTTGATTGATAAACATGTCGGTGAAATGACGTAGTTCAAAGAAAGACAACCTAATAGGTGATGCCAAACATCAAGCAACGGCTTCGAAACTTCCATCAAATAGACAAGTTCTCCAGAATTGTTTTATAATATTCCTGAAGAAGTGAATTTAACTGTGAAAGAAAGTGCTAATCTCTATACGTATATCTACGAGCAAAGAACAGGCACAGGCTGTTTGGAAAGAAATATTAGACTGGAATGGAGCTTGTGTGTTCCTTAAGCAAAAGCTTGATAGAAACATGCTTATTTTTGCTTGCCGCCATCACGTATGTGAACCGGTTTTGAAAAATTCATTCGTAGTAAAAATAAAACACGTGACCATACGCCCTGGTATTCCACTCTTAAAGAGTTCAGAAATCATTGGCAAAAATCGATCCTCTTAAAATAGAATGCTACAGAGAAAATTTAGAATCGTGCCTAACCATTTCCTAAATTGAAAAATCGCTTGAATTTTACCGCGCTGAACTAACCAATGTAATTGCCAGAGATGATTATTGAGAACTAATAGAGCTTTCTGAAATATTTTTAGGTGGAGTATCTACACCTAACAATATAAGACAGATAGAAAATTTAAAATCAGTACTCTGGATGCCATGCACCAAGCTCGATGGATGGCTAGAGCAATTTATCCCTTAAAATGTCATTACTCAGTTCTCAGACAAGACTAACTAACAATCTCAAGGTAGCACTGTTAGATGTCTGTTTATTCATTGTGATAATCTACGTCAAACCGTGACTTCAATGCATTTTAGTAGTTAAAACACTTCTTCAAAGATTTGTGCTTTTGAAGTAATTGGAAGCTTATGAAAAAATACTTAGATCAAATAATTTTGAAGGCTGCCCTGCAAAAGGTTAACGGAGATTTATGGTGTTTGTCTAAAAAAGTAGCAGCTTTAGCAGTATTTGAAGATGACGTAGATCTTGAGTCAAAAGTAAAAATAGTAGGAAATTTAAGCATAGAAAATTTCTCGACCCATGAAAAACGATACGTTTCATCGAAGGAAGAATTTTGTGGTTCATTGTAGGGTATGTTGAATTTATTAGCGTCGTATGTATCTAATTGTATTTATGTGTTGTTTGTAGCAGCAGTCTAATTAATCAATGGTTATTTTATTTTTGTTTCAGAGAAGAATATCAATGATTTTATATCAATCGTAAGCAAGACATTGTTCTCTCGTTTGAAAATTGATGATTGATTTCACGACAATGTGCCTTTTACATGGGCGAGTAATGCTTTGTTTTTCCAAGCTAAAAAGACAGTTCAATGCTTAGAGCAGTGAACGATATATTTGAAAGTGCGGTCAAGTTGATGCATGACTTCCGTGGTTTGAGTACAGTTGAGGAGCAAAAGGAACAATGTTAGTTACGTTATGTACTTTTCCGTCCGGATACAAGAAACTATGTCCGAACTGTAAAAAACTAACTTTGAAAGAAATATCCTCACTAATATTTGTTTCATGTAAAATAATATTAAATTCTTTTTTTATTAATTGAGTCTTATTTCATCAAAGAAACATTAAATCTTAAATAATTCCATAGTCATTCCTATAACAATTAATTGACTAAAAGTTTAACCTCAAGTCGGCACGGGTTGTCGTTACTCTATTGCAATAATATTTTTTATTTATGTTATTAATATCAAATAGAAAGAAATAAGAGTATATGCGTATATAATTTTGCAAAAAAAATTTTTTCCCTTATGGCTTAGGGCACCCTAACATATATATATTTGATATCGTTTTTGTTCTGTCTGTCTGTCTGTTGTTGTACATTGATTTGGCACTGACTTCAATAACTCCAATTTAGATCAAATATAGGTATGTGTACAGTATTTATAGTTATTTTAATTGTACTTGAGTTTCGATTAGTAAAGGATAGTTATTTTGTACTTTTCAGTGTTTTTTTTTGAAGGCGACTTAGCTTTTTTTCTTAATTTTTTTTATTTCTCTCTTTTGAGTGATCTTCACCTAAATAAATATCTAGGGCAGGTGTACAATTAACTTCTTTCTAATTCCGGAGCGAAGTGAATCATCAATATAAATAAAGGTTATAACCAGGTTGTATTAATTCGTGTCTCTTCGAAATTCAAGCTCCAATACCGGTGAAATTTGAATGAGATTACCTCTGAAGTATTACCTACCAAACAGAAAAATTATTTTTAGAATCGGTTCATAAATAACGGAGTTATGAGGTAACAAACATACAAAAAAAACATTACAGTCGAATTGAGAACCTCTTTTTTTTTAAATCAGCGAACGGGTATTAAAGTACCCACGAGAACACAAAACGTGCATTTTACACCTTCGCTAAAAGTTAATAGTTCTAGTGTGACACTTCAAAGTTAAAAAAAATAAAGGTGAGGCAACCCCAATATCAGAGTATTTACTTTGCTAGCAAATCTTTGGAATGTAGGGCATAATAATAGCGTTGTACATTTTTTTCTACTAAGTAAATATTTTTTTTTGTATGGAAAACAAAATAATCGTGTACTGTAATTATTACACTACAATATAATAGTCAACAGGGACACTTGAAGCCCCAGCGGATCTATACCCCTTTCACAGTAACCTTGTATATGTTTTCACGGAAATGGTTTTTATGCTGTCCCCTTGTGTACGAAGTCGCGAGCAAAAGGTATGTAATAAAAGAGAGTTATTTTCTTATCTTCTTCTTATTATTATTTTTATTATTATTGTATATTATAACATATTATAATTAATCTCGTGTAATAAAACTTTAAATTTGTATTTATAATAATTTGTTTATCAAGGTAACCGAAACACCCTTGTTGATTTTTATGTACCCACCTATAGATGTATTATTTCTTCACACTCTCTAAGAACTCTAGGTCAATTCAATGGCGCTCACACAAAATTAGTTTTAGATTTATTTCATCTATACACTTACATTGGTAATTTACATTGGTAATTCAAGATTAGAAACTAGAAAATTATATCCTATGTAAATAGCTTCCTTTACGAAGGTACGATTCTACAATTTTATATTTTATTGTTTACTGTTAATTCGAAATCGTCCAACACTTATTTAAAGCATAATGTGAAGATTTCCTTTCAATTAGGTGTTTATATTATTAAACTGATAGATTTAGGACGGCCTTGTTGCTCCTTCCATTGATGATCACTCGATCGTAATAACTCGATTGGCTGGCGTTGCTTGTTAAACGTTGGGCAGTATATAGATACAAATCTATTATATGTAGGTAAGTAGGTATATGTAGTACATATTGCGTTGATTTTATTTTGTGCAAATCCGTTTCATGTACCTATTTATATATTTAGTATTTACATAGGTAAAAAACTAAATGTATTTTCTTCTGGTGTCACCTGCAGTGAAAATTACAAATCGTATATTATCATTATCACTGAACGTTATCATTGAATTATATGTTGTGTAGGTTGTATATGTAATATATTTACTTTATCTTACCTATATTTACAAAGACTATTACACATAAAAATAAAAAATATTTTATATCTAGAATAGGTATCCATAATTTTTTCTAATCACTAAAAGTCTAACTAAATCAGCTTTCCGAACCGTTGCCTTGTACCGTCTCAGACTTTTATTCCTGTTAGTCTCCATATTTAAAATTTATTATCAATTTGTGAAAAGTTTCCAATTTAGCAGACAATTGACGGGACTGTGATTAGCATAATTAAAAATATTATATCTTCAAATACGGATCAGAGACAAAAATCCAAATGTAACACTAATATTTCTTCACAAGTGAGGTGATAAGAGACGGTTTATAATTTCTCATGCTGATCCAATGAAACTTGGTGGGTGTTGAGTTTCGATTCTTGGTCCGAGGTGTAGAGGCTAGGGACCTAGGACCAGGGACCTTGATCGTAGCTAGGGACCAAGACAAACATATTGACATTGACGTGTAAAATACTCATGGTTATTCATTTACAGTAGGTACACCAATATTACAAAAGTTAAAAGGCAGTAATTATAAAACAAAAAATCCTAAAACTACGATCATGACGGCAGCCCCGTGGAATTTATAATCCATGGTACGACCGTACAAATTAAATTTCCATCGTTACCTACATTCATCAAAATCTCAACTTTGTTAGCTTAAACGCTTGAACGATCACAATGCTTTCATCACTTCCCACAAAAAAAAAGAAAACTGACATTTTATAAATGAAAAAAGGATTTTTATTTAATTTTGTAATTTTTTTTGTGCTCTTGGAAGTTTAAAGTACAAAAGTGATAGTATATCGTACGTTAAAGTTCTGTGCTAGAGAAAAGACTTGAATGGTCACATGCAAATGAAGTTCTCGCATCCTTTTAAGAAGTCCTTTTCAACTCTAGTAAACCTTACTATCACTTAACAGAAGGAATGTTAGGTATTTAGTAACAAGAAAAACAATGAATTTTACATTACACATGTGCTGATGAAAGATAAAGAATCTATACATATGGGCATAGTTCTCTTTGCCTCTAAAGAATTGGGAAACGATATTATAAAAAAAATGAGTTATCGAGCGGATTTTAGTGCGATTGGATGGGTGTTCATTTTAATTATTTGAAAATTGTTTTCTAGTGTATATTGTGATGTAAAATTGACGTAGTTTTGCGTCCTGAGTAACTAAACTATTATGAGATATGTGGAATTATTAAAATAAGTGCTTATTTAGTAGTGTGATGTTAAGATTTTATAGTGGCTTAGTCTGTCTCAGCAGATCCTATTAGAAAGACTGCCTAAATATATTTGTCGTCAGAAACTCTAAGAAACATCTAAAATGTATTATGTCGACATTTTGATAAAATAATATGAATAAATTATCTATTAATTACTGAAGACGTCGGTTGTAGGGGCTAAGATCTCTTTACCTTCCCTGCTAAGGGAGAATCCTAATACCAGGTCCACATGCTTGCCAAACCTTGACAAAGCATCACAAATTCAAACCTGTGGATAGCGCGTTTGGCTTGGCTTGTGTATGCTTGCTAGCACTTGTGGCCGATCCGATCAAGTGTTGATTTTTTGCCACAAATCAAAGGAAGTTTGTGGCAAGCGCTTGCGAAGAGTCTACACGTTTGTGCGGACTTAGCATCATTTGTGCACTGGTGGCGGACAGAGGTATGTTTGAGGCTGGATTTCATACTACTGCAGCAGTATTTATACTCCTTGGTATGTAGTATAAAGGACGGAATAGTCCTTTGTACTACATACCAAGGAGCATGTAATATAAGTCGAGACTTCCATACACAGATGTGAAAAAGAGATTTGTATGAAACGCTTACAAAGCTCAAGTACCAATATAAGGCAAAAACAATAATGGTCGTTTCCACACCTGTCGTACACTACTGCCAACATTACGAAAGTGATAGTGATGTCGTATCGGTGAAATTTTTTATCGATAAAATGAAGTTTAACCTGCAATAAAGTTTAATGTGCAATTAAATTATTTATTTAAAAATAAAACTCGTGTTATGTAAAGTGTTTTATTTTTATTTAACATAGGTAAATTTTATGGAAGAGTTTTAAGAAACCCACAACATGTCACAGGTCTTCTAATGCATTTTTCTTAATACAATACTACGGAACACTGTACACTTTTCAGAGTTGTAAATCCAATAATCAAATACGTGTATTTGAAAAAAATTATAACAATGAATTAACATAGATTACAGAGTACTAACATACTGACGGAAAAGAATGACAAAGATAATTATATATCGACAGATTGAGAAAGAGACGTCTGCATGGAGTCAAAAAAGACAGAGATAGCCGCCATTAAAGTTAGCATATGTTTCATACAATCTGTTTTTCCGTATGTAGTTTCATCAGACTGCTAGATACTACCCAGTTCTAGTACGCTAAAATACTACCGTTGTACTACCACTGCAATTTTATTTTTCATATAATTTGAACCTGAAAATGGCTGTGTCGAAAAAGTTTATGAATATCGCTACTCTCTAAGTGACTCTGCCATCTAATTATATTTCAGATATTTCAATACTTACGTCAAAATTACTATCCGATTTCATCAACGAAACTGTTGAAGTTGGTATTTCAGTGTAGGTATGTTTGTATGTTTGAACGAGAAAGGATGAATCTTAACGTAATATTCCCCCTGATTGCTTTTTTTGGAGGCGCCTTGGTTTGTTGCACAGTTGCGTAAGAGTGAGAGTACACTTGAACCACATATTTACAACTAAAAATCTGTGATTTGAACACAATGCACTCAACAATACACAATCCTGCTTGCAATAAACAATATTATGTCGTTTAGGATTTAGCAATAATATTATAATACAAAAATTATAACATCATTGGGATTTAGATCATAGAGTTAACATTTTAAACTTAAAATTTAAATTTTAAATTTAATATTCAATATTGTGTTTAAAATTCAATATTTTTTGCAACACTGCTAATCTAGTAATAATGAAACTATAACTATTTACGTCCACCCAACATCCACCACCTTCTTTGCCGTATTTTTCCATTTTTTATTTTATTTCTTTAATACAGATAGGTTAAACCAAAAATTATGGCTGACACAAACTCGACATCTCTGTCATACTTGTTTCTTGAGAATATATAAGCACACTCGCAAGCGTGTGGATGTTCCCCAAATTTAACCAAGTGTTTCGAACTTGCGAACGCTTGCCAAGGCTTGGCAAGCGTGTGGGCTCCGGCTTAAGGAAGAATCTTACTACTACTGCTACCTAGGATCAAGGAATATTCCTTGTCCTAGACTATTACTTTCATTTATAAAATGCTAGTTTTTATTTTTAATACAGAAAGAACGTTAACCCCTTTAAATTACTATAGGCCAAAGCAGTGTATACTGTGTAGACTTATTAATAACCTACCTTCTGTACCGACAAGAGTGACTCGACAAATCCCGAGAGATTGATGCCCTGCCGTAGCACCAGCGTGTTTTCTACCAAAACCACAAATATTTGTACTGAACGTTAACATTTATAGGTCACATAAAAACAGCGCCCGCTCGAATTGGAGAAATGGGACTAATTTAAAACGTTACGCATTGCTACGATAAAATGGTACATTATATCAACTCAAGGGTTGGATACGAAAAAGATATTAAGCCTAAGAGACGCGGCTGTAGTTAAAACATAATTTTGATTGTATTTGGGCTACTTTGAATCTAATACAACTGGAGGGGTGCGATTATGCAATGCTGGTTCTTTAATAAATGCTTCGATATCTCGAGATAATAAGTGGACTGTATTTTTGCGATGAACTTATAAAACCATAGCTGCTTATAATAGATATATAAAAACTGTTTCCGAGCACTTGTAAATCACGTACAACTGCACAGGCATGGAAACAAAACTGCAAAGGGCTAATATTTAGAAAGGAAAAACAGTTCTGTAAGGATGGAAGTAATGCACACTTACCTATTTGTAATCCGGTGCTTGCAGCCTTTGTGATCCAGTCCCCGGTCAGGCTCAATTGCCTGCAGTTCTATATAATATATAATTTGCTTAGGAAGACACAAAAACAACACACAACGTAGTCACTTGCGATTAAAACAAACAGTTTACACAAATAATAAAGTCAGGAAGCACGTGCTGTCGTTGCTAGCGGCGCGGTAGTTATTTTACACGAGTTAACTTGAGTTAAAGTTCAAGATTGGGTAGATCACATATAGCACTCGCGTATTATAATATATGCACGGACAGTGTGCATTGTAGGAAAGGGATAGATGCGGAATGGGAAGTACAGTATACCGATTTACAAGTGCATTACGTGTCGAATATAAAATGATTCACTTTTAAATCCACCAACAACTATGAGTATGGATACAAAGCAATTACGTAAAGTTCAAGTCGTACCTACTTGCGCAAATATGTATTATTGTGTCAACTTCAAAAGAAAGTTTGTCTTAGAGCTTTCCTTTTTATGTAAGAAAAGTGTCTAATATTATAATTTCCTTTTTCAGTTGTAACACCTTAGTCTCAATGTTTCCGATTTTTCTGAGTAATACCCTACCTACTTTTAGTGGTAAGTATCATTTTTATGTGTATTTTTAACTTTTTAATTTTAAGCCTTAATTAACATCCCATCTAAGTTTTTTCTATTCTAATCGTTTGGTGATCGCTAGATGGTTGATAATAGCTATACGAATTATTTATACGAATTGATTACGAAAAAGATAGGGTAAGAATGGGTATTACTGGTCACTTAAGGAGAAATAATCGCAAATCAGATAATAATCAATTTCTTTATTAATCTTTTTGCTGATTAAACTCACTATTCTTCTAACAAAATCACGATAATTGAGATCAATAAAGTAAAACAAAACCACAATCAATATTAAAAAAAAACCACTTTGACCGGTATTAAACACTATGGCAGGTAATAATAGTCACTAGGTTGGTAATATTGGTCAAGCTTTGTGCAGCCATAAATCTCAGATATAGCCCTCAGGAGAGTCATACCCTGAGCACTCAGCGTGATCCCAGATAGCACATAGCACACATCTATACCACACTTCGTTGTTTTACTCACAATAATCGCAGACTATACGTTTATTTTCCAAGTCCTCATCAGCGTCAATATCTTCATTTTCACGCAGGTCTGTCATTTCTATTTCGTACGATATCATCCTTGTCTTCTTAGCCTTTTTCACGTCATACGATTTTGCTTTTCTTTTCCTTGTCTTTTTTCAGCATTGATTTTGAAAGTTACTTTTTTCTTCTCTTTTTTCATTTTCTTTTTTTCTTTCTCAACCAGAACTTCCTTGTTAGGATTTTACCGAGGAACTTAACTTGGGAAGCCATTTTATTTTCTTGTTCCCTTGTAGCGATTGGATTTTTTCCCAGCTGTGGCCTATCGCGCTTCTTGTTCTTCGTTCTTTCTTAAAGGTTGTCAGTAGATCGAGCTGCTTCTCTAATATGTTTCCCATCATCTACTAGTTTACGTCATTCTTATTTTAAGAAATAATAACCAAACACTAAAAACAAACAAAAAAACTCACAACTCACCACGTACTAATTTTACTTGCGGGTAATATACCCAAGTACCAATCAGCGTGACTGGCATTGCCTAGAAGGCCTAGAAACATTTCAGTAAAAAATATTTTTAGATTATAAATTTCTCCAGATAAATTCAAAATCTATTATTATTTTGGATGCTTGATAATTCTGCTACAACAATTATATGTAACAATGTAAGAAATGAGAAATAATGAACACACCTCTAATTGTCCGACCTCGTTAATGTACTTCAAATAGGTGCGAAAACAATTGATGTGCGTTCATCCTAGCTGTCGGCTGGGAAATGAGGGAGGGCCGGTGCGTGGGTGGGGGATAGTTCGCACCACTCGTTTTGTACGTGCGCTTGCGCAGGAACGCATATGGGAGAAATAATGATGAACAGTATTACTTCCTGACCGGCATTACCGGTTTTATCCTACACATAAGAGACGCGGCCGTCCTAAAACAAATATTTTGATTGTTTTTCGGCTGCATTGCAAGGTCCGAGTCGATTCTCGTTTAGGTCAATTTAGGATTCTAACATTTCTAAATTGAGTTGTAGTTTGGGTCCTACTGGGAGCTCCCTCAGTTCGTTATGGTACAAGTGTGGATATGACAAAAGCGTTGTGTAAGAAAATGTCCAACTGCTCTCGTAATACCTAGTATCTTGTTCGCATTAAACTTAGTCTAATTTTTGGTCTAATTTGATATAATCAAACTAAGTAGGTAGATATTACGAAAGCATAAGCAATTACAATTAAAATTTTAATTATAATGTCAAATTAAATTTATTTCAATAATTGATTTAAAGAGGGTATTAGAATATCTATAGAGCAAAAGTGAGCGCTAAAAGAAGCCAAGGAAGACCAAGACTGACTTATGAAGATCAAATAAAATGTTAGCCGATGGAAATGTCAAAAACACTCCGATATCTAGGCGAAAATGTGTGAGGAGGATGTTGAGATTTGAGGAAGCGAAAGAAGTATGTAAGGACCGGGACGCTTGGCACTCCGTACTCTCTGACTACCCCGTTGGGGATACGGCATGAAGATATGTATGTATGTATGTATTAGAATATCTTATCCTTTTCATATAATCTGTGATATGTCTGTATTGCCTCTGTTTATCGTGATTAAGAAATGAAGGTAGGACTTTTTGGCGGAAACGGGAGAAGTGAGATTGTCATTTTATTTAGATTTTCGATTTTTTTCATTTTTAAGAGTTTAAAGTACAACAGTGATAGTATATTGTTTTTAAAGTACTGTGTAAGTGAAAATAATGGAGGAGATCTAAATAAACATGTGTAGCTACAGTTCTTGGAAAACCAAGAAGTCCTTTTGAACTTCAGTAAAGCCTACTATCACGTTATTGGAGGAGTGTTACGAAATTAGTTATGAAGAAAAACCGAATACACATTATATGTGTGCTCCATGTGTTCGTCATGAATTTTAACAAACAATATACTGTGACGTGATTATAATTTATAACAAGTGTTTTTCCAAAAGTTACATGATTAGGCTGATGGGTTTGTTGTCAATGCCACAAGAAATATATGTAAAAAATAAGAAATGAAGGTGGTGATTGTGTTTAAAGTCGTATTATTTTATGTGTGGATTACATTGAAATTCTATCAACTACATTCCTTTTCATGTCGTCTCGTCCATCCAAAGCCTACCCGGGGGTAGTTGGAAAGACGATGTCAGAACTGACAAGAAACACGACATTATCAAATTTTGTACATACTATAATCTGACGAAGACCTTAATATCATCATGCGGACAATCATTGTAAAATCATTTCATCTTTGTCGCATATCATCCTTTTTTAACATCATCGTAATAAAAAATCAGTACATCGGTTTGAGAAGGACGGCTGCTTTAGCACGCGAGAGCAACGAAGAACCAAATCAGTCCTTCCAATCTTTTTTTGCCTGGCGCCTGTCCAATGTCGATTTATGATAAGGAACACTGAAAATCGTCAGTGATTCACCTAATTTTTATTAACTATCACTGGTGGAGTTAGAATTTTGTAAAAAATATTTGTAAAAAAGATGCGTAAAAACTACGTGTGGGAGATCATTTACAATTATTTCATTATTTGTTTGTTGTTTCTACATAACGTTATGTTTATTATCATTGCCTAAACTGATCCAAAATTATTAGTGAAATGTATATTGCTCTTTGTAGAATTTTAATGAAATATTACCAAAGACTTTTGTACCAACATTTGTGAATATGTTGTCTGGGACCAGCATAACAAAAGTAGTATGCAAATTGTAAAGAAGTAAATAGCCGGTTTGCGTGTAGGAAACAATTTTCATAGTCATGCAACTCTCATAGTTTAAATAGGTAAAGGTACCTTCACGATATGTCGTGCATGATTATATGAGGTCTAACGGTTCTTGAGCGAACTTCCTTTAATTAACTCGACGCCATTCGCACCATGGTTTCCTACTCTGCTCGACTGCTTGAATATAATAATCATACATTTCTAGTTATTCCACTGGTAGTCTATTAATGTTGTAGTTACTTACTATACCTATACATACCTATGTATATAAAATCATAAAATATTCTTAAATAATTACATACGAATAGGTACAAAAAGAGTAAATTGTCGTGTTTGTTTTGTTTGCTTACGAAGATTGAGCAATATAGGTTGTCGTAACGAATGGTATTTTTTCCCTTTTCCTCGTGTTTTTATTTTGTAGCACAAACGATATTTTATTAAATCGTTACTGTTATTTATTGGTTCTTTCATTTAATTCATAGTTCTCAGAATATGATACCTTTAAGTAAAAGTAAGACGCACAGAAGTGAAATCAAGTAGGTTCCACACCTTACCACTTATATAAAAAGAAAAGATAAGATAATAAACTGTAGCGAGAGCAAGATAAAATATTTGAAGTCCATTAAACATCATATTTCACATTATATACTTTAGATTATATGTGCGAGTTCCGTGCGCAATTTATTTCCAATTTTAACAATTTTACACATAGGTATAATTGCCTATTACCTACGTACTGCAGTATGTGCTACAGTCTTGTAATTAAAAGTAAACAGGAATAAAAACATTGAATCCGTATTGTATGAATACAGGAAGAACGTTATGGTATGAAGAGAAACGAAGTATGAAAATATCGTATGACAGTTTTGTTTTAAAAATGATGGTTCGGGTCTGTGGTTCGGGCATATGGAAAGAATAAACGATTGACGAAGAAAATCTACAGCTAAAATGAGTTGTAGGCTACAACTCAGTAACTTAACAACTTGTAGCAGAACCCTAGGAAGACCAAGGCGGACTTATAAAACTCAAATAGCCAGTGCTATAGGTGACGAAAATGGCAAAAGAAACGTATGAGAAGAATGATGACATTTGAGGAGGTGAAAGAAGTACGTAAGCTTCGCGATGCTTGGCACTTTATCCTTCTGACTAACCCGTTTAGGGTTTAAAGTATACATCCTCTCTAATAGTTAGAGAGCCAGCGACAATAATCGTGGTACTGTTCGCAACGTCAGATGAAGCGCCTGTAGGTAGTATCAGTCCGCCTCTACAACTTTTTCCTCTGACGTTTCTCTCCAAACCTTCGGCGGAGTGCGCTAGAGCGCGTTTCAATCGATATGAGATTGATATTAATCAAGAGTGTTCGCGATGTCAGAAAATCATTTTATTCCATTGAGGAGGGTCCAATAACCACAAAAATCACATTTTCGGACAATTTCCCCCGATCAAAAACTTACGGGAGAGCGCCGAAAATTCGTAAAAAAGGAGTATTTTTCGAGCACTACTAAAAAAAAACTGAATTTTGAGCTGAAATTCTGTAGAATGATGCTATCAGCGTACAAGAGCCAGTAAAAAAAATTTCGACTCCCTAAGTTCGACTATTTTTTAATAATAATTTTTTTTTATTAAAAAAATGAAAATTCGCAAACAGTTTTCGCGATGTCAGGAATTGATACCCTGGCTTCCTTGCCTTTCAAACATTGAGTAAAAAAGGTTTTTTGACAAATTTATCCTGTCCGCTTAATTCCTGACAAGAAAATCAGAAGTCATTTTAGGGAGAAAAAACTAACTTGAGTCAACTCTGCACATAGCAAAGTTAATGTTTATGAATCGGAAAATTTGTTTATTAAAAACAACTTTATTTGACAAGTATCTTATAATCATAATACTCTGATGACATATATATTTACTACAGAATCGTTTCTGGGAACCAATATTTCAATGATATTGAACTGTCTCGCGAGTCTGGATCATCTGCTAGTGAATAGCAATGACAATATACTGGTGGATTCTGACTTTATTTCGTAGTTGACACGTAAATGTTTGAAAATACCGCTATGTGAACGGAAAAATACTGAGCTCTAGTGGTGACATACCAACAGATGGTCGGAAAAAGCCGACTATTTATCGTTAAAAACCAACTTCCAAATCGCATAATACTGATGAAAATTTCATTCGCACCCCCACCAACCCCTTTTATATGCAATTTTGTGCCCTCAAAAGTTAAGGGTGCAAAAAAAAAATTACCATCACCATCTTATTTAGCATCTTCAAAACGGGTCGTGACACCAGCATTTTGTTAGTTTGAAAAAAAAAAATTACCCCTTCTGGTTGGGGCGGGGTGCGTATTGCCTATTACAGGGGTGCGGGCGAAACAATATTATTACCATCATTTTGACCAACCTTGAACGCGGCCGATCTTCAATTTTCGGGCATTCTTCAAGAGCTCAAAGTCGGTTACCCCTATTACGGGGGTGGTTCTTGGTCAATTTGAAGGGGTTCCCTGGGAACAAAAATTGCGGAACCGGCTCCCTCATGTTGAGCGACTTAAAAATTGGTGAGGGAGGCGGTTTGGTTGCATCTTTAAACATTTTTACACCTGTCCGGATTGAAGAATACGCTACTACACGGAATCGGCGAGCCCCCACACTACATGGAAAATGCCAAAGTTGGTGAAATCTGATTTGTCAGAAAATTATTTTCCTGGGATTTTTAAATGAATACAAATCGATTGAGCCTAATTTTATCCGTTGCAAAAACTTTTTATAAATTTTTGCCCTGCGAATTTTCGGCGCTCTCGCGTTTGTTTTTGATCGGGGGAATTTGTCCGAAAATGTGATTTTTGTGGTTATTGGACCCTACTCAATGGAATAAAATGATTTTCTGACATCGCGAACACTCTTGTTGAATATCAATCTCATATCGATTGAAACGCGCTCTAGCGCGCTCCGCCGAAGGTTTGGAGAGAAACGTCAGAGGAAAAAGTTGTAGAGGCGGACTGATATACCTACAGGCGCTTCATCTGACGTTGTGAACACTACCACGATTATTGTCGCTGGCTCTCTAACTATAACTAGCCCATTTAGGAAACAACGTGAGAATGTGTATGTACATGTGCATGCACTCAAGAAATGCATATACATATGTAAGTATGCGTCGCGGCTTCGCCCGCTTTGATTGCATAATGTATAGCCTATGTCCGTCTAGAACATAGGTTCTCAACCTCATTTTGCCCACCGCCCACTGAGTTTTTTTTTCTAGAGTCCCCCAATTTTTTTTTTATTTACTATCTGTTGCAAATCTGAAATAGCTATTGCCACGATTATATTTAAATGTGTAATATTATATAGTCTAGATATTTACCCTATTTCTGAGTTCAAAGAAGAATGTTTCAATGGGAACGCATACTTGATTACATTGGCAAGTATTTTTATTAACATTCAAAAAATATTAAATTTATAACTTATCTAATCAGAAAGTTGAATTTGATGCATTTTTTTAAGGAGTGTTAATATTAGGCTCGATTTTTCTTAAAAACAAATGTAAGTCGCCGCGTTCAGTAACATGGAGCCGATTTTTCTTTTTAGTTACCAAAATTCTTGGTAGCCATTCTTAAATTTAATTTTTAATTCCCCATTTGTAGTCAGTTCTATTATTTTTTCTTCTAATTGGGATAATCCTGCCGTGTTAACTTTTGAAATAGGATTCAAAATCCAGTCTATACTATCTATACCGTCTGCTAATATGTCTTATGTATAATATCAGTTTGGATGCGAAAGCAGCAACGCTATTTTTATCTTAATCAAGTTTAAGTCGTCGCCTTGAACTTGGAGATTGATTTCCTTAAACAATTTATACATGTCTGTCAAGTACGTAATATCGTACTTGACATCGTTCTTTGATGAGAAAAGGTTGTCGCGCAATTTTGTGTCTTTGTTTCCTAGGAACTCTATCACAGACCCAAACAGATTGAAAAATCAAGTTGGTTGAAATCTTCATCATTGGCAATGCTAAACTTACTAAATAACCTGTCATTAAACGAGTTACTTCTGATTTTATTAACTGCTCTGATAACAAATTGGAGTGATGTATGGAGGCGTTCACTCAGATTTTTCGCAACCAAATGCTGGCGATAAATTAAGCAATGTACAGCAAGCACGTCAGGAACTTTATTTTTTAAGCACGCTATGTAGCCTTTGTGACGCCCTGTAGTAGCCGTTGCGCCATCCGTAGCAACTAACAATATATTATTAAAAGGAAATTCCTTTTCGTCACAAAACTTTTCCAGTGTATTAAATATGGATTTCTTTTGTATTATTGTTTCCAAATTTGTAGCAAACAATATTTCTTGACATGTTTTCTCATCTTTGATGAACTTCACGTATGGAAATAACAATGCTTCATTAGTTGGTAAAGTGGACTCATCCAGCTGAATTGAAAATTGACAAGTCTGCAGTGATTGCGCAATGATTCTTGAATGTTTTCAGCCATGTCATCAATTCGTCTTTGCACAGTACTACTGCTTAAAGAAATTTTTCGGATATCTGCAGTTGGTTTATGGAGCAGAGTAGTTATTACTTCTTTTACTGCTAGTAAAATTAAATCCTCCCCAATAGTATGTGGATTGCCTGCTTTAGCAATAAATAATGAGATATTGTACGAAGCTCGAAGTCTGTCATCGTCTTGCATAGAGGCTGATGAAAATGTTTTGATATAGTTGGCTGAATTTCGTACTTCTTTTTCATGTCTTGAAAATAGGTCACATCTTTGTTTTTCTTATCTGGGTAAATTTTATTAAAATAATCATGAAGCCTAGTAGGGTTCATCGCTTTATTTGAAAATGTTTTTTGACAAATATCGCACATTGGCGATGATGGATTTGTGGGATTTTCGATAAATCCGTATTGAATAATTATAATTCACATTATACTGCCCTCTATTCTTTTTTGCTTCCGACATAGTTTTTACTTTACAGATATGTGAGTAAAAGATCAACTTTTAAAAACTTTATTATCAATTACGCGCGATAATGCTAATGAAAATAATATGAACAATCACGGCCTTTTTGGATACTTATAACACGTATCGACAGGAATAAAATAAACATGCAGTGACTCGTTTATAACACCCAGCGCGGAAAGTAAAGCGCGGGCGCTGCGCGGATGTAAGGGCGGCGCGGAAGCAGAATGCAGATCGGGGGCTGCAGGGCTCAGTCCTGTCGTCGCATGTATGCTCACTCGCAGACTCCCGAATGCCCCGAAGACTCGGAGCAAGTTAGAACAAGCGCAGATAATACTGTCAATTCTTGTAGGATTGCAAAAATTGCAAAATTTTAAATCGAATGAAAAATCAAAATTTTTCATATCATTCAATTTAATGTGGGTCTGAATGTAATGAAATCTTTCAGTTCAGTTTATATCCACTTCCGGTATATGAGATTTTTTGCACACGTGGTAAAAATTATTAGAATACAATAACAAAAAATAACTAATATTAAAGTTACTTTACTTTAATACGTGATTAGCGTGTTTTTTTTTGGCGTTTTTAGACTATGATTTTTTAATCTGCCCATGCCCCCTCTGACATTCTCAACGCCCCCTAATTATCTCTGCGCTTACTACTGCCCCCCTGAAAGTCTCAAACGCCCACAAGGAGGCGCTATCGCCCACATTGAGAATCCAAGATCTAGAATAATGTACCTGTCAAAAGGTGAAAGAATTTTTCAAATAGGTGTAGTGTTTAATCGGACCCGGAGTTTACTCTCCACATACTTATAAACAAACGTATTGAGTACAGATTTTCGAAATATTCTATAATAGAAAATTTAATATGAGATATAACGCTAGTTCACGAGATTTTGGTTCATAAATAAATTCATGAAAAATAATGTTTTTTTTAACTTTAGGTCTAAACTTAGAACAAATATTTAAGTCTAACATGTTTCAAAAACTTTGATGACCAAATAATTTCAGATTTTGGGGAAATCGCTCGGGCATTCATTACTCATAATTTCGAAGTTCAAAGATCTATTTTTACCTGAGTCCTAGCCGAAAATCTAAAATAATGTAAATAGGTTTTTTGCAGTCGTCCCAGATAGCTAGATAGATTTCAAACTTGAACCAGACGTGCAGCAGGTTTGACGTATCAAAAAATAAGGTTGCAGCAAGTGCGATCGGCATCCATATGGCAAGCGTATACAAGCGTGTGGCACATTAAAATTTGACTTTCTAGTTATCTGCTATCTATTATTTGCACATAAGTTAAGTTTTTGTTTGTTTTTTGCACATTTCTGATAAAAATTAAAAATATAGTTATATATATAAATGTATAATACCAAGTATTTATAGACCCACACACCTACAGGATCCTGTGGGATCCCTTCATACGATATTCATTAATTAATATAATGACCGACACAAGAAAGTATTGGATGTATGTACCCAGATAGCATAGAGTTGTCACATGTTTGATTTTTCTTTGATTATAAATTGCATGTAAAATTTGACGAGCCAAGTTTTTGACATTATTGCTGCAATCTTATTATTTTAGTGGATAACAACTTTCTGTTTATATTTTGGTATCTAATATAAAGGTTACGTAAACATTTATAAATTCCAATTAACTGACCCGTACAAAATACGTATGTATTTATGAATTCAAAGTGAGGCAATTAAGATGAGTGTGAATAGGTGTGAATGATGCGAGGGATACCATATGAAGGAAACGTTTCCTCAAAATGATGTTCTTTGTTTTTAGTGGTGGAGAAAATTTAGTGTGAAAATGTTTTTTTTTTCTTAAATTATGTGTCAAAATATTGCTACTTAAATGCTCCCTCAGAATTAACAATTGCTCTAAAACAAAGTAGTTAAAAAGTTATTGATTTTTGAAAATTCTAATTTTTTAAATATGTCTTTTGCTAATAAAACAAAAAATAATTAAATTTCAAAAGAGTAAAAGGTATAAAAAATCTGTCCAAAATATAAATCTTTATTGCAACGACTTAAAAGAATTTCCTAATTTTTTTTTATAATTTTTTTTTTGGTAATTTTTTAGGTGTAGTTTTTTGTAACTCATTTTAATATCTAGCAACACAGAAGACATTATGAATTTTCGGTCAAATACCTAGTTTAATGCTTATTATACTATTTTTTAATTGTGAAACGAAATTCCTTGTTGTTCTCCGTGAGAAATGTAATGTAGTGAGTAATAATTAACATGTAAAACGGAATTATTTAAGTTATCAAACCAATCAGTTACCAAATAAAATGCACCTCCTGAAGCAGATATAGTTAAAGTTTTCAATAATGTGGCAATGGATGCAAACTGCTGTGGATTACAAACACAAACAGAATGTTGTTATCCAATAAAATAATTAGATTGCAACAAAATGTCTAAAACTTGCCTCGTCAAACTTGACATGCAATTTACAATCCAAGAAAAATCATGCATGCGACAAGTCTTTGTGCTATTTGGGGTTACAACAGGAAAACTTTTAGGTAACTGAACAATTTTGTCACAAATTTAGTAAAAATGTTCGAATTAATTTTGCCAATCTCTAGACGACAATTCAAAGAAATTTTCCGTATTTTCTTCACTCCGTTGTTCACAGAATCAAACAAAAAAATTACAACTACTGCGGGTAGAACAAAAACAGAAAGCGTTTTATCAATTGTCACCTGCTAGCGCGAAATAAAAAATAGTTTGTAACTACCTTTTACGTAGCCTAAGGAAAAATATAATATTCGTTAAACAAAAATAAGTTGTTCTTTTTGTAAACTACTGGAATTTCTGAATTATTCTGTATTTTGTTAATAGTAAATACTCATCTTATTTGACTCCTGTTCGTAAGTGGAGAAATGGAGGTAACTTTAATGTTGTATAAAGGTGTTAGAAATTGAGGTAGGTACTAGCGATCCAAGGTGTCATTAGTGTGCTCGATCCCGTGCCGTTGTTTGTCAGTCCTTTAGTTATGTCAATATTACGTAATCACTTGGGAAACATTCCTGTATTGTGATAGAAAGTTTAGGCATGGGCCACTTTCCTGGCGAACCTCCATTTGCGTCTCTACTGTTTTCCAAGTCACTCCATGACTTACTGTAATGGAAGCTAAAGAGAGTTAGTTATAACTTATTCATCAAGAGCTGTGTTTAACACATGAGTTCGCACGCTATATAGAGACACCGAATTTTTTTCAAATATGAATTATGGCATGCGTGAAAGGTTTTTCTTTTAGAATTTTAAATGAAGATTTATGAGGCCATTACGTTGACTGCTAATTTTTAAACACAGTCTATTTGTTCTCGTTTTAGCTCTGTATGGAGAAAAGTTTTATACTTTATTTTACAACGTTATACTTCATACAATTAATTTGACTGCTTCACAGGTTGTTAATCCAATTGCAAATATTCAGGCTCGCGGAATAGATACATGGACCGAATTCTAAATTAGCGCTTAGACCGGTGGCCTCTCTCCCTATTACAAAAAGAATCTCGATTTAACTAACCAAAAACATTTGTAATCTTGTTATTTAAAAGATATTGGAACATCACAGCATTCTACCTATATGAAATATTAAAAATCTAATGCATATATAATACATGTGCCAAAGGCATTATAATTAATTAATGATTTAGATATATTTCAGTTACCTTTTAACAAGAAGATATGTGTATACTCTTGTGTAAACTGAATGCGATTTCAGTGTTCTCTTTCAATGATTTTTTGCTTTCTAATGTTTTGTTTTTAAGGAGAATTTGAATGATATTTTCTATCTTTACGAAGGGGAAACCACGAAGGAGTTGACACAGGTAATCAATCCAGTTGACCAAATATTATTATTAAGCGCGTGGCACACAGACACCCGGAGCGATGCATGGTGAAACTGTGGATAGCTGAGGCGAACTGAAAGTGGTTCGGAGAGCGTCGTCTAGTCGTCGATACAGGATACAGGCTGTAACTGGGGGCATGGACCAAAAAATGCACAACGTTACAGGACCTCAATACCTATCCATTTAACTCCGTGTATATTAACCGACTTTCAATGGTTCAATAGTTACTGCGGTTTTTGAAACATTTTAGCGAAAACCGATTTTTGGCAAAATATTGTAATTGTTCCTAAATTAGTAAGCTTGTGATTTTTTTTCCAATGGAGTACAATTGTAGTTCTTTTATACCTTTCATAATATACCGCCGAAAACCTCACGAATTTAAAAATAAAAAATGAAAATCTTTAAAATTTAATAAATACAAAAAATTCCACAACTTGTTAAGAGTTCTAGAATAAAAAAATCAAACAGTTTTTTTTTAATTTTATATTCAAAACTACTCCAGTTCATGCAAAATAAACCCTGAAATTGTCAATTACCTAGATATAGGGGATCACATTGAAACATTGTTTCAAATGAAACAAGTGCTAAAAATCGATATTTCTCTTCAAGTATAAGGCAATTAAAAAAAGTTCTGACTGAAGTTTATAAACTGCTTTAATGTAATGCTCTAGCATCACCCGCAGTGAATAAGAATGGATAAATTGATCATATCTCTATCTTGCTTTTGCATCGCTCTAATTGGCTGATTATGTGACGTGATTTTTTTTTACATTCGTAGATAGGATTCTACGTTCGGAGGGCATGCATCCATACCATATTTAAAAAGTTCAGGATTTATTACCAGCAGACTATCCACGACGAGTTACCTTCTGTCGTGAAATGATAAACAAAGTCAAAGTCAAAGTCAAATCAATTTATTCAAGTAAACCCAATTACAAGGTATTTTTGAACGTCAAATCTATTTTAGTTCGTGCGCAACAGGTGCGCCAGGTGACCCAGATTTTTTTGTACCAGAGAGTATACACGGTGTAACTGGGGAGTTACACCGTGTATATTCTCTGTGTCGTACAGAAGAAACCGCGGTGCCAGATGCATGCAAGCAGCGTACAGGAGGCATAGTGCGAGGGCGCAGTAGTTTAAAAAAAATTTAAATGACATGCACTCTGTCAAGAAAGTACCGGGAAGAGATCAATAATACACGAAATGTTAGTTATTCATCCAAATTTATTTTATCACCTTCAAAGTATGCTTCTTCAGAAACGATACACTTATGCCAACGAATAATCCAATCATCAAAACATTTTTTAAATGCTTTTTCCGGAATTGAGTTCAGTGCTCGCCGCGAATTCTCCTTTATGTCTTCTACTGAATGAAAACGGGTGCCACGAAGTGGTAATTTGAGTTTAGGAAAAAGAAAGAAGTAGGCTTGAGCCATATCTGGTGAATAAGGTGGTTACTCGATGGTATTTGTTGAGTTTTTGGACAAAAATTCGGTCACAATGATGGCCTTGTGCGAAGGTGCATTATCGTGGTGCAAAGTCCAAGAATTTTCTTTCCACAAATCTGGCCTTTTTCGTCGAATTTGCTCTCTTAAACGCCGCATAACGCCCAAATAATATTCTTTATTTACCGTTTGACCTTCCGGCAAGAATTCCGAGTGCACGACACCGCGATAGTTAAAGAAAACAGTCAACATGACTTTGACTTTTGATCGACTTTGGCGTGTTTTTTTCGGTTTCGGTTCAGTTGGAAGGCGCCACTCCGAAGCTTGTTGACTAGTTTGCATGTCAAACTCGTAAACCCACGTCTCGTCACCAGTAACAATGCATTTCATGAATGTTGGGTCGGAATTGACTCGTTCTAGCATGTTCTCAGTGACTTTGCGATTGAGTTTTTGGAGAAAATTCAGGTCTTTTGGGACTATCCGAGCGGCAACATGTTTCATACCGAAGTGATTATTTAAAATGGTAAGGATCGACATGTGAGACCCAGAGAGTTCGGCGGCTATCTCTCTCAAACTTGAATGAGGATTTCCAGTCACTATTTCCTTCACTTTTGCGATGTTAACTTCAGTTGCAGACGTTGATGGCCTACTGGAGCGAGGCAAATCTTCAATCACATCTCGACCCCTTTTGAACGCTTTGTACCACTCATAAGCACGTGTTTTTGATAAAGTCGATTCAAATCCAATAAATCCAATATGATAGACTCCTAAAGATGGCGGACCAATTATTAATTTTTTGTGCACCTCCTTGAAATGGGTATTAAATGAAAGGGATCGCTGAGAAGACGAAAAATAAAATACACAAATACTATATCTTCTATCTGTCTAACTATCTATCTAAGATAACTTATATCTTCACGCTGTATCCCTAACGGGGTAGTCAGAGAGGACGGAGCGCCAAGCGTCGCGGTCCTTGCAAACTTCCTCGAATTTCAATAAAAAAAATGACGTAATATAAAAATTGGTAATCAATTTTTATTTCTCTAAACTTACGATTTTGAAATTTTGTTTGGTTGTACAGTTCCGATGACAATACACTAAAATGATAGAAATAATCCGATACAACAGCCAGGATTGTCTCCTCATGAGAGCGCTCCTCAACGGTTATTAGCACGGACACGAAACTTTGCATATGCATTTAATTTTGATAGCTAAACACGGTCTTCACCATGAACTGATACTGCAGCCAGGCTTGTCTCCACATGAGGGTACTACACCAACGGTAAGTAGTAGAGATACGAAACTTTGCATATCGATTTGATTTTGATAGCTAAACATGATTTTCACCATGAGTTGATGCTGCAGCCAAGATTGCTTCCTCATGAGGGAACTCCTTAACGGTTAGTAGCATGGACAAGAAATTTTGTAAAACAAAACATGACTCTACTTATACTTGTACTTCCCATTCCACATCTATCCTTTTCCTACAATGCACACTGTTCGTGTATATATTATAATACGCGAGTGCTATATGTGTGATTCGCCAATCTTGAACTTGAACTCATCAAGTTAACTCTTCTAAAATTAACTACCGCATAACTCTCAACGACAGCACGTGCTAAATGATTTTGATATAAATTTGTGCAAAGTGTTTTAATCACAAGTGATTGCATTACTACGTTGTGTGTTGTTTTTGTTGTTTTTCTCAAGCAAATTATACATGATATAAAAATGCAGGCAGTTGAGCCTGAGAGAGGACTTGATTACAAAGGCTGCAAGCACCGGATTATGAATAGGTAAGTGTGCATTAATTCTATTCTTACAGAACTGTTTTTCCTTTTCAAATATTAACCCTTTGCAGTTCTGTTTCTATACCTGTGCAGCTATACGTAATTTACAAGTGCTCAGAGACAGTTTTATATAATCCATTAAGCACCTATGGTTTTTTAAGTTTACCGCTAAAAATACAGTCCACTTATTAATCTCTCGAGATATCGAAACCTTTTTTGGGTAACCAGCAAAGCATAACGCAATCTCCTCCAGTTCATATAGTTTTATTTTAAATGAAATTTTTTTATGTATACGTTGGATTTCACTTAAATAGACATAGAAGAACATCTTTCAAAAATATCTGAGTGTATTAAGAGTCCTGTACATGTTGTGTATGTATAACACTGAAAATTGTGTGATTTTACGAAATTTTTTTGTGTATTTCTGATGGAAGTTTTATTGAAGACGATTTTTTCCTAGTGAACTTCCACATAAGAGTTTTTATTTCTTCGTTTGGTAATACGATCAAAAATCTGCAATTAATTATTAGATGATCAATTTAATAATACATAAATAGATGATTATATATTATAATATTAAATATTAGAATATTAAACGCAGCATTTGAACACCTAAAAAGAGCGTACCTGCAATTCCAGATATGAAAAATCGTAAATATTGTAGTTAGGAATGGAAGTATTCCAATAACATGTTCATCCCAATAACAATGAATCAATTATTTACCAGCTCCGAATAATATATTGCAAATGTTATTTTGTAATTGCAAGAATGGATGTGGAGCTGCTAGTGGATGCCGGAAGAGTGGCTTATATTTTAATGCAGCATGTCTACATTGCAGCGAAAACAGTTGTTTCAATACTCCATTAATCACTCAAATAAATGAAGTCGAAGAAAATATTCGATATAGACAAAAATGTAAATTGTTGAAATAAACAAATATTTTATTAAAGTTTTCCTCAATTTACTTCTTTTTCCTGGTTACTTTCTCTATATAAATACGTTAACTTAATTTTGACATACAAAAGTATTCCACAACCTGATATGTATTGTAGTATTTGAATTATTACAATTATCAATTTTTTTTAAAAATTATAATTGTTTTTTAAAAATTGAATGTGTATACAAGTTATGCTGTTAAAAAAAATTTTTAATAGCATAACTTTTTTATATATATTATTAGCTAAACATTCCATTTTTAATTTTTAAATTATATTCACTGTAACTGAAATCATAGGTTTTCATATTTTTAGCGCTCTAGTCTAGACACTCCGCTAATATAGTTTTACAAAGTTGGTGTCGACAACATTGGTCTGCAACCTTTTTTTTTAGGAGAAGGAAAGCTCCAAAATCAACCTTGCAACAATAATGCGTTACTTCAAATGGATAGATTGTGAAATGTTTCTAAAAAAAGGTGTAAACAGCTATAGTAATTTCCTTAACCTATCCCTTAAAATAATAATTAAGCGACAAGCTTATTTACTGCATAAGAACATGTACATATTGATTGATAGTGTGTCTATTTATCATACTTTTGCTGATGACACTTCTATAGAACAGTCATATTGAACCTTTTTGTGGATTTGGAGTTTACACAACATTACTCATGGGTTTTTAGAACTCTGGTTTATTTTTGCTTTTTTCTGCATTTTAATGAAAGCTTGGTATTGTAACGTAGCATTTTTTCGCTACCTTGCACATGCCTAAATTGTAAAAATTATCAATTTAAATTTCAATAGTTACTCATTTTAACACATTCAGATGATCATATTATTATTACATTTTAGTTGATTATACCTATTCAATTATTTTTACCACCGTGATCACTGCCGCCTGCTGCATTTTTGTTGATTGTATTCAGTTATTTTTACCACTGTAGTCACTACCTACATTTTTGGTGACTGTATTCAGCTATTTTTAAGTCAGAATGTTAGCTAAAGGAAATTATTTACTTCGTGATCACTACATACATTTTCGTTGATTGTATTCAGCTTTTTTTAAGCCAGAGTGTTAGAGAGAATATATTATCGCTACCTAAATAAAAATGTAGGTAGCGATAATATAAAACGATATATATATATATATATATATATAGTTTTAAGATATGTCTAAAAAAGTAATAAATATTAGTGTATCTAAAAACAAATAATAAATGCGTATTATCATGAAATTGGTTTTAATTTAAATTTATTACAATAATGTAAATGTATCAGTATCGTAAAAACATCGTGAACAAAACTGACAACGTAAAAAGGTTGTTCTTTATAATACTCGTAATACTGGATATTAGAGGTACGGTAGTTTATTTATTTTCACTATGCAAGAAGAATTTGTTCACAAGAAAAAAATTTGGTTTTCTAAGTTACTATATCTATCTTTTATTTCTTTAAAATCACCTGTGCAAAACTGAGGGGTTACACAGTCATACAAGATACATGTCTTGAGATTAATAGTGCAATGGTTTCCCAACTGTCTATCCGCGGGGTTATTACCTAAAAAACTGCAGACAGCGACAGCCACGCGATCACTGTGCGACCGGTAAAAAAAAATTGATATCATGTATAACGATTGCGTATTTATTATGCTGTGACCGTAAAATGCACTTTTCGGACTGGATTTAGCGCCGCTATACAAATTACATTACACAAATTCTCGTTTTGACAGCAGATATCGCGCGTTATTGGCTGTCGTATGCTGACTGCAAGTTATGTAATAAGTGTCCCGGTGTGTATGTGGTAGGCAGGCGCCCCAGTTAGTTTGTATGGTTATTGGTTCTTATTTTTTATCCAACTTTTAGGCTACCTTACTAAATATATTATGCAGACCATCGCATAACATAGCTGTATTAATTTTGCTATTCTAACTTTTAACTCTACATACTTCAAAATATAACGAAACCCCCCTTATATTTTGCTTAATTTTTAAATATATTCTCTCCGAATAGTGGAGAGAGAATATATATATTTTTTTAATTTTTTTTATTAGAAAGCTTTAATGGATTGATCCGATTAAGATTCTTTTTCTTCGAAAGGATGTATTTCGTGAGTGGTTGATGATGATTAAACAAAATAATTTCGCTACGGTTCATATACATTGATGACCCCTGATTTAGTAATGTAATAAGTGGTGGGTGGTGGTACAAACATAAATGTAAACTTTAAAAGCTGAGTTTTAGAGGAATTAGTTATGAAGACTTAATAGAAAATTTCTTTTATTGTGTGAGATATCAAATGAAAGCCTTGTTTTCACTAGGGAATATAGTCGACAGACATGTGCCGTTCCGCTAGTGTTACGAGTTTTGTGTTCAACTCAACAAATTACTATATGCAGGCCAACGAACCACTCATACCGCCCTGTACGACGGCTTTTAGCCCCTTATAAATATAGGGTTCTCTCGCCGGCAGTTTGTGGGATAATTTTGCACCGCACCACCTCCACCTCGGGTTTTCTACGCACTGGTTTGTGTCTGAACAGATTCATACTAAATAGAACATTAAAAAAATAATACCTACTTCTGGAGACAAGACTTCATTTTATATTTATTTTGACGAACTTTTGAATATTTATTTTGAATTTGTATGTGTAATATTAACGCAGGAAAACATTTTGTATTAACTTACACTGTAACATGTTTTGCAATATTAGTGTAATTACATTAAAATGTTAAATGTTAATGTAACTAACATTTCCAATCGCAAGTTAGGCTATATATATAAATTCGTTACGGATACGGGCGCTAACGAGCTCGAAGACAGCGGGGACACAATTCACTGCGTTTAAGTTTGAAGTGTATAGATCACGAGACGTGTTCTCTGAAAGTTCGCAGTTTTGGCGGACCGTTAAATTGATTATAATGCCTACCTGCACCACGCTCCTTAGTTATGAAGTCTTCTTGATGTGAATAATTAGAATAATAATCAAGGTTAATTGCTATTAATTTACGATGCACAAGACAAGAATCGAGATCAACGTCTTGTTTCTACATTGACAGCAACGTTGTTTGTTAAACTATATAAAATTTTACTTTTTAATAGATATATCCTTCATTCGTATGAAGGAACTACACGACTGAGATTTTGACTATTAATTAATGGCGTCAAGTAAATGAGTTTAAACAGCCTGTTTTCTGAATTCTGAATCTTAAAAAAATCGGATCAGTTATATTTAGTCATCAAAATGTGTAATCTTAACTGCAAAAAAATCGTATCGGTCACAGGTGGCTCGTTATTTGATATGAGTTCACATATTTTTTTTACTTTGTGATCAGTAGACAGCCTCAATATTTGGGTCCTCGTTAAATGGAAAAAACTGAATCGGAAAAAATATTATGATCTTGCAAAATCGTCTACCCGTACGGACACGGAGTAATTTTTGTACCGTAAAAACGATTTTATAAAACGGTCAATGACATGAACATTGTAGAGATAACGAGGCACTGTAGTATCAATTCCAATCGTATTGGTTGACATTCGCCTCTATATGGGGACAATTTGTAATGAGCACTTGTTTTATTCATTTTCGCGACGTGGGTAATTACTACCATAAAGTTCGTAACGTAGAATTGCAGATTAAAAGTTTGCTATTGAAAAATCAGGGGTTCATAAAAAATAGCGAAATGTATGATTTGAACACGTAATCGAATTAAGCTGGGACAGAGCGAACTTGACGGCCGGTGCCGCCTATAGTCAAAAGTTAAATTGCATGAATTCTGGCGCGTTGCTAGCGCCGTGAAATTGTTTGACCGACGAAATGGGGGGAAGGTGGATCGGGGTGGCTGGAGGGTATTCTCTTAAGGAGATTGCAATAACAACACAGACGGTTTATTTTAAAGCTATTCGATCTTCGTTCATAAACGAAACACAGTGCGTACATAATGTGCAAATTGTGTTACGTTGTATTGTAACAATGTTTTATTAATATCTGAGGTTTCATTATCAGGCACTTATTTCATACTCTCTAATTTTCTCTAATTTTATACTTTTATGTCTCAACTTTTTGTATCTCCATTATGAACTTTTCAATAAACATAAGTAAATGTTTATCTTGTTCTAAGGTTTGCCACCCCTGGCGGTTTCATTATTATTCCGCTTTGACAATTTACTTGTTGCATTTAAACTGCATTTATCTTAATTTCACTCGATTTCGGACATATTCCAGGACCAACACCACATTATGTATGTCCATTTTGGCTGTGTTAGATATATTCACACTGCATATTATTGCCAGCTGCTATCCGTCTCTCCACATCGAACTCACATCTTCCATCCCTCGAAAACGCATTCCCTAGATACACAATTTCGTTCACTTGTTCTAGACATTTTCCATTTACTCATATTTCACACTTTGTCTGTACATTTTCCTTTTCAAACCCAGAACCTTAGTTTTGTTCACATTCATATGCAATCCTTTCACTACACTTCACAGTCTTTTTTTAATGCACGTAGCTAGTGTCTGTAACTTCGTTTCTGATGGTGCTATAAGCACAGCATTGTCAGTGTACAAAATCCAGTTTACCACTGTACCATCACATATCATACCATTCATACTACCTTTCAATGTCTGCAGGCAACTTTCCAAATACAGCACGAAAAGCCAAGCAGACATTACGCAGCCCTGTCTGACGCTTGAACAAACTTCAAACGAGGGCGATAAGTCACCATCTAACCTTACGCAGGCTCTGTGGCCCCTACATAATGACCTCACGGCCTGCAGTAAAAGCCCCTCCACGCTATATTCAGGCAGAAGACTCCATAATTTCTATTGTTCTAGTGTATCGAATGCTTTTTCAAAATCCACAAATGCTTAGAAAACTTTCCGACCTATTGCCAGAAACTTCCCCACGACACCGCGGAGCGAGAAAATCTGATCCATACAACCTTACATACGTTTAGTCAATACCTTGGTATGGACTTTGCTTGCTAAGCTGACCAAGCTACAACATTTTACCCGAAGGATGAACAGAGTAAGGAAAAGGAATGTCACCGTAGTATTAGAGAGAGAGCTGATAGAGTAAATGAGGTGGAACATGGTGTATATGATCCGCCCTTTACCATGGGCGAAATAATGAACCCGGTTGACTCCTTCAATCTGAAAAAAGCACCCGGGGGAGACGGCTTAACTGCGGATATCTGTTCGCAACTTATTCACAGGGACTCGGAGATTTGTCTGTTGCTGGAAAATAAATGCCTGGAACTAGGATACTTTCCAAAATTGTGGAAAAGGGCTACCGTGGTTATCCTTAGAAAACCAGGAAGGAAGAATTATACAGATCCCAAATCGTACAGGCCCATAGGTCTTCTGCCAGTGATGGGCAAGGTTCTCGAAAAGATGCTTGTCAAAAGAATAAATTATTATGTTACCCCAAAAGTTAGCCCCCGCCAATACGGATTCATGCCCCAAAGGAGCACGGAAGACTCTATGATCTATTAAAGCATATACGGCAAAAAATTACCGAAAAACCAAATTCTAATCTTAGTTAGCTTGGACATAGAGGGGGATTTTGACTCGGCATGGTGGCCAGCAATTAGGAGACTGATTGTCCCATAAACATAAGAAGGGTTGTGGACAGTTATCTTATAATAATAATAATAATCTGCGGGAAAGAAGTGTTGTAGTTAGATATGCAGGCAAACAGTACGAAACGGCAACAGCGAAGGGATGTGTGCAGGGCTCTATTGGCGGTCCACTGTTGTGGAATATCTTAATAGACCCCTTATTAAGAGAAATGGATAAATTTTGAAACCACTCCCAAGCATTTGCAGATAATATAGTCTTGGTTTTCTCGGGCGGCAGCACTCATATTCTTCAGGAGCAGGTTGGTTCCACCCTCCGGCGAGTTCATGAGTGGGGGGTCGTAAATAAACTTCGCTTTGCCTCCAAAACTAAGGCGATGGTGCTAACAAAAAAGTTGAAGTACGACCTCCCTCTCCTGAACATGGCCGGGGTGGATATTGGCCTATCCAAAGAGATTAAGATGCTGGATCTGACAATTGATAGCGAATTGACTTTCAACACTCACGTAGCAAATGTGTGTCGGAATCACTCTACTTCTATGAACAATTGTCTAGAGCAGCCGGGGTACAAGGCGGTGGTTGAGCCGACGATTTTGTATGCGGCAAGTATTTAGGCGCCTGCTGTAAATAAACTAGGCGTAAGAAAGCAACTGAATGCGGTTCAGCGGGGATTTGCGCACAAAATTATAAAATCGTACAAAACAGTTTCATTTAACTCTGCCCTGCTACTCGCCGGAATTCTACCGTTGGATCTCAGAGTTAAAGAAGCCGCTTTATTGTATGAAATAAAGAGGGGTCACTCTAGGCGAGTAGCAAGAGACAGGGAACTAGAAAGACCGATTAGTTATTTGGAAACGCCGCACCCCGCTGAACAGATAGGGTTGGAATTCGAGTGCCTGGTAGACGGTGAGATACTGGACCGACAAGAAGAGCATAGCATGATAATATATACAGATTGTAGTAAAATAGACGGAAAGGTTGGTGCCGCAATATCAATTAGGGATAGTGCAGAGGAACTAAGGAATAAGTAATTAAAACTGAATCGGTGTTGCACCGTCTATCAGGCGGAATTACTGGCCTCATCGGTAGCTGCTGAAAGTGCTTTGAAGAGTGCGGTGTCTTCTGTCGGCATCTTTAGCGACTCGAAGTCCGCATTAGAAGCGGTAGCTGGCGGACACTCATTCCACCCCTTGGCGGCAAAAACGAAAAACCTAATTGTGGCGGACGGCGAGACCTAGGCTCATGAAAATAGCGTGTATGTAAATATATATGTTTGTACACAGTCTTTCCCTTATTGTTATTGTTTTTGTTAGTCTTTTATTAGTCAGTAATTAGTTAAGTAAGGGATATGTTATTGTTTTGTTTACACGCTTTGTATGTGTAATAGTGTTAAGTAAACGTTGTTTTATTTATATCGAGCATTGTTTATGTTAGTAAAGGTTATTAATGTGTGATTATGTTTGTATTCATGCGTAGTATAATATCGATGATAAGATTATCAATTGTACTAGTTTGATAAGTATAAATAAATAGATGAATGCAAATATATGAATAAATATAGTGAGTGAGTGAGAAAGAGACATAGTGTCGTCTCTGTCACAGAGGCCCGCGGCTCGCGTAATGCGCGCTTGTAATTGGTTAATGAGACGAGCGGTGTATTGTTTGAGCCCGCTCTAGTTGCGAATTACGCGCCGGCTATAAAAGCTATCTGCCGCCGGCCTCTGGGTACCACGGCGGAGGCGAGGACGACCCCCGCGACACCCGTAGGGTCTCACGTGTAGAAGCTCGATCACGTAGCTCTACACGCACACACGCGGGCCTTAAGCCACATTGTAAACTGCCACGCGGAACACTAGGCACACTAACCGGCCCTCAGCCGCCTCGCCGGCCGGGTCCGCTAGAGGCCCGGCCCTCACCCGAATAGGAAGCCCGTTAAGATGCACGCAGGTGCGGAAAGCTCCCCTGGCGACGCCTTGAGCCCGAGGTCCGCCCTCCATACGAGGCATTCCTCGGCTGGAGGAACCCTCAGGCGGTCGACCAGGCACGGCAGGTCAGGGCGCCTTCAGCGCTCGCCCCAACGCGACCTGTGACGCTGTAAAAGCCACTAGGGCTAACAGCAAAGAGGGGTTTTGTTTAGTCGGTTCGAGTCCGACACTCCCCAGTCGGCGTAGAGTCCGGCTGGGTAGCCCGCGGGGGTTTAATTTCGCCTCTCAGAAACAAAAAAAAAAAAAAACTGGGTACCAGTCGGGTGAGGCCCTCTCAAGAAGACATCGGAAAACTACTAAGAAGACAGAAGTAAAGAGTTCTCCTTAGAAGCAAAGAAGAGTTCAAGAGGAATTCAGACCGAAGATTTCGAATAATGGCTCACCCACCTCGCTTCACGTACATGTGTATGACATATGTATGTAACCTGGTTTCGCTTGGAATACAAGAATATTATTTTGGGTTCTAGTGTTTCATTCAAATATCATGTGAATACAGTCCACTGCTACTAGTAAAGTTAGGGCACCGGCGAGAACGAAGAGATCGACGAGTCGAAGGCTCGCCCCCCCAACACTAATAAAGGAAATTTTAGTTGGGGGAAAAATTATATTTGATTAAGTCGCATACTGGAATAGAGGGAAATAAGAGAGCTGATGAGCTGGCAAAGAACACCGCGCTCTACAAAAAGACAAAGCCTGACTATGACAGGTGCCCGCTTTCATTCGTCAAGCGAGAAATTCGTGTTGAAACGATTGACGAATGGAATACACGATATAAGGAGGAACAAACGGTCGGGACTACTAAGGTGTTCTTTCCTGATGCCAAGATTGCCCATAATATTATTTTCAAAATTAATGTTGATTACGTTTTGGTACAAATTATGACGGGGCATGGCGGGTTCTCCAAGTACCTTGCATCGTTTCAAGTGCAAAGAGAACCAAGCGTGTCCCTGCGACCCGGCTCGGGAGGTGAGCGCTCTGCATGTCATTGTTGATTGCTCTGTATATGGTAGAGAAAGATGTGAATTGGTAACAGAAATTGGGATGGAAGTAACAATCGATAATATAAGTAGAATCACTGAAAACAATGAAGCTAGAAATAGTTTTATTAAGTATTGTAAATGGGTAGGAAAGAAAGTGATAGCTAAAAATAAAACTGTCAAAAAATAGTTAACAGTACATATATTAAGTATATGTATCGTATAACAATTTGTATGAATAAAAATAATGAAACTATGAATTGAGCTGTAAATAAAGATAGACTGGAATAAGCAATAAATAATAGCAAATCGACTGTAAGGGATGGATGTTAGGGAAACGGAATACATAATATTAGATATAGGGATTGTAAACTTAAAGTATAAAATAGTGTTATAATAATAAATAAAGAAGAAAATTGTAACTAGAATAATAAATAAATGACGAAATTGTAGTTAGAACGATAAATAGATAAGTACATCGTATTTAGAACAAGAAATGTTTATTGTAAATTGGTAACTTAAATTGGTAACTAATAGATATAGATAGTAGAATAAGCATATAAGAAGTGTAGTAGTAAAGCAAGAGCAGTATAAAGAAAATAAACAAGTATTGTACATGAAAGACGAATGGAGGGTAAGGTTTGAGAATGGTTAAAAGAAGAAGAATAAGAAAGAGTAAAGGTATCATAATGTCTCTGACACTAGGTTAGGGGAAGCAGACTAAAATAAAATAAAAAGGTGACCAAGCTGATGGCCCTATAGTACGCGCAGTCTAAATAGGACTCTTTCCCTTTATATAGGGGCACTATGACTGCGGTGCGCCCCAGTCCTCCGAAACCTCTCTCTTCTGCCAGCACAGATTGCACAGTTTACAGTGTATCCCAGACCTTAGGACCACCATACTTGATCATCTCAGCAGTCATCTCATCATTTCCCGTAGCCTTCCCACATTTCAGACTTCTTATCGCTTTCTCAATCTCTTTCCCACTCATGACTTCCTTTAGTTTCTGACCCGGGTGTGGCGATTCGTTAGGTTCGCTCTCATTGTCAGAGACAGAGTCGTCACTCTCATACAGTTCTCTATAATAATCACTCCATCGATGCAGAATTTTTTTTTGTCTTTTAGCCGATGATGTTCTTTCGAACGCACTTTTTTCATTCTGCAAGGTGTTTGACCACTTCGGTACTTACGTATTTATTTCCAAAATAAATTGGAATTCACGTAGTTGGCCGACATCTTGTTTTCGTCTAACACCCTACACCTTTTACACTTCTCTTTCACTAGTGCCTTCGTTTCTGCTTTGTGCAGCTTGTATCTGTCTTTCGTCAAATTTTTCATACCACAGTCATTTTTAGTAGCAAGTCTCGCCATGCTTTCTTCTTCTTATACACAGATGCTTTCACCTCATCATCCCACCACACATCACGCTTTTTACAGTTTCCAATTTTATTCGTTTCACACACTTCTTTCGCAGCCTCGATTATACTATCTCTAAGGTTCTGCCAACATTCTTCAACATCCTCTCTCATCACTTTCAATCTATCATCAAGTTTACCGGATACTAACTACCCTTTCATATTCATTCCTGGTGGTCGCATCCTGCAGTTTCCAGCTTTTAATGCTACAAACCGCTGCAGATTTGGACACTACGCGATGTCGCCATACCGCAAACAGACCCCTTATTCTGGTTATCACCAGAAAGTGGTCCGTTCCGAGATCAGCTCCTCTATACGCTCTTGTGTCCATAACCTGCTTCTTAAGTCTGCTATCCACCAGGAATAAATCAATCATACTTCTCGCACCCTTTCTTTCTCCACGTGTACTGATGGACCCTTTTGTGCTTAAATACTATCTCTAAGCTTACCGAATACTGCCATTTTATATTCATTCCTGGTGCTCGCACCTTGCAATCTCTTAGAAATATGTGCGATGTCACCCTTGCGGATAAAATGAGCAATGAAGAGATATGCAGTATGGCAGGGTTGCACAACAGTGTTATAGTGAAAACGAAGAAAGGCATGCTTAGATGGTTCGGTCACATAGAAAGAACGAGTGACAAAAGACTGACCAAGAAAATCTACACAGCGAAAGTGAGTGGTAAAAGAAGCCAAGGAAAACCAAGGCTAACTTGTGAAGATCAACTAGCCAGAGTATTAGCCAACGGAAATATCAAAAGCACTCCCATACCTAGGCAAAAATGTGTGAGGAAAATGATGACATTTGAGGAAGCGAAAGAAGTATGTAAGGACCGCGACGCTTGGCGCTTCGTCCTCTCTGACTACCCCGTTGGGCATACATCGTGAAGATATCTAATTATTTACTTGACAAATAATGTATTTTTATTGCCAAACTAATTAGTTTAATAAGTCACTAATTAGTGACAAAATAAAATGACAATGTTCAAGTTCCATTTAAAAATACATATATTTTAATTTATTTTGATTTTTTGTGTGGTTTATAAATTCCTTAAGCTAGTGCAAGCAATGATCAAAATAAAAATAATTTTTAGTGACTAGACATACGAGTACATTATGGCCGAACGAGGCCGTAAACATTGTCATTTTTATTCTTTATATTATGTTATATGCAGATTTTTTTATAAAAAGTGATTGATTGTGATTTTATAAAATTTAATAGCGCTAGTTTCTAAATTATTACTGAAAATTTGTAAAAATGAAATTACTTTTTTCGTAAATAAAATGACTGACAGGGATATAGCAAATTAACGACGTTATCCGAGTTTGACTTATTATTATGACACACCTAACGTCATTGACATTGACATTTCGGATTTTTATGAAATCACAACGCACCATCTATATACATACTTGCTTATGGAAAAACGCGCGAACTTATTTTTCCGGCGATTTCATTAGATTCTTTGTAAATAACGACCCCTGGTGTCTTTGTCTGGTGGGTGCTTCGTTTTCTATATGATTACTTTGGCTGTATTCAACTTGACTTCTATAGTTTTGTATTTATAATATGTAATTGTACTACTTAGGCGAAAAAAATTAATGGCAAATTTACTTATTTATTATATAATCAGGTTACTAATTTAAAGGTGTTATTTCGCATTTAGAGAGAGAGAGAGAGAGATAATATAAAAGAAATGTAATCGAAACAGAATTAACTTTTTTGACAGTTTTAAATTATTCACTTGTGTATTAAACCGTAACGTAACACTGTACAAAATTCAGCAGTAATAGGAAGACCTTCATTATTACTTCCGCAACTACAAAACAAGTTCCAGACAATTCAGGTCAGGATGTAAATTAAGCGTACTCAAATTAATCTGGAGTTGTTTTAGTTTCCTTTTGTTAGACTCGTTATTACCTTATAAACAAAGGTAATTACGAAACTATATGTATGAGTACTACTAGTTATACGAGTAAGTAGTTATCGATTCTGAAGTTATACCTACATTGCAAGTATAAAATAAATATACCAATAAAACGAGCTTATCGTCCGCGACTTTATCCGCATGAAACTCTAAATAAATAGAAATACCTTAGAAATATAAATTGGAAACGTAACAGAAATAAGTAAAATAAATGAGATTGTAATCTTAACCTAATAATTATTTGTAAACTCTGCGTGTGACGTTCTCCTTTAACTCACTAAAGTGTCTTTCCCCGCTTTACCTCTAAAGGAAGATTTTTCAAATATCCTGGAGACACATCAATCTTAGTTTCTAACCAAAAAGGTAAAATACCAATTTTCACAAAACCATGGAATTCATATACAAAGTTTCATCCTGTATTTTACTACATAATCTGAAACACTTCTTCATTTCTAACCGTAACGTCAAACATATTTTTATGAAATTATCTAAAAAAAAAATACAATTTTTATATAAACTTACGTCTTTTATTTTGGGACGATTTTAATTATTTTTATGTTTTTTTTAATGTGTAATTGCGTATTGGTTGTAACGTCTATAAAGCTACGCCTCAGTGGATAGTAGGCTTTAATTTTTGTAACACTTGGAAGGTCCGCTTGTTATAAAAAACTTGCGGACACTATGGAAGTGAGGTCCAGCTAGCAACATTATTAAGTTCAAAGTTACATGATAACTGTTCTGGCTTTTACGCAATACAAAGATAAAAAAAGCTTCTTTTACCACTCACTTTCACTCTATAGATTTTCGTCAGTCTTTCATCACTTATTCTTTCCATGTACCCGATCCATCTTAGGATTCCTTTCTTAAATTTTATAATAACACTGTCGTGCAACCCTGCCATACTGCGTAAGTATTAGCTATTAACTAAGAATGTACCTAAATATTAGGTATTAGTGAAAGAATGTGCAAGTGTTAAAAACACAATGGAGGCACTGTTGTAAGCACATTTTACTATTGCGCAAATGTCAGTCGAATTGTGAATATTCAATGACCAATTAAATTCAACTTTTTGGACTCTATTTATGAGATCCATTCCTAAAAGAAACTAATACGGTATCTACAGTTTTTTGTTTAATCAACGCTTGCAACAATATTTTTCTTTATGTAAGTCGTTATAAGCCCACGTTTTCGGGAAAGATTTCATGAACAATAACAGTTAGGTCGTGAAAATAAAATAACAGATTTTACTCAAATCTGTGGGTTGTTTATCTGTCTCTATGTGAAGTGTTAAAGAGAAAGACAGTATTAAAAAATAGAATAATATTCGATTGCGTGACAATTTAAATGCGAAGCTTAGGCAGTAACGTAGATGTTACTCAAAAAACTGCGGAGTTCTCATGGAGTACCCATTGCGCAGTGGCTCAGATATCAATCTAAATATAAAAAAATCTTAATTTAAAAAACAATATTGTCTGAGAAGAATCTAGCCTAGTAGTAGCTCATAATTAATGGATTCGAGTAAAGAGCTCCGAGAATTAACAGACTGAAAACTTCAACCAAGTAAAACAAAAATAAATTCTTAAGTACTTACATAATATACATAATTTGTCGCTGTAATTTTAACTCCTTTTAATTTTCAAGACTTAAAACGTTTTTTCACTTTTTGTGCCAAATATAGGTATTTTATGTTTACCGTAATAGTCCAAGATCCCAGAGCGATAAGACACAACTTATTTTTTAAAGCATAGAACTTTCGGTTCTAAGTAGTCTTTCGTATACTTTTAATACCTGCATGCTTGTGGAGTTCGCTCGGTGACACCTGGGCAGCTATCAGGTAAGAAAGGTAACTAAGTATCAGAAGCACTTAACTTACATTTGTATGACTGATTTTTATATATATTTTGTAGAATATTACTCTGAAGTAATCTCAAAAGTGTACGACGCTTTCCATGGGCCAGAACTTTTGTCAAACGCTTTAAAACTCTATAGAAAATAAATGAACTTTACTTATTTTTATATATCTGATTTTTAAATATGTTATTAAGATAACTATTACAAAGTTATATTTAATCAGTCAGAGAAATTGTAATGACCAAACATCCTCTAAACACAAAAAGTATTCAACCACGAGTATGAGCGCGAGAGCACTATGCGCATGCGCTTCAGAGTAAAATATCCGAATATTTGAAAAATATTTACTGCTTTCAATTTCATATCTATTTAAATAAGATGAAATTTTTAATAAAGATAATAATTAATCATTTTTAAAATAATTTAATATACTGCATATATATACGGAAAAATGAACTTTTTCGGAGCAATTATGTTTCAAAAAGAAATATTTTTATTTATTTTAAAAAAGATATCAATTGCAATAATTTTAGTAAAAAAATAGTTAATTATGATTAATTAATGAAATTAATTAATTAATCATCTTCATCATCGCCAAAGTAATCATTTGAATTTTCATGATCAAGTAAATCACGATACTCTCCACTCAAGTCATCATCCTTATCATCATCATCATCAGTTATATTGTCGTTGCTGGCAGCATCATACACGTATGATTTTCACCAGCCTTTAAATCACTTTCAAATGAAATATTATTAGAAGGGGAATCAACAACACACTCAAACGCCACAGAAGGTTCTTCGGAATTAGATGGGACCGGTTCAACTGATTCCAATTCAACAGCTGGCTCAGGTATTACAATGGGTTCAGGTACAGTACTAGCTGGACTTAAATTTGATGCTATAGCAGAATCCGGAGCTAGAAAATCAGTTTGTTGACTTGAGGTAGATGCTGTACATACATCATTATTAGTGATATAAATAATTGGTAAGCTTGACGTCGATGATACAGATTTATTTTCAATAGTACCCGATGAATTTTTTTTTGAGCATTTTTTTGTTTTTCTGTGATTGGAGAGTAATATTTTTTCGGCAAAGCGCTAAAACATTTGTAACATTCATGATGGTAACCACTGTTCATACAAATCATCCGGTAAAACTACGTCTCTGAATTTTAGGTTATGTATTATTATTTTTTGTTTTAAAATATTTTGGCACTTTTTAAATGTCTCTTTTGAAAATAATATTAATTTATCATGAGATTTTTTACAAAATGGACATATTAATGATTCTTCCATGATATTCTCTATTGAAAATATGATATCACTCACAAATTACACGATATAACTAACAAAAACATGTGGTTTCATAAACCCGAACTATACTGTATACTATACGGAGTGCGCACATGGTATATACACATACACAATACACATACACATACAGAAGACTGAAACAGATTGTGAGTTTAAGAAGGGGAACCGAGTTACTATAGATGTCTCACTCACTCTGAAACGTATGTATAGTGCTCTCGCGCTCATACTCGTGGTTGAATAATTTTTGTGTTTAGGGGATGTTTGGTCATTACAATTTGTCTGACTGATTAAATATAACTTTGTAATAGTTATCTTAATAACATATTTAAAAATCAGATATATAAAAATAAGTAAAGTTCATTTATTTTCTATAGAACTTTAAAGCGTCTGACAAAAGTTCTGGCCCATGGAAAGCGTCTGACACTTTTGAGATTACTTCAGAGTAATATTCTACAAAATATATATAAAAATCAGTCATACAAATGTAAGTTAAGTGCTTCTGATACTTTGTTACCTTTCTTACCTGATAGCTGCCCAGGTGTCACCGAGTGAACTCTACAAACATGCAGGTAATAAAAGTATACGAAAGACTACTTAGAACCGAAAGTTCTATGCTTTAGAAAATAAGTTGTGTCTTATCGCTCTGGGATCTTACTCTATAATGTCTTCTCAGTAAATATTTACCGATCAATGCACACAATAACCATAATCGTCGGGCTATGGCCGTCATACTGCCATATTAGTTGTCCTATTATGCAGTTGTTGCTATCTGCTCTGCACTATATGTAGATTTTAAGTTTCAGCTTGTATATGTACTGAATGAGTCGATGAAATTCTGCCGACAACGTTATTGTGCTTCGCTGCGATACTCCAGACGCTCTCCCTCAGTAGGCGAACAGATTGCACTTCGTTCTGAAAGTATTATGTAAGCTTAATAAATGATTAGGGGGTGTCGTTATTTGATTGTGTAGTGTGAATGCACCTACAGACATTATTGATAATGTTTCGCAGGTATTCTACTATAAAATATAAACTACCTAGACGTACGTTAGGGTCATCACTAGCGCCGTCTATTCGGGGTGTATAACGGAATTGGTGGCAATTTGCTAAGACGAGAGCAGCATCACTCTGTTGGACCTTCATTCGTTGTTGTGGGATGGCAGCTATCTTTAACCCTTCAGCCCGGACCTGAGAATACGGAATGTTACGGTTTCCCCGCCTGTTGTAAGAGGCGAATAAAGGTTCCTTTGAGGTCGCAGCCGATCGGAGTGGGGGCTCCAGACATCCTTCCATTCAATCGCAAGGAGGTTAACAGCGCGTGTGGTCTGTGCTAATGTGGCACTGCTAGAGTGCAAGGGGGCTCTTGCGCTGCCCCTCTAGAAGTACTTCGATACAGCGCTCCGACGGAGGGGCTCCGGTGCGTACTGTAGAAGATCTCAGAGCCCCTCGTCAAAGCTCCGAGGAGTACTTCATACGCATAGCTATATATAACTCAGTCTCAGTCTCCCAGAGGACTGCGTCTGTGTTCAGGTTTCTCCTGCGTCACCAAAAAAACCGGGTCGGCAGCCATCTTATTGTTTAACGGTCACGTTAGAATCGGAAGTGGCGCGAACCACACGTGTATAACGAATCATTAACGTCATCGTCATAGTTCTGTTTGTTCGTCCTGAGAACCCAGACAATAGAATCTCTTACGTTTTGATTGTAACGTAATTAGAACTGTAATCATTAACGATTACATCTACACTATTGAGATTTTAAACCCAGGTGAGATGAATAGTTTTAATGTTCCCAGGGTTATAAGTACAGCCTTAAACAGACTCTCGTAGCTCACGTAAATAAACTTTTTGTGTTACTTTATACGTCATTTTTTTTTTATATACTGAGGTGTTGAGTCTCAAACATTACTTATAAACGAAGTAAATATGTAAAGACATAGCATATGTAATATTATATGGTGATATCGTATCGATATCCTAAACTGTGTATTGAGCAGCATGGCGTCGGATACGTAAGCGCACTAGTTATACGTTTGTGAAATATTCTAGACGTAGGATCGTTCTGAAATATGAGAATATTGTTCAATTCCACACCCTCAATATTTGTATTGAGTCCGTAGCTATTTGAATTCATGTCTCGCGATGCCCGTTCCGAGGCTAAATCACACCGACAGTACTGAACAATGTACTTTTACGACATTACGTCTAATTTCTCAATGCTTTGTATGTAAGAAATACATTATTTATGTGTAAACCATATCGAATCTGGATATTACACTTGAAGCCACCATCGTGAAAATATGAACTCTTTATGTGAGAATATAACTCGCGCCTGCTCCAATAGTACCTAAAGTTTCCGATCAATTTATTTTTGTAATAAAACGTGACTGAATTGAGCCTATCGACTTAGGATTGGTACATAATTTGTGCTTCTTAATATAGCTTGTATATACAATATACCTTGATGATACTAAAAAAATTTTAAAAAGTTTTTCATATATCAGTTCATTATTACTGTTTATAAGCGGGTTGCATCTTAGTTGCGGTTCTTATAATATGTAGGTAGAATCAATTTTTAAAAACATATAGTGTAAACCAATTGTATGTAGATTATATATTTTAGCCTGGACCATAGCTCAGCCATACTCGATGTTTTCTTTTCTCGGGCCACAAATTCATAATAGCTATTTCAAGTGGGCCGTGTTACCAAAGAATATGTAGAAAAGAAGGCCGACTGCCGCCTCATGCTTAACGGAACGGCCTACTCTTGGCCGGATATGTGGGGTTGTTGCGTTGGGTGTGAGATGCGGAGAGCTTCGCATTTAGTTATACATTTAGTATATAATAATAAAATATAATGCGGATAAGTTTTTCGTGTTTGTTAAATTTAATTTCTTATAGTTATGTTGAAGAATAATAACTCTGCATTCGAAGTACTAAAAAGATATCGCATGTTTGCATCGCGTGGCGACACCGACTGGTACAATAATTACCCATATTCACCCAAAATATTGCCGTCATGTGCGTGTCACGGCGCGTGCGTATTAGCACGCACATATACAATTCATGTACGCTAGCTTTCTCTGAAGACATCTTACTGCTATGTTTATACTGTGGCTTTTTCCATGGATTTACGTGCACTATAAATAAAACATTATACAGTGTATATTGACTTTACGGCTATAATGAAATAAAAAGCGTAAATAAGTTTATGTGGGTAAGTATTTATTAAAGAAAGACTAGTAAGATCCTCGAAATTGTGAACACATTTGAACCATTTGTTATAGATAAAACTTGTGATTACTATACATGCTACTCGTAAAATGTTATACAGGTGGGAATCAGTAAGCTGGCTGGGGATAGTGTAGCCGCATCGTTTACGCTAGTAACTAATAAATTAAACTGTAGCATCGATGTAATGGTTATACGTATCTCGCCCACTTTAATCGGTCACTCGTTACATATTTTTGCTACGAACTTTTGAAAATTGAATACCCGTTCGATGAGTTTCTTTTATTGCGCCATTCAATAAAGATTGGGGATCCGCGGGCTGCGGATGTTATAAAGTAATTCATTGATTTGTGAACGTGTTTACAATTATGACTAATCTCATGCTATCATTAGATATTCGCAAAAAATTTAAAATGAAAAACACTAAAAATAAAAAATAAATAGCCTTTACCACTAAAAACTAATAACTTGTAATAATAAACACGATAAAGATATAACCAACATATTGTTACATAATTTTTGACAGTTGCCACAGTGGGCCTAATAGTAAACTATCTGACGTTGTTAATTGTTTAGACACGGACATTAATAGCTATTAAATATAATTACATAGGTGTTTGTATCATATTTACGGAGTTATTTTTGTACTTAAGTTTTGATTAGTAAAAGATAATTATATTGTATTTTTCAGTATTTTTACTTTGAAGTTGGCTTAATTATTTTCATAAAAAGTTATTTATTTTTTATTTTTGAGGGTCCTCGACCTAAATAAATATCTAAGCTACCTCTACAACTTTTTGTCTGATTATGGAACGAAACATGAAATAAAAAGATGATCTTTTCATTTCCTGTTTCGTTTCAGATAAACACATATAAAACCAATATATTATATGTACATAAAATATAATCTATAAAGAAATAATTTCACGATGTAACATCACAAAGAAAGAATGAGTGATGAAAGATTGACCAAGAAAATAGAGAGTGGTAGCAGCAGCCAATGAAGGCCAAGTCTGATTTATGAAGCAAGGTTTTAGCTGACAAGTCATAAGCATTCGAATAACTAGGCAAAAATGTGTAAGGAGAATGATGAAATTAGAGGATGCAAAAGAAGAAGGTAAGATTTCCAATAAAAAAAGAATCATCGAAATCGGTGCAAAGAACACAAATGGCACAGACATCGCGTCCGAATTGAAAACCTCCTTCTTTTTTTGAAGTCGGCTAAAAAGCTTCGTATGTATATCGTGTTTATGAGTGTTTGAGAAGAATAACTGTGTTGGCTCAACCTTCAAGTCCTTTTGAACGGATTTTTTAAAATTCTTTACAGACAAACGGGATGCTGTAAAATAATTACTTTTCTAGAGCCGTATTTTATAAAGTTATTTTCTTCGTTAACAATGTTTAGTTTAGTCTGACATTTCAACAGCCTCCGTTCCAAATTATTTTCTAAAATATAACGCTTCAATAGTATTTAACTTCTAATTTTAAGTAAATAAAAAGTAAATTACTTTTTTCCAAGTAGTAGTTCCAACCTCCACGCGTTCGAGTATCGCAGAAAAGAAATTATTTTTAGTATTAAAAATGGTAAAATTTCCTTGATATCACTTTCCCGGTGTATCAGATACCTAATTAATTATGTTACGAACAAGTGTAAATTAAATGAAACGTGAAGGTTAGCTTCACTACAATTTTAATCACGTCAATTAGCCGTCTGTGCTAATATTATAACATTTTAATGGCAAGAGTGGAGTTAAAGTAGGTTGCCTATGTATTAACGAGGCTATATATTATCACAGATTAATTAGTTACTAACGTATATTATGTATAAAAGTTTGACTTTAGTCTTTGTGTGGTAGGAGTTTTGAAGTAGCAACAAGTAATGGTGTGCAGTTTGGTCGAAATACATCCATTACACCAAACTGCACACTATTACTTCAGAGATAATTTAATTCTAACTGTCGTCATAAATGTGCTGTTAAACAGAAGTAGTCTAGAGCGATCAGTATTAGTATATCATTAGTTGTATCCGCTAGCGGTCGTTGTTCAAATCAAATCAAAATTAATAGTTAAGTCATTAGTTAAGTGATAAATTTAGTAAACGCGGTAGTGTCTTGAACCAAAATACAATTGAACATCGAGTTTTATTAATTCTCTGAACCTGGTATTCTTGTAAATTCTTAACGTGGTGCTTAGTAAATTTCTAGAAGTGGTGTTTTAGTAAAGTCAAAAGTAGTTTTCAGTGGCTATTCTAGTACATGGTATTGTAGTGAGTTTTATCATAGTGTTTTAGTGAGTTTAATATAAGTATTATTTAGTGCGTTTAAATGTAGTTTGATAAACAATTCAGAGACAGATTTAAAAAAGTCAATAGCAATTTAAGTATAAAAAACTTTAAGATCGGCAAATAAACACATGAAAAACTTTGCGTGTCAACATTAATACCGACATAACAGTGGCGGTACCTTCATACATGCCCAAAAGCCCGGCTTGTCTTACTAAAATCCTCAGTCAAGAACATACAATACTAACGTGTCAAGAATGAGTAATAAATATCGACTTTAAAATTTCAAATCATGTGAAATTTTTAAATTCCCGCCAATTACTTGTCAAATGAAAACAGTGTAGGAATCTTAGAGAAATAAAACAGGTTTTTGACCCCAAGTCGTGACCAATCAGTGCGTCGGTCGATCGACACTAACGACCTCTCAAGGCATAATCAGACCAAAAATCAGAGTATCAATCGTCTCACTCTCACGCGTTGGATTGCAACTGGGCTTGCAACCTCTCTTTCTCTCTAATGGCAAAATTCGTTATAGCTGTAGCTTTTTTGTAGGTTTATATAACAATTAGTATTAAGCTAAGAGCCCGGCTTTCATACTGAATTTCGTACAGATTGAGAGATTCGATACGAATACGAATACAATTCAACGTGATTCAACTTCATTGTTTTTAACTAATGTTTATTTGTTTGAGCTGGTGGAGAAATTTTTAATTTCTCTCATAAGCGAGTTAATTTGTAATAAAAAATCCAATGAATGAACATGTATACATATAAAGTGTATACAAGTTTTAATCAATATACAAAATGTAAAATCTTTGAACTTCGCATAGAAAAAACAACAAATTGTTTTGTTAAAACCTACGCCTGATTTGTCTATTATTCGACTAGTCAATGGGATAAAAGACAATAAATCAGTGTATGTGTGATTCTCTGACTAGTAATTCGCTTAAAAGACAATTTAATATATCAGTTTACGAAACTGATGGGATTTTTGTTTGTTCTCCTATCTAGTTATATGTAGGTAGATAGGAATTATAGGAATGACATCCTGACTTGCAATATATGCGCTCGCACTTTTGCGAACAAGATTGGCTATTGTAGCCACATTAGAGCACATGAGAGGCTTGAACAACTAGCCCCTTAACAGAAAATGGTCGCTGTAGCTGAGATCGGCTGGGGAGTCATATATATATATATATATATATATATAGGTAGGTGGTACTACTTATTAATATTGGTGCTTTGTTTTATTCAAATGACGAAAATATTTAGAATTGTTCTGGTTATGACGATTAAAAAACTATACTAGCGCCATAAAAGACACGAATTCACAAAAACACATGAATACAGTGATTTATTTTAGTAATTTGGATAGAACTGGATAAACTATTTACGCCTGTACATTTTTAACAGCAAAGCATTATAAAAAAATTTTTTTGTTGAAAAATAATGCGGGGAGCGATCTCTTTCCTCTCTTCTTGTCCACCGGTTGTGCCAAAGTCATGTTTTATTAGTAATCTATAATATTTTAGCCTTTCCTATACTTTTACAAAATCAATGAAGAACGTGTACCTATGTCGGGCTTGCCCTATTCTGAAGACCTAAGCACGCCATTGCGACATAATACCATGTACTATTTTCTCACAATATCAGGGGCCCTAGATACGTGGCTCAAATGACGTAAACGCTTGTAGAATCGAATGACAAATACCGCGTGATTTAGCGTAACGAATTTTAAATTGGTTTTCAAACGCTATTAACTTTCTATTAAATCAAACGAAAAGTGAAGTCGTGTGAAAAGCACTGCATAAAACGTAGCCAAATGGCACTTTTGAGAAGCAATAACGTCAGCAATACGAAACGTTTGCCACTTGTCTAGACGCTCAGATCCGATAATTACCGCTTGTAGAAAACACCTAAGAGGAAATGTGTTCTTTTCAAATAAGAAGCTTGCAATCACCACCGACCTCATCGTCTGTCCAGGTTGAAGTAATCACTGTTGGATGATAGTGCCGTGTCTGAATAATTTTAGAGAACCAAAATGGTGTCTTCTTTTTTTTTTTAACTGTAAAGGAGGAAAAACTAATGTGTATTATTACGCTACTTATTTATAAGTGCAATAAATATTAAACCGTTATTTCTGTTTATTTATATATTAATCACACACATCCAGAATACATTAGAAATATGAAAAATGTTTGTGTTTTTCTGAAATGTAAATCATACCACAAAAGTCTTGCCTTACGCCGCGGCGTTTAGAACGCCAACGCAATATGATAGATATGTAGATGATTTTGTATTAGAACAAGTTTAAACTACAACATTGTGTTATTAAAAAATGACTATTGACTCTTTTTTTTTTACAAACGACACATAAGAGCATACGTACTCAGATAATATCAAATTATTTTCCATTTCAAAAAGGAGACGTTCCACGAATGTATGGAGCTCCGGCCTGCACTTTGCACACTTATAATTTAGAAACTTTAATATTACATAAAAGTGTTTTAATTATGGTTTCGGTATATATTAGCCTAGTTCTTTCGTACAAAACTATTATATGCACACATCGTAGGCAACACCTTACCGAAACAAGATGGCGTCAATAACATATTTGACGTATTCCACTTTTAATAGTTAATTAATAGTACTCTTTGTAACAAATTATATTGCAGGTCTTAACTGTTGAAACCTATTTAAAATTTCAAATAGGGGCCTATTCACAGTTTGAACATATCCACACTGCAGTTTAGGGTATAAAACAATTAACAAGAAATGAAATCGTTGACACCTCGGGAAACAGATCAACCAAATCAACTTTTCTTTTGAGAAATGCAATATAGTGACAACAAATGTTAAGTCAACACATTAAATAAGTTCTACTTTATTAATCTTGGTAAATAATATGGGTAAAGTATAAGTACTTAATAAAAAAATAACTCCGTTTGAGGAACAGGTCAAAGTTAAGCGAAATTAAGAAATAAACACGCCTTTTTTTATATATGCAGTTCTAGTATGAATTGTAGAGATTTTTAGTCAGCACATCAAATATGGTGTTGTATTTTATCAAGCTTCGTAATATGAATAGTGATAAAAAATATAACCTGAACCTTTAAGTAGGCGATAGTAGTGCCAAAACGAAATACATAACAATTACGGTAAAGCGACCGTCGCATCTGTAGCTTGCTACAAATACTTAATCTGTGCTCCATAGTTTTTGACAGCGTTTTGACCGATTTGACCCGTGACGTGCGCGACGTTCAAAGTATATTCATACATCACAACTCGAAGACATTTTCAACTACACATGTTTACAGCAAAATAAAAATTGTTGCGCTGAAAGCTCTAAGTAGGTATTTTTGTTTAGTAAAGAATAAATCAATAGATGACATTTTTTTATCATTACTTTGTTAATAATATATCTACATATCACATGAGTTTGATAGTAAATTGAATACTTCGCATTTAGTTTGGGAACGAACTCGTTATGGCGTACTTGTTGTCCGTATATTATGTTAAATAATAAAATATTGCTCTTGTACTAAAAATATGTAATAAAAATTGCAATTTCACTATTTTTCTAACAATCTTTAGATTTTTCTTCGAATTTCTAAACAGCGCACAAAGCGCGAGCCGAAAATCTAACATCTTTCATTACAATTCCTTGAGTAAAGATACAGAAAGGCGAGTTAAAAAAGATTAAAATGCGTGCCTACTGCAATTCATGTATAAAGAATATTATTATCAAATGCTAAATAATTGTAATTACCTCAAGACAACACTTTTATACTAGGTAATATCATAATCTGAATCGGTACTTATGAGATAGTATAAGTGTAACATGTGAAGGCTTGCAGATACTTCAATTTCGTCACGGAGCAGGCTGATGACACCACTGGGTCCGTGACAGGTGACAGATAGCAACAGTAATTTAATGTTCGCTCCCCACTTTGTTACACGGATAGAGTAATTTCAATGACAAAGCAGTTTCAACCCAACATTACCTGAGAGTGTGGGCGTAGAGAGGTGAACACCCACGATTCGAAAGGATTAAATTTGTTACATCAACTTTGAGAGCTTCCTTACTAGTTATCGAACCGTAAGATGTAGATTAATTTCTGCAGAACTATCTTTAAGACCCAGCTGCCAAAATTTTGAGCGTTTTCGAATAAGTTTGCTGAAGCGGGCACACGTTTAATGAATATGAAATTTAAATATATATTTCTTTATACATTTTTCTAACGACTACCTAAAACATAACGTAATTTATGAATTTTTATTCGATACTTTTTTTTCTGCAATGTGATGCCTTTTTGAGAGATTTTTAAGTATTTCTCCTAAATTACTTGAGTAAGAATTAATATTCAAGTTATAACGATTAATGTCGCGTTCGGGTGGCGGAGCGTAAGGCTGGTCTAGGCAAAAAATTTAAAAAAATGCCTTAAGACGCATGGATATCTTTATTTGTAGTTTAAAATAGACAGGCGGTAGTTTTAGCAATTGTACAATGAAGAACAGAAAACAAATTTAATTTTATTGTCAATTTTAAGTCTGTATCAAGGATCTACAAATACAATTATAGGCCATTTTTAAGGTACCGTACCTGAAAAGGAAAAAAACTGAGCAAGGAGATCATTTCTTTGTTCGTGTGTCCGTTCGTCCGTCCCTTTATCTTAAAAACGGGTAGAGATATCGAATTGAAATTTATAACAAACACTGAGGACTATGATCCAAAAAATTCAGGCTTCTAAGTTAATGTTATTAAGATACGATCATTTATGTACCTACTCAAACAAAAATCAATAGGATACTTCTTACATTTGCAATTGAAGAGTATGGGAGACGTTAGGCACTAGTAACAAAAATAAGTATGTATACTTACATCAGATAAGTAGGTACATAAAATATTATTATTATGAGATTAAGCTCTCCGCTCCGCCCTCTCTGACTACCCCGTTAGGGGTACGGCCGTACGGCGTGAAGATATGTATGTATGAGTGTATAAAATATTATGTTCGTTAAATGGATAAAAAACGGACATTTACAAAAGTAAGACTTGTCTGTAATTTTGAATTAAGTATCTATTTACGGTTTCATTTGCTATTATAAATGTAACTAAAAATTTTAAAACTTCCATAGAAATTCGATGCGGACGATTGCTATACGTATTTATATAAAAAAATAAGTAAATTTCTTTTGTATCCAGTAAAACAAAATTCGAAAAAATTGTAAAAAGATGTATTTTACAGGTTCAGACTTAATCGAAAAAACTTTTGGTTGTCTGCAACCAAGAATTTTTTGATCTAAGTCATCATTTAATTTAAAAATTCGGAGGTTGTCAGTAATTTTAGAATTCGTAATTTTAGACAGCTATAACGAAACCACAAGCCATTCGCTTTAGCCTTTTTGGCTATGTAACCCCAATAAAATGAAATAAAAACACAAAATTCCTTATATTGACTGTGAACATAATAAAGTAGATTAATTTGCTAAAAATTATTATTCAATTGAAGAAGTTTGAATCAAATTAAAATTCTTAGATGTAGTTATTAAGTAGTATTACTACAGTAGTTTTTTTTTAATATAAAGTTCGAGCCGGTTATCGCGTAAGTTGGCGGGCGTCCGAGGCACGTAGCACCTTGGGGGTTGACAGAGGGTGCTCTAGTTAAACTGGTTGCTGCGATAACAACTGAACTTGTGCCTAACTGCTCTCGCTTCGAGTGGTCGGCGTCTTGTCACGATGACCCTCGGGATTTGGCTTACGTATTCAAATGGCGATAATAATTATATTATGGGTATTGTTGGATTTAAATTTATACAGAGTGAGCGTACTAGCTACTTAAGCAGCCGTTACAGACAAAAAGTAAAAGTAAAAGACAAAGTCAAATAGGACTTATTAAAGAGAAGTTAGATAGGTGGCCGGCTAACAACTAACAACTAGCGGCTATTAGTATAGTTACGGTTTGTTCTTATGTCAAGGTCAATAAGGTTTGCTTACAAAAAGTTCTTACAATTACATTTTACAATTACATTTTCAGTTGTATTATTTTTACAATTACATTTTGCCCAACACTGGTGACAGACAACTTCTAGAGCGTATATTTAATAGACCTGTAGAGGCTGTAGGCATTGTAGAGCTATGTGACCTAAAACGCATTGCTAAAATTATTGTATACTTACTACTTTAACTCGAGCTTTTTTTACCTTTACTAGACAAAACACTTTCACCAATCTTTCAATAATATACTGAATAATAGGTATATAACCATTTCGTGAATACTTTATTATTTCTTTATTTTCAAAAGTACATTTGAATTTTACGAGATTATCGTAGCTATACAAGAAATAGAATAATGATATCGAATATTACCCGTTGGCAGGGCTCTACTTTCCCTTAGGCAATAGGTTATAGTTCTAGGCATGCCAATCTAATTAGAGCAGGTAAGGTAAATGTGATAGGTAGGTAGACAAAATGAAATTGTTATATACGCCATTCATATTTAAATAGGGTAGAAATTACAGTTGTACGAAATTTTAAGGTTGGATTGCCAACACGTAAAATGTTCTCTTATTTCTTTAATGTATACAACGTTTCAGCACCACGAAATTAACGATTAAACAGTTTAGCAATTTTGAGACGAGCTCGTAATCAACTAAAGTGCTGTGGCACGTGTTTCAATTTATGTAAATTAAGTAAACAAGTAAATTCTATATAACTTGGGTATAATATTTTTGCGATATTGTAATTACGCAAATTAGTTTCATGAAGTATTTTGATAATAGAAGCTGACATAAGGTCCGGGAGTGTCGACTCCTCGTTGTTTATAGAATTATATTGAAATAGGAAAATTATGTAATGTTATACCTAATCTAATTATGAATATCTGGCAATTGTGATAATGAAATACGCGTAATACGACTGCTTTTTGCTCTCTTTCTACAACTACAAGAAAGAAACTAATTTTCAACTTACAGCTTTGTTTGATATATATTTTACACCGGTTATAAAACGAACACACCTTGAAATCACTTGTAGTAAGGAATAATTATAGATGAAAAAGCAGATCTAATTAGTAAGAAGTCGCTAGCTTTTATCAGGTCCTTCTAATAATCCCTATTTCTTGACCATCTTTTGCGGTTTGTGCGGTAGGACTATACATAGATAATTCTGATAATACTTTTAAACAGGTACTTAATCTAACACCAAAAATTTTTTGATTCGACTCTCGTCCACACTGATTGTATCACGATGAAGGACTAGCGAAGAGACAAAGAATTACTTGGAATGTTTCTATATATCTTTAGGAGAAGGCTTGAGTATTACTTTTACAAAGTACGTACACACATTAAATGTGTGTAGGGATCAAGTATATTTTTAACTACAAAAAATTATTCAATTAATATTTATCAAATCTAGTCTTCCAGACTGGCCTCTTACTTTAATTCCTATGTTTAAGTTAACAACTTATCCCTATATTTTGCATAAATTAAGAAAAATTACAATTTTTGCAAATTGTGGGAAATTAACCTAAGTTAATGTCGTCAATTAAATGGCAAAAAAAAGGCAAAAATGAGTTTTTTTAAATTTTTATTATAAAGATAAAAAAATTAATAATCTGTGTTTCCACCATTGACACGAATTACACAATCACAGCGATTTGGCATGCTTAAAATCAGTTCATCAAATTTACTTTGAGGAATGGCCGCCCACATTCTTTCTAACAAGTCAAAAAGTTGTTGTGAGTTATGCACGGCATCCATACTCGGCAGAGCTCTTCTTTGAAGCATATCCCATGCGTGCGCAATTGGGTTGAGGTCTGGCGATTGAGCAGGCCACAGCAGAACGTTTATGCGAGCGTCGGCAAGAGCGCGTGTTACGACTATAGCCGTGTGTGGACGTGCGTTGTCGTGCATTAGTCGAAACGAATCATCCAACCGGCTTCGCAGAGGGATTATCACGTCCGAAACAATCCTCTCCGCTTAAATCTGAGCATTGAGGTTGCCCCTGATCAAAATGAGAACAGTTCTTCCACCGATCCAAATACCAGCCCAAACCATTATTGTTCCCCCTCCATATGAATTAATTTCCTGACAAAATTTCAAACGTTCTTGACGTCCAGATGTCCTCCAAATTCGAGTAGGTCTTGTATCCGGCCTCATACCGAAACGAAATTCATCGGAAAAGCAAACACAACGGCAGTCTTCTTCCTCCCAATTTCTGTGTTCGCGAGCCCATTGTAAACGGGCCCTACGATTGCAGAGTGCTCTAGGCAGAACTCTCAGCGGCCGCCTTCGGGAACGCAGACTCACTTCACGTAAACGATTTCGGATGGTTTGGTCGCTTATCAGCAAGCCTAAAGAGCTGTGGGGCCTCGTAGCCAACATCATGGCGGTCACAGTACGATTCCGTCGAGCAATATTTTGGATGTACCGGTCCTGTCTGCGAGTGGTGATGCGAGATCGTCCTCTATGTCGCTCGGCCACGCTGCCCGTGGTACGATAGCGTGTCCAGATACGGCTTATGACGCTCTGTGTAGTGTCAAGAGCGACAGCCACAGTACGTTGCCTGGAATCAGCTTGCAACATTCCGTCAGCTCCATGATCTCTTCTCATGTCAAATGATGTCGTCGCTCCATATCGACGAAATTTTTTTCAGTTCCGATGCAGAAATTGTAATGGTTTTGTAAAAACGCTATTACACACTTTTATAGGAATCCTGATTGACAGTTCATTTTCTATTTTTAATCAAAATTTAAAGAAAATTCTTTATTCAAATAGTGAAAATCACTAAAAAGAATCAATAACGATCCAAAAAAGTTAAAATAATAATCCTCAATTGCGGAGATACTCTAAAACGTACTTGATCCCTAGACACTTTTGATGTGTGTAGGTAAATAAATAATATTACTTATACTATATTTCATCATTTTATTATTAAGTATGAGTTTTGATAAAAATTTTATGGCAATTCTTTTCCTAATTTCATTAATGATGGAAATGATGAATATTGTTTTCTAATCGTTTCTTGTATCTGTTAATGTCCTGGCTTCAAAACACTGTCCTAACAACTGTACTATATATATATAACTCGCATTTGTACTGTTTTGAAATAAAACTAAATGCTCTCTATATTTCTCTATTCTTAAACTGTACATACTTGCTGTATTGATTTGCTATACTAATTTGCTGCACTGATTTGCTATACTGAATCATAACGTTTATTTTGTCCTTTCATACAATTTTAATAAATAACGATAATCTTAAAATAAATGTCTTATCTCAATCTGGCATCGAATTATATAACTATTTTGAATAGTGTTCTTTATTTAAAAGCTATGATTGTTTAGATTCTAAATATAATTTGAATTATATTTTTCTTTTTTTATTATAAAACTAAATTATAACAAAACCTTCTTCGAGCAGTATCTTTACATACATATAAATATTCAAACTATTAGTGGAACGGTTTAGAAATTATGGTGTATGTAGTAAATTTTACTTACTTGCTTTAACTTACCTACGTAAAAATGTTTCTTATTGTAACATAAGAACATAGACGTATGAAAATAATTACAAGGGTATTTTCTTATCTTAAAATGTACAAATCAACTGAAGTTTTGTGTATATTATATTACAATTTTATATATGTACATATACATAACATTACGTAACGTTAAGCATTTTATAAATAATTTTCAAAATATCTTATTACGTAAGTTTTCTGTAATAAACATCTACTAACCTATGTAATAACCTGTAATAATATCTATCACATAAGATAAACTGAGTTTAATATTATAGTTACAACAACAGTGTTTAAGTTTAACGTTATAGACATAACAACAACGTTTACTGAGGATTTGTGAAAAATTAAAAAAAATAACATTTAGTTATGTTGCTAAGAAACGAATTACATTAAAAGAAATTGTCCCAAAATATCTTTCTACTTATTGTTCTAGATCAGCACTTTAGTTATTGAATAGTATTAAATGGTTTAAAGGAAAAAATTGTTCACAGAGAAATATTTTACCTACTAGTATTTTGTATACATATGCATATTATGATGTTACGATGGAGACAAATGCAAAGAACAATTGAACCTTTGCCTGACCTTCCTATTTTGGAGCATTAGATACTTGGTAATTCTTTAATACATATCGAGATTATATTTTACTTTAAATTACCTACTTTTCAGTCCATGTTCATAACGTTTACAGTAAAGAAAGTTTTCATGAAAATCTGTTTAATAAGTTTGTTTTCTAAATGTAACAAATAACTCAATAATGTCTAGATTAGTGAATTATTTCAAAGTGAATTAATTTAGGAAATATTGAATGTTGTTACAGAGCAAATGGAAATCATACTTATGTACAAGTATATTCACTGCAGTCGGGGAGGCAAATTGCAAGTACCTGTGTAGAACATTATATTATGTCCAAAGTAATTTAAAAAAAATTGTTAATTATGAATGGAAGGAATAAATTTTTCGGAATTTATTTCTGTTTTCTTTCTTAGTTTATAACTCAAAGATCGTTGAAGAAACAGAAAAAAAGTTTAAACGTTCAAGTGGTAAAATGCTCAGTTTTCCTCAAACCAAGTCGTTATTACGTTATGTTTGTATATTAGCTTCTTACAGAGTGATACATTACTGAAACAACTATATGCTACTGTTGCATAATTATAAAAAGTAATCACAGTTTCTAAATTTGTATTAGAGCTACGAAGTGTCACGTAGACTTACGAGCAAATCGAAGTAGGAGATAATCCTCCACACTGTGACATTAATGAACAGCCTATACTCGGTGTAGGGTTTAGTCTTTGATTAACTCTACACTGGACCATGATTTCCGCTTTTACCTATTCGTTACATTTTATTTTACTTGGGTTTAATGTTGAGATTTCGAAATAACGAATAGATATATTTTAAAATAACTGATAAAGTTTTATTTCTGCGTTTGACAATAAACGAAATGAATCCTGAAAGCTCAAGAGAAATAAATGTGAGAATTTTATTTGTTTTTAAATTCAAATTCGATTCTAAATGTCATTTTGTTCTGAATTTAGAAATAATGTATCTCTTTTTAAATCGAAAAACCTTTGTTACATTTACAAAGCCTGATGTTGACTAAAAACCTCTTCGATAAGTATTAACTTTTTATTTTCCTCTTTGAACTTAATAAATTTCAGGCAAAGAATTGGATAATTGGAAAGTAAAGGCTGTATTTAAAGGGATTTATTTATGTCTTGACTAAACATGTTATTCGCAGCGTTGTTTACTTTTTTTTATGCTAGTTACCTATTTTATTACTTTCTAGTCCATATCTGCGTTTTCATTATGATGGCCCTTCGATCACAAATAAAAAACTAGATGCACAATCTTCTGTAAAATCTAAACAATTTATTGTCCGAATTGACATATACATTTCTAGTATCTTATATCATTATCCGTAACATTGTGCTAATTTAAAGTAGACCTTACTCTCAAAGCATAAGATAATAAAAGCTGGTAAAAGATCCTTGCATGACAGTGAAACGAAGTTTGGTAAAAAAAAATATTTAAAATGCAATCTTACGTTTCGTGCTTAAAGTTTAATTCACATAATCTATTTGTGTCATTGTGATTTGTTACGTGAAAGTGACAATAATAAGACATATATTGTGAGGCCATTTTTGAAAAACATGATTACAAATTTAAAAAAAAGAGCTATGTAACAATATTATTATAACGAAATAACGAACACGTAAATAAAATGATTTAATTTATTTACTTAAAAAAAGGATCGTTGTCTTTTTAGACGTGTCGTTTTTACAATTTTTAAAGGAGCACTTTGTCATGTTTGCTGTTAGCGTTTTCGAATACTACTAAAACAAAAGTGTCCCTCAGTACCCTCAAATACTCGTTTGAGTGCACATTTGGTTCTGATATTTTTGGAGCGTTGTTTGTATATCTTGTTTCTATATATGATCGAAGTGGTGGCCAGTCATTGCAATGACAGGTAATGGCCGATGCCCAAAAGTACAGACAATATAAATTTAGGTTGATAGGTTCAGTAATTTTCGCATGAAAGGAAAACAAACAGATGAACAGGTATTGTTGCGTCGTAATTTAAAAGTCAGTAGGGGTAATAGGGATTAGAAATCTAAGTTGTCGTACGATTGTAGAATTGGGCAGATCAGGTATACCTGGACATTTCGTGAAAGACTACCATTTTGTAAAACGACCTAGTGTCTAGCCGTCTTATTACAATGTGCCCTATAATAACTCGAGGGGATCGAAGAGAGCAATTACGTTTGTTCCATTCCAAACTAAACGCTTCGTCACATCAAAATCTGACTGTGCAGAATGAAAAACAATTGTATTTTACACCGATAGTAGCGCTGTTTCTACATTCTCCGATGGGCAATAGAATATCATCTGATCCTATATCAACGTTCGCGCTATCTATACTAATATTATAAAGAGTAAACTTTATTTGTTTGTTTGTATACAGTAATGGTGAAATCAAAAACTACTCAACCGATTTCAAAAATTCTTTCACCTATAGAAAGTTACATTATCAGCGAGTAACAACAGGCTGTATTTTATTTCCAAAATATTTTTATCCGTACGAAGCCGGTGAGGGTCGAGGGTATTAAATAAGTTATTAGATGAGAAACAAAGTGCAATTCAATGAAGTCATAAGTAGAAGTTATGCTTAATTTTAATGTATTAATATGCTTTGGACACCCAAATAATCAATGGTTAATTAACTGGGCGAATCATCTAACATTTTGCAATGAAAAATGTGGTGAGCATTAGTTAGCTATTTCTTGAAATGGTGGCGTACCACGAAATGACAAGGCACATTGAAAGTTTACTAGAAGAAATAAAGGTATTCATCTCTACTATACCAGGTTACCAGTTTCTATACATATGTAGAAACTTTGGCTATTTAGAATATGGTGGTAGTTTTACGAATTACTTTTATATTACTTCTGTTATAGTGAGACATAAAATTGGTAATGTGTTGTTTGGTAACACTATTCCTTATACCTTTGATATTCATATATTTAAACGTATGTAAACGTAGACATACGTAGTTATTATTCCATTATTTCAGATAAATAAGAATGATTATACTTACCCAAGTAAAATTTGTATACTTATGTCCATGTCCTTGTAATACAACGAATTTTGTTAATGTTCCTATGTCTTGAGTACTAATGTGACACATGTTATAGAGAGATAGTATTATTACATACCTCTATGCCACCTATTCCCAAAGTGGGCGATAACGCCCCCCTGTGGGCGCTGCAGGCCTAAAGCTGCAGGCCAGGCAAGAGACCCAGAAAAAAAATGGGGGCGTTGTGTAGAGGCGGGTGGTGATTTGTAATTTCATTTAGCTAGGAGGCATCTTAGACAACGACTGCATGAGTTCTCGACTCAGTAGACAAAATAAGTTTGGGAACCTAGACTCTATGCAGTAACAGACTTAGTACCAAACCATCTGAGTCCCTCCATGAAAAATTTTAGGGTCCTGCAACGCCCTACTCTCATTGGGTTCAAGGCCCTCCCAAAATCCTGGATCCGCCACTGCCTATGTATGTGACCACTTTATAAAAAATCTTTAAAATTATCTATACTTTTGTGAACTACATCGCACATTATATTTGTCATTGGATTGTATGGAGCGCGAACTATTTCACCGGAGCTGAGAATATTCAGTGTCTTTTACCACATGATAACATTTATAAATACCTGAATACATGACCTATGTACCTATTCATATTTTGTGCGGTTCTCTTCTATACAGTTATGGAGCAATAGGTATTTACATAAACCATTCCATGCTTTTGTGTTTATTATTACTGTTCATGATTACCACATTAGGAATATAGCGTGAAGATGTGTGCGTGTGAGTGTGTTTATTATTGCATATATTCAAATAAAGAGGCCAAAAGAACAATTTAGATCACGTAATGCGCCGTCCACGCAATTTCCTTCATTCTTAGAATACCTAATAAAAAAATAATACTCGTGTCGTGTTAAATGTAATATTATAATAAACTGGTTAGGATGTGTCGGATATGCAATAACTTAGTGTTCCGCAGCAAATTCGGACAATGAAGTTATAAAAAACATTTCAGAATATTATTTTAATGTATTATTTAATTTTTTGTTTACCAATACTTTTTTGAGTTTATATTACCGATGTACATCTTTCAGCTCAAAAGTTGTAAATATTGCGACTAAATAAATTAGTTTTGAGTAGTGACATTCGGACGGAAGGGTAGACAGGATGAAAATATAAGGGCTCCATTATAGTTTCTTGGTTACAGAACCCACAAAATTTAATACCAAGTAGTAGTGGTAATAATACGTAGAATAATACTACAATGACTACTAAGTTACAACGTTTCCATATGATGGTCTCAACGGACTGCCAATATGTCCTTTCTTCGGGACACATTGTTTGTCCGTCAGATTGGCTAGTTTTGAAAGACAGAAACTCATGTCAAAAATATAAAATATATAAACAAAATTATTTCAAATAAACTAGTTAAACCGCTTTATATTCTACATGTTTTGTGTACCTACTTCGACTGATACTTCAATAAATATTGCTCGTAGAGCACTCATTTAGGGCAAATAATATAATATACTTTAAGTAAGTGGGTAGGCATTATTATTTGTGTTTGAAATGTGGTGCTTAATGAATAGTTCCACGTGTTATTTCAGACGATTGTTTCGACAAGTCTGTAGTTAAGTACAAGGTGTAGTAGCTAATGTGGTTAGGTGTTTACATAAAACCAGTTGTAACGACAGCGTCGTACATTATCGCTAACGACATCTGACTCGTTACCTATTCGTAGTAATACGACTAAACATTTTTGTTCCGTGACCGATGCACTTGTTGTAATGATTATGGCGCTTCGATTGCAAAGAAAATGTTAGGACACCGCTTGCATTTTTTTAATTTTAAGTAGATTTTTGCTCAAAATATGTGAAGCGTTCCATCATGTACGAGTAATCCAAGTTAATTTTATTTAGAATTTATCGGAAATTTTCGTTCCAGTAATAGAAGATTATGTACTGTTGAAAAAATTGCTACGTTTATTTTACATGAATATTTTAAATCGCGAAAATAAAGAGATGTTTACGTAACGATGTACTTGAGCACCTATGTATATAATATTGTGTTTCTGTTGCATATTATTTGTGCATCTAAACTGTTGGACCTATCGCAATAACTTAAATTAAATGTTACGAGTACATAGAAATATTTGTATATTTCTTCGGAACTAGTTCTAATGAAATTCTTCAAACTTTGTACGATATTAGTATTTTCAACAATGACAATAACAAAAGAAGTACGGACATAGGCTATTTTAAAAATCTACCCCTAAAGTGAAAAGGGGGAAGAAACTTTGTACGGGAAATGCTAAACCCCTGAACCGATTAAGATTAAATTTGATACAGAGATAAACCTTTTCTATTAAAAAAACAAAGATTTCTTTTTTTATCAAAAATCTACCCCAAAAGGGGTGAAAAGGGGAATGAAATTCGATAGGGGAAATGCTAAACCACTGAACCAATTATGATGAAATTTGGTGCAGAGATGTGCCCGAAAACAAAAGTAGCCTGGTTTGTTTTTTAAAAAATGACATGTGGTTTTTTATATATGTGACGTCATCATAAATCCAATATGGCGGATGTTCTATAATAGGCAAAGACTTTTCTGTTCAACACCAACAATATGGGCATCAAATGAAATGGAATACGCAGGGGAAGATTTCTGTATATGTGACGTCATCATAAATCTAATATGGCGAATGTTCTATAATAGGAAATAACTTTTTTGGTCAATACCAACAATATGGGTATCAACTGAAATGGAAATACGTAGGGGAAGGTTTCTGCATATGTGACGTAATCATAAATCCAATATGGCGGATGTTTAGTAATAGAAAATAACTTTTTTTAAGACCTTCAATAATATGGGTATCAAATGAAACGGGATACGCAAGGGAAGGTTTGTGTATATGTGACGTCATCATAAATCCAATATGGCGGATGTTCTTTAATAGAAAATAACTTTTTTGTTCAACATTAACAATATGGGTATCAAATGAAATGGAATACGCAGAGGAAGGTTTGTGTATCTGTAACGTCATCATAAATCCAATATGGCGGATGCTCCATAATCGAAAATAACTTTTTTGTTTAACACTAACATGTGGTTTGTACTATATTTTTTTAATAAATCCACATAGCTACCAATAAAATATTTTTAAAAATTGGTATCATGCACTCCACGCTTTTTACAATAAAATCATTTTTTGTCAATCACTTTATTATTATTAAACTTAGTAATAAAGCATTTAATTATATTGAGTAAGTGGAATTTTTATCACTATTAAACAAAATCTTAATAGATAAACATTATTTGTCACTTTTTAGTTCGGTTTCCCTTTAAAGCGTGTTTTTATAGTTTTATTAAACTATAATTTTTGTTATTTCGTTGACTAAAAATTTACCAAAATCCATATTGTGAGGCTGAATATAATAGGAAGCTTCCACAAGTAGGAACATTTTTTCAATTAATCAAATTAAATCAAAAAATTTTTTTGAAAGTTTTTTCCTTTCGACATCAATTTATTGTATTGTCATCGATCCCTGATGATCCCTGCAAAGTTGCTCTATGCCGTTAGCACGGGAAAATGCGAATATTTCCTTGAAAATCGGTTCAAATAATTGGTAAGTAATTGGTCATAAATGGTCAATAAATTTTGAAATTTGGTCAGTTATCAAAATTATAATATTAGAAATGTTAATTTTCAAGGTCAGTCAAAAACTTTCAGTTTAATCTAACGTTTTGTAGATGGTGAAAATCTAGTTCAGATTCTGTTACTTACAAACAAACATACAAACATATAGTTGAAATTAATAATAGCGTGTTAATGAAAAGTTTGCTACAGGTCCGCTTGCTATTAACTTTATACTGAAACACTAAAACTGCGATAAGAAAAGTCTGTAATTTGTCATTTGTTATTGAAAGATTAAATGTAAAAGTGTGTTTGGTTTATTGAATTTGTAATATTATGTTGAAAATGATTGAAATAGGGATCCCGTGAAGTGAAAACTGAATGCAATAATATTACAACAAACAATACCTCTACATGGAGTGAATTTATGTAATGTATCTCGGTACATTTACATAATTATTTACTTTAGTAAACTCTTCTTTAAATCGAATTTCCTAAGCGTTGAACACATACTTGATTCGTTTGCTCCGGGCTGTTTTCTAGAATATTTTAATTTTGTTTAACGTAACGACTATCCGTATCTGGTTAGTAATACAGCTATAGCTATGCATGTATAGATAGCATTATTCAAAACATTATTGTCGTTTCAGTAATCAATCACTCAGTGACCTATACGCTAGTGGGAGTCAAACCGGTGCTAAATGCTTACCAACGCAAGCATGGAAACAATAATAATAAACCATTTTACGGATCCATTAAAAAACCGTAATTTCTAAATCGTATTGCTTTCACAGTTCCCCAAAAGTTTCTTTAAGTAGGCTCGTACTTAAATTAAAAATTGAATGTATTTTAATGTTCAATTTTTATGCTATTCTTAAAAATGGTGAAAATATTGTGATTTGAATTTGGGATTGTTATTGAAATGGTGAGGTGTCGTGTGTAAGATGTAGGAAAACTTTACATAGATAAGATGAGATGTACCTTCATTTATGTATGTTTATTAATAACAAGTTTGCGGATTGGGCGACGAAGGCTACAAGAAAAAGTAGGGACAAGCTTTATGAGTTATGTGATGAAAAATTTTATACTGTAGATGAAAATTTACATGACTTATCCACACTTATTCGATAATATTTACACGAATTATTATTATTATCGACGCACCCGAAAGTAATCTACATGGTCTGGCCATAAATACTGTTACAATAAAAAAACAATAATATTACATTTGAATTTGGCACCTGTTATTCTCATATGAATATTCATGGATTATTCATAGTGTTTTCTCATTTTCGCGCCAATCTTCGTACAGCGATATTAAAATGCAGTGGGGCGATTGAAGAGAACTGAATTGCTGTGATAGCATTACACAAAGTAGGTACGAAGCCAAATGCGATATTTGAAACTATATATTCGCTTGGTATTAGTCGAATGTTTGTGTACCGGGTTATTGATAGTTATAATGAAACGTTCTCTGTTTGTGACAGAAAAAGATCTGGACGTTCACGTAGTATTCGTACTAAAAAGTTGATCGAAGCAAAGAAGAAAAAATCTGCAGAAATCCAGTCCGATAGCAAAAGAGTTTATCTAAGAAAATGAATATAGCACCCAGAACTATGTCACGTATTTTAAAAGATGACTTAGAACTTGTAGCTTATAAGATACGCATTGGTCATTACTTAACAGATAATTTAAAAATGAATAGGGTGGTAAAATCAAAACAACTTCTTAGGCTGTACGCAAAGTGAGGTCAAAGAAAAATTTTATTTACTGACGAGTTTTTTTTTACTATCGAGCAACATTTTAATAAGCAGAATGATCAAGTTTATGCCCATAGCTTTAAAGAAGCTTCTCAATTAGTCAGTAGAATACAGCGTGCGGATTATCCGGCTTCAGTAATGGTTTGGTAGAGTGCTAGCTATCAAGGAGTGATTGAGCCACATTTTTGTGAAAAAACTATCAAAACACCGGCCTAAGTGTATCAAGATACGATTCCTGAGAAGGTAGTTAAGCCTCTTAACAACGTCATTTTCCATAACCAAGAATGGTCCCTTCAGCAACATTCAGTACCAGGTCATAAGGTCCGATTGGGCCTTATGACCTCGTACTGAATTACCGGTGGCTGGAAAGAAACGGTTCTGGCTTCATCAGTGATGAAGACTGGCCGTCATCTGGTCCCGATCTTAATCCACTTGGTTATGATTTATGGTCTCTTTTAGAGAGTATGGCATGCTCTGAACGCCATGATAATTTGGAGTCCCTAAAACATTCCATAAGATTGACAGTGGCAAATATTCCCATGAAGAAAGTGCGTGTTCCAATCGATAATTGACTAAATCGTTTAAAGGATTGCATTAAGGCCATTTTGAATGAGCTTCATATTTTTAAAATGCTAATATGTAGTGTATGAACTAACGCACTCTGCGGTAATAATCGTTTCATGTATAGAATAAAAACGATGTTTTCCTTGTAACAATATTTATGTCAAGACTAGATATATCGCGAATAAAATTAGAAAGTCAGATATCACAATAAAGGCTACATGGAACATTATTAATAAAGAAGATACAAATTGACAGCTCCTACGTATACTGGTACAACTCTCAAATATCTGAATTTCGCTTGTTTGCATTTATCGCTTTAAAATATCGTATATTTTAGCATTCCACTTTTATTTTAAAATATTCGACAATTTCGAAGATAAACAATTGTAAAGTAATGCAAGTGATAGCTTTTTTGTTCATCAACGGCGTATGCACCAGTTTCATTGGGCATGTTTTGCACTGAAATACTATGGAATACGTGATAAAGCTCTCGATCTCGTGATTTCATATCTGGCTGAGCGAGAACAAAAAGCGAGTGTAAATGGGGTTACATCTGTCGATTCTAGTCGCTGAGAGATCATTTTAAAGATATTAATGTACTCACGTTACCCTCGCTATATATCTTTGAAAATATAATGTACACTAGAAAAAATGTTTCTAAAGAAAGGCGTTATTAATGGTGTAAAAACTGGTGGTCGTGATCAGCTAGTTATTCCTAAATTTAAATTACAAAAGTCTAGTGGTTCATTTTTGGGCAACTGTGTTTGTTCTTATAATAAAATTTATTACGTAATAAAAAGAGATTTAAACTTGTTATTTTTTTTTTCAAATAAATACATTTATTTATTAACAAAAAGTACATACATATGTTAATATTTACAAACTTAAAACTACACATTATCTTAAATAATAAACTTCCTCAAAGTTGCCGCATAGAAAGCTGTCATTGCTCAAGGTACCTAGCAGACTGGCAGCATTGCCTCTTTGAATAGCCAAACTGATTCGTTGGCGGAAGAAGCTGCCAGCCCGGCGGTCTCCCGAAGCCTCGACCAGTTTCTTACAAATATCAGAAACCAGTCGATGGGCTTCGGGGCCCCAGGGACCCAAAGTTTCGACTGCAAAGGGCGTAAATATGAAACTCTCAGAGAGAGTCGCATACTTACGCCGCTTCAAGTTCTCGGCAGTGCTGGCCGCGGCACCTGCTCACTTGGAAGTCGCCGGCACATGGGAAACAGCAAGTGTATCGACACAAGTGGCATCCCACACCAGCGATCTTCCAAGTTTCCAAGGAATGAGCGTCAAACCATCCGGTCTCCTGCCGTCGCTGCGCACAATACCTACAGGCTCTAAGACTGCAGGAACGCCAGCGGCGACAAGAGCCCGCCGAATGACGTCATTCAAGGCAGCATGTCGTGACATGCGGCCCGCACTACGTAAACAGGATAAACCGTGGTGACCTAGTACATCGACGAGATCACCACAGCGGCAACGGCAACTTGTTATTAAATGCACACTGATTGGAAAAGCATACTACAAAATTAGCAATTTCATTAAAGACACAACAATAGGCTAGAAATAATCCTCTCAGCAGAGGCATTTACTGGTTTTATGGATATTGTATTTTAAATAACTATTGTAGAATGATGTTGAAAAAATGATAGCTGATTTGACTGAGTTTCTTGTTGGTTCTTCTCAGTTTCTTTTCGAATCGAACTAAAGTAGTTTTGACATTCAAAAATACTTGAATTTGGATTTACTTAAATAAATTGATTTGACTTTGACCATCACAAACAATTACGAATACAATGCACGCCTGGCCGCACCTATAAGGACTCAGCTTTGCTGACCCAAGTTTTAATTCACCAAGGCGAACAGACATGCTGCTAGGTGTAGAAGTTTGTACTCAAATTCTGAAAGCTGAAATTCGCAAAGGTCTACTTGGCCTGAGTGCTTGGCTGAGGCCCAAAAAACAAGCTTTGGTTGGATTTTATTTGGAAAGATACAAACACATACTTCAAAGAAACCGACAATTTTATGTATCACCCGTTTGAATTGAATGATATGCTAAAGACCCTGTGGGAAGTAGATATAGATACAAAAAGAAAACTTACCAAAGATGAGAAACATTGTGAAAGTTAATATAGAGAAATGTGCACTAGAGATGAAGAAGGACGATATGTAGCCAAATTGCCTTTTAAAGTAGAAAAATCTAAGTCAATGGAAAGTAATACAAAAGTGGAAGCTATGAGAAGGTTACTGCAACTAGAAAGACGATTAAACAAGAACGAGAATTTAAGATATTGTGTAGACTTACGTGTTACTTTGCGGAAATCCACTTCATGTGATGAATTCCTAAAATCTTTAGCTATTTTCCGCTCAAACTCTAAAAAGCATTAATCGACACGTGTTTCACCTTTCAACGAAGCTGAAGTTGGCAGATTGGTGGTTTTCGGAGTTTGAGCGAAAAATAGCTAAAGATTTTACGAATTCATCAAACAAGAATTTACGAAAAGAATATACGAAGACAATCAATGACTACTACAAAATCAAACATATGGAACATATGGAAGAGGTGCTAAGTGTTGAGATAGAAAATCCAGCCGTCTATTTGCCACATCACGCAGTACTCACAGCGGACAGCGAGACTACAAAAGTTAGACCAGTATTCGACGCTTCGCACAAGGGCACAAATGGTATATCGCTTAACGACGAATTACTAGTAGGGCCTCAATTACAAGAACACATGAGCTCAAGCGATGGTGTGCAAAGAAGGTTGCATTCACAACCGATATAGATGTATCGTCAAGTACTTATTAAATAGGAAGATACAGATTACCAATGAATTCTTTGGCGTAACAATATAAATGAATCAGTCAAAGAATACTGACTACTACGTGTTATGTTTGGAACTGCGAGCGCACAATTTCTAGCCGTAGGAACTGTTCACCAAATAGCTGATGACGAGAGGATGAATCATCCGAACATAGCTGAAACTATTAAGCAAGATTTTTAAGTGGATGACCTCATGTCAGGACAAGACACAGTTGAGAGACAGTTGAGGTGGCTAATAATGTAAGCACAATTTCAAAATGAGGAGGCTTTAGTTTACAAAAATGGACATCGAATAATGTTAACTACCTGAAAGAATTTAATCCAGATGAACTCAACTCTCGCGTAAATATAAATATCAAGCTGGATGGTTTAATTAAAATACTGGGTTTATCATGGACCATGGGACAAGATAGAACAATACCATCTGAAATTACCAGACTTACCTGATGTCGTCACAAAAAGGAAAATATTGGGTGAAGTTCAACACTTGTTTGATCCGCTTGGTTGGTTAGCACTTGCTCTAGTACCTGCAACAAAAATAATGATACGAAAATTATGGTTAAAGAAAATTTCGTGGGATGAAGAGGTTGACTCTGAAATTAAAAGAGAACGGCTAGAAATAAGAAAAGGTCTGGAAGATACAAAAGACATAAAGATAAATAGATAGCTACAGACCACACAACAAAATATGAAAGATATCGGCATCCATGGATACTGCGATGCGTCGACTAAAACTTATGGAGCTGTAGCTTACCTCCGAGCCCAGACATCCAGCCCGGTGAGTATATGACCTAAATAATAGCTGCCAGAACCAAGATATCACTTATTAAGTCCTTGTCTCTTCTACGTCTACAGTTGGGTGGTGCTATTCTCCTTTCGAGGCTCCTGTAACAAATCAGTGAAGCAATGCGTATCTCATTAAGTCAAATATTTTGGACAAATATGCTGGACTGATTCCACTATAATATGTCTTTGCTCCAAGGAAATCCGAATAGATGGCAGACATTTGTTCGAAACCGAATAATCATGATACTTTACAATATTGAGAATAAATGGTATCACATAGAGTCACGACATAATCCCGCAGATGTTGCGTCGAGAGGGCATCTAGCAACTGAACTGAAGAACTGCTACTTGAAGTGGCACGGCCCCGAACATCTGAAACAAACAGAGATATACATGGACAGACTAGTTGTAGAACATACAGAAGTAGAAAAATAAATATTAATACGTACCTAAACATAGAGGAAGAAAAAGAAAATTTCGTAAAAGATTTGAATATTTTGTAAACTTCGCCGAATTATTAAAGTCAATTATTTACGTAAAAAGATTTTTAAAATATAGGCTGACAGAAAATATAAATGTAGATTCGAATATCCACTACAAAGGAAATAGAAGACTCAATAAAAATATGCATAAAACGTTCCAGGATGAAATTGAAGATTTAAAGGAAAGAAATAGAGTGAAAGCAAAAAGTAACTTGAAGACTCTCAATCCATATTTAGATACCGAAAACAACCTCAGGATGGGTGGAAGAATAAAACATTCAAATTTAGATCACGATCAAAAATACCTAATAGCAAAAACCCACTTACCGTGTTATTGGTTGCCCACCCCCACCAAAGGGCTCTTCACGGGGGAAAACAGCTGATGTTAAATTATTTGAGTTCGAAATGTTGGATAACAAAGGTTAAAGGTTTAGTAAAAACATACTTACGCAAATACTTTGTGTGTGCAAGAATAAGTGCAGACTCGTACACAACTGACGGGTGAATTACCAAAAGTAAGAGTAACCCTTGCACGTCCATTTCTGCACAGCGGCTTAGATTTGCGCAAGTCCATACAATGTCTTGATGTCTAGAGGCAAAGGTGCAAAGACAAGTAAATCCTATATTCTCATATTCATCTGCATGGCAAGAAAGACTATACACCTAGGGCTCGTGAGACACTTGATCATGGAGACTTTTATATAGGAGCTTTTCGAAGATTCGTTTCGTTTCGCAGCCACTTATGGAGTAATCAGAGCCGTAACTTCATCGGGACCAATGAAGAACTTTTTGCAGCTTTTAAAGAGGCAAACCCGGAATTTGAAAGTAAAATAACAGATATAGGTACTTGTGCCTGATGGCACTCAGTGGCATTTCACTCCTATGTATAGCCGGAAATTTAAAGGTCTATGGAAAGCCGGGGTGAAATCGATGAAATTTCAGTAAGAACGAATCTTGACAACACATTTGACATGAAATGACCACCATACTGTGTCAAGTTGAAGCATGCCTCAATGCTCGTCCTCTGTGTCCAGTTGATGATTCAGACGTGGATAATTTGAATGACCTTACACCTGGACACTTCTTTACTGGGGAAGCACTAGTCTCCATTCCGGCGCCAAGCCTGAGAAACGTGTCTCTGAGCAGTTTGTCCTGCTGGCAGTTCGCACAAAAATTACTGTTTGCCATTTGGGAACGCTGGCAACAAGAATATCTACTCCGACTGTAACAAAGATCAAAATTTTTGCACAAACAGGAGGAATTTGTTATAGGCCCGATAGTGCTCATACAGACCGAAGGTTTACCACCAGATAAATGGCATTTAGAACGTATAGTCGACAAACACCCTGGACTAGATGGAATTATTAGGGTATATAGCGTCAAATGTGGTGATAATATTATGACAAGAATCATTTCAAAATTATGTGCTATACCTGTGGACTCATTTTTATCAGATTGATTATATTTCTTTTTTTTTTATGTTCAAAATTATAAACTAAAAGCAGGTAGTTTATTGATGAAATTGAAATTTATTCAATTTCAGTTTAAAAATGTACTATAATAATAATAATAATGTCATCTACAGTATGAATGGCAGAGAATCTCTAAGAGATCCTTTTAAAGACATTAATGACCTTGCCGTTCTTATAGCTCTTTGAAATTATTATGTATACGAGGAAAAATATAGATCTGTTTAAAAAGAAAGGCGATATTAATGGTATGGAAACCAGAGGTCGTGATAAACTGCTTATTTAAAATTTAAATTGCGTAAGTCGAATATTGCATTTTTGGCTAACTGCATTCGTTTTCATAATAAAGTTCTTCAGGAAGTTGCTCAATTAACGGAAATAGTTTTTATATAAAACGAACATTGATTAGATAATCATATTATAAAATAAACGATTTCGTTAAAGAGAGAACAATAGTCTGGAAATAATCTTACTTGCACATGCGTTTTACTGGTTTTCTGAATATCGTATTTTTATACATCTATTGTAAAATGATGTCGAAAAAATGATTACCTGACCCTAGGTATCTACCTACTGAGTTTCTTGTCGGTTCCTCTCAGTGTCCTTTCTTTTCGAATCGATCTAAAGTAGATTTGACGTTCAAAAAAACCTTGTAATTGGATTTACTTGAATAAATTGATTTAACTTTGACTATATATATGACTATTTCTTTAATAACTTTCATGTTGACCTGAGAAGAAACGAAAAACATAGATTGTACAATGTGCATACCAGCTATTTGTCTTTCTGCGCAGGTTGTAATAGTCAGCCAAGAGATAGAGTTTATTACAGGCTTATGGAAGTTTCATACGTGATGAGCTAGCTATCTATCATACATTATGGTTCTACTTTGCTATCTATATAAGCCCTATTGCTAAGTGACATTGAGGTATGATTTTATTACGCATTGATATTTTGTTCACCTCGAAAACGAAATGGCGTGAGATGATGGTTAAGTAAGTTTGTACATACATAGATGGTAAGTCGCTTTTGGAATGTTTTACTCAATGATAAATAAAGTTAGCTACTTAATAACTCGAAAAAGACACAAAAAGTGATGTTTGCGGTTGGTTATCTCAAACAAAATTTCTTTTGCAATTTTCATACAATTTCCCTAAGTTTCTTGTTTTGCAATTTATTGATCTTGTAACTTATGGCGTATTGAAGTCCCGAGTGTACACACGATGTATTTTAAGTTAAAAGAGCAACTTTGAACCTTTTTCTCGTAAACTTGTTACCGGTTTCTCGTAACGTAAAATTTTACTTTCAGACTATTTAGAGATGGAATAGTTGAGATTCGGATCAATCAATCACGGTTGATCCGTGGGTTAACAATCGATGTGGGCTTCATTTTTACTCCTGGTTGAGAATATATTAATGTGTTAATTAGTGAAGAGTTTTGTTTTGTATTTTCAAAATTTTTGAAAATACAAAAATATGAACGTAGAGATAGGTATGTGAGTAATCTTCCAATCTTTAGGAATTGTTTATAAGATACAGGGAAACCTTAAAAACAGAAGTTGTGTTAATATTTATAGTTATTGTATATATTGGGTAACTTAAATAACTCACCAAAATCAAATTAACTACAACAACTCGCCAAATTAACTAAATAAGTTTAACAGTTCTTACTCCTCCCATTTGTTTCAAGTTTAGGTTATTTTATAGGGAGTAGAGGAAACATATACATATACACTCTGTCAACAAAGTACCGGAAAAATATCAATAATACACGAAATGTTAGTTATTCATCCAAATTTATTTTATCACCTTCAAAGTATGCTCCTTCAGAAACGATACACTTACGCCAACGAATAATCCAATCATCAAAACATTTTTAAACACTTTTGCCGGAATTGAGTTCAGTGCTCGCCGCGAAGTCACCTTTATGTCTTCTACCGATTGAAAACGGGTGCCACGAAGTTGTAATTTGAGTTTAGGAAAAAGAAAGAAGTCGGCGGGAACCATATCTGGTGAATAAGGTGGTTGCTCGATGGCATTTGTTGAGTTTTTGGTCAAAAATTCGTTCCAAGATGGCCTTGTGCGAAAGCGCATTACCGTGATGTAAAATCCAAGAATTTTCTTTCCACAAATCTGGTCTTTTTCGTCGAATTTGCTCTCTTAAACGCCGCATAACGCCCAAATAATATTCTTTATTTACCATTTGACCTTCCGGCAAGAATTCCGAGTGCACAACACCGCGATAGTTAAAGAAAACAGTCAACATGACTTTGACTTTTGATCGACTTTGGCGTGGTTTTTTCGGTTTCGGTTCAGTTGGAAGGCGCCACTCCGAAGCTTGTTGACTAGTTTGCATGTCAAACTCGTAAACCCACGTCTCGTCACCAATAACAATGCGTTTTATTCATGTTGGATTGGAATTGACTCGTTCTAGCATGTCCTCAGCGACTCTTATGCGATTGAGTTTTTGGAGAAAATTCAGGTCTTTTGGGATTAGCCGAGCGGCAACATGTTTTTTTATTTAAAATGGTATGGATCGACTCGTGAGACACAGAAAGTATGGCGGCTATCTCTCTCAAGCTTAAATGAGGATTTTCAGTCACTATTTCCTTCACTTTTGCGATGTTAACTTCAGTTGCAGACGTTGATAGCCTACCAGAGCCATTGTACCACACATAAGCACGTGTTTTTGATAAAGTCGATTCACCGTAAGCCTTCTGTAACATTTTCAGAGACTCCGGACTCCAAACACGAAATTCCATTGGCGATGCAAAATTTTAGACGAACTCTTTGTTCGATGTTTTTGTCCATTATGAAATTCGCAATACACACTAGAATGATATAACTAAAAACAGCACTGTATTTAATCTAAATAACAGATGCAACTCAAACTCCGCGCCAAAATGGAAAACAGTTGTGCCAATCTAACAACAACAAAAAAAACAAAAAATTGAATTTGGAACCATAAACAAATCATCCATACCCGATACTTTCTTGACAGAATGTATGTAGGTATAATTTCTATATGAATTTGATCAGTTCATCGCTATAAATATGTGTGTAAGTATTTTTACATTACAATTTCAACTTGTGCTGATTTTTTCCTTTATATTTCAATCATAAATATTACAAACAAATGAACATCATAGACAAAATAATCTTAGGACTTCTGTTTCATTGTTACAAAACCTCGGCACCTTTTCTGATTTTATTTGTAATGTTTTTAGTAGAAGTTTACCTTTACATTAACAGATAATTGGTCTCACAAGTAGCTTTTCTTATCATAATGTAGGTATCTATGTCAAATGATGTTTGCTTTTAGATACTAAGCAAATAAATACCCCAACATATTAATATGTTAAGTATGAGCACTATTCAGAAAAAATGAAACAGAAGGTAATTAACAATATTACTGATATATTTAATGTTCAAAAAATTTATTATGAATTAATGCACTGTGATGGATGGAGATGAACGTTTTAGATATTGAGTATATTAAGCTGTAATCAAGTGTTTCTGATAACAGAACAATCGTAATTGGAAAGAATTTTGATGATTAAAAATTTTAAAACGAAATTAATTTAAAGCTCAGATGGATAGGGCACATAAAAATAAAGAGTGATGAAAGATTGACGAAGAAAATCTACAGAGCGAAAGCAAGCGGAAGCAGAAGCCAAGGAAGACCAATACTGACTTACGGGTAGAGCACTAAGTAGCTAGAATGTCAGCTTACAAAAATGTCAAATTATTCGCAAACCTAAGCGAAAGTTTGTAAGGAGACTGATGCGATCTGAGGAGGCGAAATAAGAATGAGAATAAGATCGCGATAATTTTGGTGCTCCGTCCTCTCTGACTACCTCGTTAGGTATACAGAGTTAACGATATTATGATGCACGTATGTACGAAATTAAGATCGTTTTTAATAATAAAAGTATAACATATGTATTTATATTTATTTATAGGTAATCGAAATTATCACTCTCGTGGGTCTGCTGGAAGAAATTTCTAATAGAAATACTTTGTACCCTTTGCTTATCTTCTCTACATGTAACTTTCTGTTTGTATATTATGTGTGTGCAATAAATATTTAAATTGAATTAAATTAAATTAAGCTACATAATTAGCTGAATTAGTCTACACAAACAGATGTCACACTATGTTAACCTTGAACCTCCATTGCTACCGTAAGACTTAAGTTAATCCCTTTTTGATAGGTTGATTTTCTAAAAAGTCTAAAATACTTGTTTAACCATGTATTTTCACTTTCTTGTAGTTTCAAGGCAACATAACCTTTAAACAATTTTATTCCAAATAAACTTTATACCTTCATTTTACTTATTTAAAGGTTAAATTGTGGAAAATTACTTAGGTATAGAACGCCTACGTAGTAGGTATAAGGAATCGAATAGGAATTGTAGGCTCTATAGTTTCCTTTTCGAATTTATAAAATTAATTAAAACCTGAAAAAACTTGAAATTTATAATTACTTCGTGAAGGTAGAAAAAATAAGATAGAATAATACAAAGACAATATTATTCGACTCGCACGTAGAGAATTCCATACCGTGTGTATAAAATTTAGTACTAAATTTAATTTCCGGCCTTTAAGCCAAGTCTTTAGGCCATTAACTGTCGTTATATTTATCTTGCAGACTTGAGGTAAAGTTTCATAATGATTTGCGTTTTTTAGAATTCTTCTAGTAGGTTCAGAGATAGGGGAGAATAGGAAGGTGATAATCAACGAAGCTAGCTATCTATCATACATTATGGTTTCACTTTGCTATCTATACTATAAGCCCTATTGCTAAATGGCACAGAGGTATGATTATATTAGGCATTGATATTTAGTTCAACTCGAATACGAAATGGCGTGATATGATGTGCAAGTTTATATAACTTTGTACATATGGTAAGTCGTATTTCGAATGTTTTAGTCAATGACAAATCGATTAACGACTGACCTGTATTTCATTTTTATACTTTCTTTGTGTAATTAAATTTTCATTTGCTCAACTTATTTTTATTCCCCCCCTGATCCAAGACACTGTGAGCGCGCCTGAGTCGAGTTCAAGTAGCCGATTACTACTTATTTCATTCTACTATGATAAATTCTACTATGGTAAAAATATGTTATTATGTTTAAATTTAGTGAACAACATTATATTTTATATGATTTATTTAAATATTTATTGCACACACAATATACACAAAACTGACTGAAAACTGTTACACATAGAGAATTTGAGATACAGCTTAAGATACAGCTTATTTCTTACTTACTTACTTATTTGTAACTTAGATACTTAATTACCCAATTAAACTACATACAAAAATAAGACTCCATAAATGTAGCCAACAGTTATTACTTAAGTAGGTTAAGGAGATGGTGGTGTCTCAGATTTCGTGATAATTGGTGAGTTAGTATTTCACTTATTCTACAGTATAAAATAATGATACAAGTCGAAAATCAAACTACTAATGTGAAGGCTTTGAATTGAATTAAAACACTCTTTAAGAATCGCTTTTATTTACGTCACAGAGACTGCGAATTAACGTTGAATACGCTACCGTCATGGCCACTGGTTAGTCTGATAGCCTACTTTTTTGGGTTGTCAGTTGCAAAGATTGCTAACAATAATATCAAGTGATTCTAAAAATGTAGTAAAATTATGCATAATATTAGATCAGCTGAATATTCAAGCTGCTCCGCCACATTAACAAGAGTACTTTCATAGAAATAGAGTCAGATTAATCTCCGAATGATAAAAGGTTCAGTGATAAAGCAATTCTGCAGAGACTTGACATTACTCATAACTTGGTGGAGCTTCTAGTTCGTGATATAAAAAAAAAGGACATTGTTTACTTATCTCTGAATTAATGAATTCGACCGTTTACCTTGGCAGCTTTTAGTGTTAGTAAAAGCGTTTCTCGCAAATTTGTTCAATCCTTTCGATATCACGTACAAAGAAGATTAAGTAGATTTTTTCACAGGATACTAATAATATGATTTTAACATGAAACCAGCACAAAATTCTCTCTTATTACTAGCGAAACGTTTTCCTTTTGCTAGCATATTGGTTGCTTTTACAAACCGCATATGGCAATGGGGTATAGGTACATGCTACGCCATACAAAACAGGTACTTTTTGTTCACGTCTACTGAATTCATTTACACAACCCTCCCCTTGATGTGGCCTCAATGCTTTGATGTGAACACGTTTTCTTTGAAAGGTTAGATTTCTCCACGCACGAGGATTTCATTAACTGAGGTACATACTCATTTATTTACGTAGCAGCATGAATATTTCATTTGAATTTGGGTTTTGTAATCTATACTTATGAAACCTGTGTTTTAGTTTTTAAACCACTTTCCTTTTATTAATACGTTTCCTGTATGTCCATGCGTCACCACTTTACGAGCTCAAGAATTCTGATTGTTTTGTATTACTAGTTATTTTATCGTGCTAACTCAGCTGAGTATCTTTGTTTCAGATAAGTTTAGGAACCACTAGGATTTAGGAAACAGGAACGGCATAGATACTAAAGCGCTCAACTCTAAAGAGTGAATACTCTGAAAGAGTCAATGCACTTTGCGCCTACACAGAACTAATTTCGTTTGTAATTTTTGTTGCTCTCTAAAAACTGTGTCAGAGATATCGTTTTATTTTTACTATAATACTTACAGAAAGTTCTATCGACTCTAATCATTACAGTTTCCGGTTTGCAAACTTCGGAGACAAGGGGGGAATAGTAATTATTATTATTTATTTATTTTATTATTTTTAATGCGCCAGACAATACACACCAATCATCTGATCTCAAACTAGGATATTCCATGTGCTATGAAAACCAGATAACGATCACTGGAGGCGTCTCCCAGTACACCCAGACTCGAAACAATTTAGAAAAGTTCATTTTATAAATTGACCCGACCGGGAATCGAACCCGGAACCTTCAGCGCTTGGGTTAACGTCTAAACCACTGCGCCATCTAGGTCGTCATTAATATTATAGAATTATATTAATAAGAATTATAGTAATATCATAGAATTATTTCGGCACCTGTCAAAAACTCTACAGTGTAAAAAGAAATGAAATCTCGGACTAATCTATAACGTATATAACCATATTAAGTTGCAGCTACTATAGTCCATGAGGTTTAATAGGTCGGATTTGACATCTGTACAAACCAATATGACTCGATTATTTTTCGATTCTAACGAAAATTGATATCATTGTTTGATGTTCATAATAATATCATAATATTTCACTTATGATTATTAGTTTGTTAGCTACATAGTACGTTTGTTGAGATATGGTATTTGTTACAGTAAAACATATTTAAGTATATGAATAAACTTAATTCGATGTATTTATTTTTTGGGACTAATGTATAAGCAACTTCATTATTTAAGACTATAATAAGCACACTACGTATAGGTGTAAATAAACGCAGACTATAATAAAAAATATTGGTGAAAAATAAATATTTAATCATTTTCTGAGCTTGGATCCATGACCGTAGAGAGCTATGTTCGTCGCCCACTATTATGATTAATTCATTTTCAATTAAATTGTCTATTCTGACATCTCTTTCAAAGTCTTCCTCTATTATTATTTTTGTTTTCTCCACCACCTTAGCCCAGTCATCCTTTGTTATTTGATTACGTGCTTCTGTCAGTAAGGTTATCAGAAAAAGAATACAGAACTAAAATTATTTAAAAAATATAATGATATCTTAATTTTAAATTATTTGATTATTACGACATTTCAATCGATTATCGAATTCGTCTGGTAACGAAACGATTACAAATGGTAGCAGTACTAGAGCAATACGCCTCGTGATTTAACATTGTAACAACGTCCATTTGGAAAATTCTTTTGAACATATGTAAGGAAATATCTGTGTTTTTAACTAAAAAAAATCAAAGTTAGTAGTTTTGTGTAATGATCAGTCGTGGACAAAATAAATAACGTTTTTTTATTCAGCATTTACGTAATTGAATTTGTATTAGGTATCAGGAACGTTGATACAAAGTTATAGCGGCATGAAAATTAAGAAACGTCAAATCCGACCTATTAAATCTCACGGACTATACCACCATGTGTCAATCGAATTTTCCTGTCTCTTTTTATCTCATTGAAGCGTAACCACGAGTAAAACAGTTAGCTATAGTATTTATGACAACCTCGCACTGTCAGTGTGATTTGTGCCAGCTAATGAGTCGGTAGTGAAATAATTATTTGGAAAATCTCGTATATCTTAAGCATTTTGACTACTAGTTTTCACAAAAATAAAAATATCTCATTTTCAGCTGTGTATCGTTGTACTGTGACTTTCCTCTACACACTTAAGTAAAAATATAGAAAGTCGGTCCACAAAAAAGGCACTTTAAGGACACGCTCTTAAAGCGAATGCTCTATCCATTGTTACTTGGTTCGAAAATGAAACCATATTTCATAATGTGCAAATGAATCTCAGAAGCCCTTTTGTAGTAATTCCGCTATAAAGTATTGACACTCTATTTCGGGTTCCTTTGTAATAACAATATATTAAAAAAATTGGTCATTTGCAATTTTGCAATAAAGGTGGTCAAGCATTATTTAAAACTGTTCTATAAGTCGATAGCATCAGTTACTGGCGAAATAAATAGTGTGAATAGACAAATCGACGAAGTCGCACTACAACGCTTCTTTTTTACCATTCAGTGATATTAAACTTAAAAAACTGGTGCTGCAAATCATTACTCATTAAACTAAGCAGGCAATTTAAAAAAAATATTTGATTCTATGTAGATCGGGGTAAAAAAACATACGTACAATGTGCTAGCAACACATCTCTCATGCGGGTAGTAAAAGTAAGGCAATTGCTAGGGAGTTAAGAAGCGTCGTCGACGTGATCCTGCCAAATCTCGAGCCCTGGCTTCAGAGGCGATGGCATGTTACCTTCCGATGGATGCAGGTAATGACTGGACATGCCTGCTTCGGTCAATATCTAAATCTGATCAGTCGAGAAGAGACAGTATGATGCCACTATTCTGGCGCTGGAGGAGTATTCCGTGTGGACCTCTGAGCTCCAAGTCCTGATACAACTGATCGGGCAAGATCTGTCCCTGCCAGCTGTACTAGCCGCTATGCATGCTGGCAGGAGAAGAATCGTGGAAGATTCTTCATGTTCTCCTTTATGTGCTCCTTTTGTGAAACCGTAATGGTCCCGAATAAGGACTCCAAGCGAGAATGGGAGAGACCTGATCTCGCTTGGAGACGACGACGCCAGAGTAGCGACAACGTACAAAGAAAGATTTACGAAGATAATCTACAGAGCGAAAGTGAGTGGCTGCAGAAGTCAAAGATGACCAAGACTGATTTATGAAGATCAAATAGCCATAACGTTAACTAACGGAAAAGTATGTAAAAAAACGTGTAAGGAGAATGATGACATTTGAGAAGGCGCGCGAAAGAAGTATGTGAGGACCACGATTCTTAGTGCTCTGTCCTCATTGATTACCCCGTTAGGGATACAGTGTGACGATACGTATGTATGAATATAAAATATTTGTACAGTTAATTTAAAAGGTAGTCCATAAAAAAAGAGTTTGCATTCAATGACGAATTACTTGTAAAGTAAAATGCTTTGAGTACTCCCTCGCTGATGGAAGTTTTCGTTTTAGTGGATCTCTGAGGGTTTAACTGTCACTGTCGGAAGACGAGGGATTATTAAGGGAACTTAGTCGAGTTTTGAATTTATACACAATCATGATATACGATAGGTTATACTTACTTGTGTATTTTTGATTTAAATTAAAACTTTATGTTGTATTCAAGTTTTAATTAGATACAAATATACTGATTTTAATTTTATGAAGATACTGATAATTTTTGAAGCGTTTAGTAACGATATTTATGAAAGGGTAGAAAAAATGAAGTGAAAATATTAGTGATAATAGACATATTTTAATACCTTCCGATATAGTTTTCGTTATATTTTTGAAGCTATTGTCACGAAAAAGCATTTATTTTATGAGATGCTCACAATATTAAGAGTTACTATGAATAAGATTAACTGAAAATATTCTAAATTATTGCATATTGCAGATATATCTTTCCTACATAATGTGCAGGTATTCCTACATGTCCGTCAATCACATGATAAAATTAACTAGTTTTGTCAGGTAAAAATTGATCGTTACTACAAAAATATTATCCATTACAGTCTCTACTTAAGTGATACCTATAGCATATTTCAAATACTTATCAATATTCTTCATGATAAATTACTATATTTTTAAATAAATGTCTCTACCAGACACATTCTTTAATTCTTAGGCATTTATCTATAAAAACTTAATACATGTGATAAGTTCCTTTTGATTAAGTATTGATTCTTAGAGCAATAATTATTGATTAGATGAAGAAATGAACGTACTACATACTACAAAGATATAATCTACATATTAGAAAATAATTAGAAGATATCACTCTCGAGTGAAAACGAAGAATAAAAGTTTTGATCAAGTTTATCTAGAAAAATGAAGTTCGAACTAACTTATAAGTGTACGTTATGTATACCTATAACTATATAACTTTCGATTAGAAAAGAATCGTTTCATTAAAAAAACGAATCCAGAAAAATCTAGGAAAATAAAGTTTGAACTAACTTGTAAGTGCGCGTTTTGATTAGAAGAAAATTCAGACTTGGTATTTTGTGCATTATTATTTTTTTATGACAAAAACTGAGTATGTTTGAAAAAAAAAATGGTTTTTGCAAGATTTGACACAAATGGAAATATTATAACAAATGGTTTTATATCATAAATACGTTTTAGAGACGTTGTCATGTACACTTCACAGTTGTAAATTGTGTTAGTTTACGCCGGGATATCGAGCGAACGTATTAAATTAAAGGGGTCTGAGAAGAGGCCTATTCGTCACATTACATCATATGAGTCTCCAGGGTCTCGTAGCTTTGTTTTAGCCGTGACGAGATTGAGCCTGCTATTTACCAACACTCTATGGGTGAAGTAGATACGGATCGAGGTCGGTGTCACGGGGTATGTAACTGGCGTGGCAAATACTAAAAAACACCATAAATTAAAAACAATTTAATTTTTTCAACTGCGAATTAATGTTTAACTAATACTTAATGGCAGATATCTCAAAACTGAAACTCGACTCACTCAACTTGAGAAGAAAAACGAGCAAGCAAACAGTTCTTCTAGTAAGTAAGACATTTACACTATCAATGCCAATAAAGCACTTCAATTGCAAATGCGTTGGCAGTAGGTAATTGGCCCCTATTTCTAATCCCTCGATTTCGGGATTATACTTAGTCAATCAAATACAAATAAACAAAAAGAAAATCTTACAAAAATCGGCTCTTCAAACAACAAATTAAATTCGCTCCAAAAATAAAAAAATGAAATAAAATTCAATGTACTTTACGGTATATGCTACACCTAGCTAACTTTGCCCCACTGACTTTCTTGAATTGGCAGACAAATAGAAACACAAATAATTTAATATCAAGCAAGTATTACCAAGTAACCCTCTGCGCTTGCTTGGCTATCATTTTAATTTAAAATGCAAGAATTTTTGTCAAGCAAGTATCACCGCGTAATTTATTGAGCTTGCTTGCTTATACTTCAATTGAAACTACAAATATTTTAAACGCAAAAAAGCATTCCATAACCCAGTGAGAATTGCATAATTTAAGTTCAATGTACCAGAAGTTTTATTCCAAGCAATCATTGCAAATTAATCTAGTGAGCTATGTTACATTAAAATGTTAGGCGAGCAAGCTCATTGGTTTCGCTTCTTTTTTTTTGCAACTTTTTTGCAAACTTGCATAATTTTGCTACTTTTTCAAAATGATAATCCCGAAAATCTCGGGAACAGGATAACTTAATCTAGAAAATTGAGACTGCAAAGCGGTCGGGATCGCAGGATTGAATCCTCTACTTGGCAACCCTAAGAACGAAGATGTTGCGCTTTTTGTATCATACACTTCATTCGCTGTCCTATCCTCCACACGAAAACACGATAATGAAATCACTTGGCAAATAAGATAGTCGTAGCAATTCAGGCGAGCCCGTGCGAGGTCTCATGTAAGCGTTTCGTAGCTAAAATATGAAAAACGGAACTCTTAGAGTTTCATTGTTCTGTCCGTTGTCTGTTCGTCTGTTTCTTTGTTAGTTTGTTACAGTCGATTTATTCCGCCATTTTACACCTAGTTAGCTAAAATTTGACACAAAAACGTAAACTGGCAACCCAAAACTAGAGTTGAGAAACATAATGAAAGAATAGATAATTATGTTGGACCCATTTTTTTATTTGTCTGAAATTGCTACGAAATCTTAAGACAATGCGAGTCTGACACGCTCTTGACCGGGTTTTATATATCATCAATGCTATCTTAATGCTGTAAAATATCATCTTTAGCGTACTCCTTGAATCTAAACTCTAAATGCGTATCTGGTGTGGGCTCTTTCTTGTGTTCACATAGTTACTCATAGCGGTAAGTATGTGTAAGATAAAACACCTTCATAATAAAGAGACAAGTAAGACGCATCTCGAGGTAACAATCTAGTATATCTATATAGTTACATAATCGTATAATATTATTTTTAACAGGAAGTACATCTGATGTTTTAATATGTAAAAGAACATTAATGTTCATATTTATTTTAAAAATTGTAACAACAAATGACATACAATTTTTCATACCATACATATATTTGCTCTGATAAAATTATATAGTGTCGTATAGGAGTAGTGTGATATGAAATTACATTGTGAATAATTTAAGAAACTGCCTTCGGTGTTTTAGTGTCAAATCCATAAAAGCATAGGTATTTGTTTATAGTACTTTACAAAATATTTAATTATGAAATCGCAAGAGCATGAGTAATAATAATATAATATTTTAGACAATTACACCAATTAATGTGACTACAAATTAAGAACAAGATTTTTACAAGCACTAAACAAAACGAACTGGTTCTAGACCGGTACTTCCTAACAATTGAAGACTATAAAGTGAGTGAGTGAGCTCATTTGGTTGTAGTCGGTGTTTGATCGCGATAGGTTGATAGGATGTGGGCGCCTCGATGTCCTGAAGTTGTTGTTAATAAAGCCTCAGGAGCCACGATTCACTCGTAAGTAACAGTTTTGTAACTAATAATTTATTTTGTCTTGAAATTCTTTATTTTTTCGAAACCCACTCGGTTTTATGAGTCTATAAAAAATTATTACAAAGGCCGCGTTCATACTTATTTATTACATCACTGTGGGAGGAGCACCCCGCAACATCCAAACTCCAAGCAATTTAAAAGAGTTCGAAGCGAACCCCGGCATCCGATTTGGAAATTAGATGACTTGCCACCACGTCAAAGAGCCCGTCAGATGATTCTTCAAAGATTAGGCTTTTTTTTACAGGCTCAGCGTAATTTGGGAGATACGCTACCAGAAATAGAGTTATGGGGCACTTTAAAAGATCACTATCCATCGATCAATTTAACGAAGTCAGTCAAGAACATCATATCATTTTTATATTTTCCAGTAACAAAAACTACAGCGACGTGTTGTAATGTACTATCGGACTTACATCTTCGAAATTATTATGCATACGAGGAAAAATATGGATCTATTTAAAAAGACAGGCGATATAACACCTGATATGTAACACCCGAGATCATAATAAATTGGTTATTCCAAAATTTAAATTTACATAAGTCAAATGTATGAAACATTTGACTCAGGAAACTGCATTCATTTTTAAATTGATTTTAAATTCATGAAATAATCATACTATAAAATAAATGATTTCGTTGAAGATAAAACAATGATCTGGAAAGAATCTTCTCTGCACATGCATATACTGGTTTTCTGAACATTGTATTTTAATAAACCTATTGTAAAATGATGTCGAAAAAATTATAGCTGAGTTTCTTGTCGGTTCTTCTCAAAGTCCAAGCTTTCTTTTCGAACCGAATTAAAGTTGTTTTGACGTTCAAAAATACCTCGTAATTGGGTGTACTTGAATAAATTGAGTTGATTTTGACGTTCATCAATTAATCTGGAATATGTCATATTGATTTTCATTTTTAACAATGGAAGTCACGCAATTAGGATTCAGTCAGTTTTACATCTAAGTATATAATATTTAAATCACGTTTGTATTATCATAGAAATAAGAAAATTATTATGATATACACTTTACCGACTTAGTTAACTAGGTGCACGACCTCGAGTCATGCGGTCTAGAGGTCACATAATTCAGAGGCTAAATGCGTGTTGAGTAGAGTTGGTTAACGAGTATGGAATTAATTGAAATTTTAAATTTGTTTATCAAAAATATTTTAGTAAAATTTTTTCTATAATTCTAAACATGTACATATTACATACACACGTAATACATTTTATTCTGATGAAATTAATAGAGATGCATTTAACGGTACTTCAAAATTGGTGAAAATATAGACAAAATTGCTTGCTAATAAAAAATATAATGTCATACCATGTGGTATCAGCGACATACTTTAGATTTCATGGTACACTAAGAACAATGAAAGATGTCACTACCGGTATCAGTAGAATGTGATTATAAAGTAATTTTCTTCTAATTACAAATTTATTCAAAAATATGGTTTGTATTGCTATTTCGAATTGAATATTTTTAGAATAATGCGCATTTTATGTGTTAATTTCAATTATAAAAATGAAAAACCTTTTATTAAATTTCAATATCAGTGGCATCTAGTAATACCTTTATATTTATGTTAAAATGTTTACAGAGTATCAACGAAGTGTTTTATTCTACTCAACGACAGATGGCCGACATAATACAATATAATACAACAAAATTAGGATAATGCTTTAATTACATTGATGGTACCTAAAGCGTACTGACTTTTCAATTCGGTAAAGTTAAAAACTAAAAGGGATATATAGATATGTCAAAACAATTTTATTTCGCGACAGAGGGCCATTACGTTACACCAAATGATGATGTTCTTCAATATCAAGGATTAAATCAAACCACTAACTTCTTTATTTGGTAGGTTATAGACCTAAATTATCCTTTTTACATTTCAAACAGCGTTGCCAGATTGGGGTTTTTTACAATTATTTTGGAAGACAATTCAAATCTTTTGAGAAATATTTTCGTAAAAAAATATGCGATAACGCTATTTTCGGAAATTATTTTTTTATGATCTAAATTAACAGATCTAAACAATAGGTTCGCAAACAAAGCAAACGACATCATATAATCAAAGCCTAAAAACTTGGACTTTATCCAATGATGCTTTCGGGGTTTTTGAATTTAGTTCTCCTATTTGTTTGTAATCTACATTAAACATCAAAACCTCGATAGTTTTGATTTTCGATAGTTGGTCAGATTCCCCTTTTTAGGGTTCCATAGCCAAATGGCAAAAAAACGAAACCCTTATAATTTCATTCTGTCCGTATGTCAGTCATTTTACTCGGAGACTATAATTGGTACTACATAGATAGAATTTGGAAGATAGGTGTATTTTACAAACCGCTATACAATGCTGTAGCGAAATCTTGAAAATGTAACTGAAGTATGAAAAAAAGATCCCAGCACACTTAGCGTGTGATTTATATTCAGATAGGTGTTCAATGACATAGTGGTTTCGAAGTGACTTATCTAAGTCAATAGTTCCTGATATTCGCACTTCTAAAGTAGTAAGACCGGCAAAGTGCGTATCGGACCACGCGCAGGGAAGGGTTCCAGACGGGATGCGCAATATTAATTTAATCTCCCGTAAAAACGAATTGCCATTTAATAACGTTTCACAGTGAACTATAAGACAAAGTTATTTCTGCAGTCACTGAGCGCATAACCGAGAATACCCTATATCTCAAAAACTGCACGATACATTCTTATTCAATTCAATTCAATTCAAGGAGAATGTTGAGATTCGAGAAAGCGAAAGAAGTATGTAAGGAACGCAAACGCCCTCTCTGACTACCCCGTTAGGGATATGGTGTGAAAGATATGTATGTATATCCTTATTCAAATCAATTTTGCAAATGAAATTATAACGGTTCCGTTTTTTACCATACCATTACCATACCATTAGCTACGGAACCCTAAAAGTGTGCCCTTTCTCTCAAACTTCCATTATGGATGGAGTGGAAAATTCTGAAAAAAATTTGAGAGAGTAGATCTTAAAAAGCACTTTCTACGAAAATTAGTTTCAATACAATTTTCGATTACACGTTCAGCGACCGCAAAAATAATTTGTTTCTGACAGTATTATTGAGAAATGCTATGAAATACAAACTTAATTTTGCTGGCAATTAAATGAATATTGTGCATTCCAACTACGCAATCCTTCACTGCGTAGTCCGACACGCACTTGGCCGATTTTTTTATTACCTACCTACCTACCTAATTATAGAAATTAGTTCTTTATTGCTCCGTCGTCTGTGACTACCCCGTTAGGGATACGGCGTGAAGATATGCATGTATGTACTACTTTATTGAATCATTCATGACTTTATGACAGTTTGAAAATAATCAGTATTAAATAATAATATCAATGTTAGGTTTTAATGTAGTTCGCACAGGACCTTTTCAACTCTTTAGCGTGAGCTGTTTTTAACGATTTAGATAGACTTTCTGACTTTCCGTGCGCGATCGCACTTATCATGGAAGTCATAAAATCACTTCGCACTTATCATGGACTTATAATAAAAGTTAAAAAGACATGGATGGACGGATATATAAATAGCTAATGCGGGAATTTCAGCTATATAAAATATTAAGACAAGTGATTTTTTTAACAAGGCTCATATGAACATTGAGGATCGAAGCGAAGTTAAACAAAATATGCCACCGACGCTTTTTACACAAGACTTTTTTAGCTCTCGTGCAAACGCATACTTTTGACACAGGCATTATTTTATAAAGACTACATTTCTTTTTTTGCAATTTCAACATGCCAGTTATAAAATTATATAAGTATCGTGAAGATCGTATTCAAAAATTTCAATGAAATACCTGGAAATATAAAATTCAGCAAAGCATGTCCCCCGCTAAATTTTAAACTGCAAAGAATATCTGAAATAGTTTTGTTAGCTCTTTAAGTACCTTCAATTAAAAATTATAGCGAACATTGTAGAAGAAATATCTAGCTTGTGAAAATAAATAATTTGTTTCGTCAACAAAACAACGCTCGCGCCGCAGTGAACGTACCTACTTTTCTTACGCATACACGCATATCTGTACAGTATTTCACCACCTATTATAATATTAAGTAATCTTTGTTTATTTTATTTATTGAGTAACGCGCGATATAATTGTTAACAGTAGGTATGTTTATGTACTATGTAGCAGGCGCGAGCCACGTGCCGTCGGGACGTAGCACAGCTTGCGAGAGTTAACGGACACGCATATCTGTACAGTATTTCAGCACATATTATATTTTCTTATCGTAAAACTCCTCCAGTAAAGTGATAGTAGGCTTTACTGAAGTTATAAAGGACTTCTTGGAAGAGCGCGAATACTTCAGCTACACATGTTTATTTAGATCTCCTCCATTCTTGTCACTTACACAGAACTTTAAAACACAATACTATCACTGTTGTACTTTAAAACTCCTAAAAATGTAAAAAATAGAAAATAAAATGACAACCTCACTTCTCCCGTTACCGCCAAAAAGTCTCCATAATAAACTTTCATAGAAGCAGAAATGAGTTTGAATAAGGAACACGAATATTATTCCGTACTGGTTCCGCGATCCAAGAGGTCAAACGAAAATAATGTTTGAAAAAATTTACTGGCTGATAACGACGACGTGAGTAGTCACGCGCCAGAGAGAAAAAGAAATAATTTTTTTAAATACGCTCAGGACTAGAACGTTTGGCTCTGGTCTAGATGACAAAAATAAAATATGCATATAATATGTTACATATATACATATCCTCACGCTGCATCCCCAACGGGGTAGTCAGAGAGGACGGAGCGCCAAGCGTCGGGGTCCTTACATACTTCTTTCGCTTCCTCAAATCTCATCATTCTCCTCACACATTTTCGCTAGGTATGCGAGTGCTTTTGACACTTCCGTCGGCTAACACTCTAGCTATTTGATCTTCATAAGTCAGCCTTGGTCTTCCTTGGCTTCTTTTACCACTCACTTTTGCTTTATAGATTTTCTTCGTCAGTCTCATCACTCATTCTTTCCATGTGCTCGAACCATCTTAGCATTCCTTTCTTTATTTTTACAATAACATTGTCGTGCAACCCTGTCATACTGCGTATCTCTTCATTGCTTATTTTGTCCGCAAGGGTGACACCGCACATATTTCTAAGAGATCGCATTTCTACTGCATTTATTTTACTTTCACTCGATTTCTCACTCGATTGACACTATGAAATTTTTTGGTCAAGTGCGAGATGTCCATAAAAATTGGAGTACAATTGGCAATTTTTCTTTTAATGCACATCGCCTCAGTTTTATTTAAGCATCATTTCGTTGTATGGGAAGAAAAAATGTGGATAACAGAAGTTAGTCAAATTGAATAAATAATTTTTTCATGCAATAGAAGAAGCCAATGTACTAAATCATAATCGACTTACTCGGGAAGAATTCATTTAAAGTGTTCCATAACTGAATTTCATGTCGATACGTCCTACATGAAATTCAAATGTGGAACACATGGGAAGAATTAATTTAAAGTGTTCCATAGTAGAATTCGTGTCGATGCGTCATACTCGAAATTCAAACATGGAACACTTACGTAGCACACAAAAGTTTTTGTCACTTTGAATTATTGTTTTCGACTAATCCACTTGACCGCCTCATTATTATCGCCATCTTTCGTGTAATAGAAATATGTAATGACTAAAGACATCTATTGTGAAGAGGACAGAAAAAAGTCATAGCTGTGACCAGTATCAAATGTATTCAGAGTATGCCGCCATCTAGTTCAATTTAAATGTAAACTTTCTAGCCAGTTGCGTTGCCAGTTTTAATGTGGGACAGTTTGTCTTTTTGCCACTGACCATCTGTTTAAGGTAGTAAACTAAGTAATCTGTGGTCATACAATGAAATGTTACTTCTTCATTAAATCGATATTAGCTTTTAAAAATTTTAAGACGCTATAAAATAATTATTGCCAATAAAAAAAATAAGCTATCATTTAAAATAATAGATTGTGCTATGCAAAATAACATTTTCTATAAACTAAATAAATAAATTTGACAAGCTGTCATCCTCACAATACCGACAAATCTGGCGCAGTGAATGGAGTTAGAGGAGTATTATATCCCTTGATGGAGTTGGTGTAATTGCACAACTTCTCTTCCTAACTCCTGGAAATAACTCGAAAATACACCTACTAGTATACATAAGATTGCTGTATATACATATACCAACAGCAAAAGATGAAAAGAAATGGAAGGTTATAGAGATGTTTGAAGATTAAATTTCTCGACTTCAACTACCTCCTTAGACTGCGGTCTCCTATTTCAATACTGCTCCTGGAAATGACTCGGAAACGCATCTACTAGTTTATATAAGATTGCTATATATAGCTATACCAACAGCAAAAGATGAAAATAGATGGAGTACTGTAGAGATGTTTCGAGATTAAATTTCTCGACTTCAACTATCTCTTTAGAATGTGGACTCCTGTTTCAATACGGCTCCATGTATAAAGCGCATTCCGATCTGGCGCTTTGCTGGCCGCTGCCACGGCACGTTCGCTCCGCTCGCTCGGCTCGCGCGTTCTGGTAAAAAGACCTTTTTTTTTTTTTTTTTTTTTTTGCGTCAGGAAATGCTTTATGCATTCCGTCCTGCCATGGGGGATGGCAGGGGGATATGTGGGACTCCACGGCTGTAATACCGGGGCCACGGGTACAGTGGCGTAATCTTCCGCGACCCCGGCGGCAACGGCCGGCGCTAAACCGCCAGCCTCGTCTCGTTTTGGGTGGGAGGGCAGAACTCCCACCCTCAGTGCTTGAGAGGCACGCGGAAACACCGCGCGCGCCATCTCGAGGCTATCTGAGGGGTGGCACTCCCCCGAATGCCACCCCAAGCCTCAGTGGGCTCTCCGCCGCTACTGTCGGCGGCGGAGGATACGCACGCCAGAGGCGTTGGTCACGTGGGGAGGCCACTATTCCGTGGCCATCCCCTCTACTCCCGGCCTGGCAGGAACCACACGGGCGGCGGCAAAAGCCACCCTTTCGCCCTTTTTGGGCTTGGCTCCCGCACAGGCCTTCCCCCCCGTCAGATGACCGGCCGGCAGACCGCTCGCGGCGCACAACGTACAGTTGGGCGCAGCATTGCAGCCGCCGGCCTTGTGACCCTCTTGGCCGCAGCGGTAGCACTGTCCGCTGCGGTCCACCTCTGACGTGCAGGAGATCCGCACGTGCCCAATCTTGAGGCACTTATAACACCTCAAGGGCCTCGGCTCAAGGACTTGCACCCCGGCCGAGACCCATCCCACCAGCAGTGGGGCACCCGCCACCTTCTTCGCTGCCTCCACTGGGCAGCGGACCCAGACTGCTCCGAGCCCAGAAGGGGCGCGGCGGATCTCTCCCACTTTTAGTGCCTCTACGGCAACACCTCCAGTTTTCGCGACAGCTGCGGCGACATCCGCAACCGTCGCCGAGTCGTCCAGACCCGATAGGCGCAGTTCTGCGCACTTCGTGGGCCTGGAGACTCGGACGACCTCCGGGTTAAGGCTCTCCCGCAACTTAGACGCGAGTGAGTCCGCCTTCACCTTGTTGTCGGCGCCCGGCAATTCAAGTATGCCGGCTCCGGTCGCCGCCTTCCTGTACCTCATCTCTGTTATGCCTAACAGAGAGAGGTCCACTTTGTTCTTCGCCTCCGTAAGGATGGAGGCGTACGTCGCACCCTTACGCTCCGCCTCGGGCGAGAGCGTGATGACCACAGCCGAACTCTTCGGAATCCGGAGCTTTGCCTTCTTCCTCCTGCGATTAGCCTTGGGCTTTTGGCCCTTGGCCGGGTCCTCTTTGGGAGGGGGCTGTGAAGTCCCCCCCGGAGCTTTCTTCTTGCCCTTTCGGGCGACAACGCTGAATGCTTCCTCCATGGAGGCGGGTGCCGGAGGCAGCGGACGGAGCCTTGGGGGTACCCTCGCCCCAGACGGCGCCGGCTGGTAAAAAGACCTGACCTAACCTAACCTAACCAAAAAAAGTGTTATAAATATATTATCGTAGTTGTATAAAGTTACAAAAAAAATTGCAAAATTTTACCCAATGTGAAACAATTTAAACCTTAGCCTGCACTTATCCTCACGGTTTCGTCCCAAGCATTCATTATCAGCATTACACCGCATTAAGGTTTCAGTGATTAAAATTGTAACCAAAATTTAATTGTGGAAGCTGTTAATTTTAAAGTTTACCATTTTTTTTATAGCAAAGACCATTAATTTTAAAGAAGACGTGATTTATATCAAAAGTGGCAAATTTATAGAGAAACCCGTCAATTTTAAATATTGAAATTTGTAGATAAAATTACTAATTCTCTAGCTCCATTATATATATCCCATCAAATTGTTGTTACTTACCTGTGTAGTTCAAATATTTACTTGCTCAAAATAACTTTAATATTCATGTTAAATGTATAAATCAAATCAATCGTATTATATATGAGAATATAATGAAAGTAAATTGAATTAAAACATTTACGTTGGTGACCTAAATGTGTCTTCATCTTTAAAGACGGGAATTCAACGATAACTTCAGTTTGAACACTGTTGAATTAATGACGTCAATTATTATTGGAAAAATTACATTTTAGTAATATAAACATCACAACATTTAGGTTTACATGTGTCAATTTTCAGAGTCGTTATAGTATTGATATGGGAATTATTCGGTCAAATTATTCAATCATTCACTCATTATTACAGAGATATTACAGTCCATCAATTTTTGAGTGACATGAGAAGTCGGTTATGAATGCAATTCATTTCTGTTTTGATCTGACTGTTCTTTTACGATTTCGATTTTTTAAAATGTTTTTACTGTGATTCTACTGCATTTAATAACTTTGTTGTATTCTTCGAATATAATATGTGTAAGTTTATCTTGTAAATTTGTCTAAAATACATAATTTTTCGAATAATTAAATCGATGCACGATAAGTCAGTTAAGTCAGTGCATTTGTGATTACAAAACGTATGAAAGTGATATTTGGAAATCTGATTCTTCATTTAATTGATTTCATTTTGTCAGTTGCGATCCACGATTGGCTGACTTTTTTAATAGAAATAAAACTATCAGAAAAATCTCTTTTGAAACATAGATTTACATTTTTCGGACTAACGGGATCGATTTATGCCTCTAAATTTTCTGTGTAGATGAATCTAAACACACTTTTCAAGATACCAATTGGATTTGGATGGAGTTAGATGGATTTTGTTTGGAGGATATATGGCGCAGAAGCTCTATTTTAGATTCATTATTATGTGTTTATCATTGTGTCACCTTAACACTGCGTTTACACAGAGCAACAAGACTTTTCCAGGTGACAAAGGGTTGATAGCTCATCGCTTACAGTTTCTTATAACAACTCTTATAATAAATTCCATAAATTAAGCCCTGAGCCAATTTTTGCGACTTGCTCAGGAAGATAACCAACTGATGAATATATCTTTCAACGCGGGTCTGCGAAATTAATAATTTTGAAATTATTACAATTTTAAATTTATTTTAATTTTATTTATTTAATTTTCGTTATTTGATAGGAATTTAACAAAAAATATCAGTTTCTATTAAAATCAAAAATGTTTTGCTAATTTTCGAAATTATAACTTATTACCATTGGTAGGAGTGGCACCACGTTCGGATAGTTTTCATATGTGATATCGTTATATTAAAAATGTCACAAGTAAACAACCTAGGTTGTTGGATGTGTGAGTCAATACTAACAAAGTATACTCGATTTCCTCTATTTCGTATTCTTCATGACAACCTGAGTAAGTTATGACTTCCTTGAGCTCTGAGCTGCCGTAATAATAAAATTGAGGATTTACAAGACAATACTTGCTGCCTTAAGGATTTTTTCATACAAAATTGAGATCTTCACTTCAATGTCAAAGCAAATCACTGTTTTACAACTGTATTTATCAAACTATAATACAATGTATCGTTCTATATTTTAAGATTTTTAGTCCAATGCAATTTCTTTAATATCGTTAAGCTTATCTCTGCAAGAGATATCTTCCAACCAACCTCATAAAGCGTTTGGGTTAGACAGTATGTAACGAGAGTAAAAAACGTACAACATACAGTTGCAAAAATTGAAATACCTAGTTACAATTAGATATCTTATTCAATTATGGCATAACCATGTATTTACGAATTACATATATAAGGTTATAGACGTGCACAGAGTATACAGGGTTTTTGAACAGGGTTGGCAGTCAAAATAACAAATATATAAAAAAAACAAATTTAATACATAATTATACAGCAATACTGACGAGCGAGAACAATACCATTACATTAGTTTTTCGAGGAAGTTATTGTGTTATTTGTTATTAGTTAATGCGAGAAAAACAAAATAAACTATTATGTAGAATGTGCACAAGCCGTCAGGCAGTTTAATGATTAACTACAGAGTCAGATTACCTGACTTTTGATATAAATATAACTCTGAGACACCTGCCTTTGCTATAGTTTGTAATTTTTCACTACATGAAAATTTCGAAAACACGGCTTGTTTTAATATTTGTAAACAAACACTGCCAACACATTCTATAAAATACAACTGAAATTATCTAGTATTCTAGTATAAACCGATACTTTACTTCAAATACGAATTGTAAGCAGAATAGATTATAGTTTGATAAATACAGTTCTACACACACACATAGATATTCTACGCATTAACATATAGGTACCTATAAATATATTATCTATAAATGTAATAATCTATGGTATTGTAACAGATAAATAATATATATAATAGATAAATAATAGATACTACTTAGAAATATTCAGAAGATAAACATACTTTATCTCCGAAACTACTGGGCATAAAGGGGAATACTCGATTAGAGTGCGAGTATTCAATTTGCTCTCTTTAATTCTCCTATTGATTACTACTGTCAATATTCGTGATTAAATGCTACAATCGTCATTATTGATAGATGGCAACACCGTTATTTTGAAAGTGTTACTGTTTAATAATTATTTATTTGTGATTTAGTCAGTTGGTATTATTGAATGTCAAAAAAGTCGAGAAGAACAGGAGAAAATGCATTAGCGGAGGTTTTCGCTTTTTCATTAAATGTTTATATATTCTACATTTCCACCATTGCTAACATAAAATCCGAGATTACTTACATTAAGAACAATAATGTTTAAATACCTATAACATCATTGCTTATGAATATTCTAGTTAAATAATGTAAATGGTATCTAAGAAAATCGACTATGACACACGGACAGATGGACAAACGTGTGAATTATTTTATAAGGGTCTGTTTTTGACCTTTTAAGGGGTCCTTTTTTGACCTTTTAATGATCTTTTAAGGGGTCTGTTTTTCTCTTGAGATACCTAAAGAACTTTAGAGACATTCAAAAGAAGTAATATACTTGAAAAATTCTTTATTAATGTAACCAAATAAACAAAAAGTTTTCACAAGTAAATGGCCGAGGGACTGATGTTAAAGTTCTAAAAATGGTTACGACAAATGTTACATATCTCCGTTCATGTTATAACGTATAATAACAGCTGCCGGTCGAGCGTGGGTGGCTCCACCAATATACAAAGCAATATTTTGTTGTACACAACGACTTTTCCAATATGTACCAAAATCCAATATGTATAAAATATGTACCAAAAACAATAACGGGTAATATAACGAAAACAGAAAATAAGCGTAAAGACGTGTTTTTCATAGTACTATGGAGTTTTTTTTAATTTCATATTTTTGTATAAGATAAAAAAGATAAACTGAAAAAATGTGAGTATTTAATAATCTAACATGAAGAAAAATTAGAATAGTTCTTCTTCCAAACAACATGAGCTATAAATTCTTGTAATGCTTACGACACAATAGAACTTCAACAGAAACGAGAACGAGAGGTTCGATTTTGAGAATTCATTCGTAATTAATTTAGGACCTATATTCACTAGGTGGTTTGACACATAGTACACATATTACGGGTACCCGTCGGGCCACCTGCATCTTGGCATTGCCATTTTAAATTTTAGAGGATCTTAAAATCTGTAACCATAAGAGAGTATAGAATTGCTTCAGGTTAATCTTATATCTCGGACCAAGTGTCGCGAATGCACAATGCACGAAGCATTTGCTCTAAGAATGTGTCCTTACGGTGTCCGCTTTTTGTTGACCGAGTTTCTATATATTTACTAATGTGTGTGACTAGGGAAGGTCACAGTAAAACGACACACAGCTGAACACGACATATTTTTATTGTTGTGAACACTAGTAGCCAAAACTTCACTTAAGATTTACGAGTATTTTGCAAATAATTATTTCATAATCCACTCATAAGTTGACACGAATTACACTGACAGTGCGAGGCTGCCATACATACTATAGCTAATTCTATTCCTCGTGGTAATGCTCAATGAGATAGAAAGAGACACAAAAATTCGTTTGACACACGGTGGTAAAAGCGGCAACTTATCACGGCTCAGTCCGTTACGATTCTTGGTCTGAGGGTTATATATTCTAAGCAGTAACATACGTGGATTGGCCATATTGTAAAAGTTAAAGACAATTGTGAGCGCCGCTTTATATGAACGACGTATATAACCTGGAAGCCTTCTTTGAGTTGTTTTGATATCTAAACATAATATGGGATATATGGAATATGTAGTTTCGTAGGTATGTTATACATAACTAATGTTTGTCGAATGTGTGGATAGCTCGCCCTCGATTATAAACTTGTTCAGTGCGCACATGCATGTGTTTAGTTAAAGAGTTATGTATATCATATATATTTTTTAATTCTCTAATTATTACTAAAGGCAAAGGGTCTTTGGGAATATTCAAATTCCGAATAAAATACTTGATTCACTTCTTTTTATTATTCAATTCTTAATAGCCTTTTAGTAAAATTAGTCGATTTTACTTATTCTTATACCAGAGGGGTTGTTGTCTTATCCTCTACATTCCTCTCCTTCTTCTTACTCCTTCAACCCCTAGAAAAAGTCGTAATGTTCTACTGTGTCAATTGTTCATTTTCAAAGATTCGATCATAGAAGTCTACACTAGTAACAAATTAATCTGTGGTATAAGTATTGACATGAAAAAATTCGGTTAAATGATACAGTCAACGAATAATCTGCTTATTATTTTAACCACCCAGTACTCTTTAATAGGTTTTTATTATTATTATATATACCATATTCGGTTAAATATTTTAACTGTTGTTTGTTAATTTTATCAATCAATGTAAGTTACTATGGAAACTGATGTAGATTGGCCACCAATCTATTTCTTAGATATCCACGATTCCAGACTGGGTTAATGTGGTAGAGATGGAGTATGGGCTTTTTTCTCCTTCCCACCCTTCTCACCTCATTTGCAAAAAAAAATCCTGTGGCCTGTTTATTTTACAATATTTGTGATTAATTGTATTTGTAAGTTATTTCAATTACAGTTTAATAAATAGTTTCAGTTACGAGCTTTAATATTAAAGTTTATTTCAGACTTTCTCATTCAACATTCACTTTCTTATCAAAGTGAATTTTACTTCATAATATAAAATATTATTAATTAAGTGAAAATGAAACTTTATTAATTAATTTAAGTAATGAGTAATGAGCAGTATAACACGAACACGGTGTTTAAATATTTTTTGAAGTTATATTTTTGTTGACATGTATTTCAGTCATTATTTCTATAAAGGAATAGGAAAAAAAACGCCTAAAAAGCCTCTAACTTATCTATGGGTAATTATATGTAATGTTAAATTAAAAATAAATGTGTCCAAAGTCCGGGTATTAATTTTATTTTTACATCTGGTTTTGAATCAACAGTTTATAATGTCTTCCAAATTTTAGCTCAATGTAAATATGACTAAATAATCTGCTGTGACGTATCCACAGATTGACATACGAAACTATGAGTTGTATATCTACGGAACCGTAAAAAGAATGATTCGCTTATATCCATCAATCATATTAACTTCAAGTTATTACTAAATTGTTATTTTGTTCTGTATACTTTATTTCATATTTTAAATATAATATCTTAGATGCCATAATCCGAAAATAAGCCAAGACGGTGGTTGATGTCCAGTTTGCGAAAATGCTCCCCGCTACTGTGAAGAGCCACATAAATTTTACATACCTATTAACGTTGCTACCTCCATCGTCGTAGTAGCGGTAATCCGGTGGGCACGGGTCGCAAGATAAACTAGACGCGCTTGAGCCGTAAATCTGACAAGATTGATGAAGCCTCTGACCTTTGATCCCGCCACCTTCTTGCCTCCGACAACAAAGTGCACTACAATTAACATAAACATGAAATGTTTATGAGTTTATTGAAAAAATCAGATATGTCGCCGCAACGATTATCTTCGATTATTTAATTATACGATCATGATTTCTAACTGTCGCCAAACGATTATTTGGCGATTTGATTTATAATGATTATTGTTATGAGTAAGTTATTTTAAAATTGTTAATTATTTTCATAATCATCTAGTTGATAGTGATTTTATTGTTTTAACATTTTACTTCAATTTTCCAATAAATAAATTGTTAGTTTGTTTGAAAAATCATTATGGTGTTTCAAAGTAAGTCTTTTTATTTTTTTATTGCAATATTTGATTGCTAATGAGCTTTAATAATTTGAGAAATTTATTAGAAAACTGCTTTACTAATAATTATTGCTAATTATTACTGATTGCCTATAAATCAATGTAAATTCAAGCGCTTGCGACGCCATCTGACTCTGTTGACTCTGTTGAGCGGAAGTTTGATTTGGCGCTAAGAATGGCGTCGATAAGCTCTTGTAATTCGATAAAAATTCAATTATTCTCGAGCAGCAGACGAGGAAACAACTGTAAGTTAAACTCTTGAATAAAAGTTATTGATTTGTTTTAATTACTTCAATTTAATTTGAAATTAGTTTTTTTAATTTACTACCCTCTTTATTTTATTTTTTTTGTGTGTGTACGATTTTCTTCCGATAGATATTATGCATCTAATTGTTGACTCCACAATAATCTTAACTTTATTTTTAAGCTGCATCATTATGCACCTTAACAAAAGCTTTAATAATTGTCTTGATTTATAAATTACTCCTCATTTGTAGAATCCATATTTATTTACACTATAGCTTAAATTTCAATCCAAACTTGACACTGATTAAAGTGATTCTTCCGTTAAAAATAAACATAACTACTCCGATGGGACACTAAGGTACTCGTATTTTGTTCTTTTTTAATGACTAGCGCAAAAAAATGACTGTTAGTGTTAAATTCGTTTTTCAAACGTTGATTTTGACTTTATCTATTACACACAATCATATGTATCTGGGGAGTGTATTTTCGAGGGATGGAAGATGTGAGTTGGATGTGGAGAAACTGGTAGCAGCTGGCAATAAAGTGAATGGTGCTCTGTCCGCATTAGTAGATAGTGTGAAATATCTTACTGCGAAAATGGCCATCCACAATGCGGTGTTGGTGCCAACGTTATTGTACGGGGTAGTACAGTTTGATTTTTATTAGCATGTATGAAAGATAATCACTTGAGACCGGCTCGACCAATTTGACTGACTTTTTTTGTTGTGTTCGTAATTGTCAGGACAAGGTTTATATGAAAAAAAAAATTGAGAAAATCTACCAGAAAAGTCGGAAAGAATGGTATGTTTGTACAAAAATCTCAATAAAAAAAAATAGTTGTGTGTTGCAAATATTCAATATCTCACCCGGGCGAGGCCGGGGCCGCTAGTTCTAAATATAATTTACCTTCCTCATTTCAAAAAATCAAAATCATAGAATGAATGAAGAACCGATGAATCTACACTAAAAAATGTAATGTAATTTTGCTACTTGATCTCATTGAAGGTCTCTAAATGCCATATTATTTTATTATTTTTCAATTAGCCATGGAATTAAATCTATTTGTGTGTGATTGTTTCGAATTGCTCTAATTACATCACGTTACGTTTTATACTTTCAAAGAAATCGAGTCAAATAGATTATTTTAGGACTTTGTGAAACGCAGGTGGCGTTTTGAAAAAGGGGCTAAAGTAATTCCATATTTTTTGTGAGTGGCTTCTGTGTAAACAGTATTATAGCCGATTCAGACTCGTCTGTTTTCGGCAGCACTCAAAAATTTGTCTTTATACGACTTATAATATCGCCCAAATGAATCACGTACGTTTCAGTGTAGGGGTGAGCGTAGGCGGGTGGTGACGTAGCACTTGATGTAGATGTTCGTAGGCACTACGTAACCCGTAGGCGGCCAGCCGTAGCGCGTGGGCGGCCATTCATCTCGCCGCAGCTACGCGTATTGTGTAATCGTTAAAAGTACTTAGTTAATATTCAATATTATAATCACATTCTCTTTGTTATAGTATTACAATACACTTTGGACAGGTACTATAAGTGATTCTAATTTTAGATAGCTTGTCAATGGGGATGTATTTATTTATAACGCAACATTAAAATTAATTCGAAATATTCCAAAAATGTAATATTAAATATTTTCTTATTGCTTATTTTATGAAGAGTTTAGAGAATTACATTGCCCTGTAATAGTAGTATTTTTCGGACTTCTTTACTTACAGGTCACAGCTTTTAGTCAAAAATAACTTTTACAAGTACTGATATAAAATATGATAACATTGTAATAAATATAATTTGCATAGTGTTTTGTTATTTTAAACTCTGTCCATAACATCAACGAAAATATTTTTGCGAGAGGGTAATAAAACAAAAAGAAAGAAATTCACATAAAGATTCCAAACTTCCGGATAAGCGTGAAAATCCTGAAAACACATTTTGTTACAGCTGTTTCTTTGTATTTCGTAAAAGTTTAATTTAAAGTGAGCAGTTAATCATCGCGTTGGGTGACTACACGATGTAAATTGCTAAGCGCGGTATGCGGTGACTGATATTACATCCGCCCGGCTAATTAAACTGTCGTCTGCCTTTTTATGTCTTAACTGATTACCGTTAGACGTTATTGATAAACTTAGATTAGCCTAATCTTCACGTCTTTTCTAAATAACGTAAAATTAAGTCTCTGTCTTTGGATCTGACAGATGATCAGGCTCGCACCGTCTGTTACTTCTAAAAAATTTATGGAAATAAGTAAGGACGGGTGAATGGTTAATACTTAATTTGAAACGAAACCTGTGCCGGCTGAGGATTTTGGTGTGGCACATGAGTAACGGTTTTGTGATGGATTACTGAAAAATTCGTTTACATTTAGTTTTAAGAAACTAAATACAAAAACTTATTTCGCGTTGTCATATCCGTATTATGTGATATACCGAAGACAATTGTGAATTTACCTAATTTTAATTTAAAAGCAATCTGAATTTCTCACTTTGGTCGTCTATTACTTTTATAATAAAATGTTTTAAAATAAATAAGTTTTTGTAAGTAATGCAACTGAATTAAAAAATTATTATACTGTGAGAATTTTTCTGTTAATATATTAATTATGATTTTAATACCTAAAACTTATTGACTACTATTACAGTTATAGTGCCATTATAATATTAAAACGTTTGTTAGGTTACTTATTTAATATTACGTACAAATAAGTTAATATTATCATCAATTTTACATATAGATAGATAAAAACGCATTCCCGACATCGATCGACACAAAAACTAATATACACAAATAAGATATGAATGTATTAAGTCACAGTAAAACCTGGTAAAACAGCGAAAGTGACATTTCGTCACTCTTAAATTTATTGATAATTATTTCTTTCTTCGATAAACATTCGACTTTATATAGTACATAATACGTCTGCTTTTAATATTAGCGTATTCCTAATAAAAATAAATGAATAAACTGTACTTACACGGTGTGTTATGCGGACTTACGCTGTTATCTAATTTGTACTTGTGCGTTGTCTTCGTACGATATTCTTATTTTTAGTTTAGAATAATGCTAAGCATAGAAGCCGGGCTAAAATAAAAATTATGTAACGGCTTTTTTCTTATCTTTTGTAATATTCTGGTGGATGGGAATGAGTGGAACAAAAATATTACTAATTATAATATGAAATGAATTCAGAAGAACCTCTAACAGCCCATACGTTACCTGTACATATCTGTACAATCACTACATATACATACAATTATGTTAGCTTCCCTTTCTAGTGCCCGATCTATGCCGTCAGTTAAAATAGAATTAACTACTCCGTTTTGTTGCTAATTTTCTGTTTGACATTATTCTGAGGTTGTTATGTTTATTAAAGTTCCGAAGTAAACTAACATTTAAAGTTAGTACCCACTAAATTAATGAAATGAATAGTATAAACTCAATTTCACTAGTAACATTAAAATGTACATTTTGTTTTTTGCTCTAGCAACGTTTTTCTTCATCTCTGTAAGTGCTCTTATAAGGCCATAAGCATACTATTTTTTATGTAATAAATAACATCAATAAATGTTACAAATCGAAACGTATTTCATTTATACATTTTATATTAAATTATGATTATCTAATCACAGAAACACGATAGAGGTTATGAATATCTAGTAACAGCGAAAGGTGAGATTGGTCGATGCGCTTAAATATCACTGGCGCGATCAGATAATTTCGTAGACGAATGAATTATACGAGCATATAAAAGTATATTTGTGGCTGAAGATATTTTGAATACTTTGACAATTAATTAAAATAAATTAAATTTAAATTATAATTTAAACAAACCTAAGCGGATGGCATTGAACTAAGCAATATGCAAGTATAATGAGAAATAAAATGACATTGTTATACCTACTTGAAACATATTTTTATAAAGGTAGAATGTGATACGAATGCATCCGGTGACATACCTACAGCTGACAATATATCTTTTAATGTTAAAATTTGTTATTTTTGTTAAACAAATCGTAATCTACAAGAATAAAAAATAGTTAATTAGTAATTACATCTGAAATATTTTATTTCGTCACAAGACCCTTCTGATGTCACAATCTTTTTTATTTATTGAATGTAAGCGAAGCAGCAAGCAAATGTTAGTACCCAATACATGAAATTTTATGCTCGTAAATGCAAATCTTCTTCAAACTTACTGTAAAACTACGAATGTACAGAATAATGTAGACGTTATGATGTGTTGCTTAATGCTTCAGATTCAGTTAATAGAATTAGACATACTGCATAATATTAAGTCTTTACCTGTGAAATTACCGTTTAGTATACAAAAAGTTAAAGTAGTTTTTTTAAATATTTTTTTAATTTCTGTTAATCAAAGTATGCACTCATGCTATCGATATATCTCTGCCAGCGCAGTGGTAACTTCAAAGGCATTTTGTACTGCCTCTCGGGTATAAAACTTTTTTCCAGACAAGAAGTTGTCCAAATTTTGGAAAAAGTAGAAGTCTGTCGGCGCAAAGTCTGATGAGTACGGTGGATGACGCAAAACTTCCAACCCTAGTTCTTGTAGCTTAAAGACCGTCTGTTGTGCCGTGTGAGGTCGAGCGTTATCGTGCAGGAGCAGCGGGGACGAGGCTAACCGAGGCTTCGGTGTTCAGTTCCTCACAGTACATTTCCGCAGTTATGCTCGTGCCATTTGGTAAGAAGCTGTGATGAATTACGCTGGCACTAGACCACCAAACAGTAACCATCACTTTTCTAGGGGTAAGTTTTCATTTGGGGCATTACCTACGTGCTAAACCAGGGTCTAACCAACATGATGACCGCTTACGATTGTCAAAAAGAATCCATTTTTCATTGCAAGTGACAATGCGTTCAAAATCCCTTCGTTTCTGTGTCTATTAAGCAACGCAAGGCATACCTTAACGTGTTCGTCGCGCTGGCTATCATTCATTTCATGCGGCACCCACTTATCAAGCTTTTTTATCTTGCCAATTTGTCGCAAATGGACCAATATTGTTTTGATGCTAACATCGTAAGCTGCTGCTAACTCAGCAGTTAGATTGAATATCGTCAGCTTCTACTAGCGCCTTTAATTCGTCGTTGTTGACTTTAGTTTTCGAGCGACAGGGTTCATGTTTCAGATCAAAATTTCCATGTCGGAAGCGTTCAAACCAATAATGGGTCGTGCGTTCGTTTGTAATGTTCACTCCGTACACGTCGTTAATGTTGCGAGCCGTTTGTGCTACATTGCTACCGCGACGGAACTCGTATTCCATAATTACTCGTATTTTTATCGTGTCCATACTGATGAAAAAGATACAAATGTAGTAAAAACAAAACACTAATCAATTAACAAATGACTGAATTTGAAAATAAAATTCCATATTTTTAAAATAAAATTCATTTGAATTTAGAATTTATTGCCAGCCATACACAAATTACATTTCAAATGGCCAGTATTTTAGAATGGCAACTTCATAGGTAAATACCTATTGTATTATGCATAAATGAAAGCTCTTAGCTGTGATAACGTGCGACGGTACAACATTCATGTCGCGTAGATATTGCTCGGGATTATTGCAAACGTCCCGTGTCTCGGGCTTTATCCCAACAATTTGCAGTGAATTTACACAATGCATACAGCATTTTGTTTGCATTCGTGACATAGAAGATTTGGTTTTTTGTCCTGAGGGATCTGCCGCGAGCTTTAGTTGACGTCGGAGAAGAAATTTGCTTCGTGTAAAGCATTACTGGTGATATTATTAGGTATAATTGGGTTTGATTTCATAACTAGTTATACTCTAATTTATACAGTATCTCGATTAGTTTTTTTAATACAAGATTGTATGTATATTTTTTTCTTTCTTTATGGCATGGCGCACAGTTTAGCGCATTTGCCAATGTCGCGTATTAATAAGTAGAATCACAAGTATATTAGTTTTTTCTTATCGTAAAACTCCTCCAGTAAAGTGATAGTAAGCTTTACTGAAGTTATAAAGGACTTCTTGGAAGAGCGTGAGAACTTCAGTTACACATGTTTATTTAGACCTACTCCATTCTTTTTACTTATACAGAACTTAAAACACAGTATACTATCACTTTTGTACTTTAAAACTCCCAAAAATATAAAAAATAGAAAATCTAAACAAAATGTCGACCTCACTTCTTCCGTTCCCGCCAAAAAGTCTATTGTATATTTTTTATATATTTTTATAGAAAATAAATAAATATACTAAATATAACTGTAAAATGACTTATAAAAGTTTATAGACTCAGAAAGTAAATGAAAAAGCATTTAAAGGTGTAAACAGTGAAAAGACCTTGACACGTAATACGAAACTTACATTTAAATGTTTCTTGAGTTTCATGTATGCGTGTAAGTGTGATGTAATAGTCGAGTGCTATTTATCGTATTTCACTCTGTGGTAGTAGGTATTCGTAAATAACATAACATATGCTTGACTTTTACCGTTTGTTTTGTGTTATTTATTCCTTTAAAAATTGAAAAAGGAAGGTTAACTAAAATAAATTTATTGAAACACTAAAATTTTTTTTATACCACAAAAATATCTTTTATGATAGACATGACAGTATGATGACCTTAGCATGACATAAAAAAATAAAAATTCAAAACTGAACGTGTGTTACAATCACGGTGTTAGAATTTTCATAAACTCAGACTGTAACTGATTTCTTGGTGTGAAGATATATTCTAAGCCAAAAGTCTCGGATTTTAATCGTCAGTCAATCAATTTAGATAATGAATTTCTTTTTAGTTGACTTGTAGTCTGTATTACCACATGAGGAAGGGAGGTAGGTACTACTTCACTTCGTTATGTAGTACTCATAGCACATGCTGAGAGATTTGTTTCGGATCACATAATTACTGTGGATGTCTGAAGATTATTTATTAATATGAATTAAACTCATAGCTACTTCATCTCGGCTGATTATGACATAAAACTGATCGCAATAAAAATTCTACATGAATCCTGAATAAATCATATTTTCTGAACGCATTTCATTCTCTGCGCTCAGTAATCACATAAAATATTCATTAACGCCAACTGTGCTAATGAGACAATGTATTCCAGGTTTGCGTTCTTGTAACAAAGGAGTGCAAGTTAGCTCTCACTGATCGGCATTCCGGCCACGTGCACTGCCCTGTTATGTACCTTTCATGTTGGCTTTACTTAAATAATATTAGAATTTTGACCTTTTTCTCGGACGTGGTCAAAGTCCTTTATCTACTCGACTACCCACTACGCTCTGGATAAGAGGGTCGTAGCGTGTTTCCAATGTAAATATAACATTTCTTATACTTTTACGTAACAAAAATAAAGTCGGGAAATGAAAATTATCTATGGACTTTTATTATTAGTTATAAAGATACCTAAGTGTGCACATGTGCGAACAACATTATAATTAGTCGATCTGTGGCGTAATCCATCCATACTAATATTAAAAATGCGAAAGTCTGTCTGCCTGTCTGTCTATCTGTCTTCTAATTCGAAATTAGAAGCATCCTCAGCATATACCAGAGATAGGATTTGGTCAGCTAACAGTTTTAGGAGTTTGAGCGGAAAATACCTAAAAATTTTAGGAATTTATCACATCATCTTTTTATAAAAATTTCAACGTAATCGGTGAACTTACCGATCGAACTTCTGAATGGATGAAGGATTTTGAACAAACGAACATTTACATTTTAATTTAAGTATATAGTGTAAGCAATCATAGATAATAGCTTATAGATCATTATTTGTAATCTGTATTTTTGATATTTTCTAAAATTATTATTAAGTTGTGCATTTGACCGGAAGTTGCTTAAGAAATTATAAAGAGTACAACAACACATGATTGCAATTTCTTAAGCAACTACGGCAGTCGGATTTAGTCAGTAGTAGAGAACACATGTAAAGAACATAATAAAGTTGTAATAAAGTCAGTTTGAATCTTATTTGAGCAGTTCTTATAATAGAGACTAGATAGATGTCATTCTTGTCGCAGACGAACAATATACGAATGTTCTGTCACTCGGAATGAAAAATAAGGTAAAGCTATAACAATAAAATCACTTGTAGACTTAACATCGGTGGTTTGTCCAACATCTCGATAAACATGAATAATTTCTCCATAAATATGCTTTTAGAATATTAAATACATGATTATGTATCATTTGACGTATGTATTTTGTGAATTGCGAGCAGCTCGTGTGTGGGTCAGTTATTTATAGGGCCACGTGTCCTCTGTGTTTTGGGATGTTTTTTATGCGGATCAATTTCAATCGGTCGAGACCTCCATTTGCTTTCACCCATCTCTCGGGGATGAAGTTGCCCTCTGTGATTGATGCTGCAGTGTTGTAGAGTTGCGGTTCGGGTTCGTCCGTAGTCAAATAAGATATATGTGTTAGATAAATAATATTATTTTGATGAAAAACAGATATCCATAAATTAGTTCGAAAAGTAATTCGAATAATTGCAACAGTGGTTGCTGCAAGGAACTAATAAGTAATTTATGCATTTGTAATAATACTATTTACAACCGATTTCAAAAATAATGGATTATCTGTATTTTTTGTAACTATCTGTATAGTATATCTATATTGTATGTTTTTTAACAATTTTTGAAAAGCACTACTAATTTTAAAATGCCAATTATGTGTCTGCTCTCGTGTGAATTCATTACAAAAACTACTAAACGAATTCTAATGAAAGTTGGCTTAACATGCTTTAAAAAATATATACAGTAATTTGCAAAAATATATACAGTAGTGATCACTCAAGTTAAGGAGCTCGTATTAAATTTGAATACCTACTTTTGACGAAATATGTTATTTTGATTCTCTGCTGGTCTGGTATAGAAAAGTGTGAAAAGGTTTTTATGGGGTCGGTAATACTCTTGGTGTTGTGGGCGTCCATTGGCTGTTATGGGCTACGGTAACACGCTTTATACCATCAGATAATTCGTTTGCTTATTTGCCTTTTTGTTATAAAAAAGAAAGAAAATATAGGAATACACTATTGGCTCAATTTCCTCGGAGGCTGTACATTGGCTAAGGAATTATTATGAAGAATTTGTACAGTCGACGGGTTAGCGAGCATTCTCTATATTTTTCTGATTTCCTGTTTGAAATCCCAAATATTTATTGTCAAATGATATAATTTTAAGTGCCTTAATGCACTGTTCACTCCGAATGGGAATTGGCTTGACGTTATATATGTTGCATTGATATAATTATATTGTATATGTATATTATATATGTATTCTGTATATTTATGTTGTATATTCTTACTCTTCTAAAATAACTAGAGTCTATTATGTTCATATCAAATCACGTAATAGAGATGTGTTTTCATTGCATTTAGTGAGCCATTTTTTTGATTATTAACTACTAGCTGTACCCGCGACTTCGTCCGTGTGGAAAAATGTTCCTTGACCTCTTTAGGTTACTGAGGTTACCCGAGGTACTCATATTGTTGGTGTTAAAAAGAAGTTATTCTCTATAATGGAACATCTGCCATATTAGATTTATGATGACGTCACATAAACAAAAACCTGCGTATTCCATTTCATTTGATACCCATATTGTTGGTGTTGAACGAAAAAGTTATTTCCTATTATGGAACATCCGCCATATTGGATTTATGATAGCGTCACATATACAAAAACTTTCCTCTGCGTATATCACTTCATTTGACACCCATATTGTTGGTATTGAACAATACTCCGAGAAACCTAGAACATGACACCCATGTGAAAAAAAAATAATACTCACCATCTTAGATTACAAAATGAACGTCATTTTCGTAATCAGCACCCCGAGGTACTTAGAATTTGACAGCCATATCGATTTATCCAAAAAAGTAATATTCGCCATCTTGGATTTGAAAATAAAAGTCATTTTCGTAATCAGCACCCCGAAAAACCTAGAATATGATACCTATGTCGATTTAACCAAAAAAATAATAATCGCCATCTTGGATTCGAAAATAAACATAATTTTCGTAATCAGCACCCCGAGAAACCTATAATGTGACACCCATATCGATTTATCCAAAAAAGTCATTTTCGCCATCTTGGATTTGAAAATGAACGTCATTTTCGTAATTAGCACCCCGAGAAACCTAGGATATGACACCCATATCGATTAATCCAAAAAAAGTAATATTCGCCATCTTGGATTTGAAAATGAACGTCATTTTCGTAATCAGTATCCCGAGAAACCTAGAACATGACACCCATGTAGATTTTTAAAAAATAGTAATATTCGCTACCTGGGTTACGAAATGAACGTCTTTTTTGTAATCGGCACCCCGAGATACTTAGAATTTGACACCTATATCGATTTATCCAAAAAAGTAATATTCGCCATCTTGGATTTGAAAATGAAAGTCATTTTCGTAATCAGCACCCGAAGAACCTAGAATTTGATACCCATATCGATTTATCCAAAAAAAGTAATATTCGCCATCTTGGATTTGAAAATGAACATCATTTTCGTAATTAGCACCCCGAGAAACCTCGAATATGATACCTATGTCGATTTATCCAAAAAAATAATAATCGCCATCTTGGATTCGAAAATAAACATAATTTTCGTAATCAGCACCGCGAAAAACCTAGAATTTGATACCCGTATCGATTTATCCAAAAAAAGTAATAATCGCCATCTTGGATTTGAAAATGAATATCATAACATTCGCCATATTGGATTTATGGTGACGTCACATATGTATCTACCTTCCCCTGCGTATTCCATTTCATTTGATACCCATATTGTTAGGGTTTAGCATTATAAAGTTCCCCTATAAAGTTTCATCCCCTTTTTCACCCGTTTAGGGGTAGATTTTTAATAAAAAAGAAAACTATGTTTTTTAATGGAAAAGGTGTATCTCTGTACCAAATTACATCTTAATCGGCTCAGCGGTAAAAAAATTCCCATACGAAGTTTTATCCCCCTTTTCACCCCTTTAGGGGTAGATTTTTGAAAAATAAAGTAGCCTTTGTTCATTCCCTGGTGTCAAACTATCTCCATGTCTAATTTTATCGGAATCGGTCCCGCGGTTTAGCCGTAAAAACCAAGCAGACAGACAGGCAGACAAACAGAGACTCGCATTTATAACATTAGTATCCCCTATAAAGTTTCATCCCCCTTTTCACTCCTTTAAGGGTAGATTTTTGGGAAAAAAAGAAGTCTGTGTTTTTTAACAGAAAAGGTTTTATCTATGTACTAAATTTCGTCTTAATTGGTTCAGCGGTTTAACATTTCCCCTATAAAGTTTCATCCCCCTTTTCACCCCTTTAGGGGTAGATTTTTGATAAAAAAAGAAAACTATTTTTTTTTTAATAGAAAAGGTGTATTCTGTGCCAAATTACATCTTAATCGGTTCAACGGTTAAAAATTTCCCATACAAAGTTTCATCTCCCTTTTTACCCCTTTAGAGGTAGATTTTTGAAAAATGAAGTAGCCTATGTTCACCCCCTGGTGTCAAACTATCTCCATGCCAAATTTTATTAAAATCTGTCCGGCGGTTTAGCCGTGAAAACGGAACAGGCAGACAGACAGAGACTTTCGCATTTATAATATTAGTATGGATTTTAATCAACTAAACTTTAGAGTCAACGCGAAGTAGCGCGTAGTGCAACCAATAAAAATCATTTTTTGAATAAAAGTTAATATTAAAAGACACTCGTTAACATAATAGATTGTACATCCGCTTTATGAGCTGAGGCTCTCGAATTCGGTTCCCGGTCAGCTAAATTAAAAAAAAAACTTTTCTAAATTGTCTCGGAGTCTGAGTGTTACGGGGCACTCGCCCAGTTCTTCGTCTAATACCCATAGTACAAACTAGTAATGTTACGGAGCTTTGACTCCGACTCCGAAAGGTCGAAACTTCCGATTGATTTTTCGCCTCCGACCTCCACTTCGGCTCCGATACTTTTGAATCGGAGGTTATAGCGAAGATCGAAATATACAGCGAGCGACTGCGGCCAGAACGCATACGTACGAGATTTGACCCCATCCCCTCACGCTCGTGTTTCCCATTCAGTTGTTTGTTTTATCATTTGAGTGTTAGATGAGATTCGAGTCTCTATGGAACTTATGAGTTGTGAATAGAAATTATCAGCAGTGTATTTAGTATTTTTGATGTGACAATTTTATTTAAATGCTATTTTAATTATTTAAATTTTATTTCAATAATTATGCCAAAAACAAGTGTATTAAGAAATACTTTAGTGAATTTGACGCGAATACGGCAAAGTATAAAATTCTACTCCGCCTGCGCCTCCGAATGCGCTCTGACCCCGGCTCCAACTCAGGCTCCGACTCCAGTTCTGGCTCCAGCTCCGACTCCAATTCCGGTATACCCATCTCCGTTGCATCTCTGGTACAAACCTAATGCTTCCCAATGTTCAGGATCTTAAATTAGACAATTCAAAATGGGCGTCATATTTTGCAGTGGACAGAATCAAACAAAAAATAATAGTAGGTACGTCTGTATGACTGATTTTTATCTGATATTCATCCCGTTCTCTACACAATACTCATATTGATACTCATATACACATTTATTATAAAGTCACCATGTTTGCGTTCAATTAGGATTTTATTCATTCACAACAATATGTGTCGATAATACGTTAATTATGGCAGAAAAGAAAAAGTCAACTTTTGTATTTCGCGTCTGCGTTTGGGTCTTAATACGTAGGTAGGTACTGGGATTGTTCCATTGTCAGCTGTTGAGTCTGCCTGTCACAATGTTTTGAAAAACAACTATTACATTACAGGTAGACATCGAGATGATTCCATAAGTATGTATTTCCAATTTTGGAACAGAACACTATAGATAATACATACATAATACATACATACATACGTACATACGAGTATACGTACATACGTACATAGTACGTACATACGTACATACATACATTCATATCCTCACACTGTATCCCTATCGGGATAGTCGGAGAGGACTATACATAATGTATACATAAATATTAAATATGTCCGAGCAGGAGATACTAACTTGAGCAAAACCTAATAGTAATAAAGAAAGAGCATTTGTTTTTATAATTTTATTGAAGAAGTACATTAACTTATTGAAAAAAATTTTTGAAGATATTTTATTTACATGAAGTTTAACATTTTAGATTTAGTTAATACTCGAAATAGTAATGCTTTTTTTAGTAAAGAAATTGAATTGGAAAAATGTGAAAACTCGGTAAACTAGAAAGATATCTACATATAACATATAGGTACGTATACAAGACAAAACAACAGCAAAATGGAAAAGTTCAGCAATAAAAATAAAAACTTTTAAACAATTTTGCAAAATTCACCTATTTTTATAATTTCTACTAAATTATATCAACTATTATAAAATTATTGCCCTAATCTGAAATTTAACTACGTCTTATGAACGTGCACAACATTTAACAGTGATTAAAATTATCTATGAACTAGTGAATTAGTTCTAAACAAATAAAATTTTTCTTATTTATTATTTTAAAATTAAAACTTAACCAATAAAATATCTTATTTTAATATTTAAAATTTAATATAACTTATTGAGTATTGATATGCTTGATATTCTTGTTTTCACATAAGTTGCTGTATATATTTTATTATTACCTTTTTTTTTGTTTCATCGATTATTTCAGCAACTTACAGTGAAAGAAGTAACAAGTGTCGCTCATCAACGAATATCCATTTCAATATTACATAATAATGTACATAATTTTAAATCGTATATCTCACGTGCAAGTATTTAAATTGTAATTACTGGTTTATAAGAACATATAAATATTCGTTGATTTTGGAATAAACTATTCTAACAAAAAATATTGTTTTCCTATTCATGACAATGCCTTCTGTTTTAAATAAAACCTTATCGATGTAGGTTCAGGGCTGGTTCCATGTCCACGCCGACATTTACGCTAAATATACATAATTTACTTATTCAACTAACTCTTCAGTCTTGGACGTTACGCTTAAATAGAAAACTATTAAAACCCGCGTCGAATTCACCTTAATATTTTCCATTTTTAAAATTAGCTTTAACGAATTATAATGTACTATGTGCACTATATTGAACCACACAGACAAAGGCTTTAACACTGAGATCGAAATAAATTTCATGAAAATAAAAAACTTTTAAGAATCAGTTTTTGTTCTAAAGAGGATAGTTTTAACAACATTTTATCTACGATTATTAACATTGCTGTTATTGAATATTTATTACGAAAATATGCAAAAAGCTAAGATTATGAAAAAACCACATTCATTTAAAAATTAACACGTGATATACATACACGGCACGTCAAAAGTTACAACATCTAAAAAGAGAAAGCGAAAAATGTACAACATTCATTCGTGTCATTTAATGTAATTCCTTATTAGTAAATGACTACATGTAATAAAACAATATACTTACAAATATAATAAGTAAATCACAAAAGGATAAAAATTTCGTACAATAAACCTTGTATAAATGTTGCGGGTAGTATTATCTACATAATAATATATTAAAAATATATTATATTGCTCAGTGTTGCGATGGGTCACTTTATTAAAAATCAGCACGTGATAAAATCTACATAACATCGGTAGATGTGGAAAATGTTATAAACTATTTATAACACGTCAGATTATAAAATGGATGCACTTAAGTTAGATTACGTACATAGCTAAAAATAAATCTTCATTATCTTTTTGATCCCTTACTCTCGTGTAATAAATTCCTAATAAAAAATGTCGGTGATGTAAGAAATAAATATTTAAATTCGTATTACAACGAAAAAAGAATACCTATGTAATATTTGTATGTAAACGAATTAATTTGTGTAAATAATGTTCAAACACTTTTTTAAAGGTCTTATCTTAAAATAGCTAGTTAAATTTATGTATATATAAAACGTTTTATTAAAAATTTATTGACTAGTGATATGTTTTTTGATATGTATCGTGTAACTATATTGATATGTATTGAGATCACAACATTATGACACGTTTAACATGTAAGATGGCCTAGTCTTCAGGCCAGCCGAGATCTTCGCCCACCAGTTCGTAGAATCTTTGGTTGTGTTGGATAAAAAATTTACGTAGTTTTGTGACTACTGCCGGATCCACTCTTGGGTGTTTGCGACCCTTTGTCTCGCGCAAACATTTGTCTGTGGTGTCGTTACGTAAGCAGTAAAAGCCTTTTGTTTCGTTGAAGTAGAAGTTCTTTCTTCCTGTTAGAACAATAACGTAAATTAAAACCGAATAATAAATCAGCTTCTGAAACTATAATATTTACACTATTAAAAACTTAAAAGGAGAGCATTTTTTATGCTCTCTATGGCTATGGTATGTTTTTAATTGTCTTTTGAACTTAAAGATATGTTAATATTCACTTACCTATTTTGTGTTCCAACCCAAGAAATTTCTCGATTCGACGTAATTGTGGCACGGGGTCCTCAATCAAAAGATCGCCGTTTACCACTAAAATTTGTTCTCGAGGGAATACTTCTAGCCATCGATGTAAGTATGCGTGGTATAGAGATATCGCGATAGGTCTGCGAGAAAAAGCTTTGATTAATGATCTGCTGTGCCAATTAATTGTGCTGTACAATGTTAGAGCGAATAGCGTGGGATGATTTATCTGCGGTTCTAGTCGTTTGATATATAAAGAACAGTACCATCTATGGCTAGGTAATAACATTACCCAGAATTTGTCATTAAAATTATCAATTAACATGAGACAAAACACAGTAACACGAAGATATATCAGTTTTTTTATCTTTTAGAAAAAGTCTTATCGTACGAACACATTACGAGTTTCATTTCAGTAAGAAAAATCTTGTTACTGAAATGATATTCGCAAACCTTTTCGCTGTTACACGGAAATAATCGGCTATTATTAAAATGAAAGTGAACAAAATCTTGGATTTTCGAAAGTTCTCAAACGTAAACTTGTTAATTATTGTAAATACAATCCTCTTTTGGATTGCACAGCTTTCTTAATGTAACTTAAGTTTACGAAACTTTATGAGGATCATTACGAAAAAGCTATTCATTTGAACTTTCAAAACCTTTTCGCCACTTAGTTTCAAAGTACATGATTACTGTTTTGAAACACATACCTATATGATATGTTTATTGAACCATCGGGTGATATAGCTAAATGCTCAAATGGCTTAGCGCCGTCGGAAACTGGGTGGCTTGGCTGCTGAAGGTGCGCAGGCGCAGATGGTGTGGCGCGGCTACGTAGCTGCGTGTAATCTGAGATAGCGCGAGTGACAGGTTCACGAACTATTAGGAGAAGCCGGACCGAAGAATTCATAGCACGAACTCGTTCGGGTACCTAAAAGTAATGGAATTAATTATTTAAATGTTACTTATAATGTTCATTGTTATTAATTTTTTTAATCGTAATTAGAATATCTTTAATTATATATAGGCTGTTATTTATGGTGTAAAAAATACCGAACATTTCCATTCGCTTGTAAGACATATATAAATAATTGCAAGCAGTAATTTAGAATATTTTAAACTTTAAATAGACTGTTAACGTTATTAATATATATATTTTTAATTACAATTAAAGAATAAAAGTACAAAAGCAGTGAAAACTTTCAGGTAACATTTTAAGCACGACGAACTTTTGTAATTTGTTTGTATTATGTTTAGGTGCCATAATTTAAATGCAGTTTTCTTATTACCGTGGGTTATTATTATGAAACTTAAACACTGAATTCAAATTTATTATATGAATATATTACCTCAGGCGTAACAAAATAACTGGGGCTTTTTTCTATGGTGATTTGTCCTTTGAAGGATAATGGCATCTTACTTCGGTACCATTCTAGTCCAAGAGCATAATTTTCGTCACGGTCGAAGAAATGAACTTCTCCTGATGCTTTTTGAACCATTGGGTGAAGATATAACATCTCAAGAAGAGCCCGAGTACCGCATTTTCGAACACCAATAATTAGAGCCTGAACAAGGAAAGCAATGATGTAAAATTAATTTAATTAATTACACAGATGAAACAAATTTTAATGTCTTTTTCTTTTCGCACCTGTGGGAGCCTGCGAAATGGCCTGGGTTGTCGAGGCGGCCGTGGTCGCTTGCGAAGTACCATAGGATGATTGATAGTGCGACTATTACTTTCTTGATTCTGCAAAATCTTGCGTCCTTCGCTCGCTGAGGCCATACTGGCCGCCTAGCGATAAAATTATTAGGTCAATTTTCGTAATCAACTCTTTCAATTTGTTTTTATTTCAAGACCTCTTGATAATATGTATGAAATGTACGAATCACAGTACATTGAGAAGTAATGTCTTTAACGCAATTTCCTTTAAGCGGATCTCAAGCTTTTTGTGAGCGAGTAAGATAAGAGCCACCGACTTATTAACTTAAACGTTTCTCATTGGAAAAAAATTTTCTATTTTCAGAGCAAATCTCGAAGACGACGTCGCTATAACGATGTGATATAGACGTCATTAAGATAATCCGATGTTGTCTGCTATTACGTTGAGAACATTCGATATTGTCCAGGGATTAACGTCAAATACCCGCTAGGAAAGCCAGTTTTACTGTAATATTCCCTTTGCGTTCTCAGCCCTACGTAATCATATAAAGGCGATATTGCGTATAACAGATGGAGTGACATAGAATTACATGTTTTAGGTAAAGAGATTTCTAATAGAATTACTTTTGAAACGAGATTTATGTATATATTTTAAGAGAGATCTCATTACATGACATTTATATTATTTGTGTTGAAACGATTTACAAGGGTATCGGTATAATATGTGTCCACATAAGATCTACATCTGAAATGTTACTCGTACATATTATTCAAATACTTTATGATAAATTTGTTGTAACTTTATAGCAAGTAACAAGGGCGTCATAAAGGAAGGGCGGTACAACCTTCTGTTATCTGCTGAGTACAGCGCCTGGAACATTAATTACGATTACGAGGCGATAGGCAACGGCTATGGTGGGCACACAATATAGGCTTGGCCCGGACACGCCCTGTGGGAACACGCACTGTTCAAATGAACCTGAAGATATGGCTTGTACTTCTGCTGCGAACTTAAATCGGAAGGGTTGCTGAGAAGTTGTATTACGAAAAATTAACTAATACTGTGCTACAGGCAATTTATTATTGAAGTCTCTTATTGAAAAGACAGTTGCACACACTTTCTACGCATAAATCACTATGACAATGTGTATCACTACATTTTAATATACAGGTGAATTTGAAATCACTGGCATCAATTCAATCCTTTATTCTGTAATTGGTGCTTGAGAATCCAAATTCTGTTAGTGGTTGAGAACGAATGCATGCGATTACTTCCGAGCGACAACATGTACAATGTAAGTTGTACATGTAACATATCTAAAGTAGGTAAAAAATATATGTACATTGAACATTTAATTATACATATACCTAATTCAAGTCTCATAAATCTCGAATTTCTTCTGAGTTTCGCCACTGTGCTAAATCTCGAAAATTTTACCCTGTGAGTCGTGTAATAGCATCAAGCTTTACATGCATTACATGCATACATAAGATTGTGGTATCGAATCGCCTAACGGTGAAATTAATTCAATGTATGCGCATTGTATGCATCTGTTTGAGAGGTTGTCTTCGTGTGTAACTTTTGCATTTGCGAACTATAATGATCTGCAGGTACTCTTCAAAAATGAAGATGTATTTTTATTGTAGAAAGAATGACAAATGACTGAAGAAGAAAATTTGGAGTGAAAGTGAGTTGTAATAGAAGTCAAAGCAGACAAAGACTGACTTATGAAAACTTAATAGCCAAAGTGTTGCCTGATGAAAATGTCAAAAACATTCGCATAGCTCGGCGACAATGTGTAAGGAGAATGATGAGGCTTTAGGAGATCAAAAAGGCAAAGTACGAGTAGGAGCGAGAGGCATACGCTTGTTATCGTCTTTTCTACCATAGCATTCTACCGCATCAGAAACAATGCAAAAATATGTAAAGTCCGTTTCAATATACAATTTGCCAAAAATAAAAATAACACAATGTTTCATTTTATTTGCAGGTTTTACGCTTACTACATACGTATATACAGACATGGTTAATGTTTTCATGTTATTTCTATTCTGCGCATCTACTCATAGATATCTTACCTTCGATTAATTAGTTACTGGCGTCGATTTTTACTATACTCACCAATATACGTACACATAAACATACTTTGTATATATCAAACTTTGTATATATCATACAAACAAGACATTGAAAACATTGTCTTACTTTACAACACCTATCACCTATTTAAAAAGAATTAAAAAGACCGTTTAGCTTTTTCGCAATGAAATCAAACGGACCATATATATCTATGTATAAATTTTAATTCAAATTTGTATTATTATTTTTTTTTATATCAGAGGGGGCAGACGAGCAAGCGTGTCACCTGATGGAAAGTGATCACCGCCGCCCATAGACACCCGCAACGTCCAGGGAATCACGGATGCGTTGCCGTCCTTTAAGGAAAGAGTAGGCTCGTTTCTTGAAGGACCCTAAGTCGTAACGGTCCGGGAATACCGCCGCTATAAATTGGTTCCACAAAATTGAAATTGAAAGTTCCACATTGTTAAACAGTTGATATACCTGTATGCTATAAACCGCGCTGTCATATAGCACGTGGAATGTAAGAAACAGCGACAGTAGTGTGACGGAGAGCAAGGCCGCGGCAAGCTTCGGCCGCGACACGCCCACCACCAACACGCAGTCCGCCAGCTCGCCTTCCGCCGGCCGGAACGACGACCGAGGCAACCATCTGCCGCAATGTGTCCAAATTGAAAATAATTTATTCAAATCGAAGTTATGCAAGGCGTTTTAGGGTTCTGTAGCCAAAAAGGGAAAAGCGGAACCTTTGTAGTTTCCTCGTGCTCGTCTACCCATCTGTGTGTATGTTGCAGTATCCTTATTTATTTATCTTTTCACCTATTGACTTGAATGCCAGAAATATAAACGGGTAAGTCAAAACCAGAAGGGAAAAGCAAATAATTATATGCATACTTATGGGTATTTTGCACTAATAGTCTCTTAAATCAATGTGCAACAACAGAAAGTTTACTAGTTTGGAAGGCTTGGCACCAACTTCAGTAACTGACAAGTTTTATTATAGTATAGGTATTTGTGTCATATTTATAAAATAATTTTGTATTTGAGTTTTGATTAGTAAAGCATAGTTATTTTCTATTTTTCAGTGTTTTCCTTTTAAAGTTGGTTTGATTTTTTCCTTAAAAAGTTTTTTATTTCTCCAATTTCAGTGACCTTGGCCTAAATCACAGAATACTAATATACAGAGTGCCTAAGTAAATATCTAGGGTAAGTCTACAATTAACTTCTTTGTAATTCTGGAGCGGAATGATATACAAAAGAATCATCAATATAAATAAAATATAAGCAGTGAAATTTGGAACTACACTGAACCCAACGGAAAAATAATCATTGAAATCAATCCACAATTGAAGTTATCGGTGAACCTACGTTAAAAAATAATACATACAGACGAACATAGAACCTCCTCCTTTTTTTGAAGTCTGTTAAAAATCAGCCAAATCGATCTAGCCGTTTTGAAGTGATGATCTTTCATACATTTTTATTATACAGATAACAGACAAATAAACATCGTGAACAAATACCGTAGACAAAATAATCTTATGAGATTTCTGTCTCGTTAATGTAAAACTCCGGCACCTTTTCTGATTTTCTTTGTTATGTTTATAGAAGAAGTTTACCTTTACAACTTTATATTAACAGATAATTGGTCTCACAAGTACCTCTCCTTGTAATAATGTAGGTAGCAATATCAAACAATATTTGCTTTTAGATACTAAGCAAATAACCCCAACATTAGATTTGTTTGTTATGTATGAGCACCATTCAGAAAAGATTGAACAGTAATTAACAATATTACTGATATATTTAATATTCACAAAACTTGTTGTGTAAACGCACAGTGATGGATGGAGGTGAACGTTTTAGATATTAGGTATATTAAGCTGTAATAAAGTGTTCGTGATAACAGTACTATAGTAATTGGGTAGAAAAATTGTTATTTTACATAGTAATAATAGTAATAGCTTTATGAATGGGTGAGTTAGCCTGCGTGGAAAGACGTCGCATTATACAAACCTTGAACTTCCATATTTACCCCTTAGACTTGGGTTTATCTCTCTTGGCTGTTGATTTTCCAAAAAGTCTAAAATGCGTTTTAATCATTCAATTTTGCTTTATTGTAGTTTCAAGGCAACAGAATCGTTAAAATTTTTTATGACAGATAAATGTCCATACCCTCATTTTACTTCTTTAGGTGTTGAATTGTGGAAAATTACTTACAGAACGCCTACATAGAATAATGACTCGAACAGGAATTTGTAGGCTCTGTAGTTCCTTTTTCGAATTTATTTATTAGGAAATTACATGTACAGTTACGAAAAACAACATAAAAATATACATAGGCATAATTTCAGTAAGCCAAAATTAATTAAAACCTAAAAGTAATTAATACGAAAATAATATTATTCGACTCGCGCGTAGAGAGTTCCATACTGTATTTATAACATTTTAAACTAAATTTAATTTCTGAGAACCTTTAAGCCGTTATCTGTCGTTATATTTTTCTTCTAAACTTTAGGTAAAGTTTCATAATGAATTGAGTATTTTAAAATTCTAGGTCCGGTAGGTTCAGAGATGTTGGGGAATAGGGAGGAATAGGGGGAGATGGTCAAGTCGAGTTCGAGTAGTCAATTTATTACTTCTTCAATAATAATTATCCTTCTAAGAGTTTTGATTAGTAAAGAATACTTATTTTGTACTTTCAGTGCTTTTTTTTGTTTTGTTTAATTTTTTTCTTGAAAAGTTTTTTTAATTTAACTTTTAATTGAACCTAAATTGTTACGGACAACCGTTTTATATTGTAGTATAAAATCACATTCATAAGGACGTAAATTGATGTCCCAAAATGAGAAATGATGCGATTATTGAAAGAAAAAATTTTACGCCCTCGAAGAGAATGAAATGTATTAAAAAACTTATTTTGAAATGTATTTTTAACGTGTCTCATCGAGTAAGGTGTCGTTAGATAGATTGTTAGAAAATGCGACAAAAAATATTGGTTGGAATTTTTGATTTTAACTTTTAAGTTACGAGTATTTACTTCAAAACTTCAAATATAATAAAGTCTGCGAATGGCTACGAAATATTTCTTGCAGTCTTAATTTAATTTCGTCAGTGTATATAACTGCCGATAAACTTAATATTTCTTGGATAACAGTGTTATTGTATAAATAAAGGAACGTCAAATTTTTTTTTCTCCTTCTGTGACTCGCTCAATATGAGAAACTAGCTATCGGATAAGAGCAACTATAGACACGTTATTCATTCCAATGGTTCACCTAACTTTTGAACTTAGTTTCGTTTAGAGATAAAAGTAGTTATAGTGTACATAATATGTAAACTGAAATGTCAAAAGCACTCGCATACCTAGGCGAAAATGTGTGAGGAGAATGATGAGATTTGAGCATGCGAAAGAAGTATATAAGGACCGTGAGTGATGGTTATTAATCCGTCCTCTCTGACTATCCTATTAGGGATATAAAGTGAGGATATGTAGTATGTATCCTCGCGCTGTACGTACGCATGTAAATACGTAGTTTTATTTTCTCCATAAATTGATTAGAGGGAATGCGAACTGAATTGGAAATCTTTGATTATAGTCAGAGTTAAATGATATTAGATTAAGCAATACTCGTAAATCTTAATGATATACTCGGGATCACATTAAGGCTTGGGGGCAGCTGCTTCTCCCTATTCCTATCTCCCTATTGTCTGCCTGTGTCAGAGAGTAAGGTAAGTATGACCTTGACCGTGCGGCCGGAGCAAAGGTCGGACTCATAGATTATTATTAAAATATCGAGTAAGATTTATAAAGCTTTTAGTACATTAATTCATAACAGAAATGTGATATTAATTTAAGAAAATAAACGTGATAATTATTATTAATTTTGTTGTTATCCCAAATTGTGTGATCCCAAACTCAGCACTATCCTTGCACTATGAGTACCACACAACGAGCTGGGAGAGTTCCTAGTAACACCCAAACTCGATGGAACCGAAACCGGAGCTCTGGTTTGGAAGCTACGATTTCGGAAATTCATTGTTTGAAAGGCAGATTCGCCACAGCGCTAACTAGTCCAATCAATCTGTCAGAGACCCTATGTTAATTGGTCACTATTTGTAAACAGCAAAAAAAAAATTCGAGAATATAGAAAATAAAATTTCAAGAAACTTACATTTTTTTGCTCTCAAAATGGCGGCCGCTAACATAACCTAAATAATTCGCAAAAGTTAAAAAACCGGTTTTTCGCGAATAAAAAAGAAAGTTGTGCTCGGATTGGAAAAAGTTAAATGAAAAAGTAGTAGATAATGAGAAAATCTTTCGATCCAATTTTTGTGAGCTCGAGTCGATTCATTACTTTTCGAGATTATCAAAAAACCGTTGCAAATTGCGTTTTTTTAGAGAATATTTAATGAAAACATTTAATAATTTCAGAAAATATAGTCCTAAGTGAGGCAAAAACAATCTTTTTTGTACAATTCTAAAATTTTTTTTTGTAAGTTACAGCTGTTTTCGTAAAAAAAGGTGTTTTCGTAAAAAAAATTTTTCCATTGAAACGGATGTTTGATGGCTTATTTTCTTTGTTAGGACTTGTACTACGAATATATTTTCAACAACAATCGATTTTTAAATTTTTTATATAAAATATTGCGTTTAAAAATGACGTGATATTCGTATATCGGTTTTTTGGCAATAAATTGTTTAATTTCGTTTTCAAAGTACTTATTATTACAGAATTCAAAAGTTTTCTTCAGAAAACACATGAAATTTAAATATTGACACATGAAATTTAAGTTTGTTCAAATATTGTTATTTTTAGAGAAAAAACAAAAAACGCAATTTTCAACGGTTTTTTCGATATACTATCTCGAAAAGTAATGAATCGATTCGAGCTCACAAAAATTTAATCGAAACATTTTCTTATTATCTACAACTTTCTCATGTAACTTTTTGCAATCCGAGCACAACTTTTTTTTCATTCGTGAAATACCGTCTTTTTGACTTCTGCGAATTATTTAGGTTATGTTACTTGTAGCGGCCGTCGTTTCGAGAGCAAAAACGTGTAATTAGTGTAACTGTAATTAGTTTCTTGAAATTTTATTTTCTATATGCTCAAATTTTTATTTTGCTGTTTGCAATTAGTGACCGGGTCATTCCCTATTGGTTGGACTAGACGTCGACGTTGCGACAAAGCATATGCTTATATGTGTTACATATAATATGTATACATACCTACGTATATATTTTATTATGATCACATTTAATTAATAATAATAATAAAAGGGTCGACAACGTGTAAGTAAATTATGCGATTGTTTGTAGTGTTCTGTTCTGAAATTTGGAAAAAGGAAAACTAATGGAATCATTGGAGTGTCCGTCTACGGACGTCTGTCAGTCTGTCTTTCAATTGGATTGATTTTCTTGGAGACTATGAGACACAAACAACTAAGGAATACCATAGTTACAGTACGCGACGCGGACGGTTCAAAGACAGACGTTTTAAAAGATGAGTTTCAGTTAACTGGCCCGTTGTTACGGTGGCAGAGCTTCTGCCTTCCAAACCGGGTCTGGGGTTCGATCTCCGGTTAGGCTAATTTAGGAAACGAACTCTCTTATTTGGCTTGGAGTCTGGATGTTACTGGGGGCTTTCCCATTGCGTTGTGTGGTATCATACAATTTGTGTCATAGTTGTCTAGAGTATTATTATTATTACTTTTGGGAATGTTAAAATACAAATGTGACGAATTTCTATCATTTTTAACTATCTTCTACTCAAAATCTCAAACTTAATCGACCCATGTCTCACCTCTCAAAAAACAGGAAATTCAAAACTTATCAAATAAAAAACAATTTTTTTTGGGAACATCATGTGATAAAATAACAATACAGTTGATGTTCGCACTTGCGGTTTGATTATATTTTAGCGCGGAGAAGTCTCAATATTTGTTTTTGCATATAATTGTAATTTGCAAGAAAACTACATTACCAGTTAAAAATCGGTTTTAGATATTTGTGATATTATAATCCTATCCATTTTAGTAAAAGATCATTTTAAAATTCTACAGAATTTCTGAGATGCAACTGGAACTTTGTACAAAACAGGGTTTTTTAGGGAATTTTTTTATCGAGATTTTTTTCCAATGACGTTTCCTCTTTTAAGGATTTCAAGATAAAGAACTGAAATTATTATATTAAATATTCAAATATCTAAATCTTAGTTTTTTTAGATATCGAGATCCAGGTTACCAAACACACCAAACGTTACTTTGTGCTATTTCCAAAAACGTTTTTATAAAATATGTATTGCTGCTGTCGATCCACCTTATCTCCAAAAGTATTACTCACGATCAGAAAAAAAAAATTATGAACATTAACAGTAAGTTTTCTACAATATGCAAGGACCGCGATGCTCGACACTCCATCCTAGGGATATAGCCCAAGTTTTATTTTACGATTGACAGTATTTTAAATAAAACTCTACAACGAACATTGTTTATCATTTGATAGTTGGTAAAAACTGACGGAACATTGTGCAAGTATGATTTGCAATAAACCATTTTTTTATTTTCATGCTAAGAGAGCTGGCTTGCATTCAAAAAAAATAAAAGTATATTATGAAAAATGTGCTAGCTTTTTATTTGCCCGAATAAACCTGTAAAATCTGGTTTATAATAAGGTACTGATATAGGCGATCGGGTAGCAAGTAGCAACTACCTGGCTCCGCTTTACCATAAGTCCAAATACTTATTGCTACAAGTAATTGCAAGGTGTGATTGTAAAGCACCTTAATTTAACTACCTTAGTAAATGGCATGAAGTCGCTCGCATACGTCAATTTTTTCTGAAGTGGAGAACAGTAAACTTACAGAATATCGAGTGGTAGAGACTGCGAGCAACTCCTATAGGTCGCCTCAGGGCGGTGGTTCTTGGTCGGCAGTGATTGACTCATCTGCATCCGTGACTCCATCCAGATGCCATTGAAGCTGGTCAGTACATTATTTCGACCAATTTTACGTCATAACTTCTAACAGTATCACTTCATCACAGTTATCGCTTTTTTTTCCAAGTGGGTGTAATTATGTATGAAATATTCTCACTTTTATTATCATTTTAAACGACTAATCTTATCTGAAACAAAATAATTTTATTAAGGAATCTCTTTTTTTATTACACTCTATGTTTAAAATTAGAATATCTTCAGAACTAGTTAACCTTTCGTGTTGTTTACCGTTAGAAAAAAGTTCTCTTTTTACTTTCAGTATGTATCGTACAAGACAACAATATCAAATATTTTTACATAACTTATGCATGGTCTTACACCAGATTATTAATCTATCGTCTTTTCAAGACGGTACGATCGTGTAATTCTATATAATTGTTACGTATATACGTATATATACGTATGTAATATATATCATAATAACATATTTACATACTTACATGTTTATAAACATGTAAATATGTTATCGACAAAAAATAAAGAAATAAATTGGTCATAAATTGAAAATCTTTTTTTAGAAATTATTCTAAAAATACTTTGAGATTCTAAATAATCGTTTTAAAATTATTTCACAGACAGAAAAAAGTTTTTAAGAGGTTATTTTTATAACTTATTACTAATTCCTTTTGTTACCATAATATAGATTTAAGTCTAACAAAATATGTTTAGGCACTTACGTATATAGTTCTAAATCTGAAAAATTTCAAACTGAAAAATTCTTTACAAAAGCAGAAAATCAAAGGATATGTGTGTTCATGTAGGTAACTATCTTTTGTTCAGAACATTGCACTGTAATGGTAATGTCGTTTGAGGATGAAGTCACGAGACAGTATAATTGTGCTTCAGCAACTATAATAAAAATAATTTCCATTTAAATTAACTTGTGTAATTTAAAAACGACGAGATTAGTAAGGCAAATAAAAACAACGAAACATTAACTTATTACATATTGAAGTATATGTATTGAGTATCATAAAACTTACCCGCATGAACATGTTTGAACTCTATTTCTGCGCCTGGAACAAGAGGAAAGTTACTTGAATGTCTATTTAAATATTAAAATTAATTTCGAATGTTTTGTCCAAAATTATTGTAATTGGATTTCGACGTGTGTACGAAAGTATTCTACTGATAAATTAGCATATATCCATAAAGTAAAAGAACATGAAGGTACTTGAGAAATCACGGTGGCAACCGAATTCTCAGGCCGGCACGAAATGCCGTGTGCCGTACTTTAAGGCGGTTTACGACGCTGTGGTGAAATAAGTACACTTTACACGTTTTCGCTTTTGTTGTTTTTTTTCTGAACTACTTTCTACACGGCTCCGACAAGCGTCTGCGTTTAATTAAATTCTTTTTATGTACACTTTATTGTAACTCAAACGGTACAATCCTTACTAATATAATTATCTAAACAGCAATATGGAAAGGAAAACCGTAACTTGTTTCAAACAATTGTAAGGGTAGCTACCGAAGAAAATCTTATTTAAATAAAGTGTTCTCATTACATGTTACCTAACTTTTTCTTCCGATCGATCTCTTTCAAAGCGCGAAGGAGAAAAAGTAAATACGGACGGGTTGTCGGAGTTGAGTTAGGAAACATTCGCAGTAAGGATTTGCATTTAGCTATAAATTTAACAAACATGAAGGCTCTCCATGAAATCGCCTGCCAACCCTCTCGCTGGGTCCCACTTAAAGTGCTTTTTACGACGACGCGTAAAACATCTTGCTATTTAGAATATCCTTACTTAGAATATCGTGCGAAAATCTTAACTTTCTCACGTTATTTCTTTCAGAGTCGGAAATTATAATATTCTGTCTAGCTTAAAACCTTTACGGAACTATTATAGAAACGGAAAGAGTTCAGTTATAACTCGTAAAAGGAAAAGTTACGTGTGTATATGTTTAATAGAATGTGTAATTACTTCAAATACCAGTAAGTGGGTTTGTTTTTACGATATATTTCGAACACATATTAGGAGAAAACGGTGTTATATAAACCGTCATACATATTATATGCACATATATGCACATAAGTATACCAAATATTTTAATATAACACGAGAACACTGAAAGTAAAATCAAATTTACCAAACCAACTGATTTTACTGGTAATTTACACTACAAGCAATATCCTGTCGCATCTACAGTTAAAGTTATACTAATTATGACTGCATTACACCCGATTTACATTGGTCAAGTGTTTAGCGAAGTACATAAGTAAAGTACGTAAGTACAGTGGTGTAAACCGATTGGACAGTGGTAAGTCAACTTGGCTCGCAAGCTGCCTTGCAAGTTGATCCAAATAGAACTGCTTTCTATTTTTTGGGTAAGTGACGTCCCTCGTGCGCGCTCTTTTCCTCCGCACGATTCTTGGCGTAGTGTAAACGATCAAATTTAGTACAGTGTATAAGTGATTGCCAACAGGACGGTCCGCGTGTGCTGTTTTATGCGATATTGTAAACAAAATGACGTCTAAATGGTATACATTAATTTTTATGTATAAGAGAAGAAGAATATAACGTTTTCTCTTCTATTTGCTCCACTGTAATGAAAAGAATTCTGCGCGAAATTGCACGTATTTTTTGATGTTATTCGTCCATTTCGACGGAGTAATGTCACTTGACTTGCTGTAGTGTAAACAGTCACTGTCCCGGCGTTTGCCACTTGCCACTGTACATACACATGCCACTCGCCACTGTCTTTGATCAATTTAAATCGGGCATTAGATTTTATTTCTGTCTCGAGTGAAGGTGGTTGATATTAAACTATCTCTAACTACTTTCGTCCAACTATACTGTAAATACATTGTTATACATACGACTACTCGACGGCTACTTCACAACTGTTTTATATAAAGGCCAAAGTCAACTCCAACATGTAGGAAACATATTATACCTCAGCTCTCGTTATTAAAATGTGTGAAATGTGATTAACATTATTGTGAGGGTAATACTTACAATATATGTTTATAGATCGTTCAAATATTTTACGTCGATATTAACATAGGTACATACTACACAGTCAATGAAAAATATTTATTTATTTAGATATCCCTTCAAGTTGGATATTCTAGTATACGTTGTAGTGAAATGTGGATAATTTTAGAAATGTCTATTCTGGGTAATATGCCTCTTATCACAATGTTAGGGATAATTATGTGGTTTTCAATTTACTTATGTACGTGTCATGGTTTCTCCAATTTAGATCAAATTATATATTAAGAATAACATATAATTTGATTGGACGGATATGTCGGTATAGGCCCTATACCGACACAACATTATCATAAATAAATGTTTAGTCCGATGTATATATTATATATCATGTACCCTGAATATACCCTGTACTATAAAGTATATTATTCGGACTAATTTATGTCAAAATTGCGAGCTGTTAACTGAATCAAATAAATTGGTGAATTTGTGAAGCTTTGGATATATACGAAGAATTAATAATTTACCAGGAATAGGCTGTACTGTACTAATAAATGCTTTAAATAAGCATTGTTAATATCCTTGTATGTGGTCGGTATACAACAAAAGAGTGAAGAAGTGATTTTTTTTTATGGCAAAGGGGCAAACAGGCAAGCGAGTCACCTGATGGAAAGTGATCGTCGCCAGCCATGGACTACAGACTTAAATGTAAGTGTTCACTATTTATATTTTTAATACGATGTTATCATTATTAAACTACAATGTCCGATAGTAAATTACGAAAAACATAAACAGAAATCCTACAAAAATGAAACCGAAAGTGATATGAATGTAATTATCAATATTAAAAATACGGATTTTATGTATTTTGCTGTGAAAAAACTATTAAAACAGGAATTTATTAAATTTTCATTTCATGATAAATGCAGTAGAAATGCGATTTCTTGAAAATATGTGTGGACAGGATAAGTAATGAAGAGATACGCAGTATGACAGGGTTGCACGACAGTGTTATTGCAAAAATGAAGAAAGGAATGATAAGATAAGAAGTTTGGGCACATAGAAAGAATGAGTGATGAAAGACTGTTGAAGAAAATCTACAGAGCGAAAGCGAGTGATAAAAGAAGCCAAGGAAGATTAAGGCTGACTTACGAAGTTCAAATAGCCAAAGTATTAGTTAACGGAAATGCGAAAAGCACTCGCATACCTAGGTGAAAATGCGTGAGGAGAATAATGAAGTTTGAGTATGTAAGGGCGGCGAAGCTTGGCGTTCTATCCTCTCTGACTACCGTTAAGGATACAGCGTGAAGATATGTTATGTTCATTTCGATATAATACCGATATTACAAAGGAAATAAATAAATAAGTTATTGAGTTTTCCATGTAGAAAACTTTTAACATTGCTTCATATTAATATAGTTACCTAAGTAATGAATACGTATGTCGACGATATGTAATGTAGATATAGACAGACAGACACACAGGTCATTCTTGAGTATTCCGTTATTCCAGTTTCGATACATTAACAAGTACAGTATAGACTTTCACTAATGTAATAATATAAATGCATAGGTGTAAGTATAATAATAAAATTTTACCGTATATACATATAATAATAGTTAACCTTCACAAAAGCTATATAAATGTAATATGTATGTAATATAAAAGTAACTGTTAACCCGGATTGGATTGCATACAACCATCCAGATGAGGATAAGTATAACTGTGATTAAAAATGCATGCGGGTTGTTTAACCTTGAAAAATTGAACCAACCAAATATATCCAATCATTCTGCATTTGCTATCATACGATATATTATGTAATTCAAAAAACGTGTGCGGTCAGGGAACGCCCGTTAGGAACAAAGTTCTTTAGTTGCAATTTCCATTTTTCAAAACTTAGTTGCAATAATGAGACAATAAAATCCACGTATGATTTAAAACAAAAACAAATAAGTTTCAAAGTCAACGTCAAAGTCAAATCAATTTATTCCACCCAATTACAAGGTATTTTTGAACGTCAAATCTACTTGAGTTCGGTTCAGAAAGAAAACCTGGACACTGAGAAGAACCGACAAGAAACTCAGTCAGGTATCATTTTTTCAACTTCATTTTACAAAAGGTTTATTAAAATACGATATTCATTAAGCCAGTAAATGCATGTGCAGAGAAGTCATTTCCACACTATTGTTTTATCTTCAATGAAATCGTTTATTTTATGATTGTCTAATCAATGTACGTTTTATAACCAATCTAAATTTATTCTTTGTTAATTGAGTAATTTCCTGAGAAACTTTGTTATAAAAACTAATGCAGTTACCCAAAAATTAAACATTTGACTCGTGTAATTTAAATTTTGGAATAACCAATTTACTACGACCTCGGGTTTCCATACCATTAATATTGCTTTTCTTTTCAAACAGATTTAGATTTTTCCTCATATACATAATAATGTCCATATTATGTATACGAGTTGATAGTTTTAACTACATTTCCTCGTGTAAAGTAATGAGGTTATACAGCCGGCCGCACACGCTCCTCGTCTGCCCGAATCTCGATACTCGTACGCAGTACGCACACAAACACAGATACATACACCTGTATATAATAGAAAGAGACAGAAAGATCACTGTGAATTTATGTATAGAGCTAATGAACCTAGCGCCACGCAGCGCGCGTGTCCCACCCCACGTTGCACGATTAACCACTGATTTATACGATTAACTAGCATGTGTTCACAAGAGACAGAGAGCGAGAGCCGCTGAGAGTCGAATGGAGGGGTATAACGCTTTTTCGTTACGTGTCGATTTCTACCAACTCGCACCTCATGCAAGCCGGAACGTTCGGAAGTTCATTTTTGGAACTTTGTTCCAAAAATTTATTGCACGGTACCGTTGTATTGTCATAAAATTTTACTCTACGAGATTTTATAGAACTCGCTTATTAATTTTATTAATAATGTCGATTTTTAAACTTTAGGTATCAATTTTTTCTTTATTGTATGAGAAGACTTGGTTGAGGTTTGATTGCTAAGCTTGTTTCGACGTTCTACTTAATTCTTTCCAAAAATATTCAGTATGGTAAAATTTCTAAAAAATGTATGAGCTAAAAATCATATAAGTAAATCCAGAGCATTTCGTAACTAAAAATAAAAATCTTTATTCTCTAATAGATAATATGTTTCTATAACAGTATACAAGAAATCCTAGCGAGTTTGTTTGTTTGTTTGTTACGCTTTCACGCCTAAACCGCTGAATCGATTACGGTGAATTTTGGTGTAGAGATAGATGGTATCCTTGAAACTGTCATAAGTTACTTTTTCTTGCGAAAAACTTATAGGGAGTGCGGTGAGGGGAGGGGTAATTTTGTATGAAACTTTTTATTGCGTCGTCCGATTTGCTTCAAACTGCAGAATTATTGTTTATAATTAATAATGAAAGTACGCATATTCTATTCTTTCAAACTACACTTAAAAAGGGGTGAAATGGTGTTGTAAAGTTTATATAGAGAAATCGTATTCATGAAGCTAAAATTTGGCAGATAGGCAGTTGATAGATAATAGATAGACATCTGAAATTTTGCAGAAATGTTTTTGACGAAGGGGGTGAAATGGTAAATACTTTCCCCTTTTCCCATACCTGTTAAAATAGTAACCAGAATTGGTTGACAAAATCAACATTAACGTGAGCGAAGCCACGGTTAATAGTATTAAATATAGTATTGAATATAGGAAATCTTTAGAAAACACTAACTATTACCACAGCCGAACCAGCCAAAGGTAAAAAAACGGTCAAGTGCATGTCAGGCCACGCACAGTGTAGGGTTCCGTAGTTGCTCGTCGCAACATGCGTACTTCGAAGGGACATTTTTGATACTATGGGTATATTGAGTTTACGGTTGGATATGTAATAACGACTAAAAACGGGCGTTAGTAAAACTCGTTAACTTGTAAAGCCTATGTAGCTGCGATAGTTTTTCTTTTAACTTCGTTATATGTACTACTACCGTGAATTTTTTCACATATCGAGCTGATTTAGCTGGAGAAGGCTCCCTCTTCTCTAACCCTAACTCTAACAAAAATGACCATTTTAAAGCTTAACATTTCGTAAACGGATCCCTGAATCGAAACATTTCTTGACGTACTCCCAATAATTTTGAAAAACCTATCCAAAGACACCGCCACACATTGAATTATACGAGTTAAAATGAATAATAATCGCCGCTTCACGTGTATGAGAGATACTTGAAAAAAATATTTTCTTCAAGATTTTATTTTACTACTTTGTCGACGTGATTAATCATTATTAAATTATTGGGTAAAGCGGAAATTTCGGTTCCCTTTTTAATAATATTGGTGCACCGAGGAGTGTGGAATTTGGCACAGTTAAAGCTTTTTTCTTTTTTTTTCTTGATAGCATGACGCGCAGATGTACACGACATTTGCCAATGTCACGTAATAATAAGTAGAAACGCTGATGAGTGAAACACTTACACGATTAGCCAATGCAATGCACAAGTCACACTATTGTTATAATTATTCATTTGATGGCATTTATTACCAAGAGTCTCCGAGTTAAACCGCGGACAAACTGTGGGACAGACGTACAGACGGGCATGGCAAAACTATAAGGGTTCCTTGTTGACTATGGAACTTTAAGAAAGGTTGAATCTAATTGGCCATTTATTCTTTCACTGTAAAATAATTCCAGTTTAAAAAATCAATAAATAATATAGTAATAAAAATTGAAATAAAGGGACTTAGCAAAATTATTTACTATAGAATCGGATACATGTTAATAAATTATTTTACACATATACATAAAAATATTTTATTCATCTGGTTGCTGGAAAATTAAAGTAAAATTATTGCTTCGGTTACTGGACAGCAGATTCAGTCCTTAAATTAAAGGAAAACAATGCCTAACATTCAATTTGAAATTTTGTTCAGGAAAATAAGTAATGGACTTTTCCCTCTGAGACTTTCCCGTACTTCTAACAATATCGGCATTATTATTTTATAGCTAGCTACTTTTCTCAGTTACTAATTGATTCTCATTTCAATAGACGAATTATTTCAAATATTCATCATACAAAGATAAAAAATCAACCGTGAACCAAATTAAGAAGAGTGACAATCTGCACAACTACATGATTACGGATCACATTTTGAGCTTTTAATTAATTAATTAATTAGAAATACTATGGGTACAGTGGGTAATAATAAATACGTTCGCTTAAAATAGGTACGGTTTTCTTGTCATTACAATTACTTTATTAGAATTTTTGAATTATCCGGGAGAATATTGAATTGTTTTGTAATTAAAATGTCACCCTTTAGTGTTGATAGGTCAACACCTATCAACACTGAAGTGATATTTAGAAGAATTGATGGTCACCTGATCCGAACGATATTATAAAAAAAAAAGGTTATTCTTTTTACTTTTTGGCTCAAACAAGCGATTTAAAAAAAATCTTTCAATGCAATATTAACTTACTTTTGAAAATAAAATGAAGACAGTACGTGAAACTTTCTTTGATATCCCATAGGCATGACACACCTGTACCTTCTACCCTGATTATAATAGGTAGGTACATCCTAGCAGTTGGAGACGCATTTGGATGGGTTTAATTCGTCATGTCTAATGCTATGACCTAGATGGTACACATGGTACAGCGCGGTTCTTCCATATTATCTCGTCCATATTTTTGATCTTTATTGGTCACTGGGAATGAGAGAAGTATGTTAGTGCTTTTGATGTTGCCGTCATATTATGATATTTAATTCGTTTGTCTTATAAGCAGTAGGTGACCTTGGATTTCCTGAATATTTGTAAAATACATTTTCGTTTCATTTTCGCTGTTAATTTTGTTAGTCAGTTCCATTTGTTATGGAGCACTTGTTCCATGTTCCATTCTCTACACTTATGAGCTTTATATTTGTCGGAAAAGACACGGGGCAATTCGTGCTTTTGCAACTCAGCCATGAGAAATAGGTACCTAATCTTACAAGAGGCGAACTACTCCATAAAATACAACGTTAAGAGAAAGTTAATGTGCAAACGACGGAAAACTCTTTGTAACAATTATTACGTAGGTAATTGGAAATTTAATGATGGCAAACGATCCGTCAGAGAATCTATCGCATCGGCCGCCGTAGTCTAACAGCCTCTCAGTGCCGGCCACGACGTTCCGTTAGTGCGTCATCGGAAGTCGCGCTTTGCCATAGTATAGTCAAAGGAGTGCCTTTTATTATTTCCACCGATATATTTATATTTTTAGGTTATTTATAAATTTGTAGCAAAATATATATGTTCCGATTATAAAAAAACTTACAGTACCTATACTTATATATCATTTATTTTTTATCACATATAAACTTATATTACATATATACAGCTTTAATCATTACACTTTAGTTTAAGGTTTGATTTTTTTAGCTCTACGCTGTACATATTTAGATGCCACCGATACTGTTCATCGTATTTTAATAAATAAATAATCAAAACACCATGATGCGAAAAATAAATACAGCAGTGGCTGCATTCCCTATAAACTAAATTGAACTTGTTTCATTAGTTGTAGTAGAGTTGTGTCGTGTTGCAGGGACAGAGGGCGGGGTGAATGTCGGGTCAAGGCTTAAATGCACCGCTATATTAATAATTTATAGTGAAGCTCGCCAATGGTGTCATGGTACAGCTATATTTGTTTTCAGAAAATAGGCGATCTAAGAATGTTGTATTGAAACAGGGTATCTATTCCCATTTAAAACTTGATAATTTAGATAACTTCTGTTGTGATAGTAAATTTTGTACACCTGTTAGATATTTCGGCCATTCTACTTATATTGTAATTACACAATGTTATGTGGTAAAAATCTTCACACAGTAAGTTTTCAATCTATAATATTTTGCCTCTAAAGGTGATAATGAAAACGAAAATTCTGTGGGTCTACCATGAAGCGCAATTATGAAATTTCGGACCAAAATTTCGTTGCAATTCGTACCATGAAATACATTTGTTCTGAAAACAACCCCGACATCGGTATGTGACATTTCGTCCGTCCTAAACCCTACGTCCTATCCGAACGAACGAAGTTACGTAAATTTGACAGCACTTCTTCGCGATTCAAACCTCAAACTAATGAAAGTTCAAGAGGTAACTTTTTACTTTCGTAATTATGAATTTTATAGTTAAAAGTGCTCTAAAAGACATACAAGTGATTTAACAGTGATTGTATTGATTTTTTTAAATCGATATATGTGTTAAAAGTGAAACTATTTAGCGATACATATAAACATACCTATCTTCACGCTGCATCCCTAGCAGGGTAGTCAGAGAGGACGGAGTGCCAGGCTTCGCGGTCCTTACATACTTTGGCGATAACACATATTATTATTTTTATAGCACAAGCATACAATTTATATCATCACTTAGTTTTGTATTTTAATGACAATGAATATTAGCCGCGATGCTCGAAGCGATTCAAGAAGAACGAATTGAACGCTTGGCCATAGAATCCTTACTTCAAATTCATCGTAAATGCTGAGAAAATGCCTATAGATTCCTTCAGACAGAAGCTATTAGTATTCCTAAGAGAAATTATTTTTTTATATAGATAACCCAAAAAATACACCTATATTAAAATAATGAGTTTTTTTATACTAACTACGTGTGGTTTTGAGATTTCTAAACAATCTACAAATTTCACATACATATACAATATCATCTCACTATATCTCTAACAGGGTAGTCAGAGGATAGAGCTCCAAGAATCGCGGTCTTTACATACCTACTTGTGCTTCTTCAAATTTCATCATTCTCTTTACACGCTTTCACCTAGGTATGGGAGTGCTTTTGATATTTCCATCAGCTAACACTATTATTATTGTTTAGTAAATAAAATTTAAAAAAAAAGAGAAGCAGAATGAGAAATATTTTAGAATTTTTCATTCATTAATTTAAAAAAATGTGTAGTGAAAACAAACTACTTATCTTTCATTCACTCACGAACATACTTTATGGTTCCCGAACGAAAGAGACACATCCGATACAACTAGGTAGCTCTCAACGTCATATTTCGTTCGTGTTTCTTTCGGGTCCGAAGTTTCGTAAAAACATTTTCATGGTACATATTATACATATATATGTAAATGATATATGGTACATATATCATTTACATGGTACATATCATGAAAATAACAACGTACCTTTAACAATTTCTAACTGCAATAGATTTCAGATCTGCGCAGAACACATAACCACAAATTCTCATACGATAGTTTTACTTCTATAAGGATATTGATCTTTTGAAATAGTTGTGGTTAAAGTGATAAGTAGTTTAGGTTAATTTACTATACGGTTATGTTTTTGCTTGTATATATAAGTTGACTCATGATACATGATACAGATTACATTAGGACTAAAATTACGTAAACTTTTTGGAAAAAACTCTATTAACATAAATTAATAAATCTTCGACTACAAAATCTTGAACTTGTCACGCAACCAAAAGTGTGCACTCTTCTGCTGCATCGTGTTTCCTTGTCTACCCTCTTCGTCGCTTAATACCTAATCGATTGTCCGGGTGCTATGAACTTGTTGCGTGTGCTTCTATTCTACTGCATACCATAATTTGGATTGTAATGCATTCGCAGAATTGAGAGATCAGTTGAAGCTCATAGTTTCAAATTTGCCTGTATACACATTCACCAATACACTAAATATATAGGATACCGCTAAATATATCTACGACTGTAACTAAGCATCAATAAATCTCGATTATAAGTTTAGCTTAATTATTGTTAATTTATTAACCGACTTCAAAAACGAGGAGGTTTTCTATTCGACTATAAGTTTTTTTTTGTATGTTTATTACGCGATTACTCCGCCAATTATGAATTAATTTCAATAACTCTTTATTTGTTTGGTAGGTCATACTTCAGAGGTAGTCCCATTTAAATTTCACTGGTATTGGAGCTTGGACTTCGAAGATACATCAAATAACGCGACCTGGTTATAACCTTTATTTATATTGATGATTATCTCGTATATATTTGCACTCCAGAATTAAAAAGAAGTTAATTGCAGATCTGCCCTAGATATTTATTTAGGCCAAGATCACTCAAAAGGGAGAAACAAAAAATTTTAAGACAAAATATTAAACCGCCTTAAAAATTTACTTTTTAACTTCCTAATCTTTAGCCTTTACTAATCAAAAATGAAGTACAATAAAAATAACTTATAAGTACAATACATATACCTATATAATTAAATTTGTCAGTTACTGAAGGCAGTGCCAAGTCTACCAAACTAATAAACTTCTGTTGTTGCACATTGATTTGGCACCGACTTCGGTAACTGACAAATTTAATTATATTATATAGGTATGCGTATCGTACTATAAAGTTATTTTTATTGTACTTGAGTTTTGATTAGTAAAGGATAGTTATTTTGTACTTTTCAGTGTTTTTTTTTAAGGCGGATTAATTATTTCTTTACCTTATCCTCTAAAATAGCACAACTTTATGTAATAAAATTTTATAGTCCTGTAATATCATTAAATGTTAACTTCAAATGTTCTTCAAGAATGTTTGTAAAGCAAAAATGTTAATTAAAGAGTGAAATTGACCTTCGTAGGTACACTTTTACGACCAATCATAAAACAAGGTTTAAGAGCACAACATAAAGTTGCGTAGCAATTTTTACGTGAGTCAAACGTTTTCTAAAATTAAGTACCTATGTTAAAGTCCCAGATGTTTTAAGTTGAGTTGAAAAATTGTTGAAAAAAAGCGAATCACACTTCAAGAAGGTGAAGAATACTTTTCAGCCCAAAATTACATTTTATAATCCTAGGTATAAGTTGATACAATATTCGCATTATGAGTACGTGTAACTGAAATTCTTTAGACTTTAATTTTATTCCAAAAATAAAGAATGTCCGCGATACATGGTAAGAGATCTGTTTCGAGTTTTATTTCTTTAATTTATTCGATTTCAAGAGTAATCAGGGCAGTACCATTAAAGTTGATGTTAGTAGTGTACATGTTGTTCGAGTTTTATTTCTTTAATTTATTCGATTTCAAGAGTAATCAGGGCAATACCATTAAAGTTGATGTTAGTAGTGTACATGTTGATAAATACAATACTAGCCTGAGCATGTATCACACTAAGTATGCATTAACATTCTACCAGTGTTCCAGAGGATATTTTTAACACTTTAATTTTTTCATATTACATAATATATAGTATAATATATATATTGCGTATACATATATAATTACATATATACATTTAAGCATAACACAGATGAAAATTTCCAGGAAATATTAGCAGTTCTGTAGTTAGTACCTAAAATATCAGAGGTACCCCGACTTTGGTTTTGTTTCTCTTTATATCACAGCAATTTTTTTTATAAACTATTTACCTTCTTAAGTAGACAGGAATGAACAGAAAAATTAAGTTTGTCAAATAAAGCTGGAGATCCATTATAATACTTACATTTTATAATCCTAGGTATAAGTCGAATATTGTAATTCGCATAATAAGTGTACGTGTAACTGAAAATTCTTTAGATCTTAATTTTATTTAATCTATAACATTTTTAAGACAAACTTAATTTCTCTGTTCATTCCTGTCTACTTAAGAAATACATTATTATTTTTAAGACTGTTTGAATTTTGTACAAATTTGACAGCACTTTTTGTAAATAATAGTTAATTTTTATATATCTTGCTGAACCCACGACGCCCGAGTCCGATTCGCACTTGTCTACATTTTTTTACTACCCACATATTATGTTTCAGGCAGACTTAAAAATCTAACTTACTCAAGTAAAATGAATATCTTTCTTATTATTATCTGATCTATAATTATGTATTCAATATAGTCATATTTTTTATTCATGTGTGTGTAAAATAACATGAAATATAGGTACAATAATAATCATACTTATTGAGTACCCTGGTATGGATAGACACCAAAGTATCCTTTAGAGTGAAAAACTATTTTCTTCAGAACCTCCATCGATTACTAAAAACCAAGATACACGTTTTATTTCTCTAAAACGTATTAAATAGAATATACAATTACTTAATTCTTTTCATTTTTTAAATCTAGTGACAGTACACGAGCCTTTTGACCTTTATAATTTAATGATATTGTATGTAAGTTAACTAGCTGTCATGAGCATCTTTTAAAAACATATAGTTACGTATTTACTGCCTTTCAACTAAAGCAGCGAACTTCTTGGAACTATTTCGTAGTGGACGCCCACGACTCTGCTTATCTCTGAAATGTTTTCTTTCCTAGAACTAGCAGTCTAGTCTAATTTACTTTATTTGATCAATATATATAATATACATCTATTTACATTTTCAATTTATTGTCAATATCTAATCATAAGTAGGTCATTTTCCTTTAAGGAAATCTGATTCTAAATGTGGAACAAGATTTCAGTAAACAGATTTAAAATAGATTAGATGTCTTGCTGTTTTAATGTGAAATACATTTAAATCAAATAATATGTAATATTAGATAACAACAGATTTTTTAAATGTCGGTACTAATACTGTTAAGATATATTCCAATACCAGGATCCCGCGTTAGACTCTTATCTTTTTACTTACCAATAACTTTCGGTACAAAAGAATAAAATAAAGCTTTTTTTTATTTAAAATCAGTTTTTTTAATCTAATGATTTTTAAGTATCTAACAAAATCTCTGTAACCAATCAATAATAAGGCTATCTTTATCATTAATCTGACACAGTATAAGAAAAGTAGATAAAATGAAACATCTTACGTATGTATTATGTCTTAGGGGGTCAACTGAAAGGAATGAGAAAATTGTTGTGTGTGGAGACATGAATGGATGAGTCGGGTCAGTTCGAATAGGATTTGAAACTGTCCTAGCCAAGTATGGAGATAAGAGAGTGAATGACGCTGGTAGGATTGTGTTAAGAGTGTGCATGGAAAATGATGTTTTTGCAGCTAATACCATATTTAAGTACAAAGGATTCATTAGTATACGTAAGAAAGAAAGCGACCACCAGGAATTATTATGAAATGTTAGTATCCGGTAAGCTTGATGATAGATTGTAAATGATGAGCGAGGATGTTGAAGAATGTTGGCAGAACCTTAGGGATAGTATGATCTAGGCTGCGAAAGAAGTGTGTGGAACGAATACGATCGGAAACTGTAAAAAGCGTGATGTGTGGTGGGATGATGAGGTGAAAGAGTCTGTGTATAAGAAGAAGAAAGCATGGTGAGACTACCTTGCTACTAAAAGAGACTGGTATGAAGAATTTGATGAAAAACAGTTATAAACTGCAGAAAGCAGAAACGAAAGCACTAGTGAAAGGGAAGCGTGAAAAGTGTAGAGCGTTAGACAAAAATAAATGGATAAATTTGAGGAAAATTTCAAATTATTTTAGAAAGAAGTACGTAAGTACCGAAGCGGCCCGGCACCTTGCAGAATGAATAAAGTGCGTTTGAAAGAAAACCACCTGCTGACAGATAAAAGAGATGTTCTGCATGTTCTGCTGCGATGGAATAATTACTATGGAAAACTGTATGAGAGTGGCGACTCTGTCTCTGATACTGAGAGCGATTCTAATGAATTGCCACACTCGGGTCAGGAACTGGAGGTTGCCATTAGTATGAAAGAGATAGAGAAAGTAATAAGAGTCTGAAACGTAGAAAGGCTGCGGACTGCCGAGATGATCAAGTATGGTGGTCCAAGGTCTGGAGTACCTTTTGTGCACTGTGCAACCTTTATTGGAAGAAGGGGGAGGTTCTAGAGGACCGGCGCGCCGCAGTCATAGTACCTCTATATAAAGGGAAAGGTTCTCATTTAGACTGTGCGTGCTATAAGGCCTTCAGCTTGGTCGGCTTAGCAAGTAAAAGTCTATACCAATGTATCGACTGAACGTATGAAAGGCGTATCTGAAAGATATTTGTAGGAGGTGTAAGGTGGTTTTAGGAACGATAGGAGTTGTATGGATTATATTTTCTCGATCCGCGGTATTGTGGGACATAGCTCAGAAAGTTTTCTGCGCTTTTCGTGGATCTAGAAAAAGCATTCGATAGAGTAGTACGAAAGAAATTGTGGAGTTTTCTGCCTGATTGGTTTGATTGGGGTCCTTACTGTAGGCTGTGAGGTCATTATATCGAGGCCACAGAGCCTGTCTAAGGATAGATGGTGACATGTCGCACTGGATCGAAATCTGTTCAGGCGTCAGACAGGGCTGCGTAATGTCTGCCTGGCTGTTCCTGCAGTATTTGTACAGTTGCCTCCAGACATTGAAAGGTAGTATGAGTGGTATGATATGTGATGATACAGTAGTAAGCAGCCTATTGTACGCTAACTATGCTCTGTACTTATAGCACCATCAGAAACAGAGGTGCAGACACTAGTTACGTGCATGTAAGAAGAATATAAAGTGAAAGGATTGAATATGAATGTGAACAAAACTAAGGTTCTGGTGTTTGAAAGGGCTCCTTCCCTTTCCCTTACAAAGGGAAATGTGAATAGCACTCGCATATCTAGGCGAAAATTGTAAGAAGAATGATGAGATTTGAGGAAGCGAAAAAAGTATGTAAGAACTGCGAAGCTTGGCGCTCCGTCCTCTCTGTCTTTCCTTTAGGGATACAGTGTGAAGATATGTATGTATGTGTATGTATCTTACGTATTTCTTTGAATTTAAATATTAAGCACTTTTAGGTACTCAATTATACATTTTAATCAAATGTGGCCATGTGCATTACCTGTTTTACTAAACATAACATAACATAACATAACTTCACGCTGTATCCCCAACGGGGTAGTCAGAGAGGACGGAGCGCCAGGAGTCGCGGTCCTTACACACCTCTTTCGCTTCCTCAAATCTCATCATTCTCCTCACACATTTTCGCCTAGGTATGCGCCTGTTTTACTAATTGCTAATAATTTTGTTTACATCTAGCCGAATCGTATCATAGGATCTACAGTTCTAAAATAATAACAACTTAAAGATCTCTGTCTCAATATTCAACAAACAATTAAACAAGATCGTGTCATTATTTTTACTGAAAATAAAATAAAATCATTTATACTGGAATCCTAGTTACTAGTACTACTAGTTTTAAGTACCTCAATTTTGCTCATTGAGGTAATAATGGTCATTTCACTTTAGCTTTCGAATGACGATGTTTGCAATGGATAAAAAAATCCAGCGATGAAAAAAAAACGATATTAATGCAATGGTTTTTAATGCTCGATTTGAAGTATACACCAGCATAAGAAATGTACTATATGTATATGTCCAGTGGGAAATAGTGCCAATAAGAGATATGTTTGAACGTATTTGGAGGGTTGTTACCTAAAATGTAAATATATAAAGCAAATGATAGTATGTAAAGGACTGTTTTTAATTATACAATGACTGGAAACAATTACAATATTGTTCCTAAACGATTAAATTATATTAATTTACATTTTATATGAATTAAAATAATTGCATTATGCTGCTATTTCTGTTCTGATTTAATATGGAACTTTATGAATGAAATCGTTACTAAGTAAAAATTTACAAAATATTTTTATGATTTTTCTTCATTGTTTAAAGTGTAGTAAAAAGTGCTTATAATTTACGAAATCGTAACTAAAAATAGTCAAATTTTCTTTTAATATATAGATATTAGCATTCCATAAATGTTGAAATGTTTGTCAATTTTCTGGGATTTACATAAAACATTTATTATATGTATATATTTATTACATGTACATAAAACACAAAAGTACTGAATTTTGTACCTGTATTACAATTAAAAAAAGACAGTCACATACATACATATAAGCTATAAGTTACAAAACAACTCTAACAAGCACCTGACGTACGTTGAGATTTAGCCAGTTCCATTGTATTGTATAGGAAAGGCCAAGTTATTCAGTGAATGACAGCGGAAGGGCCTAAAAGGTCGCTTGCTCTATGTTGTATCTCTATTGAAAACGTCGAACCCTTTAATACAATAAAAAGTAGCACACTGTGTTTTTCCTAAACACCGTATAAGTAAATATTTTATTATTAAGTCGCGGGAAGATAGGAATATTGTAAATTTGACGTCTTTGTCTGTTTGTCTCTCTGTCTGTTTTGTGTCTGTATGTTTATTTCATGAATCACACACATATATAACACATATACAGATAAATAATCACACATAAATCACACAGGTTTTGAATATTTATTTTAATATGTAATTACAAACCTTTAGCGCTGATTGTTTTTACGATATTATTATTATTATAATAAAAGTCAGAATATTACAAATACTTACGTAGTGTTTTACTTTAACTGGGACAGTATGGGGAAATTTGAATCCATAGGAGATACAGGAGAACTGTGTTAGGAACCATTTAGTCTATTTTTATGAAAAGAATTTTGTTACAGACAGTAAGTTTTTTGGTCAAGTGTGAGATGACCGAATAAACGTAATTGGTAATTTTTTTTCAATGCGCTTTGACTAAGTTTTATGTAAGTATCATTTTACTGTCTTGGAAGAAAAAATCATAGGCAACAGAAGTTGACCAAAAATAAAATATTTTTTTTTACAATATAGTATGGGTAAATTCGAATCCATAGGAGATACAGTGGAACCGTCTGCAGGGACTTGATCTTTTATAAACTTTTAAACTTTCGCGTTGCATTATAAAATATCTAAAAACGGGAAACTTAACGTGATTACCTTTTATTTGACTTGTGGCCGTGGTCTCAAGCAAACTCAAAAGAATTCGCTTAAAACCACGGCCGATGCAACTCGGTTGAAACGTCAAGCCAAAATAAAAGGTAATTGCGTTAAATTTCCCCGTTTAAGAGACCTGATCTTTTTTTTTAATTTTTTGGCCAAGCGTGAGAGAGATGTCCTTGAAAATTAGTAAAACTGACAATTTTTTTTAAGTGCGGATCGACTTACTTTCATGTAAGTATCACTTCCCTGTATCGGAAGAAAAAAGTCCAGACAGCAGAAGTCGATAGAATTTAACAAAATAATTCTTCATGCAATAGAAGAATTCAATGTACTAAACCATAGTCGAGGGACTTTTCGGCGGAAACGGGAGGAGTGTGTTTGTCATTTTATTTAATTTTCAATTTTTACATTTTTGGGAGTTTTAAAGTACAAGAGTGATCGTATATTGTGATTTAAAGTTCTGTGTAAGTGAAAAGAATGGAATAAATCTAAATAAACATGTGTAGCTGAGGTTCTCGCGCTCTTCCAAGAAGTCCTATAAAACTTCAGTAAAGTCCTCTATCACTTTACTGGAGGAGTTTTACGATAACGACTAATAAATACATTACGTGACATTGGCAAATGCACTAATCTGTACGCCATACCATGAAGAAAGAAAAAAAAACCATAGTCGAGGTACACGGAAACAATTTATTCGATTTCGTGGCGATACGTCCTACACGAAATTCAAATATGGAAATTTTTTTTAGCATATGAAAGTTTATATCGTTAGATTCATGAACTCTTCTCTTTTTTATTCCGATACAATGAAATGATGCTAAAATGAAACTGAGTTAATCCGCATGAAAATAAATTGCTAATTTTACTAATTTTTATGGACATCTCACGCTTGACCAAAAAAATTATAATGCTAAAATTGTTTTCACCAAAAAAGGCCGAATGGTTCCTAAGATGGTTCCCCGTATGGATTCTAATTCCTAAACTAAGTTTTGTATGAAAAAGTATTGCATGAAAAAATGTTTTATAAAATTTGACCAACTTCTGCTGTCCTGTTTTTTTCTTCCAATACAATGAAATGATGCTTACATGAATTAAAGTCGATTCGACCTGCATTAAAAAAATGGTCAATTTTACTAATTTTTATTGATGTCTCACACGAGCTAAAAATTTTCTGTACCAAAATTATTTTCATAAATACATACCAAATGGTTTCTAATAATGTTTACCTGTATCTCCTATGGATCCGGATGTCCCTGTATGTCCCAGTTAAAAAAAAACCTACCTGTATACCTACTTATATTTTACTTTTATGTGTAAGTTATTTGAGTAATCGCAATATCATTATTTTACGTTTTTTTACAATTATACATTTTCTTAAACTGACCTCAGTTCTTTCAATAACATAAAAAATTGAAACCGTACAGATTTTATGTAAGTGTTTTGGTTGGCAAATATTAAATATATTATATACGTATTATGTAGCATATTACATACAAAACATGTCTTATGTGTCGATTTTCAGGCACGTTATAGTAATGTATGGCGTAAGTATAAGTAATACCAATAACCCGCAGGGTTTGTTCCACATTACCATAAAGTACGGAAGCTATAAAACAGAGCCTCAGCGAAATTTAGTTTGGGGCTTAATGTTGATACCATTATAACAATAAATATGAAAATGAAAGCAACGAATAATAATGGAATCTTACATACATTTCAGAGGAGATTAAACTTTTTCCCGTATTTTATGAAATCTACTTAAATACTTTGACAAACTTTATTCATATCGACAAAAGGCACTTACATAAAATACAAGAAAATAATAAATGAACAAAATAGACACGTTGAGAATAGAGACATATTATGTCATGTAAAAGTACGGTAGACATCGTATTCTTTATAAAATGTATATAAATAGTATTTCTTTAACTATAGGAAACAAGACGTTTTTTGTGACACAATGCTGAGGCATGGGGAGATCCTAATAAACGGTTTTCACAGAAGCCGTTTGAAAACATTTTTTCCATCGCGTAGTCGTAATATGTTTTTTCAAGATCACATTTTATCTTCAATTTGGGAGCTTCGGGATGTTTTTTGTAGCAATAGACGAATTTTGTGTAATTGGAGTGCGGAATGTTGACAAAATTTTTGCAGATATGTACGCACATACGTATAAATTCTAATAAAAATTGTATGTCATTTGATACTCCTACCTACAGGTAGTCAGAGAGGACGGAGTGCCAAGCATCGCGATGTTTGTCTGTACATACTTCTTTCACGTCCTCAAATCTCATCATTCTCCTCACACATTTTCGTCGAGGTATGGGGAGTGCTTTTGAGATTTTCATCAACTAACACCTTGGCTTCTTCTTTGATCTTCGCTCTGTAAATTTTCTTCATCAATCGTTCATCTCTCGTCCTTTCTATGTATCCGAACCATCAAGCGTTCCTTTCTTCATTTTTACAGTAACACTGCCATTCAACCTTGTACTGCGTATCTTTTCATTGCTTGTTTTTTTCGCAAGGGTGACACCGCACAGATTTTTGAGAGATCACATTTCCATGGCATTGTCCGTCCCATGGTATCAAACTGTCTCCGTGCCAAACATTAAATTCGGTCTAGCGGTTTGGCCATGAAAACATAACAGACCGTTGCATATACTGGCAGATTTGTACAAATAGGAATATTTTTTTTTTAGAGCAATAATAATATTTTTATTTGTACTTTATCCAAGAATCTTAGGCCTTATCGTTTATTATTATATAACTTAAAAATAAAATAATATAAATCTCATGTTTTCAGAAAAAATATTGGATTCTTTTGTCTTAGGCTTCACTGAGATTAAAAAGGTCATCTTGAATGAACGCGAAAACTTGACTTGCGCATGTTTTTAGACTTTCTGATTATACTATGCTAACTGTATCTACTTTACAGTTCTGAAAATTATAAAACAGAAATTGAAATAAAAAATTTAAAGTCTCGGTCAAAATAATCATAGCTAAATATTTCTTTTAAAAAAATAATGCATTTCATGAAGTATTGAGCTACATTGTTACATGAATTAAATTGAATCAAGATAATCAATAAGTGAACATTTTAGATTTATTTATGTTCTAGTATACACAAGAGGATACCTTAAGTTTTGTATAGAAACGGAATGCTTATTTCTTTTTATATTTTTGAAGAGCATAAAGCAGTGTTAAAGACATTCCCTGTAAAGAATGTATTATCACATCACAGTTTACAATAAAAAGTGAATTTATCAAACACTATTAATTTTATAAATCGTGCATTATCAATCAACTGTCAGAATATTTGGAGTGTCACTGGTGTAGACCTTGACCCCCTACCGCCGTTGCTGGCATGGCCTCTTACGTAACAAACGGTTGTATTATAAGTTGCCTGATATGTAGATAAAACGGACTTTGCAATTTATTTCGAGGACATCATTTCGAAAAAGCGTAAGAAAAAAAGGTTTTTGAACGATAATGAAATATATCTACTCATTTTTATGTGATATTGTTGTCGGTTGCGTAATAGTTTCTGAAACACTCAAGTTTGTGAAATGTGTGCATACATTTAACAAGGACAACTATTTACATTTTTGTAAAATATTGCTTATAACAAAGTGGTCTCGGGCCCAAAATGTAAAAATAATAATAGACCTATGTCGCTCGTGATTGATTCAGTCATTTAATTGCAATCATTTCAAAGTAATTGATGATTGCGTTCACAATTGAACGAACGTAACGTATATTTATCATTTCAATCATTTGATAGACTAGACCTCAATTCTAGTCGATATTTCATTGTTGTGTATACCATGTAATGTGATAATGTAAGTGTAATTCAGACAAGTTTACAAGATAAACTCCCACATGTACATTATATTTCAAAACACCAATAAAATAACAAATGCAGCATAATATAAAGTTTAAAAAGTATCAATCTAAATTGTAAAAGATCGAATTACTTGTACAATCGTTCGATCTTTCATTTTAATCTTGTATTTTACGTTATTGTATCTGTGTACAAAGCACAATGAACAATTGATTGAATCATTTGACCGAATCTTTTCTTGAATGACCGAATCTTTGAAAACGAATGATTAGGTGTACGCATAATAAAATAAAAATCATAGTGGTAAAATTATTTATTTGCACGACAAAAGAATAGAAAAAATATAGCCACAAAATAATTCAAACCATATTTGTGGTTATGTTAATAAAAAATATATCCGCAATATATACATATATGTATAAATAAAAAAAACTAGTAGTAAAAACATAGTAAAGAAGCTTTCTCTGTGTTCTTAACCTTTAAAAGGTGAAATTAATGAAACCGTTTCTTGACTTATCAAGAAAAATAATCAAAGTGATTTATTAGGACACACATTTAGAAAAATTTAAATCTGTTATTTTACTACCATGAAAAATTGCTGTGTAATATGAAAATGATAGTCTGACGTTTAACATTTAATTTTAATTTGATAAATGTCAATTATGGAGGGAATGTAATTAAATATTTTATGGAAGGAATACCGACTAGACCAGCCATTCCCAAAGTGGGCGATAACGCCCCCTTGTGGGCGCTGCAGGCCTAAAGGGGGGCGGTAAGAGACCCAGAAAAAAAATGGGGGCGTTGTGTAGAGGCCTGGGGGGTGATTTGTAATTTCATTTAGCTAGGAGGCATCTTAGACAACGACTGCATGAGCTCTCGACTCAGTAGACAAAATAAGTTTGGGAACCAGTGTGACTAGACGAACATGAAATAATATTCAATTGTAAATGAACTACTAATATTAATAGTTACTATAAGGCAGGATTATTAATTCCACACACATGATAATGTATGTATACTATACTTATTATGTATGTAAATACCTACGATATGCGACGACTATAAATAAATATGGTTATGATATTCATCTACGGTAGGCATCCTCAATTTAGTATTCAAGAACTAACTTTTTCTGTGAAAATCTAATTACCGTAATAATTAGGGTAAATAGGTTTAAGATTAGGGTAAATAAATAATATAACGTGGGTAATATTATCTACTTTGTAATTTTGCGACCAAGTTTTTAGGTATACATACGTACACAAAAAAAAACATTGCAAACTGCGTTACTGAAGTAGAACTTTTGTGTTTTATAGATACAAAGATTAAACAATTTTTTATTATTTGCGTGCTTCCGAACAAAAAGTGAGTAAGCGTCAATTTGTCCTATGAGAGCTGGCTTCTAAATTTATAATTTGTGCCTAACCTTAACTGTGCTTAATGGATCTACTTCTAAACTTGTTTGTATATGTAACTCTGTAGCTTGGTTGTGTAAGTTTAACAAAATTTCTATCATTGTAGCGAAGAAAGCTTTTGCGAATTCGGAAATATAAAACACGTCACTACACGTTACTTTTTTTATCACTATTTTGAACATTTATGTTTTTAACTTTCACGACTTGTAGATACACATCTTACAATACTAATTTACGAGTCTATGTCGCGTTTATATTTTAAGGCTAAATAACTCTTATCCTGGTGTTTCGACCGGCTTGCACCGATCGTTATCATGGGCAGACTAATGAGGATGAATGTCGTCTTCGTAGTATGCGGTTTCTAGCAACTACGCACACTCATTCATCGCATTTTTTAATTTTTATTGTTGTCACTGTCGGTACTTCGACACACTACACTAACGATACACACTGGCGACGTGCGGTTTTCCGGACCCGGACACACTCACTGATGACAGGATTCCATGATGTTGTCTGATGACATGATGAACCCTGTTATCAGTGTAATGTGTCAAAGTACCGACTGTGACGACAATAATAAAAATTTAAAAATGTGATGAATGAGTGTGGGTGGTTGCCAGAAACCGCATACTATGAAGACGACATTCATCCTCATTAGTCTGCCCGTGACCACGTTTGGTGCAATCCGGTCGAAATGTCGGGATAAAAGAGGTATTTTGAACATACCAAAATTTCAGTCTCGACGCAACTTCATAATTTCTAAAAGTATCGTTAAAGAAAATTTGAAAGAACAATGAACATTTGTTACCTGCTAATTGTGTTTTTTTAGTTTTGTTCAGCCACTGTATATACACGTAATCACATTATGCTTTATTAGAAAAATTATAAATTGAAGGGAAGTTATAAGGATTGCATTACGATGAGGCACTTTTATTTATGAGTATATAAAAAAAGCGCAATGTTAAACTTTTTTCTTTTAATTCTCCATGAAATATATAACTGTAAGGTGCTTACAAAATAATATAAAGAAAAGCAGCTTTATAAGAATGTAAGTAGGTCACGTTAAAAGTGTGTTATGGCTTATACAAGTTATTGGTGAAGCCAAGGAATATGATATGGAGATTTCGATTATTTCGTATTCGAAATTATCGATGTTTGTCGTTTGTTCTTTATAATTATATAATGATTGAGATAACAATGAATAAACAAAATACATGGCTTCATTGCAAAATTAAAAAAAAAAATTACTAAGCGCTGGCATCGGCTTATTTTCGGGAATTGCTCCAGATACGAAAGTTAATTGATGGAATTAATTGGAATATTAGTGATATTTGGATTAAGTACCGACATCGCTATATACATTTTTTTTTAAAGAAAAAATAAATACAATAAAAAAAATATTATACAAATAAGCTCGTCTTTATAGAGTTCAAAATTTTACTAATGTAACTTTTGTACAGTAATAAAGTATATAATTTATATTAGATGTGCCCTATGGTTCTACCCACGTTAAATATATGTTTATAACTTGACTACTAAACTACCAGCAGATAAGATTGTATAGCTATGGAGTATCTTTAGACCAAATAAAAAAGAAAGACGTAACACATACAAAGTACGCCATGGTACATACAAAGCAAAAAGCACACACTTGAGTTAAGTATAAGTAATACTTTAATAATAATAATAAATAATAAGTAAGTAAGTAATACTTTATATTATTTTTGGATTTAAACCGGCCTTTTACTTTATGTGCTGTAAGTTTATGTAAGTGTAGTTTACTGATCAAATAAATAAATATGAAATATTTTATTCTACTTTAAAATTGATTTGTTTTCTTTCAGATCTGTTGCATGATCTAAATTTACGCGAATGTTCTGCTACACATGCCCCATAACATTTACAAATTGGAAATGAAAATGTCTACGATTTTTGATATCGCTACTTAGGTATCAATTTCTTTTTTTAGCAGTTGTCTACCTTAACTGTTCACTCAGTGCAAGATTCATCAAATTTTAACTCCCCCAAGAAGCACAAGCTACGAAAGAGCGTTATTTTCAGAGACAACATTTAGACAAAACAATTCGCACAAGAAATCGTTAAAAGCAATATTACATAATCTTTAAAACTAAAGCTACGTCGATACGGAATTGTTGTCTTTAACATGTTTAATGCATTAAATAGAAAATACAAAAAAAATCAAATGTATTCCACCCCGGCCATGAAAATTTTCTTTTTCACTTTGAACTATCACTCACCTGAAGCGTACGAACACGTTAGAACTACGTTCAATACGTGCCTTTCTCACTCCAAAACGTTAGCTAAATGGTATGCACGTTTAGAGGGAGAGCCGGATTTTACAGATGAATCTTTCCAGGCATTAAAAGCAAAGTCCGAAGTCAGTGAACATAAACCAATATATAACTGGTCTTTGACGAGGTAACTACCTATCCGATTTCAAAAATTGTAAGATAGAAAAAATTACATTGATTTTATGGGTGTGTATGGGTGTGTAAAGGATATGGGTACAGGAGACATTGCTTCTTTGACTTCTCAAGCATTAGTGATGTTTTTAATAGTGGGCATAAGTGGCCGGTATAAAATTTCATCGGGATACGTCCTAATCAATGGTATAACAGGGGAGCAGAAAGCAAATCTTATAAAAATGTGTCTGATTAAGTGTTTTGAGGCTGGTGTAGATTTCATTCATTCATTCATTCATAACTTCACGCTGTATCCCTAACGGGATAGTCAGAGAGGACGGAGCGCCAAGCGTCGCGGTCCTTACATACTCCTTTCGCTTCCAAAAATCTCATCACATTTTCGCCTAGGTATTCGAGTACTTTTGACATTTCCGTCGGCTAAAACTCTGGCTATTTGATCTTAAGTCAGTCTTGGTCTTTCTTGGCTTCTTTTACCACTCGCTTTCGCTCTGTAGATTTTCTTGATCAGTCTTTCATCACTCATTCTTTCTATGTGCCTAAACCATCTAAGCATTCAAATTTCACTTTATTTCACTATGTTAACATTCGATGGACACGTCTAATTTTACCACACTTGGACTACTTAGTTTACACTACATACATTTAAACATCGTCGCTCAGACACCCAATACAAAACAACTTGCATAGTGGATCCTGGTCACGTTATCAAATCGATAACAAATCAGTCAAGAAATTTTTAGAACAATTAAATATATGGCAAAACGAGAAAGAGATTCACCTAGCACATAAGCTTTCAAAAAGACACATACACTTTCAAAATCAAATAACGAAAGTGAAACTAACTGCTCAGTTTCTGAGCGCTAGTGTTGCGACCACTTTGAAACTTAAACCTTCCGAATTTTGAAGAATCTGAAGATTCAACATTCAATTATTCAACAACTTAATATTCGATAATAATTGATTGTTTAATATTTGATAATAGAACAATGTGGCAATTTAATTATAAGAAATCGCTGTGTGAAGGTAATAAAAATCTAATGTTTCATTTTTTGGATTTGTTGAAAAAGTACGTTTTAGAATTACGGTTCTACGGGATAAGCAACTTGTCTATGTCATTACACGTTTCGTAAACCAGTTGCGAAAGCCAAATGCTAATCGGAATTTATGGTCATAAATAACATCGACAGTTTAAAAGTACTGTATACGAAATATATAGAATCTCAAAAAAGACTGATCTTCTTGTCAACTTATAAATTAGGCAAAGACCACTTAGAAATATTATTTACGTCATACTCTAAGTTTAACCCTAATGTAAAACCATTCAGGAGGCTATATTAGAATTTAAAGGCCTTACAAATGGTAATTGCGTTCCATTAGAATATACAGCAATAATTAATTGTACTTCAAAGACATTAATTACAAATAGCTCTTCATCTTCATACAGACACATAGAAGAGAAATGCAAATTCTTCGTTGCACTTTCTTTGTGAGATAGTTAATGAATCTGATGATTTAGTGAGCCGTTTACATTCATGTCGGTGCGTTTGATGATTACAAAAAATATACAATTTAATTTATATCTGATTAAAATCATAAAATGTACTATGTGTTTGAATTACTTACAAACTAATAAGATACTTGATTTTCATAAGCTTATTAATTTGAAAAACAAAGAGGTCTTTGCATCACGTCTAAAGATCTTCTTGATATTTGTCATTTTTGAAGCAGTTATTCGGAAATTATTGGTTGAAAATGTTGAGATAATTACAGAAAGTCAACATCAAACTATCGTTATGAATATCTTAAAGGGATTAAACACGATTCTGCTGGCCAGGAGCATAAAATTAATTTCATACGACGCGTTTCCGAAAAATATAAATAATACTTAATTTATTTGGGAAATTTTCCTATATTCCCATAACCTTCTAAAAATCGCTGGCATTGATGGCAAATGGAGAAATTTTCCCTTTTGACATCATAATGACAGACCACTTCGCTACTACGTCTATAACATGCCCTTTAATACAAAGATATCCAATAGGTACTTAGATAATCATTGGTAGCTAATAGCAATAAGGTGTATAAAGACCAATTTCGTTGTATACCTAGCTTGGTCTATTGACAGTCTCTTCGTTCTTAGTCTACAATGTACTACAATACGACTTAATGATAGGTTTATCTTTTCGAAGAAGAGGAATCTATGTATTCAAAACAATGCCTTACCTACATAATTTATGACAAGGTCTTATAAATTTAATTACCAACATCGTATTATACAAATACGTTAGTGATCAATTTAACCGTAAAAACGAAAACGTTATTTTTGTAATAACTAGGGTATTAGGAATCAATATGGCAACACTGTCCTACGTACCACACGCGAACCATATGTCTTCTTCATTTAGTTGGGAACCATCGTGTCTGCAAAACAAATATATTGTGGAAATGTGATCTCAATCGGTAAAATCGTTCAGAAGTTATACGATAACTAACAAAGGCACAAACGATTATTTATTTATATACATACATACATACATATCTTCACGCTTTGACCCTAACGGGGTAGTCAGAGAAGACGGAGCGCCAAGCATCGTGGTCCTCACAAATTTCTTTCGCCTCTTTGATTGTCATTCTCTTCGCACATTATATTACTATTATTATTATATACATAAAGATGTCAAACTTACCCATAACAAATAGTTTTCTATTTATATTATGATATAATGTTGCTGAGTAGTTATTGCAAAAAGCAGACTAAAAGTTGTTAAATTACAATCGCGTCATTACGGGAAACACAGCACTCTCTAGTCAACAATAAACGTCTCGCTTTATTCATCCCCAAGTAAAGCTGAAATTCGAACGACCGAATTTCAATGAGAAAACAGTAAAATTCATTTTTCATTACCGCTTTTATTATGATTAAAAATTCTTTTTCTAAAGAGCATAAATAAAAAATTCTAAAGTACCTCCTGGAATATTTTAAGAGTAAACTTTTTATGTACTTATATTTAGTGTCTTTTACAATTTACAAAACGGAATCAATTGAATATAATTACAGTTTAAAATCAATTCAGTGTACGTTTATTTTCAGGATATTTTGACGTGAATTTGATAAACATCAACGTTAGGTTACACTAGTGGGTCGGGTCATCCATGAAAAGTCACGTCACGTCACGAAACATATGTACGTTCAAGAGCTTCTTGTAACTAAATATTAAAATTAGAAAAGTAATAATTATATCATCGTAAAGATCGATCAGACAACTAAAAAAATACAACTCCCCCTTTCGACTCCCTGTGATGACATCATAGGCCGCGTAAGTGAATACCGAAAATGAAGTGTCGCGCGGTCATTGCTCTGTCTGAGGTAGTAGCTAGCGCCCAAACTACTCAACAGATTTGCACCAAAGAAACTGTATTTTAAAGAACATAGCGTATACGCTATGGTTTAACGTTAAAAACAGTTTTATATGTTATCGAAATTTTTGGTCGATTGCAAGCCTAAATGGCCGAATCAAAAAAAGACTACAATTAACATATCAAAACCCGTTTGCGACCGAATAAAATCGATCATTACGAAACAGCAGAATCGAGCGATCATACCAGAAAGTAGCCCAAAAAAATGAAACGAATCAGGTTGACCAATTTAGTAGGTTCCAACGGTAAAAATCGACATTTTCAATTTCGCAATTTATCAACCGTTTCAGACAGTTTCAAAATGATGAAAGGAATACCTAGATGGTCCGGGCACAAGGAAAGCATTAGTGATAAAAGACTGACGAAGGAAATCTACAGAGCGAAAGTGAATGGTAGTAGAAGCCAAGGAAGACCAAGGCTGACTTACAAAGATCAAATAGCCAGATCAAATAGCCATTTTCGCCTAATAGGCGAAAATGTGCCAAGAGAATGATGATAATCAAGGAGGCACAAGAAATATGTGAGGACCGCGATGCTTGGCGCTCCGTCCTCTCTGACTGCCCCGTTAGGGTCAAAGCGTGAAGATATGTATGTATGTATGTAGATATATTAAACCTACTATAGTAGCCCCGACTTGTAATCTATCTCAATTTTTTAAAACTGTTTAATAATTTTGTGTGCGTAAAGGCCGGATATGTTATGACATTCAAGACAAGGCTATATTATTTATTCTCGAAATTTTGTTTTTTCTATTGAATTACTGTAACTGTGGCTGCCCTCACTGACCATGAGTCGTGACGCCTCAACGTCATCAAGTTTGTCATTTTATTTTTTCCCTTTTTGTAAAAGTCAAGGTGCTCGCGTAGCGACTACTTTATTTCTCTAGCATTTATGAAAAGCCAATGAAACTTGTGTGAGAACTTAATGGTCAAGAAGGAGGATGTCAAGTGGTAACAGCATGATCCCCTTCGGAGACGACGACCCCGGGGCGGTACCTACGCCTCCAATCGTCAGGCCGGTAGCCGGGAACAGAGAATAAGGCTACGGTGGCCTTCGGGATCACAGTCGGTGGGGGCTCCGCACTGTGTAAAGCTCCTAAAGAATGTGGTTTTCAAATTTAAATATTGTGTGGAACATTAAATGAAAGATGATAAATAATCAGTAACTTACAAAAACATAAAATTTGCATTGGTTTAGCAAACAATATGTACTTATTACATTTAACATTTTAACGAAACATAAAATTATCTCCAAAATTCGCTGTCCCTCCTTATTATTAAAGAAACTAATAAATCTGAAAAAATCAGAAAATGAGAATATGAGCGATCGATTTTTCGCTTGATAGTGTTTTTACTCGTTTATTTCAAGTCTTCTATTACTAATTTCAGTAGATATCTACGTAATACTTATCATACAAGCCTGAATCGTACTTGACTGCTATTTAAATTTAAATTCTAGTACGATCAACGGTAATAACAGCAATGAGGAGCATACAAATAGAAGATGAAGAAATTACAACATAGATCTTTTATATTCTTCATACTACCAACGCGTTTTAGTTTTCCTTTCAGTCCAGAAAGTTGCGATAAAGATTATAAAGTTAAAGGTGTCCTTAGTAGCGAGAATTCGAAAAGGTACTATTAACTTGGAACGACCGAGATAACACGTTCTCTTTGAAACTTGACCCGTTTTTATGTTGAAAATGACATTACGTAGCGTTGGTATAAAATACTTACGTACTAAGGTACTGTAGCAATAATACTTTTTAAAGTTTATTTCTGTCTAAGATATCTTAATATTATTTTGTGCAGTGATTTCTACAACTTAAAAAGTGCTGATATGTTTCATATTATGGACACGCTTAAAATACGATGTTATTTCCATGTTACAATACCTGGTGTTACTAAAACTTTATTGAAAATCTATACAAATTTAGAGTATGTTAATAAGAAAGAAAATCTTGGTATTCAAATTCTACACGAACCAGCAAGAAATATATACATATTTAAACATAAAACAACATTTTTTGACAAGATTTTTGCTCACGCGCTGTGTTTCATTGAAAATAAAAAATATTGTGCTAAAATGATTTTGACATTTATGTCAAATAATTACAGAGGTAGTGAATGTATCAGCTAAGAATCACGACTACGAAACAGCTACTACTATGACGTCATAGTAGTAGCTGTTTCGTACTCACATAGTTCTTTGCGCGCTCCAAACTAGTTTTGCATATACAGAGGATAGTCAGTATAACGAGTACAGCGCGTCGTACTTATGAGTGAGGCGTATATATAGGAATAGTTAAAAACAACAAGTTTTAGAAAATAATAGCATGGCTTTCTCTAAACTGTCAAAACAGTTCCTGTTCCACAACGGACCGAACCGACCTACTATAACAGCAAAAAACAAATAAAAAATTGCTACAGCTTTTTGAACCAGAATATGTAAAATTGTATGTACAGTATAGTATGTATAGTATAATAATTATTTAACTGTATATAATGTACAAACTACAAATATTATGTACAATGAATTGAAAACCTTTAAACGCGGCAGCTTGTTTCTTGTAAATGTTGTGTTTTGGGTAAATAACTAAAATTTAGTTTCAATTTTAAATAAGTTGTCGGTCCTAAGCCTATAAAGCATTAAGAATGGTTTTCATTTCAAAATTATGGACAGAAACCATTCCGCAGTACTGATTCCGTGAAACGGTAGGTTCTAGTAATAGTACGTTGTAATGGAACAAGATGTTATTTTGTGACAGTCTACTGGAACTTTTATTTCATTGGAACAGGAACACGTGTAACAGGTTTCTTATTTTGCCGGTTATAGACCATCCTTACTGTACTGTGACGTCATGCAACAAACGATATCGATCAATGTTGATAATTAACATACATATTGAACTGTAGCATAGGTCTGTAGTCTGTAAAGATGTATCGTGATTCATATTTCGCGTTCAGCCCACGCTGCTCCTAACTTGCTTTTGGTGTATCGAAGCTTTAAGGGGTCTTACAGGCCTTCGTCATTTTAATCACCTACGTCGTACATGGTTATCACGAACCGATAAATTAATAATAATAATAACAATAATAATGCTTTATTGATAACTACCTAACTAATTTGACAAAATCACAATACAGTAATAAAAAATAAAAAAAGTTATGCTACATATGAAATCTAAAATGAAAGAAAATAAATAAATTAAATATGCGTATCTTAAAATTAATTCGGTAAAAAAGGACAAGTTTGAGAATGTGCGAATGAATACAAATGTTGATGTTTAATCATGTGTGTTTATGTTTGTGTATGTGTGCATGTGTGCAGGTACTTGCGTGTGCGTGTGTGTAAGTGTGTGACTGTGCGTGTGGGTAAATGTGTGACAATGTGTGTGTGTGTGATCTTGTGTGCTAGAGTTGTGGGTAAAGTAATTGTTCTGTCATATCATAGTCAAAATCATTATGCCATTCTTTAATTGTTATTTTAATCTGCCTGTGAGTGTAGTTTATAGAATTGAAAACTTTATTATTAAAGTTTTCAATTCTTAAACTCTGTAAACACAGTTATATGTGTTATACAAACGAGGAGCCTGAAAACTATAATGCCGCTGTGCAAAAGAACTATGTGCTAAGGGTACTAGATGTTTAATTCGTCTACTGGAGACAGAAGACAAGTCAGAACTAGGTTTATGTATTCTACGGAGACATTGGTAAATATAAAATTTAATGAGCACATTACACCTATCATACAATTCCACTGTAGGATGACGAAATCAGTAGCACCTTCAATACTGCGCGCTGCGCCCGTTCCATTTTCATCATGTATACCTTATGCGTACCACCGCATGCAGTAACACAATAATTAATTAGATTAACATAATTATTTTGCCGACATACAAATAAAAGATGACGAACATAAAAAATACCGGCCAAGTCAAAATATCTTGGAAGCAAACGATAAAAGCGGCTGGCTACAATGAGCGGGATGCGCGACCACAGCGTGGCATCGACATTGGCCGAGACATACTGACAATCTATGTACTCGCTATAAAGTACAGACACCGGATTCGGGCGCGCGTTTGTGTGAGTGCAAACTGTGCGCTGTATGAACACGAGCTACTCTATTTTTTACTCTTCCATTGCCTTTAACTAGATCTCGCGCCAAGTAGACGCATTGCTCCAATGGTACACTTTCTGTATTTCTACTACAACCATATATACGTATACCTAGTAATACAAAATCATCAATCTACTCACAGACTTGGCGACAGCTAGTAATTTATGGCGACCTGCATTTGTTAGAGGGGCTAAATATATTCCTCAATAGAAAATAGTCTATGCGAACTATTTAGCTACGAAACAGATTGGTACAATCAGTACTTAAAATATGTATATCGCTGAATACTTGTAAAAATGCTCTAGTCATCCAGTATAGTTAGTCCTCTTTTCATAAAAAACAAGATATATTATACATACATAAATCTACTTTGTACAGAAGCAACCTCGTTAAACTATGATAAATGAAGCTGAAATGTCCTTGTAGAGCGGTTGAACACAAAACAAACTAATTGAAAAATAAGTCCATGGACGAAAGGTCACATGTTATTAATTAAATGAGGTTGGAAGCGTATTCGCATGATTAATGCAGTTAACCCTAATCTCAAGGCCAAACCTCGTGGTATGCAGTAAGCGTTATTTAATTTTGTTGTAGAAGTGCCATTACAAAGCGAAATATGGTTAAATGTGACATTATACATTATTTATTTGGGTAAAACGCTTATAAGTAATAAACTGTTATTGTGTGAAATTATTGGTACTTATAAAATCAGTATAAATGATGATTTCATTATAACTGAATTAAGTTTGAAACCAAAGTGACTTTATCTAGAATTACGTTGGTAGATCGTAACAGTACGTTCGTCGCGTAATTATGCAGAGTGGTACAGCCGTTGAAGTTAAATAAAATAATAATAAGTAAATGCGCCAGACAATACACACCGATCATATGGTTTCAAACTAGGGTATTTCACGTGCTGTGAGAACCAGACGACGACTACAAGGGACGTCTCGCCGTACACCCAGACCCGAGACAATCTAGAAAAGTTCGTTTCCTTAATTGACTCGGCCGGTAATCAAACCCGGTACTTTCCGCGCTTAGACACGACGCCTAAACTACTGCGCCATTGAGGTCATATTAGTCGTTGTTTGATTGCCTACTGGATGGGTAATGTAGTAACATCCACATTAAGTGCCTACGTAACCCCAAAGATTCGTTCAGCTCTCGGTCAGGGCTATCGCTAAAATAAATAGTTTCTTTCTTTCTATAAAGCGGTAGTCGTTAAGTCAATCAGAGAACTTTCGGGTCGATCCTACTCCCCGGGCTGTATCCATGTAGTCTAGGATATAGAATAAGACTATTCTACATAAGAAAATATTCCCCGCTTGGAACCCCGTATACAAAAGTAGGGATCACGATCGATCGGAATAAGAGCTTAAGTTGTCCACTTCAGGTGAAAGCTATAAAGACAGCAGCGTGCGTGGTAGATGCTTTCGTCGTGCTGTAATGGCCTTTTTGCCCCTCCGATGTACATCGTCATAACGCTAGAGGGGCTCTAATGTGTGCTCTGTTAGAGCTCTCGGAGGCCCTGGACATGCATTACGCAACCACAGCGGGAGTTTTAATTCGTAACAGTTCCTCATAACTCTCCCGAAAGTTGGGTACATTTTGAAGGTTTCTCTCGCGTCATCAAAAAAAGATTAGAGAACTTTGATCCTGTAATCTATTTGGAGGAGAAGGTTAATGCTCCTGTAGCACTAAGAGCACTAAGAGCTAGGGAGCTGCCTTGTTCCCCGAAACTCCAAGAGCTCCGGTACATTCTTCGACATGCACTGAAAACGACCACCCTGGCAGTTTTAGCGGGTTATGGTCGCAAGTAGTCGTCTCTTCCCTGATAACCAAAAAGAAAGATACAGGTGGCACAGTCATAGGTTTGCGAATATCCCTCACCGTACCACACCGCACTGCACCTAAGTGATGTATCGCACTGGAAGACGATATAAGCAAATAACGATCCACAACACGTTTCTAATCATCTCCTGGCCGTTTGGTGACTGATAACTTGATACTGGGACTGGAGTCTTCTTACCAACTGGTGAACTGTATTCTGGGGCTAGCTCCTCGTAGAATTTTGCAGTAAATGGTCGTGTCTCTGGGTATAGCTTAATAGCATCTGCAATTTCACGTTGACTGCGCTTAGCTTCTAACATACCCCCAGCCCTGGACTCAGCGTAACAAAAGTTATGAATAAGCAGCAATAATTGTTTCTCACAAAAAAAAACACCAAAAACTGAGTGTAAATAATTTCTCAACTTTTTCCCGCCTTTTTCCGAAAAGCTTTTGTATTTTTGTTTGTTTTGTTTGAATTTTCTTGGAATGATTATTGTTTATTGTACTTTCAATATTCAGTAAGTGGCCAGCTCTTTTTCTAAAGCTTTTTCGTGAATATGTTGATATAGTTGACTTATTCCCTAGGCTTTGTTGAGTAGTATAGTTTGGTAGGTTTAGAACCGATTTCAGTAACTGTAATAAATTTAACTACAGGTATATTCATATTAAGGTAGTTTTATCGTATTTACAAATCATTCTGTATTTAAGATTTGATTGATGATAATAAAACTATTTTGTACTATTTTTTAGTTGGTTTATTTAACGGAACGGAATGAAAAGATCTTCACAATATAAGGAATAAAAATTAGAATATAATAACCGCGATGCTCCACGCTCAATCCTCTTTGACTACCCCGTTAGAGATACAACGTGAGGATATGTATGTATGGATCAAAATTTATAAATCGTTAAATATTTCTGTTGTTTAAGCAGTCTTTCATCACCAGATCTCAATTAAATTTGTATTTATGAAACCATTCTGGACATAAACCCTTTGAAATAAAAAAGAATAGTTGAAATCGGTGCACCGATGGATATCGGTGAAATCGAAGAAATCGATGATTAAGTATAAAATACTGATTCTGACGAATTAAGAGCCTCCTCCTTTTTTGAAGATGATTAAAAAGCTACTAATTTTTTAAACTTTGACAACTTGTACACATTTTACGACTAATGAAGAAAACTTAGATACATATCTTCACACCGTATCCCTAACGGGATAACAGAGAGGACGGAGCGCCGAGCGTCGCGGAATACTTAGTTCTACCTAATATATCGACTTTAAGGTTGATGCTTTTTGTTCCAATGTTTCGACTGGATTATATCGATCGTAGTCACAAGCAAGCTGATGAGGCTCAATATTAGAGACTAAGTGTGAGTAGTTACCGGGAATCGCGATATGAACCACGATTGACTACAATCAGTGCAATCCGGTCGAAATGTTGAGATAAAGAAGGTATTATAGTCTTAAAGTTAATATTAACACGATATATATTTATTAATTGTTACGCTAAAAACAATATTTTAATAACAGTAATATATAATTCAGAAAGTAACGTTATAAATACTATTGCCCGTAGTAGAATAATGAAAAGGGTACTTTAAATTCAAGGTCGTGACTTTGACCGTTGCAAGAATGGGTTTATATGGGTAAGGATTTAAGGTTACTACCCCATAATCTTTGGAAGTAAACGCACCACATTTCATAATGTGTGAACGGCATGTTAATTTTGTCCAACTATATGAGTTACTGGTTATTTAAATCAACAAACGTGCACGGCTTTCAGAATAATATTATAACAATAATAATAAATACTCCAGACAATTACACAGATTGTGTGACCCCAAACTAAGCAGTAAGCTTGTACTATGGGTACCACACAACGAACTCTGGGGGAGTTCCCAGTAACACCCCGACTTCAAGCCAATTTAAAAACGTTCATTTCCTAATTGACCTGACCGGATATCGATCCCGGGAACCTAGCTTGGAAAGCAGATGCATATGCCACTGCGCCAACGGGCTAGGTAATTGGGTATACACATTTTTTTTTAACGTTATCATGTTATTACGTATCATAGTAAATTTCGAATTACAGTTTTCGCAGGTACAAATTGAAAGACATATTAGACAATTAGTATAACATCAATTTACATATAAATATACGAGTATGTATACAATATACTCAGTAACCTCTCTAATTATCTCCCTTTCTAAGTAACACTATTTCCATGTGTAGTTAAACGAGACTACCTCTTATCATTCGATCCACATTATGTGTGTGAAAGATTCAGTAAATTGCTTTTAATTATTATTTTTAAATATACTTATGTTAATTTATTGATAACTGCTTTTAAGTGATCAAAATAGTAATTAAACAACAAAAAAATATTTTATATTCCTTAAAATACGAAATTTTATTCTTGTAACGACTACTACTATTATTACATACTATTATTGTTACATAATGTAAATAAAGATTTCAAGATAGAGCTACGTATATTTATAATTAACTAGCCATTGTCGGCGACTTCATTCGCGTAGTTTTTTATTTACTAAATAAATTTAATAAATCAGAAAATTTCGCGGGAATACGCAGAACAACTCGTCAAAGTTTCATCACAATTGAACCAATGGTTTAGGAACGCATAGAGAATAAACATACAAAGAAACATTCATTTTTATTTACATAGATATAAAGTTTTTATGAAAATCAAATGCTAAAATACAAGAAGAAAGAACTTTTAAAACAAAGTGTTATACGCTGAGAAAAAAATCCGTATTGTGATATTGTGTATCCCACTGCTGGGCAAACCCGTAAAAGCCTTTCAGCTTTTCTCCATTTTTCTTTATTGGTTGTGACCTTCCGACAGGTCTTCATCAAGAGGAAAATAATTATATCGTATATTATTATTCGGTTACAGATAATAAAGATATACGTGTATTAAATGTAACATAAATATAAGTTGTATTATTATAAGCGTTCATACAAATCCATCGGGATCGTCCATCCGATAAATATTCATGTACATTTTATTCCGAAGAAGGAAAATAAATAGTCGTCGCGCTTAAATTGATTAATTATTTATTTACTGTTCATCTGTCTAATAGTGTACACATAAGTATCTATGTACAGCGATACTAAGCTATCGTTCAAGGATGCTATTATAATAAATAATTAGATGTTCGAAATCGAATTTCACAGCATACATTACATACTCTAATATAAAAAGTTAATTATAGCTATTAAAAACAATTACTAACGTTTAGATAAGTAAACAAAACTTTATAAAATTAATGTATTATAATAAACTCAAACCAAGATCGAATTTGAAGTTGATAAATAGAAAGTTAATACATCTACTATCAGTTAAAATGAGCGGGAAAAGCATCGTGGCTACAACGTAGGCGGTCTACGAGTGTGTAGCGTATATTCGATACTACGAGAAAAGTGTTCATCTACGGTCTTCTTGAAAAATAAAATAACATTAGAGAAGAGTGTTAATTATAAGTTAATATCATAGTTCTATAAAGTTTATTGCATATATACCTATTTCTTTAATGGTAAGTACATTTTGTGAGCCATAAATTTTACTTATTATTGTGATTTAGATTACAATATGGAGTGATGTAATCTTTTAACGAACAGTTATAATGTGTTTACTACTAGTCAACTGAACAAGTTACGTTTAGATATGTCAAAGTGAAGGACCTTGGCCTCCAGAACTCTAATTAATTATTTGTATATTTGTTTAATGCCGTAAACAAAGACCAGACTACCAGCTTATTTTACAAAGGTTAGGTTAACAATCGAAGTTTAAAAAATAAATGATTTCCATTTCAACAACTTCAGTGCGTTTGACAGATTATTTCAGAACTTTCCTGAAGTCTTGATCAACATCTTACCTTTGTGAACAGCCGCCTGAAGATTTGCAACCCAACATGAAACACTCACATGATACCACAAATCTTTGTTACGTCGCTCACGCGCGGATTAATGCTGCAGCGTGTGTGCAATTTACACATCAGTTCATAAAGCAGAGAATAGAGGGCAATGTGTGTCTGATAGTTTTTTGTTTGGGTTATTATCGGCGGCAGCTGTCACTCGCGGCACAGAGACACAGGCGATGCGGGCCGTGAGGTAGCGAAGACTGAACCTGAACCAGGCGGCGGCGCGCCCGGCCGGTCGATACACGCGGTAGAATAAACATGCCGTACTAAGACCGTACGGGGCGAGTATTGCCATTCTCGCCACTTGTGTGTTACCCGTACGAGATATTCCCTACGTTGTATTTCAAGTCGTCGTTTTCTCTCGATACTACATTTTTCACAACGCTTACCTTATCTCATTACTATTAATTTAGTATTTCAATAATTCATAGTTAAGTGCAAGCTTTGTGTTGTAATACCTTATTTAGATTATGTTCAAAGTAAAATAACAGCCTATATAATATGTAATCCCAAATTGATGAAAACAGGCCTCTTGTCACAATTGCGGTGAAAAGATTGTACTTCACCACACGTCATCGCGGATTCAATACGCATTGACCCGCAAGGTCGTTGATTTTTTTCGTTAACGCAGGAGAAACAAAAGATCCCTAGCACCCTAGAAATGAGACTGGATTATGTGAGACTTTTACGCAGTACAACTCCTTCGACAACTTCCGACGGTGGCTGTCTTCGGTGCGTTATCGAGGCGGCTCTGGCTCTCCTACGGAACGCAATGAAGGCCCTCTCGCGTTGCTATGAAATACGCGTAGGGGGAAAGGGGCAAAGACATTCCCTAGCACTTGCACAGTGCTACGACAGCATAAACCACACGTGCTCTTGTCTTGCTTAGAGTCGTATGGACGGACGATCGAAGTCCGCTCTTCGATCGATCGTGACGCCAAAGCCACGTCTTTAACTATAGGCAATCGTCGCCTCGAACTATAGGCAAGGAATACCGTATAGCTTTATTCTCTGGCCCAGGCTACAGAGCGATGAATGACAACTTTGACCATGGTCAGCCAGACCCGCCCCATATAACAGTCGGAACCAATAATTTCTGTGTTTTCTATAGCACGTGAACGCTAGGTACGGATGCTACCGAATTACCCTTCCTTGAGTAACTAAGAGCAACGTTGCTTAACCTCTTTGATAGTATCAAACACCAAAGTATTATTACGATATGACGCCTCGTAGACCGAAGTAATGTAAGAAAATAAAAGAATTATATTTATAAAATCTATTATTACATATACTTTTGCACTTACCAATAGTAGTGTTTGGTTACAATCCCTATAAAAGACATATATAGCACCACCTGTCATGTCATCAAAATGACCTCAGTCCGTCAAGTCGTTTAGAAGTTACACAATAACTAACAGATACACCAACGATTATATACATAAAGATAAGCTTGTTTCCAAGTGACGTAGACAGGAATCATTGATTCTTCTATACCTTCCTCATCTCGTCTAAGTTCATATGTCTCCCTTCACTCATAGTATTCACATGTGCAAAGCATAAGAGAATTTCCTGATACAAATAGATTTCATTATAAAAATGATGACATGTAAGCGTGCATACGGTCGCATGTTTCGGTTTAACGATTTCTTTCTCGTCGTTCCTACTTCCCGCATTATCTTTTTAATTTGCGACATAAAATGGAGAATTATCATGCTTCCAAAATATTTCATGATGAAGTGGGAATCATTTTAGTTTTCGAGCGATAGTAAGTTGTGACAAAAGTGTTGTAATTATTCCATAATTTAATTAAGAAGATAAATGATGTATAAGAATAAATAGTCGTTATAGCTCTTGTAGTACTGGATCGAATTGAATCAAACTCGGAACTCAGTACTGTTTTAGAAAGATAATTAGAGACTATTTGTAGTTTTTATGTTTCTTATAAAAAAAAAAATTCCTTAAAACACCATGTATTGTGCAATGTGTTTCGAAGCCATTATGTAAATTATATTGTTATTAACAAATTTACGTTTAGGTGGTCACGATTTTTATAAAAAATTTCAAGTAGGTAAGTAGGTGCCTACTTTACTTTCTGTGATGATGGAAATGCAGTACTTATATTATGTGTATCTATTTCAAACAAGAACTTTTGAAAAAGATTTGCATTTACACAAATAGTCGTAATTTTCTAATATACCATTCCGATGTCATAGTTTATTCTTAATATGAATTACTGTTGTACAACATCTTACTTTTAGTTGTATGAAAAGTATTACATGATAATGGTTATTTATCTATATTATTAGGTATTATATTTATTCATAATAATTTCAGTTCTGCTCTTATTCTCAAGGTAATTGTAACGCATGTATAATTTACGTGTTACGTTCTCTTATCGTTACGTTTGAGACAGAACAATTTCCATAATAAAACCATATATATTCAGAAAGGATCGCCTTGCATTTTGTCAACGAACTATCTCTGATATTAGTTATGTATATTCGATATTGTAACTCCAGCGATACATGAACATGTATAACAAAAAAGCCTTCGAATAGGAACGCTTTGATTCTTTTGTCAACAATGTGATTTATACGTTCGTATTGTAACTTGTTCATGAAATTCGTTTAAATAAATAATACTTATAATTATTTCATTCGGGAAAGTTATATTTACATTGTGACGTGTGTATTTAAACTGCTTTTTTATGTTACATTATCTGCTTTTAAAGTAATATAATATTCAATATAAATAATATGTCCACGCCGGGAAGCGTACAATAAGCGGCCTTTTTAGTACTATATTTGAAGTTCCATTTAACATACAATTTATTATAATTATGTATTCGTATCATTACTTCTATTAATTTTTACAATATTAGTATAATATATGCTTCATTCAAGAACAGAAAACCAGAATTCGTGTTCGCAGAATTTATGCGAGTAATTTGTATGTAAGTAGGTATATAAATTTGTTAAATTTATTAATTAATGAAATAAGTAAATAAATATTATGCAATATCAGTGAGACTGCTCCGATTTATAATAATTATTTATATTTGAATAAAAAGTTTTAATTGTGGAATAGAATTGATTTCACTAACTTAAAATTACTGATTAATCTCATCAGTCATCACATCCACATTCGCATTTACGAATGTAAACCTGAGGAGTTCATAAATAAACATTTATCAATCTGAACAGTCGCATTGTCATTTCGTAAGTATGTATTTATTTCATGTTGTTTACCTTTTTCATGGACAATTTCTGCGAACATGAATGTTATATTCGTAACATCACTATAAAGATGCATTGAGATATGTAGCATAGCGGTAGCATACCTGCTGATACTTACTATATAACTACCTGTCTCTAGGACATTCATATTCATGAATTCAGATTTGAAGTTTGATAAGTAAATATGCGCAGTTATGTAGAATTATACCTATATCTCACATTTCACTATGAACACTCATATCTACATCGCATATTTACATTGAAAAGACTTCTGTTTTATAGTTACTTTTATACGTTCTAACACAGCATACAAAACATTTTAGCCTTTATTATAATATTTAAAAAACGTTATTACATTAAAATCAAGAGAGTGGTTGTTTACTAATTATTAGGATACATACACTTTGTATTATGTTTTTAGATCTTTTTGAAGCCTACAAAAATAAGAGGTTTAATTATTATTTAAAAAAAGCACGCTTTAGATGCCAAGATGATCTTTTTACAAAACATTGTGACTCTATCTTGTAGACTATCTTATTATCCAGGATCGTAGCGATGGTGAAAACCATATTGTTCCTAATTACTATCTTTGTTGGTCAACGAAGGTCAACAAATGTTACTCGTAGCCCGGCGACATTTATTTGTAAGCAACCAAGTTTCTTTTAAAGTCAAACTACCATTAACATCATTTCGACGCCATTTCTTGCACGGCATCGAGCCAAACGAGCTCTTTTTAGCACACTTCAGACAACCCTACGTAGCTCTTTATTAAACTTTAAAGATTTATTTACAGATTCGGCTTTAATTTATCAAAACCGGAGCGTTAATGTGCAACGAACACCTTTCATGTTGATCGTTATATGTTATAGGAGTTTGTAAATTGCCCATGGTGGTGGGTACGTTGTGGTTCGTGCGTTGACATTAATGTGTTTATAATGAAAGCCAGGGCAGGTAACACTCTTGGGTAATATTTAAATTATGGTATGAATGTCTGGAAATTTAGAATTGAGAATTGAACTATCGAAGATATTACGATCCTCTTTATTCTACCATAGAATTTCTTCAAGATTCCAGTAAAAAAATACTTTATTGCAATCAGCTATAAATAAAGATTTGATTGCCGATCGCCATAACAATATTGGTTTTGAAGCTCGAGCATTGCTAAGAGACCATTTTAAAATTATTACATCAATCTTCTGTCTATACGACTATCGGAAAATGTCATTAATATCAGCTACAGAAAAAATCTAAAATCGTTAATAATGTAATATAATTATGTACACAATTTTTTTCCAACTGATAGATTTGAACTAATAGATGAAAAGGAATTTTCTTTTTGACTTAGTCTTATGCTCTTAAATGTAATAATTTTCTTATTAAAAAAATGGAGTCGTCACCTGCAGAACTTGAGTCAGTTCCAAGATCATTAAGAATTTCGTCTAAAAGGTAATATTATTATTATTCTGTGGAACTTTGTAGACAATGCAATGTTGAACAAATTTTAAGAGAGTTCGATACTAAACAGCAATGCATTCAGTTTGCAATTGAGAAGCATCGTCTTCTTCTAATGAATAATTGTACTTCACACCATTATCCAACCTCATTGGTTGTTTCAGGATGTTGCCTGTTTTAGATAATACCTATTTTATTGTAAAAAAATAAACATTCGCCTAACCTTGAAATATTTATCCCGTACGATCTTGACACCTGTACGCATTGGGGTTGTAACAATTGTTTTATTTGATAGGTGGCCTATATTTGTAAATATAAATTACAGATGTTTTTTTATTTCTAAAAATAACGAACATTTTCAAACCACATATCACTTGAAAATGTTGTTTGTGGTTTGAAAATGTTCGTTTATTATTAAAAATTGTATTTTGGCTTATTTACTGTTTTGCAGTTGAATTCAACTCCATGCTAACCGTGCTAGAGTGTGTAAGTTATAGTTTAGAGCAAGAATCTCTTATTAGACAGGCAACAGCAGATAATTGATTGAATTATTGTCAGAAGGTAGTAGTATATTGATTACGGTAAGAGGGTGAGAAAAAAACTGATGTCATACTAAAAATCGTGCCGGTTGACGAAATTATGTAAAGACAACAAAAATATAATAAAGGAAGACATTTTGAAAGACATTAGGTGATAGAAATAATAAAGAACGGAACTGAGTATTTACGTTTGGAGTTGTGTCCGACAAATATAAGGCAGCGAACACATTAATACCATTAATAAAAAAACACGTAGCAGAAGGATCTATAATTCAAACCGCCAGTTGGCGTGCGTACATAGCAATATAACGACATGATTATGAACACCATATTAAATCATAGCAATTCAGAAAATCCAATTATAGCACCTGATGGTACGCTTACGTTATGTGTCGAAAGATAACTGCATAGCTTGTTTTTAAGCTACGCTGTTATCTTTAGATTTTATAAACATAGTTTTATAGGAAATTTTGAACACTGGCTTATTGAATATATGGTAGATGACGAAGGCGGCTTTAAATTATTTTTAGATAGATTCGAAAATATTTTAAAATATCCGCTACACTTAGCGATCGTTTCGAATATCTTTTCTATCGAAATACGGATCCTTGAATCATTCTTTGTGAAATGCTTTTAACCCAAAGACGGCTTTTGATGGCTGTAAGGCCTAGACATCTGATGCATGATACAGCGTTTTTCTACTTATGTGGTAGGACTGATAGTTTAATTGCTAATGTCTACAATTATTCATAAAAAAATATGTTAGTTATCTGTTCTATATTTATATATACTTATTTATTATAGTACCATTGTAATATTATTATTTGTCTATTATAGTATGGTTAGCACATAGGTAGACGTACCTAACGTAAAATGTAAGTAATTTAGTAATTTTTTTTAAAACGTATGAAAAAGTATTAACTTTTTTAATTTGTTCTTTTATTAGGGGTGTTATTGCCCCATCGCCTGCATTTCCCTCTTTCTCTCTTTCAACCTCTAATTATTAACCATAGACTTTAATGTGTCTAAGATTTCTAATAAAATTGTTTTGTTCCATTTTTACGACAGTTTCCTCTTATCATCAGACAAATTAGATTATATTAGACGAATTAGAGAAATTAGAAATCAAAATGTCTAAGAGTATCCTGAGAATGGCGAGAATAATTTCTTCCAAACATATTAGGATCGCTAGAAAATTACAGCTTTCAAACAAATTAAAAGCGCATGCACATCAGACACACAGACGCACAGACACACTGATACGCAAAAGCTTCAAATTTTTAAAAACACTCTTTTTGCGTCTTAGATTAAAAAAGTAAGTGTTAAGTGATTATAATAATTTTGTAATCAACTTTTTTTTCGTTTCTGAGAGGGGAGAGAGTCCCCACGGACACTCAGCCGGACTCTACGCCGACTGAGTAGTGCCGGACTCGAACCGACTAAAAAACCCCCTCTTCCTTATATACTCAAATATGGCAACACCAAAAGTACAGATAACAAAGTCAGCCAATAAGAACACTGTATTTTTTGGTTCTGTAGGTTTGGTTTGGTTTGGTTGAAGTATATGTGTTCTGATGTCGCTCCGGAATCTTTGATCAAGTTTTTAATGAAAATTTACAAAACTAATTTTCGTTTCGTCATCTGCTAATTTTCGTGTATTTTAAAATTAAAGATGACTTTTTGGCGGGAACGGGAAAAGTGAGGTTGTTATTTTATTTAGATTTTCTATTTTTTTCATTTTTGGGAGTTTTAAAGTACAAAAGTGATAGTTTGTTGTGTTTTAAAGTCTGGTGTAAGTGAATAGAATGGAGTAGGTCTAAATAAACATGTGTAGCTGAAGTTCTCGCACTCTTTCAAGAAGTCCTATAAAACTTTAGTAAAGTCTACTATCACTTTACTGGAGGAGTTTTACGAATTACGATAACGATTCCACTTATTAATACAATACGTGACATTGGCAAATGCGCTAATCTGTACGCCATGCCATGAAGAAAGACAAAAAAAAAACTAAAGGTACAAAGGCAATATAATTAAGTTTCAAGTTAAATTAATTATGTTATAATTATCTAACACTAGGTTTTCACGAGAAACAAGACAAAGTTATTATTATTTTAAATTTGGGTAATTAATGAGATCATAAATGGTGTCGACTTCCTGGCACCAGTAATCTTTATAAAAAAAGGTTTCAATTTGTAAGTCTATATTTTTCAACAAAGATTCCTGTAATAGAGACTATTATATACATTAGTGTAGGCATTAAACTTATGTTTTAAGATTACATAAACACGTGAGTTTGTTAAACTCAATGGTAATAACGCCGTAGGTATAGTATAGTAAGTATAGTAGGCGTATAATTGTATATCAAGGACGCGAGGCGACACATCTTGTTTGTCTACGGATCAGACAGTGTGTACTAAAACGTTAGTCGGATAATAACAGGTGCTGTTTACATTTGCGGCGCGGCTTTTTGTAAGACAAACAAAGTGTAGGACTCGAGTGCCGCCCTTTATAGAACGCAATCTTTGTGTATACTCTGTTGTATTAAATCGGAAATAAGAGGATTAGAGCAGTAAATATTACATAAACGTCTCAAAAGATATTTCGTAAAATAGATTTTCTTTGTTTCTTTTAATAGCAAAAGATTTGAGTTGCCTTGAAATGTTGATTCGAATTTCTTTAACGTATATACTTGAGCGGGATACTTAAACCTATTTTTAACTCCCAATGCAAAAGAGAGGTTCTATAATTTTGGAGCAATTGTCTGCCTGTGTGTCACTGTGTCTGTGTGTCGATATGCCCGTCGATGGCTTCGTAGCTACCAAACGAATAGACTTACTTACATTCGGTTTGAATTTTGGTTTGAAAGCTGTAGTTATAAAGAGTGTTGTTAACTATGTTTGGTGGAAATAGGCACAGCCATTTTTAAGCAACTAAAAACGTCAAGTTTTACCTGTATTAGCAACTAAAGGTCTGACAACTTTTTACAAAACAACAGATCAACCCTCGAAATTCAACTAAAGTATTTGTTCAGTGTACTTTAACATTGGGCTTATTTTATATTTATTATTTTACTATTTTTGACGTCAATATGCTACCGCTATAAAACACAAGAAAAGATTACAAGAAATCTTAGTAGTCCCCAATAATTACTAATTCCACTGTTAAAGTATGAGTTGTAAATAAAAAATAAAGGGCAGATAAGGCGACAGAAGTATGTAGGGACGGTGAAGCTCAACACTCCGTTCCTTCCGACTACCCTGTTAGGGATATAGCGTAAAGATATGTATGTAAAATAATTTTTTTGTTTGTTTATCGTACCGCTTAGGTACGATTACTACTTATTTTTTGTGTCGTAAAGTCATGACATTTTTAATGCAGTGTAATTTGCGTAAGGCGAAGTTTCTTAAATTTGGAGCTTAGCATAAGCATAGCTTGAGTAGGTAAGTAAAAATTTCCATTAAAGTGGTATTTAATGGATATAGGTACGTATAGTCCTAATTTATGTTGGCCATGAGTTGACCTCGTATTACATTTAACTACTAAAAATATTTAGTCAACTAAGAGAGTGACTTATATTTGAAAAACAAGAAGTTTGTGAAACTAATTTTAAGAGATCGAAGACTTCCATTATATTTTTTCTGTACACCTCAAGTAATGTAAAATTCCTTGACATCAATTTATAGTTCCAGTAGTTTCAAAGTAATCAATTCAATCAGGTCAATTCGGTTCGAGTACCTACGCAATCTCTCTCTTTAATTTCTACGTGAATATTTTAAAGTATTGACAAATGTAAATAAATTCTGCGAAGTTCAGAAGAAAATCTGTGCGGCACTGTGTGTATATTTACATGAACCCATTCAAGCCTTTTTTCTCACTCCCATAACTTTTCTCTTGTAAAGCTTATTTTTTTTAGATTACTTAAACTTAAAACCTTACAGCATATAATAATAAATCTAAGTACTGTTCTAGTCTTAAAAGCACTGATTTTAGTACTGGCTGCTTAACTAACACTCATCATCAAAATCTACGGGATACTTGCCGTTGAACTAGAGCCCTGGATTTTGCATTGAGATAGATTTTACAACAGAAGAAAAAAATCTAATAGTAAAAACGTTGTACTTAATGACCTGAAAGTAATAACAGAGGTCTTCTCGTCGAAACTTAAAGTACTACTCGTTGAGCTAAAACCTTGAAAGGCACTGAGGTAGGTCTTAAGTGCAAGCAAAATAAAAGCTCAAAAAATAATAATAACAAAAATAATGACGCCACAAAAATTATCAAGCGTTTTTCTTTTCCTGTTAGTGTTTAAATTTCTATCGAAGATATCTCATATCCCAATAAAAACATAAACCTAAAAATTGGCCGCGTTCTCAAGTGCCACCAAAATTGTGTTGGCATATGAGAATATGTCTATCCTAAAGAAATATACTATACAGTAAATATTTGTCTAACTAGCGTAAAAATATCTGAAAAGGTGACAAGATAACATTGTATTGTTCAAACAAATCAGTTTATTTTGACTGTAATAACCAGACAGTTTACAGTATGTTATAGTTGTCGTGAAATCTGGGCTCTCGTCATAAAAGATGGGAACAGATTGAACATGGGATATTATCACCCATTATCAATATCAATTTCATCAATATGGTATGATATCAATATCAATCAGTTATAAACTTATAAAAGAACAATGAAAAGGTTATATCATAATTACATAATTGCAATAAGAAAACCGATAACGCTCAAAACGTATTTAGTGGATACGACCCAGTGCTTAACTTGCCAACTTTTTAGATATTACTTTTAGTGGCATATGAGAACTTGTATGTTTTTGGTGACAATTGGATTTTGCGTTGCATGATTTCTGAGAAAATCAACCACGGCAGCCTGACAGTTTTTCCCTTGTGATGGGCAATCAAAAATATGTCTTTACCATCTCCACACAAGATCTCAATAGAAAATGTTTGAAGTACCTACTTTAATTACGTCTTGAATTTTGTCACTTCTATATAATGAGTTTTTAAAGTATAGCACAGGTGACACAGGTCGGATTTTTTTTAATTTTTTAAAATTTTTTTTTTTGTTCAATCGACATAATTCGTACGTGTATATACCTACACATAATATGCAACATTTTTTTTCAAAACTTTAATATGAAATAAATGATTATTCGAAAAAAATATAATATATCATCTGGTAATATGATGTTATATATTGCCCTTACGATTCAGAAATAGATACACAAATTGTGCGTGCCTGCGTGACATCTCGTTTTAGCCGCCCATAACGTGCCTGTTATGGAATGATGATCACGTGACGGGTAACTGTAAATGTATCTCCAAGGTCGTCGGAAACTTCTGTCAAAACGCTAATATCACCGTACCAGTTAATTCTAGGGCAAATGTTTAATCGAATGTAAATACTAGGTCAGTTCATTTTAGCCTATAATCTCCCAAAAGGTGATGGGTACATAGCTAGTGTTCAGTAAAACATTCAGTAGAGCTTAATTACTTTTTCTTCTCTTCTTATTGCTGATAAGCCAATTTCGTTTTAGCAGTATTTTGTTCTTTTAGTGTCATATCTTAAAAAAGTGTCTTCCAGGCATGATATCCTTCTAACTCTTTTCGTTTAACTTTTGGGTTGAATTTTTCTGTTTTCACATTAACGTGGCTGCTCCGCGGCAAAAAAGCATTTTCTGTACTCTCCTGGTGTCTAAGATCTAAAAATACATTCTGCTACTGTAAAAGTTACTCAAAGCTCAAAATTCCATGCAAAAGTTGCAATTCGGTCATGAAGCAAAACACACAGTTAAATTATTGTTACAAAGGTGTCTCGTGACAAAAGCGTAAGACAGGAACACTTATGGTTCTTAGCCTTTACCTATGTACTTACGAAGTGAATAAAAAAACTCAATCCATGTAAAAGATTTACTTAGAAAAAACAAAATTGTTATTTAATACGCAAATTATATCATTGTTTACAGAGCGGCCACCGAATAAATGTACGCACCTCCTTTCACTAACATCAGGTGACAGATTCTGTTCAATAAGGTCCAATGACGCAGGCAATGCCCGAAGGAGCAGGAAATATCACTGTTGCTAAGTTCTCAATGTTTATTCGTAAAATGCGTGACAGAAGATAGCAAAAAAATTATCCTTAGCGGGAGACACCAATATGTAGATTTAATTTGTATTCGATATTTTTTTATGTCATAATTATACAGCGTGAAGATATGTATGTATGTATGCATTAATTTATAACTTCTCCAGAGGGCAAATTCTTAAATTAACTTAATTCATAACTTTATTTTCTTGGAGTGTTTTTAGCCTCCTAGAGGTTTACCACATTCTTATATACAATACACCTGTCACACTTTTTAAGTACCTCCTACTATGCCACAAAAACTTACTTTAAGTAATCAGATAATATACTGTATTAAAGATAAATCTGTACATTATTATCTAAACGTTGTTGTGACACGCTGCACCATTATATACACATATGTATAATATAATTAATATTTGACACAATATAATATGTCAACACAATGAAGATCGCGCGAGCAGCGAATTGTTATTTTTTCTTTTTGGTTTTGACATTTCAATAACGAAATTAAACACCACACGCATATATAATAAACCTAACTGCATTTTTAGTTTGCATTTCAATTTATAACCTCCCAAGAAGCTAAGAAATTATAAAAAGTTACAAATAGTCGTTAAAAGTTAAGTTAAACGGTAAACGTTAATATTCACAAAATTAAAACTAAATAGGTATTATCTTAAATAATATAAACTTCCTAGTCGCCGTTTAAAAAGTTGACAAGTAAATAAAAATATTGATGTAATTCTTTTCATTAGTTATAATTCTTAGAGTTTACTATTTGAGAAATACTGGATAACTAAACAATTTAGGCCAAAATAATTCATTGTTTTTCAGTGAAATGATATTGTTAGTAAAATAATGACATGTAAGATTGTTTTCTTCACAAAAACTAATTTATTAATGTACACATTGAGTCATAAGAACGAGTACAAATAAACAGCTATAGTTGTTTTCTTATAGTTGTTAACTCACATCGGTTTTCTATTCTAGACCACTAGGTACCTATAAAGTTGGCTCTCATCTAGGGCGTATTCAGAGAGATAGTAGGGAAGGCAGTGTACAGGACGACCGTATTCAGGATATTTATATGTATGCGTGTATAAAAAAAAATTTTTTGGCTAAATCAATTAATATAGCCATGAAATCTAAAATAATCAACCTTTCTTTCAAACTGAGAACGTTAAGCATGCTTTGTCGTCGACGGAAACCAAGACTATGAATTAGGAAATCCTGGGAGAGGAAATGGACACATACTCTCCCTTTGTCTCCTTCTAATTACACCTTTACCCTTCATCAATAATGCATACGTTCTTAGAATGCAATCACTATGTAGTTGTGCATGTACAGACCATTGATTGTTTCTAATTCTGTTACTCAATATCCTTGAAGCCTTACCACCTGTATAGCGTTGACTTTATAGGCCTCGCTCATAATTAATTCTTTAATTCATTACATCTATTAATAAAACCTTGATGTACGTAGAATTTTACCTGATATCAATCAAGTGAAGGGCGAACAACTTTATTCCAAGAAGTTGGTATCAAAGCGCTATGTAGTTCTACATATTTCAGAAGTATTTTGGGCATTGACGTAGATAGTTTGCTTTCTGTGTTGTTTTAGTTTTGCCTTAGGAGTGTCCCTAATATGACGTTTAATATCGATCTATACTTATACATATGTGCTAATAAATAATTTAAGATGTGATAAATTCCCAAAATCTTTAACTATTTTTCGCTCAAACTCCAAAAACCACCAATCGACACGTGTTTCGCCTCTCAACGAACCATCCTCAGGATATACCAGAGATAGGATTCGGTCAGCTAACCAGCACCGAATTCAAATTCGGTGGGTTTTGGAATTTGAGCGGAAAATAGCTAAAGATTTTGGGAATTTATCACATGAAATGGAGATTTCCGCAAAGTAACACCTGAGTCTATATAATAATTTAAGATGTGTTGGTTATCTCCCAATATTGAACTAGGAAACCTTGTGAGGACAAGGTCAATTCAGTTTTATATTTGGCTAAATGTCCGTGTGCCCCAGGTCTATGGGCCATGGAAGAAAAGTACTTTTAAGTAGATATAAAATTTGGCTTAATGGAGACTTCGATTTATTTTCAAAAATAAGTAATCCTGCACTCAAGTATTCTAAAAAGAATCAAAAGTCTATTATTATTTCATTATGATAACATTTTGAATTGAATATTAAATTTCATGGTCTCTTTAGGGTATCATAAAACTGCAGGCGATTTCTTATTAACATTTCGCCGGTTCGGCTATAGACTCAAACGAGCGACTTTTTAAGAATATCTTAATAAAGTGTAATTTACTTTGGAAAATAAAATGAAGTCTCTTTATGTTATATTTAAAATGTTTTGCCTCCATGGCAATGAAGCCTGGACCCTTATACAAGGTTATATCGAAAGAATGGGTAAATACGGAAGGGTATAAAAGTACCCATAACAACGGAACACTTACGTTGTACAACTTCGTCAGAATTCAATAGTTCTAGTGTATAACCTCAGAGTAAACAAAAATAATGGTGAGATATCCCTAATATCAGCGTTTTCCCGTCGCTAGTAAACGTTTGAAATATAGGGCATAATGATAGGGTTGTACATTTTTTTTCTATTAAATAAATATGTTTTTTTTGTATGGAAAACAAAATAAACGCTTCCCGTAATTATTACATCTGCAATATAACAGTCAACAGTGACACGTTGGAACTCCAACGGATTTATACCCCCTTTCACAATAACCTTGTATACATTATTATATTTTTTAAATATTTTAACTTCCATCCGCGAATTAGATTACGTACATGGGTCACGTAGTGATTATATTAGGACCCTTGTATGAATCAATTAAAATCCCTGTCATTTATATTGCAAGACTTGATTCTCTGGCTGCTTTGCCCGTTATGATGAACTTTTATTGTCAAACTTGTGAACCATTTGATTTTGTAGTAACTACCGACCTTGTATAATTAAGTATTAGGTTTTCTAATCACATATACAAAAATGTAATTTCTAGAGATGTTGCTGTGGTGTCTCAAATGAACAAACTAACGTGTTTCTATTTGCATACGTGTCACGTATATTTTTCTATTTGCATAGATTACCTGCCCATTAGTCCAGAAGGATTGAATCAATTAGAGTTATTAAATTCTACATATTACGGCATGAAAAATTGTTGAGACACATACATGTAATGTACGAGCCAATCAATCAACAGTCATGTTGAGTCATTCAGTTACTGTTGAGTAATCATTCAGTCACGAAAGTCAATTATGGTACAAAAACAATTAATTTAACATAATTAACTCAGTGTTCGAACAGAATTGTAACTGACGTTGTTTGAAACAGCCGGATTTCATGTTTATCTAACTAATTAGCATGGAAATTATGAGCGTTACGTATAAACGGTACGCCTAGGTGAGTTCCCTTGGTCTATTATGATAATTGACTTCAGGACTGGATACGACAAGACACGTAACTTTATTGAATTAATTTTTGTTTAAAGCGTACTGGCAAAATAGAATAAGTCATAACTGTGTGTTAGTCTGAACTTATGTCCGAAATTTTGAATTAAATATACATAGATGTGCTATTTTCTTTAGAATTAATTTTAATGGCTTAAACACAAAGTCAAAAAAAGAAATTTTTTGAAGTCATGGTGTAGTATCAAATGTTAGTTTGGATTATGTTTTAGAACGTCTTTTCGAAAATTCGGGTCAAAAAATCTTTCAAAAAATTTTTACTTTCAAAAACATTACCCTGAAAATTGAGAGAAAAATCATGAATGTAAAGAATAAGGTGTACATTGAAGGAAAATTATTAAAATTGCATTGTATTAGATATTTTTTTACACAATAAAAAAGCTCCCAGACAAACTTTGCTTCACAATTGACAGTATTTTTTAAATAAAGAGAAAGGTCTATGACAAACTTTGTTTCGCAGTTGCCAGTATTTTTACATGAACTGAAAAATCTACTACAAACTTTAAAATAACAACCCAGAATATGGGACATTAATACCACTAATTGTTACTATTCAATATTTTTAATATAAAGATAAAGCTCCATGACAAACTTTGATTCGCAGTTGGCAGTATTTTTAAAAAAAGGAGGAGGTTTTATGTTCTTTTTGTATGTATTTTTTTTGTTTAAAAAAGTATACTTCTGAGGTGGTCCCATTTAAATTTCACTGATACTGGAGCTTGGACATCGTAGAAACACAAAATAACACGTAATAACGCTAACTGCATATAAGCTTTATTAACAGATTTCAAAAAAAGGAGGAGGTTTTTTCTCAATTCGGTTGTATATTTTTTTGTTTTTATTTTATTTTTGATACCTTAGAACTCCGTCATTTATGAACTGCTCTGAAATTTTTTATTATTATTAGGAAGGATACACTTCCAGATTAGTCTCATTTAAATTTCATTGGTATTGGAGCTTGTGTTTCGAAGGTACACCAAATAACACGAACTGGTTAAAACCTTTATTTATCTATATTGATGATTCTCTTATATGTCATTGCGCTTCAGAATTATAAAATAAATTAATTGTAGACCTTCCCTAGATATTTATTTAGGCCAAGGTCACTCAAAAAGGAGAAATAAATTTTTTTTATAAAAAAATTGAACCGACTTCAAAAAAAAAACAATGAAAGTACGAAATAACTATACTTTACTAGTCAAAAATACACACATACCTAATAATTTTCTAAATACGATACAAATACCCACATAATTAAATTTGACAGTTATTGAAATCGGTGCCAAATCAATGTGCGACAACAAAGTCTATTAGTTTAGTAGGCTTGGCATCGACTTCAGTAACTGTCAAATTTAATTATATAGATATGTGTATGGTATTTATAATATTATTTTTGTAATTAGAGTTTTGTTTAATAAAAGATACTCATTTTGTACTTTTCGGTGTCTTTTTTTTGAAGGCGATTTAATATCTTTTCTTAAAATTTTTGGTTCTCCTTTTTATACATGAAGAAAAAGCTTAACTACAAACTTTATTAATTGTTTTGATTTTTGTGATTAGATATGACGTCTTTTCTTCTTCTAAATTACATAAATCAAATGTTTCATTTTTGGGTAAATGCATTAGCTTTTATAATAAAGTTCCTCAAGAAGTTCCACTTAATTAACAGAAAATTGATTAAGATATGTGATAAAACTAACATTGATTAGACAATCATACTATAAAATAAATGATTTCGTCGAAGATAACAATAGTCTGGAAATGATCTTCTCTACACATGCATATACTGGCTTTCTGAATATTGTATGTTAATAAACCTTTTATAAAACAATGTTGAAAAAGTGATATCTGACTGAGTTTCTTGTCGGTTCTTTTGTGTCCAGGTTTTCTCTTTGAACCGAACTAAAGTAGATCTGGCATTTAAAAATACTTTGTAATTAGGTTTACTTAAATAAATTGGTTTAACTTTGACCTTGACATCTTATGCTCGTAAGATCCAAAGATTATAACTAAAGTGATATTTTTTTCATTATTATATAAATGATTTGAAGTAAATGAGATTTGAAATTAGTAAAGCAAACTGACATTTTATGAAAATTTACAAAAAGTAAATCCAAAGTAATTACCGAATGAGTAATGTCAGTAATACTGAACATATATATGTTGATTTGTATAAAACTTTGTATTTGCGTAATCTTTTTTTTAATTTTTCTTATCTACATTTTGGAATAATGAATCTGGCGACAATAAGTCTTGTTGTGACGGGTATACAAACAGACAGACAAACGTGAAAATATGAGGGTTCTTGAGATAATGAATCATTAAAATTAAAAATATGACGTCATACACTAAAATTTCTAGTAAAAATCTATATCCAGTTCACAACGGTACGCCCTTTATGCTCTTCTGAATTATTCATAGTAGAGACCCGCACTTAAAATGGCAATCTGTCGTCGGACGGAACTCATAAAATGCGATGCGGTTTTGTCGAAATGAACACTGACAAACCAAAAGTATACATTACATGAGTAACTAGCTTCAGCTTCGTATAGATTGGATTATTATTGACATGTACTAAAACCATCCAGAAAATATACCTAAGTGACTGATAGGACATACATCGATAAATAATTAAAGTTTATCGAATATTAAAGTTATCAAGTATTACAAATTGTAACACCACTAGTCGCGTTAAAACAAATTATTTCATATGAGATTTTGCTTCCCTTGTATTCTATTGATATTTTGTAATATTTTTTTGGCAATAACAGTTTTTAAGTTAAAATAATAAAATGAAACATTTTCGTAATACTAGTAAGTATTACGAAGATGTTTAATTTTCATAGTACATACATAGAGTTTAACCACGCAATGAAATATATAGATTCATATTACGGGACATCCTATTTTGTAAACCATCTAAATCCTTCAGCGCTGAGCTGAAAGAAAAAATAATAGTTATGTAAAAGCTCGGACCAAGAACGAATCGTAATGGATGGAGATTTTGCTTTAAAAGCGTGTCTGTTGTTTGATGGTGCGAGGTTCCAGACTTGGACTAATGAGCGTGACTAGAGAAAAGTCACGGTACAACAATACACAGATGAACATGACATATTTTTATTTTTGTGAATACTAGTAGTTAAAACACTTAAGATTTAAGAGTATTTTGCAAATAATTATTTCAGTATCTACTGTGATGTTTTGTACGTCGAGCCGGCCATGAGCTGACACAAATTACACTGACAGTGCAAGGTTGCCAAACTTAGTTGCCAAACTGTTTTATTCGTGGTACGCTCAATAAGATAGAGAGAGAGACTCGAAAATTTGTTTGATATACGATTATAAGAGCGGCAACTCATTATGCTCCGTCCGTTTAGATTATTGGTCCTAGTATGTCAGCTACTTATCTGAACTGGTACAGAAAGGGCTGACAACCCGTTGTTATCTGATTCAACTTTGCCATCTGTTAGCCCACAAATACTTTACACTTTGGTGCTTTGTCCATCCCGAATGGGATGTGGTGTGAAGATATATGTGTATTTTCTTCCAGGTTTAATTGTTTTTATGTGATGCATATATTGAAATTGACAAATTTACTATTTTATTAAAAGCACTGATGATGGTTGGTTGATGATAACATTATTGAATATGTCATCAAAATTCTAATCTCCTGCAATGTTATTATTTTAAACCAATGAGCTACCTACTGTTTAATTTTTTTTTTTTTGTAATAACATGTGAAATGAAAAAAGATTTGGAAAAATTTATATTTACAAGAATTGAATGGTGGTATTAACATCAAAGAAACTTTCGCTACGCATATGTTAATATTATACCTTCATTACTATCTGTCTGTATACGAAATCAAAGTCTTTGTAGCGCCGGCTATCTTGTTCAAACTGGAGGACGCTCCAAAGTTGACCTGAATACTGTTCGAGGAAGTACTCATAAGACTTTCTTTTATCCCCTTTTGACAGGTATCTTTACCAGGAAAATTATATCCTGCTTTATAAAACTGGCATGTTGAAATCGAAACAAATGAGTGGTGAACATAACTAGTTTTTGTGTTGATCCTTGTCAACATCTTGTTCTATTGTTCTGTAGAACAATAAAAATCAAAGTGAAAGTGTGCATTCGTGTTTTTATTTGTTTCTGGTATACCTATTTGTTATTTCAAGAAAAGTATAAATAGCAAATAAATAATTCAAAAATTTAATAAAAATATGTACTAATCAAAACTTAAGTACAAAAAAAACTTTATAAAAACGATACAAATACCCATATAATTAAATTTGACAGTTACTAAAGTCGGTGTCAAGCCTACTAAACTAATAGACTTTCTGTTTTTGCACATTGATTTGGCACCGACTTCAATAACTGTCAATTTGAATTATATGGGTATTTGTATCGTATTTATAACGTTTTTTTGTACTTAAGTTTTGATTAGTAATGAATAGTTATTCCTTACTTTTTAGTGTTTGTTTTGAAATCGGTTTAATTGTTTTATTAGATTCCGTTTATTTCTCCCTTTTGAGTGACAGGGCAGGTTTACAAAAATTTTTTTTCTAATTCTGGAGCGCAATGTGTTAACTTGTGTTCTTTTGAAGAGCACTAACCGTGGGGTCTCACAATTAAAGATGCAAACAGATCGGGTATGGGATATAATTACTCATTATCAATATCATCAATGTCATATCATATCAATATCAATCAGTTATAAAATAACAGTGAAAAGGTTACATCATAATTATACCTTAGCAGTATTCTTACAATCCGAAGATGACAGCCAACAGCCATAGTCTCTGTCGGCCACAAGACTGACTCGAATTTATTATATCATAGGCAATTCATATCTTCTCCCAGTCTCCCTACTACCATTATACCATGTGGGGACAACGATAGTTAACAAATGACATACAAGAGAATCATCAATATAAACGAATAAAGGTTATAAGCAAATCGCGTTATTTCGTATACCTTCGAAACCAAAGCTTCAAAATCATTGAAATTTCAATGGAACCAATCTCGAAGTGTATACTTTCAAACAAAAAAATAATTTTCTAAATCGATTCATAAATGACGGAGTTATGAGGTAACAAACATAAAAAAAACATACAACCGAATTGAGAACCTCCTCCTTTTTTTGAAGTCGGTTAAAAATAATAAATCTCACTATAAAAATCTTTAATAAAATAGTTATTATTAATAAATACTCTAGTAAAAATCTCAATTTCCTATTTTCAGGACAATTTTGAAAATATTCTTAAATGAATATTTGAAAGCAAAAATATTCAATGTACTCGTAAGTACTACATATTCAATCTGCAGATTTATTCTCTAATTCTGCTACTGAATAGTGTAATACATAAAGAGAAATCAATGAGTAGCTGCGGTGGATAAGGAAAAAGAATGTATAAAACAAATTGGCGAGGGCGACGGGACAGCGGGAATGGCGACATTCGGTGCGGGCCCATTTAGCGAGATGGTTTTATTATGAAAATCGGTCCACTAGGGACAACCAGCACAACCGGCGCATTGGCCGCGGGGATCGACCTCTGAAGAATTTACATAGCAGAAATGGAAAATTTGAAAAAATAATTTTATCTCTCATCACAATAAAAGTTTATTGTGAAGAATGGTAAAAGTTACAATGATATTTATATTGAATTTCGATTGATCTATAAGCCTGTCAAAGTATATTACCTAAACATACCTAATTTAAAGATTATTTTGATCATTATATGAAATTGATAATGATTATAATTTATAATATTTTTTAAATACACAGATATAATACCTACTGTTATTATTTGAACATATATCAAAAATTGCATTGATGGCTAGTTCTTATTATGAAAGTATAAAACGAAACCTTTTTAGACACACTTTTATTTACTACATTTAGTGCGCAAAGTGGCTAGAGGTCAAGGTTTTGACTTAAATAAGCTAAAAGTTTGTGGGTCAGACAAAATATTGGCAAATATTTAAAATATGGTTGTTATAAAATTTTTCGAGGACAGCCAAGTGACACCTAGCGCGGGAAAATGAAAATAAAGTTTAAACATGTATAAAAATGCATAATAAGTGACGTGTAAATACTTGACGGTAGATAAATATCTACCGTCAAGTCGATATATAAAATTATATATCGACTAAAAATAGTTACAAAATATTATGATGTTAACATTATTTTACTGCCAGGATAGTGAGAAATAACCAGGTTAGTGAGATATTAAACACAAATTCTCATATTTATTGTTTATGTAGACAGAATTAATCACAAAGTTTTTAAACTTTAAAAAAACAATAAAACACCAAAGCACTAGGAATCAACGGAGCTTTAAACAAGTGTTTGTAACATAATAATATTATGATGCTTATGGTTATCGTATATTGTAGATCGTATAATCAACAAACTTAATATATTGTATAAACACGTATACTTAAGTACAAAATAAACAGTAAACGGTTTGGAGCTGGAGAAACACATGCATGTATCTCTGTCAGTAACTTTGTAGCTACAACATAAAATGATGTGAGCCCTGCAAACGTAAAATAGCTGACTGCCGGCCCAGTCTTCAAAAATTCTCTATGTAAGTTCCAGAGTGTATCAATCGCAATACCGTTTTTGTTTTCTTATATTCTTTTTTTAAATGTACTCTTTTTTCCCAGCTTCTAATTGACTGTACTTATCGTCGTCCATAAATTCTTCAATTGATTTATATAGCAATTTATTTTTGTTTCTCACCAAATCATATCTTTTTATATGATTACTTTGTTATTGGTTTTCCACACTTTTCTTTCTTTCACAATAGGCCCCGAAATAAATTTATATGCAAATTCTTTTTCTTGTCTTGCCTTAAGATTTTCTAGATTTTCTATTATCTGTTTTACCGTAATATCACTTGCAGTAGCGAAGGCAGGTCGCAGAATCTGGGACGATGATGGTTGACAAACTAAATTTTCACTACGTAGGCTTGATGGAGTGGGTGCTCTCATAAAATCTATAGTAGTCTTTTTAGCATCACATTCTTTCCTATTGTGTTTACTACAACTAGCCTCCCATGACTCCCTACAGTTGCCTTTTTCATGATCGGTCATTTAAAATATTGTTTTTATTTTTCCTGTAGTTCTTGACTTTAAACAATACTGTCTTGTCTTTTCTTTTAGCGTTGTTAACTTGTATGGATCATTTTTCATTCGTTCATAACGTTTTCTTTCATTTTCTTGCTTTCATGCTAATATTTTTTCCCAAATCCTCTATTTTTTAGATTGTGCATTTTAGTTTCTGTGGAAAAAGTTCAATTCAAGTTCATAATGTTGCTCATACAAAGTTAATAGTAAATTATGTTATAAACCAACAAAACTTAATAACAATGACGTGTACACGAACTTGATATCCTATATAATACGTAATTTTCATCACTCAGATACGCTAATAAATTGAATTCATACAAAAAATATAAATTTTGTGAATGTTTATCACTTTCCTGTAGTGTCATCACTTTCCTGTGGAAGTGGATTCTGACAAGTGATATGCAGGATAATGATAATTTTGAGGTTTTTTACTAATAATACATAACGCATTTGAATGCAATGTTAATGCTTTATATTATATTTACACTAGGTATATTAATAAAAAAAATAGAAATATTTAAGTAAATACACACCATACGAGTGAGAAGTTGTCTGACCCGAACGCGTCTGCGGTCGATGAGATCTTCATCACAACTGTCTGATTGGTTGATTGACGGCAGTTCAATGAGCAGCACATGTTTTTAGCTGAAAGGAATGTGATATTCAATTTGTGTCACCTCTATTCTATGATAGAAATTCGAATAAAAATAGCGAGAAACGGAAAATATTTTTAGGTTTTAGTAAATCTGTATTGATTGTTACTGTAATTAGAAATTATCTCTTTAATTTATGTTCTTACAATACATATTATTTCGGTAGAAGGCTTGCGTTTTGGAAAATCACTCCACAGGAAGTGACACACATTTAGGCATTTTCTCACATTTAGGCATTTTCTCCAAAAATGTATTTTCTGAACTCGGACCTTTTTCCAGATTTAAAATAAATCTGAAATTTTTAAATACTAAGAAGCTATGAGTCGTGTGCACCAAAATTCCATCACTGTAAGAACTAGCCAGATATCTAGGTTATATACTTACCTACTAAAAACCATCAATATGCAATGCAATTCTAATTTTGTATTACACTATATGTAATGCATAGAAATAGCACGTATTTGTTACTTTTACTAATTTATTTTGAGTAGATGTATATACTACTCTGTCAAGAAAGTACCGGGAAAAGATCAATAATACACGAAATGTTAGTTATTCATCCAAATTTATTTTATCACCTTCAAAGTATGATCCTTCAGAAACGATACACTTACACCAACGAATAATCCAATCATCAAAACATTTTTTAAACGTTTTTTCCGGAATTGAGTTCAGTGCTCGCCGCGAATTCTTCTTTATGTCTTCTACCGAATGAAAACGGGTGCCACGAAGTGGTAATTTGAGTTCAGGAAATAGAAAGTAGTCGGCTGGAGCCATATCTAGTGAATAAGGTGGTTGCTCGATGGTATTTGTTGAGTTATTGGTCAAAAATTCGTTCACGATGATGGCCATGTGCGAAGGCGCATTATCGTGGTGCAAAATCCAAGAATTTTCTTTCCACAAATCTGGCCTTTTTCGTCGAATTTGCTCTCTTAAACGCCACATAACGCCCAAATAATATTCTTTATTTACCGTTTGACCTTCCGGCAAGAATTCCGAGTGCACAACACCGCGATAGTTAAAGAAAACAGTCGACATGACTTTGACTTTTGATCGACTTTGGCGTGGTTTTTTCGGTTTCGGTTCAGTTGGAAGGCGCCACTCCGAAGCTTGTTGACTAGTTTGCATGTCAACCTCGTAAACCCACGTCTCGTCACCAGTAACAGTGCATTGCATGAATGTTGAGTCGGAATTGACTCGTTCTAGAATGTTTTCAGCGACTCTTATGCGATTGTGTTTTTGAAGAAAATTAAGGTCTTTTGGGACTAGCCGAGCGGCAACATGTTTTATACCCAAGTGATTATTTAAAATGGTACGGATCGACTCGTGAGACACAGAAAGTTCGGCGGCTATCTCTCTCAAACTTGAATGAACATTTTCAGTCACTATTTCCTTCACTTTTGTGATATTAACTTCAGTTGCAGACGTTGATGGCCTACCAGAGCGAGGCAAATCTTCCTTCACATCTCGACCGCTTTTTAACGCTTTGTACCACTCATAAGCACGTCTTTTTGATAAAATCGATTCACCGTAAGCCTTCTGTAACATTTTCAGTGACTCCGAACACGAAATTCCATTGGCGATGCAAAATTTAAGATAAACTCTTTGTTCGATGTTTTTGTCCATTATGAATTCGCAATATACACTAGAATGATATAACTAAAAACAGCACTGTATTTGATCTAAATAACGGATGCAACTCAAACTCCGCGCCAAAATGGAAAATAGTTGTGCCAATCTAAAAACAACAAAAAAAAACAAAAAATTGAATTTGCAGCCATAAACAAATCAGCCATTCCCGATATTTTCTTGACTGAATGTATAGTACACGTGTCATAACCAGTGTATATTTTAGGTTACATTTTTTTAATTATTTAGAATTTAGATTCTAGATTTTCTCTTCCTGGAGTGCAAATTCTAAATTAATTTTTTTTTTATTTGTAAAAAAATGCAGCGCAATATTACGGGAAATATGTTGAATTAATATACAAACAAATTAATAATGTACTGTTTCAAGTGAAGAGCTTTCACAGAAAATGAGTAAATAATTTCTCAATTACGACTTCAACAAGCAAGGAAGAGCGAGCTTATGTTTTCAATATCTAATTAATTGTAAATAAAATATTAAAGGTCATTAATTTGATACAAGTTTGGATACCAAATTGATTTTGGGTTATATATTTTTATAAATATTGATGATAAAATAGGTACCTATGGAACATGATCTTCCTATATTTAGATATTAGTTAGAATTAAAATAAAGATCTGCATGGGAGTGAAAAATAAATGCAATTTACTAACTGCTTATATTCCTGCGCATGTGGCCAAGCAATATTATTATTACAAGGAATTGGTACAGGCTAGCAATTTGTTACTAATCTGTTCAATTCAAATTCATATTGTATTCATATTGTATTCATATTGTATGTCAAAGTGAGATTTGTTGGGCTTTAATACTTTATCCACCCTGAATGGAAAATGGCGTGATATTGTACATATACATGTGTTTTAAAATACTTAGATTTTAATTTGACAACTGTAATTAATAAAATCCATGGTGCTATGGAATTGGTAGTGTTCAATCGAAACTTAAAGCTGCATTGTTGTTACATTTTAGGTAATGGCACAATAAATTCAGTGGATTTTTTAAAGTATTTTTTTAACTATTAGTTTAAGTATACAGTGTATACTTTACACATACCTAATACATATAATATTGCACATAATATTACAGTATAATTGAAAATTTCATCGTAATTATTATCAATTACAAGTAATATGTTATTTATAGTTGAGTAAGATACATTTTATTCAAAAAGTCCTCTATGTAAATATTTAATCTAGTTAAAAACTTGGATGTGCACTAAGAACAATTTCTAAACTTTCCGTACCCCAAAGAACGTGAAGAGACGAATGAGCTTACACTCACGAGATCGTAGAGATAGCGATGTGAAGTTAAATGTAAAAATGAGTTTCTATGAATAAACACAAACGAGAAACTTCATTAACAATGTACTGAAATACAAAAAGCTCCAAAGTGTTTCCATTCGCAAAGCGATAGGATACTTTGCGCAAGTTTAAAGCTTTTACGCTGAACTGCATAAATAGATGAAGCCACTATAGATACCCTTCAAAGTTTCTCTGAAGCAGAATATGAAGACCAAACTGAATAAACTGTATCAAATTAACCGCAGGTTTATTTATGTTACCTCTTAAAACATTGTTCTAATTCTGTACTTATACATACGTATTCATGCATGTGTTGTTAGAAATCTTACTTTGTTTCTGATTTAAATTTTTAGTTATGTAATTAGACGTACATAAATCGATTCAATTGAGAATTTATTACATTACTTTTTTCGAATTTAAGGAATTACAGTGGAAATATTTATTTTTGCGGTCATACTTAACCTAAACATAAATCCATACTAATATAATAAATGCGAAAATCTGTCTTTTGCCTGGTCGGCTTTCATGGCTAAACCGCTGGACCGATTTTGATAAATTTTAGAATGGAGATAGACTAAACCCAAAAAAATCCACGTGAATAAAATCACGGGAAAAATCTAGTAATATATGGAGCCAACTTTATTCAAGAATATAGAAAATTTTTATTTTTTGTACTTACAATGACAAAAATTATCTTACATTAAAAATTATCATAAATTATTACTTAAAATTGCAATGATTATCTTCGGCCTATATGATTTTCGAATTATGTTATAGCCACTTTCCCTTACAACATTAATACGAATTTCGTTCATCAAGATGTTAAATTAAAGTTCTATATGACAGAACAAGGAAAACGACAAACTTTACAATACGTAAGTATTACACACAAAATAAAAAAATAGTGATTCATTGTCATTTAAATCCCATAAAAACTCTAGCCCACACGTAGTTAAAAGTAACTAAATCATGAACATTCCTTTCGTGTTTCGTGTAATCCGGTGAAAAATAAGGATTCAAATGAGCATTAAAAGCTAAAAAATTCTAATTTTGGGACATACAAGTATGTGTATCTACAATCCTATTATCTTTATTAAAAATTGTTTCCTTGCGTGCTAAACAATAAACACACACAATACATTTGTGCACATCAAATGACTTCACGATGAATGTTATGTGATAATGTAAACATAGGTTTTCATAATTAAAATTTGAGAACATGGATAGAACATGGGGTTTTTATTTCTTTTATTTTTTATCAAATTTTTATTCGTTTTTCCATTACCGGCCGTCACGTTCGTACCCCATCATACAATTAAAATTCGAACGCTTGCGGCATTCCAATTTTTTCGCCAAAGTGGATTTTCATATTTTTCCCACGAAAATATGTTCTAAGCAAAAACATTAAATCGTTATATAAAAACACCGATTACTTATTTACGTAATAACTAACCTAACTGGAACTAGAGAATCGTTAGTCGAACTTTATATTCATGTGATTCAATTACAAACCGTATAAAACATAAATTTTAGATAATTAGTCTTGTGCATATTATCGCACCCACTTGAACCATTAATTAGTATTGTCTTTGACCTAGAACTTACTACTGGCAGCTTATACATAATTATGATCTGTAGTTAAACTTAAGCTGATCCCAGAGGTATTTAGTTTAAAATACAAATTTATAATGATTGTGTGATACATAAGTTCAGATATACGAATAGTTACTAAATTACCATTAGTCTTATTGAGAGTTTCTTAAATATGGGCTATTATGAAATATTCTTACTTTGCTCACATAAAAGTGTGACCTGTTGTCAATTTATAAAATAGAAGTTAAAGTTAATTTACATTATGTATGCATTATGAATTCCATATTTAGAAATAATGAGTTCACCAATCACCAACATTTAGCGTAGTATTTAAACAGCTGCTTTAGTTGAATTTTATGTTCACTAACTCTAAATGGGTGGTTTATTAATTAACCAGGTGAATAATTTAACCTGCTGTAGAGACGTCGCTAAACGTTTATTAGTATTATTTCGATAATTCTACGAGAAAAGTACATTGGTTTTTATATTTTATGTAATATAATATTGATATTATATTACACCAGTGCAATCAGTCCACCGAACAATGGCAGTCAAACCATTGCGGAATTGTCGGAAGTTAAAAATACTACCACAGGATGGGCAGCAGCGTTTCTGTAGAAAACTTTCGACCAACTGCGATCGCCAACTCGCCTGCCAAGCGTGGCGATTATGGCAAGATAATCGAACTGGAGGAGGAATTGAGAAAATTTATCTGAAGTCCGAAGAGAGAGTGAGGACTCGATAATACTTAAATCCGGCAATTTGCTCTATTTCTGGGAGGGCAACCAACAGTCCCAAGGTGGTGTCGGGTTCATCGTCCACGGGTCCCTTGTGAACAGCGTAACTCAAATCGGGAGTGTGTCGGCGAGGGTAGCGTATTTTATACTCAGAATCACCAAACGGTATTCGCTGAAGGTCATACAGGTATACGCCCCGATGTCTACACATTCGGATGTTGATGTAGAGACTATGTATGAGGATATCTCTAAAGCCATACATACCTCCAAGACTCGCTACACTGTTGTCATGTGGGACTTTAACGCGAAACTGGGCAGGCGAGGTGATAACGAGTTTAGAGTGGGGAATTACGGAATTGGTCATCGGAACCCACGGGGCCAGATGCAGGCCGACTTCTTGAAGAGCGAGGGACTCTATATGATGAACTCCTTCTACAAGAAGCCGGAACAACGCGAATGGACCTGGATTAGTCCCAATCGTGTAACCAAAAATGAGATAGACTTCATCATGTCGACTAGGAGATAAATATTTAATGATGTCTCTGTGATCAATGCGCTGAAAACCAGGAGTGATCACCGAATGGTAAAAGGCACATTGAATCTAAATATAAAAGTCGAACGGTCGTGACTGATGAAGTTTACGCACCGTCCAGCACCTATCCAGATCCTAAATTCCGAGAATTTCCAGCTCGAGCTACGGAATCGCTTCGAATGCCTAGGTGACTGCGTAGACGTAGATGATTACAATGACAGAGTATTTAAAAATCAAGCATTAAAAACCAAGCATTTAAAAATCCGCCGTACAAAAGGAACCAAAAAATCTCAGACTCTACCCTAAAGCTCATGGAAGAAAGGCGCGAGATGGTCTTGCAATCTCCAGGTGATGCTTCTCAGTATCGAAGGATCAGTAGGCAGATCTCAAAGTCGCTGACTCGCGATATACGGCAATTCAATACCAAGTGTGTTGAAAAGGCCATCGAGCAGAACAAAGGCTCTAAAGTATTCGCAAGGGATCTGTCTATTGGCCAGAGCAAACTGATGAAGCTAAAGACCGAGGATGGAAGGATCGTATGGTCCAAATTCGAGCTCATGGGAGAGGTGGAGAAGTTCTACGGACAGTTGTACGCGACAACACAGCAACCAGATGTAAATCTGACCAACGATCCAAGAGTCAGATTGACCCGACAATATACCGAAGATATCCCAGACGTTAGCCTGTACGAGATTGGAATGGCTCTCAAGCAGCTCAAAAACAACAAGACGCCGGGCGATGACGGAATCACAGCTGAGCTCCTGAAAGCGGCATGTTCGCCTATGCTAAGGGCTTTACAAAAGCTATTTAACTCCGTCATACTCGAAGGCAAAACGCCAAAGGCATGGCACATAGGCGTGGTGATACTCTTCTTCAAGAAGGGCGCCAAGACCTTATTGAAGAATTACAGGCTTATCACACTTCTGAGCCACGTTTATAAACTGTTTTCGAAAGTCTCGCACGCAGGATTCCGAAAGGCTTCAGTACCATAGACCACATACATACGCTGCGGCAGGTTATACAGAAGACCGAAGAGTGTAACCAGCCTCTATGTTTGGCGTTTGTGGACTATGAGAAAGCCTTTGATTCGATCGAGACCTGGGCTATGCTTCAGTCGCTCCAGCGGTGACAAATCGACTATCGGTATAACGAAGTGTTAAGGTGTTTGTACGGAAACGCCACCATGTCAGTTTGTCTCCAGATTCAGAACTCGAAACCGATCCAACTCCAACGAGGTGTGAGACAGGGGGACGTCATATCCCCGAAACTGTTCACCGCTGCGTTGGAAGACGTCTTCAAACTTCTGTCGACTGGAAAGGACTCGGCATTAATATTAATGGCGAGTACGTCACCAACCTTCGTTTTGCCGATGATATTATAATTATGGCTGAAACCCTGGACGACCTGGGCGGAATGCTGAATGACCTCAGTAGAGCCTCCGAAAAAATGGGTCTCAGAATGAACATGGATAAGACAAAAATCATGTCGAATAACCGTGTTGTACCCACTCCTCTAAAAGTAGGACACTCTACGCTCGATTTTGTTGACGAATACGTCTACCTAGAACAAACAGTCCAGTTAGGTAGATCCAACTTTGAGAAAGAGATTACTCGTCGAATCCAACTCAACTGGGCAGCGTTCGGAAAATTACGTAATATCTTCTTGTCCAAATTACCGCAGTGTCTCAAGACGAAAGTCTACGACCAGTGTGTGTTGCCAGTGATGGCATATGGAACAGAGACGTGGTCGCTTACTACATGCCTCATAAGAAGGCTCAAAGCCACCTTAAGTGCAATAGAGAGAGCCATGCTCGGAGTTTCCCTGCGCGACAGAATCAGAAATGAGGAAATCCGCAGGCGAACCAAAGTAACCGACATAGCTCAACGAATTGCTACACTTAAGTGGCAGTGTGCGGGGCAAATCGCTCGCAGAACCGATGGCCGTTGGGGCGGAAAGGTTCTGGAGTCGACGCAGCGTAGGTAGGCCACCCACAAGATGGACCGATGATCTGGTGAAGGTCGCCGGAAGTCGTAGGATGCGGGTAGTACAGGATCGGTCTTTGTGGAAATCTTTGGGGGAGGCCTTTGTCCAGTAGTGAACGTTTATCGGCTGATATGATGATGATGATACAGTATATGCATTTTATTTCAATGTGTATGGTTTATTTCAATGTGTATTTTAGGTTTAAATGAGAGCTTCCTTGAACTTGAATATGAACAAGAACAAAGAGCAATAAATTTAACAGGTATACTGGGATTTTTATACACTTATAGGGATACTCTCAAAATATACTCTCAATGAAGAACGGACAATATTCTAATTTTTGAAACATAAATCGATTAGATATTTTTAAACATAACCGAGCGATTGCTATACTCGTAGAAAAAATATTATACCAAGCCATATCAAGTGTCCTGATAGACTTGATCAATTTATTACTATTATTTAAATTCTTTAAACTCATTTCTTTCTAATAAAACTAAGGTTTCACGAAAAAAATTTAGCATGATTATTCATATGAAAATTATGTACAATAGAAGAGTTGGCGTCTCAGTGAATGTGCTTCTCTAAAGAGACTCAAGGGAGTCGTTGCAATGAATCAAGATCTCCGGCTTTTACAAAGTCGAGTAATAAAAACGAACGCATAATTTCGAAGGAAACATAATAACATGTATAGATGCCTCGAGGATTCTATAAGCTCTGGTTTTGTATTTCGATTTCCAGTCAAGTAAATATTAGTATGACATACTTTTATTATTTGCATTTGTGGTCTCCATGTATGTAGAAGAGAATAGGTCAAACACCACCTGATATCTGTCACATAATAAGTTAAAGATCATTTAATAGAAATGTTGCTTTTACGAAAACGCTCTAATAATTTGGACGAAAATCACGAAATGATTTCTTGGAGCAGTCGTCTAGAGATCTGTACGAAATGAATAGAATTATATGAAAAGTATGAAACCGAAATGAATAGAAATAATTTAATATACATAATGGAAAGAAATGAATAGAACCTCCAAGCACAATGATATTTCACTTACCAGCAAAGCTTGATCAACCAGGTATTAAGAATTACCCCAGGTACCTACCTACCTACTAGTTATTTAATACAGTATACAAACTATTTAGAAACAAACTCTACTACGAGTCGACGTAAAATGAATACCGATTTGAAATTTTACACTCATTGATTAATGTCAGTCGGAGACTTTTTACCTGCATACGGCGAAGCAAAAAAGAGTATCACATAAGTGTTTTTAATCGTTATGTATAACTAGCGACCCGCCCTGGCTTCTCCTGAATGGTAACTGTTGTAATATACCTACACAAAAACCTTCCAGAGAAAATTCTTTAAATGTTAGAGAAAACCGTATGAAAATTCGTTGCGTTGTTTAAAAGAAGTAGATAGAGAAACAGATAGACGCGGACAGCGACTTTGTTTTATACTATTTAGAGATAATGTACAGTCGCATACACAACTTTATCTACACTCATAACATTAAGTATGTAGTATATAAGATTTAAATAAAAAATTAACTGTTAGTAATCAAATTTGGATCAAAGTCAAAGTCAAATCAATTTATTCAAGTAAACCCAATCACAAGGTATTTTTGAACGTCAAATCTACTTTAGTTCGGTTCAAAGAGAAGAGAAAAGAAAACCTGGACACTGAGAAGAACCGACAAGAAACTCAGTCAGGTATAATTTTTTCAACGTCATTTTACAAAAGATTTATTAAAATACAATATTCAGAGAGCCAGTAAATGCATGTGCAGAGAAAATCATTTCCAGACTATTGTTTTATCTTCAACGAAATCGTTTATTTTATAGTATGATTGTCTAATCAATGTACGTTTTATAACTAATCTAAATATATTTTCTGTTAATTGAGTGACTTCTTGAGGAACTTTATTATAAAAACGAACGCAGTTACCCAAAAATGAAACATTTGACTTATGTAATTTAAATTTTGGAACAACCAATTTATCACGACCTCGGGTTTCCATACCACCAATATCGCCTTTTTTTGTAAATCGATCTATATTTTTCCTCGTATACATAATAATTTCAAAGATGTATAAGGACGGCAAGGTCAGTACATCAATGTCTTTAAAACGATCTCTTAGTGATTCTCGTGCATTCATACTGTAAATAGCACTTATCGCTCTTTTTTGTAAAATAAAAATCGAGTTAATATACGCCGCTGATCCCCACAGCAAAAGGCCATAGGACATTAGGCTATAAAAATATGCGAAGTACACCAGCCTAGCCGTATCCGCATCCGTCAATTGCCTAATGCGTCTAATGGCATATATCGCGGAACCGAGCTTACTAGCCAATGCCCCGATATGATCCACCCATTGCAATTTACTATCTACCGTTAAACCAAGAAAACTGGCAGACCTAACTAATTCTAACTGTTTCCCACCCAATTCTATTTTATCATGGATTCTGGGTACATTAGAAAGGGAAAATTTAATACATTTGGTTTTTTGTGCATTCAGTAGTAAATTATTAACAGCAAACCACCCCGAGACGTCCGCCAGGATCCCGTTCACCCAGGTTCCCGATCACCAAATGAACGTGTTTTACACCTACACACTCTATAAGCTACCACTTTTGCTAATTTTCGCAGAGGAAAAAGTTGGGTATCTCGTCAAAATGAAGCTGCTCACGAAGATTTAGCCTGTTAATAATGATTTTGAAAAAAGAGCCTCGGAGCCCAGACTAATACAAATAAAAATTGAAAAATATAATTACTTATTGTAACAATTTACATTTTGAATATGTAGTACAATTATTGATTACAATTATTTAATAGACGATATTTAAAAAAATCATTACTAAATTGTTTTGAATTGTATAATGGACTATAATATAAGATACATACAGAACTACATATCTGCACGCTGTATCCCTAAGGGAGTAGTCGGAGAGGACGGAGCGCCAGGAGTCGCGGTCTTTACTTCTTGATAAAGGCATTTACCTGTCATCTGTCGTACTTTATCTGTCATATGTAAAATGTTTTTGTTACGGCCTTGTAAACTCTTATTCAAGTCAGTCAAATGTGAAAATATGTCACTCAAGTAAGCCAACAGTAATAAAGATTCTTCATCTTGTAAAAATTTAAAAAAAATTTTTATCTATAAAAAAGATTTTTAATTCATCTCGCAATTCAAAAAGCCTTGTTAGAACTTTTCCTCATGACAGCCATCTCACTTCAATTTGGAAAACCAGTGAATTTTTCTTGACACCCATTTCTTCGCGCAGAGTGTGGAAAGCAATCTAGTTTGCAATGGTCGGCCTTTGTAAATTGTTCAGCATCTTTTTTGCAGCAAGCGCATGTCAGTGAATAAAGCAATGCGTCCATTCCACATATGGCATGTCTTTAATTTTACTATCACGCCACTGTTCCTCCGCGTAATCGGTTTCGCGCCATCAGTACACACCGCAATGCATTTATTCCAGTAAGTTTTCGATTCGTGTTGCTTCAATGAATACGTTAAAAAGTCCTTCGCTAGATGCTCGACCAGGAATTGATTTGCAAAAAAGCACATTTTCTTTAATAGACTTCTCGCATTCATATCGGACAAAACATAATAATTGCGCCAAGTTCAACACGTCTGTTGACTCGTCAAATTGAATGGCAAAAAATGACTTAATTTAACTTTTTCAATTATTTGCTTGTGAATATCGATAGCCATTTCATTAATATGTTTCGATATTGTATCATTGGAAAGGGGTGTAGTTTTTAATTTTTTAGCTTCTTCCGGATTTATCATAATATTGCCCATATCAATGGCAGCAAGTAAAATGAGTCTTTCCGTAGTAGTATGGGGCTTTGATTCCCTCGCAACTCGGAGTGCTACTAAGTACGATGCACGAAGTGCTGAAGTCTCATTATGGCTGGATTTTTTTATAACAATTTGTTCATTTTTCATAACAAGTAACTTACGCTCGAAGAATTGTAACGGTTTATTTTGTAAAGACGGATGTCTTGTTTCTAGATGGCGGAGTAATTTTGAAGGCTTCATGCTTTCCGCGGATAGGACTTGAAAACAAACAAGACATTGTGGCTTGTCATCCAATGCAATAAATCCATATTTGAAATATGTGTCGTTGTCTAACCTGGTCTTTTTCTTCACCATTTCACCAGACGTAGAAGGCGTATTACGTTTTGTCACAAATTTGTCCATTTTAATTTATCTTTTTTACTGTTATTTATAAAAATTAAACACTGGGTGAGTGAGATTAGATCGTTGTTGTATGTACTTGCTTCCCTGTGCTACTTCCCTAAAAATATAAACGACAATAAAACAGTGCCTCGCGTCCTTTTATTTTTATAACTAAGGCATTTACCATGTACGAATCTAGCGTAGTACTTGTCGCAGGATGCGCGGGCGGCTTATTTCACAAGTTCGTATAAGTACAACGCAGCTTAAAACCTCGCTTAGACAGTTATTTTACACTCTCAGACATGCGGGCGCGATTTATACGCGCGATAATTTATATTTGTAATGTGCGGTTTTGCGTTTTTATCGCCTGTGAGAGCCTTGAAATTTTTAATTTAATGTATAAATAAACTATTTATTAAAATATTATTGTAATTATAATTTTATAGTGAAGGGGTCGCAAGACTTTATACTTAACTTTTTGGCTTTTTCGTGGATCGCAACATAAAAATGGTTGAGAAACAATGGTCTAGATAAAGAATATTAGGAGAAAATTTTTCAGTATTTCAAAATGATGGTTAACTATACTTAGGTCCATCTCGATTATTTTACTGTAATCATGTAAAACCATCCAATGTTTTTCCTATAGAATATGTACATTTAGAACTTCAGACAAATATAACAACTTTGTAGATGTTTATATTGTTTTGTCCAGGGAAAGCCAAATGTAAAAATTTACAGTACATCGATATTAACGCTGTTGTATATCAATATTGTATGTTCTAATAATAATTTGTATGAAAAATATATACTTATTCTTACATTTTACAATATGTATAAAATACTACAATAATAATGAAATATTTATACATACATGTATACATACACAGTAACAAATACATAGGCATAATCATTTTTTGTTTTTCCGAGCATAAGGCATTATGGCATAAGCGCAACGCACGACAAAATTACGCCTTGACACCACGTCAAGTGATAAGTATTTGAGTTAACAGGTTGCTACTAAACAGATTTTTATAATATGCCTTGTCCTGTAGCAGACTCTCGATCTGTGCAAGAAGATAAATAGCCGGCGCATTTCTAGTATAAATTGTTCTTTCTCTCCCAGATCAGCATAGAAACATATTTTATCATGCTAATAGCAAAAACTTTATTGTACGATAGTGAGGCCTGGATATGCCCAAAATCGAGTGAAAGTAAGACAAATGCAATAGAAATGCGATCTCTTGGAAATATGTGCGGTGTCACCCTTGCGGACAAAATAAGCAATGAAGAGATACGCAGCATGACAAGGTTGCACGACAGTGTTATTGTAAAAATGAAGAAAGGAATGCTAAGATGGTTCGGGCACATGGAAAGAATGAGTGATAAAAGAGAGACGAAGAAAATCTATACAGCAAAAGTGAGTGGTAAAAGAAGTCAAGGAAGACAAAGGCCGACTTATGAAGATCAAATAGCTAGTGTGTTAGCCGACGCAAATGTCAAAAGCACTCGCATACCTAGGCGAAAATGTGTGAGGAGAATGATGAGATTTGAAGAAACGAAAGAAGTATGTAAGAACAGCGACGCTTGGCGCTCCGTTCTCTCTAACTACCCCGTCAGGGATACGGCGTGAAGATATGAATGTATGTATGGAATAGCCAAAATAGTATTCCAATTTAAATAAGCGAAAATGACTAATACACAGATTAAAAAGTTACTAGCGTAAAACTATAATATGCATAATACATATGGATTAGAGGTTTAAAAGGAATATCCAATGTATTTATTAAAGTAATTCAAATAAAAAACAATCATATTCGATAACAACTTTCATCAAATTCAATGAATGAAAGTAAAACTGTTTAGTCTCTCTATTAAAATATCGTTACTTACTTGTGTATACTACAAAAAATGTTACTATTTAAACAGCCTTGTTTTATTTAGAAATAGTTTCCTGTTTACTTCAAATTAACGTTATCGAATTCTTTAACGTGAGGAGGTTTAACTTATCTAATTGCATCAGCGGATAGCTGACGCGGCATCGAATGAACGGTCGGCAGGCGAAAGTGTAGGTGAGTAAATAAGATTCCTTATTCAGGACACGAGCGTTTGCAATTTGTAGTTGGTTGTGAGGTTGTGTGAACTTAATGATCTAGGAACTTAAGAGGAAAACGACAGCGGACGCTGACGCGGGAAAAACGTCATTTTTATATTATACTCTATAGTGTCTATAGATATTGTCTTCAATGATTACTGTCTATGGTGATCTTTATCGTTGAAACAAACGCTTTTAGATATCTAGATACAAATAAATCAAATTAAAGTGACCGTTTGTAATTTCAAATCTAACTCTTTTTTTCAAACACCGAACACGCATTTTTTTTGTCTGTCTGTTTGTTTGTTAATTTCCGAAACGGCTAAACCGATTTTGATGGGATTTTCATTAACAGATACAGATCTTTTCAGAGAATAATCTAGGGTCATTTTTATTCCTGTAAAATACCAAAGTTAACGTGAGTGAAATCGCAGTGTAGTTATAAATATGACACCATCATTATCAGGCACCTAGGTATGCATGAAAGTATCATTATGTATGGGCAGTATCTGTAGATATAGACTTCGCCCAAAGTTCGCCGCCAAACCGGAGTCAGAACGCATAGCTTCTATTGACTGTAAACGAATGTCAATCTGACTTCTTCAAACGTCAATCAATACAATGTTCATTTGATTATTTGACATTGACATTTGACATTAGGAACGCTGAATCTGCCGAACTAAATTAACCATGAACATATCTTCACTTCTACTTCATTAATAACTCTAGATGCCATGCCCGAGCATTAACAAAGAGATAAATTAGGTAAGCCGACGTACCTGTACCTACATACGGCACACATTTATTATCAGATAAGCTAATTGCCATTTCGTTAGAAAACAGTACCCGCACATTGTTACATTTTATTTGGTTTTATTTGCTTCACTACGTAGTACGAGACAGGCTGTCTGGATCTATAAAGTCTACGATATTATGTATGATTAGTTCCGCTCGATAGAAGTTACGCTGTTAAGCCCCCGGTCTAATATTCTTCTTATAATTGTTATTCAACATCCAAAAAAATAATTCTATGCTATCAAGTTTTATTTCATTATGTTTTCTAACTTACATTTGTTTTAAGTAATGTAATATTTTACTGACAAAAAGTTAAATTTAATATTTAAAAATCTCCAGTCTTTAACAATGGGGTTAGAAAGATAATACATACATACATACGTCGAGGACCACTTTAAAAGTAGAAGGTAACAATAGTATAACAAATTTTAGCAGTCTCCGACGCATTCATTAATTTTCTAACCCCGCTGTTAAAGTAGAAATGAGTTTTTCAGAGGGTAGACATAACTATAATATCATTATTTATTACCTCGCTCAATGTTTCTTGGTCCGAGTTTATTACTTTATAAAGATAGCTTCGAACTATATTTTTTGTCGGCGGATTCTTAAATCTCTAATGTAGTAGTCAGTTTTATTTTAGTTTTCACTTCTTAAAGCCAAATAAAGTTAAGCTACCTAATAGGTACCTATTTTTAATAATAACTCACGCTGGTCATCATCGCAAATTTGGTTGAATCAGAGATCAAACTTGACATTTCTAGCTACAGTGTCTAAATTCCTTAACATGTAAAATTCAGAACTGAATATTCTGAGAATCTATGAGAGAATTTATTTAAGAACACTTTTGCCAACTGCAGCTTTCCAACGAAAAAAAAACACCGCAAGCTAGTCGATCTATCCGTTAGGGAGCTATGATACCACGGATACAGACACACAGAAACACAGACAGACAAAGGTTTCAAATTTATAATTATAATATCTTTGTGCGGTTACCATAAAATGCAGAGAAAAAGAAACCAATTATTTTATTTTATTATTATAATTACCATTATCATATTTTTATATTATTTATATTATATACTGTAAGTGTATTAATAACATTTACCTTTTGATGTAGTATCACCGAAATACCAAATGGAACTGAACTCCAGAATTTCGTATCGTTTGCTCTATACGTTTCACAAATAAATATATAAATAATGGCGTTCATGCGTTTAGTTGTTCTTTCTTCGTGGCGTAGCGCACAGATTAGCGGATTTGCTAATGTCACGTATTAATAAGTAGAATCGACATGAACCACGTTCAAAGTTTTCGTTTTTTCTTCTTATCGTATAACTTTTCCAGTAAAGTGATAGTAGACTTTACTGAACTTCAGCTACACATGTTTATTTAGATCTACTCCATTCCTTTTACTTATACACAACTTTAAAACACAAGGCTGACTTATGAAGATCAAATAGCCAGAGTGTTAGCAGACGGAAATGTCAAAAGCACTCGCATACCTAGGCGAAAATGTGTGAGGAGAATGATGAGATTTGAGGAAGCGAAAGAGGTGTGTAAGGACCGCGACTCCTGGCGCTCCGTCCTCTCTGACTACCCCGTTGGGGATACAGCGTGAAGTTATGTTATGTTATGTTATGTTATGTTAAAACACAATATACTATCACTTTCGCACTTTAACACTTCCAAAAATGTATAAAATGGAAAATCTAAATAAATTGACAACGTCATATCTTCCGTTCCCGCCAAAAAGTCCCTCGTGCGTTTGTAACCAAAAGATACCCTCATATCTTATATGTTCTTTGAGAAACTGTTTTTACTAGTGTTGCTAGTTTCCGCAGTTCATATTCGGGCACGATACCACATAGTGGTGACAATAACAAATATTTATTAAATTATCAGATTATTCATATTTTAATAAAGATAAATACAATATTTCATTAAATAAAGCTTACACCTGTTATTACGCCGGGATAAATTATTATCTAATTTGTGATCGGGGGTTCAAAACGACAGAAGTTTAAATTCTTTAGACATAGAAAATGCCAACCTATAAGTACATTAATTAGTACTTATTAATTATTATCATTCATAACAGCGACTTGCACAATATTCTTACAAAAATAATTCATAGGCAACAAGACATTCAAATATACGATCCCAATAGACGGGACAAAGCAAACAAATTTGTAATCTTCTACTTTTTACCACTAGATAATAAGTCACTCAGTCTAGTGTGAAATCTCCGCATGACGGGTCGCATTCGTGTCTTAAATCTTTGACTAAAAAGAAAAATATTTTCAAAGAAAATATGCCGAGTTCGGCGTTACGATATTATATAACTAGATACGGTAAAGCGACTGAATCAGACTTTAGTTTATTCTTGTAAGTATTTTTTATATTTACCCATAATTAGAATAAAATAAATGTTTTTTCTAAATGTTTCTAGAACATTTGTTAGTTTTGTAAAAAAACGCCCTCTGTTGGTGTAGTAGCTTTATCAGTTTTGCTACTGAATAATTAGAGATGTGGAGTTGTTTATCAATTTATCTATTTAAATTTATTTATTTATTTATCAATTTATTATTATCGATACCTTGATATCTAAATAGTAACACCCCTACATTGCGATAGCTGAAATGTCTCCTAACTATTTTAAATACGTGGTCTGGCTATTCAACGCTAGATTGCAGTACTGACGCTCAAGATCAAAATTTTTCTATGAAAATGTTCCCAATGGCCGGCTTTATATACCCTTTAAATCTCTTTGAAAGGCACCTATTTAAAAAATTAAACGTACCTATAAATTAAACATCTAATTTCGTCTTTATTTATTCTCACGTAATAAAATTGTCTTTTCAAATACCCGCGCATGTCTTTGTGAAGCATTTTCTTGATACTGCTACGGTCGCTCATAATCTTATTCATCTGTTCGTTGTGTAAGGGATTGCCGACTCTTGTTACGTGGAACTCAACTAAGAAAACTTCACCTAACTAAACCAAGAGTGTTACTCTTTAAACTTTTCTTCGAGCTCGTCGTTAACTGCTACTCGCAACCAACTGTACTTCACAGTTGAAGTGATTAATTTATTTCACAAACTTTCGTTTTCAATTTGAGACTTTATTTTCCTTAATCAAATATTTAAGATTATGAATCAAGTCTGTTTTTGCTTACAAACAATGTTTTGCTGTGTCGCAGGCTTCGATGTTTGCATATACCTACCTAAGTATGAATATGCTCACGCTTGTTTCTCAAATGGTTACTCTCAAAAGGTAGGATTTCTACCATTTTATCATTCATATTCAGCTTTTTCAATCAATCGATTTTCTATGAGAATTTTTCTATGTACACTACAACAAAATAGAAGTATTCGTGTATAAACTATGACACGTATAAATCATCATTCATCTATCCTACCAGTGTTTTTATCGTTCGGCTGCTAACAACAGAATGAACAAGGTTTGTTAAGAATATGACTGTTTTTGGTATGAAGATATACATATACTTCGGTACCTACCTTAATGTCATAAACAAACCTGTTATTATAAAAATTCTCTTATAAGAGTTTGGAGGTATACATTACAGCACTTATATTCCAACAGATTAATAAATACGACAAAAATTTAACTAACAAAACGAAATAGATATCCTGTAGACTTCGTACCTTTGATTACCTTACAATTAAACTGAAGTCTTTACCTATGAAATTGTCGTTTAGTATACAAAAAGTTAATGTTTTATATATATATTTTTTTTATTTCTATTAATCAAAGTATGCATGCACCCATGCTATCGATGCATCTTTGCTAGAACAGTGGTAATTTCTCAATGCCCTTCTTGAAGAAGTCAGGTGTACGGGAGGCAAGAAACTCTTCAAAGGCATTTTGTACTGCCTCTCGGGTATAGACTTTTTCCTGCCAAGAAGTTGTCCAAATTTTGGAAAAAGTAGAAGTCTGTTGGCGCAAGGTCTGGTGACTACGGTGGATGACGCAAAACTTCCAACCCTAACTCTTATAGCTTAGAGACTGTCTGTTGTGCCGTGTGAGGTCGACCGTTGTTGTGTAGGAGCAACGGGGAGTAGCGATTAACCGATTTGAAATTTGAGAGCTTCTCCATCATTATGTCCAGTTCCTCACAGTACACATCCACAGTAATTCTCGTGTCATTTGGTAAGAAGCTGTGATGAATTACACCGGCACTAGTCTACCAAACAGTAACCATCACTTTTCTAGGAGTAAGTTCTCGTTTAGGGCATTGCCTAGGTGCTGAACCAGGGTCTAACCAACATGATGAACGCCTACGATTGTCAAAAAGAATTCATTTTTCATCGCAAGTGACAATGCGGTTCAAAATCTCTTCCTTTCTGTGTTTATTAAGCAACGCAAGGCATATCTCAACGCGTTCGTCGCGCTGGCGATCGTTCATTTCAAGCGGCACACACTTATCAAGCTTTTTACCTTGCCAATTTGACGCAAATGGACCAATATTGTTTTGACGCTAACATCGAAAGCTGCTGCTAACTCAGCAGTAGATTGAGTATCGTCAGCTTTCACTATCGCCTTTAATTCGTAGTTGTTGACTTTAGTTTTCGGGCGACCATGGGGTTCATTTTTCAGATCAAAATTTCCATGTCGGAAGTGTTCAAACCAATAACGGGTCGTGCGTTCTTTTGTAGTGTTCACTCCGTACACGTCGTTAATGTTGCGAGCCGTTTGTGCCGCATTGCTACCGCGACGGAACTCGTATTCCGTAATTACTTGTATTTTAATCGTGTCCATACTGATGAAAAAGATGCAAATGTAGTGAAAACAAAACACTAATCAATTAACAAATGACTGAATTTGAAAATAAAATTCCATATTTTTAAAATAAAATTCATTTGAATTTAGAATTTATTGCCAGCCATACACAAATTACATTTCAAATGGCCAGTATTTTAGAATGGCAACTTAATAGGTAAATACCTATTGTATTATGCATAAATGAAAGCTCTTAGCTGTGATAACGTGGGACGGTACAACATTCATGTCGCGTAGATATCGCTTGGGATTATTGCAAACGTCCCGTGTCTCGGGCTTTATCCCAACAATTTGCAGTGAATTTACACAATGCATACAGCATTTTGTTTGCATTCGTGACATAGAAGATTTGGTTTTTTGTCCTGAGGGATCTGCCGCGAGCTTTAGTTGACGTCGGAGAAGAAATTTGCTTCGTGTAAAGCATTACTGGTGATATTATTAGGTATAATTGGGTTTGATTTCATAACTAGTTATACTCTAATTTATACAGTATCTCGATTAGTTTTTTTAATACAAGATTGTATGTATATTTTTTTCTTTCTTTATGGCATGGCGCACAGTTTAGCGCATTAGCCAATGTCGCGTATTAATAAGTAGAATCACAAGTATATTAGTTTTTTCTTATCGTAAAACTCCTCCAGTAAAGTGATAGTAAGCTTTACTGAAGTTATAAAGGACTTCTTGGAAGAGCGTGAGAACTTCAGTTACACATGTTTATTTAGACCTACTCCATTCTTTTTACTTATACAGAACTTAAAACACAGTATACTATCACTTTTGTACTTTAAAACTCCCAAAAATATAAAAAATAGAAAATCTAAACAAAATGTCAACCTCACTTCTTCCGTTCCCGCCAAAAAGTCTATTGTATATTTTTTATATATTTTTATAAAAAATAAATAAATATACTAAATATAACTGTAAAATGACTTATAAAAGTTTATAGACTCAGAAAGTAAATGAAAAAGCATTTAAAGGTGTAAACAGTGAAAAGACCTTGACACGTAATACGAAACTTACATTTAAATGTTTCTTGAGTTTCATGTATGCGTGTAAGTGTGATGTAATAATCGAGTGCTATTTATCGTATTTCACTCTGTGGTAGTAGGTATTCGTAAATAACATAACATATGCTTGACTTTTACCGTTTGTTTTGTGTTATTTATTCCTTTAAAAATTGAAAAAGGAAGGTTAACTAAAATAAATTTATTGATACACTAAGATTTTTTTTATACCACAAAAATATCTTTTATGATAGACATGACAGTATGATGACCTTAGCATGACATAAAAAAATAAAAATTCAAAACTGAACGTGTGTTACAATCACGGTGTTAGAATTTGAAAATAAAATTTCATATTTTTAAAATGAAATTCATTTGAATTTAGAACTTAATGCTAGCCATATACAAATTACATTTCAAGTGGCCAGTATTGTAGAATGGCAGCTTCATAGGTCGAGGCCTATTTTATGAAAGCCTGAGATTAAAGATGATCGATGATTATTTTTTATTATAGATAGGTATTAAAACTTAACTACGAAATAGTTGTTTATTTATAATAAAGAAAGTAAGTTCAATGGGTTTCTATAAAAATGATAATGGTATAATTTAAGCAATATATCTCGATTACTTTAATATTATTGATAATAATCTAGAGAGATCTAAGGGAAAAATAATATAAAAAAAAAATGAATAAAGGGACGCCGTAAGCCCGTAACCGCAATTCGATTAACTGTATAATTTGCATTTAGTAAGTACCTTATTCTTCATATTTCTAGTAAAATATAAATGGTAAATTCAAGCATCGTGATATTTCTAAGAATGAGAATTTCAAATAAGTAAGATGATGTCAATTTTGCATGTCAACATTCAATATAAGTTCAAATACGCTTACAAATTAATACCTACTCGTCATTTTAGAGATTTATAGGAAAAATCCGCATATTTGTCTATCGGCCAAAATATTAATTTCAGAAGGAAAATAATTGTATGATTTAATGATAGGTTGATACAGTTGCAGACGCTTTTCAGTTACATTTGATTATATAACAATCTTCAAACATAAACTTTAAAGTGTAGTAAAATCTAAAAGATACGCTAGTTTTTGTTAATAATAAAACTTGCTTACGACTGCGGTGCAGTGTTCCTCATGTCTCATGCAGTGTTACTGCATAGTGTTAATATTGCATCGAAGAACAAAGCTATTTACATTTGGATATCGAACGCAAAGGCGTGGTGACAGAATATTTTTAAAAACAGAAATGTGTCCTAATATTTATAGTAAAATAAAGATATCTCTAGGTACATATGTACCAGCTGCTTATCTTCCTGCCAGTTTTGGGTTTGTCTATTAGTCGTCTAGTCCGCGGCTTATTATAAGGCACATTTCAGAGGACGGTGTATTTAAAAATCGCTGAATCATCATATTAAATACAAGTAAATAAATAAAATAAAATAGCCTTTATTTCTACTTATTCCTACTCTACATTACTTTTTACATGTCTACATTACGTACTTATATATTCATGCGTGCGCGCGCGTACAACATATAAACATACATACATACGCCTATATGCATACATATAACATTCACACACCACACATACACAAATATTAAGATTCTTTCTTTTCTTTTGTTAATTAAATACAAGTACATAATGAAAAATATTTTCTGTCTATTGTTACCTACATAAATGCATACAGTTACCAATTGCCCATAATCGGTATTTTAAATTAAGATTAAAGTTAAGCCCATAGTTAAGATTAAAATACCTAGGTGTATTAAAGCAAACTGTAAATCGAGCATTGCTTCCTGCATAGGTAATAAAAGTAAAGTTTCTTATTAAACCTATACTACAGCTTATTACGAGGCATGCCTTTTAAGTTATGTCTTTTGAAGAAAAAAACACAACTAGAACCTTATAGTACTTTTTATTGTTTTTCAAAGTATTCACCACGTAGCTTAATACACTTTTCCATTCGCTCAAACCAGTTATTATAACATTTATTCCACTCTAAAGTGGGGGTGTTCAAAATGGCTGACTTGAAAGCGTCGACTGCTTCTTCACCGGACTGGAACTTTTGACCACGAAGACTTTTCTTAATTTTAGGAAATGTAAAGAAATCGTTAGGGCTTAGGTCAGGACTGTATGGAGGATGGTCAAGAATTTCTACTTTTTCCTGCTTCAAATACTCAATCGTTTGACGAGCGCTGTGTGAGCTTGCGTTGTCGTGGTACAGGATGATGCTTCGCTTTGAGTTAGATTTTCGAAGTTCGGCGATGACTTGTGGTAAACAAACTATGGTATACCACTCTGCGTTAACCGTTCTACGATCTTCAAGTGCAATAATCGCAACATGGCCGGTTTTTCCAACGAACGTGGCCACCATCTTCTTTGAAGTGCTTCGAGAACGAACAACTTTCGTCGGCTTTGGCTCGTCTCGAAAGACCCAGATTGTAGATTGTTGTTTGGAATCAGGATCGTGGACATAGATCCAAGATTCGTCACCACTGATGATGTCGTAGACGTGATTTGACTCTCCTCGGTTGAACCTTTGCAGAGTTTTCTTACACCATCAGACGCGGGCCGCCTTGTGATCGTCGGAAAGCAGATGCGGTATCCAACGGCAAACTAGCTTTCTCACACCAAGCGCTTCATGCAAGATCTTCTGAATGGTTGTCCCTGTGATGTCTAATAGAGCCTCTATCTCTCGATACGTCACATGACGATCTTCGAGAATTAGTTGTCTCACAGCAATGATATTATCTTCAGTGAAGGCGGATTTTGGGCGTCCTTCGCGAGATTTGTCACTAACACTAGTATGTCCACGCTGGAATTCTAAATACCAGCGTTCGACAGTCCGCAGACATGGGGCTTCATTACTGAACACAGATGTTAGCTCTTCAAAACACTGAAGCCGTGTCAGGCCTCTTCTAAAGTTGTAGAAAATTATTGCACAAACATTTTCCTTAGAAAGATTCATTTTCGTACGTAACCTGACAGATTCCAATCGACGCTGTGACTAAAGAATAGCATTAATCCTAATACTTTCAACTGTTTTGAGATTCAAAATTTAAACACATTCGAATATAGAACAGTTCCAAATTCAAAATTGCCGGGAAATATGGAAACGACAGAACTTAAAAGGCATGCCTAGTATTAAGCACTTTCTAGGTTATGGGCTACCAACCTCTCAATATCAGGTTCCACTTCTATCTATACTAATCCATACTATGATCTATACTATATTATATAGAAGTAAACTTTGTTTGTTTCTATGTAATGGATAATCTAAAAAACTGCTTAACCGATTTCAAAAGTTCTTTCACCTGTGTTTTATTTTCAAAAAAAATTCTACCCGTGCGTAACCGGAGCGCGTCGCTAGTTTATCATATTTTTAAAAATTGTGTCAATGTCAATGTGTGATTCTGTTGTGGAATGATGCACAGTTACTGCACTTTATTCGTGTAGTTATATCATAGTTACGTGTAACTTTTTACCAAACCCCCTGACCTGAAACTTTTTTTAAATTATACATTTAAACGGTAGACGACACCGGATGCGGCAGTAATGTCATTAGGACTATTTCATGTGAAACTCGGATACAGCGAAACGTGTACGTAATCCAGTCTGTAGTGTAGATGTAGTTAATGATATAATATCTGTTATTCTGTAAGCTAACATCTACCGATAAACACAATACTATAATTACGAAAGTGTTCAAGTCAAGTTTAATTCGAGCTCGTTTGAGATCATAAGCTCAAAAATTAGAAAACTTGTTTTGATAATAAACAAGACATTTATTTGGTAATTAGATGGCTTCCATCATACATAGCATTTAGTTTTGTTCACTATCATTGCAATTTTAAGTAAAAAGTAATGAAGATAACAGATATTGTCATAATTTAGTAGTCAATATACTAATAACCAAATTATAGAAAAAATTGTTTTATGAATAGATCTTGGATAATAAACCAACTTAGTTGACATATCAAAAATATCGATATTTATCCATTTTGTAGCAGCGTCAATGGGTGTGGTGTACAAAGACAAATTAGTAACAGCGAATCAGTCGGCATATTGCTTTCTTTATTAGTATACTAGCTTTTGTCTGCAACTTCGTCTGCGTAGAATTCGAACCACCTAAGGTTTTCTTATAATCCCTTCTTATGCCGGTAATGTTCCGGGTTCGATTCCCAGTCAGGTCAATTTAGGAAACAAACTTTTCTAGATTGTCTCGGGTCTGGGTGTACTGCGAGACGTCCCTTGTAGTCGTCGTCGTCTGGTTCTCACAGCACGTGAAATGCCCTAGTTTAAGACCAGATGTTTAGAATGTATTGTCTGGTACATTTATTTATTTATTGAGTGTCTGCCTCATAAAATGAAATTACTGTCCAAAAATATTTCTAGCTTCTGTTACTCCGGTTGGGCGATAATGAATCAGTCAGTCAGTTCATGCCCAATTTTACACAATTAGTATATTGATAAATGCTAAAATATAGGTTTAATTATTTTTATTGAAGTGTATTTGTGCTAAATTTCAAGTCAAAAAATTTTTTTTTATCCGCATACAAAAACTTTGCTCTCTTCCTTTTCAACTTTTTAGGGATTGAATTTCGGAAAATCCCTTCCTATTTTCGCACTATATCATAAAAGGAAGCTATTGTTAAAATTTCATGTTTCTAGCTTTAGCAGCTTAGGCTGATGATGAATCAATCAGTCAGGACATCTTCTTTTATATACTTATACATTTTGTGTGAATTATCCACATAATACCTCTATAGAATTACAAGTTACACTTGACCCTTGATGTAATTTTATATATTAAGGGTCCGTCTATATAGTTCAGAGCAACCGAATTCGTTCATTACCCCCGCGGCTTATGGTGATAACAATAAAGTTGATTTTAGCAATTTTGGTTTTATGTTATTTTAGCGCAGAGAAATATCAATATTTGTTTTTACACATAATTGTAATTTTCAAGAAAACTACGTTACCAATTAAAAAGCCGGTTTTAGAGATTTAAGATGTTATAATTACCTATCTATTTTAGTAAAAATTATTGGATCTTTAAGATATTGTATAGACTCAGGTGTTACTTTGCGGAAATCCATTTCATGTGATGAAATACTAAAGTCTTTAGCTATTTTCCGCTCAAACTCGATTCGAGTCGATTGGTGGTTTTTGAAGTTTGAGCGGAAAATACCTAAAGACTAATAATTCATCACATATTGGATCTTTGTACAAACTATGTTTTTTTCTGGATTTTTTTTATCGGGATTCCACGGTTGTATGTATCCAAATATCTAACTCTCAGTTTTCTTATATATCGAGATCCATGTCATAAATCACACCAAAGTTTGCATAAGCGGACTCTTAAGTGTCTGTAAAACTTCTCATTAGTTAGATAAAATTGAAATCTTATCGATATCGAATTTTTTCTTTCAGGGTTTCATACTTACCGATTAATCTTTATTTGTTCATAAATCATTGAACTGTTTTCAAATATTTAACTGTATATGTTAATGCAAATATTACAAGACTTATTGAAACAAACATACATTTTCACCAACACATCACAATAATAACCACGAAATTTAATTTCGTGAAACAGCGATGCAATTTTTGCCGAGAGTAAAATGCTGCGCTTGAAACACAGAAGACAATGTACTCCTTGGCTTAAAATGATTTTGTTGTATTAAAATTTTCCCTTGCAATTTACATCACCGTCTCGTTCTTTTGTCTCTGTCTCTCTCTAGACTCTCCAAGTGTAATAAAACAGTAATAGAATTTACAAATTTAACAAAAAGCTTCTAGTAACTAGGTTTCATTAAACTCTACGCGAAGTTCTGGACAGATTTATGCTAACGTAACACGGACATTTTCTTTCTCATAATTAACTGAGAACAGAGTTGGCACGGCGCAGTCTTGCATGTAAATTTTTCATGATTTGAAAGCACATTAGTCAGAACTAGTATTGAGTTTGCACCCGAGAATTTCTCGTCGACTGAATTTTTCCCATTGGGTAAGGAAAAAACCCAGAAATTTATTTAAAAATGGGAAAATACTTTTATTAATACGAGATTTCTTGGACTAAATTCAACAACCTTGCGTGATTTTAATTTAATAAGTTGTAATTCTGAATTACTTCGTCAATGAGAGCTTTTACTTCATTTTCATTAAGTATTCGTATACCTCAGTCGAAACCCTTAAAAGATCATAATGAGTCCGTCCATCCGTTGGTCAAAGCCGATTTTCTCAGAAACCATGCAACACAGTTGTTTGTAAAATTCTCCCTTGAAAGGGAAGACATACAGATACATATATTTTTCATACTATTTCAGTAAAATGTCGCCATAATACATTTTAATGTTTCTTGCGGAGTTTCTGGTGTCAAATATTCAGGCAGTTTTTCTACTAGGATCCACTGAAGCAGACTGTCACTAAAATAAAGGCAATATCACCAAGTAAGCATATATTTAGTAGTATCATATCAGCAAGTAAGCATATATTTTAACAATTCCACATATTGCACAACAGCGTAAATACTCAGGACGTAAAACTACACCAATTTTACATCACGATATCCACTGACACAATTTGCAAATAATTAAAATAAACGCCCAACTAACTATATTCTCCATAATCCTGCCAAAAACTCCCACGTTACATAAAACACGTTAAAATTATAATGGAGTACCTACCTACTAGAAATATATTTTTTAATTTTATCTATATATAATACTGTAACCAGGGTCAAAGAATAAGGCTAAGGTATTCCTCGCCTATCGTAAGAGTAGAATAAAGAGGCTTTCGGGGTCGAGGCCGACCAATGTAGCGACTCCATTTTTCAATTCATGTGCTCCTGAGAAGCGCTTCGTCACAGCGTAGAAGGGTCTGAAGCCTTCTATAGAAGATTCCCAAAGCCCCTCAACAACGCGCTGAGGATGCAAACCACCGGTGGGGTTTGGTGAATAAAAGCCCTACTTAACCCAATCTCACCCCCAGGAGACTCTCCAGGGGAAGTACTTGTGTTCAGGTTACTTCCACGTTACCAAAAATAAAGATATCGTGGGATATTATTTAAAAAGCTTTTTATGAGAGACACAACTTCTTTTACAGTTTTAAATAGTTTATTTAAGAAGACAGTCTGAAAAATATCCGACAATAGACTATTCTCACTTCTTATCTCTTTACTGTAATTACTAAATATAAAATTAAAAGGAAAACAACGAAAACGCTTCATTTGATGACTACAAGGACAAAGCTGTGATAATGTGATAACCGTCTGTCAGGTAAGTTAACGCAATGCAAAAAAATATGATACAGATTCTCCTACGCACAAGTTAATCCTACACTTGATCGCTTTTTAACAGTTACTTGTACATTACATTATTTCTTTAAAATCATAAAATATAAACATATTCATAAAATCATTTTAAAATCATTGTTTTCTTTAAAATCAATAAATAACAATACAAAGTCTACTAGTTTTGTAGGCTTGGCATCGACGTCAGTAACTGTCAATTTTAATTACATAGGTATTTTTGTATCGTATTTATAAAGTTATTTTTGTACTTGTGTTTTGAATGAATGAATGAGTGATGTTTTTTATTTATCGCTACAGAGACAATATCAACGTTAAAATAGACAAAAAGTGAACAAAACAATAATAAAAAGTTTTAATTAATAAGGGATAATTATTTTGTACTTTTCAGTGTTTTCATTTTGAAATCGGTTTAAATTTCTTCTTAAAAAGTTATTTAACTAAATATATAACCCTTGCCGCAAAATATCAAAATTCTCGCAATTCTCTCAATATGCTCTAAAATACATGCTGGAGAGGTAGCAGTCGCTGATTCCATAATTGTATAGTTTTTAGGGTTGTCGGGATTCATTAATATATGACCACCAAAAGTAGGCAAAAAATTTTCGATTGTAAAATAATAATCGCGTAGAACCGACCTCGTAAATGTCGAAATTAATTGTGTAGCTGTTTGCATCATATTTAAGAAATTATTATTGTATTTGAGTTTTTACTACTAAAGGATAATTATTTTGTACTTTTAGTGTTTATTTACTTTATTTTGAAGTTGGTTTAATTTCAAGTTATTTATTTTTCTCTTTTGAGTGACCCCGGCCTAAATAAATATTATCTAAGATAGGTCTACAACTAACTTCAAGAAATAAAATATATAAACCGTTAGAAGTATTTGAATTTATCTTATATAAAGTTGACAAATGTAGTAGCCCTACTGTTAAGTATTTTGTCGTAGCTAAAACCACTAACTACGCGGAAAATTTAGCCCGCTCCTTTAAAAGCAACCCCTATTTCCGGTGCAGACGTCGTTTCCGGAAGCTTTACTATTCTACATACCACTACTTTCAAGTACAAAAAGTAACAATTTGTGACTGTAGTCAAAATGAATGAATAGCATGCAATTACGAAAAATTTTAGGTGTGTAACAGAGAGATACGCCTACTTATTTATGACGTATGTATGAAATGTAAATCAGGATTCCATTTAGCTTCGTCATGTTTACGTTAGTAATTAGGTATTCTGAATAAAAGTGAGTTAGTCGATTCTCCAGAAAAAGTAAAATTATTATTTGCTTATTTACATTTTTTATGGGTGACATTTTAACTGCGACACGTTGATAAATAGGTGCAATTAACTCAGTTTTGTAATTAAAGTTACTTTTGTAATTAAATTAATTTTTAAATAATGATTGAGATTTACATATTTATAATAATTAACATAATTAGTAACTGAAGAATGACAGATAAATGGTAGGTACCTACCATATGAATTTTGCTTCCATTATCTTTTCATGTAGGTCTGTTATGATCAAGAGATAAGTAACTGGTAAGTGACTGATGGTTTACTGATGATGGCGTTACTGTTTGATTCTATTTTGCCGTCTATAAGTTCAAATACTTATTACTAGAAGTGGCATAAAAATATGTTTTTGTTCCCGAGCATCAAAAGGCAAATGGCGTGAAACGTATGTCTGTGATTACATATTATTGTACATATTGTAGACCATACAACATATTATAGAACTCAATAATTTACAATCTTTAAGGCGGGTAATGGTGGTGAAAATGTGTGTAATATCTTTTGCATCTTTAATGACAGTAAAAACCATTTGTATTAATTTGTTACCTTATTAGACAATTACCGGTTTAATTCAGTGAAAAATGGACAAGTAAGAGTCAGATTCGCGCACTGGGGGTTTCTTACTATACCACATAAAATGTATGTGTTATGTATTTATATTTAACAAAAAATTGTGTTTTCTTTCTTTCAGTTCAGGATCCTTAGCGCAAGCCCGACTTACGCTTGGCCGGTTGTATTATTTGTTGTTTTATTTCAGAATTTGCTTTGTAATTACACTAAGTTTGTACCTATTACAATTTTTACCAAGATAGGTACATATATTGCGATGAGAGCGTCCCCAAAGCGATGAGAGGTTTTCAACTACAGAGCAAGTATTAATATATAGCGCCTTGCTCTGACGAGGTCATTTCGTGCCCGTTAAAATGCATGCAGGTGCGGAAAGCTTCCCTGGTGACGCCTCGAGCCCAAGGCGCCCTCTATACGAGTTATCCCTCGGCTGGAGGAATCCTCAGGCGGTCGACGATCTGCAGGGCGCCTTTAACGCTCGCCCCAACGCGACCGGTGATGCTGTAAAAGCCACTAGCGCTAACAGCAAAGAGGGATTTTTCTAGTAGGTTCGGTTCGAATCCGACACTACTCAGTCGGCGTATAGTCGGGCTGACTATCAGTGGGGATTTTTTCGCCTCTCAGAAACTAAAAAAAAGGTGATTTCGTCCGCTGTCGTCGGTGTATACGATGCTTCAGCTACATCACCAACGGGGTAGTCACAGAAGACTGAACACCAAGCTTACAGTTTTCACGATAGAACAAAACAAAAGACAGTTACATTCACTTACCAAGGGCGCCGTAAAACCACATAATCTATTTGTGTTATGTATTCACTAGAAAAAATATAAGTCGAATTCAAAAACAAAGTTATTATAATTTTGCAGTTCAGAAATACGTTCTCTCATAGTATCTAGCTGCAAAAATGTAAGTTCGTAATGGCAAAAAATTGCGACAATTAAAAATTGGAATTTTTCCCTATCGTAGTTCTGTAAGACCTCACTTTTGTGATAAAATTAATTCAACGGAAAGTACCCTATAGGTTTTTGTTTGAGAATATAAATGGAGTACACTAAAAACGTATCTTCTGATTGCGTTGACTTATGATCTTAAGAAGTTTGTATTTTTACACCTTCTAGGGACAGTCTTTAGTGTTTTATATAAACAACTGGATAACTCTAATCGTTTTTAAGATAAAGGGTCTTCGTTGGTCGTGCAGCCGGACACACGGACAACGAAGCGATCCTATAAGGATTCTATTTTTTTTTCTGTCGAGGTAAGGAACCCTAAAAATGGTAAATAAAACACGTTAATGGCATGGAGACCCTCATAATTTTAAACATTTTATTTTTTCATTATTTGTTAGGATGTACACCTATTCTGTTCAACTGTTCAATTTCAACCGGCTAGTTTTAATTAAACGTCTTAAAAGATACAGCTCTTTAAATAAAATCATTTGACTGGCCCGTTGGCGCAGTGGCATATGCATCTCCTTCTAAGTTAAGGTCCCGGGTTCGATCCCCGGTCAGGTCAATTTAGGAAACAAACTTTTCTAAATTGACTTGGAGTCTGGGTGTTACTGGGAACTCTCCCCCAGAGTTAGTTCTGTGGTACCCATAGTACAAGCTTACTGCTCAGTTTGGGGTCACACAATCTGTGTAATTGTCTGGAGTATTATAAAAAAGAAAAAAAAAATGTAAGACAGACGGATTGATAAGTACTATAGGCTTAGTGTCCCGTTGGCACCTTTTGGGTACGGAAAAATATAGAAAAGAATAAAGTACAATGCCCGTACTATTAAACTTTTTATAAAAAACAGTTACAATTTTATAATAGCGAATTTTGTAAAAGAAACAGTTACGAAAGATATTTTCCATGCCCTCGCCTTACCTATATTACAGTAATTACAGAGGAAAAATACGCTTATTATTTTCTGGGTAATTACCTTTTTCCGTTTCCGTTTGTTCATTGCGCCTTTATAAGTAACTACTGAGAGCTACTGACTGTAGCTATATATGCTTATTATACATAGGCATGTTAGAGCACTGCAAGTTCTTGTCAACTTGTCAAATTGCGTTATTGATGTATGTGTAAAGCTACAGAGAGAAACTGAATGGTAGTAGAAGCCAAGGAAGACCAAGGCTGACTTACGAAGATCAAATAGCTTTACCAAATACCAGAAACGGAAAAGTCAAAAGCATACCTAAGCGAAAATGCGTGAGAAGAATGATGAGACCCGAAGAAGCTAAAGAAATATGTAGGACCGTGAAGCTTGGCGCTCCGTCCTCTCTGACTACCCCGTTAGGGATACAGCGTAAAGATAAGTAAGTAAGTATAAATTATGTAATAAGACTTCGTAATTTCTACCGTTACTTCGGTCGTCACATCTTTTTGGCTCATTACCATAAAACTGAGGGAGTTGTTTCTTTAGAATACTTATTGGGTATTATAACTAATGGAAGTCGTTACTTTAAAATTTAATGTGATCTAATAAATAAAAGAGACCTACACTGAGCATTGGGTGGCAATGACTAAAGAAGAAAAAATTAAATCTAAAGGACACTGTCTCATACCGAAAGACTGTCTCACACTATAGTCTGTTGCGTCATTCTAAATTCTTTGCTGCTGGCGTTCAAATATACAACGTACATAAACACTATTCTTACTGTTTATGTCGTGTTCGATTCATCACTAAAGTATATGTTTTGCTATTTACTGTAATGTCTTCTCTTTTGTTTATATTTGAGTTTTAAACAAACTGTCTACGGTTTATTTCTAATTATTTTTTACCAATTAATATGAAGCTCTGACCAATGATATATAAAGGTGATTTTATTATAATATATATGTACGTACGTAGATTATTGTGATCACTTGTTTACTTTATTATAAAAATGTGTAATGAAACACATTGAAAGCTCATATAGATGATATTGAAATTCATGGCGGAAATCTATGGACCATCAATAACTATGACAAAAATCACTGACACTCAAGTGGGAGTAATTCGCTAAAGAAAGCTTTTAATGTAATTTTCAATTAAAATCCAAATATAACTAAAAGAACGTAAATTTTTTTGTGAATTTTTGAGATATTTTTGTAATGCGTTCACATGATGTTGTTATATTCCGTTATTATACTAATTGTTTCGATATCTACGTGTTATATTAGGGTAAAACCGGGTAATGCCCGTCAGGAGATAATACCCGTCATTGCGATTTCTCCAATATTACTGCATTCCCGTGCAGGCACACGTACAAAACAGGTGCCGCGACCTTACCCCACGCCTTCGATCATAAATTTGTGATCGAAGCCCCACGCCGACGCACTGGGCCCCGCTCCTTTCCCAGCCAACATCAAGGATGAACCCATGACAATTAGTATTATTTTCGCGCTTACTTGAAGTAAATTTTCGAGGTCAAACAAGAAGAGGTGAGTGTTTATTATTTCACAATTCTTACATTGTTACCTATAACAGTTGTAGCAGAATTATCAAACATCCAAAGTAATAATAGATATTGAAATTGTCTCGACAAGTTTTTAATCTAAAAATGTTTTTACGGGATTATTTCTAGGCGGGCAATGTCGGTCACGCTGACCGGTACTACCCGCAAGTAAAATTAATACGTGGTCAGTTTTTTTGTTCATTTTAAAATTTGTTTATTATTTCAGAATGTCTAAAACAAGAATGATGTGAACTAGTGGATGAAAGAAAACCTATTAGACAAGCAGTCTACTGGGCAATCTACGGGGGTGCCGTTTTCAACGATTTAAGAAAGATTGAAGAAAAATCGTGATAGCCCACACTCGGGAAGAAATCTAGTTGTTACAAGGGAATAAGAAGATAAAAAAATGGCATCTCAAGTTAAGTTGCTCGGAAAAATCTCTGGAATGAATGGAAAGAAAAGGAAAAGCTCTAGTCGAGAAAGAAAATAGAAAAATGACAAAAGACATGTGCCTACTTATTTATTGTACAAATAATATGGTGAGACATTGTAACTGCACTCCGGCACTATTCCCTAATTTGTACCTAATAATGACTCACGAATATCATTTGTATGTAATTGCTTTTATTCGGTTGCCAGCCTTTGCAATGAGTGGTCTGTGAATATATTATACTTAATATTAAAGGTCGTTGCAAATCATTTATCAACTCTACATACATACTTAAAATAGGTAAAGACAAGAAAAAAAATAAGTCTCAAAACCAAACTGAAAAAAAGACAAGGAAAAGAAAAGTACAATCGATTGACGTGAAAAAGACTAGAAAGAGAGTGCTTCAAGACAAAAACAAGATTGATGACGTAAGAAATAGAAATGACAAACCTGCGTGAAGATTTTGACGCTGATAAGGACTGGGAAAATGAGTATATTCATCGACGATTATGGGTAAAACAACGAGTTGTGGTATATATGTGTGCTGTGTGGTCTATGGGCTGACGCTGAGTGCTCAGGATGTGACTTTCCTGAGAGTTAAATCTGGAACTTATGCCTGAAAAAAGCTTGACCGATATTACCAACCTAGTGACTGGTATTACATGCCATGGAGTTTAATACCGGTCAATCATTTATTTTTAAAACATTTATTATGCTAAATTTCTTTTACTTATTAATTTCAACTATTCTGATTTTGTTAGAAGAATAGTGAGTCTAATCAGTAAAAAGATTAATAAAGAAATATTGATTATTATCTAATTTGTAATTATTTCTCCTTAAATGACCGGTAATACCCATTCTTACCCTATATTTGAGTAGTAGTATAATTCAGAGAGCACACAATTTTTCATATACCTATTCATAATTTGAGCATCGCGAGTTTCAGTCGCCCTGTCTTAACATTCATTTATCACTGCATTGATTGCAATTTTAGAAAAGTCAGTATTTTGTGTTTATTAGTTCACTTGAAAACCTGAATTTAAGACATTGTATTTTGCCTCTATCAAGCATTGGGTTTCACAAAGCAATCACTCGCGATTGGCACCACATTAATGAAACACGGCTTTGTGTTTATATAAATTGTTTGAACGGGATCGTGTTATTGAGTTCGGTAAGTAGTTTCGCCCATTCCACAGCTCATTCGTTTATCTCTCAATCCTATTGAGAGATTTCCGCAGTGCAAATTGCAGTACCGGAGTTCAACGTCTGGTATCGTACATGTATAGTGTGTCGTTAACTTTTTGCAAATACGATTAACTTGCCAGTAATAACGCGATTGAATAACATGATACATTTTCATATTTGCCTTTATATGCGAGACGCATGAACGACATTTTGATTGATTGATTTTGAAACCTATATGTCCGAGTCTTTTATATGCTTCTATATTATGCCTGCCATGCTAACCACTAACTATAGTGTACTTACAGTCTTATACATAGATATGGTCTTATATTTGGTATATTTTTTCAATACATGCATCATATATATTTTGAAAAATACTCCAGACAAAACCACAAATTATATGATGCCGAACTGAACACTACTTATAGTAGGGGAGCCCAATAGGGGGTTTTCGAATTTACTTAAGCGCGGCAGATTAACATTTGGGGAATACATTGTACCCCGTTGAGTACCTCCACCATATATAAGCCCTGCATATAGGGCCGCGTGTGCAGGGCAGCCGATCAGAATAATAAAAAAAATGGATAGTCGGAAATACTCGAGCGCGTCAGATTAAGGTATGATGGGTTATTTTTTTTTTTTGAGGATTAGGCGTCGTGAGATAGTTTGTCTGTGACCTTCAGATTGAGGGAATGCTATTGGAATACATTCCCTCTACTCTGGGTAGCTTGTATTGGTATGTTTATATGACTAATGAATTTTATTGTAAAATTATATGTTACTCTTGGTTCTTATTGTAAAATCATATATTGCTAGATGCTTTTAAATTCTATAAATAGTTGTAAAAATGTTGTAGATAATGTAAACTACAATATATCTAGTGTATATATGTAAAATGTGATAAAAGTCAGTCCGAGATCCGGGTCCGGGTGTCGAAACCCGGAACTGGTGGGGTTTCATGTCATGTCCGTTAAATAAATGTGGCTGTATTCAATTTAGTAAAGTATGAATTATGAAATGTGAACAATTTTGCAAAAATTTTTGCGTATGTGTTATTTGTTAAACGATTGAAGATTATTTATTATGTAAATTATGTGTGATTGATAGTTATTCACAGTTTCCTCATTGGTTATTATTTGAGAAATGTTACACGAATCTATTTCGTAAGTTGCTGAAGCAATTTCGTGTTGCGCTCTTAAAGCGCCGAATCTAAGACAATGCTTTATGAGGTGCGAGAAAGTTTGCGATGACTGGTTATCACAAGGACAGCGACCGTTATCTACGATTTTAAAGCGATGAAGATATTGCTGGTGATAGCCATGATTGGTAAGGAACTGAGTTATGCGAAAGCGAAGTTTGATTGTATTAATAAAATCGTTAAGAATGGTAACGTCGGGGAGAATTTATTTGGTATAGGTGCAATTATTTGGATCGGAGCACATATTATAGCTTGCTTGTTCGGAAATGAGTCTATTTTTGTATTTAATGTAGTTCATAGGATTTTTTCCAGCAGGATTAATTACAACAAAAGCGGCCCCAACCTTTTCCTCGTGTCTGCTCCCGTCCGTATAAATTTGCCAGACATTCTCAAGAGACAGTTTGTTAAAATCTTCCAGATTTGAAATGCTGTGAAAAGTAATATCGGATTTTAGAGATGGAGATAGGACATAACATGGCGGAGCTGCGGATTCCAGTGGTATGTGAGATGCAAGAAAGGAGGAGACTCCACGGAGCTTAAAGAGCTCGATGTCAGCCGATTCTGCGATTTTAGTGGTCAATGTGTAGCAGTCATATTGAGTCTCCATCGACATGAAGAACAATAACTTATATTATAGATGCACGTAATTACTTAAAGGATAAATTAACTTTTAACTTCTGTTATCTAGAAAAATAAAGTATTCCTTGTTTAACCTAAATGTTTACAAACAACATTCACTGTGACAGACAGACATGGACAACGTAGACCAATTTAGCTTTCTTAAATCACGTTTGAAGCATTGACCGTAAGCCTTTCAGCGGGAATAAATTTGTCATAAATATAGTATCTTTGAGTATTGAGTAATATTAATGTGAAAATAACAAACTACGAATTATCTAGAACTCCTTTAGTAATATTATTGTTAATAATTCGTTTGTAAATAGAACTTTCTACAACATTCTAGAACACGCACACGGCTTCGATGACAAATGTACCGTTGGTCTAGATTATCTATACTTAGAAGTATGGATGTAAAGATATGTTCGATAAACATATCGATAGACTCTAAATATGTAGCCTTTGTTTTTAGATAGAATAAGCTCTAAATTAATGAAATATTAGGTCTCTAGTTCATAAACTTATTACTACGAACGAATAATAATAAAACTATTGTTGACATAAACGTCATACACTTAGAAAGAATTAATGAATTTTATCGACTCGCTAGGTAGGTGTAATTTTAGATAGGGTTTGTCGACCACTGTCTCTTCACTAGTTGTTCCAGAAGTAGGAGCAAAGGTGACCTTCGTCGTGGGGTATAAAAAGCGTCTCGTATCCGACAGCTTCCTTTTTCTTTTCTCTCTGCTGCGGGACAAGCTGCCTCATCAAGGTCTCATGAAGAAACTTAAAGTTAGGCCACATGTCGTCTAGGATAGTCTTAGCTATTTTTGTTTGGGAGTTGCAACCCCAATTAGAATAAATGAGTTAGTTAAGTTAATAATATGTTAAAGTAGTTGAGGTAATCTCATGGTGGATCCCATGGTGAGTACTATAGCTGTAGATAAGGGCAAGCAATGATGATAGGACTAGGGAATAGAATCCTAATGTCTACATGTGCTTGTTACAGAGTTCAAAGGACACCTAAAGAAACCAGGTGGACCTCCTTTCCCTATATGTAATGAATACTTTGGAATAGTAGTAAAATCTATTCAACATTCATCTAAACTTCCGTATGAACTAATCAAAATAGTACTTAGAATGGTTTGGTGCACTACTCTGACTATCAAGAAGTCTAAGTCTTCTTCACTTGGGTGCTATATCGCGTGGCCAGGTCGCAGTTCCTGTTAAAGGGGAATCTTTGAGGACCGGGGCATGTGGGTGCTGTGATGCTAGTAGATGTTCGACAAAGGGGAAGACTGAGGAGTAGGTGCAGTTGGTGGATGACCACCTCCTTCTTTAAATTGATTAGTGATAAAACTGATAACACTCTACTTGTAACTAATAAATAATTCTCTGTTAGATATTAGCTTCATATAAAGGTATTGTGTATCTAATATATTTTTCTCTGTGAAATGGAATACTGATTAATAAGGTATAAAATGTACTTGGGTTTATGTATCTGTAACACTAAGAATTTAAATACAGTACATAAATAAGGTAATAGTATCTAAGTCTTTATAACTAGGTATATTTCTCTTTAATTTAAGATAACATAAATAAATTATGTTGTTGTAACTATAACAAGTAATATCTGAGCTCAATACTTGTAAAACTTTAATACTAATGAATTATTCTGTAAACCAATTAATATTTAAGTGCTGTTAGATAATAGATGATCTTAGTTAATATATATATAATAATAAACAGGATAATGTTGTTTAACCATAGCATTTAATCTTTTTTAAATTGTTACTAACTTTAATAATAAATACATAGTGAGCTGATTGAATCCACCATAGAGATTAAGTTATAAGAAATAAATGTTGTTTCTTCGTGTGATGTTTTTCTGGTGTCTAATTAATTAACTTTCTATAAATATCCCATTAGATGTCGATTGCAGAGGTGTACTAGGCGCCCTTAAACAAATTAGGTACACCACTCTCCAGGTGACAGTAATAATAACGTCATCAATTACTCAACCCACACCTCACTCTGCCGGCCTGAGCAAGCCACGTTGCAAATGGAGTGAGCTGTGCCAGCACGATAGATGCCGCAGTGCTCACTGTACGAAAACCCTGTATAATTTTAATGGCAAACAATCGCTGTAGTGATAGTAGTCGATTTGAGAGGCACTTGCAATTCAGTACACTAGTCCATATGCTGAAAGTGTAACAGATAATCGGCTCTATTAGATGCTTATAAATTATCTTTATATTCTCTGGGTGAATACCCCAAGTTTCTCTGACAAAAATTGCGAGCTTGTTAAATAATTTTTTAGCTTAATCAATAGTTATCGTAGAGTGTTTAATGAAATCTAACTTTCGATTAATAAATAATAATCCCTAAATATTAGATGTGATCAGTGAAATTAATTTTTTGGCCCTGAGCAACTATTTTACATTTGAGGGCACCACTGTTGAACCCTACAGCTTGTGTCTTGTCAGCACCGAAAGAGAGCTTAACGTTCTTCTCCCATTTTGTAATGACTTCCCACGCATTGTTAGCATTAAGCTCTAATTCGTTGATATTGTCAGCATGATATATAAGTAACACATCATCCGCATAAGCCTGGATAAAACACCCCTTAGGCTTACGGATTTCGAGCAACTCAGCCAGTATTAGATTCCAGAGGGTAAGGCTACCGACCGACCCTTGTATACATCGCCTGATCATGGATTTTTTTAAATTACAGTCTGTGAAGTTCACTTGCACTTTTCTGTCCTTGATATAATTTTGAAGTATGTAATAAACATTGCTAGGGCAGTTGATAAGCCGGCTACCAGGCGTTGTCAAAAGCAGATTTTATGTCAAAAGAATTGGATAGAACGTGTCGTTTGTTGCTTCTAGCCTTGTTAATGATATCCAAGCCACTGCGAATAGCCATGATAGTAGACTTCCCTGCTTAAAGCCGTATTGTCTATCACACGAGGCTCCCCTGTGTTCATGTGGTAAGTCAATCTATTAACGATAAGCTTCTCAAGCAGCTTACCAAAGACATTTAAAAGACCAATTGGCCAAAATGAAGAAGATTCAGAGTAGTTATTTTTACTCAGATTCAGAATAATTTTGGCATACGCAATTTTCCATATTACCGGAAAATATCTCAGGTCCAGACATCTATTCATATAAATTTGGCAATTACCTCAGGGAAACATTCCGTAAACTGTAGACATATATCCGAAGTCAGATGGTCTGGACCCGGATCTTTTTCATGGTTCACAGTCCTAAGACAATTTAGGATTTCACAGAAAGTAAATGGAGAGTCTGATTTAGTATCTATAGGTAAGTCCATGTCATCCCGAGCATTTTGTTGTTCCTTGCGGGATTCGGGTGTATCATCTGGGAAAAACCTGTCTATTAAAACGCGGGCTATTGCTAGTTTTCTTGATAAAAATGTGTTATATTTGTAACTAAAAAGTACAAAATAAAATTGAAGCAAAACATATTTTTAATAGAAAGTGCCATAAAATCAGAAAATAAAAAAAAAATCTACAAAAGACATGACGTAAAGAAGTAAAATATTGAACAATTAGATTATATGCTTTGTTCTGTGAGGTTGGAAAGTTGCTATTATATTTATTGTTATCAATCAAAACGTCATTTATGTTGAGTTTATTTAATTTGTGCTTAGTCTATAATTTTTTCAAAATAATCTTGTTTGTGGCTGTTAAATTTGTATTAAAATTCATATTAGCCTTTCTATTTGTCACATATGATATCACTTGATTTGACTGAAGATATAGACAATACTCAGGTCATATGCCACAAAATAGATTTGATTGCAAATTGTAAAAAAGTAATTTTTGGACACAATATAAAAATATTACTTCTACGTCAAATTCAATAGGCGATGTTTTAAAAAAATTGCCTATTGAATTTCACGCCATAGTGCTAACCTAATGCTGGTTGAGTGAGAACAGTACGATTCCCTTCTTGAGTGGATACATGTCTTTCGCAACCACTAAGCATATCAATAAAGCTGGAGGAGTAGTTGTCTTCACAAAAAATTGCTGGTCAACATTTGAAGAAGTAAATCTTCTGGACGCTAACTGTTTACTCGTTAAGGTTTTGAACCTTTTTTTGTCTTTTGGGTATATATCGCTTTCCCTCTTTTAGTAATACTAACAATTTTCTTACATCTCTGGACGCTATATTGTCAAATACAGAATATGGTTCACCAGTCTTTCTCACGGGGGATATAAATATCGATGTACTTGATGATTCCCAAATGAGCTCCGAATACTTATGTTTGCTATCTGAAAGGGGTTTCATGTCCTTTGTTGATAAACCAACCCGAGTAAATGCCTGCCTAGACCACTTCTTTGCTAAAACCAAAAAAAGAACTAAAATAGAAATAATTGTTTGTTCATTGGCTGTCACAGAGCATGATATTGTCATGGCGGGTGCTTCACTGGATATGGTCCTACCAAATCCTCAGAAGGGAAGCAAAATTAAACTAGACTACGATGCCATTATCGCTGAGATTGAATTAGTGAATTGGTCTAATGTTACTCAGGAGTTCTCCTTTGAACATGCGACGCAGGCCTTTATGTCTACTCTGACTAATATAATTAATAAACATAGTAGAGTTGTCAAAGTTACTCGGTCCTGGCAAATTTTAAAACCTTGGATGACTCCAGGTTTGATACGATGCTCACGACATAGGGATAAACTTCACCTTGACTCCAAAAAACACCCGAATATACGACGACATAAAGAAAATAGTATACAAAAGATAGAGAAACTTCTATACAGCATTGTTGCGAAGAATTAAGAAGCAGTATGAGCGGGCACACTAGAATTGAACAAACATAGTCCTAAGAAGTTATGGGAGTCCATAAAACAGATAACTTACATCGACGAAAATAAGGGGTCGCCTTAGAGTTTTGCAACATCAAATCCACTGAGCTAGAATCTCTAAATCACTGCAATGATTACTACACGTCTGTCGGGAAATGCCTGGCGGATCAAATTTTGAGTGCATCGCAGGAGACTCAGGACGCTCTGGCCTCGAAAATCAGCATGTCCTGCTCTCCAAGTCATTCGTTTTTTCTCCACCCGGTTTGTGAAGAGGATGTCGAGCGACTTATTATGCAACTAAAAGCAAATAATTCCCCAGGTCTTGATAGAATCACAAACAACCTAGTAAAAAGCATTAAAAACAATATAGTGGAGCCTCTTACTCATATTTTTAACCGTAGTCTGGCTACTGGGATCTTCCCGAAATCTGGAAAACCGCAGCGATAATACCGGTGCATAAAAATGGTGATAAAAACTGTCCTAGTAATTATAGGCCTATATCTCTCCTGGGAACTTTCTCTAAAATGCTCGAAAAAATTGTTAACAAGCAGCTTGTAGGATACCTAGAAAATTTTTAATTATTATCTTCACATCAGTTCGGTGTTCGTAAAGGAAAATCAACTGAAGACGCGGTAATACTACTTACAACGATAATATCTACACACCTAGACAAGGGTAAAGCTTGTATAGGCGTGTTCTTGGACTTGACACGAGCCTTTGACACCGTGACTACCGTGTTCCTCAGGGAAGCATTTTAGGCACCACATTATTTTTAATCTACTTAAATGATCTGTCTGCTCTTAAATTACACCACGCAGATATGATAAACTACGCTGATGACACTGTACTGATTTTCCAGTGTAGAAATTTGGCAGAGGCATTTAAAACGGCAGAAAAAGGCCTAATTCAAACTGCGTTGTGGCTTAAAGGTAATCTTCTTAGCCTAAACATATCTAAAACCAACTTTATCTGCTTCTCTAAGACAGCGGCGGGCCACCCCCTACTGACTGTAAGATTGTACTTGACACTTGTGGTATCACAATAAACTGCAATCAGACACCAACTTGTAACTGTGGATACATATCTCAAGTCAAACACGCTAAATGCTTAGGCATCATCATAGATGAAAGACTTTCCTTTCGAAACCATATTATTACAGTAGCAAAGAGAGTCAGGAAGTTAATTTACAGCATGAAGCTTCTAAGAGATGTCGCCAGTGGAAAACTGCTGAGGACTGTGTACTTCACATTTTGTCGGGCGATTATAACGTACTGTATCCTTGCCTGGGGTGGAGCATCGAAAACTGTGCTTATAACTCTTGAAAGGGCTCAAAGATCTGTACTTAAGGTAATGCTTAAAAAGCCATACCGCTTCCCAACTAATCAACTATTAAACGAGACCGGAGTACTGAGTGTAAGAGGACTCTTTCTACACAAAAGTGTCACCTTAACACAGAGAAATTCTTAACTCCCCGAGCTACGAGGATATGTGCAAAAAACGGCTTTTTAATGTATCCGTACCTTCTTCTAACACAGCCTTCGCTAAACGTTTCAGCACGTTTCTTAAACCTTTCCTGTATAATCAATTCAGTAAAATTATCACTAATTTAAAAAAAAAGCGTCTGCGAGTTTGCTGTTGCAATCAAAGACTTGTGTCTTGCTCGGAACTATGAGCAAATAGAGAGCTTTATGAAGATAACTCAGTAATGTTCGCAAGTCGTGTTCTTGACATAGTACCAGGTTAATTATTTAAGCCCAAAGTTATACACGTATATTTATGATTTTCACTTACAGATTTAATTATTATTATTTATTTATTTTTTCTCAACATAATCTTTAATTAATTAATTTTTAAAATATTTATAGCTACCTACCTATGACTCTGTTTTCACGTAATTCTTTCAGTGTACCTATATTCATGACATGATTCTCCCATATGTAAAGTTAAGAAATTGACATTTGTCAGTCGACCTTGTACTGAGTGCCTGGTAATCAGAACTATTGCCCCCACGACACAGGCTTTGCCTAGTGTGGGATGCAAAGATGCAAAGAACTCTGAAATATGTCTACTAAACACACTGTTGTATAGAATGATGTACACTAATTTGATAATTGCGGTACATGCTGGTACCAAACTTGTGGCTAGATAAGTTCTTAGATCTGTAAGTCTTTTCTTTTTTATGTGTTTTTAATAAAAATTACTATTATTAATATTTTTCGTAACAAAGAATAATTATTTTTAATGAAAATTGTATTTTATTTAATTAACACTAGGAGTAATGTAATTTTTTATTGAAGACAGTTATTTCTGTTTTATTTGGGGGAGAGCAGAGACAATAGACTTATAGTAACTAAAATATGAGACATACATTTAGTCGAGAAAGTATCGGGAAAGGATGATTTGTTTACGGTTCTAAATTCAATTTTTTGTTTTTTTTTGTTGTTGTTAGATTCGCACAACTGTTTTCCATTTTAGCGCGGAGTTTGAGTTGCATCTGTTATTTAGATTAAATACAGTGCTGTTTTTAGTTATATCATTCTAGTGTATATTGCGAATTTCATAATGGACAAAAACATCGAACAAAGAGTTTGTCTTAAATTTTGCATCGCCAATGGAATTTCGTGTTCGGAGTCACTGAAAATGTTACAGAAGGCTTACGGTAAATCGAATTTATAAAAAACACGTGCTTATGAGTGGTATAAAGCGTTGAAAAGCGGTCGAGATGTGATGGAAGATTTGCCTCGCTCTGGTAGGCCATCAACGTCTGCAACTGAAGTTAACATCGCAAAAGTGAAGGAAATAGTGACTGAAAATCCTCATTCAAGTTTGAGAGAGATCGCCGCCGAACTTTCTGTGTCTCACGAGTCGATCCATACCATTTTAAATAATCACTTGGGTATGAAACATGTTGCCGCTCGGCTAGTCCCAAAAGACCTGAATTTTCTCCAAAAACTCAATCGCATAAGAGTCGCTGAGGACATGCTAGAACGAGTCAATTCCGATCCAACATTCATGAAACGCATTATTACTGGTGACGAGACGTGGGTTTCCGAGTTTGACATGCAAACTAGTCTACAAGCTTCGGAGTGGCGCCTTCCAACTGAACCGAAACCGAAAAAACCACGCCAAAGTCGATCAAAAGTCAAAGTCATGTTGACTGTTTTCTTTAACTATCGCGGTGTTGTGCACTGGGAATTCTTGCCAGAAGGTCAAACGGTAAATAAACGTTATTATTTGGGCGTTATGCGGCGTTTAAGAGAGCAAATTCGACGAAAAGGGGAGATTTGTGGAAAGAAAATTCTTGGATTTTGCACCATGATAATGCGCGTTCGCACAAGGCCATCATTGTGAACGAATTTTGACCAAAAACTAAACAAATACCATCGAGCAACCACCTTATTTACCAGATATGGCTCCAGCCGACTTCTTTCTTTTTCCTAAACTCAAATTACCACTTCGTGGCACCCGTTTTCATTCGGTAGAAGACATAAAGGAGAATTCGCGGCGAGCACTGAACTCAATTTCGGAAAAAGCGTTTAAAAAATGTTTTGATGATTGGATTATTCGTTGGCGTAAGTGTATCGTTTCTGAAGGAGCATACTTTGAAGGTGATAAAATAAATTTGGATGAATAACTAAGATTTCGTGTATTATTGATCTTTTCCCGGTACTTGACAGAGTAGTATACTATGTTGAATCTAACAAATTATCGCCCGGTGTCAATATTGCCAGCATTGAGTAAAATATTCGAAAAAATAATACTCAATCAAATGCTAGCACATTTTAACATTCACTGGGTGTTTCACGGTCAACAGTACGGGTTCACGAGAGGGCGGTCAACAACTCATGCGGGAGCAAGCTTGATCAAGACTGTACTTCAGGCTTGGGAGGGATCTCAGGATGCCATTGGTGTTTTTTGCGATCTTTCCAGGGCTTTTGATTGTGTTAGTCACGAAATTTTAATTTGCAAGCTTAAATACTATGGAATTCGTGGTAACGCTCTCGATCTCGTGGTTTCGTATTTGTCTGGCCGGGAGCAAAAAGTGAGTGTCAATGGGGTTTTGTCTGTTGGTTCGAGGTTAAGAATGGGCGTTCCCCAAGGATTAATTTTGGGACCTTTTCTGTTTCTAGTCTACATTAATGATCTCCCATTTATGCTCGGGAACTTATGCGAAATAGTATTATTTGCTGATGACACTTCATTGCTATTTAAACTGGACAGAAAGAACTTAGATATTACCTTGGTGAACGGGATTCTGGCGGACGTCTCGGGGTGGTTTGCTGTTAATAATTTACTACTGAATGCACAACAAACCAAATGTATTAAATTTTCCCTTTCTAATGTACCCAGAATCCATGATAAAATAGAATTGGGTGGGAAACAGTTAGAATTAGTTAGGTCTGCCACTTTTCTTGGTTTAACAGTAGATAGTAAATTGCAATGGGCGGATCATATCGGGGCATTGGCTAGTAAGCTCGGTTCGCGATATATGCCATTAGACGCATTAGGCAATTGACGGATGCGGATACGGCTAGGTTGGTGTACTTCGCATATTTTCATAGCCTAATTTCCTATGGCCCTTTGCTGTGGGGATCAGCGGCGCATATTAACTCGATTTTTATTTTACAAAAAAGAGCGATACGTGCTATTTACAGTATGAATACACGAGAATCACTAAGAGATCGTTTTAAAGACATTGATGTACTGACCTTGCCGTCCTTATACATCTTTGAAATTATTATGCATACGAGGAAAAATATAGATCGATTTACAAAAAAAGGCGATATTGGTGGTATGGAAAGCCGAGGTCGTGATAAATTGGTTGTTCCAAAATTTAAATTACATAAGTCAAATGTTTCATTTTTGGGTAACTGCGTTCGTTTTTATAATAAAGTTCCTCAAATAGCCAGAGTGTTAGCAGACGGAAATGTCAAAAGCACTCGCATACCTAGGCGAAAATGTGTGAGGAGAATGATGAGATTTGAGGAAGCGAAAGAGGTGTGTAAGGACCGCGACTCCTGGCGCTCCGTCCTCTCTGACTACCCCGTTGGGGATACAGCGTGAAGTTATGTTATGTTATGTTATGTTTATGGTGGTATGGAAACCCGAGGTCGTGATAAATTGGTTGTTCCGTAATTTAAATTACATAAGTCAAATGTTTCATTTTTGGGTAACTGCGTTGGTTTTTATAATAAAGTTCCTCAAGAAGTCACTCAATTAACAGAAAATATATTTAGATTAGTTATAAAACGTACATTGATTAGACAATTATACTATAAAATAAACGATTTCGTTGAAGATAAAACAATAGTCTGGAAATGATTTTCTCTGCACATGCATTTACTGGCTCTCTGAATATTGTATTTTAATAAACCTTTTGTAAAATGATGTTGAAAAAATTATACCTGACTGAGTTTCTTGTCGGTTCTTCTCAGTGTCCAGGTTTTCTTTTCTCTTCTCTTTGAACCGAACTAAAATACCTTGTGATTGGGTTTACTTGAATAAATTGATTTGACTTTGACTTTGACTTGTGATTTCAAAGTATTTAAAAACCGTTGAAAAACTACGTCAATATCAGTACCACTGTTAGATATCACGCAATTTTTTATGGCTCTACCTTTTCAGTTTTTAATTTTTCCTGACGTTTTTTTTGCTAGTAATCTCGCATATATTCTGCTCTGCATTTACCCATCTCTGCAACTCACGAAATCATTAGAATAAAATTAGAATTATGAATTTTTAAGAAATTATTATTATCAAAAAAATTATCCGTTTAATTAAATTAATTTGTTTTTTTAATCAAAATTCAAAAGATCAATTGAACAGCGACAGAAATTAACCTGAAATTTTAAAAAGCAAAACACTGAAATATTTATTCGAATAATTATCGGAAAATGGGTTAGTACCATCTGACGGCCAATTCTACCACCGCGCGCGCTCATTAGTTTAATCAAATAGGGCGCGCTTCCACGGCTTCCTGTTACACACTTCCGTCCCTTTTCACGAAATCACTCCCACAGATTGCAGGAAAGCGAGAGGAAAGACGTTACATCTAAATAAAAATACGTTAAACTTTTTTTTTAATAAATATAATAATTCTATTTATGTGAGAAGAAATTGTAACTTTTTGCGAACCGATTACAAAAAAATATTAAAAAAAATAACAGTTATTACGGTTTTAAGACGTTTTCAAGAAATTTCTCTTTTCTTATACTTCGAACCGCCTTAACTCCGTCAATATGAGACTCGACGAAAAGATGTAGTGGCAATTTTGCGTAAAACTTTACGTGCTATAATTTGTGCTCAGAACTCTTTTGTTTATGACTTACCGTTGTAGAGTAATTTAGAAAACAACGCTTTTCTCACTTCTTTTTATTTGTTTTTTTTTGCGTAGCTGGGGGACTAGCATGTTGAAATTTTACATGCATATTCAGAACACTTATGTACATTATATCAAAAATTCAGCCTTATTATCATAATTTCGATTTCAACCGTTATTTGATTGGGCTGATTTTGCTTAACAGATTTGGAAATTCGTATATAACATATTATATCCGAGGCTTCAAGCACTTGGAACTAGGTTAATAAATAGCCGTTTAGTTGTAAATTACCAGTGGAAACAATATTTGTCGCGAGAAGGTTAATAGATATAACATAACATAACTTCACGCTGTATCCCCAACGGGGTAGTCAGAGAGGACGGAATAAATATATGGCTAATTTATTAGCCAGTTACAAGTTCCTAGAAGATTCGCACATGTAGTTTTCAAAATCAATCACCCAAAATATTGTTCAAACGTGTCGTACGTTTTTATCCGCTAACATAGCTGAATAAAGAGAATGATGAGATTTGATAAGGCGAAGTATATGTTTTTATTTTTATAATTTGCTTTCCCTGATTAGGTGATCAGCGACTTTGTCTCTCCGAGGTGTCTTATTTAATCTTATTAATAAGTTTACACTTTTATCTCTTAATTTACTTTTCTTATATTCTATTTTAGCCTATTTTTTTGGTGCTCAATTATTTCTTATTTATTTTCATACATTATTACATTTACTTCGATAATTAGAATTCTTATTATATCTAATATCCGTATACATTGTTTACCTTTTTAACCGACTCCAAAAAAAGAAGGAGGTTTTCAATTCGTCTGTATGTTGTTTTTTTTCACACAGTAAAATTTTGTAAATTTCTTGTATAAAATTCAAAAAAATTATGATATATTCATAGCGCAAGACAATCATTATAAGTATTTAAGATTCAACGCGTCACTTTACACGATAATATTTCTTAAGATATTAATTTTGTAATTTCTATATCAAGTCGCAACTACTACGTGTTTTATCACTTCCATACAAATATTGTTCATTGTTTTCCTATTATGAGGAACGGAGACGACACTCACTGCAAATATTTAAGATTTTAAAGTTTTACATTACGGAATCTAATATTTTAAGATATTAATTTCGTAAACTTTTATAACTGAAAATTTTGTGCGATTTATTATTAATTTTTTGACCATAGATATTATTTTTATGATTTTCTAATTTTTCGGAGGCAAAGGAATTATAATTATACAGTCGATGTCTTTTACATTATTAGTGAAATTAATGGTAGAAAGGAATCCGTTCTATACAATCTCTTTGGGTAGGTTAGATTAGGTTATATAAACGTGCGAAGCGAACGTGTTGGGGCAGCGGCCGGCGAAGTGACAGAACGGAATCGCCTTATGAGAACACTCTCTTTGGGTAGGTTAGGTTAGGTTATATAAACCACAACGCGTGAGCCGAGCGAGCGAAGCGACCGCGGCAGCGGCCGGCGAAGCGCCAGAACAGAACTCGCCCTGTAAGAACACTTTAAAATTTGAACTTCACATGTTTAAGAAATATTATAAAGAAATTCCTCGTAAGTGGTGAGGCCTGAGGTTGATAATATAACTGTCAATATTTTGATACATTGAAAAAAAACTTGTCTATATCATAATTATGTTTTTGTTAGTTTTATGTCATAATTTATAAAGTTACGTAAAACTTAAAAATTATTAATTAAAATGTAATTGTTATTAATTAAAATGTAATTGTTAAAAGTGTTAAATCTTGACGAAAGAAGTTTCGAAATTTGAGAACTTATTAGAAATGCCTTTTTTAGTAATTGTGCCATTTAATTATTCATTAGTCGTCAATCAAAAATGTAAGCAAATTTATGTATTTTTCAAACATGTTTTAAAACAAAGTATTGATTTTCGTTATTTACCTCCTTTATCAGAACATTAATTACTTATTTTCCTGTTATCCTACAACTCCTCAATCTTCTTTTAAGACGGAAGTAGCATAAAGTACTTCCAGGCGTTGCAACAACAACCCTCTCAAAACACTGGCAGACACTGCCCAATATCAACTCCGGAGCACGTTGCTACGCCAAACCTCCGACAAAACACAGCCACCATACCACCAACCATATGAAGCGGCACGACAAGTATGAAATATGAAGTTTGTACGCGGGTAAGATGTTAATTTGACAATATCATATTACGTGCCTTGGGAGGAATTCGGCCGAGCCTGGAATTTATAGGGCGTCCAATGTCAACTACAGGATCACTAGTAAAATACTCAGTACACCAAACTCACGTACGACCGTTATCAATTTGACATCAAATAAACTCTAACTGTCACTCCGACGCAGGCCGGGCCTGAAAAGAACACCCTACCTCGGCTGTCAAATAAATACGAAGTTTCACGAATCGGGCTGCAAGCAAGGCGCTTTTACCCGAAAAGTGGGAAATCCGTGTACACTTAATTCCATTTACCGTAAAACCATTTACTACAGTGTAAATAAACACCTGAGAGTAGTGAACACACAACCGATGGCAGATTAGAAATAAAAAACGTCACCCCCTCACCACAGATAAAACACAAAAATCACATTTAGCGTTTACATACGCTCCGAAACGCGCAAATATAAGTTAATATAATAATTTAAAGTATTAATTAAGCAAATTATTTAAGAAAAAGCAATTTACTACATAATAATATAATATTATTCTCCAGTCTTGATCGTAACCCTAAATGGTACTTATAAGTACTCACACAATATTTCAGGAATGTTTTAAGAATAAGCAGTTGTAACTTCAGTCATTCAGTGTAATTACCTATTATGTATAACTTTTATACTTAGAAGTTATCTTAGAAGCATATTATTCAGGCGTCCATATCTATATTGCTATAAATCGCTTCTCTCTCTACTCAGTATTGAAAATTCTATTAAAATCGGGAAAAATAAATTTGCAACAAATTAGTAATTCAAACTACTGCTTATTATATTTAAAATTAATAGTTTCCGTAATGAAAACACTTTTATTTAATGACAATCTAATATGAATTTTAAAATTAATAATTTTCACACTAAATAGATATAGAAAAAAAATATGTATAAGTAAGACATTGTATTTCAATAACTAATATCACAGATGAATTAGTTACTAGTGTAAATCATTATTTTGTAATGTTTAATTTTTTAACCTTCATTTTACATTGTCGTTATGTTTTTAAGTTAGTGAATATTTAATAAAGTTTTGTATGTGTAATATGTATGTTTATTTTTACGAAAGATAATAAAAACATTGTTTTTATTTTTTTAAACTTATAACATTTTAATATTGGGTGTACATATGTAAAATTTAAGACACGTTTTTTTATCAAAGATGTAAAAACATTTTCGTTGGTTTTTTTTCTGAAATAGTTATGAGGACTTCTCTGTCCCTATTTCATTTCAACACTCTAGGCACTATTCGGCATCTCTGTGCTCCTGGTGTCTCAGTGTAGCTGTTCTCCTTCCAGCGTCTCTACACTTTTAGCGCTATTCAATATTTCCGCGCTTCGGGCGTCACGGTGCAGCTGATCTCTCTCCAGCATCTCGACACTTCTAGCAATGCTCAACATTTCCACACTTCTGGCGTCGCGATGCAACTGTTTTTCTTCCAGCATCTCGACACTTCTAGCGCCATTCAACATTTCGACACTTCGGGTGTCACGTTGCAACTGTTCTCCCTCCAGCATCTCAACACTTCTAGCGTTGTTCAACATTTCCACGCTTCGAGCGTCGCGATGCAACTGTTCTCCCTCTAGCATCTCGACACTTCTAGCGTTATTCAACATTTCCACGCTTCGGGCGTCACGATGCAACTGTTCTCCCTCCAGCATCTCAACACTTCTAGCGTTATTCAACATTCCCACGCTTCGGACGTCACGATGCAACTGTTCTCCCTCCAGCATCTCAACACTTCTAGCGCTATTCAACATTTCCACACTTCGGGTGTCACGTTGCAACTGTTCTCCCTCCAGCATCTCGACACTTCTAGCATTGCTCAACATTTCCACACTTCTAGCGTCGCGATGCAACTGTTGTCCCTCCAGCATCTCCACACTTCTAGCGTTGTTCAACATTTCCACGCTCCTAGTGTCGCGATGCAATTGTTCTCCCTCCAGCATCTCGACGCTTCTAGCATTAGTCAACATTTCCACACTTCTAGCGTCGCGATGCAACTGTTCTTCCTCTAGCATCTCGACACTTCTAGCGTTATTCAACATTTCCACACTTCGGGTGTCACGTTGCAACTGTTCTCCCTCTAGCATCTCGACGCTTCTAGCATTAGTCAACATTTCCACGCTTCTGGCGTCGCGATGCAACTGTTCTCCCTCCAACATCTCGACACTTCTAGCGTCATTCAACATTTCCACACTTCGGACGTCGCGTCGCAACTGTTCTCCCTCCAGCATTTCGATACTTCTAGCGTTGTTCAACATTTCCACGCTTCGGGCGTCGCGATGCAACTGTTCTCCCTCCAGCATCTCGACACTTCTAGCGTTGTTCAATATTTCCACACTTCTAGCATTTCGGCGTACGTCATTATGATTATCTAAAGTCAATCCTGATTTTCGAAGTAGTGGAGCAGGGATTTCTTCTTCATAACTTTGTTGATGATGTTGAGATTGTGTAGACTTTGTTGTTTCGTGTTCCCAAAATAATGATGTGTCGTCATTAGGTTGGTCGTATTTCTCTTCATACCATTCTTGTGATACTCCATGATTTTCTGCTTGTCGACCGGGTTGATAATAAAGCTTCCAGCATGTTGATTTAGCAATAAAAATGACAAGAAGTACAACGAAGTAGTATGCTTTCAGTTTCGACATCTTTTCTGTCCTGGTTGCTTATAGAAAATTAACTGTAAATAATTTCTTATGAACAGCTATTTATACTGTCTCAAGAGGATAATAAAATAAGTCCGAAGTTTGCAGATAGAGGAAAAACTCATAATTATTAATGATATTGCTTACATTTTAATTTTACAATTGTAAAACATTATCATATAAATGATAACCTCCTTCGACCATAAGCACATTACTATAACTTACTTCACTTTTCAATAATTTAGTTTTTGAAGAATTACATAAAATTAGCATTTAATAAAATCGGTAAAATATTTGTAAATTATACATACCTAGACGCCATTTTTCCAACAAATGACGAGAAATATTTTTTAAATCGATATATTTAACGCGAATTTTAGTGGGTACTTACCTACTATTAATTTATAATGAAATGCCATTGAAATGTTTAAATAATGTAGTTATAGAGAAGATTTATTTTCATTCTTTTGTGCCGAAACCCATCTAGGTACCTTTTTTTTTCTTTTTTTTTGCGTCAGGCAATGCTTTATGCATCCCATCCTGCCGTAGGGGGGTGGCAGGGGGGTATGTGGGACTCCTCGACATTAGGGTGCTAGGCCGAGTCTACCCACTAAAACCTGACGGTGTTCCTCGAGGGCCTTGATGCCGGGGCAACGGGAGCGCGTTGGCATTCTGCCGCGACCCCGGCGTCTATGCCCAGCCTGAGCCGGGCGCTCCTCCGTTTGCGGGCAGTTTTACCTGCCCGCTCTCCTGGGAGGCGCGCGGGAACAACCGTGCGCACCATCCCGAGGCCATTGGTGAGGCACCTTCCCCCGAAGGACACCCCAGGCCTCCGAAGTGGCGGCTTCCGCACCCCGCCTACACCACCTGATTTTTACGTGTTTACTCACGGGTTTTTACAAGTTTTCCTTCTTCCCGCCTCTGATTTTAACGTGTTGTCTCACGGGTTTCATTTCGAGTTTTCCTTCTCTCCACCTCTGGTTTTAACGTGTTTTCTCACGGGTTTCATTTCGAGTTTTCCTTCTCTCCACCTCAGATTTTTACGTGTATCCTCACGGGTTTTTAAAAGTTTTCCTTCTTTCCACCTCCGGGGTCACAATACCCTTCCTGAAAGACTGACCCCGACACCTGACCCCCGCCCTCACGCAGAGGACGGGGAACACAACTTGTCCCCATAAATGGGGACATCCCCCCCCCCGGTCCGGGCCAGGCCCTTTCGGCACTGCAGCCTCATCGGCCCCGACCCGGTACTGAGGGCGCCGCCGAAGCACCACCCTCAGGAGTGTTTATCGACTCTCCAGTCTAGATCCGCAGTGTTCAGTAGAAACAGGGTCACCTCGAGAAGGATGTAGACATGAAGTCTACGCACTGCGGTCTTGGGATGGCAGGCTAAGGCTCCACTTAATGGGAGCTGTAAGCGCCTGTTGGTCCACCCCCTGTGGCGGATCACCCACACCACTCGGCATCTAGGTACCTAACCTAACCTATCTAACCTACCTCTTAATTAAATCAAAACAATTTTCGTTATAAGCTCGGAAATACTTAGATTTCGTATAATACCTAAAAAGGGAAAGCAAATTCAAACGCATTTATCGTAAAATATGTCTTATTATTACACGGACATAACAGTTTATCAGTTACCAAAGTTTCAACACATCATAGATCAGCCTTTCCCAAAGTGGGCGATAACGCGCCCTTGTGGGCACTGCAGGCCTAAAGGTAAGAGACCCAGAAAAAAATGGGGGCGTTGTATAGAGGCCTGGGGGGTGATTTGTAATTTCATTTAGCTAGGAGGCATCGTAGACAACGACTGCATGAGCTGTCGACTCTCAACTACAACTTGTGAACATCAACTAATATTAATTAAAAGATTGCTCAAACTCGGTTCGATATTTCTCTCCGCGTAGTTCATATATCTGTCCTGTTTTATTGAATATACAAAATAAAAATCATGTCAATCGGTCGTTCCGTTTCGAAATGAAAGTAGACACAAACAAACAAATAAAAAGGCAACAGACACACTTTCGCATTTTAATAGTTATTAGTACTCCCAGATAGGTAATTTTCGTAGATAATAGACCGCGGGTAATCATGTTTTAACAAGTTTTTGTTAAATAACCCGAATTGTGCATTCCTGTATCAAGCAGCTGATTCATAGAATACTTGTTCTGAGTTGTTGAGTACGATTGAGCGTCGAATGAGATAAACGAGTTTATGCATGTTCGTTTTATTCCTGTCGGTGCGTGCTGCTTATGCAATCCTATATAAACAACGTAATATTTATTTTAATTTCATTTGCGGTTTCGCGCGCAATAGATGAGCAGTACTTAAGTTCAACACTTACTTACGTATTTCTCAAAACAAAACAATGTCGGAAGTAAAAAAGAAGAGACGGCAATACTGTGCGGAATATATTAAATTCGGATTCATTGAAAATACGACAAACCCATCGTCGCCTTTGTGTCTTCTATGTCTAAAAACATTTTCGAATGAAGCAATGAAGCCTTCAAGACTGCAAGATCATTTGAATAAAATGCATCCAGATAAGAAAGACAAGAATGTAGCATATTTTCAAGACCTAGAGAAGAAGCATAATACTCAGCCAAGTGTAGCAAAACTATTTTTGGCGGCTGCTAAGCAAGATGACGACGGACTTCGAGCTTCGTACAATATCTCTTTGTTAATTGCTCAAAAAGGCAAACCACATAACATCGGAGAAGAGTTAATTTTGCCAGCAATAAAGGAAGTAATAACTACTGTGCTTCATAAACCAGCCGCAGATATTATCCGAAAAATTCCTTTGAGAAATAATTCTGTGCAAAGATGAATTGATGAAATGGCTGAAAACATTGAAGGATCATTGTGTGATCACCTGAAGACAAGTCAATTCTCAATTCAGCTCGATGAGTCCACTTTACCAACTAATGAAGCATTGTTGCTGTCTGACGTGAGGTTTATTAAAGATGAGAAAATATGTGAAGAACTATTCTTTGCTAGAAATTTAGAGACCGATACAAAAGGCGAAACCATATTCAATACATTGGAAAAGTTTTGTGATGAGAAAGAGATTCCCTTGAAAAATATTATATCAGTTGCTACGGATGGCGCTCCGGCTATGACAGGGTGCCATAAAGGTTTCATAGCGTACTTAAAAAATAAAATTCCAGATGTCCTTGCTGTACATTGCGTTATTCATAGACAACATTTGGTTGCTAGAAACTTAAGTGAACGACTATTTCAATCACTGCAATATGTCAGCAAAGATTCATCCTTCACATTAGTTTTTATATAAGGATCGATTATATTTGTTTTATTTTGAATTAAAGATACTCTGTTTGAATACTATAAAGCTGCGTTTCAATAATCATTCTCATTGGCAGGTGTAGCCCGTAAGAGTTAACTTGAGACCTGAGCGCCGTTGTGTATTACCTACTGCGCTCAGGTTTCAACTTAACTCTTGTGGGTTATAGTAAAAGTCTCGTTTGGAATGAATATTTAATCTCCGCTAACATAGCTCACAGTAATTAATTAATTTAATTTGAAGTTATAGTGGTTTTTCAGTAGGTGAAAAAATGGGGGCGCTAAAAAATAATTTATTCTCAAAGTGGGCAGTAGACAAAATAAGTTTGGGAACCCCTGTTATAGATCATAGTCATTGTTATAAATTATGCAAATATTCATGTTTAGCTTTGTACAGGTTCATAAAACTTCGTCCACCTGGAATTGGAAAAATAAGAAAATAATCTATGCTTTTACCCAGGGTTGAAACTATCCCCATTCTAAATTCAAGAAAAACTTTGCAGTGGTTTAGCCCTGAAAACGTAACAAACTAATTAACACACACATTGTTGCATTTATTAATAGCTGTTAATACCCGCGACTTGACTGGAGTTCTCCGTATAATTGTGATCCTGTTTCTTAAAACTCCCCCTCCCCCCACTTTTGCAAAATAAATTTAACAAAATCCCCCTCTTCTCCTCAAAATGTAAATTTCCTAAAATCCTTTCTAAGCGGGCTCCTACGATACACAATCTATCATGAGACCAAGTAGATTATACTCGTATTTTAGCAAAATACAGTGGTATTTCGCTAAAATATAATCTACTTGGTCTGGATTGTTTAATCTGACACTTACATTAAAATAAATATTAATCACAAATTAAAAATAATTAGACTCGTGATTACATCACGGGTAGACCCGTGATTATATCACGGGTCTAATTATTTTTTCTATTTTTATTTTCTAATTATTTTGTAAAATTCCACTCGCAGAAGGGGTTGGCGTTTAAACTTTGTATGAAACTGTTACGTTTTCACGGTTTTAAATTTAGAATAGACAAGGATTAAGTCCTGGGGGAAGGACATATTATGTACATAGGTTAATTTTTAGGGTTCCGTACATCAAAGGAAAAAAGGAACCCTTATAGGATCACTTCTTTGTCCGTCTGCCTGTCTGTCTGTCAAGAACCTTTTTCTCAGGAACGCGTGGAGGTATCTAGTTATAATTAATATCAAAAACTCAGGTTTGCAATCTCTTGGAGCTGTGATAAAATCAAACTTCTAAGTCGACACAATCAAAAGATGCGGCGGTTTATATCGCATATTTTGACACTCGCAAGGGAATCAAAGCCTATAGGGCACTTCCTGTTGATCTAGAATCATGAAATTTGGCAAGACGCAAGATATCACAGCACAAGTAAAGGAATAAATCCGAAAATGTATGGGAGAACGTGTTTTTCAACTGCAAAGTTAAGTATGTTTTTTAATCAGACTGTATTTTATTGGTAAATACATAACACAAATATGTACTTTGTAAGTATGTATACGGTGTAGATGGTACGGAACCCTCGATGTGCGAGTACAACTTGCACTTGGCCAGTTTTTTTTAATTCTACGCGGACGATGTTGCGGGCTGCAACTACTAATAAAAATATAAGATAAACAATCATTTTCGTGATATCAGTGCAATGTTATTGAAATAAGTAATGTCAATTTATAATCTTAATTTGTATCATTCTCGTCATGTTCACTTATATTATTTTTATTTAATAATGAGATTACATAATATAACTTGATAAATTAACCACGGCAATGGTTCGTTGTCACAAATTCTGTTCCTAAGAACAAGATATATTTGGTTTTCAGCCAGTCTTAGAGCATAAATTTGAAAATTCTTTAGAACTATTGCCATTATTAAGCCTACTAGGGGTAGAGCTTCTCTCGATCACATTTTTGTGAGAAACCTATCGTCGTCTGTGGGAGTTGTATGTCGATCCAGTATAACTGACCATGACATTTGTCTGCTTGGCACTTCGCTAAATTATAACATCCCCAAAACGAGGCATCCACGAAGCATTAGTGTGAGAATTAATCACAGCGCTATCGTGGACGCTGGAAAACGTGGACGAGGCAGTGGACAAGTTCGATGAGATCTTGCAAAGAGCCATTAGCAAACATACCCAACACGTTAGGATTGGACGTTCGCGGCGTAACCTTAAGCCCTGGATAAATCCAGGGCTCATGAGATGTCAGAGGATCCGTGACAAACTTCACTCGGAGGCTAGGAGGAACCTATCAAATTCGATCTGTCAAATAACATACAAAAAATATCGTAACTATCTCAATAGTCTTCAACACAGGACGAAAACCGGATATGAGAGTCAACAACTCCTCAAAAATAAAGACAATCTTCAAAAGCTATGGCACACAATCAAAGATATACTACTCTGTCAAGAAAATACCGGGAAAAGATCAATAATACACGAAATGTTAGTTATTCATCCAAATTTATTTTATCACCTTCAAAGTAGGCTCCTTCAGAAACGATACACTTACGCCAACGAATAATCCAATTATCAAAACATTTTTTAAACGCTTTTTCCGGAATTGAGTTCAGTGCTCGCCGCGAATTCTCCTTTATGTCTTCTACAGAAAGAAAACGGATGCCACGAAGTGGTAATTTGAGTTGAGGAAAAAGAAAGAAGTCGGCTGGAGACATGTCTGGTGAATAAGGTGGTTGCTCTAAGGTATTTGTTGAGTTTTTGGTCAAAACTTCGTTCACAATGATGGCCTTGTGCGAAGGCGCATTATCGTGGTGCAAAATCCAAGAATTTTCTATCCACAAATCTGGCCTTTTTCGTCGAATTTGCTCTCTTAAACGCCGCATAACGCCCAAATAATATTCTTTATTTACCGTTTAACCTTCCGGCAAGTTTCGAGTCCTTCAATTCCGAGTGCACAACACCGCGATAGTTAAAGAAAACAGTCAACATGACTTTGACTTTTGATCGACTTTGGCGTGGTTTTTTCGGTTTCGGTTCAGTTGGAAGGCGCCACTCCGAAGCTTGTTGACTAGTTTCATGTCAAACTCGGAAACCCACGTCTCGTCACCAGTAACAATGCGTTTCATGAATGTTGGATCGGAATTGACTCAATCTAGCATGTCCTCAGCGACTCTTATGCGATTGAGTTTTTGAAGAAAATTCAGGTTTTTTGGGACTAGCCGAGCGGCAACATGTTTCATACCCAAGTGATTATTTAAAATGGTACGGATCGACTCGTTAGACACAGAAAGTTCGGCGGCTATCTCTCTCAAACTTGAATGAGAATTTTCAGTCACTATTTCCTTCATTTTTGCGATGTTAACTTCAGTTGCAGACGTTGATGGCCTACCAGAGCGAGGCAAATCTTCCATCACATCTCGACCACTTTTCAACGCTTTATACCACTCATAAGCACGTGTTTTTGATAAAGTCGATTCACCTTAAGCCTTCTGTAACATTTTCAGTGACTTAGAACACGAAATTCCATTGGCGATGCAAAATTTAAGACAAACTCTTTGTACGATGTTTTTGTCCATTATGAAAGTCGCAATATACACTAGAATGATATAACTACAGCACTGTATTTAATCTAAATAACAGATGCAACTCAAACTCCGCGCCAAAATGAAAAACAGTTGTGCCAATCTTACAACAACAAAAAAAAACAAAAAAATTAATTTGGAACCATAAAAAAATCATCCATTCCCGATACTTTCTTGACTGAATGTATGTCACTTACCTACAAAAAAAAATGACGCGATGGGGCTTACCACGATTGTTCAAAGTCCAGTACAGTCACTAAATCAATGCAACGAATATTTTTGTAATGTGGGAAATATTCTTGCAGAAGAGAGTCTATCAAACCTCGGCTGCTCTAGCATTAGCCGCTAATTTCAAAAACGTAATACTACCGGTTGATTCCCTTTTCTTGTTTCCAACGGACCCTTTGGAGGTAGACAAACTATTGAACTCTGTTAAAAATAAAAGCGCGCCAGGACTTGACGGGTGCACCCCGTTTCTAACTAAACAAAGTCGTCATTTAATACTAGAACCTTTAACTCATATCTACAACCTAAGCCTTTTATGTGGTGTGTTTCCTCGGCGGTGGAAACTCTCAGTTGTTACGCCCATTTATAAAGACGGTAGGAAGGAGGTGCCATGCAACTCCAGACTAATCTCTTCGCTTGGCATTTTCTCCAAAATATTGTAAAAAATAGTTAATAGGCGCCTTGTTTCATTTCTGGAGAATAACAAACTACTATCTGACAAGCAATTTGGATTTCGCCGTGGTGGGTCAGCGGAAGACGCAGTGGTTTTACTGACTAGTCTACTCTCAAACTCATTAGACCGGGGCCGATGCTGCCTGGGTACATTCCTCGACCTTTCCGGGGCTTTTGACACCGTGTCCACGATCATCCTCTTACGTAAGTTGGAATGCTATGGAATCAAGGGAGTCGCCGTGGATTAGTTTCGAAGTTATCTGACGGATCGTAATCAGTGTACAGTAGTTAGTAGGGTAGGTGAGTACATTAGCAGTCAACTTCCTGTCAGGTTCGTTGTGCCCCAGGGAAGCATACTTGGCCCTACATTGTTTGTAATTTGCATTAATGACGTTCTTTCGCTGGCCATGCCACGTGCTGATATTATCTGTTACGCCAAAGATACTGTGATACCTTTCAAGACACTTCTTGGGAGGAGGTTTTCAGTACTACTCAAAGAGAGATGAACCTGGTTACTGATTGCCTTTGTAGAAACTTGTTGACTTTGAATGTGAGCAAAACCAAATTCATAACATTCCATAAAACTCGTACATCGGAGCCTCATGTTTTGCCTACACTAATCATTCACACCTGCGGGACACCACCCACGGATTTGTGTGGTTCTTCCTGTGATTTTACATGCAGTTCTAAAGCTATTGACTACGCAGATTGTATTACCTATCTAGGAGTGCAAATCGATAAAAACTTGTCTTTTAAATCACACATCACTGTGCTGTCGGGAAGACTCAGGAAGACTATTTATGTTTTCAGATCTCTATGCTTCTGTGCGAGTAGAGATGTTCTCTTCATGGTGTGTAAGGCACTGACTGAATCACTTTTGACGTACTGTAATCTGTCTTGGAGTGGTGCAATTAAAACAAAAATGCTTGAACTTGAAAGAGCTCAACGGGCTGTGTTAAAGGTGATACTCAGAAAACCGTTCAAATTTCCCACTGATGCTCTTTATGAGGAATGCAAAATCCTAACGGTGCGTCAGTTATTTATACTGAAGACAACCACTACAGCACACAGGCGAATAATGGGCTCAGTCGTCGCTCACGAGCAGCTTGTCAAGCGTCGTGTCTATAGAATCCTACAGCAGAGAACCCAATCAGCTTTTGCCAAGCGTCACTCACCGTTCCTCCACCCCTTCCTTTATAACAAAATCTGCCATCACCTCCGCGGCTTAAAACACCTACCCACCAGTAAGGCTAAATTTGTGATACGGAGATGGTTATTGGGACAAACGTATTCGCAGACAGAGAATCTTCTGGCTGTTGTCGGTTAAAACAAACGCGCGCACGTACACGTACACACACGCACGCACACACATACACACATGTACACACACACACACACTTAGCTTAGGTATTTTAACTTTGTAATTTTCTATCTCTATTTGTGCATATTATAAAATTAATACGTATTATTTTATCTTTCATAAAATTACAATTATTTGGTTTTTGACTTCAATATGTTCTAATTTATATTGGTTTTCGAAATTCGAATGAAATAGTCATAGTTCAAGGCAAAGGTCTCAAGTGTAATGGTTCTATGTCAAGGTGCAGTAATTCTATGTCTAAAGTTCAGAAGCGTAGTGCCCGTCAAATATCTACATGGTATATTCACAATTGCACAGGCACCTGCGATACATGCCTCGAGCTTAGTGCAGCGGCCACTAAAAAGAGAGAAATCTAATTAAGATTTGTATTAATTTTTAAGGTGTAATTTGTATTAATTTGAATAAACTGAATTGAATGTGTTTTATTTTATTTTTAGAGGTTTTTTAGCTAACTTTTTATTTCATTTCCTACTTTGTTAATATTTTATCATTCATAACGTGTTAATAATGTTAAAAGATACATATTGAATAAGCAAAACTTTTAACACATATTATAGGTACTACACATAAATACCAACCTTACCTCTCTGACTACCCCGTTGGGTATACAGCATGAAGATATGTATGTATGTATGTATGTATGTATGTGTGTAAATACTAACTAAAAACTGTGTGTGAGGCTTCCTCACACACAGTTTTTAGTTGTAATATAGTCACTTTAAATATATTTGCGCATATTGCTATATCAATATGTGAAAATTTTGTATTAAAGATGTTCATGGTACGCGGGGAACAATGTAAGCGAGTTTATTACTAAGATCAATGCAGTCGAACACTAATCATATGACGTTTTGAATCACATTTTATTTCTTATTAGCTGTATGTACCTACCCGGCCACGCATTACCGTGGTTCAGTAAGGAGACCTAGGAGGGTTCTGCCTCTTGTGATTATCAGAGATGATTTGTGACAATGCCGATTTTAATATTTTGATATTATTTTTTTCCCTACATGCATTATTGCAATATACATTTGTACTATTGTGACAATTTTTTTAACATACGTTAACATTATTATGTTTCAGAAATATGTGAGAAAAAGTAATAGAGGCAAGTCTAATGTTAGACATTAGGTACTAATTCGCTCATAAGGAGGTAACATAGGTGAAAGTCTCCGAAGTACCGCATACTCTTATAATCTCAATTAGATATATTCATTCCCAAGATGTATTTAAGAGAAAGATGCAGATCTAGATAAACTTATTGATAAGCCACCATCTGTCGAGTGTTCAAGTTCGAAGGTTTCTACAGATGACGGAGAAAATATATTATGCAAATATTTGTTGACTAGTGTTGCATCCGATAATGCTGATGGTAAAAGAGACCATTTCTGACGTTATGGGATGAAAATGAAATGGTAGGAAGACGTAGCTTAAGTTAAAGTGGAAAGCCATCTAATTTTACCAATCTTACCTCTCTCCTCGGTCTCTCTTTACATAAAAATACGTGCGTATTTGAACGCAACGTTGCAGTTGTTTCAAAATTTCAAAGCAATCGATGAAGAACTTTCGGAGATTTAAAATTTTGAACAAACGAACATTTACATTTTAATTTAAGTAGAAAACATTGCCTTATTTTAACCGACGAAAAAAAGTAGAAGGTTCTCAGTTCGACGCGTAATTTTTTTATGTGTGATCAAGCATACCTTTTTACCAGAAGACCCGATTTCAATGATTTTTTTTTTATTTGAAAAGTCATATTTCCATAAACAACAGAAAAAAACAAAAGAATTCATCCTCAGTTTATATTTTGATAATCCTTTTTTGCAGTTACATAAGTTGTGGTCTAGTCTAGTTTTAAAGATTTCTATAGAAAGTTGTTTTCATTTGTTTTAGTTTGTGGTATGGAATATCAAATTAAAACTCTGTTAATTATAAATAGTCTTTATGTAACGTGTTACTTTCTTTTTCAACACTTTTTTGAAATTACGCTTACAATTCGCTATTTCGCGGTTGCTATTAATTAGTAAATTATCACTTTAAAATTTAAAAAAAACATTAATTTAAAAGAATGAGAACTACGACATTAAAGAAAAATTGTCAAGATGCTCTTGTGTTAGATATATACTACCTTTTTTTCCATAAATTCTACTTTGAAAACTACACTAAAAAACCATAAACTTAGTATATTACATATACCAAATTCATGGAAAAAACACTACAACAAATGTTTTGTGTTTAGCGGTTGGTAACAATTAAAAGTAGAAAGCACTAATCGCGCATGATTTCACTTAAACGGTTTTTTTTTAATAGAATATATTATCCTCAAGGTGGTTCTATACAAACTTGGTTAACATCTGGTAAAAATCTTATGATGAAGTAAAAGATAACCTAAACATCGCCATCATCACATAACTCAAGATCAAGGGCAATAGTTAGGTACTTATTTAACGCCGACTAGCCATGGGCTTCGGAGATAACCCGCGGAACTCTTCAAAACTCCTTTTAAAGCATCAAATTGTCAAAAGTCATTGTTAAGTAAATTAGTGTCTAATTTTTACAACTATATTTGTGTTGAGTGTATTGTGTGTGTTTTCTTTGTAAGAGTGTGGGAAAATAAAATAAACTGCTTACGCCATCTAGAGGATTTTTATTGTCCATTTAGAACTTTCTAAACGGACATCAACCCCTTAGGTGATCTATATGTAGTTGCCAAAATTATAAACGTTAACACAATAACTTCATAAAGAAAATATCAATAATGAAGTAATCAATTTATTATGATATTTTTATGTGTTTTAAAAATGATGAAAATAAAATGTTTAAAAAAATACCCAGACCGTTACGTAGAGTTCAACATCGAAGTGACCCGGTATTAAAAGGTAAGATAATTTTTATAGTAGTTTCTTGTTTCAAACACAGAATTATCCAGAACTGGACTTATCAGGGATATCTAAATTTTTTACAAATAATCATAACGGTGAATAATTATTCTAAATGTGTTTTACGCTGTCATTATTTAATCCTCCGGATTTCCGGAGGAATCACTGGTTGAATATTTTCGACGACAAGCACATGATAATTATTACTGCTATAAAATTGATAAAAATGATATATATCATTGAGTAAGTATAAAGAACAGTATTAATAAAATGTCTATATGTGTAGGTAGTAAAGTAATCGTGAACTTTTAAATCAGAAAAAACTGTTTACAACTAATATAAATATTTATTTTTCTTCTCTAAATTATGTGAATACAATTAATAAATGCAATTGAACATAAATAAATAATTACGTCTCCATTCTGCGACACTAATTTTATAACACAATTCTTATTCCTCATCAATCGTTTCAATATCGTCTGAAATATGATGTAAATCTTCTTCTGAATCAAACATTTCAACACTCCTAGTCTTCCGAGGACTTATTCTTTGCCACGGCTGAGTCTTGACATTTGGATTCCAGTTAGGGATTATAACATCTCGGTGTGTGGGTAGCTTAGGTAAGCCAGACACATGGACGTCTCGAGCCGTTCTAGCGTAAATAGGGTAAGGCTGTCGCGGAGTAGAAAACGGCTTTGGGTTGAATGGATTCACAGGCTTGGGAAAGGTGGGTGATGGATGCAAGATGTCACTTGGTGTGGGTAATCTGATTTCTCTCGCATTACGTCGGTTGTAGCCAGGATGCGTCCTTCCGGTATCACGAGAACCACTCGATGTTGTGTGACTCCCACCTCCACGTCTAGCACTGGGAGAGTCTACACTTCTGGCGTATCTTCTGTTGGGATCCAACCTTATATCATCAATGTATGTCGGCAATGTGGGATTTTCGTTGTAGTAGTCGCCATCAACTTCTCGAACATTTCGTATGATAGGTCCTCTTGAAACGGGTGGTCTATATGTTGGCAGAATTATTCTTGGTTTGTTAATATCTGGTCTAAAAGTAGGTTGTATAAAACGTTGACATGAGGTTTCGGTAAGGAATATTACAAGAAGTACTCCCAATGCGACTGTTAATTTTGCCATTTTTAGAGAAATGACTGTTATTACACTTCGACACTTCTTTTCGAAATGATAATCGTTGCTGTTAATAAACAGTATTTATATTGCTCGTTGAGGAAATCAGTACATAAATATTGTTGCAGAAACAGGGAATCACCGAGCAGTCTGCTACATAAGAACACCGCATAGTAGGTATATATACTTACGATAATAATATTAGTGTTGATTGTTGACATAATTTACTCATCCTAAGTATAATGATTAATGTTAACAGAATAATGTTTTATACATACCTAATGAAACTGTCTGTCACTAGATTGTGAGCAAAAGGTTTCAGTTTTCATTTCCGGTTAGATAATTCAAGAAACCAGTGTACTCAACTGTTTTCGTGTCGGACGTAGGTATTAAAAATGATGTTATGGTACACTAATTTTATCTGTAATCTTGGAGTATTTAAAATAAATAAGATATATGTACATATGCGCATGGGTATTCCTAATTGCGAAATCTGAATTATCTGAAATGATTTGTCCAAGGAAACCGTGTAGATTTTTGACATATTTGTATGAATTACGATTATATAATAGTCTAAATTTTAAATAATATTAAGGATATAATTATAATATTAAGTATATTTAAGTCCAAATACTACTTGTTGCTGGAAATTTTCCCCGAATCCATATCCATACCACAGATTAATTAGTTTACTACCGTAAATCCATACTATCAATACGAATATTATAAATGCGAAAATCTGTCTGTCTGCTTGGTTTTCATGAAATTTGACATGGAGATAGTTTGACACCAGAAGACAGACAAAGGCTACTTTTTTTCAAAAATCTACCCCCAAAGGAGTGAAAAGGGGGATGAAACTTTGTATGAGAAATGCTAAACCACTGAACCGATTAAGATGAAATTTTGTACACAGATAAACCTTTTCTGTTAAACAAACATAGACTTCTTTTTTATCCAACATCTACTTCTGAAGGGGTGAAAAGGGGATGATACTTTATAAGGGAAATGCTACACCGCCGAATCCATTAAAGTGACATTTGGTACAGAGATAAACCTTTTCTATTAAAAAAACCATAGATTTTTATCAAAAATATTCCCCTATAGGAGTGAAAAGGGGGATGAAACTTTATAGGGGAAATGCTAAACCACTGAACCGATTATGATGAAATTTGGTACAGAGATAGTATGTGCCCGAAAACAATTTTTTTTTTCAAAAAATGACTTAGTTTTTCACACATCATCATCATAAATTCAATATGCCGGATGTTCCATAGTAGGAAATAACTTTTTTGTTCAACACGAACAATATGGGTATCAAATGAAATGGAATACGCAGGGAATGGTTTCTGTATATGTGATGTCATCATAAATCCAATATGGCGGATGTTCCATAACAGGAAATAACTTTGTTGTTCAACACGAGCAATATGGGTATCAAATGAAATGAAATACGCAGGGGATGGTTTTTGTAGGTATATTTGACGTCATCATAAATCCAATATGGCGGATGTTCCATAATAAGAAATAAGTTTTTTGTTCAACACCAACAATATGGATGTCAATTGAAATGGAATACGCAGGGGAAGGGTTTTTGCATATATGACGTCATCATAAATCCAATATGGTGGATGTTCCATAATAGAAAATAACAATTGATACCTAATCAAATGAAATGGAATACGCAGGGGAAGGTTTATGTATATGTGACGTCATCATAAATCCAACATGGCGGATGCTCCGCGACAGGAAGTAACTTTTTTCAAGACCTTCATCAAAATTGGTATCAAATGAAATGGGATACGCAGGGGAAAGTTTCTGAATACGTGACGTCATCATAAATCCAACAAGGCCGATGCTCCGCGATAGGATGTAACTTTTTCAAGACTTCCAACAATATAGGTATCAAATAAAATGGGATACACAGGAGGTTTCTGTTCATTTGACGTCATCGTAAAACCAATACGGCGAATGCTCCGCGATAGGAACTAACTTTTTTCTAGACCTCCAGCAATATGGGTATCAAATGAAATGGGATACACAAAGAGGTTTCTATATATTAGCTTAGACCTTATTAAAATAAAACATCCACCTGCTCCTTGGTTGATACCTCACATGAAACACATGATGTCTCAGCGCGATAAGGCTAAGATAAAGTACAAAAAGAACATGACAGAAGAGAACTTATTCATCTATAAAAAATGACGTAACATTTGCAACCGAATGTGTAGAGATGCTAAACGGAATTATATTCACACATCTCTTGAACACGTTAATTCTAATCAACTTTGGAGGTTTTTGAAATCATTCGGTGTGGGTAAAATTAATAACAACGTGGACAGTGCTTTGGACTTGAACAAGTTAAATGATCATTTCTCTACCCCTTTCGTTACTTTAGACTCTTTGACTAAAGCCTCATCACTTTATATTCTATGTACTTCATTTCCTTCACGCAATTATGCTCCTTTTTCTTTTCATGAAATTACAGTAAATGAAGTCAAGATGTACCTGAATTCAATTACTACTAAAGCTGTTGGTAGCGACAATTTGAGTCGTGGTATGCTACTTCTCATCCTAAATGATTTTGCTCCTATTCTCACACGTATTCTCAATTTCTCTCTAAGTACCCACACTTTTCCTACAGCATGGAAGATGGCGCATGTTATACTCGTGCCTAAAGTCTCTTAACCCTCTTCATTCTCTCAATATCGGCCTATTTCTATTCTTCCCGTTCTTTCTAAGGTTTTAGAAAGTGTAATACACAAGCAACTTCATTCTTTTCTCTGCGCCAATAGTCTTCTCAATACGTATCAATCTGGTTTTCGTCCTTTCCATAGTACGGTGAGTGCATTACTGAAACTCACGGATGATATTCGTCAGGCTATGGACAATAAAAAGTTCACCATTTTCACTTTGCTTGACTTCAGTAATGTATTCAATTCGTTGACTACGATATCCTTCTAGGTATTATTCGCTCACTTAATGTATCTTCTTCTGTTGTCACTTGGTTAGATTCATACCTTCGTGGACGCAAACAGTGTATAAAAACTGCCATTGCTTCGTCTGACTGATTGAGATTGGTCCCATTTCAATTTCACTGGTATTGGAGCTTAATAATGCGACCTGGTTATAACCTTTACTTATATTATCGAGTCTCTTGTATGTCATTGCATTCTAGAATTAGAAAAGAAGTTAATTGTAGTACCCTAGATATTTATTTAGGCCACGTTCACTCAAAATCGAGAAATAAAGAATTGAAGAAAAAAATTAAACCGACTTCAAAAAAAAAACACTGAGAAGTACAAAATTACGAACCTTTACTGATTAAAACTCAACTACAAAAATAACTTTATAAATACGATATAAATACCAATATAATAAAAACAGTTATTGAAATCGGTGCCAAATCAATGTGCAACAACCATTGTCATAGCAACAACAGAAAATCTATTAGTTTGGTAGGCTTGGTACCGACTTCAGATTTATTCAAGATTTTCAGGTTTATTTGAGTAAACCCAGCTGCAAGACACTTTTGAAAGTCAAATCTTCAAGTCAAATCTTCGATTAAAAAAATTATGTAGTGAGAAGATCCGAGAAGAAACTCAGATTTCAATGTGCATATCTTATTTCCAATTTTCATTATTTTTTTTCAGGTTTCTCTGAGCGATAAGTGCTCTTAAGGATAACTTCGGCGAAAAAGGATTGATGTAAGCACTTTTTCAGTTTTCATCTGATACAACGCACGAAGACCCAAAAAAATTTGGTTTTTTGATTTTTTTATTAAGCTTCCAAAACTATTCCCCAAAAGTCGAAACCCAATTTTTGATATTCAGGTCAAATAGTTTGACATCGAAGATTGTGACAGACAAACAGATCACACCAAGACCGAGAACTTATAAACGTCGTGTAATTAAAAAATTAAACCTACTGTGCTACTTTAGGTAATTAATGAAGTATAAAGTCAATAGTTACTTCTCGACAAATAAAAAATTATCTACATAACTAATTAAGAAATGAATCTAATTACAAAGATAGGTGTTCATTTAGTTTAATGACTTACTAAAAATTAATAATTATTTATAATTTTCAAAATTAATCTGTCTGAAACAATAGTTTTGTTTGTGTTAGAGAATGAATAATTAATGACCGTAGGATTGAAAATAAAAAACAGACCATGTTACTCGCTGATGTATAGGTGATGATGAATGTAGCTTTCTATAAGTGAAAGAATTTTTGAAATTGGTTGAGTAGTTTTTAAGTTTATCCATCCACAAACAAAGTTTACCTCTTTATAATACATATTATATGATATAAACAAGCAAACACAAATATATATATAATATTTAATATTTGCCTATATTTGTGTTTGCTTGTGCTTATGCTTGTGCTTATATATATAAATATATATATATATTTATCGAAAAGGGTTCCATTTTTGCCTTTTTGACTACAGAACCCTAAACATTTATTTTTTACCACCCTTTCTTTAGATTGTTATCTCAGTAATTTAAATATTAAGAAGTACCTACTCGTTCTACATGGAAAAGCATTAAGTAACCTTCATTGTTTATGTGAATAAACCGAGGAATGGCGATCAATCATTAAATGTACCTACATAGCTACCTATGACAGAAACATTCCATATTTGCGAAAAAGTCCCGGCATGCACTTTGTTTTATTAACCTCTGTTATCTGTACATAATACAACAGTAAACTTAGCAGTCGTTAATTGTTTGTTTAACTTTTCCTCATATTGATTACGTGTTTGATTACTGTTACAAGGTAAATAACCTCTGATTAGGTTTATCCCGCAGTCCCGAGGACATGGAAGTATTAAAGTAATTTGTACTTGAGTTATATTATCATATATAATACCTGAATCGTGAATAAATGAAATATTTTTGTTAAAGTATTAATTGTTGGATTCCTTTTGATTTCCCGAGAAACATTAATTAATATTAAATATTTTAAAAGACTTTTTTTAATGTCAAAGAAATTTTGTAAACCTTTCAATATAAGTACTTTCCTAATAAAACTGTACATTTTATTATGCTGAAAAATTGGTACTTCACTAAAAACATCACGAGATCATAAGCTTTCACACGCGGCCTCGCTCTGGCAGGGGCCTCGCGCAACAATCCGAGTGGAAAAAAGTTAATGTTTAATACCTACTTTTTATTTTATTCTTAGCTATTGGTTACAGCAATTAAATAAATATGGCCAATTCATAGTATGTAAAGTGAAATTAAAATTATTAAAATTAATTTATATTAGAATGTATTACTAAGTGCCTATATAATTTCTCAGATTTATTAAATGTCACATTCATATAAAAAGATTATTAAGCTGAGTAAGACAGCGAATAATATTATTTTTTTGTAATTTGAGAATAAAAATAAAATATATAATTCGTTATTATTTATTCGAATCTTGCGCTTTACAAAACTCAAGTGAACGTGAACTTTTGTAAATCTGCTACCATTGCGTTACTCGTCCATTATAAGAAATACATACATACATTTCTTTACGGTGTATCCCTAACGGGGTAGTCAGAGAGGACGGAGTGCCAAGCGTTGCGGTGCTCGTAGTTATTTATAAGAAATACTTGATTTTTTGCTAATAAAACAAAAAGTTGAGCTTGTATCCAAAAAATTTAAATGGGAAAGTTGTAGGTATTAAAATTAACCTTCGATTGATGTTCTGTATAATATCGATTTTTGCCTTATAAATGGAGAAAAGCTGTTCCACATCGTGGAACAATTTTTTGGAGCTCTATTTCTTCGTTAAGAGTTGTTTTAACTTTAAGTAAATAAATTGCACCGCAAAAAATTTTTTTTTTAAACTTTTTAAAACTGTCGTATATTATCGAAAAAAATCGCTCTCAGTAAAAACGTAGCTTATAAAAAACAAAAAGAATGCTGGGTTTATGGTATCTGTAGACCCAATACAAACGGAGTAACAGCTTGTTGAAGGTTGGTTCTTATTCGTCAAAATCGAAAGCTTCAACGTGAAATAACCAAAAAATAATGCATTTGTCGGGTAAAACTCATACAACCTTTTTTGAAGTGCTTACAAAGCCTTTATTTTTGTTTTTATAAAAGTCCCTAGCATCAAAACTAAGCAAGTTAAGACGAAAATAAAGTTGGTTCCTATTTTTTCGGCGACAAAAAAATATGAATATCACCCCGTAATTACCACCCCAATTGAAAATAATCATTACTACTTTACAATTAACTTTTTATGTATTTGTAATATGGTGCTCTGTCCGCATTGTAGGCAGTGTGAATATATCTAACACTGCCAAAATGGCCTTCCACAATGCGCTGTTGGCACCAACACCGCATTAAAATTTTAACTTTATTGTATAGCAGTGAGGCCTGGATATGCCCGAAATTGAATGAAAGTATGATAAATGCAGTAGAAATGCGATCTTTCAGAAATAAGTGCGGTGACACTTTTGCAGACAGCATAAACAATGAAGAGATACACAGTATGACAGGGTTGCACGACAGTGTTATTGTAAAAAAGAATAAAGGACGCTAAGATGGTTCGGGCACAAGGAAAGAATGAGTAATGAAAGACTAACGAAGAAAATCTACAGAGCGAAAGTGAGAGAAAAAAGAAGCCAAGGAAGACCAAGGCTGATGTATGAAGATCAAATAGCCAGAGTGTTAGCAGACGTAAATGTCAAAAGCACTCGCATACCTAGGCGAAAATGTATGAGAAGAATGATGAGATTTGAGGAAGCGAAAGAGGTATGTAAGAACCGCGACGCATGGCGATCCGTCCTCTCTGACTACCCCGTTGAGGACACAGCGTGAAGATATGTATGTATGTATGTAAAATGGTTTTTTGAAGGACTTGATAGCGTAAAACTAAGCGAGTTATGGGTAAAAAACCAATTACATAATTTTGCAGATATCAGAACACGTATATGGGAGCATCGATGAATACACATTATTTTAGGCACAGACATATTTACACCTATTCACAGAGACGGCTGAAACTCGAACCATCTGCTGACATACACTTGATTGGGGTTGGGTTAATACTGAAGGAGTATTAAATCCAATCGAAACTTCAAAACAACCTGCATTTGTTTAATTTATTTAAAGACAAGTTATTACAAGCTTGAATCTACAATTTTATAATTAAGTATTTGCAAAGTTTTAGTAGTGTAAGCAACCAACGGCACAGGTTCATATTTGAAGTAGAGGGTAAATAGAATCTAATTCCAAATTTTCATGCAAATCGGTGAGATTTAATCATTCCAAGTTGCTAAATAATATTTCGAAGATATTTTTTTTAATTATAACTATTCTAGGGGTGGCTTTTAAGGGTCGAAACTGTTTAATAAATCATAAATTATGTCTTTTAATGTCAATTGATGTTCATTCAACTTATGATTAAAAGATGATTTGATCTGAACCATCTATTATAATTACGGAGAACGCCCCATACCAATCGATGCAAATTGATAAGCTACCTGCCCAATCCCAAAAGAAAACTGACATGGTCGCATGGCTTCAAAAAAATGGCGTAGGTATATGCAAACATAAATGTGTTAAAAGCGGAATTAGTACGTCTTTTAAAAGAAAACAAACCAACCAAGATCCGACACGTCATTGACGAAATAGCTTTAGAACATGGGCACAGAGTTATACGGTTACCACTTTACCATTGTGCATACAGTGCAATTGAGTTGGTGTGGGCTTAAATTAAGTGATATGCTGCAAGAGGCAATGTAGAACCCCCATAGTATGTATATTTATTTTCATTCGAATATTCAGTATATTCAAATATATTAAGTAAACATTTATATTTTCGTTTTTTTTAAATTTTTTATCAGCTAATACTCGCAATACTAGTTATAAATCCGAAAACTTATAGATGCGACTCGCATTTGATTATATTTTTTTCAATAATAAATAGACATTTCACGTCACTATTGTAATGTGTCAAACGGCCATCATAGCGTGCCGCTACAGTAAGGCAACGCGTCTCTTTGAATTGTGAGTTTGTGAGGCCAAGCCGCACGTACGTGTATATACTACCGCGCGGCTTGGCCTCACAGAGTCGCGCATCCTTAGTGGGGACACAGATTTACAAACAACAACAAAGAATAAAAAAACGAACTGTCATCATGGAGTAGGTACATCTACTACTTGACTGTCATAGCTCATACACTGCCGCTCGCCAACCACTTGGACAGAGTACTCATTCTGACCAATAATCAAAATGGACGGAGAATAATAACTAAGTAGTGCGCGCTACGACTTGGTCACAACATTAGTTCTCTTACTGAGTACTGATTATACACATAACCTTACTTTGATTTGAATACCACACACCCTTGGCATCTCCGTTAGTTTCTAGACTTATTACTAATGCGCATGACTATAGGGAAGGGTCAGAGTAGGTACAGCAATACACAGCTGAACATGACATATATTTATTTTTATGAAAACTTTGTGGCCAAAACACAAGATTTATTATTTTGTATTTGCATTTACCATACACATTTAGTATTTTGCAAATAATTATTTCAGTTTTGTATGTTAAATCGGTCATGAGCTGATACGAATTACACCGACATGACAGTGCGACATTGCCGTAACTATTTTACTCGTGGTTATGCTTAATGAGATAGAGAGACACGAAAATTCGGTCGATAGCTACACGATGATAAGAGCGGCGACTTATTATAGCTCCTTCCAGAAGAAGAGAAGATTTACTCCGAACCATCTCCGGTCCTCGGCGCAGCTGCACCTGCAGCACAGCTGTGCAACACTACACGGAGGTCGAGTGCGGCGTGAAGGATTTCCTGTCGACCCCGATATTGCCACCCCGGAGGATTATTTCATATCCCCCTCGGAGTTTGTTAAGGTCGCGTATGGTATACCCAAGCGGAAGGCGCCCGGAACAGACGAAATTCCGACAATTCCGTTCCCGGCTACTTCAGGTTCGAAGGACAGGTCGGATGTGGTCGTTCTACTTAATCCATTAAGTATTTACAACGGGAGGCGGCATACACCTTATTTTTCATACAAAACTTTTTGTCATTTTTTGCGGGAGGATAGGTATTACCACAAGTAAATGAGAGCACTCAAATTTAATGTTGAATTGTGTCTCTACGCTTTCGCACACAAACAACATTTTTCCACTTTAACAAATACATAGAAATAACTTGATCGAAATTTTATTCTCGATCTATTAACGTGTAAAATTAAATGCTCCACGAAATAGTGCCGTGGGGAGTACATAGTTTTGTTTTTTTTGCAATTTAATTGTAATTTTATTCGTAATGTGTTAAGGTCTATAATTACATGTTAGCTAAAAATATAGTTTCGCTAGGGTGTGCATTTACGTCGCAATTTGTACAATTCTTTTTTTTTATGACGGAGGGGGGAACGAGCAAGCGAGTTACCTGATGGAAAGTGATCACCGCCTCCCATGTCGACGAAAAATGACGGGTGCGTTGCCGGCCTTTAAGGAAAGAGTAGGTTTGTTTCTTGAAGGTCCCTAAGCCGCTATAAGCTGGTTCCATAAAATTGTCGTAAAAAACAGTTGTAGACCGCCATCCATCAAGGTGGTGGAGATAGAAGGACAGTCGATTGCGTGTCGTACGGTAATAAAATTTAGCAGCGGGCAGTACTTCGAACAATTCCTCAGAACATTCCCCATGATAAATGTGGTAAAATTAAAAGAAGATGAAAAGACGACTGACAGAAATTCCCAAGAACAGCTTTGGCGAGAAATCAAAACGCACGTGTACCCGAAGGAAGACGAATTAGTTTCTCACCAATTTTGCCTATGAACGAGGACTTCGCTTTGGCAATGCCTTTGCCTTTGGCTTTGCCTTTCGTAAAGGACTCGGCAGCATAGTTGTACTCTTTTCTGAACACGCTGGTGTTCGGTTTCTTAGATTCCACCGCTTTAGCCTAAGCCTGGTAGTGCCCACGCTTTCGGTAAGACGCCAATTTGCAAAAGCGACTAAACTAAGGCCGAGATTTGTTACCATTTCCATAATCGAATTCACTGCGTTAAGTGCTCCGCAAATAATATCATTGTACCGTCAAGAAGTGCAAGGAAAAATCCAAATACGGACGGCTATATTTTTTTATGATTTTTTTACTTACATCTTGACGGACGGGAATGCCTGTGAATCGCACCCCTTGTTGTAGATACTCAATGGCTTAAGCCATAGATTATACACTATTATATTTGAGGCTTAAGCCCTGTAAGGATAACTGCAACTTTCCCTGCCGCTTTTTAACTTCGGTAAATTATACTATCAATGTACTGGAAGAATGTCAGATATGTGCTTCAGGAATTCAGCAATGATTACTGAAGAGAACGGCTGTATGGGCATAGATTTTTTGCATTCCCTCTGAAATGAGAATCTTAGCGACAGCAACTGTCAACTGTCGTCAAACGCGTCAAACCTGTGCGTCAAACCACCCATTGATTTGTTATTTTAGTTTTTCAAATAATTCAATGTTGATTGATGTATTTTTAATTTTTACGCTATTATAGACATAAAACTAATGTTCATGTAGCAAAACTTATCATTGTGAAATCCCAAACTTCATGTTAACAATGGGGGATGGACAAAATAGTGGTAATTAATATCTTATTTATTTATATGCTATTAATAATTCGTAGTGTAGAATTAAATTACATTACTTATATATATGATTACAGACCAATATGAAATGCTTAAAGCCTTATATGATTTTGAAGCTACATTAGCCAAAACATTGAGCTTCTCTGAGGGCGAGTATTTTTACCTACAGCAAAGCAACTCTAAACAGAGAAACTGGTGGCATGTCGTTAATAGAAAAGGTCAAGTTGGATTTGTTCCCTCCAATTATGTTGCTCCAGAGAAGGTAACAAAATATGACCATGAGCTCAATTAACGAAGCAATTAACAGCCAAAATTAACCGTCTGTTTGTGCATTATAGGTTGAATCAGAATTCTTTCTAGTGTTTCTTAATGATAGTATAAGGAATCTAATTGAAGACAACTCAATATCGTCTCAAAAACAAGAACTATTGACAAAATTAAATGAGAAAAAGAGACAAATTCAATTTAACATGAAGCCTCATAGTAAGAAAGCACCAGCACCTAAACCACCTCCACGTTTGGATGATAGTACACCACCAAATGGAGTGTCACCATCGTTTGACTTGAGACCTGTGGTATCACAGCAACATATAAATGAAGAAAGGGAGTCTTCGCAGTCTCCAAAATCAACTAAAGGTATGTCCATATAATACAAATTATATTAATTTGCAAGGTTACATGCATCAATATGACTATCCATCTGTCATAGTTAAACTATGTGATGTACAAATTTAAAATGTTGCATAGGGTGTGTTAACCCACAAGTGTTGTACCAGTTGACATTTTTAAATATTCATAGAAGAATTAAAGAAAGGGAACATTTAGTACTTATAATTTAAACTTACTTTAACTATTTCCTTACCCTTGTCTCCAAAATTACTTGATCTAGGATTTTAAAATTGCCACTGAGTGTGAAGCCTTACCTAAAGTTTGAAAGTTTTTGCCTACAGCAAAAGGTCAAGAACTTATAAATCTTCAGAAATTAAGTTTAGACATTTAAATTTAGAAAGAACTGAAAACCCAAAACTTCACTCACCAAAACTTAGCACTTATTGAAATAAGTATATGTATAAACATAAAAACATCCTAAAGTTGTATGTCTTATGGGGTAGTAAGAGAGGATGGAGTGCCTAACATTGCAGCCCTTATGTACAAGTTCGCCTCCTCAAATCTCATTATTCTCTTCATGCAAATGTTCTAGACATTTCCCTCGACTAACACTGACTATTAGATTTTCATAAGACAACTTTAATATATGTCTATCATTATTTTTTGCTGAGAAAGGTGGGTTGAATTGTAAAAAGTTAAACTGATCTTAAGTTATTCAATATCTTTCCCATAATCTTTAAAAAAATCACAGGGAAAGATTAGTTAATTGATAAATAATTATATTAACAGTCATTTTTGCATTGAACTACTTTTTTTTCAGAAAGTAGAGAAGGTAGAAAGAGAGCAACAGTATCAAAAACTTCCTCAAACCAATTTTCTTCTGACACTGACAACCAAGACGACAGCCAAGACAGTAGTGAGAGCATTAAACCAAATGCAATATATGAAATAGTGCAAGCTGTTCGTAAGGAAACACAACTTAGCCATGAAATGTCTAAAGTTGCTGTAGAGACTGTTCTTATTTCTTTAAGGGTAAGTTAATTACTTTATTCTAAAACCTTAGTGAATATATTTTCTTCCTCATATAAGTGAAAAATTCAATATAATGTCATTCAATAATTCAAGATATAAATATGTCCTTTAGTATGTAAAGTATTAAAATTGTACTTATGTATTGTTATGTCTAGAATTGGACAGATATAATTACAATTTTATCTCTTCATTACTAAATCATGTATATAAAGGAAATAAGCATTATAATATTACATATGCAAACAATATTAAAGCAATTTTAATTTATAAATGACATACTAAGTATCCTGAATGTATGTAAGAATGCCAGGTTATCAGGTCTGATGAAAATCATATGGTAGCTCCATTAGAAAGTTGTTTTTGTCTTGCCTTTTGTAGATCAGTTCTAGAGAATCCTTTAATACAAACCTGCAATAATCCGCAATCCGAAGCATTGTTTCATTCCAATGGCCCTGATATCTTTATTCCAAAAGAAATATCTTGATGGAATCATTCTCTTGCTCATCACTCTACAGTTTTGAGGAAAAAAGTCAAGATATGAGTGGAAAAAATAGACATTAAATGTCATGTTGCATCAGAATTGATGGTATTTTTCCATAAGTTATTCTCTAGACATAGTCATCATAATATTTTTCGAATTTTGGTCATTTTTGTCCAACAAAGACTCTTTGTGTCTTTGTTGGACCAAAATTTAACCTTTGTTGCTTCACGGAATCCAGAAAATTTACCTCTGAAGTACTTAAAAACCTGTCCTTCTCGATCCATAGCTTTCATAAAATTTTCATTAATACTAGTTTTATGTGTAAGGGCGAACAAGACAACAAGAGAAGAACATATCTTGGTTTCATAAGACAGTTGTAAACGAGATTTATTCGCTAAGGCTAAGATATCTTGCAGGTCAATCTGCTTTGGTATAATATGATTTATACTGTCCTTATAAAAAAAGCAGCAGTACTTAGTGTATTCCAGTTGCATTCCTAAGAGTATAGCGACGACTTTCAGATTGCCGCAAAGCCACTTGTGTTCTGCATATTTGATGAAGTCGAGAAGGGCTTTCATGTTTACATAAGTATAAAGACAGTAGACTCACAGAGACAAAACTCAGTCACAAAAAAAAAAAATTATCTTTATAAAGTGTTATTCATAGGCGCAACTTCCAAAAATGACCTTTTTTTCAAAGAAAAAAGTTAACGTATCTCACAAAAAAGAGCTAATTAGTAATTTTTGAGATGATTTTTGTCTTCGGCAGGTGCATATATATACAAAACAGCTATTTTTGTACTCGAAAAATTTGCATTTTTATGCAGTGTATTTTCTCAAGACAATTGACATTTCAAATGAACTTATAGTCATAGTCCTAATTAAATTGATTAGTTCTAAATCATCAAAAAATTGAATAATGAATTTATAAATATAGTAATAACTAAACCTAATGTGTAATGTATCTATTATTGTTTAGTGTTTAAACTGTGAAATTGATTTAATACGATATATAATGTACATCTATTTAGAAGATTTTAAAATCTGAGGTCGTTGTTTTTGTGTACTTTTCCTATCTAGATGGATATAATATAGTTGTTCATTCATATTGTTAAGGAATTTCTGCCTGGCGGTGCAGCAAGATCAATAATAGATGCTTTACTTCGTGAAGCGAACAGTAACATAACTTGCCCGAAAAATGCAATCGATGCTGCACCTGATGCTCTGCGGATGATGACTGCCTTAAATGCCTTGTCCAAAGCAGCTAATGATGCACAGCAAAGAGGCTGGGCATTACATGATGACGCCCACGATATACAAACTCAACTGCTTGAACTGATCTCTGTTATGGTAATTACTAATTATATTATATAAACTTTATTTCTAGTTAATGAAACTTAAACATTGACTGAGTTACAGACAATGCACAGCCTAAACCAGTTGGTGTAGAATATAAACTTCGTATCTTCTTCTTCTTCTTTAGTTTAAACTTCGTATATACTGGCATATAGATGAACAAAGGGCTTGTTGACGCATGACAATTTTTAATTTGTCAATGTCACCTATAAAATAAATAATTCCCTTGATTATTGCGATATGAAATACCACAATCACATATAGAACATGTAACCATTATTGATAAATACAGTACTTCTTTGAAATGAAACAAGAATACCACAAAATAATAAAATAAATCAACAGCAGTCTCCACAGTGTGACGACTTGTGACAAACTGTAATTCAAAAAAAGGTTACAATATCGTCTCATTTGCTGTCACTTTCCTACTCGTACCACTATCATAAAAAATTACATTCTCACTTGCACACCACTCTATGCCAGTATATACTAAGTTTATGGTCTAAGAAGCCTGAAATTTTGTATAGGAGTTCCATAACATAAAATTTGGAATGGAAAAGAGTTAATATGGATGTTCATCTATTTTTAACTTTGAATATCCTCGTTTCTTACCATGACCAAAACTCATAAAAGAGGGCAAGGGCAAAGCAAGTTACCCTAAATGTTACGTTTGAGAAAAATCAGGTGCTTCCTGAAATGTTGCTGTTGGAAAATCCCATAAATCCTATCAGGCACAGGGCCAGTGCTTAAATAAAGTTACAATTATATTATTCATGAGAGGGTCACATTCTTTTCGTTTTGCTTAAGGTGCGTGTAGTCCTCAACGACCTTGAGCATGGAGCCTTGGAGGTGTGGCCAAATGTTTTTCACAACGACCCTCGACGCAATACTCCGCAATAAAACAGCGCGTGCATGATTCGCCGCCTAGCGGCAACTTTTCACATTCACACTGACTCATGCATTTTAAAAGACTCATTTAAATTACGATTTGAGAAATTCATCATGTTGTGTTCATATTAGTTGTCAAATAGAAATACTGTATAGAAATACTATAATAGAAATACTGCAAGTACTATAGGTAGTACCTAATCGGAGTACGCTGACTCAATATCCTCGTAATTTTTAAAATATAATCAAATCTAAGAAGATTCAGTGGGCTAATTTCTATAACTATATTGTGTGGTAGAGTCATACTGCATTGCAGCACGAATTGAGCCGGCTCGCCTGGTTAGATACCACCCTTTCACAGAGTATCAGCGTGAATTTTTTTATTTCACGCTGATAGCATCTATTGCTGTTACGTTTCGTTCGGTGAGTGAGTGTCGGTGACCCATCTCCCCGCTCCCCGTCATTTTTAAAGGCCGGCAACGCACCCTTGCTTCCCTGAAGGTGTCCATGGGCGGCGGTGATCACTTTCCGTCAGATTGCCCGTTTGGCCCCTTTTTTACATAAAAAAATCTCGTAGTTTCAGAAAAAAATATTACAAAATGAAAATAATATAAGACTCATCTGCACCGTTTCTCGTACTCAAGAGCCAATCGTAGGTGTATTTCCTTTTAAAAAGTTTTCGAAAACATAATTATAAATAAGAAAATAAAAAAATGCAAAAAAAGAACACTACACCAGTAGGGCATGAACGCTAACACTTAGAGTTAAGACTAAGAATAGACTAACTAAGCGACTGCAAGGTAATTCTATTTAAAAGGATGCCTACAATGATGATAGAACCCACATTTTGAATAAGTTTTCTCAACTATGATGAAATCTATAAGAGTTATTAGTATTTATTTTTATTATTATTGATTAAAATGAATTGCTAAATATTTATCGAATAAGGTACTTGATTTTTTTCCAGAAAAATCGCTCAGAGGGAACTATTAAAGCTCATGAATATAGAAATTCGACAATGCGGTCTTTTCGTTGATGAGAGCCATTCTTTTTTAGGAGCGATACCTGATGGAATAATCGCTGATAATGCAATGCTAATAGAAAAAAATGTCATCCTACGCCATATAAAATTGATATGTTAGATTAGATGGTGAAACTGAACAATGAAAAATACATTTTTAGAAAGTTAATAAAAATAGCGAAAGTATATTATGTATGTCAGAACTCTGGTTGATAAAGGCTCAAGGGCAAATGCATATCTGCAAGAAATGTAAATGTATATTGGCAGTGTGGTATGGAGATAATAAATTAAAAATTGAAATTCTGCTATAAGATGTTAAATTTTCAACAGAAAGTACTGAACCGATATTGGTTAAATTTTATTTCGATTGTTTATTACCTGAACTTGTGCATCCGCATTTATAACAGAAATATGCCTGTAAGAGACTCGCGGGGTTATTACCTAAAAATCCGCAGACAGCGACAGCCACACGATCATTGCGCGACCGGTGACTAATAATTGTAATAAAAAACTGGTATCATATATGACGATTACGTGTCTATTACGCTGTGGCAGTAAAGTGCACTTTTCGTGGCAGATTTAGTGCCACTAGTTACATTACAAAAATTCTCGTTTTGACAGTAGATATCGCGCGATATTTGGCTGTCGCATGCTAACTGCAAGTTAGGTAATAAGCATGCCGGTTTAAGTTGTCTAGAAGAATAATAGTAAAGATAAGAAAATTTTGTAGATAAAGACAATCAATAATGGAAATAGTCCGAAAAAACATTACAGTTTAGCGACTAAACCCACTGCTAAGCAAAAATATATACTGTTTATATAAAAATATTTCTCCATTTTTTAAATTCTTTTCACTACGCAATATTTATGTGAATGTGCCATGGAAACTATTAGAACTTAGCATGTTCACAGAGTTTTGAAAGAACAATTGAGTTGACGTGACACGAGCGATATCCATATGGTAGTTTTTCCACCAAAAGAGTTTGTATTTCAATGTTTACCACATACGAGAAAGGCACGCCCCCTACTGCTTCGTTTTTTTTTTTTTTATGATAACTAGGTCCGCGTTTGACTTCTACTGCACCTGATTTTAAGTAGCAGTGGAGCCTAAGATGTAGCACGTGGATCTAGTAAGTGCCTATTCACTCTGGCCTTAAAAACACTTAGGTTATACTCGTCAGGAAACACAGACGCCGGCAGAGCGTTTCACTGCTTAGCCGTGCGTATTAAAAATGTTGAGGCAAAACGCTTAGTGCGAGTGGGTGGTATATCTACAATATAGGGATGGAAACCCCGCCTATGTCTGCTTGTCCGGTGATAAAAAGGGGACGGCGGAATCAAGTCATGCAATTCCGATGCACACTCTCCGAAATGTATCCTGTAGAAGACTGAGAGGCAAGCGACTTTTCTTCGGTGTTGCAAGCTTTGCAATTTATTGTTGACCGATTCTTCGTTACCTATCAATCTTTTAGCTAGTTTCTCCACCGAATCAAGAGCGGCAAGTTGATACTTAGGGTACTTAGCTGCACCATCCCAAAGATGACAGCAATACTCCATACACGATCGAACTTGTGCTTGATGAAGTTTTAAGAGCTGTTCAGGTGTGAAGTAACGCTTGACTTAAAACAGGATGCTCAGCTTTTTTGCCGCTGTACTAGCCTTAGACTCAATGGAGCGACCAAAATTGAGGTCAGATGTTAGATCCACTCCTAGGAGATTAAGGTGGTCAGTTGTCGGCACGGATACATTACGGAAAGTCGGAGTCATGGTGAACGGACTCCGTTTAGCGGTAAATACACACGCCTGTGTTTTGGTGGCATTAAACCTGACCAAGTTGGCATCTCCCCACTCGGAGACTGCCTTCAGGGACAGATCAAGACGCTTGACCATTTCCTCTCTATGAAGAGCGATATCAGTGCAGCTGGCCCGTGCATTAGATAAGTATCTTTCTGTTACTGTGCTGTCATCTTCATACCCAATAGTACCGGGCTTAAGCAGACCATTAATATGCAGCAGGAAGAGTGTAGCAGAAAGGACAGACCCCTGAGGAACTCCGGCGTTGATGCCATGTACTTTCGAAGAGCAGCCATCAATGACTACTCTTATCGACTGCTCACTCAGGAAGTCAGAGATCCAAGAGCACAGACCAGCTGGAAGCCCATAAGCTGGAAGCTTGGCCGAGAGACTAGCATGCCAAACCCTGTCAAACGCTTTCGAAATATCGAGGGATACGGCGAGAGCTTCGCCGTGCTTCTCGATAGCCTCACTCCACATATGTGTGGCATACACCAGAAGATCGCCAGCGGACCGATTTTGGCGATGGCCGTATTGGCGATCGCTGAGGAGCTCGTTATCCTCGAGGTGTGCCAGGAGTTTGGTGTTCAATACGCGCTCCATAATCTTGCAGAGTATGGAGGTGATTGCAATAGGTCGATAATTGGCAAGGTCGGCTCGGCTTCCCTTCGTTTTTACTCGAAGTAGCCTCTTAAGAACAAATTATCGCAAACAGTAGAAATACAAAATCTCATACAAGTAATAGACGAAATGGGAGTGAAATATCTAGTAAATTGTTTGTTTATGGAGGAAATGTATGTTCTACAGTATTTCAAATAAAGAGCACAATGATAACACTCGTCATTCATCTGGCTACTATGCACATCTCAAAATAATTAATTACAATTTAAATAATTACACTCTTCGACTTGGTCTTGTCGTGCATACTATAAAGAGAATTACAATGTATTTACATATTTTTAAACAAATTATGATTTGTTTAAAAATATGTAAAATTGTAAATACATGGTATGACATGACATTTTTACAATAACACTGTTGTGCAACCTTGTCATACTGCATATCTCCTCATTGCTTATTTTGTCCGCAAGGGTGACACCGCACATATTACTTAGAGATCGCATTTCTACTGCATTTATCTTACTGTCACTCGATTTCGGGCATATCCAGGCGTCACTACCGTACAATAAAGTTGGCACCAACATCGCATTGTGTATGGCCATTTTGGCTAAGTTAAATATATTCACACTGCTGACTAATGCGGACAGAGCACCGTTCATTTTATTGCCGGCTGCTACCCGTCTCTCCACATCCAACACATCTTCCATCCCTCAAAAACGCACTCCCCAGATATACAATTTTGTTCACTTGTTCTAAACATTTTCCATTACCCATATAACACACTTTGTATGTACATCTTCTCTTTCAAACACCAGAACCTTAGTTTTATTCACATTCATATTCAATCCTTTCACTTCACAGTCTTCTTTCATGGACGTAACTAGTGTCTGCAACTCCGCTTCTGATGATGCTATAAGCTCAGCATCGTCAGCATACAATAGGCAGTTTATCACTGTACCATCACATATATATACTCCTGCATTCAGTCCCCTAATAATAATTGCTCATGTCCTCGCTTAAATGAAATAACTTCAATAAAATACCTTGGAGTAATACTGGATAGTACCATGAATTTCAATTTTCACATCGACCTATTAGCATCAAGGACAAGAAAATTAATCTATACTTTTAAAAACATACGTCATATTGCTGACTTTAAAATAATTAAAATTGTTTATTTTGCCATGTGCCAAAGTATTATATCCTATTGCATCTCGTCGTGGGGAGGAGCGCCGAAAACCACTCTGATTAGATTAGAACGGGCCCAAAGAATCCTTTTGAAAGTAGGTTTTTCCTTTGCCATGCTATATCCAACAAAAGATCTCTTCGCCTCTTGTAAAGTTTTATCAGTCAGACAGCTTTTTATTCGGGATACGATTCTACACAAACACTCAATTAGACTATGACCCCACTAAATTTGCAACTAAACGCCTAGCATACAATGTTTGCCCCTCGGTTAAAAGGAAAATACTTTGGTTTTTTGGGTGGGTACCTTTACAACCAAGCCAACAAATAGCTCTCTATATACTCACTAACCAAGGCTGAATGTAAAAAGTCAGTAACTTCCTGGCTCATGAATCTAGATTATGAACAAACGGAGAGGCTTTTATTTGTATCCGCGTAACCGTAAACATGCTAGTTACTACTTGCCACACTTAAAAACCCCATCAGTTCAAAGTCTAAAATATCAACATATTCGCAACATCCACACACACATACACACACACACATACACACACACACACACACATACACACACACACACACAAACAAACTGATGCAACTAAGGCATACAACTACCACAATTTCTCATAACCACTTTCAACCCAAACAGGAGCCACTTTTGTGAGGGTTCAGAGGCTGGTGATTTGTCATACAGGATTTCCTAGTACAGACACCAGTCTCTCACAAAATTGAGTAATATCCACTAACTTTAGTACTGTAGTACCATGATAAATTATGTACCATTTTTTGTGAGAGAAAATAAAAACCTTATTTATTATTATTATTATATCATACTACTCATACTAACTTTCAGTGTCTGGAGGCAACTGTCCAAATAAAGCACGAATAGCCAGGCAGACATCACGCAGCCCTGTTTGACGCCTGAACAGACTTCGAACCAGGGCAACATGTCACCATCTATCCTTACACAGGATCTGTGGCCTCGTTATGATGACCTCACAGCCTGCATTAAGGGGCCCTCCACGCCATATCCAGGCAGAAGACTCCACAGTTTCTTTCGCACTACTCTATTGAATGCTTTTTCAAGATCCATGGAAGCGCAGAAAACTCTCTGACCTCTGGCCAGAAACTTCCCCACGATAACGCAAAGCGAGAATATTTTATTTATACAACCCCTACCGTTCCTAAAACCACCTTGGGGTTCCCACAAATATCTTTCAGAAACTTCTTTCATAGTATAGACTTTACTTGCTAAGCTAAGCTGAGGGCCCTATAGCACGCAGTCCAACTGAGAACCTTTCCCTTTATATAGAGGCACTATGACTGCGGTGCGCCAGTCCCCTGGCACCTCTCTCTTCTGCCAACAAAGGTTGCACAGTGCACAGAAGGTATCCTAAACCCTAGGACCATACTCGATCATCTCAGCAGTCACCTCATCATTTCCCGCAGCCTTTCCGCATTTCAGACTTCTTATCACTTTTTCAATACTCTCTGAATGTTATTTTTAATAACTTATAGTTAAAAATGTATGTTATGTAATATGTTGTTACAGTCAAATGCTGATGTCAATATCTCCCAGCATGTTTTGAGCAGTCACCGCTATGCATATGTGACTACCCTAGTTCAATACTACCAAATGGAAACACGATGGCCTCTCCGACAATTACTTTTACAGGTATTGTATAACCACAGTATAACCTTAAAAGCAAAATATCCCTTGTTAATTACTAATATTTGCTTATTCTCATAAACATTAATACATTTTTTTAATAATACTGTAGTAGCAATACTATAATATAATAATAGTTATATTTTATCACACATCGTACATATAGGATCTCTGAATGTAGGTATAGTAAACTGGAGGTGCGTATCAAATAGGGCCGAATCAGTTTGCTTTATCAATATATATTTAAACTGTAAAAACCAAAGGAGAAAAATCTTAGAGATTTAGCAGGGAGAAGCATGTTATCAAATCAAGGTCTATGTAAAACAAATTCAGATTTTGAATGAAACAGAAAAAAGAATTCTTGATCGATTGTAGCACAACTCATCACTGCTAAGAGTATGATATTAATAAAGAAAATGTGCTAGTCATTTATTTTTGTTACTTTAGGCCTTTGGTGTAATGTGCGGGCTGGAACGCACAGCCCTTGCAACATTGGCGCTGTCAGCATTGCCTGCGGAAATAGCTCGCGATATGCGTGATAACCCTCGCGCCGTCAGCCGTCTGTCACATTCAGCGCTACTATTGTCAATGGTACTATCTATGGGAGATAAGCTGCCAGTTACACATTTTGGTAAGGTTTAACTTTCAATAATTATTATCATATACTCTAAAGTTAAAAGAAATCCAAAATATTTTTTTTAAATATGCGATAAATACTTTAATGAATTCATATTTATTAAAAAAAGTCATACCTTGGGTTTACGTTAGTAACTAATTAATCTGTGCCTTGGCTTTACCTTAGTTAAATTCAGTCTCTGAGCTATCTTAAGTGTTTCAAATAAACTGGGGTCTTGACAACTTCATATGATCGGCTGGAAATTCGAAGAGCCAACAAAAGCAGAAAACACTTGTTATTTTATATAACATGCACAATTACGCATATAACATTACACTCTTAGTTTCAAAGTTCAGTACTTAATAATTGTTTAAATAATTTTCTTCATTTATGAACTGTAAATGTTTAACACAAAAAGTTAATTCGAATGAAGTGGTGATGACTCATCAGCGATGAAACTTTACATAATGGCACAATAACACATATCTTCTGAATGAAATTAACATAATTTTTTTATGCGTTTCAGAACAACTTGGTGTTGAATTTGCCCAATACCTTCTAGATTTAATAGAAAACCCACCTGAAACCGATGTGGATGAACAAATACCTGATTTATTTCTCACTTTGCTACTAGCTTATAATCTACAGTTTGAAAATCATATTGATAACCTTTTGCTTAGTGCTCTAGAGACTAGAGATATCGCTAAAACTTTCTGTGAAAAGGCGCTTTTGCTACTCAATCGTGAGGGTAAGTTAATTTATGAACTGTAACTGTTATTATCTGTAGTGTCCAGAACGACCAAGTATCATTTGAACCGATACGATGAAAGAGAGAGTGCCTTAATATTATGTAAATGTAATTTTTTCAAATTTAATATCAGAACGATTGATACAAAAAAAACCTTAATGAAAGTAAACCATAACATGAACACCTTTTATGCGTAATCCATGAGTGATGTGATACCACATTAGCATATTATACCGACGCAAGTGCTACAGCTCTGATTTGCCGTGGTGCCCGTGAAGAAATGTATGTAACATAATAAAAAGGTAAAAGTGTGAATCGGACTACCACCATACAATGTATTTATGTTAGGTTTTTACAATAATCATAAAAATATACTTAACTTTGCAATTGAAAGACACACTCTCCCATATTCTCCAACTGCAAATAATGTAAGTTTCTAATGGAAAGAAAGTGTGATATAAGTACAAATTCATAATTTTCTTATTTCCTTTATATGTGAGACCTTGCTTCTTGACAAATTTCATTATTCTAGGTCAATGGGAAGTCCCTTATAGGTTTTTTGTTTGAGTATAGAAATGGACATCGGCCATATCATTAGATCGCGTTGATTTAGAAGCTTGAATTTTTTTCGCATTTAAGACACCATAGACCTCAGTGATTGATTTAAATGTGTTCCTCTACCTTTTCTTTAGATAAAGGGTCTTGACTGTTCGGACAGACACACGGGCAACGAAGTGATTCTTAAAGGTTCCGCTTTTTCTTTTTGTAGTACGGGACACTAAATAATCATAATAGATATATATACATATATTACATAATATGTCATTTACGTATTATTTTAAAACTATTAATTTTTTTAAACCATAATAATTATTATTCGTTTATTAGTTTATAATCTTGAAAGTAAGATTTTGGTCTCCCTCCGTTCCTTTTGTTAGCAAAAGTGAGAATTGACACTCCACCTTCTAAGTACGCTTCTAATATTTGACGTCACCTAATCCATTCTCTTTGACAAATATACTTCAAAAAATATAATTTTATTGTATGTCGCTAATTTCGATTCCTTTTCACAGATGATCCAGTTCATATATTTGATCATGAGCCAGCGCCAGCGCATTCCGTTTTGAAGCTAGTCATAGATCTTTTTAGTCGCAAAAAGACTGCGGAACATTTTTACACTAATGATGTAAAAGTGGCTATCGACATTATAGTGAGGCAGTTAGCTGATCTATCTCCAGGCGATACGGTAATTGGTGGTTATTAGTGATGTGCCGGATATCCGTATCCGCAGATATCTGAGGGAGAAGAAAGATCCGGATCCGTATCCGTTACTTTTTTGGCGGATCTTTTATGGATCTTTTACCTTATTAATTTTCAATACATAGATACATAGATACGTGATAAATTCTATATAAGTCGAAATATGTCCTGTCGCGCAGGTGTCAAATGGCGTCACCTACCGTTCACGCGCACCGACACCGATCGAGTAAGAAAGTCAAGATCCGTATCCGTATCCGCATCCGCGGATCTTGACACCAAATATCCATATTTGGATCCATATCCGCGGATATTTATACATTTTTAATGATCCGACACATCACCAGTGGTTATATTTTTTTTTTCACTCCTAGTTCAGTACAAACACACCTTGCGACTCAATAGTTTCATATCATCGCAAGATAAATACGCACCCCACTTACCGAGTTTACCCGCAATTTTCATAGCACCCAGTGGCAATCAGAGGGGGGCCATAGGCATCATGAAGATCGTACATGTCAAGTTGACAAACCTCTACTTAATTTCTTATAATTTTTTTCTGTAATCGATTTTCATTTGCACTTTTACCTACATTTTGTACGTGAAACGTCGAAAGTTTTTATATTAACTGCCCTGCTTTCATCCATGATCAGAGATGTGATTTATTTGAAATACATCTATTTAAAATGCAAAATACCTATTTTTATTTTGCATTTAAATCCAAAATACTTTTTTTCAAAATGCATTTTGTATTTTTGAAATAATCTACACAAATATTTAGTATTTGTAAAATGCAAAATGTTTCGTTAGTTTTTTTAATTCATATTTCGTATTTTTCATTCTGAAATTCATAATTACTTTATTTAAGAACGCAACCATCCTAAATGTTGCCAACAATAATGCCAACATTGCAAGTCAAACTGTTTCTGTGCCAATGCCAATGCCAATAATGCCAATACTACAATAGACCTGGAAGCACTTCCAGGTCTATTGTAGTAGTATTTTCGTTTGGTGGAATGATTATGAGGCCCCACAGACGGAACATAAAAGATGAACTCTTCGAACAAAACTAGTGTTGAAATCAGTGAAATAAGTATTTCAAGCAAGCATTTTGAAAATACTTATTTCGTATTTAGTATTTAAATACTTTTATTCAAAACCAATTTGTATTTGAAATAAAAAAATAACTAATCATTTGGCTTTTGTATTTCAATACTTTTAATAAACTATTTTGCACATCTGCCCATGATAGCCTACTTTAGCGCCACCTATCGCATTGTAGCACAACTGTGAACCATTATCTTAACTTGAATTTGGCCTCAATCAGTGAAGTCATACACCAGTTACACAATGACGAACACACCAATGATTATAAATATACAATATTAAAAAAAACCCTGTCCAATCCGCGAAGATATCATTAGATAATCACGCGAAGATTCAATTCGATTCATGTAATCCTTTTTAAATAAGAAAAAAAATACCACAAATAAAATAAAATTAAATAACGAAACTTACATGGCAATACAGGTGGGACCAGGGTTAGTGTGCGTCGCCTATAGCGTATGTGGCGTACTGCCGCCGATGATGACTGTGTTGTCACATTTTAAAAATTTTAAATTATGGTAACATTTATTTTTTTATTTTTTTGGGTAATATCATTAGGATTCCTATATTCCTATATACCCCTTTCGGATTGGACAAGGTTTTATTTACAAGTAGTGATGGCTGCTGTATCGACTATATTTACTGAAAAATGTATCGGCAGATATATGTTTTTTCATGACGTGTTAATAATTGTTTCAGCGTCGCCATCAATATCTGAAAATATTACAAGGAATAATCCGCAATACAGACTATGGCGCACATTTACACCGTCGCGACGACCTCTTGCGTTGCTTCGCTCGTATATTCTGTGAGGAAGGCGACATGAGTAGAGACGACCAAGCCCTCGTCAGGGCCATCTCCAATGAATTCCCACAATACTTCAAGGCGTAAGGTAAACTGTATGTGTTTAACATAAAGGTTAAGAGTTTATACAATGTTTTAAAGTCAATGTTTTAACGGCCTGTTATTATATTGATTGTACTGACGTTGAATAGTAATTGGAAATTAAACTAGGAAAGCGTCTGGCGGTCTATACAAAAATTGACGAACTGAGAGAAAATGAAAGGGAACACGAATAATATAATTTCCGAATTTGCAAAGTGCCGATTTTTATAACCGTATTAGAAGTTATATTATTATTTATTAATGCAGCTAACATAATGACCACGGAAACTAATCTATGAATGGCTCACTGAGCTTGCTAGCCTAATTAATATTCTGTTTCTTATCAAGATTCATTTAATTCTGTTTAATTAATATTATTTAAATTTTCTTCAGTCATTGCTAGTCGACAGGCTTTTTATAATATTAAGTATTAAAAATGTAGTCATTAAACAACAGCGAAATGAACAAAATACGGGCGTTTAATGATCAGGTGATAAATTCCTAAATATAATGCGTTGGCATTATTTAGAAGTTTGAGTTTATGTGGAAAGCTGTCACAAGATTATGAGTTTGTGAAGCTGATTCTAATTCAAAATAGTTTCACGGACAACAAACAAACAGACTCACGAGTCTCACGAGAATAAAGTTTTGTATTTATTATCTTTATTATATTAAAGTAATTCTTATATGTGTAATAAATAATGTGCATATCACATATTTCCCATAAAATCATAAAAAAGCATTCATTCATACACAGCGTGACCAGCGTGTACCAGCAAATATAAAAAGTATCATGTCTGTGTGGATACGCTACGCTCACGTCTTCACAATGTATTCACAATATGAACTTCTAGAAAATATATGTAATGCATTGAAGTATACGTTACACGCGTTGGCAGAGCGTGACGCGGGAATTAACTCTATCTCTTCTAACGCGTGGCGCTTCGCCGTAAATAAAAGCGAGACAGTACTATTGTTTCGTCGCTCCGGACGGCAAGTCCAATTAAATGTGCGACAATGGACTTGTTGTAAGTACGAAATTAAGTGAAATACGCTACGTTAGCGTCAAAGGGCATGTGAGCATACTGCAGATATTTTTGATGTCGGTAATGATATTTTTTCTGTCTGCTGGCACACGCTAAACACACGACGTGTACCAATAATAATAATAATAATAATACTCCAGACAATTACACAGATTGTGTGTCCCCAAACTAAGCAGTAAGCTTGTACTATGGGTACCACACGACTCTGGGGGAGTTCCCAGTAACACCCAGACTCCAAGTCAATTTAGAAAATTCGTTTTCCTAAATTGACCTGACCAGGGATCGAACCCGGGACCCTAACTTGGAAAGCAGATGCATATGCCACTGCGCCAACGGGCCAGTCAATTGTTAAACAAGGACATATGAAATTAAACGTTGATATTTATATGAAATAAGATCAAATGTTTCGCTTTTTGTAGCTGTAGGCTTTGCACAACTTTAGGCATTTACTTTGCATGAAAACTGAGTAGAAATCATTACATTTAACTATTTATTAATTAAGCCTTAATAAATTATACAACATAATTAAGCCTTTATTGAATTAAAAATTTTATAATTATCCCTTGTATCTACATATATAAGTAACTTATTATGGCTCATATTACACTTTAGAATTTTATTTCCAATAAAGCATCATATTTCCAATCTGAATGTGATTCTACAAACAATATTGTCTATCTAACCCTAGAAAATAATAGTGTATGAACGATATTGTTTAAGTATGAACACTTTGTTTTACACAATATAGATAAAACAACCAACCATTACCAATATGACCCTTAATAAAATATACCTACTCATGTTGTGCCATTTATTAAAATTGCTCGAGGCATTTAAAGCTTTTTGATGCATTTGAGAATGAGCATTGAAATAGTAACTCCAGTCTTTACCATTACTGGATTTTGATCGTCAATAACTCCAGCAGGTTATTCACAAACGTCGGAAACCCGACTCCGTATCCGACAGGAAACCTTTCCATGATTTTGTCTAAACGCTATTCACAAATCCGAAACCTTTCCGAAACGAGACGATTTGACGACTTTCTAGTGTCGGAAACGTTTTCGAGACAACAATTAAAATTTTGGCTAATACCTAATTATTTTAGCCAAATTTTACGTTTAAATCATAAGGAAAGGATAACGCTAATAATTTGTACCTTGTTGAGGCACTGGCATCACCAAGACGTCGGTTCTCATATATGTATCTTATGACGTCTGTCGTTAAAAATCTAAACTAAATGTGTGCGCGTATGTAATCTAGACAAATTTCGTGCCCTTTTTAAGTACGTGCCTAAGGATTAATTTGCCTTATATTTTGATAACGTATTTTATTAGCTACGCAATCCATAACTAAACATTGTTTGAGGTATTTGAAGTATTCTTAGAAACAACAACAATCAAAAATAAAAACGCTATTGTACTTTCTATTGTAGTGATTGTTAATTTTTACATTTTCACTCTAAACGACATCTAGTATAATTTGTTTAAACTTGTTGAACGCGCAGACCATAAGCACAGAGAGTACGATTCGTAATTATAAAGCCGGTTTAGTTGTTCGATGTAAGTAAAATAATTTACAAAAAATGTTTAATCTTAAAAAAGACTAAGTAATTTCTGTTTCATAATTATTATTTATGATATTTTACCGAATACATCGTGATTGTCAAAATGTCATACGTTTAAACCACACTAATATTTTCTACCAAAACGAATACAATTTCTACCATTTTGTAACATGGTTAATAAATGCATTTTCTTTCGGATTCGTAAAGTCCTTTTTAATGAGATTCCGATAAAGTTTGTTCACAGCATTTTCCAATCCGTCGAATTGAAGTTATGCTTTCCGACTATCCCTTTCTTTACTTTCGACTTCTGACTAGCCCTTTCCGCCACGGAAAGTTTTCGATGCGTTGTGAATAGCCATGCAGATACAACTTAATGTTTATAATTAAATTCAAAACAGTACTAATACTACTCGCCTTGTAATTTTCTTAAAAAAATATTTCTGTTTCTTAAATGTTCTTGTAACGCTAGTCACTAATTTTTGCACAGAGTTCATTCAGAAGTTCTGTCATCTATCTTTCTATCACGACAAGTTTTGCTTATATAGGTATTGTAATTTTATATCATTAAGATTTCAGTTTAATTTGTTTGTAACGCATATGTATACTTCTCTTATATGTATGTACAAATCTTCATTCCTGGTTCTCTTAGTTCTTCTATTGTGTATATTGCCCTATCAGTGATTTTTATTACTTATGATTCAAATCAGTATTATAACGCATTTATCGGTCTAACGTCAGTTGTAAGAACATCCATTAAAGTTGATGCTTAATTGAGGCTAAAGATCATGTCACTTTTCTGCTACATTAGAATTAATAAAGCTCGTATGATTCTAATGAGACATTAACTTTAATAGACGCTCTTGCAACTGGATTTTAGCCATTTAAATCTATTCCTTTTATATACTAAATCATTCTATGTTAATATCATAGACAATATAATATTGTGAAATACACATGTATGTATATTCTTTTCTAATAGAAAATTGTGTCAAAGTAAGCCAACCTTGCAATCTTATTATATTCCAATTGAGCAATTTTTTCTTATAATTGTATTTCAAAAAACACAATTACACTAGTAATTAATAAGTCCAATAATAATTAAAAAGTATGTACATATGTTACAATGTTATTATTGTGCATATTTCCTGCCATAGGTTTTTTTATTAGAATTGCGATTTGCATGTTTTTTGTAAAACATTTTTTGAACTACTTGCTGCCTTTATTCAACTTTTAGTTAATGCGATCTAATCTCGATATTATATTGATAAACGTCAAAATTTTTTTTGATTTTACAATCAACCAAGTTTTTTATTTTAAAAAAGCATCTTTGAATATGGGATGTTGATGTCACTGTGTAGGTACAACTTCAAAATGGCCTTGACTTCAAATTGGTTTTGATGTCTCTGTTCAGGTACAACCATAAACAAAGTCTGTGTTCCGTAAAGCATAAATAAGAGCCTAAATTAAAAGATTAGTCATATAAATATACTGTATTGAATACAATATGCTACAAAATATAAATATATTTAGGTATTTTGATATTTAGATTATTATGTTGAAAGCACCAGGTTATAGAAACCCTTTCTATTTTATTTTATTTCATTTACTGAAATTAATTCCAGTAATCAATAAGTGTAGTTATATATGATTATTCAAGAAATCAATGTTTAAAATATAATTTTTATAAGTAGCATGCTTTAAAAATACTTAGTACAATGATGTGCAAATTACTAAATAGTATACTTTAAAATGTTTGTACAAATTTGTACTTATTGGCCACTAAAACACCGATATTATTCTTGTAAGAGACTTTTATTGTTCACTTTTTACGCAAAGATATAGCTAGTTTGGTAGTCTAAAGAGTATTTACATGTTTACATTTTTTTAATAGAATATTTAATGATAATGTTACATTTGGCCTATACATATAATGTGAATTTTATTATTATCAAATAAAAATAAATGACAAAATTATTAATAAATAATCCAATCGGCGGCAACATTTTGATCCCTATATGAATTACCCTCATGCTAGTCACTAAATACAAGTAAAATATCAATGCGCTTTCAATTTATATAATATTGATAAATAAAATTTCAAACTTTACTATCACTTAATGTGAATCAAATGTATACATTATATTTATATTGTATGGTATAATAGCACGAATCTCGTATATCTCTTGTTCGACGTCGAATCGATTGAAATGTATTTTAAATTCATTTCCTTAAAAATATTAAATAATTCATTATTATTAGTTGCAAAAATAATCGTATAGAAAAAGCCTTCAAATTCAAAGAAAAACATTGACTTCGACATTTACGTTGCCTAATAATATAGGCACGGTTTTTCTATTTTGTTAGATGTTTTTAGACAGAGTAATGTGAAATTGTGATGTTATATCAGGCATTATTATTTTATACTATTGGTTCATCGATTACGTAACATTTACGAATCAGGACACAAAGTGTATACCGTATTGTAGTTGATAGGTACGTTTTATAGGCTAAACCAGAATAATGACATTAGTATAGAAGCGGCGTTAAATAGGAACAAAATAAAACAGTACATTCTATTTTTTCTGCGAAATTGATAGGGTATTGGAAAGGTAGTTATGCGTAATGATTGTATATTTCGTGATTGTACTGAGATTTGCCTAAGTCGAGTTCATATAATTGTTTTAAAAACCTTGTGTTAATTTATTATAACCAGTAATATTCTTTATTTCATTCACCTATCATGCTATTAAAAAGCAGTATAAAAGACGTCACTGAGTTTTTACTTTCACTCAGGCTTCTATGCTGATGTCATTATTCTGAGGTTGCGAAATCCTTATTATTCTGGTTTTTTTCACACATTCAAAGATAAATAAGAAATACGAAAAGAATAAATGAATCAAAGCAGTTCATATTCATATTCTCGAACGCTGAATTTTTACTATAATTATGTGTATCGGTAATACATTAATGTTTATTAATTACAATTGATTGCATTCATTGAATAACCTAATATTTCTTATTGTAAAATATTAGAAACATTAATCGATATATAATTAATTAAAACACATATATACGTACCTATGTATGAAAATGTATTTTCAGTTGTAACAAATTTGATTCTAATGTACTTATTACTTGTTCTAAGGTTTATATATTTGCCATAAAATGTTTAATTGTAAAAAAAATTATAGTTGTTGATTGCTATAACGTTACGCCTAATAAACGACTTGTGAACAATAATTGTTAATTTAAGTTTTAAATTTTATATTTTTTAATATTTATTATGTAATTAGCGGCGATTTGATTGCTTTTTATTTTACGGAAGTGCTCAAAATTTTAAGCCAAATCTTTGTAGACTATTGTTCTGATTATAGAGTCTTATGTATATGTCTTATTTAGGAAGTGCGCAAACATTTCGTATTTAACCTTGTGCCTAAAATCTATGTAAATCGTAGTACAAACCGTTTAGACGACATTGTTGCTTGTTTAGAAGTGTACAACATTACTCTATCTATGCATTATTTACGGTTCTCAGTTTTGTTAGCCGGATAGAATCGATTTTAAATAGATTTGACTTTTTTGAAAAGCCATCTATCGGACGTTATAACGTTACCTAAGACTTCCTACTTGATGTGATATTACTGGTTTTCGGTATATTTTTTTTAAATTATTGTAACTTAAGAAAATACTACTTCAATATTTTAAGCATTGTAGTTAAATATTTGTAATAAAAGCATTTCATTTGATTAGACGCGCACTTCCTTTAGACCAAAGCCTAAAAGAGTGTTTATGTTTGCTAGAAAACGTGGAAGAATATTATATGTTGTGCGTGTTTTGTATGTGTGCAACTTTTATGCTAACTCATTAAATGTTGAATAAGATATTGAAACTATTCTTAGAATTATTGTCTGAACTCTGAAACAGTGTCTGAAATAAATAAAATGTTCTAAAAAGCAATTCCAGTTTTATTTTTTCTGAATTAGTTCTCTAATTGGCATATTTTTTTTTATTTTTTCCCAGTTTATTCTCAATATAAGTAGCTTACCATTTATTTGTCTTTAAATACTTTATATCCAATGACATAGGTGTAGTAAATAAAAAACTCATAATTAATACAAGTATTTTAATGTACCATATGAATACCATATAAATATTTCAAAATGTAAAACAGTGATAAAATTCATATTAACCAATATAACTGTAATCAAATCAACTACCTACTCAAATACTGCGAAATATTTAAAAGATAATACAATTAATTACTTATATTAAAAAATTATTACAAACTACGTGAACATAGTTTTGTTTTAATTATCAACTTATTCGTAATGACAGAACACAAATCATTACAATTCGTCCCTAATTTGTTAATTAAATAAGCAGGTACGGATATTAATTCTCTTAGTGCTTTATATAGAAAATGAGTTGTATTATTGGTAATCGATTAGGAAATAAATACGCCTTTAAAATGGAGTTATAATACAGTAATACGTGGTAATACAAAACTTGGCCCCATTTTATTTCAAAGGGATCCACAAACGCTGTATTCAAAACATGTAATATACAATGTCATCACGAAAAACTATCGCATACACTGCAGTGTATAATAATATAAAAAGACCTACTCGAGAACACAGTCTTCGTACGGATTCTATATTCTAAAAAATAATATTAAAAGCCATAAAATGCTTCTTTGGAATGCATTTTTACAAAACTGGAATAAAGATAAAAATGTACCTTAGGTTTATATTTAATTTTCTACACATGGAAAGAAGTTTGTACCTATTCGCCCCGCCCGCCCCTCCGTAAACACATTGAGCATTATCCTATGTTTACTGATAAACACGCTACATGTAGTTATGTATGTAAATAGTACATAGTGGTAATTGATTATAACAAACTATGTTACGGAATAATTATCTTTCACCGAATAATTTTACACCGAATTTGGCAACTTGGATGAACACTTGTGCTCTTATACATTAAAATTATATTATTATAAACATAGGTATCTGTTGCATAATATTTCTTCCCATTTTAATGTTACTTCGCTCTGATATTATTTATCCAGTAAAAACCATTTACTACGATTTTGGGATTGGAAATAACGTATCCTAAAGGTGAAATATTGTTACGTTTTCTGTTATATAATAATTGTCTTTTGCCTTTATTAATACGCGTTATCTTCCAATTTGTTTCTGAATCGAATATCTGAATTAGTAATACCTACATAGATATAATTTTACCGATACTTAAGGATAAATGTTCAACAGAAAACCATACTTAAGTTTCGTTAAATAGGTATTCAATTCAGAAAGCTGTTTTGCTAAACAATAAATATTTAAATTTTAAATCGCTACAACTCCATCACATTCTACAACTATCGAACACTCGCACATACATTAATTAATTAAAATTTATATACAAATTACCACTAAAATGGCCTTACCTATTCATCATTATACTTACATAAATTAGGTTGATTTTGAAACACTGTACCTAAAATATGTCTTATGGCATCTTACTTTGATTGGCTTTTGCCTACGTGTGTAAATGAAACTCATGCATTTTCCTTTAATACGGACTATTTCAGCTTTTTTGTACAATTTATGTTACAGGTAAGGTACAGCACTACGCGAGTTTAGTTTTTAGGCTACGTAAAATTATATTAGTTTACCGCAGGACAGCGAATGTAACGGAGTCGAATTACTAATGACCGTAGCTTAATTTGTGACTTCACCAGCCTTACCTTATATGCTCATTTTACTATAATGCTTATACGTGGTGGTAAGTTTATAATTAAAGAAATCTCTCCAGTCACTCAAATAATTTGATAAGACGGAATTACGATGATAAAAATTTTAACCGGAAATAATGCACAACCGTAACTTCAATGAAATGAGATAACATTTGTATTACTTAACAAATTGCGTAACTCGATACAAATTTTACTAAAAAAAGTGAATAAAATTGGAGGTCTACTACAACTTCTTATAATTTATTTAATTGAAAATTAATAATTATATTCGAATTTATGCTTATATAGCTTTAACCTATTTAAAGTCATGGTGTTATCATGTTAAAAATGTTCAAGCATAAAATCGAATTTACAAATGGTTACAAAATGGTAAAAAATGTAACGTTTGGAGACAAATCGCGAAACAACGGTCTCGTCAATGTTTTTGTTAGGTATTAAAATATTATATCAAATTACAAATTAACTTCTCCATTTGACTAGATCAAGAATATTAGTTACTGATTTATAAGGGACATTAGCAATCATAAAAAAATTATTCAGAACGTTATAAACAGTAATCTGTAAATTTTTCTGGTCGTGTTTTTTAATAATTTGTTACTGTTGTTAATTATACAAATGACAATGTAGCTTTGTAATGTAAATTTAGCTTGTAAATTAGGAGTAGATTTGTCACCAAACGTGTTGGAATTATTGCTATGAAGCGGTCGTCTGGTCTCGATGTTTAGCTGGGGTGCTGAGCGGCGACCTTGCGGAAGCGGTACCCGCCAGTGCCGCGTACGGTGTAAAGAACCACTATGGCGACCGCCACCACCGACATGCCGATGGCGTTGATCGTAATAGCCTCCTCGGACAGCGACGCATATTTCTCGTTCCTGTACACCGCATGCCCCAATGGTTAGTAAGGTGTTTAAAAAATACTATTGAACAGATAAAAAAATTTTTCGCAAATTAAAATTTCCTTACTGAAGCTGTATTTTGCCAAATGTCCAATTTTCAAGAATTTACTTAAAATAAACAAGATTAAAGCTAATTTATGAAGATTAAATAGCCAGATTATTAACTCACAGAAATGTCAAAAGCACTCGCATTCTTAAGTGTGTGAGGAGAATTATGGTATTTGAGGAGGTGAAAAAAGTATAATATAAGGACCGCGATGCTGGGCACTTACTACCTCGTTAGGAATACAGCGTAAAGATAATATGTACATATGCTATGTATCAAAATAATAAAAGTCGTATCAATAACAAGGTTAACCCAAATACAAACAATAATTAAATATAAAAATTGCCATTCCTCTTTTAATACGTAAGAATATCTAATTCTTATTGGACCTTTTTTTAGTTATTTTCCTCTATGAAATATTGGTTGTTTTCAACTGAATATTTAAAAAGTAACTGATAAAATGAGTAATTTTGTTTCGTAAAGTAACTTCAACTTATGAAGCCATCCATAAAAAAATATGTCACGAAATAATCGGGATATTCTGACACTCTTCTCTGTTACAAGTTGTCACTGTAATCTGTAACCCTTCTCTCCTTTGCTAATGTGACGTGTTTGCACATAAAACAACGTCATTGTTATTTATTTCAAAATATTGCGCATTAATCTCATTGTTTTCATACTGTATATGTAACATCACAAAAATAGTAAAAATTCATAACTACTCTCTGTCCATGTGTTATATGATATGAACCTCCTGCCTCCACCTTGGTATGTCATGAATGGGCCCTAAGCATAAAATTAAAACTTGTTTTTGTTACAAGTCATTAATTGTTTACAAAGACTATTTCGTTTATAAGCAGGTATTTCTCTATCTGAAGAAAATGTTTAAAAGCATCACGTTGAATTAGTTATGCCTTTTTATTTTTGCAATGTTAGAATTCATCAAAATTTTTAACTACAAAGCGTAGAAAAGCGACAAAATTGTTTAATGGTGTTAGGTAACCCAACTTCAACATTCAGGACTATTGCATGATAGTGTATAATAGCCATTTTAATCGATTTCATAAATATTTACTTATCTTAATGTTAATAGGTGTTACAAAAAGTATTTTTCAAAAATGAAAACCGAACAGTGTTCTAAAAGCATGGTGCAAAAAGTAACATTAATATTTTTTTGCAATGTTTGTATTATACTTTGTCTTGCAATAAGCTACAGAATTGCAGTGTCTCACTGCTGACTGGTGATTGTTTGTATCATTACGTATAGTGATTGTAGTATAGGAGTGATATATTTTAATGTTTTGATAAGCGTTTACTTGAAAGAAAGCAGAGTAGTCCAGTATTGCCAAATCTACTAATATACCTAGTTATCAATATTTAAACTTACTAACGAAGCGCAGCATCGAATTAACAAATTGATTTCGAATTACATGTTATAGAACCTGTTAGGTATATTTTCCAGTACCTTGTATTTCCATATTAAATGCCCGACAATAAGTTCACTGGATTTTTTACGGACATTTTTTTACCAACAACTTGTTTGGAAAAGTTACTGTATGAATATGCTACTGTTGAATAATTTTGCCCCAGTTACAATTTTCAGGGTGACGAATCAGTTTTGTAAGGTTTCATTTCACTGTTCTTAATTGTACGTACAATTTTGAATTTAATTCATAACCAATAGATAAATAATTATACAGGAATTTGATATTTCAATGTTGTATGTTAAATAATAAAACCATGAAAATGAGTATTGGCGACACTGGTATTTGTACGTACTCTGATGTTTCATTATGTTGTAAAAGATACACGTGGTCATTTTAAAAAGACAATGTACAAACAAACATTGTTTGCTTTCTTTTTTAAGAAAATAAACATATTTTTAAATAGAAAAATAGTTTAGTGCGCAAATAATAAGCGAGTCAAGCAAATGGAGCAAAATCATTACCATAAAGTAAAAGTCAATAACAACCTTACAAAAACAATATTTATTTTAATGTAACAAAAATACAGTTATCGCAGATGTCATTTGAATAACAATGATTAATGTGTAGTAAATAGTTTTCCTGTAACCTAAATATCTTACTAAAAGTGATCTGATACAGACCATCTTATTTATATCGTTAAATTACCACTAAAGCCTCCGGATTTCATAAAAAAATATTCAATTATGTTGATTACATAGTTGATTATTAGGTACTTATTTATATATTGTTCATATTATTCAAATATTGTGTTTATGACTTCTTATAATTGTCAGTCATTATTTATTAAAGATAATTTTAATTTATACTTATTATTAAATTTATATTAACATGTATCTAATTACAAGAAATAAACTAAAATAATAATATTTTATTTAATAAAAGGCCATTTACTTACTACATAATGTAGGTACTTGTTCTTTGTTTTTAGGTGCATTATGTGAATGATTTGTATGATATTTAAATAAGAAACGCATGACCTGAAAGCTAAGTTGTCATTAAAATAAGAGGCGTTCCATAATTTCGATCAATTCGAACAATGTATATGTAACTATGAATCTAGTAATCTTTAAAGATTCGATTGAATGTGTGTGTTTAGTCTACAAGTCAACTGATGCCCTTATGTGTCTGTCTCGTGTTTCCGGTGCTCGGAACTTGTCTCGGGACACGATATACATGACGACAGCCAGTATAGCGATCATGCCCACTCCGATGGCGTTGATGATGACTCCCTCGTCAGGTAGTCCGCTGTATCTCTCCGCGCTGTGAATACGCACACTTACAAGCAACTGACACAAACACAGCCAAGCAACAAGTGTCGAAAAATTGAGTACATAATTAAAACTGCCACAAAAATATAACTGAGAACAAAATGACTCATGCTAATGATAATCACATGCACTTAAGACATATTATGTAACATTCACACAAGATTGTGAAGTATAAAATGTGAGTTCTTGACTAATTGTTTACTAACTAACACAAAAAGTAATGTAAAAGTGCTAGTGCAGTGTCGTACGTACCCAAGCGTGAAGAGTGCCTTCTCAGTGAGTCCGGTGAGACAAGCAGCGACTCCGAGAACGAAGGTCAGAATGCCAAAGGCGGCATGGACAGGCACCAAGGAGGCGCGGAAACCGGCCGTGCCCTTATTACAGATCAACAAGAGCAGGAAACTGAAGAAACCGACTGCGTACTGTGGGAGAGATCAAAAACAATGTTTATTTACCATCTCCATAATTAGTCTGACGATAAAAGAGGGCGGAATAGGAACATCCAAAATCTTGCCATCATGCTTAATAAATTATTATAATCTTCTAATACCAACTTTGAGGAAGTTTATTATTTACGATAATGTGTAGTTTTAAGTTTGTAAATATTAACATATGTATGTACTTTTTTGTTATTAATCTTCTAATAATATATAAAAATCAATGTTGTTTGTTCGTATTTTATGAGCATACCGTTCATCCGATTGCGATGAAATTTGGTATGAAGATAGCTTGAATCCTGAGGAAGGACATAAGCTATTCTAAACATAAAAAACGCGAATGAAGTCGCAGGCATCAGCGAGTTACATATAAGAATTACGATTACAGAGATGATTAAATTATCGTCTCGTATCAAAAACATTTTTTCAAACATTTTTAAAAAAAACCTGTTTTGGAAAAGTTAGCAGCGGATACTCGAAAAGTACTTTTTTAAATCAATGTTTATAAAACTATTAGCTACATATAATATAAATCAGCATCTCTTGAATCTCATGCTTTCTCTTGAGTGAAATTGTGTGTACGTTCTTGTCTGTTTTCATTATTATTTATTATTTTATTATTTATTCTTTATTGCACACCTTATTCCTAATACAGATAAAAAACATACAAGAAAATAACAAAAATTACAATTTTGGCAATACAATTGGCGGTCTTATCGCTCTCGGCGATTTCTTCCAGACAACCTTAGGATGGAAAACGCGCAAGAAAAAATAAAATTCATTCATATTTTATTGTTATAATAAATACCAATATTACTCAATAAAAAAATTGAGCATCGAAAAGCATTAAATGGCTAGTGATTTTATTAATTACGTTATATTACCTGTATTCCAAACAGTCCCATAGCAACGAAGCCAATCCAGCTATGAAGTGAATAGAAGTTGTTGATTCCTTTCTTGTTATGGAAGTCAAGGACGGCCAAGAATCCAATAACGATACAAGGAAACGCAAGCGCGTGGAAGATCGCATGCAGTAATTTGACGTAGATACGTCTGAAGCACCGGCAGATGCGATACATCAGTACCGCTGAAAAGAAAAATACTGAGATATGAGACCTTGTTATGTTACTTTTCTAACAATATTTTAACTTTTCCAAACGAAACTAGTAAAAGCCAAATCTTGAATCGATTCTATTTTTAAATTCAGTTGACAGATGGTGCGGTTATAGAATTAATTAATTATCATATCTCACATTGATAAATAACCCATCACATTATTGCAATGAAAAAATCGAAAGTATCGAAAATTATACTGATTATGTATTCTAATACCTATTGTTGTTCTCGGGTTGATCAACTAATTTTTATACTGGTCTGTGGGTTTGGTAATTCTTTTTTATTTATCGTTTTAATAACTGAAAAGGACAGATAATAATTAACATATTTGAAAATCCATGCCGAGCAACATACTTTTATGAACAGGAATTATTCTAAAATCGAAAAAACCTCAAAAATAATGAAATTATTCCTTGAACAATTGTTAAAAGTTCGGCGTTCTGCCCCTTCACTCGCTCTCGTCCGTGGTTTGCGCATCTAATTTGCGCGGTAACAATAGGACGGATATTAAGCTTTATAATAAATACAATATTTATGTATGCACTGAATACGTAACTATAATTACAATACGTAACTATACGTCTATTTGCCGAATAATTTTTTCGAGGAATTAAGTAACAGCAGTGATAAAAAATAGTTGACCGACCCTCTCTTAATTCACTACTTAAATAATAAAAACTTTAATGAATAAGTAATAACATAATACAAGAATTCTCCGTTATTATACTTACAAAAGCCACTGAAGGTAATGAACCCAGCAACCATAAGTGTCGGGTGAAGATTGAATTGCATCTCTGGGATATCATTTTGCCAGGCGTAGCCTTCGCGATGGTACAACACCCAGAAGATGGTCAGAGCCGTGACTCCGATGAGAAGAATGGTAGCTAACGTGATGACCAGCGCGTATTCGCACCATTCGCAAGCTCCCCTCTGGTGATCGTCCGATTCGTACGAACGGCTACGTTGGCTAAAAAGAAAAAAATTTGGTTAGTTTGTTGTGTGAAAGATGGAGAAAACGATTTTTCCCAGAATTGAGACCTAGCTCGATCGATTTCTCGCCCCCTCAACCCCTATATTATAAATTTCAACGAAATCTCTAGATCTCTAGAAATCGATCAATGCGATATATATATATACAAATATTATTAATAATATACAAATATTGCTCGTTTATATAATAGTGGATATACTAATGGAGCGTTCCGACTTCGCCGGGTTAAATAGTGAATACGTAATGTATAAAGTATAACCTATGCCCATCTGAAATAACGTACCTACCTTTCAAATGGTAAAAGAATTATTGAAATAGGTGGATTCCGGAGATTACCTTCACATATGAACAAACTTCAATATCCGCTCTCTCTTTATAATATTAGTATAGATAATATATATAATGTAACGTTTATAATATTAAAGTATTTTTATTATCATTTATATCTTGATACGTAAATCATATGGTCATACCTAAAGAATATTTGAATGATTAGCACCAACTGCCTTTGTTTCGATTTAAGGAACTGGATTTAAGGAAAAATGATTTTACTTCTAATAAGTGAAGCCAAGATTTTCTTGTTTATAAATAAAAATTTCAAATCTTGACAAAACTTTTATTATGAACCAGCTTTTACCTAGCTTTAATCCGACAAATGGTAACTTATGCTTTAGCCAGAGATTGGTTGGGAATGGACAACGTTTCGTTTTTATAGTACACATTATTTATTGTGAAAATTGAGATTCGATTAACAGTATTATCGCAATCGCAAGTTTTATTTACTTAAATAAAAAGCATATTTCGTTAGATCGCACGGGCTTTTGTGTTTGTCTTGACAGTGTCGATCCTATAAAAACACGGTTAAACACGAACCTAAACAATACCCTCGTCGTTGTATTGAATAGACATCTAAAAGAGACTAACATTTACGGGACAGGAAACCACAGTTTCATTGATACCTACTCGTCCTTCTCTAGCACATTCGTTACATAATATACCTACGTGAAGTTTGTCGTGAATTCCCTTATAAAGACCACACAATGGTGTCACATAACGTGAGATCATTGATGAGATGCCGGATGCCTGTTTGAAATTACATCAGGGAATAACGTATTCGTAAGGCGTAGTAAGAGAAAACCACAACAGCCTTTTATTATTTAACAGTTCCATTTTATCAGCATTTATTGTCATCTATACAAATGAAAAATTAATTTTGATATGAGCTTTTATAGTGTTTGCTGTATGTTATACATGTATGTACAATATAGATAAATTTAAAAAAAGTTAATCACAGTAAAATGTACATTTTTGAATTCGCAGTTTAGAACCTTTTACAGCTTTCATTTCGTACCCCACACGAGGACCCTGAAGAAATACTTTTTTAAACTAACCTAATCTATCCTCGAAAGTGACAAATCTAGAAATTGATATCATTAAACCACTACCAACACTATTTAATATTTCAACCGTTTAAGTCAGACAAGTCTCCGAAAAATACAACTGTGGCAAACAGATTCGCAGACACATTAAGATGTTTCCATAAGAGTCCCTTTTTTCTAATTTTAGAACGGAACAAAAGAAAGACAAAAGACATATTTTATATTTTCATAATAATAAGAGAAATAAAGGTGGAAATTATATGTATGTCTACTAAAATAGCCATCCTAAGCTCTTGAATTTGATACGCTACATGCTATTACGTACTCAATCACTTTTATTCTTGACTTTATGTCGTAGGTACTACAGGCGTCGTATTGAACTTACGGATGTTGATACATATGTTGATAAATAGATAAATAAAGGTGTTCAAATTAATTGATGTTTGTATATAGATAGATTGCGTCATATGAAGTAGCAATTTTCGTTTGAAAAAATTTCAGAGTAAATAATTTAGGAGTACAGGGTCGTTGCGCCGGTTTCCCGGCCGGCTCTAGTATTCGACCAATTGACTGCCTCTTTCATTTCAAAATGAAATAATAGTGGTTGTATTTTTTTTATACTGTCAAATTTATACATGGACAAACTTTAATCTTCTAGCTCTATTATGATAGAATACTAAAGGTAGAAAGAATAGACACTAATAGCTATTCTAAGTTTAGTCTAGAGCCCGCATCCGCGCACACAAATTGTGTCTGAAAGTGCATAAAAATTAGTGACGATATCGAAATTGCACAGCAAGTTTCATGTTGTTTCGTGAGTCGTACTTACACAAAAGTAAGTTTATTACTTTCATAAAACTCTAAAAAACGTTTATACGCTTAATTTTCCATTAATTATTTAATGAATATTTAAAATTCGAGATGGGCGGATACCGAAATAATATTTCTTTGGTAATTCTGGTTTTCGGCCGGGTGGTCGGATTACTAGCATAAGCAACAGAAACTAACTTTTAACTTTCTGATATTAAAGCTTAGAGTAATTCATTTTCTTATAAGAGTTGTAAATTCCTTTAAATCTATTGAATTAACAAATTAGTTTTCAACCAAGACAATAATACATATTTTACGTAAAAAATAAGATTCAATCATCAGTGGCCGAAAACCAAATGTGTTCCGCTTTTAGTTGAGTATTCGGCCGTTTAACATTTATATGGAAAACATAATGGCCGAAAACTAAAAGTGCTCTTTATTATGTCTGAGTTACCGGCCGCCATTGTTTTGAAATTTTCTATTTTCATTTACAGTCAATAAAATTTGTGTTTTTTCCACTATTATTATCCTATAGAAGTTTCCACGGCTGGGAAACAGGCCTACCTTCACATGAAGGATTTCGAGTCCTACCGTCCACTGCACTTGCACAGTGAATTTACCTTGGTTTTTTTAAAATCGGTCGGTAAAATAAACATATATCCTAAGTGCAGAATTGGAAATAAACTGCTCCAGATCTGTGATCCTAGCTAATACTTATAAATGCAAAAGTTTGTTCATTTGTCCTTTTATATATAACATAGCAACGGATCACTGTGATATTTTGCACAGAGATAGTTATACGGATAGGAGCAACATGGACAACTTCTCATTTCTAAAAGCCCACGACACATATTATGTTGACTAAACCAATACTATTACAATAATTCCAAACCAAAGTCAGAAAGGGTTTACACCACTCGAGTCAGTAAAAACCAATGAATCACTAATACATAATCAAGCGTTTTCAATTATTTCTCTATCTGATAGTTAATTGGAAGTCTGTGTCATAGTGTCACTAGATGACATCCTAACTATACCAACCCAACTAGTACGCTAACATTAGAATACAATGATCTCTTTCATAAACATTTATTTGCCCTAACGCTAATGAAAAAGTAAAAACAAGTTTTAATTAGGTAATCTACTTGTTTTTACTCTCAATTTCCTCCAAGCTAAAGACGAAATTGCGGCTGGAATCTTTCTAGCCACAATTTCATCTTCAACTTGAAGGAAGTTTCATGAAGACAAAGAAAAATCAATTTAGAAAAGAAAGATGCATCTAAAAAGAAACGACTGGAAAGAAGTGAGAATCGCAAATAGAAATTGTTGAAAATCAGAACAATAAGACGAAAGAAAGTGTTAAGAGAAAAGTTCAAGTTACAAGCGAAAACTCAAATTTGAACATGATAACTACGACATAACGACATTATGACATGACTAAGGGGACTAACAAGCTGAAAAGCTGGTGATGCAAAGAATGATCGAGATATTGAAAACCATACTTTGAAAAATCATGGGCAAGAAAATTAAGTTCTGGATGAACTTTAGTAGTGATAATAATAGGGGAAAAGTAATCAAAGTAATAATGACGATTGTGTTACTGATAAGATTCATAAAGATTTACTTATACATATAAAAATAAAACCGAATTTCAATATAGAAGATACCTACATTAAGACATATCACTTCATATAGAACAATAAATTAAGCGTGATTTTATTTATAAAACTCCAACTCCGTCAACTTAGACTGAGAAGTGGTATGGCCGAAAACTGATTTAATGCTAGTCAAAAACTAAATTTTGTGGCCGAAAACTGGCGAAATAGCTTAATTTTTGGTTTTATTTTTTTATAAAAATAACGTGAAAACAGATTTACTTTGTTTTTATTTAAAAACCATCTAGACTATATTTACAACCATATTGCATATTTTAAATACATTTTTAAGATGTTATACTATTTTTTTATTGCTCAAATTTAGCAACTCCACTAATCGGTCGAATACTAGCGCAATGACCCTACCTACTATAAATGTTAGGTACACACACGACACACGGTTCAGTGGCTACGAATTTGTTTTTGCTTTGTACTTACATACTGCGTAGAAAAAGGCCTAATATTTATTGGATTCAGTTAACTAGAAATCATTATTAATTGTTTCATGAAATGAATTATGTACATTGTACATATAACAGTTAGCAAGGAATTCAATATTTGATACCTACCTATCTATATCTTTATAAAATATGCAACATAGTGGTAAAAATCCAATGTAGGTCATTTATTTTAATATTTCATAAATCACTAGCGACACGCCCCGGCTTCGCATGGGCGGATTTTTTTTTTAAATTATATTCAGCCTGTTACTCGCTGATAATGTAGTTTTCAATAGTTGAAAAATTTTTGAACTCGGTTCAGTAGTTTTTGAGTTTATCCATTACATACAAACAAAGTTTACCTCATTATAATATTAAAATAGATAATTGCTTTATTTATTAAAGAAAGATTGCTATGTAATAAGGAAATACAGTTGCGAAATAAAGCAAACATTATTCCGCAGTAAGCATCAAGCCACGATTTCGTAAGACTTCTCGATTCCAAATGAGAAATTGCTTTTACCTACCGCCATATTATGTAATGAAAAGTTTAATGTTATGAAAAGGTCAGTACGTTTCATTGGTATGGTAACGTAAGTTAGCCAGAAAAACGAGTAGATACCTGGCTGAATCATGATTAGTAAGTACTGTCTTATGTCAATAAAGACATACTTGAAACTAATATAATATTTTTTTATTAAACGTACTGTCTTTTGTCAATAAAGACACCTGAAACTAGTATAATATTTTTTCATTAAACCTGAATACCTGTGGGATAATTGTCTAACTTCTATAGTTATTTATTTTTGCTTTTTATAGTTATTAATTATTTAGACATAATAATAATAATAGGCGAAAATGTGCGAGGAGAATGATGAGATTTGAGGAAGCGAAAGATCTCCTGGCGCTCCGTCCTCTCTGACTACCCCGTCGGGGATACAGCATGAAGATATGTATGTATGTAGATACAATAAAATCTACTGAAAGGTTAATTAACAATATTATCATATTTTATGTAGGTATATCTAATGTGATGTACGTATATTAATTAAATTTAATTTAAAATGTTAATATACAATTCTGATGGGTAAAAAATAGAAAATTTACAACTACTTTAATAACGGTGTGAACGTCGATAATGCAATGACAAGTGGCAGGTGAAAGTCCAGGGGTCCCTACCTCTTACTTTCTTTGCGTACATACGTGTATACTTACAATGGACTTACTCCTACATAGTTATATGTATAGCTATAGTACATACATAGTTATATAGGCGCGTGGACGTTTCGTAGGACTTGAATTGTATGTCAGTTGAGGTCATAGTAAGTAAATCAGCCCGCGCATACAGGTAGTAAAGCTTTCTTGAATAGCGATTAATCAGTTTCATCTAACAGTTGCTAAGTCACGAATATTTCCTATAAAGGATATGGGTGTAATGTTATGGCGCATTACATTTTGCGATCAAAGTCTAATAGGTATTTGATTGATGAATATCGTTCTTTTATGTGCTGTTTGTAGATACGCATTAAATAATGAAATATTAGCTTATTTTCGTCACGTGATCGGACTACATAAAAGTGTATGGAACGAAGTACGAAAAGTACCTTGTCATTATATACTAACCTAATTTGAACCTGTCTATCTATCCAACTACCTATTCTATAAATAAATCCTAAATTGTTAGGAACTAGGTAGATATGTTTCTTCTCTAAACGTGGACTTAGACCGAATGACCGGAACTTTCCTCGTTAATATTTCAAAAGTCTGTACTTGTTTTCAAAACTTCTTTATTCTTATTCAGTAAACTATTCGTACATCCTAAGAAACAATTTAGTAGGAAATAACTAATCATTTAGTTTCATCAGCGAAGGTCCGCAATGAGCAATCTACCAGATAACTCAATGAACCTCGGCCATGATCAGTAGGAAAGGAAAAATTGAATTCGTTAAGAAAATTTACAACTATTATACTAAATAGTAACTACTAAACTATTAAGTAATATAATACAACACTAAACTAAAATAAGTACTCAACATGATTCTTCGTAACTTCTTTCGATAAAGAGAACAGAAGAGAAGGGAACAACGAGTGAGAATCGCCTGTCTGTGATCAAAGACATTAAAATTTACGATCTTTTTAAATCTCTTTGTCTGTGGTCAATTTCTCCGTAATTAGCGTGCTAGGTCGAAATATGGAAAGGCCGGATTCAGCGTTATATTTACCCGGATATTTTGCCCTAAAAGCTGGATTATATATTTTAAACAGAAATAGAGTCTGTTGGGTATATTCAATCGTTTAATATTAATATTTAATAATTACATTCAAAACAATCTGTCAATTATTGGCAATTATGATCGGAACTAAGTGCTCGGTCTTTTTAATCGCTCGATCTTCTTCCTAAGATAAATAGTCTTTTGTCAAAGTAAATATAACAATTCTTTATTAAGCACAATAAAAAGCCGGACAGGTTGGACTTGTTGGTTAGATATGTTCGAACATGGTCGAACAGGTTAGTTGATTTGGGCGGACTCGACCGTAAAAAGCCGGACAGCCAGCAAACCCTACTCGTAATCCCATATTTTTATAGGAGTTTTGCAATAAATGCAAAACTATAAAATAATAATATTAAAACAATGTTAAGCTGCAATGAACTGTGCGTGACTGACCGAAACTTTCTTGTCTGTCTATCTTTGTGTTATTCATGATAAAATTATTAAAAACGTTTACGTGTCAGTAAAAGCAATTTTGAAACTTTCCATACCTTAGTGACACATAAAGACATGCATAATACTCAATGTCTGAGAAAATAATGAATATGACTAGCCAACAATTACTTTCTCTGTCCAATTCATTCATTTAAGATTCACTTATGTATCGTTTTTCGAACAAAGTAATGTAATATTATTTCATGGATTAAGAATATTATTTTATAATGATCTATACTATAGAGCTACATCATTAAAAATAATTAATGAATGTACCTACATCTAAAATGATGTTAGATATGTTACCTACATTGTTTAACAAAAATATTTTATCGCGAATAAGTTACGTTTTATATATCTGAAGCTTGATCGGATATTTCAATGCGTCCGAGTGGGAGAAATGTAGTAATACAGGGTCTACCGACATTGGCCAAGGGAGAGGGGCTCGGTCATTAACCTCGCCGGCTGTGGTACTCCTGGCCTACTTGGTACTATGGGCGAACTCGCATCATCTGTTTTATCATTACATTCTATCGTTACTATATCGAGAAGGTAATTGGCATGAACAAATAATATACATACATACACTGAATAAATGTAGAAGTCCAACTTGTCACAAGTTTGCTTCATAAACCTTTGGTAACCAACATTCGGAAGATTGTGCAACAATGTTCTAAAGAATCATTAAATTAACCTCATTGATTTGGAAACTTCTAAGAACTTCGCCTTCATGTCTCAAGTGTCTTCCTGTCATCGTAATTGGAATATTTACTAAGAGAATTGAGACTATACTGTCTACAAAGGATGTATTTTGAACATTCAAGAGACTAATTTTAGCTTCATTTTAAGCTAATGAATCCCTTTTTATCAACTACTTTCCGCCCGTGACTGTTCGCGTTTATCTCTAAATGAAACCCAAAAGAAATAAATGATCTGATAATCTTAGCTTTCACACCTCTTTGTAGTTTACATATATGGTGCGGTATTCTTTTTTGAATTCCTATACAAACTGTCATCTATTCCACCAATATGATTTTTCAAAAATTGTAAGACACGTTATTCTCAATTTTCAGCAAAACGATTAAATACCAATTTTATATCGAAATCGCTTACGCGATAAATTTTCACAAACATTTATTTTATCTATACTAATATTTTACGCTAGTAAATAATTAATTTGTGCTAATATTACAAAGATAGAGAGCAGATTTCGTAATATTGTTTACATGTAGAGAGTAATCTCCGGAATCATTGCAGCTATTTAAAAAAATCTTTCACAATTCTAAAGGTTATATATTATGTATTTAACCCGAGCGAAAGCGGGACGTATTGCTTGTTTTAAATAATGACAAATTTTCGTACAATGTCATGTCTCCTATTGTACCCTCTTAGGGGTTGAATTTCTAAAAACCTCCGCTTTACATTTAGGTTTTGTGTTGTCTTTCCGTCACTCAATCAGTTAGAGTTTTAATAAGTAGACGTAAAATGCAAATGGAACACATCTATTTTTAAAAGAGTAGTGAAAGGATTTAATAAACCCCTAAGTAGTTAATTACCAACATAATTATGATAACAGACATCGCTTCGGTAGTTAAGTAGAGAACAAAAATAGCAACCAATTTTTTATGTTCATAAAAGCAACATCCCTTTCGTGATATAAAAACACGTCATAAAACTGACACTTTATTAACAGATTTTATCTTTCTAAATTATGTAATACGATTGTCGTAACCATTTCGTAGGTTGTTAGCACTTATTTCTTTTATGAATACAAGAAACGTTAAAAATAATTTTAACTAGCTCTCATTTAACACAGATAAATAACCATAAGTATTACACATGCACAGCAAATGGTCATCTATCGTCTTATTGTTAGTTTATGTCGACTGTCGGTTGTCTTTCGACGATGTAAAAGATATGGTTATCCCTTTCGACATAAATTTTTGCTGATTAATATTTCTTTTGCATTTTTGAAAGGAATATTACGTGATTTCCTAAGTTTAAAATTAAATTACTTAATTTAGTGATTGCTATTGAGCACACTGCTTTTACTACGTCATGCTTTATTTTCATTTCATTTTATATGAAGTACTTAGCTAACTGCTGGCGAATTAGGTAAATTTTAGTTTCGATACTAAAAGCAAAAAGATTAAATAAAGAGAACGAAGTAAAGTTATAAAAAGTGTAAATATAAGAAGTTCGGGAGTTTGAAACATTCCCATATGTAAGTGTGGTGGTAAAGTGGTGTGGAAGTGATACATGTATTTATTCAAAGAAACCTTACCTACTTACTAGCATTACAAAATATTCTGGTGAAATATAAAAGTATGTAAGTACATACAGAGAAACATGACGTTGTTTCGCCGTAGAAGGAACGTGTAATATATGTACATGAAAGCTGTCACTGATGAACATCGGAAAAGCAGACACATCGAGGTTTCCACATTTGTTAGAAAGCGCCGTGACATTGCTCTTGAGCTTAAATTGCCATGAAATTAGATCGACATATTCCTAGTCTCTGTAGAAATATTACTTATTGTAAGAAAACAAACATATGGAATATTACGCAAGTATATATTATTGTATTGATATGTATAAAACAATTAAGAAATACCACGTATAATTCAATACTTAATTTATTATTAGTTTATATATAGTCTACATAATCTATTTATACTTATTAATACGTAATATCAAGTAAGTCATAGACAAACTATCCTACGAGACCGCCATTGTCTGTCGTACACGTGCATGTGCGCAAATGATCCTAAACGTTTAAACACAAATGCGCGCTAATTTAGTAATAACCAACAAGCAAACACCTACGAACCTAAGAATAAAAAATAAAATATATAAATAACATATAAATAAACCTAAGAATAAAAGAATAAAATCTTACTAAAATACATAAACAGTGGCAAATAGCAATGTAACGTTGTGTGGAAATGATAATTATAAAGATAATTTCAAAACAGGATAATATCGCGTTTCATTGGTAAGTACAAAATTAATAATATACAAATATACAATAGAAGTGACCAGAGTTCTAGTGATTATGGTTGCTGCTAAGTTCCAAATCAGTTTTAGTCTATTATAGCACGGTATAATTACATGTAGTTATTATACTTTTGCAAGACGGCACTTTACGTGTCAGTAAAAGCAATTTTGAAACTTTCCATACGTTAGTGACACATATAGACATACATGTGACACATAATATAGACTCGATGTCTGAGAAAATAATGAATATGACTAGCCAAGTATGACCAGTGTAAGTAGAGATGCGAAGAAAACGTATCGAAATGTCGATATTGTTGCAATAAAAAAGATGTTCCATTTCTGGCCATCACTATGTACGGTGTACATACCCAGATCGCATATAAAGTGGATGCTTGCTTGATTGTTCTTTGATTTTAAATTTCCGAATCAAATATGACGAAGCAAATGTGTGACAGTTATAAAATAAACAAAATTGCTATGTCAAGTTATGACAACAAACTTTACGAAAATCTTGCTGCAATATTATAATTTTTAGTAGGTATCAAATTTTGTTTATATTTTAGTACCTACTTTTGTGTATTACCGCACAGTTACTTTCAGGTACAACGACGAAGTAGCGTTCCTGAATAACTCCAGCACAAAACAGTCTATTTGTTATATCAACATTGTATGTTAGTCGCGAGGTAACTAGAAAGTTAAATTTAAACTTACTTCAAGTGCGTATAGCATAGCAAACTTGAGACATGCCTGGTTCATGTTGAAATTGATGTCTGGACAGTAATCATGAAAAATGCTAATACCAAAATTATTACAATAAAATGTCAATTTAATGCTGATTTCAATGGTAGTCACATATTTTTGGAACTGCACGACAGCCATCTAGCTTGAAAACTAGATTCCAGACCGATCCCAAAACCGTAAAACTATTCAGTAAAATCTTCATCGACATCACTTATTAGCCACCTACTAGTGTTTCTGAGACAACGATAATCAGAAAAATTGATAAGCAAAAAAATAAAACTACACATTATCTTAAATAATAAACTTCCTCAAAGTTGCCACTTAGAAAGCTGTTATTGCTTAAGGTACCCAGCAGACTGGCAGCATTGCTTCTTTGAATAGCCAAACTGATTCATTGGCGGAAGAAGCTGCCAGCCCGGCGGTCTTCCGAAGCCTCGACCAGTCTCTTACAAATATCAGCAAAAAAATTAATTCTAATTAAAATAATAAAAATATCTTGTAGTGCGTGATATGCAATGTGCGTTCCGCTCTGGGATCAACTGTTTCTACTAAACCACTGAGCAAACAATGAACAAAAGCGTCCCTTTTAATGAGGAAGCGTTCTAGAAAAACTACACACCATATTATTATATTAGTTACGAAACATTCTCTGTAGTACGTAATTTGAATGAGTTACATAGTCTTAATACCCCCTTCATATTTGGAACAGTGTTACAATCAACGTCATTTGGTACGCATTCTGGCTTCAAGATAAGAAAAAAAGTGTTCTAACAACTTCCAATCTATCTCGCTTATTAATATCGCTATTACCTATATATTTGTAGCAAATGTTGTAGCATTTTTTTATGTCATAACACAAGTATTACGAGATTTAGTTATCAAAATTTTTAATTTTGAATTTGATAACAGTAAAAGACGGAAATATAATTTCTCCTGGAAGCAATTTTTGCTTGCGACTTTGTCCGCATGGAAATAAAAAAGTAGCCTGTGTCCTCTTGGATTTAATCCATCTTCATTCATAAAAATCATTTCGGGAGTTTAGCCGCAAAAACCAACCAGACAGACAGACTTTCGCATTTTTTGTAATATTGGTACGGATTTGTATTTGAGATACATACTTATATGTTTATTATATACTATGTACCCTAGCTAAATACCGTATTATAAGCGCTTAAGGTACTTATACTACATACTACTACATCTTTATAACATTTATAGTAAAAACTTTTCTGTGAAACATTATAATGTTTAATAGAAAAGTTTTTACTCGATAATATTAACTTTTATGATGTTGCTGATGTACCATTTCATAGTTTAATAGCTTAGAAGAGACCAGTAATTTTTATGATATACGCTTTCGATCTAAGGTACTTACTACTCGTGCACAATAACATAAGACCTGAACTTGATAATGCGATAACTATACTTTAATATCTACGTTGAAGAGTAATTTCTTCTTCGTCATTTGAAACCTAAAACAATGCAGTAAATATATAAAGATACACATGAGCGCGTGTCGTAAGAATATAATAACAATTCTTACAACATAACTTAGATAAAAGATAATGTCTCAATCTTCAATTGTACACAAGGTAGGTACTTCAGTAAAGAATTAATGATATTAATTGAGGATTGTAACGGGGGCGAGCCGCATTAAATTGAATGAGCTGCCACTAACATCGTATCCCACGCCCGAATACTTGTACAACAACCGCGAGCTGTGATATAACGCGAGCGCGACATACAATTTTAGTTCTTTAGAACTCATCCTAAAGTAGTTAGATAATTTGTCGTTGCCCATTGATAAAGTTTAGAAGCGTGCATATCTACAGACCGATAGCTACAATATTATTACTGCTTTCTATTCTCATTTCACTTGAAACTTACTTATTTTAATCGTTTTCTATACCTTTTGTTTTTAAATTAAAATACACTAATAATTTTATTGTCAGACAAAATTTTCAATAGCTGATCAACAATGCAACAGAGACTTCTGTCGTTACAGTGATCAACCAAAGAATACAGTGTTTTTGTTGGTTGATTTTATAACTTGTTTTGGTAGCAGCGGCATGTTTGAGTAGAGAAACAATTATAAATTATATAGAGTTTATTTTAATCGGGGCGAATGAGACGGAAATTTTATAGTGAGTTCATAGTGATCACTTATCCTTTACATTTCATATTTAACAATAAATAGTGTCATTGCGCTGGTTTTCGACCAATTGAGTTACTAGTTTGAGCAATTGATGAGTTTTCGACCACAAAATTTTGTTGTCGACCAGCACTAAATCAGTTTTCGGCCATACCACTTCTCAGTCTAAATTGACGGAGTTTTATGAACAATATTGCTTAGAGTTAGACGACATTTATTGTTTTACGTGAAATAATATCGGTTTTACTGTAGGTATCTTTCATAATAAAATTCAGTTTTATTCTCATATGTATAAGTAAATCTTCAATCTTATTAGCAACACAATAACCATCGATTGCTTTTCCCCTGTTATTATTACTAAAGTTTCACCTTAACTTAATTTTCTTGCTATTAAAACCCATACATTTTTCAATATATGGTTTTTAATATCTCGCTTATTTTTTGCTTCACCAGTTATTTAAACTTGTTAATCCCCTTAGTCATGTCATCATGTCGTAGTCGTCATTTTCAATATTAGAGTTTTTGCTTGAAATTTGAACTTTCCTTTTAACACTTTCTTTCGTCTTCTTTTTCCGATTTTCGACAATTTCCGTTTGTGATCCTCATTTCTTTCCAGTTGTTTCTTTTTAGACGAGTCCTTCTTTTCTAATTTGATTTTCTTTACCTTCATAGAACTTCTAAATTTAAGATGAAATTGCAGCTGGAAAGATTCTTGCATCTTGGAAGAAGTTGAAAGTAAAAACAAGTAAATTGAAAAAAAAACACTTGATATTACTTTTTCATGAGGCGTTGGGACAAATAAATGTTTATCAAAGAGATAATTACTTTCCGATGTTGGCATACTAGTTTCGGTTGGTATAGTTAGGATGTCATCTATTAAAACTGACACCACAGACATCCAAATAACTATTAGGTAGACGAAGTGTTGAACGCGCTTGATCATCTATTATTGACTTTTTGGCTTTTACTGGCTCGAATAGCGTAAATCCTTTCCCAGGACTCTGATTATAGTAATAATTTTGTTTTGTCAATATAATATGACTTGCGTGGTTCTAGAAGTAAGACGCAGAAGAAGTAGCCCATGTTGCACCTGACATTCCAACTGTCTCGGTGCAAAATATCACAGCGATTCGCACGCTTATTACGTAACTTGCAGACAACATGCGACAGCCAATATCTGCTGTCGAAACGAGAATTTGTGTATTTAATTTGTATCGAAAAGTGCATTTTACGGTACCTTGAGCTCATTCAAACGAGCGGAGGCTTGTGTCCCAGCCATGAGAACTTGTGTAGGATAATAATGGTGAAAAAAACGTAAATTTTATTAACTTTAAACGGAAACAGAAAAATTTAAAACCAACCTGTAACCAATCCTGTAACTAAGACGATGGTCGAACACTCAGATAAAAACAGAGCGCATTTGGTTTTCGGCCACCGATATTTGAATAGCATATTTTACGTAAAATATGTCGAAAACTGACTTGCTAATTCAATTGATTTAAATGAATTCATAAATCTAAAAGAAAATAAGTTACTCTAAGATTTAATAACACCTAGCCGAAAACCAGAATTACCAAAGAAATATTATTTTGGTATCTGACCACCTCAAATTTTAATTATGCATCGAATAATTAATAAAAAATTAAGTGCGTGAATGTTTCTTAGAGTTTTAAGAAAGTTACGAACTTACTTTTGTGTAAGTTCGACTCACAAAACACCTTGAAACTTGCCCATCAATTTCAATCTCGTCACTAATATTTATGCTCTTTCAAACACAATTCATGTACGCGTATGCGGGCTCTCAACTAAACTTAGAATAGTTATTAGTGTATATTATTTCTATCCTCAGTATTCTACTGTAAGTAGCGCTTTAAGATTAAAGTTTGACTACGAATAAGTTTGACAGCATAAATCGAATCACATGCATTATTATTTCATTTTGTAATGACAGTGGCAGTCAATTGGTCGAGTATTAGAGCCGGCCGAGTAACCGGCGCAACGACCCTACTATAGTTTAGTTATACTTCATCCCACCTGAGAAATAGTATCAAATCGAACTTTACATTTCGTGGTAAAATTCAAGTGTGGGCTTGAATTCGGTTTCGGCAACAACTATTTCCGAAACTAACTAAGTTCAGTACAAAGTAGTTTTTTCGCTAAAACTTTTCATTTATCAAATAACAAACGCACATTTTGTAATTAGCTAAAATGAACACAGACATAAAAATGTACAAAAAATGTACCCTAAAAGAGAGCTGTTTCATTGTCGGTTGTAAAAAGTAGCGTCAGTCTGACACTACCTAGATTCCCTAGTTATGGACTCTTTAGTCTTATAATCCCGAAGAGGCGTGTAGGGTTAGACATCTGGCCTATGTCAACGTTATGCAAGCATATGTATATATGTTCGCATTTCTTTGGATGATCCGCTTTGTCACATAGAAAAGTATAAGATTTGTTCTGAGGGTTTAAAGCCCTGCGTGAACGGCAAGTGACGAGAAATTGCGCAAGTAGAAACATTTTTACAATCGTACGTGAAAAAAACTAGGAAAAACATTAAAGAGAGCGCATAGGCGCCAAAAGTGGATTTGCAGGAAGATAAATGGAAGATAGAGAATGGATTCTATTCGAAATGTTAACCTGGAAATTACTTTACTTATACCTAAATATTAAACTCGTTCTATTCCTGATCAGCCAATTTAAATCGAATTCTTGATATCGTTAGTGCTGTCCCAATTTGTTGTATGACATACCTGTAATACAAGCCGAACAAGCCCAGAGCTTAATTCGGAGTCACACAATGAATTGGTGTACTCAACTGTTTGGCGTGTCTATTTATTTAATATCATTTCTATGACGTAATAGGCAGTTACAATTTATTATCTCCACAAAATTAACATTACTATCCATTAAAAAAAATTAATACATTGAAAGTTGTAATCATGAACAACTAAAGTTGTTGTTTCCTTAAAACACCTATGTTATCTTTTATTCATATTACATTTTATTATTAATACATTACTTTCAATACATCCTCTCTTACTAGCCCGTGAGGGATACAGCGTGAAGATATGTATGTATGTACGATTGCGGAAAGGGAATGTTTAGCAGGTTGGCCGTCACTTTGAATTGGCCGTATTATACAATCACGACATAACACGATTGATGATGAATAGAAAGACACGAATTGCAGACGATGTGATGGCAGCTCAAATTTTGATATTCATATTTGTATTAATTTCAAGGTCCAGCCTCGAACGGGTGTTTCCTCATGTAGGCAAAAATAAATAAATATGGCTACTTACATAATTATTTCTAAGTCATGCACGACATACCTAAAAATAATAAGAAATTAAAGAAATTAAATTTGGTTAATCTCCGGTCATTTATTCAAATATCGCAAAAATAAGAATAAGAGTAAAAAAAATAAAAACAACTTCATCAACCAAATTAGAAACTACTCTCGATAGTAATGCAGAGTCGAAGCTCATCGAAGCGAATCTCTTATTTTAAACAAATTCCTGAAGAGAAAATACATGCGTGCATTACTTTAATCCAGAGATCTGTGGTTTTTTAATTTTATGTACATACATATGTACATGTAAACAAAAGATTCATTTTATCTCGCTATCAAAATATTTATTTAAATATTCCCCTTAAGTTCAAGGTGATCTTTGGTATGTTTAGACTATGCAATTACAAGATAATTACATAATGGCCCACTTCCTGCCATTTCTCGTTTAGATAAGAATGAAATAATAGTTTAATTCGTTACAACACACTTTTGTAATACGAGAATAATTATCTACTCTGTTACTATAAAGTTATGAATTCAAACAATCAGTAAAATATTTAAATATTTACCACTAAATATGAGTGACATAACGCCAAAACAGAGGATTCGAACTCGATTTATAATTTTTATTTATTTAGGTAAGTAAGCTCTGATTATGGCAGAATTAATCTTCACTTTAAGTTGATTGTAATTTAAATTCATTCTTTTTCGGTGTTTATTTGCCATACATTTATATTTTAATCTAATTGAGCACTATGTAGCAGAAAACGTATTACATAATTTATGTAAAATGATTTAAACAACAAACAAAGAAAATAACAATAATATTTATGTTTTATAATAAATAATGTACTCATAAGAATCATGCAAAAAGAAATTAGTGTTCGCTTTGTGGTCAAAGTAATCTTCATTTATTAATTTAATTTTGACACTGGCAAGTTAAAAATCATCGTAAAGGCTAGATTTGAAATTTTAAAATGGAACACTAACATATTAAATTGAATGCTTTTATTTATGGAGCTTTTGGCGGGATTTTATGGGGAGCAGTTGGGCGTCTTAATTAATAACTAATTGTGTCTAGTGGATGTTGTCATGTTGTGATGTAAAATTGGCATAGTTTGCGTCCCACGTGTCTACGCTGTTGTACTTTATGTGGAATTGTTAGAATAAGTGCTTATTTAGTAGTGTTGAGATTTTTTTTAGTGGTTTAGTCTGCCTCAGCGAATCCTGCTAGAAAGACTGCCCAATACATTTGTCGCCAGAAACTCCAAGAAACATTAAAATGTATTACATTTTAATGTTTCTTTCATTAAATGTTTTTTTTCCAAGATAATCTGATGGGAATTCGCTCACAACAAAGGAGCTCACTCGACGTGATTGTCGCGGTATGATTTTTTATGACTATACAAGATAAATTACTGTGGATAACATAAATTATTTCCGTTAAGCGACAGACGAACGGTTGCAGATATGATGTTGCTTCACGGTATAATAAATGGACGGTTGGATTGTCCCATAATGGTAGATCAACTCCCACTTAGTGCTCCTGCTCGTCGTATTCATTCCGCAAAGTTATTTCACATATTATGCTTTCATCACACAAATTAGTCGTGTCACAACGCAACAATGACCCGTACGCTATCAACCTATAATGCGCTTTTTTTTTGAAGTCGATCTCACGTCGATCCCTTTGCCCCTTCCAAAAAGGCGTTTAAAAACAGCATCGTTTGTCATCTCTGGGTGGATTTGATAAAGTAGTCAATAATATAATTGCGTTTATGCCGTAACACGTATATTTCAGGTACAGTTGTGTCGCACGGTTTCTTCTGCGTTGATTATAGAATTTGTTAATAACCTGGCTATAGCGAAATCTATCTGGACCTAGTATGACTGTAGACCATTTTCTCAATAAGCAAATATGTCGTGCAATATGCAAATAGGTCCGACCGTTCGGGGTTATTTATTATTATTATTGTTGATGAGGGACGTCCGCCAGGCCCAGACGGGTGATCAGTCCTCTTTTGGACCATTTCACCCATTTCCCTGCGTGGAGTATGGTTTACTGATGGCCTAGAAAACGTTCCCCATCAAACCTTCTTGTACGCCTACAAAATTCTATTATATCCTCGTAGCTGAGAGATTTCAGTTCCTCCTCCCCAAGTAGGTCCGTTCCGAAAATCTCCCATCTTATCCTTGAATACATTACACATTCCGCTATGAAGTGCTTGCTAGTTTCCTTTTCGTCACAGTGCGGGCACTGTGCACTTTCACTTCCCCCACTAATTAGAGCCTTGTGCCTATTTAGTGAGTTGTGTCCAGTTATTATTCCTTTGATCGTCCTAATGTTTGTTTTGCTCATACTTAGGATCTTTTGTACCTTCTTTTTATTTATTTCCTTTAGGAACATCCTTCACTGCCTGCCGCCTACTTTATTTTTCCATGCTTTGAGTGTTTCTTTCATAGCTATGGTTTTGATGATTCCTTTTATTATTCTTTCTGATATTGGGAGAACCGGTTCAGGTCCGGTGAACCTCCTTTCCGCTCCCTCTCTTGCCAGTTCGTCCGCCTTCTCATTGCCCTCGTTCCCTGGGTGTCCCGGGACCCAGGCAATGGTTACTTCTAAAATTATGTTTGAAGACTTTTTTAAACTTTTAACATTACCTTTAAGGAGTAAACAAGCGTTCACGACTAACAGCTTTTAATTGGTTTGCTGTGTTAAAAAGAACCGTGAAGCTTTGTAAATGAGGTGAAGACTGTTCGGCCGCCAATCGCGGTTACTCAAGAAAATGTGTTGGCTAGTGGTGAAAAAGCTGTCGAAAAAATTATTTGTGAACACTGATGAATAATATATGTAGAGCTAAAGCGATAACTGGGTATTGGATAAGCAGCAATGTAAACTATCATTCAACGGTTATGAAGGGGCAACTGCCCTATCATAACCGTTGTTCGAGATGGGTGCTACACAAACTTAACGACGAGCAGAAAGAACGTCGCATGGATCTATGTAATTATGATACAGCGACAGTATGTGGTACAGTATATAGTCTACTTAGGTACTTTAAAGATTTAAAGACAAGCCGAATCTAACGAAATGTTGCGGTGCACGAAGCTGCACGAGCAAATAATGGTTGCTTGATTTTTTGCTAGACGGGACACATTGCTATTGCGATGCTAAAGGAGTAATGGACAGTTAATTCCAAAAGTAAGAGGCAGTTTGTGTCCCAAAATGTTGTCAGCTTGGTGTGACAGGTGGTCAGAGTCAGAAATCCGGCATTCTTTCTGAAATTATGACAACTACCGGAAAATGCCTGAACCCTCGACTATATTAATTCAAAAACGTATCTACCCTAATTCACCCACCATACTCCCCTGATGTAACCTTGCGATTTTTATCTCTTTCCAAAAATTAAAGAAAAACCAAAGGGTAAGGGTTTGAAAGCAAAGAATAAGGAAATAGTTTGTATCCTGAGGAAGGACAGACTATTTTAAAAATAAAAAACCGGACGAAATTTCAGGCATCAGCTATTAAAGAATAAATTTAAAATTTTCGAGTAGATATCTAATTTCTTTTAGCATGACCTTCGTATCACTGTGATTTAAAATAATATAGCGTTATCAATTCTGATATTTCATAATAACTGCGACTTTCAGAAAATAACTGTGAAACGTACTCGTACATACATTTTTACGATATTCTTGTATCTCCGTTCTTTCGCTTTGCATCAAAAATAATTGTGTAAAGTATATATATATATTTTTGAAAGGTGTCCACGTAACGCTAGATAGATAGGTAACGTATTGAGTACGTATTAACAACCTCGTATTAAACAACACGTAAAGTTCTCGGAACAGGTCGAATGTAACCATTTGTTGGTGCTGCGACCAATAAATGGTAAAAAGTGGCCCACTAACCGTATGACCTAACGGTAAAAGAAACTACGCGTTTAACTGAGGATTCAGTGTACTTTTTGTGGTCTTCTTCGTAAGGTTGAAAGATTTGCCAATTTTGATCACAATGCTTAATTTAGGTCCTTTTTCTATTCTAATTTTTTTTTTGATACTGATATATATGGAAAATATTGAAATATTTTCTATATAAAATATTCTACTCGAAATACAATTATAGGTTTATATATTATGATTAAAAAATAAATTCACATATCTACCTAACAAAACAACAAAACAAAATTCATATACCTTCCTACATACTGTCTTGTTACATGTTATTAGTACTTACTAAATTTTTATGTACATTTGTCACTAACTTCGCCTCGCAGTTAGTCTACAACAGCACCACCTATCGGATCCTAGCATTTCTATGAACCATCATCTAAACAAAATGCAAATCCAAAAATACACTGTGGGAATGTAACTTCGAACAGTCACGTCGTTCCGAAGTTAAACAATAACTAACAGACATACCAACGACTTTGCTATACAATACACAAATATAAAGATTTTCACATTTTTATTGGCACATGTATAAGTCTGTCTTTGAACTTTTGAAAAAAGACAAGATTTTTAGAAAATCATCGCCTGAAGGTGTGCAAAAGGCGAAACGTTTAGACTTTATTGGAAATAAATGAAAAAATTGCTTATCATTTCTTTATAAAACAACTCCGAAGCAGATAAACTGTTTATTATTCGTAAATGGTTACTGGGCGGTGGTCAATAACCAGTGACAAAGTGGGGGGAGGGCGAGATTGCTGTTCACGTGTACTCTGATTGCAGAGTGCGTTGTGGAGAGGATGAGACGCGCACTTGATACGTGCTAACCTCGCCGTCAAATGTCGTCAGAGAGTAGACTATATCACCTACTTCTCCGCTTCCCTCATTGCACACTTCATTCAACACAGGGGTACGTTGTAACTTTCCGCACCGATAACGGACTTGCCATTATTAGCCGGCCTGTGGGAGAAGAAAAACTCGATACAAGACCCTTGAGAATCCGCGTGAAAACCTGCATATATTTAGAAACACAGTATAGCCTTTGTCACCAGAATGGGCATTAAACCGTGGAGAATGTACTTTCATCCCACGCTCGTGGAAACTGTATGAATAAATTACAATAAACCCATGACAACCAACGACGACAGAATGGGAGAGCCGTAAAGCCCAAAGCAGCCACACGCGGGACACAATAAAGAGTACTTTTGCACCCCTTGACGAGTCCGAAGAGTCGAGCGGTGCGGAGTTCAAGTGCTCGCCTTCTAAAATGATGTCGTTCGCCTACCTAACGTCCATGGCGTCTGAACAAGCCCTCAGCCGAAAGCGGGCAAAACCACTGCTGGCAGTTGTGAAAGAAGCCCCAGTTCCATAACGCCGCGTCAATAATATGTTAATGGAGCATTTATTAGGAGAGTAGGATTATTTGATATGATTATAACATCAAACATGAATTTTTTACAGTTTTTTGGTTCGAGAAAGTACATTCGAATTCGAAATTTCAATTCGTCCATTCTAATCTAAATAATAAAACGAAACTAAAATAAAACAATTAATGTTATTTCAAAATATAATCGAGACTTGGAGTGATGAGGGTAGGAGAGACCTGAACACGTATACCCGACCTGCGGTCAGGTTTCTCCTGCGTTGCCACAAAAAAGGGTGAAGATATTCTCCCGAGCAGATCTGAAGGAAAATAATATACACACCTGTGTTTTTATTTTTACGTTGGGTTTTAACATTAGTATGTTTTCTTTAACAACAAAACCTTTTAGCATGACTAAATGTACTTAGTGAATCTAACACCCACGTTATTTGTATCGTAGTGTGTAATGTGTTGCAACAGTCGTCATTTCATTCGACGACATGTAGTGTAAGTATACATGACAGACTTACGAACCTGTCACAGCTGTATTGCACATTATTGTTTATTACATACGAAATCTACCGACGTAGCTGAAAAAAATGACATTTTGTAAAATACAAGCGATACATCTAAGTATTCTGATAGATTCGAAATAGTTTGCTGTTAATAATTTATTATTAGGTAAGTGGAAAAAAACAAATGTGCCTTGTTTTCCTTGTCGAACGTAAATGGATTTCAATTGAACAATAACTTTCAAAATAATTTGTTAAGTCAGGTAAGTCAGTCACATTTATTTGTCTAACAGTTTATTTCTGAGTGAAGTACTACAGTGGAACAAGATTGTAAGCTCGGTTTAACTAACTACAGACGCTATCAGAGGGTTACAGAGTGAATGGACAGACTACAGTTTACTATAGATACTTAATACTTTCACATTTACCTTTTTCTATAGCGTAATATTTTACGCTGTAATACCGTAGAGGCGTAAAGATCCTCATCAGATCTTAATTCGATCATTGTTTAAATAAGTTATTTAAATGTTTAATAATTTTATTCGATAGCAAGATTTATCTTAAATCACATCGTAATTAGTTTAGTGAAGTTAATGTCACTAATGTGATCAGATTAATAGTCACAAAAAATTTAGGTCGTGGTCGTGCCTTAAAATATGAAGTAAACCACAAACCTCGAATAGGTTAATATCAGATTTATATACTTTGTTTGTTTGTATGTAATGAATAAACTCAAAAACTACTTAACCGATTTCAAAAATTCTTTCACCTATAGAAAGCTACATTTATCATCAAGATACATCAGTGAGTAACATGGGCTGTATTTTATTTTCGAAAAAATTTCTATCCGTGCGAAGCTGGAACGGGTCGTTAGTTATTTATATAATACAAACATTTTTTATCTTATTAATTTTATAAAAAGGTTTTCTAAAAGTTTATCGCTACCACACTAAAAATGTGTCCAATATCGTAAAGTATGTATCTACAAAATCTTTATCATTATGAACTACTTCGTGTCTGATAGAAAGAAACATGTAATGTGTCAGGGGCTCATTTTCGAACTCAGGTCGTTAAAGTCGACTAAGAGATAGAGCTTATAATAAGGCACTCACATAGGCTCACTTAGGCACTCACAACCTATTACCATCGGTTTCCACTTTGGTGTCTGTAAGCCTTATTGCTAAAAGACGCGACGAGTAATGATTTTGTTCATTGATGGCCACGCTCAATGGGAATCACATTTATTAAAATAAATTATATGAAAAGCCCTTTTAAAATTCATTTTCTTTTCAATGAATTGTATTAAACGCACACTTGGTTCCCATTCCGCTCATGTTGAAGTAATAAAATACTAACTTTATAGCTTACGTTGAGAGTGATAAAATGAAAGTTAACGATTTCATAATGACAAGACCAAAATACAGTTTTATATTTGGTTGGAGCACAAATTTCATTGCAAAACGTAATCGTTAACACGTTACGATTAACTTTACTTAGCGGTTTTTTAAGATAAAAGTCGTACGTTTAATCAATATGTTAATGGAGTATTTATTAAGAGAGTAGGATTATTTGATATGACTAGAACATGAAACTGAATTTTTTGTAGTTTTTTTGTCTCGAAAAATTATACTCGAATTCGAAATTCGAATTCGTTCATTCTAACCTAAATAATAAAACCAAACTAAAATAAAAGAATTAATGTTTTTTCAAAATATAGCTCAACTGTCAATCACTATTACAAACAGAATGACCAAAGCGTTAATTTATTTGTTATTCATTCTTTATAGTACGCCAACTGTAAAACTCGACTTAGGCAAGCTTGTAAGTAGTACAGAAATAAAATTACTGTGAAATGTTACAATTGATGTTAATATTATGTTAAATAAAATATATGTATAAGTGTAAAAGAAGTTTTATATTTTTTTTCTGTAATGTTACACAAGGTAGAGAAATACACAGGTATAAATATGTATTTCTCTCTGCGAAAAGTGGTTAATGAGCATAGAGACTGTTAGTAATATTTTCACGATAAATAGACGTATTGTTATATAACTTTAATAATTCTCTGAACTGCTATGAATGCTAAAAGTCAAATAATTTTTCAATAGTAATTTAAAACGACTAGATGTGTAGTTTTTGATTTATTGTAATAATTTTGGCACCAGTACCCCATTCGTATGTCTTAACCTAATAATACAATGTAAATAATGATGTGCTTTAGTCTTACTTCGATTAAATCGCAACCGAATATTGTAATCTATTAAGCATTCAGAAATTCAAATGAGAGAAGTGATATATGTAATAGCAGTGATACTTACACTAAATTTTGGAATTTCCAAGATACGATTAAATAAATACAAGCGCATGAAATAGGTGTATGTAAATGCATAAAAGGATGTATGTATATCGAAACATCTGCTCAAAGTGAAACATAAGACATTTTTAATCATAACAAACTTCTCGAGATCTCACGGAAACGTTCCGTCATTTTCTTGTCGTTGCTAAAACTTGTATCCGTTATAAGATCCCAAAAACCGTAACGGTACCTATTAACGAGTAAACGAAAATCCATAGTACACATGAACAGCTATACCTACTTCAATACTTATGTATGTTGGCTATGACACAAATAAATTCTTGTGTTCACGCGCAAGCAATTTTGTTAATCTTTATGTCGAGCAAAAGATAGTTTCTTGAACGTAATTAAACTTACAAAGTCCTTATAATGTAAATAGTAACTAGTGTAATACATTTCGTTCGCTGGTTCGTTGATTTACGCCTCTCGCTATAGGTATTGTTAGTTCCACATTAATTTTAAGCACATAAAGTACCCAAGTGACATTTTAATAACAAGAACGAGGGTAGAATGGATTTCCTGCGTGTAGTGGGGCTGCATAAAAGCCTGATTTTGGTCTTGTAAGAGTTCAGTTGTTGAGAACACGTCGAATAGTCAAGTACATAATAGTTGTGATGTAGAATTGATAACGTGTTCATAGTGATCAGTGCTCCCGTTACATTTCATATTTAACAGTATGCAATTAATGGAAATTATATGAATTCATACTCTATATAATATAAACGACTTTATTACCACACATAATAGATCGAAAAAAACATTTTATTACTTAAGAACAATAGAGCTAATCCAAGCTAATCAGTAATGCTTATTGTCCAACTACGACAAAGTACTTATACAGTAAGTTATCACCTAAGACATAAACGTCTAGAGCCTCCGAAGACAAAAAAAAAATAGATATAGATCTCATGTCACGCAAAATCTGCTGTTAGCTTTTCTGTATTTGCTTTTCCGTTTCCGTCACTTTCTTAAATACTAATGATGTACCCACACATCTATCCGAATAATATAATATTCGTAAGTATTACAATATTACAATCTATTTAAAGTAACATTTTTCATCTTTTATGTTTTCGTCTCTAATTAGTAATGTCAAATAATACAATTCGGTAGCCGGTAGCAATGTCATTCAGCGACTTATTCTTAGTTCTTACTTAATATTTTTAACCATTGTCGATATTCCATAGCAACACTGTAATTTGAAGGTGTCGATACTTGACGTTAAGAAATAATTTATTCGTGATTTTTACAGTTGGTATTATTGAATGCCATTTTTTAAAAATGAGTCAGTCGAAAATTACAAGAGCTAGCAAAAGCACGTCTTTTCATTACATCTCTATATATTCTACATTTTCACCCACGTCGATATCTTAAAAGAAGGAAAAGCGTAACTAGAATGTGAGATTACTTACACTTAGAACCTTCAGAAAGTAATGGTAGTTGATTGTTTTTTCACTGTAGTATACAATAGAATTAACGGTCACAAACACTTAGTTGTCAAACTTTACCAAATAGGTACGAACAAAGTTAAAAGGAGACGGCCCTCGGATGGTTCTAGAATAGTAATAAGCTACCGATCAGTTCCAATTATTTGTATAGTCTATTCCAATGGTATTTCCCGCCGTTGATACAAAATTGGTAATGAAAATTCGATTCTATGTATATATTTATTACACATAATGTGAAAGTTGTCACTAAATTATTCATTCGCTAACGATTATGAACAATTGTAATTTAATTTAATTTACTATCATGAAAAAATTTATTGCAATTAACTATACTTGTTTAATTAATTTTAAAAAGAGAAATACGTGTGAGTATAATCAATCACATGTTGGAAAACAATTTTAGCTAAAATTTCCGCCACTGAAAATAATAAAGCAAGGTCGCAGGAACAGCATCCTCGGTCGTATGAGTTGATAAAAATATTTCAAAAGATATAAGTGATAACATATCTTGATACTGCGACCTTGTAACATTGAAAACGAGACGTTGACATAACAGGTAAGTTGATAATGTGTACTTAAGTATTCAGAATATTGTTTCAAACATTATAACTAGGTTGTACATCTAACAACTGCAGAAATTTACTTACGAAAAACAATAGAAAATATTATAGGTTCAATTTTCTCAGATATATGTACTCGTCAAGAAAAAAAAACAAACTGAAATAGTAATGGAATTACCTATTTAACTTTTAGTTATAACCCTAGTTTTTCAATGTATATTATTTCATAAGATAAAAAAGATTTCTATGCTTCGAATACATAATACTACGATTCCCTTAAAACCATCTAAAAGTACATTTTTACAAGATGGGTTTCTATAACCTAATTGCTACTGAGACGTGAACCGATCAAGTTTTATAATAGCTAAAATAATTGTACATACTTTAATACTAATTCAAAAAGTTAGCTTTAACTCATTTTTCTACGTGGTAATAAGTTAACACAAGTTTTGCGATTTTTTATATATAAAGCTCATGCCAAAAAATTAACAACAAATTTTATTGTTTTATCGACATTACATGATAAAAATGAGTTATGTGACTTATTTAAAAATTATATTATCAAACATAATAAATACGATTGACGGAGAAAAGCAATGTATGACTTTTATAATTACGGAAATGTCAAAAGCACTCGCATACCTAGGCGAAAATGTGTGAGGAGAATGATGAGATTTGAAGAAGCGAAAGAGGTATGTAAGGACCGCGTAGCTTGGCGCTCCGTCCTCTCTGACTACCTCGTTGAGGATAAAGCGTAAAGATATGTATGCATAATTACTTATCTATTTATACTATATACCCATTATAAAACTTCAACAAAGCCACCGAACCAAAATCAAAGCAACTATTTTTAGAATGTTTGTCTGTTTATTTGCATACCTACTTGTTTATTTTATTGCACTGAAAAACTGTTGATTAGATTTCAAAGTAAATTATATTTCTTTAAAAACTATTGTAGTCTCAGTTGTAACTGAAACTGAGTCAGACAATGTAATGATATATTAGGCCCCATTCTGTAGAATAGGGTTTAATATATCATTACATTATCTATTATAAAGGCGGGTAGAGGCTTCGAACTCTGAAAGTATAATTAAAAAGTACTTTAATACATACTCTACTAATATATTGAACATTTTCCCTGTAATCGCGCCTGCGAATTTGCAGGCAAATACAAGATAGTCAAAAGTATAATAAATTTCTTTTTGATATAAACTCTGTAAGCCTTGTAGATCTACCCACACTCAATTCAAAAATACACAATAAATGAATAACAGAATACGTGACAACATAAAACACAACTCTGTACTTAGCTACCTACGTAGAGATCAGGAAAGGTACTCTACAATAAAAATTAATGCAATTAAATTATTATATCTAAATTAACGAAGTATTACGAAATCAAAACCTTTTTAATTGTTGAAGAGAAATAATATGTTAATTTAAAGTTATTGTTCAGTGACAATTAGTTGCGACGTAGGTGGTGAGAGCTTCGACCTCCAACGTACTTGACCAACGACAAGTGTAACTACAACTTTCTATTGTGACTTGTAAAATATTATGAGACAGCTAACGTCAAGCCGTCAACGTGCAAAAACATGCGATCCACACCCGTAATTCAATTATCATGTGTTCGCACTTTTAATTAAAACTTTTGATACTTGTAAGTAGGTAAGTACAGTTATAGCCAAAGTAATTAAAAATATTCAGTATTATATTAAAAAACACAAAAATTATTGAAGGTAATTAGAGTCCACGAAAAGGTAGAGCAATGTTGACCATGATATATTGGTAATCCAGATTTCCAGAAACATTATAAATTTTGTTTACTTTTTTTTTAAGTTACTTGCCTAACATTCATCTAAGCAGTGTTTATAAAAAGAATTTACATGGGTAGAATGAATTCTTTACTACCTATGTTACTTACTTACCTTTATCAACAAAATCATTAAATTAACAAACAAAAAAGCTTACGAGTTGTATAAACCGAGTACTTAATAAAAGAACAGAATTTAATCATCTCGACTTTCATTTAAACTTCTTTATGAAATTGAAAATTGTACTACTCTGTCAAGAAAGTACCGGGAAAAGATGAATAATACACGAAATGTTAGTTATTCATCCAAAGTTATTTTATCACCTTCAAAGTATGCTCCTTCAGAAACGATACACTTACGCCAACGAATAATCCAATCATCAAAACATTTTTTAAACGCTTTTTCCGGAATTGAGTTCAGTACTCGCCGCGAATTCTCTTTTATGACTGTCTTCTACCGAATGAAAACGGGTGCCACGAAGTGGTAATTTGAGATTAGGAAAAAGAAAGAAGTCGACTGGAGCCATATCTGGTGAATAAGGTGGATGTTCGATGGTATTTGTTGAGTTTTTGGTCAAAAATTCGTTCGCAATGATGGCCTTGTGCGAAGGTGCATTATCGTGGTGCAAAATCCAAGAATTTTCTTTCCACAAATCTGGCCTTTTTCGTCGAATTTGCTCTCTTAAACGCCGCATAACGCCCAAATAATATTCTTTATTTACCGTTTGACCTTCCGGCAAGAATTCCGAGTGCACAACACCGCGATAGTTAAAGAAAACAGTCAACATGACTTTGACTTTTGATCGACTTTGGCGTGGTTTTTTCGGTTTCGGTTCAGTTGGAAGGCGCCACTCCGAAGCTTGTTGACTAGTTTGCATGTCAAACTCGGAAACCCACGTCTCGTCACCAGTAACAATGCGTTTCATGAATGTTGGATCGGAATTGACTCGTGCTAGCATGTCCTCAGCGACTCTTATGCGATTGAGTTTTTGAAGAAAATTCAGGTTTTTTGGGACTAGCCGAGCGGCAACATGTTTCATACCCAAGTGATTATTTAAAATGGTACGGATCGACTCGTTAGACACAGAAAGTTCGGCGGCTATCTCTCTCAAACTTGAATGAGAATTTTCAGTCACTATTTCCTTCATTTTTGCGATGTTAACTTCAGTTGCAGACGTTGATGGCCTACCAGAGCGAGGCAAATCTTCCACCACATCTCGACCGCTTTTGAACGCTTTGTACCACTCCTAAGCACGTGTTTTTAATAAATTCGATTCACCGTAAGCCTTCTGTAACATTTTCAGTGACTCCGAACACGAAATTCCATTGGCGATGCAAAATTTAAGACAAACTCTTTGTTCGATGTTTTTGTCCATTATGAAATTCGCAATATACACTAGAATGATATAACTAAAAACAGCACTGTATTTAATCTAAATAACAGATGCAATTCAAACTCCGCGCCAAAATGGAAAACAGTTGTGCCAATCTAACAACAAAAAAAAACAAAAAATTGAATTTGGAACCATAAACAAATCATCCACTCCCGATACTTTCTTGACTGAATGTATATCTAACGATATCTTTTCATACAAGATATTTTTTTCTTTAATCTGAAATACTCAAAATAGAATTTATTATTACCTATATTTATCCGTACCATCCTGTCGTAGGAACAAAATAAACTTTTACAATATCATGTCTATGTATTATGAATTAGTAACTACTGGAATAATTAAAATTAAGAAACACAGTTTCAGGCACCGGTAAACAATAAGTATTGGGTCCTTATATATGAAAATAGCGTTTTGTCGTACTGACCACTTTGATCTGAAATATCTCCTCTTTGGTTAAGAATTCCAAATTCAAATTTATAAATTCATTTAGCTGGTACATTTGAGTTTTGAAAACAGTCACTCATTTGTTTTTTTCCTCATTATTTTTTTCTTTGGCGTCGCTTATTAATATCGGTATATTTACGAGTACGAGTTCTACCGTGGCACCAGTGCTGCAGAAACAGCTCGAAGGATTAATGATGTGTACGGCGCTGGTGTCGCAAAAGAAAGCACGGTACGTTTTTGGTTTCAACGTTTTCGTTCTGGAACTTTCGACCTTCAGAACCAACCCCGTGGACGGCCGGAGACCAAAGTGGAAAATGAAGAATTAAAGGCTATTGTGGAAGCGGATCCATCACAAAGCACTTCAGAGATAGCTGCAGGCTTCGGGGTAAGTGACAAAACTGAATTAATCCACTTGAAGTAAATCGGGAAAGTAAAAAAATTTGAACGATGAATTACCTCGGTACCTCATGAATTGAGTGAATCGAACTTGCAAACACGCGTCGACTGCTGTGTTACTTTGCTCACCCGACACAATAATGAAGGGATTTTAAATCGAATCATTACTTGTGATGAAAAGTGGATACTGTACGATAATCGGAAGCACTCGTCGCAATGGCTGAACCCTGGAGACCCAGCCAAATCCTGCCCTAAACGAAAATTGACTCAGAAAAAGTTACTTGTGAGTGTTTGGTGGACTAGCGCCGGTGTCGATCACTACAGCTTTCTAAAATCTGGCCAAACGATTACGGCAGATATCTATTGTCAGCAACTGCAAACCATGAAGGAAGAACTTGCTGCTAAACAACCGAGATTGGTCAATCGCTCTAGGCCACTGCTGCTTCACGACAACGCAAGACCACACACTGCACAACAAACAACCACTAAGTTAGATGAGCTACTATTGGAATGTCTGCGACATCCACCGTACTCCCCAGACCTTGCTCCAACAGATTACCATTTTTACGGAATTTGGACAACTTCTTACAAGGAAAAAAATTCAACTCCGATGCGGCAGTCCAAACCGCCTTCAAAGAGTTTATTGATTCTCGCCCCCATGGTTTTTTTAGTAAAGGGATCAATGAACTACCTATGAGATGGCAAAAGTGCATAGATAACAACGGTGCATACTTTGATTAATGAAATATATTTTACAAAAAAAAAATTTACTTTATATTCCTCCCGTACAAAACGCCAATTTCATATGTAAGGACCCAATATTAATACTTTGATGATTGGAATATACTAAGCTTATTTGCAAATAACCATTTCGTAAAGATAGTAATAGAATGTTGTTATTTTTCTGTTACGAAATAATACTTCTTGAAGACCGCCATATCCATAACAATAGCAGTGTATCTACTGAGCTGGCCTCTGTAACTTGTCAGTGGCAGATTTAAAAGTTCGAAATATTGTATAAAAAAAACTACAGTGTTGTGTAAAATATGTATAATCAAATTTGAAAGCAATGAATGCGGATTTTATTTTTTGAAAACATTTTTTTTAAATAATGATCATTGAGCTTCACACACTACAAGTCTAGCGCGCATGTTTTGAAAAACCGGTTAACAGAGTGCCTAAAGAATCATGCTGATTTCAGCGCGAATATTTTCTTTTAGTTGCATGATAGTTGTCCGGATTTGTCATGTAAACGACGGATTTCAGGTATCTATCTTATTTATTTAAGAAAAAATCACATGGGCTCAAATCTGGTGACCTAGGTGGCCACAGTATGGTGCCGCAGCGGTATATGTTTATATCTCAAAATAACTATCGCACTGTTTCGGTTGAAGTAGTGACTATTCTGTAATTCCAGTCTGAAAAAATCTTTTATCATCCCACTATATCTTTCCAAATTTGCGGTCATAGTTTGGCCAAGCTGGTTTTATAAAAAAAGGATCCGATAATCGCAGATGCAGACATTGCGCGCCACGTTGTTATCTTAGGTTCGTGCAAAAGCTCTTGATGCATTTGTCTTGGAGAACAATATCCAAGTAGCGATCATTCTGCTTGTTCACATATCCTCGAATGTAAAAGTGAAAGTAATCGACGAATACGGTATCGATTGTTCAATATACGGCGTGCTTTAGACAGCAACAACTCACTCAAAAATTATGCCTCGATGGCAAAAGTACGGTGCTCTCCGTTCCACTGTTCTATGGCTACTAAGAAATCTACAACATCACCGACGTCCTGCCCACTCCTCACATCTGCCGCGTTCAAAAATTAAATGCATACAAAGCTTGAAATCCGCGGCTGGGCACCATTTATACTGTCGGTGTTACGAGGACAATAAGAAAAGTAATTTCACTTTTTATGCATCTAAGAAAACGTGTACCTTGTAAAAACATTAAGAAAATAGCTGTAAAATAAGAAACATTAGAAATTGTGGAGGGCCAGACTATGCTTTGTCTGTTTTTATTCTAAATCAAATCATTCAAATGTATAGTTTTATTAATAGAATTATTACTATTCATTGTCATCAATTACGGTATAAGTATTCTTGAAAGTGAAAATGTAATGTAATTTACTACAATGGTGGTAATTACGTAATTGCGAGGTGCACAAGCCGTGGCCAAAACGCCGTCACCATAGAAACGCTCTGATAGCTGTTGAAAGTGAAACCAACGACATCGACCTGTTTCTCTAGCTCTGCATCGATAAAGTTGGTAGCGTTCTTGTATGACTTGGCAAATTAACCTCGAGAAAACAGCGAGAATGCGCGACCAGTAAAAAACGCTTCGTGAAACTCCAATACTGACCGGTCGGCTTCTGTTATTATAAATGTTACCTGTTAAAATTGCAATCCTTTTGTGTATTCAAGACGTAATGTTTATTCCATTTGAATAACGCTGTTAATGTTATAGAAAAGCTTACTGAATGTCGCAAAGTAAGCAATTTATCAACAGCAAAAGCGAAAGCCGAAAAAGAGGGGCCGAATATTCAGTGAAATTGCAAAACAATGGCTCGTTCAGATATGGGAGAGGAAAATGACAAATGTTGTGTGCGTGTTATCTCTGTACCAACAATCATAACATAAATTACGAGAATCGAGATGAGAAGGCTTAATCTTTCGCCTCTGGTCTCTCGCAGTAAGTTACCGTAGTTATATTATTCATGAAACAAGAGCTTATGCAATTTAAATAAGGCTGGCCTGTCTTTGATACCGCACAGAAATTTAATTTGCACTTTAAGCGGTTTCAGCGTAACAAGACTTTGGGGAATATTTCGCCTAGAACATGCATTTTAGATTGCCGTAATATATGACTACACTAACCACAAGTATACATAATAACAAGTATCTAACATAAGTTATAAGACACCCAAATCCAATTCTCTAAAATTGAGCTTGTGAGTTTTAAAGTAAGGAATTTATCATTGTCACAATTTATTAAGTTTAAATTTTATATCTGACTTTAAAACCGATATAAAAAGTATACGGACAATATATTCAAAGTTTTAGGACATGTCAAAGTTACTACCTCAGTAGATCGTTGGTCAATAGTATAGTAAAAGAGTTTATCGCTTTTCTTAAGACCTTCAGACATATGAATACATACTCGTATTATAATAATAATACCTACTTCGAAGTGGCCGCTTCGAAATTTTAGTATATACACTCATAGTTATGTTAATTAACAGCGAATTACATATATATTATGTATATGGAAAATCTACATAAATAAAAATGAATGTTTCTTTGTACGTTTGTCCTTTATGCGTTTCTAAATAATTCATCCGATTGTAATGAATTTTTGGTGAATTGTTCTACGTACGCTCACGAAGGTTTCGATATTATTTAATTTAATAAATAAAATAGTAAGTGAACAAAGTAGCGAGCAACAGCTAGTGATATTGTAAAATTAAATTTCGTAATATAATACAGATAAAATTTTATAGATGTAATGCAACTCGTGGACACTAAAGTAGTATAATTTCGCGGGTAAATACACAATACATATAAGTTGTTCTCCAAGTTCTAAGTAGCGGAAGTCCAAGGGAATAGTTACGTCGCGCTTGGGATTTCTCTACAACCTAATTTGCTTAAGTGTTCTACGCAATTGTGAAATAATTAAGCACTGTACACACACTCAGAAACTTTGCTTAATATTCCTTAAGCGAAGTTTTAGTCTTATGCTAAATGCAATTAATGTTTTTGATATTATGGGGAACGAAATCAATAATTCCTACGCCTGACAAAAACAGAAAATTGATAACTTTCTCTTGATACGAGCGAAATAAACGATAGGAATATACATTTTAAATTTCGAGTCTGCAGTATTTCCCTACATTCCAGTTAAACATCCAGAACAATTGTTTGCCACAGAATTAAAAAAAATATTTTTATTGTTATCCTTTAATGGAATTCTAAATAGATAAACAAAATAAAAAATAGGCAATAATTTTATTTTATTAATATCCTGTCCTATCTATTTATTAACATAGATAGAGCGGCTAGACAAATGACAAATTATCGAATTATCGAAATTCGGTATAATTATAATATCGGTATTATCAAAACGCTTGCAGGCGTTATTGCTCGTTAAAAATGTTTGGCTACGTTTTATACAGTGGTTTTCATGTGACTTTACTTTTCGTTTGATTGAATAGAAAGTTAATAACGTTTGACAACTAATTTAAAGTTCGTTACGGTAGATCATGTACGGTATAGATATTTGTTATTCTATCCTAACAATTGAGTCACTTGTCTACGCCCCTGGACAGGATAGATTGCAAAAATAATAAAAAATTATGCACCCAATAATTCGTGGTTATGTTGCGTGGTCTATGTTCCGCAGTGTGCAATGTCCTGTGCAGCGATAGTAATTTTTTTTAGACGGAATCACGTAATATTTTTTTTGCCTTGTTGCGATCGATTGGCGTAATAACCACGATCGAACGGTTGGCCATCTCTGCCTATAGAGATTTGAAACGAATAGCTTTTCCATGTTACATAGCTTTTAGATAATTATACCTATATGTATATTTTATAAGTAAATCATATAACATGGAAAAGCTTTAATGCTTGTTTCAAATAACTTGGAACTGTCCATTCATTTGAGACTTTAAAATACTAGTGAGTTATTTATAAAAACTAGTTCAGTTCATAGTAGTTCATGTTCAAACATTACCTTTCTCTAGTTACTCTTGAAAGGTAATTTTAAGAGTAAGTTAAAATGGAATTTTCTCAAAACCGACTAAGTTAAAATGTAATTTTCTCTTAATTTAACAGAAGGACAAATGTTAAATATCTATGCTACATGTCTTTTGATATGAATGTAATTATCTTCGCTGAATTTACTATGAATAAAAATTATCATTTGATGTGCGGTTTTCTAGTGAAATGGTGACCGATCACACTTAAGGCGACGCATTGGAAAATTTGACGCCAGGGATCTCAAATTTTCTAAATGACTACAAAACGTATGACAGTGATATTTGGTATGATTCTTCATTTCATTGATTTCCATTCTGATTCATTTTGATTGACTTCGTTTTGACAGTTGCGATACACGGTTGATTAACTTTTGTATCATAAAAAACAATATCAAAGAAATCTCTTTTAAAACAGAGATTTACATTTTTCGGAGCAACGAGACAGATTTGTATTTCTGAATTTTCTGTATAGTTTACTATAAACATATTCCTCAAAATGACAGTTGGATTTTTTTAAATTTATTCCAATTTTTAAAATAAACGAGAATAACTATTTTTTCGTATTTTTCGTAAGCTAGCGCGCGCACGTTTCCATAGAACAGAAAGTCTATTTTAGATTAAATTATTATTTATCAATGCGTCGCCTTAATTCAACTAAAAGCCGAGCCGGCTTATCTGTGTTCCTTTGACTTGGATATAGTCTTTTATTTCTTGCAGTAAATGTTAGTTTACGAAACAGCCTGAGTTCTTGTTAGTAAATTATACAGTTGCCATATTTAGCTATATTTTACAATTTCTATATCTGCAAGAACCTATCCACAGGCAAAGGCCTCCTCAAAAGATTGTTAATTCTCTCTGGATTGGGTTGTTCGAAACCAATTTAGAACAGCAATGTTTTCGATCTCGTCTTCCCATGTGGCATAAGGTCTCCCCTTCTTTCTTTTGCCTTATGGAAAAAGTTGATAGTGCTATTTCATCTGTTAACGTAGTATTTCGAAAATTGTTATATTTAATTCTACTCTTCCTTGATTGCACATGTGTGATTGTTGCTCTTATTGACCTGATCTATCAGAAGGGTGGTTTATGTTGCAGCTAGTCCTATTAAATCGTATTTAATTTCTTTCAGAGCTTCACTCAGTTCTATTAGATGTTCATGTGATGATAATGTTTTGACTCAATCCTCCTCAATCTAATGATTGAGGTCATAGTCCCATAATCATTTGGTTTCTCGGGACGAGAGTTTACATAAATACTAGGATCCGAAAGGTGGTATGGTAGAATATCGAGGGTGCAACCGCGAGGCGTAGCTAATGTATTCTAAAATATGAGTCTGTTAAAGCAAATTTTATTCATCACTTCAAAAATGTACCTATTACTTTAAGTAATAATAATTATAGTATAACTACTTAAGTTAAGTTATAAATGAATTTATTACTGCTGTTGAAAGTTTAAGATACCAATTTTATTTTTTGTAAGGATTTATTTTGACAGGTAACAACTCTTGTATTCATGTAACCTTCAATGGACTTCGCGTTTACGTTGTGTAACATCTCAGATCTCGGAACATGGAATATCTAAGAGATTGTGTCAATAATCTGTGACTTCTGACATTTGTTCATGTCCAAAAGTACGTATCATCAAAAACAAGTACACTGCTTGCTGAAGACGTAATGTACGCAAAATAAAAGCTTGTGTTTACATATATAAATATTACCTATCTAATTTCAGACTACAGTTATATATATACAGTTATAATACAGTTTTCAGTCAGTCTCGTCCCCATTTATGCGGATGTCCTTGGACTAGATATGGTAATAGATTAATATTGCGGGTTACCTAGGCACTTAGTGTACCTGACTAGAAAGCTAATTAGTATTATTAAAATTCGTACGGTGGTGTTCGTGTGACAAATGTATGTATGTCTAAAAAATCAGATAAAAAAAAGAAGTATAGTATTTTGGATTGACTTCATCGCAAATAGGTAGTTTCTTGAAGTATTTTTCTTATCTATTTAAAAATAGAATTGAAGTGTGTAGTATACATATACTACACACTTCGCACGTACATATCATAACATACAGAAAATTTGTTCTGTATATTATGTATGTTTGCATATACATACACGAAGCCTTTATTTCAAAAAATAATTTGAGAAATCATACAATAATAAAAATCTGCAGTAGTTTAAAGCTTTTAATTATATTATTAATCTAATCTGAATAATAAATTCATAATAGACTCGCCAAATATTTACGAATAGCTGCTTAGGTGATTTACCCAAGTAACGACTGCATTCTTCCTACCTTCACCGGACCACCTTGAATACGTCTCGACTGTTTATTAACGTTCTGACATTCTTGGATTTCGATTGGTAAATAATAATAATATTTGTAAATCGCATAAATTATTTCTACTCTGTGATAATAAAATAGCAAAAACAATTTTTTCTTTATCTGTATTTATTTCATATTCTGACCTTAAACTACTTTTCTATTTCTGGCCAGTTATAAACTAAACATAGACTTTTCTCTGAACGGAAGAATTTAAGACAGTGACGAAATAAAAATAAATCGACTAAAATCTTGAAATTTTTATTCTAATCATACGTTATCTTGTTTTTTCCAAGTCACTACAAACACTGTTATGTTAAAAAAAAATGATTGATCGCTGCAGAAATTTTCCCCGAAATGAGCAACAGACAATGAGCATTATTTGTATTTCTTCTACATAATAATTAACAACTACGTCGGTTGTCGGAACCCTTTTCATTGCGCTCAAGGACCCCTGAGTGGCTTCCAGTGGCAACTTACACAAACAACACTTCTGCTAAAGTATCTACCACTTACGAGTCCACAGTTTAACTGTATACCTTCCCTAAGGAATGATCCTTGTCTGAGAACCTAGTCAAGTCAAATCAATTTATTTAAATAAATCCATAATTACGAGGCATTTTCCAACGCCAAATCTCCTAACGGTTCTGAAAAAAAACTTCCACTGAAAAGAACCGGCAAGAAACTCAGTCGGATATCATCTTTTCTATATCATTCTACAATCAGTAAGTATATTAAAATCCAATATTTAGAAACCATATAATAGATGTGCAGAGGAGATTATCACCAAACTATAGTTCGTCTTCGATAAAATCGTTTTGTATTCTCGATGTACGTTTTATAACTCTCTTTTCCTTTAATTGAGTAACTGGAGAACTGAGGGTTCTTGCCTGAGGAACCTTATTATAAAAACGAACGCACGCAGTTACCTTACAATGAACTATGTCACTTATGTAATTTTAACCTCGGAATAACTAATTTATCATGACTTCGGGTTTCCACACTATTAATGTCGCCTGTCTTATTAAATATAGATCAATATTTTTCCTAGTTTTTAAAAATGTTTATCTAATGACTGCAAGGTAAGTACATCAATGTCGAACGATCTCTTAGCGACTCTCGTGCAATTATGCCGTAGATGTCATGAGAAACCTATAATGAAGAAATCTAGAACTCACGCAAATGATAATAAAACCTGTAGTAGTAAATACTTTGTTATTAGTGATGGTCTTGTTTCAACGGAGCTGTATCAGCCCGGTTCCGACCACAGAGCAATTTATTATAACTGCCGAGCATAGAGCATATTTTCTTCCGGCGGCTTGCGCCAGCTCTGCGAACCTATATACAATTAAAATGTATATTGGGAACTGGGTTATTCTTCGGCCGGGTACTCGTTATGTCATCGTAGACATCACAATTAAAATCAATGTCCTTTCAGTGCATTTTTGTGAAAGTGCTATAACCCAAAAATAAAACCGAAAGTCATAAAATAATGGGACTAACTCACAATTCAGATCACCCAAATACTGTACATGTCTGATCATAGACCCGACTATAGAGTAGTACTGCACCGAAAGACCCAAAGTACACTATGTACAAAGTGTGAGATCGTGATGCGACCTGCGATCGACACTTTCATTTCCACAGATTACACATAATCTATTTCACTCCGCACGCAGACAACTTGTACCAAAGGCTGTTGTGTCCGATTGTACTTGAATTTACATCCATCAGTACCGCAAGGGTTAGGGTCCGGACATTTATTCAACCGGACCTACATCTCTATTTGTTATATGATAACACATGTAGTCATGAAATCTCCGTCTGTATTTTTTGTATTATAAAAAAAAAGCTTTCAGCTTCCACGCTGGTTAGAGGAGAAAAGTATAGAAGGTATCAGCCGCTTATCTTCTGCAGATATGAAGTCCATAAAATTAGCCAAAGGACAGGCCATATTATGAGGAACTGATGTAAGTGATGAGCTAGTAAGTTGTCACTACCTGGCTTCACTTTATAATTCAAACCAAATAGATAAGTATTATTATAAGCGGCGTTAAGATGTGGCCTAATCTGCGAATTGATGCTCGGGTCCGGCCTACATCATTAGCAAAGACGTGAACTTGTGTATGTAATTGAATAATTATGTATGTACGTATAAATAAGAAACTTTCGTTTAAGATAATCTACTATCAGAATAATAAAATATAAATTGGTGCATATTTATTGCGCTCCCAATAACATATAGGCTGACAAAACTTCGTCTGTGAAACCATATACGAAAACTGTTTAGTATAAAAGAAACATGCAGTAACAAGTTATTAACTATTATGACTGATTATGGTTAAACTGAATGATAATTTATAGTGTTTTTGTAACATTATATTTTAAATTTTAATAGCGATATTCGGTACTTTTGATATACGCAATATTTCATAAGTCCGAGAAATTCAAATTACTACCTACTTACATAATTTTTTTAAAAGTTCTTTGTAAACTCTGTTATCACAACTGTATTCACGGAACTTAATGTAAATGTAAAAGTAATTCCACATAACACATTTCATTTTTATCTAGTTTAGGTGTGTACTCGTTTACTTTACTGATGAATGATGATGAACTAGATTAAAAATTTGAAAACTATATTTGTTAAATACATTGTACATAACTGGATACACGAGAAATCCATTAAAATATTATAAATAATAAAAACAAAATTGTAAATATATTATCACACAATTACCTACGTGTATTTTGTATAGACTCAGGTGTTACTTCGCGGAAATCCATTTCATGTGAAAATTCCTAAAATCTTTAGCTATTTTTAGCTCAAACTCCAAAAAAAACACTAATCGACACGTGTTTCGCCTCTCAACGAAGCATCTTCAGGATATTCCAGAGATCGGTAAGCTAACCAGCACCGAAGACAGGATCGGTACTGGTTAACTGACCGAGTCTGATCTCTTAAATTCATCACAGTACGTGTATTTTTTTTAATAACATTTTGATCCTTCGATATAAAGGTCTGCCATAGCCTTCAAAGCCAAAGTGCTTGGGTTCGATCCCGGGACCTAGTTAATTAGGTTCTTATCCAAAAAAATATTTAAAACGTTCTTTCGACTAAAATACATATTCATATCATTTTTATACTGAGTGTCGTTTCGCAATAACAAAGACAAAACACGTCTATTACAAGTGTATCAACCGTTTGCAAGTGTATCAACCGGAAGTAGGAACTAATATTGCTTTTTAATTTTTATTTTTTAATAATTAATTAACTTTTTTTCTCAGAACCCAAAGTACACTATGTCCAAAGTATGTCCAAAATTATTATATCGGCTATTATCTAAGAACAAAAAATTTTACAATATAACAGAAAACTACTGTGGCATAGAGAGCCTACTTTATAAAAGAGCAAGAAACAATACAAAATTATGTAGCCCGGGCCGGAGAATATGGCTACGATTTTCCTCGCCTGATGTCTTAAGAGGAAGAAGTGGCCTTTGGAGTGGCGGCCGGCTGGAGTGGTGGTTCCGATTCGGAAACATGGATGGTTAATGTCCATCCCTTCGAGTCTATGTCATGAGACAGTGGTTTCGCTCGTCGCCTCCTCACTGAGAAGTGCTTCGACACAAATTGACAGAGCCTTCAGTGCGTTCCGTATGGAGATCCCGAGCTCCTAGACAACGCGCCGGAGGACGATCACCACAAGAAATTCAGAAATTCAGTGAGGTAAAAGTAAACTAATGATTTTAATATTCTATGCTTATAAGTTACAAGCTTAGTGTTTAATTTGCAACAATATAATCAGTATATTTTTGTTTAGAGATTATTACAATAAGTATGGGGGCTAACCCGTTGCTTGTTTAGAAATAAATAAACATTCAAGGAAGGCAAATTTTCTCAACATCCTATTGCTATAAGCGGGCCAATATTCAGTAATAACATTTACGTCTAGTTTCGTCCACATAGCCTTCGCCGAAGTATGCCTTTCACGCTCAATTTCGCGTGTCAGCGTTCGGACCTGTTGCTCTAGTTGAACTATAAATTGCCAATGTGTGACTAAATTTCATAGCCATTTAACACTTTAGCGGTACAAATTGCCGGTCAGTTAATATCTGAATGCCCAGCCATTACTGTTATACGAATATTAAATTTCATACTTACGTTTGTCATTTAAATAGAGTAAAAATACGGTCGGACTAATATGGCTATATTTATAGTCGCTTCTGTTCATGCTTCAGTTATATATAGTATTCAGGATAATATTAGAAGAAGATACAATACAATCGTACATATTCATTATCTATTTCGGGCACATATAGGTTTTTAATGTTTATGTTATGTTATTTTACAAAAAATACTACGCAAATGCTAACATCATCCAAGAAAATTAGCTTCTTTAAATTATACTTATAAGTAGGTAAGTATTGTTTACGGATTCCTCACAGATTTGTATTAATTTTGCGCACATAATATTGTCACATTCAGAATTAGCTACCTTACATTCTGTGAACTGTGATTCATTTGTCCACATATGTCGTGTACTCAGTTGGTTTTTATTATATCACTACCGACCCACCCCGGCTTCGCACGGGTAGAATTTCGTTTGAAAATAAAATACAGCCCATGTTACTCACTGACAATGTAGCTTTCTATAGGTGAAAGAATTTTTGAAATCGGTTCAGTAGTTTTTGAGTTTATGCATTACATACAAACATATAGTTTAGCTCTGTAATATTAGTATAAAGTATAATAACTTATCTAGATGACAGTTACTTACTCGGTGTTTTATTATAACACCATCGGTATATACCATTTTAATTTTTACATTTTTAATTTTAATAAAAAAAACTTTTTAACATATTAATTAAAAGCATGTACTAACACCTGTATTTTTGCATAAGTATAAACCGTGCTTAAACATTAATGAAACGCCACTCGCTTATTGCACTAGCATTTCAAAGTTGCTGTTACTAGTCTCTTACTCAGTTGATGATTGGCTCAAACCTTGTCTATATTCCGCATTCTTGCATCAAACGATCGACTAAACGCCTACGTTCCAAGAAATTGTATAGTTGATTACATTAGACTAATACTGTTATTCATAACATTGTCATATATTAGAATGCACCTAAATTAAAAATGAAATAAAATTTAATCTACAGGCAAACTAAAAATATTTACAGGTAGGTATCTGTTTAAATATATTCCTTTTCTAAATATTTATGAAAAAAGTAAATAAGTACGAATTAAATACGTAATTTTTTTTATTCATTGATTTATAAATAAATTAGTTAAGTTACTTAGTACCTATTAAATCTGTTTTATTTTGCTAGACGACACTAAAAAATAATAATCTTAAAATTATATGTATAGTCCAGGCCGTTTCAATCTAGACTGCCAAAAAGGGTGAAATACATAAAAAAATTCCAACATAAATTTCTTACTATAAAGACATTTCGCAATTAATTTTTTTCGTATTAAACATCATCTTATTTCAGGACAAGTTTTATCTAATAAAATCAAAAATACTGCTTTCCTTTTTAGAAAATTGAATTAAAACGAGTCACTTAAGTCGCAAATTATTAGAAAGGTTTCGATTAAGGTAATAATATTATATATATTATATATATATATATATATAATATTATAATCCTGGGAACTCAATAAATATAAATATCACAGTCATTATTAATTTCAGTATTTAAATATGTAATTATGTGTATCACTAAGGTCTGGACTGCCATTACAGATTCTTCAGCTCAGAGACATACAATTTGGTCACATAAATTCAAATAGAATAAATAAGTTCTGTGAGAGTGAGAGTTACAGTCAGGATATTCAATTAATTACCTCGACTGCAAGCCTGTGTAGCAAGCAGGATAAGCGTAATAAATACGTATATTAGAAGAGTTGTAATGTTTGCTTTGAAACCTACATACACGATCTTTTATAGAATTGCTATAGGTATAGGTATGTAAAATAAGTATGTTTAGGAACATTGTAACTTGTAACTGCCAATTATAAAAGATATACATACCTAATAATATATTGAAAATGCTTAAGTATTTTCATATAAGAGCTAAAAATAAATTCATACATTGAAATGTTTTCATCGTCTCAATTTAACTATTAATAAGGATATTCTTTAACAAAAGCTAGTGCTCGGAATTTACCGACATAACATCAACATATGCGGTCAATTTCTCGACGGGTGAATTGTAAGAGAACATAATGAATCTTGTGTCTTGATTACAGGTTGATCTGATGAGCCATTTTTAATTAATACAATAATACAATACAATACACTCCGACATTTCACACAGCGCCATCTAGTCCCAAAGTAAGCAGCACAGCGCTTGTGTTATGGGTACTAGACAACTGATATACTACTTATATACTTTTCTTTTGTAAATAAATACATATTATACATAACCACCCAGACTCAAGACGGGATATGATAAAAACTGTTTAACATTTCAGTATGTTCTAGGAACTATGTATTTATAGTATATGTAGGTAGATGTGTATTTCCTTTTTGTTTAAGCATGCTGAATATGGGAACCGATCAAAAATTCAAATTTAATATTATTTGTATAGTAATAAGTATCTACATAGTATGTATAGTGCACCAATATTCTTGAGATTATGTGATTGTAATTTGGGAAAAATTTAATATATTTTTTTGTTGTAAAGCTGTTGGTTTTTCGAAAATAAATAAAAAATAAAAGTAAACTGCAGCACTTGCGGACTACCAGTATATGTAATATACTGGACTAACCATATCGAGATCAATATAGGCACATGTACTTCCCAACCCACATACTAAGAAGCCTACGTACGCGTACGTGTAAAAGTGCATATGTGTATACATCTCTGTATATATCATCAGTCTCATTAGTCTCATATCATGCTCAGAGCAGATGCCTCATCGTAATATTAATCTCATATGACCTCGAAGTTAATAAATACACTATTCGTCTACCTTCAACGCACACATACAACAGATATTGTAAATATTCAGGTAAAAATAAAAAATAAAACATAATTGAAAACTAGGAAGTTGTGGTTCCAATTATGTATATACTGTACACTGAATAACTACTGAAAAAAAAGTTTTTTACTTAATGTAAAAATACAGCAGTCGGAAGTATTAAAAAGTGATACACTCCTTTTGTATGGGATATAAATAAATAATAGAGTTAGGAATTCAACTACTACTTATTATACTTATAATAAATAGATTCCACTTGAAATGAAGCCCGTAAAATAACACGTTAAAATCTGAGGTGGTAAGAAGGGAAATTTGTAAAAACCCGTGACAAAACACGTTAGAACCTGAGGCAGAAAGAAGGGAAACTAGAAATGAAACCCATAAAATAAAATGTTAAAATCAGAGGTGGTAAGAAGGAAAACTTGTAAAACCCGTGAGACAACACGTTAAAATTAGAGGTGGAAAGAAGGAAAACTTAGAAAAACCCTTGAGTAAATACGCTAAAATCGGGAGAGGCGTGCGGCTGCCCCTGCAGTGGTGTAGGCGGGGTGCGCCTGCCGTCACTTTTGGAGGCCTGGGGCATACTTCAGGGGAGGTTGCCCCTCTCAAGGGCCTCGGGACGGTGCGCGCGATGTTCCCTGGCGCCTAAAAGGAGAGCGGGCAGGTATAGTTGCCCGCACAGCGAGGAGGGCCCGGCTTAGGCTGGGAATAACTACCGCGGCCGCGGATGAATGCGAAAGTGACCCCGTAGCCCCGGCATAAGGCTTTCGAGGAACACCGTCAGGTTTTAGTGTTGATAGTCTCGGCCTTGTACTTTTCAGCCGAGGAGGCACACACGCCTCCCCGCCGTCTCCGTAAAAAAAAACGAAAAAAGGTGTATATTCTGAGACGTCGACCCCTTTTTGTTTGAAGGCCTCCTCCAACTATTTCCGTCTCTCTATGTTTTCCCAAAGATAGCCAATCTCTCCCAGCAATCATTTTGTTATCTATAGTTAGTATAAAATTAAACACGTAACGTATACGTCATATTAAATGCTTGACACTACATACAATTTATTCAAACTAGATCATAAACGTTAACTACAATTGAGGTCATTTTATCAAACTATTTATATGAACAACGCTCATCACTAACACGGGAATATATACATCATATATATATATATATATATCTACATATGATGTATATATATATATATATATATATGTATATATATGTTCCTATGCTATCATAGATTTGGGTAGATCACGATGTACCTGGGTCTCCTGAGTATTTCTTGAAACGCCACCATTTTATGAAAGGACCTATTTCCCAGCCGACATATCCCCAATGAAAGGCCAGACTAATAGAGCAACAATATGTTTGGAGATATTCCAAATTTACCACTACATAATCAGGCTGAGGATAACGTAAAACACTTGTATTTCACTTCCCTAGTGCCTTTGTGTCCACACTCTGCGATTGGTTTGACGTGTGTGCAAGATAGCTGTGTCAAAACAAATTGAATATTATAGTAACAAAATATATGAATGAAGTATTTAGATGAGAAAAGCGCATTTCAATGAAACAATGAGTAGAAGTTACAAGAGTTTCCTGCAAATTACACAATTGCACTTCATTTTGATTTACTTACTTAGAACATCCCATAGAATGAATATGCCCAGCTATAGCTGAGCGAATCGTCAAACGATTTGCATGGAACACTGTTGCGGTTATTAGTTGACCATTTCATGAAGTGGTGACGTTTCAAATGCCTAGGTACATCAAGACCATATCAATTCTACGATCGTGCGGCGACATAATTATGCAATAGTAGAACTGTAGAACCACACCTAGTGTCGTGTTATTTAGAGTTTTTATTTACCATTTTTACGTACTCATAGTACATTCGCATTTGTGATAGAAATTATCGTCAATAAAATTAAATTTAATGACTTTCTAAACTCCCATAACGAGATGAGCTTTACGTAAATGGCTTTCTATTGAATACATTACCTCTTCCAAGTTCTTTTAGTATAGATCGATACTTAACGAGATGATATCGAAATATCGCATCAACACTTACCTGTAAAAATAGAAAACTATAGTTAGATAGCACTAAAATAAAACATAAAGTAGTTACAAATAAAACATGAACTACTCAACTATTAAATAACATTCGTATATATACATCTGTAGCATTGCTTAGAAACACTAGATATTCGTCTTTGAAACAGTGCTTCAGATTTCAAAACATATCATGAACGCTGCACCTAACAGTGCCTATCCGTCTGCGTAATAGGATATTGTATTGTACTTACATAATTAGGTTTCAATTACAAATTAAATTGTTCTATTCCCTACTAAATACATATTATGTTAAACGAAAATGCAGTTACATAGTGCTTACAACAACAAGTTGTATATTCAATTGTAGACGTTATCAGCGGCTGTAGCATCGTGCATACAAGGAATCCCCATTGTTTGGAACTTGTATGTGCATTTCGAATACATACGTTTCCTTTGAAATGCTTATATTACTTTCTACCTATTGTATTCAGTCGGACGGAATTTGTGGTCACTCGCATGCATTTAAATTGACTTGTCGCACATAAGTAGCTAAATCATATGTAAAAATCGGTCACTAGGTTGATAATTCCTGAGCTTTCTTTGTAAAATAATCTATAGAATAACGTAATACATACGGTCTGTGTTTCAGCTGATATCTTTGACGCATTCTGAAAAATGTGACAAGACGCAATAAAAACGATTACTATTGTGGCGAAATCACTAGAACATGGGTTATGCACTAAATAACCACACAGGACGCCAAGTTTTGGTTGCTTGCAAATCCATCAGCTGGCGAGCGCGTACAGCGGGTAAACACCGACACGAAATCGAGCGTAAGTTCAATTTGAAAAACGAGCAAATAGCTCGCTAAAGTGTTAAATTCCCCGAAAATTACGACAGGCTAGAATGTAATTAAGCATTGCGGCTGAACGTGTATCGGTTCGTCGGTAGAGCGCGCGACTGCGAGCGCGTCGGCTACGAGTCTTCGTACACCCGTACCTCGGTTTAGCAACATTGTGCGACACCGGAGCACAACGTGCTATCAATTTATGTAAATTGAACAAACCAGACCACGGATCGCACCAGAACATACCCAATAATCGACTATAGACTATAACCATAAATAAACAGAGCTATATAATAAACTAGATTCAAGAAAACCTATACATTTTCAGCAGCATGATTTTAAACTGATATAGGCACATACATCTGTGAATTTATATGTAGCCCTACGTAACTTATAAAAATAATAATCCTTTTGATCACTCGTTTTGAAATACAAAATCAGCAAGTACACGGTACGTACCAGTGATAAACACAATCTCTAGTTGAAAAGGTAAGGTAAGTTTTTTAATTTAAAAGTAACATGAAGCATCAAAATGCTTTTCAAATTATTTAAATATGACTCACTACATTGCATTAGTTAAATTATTGAAGCATGTCACCAAAAACAAATAAATTGTGCCAACAACTAGAGCGGTTGTCACAATACCGCTCACGATTTTGTGCGCGTTCCACGCCAATGGCTTTGTTAACAGTTTATTGGCTTATTCACCTGTATTTTCAGTGTAAATTGTCTATAGAATACGCGGTAACTCAAATAATATATTTTTATACCTAGTAGGTAACCTATTTTTAGGTAATTTTCTAGAAGCGTATTTTTGTAAAATATCGACTTGTGGCAATACCGATATAACACCGCGAATGTGCCTGACAACGGATATACCTTGTATATCCATTTTCTACTAGTAACTACAGCCAAATGTCTCATGATTCAGCTTGGAGCACTAAGTGCTCCATGTGGTTCACCTATAACTTCGAAATATAAAGTAAGTTATATACAATCATAATCAGATTTCGTTCGAAATCAATTAAGTAGTCATTAATTAACAGCAGCTATTTAAAATTAAGATACTACAAAAATTTCATCTGTCAATTGTCTTTTTCTGTCATAGTTTTGCCTTGCCTCTCTTATTATGTTCCAAACGGAAATTAAAGTTTTACCGGCTGCTGCAATTAGAACTAGTTGTTTACCTATATGATATATAAAATCTTAAATAGATATCATTATCTTTCATTTGATATGTTCGAATGTATAATGACCACGTATGCATATCATATCATAAAAATCTATACTAACACGCTGCGTTTTAAATAATATACCTGAAAATGATGAACCCAAACAGCACGATATTTATATGACTAAAATAAAATTGTACAGCGCGTCACGCGCGAATAGCACGTCAAAAGGTACATTTTAAACAACATATATCTACGCGTCCTAGTAACTAGGTGCTCCTATCATAGAGTAAACTGCGTCGAGTATACATAATGTTATATACATTATATTTTGATGATGATTACGAGAAATTAAGTAAACACCATGTTTTACGTTAGTTATCAAGTATGTCAGGGACAATTTTTCATTGAAATTATTCGCGTAGTAAATGTGGTCTTAATTTATATCTTACCTATAACTAATAAAATCATAAAATATCATTGTTATTTACTTAATATTTGATACTGTATTCTAAGCTTAAAATATAAACAGATAGACAGAGATTAACACTATATTTTAATATTACGGTGTACCATTCTACCTATACTTAATAGATGATCATAAAAGATAACCACAATACGCTTATTTGAATACGTATATAATTTTAGATAATTAAGCTGGCCACCTTTTTTGTAGCGGGTACATAGTTATAAAAAAAATTAAATGGAAAGTGGTAAATTAAATCGTCAAGGTAAGTAAACTCGCTCATCTAAACAAAAATCAAACATACCAAGTGCATTCAAATTATGCTGACACATTTCCTGTCATTGACAGTGAAAACATTCACGAACAAGGTCAAACACAATAATTTGTCATTTTTAATTTTTTTTTTTTACTTGAAGCGTATATTACTAACCTGAAAATTTAGAAAAAATGTTCGCTGACATTTTTATCCTTTTTTAACATTTTCTGTCACGTTTACATAACATAGGTATTATGTTGATTTACTATCACGTATACATAGTATATTATTATATTACACCATGCCTATACTATGTTATATTGCTATAAAATTAGTAAATAACGGAAATGTCAAAAGCCCCCCCCGCATACCTAGGCGAAAATATGTGAGGAGAATGATGAGATTTGAGGAAGCGAAAGAAGTATGTAAGGACCGCGACGCTTGGCGCTCCGTCCTCTCTGACTATCCCGCTTGGGACACAGCGTGAAGATAAGTAATGTAGTATAAATGTTTTCTTTTGAAACTATAATACTCTTAATTCTTGGCCTTGAATATATAGAATCTCGTTTATTTTTTAGTCTTATTATAATTCCATGAAACTATTGCAATATTTTATCACATAATTTAATATTAATGCAAAGAAATCTTCTACTTATTTCTCATAAATGAGTAAAAAACACCAACATCGCAAAGGTTTTTCCAAAAATAATATCTGAAAATTATATTGGAAATCAAATATTCAGTAATGAAATACAAACCAAATGACCCTCATTTATTTTTAACTGATGAAAAAAAAGTAGGACGTTATTAATGTGACGCCTATATTCTTTTTATGTATGACGATTTTGTTGACTTTTTTTATCAGAGAAAGGTGTCAACGGAAGTGTTCTTGATTACGTATATTCTGCTCAATTGTTAGCAAAATACGATTACATGGCAGCCATTAGAATAGTTAGTCCAAAAAAAATTATATTGTTCTCTATCTATTCTACAATCCACTTTTATAAAGACCCAATATATTTATAATAGTACTGTCTAAATTCTGAATGTCTGATTCTGAAACAAACTGGTATGGCTTTTAGAGGTACTTACTAGAAATACAGTTTTAACGAGCCCGAAGATCAGAAATATTTCCTTTTTTTTGTAACTATCAGTATTAATTTATTGAATTATTATTGTTTTTATACAAGCTGTGTTAAAATAACGTTGTATAGTATGTCTAAATTTTTAACATTAACCGTATTAACCACTCACTAATAAATATCTAAAAAAATTATACACGCAATTTATCCACATGGGTCATTAACCTTATGCAATTGCAGAAATATTGCAATGTTCCACTTGTGACCATCATAACCGGATCCGTGTAATTCGCGAACAGCTGAAATTGAACTTACTAACGAAGCTCTCGCATGCTGTTACACAATTACGAGTTGATAGGTTGAGCATCAAAGCGACTTTATAGTACTTATTGAGACGTGCTTCAATGTAAAGTCGTTTAAAGTTTGCCTACTTATCATGATTACTCTAAGAGATACTAAAATCATTACTCTAAGAGATTTCTTTAAAGTTACAGTATAAACAAAGCCACAAGTTTTTATACAACAATATAAACAGGAACCATTTAAAATGTATTAAAGTAAGTAAAAGAAGTATGCAAAAACAGAACAGAACAATAAAAATAGAGCCTAGTGTAGCTTGCTTTAATAGTCTAGTGTAGTGTTTAAGTGTAGTGTTAAATCTTATAACTGCATTTAATTCCTATATAATACGTAGATTTGTAGATAACTGATGTAAAGACAACGATTTCTTAATCTAATGACTTACCTTTCTAAATAAAAGGATACTATTCCTCAAATTACAATACAAAAAATAAAAAAATTAAGGGCCATCGAAATACGTATGTTAAATTATTTACCTACATAAAACATAACATTAAATTCAAGCAAACGTTTTTTTTGCCTGTATCAATTCCACCGTCGTAAAACTCCACGATACCATATGTCAACATAGGATTCGTACTACGGTTTTCCATACAAAATAATTAGTTGTCGCTCGATTACAATAATAATTCGAAAGCGATACGCGGGAAATGTCAAAAAATTTACGTTCACAACTTTTAGTTCCACTTACGTCCGCGAGGGTGCTGTCTCTAGTCGCATACATTTTTTGTAGAATTCAATAGGAATACGATTCGATAGAAGGATTCGTGCTTGGGGCACTGCACTTAGTTTGGAATTTGATCTCCACTCCCTAATAGCAGTTTGAAGTTAGGCGATAATGGAAATATGTTTAAAAATTGCTGTGCGTTGTATTGCTATTGTCACACAGCGGCACAAGCTGCAGACTTGAATATAACATGTCGTGATGATACAGTACGAGAAGTTCGCTCGTGTCTTACACTTGGGACAAAACGCTTTTGTCCCATACCCGTCTGTAATTGCATATCAATTGTAGAAAGCAGAGACAAAACTTTGGTAAATCGCATCGTTTTTCCTTTAAAACCCGTTGTTATCTGGCTCTTTCTTTAACATAACTATACAGATATAGCTAAGGTGTAAAAATAAAATTACACCTTTTTTAATATGGCATGGTATGGCATATAAGTACGTTGTTTTTTAAGTATCAATGTTTTGATTCGAGATAAGTCCTCGTCAATGACTTATTTTTGTTCTCCTTTTTACTCCATTACGACAGGCCAAGAAGAAATGCTGCTGTTTTATTCGAAATGATAGGTAGATACTACATACCACCATATTTATTTAGACAAACCAATTCTCGTACATTTAAAAAACATTTCGGATCGCAATATTTGTATTACACTAGCATTATATTTTTGAGTTCAAGAAGTACTGAAAACAAGAAATTGAAACAAAATGAGAAATCTATCTAAATAATACACATACGTATCTTCAGGCCGTATCCCTAACGGGGTAGTCAGAGAGGATGGAGCGCCAAGCATCGCGGTCCTTACATACTTCTTTCGCTTCCTCAAATCTCATCATTCTCCTCACACATTTTCGCCTAGGTATGCGAGTACTTTTGACATTTCATAATATAATACTCATTTAGAAAATGTTTTAATATTTAATAACATAACATAACATAACTTCACGCTGTATCCCCAACGGGGTAGTCAGAGAGGACGGAGCGCCAGGAGTCGCGGTCCTTACACACCTCTTTCGCTTCCTCAAATCTCATCATTCTCCTCACACATTTTCGCCTAGGTATGCGAGTGCTTTTGACACTTCCGTCTGCTAACACTATGGCTATTTGATCTTCATAAGTCAGCCTTGGTCTTCCTTGGCTTCTTTTACCACTCACTTTCGCTCTGTATATTTTCTTCGTCAGTCTTTCATCACTCATTCTTTCCATGTGCCCGAACCATCTAAGCATTCCTTTCTTCATTTTTACAATAACACTGTTGTGCGACCCTGTCATACTGCGTATCTCATCATTGCTTATCCTGTCAGCAAGCGTGACACTGCACATATTTCTGAGAGACCGCATCTCCACAGCATTTAACATACTTTCACTCGATTTTGGGCATATCCAGGCCTCACTACCGTACAACAAAGTTGGCACCAACACCGCATTGTGGATGGCCATTTTAGCAGTGTTAGATATATTCACACTACCCACTAATGCGGACAGAGCACCGTTCACTTTATTGCCAGCTGCTACCCGTCTCTCCACATCCAACTCACATCTTCCATCCCTCGAAAACGCACTCCCCAGGTACACAATTTCATTCACCTGTTCTAGACATTTTCCATTTACACAAATCACACATTTCGTTTGTACCGCTTCTCTTTCAAACACCAGAACCTTAGTTTTGTTCACATTCATTTTCAATCCTTTTACTTCACAATCTTCTTTCATGCACGTGACTAGTGTCTGCAACTCTGCTTCTGATGGTGCTATAAACACAGCATCGTCAGCGTACAATAGGCAGTTTACCACTGTGTCACCACATCCCATACCACTCATATTACCTTTCAATCTCTGGAGGCAACTGTCCAAATACAGCACGAATAGCCAGGCAGACATCACGCAGCCCTGTCTGACACCAGAACAGACTTCAAACCAGGGCGACATGTGCCCGTCTATCCTTACACAGGCTCTGTGGTCTCTATATAATGACCTCACAGCCTGCAGTAAGGAGCCCTCCACGCCATATTCAGGCAGAAGACTCCACAATTTCTTCCGCACTACTCTATCGAATGCTTTCTCTAGATCCACGAAAGCGCAGAAAACTTTCCGACCTAAAGCCAGAAACCTTCCCACGATAACGCGGAGCGAGAAAATCTGATCCATACAACCCCTACCGTTCCTGAATCCACCTTGCGCCTCCCACAAATATCTTTCTGAAACGCCTTTCATACGTTCAGTCAATACTTTAGTATTGTAGTATAGTAATATTTAATACTATTCATAAACAGTTTTAACAGCCTTAATTTAACAACCGATGTTGAATAAATTAGGAAAAAGTATAAATGACTGACGAGGTGTAGGTATAAATAAAAATGAATTAGTTACGCGCTGATTTCCTCGCGCGTAACTAATTCATTTTTATTTATAATTTATTTATATATATTATAATTAATTGTCGGATAATCGACACTTCATAGATAATAACTATAATATATGATACAGTATTAGTGAAATCCAAAGTTCCACTGTAACCACACTAGATACATATACGAGTACCATTACTACGAAAATTTACATAAATAGGAACTACAATTAACCTAAGTAGATATATGAAGTTTATATCTACTTAAGTGCAATTATTTGATATTACTTATAAATACATACATATATATCTTCACGCTGTATCCCCAACGGGGTAGTCAGAGAGGACGGAGCGCCAAGCGTCGCGGTCCTTACATACCTCCTAAAATTATTTATTAATCATAACTATAAATTAGAAAATACGAATATTTACTTGTATTAGAATAACCGCTAAGTGGCGATTATTCTCTGATGCATGTGATGCTATTTCGTAATACATTTTTCAATTCCATCTTTTAATATTTTATGTTTCTATGTATACATAGGTCAGAAATGTGCTATGACATGAAATTATTAACAATTATTTTAAAAAAATGAATAGGATTGTTTGATATTTATTCTAATTTCATAATATGCAAAAATACAAGCGCAACATCACCATTAATAATTTATTTATTGTATAAAAAAAGTGAAATGTTGGAAGCCATTATGAATATATTAATAACAATTACATTTAATAACAATTTGTGTTTAATTGACAACGATGTAAGAAAATGTATGGATAAATAAGTACATACCCCTAATCTGAAATTAAAACGGAGCCTGTGGTGTTTTCGACAAAAAATAAGCGAAGCGAGAAAACTGATAAGATAAATTAACGTTGTAGTACACAAACATGGTATTATAGGCATTACTTATATCAAACGGGTGTCCAGAATAAACACTTATGAAGAGGATGCGTCAGATTAAATCAAGGCCTGGTACGACGCAATGATAGATGTCTGTCTTAATAATTCAGAAGACTATACTATAAGCCTTATACGGTCTTACACCAATACTATCAAACATATAAAAAACTGTTTTTATGCATATATGCGCATTTCATGAACCCAAAAAGAGTATCGTGAACTTTTGCTGCCCTTATAATATAATGTACGTTTAAAGTAAATTCAACAAATATACGTATGGATATTTGTTGTAATATGTTGTATGTATTTAAGAAAGCGAAAGAAGTACGTAAGGACCGAGACGCTTGGCGCTCCGTCTTCTCTGACTACCCCGTTAGGGATAGACAGAGAGGACGGAGTAGAGAGAGCTCTATCATCTCAATAATTTCTTTATTTTTATCACAATGTATCGTCAAACTACTATATCAATATACCTGCAATATATCGTCAAACTACTTTGTTATAGACATACATACATTGTTTGTTATAGATATACATACACACACATATCTTTACCCCGTTAGGGATAAAGCTATGTATGTGTATGTATATCTTGTAAAACTGTCTATAACAAAGTAATTTGACGATATCACGAGTAGAGATGATTTCGTTTTCAGAGCTCTATTATCTCAATAAAGAAATTATTCATAAATACTTTATTTTTGAGGTCATAGAGTAAGTTATTAAAACTTGCGTAAATTCGAAGAGTAGACTATCATACATGTATATATATGATTGTGCTACAAAGACGTGCTGTCTGTACTGTATGTGTGTACTTACAGTACAGACAGCACGTCTTTTTAAATGTTTGATGAATATGATGAAATGTCTGACTCTTTGCGTTTTCGTAGTCCAATGTCCAAAATCTGTGCTTGGTTTATTTTCGTTCTTTTATTTAGCGTCGCCGCCTTTGTCAAAATTTTGTGAGAATTCTCTAATATTATTGAGGAAACACCTGTATTTGCATATTGTAAAACATAATGCATGCAGTCCAATCTATAATATTCGAAATACATATTTTGAAAATAAGCAAATCAGTCCACTATTGTCCAAGACGTTAGTTTAAAATATTTTTTGAAATATTGTGCAGTGTACATACAGATTTACATTTTTCATGGCGAAAAAACTAATACTTTACTTTTAACCACATCACATCTCTAATCTCATTATTAATGAACATGCTTAGTGGTTGCCCAATGTTATCTTCTTACGTGAAATTTATAGCTTATTATTAGGAAACAAAGGGTCTGTATGCTGCAACGATAGTCACGTGACGACGCTTGAAAACGATTAACTTTTTGTTTCTCAATATACCTGCATTATTGCTTTCTTATAAAATATTGAACTCAATAAATGTTTCACAAAACTTCATAGATAAAACTGCAGAACGTGACTGAATTTTAAGCAATACTATTGTTAATTTAACAAGCAAGTAACACAATATTACCTGAAAAATTCAAAGGAAAATTATGTTATGTAGACAAAAATAAAACATAAAAAACAACTCATTTTGTTTAGTACTATTAGATAAAATATTATCTTAATTTAAAAGTACTCCGAACATTTAATGTAAACTTAAATTATGTAAAGTGATAGGTCGTCTATCTATAAAGAGATAGAATCACGTCTTTCCAAGGGCCGTAAGTGTCTTCTGTAATAAATCACCGTAACTGTGCAAGGGATCCGCTCGTGGATACTGCTACTGACATCTACTGAATGCCATGTAATACTTTGGTACAATTTATCAGATAGAGCGAAAAGTGCGTACATTCTAAGTTTCAAAATTTCCCCGCCATTATCTACAGATAGTAGATAATGGCGAGGAGTCGTTCTACCAAAATAGTTTCAACCAAGTCACCGCTTAAGAAACATTTGTAGATAGTAAAAAAATACATTTTACTTTATTACTTAATACAATATTTTTATATTAATATTATTAACAATCAAATTTATAAATGCGATTACAGAGAGAATATTGAATTTATAAAAATAAAGCTATTTTTACAGGGAGCAACACAAGCTATTGATCAGAGTTATCTATATCTTTAAGTGTTTCTTTAAGGTATAGTTTAAACCTTATTAAAATCTAAGTACATTCAAATATAGGCCATTATACATATTATTTATTACTCTGGTAAATTCAGTTATTACAAAATCACCAACAGACACAATTTATATATACATACATACATACACACACATGTAATGTACAACGCAAGAAATGATAATAAATAAACTCCAGAAAATCACGCCAATTGTGTGATCCTAAATGAAGTACAGAGCTTATACTATCGTCCTACTTCCCAGTAACACTTAAACTACAAGACAATTTAGAAAAATTCATAGTCTAAATCGACCTGACCGGAAGTAAATCCGAGACACCTCCTTGTAAACTAAACACCTGTGTGTTGATTTTTAAGCAAACTATACACAAATAAATCAAACTCCTTTAGTAATTCTAACCACCGCCCGTACCATTTTGTCAGGATTACGTAATAGACACAGGTAAAAGTCGAAACTAGAATATACAATTATACAATAATATTATATCCTACTAGCTAATGCCCGGGAGTTCGATCCGCGTTTTTTATTTTTAAAATAGCCTATGTCCTTCCCCGGGGTTTAATCTATCTCTATACCAAATTTCATCGCAATTGGATAAACGATATGGCAGCCCATAAAATACGAACAAACAAACAATGATTTTTATATATTAATGGAATAGTAGCAAGTAGTGTGAACTATTTTACAAATTATAGGCAAAACATATTCTCAATATAATTGACTGAAAAAAACATTGAATTCTTTATGAAAACCCAGTTAGACACAAAATATTTTTATTTTAAACGTCCAATCAACAACTGGTTTGGAATTTATCCGGAATAAGAAGAACAGGCAGGTAAGAATTTTCTGAGCATCATCTTACAATAGAGTTTGATTACAATGTTTTTTCAAAGGCCGGTGAATACGCAAGCACAGAAGATAATTCCCAGAATAAGTATATTTTCACCTTTGACAAAATATTTAACTTTGTTATAATTTTGTTGTAATTATCTTAAATATACTAAAATTAATGAGAAAATAATACCTTGACTGAGCATTCGATTACCTTAGGACAATGTTTAATTGATAGAGATTTGTGCTGAACAGTAACAAGTTTATTATAGCGCCCAATTAGTAAATATATTTTCAGAAAATCTTGCTTTAATAAAACAGTTGTTTAGTCCAATCGTAATGATTTACTCAGGTACATAAAATAAAATAGGTATATGTATAAATGATATTTTGTCGGTTAAGGTGTGTTTTCATCTTCATTAAAATCTTTAACTTTGTTGTATGTTTGTTGTAATTATGTAAAATTAATGAGAAAATAATACCTTGACTGAGTATTCGATGACCTGAGGACTTCAAAACTACGTTTAATTTATAGAGTTTGTGCTGAATAATAAATCGTTTAAAACATTAACAAGTTTAAAAGTTATAACGATTAATAAGTAAATGTATTTTCAGAAAAGCTTGCTTTAACAAAACAATTGTTGTTTAATCTAACGGAAACAATTTACACAGGTACATAAAAATACAATAGATACATATGTAAAGATAATATTTTGTCGTGTATACTTATATCGTGCTTCTGACATACATATAGATGTGACAAACACAATGACAAAAACTATTACAACCGAATTTTTAACTAAATTATTTTGAGCTTATTAGTCGCTACCGGATCACACTAGATTATTATATTAAACTAGACTAGTATTAGATTAGCTTTTGCTGCCAGTTACTAACGAAAACCTGAGCAAGCGGCAATCTCAAAAATTTCACATTTTAGTTGCAAAGGTCATTAGTTGAGGTGTTTTAGTCGCCTTTTTTTGATAACGCAGGAGAAACCTGAACACAGATTCGTAGCCTCCAGAGAGTGAGACGAGGCTATCTGAGACTTTTATCCACTACAACTCTTGTGATCCCTCCTCGTTTGCGTTGCCTACGGTCACTGGGATATTTTATAGAACGCATCGGAGCCCTTCTCGTACCGTGCCGAAGCACTTCTTAGGGGATCAGTTACAAAACCTCCCCAAAATCTTCACTGTGCTACGACAGCGCAGATCACACTATCTAACTGTCATCTTCCAAAGCGTTGTATGGAAGGACGAGTCGCACGCTTATTGCTAACTTGCAGTCAGCATGTGAAGCCCAATATCGCGCGATATCTGCTGTCTAAAGGAGAATTTGTATAATATAATTCGTATAGTGGCGCTAAATCTGCCGCGAAAAGTGCATTTTACGGTCACGGCACAATAGACACGGAATCATCATCCATGAAACAAAATACCAATTTTTATTACAATTAGTCACCGGTCGCACAGTGATCTAGTGACTGTCACTGTCTGCACATGTTTAAGTAATAACCCCGCCGAACCCCATTCCAACGGCAGAGAACACAGTAACCGCTTATTCTCTGATACGGGCTACAGGCACAGCATAAACATAACAGTAGGATGTCTTCATCGAAATTCAACGTGCGCGGTTTGTATGTGTGCGCGCTTATACGCACGCGTTGTGACACGCACACAACGGCAATATTTTACGCGAATATGGGCAATTAATGTAGCACCAGTCGGGATCACATGCGACCGCTTCCGTTTGTTTTTAATTCGTTCATCACATCGTTGCAAATACAAAATTATCTAAATCTCATAAACGAACGTATTATAATGTCCTTAGATGCCTAAATAATTTTAAATATCGGAATCCTGAGTTATCATTCTTCAACATACAAGTAACAATTCCGTTACGCATGAGGTGAGAGTCTGCCTTCTTTTCTACATATTCTCTGCTACAGGGCTTCTGAGTCGCCTAGTTCAACATGCACTGAAAGATTTGAACGCAGAACGCATTCTTAACCTATATAATATGATCTAAATACTTAGGATCTGTCTAAGATCTTGGCTGTTTGAACAACAGTATTTTCATTAAAATTATAATTATAATATTGTTATTATGGTACAACCATAATTGCTAATTTTGAATAAAGTTACCGAAACTTTTTATTAGACTGTATACATATCTGTAATTCGTACATATGTATGCACGTATATAATTTGTTTCTTTTTTTATTTATTATAGATATAACGTGAATAGTTGTGTATAGAGTCATGCCATGAGCCTATCTGTCGTACAGATCATAATAAACAGCATCAATTTCATCCCATTTCCTGAGAGACCCTCTCCGTGCGACCCACTCAGCAAATTATTGGATTTAATAAAATAACACTTCGAGGCCAAATGTGCCCGTATTTGTATCACTTACGACATTGAATAGCTCAATGCTTGGCGAAATCCAGTTTATATGGGTATAAGGGCATGAAAAAGAAATTGTATTATGTTCTCTATCTAGAAACTGCTCGTAACTTTTGTGATCGAGGTACGAATAATAAACTCTTCCTCACAGTGGATCAACACACACTTAATCGAGGTTTGTAATAAATACAAAATGTTTCTATGAATCCGTTGTTCGATAGTCTAAGTATACTTGTAATGGTTTGATTACATGATTGAGTAACGAGTACTATTAAGCTTATAAGAAAAATTAATAATAATATTAGCGAAGTGCCCTTCGGTATACTAGTGTGTCAGTGAGAAAATTCCCCACGAAAAAAAAACAAAAGAAGTTTTTATTAATATGTGGGAATATTTCGGAGAATTTACTGCTTACCAACTCTCTCAGGTTTAGGAATTTGTCTGGGAACGACGCATCTCTAGTTCTGTGTAAAGTTTATTATTCACTTTTGTCTTACACTTACGTAAAATATTGTTTTTCTACACTGATATATTAGATTGTAAATTCTTGTAAAACAATTCAAAATTCTTATTCCTTTATTAAAATTAAAAGAAAAAGAAAAGAAAGTAGATTAATTGAATACTTAATAGTATTTAACATTTTTCATATACATACTTCTTAAACATATGCTTGTCATATTCATCAATCCTAAACTATCCCTTTAGTAAGAGATCTTCAGTCAAAGGCATTCCATAATTTCATATCTTATCTAACTGCTTTTAAATACCTTAGGTGTCCACTGAACATGAGATATAACAAAACTAGCGGCTAAGTATCACTAAAATATTCTTAATTTAGGTATTGATGGTGAAAACGGGCATTATTATTTTAAATTATAAGATTCACTTACAACAGTCTGTTGTCAAAGAACTAAGTAAAATTAGTAATATTATTCGTCTCTACAGAACGAAACCAAAACATGCAATGACTACGAACGAGGAATAAAGCAAGTAAATTATACTCGTAAGGGGTGTAATTACTAGTTTCCTGTCATATTCACGTATACATGTATACGGACATACACATTATTTATGTACCTATCTTTAAATGTAATGTACAATTGACAACCTATTATTATAGGTAAATAATGATTTGTACACACTTGCGAAGTAATTTTCAAAAAAATATATTTTACATTATATTTTTACTTATAAACGGTTCATATACATCGTAACAATATTGCATTTTTTTAAAAATATTTTACAATATGTATACAAAACTAAGCCAGCCCTTCATACCTAATATCTACAACAAAATTTTACGGAAACAAAAATTGTACTGCTACTATTTGAGGTTGTATTTAAATACCTATAATATTATGTAACCACTTTCTTTCATGTTCCCAAAATATTCCTATTAAGTTATTAGAGTAATTTGATAGACGTCTTAAGTTATAGTATTGTAGGTAGAGACAAGGTAGAGACCAACAAAAGTTAGTCTCTACAACACATTTGGCTATACAAAACATACTCTATCATGATTTATTTTCTCGTTAATACAGTGGTTATAAATTATGTCACATCTGACTTCCAAGCCTTTAGTCCCGGGTTGAATTTCAGAGCAAGTCAATTCAGGAAAGGAACTCATCTAAATTCCGTAACAGCTTGGGCGTAGGTGTTAGTGTGTGTTCCATGGTTCCACTAGTTGATTGTGTGGTAACTCATAGTATAAACCACAGCTTACTTGTACTGTGGTACAAACCGTACCTAGTTTGGGGTCACACAATTAGTGTCTAAAGATTACATACCTATTTATTATTATATTAAACATTGTCTTACATTTCCTTGGCCAACTATCTATTGAAGCTGCCTGAAAATATTTAAGTATGTTTATTCAGTGTAATAATTACATTTTTACGTAATTTATATAAATAAACACACTTAAATTGTAATATTATTTACCTATTACGTAACTCATAGACGTATTTTATGTTGTTCGAATTTTTAATCTAATTCTTTGTTTGTAAAGTCTGCGTTACAAATTATGAAACATAGTACCTACGTACCTACTTACGTACATGTAACGACTTCAAACTTTTACAAGTTACACAAGACACAGGTTCACAGGTACCACTTTTGAATTTAGGATCCTACTTACTTATCAACAATATAGAATAATTTATATACATACATATCTTCACGCCGTATTCCTAACGGGGTAGCGAGATAATAATATAATTTGTATATATTTATATAAATAACTGTAGTATTTACAAACTTACGAACTTAAAATTAAGTAAATATCTTATATTCCTGTTCATCAAAATTTAACTTATAATTTTGATTTAATGGAATTTTATTACTCTGAAAACTATCCAAGAATTCGAGTCATGAAAAATTTATCTACCTGCATTTGTAATAATTATTATTTACCTAAAACAATGAATGAATTTTAAATCAATAATATTAAAATTTACAAAATTAAACATTATATTATCTTGTTTGTATTGTGTACACATTATGTACTGTAAACCAAAAGAAAAATTAAAAAATAAAATCAACATACTTTTGATTTTTTCCACGCGCCATTTCTTCTCAAATCAAACACTCACAAAAATATAACACACAAAATATATGTGTAAAAAGGGTTTTTAGTTGCCACAGAACACAGAACCTAAGTCGTTCGAAAATAAAAATGTTCGAAATTAAAAAACGAAAATTTGGCGGCAATCGATCACAGAAGCATGGTTCTCGCGGTGTCCGTGTCGCCTCTCTCCGAGATCTCGACTCGATCCGGACGCGACAAGCGCCCTACTTCGACCTAACCGGTTGTTAATGTGAGACCGAGACCATGCATTACTAATAGGGCCCGTTAGAAAGAGATAAAATTCATTTCAGTTCATTACGTTAAATAAATATACTCCCAATTATTCTAAAATACATATGAATATAAGTAAAGCACTTTGAAAGATCAATGTCAATCATTCAAAATTTTTTATTTGAATAAGAAAGATCTATAGAGCGCTTGGAACGCCATCTGTAAAGAGCTTTTAGAACTACTGTGGTCTAACATAACACTGAGTTACATTCACCAAACAATTATGTTATATAATGTATAGATGGCACTACTACGAAAAAAATGGCGAAATGTTTTATTTATTCAGATGACTAAAAATTAATGTTAGTACTCAGTAGAAAGCTGAAACGTCTCTAAGTTAACAACATTTTTACACCGTAGACAAAATGACAATAAGGAACCCTTAAGGTGGGTTCCATTACATTTGCGTATTATTATACGGATAGTCACAGGTCACAACCGAATATTACTTCTGCTGGTTATTCACAAACGTCGGAAACTCAACTTTCCGTATCCGACAGGAAACTTTTCGATGATTTTGAATATACGCGATTCACAAATCCGAAATCGTATTATATTTATATTATTTATGTGTCATATTATAGATATTCGTATTCACAAATCCAAGCCGTCGCATTGAATTTATGCTTTTCGACGATCGGCCTTTCCGCCACGGAAAGCTTCCAACGTTTGTGAATAACCCCCCTGAGTTGTCTACTGAGCTGTGATGCGGCTAGTTGACATTAAATTATTAATACAAAAATAGTAATGAGGAACAAAAAATAATTCACCAAACAACTATGTGATAACAAAAAATAAATAAGTAGGTAATGTGTGTTGATTCCGGTTCTTTTTTAATTTATCTTCTATCAATCTGAATTTGAAGCCTAAGTTAATGCGTCTCTGAGATGACCTCATTAATCTTAAGTTCTATCATCGCATCTATCCTAAACACATATTAGATTTTGATATCTAATAGGTTTACCAGACTAACATGTGTTAACGATTAACCTCGTCGAGCGAATTCGGACAGCAAAATTATACTTACTTATTATATTGATAACACAGAATAATAATTACTGCCATTACGTACTATGAAAAATCAACTAATCAAAAATAAAAATAAATAAAAATAAAACAATTGTTTTTAAAAATATTGGGAAAATAATAATATATAAATCATAAATCATAACATAAATAGTAGATCTGAACAAAAAAACAAAATAAGTACAAATTTTTCTTTAAGTCCTTCCAAGAAGATTAAATTTTTCTTTTTTGTTCTATAGAAAAGAGCAATAATATATAGTTCCGAGCAGCACATGTTTAAATAAGGTAAATTCTGCTTTTTGCCTTGACTATATTAAGTACTATATACATACATCTTCACGCTGTATCCCTAACAGGGTAGGTAGTCAGGGGAACGAAGCGCCAAGCGTCGCGGTCCTTACATACTTCTTTCGCTTCCTCAAATCTCATCATTCTCCTCTCACATTTTCGCCTAGGTATGCGAGTTCTTTTGACAATTTTCTTTCTGCTATTTAATCTTCATCAGTTAGCCTTGGTCTTCCTGGGCTTCTTTTACCACTCACTTTTGCTCTGTAGATTACTAAGTAATATATTCATTACTATATTATTACTATACAGTACTATTTTTAAATAGTAGTTATAATACATAAAATGGTAATGAGAGTTTACCAAATATTAAGGGCGGAGATAATTTACCTACGCCTCCGCAGTTGTTTGTTAATTTTATTTTATTCCATTCTAATTTCATAATATACAAGGAGGCGAGGAATGAGGAATCTTGCTCATTCACTCATTCTTTCATTCATTCAACATGTTATTGCGTCGCAATCAAGGGTCGAAATATGCCAATCGGACCAAAGATAATGTAAAATTACTATGCGGGCTTGGAGCGTTTGTATTTCGGTTTTATTCAAAGTAAAAAAATTAAAAAATATTTTCTCCAAATAAAGATCAATAACAATGTTAATGTTATGCCAAAAAATAAAGAACTTTGTGTCCATTTACTGTTAAATAATACATATTTTATTAAATTATGAAATGCAATCCAAAGAATAATATAAATTTACATGTCTCATGTTTTGTTGATTATTTGCAAACTTATATTGCTTAAGAAAATAAAAAAGTCCATAGTAATTAATAGCGACGGGGAGATGGACTGTATTTTAATTAAGCTGGTTTTGATAATGAAAATATTTAATAAATTATCTCTATTTATTATTCACACGTACTCTAAGAACAAAGAATAACTAAATATAAAAAGGTGACAACTGTCAAAAGGAATAATATAAAAAATTGTAAAATATAATTATTACTATCAAAAGAGGTCTGTCGCCAACAGTAATTTTGACTGTTATTTATATATTAACATGTCGAACGACTTTTAGTGGGAACGGGATTAAAAAAATTATAGCAAAAAATAATTATCGAGCCTATTGTCCTTGTCTACTTCTTTTCTTTCCTTGTAAGAGCTTCGAAAATAAACAATTTTGCTCCTCTAATTGATGTTCTGTGAACGGCAATTCATAATATTTCTATTAAACTTCAAGTAAACGCGTCTTTTACTTATGAGTTACTCGTTTAGCAATACGTAAGCCTACTGATTTGCGTAATAGCAAAATATGTCTATATCACAATTTATGAAGATGGAATGAAACAGAATTTTAGGCGCGTGGGTGTCGAAAGGAATAGGCAATGTAGGCAGTAGAAATATGTATAATCAAATTTTTACACTCAAATATCCAAACATAGCCTGAACCCCTTACGGGAATAGATAAGGAGCATAGTCTCGATAATTATTTTTTGCTTTTCACTGCAGTACCTATAAAAGCACGTTGCTTTATTTTTTTAAACTATTTCTTTGTTTACTTTTTAGTGTTAACCAAAGGAGCCCAAACTCGAGGGATAGACATTGTGGGATACTTCTATCTACTTCTCAATTCTATCATCAGACTCTCGTTATTAAGTTTGATGTATTCGATTCGTTAAAATAAACTAAATGAGCTTCATTTCGAGGAGTTTACTGGTAACCATCGAATAATTCAACTATTCACCTCCAGCATGCATCATCAGACCCTCCTCACCAAGTATAATGTATTGGAATCGTTAAACCAAACCAAATAAGCCCTAACTCGAGGGATTTACTAGAAGCTATTGAAGAATTTCAATATCTACTTCCTGGTTCCATCATCAGATCAGCTCGATATAACCAAATGATTTAATTGCCATCGATATTACATACATTTGTAAAGTTTCAAATCGATACGACAATTAGAAGTTGATTAAATTCGAATTCCAAGATTTGCTTACATATACATACCATAGTTACAGACTTATAGGTGATGTTAAAGAGAGTGTTAAAAATGATGATTTATATCAAAAGAAAAACCTGGATCGATATTTTCACCACAATACTTTTTGCTTTGTGAAAGTTTTAATGAGGTATTTGTATTTGAGTAATACTGCATTTTGTTTCTTGACCATAACAATTACATACATAGGTACATATCTTCCCGCTGTATCCCTAACGGGTAGTCAGAGAGGACGAAGCACCAAGACTCGCGGTCCTTACATACTTCTTTCGCTTCCTCAATTCTCATCATTCTCATTCTCACCATCATCATCATTCATAACAATTACGTGAATGATAATATTGTTAGACAGACTGTATTTTAAACAACTCGTCAGTGTTTTGGCAAATATACAAATAAATCTAAAAGAGTTCTTTAAATCAAAATATTCCTCGAAACACCAGAAGTCTATATATACGACGACGCGGACGATGAAGAATTATAAATTATTTACATTTTTTTTGAAAAATGTATTTTATATAATAATTACACAATAAATGTATGACATACAAAAGAATCATCGATATAAATAAACCCTTGTAATCAGTTGGGATTATCTGGTGTATCTTCGAAGCTCAAGATCCAATATCAGAGAAATTTAAATGGGAAAAAGAAATATTAAAATCGGTTCATATACAAAGAAGTTATGCCCCAACATACCTAACAAATATATATGCAGATAAACATAGAACCTCCTCCTTTTTTTGAAGTCGATTAAGAATGACTTCTTGGAAAACACGAAAACTTCAATTGCACAGATTTATTCAAATTTTTCAATTCTTAACACTTAACACACAGAAATATGACGCATAATATACTATAATTTTTTTTTTAAATTTTGATACTTTATTAATAACAAAATATGTTAATATTTAAAAAACTAAAAACTACACATTTAATCTTATTCTATCTTAAATCATTTTTGTAACTTTTTGTACCCTAAAACTCCTAAAAACACAAAAAACTGAAAATCGAAATAAAATGCAAACTACACTTCTCACATTCCCGCCAAAAAGTCAAATTAATATCATAAAATAGTTATAAAATAACGTCTGAAATAAATGTTTTAGTAAATTCGCGATTACTGAAAATCACTTTGTTTCAATATTTTGCTAGAGATGGACGCACGTTTAATATAGCCAAAATTATCGCATTAGCTATTAATATATTTTCTGTTTATTTTGTATATTTTCTCGTCAACTTTTATATTCAGTCTTTTGACATTCACGATAAGCGCAATCGCATATGGAAAGGTTATAAAGATTATCCAAAACGTTAGAAATACCTCTGGCTAAAACGTCGCGAAAGCTCCCATATGCTGTATACCTAAATAGTATTACACTTATATACCTAAGTACGTACATAATAATACGACTAAGTATTATTATTGAACACTGTTCATTTTCACTTTTCAAACTGTCAAAAAGTCACGAATACAGTAGTAATTTCTGTAACTAGATGTGTTGTGTGCATGCTGTGTGCGAGTTTTCTTTAGGCGAATGTATGAAAATTAAATAATATTAGATAAGTACTTCGAAAAGCTTATGCCACTTAGCAGATTTTGGATGTCCATTTTGAACTTTTGATTGTTGTGATTAAATGTTTCACATAGACAACGATGAAACAGCGCGTAATGTCGGGTAATGAACTTTGACCTCACAGTCGTAAATATTTATGTTTTAATAAAGTTAGATACACAGCTAATAATGAAAGTTTATAGACTAATAATTAGTAGTTTATAGACTAGTAGTTTATAGACTACTAAAATATTAATATAATTCTCACATATTAAGTATTATACATCAATAACGTAGAATTAGTCACCACGAACACCTGTTTACAGAGTAAATTCAGTTTCATAATGACCAACGGTTTTCTTGAAGAAAAATCAAATTTGTAGAGACCTTTGAAAATGTCGCTAATGATTTATTGAAAAGGAAACTAGGCAGGTAGAATTGAAATTTAAAATGGCTTACTAAACTTTAATGTACGATCGAGACTAGTTTGTTTTTACAACTGAAACCGGTTTTCGGTTTCTGACTCAATTTCGACCGAAACTGTTTAATTCCTTTGAATATTTTGTGAATTCCGGTTGATTTTAGTTCATGAAAGTATTTATTTGATAAATTTATAGTTGTATTGTTCAAAAAATACTTTCTACTGGGCATGGTATCAGTGGAAATCAAAGACTTCTTTATAAAGTTATGTAGATGCGTCTTACTCACCAATACCAATGCGTTCGAAGAACTACTACTGTTGTATGTCGCGCCTTCTTACAAAAAGCTTAAATTCCTTTCTCTTTTACTCTTGTGTTAGCTCCACTGCAACTTCAGTCACGCCAATTAGCCATCGGTGGTGATAATTTTGTAACATCTTAGTGGCAAGAGTGGGTTTAAAATAGGTTGCCTACGTATTAATGAGACTGTATATAAGGGTCTGACTTTAGTCTTTGTATAGTAGTTACTAGTTATCATGTAGCAACAAGTGATCGTGTACAGTTTATTCGAATGGAGGTAGTCAGAGATAATTTTATTATACCCCCGCTATGTACTGCTAAACAGAAGTAGTCTAGTGTAATTAGTATTGGTATACCTTTAGCTGTTTCCGCGAATAGTCGTTGTTAAAATATTGTCATAATTTGTGTTCAGTGACAGTGAGTTATTCCAGTACATTATGTTCTAGTGAGCCTTATACGTAGAAACTTATTTATTAGTTTTAGTGAGTATAATAGTGTATATAATCTACGTATTAATTAGCGTGTTTACACCATACTTTTCGTCGTTGTAGATATTGCTCTCTAATGACAGTTACATAAATATTGTTTGTTTGCGTGTGTAATAATGATAATGTTTTAGTTCGAAGATGGCATAAAAACGTTCGTTTCTTGGAGTATGGGGGGTCTTTATACAAAAGTTTTTGGTTGAGGTAGCTTTGCACAATACGCTGATTGCAACCGAAGGCAGCGTTAAAACTCGTGAATTTAGTTAAGGTTTCGATCATAGTTTCAGCAGGTTTGCTTCCGAAACCAAAGCTAAACCGAAACTCCTTTTTGTGCCGAAAATTACCAAAATCGCAACCGTAAGTTCAGTCACTAGGACATTACTAAACTTATATGTAATTAAGTATATTATTAACCGACTTCAATTAAAAAGTTATTCAATAAAATTTTGTAAATGAAGTATATTATTAATCTACTTCAAATAACCTTTTTTTATTTATATTGATGATTATCTTGTATGTCATTTGTTAACTATCGTTATCCTCACATGGTATAGTAGTAGTAGGAAGAAGGTATAAATTATCTTAAATTATAATTAGAAATTCGAGTCGGTCTTGTGGCAGAGAATACAGCTATCGGCTGTCCAGTCTTCGGATTTTAAGAATACTGCTAGGGTGTAATTATGATGTAACCTTTTCGCTGTTCCTTTATAATTGACTGATATTGATATGATATGATATTGATAATATTGATATTGATAATTGGTAATAATATCCCATGTTCGACCTATTCGCATCTATTATTGTGAGAACCCACGGTTTGTGTTTATCAATATAATGGAAGTTAACACTTTGCACTCCGCAATTAGAGAAGAAATTAATTGTACACCTGTCCTAGATATTTATTTAGGCCAAGGTCACTCAAAAAGATGAAATAAAAAAAGTTAATAAAAAAATTTAACCGACTTCAAAAAAAACACTGAAAAGTACAAAATAACTATCCTTTATTAATCAAAACTGCGATACAAAAATAATTTTATAAATATGTACGATGTGCAACAACAGAAAATCTATTACTTTAGTAGGTTTGTCACCGACTTCAGTACCTAACTGTCAATTTTAATTATATGGGTATTTGTATCGTATTTATAGTTATTTTTGTACTTACGTTTTGATTATTAAAGAATAATTATTTGGAGCTTTTTAGTGTTTCTTTTTGAAGTTGGTTTAATTTTTTTATTAGGTTTTTTTCTTCTTCAGATATTCCGTATTAAAAATATTTCGGACGCAACGCGGGTCAATATCTAAAGACAATGAAATGAAAAAAAAATGAAAATTTACAAACAACGATAATATGTAGGTATTATGTGTTTAGGCAATTCTACTTCCTACTAATATTATAAATGTGAAAGTTTGCAGGGATGGATGGATGTTTGTTACTCTTTCACGCAAAAACTACTGAACGGATTTTGATGAAACTTTACAGTAATGTAGCTTATACACCAGAATAATACATAGACTATAATTTAACGAATGAAATCGTGGTTAAAAGCTATTAAAAATATAAAAATGTAATCAATACTCACGCTTTCACTTTCTTTCCTTCTGCTTGGGAGATGGTAACGGGAGGCGGAGGAAGATCGTCCATCGGGACCTCCTCGTTAGGAGGCGATGGAGGGGACTTGTCAAATTCCGCGATCGGCGCCAGTTCAGGCATCGGCGACACCGAATTGCCATCCATCGCCAACTTTATTGGAGACACTTTAGCTATTTTGACGGCTTGTATATCCTCCGGTGTCCACCGGAGGAATAACTTGCACTAAAGTTAACACAGATTCTCGATTAAATACAAAAAGCAGAGATCACTTATACCACAATCGAATGTCTGGCGTTTAAGTTCACTTTTTTTAATTCATTCAATAAAACACTGGCAATGTTTACAAGTTGATCGTGTAATCGCACTATACAGCCTAAGTTTTCCAATAAGATGTCAACAACTTTCGGGATTAGCTCCGGACGAAGTTCGGGACCTGGAAGCGATTAAAGAGTTATTTATCGTTGTACTTTTCCAAGTGCTTGTTCCAAACTCGTGTTTTGTCGCCTTAACGAGAAGTGACTATGTATTTGTTTTACCCATATAGAAATACATTAAACTATACCTAAATTCCATTTCTATTTAATTTACCAAGGTCAATAAGATTTAGTCTTACATTTGGCTTAAATGAATCGTATATAAAATCGTTTTTGACGTAAATTGCTTACCTTTTAAAATTAAGTTTATTTCATATAATCATTGCCTATTTTTTTATAACACCGCTTTATGTAGAAAGATTCAAAAAGATTCTTTACCTTTTGGCAAACAAACATTAACTACACATTTCCATATAGGTAAGTAGGTTTTATAAAGTTGCACGCAAATCATCATAACATTATACTTAGAGGCACAACAATGTTACCCAACATTCATTTTCGAAATGGTTTCCACATAGTACATTTAACCATAAATCTCTCCATTTCGAAAATGAGGAAGGCCAATGTCCTCCACCCCACCTATTATTATTATTTACTATTCGCTGCCGTGACGAAGGGACTCACACTATCCCCATGTTAACTGTTACATCTGACAGTTAAGTATAAACAATGTTGTAAAACTGACCGCAAGTTAAAAGTAGATCAAAAATAAACATTCCTTCCGTAACACCCAGTCGCTCGAAAGATCCCGTATGCTCTATTTGAATCGTCTTAAATCTACAAGACTACTAACGCGACACTTTCAGTATTAAGACATGTGTAAATATCTGTTAGCGACAGTTACATAACGCCTACTTATAACCTACATACGCATACCGCATTAAATTATTGTGCAGTTGTGTAATTTGTAGTTTATAGGTATTTAATTACTTAAAAACTTAAATTTTAATCGAGGATATTTTAAAATATCTAAATAACATTTAAAAATATTTGTATTAAAATTAAATTAAAAAGGGCTAAATTAGGTATGTATCAAACTCAATTCTGCCACTTTTTTCCAAAATTACTAGATCTAAAATGTTACAAATTATCTAATGAAAGTCTTATTAGGGCTTACAGATGTCCATAAAAACGTGTAAAATTTACCATTTTATAAATAGAATAAGAATAAGAAATCCCCTGCGCGCCAGTGGAACTCGCAAATATTCAAGTTCTCATTATTTCATACAAACTACGAAAATAATTATAGATTTATTATAGATATATTTGGATATCTTTGTACTTAAAACTATATGAAAAGAACCGGCAAGAGACTCACAAAGAAGAAACAAGAAACTTTGATTAAGTATGTACTTACCTAAATGAATAGTGTTATTGAATTTTTAAATTCAAATAAGTAAGGAAATTTAATTTATTTACTATTATTAACGTAATGTTATGCAGAGAAAACTTAATAAGTAATAAAAAAGAGTAGTAAAGTCAGTGCAATATGACACGTCTTATAGAGAAGTTAATTGTGAATTAAGTACTAAGTTATTACTTTTATAAGTCGTTAAAAACAATTACAATAAAAGTAGAGACATCGAGCATCGACGGCTCACGCTCGCGACCTAAGACATTTCCAAGTCAATTTATCGTTGAGTTCGTATTCAGATTTCACTTCAGCTGGCGTGCGAGTAGTACCCAATTACAGCTATCCGACGTGATTAGAGTCAAACACCGTCTAATCGGATCTGCTTTGTGCGATTGTTTGTCCGACGGCGATGTAGAGATTCACTCACGTTAATATCTATTTGAAACAGTAGAAATCTAGACTTTCGCTCACCACGTGGGAACTAACACGTTGTGGAGTGTGGACTCTCGGACGATTGAAATACACTTGTAAGTGTTACATAATTTAGCAGTAGTCATCCATGTATTGTTTGATTATTATTGCCTCATTGTTTAAGAGAATATTAATTTACATGTCAATATTTTTAAGAAATATTACCGTATAAATACATATTATTTAGTTCTACTTTTTAATTAAAAAATACGCTTTGAATAACCTACTAATGCCGTAAAATAAAAACGAAGACATTGTGAACAAATGAAATCTTCAGTCTTCAAACCCATGCCCGTGACAATATTTTATATTCTATTCTATTCTGGTGTAGTGCACTACACTATTCACATTTTTCTACACTGTCAACCAGTATAATTATGTAGTATAATATCTAGCCTAGAAATCTGAAGTCGCCTACAATAAATATCTATGAACTCAAATAGTAAATTAATTAAAAATCATGACATTTCCCTACACATTCCTTACAAGTTTCTAAGAAACATTCTGAATTCAAATTTATTCAATTCAAAACATTATCAAAACGATCAAAAACAGACACCTAAAAGGAATAGGTTCAGAAATACTACCGAAAGATCTATTTTAGGCACCATTACCAGACAAATGTCTACATACTTGTAGTTAAGTATGCTACGAAAATACTAGTATGCGACATGCGACAGTCAATCCCACCATCAGTTTTTCCTCTTCCCGAGAGAGCCGCGGGTAGAGCTGAATTAGGTAGTAAAAACAAATTTCCGAAACATGATCAACTTGCTTTAATTCATGTGAGATAGCTAATAGACATCATTAATGAGAAAAAACACTTTCAACATTACTTCTACTATTTCAACATTAGGTTTCCAGCACGTTAAGACTAAATGATAATAAACGGTAGTAGATACTTTTATCACTTAATTCAATAATAATAATGTGAACAAAACTAAGAATCTAATGTTTCAAAGTTAAGATGTGTTTGAAAGTGAGATATGAGTACATGGAATATGCTATTGTGTATCTGGGGAATGCATTTGCTAGCGATGGAAGATGTGAATTAGATGTGGAGAGACGGGTAGCAGCTGGCAATAAAGTAAACGGTGCTTTGAACGCGTTAGTAGTCAGTGTGAACATAATACTCAGCCAAAATGACCATCCACAATGCGGTGTTGGTGCCAACTTTGTTGTACGGTAGTGAGGCCTGGATATGCCCAAAATCAGAAGACTCCACAATTTCTTCCGCACTACTCTATCGAATGCTTTTTCTAGATCCACGAAAGCGCAGAAAACTTTCCGACCTAAAGCCAGAAACCTCCCCACGATAACGCGAAGCGAGAAAATCTGATCCATACAACCCCTACCGTTCCTGAATCCACCTTGCGCCTCCCACAAATATCTTTCTGAAACGCCTTTCATACGTTCAGTCAATACTTTAGTATAGACTTTACTCGCTAAGCTGACCAAGCTGATGGCCCTATAGCACGCACAGTCTAGGTAGGAACCTTTCCCTTTATATAGAGGTACTATGACTGCCGTGCGCCAGTCCTCTGGAACCTCCCCCTTCTGCCAACAAAGGTTGCAGAGTGCACAGAAGGCATCCCAGACCCTAGGACCACCATACTTGATCATCTCAGCAGTCACCTCATCAATTCCCGCAGCCTTTCCACATTTCAAACTTCTTATCACTTTCTCAATCTCTTTCATACTAATGGAATCCTCCAGTCCCTGGCCCGAGTGTGGCAATTCATTAGAATCGCTCTCAGTATCAGAGACGGAGTCGCCACTCTCATACAGTTCTCCATAGTATTCACTCTATCGCTGCAGAACATCCTTTTTTTTGTAAGCAGGTTGTTTTCTTTCAAACGCACTTTATTCATTCTGCAAGGTGCCGGACCACTTCGGTACTTACGTACTTCTTTCCAAAATAATTTGGAATTTTCCTCGAAGTTGTCCGACATCTTGTTTTCATCTAACACCCTACACCTTTCACGCTTCTCTTTCACTAGTGCCTTGTAACAGGTATTTACTACTAAAATTTTGTTTATGATGTATAGTGAGAAGTTTGTGTTATTTGTGAAAAATACGATGGAAAATTTTGACTAGTTCTTTTAGGCCCGACCTTTTAGCCCTGACTGAAAAATCTGGCTTGTTTATTTTTCACTCTGTAAATATTAAACTTTGAAGTACAAAAATTACAAAATACATCAAGAATATTTTTTGCAAAAAAATTTTCCTATTTGAAAATATTAGGATCGATTTAGGGCCACTACCCTTCAGCCAGATCTGCAGTTCTGTACTTAGGTATAATAACAGAAGTATTGAACAAGTTTTCATCGTGCCTCAAATACGTATCCAAAAATGTCTAACAGCTCTCGAACTATTGCTGCTGCGATAGTTCGTTTGAGACCCCAACACAACGCGGTCCAAACGTCAAGTCGAAATAAAAGATAATAGCGTGAATTTCCCATTTTAGATATTCTATATTGCAACGCAAAAGTTTATAGAAATGCGATGTTAGAATACTTAGATATATGTGCGGTGTCGCGCTTGTGGACAAAATAAGCAATGAAGAGATACGAAGTATAACAAGTTTGCAAGACAATGTTATTGTAAAAATGAAGAAAAGAATGCTTAGATAGTTCGGGCACATGGAAAGTATGAGTGATAAAAGACCGATGAAGAAAATCTACAGAGCGAAAGTGAGTGGTAGCAGAAGTCAACGAAGACCAACGCTGACTTATATACGAAGATCGAATAACAAATAGCCATAGCGTTAGCTGCCGGAAATGTCAAATATAATGTGTGAATGAATGAGAATGAGGAGGCGAAAGAAGTATGTAAAGACCGTGAAACTTAGCGCTCCGTCCTCTCTGACTACCCCGATGAGGATACAGTGTGAAGATATGTACGTATATGTATGTATATATGTATGTACGTCAATAATAATAATAATAATAATATCCTTAGATATTCATATGATAATATCAATTGCATGACTTCAAATAAACACTAGGCTTATCCTAACGTACTCCAACCTAATTTAGATAAACTCATTTAACAAACACCACGATTTGAAAAGTTCGTTTTCTATATTGATCTGCGAAAAGATCGAACCCGGATCATTCGTCTTAGGAAGACGTTCTAACCTTTGCATTAATCGTCTAGTCAATATTGAATATTTATATACTTACGAAATATATAAGTAATAATTTTAAAGAAAAAAATGTCAACCATTTAAAAAACTTCGCTAGTACTAGAAATAATTTTTAAAACAATATTAGATCGATATTGTTGGTCATTATGATTACTTATTCAATTTTTTAAGCATCGTCATGCTGTACCCTTAACGGGGTAGTCAAAGAGGATAGTATGCAAACTAGTGCCAAGTATCCCGGTTCTTAAATACTTCTTTCGAATCCTCAAATCATCATTCATTCCCTTCACGCACTTTTCTTACTTTTAATTTATTAAGAAAACTATAAGATCTGAAAATTACATAAATATTATAGAAATACAAATAAATAAATAATTAAATAAGTTGTAGTATCAAATTGTAATATCCATCTTTTAAGTACTTTTTATAATTCTATTTCATTCAATAATGTCAAATCGAGACTTCGGAATTTTGGGGCCTCGAAGCAAATCGACTGGTTTCTGGTAAGCAACTGGCCGAGAATTCGAGATACCGTCGTCAGGCCGGCAGCTTCATCCGCCGGCGAATTAGCTTGGCTATTCAAAGAAGTAATGTTGCCAGTCTGTTAATCACCGTAAGAAACGACAACTTTTTAAATGGCTACTTTGAGGAAGTCGTAATTAATTTTCTAATTTAATTAAAAGCTAACAAGCCCAACATAGTTGCAACAGAAATGTAGCAATCTAGTCGAAGATGCACGGTTTGATTCGAAATGCAACAATATACAGTATTAATTTTCATCCGCCTTAAAGCAAAATTTCACATCATCAATTATAAAGTTGGTACTTATATATTCATTGAGCATATGTATATTGCACATAGGTACATAATTTGTTCCAAATGAAGTAATTTTATGTAGGTATCTTTGGCTTTTTACAATTCCGTCGACCGTAGCAAAATGAAAAACTTCATAGCCCCACCATAACCGTCTTTTGGCCGTGTCCTGTCACAGCAATTCTTTTCGCAGATCGTTAATGCTATCAAAGGGAAATGTATTATCGTTATACATATTAATATATTATATATTATTAAACTCTATCTAATGGGGAAGTAAGTCTGTTTCTTGTTTTACACTTTTAAGCTTCACAATAGCTGTTCCACGTTTTTGTAAGTTACGTCTCAAAACTGAATTATTATTTTCTACCACTACATCCAAGTTCAAATTTTTATGTTAAATATTCTTCTCAAAGAAACAAACAAGCGAACAAACACCGATATGGCTCCATAGTTATTCTATTTTATCAATTTTGCATACAAACTAAAAATGATATCTTGTAGACACTAGTATTTAAGCATCTTGCGGTACAAAAGAATACATATGTGCGGAATAATGTGCAGTACACACAGAGAATAGAGGAGTGTCGTCTCAAGGAGCTTACAAATGAGGCCAGACTCTACAGCTGAGTCAATGGAACACTGGCTAACGACGGTTTATTTTACGCCCACCTCGACTTCGCGAATTCATATATATACATAAACACAGAACAGATAGTAATATCTACATTAAATAAATGCCAAATGTAAAGCTAGACTGTTAGGCAAATGTTGTCGTTCCAAGAAAGTGCCATCGCAGTAAATTAATGCAAACTCTGCGCAAAAGTTCAGAAATTTTTAGGTTTTACTTCGTTTACTTATACGTACAGGTTAAATGTAACTTTATTTTGATTTTCTTCCGACTACTTAATTGCCTTAAAGTTCTGCATGCCACGACTTCGAGAGCGAGCAAACTAAAAAGAAATCCCAGTATAGGTATATATTTTTTATGAGAGCAATGACAGCATGACAGCAAGTTTAGAATCTAGCTACTCGATTCTTAATAAAACCATGTTTTTCTCCTTCAATTTTTATGTCGTATATTACGAGTCATACCAAAAGAATTTAGATACTCCTTATTCTTTGTTTGACAGTAGCAAGTTGCAAGTAGCAAGCAAAAGCTGATTTAAAATTTTAAAATTGAACACTCATATTAACGAACTTTTTTTAATCCACCCTTGTCGGGCATCATGACAACGCTACTTTGCACACTTCTGCCAGAATCAGAACATTCACCACGGATCGACAACCGGCACTTGACTCTTGTTAAATTGTGTGAAACAACGCCCACCATACTCCCCTGACCTAGCACCCTGTGATTTTTACCTCTAACCAAAAAATTAAGAAAATTAAAGGGGAAGCGATTTGAAAGCAAAGAAAACGCCCTGATTGCTAATAATTTTGTGATTTCTGAGGCCAACTGAGGTGTCTAAAGAAGTGTTTTTTAAATAAGTTTAAAAAAGTGTGTATTAGTGTTTTCCAAGTGGTTTAGACAATAGAAAAATTGTGTTACCATTGTGAATACTTTGGGAAGATCGATACCAGTAATAAAGAATAAAAATAAGTTTTGAGTATTTAATTTTCACAATAATCGTTAATGATATTACCATGAACATGAAGCGGATTAATTTTAATATTTATTTCCTTTAAATAATAGTATAAAAGACAAGACTAGGTTATGGCATCCTCTATTTAAAAATAATTGGTTGTCTATACTCATCAAGCCGGAAATCTGATCTAGGATCTCATGATTCTAACCATGTGTTATTATTAGCTAAATAACTAGAATAATTACAATATTATCTTGTTATTATTGTAAACATAACTTAAATATGTATGCTTTTATAGAAATTAATTAATCTTCCGTATCTCTTTTCAACTTTTTGTTATTTGAAGACGATGAAAACACTGTAGATACCATAGAAATAAAAATCATTAAAATTACATAGCGAAAGCTACTCGTTCTTCTAGGATGTCGTCATGGATGGAAATATAATGGAAATATAATGGAAATATAATGGAAATATAATGGAAATGTAATGGAAATGTATCGAGATATAATTAAAAGACGTGCTTTCACTAGCTCGTGTATTTCTTATGAATATTTTTTGACATTCAAAAATACCACAAAGTAGCAACACCCTCAAATAACACTGTTGCCATTTGTTAACGATTATGATTAAAACGACCAATCGCGAATATTAACAATAGCTAACAATAGACTTCATAAATTATATACAGTATTATGATTAGATATAAGAAAATATATGTAAAAAGCACCTGCGAAGTAAAATTAATGTTCAGTGATTTGTTAATAATTAAGAAAAGCCCTTGTCGTAAATGTCATCCTTCCAGTGCCACAAATAAACTCGATTCACTTATTGGACCGAGGTTGATACAAAAATTAAATAAGTCATCTTAAATGCCACTGGCACGATAAACTTACAATAACCTAGGAAAAGTAACACCTGCAGAAAAATTAGAGTAAGGTCTTCGCTACCGACTAACGATGAAACCTACTTGGTCTAATGGTACAATAACCGTCACCGCCTTCTACGAAACCGTGCCATATTGATTTATTATTAATATTGAAATATACTCAGAACACCGTCAGTTACTCAGCAAGAAACTAACGTGCTGAAACATCTCTAGAAATAAATTATTATTTTCGTTGCAGTGACTCATCAATTTTATTTCACGATTTGAAAATGTACGAACAAAGCCGTGTTTAGAATAACGCTACAATCCATCCGCTTCATCCTGCTGCTCTTTACAACTAGTTCCATTCCCTAGGAACTGAAATTAATAGAATATAAAGCTTATGGATCGGGAATAAGAGCAATTATTCTTCAACCTTTATGTGAGGAAGAGGACGATTTGATGGCCTCAAATCATTCCGCTGGGGAGGGCTCTACTATACCATGTAAAGATCCGTCCCACCTCAAATAACTCGGCTATTTATTTATGCAGTGCTTCACCGCTTTTTACTTATGTAAGGTACGGTAAGAAATTGGAATAAGAAGATGAACTATTTTCTATCAAGATTTTCATGTACCATTAGTAAATAAAATATAAGTATGAATGTATGCATAGGTAGGTACTATTATTAACACTTGAATTATTACAAAATAAAACTTGAATTATTTATAGATTTTTGCATTGAACTTATAATTCGATGTTTCAATGAACCTAACAAATTGACCATATTCTTACATATAGACGTGATCACGCGACAATACAATTAACTCTTTAATTTAATTAACTCGATATAAATTACGTATAATGTTTTAAAAGATATGGCCAAGTCTAATAGATTGTAAACAGAATATGGCAGTAAAGTGATTCCCGGCGGTGTCATAAAAATGGTGGTTGCGGAAGTGACGTTGACATGGCAGGCTCATTATAAGGAATGACACGGAACCAAGACACTCCTGTGAAACCATGTCATGTCGCGTCAAGTCATGAGGGAACGCCGGGGAACGCTGACGGTGGTATCGTTACCTGACAATCCACTAATTAACAAGGAAATTAATTGAATGGCTACCCTTTACTTAATTATTAACGATCAGATACAGTAGGCGCTACAAAATATTATTTTTTTAATAGAGAAGCTACGAATACAATATGAATTGATTCGTTATTGAATTCTAGTTACATAATCTAATATATAAAAATGAATGTTTGTTTGTTCTTATTTTATAGGCTGCCATATTATTCATCCAATTGCGAAGAAATTTGATATGGAGATAGCTTGAACCTTGGGAAAAGACACAGGTTATTTTAGAAATAAAATATTATCTTATATCTTAATCTCTGGAGAGCAATAAGACCTGAGTGTTTCGTCATATTTTTTCTCTAAATTTTAGAACAAGGTTTATAGAGCAAGGTTTAGGTAATTTTTTTTTAACTCACAGGTCTAATAGTTTCAGAGATGGAGGCGGAATGGTGAAGTCGAATTTAAATACCGAATTTTCTCCAATTTTATAGTGAGTTAACAAGAAAAATAGACAGACAGACAGACAGGAAACTTATAAGGGATCCATTTTTCCTTTAAACGTATGGAACACTACAAGTTTCAATTTCGTAACCAGTTCGTAAGTAATAAAAATGACCTACGGTAAAGCAACGTGACTGTTAAACAAAAGGACTTTCCAGTTGCTATTTAATTTTATTTTATTGTAAGCACAGTATTAGTTCAGTATTTGAAATATTAGCAACTGCAATCGAAAGTATAACTTAATGTGACACAACTAAACAGATTTTGCTTTAACAGCTCAGCACCAAACGCCTTCGGAGGGACTCACACAAATTTGACTTTCCACATTTGGTTTAATCTTTGAAGACCATTTTACGGTAAATTAATTTTCGTGAAATCTTTACCAGTAGGAAAACGTACGCGAAGAAATTCTTATTTAATCGCTTAAGTGATAGGCAGTATAAAAGTCGCAAGTCGTATTAAAGCTATTTAATTTCAATTATTTAAATTGAAGTTTTTTAGATAAATACGTTCGACTTTATATTTAACTTTTTCAATAAGCCAGTCAATTAACTGAAAGGAGATTAAAAACATGGCATATACATATACCATACAGTAAGAAAACGACCATCCACAATGCGGTGTTGGTGCAAACTCTATTAATAAATAAAGCTTGGATATACCCGAAATCGAATATAACTAAGATAAATGCAGTGGAAATGCGTTCTCTCAGAAATGTATGCGGTGTCACCCTCGCCGACAAAATAAGCAACGAAGACACAAGAAAAGATGACGCAGTATGACAAGGTTAGATGACATAGTTATTGGAAAAATGAAGAAAGGAATTCTCAAATGTTTCTGACACAGAAAGAATGAGAATGTGAGATGAACGATTGATGAAGAAATTCACATAAGTACACTTGTATCGTACTACATCACATAATACAGAGCGAAAGTGAGTGGTAGCACATGCCAAAGCTGCCTTATGAAGATCAAATAACCAGTGTTAATTGATAGAAATGTCAAAAGCACTCACATACCTGTCATACCTTGGCAAATGTGTAAGAAGAGACGACGATTTGAGTAGGCGAAAGAAGTAAGAACCACGATGCTTGGTACAGCGTAAGAATATGTACATTGTTTATCTTTATATTGATTCGCTTTAAAAAAACGAATTATAATAATCGGACTTTTTGGCGGGAACGAGGAAAGTGAGGTTGTCATTTTATTCAGATTTTCTGTTTTTTACATTTTTGGGAGTTTTAAAGTACAAAAGTGATAGTATATTGTGTTTTAAAGTTCTGGATAAGTGAAAAGAATGCAGTAGGTCTAAATAAACATGTGTAGCTGAAGTTATCACGCTCTTCCAAGAAGTCCTTTATAAATTCAGTAAAGCCTACTATCACTTTACTGGAGGAGTTTTACGATAAAAAAAAAACTAATTTACTCGTGATTCTACTTATGAATACGTGACATTGGCAAATGTGCTAATCTGTGCGCCATGCCATAAAGAATGAAAAAAAAACTATAATAATAAAAAAATTGTGATTAGTTCTATTGTAACATGATATTTGATAAAAATAAGTCATACGTTTTTGACGATTCTTCTCAGTACAGGCTTTTTCCAAACATATAACACGACAGTTTTTATCTTCGTTGCTAAAAACATTGAAATTTATAACTATACAGTCGCTATTTTATTGTTTTTTGGGACCTTATATTTACAACAAGATTAACGAATTGCTCTCGATTTACTCACTCAATAAAAATCAATGTAAAAACAAAGTTACAGCATGGTTACAAACTTTGGATTACAGTCAAACTGAAAAGGTTCTAAAGGTGATTCGGTGAAGTTTTGGATGTCATTGTTAATATGTTTCAAGGTGTAAGGTTGTTTGTATGGTTAATATGCTTCAGGATAACCCCTACTTGTAAATTTATTGTGACGCGTTATTTTTGTATTCAATTGTATCTTAAGTTATACACACCCTCTCACATACATACACGTACACACACACCATATACTAATGAGAGGATCTTTTATACACTCTTAGCTTAGCTTAGCTTTTCTAAATATTATGTATTTGTTGTCAGAAAACTAAGCATCAAACCTAGCTAACCTAGCTAACCTAGTCCACATATTTTGTTTCAATTACTTTGCTGAGCGGAGTGGCGCCGAAAGCTGAAATACAGGTTTTAACCTAGTTCGGCAACAGATGCTGTTTTTGTCATATTCATTGGTCACGTTTAGCTAATGTATTGTAATCATATTGTAAAACAATTTAAAACAAAAAAAATCTTGTAATTTTACTGCTCTAATTTTTTAATGAAACTTGACCAATATTTACCATTGTATGGTTATTTATCTAGAACGTAATTAGTTTATATCTATATGACTTCACATGATAAAACAATTTTGTTATCGTAAAAAAATTAATTAAACGGTTATACGAAAAATTAAGTGTCCGTCACTTGACGCAACGTTGTTTTGGCATCAAAAATATAAATACTAGGTAAATAGTTACATTGTTTTGCAGAATTCCAGAGTAACTATAACTTAGTTCATTTTCAGGGTTCCCTAAACAAAATAGCAAAAATGAATCCCTAGATTTTTGTAACGTATAAAGAGCCGTCTGTTCATATGGCTGATTGATTGATATGATTTATGTTGTGAATTTTTATACCTCTGAATCAAAAATTGGTACAGAGATGTAAATTGACAATCCAAATCTATAAGTGAGAACAAAAATAATATATTACAAGGGATATCTTATACACAATTTTTTGATATATTTTTAGGGCCCTGCATGAAGGGCAACTGACGAGAATTATGCGAATGAGAGCGCTATTTGCACTCGTGTGTGAAAAAAAGATTAAGCATTAGCGGCGCTTTATTTTATGCAACGTTCCTAGACGCCAAATAATAAAATGGCTATAAAATAAAAACGAGTGAACAAAATCATTTTTTATTCTACCACATTTTTCTAACATTCGTAATGTTTCAAAGCAAAATGTTATATATAAAACTATTCCCATTTCGAAGCGAAATTTTGTAAAAACCGAGTCTATTTTGGTATAAAAATGTATCGTGAAAACTTAATCTAAGTGTGTTTTACTTTTAACAGTATATGTATGGAGCGACTGTGCGCGTTGTCGAAAAAGGAAGGAGGTATCAGACCGATTGCTGTTGGAAGTGTATTCCGCCGTTTGGTGGCAAAGTTGGGGTGTCGCGCTGTCAGAGAGGAGATAGCTGCATATTTGCAGCCGCACCAGGTGGGGTTCGGTACACAAATGGGGTGTGAAGCGGCAATACACGCAGTGCGTGCATTTACAGCAGAGCCAGGTAACACAAATTCCATTATCATCAAATTAGACGTCAAAAACGCGTTCAATAGCGTGGAAAGAGATGTACTCCTTGGCGAGGTGAGGGAGAAGATTCCTTCGTTATATCCTTACCTTTATCAGGTCTATCAGTGTCCTTCTAACTTATTTTACGATAGATCTCTAATCCTTTCTCAGGTGGGTGCGCGCAGGGGGGCCCGCTGGGGCCGCTTATCTTCAGCCTCGCTATTCACGCAGCCATATAATTTTTTACTTGTAACTTTGAAGCCTTTTTACTTTTAACAGAATGTTCATTACATTTGATCGAAATTCATAATTAAAAATTTTTTTTCTAGTATATCTGCACAAATTTTCGGACGACGACGAATAGATCTCGCTTTGTGCTCTTCTTGCCCCATAATCGGCTTTATCGTTATGTTAAATTCCTAGGGAACCCTAAATGAATGCGAATTCCTCGCCCTCTAAGCCGGTTTTATAATTAAAATAATATTAAAATCCTATGTGTTATATCTAATTTAAATGCATGAGTTAACCTACGTACAATAGTGCTCCGAAACATTTCCTATATTCAAGAGGGTTGTTAATTTAAACTGGCCCACTTTCGTACCAAAACCACAATAACAACAAAAGCTTACAATAAAGGCTTCATAAAACTGTATACAACAAAACGACCTTGTGGCGAAAGTGTGACTAGGAAACCTTTTAGTTTAATATAAGAATAGTAAAAAACACAACTGTAATTTATTAAATCAGCAAAATTATATTACTAATGCTTATACTTACCTACCATGAATGTACCTACATAATAATACATACATAATACATATGTGCAATATATTATCTACATACGTTATATTACTATTTTAAAATTTCTGTACTCAAGAATATTAATGACAAAATTATTGTGATAGGCTTTTTAGATTTTCGTACCAAACTTTTTTTAGAATTTCTGTCGGATTGTATGTTTGTTCAATTTTAACTAAAAGACTACTGAACGGATTTCAATGTAAATTGCGCTCCTTGAACGACTTAGGCTCCAGTTGCTTAACAGAGTATATATCATTGCGCAATTTTTATGACAAGGGTGGACGGGTTAAGCTCTGAAAATACAATGCCGATCTGAATGGGCTATTTGACATTTTCTTGTGATATCCATGCAGGCGACGATGCAGACTTAAGATATCTAATAATTATCTATATTAACGTTTACAAAAAAACGGCCAAGCGCGTGTCGAACCACTCAACAGTGAAGGGTTCCGTAATAGTAATGAAAGTTCACGATTAAAATTCAACGTCAATGATTGCACAAAATTAATTTTATCGGCAGCAAAAATAACTTTATAGTTCATAAAATTACTCAAAGACATTATGAAAAACAAAGTTATTTCTCATGAGTGTTTATTTTTCTCCGGAATTTTCCATCCGTAGTTGTAAAGTTAGAGGAGAGGGATATTTGTTAAGACTTCAGAAGCGCATGTCTCGAAAACAACTATTGACTTAAAAAAAAACATATTAAACTCTATATCATTTTCGAAGACCTATCTCAAGATACACCACTAGCTTTTGTACACTCGAATTATACATATAATACGTTTACTAGAATAGCACATCAAAATTCAAAACAATCGTCGATGGTGTTACGCGCTGGCAGTGTGGACACGCGTGGCGCGGCAACTGGCGCTTCGCCGTAAGTGAAAGCGAGACAGTCCTATTATGTCGTCGCTCCGAATAGGCAAGTCCAATGCAAAGCGCGACATTGGATTTGCCCACGACGTTTTAGTTTTATGTATACTTAAATAAAATTTCATTAAAAATCAATTTTAAATGTATATTTTGCAGTTTAATATTTTTTTTATTCCTTATCATAAAAGTATTACACAAGTGTTTTAAGTGTGAAACAAGTTAAATGCGCTACGTTATTCACTGCACAACCGTCAAATTGAAAGTGAGCTAGGTGTGGTTCCCGAACCGCAGTTGAGTGGAACACAGCGTTTACTTCGAACACGCAATCTATTGATATAATGGTAAATATCCTTACTTAATTTCTGGATATCTTTAAAACCTAGGACGTGTTGCATTTTTCACAATATCTTCAGGTGAAGCTTTACATTCCTGAAATTAAAAATTGTAGGTCCTGTACTTTCGAAAACAAGAAGAGGCGGAATGATCAAATCGAGATCAAATACCTAAATCTCTCCTTCTTTAATTCCTAATAGATAGTGAAATACGAACCTTTGTATTACAAACTCATAAGCTCATAGCTAGGTAGGTATAATTACTCATACAACACCAAAACCCTGTCTACCTTTTATAACATCTTTATCAGGTTTGCTGTTTCTGGAATGGCCAATAAATTTTCACGGAACTTGGTTCGAAAAGGCTGACTTACCAAGATTAAATAGCCAGTGTTAGCTGACAGAAATGTCAAAAACACTAGCATACCTAGGCAAAAATGTGTGAGGAGAATGATGAGATTTCATAGGCGAAAGAAATATGTAAGGACCGCGACGCTTGGCGCTCCGTCCTCTCCGACTACCCCGTTAGGGTTACAGCGTGAAGATATGTATGTACGTCTATTTGGTTCGAAATAGGACTGGCAGAACGGCCACTTCGAGTTCGAATCTTGTCACTGGACAGAAGTGTTTTAACTGTCCACTGGACACAAGTACGTAGAAACGTAAACACACTGTCCATCGTAGAAAACGCGTTGCCCGCCCTCACCCTTAGGTACTACCTAAGGGAGTTATTGAACCATTTTTATCATCAGATTTACTGAAATACAAAGCTTGTAGCAGATCAACGGCCCGGCTCCCCCCTTTTCGAAAAATCCCTAGTTATAATTTTCGCAAAGTTAACTAACAATAAGCAACAAGTACTTTAAAATAAGCCATGTTCATTATGTTAATTTTTATCCACCACTGTGAGACCAGTAAGCATTATTACCGTGTTATCGTTCACCCAAATATTGTTGACAAAAAAAAATGTTAAATTATTTATAAAATTCCATGAAATTATTCCAAGCGCCTAATGATGAACAAAAGAATAATTTCCGCAAATGACAGATGGCAATTCTGAAAACAGGAAACACTCGTAAAGCCGAGACGACTGAAACGAAATTCTTTGATTAGATGCTATATATTTAGAAGAACAGAAATTAGAACTTTGAGAGTATTGATTTCATATTGTAGACCTCTAAGATGAACAGTAGTGGCAAAATTTGAATGGAAAATGACAATTTTACGGGCAAAATTTGAAACTTTTATTGATGCACTTCGACCCAATTAATGAAACACCTATTTTGACATTTTTCGAAAAATTGTGTATGAATGAAAAAAGTTCAAAAGTTTGGCACAAGAAAATATATTACAAAATTGTACAAATCGTATAATATACGCGAGACAAACCGTAAGCGGAAAGCAGGCTTCAAATAAATGTTAAAGTTGAGGAGATACAAAGAAAAATATATTACGTGTACATTGGAGAAAATATTAGATAAAAAAATTAAGAAATTATATAAACATGAAATAAATTACATTATAAACGTGTTCATAAATTATAAGTATATAATTACCTTAAAATCTATTAATTTATTCAGCTTCGAGTTTACAAATTTTTAAAAAAAGGTTACAGACACACATTATGAAAAGTAACCAGTTTTTTACATAATTGTGGTAGATTCTGGTCATGATTGTGTGTTCAGTCCGGTCATCGATCCGAATTTACTTTGTTATTATATATTTATTCGTTTTCTCTTAAGCGAACTGTATTTCGTACTTTGAGAAATAAAAATCTTTAAACTGAATTAATAATACAATAATGACAATAATAACTGTTCAAACGAACACCGTCCAAAGAAATGTCAAAAGAAAAACGACGTCGTATCACAAAAATCCACGAATCGGTACTACACACGTCGCTGACTCTATCCACATTTTAGATACAAGTTTAGATAGGGATGCGGTATGCGGAAGTGTGATTACTGCATAATATTTAAAAAATTCCGCGAAATTATTCCAAGCGCCTAATGACGAACAATAGAATAATTTCCGCAAGTGACAGATGGCAATTCTGAAAACAGGAAACACTTGTAAAGCCGAGACGACTGAAACGAAATTCTTTGATTAGATGCTCTTTGTATTTATTATACACGTCTGTATTATATGTATATAACATAAAGTTAGTATACATATAGTCCAGACGTCAGGGAGCATTTACCTACCTTTCAATTACATTTTCAGTGACCTCGCTGAATTTTTGCGTGCTGTTTTAAGGCCCCCTGGAAACACAAAATTTTTCTATATTTTTTCTGTTTCAGGGAGGCAGAGGAGGAAGCGAACAGGTGCAAATCTTGGATAGCCTATATCTCGGCCGTTTTTCATCGTACGGCGATAAAAAATACGAGCGTAGAGGGCGCTTCAAGCGCTACAACTTTGCCTGTGACAACTTTTGCGCTATCGTCAACCCTGATCACCGAGAGCGCAGGCGAAACATTTCCGGAGAGAAAATTTTTTTTACTACTTTATACATATTACTAATTATGTATATAGGCATGAAATGTTTAATAATGCATTGCAAAAAGTCAATTTTAATAAAAAAAAAATTAAGATAGTATAGAGAAATCCGAATCCATAAGAGATACAGAGAAACTGTCTTAGGAACCATTCGGTCTTTTTTTGTGACAACAATTTTGGCATTATAAATTTTTTGGTCAAACGTGAGTTGTCTTTAAAAATTTGTAAAATTCACTATTTCTTTTTTTTAATGCAAATCGATTTAGGTTCACGTAAGCGTCATTTTATTGTATCGGACAAAAAAATCTGGACAGCAGAAGTTGGTCAAATTTTATGAAAATTTTTTCATGCAACGAAAGAATACAATGTACTAAATCATAGTCGACGTACTCGGAAACAATTCATTCAAAGTGTTCGATAACTAAATTTCGTGTCGATGTGTATCTTACACGAAATTCAAATATGGAATCTTTTTTGCACACAAAAGTTTTCATGAGTTTGAATGAATTATTTCCGAGTAAATCCACTGTAATTTAGTACATTGAATACACTTCTATTGCATGAAACATTTTTCATTAAATTTAACCAACTTCTGCTGTCCAGACTTTTTCGCCCAATACAATGAAATGACGCTTACGTGAAACTGAGTCGATCTGCATTAAGAAAAAGAATTAGTCAATTTTATTTATTATTATGGACTACACACACTTGACAAAAATATTGATAATGCCAAAATTGTTGTCACAAAAAAGACTAAATGGTTGCTAAGACAGTTCCCCTGTATCTCTTATAGATTCGGATTTCCCCATACTATCCCAGTTAAAAAAAAATTCTGTATATAACTTAGTTTTTTTTTCAAATGTGGTTCTATAAGTAGTAAACTTTATTTATTCATTTACCTTATTGTTATAATTATAAAGTCGTACATTATACCTACACATAACTGCTGGTTCATAATTCGTATTGACGTTTTCAATAAGCATTAAGTATACGATTTTACGAAAACTAAATAAATTCCATACATCATAATATGGTTTAATATTTAAATAATCTTACACAGGAAAATAAAAGAGCAACTGCATAAGGCACAACTTAATTTTAAAGAACTTTCACTATTCCTACGAAAATTCTAAAAGTACTAAAAGTAGCACACTACAATAATTGTTTTGTTTCTAAAAGTACTAAAAGTAGCACACTAGAATAATTGTTTTGTTTCAGTTTATCCAACAAATTGATGCAGCCGATCTGATGCTAAAGTGAGCTGGTAGAAGTCACGACAAGGGATTCAAAAACGATTGTTCTCTAAATAGGCAAAAAAGCAGTTAAGCAAAAAAAAAGCAGGCAATGCGAAAACACAAGACATCAATGTATACCGCGTAGGTACATACATATATGTAATATATGAGTAAATACAATATCTCATCCCGTACTGAAAAATGTAGATTACTCACACGATCAAACGTCACAAGTTCAAATGAACTTGCATTTAAAAACGAGTAGGTATTAAATATTTGTACAGTAGGTACAATTGGCACCAATACTATGTCTAATAAATAGTATATAGTACTATATATTATGTACATATAACATAACCTCACGCAATTTTCTATTGGGGACTGGCAGAACTGCAATGTTTAAGAAAATCGGACCTTGCCATTACTACGACCTGAGAGGAAAGCTGAGCAATTTTACATTTTTCTTGCTCCTCCAGACCAACATTTTTTTTTTATTTATTTATTTGGAACAATTAACAGTTGTACATAAGTATTACAAAATTGTTATATAAAATTAAAATTAGTACATCCACAACCCACGACATTGTCCACAGATTATTAATAGGTGCAATGTGTGTGCTCGCCTATAGAAAAATTGTTATTTTTATAATCGAAAGCGAAACCATATTAACTTTAACTTTGGAGGAGCTCAAGGAGAAGGCTGTCGCCTTCCTAAAACTTAACTTTTTTAATCTAAAAATATCATGACGACGATAACATGACGATGAATTAATTATTATATCTTATACATTTTACTAACGAATGGGAACAGAGTTTACCTAATATGTACTTGTTTAAAAAAGTTATTTCAAACAACATGAACTTTTGCAATGAAAAGCAATCAAACATGCTTTGGTCGAGATCCAACGGGACGACTTTTATCACTTTATCTATATCTAATTCAATCAACGTACAAAGTATTCGTACATACGTACAATTGCCTTGCATATTAACACAAGACTTGCATCTCTGAAAGCATCAGACCGGAATACAGATACCTAACTGACGGAATGACAAATTATTTATCTATAAACATTATGCTGCCACCTACTTGCGACTTGATAAAATGCGGAGACACTCGTGGTACGTGAAAGTGGTGCGCGACATGAATTTATATATTTCTTTAAATGTTTCCTGACATATCGATGGAATTTTAACATATCGAAATTATTGCAAAATGCTAAAAGTGACAATCAGAGATAGATTTCGTACTACTGTACTAGTATTTATACTATAATTCCATCCTTCGTACAGCATACTACCCAGTTCTTTGGAGAGTACGCTAAAATACTACCAATTTATTACTACCGCAATCTCCCACACAATTTGAAAGTGTACTTAGAATACACTTTACTCAACCTGAAAATGGATGAATTTCACCACCGACACAGATAAAAGTTGGTATTTTAGAGTAGGTATATGGAACGAGAGAGGGATAAATGATGTAATGTCAACGCAAGGGATTCCCCCTGTTTGCTTTTTATGGAGGCATCTTGGGTAAGAGTGAGAGAGGAACACATGCTCGCAATGAACAGTATCCCGTTGAGGATTTCGACCACAGAGTAAGATTATACATTTCGAATAATACATTTTGGTGTTCATAATTCAATATTTTTTGCCATTTAGATAATAAAACTCAATATTAAAGTAATAATCAAACTGCACTGCTATTTTCGTGAAATACTACTTTTTTAAATTCCAAATACTCTTTTCTGACTGTCAAATTCCATTCTTGAGTGACATCTACGTAGCGTACCCAGTTTGTTTTATCCATTTTCTGTACGAAAACAAAAATTTATAAGTATTAAAAATGTTTATGTAACACATGTTGGGTATAGAGATCGAAAACAATTTAAACACTTGAAAGTTATAAATGACAATACGATAACGTTGATGATTTTCAACCAGAAACATTGCAAAATAATTAGACAACGATGACGTTAGTGAAAGCATACTAAGCATAGGTATAAGACTCGAAATGTTCATTCTGAAGTGCTTTTTAAAATCTAAAATCAACACCGAATGGTTTAACTATCTTATTTACGAAGTTGAAAAATAAAACTTAATACTTCTAAACTATGTATTTAAAAAATCAAACCAAAACAGTATCTAAATATAATCAAGCCAGTCGTTATTTCTTTTCACCTCCTTTTCTCTTGCCACAGATGTATGTACTTACATTGAGGGCGCAGATAACGTGTCTAAAATTTTTTATGATTGTTTTTACTTTTTAGTGTCATTTTATTTTCATCAGTTTCTATTCATTATGTGACAACGTGGGATGGGAAATGCGACAGTGTTGTTTGTTTACACACTATTTATAGTATACCCAAAGACAAAGTAATTAAGTATAACTAATTGGCAGAGAGCGTGAACCTTGAGCAAAGTCAGTAATTTTACTAAAGTTTTGCTCAATGATTTGTATTTCATATATACAAAATAACTAATATAAAAGCAAGAGTAAAAAAAATGCTTGTGTATAAAATTGTTGAATGATACATAAATAAATAAAGAACGAATAAATGCGCTAAACAATATCTGTCTGGTATCATATTAGGGAATTTCTTGCGCTATAACAACCAAACTACTACTACTGGGGGCATTACCAAGTACACCCAGATCCGAGACGATCTAGAAAAGTTTGCTTCCTAAATCGACCCGATTGTGAATCGAACCTAGAACCCTTTGTGCTTCGGTGCTGCGCCTAAACCACTGCGCCATAGAGATCGTCCTGATGGAAAAATGATTCAAATACATAATAGACAATGTAGATAAACTAACAGCTTTCCCGTTGCATAATTGAAAGATTCTAATGTGGTACGAGTACTGATTGTTTATGCATTTATAGGTATAAAAAATGATGTGGGTACCACGTTTTGTAGTCTTCCAAGCTGGTCGAGGAAGAAAGAAAATTATAAAATGTGCCAGTTGCCTATTTTCCCGTGCAAATCGTAAAAACATGAATAAAAACTTATTATATAAAACAGGGTTAGATAATGGACTATAGCATCTATAAACTCAAATACTTATTTCTGAGTCAAAACTGCGTCAAGGTATGATTTGTTTCGTCTTGGTCCATCCCGAATGAGAACTGACATTATTATGAATAGTAAAAATAAATAGAGCGTAATCGATGTATGTACAATTATATAATTTGACTTAAGATGGGCCAAAAGTAGTTATTTCTTTGACAAAGTTACAGAATATAATTAATAGTTTGTCCAGACGGTACACTCCAAAACAAAAACATAGTTTATAGCGGTAGTTTATACTGACTTCATTCACTAGGTATCATATTATCTGCTACCATGTGAACCAGTTATGCACTTTCGTACCATATTATTTACTGTTATGTCAGCTTAATGTGAGCTACTACGTAATATCCTTCAATTGTGATAGTGCGGCGTTTGCTTTTAAAACAGGAACAAATTAAAAAGCGGTCGTATAAATAAGTTAGGTAATGTACAGGTTTTTTATAGAACATTAGATATCAGTGTTATTCGTTAGTGTTTTCTTTACACAATAACAATTGTCATGAATAACACCTCTTTCTTAAACCAACAGAATTATCTTGGATTGTTGTTATAATTAGCTGCAACTGTAAAATATCCCATGTGACATGAACACTACGAGACTGTACAGACAGAAGTCGTTAATCCTGTTAAAATTAATTATAGCATCTTTTCTCATCCGCATTTCACTGCAATTTCTATTCCTACATCGCAATACTTATGCAATGTACTTGAATATTATTCTCGGTAACAACACAGTAATAAAGATAATTATAAAATTAATTTCATTGTAACTTTGGGAATAGTGCAATAATGCGCAACTAGCTCTTATAAATACCGCGTTAGTGATAAACACGAAATATTGCAAGAGACCGAAAACTTTATATTAACCTTTTTACGGAATATTTCGTACAAGTTACTATCGCTAGGAAACACATTATAGAAGTTATAACATAAATAGAAATATACGTATAATCGTACATTGATATAACAGACGTAGAAGATATTAACTTTATGTAATCATTGGGTTATTATCTCTTACGCGATATTTACAAGAATTAGTTACGCGGTAGTACACTATCACTGTTCCTGACGATTACTAAACTAATACAACCAAGCGCAAGCGATCTTTTGAATTTCAGTTATGAGATCAACATGGCGAGCGGATGCTGCGCGCTACTGCCTTCTACGGGCGTAGTACGTCTCGAACAAAGCCGCGTCCCGCCCTGCCCGCTTCCTGCCACCTTTTCAGTTTTGCTTCCGGTTAACTCGACAGACACTATTGCATGTATGGAACAAACACTTATAACTTATATTAATATTATTCCTTTCACTTTTTCATTTAAAATACCTCTTGTACACATACAATTTATAGATGTGTCGGAGAACGGAGGACGATACGAAGCATGTAGATACGGTAACGCGGTCCGCGGGATACTGGCGGCAGCCTCCGAGAGGGGCGGCGTGGGGCTGCGCGGGCCGGGCTTTTCATTAACGACGCGAGCTACGACGTAGCAACGGTTAGGTCACCACCCTGGCGGGCCGAAGGGGAAGCTTGGGCTCCCATTTGATTTATTCTCAGAACGTACATCTCAGAATACCGACATCTCAACGCCTTTTAAAAAATGCGTTTCCTGTTTTTCGTTTAGGTACACACGGGAAAGACAAAGTAATGAATTTTTGTATGTAATACTTAATGCAAAAAATAGAAAATAATGTCATTAATTATAATTCGTTAGTAATAAAAATTAAAGCTGAAAGATTTCTAAGAAAAAAATTAAAACGTTTACCGAAAATTAAGTTTAACTATCCTATAACTTTGCGGTACTCGAAATAGATATCAACATATTGAAACAGTTAAAACAGTTCAGAAGATAGATGTGTCATTATTAGGGAATGCATTCCGGATAATTCAGAACTTAAAACTAACCAAAAATTGAGAATTTTCGTTTTTTTTATAAATTCGGATTATGACATTAAAATTAGTTTTTTATTGAAATTTCAATTAGATTTAACAATATTTGATGTTTGACCGAAACAGCGAAGCGTTTAGCTAACTCCGCGCCCTGGGCAAATGACTTACATACATAGATATAAACAGTAGAATTCGAACACAAAATTCTTTGTTTTACAATGGTACAACGCATTTATATAAAAATCAATTGTGTTTGTTCGTATTTTATGGATTGTCATACCGGTCATCCGATTACGATAAAATTCGATATGGAGATGACTTGAATCCTAAGAAAGGGCATAGCCTATTTTAAAAATAAAAAACGTGGACGAAGTTGCGGGCATTAGCTAGTTATAAATAAAAATAAACATGATTAACATTTAAAATATACCCATCAAACTCGATATTCTATCAGTAGACATGACTCTGTGACAGATGTCACAGGAAGGTATTATGTACAAACTGTACCTACTTATTATAATTAAAAAGCATTAAACTCGTTGTGTTTCAAATGTTGCTAAGTTTCTTTTACTGATTATATTGACTCGTAATTGGGAATGTCGGAAAAAAACGGATTAGAAAGAATTCTTGCAGTTTTATTTAATTTTTTGTTCAAGACAAATTTCAAAATGTCTAAAATATAACACCTCTTTACAAAATACAAATAATTCATAAGGCTTTACGTTAGTAACTTATTAATCTGTGATAAGGCTACGTGTATAATTCACGAAATCATAAAAATCCAAATAGTTCAACATTTTACGTGATTATAATTCTAGAATCCAGATTAAATAATAATCCGGATTTTGCAATCCCTAGTCATTAGATTGATCACAATCAAGGTAATATCCGAACGCGTTATGTATTTCAGTTTTCACTTTTGGTTTACAGTTTTTTTTAAACATCTAAAACACAGAAAATTAACGCGATAATTTTTTAATTTGGCTACTGTCAATAATTAATAACAAATAATTTTTATCACACAAAACTAAATCTACCAGTTACAATATTAAATTATGTAAGTATTAAATCCATCTAGGAATAAATATCCAATCAAATACAAACGACCGACCAATGACCAACATCTTTTTTGATATTATATACTGACTAGCTGTACCTGCGACTTCGTCCGCGTGAAAAATTTTTCCCTGATTTTCCCGGATTAGGTTAGGTTGCTTGTACTTGTACATGTTTACAAAAATTGTTTTTTGGAAAAATTCTACGTCTAGCCCACGTCTGTCTCTGGGCACATACTATTTCTGTACCAAATTTCATCACAATTGGTTCAGTAGTTTAGAATTTCCCATTCAAAGTATCATGCCCTTTTTCACCCCCTCAAGGGTGCATTTTTGACAAAAAAAATAGTCTATTTCCGTTCCCTGGTATCAAACTATCTCCATGCCATTTTTGATTTAAAAAAAGAAGCGTATTTCCTTCCCCTGGTGTTAAACTATTTTCATGCCAAATTCCGTCAAAATCGATCTGCCGGTTTCTTAGAAATTTTAGAAAATTAGAAAGTCTCAGAGATATCATATAATTAGGGATTGCAATCCGGAAAACTGGATTCAGTATTCCGGCAGATGCGGCAATTACTGGATCCGATCCCAGGTCGTTAAATTGAAATAAATACGTGAAACTGATTTTTTTTAAATCTCGCGTTGTTGCTTGTAAGTAAATAGACATAATATACATGTAAACGTAAATAAATAGAATTAATAGATTAATATTATGTTTATATCGCATTTATGAGAATGATATAAGTAGATAATTGGACTTAGAAGTTGTAACCATCGTAAATGATCCACATTTCTGATTTTTTTATTACATGACTTTCTTCGTATATAGCGATGACCCAATGTTTTAAATTGAAAGTATGTACTTATTTATATTGCATTGCAGGTACTAGTCTAAAATTCTATAACGAACATGTCAAACAAACATTCGCTTGATCATCTTTTATATAGATACAGATTGTCCAGTGGCAGATTTCGAACTTTGAAAGTTTGAATGTATAAATCCGCAGCATTTGGGCTTTCAACGACTCCTGTCCGTTCCTCGTACTTGCTCGTTCAGAAATAAAATTTTAATTTCTGATTTTTTATTAGCCTGGAACAGTAGAACAGGAAGGCACCGTGCTTTTGCTGTCCAGTCTTACATTTCGAGTGAGTTTTTGCTATTTAAAGCACGCCGTAGATGTAATAATCGATACCGTATTCATTGATGAGGTACTTTCACTTACACATTTGAGGATATGTGAACAAGCAGAATTATCGTTACTGGGATATTGCAACCCAAGACAAATGCATCAAAAGTCTTTGCAATGTACAAGCCTAAGATTACAGTGTGGTGTGCAATGATGTCTGCAACTGTGATCATTGGACCCTTTTTTAAAAAACTCTTGTCCAAACTGTGACCGTAAATTTGGAAAGAAATAGTGAGACGATAAAAGATTTTTTCACACTAGAATTACAGAATAGTTACCACTTTAACCGAAATACGTGGTTCCAGCAGGACGGGGCAACAGCTCATACAGCTAATATGTTTATGAACACGGTCCGACAATTATTTTCAGAAAAAACGTATCCCGCTGCGGCATCATACCGTGGCCACCCAAGTCACCAGATTTGAGACTGGTTGCTTTTTTCATAATATTTAAAATCCGTCGTTTACAAGACAAATCCGGGCACTATTACGCAGCTAAAAAAATATTCGAGCCGAAATCAGCATGATTCCTGAGGCGTTCTGTAAATCAATTTTTCAAAACATGCGTGCTAGTCTTAAAGAGTTTGTGCAGCTCATTGGTCACTATTTAGAAAAAATGGTTCTCAAAAATAAGATCGCTTTTATTGTTCTCAAATTTTATTAAAATGTTAGTTTTTTTACAATTTTCAAAAGTTTGAAATCTACTACTGGACACCCTTTATTTTATTTTAAAATAAATAAGATAAATACTTTTGTTGTGACCAATCAAAAATCAAATCAAGACCGGCCGGATCGAAGGGAATCCGGCCGGATCTAACCGGTGGGGTTATTACCTAAAAATTTGCAGACAGCGACAGCAACGCAATCACTACGCGACTAGTGACTAATTGTAATGAAAAATTGATATCATATATGACGATTGCGTATCTATTATTTTATGATCATAAAATGCACTTTTCGCGGTAGATTTAGCGCTACTATACAAATTACATTACACAAATTCTCGTTCTGACAGCAGATATCGCGCGATATTGGCTGTCGCATCCTGTCTGCAAGTTACGTAATAAGCGTGCGGATTGAAATTGGTGCCGGATATTTGCAATCCCTACTAGGGATGTTACGAAGGTTCGATTCCGATTCCGAAAAGTCGGAACTTCCGATTGATATTACAGTTCCGATTTCGACTTCGGCTCCGACAATTTTAAATTGGAGGTTATAATCGGAGGTCGAAGCACAGCGCGTATGAACAAGTGAATGTTTCTCTTGAAGGGAAGCCTTCTCTTTACGTGCTTTCTGTTTGCGCTTTAATGAAACTTATATGAATTTTCGATAAATGTTAGTGTGTTTCAAATGATGTGTAACAAATTTATTTTAATTAAACAATGAAACCAAAAACAAGTATTATTTGGAACTGCTTCAATGAAGTTGGTGCGAATTCATCAAAGTGTAAACTTTGTACGAAGCGAAACTTTTGTTCATTAAATACAATATGTTTCTTTTGGAGTCACTTCATTTGATTTGATTTACTACTAGTACTGTTTAAGATATTAAGAAAATTTGATTTTTTAATTTCAACACCTAGGCTTAAGCAGGTGTATTATTTATTGAACTAAAATTAAAGAGGCTGAATAATATTCGTATTATTTTATTTGACTTGCTCTTCATCTCTCTTCTGCTTCCACCTCCGATTCCGATTCTGAATCCGGTTCCGGTTCCAACAAATCAAATTTAAAAACTCCGATTCCGATTTCGGTTCCGATAAAACCATTTCCGTAACTTCCTTAATCCCCAGATATAATATGACCTATCGTATTCGCAATCACAAGTTCTTGTATATACCAATTTTCATCAAGATCGGTCGAGCCGCTCTTGAGTTATACCTAAAAGAAAATTTCGCAGAGACAAAAATTTTAAAAATGGTAGAACTGAAGTCAGTCATAAAACGAATATTAGGTCTTTACCTATGAAATAGCCGTTTAGTATACAAAAAGTTAAAGTATTTTTTTTATTTCTATTAATCAAAGTATGCACCCATGCTATCGATGCATCTCTGCCAGCGCAGTGGTAATTTTTCAATGCCCTTCTTGAAGAAGTCAGGTGTACGGGAGGCAACAAACTCTTCAAAGGCATTTTGTACTGCCTCTCGGGTATAGAAGTTTTTTCCTGCCAAGAAGTTGTCCAAATATTGGAAAAAGTAGAAGTGTGTCGGCGCAAGGTCTGGTGAGTACGGTGGATGACGCTAAATTTCCAACCCTAGCTCTTGTAGCTTAGAGACCGTCTGTTGTGCCGTGTGAGGTCGAACGTTGTCATGCAGGAGCAAAGGGGACGAGCGATTAACCAAGGCTGGCCGGAGGTTTGCGAGCTTCTCCATCATTGAATATATTTAAAACGGGAAATTTAACGCGATTAGGTACCTTTTTATTCTGGCTTGACGTTTCGACCGAGTCGCATCGGCCGTGGTCTCAAGCAAACTGTCAGAGCAAGTTTAACTCCGTGCCTGAGGTAGATGTTTTGTCATCTACCCCCGATATTTGTAAATAGTTTTAGGTATTCCTACACACAACAGTCAGTGTCCACACGTTTAACCGAATGCGAAACACGAAGTTTTGTTCCTTGAATCACAGGATTCCAAATCGTCGACAAATTGTACCCGTTTTCCCGATTAAGTCTCTTGATTTCAATCCCTTCACGCACTACTCTTGGATAAAAGTGGCGATCAGTAGAAAGGACTTGTGGGCGTTGAAACTCATTCCAGTGATTGGTATCTGATTGGAGCAGATGTTGTGCTATCGCTGACTTGGTTGTTTGCCGGTTTTTCACCGCTGTAATATGTTCTTTGACCCTTTCAGCAATAGTGCGTTTCGTTTGGCCAATGAACTACCGCAGCTACAATCTATTTTATAGACTCCCGGCGTCTGCAAAGGCAAAATATCCTTTGGTGTGCCCGCTATGTTGTTCACCTTTGTTCCAGGGGTGTATATGGTGCAGATAGAGTACTATTTCAAAACTGATCCAATTTTATCCGTAACACCTTTTACGTAGGGTATGTAGGCTAGTTGTCTGCTCAGCTCTGGATGTCTGTACCTTTCTTTAGCCCTGCGCAGTCGTCGGTTCACCTGATATCCAATATATTTTCACAGTAAAGTACAAAAGGGTAATAATTAATTAAGGGATAATTTGTACAAATAGGGCTAAATTCCTTCTTGCACAGGCGCGGCGCGACACATTCCGCCAGATGTTAATATAAACAATATGGATACACAGAACATTTATTATAATAAGTATACCTATTATATCATGTCATACAACATATATATATATTAGCTGTACCCGCGGTTTCGTCCTCGTGAAAAATTTTCCCGTGACCTCCGGTTTACTGAGGTTACCCGAGATACCTATATTGTTGGAGGTCTTGAAAAAAGTTATTTCCTATCGCGGAGCATCCGCCATATTAGATTTATGATGACGTCACATATTTAGATACTTTCCCCTGCGTATTCCATTTCATTTGATACCCATATTGTTGGTGTAGAACAAAAAAAATATTTCTTGTTATAGAACTTCCGCAATATTTGATTTATAGTGACGTTACATATATAGAAACCTTCTCCTGTGTGTCTCATTTCATTTGAAACCTATATTGTTTGTGTTGAACAAAAAAGTTATTTTATATGGAAATGGAACATCTTATGGAACATCTGCCATATTAGATTAATGATGACGTTACATATACAGAAACCATCCGCAACGTATTCCATTTCATTTGATACCCATGTTGTTGGTATTGAACAAAAAAGTTATTTCCTATTTTGGAACATACGCCATATTAGATTTTTGATGACGTCACATATACAAAAACCTTTTCCCACGTATTCCTACCCATATTGTTAGCCCTAGAAAGATAATCTACGTCTAATCGACGTATGCCATTTTGTTAAATCCGTTTTACTCGTACGCGACTCGCGACACGGCGACTATCTTTTTAATCAACTCAGTGGTCCCCAACAGCTCGCAGGACACACACTCGTTGTTCGGGTAAGTGCGCTATTTTCGTAGATATTAACATATCGTACGTCTAAGCGACGTATGACTATCTTTTAAGTTACTTTTGTGTCATTTCTGAACATGTTTTTATTACGTTTATACGGTTAATTTTTGCATGTATTTTTTTGTGTCTTAGGTGAAAGTTAGCATAACATCATGACGTCACAAAATATGTTAAATGACGAGCGGATATGCCGATTATTGCAAGAATTTAGCGAAGAAGAGGTGAGAGAATCGGATAGTGAGATTGAGAATAATTTGCAAGAAGATGAAGTTTGCGGTGATACTGAAGATGAAGAGGTGAATCTACCTCATGCTGATGACAGTCCTTTAGAACTTGAAAATACAACAGAGCGACCCGCGTCTTCAGCTACGAATGATCCTATTTATAGGCCACAAAGACAAAGGCTAAGAGGCAAGAATGGTCATATTTGGGCGGCTATAAAAGTTACATGTAAATGCCTACGTTATTTACTGTCACAACATTTTGCGCCAGCAAGAAAAGCCACCGAGTCGCCGCAATTTTATGAAAAACCTCAGCAATAGCCTTACAGCTCTTTGGATGTTGACACGGCAGAATATTCCTACTTTGCCTACGAATCTAAAAGACAAAATCAGCTATATTCTAACAAAGAGGGCAACTGAGCCTTCTGAACAAGAAGATGATAGGCCTATGCCAAAAGAGGAAGTATTGCGCATTTTGTGCTTCAAAACTTAGAAGGATGTCAAAATTTCTCTGTGATAAGTGCAAAAATCCTATATGTGGAGAACATAAAAATAATGTTTGTTCTAAGTGCATTTAAGATAAAGTATGACTAGTTCTTTCATTTTGTTATTATAAAATAAGTAAAGACGTTATAAAAAGTTGATTATGTGAGCCATAATTTCGAATAATTAGTCTAAAGCAGCCATTCCCAAAGTGGGCGATAACGCCCCCTTGCGGGCGCTGCAGGCCTAAAGGGCCTAAGAGACCCAGAAAAAAATGGGGGCGTTGTGTAGAGGCCTGGGGGGTGATTTGTAATTTCATTTAGCTAGGAGGCATCTTAGACAACGACTGCATGAGCTCTCGACTCAGTAGACAAAATAAGTTTGGGAACCAGTGGTCTAAAGAAAAGATCTCAATTTAAGTTCATTTTTGTTTGGTTAAAAAAGTTTACAATTTATAATTCAATTTTTTTATTAAAATTCTAAAATGCAAACCATGTTTTTTATTTAATTTAAATAAAAACATCATTGACAATAAGTACCATTCACAAAAATACTAAATTTACATGATGATCTTAAATATTTATTAATAACTAGAGCACACGTCTAAACGACGTATGATTATCTTTCCCGTACTATAAAATAAGATTATCTTTCTAGGGTTAGTGTTGAACAAAAAAGTTATTTTCTGTTATGGACCTACCGCCATATGGGATTTATGATGACGTCCCATATACAGAAACCTTCCCCTGCGTTTTCCATTTTATTTGATACCCATATTGTTGGTGTTGAACAAAAAAATGTTTCTTGTTATAGAACACTGCTATATTTGAATTATGATGACGTTACATATGAAGAAACCTCTTGTATGTCCCATTTCATTTGATACCCATATTGCTAGTGTTGAACAAAAAGTTATTTCCTATTATGGTACATACGCCATTTTGGATTTATGATGACGTCACATATATAAAAACCACATGTCATTTTTTGAAAAACAAAGTAGCTTACATTTGTTTTCCGCTACATACTATCTGTATACCAAATTTCATCATAATCGGTTCTGTGGCTTAGCATTTCCCCTATTAAGTTTCATCTCTCTTTTCATCCCTTTAGAGTTAGATTTTTGATAAAAAAGAAATATGTTTTTTAAAAGAAAAGGTTTATCTCTGCACCAAATTTAATCTTAATCGATTCAGCGGTTTAGCATTTCTTATACAAAGTAATATCCCCCTATTTAGCACTTTATGGGTAGATTTTTGAAAAAAAAAGTCGCGTAAATCCGTCCCCTGGTGTCAAACTATCTCCATGCCAAATTTCACAAAAATCAGTCCGGTGATTTAGGCGTGAAAACGTACAGACAGACAGATAGACAGACAAACAGACAGACAGACAGACAGACACACTTTCCCATTTATAATATTATTATGGATTGTACATATATCATATATATACATAATATCATAATATACATATATACATGTTACATATCATGAAAATAAAAAGTAAACGATACTTGTAGCATAAATATTGCATATATTTATTAATAAAATACATACAGTGCTTCTATTATACATACGTAATATCATACAATTCATTTTTTCTTAAATTTCTTTCCCACTTTTGCTTTTTTCATTGCTTGGACTTTACTCTCCCTGTAAAGATAATAATTTCTATTTAATTTTCATGAACAGGATTGAATGGCCAGCTCTATGTCCACCTCTAGATAGAGGCTGACAGCCCATCTGCAGCCTGGCGGATTTCCCTACATAGATCTACATTCAATTTTCTTTCTTGATTTCTTTAAATAAATAAAACCATGGATATCTCCAACAAAACAACACACCTCTTAGCAAAACAACATATAAATATTTATTCTCTATTGTTGTATTCGTTGATTATTTACTTGTCCAGATACCACCTCGGTTGCTCGGAAACTCAAAAAAATGTCTACTAAAATTGATAGACTTACGTCTCACCTTATTCAGTGTTATTGGAAACATTACGCGTCATTCAGGTTGTCAATAATAAACTATTATGTCGGTTTGTGTTGTGAAATTGTGTCGCAACTATGCAAATAAATATTATAAGAACCTAAAGATATATTTCCAGCGGTAAGTCATAAAAGTTATTCACGTTTTTTTGAGAAAAACGATTACTTATTTTCATATTTTTTATGTCAGTTGAATTAGCCTGGTGATACCACTTTTGTGAATAGGAAAATCGCCGCAACTGTGGGTAATTTTGGTTTTAGATGTGAAACAAATATTATTATTGTAATTTGATTACATAATGCTCTAATTAGGTTTTTTCGATCACCCTGTCTCTAGTTTGACTAATCGACAGAATAAAATAATATTATTTTTATTTATTAGACTTGTTTGTCCAATCAATATCAGAGTAACTACAATTTACTAAAAAATAAAAAAATTGACAAGTACTAATTTCACAAATTATTTAATGATTTAGATTCCCTGTGGATCCTGTACTAACTTAGAGCTGGATAAGTGTCATACGGAAAATGAGAGGTGAATATTAATGGATATGTCACAAAACTTCTGTTGTATGATCTATACATTTTAATGCTAGTAACCTTTATATTATAAATAAGAAATTACGAATGTTAAAAAAAGATCTGTACCATGCAAGATATTTATAAGATAAAAGGAAAAAAAATGACTATGTTAATTGTGTATCTAAAAAATTATGAAAATTGTGAAGTTAGCTAATTGACTATATTTTTCACAAGTAATAATTCATTTTTATTTTATTAGGCGTCAATATTAATTTATATTATTACTACAGTGACTGTTTTTATAAGCGAAAAATATAGATCACCAAACAAGAGATAGAAAAATATTTACAAATAGGATGCCACCATATTTATAAAACAGACAATACAATTCACGAAATTAAATCGAAAAGAAGAAAGAGTACCTACTTCCGAAAGAAAGATTTAAATTTATATTTTCTTATGAGATAAATTGTATAGGTATTGTTTAACTTTATTATATATATGTATAAAAAGTACGTTTTATGTTTGCTAGAAGTTACTCACAACAATAGGGAACAACTGCTACATATGTATGCTGTGATTCCCAATAACGCACATTTTTATTGACATTTATAACATAATACTGACATTTTTATGAAAATAAGTACACCGCTGTTACGCACACATAACCCGCAATTTGGGCTGTTTTTCTACATGTTGATTGTTGACAACATTCCATCTAGACAAGTAAATAATCAAAGGTCGTGGTGTCGTTAAAAATGATTAGAGGCGGCATATACGATTACACATGCTTTTATAAAGTCTTGAATACGTAGGAAACTGCTTACAGAGCATAAATGTTTCAAGTTCTCTGTTGTGTCGGCACAATATGCTTGTTTTTGCTAATCACAATCACATTGATAAAAAAATGTATTAATACATACAGAAAAATTGAGAACCTCCTCCTTTTTTAGAAGTCGGTAAAAAAATAGATTAATCCAAAAAATATTTACTTTGTTTGTCCTTTTGTTTTCTTCTTTTTTATTTCTGAAGTAGGCTCATCAGACTCGATTGGCCGTTTTATTGGTTTCTTAACTTTTTTTGTATTTCCCTTTTTCATGTTAATTTCTTTTAGATTTTCAATTTTTGTATTAGACTCTTTCTGTTTTTCCTTTTTTGTGATAACTTCTTTTGGCTTATCCTTTTTTGTGTTATCATTATTTTCTGATTCACCAATTACAGTCTCTTCCCCTTCCACATCATCTTCATCCACGACTGGTTCAGGCTAAAATAACAAAATAATTTTTGAAAAGCATCCACATTAAAAACAAACATTACAAAGCCCATGTACATGTCAAATTCTAGCTGCTGCAGTGCAGTATATATTATTATTTACCTGCTTGTGATTGAATCAAGAACTGATGTTGAAAGTTACATTTATAGAATTAATTAAAGACTGCAAAGAATACATAATATACATACATACATACATATCCTCACATTGTATCCCTAACAGGGTAGTCAGAGAGAATTGAATTATTTATGGTACGTATACTACTATATATTCGAAACTTCCGTGTAATTCTGAATAAATTTAGTATTATTATTATTGAATGCCAATCATCAAATCCCTACATACTTGTTCCATAATATATATAACTAGCTCTGCGTGAGATTTAAATTTTTTTTATAAGTACATTTTTGTAAATATGAAATGTACAAAAAACTAAACATAAAATGAACTCACAATAACATTTGAGAACTTCTTCAATTTGGCCACAAAAAAGCCATCCATATTGTGTGTGTGAGGATAAAATCTTCTTGTCAGTCTCAGTGATGGGTGGAACCTGTGATGCCTGTATTTAACAAATCCCTCAGTACCAAAGTCAAGTCCACTCGGTACTAACTTGACGTTTCTTCGTTTCAATGCGTAATTTACTACCCATTCATTCTCTTCTGGCAAAATAGAGCAAGTGGAGTACACAATGTAACCTCCTGTACTTGATTTTGCATTACAACAGTCTATTGCAGCTAACAAAATTTGTCTTTGTATGTTAAAACATCTCTGAACATCTTTTTGATCCTTTGTAGTCTTAACACTTGGATCTTTAGCAATTACCCCTGTACCTGAACATGGAGCATCCAACAGCACCCTATCGAAACCTTTGATTACATTAGGGAATTGTCGACCATCATAATTACAAACTACAGCATTAACAATGCCTAATCTATGAAAATTACCAACAATTGCCTTAGTGCGTTCTTTATTAGCATCATTAGCAAATAATGCACCTGTATTTTTCATTATAGCTGCAATATGAGATGCCTTTCCTCCAGGTGCTGCACACATGTCTAAAATCCTTTCGTTTTCTTGCGGGGCTAATGCCATAACAGGCAAAAAACTTGATGCTCCTTGTAATATGTAATGTCCAGCTAAATACTCAGGTGTAGCTCCAATTGGTACAGTTGAAGTGTAAACTACAAGACCTACTTTGCTCCATTTCCCCACTGGATCCAAATTCACTCCTCTGTTAATGAGAGCTTGAGCTAAATCTCTTCGCCTAGTCTTTAGAGTATTAGTCCTGATAGTTACAGGCCTAGCAATTTCGCTGGCTTCTAAAAATTCAACAAGTTCTTGAACAGGAAATATTTGCATTAAAATTTCCATCAAGAATTCATTGTAGCTATAATATGTACACAAATCTTTAAGTAGAAGATCTGTATATTCACATCGAGAACGCCCTTCCTCCTTCAAACGACTGAAGTCACTTAATACAGTAACAACTTCTTTGATTCGTTGATGAACATCTTGCAAACTAGTCTGGTTTTGAAGTTCATTCTCTGAGGGAAAGGCAAATACATCTTGTTTAGCAATATTCAACTGCATTTCCTCATCTGCAAGCTTTTTGTCTAGTTTTTGTTTTTGTTTCAATTTTACATTAGCTTTTTCAATTGGTAACAAATCATCATCTTCATCATTTTCCTTTCCATCATCACTTTTATCTGTCTCACTAGAATCAGAGTCATAATTAATCTTTTCCCCACTTGCAGCTCCTTCATCTTCTGAAGTAACAATTCCATTTTCATTATCAGTATCATGAAACAAATCATCAAGTCTTCCAATCTGTAATTAAAACAGTAAAATTATGTAATAACCAACACAGGAGAGTTTAAACCGTTAAAGAAATGTAAACAAAAAAAATTCTTACTTTATATTTTTCTTTGTTCATTTTAGCTTTGTTTTGGTCGTCCTCATCATCAACTTCATCGTCTAAGCACTGTTCAGGTTCTGAATCTTCATCATGACCACTATCACTATCAGAGTTATATGCTTTTTGTTTACTCATTTGTTGTTTATCTTTTTGTTGCTTTGCTTTTGGTACTGGGTTTAACCATTCTTTATTATCATCAGTGAATCCTTAAAATTATTATTAATATTATTTGCTTTACAACTACCTATGCGACAAACAGTGGCGTGCATTCCATTTAAGCACAGAAGCACTGCCTACCCTGACAAATTAAATGAAAGTTATATTGATATCTTCCATTTAAGTACAATTTAAAATTAAGCAACAATTCTTTAAAAATAGCGCCATCTACCATCTTTTCTGTTTCTTACGGCCTTCCTCCGTTTGTAATCGTATTTCTTATTTTTACATTATTGTATTTTATTTTTAGCAATCACGTCATCTATCGAAAAAAAATTCACGCCATATAACTTATGCGCGTAGGCACGCAGGTCCAATGCCTATAAAATTCACGCACACATGTTTACATTTCACCTATCACTTTCGTACCAATATACATCCCAAATCCAGCAACTCACGAATTTAAAAATAAAAATTTTTAAAATTTAAAAAAACGAAAAATTTCACAACTTGTCAAGAGTTCTAGAATAAAAGTTTTTTTCAGTTTTTTTTTTCTAAATCATATTAAAATCTACCCCGGTTTATGCAAAATAAACCCTGAAAATTTCATTTTCCTAGGTAGGTACAGTGGATCATATTGAAAAAGTGTTTCAAATGAAACAAGTGCTAAAAATCGATACTTCTCTTGAAGTGAAAACATTGCTTTAAAAAACAAATAAAAGTATTTTAATGAGCACCTTACTTACGTTAGTAGATAGAATGGACATTTAGGCATAAAATAGGGAAATAATTGACAAATAAAACAAGAATTATTTTATCTTGTATAATAAATGTTCGAAATGGCTTTATGTTCGAAATTATTAGCCGAACATAATCTACATCTTTTCAAAAAGTTTGTTTTTAGTTTGCGGAATAATTGTTTGTTTTCTTTGTGATTGTTTCAGCCTGTGCAAATTATGCCTCAATTGCTCTATGGAATTATGTTACTTCTTATAAACTAATTCCTTGTAATAACCCCAGATGCAGAAATCAATAAGGTTTAGGCCTGGGGATCTTGGGCCCCCCACGGCTAATCCACTTGCCGGAAATGTTCTATGAAAATATTCTTTTACAATCCGGGCAAAGTGACACGGCGCTGCATCACATTGAAAAAATATCTGCCTTTGTACTGCCAAATGAACATACTCTAACATTTCATGAAAACTATTTTGCAAAAAGTTCAGGAAAGCATTCCGTTTAAGCGAGCCGCTATTTCGTATGGTCCTATCAGTCATTGGTTGAAAATCCCTGTCCACAAATTAACACTAAATAGATGTTGGAAGCTATGGCGGCCCACCTCATGTGGATTTTCATAACACCAATGAACTTCTTTAATATAATATGGATGCATGCCCTCTGAATGTAGAATCTTATGCACGGTCATATGAGAAAGATTAGTGCCACGACTAATTGCCCTCATACTTATTGAGGAACCTTTTTATAGGATTTCAATCACATTGTCTATTCTATCAGGGTATATATTAGCACACCTTCAGGTCTGAGAAGCGCCAGGCAAGTGACCTTCCATGTACGCATTATGCATTCTTAAAAAAATTCTATGGTCAGGGTAAGATGCAGATTGTTGTCCACCTCTTCGCACCAGCTGCTCACAGTATATTCTAACAGCTACTCGAGCATTTCCTTTAGCTTCACCATAACAGTAATACATTTCTACATATTCTCTTGCAGAATAAGACATAATGCATTCAGTCATAACGCTTTAGTCAGAATTTTTTTAATTGCCTTATACTTGAAGAAAAATATCTATTTCTAGCACTTGTTTCATTTTAAACAATTTTCCAATAAAATCACTTAGGTGAATGAATTAGGTAAATTTTCAGGTTGTATTTTGCATGAACCGAGATAGCTTTTAATATAAAATTTAGAAAAAAAACTATGAATTTTATATTCTAATAACCTTGACAAGTTGCGAAATTTTTTGTATTTTTTAAATTTAAAATTTTTTTATTTTTTATTTTTAAATTCGTGAGCTGCTGGTAGTCAGCGGTACATTGGTACGAAAGAACTACAATTGTATTCCGTTGGAAAAAAAAATCACAAGCATAGACTTATTGGTTTAGGGACATTTACAATTTTTTGTCAAAAAATCGGTTTTTGCTAAGATTTTGCAAAAACCGCAATAACTATTGAACCATTGAAAATCGGTTACCATACATGAGGTTTAAATGGATAGGTATTGAGGTCCTGTAAGGTTGTGCATCTTTTGGTCCATGCCTCCCGTTACACCATGTACATTTGTTATTTTGATTGCCTACCTTGTTGAAAAACCTTGTGCACGCCACTGGCCACACCAGAATATCACATACAAAAAAATAACCAAAAAAATTATCACTACAGGTATACCTTGTACATTTTTGTCATCAGAGTCATCCTCAGATTCCTTTTTAATTACCTCTTCTTTTTTAGCACTAGTCTTCTTTGCCTCTTTTAGAGCTTTCCTCTTCTCTGCTACTTCTGCCTTTTTTTTAGCTCTCCGTGCAGCTCGCTGTTTTTGTCTGTGACTCAACTTTTTTCCATCCTTTTCATCATCCACTGTAATGTTAATAGTGAATTTGATTTAAACTACTTCTTTATATGTAATGACGAAATATAGCTACCATATTTAAATCGCAAAAGGAGAGATTATGGTATGTTATATACCAACTTAGGGACACAGCATGAAGATATGTATGTATGTATGTATGCATATATCACTTAAATAATAAATCCTGTTGTCTTCTATACTTTTGTCTTTTATCCTTTTGATAAACAAAAACATACATCTCTTATAATATCTGGTAAAACAAACGTAATAACCTTGCACCCCATCACTGTCTTTAATAATTATTTTATTGATTCTTTAATTTATTCAGCATACATTATGCTATTTTAATGTCTCCACAATATATAGTAAATTGTACTCATATTGTGCTTCTTTGCATACTATAAACATTTTAGTGGTGACCATGTTAACATGCGGCCTGCATAATTGTTAAAACGTGCATTCATAAGTGTAGAAACAATCTGAGATAGTGACGACTGACTGCTTCCTCAGAACAAGTCGATTGGAGATACAATTGTAGATATAGAATTAAAGAAATACATTTTCAAATATTGAAATAATGATTGCCGAAATGTCTGTCCCATTCAATGACAATTAATTTGTTATATCTTTTATCACAATTAAGTACATAATATATCTCAAATAGTATATTTAGATTAAAAAATTATATGACTTTTTGAGATTATTTGTGTACAGTGAATTAAAAAAGAGCTTATTTATTAAATATAACGTTGGGAAACACATACACAATCCCTTCTTAAAAACTGGATCAGGTTGTTTTCGTGTTTTTCTACCGGGACCCTTCTTCAATTTCTTCGTTTCATCGAACTTTGCTTTACGACCCATGTTTCTTATCAATTAACTTAGGTAGGTCCTATATTATTCAATAAACGATACGCTTTAAAATAAGAAAACTAAAATACAGGCGAATAGTTAACCACAATTTTTAGATGTCACATGGCAACGCATGGAAATTGTTGGAAACCAATGTTGGAAACATGTCACACAGATCACAGATTAGGAGTAGGGATGAGCGATATATATATATCGATATTGATGAAATATAAATGTCAGTGTGCGAAACATAGAATTTTAAAATCTATAACTACTTTTAAATATCGATATCATAAATAAGATATCGTAATATCCATATTTTAAATAATACTTATTTAAAATATGCTTACTTATATTCTTTTACTTCTTCAAATCTCATCATTCTTCTCACACATTTTCGCCTAGGTATGCGAGTGCTTTTGGCATTTCAGTCAACTAACGCTGGCTTTATAATCTCAATAAGTCTGCCTTGGTCTTCCTTGGCTTCTTTTACCACTTGCTTTCGTTCTGTAGATTTTTTCGTCAGTCATCACTCATTCTTTCTGTGCCCGAACCATCTAAGCATTACTTTATTCATTTTTATAATAACATTGTCATTCAACCCTGTCATATTGCGTATCTTTTCATTGCTTGATGACACCGCACACATTTTAAATAATATATCGTCTCCGATATTTTTAACAAGATATCGCAAAGTCGATGTTTCTACCAAGATATTGTAATGTCATTATATTTCATTTACAATGTGTTTTGCAAGTAACAGAGGTAACAAAATATTCAACATAATATCTTAGAATAGATAATGTGTAAAAATCAGATCGTGCCAATTTTTTTAATTTACTATAGCCTATCTAATACCTACTACGGTCAAATGTTGATAGCACATAGGGAACTAGGTAACAGATATCTCGTTTTTTCTTGTCAATACTTCTGCTGAGTAAATCAATTAAACTTTTTTTTAAATTGCTTCCGTACTTTTTAACATTTGTTTAGAAAAAAAATGTAGTCTATTATTTTTTGTATAATTAAGACTTACATAAGTTGTAGATGATCATGGTCTCTTATATATTATTAAAGTGTATAAAAACCGTCGACATTATACAATATCGATATTTTGTGGTAGGTAGGATAGGTGTGGTATAATTACGAAATATCGATATCAAGCTAGAGATAATAATCAGTCTTACGAAACTCCATACAGAAAAACAGATTGTATGAAAAGTGTGCTAACTTTAATGGCGGGTATTTCCGTCTTTTTCGACCTCATACACACGTTTCTTTCTCAATCTGTCAATTTAAATCTTTGTCATTCTTTTCCCTCAGTATATTAGTACTGTGATCTGTGTTAATTTATAACTTGTCTTTTCAGTTATTGATATTTATAACTTTTTTTCAAATATACGTATAATTATAGCATTCGCAATTGTGAAAAGTGAATACAGCGTTCAAGGTGTTGTATTAAGAAAAATGCATTGTAAAATCTGTGAAATATGTGGTTTAAGACTGGCCGGCCTAACGATAAAAAACGTTTATTTATGGAAAAATTTCCCTTTGAAGAAGACAGGTTAGTAAATATCCTTCATTTTTATGATATGTGTTGTTCCGATACTTTCTTAAATGCCAAAAATCTTGATTTATAACCAAGTGCAATAGTGTGGTTTATTATCGATGCTTACATATATCGATATACATTTTTAATGTTCAATATGCAAAGTAGTAAATGACACAAAGAATATTTTTATATTATATCGAATTATTATTTACATCCGCATATATATGGCGTAATTGCAGTCATTTTTTTAATAAAATATCTGTTTAATGGGTTCAGTGGTCTAGGCTTCAAAGCAGAATAAACAAAATCTATTTTACCTTTTTAATATTAGGATTCTACTAAAATATCTGGTACCTGTTAGTGTTATTCATGGTTTTCCTTTTGTCCTTTTGTTTACAGAATCCATCTTTAACTTCATGTTATAAATTAAATTTTAAATCGAAAACTATGGCAGAGGAGAAATAACTCCAAAAATCTGTCATAATGAAGTAAGAATAACACCTGCATTTCATCTTGATGTAACTATTAATTTTTTTTGTTTAATTATATAATCGTGTACTTTTTTCAGTTTAGCAGCCAATATTCATAGAGATTATATTAAAAACAAGAAAGGAACTAAACTAGTTAAAGATGTTAAATAAAAATAAACGCTTCAATTAAATGTACCTATGTTAAATAAAAATAGCAACATATAACATTTAAGTTTTTATTTTTAAATAAATAATATTTGTTGCATAATAAACTTTATTACAAGTTAAACCTCATTTTATCAATAAAAATTTTCAACTGCAGGAATCACTATCAATTTCGCAATGTTGGCAGTAGTGTACGACAAGTGTGGAAACGGCCATTTTGTTTTTTGCCTTACATTGGTACTTGAGATTAGTAAGCGTATCATACAAATCTGTCTTATCTATGCTGAAAGTCCCGACTCTTAAACGCATTATATGCTCCTTAATATTAATATCGATCTCAATATCGATATTTTAGCGAAGTCGCACATCCCTAGATGAAAATTGCACCACAGAGTACAATGTATGTTTGCACACACTGATTCATAATTTTAATGGACATCGCTTCACATACATCAGGAATTATTAGACTGAAAAAAATATATGGCGTAAGCCTGTAATAGAAAGAGATGGAATATACATGTTTCGCCTTTTTCGGTACGCTCAATATTAGGCCGTAAGTGGTGGTCGAGTGGCTCAATGGTTTCAATTTCCGCGTAAGTCGTGGTTTTAACTCCCACTATAAGCGTATTGACCAATGAGTTTCTGATTAATAAAAATTTATATCAAAATAATGAATACACTTACAAACTCGGCGTCGTCTGTGTCGTCGTATTACGCGTGGCGTTACTGGATCAAAATAGTCAATCTGTAAGAATGTGTAAATTCATGTATACTTGAATATTGTTAATATTACTATTTTTTGTTTACGTAATTTCTTTTTAAATGTATCGCAGATGTGTGAATTACAGTTTCTTCTCTCGTTCTCTCTCTCTTCTTCTCTTCTACTAACACCTCCTGCGACAGCATTATTTCATCAAGCTACAAAATAATATTAATTTGTTGTTGTGTAAAATATTGTTAGTTTTACAATTTTTTATAATTTTTTCAAATATATATTTGGTGCAGAAGCTCTATTTTCTACTCTTGCTAATGCCAAAGAAACTTTCGACATCCCCTGTGAAGGCATTTCATCAATTTGCAATATAGTATATCTGTATAACATAATATGTAGTATGGTAGTGTTTCTATTACAGCGATAAATAGCATTTTTAATATTATTTTCACCAATTTAATAGTGCTATTAATCGCATTCCCTAAGTTAATATTTAAATTGAAATTAGTTAAAGCGAACCTTCCATTTACAGATATTCAGACACTTTCAATACCAGACATTGTTATTTTAGCAATTATAGATAATATTCGCTTTCCTAGCTAAGTGAGTGGTTTCTTTGGAAAACCGTCACCAGTGCTAAGAGCATGCATGTGAAGGACACTTTTTTCTGATATTATATTTATATTATATATTCGAGGAAGCGAAAGAAGTATGTAAGGATCACGACGCTTGGCGCTCCGTCCTCTCTGACTACCTCGTTGGGGATACGGCGTGAAAATATGTATGTATGTATATTTCAGATCATGCCCAAACTAAAGAAAAGAATGAAACATGTCAATCGTTTACTTTTGAAATGTTAAGGAAGAAAATATGCAAGGAATTTTTAGCGCAGTTAATGCTTTGGTATTAAATTCACAAGTACAGGAATATACATTACTTACTTTGCGCCATTCTTCGCCTTTTTTCGTGACATCCACGCCAACAGTATTTAACTTAGCAGCAATCGCATTCCACATAATAGTAGCATTGCTCAAAGCTCCATGTGGAAACCGACCACGCTGTTTGATCTTTCTCCATAGCTTCAACTTGCGAGCGAGCGATTTCTTGGTCGCTAACTTTACTTTTTGTCGACATTTTTAATAATTTAAGTACTGATTTAAAACAACGTAATTAAACTTTTAACTATGAAAATAAATAAAAAATAGGTACTTTCAATTATTAAATACATACATATGTTAATATTTACAAACTTACAACTACACATTATCTTAAATAATAAACTTCCTCAAAGTTGCCGCTTAGAAAGCTGTCATTGCTCAATTATTAAATTAGGTAGACATTTATAAATCATAAAGACGTCGAAATCTAAATATAACCATATAATGTCAACTGTTATTCAAAAAGAGGAATAAAATGAAGAGGTAAGCTTGCGCTTGAAAAATCAATAACATGAGTTAATTGCCGATTTAGTTGTATAATACTTCATTCGTTCTTTATAAATAGTCGATAAAATTGAAGACGATGGCGATTAGCTGTTGTCCATGTAACATACACAATTCCATTTATTTTTACCAAACGTAATCGCTTTGAACGTGATCGCCTTCAGTATCAATTTCGATTACGATTACGAGTAAAGTTAGACAATTAGGCCACAGATCAAACATAATTCACTCACACATAGATACCGTGTAAGTAATAACACTGTCACTTTTATTGTAGTTTAGAATTGTAAATATTTATCCTTTTCTTTCATTTGTTGCAACACAATGGCACACATAGACAAATCCGAAAGCGTGGCAGCCGCCATCTTCCGCTTAAGTCAAAATAAGCGGAGTATGGCGTCTGTTTACTTGTGTCGTACGTCACATGTCCGATTATCAAATATTTCTTAGTGTATAATTATTATTTTGGTTGTTTAAAGTGCAAAATATGGTACAAAAGTGTTGTACCCCCAATAGTTGCAACGCCTCATACAGAAAAGCCCCGAAAATCACGTTCCATCGATAAGTAAATCTGATGTTGCAAATTGTTTGATTACTGCATTCAGTTAGCTGATATTTTTGTATTTCCTGGCTCCGACACTTAAATATGTTGCAAACTATTAAAATTAAAGTTTCCTTATATTGTATAAGGTTTTTTCATAAGTTTTTTATTGTTTTGTATCAAGTACCTAACCAATTTTGACATTATTAGTACTTGTACCTTAAAGAGGGCCGAATTCAGAGAAAACTGAGTTTCGTAATAAAATTAAATATCAACGGACAGGTACCTAAGGTTAAGCAACTACCTATCTATTTTTTGCAACTATCTTTTGATTTTGATGTATATCTTGTTAATGTCGGGTTTCTAAAGGATGAAAATCTTCAAATTTTTTGGTTAAAGAACTACATAAGGAAGGCTACATAGAACAAACTGGCAGCCCAATTCTGGCGGTGTTTTGTGCTCAAAACATTTTGAACTCCATTTATTATGCTAAAGAGATACCTGTAAAACCCTGTTGTTATTTGACCATGAAATTTAACATACCTATTAAAAATGAACATGCTATCACCAAATTAATCTCTAGTTGCTATGCTAAGCTGAACCTGGGCCAGTGTTGTTTAGAAAAAAGCCAGTTCTGGAAGCCATACTTCGTAATTACAAAATAATTTTTAATTTATTTATAAAATAATACAACTTTCTTGCTTCAAGTAATCGAATTTGGACTTTATTATGCGTAAATTGTGTGTTCACATGTAAAAGTGGTGAAAACAAATATGGATATCGCGAGGCGAATAATGACAAATAATACCTACGATTACTTGCAATGGTAATCCTTAGCATATCTGACATTCTGCACTAATTACTTCTGGCACACATTGAAAAACAGTGAAATGATGTGTTTGATGCACATCTATAATGAGCTCTTAGATAATGTAATAAGAAAACAATCTAATTAATAAATAAAAAACTGAAAACACTCTTTGTTTTATTGTGTAAGCTATTTTAGTTTTTATTCTCAATGTGATCGATCACCCATCGACTATCTCCCGATTTCTTTTAATTTTTGAGTTTTATGCGTAGTTTAGAGAAAATAATAAACAGACAAAGTATAGCGATGAAGAGTTATTTCATGTTTCTATAAAACATTCACTGATGCTTATCTCCTTAGAAAATAGTTAACGATAACACTCGTCTGATATAAAACTTGTTCTATTTTCTCATAACCAAGTCTAACACTTACAGTAAAGCAATGGTAAGTAGGCTTTACTGGAGTTACAAAGGACTGTTAAACGAAATTCCTCGAATTCCTCTCACTCGCACACAACTTTAACGTACAATTAAAACTCCCAAAAGCACAAAAAATAACAAATCTAAATTTTGAATAAAATGCCAACCACGCTTCTTTTGTTCGCGCCAAAAAGTAAATTCAAAACTTTCACTTGCCTGATTATCAACTTTTCCGACTTAAAAATATATCGTTTATGTCATTAAACTTCATGTACCCACATAAATCGAACCGCAAACAAAGTCATCACAATGTACATGCGGCCCAAGACCAGAAGCGCACAACCGTCAGGCCTCATGTATCGAACGAACAATCATAATATTGTATCGTGGGGCTATTGAGAACACTCCAAATTACATCCTTCATGTGACAAATACAATCTACAAAAAGAAGGAATATAATAAAGTAATAATCTCTAATACTAGTACATTACTTAGTTAATTTAATTCTTATTTTATCACTTAAAAATATAATTTGGGGTGTCTCAAATAGTCCGAAATAGCTCGAAGATAATACGCAGTATAAGCAGCCACTCCTTAATGCGGGCCTGAGTTCTGCATGTGTGTGAGTAATATTTGTTAGTGTGAATTTGCCACGCATTTAGTATCGATGGGTATAGTCTGCTTCCATTTAAAAGTCTGTGACACATACCCAGTATTTACAAACTGCTCATCCGCGGTATTGCAGTGTCACCGATGCTATAGACTACGAGTACGCCATATATTCCATCTCATTCACACAAAAAAGAGACTAACTTATCCGCATGCAATATGGAAGAAAGTGACAAAGCTACAATATTTTCTCTCATTTAGCCCGTGCTGGTTGTTTCAAAATCAGGCACAATGACGTGATTGATATCCTAAACAACACAGAATATAAGGCTTAAACCATCTCGTCGTATCGGGGCTAACAGCTTTTTAATACTTAACACATTTTACCGTACGATATAGAATAAGTGAGGGAAAATTTCGTGCCACTTTACCTTTATAAAATATTAACGTCTTAAAATGTTCATTTGCCGATAAAAATTATTAAATGTTTACGCTTTCAGTATGAAGAATGACTTTCGATTTCTTATATAAATATATAAGAAATATATAAATATAAATATATAATATATTTTACTTCCGATTTACGCAATATTTGTAACGTAAAATGGAATAGAATGATTACGCAGTGACGTACTCGGAAAAAAACGTCAGAACATCGAAATAAATGTTAGCTATGTAACTTTAATTTTTGAAATTTATTATCTAAAAAACATGACTTGTATGTACAGTCAAGGAATTTGATTTACGTACCACCATAAGTGAAACATATGATAACATTAAGGTGCATATTCTTCTCAAATCTAATATGACAATATACATATATTACTATCTTTATCTATTTTATTGGTTTCTCTATTTTAGACATGATCGTGTGATCTCAAAACGATGTCAATAATGTGTCATTCATATACTTCAAATTGCTTTGAATCATCATGGTATCTTCTTAAACTCAATATTCTAATCTCTTGATTTCTGCTTTTGCTATTGATAATTTATTGTTAAGATCATATTGTCAGCATGATCTTCAATTGTACAACAATAAATTACCAATAACGCCTATAATATTATAGTATTATAATCGATAGAGCCAGGATGGTTTTTAAAGAGGAATTAATTGGCTTTCTTGCATCTAGATGTTAGTTCATTAGAAAAATAAGTACCGTGTGTTATACGTACAATCAAATGTAATTTTAAAGAAACGAATGTTTTTTGTCTGTTTATTTCTTCTTAATACAGAGATAAGTATGGTTTATCCAACAGCAGGAAAATTTAGGCTAGGACTTTTATTTATAATTGTTAAATTAAAAATATTAGTATATTTCAATTAGGGTGTACATCTCTATGAAAGCCGGCAACATGATGTATAAGGGTACCAACTCCTGAACGAAAGGACTTTTCATGATGAACGCCTCGCACTATACTTACCGATCACAGACAAACTACCCTAAAGACAGAAAATGAAAAGGCACCGTTTTCTGCAAACGGTGAGCACAAATGCTCATATAAGTTAAAACACAAACGCGCGCTCCTTTAGTATCATAGAGAAAATTATATATTTTAGTATTAACCAGGAAGCAGATCCGTAACCTGTGTCTAATCGTTTTAAAAAATATAGAATAAAATACGTAAATAATGTCAAATTGCTCTTTTAAGTGGTGTGGTAGCATGAAGGAAGGAGAAGACGTTGTAATGGGCTGAGCCTGTGTGTAAAAAAATATAGGCTCAGCTTTAAAGCGTAGGGGTGTATCGACTACACGTATGCCAGTTCGATCCTGACAGTCACGCGTATTATTTTACGAAAAGAAAAGATTTTCAGTGATTGTACAATAGAAAAATGAAGTGCCGTGTGGTTGGGTGCAAGTCGCATTCAGATGGATGCTGTGATACTCTAAAAAATATCACATTTCATGTATAAGTATCAATTTATACAATATTACATCGACAGTTCTAGAAATTTTTCTTGTCCGTGTAGGTTTTACTATTCGTCGACAGATGTCAACTTAATCGCCCTTTAAAATCACATTTTGTACTGAAATATCGCTAAGCATATTAAAAACCTACCTGTTTACTCCTACATTGCTCGATTTTTCAATATCTTGTTCTTTTTCAATTTATTTTTCAATATCTTTTCAATATCTTTTCCATTAATTTTGAGAATTTATAATGATTACCTTTCTTTAAAATTATACACCTAATTCCATATTATAATAAAAATCTTGCTTCTTATCTACTATTGTTACAAACTTTATTAAGTAATTAAAATATTTATGACATACGTGTTTGAATGATTGTTTTTAAATTGAAAATTTAATGATTTAAGATTTTAAGCCAATAAAAATAAATAAAAGCGGATATTATTCGTACTAATTTTATAAATGCGAAAACCTGTCTGCTTATTGAATGATGAATGTTTTTCTTAAAAATGCAAAAGTCTGTCTGTCTTTTTCTTTACAGATGTATGTTTTTTGAACATTTATTTTCAATGCATTCCTATACCTTTTGTCTGATTGCGATGAAACTTTAGTAAGTTGTTGGGCGCACGCCTGGGAGATTTCTGTATTTGTGACATCATAAATAAATCCAATATGGCGAATGCTCCGTGTTAGAACGTAGAGTCCTTTTCATGAAAGAAGTCCCCCAGACGCAGCGCCGTAATCGCGTGACATAATGTTGCCATTTATGACTAAAAAATTTACCTATTTTACATTTAGCTTAAGTAATTTATCAAATAATACTATTTCCTGAATACTTCGATGAAACAATATAAGCTCTTAAATTGTATTAAGAAATAAATACATTTTAGATAGGCCGTAATTTCATTACTCAAGCCTATACTATAACAATAGTTCAGATTAGTGAAACATGTGTATTTCTGATAAGTCAAAAGTATATTTGGGTATTTTTATCAAAATGTCTACCAACCCACTCATGGGATGACCCATGCAATAAGTCCAAATAACTAACGGTATTATGACTCTGTAAGTGTCGTGTTATTATTAAATAGTTTCAAATGACTAAAGTTTTCTTTTTTACTATGTTGTTAGATGAGAAACTTAAAACAAAGTAATAAAAGCCGACGATTTTTGGTCATGACCGTTACCGAGAACAGGGGACAGTACTGGGAAACGTAGGATGCCACATTTCTGAGTTTAATTTTATTACTTTGTTTTAAGTTTCTCACCTAACAACATAGTAAAAAGAAAACTTTAGTCATTTGAAACTTTAATAATAACACGACAGTTACAGAGTCATAATAACGTTAGTTATTTGGACTTATTGCATGGATCATCCGATGAGTGGGGGTTGTTAGACATTTTGATAAAAATGCCCATTTACCTATATTTACTATATTTCTGTTATGTAAAAAGTATATTTTTATTTACTTATATAAGCGGTGTTCTACCTACTTACAGGGAAAAGATAAGAAAATAGGGTAAAGAAAAGCATTACAATTTTTTATTCAGAGTTTTATTGAATAATTGTGATCAGCGGCCATAGGAACATCACTGTCTGAAGAGTGGATGGAAACAGAATCAGATTCTGTTTCAGTATCACTAGCCGTAGATATAATTATTCGGTCCATCTCTTCATCCATAAGGCCGTCATTTTTAAAATATTCCTCCTCTAAATGTTCGACATGCGTGCACTGAGCTGTCCAATCTTCCGCAGTAATAGACTCAAAGGCCTCTTCAGTTAATTTTACAATTTCTTTTGGATCTTGTGCCACGTTCTTATCCGCCACTTTTCTTTTTACAAGGCTCCAGATTTTCTCAATCGGGTTGAGGTCGCAATGGTAAGGCGGCAACCTTAATACTTCGTGTCCGTGAGCTGTCAATAATTCATCCACTGCAAATGTCGGTGGACCTTTATTTTGTTTGATTAGGTCAAACAGCACAGCTTTTCTCCAGGTGTCTTCAAAATATATACCCTTTTGCCGGAGTCATTCCTGCATACTACTTTTTATATTTGACATTGAAGGGGCTTTGTTTAATTGAGTGCAATGATAAGGAGCGTTGTCCATTACCACAAGCGACCTTTCACGTAGATTAGGTATTAGTTTTTCCGTCACCCATTTTAAGAAATTTGCAGAGTTCATGTCATCGTGGTAATCTGAGGACTTTGATTGGGATTTGAACATTAATAATGCACCATTTATGAATCCATCTTTTGTTCCCGCATGAGCGATTATCCAGCGACTCCCTGATGACTCTGAGACGAACATTCCTGGCTCCTCCTCACTCTGCCAACAACTTTTTGTATGATAAGTATTGTGTATATAGGTCTCATCTAAGTATACAACGGGTCGTTTTTCCACAGTGCGATTTATTCGTACTTTATCCAAATATCTTGCACGCCATGCGGTAATGTCGTGACGTTCCATAAGTAGTTTGCGTCTAGATTGACATCGCTTGTACTTGAAACCAATCCTATTTAATATCCTGTGCAATGTTGTGATGCTTCCCTGAAAATTGATGTCTTCTCTCAGAGCTGCTGTAATTTAGCCAATGTTGGTAATTCTTTATGCACAACGTAAAAACTGTGAATTTTTGCCGGATAGCGCACAAATCGAACCCGTCTAAGTCGAACTTTTTCGGATGCTGGCGACTCTTCCCCGGGGTGACAATTTTTTTCGAAGTACTCGCCGCTGTTATACCTTCTTTTGTAATTCTTGTTACAATTTTCTCTGACACCTGCAATTAAATAATGAACAATTAAAAATAATAGTAACTTTAAGTTTATAATGCTTATGTACTATGTAATATATGTTTTAATTTCAGTTACCTAGTTTCATCTCGTTATGTATTTGTTCAATTTTGTCGCAAAAATGAATTTATATCATAAAAGTCCCATCAATACAGCAGAAAATTATTATATGGCAACTCTAAAAAGTACTCTTCCGAACATTGTTTAGTGGTATTAAAAAAACACCTTGATTCTTTTGTTCCGCTTCACAGAACTCTTTCACCTTCAATATCATTCTCGAGCCGAACTTTTTACAACTTTTGGCATTGTAAACAATCTTTAAAATGCACTAAGCTAGTTAAAAACTCACAAAAATCTACCACAACAAACGAACTTGATAACATCGACGAACGACAACATGGCCGATCTGTCAAATTTAGTTCCAAAAATCACCGCGGGACTTCTTTCATGAAAAGGACTTTAAAAGACGTCCAGCAATATAAGTATCAAATGAAATGGAATACACAGGAACAGTGTCTCTATATGTGACGTTATCATGAATTCAATATGGCAGATACTCTTATGAAGGAAGTAATTTTTTTGTACGACACCAGCAATATAGGTGTTAAAGGAAATGGAATAAGCAGGGGAAGGTTTCTGTATGTGTGTCATCATCATAAATCCAATATGACGGATACTCCGTAATAGGACGTAACTTTTTCAAGACTTCCAGCAGTATGGGTATCAAATGAAACGGAATAAGCAGGGGAAGATTTCTGTATATGTGACATCATCATAAATCTAATATGGCGGATGCTCCGTAATAGGACGTAACTTTTTCAAGACTTCCAGTAATGTGAGTGTTAAATGAAAATGAAATACAATAAGGAGGGGAAGGTTTCTGACTATGCGACATCGTCATAAATCCAATATGGCGGATTCTTCATGGTAGAACAAAAATAAAAAGGCTACTTTTTATGAAAAATCTATGTCTAAGGGAGAGAAAGGGAAACTAACCCGGAAAAGTCACTGTAACATTTTCCACGCAAACGAAGTCGCGAGTACGGCTAGCATATCCAATGAACTGCACGCAGCCTAATTCGTAATTTATTGACTGCGCAAGAACGTGCTCGTGGCCTCATATGAGGCCCTGCGCATTAGGCATTTTGGTCTTAATTTTTGTATTTTATGAACTGTTGAATGCCATACACATGTTATATATTATTGTTCCGATTGAGTTCCGGTTCCAGGTACTAGCGATTTTAACATAGCATTAGTCTCTGGAATAAAAAAAGTAAAATGTCAAACTTCATAGTTTTTATCATAGAGAAAATTATATATACTTTTTATTGTGACAAAGTTCTATGCTTGTGTGGTTCATTGTGCACATTGAAATTAAGAAATAATGTCGTAAGTATATATTTTGTTACAATTTGCATATAACCAAATGATCGTGTTGAATTGTGCTTTCTATTACTATAAATATTTTAACAAAAGGTTGTTTTAATTCGTACAAAAAAATCGTAATATCTTCAAGGAAAATATTTTCAATGAACGTGTTATTGTAAATGGCGAGTGATAAATAAAATTATTTTTGAGTTCCAAATCTAATTGCAACGCACTCCTTTTTTCATTTGTAATACTAATATGAAATGCCTGTTGTTTTAAATATTATCCGCTATTATTATATTGCACTGAGCAATGACGAAAAAATTCTAAAATTCAATGTATTTTACGCGTCGTAAAGGAAAAAAAGTGTATGAACTTATTCTTTATCTCGTTTGTTCTATACTTTGAATACATGTTTTGTTCAGAATATATGCTTCAAAATTATCATTATGAATCGTGCTTTCCGTTTGTATACAAATTACAGCACTTCAGGTAATTTTTAGAACGTAGCATATTGTTTACAATAAAGAACAAAGAACCGCCATTGCAAATGTCGTTCAATACGTAATATTTCTACTCAATTATTTCGAAATATTGTTATAACTAATTAGTTTATTCATTTCTACATCTATTACAAAGCATTTTTGTAACATTTATTTGCTTGGAATTGATAATCACATCGTTTTCGAAATTCTAACAAAAGTCGGCCATTTTGTGGTCAGGAATTAAGGCTCGCGATACATGACCGATTTTATGGTACGGGGAAAATTCCTAATATTAGAACACACCAAATACAGTATTTTTTTTTAATTATTTTTAGCGATAACTTGGAAAATATTGGTGGCCTGGGCCGTGGACGTGATAGCTTGTGGACGAGGACGAGGGCGCGGACGCGGACAGAGCTCAAGTGGCTCATTATCTCAGCAGCCGTAAGTACTTCGTTTTTATATGTAATTGTTCATGCTTCAGAATGTATATACATTTCGCCTTTTTCGAATTGTATCATTCGCCTTGCACACTTTTCACATAATATGATGTATGCACGCTATATCCCTAATAGGGGTGTATAGTAAGTAGTAAAAAAGTATTTATTTTGACTTTTTAGGTCTTCTACTTCGATGCTTGTGAGACCTGTCTTGCCTGGTGCCAGTGAGCGTAAGCGCAAGCGACGTGCTTTAAAAGTATTTGTTATATATCTTTCTAAGAGTAACATGCCTAGTACTTAGTGATCTGTTCTATATTGGTTTGTACTACTTCGTTTTCAGAGAACATTCTCCTGTGAGGTCATTGATAGAAGTAATTTCATCAATCATTTTAGGGTGGCTTGCACCGACTATTTAAACTCGATTTAAGATCTCGATTTGAAATCTCGCTTCCACCAACTATATAATAGTTGATGCAAGCGAGATGTCAAATCCTTAAATCGAGCTTAAATAGCTGGCGTAAGTCACCCTTAGTGTTAGTGTGTAAGCAAATTTAACAAATAGTGTTTTTTTCATGTTACAGATGCTACAGTTTCACATGCAGAGCCGGAACCCCGAGGTCGACCTGTCTCAGGTGGACTGAGCCACACCATATCACTTGCCTCGCCGCCCGTCGCGCCGCACATCACCACATTTAGATGATCATATTATTATTACATTTTAGTTGATTATACCTATTCAATTATTTTTACCACCGTGATCACTATCTCCATTTTTGTTGATTGTATTCAGTTATTTTTACCATTGTAGTCACTACCTACATATTAGTTGACCATATTCAGCTATTTTTGAGCCAGAATGTTAGCTGAAGGAATTTACAACTTTGTGATCACTATGAACATTTTTGTTGATTGTATTCATTAATTTTTACCACTTCGTGTACACTACTGCATTTTTTGTTGATTGTATTCAGATATTTTTAAGCCAGAGTGTTAGCTGAAGGAAATTACCTACTTCGTGATCACTACGTACATTTTTGTTGATTGTATTCAGTAATTTTTGTCACTTGTGTGCACTACTTTTTACATTTTTGTTGATTGTATTCAGTAATTTTTATCACTTGTGTACACTACTTTTATTTTTGTTGAATGTATTCAGCTATGTTTAAGCCAGTGTTAGCTAAAGGTAATTACCTAATATATTATTGCTACCGACACTTGTGTTGACTGTATTCAGGTATTTTTAAGCCAGTGTTAACTGAAGGAAATTACCTACATCGTGATCGTATACGTACATTTTTGTTGGTTATGTTTAAGTATTTTTGGCTATCCCGTAAGATAAATATATATATAGTTTTAAGATATGTCAAAAAAAAAATTAGTATCTAAAGGTAAATAATAAATACGTATTATCATGAAAATAGTTTTATTTTAAATTTATTTTAAGATATGTCTAAAACAATAATGAATATTAGTGTATCTAATAATAAATACTAAATATAAATAAACTATTAGTATCGTACAAACCTCGTTAACAAAACTGACAGCGTTATTGGCCTAATAAGGCCTTATTTGGTCGGCCATCTTGTGCACATTTCGTGACGCACCAGGCGCGCGAACGTTCAAACTTGCTTCAAGGACTTTTTGGCGGGAACGGGAGAAGTGAGGTTGTCATTTTATTTAGATTTTCTATTTTTTACATTTTTAGGAGTTTTAAAGTACAACAGTGATAGTATATTGTGTTTTAAAGTTCTGTGTAAGTGACAAGAATGGAGGAGATCTAAATAAACATGTGTAGCTGAAGTTTTCGCGCTCTTCCAAGAAGTCCTTTATAACTTCAGTAAAGCCTACTATCACTTTACTGGAGGAGTTTTACAAGAAAGAACTAATTTACTTGTGATTCTACATGGATTCTACTGTATACTAGTTTGTGTTAATGCGTGACATTGGCAAATGCGCTAATCATCTACTGAATTGTTTTCTCGCTTTACTTGACGTTGGCAATGTACTCACGTACGGTGCCATTTGCAAATAAAAAAAAAACTTCCTTCAAGCGACACTTATCGCTTGCAGGAAATTTGTCAGCTACAGTGTATTATGTTTTGCGTTCTACTCTTCATGTTACACAGGTTTCACATATACTTTTGGTATCATTAAAAAGCTAAGAGAGTCTATTTTATAATGGAGTGATTACATTTATATACTTCTATTGTTATTTCTAGAGAAATCAGCGTAAAACTAAAAAAAAAACAAAAAAAAAATCCGTGTTTTAAGTTCAACCTGCTGGTAAAAATTAGTTTCTCAGTTCAAAGTATTTAAATTTACTTTAGTGAAATCCTTATACATCTAGATTTACATCAATAGTTCTCTCTTTGTGATAGGTTTTATAGAAATATAAGCGTTTATTGGAGAGCGGGCTTCGCGAGCGTCGCGAGCAGTAGCATAAACAGTAGCGGGGTAATCGACGAACTGAGTGGATATAATAAATTAGTCTACAAAAAAATAGTTAAAATGAATAAAGGTGCACATTTTAGGGTTCCGTAGCCAAATGACAAAAACGGACCCACGTAATTTCATCCTGGTCCATCTGTTGATCAGCAAGTTACAGCCACTCGGAGAGAACTGTCACTATATTATACAGAAGTAGATTAAGTGTATAATATAATCTGCTATACAATGGCGCAGTAAAATTTGCAAACGAATGCCTGTCCCTATAAAATTGTTATATAAATGAGTGGGTATATAAATTGTGTGCTCTTTTTTTACGACTTGGGGGTGTCGATTTTCTATAAAAAACATTCGTTAGATTTCTTCTAGTTAATAATAATACTAATAAAATGACCAAATTTTTCATTTTAGTTTGAAGTAGTAGGTACTGAGTGTTGACCACAGTTGCTCGCTTTTAGAATATTTTTCCATGCCAGGGAGTGGGTGCTATACCCTGTAATGCTTTAGCCTAGAGCACCCACAATTTGTCAATTTAATTTTTTGTTAAAAAATTTTACATCAAGAAAAACATATAGGTACTATCCAAACGAATTTGATTTGTATTTCAATTCTAAATTTTAGATTTTTTGTGTCACTATTTCAAAATAAAGAATTTTGTTTTGATTATATAATACCTGTATATTGTATTATTTCTATTTTTAAAATAAGCTTATGAAAATAATAATTGTACTTATCGATATATATTTAATATCTATGAGTACATCACTTTTTCGTCTAGTACAGGGGTTCCCAAACTTATTTTGTCTACTGCCCACTTTGAGAATAAATTATTTTTTAGCGCCCCCATTTTTTCACCTTCTGAAAAACCACTATAACTTCAAATTAAATTAATTATTGTGCGAGACTTACTATAACCCGCAAGAGTTAACTTGAAACCTGAGCGCAGTAGGTAATACACAACGGCGCTCAGGTCTCAAGTTAACTCTTACGGGCTACACCTGCCAATGAGAATGATTATTGAAACGCAGCTTTATAGTATTCAAACAGAGTATCTTTTATTCAAAATAAAACAAATATAATCGATCCTTATATAAAAACTAATGTGAAGGATGAATCTGATGCTGTTTAATAAGTTTGTTGATATCAGATTCCAATTTACTCAAGAACAGTCGCAAGTCGCCACGTTTGGTAACATGCAAACGATTTCTCTTTTTAGTAAGCAGTGTTGCCACAGCACTAAATCCACGTTCACACAAATATGACGATGGGAATGCTATCAAGAATCGCTGAATACCCAAAATCCGGGGTACAATTGCGGGATCGGTTTTTGTAGCCAAAATTCTTGGTAACCATTTTTGAACTTGATTTTTATTTCCTCGTTTGTTGTCAATTCTATAAGTTCTTCTTCCAGCTGAGGTGACTTTGCTGTGTTGACATTTGAAAACGGATCCAACACCCAGTCTGGTATTTCCAAGTTCAAAATGTCCTGGTATCGCCTCCTAGCTAAATGAAATTACAAATCACCCCCCAGGCCTCTACACAACGCCCTCATTTTTTTCTGGGTCTCTTACCGCCCCCCTTTAGGCCTGCAGCGCCCACAAGGGGGCGTTATCTCCCACTTTGAGAAAGGCTGGTCTAGTACGTGACGTTACCGTGCCGCCCGCTTACGTCTCATTCCTCTAACCTTGGCAGAATAGTTTGCTTAGAAATTCCTAAACATTTAATGTTTCTAGGGTAGTTTGTCTGTGTTACCGATGAAACGTTATGTTAACACCTAGCGGGAGAATGTACTAGTACGGAGTACGGAGGACCTTGACCACGTGAGATAAAAAATTTACTACAGATTTCTATATAGCTATACTATTAGTGTTGCTAGCTAATATTTATTCCTGTGTAGGGAGTAGGTTTCTTTATAACGACGCGGCCGAAAGTTAATAATGTTTTTAATAAAAATGCTAGGACGGTGTGACTATATTTCACACTGTATTTAGTAATGGAATGTATCACATATGTGTAGATGGATTCGCATACAAGGTATGTTTTTCTAATCATAAAATCTCAGACGAAGAAACAATGTATGGAACATTTGCACTAAAAGCATATCTTTTAAGTGGTATTTTTTGTTGACAGACTATAGGTTTTTACTAATGGGCGTGATTAAGAAAAGTCGCAGTACAAAGATACATAGCCGAACGTGACATACTTTTATTTTGGTGAATACCATTACCCAAAACACTTAAGATTCATGAGTATTTTGCGAATAATTATTCATTGACAGACTCATTAGCTGACACGAATTACACTGTCAGTGCCAGGTTGCCATATTTACTATAGCTAACTGTTTTACTCGTGGTTACGCTTGATGAGACAGAAGAGACAAAAAAATTTGTTTGTCACACGGTGGTTAGAGCGGCAACTTATTATGGTTCCGTCCATTATATTTCTCGGTCCAAGGATACAATAAATTAATTTCAAATAGTATTTATTTTTGTTTTTAGGCGTTCATTTCTGAGTATTATGTTACTGTGTAATCATTTCACTACAATTTTATTTTTCAGTTTTTGCATTTACTTTACAAATATTGCATAAAAAATCAGATAAACCATATAAAATCTGTGGCATTTGTATAGCAAATAGAGAGCAATTCTTTGAATTGAAATTTGTGTAAAAGTTAATACTATTTTGTTTTATCGGCAAAAGAAATTTGAAGGAAATCTGGATTTTACAAAATTAATGAATTTATCTATTATATCAATATCGCAGAACAAATTTCTGAAGAAGTATTTATGGTAGAATATTTTGATATAACAAAATGCCGCGGAAAATTAAGTTTAACAAACTACAGGAATAATTTTCCACTGTATTTTCTCTTCACATATATTTTATATCGTATGGGGAAAAGTGGTATTAAAAAGCTAGTATCCCTAATGCGGACGAGGTTATTTAGCTTTATACTCTATGTCGTTTAGCTCAACTATTGTGTAACCTTGAAAAAACCAGCACGCGCTAAAGGATAGAAAATACTATAACTTTGTCACTTTTTTCTAATTTGCATGCGGATAAGTTAGTCTCTTTCTTCTAGTCTCTAGACCCGCAGCGGCGAAAGATACGCGTCAGGTGGGACCACTGGCTCCGCGGCGCACACGGACACATACTCAAATGACTACCGGCTCCGAACGAGATCCAGTGTATCATCACGACTGTTTAATACATTATTGTATTGTGTCAAATTACAAAATTCTAAAAACAAGTTAAACTGTGCTTTCACATTTACAGTACAGTTTCTTATGTGAATGAGATGGACTCTAGAGCTTAATCTATAGGTGTCTCTGTCTACGTGTTATCGTATTATGTTTGCTCATTGCGGCTTTTAACTTCCGCTACCTTCACGCTTTATCCCTAACGGGGTAGTCAGAGCGGACGGAGCGTCAAGTGTCGCGATCCTTACATCTTTCGCTTCCTCAAATGTATTCATTATGTAATCTGCAACAAAGGCTACAGTTTTCCGCTGCGCAACTGTTCCACTCGCACTCATGGGAACTCATGGCGCAGATAGCACCTTGAGTTCCCATGAGTTACATTTGTCGGTTCTAAATTAAAAATGGGCGTTCCCCAAGGATCAATCTTAGGACCTTTCCTGTTTTTGATGTATATTAATGATCTCCCATTTATGCTTGAAGACCTATGTGATGTAATATTTTTTGCTGATCATTATTGCTCAAAGTAAATAGAAAAGACATAGATATTAGCGGACATAATGGGATCTTGGCAGATGTCTCGAGGTGGTTCGCTGCTAATAATTTACTACCGAATGCACAAAAAACCAATTGTGTCAAGTTTTCCCTATCCAATATATCCAGATTTCATAATAAATTAGAACTGGGTGGGAAACAATTAGAACTAGCGAAATTAACTACTTTTCTTGGTTTAACAGTAGATAATAAACTACAGTGGGCGGATCATATCGGGGTTTTGGCTAATAAGCTCATTTCAGCAATATATGCTATTAGACGCATTAGACAGTTGACAGATGTGGCCACGGCTAGGCTGGCGTACTTTGCATATTTCCATAGCCTTATGTCTTATGGCCTACTACTGTGGGGCTCAGCGGCGCATATGAATTCTATCTTTATTTTACAAAAGACGGCAATACATACCATCTACAGTATAAATGCACAAGAGTCGCTGAGAGACCGTTTTAAAGACATTAATGTACTCATCTTACTCTCGTTATACATTTATGAAAACATAATGTACACTAGGACTTTTTGGCGGGAACGGGAGAAGTGAGGTTGTAATTTTATTTAGATTTTCTATTTTTTACATTTTTAGGAGTTTTAAAGTACAACAGTGATAGTATATTGTGTTTTAAAGTTCTGTGTAAGTGACAAGAATGGAGGAGATCTACATAAACATGTGTAGCTGAAGTTTTCGTGCTCTTCTAAGAAGTCCTTTATAACTTCAGTAAAGCCTACTATCACTTTACTGCAGGAGTTTTATGACAAGAAAGAACTAATTTACTTGTGATTCTACATGGGTTCTACTTATTCTGTGTCTGTACACTAGTTTGTGTTAATGCGTGACGTTGGAAATGCGCTAATCATCTACTGAATTGTTTTCTCGCTTTACTTGACGTTGGCAATGTACTCACGTACGGTGCCATTTAAAAAAAAAAAAATGTACATCAGAAAAAATATAGATCTATTTTAAAAGAAATGTGTTATTAATGGTATGGAAACTCGTGGTCGTTAACAGCTAGTTACTGCTAAATTTAAATTACAAAAGTCAAGTGGGGCATTTTTAGGCGTGTTCGTTTTTATAATAAAATTCATCAAGAAATTATTCGACTAACGCAAAAGTATTTTAAACTTGTTATTAAACGCACACTGATTGGAAAAGCATACTACAAAGTTAGCGATTTCATTGAAGAAAAAACAATAGTCTGGAGATAATCTTCTCTGCACACATATTTACTGGCTTTATGAATATCGTATTTTAAATAACTATTGTAGAATGATGTTGAATAAATAATATCTGACTGAGTTTCTGTCGGTTCTTCTCAGTATTTAGGTTTTCTTTTCGAACCGAACTAAAGTAGATTTGACGTTCAAAAATACCTTGCAATTGGGTTTATTTGAATAAATTTATTTGACTTTGACTGACTATAAAATCAGTGATAGTCGCGGAGCACGAAGCGATCACGTAACGATTGACCGTTGAACGTGGTGTTATCACTGTTCGGTAAACCGTCAAACGTTAAGTCGTGTTATGGTGTTGTGAAAATTTAGTTTTGTTTGACTTGATAACGAGTGATAGTTATAAAAGTATGTAAGTAGTTATACAACTACCTACATACTTACACTCATTACTTCACCAATTAGCGCATTTTCCAATGTCATGTATTATTACTTAGAATCACAATCACAAGTTAAATCACAAGTAAATTAGTTTTTTCTTATCGTAAAACTTCTCCAGTAAAGTGATAGTAGGCTTTACTGAAGTTTTAAAGGACTTCTTGAAAGAGCGCAAGAATTTCAGCTACGCATGTTTATTTAGATTTCTTCCAATCTTTTTACTTTCACAGACCTTTAAAACACAATATACCATCACTGTTGTACTTTAAAACTTCTTAAAATGTAAAAAATAGAAAATCTAAATAAAATGATAACCTCACTTCTCCTGTTCCTGCCAAAAAATCCGTCATAGACAAATCTGTACTGTGTATATTAACGTAGTATTGGGATGTATGCATAAATACTGTTTTTACTGTAACTTAATTTCAATGCAGACAGCACTAAAGTTTTTTTTATGCTTTCAAGTTTCAATACTAACTTTTAAATGATTGTTTTGTTTACTGTTTGTCTATTTGTATTAAATGAGTAAAAATACGTTGAACGTTTTTAATTTAGTTTTACTAATAATCTAAAATTCAGTTACATATGAAATATCGATAACGTTGTCAAATTGTACAGCACTACTATCGATAATTAGGTGTGCATCACTAATTTTGATTTGGTAGGTTTGATACACTTAATTTTTTTTCAGTTATGGTATTGATTTGCGGTCCAACGTAACAGAAATTGTTCTGAGTGGCGTCTGCACAAAGTACTTTAATGCCGTCTGTTAAAATCGCATAAAACTTAGTGATTAAATTCTCTTAATCTGTGCTATTGGGTAATGGGTAGTGTTTATTTTAGTGTTTATCAGTTGCGTTATTTCTATGGTTGTGTTCATCCAAAATAGTAAATAGTTATGAATTGAACTGTCATCATATTCTCTACAATTCCTGGCGCTATTGTTAAATTATACAAATAATGGAATTTTGGTAAAGATGACTAATTTCGGTTATCCCAATAGATAGAATTTGCTATTGAAAATGGTGTGGCTATGTAGTTCCTCAGTAAGTCGAAGAGTATTTTTTTTGCAACCTCATTTTTTGGGGTAAGTTTTTGTGAGAGAATTATGAGAATCGTAGATAATTTGTTTTTCGTGCAAACTTTTTTCATACGTGAAATATTGAATATTACATACTTTGTAAATAATTGTATTAGAATGAAGGCAAATACTTTGTTCCTACTAGTTTTCAGGGTCATTATTACATAAATAGAAATGCAGATAATCGTTGCCAATGTCATGGCCCACAACGACAACAAAAACGTTATTTTATAAACATAACGAGAGCAAGCCATAAAAGGGAATACAATGGAAGACAACTGGTTGGGTGCGTGTAGTAGATTTATTTTTTATTTTAATAACCTTTAGACAATTACACAATAATATGTCAGAAATTAAACACTCTGGCCAATCTACAGCCAGTATAAAAGAATAAAACGCAGCAAAGCGAGGAATAATAATGTAATTCAAATAATAAATAGTAATAACCAATTATTTAAAATCTGTGTTAAATAATGAACTATGAATTGACAAAAATATGTAATAATTTTCTAATTTCTATTCAGCATTATAAAAACTAATATTTTAAAAAGAGGTCAGTCTTTAGTTATACCGGTATCTCTTAACGTGATTTGAATGTGGAATTTAGAATTCAGCTGCATCAGAAATCATTGTAATAATAGAATTTGGATGTTTACAACTCAGATCAGGTTGTAAACAGCTTGCAAAATTGTTTAATTACAAAAAGAATATAATTTATTGTAGTTTAAAAAATGGGATCATTATTTACAAGTACTTATGATATATACGTTGTTTTGAGTAATTTTTTAAACTATGTTACATCATACATCAGTAATTACTAATGACTAAAAAATTATGTAATTATTTGACTTTATTAAGTGAACATTGGGCATTTGGACATCTTAATATGCAGTCATGCTGTGACCTAATTTTCTTAGGAAGTATATAGTGCTGCAAGTGGTAACATAGTACAATCCGTTATGGTGACGTAAGGTTGCGACATAGTGGTACATCATTTTAAATGGCCGTAAATAGTAACATAATGCAATCGGTTAGAGTACTGTAAGGTTGCGATTTACTAGTACAACATTTACGTGTACACAAAAAGCCACCTGGAACATGCTGCTGTATTACTATTTCGTATGTCAATGCCAGCAACGACACCAATGAGTAGGTGCCACAAGCCAATGGCTTAGAATTGTAAATCTTCACCATCATGGTTAGTTACCTGTGTTCTGGCACTTCCCTAGCCGCTGCCGCAGCATGCTCGTTTCCCTCTTGAGTGTTCTTATAGGGCGGATTCTGTTCTGGCGCTTAAATGTAGTTAACGATAATCATTTTTTGTGGTAAAATTGCTTCTCAATCTTGAACTTTTTATGTTAAATTTTCAACCACCTCTTGAGCACAAACATTATACTATAGTATTGTAATTCTAGATTAGTTTTGATCAATTTATGTAGAAAAAGGTGTCTTTTTCATTGTTTCGATGTTACATGTATCACGTCTCCACAACTATACCTACGAAATGTTGTTTTTCAATTTTCATACTCTTCAATATATGAAACTAAATATTTTAATATTATAAAAATCAGTCATTAGTGATTTTTGCAATATATCACATATCAAAAGAAATTAATACTCAACTGAAATAAAAATAAAGTGACATTGTGATACAATATATACTTTACAGCACTTTAAATGGTTGTGTTATAATTTAATTTCTACTTAAAGTTGTTTAGTTCATAGGTGGAATCACCCTCATTCATCTTGGAAACCATAAAAAATTTCAGTCTCATACATATTATTATGTAGATATGTATACAAGTATATTAAGTATTCAATGTGTATTATAATTATAACAAAATATTAATATTTACATAAGCATGTTACAAAATTAACATAATTGCTAACAGTTCATTGGTTCGGAAAAACAAATTGTTTTAATATGCTTGTTATTTGTCAGGTACACAATGGATCAAATGTTTGAAGTGGTATCTGATGTGGAGAATTACTACAAATTTGTACCTTGGTGTAAAAAGTCAGTAATACTAAAGAAAACTCCAGAACATCTTTTAGCAGATTTGATTGTTGGGTTTCCACCAATAAATGAAAGTTATACATCCAGTGTTACTCTCGTTAAACCACATATGGTAAGAGCTGAGTGCATGGATGGAAGATTATTCCAGCACATGTTAACACTTTGGAGATTCAGCCCTGGCTTAAAAAGAAAACAGCAATCATGTGTAGTAGACTTCCAAATAGCATTTGAATTTCGCTCTGCTTTTCATTCTCACTTAACAAATCTATTTTTTGATCAAGTTGCCAGGCAAATGGAAGGAGCATTCATAAAAGAAGTTGGCAGAAGGTATGGCCCAGCGAGTATGCAACCACGAAATTTATTTGTAAATAGTCAAACAGTAAAGAGTTGACATTAGTAGGTATATTTAACTATAATTCAAGTTACCAAGTGTTAATTTATTTCATTTATATTTTGGATAATTAAATGGAAATACAATTATTTATGAATGTAAAAAATAAAATGTTGTTATAAAGATATTTTTATTTACATTTGGCCGCACTGTGATATTGTAACAGGTATTTTTGGTTTATTATTAGGACCAGTAGGCACATTTTCTATCTTTCTCATAACTAGTAAGCCATCAATAACTCTACCAAATACAACATGTTTGTTATCTAGAAAATTACACTTAGCACATGTAATAAAGAACTGACAACCATTGGTGTCCTTTCCACTGTTAGCCATTGACAGTAAACCTGGTGAATCATGCTTTAATACAAAATTCTCATCTGCAAATGTACTTCCTCCGTATATGCTCATTACTCCTGTACCATCACCCTGAAAATAATAAGTTCACTATCAATCTACAAGGTATGCGAAATAGTATTCTTTTAGATTTGCATTCCAAAAAACTAAAATAAGCTTATGTGAAATTGTAAAGTTTTTCTATACCTAATGTAAGATAAATTCAGGGACAGTAGTGAAAGAAAGTAGTTAATCAATACCTATAATAATATTTTTATAGATTAATATAACATTCCGATTACATATCTGTGATCATACATAATAGATACATGTAACTTAGAGCACTACTTGACTGCTTGAAATATAATCAGCCATCTTCATTGATTTATAAATGTTGATAAGATTAAAGTAAATCACATTTAATGAAATATTAGTAAGAAGGAAAATAATTTGTTATACCTGAAACAGTCAAATTGTTTCTAAGACTATAGAGTAAATTAGAGTAAATTATGTTATTAATATTAAACATTGCACTAGCAGCTCATTGAGTTGATACATGCATATCACTGCACTTGTATTAAATTTTTTATTTTTTAAATTTTAAATATTCATCTGGTCTGCTTTTGAAGCTTTTCACTGATGGTGCACTATCACTGAATCTGGTGTAATTTATTCCAATGCTTTACTATGCAATTTGGCAAAAAGTGGGTTCTGGGGTTGCTGGCACACAGGCCTGGTTAGTTTCAGTGAATGGCCTCATAAATGTGTATTTATTAAGGATTCATTGTGTATAGGTCTTTGATATTTCTAACATTGTAGTGTCCATTCAATATTTTGAATGTTTCAATTAGATTTTTGTATAATAAGTTATTCTAATGTAGTCAACTTAAGTTCAGAAAGGCGTTCTTCATATGTTTTATTTATTAGTGAGTTGACCATTTTTGTAAACCTATGTTGTACGTTTTCGAGCATTTTTTCATTCTTGAAATATGGACTCCATATTTGGAATGCATACTTCAGTAGAGGATTAATGTAAGTTTTATGATGTGTTTATGTAAACGATTTAGATGAACTATTACAGTTCGTATTTTAACACTTTTTGAGGTGTATATGACTGACACTGAATACTTACTAACCTAACGGTCAGAAGTCATTGTTAGGTATATCTGAATGACGTCTACACACTGGCAACATCCAGTTTTCTGGCTCTGGGCACATTCAATACTCAGAGCCAGAAAACCGGATGTTCCCGATGTGTAGATGTCGTTTAGTGTGGTGTGTCAAAATACTGACAGTAATAATAATAAAAATTTAAAAATATAATGAATAAGTGTAGGTCGTTGCCAGGAAATGCACACTATGGAGATGGTGTTCATCCTCATCAGTCTGCCTGTGACCACTATCGGCACAATGCGGTTGAAACATAAGGATAAAATGGGTTTAGTCTTAAAGTTTAAACATGACATAGACCCGTTTAGTTATGATAGTAAGCTGTGTACAAGTTGTGAAAGTTTAAAAACATTGTTGGGTAGAATGTTAAGTTAAACTTTACTTTTGAAATCTGAATAACATTGAAAACTGGGTACTTATAAACAGTTTTGCCTCTCAATTACTTAAAAATATATGATCTAGTGTCAATATAAACATAATTTAAACCTTAGCCTATCATATAAGAAAAGACATACATTAACGAAATCTCCACCCTGTATCATGAAGTCTTTAATTACTCTGTGAAATGTAGCTCCTTTATAACCAAGTGGGACACCATCTCTTCGATATTCACCAGTGCAGAATTCTCTGAAGTTCTCACTTGTTTTTGGTACAACATCAGCAAATAATTCAAATATCATACGGCCAATTTCCTAAAATAAATTCATGACATAATTCAACTATGGACGGACAACAGTTCATTTATGGACAGACTGTGATAAAAAAGAAAACATCTTACTGTTGCTCCCACAGTTATGTCAAAAAAAACCACCGGATTGTTGGGGTTTCTTAATTGGGATTGAATTTGGTTCCATGTAGGCATTTTATACAAATAAGTGAATATGGCAGTCAATTCTAATATTGTTTTAAAAAGGTTTTGAAATCTATATTTATAGCTTGCACGTTGTACGGCTATAGGTCTATTCCTTACCTATTCTTTCTAATTTCTTATAAGTTCAAAACTATCAATGAAAACTACTCGTGTTCAAAACTTCAAAACAAAGTAGGCATGTTATCATGTTAAATATTCATCGATGTAAGGAATGATCGATATTATTGGTATATTCTCTCTTAGGAGAGAAGGTAAAGGAATCTTAGCCAATACAACTGATGTCTTCAGTGGTGAATAGATACATTTTTCACATTATTTCAAATGTCGGCATAATACATTTTAACATTACAGCCAAGACTTTTTGGCGGGAACGGAAGAAATGAGGTTTTCATTTTAATTAGATTTTCTATTTTTTACATTTTTGGGAGTTTTAAAGTACAAAAGTGATAATATATTGTTTTAAAGTTCTGTGTAAATAAGTGAGAAGAATGAAGTAGGTTTAAATAAACATTTGTATCTGAAGTTTTCGCGCTTTTCCAAGAAGTAATATAAAACTTCAGTAAAGTTTACTATCACTTTACGGGAGGAGTTTTACGATAACGATTCTACAGTTCTACTAGATACAATATGTGACATTGGCAAATGCGCTAATCTGTGCGCTATGCCGAATAAAGAAAAAAAAAACTAGAGCCACAGAGAACAAGAAAATATACACTAAAGTAGATGAGAATAATAAAGGACGGACATTTTGGCGGAAACGGGAGAAGTGAGGTTGTCATTTTATTTAGATTTTCTATTTTTTACATTTTCAGAAGTTTTAAAGTACAACAGTGATAGTATATTGTGTTTTAAAGTTCTGTGTAAGTGACAAGAATGGAGGAGATCTAAATAAACATGAGTAGCTGAAGTTTTCGCGCTCTTCCAAGAAGTCCTTTCTAGCTTCAGTAAAGCCTATTATCACTTTACTGGAGGAGTTTTACGATAAGAAAGAACTAATTTACTTGTGATTCTACATGGATTCTACTTATTCTGTGTCTGTATACTAGTTTGTGTTAATGCGTGACTTTGGCAAATGCGCTAATCATCTACTGAATTGTTTTCTCGCTTTACTTGACGTTGGCAATGTACTCACGTACGGCGCCATTTAAAAAAAATAAAAATATAGGACTTTTTGGCGGCAACGGGAGAAGTGAGGTTGGGACTTCTTGGCGGGAACGGAAGAAGTGAGGTTGTCATTTTATTTAGATTTTCTATTTTTTACATTTTTAGGAGTTTTAAAGTACAACAGTGATAGTATATTGTGTTTTAAAGTTCTGTGTAAGTGAAAAGAATGGAGGAGATCTAAATAAACATGTGTAGCTGAAGTTTTCGCGCTCTTCCAAGAAGTCCTTTTTTAACTACAGTAAAGCCTACAATCACTTTACTGGAGGCATGTTAAGGACAGTTAATGTTTCTCCGGAAGTGTCGTCATTAAGCTGATGGTCTTGTTACCAATGCCTTAAGAAATATAAATAATAAAATAATTGAGGTTGTCATACTCTTACTAATTTGTGGATTTATTAGAGAGATTATAGATGTAATATCTATGCCGTCTAAAATTTTATAACCATGGGTGAAAAATATTCTGAATTGAGGGACACCCTTGTTGACTATTATAAGATCTTGGAGTGCAACAAGAATGCTTCAATCGAAGAACTAAAGAAAAGTTATCAACGGCTTATACTGACTTCTCATCCTGATAAAGTGTGTGGTGGAAATGAATTTGATACGTTTTGTCTTATACAAAAAGCCTGGTCCGTCTTAAAGGATCCACAAACCCGGAAGCTGTATGACGCTGAACTTTGTTGTTATGAACATAGTGATCTGTTAGTTCATGACAATATTTCATTATCAGATATGAGTTATAATTCTCATAATAATATATATACATATAATTGTAGATGTGGTGGAGTGTATATGCTTGATTTGGACAATAAATTAGACTATTCTAAAGTGTTTATCAACTGTGATGAGTGCTCACTTTCTATTGAAGTTTGTGTATCTACTTAAGCATGTCACGTACAGCAAAAGACTATACTTTTAATTATTTATTATTCATATAAATAGTTAATGTTATGAAAGTTTTGCCAATTATGTACTAGATTTCGTAGAGGAAGTATGTGCTAGAGTATGTAGGTCTGTGGCCACATGAAATAAAAAAGATATACTACAGATTTCTATATAGCCTTGCTATTAGTGTTGCTGGCTTATATTTATTAGCGTTTCGTCAACGTCTTGTTTGGATTAGACACTGCAGTATGCTGAAAATGATATTTGATTTTGGCCAATTGACGATTCAGTCGAGGACCTAAAAACAGACAATACAAATGTTGAACAAGGACAACACAAATTAGTTGATATTTTAGATAAAAATAGATAGTGTGTTAATTACAGATACTTAAAATGCAGCACAAAAGGGAGTAGGAGTAAATATATTAAAGGTGATTTTTGTTTTCAGCAATAACCTTTGAAAAGATTTCAATAAATGGGGTGCCAATATATGTAAGAAGGGAGTTGAGATTCCTGGGTAAAGGAATAAAAGGGGGAAGAACATTATATTGGGAATATTTTAGGTTTGGACAATTGAAGAAAATATGTCAACCGTGCCTTCTTCTAGTTCACACTAACACAAGGAGTGATCTCGAACACGATTTTTAGACAGAAAGACTGGTGAACAAATGTGGCCAAGCTGCAATCGGATAATAGTGGAAGTAATGTGTTTACTAGCAGAACGGAATTAAAAAAAACCATGATTTGAGATGACGGATACATTGGGTTGCACATTCCCATATTTCTTGCCTTTGTTAAATCGAGAAGAACCCCAAAATTCATTTCAGTTCTTATGAAGCTGTGATTTAGCCATATTTCTGAGATCCTGAGGAATTGATTTGGAATATATGAGACAACCTGTTTGAACTGCATCCTTTGCACAAAAATTTGCCATTTCATTACCTGTGATACCAGAATGGCTGGATATCCAGGCTGGAGTAACCTCACCTCTAAGCGTTGAGTATAATATCGGTGTAGTATTTCTCTTATTTTTAGTTTGTTATAAAAATTATCTTTAGCATGCAAGGGATCCTTATTAATATCCTGAAAGGCACTATATGAATCTGAGAAAATAGTAGTTTTATTTAATTTATGAGCTTCTGCATATGAAACCGCTTTGTAAAGAGCGGCGATGGCTTCTCCTGAAGATACTGATGTTGAGGCACTTAAAGTTTAAAATAATATTGTATATTGAGATCCAGACAGCGGCACCAACTGAATTATTTTCAGAAAATTGAGAAGTGTCTGAATATAGTATGCCATACATTCAAATTTTTATTTAAAATATTATTAAACATTGCATTTGCATCCAAAGAGTCTTTATATATGCCAAAATTAAGAATAATTATAGGTTGAAAAATGAGAGCATGGAATTCAGTTAAAAATGATGAGTTTTTAGACACATGAGCTGCAGGGGAGTTATCTTGAAACTTTTTATAGCTTTTGATAAGGCATGGCGTGTCCTTATGAGACCAAAAGCTGGAAGAAGTTGTTAATTGAGATAGATTGAACAATCTAGACAGTATATGGTGGTGAGAATACTTTGAACAATTAAAGAAGAAACGATACTGTAGATACTGTCTTCGAAGATGAGGAGGAGAATTGACACACTTCATTGCACCTGTGATAATACAAGACATTTGGCTTGTATTCTGTCTAGTTTTTCTAAGGTCATTCTACTACATAGTTCCAAAAGAAAGGATCCGTAATCAAGGTGACTTCTGATAATGGCATTATAATAATAATATACTCAGACATTTCACACAGCGCCATCTAGTCCCGAAGTAAACAGCACTTGTGCTTGTGTTATGGGTACTAGACAGCTGATATACTACTTATATACTTTTCTTTTGTAAATAAATAGATATTATACATAAACACCTAGACTCGGGGCGGGAATCGAACCCGCAACCCCCGTTTACTTTCCGACGCGCTTAGCCGTTGCGCCACGGAGGTCGTCAAATAACGACTTTTGGGTAAAAAGATGGGGACCCCATTAGACTGGATAATTATCTAATGATAATATTTCGCTTACATTTATCACTAATATAATTTAGATGGAAAATTACAGATAATTTAGAGTCCAGGTTAATACCTAAAAACAGCTTTTTCTTGGACTGGGATACCAATCACCAATAGCAATCCTAACTTTGGGATCGATCGTTTTCTGGAGAAAACAACCACGTTGCTCTTAGATGGCGACAACGATAAACCATGGTTGGAGAGTTATTCATTTAGGTAGTGGAGAGCGCTATTTAACAGGCTAGAAGCGATGGAAATAAATGAAGAGGAAACATAAAGTGCGATATCGTCAGCATATTGCAGAACATCACAAAAAGAGAACGGATTTATCAAGGTCATATGTGTATAAGCTATACAGAAGAGGGCTCAGGACAGAGCCCTGCGGTCAACCCTTCCACACAATTTTGGGTGGGAGAAGAGCGTTCTGGGTACGGACAAATATAAAGCGAGACATGAGGATACTGCAGATGACGTTAACCAACCTCACTGGTACACTCAGCTGAAGCATTTTTTGCCCGAGTAACGGAAGATAGACGCTATCATATAAAGGAAGTAACATCCAGAAACGCGCCAATGACGTGTTCCCCCCGAGAGAAAGCAAGTCGGATGTCTGCAGTTAAGACACATAAACTATCCATTTTACCTAACCCTTTCTAAACTCAAACTGGGACTTAGAAAATATATCTCTATTCTCCAATATCCATTCCAATCTATTCTTTATGAGATGCTCAAGAATTTTGCATAGACATGAAGACAGAGCAATGGGACAATAAGATGATTTAGATGGATCTTTACCTGGTTTTAATAATGCCTGATTAAATTCGTTTCAAAAATAAAATTGATGATGTTTAAAAATAATGTTTTGGAGGACGGGGGGGATTTCTCTTAACAAAGGAATATGGAATGCTATCGATTCCAGGAGAGGGCTCACGTAAATGATTCACGACACATTCCAGTTCCGCAGAAGAAAAGGGCTCATCCATACTATCAGGAAAACAAGACAAGCAGGTAAATGAAGGGAAACAGTCCTCTGAGGGCTTGAAAGGGGGAGCGAATTTCATTAAGCCAAGAGGAAGAATCATTGGATGAAATATTGGAATTATCAGAATGAATAATATGGAACTTTTTTGTATTTTTCCAATCACTAGAAGCTGAGGAGATAGGGAAAAGTAATTCGCAAAAAGATTTTGCGAATACGCCTTGACGTTTTTTCTGAGAGAGAAGTTTCCTAATACGAACGCAAGCATGTCGATAATGCAAGTAGGACTCCATGTCTAAATTTGAAGTGTAATGTTTTGTAACGTAATTCCGCCTCTTTGCGCTCCCTAATACTGACAGAACATTTAGCATCCCACCATAGAGGTGAGCGAGATTTATTAATTGCCGAATTTTTTAACGGGAAACTAGTATTAGCTGCGTAAATTAGAATATTAATCAAATCCGAATACATAGAAAATGTTCTCTGGTAATAGGAGGTAGTAACTCAATTTTATTATTGATCATAGCTGAGAATTCTTTCCAATTACCTGAGGACAATCTATATTTTAGTAATGGGGGAATTTCTGAAAGTGGTGAATTATAAAGATTAAAATAGGCATGTGATCACTACCGTATGACTGGCAAAGAGTTGTCTAATTAAGGCGAGATGCTAAAACGGCAGATGAGAATGATAGATCTACGGCACTGGGATACTGAACGGGAGAAACTATTCTTGTAGAAGACCCATCATTTAGGCCGGAAAGATTAAATCGTGCTTTTTATTTCAGATACTCCTAGCATTACATTGTAAAAGGTGGCGAACTTGGTCCATTATTATTAATAATAGAGGAGAGTGGGCGCAGTATTTCTGAAATATTGTTCTGTAAAACATCGCTAAACTTGGAAAGGATATTTAATAAAGTAGAAACCAGAAGTTCGATTAAATTATCATTAGGAGATGAATTGTTGGACAAACAACAGCCATTTGGCATAATCGAATTTGGTTCAGAAACAATTGAATTATGAGCTTGAACATCATAGGGCTTACTTAGAATTGGTCTAGGTTGACGTTCCAGAACCACAGTTTTTTTCAATAGATCTATGAAAGCGGGGCGATTAGAAGGTTGGGAATACTGATGACTATCTGAGAGTGAGAGGGAGCTTAAGGGTGAAGAACTTAATTGTTGGGTTATAGCAGCATCAGCATAAGCATTCGCTTTATTGGAGGGTACCTTTCTGCTGCCTCAGAGTAGGAGATATTATCCTCATCCATTGGGGTTTGTATTGATTTTTGCCTTGAGAATTCAGAGCACTTTTTATTTGTAGCAAAGTGACGCGCCTGACAACAAGTAGCCTCTGGTTCAGCAACAGTACAACCTTCTCCTGTATGAGGTTGAGCACAACGGTAGCACCGGGGTTTTGACCGAAACTAAGCTTTAATATGTCTATAACGGCAACAGTCATAGTATTGGATAATTGGTATACCTCAACATTAATGGCTGTATTGAAACAATAAATTTTCGAAGGTAAGAACTGACCCTTATAAGTAATTACCACTGTCAGAGTTGGTACCCACTCTGCAACATCGTCTTTAAAATGTTTCTTATATAATCTACGCGCTTTTACAACTGTACCACAATTACTATTACTATGACACTCCAAACCAGTGACTAATTCTTCCATAGACCAGTTTAAGGGAATATACTTTATGATTCCCATACGAGAGACTTGGAAGCGGGGGATCTTTGCCTCATATTTATTTTCTTTTAGCAAAAGATTTTCTAAAAAGTAATTGGCTTGAGTAGCTGTTTTAAATTCAACTGTTGCCCTATTGCGGTCTGCCTGCTTAATGCCATTAACTACAATACCATGAACATTTATGAAGCAGTTGAGCAAACTTTAGAATGCGGATAATTGAGCCGGCCGAACGATCGGGTTCTATGCGTGTAATGTGGACTAGAAATGAACCGGAATCTGATGAGTTATACATAAAACCATTTTATGCCTCAAAACCTGGATTGGCATATACATGTTGTACAGACGAGGATAGGGGAATTTTTTTTTTTGTGATTCCCCATTTCTGTTAAGTGTCAATCAATGCGATGTTTTCTAGCCCAGGAATCGGAAATTCCTACATCAACGGGAATGCGATGGGACTATCTCATGAGAAGACGGCCCTCCACCCCAGTGGGGCGGATCTCGCCCTCCCCTGAATTTCAACATTAAGACGAAAAATAACAATACTTACATAAACCCTCCACCAAAATACCTACACAAAAACAATTGTAGGAACTCACAGGAATATTTAAAAAAAAGCATAAAAGTAAATAATGCCAAATTGCACGTCACCAAGACAAACAGCAACCGTTTTTTAAATTATAATCAGAAACTTTTATTTTTCTATTCTGACGTTTGTTTCTGAGTATCTTTCTGCATAATCATTTCTTTCTATTTTACTTTACAAATATTGCATAAATGAGATAAGTAAAATATGGTATTTATGTAACAAATTGGAAGTAATTCTTTAAACTGCGTAAAAATTAAATACATTTTTATCGGCAAATGAAATTTTAAATGAGTTGTGCCTAAGCTTGAACAAACCGCACGTGCTAAAGGATAGAACATACTATAGCTTTATCACTTACTTCTACGTTGCATGTCGATAAGTTAGTCTCTTTCTTGTGTGAATGAGATGGAATATATGGTGTAGTCTATACATTTCTCTGGCTATGGTAGATTTCTACATAAAGACGTGTTAAGCAAAATCGACTTTGTTTAGCAATATCAAAAAATATTCTATATACTTAGATATAATATGCTGTTATGATGCATGCATGATGTGATAGTTTCCAAAAGGGTAGCTGGCACAATATAATTGATATCATTCAATCAAATATTAATGTTTATGTTTAATTTTTGTTTAATTTTGCACGTATACATAATCATCAGTTCCACTAAACATATTGTAAAACATAATTATATAGGCAATATTATGTAGAACTGGTTTTTAAGTAATTAATTACCATAATTAGCAATGTATAATTTGTATTTACAAGCAGTACAATAATGAAGTTTTTCATCTTTATATGGTTTTTATGAACATAATATTTATTTAAGAGCATATATAGTATTATTATATATATACCTATAGTGTATAAAGACAACGCATGAGGGTCTTTCAAATATAAGGCGGAATTTTGCTGATTCAAATCACAGACTGGCATGCGAGTAAGATGTGTTTAAGAAAATGGTATGTAGGAGAGTCACCATGCGCAAAGTGCTGAAATAAACATGCTCCAGTGCACCCATGAGGGAGCAAGATGTGCCACCCTCCACTACACAGCGCATTATTTTGCGTTTTCTCATTAATGAAGGCTTAAAATCGATTGAAATTTTATAAACAGAATTCGGTGATGCTACTCTTAGTAAGACCCAATTGTTTGATTGGGCCCAAAAGTTCCATGACGGTCAAGATAGGTTGGAAAATGAATGTCATTAACGGCATCCTGCAACAAGCATCAACGAAAATAATATTCAAGCCATGAGAGACCTTTTGAAGGATGACCGCCGCATTATAGTAGCCGAAATTGCTTCAGTGGTTGGTATTAGTCTTGGAAGTGCCCGTACTATTCAGCTAAAGCTGCTAACCGCAACATAATACAAAGAAAACCGATGTATGTCTTTCTTTTTCATGAAAACACGGCCGCATACATCAGCCGTAACTCGTGCTAAACTCGACCAATTGCACTGGAGTCCAGATTTGTCCTCATGTGACATGTGTGAGGTCAATGATTTGACGATGATGCTGCAGTCAAAAGAATATTTGCGCAAATGGCTAGGAGCAGCCGACTTCTTTCTTCAGTGACGGAATTAATAAGCTTGTAAACCGATGGAATAAATGTGTTTCTAATGAAGGACACTATGTTGAAAGATAATATACTTAATTTGTATTTTTTTGTATACAAATTATTGATTATATTAATAAATCTGTACAACAAAATTCCGGCTTATATTTAATTTTTGATGACCGTCGTATTTTATTTATACTATACAAAATACTGTAAATAAAAGGATCAGATATGTGCTATTTTTTCATTGGATTTTTTTTTATGGGAATGATTTGCAGCATAAATTGTTTATGATTTTTATTTGACCAGAATATCAACACCGTATCTCTTATGGACAGAATTACACCTTGGTTACTGGTTTCCAGTCCTCGAATTGATATTTGATTTCGTGTAACTGGTAAGTAAAATTTGCAATGATCACATTGTTTTCAAAAACATATCTACTTTCTAATAATATGAATCTGTGCAAGTTTCTTCTTTTTATGTTTCCATAGCTAAATGGAACCCTTATAATTTCGTTTAGTCCGTCTGTTCTTCTATCTCTCTGTATGTCACAGCCATACATAAGTATGTGTGAAACGATGTGTTGTCTTACAAAAACAAAATTCCTCTGCTGATTCTGCCCCTTATCTATACTAATATTATAAAGAGATAGATTGACTTTTGTAACTTTGTTTATATGTGGAGAGTAATCTCCGGAGCAACTGTACCTGTTTGAAAAATTCTTTCACCGATTGAAATTATTCCAGACGGACATAGGCTACATATATTATGTATCCAACCCGAGCAAAGTTAGGACGGATCGCTAGTATTCTTCCGCACCTATCTCGTAAATTAGCCTAGTATCTACTACCCTTGACTTGTGTTAATCGTTCATTTTTAAAAATTCGATCATTCAAATATTGATTTGAAAAATGTTTCGGTCAAATGATCCAATGAATCATTGATAGTAATCAGATATAATCAAGTTTTTGTTTGAAATGAAAGATCGAAGTATTTATACGGGGCATTCTACGATAAGAGGTTTTGAGTCCACATATAGACGATGCGGCCAAGGGGAAAAGCTGGAGTTTTTTGATTAAACATATATTACGATTTTAGTCCCTTTTATGTACGCATTCACGTAAGGCCAAGTCACTTTATACATATTTAGTTAATTTTTAGAAGGCCAGGGTAAATACATCAGGCAGGGTAAAAACATCGAGATCAAGGTAGATACTTTTTTTTACCATGGGAGAGACTGACGTAATAATAATAGTAACAATGAATAAAATCAACTTTTATTAAACATTGTACTTAACTTATAATCAGAGCCTTATAATATATTTTCGTATTACAGCCTTTCTTTAAAACTAAAACTAGAGTTTTAGTGTCTGCGACAAAAATATAAGTGAAACCTGAAATAGTATCTTCAACAAATAATAAAGTATTCTTTTAGCAATCCTAATTAAGTAGACTAGTGGTTTTTAAATGATAATCTGACGTGTGATAATTGGAATAATTTTCATATTACCTATACTCATATTATACCTTTCATTAAATCAACAAGTTATTCTCGTCTCTATATGAACAAAAAAAAATATACTTAAGCTTTCTCAAATACATCCACCGCCTTTTTAAAGGAGTAGAACATCCACTGCCCTTTATAAATGAGATTTGGTGTAGAGAGTGTCTCGGCAATGTCTGGTCCTTTGAGGCAAATTAAATATCTTGTTCATCAACTTTATATAATTTTCCAGTTTTATTGCCTATTTTACAGAAAACTACCTGGATCTCGTCATCTTCCAAACTCATACACATCACACAACTCTTCTATTAAAATACTCTCGCTGCATTTGTGCATCATCATCCGAAATATTTAGATGGCTTTACCAGAAGATTAGTAACATTTTGAAGGGCAAGTCGTTGCCTACGCTCTCTTGCTTTCTTTTCTACATGTTTCGTGTCTTATGTTGCTCTCTGGGAGTCATTTCATCGACAGTTCTTATCTTTTTATTTTGCAATGCATACTTTTCTGGATCTTTTTCAATTATTTGATAGCGTAATCTCTCTACTTGACGCTTTTACTCTAATCGTTTTTCATGTGTTAACTTTTTGCGTGGTGCCATGATTTTTAACAATATTATGGGACCAATCTCGAGGAAAAAATCTATTAATTAAAAAAAATCATTAAAATCGTATCGTAAACAAAGAAGTTACCCGCGAACGCAAAAAAAACATATGACGAATGAACTGATAACCTCCTTTACTTGTTTACCATACGCCTTTTCTTTTACCATGATAATAGGCATGATGACAGATTTTGAAATCCCCTTCTATAATGTAGGTACACGTCTATTATTTCGGAAGAAAATATTATTTCAGCAATATACTAAGTATTACGGACTTTACGGACGAGCTACCGGACATAGAGCTTTCCGAAATCGGGATGGCTCTTACGAAGCTTAAAAACAACATGGCCCCTAGGGATGACGGCATTACCTCTGAGCTTTTAAGAGCTGGTGGGTATCATTCTGGAACAGCTTCGGAAGCTATTTAAAGCTGTCATCGAAAAAGGTAAAATGCTCGAGGCGCGGTCTAGGAGTGTGGTCACCTTGTTCTTCAAAAAAGACGATAAAACGCTTCTAAAGAACTACAGGCCGATATCACTTCTGAGCCACGTATATAAGTTGTTTTCAAGAGTCATCTCGAATCGTCTTGCCCGAAGATTTGACGAATTTCAACCTCCTGAGCAGGCTGGGTTTCGAAAAGGCTACAGCACCGTAGACCACATACATACGCTGCGGCAGATTGTACAGAAGACCGAAGAGTACAATCGCTTTCTTTGCTTGGCGTTTGTGGACTACGAGAAACCTTTCGACTCCGTCGAAACCTGGGCTATTCTAGAGTCCCTGCAGCGATGCCAAGTTGATTGGCGCTACATCGAGGTGTTGAAGTGTCTGTATAAAACCGCAACCATGACCGTACAAATCCAAGATGTCCAGACAAGACCAATCCTTTTGCAGCGTGAAGTGAGACAAGGAGATGTTATCTCTCCGAAGCTGTTCATCAACGCATTGGAGGACGTCGTCAAAACACTGGACTGGAACGATCTGGGCATAAATATCAATGGTGAGTACATTTCACACCTACGATTCACAGACACCATAGTTATAATGGCAGAGTCGCCGCAGGACTTGTCAGAGATGTTGCGGAGCCTAAGTATTTCTTCCAGACTGGTGGGTCTGGGAATAAACTTGGACAAGACGAAAGTCATGCTAAATTAATTCGTAGACCCAACCCCAATTACAGTCGATAATGTCAGCATCGAAGTTGTTCAGGAATACATCTATCTAGGACAAGTTATTCAACTGGGTAGTAACAACTTCGACAAAGAGGCTGACAGAAGAATACGTTTGGGTTGGGCAGCATTTGGTGAATTAAGTCGATTCTTTGAGTCACCACTGCCTCAGTGCCTAAAGTCCAAAGTGTATAACCAGTGCATCCTCTCGGTCCTGACCTATGGGGCGGAAACATGGACACTGACAAAAGGCCTCATCCATAAATTCCAAGTTGCACAGCGAGCTATGGAAAGTGCTATGCTCGGAGTTTCTCTGAAGGATAGAATCCGAAACGAGGATATCCGACGGAGAACTAAAGTGACCGACATAGCCTTGAGAATAAGCAAGCTGAAGTGGCAGTGGGCGGGGCACATATGTCGCAGAGCCGATGGACGTTGGGGTAGATGGGTTCTGGAGTGGAGACCACGTTCAAGACGTCCCGTAGGACGGCCTCCCGCTAGGTGGACCGACGACCTGAAGAGAGTGGCGGGAAGCCGATGGATGTGGAGAGCCGAGGACCGGATATGGTGGCACAATATTGGAAAGGTTTATGTCCAGCAGTGGACGAACACGGGCTGATGATGATGAAACTAAGTTTTAACGTCAAATATTGCAATTTTTACTACGTAATTTGGATTAAGCGCGAAAACGCTAGTAGGTGTAATGGCATCCGCTTGTGACGTCACGCCTAGGTAAATATTGTTCTAAATTACGTGTAAGAGTTACATTCACAAAGTAGACACAATACAAAAGTTATATTTACCTAGGCGTGACGTCATTCGCACTGATTGGTATTTCAGTAAACATGGCTGATTGCAGTATTTTATACTTTTATTTTATTAAAAATATTATTAATCTCATTATCTAAATTAAAGCTAAGTCGTTATTTAGAATCGTTTCAACATATATTTTTTACTTACTTACTTTAATACCATCATCATGCCTATTTAAAACCTTTCTTGAGAACGTTGATAGAAGTTAACTATATCTGAATTAGTGTCGTCAACTCACCTGCTAAGTCTGACGAATGCTATCGATGAGAAAATCTTTACCTTAAGATACTGAGGTTTGAATGGTACCTATTGAGTAAATGAATAGGCACAGTATGGGTTTAAAACCGTACAACTGTCAGCATGTCAATAATACAACACAGTATTATTAGACACCTTGGTATGATCAGATTCATTCTGGTACGTTCCTGAGCTACTGTTGTATCTAAGCTATAATGGGTTTAATCCCCTTAGTGGCCTCCTCCATCCTCTTACAGCCACCCCGGACCTCACAACAGATATCTAGTAACTGTTATTCAACATTGATCCATTATCAATGTGCTTACAAAATATTCACATATGTAATGTCGTCTGCTTAACTGAGAACCCGAAGGTTTGATTCCTTCGGGGTTGTCTTGATATCGATACGTCGTATATATAAATTGTGTACTGATAATTTTGCTAACACAGCAATGTGGGTATAGACATGAAATAACTTGTGTGTTACGAATTTATATCAGGACAGCCCCGAAGGAATAAAACCTTCGGGTTAAGTATAAAGTTTAGTGTTACGCAAAAGTGTGAACAGTGAATTTACCATCTGCCCCTGAACCATAGGCCGTAGCTACAGCCCTGGCTATAACGTAAATAGGTATGTAATTATTTTAATGTAAAATAATTTGTATTATTAGTGTAAAGGAAAGAATACATATTGTTATTTTAATAATACCATTTATTTCACGGTTAGAGCTAGCACATATATAGTGTATAATTTTCATCAAGGATAAAATTATTTATTTATATGGTTAACTCTTAGTATTGTAAATGACTACATTAACAAACTATAATCTAAGGTAAAATTTTGTATAATTTTCAACAATAATAGGTAGAGGACAAATTCATAGCAATGAAATAAATTATAGTATTAAATTGTAGTACTATATAATAATATACTTTGACATTTTAGAATGAATTCATAATTATAAATTATACTTTCTAAAAGATCTAAACTATCACATATGTATACAGTTTCTTTGTAAGACATTTACTAGACATTTTATTGGCAAGATAATGAAACAAGAAATAAAATACATCCATTTTTTATAAATTCTAAATATAGAGAGTGAAGAGATAAGAGAGATAAAATATTAATTATTGCAAAAGCTAGGAAATAAAGCAATTTGCCATACTACAACGAATAGCAAACTGGCATACTCAACATAGTCACCACCTCATGCTATGTTCTTGAAACACGGCAGGGTAGTAAACGTATCATCAGTGGTAAGATCATCCACGAACACTCATAGAGATTACCATTATATTTCCCAATTTTGTTGTATTTAAAACACAAAATATTTAACATTGGCATACACAAAATATCTACACAATTGTGCGCACTTTTGTACTTTAAAAAATAAGATTCACATAAATATGCAATAGGAGTCCAATAAAGCAGTCACTGTTTATACACACACTGCAAGCACATGTTTTTTGCAATTAATTTTGAAAACATATCTACTTCAACCATCAGCACAATCTCACTTTGTTAACACATCTGTCCATGAAATTCTTCTTTCTTTTCGTTTGTGTTGCTGCATCTAGAGGCGTGGAAAAGGAGAGTCGTGTATTTGTATTTTCATCTGTTTCCAATATGCCTTCACAACTATGACATTTGCGTGAAGATTTGTCTAATTCCTTAGGGTCTATATCATTACTTTGAGATAGACGTTCAGGCAAACTAAGTAGTGATTTTTCTGGAGATGCCGTTTTAGATGTGTTACTACTACTACTATTGGAAAGCTGATTGCAGCTCTGTGTTGTTGGACTAGTTTTTTGTAAGGATGATTGGCAGCGTCTTCGTGGTCTGTGAATCAATAAAAAATTTGTAAAATTTCACAAATATATTTTTGTATAAACTGCGTATAAGGGGTAGATCATTGTTATCTGAATATGTTTTGGGAACATCATAAAATATGCAAATTAACTTATTTCATAATCGGTTTCAAAAAAAGAGTAGTTGCTAAATTCGTCAGAATGTTATAAACTTTTAAGCTTTCGCGTTGCATTATAAAATATCTAAAACAGGAAATTTAACGCTATTAGCTTTTATTTTGGCTCGACGTTTCGACCGAGTTGCATCGGCCGTGGTCTTAAGTGAACTCGAATTTTTACTCGTCAGAATCTTTTTTATGGGTATTCAGCGATAATTGTTTACCACGTGGACCGATTTCGATGATTTTTTTTGTTTGGAAAGGTATATGTCCAGGGTAGTCCCATAGAAATTTTGTTAGGATTTGATGATGGAATATTGCTTAGACAAATGAAATTTTCAATGATATATATACTTTGATGATCCTTTTATTCGTTACTGCGTTCCAGAATTGGAAAAAAGCATAATTATAAACCTACCTTAAATATTAATTTAGGGCAAGGCCGCCCTAAAGGGGAAAATAAGTAGGTAAATTTTTAAGAAAAAAAATAAAAGGACTTCAGAATAAAATCTGAAAAGAATGAAATAATTATCTTTACTAATAAAAAATAACTTCTTAAATGATACAAACACCTATATAATTAAACTTGACAGTTTCAGGTCGATGTCGAGCCTACCAAATAAATATTTTAATAAATATTTTAAACTGTGTAACTAGGCGATATTAATATTGCTTAGAATTTAGGATTAATTTTGACAAGTTTTGTAGTCTTATGTTAAATAATTAATAAATACGTCATATTAATAGTACAAATTATAAAAATAAACATACCTAACAGGCGGCAGTGTGTGTACGTGCGGCTCTAGTCAATCTGCTTTGTCACTACCTCGACTTTCACAAGAGGCCATACGTTGGTAGTTAGGTGGGCCGCGTCCTATAGTCGCAGTACTAGGAGTCTGCGTATCACCACGACCTCGTAGAGGACCATCAAGTCGATTGGCCAGATTGGACTTGCCACGGAGAAAACTGAAATTTGAGCGTAGTCGATAGGTATGACATAAATTTAGATACTCAATCGAGAAACGCAATATTAAAATTGTTGTCAACTTAAGAAATTCAATCAGAAAATGTTATTACTAAACAGTACCTACGGCGATTTCCTTATATTATGACCGCAATGAAACATTGCTTATAATCCGTTACTGAAAAGTTATGGTCATGTCTAACCAATATGTCAAGTCTATATTACGTGTAGTGTATCTGTACATTGTGTAGTGTATCTATAGGTATTACTTGATCTTAATGTCATTCCTCACAGTCACATATGCATTTTTAAATAATTATTTATTTGTTACCTCGGCAAAATTTCTATCAAAATTGAGTACCTATACGTGTATGCGTACAATATGTAGGTATACCTTTCTAGTTTCTCAACGCATGCATCTTGATAATCGTGGATCCACCGCACGCCATTAAAGTGACATACTGCGCGCATGTCTTCAGGAAGTTCTTCGAGTTCAGGCCACTCGAAGTTATCGATAATTGGTACAATATTGCATTGTGATTGTAAAGCTGCCACTATTTCCTAAAAACAACAATAGTTATCACTAAAATTTTTTTCCATAAAATTAACATTCTCATAAATTCAATAAATTCAAAGAATTTAAATTTTAAAATAAAAAAAAGTGTTATTTTATTTATAGATGCTGTTTAATATTTGTATTGTGAAAATCTAATGGACTTAAATTCTACTTACCCTATGAACCCAGTCTTTTTGGTCGGTATCGTGTTTACATCTATCGAGTGCACGCGGTGTAAGTACCAACAAGAAGTGTTTGGCTTGACGTATACTTTGTAGTAGACTGTTGTCGAATTTACCGGCTTCAAGTCTTTCAACATCTATGAACACTGTAAATCCTCGAAGTTGAAGATGTACTTTGAGTAAACTTGCTAATTGCGAACCGTTTGATCGCCTATAACTTACGAAAACATCCAAGTTTTTTTCCATATTTTCTTCACCTTTACTAGGTAGAGTGCTCTCGTATACTGTAAAAAATATTGAAGCATAATGTTGTACATATCTTGATAAAATATAATGGATCAAAAGCAGATAATGTACGTATATATTATTTTTTAAGACATTCAGTGGTAAATTTAATAATAATATTTATTTATACAATGACGCTTAACACACTAACATCATAAATCAAATTACCAAGACACTTATTACATAACATAATAGAAATATTTAAAATAAATATAATTATTATTATTAGCTTTCTAAGCGGCAACTTTGCGGAAGTCTATTATTTAAGATATAGATAAGATAAATAAAGATTATAATTATTGTACAATATCAAAAGCTTAGGTATTTATAAAAAGCGATACTCTGAAATACGATTTTTTTTCTTTTTAAATACAAACATAAATAAATCAAAAAATAACAACAGTGAAATCTTATTTTACATGCCATAACAACGACACTGTTTGATCAACAGAAAGTTCATTATTATATAAGTATTAAAATGTGTTAATGTGATCTGTGAAGGGCCCCACACTAGGCCAAACCTGTGTCGTGGGGACCAAGTTTGTATGTACATGTGTTTGTATGTACATATATATTTTTTAGCTATCTTCCGGCCAAAGCCTCAAATTTGTTAATCGAGACGTTTCGGTCAACAAATTTGAAGGATCAGATTGTCAGCTACTCCGGAATTTTCCGACGATGCTTCATTAAGAAGCAAAACACGTGCCCATCAAAATGTTTGTAGCTTTGGTGAAAGATAGCTAAAAATATAATGTACAATTGACCACTTAGGATGGATTTTCGGAAATTAACATCTGAGTCTAAACAAGACTTTATAGAGTAAATATATGAAATATGACTTTATAGAGTAAATTATAAATACTAAAATGTAACGTAAATAATAATCTGTAAGTAGGTGCAAAAGATAGTATTTATATTACCTTTAATTGCATTAAGAATCCGTAGCCGGTGTATGCTGTTGGCAATCCCGCATTCATTTTCTAATTGCTCGTCACTGAGCCCACGAATGGACTCCTTATCCACTCCTGCGTTTAACATTGAATATGTGTAGATTGTGTACTCCGGACCGATGCTTTGTAAAAATTCATTTAGACTGCCAGTATCTCTTGAACTGTAATCTGCCATTTTCTTTAATTGCTGAAGTTCCCGAGTGAATCTGTAGGGTAGTACAGTAACTACATTAAGTGTATTGCAATTTTAAAACTGAAAAATTATAATATCTTCAAATAATATTTCGTAGTTACTAAAAAAACCGTTAAATACCTTTTTCTTTTGATTCCATTTTGAAGACCGATATCTTCCTTCAGATTGTTATCTGTTAGTTGTAGTAATAAATCTCCATCTACTCTACTTTCGTAAAAATTATTTGCATATTCAGAGAACCCTATTTGTTTTACCCATTCCCGAACATCTTCTATAGACCATAGAGGAACTTGTTGCGAAAGTTTATGCGGTACTTCCTCCCCCATTAGTCGTAAAGCTTGGGCAGCATATTTAGATGCTACAGCGTTCGGGCAACTAGCTACATTCTTTAACGACTCTATTGCTCCTATTTCTCTAAATATTTCGGTATTTCCTTGCTGCTTTTTTATGCCGGCTTCCATACAAAAGTGAAAAGCGGCCAAATTTCGGGCTTCCTCCCTCTTTGAACTTAACACAGGCACAAGCCTTTGTAACCAATTTTTGCTTTGACCATGAGCATGTGCAAGATTTGATCGGGCAAATTCGGATGGGTTATGTGAAGTTACAAATGGTTCTACTAAATCTAAAGTACCGGATTTAAGAACAGCTGCTTCAGTTTCTTTATTTGCTACCAGTACAGCAATAGCTAAACAAGCATAGTATTTTATGTTGTCATCATTATGAAAAGCTAAAGGAAATAGCCACATCGGTACTTTTCTCTTTATCATGGCTTCTTGATTTTCTGCTCCACCGTATAGTGAAAGATTAGCGAGAGCGGTTGCACAATGCCTCAGAGTTTCAACGTCATTTTTCCTACATTCAAACAAAACAGCATCTAAACCTCCAAGCTTAATGACATCACTGCATGTACCTTCACTGTGTTTGAATAGGTGTTCTAAAATTCCTGTTCCTACTCTGGAATGATCCACAGAGTTGGCGTGTTTTGTACAAACACATGCTACGTTAACCACTTTTTCGAGACCATTTTCTACTACATGTGCTCTATTCTCTGTTGTGAGGCACTGTTCTAGAAGTTTAGCAGAAGAAAATTGCAAATCGGGAATACTTGATTCTAAGCAATTTTCCATTAGAATGTCAAGACCACCAGAATTTCTCAAAACATTACAAAGAGAATATCCAAGTTCATGTCCATATGTTGGAACAGCCCATGCTCTTCTTAGTATTTCGTTTAGTTTATCGAAATGTACTGATGCGTTTTTCATATCTATTTGGTTATTTTTTATCGAAGAAATAAAAGCATTCATACGTGAAGAATATTTCTGGATCGCCATATCTACATCTTTCTGATTTGAATTTCCATTTAGCCTGTCTAAGTCATCACACGTTAAATTTGTTAAATCTTCATCTCCTGGTTTTATGGTTCCGTTTAACAATTGACTCATCTGAAATAATAAAAAAAATTCTTATAAATTAATATTGAAAGAGACGTAAATTTATTGTACGAAGTTTCGGTATTGTACGTGTACCTAGTTATAATAGTCTACAATACAATTTTTCTTCGTGAGCATAACTTTTATTTTAGATAAGGTTCATAACAATATTTGTTTTTACGCTACAGGTACCTGCATTCAATTTGCACTTTTTTTGGACATTTTGCGGATAGTGAATGGTAATTTGAAAAACGGCTGTGATAGACAGACAAAAAGACGGACACTGACATCACATAAGTGTTCCTTATTGCCAACTTTGGAACGGAATACTACAAATCAACAACGTTTATATACATATTATGACAAACACTAAACAGGATATCAGGTAGAATGAATGAAGAATATATTAAATATTATGATGTTTTTAAATAATAAATGTCGACGTCAGAATGAAAGAAACTCAAAAAATTTGGAACCAAGTGCGTGTTAGGCAATGCGCAATGTAGGGTTCCGTAGTTTCCCGTCACAATATGCGTACTTAGAAGGCTTTATGGAATTTTTACGAAATTTTTACATAAGCAAGTACATTTTATAGCTTGGTCGACTGTTACTACTTAGCTTGTAAAGCCTACTTAGCTGTCATAGTTTTCCTTTTAACTTCGTTATACATATATACTACTACCGTAAATTTTACATATCCAAAAACAACGGTTTAGCTGTTAGGGGGGCCCTCCCTCCTAAGAGCTAAACCGTTGCGAGGAAGGTGACTTGACTAACAAAAACGACCACTTTAAAGTTAAATGTTTCGCAAACAGATCCCTGATTAGAAAAAATGTTCTTCACATATCCTTAATATTTTTGGGAAACTATTCCAACGACACTCCGCACAATGGAATAGACGAGTAAAACAATCATCTTTATTTTCCGTGTATGGGGAGATACTCGAAAAAAAGACTTTTTAAGATTTTAGTTCACAACTTTGTGGGGGTGATTAGTATGTATAACTATGCCAGATTACAGCTTTTTAATACCAAAAATCTCCTAAGTTAAACAGCAGACAAGCGGACAGACGGAAATATCGAAACTATAAGGGTTCCTTGTTGACTAGGGAATCCTAAAAAAGTAATTTTAGAAATCAATATGAACTACCGTTTTTTAAATTAATCAAAAAATCGATTGACAAATAGGCGAATGGGATTCGATTCCATTAAATTTACTTTTAAAGATTTAATTTGGAATCTGTCCAAGTAATTTGTCACTAGTATGTGGACGATCTATGGAAATAACAGAGGAACGCATAAAAAACGGTGTTCCTAACGAAGCTGTAATGTATTCACGTATCTACACACCTACATAGTCAATATTAATAGTAAATTTATTATTAATATTGAATGTGTTATATTGAAGTTTAATAAATAATAATAAAACAAAATGTTTAATATATATTATATTTTCTAATATTACACAATCCTCTGTGCATTTACACATATGAGCAGTTTTAATTTTTCATTAATACGACTTCTTTTTGAAATATCAGTAAGAAGTCAAGAAAGATGTTCTGCAGCGCGGAGTGAATACTATGGAGAACTGTACGAGAGTAGCGCGTCCGTCTCTGATACTGAGAGCGATTTTAATGAATTGCCACACTCGGGTCAGGGACTGGAGGATGCCATTAGTATGAAAGAGATTGAAAAAGTGATAAGAAGTCTGAAATGTGGAAAGGCTGCGTGAAGTGATGAGGTGACTGCTGAGATGATCAAGTATGGTGGTCCTAGGGTCTGGGATATCTTCTGTGCTCTGTGCAACCTTTGTTGGCAGAAGGGAGAGGTGCCAGAGGACTGGCGACATAGTGCCTCTATATATAAGGAAAGATTCTCAGTTGGATTGTGCGTGCTATAGGCCCATCAGCTTGGCCAACTTAGCAAGTAAAGTCTATACGAAGGTATTGACTGAACGTGTGAAAGAAATTTCTCAAAGATCTTTGTAGGAAGCGCAAAGTGGTTTAAGGAACGGTAGGGGTTGTATGGATTACATTTTCTCGTTTCGCGTTATCTTAGGGAAGTTTCTGGCCAGAGGTCAGAGTTTTTGTGGATCTTGAAAAAGTATTCGATAGAGTAATGCGAAAGAAACTGTGGAGTCTTCTGCCTGGATATGGCGTGGAGGACCCTTACTGCAGGCTGTGAGGTCATTATTCGAGGCCACAGAGCCTGTGTAAGAATAGATGGTGACATGTCGCCCTGGTTCGAAGTCTGTTCAGGCGTCAGACAGGGCTGGGTGATGACTGCCTGGATATTCGTGCTGTATTTGGGCAGTTGCCTCCAGACATTGAAAAGTAGTATGAGTGGTATGATATGTGATTATGAGTGGTATGATATGTGATGGTACAGTGGTAAACTGCCTATTGTACGCTGATGATGCTGTGCTTATAGCACCATCAGAAGTGGAGTTGCAGACACTAGTTACGTCCATGAAAGAAGACTGTGAAGTGACAGGATGATTGAATATGAATAAAACTAAGGTTCTGGTGTTTGAAAGAAAAGATGTACAGATAAAGTGTGATATATGAGTAAATGGAAAATGTCTAGAACAAGTGAACGAAATTGTATATCTGGGGAGTGCGTTTTCGAGGGATGGAAGATGTGAGTTGGATGTGGAGAGACGGGTAGCACCCGGCAATAAAATGAATGGTGCTTTGTCCGCATTAGTAAGTGCAGTGCAGTGTGAATATATCTAATTAAGCCAAAATAGCCATATACAATGCGGTGTTGGTGCCAACTTTATTGTACGGTAGTGTGGCCTGGATATGCCTGAAATCGAGTGAAAGTAAGATAAATGCAGTAGAAATGCGATCTCTTAGCAATATGTGCGATGTCACCCTTGCGGACAAAATAAGCAATGAAGAGACACGCAGTATGACAGGGTTGCACGACAGTGTTATTGTAACTGTAAAAATGAAGAAAGGAATGCTAAGATGGTTCGGGCACATGGAAAGAACGAGTGATGAAAGACTGACGAAGAAAATCTATAGAGCAAAAGTGAGTGGTAAAAGAAGCCAAGGAAGACCAAAGCTGACTTATGAAGATCTAATAGCTAGAGTGTTAGCCGACGGAAGTGTCAAAAGCACTCGCATACCTAGGCGAAAATGTGTCAGGAGAATGATGAGATTCGAGGAAGCGAAAGAATTATGTAAGGACCGCGACGCTTGGCGCTCATTCTTCTCTGACTACCCCATTAGGGATACAGCGTGAGGATATGTACTAGGCATGCCTTTTAAGTTCTGTCGTTTCCTTATTTCCCGGCAATTTTGAATTTGGAACTGTACTATATTCGAATGTGTTTAAATTTTGAATCTCAAAACAGTTGAAAGTATTAGGATTAATGCTATTGTTTAGTCACAGCGTCGATTGGAATCTGTCAGGTTACGTACGGAAATGAATCTTTCTAAGGAAAATGTTCGTGCAATAATTTTCTACAACTTTAGAAGAGGCCTGACACGGCTTCAGTGTTTTGAAGAGCTAACATCTGTGTTCAGTGATGAAGCCCCATGTCTGCGGACTGTCGAACGCTGATATTTAGAATTCCAGCGTGGACATACTAGTATTAGTGACAAATCTCGCGAAGGACGCCCAAAATCCGCCTTCACTGAAGATAACATCATTGCTGTGAGACAACTAATTCTCGAAGATCGTCATGTGACGTATCGTGAGATAGAGGCTCTATTAGGCATCTCAGGGACAACCATTCAGAAGATCTTGTATGAAGCGCTTGGTGTGAGAAAGCTAGTTTGCCGTTGGATACCGCATCTGCTTTCCGACGATCACAAGGCGGCCCGCGTCAGATGGTGTAAGAAAACTCTGCAAAGGTTCAACCGAGGAGAGTCAAATCACGTCTACGACATCATCAGTGGTGACGAATCTTGGATCTATGCCTATGATCCTGATGCCAAACAACAATCTACAATCTGGGTCTTTCAAGACGAGCCAAAGCCGACTAAAGTTGTTCGTTCTCGAAGCACTTCAAAGAAGATGGTGGCCACGTTCGTTGGAAAAACCGGCCATGTTGCGACTATTGCACTTGAAGATCGTAGAACGGTTAACGCAGAGTGGTTTACCACAGTTTGTTTACCACAAGTCATCGCCGAACTTCGAAAATCTAACTCAAAGCGACGCATCATCTTGCACCACGACAACGCAAGCTCACACAGCGCTCGTCAAACGATTGAGTATTTGAAGCAGGAAAAAGTAGAAATTCTTGACCATCCTCCATACAGTCCTGACCTAAGCCCTAACGATTTCTTTACATTTCCTAAAATTAAGAAAAGTCTTCGTGGTCAAAGGTTCCAGTCCGGTGAAGAAGCAGTCGACGCTTTCAAGTCAGCCATTTTGAACACCCCAACTTTAGAGTGGAATAAATGTTATAATAACTGGTTTGAGCGAATGGAAAAGTGTATTAAGCTACGTGGTGAATACTTTGAAAAACAATAAAAAGTACTATAAGGTTCTAGTTGTGTTTTTTCTTCAAACGACAAAACTTAAAAGGCATGCCTCGTATGTATGTAAATCAAGAAAGTTAGGAGCGGTCAATAAAATTATAAAGTTTGTTATAACCTTGACAAAAGTCGAGGAAATTTCATTAATCAATTCGTAATTATCCCAAATGAGTTTCAATAAAAATGATATTAATTATAATTTGCAAACAAAATGAATCAAATAATAGTGAAACTGCAGTAAAAATGGTGTTTTTACATTTTTATTAAACTACGTATTATTTCATAATTATTTACATAATACAGCTTAACACATCTGACAAATGTGATATTAATAAAATTTTTTTTTTCGTTATGAAGTCTGTGGTTAGGATAGGGATCTGTGGTAAGTGGTAACCAATTAAATGTCAGGGACATTTTATCTTGTTTAAAGTATAATGGATATCATTGTAAAAAAATAGAAATTTGCTTAACTGCTTAACTACTGACCTGTGAGGAAAGTAATGTAGATTTGGTTGACAAATTCTTGCTAGAAATAGTCATATTTGAATGAGCAACACTGGAGTGTTCCTTGTGACTAAATAGTCCACTAGAAGTGACGGTCTGACGCGCTTGTGCTGAAGCCATGGCTTTCTTCTCGGCGCTGAACGCCTCTGTTTGTAGTCTGGAACTCGATGTTGACATGTTGTTAGCTTCTTGTGCTGTTACTTCTCCAGCCTTTAAAGATCGTTGTTCCTGGAATTACAAAACAATTGATGCTAAATAATGAGTAACGACTTACCAATAAATTCATACGCTACACTTGATGGAATTCACACTTGTTAATAAATGTCACAAATAATGGAAAATTTCTAAATTAAATTTTGCGTAGGTGTTCCAATTTAGTCTGGAAACGTCTTGCAGCTTGACCTCAGAATGAGATGAACTCGTTATCACTAAAATCACTGTTATGTTTAACGAAACTTGGCACACTTTTTTTCACTATGATTCATTAAACAAATATTTTGATAGTTACAGCAATAGCGATACGCAATTTGGGTCTTGAGCGTCGTCGTCTCGAAGACATGATTATTCGTTCGAATCAAGTCGCAACATGATCGTTCCCGAATGAAAACTACTTTTATAATGGAAAAAATAGTCCTACGTCATGTCTCAGAGTGTATGTTCCATAGTTCCTATTGGATACAGGCCAATCCAATGAAAGTCGTGGGTTCTCAGTGATAATTTTAAAAGTTTGTGTACAGATATCACGTGTCCTGAAGGTCTTTCAATAAAATTGTCGGAAAATTGACTCTCACCAAAGGACTTAAGTGTTGAGGAGGGAAGCGCGACAGGACGCCACGATTTACCGGCCACGGGGCCGACCCCCCACCAGACATTCCGTTTCTATATTTAAAATCGACTATTCGTGTACTCGTTGCGCGCACGCGCAATACTAGACTTCCGCGTGTGCTCGCGCTCACGACGGTCCGACACCGACTGAGAGAAACGTATGGCGTACGAGGCGATAAGCGCACGTAGATAAATGAACTCACCGCCCCCAGTGATCCTCCGCGACGCAGTATCCTGCTAGTCCATGCGACGATCCGTGTACCCATTGTGCGGTTACCACGCAGTGCGACGCTTGCGTGTTTTTAACAACATTGCAGTTTGGATGTAATCGTGACAAAGATTCATACCATACTGACTATTCAGCGGCGCCGTTAAGGCGCTGTTGTAGGAATATCGATCGGCAGCGGTCACGCGAGGTCACGTCCTTCGGCGCGCCTTTCTGACTCCGTCGCCGCCAGTTGCACGAATGAGGACACACTTGTACTAACTTTACTGTTGAGTCTAGCAAGCTAGTAGTTTACTGAACATTGTAGTTGTTATTTACAATAGAATCTACTTACTTGAAGATAAGCAGCATTTTGTTCCGCATGCAAACCCTCAGCCTGTAGCAAACGATGTGATGCCCCCGCTGCACTACGTTCTGCGTATTCCATTCCGCCTTGTTGTAAACGACGCATTCTCGCACTATTAGCTGCTGATCTTGAAGCACTATATCCATCAGTGACAACTCGAGTTGAACTTGCTGATGTCACTCTAGCAGCACTGTATTTCAATTCATTCGCAGAGCTAGAAGAACCAACCGCTGCAGTACTGGCTGAGAGCAATGGTTTGTCTCCTACAGGAGGTGGAGTATCAGATTCTGGGAATGTCACTAAAGGTCCTTCACCGACAAGTTCACCCATATCACTCATATCACCAATGTCACTCATTTCGCTAAGATCGCGGATGTCAGGCATATGTCGCTCTCCCATGTCATCTTGATCTACTATGTTTTCCATTGAGCTTCTTACTCTGAAAGTAAGAAAAGTTTCGAATTTAAGGAACAGAAAAGTGTAGCATTTAATAACTTTGTAATTAGCTTTTGTACTTCAGTGATAATTATAGTATAAATATTCCAGACGGTTTCGCGGGAGCCGTGGTACTGCTATTGTTTGTCGACGTAGAACTGCAAACACTGAGCGGGGAAACAGCGGGTGGGAATTGGCTGAGGGCCAAGGTCGCTCAGGTGAGCGCGCTTCGACCGGCATGTGGCTAATGGCATAATAAGCAACTTTAATGTTCAGAAAATTGTCTGTGTTATCTTAAACACCTATTGACAAAACATGTGCTGGGTATAAGTTGGCAAATGACTTTTTGTTACGTAAGTAATGTCACTAAAAAATAAATGCAATTACTGTATGTTATGTATTATTAAAAAATATCAAATTATTCAAACCTTTGTCCAAAATTTAATGCAGCCGAACTGCTTAAATTCTTCATCTCGGAGATGGAGCTTTTCAACTCTGTCAAGTCAGACTTCACTGAGCTGGCTTTCATTTCTGAAGTGGCCATATGCTGCAGCCGCTGCGATGTGCTTTGCACTCGTTGACTTGTCGCAGCGCTACTTGAAGTTGTACTTGAAACCATCTGCAACAAATAACAAAAATATAGATATTCTACATTTCGTAATATTTACCGACAAGCCCAACATTATTTATGAAATGCAAATTGCCCTTAAATAACAAATTGTACTGCAAAGGAATTGTAAAGGCATAAAGCTATTTGTAAAAAAACTGTGAACTTAAATACATTAGAGTACATTTTGTGAATCGTAAATATAGGAGACACGTTGTCTGATAATACAGACGTCGTCTGAATTCGTTATCTAGACCAGAACTGTGTAGTTCAGTGCCAATGCTAAAGAAGTTTGGAAGTGCGGGCGTCACGCGTTTTGGCGCACCTACGGTCGAAGAAAATAAAAGCCAGGGCTACGACAAAATAGAAACACTGAAATAACCCAGCTCTTTTAAAAATAGAGAAAGACAGAAAAATTACTAATATCAACTTAATTCTGCCATAAGTACTCGTATATAAGAGATAATAAAATATTTTAATTTCTACATTCATTGGTTTTTTACTACATTAAAAAGGTAAAATATTGTAAATGTCATTAAATATTCCTTATATTTAAGTATTAATAAATACCGCATGGTATTAGTTCAAAGAAATAAAATTCTATTATGTTTGGCAATGGATACTGTGATTGAGAAGCGAATCAAGTGATTCAGTGAACGTGGGCGGGATGCAACAAATGGTCCTAGGCAGTTGTTAAGTAGACGGCAAATTTTCATTTTGCCAAGAACCTTGAACCCCGTGACCGAAACTCGATAGTTTCAATGATTACGACTGCCTCATTTACGATGTTAGTTTTACCTTCAACGTGGGCGATCTAGTGTTGCTTTTAATAAGTATCTACTACGAAATTCTCATAAAATCGTAGAGAATTATAATAAATACGAAAAAATTTAGCTTTTATTATACCTCAAATTTTCTTTTCCAAAGAGTTTAATCGGCTTGAATCTAATTTTTAGGTAGCTACTTAAATATCTCCAAAGGCTTTGGAAAACTGCCGTTCGATTTATTGTTCCTTTTACTGTTAGCCCCTAAAATGTAAAAATGTCTTGGTCTTGGCATTTGTTACAATTCCGCATACAGAGGCGTACAAGTACAATTATTTTCATTTGGTTTGTCAATAATTGCCATTTATATCGGACATTTTACTTCAGTATATTTTTGGTTTTTTACTTACAATACTTAAATGTATAAGGGAAGTTTTTGTTTAACTACTTTAGTGTTCGTGATTTTTTTTTAATGTTTTAAAATTTTCTTTGTATTAGTCTACAGAATTTGAAGCCTTACGCGGCACTCGTAGCATAACTAATAGTGTCATTGGTGTTTGTCAACTTTTGCGATTTGTTCTTAGATGGACGATCACTTAAAGACATATTACGGTCTAAGTACACGTAGGTCACGATAGGCCTGGCACACGTCTTATACAAAGCTGTTTTATATGTCCAAGGGACATTTTACTTTTCGCGCAGATAAACATTAAGACGGCCGAGCACGCTTGCGGACTGTTTTTATGTGATAACGGCACTGTCAAGGGTGACTTCTAAGTATCTGACTTTCTTAGTCTCCAGGGGATGTCTTGTCCGAAAAGTATATCCGTACGGAGGGTATTAGCCTGGCGGGCGCGGTTGATCATTGAGCCCCTCGAGATATACACGGCGGCGCTTTACTCAAGGTTGACTTCGATTCTACATCGGAATCACTCGCCTAGGCTCTTAACCGCGACTTGGAGGAGTTGAACTCTGAGCCGAGTAGGATCTGATGTGAATAGTTCGGTATCGTCTGCGAATAAGGCGAGCTCAACACCATGGGTTTTGAGAATGTCGTTCATGTAGAGTGAGTAGAGAGCCCTGTAGGGCGTCTGCCGTGATAGTGCGGGGAGAGGAGAGCACCCCTTCAACTCTATAGCGGAAGAAGCGGTCCGACAAAAAGTCCAGTTCTATGTGTGATCATCCGACACTCCGAGCCAACGCAGCTCGTATACCGGCCCGCCGTGCCACTTTGTTGAACGCCTTCGCCTCGCTGTTGGACGCACCAGTGTTTAGGTACAAAGCCAAATTGCTCGTCTATGAGAAGACCGGGAGTGTTTTATGTGGGCTTTAAGAATGAGCAGAAGGACCCGTTCGTAATTTTTCCTAATACGCTAAGAGGACTGATGGGACGGTGTAGCTATTGCGATCGGGCAAGATTTCCCCGGTTTTGGTATTGTGATGATGACCGCCTCCTTGTAGGCGGCAGGAAAGACGCGTTTCGCCATGGAGGCATTAGTAATAGCTACCAACAGCGCGAATACACGCATCGAAAAGAATTTAGTTACTCGGTTAGAGATATCATCTCTGAGATAGATTAGAGATACCATCAGGCTTTTGGGTTTAAGAGCCTTGACAAAATGTCTTGAACTTCATCAATCGTCGCCGGTCTGAGTAGAAAGGAGTCGGGCGCAGGCGGAATGGGAGCCTACTTCGCGATGGAGCATGTCTACACGGCCTTTATTTACTGAATGAGAGCTAGGGGAGCCTCCAGAGTTATCGGTCAAGAGTTCGGCTTTATCTATGTCGTCGAAAATGTCTGTCCGTTAGGTTTCGTCAAAGGTGTCATTGTATGGAACGTGTCTGTCTTGAGAGATCAGGCGAACTGCCAATATGCCTGGTGTGTTGGCTCGATCTCACGCATTAGATCGCTCCTCCTATTATCCCTGAGTTCGCCAATTCGGTCTTTAACTTGGCATTGGAGAACGCGTAAGTTATGTCTACTCGTTTCTGAGGGAAATGGAATACGAATCGTAAGCGCGGGTCGCGGTGTTTTTAGCGCTACTAACTGCCAGATATCTCCAGGGAGTTCCCAGCACAGGTCGTATGCCGCCGAGAACTCCGGATAATGACCCTACCTAATCACCGGAAACTTTGTATACTGATAAAGAGCGCTATACATAATAAGCGACTTATACAATTTAGGCAGAGTACTTTTCTGCTTCCAATTGTATGTTTTGGTTATTGAAGTAGTATAATTTTATAAAAGAAATTGTAGTGTTAGATTATGTATATATAATCGTTAAGGGCGGATGGTAACACGTGTCCTACGTTGTACCATATCGCTGCCTGGCTCAATGCCAGACACGCGCACTGCGCCGCAGTGAGTTAACTTTAATTACTAGTTATCTGTTTGTATGTAGTTTAACGCTTTTACATTAAGTATATATTTAGACACTAGGTAACATATGTTCATTTAAGATTTTTTTTACATTCGGCTCAAATCATTATGAACTAAAAGCGACTTATGAGAGAAAAATATTTTGATATCGATATAAATAAACAGATGAAATACTTGATACAGTACTGGTTCAAAAAAAAAACCAATTGGCTAGTATGTAACATAATTATAATGTCATTAGACCAATGTTTTAATTTACTGTCCCGTTGGCGCAGTAGTTTAGCTGTTGCACCCAAGCGCGGAAGGTTTGGGGTTCGATTACCGGTCGTGAATTGTAATTTTTTTTTTGTGATTACAAATTTACATTTGCAGGTCTTTTGTAATAGTTTTTCTCTATTGTATAAACGGTAATTCATATAAGCGTCAAACTTGATTATAGTGCACTCTAAAGTAAAACAACAAATTTTGAAACAAATTCTGGCAAAGAGTGAGTCTGACTCGCGCTAAGGATCGTGAATTGAATAAAAGAACAAATTTTTGGTAAGTAATATGTTCATATTACATAACACAAATGTATTGTCTTGTGTGGGGTACGGAACGCTCAGTACGTGAACCTGACTCGTACTTTACTGATTTTTATTTTGGTTATTAATAAATAAATTAGCGTATTTTATATTGCTTGTGTAATATTTATATTATTTACTACCAGTACCCACTAGGGAATGCAGACCGATAACCGATAATCGGTTATTTATCGATTATCGGTCCATTTTGAAAAACGATAAATATCGAAAGAACAGTCGACAAATATCGGTATTCGACTAATAAAATAACAAATCATATAAGAGTTATATCTCACTCATTAGAGCTGTTTCCGAGATACCACACCAATTAAACATATATATACAGGAGTGGTAAACAAGACTAACCTAAAAATTGAAAGAAAAAAATGGTGTAGGTAATTTGTAAATAGTTCGTAGTAATTGTTTATCTAATTCTTACTGCAAATTATACATAAAATGAAATTTTTCTCTATAAACCAAAGTTTTTACATATTTTTATGTACTTTTTAGGTTAGAATCACGTTTACCACTTAACACAGTCAGGTAAAATCCAACATAGTAAAGGTACATACCTAACCTACACTACCTACTTATTTATGTAGTTCGGTAAATTGTTTTTACGTTAAAAAAAATTAGACAAACTTAAAGTTAACCTGGTAGCGTTAGCGCTTGGGGTCAATATACTACATAAAATGTATGTATTATTATAAAATAACTCATGGTTATAATAATTCCGAAACGTTGATTTGAATATTTTGTGAAACTTAAATTGATTCAGAAACACAATCGATGATTTTAAAAAATACTTTATTTTTTAAGTATTTAAATATTTATTTTTCAATGTAATATAATAGAGAGTAAAGTATGAAATTGCCGTTTTAACGCACTGGCCACTGAATTAAAATTAAATCTGCGTAGTGTCAGATTTCAGTGAAACTTTTTTCACGCGAATACTATAACATTTTAAATTTAAAAAAATCATGATATTTGTTCGATTTTCAATTGTTTTTACATTCACACTGCTCGAAAAACAGCTATTTGAACAATTTTTTGCAGGGAAAAAATTTTCTTCTCGGGAAGTAGTACGAAATGCCCTCACACAGTTTGTGGAGTCCAGCGGTCTTATTCACAAACGTCGGTAACTCAACTTTCCGTATCCGACAGGAAACCTTTCGATGATTTTGTCTATACGCGATTCACAAATCCGAAATCGTATTATATTTATATTATATATATATATCATAATATATATAGTTGTATTCACAAATTCAAGCCGTCGGATTGAATTTATGCTTTTCGACGATCGGCCTTTCCGCCACGAAAAGTTTCCGACGTTTGTGAATAACCCCTGTTCCCCAGAATTCTATCGCAAAGGTTTAAATGATCTTCCGATCATATGGCAAAAATGTATAGACACCGAAGGTAAATACTTTTATTAAATACAAAAAATTGTTTTAATTTTTAATATTGTGGTTCATTCTAGGTAATTGTATAGTTAAACACATCGTATACTCTGTGACAAATATTATAATTACAAAATTTGTAATTGATGAGAAAAGTGAAAATGAAGCTATGATCAGAAGTGTTATAAGAGTTGTATATACATGCAAGTCACGCAATTACACTTCATTTTTATTTGCTAAATTGAATATGTGTCTGTTTATTACGGACGCCCTACAGAATCAATATGTTTAACTGTAGCTGGGTTATTGTAGCTATATTAAATTTTAATTAAAACCGGTTGTTTATTTTAAAATAAACATGCGTACTTACTAATAATAACGTTAGCTCCACTTTCGATTCTGACAATAGATATGTATATACCAGTACATACGTTGACTGTATCTACCTATTATTTAACCCTCACAGACGCAATGCATTTACATTTTATTTATTTTTCACGTAACTCGTACTGGGCGAATTTTAAATAAACCGGCCATTTTATGAACAGATAGAGGCCGTTGCTGAAATAACCTGCTAACTATCTATATATAAACACAAATTACTACTTTGGGCTTCCATTACACAATTATGCCACAAACGAGGCTAATAACTAAGTCTTTATTATGTTTAATAATAAAAATCTCAATTCATATTTAGTAAATATTACTGTGACACTTCTATATTCAAATGACGATATTAAAGAAAAAAATTGAATTTTGAAATATATTTTGAGGCATCAATGAAACAATAGTAAAAACAAATATCTACATATGGACATGTAAACATAATATGCACATTATACTAAGTTGTATAGTGGAAAGTACTTGACGATTTGCTTTATAATAGAAAAATTTTGAATTGACAATATTTAGACTGTGTGCTAAATCAAGAATGCGAGCTTCGCAAAATCTCTTTATATAAGAAAACGCTATGAAAATCAATATAAACATTTTTGTAACGCAGAAGGGTGTATGCACATGACGAATAATTATACCTGCTAATCTCGCGCCTTTATGAAACTCACTTTATACGATTTTTATAGAAGATTACTTGTTATAGCAGATTATTCGCGTTTGAGAAACGCGCGCGAAATTTAAGACAGCTGTGCTTTTTTAACGAACTTCAAAAAAAGGAGTAGGTTCTATGTTCGTCTGTATGTATTTTTTTTGTGTGTTCACAAGGTGTTCACCGATAACTTACGTCGATTTCAAACTTTTTTTTAAGATTAAAAGGCTATACTTCCGAGGTGGTCCCATTTCAATTTCACCCGTATTGGAGCTTGGATTTCGAAGATAGAACAAATAATACCAAATAACGCGAACTGGTTATAACCTTTATTTATATTGATGATTCTCTTGTATATCGTTGCGCTCCAGAATAGAAAAAAGTTAATTGTAGACCTGCCCTAGATATTTATTTAGGCCAAGGTCACTCAAAAGGGAGAACTAAAAACATTCTTAGAAAAGAATTAAACTGCCCTCAAAAAAAAAACACTGAAAAGTACCAAATAACTATCCTTTACTAATCAAAACTCAAGTACAATAAAAATAACTATAAATACGATACACATACATACACACACATAATTAAATTTGACAGTTATTGAAGTCGGTACCAAATCAATGTGCAACAACAGAAAGTTTATTAATTTGTTAGGCTTGGCACCGACTTCAGTAACTGAATAATTTAACTACATATATAGGTATGTGTATCGTATTTACAAAGTTATTTTGATTGTACTTGAGTTTTGATGAGTAAAGAATAGTTATTTTGTACTTTTCACTGTTTTTTTTTGAAGGCAGTTTCATTTTTTTTGTATCGAATTAATATCACAACGCGTCTGTGACATATTATGTAAACTGCAATGCACAGGCGACGACTGGACTGCATTACATTTGCAGCTCTTCGAGTCCGACGTTATGGGACGCAGACGTTAGGAGACAGAACAGCACGATTCGATTATTATTATTTGTATTATTTACAAAAACCTGTATGAAACTGTGTCGTGTGTAAAAGTGGTCGTGTGCATACGCCCTAATTAATTTTGATATCAATTTATGTTATTATTATGTATGTGCTATGTGTTTCGTGTTATAGGATAATGTTATGTTCCGTTTATGAATACATTCATAAACATATACGTATATAACGAGTATATTTATATTCTAAGTTTTTTACCTGTTGTGAAGAGGAGCTGGTGGCTTGGGTGTTGAGAGTTTGATTTTGGCGGGAGACAAGACTACTTTTCTTTAGGTTCTCCATAACGGAGGCCAGGTCTTTGGCGCTCCCGTTGTGTTTTAAACTGCTGTTTCCATCGAGGTTGAAATCGGTTATCTGGAACAAAAAAATTGAATATTTGAAAATCGTTCTAGAAACATAAAAGCTATTTAATATGTGAACGTTAATTTGTTTGTAGAGAGAATACGATGTTTTATAGATTATACATACGTAGAGAATAATTTTACGCTTTGTTTTATTATCAAGCAGGAATGGAATAGGACAAATTCAAATCAAAATTCATATAAGTAAACACAATAATAAAATATTTTAGAACGAAGGTATTCCACTTTCTGGAAAATTACGGAAAGTCAAGAAAGCTTAGGTACTACAGGTCAAGTATAGTAAAAGAAATCGAGGGGGTCACCTGGAAAGTCAGGGAAAAATACCATTTTACACTCTTTTCCAGTGAATGTAATAAGGAATCTCTAGTCCATTCTTTATCCAGAGTATTGGAGCATTTGTAATCTAATAATTGGTGAAAATAAAACAAAATGTGAAGGTTATGAAATAATTCATTATTTATATTATATAATTTTTCATTATTTTAAAAAATTGTAGAAAAATCTGCTTTAGAATAATACATTATTTTTCGTTGTTTTGAAAAATTTAAGAGAAACTTGATTTAGAATAGAACTTGCTCAGGAAAGGCAAAATGGTCAAGAGAAGTCAGGATTTTTTTTTTACATTTGCAGTGGTTACCCTGAGAATGTAAAATCCATTACCGTTTCGGAAAAAACCCGTAGGTACTGAAAAGAAATGGAAAAAGTTCAGCCACAAAATTCCTACTGTGTTTTAATATCCATTGAGATATTTACATCGAGTAGTTTAAAATAACTATAGGCCTGTGATATAGTGACGAATTTTAAGAATTTTATTGTGGACTTTTATCTTTACGGTTAATCAACACGAAACTTTAATTACCCCTGGCAAGAAACAACGTATTAGCTACAGTGGAACGTGGAAAGAAAATTGTAGAGATTGAAGTTAATTTTAGTTAAGATGCGATCTTGATAGCAATCGGTTGTGAGAAATTGATGGAACTTTATTTATTTATCACTTAGTGTCCCGCTTTATTGCTCTTCTGGGAATAATATAATTGCTTTAAATTCAGTGCAAGGACAATAGTTGCACTTATTGAACCGATTGAACAGGGTCAAAGAAACTATTGTCGATGTAATGTAATATCGAAGGATGACTCATCAGAGCCGCAGTAACACTCACTCCGATACTCTAATCACGGATCAAAGTGTCGAACACGTAGACATGCACGACGCATATTGATGGGCCCGCCTACAGAACATCAAGCAAGGTCCGTTCACGAATGTCCGTAGTTTTGTACATGCACTGATACAAAGCACATCAATATACTATATCCTTTGTCAGAATTTTGACTGGTGCGAAAATGTTTGTACATTTCGTCTCTCTGTACTATAACGTTTTGCGATGCGACCTCACGGTTTGTGAAGACAAAAATGTATACAATACTTTTATTGCTTATGTTATGTTTTTTCATAAAAATAACTTAAGTATAAGTGATGTATGTTAGTGTATGTTTAATGTACATGCTATCTTATACCATGACATTTTTGAAAACTGAAAAATAATGAATTATTTATTCTCTAAATCGAATTTTATTTAGCCCCGACAGAAAAGAAGCGTGTTATGAGTAGATCAGATAATCAGATATATATTTATCTACAAGGTATTAAGTATGGAAGCGGCTTAATTCTTGAAATAACTTATTTGAAAACCGAAATCTCGGAATATCGCAACTGATAGAATTAAAAGAAACTACATATTTGACCGCAATGTATAAAATCGACTTAACATCTGCAATTTACGGTTTATATCTTCCATTTGTTGCTTTTCAGCGACAACCAATTAATCCGAAATCTATCAAAACTTATTGATAGTTTACTGTGTCGTGTCAATATGGTTCACGTTTTATAATTTCCGACAAGTAATCTTTTTAACCCCCGACCCAAAAAAAAGGGGCGTTATAAGTTTAACGTGTGTATGTGTGTGTCTCTCTGTGGCGTCGTAGCGCCTAAACGGATGGACCGATTTTGATTTAGTTTTTTTTGTTTGAAAGGTGATTTCATCGAGAGTGTTCTTCACAATGATTCAAGGAAATCCGTTCAGCCATTTCAAGATCGTCAGCTCTTTTCTAGTTGTTGAAGGGATGTGAGAAACTTTGGTCTGATCGATTCTAAATTTAATATTTAATATTTCTGTGATTTCATTGATACTACGATAACATGGTGACCTTGACCTGATGCTGCAGCATCATCTGGAATCAGCAACTTACAGCAGAGGTATCGTTAGCTCATTGGAATGGTCGCAATTAATAGGTTATAGACAGATGGTGAGATGGTGATCAGGGTCTGATAATACGATAGGTCCGCTTGGACTACTTTTCTCGGAGTACGCAGATTTCAGCCATGCAAGATCTCGTGACGCAATTTCGTGAATCGTCTTGGAAAGTATTTGTGTGAATGTGGGGATAGTGTCGATCGTAGTGTGTTTAAAAAGCATAAAATAAAACTTAAAAAAATAAAAAAACCGCGATTTAAAAAAAAACCCGTGTTACCTGTAACGTCTGTATAAACCCTGTATTATTGAATTATTGTATAAAAACATACAGTACTCTATGAGTTGCAAAGTGGGAGAGAGAAAATGTTGGTACCGGCGGTGTTGCCACAACAGAATATCTGTTAGTGTTGCTAACATCGTCTAAAAAGTAAAAAATAATACGTACCAGGCCCACCGGTACTTAGCAGTACCTACCCTGACGCAACGACACCGATGCTTAGAAATATTACCACTACTCTTTATATTACAACTTCTCACAAACTTAGAGGACCAACAGGTATATATTATTTTACTTTTTAGAGGGTTTATTGAGTTGAGGGTTTTTAAAATTTTAAATTTAGGTTTTATTTAAAAGTTAGCAAATATGAAGCGAATTTCTTTATTTGAACTAGTGAATCTAAATATTTAATTTCTTTACCATTGAATCATAAATGAATCTTATCATTAAAATTATTTTCTTGTATTTTTACGAGATTACACTGAACTCGGGTAAGGTTACCTATGAAGGCCCACTATCGGTTATCCAAACATGGCCCGGGCTTTCTAGAACTATTGAATTATGCCTACAATTCACAGCAAGTGGACTCATAAATATTTTTTTTTTATAAAAAAGGAAACTGATTCTTATTTATTATATTATTATATATTTTTTGTATTAAATGTAAGTTTTATATATATTATACACTAATTAAATAAATTAAGTTTAATTAAATTAAAATACATACAGTTATAAGTATACTCCCAAAAGGAGATGAAGAACGACCGAGTTCAAAGTCAAAGTCAAATCAATTTATTCGAGTAAACCCAATCGCAAGGTATTTCTTAAAGTCAAATCTACTTTAGTTCGGTTCGTAAAGAAAACCTGAACACAGAAGAACCGACAATAAACTCAGGTATAATTTTTTCAACATCATTCTACAATAGTTATTTAAAATACAATGTTCATAAAGCCAGTAAATGCGTGTGCAGAGAAGATTATTTCCAGACTATTGTTTTTTCTTCAATGAAATCGCTAACTTTGTAGTATGCTTTTTCAATCAGTGTGCGTTTAATAACAAGTTTAAATTGCTTTTCCGTTATTTGAGTAATTTCTTGAGAAATTTTATTATAAAAACCAACACAGTTGCCCAAAAATAACCCACTTGACTTTTGTAATTTAAATTTAGCAGTAACTAGCTGATCACGACCACGAGTTTCCATACCATTAATAACACCTTTCTTTTGAAATAGATCTATATTTTTTCTAATGTACATTATGTTTTCATAATTGTATAACGAGGGTAAGGTGAGTACATCAATGTCTTTAAAACCGTCTCTCAGTGACTCTCGTGCATTTATACTGTAGATGGTACGTATTGCCCTTTTTTGTAAAATAAAAATAGAATTCATATGCGCCGCTGATCCTCACAGTAGTAGGCTATGAGACATAAGGCTATGGAAATATGCAAAGTACACCAGCCTAGCCGTGGCCACATCTGCCAACTGTCTAATACGTCTAATAGCATATATTGGCCGAACTGAGCTTATTAGCCAAAACCCCGATATGGTCCGCCCACTCTAACTTATTATCTACTGTTAAACCAAGAGACACGAATAAAAGAAAAAAATTAACATTGTGAAGGATATTTATTTTTGTTATGAGTGTTAGTATCATACTTAATTAAAGGTAAGAAAAATCAGTTTCTTCTTTAGCGAAGTAAATTAAAGTTTATTATCAGTAGCACTAACAAGGCCCACTTACAAATGTAACAAAATTCAATGACTGAATAAAAAAAAACTGATTTATTACTATTTCGTTACTATTATTAGGGATCTACATGTATTACATTTTTTTAATATGAAACTTTTTTTTTTAATAATAATAAACATTTTTTTTTATTTTATAGCCGTCTTTATTTTTTATAGATTTAGGATGGCCCATTGCCAAATTTTGGGTTGGTTTTTGACTCTATCGAATAGATGTAAATTAAAACTAATCTTTCAAAATCAGCATTAGGAGAAAGTAGTGTTTATATCTTGATGAAGTATATGTTTATATTGATATATTACGGGCATCCTTGAGAGACCACCTTCCTAACATGGTCCACCACCTGTGCTTTTAAAATTTGGTTTCTTACTATTACAATACAAGAAAAAATTGCGGAATTTTTAGATGACTTTTCCATTTCACTTAACGAAATGATTTTACAAGGAATTTGAAATTAAGTGGGCCTTAAGAGGTGCCTGTACCTTATATTCGAGTAGTGTCAGTTCGACCTTTTTTGCACAGAAGAAACCTAAACACAGGTACGAAGCCGCTTAGGGGCGGGACTGGGTTATGTACCCACTGAAACTCTGGTGGTCGGTTCATCAGTGCGTTGTCGAGGAGCTCTGGGATTTCCTACGGTACGCACCGGAGCCCCTCGCGTTATGCCGAGCTACTTCTCGGAGAGGCCGTGACGAAGTCCCACTGCACTCTCGTAGTGCCATGACAGCGTGGACCATACGCGCTGTCATTCTTCCTTAGGATTGCATGGGTGAACGACCTGAGAACCATTTAGCAGCCTCATAAGACAGGCGGGGAACACCGTAGTCTTTGTCTCTGGCTTAGGCTGCCCTAATATAATAGTGTAATTCTAATTTATGGCATATTCGACATTCAATCGTACGTTAGAGTGCAATATTATTTTTTTATTGTATAGGAATGAGGATTGAACCGTGCATTTTGGGTAGGTAGGGTGCAGATTTATTTTTTATCGTGTTGGCGGTCCTGTATTTTAAATTTGAGTATTCCAGATTTAAGGTTTAGTCGCCATATTGGAAATTCAGGCGTAAATAGTTTTATCTGTATAACTGTAGGTAAGTGAGAAAAAATTAATAATAAGCTTTTTGTGGATTAAGCAATGACTTAGAACTTTGCTAAACAACTTTTTTTTATTGTAATTTCGATAATTAAGGTTATAATAATAACTAAAATGTAAAATGTAACTTCTTAAAAATGGAATACTTATCCATATTTTTATTTAAAAGATATTTAAATAACAAAAAATAGTATAAATATGAACGACTATCTATCCAATAAAAAAATAAAATCATAAAGAGCACACTATCTTTTTGTAACTACAGCGTCGTAAAACAAATTTTATCATCTCCGAGGTTAAAAAGAAATTCGTAAATGATAAAAATTTTTTATGATATATTTCATTTATAATTTAAATAGAAATAGACAAATATGTACGTATGTATTCTAATAATACTCATTTTTTAATAAATAGGTAGTTTATTTTGATAATAAAAGAAAAAAAAAATTTTTTAATAATATCATTTATCAAGTTGCACAATAGTTGCGTATAACACAACTAACGTATTAGTACCTATAACGCAAGTCCATTATCGGATGTTGTTCTGATGAATAACTCGAGGGATAGGTATATTATAGAAGCGATTCGAGATTCGTGTCGGTGTCGGATGATGACGTGTGTTGGTTGACGCGGATGGTGCTGATGTCATGGCCACGCCGGCCGGCACGGCGTCACCAAAATACTACACAACTATTTGATAATAAATATTTATTATGTTATAAATAGAAATTTTGATCTTATAGATGATCCCAATAGCTATCAAAAGAAGTCATTAATAGATATTTTCTCGGGAAGAATAATCTGTCTCCAACTCTGTTATTGATTTTCGTCTGACTTGATTCCAAAATTTCATGAATGATTTCTTACTATCGTATCATTATTTCGTTTTCTTATGTTCAGTATGTGTGAAAAATAAATGTGGGTACATGATTAAATTGAGCTAATATAGTATACAGTAGTATAACACTATTTGTTTTGTAGCGTTGCTACGTTCGCGTTGTGGCGACAGCATTACGATAGTTCATTGATAAGTTACGTAGCTATCCCGAGTCGAGCGTGATGAGTAATATTTGTCGAAGCAAAAAAAGACCGATTCAACTCCGGTGACATAACAGGTCAATCGTGATCCGTGACTCATAATTCACTGAAATATCGTCACAGTTCCAGAGATCTTTAAAGCGAGCGATAAATAGTTTTTGTAATGCAATATATCACGTCATCGAATTGAAGTATTTTTATACGTCACTGGATGAACACAGTGGGCTTAGAAAATAATATCGGTACACATAAAAGTTTTTACGCATATCTGATAAAACGGTACGGCTTTGGAGATAACGGTAGTAGATCCTACTTGAAATTAGAAGCTTTCAAGGGTTAACTATGACTCATATTGTAATTTAAGGGCAAATATTTACTATAACATACATAGTTTACATATCGAAGTAAAAAGATATATGTAATAATATATACGTTTAAAGTGTAAGAATATAAACATACATACATAAGTACATTAACATTTACACACATAAAAAAACAGACTAGTTGAAACTTGTACATAAAGGATTATTCACAATTGCTCTACGTTTTGTCTGTATTTTCCGTCTTCGCCTTATTGTTTATTCTGTTTCGATGATGGTGAAATATTATTAGATACTAATTTTAATTACAATGAGTACATTGACATTACATAATGCTTTGGCGCGTTCATGCAAATCCTAAAAAATATCTCTTTATTGATATATGGCCAATGCTTTTTATTAAGGCATGAGTATTTTTAATTTGAATATGCCCTGTCCTATTCACAGTTATTCTCTAAAGTTCCAAATAGTATAATCGATTTTATAAATCCAGATGATTCTGTTCTAAGTACACTTTTTACTTTTCTTTCCATTTATGCAAAAATACATATAATTTGACGCTATTTGCGTTTGGACCTGCGTTTAGGTCTTTAGGTATTTCTGTAGCCTATATAATAATAATCCGGTCGTTTTTTTATTAGAGTATGAGAAAGATAAGTGTATAGTTTATTTTCACACTTAATCCGTTAAGCAGGTTTCAGTGATAATTTACATGTAAGTAATATACTAAATGCAAGACTAACGTTATGAAGGTAAAGGTCATTGCAAGAGCTATAATAATTTATAGTAGGTAAGCAAGTAAGTAATGCAGTATTATAATAACTTTCAAAAACAAGAAAAATAGTAAAATAGATGTGGGAACTGTGTTTAAATGGTAATAAAAGTTGGTATAACTGGATACTATTGTAGGTAGTTACAAAATATTCTCTGCACGTAAACGTACTTTGCTTACTTCTGGGAATTACGCTGTTACAGCCTGCAAACTTTCACGACGACTACTCATTGTGCATTTTGAAATCGATTATTTTTGAAATTATAACTAAATATCAATTTCAAACCTTAAACGAATACTATTTGAGACGATAATACGAAAACACAAAGTTCGATAAAAACATGTGTACTGATATTTTAACTAAGTGCCAGATGCACTGTAGTGACCACTGCATACACGATCAAGGGGCATTGTTGCCGAAGGTCAGTACTGCATGCACAATCGCTCCATGCGTGATATAACTAGACAGATCGTTATTATAATAAATGTAGAGAAATTATTATTTCGCATACAAAGAGAAGATAGAGCAGATAGATTTATTAGTTGTATGAGAGAATATTGCACTAACGTGAATCATTAACTGTATTATTTTGCATTTATTGGTTATATTTATTTGAATAAGGAAACTATTACATTAACTTTTCATAAGAAGTTGTCATTACAAGATTGGAATGCAGTTACTCGCAGAGTGCATTCTAATCACTCATTTACCGGTTTATTCAATGTATTTAGTTTAATGTTCTATAAATATCCGTGCTGGTAGTTCTTTATATTTTGGATGTTATCTAACATGAAAAGCAAGAGCGATAAATTTAGATATTGTCTTTTAGATCAGAAGGCTAATAAAACCTTTTTCTGGTACTCACGGTGCAAACTGTTTCTATGGTAATCACAACATTGTATAAGTATGCACTGAATAATTTCCAAAATTCAAGTGCATATCTTTTAAAGTGGGCCTGCAGTGATCGCTGGTCGTCGCACAATGGTGCCAGTTAGCAATGTACCAGTAGAGCATAATGGCTTTACCTTGTGTTTCGCCAACTAAAACTAGCACCATCTAAAACGTCGTTTCAATGTTTTGTACACATATTGTAATCACCGATGCGAAATTAACTTTGTAGTTATCAAGGGAGAGCAAAGGCGGTCACTTCTTCATTACAGTCAAGTCAATCGCGTGTTATTTCGAATACTGTGCGTTAACTAGGTAGACGTATTAGTTAAGCGGCGGTCGCGGCGTGACTGCCGGTCGCAAACTCGCAAACTTCTACCGACAACCACAATGGGCTAATTAGAATGGCGAGTCGAGCGCGGCGCGGGGTGGCGGGGCTCCACCCACGAATCTCTGCATCCGTCTCATGGACAACTCTGATCGGAGTCAGACCTGATGTTATCAGTGCCTTCACAAACTGACAAAATCCAAATGGGTAAATATCAAAAATTATTTTTTGTGATATCTGTATAAATGTTGATTTGTTGACGTAAACGAATCGGAGATCTATTTCTCGTTTTATTTTAGATCAACAAAACTGTAGAACTAAAGATGATAATCATAAAAATTATGTCAGTGCATCGTCTTTATAAAAACACTGTCACTTGATAAAGTAACGTAGGTTCATATTATTCTTTTGTTTTATAAGATTGTACCTACGTACAAAGTATTTAATATTTTTTTATTCTTTGTAAAAAATCTTAAGGGGGAGGGATACACGACGACTTCTGTCATGATAAAAGTCGATGAACTTTCAATGCCGTAAGATTAAAGTTCTTAGAATATAGGTACATACTGCGAATTACTTTGTTTAATAATTATTTTTTAATTTGTAGAATGCTATAACAAGTTAATAATTTGTAGGATCTCTTCTATTTCCTGTTATTGTTTCGTAGATGTCGTCAATTCATGTTTTGTTAATAGCTCTATGTAAAAAATATAAACTGCTCTATATAGAGCGGCTCGAATTTTTTAACTGTGAGTTATTTAATTTATTTAATTTGGTGATTATTATTTATGTTATTACCACGTGTTGGCTAATGTTTATTTGCAATACACTGTATTAGCCTCCAAATCATGATTTCTACGTCAGAACATAGAATATAGAGCTGCTATGCAATGCCATTCGTAATATGCAGAATACTTGAAATATATGTACTTATCTAAAATAGTATTTATTTTAATATTTTCTTAACCATATGATAATGAGCATTAGGCTTAACACATTTTTACTTTATTTTTACTAGAGCTACCCACTATTTTTACTATTAAACATTTACTCTTATTTCATAAAGTACCCGAATTTTGAACGATAGGTTTGGAGAAATTACAGAACATAATATGCGAATAATTTCTAACTATATTGATTCCTCATGGCTTGCACAAGAAGAGATTATATGTATTCACTTAAAATTATAGTTTTAATTACAAATTATACATAGTGACAAGCGGGATAATAATTAGAAATTAATGTTTTGATAGCACTGTCAATCAAGAAGCTGGTATTAAAAAAATTAAAAGCGGAAAATAATGTTTTAAGATTTGAAGGTTTTTAATACGATTAAAAAGCATGTACTTACTAATAAAATTAATACAGTGAGTTTTCGACATATTACTTTATTCTAATAACATTTCAATACATTATTTCAACAATATATCGGTTATTGGAAAAATATATGGTAGGTATACATATTTTGCATGTACAATTGTACATATAGAATGTGTAGGTAAGTGAAACCTTTTCACTTTACTTTAAGAAATCAATAACTAACTTCAGATGCATGAAGGTTGTAAATAAATAATCTGAGTCACAGGCCAACCACAAATTTGAGCTTACATACTATAGTGAATGTACGATTAGTCTCGTTGTACTGTAGCAAATTAAATGTTTACGAAACTCATGAGTAAGCGTCTCTTATTCATCTGTTGTAGACTTGTTATCAGACTTACTGACATTAAAGGTTTAATGCTTTACGCCTCGCCTCTTAACTTTAGATTTAAATAATTATAAAAAAAACCGCCTGACGACATTGTACACGCTTTAGGATTCCATAGCGATTTCAGACAAAGCAGAGGGTTGATAATTGAAGGTTAAATAAAAAAAAAAGAAAAGTAAAATGAGTTCTAAACGGCCATTATTTGATTTTGTCTCGCCTCTGTGCCAAACAGTTCAGTAGGTGAAAAGATGACGGAATAAATCGGCTGATACTCGTATACATACAGACGGAGAGACAGACATGACGAAACTCTAGAATTCAGTTTTTTTAGGATTCCGCATTTTTATATTCCGTACCTAAAGAATGCCAACGAGCCTCTATTACTAAGTTTATGTCGTCTATCTGTCTGTTTGTTAGTCCGTCCGTCTGTTTCATTAAAGGGCTGTATCTTTTGAACCGTAATAGGCAGCCGATTGAAATTTTCACAAAATATGAGTTATTATGGCGGATATCAGAACAAATAATAAAATAAATTAAGGGGATCCCGATACAACAAATGTGTTTTTAACTTTTTTTTGCTTTTGCTTTATCGTAAAAACGGTAATACATGCCAGCGTCAAACTGTGTGCGATTATAGTTAAGTTACAACAAATAATAAAAACCGGACAGGTCAAGCTCATGCTTAGCATCCTGAACTCAATGAAAGAAAAAATGGTGCACATCAGCTCCGACGCGTGACTGGAGTTTTCTCTTTACAGTTAGAGAACAGTAAGCTGAATTATGCACACACACGTTTAGTGTATGATGCAATAAAGATGCACGAATTTGTTGCGCGGGGGGCAACATACCGACTTCACTTTTTGTTAACACTCAATTTCGCTCCCATCTAATTTGCGTACCGCGATATGAAAATCGATCCTCAAGGAATAAACATCAAAAACGATTTCCTTGAAATACATACATATACAATATATATAATACAAATACATTGTATGGAACCCTCGGTGCATATGTTCGATACGACTTGATCGGTTTTTGTTATTTTAATAAAATAGTGATGATAAATATGTATTTCGAAAATAGAATGAGTAAATTGAGTACCTCAGTGAATTCGTACATTATACTACTAACTAGCTATACCCGCGATTCGTCTGCGCGGAAAATTTTTTCGTGGCTTTCCCATGGTATGTTTAAAGATTGTTTTTGAAAAAAAGTCAACGTCTAGCCTACGTCTGTCTCCGGGCACATACTATCTCTGTACCACATAATTGTGTAATCATGTATCTCATAATTATTTCGGCGGTTCAGCATTTCCCATTCAAAGTTTCATCCCCCTTTTCACCCCATTAGGGGTAGTTATTTGATGAAAAAGTAGCCTGTGTCCGTTCCCAGATGTCCAACTATATCCATGCTACATTATAATCAGTTCAGCGGTTTAGCATTTCTCGTACAAAGTTTCGTCCCCCTCCCTCCCGTCTCCCTTTTCACAGATTTTTGATAAAAAAAGTAGCCTATGTTTTTTTGATAAAAAAAGTCTCATCACCGCATCAAATTGTATCATCATCAAGTTTTTTAGCGCTTCCCATACAAAGGTTCATCCCCCGTTTCACCCTCATAGGGACAGATTTTTTATAAAAAGTTTATGTCCGTTCCCCGATATCAAACTATCTTCTTGCCAAATGTCATCATAATCGGTTCAGCTGTTTAGCCATTTCCCATACAAAGTTTCGTCCCTCTCCCTCGCGTCCCTCTTTTCACAGATTTTTCATAAAAAAATTAGCCTATGTATTTTTGATAAAAAAGTCTTGTCACCGCACCAAATTGTATCATTATCAAGTTTCAGCGTTCCTCATACAAAATTTCATTCCCATTTTCACCATCTTAGGGGTAGATTTTTTATAAAAAGTAGCCTACATCCGTTCTTTGATGTCAAGCTATATTCTTGCCAAATGTCATCATAATCGGTTCAGCGGTTTACCATTTCCCATACAAAGTTTCATCCCCCTTTTCACCCCTTTAGGAGCAGAATTTACAAAAAGTATACTTATTTTTTAGAAATTCTGCTCATGCCTATCATAAGCGCAACCACATGTTTCTACTACGTACCGATTTTGATCAAGATCAGTCAAGCCGTCCTTCAGTTATAAAAGGACAGACAGACAGACAAACACAGACAAAAATTTTAAGTGGTAGAATCGAAGTCAGTGAGTCGTAAAATGACTATCTATCACAAAATTTGACAGTAAAATTATAATTACAGACAAACGCTAGAGATTTATATAGTAGTATAGATATAGATGAGGTGTCCCGGAAATAAAGAGACAAAAATAACCCTTAAAAAATTTAATGAAAAATTCAAGTCAGCCAATGTGTTTCATATTCAAATGAAAGTAAAAGCATGGTATTTTCAGAATATCCAATTTGCACCAGCGATGCCCTCGTATTCGATCGTTCTCATATTAATAGCCGCACGCCTTATGACTGCTTTTCCAGACGTCGGTCACTCTTTTGACCAATTTAGTCTATTGTTGTTTAAAAGAAGTCAGTCTTTATTTCCTCTGGGTATTTCTTGTACTCTGTACATAGAGCCCAAAACATTTCGATGCCTCGAGCTTGTGAAACATTTGGCGCATTCTTTTGTTTAGTTATGAACTCAATACTTGTAGACTGTTAATAAATTAATGACTTCACACTTGTAATGGCACGAAGCCATATCCGGCCAAAACATAACATCTTCCTTCTGATAATGTTTGTCTATCAAAGGCAGCAAACGTTTCATAATGCACTCTCTAGGGTTAATCTGGGAGTTCATAAACTTTGTACGAATATTGGGTTCCGTATTAAAGCCGTTTTCATCCATGACTTGCCAAACGAGATATTTCTTAAAAAGTTTACCCTTCGGTTTTATTTTTTCAACGGGTCAACAGGTACATATGTTTCCTCATCAACTATGAGAACTTTTTTCAGTTCTTTTGTAAACTACAACACCCTCGCTTAGCACGTGCCTCTTGGCCTTCGACGTACTTTGGGGCGACTAATTTTACAAAAAGCTTCGTGCCTAAATCATGAACTTTTATTCTCAAAATACTTGACTTATTATATTTTCAGTATATCTGTATTCTTACAGACGTTGAAGGTGTCCGAATTCTTAAAGGAATAAAAATTTAGATAATAACAATTATGTTCAGTGAAGAAATATTCGAAATATAGTTATAGAAAAGTGTGAGTTGAGTTTTGGCTCGACCTTTTACTTGGTTTTTGACCTTTGACAAACTGGAGGCGCATAGCGCATTGTGGATAAGTGTAAAAGCGTAATGTAATTGGTAAAAATAACGAAAGAAATGCTATTTATTGCTGAAAGAAAATACAATGTCCCACAATTATATTATAAAAATATTAATAGCGACCCGCACTGGCTTCGCACGGATAGAATATTTTTTTTAAATAAAATACAGCTCATGTTACTCTCTGATAATGTAGCTTTCTATAAGTGAAATAATTTTTGAAATCGGTTGGAAATTGTACATGATTTAAAGAAGAAACGGTGAATTTATACTGGAAATTATTACATTTAAATGTATGAAATATAGTTTGAAGTATTCATTCTGTTGCTCATTTATATACGCTCAAACCTACAACCACATGTCGGCGGAACTGGAAACATAATGGGTTATTCCTTTACTATAGGTAGTATACTTATGTATATACATACAAAAATTGAAAGTAAAGTACATATTTAATAATAGAGTTTCGTAGAGACAAATTTCTTAATTGAAAACTATTGTATTTTAGTATTATTTTCACAATTTTTAGTAAATACTCTTAATTTAAAATGTCATTTTTATTATAAGTAGCATATGTTGCCAACATTAGTTAAGTAGTACAATTATTACTGTATATTTGCTTAATGTAATGCGCCTATTAATTATTTATTATCCTGTTAATGGCTGTTAATACTCCATTATTTTGGTTAAAAGTAAAATTAATATTAAACATCATTTTCTCACACTTTGTGATACGCTATAAAAACGGAATATTTCCTAAATATGGAATATTTCTAGTCCATTTCTGTTCAAGTTACGTTTCGTTTGTATAAAAAGTTGTTTAAATTTTAAATGGTATGTAATAAATACCTATATCGTTTTTTAAATCGAAGTTCTACTTGTAATAAAAGTGCAGTTGATAGAGCATAGTCTACAAATTAACACGGCAACAAAGCGCGGCCCCTTGTACGTCAGACATACATACTTTGAAGCCCTTTGAAGATTTCGCTGAACCATGCAATACATAGTTTTACTGTTGTTGTGGTAAGTGGAAATAAACGCATAATCAGCTTATTTGAATGTCTCTGATTCCTGAAACATTTATTTGAATTGTGCACTTCTCATTGAAATTTAGTAAACCTAATCATAATTACTAAACATTGTTATTAATTGTATTCTTCGTGTACTTTAGATGTCATTATATATAGGTATTTTTCTTTATAATTAAAGCTTTTTAATCGTTAAATGTTTTGCTATTAAAGGATATTTCTTCAAAAAAATTTTACTCGGTCATTTATCTCGTACCAATCACAACAAATTTTCAATTATTAAAGCACTTTGAAAAAAATGACGTAGATTAAGTTAAGAACAGTCCTTCCATAGAATCTGTTACCATTTTAAAACAATCATTTTTGTATTATTTGTTCTTTACATTAAGTTCTTTTATTACCTACTTTTCAACACTTATTTATCAGAAGCATAGCTTAGTCCGGATTTACTGGTGTGGCACAGGCAAATAAAAGTCTGTTTTACCCACTTCGTGCGTAAAGTTTAAGGTTGTTTGAATCAGCAGTTTTTCGCGTTAAGGAAAAACATTATTTAATTTTTGTTTAAAACATTAGGAAAGTACGAATTACGATAAATAGATATCGAGTTACGGCTATCTAATGATTTAATTTCAGGAAGTTCGTCATCGTGGCTACTCCGGCGGCTTTCGTCGTGAAATCTTTACCCACACAATCCGTTCTATTCTATAAAGGTGAGATTTCAGTAAAAGGAAATGTATGGATAATTATGATATATCGTGATCTGCAACTACTTATTGCTACTAGAAATTCACTGAAACGTCTATCACAAATATTTAAATCCTTTATTTTAGATTATAGTTCATTTTCTGTAGACATATTTAGCCTAATAACTTTATTTAATTTAATTTAAATTCCCGCAGCTAGTTAACTATCATAACGAACACTGTAAATAATGTTAAATAACCTAATGGATAGTCAATGCAATTATTATTTAAAATAGAAATCGATTTAGTATATTTACTGACGTCAAAAATAACGCACGTTATAAATAATAAGGTACGTTATAATTAATATTTTTATTAATATTTTATTAATGTTGTCATTTATAACGACTTAAATAAAATACACTTCCTCACTAAGGTTGTTATTTTTATTTGTTTTCATACTTGAACTAATTTTAACACAGTTTAAGCGTTCAGAATAGTTAAAACGGTACCCGCAGGTTTTCGTCATGTCTGTCTGTCCGCCAGTACATATGTCTCAAGCAATATATGTATTTTAAAAATGCAGAAAGGAATCCTTAGCCTTAGATATTTCGGGTACGTGTAAGAATGAGTGATAAACGATTGACGAAGAAAATCTTCAGAGCAAAAGTGAATGGTAGCAGGACAAGGTTGACTTATGAGGTGCAAATAGCCAGAGAATTAGGTGATAGAAATATGTGAGAAGATTAATAAGATTTGAAGAGTCGAATGAAGTATGTATGGACCGCGATGCTTGGCACTCCTCCTTTTTGACTACTCCTATAGCAACGCGAGAATGCGTAGATATGTATGTAATAAAATATTAGACAATATTAACAACACAATATTATGATAATACACACATAAAAAAAGTCTAAGCAATATGTACGATTTTGAACTTTTGAACGATTTTACTATTGTAATTTATTTATATTTCTTTTATAAATAACTAGCAAACCCGGCCCGTTTCACTGGGCGTTAGTTTCTCTGGGCGTAAAAAAAAAATTCTACTGATCTGATCGCTACCAAACATTACAGGAACACCCGCTAGGCCAATCTGAAGATTTCTTGAAAATTTCATCGAAATCGGTCTAGCCGTTTCGGAGTCCATAAGAAACATACATACATACTTCGCTTTTTATATATATAGATAGATAACTAAGCATTTTTTGTCGCATTAGTGACTAAAGCAACAAAATCATTCAATTATTCATTTAATCACAGTAATTAACAATATGCGTATCGTAATATACGTAGTATAAAATAAAGTTAAAACGAAATTAAACTTTTTATGTTTTACAAAATTAAATAACGACATTTTTTTAATTATTTGGTAATTGAATACAAAGTGTGACCGCCTCTGTTGTTTAAAACTCGTCGGCAGCGATTTTTCGTTGAATTTATAAGATTGTTTATCTGATCCTGCGGCAATCGGTCCCAATGGAATTTTAACAAGTCTTTCAGTTGTTTCAGTTTCAGTTGTTGTCGACACTCCGTCCAGGTTCTCTAGAACACGTCTCTGGAGCATGTCCCATGCGTGCTCGATGGGATTAAGGTCTGGCGATTGTGCAGGCCACGGCAATACTCGGATGTTTTCCATTACCAAGTACTCTCTGGTCCACCGAGCTGTGTGCGAACGCGCACTGTCATGCATCAGCGAGAAATCTGAGCCAAGACTTTGTGCAAATGGGTGAACATAAGGCCCGAGGACATCTTCAACGTAACTTTCAGCGTTCATATTGCCATCTACTACAACGAGCTCAGTTCGTCTGTTCTTCATAATACCCGCCCATACCATCATTGTGGAGCCACTGTAAGGGTGCACTTCCTGGACGAATCTCAGCCGTTCAGTACTTCCGGGACGACGATACACTCTTACCCTTCTCTTATCAGGCCTAAATCCAAACCGGGTCTCATCACAAAATAACATTTTATCCCATTGCTCCTGGGTCCATGTCAAGTGTTCCCTACACCATTCGTTTCGACGGGCGCGATTCCTATGGCGTATAGGTGGGCACCTAATTGGGCGTCGTGCTCGTAGGCCGTATTCATGCAGCCTATTTCTCACGGTTTGGTGGCTAACAACAACACCGCTTGAGAATTGTAGCTTTAAACCTATCTCCCGGGCGGTTACCATCGGCTGACGTCTTGCAGTCAGTTGTTTGTATCGGTCCTGTCGAGCAGTTGTACTCCTTCCACGTCCTGGCTGCTGCTGCTGCAGGATTCCCTGTATTAACGTAACGCTGCCAAAGACGTCAAATCACGCTTCTATTGATACCAAAATGCCGAGACACCTGGGACTGATTTCTTCCTGCTTGTAGCATTCCTACAGCTCTCTGCATTTCATCAGCAATCTAATGGCGTCGCTCCATAACATAAAAAATGACTCACTACTCAATTTTTTCAAAAACTATATCTCAAAATGATAAAAGTGCGATAAATACCAAATTTATCAAGCAACGAAAACATATGAAATCGGGAAAAAATAATTAGCTTTCATTTTAATGAAAACAAAACAACCGAAAAGGTTCTATTTTTAAAATCAGCCAGTATATGTTTCCGAGAACAAAAAAGATTGTATCTACTTTTCTAAGAAAAAAATAAAGTATCAATTAATTAAACATGCAGTTTCTGTAAATGATGCGTGTTGCTTAGAATTTTTTGATGTGTGTATTTGATAAGAATATTATGATTTAAGTAAACAAACAATTATTGTACTTGTCTAACATAATAACTGATATATATTATAATATTGATAACATAGTGTGATATAATGTAACGTAATTATTACTCACCTGTAGTAACATTCAAGTACATTGAGTCAGTTTAATGCAATGCGTAAGCGCCTACCGCGTAAATTTTACAGAAATATGACTAAACAGAATGAGTAGTGTCATTCATAAACAAATAGGGTTCAGTGGCTCCTACAAGTGATGTCTACAAGCCTTTTGTAACTGTAACTATCTCAGAAAATTGTGTTATATCATTGACTTGACTGCTCGAGATCTCGAAATTCTTTATGGCAAGTGTTGCAAGTTTTGGTATAATTTCTTACGGGAATGTTTTTCATGGGGTCTCATTTCATTTTGTGGGCAATTTTATTTTTCTTCTTTTGTAGCTTCATTTCTTGCACGATGACTATAGATTTCCGTAAAGCCCACTCTTTATCTCTGTTTGTATTTCTATAATATTTCGGTATATCGATGTTAGGTAAGTCTGGATGCTAAGCGCATCTGAGTCTATTGTACGCAGCTATACTATGACTGACTCTTGTGCTGTAATAATTGATACTGCCGTAGTCTACATTAATTCGATGCAATCTGTTTAAGCTAGTCACTCTTCACAGTGCTTTATTTTATAAGCTCGATTGCACATTAAAACCGAAGAATCATTGCTGTCTTTAAAGGCACTGTTTAGATGTAGGCATTGGTTTGTATGTACAGAGTTTGGGGTATAGTATATGCTATACATATTGAATATAGGTAGAAAAAGCATGTGTTGATATTGGCGTCTGCAACTGACCGTGATCCGAATAGAACTCTAAGCTTTGTTATGGATATTTAACTAAAACGCCTTAATGAACTTTATTTTCTTGCTCACAAAATGAGATTATTTAAAATTTTGTGTGTTATGCAAACTTAAAATTATGATTTCGTGATAATTTTACAACTAAGAAATAATTCATAATTTTAGAGCTTTTTCTTTCTTTTTTTCTTAAATACTAATTATACCCAAAAAGTTTGTAGCTCTGTTAGAAGTACCTAGAATTTTGTTAATCGGTATGTGTAAGTGCATGAGTATGTGATGAAATAGTGAATGTTTGATGACAGATATTTTCTAAATCCTATTTATTAGAAAGTAGTAATATGCAAGTAATTTAGGTACGTAATGTCAACAATCTCTAACGCTTTAGCTTGCATTTGCAACAGAGATGGAGATATAGAAAGCTTAAAAGTTTTTCGAGTTGCTTCTAGAAAAGGGTTCCTAGCGGCCACTGTTGTTTTCTCGACTTGGTGGGGCTACTACCGTGATCCCTGTTATGTAGTGGTGCCATCTTTTTGTACTGTATAGTGGAATCGATAGCAGTTTAGCATTACGAAGGTAGCAACACTGCTGGAACATCATTCGTTGGTATGGGTCGGCATCGCTTTTGTATGAGTGGTGCTAACCACAAGTTATTGGCGAATTCCCGGGCTCCCATAGAATCTCATGTTTTAACTGTCTATAAATGTTAGTTTAATAACAATAAATTAATAATTATGTACAGCGCCGGATTTAGATTTAACGAGCCCTTGGGCACGAAGGCTGTGGGGGCCCCCTTGTAAGGATATCAAAAGTATATTGTGAATCTATGTAGTGGAAAACTCTACTCTTTCAGTTTTTTATTATCTAATTACATAATATATAGTAAATATTATATTTTCTCCAAGAAGTTTTATTATTTTAATGATCAATGTGTATGTTCCACGCTCTTTGATTTTTCGAAAATGTAGGAGACAAAAAATGGGTTATTCAATTTGTGGGGGTCCCTGGCTTGTAGTGGCCCCCAGGCACGTCCCCAAAGTGCCCTTATGTAAATCCGCCACTGACTATGTAGAGCTAAAAACATATTCCTTTGGTACCTACTATAATCAATTCCAATAGTGCCATCTGTTGTTAACTTACAAAACAATTCTCAGAGATAAAATTAATTATTATTATCTTATCTTTATTTGTATAGTCGTACTATACTGTAAAAGAAAATTGATAAGTGCTGTAACTGTATTTATGTAGAGACACTAGACAGAATTCTCTTAGTAATTCAGTCGAATTAATTCATGAATTTATCAACTTTTATTACAATCTGCCGAAAGTAAATATGAATTTAAGTGACAGCCTCTAGGAAGTAAGGCGTAAATTTTGTTGGTGTATCGGATGGTCTGGTATTTTTTCTAACAAAATTACGTAATGACCCTAAATCAACACGTAACAAGTTATGTTTTGGGAGAGAGTAATGAAATCAGAATTAACATATTAGAAAGATTAAAAATTTCGATGTGTAGCATAAATGTCGCATGGGATTTGTTGCAGTGAAATAGATAAAGCAACTCAGCATGATACCTTGACTCTGAGAGAGCGACACTGATTTTCAGGTGTTATCTTTATATGTAATATTACTTATATTAAATAAATAAAAACTGCAAACTGATTGTGTATTATACCTACACGTAGAAATCTACCATATTGTTTAGATTTTTTTGATTATACATGTATTATATATACAGGTATGAATATATTACGTATGTAGGTATGAATATAATACGCGGGGTTAACACAGTTCCTGTCGCTGAAACATAAAAGCTTCTGTAACATCTCATCTGTAACATGAGGTAACATTTAAGAATCGAATTTGTTGTTAGTGTAACACTCATTGACACGTATAACCAATATTTTAAATAAACACGGATTAACCCATCGTTTATTCGTTCAAACATATTGTGTCTCTACATACATATATTCCTTACAGTAGAGCTCCAAAGTCTTAAATGGTTATACTTGTACATATAAGGAAATTTTTGAATAGAACAAGTGATGTTAGTCACAGGTATTTGCCTTCTTATAATGCAAATTCCGTCATGTGTGAATCACAGATAAGAAACACAATCAAAATTCTATTTAATGAATATATATACTTACTTAATACAGTATCTTAGATTATGATATTATTTACAAAACATATATATCAGTGATAAACGAAATATCGAGGAAATCCATTTATTGTATATTCAATATATTGTTATAATTAATGATAACTCAAGATAATTAAAGTCGCATATTTTATTTACATTTAATATGCATATATTTATAATACGTATTCTAAAACATTAAAATGAATTTGTAGACCTTTTGTATATTGCGTGTTGATTGCTTCAAAATTAATGACAAATATAAAAAATAAAACTAAAAGCGTTCGTAATTCTGACAAAGTAGAAGTTTAATTTTATTAAAAGTCAAATTTAAAAAAGATAGTAAAAATAATATACGGGTTATGGGTATTTAATGTCTAATTGTGAGTTACCAAAACTGTAGCAGATCATTATGTGTATATATGGCGGACTAAATCGCCTGTGATACAGAAAGACAGATGGACGGATAGATAGTCATGCGGAAACTATAAAGGTTCCATATGAGTTAAAAAATTACACATGAATTCTTGACCACAGTGCGCTAGTAACATAGGCACTACAGACAGATGATCTGGTGAAAAGCTTAGAATGATGAGATTTGACGAAACGGAAGAAGTATGTAAGAACCGCGAAGCTTGGCGTCTTGTCTGACTACCCCGTTGGGTATACAGCGTGAAGATAAGTATGTATGTATGTATGTAAGTCTGTGTATAGGTAGGTAAGTTTCTCATAGCCATGTTGTTCTAAAATGGCGTTGGACGACTTTTTACAAAGATTGTTTCTGAATCTAAAACGAAAAATGGTAACTTACACAACAACGCAACTTTAGGCTCAGAAAAGAAAATTACCAATGAAAAATCTTAGAGTATTGCAAGATATATATATATACTTACATCAATAAAGTTATTAAAACTAAACTGAAGTTAAAACGAAACTGAATACAATAGAATGTAGAATAAGGAAAAATATTTCGTTTATTTATTGAGGAATTTTATTTGCATATAGCAGTTGCCCACGACTGCATCCGCGTGATGATATATAGCATAGGTATTCACCCTGAAGGTCCACTCTAAACATTGGTGAAAGAATTTTTGAAATTGGATGAGGATAGTTTCACAGATTATCTCCTACATCCAAACTTACAAACTCTACCCCTTTATGATACTGGTTTAGATATGTATTACACGGAGTAATATATTATATATAAAAAAACAGTCATTATTATCAAAATATTTTTTAATTATCTTTTTTTTCTTATATTTAAAAATTTTATGTGCGTCTGTTAGTGATAATGTAACTTTTAACAACTTTACCGATTGAGGTCATGTTCACACAAAATATTCTTTTATTAAGCTTTTATTTATGGGTGGTTAATATTTATGGTAGGATCCGATAGATGACCCTGTAGTAGACTATCTCGGACACAACCAGTATAATATAAACAACCAAACTCACAAATATAATGTGTATACTAGTGCATCTACGTGACGATATAATATGTATTATGAAAAACCATTCTTACTCTTCTTTGCTGACTGGTTAAGTCTCCACAGATTTGAAGATCTGACTACCGTTTATTGTGTCTCTAAAAATACTTGTATATCGTAAATCATTAAGAAATTTTATTTTACGGTACGGCCAGTCGTTCAAAGATTGCTGTATAAAATAGCAAAGTTGTAATTATTGTCTCACGATATAGGATAATTTCAACTAATTGAGATTTATTATTATATTCACCTTTGTTTATTACTTATATGTAAAATGGGTACATAGGTGTTCTGAGTAGGATTTGAAACATACGAGTAGATTAATAATTCGATTGAAGATGCAATTTGGAGTGATGTTGTTGGGTTTGAATCTAAGTCAATTCAAAGATAAGATTTATTGTCGCGTAAAATTATGCAATATCTAACATCACATTCACAATGAGGCACTGCTGGCGCAAAAAATTAGTCAAAAATGGATGTAGTAATGGAGGGCCCAAAGTCTGACTCACTGTTCATTCACGAGGCCGCTTATCATACAACATGTACACTTACTATATCACATACGTAAAGGTATAGATGTTACCTGCGCGTGCGGCGGTTACAATCAACCATGACTCACACTCGACATCCTGTTCCACCTTTGTGGCACTTTCACGAATATTAGCAAGCATTCGAAAGCTTGTAGAGATTGTAATCGAATTAGTTATTTTTATGAAGAACAAGATTGTATACAAGTTCTTTTACAGGAGCACAATATTAGATAAAAATAAGATCAAGTACAAAAGTAGTATCATCATGATATCTCTTGCAATCAAATATGTTGTGTCATTAACCTGGAATGTTTGTGATTATTTACAAAATGTAATTTGCTATTCCAGATTATTATTGTACATTCCTATCACGATAACATTTCTTTAATTAACCACATGACTCACTGCATATTTTCTAAGGACGACGATGATAACGAATCAGACAAAAATAAAAAATGGCGCATGAAGTCACGTAATTATTGGTAAATTCTTTTAGTTGTGTTACATCATTTAGGATATTTAGATCGAGGATGTAATCGTGTTTGCTTTTAACACTATCAACTTCTCATTCTGTACAAAGCCTCTGATGCGGTAGATCTCATCATAACAACGGGATTTTACAAATTTCTTATATTATTGCAATAGAGTTTAGGTTAGCATGAAGTTTTTAAGTTATACGTTTACATAATACGAGCACGTCTTTCAGAAGTAATCCTAGTCTTTGTCTAAGAGATAAAGCGTTTCGTTGACGGGTTCACCCGCAAATGACGCGACGCTCGATGTTCTATTTACTGGCTCTATCATTACGAGATAATTATGTAGAAGTCAGTTAAATTATTCATTAAGCTTTAAAGGAAGTCCCGCATTAGATTTGCACAAACAGACGTTACTAAAGTTTGCGAATACATTATTACAATAGGAAATAAAGATTTAAAAGAAAAGTGTCATCGCTTGTTAAAGGTCAGAAGTACTTGGTATTACATTATAATTTATTTATAATACATTTACCATAGTCATTGACATAGTTCAGTGTTTTTGATAATAATTGACTTTAATAATTAATTAATTATGATTAGCAATCTTTAGAACTTTTTGCTTGTTATAAGATATGTGTATGTTGAAGTCACTTTAGAATAGATTATCTTAGAGCATGAAGCAGGAACAGTTTCCTGTGCTCCACATTGCGATGCTTAAGTACGCTTGACGAACAAGTAAAGACCTGCGATATGTCGACTTGGAAATCTCTAGCTTTAGATAGCACGTTAATCTTCGGTTTCAAGAGTTCAATGTTTTCAAGAGTCGACAAGCAAGTCGAGGTTTCACAAGTTTAAAAACTGTGACCATCGTTAATTTAAGAAGAGTAGGTTTGTTTGGATGGTTAATTTAATGTCACAAATGCAAGTTGCTTTCTGTGATACGGAATTTAAGTTAATATGTATAAGAAGAAAGAGATATATTGGGGATGAACTTTTGTAACCAAATTAGTTGTCGAACCAAATTACACTAACATAGAGCTTAAACACCAACTAATATTTTAGTAACACACACACACACATTTTCATGCTGTATCCCTAACGGGGTAGTCCGAGGCACGGAGCGCCGATCACCGCGGTCTTTGCATACATCTAAATTAGTATTGAAATAAAATGTTGAGACGTTTAAAGATTTTATTAATTGTTTTTGCGTATTGTCTATAATAGAGATAAAACAAATGAGACCCGCATACCATAAAATTAGATACAGGAAAACCCAAACGTATTTGCATACAGAGCGTGTCAAAATTAGCCGCTACTGAATCTTTAACGAAGTATCTCTATACTTGTACATCACAAGCGTTAATATTAATTTACGATAGCAAATACGTTTACCTGAAAACAGGATGGAAGCTTTATACTATTTTGTTATTATAATAGACAAAATCGTTTTTTCTTCGAGGTTTAAATTGTATTTTTTACTTTAATATTTGCGACTTCATTAATAAATAAATATATTGAGTGTACAAATAACAGATTCCAATTGTATATATATACATAACTTATTCAAAAGAGGAAGTAATTATTTATCTGTTATTGTATACTGTTAGTACCCTAAGTGCTAAATGCGAGTGTTCTCCTATCTCTGAGTTAGCACAAATCAGTACTTTGAATGACTGAAAATAGAATCTACTACAAACGAGCCTGTTTTACAATGTTCAAATAACTTTAAACATTGCGAAACAGATCCATAGTTTCATAAACGAAATTATTGATATTAAATAGATTATACTGAACAATTAATGTATTATTTCCGAATGTAGGTACAAAATGAAATCCTTTGTGGCGTGCATCGGTCGCCGAGCGATATTGTATGTTTGCTAAATGACGCATGCAACAATATAATATTATGTACACAAGTTCTTTGGCGAATGTTACTCACCGGCTCACCGCACTCGCTTACTTTTGAACTGAACATATTTTATTTGAAATTAGTTTTCGTAGGTGGTGTGACCGAGTTTTTACGTTCACTGTACCCATTACGTTGAATTTCCAAGTAAACAGTTATCTTTGGAGAAGTGTGGTGTCTTCGTCACTAATTCACAACTGCTATTGGCTATTAGTTTATTATTAACATTATACGTTTTCATTAGGTTATTTTATAGATTGGGAGCACCATAATACTTTTTAGAAAAATGTACTGGTTAGTTGTATTTGAAGTTGTTTGTATACAACGAAAAGTATTCATTGTATTGGGAACGTTTTTTAAGAAATAGTTAATAGTTTGCATAATACTTACAAATATATATATTTCTTTGCAAACGGACAAAGGTTATGCCCCATGCAAAAATATGTACAAAGAACAACAACAGCTTCCACCGATGAAACATCTTTGTCCAATGCCTTTGTCCAAAATTTAATCAAATTTCTTTAATGAATGTCCCTTTCCACTTATCCATTTTAATTATCGAAGGATTACTCAAATTTCCTTGAACAGTATTATGCCAATGCAACATTTTATAAAGATTGCGAGAATATAGGAACAACTATGCGCCTGCGCACCAACATTAAGTGTTGTTATTATGTGTTATAAATCATTATTAAAAAGAAAGAAAGCATTCCAAAAAAATGTGGGTTAATCCAATAGATAGAAAATGTTCGACATAACTTTTTTTAGTTTATTACAAATTGGAAAAGAAATAAAAAATTTAAATACAATGTAAACTTCACTTCTCCCTTTCCACCAAAATGTCTCAAAACAGCTGAGCCAAAATCTTTGTTCAAATAAACGAGGCTGCTATTACATTTGATAAAATCATATAATAAATTATATATTTAATCAAATCCACATTGGGCACAGATATTTGACCAGTGAACTATGAACCTCAACGGGATATAACAAGATTATTGTATAAAGGAGACTGTAACAGCCACGTCTAGAGTTCTCATTAACTTATTCTAAAACTACCTACTATGAAATGTGGTCAAATTATTGCTGATATAATGTCCTAAGTGTATAATATATTTATGTTCCTTAACAGAGAAAATATAAGTCAGAGAAGGGAAACAACTTTCTGACCTATGTATTTACCACGAGGTACGCTTTGAGTACGTGTAAGCTAGGGTCGGAACAATGTTTTATTTGATAGGTACCTAATACATTTGTAAGGTCTTTTTTTGGTTACGCAGGATAACTGCACACAGATATCCAGCCCCCTGGAGGAAATACTAGGTTATATGGATCTTTTACCCGGCGCGTTGTCGAGGGGCTCCGGGATCTCCTACGGAACGCACCGGGGCCGTTTTGCATTGTGCCCAAGCACTTCTGGGGGGAGAGGAGGGAGTAACAGAGCCCTCCAGCACCCTCACAGTGCCAAGGAGGACGACAGCGTGGACCACATGCGTTGTTGTCCTCCTCGGTGTCTCTGTTCGGCCGCAAACCCGAAGGCCTCTTTAGTCGCCTCGTAAGACAGACGGGGAACACCCTTGCTTTATTTTTTGGCCCGGGCTACAAGGTTGAAATTCGAAAGGCCTATTATTACCTTATGTAATAATGTTGCTGAAAATAATTACATTTGAACTTTGGCCCGTATATTAGGCATAATCTTAGTTTCCGTTGGTCAATAATGCATCAACACATGGAAAGTATATTCATCATTCGATTGTATTCGCAACTGCGGGACTGATATGAACGTAAATTGTCATGTAAATAAGCTGGCGGTTACATTTATTCGTTTTTTGATGACAAACACTATGTGTCACTTCTCTGGTTATTATTTTCTCTGTTCTTAATCTATCCGCCCCCAAAAACAAACTATGTGTACATACCCATCGTGCACTTTTCGATGTCTTTTCCGGAGCAAGCAGGGATTCTTCTGAACGTACCTGTAACAAATACATGTAAATTTAAATGTTGTCAGTCAACAAACTTACGATATTCTAATACAAATACTATTTCAGTGGAATTTGTAACATATATCCTTAACATTAAGTGTCACAATTTACATAGACATATTGAAATACCATGATATGATATCAAGCCTGTTATTGTAAAAAAAATTGAATGAAATAAGTGTCTACTTGAGAAGTCGAATTATTATATCACGTTTATCAGTTACATTTTTGAGATAGTGGTTTTTATTGGAATGGGCAAAATATGAATATTATTTTAATTCAGGATATAAACGATTGAAATGGCCGCTATACAACTTTACACCAGTAATGTAGAAGTGTTTTAAAAAAAAGTTATGGTGATTTACGTATGTTTGAACAGCTCGATTTTGTAAGCCTATAGAAGAGTTACGATGGAATGCGCTATTTTAATGTTTTGTTTACTTTTTCACACATGTTAGGGGTGATCCATTAATCACTTGATATTTTTAGAAAACTTTTTGACCCCGGGGGTACAAGAAGTTTTCTAAAAATGGTGATACGTGGTGAGATTTTAGACTAACCCAAAAAATCACGTGTATTTTTTCGGTACAAAATATATTAAATATTTTCAGAATATTATTTACCTTTAAATATAGATATAATCTAATTTAATTCTGAGTAACAGAGTTAAGTACCGTGAAAAAATGTCCAAACAGACATTAATAAAAAGATTAATACACGTGATATCTCACTACGAATTTCGAGCCTAACGTGATTAGTGGACGATCCCGTAAAGTATGAAATATTCTAATTTTCTTATATGATTATAAAAGTACATCAACACTGACTCACAGTTCGTTTACCTTTTAGTGTTTATAAATTCAATATCTCTTAAAGATTTATTGTAATTATGGTATTGTATTTAATAGGTATGTTATTTGATCTATTATGAATTATGATGAATATTTCAATGAATTTATTCTGTTATGTTATGTATTTTACTGTGTGGTGTTTCCGAGTTTGAGTCCGTAAAGAGCGAGAAAAGGGTTTCGAGTAGATTTCAGTGGCCAATGGCTTTGCGACCTGTCGCGCGTAACCTATTTTTACAAAAGTATACAATACGTTTGTGATTTACTTGACTTGTCTTTTATTTAACTTACGAAATTTAGTCGATAGGTTTCAAGGTACAAAATGGAATAGTAATTCACAATCGTATCCATACTAACATCATAAATACGAAGGTGCCAAGGTGCTTTTGACTGTCTGTTACGTTTTTACGGCTATATAAACTGCTATAGCAATTTTCACGAAATTAAAAATGGAAATATATTTATTAAGCTCTTGGCTCTTGGGAAAGACATAGGTTACTTTTTTTAATTCCACTTGGTCGAAGTCGCGGGCAACAGCTATATTGTATATGTTGTGCATATTGTATAATCTATACATATAAATAAAATTGAAGTGTCTGTCTGTGATTTCCAAATAAAGGCTTTTTCTTAAGCGTATGGGGGGGATATTTGCACATAACCAAAATCCAAACACGCATTTTTAAATTTTTGTCTGTCTATCTGTCTGTCTGTTTATCCGTATATTTATTATCATTTTGATGTAGTTAAACATTTTAATTTGCAATTTAAATTATATCGATTTGCCGAAGATTAAGATAATGTGTATGATTCGAATATTTTTAATATTTACTGGATTATCGATTAACTTTGGTGTTTCTGGATACGTATATTTGTATTTATATCTAATAACAATTACTTAATTGATTTGAGGAAGCGAAAGAGGTGTGCAAGGACCGCAACTCCTGGCGCTCCGTCCTCCCTGACTACCCCGTTGCGGATACAGCGTGAAGATACGTTATGTTATGTTCATGTTTAACAATTACTTCAGACGAAACACCATTCATGTGATCCTAAACTACTTCAGTGGTACTAGACTTGTATGGTTAGTATACAACGAAATGAAGAATTACCCTGTAACAGCCAGATTCCAAGCAAAGAAAAATATCATGTCCTAAATTCCTAGTCGGATATCGAAGCCAGCTTAGAAAGCAGATACGCTACAACCGCACCAACAAACCATTGGTAACATCTGTTATGTTACATATATTAGTACATTTGTTTAATCATTTTTCATTCAGTTCATGAATGGAAAGAATTTTGGAGAATATTGTGAATTGAACAATCAGTAATGTTCCTCTTTCTCAAGCGTCAGAACTTAAATAAGTCATAGTATCTGGAAGAAGATGCAAATATAATAGGTAACTGGCTATTCGTATTTTTTTTAAGTTTTCAGAAACGCAGACTTTGTAATAGACATTAATCACATCCGCACAGACAATAATTTTAAAGTATGAGCAATTTAATTCAGCTTATGAGACGTCGCGTAGGCACGTTGCAGCTTATAAGTGCATTGTTGTAAACTCGATAAGCGTCGCGACAGTAGGCGGCCGGAAGAGCCGACTGGCGAGTGTTAGTGGCTTCCTACTTAGTGCTTCGTTCAACGGAAACGCTATTTTTGGCGCCCACCGCCGCTTCCTCTGAGGAAAGTCCACTCGTTGAATACTATCACTGAATTTGATCAAATTGTAATGTCTTCCTGTTTCTGATGTTTACTGTAACTCTATATTATGTAGGCACTTTGAAATAGAAAACTAGAGTGGACGATTATTTGATATTAAGAAACATTAGGTTCTTCTAAACTTCCCACACAACTACTATTAAAAATAAATTGGCTACGAAAAATCACTTAGCAATAAAACTCCTATAAAAATCTTAAATGTCTCTTGTATGTTATAATATGGGAGGACAATGACTTATTGTTTTTTATTAAATAATAAAATTCAAGACAAGTTAGGGCAGGAAGAGAGTTGGAGCATACCCAACAGCATTCCTACGGTTTTGCGAGTCTCGGACGTTCTCGTCATTGTATTCGTGCCATGAAGGCACGTTCGGAATGCAACGGACCCTTCGTTTAGCGGGACACCAATCACAACCAGTAAGTAGCAAATTATTTTTAGATTATACTGTTTAGATGCACATATTAAATTTTTGGAACTAGGAGAAATTTAATAACAATCTTTTCGTCCACTCCGTAATCAAATGGGCAATATTTGAATCACACCATCAACATAATTATCTTCAATCTACTTTGAGTAGGTTTGGTTTAAACTTAAGATGCATAATAAAACACTTTACATTGTGCTTGAAAAAAGAAAATGATTAGACTAGTAAATAATAATTCCTTCAGAATTTGATTTACTTCTTGTTTTTTCAGTTAACGTAATAAAATATACAATACGCCTGTTTCCTTCTACGCATATGCGTAAATATTTATAATTATTCTCTGTTTTTTTTTTATTTATCTAAACCTGCAACTATCATCTCAATCTACATCTTTTATGTTTCAATTTATATTAAATTACCTTCAGCGTTAATGATTTAAAGATGTATTTGGAAAATGGGTAATTTACTGATTTAATAGTCCTTTTTATTTATTTATTTATGTATATCTTTTTGACCAATAACTGCTGAGTTACATATAATATGTCTATTACACTGTTTTAAGATTTTGATTTATATATCAGAATAATTATTTATTATCTGCAAAGTACCATATTATTTTTGTTTGGCTTTATATAGTGGTAATAATATAAAAAGCTTGAATAAAGTTGTTTTGGTAAAAACGACAGTTTTTTTCTGTGGGAGTTTATTTTAACTTCCGATGTCAAAAAATCGACCAAATACAAGTCGTACTTGCGCAAATAGTGTCCTATATTGTGAGTTCTTGACCAAACGCCAACGTAAAATAAAGTTTGTCATAGAGCTTTCGCTTTACGTAAAAAGTACTGCCCAACTGCAAAACAGAAGTTGTCGTGGAGCTTCCTTGTTACGTATAAAATGCAGTCCTGACAATTTTGCTTCAATTTACACCTCTTTCAGGGGCGTAATTTTAGATCAGGTGGGGGGGTAGCAATTTTGATGCTTCAATTAAAAATGTCAAAAAAAAGTAGTAACTTTAAGTTACGTAAATGTTTTATGAATTCGTAGTTACATTTGATACCTCACTAAAAACACCTTAAATTTTTTTTTTAAACTTTCTATAAAGCCGCTAAAACTAATGTCCAAAAATTAAAATTCTAATTTTGAAATTCACTGCTTTTGGGTTACCACTTACGAAATCCGTTCCGACAGCTGTTAAGTCAAATAGACTACTTTTTTTCTATTTTGGAACGGAACACTGAATACGTGTAACATCTGAACGATTTGACTGATTGAGGTCATGTTCCCACAGTATCTTCTTTTGTAGAGACAATGATTCAGAGCTGTATTAGGATCCAATAGGTGGTGCTCTAGTCAGGTTATTATAACTAAATCAAACTAATCGTGTCACCTATCGGAAAGAACAGACCAACATCTGCCGGGCCAGTTAGTTCCTTATTTATGTAGATACATACACCTGCTTATTTTTAAGAAATACTTTTTAGTATTTAAACACTTGTGCTTAATTAATCTTAAGTGCTTAAATTAATGTATTTAATAATATCTATAAACATATACTATATATATATGACATATATATACGAAAAATTAAATGTTCGTTGCTAAGCGCAAAACTTGAGAACGACTGGACCGAATTGGCAATTTTTTTACATATACGTAATAGCCCGAGTGAGGTTTTTACGGAAAAAAATTTGGAGAAGTCCAAAAAATTAGAAAATTAGGGAGAAACTGAAAGTACTTTTTTCTATGGGATTTTTGTGTGTACTCAAATATCTTAATGACTTACAGCAACGCGTGGGCGGGCACAGCCAGTAAGTCTGATACACAAGTTTAAACGAATACATGCAATATAATGTATTTATAGTAAATACGAGCACTACTGACGATACAGTACTTACACCAAATTTGTTTGAAAATAAAAAAAGAAAGTCAAAGTAATCAATTTATTCAAGTGTACTAAGGCATTTTTGAACGTCAAATGTACTTTAGTTCGGTTCAAAGAAAACCTAGACACTGAGAAGAGCTGACAAGAAACTCAGTTGGGCATCATTTTTTCAACATCATTTTACAAAATGTTTATTAAAATACAATATTGAGAAAGTCAGTAAATGCGTGTGCCAAGAAGATCATTTCCAGACTATTGTTTTATCTTGAACGAAATCGTTCATTTTATAGTATCATTGTCTAATCAATGTATGTGCGTTTTATGACAAATTTATTTTCTGTTGATTGAGTAACTTCCTGACGAACTTTATTGTAAAAACGAATGCAGTCAGAATCATATTGCGGATTTCAAGTCTAACGTATTGTTAAGACTTTAACTGAATGTTAAATTTAAGCGTATAGGCGTTGCCACGTCCACAGGTAAAACTGCTATTAAAAACAGTCATTATTGTTATAAAATCGTTTGCATAGTTTCATAGTATTTCTAACGAAACAGGAAAAAGTAGCTTACATTATTTAGATGATCTTATAATGTGTAACATGTATACTGTATACAAAAAATGTAAAACATTTTCCTTCGAATCTTTATGTTCATCATTTCTCGAGCGATTAAAATTTTGGTAATTATTTTAGTTTCGTATAGAGCTGAGTAAATATATAATAAGTATTATTTTACGTTTTGATTTTGAGCAATAATAGTGCAAGAATATGATAGTTGTTCGCTATATTTAATGATTATAGTTTTAAAGTATGAAACAGAGGAAAACAGAAATAATGTTATGGTTAGTCCGTCGTCACGACAGACTAACCGTGTCAGTTTTACGTCCTTTGATTTCAATCTTATTAGCTAGCTGTGTTACTAACAACCATGACCTATATTAAAGAGGCAATTAATTGTAATTTGTTCCATAAATGGCGAGACTGCACAAGCTAATGCAACCATAAAGTCTTGCTCGACCAATACAACCGCGTAGTCGCTTCTTATCATTTCGCGGCGATATCAAAGGGAATCGACGTTCGACGATTTAATTTCTTGACTTCTTTGCACAAGGCTCAAGTTTATTTGTTGTAGAAATTTGTCCAGATGTGGAGACGACCATATCTTAATATAAATGTATGAGAGAGTTTCATCCTTAATATTAGGACTGAGAGTCTAGATTGAAAACCACTGCAATGTTATAGTAGGTCACAAATATGGTACAGGAGGCCTTGTATACATATGTACATTTGTATACGGTGGTTATCATAACAGATTTGTTAAGAAAAGAAACTACAAGAAAATATGTTATTGATGATATCTAATGAGTAAAGAGTGATAACTAAAAATATTATTTAACGATTTTGCAATGTGTACATATTAAGTTTGTAAAATTTAAAGTCGCTGTTTCATAATTTCTGCTTTTTCGCGGGTTTGTAGGCAAGCGTTTGTTTTAATAAAAATATTTTGAATGTTATTAGGTATTTTCAAACTTATTTTTTTCCGAAACCAAGTAGGTCCGAAACTATGTAGTTATATAGATCGCTAAAATCGCAGTTATTTCATCTCTTCGGCACTCTGCCGATTTTTTTATAGTATGTTCTACATTGAAAACATTTGTTTTTTAATAGTATGTATTTATCGGCCTATATCTTTACAAAATTTCGTGAAGGCCAGAAGTGTGAATACGATATAGGGCGGTAAAGTGGAACGGTACACTTTAGTGGCAAACTGAATCACATACAAAGATCACTCATATATTATCCATCTCCACTTAAGATAACATACCTTGTTGTTATAAATATACATAGGTATGTACATATTATGAAGTTCGATGTTATAGGAGAAGTTAAAATTTTTGAATTAACTTCATTTGTAAAAAAAAAACCGGCCAAGTGCCTGTCGGACCACGCGCAATGAAGAGTTCCATAGTCGGGATGAACATTCACGGTTAAAATGCAATTTATCTGCTTACATACTTTGTTAGTTTTAGAGTAGGATAAAATATCTATCGACTTACGCCTGCCTGCACAATGTTCATTTTATCAGCAGCAAAAATAAGTTTGTAATTCACAAATTTGAAACCAAAAATGTTTCTGGGGTTGCAATAGTCAGTAATCAAAACTTCCGTTTCTCAAAAACTACACAACATATCTCATGTAATGTGATTAAATCCTCAAAATTCTAAAAAACGTGTTTTGCTTCTCAATGAAGCATCCTCAGGACATTCTTCATCAAACTCGGTCAGCTAACGAGCACAGAATCCAAACTAAGCCGGTTCCAGTCCAAGATTAACTGACCAAATTGACTGACAGACTGAAGGTAATTCGAAGTTAGCTGATCTAGTCTGATCTTTGGAATGTCCTGAGGATGCTTTGTTGAAAGGCGAAACAATGTCGATTTTTGGAATTTTAAGCAGAAAATAGCTACAAATTATAAGAATTTATCACGTGAAATGAATTTCCGCGAAGTAACACCTGAGTCTATAAAATATATCTTATTCAAACCAAATTCGTTGAAAGTGTTAATAAGTTCTACATACTAATTTCAACTTTTTTCAGAATTTTCCCCCCATAGTTGAAAAGTTAGAGAGGGGGACCACATACTTTTTACAACTTAGAATCGCAAATTTCACCAGAAAAGTAATTTTGAAACCTCTGCATAGAAATTTTAAACAGACTTTTTCAAAAATGAATCATCTTTAAAGATCTATCTAAAGATACCCCACACGCTTACGTGTATTAGGATTCTTTTTCATCTCTCAGTTACATGTATAGAGTGCCACCTTTAAATTTTTTTTCTGTAATAACTAAACTATTGTGTAGTATAACAATTCATAGAAAACACCTACCTTCCCATCTATTACAGTGTCAATAGTCTCCTAGTGAAATCACTGACATACGGACGAATAATCTGTATTTAGTTTTGTCAATTTTTTTTTGTATTTTTGATATAATTTTGTAATCTTTGTAGATTTTTTTGTAAAAAACGTATAATAAGTAACTAGAAATTAATAATAATATGCAGCTGTATTTATCAATATTAATATTTGAAAACTGCATTTAATTTTTCTTTATCATTACTAAATTTACTTAGATCTTGTTATTTGTGATCGAAGCTAATTTATAACAAACGTAATTATCTTCATAAGGTTTTGTAAACGACGTTCTGTTCTTATAACTTGCAATTAATTTATCTTTATCTCGAACTCCTCATTTGGAGGCCATCGAGAATGCCGGATAATAATTATTTTATTTATTTATATCGAATATACCTGTGGATATTTTTCATGTTTTTTTACGTTGAATAGATTCTCATTACCTTATACGATAATAAATACAATAATATTTCTATACAATAACAAAAGTGTATTAATTAATGGACATATTTTTAAGTCAATCTTTTTATTATTATTTTCGTAATTATTGTTGTTAAGCAAAATGCGTATTATGTATGTATTATTTTAGAAAAGGTTAGTCTTTTTACTATAAAAAGAAGATTAATGATGCATGTGTTCTATTTATTTATATTGAGTAATATTATACACTTTTATACACATAACATATTATGTATCGATATGAAAAAGTTTTGTCTAAGAAATTCCTGGACAAGTTTAAGAAAATGTTATATGTATATAATAATTGAAAAAAATCACTAATTGCCTTCATTATGGTAAGGTAACACAGAACATTTTTAAAACGTTTTTTTAAGTGTAGATATGAAAGATTGTCGGTACGGCAATATTCGTTATGGTGATAAGTGAGGTAGATAAAGTAAAGTTAATGAATTTGTTACCGGGAGAAATAGAACCATATTGTACGTACATAATATTATGTTATCAATTGTCAGGAGGAATACAATTATCTAATTATACTAATATAGGTAGTTTCTGTATTTTGATTTTGTTTTCTATACACAAGGATATTACAGAAATGCTTTTAGACATGTTTTACAATAGTTTTCTGTTTTTTATATTTTAACGCATTTCGTAATTAGATTTTGTGTTTTTATGTAATGATGTTCTAATAGGTACATATGCACGTAAAGGTAGGTGCTAATTAAACGACAAATTATAACTACCATATTATTTAGATACGTTTAAAGAAAATAAATTATTTCAAATACATGTGTATTAATATATTATGTAGAAACATCTGCCATTTGTGTACATGTGAACGTAGCTACGACGTGAATGTTTATTTATATTACCTATTTATAAATTTCGATTGGCAACATATTATTTACTTTACAAAGCAAAACGGTTTCTTACCTCCTTTGGATAAAAAATTTTCGGTTTTCCCGTATATGTTGAGTATGAATTCATGTTATCGACTTTCGTAACAACCATAATTCGTTAAAGAAAACTTAATCCGGCTCGAGTAAACACTAACCGAAACGTACGACTGCAAAACAATGGTTTAAAACTTATGTTTTCTAGAATTATCGACAACCACGTGATGAAATATGAATGAAATGATAGTAACGCCTTTGAATAAGATTGTTTGGTACGTATCGAGATGCCAACGAAAGTTTTTGTTCGGATTGGTTTTCGTCGCAATATCACTATTAATCCTTGGACGCGTTACCTCCACGTCACCGATACCGCTGCGAGTATTGTCACACGTATGTAACCGTAACAAGTGTCAATGTTCTAAATAATTAACTGTATGAAATAATGCAATTCGTAACACTCATACAATATCGCAGTCACATTGTAACCTCGCCGCGGTCGTTTCTGTTCGCGCTGCACGTAACGACGCCACGCGCACGTTCTTTTCAAACTGAATTTTCGTCGCGTCCAACTGTTGCTTATATCAATTCAGATGTGCCTCCCCCCGCAAACTACACCGTCTCTTTTCATCTTTAACATTTGGGTGTTTGATGGAAAGTGATAGCGTATATGCTTTACGCACGTTACATAACTATATAGATTGTAATGTATGTGTTGTGTATATATATGCGTGTGTAACAGACATTACGTAGATGGCAATGGGTTTATAGCGTTTAATACCATCGGTAATAGATAGAGTCGTTGTAGAGCTGCTATAATGAGCTATAAATGTAAATATAACACGGTAACAATATCTTTAAAATATTTTAACAGGCATCTTGACTGAATATTTGATACGAAAATAGCAAAATGTGTGTCACGGAATTCAAGTTAAGTGTAATTAAACTTACAAGATTTTTATCTCTCGCCGTAAAAAAATAAACCATTTTACGTAACAGTAATGGTTTTATAAGGGGATATATTAAAAAAGGGGAAACTTAATTGGAATATGTTTACTCAGAACTTTTTTCATCGACTTGAAAAAATTTTTTGTAATTGCAAAAGTTTATTTTATTTTAAAAGTTAAGTTATTTTGGAGAGATAATTCAAAATCTGAATCGCTGTAGTGTCATCCATGCCGAATGACGAATAGTTCGAAGGAATAAAGGACTATTTATTTTAGTTTGTTAAAGACTCACAGGGTGAGGTGAGGGTAGTACTCACTGGCGCCTGCGTGAAAATAGAAAGCGGTGAGCAGTGACGCATCGGGCGTCGCGGCGACATCTTTTACACCGTCTCGCCGACGCCACACCGCTGTCTTTTTGACAAGTATATTTTTTAGTCCTCATTTGTGTAATGAGGTAGTTAAAGTCATAAATCAGAAATATGAAATAGAGACAGTAGATATTGTTCACAAAATTATCTTTTAACCGTCGACGTTGTATTACGTAAATATACGTGTAGGAATCCCACACTTATTTAGATAAAAAGTAACTTTAAAAACAATCGTCAAATACTAAAGAAATGTACTCGTATAGTAACAAATTACAAAAATTGTGTTATTTTATTCTTAGATTCGAAAATATTTGCAAGTGTGTTTACAACTTTTTTGAATAAATTGTAAAGCGAGAAATGCCAATTAAAACAATAATAAGTGGTTATATTAAGGTCATTATTTGAAAGTAATTAAGACAAATATCTTTTAATTTTCGTGAAAAATTGTTGTAAATTTGTGAATAAAATTATAAGTAAATTATCTAATAGTGTAAGAAATTAGAAAAAAATACACTTAATTGATTAAATTTACATAAATATACATACATATCTTCACGCTTTATTCCTAACGGGGTAGTCAGAGAGGGTAGTGCGCCAAGCTTCGTGGTCAAATCTCATCATTCTCCTCACATATTTTCGTCTAGGTATGGGAGTGCTTTTAACATTTCTGTCAGTTAACACTGGCTATTTGATCTTCATAAGTCAATCTTGGTTTTCCTTGGCTTCTACTACCACTCACAAAATTTTTTTCGTCAGTCTTTCATCACTTGTTCTTTATGTGTGCCCGAACCATCTAAGCATTCCTCTCTCCATTTTTACAATAACACTGTCGTGCAACCCTGTCATATCGCGATCGCATTTCATCAGTGTTTATCTTACTTTCACCTGATTTCGGGCAAATCCAGGCTTCATTACTGTACAGTAAAGTTGGCACCAACACTGCATTGTTGGTGACCATTATGGCAAAGTTAGATATATTCACACTACCTGATGAGGCCAAGGCACCGTTTATTTTATTTCATTCACTTGTTCTAGACATTTTCCATTTACCCTTATTTCACACTTCGTCTGTACATCTTCTCTTTCATAATATACCAGAATCTTAGTTTTGTTAACATTCATATTTAATCCTTTCACTTCATATTCTTCTTTTGAGGCGCGTGACTAATGCCCACAACTCTTATTCTTATGATATCGTCAGCGTATAAAAAAGATAGTTTACCACTGTGCCATCACATATCATACCACTCATACTACCTTTGAATGTATGGAGGCAAGTCTAAATACAACACGAATAGCCATGCAGACATCATGCAGGTCTATTTGACGCCTGAACAGAATTTGAACCAGGGTGACATGTCACCATCTATTCTTACACAGGCCCTGTGGCCACGATATAATGACTGCGCAGCCCGCAGTAAAGGGGAACCCACGCTATGTTCAAGCAGAAGACTCCACAGTTTCTTTCGCACTACTCTGTCAAATGCTTTCACTATCTACACAACAGTGCAAAAAACTTTGTGACCTATGGTCAGAAACCGTCTTACAATAATGCGGAGCGAGAAAATCGAATCCATACAATACCATTCTTAAACCGTTCCACCTTGTGCTTCCCACAAATATCTTTCAGTTTCTGTTTCTTTAAATGTTTTTTCAAATTCAATGAAAGAAACTACAATTTATAGTTATAACTATTATTGTGCATATTACAATTGCACAAACAAACTAGGTAATAGATTAGACGCAAGAGTGTATGTCCGTCTCCGCATCAAGGATGGGAGAATTGCGTCCAGGAAGGCAGGAGAAGAAGTGCGTCGGCAGGAACGTCGAGAGGCAAAATGGTATGAGAAGCTCGAAGAGCCACACAACTACCGCCAACGCTTCGTTGAGGCGATGGATTGTCTGACGTACTGATTGACGCAGGTGCTGACTGAGCAGTGCAGCTTCATCAATATCTGCATCAAATCGGTCGCAAGGAGACGGATATAGCGCCATCATGGTGGCGGGGATTGGAATAGCGCATAGCATATGCTAGAGGTGCGCCTCCGAACGCCAATCTCTGTTCTGGTACATCAGGCAAGATCTCGAGCAAGATCTAGGGATAGCTCTAAGTATTAGCGGCTATTGCGAGGCCGTAATAGTCTCAAATATGGCTACGATGTTTCCCGCCTGTCGTAAGAGGCGACTAAATGGGCCTTCGTGGTTGCGCCCGATCGGAGTGGCGGTTTTGCGGTTATGCGAATCCGGGGAGGACAACAGTACTTGTGGTCCGCGCTATCGTGGCACTGCATGGATGCAGGGGAGTTCTGTCACTGCCCCCTCCGCACACCTACAGAGCTTTGACACAGCGCAAGAGGGACTCGGATGCGTTCCATAAGAGATCCCAATGCCCCTCGACAACGCGCCGAGGGCTACCACCTTTGGGAGTTTTAGTGGGTAAAAGTCCCACATAACCCAGGTTCTCCTGGCAAGGGGCTAACTATCTGTGTTCAAGTTTCTTTTGCGTTATTAAAAATAATAGCGCGTGTAATCGCAAAAATTATGGAGTGCTTACTATAAAGTTATGAATTACTCAATTATTCGCTTGTTTTTAGTGGAAAATAGGACATTGCTGCTTTTGACAAAATGCTTTATATAATTACAACAATGGATGACGTATAATATTTAGTTTCAATATGTACTTTTAATTATTTAATTAGCTGCCGTTATTAAATGAAACAATCATCACATAAATTATCAATGATGGTTATGGAACTTGTTGACGACAATTGAATTTTTTGCATAAATTTTGTTGTAATTTTACATAGTAAGTAAGTAAGTACTAAGACGATTGATGTTATCAAAATTGGTTAAAGCTCCGTTCCTAAATCTGAAAAAGGAACGCTTATGGAAACACCTCGATTTTCATCTGTCTGTCTGTTTATAGCCGTTTTGTCGGAGATTATTTGATGGCTGAAGTCCGGAACAGTTACGTTACGGAACAGTTAGTGGTGTGACCCAAAGACAGACGTAAACATCAAAAGTTGAATTTTCATATTTTTGGCGTAGTTTTGGAGGCACAGAAAAGTAAAAAAAAACGTTTATCGTCGGGTATAATATGAAAGTTTTGCAAACTACGAATTAAATAAAGTGAAATACACGTTATGTAGAATTACACAGGTTTACAAGTAAAAAAACTGCTTAGGATTTTCAAATATTTTCTTATTGATTTCGTTAAAACGAAATAAATTTGGGAAAAACTACACCTTAATTTTTTTGTTACACTCAAGTTTTGTTTGTATTCAACGTAAACTTCCTAATCGAACTAAAATTTACTATTCATTTATTATTTAAAAAATGGCTTTATGATTGAGACTTCTCACATTAATTCTATCAATTATAGCTGACTGGGCAATAAATTTAAAAAAAAGTTATGGTTGAAGAGAGTAGTGGTAGGGGGAAGCGGGTAAAGCATTGGGTAAAGTAGTTTTAGCGTTAAGAAGAAAGTTGCATGATTGTATAGAATCGGGTTAAAAATTGATAGTCACTAATATTAGTGAGCACGTTTCGACATGTTATCTGGGGTACTAGGAATAAATATAAACAACCTGTTGTTGGATTAGGTAGTGTTTCAACAAGCTGAATAAATTTAATATCTCACTGGCCGTCTAATGCCACACCATAAGTGCCATACCCAGTTTATACCCAGCATTCGAACGCTACTGCGCTTATATTTGTTTCTGGAATATGGCTCGCAGCATGTGTAATTTTTTCGACAGTTTCTGTTATGTTTGTGGTGAATACACAGGGAAAAGTCAACGACAAAGTCATCGACTTACATGCTGGTTGCGTATGAAGCTCAAGAGTGAAATCTAACAGTCCTATATTTACATTTACCTGATAACTTGGGAGTCTACAGTGAAGAACAGGGTGAAAGATTTGGCCAGGATTTCCATGATATCGAGAGACATTATCAAGGAAAATGAAATGTCAATATGTTAGCCGACTACTGTTGAATGCTCAATCGAGAAACCAGAGAAGGAAATCGGAAACGGGTTCGTAGAAGCATCAAAGAGGAAGAAAAGTTAACGAAAAAGAGTATATGGTATATCAGAAACAATTTTTTTATTACTTGTAAGAAAACATATTTAGTTCATTGTACATAATAAATGTTTTTATTAAAAATTTGTTTCTATTTTGCAAAAAACCGATACGTAATGGGATGTTATTGAAGTCATTTTTAGTATACGAACTTTATGACATAATTCAGCAAAAATATCCACCTCGGCGCTCCGTCCTTTTTAACTACCCCGTTTGTACCCCGTAAAAACAGTATTTGCGATACTCACTTTAATTTTCTTGGACAAAATAAAATGTAATACTCACTGTTATATTAACAGTATAATTGGCAACCCTATGTGCGAAAGTACGACTTGAATTTGGTTAATTTTTACGAGCTGTATTATGAAAATGCAGTAAGTACAAATCATTATTCGTCTGGCCCGTTGGCGCAGTGGCATATGCATCTGCTTTCCAAGCTAGGGTCCCGAGTTCGATCCCTGGTCAGATCAATTTAGGAAACGAACTTTTCTAAATTGGCTTGGAGTCTGGGTGTTACTGGGAACTCCCCCAGAGTTCGTGGTGTGGTATCCATAGTACAAGCTTACTACTTACGTTTGGGGTCACACAATCGGCATAATTGTCTGGAGTATTATTATTATTATCGTATTACTATTTGTAACAAAACTGTGGAAAATAAACTGTTCATTGAAAATACCTACACATATTTGAGAAAAAACTACACGAAAGATGTTAATAACGTTAACAAAAGCCAGAACAATTAACAGGTTTTGAAATTTTTGTCTAGACTGCAATATAATAAGAGAAGTGCGTTGTATAAGAAAAAATATAACAAGCCTTCTTCTTCGGTGATGAGTTCAAGATATCACAGTTATTTCATCTTGTTTGCATATTTTTGCATATTAAATACGAAGTTGGCTTTAGTTTTATAACTTTATTTTAACATTATAAATTAAGGAAGATGCGTCGTTGCAGGCGAAGCGCATCTCGAAACGCTTCGCAACATAGTTCGAGATTAGAGCTTTGTTCGGTGTCACGCAATTTGCGTAATTGTTTATACTATTTATCTATATATCTGTGTATATTTTAATATATAAAAATCGATGTTTCGTATTTTATGGGCTGCCATACCGTTCAGCTCATTGTTCATGTGCATGCGATTAAATTTGGTATGAAGATACCTTGAATCCCGACGAAGAATGCATTTTAAAAATAAAAAACGCGGATGAAGTCGCGGGCATCAGCTAATAATAAATAAAAATCAATTGTCGCGTGTATGAAAGATCACTTTATCATTTTAGAATGGTTTTACTGATTTGGTTGATCTTTTTTTGTGTTAGTAATTGTTAGGACAAAGTTTGTATGAAAGAAAATTTTGGGAACGTCCACCGGATAAATTTTTGAAATTTGGATGGTATTTTTCTACGAAAAATTCAGTAATAAAAATTGGTGTGTTGCAAACATTGACAACATCCACCCGGGCGAAGCAGGGCGGATCGCTAGTTATTACTAAAAATAAGGCTTACTTCCAATGCTTCCAATAATAAAATCAGTCTCCTGTATCATCTTCACTTACCTTTTAATACCTATTAACTTTAAGTGTACAACATTTTGTAATACTTGACATTTATTGTATTCAGTAATGTCGAGAATATTGAAGAACAACGCACAAATAAAAATAAAGCATTCTGACAATGTCGGTAGCGATTTCATTTGCTTTATTGTATTGACAAGGGTATTAAATATTGATGCTATAAAGTGTTCAATGCGTACCTGTAACGTGAACTGTTAACGATTTAATTACCCTACTATTGTATACTAGCGACCCGCCGCGGCTTCGCATGGGTAGAATTTTTTTTTAATAAAATGTAGCCCATGTTATTTGGTGATAATGTAGCTTTCTACGTGTGAAAGATTTTTACAAACCAACAAAGTTTACCTTTTTATAATATTAAGTATACAGACAAAATATATGATACATATTATGTATAACTTCCAATAAATTTTTTTGTTATATTATCTACAGAGACTGTGAGTTCTAAAATATTGCCCCAAAAACACAAATGAATCACAACCAAACAGTTAACTTGCTATAAAAATCGTAGGAAGCAAGAACCGCAACTAAAGGCATGCATTTAAGCAAGTATATATTATATGTAAATGTATATACGCATAATGATAGATTGTGGTCTTTTCAAATGAACGATCCTAATTTATTTATAAAATTTAAGCTTTTATTATTGTAAACGGAATCTTTTTATTGTTCTAAAGAAGTTATGACTATTCATTGTTTTATCGTTTAATATCATTATGAATATATTGGTTACTACTATCACTATGAATATCTTTTGGGGAACAAGAACATTTGAATGACAATGAGATGCAAAATGAGAAAATTATACACAGTGTGGCAAAAAATATAAAAGGAAAATACCTTGGGTATTGCTTTCGTATAAGACTTTAGACATAAACAATTTCTTTTTAAGCAGCACATCACCGTTTTTTTCAATTTCATATTTAACAAAACAACAATAATTACTCTCACACGTGTCACACCTCACGTTAGTTACAACTGACTGTATTAATCACAGCTTGGAATAATGCTGTTGTTATGTGGCAAGAAAACAATCCAGAATATCAAAGTCAGCTAAAAACATGACCGACATATTTAACGATTCTGCACTTTGCACCTGATATTATGCAACACGAGCTAGTACATTCGTTAAAAATAAGGAAATCAAAATAATTGTTTCAGTCTTAAGAAATCTTCCGTTTACCATTTATCGAATAAAAATTAAAGCCATGTAAAGATCAATGAATCTGTCAGATAATACGCCAAATGGGCGCAAATGGATGCGTCACTTGATTTGTTTGATGTTTCCAAAAAAGTCGCGAGCATGGTCATATTCGCGATTCAAATTTTACCTACAGGTACGCCTCCGTCCGGTCAATGCACTAGCGGCACGGATTCGCATTTACGTATGCCTTAATAAAAAATTGCATTAACAGCAATAAGCAAACACAACACATTTTATTACCTGATTTTAACACCTAAAGCGTAACAAAACAATCAATTTAAAGAATTATAATTATTTGACAATTTTTCCAACAAATTTATAAAATGGCAAATATCTGTAGTAAAATAATTATGTGTTATTAAAAATAGTCACTTATGATGATAATATCTAAGCAGTTTAAATAAATATGTTGTATTGTATTTTAAAAATAAAATAAAAGCCAAAAAAATGGTAGAGAACAGCGAATAAAATTACATCTGCCTGGAAACTTTCTTGTTTAACCTTAATAAAGCATACTTTAAACGTTATTGTTGACGTGTCAATGTATAGTAGGTACTTATCTTGTACTTATTTATAATATGATAAAAAGGAAACATTGAAAATTTGGAATTCGGAATTATCTCTAACTAAGCATATTTTAATCTGTTGGTAGTATAACATGGGACGCAGCTACATAAGCTCTGACAGTCAGCATAGTACGCATTGCTGGCTAGATTCTCTTGCATTATAGGTACAAGGAACAGTGCAAGCTGTGTGCTGGTTTTATACTTTTCCCAAAATAGGATATTTTAAAACTAATATCCCGTTATCTAAATATCTAAGTAAATACCAGAAAATCAAACTGCGACAATGAAGATACTATAAAACTGTAAATGAAGTTGTTGTAAAATAAATAAAAATGTTACTGTACAATAAAGTTGCAATATAATTTAAATTTGCATATATATACATATGTAGCAGTTTCAGAATAAAAGACAGTACGTAATGATGTGGTTTTTATATGCCATAGCTTCCCTATAAGGAAGCACAATATAAAAACTACATAATATGTATTAATATCGTGTACTACTTAAAATTTATTATTTTTTAACTATAGTATAAATTAACATATTCCAATTTTTATTGAAATATTTCATAAAAATTGGAGAAATCAAAAGTTTAATCGCAGTTTCAACCATTCCTAATTAAAATGGGACACTCAAACTCAAAATCTTTTTATCATAATTTAAAATATTTTTGTTTATATTCTTTTAAGTAGTGATGGAAGTAGGTTGTGAAGAACATCAAAAATGAATCGTTTAAGCAAAGATATTATAATTCTTTAAACACTACGCATCATTACGCAAAATAACGATTATTCAAAGCAAAGCGCGCTTACATAAAGGAAATACGATAGTTTGCGGAGGCTCCTAAAGGTGTGGGAATTATGAAAGATTATGAAAAGAAGAAGAAGAAATTATGAGTGTTAGTATCGAAAAAAATAAGAAAAGAAAAACATTGCTTAACTTCTAAAATCTCATAGAATAATCACAAAATTTTAAAGTATAAAGAATTTCCAGTGGTTAAAATAAGATGTATTTGTAAACTTTTTCAATAACTTGATTAATCTCGTCATCAACATTTTATTCAATGAACGATCAATTGAGAGAGAAGTGTAGTGAGGTTAGAAGAGAATACATAATATTATAGTAGATACAAGTTTTATCTCAGCGCGTGCCTCTATTGTCAACATAGATGGTGTCAGATGACATCACGGGAAATGCTGACAAGATTTACGATGTATTCCTTTGTTATATACCTGTACTAATAGTAAGTTTGTAGGTAAGTACCTATGTCATGTGGTTATAAAATAGTAAAGATCGCTAATACTGTGCTTTTTTAACTTTATGTACTAAAAATGAAATGAAATTAATTACTGTTTATGAGATAATTGCTTCGTAATTCTAACCATATATATAAATTAATGTAATTATTAATTACACGTCATTTTTATAAAATAATAACAATCTATTAAGATCCCAAAAAGATGTCGAAAATTAACGCTCAAAAGTGAAATTTTTAATATTCATGTGTCTTTGGGCCACCACCTAGCTGTTCCACATTTCAGATCTTTGCGTCAAATAGTCTCCGAGAAAAACGGTTTGACATACGGACAAATAGACGGACACCGCGATAATTCGATAATTTTTTCCTTTTATTCAATTTCTAATAGGAACGCTAAAAGTAGGTACTTTATAGTTCAAATAATGGCTTTTGTGATTTAGGTGATATGGTAACAATAATAAATAATACAACATACGAATACAGAATGGAATAAAAAGTATGTACCTATATTATGTAATTAGATTCAATAGATCTTTATAAAAGTACTTATGAAAAAATATTTACTATATAAACTATACTTAATGATAGTTTTACAAGATATCAACAACAAGGGTAAGTGCGGTATTATATTTAGCTTTTTTATTATAAAATATGCACTTGAAGGAATGACGTGTAAAATAGCGTCTAAGGTCTATTATCTTGTTTTTTTGCTCACTCGATAACATACACAATTACAGGAAAGGAAAGGTAAGGAAGCACTCATATCGCAAGACATTTTTTTTTTGGTTATGGAGGAGAAATCGGCACACAGATGTCCCCTGGAGGAGAGACTAGGTTATGTGGGGCTTTTACCCCCAAAAATTCCTGTGCTGGTTGTCCTAAGCGTGTTATCCTCCCCGCGCGATTTCCTATGAAACATATCAGAGCCCCTCTCACGTTATGCTGAAGCACTTCTCGGGAGGTAGAGGCAGACAGTTACGGAATCCTCCTGTACCTTCGTAGTGCCACGACAGCGCTGACTACATGCGCTGTCGTCCTCCTCGGGGTCTTCTTCTTCTCTTTTATGTACTGGCAACTCGTTTCGTATTTATCAGAAACATTTCTACCATTCTCAAGTAAAAAAGTGGTGTATCTCTTAAGTAAAATGTCAGTCTCTTCTTATTACTAAGTCCCTAACACTCTTCAGTAAAGTGATAGTAGGCTTTACTGGAGTTAAAAAGCTCCTTGGAAGAACGTGAAAACTTCAGTTGCACATATTTATTTGAACTTTCCAATTTTTAACACTTGCACAGAACTTTAACGCACAATATCATTTTTGTACCTTAAAACTCCCAAAAACGTAAAAAATAAAAATCTAAATAAAATGTCAACTTCACTTCTCCCGTTACCGCCAAAAAGTTTTCCTTGGGGCGCAAGGATGCACGACCGGAGTCCCCACTCCGATCGACCGCAACCCCGAAGGCCCCTTTAGTCGCCTCTTACGACAGGTGAGAATCACCGTAGCTTTATTCTTTGGCCCGGACTACAGGGCGCAGAACATTTCAACCTTCAAGAAACGAGCCTACTCTTTCCTTAAAGGCCGGCGACGCACCCGTGATTCCCTGGACGTTGCGGGTGTCCATGGGCGGCGGTGATCACTTTCCATCGTGACACGCTTGCTCGTTTACCTCCTCTAATACATATAAAAAAAAATATTTAGGCGTATACGTACACTAGCTGTACCCGCGACTTCGTCTGCGAGGAAAATTTTTTAGCCTATCATTTGCACAATCACATGTTCTTATTACATCCCAATTTTCATCAAGATCGGTCAAGCCGTTCTTGAGTTAAAAAAGATATACAGAGGGAGAGACAGACAGACGAAAAATTTTAAATGGTAGAATCGAAGATAGTAAGTCATAAAATGACCATCATCACAAAACTAGATAGTAAATTTGTAATTACAAATAGACGCAACAGATTTATGAAGGTAGTAGTATAGATAATACGTCATTGTAATAGTAATTTGAAAAATATTGACAGCAAAGCGTGTAAAGAACGTTACCTACTGTTAGTAGGCCTGGTCTGATAGACTTTAAAAAAGAAATACTTGGTTGACCACCAATTTACTTATTATAGTAAATTGGCGCCTCGATGTCTGCGCTACGAACCGACTCTGGAACTGACTGATCAGATGGATTTGATGTAACTGATTGACTTTTAAAGAAAGGAGCAAAGAAAAATCCAATGTTACATATTCCTGTATGTCTAAAAATTAATAAAATTGTCCTACATATATAAAGAGATAAATAAAATTTTAGAGGAAATAGGTATTCGTGGTAGAGTCATCATTTTCAGGTGTATGTAAATAATTATTGGTAAGCCAATTCAAGCACTTATTACAAGAATAACAATTACTGACATTTGTATAACTATGCATACCTATATCTTGTAAGTTTTTCCTTCCAAATGTAAAAACTTGCATTTTTACTTATACCAATACCGTACTTTACACTGAGCGGCAATAATTTTAATAGAGTCCTATTTGACAGCAATGAAATAAAAACACATTGAAAAGTGGCAACATTATTCTGTAGCAATATTTATAATGTTTGTTGGAGTAGATTGAGACTAGTCACTATAAGAATAAAATTTTTGAATCTGTTCCTCAGTCACCAAATACCTAATGCAGTGTTTTTTACTTCTGTCGTCAAAAAATAAACAAATGCGAGCCGCTACACATCAATGATACGAATTAGATCAATTTTTTTATTACAAACATCGCGTTTCGAATTACATTCAAAATTAACTGTACACATTTATTGTGTAAATAATACGACGTAATTAGAGTATTCGCAGCAGTTTTTAAACGAAAATGAAAAACGGTTGTTTATTTATGTACTTATTTCAGAAAAGCCTAATATTCCGCTTATATTCTAATGGATGTTGATCAAAAGTATAGGTAACTTCCAACTATAGGCTCAGGACACTAGTAGAAATTGTTTGCATTTCCTGTAAAAGCGAGTACTGAATAGTAAAATACTTCTTTATATCGTATTTTATCCATAGATTATATCGACGTAATCCATGGATAAAATAAAAAATGAACGAGCGTTACAGTAGTCGCATATGATGTGTAACATCTGAGATCTTACCTTAGTAAAAAGCAACATTAACATTATATCCTGAAAAAAATGTTTACCATCTGACGGCCAACTCTACCATCGCGCGCGCTCGTTGGTCAAATCAAATAGCGCGCGCTTCCCAGGCTTCCCGTTACACACTTCTGTCCCTTTTGTCCCTGTCCCGAAATCACTCCCACAGATTGCAGGAAAGCAAGAGGAAAGATGTTACACATCGAAAATATAAAGTCCGTTTCAATCCAATTTGTCAAAAAAGTGAACCTTCTTTTTCAGTTTTTTTTATACAATAGGTATTACAATAGTTATTACAAAATAAAGAAAACGTGTATTTAAAGTATTTATTGAAGAATGTCATTAATTTATGACAAAATTATTTTATAACAAGTCTTCTTTAATTAAATGAAACACTAAATTTTATTTACCTTTTTGACAAATTATATTGAGAAGGATTTTATGTACTTACATACACATGTGTAAGAAATACACGTAATCACTAACCACCTAACCACCTATTTATATTTTTTGGAATATTTTGTTAAACATCTAAGAAGTTTTAATGTAACCTACTCTTTTTTTACATGCTAACATCGATTTTAAGATATTTTTTATGTGCAGTAAAGTTCCTGATGATATGTTATTTATAAATAAAGTTATCAATAGAGGTAGGTACATATTACAACACAACAACTGCACTTATTGTGAGATATTGCCTTTTGTCTTTTATTGAATATTGCTTATTTTATAACTTTATTTTGTTACAGTCTCAATAGCATATTTTCATTTACACACACCATTCAATATGAAAATATTTTTGTATTCTATTAAAGAGCATTGAATCATAACATTTGTTACACAATCGCCCTAAGTTAGTTTTATTAGTAAATCTACTGGTCTAACCAAAACAACATGATCGGTACCACGGTGTTATCACACTGAAGTTTCACCTATGTTTATTATGATATGCATCTCTGTATATGCTGTCGATAATTATGTAAACAATATATGTATGTTATTGCAGTAATAATATTGTATAATAAAAGGCCTGCTTCCATATAAAGAAAGTTTAAGAGTATGAAAAGTGGCTATCTAGGCATGAGTTTATAGCTCAGCCCATTATTATTAATAACCTATTTATAATGGAAAATATTTTAAGGTTTTACTCAATATACCCACTTCAATCTTTATTTTAACAGATAATTAAAGAAAAACGGATATCTTGATGGAGCTATCTATAATATTTTTAAAACCGTATTGTGAATCTTAGGCTAAAGACTACCAGAGCAGCTTGTATAACCAGTGTTTCAGTACCTGTGCCAGTTTTAATTACTTACCTAAGCTACACATTTTTTCGGAATTATTTTAGTTTGGACATTTTGTTAATAAATATTATCTGATATTTTTCTACAAAAGCAGTATTTATAACATTACATTGTAGTAGATACCATTATATTATTTGTGTATTTGTCACACGTTCCCATTAGTCCATAGTAACATTTATTTTTTTTATAAATAAAACAACTTTTATTTAGAGATCAAGATATAATAGTATACACGGATATATACATATATGGAGTTATGCCAATTACACTGCATAGGTAGTAAATTGATCGGATAATGTAAAAAATTACTATCCTTTTATTGAATTACCTTAATATGTAGCAAATAAACGAAGACATTGTTGGGAATTTTACTATCGGAGTAAATACACTGTATTTTATAACGAGGTGTAATCATGGATGACCATAGCGAGCCGCGTTTTGTTGTTTGCTAAGGTGTTACTGGAATAACAAAACTTTTATAATCTGTATTCATAAAATGTTCGAAGTTGGGATTACGTGCACTGGGCAAATGTTTTCTTCATATTTTTAATCTATACGTACTTACCTATATCTATAGAAATAAACAGAATATCTTTGAATCTGTCTGTGATTTCAAAATAAAGGATTTTTCTTTAACTTCGGAATAATAAATCTGAGAGACTGCCGTTGTTTAAAAAAAGAATCTTTTTATTGCTAAAAGAAAAATGTTATTACAAAATTCATGAATTTATTGATGACAATATAAAGTAAGTTATGCTATTAAGCAAAGCCATTTTTTGTCATGCCAAATGTTTAGCTCCTTTTTTTTGTTCTTGCTTTTAACTATGTCGATTTTGTTTATGCATGAGTAAGTACATGACATTCAATGGTTAATTTTTTTTTTTGTTTTTTTTCTTGTTTATTTGACGTTTATTTGACATTTTATAACTTATTTGTAATTATAATTTTGATTATACATAATATTTTATAAAATTGTTAATTAAATATTTGCATGCTACGTTGTTAGCAGAATATGAAGAGCTTTATATTTACTACTCTGTCAAGAAAGTACCGGGAAAAGATCAATAATACACGAAATGTTAGTTATTCATCCAAATTTATTTTATCACCTTCAAAGTATGCTCCTTCAGAAACGATACACTTACGCCTACGAATAATCCAATCATCAAAACATTTTTAAACGGTTTTTCCGGAATTGAGTTCAGTGCTCGCCGCGAATTCTCCTTTATGTCTTCTACCGAATGAAAACGGGTGCAACGAAGTGATAATTTGAGTTTAAGAAAAAGAAAGAAGTCGGTTGGAGCCATATCTGGTGAATAAGGTGGTTGCTCTATGGTATTTGTTGAGTTTTTGGTCAAAAATTCGTTCACAATGATGGCATTGTGCGAAGGCGCATTATCGTGGTGCAAAATCCAAGAATTTTCTTTACACAAATATGACCTTTTTCGTCGAATTTGCTCTCTTAAACGCCGCATAACGCCCAAATAATATTCTTTATTTACAGTTTGACCGTCCGGCAAGATTTCCGAGTGCACAACATCGCGATAGTTAAAGAAAACAGTCAGCATGACTTTGACTTTTGATCGACTTTGGCGTGGTTTTTTCGGTCTCGGTTCAATTGGAAGGCGCCACTCCGAAGCTTGTTGACTAGTTTGCATGTCAAAGTCGTAAACCCACGTCTCGTCACCAGTAACAATGCGTTTCATGATTGTAGGGTCGGAATTGACTCGTTCTAGCATGTCCTCAGCGACTCTTATGCGATTGTGTTTTTGAAGAAAATTCAGGTCTTTTGGGATTAGCCGAGCGGCAACATGTTTCATACCCAAGTGATTATTTAAACTGGTACGGATCGACTCGTGAGACACAGAAAGTTCGGCGGCTATCTCTCTCAAACTTGAAGGAGCATTTTCAGTCACTATTTCCTTCACTTTTGCGATGTTAACTTCAGTTGCAGACGTTGATGGCCTACCAGAGCGAGGCAAATCTTCCATCACATCTCGACCGCTTTTGAACGCTTTGTACCACTCATAAGCACGTGTTTTTGATAAAGTCGATTCACCGTAAGCCTTCTGTAACATTTTCAGTGACTTCGAACACGAAATTCCATTGGCGATGCAAAATTTAAGACAAACTGTTCGATGTTTTTGTCCATTATGAAATTCGCAATACACACTAAAATGATATAACTAAAAACAGCACTGTATTTAATCTAAATAACAGATGCAACTCAAACTCCGCGCCAAAGTGGAAGACAGGTGTGCCAATCTAACAACAACAAAAAAAAAACAAAAAATTGAATTTGGAACCATAAACAAATCATCCATTCCCGATACTTTCTTGACTGAAAAATATCAACATCACTGTTATACTCGTATTCACGCGAATAAATATTATTATTATTATTTACTCGTGTTATTTATTATTTGCACGTTACCTAAATACGCTTTTTATAAATTTTTAGATTTTTGTCTGTCTCTGTTTGTCCGGGTTAATATCCGGAACGGTTAAACCGACTCTCACAGAGCTTCCATTGCCAGGTAGAGGACTTCTTAGACAGTAATCAAGGCTACTTTATACCCCGCTAAATATAATTTAACACAAGTGAAACCGCGGGCACAAGACAGCTATTCGAAGTTAAAATTACTTTTTTTTATAAAAGAGGGAGCAAACGAGCAAGCGGGTCAACTGATGGAGAGTAACCGCCGCCCATGAGTATCCGCAACATCCGGAGAATCACGGGTGCGTTGCCGCCTTTATGGAAATAGGGAGAAGAGGGAAAGGAGAGGGAGGGGGTGATGGGCCACCGGCACTCACTCACCGAACGAAACACAACAGCAATAGATGCTGATGTTATTTCACGCCGATATTCTGTGAGAGGGTAGTATTTCACCGGACGAGCAGGCCCTATTCGTGCTGGAATGCAGCATGGCTCTACCACCTTTAAACTTGGCTCTGTTAAGTTCATATGCCGTTAATTTTTAAAATATAAAATTCTTAAGTACTACGTGATATAAAAAACGCGGTAACTCGAGTTTGTTCATTGTAAACGTTTATCGTAAAGCCTTTATTGTAGTTTATAGTTGTCGTTTTCCAGCAAACTATTATGAGATTTTATGTTATGTGTATATTACATTGTACATATAGACGTTTGTTGATGCACTGTGTTTCGTCTCGTTGAAGAATCGCTAGTTTAACGAATACTAACGTCTCGATCTCAGACAGGACATACCAATAGAGTAGACATAAAGTTATTTGTTTAAGTTTACTGCCATCCCACGTGCTCGAAGGTTTATTACAATATTATAGTTTTATTGTGGATCCTTATTGTCCACTTCCACTACATGTACGTTACGACCTTTATTTTATTTAAGTGTTTATTTATAGGAACCTATATACACGGCTGTATGTAAATTCACACGGCGACTGTTAGCTTTAATCTGTGCGATACTCATAAATTGACCATAACATGCAGCATCAAACCGTAACTTATAACTGCTCATTCAAACCACTCGATGGTGATTTCCCGCTATTAGGTCAGATAACCTAATCCGCAATGTTTTCTTCAGTTTCAAAATGGATCCTAAAGATAGCGGAAAATCGGAAAACAGAAGTGCTCATGGCCGGTTTGTATTTATGTACTAACTAGTGACCAACTCTAGCTTCGCTAATATGGCTGTCGACGCGTGTTTTAAATTTAATTTTTTCCCACATTCTACATTTAGTTTTTAATCCTATCAATTTTTATTTTGAATTTTTGAACGATTAGAATACAGTCACCTCTTTTATAGTTCCTCAAGCGAAGGCTTTGGGAACTGCTGCTTTTAGTAACCGTTTACTAGAAGTAAAACCTTCGCTTGAGTAACATACTCGTAGACAATGCCACGGCCCGTGATGTTGATAAAAACCTCTACATTGAATGATAAACTAAACGGAAATGATAAAAATGCAAACTTAATACATAAATTTGTAAAACCGAACCTGATATTTCCCTAACAACTGTTGAGTGTAATCGTTTTCGGTATTGGTCCTGATAAGCGTTAGGTGTTCTTGAAAAATTTATATAGGTAGAACAACAACTTTAAAGTGTCGCTTTTAGTGTAGAATGTAGATAAAAATTTATCTTAATTATCTGAAATTTCGACGGACATTTGTTTTTTTTTTCCATGTAAATCAACATTCAAATATCACAATCGGTAGAGTAGCAGGAAAAGATTAAATTCTACATGTCATGCATATATTTATCTGAATATAAAAATTTTGCTTCTATATGTTTGTGTCCACAAAACTCAAAAAGTGACTGAGCCACAGCGAAGCGTGGCTGAGTTCAGCTAGGTACATATAAAAATCTAGACGTCATGTATGTGTATAGGTACTTCATAATATAATTAAAGAATATGAAAATAAGACTGCCTTCGAATGACTCTAAAGTAGATCGGTCTCGCATGGCTATTAATAACTGTCTAATATAAGTTGACACAGTGTGACATTAGTACCCTTAATTGTTTCAAATCTAAAAATAACTATTTCATTGTAGGCGACATGCATTTATGAATGAATGACTAAGTGTAGTAATATTCTTGTTACAAACAATGAACAGTTTGTTGCACTCACTTCATCGTGATTCACTTCCTTCCCACAGTTTTCTTCAAAACGGTGGAGGCTTTTTCCTTAAAAGGAATTTAAAAAAGGAAAAGGTATTCATGGGAATAACTAACGATCGATAATATCGATGACCACGTCGCGTCGCTATCAAAGTTACGATAAAGAAACAGTCGTTGAAGGCAAGTTTAGACAGAATATTTTTAGCCATATTCTCATATCGATAACTTTATTTTTTCGAGATACGTATAACGTAAATCGCCTTTATTACGTCTTCTAGTAACTATACTTTATTAAGAGACCTACTTCTGTTTAAATCAACAAGTTTCATTTGTGGTTAAACTTATTAACATGCTTAGCTCGGCAATATATGCTATTAGACGCATTAGATAGTTGACAGATTTGGCTACGGCTAGGCTGGTGTACTTTGCATATTTCCATAGCCTTATGTCTTATGGCCTGCTACTGTGGGGATCAGCAGCGCATAAGAAGTCTATTTTTATTTTACAAAAGAGGGCAATAGTGCTATACAAAGTATCAATGTACGAGAGTCGCTACGAGATCATTTTAAAGACATTGATGGATCCACCTTACCCTCGTTATACATCTTTGAAAACAGAATGTACACTATAAAAAATATATAATAATTAAAAAAAGTGTTATTTATGGTATGAAAACTCGTGGTGGTGAAATTCCTAAATTTAAATTACAAAAGTTTTTGGGCAACTGTCTTCATTTTAGTTATAAAATTTCTCAAGAAATTATTCAATTAACGGAAAAGACATTTAAACTTGCTCAGCGTGAAGATATGTATGTATGTATTAAACGTACACTCATTGGAAAAGCAGCTACAAAATTAGGAATTTCATTGAAGAAAAAATAATAGTATGAAAAATAAACTTAAACTAAAAGAATTTTGTATTTAGAATGATGTCGAAAAAATGATACATGACAGGAGTTTCTAGATTTGACGTTCAAAAATACCTTGCAATTGGGTTTACTTGAATAACTTTATTCGACTGTGAACTCCCAAAAGTTCATCCATTTTAATGCTTTTCATGACGTTTATCTTTCTATAAACTTTACAATTAAGTGACAGTAGGAACTGAATTTTTATATGCTACATTAGAATAAAACGAACTTGTTCGTACAAGGTGTAAAAAACCACCAAATACAAAATGTAATCAAATAATCCTATATTAGTTAGACAAAGGTGCATCCGCAACAATTCGAATAATGATTTTCCGTATGTGTAACCGTATTTATTGATGTGATTGATAAGTAATAACTATTAGTTTCAAAATAATTTATTAATTTTACAGTGTGTTCTTTCACCATAATTTTTGAAATTGCTCGATAACTACTATCTCTAAGATTAAGTTATTCATAGATTTATCTTTATCTATATAATATGTATGTGCATTATACATATATGTAAAAATAAATCTTGAAATCTATTAAGGACAAATTCCAAACACGTGAGCGAATCATTCTAATACAGAATTAGAAAAAACGAATGGACTGTTTGTGCGGTAGTTAATGTATCTGATTTTCAAACGGAGGGTTCCTGGTTTGACTTTCGGCCATTAATTTAGATGATAAATTTCTTGAAATTGTCTTATTCTGGGTGATAATGAGTAATCTCTCCCTATTGGTTCCTTAACACCAACAGAGCAAACTTATTGTTTTTGAACTATGTGAATTGTGTCATTATCTGCAGAAAAAAATAGCTTTATTTATATATATATCTTCACGCTGTTTCCCTAACGAGGTAATCAGAGAGTAGAGACCACCAAGCGTTGCAGTCCTACATAGGTACTTCTTTCTCCTCCTCAAATTTCATTATTCTCCTCACACATTTTCGCCTAGGTACGCGAATGCTTATATACTTACAATATATTTAATGTATTATCGAAGTTCTATCGTAAGTATTAATTAAATGAAGTATATGTATATTATTATTTTACTAAAAGTTCTGAGATGAATGTGCACATGTAGATAAGAATCTATACCTTGATGATTGTAGTGCTGATTTGATTAAAATTTTGTCAGAGTTGTAGAGTTTTTTAGGAGTAAAAAGTGAATAGGTGCTGAAAGTAACGAGAAAAATTGCCCTTCAGTATTTTGACCGTTATTTTATTGCGAAGTCTTTCAGAAAAGTTGTTATAACATTATCGCATTAGTATGAATTATTACAAATATTAAGCTATCATACGATAGGCATATAAATATTAATGTATTAGCTTATTAAAATACCTTTCATAACAACGGTGATTAAAAATATGAAATTCGAAGAATGCGGGTCTTTAAAAACATTGTTTCCCTAAATATCGAAAAAACCAAGAAGTCATACAATTAACGACAAGAAATTGAAAGTATGTAAACCTAGACTTATGGGAAATTCATACTATAAAATAAAAGATGTCATTGAAGTCAAAACCGTAGTTTGGCAATAATCTTTTCTGCATGTGAATATATACTGGCTTTAATATACTGTAAAATAATGTTGAAAAAATGGTACCTGACTAGTTTCTTGTCGGTTCTTCTCAGTACAGGTTTTTACCCCGAACCCATCGTAGATCCGACTTTCAGAAATAACTCGCAATGGGTGTACTTGAATAAATTGATTTGACATCAAAGTCCCACATAATCCAGTCTCCTTCTTGGAGCGGGATATTTTTTAAAACTTCCGCAATAAAAAATTATTCGGTTATTAATTGTTTCATATAGTGTTCTTCTATTTGAAGTTCGTCTCATTTTTATGTTGTTTTTTAATGTTACTTGCGAGTGTCTTTATAAGTGATTTAATGTGGTAAGTGGGAATATCTTTTACGCGCATACTTATGTATGTAACACAAAGACATGTAGAGTCAACTTTTACCTGTTTAGAAGTTTAATTATTTCTTAGTATTTGAATCACATATTAAACACTACCTTTTCATATTCTTGTAACCAACGCAAAGTGGGAGCGGAAATCTTTAATAAATATAGAACATCATCGTGAAAATTCTTTATCGCACTGATTCATGTTGTATTAGTCAATTTTATGGTCAGACAAGCCTATAAAGTTCTGTTTACTGTGTTAGTAACGCGAATGGATAATATTTAAAAGATTAAGGTACAGGCGGAACTAAGAATGTTTAATTATAGGGTGCCATAGAACAAAGTAAAACGAAACCCTTATTACATCCCGTCCGTGCGTACATCTGTCAGTATATTACAGTCGATTGTGTCAGAGACCATTAAAATCAAAAACCTCATTTTTAAACGACTACAAAAAAAGGAGAAGGTTCTATATTCGTCTGTATGTATGTTTTTTTTTTATGTATATTCACCGTTAAATTCGTCAATTGTGGACCGATTTCAAAAATTTTGTTTTGTTTGAAAGGGTATACTTCCGAGGTGGTCCCATTTAAATTTCACCGGTATCGGAGTTTGGACTTCGAAGATACACTAAATAATATTAAATAACTCGACCTGATTATAACCTTTATTATATTGATTATTCTCTTATATGTCGTTGCGCTTCAGAATTAGAAAGAAGTTAATTGTAGACTTGCCCTAGAAATTTATTTAGGCCAATGTCACTCAAAAGGGAGAAATGAAAAAAAATTTAAGAAATAAAATTTAACCGGCTTCAAAAAAAAAACACAAAAAAGTACAAAATAACTTTCCTTTGCTAACCAAAACTCAAGTACAATAAAAATAACTTTATAAGTACGATACACATAGCTGTATGATTTAATTTATTGATATCAGTGCCCAAACAATGTGCAACAGCGTTTGGTAGGCTTGGCACCGACCTCACTTTTGAGTGTTATTTTCGAAGGCGGTTTAATTTTCATAGTAATACTTATGGTTCATCTTATTAACACGCCATATTTTGAACTATTTATATAATGTATTGTATAAACTCAGGTGAGTCAGGTGTTACTTTCCGGAAATCCATTTAATGTGATGAATTCTTTAATTTTTAGCTATTCTATGGCCAAAATTAGAAATCAACTAAATCGACATGTGTTGTGCGTCATAACAGCTCCAGCACCGAATATTCGGTGCTGGTTAGCTGACCGAGTCTGACCTCTGGAATATCCTGAAGACGCTTGGTCAAGAGACGATATACGAATCGACTAGTGGTTTTGGAATTTTATTCGCTTGTAAGGTGATACTCGCGCACAGAGGGTTCCGTATCACCGTAGAATGTATTTGTATTGTGTATTTACCGATGAAATATGTCGAATTCAAAAACAAACTTAACTTAGCAGTTGAAAGACACGTGCTTCCATACTCACTAACTGTAAATGTGAGCTACAATTTATTTGTGCTATAATAAATTGCTTCTTGCCAAATTTTATGATTTAAGATCAACGGGAAGTACCCTATAGGTTTTGATTCCCTTGCAAGTGTCAAAATATGCGGCATAAACGGCCGCATCCATTGATTGCGTTGAATTTGAAGTTTGATTCTTTTACAGCTCCAAGGGATTGCAGACCTGAGTATTTGATATTAATTTCGACTTGATATCTCCACGCGTTCCTTATAAAAAAGGTCTCGACAGACAGACAAACAGACGGATAAGGAAGTGATCCTATAAGGGTTCCTTTTTCATTTGATGTACGGAAAGCCTAAAAATTATAATGATTCATCACATTATACTACATATAAAGTAGATAATTGGGGATTAATGTGTAAACAATGGAATACGTGTCTTCTGGGAAAGAAAAAAAAATAGAATGTGCTAACAGCTTATCTTCCCACGCAGACATACTCACACTTTGGAACCAAAATTGTCGCGCACAAAGTACGGTTTCCTTCGAACATTGAGGTCATGGAATGAGCTCCCTGTCGAGGTTTTTCCAAGACTGCAACATGGAATTCTACTAAATAGGGCGTGAAATTTTTACTGGGTCGCCAACGCGAAAGTGATATCCTTGGTGTTACGCGGTACGCATCCATTAGCCACGTTGACTACTGAACATCAAGCGGGCCATATGCCTGTTTAACCGCTAATCGCTATCGCTTAACCGAGATGTAACTTATTACAAGATACTTGTATAGGCTACAAGCTGGCAACTCATCATTATTTATTTCCTTCTTAAATATGTAGTTCTATTTGGACCAATTATGGTCTTATTGCTAAGAGCGGACGCACTGTTATTTTGTTTCACCTAGGGCTCAGAGCCTATTATATAATAAATACTTCATATGTATTCATCGACGTTAAAATAAAAAAAGATTGTGATTTGCGCTCATACCATTAGTGACATAAATAAATATGTCGCAGAGCGTAAAGCGGAACGTCAAGCCGAATCAGACTTGGGTGTATTCGGAAGCGAAGGTTGGCAACATTGGTATACTGTCAATGGAGCTTTGGTTGGAGAATGGCGGTATTAAACTGACAACTGCAAAGCAGCGAGAGAACGCTTTTTTATAAAACCCCGAACTGGACGGACGTATTGCCAACTTCGGTCCGACTTCACCGCGTTCCGTGTGATCCATCTGAAATCGATTACTTTGTTAAGCGTGACCGATTAAAAAGTTACGAGTGCATATCGTATTTCATTTCGATATACTATAAAGGATGACGAGCCGTTCGTAACGATCGCTCACACACGTTCCGCCACCTTCAAATAAAGTGTATAATATAATTTTTTTTTTTTAATTTACTGGGTTTATGGATATTGTATTTTAAATAACTATAGTAGAATGATGTTCAAAAAATGATACCTGACTGAGCTTCTTGTTTGTTCTTCTCAGTGTTCAGGTTTTCTTTTCGTACCGAACTAAAGTAGATTTGAGTTTACTTGAATAAATTGATTTGACTTTGACTAACTTAAACAAAATATGTAGAGATATGCCCGAAATCAAATGACAGTAAGATAAACGCAGTAGAAATGCGATCTCTTAGGAATATGGGCAGTGTCACCCTTGTGTACAAAATAAGCGATGACGAGATTCGCAGTATGACAGGATTGTATACGACAGTGTTATTGTAAAAACGAAGAAAGAATTGCTTAGATGGTTTGGGCACATAGAAAGAATAGGTTTTTATGGCGGAGTGGGCAAACGAGTAAGCGAGTCACCACATGGATGAAAACTTACGAAGAAAATGTACAAAGCCTAAATGGGTGGTAATAGAAGCCAAGGAAGACCAAGGTTGACTTACGAAGATCAAATAGCTAGAGTGTTAGCTGACAGAAATGTCAAAAGCACCCGCATACCTAATCAAAAATATGTGAGGAGAATGATGAGATTCGAGGAGGCGAAAGAAGTATGTAAGGACCGATTCGAATAGTAAGCTTGGCGCTCCGTCTTCTCTGACGTTAGGGACACACCATAAACATATGTATGTATGTATTAACATAATATATTATGTTGCGCCGTTATGCAGTGGTAATTGAATTCAAAATATGGATTGGCGATCCATTATATGGAAACTATTTGAAACTACGATTTTCTTAACGATAGTGTTGGGATTTTTCTACCATGATCAAATTCTGACAAAGGAATACAATAATTTTAAGAAATTACTGTGACAACTGCTTTTTCTGAATGTTTGCTGTGAAATAAATGTTAATATTGAATCTACACTTTGTTGTACAAAAAGACTCGAGTTTACTGATTGCACGCTGGTACACTGATCATGAAAACATGTGACAATCACTGGTAATAAATATGTACAAAATGCTTTCATTTTTACTTGCTTTTGACACGTAATTTTTTAATTTGTAACATACGACTATGATCGTGATTAGTACGTCCATAGTCGTATCTAAGTCGTGTCATACAAAAAAGAACACCTATAGCCTTTTTTTTGTATGTTTTGACTATTTGGAATTAATGTGAACAACATACAACGTGAGTTAATATACACAAAAGTGATAAATTACCATGGGGTCTCAATCACTTACTCTGATGTGAGAAGGGTACATTATTAGGTATATTGTAACGTAATTAGATAGCAATTACAGTGTTTTTTAAAATTAGTCTAATTGCCCACGACTTGTACATTCAGTCAAGAAAGTATCGGGAATTTGTTTATGGTTCCAAATTCAATTTTTTGTTTTTTTAGTTGTTGTTAGATTGGCACAACTGTTTCCCATTTTGGCGCGGAGTTTGAGTTGAATCTGTTATTTAGATTAAATACAGTGCTGTTTTACAGTGCTGTTTTACAGTGTTATATCATTCTAGTGTGTATTGCGAATTTCATAATGGACAAAAACATCGAACAAAGAGTTTGTCTTAAATTTTGCATCGCCAATGGAATTTCGTGTTCGGAGTCACTGAAAATGTTACAGAAGGCTTACGGTGAATCGACTTTATCAAAAACACGTGCTTATGAGTGGTACAAAGCGTTCAAAAGCGGTCGAGATGTGATGGAAGATTTGCCTCCCTCTGGTAGGCCATCAACGTCTGCAACTGAAGTTAACATCGCAAAAGTGAAGGAAATAGTGACTGAAAATGCTCCTTCAAGTTTAAGAGAGATAGCCGCCGTACTTTCTGTGTCTCACGAGTCGATCCGTACCATTTTAAATAATCACTTGGGTGTGAAGTATGTTGCCGCTCGGCTAGTCCCAAAAGACCTGAATTTTCTCCAAAAACTCAATCGCATATGAGTCGCTGAGGACATGCTAGAACGAGTCAATTGCGACCCAACATTCATGGAACGCGTTGTTACGAGACATGGGTTTACGAGTTTGACATGCAAACTAGTCAACAAGCTTCGGAGTGGCGCCTTCCAACTGAACCGAAACCGAAAAAACCACGCCAAAGTCGATCAAAAGTCAAAGTCATGCTGACTGTTTTCTTTAACTATCGCGGTGTTGTGCACTCGGAATTCTTGCCGGACGGTCAAACTGTAAATAAAGAATATTATTTGGGCGTTATGTGGCGTTTAAGAGAGCAAATTCGACGAAAAAGGCCAATTTGTGGAAAGAAAATTCTTGGATTTTGCACCACGATAATGCGCCTTCGCACAATGCCATCATTGTGAACGAATTTTTGACCAAAAACTTAACACATCGAGCAACCACCTTATTCACCAGATATGGCTCCAGCCGACTTCTTTCTTTTTCCTAAACTCAAATTATTACTTCGTGGCACCCGTTTTCATTCGGTAGGAGACATAAAGGAGAATTCTCGACGAGCAAGAACTCAATTCCGGAAAAAGCGTTTAAAAAATGTTTTGATGATTGGATTATTCGTTGGCGTAAGTGTATCGTTTCTGAAGGAACATACTTTGAACGTGATAAAATAAATTTGGATGAATAACTAACATTTCGTGTATTATTGATCTTTTCCCGGTACTTTCTTGACAGAGTAGTATTAGATGCTATATAGCGGTAATAAGTCGCATTTGTAATTCCGTGTACGAAAATATTCAGATATTGGACATCATATGGAAATCATAATTTGTGTTTTGTTTCAAAATTCGAAAAAAGAAACACTTATGGAATCTTCTCGATGTTCGTCTGTCTGTCTAAGGCGAATTTTAGGGGACCATTCGACGTATACAACTGTAAACAGTTACGGTTAGATGTGACCCAAACACAATCGTTAAATTAAAATAATAAAAATAAATAAACAAAATTTAGTTTTGATTTTTGGAGATTTCAATAGAGTTAGGAAAAATTTTTTTTTTCATTTATCATAACTAAACGCTAATAAATTTTAAGTATTAAAGTAATAATTTGTAATTTAAATTTAGAATAATATGCCCGTGTTTTAAGATTTCTTATTTATTCGAATAGTATGCATTATTCGGCCGAATACCGAATAATAGCCAAATATTCGATGGCGTCTCTAATTTTTGCATAAAATGAGAGCTTAGCGACAAATTTTATTTTGCAATTACTCATAACTGACATTACGGAATACTGATTACGACATAGACTTGGCCAGTTTTCTGTTTATAATTATTTTATTATATACAGCATTAATCTCCTCGAATAGGCAATTTATTACGTTACTACTGAATCGATTTTTAAAAGTCCCTTATGTTAACAGCTGACGTTATAACCTTCATCAACTTTGCCATCCATTTTCTACTGTCGCGGTTCGAGAAATGGTAATTTGTTTTTAGTTACGAAACGTTACGTGACAAAATACATATCTAGGGATTTAGGTAATACGCTACAAGGACATGACTACGAAATAATAAAAAATAACGACCGTAAACATACTAATACTTTGAGGATAGTATTTAGGTCACATAAACAAATATGCTTATTGCCTAATGTCCAGAGAAACTTTCTGGCACGTGTATAAAATTCGTTCAAGGAACAGTTTTAACATTCAGATAAAAATAAATACACGAGATTATTTATAATGGGTTTTAAGATGTGAATGTCTGCTTTGATGTAACACTGACCACCGTAGAGCAAAGACATGCTTCCGCACAAAAGTAGCCTGTTATGTATTTATAACTAAGTTATAATACATTATTGATATTGTAATTAATTTCAGCAAATTGTGTGGAATTCTCATCAAGTACTTATTAATATTAAGTTTTTGATAAAACCTACAATATTATGAAACAGTATCAGATATTTTTAACAAAGAGTGTGGTATGGAGTATACCAATTGTTTCCAGTTGTAGAAAAGTTTATAAAGTAAAGTTAAAAATTATGTTGGCTATAAATTATATTGTTAGAAAGTGACAACGTAGTATTTCACGTTTCTGTCGCTAGGTATATCATAGCGCTATCCTAAGTTTAAGGGTGGTTATAAACTCTGGAGATCTCACTGGAAACTGATCTTAATGGGTATTCGATTGATTTTAATAACATTTTGAAAGTACTTTGTATTTTATTAAAAAAATATTTTAATAAAATTACATAAGACAATTTACATAATATGTAGACGAAGTTGTGGACAAAAGCTAGTTATTAGTATAAAATTACACGACAACTGTAATTTGTAACAATTTGCGCCATCGCAATTTTTACTTTATCAAGATCAAAAGACTGAAAGTTGGTTACCTATTTATAGAAATTTTTCGACACAATTGTAAACCAATCACTGTACTGAAAAAAATCTCATATAATAATATAGTATAAAAATATATAGAAATAGTCTTTCCTCTTTTTAGGAAGTCAACATACATGGGTGTAACGTACAATATATGTATAAGAATATAACGAAAACTCATGCTTTCTCTAGTTCGCATAATTCTCATTTGAACTCTACAAAAACGAATAACCATACCAAATTACCGACTGTAAATATTAAAATTAATAATGACATAGGTGATAGTATCTTCACGTGATACTTTTAACTCTTTACCATAAATAGATAAGTACATATCATATTCAGCTCATTTCCATTTCGAGATAAAGTATCAAGTCGCAAAGAAATCACACATTGACTCTACCTTCAGTGTTTGGGCTAACAGAAAACAGATATAATAGCAAAGCAAACCCAGGAAGTGATAAGTTGTGATCCCATGGCCAATACAATTTTTTGTTTACAAGCCTACATATCCCAGAGGCCTAGACAAGTGGCTCAATTGTCGTAAACAATAGTAGAATACAATGAAAAATATCACGAGATCTAGCGTAACGAATTTTAAATTTGTAGTCAAACGTATTAACTTTCTATTAAATCAAACGAAAATTAAATTCGTGTGGAAATCATCGCATAAAAGGAAGCCAAATGGTACTTTTGACGAACAATAACTCCACCAAGCGCTGTGATTTTACGTAGCGCTTGCCACCTGTCTAGCCGCTCTTGACCGACTAGTACGATCTGCGCGCGAGAAGAGAAGGAGCTGACACAATTTGGTTTTCTTTCCAGACCAGCTACAAACAATAAAACTGAACATACTTCAGAAGAACTTAAAGAAAAACGTATGTACTTTGTCTTTCTTTTGAAGATTCAATAATCATTTGAATTGTAATAGGTATCGACTCGACACATAGGTAACAGGAATACATACCTATTTGCAGAGAAGAAAAGATGTTTGTGCAGAGAAATTATTCAAGAATTACTATTGCAGCCGTCAGTAGTTTTTATTTAATGTAAGTCTTGAATAAATAATTCATACTCGTAGATTAATGTTATGGGTATTAGTCATAGGATAGGTGAGTTCATGATATTCATTATCCACAGCAGTAGGAATTCGCTTTAAATGTCAAACCGCTTTATGGATGAAAGGAGTTTTAATGACATCTAAGTCCTGAGACAAGTTGATAAGACTTCAGTCAGTTTGTTTGTTATAACAACACGCCTAGCCGGCGCCTCCGCGCTTGACAATGAACACATTGTTTTATTTGCAATAATCTGTTATTCTAAACTTGAAAGCCTACAATAATGTCGCTGATGTATTGGGTACATAAGAATAGCATAATTAGCATCTTCCACAAAGATCATAAATAAAACACAATTTATCTGTTTCCGAAATTTGATATATATGTAACAATATTCATTAATTTTTAAATTATTCATTTAGGTAATATTAATTAATATTTGCAGAAAACGAAATTCTTATTGGCATCGATGTAGTTTTTTTGTTTTACTTAAATCAGACGATTTATTTTTGGGTTCCGTGGCTAATGTCTGTCTGTCCGTTTGTTTGCCCATATGTCATAGTCTATTAATTCCGTCATCTTAATATCTATAAAGTCGAAAGGCGTAGAGATGTAAATTGATACCTAAACAAAAACTAGAAATGATACCGAAAAATTTAAATAATGTGAATTTTAGAAAAAAATATTTCTTGTGATGTTTCTTTTTAAGGCAAAAGAAGTATATGTAAGGACCGTGATGCTTTACATTCTGACTACCCCGTTAGGGATACAGCGTGAGGATACACATGTATGATGATGTATGTATGTATTCATGTTTATTTTGTTTTTTTTATTTGACGCTTATTACAGGCACATATTCAAAACCCTTAGTTAATCTGTGCCTTACACCGTGAAGCGTAGCAGGTACCTATAGCTTCGGGTGTTATTTCCGGATACAGAATAAGTCGTTGTGTAGCGAAACGTAAGACATCGATCAACAAGTTTGAAATTTTCATCGGCAGAAATAATAAAGGAATATACGAATTCATCACTGAAGATGGATTTCCGAAAAATAATGCTTATCTATGCCTTATGATTTTTTTATAGTTTTTTTGCGTTCGGTATTTAAATATTTCATTGAAATTCTTTTCTCACAGAGTAATATAATATACAATTCATAATAGTATATGCCTGTTACCTAGGCTAGGTATATATGTATAGAGTATAGCTTAGGTTTATCCTCGTCGATTACCTTGTATTGCACTTTATTCGTAAGCGCCTATAAGTTACCTGTATGCAAAATGTCAACGATTGATCCGTTGCTTTTGCTTTTGAACGCGGCGTTTATTATTGTACAAAATACAAAGTTGCACATCTATGTTACAGTTAAAAATAAATAGGTAGAGTACATATTGATAACAGTTTTCTTTTGTATAAAATTAAGTTCTATTTTATTTTTCCTGTTTCAATTACAATACTAATTCTAATCAGAGTTGGAAGAATAATGTAATAGTATAAGCACAGATTAATTAGTTACTAACGAGTATAAGTATTAGTTTTTCGTTCTGTATACTTAAAATATAATTTTCTAATTAACTTTTACTTTAGTTCTGATATTGATATCAGATTTTACAAATTATATTTATAAAATGAATATGTTACTGTTGAATATGTTATTGTTGAAATGAATATGTGTATGTTACACTTATAAGAAAAAATTTAATGTTAGTAAGCTATTTAATAAAAATCACTATTATTTATTTGATGGTGCTAAATAAAATCCTATATCTTTTATATATTCTTCAATTCTATATGTAAGTATATCATTTTTCATAACAAAATCGTAGTTGATAAGCACATTACTTTATGACAGAATATGCAAAAAACCAAAATAACAACTTTTTCAAATACACAAAATAACAACTTTTCACTGTCCATGTTTCCTAGTCGTGCTAGTTTATCAACATTTGATGTTAATAATTTTTCTTTTTAAATACGTACTTACTTACTAAGAGTTCAAACAATTTAATTTGGTAGGGTTAATAATTTATTCCAACTAATAATCTAAGCCAGTTACATAGGATTCATAAACCTATATGGCCATTGACCACTATTAAGAATCCAGCACGTCCACTCCTAACTGTTCCGTTGCCTAAATCGGTTGTTGCCCACGCGCACGTGGTGAGCGGACATGTCACTCTACTGCAGGGAAATTGAATAAAGAAGTAATATGATAGTGACAACTCGTTTCTTATGTAGGTAACTACATTGTACAGATCTCGGGCTGCCGTTTGCCCGGCCAACGATCTCGGTAATCTCTACTTCCTTCGAACATTTGCATGCTAATCGGTAAATTACAAAATGGCCGAACTAAACGAGTTATAAAAAAAACATAGTGAATTATAAGTTCATTCTTAACTTTGATTAGTTATGAAATGAATTTTGGCTTAAATATTATTGGTAAGTACATTTATCAAAAGTATATAAATACCGTATGCCGCATGTCTGAAAGGAACAATAACAATTTTATTCGAACACAAAAAATGTATTCGTTGGATTACAGAGTGCAACAACCGAAGTATCGCGCTTAGCAACAAAAAATTTGGTCGAATATTTAACAGATTTTTTTACCAATGAAGGTCACATTTCTCATCTTTTGTCTAATTTTAGGGTTATGATTTTAGAATTGTTTTTACCATTATGTAGCACCACATAACTTAGAAGTATTCCCCAATTACAGAATCTGAAAATCGCAATTACCTGCTGCTTAGGTGAAATGGTAGGCGATAGGCTGTATTTTGGCCAAAAGTACAGCCGTTCAGTGTGCACCGTTCAGTGTGCACAATTTGAACTTGACCGGTTCAGATGTTTTTATGTGCAGGAAAAGCAAGTTTCGTTTTCATAATATTAGTAGGGATGGATAAGCAGGGTAACAACATACAAGTACACCTATTGTACATCCTTACATGAAATTAACAACCAAGTGTATAAAGCGTGCTCAGTGACCTCGTTTATTAATATGTGTAGGAGAGACAACCCTATTAATCTTAGACACATCATACATGGGACCACACGCGGCAAAGCGGTAAAAGTCAACGTGGTAATTGACTGTCAGTTGTGGTGCGTTCCCATTGAAGAACTCGGCACGTTATAGTTTCTGTTATTTGTATTTACTACAACTATTTTCGTGGTGTTGTATTGTTCGTTTTACTCTCATTTGCGAAAATATCGCTCAACCATTTTGAAGAAATCTTGAATATTGAGGATGATGGTTTTTTGTGTTAGGACGACCTTGATAGCATAGTGGTTTAGGTTTTGAATTAAGCGCAGAAGGTGCCAGCTTCGATTCCCGGTCGGGTCAATTTCGAGAAAGGAACTTTTCTTGATTCTCGGGTCTGGGTGTACTGGGTACGAAGTAACGTCATCTAGTTTTCACAGCATAGGAAATGCCCTAGTTTGAGACTAGATAATTGATGTATATTGTCTGGCGCATTTATTACACAGGCACACAAAAAAAAATTAAGATTCAGAGGGTAAACCCCACTATTCTTAGGTTTTTGGGGTTGCTGAAACCGAATATGACCATGAAAAATAATTTCAATTGCCCATTTTTCCGCTAGCAGTCCCTTACCACCCCTTAAAGAGGTTCGAATGTTGAATTTTTTTTCAAAAATGAGATGTATGTCTATTTCTATGTTTTTTGGGATGCTAAAACCGAAAATGATGACGAAACTGAATATAATACCTCTCTTACCCATTAGCACCCCCTTACCACCCCTTGAAGAGGTTAAAAATTTCAATTTTCGTATAAAATTAAGGCACACAAAAAAAAACCTTGCTCTTCAAGGGGTGGTAAGGGAGTGCTAGCGGAAAAACGGGCAATTGAAATTATTTTTCATGGTCATATTCGGTTTCAGCGACCCCAAAAACCTAAAAATAGTGGGGTCTACCCTCTGGTTCATAATTTTTTTTTTATGTGCCTATGTTATTATTTATTAGTATTGAAGGAAAATTATTAATACGCATTACATCAGATACGTTTTATCATTAAAAGAAAGTTTTATGATAAATCCTGTTTAATGTTAGGCGACTGACAGACCTAATTACGCAATTATGCAACTTACATAAGAGGTTTTTTCTTCAAATAATACGTAGGCATCAATGATAGAAAAACAACATATTTATAATCTACATAATATTTTATAAGTTTTTCTTTATGCCGTCGCACAACGGAGACGGGTGTCGCCTTTGGACCCCAGCCATACATATTATACACGTCAAAGCGTATTGCGCAAATTGATGTACAAACAATTCATGATCATCAACATTAGTTGCAATGCTCACAGTAACAAAAAAATAAATGCTCTATTCATAATAGACATTAAAACCCATAAACTTTATACGTTGAGCATAATCAGGGTACTAAACTGAATAGTTATCGCTGAGAATTTATGGTTTTAACCTCGTAATGATTTAAAATGTGAATAAAACATATTTTATTGGTTGAGGAGATATTTTGCGGAAGTCAATTTTCAAAACCTACATAATAATGTAGATTATAACTATTGTATTTCGTAGATTAAGACTACGGACATGCAGTTAACGATCTTTAGGAATTCCTGTAGATTCCATTGAATGGCAAAACATTTGTTGAATATAATGAGGCAGTGTTCATTCATCATTTTTCATCTACCCATTCTTAATCATTTTTACTCTGAGAAACAATTACCTATTTTGTCCTTTTGACTGCAATTGAATAATGAATAGAACAAATCTGTAGACGAATGTTTTTAAACCTTACATTCTTTAAATGTGGTTCCTCTTAAATTTGAATTCATCTAAATGAACTTCGCTATTTAAGTATGTTATTTTTCAGTCATCAGTAGCTAGTGTTTCATACAAATCGTTCGTTGTAATTTACAATAAGCGGAAACATTTAATATGCGCAAAAATGTGATAAGAACACACAGATTAAAATCCTGAAGTTAATAATAATGTCAGTGTATTATAAAATGTCACTTACATGACATAATTTACGTGCACGTTAGTTAGTAATTATATTATATCTATGTATTTTTGATTGGCTAAAATTAGTCAATTTTTTATGCTGTCTTTAGACGGTCCTGTAGTGCGGGCCAGAGAATAAGGCTTTGGTATTTCCCGTCTGTGGTATGAAGCTACTAAAAGAGACAGGGGTCGTGACCGATCGGAGTGGGGCATCGGTCGTCCATCCATGCGATCCTGAAGAAAACGATAGGGCACGGTACACGTTGTCGTGGTACTGCGATGATGCAGGGGGCACAGCGCGGGGAGAGGGGGGATCTGTGAGAGATCCCGGTGCCCTTCGACAACGCGCTGAGGACGATCTCCGTAGGAGTTTTAGTGGGCAAATGCCCAACATAACCTAGTTTTACCCTCACAGAGTTGGGTTCAGGTTTTTCCTGATTACGCTTAGTGATGTCCATTAAGTATTGCACTTTTTTTTTTGTATTAAACATCTTTTGTTATTGTCGTAAGTTCTATTGTTCTATTAGATTTATTGCCAATAATAATATTGTTTGTAATATGTACTATGAACATTTGCATTATTACTGTGTCACAGGCGATTAAAGTATTAAATTACATATTTAACGATAAGGTTGAATAGGATGAACTGTTGAACATAGTCTTATTGTTTTACGTATGACATGAGCACTATTGATTATACGTTTATTATTGAATACTTGCTACAGGTTACAAGGCAATAGTATATTATAGTCTTTACATTAAACATAATATTATTTGAGCAATACAACTCAGTCTTTCAGATACGATATTATTGCTCAACAGAGATGTGATTTATTTGAAATACATCTACATAAAATGCAAATACAAAATGAAAAATACCCATTTTTATTTTGCACTTGAAATACTTTTTTCAAAATGTATTTTGTATTTTATTTCAAATAATAATAATACGTTTACGTTAATTTTTTTAATTCATATTTCGTAATTTTCATTCTTAAATTAATAATTCCTTTATTTAAGAACGCATCCATTCTAAATGTTGCCAACAATAATGCCAACATTGCAAGTCAAACTGTTTCTGTGCCAATGCTAATGCCAATAACGCCAATACTACAATAGACCTGGAAAAACTTCCAGGTCTATTTTAGTTTGGTGGAATGATTATACATAGACGGAACATGAAAGATGAACTCTTCGAACAAAACTAGTGTTAAAATCAGTGAAATAAGTATTTTATTTGAAGAAAGTATTTTGAAAATACTTATTTTGTATTTAAATACTTTTATTCAAAACAATTTTGTATTTGTATTTGAAATAAAAAAATAACTAAGCATTTGCATTTTGTATTTAAATATTTTCAATAAACTATTTTGCACATCTCTGTTGCTTAAGTACAGTTAAAAATGACGATTAATTCTCCAATTAAGAGGTGCTATTGTAAACATTTTCTATTTTGTAGACATATTAAATTTTTCTAAAATTTATATCGTAAATTTATACGAAACGAACTATGATTCTTTGGAATTCATAGAAGTTAATGCTGCAATGTTACAAAACGTTATTTTTATGTCTTAAGTGGTGGTTATACTTACTAAAAGCTCATAATTTTATAAGATTCACGTATCATCTAAAGTTTTGGGTGCGGCCGGTTATCACTTGCATTCCGCTGTAACTACTCAATATAATATATGTATACGTGATGTAATATGTATGTGTGAGATTCATATGGGTCTGTTCCAAACTCAAAACGACTCTGTATAAAAATTTATATTAAAGTAAAAATCTAGATATCTACACCGTAATGTGAAAAAAAAAATAAAAAAAATGGTTATAATTTAATTTAAATTTATATGTTTATTTCAAAATATAAAAATGTAGGGGTTTTTAATGTAAAACCAAAAAAAAAACAAAATTTTACCGGATACGAATATTGGAATGCAAATATACTGAAGTCTTTGACCTTGACTACTGCATGAAAGTATTATACATACATACATTTTCACGCTGTATCCCTAACGGGGTAGTCAGAGAGGACGGAGCGCCAAGCGTCGTGGTCCTTATACGCTTCTTTCGCTTCCTCAAATCTCATCATTCTTCTCATACATTTTCGCCTAGGTATGCCAGTGCTTTTGACATTTCCATCAGCTAACACTTGGGTTATTTGATCTTCATTAGTGGTCTTCCTTGGCTTCTTTTACCACTCACTTTCGCTCTGTAGAGTTTCTTCGTCAGTATAGAAAGAATGAGTGATGAAAACTCATTCTTTCTATGTGCCCGAACCATCTAAGCCATTGTTTCTCAATCATTTTTATGTCGCGACCCACGAAAAAGCCAAAAAGTTAAGTGTAAAAGTCTTGCGACCCCTTCATTATAAAGTTATAATTATAATAATATTTTAATTAATAGCTTATTAATACGTTTAATTTAAATTTTCAAGGTTCCATCAGGGGATGAAAACGCAAAACCGCGTATTACAAATATAAATTAGAGTAGTTTTAGACCCTCAGACAGGCAGGCGAGTGCAAATCGCGCCCGCCTGTCTGAGGGTCTAAAATTACCGTCAAGGCGAGGTTTTAACCTGCGTTGTACTTGCACGAACTTGTCAAATAAGCCGCCCGCGCATCTCGTGACACGTGCGCTAGACAGGTTCGTTTCGTACACGTTAAATGCCTTAGTAATAAAACAAGTTATAAACAAAAGGACGCGACGCAGAGTTTCATTGCCATTTACATTTTTAGGGAGGTAGCACAGAGAAGCAAGTACATACAACAACGATCTTATCTCACTCACCCGGTGTTTAATTTTTATAAATAACAGTAAAAAAGTCAAATTAAAATGGACAAATTTGTGACAAAACGAAATGTGCCTTCTACCTCTGGTGAAACTATGAAGAAAAAGATCAGGTTGTACAACGACACTTATATAAAATATGGATTTATTGTATTAGATGACAAACCACAATGTGTTTTCAAGTCCTATCCGCGGAAAGCATGAAGCCTTCAAAATTACTCCAGCATCTGGAAACAAGACACCCGTCTTCACAAAGCAAACGTTCGAGCCAAATTCTTCGATCGTAAAACATTTGTTTTGAAAACTCAACAAATTGCTTTAAAAAAATCCAGCCTTAATGAGTAAGTAATGAGCCGTAAGTCGGCAGCACTTCATGCATCCTACTTAGTAGCACTGCGAGTCGTGAGAGAATTTAAGTATTGCGGAAAGACTGATTCTACCCGCTGCCATTGATATGGTCAATATTATGACAAGTTTGGAAGAACCTAAAAAATTAAAAACTATATATATACCCCTTTCAAATGACACAATATCGAGACCTATTAATGAAATGACCATCGATATTCACAACCAAATAATTAAAAAGTTAAATTAAGTGAATTTTTTCCTTTAAGTTTGACGAGGCAACTTGACAAGTCGCGTCGAACTTGGCGCAATTTTTATGTTTTGTCCAATGAATGCGAGGAGTCTATTAAAGAATATACGCTTTTTTGCAAATCAATTCCTGGTCGGGCATCTGGCGAAGGACTTTTTAATGTATTCATTGAAACAACACAAAAAAAAATTGGACTAGAATAAATGCATTGCGGTGTGTACTGAATTACTGATGGTGCGAAAGCGATGATGGGGAAGAACAATGGTGTGATAGTAAAATTATTATTAAAAAAAATTATTATAAAGACATTATGAGGCATCTGGAATGGACGCACTGCTTTTTTTAAAGATGCCGAACAATTTACAAAATGTTTTATCACAAGCTGTTAAAATTGTTAATTTTATTAAAATCCGACCGTTGCAAACTAGATTGTTTTCCATATTCTGCGAAAAAAATGGGTGTCAAGAACAATTCACTGATTTTCCATACTGAAGTGAGATGGCTGTCGCGAGGAAAAGTTTTAGCAAAGCTTTTTAATTGCGAGATGAATTAAAAATCTTTATAAGAGATAAAAACACTTCATTTTTAGAATTTTTACAAAAAAGAGAATCTTTATTACTGTTGGCTTACTTCAGTGACATATTTTCACATTTGAATGACTTGAATACGAGTTTACAAGGCTGTAACAAAATAATTTCACTTATGACAGATAAAGTCAATGCCTTTATCAAGAAGCTTTGTATTTGGATTATACGCCTTGAAAAACGAAATTTTGATGCATTTACTGCAACTTCTGTTAACAAAAATGCGTATTTAGAAAATTCAGTTATGGACCGCCTGTTGGAGAGCATGAAAATGCATTTAAGAAAATTAAAGATTCAGTTACTAGAATATTTTATAGATGACAACAATGATTTCTCGAAATTCTCAATCCGTTCGATGAAAATATTGTTGCAGCTGCCAAGTTACGAATTGAGACTCACTATCAACTCTGAATTATTGGCTAATTACGAATATGTGATCTGTGTATAGCACCTGTAATCTGACCACGCATCGTCATAGTTAGTCCCTCCCTCAGTTACCATTTTACTGTGACGTAGAACGGACAGACGGGTGGTGTACCCCTGCGCGAGCGATAAATTCGAACCCTTCTGTGGACCCAAATAATTCTCTTATATGTTATGAAGTGTGTCGTGCCTACTACCTGTGTTGTCTTTTGTCTCTACGGAGGAGGCGCTAAAAGAGATTTCCCATATTTATTACATATACCCATACCCATGTATTAATGTATTTTCCCTCAATTTTCCTTACTTTTATGAAATCAAACGCGTCTAGTCTCTAGTTACATTTCACTTAAGAAGCTCTTACTAAAATAATTGTATTATGTGAAACATTACATACTAATTCATAAAATCTGTACTACAAATTATAAAACACTAACAGAGCGGTGTGCAATGAAGATATTTTACGAAAAAGTTGTCGATTTATTTTTTCTCAGGTCTCTCTAAATCTAAAACAAACATTTTTCAGAATTTGTATAGGTTTTTCGACTGTTCGAGCTCTATTGAAAAACTACTGAATGGTTTCATTGATGCAGAATGCACTGCTTAAAAGGACCGAGTCCAAGTTAATTAATGAAGGGTACCTAAAACTTTGAAATAATTAATCTGACTTGAATATTATTCTTTACTACATCATATTTTCTGATCGCGACTTTATCTACGAAAGTTAGAGAAAAAATGTCTAACCCGACGACATTTTTCCACTAACTTTTGTAGACAAAGAGTTGCGGAGAGAATATAGATTAAAATTAGAAATAAATACGTAGAATGAGTGTCATGTTTACACCATAAAGGTTATATATGCAAGAAAAATATTCTTATCACATTTATAATGAATGTGTATTTGAAAAAGATTATTTTTCCGATTGTTTCTAAACGGTCTCCACATATGAACAGAATACAAGATTTATTTAGATATGACGTCATGCGCCATTGACCCGCCGTGCCTGTGTCTAGTTCGATAACTAATTTAAAATACAAATGGGTAATCTGACAATGTCTTATGTACTTAGGGATTCTTATGCTCTCGGCGATTGTTAGAATACAATGTGAGTTATTGTATTAAATGTTAAGGTCAAACCACGATTTTTGTTTCTTATTAAGATGGATGGCATTGGGACCACAAAATGGCTTAACCGTCAGCCATCACACATTGTCACCTAGAACTATAAAAATTATGGCGGTGCTACTCAACCACAAAAATGTTATTACCCACAATTTTATGACTTTTTATTAGAAGACTAATACCCTCATAATACATTTATAAGGGCACCTGCATTGTTGATAATTTTAAATAATAAAATAAAAATGACGATATAATATTATTAATATAAAAATATTATAACATGAATGGCGTGAGCGTACGATTTTAGCATAGCTCTTGTCCAGTTGCATGTCGCAACTTGTAAGTGAAATATACCTAATATAAATAATAGCATGTCCACTTTTTAAAACACTTATTTCCTGAATAGTAATTCATACTTAACATAATATTTTCGAGTATTATGGCCTCAGATTAGCCTTATTAGTTCCAGTTCCCCGAGATAAATGCCATGGATAATAAAGTCTATTAACTAGTTCTTATAGATACGAAGTTCATGTTAGCTGTATAGCCCAGGCCAGAGATTAAAGTTACGGTATCTGCCATCTATTGTACGAGAAGTCTAGTAAGGGCCTTCAGCGTAGCGACCAATCTGAAGGGGGGTAGTAATAGTCCATATCATGTAATCTCGAGAAGGATGAAAGCGCGTGTGGTTAGAGCTGTCATATATAGCACTAGTTATTCTGTGGAGCACTTTGAGGTTACTGAAGTCGCGGTACTTAGGTACCTACTACGGCACAGCCCGAGAGGAACTTCGGTCGATTTCGACAATTCGTCGAGGACGACCTCCCCTGAAATGGTAGTGAGTAAGAGTCCTACAGGGTCTGGGTACTTTTTGAAGAATTCTCCCGCGCTTCAAAAAAATAGGTACGTAGAGCGCTTACCGTAAAGTTATAAAAAAAAATTATTTTAATTTGAATATTTGTTACATTGATTTCATGTTATGATAGTATGATGATAATTGGGGAACATAGAATGAGTGATGAAAGATTACCGTGTTCGAATTATTATTTTAGTTTCGGTTTTATTTTAATTGAAAGACAAATATAAGTACAGCATATTCTATTTTAGCACAGAGTGCAGTACATACCGAGTAACATCAAAAGAGCAACCACAGAGTGGACACCGTTTTTTAGAAATAATAAATTACCTCTACTCTACACCTTCTAATTTCTTATAAAAAAAACTATCTTATACAATCAAAACAACTTGCACTTATTTTAGTTTTAAATAATTTTACTAATATCCTTATTAGATACTTCAATTACACTGTTCTTATATGTCATATTATTAAACTAGTTTCACATACAATCACATTTTAAAACAATAATACACCAATGGTTTTTAGTTCACATGCTTCCTTTTTTAATTATTTTTCTTATATTAAGTTATTATATTACTAAATCTGTAAATTAAGTATTGTCAAAAATTTTTTATATTTAAGATAATAAACAATTTTTATGTTTTAAAAACTTAGCTTTACACAAAAACTTAGTCAATAAGTCAGCAGTTTGAGAATCTGTGCAATATTTTATGTAAATATCATTTAAATTAAAGTAGTAAAGTTCATGTATGTAATGAAATCTCACATCTATGTGTTTTGAACGCTTATTAAAGACACCTGTTTTTATTAATTGTATTGAGCTCTGATTGTCAATATGTAAAATTATTTTAATAAAGATTTTATAAGCATGGTTTCTTTACAGCATTCAGCAGCAGTTATATACTCAGCTTCTGTCGACGAAAGTGCCACAATCTGTTGTCGCCTAGAACACCATGTTATAGGACCGCCTGACAACATAACAGCAGCAACAGCAGTTACATCAGCATCATTTTTAAATTTTATACCTTCTCCAAGGTTCCCGCGAAATATTGAAATATCTTTTTCACAGCAACTACATCTTTTTTACTTGGATTTTCCATGTGTCTGCTAGCTACATTAACAGCATGTGCTATATCAGGTCTTGTTTTAGTTGATAAGTATAGTAAATTACCAATTGCTTCTCTGTGTGGTAAATTTATACAACTCTGCATTACACTTTCTTTATCTACTCCATTAGAACGAGGCGTTTCTACGAGTTTGCAATTATGCATGTTATATTTTCTTAATATGTTTTTGGTATATAAGCTTTGTGTTAGAATGATACCAGAATCATCCCTTTTTATTTCCATTCCTAAAAACGTTCGAGGATTTTCATAAATTTTAATTTTGAACTTCTTATTTATATTATGAAGCACTTCTTTCATTTTTTTTTCTTCTTTAGAAATACTTAAGCCATCATCAACATAAATAGCTATAACAATTTCATTCTTTCATTCTTAATCGAAGTAAATCCCAATTGTGACATAGTGTTTAAAAATGTTTCATTCCATCTTTTAGGTGATTGTTTTAGTCCATATAATGATTTCATTAATTTTACTACCTTCCCTTTCTCTTCTACACCAGGAGGTACTTTCATATACTGTATTATTTCTTTTTCTTTTAATTTTCCGTGAAGAAATGCTGTTTTAACGTCGAAAGTCATTAGACTGTAATGCTTAGCAGCTAACGCAAACAATGTTTTAATAGCTGAATTTGAAACTACAGGGCTGAATAATTTATCAAAATCTGTTTCCTTTTGCTCATTTCCTCGCACTACCAATCTAGCTTTGTATGTTCCATCATCTTTCACACGAAACACCCACCTATTGCTCAGTATTTTATCCCCTTCAACTTCTTTTTCATCCACCAGTTCCCATACTTGACTACCTTTTAACGATGTTAATTAACTGTTTACAGCTTGTTCCCATTTTTCTTTTTCAGATGTTTTCATTGCTTCTTCATAGGTAAGCATCACATAGTCTTTATATTTTTCTACACATTTTATTTGTCTTCCACTTCTAGTTCTTTTTATTTCTTCATTAATATTTTCCTCTGAATCAGATATTTCACTCTTGCTTTGAATTAATGGTAATTCTTCTTTTGTTTCAGATTCATCATAGCTCACAATGTCTGAACTATCTTCTATTTTACTTTGTCCTAACCGATCATCCCGATTTTTAATTTTTAAACATACATTTTCTTCATTTTTATTCTCCATTTCTACATCATTTTTAAGATCAGGTATTTTATTACAAAATATAACATCACGTGCTATTGTTATTTTTCGTTTTTTACTGTCCCACAATCTATACCCATTACTGGCATAACCAATCATATTTCTTAGTGCGTGAATCTAGTTTTTGTGTAGGTCCTAAGACTTTTGTATAAACTTCACTTCAAAATTGCTGTATATTGGAGAGGTCTAATTTTCTTTAATTCCACAATTCAAAAGGAGTTCTGAATTTTATAGCTTCAGTAGGTAGCCGATTTATGAGATAAACACTACACTAAAGAGCTTCCCCTCACATCTCCTTTTCCATATTAGTATCATACAGCAATGCTCTTACTTCCTCCATAATTGTTCGGTTCAAGCGTTCTGATTTTCCATTTAGTTGCGGTGTATATGGTATAGTATAATCCAATTTTATTCCTTTTTGTTCACACCATAACTTAAATTCTGCAGATGTATGTTATCCTCCGTTATCACATCTACTGTACTACTTTCACTATATTACTAGTAATATATACTATACTACTGTACTACTTTCTTATTCTTTTCTCTTTCTGATTCCTCTACGTAACTTTTTAAATAATATATCACTTTGTTTTTATGATTTAACAAGTACTTTTGTATAATGGCTGTAATCATCCATAGCAGTAAGAAAATAACGTTTACCATTCCATGTTTCTACGTCTAGTGGTCCGCAGACATCAGTATGTATAATCTCGAGCAATGTTTTTGCAGGTCTACGTGTTGTATTAAATGGCAACCTTGTTTGTTTTGCTTGGATACATACTTCACAAATATCGGGCAAGTCTTTAACTATTTTTAATGTTTTATCTCCAGTGACACTTATTAATTTTTCTAAAACTTTTTTTCCAGGGTGACCCATCTTTTTATGCCACAGAATAGCTTCATCTTGTTTCATGCTTGATATTAATGCTTGTTTGTCATTACTAACATCTTTTAATAAATCAATAACATACAAACCAGAGGACTCTTTCTTACCTGTCAACACAAATTTTATTGTTGAATATTTCCACAACATGTTCTTTAAATACCACTGTTCCACCATAATCTGTAATGGCTGAAACTGACAGTAAATTATTAGACAAATTGGATACATACAATGTGTTTTTTAGAATGCATTCTTGTTCCACAAAATCTCCAGGACATGTTGATGACATAGACTCGAATTTTTTAGCTATACCAATATGTTTGTGTATTTGTTACATTTTCTAACGTATTTTTACCTTTAACCATGTGAGACGTACTACCAGAATCAACAACAAATGCAATACGATTATTAGAATAACTCATTAAATAAGCTAACTTTTTATTACTTTTATTACCAGAATTGTTTTCACTATTTTCATTTTTATTACGAAAGAACCAATTATCTACATGATTCATTTTCTTACAAATTGAACAACAATTTTTGCAATCTTTTGCTACATGACCTTTTTTATTACAACGAAAACATGTTGTGTTATTTTTATTATTACTGACATACTTAATTGATGACTTGTATGCTACAGGAGTATCGTGTCTTTTTTGGCTCATTTTCTTTTCTTCTTTTATTAATCTAATTTTCAGATTTTTCATCATTAGATGTAGATTCCCAGGTAGTTATAAAGTAGATATAATTTTCAGGTAGACAACTAAGGATTCTTGTAATTAACATATCGTCATCAATTTTTTGGTTAAATTGTTGAAGCCTGTACACGATGTTTTCGATAACGGACAAATTTGTAGTCAAATCTTTTTCATTGTTGTACTTGAAATTGAAGAATTCTTGCATTATCGTCTCTTTTTTGCGAAATTCAGTACAATCATAGATGTTGCAAAGTCTTTGAAACATTTCATAAGTATTTTTACAAGTTAGTAAATGGGGCGTTAACTTGTTATCAATGGTGTTCATAATTATATTTTGTATTTGAGCATCTTTTATTTCGTCACTTGGATCTTTTCCATTTTCTATATAATTTAATAAGCCTTTCGATTTCAACAACATTTTAAGGTGAAACTTCCACAAGTGATAGGTTTCTGAATTTTTCAATTTTATTATAAAATTTAGTTCTTCCGCCATCTTGACCACTTTTTAATTTTATTATGTATATAATTTTATTTTGTAACTTTATTTTACGCTGTACTATAACTTTACTTATTTTAGTACGAAACAGGAGGCTCTGGGCCTATAACCTGTTCGAATTATTATTTTAGTTTTGGGTTTATTTTAATTGAAAGACAAATATAAGTACAGCATATTATCTTTTACCACAGACTACAGTCACATAGAGTAACATCAAAGGAGCAACCACAGAGTAGACAACCTTTTTTAGAAATAATAAATTACCTCTACTCTACATACTGAAGAAAATCTACAGAGCGAAAGTGAGTGGTAGCAGAAGTCAAAGGAAGACCAAAGGCCTTGACTATTTGATCTTCATAAGTCACCCTTGGTCTAAGGCTGACTTATGAAGGTCAAATAGTCATATAATGGTATAAATAGTGTTTGTTGACGGAAATATCAAAAGCACTCGCTTACCTACGCGATAATGTGTAAGGAGAATGATGACATTTGAGAAGCCGAAAGGAGTGTCTAAAGAATGCAATACTTGACGTTCCGGCCTCTCTGATTACCCCGTTAGGGATAAAGCATGAGATATGTATGATTTTATTTTAAGAACCTTTAATTAAAAAGATGAGAAGGAAATACATTTGTCATTTCGATATGCCAATTTCAATGAATTAAATTCAACTTTTTTTTGTTTTTAGTTAAATTGGAGCATTTCACTAGTTCACTTTCATGTAGTAACTTAGACTCAATTCTAATATCGTTGTTTAAATTTTTATTTATTTTATTTAACAATTTTTTGCACACACAAAATAACACATGAAAAGAAAGATAGATATAGAGAAACAAGTAAAAGGTACCGCTTATTTCTGTAAAAAAATATCTCCCAGTGGACCCGCGAGAGAGACATTTCTTATGAAAATATTTAAAAAAAAGTCATATTTTTTCATGAAATTTGACAAAGAACAATATATCAAATTGTCCAACTATTGACCAGAATTATATAGGTAGGTACGGCTTTTCATTCGTGCAGTAGTTAAAGTATATTTTATATGTATGAGAAAGAAGTTGTAATTTTAATACCTACACAATTCGGTACCTTTCCATATTAAATCCATAGTAAATGAAATTTTTAATTAATTCATTTTAAAATACTATATATTTTCTGAGCATGAGTTGTTCCGCATATGAGTTCTTATAATTGTACTTATATTTTCATGCACATCCGGTGATCCGTTTCTTGAAGGGAAAAGAAGTGATTGCTTTGCGAAATAATAATTATCTTACGAAATAATCTTCAATGTTTTATTATGCGGTGAGTTATTTATAAAATGATACCCTAACATTAAATCCCTTTTATTGATTAAGACAGTAGATATCGTAAAAATTTCCATTATGTCTATGTAAACATTTCTCGCTCTTTGATGTTGCTTGATGTCACACACGTGCTCTGAAATCTAACTCGCTTTATCTCTTGTTTTATGTGCGTGTAGCATTTCTATTTTCGCCTATATTTCTTGGACGAATCTTCAATTACTCTGCGCGGAATTGAGGAAAGTATATTTTCGCTAGTCACGCTATGTTGTATTGACGGTACCTCTGTAGCAGGCCGTCGAGGTTTCCAAGGCTGGCTCTATTGTGTTAAACAAGAACGCAAACACCCTTGAGTGGCACGAAGTGCGAGAAGTGGCGTTTTTGTGCTAGATTGTTATATATATAAGTATGTACTATTGAGTACTCGTACCGTACGTGATTATTACGACGTTTGCGATGAATATCAAGTGATGGGCGACCGGCGTACACCGTACAATACCGTAAATACATACATAGGTATAATATATTCTATGAGCATTAGAGGACAGTCCGTGTTTGTTATGTTCAATCGCAATTCTATTAAAAATTAATATTTATTAATAATCTCATTTAAGATCTGAATGTGGTCTCTTTAGGATATGCGTATTCTATGTTACATCCGCATACCTAAATGCGTGTTGCTCATTATCATAAGGTGAGAAAGAAAACCGACAATGAAGGTGGCATGCTATATTTATGCATTAACAACGAACCTTCTTACAAATAAAAAGAAAAATAGAGCCAGGCCCTAGTTCCTCATTTACATGGTTTCATAATTTGCTTTTAACTAATTGAGGCTTTAGTGTTTCAATGAACAGCATTTATATTGATCTTGTCACAGTTTATGTCAACCGATTCTTTACTCACATACCTACATAAAGTTAGAACAAAAATTCAACTACCAAAGGTAAGCGAGCGGAACAAACTGCCGTTGCAACCACTAATAAATTCACTCGGAACAAAAGTTATTTTGGGAAATCGTCTGGATCTGCTCCAAAAACGTGAGCAAAATCAGAATCACACGGTCACTTTCCTCGCTGAGTCAATGACATGTGAGTAAGACCAGTGTGCTGCGTCCCAGTGATGAGCATGCGATTCAAAAAGCCGCATTTTCGACGAACTTTCTATTTTAAGATTGTTTTTCTATTTTTATTATTTATACGTAAAATTCATGGGTCAGTCACTCCTGTATGCAGTAGTAAAATACGGAATGAATCATAAAATTTTCATGAAATTTGAAAATATTGTGAAACCGCCCTATTCTTTTCAAAAGGAAAACCATAAGCAATCTTTTTTGAGTTGATGCTCATGTATCAAAGTTAATTTTCATGATTAATGTACTACCTACATTCATTTTACATTGTGGAAAGCGTAAGGTTTTCAAAATAGTCCCTAGTGATGATCTTATTAGCTAACTACCTACTCAAAGACAAACGTCCTTGGTTGAAATGTCGCGCCAAGTATTGTAACTACGTATACATACATTAGATGTGTTATTGTTTACACTAACTTAGGTTGTAGCGTACATAATATATGCATGGATTATCTCGGTATAACTTATACTTTTAACGTGTGCTCGTATGTAATTATTTATCAATAAAATAAAAGTGAGAATGTTAAAATGCCCGTAACATTGTAATGTTGGAGTATCCTTGACAATTAATTAATGGACGTTAGATCATCGCAAGAACCTGTCCAATAACCTTAATACAAGCACAAATATTGAGATGAAATAGAGAGGTAAAGTACGAGATAAGCGGATGCGTTATCTATGACTTTTGCATTAATATCATAGTATTTTTAAAATTATACTCGAAAACACTGCTTTCTAAGTTTATGACAATTACGTTTATATTTCTGTTTCTATTTTAAAATTCTATTATTTCGTACTCGTATGCTAATCGCGTGTAAATTACTTATAATTCGCATGAAATCATATGAAATCATATTTTATTTATTCAGCACTCGGTCGGTATGTACCTATACACTTATGAACACGTTTTGAAAGTTCATAACAATATTATGTACTCGTATATACAAGCATTTATTTTATTGACGTCCGAGACGAGTGCGATAATGGGAAGATATAAACCGTTGGAGAAGTGTTATCAGAAATACAAACATTTTAAATGACGTAAAACAGAGTCGTCGCCTGTAAACCGGGTCCATTCGTTTTACCTAATATTAAATGATTTGATTGTAGTCACGCGTTACAGCTGTTATAAAAAAATTTGGGATAGAATTCTATGAACTACCTGTCCAATGAAACGTGCTTTTGCAGCTGCTACGCTCTCAGTTCTTGATGCGCTTGCTTCGGTCGTAGTGTGTGGCTCGTTGGGCTGTGAAGCACCCTGTTGTTGTTGCGGTGGATCTGCGGTGCGAGTCTCCTCCACGGGTGGCGCGACCTGCGTCTGCACCTCTGCTGGCGCTGCAGCCGGCGCAGCTCGCTCGGACCCGTCCTCCGCCACGATTACCACTTTATGCAGAGCACCGTCTCCTTTACCACCACTCACACCGTTCGTCTTTTCACTAATTTTCGATTGTTTCTTTTTGTTTTTTTCCTTGTTCTTCGACTTTTTAGGCGTTTTGCCTTCGTGGAAGCGGTCGCTGGCGCAGCACTGCACATTACCCATGTCGGTGTGGGCGCATGTCGCGGTTCACTTTGTCGGCGGGAGTCGGCTCGGTCGGTCGGTCGTTCGAAGCGTCGGCGTCGGCGCCGGCTCGCGGATTGAATGCGTCGCGAGAGTCTCCGGTAGCGTCGCGGCGCCGCCCACCCGTCCGCTATGTATTTTCGACGTAAAGTTTGGTATCGCGCTGACCGCCGATTACGCGGATGCCGTCCGCGAAGGATCGCACCCGAAAGCCGAGCCACATGCCGGCCGCGTCGTCGTCATCACGCGCCCCGGCCCCCGCGCGCCGCAAGGTCAAGGCGCGCACATTGTTCCCGCTGGTGGTTAGACGCGCACCGCTTTGTTCAGATGCCTGGGCACTGAGGTGCTCGCGTGATGGCGCCACAGCCGCTACTCGATGTGCTACGGGTCCCACACGCGAGGTCGCTGCGGTTGCTATTGATCACAGAGTGTTTACATTTGGCTACCACGGGAACGGTACCCATCCAATCGTGTCACATGCTATTATATTTTGCCAATTTTATTATAATTATTTTAAATCACATAATTTGATATTTCTTGCTAAGTTCTAACTACGTATTTACAGTTAGTTAAATGGTAGAATTATTTGTGTTATGCGACAGCATTATCGTATACGCGTGCGCTGCTGGCCGATATCGCGATAGCACGTGTTTGTTCGGTGCCTGTATCCAAGCGACATCGTTAGTAAATACAACATTCTTGTAACCAGCTACGAGAAAAACGATACATAGTTATAGTAATAAATGTATCAATCAACAGTTCCGATAATGTGTTTCGAGAGTATGTAACTGTGAATATATTTACATCTCTAAACTTTCTGTTTTACTACTGTCTTGTTTATTGTTCGAAGAAAGCCAGAATATCATGACAGGATAGCAATAAAATACGAACCATACATTCTCCTACACGTCCTATAATTTTTAGCTTCGTAATTTTTCTTAAATTAACTTCTTATGCTCAAAAAATTATTTTGCTGGGTTGACAACTTCGTGTAAGAATATTAACTGAACTTGTTACCCATAAAAAACATTTTGGGAGACGACGTTACGTGGATAATGTGATTGATCGTAACACGATGTGGGACGTTTTAGATTCGGTGTCGCAATGCAATCCGAAGAGACGGTGAAACTGGGGCACAACGACAAATTTTTAAAATGCTTTTCGGTTTTTATTCACACCGAAGGACGTATCTTAAATAAAATCAATTTACAGTATTGCCTAATATCTAATGCTATTTATGTATGCAATCAGTATAGAACCAGATTAAGTATTTACGCTTTGAGGACACGAGCGATACAAACATAAATTCTTTTATTTTCCAGTTCTTTGGATTTTAAAAACCTTTTTAACCAATTTCCATCAAAGGGTATAATATTTCGTACGACATTTACACTGACGAACACAACAGAAATCCTATTATTATTTCATTATTTCTAGTGGTTCCACCGGACAGGCTAATCGCAACACGATTAGTGAGAATCCTGTGTGAAAAGCAGAATTGAAATGTTTTATTATTTTTCTGGAGAAGGCGGTAGGATCTCGATAATGTTATTTCTATGGATATCTGTTGTCTCTAGTTTCCACAAAAAATAGACCCTTTATTCACACTATAATTATGATTATTCACTCAATGGCTTTAATTATAAGTGTAATTTTATCTTGCTGTAATCATGACAATGCAAAACCTATTGAGATTCGAATTGAAAACAAAAATATTTTTATAAAACTTATTTTGTCTGGGCATTCCTATCTTGCAACTATGAAAAACAAAAGGTTGTTAGGTCAAAATTAGGTTTCATGTCGATTATACATACATATCGGTACATATACGTATTATGTAGGTAGTTAAGTATAGCCTATCTAGTATCTGCGTAGATCTGTACCATTCAGTATTTATGGTACTAGAATTTTGTAATGACGTAATTGCTAAGGTAAAAGGAATGGCAGACATGTTTATCGATTAAGAGAACAATCACAAGAAATAGAATAAAAATTAAAAAACATTACGATGTGGTGTAACAAATTATTTCTAAACTTAGATTCCCAATAAGAACTATAAAACACTCCCCACGAGAATTCCTCGTTTACGATTAAGCATTAAAAAGAGATGACCGGAATTCGTTGGTCGAAGCAGTGTCATAGCGTATTTTTAAATCCGATGATAACATTTCTTTGTATTTGTAATGATATTAAAATATGTGATGCAGTAATGAAAAACGCTTACGCGGTCTCGTATTTATAATAAAATTAAGATAAAATATGAAGATAACTAGAATTTAGATATTATTACGTCACTGTTACATATAAGCAAATACGCTATATGTATATCTCCCATTATAATGAATTAGTAACCGCGAGTTTAATTTTGGCCATGCGTCATTGATGTGTGATTAAAATACGCGCACATAGCTACGTATGAGCATTTTAAACAGAGCCAGCAATTCATATGTCTGATTCATAGTATCTAGTCTAAAGTGAAAAAAATCTATCGTTATTATGACGTTATCTTGATCATCGTCCCGATAATAGTATCAGCCACACTTATAATATTCTTTGATTGCTAATTTTTATAAAATATGGGCCTACCGAACTTAGCATTTACAGAAAATAAAGAAATCCTTGCCGAAATATAAAATTAAAGCCATAACGTTTATATTATCCGAAATCTGATCAAGATTGTAAGACTGGGTGGCTAAAAATGGGTGGCTATGGTATACTACACAGTTGGTCCTAACGCGGCTAGACGATGGGATTGTAAAATGTTAACGAATCAGTGCCTATGCGATTATCTCGTTACAATCTTATTAAAATAAGATCTCAATTTTCTATGAATATTAGAAAACCATTTACTCTAGTGTCTCCACTTTTTTAATCGGAAATAGATACCGTACCCACGAATAGTAACCATGTATTTTTGATATATTAATATGACACGATTGACAAAATTATTAACATATCATAATATGTAGTAAATACAGTACTATCACTCACCGTTTCTCCATCACTTTCTTCTGTAGCTATTGACACTCCACCTTCCATATGCTGTTCAGCGTTATTCAACTCTCTTTCCAATTCTACTGCTTCTATCTCTATCTGCGGCGATGTTTGTAGTTCTTCGACTCCTGGAGAAGAAGGCTCGGCATCCGAATGCACCACGTGACGAGCTGGCATTTTCACCACCAACGGACGAAAGTTCATTCGAGTAGAGCCTTCAAAATGAGGAAAATGTCAATGAAGTATTTTAATTTCATCTAGAATATAATTTTTTGTCCTGTAAAATTGATACGGCAAGTGGCTGGTGTTAGATAAAATTTTAAGTCAAATTATGCATATATTGTATAAATCGTTATTTTTATTAAACTGTTACCGTAATTGTTTATTTAGGCTTTGATATTCATCTAAACACATTTAATCCAAAAGTTGTATTTTAAAGCTTAACTACTGTACGATTATGAGTATATAAATCGTTCTATTTACATCTACAATTTAATGAACTAGGAGTAGTAGTAAATCGTTTTATATTTTTAGTATCGATTTTTAAATCTTACCTTTTCCCTTTAAAGCTCCATGTAATGAGTGTACGGTTTCTGCAGATATCGGTCTTACGGAAACTCTTTGAAGACCACTTCCGGGAAGAATACTTGTCATCACTCTTTTGGGCTCTTCCCTGTCTGGACTTTTTCTATATGTTCCAAATATAGTCTGATTTTGATCTGTATCTGTATCTATAAAACATTCTTCGAGTTGTTCGAAATTTTCCAGATCTGAATCTAATTCGCTTCTAGACCCATGAATCTTTGGTCTGTAGAAGGTATCAGAATTTCTCCTATATTCAGCTTGTTTGGGATCTGGTGATGAAAAACTTCTCATTACATAAAGCTTGCTTTGATCGCCTCGAAGCGCGTCTTCTGACTCGTTTTGTGGCGCCGGAGAAGAGTAGCTCCTAGGTATTTGACTTCTGCCGATATTTTGCATCTTACGTTGTTGATTCGTCCTCGTAGATATTAGGCTTCTTTCGCGGCCAGTGTTAGCAGCTGGAGGAGGTTCTTTTCGCCTCATACTTTTTTAACTGACTGTATGGAGACGTGTACAACTCTATGGCTCATGCAACGCACTGAGAATGAAAAGTGTTAGACTGTTGCATTTAATTTTGTTCTGTGCTATTAGCGTGTCTAGTTCCAGGATATCAAATTTCTATATCAGATAACAAGGCCGTACCGTGTACCGAGATGATATGTCATATGGCAAGCAACAGTGGACACGACCGAATTACTGATAATACCAGATACATGTAACAATTTAACTGTCTAATTAGTTAAATAGAGGTCTGCCCACGCTTAAATCTCGATAAGATTCATAACATAATCTCGGGCTCACGTTTTATGAAGTTCCACTCCACAGCTAGCAAATAGGTTTAAATCACTGTTATTTTAGACACGATACATGACTAATGTATTTCGGTAGTAGTAACAGTGGCTGTGGTAGTACTTGCAACATATCAAACATCAAATAACTGATTGTACTTGAAGTATTCCAGTCACTCGCGCACTGCCAACTCACATTGTTTTTATGACATCGTGAATATTGAACTACTAAACATTTTTACTATAATTTATACTTTATTTAAGATCATGTGACGTACTCGTCGTAAGCACAGTCCATGAATAGTACCGCAGAGCTTACACTACGAAAAAAGAAGCTGCGTACACTCTGTAGGCGAACAACTTTCTCTTTTATGGGACCTTGTTTGCCATATTAGTATTCATTACGTGTATTGACAAAAAATTATGCATTTCGCTCTATATTTTTTTTTAAACGATTAAAACGTTTACGATGCATAGAAAACAATTATTGCTTCTTGGACTGTATACTTGAGAATGGTTTTGCTTTAAAAATTTTCATTTAGTATCAAAAACGTATTGCTCAACATCTTTTATCAGGCACGAAAATTGACTCTGGGAAAACCGGCAGACGGGAATAAGATTGTGGGTGTATATAATAATAGATATTTTTAATAAGCTTTAAAAAATTATGAACTACACTTTTCTGAATGTATACCTACTTCTTATATTGTTTTTCAAAATAAAAATCTATGCGCGAAATGCTATTGATAAAATTGGCGAGTTAGCAAAAAAGTAACTTATTTTTATTAAAAGATCACTAGAAAAAAATTTAGTACTTATAACTGAACGGAATGTATTTAAAAGTACATTATAATTAGCATAAATAACAATAAAAACGCTATTAAAATAATTTTCATGTACAATTTTTCTATTTCTTCTATTGGGGGTCAACTGAGGAAGCGTGCTCGTCGCGACCCCTGCCAGCCCTTTTCAGGGCTGCAATTCCTCTTCTGTGCATACCATGCGGGACAACGGCAATTATAATGTTAGGGCGTCCCCCGGAAGGGACGTACACCGGTCTGTCCCCGCTGGTGTGTGCAGAGTGCAGTTCGGCGTTGGGGACCGCCACCCAACACGCTGTGCACCTAGCGGCGGGAAGTGGAGGGAGGAGTGCAGAGTAGCTGCGTGGAATGTGAGAGGTGGGATTGAGGAGAAGATGAATGAAGTGATTGATATTATGGAAGAGAAAAGATTGGATGTGCTATGTTTGAGTGAAACCAAGCGAGGCGGCAGTGAACTTGCCGACTTGCCCGGAGGAGGCATCGCTTTGTGGTCAGGGGTACCACAAGGAGATAGGGGATGTCAAGGGGTAGGCGTTTTACTGTCCTCTCGTATGGTTAATTGTATGACTGAGTATGAATGTATAAATCCCAGACTGCTCTGGGTACGCCTCAAGATTGGGTTGACAAGAATTTTTGTTTTGGCAGTATATGCCCCAGTGTCCTCTGTCGGTTTGGCTGAACTAGAGCAGTTCTGGGAAAATGTTAGAGAATTTCTAGCGACGGTTGAAGAGAACGAAAGAATTGTTGTGTGTGGAGACATGAATGGATGGGTCGGGGCAGCTCGAACAGGATTTGAGTCTGTCCTAGGCAAATATGGAGATAAGAGAGTAAATGATGCTGGTAAGATTGTGCTAGGACTGTGTATGGAAAAGGATCTTTTTGTGGCTAATACCATGTTTGGGCACAAAAGGATCCATCAGTACACGTGGGAAAGAAAGGGTGCGAGAAGTATGATTGATTTATTCCTGGTGGATAGCAGACTTAAGAAGCAGGTAATGGACACAAGAGCGTATAGAGGAGCCGATCTCGGGACAGACCACTTTCTGGTGATAACCAGAATAAGGGGTCTGTTCACAGCATGGCGACATCGCGTAGTGTCCAAACCTGCAGCGGTTAGCCGCATTAAAAGCTGGAAACTGCAGGATGCGACCACCAGGAATGAATATGAAAGGGTATTATCCAGTAAGCTTGATGATAGATTGAAAGTGTTGAGCGAGGATGTTGAAGAATGCTGGCAGAACCTTAGAGATAGTATGGTTGAGGCTGCGAAAGAAGTGTGTGGAATGAATAAGATTGGGAACGGCAAAAAGCGTGATGTGTGGTGGGATGATGAGGTGAAAGTGGCTGTGTATAAGAAAAAGAAAGCATGGCGAGACTACCTTGCTACTAATGACTGTGGTATGAAAAATTTGATGAAAGACAGGTATAAGCTGCAGAAAGCAGAAACGAAGGCACTAGTGAAAGAGAAGCGTGAAAGGTGTAGGGTGTTAGATGAAAACAAGATGTCGGACAACTTCGAGGAAAATTCCAAATTATTTTGGAAAGAAGTACGTAAAATCCGAAGTGGTCCGGCACCTTGCAGAATGAATAAAGTGCGTTCGAAAGAAAACAACCTGCTTACAAATAAAAAGGATGTTCTGCAGCGATGGAGTGAATACTATGGAGAACTGTATGAGAGTGGCGACTCCGTCTCTGATACTGAGAGCGATTCTAATGAATTGCCACACTCAGGCCAGGGACTGGAGGATGCCATTAGTATGAAAGAGATTGAGAAAGTGATAAGAAGTTTGAAATGTGGAAAGGCTGCGGGAATTGATGAGGTGACTGCTGAGATGATCAAGTATGGTGGTCCTAGGGTCTGGGATGCCTTCTGTGCACTCTGCAACCTTTGTTGGCAGAAGGGGGAGGTTCCAGAGGACTGGCGCACGGCAGTCATAGTACCTCTATATAAAGGGAAAGGTTCCTACCTAGACTGTGCGTGCTATAGGGCCATCAGCTTGGTCAGCTTAGCGAGTAAAGTCTATACTAAAGTATTGACTGAACGTATGAAAGGCGTTTCAGAAAAATATTTGTGGGAGGCGCAAGGTGGATTCAGGAACGGTAGGGGTTGTATGGATCAGATTTTCTCGCTTCGCGTTATCGTGGGAAGGTTTCTGGCTTTAGGTCAGAAAGTTTTCTGCGCTTTCGTGGATCTAGAGAAAGCATTCGATAGAGTAGTGCGGAAGAAATTGTGGAGTCTTCTGCCTGAATATGGCGTGGAGAGCTCCTTACTGCAGGCTGTGAGGTCATTATATCGAGACCACAGAGCCTGTGTAAGGATAGACGGTGACATGTCGCCCTGGTTTGAAGTCTGTTCTGGTGTCAGACAGGGCTGCGTGATGTCTGCCTGGCTATTCGTGCTGTATTTGGACAGTTGCCTCCAGAGATTGAAAGGTAATATGAGTGGTATGGGATGTGGTGACACAATGGTAAACTGCCTATTGTACGCTGACGATGCTGTGCTAATAGCACCATCAGAAGCAAAGTTGCAGACACTAGTCACGTGTATGAAAGAAGATTGTGAAGTAAAAGGATTGAAAATGAATGTGAACAAAACTAAGGTTCTGGTGTTTGAAAGAGAAGCGGTACAAACGAAATGTGTGATTAGTGTAAATGGAAAATGTCTAGAACAGGTGAATGAAATTGTGTACCTGGGGAGTGCGTTTTCGAGGGATGGAAGATGTGAGTTGGATGTGGAGAGACGGGTAGCAGCTGGCAATAAAGTGAACGGTGCTCTGTCCGCATTAGTGGGTAGTGTGAATATATCTAACACTGCTAATGGCCATCCACAATGCGGTGTTGGTGCCAACTTTGTTGTACGGCAGTGAGGCCTGGATATGCCCGAAATCGAGTGAAAGTATGATAAATGCTGTGGAGATGCGGTCTCTCAGAAATATGTGCGGTGTCACGCTTGCGGACAGGATAAGCAATGACGAGATACGCAGTATGACAGGGTTGCACAACAGTGTTATTGTAAAAATGAAGAAAGGAATGCTTAGATGGTTCGGGCACATGGAAAGAATGAGTGATGAAAGACTGACGAAGAAAATATACAGAGCGAAAGTGAGTGGTAAAAGAACCCAAGGAAGACCAAGGCTGACTTATGAAGATCAAATAGCCAGAGTGTTAGCAGACGGAAATGTCAAAAGCACTCGCATACCTAGGCGAAAATGTGTGAGGAGAATGATGAGATTTGAGGAAGCGAAAGAGGTGTGTAAGGACCGCGACTCCTGGCGCTCCGTCCTCTCTGGCTACCCCGTTGGGGATACAGCGTGAAGTTATGTTATGTTATGTTAATTTTTCTATTTTTTTTGTTGTAATGTGTTGATTATTATTCGGTTATTTTAATTATTATTATGCGATAAAGACTTTTGATTTTTAATACTTGAGTTAAAAAAATCGTAAGACTATTAATTTAAAGTACATGTTATTTGAATAATAAATAACAAAATGGCGAAAACTATTAATATTAAATTAATAAATTGTACTTTGAATTACTAATTCCGTTACTCATTTATATATTTATCTAATTAAACTGTAAAAGTAAATTCAACTTACACTAGGATTTACTATTGGTGAAGTTATGAATTAAATAAGTACATAGTATGCCCGCTGGGAGTCCCCATCGACAATAGCTTTTGAACCCTCGAGACTTTTTTCTAAAGGTGCTGAGTAACCGACCCTGCCCATTCCTTTTTTACCCTTTGGTCGCGGCGAAACAAAAGCCTTAACACCAATTGCATATTTTTGAAAATTCATCCTCTAAAGCAGTTACGTAACTCGCTTAGGGGATGAATTTTCAAAAATCTTTTCTTAGTTCCCACCTATGTTACAGATGGAACCACACAATATCATGTTTTATGTAGATATTCACCGAAAGAAATGTGTTTTTCTTTCAATCACCTTCACACGACTCACACTTGACCGGTTTTTATTATTTAAGTAATTGTATGGGTTTACTTTAGAGTTTGCAACGTGTAAGTTTTTCCTTTACTTGTGCCGTGAAACCTTGCTTCTTGTCAAATTTCAAGATTCTAGGTCAACAGTAAATATCTAAGTGAGTTTCTAGTATTGAAATACGATTGTGACATACATGGCCATATGTTTTGATTGGGTCGACTTAGAAGCCTGAATTTTTTACACCTCCAAGAGACCGTAAACCATAGAATTTGATATTAATTTCAACTGGATACCTCTACTCTTACCTGAGAAAGAGGGTCTTAACCGTGGAGCACTCAACCTATAGAGTGGCAATGTCATTTATTTTGTATAAAAACAATTTACGTCTAAACACTGTTGCGGTTACTGCGTTCTATTTTATAGTTTAATTTTTGCTGTTTTTGTCACACCACCGAATAGAACAATAAGCTATTACATAAATATTTAAATATCTGTCAGAATATACACACGAACACACACAGAATATACAGAGATGTACACACGGGTCCAGTATTGGTTATGTACTGCTTAATGCGAGCGAGAGTTGATATTTGTTACAGTAAATTACTGTAAATAAACTGAGCAGTGGTGAATAAGATGGTCCGACATTTCGTCTCTATAGGTTGAGTCCACGGTCTTGACGGATGGACAGACGGGCAACAAAGTGATCCTGTAGGGATTCCGTATTTTCCTTTTTCTACAGTTATTAAAAGTCGGTTTATTGGTTTGGCACCGACTTCAATAGCTGTTAATTGTTAATTTAATTGTAAAAGTACTTGTATCGTATTTATATTTTTGTGTTTGAGTTTTGAATAGTAAAAGATAACTATTTTGTACATTTAGGCGTCATTATTTTGTAGTCGGTTTAATTTTCTAGTTGTCTATTTTTCAAGTTGTTTATTTTTCCTTTTTGTCTTTCCTTCCTTGCTTCTTTCTTCTTCATCCTTTGATCTAAATGAGAAAGATCATCAAAATACATAAACCGTTGAGGATTTATTTTTTAAGTTGCACTCCATTAACAAGCTTAACTAAATTTCTATGCGACCACCCTGGATATATTGCCATTGTTGACGTTGTTGATTTTACCGCTTAAACTCTATAGAGGTTACAATTTATCGGCTCAATCAGTAGAGCAATCCGATAAATTGCAATGTCTATAGCATAGTTGGGAAATTTTAATAAGAAAAGTATTGACTTTTTGGCGGGAACGGGAGAAGTGAGGTTGTCATTTTATTTAGATTTTCTATTTTTTACATTTTTAGGAGTTTTAAAGTACAATAGTGATAGTATATTGTGTTTTAAAGTTCTGTGTAAGTGACAAGAATGGAGGAGATCTAAATAAACATGTTTAGCTGAAGTATTCGCGCTCTTCCAAGAAGTCCTTTATAACTTCAGTAAAGCTTACTATCACTTTACTGGAGGAGTTTTATGATAAGAAAAAACTAATTTACTTGCGATTCTACACTATGGAATACTTATTAATACGTGAAATTGGCAAATACGCTAAACTGTGCGCCATGCCATAAAGGAAGAAAAGTATTATTGCCTCCAATTTGTAGGAATAAGTTTCCCCCACAATCGTAGTTTGTAAAGGTTTTAAGCTAATATATATCAACAATGGCAGGACTGTGTACTACTTTACGATACTTATTTACGATCTAAAAAATGAAGTTTCGGCGCGAAAAAATCATGAGACAAACAAAAACAAACAGTCAAAGTAGTAGCAGTACGATTCTCCCTTAGGAGGGAAGGTAAAGGGATCTTAGCCCATACAACCGACGTCTTCAGTAATAAGGTTGTTCGGAAAGTCATTTCGTTTTTTTTAGTGAAAATAAAATACGAATTTTTTTGGTGTATAAATACTTTAAATTTAACCTCTCAGCAATCTTACGAGTCACGAGAGTTATTCGGCGGTTTACATCTATCAATGCCTTTATTTTGTCATCATCCGCTTCAACAGGGCTACCAGAACGTGGTGCTTCTTCAATTGCTGGAACGAAATTTTACAAATCAATTTAGGGCATTGTCGTTCGGTCAATACATCTTCTCCATACACATCATATAATTTTCGCCTTGCTTGAACTGCATTTTTATCTTTTCGATAGTAAAAAAATAAAATATGCCGAAAATGCTGCTTTTGATTTTTCATCTTTGATAGGGCACCAAACAAAAACTATTGCACAGAATCAAACAAAATTTTTAATTTGTAAATTTTTAAGATGTATTTCATTTTAGATGTTTCTTGGAGTTTCTGGCGAGGCAGTCTTTCTGATAGGCTCTGCTGCGGCTGACTAAGCCAGTAAAAAAATCTTAACATCACACTACTAAATAAGCACTTATTTCAACAATTCCACATAACAGTACAACGGCGTAGATACTTGGACGCAAAGCTACTGCAATTTTATATCACAATATCCACTAGAAACTATTTGCAAATAATTAAAATAAACACCCAACCGCTCCCACATAAAATCCCGCCAAAAATCCAAACACAGACAACTTTGACTACTTATTTTTTTTTACTGCAATCCTGTGGTAGCACTGAATTTCTATATTCTGTCTGCATTCGATTCAATTAACTTGACGTATATTATGTAAACATAGATCCCATAGTCAAAGAGAAATGACCGTTTTTCTGGACGTCGACAAAGGGAAAAAAACGTGGTAAACCTGGTAAATACTAAGGCCAGTGCGTGACACTGTGACTTGACGTTCGCCGTCTTATGACCAGGTGTATTTAAACGCCATCTCTGCAGAGATGCAGAGAAGTATAATATATTATCTACAATTATTGTTAGAATATGTATATGTAGTCTGTGGTAAAAATGTATGCTGTTATTGTATTGTATACTCTGTCTCTCTGTGGAATAACTCTCTCTGTGTAAAATTATAGATTAAAGGAGTACTCTGATATATTCGCGTATTATTCTAAAATGAATAATGCTTATAAATTGAAGTAATCGTAATAGGTTATGGGCCCAGAGTGCTCGATAGAATAGCAGATAGGGAATAATAGCAAAAATAGTGTTAAAAAAAAAAAAAGTAATAGTAGATATATAAAGTGAGAAAAATGTCCACGCCCATTAATGGCGTAATGGCGTTCCCGCTGCTAAACGAAAAAACAAATTTTTCGAATTGGAAATTTCGATTAAAGATATTGTTGGAAGAAAGAGACGTTGTTGAAGTAATATCACAGAAAAAAGACAAGGAAATAGTGGATTACAATATTAAAAATAGTCGCGCAAAAGCTATATTGGTACAATGCTTGTCGGATAAATATATAGATGTAGTAAAGAAATGCGACACTGCAGCAAATATGTTATTACAATTGGAAAAAGTATTTGAACGTAAAAGTGTGTTTAATAAATTACACTTAAAGAAAAAATTGCTAACATTAAAAGGTACTATGAATGAAAATATGCAAGATCATTTTTTAAAGTTTGAATCAATAATAAGTGAATTAGAGGCGGCAGGATGTAATATTGAAGAAACCGATAAGGTATGTCATTTTCTGCTTACGTTGCCAGATGAATATGAAACTATAATAACAACATTAGAAACTATGAGTGAGGAATTAAATATGGAGTTTGTAAAAACGAGAATACTGGATGCTGAATTAAAATTAAAAGATAAATTAAAAAACAGGACTGAGGAGGTCAATACAAATTTTACAACAATAGTATGTTTTAAATGTAACAAAAGAGGTCATAAGTCATTTCAATGTAGAGGAAACATAAATACATTTAGAGGTAGAGGTAGAAGAGGTTTCAAGTCCAGAGTTTTAGTAAAAGAAGAAAGCACAGCACATTCAGCGGAAAATTCAAAGAATTTAAATTTTATAGCATTTTCAAGTGAGATAAGTAATAATATAAAAATGGATGAAATAGCATTTATTATTGACTCCGGAGCAACAGAACATATGATTCAAAGCAAGTATGAAAAGTATATGTCAGATATAGTAAAATTGAACAGAAAAATAGAAATTAAAGTCGCAAACGGAGAGTACATATATGCAAATAAAAAGGGTAAATTAAAATCACATTATGAAACAGATAAATGTATAACAGTAGAAGCATTAATAGTAGAAGGATTAAGTCACAATTTAATGTCAGTACATAAATTAAATGAAAATGGTTTAAAAGTAATATTTGAAAATAACATATTAAAAATTAGTAGAGGTGCAGATATGTTTTATGGAGAAAAGAAAGGAAAGTTATTTATGTTTAGGACAAAATTATACAGTACAGAAGAATGTCAGTTAGCAAATAGTGATATGTGGCACAAAAGATTGGGACATTTAAATAAAAAAGGATTAATGACAATGAAATTACCATATAGTAAAAATAAATGTGGACCATGTATGGAAGCAAAATCTACAAGATTGCCATTTCAGAAGGTAATAGGACCGAGGTCTCATAGGATTGGAGAATTAATACATAGTGATGTAGCAGGACCAGTGAGAATACCGACTAAAGAAAATTATAGATATTTTCAAGTAATAATAGATGACTACTCTCATTTTACTCAAACATACTTATTAAGGAATAAATCAGAAGCTTCAGGAAATTTAGTAAAATATATAAAACAAATGCACACAGAAAGAATGATCAAAGTACAAAGAATAAGGTGTGATAATGGGGGAGAATATTCATCAGATTGGTTCAAAAGATATTGTGAAAATAGAGGAATAAGGCTGGAATATACATTACCATATAGCCCTCAACAAAATGGAAAAGCTGAGAGAATGAATCGAACACTATATAATACAGCTAGAGTGATGTTAAATGAAGCTAATTTACCAAAACATTTATGGGGAGAAGCTATATATTGTGCAACATATATAATAAATAGATGTCCATCATTTTCAATAAATAATAAAATACCTGCAAAAATATTTAGACGTGAATTTGTATTAAATAAGTTAAAAATATTTGGATCAAAAGCATGGGCAGTGAATATACCAAGAGGTGACAAATTTGATAATAGAGCTACAACAACAAGAATGGTTGGATATGCCATAAATGGATACAGGCTATGGAATCCTAAAACAGACAGAGTTTTTGTTTCAAGGGATGTTCGTTTTGATGAAACTGATACAAGATATGAGGAAGAGGATAACATTATGAAGCAAAATAATGAACAAGACATAACAAATACGAATGAAATGAAGGAATATGATAATAGAATAAGTAATGAAGAAAGTGAAAAACAGAATGATAATTTAGATGATTCAGAATTTAATAGAAGTACAAAACCAATAAAGGAGAATGAAGGTAAGGAAATAGAGGAAAATATAGTGGAAAAAGAAGTTACAGAAACTAGGAGCGGCAGAAGAATTAAAGAACCGCAAAAACTAAATGATTATGAGTTATATTACTGTCTAATGGTAAGAGATGATGAACCACAAAGTTATACTGAAGCAATAGAAAAAGGATGGAAGGAAGCTATAGATGCGGAATTAAAAGCTCATGAAAAAATGCAAACATGGTGTGTGATGAGTTTACCAAAAGGAAAACAATTAATCGATACAAAATGGGTATTCAGAACTAAAGATAATGGCATAAAGAAAGCAAGATTAGTAGCGAGAGGATATCAGCTGAAAGATAACGATGAGTTTGGTAAAAATTATGCACCAGTAGCAAGAATATCTACTATAAGAGTATTTTTATCAGAAGCAGTACAAAATGCATGGCCTATACGACAATTAGATATACCAACAGCTTTTCTAAATGGCAAGTTAGAGTCAGAGGTGTACATAAAAATTCCAGAAGGTGTAAAAGTAAAAGGAAACAAAGTTTTAAAATTAAATAGAGGATTATACGGTCTGAAAGAAAGTCCAAAATGTTGGAATCAAAGGTTTAATGATTTTCTAGAAAAAGAAGGGTTCGAGAGATCAAGAAATGATTTTTGTTTGTATAAAAAGGAAGGAATATGGCTAATATTATTTGTAGACGATATATTATTAACAGGCGATGAAAGAAAAATTAATAAAATAGTAGAAAAATTAAGGTTAGAATTTAATGCAAAAGATCTGGAAAATATAAAAACATTTTTAGGAATGGAGATATCTAGAGAAGAAGATAAAATGAAAATAACTCAGACTAAACAAGTTGAAAAGATTTTAGAAAAATTCAATATGATAGATTGTAATGAATGTAGTACACCAATGATAAAAGGATTTAAAATAGAGAAGGAGGAACCAGTTATAAATGTACCATACAGACAATTAATTGGCAGTTTAATGTACTTATCTACAATGACGAGACCAGACATTACCTATGTAACATCATTTTTAAGCAAATATTTAGATAAACCAACTAAAAGTTTATGGTTACAAGCCAAAAGAGTTTTAAGATATTTGAAAGGAACACAGAATTATGGTTTAATATATGAGAGAAAACAAGAGCGAAGCATTAAAACATTTTCAGATGCAGACTGGGCAAACAATAAGGATAGAAAAAGTATTAGTGGATCAATAACTGTATACAATGGTAATATAGTATCATGGTTTTCAAGGAAACAGAATTGTGTTGCTATATCAACTGCTGAGGCAGAGTATGTGGCTGCGGCCAGTAGTGTTTGTGAACTATTAAATATAAATGGACTTTACAAGGACTTTAATGTGACAAATCAGTATGAAGACAACAGTGAAGTGAATAACAATTATATTCTGTATATGGACAATAAAGGTGCTATAGAAATGACAAAGACATTTGAAAATAGTAAGCGTGCTAAGCATATTGATATAAAAATACACTTCATTAAAGATTTACTTAGCAAGAAAGAATTTATTGTTAAATATGTAAAAAGTGAAAGTAATTTAGCAGATATATTTACAAAAAGTGTAAGTAAAGAAAAATTTATAGAAATGAGAAAATTGTTAAATTTAAATTAAGATATTAGAAGGTCTGTAACTGTATTAGCTATTTTATAGGAAAGGTTTTTGTCTATGTTTAGATGATTTGTGTTTAGTGTGTTTTTTTTTTGTGTTATATAAGAAGCGATTTCAAAAGTTTTAAGTGTAAAAATCTTTCAATCGAGGCAGGGTGTTAGAATATGTATATGTAGTCTGTGGTAAAAATGTATGCTGTTATTGTATTGTATACTCTGTCTCTCTGTGGAATAACTCTCTCTGTGTAAAATTATAGATTAAAGGAGTACTCTGATATATTCGCGTATTATTCTAAAATGAATAATGCTTATAAATTGAAGTAATCGTAATAATTATTAGTGTTTGTGTTGTTTTAGTAACGCAATAAGTAGAGGTCGCTGAAAAATATTAATGAGAAAAGATAATCTTTATTTAACAGATGGCACTGTTTCAAAAAACGTTCAACGATAATAAACATGCTCAATTAGGAACTTATTAAACAACCTCTTGTTATTTATTAAATTTTGAAAATTTCCGATACAAAAATAATCTGAACCGATTTGGTTCGCGAGCTACCATACCACAAACAAACACAGGCAGATAAACAAGAGCACTGCAGGAGTTTTAGTTTAGCGGATAACCGTAAAAGCCCTACATAACCCAGTCTCACCCCTGGGGACTGGGTGCCTGTGTACAGGCATAAGAGTAATAAATAATAGTAGTAATAGTATTAGTTTTTTTTATACAAACATCATTTTCACGCTGTATCCCTAACGAGGTAGCCAGAGTATTGTTTTTATTGTTGAGGTCTTTCCTGTCTCACAAGAAAAGTTCTAACTGACTACACGATAGTGATATTTTAAGTAAACATCTTAGCTTTATTTTTTTGCTAAGGTGTTCCCACATGTGTTAAGGGGCGCCTTCTGCACCATTACGGCCTCGCAAAGAAGACTATGGCCAAGCGAAAACATGGCCTCCCACGACTATTCACCTACCTGCATAGCCCCTACTAACGCGAACAGGAACAAGTTTTTCATTCCATCTATTCGAAAAACGATGATCGGTTCCCCGATAAGTGTGACCAAAATAGGGTCTTTAGTAATGAGTTAATAAGAAACATGAACTGATGAAACGAAAATATCGTATGAAAAATGTTACTGGCTATTGATTACCTAGGCGACGGTCATTGTGGCAGTAGCCGCACGCCAAAAAAAAAGAAATTAAAAATTTAAATATATTAAATTTCTTTGCACTTTTACGTATATCGAATAGGCGTTTCTCATTTATTTTTCTCATAGAGAGAAATGAAAAGTAGTGTATCACTCGGTAATTTACCTCGGGCGCCGTACATTGAATTGCTCGCTGCGCTCAGGGGGTTATTCACAAACGTCGGAAACTTTCCGTGGCGGAAAGGCCAATCGTCGAAAAGCATAAATTCAATCCGACGGCTTGGATTTGTATATACGATTATATGTAATATGATATATATATATAATATAAACATAATGCGATTTTCGATTTGTGAATCGCGTATAGACAAAATCATCGAAAAGTTTCCTGTCGGATACGGAAAGTTGAGTTTCCGACGTTTGTGAATAACCCGCCTGATTCTGCTTTAGAATCCCTCGCTGCGTTCGGGATTCTACTTTAGAATCCTTCGCTCTGCTCTGGACTCAAAATAGCGCTTCGCTGTAAAAAAAATTATTTTACTTCCTTGTTATACAATCTACTATTCCCGTCTAGCGGACTGCCCCCTTATTCACAACGCTTCGGAAACTTTTCTTGGCGGAAAGGGCGGATCGTTGGAAATTATAAATTCAATCCGACGGATTGGAAAATGCTATTCACAAACTATCAGAATCTCATCGGAAAGAACGAATCCGATAGAAAATACATTTATGAACCATGTTACAAAATGGTAGAAATTCTATTCGTTTTGGTAGAAAATATTAGTGTGGTTTAAACGTATGACATTGTGACAATCACACTGTATTTGGTAAAATATCATAAATAACAATTATGACAAAGAAATGACAGTCTTTTTTAAGATTAAACATTTTTGTAAATTATTTTACTTACATTCGAAGAACTAAACGGGCTTCATAAATACGAGGATTTTTTTTTCTCTTTGTTTTGGCTTCGCAGATTGCATTTAGCCATTGACCAAGTAAATATGAGTCGAAAGTTAGGGAAACGAAGTTTCCCGCTCTTTTTCTTTTCTTATTCTTCCTTTATGGCATGGCGCACAGTTTAGCGTATTTGCCAATTTCACGTATTAATAAGTAATCCATAGTGTAGAATCGCAAGTAAATTAGTTTTTTATTATCATAAAACTCCTCCAGTAAAGTGATAGTAAGCTTTACTGAAGTTATAAAGGACTTCTTGGAAGAGCGCAAATACTTCAGCTAAACATGTTTATTTAGATCTCCTCCATTCTTGTCACTTACACAGAACTTTAAAACACAATATACTATCACTGTTGTACTTTAAAACTCCTGAAAATGTAAAAAATAGAAAATCTAAATAAAATGACAACCTCACTTCTCCCGTTCCCGCCAAAAAGTGCTAAATACGAGTTATACTGTCTGTGCTTATCGTCTGTGCGTTCAACAAGTTCAAATAAATTATACTAGATGTCGCTTAGTGAATATTAATAATAACTACATTAGAAAGTATAATAGCGTTTTTATTTTTGATTGTTGTTGTTTCTAAAAATACCTGAAATACCTCAAACAATGTTTAGCAATGGATTGTGTAGCTTATAAAATATGTTATAAAATATAAGGCAAATTAATCGCTAGGCATATATTTAAAAAGGGCACGAAATTTGTCTAGAAGTCTAGATTACATACGCGCACGCAATCTGTTTACATTTTTGACGACAGACGTCATCAATTATACACATATTACATTAATTTACTCGTCTCGGAAACATTTTCGACACTAAAAAGTCGTCGGAAGCATCCGAAGGTTTCGTCCCGAAATGAACTGTCCAATCATGTCGTTTCGGAAAGGTTTCGGATTTGTGAATTGCGTTTAGACAAAATGATCGAAAAGTTTTCTGTCGGATACGGAAAGTCGAGTTTCCGACGTTTGTGAATAACCCGCTGGACTTGGGGCTCGGTATTAGCCAATGCGGGGCACTCCTCTGACGTGTGCTGGGCGTCGTCCTGGTTGCGTTTCTTTATACGCTAGTATATTAGTATTCTGTGCTGTGCTGTCTCTTCTCGACTGATCCGATACAGATATTAAGAGCAAGGCTGTCGTGCCCGGTCAATACCTGCGTCGGTCATAGGTGACGTGCCAACGCCTCGAGGTTTTTGGCAGGATCGCGCCGACGACGCGTTGGCGCGATCCTCTTAGCTTCTCGACTCTTCTAGATCTAGACCCTCGCGCCATTTCGCCACTGGACGTCAGTGTTCCTAATGATGAATTTCTCCTGTCATTGTGGATGCGGTTTCCCCTTCCTCACTGCGTAGCCAAGACGTACACCCTTGCGTCCATCTCCGATGACAGAAGCGGAGTAATTTGGTATCTAGCAAAAAAATTTAAAAATATACGTCACTACAACGATTGCACTATAACGACAACATTTCTTATTACTTAACATTCCACGACACATAAACGAAAATATAATAGCAACACTGGAAGTGGGATGAACTTTGAAATATGTTTTTATTTTTGAGGCATCTATTTTTCTTAAAATGATAATTTTGTACAAGAATATCGAAAAATATCGGAAAACAGGAATTGGAAATTTTAATATTGAAATAATGTGTATGATATCCGTCGATAATAATCTATGCTCTAATTATTACTACGATAAGTAAATATTTTGCGTAAGCTACGCAACTTGCGTTCGTGCTTTTCGCAACCAGCTAAAACTCCATTACATGCGAACCTCCTACCTTGCCTTGCCAGTTCGTAGTTGCGTACTCATTTGAAGAAGTTATACAACATTGACTCAGTGTGCGCACGCGACTTGAACGTTTACTTCGTGTACGGATTTTACTTTTAGCCTTAAAATACTGACAACATACTGGTAAGAGAATTTAAAAATAATAAATGTTTAAATTACTTTCGATTATAATTTTGTTAACTATTATAAAAAGCAAATTAGACGCTATGTTTTGTTCGTAAAAATGTGCAAATCTAAACGTCACTGACTTTTAAAACACTGTTATTTTAATTCTTAGATTAAAACTATATTGCGCGGTTTATATAAAAATATTTAATAAATCAGTTTTAGTAAGTATATTATACCGACTGTACCACCATTACTGTAAAAATATTTTGTAACTTATTTCTATTTCTAAAGCTCGTTAAACACATTTCAAACCCTTTTGTTCACTTTCTGAGTTGAAAAATACGTAATTAACAACAATAATACAAATTTCATTATTATGATTTAAGCTATTCACATTGTTAGATATATCTACTGGTAAAAGCAGGTTAGCGGATTTCGTTATTTCATTGATTTCTTCGTTATTTACATGTAATGTTCATTGTTCATAATTATAATGGGAGACCTAAGACTCGTTATAACTTTTTATAATTCTCAATTAAGGCGTTATATTCCGGCACTCATTACATGTAAGGAGGGGTGAAAAAAATTATACAGAGTTATAGAGGTTTCAAAGTGACTTTTTTATTAAAACCAATTGTTACTGAGACATGCGCTTTTAATGAGTAAAAAGTGTCTAATTTTTTAACCATTGTTCAGTCAATTTGTAGATACAATATTTACTTATTATTTACACTATTTCTTATATTACCTACTAATATTACTTTTATTTACCTGCTCAGGAAAATTGTATGATAACATGTAATTTTTTTTTTTAATTTACATTAAAGCAAGTTATTAGTAATAGGTAAGTACTTTTTTTTATTACAAACGAATCACAAACCTTTGTGGCTTTTCCGTGTGCAGCATGAAATTATGATAATAGGCTACAAAGTCTTTGAAAAATATCCATTAGGTCGGAGATCTTCAACATGCAGTCTACGTGTTGGAGATCCCCGACCTTCACATTGTCCGGCCTCCAACTTTTCTTGGCGGCTCAACAATAGCTAGAAAAGCGTTGATTCTGTGAATGGCTTTTTTTAAATTACTCTTTTTATAATGGAATAGTAATTGATAGATATGTTTCCTCTGTATTGCGGCTCACCGAACCAAAATCAAAGTATTATTGGCCCTTGATTGCAAAGAGGTTGTATACATTTGCCACTAGGCACATGTTCGTACAAATGATACTTGAATAAAATTTTATTGTTGAACAACAAAAAAATCGTGCAGAAAATAACAAAATAGATCTATCATGTCTATATTATGTATAAGTTCGCAGATAGCTATGAGGTAACATTAAAAAGTTACGTAATTTCTGTTGGAGCGTCCGCACGAAGGAGGCGATACTTATTCATTCATGGCTTACTTTCCAAAACTATACGTAACCGTGAATTTTTATTTTAGTTTTTTTTATGTATCATGCGAAAACTTCGGATCCCTTATAAGAATATAGCGCGCACGGAAGAGCATGAGATTTGGCATAGTTAAAGTTTATATGGAGAAGTGCAGAAAACTAAAATTTTTATGTAATATGTGTTACAAATACAATAAATTAAACGAAATGAAACACTTAACGTTTATTCTGCCAGTGTCAAAAAGACTGCAATGCAATGTCAAATTCATAACAGTTTGTAATCATTTTGTAGTATGTAACCTCCTTGGATTAAACCTCGGACCAAAAAAAAAACATAATGTACGGAGTGTAATAAGTTGTCGCTTTTACCACCATGCAACAAACGAATTTTCGTCTCTTTCTATCGCATTGAGCGTAACTACGAGCAAAATATAGTTAGCTACAGTAACTATAACAACCTTGCACTGTCAATGTAATTGGTAGGTATCCACTTTTAAGTTGGTCATAAAATAATCATAAAATACTCGTAAATCTTGTTTTTTGGGTAGTAGTATACACAAAAGTAAAAATATGTCATATTCAGTTGTGTATCGTACTGTGACCATCTCTAGTCACGCGCATTAGTAAAAGTCTAGAAACTCGGTCAACAATAAGAGACACCGTAAGGACACGCACTTAGAGCAAATGCTCCGTGGATTGTGATACTTGGTCCGAGGATCAAATAGTCGCACAGAGTAGAAATTGTCGCTAAAAAGTTTACACTAACAGTCTTATTACAAAAAAAGCTTAAATACTGGTTTAAACCGGGACTAATAGATCTGTGATTGTTACAGTATTAAAGACAGTTCTCGGTTTAAAATGTGCTCTTATTACAAATCTAAGACCAACCGAGGATCAGTTAGTACAAGGATAAGTCCAATGTTTAAATAATATCCACAGATAGAAAACAAAAATGGCAATAATTCATTCTTTCACACAGACTTTATTCGCACAACGTTCCGTGTCTCAAAATAATGATATTATCAACTCACATTAAATGCATTAATAATTATTTATCAATACAAAACTACATCTTAAAAAATGTTCTTTGTTTGGGTTTTAAAATGCTACATCGCACGTTCTTAAATAATATTTTCGACGCGTTTTTGCAATCAACTTGTTACATTTTTTTAAGACTAGCGTGAAACGGAGCGAAGTAATACGCTAGTATACGTATATTAGTACTCTGTGGTTATAAGAACGCGCAATTTAAAATATCCATTTTAAACGTCTATCTGGTTGACGAGACGTCTCTAGCAAATCCAATTCTTCTAAATCTATCAAGTCCATCATGTCAATATCCATTTCTAATAACTTGTAAGTACAAAATATCAACACCAAAGAGGAAAGCAATATTTAGTCTTTATTAAGGAAAATCAATATGTGACCTCCAATACAAACAGCATCGAAGTTAGTCCACAGATAAACTAGGGGTCTTGGCGGTTTAATTTTAGTACCATAGTTAAGCCATGGTTTAGTGTTAAACGTCATTTTGTAATAACGTTTTAATTAGTACCTGGTTTAAATCTAGTTTAATCCTAGTACTATATTTAAACTGTGTTTTGGAATAAGTTTATATTTACGGTCGAATTTCGACCACCGGGCGACCTCTACTGTATAATTATAATGTAACAGGATCATTATAATTAAGGGTTAAGACAACAGTAGTAGTTAAATAAAAGTGCTTCATAGATTTAATAAAATAACCTTCTTATTTATTATTATTACTAAATTATGATTCATGTATATGTTTATAGCTTGTCAATATAATCATGTTTTGTTCAGTAATATTAATGATATATATAGTACCAGAGAATATTGAGAAAAAAGGCTGACTCCCTCTTCATGTGTAACGGAATTGGCTACTCTCGGCCGGATACGTAGGATCGTTGCGTCGAGTGTGTGATACGGAGAAAATCTCGTTTTGTTTTACATTTAGTACATAACAATGAAAAAAAAGCACACGGATGAGATTTTAATGTTTGTTAAATTTAATTTCTTGTAGTTATGTTGAAGAATAATAATTCTAGATTTGAATAAGTAAAATTATTTATATATACGTTCGTTCATGCGATTTAGACATTTTTGTATATGCGACAATGTGAACGAATTAAAAACAAACGCAAGCGAACGCATGTTTACATCGTATGCGACTCCGACTGGCGCTTCAATAATTACCCATGTTCGCCCAAAATATTGTCGTTGTGTGCGTGCCACGGCGCGTGCATATTAACGGGCACACATACAAACCGCGTAGGCTAGCTTTCTATGAAAATATAAAATATAAAAAATCCAGTGCATGTAAGCGTGTGGCGTATCTCTAGATACGTCTTACAAATTAATATGTATAAGGGTTTCAAAGTGACTTTTTGTATTGAAGTCAATAGTTGGGTCAATAGTCAACTTTTTAACTATGGGTGGAAAATTCTGAAAAAAGTCAAGGTAATGCATATATACATATCTTAACGCCGTGTCCCCAACGGGGAAGTCAGAGAGGACGGAGCGCCAAGCGTCGCTACATACTTCTTTGGCTTCTTCAAATCTCATCATTCTCCTCACACATTTTCGCCTAGGTATGCGAGTGCTTTTGACATTTCCGTCGGCTAACACTTTAGCTATTTGATCTTCATAAGTCAGCCTTGGTCTTCCTTGGCTTCTTTTACCACTCACTTTTGCTCTATAGATTTTATTCGTCAGTCTTTCATCACTCATTCTTACCGTGTGCCCGAACCATTATCAAGGTAATGGAACTAGAAAAATATTTTATACGAAAATTACTTTGATTACTTTTCTATCACAAAGATATGGGTTACTTTTTTATCAACAATCTAAGGGGATGAAAAGGGGGTTCAAAATTTGTATAGGACATGCTGAACCGCTGAACTGATAATGATGAAATTTGGTACAGAAAGTGTATAATTGCCCGAAGACAGACGTAGGCTAAGTTTGTTTTTTCAAAAAACTACTTTTAAGCTGGCAAAACCACAGAAAAGTTTTCCACGCGAACGAAGTTGCGGAATTTCATTCATAAACAAATAAGGAAATTCAATCCATAAATAACCACAGAGCTGTACTTCATTTGCACTCGCACTATTTTAACGTCCGCTAATGACATAACGCCTTGCATACTCCGTGCAGATAATAGATCTTTACCTATGAAGTTGCCGCTCTACATGCCACATGGCCATTTGAAATGTAATTTGTGTATGGCTGGCAATAAATTCTAAATTCAAATGAATTTTATTTTAACAATATGGAATTTTATTTTTAAATTCAGTCATTTGTTTATTAATGTTTTGTTTTCACTACATTTGTATCTTTTTCATCAGTATGGACATGATAAAAATACGAATAATTACGAAATACGAGTTCCGTCGCGGTAGCAATGCTGCACAAAGACGTGTGTGAGTGAACATTACAAACGAACGCACGACCCGTTATTGGTTTGAACGCTTCCGAAATCGAAATTTTGATCCGAAAAATAACTCAACAATGACGAATTAAAGGCGATAGTGGAAGCTGACGATTCGCAATCTACTGCTGAGTTAGCAACAGCTTTAGATGTTAGCATCAGAACAATATTTGTCCGTTTGCGTAAAATTGGCAAGGTAAAAAAGCTTGATAAGTGGGTGCCGCATGAAATAAACGATCGCCAGCGCGACGAACGCGTTGAGATATGCCTTACGTTGCTTAATAGACACAGAAACGAAGGGATTTTAAATCGCATTGTCACTTGCGATGAAAAATGAATTATTTTTGACAATCGTAAGTGGTCATCATGGTGGTTAGACCCTGGTTCAGCACCTAGGCAATGCCCCAAACGAAAACTTACCCCTAGAAAAGTGATGGTTACTGTTTGGTGGTCTAGTGCCGGTGTAAGTCATCATAGCTTCTTACCAAATGGCATGAGCATTACTGCGGATGTGTACTATGAGGAACTGGACACAACGATGGAGAAGCTCGCAAATCTCCGGCCAGCCTTGGTTAATCGCTCGTCTCCACTGCTCCTGCACGACAACGCTCGACTCTCGTCGAGCTCGTCTCTAAGCTACAAGAGTTAGAGTTGGAAGTTTTGCATCACCAGCCGTATTCACTAGAACTTGCGCCGACAGACTACTTTTTCCAAAATTTGGACAACTTCTTGGCAGAAAAAAAGTTCTGTACCCGAGAGGCATAATAAAATGCCTTTGAAGAGTTTGTTGCCTCCCGTATACCGGACTTCTTCAAGAAGGACATTGAAAAATTACCACTGCGCTGGCAGAGATGCATCGATGGCATGGACGCATACTTTGATTAATAGAAATAAAAAAATATATTAAAAAAATACTTTAACTTTTTGTATACTAAACGGCAATTTCATAGGTAAAGACCAAATATATTATTAAAACATATTATTTGCTATTTATAAACGCGTTTTATGTATAAGTACATATAAACCCAAGTGAAGTGTGTCCAAATTATAGTATCTAACGACATGTAATAGTAGTGGCAAGTGGCTAATGATAATCTTGTTACCCTAGTAAAATGTAGGATTTTGGTGGAAATGAAAGTGAATATGATGGTATAGATTGATGCTGTTCGAGTGAGATGAATCAAATATAAAAGGTTGGAAACCATAGATTGACATAAAAGATACTATTGATTTAACAAAGCTAATCCCCATAAGTACTTTTAGGAGACCAATTAGAAGCTATGTTATATTTTGTTTATTGATGCCATGACAAACAATAGATATTAATTTTTTTCATTCTCCTAATAAAGATAGTTTCATATCACTTTCACTGTATGGTATCTACCAGACCTAGTTACGCGCTATTCCAGTATATCACCGAGGTATAGTCTCCAGCTGCTCTTGAAGAGAAAGATAACAGAATGTGTCAGCTGCTTCCCGTGCAGGTTATAAAAGATTTCAACTTGTAAGGCGATGGGCTAACAATCTTTCACAATCTAATTCCGCTTTACCGGCTATGCATGAGGCTTAAAACTTATTAGACCTGTGACAGTCGTTCATTTTCAAAGATTCGATCGTTCAAGTATTTATTTATTGAAGATTCGATCAAAATATGATCAGATCAAATTGTTTATTGCATACAGACACAATCGTGTACTTTTTAACCAAAATGAAAGATCGAACGATTGTATGAACGATTCGATCTTTTACGACTTCATTTTTATTACACCTAATTTTGTTGCATTTGTAACTTTATTGTTTACGTTTTGAAATTTAATGTGTATATGTGAGTTTATCTTGTAAACTTGTATGAATTAGATTTTTTGTTACGTTACACGGCGCATACACACAATTAAACAATGAATAGTACCGAGATTCAGTCTGACAAATGTCAAGTGATTGAATAGATGAAAGATACGCACTCCACTATCTGCTGTCACCGACATAAGTAGACGTCGATTCTATGTATTTTAGTAATGAAGATAGAGTTTAAAATGCTGTGTCAATTTCATCACTGAAAGTTAGGCTCGCCATTTCACTGCCGGCCATTGCCACTCTCGGTGCGAATGGAGTCTAGTCGTACGCATTCAGTAGATGAATTCAAGGTGTAGTTTGTTTATGGCTGAAGTAAACCACGACGAAAATTGAATGATTTGTTTAATTGAGGAAATACGCGTTTATATCCATCGAAGTTTAAGGATTTCATTTTATGACTTAAAATATTTTTTAAAGTAATTAATAACATATTTAATATAGATATCATTAATATTTATATGGACTTATTTGCTTAAATAAAAACAATTATGTGCTAAATTGAGAAAGATCTCTCTGTAGCACAACGCTATTGGTTCTATTGAATGCGTAACAGTAAATAGAAATACTCTAATACGTAATAAAGTGCAATAATTTACAAAGACGTTATATTAAATTAAAAATAAAATATGTAATTTAACATGATTTTATGATTTATCGATTATTATATTTTTTGTTAAGTTTACCATTTACTCTAAATTAACAGAAACATTTTAATACATACATGCATACATACGCACTTGTACGTACAATACATTCGTATATATACATATCCTCGTCGTTAACATGTTAACGGCTCACATTTTGCTATACAAATCTCAACCCTATTTCCTCACCTTAGTCTTACTCCCTCAACTTGTTCAATAGCTGGAAATAGCTGAACTTTAAGAATTACTATTAATTTAATAAAACATTGTCGGTGACTCGGTGATATGTATAAATAAATTATTCGTCATCAAATTATGCTACCTATTTCAATCTTCCGAACAACCTCTGATGAGATTTAAAACTTTACATGTTGACAATGGTCCAGAGGTGAAATATGTATCAGAATTATTTTTAATTATTACGCTTTGTAAGTTTCATTAATATGTGTTTTGATTTATGAAACATCATAACCTAATGATAATGTAATAATAAATGTAATCCTTAATTTTAGATGTCGCAAGTTAACGAGTGGTACAGAGGCCGTAAGGTCTTGGTGACAGGCGCATCAGGACTTATGGGGAAGGTCTTAATCGAAAAGCTTTTATACAGCATACCAGACATTGGATGTGTGTACGCATTGGTAAGAAGCAAACGCGGAAAATCTCCGGAATCACGCATTGAGGATATGTGGAAATTACCAGTGGGTATAACTTTGGAAAATACGCTATGTTTCGGTCAACGCAATTTTACAGACTCTGGAACCCTGAGAACAGTAATTGTAATTGTATTATAATTATCTAATGTATTATTCTCTTGCTTTCCAGATTTTTTCGAGAATAAGGGAAGAGAAACCTCATACGATGAAAAAGCTCACTCTTGTGACAGGTGATATAGTCTATGATAACCTTGGTATTGAAAAGAAGCAACTTGAGCAAATTTGTAATGAGGTATGTATATATATACATACCTGTATAGGTCATATGACCTATACAAATTTTTTTTAAAGTAGCTGGATAGCAACACTTGTATGATTGTAGGTAAACTGAACCTTAGATAAATTATTAAAAAAAAGTAAAAAAAAAAATCTAAAACAGACAGTATACAATATTACAAATAACCCTGAGAACGTGTGACATTAATAAATGAGATGAATTCCTAAAATCAAGCTATTTTCCGCTCAAACTCCAAAAACCACTAATCGACACATGTTTCGCTTCTCAACAAAGCATGCTCAGGATATACCAGAGATCAGACTCGGTCAGCTAACTAACCAGTACCGAATCCGACCGACCTTATTCCGGCGGAAATTAACATTTGAATAGCATTTTATTGAAGTTAGATTTTTCCAAAATATGAAAAACTCAGTAGGTACTATACAATAAATAGCAAGGAAGCTGTTCATTGCTTGATACCATCGCATATTATAAAAGTGATAGGATCTTACTGGGGTGAAAGCCGTTTGGAATTCCTGATGGAAAGTGGAGTTATTAACCGTAATAAGACCCACTATTGTGTTATCTGTGATTTGTGAACTGTCTTGTTTACATAAAGTGAAATCAGTATTTACAGTGCGCGGTAGTTTCAATCTTTAGTTTAATTATAGGTACAATAAGTTGTTTAATTGTTACACGCAACAATGGATGTCTTACAGACTTTCTGGAAAGAAAGCTAGAATTTCATGTCAATTTCATGTCATTTCAATCTATAAAATCGTTTTGGAAGTTCAAATGTAATGTGTTGCATTTGTAGAAGTTTAGTTATTATAGTATACAAATATTGAATACTTGGCGTCGTTTTATATTTTGCATAGAGCTGTTTAGATTCAACAATGGATAATGGATTTTAAAATTAACAATTTTGACGTAAGTAACACAGATCAAAAATAGTTTGCGTTCAATTGGAAAACTTAAGATATTTTATGTTTATTGTGCGGTACAGCTCCAGGCACGACCACTGCGCGTGCTGGGCCCTTTATAATTTCGGCAGGGTAAAAATGTGGCGGGAACTGCGTCGACATCGACCGCGATACGCGGCGCTAATAAACAAAATTGTACAAATAAGTGAGGCTAAATACCTTTAATGTCCGTTAGTTTTCAAGATGGTAGAAGTCGGAGGTGGCTTCCGTGCCTTAAAGCCACAAAACGGAAGATAGATCCACTTATCACCTTCCTAACCTCTTTAACTACCACTTCAAGAATTATATAGTAACAGTATAATGCAAAACAATCAAATACCAATTCCAGTCGGCAAACACAACTTAACATGTAAACACGACACGGCAGAAATTCTTTTAGCTTCAAAACAAAAAAGATAATTGAGACTTAAAACCAATATTCCTAAAACTTTCCCTTTATATTATAACAAAGCGACCGATGCCCTTTTTAGATTTCTCTATTACAACTCAATTCACACACTAAATTACCCAAATACCAAAAAAAAACATAAAGTGACCCGCCGCTGACGGAACAACTAGCGCCATCTCTTGGTATCGTAAGACAATAGGATCAATAATATGTTTTATTTCTAACAGTTATGATAAAATATATAAAGAAAGCTTTTTAATAATGCTATTTTGTTTAAATACGTACCATTTGAACTGCAAAATAAATTAATATTATTTTGTATTTTTAAATAAACTGCAATTAAACAATCCTATGAAATAATGATAAATAGAAAAAAAGATGATTTTACTAAAATGAGTAAAATCAATTTACTCATTTTTAAAAGTTATTTTTTTACCGTTCTCTCTGACTACCCCGTGGGGATACAGCGTTCAGATATGTATGTGTATGTATGTGTTTTGTTTACAAATTAATACAAAATAACTCATCCTCTAATTAGAACACATGCAGAAATCCTCCTGGGTATGCCGAAGGCCAAGTTATCCAGTAACTTTTGCGCTAGCCCGTCCCATTCTTGAATGGCAGCTTTTCTGATTTCTGACAGGCTGTTGGCTGGCGATTCCAAACAGCTCGCTTAAAAGCATCCCATGCGTGATCGATCGGGTCTAAGTCAGGCGAGCCAGCCGGCCAATGTAATCGTGAGATGTTGTACATTCGGAAGACGGTGTTTATTCGTTCAGCTCGATGTGCAGGCGCATTATCATCGATAAACACGAATCAGTGTCCGTAATTTGTTCTAAATGGTCTGACAATTCCACCGATAGCGGCCGTTTTGTACAAAATTGCCATCATAGAGCCTTGCTAGGGAATCAAAGGCGTTCTAGCTCCAATCACTATTCCACCCCAAAACGACACTGATTTGCTGCCTCGCTGAATGGTTCTAGTGACAGTTCTTTGTCTTTCCGAGTCTCCAGACTTTCTCCAGATACAAACTCGTCGATTCGGGTTTCATCAACGATAAGGCAATTTTCCCACATGTCTTGGTCCTTATCTTCTTCACTGTTACGCTGCCTCGCTCATTGTAATAGGCTTTGTCGTCTTTGCAATGTCTTTAGTGGTGCCTTCCAGGACCTTATTGCTCGTAATCCAAACTGATGTAAGCAATTCCGAATGGTTTGAGTGCTAATTTCACGTCCCATGGCGGCTTGCAACAAGTGATCTGATTCGGCAGTGGCATTGACTGTTGGATAACGGGCAATCAGCAGTCTGATGTTACGCTTCTGAACAGCAGTAAGAACAGTTGGATGGCCACTACGAGGTCGATCACCCGAGTAACCCGTGCTCTGGTATCTCTGCAACGTGGTTACGACGCAAGTTTGAGAGACAGAAACTCTGTGGGTTATTTCTCTTGTAGAGTAACCTTCTTCATTCATCCTTGCTCGCAAAACTTCCTGTAATCCTCGTGGCATTTTGAAATTAAAAACAACAACAACGTTTCAATTATATACACTGACTAAAACATCTTGCTGGCAGAAACAAGAATAAGCATCAAAAAGCATTGACTTCGTTTTTATACGAAAAAACAAGAGAAGTTATACGATTTTTTTATATTTTTAAACGAATAACAAATGCTTAAAAATAAAATTAAAAAATTTCCAGCATAAAAAATATAATCTCAGTTTTTTTAATGAACGCAAACTTTTTTGATGTGTGTATGCGCCAAAAAAATAGTACGTACCAGGAGTATGCAAATGTATTAAAAAATCAGAGCTTAAATCAACTGAAAAGTCTTCTTTCTACTTCGTTTTTATACGGTTGGTAGTATTTTAAGTAGATTTTTCAGTTTGACCAACGTAAGAGTTCTATTGAGGTAAGTATTAATTTAACTTTCAATGAAAATAATTGCGTTAATTTAAAATAATGTGACTTAATTTGAATGAAAGAAAAGCTAAGTTTCGGTTTAATATTAGAAGGATTTTACCCACTATTTGGACGAATATTTTTGATGTTATTAACGTTCCAAAATGTATTTTAAAATATTTTTTACACGTATTAGGTGTCAGTAGTGTTCCATTTTGCGGCCACTCTCCGCTTGGAAGCTCCACTTAAGGAAGGTTTAGAGATGAACACAAATGGTACGCTTCACGTGCTGGAATTAACTAAGAAAATTAAAAATCTTGTCGCCTTCGTGCATCTGTCTACAGCCTTCTGTTACCCCGATTATGAGAGACTGGCTGAAAAAGTGAGTACATTTACGTTAGTAACTAATTAATCTATGCTAATAATAACTTATTGTTTTAGTAGAACATGAGTAATAAAAGTAATAATACAAAATTGAAATGTCCATCTCGTTATATACATAAGTTTTATTTAACTTAAAATGGACTTACAAATATGCCACAAAAGCATTGGCTGTTGATATTTTGTTATCGTCTTATTAAGGCTCCGTGTCTTAATGGGTAAAAGCGGAACCCTTATAAGGATCATATTGTTGTCCGTCTGTTTGTCCGACAGTATCAACCCCTTCCTCTAGGGTAGAGGCATTAAATTTATTTCATTTTATTGAAATGTGTGTGAAATATTACGGTCTACCACGGTTGCTTGCAAGTGTAAAAAATGTAATCAATGCAATCAAAATATACGGCCATTTATCTCCCATATTTTGATATTCACAAACCCACTCATTAAAATGTATAGAGTTCGTCCCGTTTACCTGGAATCATTAAAGTAGTTAGTAGTAGTAGCGTAGTTTTCGAGTTTATTTTGAGCTAAGCGACGGACACTTAAGAGTTTAATAAGTAATTAATTAATATTTCTATTGCTTTGAAATTATTACCTCTACTTAAATTTACGAAGAGGAATGAACCTCGCTGTATTAACTTATTTGATTTAGTCTTAGGAATGGCCTGCCATGATGACCTGTGGTTAATATTAAAAAGGTTCTGTTTTTTGCCATTTGACTACGGAATCAGAAAAATAAAGGTTTTAATAGTTTTTTATTTTCGAGTTTCATTTGTTTTTGTTTTCTTTTCCGCAAGTGCTACTATTATTTTGTGTAACAATGTTAATCTTTTTAACTAATCCTTATGAAGCGAATAAACAGGAATAAAGCTGTTTTCATACTAATTTCTCTCTTTTAACGTTCCTTTAAATACAAGACAGCATGCTAGGAGAAGAAGAAATATATATTTTTTAGTATGTTTCAATTTGCATTACGATATTTTTATAAAGAAAATTTAGTGAATTTTCATACTAAGTAAAAAAGTTTTTACACTATTTTTTTAAATATTTTGAGATTAATTCTTTCTTTCCAGTGTTTTTTATTTATTGTTTAACCAATTGCGGAATAAGTCGGTAAGTGTTTAGTTAAGATACGTAATAAAACGTAACTTACGTAACCAACCAATTGTTTAACCAAATGTGGAATAAGTCGGTAGTAATAGGTTTGACCCTCCTGAGGTAATTTCTTGATGGTTCTCTCCCTTTCACTCTCATTGTCTTATTTATAAACGATTGATAAATCTATACTAGCTAAAATATATTTTATCTCTTTTATTTCAAAATAAAAATCATTATAATAGTGAAGGCAAAACTTATTGTAGTTTAAAAACGTTTTAAATTTTTTATGAATAATGACGTCTGTCTTTTCAACAAAGTGCCTTTTGTAGCTGCGTCCAAATTTTTAACTTCAATATGAAACATCAAAAAAATAAAGAATGCAAAAACTTAATACAAAGGCTTACACGTCAGTTGTCAGTTTTTAAAATAAAATGTTGACGTTTCAATAATAAATATAGAATCACTGCATAGATCAAAACTTGTTTTGAAGTTAAAATTTAAAGAAATACCATATGGTATGTAGATAAAGATACATATGATTTTGCAGAAGGTTATAATGTCAAGATTATTTAAATGTAAAATAAAATTAATGCTCAAAGATGAATACAGTGTTTATGTATAGTTTTTAGAGTTAAGAACATTAAAGGAAAAACGGCACTCTGATTAAATCATGTATCCGTCCGTCTGGCACAGTCGATTATCTTAGAAACTATGACCTACGTTCGTAGGTTAAAATTTGGCGTAGGCATTCGTCTTGTTACGAGCAATAAGTAACCTACATAATATCTATTTTCCACTATTTGACATTTTAAAATATTCGTAGGAGAATAAAAGAAGGGGGAAGCCTAGAATTCGAATTTACTCCCTTTTGATTTGAAGTTACTAGCCCTAGAATTAAAAAAAAATTCAGAGAATATAAAGTAGGGATGGCAACCCTAACTAGCAGTATTGTTAATCGTCTTTTAAAAGTGAAAAATGTTTACCGAGTTAAATAGTCAGTGAAATATCCATACTATCCATACTAATATTATAAATGCGAAAGTCTCTATGTCTGTTCAGTTTTCACGGCTAAGCCGCCGGACAGATTTTAATAAAATTTGGCATGGAGGTAGTTTGACACCAGGGGGTGAACAGAGGCTACTTTATTTTTCAGAAATCTACCCCTAAAGGGGTGAAAAGGGGGATGAAACTTTGAATGGGAAATTTTTAACCGCTGAACCGATTAAGATGAAATTTGGTACAGAGATACACCTTTTCTATTAAAAAAACATGGTTTTCTTTTTTTCTTCAAAAATCTACCCATATAAGGGTGAAAAAGGGGATGAAACTTTATAGGGGAAATGCTAAACCGCTGAACCGATTAAGATGAAATTTGGTACAAAGATACACCTTTTTTATTAAAAAAAACATAGTTTTCTTTCTTATCAAAAATCTACCCCTAAAGGGGTGAAAAGGTGGATGAAACTTTGTATGGGAAATTTTTAGTTTTCTTTTTTATCTAAAATCTACCCGTAAAGGGGTGAAAAAGGGGATGAAACTTTATAGGGGAACTTGATAATGCTAAACCCTAACAATATGGGTACCAAATGAAATGGAATACACAGGGGAAGGTTTCTGGACATGTGACGTCATCATAAATCCAATATGGCGAATATTCCATTACAGAGAATAACTTTTTTGTTTAACACCAAAAATATGAGTACCTCGGGTAACCTCAGTAATCTTAAGAGGTCAAGGAAAATTTTTCCACGCGGACGAAGTCGCGGGTACAGCTAGTATATGTAATATACGCAATACTATCTTATAAATATATGGAGCTGGTAGATAATCTAACGTAATTTCCATAACTATATTTAGTAAGTACGCCTATAAATCTATTCCTATATCTTATGCTAGTAACTAATTAATCTGTGCCTATATCGAGAACATAATATTTTTGATCAGCATTTTTGTACTGATCGGTTATTTCAGTAACTTTTTTATTTTTATTTATTTGTTGTCGTAATAACTGAAAAAGACAGATAATAATTTACATATTTATAAATCCATGCTCCGTAATCCGTAATGCCTGCCCCGTACTACGAAGTGAACGGGACAGGCAAATAAAATAAAATGAAATTTAGATGTATAGGTGCTGCTTCCTAACGAAATAGCGACCGATTAGCTTATTTGACAAGGTGAGTGCCAGCTTATCTGATTTACCTTACCGTTGCTGCACGGACACGGCGTCTGCAGCTATTTATAAAGCCTGTGATAATTATATTACATTTTCTTATTTTATTTTATTAGGATAAATATATGCCTATGCCTTCCTACTCTACCCTAATATGTCTACTGAATACGCTCATGTTGACTAACCAACCAACTGTTGCTTCAGAAATTAAAAAATACAATTTTTAGGTCTTGGATCCTCCAGCGAATCCTCACGAGGTTCTTCGAGCTGCAAAATGGCTTACTGACAAACAACTAGATCTCTTAACGCCATCTATTTTAGAAAAACATCCCAATTCATATACATATTCCAAAAGACTTGCTGAAGCTCTTGTAAAAGAGAATTACCCACAACTGCCAGCCGTCGTTGTACGACCCAGTATAGGTAAGTAGATACTTCACAGCTATAGCGTATTATTATATAGTTCTAATGTGATTGTTGCCTATTCCCATTGTAAATTTTCCATTAAACTCTGAACGATCACGCACGATACGCTTATATATGTACATTATAAATAATATTTGTGTTGAGTACATACCTAATATCCGAACTTCGTGTATTTTAGCGTATAGCTGCGTGTTATTCAAATTACTATTATAGGTATCTACTAAAAATATTAATACTAATGTTAATTATTAATATTGGGTCCTTACATATGAAATTGGCGTTTTGTACGGGAGGAATATAAAGTAAATTTTTTTTTTGTAAAATATATTTAATTAATCAAAGTATGCACCGTTGTTATCTATGTTCTTTTGCCATCTCATAGGTAGTTCATTGATCCCTTTACTAAAAAAACCATGGGGGCGAGAATCAATAAACTCTTTGAAGGCGGTTTGGACTGTCGCATCGGAGTTGAATTTTTTTCCTTGTAAGAAGTTGTCCAAATTCCGGAAAAAATGGTAATCTGTTGGAGCAAGGTCCGGGGAGTACGGTGGATGTTGCAGTCATTTCGATTGTAGCTCATCTAACTTAGTGGTTGTTTGTTGTGCAGTGTGTGGTCTTGCGTTGTCGTGAAGCAGCAGTGGCCTAGAGCGATTGACCAATCTCGGTTGTTTAGCAGCTAGTTCTTCCTTCATGGTTTGCAGTTGCTGACAATAGATATCTGCCGTAATCGTTTGGCCAGATTTTAGAAAGCTGTAGTGAACGACACCGGCGCTAGTCCACCAAACACTCACAAGTAAATTTTTCTGAGTCAATTTTCGTTTAGGGCAGGATTTGGCTGGGTCTCCAGGGTTCAACCATTGCGACGAGCGCTTCCGATTATCGTACAGTATCCATTTTTCATCACAAGTAATGTTTCGATTTAAAATCCCTTCATTATTGTGTCGGTTGAGCAAAGTAACACAGCAGTCGACGCGTGTTCAAGTTTTTTTACTTTCCCGATTTGCTTCAAGTGGATTAATACAGTTTTGTCACTTACCCCGAAACCTGCAGCAATCTCTGAAGTGCTTTGTGATGGATCCGCGTCCACAATAGCTTTTAATTCTTCATTTTCCACTTTGGTCTCCGACCGTCCACGGGGTTGGTTCTGAATGTCGAAATTTCCAGAACGAAAACGTTGAAACAGAAAAAACGTACCGTGCTTTCTTTTGCGACACCAGCGCCGTACACATCATTAATCCTTCGAGTTGTTTGTTGTCGAGTTAGAACTCGTACTCGTAAATATACCGATATTTCATGTTTTCCATTGTGCGGTAATAAGCGACGCCAAAGAAAAAAATAATGAGGAAAAAAACAAATGAATGACTGTTTTCAAAACTCAAATGTACCAGCTAAATGAATTTATAAATTTGAATTTGGAATTCTTAACCAAAGAGAAGATATTTCAGATCAAAGTGGTCAGTACGACAAAACGCTAATTTCATATGTAAGGACCCAATATTAACTTAAAGTAATTAATGTAACTAATTGTTAATATAATTAATTAATAGATAATTATAAAAATATTAATTATTGATTTCATCTTGTAAAAGTACCGGACCAGTCATGAGCTCGTCACCGTTCATGACGATGTTACGAGTATTAATTTGACATCTTTTTATGTTTGTTTGTTTGTCAATTTTCTCTTCATAGTTATTATATTATTGTAATTTTAATTACGTAAGCAAGAAATACATAATTGTATTATATATAAATAAGGAGTAACTGTTACTTCTTCATTTTAAATATATTATCTTTAAAATAGTTATGGACATTACGGCTTACGCGATATTTACTAGACCTAGTTACGCTATCAGAGTTTCACCGACAATATGTAATGAGTATACTCATATTATTATGTAATACATGAATACTTATATCATTGTATGTATAATATTACATACATTATTTAAGATATAATGTTGTTTATTTAACATATTGTCTTTATCGTATTTTTTTCATTTTTACACTACGTAATAATAATAGATTCCGTTATATATTTATATTAAACCAATTATTTTTTAGTTACCCCATCACATAAGGAACCTCTACCAGGATGGGTGGATAACCTTAATGGACCAATTGGCTTAATGGTAGGCGCTGGAAAAGGAGTGATTCGCTCCATGCACTGCTATGGCCATTATCACGCTGAAGTGATTCCCGTGGACATAGCCATTAATGCTATTATCGTTATCGCATACAAAATTGGCAATCAAACGGAAAGGTTGGTACGTAGTTGGTTGGTGGTATTTGTGGCCATAAAACTTCAATACTTATTATTTCCAACGACAGATATTGATTTTCTTCAGAATCACAGAACGTTTTTGTGTAGAGTTTCGGTATCTAAGGAGGCTTACAGCGTAATGGTGCTTTGTGGTTCATTACCGGGATTTAAGGCTGACCGCATATTGTCTACTATCGCTAGTGGTAAACGCGATTAGCAGTCGCATCTCAACATTTGCTCGGCTTCTACTTCTAACGCGTCATATAGACGCATTTGTGGAATGGAGCAATAAAAAATTAGCTACTTATGCTACCGCTTTTTCGCCCAAACGATGGAATTGACATCCGAGCGGCAAGATAGCAGCGTATACTGCTCAGGAGCCTATTATAGGCTATAACGGTAGCCCATACAACGATCGCTCGCGCGATAATAGTCAAGGTGCGGTCAACCTTAGTAACAATAATACGGCGCAAATGTATTACGTCTATGGCGTGCAGTTGTTTATTTAGATTTAGATGATCGATTTATTCGGCTTTTAGACATATGTATTTCGAGTGGTACTTTAAAGCATTGGTCCTGGTTATTATTAAATCGAGTTGGTTGTGTATTTAAATGAGAAGAGTTCTTACGTACCGTAAAAATTCTGACACTATGGCCACTGTGCTCCAGTTACTACACGCTTCTTGCGTTCTAGAGTATAAACTGGCTCCTTCTCACATATGAAGGCCAGAGCCATCTCTAACTATGTAGGACCCTGGCCTGGAGTTTGATGTCAAACTACAGGTCAGACTCTACATGGTTAACGACGGCCCTTCATTACCAAATATAAATTTATAACAAGTGTTACATGCCTACATGTCCTTTACGTACATATCTTTTACACATAAAAAGATAATACTCCGAAATCAGGATGTTTGTAATCTAACCTCCAAGCCATGACCCATCATAGGTATTTCGAACCCAATTTGTAATATTTCCTTTACGTATGATATTTTTATTTTATTTTTTAATATTTGTGAAACATACAATATAAAAACACTTACATTTTAAAACAATACAATAATATATACATCAATCAAGTTTCCATCTCAATAAATTAAAAAGATTACATCTAATATCTCGTCCGAATACTACTCTTAACGCTTAGCTGTTCTTTATAACTTAATAAGTATCCAGTAGCATTTTGAAATTTCATAATGAATGTGAGAAGTATAGTGCGGTAATTACAGACCCGAAGACATCCCCGTGTATAACATTACAACGGGTGACGACAGAAACACAACATGGAAACAAGTGTTGGATATGGGCAAAGCGACAGGACGAAAGTTCCCCTTCGAAGGTCCGTTGTGGTACCCCGACGGTAACATTCATTATAACAAGCTCGTGCATCAGCTATGCGTTTTCTTCTATCATATCATTCCGGCATATTTCATCGACTTCCTGATGCTGATTTTTGGACAAAAACGATTGTAAGTAATAATTTTTTGCTAATGTATTTTTGAGGATTCCGTACCTAAAAAAAAAACGGAATTGATGTGAGAGATTTTTATTCAATATGTATACAATTAGTATACATAATTAGATTATTTCATTCTTTCCGTGGAATATTTTTTTACATCAATAAAGTTAGTGATTCTTTGTCACAAAAGAAGGCTTCGTGAAAGAAGGTTCAGCAATGGGAAGAATTTATTTAGGCTGTTATATTTTATTACATAACTAGTGGCGTAATAATAGGGTGGCATAGCGGGCGAAATGCCATGGGTCCCCGGCAACAGAGGGCCCCGACCCGAGAGGGCCGTGAGTATGAGAGGATCCTGATAATTATTTTATAGAATTTAATACAAAATAGTTTTGTTTTCAATTTATTTTAGTTACCTACGAAAGTACATAAACATGTATCACGGTTTGACTGCATTTGTAAGAAAACGAAATCACTTACTTTTAAGACGTTTCCGGAACAAAGTCAATCCAATACCTACGCCCTTTATAGTAGGAATTACTAGAAAATCATCAAAAAATGCACACAATATTTTAACAGCATTTTGTACGTACGAAACTACAACTTTGGATGAGCTTCTTATTACTGTTATTTTAATGTATTCTTATATTCTAATAGTAACGTAATAAGTTCTCATTTTATGTTAGTATTATTATTATTCTTATGTATATTATTTTCAATTTAATTTATGTTTTTTCATAAAGGATCCCTACTAACATTGTATCTAACATAAATGAAATGTTGTCTGTTTAGGCCACACCGATTGGGTATCTGATTGGGCATCTTATCACCGAATTAGGCCATACTGATTGAGCATCTAAAACTATCATTTGCCATCTCATTCATAAAAGCTACATATTATCTCACGCAATTGTCATTTAGGTATGAATGAAGCGTCAGGATGTAACACAATAGGCTAGCTAACCATTTTTATCAATTTCATTATAAGACAGGTTTAGTAATCGCGAGCAGAACTGCGGAAAAATATTCGAAATTCAATAAAAAATGTAAAAGTTAAAGCGCATTTACACCTTCCAAATTGCTGGAACAACTTTCCTAGGGATGGCGATCTGAGATCGATTAATGGAAAAATTGATCGATCAATCTCGAGTAGGAATCGATTTAGTGAATTGATTGCGGACACCCAAAAATGGAGTTTCCATTATATTTGTATTGTTAAGAACGCAACTATAAAATAATGAGCTAGCGTGGAATTTTTTAAATAAATTATTCATACATATATCGAACACTGCACCTTAGCGCTCTCCGAGCCAGATTTAGCGCTCTTTCCAGTCGTTTAACTCTTATCTATCCCATGCAAAATTTAAAAAAGTCGTAGAACGATTTTTGAGTGTCTGTCGTCTATTCACTGGATCGATTCACTCGATCGATCGATCTCTGATCGACATCCCTAGTTCCAGTATCCCAAGTTGTTCCAACAAATTGTTAGGCGTAAATGCGCTTTTATTTGCTTTTAAACTTAAAAAGTGGGAACAAATTGGGGATAAGTTCCCTCTGACACTACTAGCACTGAGCAATGTCACTGCTGTGTCACTCACAATGTCATCGTGTGGATATAAAATATCTAAATAGATATTGCGTTGATGTGGCCGCTATAATCTTTCTCTCCTTAACGATCTATGTTTATCAAAGCGGCCTTTGTATGTCAAAATATTGCATTCTACTATCATGCCCAAAAGAATCTATCTCACATATATTTACAAAAAATTCTATATTAATTTTTCACTTGTAAAGTTTTAAAAAATTGTTAAGTATTAACGAACAAAGATTGTTTGGTTCATAGGTCTATCAAATGCAACAGCATAACTGTCTTAAAACATTGAATATACCGATAGAGACGAAATATGTATATAACCATCCCTTTCTATTATAGGCTTACGACATGTAGATTTCAGTTTACAATTTGTGACGTGTGAAAAAGGCGATGTTTAATTGTTGTAAATGTATATGTTACACGCATGTAATGCCATCTCCCTTATTCAGCTTACATCTAGCTAGCTAGCTCCATCTAGCTTATTCCCGCTATGTTTCCACTACCGAAGTTTAAAACCCAATAATTCAATCTCGATCAATGAATGTCAAGTAGTTCTGTCACAATTGTATTCAAAATTTAATTATTTTAATACAATGTATAAAATATAACAGTTTTAAATCTATCCTATTATACACTGACGTCACTCTCAACAATTGACATTTAAGCCTACAGATGGTAAATCTGAACCACGGATAATGGCGGGTTGCTAACCCATCGCCTATTCGTGGATTTCCCTAGTTCCTTATCTCTTATATGACGTTTACGGCCTGCGCGAGAGCTAGTATGTTTATGTTAAACTATTATGTACTTAGCATTTCCTTTTTCCAGCATGGTACGCATCCAAAAACGGATATCTGTTGGTTTAGAAGTGTTACAGTATTTCACAACCCGCGAGTGGTGGTTTGACACAAACAATTTCAAGGCTCTGTCCGCTACTCTAAACCTTGCGGATATCGAAATATTTCCAATGGATTTAAGCGTTATAGAAGACAAGCCATATATTGAAAGTTGTATGCTTGGCGGAAAAATGTATTGTCTGAAGGAAAAGCTAGAGAATTTACCGAAAGCGAGACTACAGAATAACATGTAAGTAGAACATAAGATCTCAATTTTTAAGCCCGTATTTCAAAATGGTACTCAAGTGTGAATCTGATTGAGCAGTTATAAAGGGATATGGCTACATGCGATAAATTGCAGCATTTCTTTAATTTTTTTAATTTCATTTCTTTAAGTAGAGGTTCTGGAATATGTGCCTTTCTGTACCGCAAAAGAAACATAGACCCTTTAAGATAACTCACACGTCTGTTCGTCTATCACAATCGATTTCCTCAGATACCATGTGACGTCGAAACTTGTGTGTGATGTGATCCTATTAACCCACATATTTCTTATTAGTTAACATTTTAAATATTTATATGAGAATGAAGAAATAAATTGCGTACTCAAACTCAACTCAGCCATTCTCCCCTCTATCTCTGAAACTGCTGGACCTATTACTTTTAGGCAATGTTGGGCCATACAATTTGGCCTTACTTGTAATTTATATGGAAATAGTATAAACGTCCTAGGTCTCAGGGAAGACACGTGTTATACAAAACCATTTTATTAATATCGTACGGAACATTCCGCGTGCGAATCAACCTCACGCCTGACCGAACATTTTTTAATTAAGCATACCTATTAATGATTTTATTCGTATTAAATACCTTTAAAATTGCAAAATTATATTAATGAATTTTTTGTTCCATAACAGTCACAGTCATTAACTTCAATTAACACGGTCATGTTCTTAGTCAAATATCCATAATACTACCTACAAATACGAAATGAAGTATTATATATTTTAATCATAAAAGATCTTGATGTCGCGAACAATGTAAATTGCATGGCTGATATTTGCTCGGTGAAAGTATAAATACAACACGTTTTAAAAAGATGTTTCTGTTCCCTTTCCAGCCTTTATGTATTGGACCGGTTGGTGTCTGTACTTTTCTACCTCGTGCTGCTATATTGGATCGCATTATACTTCGAACCAGTTCGGACCGTGTTATCGTACGGCGGACCTTTAGTAAGATATTTGCCTCTTGTTGGCAAAGTTGTTTTTCGAGAGCAAGAATAACATTATAATAATTTTTATAATTGTATTGTATAACATAATTATTACAAAAAACTGTAAAATTCGTTACAAAACAATTATGTTACAAATGCACTGCATGACTAAGTTAATATTGTTCGAATCTATTCGATCATAGACACTTCGTCAGATTCTTTATATTTTGTAAAAATGTTACAATTTAGATAAGAAATTGTGTACCATTAGGTTAAATAAAAGGTATCGATAATCCACATTTGTTATAGAAAAATATTGAATTTATTATCGGAAACGATGTCAAGATTTACTTTTATGTAGCTTTTTTTACGCCTTGGCCACCCCAAATGCGAAATTATGCGAAGCCTAATATGTCGAAGTCTAATTAATTATCTACTTTCTATATAAATAAAAATAAATGTTTTTTTGTACGTGACTCATCTATGCGTTCCTAAATCACTTATCCGATTGTGATGAACTTTGGTGAGTTGTTCTGCGTATGCTCGGTTCTGGTTATAAGGTTATAAGTTATTTAATGTAGTAAATAAAAGATTACGCAAAAGAAGTCGCGGGCATCAGTTAGTACTGTATAAAAATACATACCGCTCGTTTGCGACAACGATGACATAATTTAAAAAAAGGTTAATTTATAGAATAATTTAAAAACTCGAAGTGACAATGTTTTGACTGTTCTTTTATGATAATAGAAGCAAATATATATTTTGAAATAATTAATACAGTAAAAAAATTAGTAAATGTAATATACATCAGAGTCAGAGTTTGGCACTCCGCCATATTCTAGCCATTAGCAGAATGGCCGAGTAATATCAAAGTAATTCAAAATTTTCGATGCCGAATATTTCAACTTTTCCGATGCCCAGTATTCAACTTTTCCGATGCCCAGTATTCAACCTTTCCGATGTCGAGTATTCAACCTTTCGGATGCCGAGTATTCAACCTTTCCGATGCCGAGTGTTCAACCTTTCCGATGCCGAGTATACAACCTTTCCGTTGCCGAGTATTTCAGTACTTTCGAAGTGATTTTAAAACTCCTTCCATTCCTGTTTAACTAAACGAGGCTATTATTGCTATTTTGACCGAGATTTATATAGTACTAATTTGAGAAGAAATAATAATGAACACGTTAGTCCAATAAACATAGAAAGTTACGTTGCAGTTTGTACAGTTGGACAACAATATTTGAAAAGAAGCCTTGGTCTTCTTTGGCTTCTTTTTGCACTGACTTTCACTCTGTAGTTTTCTTCGTCAGTCGTTCATCACTCTTTCTTTCTATGTCACCGAACCATCTACGCATACCTCTCTTCAATTGTATACAATAACACTTTCGTCGAACCTTGTCATACTGAGTATATCTTTTCATTACTTATTTGTCATCTCCACTGGAGTATTTTTATAATTATATTTTATTATTTTCCAGTACAACCCTATTCATATTGATTTATTATCTCATGTGGCGGTCACAGTGGCATACTATCACTATGCTATCACTTCTTCACATCACCTTTGACCTGCTCTTTCATCTGCGAATAATAAACAATTATTCGAACTTCCCGATTAGACTACAAGTACATGACTATTTAAAAATAATAAATTATACACACACTTTATTGTTTCTTCTCATCGACTTATTGGGTAAACATGTTCTGTAATTATACATTTATTACATAGTAGGAAAACCATTGATGTTAAAAGTTACAAGACATTTTAATTAAACAATATTTGAGGAAATGATGTCAGTTAGCCTAAGGGTGCCGTCACACTGTCGGCTAAAAATTAATTATAGACTTGTAATGTTTTATTAGATATAGTTAAAACATAATTATAATGCTATGATTCTGCTTAGCTCGTTTAAACCGCAGGAGATCGGAGATATCCGAGTAACTTTGTAGCTTAATAAAGTATCCTCTCAATTATAATAATAATCTTTATATTTAACATATATTATCATTATTGAAAAATTGTTAAATTTGTTAGTCATCAAACTAGCGGGAAATTTTCTTGAGATAATTTCTATTACTAATAATAGTGATTTAATTTAATTGTTTAAATATTACAAAGAAATATCTACACACACTCGTACATTCATATATTTCTTGTAATATTAATAATAATGAATAAAATAAAATAACTTTGTAATTAGTTTCTAAGGATGTCTGAATTAAATTATATTGTACAACTTTATAAGATTCAACTAAGATTGTTTTTAGGTTACATTAATATTCTTTTACACTATCATGAAAAATACCGATTTAGTTTAATTGATTTAACGGAACGATACGTATAGTCTTACTGTCAAATGCAATATAACTAATAAAGCTCAGTAAATCATGTTGTGATAACGACCTTATTAGAAGTTTATTCACTCAATGTTCTATTAAGGCCTTGGTGTAACGGTATCCATCGGATCTAAAATAAAGTCTATATCTATATCAACAACCATCGACGAAACATATTCGCATCAAGGTGTTTGTCAGTATTTATTTTATTGATGGAAAGAAATCGCGATAAATTCCAAAACTGGGAATTTTGCTGATGACACATTGAGCATGTTTTGTCGTCATTGTCTTTGTCATAGGCGCCATTCATTTATTACGTAAGACGATTCTTGCCAGTTTTTGACCCCCTCCCACTCCTATGTAAGAAAAAATAAGAATAGGCCGACCCCCTCACCCCTGTTGAATATCTATTACGGAAGAATTTGAAGGAAAAAATGAATACTCGTTTGCTTTGTTTTAATTATTATTTTTCAAAAAAACAATTTTTAGCAACGTTTATTTGTACCTACGAAGGTACTAGTATTTTTATTTTTTGGTATTAATCAACTTTGGTTTTATTTTAAAGTTTTTTTTATCATTCATCTTTACATAAGATATTGATCAGTCCAGGAGGTCAAAACCCGCTCGGAAAGTGGATCTGCCACTAGAACATCTCTTTTAATAGGTGTCTCTTCTAGTTTGTTATTCAGGATTGTGACGTCGTCGACGTCCACCCATTCAACATCAGCTCCGACGCGACACAAAACTTCTTCACCTCGCTTTGAATATATGGCTAAAGCTTCTTCTTCTCCAATATTTGGAATACAGCCATAAAGTTTTTGTGAAGTTGCGCTGCTTTTTTACGAGCAAAGTATTTAGAGCATACTTAACAAATTCTTCCTGTGAGCGCATCTTGTATTGACGGACAGTAAAAATCGTAAGGAACTGTCTTGAATGGGGCCTCAACTTCCATGTTTAAAGACTGTCGTACAAATAAAGATGCAAAGTGATCGGATGCTTTAACATCCTCTGGGGCGGGAAACATGAGCGAAGTTTGACACCGTAATGGGCATGGAGGGGAAAAAAACCCTTGCAGTAGGATTTTACGAATGTCACTCCTTATATCACCACAGCATTCCTTATCAATGCTTTTTACAATTTGTAAAAAGTTTTGGGACTTGCACATGTCTTGTATACCAATGTTGATTATATACTAGTACATAAGAAGGCGCGGGTACGTTGTCATAAAAATCTACACGTATTCGAACGCACGTCTCGGCACTCGCGCGGATGCCCGCGCTTTTTCAATGTATAATCTTAACTTTGCACATATTTGTGATCTTACGTAAAAACTATCAAGACTCCCTCCCACCCCTTTGTAAGAAAAAATAAGAAATTATCGACCCCCCCTCCCCCCTAAATCGTCTTACGTAATAAATGAATGGCCCCATACCACATAATTATGTCATAACGATTTTCGTATACCTATGTACGATGTTATGCTATATTGTAGAATATACCACTGTATATTACACTATATTTAGATAATCGTTCGTCTATGTGAGTAGCAAATTTCAAAAAAAATAATTATAATTAAAAAAAATCGAAGCATTTCTTCGTTCAGAGCTTAATTACAATGGTATAATAAATTTTCTGAAGTCCAATATTAAATCACTTCCATTGAAAATCTTCTTAGTTCTTCTGTTCTTTTGACATAATATTACAGCTTTCGAGTATTTTAGATTTTAAGCCTAAGTTTAAGTTCTTTACACTATTTTAACATAAATACAGTCAACAAAATAAACTCTCAAAAAAGGTGACATGCTTATTATGATTCACAAGTAACTCCCGTACATATTTTTAGTATTCCATTTCCAAACAGGATCAACGGAATATTTCTGAAACTTCCGTATCAGACTGTTAGAGCCATTGTTCTCCAGAATTTTTAACGTAATCAGCTATTTGAAACGGTCATAGTAAATAATGGCCCAAACAGACGTGATCTTCAAATGTCGACCTTTGAAGGCTTAAACAATTATTTAAAAAATCAGTGTGTGTGCTTATGACCACACGACAGAAGTGAAAATATTTTAATATCATATTCTAATATACATAATTCGAAATTCGAAATAATGAGCGATTCAGCGTCAGCGTCACCGACAGGAGGATGACGGTTCAAAAGTGCGCCTAAAAAAGTTTTCGCTACAAAAACGATTTCTGAGGTCTTCGTTTAATCTAATGAGAGCTGTTCTTTTTAAACAAAATAACGACAATGTCACAATTTGTTTGAAATGAGTTGATATTTCAACTCTTTCCAAACTTTAATTATGATTACAGTGACAAAAATTCTTAACTTATATAATATTATAAACTTATTGACGACATCTATTTAAAAGTCTATAATTATAGCTTAATTTCAAGTTTTATTTATTAATTTTGTTTAAAATTTTTGTTCACTTCTTGTTATATCTATGAGAGTTCGGGTTAAGTATTTAGCACCAATGAAACTAATGTTGGTCTGAAGGTATCTCAGTGCTATTCACAAACCCTATAGAAGCCAGTCTTTCGTCAAATGCTTGGCTGAGTAAGCCTATCTCGTGTTCACATATGAAGAGGCATCGTCGATCACATCCCATGTCATTCAAGTGACCGTTGTTGAACATGGAGCCGCATAATTCTTTTTCACCACCATCCGGTTGTTGGTTACCCCACACCGAATATCCACTGTCTTCTATTGGAACACCTGACAATTGAAATATAATAGGTAAATATTACATAAGATTCAATACCAGGGCTGACTTATGGAGATCAAATAGCCAGTGTTAGTCAATAAAAATGTCAAAGCACACGCATACCTTGGCGAAAGTGTGTAAAGAGAATGACGAGATTTGAGGAAGCGAAAGATGTATGTAAAAACCGTGACACAGCACTCCGCCCTCTCTAACTACCTCATTAGGGTTACAGCGTAAGGATATGTAAGTATGTAAGTATTTATTCAAGAACCAAACACAAAATAGATAAAAAAATTAATATTAGGTGACCTTTTCAAACGGATCGGAACGGAACGGATTATTTTAAAAACTTGTAGAAAATGACTTGACTATTTGTTGCATTTTTTAACCCTTGATAAATTGATATCTTGTAACAATAATTAATTAGAGAGGTAATAGACAAAATGACTATCGTTGATAACGCTAGTGACAACAATTCAACGACAAATTTCGTGATAAATATTCGATAGATAACGTGAAGTCCCTAACATTCTTACATTCTGCATTTTCTTGTATGGAAGGCTACAAAAAGTAATGAAATGGGATAGTACATTGTTTAGAATATTTTAGCGGTCGTTTAAAATGAAATGTAAGTTGCATATAATTAAATACCGTTAATTGTTAATTTATTTACTGATAACATAACTGTAAGCTTAGTTCCTTTATCGTTAGTTTTAAATATATACTTCTATCAAGATGTATAAGTAAAATGTGCACCTTTAATCGTCTGCCAACCATCATTGTCTCTATTATGAAAACCCAAGTATACAACTCCGCTTGTATACTTCCCAATTACTCTATGTGTAGACGCTTTCTCAGTAATATTCACGAAATAATCAGCTTCAGCTTGATTGTTAATTATAGCGAGGTAAGATTGCTCTGCATTGCATATTGTGTATGCATCTGTCCAATTCATAGGCTTGAGATGAAATTTATAACATTTTCCAAGATGGGGCTCATACACATAGTCTGAAATGGAAGCCATTATTATTAACTCTGGATATTTCTGAACCGTTAGCCGGAAACCGTTATAATTAATTTTTTTCTCTGTAGTATACTTTACCTAATAATACGAGTATAGTATGGCCTCTTAAAGTTTTTTAATTTCTATACCTAATTCTTAATATTCATAGCAAAGGCAATAAACGCTTTGTTTGTACTCAATTTATAGACTCGACGATAATATCCAAGATAATTAATTGCGTAAGTACCCATACGTCGTTGGGCATGACTAGTCCTATCTTTATTTCTTATTAGTTTTAAAATTAAAGTGTTCGTTACCGTTATCAGGAATATCACAAAGTGTATTCCAATCCAAACTGACGAGAGTTTTTTTACATATAAAAGGATATTTGCGACCACATTTGTCATCGTTTAGAGTTCCATCGCGTCTTAAAATCACACAATCTTCTACTCCGTCTGCATCATTAGGTTCACCTGGACTCCAGTTATTATAGACATCCCCTATCGGGATACCTGAAAAAAAAACAGGCACACATTGTCGTATTATCATAACTACTGCCATTTCGGACAAAAACTGAAATCTCTGGAAAAGTGGTAAACAATTTTTTTTTATTTTAGATATGTAACAGTAACATACATACACATGTCATGTAGATATATATATATGACCGACTCAATTTTTTGTTAGTGCGTACAAATTGTAATTGTTAGTATCTTGGTATACAAACTCAAGATATTTTATGGTAATGCAATGGTAATATTAAACTTCTTCTCTAATATTAAAAATTTACGGGATCGTTAAAAACACGCTCGATTATTTTTTATTCGAGGAATTAGGTTCTCGGAGAAGAGCCTTTGCCAACCTGCATCCTACTTAAAATTATCAAAGATTTATTACTTTATAACGATAAAATGAAAAATCTATGGATAATTTAGTTTAAAATTATTTCATTAAATTAAGCTCTGTTCTGTAGAACAAAATAGACGGGTATGTGCAAAAATATGTACATATTGTACTACATATCTTCCACAATTTTCTTAGGATCTTAGATTCAGTTTAGGAGTTTCAATCTGGTTTTTACTATCTGATTCGATAACTTGTTATCCTAAAAAATACAAAATTTAAAAGATTTTGAAAATTTTGTGTGCAAAATTCTGTACCATACTATGTATATTGTCGTTAAAGATTAAAAAGCAAAACATATAACATAACATTTACTTGCTTTAATTTTATTTTTCCTTCATAAAAGTGGGCTTAATTTGTATGTTGATAGGTATTTACTTACCGTCGACAGTTTCAAAAGCACCTTTAGCCAGCAAATCAGAAACTCCTATATACACCCAAGAAAAAGGCTGTGTTTCGTTCCAAAATTTTCTAACGGCATCTGCTTCAGCTTTATCTTCTGGGTAAAAAAACGTTGCTCCTTCCAATGCACACCTTTTTTTGGCATCCGACCAAGTTTTGTGTAATGTGTGAATTTTATAAAAGCTTTGTGTCTCTGCTATGTATCTGTAGTCTTTTCGGAAAAACTTGTTCTTTGGCTGTCCGACTAAAAACAAAGTTTTTAAGGTCTAATGCAAATTATACGTTCATTTAAGTTATATTGTAAATTCTCGTGTTTAAAATTAACTATTTGGGTAGGTACACATATCTTACTAAGAAATTCACTAAAACAATATATTATTACGTTTCTTAAGTTGTGTTGTAATATTTAAGAAAGTAGAGTGATAATATGTGAAAAAGGTATCTAGGTCGACAAAACTTTTTTAAATCGTTTGAGATGTACTCACTTGTAAAGTCAGAAAATGTATGTAGTATTAAGAGAACTATAACAATATTTGCACTCATTTTGCAAGTTACTTTAAAATTTCACTAAATCACTACGAATATTATGTATTCACACTACAAGCGGTTGCGCACTAATGCTCTTGAGTCTTGATGAGGCAGATTCTCTGCTAACTATATTATATGTATAAGTATGTATATTCTCCGTTTACATGTCTATAGTTTGCTAAAATGTATCTACGCGTACAAACAAGAAAAACAGGAAAAAGACTATTCTGTCTTTGAGGTTACAACACAGAGATTATAAATCATAACAATTATTAGCTATAAAGTTAATTAAGTTAATGGATTTTATAATATTTAAGTAGGTACATATCCGTGATTTTACTAAAGTTAAGCGTTTAAAAAGTCTCTTTGTAGTCAGGACAAGCTTGGTAGGTTGGTACCATATCATTGTAAGTACTCGTACCAATCGCAGTGGTCACATTATTTTTGGTACTAAGGACAGTACCGTTAACGTGTCACATATGTACACACACGTATGTATCGCGGAAAGTGAATGTTCAGTAGTTTAAAAAACCTTTGAATTTGCCGTGTAATAGACTGTTTCATCGACTCGACTAAGTCAACATATTGAAGTTTCTATTGGTGTCTTTGTCATTTCTAAATTCAAAATTGAAAGATAAACGTACGGGATACTAATCGATAGTCTTCGTATTCCGAACTAACACGAATGACAAGAACCGAAGAGCGACATGTGCCAAAGAATAGTAAATAAAAACGAATTGCAATTTATGGATGCGTAGTCAAATTTGGAACTCTTATGATTTGGTCGTAGGTCACGAATAAAAATGTTTAAGTCACTTCATAATTTGTGTTAATTGTTTTAAGTTAATTGGATGCAATAAACAAATACTAAGAATAATTTACTAGATGGTCAGGATACCAATAGCCAACTAAGTTATTCCAAACAAACACAAATGACGAGAAATTGAATTGCTAGCGAGTAAGATTATTTTATGACGGATTATGTAATTTAATATCGATTTATGATTCGATAATAAATAAAACTAATACAGCGTCACAATAAACTGATGGTAGCATTATTAAACTGGGTGTATTCAACTATTCTTGCAATGGGAAGAAAGAAGTCCAATCAGGTTGGGATTTATAGTTGCAATGACTTACGTAAGCAACAAGGAGTCATTGTTCAACTACTCAAAAAAATCAGAGAATATTTTTGCATAGTCAATTCGAATTATTATTTTTTCACGAACTAGATCAAAACTAATTCTAACTATATATTATAAATTCAATTATTAACTGAAGTTAAAAATAAGTTATTCAAAGTTTTTCACTCAAAAATACTCAAAATCCCAATATACGGAACCACTTATAAATCGTTCGCATTGACCTACCGACACACATTCGACGTTTACTCGTCAAAGGCTAAAAATTCAATACCAAAATATGAAAAAGCTTATACTGCAAATTTTAAAATTAAATAGAGTTAGAGGAACCAAGGAAACACCTTAGCGTATTATATTATATTTAAAGGAAACCGCGACACAAAAAAGTACATGTCAATCACATGTGTTTGTATAAATTTAAGGAAAAAATATTTAATTTATTTATTTAATTTGGAAAATGCCTCCTGCAATTTCTATTGAGGACCGTTGCAGAATTATTACTCTGCGCCAACAAGGGCGAAGTATTAGTGCCATATTCAGAGAATTGTTCTTATCGGTAGGCCCATAATCTATCAACGCATTGTTCCGCTTTACATTTTTTTCAAAACTATTTACTTTATTGTTTTAGCGAAATACAGTAAGCTTATGGGTCAGGAGGTATGCGGAACAATGCGACATGCCAGACCATCGTCAAGGAAAGTTAGGAAAGCGGTGTAATCAAATGAATAACGCTTGAGAATGTTACAAGCTTACGAAATAGATGGATTTATACCAACTAGACATTTTGCGGAGCATTTCGATGTGCATACTAAGACCATAAGAAATCATTAACACTCAATGAATTTACACCACAGGTATTCTGCTTACAAAGTAGATCTAACCAAAGCTCATAAAATTGCACGTGTCAATTTTGCACGGCAATATTTGATTTTTGATTGGTCGTCTACAATTTTTTCGGATGAAAAAACGTTTAAATGATCACGGTCGACTGAATCCATGGCATTATAACCATACACGCTGCCAAAAAAAAAACGTTATTATGAGCTACCTCATAGAGCAAATGCTATCAATTATGTTGACATGTTGGAGGAGAGTATGCTGCACACTTTGCGAGTTGTGTATCTACAGCAAGAAATGCCCAGGGTGTTTTACGTGCACGATAACATTAGAACACACACTGCAAGGATAACCAAAGCTTGGTTCCTCCAACACCCTGACATTACTGTGATTCCATGGCCTCACATGGCCATGGCATTACTGTAAATCGCGTGATCTTAATCCCATAGAAAATTTATGGGGTTTAATTGTGCAGAGATGAGATCACCGTAATGAAAGGAGAACGGAGGATCTTGTGCAACGTTGTAGAGGCATATGGGAAAATTTGCGAGGGACCAATATTTCCACTCGCTTAGGCGAGTCTATGCGTACGCGACTCCAAATAGGTAGTTATTGATAACAACGGTGCATACGCTCGATATTGTTTGCAAATGTCGTATACTTTTTCATATGCAAGCAACATTGAACTTGACAAATGACCTTCCTTCCATGTCCGTCATTCCAAGTCACTGGCCATCTTTAGGAAAAACCTGCTCCTATATCTTCTTAAAAAATCCCTAAGTTGTTGCAACTAAACATGATACCATTCTTACTTCATCATTGATCTATCTATTTTTATTATTTTATGAGTTTTCAAAACTTATATATACATGTATATTCTTCTACACTGCAGTTTCATATAAAGTGTCTTCCACAAAGATTGTCGAGAAGAGATCGCTTTAAGCGATAAGACTGCCTTGCATGCATTAGTTTTAAGTTTAATTGTAAACTATTTTTGTTAGAATGTACGCAACAAAGAATTTATCTATCTATCTAACATTCAGCTTATTGAACATTTGGCGAAATTTGTTTAAAATAAGAGTTTTGCTTCGATGAGCTACGACTCTGCATTACTATCAAGAGTAGTTTCTAATTTGGTGGGTTTCTAGTTTGGTTTTTTTATTTTTTTTTACCCTTATTTCTATTTTTGTGATATTTATATAAATGATCGGAAATTAACCAAATCTAATTTCTTATTATTTTAAGTTAGTTGCATACATGAGCAACCACCCGATCAATTGGTTGGATCTTGAAACGAATACAAATTTGAATTTCAAAATTCAAGCTGCCATCTCATCGCCTGCAATTCATGTCTTTCTATTTGTCATCAACCGTGTTATATCATGATTGTATAATACGGCTAATTTAAAGTGTCATCCAACTTGCTAAACATTCCCTTTCCGCGACACCTTTTCCGTACATGCTATGAATCATTAGATAAATTATTAAGTATACTTACTATATTCTTTTGGTAAGTATTATACAAGTTTTTTTACTAAAGATGAATATCAGCTTATTTTGAGCAAATACTTTTTTTATTAATAATGCTTATGAAAGCCGCTCAAAATGAAAATAACTAAGAAAAGTATAAAACCTATATCAAAATAAAAACACTGAAAAGTACAAAATATTTATCCTACACTTATTTAAACTCAAGTAAGTACTAAAATAACTTCATAAATACGATACAAATATCTACATAGACAGTTTCTGAAGTTGATGCCAAACCTACCAAACTATTCCACCAAACTATTATAACGACGTCCTGTTGTCGTTTCGTTTTGTTCGGGCATCAACTTAAATTACTTTCAATATAAGCTTTTGTATAATATTTATGAAGTATAGTTTTGTTTACTTGAACTTTAATTAGTAAAGGACAACTAGTTTGTGCTTTGAAGTGTCTTCGTTTTTAAAGTTTGTTTAATTGTTTAAATCTTCAAAAGCATATCTTGCTAACAATAATAACAACTGCTTATCGATACGCAAAATCGGGAGTTACCTACTATATTCACCATATTTTATGTTTCATATTGATTTGTCATTTTAACATGAAAACAGAAACTACCTTTCCTAAATGTAATCACCAAGATTTATTTTATAAGAAGGTCACAAATAAAAGATTAACATTTTTACATCTTGAGGTTATGTCCAAAATTGCAGAAACAAAATTACGTTGGAAGTAAATCAAATAGGAAAGTATCAGAAATATAGGAAAATCTTAGTCTTATAATATGATGAGAGCTCTTTTATTAATTTATAAATTTTTACTTTGTAAATTCGAGAACACTAAGTCACGTTTTTTTTCTTTTCTCTTGTTTTTACGTGGCTTAGTGTTCGGTGCTGGACGTAAAGATGGCGGGCAGCCGGCCAGTGTTGCAAAATGTACAACTTGCAAAAAGTTGCTAGATTGCCAGATTTTTTTACCCAAAAGAGTTGCTAGAAGTAGCTAAATTAATGTTAAGTAATGGTAGCAGTGTTGCCGATCCGTGGAGAATTTCCCAAAACGTGGGGAATTTAATAAATATGCAGGGAATTTTGCCATCAACACTTTCTTCAATAAAAAATATTTTTATTTTAAAAATAAAACTATTATTATTAACATAAGCATTATTTTGGAAAGAAGTATGTAAGTACCGAAGTGGTCCAGCACCTTGCAGAATGAATGAAATGTGTTCGAAAGAAAACCGTCTGCTAACAAATAAAAAAGATGTTCTGCAGCGATGGAGTGAATACTATGGAGAACTGTATGAGAGTGGCGACTCCATATCTGATACTGAGAGCGATTCTAATGAATTGCCACACTCGGGTCAGGGACTGGAGGATGCCATTAGAATGAAAGAGATCGAAAAAGTGATAAGAAGTCTGAAATGTGGAAAGGCTGCGTGAAGTGATGAGGTGACTGCTGAGATGATCAAGTATGGTGGTCCTAGGGTCTGGGATATCTTCTGTGCTCTGTGCAACCTTTGTTGGCAGAAGGGAGAGGTGCCAGAGGACTGGCGCACCGTAGTCATAGTGCCTCTATATGTAAGGAAAGTTTCTCATTTGGACTGTGCGTGCTATAGGGCCATCACCTTGGTGAGCTTCGCAAGTGAAGTCTATACCAAGGTATTGACTGAACGTATGAAAGATGTTTCTGAAAGATATTTGTGGGAAGCACAAGGTGGTTTTAGGAACGGTAGAGGTCATATGGATCAGATTTTCTCGCTTCGCGTTATCGTGGGGAAGTTTCTGGCCATAGGTCAGAAAGTTTTCTGCGCCTTCGTGGATTCAGAAAAAGCATTTGACGGAGTAGTGCGAAAGAAATTGTGGAGTCTTCTGCCTGAATATGGCGTGGAGGACCCTTACTGCAGGCTGTGAGGTCATTATATCGTGGCCACAGAGCCTGTGTAAGGATAGATGGTGACATGTCGCCCTGGTTCGAAGTCTGTTCAGGCATCAGACAAGGCTGCGTGATGTCTGCCTGGCTATTCGTGCTTTATTTGGACAGTTGCCTCCAGACATTGAAAGGTAGTATGAGTGGTATGATATGTGATGGTATGATGGTATGATGGATGAGGTGATAAACTGCCTATTGTACGCTGACGATGCTGTGCTTATAGAACCATCAGAAGCAGAGCTGCAGACGCTAGTTACGTGCATGAAAGAAGACTGTGAAGTGAAAGGATTGAATGTGAATGTGAATAAAACTAAGGTTCTGGTGTTTGAAAAAGAAGATGTACGACAAAGTGTGAAATATGGGTAAATGGAAAATGTCTAGAACAGGTGAACGAAATTGTATATCTGGGGAGTGCGTTTTCGAGGGATGGAAGATGTGAGTTGGATGTGGAGAGACGGGTAGCAGCCGGCAATAAAGTGAATGGTGCTCTGTCCGCATTAGTAAGCAGTATGAATATATCTAACTCAGCCAAACTGGCCATACATAATGTGGTGTTGGTGCCAACTTTATTGTATGGTAGTGAGTCCTGGAAATGCCCGAAATCGAGTGGAAGTAAGATAAATGCAGTAGAAATGCGATCTCTTAGAAATATGTGCGGTGTCACGCTTGCTGACAGGATAAGCAATGATGAGATACGCAAGTATGACAGGGTTGCACAACAGTGTTATTGTAAAAATGAAGAAAGGAATGCTTAGATGGTTCGGGCACATGGAAAGAATGAGTGATGAAAGACTGACGAAGAAAATATACAGAGCGAAAGTGAGTGGTAAAAGAAGCCAAGGAAGACCAAGGCTGACTTATGAAGATCAAATAGCTAGTGTTAGCCGACGGAAATGTCAAAAGCACTCGCATACCTAGGCGAAAATGTGTGAGAAGAATGATGAGATTTGAGGAAGCGAAAGAAGTATGTAAGGATCGCGACGCTTGGTGCTCCGTCCTCTCTGACTACCTCGTTGAGGATATGGCGTGAAGATATGTCATGTTATGTTATAAAACTATTATTTTCCAAAAAAAACTTTTTTTTAAACATTTAAAAATAAATCGAATCATACCTGCTGATTCTTCTATTGTAGATTTTTTAGAAATTTGCCATGCATGTTATGTTTTTTTTTAATATCAGAGGGGGCAAATAGAACTTGTTATGTTACTAATATTATAGTTAGATTTGGGAAATTCCCGAGCGTCGATACATACCATAGTGCCACGGCCGTACTACGAACTCCCGAAAATATTCACGTCATGTGAAAAGTTGCTAGAAAAAGTAGCTAAAAAATTTGGCTACAAGTTTCATTAAATTATAGCTGCCTGACACCAAAAAATAGCTAGATTTAACTATAAAGTAGCTAAATTGGCATCACTGCAGCCGGCACGCGGCACGAGCGATTCCAGTGGTGTCTCTTTTTTCGTCCAATTTGGGTCCGCATTAAACTTCAAACCCGAGTTTTCCGCCCGGAAATCTCGGTGTATGTTTCATCATGCTGAAAGTATGTATACACGCGAGTAGCGACACAAGTAAACGAAATTCCGTCCGGAATTCTGCGTTGAGCATAGACATACACATCGGTATTTTCGGACGATTGCCGGACGGAAAACGGACTGCAAAGATATACGCGCCGATTACTGCGCTCCTGACATTTCGAGAGAATCGGAATTCGTTCTCTGAATCGAAAGGAAGGAAAAACTGAAGCATCTCGAAATTTTTTTCTCTGTATTCTAAATTTCGGTCCTGTTTTTTTTTACGAAACGAACCACGACATTAGTAACTTTTCGATTCTTCCGTGTTTATATGCGGTACTTTCGAGAGTGACAAGTCTGGGCGGATTACATTTAATTTGTGTCGACCTCGGTAATATCCACAGATCAAAGCTCAGCGGGGTTATTCATAACGCTTCGAAAACTTTCCGTGGCGGAAAGGACCGATCATCGCAAAGCATAAATTCAATCCGACGGATTGGAGAATGCTATTCACAAACTCTTCGGAATCTCATCGGAAACGACTTTACGAATCCGAAAGAAAATGCATTTATGAACCATGTTACAAAATGCTAGAAATTGTATTCGGTTTAGTAGAAAATATTAGTGTGATTTAAAGGTAGGTATGACATTTTGACAATCACGATTCGGTAAAATATTCGGTAAAATATCATAAATAATAATTACGAAAAAGAAATTACTTCGATTTTTTTAAGATCAAAACATTTTTTGTAAATTATTTTACTTACATTCAAAGAACTTAACGGCTTTATAAATACGAATCATACTGTCTGTGCTTATCGTCTGTGCGTTCAACAAGTTCAAATAAATTATACTAGATGTCGCTTAGTAAAAATTAATAATAACTCCAATAGAAAGTATAAATCAGTGTTGCCGACTTAGTGGATTTTCCACTAAATCTGGTGGTTTGAACCCCCTTTTAGTGGGGGAAATATTGCGTTTAGTGGCTGGTGATTTTTCTGGTGGTTTAGTGGAATAGAATTTTTCCTATTTTTTTTTTATTTAGTACATAATCACGCCAGTATAAAGTTTGGACGTTGCAGTTCATAATATTTCTAATTTATTTTAGGGGTATGTGAGCAACACTAAATCTCTGTTGTCAAGTAACACGGGGATTTCCCTTAAAATATGTTGTTTATAGCAGTTTTCTGTCAGGTGAAGCGGGGATTTCCAGCAAAATATTTTTTATATTCTAAACTTTCTTCTTTCTCAAATTGGTCTTATTCACTGTCTGAAGTTTGTTCGCGAGGGATAGGTCACTTAATGAAAAATATGCCGAAACCTCAGTATTCTCAAAAGTTTCGGGATTCTTGGCTGCAAGACCCTGCTTTAAAAGATTGGCTTCAGATGATTGAAAGTACTACTGGCCAAGTAGCGAAGTGCAAATTTTGTGGTACCACTTTAAGGAGCCATTATGGAGACTTAAAATCACATGGAATGTCGAAGAAACATCAACAAAATGCAAAGGTAAGCTAACACGACTATTTTATTACGGTAAAGCATGGTCAATAATGTGTCCATGTGGTACCGCATTTAGCATTACCTCATATTATCTTCCTGAGGGTGTCGTAATACGTGTCTGAGGGATGTGAAAATGGCAGCAGTGCTTCCCGTGAATGCAACATTTTGCATTGTAGTGTTCATAAATCCGCCTCGCCTACCAAGTTTGATGAGTGTTAGCATAGTAGACAGAGTGCATTTATTTTTTACACGACTGCCCAAAAAAAGGAGTGTAATTTGTTTAGAGTTTAAAAAAAATTAGGGTATCGTTGGAATCCTTACATTCTTATCCCGAGTGACATAGGCTATATTTTTTTTTGGAGATAGCTGTCGTGTTTTTTTTTTTAAATTTATTTTTTAAACTTATTACATTATTGTAAATTGTTGCAGATTATCACTGAGCAACCCAAATTACCATTTAAACCAGAACCCATTGGAAGTCAAAAAAAGGAAGAGGCCAGGCTTGCTTTGTTTACAGCCATGCATACGAGTATACGAGTAGTTGACCATTTAGGTGAGGTAATCAATCACAGCCATCAAAGGGAAATAGATAAAGTACAACTACACCGAACGAAGTGCACCGCGGTCATAAAAAATGTATTAGCATCACATTTCATTGAGGTTTTAAAACAAGATATTAAGGATCAATCATACAGTTTATTGATTGATGAATCAACAGATATTGCTGTTCAGAAATATTTGGGTTTGGTTATAATTTATTATAGTAAAGCACACCAAAAAATAGTATCTACATATTTAGACCTTGCAGAGCTGCATGAATGCAACGCTGAGGGTATTGTCTCCGCTATAAAAAAGACACTTAAACGATTCGATTTGAAACTAGAGAACTTTATGGGCATTGGTACAGACAACGCTTCCGTAATGGTTGGAGTAAATAATGGAGTTTTTGCGCAGTTGAAAGCAGAGGTACCACATTTGATTCTAGTGCGTTGTTTATGTCATTCCTTGCAACTGGCTGTTTCTGCTGCTGCAAAGCAATTTTTGCCGAGGAATTTAGAATTTTTAATTAGGGAGACCTATGATTGGTTTGCTCGCTCTTCTTCTAGACAAAGTGTTTATAAGGAGCTATACAAAGCAATGAATGATGGCCATAAACCACTTAAAATCGTTCAAGCATGTCAGACACGATGGTTGTCAATAGAATCAGCAGTCTCGAGAATATATACGCAATGGCTAGAGCTAAAAACTCATTTTTCTATAGCCAAGATCCACGAAAGGTGTCACACAGCAGAATTATTGCACTCTATGTATGCGAACGAGATGAATTACGCATATATTTCATTTTTATATCCAATATTAATTGAGATAAACAGAGTCAACAAAATGTTTGAGTCAAAAGATACAAACCATACCAAATTGTGCGATGAGTTGATCAACCTGATAGATATGCTTGTCAGCAAAGTCACGTTACCTATAAATAAAGTTAATATTTTCACTCAAAATATTCGTGATTTTTTGGATCAAAGATGTTATTTGGGATTCCGATTTGAAAAACAAATACAAGAGATGAGAGAAAAAGGATTACCAGCAGCAGAGGAAGTATCAATACGGAATCGGTGTATACAGTTTATAGTTAGTCTGATTGAAGAAATTAAAAACAGGCTGCCGGAAAATGTGACTTTGATGAAAAAGATTTCTCGAGTAAGTGTTCAACAAGCACTAAATCACAACAAAGAAGATCTAATCGACATATTGTCTCAATTAAATAAAAAAACAGACTTCATTGCAAAAGTTGATGATCAGTGGCGACAAATACATTTAATGAAATGGAGTGAAACCAAAGACACAAAAAAGTTTTGGATCGAAGTGTTGCATTTTAAAGACGCTCAAGGAGAAGCTAGATTTCAAGATTTAGCGAATTTTGCAATTTCTCTTTTAATATTACCACACTCCAATGCCGACGTCGAAAGATTGTTTAGCAGCATGAACATTATAAAAAATAAACAGAGGAATCGTATGAAGTTGAATCTTTTATGTGCCATATTAAGAGTACGCTGCGGTATGAGGGTGATAGGTAAATGCTGCAATGACTATGAAATTCCAATACACGTTATAAAAAAAATTGGCACCAATGAATCATATCGTTCCTTGGAAATTGATGATGATGGTGGCGGTGAAATAGACACATCTGATGACGATTTGTAATAATTTTAATATGTTTCATTTTCGTAATAAACGTTTTTCATATATCCCTGCTTATTTTTCTTTCATATTAACAATAAAAAAGATTTAGTGACAAATTTAGTGGCTTTTTAACTTTGGTTGTTTTTGGTTAGTGGTTTTCTGGTGGTTTTAGAAGTCGAATCTGGTGGACAGCTCGTTCACCTGTTGGCAACACTAAGTATAATAGCGTGTTTGTTTGTGATTGTTGTCGTTTCTAAAAATACATCAAATACCTAAAACAATGTGTAGCTATGGATTGCGTAGCTAATAAAATATGTTATAAAAATATAAGGCAAATTAATCCTTAGGAATGTATTTAAAAAGGGCACAAAATTTGTCTAGAAGTTTAGATTACATACGCGCACGCAATTTATTTAGATTTTTGACGACAGACGTCGTCGATTATACACTATATACATATATAAGAACCGACGTCTTAGTGATGCCAGTGCCCCAACACGGTACAAATTATTAGCGTTATCCTTTCCTTATGATTTAAACGTAATCTAAGTAGTAACCGACAATAATTCTTTGCCAAAATTATTAATTTATTCGTCTCTGATACGTTTTCGACACTAAAAAGTCGTCGGAAGCATCCGAAAGTTTCGTCCCGAAATGAACTCTAAAATCATTTTGTTTCGGAAAGGTTTCGGATTTGTGAATTGTGTTTAGACAAAATCATCGAAAGGTTTCCTGTCGGATACGGAAAGTCGAGTTCCCGACGTTTGTGAAGAACGCCACAGAACAATCAACTGATAATAAGGATTAAAAAAATATTCAAAAACTGGCATATTTTTTTTTATCAGACATTTAAAGTTGAATTTGAAAAAACTTGTTTTGAGACAAAGCATTTTTCAAGTTTGATTGAACACTTCTACTTGTTTGTTTCTACATAGAAACTTCATATAGTCATTTAATATATGAACTTATAGATAATTGACCATTTATTAATAATCAGTTAAAATCGCGAAATGCCATTTTTTCACCCAACTTTACAAAGCTGCGTATATCTCGGAAACTAAATGCCGACCACTGGAGCCTTTTTGATTGGACGCCCGCAACTTCTGATAAAATTGTTGAATAGGTGCTTCCATAGATACTAACTAAAATAACCGACTTGGTTTTTCTTGAGATCTAATTTTTGTGGTGGAAGGACTGCGTTGCGAGATTTGCATTTTTGTACATTACTTTATGTTATGATGTGATTCAATTGAGAATCAGGGCTGCCATTAAATTTTATTATATAAAAAAACAAAAAATAAGTGAGAAGACGAGAAACACCCACTAACGAGATGAATTCGGCCGTTCTGGAAAAGGCCTATCAAGTAGATTAATTTGCCCTGTATTTTTTGTGATCCGTACTATGGTTTTTAGCTGTACTATAGATACATATACATAATACTATATACAATGTACGTGTATATATGTACTTTAAGACTTATTCAAGTCATTGGCTATAAATCGCCTAACCCACTGGTTCCCAAACTTATTTTGTCTACTGAGTGGAGAGCTCATGCAGTCGTTGTCTAAGATGCCTCCTAGCTAAATGAAATTACAAATCACCCCCCAGGCCTCTACACAACGCCCCCATTTTTTTTCTGGGTCTCTTACCGCCTCCCTTTAGGCTTGCAGCGCCCACAAGGGGGCGTTATCGCCCACTTTGGGAATGGCTGGCCTAACCTAAGGGGATAAATAAAAGACAACATTATTTTTTATAATTTTTTAATATATTTATCTTGAGGTGTAAGTTTATTCGCATAACAATGTTTCATACAAATTTCCTCATTTTGTACACACCTTTTCTTAGTTTGTTTTTGTAGTTATTATCTTTTATAAAAGTTGACTCTCTAAAATTTAACATATCGTCATGTCTGTTCCCTATATCTAATTCGCTTCACCACTGCTGTTAAATAATATAACAGAGGATTTACTAAGGCAAAGTATTGAGGAAAAATAGTTAATGTGGACTAAAAGTTTAACGAAGTAATATAAAAAAAATGTGTTTTGATAAACACGGAATGGGCCCTTAACGCTTAATATCAGCCTTCCCGTATCGTTCGACGTGGCACTTTGAAGTGTGTAGAACTTGGCCTTAATATTTCCATGACAGATGAGGGCGCAACTGGTGCAATCGGGTCTGTACGTGATCACTTCAGTTGGTGGTAATATGCGCCGGAGCAGTCTGCGAGGCGCGAGTCTTTCTATATATCATTATAATTGCACGAATCGCATCACACTGGTATCGTGGACTTCGAGCCCGTCCATAAGGCTTCCAGTTACACCTAATAAGAAAATTCGTTTCTAAATAACAACTAAATCACTTTAAAATCAATTCAAAATGTACATTATTCATCTTATCTAAGTAAACAAATCTAATCTGCTACAAAAAATTAGCAAATTTAAATACAAAGATCACCTAAATAGTTCTTCTATTATAAAATTAATAGCTTAAGTATTACAAAACTCAATAGTTACAGTGATAATCGCATCGCGACTCACTTGTGATATAGCTTATTATGCTTTTCAGTGTACATTCAACGAATGAATAGCGAAATATTGCGTTGATATTTTATTATTAAAACTAAAATTGACTGTACATTCAATATAATTAATGTAAATATTTGTACATATTGCACTCTGAAGTAACAAAATTATTTAGAAAACCTGACGAAATGAAGATTATACGTAGAACGAGACAATATATCAGCAAAATACAAATTTAATGAAATTTGCAATCACAATGTTCGTAGCTCGTACACTCATCTAAGTTCCTATGGCTTACAAAGCTTACAAAAGATAAATACAGAGGTCATTTACAAAAAATATACTTCTACCCAAATAATATAAAAATAACAACAGCCATCTGTACTTTATTAGATGAATAAAATTAAACATATGTCAAACATATGACAATAGAATCTAAGGTACCTATTTACAGTTTTAATGGACTCCATTTAGAGTTGCCCAAACTAAGTCCACCGTTCGAATAGACTGGACATGCCACGTTTGGTCACTACAATACTCAGTCCTTCCGTATTGAAATTAAAGTTTTTAAATAAAGGCATTGGTAAAGGGTAGCAAGTTGTAACAGTCAAACCATTGTGAGCTTCCCTTGACAGTCTTCTCTATTATCTCTTTCTCTCCTATCCTATCTTTCCCACCTGCTATCACAACTTAATCTTGCCTGGGTGCTTATGTTCGTTCCGTCTCTCTTTATAACATTAATCCCGATAAGCGATATAAACTTATTATCCTTCTAATGTTCCATTATCAGCTAAGACACAAATTAATATTAGGGTATTTTCATTACTTATTTCTCATCTGAGATTATTATATTACTTAATAATCTATTACATTTTCGAAATTGAATAATATGTATCAAATACGATCGACTGTGCACCGACGGGAACCGAAAACTATGAAGCTATTTATGAAGTACTACGCGTCGAATGATGTATAACTATTACTTATCCAATGGCAGTTATATTGTTGTCAAACTTCAAATAATGTGCATCGTAAGTCATGTTTCACGTAGGGAACTCATGATCACATGACCACACCTCAATTTTAAGGCATCATACCATAGCGTTTTTCACCATTGTTCTACGGAACAAATAAAATACCGATACTGTCGTCGTAAAACGAAGGGCATAACATACTTCAAAAACGCCGTTATAAAGTGTTAAGTACATGATTCTTAACCTTGAAGGCGTGTCTCTGTTGATAATATTATTTTTCTCTAACAGTTATATTTTCAGTCAGGTCTTTATTTTTTACGACGACAAAATAGGAAATCCGCTATGAACAAGCATACAGACCGCACCAATGAATACGTTATAATGGCAGTGTGTTTGTTATCATTACGCCCCTATTTTAGCAGAGACATCTAAGACACTCTAGTGGCGTTTTGTGCTTCATTTCATAATATAATTTAAAATCGCCTACCACTATAAGAAAATATTATAATGTCGAAAAAGATGTTTTAAAAGCAGACTAGCGCGCGGCCCGTGGTGCCAGCTCGATCGTGTCACGCTGCAATTTAATATTAGAAATGCGTTTCAAAACCTCAAACATACGTTATTAACGACACATAGTGGCATGAAAGAAGACACATTCAACACGCACCTTACAGACACTTACATTACTTATAAATCGCTTAAAATGTATGGATGGTGACGTGTTAGCGAGTTTGTGGCGATGTTACATACAAGATGATACGACGCGATAATTGGTGTTCTAATTACTTAACGACTGCGACATTGAAGGCTTCGAGACGGACACTACAATAGATGAGAATGTCCATAATATGATTACCGAAAACCAAGTTGTTTGGCAACGAAATAAGAAACACACTTAAAACGTAAACATCAACAACGCTTACGGATAATTGAGATCTATTAATTTTATGTTCTGTACAAGTATGAATCGTCCATGTATCAACAATGTAGGTACACTGTACAGGTACCGCAAAATAAGGCAGTTCATATACGGGTCATTTCGCATTCGACGGCAGTTTTATGTACTGTGTTGCTAAACAATTATTTCTAGGCATGGGTAACACAGAAAAATTACTTGCGCCAACATCCACATTAACAGCGCCGACGCTTTGAGCACCTGTACTCAAAATTGCGCCATAGCGCAGCAAAATTTTACTGGCCGAGTGAGTCGCAAAGCGCGCGCCACCCATATTCTACGCCTGCTGGCTTTAGTGCAGCAAGCGTTATATGAATAGAAATGTGTTGTTATGCACCAATATATTTGGAATAAGTGAGCCGACATATCCGGTACAGTGAATGGAGTTGGCGCAATTGCGCGGTATAGCGCAGTGTTACCTATGTCTAATAATTTCACTCTTACGTAACACAAACATAGAGGCAGATTTGATTCTGTTTCTTTGAAACCACTTTGCGTGCATGTTTCATTGTGATATACTTTAGTGTCTACTACACTAATATTGTTCCCATAGAGTTAGCTCAGCCAAATAGAGACATAACTTTTCTGCTTTTTAATTATTATTATTAGTCACAGAAGCTGCCATTTTGTACTTTTTAGTTATAATTATTTATAGCGGAAAGTTAAACGCTATGTTTTAATAATAGTAGTAACTGAATTTCATTTTATTTGGGAAATAGGTAATAAATAATATTCTTACATTTATCAAGTAAACCTAACTAACATAAGCTAAATTTTATTGGCTCTACCGTACCCTGCATTCCAAACTGTATTTAAAGCTGCCATACTACATGCACGCAATGCCGTACCCAGATGTTTAATTAAAATACATTTGGAGGCAATTAGATGAAACTCGACCAAACTGCCCCCATATATCTAAAATTTAATAAAATATGCGACATTTGAATCTATTATGTATTTTTCTGTACTTTTTTACGCCTACTGCGAATATTACTGCGACTTTCACATCACATGTAGATTCTTATATCAACTGATTTTTAGTATTATAACGTTGTTGAAAAGATTTTTATAATAAATGAGAGTAAATTACGTAGTCTAGCAACATGTGACGTCATAGTGAACGATTTCACTAAAATAATGCAACATTGACTGTGTGGTGCGATCACTGGTAAATTGCGAATAGCATTTTATAATTAGCAATGTTCAATTTTATTTTAAAAAATACTTAAAACAGAGAGACGAGACTCTTAATGCTCTTATGAAAGCTACCGACGGCAGTAGAATTTTATATTGTAATAAGACACACTTATCTCAGCCTACGTAAGATAATTCAACATGTTATATATAAATGTAATCACAGCAATAATAAATTATAAATACTCGTCTATCGAGGGACGCGGACACGGGACAATGGAACATGGTTCGGAACTAAAATCGACAGGACACGATAACACGTCTGACATAAACTATATACAAACAAACAGTAGAAACGACCACAGCGCGCGGCGGTATGGCGGACTCTACGTCACAATATAATTAAACTGGTTGATTAACGTACCGTTAATTTTGGTAAATAAACATTCAACTTTTTCATCCAATAGAAATATCTCTTCATATATTACTTTTTACTATAACTCTCATAATGTACGTACGTATGTGTAATTTAGGTGTACTTGTCGCGCAGAGCCGCGTGCAGCGCGCGCGCCGCCGCCAGCCGCGCGCGGCCGACTCGCAATAATAATAATAATAATATATTCTCGGAACGTTCAACAACACATATATTCACTAAGACGCGGCGCGCGGCGAGCGCGGCGGGCGCGGCGAGCGCGGCGAGCGCGGCGAGCGCGGGCGCCATCGCCTCGAGCACTTCACTAAACCTAGCCAGTCTATGAGCGGTTCTCTCCGGGGGGGCGGGGGGGGCGCGGGGGCTAGAGCTCCGTGGGCTTCTCCATGAGCGGCGGCGCGGCCGTCACGTCCGCCACGTCCCAGATCTCCTCCAGGAACGGCGGCAGCTTCCGGTTTTTGAGCTTCAGCGAGATGCACATGTTGGAGTTCTGCATGCCCAGCGTGCGAAGCTCCGACAGTACTGCCAGGATTTTGCCGAACATAACGGGGCAGCGGCCCGAGCCGCTGTTCAGGTTCAGTATGTACACGCGCAGAGTGTTCAGGTAGTACCGCTGGATCTCCTCCACGAGCTGCGGCTGCTCGAGCCCTGGCCGATCTGCAAATGGTGCGGTGCGATTGTTGCTCACTTTACATTTTTTTCTAGTATCAATACCAATATTATAAACGCGAAAATCTGTATCTGGTCGGCATTCACAACCAACCGCTGGACCGATTTTGATGAAGTTTAGAATGGAAATAGATTAAAACCAGGGGAAGGACATAGGCTACTTTTTGTTAATTCCACGCGGACGAAGTCGCGGACAAAATCCAATTCTTACTATAATAAAATGTGTGAAATATAGTATAACCAGGATTAATTGGACTCGTAATGTGTTAGCAAAAAAACTCATTTGTATCTGTGCTGTCTCTGTCTAATATACAATGCAATGTACCATGACATAAAATTAATTTATAGAGCTGTTAGAGATTGCAATGCTACTCAAAATTACTCCTAGAGCTTAGTTTTAACTTAGCTTTTAAAATTAAAGGGATTGGATGATAGTGTGACATATTACCTGAGAATATTACGATGGCGGTGAGAAGAGAGTAATGCACGTTGTCCATCGACATTGAGTATATACACCTGCAGAAGTGCAGCAGATCCTCGATGACGTAAGACATGCCCGCCTTGCGGTAGTTGTCGCGAGTGTACGCCTGGTTGTTCGCGAACAACACGCTGTCTGTTGCCGCGTCGTACCGTCGCGCCACTCGTAACATCATCACTTCGCTTGAACATGCCTAAAATATTTTTTTAAACATTATGTACAATGAAAGTGCTTAAAAAACTTGGAATACGCATACGACTCAGCCTTACAGACGACAAATTTCAGGCCACTGGACTAATGAGAAGAAACCTGTTACTAGCCGTAGAACCTTACAGATTGATAGTTGTATCGATCCGTAACAAAATTCACAAAATGTATAAAGAACAGAATATTTTAAATATGAATATTTTTTATCTACGTTAAAAAAAATATTATATTACATAAACTGCGTTGACAGTTTCTAATTATAGTGAAGATGTAAATAGTATGATAACAACTGACCTTTAATAGCGTAATTTGGTCAGGCTGTGAGATTTTCGCGAATCCAGGCAAACCTTTCGCGAACTCTACAATAAGTTGCACTGTTAAAATTGTCATCTCTGTGATCTGACGGAACGGCATGTCTGTGTCTTCATCATCTTCATCAGATTGTTGCCACGTCTGTAAATGATAAGTTATGTGATTAAGTTTTTTAGAAAACGTATTCATTGTCTACTAAGTGGATTCTGATAACTGTTGTAACAAATATTTTTATAATGCAAAAATAATCCAATGTGTACGCATGTCATTATTTTACTGTGCATTATATTTTAATGTGTAAATAACAAAATGCTGAAGCTATCATTATTACATACTAGCGACACGCCTCGGTTTTTACTCGGTTTTTATTTTACTCGTTAATAAATAATAATAAATTCTACAGGCGAAAGAATTTTTGAAATCGGTTAAGTAGTTTTTGAGTTTATCCTTTACATACAAGCAAACAAAGTACCTCTTTATATTATTATAAGTATATTTATAGACCAATCAACAAATATACTAACATAATATAAAATTGGGAATATTCAAAACAAATGTAAAAATTAAAAGTATTCAAATAAAGATCTCGACAATTCAACACTAACAAAGCATTCCACACTTCTGTGAATTAAGTTGAACAAACTGTAAAAGTTGTCGAATTAGTAAATAGGGTTAGAAGTTATATCAATGTATTATTATAGAAAACCTGACATGAAAACATACGGTAAAAAGTAAGTATTGCTTACAAGCCTTATAAAAGAGTAAATCAATTTGCAGTTACAGAAAAACATCTTGTGCTATAGAAATTAATAAAAGCTATTTAAATTACTTGACATTTTGGATTTATTAACTCTTTTGTTTTCTAGGTCATCTTTTTGTTCTATACTATTATACCGAGTCGCAAATTTTCTCTGTAAGTAAATAAATAAATAACAAATACCTGCGTAACTCTCTTGAGGTCCTCTTCAGAAGGTTGCTCGTAACCGTCTTGATACCAGACGAGTCTAGCGATGAGGAATTGTTGATTCGCCGTCAATGGAGGGATATTCTTCAACCTATTCTGCTCCAGCAGCTTGTCCGAGAGGAACCGCGGGACCACTTCGTGCTGCAAACATTCCAGCTTCACGTAGGAAACAACCGCAAGATTAATATCACGCTTCGGATGTGAAACGTCTATAAATGAGCGGGGTGACATCTACTTATTAATGCACAGTAACAGTGAACATCTTAGTAATGGTGATATCAAGTAATACGATCAGTCTTACAACAGAATACTTATAGAGCTCAATAATTGATAGTATTAGTAACAAAATATGACAAAAGGCCAATGATATCTATGATACGTAGTACTAGAATAAGTGTTCGAAACAATCGCTATGTTCCACTGAACTGAGGCTCCGGGACCACATCTAGCTCACTTTCAATTAGTTTCAATTCGACGCTTGTGCGTGAACAACCTAGCGAATTTTACTTCATTTCAAAGTACTTGTGTACAATACTTTTGTAAAGTAATTAAAAAATTGATGCTCAGTTTAATATTAGACTTAAAATATACATTTAAAATTGATGTTTAATGAATCAAACTTATTTTGGTATAATAAATTAAAAATGTGAGCAGGTCTTGTCCATTCAGTGCGACGACACAATAGCAATGTCTCGCTCTTACTTACGGCGAAGCAGTAGTTACGGCGACACGATTGTTTTGAATTTTGATATGCAATTCTACTGTAACGTATAATTCAATAGAAATGACGAATGGAGTTTATAGCACTTACAATCCTGGCTGCTTCAGGAGGCGGTGGATCACACTGCATTATCGGTGGCATGTGATCGTCTACAGTCGTCGTACTAACTGGTAATTTGTCCTTTTCTCTCTGCGCTTTCTTCTCTTTCCTCTTTATCGCACACTGGGTTTCTGGTACTACACATTCTGGCCTCATACCGACAGCAAGGCATTTCTTTAACCGACATTCTTGACATTTCCGTCTCATGTACATATCCATCTCACATGCGTGTCCAAATTTACATATGTATACTGCGTTTTTAGTAACGCTCCGTCTGAAGAAGCCTGTAAAGTTATGTGTGATTCTTTTACATTTGCTGTTAAATATTATTAATAGCGAAATGTAATATGCGACATTATTTAACACTAAAGATGCAACAATTACTTGTTTATGGTATTATTGTTCGGTACTCCGTATATTTGGTAATCTTTTGGGTAGTGGTACTCGACCGAATAACTTAGTTTAACCGACAAATAAAGTACTTTAAAACGAATTGATTATTAGAGAGATGAATTTAAAATAAGCGTAATACTGAATAAAGCAATGAACACATATACAAAGTTATACCAAGTACAAGTGTACTTGGTATAACTTTGTATATTTGTACTTGTATTTGGTATAACTTGTACTCGGTACATCTTTAATTTTCTCTAAACCTTTTTGGATGGTACCTACACCTACTCGACCTACTGTTCTTAAAAATAGAATAATTAACGACAGTGCTGAAGTACCCAAATTATGTATCCACGGTAAAATATTGTATGGCTTTTGGTATAATTACAATACTCTTTGATTGTATGTAAAGGTCACTGACATTGTCACTATGTTGTTATGTAATCAATGTCGATTTTTATTATACATAACAAGAAAATAGATAGCGAGTAAATGGTTTAAATTGGACGTAATTGTAATGGACAAAGTATGAAATGATAAAAGATTACGTATCGGATAAAAAAATAAGTATTCTGTTTTTAAAATTTTGATACGAGAGACTAAAAAGTAGACGTAAAGAACTATAGAACTGTGCAAAGAAGGTAAAGGTTCGTATTCAGATCAGCGGTGAAGGTGAAGACGATGAACTATAGTCATCGAAGACTCAAGTAGACGCGATGTAGACAGCTATTGTGACGTCTCGTCGCGGCTACCTACATGACTACAATATGCACGTAGGTCATAACTTCACTAGTCAACACAATGCGCCAATTCACTGCTGAATTGGCACGTTCGTGGGCGATCATTAGACAAGAACCATTTTTATACATCTAATTAAACAATCAATATTGACACGTAAGTAATGCGGTGTATTTGCATTGCTAAAAGATGCAGTCTGCAAAAGTTGTAATATTTCTAGAAATTTAATACCATTTTGCAACACTCGATGTACCTTTACACCCTTCACACGTGAGCGCATTATAGTGATATCCAGAGGCTCTGTCCCCGCAGACGAGGCATAGTTCCTCTTGCTGACGAGGTGCTGGTCCTTTTTTCTGTCGCCGCGCTTCGCCATCTGTACTACATCCATTCACGCTTGAGGCTGGTGATAACTCCTCGCGGCCTGAAACAAGAATATCAGTTATCATTAAAATGTTGTTTTACGCTGTGCATGTTTTTAGTGATAAATTGCGTCTGCGCAATAAATGTGGATCGAGTCCGGTGGCCCAGCAATGTCGGCGTCGAGAACATCTAAAATCGGACGCTATAAAATTTGCATACATTTCATGAACCATTTATTGAGTCGACGGACGCGCGAAGCCGATTTATTTTTTGTTTTTACATTCGGGGCGATGTTCTTTCGGCGAAGAGATGTTTTCGTAACAAAATACGCACAAGTGGTTTTCGGCACTAACGTGGACATTTCCTGCCTAAACAAAAGGTAGGTAGAGCGATCATAAGCATACTAATGAAGTTTAATGATAAATTTTGGTATTCCATCCGTATGCAGGAGCAGCGTGTGCTATGTGCAGTGGAATTGTAATTGGCAATTGTCAATCACACGGTCGGAACTCCATATATAAGCAATAGATATTGGACAGGAATAAGTTATTTACACTGATTTTACTTTACTGATTGTTTTATGCGTGTAAAATTATGTAACATTATGATATCTGTTTACACCTTAGTAACATTTTAAAACAAAAGAGATGTATCTGCAAATGTTTATTATATTGTACAATGACTCCGAAAGGTAAACCAACATGTTTAAAGCTAGGTCGCACCTAAGCGCATTATCGTATAAGCGGAAAGTACATTTAAGCCTTTGTTGCCATTAATTTTATTTACATTTTTATTGTACCCATTAGGAATGACCGACGTAGGTCGGTGGCCGAAACACGCGAGTACCTGCCTTGCGTAACCGGCTGGAACAGCCGCCAAAAAACTAGTTCCACGTAGGACCGTAGCCAGAAGCCTGGTGCGTTTTGTTCGCCACTCACTCCCAGTTTTGTCTCTAGCTATAATAGGAATGTCTGTCCACAATACAAGTTATTATTGGATCTCACAAGTGCTTACGACTACGACTGTCTACACGAAACGATCTCAAAAAAAAGTGCAAACATATAGCCAACAAGATGAATACCTCTGGTTTAAAAATTCATCGACCTTGTTTACTCTCGTGCTTGCCAATCCTATTACGTTTTTTTTTGCTTCACGTTTGCAGTCTCATTAAATTACTGTCTTTGCAAATGGCCATTTTTATTCCATGGATAAAAATATTTCAATAAAGAGGTCAAGTGCATTCTATCTTGGAGCTATTAACATCTAGATGAATACCTCCTACTGTTCCGAACAGAAAAGTAATGCCATAAAGTTATCTAGATATTTTACTGACCTACGCATAGTAAGGGCATGTTATTTTTATACTATCTTCGCTTTAAATTACAGGAAGTTTCACAAACAATTGTGTTTACCAAAATTATTATATAAGCTTAGCTGTACCAGTAATTGAAAACGGTACAATTTTTTTTTAATAATATAAATCACTATTTAGAAATTTAAAAAATTGCGTACCATGCCGTTCAGTTGAATTAAAAACTGGATAAATGAGAATATTTTATAATGGTAAGGGTTAACGATCGATGGCCATAATTTTGGTAATGATTACAAATATACGCCATTTTATAGTATTATAAGAAATGATGCAATGGCTCATTGGCAACACGTTTGGGTGAAAGTGCTAGAGACGGTTAAAACGAGTTTTATTTTAGTGACCTGCTGCCCACAAAATAAAACATTAAACTTAACATTAAACTTAGCTAGGTAGTTAATACAATTTGGTGACTTGGCTTTGCTTTCAAATTTCTGTTAACATTGTTTTTTTTTTATAAACGAGGGGGTAAACGAGCAAGCGGGTCACCTGATGGAAAGTGACCAACCGCCGGCCCTGGACGGGTGTCCATGGGCGGCGGTTGTTCACTTCCGGAGAATTATGGGTGCATTGCAGGCCTTTAAGGAGAAAGGAGGGGGAGGTGGTGATGGGCCACCGGCACTCTCACTCACCGAACGAAACGCAACAGCAATAGATGCTGTTATTTGACGCCGATATTCTGTGAGAGGGTGGTAGTTCACCGGGCGAGCTGGCCCAGTTCGTGCTGCGATGTAGCCATGGCTCTACCACAATTATGTGTAAAATTGTAATCCATACCGATCACGATTAATGAAAGAGAATTTTGTTAGATATAAAGTACTTCTTACTTTGCTTAATACCATATTATGTTATATCGGATCATATATCGGAATGGTCATCACTCATCACTATCACTATGGGTATTTCAGACACCTTCTAAGCGCCACTTTGACAAACTCGGTGCGACCACTTAAGGGAGGATTGAGGAACAAAGAGATTCCTTATTGAAAGCGAGCCTGTGATAGACGTATGACCCTGAAACAGCACCTACGTTTTGATAGTGTAATAGTAATAAAATATTATGAATCGTGAAGAACAATAATTAAATTAGTGTGTGCTTATAGCTCATTCGTTAAGCTCTTATTAAAAATCTCATTAGAACAATAATAGACATCGTAATTTAGGAAAATACTCGGCCTATCTATCCTGGTCTCCAATATGTAAATAACTTATTTACCCTTTCTATACCCATTAACTTAGAATTTGAAGGAATTCCTGTTTGTTCGTCGATACGACGATTATCCACCGTTGGTTAGGCAAAATGTAATTGTAAAAACGATTACAATTTGTAATTGTTTGCCCAACGAAGTGTTTTTACAATTACAATTTTTAATTGTAATTGTTTTTATAAAAATTGCATTTTGAAGATCAGTTGAAGATGCGCGGTGTGATCCTTGGCCAGGTACTTAATTGTGTAACTTCCATTGAGTGAAAAAAATATTAAATTGATATAAGAGTGGACGCTGCAATGAATAAACTATTATGTAGTTTTCCTAGTCGTAGTCAATGGAAGCTGCACAATTACACCACAATTTAAATAAGGAGCCGAACTTTTACAAATTAGCTTATAAAGCACTATTAGGTACAAGCTCAGAGTTTGTGACTATACAAAGTTCTTGTGTTAAATATCTCTCGTAAGTTCATTGCATATTCTTCAAAAACTCTTAGACATGTTCATTAATATAACAATATTATCCATGAAAAAGAAAGCTAATCAAAAGTTGAACGCACGAATGACCGAGTCAGTATGTTATGTTATTACGTCTCAGCTGTTTTAGTGTGCTGCGTTCGCGCATTAGAAGGTCTAGTTCGTGATGCTTCGGCGCGACTCGGCTTTTGTCGGCTCTGCAAGTGAGACGCGCACGCGAGCGACAAGTGGGGCGCGAGCGTCGACCGGGGGCAGCGTGCGGCCTTGACTCTTGCGGTCCCCCCTTCGCCCTCTTACCGCACAGCTAACATTATTTATGATAGCATCAATGCTTCAAGCAAGCTCGCGATTCTCTACTTACTAATAATAACTGGTTTTTTCTCTCACGCGACTTTGTTTTTTACTAAAATTTACTACATACTTACTGTTGCCGTTAAAGGAGACCTGTCTATTGGAAACAAAAACATTTTTATAAAAGTTGCGAGTATATGCTGTAGTTTCAGATATGTCGAGAGTCAAAGGACCTAAAAAAATTAAAGCAGTTTACTGTAGAGAAAAACAGGCAATTAAACAATACAAACTTTCTACTGTGGCCTCAGAAATCAGACAACGCAATCATTTCGCAGGCAGGCCGCGTAAGCGACTAGTGAAAGTTGCCCAAAAGTATTGCACAAGCCTATACATAGAACACGTAATTGAAATTTGGATTCGGCGAAAGTAAACTACACTAAATTACTACGGTGACAACACTAGTACACTAACTTTTATTACTACAAATACGGCCGGCATCAATTATCATTTATCACCCATGCGTGACATACTTAACTTTCTCACACACCCCACTAAAAATATTATGGAATCTTTAGTAAAAAAATATAATCAATTCAGACTACAATATAGCCTGGACGGGTAGATCTGGTATCGGTTTTCATCTACAACCAGAAAAAATCTTGGAAAAAATGCAACACGTGAGCAATGCATCGGCTGGGCGGAGTTCGTCTCGTGATGTTACTTTCTACGATACTTTCTAGCAAGAGATGTGGGACGAACCAGCGCAACTAGAGCGATCGGTTTCACCACGCGCTAGGAAAATTAGATTGAAATAGAAATCGCGGTGGAAATTCACTTGTGGAAAACTAGACTCAAGTTTCATTTTTATTCTCCGTGTGAGCTTGAAATGACTTTGTATAAACAAGGGGAAACAGACGGGCGCTAGAGAGGGATCTTCGGCGAGGGCGGGCGCCGAGCACAGCGGACGCACGTGGAAGTGTTTACATCCGCCGGAGTATTCGTCCGGAGTGCATCCGGAACGTGCCACATGCCTGATCTGTTCAGTCGCATCGGGAAAATAGTACGTAACACAAAACTAAATAAGCTATTATGTCCCGAGATTATACTGACTGAATAGAATTCAGGTTTTACTGATTCAATACAATTGAAAAATATTCACAATTTCCCATGTAAAATTAAATTTTTTCATGAGTGAAAATCAATTACAATACAATAGGAAATACAATTATATATGAATTTTCTTTTTACTATGCTGTTATTAAAAAGGTATCAATTATTCTGAAATTGTAACAAACATATACAATTATGATTAAAAACTAAATTAGAAAGTTAGTCGCCAACCATTGTACATAGTGTCTAATGTGTGTAACTGTGGATGTAATAGATACGCCGCACTGATCCATACGATAGTTTCTTTTATTGACAGACTGTTATGTGTTAGAGCATAATGTGTCGCATCCTCTCTTTTTCCCACGTTGCGTTAATAGATAAAACCAAGTTTTTTGTCTTTGTCTGCTCCCCAATTTAGTGAGCGGAATGTGCACCCACGCTCAGCCGTGCCTTTTAGAGTAAATATGGGAATGGATAAGTACATAGAAAAGGGAGAGTTATAATTAGAATAAGCGCAGCATAATTTCCTCGGTGCAACAATAATTTTAACTTAGACTTGACGTTATCTTGACGTTACCTTCTTCAACATTTTGAAAACGTTTACTATTCAGATCGAATACTTTTATTAGGCAAATTCTATAAAATTGTTGAAATGTAAACGTTTAAACATTTCAAAGTTTTAACAGGTGAGAAGAATATGAAACAACATAGGTATTTACAACCCATCTGATTTGTTCAACCCCATAAATCTACTTTTCCGATCCACGTGGAATAACTGGGAATTGTATTGCGTAGAAATAACGCATGAATGCCTCAGTGTATATTAATTAATTTTATTCTTATACGAAAATGTAACTGTTGACAGATATATTCATCAATCTAATTAAACTTTGAACTTCGAATCAAAGTTTTATACTTTAATGCCTACTATACACTATGTTGATATAATTTATATATTTTAAATTTTATTAAAACTATAGTAGATAGATGTAACCTTGTTTTATGAAAATCTATGTAAGTCAAGGTAAATTTAGAAGAACGTGACGTAATGTGTACGCTGACTCCTCATACAGGGCAGTGATAGGTATTATTAACAAGCCACCAATTAGGCCAACGACATTGTTTATTTTGATAAATTTTCATATTAAGGATATTAGGCCACAGGCTAATTGATTCATATACGAAAAGTATGTTACATAAGAAATGGGAAAACAACATCCATTCATATTATCCTGAATATTTATCTATTACTCTAATTCCAGGAAAATGTGAAGGTCTACGACAATCGAATGTCAGAAAGTGGGTCGAGAGTAGATCGTCGGGAAATCGAGGCTGAAACAACAACAGTTGTAACACTGTAAGTAACTGATGTGGTAATATGAAACGTGTGACGCAAATCAAGTCAAAAACGTGATCTTTTTGGTTTTAAATGTTTTTGATACTCTATTTTAATAAGTAAACAATTCTCTATTCCCTCTAAGCAGACTAATGAATCGACAATTCGTTTTAAATTTTTTAACGTTCAAGATTACACAAGTTTTGTGGTTCAATATGACGTCCGGGAATGCTCGGGTCGCTGACCGGGTATCAAGGAGATAAGCTGGCGACGAAATGCTTATCGGCCGACAAAGACCTCCTTTGTTTTCGACGTATTCGACGCAAAACAAATGCTCTGATTAGATCAAATCATGTTACTCGATTTATGAACAATTTGATTAAATTCATCTACAAAGTTAGGATTGTAGTCTTTAGTCTGTTATGAAGTTAAATTGAGAAAATTAATACTTGTTTTGTGTTTAGAAAAAAATAAACGTATAAATATTATGTACTATATAGAACATAGGTAGCTGTAGTGGTCATAGCGAGGGCCTCTTCGCCGCGTGACCAGATCTCTAACGAGCAAAAACTTTAGAACGACATCCGACTGAGCAACAGAGGAAAAAACTGCCCGTATCATTCCAAAACACTGAAGTGCCAAGGCAATTGGCAAGTCATAGTCAACCAAGCTTAATTGTAAAGTAAAAAAAAAAAACTTTAAAACTTATTAATTTAGTTGCTTGCAGAAATCGCAATTATTTCCTCATATTGTGTTACAGAAGGATTATTTTGGAATAATACACCTTACATTTCTGAAATGTGTATACCTATTGCTATAAAAGTACGGTACAGAAATATTACGGCATAAAGAAGTATTCAAAACGAAAACGATGAGACAGAAATAATCGTTTAGTGATGGCACATCTCGCGAACTGTGTCATGGGCTCGGCCCACGCTCGGCGGAAGGTCGGCCGCCCTCTTTACTGTCTCGTTACCACATTACTCAATAAGGTTGTCACAAAACGTCACATACCCCCATCTAAATTTTTATTTCAATTTTAGAGGATAATTTTAATAATAACACAAAACTTTCTAACCATGCCATTACTTTCATATTTCGTAACAATGGAATATACGTGTAATATATTACACACATATTATACACATTGTATATATAAGTATCGCGTTAGACCTTTTTTAACCCACCAATTTCTAGCGAAAAGCTTACACGAGTAAGTACACGGTAGTAGAGGGTATAATAATCGTTGTTGTCAGCTTGATGGATGGGACAACGATGACGAGGCACGTTAGATATTCCGAAACTTTTACCCTAACTCATGCTTCTACTCTGTTCACATTCATTCAGAGCTTAAATCATAGAGCTCGCGGCAACCTAGCTAGCACTAATCACTTCGCTTGAATAAAACTTAAAATGGCACAGTGTAAGCCAGTCTGAAACAACGTCTCCTTTTCATCAATATTGGCTTTGTTTCAACTATTTATCTAAGTTGTCTAGAAAATCTTAAACGAACAAAATTAATTTGAGGGCAAAGCGATTTTAATTCTCTAGTCTTTTCACATTCAGTACAATTGCTAAATTCTAATATCTTCTCAAGTTGTAAGGCGATTTTCAGGTTCGCTTAGCTAGTTTTCTTATAACTTATAAGTCACAGCTGCGCGTTTTCCCGCTTAGGTATTGTTTTCGGCCTTTCATACTTTTCAGAACTAATTTGATTATTGTCCTTTAACCATATGTACATTCATTCGTTAAAAAAATTAGTAATTAAATTGATTCTACAGAATTATATTGAATGTTTTCATATTACTGTTACATTTAGTTAAGTACTTAATATATAAAATGTTAAGAACACGTCTATTAATAATATTTAATAAAAGAGATAATAATGGCTCTTGAATAAGTTGCTTAGAATAAAAATATTTAATATTGTTTCATAATTATAAATTAATATTAAATATGGTCTGTGGGTGGGTGTCAAGAACATTATTGTAATAGGACAAAGATTGGCTTTTTCGTCTTGGGAAGAAAAATAATGCATCTTACGAGCACCTACGTATCATTTCTCATTCAACGTGGGCTTGACGCAAAGTAACTAATATAACAATAGTCATAGAAAAAAATATCAGATCTAATAAAACATTACAAAGAAAACATATACATGCATCAATTTACTATTTTATTATTTAATATTTTTTCCATATCTTCATTGAATCATTTGTAGATACGTAGAACATGTACAAAGGTTTCAAATCAAGAATCGTTGGTGAACAAATTGTGTTCCATGTAATAAATTATACTTCAGTGATTATGAATACTTATAAGGCTATAATATAATATTATATAGTATAGTATAATATAGTATTCGTTTTTAGAATGTACGTGCATCTAATAAAGATTTGTAATATATGTACACATAAGTAAATGTATACATAAATTTATTACACAACATTTTTAAGTTGCAGAAGATATTAAAATCGGAATTTAACTGTAAGTACATACATTGTACATATACATAATATGTACATACATTGAATATAATATTCCAGTGTTCAGTTTTTCTGTCGTTATCATGTGAGATGCGATGCATTAAGAAGTAAAAAACGCTGTAGCTATGGTGCAATGAAATACATTATTATACATATTTGCAAATGTTCTCATGATAGCCTCTGTACGTTAGCGAGAGCAAGAGCATTCCTGAGCCGGGTGGACCGGTTCCGGACGCTACGATGCTGTTTATGGCTGGCCGGACCCGATATAAATAGATGGCTACAGAAGATCCATCTTCGATGTTTTAGATTTTAACTGTTTCAACATGAGCCGAATACAAAAGCCTTTTATAATATTAAAAACAGGATTGTATGTAAGCTATCTCACAGATTACAATCGTAAGAATTATCGTATGATATTATTGTATGTTAATTCGTTGACATTCATAGATAATTTACTTTTCAAATTATTTTAATGTAGGTACCTCAGTTCGAAGTCATCAGTGAATGATGTTGACGTATCTGTCAGCTCCAATAAAGAGGATAAGCAATTGCAATTGCGTGCAGTTTGTAAATTGTCTATGTGATAGATTGTTTCAACTTTACAATTTATAGACACATGTATGCCCATCTAGACAATAGCGCTTGTTAAGAACTGGTATCCTTTGACGGCCATAAAACAATCTAATCAATGTAGCAAGTGGTCTGATATGGAATGACGGATTGTCTGGACAAGCTACGCAAGGAAAACGTAAAGCGTGGTAGTTTCACAATCTGTCTGAAGTCAATAACATTTCTTCCAAGCTAATGTAATAGGTACTATTCACGTGTAAACTGTAGATTACAGATTTAGAAACAACTAAATAGTTTATAGCAAGGCATAGACTAGGCTAGTTGCTCTCACGAGTAATTCATACCTACTGTTTACTTTCACTCTACAACATCTATTATTTACAAGTACTCAGTGAATCCTAACACTGTTTAAAGACTATAGTTTATGCTAGTAACTAACATCGGCGTAAAAAATTATGCTTAAACAATAGCTGAATGCCTTGCTATTGTAGCGTAATAATTCGAATAACCAATTAAAAAGTTACGAACTTATATGAGTGACTTTTCCACTTGCTATGTTGTGATAAGTAAATTATTTTTTATTATTATTTTACATTCAGTAATTCTATGTACTAAGTTTCCGGAAATTTTAACAAAAGAAAAAAATATATAAAATATGTATTTAATCGTCTTCGAAGTGAATTTCGTTGCTTGCAATACTACTACACCAGCGCTTCACCCAGTCCTCCATACATTTTTCGTCAGTTGATTGAGGTATGGCCACCAGCTCTCAGCAAATTTTCTTTTATGGCTTTAATTCTGTTTCGGAAACAGGAAAAAGTCAGACCGGGGTAAAAATTTGCACAGTAATGGCTTTGTGTGATGATGCATTATCATGGTGCAAAATCCATGAACTGTCACGATTCCACAAATTTGGACATTATTGGCGGATACTCTCACGCAAATACACCATGACGCCTAAATAATATTCATCATTCAGATTTGTCCATCTGGAAGGAATTCGGAGCGAAACACATCGTGGCAATCGAAGAAAATTGCCACCTTGATTTTTAATCGACTTCCTCGCGGTTTTTTCTGTTACGTCTCGTTTTCAGAATGGCGCCTCGAAATTGCGCACACAAGAATATAAATAAATAGGCAGATATATATAGAATGAAGACCAAAAGCTAAGGCAAGCATTACGTTGCAATGTAATTATATTTTGTACACCTAAACTTTTAAATTGATTATACTAGTTTTGTTCGGTACAATCTTACGTATTGTCAACCACGTGGTCACCAGGCCATTAACCCCGATTTCATTATGATAGCTCAACATTATCACACATCTTTAGATCCGATAATTAAATAATTTCGAATATATGACAAATACTGTACTTACTAATACGTAATACATGTATTTCTTTAAATTTCGAGCAATTCCGATTATTATAAGCGAAAATTTTGAGCAATCAATCAATCGTGTAGCGGCCTACATTTTCCACACAGAAACCCCAAGATGGCCTTACTCAATCATCTCGACTCGACACTTTTTATTCTGTGTAGTCACCTACTTAAGCTTGTTGGCAATGCGTTGCATAAACGGCCTCGTAATGTCAAAGGGGGTCAATGGCGCGTTACGCGAGCGGCGTTGAACTCTCTGGTTACACACGCTTCTAACTTATGTTAACTAATCATATCTATTGAACTTTAAGTCTCCTTCAGCAGTGTCTGCGACCTCAATGTAAATAACCTGAGCTGCAGTGAGCACTGTGTATAAACAGCCGACGCGGTTTGCGTCAAACTTTTACACGGTAGGTACCAACGCACACCCCCGTCATTGACGTCTTCATATTAGACTTATGTGTGCTACTCGCATCTACTATTTTTAGTTTCCGTTTATTGTGTGAGTAATAGACAATGAATATGAGTCGATGGATATTGGTCAACATTTGTGTATCAAAGAGAACATGACTGGTAATTTAAAGTGACGTTAAAGTAGCATTCAGAAAATAATGATGCAATTAAATGAGAAGGCCACACAAATTATAACGCAGTTTAAGTGGAACATGCCAAGAATATTATGTGAACAAATAGAGGCTCTGAGAAATAAATGGATACGTAAATTTTCATTCTCTGCGGTTGAAGAAAGATGCCAAAAAATTTCTAGTCATTTAATTGTATCACTTTTATGTTCGGAAGGCCTATGAGCTGCAAAATACTAAATTATGATTAATTTATATTATGATAAAATTTACTTAATTGCGAGCGTTAGTAGGTTTAAGACTTTTGAGTGATTCATATTGTTGATTCTGTGGTCTTGAAAGAACATCAAATTGCCTTTTTTTAATAACTATTTGTTATAACTTTATTGTCCAAATCTAAATCATATACATATGTAGTTACTTCCCAGTACTCAGCTACCTCTTTTGTATTAAGTACTACTGTCGTAAAAAATCTAATAAATTATTATGAGGCTATCAGTGAGAAGTACAAGCAGTGCTAATGAAATATGCACTATATGAGTTGTAGTTATAACAAACAAAGTAAGGTGACCTAAATGATAAGATAACTTCAATAGCACATACAAAACGGACAACACATAGTCGAGTTTGTTGTAGTGTGTATTTGCGTCGACTTCGTACAATGACATTGTCGACCTTGACTACTGCCTCGTATATCAAGCCACACACTACACATATAGATTACATATGTATACATATATATATGTATGGCATCAGGAATGTGTGCGTCATGTAACATGTATATATAATATACATTTACAATATGTATATTGAAAGCTATAATTACAACATATTGGTTAAAAGATGTTTATAAGATATTGAATTATTTATTTCATTACATTAATAGTCTAGCGTATCTGATTTCAATATAGGTCTGCGCGTTGAGTTTGATACAGAACAGTTCAATATACGATAACGTTAATGCCAACGCACCATGTATAGATGCACAATATTCAAGGTCAATATTAAATTATGTAGTAAATATTTCAATACTAAAATATCTATCTTTAGAAGACTGAATATTCATACTATAGTTTTTAAAATAAATCATAATTACATAGTCATTGTCATGATGTCATTACATGGAGATTTCGATTTTTCTAGAAACACGGGTATTAATCATTTAAACATGGAATTAGAAATTATTACTGTGTGGACGGTAACAAATTAGTAGCAAATGACTGAATTTCAACGATACATAGTGAATTTGTCATATCATAATATTTTAATATTATCGTAGCTTAGATCTAAGAATATATTTGAATATGTTAATAACATTCATAAAATACATTGAAACTTTTTTAAACATGTGATGAAAATTGTCGTAACAATGTTTCAGTATTTAAACTTTAAAATAACGTTACTCATTATTTTTAAGAACATTTTCTTTGATGTCTCTTGAATGTTTTCGCCATTATGTTGTATAAATTGGCATGATCGTTTTAACTCACGCAATGAGATATATATATATATATTTGTAGTATATGTGTATTTATATTATCAATATAAATATGATATTATAATATAAAATGTTACATTTGTTCGCTCAACGCAGAAACACCTTAAATGTACTTCTACTACTAATACTAATGTACATCTTAACTTAGGAACAGATTGTTTCCATGTTGGTCTAGAAGAGGAGTAAAAGTATAATGTCCAACTGATTACCTTCACGGGTAGGGAACCCCAAATATTTACTGTCAAAAGTGAAAACGTAATTTTGTTGTGCCTTATGTTTTAAACCTTTAAAATAGACGCTCTGTCGACCTAATTGGAAAATCTCGTACGTTCAAATGCCATATATTTATGTAGATACTTACCAATTCGCTCAGGCTTCGCACGGGTAGCAGAGCCATTTTGGACAGGACTTGCGTTAAATCCGTTCTTAATGAGCGTCTACACCGCGAAAGGATAGGAAGGAAATAACTAAACTAAATTTCAAGTCAATTGGACCTATAGTTACGGAAATCTCGTGATGAGTCAGTCAGAGAGTGGTACTTCGCTTATATAGATATGTTAAGAAGATCTCACTAACGAGCTAATATAGATTGACTATAGCGTAGAGCTATGGCATGATCTTAAGTGACTTCGAGGAATTTAGTGTCCATCAAATATGGATTAATATTCCAAGTCTGATCTAACCTAAGCTCACGTTCTCGGAGACATGTCTAACTGCTTACTACTAGCCTAAAATATACAGATTTCGAGTAAGAATATAATTTTAGTACTTTTTCTTCATTTTATTGCGATCGCTTATCTGCTCTTGCTCCGTTTGTGTCAATGTACTCTACGAGAAAACTGGTTTAAGTTTTAATAGGCTTTAGCTACTTGTACGAAACAATTACAAAGTTTTTAACTGTGAGAACAAACTTTGCTATTACTCATAAACACGTTCGCCGTCACATGCTCACTTTATAAAGTGCTCGTTACATTAAAAAGATAATTCGTATTTACTATTTAAGCCAAAATTAAAGATAGACATCAAAAACGATGCCATGAATTGATTATGTCCGAAAAACCACTAAAACTTGGATGTATAGTAAACATGTGACTCATAGCGGCCGTATCTTAATATTAGGAAACTTCCACAGTCTGGACAGGTAGTAGACTATGACATGATATATTTTACTGTGTGGAGTATGCTATATCGATAGTACAATGAAATAAGCAAGACGCGGAGGAGGTGTAACAACGTTCACGGTACAAATCCTGAGATAAACGAGGGCACAATTGTAACATTACAGTTCAAAGTCACGTACATGCGAGCTGAGTTCCGCATTGGAGGTAACGACTCCATTGACATGCGACACGTCAACGTTACACAATAAAATTGCTTCGTGAACTCGCGTGCACTCGCGGACAGCTTGGATTAGCAGTAACTTTATTAGGTAGATACTGGTTCAATTCAATAGTTAATCAATAAATATACATACTGAAAATGATTTTTTTTTGTCCTTCAATCACGTGAGAACTACTAAACATATCGGTATGGGACTGTGACCATTCGACGCAGAATAGCTCGTAGATGGTTTTAGGCTATTTATTTTTTGAATTCCATAGACCCTTCACCATTTTTCAAACCAAAAACTGCTATTAGGTACAAAATTTTCATTTACCTATGTTCAGCGAAGCGGGCGGATAACACGACTACTATTAGATAATACAGATTATTTATGTTTTGGGGCTAGACAACAGAATGAAATGGGATTATTGGACTATACACATTCTGTTTTATAAATGTTAACGCATCTTATCGTTCGATAGTTGTATAATAAATCATTAACATGAATTCGAAACTATGTGTATTGACTAGTACAAAAGAACATAAGATCACATTAGTCAAGCTGTTATGAATCTGCGACTTTTCTTATGAGAATTACCTACATGTTATATTACAGGCGTAATGCTCTCATCACGTCATGTAATGTACGTAACAGCAATAAGACTAGCCCCTTTTTCACTTACCGAGTCCCTATTTCTTTTATGGGAATAGAAAATATCACTGTCATAGTTTACATTACCGATAGAATCAATGCGCAACAAATTATATCTCGACATCGCTGTTAGCAATAAGGTTTGTTTACAGATGGCAAAGATGAACCGGAAGCGGAGCGATAGTGAGAGATCGCTAGCTCATAGTCTATAGAGCTTTCTTTAAAGCCTTGTCTGACTTACAACCTTCACAGGAACACACTATTTTTCTTTCACATCAGTATGGTGGCAATATTACCTATTATTAATCTCGTAAGTTAACATTATTTTGTTGCTATAGGTACATGATACAGGTGTGTTTTGTTGTTATGCATAGTATTAACTGATTTCAAGATAATATTTTTAAAATATTAAATGCTTTATAATTTTGCTTTAGCAATGGCATTTATCTTGCAGGTTAACTTGCCCTAGTGTTATAACTTTAAGATATAACTACTTCGTATTAATGTGTAACAACCGGTCAAGTGAC